>CM060933.1:10000000-20000000 GCA_030765085.1 Allium cepa | reverse complement strand
AAAGTGAGTATCGATGTTGAATTTTCGGAAGACGAAGAATCGGGTCCTGACAATGTGGTATCGGAGCATATGGTTAAGCGACAACCATGGTTCTGTTGGGTATTACTCATTAGAGATAGAGTCAGTAGTACTCTAGAATGAGTTTGAGTGTAATAATAGCTATGAGAGCGTATTTGTTAGTGAATATAAAATTGTTTATATTGTGATGATTGGTTTATTGAGTGGCATATGAACTTTCGTCAGCGTGGTCCGCAAGACTATGCCGAAGGGGTTTCTAAACACTTGAATAGAACAATTCAACACGATATTGATTTTAAATTGGGTAAATGAAATAATTTTACCTTGATTATATTTTATATGTAAAGGAATAAATTTTCAAAATTATTAAAGTGTATATAAGTTGATTGTTTAGCTGTTTGAATAATCTAAATAAAAGAATAATTGTATAAGCAAAAGAATTATAAAAATTGAATTATAATTAAAGTGATTTACAATTGTGAAATAAACTTATATATATAAGAAGTGAAACTATATGGATATATTTATGAATATGAGTTGTAAATGAAAATAAATTTAAAGTTAAATGGAATATAACTTAAGTGATATTGAATGAAATTGATTTTGATATCAAAGTAAAATAATAAAGTGAAGTGATAAATATGAACTTAAGTTATGTAAATGAAATTCAACTTTAGAAATTGAATTGAATGAATGGATTAAATGTTAATCAATTGAATGTGAATTAAGTTGATATGAAATAATGAATGTAAGTGTTAATTCATTAGAATCTAATGTTATTGGAAGTTGAATAGTTGAATAAAAATCAATTTAATTAAACCAATTGATAAGCAAAGGAATTTGGTTGTAACTAATATACATTGGTTGATATATGATTGTTAGTTGATTGTATATAATTCATTAAGTGTTAATGAAATTGGAAGCTAAAGTAATTGGAATCCAATTGGAAATTAAATGAATCTTAAATAGAATTGAATTTGATTTGGAAGTGAACCAACTTGAATATGAATTAGTGAATATAAACTAATTGAAAATGAATGTTAGTAAACATCCACTGTTAATGAATCAAATGTGATTTAAATTGAAAATCATTTCATTGAATATTAATGAGAATATGAATGAATATTGATTTGGTTATGGATGATGGTTGAATATATTGCTTTTCATACATTTGCTATGTGACATATATAGTTGTTATGGAGATATATGTTGTATACTGAGATTATTTTCATATATGCATGATTCTCATGTTGTTTGTTGAGTGTTTATTAGGTGCGGATCGCGTTTGCTTCGCATTTGGAGCTCGCTTCACGCTATATTAGCCGTATATGCTTGCTAATAAAATATAAGGTACATATCTCGGATTACATACCGTACTTTTACAAATTTTTCCCTTCGGGATGCCTCATTACTTGATGAGATGTATATTTGTGATATATATACTGTCATTTTTTTGGGATCGAGCCGCGCAAAGGAGACTATGGCGAATTTTTCCGAAAATTTAAGGCGTTAGAAAAAAAATTGAGAAAATTGGAAAATTTTGAAAACTATAACTTTGATTTGGAATTGAAAGTTAAACAATAGTAGTTGTTTTTGAAAAGATAACTAAGTATGATTTGAAACTTAGTAAAGTTATTATAAGAAGTTTAACTATGGATTTTGGAAAATTAATAGATTCTGTAACTTTTCTTACTTAATAATTTCGAGGACGAAATTCTTTTAAGGGGGGAAGATTGTAACGACCCAGGATTTTTATTAATTTAAATTTGAGTATTTAATTAATTTAAAATATTAATAGGTGAAATTTATAAGTCAGATAAATTTTTGTTTGAATAATTGAATTTAATTGGATAATTAAATCGATAATTTAATATGTTAAATTATGGAAATAATTGAAAATTGGGTTAAATATGATTGAAAATGATTTGTAAAATTTTATTTTATCATATTGAAGTTAGAACGATATTTTAGAACTTTTAAAATCGAATTAGAAGTTAATTTGTGAAAATTGAATATTTTAATATTTAAAATCGACTAGTGAAAATAGTCAATTTTTGAACAGTCTCAGAATTGAACGAAACCAGTTCCATTGGATCCGTAACAGTTAGTTATTACCGGATTTCAATTTTCGTGTCAATCGGAGTTATCGTTTGATCGTAGCAGCTCGAAACGCATCGAATTGTTTTTAATATTAATTTGGCGTGTTAAAATAGCCATTTTTCAAAAAGTCTCGGATTTCGACGAAATCAGTTTCATCGGATCCGTAATGTGATATTATTGTAAGGTTTCAAATTTCGTGTCAATTGGATTTACCGTTTGTCCGGTACAAATTAAAACGCCTAGGAAATCGTTTAAATCGGTTTAATTCAAATTGAACGTTTATTGCCATAACTCGCACAGATGTCCGAATTAGCTTCCGAAACTTGTTCCATTGTGTCCGGAACGCGGGGTAAACCCTAGAAACGCTGGTTACGGCGCGTGAATCGGAGTTCGGAATTTCCGGATTGAATAGTGTTTGAGAATTTCCTTATAAATAGCCCCTACCCTTCATAAATTAAAAAAAAAACCTAATCTAAAACCCTAGCCGCCAGTTCAAGCCATCAATGGCCGAAAATGCTTCTTCCTTCCCCTCTAAATTTCTTTCAATCCGTGAGGAATTAGAAAATATATTCAACTGCAAAGTTGTAGCTAACGTCGAGAGCTTTACATCCAACGGTGGATCGCGTGTATTGTCGTCGTTTGGAGGGGCTATAGGCCTGCGTTCGGCAGCGTTTGAGCACGCATTTCGAAGCTCATATGGGGGCCGAGCTCTGTGCCCTTCTGGCCGAGTGGAGAGCTTGCGTAGGTGGTCGAGTTGACGTTGGCTGATCGTGTTCAAGTGGGTTGATGGAGGAGAAAAATCGAACCCTAGTTCGTGAGCTATGGGTTTGGGTTGTCTGTAGGTTTTCGCGTGAAGATGGAGTGGGGGGGGGGGGGGGGGGGTTGCGTCCTACGGCCCTGATGTGTTGGGTTTGGAAATCTATGGCTATGATTAGATTAGGTTTGTAATTATAAAAGTTATGTTGTAATTTATATAATAAAAATCGTGTAACTTTGAAAAATCATAACTTTTTCATACGAGGTCGAAAACGCGCGAAACCAGTTGCGTTGGAATCGTATGGACGGGCACTACGCGATGGAGTTAGATTGGAGTCGTTTGGAATTAGTGAGAATTTTGGGTAAAATTAAACGTCCGTTTAATTTTATTCGAAATAAATCGCTAAAACGAATTTGAAATCAAGGTGAGAACTTCTCACTCAATCGAATCAGTTTTGATTTTTATTTTAAATAGTTAGATTTAAAATATTTGAATGCATGTTTGAATGTTGATTGATATCTATTGATTGTTAAAATAGACATTATGCGCCGTTAGTAAGCGGATGTTATTTATTAAAAACATATACCGCGAATATTTCATAAACAGTGAAATTGGTATTATATATAATAGCAATATATATATATATTGGCATATGTATATATTGGAGTTATTGATTTCCCGCATTTTTTGTTTAGGATGAGACCCTATTGCGCTGTCTATTAAGCGGATAATATTTTAAATCCCATATACCGCGATAATTCCGTACTGGAGCGGAATTGGTATTGTGCTAATGTTTTTGGATGCAGGAAAACAAGTTGGAGGGATCCAACTGGATTCCTCAACAGTATTTATTTGATTTCAGATATTTTGATATTTGATGGATTATCATATCGATATATGATGTCGTTGTAGTCGTGATTGACTATTTGGTATGTAGCATCATTGGACCAAATTTTGAAACTTTAAAATGATTTTTAAAGTGATTTTTGAAAAGTATACGTTTTATAAAATAATTTTGGAATTGATCCATTTTAAATAAATAAACGTTATAATTTTTAAAGTTATAAAAATTATGATTTTTGAGAAATATAGTTAAAAAAACTGATTTTTGAGAATATGATGCTAATGATTTTATAAAATAGTTAAATCGGGATTTTAGAATTTATTGTGAAAAGTTTAAATATAGGATTTATAAAATTTAATTATTTTATGAATCAAAATGGTGAAATAATAAAGGAGATTAAAGACGTTTTAAAGAATAATATAAATTGATTTATATTAAGAGATTTATAAATGGATATTTATAAATTGAAATATTGACATTATAAAACGAGTTTTTATAAGTGTTTGAATGAAGTGAAAATGAATTTTGTAAATAAATGGAATTTATAAAATTATAAATGGTGAAGTTATAAATGAAATTTATAAATAGTAAGATTTATAAATTTTGTGAAATTATTAAAGAATATATTTGGATGAATAATTGAATCTTATAAGTTATAAGATTTATAATTATGAAGTTCAAAGAAACGATTTTGTAAAATAATCGTTTTATGAGCATTTGACTTATAATATGAATCTTTGGTTTATAATTGAGTTATAAAGTGAATAGGTTGATAAAGGGATTTATAAAAGGAGATGTTATAAAATAAATAGAAATGGAATTTATGAACGTTGTTTATAAATTCGCAAACGACTTATTTTGATAAGTTAATTGTTGAAACCTATTAATGGAGTTATATTCACGTTTTTGAACTGTGAATAATCCTTTTAAATAAAATGTATAAAAGGATGAAATGTGTTAACGTAGTATATTCACGTTTTTGAATAGTGAATAATATGTTAAAGAAAATGTTTAGAATGTGATATTTTAAATTGAATTAAAACGATCTAACGATGTTTTAAATGTGTTGAGATTCGAAACCATAGATTTCAACATTCATTGTTGAAATAGACGTTTTCGAGAAATAGAAGGAAATAGTGGACTATAACACTGTTGTTATAGTAAATGGTTTCCGAAAGGAAATGTTTTGTATAGTATTGGGATTTATATATCTATTTTAATTTCAAATCTCTATACTAGTGATTTTGGTTGTCGTAACGATGTTTTAGGCAACATTCGTTTTGGCCCAAATAAATATGTTTAAGAGAGTGATTTCCTTAAAGAATGAAATATATACTTAATCTCGATTTAAGTATATTGAATATTTTCTAAGTGTTGAAAATAAATAAAATTTGTGAATTACTTATTAAATAAGTATGGGAATGTTTTCCAATATAAAGTGAATACTTTGAGAATTTATCTTTTTGAAGATAAATTGAAATGAATAATTGAAATCGTATATTCATAGATATTTTGAAATATAAATTCACTATGGAATTTATAAAAGAAAGTGGAATTTGTTTAAAAATAAATGTTGATTTATTTTGGAAGTGTGAAAATTATATATATTGTAAAGATATTTTTGAAAAATAAATAATTTGGAAAATTATTTGGAATCTGGTGATGTTGCGCATATCCATTGATAGTTCAATAACCGACTATCAATATTTCCCTTTGAATGGGTATTTGATGTGATTTGTTGAATGTGAATACCACACTTATTTTTGAATAAGCGCTCACTATTCGGGTTAACCGGGAAAGGACCATGGGGTCGTATAACCCATTCTGAATATGTGATACGTCGTTATGAATTGCATTTGAAGATCGGTGTTGAAGACCCGGTATTTGCGAGAGCGATAGGATGACCTATCGATTGTCTCTGCACTGAGTTGCAACGGTATAGAGACTCCCTAAGTGATGGGAAATCCGATCAGGATTGTGGATATCCGGATTGCAAGGACTTCTTTGTAAGTGCCTTCGGTTTTGTTCGAGCCCGTAACAGACTTGTATGGATTGTATGTCTGACATTACAAATTGAGATATAAAGCAGATTTCATTCAAATATATTTCTGTTGGTGGCGGAGAATTTATTCTTTTAGCTTAACACCCTTCTCTGAGACGTACGAGCTCAGAGGTTATGTAGTTGAAGGTTATCAGCGATATATTCCCAATTTGGTAATGTGACATGCTGAGTGTTGCTGTGAAATGATCATTGTGTTGATTATTTGTGATAGGATCGTTTATTTGATCGTCTATCTTGGTGATCATCTCTATGATCATTTGTTGACCCAAAGCATGGCTTTTGTATAAAGTATGTTTTTGTGGACGTGACTTCGTCGAGCCTCACACCCCGTGAATGGTCAAAACAGAAAAGATGCGGTAAGGTTATGAGGGGTAGCGCCCTTTAGGGTATGTGCATTTCCTTCTGGAAAAGGGTAGTATCATGGTATGGAGCCCAGGTACTTACTCATGTTGAAAACACTTTGTTATGATTGTGTGATGTTGGTGACGAGCGCTCGGTTAAAGGTCCCAAAGGACCGGGGGATGGCATACTCGTGTAGTAGTTACCTAGTGATAAAGGTAACCCGGCCTTGTGTTGGCAGAGAGCTGGTTAAGTTCTCGGGACGTCCATCCAGAGGCGTTTCCATGTGGCAATGGGAAGTTCCTTGGCCTGACCATTTGTTGGAAATCCAAAGAAACAATACGAGCCTTGTACGGTTTTAGTTGTATAACCTGCTATGGAATGTGGCGGTAACCTGCTATTGAACATAGTTAGCTATAGTAGGCATAGTTCGGAATGTCTATGTTGGCTAAGATTTATATTCTACTTTCGAAATATTTCCTACACTATGCACTAATAATAATATCAAATGTTCTTTTTAATACGTATCAAGCATCTTTGACTATCATAAGGAGAAATCTCCTCTGAATCTGCGTTTGCATTGTGTGTGTGTGCGGGAGGCCTTATGGTAGTCTCATTTTTAAAAGCATTGCGAATTGACTTTAAAAATATTCCTCTATTTTGATTTTAAAGATAAATAAACTGTTTTGAGTTCTCACACCAGTCACATGACTGACTCGGAGTTTATTGTTTTCCTTCCTAAACTCTGGGTGCCCACCAATTTCCACACGGGCAGTTAAGAGTTAGGTTTATCAGGATATTCAGGATATTCTGGAGTTGCTGGAGGCAAGCTGGATGGCATGGCGTATTACTAATTTTTATAGTATTTCTTTTTCCGCTGCATTGTTTGTTGTTGTATGTTGTTGTACACTCTGATGATATGATATGATGTAATGTAATATGATGAAATGTAATAACTGATATAGTTCTTTATTTAAAGATTATTCATTTATTTATCATATATTGTTCCGCTGCGAATTGTGAGATTCTGATATTGTTGTGTTGTTTTCTATTCCGTTCTATTTTCTATGTTCTCTTCTTCTATTTTCTTTTCTCTCTATTTTCTATCTATCCTTTCCTCTCTTCTTCTACTTTTTTTTTCTTAAACCCTCAGTGTTCGGTTTTCCGTCGTTCGATTGCTCGGCAGTCGATAAAGTGAGTATCGATGTTGAATTTTCGGAAGACGAAGAATCGGGTCCTGACAATTCTCTACCCTAGGGTCAAGTGATATGAATATTTATTATTTCAATCCTCAATTTAAATAATTTCGGTTATATATCATTTCAAACCGCAATCCCGAATTAAATAAAAATCCATAAAATCGCTCGAGTTTATCATTTCAACCTAACGATTTTTCCCTAATCTATAGATCGTTCGGATATGTATCATTTAAACCCATAATGATATTCCTAATAATAGCTAAGGTAACTTGCAGAGTGATAACAATATATAAATCAAGCATAACATCCAATCATCCAATATCAACAATTAAACATCCATCACAACCATCATTCAGTTCAATCAATAAATATCAACAACTAACTAATTATTAATAACATGTATTTAACTGGCAATTCAAATTCAATATTAAAGTTAATGGCAATTAAATTCAACATTAATTCAAATTAACTGGAATGACGATTTAAATATACCAATCAGCAATAAATAATTTCCTAATCACATCACAAATTTAATTTAACTAACATAAGAAATTTTAGAAGTTGTGAGTGGGTTGAAACATTCACCTTTGAATTTAAATCTATTTAAAATCCAGTTTAAACCTAATATTCAAACGGTCTCAGAATTTGTCCAAACTAGCATCAAAATGCCCGGAATTTCGATACGATCCCAGCGGAACAAACCGCGCGTGAATCAGACATGTATGTAAAAGTTATTGATGTTAGAATAATTGAATTACGAATTTAAATAAAATAAAATAAAAAAACGAACCAGTCAAACGAAGCCAGGTCAGCTAAAACATCTTCATGCGTATGAGTCACTCCCAGACCACATTCAAAACCCAAATTTGACGCCGTTGACCATCGATTCCGGCCGCCACCATGACCTAGCGCAAAATCAAACGGCGCCGACGCACGACCCCTCCACAACCGCACCCACGGCCGAGCCCCGACCACTCCAGTCGCGCCATACACGTATGGCCGCCGCTATTAAACCCTAGGTCAAATTGTATGCACATCCAACCATCGATCAACCATACGAACGGCACAGATGAACTACGCTCGACGCTCTCTACAACCCAGTGTCCTTGTTTCGACGATTAGTTGCAGTCGATCACGATGAACGGCCGAGAAATCTTTGATGTTTACTGATCAAACGATGAACCAAAATGAAAAACGAATTGTTGCAGATGATTATGCTCATCGAGTGCTTCGAAACGACATATACTTTGTTAGGGTTTGGAGGAGTTTGATTTTTGGATTTGAATTGGAATTTGCAATTTGGGAACTTGGGTTTCTGTCATGAAAAAAAAAGATAGGGATAGACAGACAGATTTGTACATACTGAAAAACCGAGTTGAGAAACAACTATGGTTTATAACAGGCTATTTATAGGTAGGTCAGAAATATAAATGAATAGACAAGATTGATTTTCAAATTGAACGATAAACGACCCGAAAAGTCTGTTTTGCCTCTAGAACGAAAATGAATCATCCCATATATCAAAATAGATATTTTCAATATTTTTAAACTCAATGGAACATGTTTCAAGTCCTAACTCCATTGTATGAAGAAGTTATTTTAAAATCAGCTTATTTCAAATTTATTTTAATTAAATTAATTTCTACGCGTTTCGAGTCCGTACGATCAAACGACAAGTCCGACCGCTACGAAACATGAAATCCTACAATAATTCACCAATACGGATCCATTGAAACTAGTTTCGTCGAAATCCAAGTCAGTGGAAAAAATGGCTATTTTCACGTTAATTTGGATAAATTAATATTAAATTAATTAAATTACTTTTTCAATCCAAATTTAATAATCAAAAAAATTCATCATTTTGATCACATAGACATTTATAGTAAGTTAAACGAATTTGCATATAATTTCTATGTTGACTATTCTCCAAAATATAGTATTCAGTTTCAACTGCAACTAATCCAATTAATATAATTTAATTTCAATAAATTTATTTAATTTGGTTTCGATCTTTTAATTCAATCAATTATTTCTATATATACATAGTTAACATTGTTATATATTTTATTACATTATTATTTTACCATTTTCATCTTACTTTTCATTAATCTAATCTTTGATTACATTTAATTGTAATAAATTCACTTATTATAATTTAAATTCCAATAATTTGGTCTAACTTGATTCCAATTCTTTGTATTCAATCGATTGTCATGTTATGCATAAAATTTTCATTGGTTACATCTTATTGAATTAACATCCTACCATTAAATTTTCATTGGTTACATCTTATTGAATTAACATTCTACCATTATCAATTTAACCTACATTAACTGCACTAATTAAGTGAATTAATTGCAATGAATTTCAAATTTTAATTTAACAGGCTAAATAAATAGGTAACATATAATAACTGTCACCATTAACTTTTAGTCACATTCTCTAAGTTTATTATCCACAACAATTGTTATAATTACTTACCTACCACTGATTTTAGTCAATTACCATTAATTATATATTATTCCATTATTTAATTAAATATTTACATTGGTTTTCTTATGTTCACTTTATAACTTAGTATAACCTTTCAAATCATTCCAATTGATTGGAATTCATTCAAATTGTTAATAATTAACTTAAATTAACATCATTACATTTCATTTCAGTTATATTCCTATTATTAAATCACAAATTTTTATTTTCTTCCAACATTAAATTACAAAAATTTATCAAATATACAATTTTTAATTATCGAAAATTATGGGTCGTTACACTTACTAAGTGATTAATGAAAGGTATAAGAAACTAAACTTTGAAAACTGTAAATCAAAAGGATATGAAAATGAGAAATGATAACTATGGAACAATTTTGTTACTAAATGAATAAGATGAACCTGTGTAATATTCAATTACATTCTAAAAGACGTTTATATAACTTACCAAATTATTAAAAGTTGAAATGTTAAATAAGATATGTAATAGAATATTGTTTAAGTAAACTTTAGTAAATGAAAGCGTTCAGTGGAATTCCTTTTATAAATAAGAATTCTGATATTATAAATTGTTATAAACTTAAGTCAATAGTTGAAATGTTACTAATAAAATGTAATAGAAGTGAATAATGTAAGAAAAATGATTTTAGACTTAAGTTAACATTTAAGCTATCTATAATCGAATTTAATGGTAAAGAGGAAATATTGTAAGTAAATAATTATAAACTTGAATTAATATTGAAACCATTTGTAATTAAAATGAGTACTATATAAATTGAATGATTATAACTTCAGAGAACATTGAAAATGATTTAGAAATAGAGTTAATATTCAATAATACTATATATGAAAGAACGAGCGTGAAAAAGAAATAATCTATTAATGATGAATTAAATTGTAAAGAAACTTACCTAATAATGTATAATCCAATAATTGAAATAAAAATAACTTATTTAAGCAATGAATGTAAAGTAATAAAATGAAAGAAAATGGCATTGTATGAATAAAGAAGAAATGAACTTTTGTAAGTGATAATGAATGTAAATTAATGTTTTCATTATATGAATGAGAAAATAAAAGTAAATGATGAAAAAAAGGAAGAAAAATCAAACTAAATTGTAAATGTGAAGTAAACTGCAATAAAATGCATACAATACTTCAATAATGAATTAATTTATGATCTAAATAATTGAGATAGATATAACTTATGTAAGTAAAGAATGCAAACTAATGAAATAAGCCTTACATGAATGAATCAAAATATAAAATTTTGTATGTAATGAATGTGAATTAAAGTGATAAAGATAAATAGAGTAAACTTAAATATTATTTGAAATTATTGTTTGTTTGACTTATGGATTAGTTGGAAAAGGATACTTCTAGTTTGTATAAAGATGTTTAAATAATCTATAAAGTTTATCTACGACTGTTGAGTGTATGGTTTATTTCATAGTTTATTCATCATTTTTATAGGACTGGAAGTTCTGAACCCAACCAAACCATTTGTTTTGATTGCTATGGATGGATGGTTGCTCTCTTTGTTAAAAATGATGGTTGTACTGTTGTTTGCAATGACTATTGTTATATTGTGATGTTTTGTTTGTTATTTATTGAAACAACTTAAATATTTCTCTTTTATACAATTATTGACTCTTTTGGATTATATAAGTGAAATACAGGTTTATGAAAGCAATAGCCACTGCTTTTGGTTTCATAAATTAAGCGTTGTTTACCCGTCAAATAGGTACGTTCTCAAATTACAGTTTCTAGCGATATTATATTGTCTTTCCGTGGTTGGGATATATTATTTTTGAAAAATATGATATATATTGTTACAATTATTATTACTATTTCTCTCAGACCTCTCCGTACAAAGGAGACTCTGCCGAAATTTTCCGTGAATTTTGGACCTAGAAAAATTTGTGAAATGTTTCCAAACTTTTGTTAATTTGAATATAAAAGGATTTAATTATTTTTAAATCGATATATTTTATTTTAATTATATAAATTAATTGTTATAAATTTAACATTTTGAATAAGATATATTGATTTCTTAATTCCTTCTTTTCTCTTCTTTTTCATTTTCGGGGACGAAAAGTTTTGAGTGAGGGAGAGTGTAACGACCCTTAATTTTCGGTAATTAAAAATAATTAATTTAATAGAGTTTTGTGATTTAATGTTGGAAGAAATAAAAATTTGTGGTTTAATAACAAATAAGTATCTGGAATGAAATGTAATAGTATTAACTAAGGTAATTGACAACTTCTTTTAATCTAATTCCAATTAATTGAAATGATTAAAAAGTTATAATTGGTTATAGGTCGTAAATTGAGTGTAATAATGTGTGTGTTAATTGATAATTTAAATGTTGATTAATTAATAAAGTAATGTGTAATAAAGTGTAATTGGATAAAATTAGTACAGCGTAAGTTATTATAACATTTGTTTGTAAATATTAAACTTACAAATATTATTAAATGAAGAAATGATGACAATTGTTATTTGTTACCAATTTAATTAATCAATTACAAATAAATGGAAATGAATGTTACATTATATGAGTTAATACAATAACTGCGAATTGGGAATGTAATAAAATGTACAGAATTAGCCTTGGCGTGCCCATCCCTGATTCTCAACGTGATTCTGCTCTTGGCGTTCCCGTCCCTGTGTCGAATTCAATACTTGCCTCTGAAATGTCCTTGCTTCTATTTGATATTGTCAACCCATTAGCCTTGCCATCTGCCCCTTTGGCGCTCATTCATCCTGACGCGCCAGGTCTCTCTGCTTATTTTGGCCAATCCGCCTTGCCGCTGTTCATGGAAGTTTCTTCTCAATCGAGTAATCATTGGTCACAAACTGAACTCTTTGGTGATACCCATCCTTCTGTTGTGGAAGCGACGGATGGTAAAGTGGATGAGTTGGTTGAAGCTCGAACTGATGATAATGCTAGTCCTAAAGGAGGGTGTATGACTAACTGTGATGCTTCAGGAGGTAATCCTCTTGAGGAAAAAAATGGCACGCTTGGTGTTCGCATAAATGCCTCTGAAGTACCTACTCCAAATAAAAAGCAAGTGCCAGTTTCTACTGCTGTTCCTATTCAGATGCCAGGTCCAGCTGAACCTCCCAAATGGATGTCTTTGTTCGCCAAGTTGCCGAATAACGTTGGGACTTTTTCTCCGCGTATTTTCGAGCATGCAGAATGTGATGGACTCATGGTCCCTCTGCAAGAAGTGATTCAAGCCGATATTAACTATTAGTCTCATTATCTAGTAGGTTTTTTCTTAGATGCAAATCCGGCTTATCATCTAGTTAAAGCGCGATGCAATCAGTTCTGAAAACCAAGAGGCAGTCTCAGTGTTTATTTTGATAATGAGATGTTCTTCTTCAAATTCTCACAGAGTGACGAAAGGCGACGTATTCTTGAAGCTAACCCTATTATGATTGCTGGTAAGCCTTTCTTCATCACCACGTGGAGGACGTCCGTTGATCGGGCTAAGGATCAGGTTCTTTCTATCCCAGTTTGGGCCCATTTTTCTTCCATCTCGTCTGTCCTTCAGCCAGTGCTTGGGCTTGACTGGCTTGGTAGCCAAGTAGGTAGAGTTATCTGTTATGACTCCAACACAGAAGCAAGGAAGAGATTAGTCTACGCTAAAGCTCTCATTGAAATAACCCCCACCAAGCTATTGCCTTCTTCTCTTAAGGTCCGATTAGATGAGGGTCATGTTGCAGAGGTCTTTGTGCGCTACAGTTGGAAACCGGACATATGTTCGTTTTGTCAGTCCTTTGGACACCTTCAGGAGTCATGTTCTCATGGGAAAGGTCAAAGCCTCTGCCTCTCCCAGATTGGGTTCCCCTCCCCCGTCCCCCTATCAGAAAATGGGTTCCTAATTCCATTGCCCCTCCCGTTGTTTTGGATGCGATTGTCACATCGATTGTCCCCTCTCTCGGTGATGATGTTCTCAGTGAAGACTTGGATCCCCCAGCTGTTTCATGCCCAGTGCCTCCTTCCTCTACGGAAGCGGTTGCAACTCCTGCCTCTATCCTTTGGGTCTCCGATGAGAAAGCGTGGGTTCACACTCCTTCCGACATGCGGTGCTCTCCTGTGGGAGGATTATATTATACCTATGTTAGTAACACGGAAGGTGAGAGCAGGTATCTCTTTTACCACATTGTTGGCAAGGGTCTGACCTTGACTAGGGAGGGGGTTGTAGTTGAGACGAATAAAAGTATCTTCTTTGACAAAACTTGGGATAGGAAATTTGTATACTCACCAGATTCTGTTGGTTATGTCTCTAATCTTGCTAGTCTTTTCTCTGGGTATGCCAATGTCATAGGTCCTATCTCCTTGGATGATGCTGTTACGACTTCCTCCTCTAGGGGATAGTCACTTAACATAGTAGTATAGACATCTTGCCTATCTCCTTGCTTTTACCTTTTTCTGTATGGTCCTCTACGCATGCGTTGTTGTTCTATGCATGTACAGAGCAACTTTATATTAGCTATTAGTCGTTGTGACTAGCACCTGTTTTCTCATGTATTATTATTTGTCAAAATAAAAGTGGCACGGTCCACTATAAAAAACCGGTCGGCCTTGCCAAAAAAAAGAAACCAAGATAAATGAAGTTGTGGGATTTTTAAATTTTAATTAATGTCAAAATCAACAAAGGTTCAATATTATTGAAATACTGCAACTAATATGGTAAAAGATGATAATTGTAGAATGTTTGTGTAATAAGATATAAACAAATGTTAAACCAAATTAGATTAATTTATTGGAATTAAATTATAATTAATTGGATTTAATTACAGTTGAAATTGAACACTGTAATTAGTGTAATAACCAACACCGAAATCTTATGTAGACTTATTTTAAATTATTGTAAATGTCCAAGTAATCAAAAATGATGAAATTTGTTAGTTTATAAATACTGAATTAAAAAATGATTTAATTGATTTAATATTTATTTATTTAATTAATGTAAAAATAACCATTTTGGCCACTGTCTTGGATTCCGACGAAACCAGTTTCGCCGGATCCGTAAAGGTGAATTATTGTAGGATTTCAAGTTTCGTAGTGATCGGACTTGTCATTTGATCGTACGGACTCGAAACACATAGAAATCAATTTAAATTCATTTGAAATTAATTTGAAATAAGATGATTTTAAGCTAACTTCTTCATACGATTGAATTAGGACTTGAAACTTATTCCATTAAGTTTAAAATTATCAAAAATATCTATTTTAATATATGGGATGACCTGCTTTCGTTCCGAAGGCAGAACGGGCTTTCCGGGTCGTTATCGTCAATTCAAATCTATTCGGATGTTCATTCTTTCTTATCGGGCCTCGGTTACATAAATAGATTCTTCTAAGCCCTAACAGCCTTTCTATTCCTCATTACTGTACGTACAATTTCATCTGTCTACTTCTCCTCCTCAATGGCAGAAACAGTTTTAACCTCAAAACCCTGTTTCAATTTCAAATTCAAACTACAAAATCAAACTCCTCCAAACCCTATCATATTTTAAACCGATTAGAAGCTCTCGATGAGTGCAGCTCAAATCTGCTGTTCATTTTTGCAATCGAATTCTGGTTTGTTCGAAATAGGCCAAATCGTTCTCAGCCGTTCATTGGGTTGCGATCGACTACGGCGGAACATCGATTGGAAGGTGCTGAGTCATGGATAGGGCCAAGGGAAGCTCATCTATGTTGGTGGCACGCGCGAATCAACGGCCCGATCTTTGCTAAAAATTGATTAGGGTTGCGTTTTTCCGGCGGCGGCTGCCTCTTTTGGCGTTCGCGGTGACTGGAGGGGCATCATAGGTGATCGAGAAGGCTCGGGGAGGTCGACGCTCGGTAGTCTGGCTGGTTTCATGGCCCTAGCGGTGGCGGTGAAGGACGTATAGTGGCGGCGCGAGCGTTACAGGGTTCGAACGAAGAAAGCAATCTAGGGTTTCGTTGAAATAAGTGATGACGTGTTATGATATTATATTATTTTATTAATTTATATTATAAAACGTATAGTGTTCTAATGTCGATTACTTTTGCGTATGAGGTCTGATTCACCCGCATTTTTTTGTCGGGATCATATCAAAATTTTAGACATTTTGACGCGGGTATGGATGGATTCTAAAACTGTTCAAATTTGGAGCTTATTTTGGATTTTAATTCGATTTAAAATCGAAGATGAGTGCTTTAACCCAGTCACAACTACTAGATTTTTTATGTTAGTTAAATTAAATTTATGATGTGATTACAAATTAATTGTTTGATGTTTGGTATGATCAAATTGCCAATCCAGTTCAATAGGACTTTTATTGCATTTAATCGTCATTTTATTTAATATTGAAATTAATTGTCAATTTAATACCCGTTGATGATAATCAGTTGATTGATATTATTGATTGGTTGATTTGGATGATGATGTGATGTATGTTTAATTTATTGATATTGGATGACTGGATGTTGTATTTCATATTGTTATAAACTGCAAGTTTCCTACGGTTGAATGATACATACTCGAATGATCCATAGATTATGAAAAAATAGTTATGGATTAAAATTAAAGACTCGAGCGACTTTATGGATTTTTATTTAATTCGGGATTGCTGTTTGAAATGATATATAACCGTAAATTATAAACTGCGGATTAAAATGATAAATATCTGTATCACTTGACCATAGGTTAGAAAATTATATACGGACACCGGATTAGTTAAATTAAATGATTTTTGAATCTTTAAAATTTTGAATTCAGTTGATTGATATTTTGAAATAGAAATTGATTTATATAAACTGAATTATTTTTGAAAATCCCAGCATTAATGCTGAAATTGGAATTGATTTAACGAATTGTTCAAAGGATTTAAATTGAAATTTCAAAGTTGAAGCGTCAAATATAAATGAATTTGTCGGAATTGAGTTATTGATATGTTTGGATATAACTTTGAAATCTATTTTAAACCAATTTAAACTATTTTAATTAATTTAAACTATTTAATCAATTTAAAAATATTTTAGTCTATTTTTCCTAATTTAAACTAATTAAATCTATTTAATCTATTTTATATTTATTAAATCTATTTAAACCTATTTAATATAATTTAAATCTATTTAACCTATATGTAATCTATTTAAATCATTTTAAGTCCAAAAAATCTATTTAATCTATATTTAATTTATTTAAAATCATAAATTTTAATTAAATTAAATTTAAATCTATTTAAACTATTTTCATTAGTTAAAGTAATTTGAACTAATTTAAACTATTTTACTATTTAAACTATTTTAAATCCGTTTAAACTATTAAAATTACTTATGACTATCCAAACCATTTTCTAAAATTTCAGACCGTGTAAAGTTGAAGTAATTATATTTTAATCCTTGATGATGATACAACCTAAGTTGGAATTTGGAATTGATACTTTTTTGGTGAAATGACATAATTGAGTAAATATGAATTTGAAAGTGAATATGATTTTGGAAGCGAATGTGATTTTTAAAGAGAATATGATTTGAAATTGTATCGTTTTGAAAATATGATATTTTGATATCAATTGTGGATTGACTTTTTGAAATATAAAAGGACCATCCGGTGTGAAATAAGCGTTTGGTTGTTAAAGAGACCGGGATCAGATACTCTCTACCAATACCGAAAACTACTTTAACTACTGCGTACGTGATGGAGATTCCAGAAACAAAGTAGGATAGTTTGGAGAACGATTCTGAATGAGGTATGTATGTGACCCAGACTTTCGTGAGTCAGCTTGATGTGGCTAAAATAGGAGCCATGCCGGGCCAAGTGAGGTCATTCCTCCTATTGGGCATATTTCTTCGATACCATTCTATTACTCTGTGACTGTTTTGGTGGCCACCCCTGGATTTTGATTTGGGAGTGTGTACCGAGGTGGACGATAGTAGTTGCTATGCGTTACCACCAGTCCAGATCCGCAAAATGGTAGAATCCTACTCTGTGCATTGCCTCGCGTGCCTTGTCGTATGTCTTATCGCTCCTTCTACTAGTTTGTTTTGTATCATACCTATTGAGTGCCCTCTGGGTAAACCTCACGGAGGAGCGTCGGTACTGTATAGACTATGGGAAAATATAAAATGTGTTAAGGGGGATATGTGTAACGCCTTAACGCTATTTTAATACTTTTACTTTACCGTAGACATATTATAATAGCGTATTGTACTACATACTAGATAGTTTAACGGATTCTTAGAAGATGTAAATCCCGAACATCTCTTAAGTTACTGCATCCACGTTAGACATTGGATAGGAGATGTCAAACCGCGTAAACATCTTTAATGCCGTTATACTCATATTTATTTACTGTTGATTTAACTTACGTAAGATCTTTTAGTTCTGACTCGAATGTTTTGTATTTTCAATTCGCTCGGGTCAATCTGAGCTTTTCAGTGTATTGAAGACTATTTTCGGAGGACGAAGACGAAGATTCTGTATATTATTACTATTTATTATTATTATTTATTCCACCGGATCATAGTATTCCGCTGCATTATTTATTTGTTTCTGTTATATGTAACTCTAATATGTTTTGTATAGTGTAATCAATGTTACTTGTAAACAGCTTCATAAACTGTTTATTTGATTATTATATTTTGTCATTCCGCTGCGAAATTCTTTGCTTTGTTTTTCTTTTTTTCTCTTCTTTTCTTATTTATCCCACAACAATCTGTCCCATTGAATAATTTGAGTCTGATTTGTGTGGTTTATCGTCGATTTAAACCGTTCAAAAAGGCCAGTCGTTACACTTGATAACTTTTTTTGCCTATCATCATTTATTAACGGTTGTAGTTAACAAATAAATTTTTAAACATTATCCAATGCAAAATTTGGCTCGAATAACATCAATTTTTAAAAAAATTTAAGTCAAAATGATAACTTCTAGAACAAAATCACAATACAACTCTCAAGACACAGACGGCTGATCTTTTTTTTGTATAACTCTAATTTAACTAAGATTTTTTTTTTTTTTTTTTATTTAACTTAAGAAACTGTGCAACATTAAAAGAAAATAATCACTAAACTATTTGGATAAATTAAGGATGTGAATCCAAAGATGAAATGGATAAACACTTTGATATTTAGATCATTTGCACTTTATTCATGGTAAAAAGCATGAATATATTTACGTTCAATCGTGAATATGCATCACAGCTCTGTGTTGGCTAAAAAGTACATCAAAATATAAAATTAATTGCTTACCTTAATTGATATCGCTCACATTGATCACTATTAACATAAAACACAACAGTACATATAAGAGGGTGGTCCTCTACTTCTGCCCAGGCAAGAATCTGCAATAAACCAGTCAATTTCCCTGAAGGAAAAATAATATTTCTAGCTAATGTCATTCTACTTATCCTGTCTTCGTTAATCAATATATTGATGTTTAATTCAATGCTATAACATGGTTTAGATATTACCTTTTGCCGAGTCATGCTTGTAGCGTTGGATTCAATAGATCCATACTTCATTTGTAGCCCTGAAACAGACAATGAAAGTGCACCGAAATGTGTTGTCTGATCGACTTTAGTAAAAATGGTCAAACAAATAAAGGAACTTTACAAGAGAAAGTAGACACATATGTAGTCCTGAAACATTCATATTATTTAACTCTTTGATACATGTCACATGTGTAACAAAGAGAGGACGGTAAGTAATTTTGTTTTGTTGGAATATTATTGTTTTGTTTGGGAGGAAGTTCTCATAGATGTTGATGTTTAATTCTTTATAATTTATTAAAACCATCAATAAAACATAACCAACCAATGTCAATCATTTTCATGTTAGTAAACTAAGAAATGTCATAAGATAAACCATTTATATTGTCTTTAGTACACAATTCATTCAAGATCTGTACCCGTCGCTAGAATTAGACCTGCAAAATACAACAATTCATTCAAGATCTGTACCCGTCGCTAGAATTAGACCTGCAAAATACAACAAACAGATTGTTGAAGATAACTATGCATTTGTCGTTAATGGTCCTCTTATGATTATTTAATTCAGCTGAATCATGTTTAAGACACATGGACCATTTATCGTGAACAATTCTTCAAGTTTCTTTATTTAAAGAATTTCTTTATTTAAAAGAATCTACAGTAATTGGTACAAAGTATCACTTCATTTTCTACCTCCAAAACGTAAACTAATAAAACCCTACTACATTCTGAAAGCTTCGTGCATAAGTATGACGAAAGAGAAAGGGTGGTCGGTTGGGCAAAACAAGATCGCCCACCGTGGGTCTCGAACCCACGACCACAAGGTTAAGAGCCTTGCGCTCTACCAACTGAGCTAGACGGGCTATTTGCTTAATTTTTATGACATTATTTAATGAAAAAACAAACACGCCTTGCAGATTCTATCTTCCCCGAACAGGGCAATACGATCAAAGAAAAACTGAACAGAATGTTAAAAATTATCAAATAAAGTATACACGTAACTGAAGAAACCACATCTGCTGTGATGTAATCGAAATATGAAGGGAACAAAAAGAAGACATACCTACGGCGAGGTTGATTGGGACTTAGTGAAGAAAATGTTAGGGCTTTGCCTCTGGAAAGTATCGCTCATTCGTTCGCTTAACAATCGCCTGGGAAAAATAAGAGAGTAAATGAAGATGAGGAATTTGGAAATTGAATCAGGAATGCACAGAGTCGACAAATAGGAATGCTTCCGACGGTAGATTATCTGGAATTTCGAGACGTTAAGCATACAAGGACCTTATGTTTTTCATTATTGCAAAGCTAGCGCTAATTATAGGTGATAAAGTTTCCACAACGAAAATTAATGTGTTTTTGAACGCTTTCAAAGTTAGGCTTGAGTTTTTCTCGCCTAAAATTTTCTACCTTCAATTTATACAAATTGTTTTACATGTCGAATATTGTTATTTTTCAGTTTCACATTGTCCAGCGATCTTTTAACCTATCGGCTACGACTTTTGAATCGACGTTTAAAATTGAACGGTTTAAGTATATCCTTTAATAGCACTAGTGTAACCGCACAACGGTGGAGAAACCGACCGTTCGATTATATAACTTTGATAAAAAATATACATTTAAATTTTTTGTTAATATTACTTAAACATTAAGTGCTAATATGTTGGAAAAGAATAAATTAAGATTTGAATCTGAAAATATGAATTTCAAATTTAAATATTAATCAAAGCATTCAAAATTGTCGATTTGAAATTGAAATTGAAATTTAGAATTTGAAAATCATAATAGATTTGAATTTGGAATCTTTAATGCGCGAAGTAAAAGGAGGAAGTTTAGGGAAACCGCGATGAGATAAGATCCACGTTTTTAGGAAAACCGCGATGAGACAAGTTCCACGTTTTTTTGGCTTCAGAAAAATTGATTTTGCCTAGTGACAGTAAGCAAACCTCCATAACGGTCGGTTTGATAAAAAAATACAGAGATTTTTCTTCAAAACCAATATAAAATATGATACAGATTGAAGTGTAAGGACCAAAAAAACTACTTTCTACATAATATTTGACTTTTAACGATTTATTGACATCATGCAGGTATAAATTTCGTTATAATTCCTATTGGACGGCTTATACCGCAATGCAAGGCATGGTAGAATTCACTAAATTGCATAAATAGACAATATTTGAACATTTAATATTCTATATCATTTGTATAACATACTGCAAAATATCCTTAAAAAATCAAATATTTAAAAGTTTCGTGTGGCTTGCACTTTTGTAGCATCTCGGTTAGGAGCTTAATAAAATAAATACAATAAAATATATTTTTGAATTTAAATTGGGTTTTTTGGAGGAAAATAGAATATTCAGAATTTAAAATGGAAATTGGTATTTAAAATTAGCTTTGTGGTGTGTGTGTGTATGTAAGTGGTTTATAGTGAAAACTTATTATGACGCTTGGTAATAAAAAGAGAAATAAAATCTTAGCAATAAACATAACTCCTACCTCACCAAGGAAAGCCGGATCCCTCTTTCTCCTCAATCCCTAACGCAAAATTTAGATCGCACGATACAAAAGTGAGAAAAAAAAGAACGGTCACTCAGACGAAATCTCAATTCGGCTGCCCTTACTCATCTACATGTTGAACAATTTCTTAGTAATCTCGTACATTACGAAACGAGATTGCTCCATAAATAAAGCTTCGAGGCTTACGAATATTTTATGGACGAACATATGTTCGTGTTGCGTATGTCTGTCCATAAATGAAATATAACACAGTGTTATAAGACTTGGTTATGGGCTTGTCTAAATTACACAACACGAGCAATTAAGCGGTTCACAAATCGACTAACCAAGTGTTTATAAGACTTAGCTATATTGGGGTCAACGTCCTCAACGGGTTTCTCTCTTAAAAAATTGGTTATTGACGACCATAAATATTCATATGTAAGTGCTATTTTAATTGCCTTAGCTAGTCAGTATACCTTAGTTCGATGAGCTTATCATTTTTTCAAAAATAGTCCTAGGTTGGTCATTTTGTTATAAATTTAATTGAAGTAGATTAGAACAATTTAAACATAGCAGATGTTCTTATATTATTAGATATAATAAATGTTATATTTCATTTATCTAATATAAGCTCCCACTAGACTTTTATGTTTATCAAAACCTTAAGAGGAAACATCGAAATCTTTCGATTTCTCTAGTGGGCTTCAGAACTCGCCTGCCTTGGGATTCTAACCTTAAGGGAGCTCAACAAATCATAGGCCTATATGTGATGGGTAATACCTTATCGGGTGAATCATATACAACTTTTAACGCGTGTTCTTTGTCATAATATCATCTTGACCTTGAGGAAATGTCAAAAAATACATGCAAACGGTACCTAAATGAAGATGAGTAATTTGGAAATTGAATCAGGAATGCATAGAGTCAATAAATAGAGTTCATCTCATTTATTATTGTTCCGACGGTGATTATCTGTAATTTCGAGATGTTAAGCATATAAGGACCTTATTTTTTTCATTATTGCAAAACTATAATTATAGGTCAAGTTTTACTTTTCCCAAGAATAAAGTTTCCACAAATGATGGTTGGACAATTAATATATTTTTTGAACACTTTCCAAGTTAGGATTGAGTTTTTCTCGCCTAAATGATACTTTCCATCTTTGATCATACAAATTGTTTTACATATCGAATTTGTTATTTTTTCAGTTTCACATTGTTTAGCGACCTTTTGATCTCTCATATATGTCTTTTTGAATTGATGTTTAAAATTGAACAATTTTAATAAATTCTTTAATAGTATAAAAAGGTATAGTGATTTTTCTTCAGAATCAATATCAGGTTGAAGTGTAAGGACGAAAAACTATTTTCTACATAATATTTGTTTTTCAATGATTTATTCCCATCATGCAAGTATAAATTTCATTATAATTCCTATTGGACAGCTTGTACCGCAATGCAAGGCACGGTAGAATTCACTAAATTGCACAAATAGATAATATTTGAACATTTAATGTTTTATATCATTTGTATAATATATTGTAAAATATCTTTAAAAAACAAATATTTAGAAGTTTCATGCCGCTTGCACTTTTGTAACGTCTCGACCAAGAGCTTAATAAAATAAATACCATAAAATATACTTTTAAAATTAAATTGGGATTTTTGGAGGGAAAATGGAAATTGGGATTTAAAATTAGTTTTGTTTTACGTGCGTAAAGGTTTGTAGTGAAAATTTATTATGACTCTTGGTAAACAAAGAGAAATAAGCATATCTCATACCTCACCAAGGAAAGCCAAATCCATAATTCTCTTCAATCCCTAATGTAAAACCTAGATCGCATGATACAAAAGAAAGAAAGAAGAATAGTTGCTCAAAAAAAACTCAACGCGACTATCGTTGCTCATCTTTATGTTGAACAATTTCTTAGTAATCTCGTACATTGCGGAACGAGATTGCTCCACAAATAAATCTTTGAGGCTTACGAATATTTTATGGACGGACATACGTTCGTGTTGTGTATGCAATGGCTTGTCTAAAGTTGACAACATAAACAATTGAGCAATTCATAATCAACTAACCAAGTGTTATAAGACTTAACTACATTGGGTTAGCACCCTCAACGAGTTTCTTTCTTAAAGATTCAGTTATTGACAAACATAACATTCATATGTGAGTGCTATCTTAATCGCTCTTAGTGACGAGCTTATCATTTTTTCAAAAATAGTCCTAAGTTGGTCATTTTGTTGTAAATTTAATTGAAGTAGATTAGAACAATTTAAACATAACAGATGTTCTTATATGATTAGATAGGGTAAATGTTATATTCCATTTATCTAGTAAGCTCCCATTAGACTTATATTTTTATCAAAACTTTAAGAGAAAACATTGAAATCTTTCAATTTCTCTAGTGGGCTTTAGAACTCGCTTGCCTTGGAATCCTAACTTTAACGAAGCTCAATAAATAATAAGCCCACATATGATGGATATCACCTTATCGGGTGTACTGTAGACAACTTCGAACATGTGTTCTTTATCTTAATATCATCTTGACCTTGAGGAAAGCTCAAAAAATACATGCAGGTATCTTACATCGTCTAGTCAATATATTAATAGTATTATACATACCATCTCTATCTTGAGGAAGCTCAACAACTAAAGAATATGCAAGTAATCTATTAATATATAAATGGTAGACGATAATTATATATATATATATAGTAATATCGATTTAGAGAACAATGGATTTCCTGTGAAATACTCGCTGATTCAAGTGTCAGATATATCATACAATACATGTAATGACCCATAAATTCATCACTTAGAAAAATGTGATTTAATTTGAGATTTTTCAAAGTTAAGGTTTTATAACACAAATGTGATGTTCTAAACCAAAATATATAATATTGATAATCTTATTTTAAATAAATATTTACAAAAATATATACTTTGGAAAATATATCAATAAAATGACTGAAAAGCAATAAACAGCTCTTAAACCATCCGACATCGTACACGGAGCTGGATACATGCACTCGTTTATGTGTATGAGTGAGAATATGTAATATAATTATTTATTTTATTTTTGAAAATAGAATCTGTTTATGACATCATCAAAGATATCACTATTTTGGAATAAATGATTTTTGAATTTAAATTGAGTTTAAGTGATTTAATAATTATTTTATTTATTGAATAAGCCCTTTTAATTATTATATAAAAATATTATTATCAACTTTGTTTACAAATATATATACACTAAATAAGAAGTGAAAATATGACCTGAAATTGAAATCGAAATCCGTAACGATTCAATGTAGAAAAGTTATGCAATGTTGTGAATCATTTGAGATATACATATGCACACGTACATATATATGTACATGAACACATTCACATGCTCATGAACACACACACACACATATATACAAATATTCTTATATATACATATACATATACATATACATACATACATACATACATACATACATACATACGTACATACGTACATACATACATACATACATATATATGTGTGTGTGTGTGCGCGCGCGCGCACGTGCGTGTGTGTGCGCGCTGCGCGCGCACGTGCGTGTGGGCGCGTGCGTGTACAACAAAATATTCAAGATATTTTCCTAAAACTTCATCCTTAAATAAACCCAAAGTCAACCTCTTATACCCTAAGTACAAGCACATGGCTACGCACATGAAGAGGATGCTCGGTCGAGAATGATGAGGTGAGAGAGGGGAGTGATGGTGATGAAATGGCAAGTAAATATCATGATATTTTTATCCACTTTTTTTCCTATAAACACCACCACCCTTCTTCACTTCCTTTACGCTTCTTCTTATTCCTTTACGCTTCTTCTTAATGAAATCCCTAAGCTCTTCACCCTCTTCTTATTTATATTAATGGCTTCCATGGCCTAAGAAAGAAAATACTAGAAAATCAAAATAAAGTTATACCAAAATCGATCGAAATCTATATCACTTGAAACAAAAGTTCAAGCTAGTGATCTCTTCTTTCTCCTCCACCAAGGCCATGTGCAACCATGCCCTCCATCACCACTTTTAAAGCAAGGCCGAGCCCTTCCAAGCCTTAAAGACCAAGGCCAAACCCCCTAGGAGTATTTGTGCTAGTAGTCGTGAGCTTTGATTTCGAAACAACGGAGCTATAGCCGTTTTAAAATTAGTTAGATTGAAAATCAAGTAAGAAACTATACACACACACACGATGTGATATGATTCTTATGGATTTTTACTATGATTTGATCATCAAATATTGTTTGTTTTAATATAGTGTTTAATTGTGTAAACAAGTCATGTTAAATACACGCCGATATTACACAAGGAAACCACATTCTAAATCAAGTTATAAAAGTGATATGGAATCATTAAACCCCTTTGAAATGATTTAAAATGGTTTATAAATGTTTTATAAACATTTAAACTCATCCCGAAAAGATTTGAATAGAAAATAATAAAGTCAAAACTAGGTGCGTTGTGTAACACTAGTTTGCGATTTCGCGCCGTGAAAGTCAAATGAGTATATATAATGGGATATAGCTCGGAATTCTTCATGATAAGAATTTTCATGACCATAATTTCAAACAAAATAAAAAATAGATATTTCATTTAGAAGATTTTGAAATACAGGCAAATCAAGTTTCCAAAATAGTCGCGGTTTGGCAATTCAGAAACCAAAGCGATAAATTCTTTATAATGACATTCTTAATTTTTTAAAGTATGGAATAAACTCTACAAATATTTTAAAATGTTTTAAAATAGATTTGAGTTATAAAAATGGATTTCTAGATAATAGAAAAGTTGTTTTGATGAAATAAACTTTGAAAACACTATTCGTAACACTATTCGCAGCACTTTTAATAACTTCTGAAATTTGGCTTTCAGCACTTTTTGCAGCACTTTTAATAACTTTTGAAATATGGATTTAAACTTAATTATTATTTATCAAATCTATTATGAATGTTTTAAAATAAATAAATGAGTATTTTAAAGATGATTTGAAGGTTTTATAATTTATTTTAAAAAGTTTAAATAAATGAATTAAAGAATAGCAATTATAATCAAGTGATTTAATCATGGCTCTAAACGTCGGTGAATAGACTTGATTTTTTTATTAGTGAGATTCTAATAAGAGTTTCTTAAACTAAGGAGATGTTCAGGAGCAACCAGTGCCCTGGCTCACCTGCCTTTTTTTCTAGGCAAGGAATAGATAAAGTCGTAATGTTAGAAATGAGGCAAGTATAAAAGGTTAAAATTTCCAAATTTAATACAACTTGGATTGTATATAAATAATATTTTTATACTTGGTACTAAATCCCAAGGAGGCAACTCATACTATCCATGTGAATTTAAAAGGTGATTCACCATTGTTCGACGGATAGTAAAGGTTGAATATGGAAATTGATGTTGAGTAGAATTAGTATAATTTCTATCGACCCTTCTTACTCAATAAGATTTTAGAATGTGATTTATGAGAAATGATTTTGATTTGGTATTTCCAAACTCATAGAGAGGTTTAATATTTTCATGCATACTGGAAAAGAATATGATTTAAAGATTTATATCTCTAAATGAGATATTTTATTTGATAAAAGATATTAACAAATGGAATGATAATCAACCTCAAACTTAACATCTTTTATCAACGATTGGTTTGAAGAAACATGATTGGATTTGGGTGATTCCTATCCAAAAACCAGTTTGAACCAATTTATGAGTTCAAAAATAAAGACGTGTTAAAGATATTGAAGTTAAAGTTGGGGATCTTCATAACGGAAGGACTGCTTGTTGATAATTTCGGAGTAGCTATTGAGATGAACAAATAGTAGTGGTCCCTTCATTCTAGGACCTTCATACGCAAGGACTACTCGCTACTGATCCAAGGGGTGATGCCGAAAAGATGTGGTAGGAGAGTGCTTCAGTTTGTCCTGTTCATGGAAAACTTGTATAGATAAATATCTGATAATGCATTTCTAAGAACATAATACATTGATCTCTATAAATGTACATCTATTTGGTGGTGTGGGAGGTAACCCCTCTTATATTTAACACCATTCTCTAAGACGTACGAGCTCAGAGGTTGTACTTTTATTAAAATATATAGTGTGTCACTAGAAATGGAAATGTGGCATTTTAAGTGAAAATGTTCTAAGAAAGGTAAACGTTACCTCAATCCTCACACCCGAGGAATTGTGAAACAAGGGTTACTTTAAGGCTGAGTGGTTTGCAACTTTTAAGGTGTGATTTCACCTTTTTAGATATAATTATTTCTACCTTTTATGACATCGGGTTTAAATTATGTAGTGTATTCTATGACATCCCGGATAGGTCGGTAACGACCGAGGTGATTGTTGATCTTGGGTATGCCAGTCTTAATTCGTAAAGGTTTTGAAGATATCGATCCTCGGTACATCTCTTTAGAAAATATAATGTACGGGAGGTAGTCCATTACCTCGTTGTTCATTGAAAATCCAAATCTCCAATAAGTGCCTTCGGTTTTACTTGTGAACCTATTATGTTGTCAAATTTAACCAATGTAATAATTTTGGCTATTTGAATATGTTTATTTGAAAGTTTTTAATGAATATCATTAAAAAAATATCACTGGATTTTATGTAGAAATGATTTGGTTATCATAAGGTAAAAACCCATTCCATGTTTATGTGTTGCGTGGTCTTATGAGATACCCCTTGGTATTTCAAATATTGGTACTTTGAGTTTCTCACACTAGTCCCATGACTGACCCAAAATTTAATTTTCTTTTTCCTTAAACTCTGGGTGTCCTATTTTTTCAGGTAGTCAAGTAGTCAGATAACTTGGAGCATTTTGGTAGGAGCATGGAGCATGAAGCGTGAAGATTGGAGAGTCCTTTTGTTAATAGTGATCTATTTCAAATTTCTACCATATCATGTGGTATGTATTTAGTATCTACTAGCCTTTGTAAGGATAGGAAGTTATAACTGTCCTTGGATGGGATTGTAACGAAATGCCTTTTCGACCCCTTAATGTCAATACGAGTACATCCACGGTATTCATGTGTCGAGAAACCAAGTGTCGGAAATGCATAACGTTAGGGTAAACTAAAAAGAGTACTATTGTCGACACTTAGATAGTAAACTTGTTAAATGATGTGCGAAGTCTAGGGCTAGTTTTCAAAGTCCATAGGCAGAATGATACTTCAAACTTCCACAGTTCGACTAGGTCGAGAGGACTTTCAACAAAGACAAAGGAGAAGAAGTTCAAACTAAAATTTTCGAAGGAGTCAAAAGGATGCAATCATCAGAAGTCATTAGCATTAAACCTTTCGAAGGAGTCGAAAGGTTCCATCTCTTAATGTACAAGAATTTCTTGTTAGTCCTTGAGATGATGGTTTTGGTGACAACAACCATATAATAAGATTATAAAATATAAATACTAACATTATAGTCTAGATATATATGTATATGCAGGATTTAACCATGCATGTACCAAGAATGAAGACTGTACAATATAGAGATTCAAGATATCAAGATTGAAGACTCATGAGTATTAAGAATACCAAGGGTTCAAGATTTAAATAATAAGTAATTTACTTAGGAATTTTGATAAAACTCCTAGAAAAGCATTGGTATCTTAAAATCCAATTTATTCGTGGAATGGAATCCACTTCGAACCCGTTAAAGAGATGGAACCCAAAGTAGGATGGAACCTACGAAAAATCTAGTGGAACATTGTTTTGTATCCGCTAACTTTTATTCAATTGTTTTTACAAAAATTATCTTATTTTCAAAATGATTTCAAAACTTTCCTTTTTCAAAAGAATCAAAAACATCTATCCTGGTTTTAATTATTTTTAGCCTAAAAAATAATCTTTATTTTCAAAATCAAATTATCTTTGGTTTTTAAACTATCTTTTAATTATAATATATTTATTTAACTTTTATTATTTATATTTAGATTTAAATATAAAATTATAGAATTTTTTTATATATATACCAAAATATTATTCTTTATATTTACTTATGTATTTTAACTATAGTTAAGCATATTTATAAAGTTTAAATTAGTTTAAAAATAAGATAGAAGTTATTTTCAAAGAAAAATAAATCACCAAAAATTCCTTTGGCATGTCTACCCCATGTCGACATAGTAGCAGTTTATTTCAAAAATTTGTATTTCAAAGGAAGTTTCTATTCGTCATATCCTTTCACGAATGGACATGGCTGTTGTTCTACTATAAATAGGGGTGGTTTTGCATGAATTTTTAATCATATTTTTCTGGTTTTCACTTCTCTTCTTCGTCCATAATTCTTTATACATATTCTTACCATTACTCTGTCGAAATCAACATTGAATTTAACTAGATCATTTCTGGTTTGATGGTTCTGGTTTAATTCTCTATCACCTTCTCAACCAGATCTCGGTGCTATTCAGAGTTTAGACTTCTTTGTAATCAATTTAGCAAGAAAAGGTGTGATTTTAGCCTTGGAAATCAATCAAGTGAGAAAAGGTGTGATTGTAGCCTTGGAAATCAATTGGGTGAACTTGTTGCCCCTGAAATCAAGTATCTCTACCCAGAGGATTGTGAATCTGGAGTGGTGTACCTCGTGGCCTTGAAATCGAGGGTGCAATTTTACAGTTGCTTTTGAAAGGAAATCCGTACTTGTTTGCGGGAGTGGATGTAGGGTAACTCCGAACTAGTATAAAATCCAGTGTGTTCTTTCCTTTATTGCTTTTACTTTATTTCTGCATCTGTGTTTGATTCTCTGATCATATCTGTGTCTGAATATTGTATACATTTGTGTTCAAATTAACAAAAACTCAAAAAGATTTTGTAATTTCTTTAAACACTATTCACCCCTCTCTAGTGTTAATCATAGCCTTAAGATCCGTATTTCGCATTTTTCATATTTGGTATCAGAGAAAGGTTTTCAAAGTTTCATAATCTGATTTTTGAAAAAGTTTTTAAAATGGCTTTGTTTAAATTTTTTGTTAATACTAGTTTAGAAATATTCAGATCATCATTCTCTCATGAGTCTGCATATAATCAATATTCAAATTCAGGTTGTCTACTAAGATTGTTTAATGCATGAAACATGCTTTATGGGGGTTGAGGAATCAATCCACAACGGACAGATTGTGCAGATCAAAAAGAATAAATGGATACTTGATAGTGGTTGCTCTGGACACATGACTGGTAATCCAGATATGCTGAATGATATAATATACAAAGACGGAGGACTGTTTTTCGGAGACAACTCAAAAGGATATGTGATTGGCATCGGCAAAGTCGGTAACTCTGAAACTCCTACTTTTACTATTGTTTTGCTAGTTAAGAATCTGAAACATAATCTGCTAAGTATTAGTCAACTTTGTGATAAAGGATATAAAATTAAATTTGAAAAAGATAAATATCACATTGAAGATAATAATTCAACCATAATATTTGAGGGAATTAGGAAAAAGAATATTTATATTCTTAGTATGAAAGTTTCAAATGATAACCTATGTCTTTTGGAAAATACAAGCGACCCTTGGATTTGGCATAAGAGATTTGGGCATTCGAATTTCAAACTCTTATCTAGACTGTCAAAATATGATCTAGTAAGAGGTCTCCCTAAATGAAATTTAAAGTAGATAGTCTATGTGATGCATGTCAATTAGGAAAACTTAGAAAAAGTTCCTTTAAATTAAAAGATATGATTTCAACTTCAAAACCTCTTGAATTACTTCACCTTGATTTATTTGGTCCAACTCAAATTCTGTCAATAAATCATAGTAAATATGTTTTTGTAATTGTAGATGATTATTCTAGATTTACATGGACAATATTTTTGAAACATAAAAGTGATACTTTTGAATGTTTTAAGAATTTTACAAAAAGGATTCAAAATCAACTTTCTCTAAAAATTATAACCATTCGTAGTGATCACGGTGGCGAATTTGAAAATGAAAAGTTTGAGGAATTGTGCAATAAAAAGGGAATAACTCATAATTTTTCATTTCCAAGAACTCCACAACAAAATGAGATAGTAGAACGTAAAAATAGGACGATTCAAGAGTGTGCGAGAACTATGCTTTCATATAGTAATTTACCAAAGTATTTTTGGACAGAAGCAGTTGCTACTGCCTGCTATATTTTAAATAGAATTTTAATTAGACCTTTAACTGATAAGACATCTTATGAACTTCTTCACTCAAAGAAACCTAAGATATCTTATTTTAGAATTTTTGAAAGTAAATGTTTTATTTTAAATACAAAAGATAACTTAGACAAATTTGATCATAAATCCGACAAAGGTATCTTTATCGAATATTCTAATAGAAGTAAAGCGTACATAGTGTTTAATTTAAGAACAAACACCATCGAAGAAACAATGCATGTTTCATTCGATGAAAATCTCAAAAATTTTGAAGATGCAAACGATGAATAGGATTTAATCACTCAAAATCAAGAGTCAACTGAAACTAATAATGAAATTAATCATCCTAATAAAAGGACTAAACTTTTAAAAGATCATCCTGTAGAAAATATATTAGGAGATATGCAATCTGTTATTAAAACTAGAAATCAACTAAGTAAAATAAGCAATGTAGCCTTTATATCAACTATTGAACCCAAAAATCCAAAAGTAGCATCAACTGATGATTCATGTATTTTGGCTATGCAAGAAGAACTAAATCAGTTCACTAGAAATGATGTTTGGGAACTTATTCCTAGACCTGAAAATAAAACTATAATTGGAACTAAATGGGTTTATAAAAATAAAATGAATGAACTAGGAGAGGTTGTTAGAAATAAAGCCCGGTTAGTCGCTCAAGGTTATTGTCAAGAAGAAGGAATAGAATTTTATGAAACCTTTGCTCCCGTAGCAAGATTAGAAGCCATTAGGATTCTACCTACTTTCGCAAATCATAATAATTTCAAATTATATCAAATGGATGTTAAAAGTACATTTTTAAATGGATTTGTAAAAGAGGAAGTATAGGTTGAACAACCACCACTTTTTGAAAATGAAAAATTACTAAATCAAGTTTACGAACTTAAGAAAGCTCTACATGGTCTAAAACAAGCTCCTAGAGCCTGGTATGATTGACTAAGATCTTACTTTTACAATCAAATTTTGAAATTGGTAAAGTAGATAATACTCTTTTAATTAAAAGAAATAAAAGTGATATTCAACTAGTACAAGTCTACGTAGATGATATCATTTTTGGATCGACTAATTTTGAAATGAATAAGGACTTTCTGAAATAATGACAAAAGAGTTTGAGATGAGTCATATGGATGCATTAAACTTCTTTCTAGGATTACAAATAAAACAATTAGATAATGGTATCTTTATTAGTCATGAAAAATATGCTAAAGACCTAGTTAATAAATTTGGTTTGTTTACTGCAAGTGGAAAACCCACTCCCATGGCAACCAATGAGTACCTAAGTAAAGAAGATCTCTCGAAATATGTAGATCAAAAATTATATAGAAAAATGAGTGGATCACTACTCTATATCACTGCTAGTAAACCTGATATCATGCATAGTGCCTGTCTCTGTGCAAGATATCAATCCCAACCTAAAGAGACCCACTTAAAAGCCGTAAAATATATCATAAGATATGTTAAACACACCTCTGTTTATGGCTTATTTTATCCTAAAAATGATTCTTTTGAATCAATATCTTACTGTGATGCTGATTATGCTGGTTGTAAATTAGACCGAAAAAGTACACGTGGAACTTGTCACTTTTTGGGGCATTCTCTGATTTTCTGGTTTAGTAAAAAGAAAAACACGGTTTCTTTATCAACAACTGAAGTAAAATATATTTCTGCTGCTTTAGCCTGTTCTCAAGTAATATATATGCAACAAACTTTAAAAGATTTTGGTTTAAATATCTCAAAATCACCAATTTATTGTGGCGATACTAGTGCAATAAATTTATCCAAAAATACTATGCATCATACTAGAACTAAACATATTGATATCAGACACCATTTTCTCAGGGATAATATAAGTAAGGAAGTAATTACTCTCGATTATATCAATTTTGAGAATCAAATTGCTGATATTTTAACAAAACTATTAAATGAATCTATATTTACTAAATTAAGAATAGAATTAGGTATTTGTTCAATAACTGAAATATAAAATATAAATAACAAAGTATAATTAAAAATTAAATCAAAATAAATCAAATAGTAAAAATTTCAAGCATCCTGTCGACATCCCTCCTATATCCATGTCGACATATAATGATTTTTTATTTTTGAAATTTTTTCCACCAAAATTCAAATAAGTGGTCATATATTCTTTTTATTTTCGAAATTTTTATCATTCTTTCTGTTTCCTTTCTGTTCTAACTTCTAAAATCAATAAAACTATGACCTCCTCTTCCAAATCAAACAAAAATTCAACCTTTTCGTTCCCTTCTCCTTTTCTGGACCTTTTCAACGAACTATGCTTGCAAGAGTAATGAAAATGGAGGATTCTTTGAAGGATGCACTGCAACTAATGACTGAAATTCAAGTAGTGCAACTTAGAATGGCCAAAGAACAAGAACGACAAGGCAAAATCCTTAGAAATTTGCAAAAATTACTAATGGACAATCATGCTAATCCGATCTTGATTGATGAAGAGTCTTCAGGAGATCAAGTGCAAGAGGACAGTGAGGAATAAGAAGAGCACGCTGAAGATGACGACAAAGTCGTTTGCGTTGGTGAAGTGTGCTTTAACAAGGATGGAAATCTTGTCGAACAACGTGGAAATTTCTGTTTCCACTATCCAAATTGTTCGGTTCGTAGATCTCCCATTTTCAAAGACACGCATCAGTTTCTTTTCGTTCTTTCTTATTGTTGTATGTTTTTATCTACGTTCTCTACGAAAATGTACATATAACAATACAATTAATAAATGATTGTGCTCTTATATTTTATCGCTATTATAAATATTATCTTATAAAGATTCTTAGTTAGGAAAGTTAGTAGTTTAGGACTAAGTTTTGGTTTTAGAATTAAGTGTTGACTATTTATGATAACACTATCATTATAATCAAATGTCAAAGAGTATTTGATTAAGGGGGATTTATATAATTTCGAGTTAGTTTTTGTTGATGACAAAGGGGGAGAAGTATAAAATAGGATAGTTAGGCATAGATTAAGGGGGAGTTATTAGTTTTAGGGGGAGTTATTAGGATAGAAGTAATATTTTATAAACAAAGGTTGTCATCATCAAAAAGGAGGAGATTGTTAGTCCTTGAGATGATGATTTTGATGACAACAACCTTATAATAAGATTATAAAATATAAATACTAACATTATAGTCTAGATATATATGTATATGCAGGATTTAACCATGCAGGTACCAAGAATGAAGACTGTACAGTATAGAGATTCAAGACATCAAGATTAAAGACTCATGAGTATCAAGAATACCAAGAGTTCAAGATTTCAATAATAAGTAATTTAATTAGGAATTATGTTAAAACTCCTTGGAAAGCATTGGCATCTTAAAATCCAATTTATTCATGGAATGGAATCCACTTCGAGCCCGTTAAAGGGATGGAACCCAAAATAGGATGGAACCTACGAAAAATCTAGTGGAACATTGTTTTGTATCCGCTAACTTTTATTCAACTGTTTTTACAAAAATTATCTTTGTTTTCACAAAAATTATCTTTGTTTTCAAAATGATTTCAAAACTTTCCTTTTTCGAAAGAATCAAAAACATCTATCCTGGTTTTAAATATTTTTAGCCTAAAAAATAATCTTTATTTTCAAAATCAAATTATCTTTGGTTTTTAAACTATCTTTTAATTATAATATATTTATTTAACTTTTATTATTTATACTTAGATATAAATATAAAATTATAGTAAATTTTTATATATATACCAAAATATTATTCTCTGTATTTACTTATGTATTTTAACTATAGTTAAGTATATTTATAAAGTTTAAAATAGTTTTAATATAAGATAGAAGTTATTTTCAAAGAAAAATAAATCACCAAAAATTCCTTTGGCATGTCAACATCCTCAAGTACCCCATGTCAACATGGTAGCAGTTTATTTAAAAAATTTGAATTTCAAAGGAAGTGTCTATTCGTCATATCCGTTCACGAATGGACGTGGCTGTTGTTCTACTACAAATAAGGATGGTTTTGAACGAATTTTTAATCATATTTTTTTGGTTTTCACTTCTCTTCTTCGTCCATAATTCTTTATACACATTCTTACCATTACTCTACCGAAATCAAAATTGAATCTAACTAGATCATTTTTGGTTTGATTCTCTATCGCTATCTCAACAAGATCTTTGTGCTATTCAGAGTCATAGACTTCTTTGTAATCAATTTAGCGAGAAAAGGTGTGATTGTAGCCTTGGAAATCAATCAAGTGAGAAAGGTGCGATTGTAGCCTTGGAAATCAATTGGGTGAACTTGTTGCCCCTGAAATCAAGTATCTCTATCCAGAGGATTGTGAATCTGGAGTGGTGTACCTCGTGGCCTTGAAATCGAGAGTGTAATTATACAATTGATTTTGAAAGGAAATCCATACTTGTGTGCAGGACTGGATGTAGGGTAACTCCAAACCAATATAAAATCCAGTGTGTTCTTTCCTTTACTGCTTTTACTTTATTTCTGCATCTGTGTTTGATTCTATGATCATATATGTGTCTGAATATTGCATACATTTGTGTTCAAATTAACAAAAACTCAAAAAGATTTAGTAATTCCTTTAAACACTATTCACCCCCCTCTAGTGTTAATCCTAGCCTTAAGATCCGTATTCCGCATTTTTCACATTTCTTACCTTTCGAAAAGAATGAAGAGGTCAAAGCAGGTGTAAGCCACTCCATAATGACCTTTTCGAAAGCATAGCAAGCCTTTTGAACCAGTCGTAGCACATCTAGAATACCTTTCGACAAGGTCGAAATGTTTTTAGGAAGAAAGCAATACTCAAAAGTCAGCAAAGAAAGTTAGACAACCTTTCGAAAACAACTGAAGGGAAGCACAGCTCTTGACAACAATCAAGTGAGATGCAACCTTCCGATAAGATCGAAGGGTTCATAACAAACACGTAAAGAGTAACCTTTCGACGAGGTCGAAAGGTTCACAGCAATTCGAAGGAGAACTACCTTTCGACAAGATCGAAAGGTTCACAACATTATGTAGAAGGAAAACCCTTCGATAAAGTCGAAAGGTTCATGAAGACATAAAGACAAGCAAACCTTTCGAAAACATCTAAAGGTCCATAATAGCAGAAGAAAGGCAAACCGTTCAACAAATTTGAAAGGTTTGTGGCTTCATATAAAAGGGAGCAGTCGAGAGCGTGGATATGAGAGGGAAGTCACCTGCATCTATAAATAAGACCCGAGGGGTTATGTTTTGGGGGATTTTCTTTCATTTTAATCTTGTAACTTCTTAATCAAAGTATTGTAACCTTAATTGAGTATAATTTAGGGAAATTCAATAAAATGAAACTCTTTCGTGAATATAAAGGAAAGTCCTTGGCTTTGTTAATTACTTTACTATTTGCTTAAACCTTTGTTAGTTTAACTCATATTTTTAGGTTTAACCCCATCAGATGGTTCTTATAGACAAGTTCGATACACTTCTGCAATATGAAATCACCGCAACCTTTCGAAGCCTTCAATTTTGCAATCCAAACCCTTCGACAAGGTTGACAACTTATTCAGATCTACATTCATTGAAACCTCGAGAAATCGGTGGAATTAACCTTTCGACAAGGTTATAATCTACTCAATATAAGTGATCGAACCTTTCGTCAAGATCGAAAGCCGTTACCTATTCACCAAAGGAAACTTAAACAAATCAAAAGAAGGCATTTGTGAAGATTTCAAGCAAGCTTAATAAAGCCTGAAGGTCGTTTAGCCCATGTTCGAAACCTTTCGACGACGACGAAAGGTCTGATACAGGACATATAAACTAAATAGGTTAAACTGAAAGGCAATCTTTAATGGAATCATCCCTTTGTTCTCCAAAGAAAAAAAATCCAAGTTTCTTAACATATTTTGGGATGTTGACAAGAAATTTTGTTAACATTTTGGCGCTAGAAGGAGGGCTTGAAACTGTGATCTCTTATAACTTTCATCTCCGATTAATTGCATAAAGAGCCTTAGTTTTTTTAAAAAAAGTATGGTAAAAGATAAGAGTAGTAACAACAATCCCAACGGAGAGGCTACATCGGACTCAACCTTTAAAGGTCACATGGACTCAAATCCTAACTTAGGCAATATAGAAGTAAGGCAACCTTCAACCTTAACAAAATTGGGAACCAATGTGACCAAGGTTCAAAATCAATAGCCACAAAGGATAGAAGTAAAGGAGTGTTCAGAGAGTGCTCCAAACCGAGAATCAATAAAGATTGTGGAGAGAGAGGTTGAAGTGCAACCTCCAAATGAGATAGAATCAAGGGTTAAACCGAGATAGTCGGGTAAGTAAATCACTTGAATAGTCGGATAGCTTTATCTACGAAGACAACATGAGTAATCACAAAAATGAGACCAACCAAAATGACAATCTACACCATATGATGGTAAATGAACCCGGAGGAAAAGAAATTTATGATCCTGAAGAATATGTTATCTTGCAAAAAGCCCCCTTTTTCATAGAAATAACGGCGGCAAATCTTCCTCCGCACATTCAAATTCCTTTACTAAAATTTGATGGAACAACTGATTCAGATGACCATCTCGTTGTCTATGAAAATTGGATGAACCTATAAAACGCTCCAGAGGCAGTTCATTGTAAAAAATTTACCATTACTTTCCAAGGAGAAGCTATTAAATGGTATAAAAGTTACCGAATAGAAACCATATATTCTTAGGAATAATTTACTTGCGACTTTGCAGCTCAATTCGCTATATTCAGAGATACAACTATGGACTTTAGCTTGCTAGCAACCATCAGATAGAAACCAGGGAGTTACTTGGCGAATATCTGGACAGATTTAGCATAGAAACACTACGAGTAGAAAGTACCACTAATAGGGTAAAATTCATGACTATTCCGTCGGGTTTGATCGAACAAACTCCTTTTTGGAAGGACCTTTATATAAATGAATGCAGAGACCTACAATATTTCTTCCTCTGGGCAGAGAAATTTATTCAATTAGACGAGATGCATCATGCTAAGAGAGAATCCCACTGAGAATTCAAAGAAGAAAAATTTGGTCTCAAGCGCTTTGACAAGAGGCCAAGGAAAAGTGAAAACCTAAAAAGAAGTCAAAGAATGAGTTCTAAAATGAATTATGTTGTCCTGAGAAAACCCCTCTCCTATATATACACTAAGATGAAAAGGAATGAAAATTTTATTGCACCTCAAAAAGTTCGGAGTGCCCCAAAGCAAAATAAAGGAGGAAGTTATTGCGAATGCCATAAGGCAAATGGACATGAAACCAATGAATATCATGTTCTATCAGGGAAAATACAAGGCATGATCAAAAATTCATCAAAAGAATCTGAAGGACATGTTGTTCAAGCTGAGAGGAAAGCAATTTAGCAAATTATAAATGCCAATGTCTATCGCTCACGAGGACTCACGACATTAACTCAACTATGAACTTTCTCTTTCTCTTTTCATACCTTTTTAAATCAATTTCTATTTCCATTTATACTTGAATTTTAATTGATCATGTACTAATTAAAATTTAAGTGTTATTACAGGTGAAAAGAAAATCAAGCTAAAGCACTCAACCATTCCTTAAACTCGTAATAACAAGATGTCCTTCAGATTCTTAGCAAATGATTTCAAAAGGAAATTTCTCAAATTCTATTCTTTTAAGAAAAATATTTTGAATCACCCCATGGTCCGGGGGAAAAATATTTATTTATCCCCAAAAGCAGATTTATGCAACTAATTTGAGATATTATATAGCATTAATAAATGCGCACAAAAGGACTTCAAATCGAGCAATTTCAATGTTTCAAAATTTACTAAAATCCTAGGCGGAGATAAGCCCATTCATACTTTTTCAAAAAATATTTTGAAAGTGCAAAAGTTTATTGGAAGACAAACTAGAGAACCCTGTTCTCGACTAAAAGCCTATTGGTTCATGAATCATGACCTCCTAATCTCCTATTTGAGATTTGTGTCACTATTTTGAGAACATAAAGAAGGTTATTGCAAAAGCCCATATTAAGGGAAAATTCTTTTATTAAAAGGATTCATGAGTCTAAACTATTTTTCAAAAGATAAGCCCTCATTATACTAGGGGGTAACTATAAAGTTCTTTCTCTTAAAGGAGACTCCATTTTAATTAGCCAAAAATTATTTTCATATATAAATACTCAAGCCTACGATGTTATTCCGTAGCACCTCCTAGAGGGAGAGACATAAGCCCACGACGTTATTCCGTGGCACCTCTTAGAGGGAGGGACATAAGCATACGACGCTATTCCATAGCATCTCCTAGAGGGAGAGAGAACCCCTAACATCAAAACCACCTCTTAGAGGATGGGTCAGGGTAGCTGTAACAACCGGGTATTTTTAACCATTCGCACCCGCACATGTCGGACTTGAATTGCTTAAAATACCGCGTTGTAAATAAAATTTGACAAATCTCAGAATATAAGTAAATAAAATCACAGATCACAGACACAGAGTAATAATAGTGCAGCGGAAGTAAAAGAAATATTAGTTCATGAAGATACTATGTAATAAATCAGAGTTACATAAGATACAACAGAAGAAATAAAGTACAAAAGAAGTCTCAAGATAATAACCAAGTACAAAATGAATACAACATTGGGATCAACAGGATAACTGGAAGTGAAACAGATAAAACTGGATAAGCAGATAATCTCCAGCGATTCCAATCTTCAGAAAGTGGAAATCCAAATTTGTAAATACCAGGCTGGCCCGAGAGTAAATAAAAATACAAAAACTCGAGTAAGGACATACATACTTATACAATGTAAACTAACTCAAGTGAACTGTAGTAAAAGTACAAATAACTTAAAGGATGCTTAGGACCGCCCATCCTCTAAGGATCCATTAAACTATTTACTATATAGTATATTGCTCTATTATAATAATGTCTAATAGTAAAATAAACATACTTTTAAATAGTGTTAAGGCTTTACATTTTACACCTTAACACAAATAATGCCAATAGTCTATACAATACCTGCATATCTTCTGATCGGGAGACTACGAGAAGATACTGCATAGGTACAACACAAATAGAAACTCGTAGTAAAGGCTCGATATGGTAGGTGACATGGCACACAAGGCAATGCCAGGGTAGATATACCAATTATGACACTCGGGCTAGTGGTAACATAGCAGCCACATACGCCCACCGCGGAACACATTCCCACAAAAATCGGAGGGGCGCCCAAACAATCACAAGTAATAGTATGGTATCGAAGAAATGCGTCCGCTACGAGGTGCGACCTCAACTGGCCCGAGACCGCTCCTGTTTTAGCCACCTTATGCCAACTCACGGGAGTTGGGTCCACGTAACATACCACAAGAACGTCGCCACCATCCTACTTCATTCTGGAATCTCTACCGCATACACGGTTGTCAAAGTGGTTTTCGGTATCGACAGAGAGTATGCCCACATCCGATCCCGGTCTCTTTGCCAACCAACCGTTATTATAACTCATGGTTATAACTTTAAAATAATATTTTATACTTCAAAATTAAATATCATTTCACTCCAAATCTTTATCAAAATAAAGATTAAATCATTTTCAAACCATTTAAATATATTAAATTAACATATCCTTTCAAAACTTCCTTTCAAATCATTTTAATACATTAAAAATATCATATCTTTCAAAACTTCATTTTAAATCAATTTAATATCAAAATATCATATCTTTCAGAACTTCATCTTCAAATCATTTTATATCAAAGTATCATACCTTTCAAAACTTCATTTCCAAATCATTTTAATATCAAAATATCATATCTTTCAAAACTTCATTTCCAAATCATTTTATATTAAAATATCATATCTTTCAAAACTTCATTTCAAATCATTTTTGAATTTAAATTCCAAATGTCAAATTTAAATACCCCTTTAAATTCAAAGATAACATTCATATATTATCATTTCAAAACACCTTTTAAATAAATTTTTTCCATCAAATAAATTCATTTAAAATCATTTAAAAGTGTAATTATTATACTTTCAAATCAAGTATTCAATTTCTAAAGTTTCAAACCATTCTGAGCTCATTTACCAAGTCAAAAACCATAAATATTTAAAATTTCAGCCTTTCACAGCATTTAGAAAATGCTGCTATAAGTTATACTTGAAAACATTTTAATTCAGCAAAGACGACATTTAAAAACTGCTGTTAAAACTTATTTTAGTAGAAATTCAGTTTAAAACAGCAAAGACAGCATTTCCAGAAATGCTGTAATAGCTCGGGTTTCAAATTAAAGGTTTTTATTAATTTCAGCAAAGACAGCAGAACACTACAGCAATTACAGAACTGCTGTAATAGGCCTTTATTAAGTTTTAGCCTTTTAGTTTACTTCAGCAACTACAACATTTCAGAACAGCTGTAATAGCCTTTTTATTAGGTTTTTAGTTCATTTACAGAAACCATAGCATTTCTGAATGCTATTAAAAGTATTTCCAGATTTTAGTGTACTTCCAGCAAATAATAAACTTCAATTTAAACTCTTTAAACATTGTAAAATCATTTTTTTAACATTCATAATGTTTATTAACATACCTTTAACATATGATTTTTATAAAATAAATTTCTTATAAATAAATCAAATTTCCAATAATTCCACTTATTGATTCAAATGTATAATTTCCTTTTCTTCACTTTTCAACAAATAAACTTAACACTTAAACTTTAAATTACTATTTCACAAATTTAACTAAATTTTCAATTTATTTAATTAACTTAAATCTTTAGTTAAAACCCAAATTTCACATTTCCAAGTCAAGTTATATTTTAAAATCACACATTTAAGCATTCATTTATTTAACCATTTAAATTCATAAAAAAAACTATAATACTTTAATAAATCACTTAAATTCAAATTTAAATCAAATTATCATATTTACCATTTTCCAAATACAATCAAATTTCCATTTTATTTATATGCTTAAATATTATTTTTAACCAAAATTCCAAATTTCCAAACTTAAGTTATATTTCAAAATTTCAATTTAACCATTTATTTATTTAACATTTCCACTTATAGAAAAATCATAAATCCTTTATTTAAAACACTTTAAAATATATTTAAATCAAATTATCATAAAATTTACATTTTAAACCACTTAAAATTTTATTTATAACTTAAGTGTCATTTTAAAAGCCAAAGTCCAAATTTCCAAATTTAAGTTATATTTCAAAAATTCAATTTAATCATTTAATTATTCAACATTTTAACTTATAGAAAATCAAAATTTCTTTATTTAAAACAATAAATCCAATTTAAATCAAATCTTCATAAATTTACACTTTTAAGAATACTTAAAAATATTCAAAATACTTTATAAAATAACCACGGGCTTGTATATAGTTTTCTAACCTAGGTCAAGTGATACAGATATATACCATTTCAATCCGCAGTTTAAAAAGAAAATCCGGGTTCTATCATTTCAAACCCGCAGTCCCAAGTCAAAATAAATAATTAAAAACCATTCAGGCTATCATTTCAGCCTATAATAATTTTTCCCTATTCTAAAGTCCATTCAGGTATGTATCATTTCAACCCATAGTGGTTCTATTCTACAGCGAACTTGCAGTGTGATAAACATATATAAATGAACGGTTAACAACATATAACAGTAACAGATGAGATGACATGTGAATTAACAGGTTTAACATCATATATAAATAATCATAGGCAGTTATAACATAATATATCATTCTACGCATTCAATTATTGTCGCTTCACAATTCCATAAGTATAAATGTCAGGTGAGATTTACTCACCTCTTATGTTGGAGATATCAATTCAAATGACACAACGGATACCAGAAAGCATGATGACACAACGATGGATTCAAGTGGATGAGAACCAAGCCTATTGATCTTGTGAACAACCAACAAACAAGACAAAATATAAATAGATATTCAACATCAACTATGCATAGAAACAATTTGAAATCAAAAGAAACAATGGATACAATGCTTTGGCCATGCTTTCACATTCCTTTGCTCGGCCTAGGGGGTTCACGTGGTTCAGCCATGACATGCTATGGCTTAGGTTTGGACCTAAAAAGGCATGGGTACAAGGAATAGGAAGTGGTAGAGGTTACATAGCATGAATACAAGGAGTTAAGACACTAAGGTGGAGTTTTGGTGAACTTTTTGGGCTCGGCTGTCTATGGCTTGGCCATGGCATGTACGGGTAAGGTCAGATCTGGACAGTGGGTTATGTGGTCGTAGCAAGGTGGTAGCGGCGGCTAGAGGTGGTGGCCGTGGAGAGGAAGCTAGGCTCATCTACATGCATTTTGGAAGGTTTTGTGCAACTTTTGAGGTGTTTGTCTTCATTTAAAGGTCATGGTCTGATCTGGTCAGAGGGGATGAAGGTGATAAGTGGTGGATGGTGAAGAGGAGGAGGTGGTGGAGGCTATGGCCGAGGCAAATAGAGTGGTGGCCGATCACATATATGAAGAAATCATGGCCAAAACAAGAGGAAGGAGAAAAGGTAGAAAAATAAAGAGGAGCCATTACCATTATTTCTTGCCGTGAAAATAAGACGAGGAAGATGTTTTTTTCACGTGAATATGCAATAAAACTCACGGCTAAAAGAAATGAAGTGTACGGCTAAACAAGAGCAAGTAAAAAGTCTTGGCAAATGAAAGGTTTTTGGTGAATGAAAGGTCTTGGGTTTCAAAAGCTTTTAAACTCTTCATATTTCTATTCTTTTGAAATTAAAATATAAAAAAAGTAAAATTTCAGTAAATACATTTAAAAATCGAAACAAAGTGAAAATAAATGAAAATAAATAATAAAATTTAAAGAAAATAGAAAAAAAGAATAAAAGAAATTGCTTAAAAATTGAAAACAGGGTCCAGAAATTACAAATAAATCACTATTGGCTTTAGAAAATTATTTACTTTACTTTAAAAATATTATAAAAAAAATTTGAAATAAAAATGATTTTTAAACATTTTAAAAGTAAAATAAATAATTTAATTTAGAGAAAATAGAAAAAGAACTAAAGAAATTGTTTAAAAATTCAAAATAGGACTTAAAAATTACAAATAGAATATCACCAGCCTTATAAAATTTCTATTTCACTTTAAAACAAATGAAAAGTCAAATAAATAAAAAAATGAGGAAAAAAATAAAGTGGGAATGAGAATAAAATAAGTTCTTAAGAAAATAGAAAAATAAATAAAGAATTTCTTTTATTAATTGAAGTTGGAAATTAGAAATTTTAAACAAAATATACTACTGACACTGGAAAATGTCAATTACACTTTAAAAATGTTTTAAAACCAAAATATGTTATTTTACCCATATAAATATAAATTATAACATTACATGACCAAATAAAATATTATTTATATAATTTAAAATAAACAATTTTGTTAAATACAGCAAATTACACACAATAGTTAAAAAGACATAACTTTCACATAATAAATCAGATTTCAACGAAACGAAAAGCAGTAATCTTAAAATTTTATTTAATTTCATAATAAAAGATAAAATTCAAATTTTCAAACTTTCAAATTTTTAAATTTAAAAGTCAAAGTTAACCATATTGACCAAAATACCTTTTTTTGGGAAATATTCTTTTTAGTCATATTTGGAATTCTAATTCACATCAAAAATCAAAATTTATATTAAAAATACAATATTTATCCATTTAATAAATCAAATAAAGTTTTTTAATAAAAAATTCAAATTAAAATAATTAAAATATAAAATAAAATAATCAAAAAATACAGGGTTGTTACAGTAGCACCCATCAGCGGTCTTCTGGGGGAAGGTCGGCTAAGTATATATCCCTTTAAGACAAGGGAAGCCCAAAGAGTGGCTCATCAAAGAATGGACTAAGATGTCCAAGCCCAAAGAGTGGCTCATCAAAGAATGGACTAAGATGTCCAAACCCAAAGATAGGCTCATCAAAGAATGGACTAGGATGTCCAAACCCAAAGATAGGCTCATCAAAGAATGGACTAGGATGCTCAAGCCCAGTGGGGGATCCAAACGGAAGAATGAGGACAGAGGTGTCCATAACTCAAGACCAAGGGTTAAAACCCAAGAGAATAAAGGGTTACAAAAACAAGTCTATCTTTCAACTGGAACAAATTTAAAATCCTAAAGAAGGATACATAAGCGACAACAAGACAAAGATGTCCAACACTACGACTGAAAATAGACAAAGAATCTAGAATTATATCCAAAGGAAGTAAGATATGAATTAGCGAATCCTAGAACACTATTGCTGAAGAAATTCACCATGTCAAAGGACTAAGAAATCTACATCCCCATAGATGACAAAGGACAAGAAAAGGGATAAAAGAAATCCCCAGCATGGAATCGAGGACCAAAATATAAGCGAAAGCTAAAAGAATGGAATAGACATCAAAGTATTTCAAATGGTAAAAGAAATTACACATAAGGAATAAGATGAGTAAACCACTGCATAGTGCATAGAAATAGAGTAATGCCTTAGAACAAGAGAAACTCTATAGGTATATAGGAGCCAATATTCCAATTAATCACAAGGTCTTGCAGATGTAAGTCAACTCCAATATATCAAAACTTCACTAACCCATAGGCCCCGAAGAGTATTATTTGGCCAAATAGATTTCTGATTTGATATTAGATGAATTTGTAATAATATATTTGTCAGTTTGGATCCTGACAAGGTTTCGGTTAAGTTCCTGATTTATGGACTTTTGTAAAGATTTTATTTATGATGATTTATTGACTTCATGAGAGAATTTCTATAAAGGCTTCATATTGAATTCCTAGTTTCAAGATTTTCCAATTCCTTCATTAACTTTCGTAATGGTTTATAAATTTTGCATACATGAATTTTCCTGATGATTTCTCATCATTCATTTGTTTGTTGAGTTCCTGAATTCTTAACTCATTAATAGAGTTTTTATAGTAATTTATGGATTTACCATTGATTTTTGTGGTGATTTGCTGATTTGGCATTGTGCTTTTTCTTAAAATTACTATGGTGATTTCTTACTAAATTATTAGTTTAATGAATTTCCCTACCGATTTTCTGATAATGATTCAGGAATTTAACGTGTTACAATTTTCCAATGAATTTTCATATCGGTTTCCTATTGATCGCTTGTTTCATGAGTTCATGATGTCTTGGTTCCTTTTATTAATTTTTCATGACAATTTATGCACTTTCCATTGACCTTCTGATTTTGAATAAGAATGGACGAATTTCAGATCCCATTTTTTATTATTGGATTTTTAATTCCTTATTTAATGGAATTTAAGCTTCCTTAGTGATTTTTGTGATGATTGATGAATTTCGTATTTCTACTTTACCTATTGGAAATTTTGAGTGATTTTTGTTGGGGTTTTTAATTGATGAATTTTGGAATTACTTGATGATTTTCATGATGATTTCTGATTTCCTTATACGGTGTTTGATAATCCTTCATAAGATTTATGATTTTCATTTAAGGAAATTTCCTTCTCTTCATCAAGAAAGTTGAAGACGAGGGTATTCCAGATATAACTTTTGTAAATTTCGAAGAAAGCAATATCTCGCTAACTTCAGAATCTTTAAGAGTGATGCATTTTTAGAGTAAATCATCTCAGGTTAACATACTAACTTAGATAGTCTCTTAGGGAGACATGACCTAAAGAACTAATATTCCGAAATACTACAGCAAAAAGAAGCTAAGTATGCGGAGCAGTCCTTTGATATAAAAATACTAACGTGGAGCATGATAACAATTTAGGGGTTTTGAGATGATCCATGAATTCGGAGTAGTTCACATAGAAAACTTGTCTTATGTAGGAATTCACTAGATAATTCCTATTCGCTATTTATTTTTAGGTAAAACGAAGATCGTAACCATACAAAATGACAAAATAACTCCATTACATTTTTGATATGAATGAAAGAGAACCCTTTAAATTTTCCCACCAAAATATCAATCTGAGCCCATTCGACTTCTTCCCTCTCTTATAAAATAATAATAATAATAACATTAAATCATTCATCTCTACAACAAGAAGAGCACTAATGGAGGCCTGTAACGTTCATCAAATTCATCCCGACTTTGTTAACGCAGAAGCGCCATGTTGTTGCTACTGTTACGCAATGGGACTATTAAATCAACCTCAAGAGGCAGAGGAAGTGCAAAGTGCTCAGTCCAGCAATGCAATTCATTAGTAACCAATTTTTTTCAATCACCACTTAACGGCTACTTGATCCATGCTTTACGACGTAAACACTTCCATGTTCTAGATGGATTTGGCTATCTAGGACACCTCCGATGAGAACCTCATGTTGGCGGTGTATTCGCCCTATCAGCCAATATGGGTTGAACCCACCATCATTAACTTAGTCAATTTAACTCTGTACCTTCCTCCTCTCCCAAATGAACTATGATTAGGGGGTTATTTTTTCTCTCTGTTGATCATCTCCGATGTTTAATTTTGAAACAGTGACATCATTTTGAATATGTACATGCTAACTGATTATTGATAGTATATAAGTTATTGTTTTGGGATTCTAATCTATTTAAATTTTTGGAATGATGTTGTGTAATTAAAGTGAGCTTAATGGACTAATTTTTTTCCGTTGAATAATGTTTTTCCATACAGAAATAAATTAGGAGGTTTGGGTCGCTGACTTTAAAGAAAACTTGGTTTCATCAGTCCTTAAACTTGTTGATCTTACCTAAAAAAATAGCAAACAAGCTTTCTTAAAAAGGCCTAGTACCAAAACACACATAAAGATTAAGTCAAGAACTTGAACAGTCTAAGCTTTCGACAAGGTTGAAAGGTTCATAGGGAGGGTTTTCGATGAAGTCGAAAGGTTTATAGGAAAGTCTTTTGTCAAAGTCGCAAGGTTAATTGGAAGAGCCCCTTTAACCTTATCGAAAGCTCGTTCTCGAAAGGTTAGGAATAGGGGAAGATCCCCAATAGCATGAAATTTATTTCCACAGGTTGAAACAGTCTAACTCGAGGAAGGAATATCAAGAGCATGTACTAAGTTTTCTCCAAAGGTTCATTTATTTGAACCGATATCTACAAATCAGGTGATGTTATTCCACAATCTTAAGAAGTTTGATTATGGTCATTACAGAGCAATTTATCTGAAAATATTACCTTAATGGCATCTTAAATATTAGGTTCATAAATTTAAGATCGCTTATTAAGGACTTATAACAAAGTTACAACCTTAATAGGAGTTATTATCTATTTTATAGGAAGTAAAGAAGGGAATCCACTGGAGTTTTGTCCTGAAGAATAATATCTTCTTTCATACGAGTGGGGGGGGGGGGGGGGGGTTAAATGTTGACCATAAAATATTCAAAAAAATAATGGTATGAAAAAGGATCACGAGAATATGAGAAAAGATCAGAAAGCATCAAGATGTTCTGGTTAATCGTACCTTCCGACAAGGAGCTTTCGACGAAGTCCAAGGCTATTTTTCAAAGTCCATAGGTAGAATGATACTTCAAAAATTCACCTTTCGACTAGGTCGAGAGGACTTTCAAAAAGGACAAAGGAGAAGAAGTTCAAACCACACTTTTCGAAGGAGTCGAAAGGGTGCAATCATCAGAATTCATTAGCATTAAACCTTTTGAAGGAGTCGAAAGGTTCCATCTCTTAATGTATAAGAATTTCTTACCTTTTGAAAAGAATGAAGAGGTCAAAGCAGGTGTAAGCCACTCCATAATGACTTTTCGAAATCATAGCAAGCCTTTCGAACTGGTTGGAGCATATCCATAGTACCTTTAGACAAGGTCGAAAGGTTTTATGAAGAAAGCAATACTCAAAAGTTAGCAAAGAATGGTAGACAACCTTTCGAAAACTTTGAAGGAAAGCACAGCTCTCGACAACAATCAAGTGAGAAGCAACCATCCGACAAGATCGAATGGTTCATAACAAACACGTGAAGAGTTACCTTCTGATAAGGTTGAAAGGTTCACAACAATTAGGAGGAGAACTACCTTCCGACAAGGTCGAAGGGTTCACAATAGTATGTAGAAGGCAAACCCTTTGATAAAGTTGAAAGGTTCATGAAGACATAAAGACAAGAAAATCTTTCGACAATATATAAAGGTCAGTAATAGCAGAAGAAAGGCAAACCTTTCGACAAAGTCGAAAGGTTCATGGCTGCATTTAAAAAGGGAGGACCTTCCGACACAGTCGAGAGCATGGAGATGAGAGGGAGGTCACCTGCATCTATAAATAGGATCCGAGGGCTCATGTTTTGGGGATTTTCTTTAATTCTAATCTTGTAACTTCTTAATCAAAGTATTGTAACCCTAATTGAGTATAATTTGGGAAAATTCAATAAAATGAAACTCTTTCTTGAATACAAAGGGAAGTCCTTGGCTTTGTTAGTTACTTCACCGTTTACTTAAATCTTTATTAGTTTAACTCATATTTTTAGGTTTAACCCCATCAGAAGGTTCTTATCGACAAGGTCGATATGCTTTAGCAATATGAAATCCCCACAACCTTTTGAAGCCTTCAATTCTACAATCCAAACCCTTAGACAAGGTTGACAACTTATTTAGGCATATATTCATTGAAACCTCCTGAAATCATTGGAATTAACCTTTCAACAGTTAGAATGTGCTCAATATAAGTGATTGAACCTTTCATCAAGGTCGGAAGCCGTTATCTATTCACCAAAGGAAACTTAAACTAATCAAAAGAAGGCCTTTGTGGAGACTTCAAGCAATCTCAATAAAGCTGGAAGGTCATCTAGCCCAAGTTCTAATCCATTCGACGATCACGAAAGGTCAGATACAGGACATGTGAACTAAATAGGTTAAATTGAAAGGCAATCTTAAAAGGAATCACGCCCTTTGTTCTCCAAAGAAGAAATCCAACTTTCTTAACATATTTTGAGGTGTTGATAAGAAATATTGTTAACAGCTACCAAAACAACTCGCAACAGCTTGAAAGTGTCTCAGAAGCAAAGACAACACTTTAGAATTACTACCAAAAGTCCTGGGCCGTCGTTTAATGTGAATTTGCAACAACTTTGCGCTTAGATTTCAACGCCTTCACAAATGAATTTTAATTCTTTTTGTACAGTAGTTACTACTCTTTGCGTACTTTAATACCATAAAGAAAAATCTCAAAGAATATCTACTATATAATTTAGAGAATTACCCAAAAACATGGTATTTTATCTACACTTTAGCGACTATTTTGCTATAATCATTTGCGCTTCATTTAACTAGCTATCAAATGATTTAAGCTTCAAAAATTTCCCAATAATAATATATTATTTACTTGATTATTTCTAAAGAAACCTCAAAGAAATTTTCCACAAAAATGCACATTGTTTTCAAAGACGGAGTATTTTTAAAAGTGTCACTATAATGACCTTTTTACTTCAATTTTTTGATACTTTGTTATTTTGTTGTCTATAACTTTCCAAAACATATTCTTTGCTTTTATAAACACTCATTAAATTGTAAATAATAACCAAACAAGTTATTATTAAGGTATGTTTTAAAATCACCATTTTCACAAGTTATAGTTTAAGGGATTCATAGTGCATTTATAGCGACTATCGCTATACGAACAATAATGTCTTCGATTCAATAATTTGTGTCATTCACTTTAATACATAAATATCATTACAAATTTAAACCATATCACTACTAAACATGTATTAACCTATATTCAAGTTAACACATCCATTTTAAGCATTTGAATGCACTTTTTTTAAACTATACTTCTCAATGGTTTAAAGGCAAATGCTCTAGCAATTTATATACATTTTAAACTATATAGTCAAAGATTTTAACTTTAAGTCGTTAATGTATATTATCATAAATAACAGCAAGCAATATTAATCAACATGTCAATTTATAAATTCATTCAAAGTGAGATTAACTCACTTTTATCAAACCAAATATCTTCCTACCAACATTCAATCATAACCACACGTCAACTAACATATCCTACTGTATCAAAACATTACTCAAATCCATCCTCTACTTCCTAAACCATACGTCCAAGACCATTCCCTCCTCCTTGGATCATGACCAAGCCCTCTACCATCACCATTGCTCACAGCATAAACCACCACTTCGTCGTTCAAAACCCACGGCCTTATCCTCCTTCCTTTACCCTTAATACACATGACCATAGGCCATTTTCTTTCCCCCAAAAGCATGCGGCCTAAGGCCAAAAGGAAGAGGAGAAGAGAGAGTGTAGACAAGTGTTTAGTAATGAATTTGTGTAGAAATGAAGTGCCTACGTGCGTGTATTTGTAGAGTTAGGAATTTTGTAGAAAATATTACAGAACCCCTTCCACTTCCATGCATGAGAACATGCACACCATAAAATTATAGATCCATACCTTTTACACAACCATATTCCTTAAATCAAGCCTTGATTTAGGAGTCCTTTTGTACTAAATGTCTATGCTTGCATTTTCTAATTAACTCTTTAGTTTAATTAATCTTTAGTTACTAAACTGACGTGTTTTAATCCTTGTCATATGTTTTCATATGATAACTATTCAAGTTCAATATTTTTACACAACTTGTATTGAATAAATACTTAATTTTTAACAAAATGTTTTCCGATCACATTTTCAATATTTATCCAAAGTATATATTTTTGTAAACACATTTCAAAAGTAATTTTTCTAACATTAGTTATTAATTAAAGAGTTTTTAATAGGGTTATAAAATCCTATTTAATCATATTAAATATTGGACATAAATATTTAAACAATTTAAATATTTAAATACGAAGTGTTCGAAATTCTAGGTCGTTCCATTCTCCCCCTAGAATATTTCGTCCTCTAAATTTCAACACAAGCAATCAAAGAAACAAACATACATTAATACTAACTAGTATTATAATCAATATCAACATAGCTTATTGTTTGCCTAGGTCAAAATCTTCTCATCGCATAAGGATGATCAACAAACTACCAAGTGTACCTTTCGCTCAACCTCCTCAGGTTATTACCTAGTCGGTTATTCATACTTCCTCAAACAATTCGAAGAGTCTTTTCCCCAAACTTTCCACAGGCCAAACAAACATTGTATGGAATTATACCTAAGCTCATATGATGTATATACATATCATCTCTATGCAATAGATTTGACCACTTGCTCGATCATAGAGATTTCACTTCTAAACCAGTATATCCAACTTGACTTCTTTAATGCGGACTCCGATCTGGTTCCTTGATTAGACACCTCCGTTCTCCTTATATGCAATAAACTACGATAGGAAACTTAGGTATCATATCAAGAATCCGTATCAAGTGTTCGCGGTCAAGAATCTAGTGAAAAATCCTTGTCCGAATCGGTGTATACCACCTTAAAATCATGTACTCGAATCCTAAATTAAGAACTGTCATGCGAATAAAATGATCTACATGTAACTCATGCACTTGATTTAGTTGGTTTCTTAACTATACCAATTACTTCCAATTCCCACAAAATTATTTCTTATATAATATTAAATCATTTATGCAACATTCCTTAAAATAGTACTTAAGTTTATAAATATTTCACAAAGGCTTATCTTTATAAAATATTAACTAATTTCACAATCATTCCCAAAACCATAACTTAATTTATAAAACATTTCATGAAACATAATTTCGTTTTAAAACATTTCAAGATTTAAGTTGTAACGACCCTTAATTTTAACACTTTGAAAATGAAATATTTAATGTATTTAAATATAGAATTTTCAAACTTAAATAATCATATTTTATATAATAAATAAGAATGGTGAAATTATTTTTAGAATTGAATAAATATTTTGGACTTCTACCGTAACATTGAAAAAATTGACAAAAGCTGTTTTTCGATAAAATTGAGTATATAGTCCAATAATTGTTTTAAAGGATAAATAATTTCTTTTAAAATCATTATATAATGATAATAATTGGTTGATAAAAGTTTGATAACTATATATATAATTATGTTATAGTGATTGACAAATTTCGTCACGTATTAACAAAGTCAATGTCGTATATTTGCAAGTTAATTTTAATATCATTTTATATTATTTTATAAGTCAAATACACTTGTTTTAATTAATTAAATATGTTGACAAACTTATTTTCAATTTTGGTTCACATGAGTAAATAATTTAACAAAAACGTCAAAATGTGACCTTAAACATTTTTGTCAAAAATCAACGTTTTGTCAAATAAAAATTGCCGCAACGTTGTTGCACCTTTGTTAACATGTTTTAACATATAAATTATGTATTTTAATAACTAAACATGTTTAATTTTTTTAGTTATTATTAGGAATCTTCTAGAATATAATTAACAAAAGTGAGTAAGAAAAAAGTAAACATCACACCAAAATCAAACCAAATATTCTCTTTAGCCACTTTTCCATCCAAACACATTTTCTTAGCTCTTAAGTGACTATGACATATGGTAAGAAGTGATAGATGATGTTAAGTGTTGAAAAAGTAAGGTTACTTTAAAGTTAAGTAAGGTTATTTTGGTAATTTGGTAAAGGTATATTTTAGTAACATACCTGTAACGACCCGATATTTTCAACCATTCGCATCCGCACATGTCGGACTTGAATTGCTCAAAATACCGCGTTGTAAAATTTGGAAAATTCCAGAATATACAGTAAATACATAATCACAGATCACAGACACAGAGTATTTAATAATGCAGCGGAATTTAAAAGAAATAGTAGTTCATGAAGCTACTATATAAAAATAAGATACATCAGAGTTAAACATGATACAACAAAAAGTAACAAGATACATCAGGTACAAATCAGAATACATCACTGAAATCACTGGATACAGAAAGCAAAATAGATGGCTGGATCTTCAAGGAAAGCTCCAACTCCGAAGGTGAATCTTGAATGCTAACTCACTCAATCTGACTCGAGCGTAAAGCAAAATACAAAACACTCGAGTCAGGACATAAATACTTATGAACTGTAAATAAACTCAAGTGAACAGTAACAAAAATGTATCAGTAACTTAAAGGATGCTTGGGATCGCCCATCCTTTAAGGATCCGTTAAACTATTTACTATGTAGTAATATTGCGCTATTATAATAATGTCTACGGTAAAATAAACTTACTTTTAAATAGCGTTCCGGGCTACCCATATCACCCTTCACACATAATAGTCCTAGTAGTCCATCCAATATCATGCCATCTCCACTCCGGGTGACTGTCAGAGGACACCACACGGGCTACGGAAGAAAAACAAACTCATAGTAAAGGCTCGGTATGGTAGGTGACACGGCACACAAGGCAATGCCAGGGTAGATATACCAATTACGCACACGGGCTGGTGGTAACGCAGCAGCCACATACGCCCACCTCGGAACACACTCCCAAATCAAAATCGGAGGATGGCCATCTAATCAATCACCAGTAAGAGTATAGTACCGAAGTAATGTGTCCGACCAGAGGTGCTACCGCCTTTGGCCCGAGATCTGTGAGGACCCGCAAATCCGTACCCCTTGAATATACACTAATCTCCATTGATTAATTCAAGATGAACAGAAATACGAATTCTCAATGTTTAAGAAAAAGAAAAAGATAGAAGAAGGCAGAAGGAGAGAGGGAAGATAGAAAAATGGAGAGGAAAGAAAATAGAAAATAGAACGGAACAGAAAACAACTGAACAACAACAGCAGAATCTCACAATCGCAGCGGAACAACATATAATACATAAATGATAATCTTTAAACAAAGAACTATATCAGCAATTACTGTGACGACCCGGAATTTTCGAGCAATTAAAAATCAGAATATTAATTGAGTTTAAATATCCAATAGAGCGATTATAACCTAAATTGCGAATATCACAATTTATTCGATAATTGAATTATTGAATTAAATAAGTTGTATATGGGTAAAATGTTGAAACTAGAGTTTTAAAGCCTGTTAAAATAATTTGAAGATTTGAAAATTTATATTGATAACACTGGAATTAATAGAAGTTGTAAAATCAAAATTTAACGGTGGTTTGTTCAGTTTGAAATTTTATATAGTTTAAATTGAATTTAAAAATAGCCTTCCGAGGCACAGTCTCGGAATTTGATGAAACCAATTCCATTGAGTCCGTAATATTGAATTATTCTCGGATTTCAATTTTCGTAGTTTTTGGAGTTAGTGTGCGAATGTACGATATATAAACACGTTGAACATTTAAGTGATAATAATCTAATTAAATTTAAATTAATTAGTCAAGTTTCTTATATACGCCATCCTATGTCCCTTCCTAAGCACGCTAAAGAATTCAATCACGCAACCCTTCTTTTTATTTTTCAGTTTCGAATAAAAGAAAATTCTGATTTAAACCTATCTCAAATTTATTGATCTTCCCTATCCAATCTCTTATTCTAAGACCGAACGAGTTAAAAAAAAGAAAAAAAAAGAAAGAAGGAAATCGAAACAGATGAAATGGCGACAGCCGCATACCAATTTCCCCTTTCTTAAAATCGAATTCGAGCTACACAAAAAAAAAAGAAGAAGAAGAGCATGGCAGAACACGGTGGGAACTCGCGTGAACACCCGATAACTTTGCGTCATCGTCTTCACCATCGATTCGACCGAAGGGAGGAAAACGTTGTCGAGCCCTCCATTTTATTCGCGATGTCCTCTGCCGTTCAAATCGACGAGCTATCGGCACACCTCTCTAGGGTTTGCGCCGCGTTCAGTTGGAGGAGGTGGCGATTCAATTGCAGTAAAGGATGGGATGTCGCGATTGGTAACGAGTCTCGATTGTTGATGGCGATGGGAAGTTCGACTCAGGGAAAGATAGGTCTTCGCGTGGGCGACTTCGCGTTTTGCCGAGGGGTCGTGGGTTTCGATCGAAGAACGATCGATCGTGGTGTTTACATCAGTGAGGTAATCAATGTACTGGTTATTTTAATTAAAAAGAAAATAAATATATATATATATATAATTCTTTTATTCAGTTTACATTCACAGACAGCAAGAAGAAAATGTTTACTGTTAAAATTTTTTAAACTTCAGAAGTTAGAAATTTTTATGAGGTTTTGGGATGCTATAATATTTAGTTAAAAAGGGAATTAGTTTAAAATAAATTTACCCGTAGGATATGTTGCTGTACAGTAATTATGAAAAACCAGTAGATTTTATAAAAGTGATTTGAGGATTTATGTATTTACAATAAATACTGGCTAATTAGACTTATTTGGAAGGGTAATTGTTGGGTCGATTATTTAAAAATGATAATACAAACTGTTAGACTAATTCAAATATTAATATACCGAATAAATGTTTGTACAAGGTTTAAACTATGTGGAAACAAGTCGAGTTTTGGATTGGAATGGCAAACATCAAAGGTGAGTTAATCTCACTCAGTTTAAAAATTTAAATTTAAATGATTAAATTTAAATAATTGTTTGGATGGTTGAAGTTGATTGGTGGATATGGTATGGAATATTCTGGAATCGATATATTATTGTGCTAACATCTGTGGATGCAGGGAAAAATAGGTTGGAGGGATCCAACTGGACCCCTCACATTTATTTAAATTATTTAATATTCTCTGCTGTGCATATTGATATTCTATGATGAGTTATATTGGAATTATTTAAATGTTATGGTTGATATGATTTGGTACAATGAATTACCAAAAATATAAATTTGATTTTGGAAATGAAAATATAAGAAGTGAAATTTCAAGTAAAGTAATTATAGAATAAAATTTAAGAATAAATTGGAGAAGGAATAAAGTGACTTTAAATTTTTAATAAGAAATTATGAGTATAGAAAGGAAAATTTGAATAAACAGAAAATTTATGAATTTGGAAATTCATTGCTATTAGTTAAAAGAACAAACATTTATTTAAAATTCAAGATTTAAATTATTGGAAGGAATAAAGAAATAATTGGAAAAATCTGAAAATTTGTATATTCAGTTAAAAGGCTTAAAATCAAACGGAAAGTAATAACATAAATAATAAGCCTACAACTAATGAATTTTGAAATAAATTAAGGAATTTAAGGAACTCATTTTAAATAAAATAAATTAGTTATCAATTTTGGGAAATTTGATTTAAGTGATTGAAGTTGGAATTTTCTCTGGATAGCCAAGTACTGGTTTTTAAAGAGTAAATTTTTAAACATCAAGTAAATGTTTTAAAATTGTTTTTAAAGAAAGCAAGTTTTGTAAATTTATTATTTCCAATATTTAAGTCTCAAGTAAGTATTTTCTTTTAAACTATTTTAGTAGTAATTATTAAAAAGTAACTTAGTATTTTATTCTTAAACGAAGAAATCTAGCTTTATATTTACTGAGTAACTTTATTTTCAAATACTCATACAGTATGTATTTTTAACAAATTATTAAAGTAGCTTTAATTTAAATGTTTTATAAGTATATACTTTAAAGTAAAGTGTTTTAAGTTATTTTTAAAAATCTAGTTTTGTGCTTGGTGACTTTCAGAGGAGATAGAAAACATTTGAGTAAGTTTATTCTGGGAAGAAAGTTGGTTTTAGAAACTGTTTTCCAAGGATTGAAAATAGGAATATATCTTGGAAAGATATTTTGAGGTAAATAAATAAATAATTTGGGAAATTATTTATTGAGTGATGAATGTTGTGAATATTAATTGATAGTTAAATAACCGACTATCAATATTGGCCAACTGCGTTGATCGTTTCGAAGAGACCGGGATCGAGATTTATTCTCGAAAACCACTTCGATCCGGTTTGTACGTTTCGTAAAACGTGTTCGGAGTCGAAGATGGAGCAGTGAAGTGCAAGGGCTAGTCGCTACTAATCCTGAGGATATTTCCAAAAAGGATGTAGTAGGAATAGTGCCTTCGGTTCCGTTCGAACCCGGGACGGACTTGTATGGATGAATGCTTGCGAAACATCGTCAGGTGGGCGATGGGCATTCTAAGTGAAACGTTCTAAAAGGTAACGCTTAGCCTCAAGCCTCATCAAATGGGAATGACTGAAAATCAGGGGATATGCAGCAAGGTTAGGTGGGTCATGCCCAAGCAGGACAAGATAATTCCCCTGTCTAGATGTCCCTTTATTATTTCGGCTTAGTGGGTGGTTGGTCGCGCCAACCACGGGGTTTATCTTGTTCGGGACTGTTCAGTAAGAAATGGTTCCGGCCTTGTGTTGCAGGGGATGAAGGGAGTAGTCCTCGGTATGGTGATCTAGGCCCCGTACTGTGACAGGTGGTACCCCAGTGCCTAGTCATTGTTGGAAATCCATTCTCCCTACGAGCCTTGTACGAGTTTTGTTTGTATTACCCACTTCGGTGGCTAGTAGCTGAAATTTAATCATGTAACAATTTCGGCTATTTTATAAGTATTTGTATATAGACCTTATTATAATATCAGAGGATTTCTATAAAAATTGTTTTAGCTATCGTAAGGTAAAAACCCGACATGTTTATTTGTGGCGTGGTCTTACGAGATGCTTTTGTTTTCAAAGGATTTTTGAAACTTTAATAATCAATTGGGTGTGATTTTCTCACGCTGGTATTCCAGACTGACTCGGGTGTTATTTAACTGTAATGCTCGGGTCAGACCGAGTATTATAGAATACAGGATTTGATGCTATGGAGCTCAGGAGATGAACTGGATGACGACACGTACTCTCGTACTTGCTCATATATTTATATTCCGCTGTATTGAGTTGCTATGTATCCATTTGTATGTTATTGATGTGATCTGTGATTGATGTACTCTGATGATGTAATATATGTAAACAGATATATTTGATTTTGAGTAAAAATTATTTATTATCTATTATATTTTATTCCGCTGCGATGGTTAGATTCTGATGTTGATTTTGTTTCTCTTCTTCTACCTCTTCTTCTTAAATCCAAATGGTTCGTATTTCTGTACAACTTGAGTTGAATGTTGTAGAATAGTGTTGACTCAAGGGATACGGATTTGCGGGCTGTTACACTTGGTATCAGAGCTTAGGTTGGAGATAACCTTGGCTCTGGTGGGAATTACTCATTTAAAATAGAGTCCGTAGTACTCTATAATGAGTTTGAGCGTATAAATAAATATGAGCGCGTATTTGTTAGTGAATATAAATTATTTTAATATTGTGTTGATTGGTTTATTGAGTGGCATATGAACCTTCGTCGGCACAGTCTGGACAACTGTATCGAAGGGGTTTCTAAATACTTGAATAGAACAATCGACACGGTATTGTTTTAAATATGGGTAAATGAAATAATTTTACCCAAAAATATATTTTTGGATATAAAGAAAGTTTTTGGTAAACAATATAGCTATTATATGGTTGCTTGGATGTTAGGAATGATAATATTAAAGTATTATCAATTTTTAAGTGAAAATTTAACTAGAAATTGTAAATATAATCAAAGATTGAGAAGATAAATTCAATTATGAAATGAAATTTATAAACGTAAATTATAAAATTGTAATATAATCAAATGAGAATTTGTATAAGCATAAACTGTACCAAAGAAATATAGTTAAAACTTATTTAAGCAAGATTTGGAAATTTAAATCCCGGGAATTTGGAAGTATTTTTTTAAAGATAAATGATAGCATTATTGTTTTGGAGATATTTCTGAATGGACATTTGTTTTAAATGGATTTTGAAAGTGATATAGCATTGAAATCACTTGGATTATTGGAAAATAATTCTGATGATGACGGCCGCATCATCAGTATTCATTTTCGAATTTCTAAGTGATGGATTGCTGTCAAATTGTTTTGTTCAGGAAAAGTTGGTTGTTTTGAAAATTTCAAAAGGAAATTTGTTGAAATAAAAACCAGGATTGATTTAATTTTTAAGAAGTGTGATTGCGATGTTGGAGATTTCAAAATGTTTTGAAACCCAGTATTTTAAAAATCCTGATAAGATGGGTTATAAGCTTAAGTTAGGATGATTTTAAATCAGGAAGGGAATATAAACTTTGGATATTGGAATTTAAATTCAAAGAGAAAAGTTGAAAATGAAAATTAACTTGGAGTTGGAAATGAAAATTTGATTGGATTGAAATTCATTGAATAGGCTGGAAATAATATTCAGTTGTATTCGAATTAAGTTAAAATCGAATTGAGTCAAGTAAATTCTGAGTTTAAAGTAAAATTGAATTGAAATTGATTCTTAATTGGATAAGAAATAAATTGGATAAGAATTTAATTGAAATAAATAAACCAGAATAATTTATAAAAGAATTAAAATGCATGAATAAAATATATGCTTGGGTTATAAATAAGCATAAGGCTTGAGTTAAAAAAAAAGAGAATAATATATTCAAGCCTATGAGGAATGGAATGGTGTAAATAATAAGTTGCGACTTATAAAATTGAAAATGGAATACAAATCCAAATAAATATTTAGATGAATAGGGAAATGAGAGGAAAATCCAAACTTGAATTGTAAAATATATTGAACTAAGGAAAATAAATAAAAGTGATATTTGGAATGAAAAAAAAAATTCAAGTGTTGGATGATGAATAAGGGGAGAACTAATTGGATAATAAATTAGTTAATGGAATTGAATTATAAGTTTATGATGAAGTTGGAAATAAACTCAAGTTATAAATTAAAATTGATTCAAATTGTTGATGAAGTGAAAATAATTGAGAATGAGGTTGAATTGTGAGTTAATAAATTGGGTGGCAAATTAAAAGTGAATAATTGAATCAGAACTAGAGTTATTAAATTGAAAATTTAGCTTGAAGTGTTAACAAATTAAATATAATTGAAGTGTATCGAATAAAAATGTAAATGGATTAAAATAGCAATGGTTTGAATGTGCAAATAAAAACCAAATAAGTGAAGATAACCTGGAAAATAGCCAGGTAATAAATTGAATGAGTTGAATCTGGGAAGTTAAATTCGATAATAACCAATCAAATGAAATTGCAAATTTAAAATGAGATTGGATTGAGATAGAATCAAATTAAATTGAAAAGAGAAATTTATTTACAAAATGAAGTGAGCTTAAGAATTGAAAAAAAAAGATTTACTTGAAAATAAAATGGGCTTAAATATAAAATTGGAGTGAATGAACTTAAGCTAAAGGATGAAAGGAGTTAGATTGAATTCAACTTAAAATTTAGATTAATAGTAGTGAATTGGATTTAAATCAAGTAGGAATAAATTTTAATTGGAATAAAAAAAAAAAAATTCGGTGTGATGCCGATAGTATTTAATGGAGTGAAAATGCTTAAATAAATAGTTGTAAACCATTTAAATTATTAAGGGATTGAAATAACTTGAGGCAATAAGAAAAATAGAATGTTTCAAGTTTATTGGAATGGTTTAAGTGAATGTGGGTAAACTAATTTTATTGAACAAATGAATGGATGAGATAAATAAGAATCAAATGAAGTATGGTTTAATAAGTTGAGAAGTGGTTATTGAATGATATAGCTTGGGTTGTTTTGAGCTAAATAAATAATTGTGAATGGATTGAAATAAAAAGGAAATTTAATTGGTAATAGAGATGGAACCTAAGTTGTTAATGGTTTTAATGGACTAGTTTGGTTAATAAAATTGAAATGCAATGAAACTGAGAATATATGGATTGTGAATAAATCCGAAATGGAATAGAATTAAGTATAAATTGAGTTGGAGTCAATTTAAATTGGTTATAAACATAAGTACTTATTTATTCACATAGATCTTGTCAAATTACAAAGAATAAATTATCATTGGATGTAAATGGAAGTAATTAAAATTCTATGAGTTGATAGAAGTGAAATAAATTGATTTTGAGAGCAATTAAACTAAATATGAGTTCAGTTTGCTTAAAAATAAATTAATGTAAGTGATTGAGTTTTAAACCATTCAAATTGATGAAGTTGTATACGAATGGATCGAAAACAATTCGGATTGAATGAAAATGGTTTGTAAATAAGTTGAAACAGTTGAATTTGCTTGGAAATTATATAAATAGCTTACGGAAAATGTTTGGTATGAGTTTCTTTTAGAATTCATATGTTTTAACTATTACAAATAAGTGATATGCTGTTAAACTTCATATATTTGGCACTTACATGTTTAAATTGAGTAAGTACAGGTACCTGGAAGCCGTATGGCTGGATTTGGGTTGGGCTATTTGCTAAAAATAATAAGCTGCTTGCTTAAAATGCTAAATAAGGTATGCCTACGCAATAAAAATAGAAAATATGAACTGTTTTTGGTTTTTCCGACCGTGTGGGTCGATGTATATATATTTATCTCTTTTGTCAAATTGCAAAAGCTCCTCCGTACAAAGGGGACTTTGCCAAAAATTTTCAGAAATTTTGGGAGTTAGAAAATTTTTGAAAATTTTGGGAAATTTTGTTAACGAGAAAACGATTTCAACTGGGAAATTGAAATAAGTTAGTAAATGGAGCTAATTAAAATCGTGACATGAATTAGTATAAATGAAAATAAAATTTAAAGTTTAGAGATGAAAACAAAATCTAATTCAAATGGAAATGAAAGAATTAATTTGAATAGGAATGGTTATAAACTAAAGTGGTAAGATGAAAATGAATATAAGAAACATATGAAATGCTTATGTTAACTTAAATAAGAAATGGTCAAATTCTTAATTGGAAAGTGAATATTGCAAATGTATTCTAAGTTGATATTTGGAGAAATATTGACATTCGGTAAGAAGGTCAATAAAATGTTTGGAATATTGTGATTGGATATTAGTATTAAGCAGGATATGCAGGTATTATAAGGGGAAAGAAGAATTGGTTTTCAATTTCAAAGATAAATTTTGAAATGCTCGACAAAAAGGTATGTATTTAAAATTTGGTATGGAATTTGATTGAGATTTGGATTTGGATTGAGCCACTTGGCTTTTTGTTTTCTTTTTGGATTTGGGAGGCCGTAGAGCCATTTTGTAGCAGTACCGAGCTAGCCGCGCAAAGGAGACGCTGGCGAAATTTTTCGGAAAATTAAAGAGTTAGAAAATTTTTGAGAAATTTTGATAATTCAAAACTGATTTTAAGAATAAAACTTGAATGATTTAGCGAATAGGATGGTTTTCAAACTAGGGAAAGGATTGGAAAGTTAATAAGAATGATAATAGTCTTTTATAGAAGATATTTGGTTGGATATTGAATTGTTTGGTTTTGAGGAAAGGTAACAGGTATTGAACCATTCTTCCTAACCAGTAATTTCGGGGGCGAAATTCTTTTAAGGGGGGAGGAATGTGACGACCCGGAATTTTCGAGCAATTAAAAATCAGAATATTAATTGAGTTTAAATATCCAATAGAGCGATTATAACCTAAATTGCGAATATCACAATTTATTCGATAATTCAATTATTGAATTAAATAAGTTGTAGTTGGGTAAAATGTTGAAACTAGAGTTTTAAAGCCTGTTAAAATAATTTGAAGATTTGAAAATTTATATTGATAACACTGGAATTAATAGAAGTTGTAAAATCGAAATTTAACGGTGGTTTGTTCAGTTTGAAATTTTATATAGTTTAAATTGAATTTAAAAATAGCCTTCCGAGGCACAGTCTCGGAATTTGATGAAACCAATTCCGTTGAGTCCGTAATATTGAATTATTCTCGGATTTCAATTTTCGTAGTTTTTGGAGTTAGTGTTTGAATGTACGATATATAAACACGTTGAACATTTAAGTGATAATAATCTAATTAAATTTAAATTAATTAGTCAAGTTTCTTATATACGCCATCCTATGTCCCTTCCTCAGCACGCTAAAGAATTCAATCACGCAACCCTTCTTTTTATTTTTCAGTTTCGAATAAAAGAAAATTCTGATTTAAACCTATCTCAAATTTATTGATCTTCCCTATCCAATCTCTTATTCTAAGACCGAACGAGTTAAAAAAAAAAAAAAAAAAGAAAGAAGAAGGAAATCGAAACAGATGAAATGGCGACAGCCGCATACCAATTTCCCCTTTCTTAAAATCGAATTCGAGCTACACAAAAAAAAGAAGAAGAAGAAGAGCATGGCAGAACACGGTGGGAACTCGCGTGAACACCCGAGAACTTTGCGTCATCGTCTTCACCATCGATTCGACCGAAGGGAGGGAAACGTTGTCGAGCCCTCCATTTTATTCGCGATGTCCTCTGCCGTTCAAATCGACGAGCTATCGGCACACCTCTCTAGGGTTTGAGCCGCGTTCAGTTGGAGGAGGTGGCGATTCAATTGCAGTAAAGGATGGGATGTCGTGATTGGTAACGAGTCTCGATTGTTGATGGCGATGGGAAGTTCGACTCAGGGAAAGATAGGTCTTCGCGTGGGCGACTTCGCGTTTTGCCGAGGGGTCGTGGGTTTCGATCGAAGAACGATCGATCGTGGTGTTTACAGCAGTGAGGTAATCAATGTACTGGTTATTTTAATTAAAAAGAAAATAAATAAATATATATATAATTCTTTTATTCAGTTTACATTCACAGACAGCAAGAAGAAAATGTTTACTGTTAAAATTTTTTAAACTTCAGAAGTTAGAAATTTTTATGAGGTTTTGGGATGCTATAATATTCAGTTAAAAAGGGAATTAGTTTAAAATAAATTTACCCGTAGGATATGTTGCTGTACAGTAATTATGAAAAACCAGTAGATTTTATAAAAGTGATTTGAGGATTTATGTATTTACAATAAATACTGGCTAATTAGACTTATTTGGAAGGGTAATTGTTGGGTCGATTATTTAAAAATGATAATACAAACTGTTAGACTAATTCAAATATTAATATACCGAATAAATGTTTGTACAAGGTTTAAACTATGTGGAAACAAGTCGAGTTTTGGATTGGAATGGCAAACATCAAAGGTGAGTTAATCTCACTCAGTTTAAAAATTTAAATTTAAATGATTAAATTTAAATAATTGTTTGGATGGTTGAAGTTGATTGGTGGATATGGTATGGAATATTTTGGAATCGATATATTATTGTGCTAACATCTGTGGATGCAGGGAAAAATAGGTTGGAGGGATCCAACTGGACCCCTCACATTTATTTAAATTATTTAATATTCTCTGCTGTGCATATTGATATTCTATGATGAGTTATATTGGAATTATTTAAATGTTATGGTTGATATGATTTGGTACAATGAATTACCAAAAATATAAATTTGATTTTGGAAATGAAAATATAAGAAGTGAAATTTCAAGTAAAGTAATTATAGAATAAAATTTAAGAATAAATTGGAGAAGGAATAAAGTGACTTTAAATTTTTAATAAGAAATTATGAGTATAGAAAGGAAAATTTGAATAAACAGAAAATTTATGAATTTGGAAATTCATTGCTATTAGTTAAAAGAACAAACATTTATTTAAAATTCAAGATTTAAATTATTGGAAGGAATAAAGAAATAATTGGAAAAATCTGAAAATTTGTATATTCAGTTAAAAGGCTTAAAATCAAACGGAAAGTAATAACATAAATAATAAGCCTACAACTAATGAATTTTGAAATAAATTAAGGAATTTAAGGAACTCATTTTAAATAAAATAAATTAGTTATCAATTTTGGGAAATTTGATTTAAGTGATTGAAGTTGGAATTTTCTCTGGATAGCCAAGTACTGGTTTTTAAAGAGTAAATTTTTAAACATCAAGTAAATGTTTTAAAATTGTTTTTAAAGAAAGCAAGTTTTGTAAATTTATTATTTCCAATATTTAAGTCTCAAGTAAGTATTTTCTTTTAATCTATTTTAGTAGTAATTATTAAAAAGTAACTTAGTATTTTATTCTTAAACGAAGAAATCTAGCTTTATATTTACTGAGTAACTTTATTTTCAAATACTCATACAGTATGTATTTTTAACAAATTATTAAAGTAGCTTTAATTTAAATGTTTTATAAGTATATATTTTAAAGTAAAGTGTTTTAAGTTATTTTTAAAAATCTAGTTTTGTGCTTGGTGACTTTCAGAGGAGATAGAAAACATTTGAGTAAGTTTATTCTGGGAAGAAAGTTGGTTTTAGAAACTGTTTTCCAAGGATTGAAAATAGGAATATATCTTGGAAAGATATTTTGAGGTAAATAAATAAATAATTTGGGAAATTATTTATTGAGTGATGAATGTTGTGAATATTAATTGATAGTTAAATAACCGACTATCAATATTGGCCAACTGCGTTGATCGTTTCGAAGAGACCGGGATCGAGATTTATTCTCGAAAACCACTTCGATCCGGTTTGTACGTTTCGTAAAACGTGTTCGGAGTCGAAGATGGAGCAGTGAAGTGTAAGGGCTAGTCGCTACTAATCCTGAGGATATTTCCAAAAAGGATGTAGTAGGAATAGTGCCTTCGGTTCCGTTCGAACCCGGGACGGACTTGTATGGATGAATGCTTGCGAAACATCGTCAGGTGGGCGATGGGCATTCTAAGTGAAACGTTCTAAAAGGTAACGCTTAGCCTCAAGCCTCATCAAATGGGAATGACTGAAAATCAGGGGATATGCAGCAAGGTTAGGTGGGTCATGCCCAAGCAGGACAAGATAATTCCCCTGTCTAGATGTCCCTTTATTATTTCGGCTTAGTGGGTGGTTGGTCGCGCCAACCACGGGGTTTATCTTGTTCGGGACTGTTCAGTAAGGAATGGTTCCGGCCTTGTGTTGCAGGGGATGAAGGGAGTAGTCCTCGGTACGGTGATCTAGGCCCCGTACTGTGACAGGTGGTACCCCAGTGCCTAGTCATTGTTGGAAATCCATTCTCCCTACGAGCCTTGTACGAGTTTTGTTTGTATTACCCACTTCGGTGGCTAGTAGCTGGAATTTAATCATGTAACAATTTCGGCTATTTTATAAGTATTTGTATATAGACCTTATTATAATATCAGAGGATTTGTATAAAAATTGTTTTAGCTATCGTAAGGTAAAAATCCGACATGTTTATTTGTGGCGTGGTCTTACGAGATGCTTTTGTTTTCAAAGGATTTTTGAAACTTTAATAATCAATTGTGTGTGATTTTCTCACGCTGGTATTCCAGACTGACTCGGGTGTTATTTAACTGTAATGCTCGGGTCAGACCGAGTATTATAGAATACAGGATTTGATGCTATGGAGCTCAGGAGATGAACTGGATGACGACACGTACTCTCGTACTTGCTCATATATTTATATTCCGCTGTATTGAGTTGCTATGTATCCATTTGTATGTTATTGATGTGATCTGTGATTGATGTACTCTGATGATGTAATATATGTAAACAAATATATTTGATTTTGAGTAAAAATTATTTATTATCTATTATATTTTATTCCGTTGCGATGGTTAGATTCTGATGTTGATTTTGTTTCTCTTCTTCTACCTCTTCTTCTTAAATCCAAATGGTTCGTATTTCTGTACAACTTGAGTTGAATGTTGTAGAATAGTGTTGACTCAAGGGATACGGATTTGCGGGCTGTTACAATTACATTTTATACATTACATTACATTACATCATATCATCAGAGTGTACAACAACAACAACATCAAATAGCGGAAAAGAAATACTATATACTAGTAATATGCCATGCCATCCAGCTTGCCTCCAGCAACTCCAGAATATCCTGATAAACCTAACTCTTGACTGCCCGTGTAGAAATTGGTGGGCACCCACAGTTTAGGACGGAAAACAATAAACTCCGAGTCAGTCATGTGACTGGTGTGAGAACTCAAAACAGTTTATTTATCTTTGAAAACAAAATAGAGGAATATTTTTAAAGTCAATTCGCAATGCTTTTAAAAATGAGACTACCATAAGACCTCCCGCCACACACACAATGCAAACGCAGACTTGGAGGAAATTTCTTCTTATGATAGTCAAAGATGCTTGATACGCATTTAAAAGAATATTTGATATTATTACTAGTGCATAGTGTAGAGAAAAATTCATTTCGAAAGTAGAATATAAATCTTAGCCAGCATAGGTACCATTATATTATGCCTACTATAGCTACCTCCTGAGGAAGCAGGTTCTACAACTAAAACCGTGCAAGATCGTATTGTTTCTTTGGATTTCCAACAAATGGTCAGGCCAAGGAACTTCCCATTACCACATGGAAACGCCTCTGGAAGGACATCCCGAGAACCTAACCGGATCTCTGCCAACACAAGGCCGGGTTACCTTTCAAACTAGGTAACAACTGACACAAGTATGCCATCCCCCGGTCCTTTGGGACCTTTAACCGAGCGCTCGTAATCAATTCACACAATCATAAAGTGTTTTCAACATGAGTAAGTATCTGGGCTCCATACCATGATACCACCCTTTTCCATAAGGAAATGCACATACCCTAAAGGGAGCTACCCCTCATAACCTTGCCGCATCTTTCCTGTTTTGACCATTCCGGGGTGTGAGGCTCGACGAAGTCACGTCCACAAAAACATACTTTATACAAAAGACATTCTTTGGGTCAACAAATGATCATAGAAATGATCACCAAGATAGACAATCAAATAAATGATCCTATCACAAATAATCAACACAATGATCATTTCACAGCAACACTCCGCATGCCACATTACCAAATTGGGAATATATTGCTGATAACCTTCAACTACATAACCTCTGAGCTCATATGTCTCAGAGAAGGGTGTTAAGCTAAAAGAATAAATTCTCCGCCACCAACAGAAATATATTTGAAAGAAATCTGCTTTATATCTCAATCTGTAACGTCAGACATACAATCCATACAAGTCTGTTCCGGCCTCGAACAGAACCGAAGGGACTTACAAAGAAGTCCTTGCAATCCGGATATTCACAATCCTGATCGGATTTCCCATCACATATGGAGAACTCTATACCGGAGCAACTCGGTGCAGAGTCGATCGACAGGTCATCCTATCGCTCTCGCAAATACGGGGTCTTCAACACCGATCTTCAATGCTATCCATTACGTCGTATCACTACTCGGAATGGGTAATCCGAATAACGAGCGCAATAATTTAAAAATAAGTGTAGCATTCAAATTCAACAAATCACAACAAATACCTTTCAAAGGTAAATATTGATAGTCGGTTATTGAACTATCAATGGATATGCACACATCACCAGATTCCAAATAATTTTCCAAATTATTTATTTTCCAAAATATCTTTACAGGATATATAATTTCAATATGTCAAAAATAAATCAATATTTATCTTTAAACAACTTCCCTTTTCATTCATAAATTCCATAGTGAATTTATATTTCAAAATATTTATGAATAAACGATTTCAATTATTCATTTTCAATTTATTTTCAAAAAGATAAATTCTCTAAATATTCACTTTATATTGGAAAACATTTCCATACTTATTTATTCATAAGTAATTCACAAATTTTATTTATTTTCAACACTTGGAAAATATTCAGTATACTTCAATCGAAATTGAGTATATATTTCATTCTTTAAGGAAATCATTCTTTTAAACATATTTATTTGGGCCAAAACGAATGTTGCGTAAAACATCGTTACGACAACCCAAAATCACTAGTATAGGGATTCGAAATTAAAATAGATATATAAAAATCCCAATACTATACAAAACATTTCCTTTCGGAAATCATTTACTATAACAACAGTGTTATAGTCCACCATTTTCTTCTATTTCTCGAAAACGTCTATTTCAACAATAAATGTTGAAATCTATGATTTCGAATCTTAACCCAACTAAAACATCGTTAGATCGTTTTAATTCTATTTAAAACATCACAACCAAAACAATTTCTTTAACATATTATTCACTATTTAAAAACGTGAATATACGTTGTTAACAAATTTCATCCTTTCTATACATTTTATTTTAAAGGATTATTCACAGTCAAAAATGTGAATATAACTCCATTAATAGGTTTCAACAATTTACTTATCAAAATAAGTCGTTTGCGGATTTATAAAACAACGTTTATAAATTCCATTTCTATTTATTTTACCACAGCTTCCTTTATAAATTCCTTTATTAACCTATCTCAATTCATATCTCAATGATATACTAAAAGTTCATATTATAAGTGAAATACTTATAATTTATTTGTTTGCAAAAATCATTCCTTTGAACTTCATAATTATAAATCTTATAACTTATAAGATTCAATTATTTATCCAAAACCATTCTTTTAACAACTTTATTAATTTTATAAACCTACTGCTTATAAAATTCCATTTATAACTTCACCGTTTATAATTCTATAAATTTCATTCATTTATGAATTCATTCACAATTCATTCTGACACTTATAAAAATTCGTTTTATAACTCAAATATTTTTAATTTATAAATATCAATTTATAAATTCTTTTATATAAATCAATTTATATTATTCTTTTAAAACATCTTTAATCTCCTTTATAATTTCACCATTTTGATTTATAAAATAATCAAATTTTATAAAAAACTTTTCACAATAAATTCAGAAATTCCGTTTTAACTATTTTATAAAATCATTAACCCCATATTTTCAAAAATCAGTTTTTAACTATATTTCTCAAAAACCATAATTTTATAACATAAAAATTATAACGTTATTTATTTATAATGGATCAATTCCAAAAATATTTTATAAACGTTTTCCTTCAAAAATCACTTTAAAATCATTTTAAAATTCCAAAACTTGGTCCAATGATGCTACACACCAAATAGTCAATCACGACTACAACGATATCATATATCGATAGGATAATCAATCAAATATCAAAATATCTGAAATCAAATAAATACTGTTGAGGAACCCAGTTGGATCCCACCAACCTGTTTTCCTGCATCCACAAACATTAGCACAATACCAATTCCGCTCCAGTACGGAATTATCGCGGTATATGGGATTTAAAATATTATCCGCTTAATAGACGGCGCAATAGGGTCTCATCCGCTATACAAATGCGGGAAATCAACAACTGCAATATATACATATGCCAATATATATATATATATTGCTATCATATATAATACCAATTTCACTGTTTATGAAATATTCGCGGTATATGTTTTTAATAAATAACATCCGCTTACTAACGGCGCATAATGTCTATTTTAACAATCAATAGATAACAATCATCATTCAAAGATGCATTCAAATATTTTAAATATAACTATTTAAAATAAAATCGAAACCGATTCGATTGAGCGAGAAGTTCTCACCTTGATTTTAATTTTGTTTTAGCGATTTATTTCGAATAAAATTAAACGGACGTTTAATTTTACCCGAAATTCTCACTAACTCCAAACGACTCCAATCCAATTCCATCGCGTGGTACTCGTCCATACGATTCCAACGCAACTGGTTTCGCGTGTTTTCGACCTCGTATGAAAAAGATATGCATTTATGAAGTTTACACGAATTTAATAAACAATTATTTACAACTTTTAATTAATTTTAAACCTAAATTAATTCAGAGCCGTAGGATCTCCTGCCCAACAACATCAGGCCACTCCTTGCTCATCTTCATCTTCACGTACGTTACCAGTAACAACGCAACCAAGAAACCCATTTAGTCGAAACTAGGGTTTTATATTGTAACCACCACGTCGATTTCTAGCATGATCAGCAACTCCCATTCGAAAGCCCCTGGCCACCTCCATACTCGCCCCTAGCATGGAGGAGCTCGGTCACCTCATGACCCTCGAAAACCGTGCGCAACTCAAGGGAAACGCGGCCATCTTGTCGACGATCCTTGCAACGAAACTCGATCACAACCGTATAGATTTAAAGATCACGTCGCCCTCTACAACTTTCATGTTGAAAGTTTCTTCTAATTGTTTGTGGATTGGAAGATTATAAGGGAAGATTGAAACGAATTTCTAGCCTTCCATTGAAGGGGTGGCGGCTGCAGTTTAGAATTTGGGTTTAATTTTTTTTTTTATTTGTGAGAGAGAGGGGGCTATTTATAGGGAAACGAACGGCACTATTCATTCCGGAATTTCCGAACTACGATTCACGCGCCGTAACCAGCGTTTCTAGGGTTTATCCCGCGTTCCGGACACAATGGAACAAGTGTCGGAAGCTAATTCGGACATCTGTGCGAGTTATGGCAATAAATGTTCAATTTAAATTAAACCGATTTAAACGATTTTCTAGTCGTTTTAGCTTGCACCGGACAAACGGTAAATCCGATTGACACGAAATTTGAAACCTTACAATAATATCACATTACGGATCCGATGAAACTGGTTTCGTCGAAATCTGAGACTTTTTGAAGAATGACTATTTTAACTCGCCAAATTAATATTAAAAATGATTCGATGCGTTTCGAGTTGACACGATCAAACGATAGCTCCGATTGCTACGAAAATTGAAATCCGGTAATAACTAACTATTATGGATCCAATGGAACTGGTTTCGTCCAATTCTGAGACTGTTCGAAAATTGGCTATTTTCACTAGTCGATTTAATATTAAAATATTCAATTTTCACAAATTAACTTTTAATTCGATTTTAAAAGTTCTAAAATATCGTTCTAACTTCAATATGATATAATAAAATTTTACAAATCATTTTCAATCATATTTAACCCAATTTTCTATTATTTCCATAATTTAACATATTAAATCATTGATTTAATTATCCAATTAAATCCAATTATTCAAAATAAAATTTATTCGACTTATAAATTCACTTATTAATATTTAAAATTAATTAAATATTCAATTTTTAATTAATAAAAATTCTGGGTCGTTACAAGATCGCTCCTGTTTAGCCACCTTATGCCAACTCACGGGAGTTGGGTCCACGTAATATACCTCATAAACGTCGCCACCATCCTGCTTCATTCTGGAATCTCCACCGCGTACACGGTTGTTAAAGTGGTTTTCGGAGTTGGCAGAGAGTATGACAACTTTCGATCCCGGTCTCTTTAACAACCAAACGTTATTATAACGCCGTGGTTGTTTCAAAATAGTTTAAACTTCAAAAAGATCAAATCATTTCATTTCAAACTATATTTCTTTCAAAATAGTTTATACTTCGAAACCAAAACCATTTTTATTTCAAAACTACTTATTCAATCAAAATAGTTTATACTTCGAAACCAAAATCATTTTTATTTCAAAACTACTTATTCAATCAAAATAGTTTATACTTCGAAACCAAAAACATTTCAAAACTATATTCAAATCAAATAGTTTATCATTTCCATTTCAAACATATATTCACCTTTTAAAAAAATTCATAATACTTTCAAAGTATAACTTTTCAGAAACCAAAATACTTGAAATCATTGCACTTTGAAAATCATAGCATTCCGAAATCATACATTTGAAATCAATCTTTTAATTCTTTACACTTTACAAATTTATCCCATTAAACCAAAATTTCAAATTTCCAATTTAATTCAATTCAAACCATCAGTTTCAATTCATTTTAGTTTTCTAACAAAACATTTCAAATCTTACAAATTTCAAATATAGATTTGATCTACAAAATAAACAATCCAATTTTAATATATTTCCAAACTTTAATATCCCACATCTCAAAACTAAACTTTATAATTCCATATATTCATATCTCAAATCTAATTTCATTATTATTTAATTTTGTAATATTCATTCATTCCATAAATCCAATATTATTTAACTAAACTTAAATTACAATTAAACCAAATACTTTTTCACACAAATATAAACTTCAAATATTCCTTTATCAAATAGATCAAAATCAAATATTATCTTACATTCATATTCTTTATTAAAATAAAGATCAAATCATTTCCAAACCATTTCAAAATCATTAAAATATTACATCCTTTCAAAACTTCATAATCAAATCATTATTTGAATTAAAATCTAAATATTCAAATTTAAATATCATTTGAAAATCAAATATGTCATTCATTTATTATTTCAAACATTATTACAAAAATACATTTCAAAATTCCATTCAAAATTCATTTATCTCATTCCGTTTAACACATAACTAGGTAAACTTTATTTAAGTTCAAATTCAATTTAAATTCCTTAAAAATTCAAATTTAAATATTCAAAACTTCTAAAATTTTACAAATAATCCATTTCAAAAGTTAAATTAGTAACACTTTAAAATATAGCCCAAACAGTGTTAAAATCTATAACATTTCAAAACATTGTCAAATTATAGCAACGACAGCATTTATAAAGTGCTATCGTAGCTTGTATTTTCCAAAATGGTTTATTTCAAGAATAGCGACATTTATAAAATGTCGTAATAGATATTTAGTTATTTCAAACATTGTTAGATTCAAAACAATAGCGTTAAAATGCTGTCAAAAGACTAAAGCATTTTGAAAATGCTATAAAATTCCAGGTTTCATTTTAGCTTTTCAAAAATAATAATAAAACTCCAAATTTTTATTATTACAACTTAAAAATCATATTTCTAGACTTCAAAATTTCACATTTAAAATCATTTTAACATATGATTTAACACAATAAAATTTTAAGATCAAATATTCAATTTAAAAACTCCATTCATTTATTAAGTCAAAATTCACTGTTTATTAACTTATAAATTTAATAAAACTTAACATTTACTTCAAATATCATTTCAAAACTTTAAATTTAATTTCCATTATTTATTTACATTTTAAAATAAAATTTAAAGTCAAAAATCACAATTACTTCAAATTTACGTACTTAAACTCACAATTTCAAGACTTAATATTTAATTTTCTTAAAACCATAAAACATATATTTTTAAATCAAAATTTCATACTTTTAAAAATACACATTTTAATAAAAATCATTTAAAAATACCACGGGGTCTGTATATAATTTTCTAACCTAGGTCAGGTGATACAGATATATATCATTTCAATCCGCAGTTTACAAAGAAAACCCGCGTTCTATTATTTCAAACCCGCAATCCCAAGTCAAATAAATACAATAAAAATCGCTCAGGCCTATCATTTCAGCCCATAACGATTTTTCCCTATTCTAAAGTTCGTTCGGGTATGTATCATTTCAACCCATAGTGATTCTATTCTAACATGGAACTTGCAGTGTGAATATACGCATAAACAATATAAACAATGTCAATGTCACAATATAATGTCATATATCAGATGTCAGGTGATAATTAATAGTTTTAACATGGTAAAAACATGGCATAGCATATCATATAATCATCATTAACTTGCATAAATATTTTATATTACTAAACACTTGTCATCAATTCACTATTTCATAAGTATAAATGTCAGAGTGAGAAAGACTCACCTTTTACGAAGCTAGAGACAAACAACACACAAGAGCGATTCCAAAGGCACGACAAGCACGATTTGATTTGAATTGATGGAGACCCTTGTAAACAACACAAAATATAACATACATAAGCACAAATATAGATATCGACATACAAATATAATCAACAACTTTAGTTTGCAGAACAGTTGCAAAACAAGAGAGATGATCAAACCTTAGAAGCAAAAGACTTGCACACGACAACATAAGCTTGTCACATGATCAAATGGGCTTGATCTCACCACACTAGGCTCTGGTTTGGGTCAGGTATGGCAACCATAAAGGTCAGGTTACAAGTGGATGAAGGTGGTGGAAGAGTTACAATATGAAGCATACATGGGTTCAAGGCAAATATGTGAAGTTTTTGGTGCATTTTGACTCGGCTATGACCACATATAGGCTCGGCCATGGGGTCTTCATGTCAGGTCAGATCTAGACAGTAGTGAAAAGGGCAGCCAGAGGTGAAGTAGATGATGGCGGCGGCGGCTAAGGGGTGGCCAAAGGCAACTATGAAGGCAATAGTGGAGTATAGGCTTGGCTAGCATTGTTTTGGTGAAGTACTTTGCAAATTTGAGGTGGTGGCTTCATCTAATGGTCATGGATAGAGGTGGTGGTCAGAGGAGAGGGGGTTGGTGCTGTTGTAGATGGTGGAGAGGATGGTGGTCAGCAAGGAGAGAGGTGAGGCCAAGAAAACATGAAGAAGAGGAAGGCTAAATCAGTGAAGAAGAGGGAAAAAATGAAAGAAAGAAGCCATTAGCTTGCAATTTTTTCTCAATATGATGTAGCCGTGAGTTTGAAATGAGGAGGAAGTTATTTTTCACGTGAATTAAAGATGAGGAACATGGCTATAGGGTAGAGGGATGTACGGCTAAAGCAAGGAGAGGAAAAGGCAAAAGCAAATGAAGAGACAAGAATTGAAAAGTCACCAGAAATGAAAGGTCTTTGCCTCTTGGTATTTCTTTTTCTTTTTCTTTAAAATAAACTATATATATTTCAGTAAATAAATATAAAAACTGAACAAAATAAAGTGTAAAAAGAAAATAAATAAATATATTTTAGAAAAATATAAAATAATTATGAAAATGGCACAATAATAGAAACTAGGATGAAAAATTGTAGAAAAAAATACAATAAGCTTTGGAACATTATAACATCACTTTGAAAATATTTTAAACATGAAATTATATATATAACATGTCATATTACACTTATATTCAAATTATAACAAACAAAAATATTATTTATATAAACTAAAATAAACAATTTTGTTAAATAAAACAATGTACAGACAATATTGTAAAAATCATAACTTTCACAATATTATTCGGATTTCAACGAAACGAAAGCAGTGTTCTTGAAATTTTATTTACTTTCATAATAAAAGATAAAATTCAAAATTTCAAATTTCAAATTTAAAAGTCAAAGTTTGACCATTTTGACCAAAATTCACTTTTTTGGAAAATATTCAATTTATACATGTTTGAAATTCTAATCCACATCAAAGTCAACATTTATATTTCAATTAACAAAATATATTCATTTTAATAAATAAAATAAAGTTTTTAAATTAGGAATTTAAATTAAAATAATTAAAATATACAATTACAAAAATTAGAAAATACAGGGTTGTTACACTCTCCCCCACTCAAAACTTTTCGTCCCCGAAAAGGAATGAGGTACGGGAAAGCACAGAAAAAGATAGAATGAAATAGTATTAAGACAAGATGACAAGAAGATTAAAATTATACTTGATAACTGTTGCTATAGGTAAGTTTAACAAGGTGGAGATGATCTTTCCAACATCCTCCAGAATCAAGAACACAAGCATGAAAAAAATCTTTTAGAATCTGATTCACCCTTCCCGTTTAACCGACGGTCTGTGGATGGCAAGCAGTGCTTATATTCAAAGATGAGTACCAAAGATTATTAAAGATTATAGAAAGATTTCTAAACAGACTGGTATATGCAATAGCCTCCCATTCTGTAGCAAGATAAGGGAAATTAGGACAACCAAAAGATAGTTTGAAAAACAAAATGAAATAATAAATTTGAAACCATAAAATTTCAACTTAAACTGAAAATTAATTTTACATAAGTCAAATAAATCTAAAGCATCTCTAATTTCATTATCTTATCATCCAATTATCTTAAATTAACAAATCCCTAAAATCATGTATTTGAAAAATCTTTTATTATACTCAAAATGTACCAAATAAAATTTAATTCTTCTTCACTACTAATTAAAATTAAATTTCTTCCTCTCAATGTATTTTATCACCTATGTTAAATATACTCACACTAATTATAACTGCTTTATCTTATTCTTAGTTCTTTTAACATTATTTTATTGTAAGTTATTTAATTATCCTTTCTTATATTTACCGCTGTTAATTATTTTATAACTAAGATTTAAGTGTATAACATTTATTATAACCATTCCAATTTTATTTATAAATCTTTTTATATTGTATATTATCCAATTTCATATTCAACTTCTGAAAATTTAGGTAAGTTATATTAGAATGAAATTGTGTATTATACAAATAAAACTTTCTAATTCAATTATTTCAAGCTTGAATATTTATCCAAATCTTGAAATTATACTTAGAAATTATCTTTGAAGATAAAAATTTAGGAATTAAATTTCCGATAAATTCCAAACTATTTAGAGACAAATAAATGCTCATATACTATATATATATATCCATTCAAATTTAAATCATATATCAGCATATGTTATAAATCCATTCTTATTTTAGAAATTAAAATCAATTAAATTTTCCCAAAATAAAACTGTAGCAAGACTACAGAATGGTCTCTTCACTTGAAACTCGAAAATGAATGTTGATGATGCTGCAGTCATCACCGAAGTTATTTTCCAGCGACAAAGAGAAGAGCACTAATTTTAAACTTTAAAATTCTTTGGAAACAAATTTCTATTCGAAAATACATTAAATAGTACATTCTTTAAACTTTAAACACAAGGTTTGAATCCATCGGAAATTAAATTCTTAAATTTCTTGATTTACATTCATTTTAAATTTCCAAATAAATTTATAACCATGTTTTATAGTTCAATTAGATATATGAAACAATTAATAATGATATATAAAATCAAATATTATTTCTTAACAACCAATTCAAATAAAATCCAGATAAAGATTTATAATATAGTTACAAAATTTATTTCACAAAATTTATTTCATTACTAAATTTAAAAAAAATATTGTGTCAGTTTGCTCTGTTCAAGTGTTTTGGAAATCTTATCGATAGCGTTGATCAGACGAATCGATTAGAAACTCAAATCAACATCAACAACTCAAACAACACAATATATAAAACATTTTAAATATTAGTTTACAAATACACTTCAAGAATAATTTGAAGATAAGTTGGAAACAAAGATGAGATGATTAAATAACAGAATAGGGAGATGAATGAGTTTATATAAATCGCGGGCAACCTTAACCGGGTCAACCGTGACTTAAAGAATAAGATCGATGTGGATTTCTTGGGTAAATCGACATTCGATCTCAAGATGTAGAGTTCGAAATTATAAGAGATACTAGCATGTCTTTCAAATTGGGGGTTGTTATAATTGGAAATTAAATTAAATATGAAATTATGATAAATTTATGATAATTTGAATTTAAAATGAATTTAAAATGATTTTATAATATATTAATGATTTTTGAGTAAAGTTAAAAAATGAAAGGGATGATTATTTAAGTTGAAATTTTTGGAAATTTAATAATTTAATTATTAATTAAACCACTTCATTTTTTCCCTACAAATACACATTCATCCTTCTCATTTGCTTACATATATTATTATTTTCTTCTTCTTTCTTTAAGCTATGTTAATGGCTTCTTCTTCTCTTCTTTTCCTTATTAACTTTTCTTAAAATCATATTAAACCAACTCCAAACTCCACCAAACTTTGCCAAAGTACTTATATCATCATTAAAACATGGTTTAGCATCTAAAAAGTGAATAAATATTAAAGGAAGAGGTGGAATAGGATGAGGTCGAATCTATTGAGTAGAGAGGAGCAAGTTAAAAAGTCCGGTGCAAGAAAAAGAGAAGGAAGTGCCACTCATTTCATTCCACAGAAGTAGGAGGAAGTTTAAAGTACTGCAGTAGCTCTGTCGAATTTTCACGAGTTTGGAAGAAGAGATCAATAACATAAAGCAAAGAGGAATAAAGTAGAAGTTGATTAGTTAAATTTAACAGTGGTTTAGTGAAGTGTTGTTGAAAAGAATATTGGTAGGAAGTTAATCAATTTGGTTAAAGGTAAGTGCTCAAATCTTAGTTTTATTTCAATAAAACTTAAGTTGATAATACGCATGTAAATTAGAAATTAATATGTTAAATATTGGTTGATATTGGATGATAACTTTGTTGATATTATGGTTGATTATATGGTTGTGAAATGGTTGATAATTTTGTTGGATAAATAATAAGAGAAATGGTTAGTGATTAACCAAATTAAATTTAATAGAAATTGTTACCCGACTACTTGGTCCGGCTACAAAGTGACAGTTGCAGAGGTTATGGTTTAGCCTAGACGGGACTCAAGCCAAGATAGATATGGAAATATAAGGGTTTGGTGTAATCTGATTGGTTTAGTATATTTATGGTTTGGCATGTATGGGTCGGTAAAGGTGGTCCGATCATTCATGGTTCGGAGCGCACGGCCCGGTCCGGGTTGCTCATTATATGTCTCTCGGTCATGGTGAGGAGAACAAGGTGGATCTGTCATGCATGGTTCGGCATTTGTCGTTCAATACATCTGGGTTGGCACCTTGGGCCCTGTCTTCATGGCTCGGTAGTTATGGTTCGGTTCGTTCGGCCTTGATTCAGCGTGTATCGTTCGGCCTCAGTGTTTCGGCATGTGTCGCTTAGGCACATTTGGGTCGGCAGCCTGGATCCAGTCTTGGTGGCTCGGCATACCTGGTTTGGCATGCATCAAGGAAACCAACAAATTATCACAGGGAGCTATGATCAGTAATTCATTACTTTGAGTCTCATGTCTGACAGCTCCGAATCATATGGTGGCTTGCTTCGTGTCCTCCATATGGGACCCTTGATTCGGCCAGATTAGCTAGGTGGCATATAGGTCGGTCATCAAGGGTCAGTATCCATGGATCGAAGAACATGGGTTTTTCTGTGGGCTGGAGTGTCTTGGTCATGGGCCTATGAAGGAAAAGCATCCTATCTTCGTCTATAAATAGAGGAGCAGTGGCATAGTTGAATGGACCTTTTTGGGAAAACTCCAGGGATACTCTGCCATTTTCTATGCTCACTTCTTTTCTATTAAAACTTGCACTCAAGTGGTTTGTTCGCGGACTGTATCCGTACTCAAGTGGTCGGAAAAGTATTGAAGATTATATTCAAAGTGGACGTAGGCAATTACGCTGAACCACTATAAATCTGGTGTTCTCATTTTCTTTGTTCCTTTTGCATTCAACTATGTTACTTCCCTGCTTTAATTTACTTTCTTCATTAATCTCTCTACGTAATTTTATTCAAAGGTATTAGTGACCAATTTTGATGCTAACAGAAATTAAATCCATAATAATATGCGTATGGAGCGATTTAGCCTTCAAATGATTTTAAAAAGGTCGAAAATGATATTATAATAATATAATATTATAATATGAAATGAAATGGAAATGAGTTTGAAATATGGAAATATTGTTTTAAATGATTTTGAATTGATTTATAAATGATTTATAAACATTTAAAAGTGTTTCAATGAATTTTGGAAAGAAATTGAAAAACAAGTTAAAACTAGGCGCGTTGCGTAACGGTAGTTCACGATGAAAAAGTTAAATAAGTATACAAAGTGGAATATAGCTCGGAATCCTTCGGGATAATAATTTTCTAAATTATTATATCCATATATTTCCAACAAAGAAAGAAAATCAAGATTTCATCTTATAGATTTTAAAATATATCCAAAACAATTTTACAAAAAAATCACGCTTTTGCAGTAAAGTGATCAAAGTTTATAATTGATATTTTAAATGTTTTAAAAATATGAAATAAATTCTGAAAATAATTTAAAATATTTTAAAAGTAATTTAAGGTGAAAGGATGGATTTCTAAATGATATAAAAGTCGTTTTGAAGAATATAGCGTTTTGCAACGCTTTTGCAACACTTTTTAATAACTTATGAATTATTGATTTAAACTCCACAATCCTTTTTCAAATCTTTTATAGATATTTTTAAAGAATAATTAAGTATTTTAAATAATGATTTTGAAGTTTAATACATCATTTCTAAAATGAAGATTAATAGCTGAGTATGCGTAAAGGACTAGTTCATTTGTCTCGCCTATGAAATCTATATGGTGAAATAAGGTGGTAACTAAGGTTAGGAATGGAACAGCCAATGCCCTAAACTTAGCTGGCCTTTTGTTTTCTCTTTTAGACAAAGGGTGGAACAAATCGAAAGGAAAGCTCGGATGCTCTAAAAAGGTTTTCCCAAAGTAATAAGTGAAGGGTTTTCCAAAATTTAAACAAGGATTTGAATAAAATGGTTTTGGGTTTGTTGTAATGATGTTTTACATAACATCATTTTAACCCATTTAAATGAGGATTTGGAAATAGAAAATCTTTATTAAAGATTTAAACGTGATTTTAAATAAGATGACTTGGTATTTTCCCAGATTAAAGAGGAGTTTTAAATGAAAGATTTAAAGAAATTATGTTGAAATGTTTTACTAAGTAGAAGAGAAAATAATTTGGAATTATTCCAAGATTTAAAGAAGGTTTAAATACACCAAATAATTTGATAAATGAGGCTTAATGATCCCATATAATCTTGGAAAGAAAATTGGATAAATTGAAAAGAATATATCTAGGAAAGATATTTGATTTAAATATAAGATGAAGTAATTGATTGATGATTGATATCCACATATGAACTTAACATCTTTTTATCGATGACTGGTTTCGAATGAACCAGGGTCGGATTTGGGCAACTTTTATCCGAAAACCACTTCGAACCAATGTATACATTCAAAAGTGAAGACGCGTTGAAGATGATGATTATTGAAGACCGAAGATCTTCATTAGTGGAAGGAAAACTTGTTAACATTCTCTAGGTAGCTCCCAATATAGAGGCATTTATTATAGCAGTGGTCCTGTCATGTTTGAAATCTTTGGATTGCAAGGGCTTCTTACCTAGCAATGGCCGAGGAAAGTGTCTTCGGTTTCGTTCAGTCCGAGAACGAACTTGTATGGACGAATGTCTGACATTGAATTGCTAATATCACAAATGTTGATTTTTAACAACATACTTCTGTGGTGGTGGAGAAGGCAACTTCTCTTAGCTTAACACCCTTCTTAAAGGCATATTTAACTCAAAGGTTGTATGTCTATAAAAGTCAAATAGTGATCGAAGGAACGACATTGTGGCATTCTAAGTCGATTCTGCTTTGGGAAAAGAAAAGCCTGGCTTTGTGGAAAGTATGAGCGTAGCCTCACTAGCCTCACATCTCGAAAATGATACAGGAGCAATGTTACATATTTCAGGTTTACTATGACAAGGGTAGCATATGATCCCTTAAGGTGACCGGCGGCGTATGATCTAGTTCACGAAGGTGTTCAGATGGGACGCTTATTGTATGGTATAGTGGCACGTGAGTCCTTGCATGAGAAGCCACCGGATATCAAGTAGTGTGGCAATATAAGGAATAATGGTGTGTGAGTCCATGCATGAAAAATCACCGGGTTTCAGTTATTATGCGTGGTTATCGAGGTTCCCTATCGTGTTGGAAAATCCAATTCCGATACGAGCTTTACGGTTTTGATTGTAGTCCCAAAGTAGCTATAATGACTTGCAAACATTTCAGCTATCCCTTTTGGTATCATATATTCCATCCGGTATATTCCGTTGACCTAGTCCTGATATATTCCCTTAGACTTAGTCCAGATATTGATACCTTATTTTAATAAGTTTATTTGTAAAATGTTTTCAAAAGAATGCCATTAAAGATAGTATCAAATGATTTTGGTAGTAAAAATGTTTTGGTTTTTATAAGGTAAAACCCCATCCGTATTTATGCGTGGGCGTGGTCTTATGAGATACCCTTCTCTTCAAAGGTTTTGATAACATCGTCATTTTAAATTTCGAGTATTTCACGCTAGTTTATCAAGCCTGATCCGCATATTTTTAATACTCGGGTCAGATCCGAGTAGTTTCAGGATTAGCTGAAGATGCTTGGAGATTCCAAAAGAGAGCTGGAGATCTTCATCATTATATGGACGTATTCTATTATCCGCTGCATGTATTGCATATGTTTTGTTGTTTGTCAGCATTTGTAAGGGCAAGTGTTATAACTGCCCAGGCTGGTTAAACTCTGATGTATGTCTTAAAATTTTCAACTATTAAGATTATTGTTGAAATAATATATGTTATTCTATTCGTGTAAGATTCTGTTCTATCTTTATTTTCTTTTTCACCTCTAAAGATCCGTCTTTTCGTTCAACTTGGGTTGAACATGTGTGCTTTATTGTCGATTCAAAGTGTACGAAAAAACGGGCCTTTATATTTGGTGTCAGAGCTTTGGTTGAGCGAACACCTGGGCTTTGGCCGGGTAAAACTAATTAGAGATAGGGTTAGTAACACCCTAGAATGAGTTTAAGAGTACTATATATATTAGCACGTATTTGTTATTTGATATAAAAATGTTTTGTGTTGATTTATCTGTTGATTAGTTTGTAGATTTTGGTCGATGCGCCCGATCACGGTCGTCATAGGGATTTCCAAACACTTAAACAAGACAAATCAACACATTATTTTAAAAAAGGATTATATTTTAAGTATAAAGGAATATCTTTTGAAAGATATAGATATTTATGAGTGTTAGTTTAGGATTAAGGATTGATAACATTCAGTTATTACCATTTGTTGATCGAATGAACATCTTGTGAATTAAGTTTCACGATTTAACTATAAGATGTATGATAATAATATGGGGTTAAGGTTAATGAATTTGTATAAGATAATAAAATAAGCATGTAGTATAGAACTATATTTCACACAAATAAAATAATTTTGTAAAGGATGATATGGAAGATATGTTATATAAATTTTGAGAAACTAAATTTTGACAATTTGGAAAAGAGTTATGAAACTTTAAATGGAAGTAAGTTAATATAATATAATTTTTTAAAAGCGATTTATAAAATGGGTTTATAATCTCTGATGGATTTTTGAAAAGAAATTTCAAATAAGAAATTAGAAAAGTAAGAAACTCTCATATGATAACTAGTTTAAGTGGCTCAAAAATAAACTAAAAATAGGCAAGGGATGTGTTTGGATGGTAAACACTTCTCTTAAGTATTACTCTTCTTGTTAAAGGGATACGTGATACTATAGGTAGTACCCAGTCCCTTGGTATGGTTTTGGAGTTACTCGATCTATATAATTTTCTTAAGTTAAAGAGATAATGTGAATCGTTAATTGATAGATTAATTAGTAATCTTTATGAAAGTTTTAAACCAAAGATAAATTGGGATCGTCAATTGATAAGATAAAGTGGAATTTTCGATGATTTTGGATAGTCGAATATTTCTGACTCATGCCTAACTCAAAGCTAAGAAATTGATGAAAAGCTTTGATAAAAGATTGTGAAATATTTTGAGTAAAAGAAATTAGATAAGTATAATTTACAAATATGATTTATAGATGAAAAGGATTTAAAAGATGAGAATTTGATGATTTAAATGCTTGTAGCTTTAATATTTGTTTTTCAAAGCTAGTAAAATAATAATAGTATTAAATAAGAAATAAGTATGGATTGAAGATAATAGTAAATTACAACAAGTTTAAATTTGTTAAACAGACGGATTTAAGTAAAATAAATTTGAAATTCGGGATTTGTATGTACTCTTAGGATGTAAAGGTATATCATACAAATATAGATTTAAGTCATGAACTATTTATACACTTAAGTAAAATAATGACTCTTTAAAAAGATAATTATAACCTGGAAAATATTTTCTAGCATAAATTAAGAATTTGGAGTCAAAAGTGACTGATTTGCATAAGTTGTAAGATATAATAAACTTAAGCAATAGTTTACAAAATGATTCATAAATAATATTAGTATTAAAGAAAATATACTAAGCAAAAATGATTGTGAATAAAAAAACAAAAAAACTATTTTTTTTGTAATAAAGATAAATTATCTATTGAGTGAAAAATGGTTCCTTTGGAATATTGTCCTTTAATAAAAACATTCGGAAATAATAATTAAAGATATTACATAAAAAACATCTTTATAAAATGTTTGAACTTAAGATAAAATGTTTTACGTAAATATTTTGTGAAGATAATAAATACATATGTTATATGTAGATCATTTCGTCGCACGAACTTAATCTAAGATTCGAACACAGAACTTTGAGATGTTTACACCGGTCTAGAAAAGGATTCATCACTCGATCCTTAATGGAGAACATTGATGAGGTTTTATGGTTAGGTTCTTAATTTTTCTATCATAGTTGAGACCTATGCAAGGAAAGCAAGGGTTTCTGATCACAAAGCCTGATCAGAGTCTGCACTAGAGGGTCGGAAGATCGATACTGGTTCAAAAAATAAGTTGTGAATTCAAATAGAAGATCAAATGATATATTGCGTACGGATGATCTATGTATATCCTATGAAATTAAGATTAAAGATAAATGTTCTAGGCAAACTTTTGTTTTGGGGTAATTTTAGGGACGAATTTTTTTAAGGAGGGAAGTATGTAACGACCCGTAATTTTACCATTTTGAGAATTTAATATTTGATGTATTTAAATATTCAAATATAGAAATTTCAAACTTAAATAATCATGTTTTATATAACAAATAAGAATGGTTAACTTATTTTTAGAATTGAATAAAGATTTTGGACTTCTATCGTAACATTGACAACAGCTGGTTTTCGATAAAATTGATTATAAAGTCCAATAATTGTTTTAAAGGATAAATAGTTGCTTTTAAATCGTTATATAATGATAATAATTGGTTGATAAAAGTTTGATAACTGTATATATAATTATGTTATAGTGATTGACAGATTTCGTTGCGCATTGGCAAAATCGATGTTGTTTTTTTCAAGTTAATTTTGATATTGTTTTATATCATTTTATACGTCAAATGCACTTTTTTTAATTAATTAAATATGATAACAAACTTATTGTCAAGTTTGGTTTACATGAATAAATAATTTAACAAAAACATCAAAATGTGACCGTAAAACATTTTGTTGGAAAGCAACATTTTGTCGAATAAAATTTTCCGCAACATTGTTGCACCTTTGTTAACACGTTTTAACATATAAATTACATATTTTAATAACTAAACAGGTTTACTTTTATTAATTATGATTAGGGAACTTTTAGAATATAATTAACAAAAGTAAGTAAGAAATAAAAGTCAAAAAAGTAAACATCACATCAAAATCAAACCAAATCTTCTCTTTAGCCACTTTTTCATCCAAATACATTTTCTTAGCTCTTAAGTGACTATGACATAAAGTAAGAAGTGATAAGTGATGCTAAGTGTTGAAATGGTAAGGTTACTTTAAAATTAAGTAAGATTATTTTGGTAATTTGATAAATGGATATTTTAGTAACTTACTACTTTATTTTTTCCTATAAATACACATCCGTCATTCTCATTTTCTCACATAAATCATTCTTTTATTCTTCTTCCTTTAAGCTATGTTAATGGCTTCTTCTTCTCTTCTTTTCCTTACTAACTTTTCTTTAAATCATATCAAACCAACTCCAAACTCCACAAAACTTTGCCAAAGTTCTTATATCATCATTAAAACATGGTTTGACATCCAAGAAGTGAAGAAATGTTAGGGAAGAGGTGGAATAGGAGGGAGTCGAATCTATTGAGGAGGGAGGAGCAAGTTAGAAAGCTCCGGTTCAAAAAAAGAAAAGGAAGTACCGTCCGTTTCATTCCACAGAAATAGGAGGAAGTTTAAAGTATTGAGGAAACTCTGCCAAATTTTTGCGGGTTTGGAAGAAGAGATCAATAGCATAAAGCAAAGAGGAATGAAGTAGAAGTTGACTAGTTAAAGTTAACAATGGTTTAGTTAAGTGTTGTTGATAAGAATGTTGGTAGAAAATTAATCGATTTGGTTAAAGATGATTGCTCAAATCTTAGTTTTATTTTTAATAAAACTTAAGTTGATAATACACATGTTAATTTCGAATTAATATGTTGAATATTGGTTGATATTGGATGATAAATTGGTTGATATTATGGTTGATTATATGATTGTGAATTGGTTGATAAATTAGTTAGATAAATAATAAGATAAATGGTTAGTAATTAATCAAATTAAAATTAATGAAAATTAAATCCATAATAATATGTGTATGGAGTGTTTAGCCTCTAAATGACTTTAAAAGGTAGAAAATGACATTACAATAATATAATATGAAATGAAAAATGAGCTTGAAAAGTGAGAATATTGTTTAAAATGATTTTGAAAAGATTTAGAAATGTTTTATAAATATTTAAAAGTGTTTCAATGAAGTTTGAAAAGAAATTGAAAAACGAGTCAAAACTTGGCACGTCGCGTAACGATAGTTCATGATTTCATGCCGAAAAAGTTAAATAAATATAAAAAGTGGAATATAACTCAGAATCATTCGAGATAAGAAATTTTGGACTATTATGTCCATATCTTTCCAACAAAGAAAGAAAATTAAGATTTCATCTTATAGATTTTGAAATATATCCGAAATAATTTTTCAAAATAATCGCGCTTTTGCTTTAAAGTGACCATAATTTAGAATTGATATTTTGAATCTTTAAAAAAAAGAAACACATTTTAAAAATCTTTTAAAATATTTTAGAAGTAATTTAAGTTGAAAGTATGGATTTCGAAATGATATAAAAGTCGTTTTGAAGAATAAAGCTTTTTGCAACGCTTTTTAATAACTTATGAATTATGGATTTACACTCAACAATCCTTTTTTAAATCTTTTTTAAATGTTTTTAAAAGAATAATTAAGTATTTTAAATAATTATTTGGAAGTTTATTGAATCATTTTTAAAATGAAGATTAATAGCTGAGTATGCGGAAATGATTAGTACATTTGTCCCGTCTGTGAGATCTAAACGGTAAAACAAGGTGTGTAACTAAGGTTAGGAATGGAGCAACCAATGCCCTGAATTTACCTGGCCCTTGTTTTCTCTTTTAGACGAGGGGTAGAACAAATCGAAAAGAAAGCCCAGATGCTCTAAAAAGGTTATCCCAAAGTAATAAGTGAAGAGTTTTCCAAGAGTTAAACAAGGATTTGAATAAAAAGGTTTTAGGTTTGTTGTATCGATGTTTTACATAACATCATTTTTAACCCATCTAAATGAGGATTTGGAAATAGAAAATCTTTATTAAAGATTTAAACATGATTTTAAATGAGATGACTTGGTATTTCCTAAGATTAAAGAGGAGTTTTAAATGAATGATTTAAAGAAATAATGTTGAAATGTTTTTCTAAGTACAAGAGAAAATAATTTGGAATTATTCCAAGATTTAAGGAAAGTTTAAACAAACCAAATAATTTGAGAAATAAGGTTTAATGATTCCATATACTCTCGGAAATAAAATGGGATAAATTGAAAATAATTTATCTATGAAAGATATTTGATTTAAATAAAAAGATAAAGTAATCGATTGATGATTGATATCCACATATGAACTTAACATCTTTTTTATCGATGATTGGTTTCGAAGGAATGAGGGTCAGATTTGGGTAACTCTTAACCAAAAACCACTTCGAACTAATGTATACGTTCGAAAGTGAAGACATGTTGAAGATTAGTATTATTGAAGACCGAAGATCTTCATTAGCGGAATAGGTTACTCCCAATATAGAGACATTTATTATAGTAGTGGTCCTGTCGTGCTTGAAATCTTCAAATTGCAAGCGCTTCTTGCCTAGTAATGGCTAAGGAAAGTGCTTTCGTTTTCGTTCAGTCCCAGAATGAACTTGTATGGATGAATGTCTGACATTGCATTGCTAAGATCACAAACATTGATTTTTACCAACATACTTCTATGACAGCGGAGAAAGCAACTTCTCTTGGCTTAACATCCTTCTTAGAGGCATACGAACTCAGAGGTTGTACGTTCATAAAAGTCAAATGGTGATCGAAGGAATGGCAATGTGGCATTCTAAGTGGATTGTGCTTTGGGAAAAGAAAAGCATGGCTTTATGGAAAGTATGAGCATAGCCTCACCAGCCTCATATCTCGGAAAAGATACGGGAACTATGTTACATACTTGTAACAACCCTAGATTTTTGAAATATTTTTAAATTTGACTCATTTTGAAATTATTTTAAATTTATTTAATTTCAAGATTTCATTTTTAAAATATTTTTTAAGTGATATTATAATTTTTCCAAAGCTTTGTATTTATTTACAATTTTGAAAACCTAGTTTCTATTTTTAAGATATTTTCTTAATTAATTTAGATTTATCTAAAATTTATTTATTTATTTCTTTCATACTTTATTTTATTTTGTTTTTCTATTTTTTTACTTGCATTTCATTTGTTTAAATGTAAAAAAAGAAAATAGGAAATATAAAGAGTTTTGAACCTTTTCATATACCTTTGACTTTTCATATGCCATTACCTTTTCATTTCAATCAACACTTGCATTGATATTTGGCCGTCCATATATCTTTTCTTCAGCCAAATACTTTGTCATTTCTCATGCAAGAAAAAAAGTTTCTCACCTCTAAACTCTCGGCCACCATTTCTGAAAATTTCTTGGTAACGGTTTCTTCTCGTTTTTCTTAATTTCTTTGCTTGTTTTATGTATTTTCATGCCTTGCTTTCACTTCACTTGCTCGGCCTCAAGCTCCTCCTTCACCACCACCTTCACCACTACTTTGCTTGGCTGCAAAACCCCTCCAAATACTTGTCCAAGTCATGGCCGTGTCCATCCTTGATTGAAAACTCCACACACACAAAATGCAAGCACCACTTGAAAATTGCATAGCCGAACTCAACATGCTTCACCACCCCATACACCCCTCTCGGCCACCACTTGCACCACCTTCTCCAGCCCCTAACTAACCCTAAGCCACTGCAACACCATCCCCTGACCTGCACCAGGCATGGCCGAGCCATCCATGGCCATGGCCGAACTTGTGATGCACACAAAAATTCACTTTTGCCTTGACTTGTGTTTGTTCATGGCATTAATCACATAAGCACCTTCATACCCAAGCTAGGTCGAGCCATGATGGACCCATACTTGACCCAAATACACCACTATGGCCATGCATTTCAACCCTAGGCCGAACATATGTGTGGTGGAAGTAGGGTCATGTTGTTTAGTTCTTTATTGTGTGCATATTTCAGGACTTGTTTAATGATATTTTGTGTTGTGTATTCATGTGCTATATATTGTTTTGTTTGATATGTACAAGACAACTATTTTGGCTCTCCCTTCACTTGAATCATAGTCGTGCTTTTGTGCCTTTTGGATCTTTGTTTGTGTGTTTGTTTGTGCTATCTCTAGCTTGTAGAGGTGAGTATTTCTCACAAGACATTTTGTACTTATATAATTAGTAAACTGACACCAATTGAATCTGTAAATTATATTATCATATTACACCTGCCTATGCTCTGATCATATGATGTTCACCACTATTTATACACCTGTCATATCATCTGTTACTGTTATACAATGCTATTCTATTTATTTATATCACACTGCAAGTTCTTTGTAGAATAGAATCACTATGGGTTGAAATGATACATATCCGAACAGACTTTAGAATAGGGAAAAATCGTTATGGACTGAAATGATAGGCCTGAGCAATTTTTATTTATTTCATTTTACTTGAGACCGCGGGTATGAAATGATAGAACCCGGGCTTTCTTTGTAAATTACGGATTGAAATGATATATTATCCATATCACTTTACCTAGGATAGAAAATTATATATAGACCCGTGGTTAATATATATTTTCTAAATTTTTTAAAGTATTTAAAAATGTAATATTATAATATTTTGATTTAAATTTTAATTTAAAATGATTTTTATAAAGTGTTACTGATTTTGTATAAATAAAAAAATGGTTAAATGAATAAATGTTTAAAATTGAAATTTTGAAATATAACTTAACTTAGAAAATGTGAAATGTGTTTTAAATTAATAGTTAAGTTAAGAAAAATAAAATGGAATTTAAATTTAATTTATGAAATGGTAAATTAGATTAAAATGTAGAGTAAATGAAATGTTATAAAATTTTACATTTATTTTATAAGTGAATTATTAAAAATTTGATAATTATTTGTGAAAATTTCACTCTATAAAATCATAAATTAAAAAGTATTTAAACAATCATTCTAAAGTGAGAAAATATGATTTTTATAAGTTAAAAATGGTTTAGATTAAAATTTAATTGTTTATGAAATTGTATTGAAAATTTGGAATTTAATTAACAACATTTTTGAAATGCTATCATTTCTTAAGTAAAGGATATTACAACACTTCTAAGTGTTGTAGTTGATACATATGAATTAAAAAAACTTAATTGAATTAAGAGCTATTACAGCACTTCGTAAGTGCTGTAGTTGCAGAAACTAAATTAAACGTATTATAGCATTTTAAGTGCCGCCTTTGCTAAATTGAATTGTTTTAAAACATAACTTTCCGTAGCATTTTTCTAAGTGCTGCGAAAGTTGAAATTTCACTGTTTTGATAAATTTAAGTGACTAAATGAACTTTGAAAAGAGTAAAATTTTGAAAATTGAATATTTGAATTTTAAATATAATAACTTCATTTTAACTGGTTTAAATGGAGTATTTTGATTTGAAATATAAACTATTTTGAAATGTGAGTTGAAATGATATTTAAATTTTAAATAAAATGAAAAAGGTTATGAAAGGATATGATATTTCGATATTTTAAATGGAATTTAAATGATATTTGATTTTTTGAAGTATAAATACCATTTTAAATTATAACCATGGGTTATGATAACGATTGGTTGTTAAAGAGACCGGTATTGGATATGAAAATACCCTCTATCAGTATCGCAAACCACTTTAACAACTGTGTATGCGGTGGAGATTGCAGAACGAAGTAGGTTGGTGGCGACGATCCTATTATGGTATGAACGTGGACCCGACTCCCGTGAGTTGGCTTAAGGTGGCTAAAATAGGAGCGATCGACGAGACAAGTGAGGTAGCTCCTTCGATCGGACATACTTCTTCGATACCATTCTATTACTTTTGTGATTGATTGGGTGCGCCCCTTTGATTTTGGGAGTGTGGCTCGAGGTGGGCGGTAGTGGCTGCTATGCATTACCACCAGCCCATAAGCGTAATTGGTATATCTACCCTGGCATTGCCTCGTGTGCCTTGTCACCTACCATAGCGAGCTTTATTACGAGTTTGTTTTTCTCCGGTAGCCCATGGAGTATTTAGGGTAGTCTCCCGATCTGGAGATATGCTGATACTGGATGGACTACTGGGACTATTACGTGTTGGGGGCCATATAGGCAACCCTTCGACGATATTTTAAAGTAAGTTTATTTTATTGTAGACATTATTATAGTAGCGCAATATTACTACATAGTAAATAGTTTAACGGATCCCTAAAGGATGGGCGGTCACAAGCATCCTTTAAGTTACTTATATCTTTATTTCAGTTCACTTGAGATGGTTTACATTAAATAAGCATATATGTCCTGACTCGAGTGTTTTGTGTTTTTCTTTACGCTCGGTTCAGCCTGAGTATTCACAGCTTTGGATTCTCTTTCTGGAGCTGGTCTTCACTGGAGATTCTGCCTATCTATTTATATATCTATTTCAGTTTCAACTGTTCTAGTTTATCTCATGTATTAGAGAAATTCTATGTAATTGGGATTTCTATTATGTTGTTTTCAGACTGATATTATGTATTTGTTTGAGACTTTGTTATAATAGCTTCATGAACTACTCTGGTATTTCATATTCCACTGCTATTTATTCTGATATTTCTATGTTTGTGATTCTGTATGATTGATTTCATTTGCTCCAAATTTATTTACAATCTATTATTTTGCATCATTCAAGTTTGACATGTGTGGATTATTGTCGATTTGAATGGTACAAAATAGTGGGTTGTTACATTTGGTATCAGAGCTTTGGTTTTAGGCAAGCCATAGCCCGTGGAGCCAAAACTCATTAGAAATAGGGTAGAAAAGCCCTAGAATGAGTGAAATCTGTTAACGAAAAAATTTAAACGCTAACACCCTGGTGTATAAGATGTGATTGTGAAAGCACCACCCGTTTGTACGGGAAATAGAAATAAGCAGAAAGTATGTAGAAAAACGGTAAGAGACACAGTATTTATAGTGGTTCGGCTTATAATCCAGCCTACGTCCACTTTAATCTTTTTATCACTAGTTTGATTACAATTCTTTACAAGATCTTTCAATTACAACACACTTCAAGTGATAGGGTATGTGAAACAAGTAGCTCAAGCTTTGATGTTGACAATCATCTTCAAATCCATGGTGAATGTGGATGATTCCTTCATGGAGTTCCTTTAGAAGTTTGTTGGATCTAAAAAGCTTTGAAGTCGTCTGGAATTCGGCAGAGTAACGGCGCTTGAAGAGAATGAGCCAAAAGGTCCTTTGCTAGTTGGAGCTAGGGGCGTATTTATAGGCTTTGCTCGGAGTTAGGTCGTAGGTCGCGACTGACCTAAGCAAGGTCGTAGGTCGTAGGCGCCCTAAGAAGCACTGGCTCCTCCCCCTTCTTTCATAAGAATGCACGAGCTCGTTTCGACAAGTCCTAGGTCGTAAGCGACCTTATTGGTGGCAGTATAGAAAAGGGCGGCCTTCTGATACACTGTCCCTAGGTCGGGAACGACCTACCTTAGGTTGTGGGCGACCTATCTTAGGTCGAGCCATTCTGTTAGGTCGCGGCCTCTTTAGGCTGATATGATCTTTAGGTCGCTCTGGCCTTTTGATCGCTGAGTAATGAAGGCGCTAGGTCGCTGAAGACTTTAGGTCGCTGAGTAATGAAGGCGCTAGGTCGCTGAAGACTTTAGGTTGCTGAGTCCCCTTAGGTCGTTGGTTGGTTAGAATGAGTCTTCCTTTAGGTCGCAACTACCTGTAGGTCGCTAACCTCCGCTACTTTAGGTCGCTTGCTTCGTTAGACCGCTAAGTTGCTCTATCCTCTAGGTCGTTAAACTTTTAGGTCGCTAGATTGCGTTGTCCTTTAGGTCGTGCCGTCTTTTAGGTCGCAGCTTTTTGATCTATAGGTCGTTTGCAGAAGGGAGTTAACATTTGCCCCTCGAAGTATACGACTAAACCATAGGTCGTGTGCTTCGACTTTCTTAACTCGTGCTCTGAAGGATTGCTAGGTCGCATCCGACCTAAGGAAGAGGTTAGGTCCGTGGCACCGGTTCGTGTTTTGTTACTCTGGAATATAAATAACCTAGGTCGCTCCTTCTTCTCACTATCTGCTTTAGCCTCCATTCCGCCATTAACAAACCTTTGAGCCTTCAAATACAACTCCAACAACTTCATCATCAATTATCCTATCACCAGATTACGTAAGTGAACCTTATCATAACTCGATTACCATCAAATCGCAGGCGTTGCATTCTTTGTTCCTAATGCAATTTCATGCACTGTTTTTTTTTTAAACAAACTATGATTAGATCAATTTTTATTGAGTTTTTTGCCGCGATCCCTGTGAATATGCTAGCGCGTCAGGTTTATGATGAATTTGGGGTGTTTTGGATTGGATTTTTGGATAATTCGTGATGATGTAGGAGGATAATGGGGAATTGCAGTACTTCGAACCGGCCGACTTACAACTGGGGAAGAAATGAAGAAGGCTTTGAGGTGCTAGCGGGTTAATGGGTTACCAGGGAGGATGGTGTGGTAGCACGTGAGTGATAACGGGTTAATGGGTTATGGGGGAAGAAAGTGCAGAGGGAAGCGAGTTTTTTAAGTTTGATCTGGAACTTGCTTAAAATCATGCCCGAACTAACCCATGAACCTGTGCGACCTATAAAACCTTGCTACCTAGGGCTTTTGCGACCTAGGACTTAAGCGAAAGCGCATTGCCTTAAGTTTGAACTGCTGGGTTGGTTTGGCTGCGGCCGACCTAGGACTTAAATTCCTGTGGCATAGAAGTTAGGTTGTTGCCGACCTAGCACTTGGATGGTTTGCACTTGGATGGTTTGCACTTGGATAGGTCGCTGCCGAGTTTGAACTTTGAACAGATTTGCATTGTTATGGACCTTTTAGCTTGCATAGTGCGACCTAATAAGAGCTTCGACCTATACTAGGTCGTTGGGCGACCTAGGACTTGTAAAAATTTCCATAAAAAATTTGACTAAGTTGCATGGATATGAATTTTGTTGTACTTCTTTGCAGATTATTTTAACCTTTGAACCTGTCAACTTGTTAAATACAGTATTTGCAGAAAAATAGGACGAACATACTGTCGTTGACTGCCCACATCAAACGACAGATTAGTAAACAAGAAACAATTAGCTTACATGAATTTATGTGAATGAAATGTTGTGAATTAACAAGTTCAAGTGAAGTATTAAAGCAGTGTTAAAGTAATCAACTAAAGCTGACTTATTTGCCTCAATACTGTACTTGCCCTTATAATAACAAGTTCTGAAGCTCTATAATTGACATTCATCAATTAGTTTGATTTCAGTTATATTTACTTGTTATTTTATTAGTTGCTACACAACACTTCATACTTTTAGGAAACGTGCACCTTCACATTTGAATATCCAGTTCCTTGTGTAGAATGACTTCTCAACTAGAAGAAGCAGGACAAACTGGGGAGATTTTTCCAGTTGCTAACCAATTGATCGATCCTCCAGAGAGAATGCCAACCACTCTGAACCACAAGGCTTTTTGCCAATTATGCATCCAGTTTGGCATTGCCGAAGCAGATGCTCTACTTCCCGGACCTAATGACTTTGCTGACCGACCACCTCACGGTTTTGTTGCCGTTAATCGCCAAATGTGCTCAAGCGGAGCGATTCCTCCTTTTAACGAATTTCTTCGACAAACCCTTCTTCGGTTAACTATATCTCCCTTTCAACTGCACCCCAATGGTTATGCCATCTTGATGGGGTTGGGCGTGCTATTCAGGAAGACGCTTGATCGCCTCCCTAGCTTTGAGGAAATCTGCTATTTATGCACATTTGCGAAAAATAAAGACCATCCTTCTATCCTTCTTGTGAGAGGTGCGAGAAATCGCAAACTCATTTTAGATTTGCCCGAGAGTGCACACGGGTTTTTGACTCAGTTCTTTTATGCTCGTTGCCCTCCAGGTTTTTATGCCATCTGGAGAATAGGAAGTAAGACTAGTGTTTCCATTTTTTCGTTTTTGAAACTTTTTCCGAGATCCGAACTTTCAGTTGCTAACTTCATTCTTTGCTCTTTTCAGCACTTCCTCTCCCTTCTAGAGATCCGATTCATAAACAAGTTTTCGAGAGGTTGAGTGCCGTGGCTGCGGAAGAAAGGAGCATAAAATTTCTGCTGAAGGATGAATTTTTACACCAATACGGGCTTCTACATGCTTCTCGTTCTACGCATGCTCATGAAGTTCCAACAGAAGTTCCCGATTCCCCGACGAAAACTCCTGACGCCCCGGTTACTGTCGAACAACTCGCATCAAAAGAGTCTAATATTGAAGCTTCATTGGTGAAGTGTTCCACTTCTACCGACATTATGGGGTCATCCAGTAAGACGGTGCTTGCCCCGATCGAGGAAGAAGAAGAACCTTCACAGCCTCTCGGGGGATTAGCTGATGTAGGAATTGAGAAAACAAGTCTCACCGAGCATGATGGTGACGATGTTTATGATGGGTTGAGCGACATAATAGTGACCTCACAGGAGCTTTTTAGAGATGACGTGTCTAAAACTATCTCTCCTATAGTTGAGGCGACGTCCCTTCTTCGACTAACACCAACACAAACACCAACTCCTCATACCCAAGCTATCATCACCTCTACACCAATGAGTGGTTTGTAGCTTAATGCGCGTAGCTTGCACATCACACAACACTTAGGATTTTTTGGCATTTGTTCACATTTAACTTCTTTTCTCCGGAAGTTTCTAAGACTTGCTATTTTTGCCTTTTCAGATTCCTCTATGGGGCGCAGCGGCAGCGGTTCTTATTACAAAGACTTTCGACGCTATGGAGGGCGTGGCAGCTATGATTACAAGCAATACTATACCGATCCCAGAGAGACCAATGAGCAGAGAGCTGCGCGAAAAGCTGAAGAGAGGAGAAGGTATGAAGAACGTCATGAGGGAGCGGGCACGCGACATGAATCTTTCCCAAGGGATGATGATTCCCATAAACGTAAAACGCACGATGATAGGGGGAAGAGCCATATTGAGGATTCGAGAAAGCGGACCAAACTTGGCGAGGAGCACGTGCCCGTGACATCTGAGAGACCTGGTGCCTCAGTTTCTATTGACATCCCTTCCAAATCTCCTGCTCTTGAAGGAAGTGCCATCCAAACACTTCTCAACAGGCCTTCATACCATGTTGAAAGGGGCCCCCCGACTTTGCAGAGCCGATTCCCGAACTGGTGTTTGAGGGGGGTACGCTTCGACCTTGATTTGGTCCCCATCGACAAAGAAGCTATGTACAGAAATCTCGATGCTGTCAAGCTTGATATCGATAGAATGTCTGGATGGCAAAAGCTGGTTGATGAACTTCAAAGAGTTAATCGGGCTAACATCGAAGCAATGCTGACCATGGAAAATGACAAATCAGAATGGCAGAAGATTCTTGATCAACACAACACTGAGATGAAGGAGATAGCCGAATACAATGAAAAACTCGAAGCTGAAGTAAAGCAGCTCAAAGATGATCTTGCCTCTTCTACTAATACTTACACCCAAAGAGAAGAGGTATTGCAAAAACAAGTGCGAGATGCGCACGCCAGCCAGAGGGACGCTGAAGCTAAAGCTGAGAGGTTGGAACAAGCTGTAGAGAACCACCGCACTGATGTCACCCAGCTGCAGAATAAACTGAGCGCCCGGGACATGGAGATTGAAGCGCTAAAAGCCCAACTTGCTCAGACCGAAAAAGATCGAGATGAGGCCATGGCTGGCAAAATTGCAGCCGAAGAAACTGCTCAGACCATGGAAAACGATATCAATTCGACTTTATTCGATTTTTATTTACATTGTGTCTTGGGACGCGGCAGCCTCTCTTTTCTTGGTCCTAAGTATGAAATCACCCTGGCCGAGGTGTGGGAAGCTGCTCTTAACATGTTTAAAGACGCCGGGTATGGCGATGAAGATTTTGAGGCGCGTTACCTGGATGAGGGAGCTCGCGCTGCTCTTGCGAAGGGGCGAGAACAACTTGCCAGGATGAGAACTGGAATGGCGGAAGAGGAATGTTCTGGAAAGGAATTAACGCTTATTTCCTCTGTCCATCCTCCAGTTTCTCCTGTGGTTGACATCACGGGTTCTAGCTCCTCTACTCCGCCTGCAACTAAGACAGTAACTGAAACTACAGGTGCACAAGGCGGGGATGAAGGTGGTGAAAGCAACGAAGCACAGCGATATGAAATCAGCCTCAGAGATCCAACTACCCCAGGTAAACTTGACACCGGACCAGCTCAAGTGGTGAACTGCTCGTTCGCTCCTTGTGAACTTGACGATCTTCTTGATTATTTTTCAAATGTCAATGAATTCCCGACTTTTGATGAGCCGTCATCCCCTCTCTTTTCGAAAGATACTGATATTTTAAGTTTTTTCTCCTTTGTAGAGAAAGCACCGAGTCAAACTCAAGCTTCTTCTCCCCCGGTGATCCTTCCTCCATCTCTTCAAGTGGCGCCTCCCTCTGCTTCTCAACCTGGGTCACAAGAAGAACAAATAGAAGCTCTCCATGGCCTGGATGATCCCGTTGCTTCGCAAGAGCAAAAAGATGAGGGACTTGAGGGAGGTGACATATCTCCGGAGCGGACTCCTTCTGACGATATAACTTTATCTAAACTTGCCACTCCAGGAAGTGAGTCTTCCTCAAAGAGGAGAAGGAAGCAAGGAGCATCAAGGAGGAGAGGGAAGATAATCACTGCCACTGAAGAGGAGCCAGAAGTTGGGCCAGCTGCGCCTACCTCTCCTTCCTCCCTTATACCCACTGGTCGACCTGAAAAGCTGATCATTCGGCCGGGTAAAGGGTCTAAAGGCAGCAAAAAGAAGTGAAGATCTTCAGTTTCTAGTTTTTTTTGTGTTTTGCATGTACTGGCCGAGAATTGTGCGGGTACCGGCCCCCGCTTTTCTTTATTTTGAAACCTGTACCTGCGTTGTAATTGAATAAAATGATTCCTTGAATAAAATGATTCCTCGTTTGTACAAACTTTTGTTTGAATTAAAGAATACATTTGTTATTTGTTTTGGCATGAGTTTATTTGATATTGCAGCGAGCTTATGGTATGTTACTTGAGCGTTACCTTTTGCTGGTTTAGTTATACCATATTGTGTGTAATTATACTATATTGCCCCCATTCCATAAGTATGCTGCAATATTCTATACCTCGAGGGGACTTACACTCTTATTTGCTAAAGAATAATTATTTTATTCTTTAAAGAAAATTTTATAGAGTACAACTCCCTTCGTATAAGTTTTTACGCTTGGTCGTTCGAAGAAATCACTTTTTTCTTTTGCTTATGTGCATATCTCATCAAGTGAATTCCTCTATGTGGTAAAGCGGACCTCTCAAGGGTACTTTAACTTCTTTTCTTTTTACGATCATTTCCCACAGTAGGCAAATTACTTTTCCTTTGAAAGTTAAAGTACGCTTTTGATGAGGATTTTTTTTTTTTTTTATAGAAAGTTGTACCTCTGAGGAGGGATTTTTTTTTTACGTTTCAACACTTTGGAAGTTTTATTTCAATCTCGGTGAAACGTGTACCTCCAAAGAGTTATGCTTTAGAAATCCTTTTCACGTTTCAACACTTGGAAGTTTTATTTCAATCTCGGTGAAACGTGGGTTTCCAAAGAGGTCTTTTTTCTTAATTGTGTTCCCGGGAGGGGGTTGTACCTCTGAGGAGGGATTTCTCACGTTCCAACACTTGGAAGTTTTATTTCAATCTTGGTGAAACGTGTACCCCCAAAGAGTTGTGCCTTTGAAGAAAGCCTTTTCACGTTTCAACACTTGGAAGTTTTATTTCAATCTCGGTGAAACGTGTGCTTTCAAGAAGGTCTTTGTTTTTACATTTCAACTTTGGTGAAGTGAAATTCCGAAGAGCGGCTGCTACACTTCAACTCCTGGCGAAATGGGCCTCCGAAGAGGGCTTTTATTTTGTTTACATTTCAACTCTGGTGAAGTGAAATCCCGAAGAGCGGTTATAACACTTCAACTCCTGGTGAAATGGGCCTCCGAAGAGGGCTTTTATTTTGTTTACATTTCAACTCTGGTGAAGTGAAATCCCGAAGAGCGGTTATAACACTTCAACTCCTGGTGAAATGGGCCTCAGAGAGGGTTTTCATCGCCTGGAAGTTACTCTCTCATGGTTGGAGGGTCATGACTCCTCCAATCTTTTTTGTTGAGTAGAGAACTTTCTTTTTTGTGGCATATGACCCATTAGAGGTCTTTTATTATCCGAAGAGTTGTGCCTCCGAAGAGGACTTGTGGCGCTGATGGTAGCTTTGGTTGTTCCTCTGTTCACTTGCTTATGCCTTTTCAGCGATCCCCTTTTTTTTCACAAGTGGCTTGTTTAATCCAAGGAAGTGTACTTCATTGCCAGGCAAGTTCGTGAGAACGGGCACTAGCTTCCTAATTGGATGTTTGTTTGTTTAAACAATCTCAATTTATCAGCAAGGGCTCGTTCCTATCGAAATCATTAGCCGTTCAATTGAAGCATTTCCTATCTAGGATTTGAATTCGGGGTCTTTGTGACTTGAAATTTGTTTGTTGAATGATGGTGAGAATCGCTCGGTCTTATTATGCGCAAGTTTTATCTCCACTGTCTGCAAAAATTTAAATCGATATTTCAGCAATACATTTTGTGTATTTTTATATCGAAAACAAAGCAAACATATAATGATAATAAGGAACACAAGATTTATAGTGGTTCGGCCATGAAATTGGGCCTACATCCACTTTATATTCTTTCATTATTTACTTGCATCAGTTTCACAATTGCTTTCAATTACAGGAATCATACATTCATAATTCTTTTTACAATGTTTCAACAAAATTTTCAAGTAAAGTATGGACGCAAGTGATTGCTGTTCCATGCCCTTGGAATTTGATCTCCATCAACTGTGGTGAGCTTGAATGTGCCGTCAAGAAGTTTCTGACCTATCACATACGGTCCTTCCCAATTTGGCCCAAACACACCTGTCGCTGTCATAATTCTTTTTAGGACTAGATCTCCAATTTCAAAGCTGCGTTGACGAACTTTGGAATTGAAATGTCTGGCTATCCTTTGCTGATGAGCTGCAACTCTGAGGTTAGCTTCATCTCTTTTTTCATCAAGGAGATCCAGCGCTTCAAGTTGCAGCTTTTCATTTTCTGCTTGATTGAAATGGATTCTTCTGTGTGAAGGGACCTCTGTTTCAACCGGGATCATTGCTTCCGATCCGTATGCTAACGAAAAAGGAGTATGCCCAGTTGCAGTTTTGTGAGTAGTTCTGTATGCCCATAGTGCAAGCGGTAGTTTATCGACCCAACCACCTTTTGCTCTTTCGAGTTGCTTTTTGATGGTTGATTTGATGATCTTGTTCACTGCTTCCACTTGCCCGTTTGCCTGCGGATGAGCTACTGCCGAAAAGCTTTTCTGGATTTTGAATCGCTTGCAAAAATCCTGGAATTCCTCGCTTTCAAACTGAGTACCATTGTCTGTGATTATTTTCTGAGGCACACCGTATCTGCAAATGATATTCTTAGTCACAAAATTTATCATCTTTTTGGAGGTGATAGTTGCCAATGGTTCAGCTTCAGCCCATTTAGTGAAATAATCTACAGCAACAATGGCATATTTGATTCCAGATTTGGCGGTTGGTAAAGGTCCGATCAAATCTATTCCCCAAATCGCAAACGGCCACGGACTGGTCATTTGTGTGAGCTCAGTAGAAGGTGCTCTAGGAATTTTGGCAAATCTTTGACATCTGTCACATTTTCGAGAGTAATCTGCAGCATCTCGATTAATTTCTGGCCAAAAATATCCATATCGGAGAATTTTCTTTGCTAAAGTTTGACCACCTGAATGATCCCCACATTCTCCTCCATGTACCTCTGATAGGATTATTTTGGCTTCTTCTTTGGATACACATCGAAGCAATGGCATTGAGAATCCTCGTCTGTATAATTGACCATCCTGGATTATATATCGAGAAGCTTTTCTCAGTAGCTTTTGTCGTTCTTTAGAGTTTTCTGGTAAAGAGCCATTGAGTAGATACTTTGTTACTGGAGTCATCCATGATTCTTGCTCTTGCGACATACTCATAACCCAATCGATATCCATTTCATCAATGCTCGGATTTGACAAAACTTCCACTGGAACTAACCCTAAGGATTGGGCTTCGCCAGAACTTGAGTATTTTGCGAGAGAATCTGCTTTCATGTTTTCTTCTCGAGGAATATGACTTATCGTGTAATGGTCGAATTCACATAAAAGTTCCCAAGCCTTTGACACATAAGCGGGCAGATTTCCTCCTTTCGTTTGAAACTCCTTCTTGACTTGACATACTATAAGCTGCGAATCACTGAAGATCTGTAACGCTCGAATGTTTAGTTCTTTAGCAATTTTCAAACCAGCGATCAGAGCTTCATATTCTGCTTCATTGTTTGTTGAAGGAAATTCTAATCTTAGCGCATGGCATAATGACCGGCCTTCAGGAGTTTCAAGAACAATTCCAGCACCTGAACAGTAATCATTTCTTGCGCCATCTACAAATAACTTCCATTGGGTTGGGGAGTTCTCGATTGTTTCTTCCTCGCTGTTACCCTTGTCTGTAAATTCTGCAATAAAATCTGCCAAAGCTTGTCCGTTGATCGCTTTTCTAGGATGATAAGTGATGTCATATTGGCTCAATTCAATATTCCACTTTAAAAGGCGGCCCGAAGTCTCAGGGCGAAACAAGACTTGCTTTAAAGGTTGATCAGTGAGGACTTTGATAGGATGAGCCTGGAAATATTGCCTCAACTTTCTTGAGGCAATCAATAGACAATAGGCGAGTTTTTCCAACTTGGAGTAATTCATTTCTGCCCAAGTGAGTCTTTTGCTGATATAGTAAACTGGATGTTGAATCCTTTTGTCTTCCCGTACCAGCGCTGCACTTAAAGCATGAGATGAAACTGCCAAGTATATAAGAAGATCCTCGCCATCGCCGGGCCTGGAAAGTATTGGAGGCGTTTCCATATGTTGAATCAATTCTTCAAAAGCTTTCTGGCATTCGGGAGTCCAGTCAAAGTTTTTCTTTCCTTTCTTTAGAGCGTCGAAGAATGGAATGCATTTATCAGTAGCTTTGGATATGAACCGACTTAAGGCGGCAATTTTTCCATTGAGACTTTGCAATTCCCTCTTTGTTTTAGGAGCTTTGACTTCTTTTAGAGCAGTGATTTGAGCTGGACTAGCTTCAATGCCCCTAGCGCTCACGATGAAACCCAAGAACTTCCCAGATTCTACCCCGAAAGAACATTTTAAAGGGTTAAGCTTCATTCCGTATCTTCGGAGAATTGCGAACATTTCTGCTAAGTGTTCGATGTGATCCACTGCTTTCTTAGATTTTACTAGCATGTCATCAACGTAAACTTCCATAGTCTTTCCCAACTGCGGTTTGAACATAGCATTTACCAGTCTTTGGTATGTTGCCCCCGCATTCTTCAACCCAAAGGGCATAACTCTGTAACAGTAAAGACCGACATCGGTGATAAAGCTTGTGTCCTCCTGATCTGGCTCATGCATCATGATCTGATTATATCCGGAGTAGGCATCCATAAAAGACAACAATTCATGACCCGCTGTTCCATCTACCAGTTGATCGATCCTGGGTAATGGGAAGCAGTCCTTGGGACAGGCCTTGTTTAGATCTGAAAAGTCGATGCACACTCTCCATTTACCATTGGCTTTCTTAACTAGCACTGGATTTGAAACCCAATTTGGATAGGTAGATTCTCTGATGAAATTATTCTCCATGAGCCGGTCAACTTCCTCTTTCAATGCTGTCGACCTTTCTAGACCTTGGATTCTTCTTTTCTGCTTTACTGGCGTGAACTTTGGGTCAATATTCAGAGCATGTACCGCAACTTCTGGGGATATTCCGCACATATCGGCATGGGTCCAAGCGAAAACATCCAGGTTTGCTTTCAAAAAAGATATCAAGGCATTCTGAACTGACACATTAAGTTGTGAACCCACATTCAGCACCTTGTTTGGGTCCTTCAGATCAACGGGCACCGGTATCGTTGTTTCTGCTGGTACCACCCTACTCTCCCCCGCACTGGCCTTTCTAGGATCCATCACTTTTCGTGCCCCGCTATGCTCGCCAGTGCAGGGTCCGCCCTGTAGTTGCTATAGGGTTGGTGTTTTGATGCGGATTGGGGTTGCCGCATCTTTCCCCATTTCTCTCTTCCTTGTTTCTCGCAGCTCTGTCATATAACATTCTCGCCCAGCGTTCTGGTCTCCTTTAATAACTCCTACCCCATTGTCTGTAGGGAATTTAATAGTAAGACACCATGGGGCAAGGACAGCTTTGAATGCAGCAAGAATGGGTCGACCAAAGAAAGCATTATAAGCAGAAAATTCATCTACTATCACAAAAGTCTGCTTGCGAACTACTTTTCTTTCTCCTTCTCCGAGTTCCACAAGCAAGTCAATGGTTCCTACTGGTTGCTTTGGCTCCCCAGTGAAGCCAACAATCTTCTGAGATGAGGCTTGCACATCCGCCATCGGGATTCTCATCTGGTCAAACGTTTTCTTGAAGAGGATGTTGCAAGATGCGCCGCAATCAATAAGAACTCTTCTGACAATAGCCGGTCCAATACCGGCCGAGATGACTAACGGGTCCAAAGTAGGGGCCTCAATGCCCGTGGAATCTCTAGCCCTGAACACAATATCATCATTAAAAGTCCTTTGTTGTTTCAGGGGTGTAGAGTCCTCTAAAACAAAGACATTCTCTTCAGTTGGCATATGTTTCAGAGCTCGAGTGTACCTCTCCATTTCACCCCAGCTTCTGCCTGCTGGGTGGGGTCCTCCTGTGATGACATTAATAACTGGCCTTCCAGATTCATGTCCTGCGGCCTTCTCATTTGTCCTGGGCTGATGAGCAAGAGCTTGTTGCCCCTGACTTGACGAAGCAGGATCATTACTACTCTTCTTCACAAATTGCTGCAGCTTATTTTCTCTTAGCAATTCTTCGATTATATTTTTCAATTGACGGCAGTCGTCTGTGTCATGACCAGGCTGATTATGGAAGCGACAGAACTTCCCACTTTGCACAGCTTTCCTTCCGGTTCTGAGAACAGGAGGTTTGGGATACTCAAAAGAATCTTTTGTAGCCAGGTAGATGCGCTCTGGTGTCTCTAACAAAGGAGTATATTCTGATGGCTTGAAGGATCGAGGCTTCTTTGAATTGTGTTGTTTCCTTCCATCATTATTTTCTCTTTTCTGTCCCACAGATCCATTCTTACGTGGCGCAGCAGTGTTGTCTTCAGCTTTCTCTACTGTTGCCTTTGCCGGGACAGGACGGCTTTCCAAACGCATGAATTCATCCGCCTTTTTGTAGAACTTTTCCAGAGAATTTGGCTCCTTCATGTTCAGCCACTTTCCGAATTCACTTGACTTATCAATAGCTCTCATCAAATAGGTCAAGACCATGCGGGGTTCTGCATTATCCACCTCAGCTAACGCTATATTAAAGCGATTTAAAAAAGACTTGATAGTTTCCCCCGGATTCTGTTCCAAACCGGATAACGACATGATGTCTTTTGCCTTTGAAGCATATAGCCTAAATTGCTCTTTAAATTTCCTGGTTAGGTCTGAAAACTGATCGATGGACCGGACAGGTAGTTTTGTGAACCAAAGCAGAGCTACCCCTTCCAAATACACAGGAAAATAGCGGCATTTTATCTCGTCAGAAGCTCTGGCACCTGTCATGTGCCAATCATATTTGTACAGGAACTCATTTGGATCACTTGTCCCTTTGTAAGCTGGAATGGTCGGAGGGACGAACTTCCTTGGGAATTCAGCTTTTAGGATCTTTTCAGTAAACGGAGTCTTGCTCGGAGCGAAACCCCACTCTTTCTCATCTTCGACCCTTTGCATACTTTCTTTCATAATCTGTCGAACCATACCAGAAAGATATTCTTCGTCATTCCTATTTCTGGATCCTCCAGCCTCAGGCAATGTCTGTTCAAAGGGGCTAGCAGCCCTTTCGGGAATGTTTCTAGTTTCAGCATCATGGACATTACCGACAAAGTTCCTTTCATTATTCGCAGGTTGACGGTTTGCCCCGAGCAGATCGTTTAACCTATTCAGAATCAGAGCATTCTGAGCATTCTGAGCTTCCAATTGCGCGTTCTGGGCATTTATTTGCTGATTCAACCCAAAGATAGCAGCGTCCAATTCCGCTTTTGAAACTCCAACAGCTGGAGTGGCTTGATTTGGTGTTGGGGAAGTGGAGGTTCCCTCTCGAATGTTTGCAGATCTCACAGATTTACTTTTCCTTCCAGGAGCCATGATTTCGGATAGACTTCTGGTTCTTAAAGAAACTCTATCTACAAATCTTTCTGAAACAATGATGATAGATGTCCTGAGTTCAATTCTCAGTGAAAGCACCAAAATGTTAACGAAAAAATTTAAACGCTAACACCCTGGTGTATAAGATGTGATTGTGAAAGCACCACCCGTTTGTACGGGAAATAGAAATAAGCAGAAAGTATGTAGAAAAACGGTAAGAGACACAGTATTTATAGTGGTTCGGCTTATAATCCAGCCTACGTCCACTTTAATCTTTTTATCACTAGTTTGATTACAATTCTTTACAAGATCTTTCAATTACAACACACTTCAAGTGATAGGGTATGTGAAACAAGTAGCTCAAGCTTTGATGTTGACAATCATCTTCAAATCCATGGTGAATGTGGATGATTCCTTCATGGAGTTCCTTTAGAAGTTTGTTGGATCTAAAAAGCTTTGAAGTCGTCTGGAATTCGGCAGAGTAACGGCGCTTGAAGAGAATGAGCCAAAAGGTCCTTTGCTAGTTGGAGCTAGGGGCGTATTTATAGGCTTTGCTCGGAGTTAGGTCGTAGGTCGCGACTGACCTAAGCAAGGTCGTAGGTCGTAGGCGCCCTAAGAAGCACTGGCTCCTCCCCCTTCTTTCATAAGAATGCACGAGCTCGTTTCGACAAGTCCTAGGTCGTAAGCGACCTTATTGGTGGCAGTATAGAAAAGGGCGGCCTTCTGATACACTGTCCCTAGGTCGGGAACGACCTACCTTAGGTTGTGGGCGACCTATCTTAGGTCGAGCCATTCTGTTAGGTCGCGGCCTCTTTAGGCTGATATGATCTTTAGGTCGCTCTGGCCTTTTGATCGCTGAGTAATGAAGGCGCTAGGTCGCTGAAGACTTTAGGTCGCTGAGTAATGAAGGCGCTAGGTCGCTGAAGACTTTAGGTTGCTGAGTCCCCTTAGGTCGTTGGTTGGTTAGAATGAGTCTTCCTTTAGGTCGCAACTACCTGTAGGTCGCTAACCTCCGCTACTTTAGGTCGCTTGCTTCGTTAGACCGCTAAGTTGCTCTATCCTCTAGGTCGTTAAACTTTTAGGTCGCTAGATTGCGTTGTCCTTTAGGTCGTGCCGTCTTTTAGGTCGCAGCTTTTTGATCTATAGGTCGTTTGCAGAAGGGAGTTAACAAAATCAATCTCAGTATCATATCCTTGTGAGAGAGCGTATTTTTAAAGTATAAAATGATTTTCAAAATGATTTTTCAAAGGATTTTCAAAGAATTATTTTGATATAAAAATTTTCTTGTTTAAAAAGGATTTTTCAAATGTTTTCTAAATTTCCTTCCTTTCGTATCTACCTTGTTAGAGTTTTCTTTCATTAGGATATTCATCCAAGTGAATTTATCTTGTCTTGTCTTAATTTATCTTTGGATTTTCTATACCTTGTCCTAAATTCATCCTTGATTTTTCAGGATGAATCATGGAAATGCCAGAGGTATGGGTCGTGGTATTGCCCCAGCTCCTCAGCCTGCGGCATCCGTTAAGTTCACTATTCTTTGTATGGAATTCACTCAACTTGGTGGAACCCCATTCACGGGTTCAAAGAGCATTATTAAGGCTCAGCAGTGGTTGTGGAGTCTAGAGAGGATATTTATTGGTCTTGAGATTACTAATTCCCATAAGCGTCAGTTAACAGCAAGGTAGTTGCATGAGGTTGCCCTAGATTGGTGGGAGTCTGTTACAGCTAACACGTCGAAGCTGATATTACTTGGGAGCAGTTTAGGTGTCCTTTGGGTTATCTTGAATTTTGTTCCTATCTTTCCTTTTATTTTGAATCTATCTTAAGTTTGTTTCTGTATCTCTTTTCTAGGGAGGCTTTTGTGGCAAAATGGATGTCCGAAGCCGGGAAATCTCAGCTCTATCGTGAATTTATAGATCTCAAGCAGGGTAGCATGCCTTTTTCTAAGTATAAAAGGAAGTTCAACGAACTTTCCAAGTTCGGTCCTAGCCTGATTAACACTCCTCTCAAGAAGAATGAGAAATTCATTGTCGGTGCTCGTCCTGAGTACTATAGTCGCCTCATTGCTCATATTCATGGCACTTTCACCCAGCTTATGGATATGGCTATCTGTTATGAGAACCCTACTTCTAAGGGTCCTGCTGCCACTGGTGCTCCATCTCAGTCTTCCTCTGCTAATTCTAGGAAGAGAAAGCCTAATTATCACTAGCAGAAGAAGAATTGGCACAAGTGTCTGGGTTTGGGATCTTCATCATCTACTCCTTCTCAAAGGCAACCAGTTGATCTTTTTCCATCACCTGCTTTAGATGTGATCAAAAGGGATACCATGCCAATAGCTGTCCTACTTTAGCTGGTGCTGCTGTTCCTCCACCTGCTCCTGCTCCCGGTGATGACCAAGGTACTCTTCAGGGCACATTTACTTTATTTCATCATCCATTTCGAGTTTTATTTGATACTGAAGCTTCCCACAGTTTTATTTCTGTTGATTTGTGTGATAAGTTCGAGCATCTCCTTTCTGTTGGGTACGTTTCTGTTCCTTTATGTGTTTCTAATCCTATCGGAGGTTCCACGAACCTTAATAGGATTTGTAGAGGAGTGAAACTCTTCCATTCTGGTTATCGTTTTTCTGGTGATTTCTATGTTTTGGGCTTCGATGCTTTTGATCTATTGCTTGGTCAAGATTGGTTAAGGAATCATGATACCCGTATCTCTTGCAAATCCAGAATTGTCACTCTTGTTGGAGATAAGCGTGATTCTTTGATTATTCAGTGCCGCATGCCTCAGGATTTTGCTGGCAGTTTTATTTATTCTCTAGATTCTTCTCCTAGTGATCTTGATTTGACTCCTGTGGTCAGACTATATCCCGACGTATTTGGTGAAGTCACTTCTTTGCCTCCTAAGAGGGAAATTGATTTTCGGATTGATCTTATTCCTGGTGCTCGACCTGTTGTTCTTCCTCCTAGAAGAATGACACCCCGTGAGAAGGTTGAGTTAAGGAAACAAATTGAGGACTTAGCTTCCAAAGGTCTGATTAGGACTAGTTTTTCTGAATGGGGAGTAGCAATGGTTTTTGTCACCAAGTTCGATGGTTCTTTGAGGATGTGTGTTGATTATAGAGAGCCGAACAAGCTCACTATGAAAAAAGTTATCCAATGCCTCGTACCAATGATATGTTTGATCAGCTTTATGGTGCCACTATTTTCTCTTAGCTTGATCTTGCCACAGGTTTTCATCAGCTCAGGATTGCTGAGGATAACATTCCTAAGACTACTTTTCGCACTAAGAATGGGTTTTATGAATGGTAAGTCATGCCTTTTGGTTTGACTAATGCTCCTGCTTTCTTTATTGATTTGATGAATCATGTTTTTCGTGATGTGCTTAATAAATTTGTTCTAGTCTTTGTTGATGATATCCTTGTCTTCTCTAAGACCAAGGAAGAGCATGAGTCGCATTTGAAATCTATTTTGGAGACTCTCAGAAATCATCAACTGAAGGCTAAATTTTCTAAATGCCATTTCTGAAGGATGAAGTCCGATTTCTCGGGCATATTGTTTCTGGTAATGGAGTTTCTGTTGATCCAGTCAAGATCGCTGCGATCAATGTAAGCTTTCTTTCCTCTCTTTTCCTTTATCATTTATAATTCTATCTTTTCATTTGTCCTTATAGTTCTCCCTATTTTGTTACAGGATTGGAAAACTCCAAAGACTCCATCTGATATTCGTAGTTTTCTGGGACTTGCCGGTTACTACCAAAGATTCATCGAGAATTTTGCTCGGATTGCTGCATCTCTCACTACTTTGACTCGTAGGAATGCTATGTTCATCTGGGATAAGAAGTGTGAAGCTGCATTCAATGAGTTAAGGAGCAAGCTAATTTCCGTACCAGTTCTTACCATTTCGAATGAAAGTGAGAGATTGACGGTATATACTGATGCTAGTCGTGAGGACTTGGGTGCTGTTCTCATGCAGGATGGTAAAGTCATTGCCTATGCCAGCCGTCAGTTGAAAACCTATGAGGCAAATTATGCTGCACATGATTTAGAGTTGCTTGCTGTTGTCTTTGCTTTGAAGCTTTGGAGGCATCATCTTCTAGGAACCAAGTTTGAGCTTTTCACCGATCATCAGTCTCTAAGATATATCTTCTCCCAGAAGGATTTGAATCAGAGGCAAGTTCGTTGGCTCGAGTTTCTGGCTTCTTATGACCTCGATATTAGCTATACTCCCGGTAAACCTAGTGTTGTGGCTGATGCTTTGAGTCGGAAGAAGGATTTGTCGTGTCAGCTTGTTGTTTCTTCTTCTCCTCTTTTGGATCGTATCACGGCTAAGCAGGATGAGGATGAGATGCTTAGATTGATGAAGGAGAGTGTTTGTAGCAGGGTTGGTGGTAGTAGTGACAGTGGAGCTTAGATCGATGATAGAGGGATTTTGAGGATTAATGGCAGGATTTGTGTCCCGAATGTTGATGGATTGAGGCAGGAGTTGCTTCGAAAGAATCATCGATCCAGACTTTCTATTCATTCTAGTGTGTCGAAGATGTATCAGGATATGAAGAGGCTTTATTGGTGGAAGGGGATGAAGTGGGATATCTCTATCTTTGTTAATCGGTGTGCGACTTGTCAGCAAGTTAAAGCCGATCACCAAAAGACCCCTGGTTTGTTGCACCCCTTGAGATTCCCAGCTGGAAGTGGGAACAGGTTTCCATGGATTTCATCGATGGTTTACCGAGGACTCGGAGGGGTAATGAGAGTATCTGGGTTATTATGGATAGACTGACCAAGTCCGCTCATTTCATTCCTGTCAACTCTACTTGTTCTGCTTCTAGCTTGTCTGAGATCTACATGAGAGTGATCATTCGTCTCCATGGGGTTCCTCTCAGTATTGTTTGTGATAGTGATCCTATCTTTACCAGTCAGTTCTGGAAAGCTTTTCTAGTATCTTTAGGTACTCATCTGAATCTGAGCACTGCTTACCATCCACAGACCGACGGTCAAACGGAAAGAGTGAAATAGATTCTCGAGGATCTTCTTCGTGCTTGTGTGTTTGATTATGGAGGATCTTGCACTACACCAAACAGGCCTTTTTGTCACACTTTTTTCGTTTCATTTTGTACGGTTATTATTGTTGGAAATTTGTAACGGTTATTATTGTTACATTGTATTATCACGGTTATTTCCGTGATAAAATTTGGGCTTTTCGAAAATAACTAGAAGACACTGGAAAGAGACGTCATTTATGTTCCAATCCTTGCTTCAGATGTTTGTCACGCTTCTGGCTTCTATCTTTCTTCCTTAAATCTAATCAGGTTAAAGCCATCGCAGCCTTCCTTCGTTGCGAGTCGCCCGCCTATCGCCATAATTTCAAAGCCTCCTTCTATTTCTTTCGCCAAATCCGCCCATCTCTTTCGCCAGATCCGCCCTTCTTCAAAGTCAGGTAATAATTTTCGTTTTTAATTTGATTTTGTATGTTTTAAGGTTGTTTATTTAGGGATTTATATGTAATTCAATTCGATTAAATACCTATTCACTCCAGTGCACTTTCGATGTGATTGTTTATTTAGGGTTTTATTCAATAAGGCGTAAATTGAATCTGTTTTTTCGCATGATTCTGTGTTTTATAGTTTTACTTTGTGAAAATGATCATTCATTTATATCCATTGTAATCTATGATGCTGATAATCTGTGTTAGGATATTGGTACTGTGGTAGGAGAGATTGATCGCGGAAATTCCTGCACTACTTGCCATGATTTTAGCAAGCACATGTTGCAGTAATTTATACGAGTGATAGTCTGTTTGGGTTTGGCCATTAAGGTGAAATTGAATTGGCTTTTTCAAATTAGACCTCTGTTACAATTACACTAATAATCTAGTGGAACTCCTTCATAATCAATGTTCACAAGAAAGGACTTTTTTTAATCATTCCACTTATCACTCTTTCTTTGGAATTACCGATTGAAAATTGAATGGATAAATTGAAAATTGCTCTTCTTTCTCTAGAATGCTTTCTTAGCTAAACGCTTAAAGGGGTATCATAAGCTATGTAATTTCTGTACATTTACTGATGTGCAAAAACTTTTCAGGATCCACATGGTCTATAAGCCAAAAAATATATCAGCATTCTGATATTAATAGTCATCATTCATGACTTTAGTACTTGGAGGTCATGTGGGTCATACTCTAAGTGCTACGCAAAAAATTATTGCGCTTTGAAACTTTTCAATAGGTTTGGTTATCAACAAGCCAAAGAATAGAGGTATGAAAAAACTAATTTATAAATTCTAATATATTTGTGGCAGAGGTTATGTTGTTGGATCAATATGAAGTTGCATTTTTCCTTCAGCTCTTACCTTCACGTAAAAATCCTTGGTTGTTTTGTGGATATTTATGCAAATACAAGTTTCGTTTCATTTGAGCTTTTTAGAAGCGTCATTGATACCAAGAGGATTACATCCCAAACCTACATTAGTGCTTTATATAGTTCTTCATACTTTTAAGATGCTCGCCTACTGCCTATTTAATTACTAACCTATGTTTATGATGATCTTAAAGATGTATTCGTTTGTTGTGTCTTTAGATCTTGCCTTAAACAAAAAACACATTTGTTTTTTTACTTAACAATCGAATTAACATGAACCCTTTGCACATCGTATATGGAAAAGAATATTAAACATACTTTTTCTATGCATCGTATACAAGTTTTTTAGTTTTGGCTATAAATACTTGTATTTTTAGAAATTGTTACTAACAATGGTGGGATCGAAAATAAAAGTATGGATGTTTAACAAAGTATGTTTTTGAAAAGAAACAACTTTGTATCTTAAAAGTTAAAGAGGGTGTTCTGTAAATGTTCTCATAAAATTATCTAACATTTTTGGTATAGTAAATAACAAAGGAAGCGCATTTAACAAAATCATAGGGTAGCCATTTGCTAGGAAATAACTAAAAGAACAAAGACTACGTAAAATGGATTAATGAAGAAAATGGTCAGGAAAGTTAACAACTTACCACAAAATAATGAAAGGAAGGATGTTGATGAAGTTAACAGTCCATTCCAGTAGTAATACTGGTTACTGATTGCAATGTTGATATCCCGGTAACTGACTTTTTTTGTCACTGATTTTTTCAGCAACTGATTTGCAGTTAGTCACGTTGTTGATTGTAGGAAGGTGGCCGTATTTTATGTTTGTAAAGGTTGGATATTCAATGGTTGTGGGAAGTTTTCAAATGAAAATGTGAAGTGAGTTATGGTGGTGAGCAGGCTGTTGGAATTGGAGTTACGGTGGTGAAGACTGTGAAGAGAAATGAATGTAGAATAGTGGTATGTTATAATTTGTGGTATGTAATGTGAGTTATGGAAACAAAGTATGATGAAGAGCAATGGTGAGGCTCTGGGTTGTGGGAGGAAGTCTGGTTGTTGGTTTGTATGAAATATGGGTGGTTGTCAATGAGGTAGAGTGCAGTTTTGCTGCAGTTGAAATTTAATGCAGTGGGAAGTGTGTTGTAACAGTGAAGATTGGAGGAGCAGCAGTAGGTGGTCAGTGTTATGATGATTGAGAGGGGTATGGTGACGCCTATGCAATATAGTGGAGCAGCAGTTTAAAGGGGATGTTGGCAGAAGTGTTTATCTGAGTGATTATTGACGGAGTACCTTAGTCTATAAACAATATTGAAGCCTAGAATTATTTTTATTCTTATTACTCTTTTTATTTTCTAAATATTGACTATTAGTTTCATAAAGATATCCAAGACAACCCAAACCTTTTAACGTATGCACATTAAAAAAATAGATTGTTAACCGTATTAGCATTTCATGCATTCGACTTAAGATTAGTAATGACTACTTATTTTAATGGAAACATGTCTCTTTAGTGGTAATGATTACTTAATTTATTCTGATCGATCACCTTGGTTGCTAATGATTATTTTGATCAGTCACCTTGGTTGGTTAAAAGCACAACATATATGAATATTAAGCGCAATCTCAAAATATACCAGAATCAGAAACGAGTCCTCTCTGTATGAGATCAGGGACAACATAAATAGTTAAGTGTTGGGCATTATAGGCCATAATCTTGAAACATTATAGTAATTCTGTAGTAATTCGCTATTTGAAAATGGACTGAACCAAAAAAACTGTTAATGTAAACAAAATTAATGAGTGGGCATATCTATTTCTCGAGTTCCCTGAGATGATCCCACTAGCTAGGGTCACCCAATATTTACCAAGTATCTACTGATGCATTTAGGTGATCGAACATAAACTGGGGTGTTAAGTATCATTACCAAGCTTCAAATGGTGATCCAATGATGTTTTTAGTAGAAAAAAGGACTTAAATAAAAGAAAAAAAATACTCACTGTAATTAAAAATTAACAGTTATGATCACCTATTGCTTTGCCATCGCTGCACCTATTATCAATGTCAGCGTCATTCACCGCAACTGCCTAGGTCGCAAGCTTCATAATCAACATCAACAACATATATCTCATAGCCTCCAAATACAATTGCAAGCATTTTGATAGCAGGCGTTGCATCCATAACATCAGGCCATCATTCTCAGACAAACATTGTTTTCTATTGGTTTTAAATCAAATATTGTTCACTTCAATTGTATTTACATTTTCAAAACAACATATACAGTTACATTTTTATTTCTTTTACAACTTCTATATGCATTTTTCATTTTCGATTTTGTGCACTTCTCTGTTTTCAGTTTACAATTGTATGTCCTGAAAACCATCACAATAGAGATACGACAATCTCACGGCAACTCCTACCATTCCATTTTTCACTGCACCATCCACTGCCCACAGCAAACAACCACCTACCTCCAACAACTTTTCTTTTCCATCAACTACACTGCCACTACCATACAACCTTACTTCAAAACATCCCTGTTGTTGTGCATATATGTGCATTTCTATGTACATCAAACACCTTGCAACTTCCATTGTAAACTACTAAAAACTTTCACTTCCATCTCACTACACATAACATCAAAATTCCTTCTGCCCAAAACCATCAACCTACAACAGCCAAATTGAAGAATTCCTTCTTCCCATCCTCTGCCCGCAACAGTTCCACACTGGACCTGATCATTCAGCTACAACGAGACCAAACAATCACTTGCTGTATCACATCAATACTTGCCTGTCCACCACCAGAACGATCTTCCACACTTCTGCCCTCACATACCCTCACTGCCAAAGCACTGCCATAAACTCCAAACACCTTCAATAATCCATCAACAGCCACACAGTATCAATATTAACCATCCCCCACCTTTCTTACTTTACAACATTCCTGATACCATCTTCTTTCAACAACCATCAAGCTAAATAACAGAAACAATTCACCTCAAGTCAATAGTTTTCTATTGGTTTTAAATCAATACTAACCAAAATGCACCTGCATACACTTGTTATAGTTCATACAAAGGATTGCTGCAGAGAGTAGTTTGTAGCCAATCAAAGGATTCGAGTTAATGAGTTTACTACTATGTCTTGTATATATGAATAAGAATTTTGTCATACACTTGATTTATTCATTTACTCTAGGGGGGTTAAAATGCACTGGAAATGTGAAGGTGCCACATTAATCATACAAACATTTGGATTATTGGATCTAATTAACAAATTCGAATTCCTTCATTTTGGGTTGGTGCGTCATTTGAATATGTTGGTGATAGTGGTATTTGCACCTGATGTTTCATGGTTATGAGGTTGATTTGATTCCTTAACTTGGATACTTGGTTACTTAGCCGTAAGACAATATTAAAACCATAGTTCTCTACCATGGTCCATACTGCATAATCAATAGTACTTCTGAACCTATACAAGCAATAGTATACAATGAAATGTACATGAAATTTATGAATATGATTACAAATGAAAATTGACATCTGCTAATTTAAGTTTCAGTTTCAGTTATATATTTAACCTCTGTTATGTAATTTTACATCTTTACAAAATTATGAATTGTGTAGGCATTGATAGAAGCAGCCGAAGAAAGACAAAAATTGAAAGGTAGTGTTAACGGAGAAGATGGAATAAGAAGTTTAGAAGATTTTGAAAAATATCCCGTTGCCGAAGCTTTTTGGGATGATAAAGAGCGAAGCTATTGCCGAGCTATTAGCTTTATATCTAATGTAAAGCAAGTAAGACTATCTCAAGCTTCAAAAGCCATTACCAATTACAAAGAGAATGCAAATCAACAATGGAAAATAGAAATGTGTGAAGAGATGAAAACAATGAGTTTAGCTATAAATGATATGAGACAATGTATAAAGATGCTTGTAAATCATATTGGAGGAAATATGCCGACACCAAGAGGAGAAGCTGCTTCTAATACAGAGCAAAATCTCAACAGTCCTGGAGGTAGTTTAGGTGCTCCACTAAATGGAATAATGGGATCTTCTACGAGAGAGAAACAACCAGTAACGCTATTGTCAGTAGATTTGACGAAAGTAGCAAAAGGACACATTGAGACGTAAAATATATGTCATGGTAGAAAGGTGGTTGAAGGAAAGCAAGTTGTTTGGGTGGGGAATGTTTATGATCCAGAAGCTTCAATTTATGAAGCACCACAAAATGGACATTACACGCTATCTGAATTAGTTGAAGGGGGTTTTGTGATTTGGCCCGAGTATCGTTTGTGTTATTAGTAAGTTACTAAACACTATGTAGTTATATTCTGAAACTGTGTTTTAAAGTTTGTTATATATACTATGCTTGTATGCTATAATTTGTGGTGTTGGTATGAAGTATCCTTTGTGGTGTTTGAATGAAACATAAATGTTTGGTGTTGTTCTAATTATTGATCGTATGTTTTCTTAATGTTAATACTATATATTTTTTGTATAGAATGTTTGTAGCTATAATAAAATATTGGTGCTATATAGTTTGTTTGATATTTTTTTAGTTATCACGGTTATAAGTGTTAGAAAATAACCTTTCGTAATGGTTATAACTGTGATATAATTTGCATTTGTCACGGTTATAAGTGTTAGAGTTTCCTTTTTGGTAATGGTTATAAATGTTAGAAACTATTGTTCTGTCACGGTTATAAGTGATACTTCCTACGGTTATAAGTGTTAGTAATAACCATTTTATTACAATTATAACCGTGAGTAAATACTGTTGTGTCACGGTTATAAGTGTGATAATATCTAAATTTATAACGGTTATAAGCGTGAGAAATTACTATTTTTATCACGGTTATAACCTTGAGCAAAAGTGTGACTGAATTTGCCCACGGTACCTATTTTCACGGTTATAACCGTAACAAATTAGTTTTGTCACGCTTATAACCGTGAGGAAATTGCCTTTCTGGTGTTGTGTTGGGAAGATCATCTTCATCTTGTCGAATTCACCTACAATAATAGCTATCAGGTATAATCTCATCTTCTGTTTCAAGCCTATTTTAATATCTTTATCTATCTCAGTCCATCTTTGCATTCAGACCAGTATCAAAATGTCTCTTTTGCTGCTCTATACGGGCGACCTTGTAGATCTCAATCTTGCTGGATTGAATCCGGTAATCGTTTGGTTCTTGGTCCTGACGTGATTTTGGAAGCTTCTGAGAGAGTTGAGGAGATTAAGAGGAGGTTGAGAGCTGCTCAGGATAGGTAGAAGAAATATGCTGATAGGCATAGGCGGAGTTTGGAGTTTGCTGTTGGTGATCAGGTTTTCCTTAAGGTCTCTCCCTTAAGGAATGTCATTTTTTTTTGGTCGTAGAGGGAAGCTTTCTCCTAGGTTCATTGGTTCTTTCAGCATTGTGGAGAGAGTTGGTTCTTTGGCTTATCGTTTGGATTTTCCCAAGAAGCCTTCTGGAGTGCATGATGTATTCCATGTCTCGCATATTCGCCGATATCTTCATGATCCATCTTTTATTGTCCCACCTTCTGCTCTTGATAGTTTGGATATTGAGCCTAATCTGACTGTCGAGAGGAAGCCACTTCGTATTGTCGATAGAGGCACAAAGCAGCTCAGAAGGAAATCTGTTAGTCTGGTCAAAGTACAGTGGAGTACCGATGATCGAGATTGTGCCTGGGAGATGGAGGAGAGAATTTGTGCTTCGAATCCGGAATTGTTTGTTTTAGGCACTATTTTGTTTTTCTATCTTGCTTTCTTTATGTTCCTTGTCCGTTCTTTTCGAGGACGAAAAGATTTGAGCGGGGGAGAGTGTAACAACCCTAGATTTTTGAAATAATTTTAAATTTGACTTTATTTCATTTTGAAATTATTTTAAATTTATTTTATTTCAAGAATTCATTTTTAAAATATTTTTTAAGTGATGTTATAATTTTTCCAAAGCTTATTGTATTTATTTACAATTTTTTAAAACCTTGTTTCTATTTTTAAGCTATTTTCTTAATTAATTTATATTTATCTAAAATTTATTTATTTCTTTCATACTTTATTTTATTTTGTTTTTCTATTTTTTACTTGCATTTCATTTGTTTAAATGTAAAAAAAGAAAATAGGAAATATAGAGAGTTTTGAACCTTTTTATATACCTTTGACTTTTCACATGTCATTACCTTTTCATTTCAATCAACACTTGCATTGATTTTTGGCCGTCCATATATCTTTTTTTCAGCCGAAAACTTTGTCATTTCTCACATAAGAAAAAAAGTTTCTCACCTCTAAACTCTCGGCCACCATTTTTGAAAATTTCTTGGTAATGGTTTCTTCTCATTTTTCATAATTTCTTTGCTTGTTTTATGTATTTTCATGCCTTGCTTTCACTTCGCTTGCTCGGCCTCAAGCTCCTCCTTCACCATTACCTTCACCACCACCTTGCTCGACTGCAAAACCCCTCCAACTCCTTGTCCATGTCATGGCCGTGGCCATCCTTGATTGAAAACTCCATAAAAAGTGCATGCACCACTTGAAAATTGCGTATCTGAACTCAACATGCTTCACCACCCCATACACCCCTCTCGACCACCACTTGCACCACCTTCTCCAGCCCCTAACTGACCCTAATCCACTGCCACACTATCACGTACTGTGACGGGCGGTACCCCAGTAGCCCTGCCATTGTATGGAATCCAAACTCCAATAAGTGCCTGTACGGTTTTGATTGTGTCCAACTATGTTGGAACGTGAGATGTAAGCATTCCAGCTATTTCTGTATTTTATCTATTATAATATCACTGGATTTCCTATCAAATGTTTTGGTTAGCGTAAGGTAAAAACTTTTCCATGTTTATGTGTGGGAAGTCTTACGTGACACCTTTCTTTTCAAAGGATTTTCTAAAGTTAAGCAATCTTAAACCGTTTACTCACACCAAACCCCTGTCTGACCCGAGTGTTTATTTTCTATTTTATTAAACTCTTGGGTACTCATATTATGTATGAGTAGTTAAGTGATTCAGGTTATCCTTGACGAATTCTGGAGGAGCTTTGGAGCAGGAGGCTTCAGCGTGTAGATATAGTTAGAGTTTCCGCTGTGTGTTATTCTGTATAGTTGTTCTTGTATTGTATATTAGACAGAAATGTTATAACTGTCTAAATTGAGATAGATAGTTGTGTACTCTGATGTATATGGTACTAAATATATGTTATATATTATATTTCATTCGTTCCGCTGTGAGATTCTGATGTGTTGTTGTTCTTTCTTTTCTTCTTCTTTCTCTTTCTTTCTTAATTAATGATGCGACTTTCTGGTGCTCTGATACCACAATGTAATGAACCGTCTTTCATTCCACAGAAAGACTCATCATTAAGAAGAAAGAAAGGGATAGAAAAGAGAAAATAAAGAAAATAAAGGAACAGACAACATCAGAATCTCACAGCGGAATGAATAAATTATATTATATCACATAAAATATTACATTGTATCATATACATCAGACTTATACAACACAAACTAGAAAGTTATAAACATTTGTCTAGCAATTACAATTCAAGTACATCAGAGAAAACAGATACAACTCAAACACAGCGGAACCACTATATATATCTACACGCTGAAGCCTCCTGCTTCATTTCTCCTCCAGAACTCGTCAAAGCAATCCTGAATCACTTGACTACTCATACATAATATGAGTACCCAAGAGTTTAATAAAATAGAAAATAAACACTCAGGTCAGACATGGGTCTAGTGTGAGTAAACGGTTTAAAAATTGTTTAAGTTTAGAAAATCTTTTGAAAACAAAAGGTATCATGTAAAACTTCCCACACATAAACATGGAAAAGTTTTTACCTTACGCTAACCAAAACATTGATGGAATCCATAATCCAATAAGTGCCTGTACGGTTTTGATTGTGCCCAACTATGTTGGAACGTGAGATGTAAGCATTCTAGCTATTTCTGTATTTTATTTTTCCTGACCTCCACCAGGCATGGCTGAGCCATCCACGGCAATGGCCAAACTTGTGGTGCACACAAAAATTCGCTTTTGCCTTAACTTGTGTTTGTTCATGCCATTAATCACATAAGCACCTTCATACCCAAGCTAGACCGAGCCATGTTGGACCCATACTTGACCCAAATACACCACTATGGCCGTGCATTTCAACCCTGGGCCGAGCATATGTGTGGTGGAAGCAGGGTCATGTTGTTTAGTTCTTTAATGTGTGCGTATTTCTGGACTTGTTTAATGATATTTTGTTGTGTATATTCATGTGCTACATATTGTTTTGTTTGATACGTACAAGACAATTATTTTGGCTCTCCCCTCACTTGAATCGTACTCGTGCTTTTATGCCTTTTGGATCTTTTTTTGTGTGTTTGGTTGTTGTAAGGACCCGATTCTTCGACTTTCGAAAATTCAACATCGATACTCACTATATCGACTGCCGAGCAATCGAACGACGGAAAACCGAACACTTAGGGTTTTGAGAAAAAGAAAGAGAGAGAAGGAGAGAAAAAAATAGAAAATAGAACGGAATAGAAAACAACAGAACAACATCAGAATCTCACAATCGCAGCGGAACAACATATAATAATAAATGAATAATCTTTAAACAAAGAACTATATCAGTTATTACATTTTATACATTACATTTCATTACATCATATCATCAGAGTGTACAACTACAAACAACAACAAACAGTGCAGCGGAAAAAGAAATACTATATACTAGTAATACGCCATGCCATCCAGCTTGCCTCCAGCAACTCCAGAATATCCAGAATATCCTGATAAACCTAACTCTTGACTGCCCGTGTGGAAATTGGTGGGCACCCAGAGTTTAGGAAGGAAAACAATAAACTCCGAGTCAGTCATGTGACTGGTGTGAGAACTCAAAACAGTTTATTTATCTTTAAAATCAAAATAGAAGAGTATTTTTAAAGTCAATTCGCAATGCTTTTAAAAATGAGACTACCATAAGGCCTCCCGCACACACACACACAATGCAAACGCAGAATCGGAGGAGATTTCTCCTTATGATAGTCAAAGATGCTTGTTACGTATTAAAAAGAACATTTGATATTATTACTAGTGCATAGTGTAGGAAAAATTCATTTCGAAAGTAGAATATAAATCTTAGCCAACATACGACCATTATCGTATGCCTACTATAGCTACCATCCAAACAGTGGGGCGCCACCATAAGTGAATGATAGGTTCTACAACTAATACCGTAATAGATCGTATTGTTTCTTTGGATTTCCAACGAATGATCAGGCCAAGGAACTTCCCATTGCCACATGAGAATGCCTCTGGATGGACATCCCCGAGAACCAAACCGGATCTCTACCAACACAAGGCCGGGTTACCCTAACTAAGTAACAACTGACCGAATATGCCATCCCCCGGTCCTTTGGGACCTTTCAACCGAGCGCTCGCAATCAATTCACACAATCATAAAGTGTTTTCAACATGAGTAAGTATCTGGGCTCCATACCATGATACCACCCTTTTCCAGAAGGAAATGCACATATCCTAAAGGGCGCTACCCCTCATAACCTTGCTGCATCTTTCCTGTTTTGACCATTCCCGAGGTGTGAGGCTCGACGAAGTCACGTCCACAAAAACATACTTTATACAAAAGCCATGCTTTGGGTCAACAAATGATCATAGAAATGATCACCAGGATAGACGATCAAATAAACGATCCTATCACAAATAATCAACACAATGATCATTTCACAGCAACACTCAGCATGTCACATTACCAAATTGGGAATATATCGCTGATAACCTTCAACTACATAACCTCTAAGCTCGTACGTCTCAGAGAAGGGTGTTAAGTTAAAGAATAAATTCTCCGCCACCAACAGAAATATATTTGAAAGAAATCGGCTTTATATCTCAATTTGTAATGTCAGACATACAATCCATACAAGTCTGTTCCGGGCTCGAACAAAACCGAAGGCACTTACAAAGAAGTCCTTGGAATCCGGATATTCACAATCCTGATCGGATTCACCATCACATATGGAGAACTCTATACCGTAGCTACTCGGTGCATAGTCAATCGACAGGTCATCCTATCGCTCTCGCAAATACCGGGTCTTCAACACCGATCTTCAATGCTATCATAACGACGTATCACATATTCGAAATGGGTTATACGACCCCATGGTCCTTTCCCGGTTAACCCGAATAGTGAGCGCTTATTCAAAAATAAGTGTGGCATTCAAATTCAAACAAATCACATCAATTACCCATTCAAAGGGAAATATTGATAGTCGGTTATTGAACTATCAATGGATATGCACAACATCACCAGTTTCCAAATAATTTTCCAAATTATTTATTTTCCAAAATATCTTTACAAGATATATAATTCAATATCTCAAAAATAAATCAATATTTATTTTTAACAAATTCCACTTTCTTTTATAAATTCCATAGTGAATTTATATTTCACAATATCTATGAATATACGACTTCAATTATTCATTTCAATTTATCTTCAAAAAGATAAATTCTCAAAACGTTTCATTTTATATTGGAAAACATTTCCATACTTATTTAATAAGTAATTCACAAATCCATTTATTTTCAACCTTTGGAAAATATTCAATATACTTAAATCGAGATTAAGTATATATTTCATTCTTTAAGGAAATCATTCTCTTTAACATATTTATTTGGGCCAAAACGAATGTTACGTAAAACATCGTTATGACGTCCCAAAATCACTAGTATAGGGATTTGAAATTAAAATAGATATATAAATCCCAATACTATACAAAACATTTCCTTTCGGAAATCATTTACTATAACAACAGTGTTATAGCCCACCATTTCCTTCTATTTCTCAAAAACGTCTATTTCAACAATGAATGTTGAAATCTATGGTTTCGAATCTCAACAGATTTTAAAACATCGTTAGATCGTTTTAATTCTATTTAGAACATCACATTCAAAACAAATTCTTTAACATATTATTCACTATTCAAAAACGTGAATATACCACGTTAACAATTTCATCATTTCTATACATTTTATTTCAAAGGATTATTCACAGTCAAAAATGTGAATATAACTCCATTAATAGGTTTCAACAATTTACTTATCAAAATAAGTCGTTTGCGAATTTATAAAACAACGTTTATAAATTCCATTTCTATTTGTTTTATAACTACTTCCTTTATAAATTCCTTATTAACCTATTCAATTTATAACTCAATTATGAACCAAAAGTCCATATTATAAGCTAAATACTTCTACTTTATTTGTTTGCACCATCGTTCCTTTGAACTTCATAATTATAAATCTTATAACTTATAAGATTCAATTATTTATCCAAAACCATTCTTTTAATAACTTTATAAATTTTATAAACCTACTGCTTATAAAATTCCATTTATAACTTCACCGTTTATAATTCTATAAATTTCATTCATTTATGAAATTCGTTCACAATTCATTCTAACACTTATAAAAACTCGTTTTATAATTCAAATATTTTCATTTATAAATTATCAATTTATAAATCCTTTATAAAATCAATTTATACTATTAGTTTAAAACATCTTTAAACTCCTTTATAATTTCATCATTTTGATTTATAAAATAATCAAATTTTATAAATCATATTTTTAAACTTTTTATAATGATTCAAAAATCCAATTTAAACTATTTTATAAAAACATTAACCCATATTTCTCAAAATCTTAATTTTTATAACTTTTAAAAATTATAACGTTTATTTATTTAAAATGGAACAGTTCCAAAAATATTTTATAAACGTATACTTTCAAAAATCACTTTAAAATCCCAAAATTTGGTTCAATGATGCTACACACCAAATAGTCAATCACGACAACAACGATATCATATATCGATATGATAATCAATCAAATATCAAAATATCTGAAATCAAATAAATACTGTTGAGGAATCCAGTTGGATCCCTCCAACCTGTTTCCCGCATCCACAAACATTAGCACAATACCAATTCCGCTCCAGTACGGAATTATCGCGGTATATGGGATTTAAAATATTATCCGCTTAATAGACGGCGCAATAGGGTCTCATCCGCTATACAAATGCGGGAAATCAACAACTCCAATATATACATATGCCAATATATATATATATTGCTATTATATATAATACCAATTTCACTGTTTATGAAATATTCGCGGTATATGTTTTTAATAAATAACATCCGCTTACTAACGGCGCATAATGTCTATTTTAACAATTAATAGATAACAATCATCATTCAAACATGCATTCAAATATTTTAAATCTAACTATTTAAAATAAAATCGAAACTGATTCGATTGAGTGAGAAGTTCTCACCTTGATTTCAATTTCTTTTTAGCGATTTATTTCGAATAAAATTAAACGCGCGTTTAATTTTACCCAAAATTCTCACTAACTCCAAACGACTCCAATCCAATTCCATCGCGTAGTGCTCGTCCATACGATTCCAACGCTTCTTGTTTCGCGCGTTTTCGACCTCGTATGAAAAAGTTATGATTTTTCAAAGTTTCACGAATTTTATTATATAAATTACAACATATATTATAATTTTTATAACCTAAATTAATATTGGCCGCTGGATCCAACGTGCTTGCATCTGGGCCGTCCACCATTTCTTCCTTCCCCACGCGTTCACCCTACAGGCCGCACAACCCAACACGCCGCCCCCCTAGGGCTCCAAATCGCCACCTCCACGCTCGCTTCTACCTAGATCAACTAGTGCCAAATGAAGCGCCTCACCTCCCTCCACGTTCGGCCCAAGTGGCTTCGAGCTCGGCCCTTCCTCGGCCTTGAAAACCGTGCACGAACTCGAGGACTTTGAGCTTCGATTGCCGTTGATTGGTGATGAAGTTCGCGATCATAACCGTTGAACACGAAGATCTCGCTGAGCTCTACAAGATTCTAGTTGAAAGTTTTATGAATGGTTGCTTGGATTTGAAGAAAACGAGGGAGGAAGTGGAGATGATTTCGGCCATTGATTCCATTTACTGGCGGCTAGGGTTTTAGAGTTTATATTTTTTTTTTATTTGTGAGGGGTTATTTATAGGAAATTATTCAAAACACTATTCATTCCGGGAATTCCGAACACCGATTCACGCGCCATAACCAGCGTTTCTAGGGTTTACCCCGCGTTCCGGACACAATGGAACAGGTTTCGGAAGCTAAATCGGACATCCGTGCGAGTTATGGCTATAAACGTTCAATTTAAATTAAACCGATTTAAACTATTTTATAGGCGTTTTAATTTGTACCGGACAAACGGTATATCCGATTGACACGAAATTTGAAACCATACAATAATATCACATTACGGATCCGATGAAACTGGTTTCGTCGAAATCCGAGACTTTTTGAAAAATGGCTATTTTAACTTGCCAAATTAAAATTAAAAACAATTCGATGCGTTTCGAGCTGCCACGATCAAACGATAACTCCGATTGACACGAAAATTGAAATCCGGTAATAACTAAATATTACGGATCCAATGGAACTGGTCTCGTCCAATTCTGAGACTGTTCAAAAATTGACTATTTTCACTAGTCGATTAAATATTAAAATATTCAATTTTCACAAATTAACTTTTAATTCGATTTTAAAAGTTCTAAAATATCATTCTAACTTCAATATGATAAAATAAAATCTTACAAATCATTTTCAATCATATTTAACCCAATTTTCAATTATTTCCATAATTTAATATATTAAATTATCGATTTAATTATTCAATTAAATCCAATTATTCGAAATAAAATTTATTCGACTTATAAATTCACTTTTTAATATATAAAATTAATTAAATATTCAAATTTTAATTACTAAAAATCCTGGGTCGTTACAGTTGTGCTATCTCTAGCTTGTAGAGATGAGTATTTCTCACAAGACATTTTGTACTTATATAATTAGTAAATTGACACCAATTGAATCTGTAAATTATATTATCGTATTACACCTGCCTATGCTATGATCATATGATGTTCACCACTGTTTATACACCTGTCATATCATCTCTTACTGTTATATAATGCTATTCTGTTTATTTATATTAGTTTATCACACTACAAGTTCCCTGTAGATTAGAATCACTATGGGTTGAAATGATACATACCCGAACGGACTTTAGAATAGGGAAAATCGTTATGGGATGAAATGATAGGCCCGAGCGATTTTTATTTATTTCATTTTGCTTGGAACTGCGAGTTTGAAATGATAGAACCTGAGTTTTCTTTGTAAATTACGGGTTGAAATGATATATTATTCGTATCACTTTACCAAGGATAGAAAATTATATACAGACCCGTGGTTAATATATATTTTTCTAAATTTTTTAAAGTATTTTAAAAATGTAATATTATAATATTTGATTTAAAATTGAATTTAAAATTATTTTTATAAAGTGTTACAGATTTTCTATAAATAAAAAAATGGTTAAATAAAAAAATGTTTAAAATTGAAATTTTGAAATATAACTTAACTTAGAAAATGTGAAATGTGTTTTAGATTAAAATTTAAGTTAAGAAAAATAAAATGGAATTTAAATTTAATTTATGACATGGTAAATTAAATTAAAATGTAAAGTAAATTAAATGTTATAAAATTTTACATTTATTTTATAAGTGAATTATTAAAAATTTGATAATTATTTGTGAAAATTTCACTCTATAAAATCATAAATTAAAAACTATTTAAATTATCATTCTAAAGTCGGAAATATGAAGATTAAAATTTCATTGTTTATGAAATTGTATTGAAAATTTGGAATTTAATTAACAGCATTTTTCAAATGCTATCATTTCTTAAGTAAAGGATATTACAACATTTCTAAGTGCTGTAGTTGATACATATGAATTAAAAGACTTAATTGAACTAAGAGGTATTACAGCACTTTGTAAGTGCTGTAGTTAAAGAAACTAAATTAAACCTATTACAGCATTTTAAATGCCGTCTTTTCTAAATTGAATTGTTTTAAAACATAACTTCCCGTAGCATTTTTCTATGTGCTGCGAAAGTTGAAACTTCACTGTTTTGACAAATTTAAGTGAATAAATGAACTTTGAAAAGAGTAAAATTTTGGAAATTAAATATTTGAATTTTAAATATAATAACTTCATTTTAAATGGTTTAAATGGAGTATTCTGATTTGAAATATAAACTATTTTGAAATGTGAGTTGAAATGGTATTTAAATTTTAAATAAAATGAATGAGGTTATGAAATGATATGATATTTTGATGTTTTAAATGGATTTGAAATGATATTTGATTTTTTGAAGTATGAATACCATTTTAAATTATAACCACGGGTTATATTGACGATTGGTTGTTAAAGAGACCGGGATCGGATATGGACATACTCTCTGTCGATACCGAAAACCACTTTAACGACTGTGTATGCGGTAGAGATTCCAGAACGAAGTAGGATGGTGGCGACGATCCTATTATGGTATGAACGTGGACCCGACTCCCGTGAGTTGGCTTAAGGTGGCTAAAATAGGAGCGATCGACGTGCCAAGTGAGGTAGCTCCTCCGATCGGACACACTTCTTCGATACCATTCTATTACTTTTGTGATTGATTGGGTGCACTCCTTTGATTTTGGGAGTGTGACTCGAGGTGGGCGGTAGTGGCTGCTATGCGTTACCACCAGCCCGGAAGCGTAATTGGTATATCTACCCTGGCATTGCCTCATGTGCCTTGTCACCTACCATAGCGAGCTTTATTACGAGTTTGTTTTTCTCCCGTAGCCCATGGAGTATTTAGGGTAGTATCCCGATCTAGAGATATGCTGATACTAGATGGACTACTGGGACTATTACGTGTTGGGAGCTATATGGGTAACCCTTCGACACTATTTTAAAGTAAGTTTATTTTATTGTAGACCTTATTATAATAGCGCAATATTACTACATAGTAAATAGTTTAATGGATCCTTTGAGGATGGGTGGTCCCAAGCATCCTTTAAGTTACTTTTATCTTTATTACAGTTCACTTGAGTTGGTTTACATTAAATAAGTATATATGTCCTGACTCGAGTGTTTTGTGTTTTGCTTTACGCTCGGGTCAGCCTGAGTATTCGCAGCTTTGGATTCTCTTTCTGGAGCTGGTCTTTGCTGGAGATTCTGCCTATCTATTTATATATCTATTTCAGTTTCAGCTGTTCTAGTTTGTCTCATGCATTATAGAACTTCTATGTAATTGGGATTTCTATTATGTTGTTTTCAGACTGATATTATGTATTTGTTTGAGACTTTGTTATAGTAGCTTCATGAACTACTATGTATTTCATATTCCGCTACTAGTTATTCTGATATTTCTGTGTTTGTGATTCTGTGTGATTGATTTCATTTGCTCCAAATTTATTTACAATCTATTATTTTGCATCATTCAAGTTTGACATGTGTGGATTATTGTCGATTTGAATGGTAAAAACTAGTGGGTTGTTACATATTTCAGGTTTAGTATGACGAGGTTGACGTATGACCCCTCAAGGTGACTGGCGGCATATGATCTAGGTCACCAAGATGTCCAGACGGGACCCTTGTTGTATAGTATAGTGGAATATGAGTCCTTGTATGAGAAGCCACCAGAAATCAAGAACTGTGGCAATATAAGGAATAGTGGTGTGTGAATCCTTGCACGAAAAACCATCGGGTTCCGGTTGCTATGCGTGGTTATCAAGGTTCCCTATCATGTTGAAAAATCTATTTCCAATACGAGCTTTACGGTTTTGATTGTAGTCCCAAAATAGCTGTAATGACTTGCAAACATTTCATCTATCCCTTTTGATATCATGTATTCTGTCTGGTATATTCAGTTGACCTAGTCCAAATATATTCTCTTAGACTTAATCCGGATGTTGATATCTTATTTTAATAAGTTTATTTGGAAAATGTTTTCAAAAGAATGTCATTAATATCAAATTATTTTGGTAATAAAAGTGTTTTGGTTGTAATAATGTAATAACCCGTCCGTATTTATGTGTGGCGTGGTCTTATGAGATACCCTTCTCTTCAAAGGTTTTTATAACAACGTCATTTTATATTTCGAGTATCTCATGTTGGTTTATCAAGCCTAATTCGGGTATTTTTAATACTCAGGTTAGATCCAAGTAGTTTCAAGATTAGCTGAAGACACTTGAAGTTTCCAAGAAAGAGCTAGACATCTGTGACGACCCGAAATTTTAGGCAACATCAATTTAATAATCTTTATTAATAATTTAATTGGATTGATAATTTTCTTTTATAATTTTAATTTAAATTGGTAATTTAATCTTTTAAAGGATAATAAATATTTAATTAGGCAATATTTAATTAGATGTTTTATAACAATTTACAATTGGTAAGATTTATCTTTCAAAGTTAAAAATATATTCTATTTATAATGTATATTGGTATATATATTGTGAATAGAAAGTCTTTTGTTTAATAAAAGATATATTTTCAAATTGTAATATATATGTATGTATATGTTATGATTTGAAGTTCGTTTAAAATCTAATATAATAATTCTCAAACTAATGTCAAAAATATTTTATATTTAAAATGTATATGCATATTTGTATATATTGAAGTTTGGTTTGAATTTAATTAAAGTGTTTCAAATTTTAATATATATATATATATATATTGTAATTTGGAAAGTATAATACATATTATACCTTTTCAAAGGATAATTGGTGTTTTAATTTATATCTCTTAAACAATAAAAATAATTATTTTGGATTTTAAAAATATGTGTACAAGAATTTATTTGTATTATAATTGGTTTTATAATATTTTCTTTAAAAGTAATATATATATATATATATATATGTATATGTATATATTAAGATAAATGTTTGTTAATTAACAAATTAAGTATGAAAACTTTATATTAACATTTAATTTAAATAAAAATTTAATTTAAAATGTTTAAGGACATGTGTAAGACCATCATAACATATATTTACAATTGTCACCTAAGTAACCTATCTACTAACAAGTGGCAAGTTTTTTTATCTTCTCTAAAATTTTAATTAAATTAATAAAATGCTGTAAAAAGAAGAAAGTCTGATTTGCATTTTTTTTCAATTCTAAACTTTTATTTTCTTCTTCATTTCTTTCTAATGCAAAATCTAAATTTTCAAACCTAGGAAGCAAAATTTCCAAAACATGAAAAAAAACAAATGCAACATAAAGCAAAATGAAAATCAAAAGGGAATCAAGATGAAGGTTAACAGCAAGCAATTGCAAATTCAAATGCAAATGTTTTAGATTTCAACAGTGAAGAAAAAATTCAAAATCCAGTTTCTAGATAAAACTTAAACCTTTGTTCTCTGCTTTTTAAAGGTGAGTAAACATTTTAAAAACAATTTTAAAATCTGTGGTATAATTTTGATGCATGTGATAGATTGTGCTATGATGTTGTATATATGTTTATATGAATATTGTTTATGAATGCATGTTGGAATTGTGAAATGTCTGAGAATATAAGTGCCTGTATAAGTTCATCTTTTCTGTTTTACTTGCAGGATTTGTTTTTCTTAAGAAAATTCAAATCTCCAAATAGAATCAATATCAGACTTTGATGTTTAAATGAAAAATGGCTGTTAATGTATGATGATTTTAAAAATAGTTACAGGGTTTAAAGTTCAAAAAGTTTATTTTTAAAATTGAAAGAATAGTAGAAATACTTATTCTTGTTAAAAATCAACTTTCTTAATTTCAATTTTGAATTATAGGAATGAATTCGTGATGGGAAATCACGTATCTTGATATGTATTTCATAATTTTTAGTGTGCTAATTCATGGGAATTTTGGAGTTGTTCGAATTTGGCGTTTTGGGTGATGGCCGATGATCGGCGGTGTTTTGGTGGCCAACGTTTGGGCTGAATGTGGTCTGAGTGATGGAGAGTGCGGGAAAAATGCTGGTGGATTTTCTCGTAGGCCGTGGTGGTTGTGCTAGGGAGAAGTAGGGTTTAGTATCGGGTTTTGGGTAGTCGGCGTTGACGAGATTTTTCATCGTCGACGAGTAACCGGGAGCAATTGCGAGGGTGGAGTGTTGAGCTGGAAGTCAAGACGAATCGATGGTGGTGCCGGTGAAGTTCAACGTGGTCGAGATTGTCGTGGAAGGGTAATTTGCCGATGATGAGAGTTTCCAGTTAGTCGAGATTTTGACTCGATTTCGTTTCGACGAAGATGCTATCGATCTGGATTCGCATTTGTAGTCGTGTGAGTTCGTGTGATGGTCGAGCGTCGCCGCGATGATCATCGGAGGTGGGAGGCGCTGGTGTACGTGCACCACGTGCACGTTATTTCTGGGACGAAGGAAGTTTGGGAAAATGGTGGTTTTCTCGATGCAATGTTCGAGCGGTCTGTTATTCGACTCGAAGGAATGGTTTTAGCTGATGACTCGAGACTGGCTCGAGTTTCTAGTGTGATTCACTCGGGTTTGACCCGAGGTGTATTTCTGTTTTAATCTAAAGCCAAATTTTTGTAAGGGAATCATGTTAAGACAAGTTTTAAGTTATAATTTAATTGTTTTCAAAGATGTATGTTTAACAAGTTTTAAAATATATAAAATAGATAAGTTTTGAAAGGTAGAATAACTGGTTTTAAAAATAATAATTATGTTTTAAAATTTATTTAATAATTTTGAAAGTTTTCAAAGATTTAAAGGTTAAATTAAAATTTTTAAATTGATTTTAAATTATAATTGATTTCTAAAGGTTTTATTTTTAAATAATGTTTAAATGATATAATTATGTAAATCAACTATAATAAAGAGTTTATCTTTGAGTAATTAAGATTTGATTAATTTAAAATAATTAATTTGTGAAAATAAATAAGGTTAATCAATTATTATTATTAATTTAAGAATAGTTAATTAATGTAAATGATTTGTTAATAAGTAAAAGTTTAATTAAGATAAATGATTTTCTTAATTAATTAAGGATTTTTAAATATAAGTAGTTAACTAATTATTTAATTAATTTTAAATGATTAGTTAATTGTTTGGTTAATTTAAATAATCACTTAATTATGAATTAATTAAGTATAGTTACTTGATAGAGTTATTAATGGATACTGAATGTAATTAGGAAAAGAGAAATTACTTATGAAAGTAATTAGTGGGAAATTACTTATGGAAACACTTGAATGGAAGTGGTTAAGAGTAAATCGCTTGGTGTTATTAATTAAAGGATTGGTTAATATAATTGATTAAAGAGTTAATTAATTAATTAAAAGTAATTAGCTAATTAAAGGATTAAGGTTAATTAATGATGTGATTAATTACTTGTTAAGGTAATTAATTAAGACAACAATTAACTAATGAAAGTAATTAGAGGATAATTACTTAATGGAAGTAATTAAGGGTTGATTACTTAGTTAATTTGGTTAATTAATTGATGTGATTAATTAATTAATGAATGTGATTAATTTAAGATTAATTACTAAATGCAATTAATTAAAAATGTGATTAATTAATAAAGTAATTAATTAATAATTATTAATTAATGTAATTCATTAATAATTACTTAATGAAGTAATTAAGGATTAGTTAATTAATGTAATTAATCAAAGGATTGATATAATTAATTAAGAAGTTAATTAATTAGGTAAGTAATTACAAAATTAATTACTGTTTATGAATAATTAAGGCCAATTAATGAGTGTGGTTAATTATTTAATTAATTAAAGGGTTAATTAGTTAATAAGGATCGTTAATTAATATAATTAATGAAATTAATCAAGGTTGATTAATGAAGTTATTAATTAATGTATGATTAATTAATTGTAATTAATTAAGGATCAATGTAATTAATTATAATCGATTAATGGAAGTAAATGGAGGATCATTAATTAGTGTAATCAATGAAGGTAATTAAAGGTTAATTACTGTGTATGGTTATGGATAATTAATTTGTGTAATTAATTAAAGGATAATTACTTAATGTAATTAAAGGATAATTAATCAAGGAAGATTAATTAAGGTAGATCATTAAGAGTTGATTAATTAATTAATTGGTAATTAATTAATAATAAGTATGCAGGATTGAAGTAATCCAAGTGATTAAAAATTAGTAATTAATTTAATTAAGGTTACTTAAATTGATTAAGTGTAAATCAAACTTGCTTATGGATGATTGATTGACATTGGATGATTGATATTGGATGATTTGGATATGATATCTCTGATATGTGATATGTGCTGCTTTGTGAGATGATTGGTTGATATGAATTATCTATATGTGATATTGTGAATCATATATCTGTTTATGTTATTCGGAATATAAGTTTAAACCCTTAAATAACTTGGATATTAAAAAGACGCTTTGGATTTCGGTGAGACCAGGACCGTGTTTCCAAATTTAGATATCCGAAAACCACATCGATCCAAATTAAACGTTAGGCCGTAAATCCATGTGAAGATCAAAGTGAAGACTCGAAGTGTAAGAACTATTCATCATTTAAACTCTGAGGGTGATTCCGTGATGAGTTTGACGGAGATAGTACTTTGAGGTTCGAGATGGTGATTCAGAGTGCAAGGGCTATGGTCGTTGATTTCGAGGGTGATTCCAAAATGAGTGCAACGAGATAGTGCCTTCGGTTTCGTTCGAACCCGAAACAAACTTGTATGGATCGAATGCTTTCAGAACATCGTCAGGTGGACGATGAACATTCTAAGATAGATGTGTTCTATAAAGGTAATCATAGCCTCAAGCCTCATCAACCGGGAATGGCTAAAACAAGGGAGGTGCAGCAAGGTTAAGTGGGTATCACCTAAGTAGGACGAGATTTACCCCTGTTTAGAGGTCCCTTTCTATTTCGGCTTAGTGTGCGGTTGGTCGCGCCAACCACGGGGTGGTCTTGTTGGGGACTGTCGAGTAAGGGATGGTTCCGGTTTTGTGTTGCAGAGATTTAGGGTGGATCCTCGATACGGTGAACTAGGACCCATACTGTGACGGACGGTACCCAGTAGCCCTGCCATTAATGGAAACCCATTCTTCCTACGAGCCCTTACGGTTTTGATTGTATATCTATGTAGTTGGAATTTAATAAATGTAACAATTTCGGCTATTTTCTATTTTCTTGAAAACCCTAGACACTATTGTAATATCACTAGATTTCCTATCAAATGTTTTGGTTAGCGTAAGGTAAAAACTTTTCCATGTTTATGTGTGGGAAGTCTTACGTGATACCTTTCTTTCCAAAGGTTTTCAAAGTTAAACAATTTTAACCTGTTTACTCATACCAGACCCATGTCTGACCCAAATGTGTATTTTCTGTTTTATTAAACTGTTGGATACTCATACTATGTATGAATAGTCGAGGGGTTTATGTTAGCTTTGACGAATTCTGGAGGAGATTTGAAGCAGGAGGCTTCAGCGTATAGATATTATTGTGGTTCCGCTGTGTTAGTGATTGTGTTTGTATCTCTGTGATATCTTGAGTTGTATAGTTAGACATATGTTTATAACTGTCTAATGTGAAATGTATAAGTTATGTACTCTGATATATATGACCCTATGTAATATTTTATGTGATATATTATATTTCATTTGTTCCGCTGTGAGAATTTATTGTTGTTGAGTTTCTTCTCTCCTATCTTTTCTTCTTCTATCCCTTTCTTTCTTAATTCATGATGCGTCTTTCTGGGCTAAGAAAGTCGGGTCGTGACGGTTGGTATCATAGTGCTAGGTTGAGTGAATACCTAGGATTTGGAGTGATTTCTATCTTTCTTGAGAGAGCGTACTCGTATATATATATATATATATATATGTATATATGTATGTATGTATTTATATATCTACCTGATTTGTTGGGTTACCTGTTCGGGTTTTCCCAACATAAGTTCTAAGGTAGATGGGGTAGTGGTGTGTGTAACACGACTACCACTAATGGAAGAGGTACATATGTTGAGGTTGGAAGAGTATCTGTCGAGACTGTAGACCCAATACCGTCTCGAGTAAGTTTTGCAGCTTGGAGTAAGGATTTTTCTCTGATCTCCGAAGGAAATCTTTTTAAAAGATTCGGAGTTCATCTTTGAAGTGTAAGTTTGGTTGCGCTTGGGTGAGCGGATTTTCTAGGGTTTGGATCTGTCGGATGTGCAGAAGCAAGCGATGGTATCTTGGCAACCGTAGGAAGGAGTTTTGTTTGTTTTGGCATATGAGACTAAGGTCTATAAGTTGCTTCGCTACGACATGGTATCATTTTCACCCCTTAAGGAGAGTGAGATGTTGATGCTTGGTTTGGAGCCCGAGTTTCTTGAGAGGATGTCTGCCCATCTCGAAGGGTCTTTTGTGTAGTTAGTTGATGGTTTTGGAGTTCAAGGAGCCTATGGATGAAGAAGTCTTTGGTTAGCTGTGGCAATAGTTTCAGCTCGGAGGTAGCAGTGTCCTAGAGATAGAGCTTGGAAGCAGCAGTGTGGTTCGATCCTTCGATGATTCAGGAATCTTTGTGGTTCTTTCTATCAGTAGTCCGGGCAGATGTTGAAGGATTTCTTGAAGAGTTAAACTGGTTTGGAGAAGCGTAAGGCTGTTTCTAATTGGTGAAGAGTGAACAATTTCTTTAGAGTCTGAACTAGGTAGGATTGCAAATGTGACTTGCGATTAGTTTGGGAGTTCATCTTGGGTAATCTTTTTGTTTGAGATTGAGGCTTCTCATGAGGAAGTAAGAGCTATTGAAGTAGTCAGAAGTTTGTCTGCATATGGAGATTGAGTTCCGCATTGACATGGTTCCAGAAGCGATACCGGTGGTTAGCCTGGTAGTAGAATGGTTCTTAAAAGAGAAGAGTTGGTGTAGCAGCTTAGAAATTTTTGGAAATAGATTGGTCAGATCTTGTTTTCAAGTTTGGATTCTGCTGTAAGGTTGAGTGACCGAGTTAGATAGGGCACTATGATTTTGTGGATCTGATGAATCGTGTCCCCAGGATATATTGGATAAGTTTGCACTCGTGTTCATCAACAGTATTCTCATCTATTCCAGAATCAGAGTTGTGCAGCGGAAGCGAGGTAGCAGCTATGCGAGGAAGGAAGCAAGTTTAGTTTTCTAATGCTTGAGAAGTAGAGCTTGTGTTCTGGATATCGGCGGATCTTGGAAGACCTTTTTATTAAGTAGGATCCAGAAACTGGTTTGTTTTGGTCCAGTTTGTTTAGAGAAGCATCAACATAGGTTGAACTGATCAGGAAGAAGATAGGCAGCCCAGGATCGTCAGAAGGTGTTATGGGGATAAGATGAATAAATGGAAATCGAAGTTGGAGACTTCATTGTTGTTAAGATTTCTCTGGTTAAGAAAGCAGTAATTTGGGTAAGATTGGAAGGCTAGCTCCGAAGTATTTTGGATTTTTCTGTGTTCTCGAGAGGAGTAGTTCTTTTGTTTGCAGGATTGAATGGCCTATTTGGATAGCTGGAATTCATTGTATTTCACGTATCTCTGAAGAAGTACGTGTATGGTCTATCTCTGGTTGTGGAATCTGCAGTTTAGAAGGATCTGGTAGTTGAGCTAGACTTGAGTTTGGTCTGATGTTTTGTTCAGATTGGTGGATATAGAAGAGAGAGTACTCTGGATCATAGTGGTATGGCTAGTTTAGATTCTGTAGAGCGAGTCTCCCAGTGATTTATACTTGGGAAACTCTAGTTAGTGTTAGTAAGATCTATCTTGATGTGTGTCAGGATAATTAGTTAGGTTTGTCTGTTTGATTAGTTGCTATGGTTGTTAGTAACCAGATGATAGGTATGTTTTGCTGTTTGAAATTAAAATCTTTGATGGGTTATTAAATTATCTTTGCTTTTAAATTTCGGGGATGAAATTCTTTTAAGGGGGGAGGAATGTGACGACCTGGAATTTTGGGCAATATCAATTTGATAATCTTTATTAATAATTTAGTTGGATTGATAATTTTCTTTTATAATTCAAATTTAAATTGGTAATTTAATCTTTTAAAGGCTAATAAATATTTAATTAGGCAATATTTAATTAGATCTTTTATAATAATTTAAAATTGGTAAGATTTATCTTTCAAAGTTAAAAATATGTTCTGTTTATATTGTATATATTGGTATATATGTTGTGAATAGAAAGTCTTTTGTTTAATAAAAGATGTATTTTCAAATTGTAATATATATGTATGTATATGTTATGATTTGAAGTTGTTTTAAAATCTAATATAATAATTCTCAAACTAATGTCAAAAATATTTTCTATTTAAAATGTATATGCATATTTGTATATATTGAAGTTTGGTTTGAATTTAATTAAAGTGTTTCAAATTTTAATATATATATATATATATATATAGATTGTAATTTGGAAAGTATAATATATACTATACTTTTTCAAAGGATATTTGGTATTTTAATTTATATTTCTTAAACAATAAAAATAATTATTTTGGATTTTAAAGTTATGTGTATAAGAATTTATTTGTATTATAATTGGTTTTATAATATTTTCTTTAAAATTAATTTATATATACATATATTAAGATAAATGTTTATTATTAACAAATTAAGTATGAAAACTTTATATTAACATTTAATTTAAATAAAAATTTAATTTAAAATGTTTAAGGACATGTGTAAGACCATTATAACATATATTTACAATTGTCACCTACGTAACCTATCTACTAACAAGTGGCAATTTTTTTTATCTTCTCTAAAATTTTTATTAAATTATGCTGTAAAAAGAAGAAAGTCTGATTTACATTTTTTTTTCAGTTCTAAAACTTTTCTTTTCTTCTTCATTTCTTTCTAAAGCAAAATCTAAATTTTCAAGCCTGAGAAGCAAAATTTCCGAAACCTGAAAAAAAAAGAAATGCAACTTAAAGCAAAATGAAAATCAAAAGGGAATCAAGATGAAGGTTAACAACAGGCAATTGCAAATTCAAATGCAAAGGTTTCAAAATTCAACAGTGAATCAAAAATTCAAAATTCAATTTCCAGATAAAACTTAAACCTTTGTTTTCTTCTTTTTAAAGGTGAGTAAACATTTTAAAAACAGTTTTAAAATCTGTGGTTTAATTTTGATGCATGTCATTGATTGTGTTGTGTATATATGTTTATATGAATATTGGTTATGAATGCATGTTGGAATTGTGAAATGTCTGAGAGTATAAGTGCCTGTATAAATTCAACTTCTCTGTTTTACTTACAGGAATTGTTTTTCTTAAGAAAATTCAAATATCCAAACAGAATCAATATCAGACTTTGTTGTTTAAATGAAAAATGGCTGTTCATGTATGATGATGATTTTAAAAATAGTTACAGGGTTTTAAGTTCAACAAATTTATTTTTAAAATTGAAAGAACAGTGGAAATACTCATTCATGTTAAAAATCAGCATTCTTTATTTCAATTTTGAATTATAGGAATGAATTTGTGATTGGAAATCACGAATTTTGATATGTATTTCATAATTTTTAGTGTGCTAATTCATGAGAATTTTGGAGTTGTTCGAATTTGGCGTTTTGGGTAATGGTCGACGATCGGCGGTGTTTGGGTGGCCGACCTTTGGGGTGAAGGTGGTCCGAGTGATGGAGAGTGCTGGAAAAATGCTGGTGGATTTTCTCGTGGGCCATGGTGGTCATGCTAGGGAGAAGTAGGGTTTAGTATCGGGTTTTGGGTAGTCGGCGTTAACGAGATTTTTCATCGTCCACGAGTAACCGAGAGCAATCGCGATGGTGGAGTGTTGAGCTGGAAGTCAAGACGAATCGATGGTGGTGCCGATGAAGTTCAACGTGGTCGTGATTGTTGTGGAAGGGTAATTTTCCGATGATGAGAGTTTCCATTTAGTCGAGATTTCGACTCGATTTCGTTTCGACGAAGATGCTATCGATCTGGGTTCGCATTTGTAGTCGCGTGAGTCCATGTGATGGTCGAGCGTCGCCGCGACGATCACCGGAGGTGGGAGGCGCTGGTGTACGTGCACCATGTGCACGTTATTTCTGGGATGAAGGAAGTTTGGGAAGATGGTGGTTTTCTCGGTGCAATGCTCGAGCGATCTGTTGTTCGACCCAAAGGAATGGTTTTAGCTGATGACTCGAGACTGGCTCGAGTTTCTAGTGTGATTGACTCGGGTTTGACCCGAGGTGTATTTCTGTTTTAATCTAAAGCCAAATTTTTGTAAGGGAATCATGTTAAGACAAGTTTTAAGTTATAATTTAATTGTTTTCAAAGATGTATGTTTAACAAGTTTTAAAATATATAAAATAGATAAGTTTTGAAAGGTAGAATAACTGGTTTAAAAAAAATTATGTCTGAAAATTTATTTAATAATTTTGAATTTTTTATAGATTTAAAGATTAAATTAAAATGTTTAAATTGATTTCAAATTATAATTGATTTCTAAAGGTTTTATTTTTAAATAATGTTTAAATGATATAATTATGTAAATCAACTATAATAAAGAGTTTAGCTTTGAGTAATTAAGATTGGATTAATTTAAAATAATTAATTTGTGAAAATAAATAAGGTTAATTAATTATTGTTATTAGCTTAAGAATAATTAATTAATGTAAATGATTTGTTAATAAGTAAAATTTTAATTAAGATAAATGATTTTCTTAATTAATTAAGGATTTTTCAATATAAGTTGTTAACTGATTATTTAATTAATTTTAAATGATTAATTAATTGTTTGGTTAATTTAAATAATCACTTATTTATGAATTAATTAAGTATAATCACTCGATAGAGTAATTAATGAATAATTACTGAATGTAATTAAGAAAAAGAAATTACTTATGAAAGTAATTAGTGGTAAATTACTTATGGAAACACTTGAATGGAAGTGATTAAAAGTAAATCACTTGGTGTTATTAATTAAAGGATTGGTTAATATAATTGATTAAAGAGTTAATTAATTAAAGAGTAATTAATTAATTAAAGAGTAATTAATTAATTAAAGGATTAAGGTTAATTAATGATGTGATTAATTACTTGTTAAGGCAATTAATTAAGAGAGTAAGTAACTAATGAAAGTAATTAGAGGATAATTACTTAATGGAAGTAATTAAGGGTTAATTACTTAGTTAATTTGGTTAACTAACTAATGTGATTAATTAATTAATGAATGTGATTAATTTAAGATTAATTACTAAATGTAATGAATTAAAAATGTGATTAATTAATAAAGTAATTAATTAATAATTGTTAATTAATGTAATTAATTATTACTTAATGAAGTAATTAAGGATTAATTAATGTAATTATTCAAAGCATTACTTTAATTAATTAAGAAGTTAATTAATTAGGTAAGTAATTACAAAATGGTTAATTACCGTTTATGAATAATTAAGGCCAATTAATGTGTGTGGTTAATTATTTAATTAATTAAAGGGTTAATTAATTAATAAGAATCATTAATTAATATAATTAATGAAATTAATCAAGGTTGATTAATGGAAGTTATTAATTAATGTATGATTAATTAATTGTAATTAATTAAGGATCAATGTAATTAATTATAAGTAATTAATGGAAGTAAATGGAGGATCATTAATTAGTGTAATTAATGAAGGTGATTAAAGGTTAATTACTGTATACGGTTGTGGATAATTAATTTTTGTAATTAATTAAAGGATAATTACTTAATGTAATTGAAGGATAATTAATCAAGGAAGATTAATTAAGGTAGATTATTAAGATATGATTAATTAATTAATTGGTAATTAATTAATGATAAGTAAGCAGGATTTAAGTAATCGAAGTGATTAAAAATTAGTAATTAATTTAATTAAGGTTAATTAAATTGATTAAGAGTAAATCAAACCTGCTTATGGATGATTGATTGATATTAGATGATTTGGATACGATATCTCTGATATGTGATATGTGCTGTTTTGTGAGATGATTGGTTGATATGAATTATCTATATGTGATATTGTGAATCATCTATCTGTTTATGCTATTCAGAACATAAGTTTAAACTCTTAAATAACTTGGTCATTAAAAAGGCGTTTTGGATTTCGGTGAGACCGGGATCGGGTTTCCAAATTTGGATATCCGAAAACCACATCGATCCAAATTAAACATTAGGTCGTAAATCCCAGTGAAGATCAAAGTGAAGACTTGAAGTGTAAGAACTATTCGTCATTTAAACTCTGAAAGTGATTCCGAGATGAGTTTGACGGGGATAGTACTTTCAGGTTCGAGATGATGATTCAGAGTGCAAGGGCTATGGTCATTGACTCTAAGGTGATTCCAAAATGAGTACAACGAGATAGTGCCTTCGGTTTCGTTCAAACCTGGAACGAACTTGTATGGATCTAATGCTTTCAGAACATCGTCAGGTGGATGATGAGCATTCTAAGATAGATGTGTTCTATAAAGGTAATCGTAGCCTCAAGCCTCATCAACCGGAATGGCTAAAACATGGGAGGTGCAGCAAGGTTAAGTGGGTAGCACCCAAGTAGGACGAGTTTTACCTCTGTCTAGAGGTCCCTTTCTATTTTGGCTTAGTGTGTGGTTGGTCACGCCAACCACGGGGTGGTTTTGTTCGCGACAGTCCGGTAAGGGATGGTTCTGGCCTTGTGTTGCAGGGGATTTTGAGTGGATCCTCTGTACGGTGATCTAGGCCCCGTACTGTGACGGGCGGTACCCAGTAGCCCTACCATTGATGGAAACCTATTCTTCCTACGAGCCTTTACGGTTTTGATTGTATACCTATGTAGCTGGAATTTAATAAATGTAACAATTTCAGCTATTTTCTATTTACTAGAAAACCCTAGACACTATTATAATATCACTGGATTTCCTATCAAATGTTTTGGTTAGCGTAAGGTAACCACTTTTCCATGTTTATGTCTGGGAAGGCTTACGTGATACCTTTCTTTCCAAAGATTTTCAACGTAAAACAATTTTAACTTGTTTACTCATACTAGACCCATGTCCAACCCAAGTGTTTGTTTTCTGTTTTATTAAACTCTTGGATACTCATATTATGTATGAGTAGTCGATGGATTCAGGTTAGCTTTGATGAATTCTGGAGGAGATTTGGAGCAGGAGGCTTCAGCGTATAGATATTATTGTGGTTCCGCTGTGCTAGTGATTGTGTTTGTATCTCTATGATATCTTGAGTTGTATAGTTAGAAAAATGCTTGTAACTGTCTAATATGAAATGTATAAGTTGTGTACTCTGATGTATATGATACTATGTAATATTTCATGTGATATATTATATTTCATTTGTTCCGCTGTAAGAATCTGTTATTGTTGAGTTTCTTCATTCCTATCTTTTCTTCTTCTATCCCTTTCTTTCTTAATTCATGATGCGTCTTTCTGGGCTAAGAAAGTCAGGTCGTGACGTCGTCATCATATGGACGTATTCTATTACCGCTGCATCTACTACATATCTTTTGTTGTTTGTCAGCATTTCTACGGGCAGGTGTTATAACTATCCAAGCTGAATCTAGATTAGACTCTGATACATGTTTTAAAATTTTCCATTATAAAGATTATTATTGAAATAATATATGTTATTCCATTCGTGTGAGATTTTGTTCTGTCTTTATTTTCTTTTTCATCCTCTAAAGGTCCGTCTTTTCATTTAATTTGGGTTGGACATGTGTGGTTTATTATCGACTCAAACAGTATGGAAAAATGGGCCTTTACAAAAGTCCATTATTTATATAATACTTCGTTATATCCTAAAAGTATATACAAAACATTCTTTTACAATTTTACTACCAAAGATTCCGAAGAAGACCAAAAATAAATTTGGATCTTATAATCGAGTCAACCATCTAAACTTCTTTATCCATCGGGTTAGGTAAGTATCTAGGTAAAGTAGGACTCTGGTATCCAAACTCAAGACTAGAGTCTACTTTCCTTAGAAGATCCTAAAGTAAAGACATTTATTATTTGGCCCAATAACATCGAATGCCCTATTTAACAAAGATGCTAAACAACGTTTTAAACTTGTTTTAATAAATTATCTTTTCCAATTGAGATTTATAAAAGTTTAACTTTTATATTAAAAATACTTAGTTTTAATTACATTAATACGGAAGTTTCTGACTTTCAAAAATTATCGAAAATTCTATTTTATTCTAATAATTAAAAACTAACAAATAATATGTCATAATAAGATGCACGACCAAACTATCCTAATGCAAAGGATACATGCAACCATATATATCTTTGTCGAAAACTTAAGAATTTAAACTCCGGGTTTTAATTCAAGTCATATGAAATAATAATATGTACATATATATTTTAAATATCAAATAATACTTTTCGGGATTAAACCAATACCATTTTTTCCAAACCAATTTCCAAAATACACTTTTAAAATCCATGAGAAATATTCATATAGATCAAGTAACATCAAAATGATATAAGGAACTGGGTTTTACCAAAATGTATCATATATTCCCTTTACTAAGAAAGGTAATACTTAAGAGAAGTGCTTTCCAACAGAACATATCTCCTACCCATTTTTAGTCACTTTCGAGCCACTCGAACTAGCTAACATAAAAATACTTTATTTCTCGAATCAACATGTTGATCCCGAGAGTAACCTCGAACTCAGAAAAATCTTAAAACTCTTTTAATAACATTAGTCCTTTAAAATAATTTCAAATGATACCATTATTGTTTTCTTAAAAACCGTCAGAAACCATTTCCGAAAACACCAGGATTTAATTTCACAAATTCTCAATGTAAATCTTTTATAATTCATATTTATACTAACCATATAAGTCATATTTATATAAACCATATTTATATAAGTCATATTTATATTAACCATATTTATATAAGTGATATTTATGTAAACATATTTATATAAACCATATTTTTTTAAGTTTACTTTCTTATATTAAATCATTTTATAATTATTCATCTTTTAAATATCTTACCTTTCCTCTTAAGCTATATTAACAATTATTTTTATTGAAGTTAAATTTTTAACCCAACAATATCGTCGATTGCCTTATAGTCAAATTATGAAACTTAGTTCACAAGGAGTTCGTTTTAATGTTTCCAAAAATTACTATCTACATAACCCATGTCGTGAAAAGGTAATTTACTTACTATTCAATAAACAACAGATAAAGCTCATAAACTGGCAGAGCACGACTAATCAAGCAATAAATGATAATAATTTAATATTATCATTTCCTAATAAACAAATACATTATAAACAACTATGTTAATTATTTGAAAATTATTCTTTTATATAAATATAATCCAAGGTAAATTTATTTCATTTACAAAATTTGAAAATAATACCGTGTCCATTTGTTTTGTTTAAGTGTTTAGGAATCCCCATCGATAACGTTGATCAGATGCATCGACCAGTATCCATAAGCACTCAGCAGACCAATTAACACAATACAAAATATTGTTATAGCACTAACAGATACACTCTCATATTTATAATACACTCAAAATCATATTAAGGCATTCCACTACTCTGTCTCTTAATGAGTTATACCCAACCAAAGCCAATATTCTTGCTTAAACTTCAGCTTTGACACAAAATGTAATCAAGTGCTTTTTCGACCCCCAAATTGTCGACACTTATACATTCATTTTAAGCATTCAAATGCAATTATTTCAAATAATACCTCTCAATGCTTTAAAGGAAAATGCTTTAATAATTTATATACTTTTTAAAGTATACGGTCAAGGGTTTAACTTTAAGTAGTTAATGTATATTATCATAAATAATAGAAAGTAATATTAAAATGTTTATTCAATATGTAATAATAATTCAAAGTGAGACTAACTCATTTTTATCAAACCAAATATCTTCCTACCAACATTCAATCATAACCACACTTCAACTAACATATCCTACTTTATCAAAACATTGCTAACACCCATCCTCTACATTCCTAAACCATACGTCCAAGACCATTATCTTCTATTTGGCTCATGGCCAAGCCCTCCACTATCACCATTACCCATGGCCTAAATCACCACTTCCTCCTTCAAAACCCACGGCCTTAGCCTCCTTCCTTTACTCTAATACCCATGGTCATAAGCCATATTCCTACCCCCAATAGCATACTTCCTAAAGCCAAAAAGAAGAGGAGAAGAGAGAGTGAAGACATGTGTTTAGAAATGAATTTGTGTAGAAATGAAGTGCTTATGTGTGTGTATTTATAGAGTTAGGAATTTTGTGGAAAAGATTACAAAACCCCCTTCTCTTCCATGCATGAGAACATGCACACCATACCCTTACACATCCATACCTCTTACACAACCATACTTCCTTAAATCAAGTCTTGATTTAGGGGGTTCTTCTGCATTAAATAACCGTGCTTACTATTTCTAATTAACTCTTTAGTTTAATAAATATTTCTTTAGTAAAGAGATGTGTTTTAATCCTTGTCATATGTTTCCGTATGATAACTATACAAATTGCAACATATTTACTTGTATTGAATAGAAAGTTAATTTTTAACAAAACATTTTTCGATCATATTTTCAGTATTTATCTAAAGTTTACATTTTTGTACACATTTCAAAAATAATCAGTTATTAATTAATTTTTTTTAACAAGGTTAAAAAATCATATTAAATCTTGGACATAAATATTTAAATAATATAGATATTTAAATATGAAGTGTTCGAAATTACGGGTCGGTATAAGGTTGTACTTATCGTAACTCTGATGAATCACTTAAAGTGATTTTATGTACTTTCCATATGTATAATTAATGTAAATGTGAGATTCGATTGTTATTCTATCTTATATCTTTATTTCTTTTAAAAACCTCTAATTATCCGCCTCTCCAGTATTTGAATTTGTGGCACGTGAATACCGAGAATGTATTAGTGTTGGTCTTCAAGGGTCGAAAAGGTGGATCGTCACAATACATATGTACTCGTTATTTAAACCAAAGTTGGGTCCTTACAATTCCACTTAGGTTTTATAAATTCATATTAAATTAGTTTAATTTATTTGTAGCTATTTATAATAATTAACTCATATAATATTCTTATGCATATTAATTAAATAGTGCTTTATTGCTCAATTCAAGATGAATAATAATCATAACACTTATAGTTTTATACACACACACATATCAACATATATACATAAACATATACATATATACATATGTGTATTTTATTATGTTAATTAACATTTAATAAATTTACTTTATAATTAATTTTATTTGATAAAACAATTTTAATTAAATAATAATTACGTGTTTCTTTAATTAATTAAATCAAAACATATATATTAATACACATATATAACTATAACATTTATATACACACATATTAATATATATGTTTTATTTTAATCAGTTAATTAAATTACTAAATAATTTTAGAAATTTTAATTTAGTTTTAAAACAATTTTGAAAAGTATTTTAAAACCACTATAAAATTTATATTATATTTAGATTTATCTTTTAAATTTAAAGTATATTTTTTAAATTTTCATACTGATTTTATAAAATTAGTCCAAGGCCTAAGTCAATTTAGGCCTTTATAATGGGACCAACCTTTGGAATTATTCCATCGTTGAGCTAAGCCAGTAGCCAGGGAGGTGTACTTAATTACCCAACCCAAGCCTAGACACAACTGTTCTAGATACTCAAATGATAGGTTGGTTTTATTAATTGGCCTTGTATTTACAAATTTAGACCACATAGACCATTAAGGCTTTGATACATTGTTAGTTCTGGGCTAGTCAAAGCTGATAAATAGGGAAGATTTCAGTTTTTTTCCTAATTTAGATCTCGTTGGCGAAGGAAGCAGGCCGTTTATAGCGAGTAAATTAGGTGAATTTCTAAACAATTCCCTAATAAGATTATAGTGGAACTAAGAAATCTAATGGGTTTCACTGGATTCAATCTAAATGATTTTAATAATATCATTTATTATTAATATTGTCCTTATTTTAATTAATTAATCAAATTAATTTATTTAATTTAATGTTTATTATGTCTGAAATTTGAAAAGGTCAAAACATATCAAATAAGTCATATTTCAAATTGTGTGACAAATATGTAAGACTTGACGCAACTGTAATTTGGTTGGGTGTTTGTGTTCTATCATTTGGATATGTAAAGGTGCAAATTGTTAATAATGGAAAGAAATTAATATATCTTAAATGTTATAACTCTGTAACTAATAAAGAGTTACATTTATCGCTTTTGGATAGGAGAAAGGTTACATGAACATATAGGGTGTAAAATGCAAATGTAACATGAAATGACAACAAAATGATATATAAACATGTGTTTAACCAAATAAATACACACACACATGCACATGTATGTATATGTATTATGTGTGTGTATGTATATAAATTTCCATTAAATTATGTTAATGTAAATATTTGTTTAAGAGAAATTAATGTGATAAATTCCAAATTTAAATATTGGGAAAGACCTAATCGACATCTAAAATTTTGGAAGTCCCTCTTTTCTTTTTATGTAAAATCCTAATTAAGTTTAGATCCGATTCAAATAAAGTAATTTGTAAATTCTACGTTTTTTCATAGCTAAAGGAGAGACCATGTATAAGAACTTACATAACTGCAACTTGCATGAAAATATTAACGAATACTTGTACAAACAAACAAACTATGAAATACTATGTTTAATTTTAATCACATGTAGAAACAACATTTGTGTGTGTGCTATATAAAAAAAGTTACATAATAATAATTTATTTTTTGTATATAGCAGTCAAAATAATAAACAAAATAAATCTCAAAATTATTCATTGATCGAGCGTAAACAAATTATCCTGATTCAAAACAAAATTCATGACAACAATTTTAAATTCGCATCAACACTCACACACTGATAAACACACACATACATATACACAGATATATATGTATAAAAAACAATCAATCATTGTAAATATATTTTTGTGCATACATTAATCGTTCAATGTTGCATGAAATACATTTGAAAGAGATGATCCAAAAATGCATAAGTTCATAATACGAAGATCAAATTCCGTTATTGTGTTTTCTTATTTTGATTTAATTTATAAACAACACACGTAATAAATCAAAATTCAATTAAAGAACAATGACGATTTAAATACATATTGCATACATAAATTTGGCTCAAGGGTAACATGTTTAAGTGTGTAAAACAATTATAAATTTAACTTGTAGATCCAACCCTTCATGCCACCTTGATTTGACATATCTCTAATTAGATTCACGACCAGCTGTGCAAGGACGAACCACTTGTATTTTATTTTAGTAGATGTTTGTAATTTGATTTAGAGTTAGAAAAATTATGAAATGAAGTAATGTGATTTCGGCCATGGCAAGGAAGGAGGAGAGAAGGAAAGTGAATGAAGGAAATATTATAGAAAATGAATTAGTGGACTTATTTTAACTGAAAGAATGAAACCTTTTGTATTCTTTAAATTATAACTTACCGAATCAATTCTCTTAATTTCTTCCCTCCACTCCTCTTTTTCATTATGAGGCCAGCCACATTCTACATCTGATGTCCAAAACGTGAAGACTCGCCTTTTCGACCCTCGAAGATCGACATAAATACGTCATTGTATAGCATGCCGAACGATCGAGTGCGTAAAGACAAATTGTTGAGGGGAAAGAAAGTAGGTAGAAGAAAGGAGAAACTAAACAAAATAGAACCTCACAAAAGTCTGAATAACAAACAATATAAATAGTTCTTTACACAAATCAAAAACTATAATATACATATCTCACATCAAAGTACACAAATCAATAATTATCATCCTGGACAGTTATAACAATCTGCCTTCATAATTGCTGATAATTTCAACAACGTTGTAGTGGAATAAAATCAAATACGAGTAATACGTCTCGGCCTCTAGCTCATCTCCTAAGGTCCATAGCATTCTAACCTGAACCTGTAATACTCGGTCTGACCCGAGCATTATAATAAAATAACACCCGAGTCAGTCTGGAAAGCCAGCGTGAGAAAACACACTCAATTTGAATTGTTAAAGTTTTCAAATCCTTTGAAAACAAAGGTATCTCGTAAGACCACGCCACAAATAAACACGAAGGGTTATTACCTTATGATAACCAAAGCATTTCTTATTAAAATCCTCTGATATTATAATAGTATCTAAATACAAATACTTATCCAAATAGCTGAATTGCTTACATCTCACGTTCCAGCATAGTTGGGCATAATTAAAACCGTATGGCGCTTATTGGAGAATGAATTCCATATGAATGACTAGGTACTGAGGTATCACCTGTCACAGTACACGTTTAGAAACATTTACCGAGAACCATGCCAAGATCCCCTGATACACAAGACCGGAAAATCCTTAACCTGGATAGGTCGAATATGCTATCACCAGGGTGTTCCCACCTTTTTCGAGCTCCTTCCATGAGTCGTAGTAATAATATCCAAGGGTATCTAGAAAGGTGATAAACAAGCCCTAATTGGCTGCTACCCACTTAGCCTTGCTACATCTTCTCAGGTTTTCAGTCATTTCCGGTTGATGAGGCTAGAGGCTCTGATTACCTTTTAAGAAATATTCACTTAGAATGCTCATTGTCCTCCAATGACAATGTACTGATAGCATTCACCCATACAAGTCTGTTTTGCGTCTGAACGGAACCGAAGACACTATTCCTACTACATCCATTTTGGAATCACCCTCATGATTAGTAGCGATTAGCCCTTGCACTTCACTACATATTCGACTCCATGATCTTGTTTTCACATTGAAAATGTACCCGTATGATCGAAGTGGTTAATGGATAACAAATCGATCCCGGTCTCTTTGAAACAACTTTCGACTTTTTTGGTAAACTCAGCCTCGGTTCTTTCGGAATAAAACAAACGAAAATAAGATCGGAGAACACCTCCTAACCGTTAGAGGACGGATTTCCTTATCATCGTTCTACATGAACGGAACGAGTTTATACACATAGTACATTAACTATACCATACAATTCCATATTTCTCCTTGATATTTTCAAAGTTATACTTTGGGTCCAGATTTGATACTCGGTTATTTAAATATCAAATAAACAATCCTTCAAACAAAGATTCCATTTTCCACTGAAAAATCCAAGTCATATCTAATTTAAATTTTAAATAAATCAATTCTCTTTATCCAAAAGTATGTACTTATCTTATCGAATTTAGTATGTTCACAAATTATTTTTTCCAAAAATATTTGGAACCCTTTTGAAATAACGTGGAATGAAACGATCCTGACTCGACCTTCGAAAATAGACACCCAAATACATCACCCGTGTCCGAATGCCGTAGATTCAAACGTTGAGTCTGGTTTGCCAGAGTTTATAACACATTAAGTACAACAACATAGCGGAAAAAGAAATGAATATCATTGATACAACAATGGATACAATATCTGATACAATATGATACAACAGATGCCCAACACTATAAGAGCCAAAAATGCACAACAGCGGCAACAACACCGGAAAGATAGCACCAACATAGGCACCAAAAGAATCCAACATCCAATGCTTCCAAACCGAATAACTCAACCCAAAAGCTGCAAAGACTCCAACCCAATAAGCTCATACCACCATCATTACTGAACTTGTAGCAAACTCGGTGCACAATGCGATCGCCAATCCATAGACTCCAAAGATTGCTAAAAACTATATCTATTAGCTGATTATCTAAAAATCTATCTCTAGACTGTCCGTGTGGAAAATTATGGGCACCTAAAGTTTAGAAAGGGAACAATAAACTCCAAGTCAGTCTTGGGACTGGTGTGAGCAAACAAAAACAGTTTATCTTTAACAAAAGAAATAAAAATAAATTCGCTATTCTTTATGGAAAATGAAACTACCATAAGGCCTCTCCGCACACACACAATGCAAGCACACAATTGGAGGAGAGTTCTCCTTATGATAGTCAAACATGCTTGATACGCAAAAATCTTTTGATATTATTATTAGTGCATAATGTTGAAAACATTTCGAAAGTATAATATTAATCTTAGCCAACATAGCTACCATTATACCTGCTATAGCTACCACTTGAGGTGACAAGTTATACAACTACAATCGTAAAGGGATCGTATTGTTTGATCGGATTCAACAAATGGTCAGGCTAAGGAACTACCTACACCACATGGATACGCCTTTCGAGGGATGCCCCGAGAACATAACCAGCTCTTCTCCAACACAAGGTCGGGTTGCCTCTGTAACTAGGTAACTAACTGTCACGAGTATGCCATCCCCCGGTCATCACCGACCTTTATCCGAGAGCTCTCAACACCAACAAATTGCAACAAATTTACAACAACCAAATAAGTTAAATATCTAGGCTCCATACCATCACTCCCTAATTCCGATGAACTCGTAAGAGAACTAAATCGAGCATCTCAAACAAAAAAACTAGAACCAAACCAATCGAAAAAACCACCCTAGCCATCGCCTCGGACCACCGGCACCCTTGCCGACCTCACTAGAGCTCCGACCCGAACCAAGCATTGATTCAACCTATCGCTATCGAGTCCGATGCTCCCAAGTCAATACATGACTTCAAAAATCAACGCCGACCCAATCTGACAGTCAAACCCTTGCTCGACTCCATCTGGTCGCCATGGCCATTTAAAATACCACCAATAATTTTCCGATGATCTCCAACTTGCAAGCTACCTTCGACAACAACTTCCGCCTCCAACTTGCCGCCGTTCATCGGAATTTGCCAACAAATCGAAATCTGATCAACTAAAGATATCTCAACATATACGAGATTAAAAATCTTGAAATGTTTATCAAAAATCATTGTTTTCTAATATGAATCGATTCATGAAATCCAAACATAAAATCGTGAACATTGATTTTTGACTTATATATGATTTTTACTGTTATTTCTTATTTTTTTGAATCAATTACAAAATTAAAATACTTGAAATTATTTTTAAAATTTGTATTGCACTATTATAATCATATTTCATTTAAAAATCATAGCCTAAAATCATTTGAATGGAAAGATATGAATTTTTCATAGGTTGTTCTTGGGTTTGGAAATACAAAAGAGTATTTACATATATACACAGGCATGCATACTTCAATCCACACACAAACATATATATATATATATATTCATGCAGATATATTTACATTTATTTATCATTTTTCACAACAATTACTTCACAAAGCATCAAGATATATCACAGATTCAAGTTTTAAATGGGTCAGTTTGCTCACTTGGATATGAACAGAGGAACAAATTTTATTTTGTTTTTCTTTAAATCTTGAAACTGGAAAATGATCTGCTGTTGAAGTTGGATCTAATCTTGATGTTGTATTTACTTATTACTGGGTTTGATTCAATTTGAAGCTTTGTTGCTTTTGGATTCATGGCTTCAGGTTTGTTTAAAGCTTCTAGGTTTGCTTTCAGATTTGATTTTCTGGTTTTGGATTTGAATCTTGTTTCAGGCTTTTTGATTTTAAACTTTGCTTTGAATTTGAGATGATTTTGTTTTTCTAGTTTATAGATTTTGAAATATATGAAAGAAAATGAAGAAAGAAGAAGATAGTGGTGTATTAATATATTTTTCTTCTTTTTCTTTAATTATTGAATAAAAACGAAAAGATTTTTTTAAAAACAAGACACTTGTTTGATTCCGTATTACATGGTTTACACTTGTTTATATATGTTGTTGTTTAGCTACAAATGTTTTAATATAGTTTAAAAGGGTTACACTTGTCATTTGCATGCATTTAAAGGTTTAAATATTATTTTATAATATTTTCTTTTATATTTTCAATTTATCTTTATATATATCTATCTTAAGTTTCGTAATTTTTCAATTTTTAATTAATGCATTAACACATGTTATATATATATATACAAACTATATCTATTCATATAATTTTTTAAAAGAAAGTATTTTGAATCTTTTCATTAAATCTTATTTCAAACTAAAGCCATTATATCTAATATTGATAAATGTTTATATATAATTTTTTTAAATATAGAATTTTAATTTTTTAAATATTTTTTGAAAATGATTATATTTAATTCAAAATAACTTCCAGTGTATATATATATATTATAACTAGAAACAATTTATTTTATTAGTTTTATAATATTGAATTTTTAAATCCAATTTATTTTCAATATATATTTATATTGCAAATCTAAATTTCAAAAAATCACAATCTATTTATAAACAACACAAATTTATTTATTTTTGAATTTAAATTCCAAAATTCAATTTATAATCAATTTATATGCATAAATATAAAAAAATATCTTATTTAACTTGGAAAAATTCAAATTAATTCACTATTTAATCCAAAATTTTATATTAATTATTTAATTAAATTCGACTCAAAACCGGGATCGTTACATGGAAAGTACCACTGCAGTATCAAACTTTAACGACCTTGGCTCGACCATCGAAAATCGACCACCCGTATTCGAATGCCGCATATTCAAAGGTTGAGTCTTGTTTGTCGGAGCTTATAACAACATTAGGTGAATACAACAAGGCGAAAATAGAAGAATAATTTTATTGATACACAAATAGATACAACAATGATACAAATGAAATGATCAACAACATCAGAGATATGAATACATAGCAGAAAACAAAGCAAAAGCAGATAGACAACACCAACATATGCCTTCAAGAGGGAGAAGGATAGAAATCCCAACAACTGCATTACCAATGAGAATGCTCCAAAGACTTCAAATCAAAAGCGAGAACCCCCATCATGCTGAAGTTAAGCAAATTCGGTGCACAATGCGACTGCCAAACCAAAGACTTCAAAGATTTCCAAAAGCTACACCTATTAGCTGACTATCAGATAACCTGACACTAGGCTGCCCGTATGGAAAATTGTGGACACCCAGAGTTTAGAATGGGAACAATAAACTCCAGGTCAGCCATGGGACAGGTGTGAGCAAACAAAAACAATTGTTTTGAACAAAAACAAAACAAAAGGAAATAAAAAGAAATTCGCTATGCTTTTTGGAAAATGAAACTACCATAAGGCCTCCCACCATACACACAATGCAATCCCACACTTGGAGGAGATTTCTCCTTATGATAGTCAAACATGCTTGATATGCGAAAATCCTTTTGATATTATTACTAGTGCATAATGTAGTAAACATTTCAAAAGTGTAATATTAATCTTAGCCAGCATAGGTACCATTATAATATGCCTGCTATAGCTTCCACCTGAGGTGGCAGGTCATACAACTGCAATCGTAAAGGGCTCATATTGTTTTGTTTGGATTTCCAACAAATGGTCAGGCTAAGGAACTTCCTTCACCGAATGAGAACACCTCTAGAGGACGTCCTGAGAACCTAACCGGCTCTCTGCCAACATAAGGCAGGGTTAACTCTGCAACTAGGTAACTACTGTCACGAGTATGTCATCCCTCGGTCGTTACCAACCTTTATCCAAGAGCTCTCAACACCAACAAATTCCAACAACCACATAAGTTAAATATCTAGGCTCCATACCATGATACCACATTTTATCCAGAAGGAATTGCACATACCCTAAAGGGCGCGACCCTCATAACCTTGCCGCATTCTTCCTGTTTCGAGCATTTTCGGGTTGTGAGGTTCGACGAAGTCTCGTCCACAAAGCTACGCTTTTCACAAACGCCATACTTCGATCAACAAATGATCAGCACTTAGCATGCCACATTACCAAATTGGGAATATATTACTAGTAAATATCAACTACATAACATCTGAGCTCCTACGTCTCGAGAAGGGTGTTAAGCTAAGAGAATAAATTCTCCGCCACCAACATAAATGTATTAGATAGAAACCAGCTCTACATCTCAGAGTGTAACGTCATACATACATCCATACAAGTCTGTTTCGGGTTCGAAACAAAACCGAAGGCACTTCCAAAGAATCCCTTGCAAATCCGGGTATTCACAATCCCGATTAGACTCCCTATCACATATGGAGATCTCTATACCGGAGCAACTCTGCGTGGAGACATTCGACATGAAATCCTTTCATCCTCGAAAATACCCGGTCTTCACCACCATCTTCAAATGCTATCCATTTCGTCGTATCATTATTCGGAATGGGTTATATGACATAAAGTCCTCTCTTGACTAAACTGAATAATGTGCGCTTATTTTTGAAAGCATATGGATATATTGGGATCATAGTTAAGTCACAACCTTTAGCCTAAAATCTTTCTTTTTGAATGTTTTAGACAAATTTCCACTTTAATTTTTAAACAAAAGATTTATCCTTTTAAGATCCTTTTCAATTTGAAACAAGGTTCACCAATCTTTAACAAAGATTCATTCATAGCTTTTAAAACTATTTAAAATTTGATTCACCCATAACTTGAAATCCTTTCAACAAAAACTGGGAATTCTTTCTTATGTATAAAAGTTATTATCATTTGAAAACAAAGGGTTTTATTTTTGGAAAAACCCGATCAAATATGTACAAGTTATAGCCTTTTAAAGTAAAATAATAAAAATCAATGAACTACCGTATTCTCGGCAAGTTCTATTTGGGTAAAATTTAAGTTCCCAAAATAATTCATTCAAAATACTTTAAAAATGGTTTAATATATATATATATAAAGAATTTGTAACCTGTATAACCCTTTAAACCTAGTTTCAAATATATATGTATATAGGATTCAACTTCAAAATCTTGAATTCAAATTCAAATTAAATTATTTTAGTTTCAAAACTTTAACATGCCATATTATATTCAAACTAAATTTAAATTTCAAAATTTCCTTTTCAAAAGCTTTTTATATTCAACCCAATTCCATTTCCAAACCATTTTGGATTCAAAAATTTAACTTTTAAATTCATCATTTTGAACTAAATTCAAAGCACCCGTGACATAACCAATTTCCCATGAAATCCATATGTGTGTGTGTGTGGTGTAATCCAGGGGTTTCACAGGCAACAATAAAATGTCACAACCATCATCAATTCAAACACAACAATATTGATAAGTGGTATAATCCTATAACGCTTGTCTTTCATTCACAGATAAACAAGTAAATTTATCACAGATAAATAAATCACAGTTCACAACTCAATTCAAAATAATCACATCACAGAACATCACACATCAGATATATCAAACATTTCAAAGCATTTAATAGAATTCAATCATCCATAAGCAAATTAATTAATCACGTGATTATAATTAATTTAATTATCTCAAAATAAATTAATCACCCAAACTTGATTAATTAATATTAATTTATTACCAACCATTTGTTATTAATTTAATTAATTAATGAAAATTTATTTAATCATCCTTAATCATCTATCTTAATTAATTATCCTTAATTAATTAATTATTCCTTAATTAATCACATAAATAATTTACCTTAAGTTAATTACAAAATTAATTAACCCTTAATTAATTGCCTTAAGTAATTATCTTCTAATCATAAATTAATTTACCTTTAATCATTAATTAATTCACCTTTAATCATTAATTAATTAACCTTTAATTATCAAATAATTAACCTTAATTATTAATCTTAATTAATCTTTTAATTACCTTCACTAAGTAATTATTATTTTTAAGTAATTATCCTTAATTAATTTCATTCATTAATTATTCTTTAACTACTTAAGACCTTAATTAATTAAAAGATAAACCATTTATCTCACTTAATTACTTTAATTATCATTTAAATCTTAGTAATAACCTTTGGAATTAATTATCAATTACCAATTAAGTTAAAACCTTTAAGTTAAATTAACCTTTAAAAACATTTCATTTCTTAATTACCCACTTAATTACAATATTAAATTTATTTAAAATAAACTTTAAATTAAGGTTGTACATACTTTAAACTTAAAATAATTTGTTTTAAAATCTTAATAAATCCCAACATAAATCAACATTTATTATTCAAAAAGAAATGGGTTATGAAATTTTTTAAACTTAACCTAGTTTTAAAATTTAAAAACTTGTTATTACCCTTAATTCCCATATCCGAGTCAAACGAGCAAAATCCCTGAGCCCAACCACCAAAATCCTCGAGTACAAACCCGAGCAACTCGCGCTAACATTTTACTTCGAGCCAAACACACAAAAACTTCGAGCAAGTCCCGAGTAACCTCCTTCTTCCCCAAATTCATAAACCATACCTAGATACAACTTGCACGCATGCACGTGCACCGATGCCCTGACCACTTTCGATCATCGTCGCGTCCCTCAACATGTCATCGTCAACCTTGCCGACCAACACAAACTCCCAACTCCGACGAACTCGCGAGGAAAATGAAATCGATCCATCAACATGACTGGAACCAAACTTCGATAAACAAGAAACGCTTCGCATCAACAATTCCAATCACCAAACACCATGTAATTTCGACTAGAGCCACACCACGACACGACCCTTTGATTCCCTCTAGTCTGATCCTATCCAGTGCCCCGACATCATCGCACAAGCTCAAAAAATAACGACGACGTATTCTGGTCCTTAAACCCTATAAAGCCACCATTCCATCGTCACAGCGATCGAGAATTTCGCTGGCCATTTTTGCCATGCTCCCCGCCCTCCAAACCATCTCCAGTATCAACCTCCACCTGCCTCCCTTCGCCGATCGTCGGAATCGATGAAAAACTAAATCTTGTTCATCTCGAGATATCTCGACAATCCAATTCTTAAAAATCCTCAAATTACTATTTAAAATCAATGTTTTCCCATTCGAATCTGGTTATGGTATCGAATAATGAAATAAAAATGATCAAATTTTCTATTTTGCAAAGTTTTCATTGTAATTTTCATTTTTGTAATAATTTATTCAATAAACATACTTGAATTTATTTTTAAAATTGATATTACATAGTTACCATCCTTTTTCATTTATAGATCATCACCTGAAACAGAATGAGGAAAGAAGATTTGAATTTTTTATGAGTTTAGCCTTTGAATGTTTAAACAGAGATGTTAATGCCTGTAAACAGACATGCATACAACAATCATCTACCTTTATGTATATATATACATGCAGGCATACTTACATCTATACAAACATTTCATAATCATACTACAAGCATTTATCACAGGCAGATCAGGATATATGTATAGATTTAAGACTTTACTCACCTAGTTCAAAAGAACAAAGAAGGCTTGAAATGAATTTGCAAACTAGAAATTGTTTTTGCAACTTTGAAACTGAATTTGATCTTAATTTGCTACATGATTTGATGATCCTTGAAACTGAAGTTGATACTTGCTTTAAGATTTCAGGTTGAACTTGTTAAAGATTGTTTGCTTGCTTGAAATCCTTGCTTTTGTTTTCCAGATTTGATTTTGAACTTTGCTTCAGTTAAAATGATCTTAAATCCATTTTGCGTTTAGGTTTGAGATTGTTTGATCTGGATCTTTTTTTTATACGGAAAGGCTTTGTTTTAGGTTGAAATGAATTGAACAAAGGTTGTTTTGTTGTAATACCGAGTTGAATTTAAATTGCTTCAGGCTTTTAGATTTTGAAAGATTGTTTTCCGTTTCCAGGTTTTGAATTTGAACAGATCTTATTTTTTTTATTGTTGATTTGAAATTGAACCTGATTTTTTTTCTTTTTCAAACTTGGCTCAGGTTTTAAAAGTTTGAGTATAAAAAATTTTAATGAAAGAAAATGGGAAGAGAAGGGGAAATAGTGTATTTATAATCTTGTTTTAATTTTATTTATTATTCTAAATAAAAAGACAAATGACACTTGTTCAATTTCTTGAAATAATTGAATTACACTTGTATTTTGCATGTTTCAATTTGTTTGCAAATGTCAAATTGTATTGTATAATTGTTCCAAATGTTTAAAGCATGCTAATTTTTTTACACTTATCTTTATTTATATATTAATGTTTTAAATATTTTCTATTTTTAATAAATGCATTTCCTTTTGTAAATATGTATAACTTTAAAAAAATTGATTTTAAAATCTAATAATGCATTAATAAACACACATACATATTATATATAAAATTTTAAAATATAGAATTCAACTTTAAACAATTTTTGAAAATTACTTATACCAAATTCAAAATATAACTTTCAAATATATATACATATAAATATTAAATAAACAAAATTAGAAAAACAACTTTTAATAATGTTTTCAAATCCAATTTATTCTCAATATATTTATTTTTGAATTTAAAATCCAAAATTCAATCTACAATCTATTTATAAAACAAACACATTTCCTATTTATTTTGAAAAAAATTCAATTTAATTCACAATTTAATTCAAATTTTTTATATTAATTACCAATTTAAATTTCACTTAAAAACGGGGTCATTACACAAACCATGGATTCATAGCTCAACGACTATGTTTCTATCGTAGAGAAGTCCAATAATTTACTATAGGCACTCACTTCCTTCGATTTCGCCATGCGAGTATATCATTACTTCCTAAAAACTTTATTTAATAATTATCTTAGAAAAATGCTTATAAGTTTCTAAAATAAATTTCTAAGTTTACTCAAGGAAAACATACTTAAATAAAAGTTATTATACAAAGCCATATTAATATTTAATAATTTATCTTTAAAACAACAATGTTGACTAATTCTTAAATACTAATAATAATAAATCTTTAATAATCATTATAAGGTTATTAATTGAGAATTGAATATGTTTTAGACAATTTGAAGTAATTAAATAACTAATTTCCAAAATATTTTTAACACTTTTAAAGTTATCAAGTTAATAATTAAAAATCCTCTTTTTAAAACAAGCCCAATTTCTCGATTCTAATTTCATTCTGAAAATTTGGAAATCTTACTTGAATTCCAATATAACAAATTTAAAGTTATTTCAAATTTCACTTCTATTCTTCCAGTCTGTTAAAAATCTTAATTTTTAAACCTTTCACATTTAGACAAGTACCACTTAAGGATTTGTTATTTAAAAATCCTTTTATATACTTTATTCCAAAATCCCTGTTTACAATATCCCAAAGTAGTTAAATACAATTTCAAAACCTTTTATTTTACCCAATTAATTTGTCCAAAACTCTATATAAATATTTTACTTCAAAATCCCTATTTACAATTCTTTACCAGTTCAAAACCATATTTTATTGGTATGTGAAAATTCCAAAATCTAGGCCAAAACTGTCATTGCATTCAATCAATTTAAATCACACAATAACCTGTCATAGATTATCCCAACAAAACCTATATCATCATATATGAAATTAAATTCAATATTTTTGAGTAATCCAGTTGGATCCCTCTAGCCTATTTCCTTTCATCCAAAGATGTTAATACAGCGGAAAAATACCAGTTCTGCTTCGAGGCAGAATATTGCGGTATATTGGGTCATCCGCTATTATGCGGGGCGCATAGGGTCTCATTCGCTATATATATGTGGAAATATCAATCACTCCAATATATATGCATACTACTATATATAATATCAAATTTAATTGATAAAAATGTATCAATTCAACTAATCAATCATTAATAAAATTTAGCTACTTAAAATTAATGCCGGCAGTCCAAAACTGAGTGAGATTAACTCACCTTGAGTTTTTACTTTGCCAAAACGTTCCGATTTTAAATTAAATCGAACACGTTTTATTTAAAGTAAAAATTTAACTCACTCCAAACATCCCCACATCTATTCCAGATGCAGTGCTCGTCGCCACAATTCCGTCGCCACTTGTTTCATCCAATTCCGACCTCGTACGAACAAGATATGCAATTTATAAGATTTGAATATAGATTATATATATAATTTTTTTTTATTTATTACCCTAACAAAGTGGATCCATTCATTTCGAATTGCAAATCTTGGCGCCTCTTTTCGTTCTCCATCATTCGCGAGTTCCAGGTCAAAGAACCCATCACGTCGCCCCAAAACTACGATCATCGCCAATCCTCGTATGGCCAGACCTCGTCCACCGAGCCTAAACGACACGCCTACTCACACCGCACCAATGCCAGCAAAATCAAAGAGCTCGATGCCCTATCGCTCTTGAAGAACGTGTGTGAACGCGGTCGTTCAAACCTATATGCCACCAATCCAATGCCTTGATTTTGATTATACCCGTTGGATCTGTAGAGGGGAATGTGCTCTACGTTTCTCCAGTTGGAAGCTTTAGCTAAAAGTCGATGGATTGCTCAGAAATTTTGGAGAAAAAAGGCTATTTTTCGGCCATTAAAACGTAACCGGTGGCTGCGTTAAATAAAAACTAGGGTTTACAATTCATACAGTATATATAGGCGTATATATATTATTTTAATATTATTTTCTCAATTAATGTGCTTTTCTGGACGAACTCCAAACGAAGTGTGCCGTCTGGCGTTAATAATGTTTTATCCCTATTCCGAACACAATGGAACATGTTTTGAGTCCTAATTCGATCGTATGTGGAAGACAGATTCCCGTATTGAATTAAAAATTAAATTTTCGATATTAATTTCAATGCGTTTCTATCCCGTATAACTAAACGGTAACTCCAAACACTACGAAATTTGAAATCCAATAATATTACACTATTACGGATCCAATGGAACTAGTTCTGTTGAATTTCGAGACTATGCTCTGGAAGGCTATTTTAATGTGTCGATTGAATCGAGCGATTTTCAAAATCGTCGAAATCGTTTAAAATTTCAATTTTTAAAACTTACTAACTCCATTATATTTCAAATAGAATTTATATCCAGATTAGAAATCATTCCGATTTATATTAAATCAAAATTCCATTATTTACACTATAACCATATTTTAAATTTCACTATTAAATTAATATATAAATTTCAAACTTTTAATTTATTAACTTTTAATCCCATTCAAAAGTCTATTACCATCACTCTAATTCAAATAGAGTTTTATATCAACTTAGAAATCATTTCTGTTCACATCTAACTCCAGGTTCCCATATTTTCCCAATTTCAAATATTAAATTTACTATTTACCAAATCAAATTAATCACTATATTTGAAATTTTTAAGGTAGGAAAAACGATTCAAACTCATTTATTTTTCTAAAACCCACTTACTAAAAATTCAGTATTCCACTCCTTAACTCCTTAACTCCTTAATTTCAACCCTAATAATTTGTTTCCATTTTTAACTCAAAATCTTGATTTCAAATTCAATTCAAAAATCAACTTTTCTAGTTAACAAAAGTTTCCAAAAATTTTATAACACTCTAAATTTCTGAATTTTTTTGACAGAGTCTTATTTGTACGGAGGGCCTTTTTCAATATGACAAGAGATATAAAAATATATACATCGACCCACACGGTTGGAAAACAAAATATATATCAATATATAATCATTTTTTATTTTATTGCATAGGCGTACTATTATTTAGTGTTTTTAAGCGAGCGGCTTATTTATATGCATTCACGCAACTATAATCTATCTAAACAGTCCCCTGTACCTATACTTACTCAAAATAAGCACATGAGTTTCATAAACATGAAATTTTATAACATTTCATTCCTTTAACTAGCTAAATACGTAAACTTTATAACTCGAACATGCCAGTCATATATTACAAGCAATTATAAGGTTACAACACTAATTTAATTTCCTTCCCATGGACCATATAACATTTCATTCAATTCGAAATGATTTACAACCAAATTTATTGTATTCAATTCATATTTCCAACAACCAAACTCATATTCATTCCAAATTGATTTACATGTGCTTACTTGCATAAATTTACTTATATTCAATTTCAAATTGATTCACAATCAATTTATTTACAATCCATTCATTATTGACCTTCATTATATGCAAATCCATTTTATCAACTTCAATTGATTCTCTTTTAAATTGACTCTAAATCAATTTTTTTTTCCATTTTCCATTGGTTTCCCATTCATGATTTTCACCAAACATTGTTCGCCTCATGTGGTGCTAAAAACATTCCAATCCACGTTAATTTATTGATGAATCGTTTCATAAATAGTCACTTAGTTAAGTTTCCATTGCAACCAAGTTCTAATTCATTTTAAATTGAACCTCATTCAATTTTTTTGCTTTCATTTATTTAGTTTATCCCATTTATGCTATAACTTGGGAATCATTCCATGTAAATCGATTCTTGAATAATTTATTATATCATAACATGGTTCTTGCACTTGCATTTCTATTTACTTTACATCCAACTCATATTACCTCTTTTCCATCCCTTTCATTCTTTTCACATAGATTTATTCGCTTCATTTTATAATGAACGACATTTCAATTCATACTAATTTATTTATAAACCATTTCACAAAATTATCTCTATGTTTATTATAAACATTTCATATCACTACTTAAGTTTATATTTAGCTCTATAACTTAAGTTCATATCCAATCTTATCAGATCTATCATATTAAATTCATTTACTCTTAAATTGAATTCATTTCTTGTTATCAATTGTTTAACCATTTGACTTGGTCATACTTTTTCACTTCATCGGTTTAATATGTTATACACTTATTTATTCACAATTCCCTAAATTTCCATTTAAGTTCATTCACATTCAATATTTATAACATTTAGTTATATAATCATTTCATAAATCACATTTATATTCAATTTATCCCATTCTAATTCACGCTCCATTTAAAATTAATTTTTTTTGAATTTCCATTCTTTTACCATAATATCAAACCACTTTCATTTAGGTTTTACCATTTCATTTCTCAATTCATAAATTCAAAAACTTATTTACTTAAAATCCTATTTTATTCACTTGAGTCCATTTACATTTTATAATCATAACTCTGGATTATACACATTACTTAATAGCTTAAGTATATCCATTTCATTTAATAATTATATCTTATAGTTATATAACCATTTTGCATTTCCAGCTTAACATCAAATTCAAATCAAATTCAACCCAATCTTATTTAACTTATCTAAGTAAAATTTTAATTCATAATATTCATTTTAACCTACTCAAGTTAAACCTCAATTCCAGGACTAAAATTTACACTTCCTTTTCTTATCTCTATCAACTTCAATTTATAAGTTCAATAACTGATTTCTCTTAACCTTACGAATCACGTAAATGGAAATCCCAGAATTCAATTACCGTTTTTATTTCAAATCATTTTGAAATCATAACCATATTAATATCCACTTTTGTATATTAAATCATGCTTTTGGATTTTCAAAACAACTTAGTTTTACCCAAAATCAATTTCCCTTTGGGATTTCTAAAACAAAACTTGTTTATTACCAATCACTATGGTAGCAATCCATCACCAAGAAACACAAAATTACCGATGATGCGTCCGTCATCACTAGAATTATTTTCCAATGATTAAAGTGAGTTCAGTGCTTCATACTTCCAAAATTCATTTTAAAACATTTTCTATTCGAAAATATCTCCAAATAACAATCCACTATTATATCACAATTCTTCTCATCAAACACTTTGGAAAACATTTCCAAAAAGCTCCAAGATTTAAAAATTCCCAAACATTTTGTTCAAACCCAATTTAATACATTTTCCAAAATTTTCGGGATTTAAATTTCAGATTCTGGTTTGAATCCAATTGTAGTTATAACTCCTTTGTATATATTGTATTTATAAAATCTCTATTTGGTTATATATATAAACATTTCAAATTTTATAATCTTATTTGATTATAACATTAACAACCAACACTCCAAACATATACACTATAATAATTTTAGAAGATTATTTCATTTATAACAAAATACAGTTTGGGGAAAATTATTCCATTCACCCCCTTTAAAACAATACTATGTTGGTTTACCTTGTTTAAGAGTTTAGAAACCCCTATCAATACGGTTGTACTTCCCGTACCGACCAGAATTTATAAACTCCCAACCGATAAGTCAACACAATATAAAAACATTTTTTATTCACCAACACATACGCACTCATATCTATTAATACACTTAACTCATTCTAGAGTGCTACTGACTCCATCTCCAATGAGTAATACCCACCTAATCCTAGGTATATCGCCAACTTAAGCTCTGATACCAACTTTGATGACCCGCCTTTTTTACTTTAAAAAATCAACATAAATACGCTCATTATATAACATGCTGAACGATCGAGTGCCGAAAAGACAGGTTATTGAGGAGAAAGAAAGTAGGTAGAGGAAAGGAGAAACAAAACAAAGCAGAACCTCACAGGGGACTGAATAACATAAAATATAAATAGTTCTTTGCACAAATCAAAAACTGCAATATACATATCTCACATCAGTTACACAAATCAGTAATTACCAGCTTGGACAGTCATAACAACCTGCCCTCACAATTGCTGATAATTTCAACAACATTGTGGAGTAATATATCTCGGTCTGTAGCTCGTCTCCTGAGCTCCATAGCATCCTATCCCGAACCTGTAATACTCGATCTGACCCAAGCATTATAATAAAATAACACCCGAGTCAGTCTCTAAAACTAGCATAAGAAAACACACTCAATTTGAATAGTTAAAGTTTTCAAATCCTTTGAAAACAAAGGTATCTCATAAAACCACGACACAAATAAACACGACCGGTTTTTACCTAACGATAACCAAAATATTTCATATTAAAATCCTCTAATATTATAATAGTGTCTAAATATAAATATTTATTCAAATAGCTAAAATGCTTGCATCTCACGTTCCAGCATAGTTAGGCGCAATCAAAACCATACGGCGCTTATTGAAGAGTGGATTCCATAAGAATGACTAGGTATTGGGTATCACCTATCACATTATACGTCTAGAAACAGTGTACCGAGGACCATGTCGGGATCCCATGCTACGCAAGACCGAACTATCCCTAACCTGGATAGACCGAATATGCTATCACCCTGGGTGTTCCCACCCTTTCTGAGCTCCTTCCATGAATCGTAGTAATAATATCCGAGGGTATTTAGAAAGGTGATAAAACCCCAATTGACTGCTACCCACTTAGCCTTACTACATCTCCCCTGCTTTTCAGTCATTCCTGGTTGATGAAGCTAGATGCTATGATTACCTTTTAAGAAATATTCACTTAGAATGCTCATTGTTCTCCAATGACAATGTACTAAAAGTACCCATCCATAAAAGTCTATTCTGGGTCCAAACGGAACTGAAGGCACTATTCCTACTACATCCAATTTGGAATCACCCTCAAATTAGTAGCGATTAGCCCTTGCACTTCACTGCTCCATCTTCGACTCCATGCTCTTTTTTTCACATCGAAAACATACCCATTGGATCGAAGTGGTTTTCAAATAACAAATCCGATCCCGGTCTCTTCGAAACAATGTTCGATATTTTTGGTAAACTCAACCTCAGTTCTTTAGGAATTAAACGAACGAAAATAAGATCGAAGACCACCTCCTAACCATTAGTGGATAGATTTCTTTATCCTCGTCCCAGAAGAACAAAATGAGTTTATACGCACAGTATAGCACCTTGAACGGTATCTGTACCATATAATTCTCGTATTTCTCCTAGATATTTCCAAAGTTATATTTTGGGTCCAGATTTGATAGTCGGTTATTTAACTATCAAATATATAATCCTTCAACCAAAGATTCCATTTTCCACTAAAAATTCCAAGTCATATCTAATTTAAATTTTAAAATTAATTCTCTTTATCCAAATGTATGCACTTATCTTATCGAATTTAGTATATTCACAAATTATTTTTTCAAAAATATTTGGAACCCTTTTAAAATAACTTGGAAAGTACCACTGCGATATCAAACCATGGATTCATAGCTCAATGGTTACGTCACTATCCCAGAGAAATCCAACACTTAACTGCAGGCACTCACTGCCTTCGATTTCGCCGTGCGAGTATACAATTACTTCTCGAAAACTTTATTTAATAATTATCTCAAAAAATGCTTATAAGTTTATAAAGTAAATTTCCAAGTTTACTCTAGGTAAATATACTTAAATAAAGGTTATTATGCAAAGCCATTTTAGTATTTAATAGTTTTTCTTTAAAACGACAATGCTGACTTATTCTTAAATACTAATAACAATAAATCTTTAACAATCATTATAAGGTTACTAATTAATAATTGAGTATGTTTTAAACAATTTAAAGTAATTAAATAACTAATTTTCAAAATATTTTTAACACTTTTAAAGATATCTAGTTAATAATTAAATATCTTCTTCTTAAAATAAGCCTAATTTCTCGATTCTAACTTCATTCCAAAAATTTGGAAATCTTACTAGAGTTCCAGTATAACAAATTTTATACTTATTTCAAATGTCACTTCTATTCTTCCAATCTTTAAAAAATATCAATATTTATACCTTTCACATTTAGACAAGTACCACTTAAGGATTTATTATTTAAAAATCCTTTTATATACTTTATTCCAAAATCCATGTTCACAATATCTCGAAATAGTTAAATACAATTTCAAAACCTTTTATTTTGCCCAATTAATTTGTCCAAAAATCATTATAAATTTTTTACTTTAAAATCCCTATTTACAATTCTTTACCAATTCAAAACCATATTTTATTGGTATTTAAAAATACCAAAATCTAGGCCAAAACTATCATAGCATTCAACCAATTTGAATCACACAATAACATGTCACAGATTATCCCAACAAAACCCATATCACCATATATGAAATTAAACTCAACATTTTGAGGAACCTAGTTGGATCCCTCCAACCTGTTTCCTTACATCCAAAGATGTTAATACATCATAAATATACCAATTCCGCTTCGAAGTGGAATATCGCGCTATATATGGTCACCCGCTATTATGCGGGGGACATAGTGTCTCATCCGTTATATATATGCAGGAATATCAATCAATCAAATACACACACACTACTATATATAATATCACACTCAGATGATAAAAATGTATCAGTTCAACCAATCATTAATTAAATGTAACTACTTAAAATTAATCCCAACAGTCAAAAATTGAGTGAATTAACTCACCTCGAGTTTTTAATTTGCCAAACGTTCTAATTTTAAATTAAATCGAACACGTAGGATTTAACCTAAAAATTTAACTCACTCCAAACATTCCCAGATCTGTTCTCGTTGCCATGATTCCATCGCCGCTTGTTTCGTCCAATTTCGACCTTGTACGAACAAGATATACAATTTATAAGATTTGAATATAAATTATATATATATATATTTTTTTATTTATTACCCTAACAAATCAGATCTGTTCATTTCGAATTGCAAATCTTGGCCGCCTATTTTCGTTCTCTTCACTCGCGATCTATATTGCTACCAAACCAATGCCTTTTTTCGATTATACCCGTTGGATCTGTAGAGGGGAACATGCTCTACGTTTCTCCAGTTGGAAGCTTTTGCTAAAAAATGATGGATTTCTCAAAAATTTAGGAGAAAGGAGGTTTTCGGCCATTAAACATAACCGGTGGCCGCGTTAAATAAAAACTAGTGTTTACTGTTCATACAATATATATATGCGTATATATACTATTTTCTCAATTAACGTGCTTTTCTGGACGAGCTCCAAATAAAGCATGCCGTCTAGCATTTATAATGTTTTATCCCTATTCCGAAAATAATGGAACATGTTTTGAGGCCTAATTCGCTCGTATATGGAAGATAGCTTCCCGAATCGAATTAAAATATTAAATTGTCGATATTAATTTCAACGCGTTTCTATCCCATACGACCAAACGATAACTCCAAATGCTACAAAATTTGAAATCCGATAATAATACACTATTACGGATCTAATAGAACTGCATTTGTTAAATTCCAAGACTGTGTCCCGGAAGGCTATTTTAACGCGCCGACTGAGTCGAGCGATTTTCAAAATCGTCGAAATCATTTAAGATTTCAATTTTTAAAACTTACTAACTCTATTATATTTCAAATAGAATTTATATCCATATTAGAAATCATTTTGATTTTGATTAAATCAAAATTCCATTATTTACACTATTACCATATATTTTAAATTTCACTATTAAATTAATATAAAAATTTCAAACTTTTAATCCCATTCGGAAGTCTATTACCATCACTCTGATTCAAGTAGAGTTTTAAATCAACTTTAAAATCATTTCTATTCACATCTAACTCTAGGTTACCATATTTTCCCAATTTCAAATGTTAAATTTATTATTTACAAAATCAAATTAATCACTATATTTGAAATTTTAACCCATTTAACTAATTCAACTAAAATCTACATATTCAAAATAAACTGATATTTCGAATTCAACACTTAAAAATGAATTAAACTTTCAAAATTAAACGACCAAAATTCCGGGTCGTTACAAAAAAAATTCCATTAATCCATATTTCTACCATCATCTATCGAAACTGGTTTAAAGTTACACCGATATCGTATATCGACGCATGTAAATATAACTTTTATATATGCATTCAAATAATTAGAAACGCTCTAAAATGTCAAATAAACTAAATAATAATTAGCATTTCTAAAATATTAATTAATTTACAACATTTTATAAATTAATAATATTATATGGTTTTTCAAAGAATTCACAAATTCGGTTATATGACTCAAAGTTGTGAATTCAGTCACAGTATTGAAGAATTCAAACATTAACGTTCATACATCAACTTAGCTAGTAGTGTGACAAATTGGCTGATTTCATCTCCTATAGACCTTTTCAATAAAGCCAAATTTGTTAAGCGGTACCATTTAGCAATGATTATTTACACGAAATCTCTTCATCTACAGTGCACCACATTAGGACTTATGGAAGTTGGTGTAACGACCTAGTTTTTTAGTCGCTTGATTTTCGAATATTTAATTGAATTTAAGTATTGAAAAGTGAATTTTACAAGTTAAATCGGTTAAATAATTGAATCTAGAATCTAATGTGAATAAAAATGATTTATAAAGTTGATTTAAATCTTATTTGAATTAAAAAAAGTTGGTAAACTTTTAAAGTTGAATAAAAAGTTAATCTACAGAAATTGAAAATTTTAATATTAAATTAACAAGTAAAAATGGTCATTTTGACACTATCCCGGATTTCGACAAAACTACTTTCATTGGATCTAATATATTATTATATGATTTCAAATTTCATGGCAATCGGACTTAACATTTGAACGGGCGAGTTTGAAACGCACAAAAATTAATTAAAGGAGCTTTAGTTAAAATAATTCAATTTCGGAAACCTATCTTCCAAATACGATGGAATTAGCTTCCAATATATTCCATTGAGATTGGAATAGGGGTAAAAAAAATTATGAACGCCAGACGGCATGCTTCGTTTGGAGTTTGAAAATATATCGGGTGAATAGTATTTTTTCAATTGCATATATGAAGTCCCCAACTCTCTTTTATTTTGCCAAACCCTAAACCTAATTTCCATAGCCGCCACCCATGATTCCAAGTCCGAAAACTCATCTCTTCTTCCCCAAGTATCTCTCCATACACAAAACATTACATCTCGACTTCGACATGAAATTTGTAAAGCACATCGACCTCTTCACATCCAATGGTTAAGATCGAATATGGTGGAGTGGATTGACTGGAAAATGCTGCCTTTCGGGCCCATTTTAGGGGAGAAATTCTCAACCTTGGTGGATGTGACGACCCGACTTCCTATGCCCAGAAAACCACTTCGTCTTGAAGAAAGAAAGGGGTGAGAAAATAGAAAAGATAGAGAAGAAAGAACAACAACATCAGAATCTCACAGCGGAACGATTAAATTATAATAATCACATAAGTATTTACATAATATACAACATCAATCAGAGTTATAAAGACAATACATCACATACTAGACAGTTATAAACATCTGTCTAGTTATACAACTCAATACACAAGTCAACACAGAGATACCAACACAGCGGAACTATAAATATATATCTACAACGCTGAAGCCTCCTGCTCCATTGCTCCTCCAGAATTCGTCAAAGCTAACCTGAATCCCTTGGCTACCCATAAAAATTTGGGTACCCGAGAGTTTATGAAAAACAAAAATAAACTCCGGGTCAGACATGGGTCTGGTATGAGTAACAGGTTAAAGTTGCTTAACTTTGAAAATCTTTTGAAAACAAAAGGTATCACGTAAGACTTCCCACACATAAACATGGAAAAGTTTTTACCTTACGCTAACCAAAACATTTGATAGGAAATTCTGTGATATTATAATAGGTCTAGGGTTTTCAAGTAAATAGAAAATAGCCGAAATTGTTACATCTATTAAATTCCAGCTACTAGCCACAAAAGTGGGTGATACAATCAAAACCGTTGGCACTTATTGGATTGTGGATTCCATACAATGGCTGGGCTACTGGGGTACCGCCCGTCACAGTACGGGGCCTAGATCACCGTACCGAGGATTACTCCCTTCATCCCCTGCAACACAAGGCCGGAACCATTCCTTACTGAACAGTCCCGAACAAGATAACCCCGCAGATAGCCGTCGCTACTGCCCACTAAGCCGAAATAAAAGGGACATCTAGACAGGGGAATATCCTTGTCCTGCTTGGGCATGACCCACCTAACCTTGCTGCATCTCCCCTGTTTTAGCCATTCCCGGTTAATGAGGCTTGAGGCTATGATTACCTTTATAGAATACATTTCTTAGAATGCTCATCGCCCGCCTGACGATGTGTTGAAAGCATTCAATCCATACAAGTTCGTTCCGGGTTCGAACGAAACCGAAGGCACTATCTCGTTACACTCATTTTGGAATCACCCTCAGAGTTAACGACGATAACCCTTGCATTCTTAATCTTCATCTTCACTTCATATTCACGACCTATCGTTAATTTGGAAACGATGTGGTTTTCGGATATTCCTAATGCGGAAAACCCGATCCCGGTCTCATCGAAATCCAAAACGTGTCTTTTAAGGCCAAGTTGTCTATTTAGGCTTAACAGTTTAATTCAATATCATCAATATACACATAGACAGATAATTCACAATCACAATAGATAATCACATCCTCATAAACAAATAATTCATATTATCATCAAAACAGATAATTAAATATTATCATACTTTAAATCAAACATCCATATCACATAGATATTTTTCAAGTCAGATCTGAATGTACAACCATCAAATGAAATATCACTATCATTCATCCATAAGCAATGATTTATAATCATACCATTTTGTAATTAATTTAAAATGAATTAAATTAACTACTTCTATCTCTAATTAATTTAAAGTAAATTAAACTAATTACTTCATCTATAAATCCTGCTTATACCATCATAAATTAATTTTATATCAACTTAATTAATTAATCTCTAGATATTTATCTTAATTAACTTCTTCGATTAATCACCTTCTAATTACAGTAAGTAATTAGTCTTTAATTAATTTTACAAATTAATTATCCTAAATCATTTATAGTAATTAACATTTAATTACTTACTTTATAATTAAATACAATTAATTACATTTTCTTTAATTAATCACTACATTATTTATTATTTCTTAATTAAAGTATTCTTAATTTCATCATTAATTACATTAATTAATGATCTCTAATTTGGATTTAAATTAAATTACTTTATTTAATTTAATTACATTAAGTGATTAATCCTTAATTAAACACAACTATTAATCACCTTGACTAATACCAACCAGTAATTAACTACCCTTAATTACTTATTCCAAATTAATTATTCCACAATTAATTATCTTCATTTTACTAATCTCTTGATTAATTACAAAAGTAATTATCCCAATTACTTATTTACACATTATTTTCACTAATTACATTCAGTAATTATATTAATTACTTCCTCAAGTAATTATGCTCCATTGAATACACTAAGTGATTACACATATCAAACCTTCAAATGATTTCTTAAATTAATTAAATTAAATTAATTAACTTAAATAAATCATTTCATCAAATAAATTACAATAAGTAATTAATTTCTTCATTACTTTTATCCAGTGATTACATTTAACAATTTATAATAGATTATTTAATGAATCTAATTAATTATCCAAAATTAATCACATATATTAATTAATTAATAATACTTAATTAACTATCTTCACTAATTAATAAATTTTCTTAATCTACTTCTTACTTGATCTCTAATTATAAATTAATCTAAATTATTAATTTATAACTTAAGTACATAAGTCATTCTTAATTAACCTATCATTTGATTATTTTAAATATCTTAATTATCCCTAACAAAATTCATTTCTTTATTTATGACTTTATTAATATCTAAGTATATTAGAACATTACATTTCAAATTTAAATTCAAAATTTCATTTTGAATTTAAGATTCAAAATGGTTTTTATTCAAACATTTTCAAATTTTAATTCAATTTAGAATCCTATAAATAACATTAACTTCTTATATAGGAAAGACCCATACTTCAACTGCTTGAATCTTAATTTAAATTTAAACTTGCAAATTCCCAAGTTAAAACAATTTATTTAACTCCCATTCAAAAGAACTTTGTAAAAACCAATTCAAACATTTATTTGGAAACAAACACTTTTAAAACGAACTATTTGAATTTAATTTTTCTTTATACATTTAGATTTTAAATCTGATTTATTTTTCAGTTTTGAGTTCATTAATTTGATTTGGGTTTAACACTTTTGATTTCATTAGTCTAACTTTGAATTTAAAATTTGGGTTTAACTTGCTTTTGGAAAACTTGATTCGTAATTTAAAAAAAATCCAAATTCATTTCTAAAACTTATATTCAAAAGTTCACTTGAATTTATATTTTGAACTTTTAACTTCAAACACAGTTTAAGTTTTGATTCAGATTTTAAATTACATTTAAAACCTGAAACTGTCAGGTTGAAACCCATATTTGCTTGTTTTAAACTTTATATTTTTATTTAAATTTGAATTCAAAACTAAATTTGATTTCAACTTCAACTAGATTTACACTTTATTTACTTCCATTACTTATTTATAAATAGGTTCCAATTGAATTTGTTTTTGAAACAATGCTACTGCAGGTTTACAAAAAAAATGGGAAACAAATCTGACCCGAGAGATGCAAAAACTGCTTCGAGTCTCCCCTACCTCTACTTCGTGTCAAACCTGGAATAAACTCGCATCTCCCCGAGTTAAAATCCTGCTCACCACCAAAGAAAAACCCAACACACTTTACTGGCACGGTGCACGTGCACCGTGGCCCCAGCCATCTCCGACCACCCTCATATGCTCCACCACACCACTGACTACCACCAGACTCCACCACGACCCCCAGAGCCACCACAGCAATCAGAAACAAAAGCGAGTTCGAAACTCACCTGGAAACTAAGAAAATCAGGTTTCTCTCGAAACCTGGAAAATCCACCGAAACCCAAATTCCGTCCACCAGAGCCCTAGCACCACCTGCCACCACTTCGTCCATGACCGAGCTACTACCCACATGAGTTTCAGCGAACTCGATCGCTCCTAGGACACGCGACACATCAAACATCACAGCATAGCCCAAACTAGGTTTAGCAACATAAATTCGCCGCCACCACCACCACCACCGTGATCTACCACCACTTCAACTACTTTTCCCACCATCACCGCTAGTCCCACTATCACCCCTGGCAACTACAACCCCTTAGGTACTCGAGAACATCCATAACCACACAAATACTAATTTCCAGTAAAAACAGAACTACACATTCATTTTGCTATTAAAATTAGTGATTTCATTTTTAAAAATCATTACTTTGATTAAGCATTTAGTTCATAATCCTGAATTCACAAATTAAATTCATTGAGATTTAACTTATTTCAGTTTTTACTTGTAGTTTGATATTTACCTGCAACTAATAGTACTGTTGTCACTTAAACAGATTATAAAACTCAAATGTCTGTTAATACCAGCACTTTATGCCTACTGTATCTTGTTAAAGCTTAAGAAAAAAATGAAATTTTTGTTAAGGAATTTAAACCTGGAACTAAAGCAGACAGAACTCAGGGGTACATAATACAGTACTCATACATACACAGAGCAATTGCAACTGAATTTCAAAGAAATGTTGCAAAAAAAAAAACTATTTAGACCATTAAATTTTGTTGTTGCTAACCCTAAAAACAGAGGTGATTGCAGAATGGCAAGCACGCATACATGCAGTAACATATGAACACAGAAATTCATCAAGGTATATGCACATTTCAGGTCATAATTTAACAACATATAAATATATACTTAAGCATTTAAATGAAAGGTGTTACTCACCTTGATTAAAAAGAAAGAGACAGAGCACCATTTGTTGAAACAGCCTAAACTTTAAAACTGGGAACAGTTTTGTTTTAAATCTTCCAAACTCCATTGTTTTTGTTGAAAAGTGTTTCCAGTTTTATATTTGAGTTTGTATGAAAAATAAAATAAAGAAGCTTGCTATAAAATCTTCCTCTGGTTTGATATGCTTAGAATGAATTGGAGGATAAGTATAAATAGAAAAATAAATTTGTATAGGGTAGGTGTTATCTGGTTAAACACATGCAAGTACAAATGTTGCTTTTGTTTGTATCAGGCAAATGCTTTATTATGGAGGCTGAAAAGATTTGAACAAATTTCGAATGGACATAAGGTTGTGCTAAGTAAAAGTAGGCATTAATTGTTAATGTACTCTTGTTTCCTCATTAGCTAACTTAATCATTTCATATGTAGATATTTTACTTAGTTTCCCACTATGCTTTGCTTTAGCTTGCATAACAAACTATCTATATATGCTGAACACACAAAGATATTTTTACTTAACTTTGTTTTGTTTTTATCATCTTACTTTGTTTTGCATTCTTTATTTACAGACAACAAAGTCATTAATTTGTCTGGTTACTTTTATTATTTTGTTTTCATACTTATCTAAACCTTAGTCTATAAGCTATTTGCATTTGTTTAGTTTATTTCTTACTTTGTTAATTTGCTTTATTTCATACTTATGCATTTCTATTTCAAACATTTTTATTTACAGGCCTATTACAGTTTGAACTTATATATTTATTTACTTCTGGGTTGCTTTTATTGAAAACTTAAACAGTTAAATGCTTATGTTAGGATTTATAAAGTATTATTTTATTTAACTTTTTTGAAAGTCTTTATTTTAAATTTACATATCATAACTTCTTTGCAAAAATATACATATATTAAAATAACAACTTCTATATATATTAAAAACCCATTTTCAAAGATATTACAATATTGATATAGTTTAAATATAACTTATTATTAAATTAAAAATAAATTTATAAAAGAACTATTCTCTATAATATAAGTCGCTTATTTTATCAAGCTATAAAACAAAACAAAACTTTTATTTAAATTTAAACTCTAAGCTAAATTTTATTTCTAACAATTTAAATTTATCTTGAGTATTTTAAAGTCAAATGATTATTTATTCAATATTAAATAAAATCAAATTTCTAATTTTCCAAAAATATTAGAGTTAGAAATCATGTCTTTTTTTTATTAAACTTAAAACAAAGATTATCTATTCACAATATATATATATATATATATATATATATATATATATATATTATAAATAGAAACTATTTAATTGGCTTTTAAAAGGTAAATTATCAGTTAATCATTTGTTTAAAAGAAGATTATTAAATCAATTCCAATTATTAACAAATATTATTACATTAATTTAATTTTATACAGATTATTAAATTGATATTGCCTCAAATTTCCTGAATATCACAGTGGAGTTATGTAGGGTCGGACTTCGGGCAGTGGTGTAGCATGGGCTGGGGCATGTGCGGCGACGTTAGATCGTCTTCCGATCAACGTTGGGAGGATGAGGAATCGACGGTAGGTTTCACAAACGAGAAGAGAGGAAGAAAAGAGCATGTGGCTAAGTCGGCAAATCCAAGAACCAAAGACCTGATTTGATGTAGGGTTTAAAATTAAAAAAAGAAAATTTAATTATATTGTTTATATTCAAATGTTTAAAAATGTACAACTCTTTGATACGAAGTCGAAATTGGACGAAATAAGTTGCATCGAGTTCGTATTAACGAGCACTGAATTTTAGAGCTAGTTTGGTCAGATTTAGAGCTAGCAGCAATTTTAGGTTAATTTAAACACTCGTTTAATTTTAATCCAAATGAATCGCTATTGCGATGACTACAACCATGATGAATAAAACTCACTCTTTCTGACCCGCTTATATTTTTATATAAGCTGGAATATTTTTATTATGCTGTTTTGATGTCTGTTTGGATGTATATTATATATATTGGTTGGTTGGATATATTCCCGCATATTTTAACGGACGAGACCATATACATTCCTGTGTAAGAGCGGATGACCCTTTGTACATGCGTCTGCCTCGAAGCAGACATTGTACATATTTTTATATGCATATTTGTTGCAAGTTATATGTTAGAGGGATCCAACAGGATTCCTCACTATTATTGATTTTATTTATAGATATTGATATATATGTTGTATCATGTGATTTTCGTTGTCTTGGATGCCATGATTGTTATTATTCATGTGAATCGCCTTATTTAGTGTTGTTATAGCATTTGGCCATTTTTGGAATTTAAAATAATAAAATAATGTTTCTGTTTAAAAATGGTTTTCAAAATAATTTTGGAATTATATACATTTTAATAATTTGAATGGATTTAAAAGAGAAAGGATTTTATTTAAATAAATTAAGGTCCGATTTTCGATGTTATTAAATTATAGTTTAGTGAAATACTTTAAATAGAGGTTTCGAATGGTTTTATAGAAGTATGTTTTATAAATAACAAAATAGATTTTAAACGATGTTATATATATATAAATGAATTTGAAATTGAAATATTATGTATAGATTTACACTTCAGTTTGGAACCAATATTTTATATTGGCTTTGAAGTCAATATTTTATGAATGGATTTATATAATTAAATTAGATTTTTTCTGTTAAAAAAGTTTATAATTGGATTTTTATAACAAGTGAAATTCAGAAAACGATGGGTTTATAAAATAGAATTTTATAAATATATAAGTGATGTACAAAATAGAAGTTTTATAAAAATAGAAACATGATTTGTAACATTGTTTTATAAAGGCGATATCAATTTAATTTTATAAGCTAAGTATGAAAGTTTAAAAGGAATTATATTTATGTTTTTTAAAGTGAATAATCTTTTAAGTAAATATTTTGCAAGTGATATTTATAAATGGAGTTTAAATGGTTTTGAAAAGTGAATTAAATTGTGTTGAATATCGAAAACATAGATTTCAACATTTATTGTTGAAATAGACGTTTTCGTGAAAAGTAAGGAAGACATTGACTGTAACGCTATTGTTATAGTATATGTTTTCCCAAAAGGAAATATTAAATATAGTTAGTTGAATCCCTATACTAGCATTTTTGGGTTATCGTAACAATGTTTTATGCAACATTTGTTTTGACCTAAATAAAATATGTGTGAATAATGTTGTCCTTAAAAGATTTGCTTATGTACTTAATCATTGAATTAAGTATATAAAATAGTTTCGAAGGGTTGAAAATAAAATGATTTGTGAATTCACTTATTATTAAAATAAGTATATGAAAATGTTTTTCAAATATCCAATAAGTGAAATGTTTTGAATATTATCTTGTAAAAATATTTTTTAAGTGAATAATTGGAAAGCGAATTGATTTATAAATGGCTAATAAAATCAGGCACAGTGACTACTAATGCTAGATTTTGTTTGTTGCTTTGATAGTTAAATAACAAACTATCAAATTTGGCTATTTTAGTTTCTCAACTTGGTATAGAAACTAATTAGTCGGACACTTAGTACATAATTGACCGTGTAGGCTTGGTTATAGTTTGTTTTGAGAATGTTGATTTGTGTAGTGCGGAGTGATTACTCCAACCTATCGAGCTTCCTTCTCAGTCGAAGGATAGCAAGTTGAAAGTTAGAGACGTGATAAGTCTACCAGACTTTGTTTCTGTATGAGGTTGAGAAACTCTTTTGCATTGTTGGTGCGAAGAACGAGATAAGATTTACATGAAAACTACTTCGGACCAACATATATGCGACGATTATGCAGGTTGGTCGATGAAATTGATATTTAGGATTTTCATAGTAAAGGACTGCTTGTTGATCATTTGGGGTTAAAATCCCAATATAGTTAGTAGAAGTAGTCTCTTCGTTATGAAATATTCATTGCAATGATTTTTGCTACTAATCCTATACTATGTGGTAGGAGAGTGCCTTCGGTTTGTCCTATTCTTGGACTTGGACATTGCATTTCTTGGATTACATACATTAGCTTTTACAAACGTTTATCCTGTGCTGGCGGAGAAGGCAACTTCTCTTAGCTTAACATCCTCCTTAAGACGTACGAGCTCAAGGGTTGTATTTTTGTGGAAGGAAGTTAGCAGTCAACAGGAATGGCCATGTGGCATTCAAAGATGACGATGATGTGATATGTGAAAGGTAATCGATACCTCTTTTAGCGTCACTCCTTGGAAAATGACAAAAATAGGGATAGAAGCAGCAAAGCTAAGTGGGTTGCTCCCTTTATGAGATGTCATCACTCTTCTAGATGTATCTTTACATGCTATGATGTCGTGTATTTGATTATTGTTGATGTATGGTTGTGGCCACAAATTATGGGTCGGTAATGACCATAGTGATCACATATTCGGTCTATCCAGGAAGGGGTGGGCCATTCTTGTGTTGGTTTAGGCACCGAGGATCTTGACCTTAAATTCATCCCTCTAGAGGTGTACTGAGATTTGGCTTGGAAAGGTAGCCCCTTTACCCAGTTATTTGTATGGAAATCCAAAGTCCATTACGTGTCTGCCATTTTGTTTTTAGAGCCTAGTATTACTGGAATTTAATAATGTAACATTTTCTGCTATGTTGATTATTATTTGTATAATAGACACTACTATAATATATCATGATTTGATATGAAAAGGTTTTGGTTATCGTAAGGGAAAAACCCATCTTTATTTATGTGTGGACGTGGTTTTAAGAGATACCTTTTGTTTTGGTAAAGGAAAAGTTTAGATAACTTTATAAATTCAGTTGAGATGTGTTTTTCTCATGCTAGTTTAGCTGACTGATCCGGGCGTTCTTCCCTTTCAATGTTCGGGTCATACCGAGTATATTTGCAGGTTCAAATTTGATGCTTATGGAGCTTCGGTAGGCGAGCTAGAGATCTTCATGTCATATACACGTATCTGTTTATTTTTCCACTATAGTGCATTGTTGTTGTTGTTGTAAATAATCAGAAATTGCGAGGACAGGTTATTATAACTAGCCAGCTGATGATTGCTTATTGTGCACTCTGATATTGATTTATGTATATTACAGTTTCTTTTTGTAAAGATTATTGATCTATATTATATGTTATTCCGCTGCGATGTGAGATTCTGTATTCTCTCTTTTCTTTCTCATGATCATCTGCAATTCTGCTCACTTTAGGTCAACATTTATGGTTTATTGTCAGTTCAAAGGGTACGGATTTGCAGGTCGTCACAATTGGTATCCGAGCGTAGGTTTAGTATATTCCTAGGCTTTGATGTGCACTCGGTATCGATATGGTCAGTAGCACCCTAGATTGAGTTTGAGTGTATTATTTATATGAACACATATTTGTTAATGATACAAAAGTGTTTTATATTATGTTGATATATATATTGAGTTGTTTATGAACTCTGGTCGGTATGCAGGATGCAAACGTTATCGATAGGGGTATCCAAACACTTGAACAAGGCAAATAGACATAATATTATTTTTAAATGGGGTGAATGAAATAATTTTAGCTCAATTATATTTTATATATAAAGGATCAATTTTTCAGAAATTATTATAGATTGATTATTTGGTTGTCTGTAAATGTAAATATATATAAGTTAGTAAAAGCTGTTAGGATAATCTAAATAAAAACAACAATTGTAAAAGAATAAATTTTATAACCAAGTGAATTATAAAGTATGGAATTATAGTTAAAATGATTTACAATTGTGAAATAATCTTATATATAAGAAATGAAACTACATGAGTATATCTATAAATATGAATTATAAATAAAAATGGATTTGAACTAATAATTTGAAAATTGGAATCCCGTTGATTTTGACAATTGTTTTTCAAAGCTTGAAGTAGTTATATTATTATGTAGAAGTATTTTGATTAGAAATTATTTTTAAAATAATTTAAAAGAATTTAAAGCACTGAATTCACTACATTTGCTGGGAAATAATAAGGATGATGACGGTCGCATCATCAGTATCATTTTCAAGTTTCTATGTGATGGATTTGCTACCTTAGTAAATTGATATTGAAGTTTTACTGTGACAAAAAGGAATTGAAATTTAAAATCCAAGTATGGTTTGATAAATAAAGGAAAATGAGTGTTGAACTTATCAAATTTAAAGTGGCATAGATGAAGATATAAAATTGAATTTACTTACGTGAAGTTAGATAAATTGGAGTTAGTGAATTGAATTAAATGGATTACATGAACTGAAGTTCAACTTAAGTAAAGTTAAATGAATTGAATTTGAAATGGATATACACTTAAGTTTTAAAGTGATTATATAACCATTAATTTGAAATTGTAAATAACTAAGTTATATAACTTATACGTTCAGTAATAACAAGTTAGAATTTTTTTTGAAATTGTTAAAATATTAATGTTAAGCCATGGAAATCCAAATTTGAATTGTAAGATGAAACTTAAGTAATGTAAAATGAATTTTGGAAAGAAATCTGACTTAATTAATGTAGAATGAAATTGAATTTGATATTGAAAGTAAATGAATGAATCAAACTAATAAGAATGTAACTTAAGTTGTGAATTAAATATATACATTAGAAGTGTTGTATAAAAATACGAAAATGAACTCAATTAAGAATCTTTTGAAATGGTTATTACGTGTTGATATACTAAGTGAAAAATTAATGTAAATGTAGATGAATTTGATAGTTAACTAATGTGAAAAATGAAGGTGAATACATTGAATGATTAATGAATTTGATGTTAATAAGTTGAGTGTAAATGAAATTGGAAGTGCATAAACTAAGTGAATAATGAGATGTTGTTAAACATGAATTGGAAGTAAAGTTAACAAATATAAAGTGAATGTAACTAAATGAATTGAAATGAATGTAAATGAGTAGAATGTAAACTAATTGGATATTAGTAAACAAAATGATGTGATGAATGTAATTCAATGAAAATCAATTAAATATTAATAAGAAATGGAAGTGAATGAATTAAACTATGGACATTATAAAATGCAAATTGAATTGATTACGAATTGATTTAATGGATGTTAGTTGGGTGCTAGTATTGGATGATTTCTCATAATACATGTTGTTGTTAGTTGATTGCATCATTGCATATCTCTGTTGTATTATATTTGTTATATGTTGCTATTACTTCCTATGAACATGTTCTTATTTGTTTGTTGAGTGTTTTAGTAGGTGTGGATGGCGTATGCTTCACATTAGGAGCTCACTTTCGCGCTATATTGCTTATATATGCTCACTAATAATATATAAGATATATATCTCGGATTATGTATCGTACTTTTACACTTTTTTCCTACGGGATGCGTCATCATTGTGATGAGATGTATATTTGTGATATTATATATATTGTGATTTTTTTCGATCAAACCGTGCAAAGGAGACTCTGGCGAAATTTTCTAAAAATTTAAGGCATTTGAAAATTTCTGCAAAAATTGGAAAAAGTTTGATAACTAAAAAATTTGATTTTGAGTTATAATTTGAAATGATATTAGTTGATTTTTGGAATTGTATTTACTAACAACTATTAATGTGAACACTTAGAAAAGTTTTTATAAGAAGTTGCAACTAATTGATTTTGGAAAAGTTAAGCACTTAAAAGAATTTGATAATCTATTTCAACTAATTGGTTTCGAAAGTTAATGGAGTCGTAGCATTTTTCTTACTTAGTAATTTCAGGGACGAAATTATTTTAATGGGGGAAGTATGTAATGACCTAGTTTTTCAGTTGCTTGATTTTAGAATACTTAATCGAATTTTAAATGTTGAAAAGTGAATTTTACAGGTTAAATCAGTTAAATAATTCAATATGGAATATGAATAAAAATGATTTATAAAGTTGATTTAAATCCTATTTGAATTAAAATAAAGTTAGTAAACTTTTAAAGTTGAATAAAAAGATAATTTACATAAATTGGAAATTTTAATATTTAATTAACGAGTAAAAATAGTCCTTTTGGACACTATCTCGGATTTGGATGAAACTAATTTTATTGGATCCATAATAGTATATTATTATACGATTTCAAGTTTCGTGGCAATCAGACTTATCGTTTGACCAGACGAGCTTGAAAAACATAGAAATTAATTAAAGGAGCTATAATTAAATAATTTGATTTTGGAAACCTATCTTCCAAATACGTTGGAACTGGCCTTCGATATATAATCCATTGTGTTCAGAATATGGGTAAAACATTATGAACACCAAGTGACACGCTTCATTTGGAGTTTGGAAATATTTTGGATGAATAGTGTTTTTTGTAGTTGCCTATATAAAAGATTCAACTATCTTTTATTTGCCAAATCCTAAACCTAATTTCCACAGCCGCCACCCATGACTCCACGGTCGAAAACTTATCCTCTTCTTCATCAAGTATCTCTCCATCTACAAATAATAACATCTCGACTTCTATATGTAAGTTGTAGAGCACATCGACCTCTTCATATCCAACGTTTAAGATCGAATATATTGGAGTGGATCACCAAGAAAACGCCGCCATTCATGTACGTTCTAGGGAAGAAATTCCTGATGTCGGTGGAGTTCGGTGGGGCCGTACTTCGAGTGGTGGTGTAGCATGGGTGGGGCATGCGCTGGCGACGTTGGATCGTCCTTCGATCAATGTTGGGAGGAGGGACGATCGATTTGAGGAATCGACGGTGGGTTTCACGAAAAAGAAGAGAGCAACAAAAGTGCATGCCCCACGATCTGCAGATCCAAGAACCAACAGCCCAATTAGATGTAGGGTTCAAAATAAAAAGAAAATCTAATTATATTGTTTATAGCCAAATGTTTAACAATGTATAACCCATTGATACGAGGTCGAAATTGGATGAAACAATTTGCATCGACTTTGTATTGATGAGCACTGCATTTTAGAGTTGGTTTGGTCAGATTTGAAGCTAGCAACAATTTTGGGTTAAATTAAACACTCGTTTAATTTTAATCCTAACAAACCACTATTGTGACGAATGCAACCAAGGTGAGTAAAACTCACCCTTTCTGACCCGCATATATTTTTATACAGTGAGAATATTTTTATTATGTTGTTTTGATGATTGTTTAGATGCGTATTATATATATGTAGGTTGGTTGGATATATTCCCACATATTTTAGAAGATGAGACCCTATACGTTCCGGTGTATGAGCGGATGACCCTTTGTACGTGCATCTGCCATGAAGCAAACATCGTACATATTCTCATATGCATATTTGTTGCAGGTTACAGGTTGGAGGGATCCAACTGGATTCCTCACTATTGTTAATTTTATTTATAGATATTGATATATATGCTGTATCATGTGATTTTTGTTGAGTTGGATGCCATGATTGTTATTATCCATGTAAATCACCTTATTTAGTGATGTTGTAGCATTGGGCCATATATGGAATTTCAAAATAATAAAATGATGTTTTTGTTTAAAAATGGATTTCAAAGTGACTTTGGAATTATACATGTTTTAATAATTTGAATGGATTTAAAAGAGAAAGGATTTTATTTAAATAAATAAAGGTACGATTTTCAATGTTATTAAGTTATAGTTTTGTGAAATACTTTAAATAGAGATTTCGAATGGTTTTAAAAAGTATAGTTTACAAATAACAAAATTGCTTTTAAATGATGTTATATATATATGTGTGTGCATTTGTGTGTGTGTGCATGTGTGTGTAAATGAATTTGAATTTGAAATATTGTGTATAGATTTGTAATTGGGTTTGAAACTAATATTTTATATTGGATTTGAAGTTCATATTTTATGAATTGATTTACATAATTAAATTGCATTTTTTGGTGAAAAGTGTTATAATTAGCTTTTTATAATAAATGAATTTTAGAAAATAAACGGGTTTATAAAATAGAATTTTATAAATATATAAGTGATGTACAAAATAGAAGTTTTATAAAAATAGAAACAAGATTTATAACATTGTTTTATAAAGGCGATAACAATTTAATTTGATAGGCTAAGTATGGAAGTTTATAAAGGAATTATATTCACGTTTTTTAAAGTGAGTAATCTTTTAAGCAAATGTTTTGCAAGTGATATTTACAAATGGAGTTTAAATGGCTTTGAAAAGTGAATTAAATTGCGTTGAGTATCGAAAACATAGATTTCAACATTTAATGTTGAAGTAGACATTTTCGTGAAAAGTAAGGAAGGTATGGACTGTAACGATATTGTTATAGTATATGATTTCTGAAAGGAAATATTAAATATAGTTAGTTGAACCCCTATACTAGTATTTTTGGGTTGTCGTAACGATGTTTTACGCAATATTCGTTTTGACCCAAATAAAATATATTTGAAGAATGTTTTCCTTAAAAGATTTGCAGATATATTTAATCATTGAACTAAGTATATTAAATATTTTCTAAGTGTTGAAAATAAAATGATTAATAAGTATATGAATTTTTTTTCCAAATATCTAATAAGTGAAATGCTTTGAATATTATCTTTTAAAGATATTTCGAAATGAATAATTCGAAAGTGATTTAATTTATAAATGATTAATAAAATCAGGCCCAGTAACTACTTATGTGCTAGATTTTTTTGTTGCTTTGATAGTTAAATAACTAACTATCAAATTTGGCCATTTTTGTTTCTCAACTTGATGTAGAAACTAATTAGTCGTACACTTAATACGTAATTGACTATGTAGGCTTGATTATAGTTTGTGCTGAGAATGTTGATTTGTGTAGTGTAGAGTGATTACTCCAATCTATCAAGCTTCTTTCTTGGCCAAAGGATAAAAAGTTGAACGTTAGAGACGTGATAAGTCTACGAGACTTAGTTTCTGCATGAGGTTGAGAAATCCTTTTCTGTAGCGAGCCGCAGTTCTATACCCCTTTGAGTCGACCATAATTTACTCCAGTTCAACTCAAATTGAATGAAAGAGCGAATAACAAGGGTAAAGAAGAAAAAGGTAAAAGAAGATAAACAACACAGAATCTCACAATCGTAGCGGAATATAATATAATAAATAATAATAGATATTTATACAAAAAATATGTAACTGTTTATATACTTACAATTATCAGAGTATAATAATCAATACATCAATCTGGATAGTTATAATCACATGTCCTCATACAGCGGAAATATAAACCAAATATGGAAAATACGTTCGCACTCTTTCATCTCGCCTCTTAAGCTCAATAGCATTCTAAACTGAACTATAATACTTGGTCTGACCTGGGCATTATAATAAAATTACACCTGAGTCAGTCTGGAAAACCAGCATGAGAAAACACACTCAATTTGAGTTATTAACCTTTCTCAAAAATCCTTTGAAAACCAAGGTATCTCATAATGCCACATCATACATAAACACGACGGATTTTTACCTTACAATAACCAAAATAATTTTTATCAAAATCGTCTGATATTATAATAGTGCCTATAGAAAGTAAATAGAAAATAGTTGAAATGCTTGTATCTCACGTTTCAGCATAGTTAGGCACAATCAAAACGTACCATGCTCACTAGAGAATGGATTCCATACGAATGATTGGACCACTGGGGTACCGTCCATCACAGTACACCTTTAGAACAATGTACCGAGGACCATCACCGGGATCCCCTGCTACACAAGTCCGGCCTACCCCTAACCTGGATAGACCGAATATGTTATCACCTCGGGTGTTTCCACCCTTACCATCAAGCGCTCCTTCTTTCATGAACAACCATATCCATAATACATAGGTTTCCAAGGAAATCTAGAAAAGTGATAACATACCCTCATTAGGTGCGACCCACTTAGCCTTGCTGCATCTCCCCTGTTTTAGCCATTCCCGGTTGATGAGGCTCGAGGCTAAGTGTTACCTTTCAAGAAATAATTGTACTTAGAATGCTCATCATCCTGCAATAACGATGTTCTGATATCATTCGTCCATACAAGTTGTCTAGATCTGGCCAAATTGAATCATCGTCTTTATCATCTTCGTGGTATTCATTCGTTACGTTTAAATCAGATCAAAGTGGTTTTTCGATAATTAAATCCGATCCTGGTCTCTTCGAAATGTTTAACGAAATTGGCCAACATTGATATTCGGTTATTCAACTGCCAATAAAACATCCATAAGCAGTCACTGACCCTCATTATTTTTAATCCTTTGAAAGCACTCATTTCAAAATATCTTTACAAAGATATATATATCCAAATCTCTTCAATATATTCAATATTTGAAAGGACGTCAATTACCTATATCCCCAACAGGATACTTTCGAAACGTTTTAATACTTAGAAATATTTTCCTCGCTTCCATCTATAGTTCATCCCCTTTAAAACATTTCTATAATAAAAATATCGAAGTTAAATATTTCAAAACCTTCTCGTTCAATACTTAGGAATATTTATGAGTATATTTCCGAAGATCTTTTATCTCTAATATTTAGGAAAATGGTCTATTTATTTTCCTATTTCTAAAATCCTTTACAAATTTATTTGTAAATCCCTTAATATTTCCAAAGTCGAATACACTTGCCTATATCTATAAATGCCCATTTCTAACTTCTTTTATGAATTCTAATTCATTTTCTGAAGTTCTCATATTTTAACGCCTTAGAAATTTCTTTAAGTTTCCAGAATTTCACTATATCATATCCATTTAATAAACTTCGTTTCCAATCTCGAGAGGATCGATAAAAAAATTCATTTTTTTTAAAAAACTATATATATAATAAGTATTTTTAAAGAATAACTGTTTGTTTTTAAAGTATGTTTAAGTAAATTTAAAATATCAAAACAATTTAAATAACGTCGATAACTTATTCCCAAATTGTTTTTAAATAACTAATTAATTTACAAGGTTGATAAGTAAAATTATAATTTATTTCAATAAAAATTTAATATTAAAATAACTAACTTTTCGGAATATTCTAAATCTAAATAATAGTTTTAGGTTACATAGTATAATAATTAGAAAGCCCATTTAAAACAATTTTAAATGTCTCGATAAAAATCTATTTTAAATATTCAATATTTCCAATTCCAATTTATAAATCCCTCTCGACTTGTATCACATCGATTATATCTCAATTTTATCACCATTCTCATATTCATATATAGATTCCACTATTTCTTTCCCAAATGACTTCCATAAGTTGATATAAATTTGCTCCGTAAATATATATTTCCAATTTATCAACTGACCATCATTTCCCTTATTTATAAACATTGTTATAAATTTATAAACTCATTTGAGTTTCACTTATGTATAAGACAATCTTATTTGTAAAACCTCATTTATAAATCCATTTCTTAATATATTCCATTCATTTCTCATATCCATTTTAAATATCGATTTCAACTATTTTCTATATTTTTTAGAATGTCAATTTAAAATTCATTATTTAAAATCCTCTATATAAATTATTTTTAAAATCTCTATTACAATATTTTTCTTGAATAGTTGAGTACAACTCAAAATCAATTTTTTTTTCAAATCAACTTCTTTTGAAATAGTCTAAATTTCGATATAAATATTTTATATTCAAAATCTCTTTTAAATCCCTCAATTTCAAAAATAATATTTATAGTATTTTAAAATACCAAAATTAAGGCCGATGCTACCATAGCATCCAAAAATTAAAATCATAGCAATAATCTATAGTAGATTATTCACACAAATCATATATCATTATATATGAAAATAAATCAACATTTTTGAGGAATCCAGGTGGATCGCTCCAACCTGTTTTTCTGCATCCATAGACGTTAGTCAACGATAAAAATACCAATCCCACTTCGAGGGTGATATCCCGTTATAGAGGGTCATCCGCTATTATGCGGGGTGCATAAGGTCTCATCCACTATAATGTACGGGAATATCACTCCAAATACTAATATATATACCACTATATATGTAATATATCATTCAACAGGTAATAATTTCTAAATCTAACTAAGAAACCAATAATTAATTTTAACTATTTAAAATTAAATTGGCGATACAAATAAGTAAGAATTTCTCACCTTGATTTTTATTTTGCCAATCGTCCCAATTTAAATCCTTATGCCCAGATTCTGTTCGATTTAAACCTCGTAAGTAAATTAAAAATTATAAAGTTATTGATTCTACTTTTAATTATAGTTAATAAACCAATTTATTCTCTAATTAAAATTAATAAATTATTTTATACCTTCTTCCTCAAAAAGTCAGGTTCTTCACTCATAAAATTCAATGTCAGCCATACCATCTCTCTTCAGTTACCTCGCACGAATAAAGTATGGATTTTTAACATTCAAGTAATTAAAAATAGAATTAAATTAAAATGAATTTTAAATTGAAAACTAAATCCCTTACTGCTTATTTCTGTTCTTCCTCATGGCATCGTTCAAGGCACCGCACGAACGCGACCTCCAACATGCTGACTCGACGTGCGTACGCACGCAGGTGAACACACAGTTGCGCCTCAAACCCTAGATCAGCATCGGCTGCTGCACGTCCTGTCCCACGCCACATTCAACCTCGTCCATCATGAACGTGCCACCACATGCGCATGCTCCATGTGTCATCTTGTGACCCCAACCTCGCTCTCGTGCTTAGGCTGGTAAGCCTGAGACTTCACGCTCGAGGCCTCTCGGTGTTGATCGAATTCGATTTCGACTATATGTTTATTTTTTTTCGAGCCGAAGATCGATTTCGAACTTTGTTTTTTCTTCTTTCGTAAGTCGATTTAAATTTTTGAAGACGATAAGTGAAGATAAGATAAGGTATTGGCATTTTAAACGAAGTAAGATGGCTTTGGCTATATAATAGGCTAAGGTTGACTTTGACCAATTATAATATTATTTAATTATAAATATCTCATATTTAACAATTAAAATTCCGATCTCCTATCGAGGCATGCCGCAAGGCATTTATAATGTTATACCCCTATTTCGAACGCAATGGAAAAGGTTTCTAGTCCAGATTTGATCGTATGAAGAAGATAGCGTTTTGGACCCAATTATTATATTGAATTCCGATATTAATTTCAACGTGTTTATATACTATATGGCCAAAAGGTAAGTCCAAATGCTATGAAATTTAAAATTCAATAATAATTCATTGTTATGGACCCGTTTAAAATTTGAAATTTTAGCGCGTCGATTAAATCGATGATGATTTCATAAATTCCGAAATCGCTTAAATTTTTAGTTTAAAATCTTACCAACTAAATTATAACCCCAAATCAAATATTTAAGCCATTTAAATCTTTAAAATTAACTGTCAAAAATCCGGGTCATTAGATTCTGCATTATTGGTGCGAAGAGACCGTGATCAGATTTATCTTAAAACCACTTCGGAGCAACATATATGCGATGATTGTGCAGGTTGGTCGATATTGATATTTAGGATTTTCATAGTGAAGGACTGCTTGTCAATCATTTGGGGTAAAAATCCCAATATATATATAGTAGCAATAGTTTCTTCATTATGAAATATCCATCGCAAGGGCTGTCGCTACTAATCCTATAGGATGTGGTAGGAGAGTACCTTCGGTTTGCCCTATTTCTGGACAACTTGTATGGATGGGTGTTTGACATTGCATTTCTAAGATTACGTATGTTGGTTTTTACAAACGTACATCCTGTGGTGGCAGAGAAGGTCAACTTCTCTTAGCTTAATACCTTCCTTGAGACATACGAGCTCATGGGTCATATTTTTGTGGAAGGCAATTAGTTGTCAACAGGAAAGGTAATGTGGCGTTCAAAGATGATGATAATGTGATATGTGAAAGTAATCAATATTTCTTTTGGCCTTACTCCTCGAAAAATGACCGAAACAGGGATAGAAGCAGCAAGGCTAAGTAGTTCGCTTCCATTAGGAGATGCCATCACTCTTCTATATGAATCTTTACACGCTACGGGGTCATGCATCTGATTTTTGTTGATGTATGCTTGTGGTCATGGATTATAGGTCGGTAACGACGGAAGTGATGATATATTCGGTACTATCAAGGAAGGGGTAGGCCGGTCTTGTATTAGTTTAGGCACCGAGTATATCGACCCTAGGTACATCCCTCCAGAGGTGTACCGAGATTTAGTTCGGAAAGGTAGTCCCTTCACCTAGTCATTTGTATGAAAATCCAAAATCCACTATGTGCCTGTCATTTTGTTTGTAAAGCTCAGTATTGGTGGAATTTAATAATGTAACAATTTCAGCTATATTGATTATTATTTGTATAACATACACTATTATAATATAACATGATTTGATATGAAAATGTTATAGTTATCATAAGGGAAAAGCACGTCTGTGTTTATGTGTGGACATGGTCTTACGAGATACCTTTTGTTTTGATAAAAGGAAAGTTTTAATAACTTTATAAATTCAGTTGAGATGTATTTTTCTCACACTGGTTTACCCGACTAATCCGAGCGTTCTTCCCTTTCAATGCTCGGGCCAGACCGAGTATTTTTATAGGTTCAGATTTGGTGCTTTTGGAGCTTCAGCGGGTGAACTGGAGATCTTTATGTCATATACACGTATCTATTTACTTTTCCGCTGCATTGCATTGCATTATTATTGTTGTAAATTGTCAGCATTTGTGAGGACGGGTTATTATAACTGTCCAAGCTGATGATTTCTTATTGTGTACTCTGATATTGATTTATGTATATTACAGTTTCTCTTTGTAAAGATTATTGATCTATATTATATATTATTCCGCTGTGATGTGAGATTCTTTATTATTTTGGTTCTGCTTCTCACTCTTCTTCTTCTTCTCTTCTCTTCTTCTTTCTTCTCACCCTCTCTTTTCTTTCTTATGATCATCTACAATTCTATTCACTTTGGGTCGACATGTATAGTTTATTGTCGGTTCAAAGTGTACAGATTTGCGGGTTGTCGCATTTGGTTTTGTCAAAATTCCAACTTCTTCCATATTTAACTTGATTAGTCAGTAAACAAAGTCCTGGGTTAGATAATAACATTTATTATTAACCATACTACTTTGGCTAGAGGTTTTGACTTTGAGTTAAATACAGTTTACTGCGATACTATCTTCATAAAAGTAAAGAGGCTAATTCTCTATTAAATAGTGTTTCACTTCCGATGCTTCAACTCAGACCCAACTATAGTCGTTTAATCGACCCATGCCACAATTTAACCATAATCAAAGTGGAGTTTCTACAATAAAGTTCAATAGTATTCTTAAGTCAAGAGAGCTATGTAATATTGTCACTTCAAGATTTTTGGTTTGATCTAGTTGTTAAACAAGTAACTCTTGGACAAGTCATTCCATAAAGAACTAATAACTATCAGTATATGTTACCTCGCCTTTTGGACATGGTCGGCATATCAATAAATTAGCTAAAAAATATGGATATCATGACTGGAGATCGATTGGAAATAAAGCAATGGTTGATATTTTCAAAATTGTACCAGGCTCCAATCAAGGTAGGATCGATAGGAAATGATAAACAAAGCTAGATGAAGCTAAGTTTCAAATTTCAGGTCAAACGGAGTTCATATGCTCGAGTTATGGATGGATTAAGGTTCATGGAAAACTGGTTCGTATCGATAGTTTTGTATCAATCAAGATGAGCAAGGTAACATACTTCAGATTGGTGGCTTTCGTATCGATGCAACACATATCGATTAGTGAACACAGCAGAGATATAGCGGCACACTTCATATCGATCGAGGCGGGGATTTATATGAAGAATGAAGCAGTGATCACCGAACGAGCATTTCGTATCGATCAATTATTAATCGATGTGAAGGACGCACTAAAGGATGGATATGAAGAAGGGATGCAGAGGATAGATATGAAAGGTGGCAACAATGGATGGATACGAAGACATGCTTCATGTTGATCGTGTTCATATCGATTAGAACAAAGTGGTCAAGGTGGAATGCGAGACTTAGATTGATACAAACAGCATGGATATTAGTCGATACGAAGGAAATGGATACGAATGGATGGAGCCAAAATGAAGGATACACACTATTCCATGGATACAAAAATGTCAGCATATATTAAAAACACAAACTTGGATCGATCATAACTCTCATTCTACAGGTCCAAATGCTATGAAATTTTCATAGGAGCTTGTTGATTCACTCAAGGACGTCCATGATCGATCTCAGCTTCAGTGGACTATTTTTTGATCGATACAAATTTGATCAGGATCGATCCCAAACGCCTCCAGATCGATTTGGTGGGCCCACTTGAGCATGAGAAGAGGTATTCCAGGTTTTGGGTGGATGTTTTCAGATCTGCACCTATAAATAGCAGCTTAATGGCAACTAAAAATGGGTCTTCTTCTGCTTTTCTAGGCGAAACTCTATCATTTTGTTTACTGATTTTAAAGGCTTGTAACTATAATCTCAATATAAAAGGAATAAAAGGATCAATTCAAAGTGGACGTAGGCCGAAGATCTGCACCTATAAATAGCAGCTTAATGGCAACTAAAAAGGGATCTTCTTCTGCTTTTCTAGGCGAAACACTATCATTTTGTTTACTAATTTCAAAGGCTTGAAACTATAATCTCAATATAAAAGGAATAAATGGATCAATTCATAGTGGCTTAAGGGCACGTGTCGTCATCTCTTGATGGTATGGAATAAGTAGCAAGCTCTGGGCAAACAGCTAAGTCACTTGTGTACGAGGATGAAGATAGTCCCTAGGCATGCTCCGAGACGATGATAAACCATGATGCTCTAGTGTGTGCTGCTTTCTTCTTTTTGGTTTGAATTTTTTTTTTTGGTTTAGTTTTGGAGTTTGAATTGAAATGTTGATTTTATTGGTTTTCTGGTTTGGATTCTAGTTTGGATGCTTGCCTTTTGGTTTAATCTGGATCTTGATTTGGATTTTGAAACGGATTTCTGGTTTTCTGGTTTGATCTGGATTTCGGATTAAATTTTGATTGGATTTTCCTATGGTTTTTGGTAAAAAAGTCGTCGAGTATGGACTATGTTTGACGACAACCCAGAAAATAAAAGTTCTCAACCGGAGAGTCAAGGCCGGAGAATATAAAAATCCTCGTGGAGATTCGAGACCAAAGTAGGATAAAATGACCCGGCAAGGCCTATGGATTTGGATTAGGACCCGGAGAGGTCCCGACTTTGGATTTGGATCTTGCGAGGTCCGGACATGGATAAATCGACTAAAAGAGGTCATGGATTTTGTTATTGGTTAATGGATATGGATGGATTAGTTCTCGGTTGTTGAGCTCGGATGAATATGGAATTGGCTAAGGATTTGGTTACTAGATTCGGGATCGGATATCGACTCGGAGTAGTCGTGGATTTGGATAAGGATATGGCTATGGCACTTAGATAGAATGGCTTGGTAATGGATTAGATTATGGATTGGATGGTATGGATATGGATGGAATATGGACTTTGGATGTTGAACTTAAAGCTATGAACTTAAATCTATGCAAAACATACCTTCTTACCATAAGACATGTTTTACAGGGCAAATGTTACCCTGCCTTTTGGACAAGATTGGGATATCAACAAATTGGCTAAAAAAAGATGGATATCAAGATTGGAGATCGATTGGAAACAAGACCACGATCGATACCGTCAAAATTGGACAGGCTCCAATTAAGGTGGGATCGATGGGAAATAACAATCAAGGCTAGATGAAGCTACCTTTCAAATTTCAGGTCAAACAGAGTTCATATGCTTGAGTTATGGATGGATCAAGGTTCATGGAAAATTGGTTTGTATAGGTAGTTTTGTATCGATCAAGATGGGCATGGTAACATACTGCGGATCAGTGGATTTCATATCGATGCAACACGTATCGATTGAGTGGACACTGTATAGATGTAGTGGCATACTTCGTATCGATCAAGCCGGGGATCAATAAGAAGAATGAAGTCATGATCACTGGATGAGCATTTCATATCGATCAATTGTTGATTGATATGAAGGATGTACTAAAGGATGGATACGAAGAAGGGATGCGGAGGATGGATACGAAAGGCGACAGCCTGGATGGATACAAAGACATGCTTCATGTTGATCGTGTTCGTATCGGTCGAAACAAAGTGGCCAAAGTGGAACGCGGGACTTAGATCGATATGAAAAGCATGGATATTAGTCAATATGAAGGCAATGGATACAAATGGATGGAGCCAAAATGATGGATATGCACTGTTTCATGGATATGAAGCTATCAACATACATTGAAACAAACAAACTTGGATCGATCATAACCCTCATTCTACATGTCCAAATGCTATGAAATTTTCACAGGAGCTTGCTTATTCACTCAAGAATGTCCATGATCGATCTCAGCTTCATTGGACTATTTTTTGATCGATAAAAATTTGATCAGGATCGATCTCAAACGACTCCAGATTGATTTGGTGGGCCAACTTGCGCATGATAAGAGGTATTCCAGGTTTTGGGACGGATGTTTTCGAATCTGCATCTATAAATAGAAGCTCAATGGCAACTAAAAATGGATCTTCTTTTGCTTTTCTAGGCGAAACTCTGTCATTTTTTTACTGATTTCAAAGGCCTATAACTGTAATCTTAATATAAAAGGAATAAAAGGATCAATTCAAAGTGGACGTAGGCCAGTGATAGCCGAACCACTATAGTTCCCATGTCTTTTTCTACTTTCTTTCATTTTAATTTGGTTACTTCTTCACTTTTATTCTCTGCATTATCTGGATCTATGATCTGTGTTTGGATATTGAGGATTTGTGCATAAACATTGGTGCCTTCACAGCTTCTAGGGTTTGTGACTAATTCGACGCGAACAGTATGTAATCCCTTGATGCCCCTAGTAGCCATGCGTAATACATTACTTAACATTTTGAGAGTGTTACATACTCTGGTCTGAACCGATGTATTGATATCCTTTCTCGAAACATGTATCGATATCCTTTCTTAAAACATCTTGATCAGGAATATTTAAACTAAAATGATATTTTATATTATGATTAATTACTCGGGATTGCAACTATATTTATATATCATTTCATTTAAGGATTTTTTTGTTTATATACTTTAAATTAATTACTTAATCAATTATCAGTATAAACCAAAGCTTATTATAGAACTCAATTACCTTAGTTATGAACAAAATCGGTCATAGAATTAGATATATGTAACAAATTATATAATCTCCACAAAGGCATACCACTATCAATCTCCCGTTGGCACTAGGGGCTTGTTATGGAATCTTACTTCCATTCTTCTGATCAGTTTTCTCATAGCATTCGAGCTTGTCCCTTAGTAAACGAATATGCTATGTTGTTTTAGTTATCTACTCTGTCAATTAACTCTCTCCAATGTTGATAAAATGTCATTATCATGTGGAACTTTTTGGAATTTGTTTCTCTACTTCTAATGAGCTCTAGGTTCTTATATGATCTATATCATGACATTGTTATCATATAACATTATTATGAGATCCTCAACTTTTGAATTACCTATATCTTAGTTATAAATTTATGCATATATATATATATATATGGATATTGCTTTTATTGCAAATCTATTCAGGGCGATATACATAGCCTATTGGATGAATTAGCCACAACTCATACTCATTTCAATTTCAACTTTTAGCTCCTTAACAATGGTTGAATATGAATTTTGGATTAACATACCATACTCGATATCAATTATGAAGTTGAGTCTGAGTATTCCTTTATTAAGGAGTTCATTGTTTCTATGAAAAATTTCTATTATTTCACAAATACTTGAGGATACCCTTACTTATTAGAGATCTTGATTAGGATTAAATCCTCGCTCAATTTACCAATTACATAAGCGATTAACAATATAATAAACATAATAGCGTATATTATATATTTTTTAATGCGTAACGAATATTTATCTTATGCTCTACATTAAATGTTTTAGTATGATGTCTATGTATACTATATAAGACAACCCTAAAAATCCTTTTGTACTATTTATATAAGATGTCATTTTCAAATCCAATGTCAAGTTTTAACAACCAAACTAAAATGATTATAACACAAGTATATCATTAACAATCATAAGTTCGTTATTTACTTATAGTTTAAGAAATATTCAGATGCCTGTATAGTTCTTTCTTATAGACACATGCTTCCTCTGCTTTTTAATTGAAATTTAAACTATTTGATTTTTCTATCAAAATATTTGTTTAACTCCAATGCTTGTTGAATGATACTTTCGTATTAATTCTTGGGTTCTATTGAAACACATAAACTTGATATCATTCCCACTGACTTCAAGATAGTTTGATCCTTATATGTAAATAACATATTCTTAATCATTATTTTGGATTTTTGTTTCAATATACATGTAACAAAACTAAAAATCAAATCGAGTGAGATAATTTTGCAATTCAAATCTGAATTAATAGACGCACGTTGGATGATGATTCAGTTATGTTAGTTTCAACAATTATAATTTATGATGTTATCCTATTAACGTAGCTTATTATATTCTAGTTGCATTATCTTCTTCACGAAGACACTTTTGCTGCTGAGGGATCATATCCTTTTTGGTACAACTATCAAAATCATATTTTGATAATGTACTTGGAATCTATATTGGATTTATGCATCGTGCCATATGGTTGAGTCTGTACTATTCATAGTATATTGTCAAATGAGAAAATTCTTTTCTTGACATCAATAAGAAACTCATAGATTCTTTTTAATATGCGAGAATTCTTACTAGACATTCTAATATATTATGTCTATTTTTGGTTTGGTTAATTTCATTTCATCTTACATAATTAGTTTCATCTTTGGATCATATCCAAATCCATTTTACTACCAATAATTTCTAAAGAAATTCATTTGTCATGAAGTTGGTGATTCTTAAAACAATGGTTGTTTCCCAATATGGTAGAATAGGCATTCAAAAACTTGTTTTGAACTGTCATTATATATATGTATAAATCTGATTTAGTTTGTAGCTTACAAAACAAATGTTCATAACATAAATGATCAATGGTCTTCCCTAAACGGCTTTGAAGTATCCACCTATGATCCATCATAAATGAATATCACGTGTAGGCACTCGACCTACACAACCTGGAATCTCCTTGACTTAGGATATGTATGGGTTTCTTATATTTTGTACCTTGCATAATCTCGTAAACTATGTTTTGAATGAAATTGATTTTAGCTTGTGTACTTACTCTTAAATACACATGCTAATTGAAAGAAAATAACTCAACTTCACTCATTATCAATCATTCTTTGTCCAACAAAGTCCAGGTAGTCCTTATCGATAACTCATTATTTATCATTGGGAGAAGTGACTTTTGAGATTGAATGTTATTCATTTTTAGGTAATTTTGAAATTCTTTCTAATACACTCACTATTTGATCAAATCAAATATTTATTTTCTTTGACGTTATGTTTTTTTTACTTTCGTTTTGTATTCAATGCTCTTATCATTAATATACTACTTGTATATCAAATACACATGTTTATTTCTATGATAATTCATCTATGAATTTAACGAAGTAAGTGGATACGTTTTGACATTGAACTACATAAATTTATATGTACTAATTTGAAGAGTTCATTAACTATTTTGTTTCTCCCAGTAAAAAGGTTCTTCGCCCTTAATCTTCCATAGTTCCAAAATAATGGAAAAAAAGTCTAATACTTTTGTATTTTCTAATGCATCGTTTTTATTATGATTACCATTATTACAGATTTATTTTATAATGAAAATTCACAATATTCTTACCAAAATAAAACTTTATATATTTTGTCAATAATGTAAATAACTATTATTTCATAAATAATATTTGGTATATTTATGAAAACAATTTTCGTAACTTGATGCATTCATTAAGAAGTGTTATATAGTATGCTACCTTTATTTCCGTCATTACTGTAATAACATACGAAATATGATGCTCCATTCAACCACTTATTACGAAATTTTATTTCACACATAGTAACTAGCTTACAATCGATTATCTCGATTAAATATCTTGAATTTGAAAAATAGCTTTCATTGGAAACAATCTTCTATATAAAAAATACGTTTGGAATTGAAGTCACAATTCTCATTCCATATTAAGTATCTTTTAGTATTTAATATAATTCTCGCTTCTAATGTCTCTTCATGAAGTAGAGGTGACCATTCACTCAGTTTCAACTATGCTCTTACTATAAGACCACATCGAATTCTTTACAAAACTGCATTCAATTATCCTTACCATTTAAGGATATCGAATAAATTGCATTTTACGTAAACTAAGCAAATAGATACTTCAGTGATCGAATCCCTAGGTCAATCTTGTAACTCTTAGTTTAGTGCTCCATCTAGCATGAAAAACATCCTTATTGTAATCAATTGTATCAAATACATGATTTCACACATGGTTTACTTGTACATTTTGAATGAACCAATTTCATTGAGAATTCCTGTAAAGTGGCTATTCGTGATATAACATTTCTATGTGTTTGAATATGGATCAAATTTATGTATTCTTGTATTTCTTAAGTGTTCAAAACTCATAGAAGATAATACATACTCTCGTTTGAATCAACGCCTAAGTAACCAAGGTACAGACGTTCACTATTGTATAATTTGGCTCTTGCATGAGTCTATAAGTGACAACATGCCAAAAGATTTATTGGTAAAAATATATCATAATTCCAGGTCAATCTTAATTTAGTACATTTGTATATCTTAATCGATCGATGTAGATTATTTTAACTTTATATAGCACATGTTCTTACAATATTATAAAGATTAAATGTTTTTTCTTAGAAACTCCCCAATACAGAGGACCTTCGTAAGGGACGATGGACCAACCAACTCAAAAAGGGAATTACGTTATGCCTATCCGTTTCAAATCTTGGCACATATAACTCCTATGGTACTCTTTAGATTGGTTAAATGTTATCATTTTATATTTGTAATAAGGCTCCCACTAGATTTTATGTTTTACAAAGGCCTAAGAAAAAACGTAGAAATCTTTTGACTTCTCTAGTGGGTATTAGGACTCTCTTGTCTTCGGATTCGGACCCACAAGCAATGGATAATACATAACCAATTGTATCATATACAAATCTTAACCCATGTCTTAGTCCTTATCTCAATCTCAACCTTGAGTTTGCTTAACAAATGGAAAGAGATTATTCACTCACATTCACGATTTCATGATGGCCTTGGCATAATGCACATACCGTGAGTTTGCTTAACAAATATGTGCATGTACCATACCTCGTCTACAAAATGTTTACTAGTGCGACCCGTGCTACGCATACAGGTTTCACGATATAGTTTCGACAATGCACTTTTTGGAATTTTAAGTTATATGAAGTTGAAAGTACATGTTTATTTTAAAAATTAATTATGCTAGAGATGCTTCTTTTTCAAAATACACATTGTCAAATTTGAAACTATTAGAAAAGTTGATTAGTTTAAAATTTTTGTAGATTTGTAAAACTTATGCATAACTTATTTAATTTGAAAATTTGACAGTATTACTTTTTTTTTACTTTAATTAAAAGATGATAATATAATATGGTGAGTGATTAAAATTTAACAAGACAAAACATGGTTAATGGCTGATTTACACTGAAATTTTGCATATAGAAAGTTCATTACTTTATCTTTCAATATTCAACTTCAAGTAAAATATATGCATAAAAATAACATACAATAAAACGAGTATGCTCACTTGTTTATTCATATATGTTCATCGGGTGTGTCTACATGCTATTAAAGTTTGTAAGTAAGCTAAAATCAAATAGTAAAACTCATATCAAATAATATTTCCCATGCAACATATAAAAAGAATTAATATTTCAATCAATTAGCTGCGATTAATAACATTTAATATGAATTTAAACAAATTAGAGAATTAACAACAATTAATTCTTTTTTTGAAATTACATTTAATGAATTAAATCAATTACGTATTAATTCACTTCAATGTCAATCAATTAGAGATTTGATTGGTAATCAACTAGTTCATCTTGATTAATTACTTTTAACAACATTTCAAAAGCGTTGCATGTTCCAACTCTACAAGAGAATATAATGTGATTGTTTTATAACTTTAATAAATGCTTTTAGATTAATAGAGATAATAAAGTAGAAATACACCATATGTTTTACAGATATATTTCTTTTGTTTCACACTTTTGGCAAAAGAATAAATAAATGAGCAAAATTATTTATAGATAATATTTTCCAATAAACAAACAAAATATTTCATTCCTTCCACACTTTTGGCAATGTCATATTATATGTATTTTTGTACGCCTGAAATAAAGTATCGTGTATTCGATATATAAAAAAACATGTTGACCAGCTTTTTCTCTGAATTGTAATTCTTTTGGTAAGTTTTTCTTGAACACTACCTACAATCATTTTTTGATAAATTTTCTTAACTTATCTCAAAGCCTATAAATAAAAAATTAATCTTTTAGAGAATAATGGTTTTATATAATGAAGATGACATCAACAATCAGTTGTTCCTAACATAATAAATACTACATAACTAAGCATGTCTACTTATTAATTTTCAAATGTAATCAATATAAGTATTATATCCTATGTTTAACATATAGATTTAAATATGCACATAATTTGGTTTGATAGTAGTATTTTAAACCTGTAATAGAGAAATAATATTCAAAGTGAAAATAACGTTAAAATTAGTTTCAAAGAAATCACATTATAACATTTGTAGTATTTCATTTTTTGACATTATGCATAATAACTAAATTACAGAAATTATCATAGTTGTTACACCCGCATTTACTTCGAGCTGCATTAAAGGAAAATGGGGTAGTTCACAATGACTATGCATAAGATCAAAGTAAAAGAAGAATCATGCATTGAGGCTTAGGAGCTAGTATATACTAAACCGAGCTGACCGCATCTCCAAAGCCCATACATTTTCAAAATCTAGAAGAATCGGTCTACAAAACACATGCCGAGGAAACCTAAGCTATTCCACTCTATAAGCACCATGATTGTATCCAGCCATCCATACTTATTTTGTGAAAAAGGATTTCCTTGATTTGATCTTCTAAGTTAGGAAGAGGTAGCGTAGCTGAATATTAATTGTGGGGACAAACTGCCAAGTGTATTAATTTGGGCTTAGTACCACAAGGGATCGAAAGTACTCCAAAGGGCTGCATGAGTGCCACTCATGATACGCTCTAATGTAGAACATACTTATCGGTAGACGACAAAGTTGTGGAGCTCCTTCTTTCTCTCTGCAGCAACTTGAGAGTACTTGCAATAAGGGAAACTCAAATAAAAATTAGCTCAGGTCATGGCTAGTACTGAATACATTCCAAGCATATATCAAATCAACTCTCAAAATGAAATAGTGTAGTGCAACTCCTTTTTTCCCCTGATATAATAACAAGTTTGTAACGACCCTCAAATTTGTTGCTTTGACAAATTATATTTATTTCTTAAATAAAAAGTTGATAACACATATAATATTGATATGAGTGATAATAGATAATAATAAATCTTATTTTGAATAAATATTTGTGAAAATATTTCCTCGAAAATTTAAATCGATAAAATAGCCGAAAACTATTTTATCGAAAACCAACTCTATAATCATAAAAAATCGTGCATGGAGCTGGATACATATGGTTATTTTTATCACTTAACAAGAATATGAAATAAAATTATTTATTGTATTTTTTGGAATTAGATGTATTTATGACATTGTTAGTATTGCCCATAAACATAATAATTGATTTATTAAATTTAAATTGAGATTTATTGATTTAATAAGTATTATAATCATTGGAATAATGGTTTTTAAAAATTTATAATTCATTTTAAATAGTTATAATGAGATAATAAATCATTTAGAATAGTTTTATAAAGATATATATTTGATTTAAAAATATAAGAAAAAATCTATATCGCTTTATAGGTATAATAATGCTTTTTGTAAACAACGGTTTAATATTAATTTATATGGTTTTATAATTTAAATATGATCATTTTAATTCATCTAAAATGATAAGAAAATAGTTTTCAATTATTTTTTACAAATATATGTATATTAACTAAGAAAAGAAAATACGACCGATAATCGGTTTCTCGGTTTTCAACGGTTTAATGAACGGAAGTTGTTCGAAGTCATCAAAATGTCATTTATTCTCCTATGCACATACATGTACATGCGTATAAATGTCACATGAACACTCATATATACATAACACATATATAAGATATTCCATTTTCTTCTTATTTAAGCATACATAAGTCAACCAAGTACATGGCACATGGCCTTGTCTATGCATGAAGTGACCTTAGGCCATCTTAGGAGGTGTAAGAGGGAGGTACGGTGGTGGCTACATGATGAGAATGATGATATATATAACATATATATACATACAACATAGTTACATATATATATGCAACATATATCTTAATAAACTTCATCTTTAAGCAAACATAAGTCAACACAAAGGGCATGAAGTGATTTAAGGTGATGGAGCACATGGAATGGTAGGGCCAACGTATGAAATGATGGAGGTGAAGTGGTGCACATGGGTGATGGAAGGAAGGTGAAGTGATGTAGGATATTTTGCAAAATTTTGGCTATAAATACAAGCAACCCTTTCATTCATTCATCCACACATCCTACCATCTTCTTCTTTCTCTTTTCCTACGCTTTTCCATGGTTTTTTCATTCGAAAATTTAAGAAGAAATTCAAGTAGAAAATTAAATTAAATTATATAAATACATATACAAAGTCAAATCACTTCAAAACACTAGCCAATCGCTTCCTCCAGCCCTCCATAGCTCATGACCTTCTCCCATAACCCTCAAAGTCAATAGCACCACCCACTCTGTAACAACCTAGTATTTCGAACCGTTCAAATTGACAATCATCTACTCATATCAGACTTGAATTTCTCAAAACAACAGATTGTTAATTTATATTTGGAAAAACTTAGTATATACAGTAAATAAGTAAATTACAAAATCACAGACACAGAGTAATATCAATAAGCAGCTGAATGGACAAATAGTAGTTCATGAAGCTACTATAAAAACACCAGAGTTTAAAACAAAATACAATAGAAATTCTAAAACACAAAGTAGTCTCAAATATAAAGGTAAGTGATAAGACTGAACATAAGAAACTGGAAATGATATAAAGCTGAACAAAGGTAAGATAGATCTTCAAGCAAAGCTCCAAAGGCGAGTCTCAAATGTTTTGACACTCAGTCTGACCTGAGCATAAAGCAAAACACAAAACACTCGAGTCGGGATTAACATTCTTATACCTGTAAATAAACTCAAGTGAAATGTCCAAATGAAATACAATATAACTTAAAGGATGTTTGGGATTTCCATCCTCTAAGGATCCGTGGGACTATCTACTATGTAGTAATATACGCTATTACAATATGTTTATCAATAAAGTAATGCGTTAAAATAGCGTTAAGGCGTTATCCATATCCCCCTTAACACATTTTATATATTCTCATAGTCTATACAGTACTGTAAACTCCACCAAATCAGTGGTTTATTCAGAGCGCACTTCGTACGTATGGTACAAACCATACTCGTAGAAGGCATGATAAGGCATGTGACAAGGCATACGAGGCTATGCCCATGGTAGGATACCACCATTTTGCAGATACGGACTGGTGGTAACGCATAGCATCTACTACCGTCCACCTCGAGATACACTCCCAAATCAAAGGTGCACCCACTCAAATCACAAAGTAATAGAATGGTCTCGTAGGAATGTGCCCGATAGGGGGAGCGACCCAACTTGGCCCGGCATGGTTCCTGTTTTAGCCACATCAAGCTGACTCACGGGAGTCATGGCTGCGATAATACCTCATATAGAATCATTCGCTATACCGTCCTACTTTGTTCTGGAATCTCCATCACGTGCATAGTTGTTAAAGTGGTTTTGGGTATTGGCAGAGAGTATGACAATATCCGATCCCGATCTCTTTAACAACCAATGCTTTTGTCACATCATGGCCGTTTTACAAAATCACTTTGATAACCGTTTCAAACATTTCATACTCATTTTCGAAATCATATTCACTTTCGAAGTCATATTCACTTTTGAAATCATATCCACTTTCGAAATCATATCACTTTCAATTCAGTATTCACTTTTAAAATCATATTTATTTCCAAAATCTTAACCACAAAAATAAGTTAAACCATCATATCGAATATTCACATTTAAATCTGTTAAATCTAAATCATAACAATTCCAACTTAAACAATTAAAATATTGAAAATAGTTTATATATTGAAATAGTAATAAATTAAAAATATTTTGTATATTTAGAAAAAGTGATATATTAAAAATAGTTTATATATTAAAAAGAGTTTATATACTAAAATAGTTCAAATTTAAATTGTTTCCTCTAATTTCACAAATCAATTCAAATCTACTTTAGTTCCAAAATTCTATTTAAATCAATCTCAGTTCAACGATTTTAGTTAAAAAGGTTAAAGGTTCAATTTAAATTTCATTAATCCATTTTAATTTATATCAGTTTCAAATCCAGTTTTGAACTACCATTTCAAATTCAATAGGATTCAAAGTTTAAATCTTCAAACATCTACAATAACTCAATTATATAAATTTCATTTATATTTCGAAATTTAACTTTAATTTTATTTAAATTTGAAATGTTCGCTTAATCATTTATAATAACATTGAAATAAAATGTCAAATTAAAAATCTAAATAAATCAAAAATTAAATATCTTACTTCACATATATTTAATTCTAAAATTATTCACTTAATCACTTTTAATAACATTTAAATAAAATCCCCAATTACACATTTAAATCGAGCTAAATATTCAATTTTAATTTATTTGAATTTGAGATATTCATTTAATCACCTTTAACCAAAATCAAGTTATAAAATCATATCGTTATAAAATCTCAAATGCAATAATTTTTCAATAATTTTTTAAAATATAACTCTTAAACAAATACAATTTCAAATCAATTTCAATTTTATCTTCCCAACATTAATTTATTAAAGTTATTACAAAATCTATTTTTTTGAATATAATTTTAAATAAATACTTAAACATAATATATATATTAATTAAATTAAATTAAGTCTTATTTTATATATTTTTAAAATAATAAAATTATTGAAAAATCTTAAAAATTATATTTTTAAAACTAATTTATAAATTTAAAATTTCCAAAACATATGATTTTAAAAATATAGATTTACACATATATAAAGTAACATTTATTACTATATTTAAAAATCAATACTTATTAAAACCCATGTATTTCCTTTCAAAACTATGGAAATCATTTTCAAAGTATAGACTTACAATGTCCGTATATAATTTTCTACCTTATGGATAAGTGATACGGATATTTATCATTTCAATCCGCAATTTAAATATCTACAGGTATATATCTTTTCAACCCACAATCTAAAAATCTAAAATCAATGAAAATCGCTTGGGTTCATCATTCAACCTATTACAATTTTTCCGTAATCCATAAGATCGTTCGGGTATGTATCATTTCATCCCATAGGAATTCTAAACTAACAAGGAACTTGTAGAGTGAGAACAAATATGACAATATAACATATCAACAACAGGCATATACCATCAGTAACAAATTTAAATACTACATATACAACAGGTTATGGTGTCATATGTCATAGGTAAACAATTGCAGATAATGACATATTGGATTTAAGAATTAAATAACTAATAATTCAAATTTAACAGCATATTTCAATTGTCATTTCATGCGAAATCAATTTACTAAATATAAGAATGTTAATCGTGAGTGATCGCTCACCTTTCATGGCTATGGAAACAATGATGGTGAAAAAATCGATACAGATACGCACACGAAGGAAAAAAACTACTACGACCAATTCTGGACAGCGATAAGACAAAAGCAAAGCATGTTGAATTGGATTAGATGAAAATCAATCATATAAGTGAACTTATATATATAAGCTATATATATATTAAAATGACATTTATTGAACCCATATATTACTAAAAAAATTCAAATGAATATTTAAACATAATATATGTATTAAAGCAATTACAAATATATATATATTAAAGATATTAACATAAATTTAAGTAAATATTTTAAACACATTATATATATCTTTAACCATATTATATAATACTCTATACATATTATATAATAATATAAACATATTATATATAATTTTTTTCCATTTTATAAACTGATATACTTATTATTTTAAACATATTTTATAAGTACTTCAAACATAAATTGAAATTGAAATAATATCTATAAATACCTTAAACATTCAAATTGTAATACTTTATGTAATAAATATACATTTTCTTTTATAAAAAAGAAGCTAGGCACTACTGCTCGTTGGAGGTGGCGGACAGTGGTGGACTTCGTAGCTGATGCGGATCTGCTTGAGGGGAGGAGCTCAGCAGGAACTAGTGCAGTGGATGGCTTACTGGCTATTCGAAGAGTGGCTACGGGATTTAAAGGGTGAGTTCTGCAGCCATGGAAAGGTGATGCTAGAGGACAGGGCGGTCGGCACAGTAGGTGTTGGCGTGGATATGCGTTGGAGGGTGCTGAGTCAGAGTCTGGTGGGGAGTTTGATGGTGTTGTTGCATGGTGGTGGGCCTGTTCGTTATGGGTGGCACAAGTGAGGCAGGAAAGGCCTAGACATGGTGAAAGACTAGGTTGCGGTGGCTGTCAATGGTATGGCAGAGGAACGTGATAGCTTGTTAGAGGAGGGGCATGAGGCGAGGCAGTTGCCAGGCTTTCATCGCGAAGTAGTGGATGGCGTTGGGGAAGGTTAGTGGGAAGAGTCGGCCTACACATGGAGGATGCGATAGTTGGTGTTCTCACATCACTTGGCTACTTGCGTGGAAGCATATTTAAAGTTGGCAGTGGTGGTTGGTGCATCTCAGCTGAGGGTAAAAGTGGGTCAAGTGAGGAAAGGAGGGCCGAGGATGAGGGTGTTCGGCTACATGCATGGAGTGGTGGGTTAGCAGATCTATGGCATTGGAGGGGTCAGTTTTGGAAGCGGCGTTGATAAAAGGTTGGCTGCGTGATTCGGTGGGGAAGAAGAAATGAGCAGAGGGTTTAGAAACAAATACAAACAATATACATACATACATACATACATACATACATACATACATACATACATACATATATATAATATTTTCCCAAATGAATATAACATATGAAAAGAAGGGAAAAGGAATTAGAGAAATGAACGAACCAAATACATTGAATAGGTCAAATTATTAAATTCTGTAATATAAAAAGGAAAATGGCTTTTGGTATTATAAGGTGGATGATTGAATGGACATAAGAACCAAAAAGACTCAAATACGGAACTGATTTTGCCAATTTTGCCGCGTATCGGATGTCCGATTACAGGATTGAATGTACTATGGAGCTCAGCGCGACGAGATGAACAAAATGGTATGCAGATATGAGCGATATGACCAACTTATCAAAATTCGATATTCGCTACAAATTGCTGCTAATCCGCCGAAAATAGGATAAACGGAGCTAAAGCAGTCTAAATTTGGCGAAATGAAATATAACATCTCACTCAAAAGACGATAAACATTTTCTTGTATAAAAATATTCAAATATCGAAATTATTTCAATTTCCTCAATTTAACTGATTTAAAATTAAAATTAAAAAATACACAACAGAACTAACTTCCAGATTTTTCGATAAAAATCTGCCAATTGCTATGTTAAAATGGACGTATTCCAAATATCGGATTTTCATTGCAAAATTTTAGTTTTTTATTTTCAAGAAAAATTCAGTTAATTAAGTTACTTAAAAATCGTTAGAATTACCGGGTCGTTACACTCTCCCCCACTCAAAAAATTTCATCCCCGAAAAGGAGTGAGATAGGAGAATAGAAGAAACAGAAGGAAAGAATGATATAATAAGTAATTCAAAACCGTATAAATTTCATTTATAGACATCTAATTACTTACATTATACGGAATACTTATTCAATTACATATTCTCTTTACATTCAAACTTTTGAATATTTTAGGTAAGTTACATATGTTTAAGAAATGCAATTCAGTTTCATACAAATAAATTTTTATCATATTTCTATTTTTTCAAGTTGTTTCAATTCCATTTCTCATTTTAGAAACTCAAAGTATTTAAAATTTTGCTTCATTTCAAAAATTGAAAGCCATCACTTAACATAAAACTTAAGAATTAAATTCCCGATTTCATTTTAAACCAATTTGAAATAAATACACATACACACACACACATATTTTGTACATCAAATCATACTCAAGAAATTTCAAATCAAATCCATTTTCCAAAACAATAGTGTAGCAAAGCTACTGAGTGGTCTCTCCATCTTGAGACTCAAAAATGAATGTCGATGATGCTGCAGTCATCATCGAAATTATTTTCCAGTGACAAAAGAGGAGAGTACCGACTTCTTTTTAAATTTCTTTGGGAACAATTTCCATTCAAAAATACTTTCAAATAATGCATTTTCCAAAACTTTGAAAACCACTAGGAATTTAATTCCCAAATTCCTATTTTAAATTCATTTTATTTACAAATCGTTTTATAAACCATGTTTTAAAATTTCATCTTCTTATAACATACAAAATAGTTAATGGTTTAGGAATGTTGACAAACAATAAACAATAATCGAGCATCATTTCTAACAACCAATTCATTTAACCATCTAATTTCAGAAAATCATACTCCTATAAAAAATACAATCATACAAAATTATTTCAATTACCAATTTCGAAAACAATATTGTGTCAGTTGCTCTGTTCAAATGTTTTGGAGTTCCTATCAATAGTGTTGGCCAGACGAACCGATCGAAACCCTAAATCAACTTAACAATTCAAACAACACAATATAAAATATTTTATATCAATTACAAATATAAACACTCTCTCTAAGGATGATTCAAGAATGAATTTAGAACAAGGATAGAGATTTAAATTTTTAAGGTACCCTATTTAAAGAAAGTTCTAACTAAGTAGATAGGCTCGAAAGGAAGGTAAAATAATTAAATTACAAAAGTGGAAAGATGGATAGACTCATATTAATCGCGGGTGACCTTAACCGGGTCAACCGAGACTTAGAAAAACAAGAACATCATCAAGGAAAACCAAGACAAACTGGTTGAGAACCTAGTGAGAAACGCGACTCATGAGGTCGAAGAAGAAGGCAGGAGCACTGGTTAATCCGTAAGGGATGACTAACCATTCATTGAAACCATTCGTCTGCAAGGGAAAGGCAATGGGTCGAGCTCCAGGAATAAGATCGAAGCAGAATTCAGTTTCCGGCTTGAGGGGAGGAGAGGTGACTACACCAAAACATCAGGACAATCCCTAAATATTGGGTGGAGTCAAGATTACTAGGCTAACCATCAATCGAAAAGATAAGGCTGCCTGCAAAATTCTGAGGCAATCGATATTCGATCACAAGAGAATTACCCTGGTCATCTACTAAAGAACAGTTTAGGCTTAGCAAGAGATAATAGCATCAAAACCGAGGATGTAGAAATCTCTGGTGAATTGACACCTTTTTAAAGCAGTTTCACCCCTTTACAAATCGTACTAAGGTTGGTAGAACCATTTCCCATCACTTCGGGAGTTTCTATACCGGCGCGACTCGGTGCAGAAACAATCGATAGGTCATCCTATCGCTTTCGCAAATATCCGGTCTTCATCACCGGTCTTCAAATTCTATCCATAACGACATATCACATATTCGGAATGGGTTATACGACACAAAGGTCCTTTCCCGGCTAAACCGAATAGCGAGCGAAAATATTCTTAAAACATATGGATATGGGATTTCAATTAAGTCACAACTTATTACCCAAAACTTTTCTTCAAATGGCTTAACAAATTACCATTTTCAATCTTTAACAAAAAGATTCATTTTCACAACCTTTAACGGTTTAAACAATTCTCACATTTTAATCTTTTAAACAAAAGATTCATTCACAGATTTTCCAAATCAATTTTCATTTCAATTTGATTAACTCGTTAAATCTTTAAATCAAAGATTTAACTTATAGTCTTCAAAACAATTTCATTTCAATTTGATTTAAACAAATCATCAATTTAAATTTGTTAAAACAAACAGATTTAATTCATAGCTTTCAAAAAGAATTCATTCATAACTTAGGAAAATCATTTCCCTATTAAATCTTGAAATTCCCCTAATTAACTGGAATCTCAGTTCTTATCTAAAAGTGTTTATCATTTGAAAACAACAGTTTTCATTTTGGAAATCTGATTCATTTGTACGAGTTGAAATCCTTGGGTTAAATTCAAATTCCCAAAAATAATACTTAAAAGTGGTTTAATCCCTATATAACCAATATAACATCTTTAATCCCTAATTTCAAATCATAGGATTCAATTTCAAGTATTGAATTTAAATTTAAATCAAATTATTTAAATTCCAAAACTTAATCAAGTAATTTAAAAATAATAAATTTTATTTTGAAATTTCATTCCAAAAGCTTTTCACATTTATTCCGATTCCATTTCCAAAACATTTGAATTTAAAAATTCAAATTTAACTATTTCAAAAATCTGCGACTTAATCGATTTCCTCGTGAAATCCATCATTGTGTGTGTATGGTGTGGTCCAGGGTTTTAACACAATAGTGCAACATCATTCAATCATCACAGATTAAATACAACAATATATACGATAAGCGATATAAATTATAACGCTTATCTTTCATATACAGATTCACGGATATATATCACAGATAATAAATTTCATCACAGATCTCAACCCAAATCAGGATAATCATAAAGCATCATATAACAGGAATATCAGACAAATTAATTATTCAGTCAAGTTTAAACATTCACAAGTAAAACTTATGAATCCACTGATTTATTTTACAAATCATTTGATATAAATTTATTTATCTAACACTTTAATTAATTAAATTATTCTTAATTAATCATATTAATTAATTTAATCTTTAAACCAATTTCATAATAAATCATTCAAATTAACTTAAGTAGTTAATAACAAGTTTATTAATCACTTAAACATTATTAATTTAAACTCTAATTACTATTTTAAAGTAATCCGTCTTAATTACTTTCTAAAATAAGTAATCAATATCAATTAGTCCTCTTAATTGGTTACAACAATTTATTTACTTTAAATTAATTACAAGATTAATTAATTCTAAATTAATAAACATCCCTTAATAACTTAATTAATTCAAATCATAAATTAATTAACTTATTAATTTAACCATTTAATTACCTTAAAAATTAGATGGATTATAAATCATTAAACCTTAATGATAAAACATCGTTTTAGTAATGATTTAATTATCACACTCAAATACATTCTAAAACATGTTGTTTCAAATTCACTTTTAAATTCTATTTCATATTGAAAGAATTTGAAATAACTACAAATTTAATTCTACAATCTTAACCAAGTTAAAACTCTTTTAAAATCAAATGTTATAAAACATTTACCTTTATACAGAAATTCATACTAGAGTTTAAATCAATCATTTAAATTCAAAACATTTTTAAATTAATACTTTAACCCCTTTTTTTAAAGTAGTTAAAAACAAATTTTTATAAAACATTCTCTAATTCAAACTAGGATACAAAAGTAAATTTGGATCCATCTTTCAAATTCTAGTTTTAAACTTTATATTAAAACCTGGTTTCAAATCTTCAAAAATCTGTTTAATTTAAAAGCCTGTAACATTTCAAATGACCCGAGGCAATCAAATTTTGCTTCGAGTCAAACCCTAAACTACTCCGAGCGAGACACATACGCCACTTCGAGAAAAAAAAATTCGAGTACCCTGTCTGCCTCAACCCAAAATCTCAACGGAAATCACAGTGCATGGTGCACATGCACCGTGACTACGCCCACCTCCGACCTACTTCGACCACCTCCCCTCATCGATGATCGTCACTCAAACCGATCTCGATCATCAGATCGATGATAAAAGCATCAAAACAAATTCGAGCGTTCAAGCTCGATACAGCACCCCAAATGAAACCTGGAAACGAGAAATACAGGAACACCCAAAACCTGTCAACGCACCCCGCTCGCAACTCCGACCACCGGAGAGCCACCACCTCCTGCCATGAACGCGTCGTCCACCCAACCACCATTTCCCGAAGGCACGAGCGACTCGATGCACTGAGGAATGAGAACGAATCCCAAAACTTCGACTTGAACCGGAATGCCACTGAACCCTATAATCGCCATTCCCAACCACCACGGTGATGATAAAATTACCGCACCAATTTTGCCAAGATCCCCATGCCTCAGACCACCTCCAGCCCAAACATCGACCAGCTCCATCACGTCGATCAACGTCGATTACCAAAAACGCCCAAAACATATATTTCGAAATTCCCAATCGATTATCACACTAAAAATTACAAAATGTATATCAAAAATTATAATTTTCGATAGTGAACACATATGTGTAATTCAAAACAGAAATTGATTTTGTTGATTTTCAACTTGTATATATAACCTTACTGTTATTTCTATTTTTTTAGCCTATTTGTTAAAATTTAAACCTTGAAACTATTTTTATAATATCCAACATACAATAACAACCATTTTTCATTTAAACATCGAAGTCTAATTTTAATTTTATTCGAAGCTTTGAATTTTTGAAGGCAAGGAAAGAACTGAAACACAGGAAACAAGGTAAATAAATATATACATATACATGCATACTTACACACATATGCATAGATAACAATTCCGTTATATAAAATCAGAGAAGTTTTATGCAACATCAATATCAAGTATCAGGTCAACCCAAGCATTTGAATCATTCATAATTTAAATTGTTTTTAAAACAAAGTGTTTACTCACATGATTTTGCAGAGAAATGAACAGAGCCTGTATTTGAATCAGGCTTTTGAAAATACAAGCTGAAAACCCTCCTTGATCTTTGGGTTGTATGTTGTTTAAACTGAGATGTTTAAATTGAATTTGTCTAGGGGTTGTTTACTCAAATCCTTGATTTACATTTGCTTTATTGTCTCAGGATTTAAGAATGCATGCAGTTAGATTGAAGAAGAATGCTTTGGTTTGCTTAGTTGTGATAATGAACTGGAATAAGGGTTTGATGCATATAAAAAGGAAGTATGCAGTATATTATTTGTACAAAAAAGCATGTTAAGGATGCTTGCATTAAATGCATAAGGTATGTTGCATTAAATGCTTGAGTACCTTATGTTTTTTTTCAACCTTACCTATTTTTTTCTTGCATTTGAATAACTCGGCTGATATGTTTTATTTGTACTTGCTTTTACTTTACTTTCTAAGCTACAGCCTTGTCCTGTTATCTACTCCATACTTATCTTTTCTTTGCTTTGTTTTTGACTGAAATGATTTCCAGTAAGTACACTGGTTTACATACTCATTATCTTACTTAATTATTTATATGAAGATTTTGTATGCTAGAGATATTTGCTGTTCTATGCTATTTTAAATGCATATGCAGTTTTGTTTCTTGTCTTGTTCTATAAGCTTTCATAGATATACACATATATATATCTTCATATTTCCTTTTGTTCATTTTGCAAGCTACTGCATACATATTTATATTTGTTTGTATTTATTATGTTTGATTTGTTTTGTTATTGGTTATAACTTTAACTTATATAGGTACCAATATATTCTATTTTGTTCTTTCTTATGCATTTGTTTATTTATGTAAAAATATATACTTTTATTTTGCTTACTTAAATGTATTTGCTTTATTCTTGCTTTTTAAATTTACTTCTACTTTTAGTTTAAATAATTATCATAAATTTTACTTTAAAAATTATTGTTTTATATTTCTCTATATATACACATATATTTTATATAACTCAAATTATCATCATTTATAAATTTTTAAATCAATTTATTTATTTATTTTTATACTTGTGTCAATGTATATACTTTTGTTTTATTTATTTTGCATATTTATTTACAACTTTGTTTCATATTTAAATGTCGTTTCTTTTCTTTTCTTATGACTTACATATTAATTTTCAACTTAAATACTTATCGTCTTGTATTTTTATTTCTATTTATTTTAAAAACCATTTATTTAAGATTTTATCTCAAATCCAATATATACATATATATCCACATATATACAAATTTTCAAATTCATACGACTTAATATAATTTCTATTTGAATCGGGGAAACTCGCTTCCATTTATAATTAATTTTATAAATTTTTATTCAAAATTTCATTTAATTATCAATTTAAATTAAATTAAAATCTAGGGTCGTTACAAATAGGGTCAGTCACGTAGGGATGAAGTTGACAGTTAAGGTTGAAGCTATGGGATGCTCCAGTCAAGAAGAACACGAATAGGAAAACTAGAATGTTTTTCAGAATAAAGGGATGGTTTCAAAATCCAAAAGAAATTCTAATTCAGGAGGATCCTAACGACGAATTTCAAGCTCGAACGAATATGATTTTATAATTAACTTTTACTACGTATGCTAAGTTTGCCGAAACCAGAGCTCTGATACCACATGTGACAACCCGGTTTTCAAACCGTTCAAATTGACGATCATCCACCAATGTCAAACTTGAATTGCTCAAACCAACAGATTGTTAATATATTTGGCAAAACTTAGTACATATAGTAAATAATCAATCACAGAATAACAGACATGAAGAAATTATAATAAACAGCTGAATAGATAAATAGTAGTTTATGAAGCTACTATAAAAACATCAGAGTTTAAAAGAAAATACTACAGAAATTGTCAAATACAAAGTATTCTCAAATACAAAGGTAACCTACAAGACTGAACATAAGCAACTGCAAATAACAGAAAGCTAAACAGAGATAAGACAGATCTTCAAAGCAAAGCTCCAAAGAGAGTCTCAAATGCTGTGACACTCAATCTGACTCGAGCATAAACCAAAACATAAAACACTTGAGTCAGGATTAACATTCTTATACCGGTAAATCAACTCAAGTGAAATGTCTAAATGAAATACAATATAACTTAAAGGATGTTTTGGATTTCCATCCTCTAAGGATCCGTGAAACTATCTAATATGTATTAATATGCGCTATTATAATATGTCTATCAATAAAGTAAAGTATTAAAATAGAATTAAGGCATTACCCATATCGCCCTTAACACATTTTATAAATTCTCGTAGTTATACAGTACCGTAAGCTCCACCAAACCGGTAGTTTACTAAGAAGGCACTCAATAGGTACGGTACAAACCAAACTGGTAGAAGGCACGATAAGTCAAGTGATAAGGAAAGCGAGGCAATGCCTAGGGCATGATACTACCGTTTTGCCGATCCAGACGGGTGGTAACGCATAGCAGCTACTACCGCCCACCTCGAGACACACTCCCAAATCAAAGGTGCACCCAATCAAATCACAAAGTAATAGAATGGTCTCGAAGGAATGTGCCCGATAGGGGGAATGACCCCACTAGGCCCGGCATGGCTCCTGTTTTAGCCACATCAAGCAGAATCACGAGAGTCAGGGCTGCGTTAATACCTCATATTGAATCATTCGCCAAACCATCCTACTTCATTCTGGAATCTCCAATATGTGCACAGTTGTTAAAGTGGTTTTCCGTATTGGCAGAGAATATGACGATATCCGATCCCAGTCTCTTTGAAAACCTACGCTTATTTCACACCGTGGTCGTTTTACAAAATCACTTTTTTAATTTCGAATAGTTCATAGTTTAAATTAAAATATCATATTCATTTCAAAATCATATCACTTTCGAAATCATACACTTTCGAAATCATATCCACTTTCGAAATCATCTCACTTTCAATTCAGTACTCACTTTTAGAATCATATTTATTTCCAAAATCTTAACCACAAAAATAGGTTAACCATCATATCAACTATTCGCATTTAAATCCATTAAATCGAAATCATAACAATTCCAACTTATATAATTTAAATATTGAAAATAGTTTATATATTGAAATAGTTATAAATTAAAAATAGTCTATATATTTATAAAAAATAAGTTATAAATTAAAAATAGTTTATATATTAAAACGAGTTTATATACTATAATAGTTTATATCAAAATAGTTCAAATTAGGATTGTTTCCTCCGATTTCACAAATCAGTTCAAATCAACTTTGGTTCCAAGATTCAATTTAAACCAATCTCAGTTCAGTAATTTCAGTTAAAAAGGTTAAAGTTTAAATTCAAAGCTTTTTAGTCCATTTTGATTTATATCAATTTCAAATCCAGGTTTGAACAACCATTTCAAATTCAATAGGCTTCAAAGTTTAAATCTTCAAACATTTAGATAACTCAATTCGATAAATTTCATTTATATTCCAAAATTCAACTTTAATTTTATTTAAATTTTAAATATTCACTTAATCATTTATAATAACATTTAAATAAAATATCAAATTAAAAATTCAAATAAAATCAAAAATTAAGTATCTAACTTCAATTATATTTAATTCTAAAATTATTTAACTTAATCACTTTTAATATCGTTTAAATAAAATCTCCAATTACGCATTTAAATCAAACTAAATATTCAATTTAAATTATTTAAATTTGAAAATATTTATTTGATCACTTTTAATCAAAGTCAAGTTATAAAATCATATCTTTAAAATCTCAAATTTAATAAGTTTCAAATAATGTTTCTTAAATACAATTCTTAAAAAAATACAATTTCAAATCAATTTCAATTTTATCTTCCCAACCTTAATTTATTAAAGTTATTACAAAATATATTTTTTAAATATAATTTTAAATAAATACTTAATTATAATATATATTAATTAAATTTTATTAAATTAAATCTTATTTTATATATTTTTAAAATAATAAAGTTATAAGAAATATCGTAAAAATTATTTCTTCAAAACTAACTTATAAATTCAAAATTTCCAAAACATATAATTTTAAAAATCTAAATTTACACATATATATTATTATATTTTAAAATCAATATTTATTAAAACACATGTATTTCCTTTTAAAACTTTGGAAATCATTTTCAAAATATATACCAACGGTGCCCATATATAAATTTCTACCCTATGGACAAGTGATACGGATATTTGTCATTTCAATCCATAATTTAAATATCCATGAGTATATATCATTTCAACCCGCAATCCTAAAACTTAAAGTCAATGAATATCGCTTGGGACTATAATTTCAACCCATAACGATTTTCCCCTAATATATAAGATCGTTCGGGTATGTATCATTTCAACCCATAGGGAATTCTAAACATACAAGAAACTTGCAGAGTGAGAAAAAATATGATAATATAACATATCAACAACATGCATATGTCATCAGTAAAAAATTTAAATATTATATATACAACATGTTATAGTGTCATATGTCATAGGTAAACAATTGTAGATAATGACATATCGGATTTAAAAATTAAATAACTAACAATTCAAATTTAACAGCATATTTCAATTGTCATTACATGTGAAATCAATTTACTAAATATAAGAATGTTCATCGTAAGTGCATGCACACCTTTCGTGGCCATGGAAACAATGATGGAGAAGAATGTGATACAGACTTGCACACGAAGGAAAACAAAAAAAAACTACTGCGATCAATTCTAGACAGCGGCGAGATAAAAGCAAAGCTCGATGAACTAGATTTAATTAAAATCAATTATATAAGCGAGCTTATATATATAAGTTATGTGTGTGTATATATATATTAAAAAATATATTTATTGAACCTATATATTACTTCAAAATTTTTGAAGTGAATATTTAAACATAATATATATATATATATTAAAGCTATACAAATATATATATATATATGTATATACGTTAAAGATATTACCATAAATTTAAGTAAATATTTTAAACACATTATATATACATATCTTTAAACATATTATATAATATTATACATATTATATAATATTATACATATTATATAATACCCTAAGCATATTGTATATAAGTTTTTTTTTCCATTTTATAAATTGATATACTTATTATTTTTAAACATATTATATAAATACTTCAAACATAAATTAAAGTTGAAATAATATATATATATATATATATATATATATAAATACCTTAAACATTCAAATTGTAATACTTTAAATATATAATAAATATATCTTTTCTTTTATAAATAGAAAAGCTAGGCACTACTGCTCATTAGAGGTGGCGGGACAGTGGTGGTGTTCGGAGCAGATGCAGATCTACTTGAGGGGAGGAGCACGGTAGGAACTAGTGGTGGGAAGGCTTTCCAACTGTTCGAAGAGTGGCTAAGGGATCTGAAGTGTGAGTTGTCCAGCCATGGAAAGGCAAAGCTGGAGAACAGGGTGGTCACATAGTAGGTGTTGGCGTGGATACGCATTAGAGGGTGCTGAGTCCGAGTCTGGTGCGGAGTTCAGTAGTGCTGTTGCATGGTGGTGGGCCTGTTCGTTATGGGTGGCACAAGTGGAGGCAGAAAGAACCCGGACGTGGTGAAACACTGGGTTGCGGTGGTTGTCAATGGTGTGGTGGAGAAAGTGATGGCCAGTGTGGAGGAGGGGCATGGGATGAGGCAGCAGCCAGGCTTTCATGGCGAGGCAGTGGATAGCATTGAGGAAGGTCAGTGGGAAGACTCATCCTACACGTGGAGGATGCGACAGTTGGTGTTGTTGCATCAATTGGCAAACGTGCGTGGAAGCATATCTAAAGTTGGCAATGGTGGTTGGTGCATCATGGCTGAGGGTAAAAGCGGGTCAGGTGAGGAAAGGAGGGTCAAGGATGAGGGTGTTCAGCTATGTGCATGGAGTTGTGGGTTGGCAGATCTATGACATGGGAGGGGTCAACTTTGGAAGCGGGGGTGAGAAAAGGTTGGGTGCATGATTCAGTGGGAAAGAAGAAATGAGCAGGGGGTTCAGAAACAAATACAAACAATATATATATATATATATATATATATATATATATATATATATTCTCAAATGAATATAACGTATGAAAAGAAGGGGAAGGTAATAAAAGAAATGAATGAAAAAAATATATTGAACATGTCAAATTATTAAATTCTGTAATATAAGAGGCATATGGATTTTGGTATTATAAGGTGGATGATTGAATGGACGTAGGAACCAAAAGGACTCAAATACGGAACCGGTACGGCAAATCGTTTTGCCGATTTCGCAGTGTACATGACGTCTAATTACAAGAATGAATATATTGCGGAGATGAACACGACGAGATGAAAAGAATGGTACATCGATATGAGCAATATGATCAACCTATCAAAATTCGCCGAACTGTTGCTATTTCGTCGAAAATCGGATAAACGGAGCTAAAGCAGTCCAAATTTGGCGAAACGAAATATGATGTCTCACTCAGAAGATGATTAACATTTTCTTATATTAAAATATTCAAATTTCGAAATTATTTTAATTTCATCAATTTAACTAATTTAAAATTGAAATTGAAAATCACACAAAAGAACTAACTTCCATATTTTCCGATAAAAATCTGCCAATTGCTATGTTAAAATAGACGTATTCCAAATACCAGATTGTTATTGCAAAATTTTTATTATTTATTTTCAAGAAAAATACAGTTAATTAAGTTATTTAAAAATCATTAAAATTACCGGGCCGTTACATACTCAAAGGTATAGTTGAGGCTAGTCTAGCATAGGTCGAGCCCTAGGGGAAGAAAAGTGCAAGTTTGGGAAGCTCCAGAGCAAGAAAAAGAGGAGAAAGTGCTACCGGAATCGATTCGAGAAGCCACGAAGAAGATTGGTGGAGTGGAGTTTTACATGAGAAATTCTTAATAGTATATTTTTGGATGATGATATGATGTTTGAAATGAATTTTTAATATGCTTTGATCATCAAGTTTGGCTGTTTAATGTTGTTGTTGAATATATATGCAAGTCAAGAAAATACACATCGATAAGCACAAAGGAAATCACTTTCCACTATTTAATGAATTGGTGCATATGAAAAGTTAAACCTATTTAAAAAGGTATAAAGATAAGTTTGAAATGTTTTATAAACATTTGAAAGTGTCTGGGTAAAGTTTGAAAAGTAATTGAAAATTTAATCAAAAATAAGCGCGTCGCGTAACGGCAGTTCGCGATTTCGCGCCATAAAGTCAACGAGTATATAGAATGAAATCTAGCTCGAAATTCTTCGAGATAAGAATTTTTCGAACTATTATATCCATAGTTTTCAAAGAAGGAAGAAAATCAAGTTTTTGACAAGTAGATTTTGAAATATGAATAAAACGAATTTTCAGAAAAATCGCGGTTTTGCTATTCGGAATCGATAAAAGGATTTCTTTGAAATTGATATTTTAAAGTTGTTTAAAAATATATAATAAATTCTAAAAATCTTTTAAAATATTTTGAAAGTGATTTTAATTGAAAAATATGATTTTTCAAATATTGGAAAAGTAGTTTAAATCGAAATTAGCTTTTAAGCACTTTCCGCAGTCATTTTATGCTGTCGTTTTAATAACTTTAGAAATAAAGTTTTTAAACTTAACGAATCTTTTCCAAATATTTTATAAATGTTTTCAAATGAATAATTAAGTATTTTAATAATGATTTGGAAGTTTTTACAAGCTTATTTAAAAGAGTTTAAATAAACGATGTAAAGAAAAGCTATTATAAATAAAGTGGTTTAATCTTAGCTCTAAAAGACGACGAGTAGACTAGATTTTTCTATTCGTGAGATCCGAATATGAGGTGCTTAACCTTGAAGATGTTCAAGAAAAACCAGTGCCCTGCTTACCTGGCCTTTTCCCTGGGCAAGGGATAGATAAGGTCAAAATGTCAGAAACGAGTTAAGTATAAAAAGATTTATATTTTTCAAATTTAAATTAAATACAACCTTGATTGTATAGAGATGATCTTCTTATACTTTGTGTTTAAGCTCGAAGAAGGAACTCGTATTATTCATGGAATTTAAAAGGTGATTTCGCTGTTATTCCGCCTATAGTATTTGTTGAATACTGATATTGAGTAGAATTAGGTGATTTCTATAGATTCTGCTCATTTAATATTTACCGATTTTGGATTAACATCCTAGATAACATGGTTTTAACTAAATTAAAATTATGAGTTTTTAATTGAGAAATTTAGTTTAAGATTTGAATGAAATGATTTGGAAATGTTTTCCTAACATAAAAATGTAATGATTTTGATTTTTTTCCAGGTTTAAAAAAGGTTTTAAGCAATCAAAGTATTGGATAAGAGTGGTTTCATGATTCCGTATATACCGGAAAGAAATGTTTTAAAGTTATATATCTCTCAAATATATTTTTGATAAAAAAAATGAAATAATCAAGTATTATCACCTATTTACTTGACCTCTTTTATCGATAGTTGGTTTGAAGGAATCGGGGTTGGATCTGGGTAATTCCTACCCGTAAACCATTCATACTAATTTACGTATTCGAAGTGAAGACATAGATATGACATTTGGGGTTTTCATAACGAAAGACTGCTTGTTGATCATTTGGGGATAAACTCCTAAAATACATATAGTAGCAGTAGTCTATTCGTTATGAAATATCCAATACAAGGAATAATCGCTACTAATCCTAGGGAACTTCTGATAGGATGTGGTAGGAGAGTGCTTTCGGTTTGTCCTGTTCTTGGACAACTTGTATGGACGAATGTCCGACGTTGCATTTCTAGTTACATAAATGATCTCTATGAACATATCATCTGTTTGGTGGCAGAAAAGGCAACTTTTCTTAGCTTAACACCCTTTCCTGAGACGTATGAGCTCAGGAGTTATACATTTGTAGAAATCAATTGTGTGACTGTGGAATGGCCATGTGGCATTCAAACTAAAATGTGCAAAGTAAAAGGTAATCGGTACCTCAAGCTTCACACCCGGAAATGACCGAAACAGGGTAGATGCAGCAAGGCTATGCGATTCGTAACCATTAGGGTATGATCATCCCCTTCTAGATATATTTCTACCCGCTATGATGTTCAGGTTTAAATTATTGTGGTATATGAAAAGGGAGCTCTCGGATAGGTCGATAACGACAGGGGTGATGACATATTCAGTTCTATCTAGTGAGAAAGGTAGACCGCTCTTGTGTTAGTAGAGGTGTAGATGTTATGTTGACCTCGGTACATTCCTCTAGAGATGTATTGCCAGAAAGTAGTCCCTTTACCTGGTCATTTGTATGGAAATCCATTCTCTAATAAGCGCCTGCCATTTTTTTTGTAGAACCCATGTTTGTGGCTAGTGTGCTGAAATTTAATCAATGTAACAATTTCGAATAAGATTAATATGTTTATTTTTTGCACAGCAAATGTTTGGTTATCATAAGGTAAAAACCCATCCGTGTTCATGTGCGGCGTGGTCTTATCAGATACATTTTCTTTTCAAAATGCGTATTTTTGAGTTCTCAAACTAGTCTCATGACTGACCCGAAGTTCATTTTCCTTTCCTCTAAACTCTGGGTACCCTAATTTTCCCGGACAGCCTAGTAGTCAGGTTTAGTTTAGAAGAAATCTGGATGGAGCTCGAAGCATGGAGCTAGAAGATTTTTCTAAAGATTGTTATCTATTTCTACCACACTTTAGTGCTATGGTACTCCGCATTTGTAAGGACAGAAATTTATAACTGTCCATATTTAACTCTAATAAATGTATTTTCCGCTGTAAACAAAATGTTGAAATAATATATGTGAAATTATTTTCTATCTGTATTTTCTTTTACCCTTGAGAATCTGCTTCTCCAAAACTTGGACTTGCAGCTCGTGAATACCAAGGATGTATTAGTATCGGTTTTCGGGGGTCAAAGAAATGGGTCCTCACAAAGTTAAGCGAAAATAGCAGAAACTGACCCTTCCACCACTTTCAATGACCTATGCAAATCCATAACAAGATCAACAGCCAGCTCAGGTCACGTCCACAAGCACTAGAAACTAGCATCTAAGCTAATATAAGGCAGTAGAACTTCACCCTGATACGGTGCCAAACAAGCAAGTACAAAATCGCACCATAAGATCATGTGGGGTCATACATCAGTCAGTGTAGATACGATGGTAGTACCTTAAGGCTAACGAGTGACAGCTAATTCCCTCCAAGGACTCACATGCAAGGTCAATTCAAAATTGAATTCTCCGTCGATAATTTTGAATATTCCCACTTTAATTTAGGGAGTTCCTGTCTTCACTCAAGCTTCGTGCCAAAGTCACATCAGCAATCCGGATAGGTTAAATGGACAATATGGATAGATGACATCTGGCAGAATCGAAGGGCCGAATGATAACAGTGAGAAGAGAATTCTAGCAATCCGCATACATGTTAACACTACAAATAGAAAAAGCACCGTTGCATGAAAGATACGTTTTCACCTTTTTCTCTTTTCGAATGCATTTAAGGTTTTATTGTACTCTCTGTAGTGGAAACCCGTACCAAACCAATGAAAAGGGAAGAAAGAGAAGTTTCCCCCGTGGACGTAGGATTCCTTAATATTCAAACCACGTAAACTTCCTATGTCCTCTATTATTTCTTGCTTTTTTATTATGTTCCTGCTAAGTTTTTAATACTAAATCTTTCCTTATTTGTAATTTAAGTAAATACTACTTGGATTTGACATTTTAACAAACATTTAAAGTGCAACTACCTGATTGTGTAAGCATCTAGTAGCATAATCACCACTTCATGGAGAAACTAAGACTATTTAATTTGCAAATTTAAATTATCGAGGTATTTAGCATGATAATTACTTCACGCTTAATTAAGTAGTCGAAATACGAAAAAGTTCACCAATAATAGTATATTTGAAATATTTTATTTCTAATATAGATAATGTAATATGGCATCACATTTTACGTAATATGTACATTGTGTAATCAAATATTTAGTATAGCTAGATAAATTTTCCTTTTACTTCAAATATTCATAAGAATATAATAACTACAATATATACAATAATGAGAATAATTCAAAGTAAATTAAGATCATTAACAAACAACATACTTATGGACATATGAAAAATAATTTACATGACATTTTATTGAAAATTATATTCGGACTGAGTGGTATAAAGAAAAGTAGTCAATAATTCAAAGTAATGAAAATAGATTATCATTTGTATTTATAAAATACGCACCCGGATATGCACAAAAGCTAAAATACCTGATTTAGGAATTTTATATAGTACAATAATGATTTAAAAATGTAAGAAAGTCCAAAGTTAATTTCATTTTACCACGAACCAAAATATGTGGAATTTATAGGTTACACAAAAATAAATATGATGTTTTCCATCAATAAAAAAGTTTATAAATTTAATATCAGTTACATCCATTACTAATCTCTATCATTTTAATGTAAAATCTTCCAAATAATTAGTTGAATGGAAACATTTGTAAACCTCTCTTGCAAAAAACTGGCATCGCTTAATATTAAACTTTACATTCAAACATAATTTTCAATTCCATTGCAATTCAACTCTTGTTCAATAATTCATTACCTTGCCTTTTTTCAAGAAATTAGCCTTTACTTGTTCTTATTCATCATATGGTAACATGGTCCAAACATGATATCTTGGTCTAAACATTCAAATTCAGTCATATTGCATGACTTTTGTTAGTAGCACTAACTCATCATCGTTACCAATTCTCATAATATTTTTTGTTTGTAGAATGAAAGGTCAACCCAATACAATTTTAACACAAATCATATGTATGCATGTAAGATAATGATTATCAACATGTTTAGTTAAATATCAAATATATGAAACTTTATTTCAGGCATACAAAATCACGTACAATCTAATATTCCCAAAAGCGTGAAAGGAATGAAATATTTGGTTTATTTATTGGAAAAGATTATATATAAATATTTATCTAATTCATTTATTATTTTTCCAAAAGCGTGAAATAAAGGAAATTTATTTGTAAAATAGACGGTGTGTTTCTACTTTATTATCTCTAACAATCAAAAAGCATTTGTTAAAATTACAAATCAATCACACTATGTTCTTTTGTAGAGTTGGAACACACACGTTTGAAATGTTATTGTTAAAAGAAATTAATAAAGATGAATTAAACGATGTCCAATCAATTCTCTAATTGATTGACATTAAAGAGAATTAATACGTGATTGATTCTATTCATTAAATGTAATTTCAATAAAACGAATTAATTATTGTTAATTTCCTAATTAGTTTAAATTCATATTTTATATTATTGATCACAGTTAATTAGTTGAAATATATATATATATATATATATATATATATATATATATCTGTGTCTTTTTATATGCTGCATGGGAAATATTATTTTATATGAGCTTTACTATTTAAATTTAGCTTACTTATAAACTTTTGCCTGATGAAGATACACGAATAAACATATGAGCAAATTCATTTTATTGTATACTATATATACACAAATATTACTTGAAGTTAAATATTGAAAGATAAATTAATGAACTTGTGTATTCAAATTTTAAGTGTAAATCAACTACCAACCATGTTTTGTCACGTTAAATTTCAATCACTTCACCAAGATATATTATCGTCTTTAAATTAAAGTTAAAAAAGTTAATGTTGTCAAAATTTCAAATTTACTAAGTTATGCATATGTTCTTGGAAATCTATAAAAAATTTAAACTAAGCATATTTTATAATTGTTTCAAAATATAAAGGATCATCATATTAGACATGATGTATTTTGAAAAAGAAGCATCTCTAGCATGATTGATTTTTAATTTTATAAACAATTATTAAAACTTATGATGGCTTTATTTTTTTAAAATATCTCAGCATTTAAATGATTCAGTATAAATATAAGAACAAATATCTTGAGAATGCATTGATATTTAACTTCATACGAACTTAAGAGAATGTAAGTAAACTAAGGTAAGGATGCCTACTAATTTAAATCTTAGTCCAAACTATTTAAAGAATTATTTATAGTATGGATTTAATATTTTATTTTATTCTATGTTAAATTAGAGAATTGACTATAGGTTAATTATTAAATCAATTCTCTTTAGTGCCATTTGAATGAATTAATCACCATCAGTTTGAGAATTCTTATTTGAATATTACAGATGGAATAATATTTAGCACTCGTTGAATCTTAGTGTGAAGTCATTTCTAATATCAATAATCAACTTAAAAACAAACATGTAAAGTTTCAAATTAACCTAATTATTTTCCATACTCAATTATGTTAATTATATATAATCCAGTAGGAGTCCAGGTAACCTAATTTACTTTCAAGAAAAAGCTCAAATTATACGCCTATTCTATAATGATTTTTAAATATTGTAATAGGCTAAATTTATTTTTTGATAGGTTTAAATTTTGCTAAAATTAGAAGGCAATAATTTTGGAAACTTGATGCATTAAAAAAACCAAGTATAACGTTATTCTTGCAATGGAAGTACAAATAATTATTGATTTCACCAACCGATCTTTTTAGAATTTCACATACAATTTAAGTTATACATAATAAATTCAACCTGAACTAATATAATAAAAAAATAGTGATATAAAATTCGTTTCGATTTGTGGACAATCACTGGCATATAAATTTCATGTACTAATAGTTATAACATTAGGTTTAGCTTGAGTATAAATATACATTTATTGCTACATGCAAATAAAAGCCAAAGTAAATTATTATATTTACTATATTTATTCTGAATTCAAAATAAATAGAGAATTAATTCCATTAGTTCTAATTATTTATCGTTGGTTAGATCCAAATGTCTGATTAGGGAATGTCTTATGCATTAATTATCTTTAGTATTTTTAAAACACGCTGTTAACCCAAAAAATGGATCAGCACCCTGAATTGAGTGTGAAAGCACCGATCCTATTCCTTTTTTTTTTGAATTACCTAGAGAACCAATCTTCGCTTGTAAACTCTAGGGAAGTATGTGCCTGCCAAACACATACTTCGGGTACTTGTTACAGGGTTGTCAGTTTCGGGGATCGAACTCGTGACCTTCGATCACGCAGTCCGGACCATCAACCAACTGCGCCAACCCTGTTGGCTCCGATCCTATTCTTATAGAGCAATAATATAGAGAATAAATGTAAAAAGAGTATAAATAGTAAAAAGAAGAAGATTTTTATAGCGTTTCGACTGATAATGAAGCCTACGTCCACTTTATAATTTTCTATTAACTGACTGCTATTACAAATTGAATCGGATTACAATACGATTGAGTCTTCTAAGTTAGATAAAGTCATAAATACTAGTGTTCACTGGAGAATCAAAGTGAACCCCTATATGACTATTGTGTGGTAGGAAAAGAGTGAAGAATAATCTCTACAGAGTTCCAACAACCAGTCCATAAGATCTAGTTTATTTTGTAGGTAGGATTGTACTTATAAGGCTTGGAGAGAACCTGGCCTAGAAGTTTAAGTGTAGAAGAGTCCAGTTGTTATGCCAAGTCATCACCGAAAATCTCAAATCAATCTGAGCCATTTCTACGAATCGCTAGCCGTCCAAAAGGAATAGATCACTAGCAATCTATCAACATAGAAAAAATTTCTACCTGAAGCTTTGCTTAGTGCTATGAAGGAGTTCAGAAAGTTAGAGGGCGATCCGACCTATCTTGATGGATCACTAGCTATCCATAGGGGATGGGTCGCTAGCTATCCATAAGGGATGGGTCGTGTGACAACCTAAAATTTAGGAACATTTGAAACTAAGATATTTAATCGATTTTAAATATTTGAATTTAGTTAACATGAATTTCAAATATCAGAATGAATTTGGCAAATAGAATTTTTGAATGTAATTATTAAAGGTTGGGTACAAATTTGAATCTTCAGTTTTATGCTGATTAAAAATATTTTCAAGGCTTAGAAAATTTATATTGATAATACTGAAGGTAATAAAACTTTTAAAATTTAATTTGAAAGTGGTTTGTTCAGTTTTGAAATTATATCATTCAAATCGATATTTAAAAGTATAGCTTTCGGAGGCACAGTCTCAGAATTCGACGAATCCAGTTCCATTGGATCCGTAATATTATATTACTATTGGATTTCAAATTTTGTAGCATTTGGAATGATCGTTTGGCTGTACGATGAGTAAACGTGCTGAATTTATATTGAGAATTCAGTTTAATATTTGTGTCTAAAAAGATATCTTCTCCATACGATCGAATTTAAACTCGAAACCTTTTCCATTGCGTTCGGAATAGGGGTATAACCTTATGAATGCCTAGCGGCACGCCTCGATATGAATTTTAAAATTTTGAGCTTCGAATTGGAGACCACTTAAATTTAAATTTAAATTTAAAACATACATATAATTTTTCCTTAAATACACTTAACACATCCACCACCTGTCCACCCCTAAACAACACGTGTTCCCTTTTCTCTGCACAATTTTAACATGCGTTGGGATATTTTCTTTTATCTCATTTCAATATAAACAAAAAATTCGTTCAAATCCCTAGTTCAAATAAATCATGTTCGCAGCCTGGGAATCAAAAGAAAAAAAATCTCCTTCTTCCCGATTCAAACACAAAGAAGATTTGATCATTTTAAAAAAAAGAAATCGAAGTTTCAAATCGCTGGATTCCTTCGTGCAATTCGACTCCAACCAAAATCGAAATCATCTTCTAAATGGTGGCCACGAACATGTGCGTGATTGGGAAGGGGCGACTTGGCATCGTCATGATCTAGAGGATTCATTGCCAAAGCATGGGGCGTGCATTCGAGTAGCAGGAGGCGCCGCGATATGGAGAAGGTGGTGGCAGCTTGCCTGAGCATGCCGCGAATTGGGGTTCGCCGTCGAGTCGAGATGACAATGACAGGCTCACGTGTGGGTTGGCGAGTGGGCGTGGGCATGTTCGTGCAAGCTGTGAGGTATAGCAGTTTCGTTTTCTTTTATTTTTATTTTACATAAAAAAGAAGTTTGATTTACATTAAGATATAGATTTTTAATTTCCTTTTCAATTTAAATATAACAGAGGTTGATTTTTCAGTAAAGTATAAATTAATTTTTAGTTTAAATACTGCATGTGTATATATATAAAAAATGTAATACAGAGTTTATATAAATTAGATTTTTAAAATCTATATGGATTATTTTATAAATATATATATTTTTGATTTATTCGTTATGTTAAAATAATTTATTAAGGTGGTAAATTGTTTAATTAATTTACCTAAATTAATTTAGGTACTAAGAAAAAAATAAAAGAAATCAGTACAAAATTTAATTCTTTAATTAAAATTGAATCATTAGTTAAATCACTAGTTTAAAAATAAATTATTAGTTGAATTAAAATTAGAAAATGGTAATTGAATTGTTCGATTATTTTGAATATTAATAAATTGTATAAATTATTTATATAAGGTTTAAAATTGTGAAGAAATCAAGTTGGAATGGAAATGGATTGCAAAATAAAAAGCAAAGGCGAGATCTTCTCACTCAATTAAAAAATTAAAATTTCAGTTATTGATTGATTATCTGTTTGTGATTGTAATAGTATATATAGTAGTGTGTATATATATAAGTATTGGAGTGATTGGCTTCCCACGTTATATAGCAGATGAGACCCTATGCGTCTAGCGGATGATATTGTATAATCCCATATATCACGATATTATACCTAGAAGTAGAACTGGTATTTAAATTATTATGCTAACATCTGCGGATGCAGGGAAACATTTGGAGGGATCCAATTGGATTCCTCACTTTGTTGAATTTATTTATATATATTGTGATGTAATAATCAGTGAATGATTATATTGGTGTGAATGATTATATTAATAGTTGAAATTTGTTGAAGGCTATAGTTTAGCCGAAAATATTTTTGATATCGTAGGATACCAGAAATATAAAATTGAATTTTTGAAAATTAAAGTAGAAAATTTTAAGTAAATTCATTTTAGAGAATTGGATAAATTTAAAAGGAGAAATTTAAAAGTACAAAAGTTGATTTTTGTAATCCTATCGAATTTATACCAAAAATATGGGAAAAAGATTTTTATAAATGGATTTTGAGAAATATTGTTAACAATTGAAGAATTTATTTAAAATTCGGATTTCAAATAGTTTGGGAGAAATAAAGGAATTTATTTTTAAAGGTAATAAATTTTTAGAAATCAATTTGGAATTTGATTTGGTGTTTGAGATAAATGTTTGGAAATCGAATTGGAAATTTGTTTGGTATTTGAAAATAAAGCTGGAAATCAATTTGGAATTTGATTTGATATTTAAAAGTGAATATTTGAATATCGATTTGAAAATCGTATATCAGTGGATATTTGGAAATTTAAATTCACAATATAAATTTATAAAGGAATGAGTAATTTGTTTTAAAAAATAAATATCGGTTTATTTTTGAAACTGCGGAAAGGAATTTGCAAATTTGAAATGTAAATTGAAATAAATCAAGAAAGACTTATTAATTGATTTAAATGGACCATTTTGAAATGGAAAGAGTATTCTACCCTAGAAAGCCGAGTATGTTTTCAAAGTAGCTTATAAATATAAATTGAAAATTGTTAAGGATGGTTTTAGAAAGGATACTTTGGAGAAATTATTTTTTTAAGTTGTTTTTAAATCTTTAAAGTAAAGGTTTATTTAGTTAATTATTGATGTAATTATTTTAAATATTTAATTGATATTTGTTTTAGAAAATGGTTATTTAAATAGTTATACCCTATCTAAAAATTTTATTTTTAAAATTAGTTGGACTTGAAGTTTTATATGAGATATTGGTATAATATTTTCATAACTAATATTTAAATAAGTATTTAGAAATAGTTTTATTCTAAATGTTTCCAAGTATATATATATATATTCTTAGATAAATGATGTAAATTATTTTAAAGTATTCGAACTCGGCAAATTTTCAGTGGAAATAAATAATATTTGGAAATTTATTCCGCGTGAGGAAAGTGATTTGAAATTTGTTTTTCAAAGGATTGAAGTGTGAAAAATATATCTTGCGAAGATATTTTGAAAATAAATAATTAGGGGAAAATTATTCGGAATCTAGTGATTGTTATGAATATTAATTGATAGTTAAATAACTGACTATCAATATTGCCCTCTAAGTGGCATTTGAATTTCGATGTGACCGTCTGTCAGATTGCAAATGGTTATCCAAAAACCACATCGTATCTTTGTGATGGATCTTTTGTTTAAAAATCAAAGTGGGAATTTATTGTGATTTACTTGAAATCTAAATGTAACACTTATTTTTAAAAATAAGCGCTCGTTATTCGGATTAGCCGGGAGAGGACATTGTGTCATAAAACTCATTTCGAATAATGATACGACGAAAGGGGATTGCATTTGAAGATGGTGTTGAAGACCAGGTATTTTCGAAAACAAAAGGATTACCTGTCGAATGTCTCTCAACTGAGTTGCTTCGGTATAGAGATTATATCACCCTTTGTGATGGGGAGTCCGGACGTGTTTAGGGAATATCCGGATTTGTAAGGGCTTTTTTGAAGTGCCTTTGGTTCCGTTCGAACCCAGAACAGACTCGTATTGATGTATGTATGACGTTACACTTTGAGATGTAAAGCTGGTTTCTATCGAATACATTTCTGTTTGGTGGCGGAGAATTTATCCTCTTAGCTTAACACCCTTCTCTGAGACATACGAGCTCAGAGGTTATGTAGTTGGTGGTTACTAATGATATATTCCCAATTTGGTAATGTGGCATGCTAAGTGTTGCTGATCATTTGTTGATCGAAGCATGGCTTTTGTGAAAAGCGTAGCTTTGTGGACAAGACCTCGTCGGACCTCACAACCCAAAAATGGTCAAAACAGGAAGAATGCAGCAAGGGGTTTTAGGGGTCGCGCCCCTAGGGTATGTCCATTTCCTTCTAGAAAAAGGTGGTATCATGGTATGGAGCCTCGATACTTAACTTATGTGGTTGCTGCAAATCTATTACTTTATGGTTGTGGCTTTGTGGTTGAGAATCATCAGATAAAGGTCGATGACGACCGGGGATGGCATACTCGTGTAGTAGTTACCTAGTTATAGATTCATTACAGCGTGAGATAACTCGGCCTTGCATTGGCAGAGATCTGGTTAGGTTCTCGGGGCATCCCTCCAGATGCGTACCCATGTGGCATAGGCAGTTCCTTAGCCTGACCATTTGTTGGATATCCAAAGAAACAATACGCGTCCTGTATGGTTTTAGTTGTATAACCTGCCATGGAATGTGGTGGTAACCTGCTATTGAACATGGTGGCTATAGTAGGCATACTACAAAATGTGTATGCTGGATAAGACTAATATTATACTTTCGAAATTTTTTCCACACTATGCACTAATAATAATATTTAGGAGGATTTTCAAGTATCAAGCATGTTTGACTATCATAAGGAGAAATCTCCTCCAATTCTGCATTTGCATTGTGTGTGTGGCGGAAGGCCTTATGCTAGTTTCATTTTCCAAAAGCATAGCGGATTTCTTTTTATTTCGTTGTGAAAATAACTATTTTTAAGATCTCACACTGGTCCCATGATTGACTTAGAGTTTATTGTTCTCGAACTAAACTTTGGATGCCCATAATTTTCCACACGGGCAGCACAGAGTCAGGTTAGCGATTGTTCTAGAGCAAAGTCAAAAAAATATGCTGTAAGATCTGGAGGCAAGCTGGATGGCGAAGCGTATCACTAGTATATGATATTCTTTTCCGCTGTTTGTTTTTGTAACACTCAGATGATGTATGTAAAAACAGATATAATTCTTTGTTTTGAAGATTATTCATTTTTCTATTATATATTGTTCCGCTGCGAAATGTAAGATTCTGTTATTGTTTCTGTTTTCTTCTTCTTTAACCCTAGGTTTGGTTTTACATCATTCGATTGTTCGGCATTTGATATAGTGGACTTACGGGCGTCGAAAAATCAGGCCGTTACAATTTGGTATCAGAGCATTTGATTAAGCGATAACCTTGGCTCTGGTGGGGATTACACATTAATGATAGAGTCAGTAATACTCTAGAATGAGTTTGAGTGTATTAATAGATATGAGCACGTATTTGTTAGTGAATATAAAATTGTTTTATATTGTGATGTTTGGTTTGTTGAGTGGTATATGGATTCTGGTCAATACGAGTATTGATAGGGATCTCTAAACACTTGTATAGAACAAATTCGACATGATATTATTTTAAAATATGGTAAATGAAATAATTTTACCCAAATTATTTTTGTATATAAAAGAAAAAGTTTTCCATAAATTATTATATGGTTGCTTGATTGTTGGGAAGTGATAATATTAAATTATTATCATTTAAGTATGAAATTGGGTAAGAAATTGAAATCATAACTAAAGGTTAAAGAATAAAATTCACATACAAATAGGATTTGTAAATATAAATTGCAAATGTGATTTATAATTGAAAATGAAATAGAATTCCAGAGAATTATTTGAAAGTAGATTGAAAGGTTTTTGAAATTTGAAATTGTGGTGAAAAGTTTAAATTCCTTTGGAATTTGGAAATGATTTTCAAAAGATTTGGAAAAATATGGTGATATTATTTTGGGGAAAATATTTTGAATTGGACTTGAAATCTGATGGAATTTGAATTTAAAAAATATTTGGAAATGTTTTAAAGGAGTAGAAGCACTAAACTCTTTTCGGTCGCTGGAAAATAATTTCGATGATGATCGCGACATCATCGGTGTTTATTTTCGAGTTTCCAGGAGAGGAATTGCTGGCAAAATATTTTAAAATTAAAATTGTTTGCTAAACTAGGCTGGTTTTGGAAATTGAAAAGATAATTTGAATTGATTTCAAAAATGATTTTGGAATGATGCAATGACTCTGGAATCCTATTAAAAATATTTATGGAATGTAATTGAGTTTGGAAACTTATAAAATTTGAAATTGTTAGAATAAAATCTAACTTGAAGAAAAGTTGAATTTAAATTAGTATGAACTGTAAATAACGTAGGAAACTTATATAGAAAACTAAAAATTTGAATTTAATTGGAAGATAATTGAATTATTTTAACTTTAGGAAATGAAATTCAATCTGGATATTGGAAATTGAATTTGATTTGTGGTAAACGAAGTAAAGTGAAAATTTGTCAAGTTGAAACCAATGAAGCAAAGTATTGAAATAAAATTAATAAATGAAATTGAAAACTAAGTGTGGAAATTTGTTTCGAATTTGTAAGTAAATAGAACCAGAATTGGAATGAAATATTGGAATCAAGTTAAAAATGATGTTTAGTAAATTAAAATTGTAAAATTTGTTCAAGGGAACTAAAAGAAGTAAAAGTTTAGAAATAAACTTTTTATGAGATTTGAAATTAATTTGGAAATAAAAGTGATGAAGTGAAAATAACATAAGAAGTTATATTAAATATTTATTGAACGTAAGAAATAAATGGTGAAATTCTTAAATAAATTTGATTTTGGAAATACAGAAAGTTAATAATTGAGTGAAAGTTAAACTAGTAATTATGATAAGTGAATGAAAAATCAATGTGAATAAAAGGGAATTGATATATAGCTAATAATCAATTGGAATAAATATGTGGGATGTACGTATATTATTTTATTCGCATAACGGTTCGATCCAGAATTCGAGCACAGAATTTTGAGATACTTATATCGATCCGAGTTGGGATTTTTCATTCGATTTTCGACGGCGAACCTAGATATGGATTTTTGGTTAATTCTAGAAATTTTCTATCATAGTTTATGGCTATGGAAGGAGAATGACGGTTTCTGATCAAGAAACCAGATCTGAGTCCGCACTAGGAAGTCGGATGGACGATACTAGTTCGGAAGTGAAATTGTGTGATCGAGTGAGCAATTGATTTGATATTGCGTACGAATGATATAAGTATATCGTACGGAATCGAATGAATTAAATGTTGAAACTTTGTAAAGAAATGTGAAAAATGATTTTTGAATGTTGTAATTGGTCATTATTGTTATGTGGGATATGCAGGTGTGTTAAACGGAAAAGGAAATTGGTTTTTCGATTTCGAAGATAAAATTTAATTGCTCGACAATAAGGTATGTGTTTAAATTTCTATATGAAATTTGATTATTTGCTAGCCACTTGGTGTTTTGTTTTCTTTTGAAATCTGAGGGCCCGTTATGGAATTTTGTAATCGTACCGAGCTAGCCACACAAAGGAGACGCTGGCGAATTTTTTTGAAAATTAAGTTAGTTAGAAAAATTTTGAGAAAATTTTGTAAGTTTAAAATTTAAATTTAAATTTAAATTTGAATTGTCGAGTAAATAACGCTGTTTGGAAACTATGGAAGATTTTGAAAAGCTAGTTGAAGTGGTAATGGATCTTTAGTAAAAGGATTTGTTTTAGCAAGTTGTTAAAACGTTGGTTTTGGGAAAATAATGAACGGGTTAAGGATCATTCTTCTTAACTAGTAATTTCGGGATGAAATTCTTTTAAGGAAGAAGAATATGTCGACCCAGAATTTTGGAACATTTGAAACTGAGATATTTAATTGATTTTAATATCTGAATGTTAATTTGACTTGAATTTCAAATTTCAAAATGTATTTGGCAATTAGAATTTTTGAATTTAATTATTAAAGGTTGGGTAAATTTTGAATCTTCAGTTTTATGCTGATTAAAAATATTTTCAAAGCTTAGAAAATTTATATTGATAATAATGAAGGTAATAGAACTTTTAAAATTAAATTTGAAAGTGGTTTGTTCAGTTTGGAAATTATATCGTTTAAATCGATATTTAAAAATATAGCTTTCCGAGGCACAGTCTCGGAATTCGACGAAACCGGTTCCATTGGATCCATAATATTATATTATTATCGGATTTCAAATTTCGTAGTGTTTGGAATGATCGTTTGGCTGTATGGTGAGTAAACGTGCTGAATTTATACTGAAAATTCAATTTACTAGCTATGTCCAAAAAGCTATCTTCTCCATACGATTGAATTTGACCTCAAAACGTTTTCCATTGCGTTCAGAATAGAAGTATAACCTTATAAACGCCTAGTGGCATGCCTCGATATGAATTCGAAAATTTTGAGCATCGAATTGGAGACATCCACCACCTATCCACCCCTAAACAACACGTGTTCCCTTTTCTCTGCACAATTTTAACAAACGTTGGGAAATTTTGTTTTATCTCGTTCAACATAAAAAATAGAAAATTTGTTCAAATCCCTAGTTCAAACAAATCATTGCCGAAGCCTGGGAATCAAAAGAAAAAAAATCTCCTTCTTCCCGATTCAAACACAAAGCAGATTCGATCATTTAAAAAAAAGAGAAATCGAAGTTTCAAATCGCTAAATTCCTTTGTTCAATTCGTCTCGAAACAAAATCGAAATCATCTTCTAAATGGTGGCCGCGAACATGTGCATGATTGGGAAGGGGCGACTTGGCATCACCGCGATCTGGTGGATTCGTCGACAAACCATAGGGCGCGCGTTCGGATAGGAGGCGGCGTCGCGATATGGAGAAGGCGGTGGCGGCTCACCCGAGTATGTCGCGAATTAGGGTTAGCCGTCGAGTCGAGATGACAAGGACAGGCTCGCGCGTGGGTTGGCGAGTGGATGTGGGCATGTTCGTGCGAGCTGTGAGGTACACCAGTTTCTTTTTCTTTTATTTTTATTTTATAAAAAAGAAGAAGTTTGATTTACAGTAAGATATAGATTTTTAATTTTTTTTCAATTTAAATATAACAGAGGTTCATTTTCAGTGAAGTATAAATTAATTTTTAGTTTGAATGATGCATGTGTATATATAAAAAAATGTAATATGGATTTTATATAAATTAAAATTTTAAAATCTATATGGATTATTTATTCAGTTATGTTAAAATAATTTTATTAAGGTGATAAATTGTTTAATTAATTTACCTAAATTATTTTAGTTACTAAGAATTTTTTTTAAGGAAATTAGTATAAAATTTAATTCTTTGATTAAAATTGAATCATTAGTTAAATCTTAGTTTAAAATTAAATTATTAGTTGAAAATTGTGAAGAAATCAAGTTAGAATGGAAATGGATTGCAAAATAAAAATCAAAGGTGAGATCTTCTCACTCAATTGAAAAAATAAAATTTCAGTTATTGATTGATTATATGTTTTTTATAATATATATAGTAGTATATGTATATATGTATACACACACATACACATATACATACACACACACACACACACACACACATATATATCTTGGCGATTGATTTCCCGCATTATATAGCGAATGAGACCCTATGCGCCACATAATAGCGGATGTTATTATATAATCCCATATACCACGATATTCCACCTCGAAGTGGAATTGGTATTTAAATTGGTGTGCCAACATCTATGGATGCAGAGAAACAGGTTGGAGGGATCCAACTGGATTCCTGACTTTGTTGAATTTATTTGTATATATTGTGATGTGATATCCTGTGAATGATTATATTGGTGTCAATGATTATATTGGTAGATGAAATTTATTGAAGGCTATAATTTAGCCGAAAATATTTTTGGTATTGTAGGATACCATAAATATAAAATTGAGTTTTTGAAAATTAAAGTAGAAAATTTTAAGTAAATTCATTTTAGAAAATTGAATAAATTTAAAAGAAGAAATTTAAAACTATAAAAGTTGATTTTAATAATCCTATCGATTTTATTCCAAAAATATGGGAAAAAGATTTTTATAAATTGATTTTGAGAAATATTGTCAACAATTGAAGAAATATTTAAAATTCGGATTTTAAATAGTTTGGGAGGAATAAATGAATTCATCTTTAAAGGTAATAAATTTTTAGAAATCAATTTGGAATTTGATTTGGTGTTTGAGATAAATGTTTGGAAATCGATTTGGAAATTTGTTTGGTATTTGAAAACAAAGTTGGAAACTAATTTGGAATTTGATTTGATATTTAAAAGTGAATATTTAAAAATTGATTTGAAAATCGTATATCAGTGGATATTTGGAAATTTAAATTCACAATAGGAATTTATAAAAGAAAGAGAAATTTGTCTAAAAATAAATATCGGTTTATTTTTGAAAGTGTGGAAAGGAATTTACAAATTTGAAATGTAAATTGAAATAAATCAAGAAAGATTTATTAATTGATTTAAATGGACCATTTTGAAATGGAAAGAGTATTCTTTCTTGGAAAGCCGAGTATATTTTCAAAGTAGCTTATAAATATAAACTGAAATTTTTTAAGGATGGTTTTTGAAAGGCTACTTTGGAGAAATTATTTTCTTAAGTTGTTTTTAATCTTTAAAGTAAAGGTTTATTTAGTTAATTATGGATGTAATTATTTTAAAGATTTAATTGATATGTGATTTAGAAAATGGTTATTTAAATAGTTATACCCCATCTAAAAATTTTATTTTTAAAGTTATTTGGACTTGAAGTTTTATATGAGATATTGGTATAATATTTTCATAACTAATATTTTGATAAGTGTTTAGAAATAGTTTTATTCTAACTGTTTACAACTATATATATATATGTATATATATATATATATTTGTAGACAAGTGATGTAAATTATTTTAAAGTATTTGAACTCGACAAATTTTCAGTGGAAATAAATAATATTTGGAAATTTATTCCGTGTGAGGAATATGATTTGAAATTTGTTTCTCAAAGGATTGAAGTGTGAAAAATATATCTTGCGAAGATATTTTGAAAATAAATAATTGGGGAAAAATTATTTGGAATCTAGTGATTGTTGTGAATATTGATTGATAGTTAAGTAACCGACTATCAATATTGGCCTTTAAATGGCATTTGAATTTCGATGCGACCGAGGGTCGAATTCCAAATGGTTATCCGAAAACCACATCGAATCTTTGTGATGGATCTTTTATTTAAAAGATCAAAGTGGGAATTTGTTGTGATTTACTTGAAATCTGAATGTAACACTTATTTTTAAAAATAAGCGCTCGTTATTCAGATTAGTCGGGGGTGGACTTTGTGTCATAAAACCCATTCCGAATAATGATACGACGAAAGGGGATTGCTTTTGAAGATGGTGTTGAAGACCGGGTATTTTCGAAAATGAAAGGATTACATGTCGAATGTCTCTGCATGGAGTTGCTCTGATATAGAGATTATATCACTTTTTGTGATGGGGAGTCCGGACGTGATTAGGGAATATCCGGATTTGCAAGGGCTTCTTCGAAGTGCCTTTGGTTCCATTCGAACCCGGAACGGACTTGTATGGATGTATGTATGACGTTACACTTTGAGATGTAAAGTTGGTTTCTATCAAATACATTTCTGTTTGGTGGCGGAGAATTTATTCTCTTAGCTTAACGCCCTTCTCTGAGACATACATGCTCAGAGTTATGTAGTTGATGGTTACTAGTGATACATTTCCAATTTGGTAATGTGGCATGCTAAGTGTTGCTGATCATTTGTTGATCGAAGCATGGCTTTTGTGACAAGCGTAGCTTTGTGGACGAGACCTCGTCGGACCACACAACCCGGAAATGGTCAAAACATGAAGAATGCAACAAGGGGTTTTAAGGGTTGCGACCTTAGGGTATGTCCATATCTTTCTGGAAAAGGTGGTATCATGGTATGGAGCCCAGATACTTAACTTATGTGGTTGCTGCAAATCTATTGCTTCTTGGTTGTTGCTTTGTGGTTGAGGATCCTCGAATAACGGTCGGTGACGACTGAGGATGGCATACTCGTTTAGTAGTTACCTAGTTATAGCTTCATTACAGCGTGAGGTTACTCGGCCTTGTGTTGGCAGAGATCTGATTAGGTTCTCGGGGCGTCCCTCCAGAGGCGTACCCATGTGGCATAGGAAGTTCCTTAGCCTGACCATTTGTTGGAAATCCAAAGAAACAATACGCGCCCTGTACGATTTTAGTTGTATAACCTGCCATGGAATGTGGTGGTAACGTGATATTGAACATGGTAGCTATAATAGGCATACTACGAAATGTGTATGCTGGCTAAGATTAATATTATACTTTCAAAATTGTTTTCCGCACTACGCACTAATAATAATATTTAAGAGGATTTTTGAGCATCAAGCATGTTTGACTATCATAAGGAGAAATCACCTCCAATTCTGCGTTTGCATTGTGTGTGTGCTGGGAAGCCTTATGGTAGTTTCATTTTCCAAAAGCATAGTGCATTTATTTTTATTTCATTTGTGCAAATAACTGTTTTTAAGATCTCATACCAGTCCCATGACTGACCTGGAGTTTATTGTTCCTTTTCTAAACTCTGGGAAACCATAATTTTCCACACGGACAACCTAGATTCAGGTTAGCGATTGTTCCGGAGGAAAGTTAGAAAAATATGCTGTGAGATCTGGAGGCAATCTGGATGGCGAGGCATATCACTAGTATATGATATTCTTTTCCGTTGTTTGTTGTTGTAACACTCGGATGATGTATGCAAAAACTGATATAGTTCTTTGTTTTGAAGATTATTCATTTATCTATTATATATTATTCCGCTGCTAAATGTGAGATTCTATTATTGTTTCTATTTTCTTCTTCTGTCTTCTTCTTCTTTAACCCTAACGGTTCGGTTTTCCGGCATTCGATTGTTCGACATTTGATACAGTGGACGTATTGATGTCGACATTCAGGCGTCGAAAAATCAGGTCACTACACTTAGCTAGGTTTCCATCCACTTAGCATATTTTTAAGTGATCTTAGTTTGGTTGTCTTCTTATCTTCTATTTAAGCGCCTTATCCAAATATCAAGTTGTTTGGAGATTGTTTGATCATCCGTCTTTATGGGTCATCTGATCCAGAAGAATCATTTATAAATCACTCAAAACTTAAATAAATTAGCTGAAACTTTACAGGTACACTCTAGAGGACGCCATGATCCACCATAAAAATTTCAAGTGGTAGGGCCTAATCTACATGGGTCTCTAGTGATTCATCTAGTTAGCTCGCTAGCGACCCATCTAGCCTTATCCAATTAAGCTTATTTTGGGTGAATGCCTGTTTTTATGTCTTCTAAGTGTTCTTCCAAAATTTCAAGTCAATCCGACTTCGTATGAGTTCTCTAGTCCCGTTTAAAGTTAGCCGCTTTGGTCAGAAAGCGGGTAAACAACTTGAAACAGATGAGTCTTTACTTCTTGAACTATGCTGCTTACAATGCTATGAATGTGACAACCCACCTTTTTCAACGATTAAATTTGACGATAAACCAGACATGTCTAACTCAAACCATTCACAATGGCAAATTATCAATGGGGTTTAATAAGAAAATAAGAAAATAGAATGAAAATAAAATACAGAATCTCACAGAGGAATGACAAAACATAATAACCAAAGAAACAGTTCATGAAGCTGTTTTACAATATACATTTGATTATGCAATTTTACAACACAATCAGAGTATAATCCACAAACATACCAAAATAATGCAGTGGAATAATAATAATAAATACGGTCTAGCAAACTCCATCTTCATCTTCATCTTCAAGGAATAATGTCTTCAAACACTGAAATACTTAGGCTGACCCAAACATAATGAAAAGACAAAACACTCGAGTCTGAACTAAAAGTTCAAATGTAAGTTAAATCAATAACAAGTAAATATGAGTTTAATAGCTTTAGAGCTGTTTAAGGGATTCAACAATTCAATTAATTGATTTAAATTTCAATTCAATTCAACAATTTTAAACCATTTCAATTCATATCAATTTCAAGTCCAATTTCAATTTACTGGTTTAAATCACTTAAATCAAATTAAACTTCATCGTTTAATTTAAGGTTCAAACTTTAAAATAATTCAATTTTCAAAATTAAAGTCATACGTCGATTATAACTTCAACTTTCATATTCACTTCTTTTAAACAATTTCTTTTAACCAATTTCAATTTCAACAGTTCAAAGCTTAAATTAGAAAATAATTTAATTCATATAAATCCGCAATTTATTTCCTTTAAAACAATATCATTTAACCAAATCTAAATTCAATATTTTAAAACCATTCAATTTAACCAATCCAGTGTCCATATATAATTTTCTATCCTATGGGCAAGTGATCATTTATTTCAATTTTAATTTCAAGAATGGATGTATATCATTTCAATCCAAATCAAAGTGTTATAGGTATACATCATTTCAACATATTTCTTAATTTATTCCAAATAATGCAAATAACAATTCATATATTCTCACTTAATATACAGAGTGATAACAAGAATGTATAAAATTAAATAAAGACCCAATCATCCAAAATGTCAACAAATAGACATCTATCACAATTAACATCCAAATCAGCCACTAAATCACAACAATTAATTAGTTATCAATATCGGGTATTTAACTAGTAATATAATTTAAAATTTAAATTGAGCTGTTAATTTAAATTCTTATCATTTCAAACCTAATGTCATTTTAAATGTAAGTTAAATTACCAAATAACGGTCAATAAAAATAAATAACTTCACGATTATAATTTAACTAACATCAGAATAATTTTTGTATTTGTAAGTGGATTTAATCACTCACCTTCGATTTATAACCCCGTAAAAATCCAATAAAAGCCCAAAATTTCAATAGTTTCTAAATCCAACCAAGCTAGTTTCACATTGTTCGAAATTTTGATACGAATCCGACGGAAGAAACCGCGCGTCAGTCGAAATTCGTATGCAAAAGCTGTTCAAGTTAGAACATTTGAAATTTAAATTAAGTCAAAATGAAGGAGAGGCAATATCGTAATAAACATGATCTTTCTGAAACCATAGCAGCACAAGTTCAACCCATCACAGCCGAACTTTTTCCGCTGATCGTCGTGCCTACATGCGCCTCCACCACAATCCAACATAACCACCATGTTCGCACCACAACCCTCTACCTTCTCCAGAAATGTCGCTGCCTTTAGTTCCCCATCTTGGCCAAAAAACGGCCATGACTGTGCCAGCTTTGATAATACGTTCTGGCAAATCCAGACGCAATTAGCTTGATCCAACCGTAGAGATTGTAGAGGAGAATGAGGTCTACAACTTTCATTTAGGAGTCATTGCGATTTGTTGAGAGATGAGGGAGATCAAGGAGAAAGAAGATGGGAATTTTTCGGCCATTGAAAGTGGCGGCCTTGAAAATTAGGGTTTCTGGAATATTTTAATATATTTTTCTCGATTTGCGTTCTTATTTATAGTCTAAGGTCGAAAATAGCCCGAACTCCATTCGAGGCGTGCTGACGGGAAATCTATACGTAACAAGGTCTTCTGAACATAATGGAACTAGTTTCGAGGCTTCATTCCATCATATATAAAAGTTAACATTTTATTGTTCGGTAAATTTAATTTAAATTATATTCAAATAATTCACCAATTCACAGTTATGGATAAATACAATATTTCTAATTTACAAATACGTTATTACAAACTATGACGTTCATTAATAATTCGATTTTACTATTTCTACACATTTGTATCAACTTTAATAATTACATTGCAAAAATAACATTTTACACTTGAACATAAATAGATTTAGTCACTTTAGATTCTAAATTAAAAGTTTCCTTTTACCATCATTCTTGATTAAACAGAATTAATAACCTTTTAAAGTTAAATTTTCCAAATTAAATCCAAGGTTTAAATATTAAATTAATTCAAACAATTAACCTCAACAGTAGTAAAATCCTTTCATTAATTTATATTCCGACAATATCTTTTATTTTGATTTGAATGTTCTTTTTATTGCATCAAAATTCATTTTCACTTAAAGCATATGTTTCCTTTTTATTTCCTAAACTTCCTTTTTATTTTAATTCAAACATATGTCTCTATTATTATGCCTATTAATCATAATTAATGTTCTCTTCCCTTTTATTTGAAAGATTTCAATTACATTTGATTCCATTGATTACAAAATTAATTTCAAATGGAATTAAAAAATGAGTTGAGAAATAAACAATATGTTTTATATTAGTAATTCAATCATATATACATTTGTTGTTTGCAACCAAGGATTATAAATTTACTTACAATAATTGATTATCTATTCTATGTTAAACCAGTTAAATAAAATTACCTATGATTTCTCTTTTCAATACAATATTTAATTTTATTCCTTATTAAATTTTATTATTACAGTCGATCGAAATTGCATTAACAGTTGTCAACTACATTCAGTCAACATTATTAAATTATATTCTAATAAAAAAAATTCAAATAATAAGTCATAAATTTTAGTTTGTCATAATTTTAAATTCCAAAAATCTTATTAAATTTAATATTTTTAATTATAAAAATTATGGTTCATTATAATCTCCTCCATTCAAAACAATTCATCCCCAAAAAGGAACAAGATGGAACCAAGTGATTTGATATATTTTATTTAAAGCAGTCAATTTATAAACAATTAAAATGCATACTTAAGTTTATTATAAATTTGAAATAACTCAACTTTTGCAAAAAAAAATCGAAGTCCTAAATTCAAGAAAAATTTCGGTAGCTTCTCCTTTGCATGGATCAATCCGGAGAAATATCAATAATTACATGGTGAATATCATATTTCAATAGTAAAGCATCCCAAACCATGGGAAAAATATTACTATACTGTTACAAAAACCGTAATCCGAAAACTTACCTATTTGTTGGGAAAACGTACTTATTTGTCGGGTAATCAAACTTTATTCATGAAACCAAAAGCAACTTCTATTGCTTCCATTAACATGTATCTCACTTACATAATCCAAAGTAGTTAAAACTATGTAAAAGAATAATATATTGGTTGTTTCAATCAATAGCATAAGCAACATACAACATATATAATAATCATATGCAAACAAAAGCAGTACAACCAGTATATGCAACCAAAGAGTCCATCACACATCTATAACAACCAAAACTAATGGTTTGCCTAGGTTCACAAACTTTTCATCGTACAATGATGATAAATAAACTACCAAGTGTACCTTATGCTCAACAGCCTTTGATAATTACTCAATAGATTATTCGTACTACCTCAAACAATTTGAAGTATAAATTCCCAAACTTTCCATATGCCAAAACGATAAAGAATTTAAATATTATTTAATTTTGTATGATGTACATATATCATTTGCTCACAATAGCAATTCAGATCGCTTGTCTGAGTACACAAATTTTACTTCCAAACTAGCATTGATAACTTGACTACTCTAGTGCGGACTTTGATCCAATTTCTTTATTATAAATTTTCATCCTTCTTGCATAGCCATAAACTATGATAGAAAACTTCAAAATCGTATCAAAAATTCACATTGAATGTTCGTTGTCAAGAATCAAGTGAAAAATCATAATTCGGACTAGTGTGAATTACCACAATCATGTATTCAAATCTAGATCAGAACTGTTATGCGAATAAAATGATCTACGCACAACTTACGTATTTATTCTATTAGTTTCTTTAACCATCGTTTACTTTTCAGTTATTTTAACTCTCATTCATTCATACAAGATCATCTTTTATCAATTTACATTCATTTACTTACATAGATTATTTCCCATTTAATATATAAAATCACCAATGAATAAATGCTTAAAGTATTACATAATTTGCTTGCAGTTTAATAGACATTTACTTACTTATATATGTAACGACCTGCCTTTTTGGACGGTTTAAATTGATGATAAACCACACATATCAGATTCAAACCATTAAAAAGGGAAGATTGTTATGAGGTAAATAAGAAAAAACAGAGAAAGGAAGAAAACAAATACAGAATTTGCAGCGAAACGATAAAATATAATAATCAAACAAACAGCTTATGAAGTTGTTTACAAATAACATTGATTATACTTTTATAATACAGATCAGAGTTACATACAACAAGAATAAATAATAAATAAATGCAGCGGAATAAATATGATGTAGTGGAGTAAATATGAATAAAAATAATAGTACAAAATCTTCCTCTTCATCCTCTAGAAAGTAGACTTCGATATACTAAAAAGCTCATACTGACCCGAGCGAATTAAAAAGACAAAACACTCAAGTCAGAACTAAAAGATCTTATATAAGTTAAATAAACAGTAAATAAATATGAGTGTAACGGCATCAGAGATATTTACGGGGTTTGACATCTCTTATCCGGTGTCTAATGTGAGTGCAATAACTTAAGAGATGTTCGGGATTACCATCTCCTAAGGATCCGTTAAACTATCTACTATGTAGCACAATACGCTATTATAACAGTGTCTATAGTAAAGTAAAGTATAAAATAGCACGAAGGCATTATCCATATCCCCCTTAACACATTTTATATATGTCGTAGTCTATACAGATAGTGTAAACTCCATCCATAGGTGGGCTATCAGGGAGCACTCCATAGGTACGACACAAAACAAACTCGTAGAAGGCACGATAGGGCATGTGAACACGACACTCGAGGCAATTCTGGGGTAGATATACCAATTGCGGATCCGGACTGGTGGTAAAGCATAACAACTACTATAGCCCAACTCGAAACACACTCCCATAATCAAAATCGAGGGTGGCCACCAAATCATCACAAAGCCATAATATGGTAGACCTCACTTGGCCCGGGGTCACTTCTGTTTTAGTCATATCTAAGCTGCCTCACGGGAGTCAGGGTCATGTAAGTACCCTATACAGAATCGTTAGTCAATTCATCCTACTTTATTTCTGGGATCTCCACCACGTACACAGTTGTTAAAGAGGTTTTCGGTATTAGCAGAGAGTATGACAATATCCGATCCCGGTCTCTTTAATAACCAAACGCTTATTTCACACCGGATGGTTCTTTTACATTTCAAAAGTCAATTCATATTTGATATCAAAATATCATATTCTCAAAACCATATCACTTTCGAATCATGTTCACTTTCAAAATCACATTCACTGCCACAATCATGTTCACTTTCAAAATCATATTCATTTTTGAATTTATCGATAAAATAGGTTAATTAAATCCTTGTTCCAAAATCATCATATTTACTCAAATATGTCATTTTACAAAAAAATATCAATTCCAAATCCCAACTTAGGTTGTATCATCATCAAGGATTTAAATATCAGTACTTTAACTTAACACAGTTTGAAATTATAAATAGTTTAGATAGTCATAAATAATTTTAATAGTTTAAAATAGTTTAAATTGATTAAATAGTTTAAATGGATTTAAATATGATTTAATTAGATTTAAAATGATTTAAATAGATTTAAAATAGATTAAATAGATTTAAATTATATTAAATATATTTTAAATAGATTAAATAGATTTAAAATAGGTTAAATAGATTTAAATTATATTAAATAGATTTAAATTATATTAAATAAATTTAAAATAGATTAAATAGATTTAAATTATATTAACTAGACTTAAAATAGATTAAATAAATTTAATTAGTTTAAGATAGATAAAATAGATCAAATTGGATTAAATAGGTTATAACATATTAAAATAAATTTAAATATTTTTAACTTGATTAAAATAGTTTAAATTGATTAAAATAGTTTAAATTAGCATAAAATAGATTTCAGAGTTATATCCAAACATTTTCAATAACTCAATTTTGATAAATTCATTTATATTTGACACTTCAACTTTGAAATTCCAATTTAAATCCTTTGGATAATTCATTAGATAAATTCCAATTACAACATTAACGCTTGGATTATCGAATTCAGTTTATATAAATCAATTTCTATTTCAAAATTCCAAGAACTCAACTCAAAATTTAAGGAATTAAAAATCATTTAATTTAGCGAATCCGGTGTCTGTATAGAATTTTCTACCCTATGGTCATGTGATACGGATATTTATCATTTCAATCCATAAATATTTAAATTTACGGGTATATATCATTTTAACCTGCAATCCCAAATTAAATTAAAATCCATAAAATCTCTTGAGTTTATCATTTCAACCTATAATGATTTTTCCTAATTTGTAGAACGTTTGGGAATGTATCATTTCAACCCATAAGGAACTTGCATTGTTATAACAATATAAAAATACAACATCCACTCATCCAATATCTACAATCAAACATCCATTACAATTATCATTCAAATCAACCAATAAATATCAATAGATAACTAATTAACATTAACAGGTATTAACTTGACAATTAAATTCAATATTAAATTAAATGATGATTAAATGCAATAAGTCAAATTTAACTAGAATGACGATTTAAACATACCAAACGTTAATCAATTAATTTCTAATAACATCGTAAATTTAATTTAACCAACACAAGATAATCTAATAGTTATGAGTGGGTCAAAACACTCACCTTTGATTTCAAATCAATTTAAAATCTAAAATTAGGCCAAAATTTCGATAGTCTCAGAATGCATCCAAAATAGTGTCAAAATGTCCGAAATCCAGATATGATCCTAATAAAACAAACTGCATGTGAATTGGATCTCGTATGCAAAAGTTATTGACACTAGAAGATTGAAATTCAAATTTAAGTAAATAAAAAAAAATTCACCTTTACACGTCACCAGACCACTCACAAAACCCTCACCCTATGCTATAGCACGAACGAATGCGACCTCATTAACTTTGCCAGCTGCCACCTCAAATCCTCTTGTCGCCGTCGCTACAGAGCTCGATAGCCTGATCAGACAACGCCACCAGCCCTCGCACCTTCGGCCGACTAAATCCCACGAACGCCACGCGACTCACCTCAACACCACCGCCGCCATTCGACATCTCAGCCCAATCATGGAAAACCAAGACCCCATTACAACGAACGAACCTCATCATCATGACCTACTCGACCTCCTCTTCCCAACGACACCTCCAGATCGTCGATCAGATGCAGATCCACGGTTGGATCATCCAAAACCTAGAATGGACGGCTGAGATTCATCCTCGATTTCTGGACAAACGTGCTTTGATTAGAAAACAAATTATTCCAGTAAATTACGCTCATCGAGATCTTTGAATTGACATAAAATTCGTTATAGATTGAGGAGTTTGATTTTGAAATTTAAATTGAAATTGGAATCGGGTTTGCAAATTTGATTTTGTTTCTGCCATAGAAGAATGGAGCAGACAAAAGTTGATGTACATATAGGAATAAGGGATAGAAAGACTGCTAGGGTTAGAATAGAACAATTTATACTAACGAAGCCTGAAAAGAAATGAATAATACCCGAATTGGTTTGAAACGACAAATACGACCTGAAAAGTCCGTTCTGCTTTCAGAACGAAAGCAGGTCATCCCATATATAAAAATAGATGTTTTCGATAATTCTAAATTCAATGGAATAAGTTTCAAGTCCTAATTCCATCGTATAAAGAGTTAGCTTAAAATCAGCTTATTTCAAATTGATTTCAATTAATTTTAATTAAATTGATTTCCACGCATTTCGAGTTCGTACGATCAAACGACAAGTCCGATCGCTATGAAACTTTAAATCCTACTATAATTCATAGTTATAGATTTTTCGTCGGAATCCGAGACAGTAGTCAAAATGGCTATTTTCACGTTAATTAAATAAATTGTTATTAAATTGATTAAATCACTTTCCAATTCCACTTTAATAACTAGCCAATTTTACCATTTTTGATTGCTTAGACATTTACAACAATTTGAAAAAAAATTACATATCAATCCAGTGTTAAATATTACATTAATTACGGTGTTCAATTTCAACTATAATAAAATCGAATTAAGTATATATTTAGTTGCAACAAATTTATTAATTTTGATTTCAATCTTTTTATTCAACTAGTTGTTAGATTATGAATAAAATTAACATTGGGCTACATCTTATTACGCTAAGATTCCCAAATTTCATCTTTTACCATATTAATTGCAATATTTCAATCATATTGAATTTTTGTTGATTTTTACATTAATTAAAATTTGAAATCCCAATTAATTTATTTATCTTGGTTTCACTCTTTTATTAGTCAATTATTGCCTTATGAATATAATTGACGTTTCTTACATTTTATTGTATTTATCTTTTACAGTTATCATCTTAACCATATTAAAGTAACATTAAGTTACATTTAATTGCAGTTCATTAAATAAATTGGTAGCAAATAACAATTGTCACCATTTCTATATTTAATCATTGTTATCTACACACAAATGTTATAGTTATTTACACAACGCTAATTTTGTTCAAATACAATTTATTACATACTATTCATTAAATCAATAGAACATTTAAATTATCAATTACTCTTATAATCCGATTATCAATTAATACACACATTATTACGATTAGTTTACAATCTATAACCAATTATGATTCTTTAATCATTTCAATTAAATGGAATTACAATTAAAGCAACTATCAATTACCTTAAATTAATATTATTACATTTCATTCCAATTATATTCTTATTATTAAATCATAAATTTTCATTCTTCCAACATTAAATCACAAAATCGACGTTACACACTCCCCCACTCAAAACTTTTCATCCTCAAAAAGAAAAAGAAGCAATTAAGAAATTAATATATCTTATTCAAAATATTAAATTTATAAAAAATTAATTTACATAATTAAATAATTTAAATAAGATATATAAATTTATAAACAATTAAATCCTTTATATTCAAGTTAATTAAAGTTTGAAAAAACATTTCATAAAGCTTTTTAAGTCCAAAATTCACAGAAAAATTTCGACAGAGTCTCCTTTATACGAAGAGGTTTGGGAGAATTAATAATATCAATAATAACAACATATATCATATATTTCAAAAATAATATATCCCAGCCACAGAAAAAACAATATAATATCGTTATAAAACCGTAATTCGAAATGTACATATTTATCGGGTAAACAGTGTTTATTTATGAAACAAAAAGCAGCAGCGATTGCTTCCATAACCTGTATTTCACTTATATAATCCAAAGAAGTTAATAATTAAGTAAATGAGAAATATTTAAGTTGTCTCAACCAATAACAACAAAACAATCACAACATAACAATAATCATTTGCAAACAACAGTACAAACATCATTCTCAACAAAGAAAATAATCATCCATGCATTGCAACCAAGACAAATGGTCTGTTCGGGTCCAGAAACTTTTAATTGCATAAAATGATAAATAAACTACTAAGTATACCATACACTCCATAGTCTTAGATAAACTCAATAGATTATTTGTACATCTTTATAGAGTTAGAAGTATCATTTCCCAAACAATCCATAAGTCAAACAAACAATAATTTCAAATAAGATTTATGTTTTATTGTTATTACTCTTTCCTTTCCAGATTATTCACTGTTCATTTTCATTTGTTCATACTATGCTTGTTTAATTCCTTTACATTTATCACTTAAAAAATTCATTTTCCCTTCATTTATACAATACCATATTTCTTGTCGTTACTTTACATTCATTGCTTACATAAGTTATTTCCATTTGAGTTATTAGATTGTTCATTATTATGTAAGTCTCTTTACAATTTAATTCACCATTAATAGATTATTTCTTTTTCACGTTCATTCTTCCATATACAGTATTATTAAATATTAAATCCATTTGAAATCATTTTAATGCTCTCTGAAGTTATAATCATTTAATTAATATAGTGCTCACTATAATTATAAATGGCTTCAACATTAACTTAAGTTTATAATTACTTACTTATAGTATTCACCTTTACTATTCAATCTAATTATAGATAGCTTAAATGTTAACTTAAGCTTATAATCATTTTTCTTACATTATTCGCTTTTATTAGATTTAATTAGTAGCATTTTAAATCATCAACTTAGGTTTGAAATATGCTTATACATCTTAATTCTCCCTTTAAAACATAATTACATCGAACATTTTCATTATTTAAGTTTTACTTGTATAATATTCCATTGCATATTCTTATTAACATTGCAACTTTGAACATTTTGGTAAGTTATAAATATGTCTTAAGAATGAAATTGAGAGTTAGACAAGTTCATCTTGTTCATTTTTTTCAAAGTTCAATAGTTCATCTTCTAAATTTTCATTATTCATAAGTATAGAAGTTTCCAATTTCTCATATATGCCATTAATCACTTAGCATCTAATTTCTTATATTTTTCTTCATTCTAGAAACTTCCAATTAAAACAAATAAGATTTCATTCATTTCAATAATTGAAAACTACCAATTGCCAGAATATTTAAGAGACAAACTCCGGGTTCATTTTAGTCACCTAGAAAATAATATATATATTTATCCTTTATAAATCAAATATATTTATAAATTCAAAATTAAGGTTTTATTCCTCAAACAGATGTGTAGTAAAACTACTACAATGGTCTCCTCACTTTGAAACTCGAAAATGAACGCTGATGATGCTTGGACTGAAATTATTTTCCAACGACAGAGAGGGGAGCAAAGAACTAATTTCCTTCAAAAATTTAAAACATTTCTTCCAAATCATATTGAAATATTTATATCCGAAAAATACTAATATTATATTCCAAAATCTTTTGCAAATAATTCAAAAGCCCTGACTTAAGTTCTAAATTTCTGTGATATCCCGGAAATTTGGCAATATAAATTCAATAATCTGCGTTAAAAATTTAATTAATTTGATTAGTTTTGATAATAAATTTTGAATTGATCTAATAATCTTCTTTTAATAAATATTTAAATTGGAAAATTTGGATTTAAAATTTAACTTTTAACCTTTAAGCACAATTCAATAAATAATTATATGGTTTATACTTAAAAGTAAATCTTATTTGTTTTTAAATTTTATTTAATTAACTTAAATATGAATTTAGATTTGATTAATATAAAAACTTTGTTTTTTTAAAAAAAATATTGCTTGAATTTTATATCAGAATTTAAATTACAATTTACAAATGATCTTAGTTTATTGAATAACAAAAGTAAATTATAATCTCTTCTATAAATTATTTAAATTGGTTTAATTTGTTATTTTCAAATAATAATTATAATACTTAGTTTTTATAAACATAAATAGATTTCAAAAAAAAAAAGATTTGTTGTTTTTAAATTTAATAAGAGTTATATATGCATATATATAACTTGATTTTTAAATTGGATTTTACAATTTAATTTAAAATTTGAATTTGATGTTGTGAAATTTAAAAGAATAAATACTTAAAAATATTTGAATAAGCTTTTATTTATAAATTGTTTTGTTTCATTTCTCTTTAATAAATTTAAAAAGAGATAAATTCATTTATATATACATAAGAAATAATAAATTAAGATTTAAAAGTTTATAAATAATTAAAATTAAAATTAAAATACATGTGTAAGTTTCTCTTAGCATCTTAAAGACATGTGTTAAGCCATGAAGTTATCATTTTGACAAATGTTAAACTAAGAACCAAGTGTCCTATTAATTTTTCTTTCTTTTAATTTAATGAAATCAAAAATATTTCTTATACAGAAACATTTTCCCTCATTCTCATATTCTTTTATATTCTTCTTCAAATCAAACTTAAGATCTTTAGCTATGAAATCTGCAAACTTCTTCTTCAAAACAGAAACTCTTTTCTTAAAATCTGGAAATTAGAACCAGATCATCAATTCTGCATTTCCTTAACCTGAAAATCATTTGCAAATCTTCAAACCTGTAGCCCTTCAAATTTATCCACATGGAAAAAAATCAAATTGCAATTCAATTCTGCAATTCTTAAACCTGAAGCAATTTGAAAATTTCCAAAACCTACATGCAACTTCATCAAGTATGCATTTTATCTGGGAACATGCAAATGAATCTGGAAGCAAGCATCAGGAAGCAAACATTGCAGTAAAATCAAGATTGAAGTTTAAAAAAAAATAAGGAAGCAACTCAAAGTTTTAAATCAAAGCAATTCAAGTTCTTCATAAACAAGTGTGCTCTGCTCATATAAAATTACTAGTGAGTAACAATTTTTTTTTTAAAAAAACCTTAAGTAAATATAGTTGCTTGAATTTTTCCTGTGATAATCATGTTTGTGTGGATATATATATGAGGTAATTCTCTGTATTTTTATGAATGTCCACTTGTTGTTGAAAATGTGGTTTTTGGGCCTGTTCTAGAATTTCAGGTTTAAATCCTGATAAAATTTATGATCTCATATTCAAAACCCTGTTAAAATTTAAGATTTAAACAAAGTATGTACGTAATATAAGTTAAAGTTTTTAATTTTGTTTTAATATGAAAAATATATAAAATAAAAATGATAGTGTCTTTGGAAAACACAGATACAACAGAACAACTTTTGAAAATAGGAATTTGATCATTCAGATTCTTTGATTCAAGAATATAAACAAGTTACATAAACAAAGACTTGAATTTTAAAACTAAAATTAGAATTTTTAGTTTGTATTTGATCAAGTATTTTTGGTTTAACCAGAAATCCTATTTTGGGTTGGAACTGTCATCCTAGGAGGTCGGGGTGGCCATTGTTTTTCCTAGTGATGGAGTGATGATCGATGATGCAGGGAAAAATAGAGGGAGATGGATTAAAACAGTGAGGCAGTGGTGATTTGGGATTAAGGATTTTAACCCAAGTTTATGTTCATCTGGAAAATTTTGATCGCCGCAAGTTCTAGAGGCAATCGAGCCTTCCCAAATTCAAGTTGGCGATAGATGTAGTGTGGAAGTGGATGTGGCCGGTGGTGGTACTTCTCTGATGATCGGATTTTGGAGTTTGAGGCGAATTGAAGTTCGACATTGCTTCCAGTTCTCGAGCTCGAAGCTTGATTTTGATTTCTAGTTTCTGCTGTTGGTTTGAAGGTCGAATTGGTGTTTGGTGATGATCACTATCTTGCGCGTGAGGTCGCGAGTGGTCGGAGGTGATGGTGGGGTTGGTGCAGGTGCACGGTGATCTTGGTGTATCATTTTGTTTTGGGAAAGAAGGGTTACTCAAGTTTGTTTCGGGTTAATTCGAGTTGGGCTTGAAGCTGCGGGATGGTGGACTCGAAGTATTTTGTTTGTGGGCTCGGGTGAGTTTGTTTGTTACAGATTTGCGTAAAACCTGTCAGTTTAGTTTGAATGATATTCAAATGGAAGGATACTCGAGTTTTGCTCGGGTTAGGTTAGGATTAGGCTCGAGTGAATTTTGTAATTGCTCGAGTTGGATTTGTTTCAGGTTAGAAAACTGTCTTGTTTTCAATTTTAAACTGAAATTTAAATTATTAAGCAAAGATTTAAATTAAGTTTAAATCTAATTTTTAATTAAGGATTCAAGTTGATTTGAATCTTAAGCTGGAAATGATTAAGTATTTAAATTCAAATTTGTTTCAAAATAACTTTAAAGGGATTTATTGTTTAAAAATGTTTTAAAGAAATTTGAATTTAAATTGGAAATTGAAATATAAAGAAATGTTTTAAACAAAGTTTAAATTTGATTCAAATCTGGATTTGAATCTTTATTTCAAAATAGATTTAAGTTTTATAAATTTAAGTATTCTAACAAATTTGAATGATAAAGAGAAATTTTAATGTTTTAAATTTAAAAAGGGAATTTGATTTAAACTTTTGTAAAATTTCTTTTGTAAGAAAAGTATAAATTTAAAGGTTTTAAATTGATTCTAAAACTTGTTGAAGTTAAATTATAATTTAATGATTTGTTATGCATTTAATTATTAGAGTAATTAAATGGTTAATTAATTTATCTAATAAATTAATGTAATGGATAATTACTTAAAGTAATTAAGGGATTAATCTTAAAGGTTTAAGATTAATTATTCTTAGACTAATTAACTTGTAATTTAAGATTCATTAATCAAATAAGATTTGATTTTCAATTAAGAATTAATAATTAACTAATCAAGTAGTAAAAGATTAATTAGTTACATTTAACACTTAATTAAATAATTAAGGGTTAATTAATGGTTTATTAATGATTAATTAAATTGTAATTAATAATGATTTAAAATAAGTTAATTATTTTAGGAAAATAATTAATGAATTATTAATAGTTAATGAAGGTCATTAACTAAGGATTATTTATAATTAATTAATGTGATTAATTTTTAATAACTAATTGGATTAATTAATTTAAAGATAATCATTTGTGTAAATTTTTAAGTATAATTACTTATGGAAGTAATTAAGCAATTAATTACTTATTGTAATTAATTGAGTTTAATTTGTTTAGATAAGTTAATTAATTCAGTTTAATTAATTTAAAATAATCATTTGGTGATTTATGGAGTATAATTATTTAATGTAATTAAATGAAGAGAAATTACTAAGAGAAGTAATTAATGGGTAATTACTGTATGTACTTAATTGAATGTGATTTGTTGATGAAAGTAATTTGAGTATAATTACTTTGTAAAATTAATCAAGGGATTAATTAGAGATAATTAATTAATGAGTAATTAATTTATTTGGTGAAGTAATTAAGGGTAGTTAATTACTGAATGGAGTTAATCAAGAGTGATTAACAATTATGGTTTAAATAAGATTAATTACTTAATGTAATTAATCTAAATAGAAAATGTAATTAGAGATCATTAATTATTATAATTAATGATGTAATTAAAAATGGATTTAATTAGAAATAATTAATAAATGAAGGGATTAATTAATGTAATTAATTAAGGATTAATGTATTAATTTATAATTAATTAATTAAGGAAGTAATTAAAGGTTAATTAAAGTATTTGGTTAAGTATAATTAATTTGAGAAAATAATTAGTGGATAATTACTTGAATATAATTAAATATTAATTAATCAGGGATGATTAATTAAAATGAATAATTGCTTGATGATTAATTAATTGATTGATAATTAATTAATAGTGATATAAGCAAGTTGATATTGATGAAGTAATTAATTTAATTCACTTTAAATTAATTAGAATGATGTAATTAATTTAATTCATTTTAAATTAATTATGTTTGATGTGATTATTAATCATTGCTTATATGGATGGATGATATTTTTTGCCTTGAATGGTTTGAATCTCAGATATAAGATAAGTAATGTTGAATGATATGGATGCATTGGTTGCATTGTGATGTTGATTTGGATTACCTTTTTAGTAATGATAATATGGATTATCTGTTGTGATAATAATGTTGATTATCTATTGTGGTATGTGTATTATCTATCTGTGTATATAGATAATTGAATTGTTTTAAACCTTTAAAACAACTTGGCCTTAAAAGATACGTTTCGGATTTCGATGAGACCGGGATCGGGTTTGCTACAGTATAGCGTGATAGGGGGTTCTCGCTTTGCATTAGGTGGCGAACGGGAGACTCTTACCCCTACATACCCCCGGGGGTAGTATAAGGCCTTGCGGGGTTGGTTGCGAGTCGAGAGGCTGGCCATAAAAGAAAACCTAAGGTATCACTATGAGACACGGCGGGGCTGGGATGGTTGAAAAGCCTACCGGTCGAGTGAGCCGCTATTGATGGTTGCAAAGCCTAAACTATCACAGGTGGTATCAGAGCGCTAGGTTGAGTGAATACCTAGGCTTTGAAGTGATTTCTTTCTTGAGAGAGCGTATGTGTGTGTGTGTGTGTGTGTGTGTCTATATATATATATATATATATATATATATATATATATTCTACCTATTTTTTGTGTTACCTGTTCGGGTTTTTCCAATATATGTTATAAAGGTAGATAAGGTAGCGGGGTGTGTAATACGACTACTACCAATGGTTGGAGTTTGAGTGTTGAGGTTGAAAGTGGATCTATCGAGACTGTAGACCTAATACTGTCTCGAGTGAGTTTTGCTTGGTGTAAGGATTTCATAGATCTCTGAAGGTAACCTGTAAAGGTTCGGAGTTCATCCTTGAGTTGGATGAGTTGAGTTTGGATCTGTCGGTCGGGCAGAAGTTCGATACCTCAGGAATTAGTAGCTGTGTGATGAGACGCAGTGACTATGGATTTCTCCGAAGATTTTTCTTTGGAACAAGTTTAAAAAGTATATCTGCTTCGATGTTGTGGCTGGGTTCAGCAGGATGTTTCTGTCTGGTTTGAGGTCCGAGTTTCTCGAAGAGTTTTGGATTAGGAAGTCTTTGGCGTCGGTGTTAGCAGTGCAGCTCAAAGTATTCTATGTGCCAGCAGGAAGGTCTTCTGGTTAGCAGTTTTTCTGGAGATGGAGTTCAGAAGCAGCAGAGTGGACCCGTTTCTTCGATGGATTGGCTAGATAGGCGTAAGCTGTTCTGATTGGTAAAGAGAGTACAGTTTTTCTTTGGATATTGGACTGGTTGATCGCAAAGGTGACTTGCGATAGTTTGAGTGTTCTCTTGAGTTATCAAGGATTTGTCCGCATCTGGAGGTTGATTTTTCTTATCGACTGGATTCCAGGAGTGATACCGGTGTTTCAGTTTAGTAGAAGGATCAGGTGGGACATCTGAGTTTTCTTTTATGAATCTGTTGAACCATATTTCTAAGATATGTTGTCCAGTTTGTGCTTGTGTTCTGCATCAGCATTTTTTCTACTCCAGATCAGAGTTGTGCAGCGGAAGAAGTTTGGGAGCGCTTTTGTTTTGTCTTTTCCGGATAGGAGAAGTAAGTTGATCTTCTGATGTTTGTGGAGTACAGTTGGTGTTCTTAGTTTTGGGATTGATCTTGAGGAGATCATTTTGTTGGATTATTTTGGTCCATTTGTTTCCAAAGACATCAGCAAAGGTTGAGCTGATCAGGAGAGTTAAAGGCAGCCCAGGATCGTCAGAAGTGTTCTGTGAATAAGAGACGAAGGAATTTGGATTCCAGAGTCGGAGATTTGATTTTGGATAAGTTTTCTCCGATCTAAAGAGCTTTAAGATTGGGTAAGACTGGGTAAGTCAGCTCCGAAGTGTTTTGGATCTTTTCTGTGTTCTTGTGAGGATTGGTGTTTGATTTTCAAGGTTGAATTGCCAGTTTGGATAACTGGGATTCGATTTGTTTCGCGTATCTCTGAGGGAGTACATGTATGATCTATCTCTGGTTGTGGAACCAGCATTTCAGGAGAATGTGATTGTTGAGTCAGACTTGTCTGTAGTCTGATATCCTGTTTAGTTTTGTAGATCTAGTCGAATAGGAGCTCTGCAGACTAGTAGCATAGATTGTTTGGGTTCTGTAGAGCAAGTATCCCGATATTTATACTTGGGAAACTCGGGGAAATTCTATCCAGAATTTTGTATGGATAGTTAGATTTGTTTGTTTGAATGAGTTGGTTGCTATGATTGTTAGCATATGATTGATATATGCTTGTGTTTTAAAATAAAATATTTGGGTAAATTATTAAATTACCTTTGCTTTTAAATTTCGAGGACGAAATTCTTTTAAGGGGGGAGGAATGTGATATCCCGGAAATTTGGAAATATAAATTTAATAATCTGTGTTAAAAATATAATCGATTTGATAATTTTTGATAATAAATTTTGAATTGATCTAATAATCTTCTTTTAATAAATAATTTAATTGGAAAATTTGGATTTAAAATTTAACATTTAACCTTTCAACACAATTCAATAAATAATTATATGGTTTATACTTAAAAGTAAATCTTATTTGTTTTAAAATTTTATTTAATTAACTTAAATATGAATTTAGATTTGATTAACATAAAAACTTTGTTTTATTTTCTTTTTAAAAATATTGCTTGAATTTTATATCAGAATTTAAATTACAATTTACAAATGATCTTAGTTTATTGAATAACAAAAGTAAATTATAATCTCTTCTATAAATTATTTAAATTGGTTTAATTTGTTATTTTCAAATAATAATTATAATACTTACTTTTATAAACATAAATAGATTTTAAAAAAATAGGCTTTGTTGTTTTTAAATTCAATAAGAGTTATATATGCATATATATAACCTGATTTTTAAATTGGATTTTATAATTTAATTTAAAATTTGAATTTGATGTTGTGAAATTTAAAAGAATAAATACTTAAAAATATTTGAATAAGCTTTTATTTATAAATTATTTTGTTTCATTTCTCTTCAATAAATTTAAAAAGAGATAAATTCATTTATATATACATAAGAAATAATAAATTAAGATTTAAAAGTTTATAAATAATTTAAATTTAAATTAAAATTAAAATACATGTGTAAGTTTCTCTTAACATCTTAAAGACATGTGATAAGCCATGAAGTTATCATTTTGACAAATGTTAAACTAAGAAACCAGTGTCCTATTAATTTTCTTTTTCTTTTAGTTTAATGAAACCAAAAATATTTCTTATATAAAAACATTTTCCCTCATTCTCATATTCTTTTCTATTCTTCCTCAAATCAAACTTAAGATCTTCAGCTATGAAATCTGCAAACTTCTTCTTCAAAACAGAAACTCTTTTCATAAAATCTGGAAATTAGAACCAGATCATCAATTCTGCATTTCCTTAACCTGAAAATCATTTGCAAATCCTCAAACCTGTAGCCCTTCAAATTTATCCACCTGGAAAAAATCAAATTGCAATTCAATTCTGCAATTCTTAAACCTGAAGCAATTTGCATTTCCAAAACCTGCATGCAACTTCATCAAGCCTGCATTTTATCCGGGAACATACAAATGAATCTGGAAGCATGCATCAGGAAGCAAAGCATTGCAGTAAAATCAAGATTGAAGTTTACAAAAAAATAAGGAAGCAACTCAAAGTTTTAAATCAAAGCAATCCAAGTTCTTCATAAACAAGTGTGCTCTGCTCATATAAAATTACCGGTGAGTAACATTTTTTTTTAAAAAAAACTTAAGTAAATATAGTTGCTTGAATTTTTCCTGTGATAATCATGTTTGTGTGGATATATATATATATGATGTAATTCTCTGTATTTTTATGAATGTCCGCTTGTTGTTGAAAATGTGGTTTTTGGGCCTGTTCTAGAATTTCAGGTTTAAATCCTGATAAAATTTATGATCTCGTATTCAAAACCCAGTTAAAGTTTAAAATTTAAACAAAGTATGTATGTAATATAAGTTAAAGTTTTTAATTTTGTTTTAATATGAAAAATATATAAAATAAAATTGGTAATGTCTCTGGAAACACAGATACAGCAGAACAATTTTTGAAAATAGGAATTTGATCATTCAGATTCTTTGGTTCAAGAATATAAACAAGTTACATAAACAAAGACTTGAATTTTAGAAATAAAATTAGAATTTCTAGTTTGTATTTGATCAAGTATTTCTGGTTTAACCAGAAATCCTATTTTGGGTTGGAGCTATCATCCTAGGAGGTCGGGGTGGCCGCTGTTTTTCCTGGTGATGGAGTGATGATCGATGATGCAGGGAAAAATAGAGGGAGATGGATTAAAACAGTAAGGCAGTGGTGATTTGGGATTAAGGATTTTAACCCTAGTTTCTGTTCATCAGGAAAAATTTGATCGCCGCAATTTCTAGAGGCAATCGAGTCTTCCCAGCTTCAAGTTGGGGATAGATGTAGTGTGGAAGTGGATCTGGCCGAAGGTGGTACTTCTCTGATGATCGGATTTTGGAGTTTGAGGCGAATTGCAGTTTGACGTTGCTTCTAGTTTTGGATTGAAGCTCGATTTTGATTTCTAGTTTCTACTATTGGTTTGATGGTCGAATTGGTGTTTGGTGATGATCGCTGACTTGCGCATGAGGTCACGAGTGGTCGGAGGTGATGGTGGGGTTGGTGTAGGTGCACGGTGGTCTTGGTGTATCAGTTGGTTTTGGGAAAGAAGGGTTACTCGAGTTTGTTTTCGGTTAATTCGCGTGGGGCTCGAAGTTGCGGGATGGTGGACTCGAAGTATTTTGTTTGTGGGCTTGGGTGAGTTTGTTTGTTACAGGTTTGCGTAAAACCTGTCAGTTTAGTTTGAATGATATTCAAATGGAAGGATACTCGAGTTACTCGAGTTTGTTTTGAGTTTTGCTCGGGTTAGGTTAGGATTAGGCTCGAGTGAATTTTGTGATTGCTCGAGTTGGATTTGTTTCAGGTTAGAAAACTGTCTTGTTTTCAATTTTAAACTGAAATTTAAATTATTAAGCAAAGATTTAAATTAAGTTTTAAATCTAATTTTTAATTATGGATACAAGTTGATTTGAATCTTAAGCTGGAAATGATTAAGTATTTAAATTCAAATTTGTTTTAAAATAACTTTAAAGGGATTTATTGTTTAAAAATGTTTTAAAGAAATTTGAATTTAAATTGGAAATTGAAATATAAAGAAATGTTTTAAACAAAGTTTAAATTTGATTCAAATCTGGATTTGAATCTTTATTTCAAATAGATTTAAGTTTTTTAAATTTAAGTATTTTAACAAATTTGAATGATAAAGAAAAATTTAAATGTTTTAAATTTAAAAAGGGAATTTGATTTAAACTTTTGTAAAATTTCTTTTGTAAGAAAAGTATTATTTAAATTTAAAGGTTTTAAATTGATTCTAAAACTTGTTGAAGTTAAATTATAATTTAATGATTTGTTATGCATTTAATTGTTAGAGTAATTAAATGGATAATTAATTTATCTAATAAATTAATGAAATGGATAATTACTCAAAGTAATTAAGGGATTAATCTTAAAGGTTTAATATTAATTATTCTTAGAATAATTAACTTGTAATTAAGATTCATTAATTAAATATGATTTGATTTTTAATTAAGAATTAATAATTAATTAATCAAGTAATAAAAGATTAATTAAGTTACAATTAACACTTAATTAAATAATTAGGGGTTAATTAATGGGTTATTAATGATTAATTAAATTGTAATTAATAATGATTTAAAATAAGTTAATTATTTTAGGAAAATAATTAATGAATTGTTAATTGCTAATGAAGGTCATTAACTAAGGATTATTTATAATTAATTAATGTGATTAATTTTTAATAACTAATTGGATTAATTAATTTAAAGGTAATTATTTGTGTAAATTGTTAAGTATAATTACTTATGACCCGTCGTTCGTAGCTCGGTTGGTTAGGGAGCTGGGAGATGGGGACTAAAGGACTGTGTCCAGGCAGGTTCGAATCCCAGCGCCTAACCATCAGTGGGAGTTTCAACGTTACGCATCCGTGTGCGACGACTAAATAAAAGCAGGGTAGACACACGGCGTGGGGGTTTACTTAAGTGAGTATCAATGAATACCATGATCTTAAGGTTACCCATGTTATCCAAAAAAATGTATAATTACTTATGGAGGTAATTAAGGAATTAATTACTTATTGTAATTAATTGAGTTTAATTTGATTAGATAAGTTAATTAATTCAGTTTAATTAATTTAAAATAATCATTTGGTGATTTATGGAGTATAATTACTTAATGTAATTAAATGAAGAGAAATTACTTAGAGAAGTAATTAATGGGTAATTACTGTATGTAATTAATTGAAGGTGATTTGTTGATGAAAGTAATTTGAGTATAATTACTTTGTAAAATTAATCAAGGGATTAATTAGAGATAATTAATTAATGAGTAATTAATTTATTTGGTGAAGTAATTAAGGGTAGTTAATTACTGAATGGAGTTAATCAAGGGTGATTAACAATTATGCTTCAAATAAGATTAATTACTTAATGTAATTAATTTAAATAGAAAATGTAATTAGAGATCATTAATTATTATAATTAATGATGTAATTAAAAATGGATTTAATTAGAAATGATTAATAAATGAAGGAATTAATTGATGTAATTAATTAAGGATTAATGTATTAATTTATAGTTAATTAATTAAGGAAGTAATTAAAGGTTAATTACTGTATTTGGTTAAGTATAATTAATTTGAGAAAATAATTAGTGGATAATTACTTGAATATAATTAAAGATTAATTAATCAGGGATGATTAATTAAAATGAATAATTGGTTGATGATTAGTTAATTGATTGATAATTAATTAGTAGTGATATAAGCAAGTTGATATTGATGAAGTAATTAATTTAATTCACTTTAAATTAATTAGAATGATGTAATTAATTTTATTAATTTAATTCATTTTAAATTAATTATATTTGATGTGATTATTAATCATTGCTTATATGAATGGATTATATTGTTTGCCTTGAATGGTTTGATTCTCAGATATGAGATAAGTAATGTTGAATGATATAGATGCATTAGTTGCATTGTGATGTTAATTTGGATTACCTTTTTAATAATGATAATATGGATTATCTGTTGTGATAATAATGTTGATTATCTATTGTGGTATGTGTATTATCTATCTGTTTATATAGATAATTGAATTGTTTTAAACTTTTAAAACAACTCGGCCTTAAAAGATACGTTTTGGATTTCGATGAGACCGGGATCGGGTTTCCATATTTGGATATCCGAAAACCACATCGATCCAAATTAACGATAGGTCGTGAATCTCTTGTGAAGAGTGAAGACTCGAGGTGTAAGGGCTATTCGTCAATATAACTCTGGGGGTGATTCCGTGATGAGTTTGACGGAGTAGTACTTACAGGTTTGAGATGGTCATTTAGAGTGCAAGGGTTATCGTCGTTAACTTTGAGGGTGATTCCAAAATGAATGTAACGAGATAATGCCTTCGGTTTCGTTAGAACCCGGAACGAACTTGTATGGATTGAATGCTTTCAGAACATCGTCAGGTGGACGATGAGCATTCTAAGAGATGTGTTCTCCAAACGTAATCGTAGCCTCAATCCTCATCAACCGGGAATGGCTAAAACAGGTAAGGTGTAGCAAGGCTAAGTGGGTCATGCCCAAGCAGGACGAGATTTTTCCCATGTCTAGAGGTCCCTTTTTATTCGGCTTAGCGGGCGGTTGGAACGTAAGCCAACTGCGGAGTTGTCTTGTTCGGGACTGTCCAGTAAGGGATGGTTTCGGTCTTGTGTTGCAGGGGATTGGGAGTGATCCTCGGTATGTTGATCTAGGCCACATACTACGACGGGCGGTAGCCCTGCCATTGATGGAATCCACAATCCAGTAAGTGCTAACGGTTTTGATTGTATTACCCACTTTTGTGGCTAGTTGCTGGAATTTAATAATGTAACAATTTCGGCTATTTCATATTTACTTGAAAACCCTAGACCTATTATAATATCAATGGATTTCCTATCAAATGTTTTGGTTAGCGTAAGATAAAAAATTTTCCATGTTTATGTGTGGGAAGTCTTACGTGATACCTTTCTTTTCAAAGATTTTTCAAAGTTAAGCAACTTTAACCTGTTACTCACACCAGACCTATGTCTGACCTAGAGTTTATCTTCTGTTTTCTTAAACTCTTGAGTAGCCAAGGGATTCAGGTTAGCTTTGACGAATTATGGAGGACCAATGGAGCATGAGGCTTCAACCTTAGATATATAGTTTCCGCTGTGTGTTCTCTGTGTTGGTATCTCTTGTTGAGTTGTATTGAGTTGTAATAACTAGACAATCGTTTATAACTGTCTAGTATGTGATGTATGTTCTGTGTAACTCTGATTAGTGTTGTATACTATGTAATACTTTTGTTCTTAATATAATTTATTCATTCCACTGTTGAGATTCTGATGTTGTTTCTTCTTTCTTCTCTTTCTTTTCTCTTTTCTATCCCTTTCTTTCTTCAAGATGATGCGACTTTCTGTGGATAGAAAGTCGGGTCGACACAATTTCCCAATTTACATTTACTTTACTTGTAAATCCTGTTTTACAATCTATATTTATAAAATTTCACTACCTAACAAACAACGTATTACATCCACTATATCGCTTATAAAATCTATTATTTTATATACAAAATATATAATAGGAAAATTGTTTCATTTGCCTATATTTCAAAACAATATTGTATCGGTCTGTCCTGTAAAGTGTTTTAGAAATCCCTATTGATGTCATAGAATCCTATGCACCGACCATCATATATTAGTACAAAACGAAACAAATTAACACAATACAAAACCTTTTATAACACTAACAAATATTCTCTCTCATATATATACACTCAGCGACTCATTATAGGGTATTACTACCCTATTTCTAAAGAGTCAGAACCCACAAAGTTAAGGTTGGCGTTAAATCAAATCTCTGGTTTCAAATCTAATGTCCTGCCTTTTGGATGGTTTAAATCGACGATAAATCATACATGTCAGACTCAAACCATTAAAAAAGGCAGATTGTTATGGGGTAAATAAGAAAAAAACAGAGAAATGAAGAAAACAAATACAGAATCTTGCAGCGAAATGACAAAATATAACTGTCAAATAAACAGTTCATGAAGATGTTTATAAATAACATTGCTTATACTTTTATGATACAGATCAGAGTTAAATACGACAAGAATAAATAATAAATAAATGCAGTGGAATAAATATGATGAAATGGAGTAAATATGAATAAAAATAATAATACAAAATCCTCGTCTTCATCCTCGAGAAAGCGGTCTTCGATAAACTAAAAGCTCAGATTGACCCGAGCGAATTAAAAAGACAAAGCACGCGAGTCAGAACTAAAAGATCTTATGTAAGTTAAATCAACAATAAATATATATGAGTTTAATGACGTCAGAGATGTTTACGGGGTTTGACATCTCCTATCCAGTGTCTAACGTTAGTACAATAACTTAAGAGATGTTCGGGATTACCATCTCCTAAGGATCCGTTAAACTATCTACTATGTAGTACAATACGCTATTATAACAGCGTCTACAGTAAAGTAAAGTATTAAAACAACATGAAGGTGTTACCCATATCCCCCTTAACACATTTTACATAAAGTCATAGTCTATACAGATACTGTAAACTCCACCCGCGGTGGGCTATCAGAAGCACTCTATCACGACTAGGATTTTCGACCTCCAAAAGTCGACATCAATACATCCATTGTATTACATGCCGAACAATCGAATGCCAGAAATACCAGATCGTAAGAGAAAGAAGAAAGTGGTAGAAGAAGAAAACAGAAATAACAACATAGAATCTCACAATCACAACGGAACCATATATAATAGATAACAACTAGTGTTTATACAAAAAGAACTATTATTGTTTTATACATTACATCATCAGAGTACAACACAAAACAATAGCACAATACTGGACAGTTATAATAACTTGTCCTCATAAAAGCTGACTATGCAGCTTACAATGCACAGAGGATTATGCACCAAGTACATGTGATACGTCTCGTCACCCGGCTCGTCACATGAGCCCCATAGCATCTTATCTTGAATCTGTAATACTCGGTCTGACCTGAGCAATATAATAAAATAACAACCGAGTCAGTCTGAAAAACCAGCGTGAGAAATCATATTCAAATTAAATTATTAAAGTCTTTAAAATCCTTTGAAAATCAAAGGTATCTCGTAAGACCACGACACAAATAAACATGCCGGCTTTTACTTAACGATAACCAAAACATTTTATATCAAAATTCGATGATATTATAATAGTGTCTAAGTACAAATACTTAAATCAAATAACTGAAATTGTTACGTTAATTAAATTACAGCAATATTAGGCTCTACAATCAAAACTGTAAAGGCACGTAAGGAGAATGGATTTCCAACTGAATGACTAGACACTGGGTACCACCTATCACGGTACCTGGTCTAGATCAGCGTACCGAGGAATACTCCCAATCCCCTGCAAACTCAAGACCGGACTACCCCTAACCTGGATAGGCCGAATAAGATCACCCTATGGTTGGGATCAGCAACCACCCACACAACCGAAATATAAGGACTCTAGACAGGGTTACCCTACTTGGGAGCTACCCATTTAGCCTTGCTGCATATCCCGTGATTTTCAGTCATCCCCGGTTAATGAGGTTCGAGACTAAATGTTACCTTTTTAGAAATATTCATTTAGAATGCTCATTGTCCTCCAATGACAATGTACTGATAGAATTCATCCATACAAGTCTGTTCTCGGTCCGAACGGAACCGAAGGCACTACTCCTACTACGTCCATTTTAGATCACCCTCGGGATTAATAGCGATTTTCCCTTGCACTTCACTGCTCCATCTTCGACTCCAAGCCGTTGTCTTCATTCCAAAAATGTACTCGTTGGATCGAAGTGGTTTACGAATCGCAAATCCGATCCTAGTCTCTTTGAAACAATGTTCGATATTTTTTAGTAAACTCAACCGTGGTTCTTTAGGAAATACACAAACGAGAATAAGATCGAAGATCACCTGTTAGTGGACGGATTTCCTTAAAAATGTCCTAGAAGAACGAACGAGTTTATACGTATAGTATAGCACCTCGAGCGATAACTGTACCATATAATTCCTGTACTTATTCTAGATATTTCCAAAGTTATATTGGGTCCAGATTTGATAGTCGGTTATTTAACTATCAAATTCAACAATCATTCAACAAAATGTCCATTTCCACTGAAAACACTTAAATATCCTTTGAAGTTGAATTTCAAATGCACAAAACTCTTTATACAAAAATATACACTTAAAAATATTTAAAATAAAGCAACTAAAATCACCTTATTCAAAATAATAGTCATGAAGTTCAATAATAATTCTTCAAGTAAAACCTTAGCCAAAAACTACTTTTTTAAAATAAGTCCATTACATAAAATATAAATATTTAATAATTTTCCCTTTTAAATTGTAATACTAATTTAACCCTTAAAAATATTAACTACTATAACTAACTTAATTTATAAATACTTAAACAATTTTTGAACAAATAAATAATAATTTTCTAAAAACATTCTTTTAAACACATTTAAATTTCTAACTTATTCTTAAAAATCTTTCCTATAAAATAAACTTAAAATTCCAGCAAAATACATTACCACTTTAATAAAACCGGTCTTGTCATTTATAAATCTTTCTCGATTTATCTCCAGTTTAAATTTGCGTTCTTACTCCCTAAATTTCCTTTCCCACATTTTAAAAAATAAAACCACTATTTACTTTTAAAACGAATTACCATCTCCTTGTAAATTCCCATCATGAATTTATAATTCAATTTATCCACTGATAAATATTTCACTTTATTTATAAACCTAGTTCATAAGTCCCATAGTCTCATTTTCCCTTATAAATCACTGTCTCAAACACGTAATAGATTTTCAAAATGATTTCCCTGAATTAAATTCCCTTTTTAAATTTATTTCTTAATTTATATGAACGTATTCCAAAAGCCCCTAAATTTCAGATTCACTTTTTTTTTAATTTAAAATCTTATTTAAATCTGGAGCGTCAACCTCATATTTTATTTCCAAAACTCTTCTTTATTTTTTCCAATTATTTAAAATCTTGATTTTTAAAATAATTCCTTTTATACTTAAACAAAATCGCTTAAGTTTTATTCTTTAAATACTCTTATACAAATATCCCAAAACCTCTTTTTTTCTCACATTAGAAATTATCAAGTACAAATTTTAAAATCAAACCGTTTATTTTCCCAAATTCATTGCTTTTAAATTTATCCAACTTTACCATAAACGTTTTACTTAAAAAAAAATCCCTTTATTTTCCTTCGAAATCCAATATTTATATAATTGATATCTTAAAATGCAAAAATATATCTACTAATACCATAACATTCAATAATTTCAATTTTCAATATAATCTATCATAATTTTTTCAAAATAAATCATATTACTGAATACTAAATAAATTCAACATTTTTGAGGAATCCAGTTGGATCCATCCAACCTGTTTCCTTGCTTCCATAGATGTTAGCATAATATAAAAATACCAAACCCGCTTCGAGTGGAATATCGTAGTATATAGGGTCATCCGCTATTATGCATGGTGCATAAGGTCTCATCCGCTATATACTACGGGAATATCAACCACTCCAATATATATATATATATATATATACACACACACACATACATATACTACTATATATAATATCACATCCAGACTGATAATAATTACCAATTCTATCCACCAATCAATAATTTACTTTTTTACTACTAAAAATTAATTATAGAAATCCAAAGTTGAGTGAGATTTAACTCACCTATGATTTTTCTTTTATAAGCTAATCGTTCTAATTATTTGAATAGCGTTCAAAATTGATTTAAAATCCTTGCTAACTTCCAAAGATTCCAACCGCATCCCCAAATGTAGTGAATATCCATATAAGTGCGACACTACATCTATACCTAATCTGACTCGTATGAATAGATTTTTCGGGTTTATTAATATCAAAAAAGTGATAACTAAACTAATTCAAATGGGATGAAAGTTTTAAATTTTAAATTACCCAAATGAAATGCGTGCACGCATGCCACCGTGCTCCACTCCCCCGACGAACGCCACTCCAGCGATCTTCAACGACTCCTAAATTTCCGAGATCGACCCCCCAGGCAAACGCGACTCCCACCTCAACTCCCTGGAGAACACCATCACATCGCGATACAATCGCCCAAACACGTTGCCACTTTCAGACTTCACCGTCCACCCCTTCAGTCGCGACTCCCAAATCCAACGCCAACCCAGTTCGAACACCGCCACAACCCTCGACGATGGGTCGTTCTCTACTTCCCACAGCTATAGATTTGCCTTTGACTCATGTCGCCTACCATTGCATAGCACTCGCGACTCACTCGACCTTGCCCTCGTTCTATTCTTTTTCTGAACCGATTTGTTTTTGAACGAATTTCGTTTATTTAGAGGAGAAAAAAGGGAAGCATTGTCTCGTTTAAACTGAAGAGAGGGAAGAAGAATTTAAGCTTTTAAAAGGAAGGGAAAAAGAATTTCGTTCGGCCATTTTCTCTTTGTGACGCCCCACCTCTATACCCACGCTAGCCAAGAACACTCCGGAGAAGTGCTGTCAACTAGCACGGAGAATAAGGCTGTTGAGGAGCGACCATCCATGTAATAGCTTATCACACGGTGGCTATAAATAATCTTCGGAAACAAACATAGAAATAATCATATCACAAATCAGTCACAGATATCCATATCACAAAGGCGGAAGAAGATATGAATATATAACTAACACATGAAAGTGTACATCAGAGTAGTGGTCAATAAGATCCACGATAATACAAAAGAATAGCAACACGTGCTATACAAAAGAATACAACTATGAGTCTATATCTCTAGTGTATACAGCAAAAACTGCTAATCTAAACAGTTAGCCAAAAGTCAGAGTGATGAATCCTTGGGAAGAAGTCAAGCAGAAGCACCTGTAACATCTCGGTCTGATCCGAGTATTATTTAAGAAAATAATAAACGGATCAGTCTAGCTATAAATATCAGATGACATGATATAACATAAAAGATATGGCATAAACATAAACATCCATAACGACATACCGCTATAAGTATGTAAATAATGATCAACAGAAGATCAATCAATAAGAGATAATCAATATCACAAGAATCTTCTCAAAGATTCGAAGGGGGCATCATACCCTAAACTTGTACTCATAACAAGTCAATGACACAAATTCCAGAAATCAACACGAGAAATCCAGAAATCATAAAAAGGGAAAGAGGCCTATCACATGACGGTCCGAAGACCATGGGGAGCTACCCCACATGTGTGAGTGGAATCACACAGAATGAGGTCAAGACTAACCAAAAAGCAGAAAGGTATGTGTGAATGGAATCACACAAGTGGTGTCTAGTCTAACCTTGCAATGAAAGAGACATCGCGCAATTGCTAGTCTAATTCATAAAGCGATCATCAAGATCAACGAGAAGTGTCAATTACACTAAGCTAGTAAATATAGAAGTTTAGCTTCATGTCCCATAACCACTTGCTTAACTTAAATATTTACGAACAAACTGTAAATCTTCACTAATAAAATTGTCACAAGGGGTTCAATCGAACAAGTCCAAGAATTAACCGACGAAGTGAACGCAAGCGTTTCATACCACTTGTTTTACTAAGTCGTTTAATTAGATTTCTCATCCGAGTGAGGTAAAGGCTTGTATATACTAATAGATTGGAAAACGGTTTAAGAAAATATTTACTACTAGTATTGAAACCTTCATATTTTAAAGTGACAAATCACAGAAGCGATTGTAGAAACAATCAATCACAAAGATCACATTCGAAGATGTGATAAAAATCCAAGGAAATCAGCTCAGGAAGTTCGGTTGAATGTTCTTCAGATAAGATCGCCTACGCAGAGTTATACGGGGTTCGACCTGCCCGGTCAGGTCGCGGGGGTCCAGGGGGCAGCGCCCCGTCACGGTACGACCTAAGTGAAGACAAGCGGCTTACGACCTAAAGCAAAATGAGGTCTAACGACCTAAAGAGTTCGCGGCTTAAGGGATACGACCTAAGTGGCGCGACCTAGTGGATGACAGGTCATACGACCTAAGGGTAAGGTCGGAGGCGACCTACGACTTAGTGGGGTCGAACGACTTAAGGACAGCCGACTTAACAAACAGGTCACACGACCTAAGGGTAAGGTCGGAGGCGACCTACGACTTAGTGGGGTCGAACGACTTAAGGACAGCCGACTTAACAATTCGCGACTTAGAGAGGCTTAGGTCGGATACGACCTACGACCTAGTGGAGCATAGGTCGGAGACGACTTACGAGATAACACGCGAACGACTTACTGGAGCTTAGGTCGGAGACGACTTACGAGATAACACACGAACGACTTACTGGAGCTTAGGTCGGAGACGACTTACGAGATAACACACGAACGACTTAACTCTTAACTCGCAGCCGACTTAGCACTCTAACTCGTGAACGACTCAACACAGGCGAACAGAAATACAAAGGCGGTGACTTTTCAACGCGCGCGACTTACGACTTAGGCTTAACTCGTGGACGACTTAGCGATGGCCAGAAACGACTTAAGGCCAGAACGACCTAACTCCGAGGCAGTGCGACCTAACTGCAGTTTTTTGTCAAAAACGCTAAAAATTGGAGTTTTTCGCCAATCCAATCCAAACCAAATGCACATGCTAAAGTGATGGGGAATCATTCCCAACAGTCCAATATAGTTATAGGCTAGAATTGTGAGATAAAAATCTCACCTTTGCACTAAAATTTATGAAGATGAAGCTTGAAAGCAAGGAGAAGCAATCCAAAGCTTGAATCCAATATCTTCTACTTGAATTTGGAGTTGAATGATGGAGTTGCAGTTGAATTTGAGCTTGGAGTTTTAATTTCCCATTCTCTTCACCATTAATGCTAAAGCTTGAGTTAGTTAGGAAATTTATGAAGAGTGAGGAGAAGAGGGTTGGAACTTGGGCTTAATAGGCTAAACTAACCCAAAGTCCAAAGCGGGAAAAGTTAGTGAAATTTCACTAACTCCAAACCTATCGATGTTTATACTTAAAAAGTTGTAAACGACATTTCGAACTCAATGGAAGTGGTCTCGAGTCCTAATTTGACCGTTTGCAAAAAGTAGTTTTTCGGACCAAAATCCGATTAACGATTTAATATTTAAATAAAAATATTTAAATGTAAACTCGATAAATATGCGGGTTGTTACACTCTTTTTCCTCGAAGCATTCATTTTCATCCTTCTTTTTTTCTAACTTTTGCTTTCGGTTGTAGCTTCTAAAAAATGAACAAGGATAAGAATAAAAAAAGAGGGAAACGTGTTTGAATTCATTTGCGTCCTCGAATAGGCTTGCTATAGTGACATTTTAATTGAAGGAGAAAGGTACTGATGTGAAGTTATATGTCAATCAAATAAAAAAAATATTTATTTGAATTTTAAATCGTCTCAAAATCAAAGCTTAAAATCTTGACCTCCTATCGAGGTGTGCCGCTAGATGTTTATAATGTTATACCCCTATTCTGAATGCAATAGAAAAGGTTTCAAGTCCTAATTCGGTCGTATAGAGAAGGTAGTTTTTTGGATCCATTTATTATATTGATTTTCGATATAAATTTCAGCGCGTTTATATACAGTAAGATCACACGATAACTCCAAAAGCTACGAAATTTGAAATCCGATAATAATACACTATTACGGATCCAATGGAACTGATTTCGTCAAAAACCGGGACTATGCCTCAGAAGGCTATTTTTAAATGTCAATTTAAATGATATATGCTTAAAACTGAACAAAACACTTTTAAATTCAATTTTAAAGCTTTTATTATCTTCAGTATTATCAATATAAATTTTACAAGTCTTCAAATTATTTTTAACAAGCTCAAAACTCCAAAATCAATAACTACCCAATTTCTAATTATTAAATTCAATAACTTATTATCACATAAATAGTTACATTTGAAATTCAAGTTACTTCTAAATATATAAAATCAATTAAACATTCTAATTTCAAATATCCAAAATCCCAGGTTGTTACATTCCTCCCCCTTATAAGAATTTCATCCTCGAAATTTCTAGGTAAGAAGAATGGTCCAAATCTCGTTTATTATTTTTCCAAAACCACACAGTTTCAATAACTTCCCAAAAAAATTATTGAAGCCGCACCATCACTCTTACTAACTTCCCAAACTCATCAATAACTCCCAAATAATATTATTCCCTCAATAATTCAAACTATAGTTTAAAACCAAAATTTTAAACTATCAGAATTTTCTTTAAAAAATTTTCTAACTCCTCAAATTTTCGAAAAATTTCGCTAGCGTCTCCTTTGCACGGCAAGATCGGAACAACTACAAAACGCCTCTACGGGCCCCAAATTTTCAAAAGAAAACAGAAGCCAAGTGGCTACATCAAAAAACCATCAAATTTTATACAGAAATTTAAACACATACCTTTTTGTTGGGAAATCAAAGTTTATCTTCTGAAATTGAAAATATCAATTTTTCTTTTTTACTTTTTAATTACCTGCATCTTATTTAGCAATAATATCTAATCACAGAATTCAAAATCATTTTATTCATTCCTTTACAAAATTTTCAAATTTTTCTTTACATAAGCCAGTACGATGTACATATATCATCCGTACGCCGCTCACTCAATCACACAATGTCCCTTCCGAACTAGTATCGTCCACCCTACTTCCTAGTGCAGACTCAGACCTGATTTCTTGATCAAAAACCGTCATTCTCCTTGCATAGCCATACACTATGATAGAGAATTTTAGGATCAATCAAAAATCTATATCCAGGGTTCGCCATCGAAAATCGAGTGAAAAATCCCAACTCGGATCAATATAACTACCTCGAAATTCTATGCTCGAATCTGGATCAATATTCTATGCGAATAAAATAATATACGTACATCCTACATATTTATCTCATTGATTATTAGCTATAACAATTTTCTTTTTATTCACATTTATCTTGATTTCTATTTACCTATTCACAATTTTCTTTTTACCCAACTTTTATTAAATCTTCATTCGAATACTAACTTAGTATATTTCCAATACCAAATTTTACTTAAGAATATCACCCTTTACATTTCTTAAGTTTATTATAAATATTTCATGCAACCACTTATAATTATTCCCACTTCATCACTTAAGCCTTTATATCCACTTTTATTCAAATTGAATTTCCAATTCCATATGAATTCAATTTACCTTTCATTTTTAAATATTAAATTCTATTCCCCTTATCTCAAACCATATTTAATTAACCATTTCTTTAATTAGTTCCATTCACTAACTTATTCATATGTTAATCAAATTCTATTTCCAAACCTTTATACTATTTAGTCCATTCGAACTAATCCTTCAACTTTACTTTATTTAACATAATTCAAATTAAACATCATTCCAATTTTAATTTCACTTCCATTTACTTAGAAATTAAATTAGTTTATCCATCCACTAATTTATTTCCAACTTAATAATTTCTATCCCAATAATTATTTCCAGTTGGCCTACTTAGGCTCATTTCCACAAAGTTCACTTTTATTTAACTTAATTCAGTTATCCACTTCAATTCAAAATTTAAACTTCTATAAGTTTTCCAACTTATTTACATTCCATTCACAATTCTCTTCCCATTCACTTCATTTAATTGGTTTACTTACCACTTTATTTTATTATCACCCTTACTTTTATTTAACTGTCCTTTTGTTAAATTTTATGATAAACAAATTTCAAATTTTTATAGGTTTTCAAACCTATTTATGTCCTATAAACATTTTTAAATAAGATTCCAGTGTTTAAACAATCATTTAAGTATTCCCAAATCATTTTTGAAAACATATATATCCAAAGTCTTTTGGTATATCAAATTATCCTTTGAATTTTAAATCGAATCAGTTTTACAAAACCAAAATTCACTTCATAACAGGTAGCAATTCCTCCCTTGGAAACTTGAAAATGAACATCGATGATGATGCAATCATCACTGAAATTATTTTTCCGCATCCGAAGTGAGTTTAGTGCTTTTACTTCTTTTTAAAAAAATTGTTCAAATGTTTTTAATTCCAACTCTCACCAGATTTCATATCCAATTCACAAATATTTCCAAATAATTTTGCTATTATTTTCACGACTTTGAAAAAATCATCAAAACCAACGGAATTTTTCCAAATTTCCAACATTAAATCCTTTTAAATCTGTATTCCCAATTATTCCTTTGGAATTTTATTGCAAACTATACATCACACTTATAAATTCATATTCACAAATTCTGAATTATTTCTCTTACTTTTGGTTATAACATTAATTTCTTATTTCAATTTCCACACAACAATGATAATAATTTAATATTATCATTTCCTAACAACCAAGCAAACCATATATAACTATAATAATTTACAAAAAAAATTCCTTTCTACACAAAAATAAATTGGGTAAAATTATTTCATTTACCCTATTTTAAAATAATACCGTGTCGAGTTATTCTGCTCAAGTGTTTAGAGATCCCTATCAATAACGTTAATTACTCGCATTAACTGGAATCCATAAGCCACTCAACAAACCAATCAACACAATATAAAATAGTTTTATGTTCACTAACAAATACGCGCTCATATCTATTAATACACTCAAACTCATTATAAGGTGCTACTAACCCTATCTCTAATGAGTAATTCCCACCAGAGCCAAGGTTCTCACTTAACTTTTAGCTCTAATACCACAATGTCATGACCAAGATTTTTGACCTCTGAAAGTTGACATCAATACGTCTACTGTATTACATGCCGAACAATCGAATGTCGAAAATACTAGATCGTAAGGGAAAGAAGATAGAGGTAGAAGAAGAAAACAGAAATAACAACACAGAATCTCACAATCGCAGAGGAATAATATATAATAGATAACAACTGATCTTTATACAAAAAGAACTATTACTATTTTATATATTACATCATCAGAGTACAAAACAAAACAATAGTACAATACTAGATAGCCATAATAATATGTCCTCACAAAAGCTGACTATACAGCTTACAATGCATAGAGGATTATACACCAAGTACATGTGATACGTCTTGTCATCCAGCTCATCTTTTGAGCCCCATAGCATCCTATCCAGAATTTGTAATACTCAGTCTGAATCGAGCATCATAATAAAATAACACTTGAGCCAATCTAGAAAACCAGCATGAGAAATCACATTCAAATTTAATTATTAAACTTTTCAAAATCCTTTGAAAATCAAAGTTATCTCGTAAGACCACGCCATAAATAAACAAGCCGGGCTTTTATCCTACGATAACCAAAACATTTTATGTCAAAATCCTCTGATATTATAATAGTGTCTAAGTACAAATACTTAAATCAAATAGCTGAAATTGTTACATTAATTAAATTCCAGCAATACTAGGCTCTACAATCAAAACTGTAAAGGCATGTAGGGAGAACGGATTTCCAACTGAATGACTAGGCACTGGGATACTACCTATCACGGTACCTAGTCTAGATCAGCGTACCGAGGACCACTTTCGATCCCTTGCAACACAAGACCGGACTATTCCTAACCTAGATAGCCCGAATAAGATCACCTCGTTGTTGGGATCGGCAACCACCCACACAGCCGAAATTAAGGGACTCGAGATAGGGGAAGCCTTACCCTACTTGGGAGCTACCCACTTAGCCTTGCTGCATATCCCCTGATTTTCAGTCATTCTCGGTTGATGAGGCCCGAGCTAAGCGTTACCTTTTTAGAAATATTCACTTAGAATGCTCGTCCTCTAATGACAATGTACTGTTAGCATTCATCCATACAAGTCCGTTCCCGGTCCGAACGGAACTGAATGCACTACTCCTACTACATCCATAATTACCCTCACGATTAGTAGCGATTAGCCCTTGCACTTCACTGCTCCATCTTCGACTCTAGGCTCTTGTCTTCATTTCGAAAACGTACTCATTGGATCGAAGTGGTTTTCGGATTGCAAATCTGATCTCGGTCTCTTTGTAACAACTTTCGATATTTTTCGGTAAACTCAACCCCGGTACTTTAGGAAATACACAGACGTGGATAAGATCGAAGATCATCTCCTAACCGTTAGTGGATGGATTTCTTTAAAAACGTCCTAAAAGAACGAACGAGTTTATACGTACAATATAACACCTCGAACAGTAACTGTACCATTCATGTATTTCTTTTAAATATTTTCAAAGTTATATTGGGTCCAGATTTGATAGTCGGTTATTTAATTATCAAATTAAACAATCAATTCAACCAAATGTCCATTGTCCATTGAAAACACTTAAATCTCCTTTGAATTTGAATTTCAAATACATAAATCTCTTTATACAAAAATATACACTTAAAATATTTAAAATAAAGCTACTAAAATCACTTTATTCAAAATAATAGTTATAAAATTCTATAATAATTCTTCAAGTAAAACCTTAGCCAAAAACTACTTTAAAATAAAGCTATTATATAAAATATAAATATTTAATAATTTTCCTTTTTAAATTGTAATACTAATTTAACCTTTAATAAATAATTAAGTAGTATAGCTAACTCAATTTATAAATACTTAAACAATTTTTGAACAACTAACCCATAAATTTTTTGAGTAACTAAATAATAAAACCAGTCTTGAACAACTAAATAACTAAACAATTTTTTAACAATTCTTCAAAATATTTCCTTTGAAATATACTTAACTTTCCGGCAAAATACATTTCCACTTCAATAAAACCGGTCTTGTCATTTATAAATCCTCGATTTATCTCCATTTTAAATTTACGTTCCAACTTCGTAAATTTCCTTTCCCGCATTTTTAAAAATAAAACCATTATTTATTTTTAAAATGAATTACCAACTCCTTGCAAATTCCCATCGTGAATTTTTAATTTCGATTTATCCACTAATAAATATTTCACTTTATTTATAAACTCGGTTTATAAGTCCCATAGTCTCATTTTCCCTTATAAATCACTGTCTCAAACACTTGATCGATTTCTAAACGATTTCCCTGAATTAAATTCCCTTTTTAAAATTTATTTCTTGATTTATCCAAAGTTATTCCAAAACCTCCCTAAATTTCAGATTCACTTTTTTTTCTGATTTAAATTCTTATTTAAATCTAGAGCATCAACCTCATATTTTATTTCCAAAACTCTTCTTTATTTTTTCCGACTATTTAAAATCTCAATTTTTAAAATAATTTTTTATAATTAAAAAAAATCGCTAAAGTTTTATTCTTTAAATACTTTTATTTGAATATCCCGAAACCTCTATTTTTTTCACATTCAGAAATTATCAGGTACAAATTTTAAAATCAAACCATTTATTTTACCAAATTCATTGCTTTTAAATTTATCCAACTTTACCATAAATATTTTACTTAAAAAAATACACATTATTTTCCTCCAAAATTCAATATTTATGTTATTGATATCTTAAAATGCCAAAACACATCTAGCAATACTATAACATTCAATAATTTCAATTTTCAATATAATCTATCATAGATTTTTCCAAACAAATTATATCACTGAATAGGGAATAAATTCAACATTTCTGAGGAATCCAGTTGGATCCCTCCAACTTGTTTCCCTGCATCCTTAGATGTTAGTACAATATAAAAATACCAACCCCACTTCGAGGGAGATATCGTGGTATATAGGATCATCCGCTATTATGCGGGACGCATATGGTCTCATCGGTTATATATTGCAGGAATATCAATCACTCCAATGTACACACACACTACTATATATATAATATCACATCGAGATAGATAACAATTATCAATTCTATCAACCAATCAATGATTTATTTTTTTACTACTAAAAATTAATTTTTGAAATCCAAAGTTGAGTGAGATTTAACTAAATTTCGATTTTTCTTTCATTTGCTAATCATTTCGATTATTTAAACAGTGTTCAAAATTGATTTATAATCATTGCTAACTTTCGAAGATTCCAACCACATCCCAGAACGTAGAGAATAACCATATAAATGCAACACCACACTATACCTAATCCTGACTCGTATGAACAGATTTTTCGAGTTTATTAATATCGACAAAATGATAACTAAACTAACTTCATAAAAATTTTAAACTTTAAATTACCCAAATGAAATGCGTGCACGCATGCCACCGCGCTCCACTCCCTCGACGAACGCCACTTCGGCGATCTTCAATGACTCCAAAATTTCCGAGATCGACCCTCCAGGCAAACGCGACACCTACCTCCACTCCCTCGAGACCACCATCACATCGTGACACAATCGCCTAAACATGTCGCAACCTTCAGACTTCACCGTCAACCCCTTCAGTTGCGACTCCCAAATCCAACGCTAACCCAGTTCGAACGCCGCTGCAACCCTCGACGACAAGTCGCGCTATACCTCCCATGGCTATCGATTCGCCTTTGACTCATGCTGCCTCCCATCGCATAACATTCGTGACTCGCTCGGCCTAGCCCTCGTTCTACTTTTTTTGAACTGATTTGTTTTCGAACGAATTTCGTTTATTTATAGGGAAAAAAAAACATTGTCTCATTTAAACTAAAGAGAGGGAGAAGAATTTGTGCTTTTAAAAGGAAGGGGAAAAGAATTTCGTTAAGTTATTTTTCCCTTTTTCCTTCCGAGCATTCATTTTCATCATTCTTTTTTTTCCCAAATTTTGTTTTTGGCCGTAACTTCTGCAAAATAAACAAGGGCGATAATAAAAAAGAGGGAAACGTGATCGAATTCATTTGCGTGCTCGAACAGGCTTGCTACTGTGACATTTTAATTGAAGGGGGAAAGGTACTGATGTGAAGTTATATGTCAATCAAAATAAAAATATATATTTATTTGAATTTTAAATCGTCTCAAAATCGAAGTTTAAAATCTTGAGCTCCTACCGAGGCGTGCGTTAGACGTTTATAATGTTATACCCCCATTTTGAACGCAATGGAAAAGGTTTCGAGTCCTAATTCGGTCTATAGAGAAGATAGATTTTGGACCCAATTATTATATTGATTTTTGATATAAATTTCAGCACGTTTATATACCGTACTATCACACGATAACTCCAAAAGCTATGAAATTTAAAATCCTATAATAATACACTATTACGGATCCAATGGAACTAGTTTTGTTGAAATCTGATATTATGCCTCGGAAAGCTATTTTTAAACGTCAATTTAAACGATATATTTTTAGAACCGAACAAAACACTTTCAAATTCAATTTTAAAGCTTTTATTATCTTTATATTATCAATATAAATTTTATAGGTCTTCAAATTATTTTTAACAAGCTCAAAACTCCAGATTCAACAATTTACCCAATTTCCAATTATTAAATTCAATAATTTAATTATCACATAAATAGTTACATTTGAAATTCAAGTTAAAAATTAACTTTTAGATATTTAAAATTAATTAAATATTTCAATTTCAAATATCCAAAATCCCGGGTCGTTACACACTCCATAGGTACGACATAAAACGAACTCGTAGAAGGCACGATAGGGCATGCGAACACGACACTCGAGCCAATGCCGGGGTAGATATACCAATTGCGGATCCGGACTGGTTGTAATGCATAGCATCTACTACCCTTCACCTCAAAACACACTCCCATAATCAAAATCAATGGTGTTCACCAAATCATCACATAGTCATAATATGGTATCGAAGAAATGTGACAGATCAGAGGTGCGACCTCACTTGCCCTGGCGTGGCTCCTGTTTTAGTCGCATCTAAGCTGACTCACGGGAGTCAGGGTCATATAAATACCTCATACAGAATCATTCTCCAGACCATCCTACTTCATTTCTAGAATCTCCACCATGTACATAGTTGTTAAAGTGGTTTTCGATATTGGCAGAGAGTATGACAATATTCGATCCCTATCTCTTTATCAACCAAACACTTATTTCACACCGGATGGTTCATTTATATTTCAAAAGTCAATGCATATTTGATATCAAAATATAATATTCTCAAAACCAAATCACTTTCGGACCATATTCACTTTCAAAATCACATTCATTTCCAAAATCATATTCACTTTCAAAATCATATTCACTATTGAATTTATCAATATGGTAGGTTAATTAAATGCTTGTTACAAAATCATCATATTTACTCAAATATGTCATTTCACAAAAAAATATCAATTCCAAATCCCAACTTAGGTTGTATCATCATCAAGGATTTAAATATCAATACTTCAACTTAACACAGTCCGAAATTTTAGTGTACGGTTAGATAGTCATAAATAGTTTTAATAGTTTAAAATAGTTTAAATACATTAAATAGTTTAAAAAGTTAAAATAGATTTAAATTTGATTTAATTTGATTTAAAATAGATTAAATAGATTTAAATTATATTAAATAGATTTTAAATAGATTAAATAGATTTTAAATAGATTAAATAGATTTAAATTATATTAAATAGATTTTAAATAGATTAAATAAATTTAAAATAGATTTAAATTATACTAAATAGTCCTAAAATAGATTAAATAAATAAATTAGTTTAAAATACATAAAATAGATCAAATTGGATTAAATAAGTTATAACAGATTAAAATAAATTAAAATATTTTTAAATTGATTAAAATAGTTTAAATTAATTAATATAGTTTGAATTAGCTTAAAATAGATTTTATAGTTATATCCAAACATTTTCAATAACTCAATTTCGATAAATTCATTTATATTTGACACTTCAACTTTGAAATTCCAATTTAAATCCTTTGGACAATTCATTAAATCAATTCCAATCCCAACATTAACACTTAGACTATCAAAAATAATTCAATTTATACAAATCAATTTCAATTTCAAAATGCCAGTTAACTCAATTCAAAAGTTAAGAATTAAAAATCATTTAATTTAACAAATCTAGTGTCCGTATAGAATTTTCTACCCTATAGTCAAGTGATACGGATATTTATCATTTCTGTCCGCAAATATTTAAATTTATGGGTACATATCATTTCAACCCGCAATCCCAAATTAAATTAAAATCCATAAAATCGCTCGAGTTTATCATTTCAACCCATAATGATTTTTTCTAATCTATATATCTTTTGGGTATGTATCATTTCAGCCCATAGGGAATGTTATTAACCGTAATTTTCGATAATTAAAAATAGTTAATTTAATAGGGTTATGTGATTTAATATTGGAAAAAATAAAAAATATTTAATAATAAGAAGGTAATTGGAATAAAATGTGATAGTATTAATTTAAGGTAATTGATAATTGCTTTGAATGTAATTCCAATTAATTGAAATGATTAAAAAGTTATAATTAGTTATAGATTGTAAATTAATTGTAATAATATATGTATTAATTGATAATTGGATTTAAAGAGTAATTGATAATTTAAATGTTGATTAATTTATAAAATAAGGTGTAATAAATGTTAATTGGATATGATTAGTATAGTGTAAGTTGTTATAATGATTGTTTATAAATAGTAAACTTACAATGTTATTAATGATAGAAATGGTGACAATTGTTATTTGTTACCAATTTATTTAAATCAATTGCAATTGAATGTCCTTAAATGTTACATTAATACGAGTCAAGACAATACTTGTAAATTGTGAATGTAATAATATGAGCAGAAATTTTAAATATATTCATAAGTTAGTAATTGATTTAATAAAAGATTGAAACCAAGATGCATAAATTAATCGGGATTTCAAATTTTAATTAATGTGAAAAATAAATAGCAGTCAGTATAAATGAAATATAGTAGTTAATATAAATAAAAGATGGAAATTGTAGCATATTAGTGAAATAAGAGATGAACAAATGTTAACTATGTTATTAGAGTAATAATTGATTGAATATAAAGATTCAAATCAAATTAAATCAATTTATTGGAATTAAATTATAATTAATTGGATTAATTGCAATTGAAACTGAACATTGTATTTTGGAAAATAATTAACACTGAAATTTTAGGTAAACTTGTTTTGAGTCATTATAAATGTCCAATTTATCAAAAATGATGAAAATTGGTATTCATTAAATTGGAAATTTAAAAGTGACTTAATTAATTTAATATTAATTTAATTAATGTGAAAATTGTCATTTTGGCCACTGTCTCGGATTACGACGAAACTAGTTTCATCAGATCCGTAATGGTGAATTATTGTAGCATTTCAAGTTTCGTAGCGATCAGACTCGTCGTTCGACCGTAGTGGCTTGAAACGCGTAGAAATCAATTTAATTAAATTCAATTGAAATCAATTTGGAATAAGCTGATTCTAAGCTAACTTCTTCGTACGATGGAATTAGGGCTTGAAACATATTCCATTGAGTTTAAAAATATCGAAAACATCTATTTTGATATGTGTGATGACCCATTTTCATTTCGGGAACGAAACGGGCTTTCCGGTTCGTTTATCGTTCAACTTTCAAATCAATCTGGTCCATTCGTTTCTATTCCCGGTCTGCCTATAAATAGCCTGTTATAAACCCTAACTATTTCTTATTCCATTTGTCTTTACATTCAATTCTATCTGCTTCTCTCTTTCTAATGGCAGAGAAACCAAAACCAATTCCAAATTCAACTGCAAATCAAAATTAAAAATTTAAACTCCTCAAAATATATCGAATTATATATCGATACGAAGCTCTCGATGAGCACAACTTAGATCCACAATTAATTTTCACAATCCAATCATGGTTTGGTCAGAAAATAGTGATTTATTTTTGGTCATTCATCGAGTCACGATTAACTTTGGCCGATCGTCGATCGGAGGGTACTAGGTTGTGGAGATGACCGAGAGGAGTTCATCCATGGGGCTTATTCATCGAGTCACGATTAACTTTGGCCGATCGTCGATCGGAGGGTACTAGGTTGTGGAGATGACCAAGAGGAGTTCATCCATGGGGCTCATTCATCGTATCAACGGCCAGATTGCCGACTAAAATTCAATTAGGGTTCCCCCTTATGGCAGCGGCTTTGTTTTCGACTAAGGACATACGCGATTGGGTCGCGTTGAGCGACGAGTGTGGAGGCGGTGGTAAACCTGGGCGTGGGCGCGGTAGCGATGGCCAGGCTTGGGCGATCATGAAGGCGATGCTAGGGTTTGCGTGCGCTTATTTCAGGTGGAGACCATATTCCTTTCCTGTAGGTTGATGGGGAAGGTGATGTGTACTTTAAATTGTTATTTTATTTGTTTCCAATTTATATCGTATAACTTCTAACTCACATAACTTTTACGTACGAGGTCGGATTTGCGCACAGTTTGTTCTGCTGCGATTGTATCGAAATTCCAGACATTTCGATGCAGGTTTAGACGAATTTTGAGATCGTTAAGTTTTGGGCTTTTATTTGGATTTTAATTCTTTTCAAAATCAAAGATGAGTGTTTTAACCCACTTAAAACTACTAAATTATCTTATGTTAGTTAAATTTAATTTGTGATGTGATTAAAAATTTATTGATCGATGTTTGGTATATTTAAATTGTCATTTTAGTTAAATTTGACTTTTATTGCATCTAATCATTGTTTAATTTAATATTGAATTTAAATTGTCAATTTAATACCTGTTATTGATGACCAGTTATCTATTGATGTTTATTGGTTGATTTGGATGATGATTATCACTCCTCGCTTTTCCTTATAGATTTAAACTGACTTTTAACCACAGTTGTCAGCCAAATCGCACGGGAGGGCGGATAGTAAAAGAAAGAAGGTAGGTAGAAGATAGAAAGAAGACAGAAGGGAAATAGAACAACACAGAATCTCACAGCGGAACGAATAATCTATAATATAAAACAAGTCATTTCATGAAACAAAACTGTAGCTTCAATAACACATACAGACTTTAATCAGAGTATACACCCACTCAGCATGGACAGTTATGACAATCTACCCTTACAATTGCTGATAAACACAACCAAATGCAACGGAATATAATCATCCACGTGGGCACGTCTTTGTCTCTAGCTACTCTCGTGTAGCTTCCAGTCTTCCATCTAAACCTATAAATATGCTCGGTCTGACCCGAGCACATAGGAAAAACCGTGCCCTGGTCATGAGAAACACACTCAATTTGAATTATTAAAGTTTTCAAAATATTTTGAAAATCAAAGGTATCTCGTAAGACCACACCATAAATAAACATGTCTGTTTTTACTCTTATGGTAACCAAAACATGTTTATCAAAATCCTATGATATTATGATAGTGTCTAAGTACAAATACTTATTCAAATAGCTGAAATGCTTGCATCTCACATTTCAGCATAGTTGGGCACAATCAAGTCCGTACGGGCGCTTATTGGAGATTGGGTTCCATACAATGGCAAGGCTACTGTGGTACCACCGTCACAGTACCTGGCCTGGATCAATGTACCGAGGACCACTCCCGATCCCCTACAACACATGACCGGAGCTACCCTTTACTGGATAGTCCGAATAAGATCACCCCACGGTTGGGATCAGCAACTGCCCACACAGCCGAGATCAAAGGACTCTAGACAGAGATTACCTTACCCTAATTGGGTGCTACCCACTTAGCCTGGCTGCACCTCCCTTGTTTTAGCCATTCCCGTTTGATGAGGCTTGAGGCTATTCATTACCCTTTTAGAACACATTTACTTATAATGTTCATCGTCCTCCAATGACGATGGTCTGATAGCACTCATTCATACAAGTCCATTCCCGGTCCGAATGGAACCGAAGGCAATATTCCTACTACATCCATTTGGAATCATCCTCAGGATTAGTAGCGATTAGCCCTTGCACTTCACTGCTCCATCTTCAATTCCAAGCTCTTGTCTTCGTCACGAAAACGTACACGTTGGATCGAAGTGGTTTTCAGATAACTTATCCGATCCCGGTCTTTTCGAAACAACGTTCGCTATTTCCGGTAAACTCAACCCCGGTTCTTTACAAGATACACCGATGAAAATAAAATCATAGGCCACCTCCTAACCGTTAGTGGACGGAATTCCTTATAATCTTCCTAGAGAACGAACGAGTTTATACGTACAATATAGCACCTCAAACGGTAACTGTACCATATAATCATCGAGTTCCCTCTAGATATTCCAAAAGTTATATTGGGTCTAAATCTAATAGTCGGTTATTTAACTATCAAATACACAATCAATTCAACCAAAGTTTCATTTTCTATTACAATCATTAGGCCTTATTTAGTTTAAAATCCCAAATAACTTAAAATTACTTAATCGAACAGCATATGCTTATCTCACCGGATAAGTATATTCACAAAACCATTCCTTCTAAAATATTTGAAAGAAAACCTTTCCAAAATATAAATCCGGGCGGAATTACTGCGGTATTTAACCATGGTCATAGCTCACTAGCATACCATTACCTCCCGTAGTCTTTATTTAATAACTTTCCAAATGGAGTTTTCAATATAAATTTTCCAAGTTCTAATTTAAATAAAATACTCTTTTTTTATAAAAGTTACTATATGATATATTATCTTAAAGCACCATCAATATTTAATAGATTTATCTTGAAGTAAATTTGTTACTAAATTATACTAGAGTAAAAATTAATTTTTAAATAATCACGAAAATTACTTTATAATCAATAGTTTTATACCTGAAATAATTTAGATAATTAATAACTATAAATAGAAAGTCAATACTTTTTATAAAAAAATTTAAGAATAATAAATTATCTACTTTAAATCATTTCCAAAATATTGGCCCATTAACTTTAAAACATCATTATATAATAATAATCATCTTTAAACAAACCCTGGTTCAAAGTCAACCCAAACCAGAAAAGAAGGCTTAGCAGTCCCAATGGTACTCAATCATGCCGCCATTCAATTTCCATCATAGTCCAGAATAACCCATACAGATGTTCATATTAATCGGTTCTTAACACTTTATTCATCAACATATTTTCCGAAATAAAAAGATGTCCATATAATATAATGATAGAATAGGGTTCTTTATTTCTGCTAGTAAATAGTCAAACAGATCTATTCAGTAATCATGGCAAAACGGTGATTTATTCTGCCAACAGGTGTTCAATTAAAAATAAGTAGCGGAATAGTGTTTTATTCAACTGACCAGATGTTAAAACATCGTATTCAAAACTGAATTAACTTGTCATTATTTTTATTACACAAAGCACTTCAAAATACGGGTTATATAAATTCAAATAACGATATTGTTTTTAACTTGATCACTCGGTTTCTGACCATTTCAAGTTGCTGTAAAATCTCACTTGTTCTGATTCGACAGCAGATCGTACGACGGCGTGATACCCATCGATATGAACCTATCGCAATAACGACGTGTAAATCAGTTTTTGTAAACATTAGTTTCCACTTTTAAAATTTACCAAAGTATATAAATAAAATTTAACATTTTAAAACTTGACAAGGACCCTTCATTTTTCCATAAAAACTTTAACCGACTACATTTAACATCTTAATTTATTTTATTATATATATATATATTCTTACCCATTTATTTATATTTACCAATATATATATATATATATATAATTTAAACACATCCTAGACTAAACTTCCACTCTCATCTTTTTTTTCTAGACCAACGGGCCAAGCCCAATATTACGCTTACCAAAGGACCAATACTTCCCATATCCTCCTTCCCTCCCTCGCCTCCTCATTCTTTTTATTCAAATTGACACTCCAGTTCCAACGCCAGAAAAAAAAATCCAAATCGAACAATCAACCCCGATCCAACATCGAAAATATCTCGATCGACTCGCATACCACACGAGACCCACTCTGAGCCTACTGCGCATGCACCAGCCATTACGTCGACCCGTCACACTTCGCTTGGAACCACTCGCACACGAGTGACACGCATGCACGTACACACTCGCCCAAACACTTAGACCACCACCGCGACACCCTAGACCAACTCGCCTCCTCTCTCTGACCCCCACCATCACCTCGCTGAAGCCAGCCCCCTCCAAAATCAAAATCGAGCCTACGATTAGAACCAGGAAACCCACCCCTTGGTACAAAACACCAGAATGCTCTCTACCACATCCAGTGTTTCACCAGTCACCGCCGTCGTTTGAAAACACGCCTAAGATTCTTCACTCCTGCCGAACCCTAGGAACTCTGGCCGCGTCCTTCCTCACCCATTCAATCACGTTCCATCCCATGTCGAAACATTCCTTAAACCCTAAGAGCAACATCCCACCTCCAATCGAAGCTAAAATCGAGAACCGACCGCGGTGAACCTCTAGCCCATGACGCTAGGCTTCTTCTCGACCAACCCACGGCATCCTTCATCAACTTGGTCCATCAGAAATGATTTTATAACCTGCTATAGTTCGTCTCAAGATTTCTAGCAGCGAGAACTTACAAAAATCATAAAACTTTTATTAAAAATCCCATTTTGATATGAGAAATCTGATGGCATACCTGATTTTACGATCTGACAGTATTAAATTTTTGACAAACTTAGTTGTTTACTATAATACTTAACTTCTCAGGGATATATAGTATAAATCATCCTCAATTTATTTTTAGCTAATCTACATACAAAATAAACATTTTATTTGTTTACTACATCCACAGATTTGAGCTAGGGTTCAAGTTATAGATTTTTGAAAGTGGGGTAGGAACAGATATTTGTTGCTACATAGAACAGAAAAATGTTTCTAGGTTTTAATTTAGAGTTTCTCACCTTCCACATGATTTATCTTCTTCACTTCAAACCTGAATTTAGTTGTAGCTTGAAACCTTGCTTCTGAACTTGTATTTAAATTTTTAAGATGGAGGATTCTTATTCCTTTCTTTACTGGGCTTATATTTTTTTACGGAGCTTATACTTTAGTTTCTCTTTTGACAGGCTTCTAACAATTGAAGCCAATACTCCTACCAGTTCATATTTGTTCAAGTTCAAATGTATGCGTACGAGATTAAGTGATGGATTGAAAAGATTTCTAGGTGACTGAGGTTGATGTTTACTTTAAGGATGAAGAGAAATTAAAGTGTGCATGAAGCAGTGTTTTTGTTCTATCTATTTCTAGTTAGGAAAACTTACTGTAATATGTTTATATGTTTTATATCAGCTTTCACACCTCTTTTTGACCAACAATGTTTATGTTGTTTGCTGCTTCATCCCTTTTTAATTTTTTTTAATTTAATTTAATTTAATTTACTCTTCCACTATATTTTTGAATATGAACAATTTAAATTATGTGTGTATGATGTTAGGCCCTAGTATTGTTACTTTTACTAGATTTATGTTTACATTTTAAAGTGTAACATTCCTGTTTTTAAGTCAAATTTAAATGGGTAATTAATTTAATTTTTGGAATTAAATTGTGAATTTAATGGTGAATTAATTTGAATTTTCCAAAATTTGAACAAGATATGTGCTTGTTTATTTATATAAAAAGATTATAATTTGAAATTTGAATTTGAAAATTTCCAAAATAAATAATATATGTTGTTTATTTTTATATATGTATACAAATTGAATTTTAATTTAATTTTTAATTTGAATCAAAAATAAAATATATTAGAAAATAAATTGGTTTTAAATACTCTATATTCCATAACTAATAAAACTTGTTTTCTAATTATAATATATATATATATATATTTGGAAGTTATGTTTTAAAATTTGATATAATAATTTTTAAAAAGCTAATTAAAGGTTAAATTATTATATATATATGTTTATTGTTTAAATTGTAAATAAATTTTTAAATATCATTTTCTTTAAATTGATATAAGTATAAATAATAAACAAAATGTATGAATACAAATATAAAAAAGAAATAAAAGTTTAAAATATACATATATACATATCTTTTGAAAATTAATAAGATTTGAATAAGATATTGATAAATGAATAATATCCATTCTCTTTAAAATAATATATATACAAATAGTTATGAAAGGAAATATAAATAGAAAATAATATAAAAAAATATTTAAACATTCATACATATAAATAAATACAAGTGTAGGCATCCAAATATAAGAAGTAACAAGTGTGAAGATTTTAAAATACCTTTAGACATTTGTAAATTTTGTACAACATATAGTAAACAAGTGTCATTTGTCTTTTATTTTCGAAATTAATAACTAAAACTAAAATAAGTTTATATAAACTACTCTACTCCTTTCTTTCTCATTTTCTTTGATACTATTCAAAATCAAAACAAAGTTTCAGCCTGAAAACATCTCAAACCTGGAAGCCTGTAAGCAAGTCATCCCAAACCAAGTTTCAAATTTAATCAAACCTGAAAAAAAAGAAAATCAAACAATTTCAACTTCAAGTTTCAACCGAGCAGATTCAAGTCCATCTCATCATAGCAAAGATCATCTCAGATCAACAAGTTCAACCTGTAGTCTAAAGCAATGCTTCAGACTAAATTCGAGATCAAATATCAATTCCAGTTTTCAAATTACGTTTCCAGGCTCAAGTCTCTTTCCGTTCAAAACAATATCCAGGTGAGCAAACTCTTGAACCTGTAAATCTTAGTTTTCCTGTGATAATGGTGATGTGTGGCGATTTGAAAATGTTTTAGTTATAAATACAAATGCATGTGTATATATATCTGTGCATGTGAATGTATATGTATATATCTGCTCCTCTATTATATTACACAGGCTCAAGAATACTAAATAAAAAAATTCACATCTTTTTATATGATCTATTTAAGGTTATGATTTTTAAATGAAAAAGTATTGAAACAATGAAATATCAATTTTAAAAATAATTTCAAGAATATTTATTAAGTAATTATTTCTCAAATGGAAAATTACAGTAGAATCATTTTAAAACAGAAAAATCAATGAATAAAATTTCAAGTTTTAATTGTATATTTGGATTCGTGTTGGGAAATCATGATTTTTAATATAGATATTACAATTTTTAAGATCATGAGTGATGAGAATTCGTGATATGACCAGAAAATGTATATTCGTTAAATTCTGACGATCGGAGGATCTGGGGTACGAGGTCTTGGCTGGAGATAGCTTGGGAATCGTGGTGCACGAGAAATATGGTCGGAGGCTTCAATGTTCATCGTAGCGACGACTGGACGACGTTGTAAGGTTTTAAGCCCTGTTGGGTTCGTCAGCATATTCGAATCGATTTCTCTGACGCAGGTGTTTCGGGCTTGATCGTAGGAAGGGGGATAGGCGCGTGGGCCTTCTGGGAAGAGTTGGTCGGAGTATCGAAGCTCCTGGTGGCTGGAGGTGGCAGTACGAGGAGGATCTTGGGTGATGATTCGTTTCAGTTTTAGGCTCGTTTTCTTTCTCATGTTCAATTCGAAGTTTTGATGGTCATAATCAGGTAGGGAAGCCAACGTCGACTTGTCGTCGATTTGAGACTTGGTCGGAGATGGCCAGTCCCGCCGTGCACGTGCACCTATGCATATCTGGGTGATGGTTGATATTTGGGAAGCAGATGTTTGCCTCGAAGTCTTGCTCAGGGAAAACTCACGTTGACTCGAGTCTGGCCTCGAGTATAATTGCATAAGGGTAGCAGGATTTAAAGTTTTTAAAAGAAAACAAAGGAAAAAAATAAGAGGTGGCTCGGGTAGACTGGCATTTGGCTCGAGAATGTACTCGGGATGGTCTCGACTATAGGCTGAGTCGGTTTTGAATTTTTAATTAAACAAGTTTTCATTAAATCAAGTTAAATATTTTATTGTTTAATTCTTTAAAATAAATAAGAAATGTTTTATTTTGGTTTTGAAATTGGTAAAAGGTTTAAAATAAATTATTTTAAATTTATTAAATTTAAGGTATTTTTGTTTTTAAAAAAGTTTTATTTAAATAAGTTTAAACGATGCAATGTAATAGTTTTAAGTAACTTAAAGGGTTTTAGGTTGATTTGTATGTTATAAAGATTTATTTCAAAGGTTCATCAAATAAACTTGAATGAAATTAATTGATGAATAAAAATAAATAGTTTATCTTTTAAATTAATTAAGGTCTTGGGAAATTTCTTAATGAAATTTAAAAGATGATGTTAATTACTTAGTGTAATTAATCAATGGTTGATTAATTGATGTGATTAATTAAAGGTTGACTTATCAATTTATTTTAGTATAATTACTTAATTAAAGAATGATTAATTAATGATAAGTAATTAAAGGTTAATTACTTAATGGAATTAATTAAGTATGACTACTTAGTGTAATTAATAAAGGAGAATTACTTAATGTAATTAAGTTAAAGGTTGATTAACTAATGTAAGTAATTAAAGGTAATTGATTACTTAAGGATAATTACTTAATTAAAAGTAATTAATTAATGAATAAAGTTGATTAATTAAGTGATTAAATAATGGATGTTGCTACTTCTAGTGGTCCAGTGGTTTCGACATAGTGGATGTTGCTACATTGTGTTGTAGTGGCACCGGTTCGATTCCCAGCGGCCACAATAATGAGACATAAGTGGTCTGGGCACTATAAAACCAGTCTAACCAAAGGTCAGGAGAAACATATTTCCTTGGCCCCAAAGTTTTCATAGTTTCCTTGGCCCCAAAGTTTTCAAAAACGTTTACCTTTCTTTTTCAGTCCTCTCATGCCTGCTTCCGTAGTCCTCTCCCATAACCAATTAGTCAACCCTGTAGTACCTTCCCATACTCCCACTGACACCTCTAACGTCCCTCCCCATACCGCAGCCGTAGTGACCGTCCTTACCCCAGGATCCTCTTCACCACCGCCCACCTCTACTGACCCCACAACCACCTCAGTCAGCAACCAGCCATGCCTTCTACCCACGGTTCTACACGTTCCCCCGAAAATGCCCCCTCTCGTTCCCTCAGATCCATTTCCAACCCATCACACTAATGAATCCCCTCCATCCCTAACTGACCTACCTCCTCCTTATTTTCAGTGTGAACGTAAATGGACTTCTCTATTTAAGCACAAACCAAAAAATGCTGGGAAGTACATTCCCGTTGACATGAAACCATAATATGAAGATGATGCTTTAATACCAACGCAAGCAGTTCTTGAAGCTGGAGCAGTGCTATGGAATGAAACACTGGTTGGATTTTTCTTAGACAAGCCATTGTCATATACACCAGTAATCAGTAAACTCAAGAAGATTTGGAAGTTAAAAGGCTCTGTTACAGCCAAGTCAGATGGAAGCATCTTCTTATTTAACTTCACGTGTTCGGAAGATAGAGTTAAAATTTTACAAAGTGATCCTATAATTATGAATAATAAAATGTTCATAGTTAAACCATATGATGCAACAATAAGTAACGTACCAGGCTCAATCACTACGGTCCCAGTTTGGGTACAGTTGTACAACCTCCCTATTTTTGCGTGGTCGCCAATTGGGATTAACTGGCTTAGTAGTCACCTGGGGAGGATGTTGTGTATGGATGAAATGACGGAGAAGCAAGAACGATTGAACTATGCGAAGTGCTTAATTGAAGTCAAACCAGACAAAGGGCTTCCTGACGAGTTTATGGTTAAGTTGGTGGAAGGGGGGTATCAAAAAATCTATGTTCAATATCAGTGGAAGCCAAATGTATGTGTATTATGCAAAAAAATTGGACATAAAACAGAAAGATGTGATGGTAAGGAAAATAGTCAAAGTTACAAAGAAAAGGAAACAAACAGAAACGACAGTAAAGGAAAAAAGGATGAGGCATCAGTGATACTCCGTGATAATAGAAATGTCAAACCGGTTATGCAGCATAACAACAGAGTTTAGCAACGTGTGAACAATAAGAAGCCAGAGTCGGTAGAAAAGGGAAATAGTATAGTTCAGGATGGAGCAAGCAAAGAGAAAAGCAAGAATGTGGAAGAGCAGAAAAGTGAAGACCAAGATAATGGTTTATGTGGTGATAAAAATAACAATAGCGAAGACATAAATGAAGAAGTTAATTCCAACATTCAGAATGCAATAAATAAAGTGGTTAATGAATATAGTCCTGTAGAAGTGGAGACAAATGGAGAAAATGACTCAGTAGGGAAAATTATAATATTCAACAGATTTGGTGCTCTCCTTAATCTGCATGAAGAGGAGAACATGATTGATATGATAGATAAAAGTGTGGAAGATGAAAAACGAGGACGGAAAACAATTGAAAGCTATGTAACAGAGGCACAAAATGAAGATGTGAACCATAATAATCAAGAAGAAGATAGGAAGAAAAATTCAATACAAGGGAAACATGATGAAGAACAATCAGTGAGTGAAATACAACAAACAGTGATAGGCAATGATGGATGCAAAAATGTAAAAACAAATAATAATAGTAAAAAAGGTGGAGAAACCAGCTCTTCTGGTAGAAAAGAGAAACCAAACAGCAACAAGAATTGCAAACAAAGGAAAAATGAACAGATGAAAGAAAACATGCACAACGACAATAACACATGCACTACGTATCAGACCAAGAATCAAACTACAATATCCATTCCCCCAGGGAATGACACAATGCCCAACCTACATGGTTACTTCAAAATCAAACCACCTGCAGCATTCAAAGCCCCTCCACCAATGACTGCGCACTCCTCTGAGATATCAATGCAACCCACCCCTTCAGAAACTTGTCAAGCCTCCTCCCCCTTGCCTGATGAAACAAGAAACCATGAATTTACTCCCCTTTCATCTACAATTCCTAATTACCTGTCCTCTAATCAGGCGGTAACCAGGAGAATGAAGATAGAACTCCTCAATGCGCGTGTAATCCAATGATGTTACATATTGGAGCATGGAACATTCGTGGCGGATCCCAAATTATCAAGCAGGAACAGTGTATACAGCTTATCAAAACACATCAACTGACAATCTTAGCAATTCTTGAAACGAAGTTGGATCAAAACAAGACTGATAAGGCGGCAACTTACATTAATCCAAATTGGAAATTCATCCATAACTTGAATGAAGCAACATATGGTAGAATTTTGATTCTATTTGATCCCAAAACTATACAACTAACCCCCATCCTTTCCTCTTCCCAGCTAATACACTGTCAAGCAATTGATCTATCTGATAATTTAACTTTCTATGTTTCCTTTATATACGCATTCAACTCAGCAGCGTCTAGAACTACGTTACTTTCGACCATCCCATCTCTTAGGCAGTCCACCCACCCATGGATTATCATGGGGGACTTCAATTGTAGTTTCTCACTTTCTGATAGAGTAGGTGGTTGCCCGCTCTCTCTTAATGAAATTAAACCACTTACTGATACTCTTATCGACGCGGAACTGATTATGGTCAAATCTGTTGGTATGCGGTACTCATGGAACAATACGAGGAGACATGGATGTAGAACAATCTCTAGGATAGATCACACCTTTTCCAATCAATCTGCCCTATCCAAATGGCCTCTTCTATTCAATCACCTACCTCCCCCTCTCCTTTCTGACCACTCACCTCAGATTATACACCTGCGTGAAGCGGACAAGAGGGGAAAATCAAATTTTAAATTTTTTAATACTTGGGTATCTGAACCTGATTTTAAATCTACTGTGATAACAACATGGAACAAGCCTAAATTTGGTACTCATTTGTTTGTTTTGCAGGAAAAAATAAAAGAGATAAAGGTGGTCTTGAAACAATGGGCATTCCAAAAATATGGTAACGGTGAGAAAATGAGTACACTGATTAAAGAAAAACTGATTGAAGTACAAAAGGCTATGATGTATGATGTGAATAATGCAAATCATGCTACAACTGAAAGTTACTTGACTCAACAATACTATGAAGCTTTAGCTGCTGAGAATCGTATGGTCAGACAGAAGTCGAGGATTAAGTGGAAGGAAAAGGGAGATAAAAACAGTGCCTACTTCCATGCTAGTCTCAAGAATAATCAGAGAAGAGAAAACATTACTACTATATACGATGCGAATGGTGCTCTGCACTCCAAAACAGATGAGGTCCAAGATGCTTTTGTTCAACATTTCTCTGATCTGTATAGCAACAAGAACAACTTCAGTCCTAATATTGAACAGATCCCGGATAACATCCTGCCTAGACTAAGTCCAGATGATTATACCTTCCTATGCAATGAAGTTACCCATGAAGAGATTAAACAAGCTATGTTCTCTCTTAACTCCAATTCGTGTGGCGGCCCGGATGGATTGAATGCCTACTTCTATACTTCATGTTGGTCAATTGTTTCAACTGATGTAAGCAATGCCATTCTTCTTTTCTTTAGGAAAAGTAAAATCTTCAGATTATTTAACTATACGAACATAGCTCTGATACCCAAACAAAAGAATGCTCACTGTGTGAATGAATTTCGCCCTATCTCCTGTTGCAACACTATTTATAAATGCATCTCAAAAGTAATTGCTACAAGGCTAAGTCATGTCTTACCAAAAATTATTTCCAAAAACCAAGCTGCCTTTTTACCTGGTAGGAATATTCTGGATCATGTTCTTCTCTCGCATGAACTTATTAAGGGCTATAAACGTAAGAATATTCCTCCAAAAGCAATGATGAAACTTGATATTATGAAAGCATTTGACATGTTACAATGGGATAGTATTGTTCGAATAATGGGGTACATGAACTTCCCACCACATTTTATATCTTGGATATATGAATGCATCTCCACACCGACTTATTCTGTTAATGTCAATGGAAAGTCTGTTGGCTTTTTTACTTCTAAACAAGGGATTAGATAGGGAAATCCTCTTTCAGCATATGTATTCATTATGGTTATGGAGCTTCTTACACAGTTGTTCGATAAACAGCTAAACCAAGGTAAATATAAGCTTCATCCTGCCAGCGAAGATCCTCTGATCACTGCTCTTATGTTTGCGGATGACATAATTGTTTTTTGCTCACCTGATACTGACACAGTCACGAACATAATGCTTACCCTTGATCAATTCTACAATATGACGGGGCTGAGAGTTAATATCGCCAAATCTGACATCATTATGGCTGGTCTTCATGCTGAACAGTGCAATCAAATTACGCATATTACTGGCTTGACACACAACACTGATACAGTTTCATACTTGGGACTACCACTCGCAATGTCAAAAATCTCTACTGCCCAATGTCTTCCGCTTTTTGAGAAGATAACGGTGAGGCTTAACAGCTGGACCACCAAGTTTCTTAGTCAAGCAGGTAGATTGACCCTGATTAAGTCTGTTATTTTTTCAATGCAAGTATACTGGGCTAGAACTTTCATTCTCCCCTTTAAGTTGATAAATATGATCAGAAGTGCAATCATGAGATTCCTGTGGACAGGCAAGACAACTGGCAGATATATAGCTCCCATTAAATTTAGCAGAGTTGAGTGGCCAGTGAACAAAGGTGGTCTTGGTCTTCTAAATTTAAAACTGTGGAACAAGGCTGCCTTCGCGAAACATATCGACACCTACTACAATTGTTCTGAAAGCCTTTGGGCTAAGTGGTCTGACAGAAATGTGATAAAGGGAAGGAGTTTGTGGAACATGCCCAAGCCTCAGAACTTGAGCTGGACCTGGCAGAGCATCTTCAAGATTAAGGAACATTTTCTTCCACTTATACTAATGAATTCGAATCCTACAAATAGCGTCAGCTTTTGGGAGGATCCATGGTTAGACATGGGTTTCATACTGAGGCGACATTTAACGTACAATGACATACAGCAAACTGGGATTCATTTGGCTACTAAGGTTAGAGATGTTATATACAAGCTTCAAACTACACGAAGGTTATCTTCAAATAGTAGGATCCAAAATATTTGGAACAAAATAGGCACGTATATTCCATTAACACCATCTTCTGATCGTCTGATATGGGGTAACAAAAAGACTTTGTTCAAAACTGGAGAAGCATATGAATTTATCATGCAGAATGGTAACTGCCCTACTTGGAGATGGTGGAAACGAACCTGGAGTAATGACAGTAAAATGCGACAAAATTTCATGCTTTGGAAAATACTTAACCATGCAATACTGACCAAGACTAAACTTGCATGCATGGGGATGAATGTCATCATTTACTGTATATATTGTAGCGAGCAACCTGAAACTGTTGAACATTTATATTTTGAGTGCCCTGTTATTAAGCAAATCTGGATAGGCATCATGGCTAAGTTTCAACGAACTAATGTCTCTGATGACAATCAGGTGGAGTGGGAAAGAATTTATATGAGATAGGGAAATAAATGTGAAGGAAAAAGGGTATTTAACACAGTGCTGAAGAGTTTCATCAGCTCTATTTGGAGGGAACGAAATACAAGACTGTTCGATGCAAGTAACGCTAAATCTGATGAAGTACTCAAGCAGTGGATTATGCAAGAAATTAAGACTGATATAAGTCTTCTCTCCTTCTCTTTCGATCTTGGGATCTTTGCCTCGCTGTGAAGATAGTTCTGTGTAGTCTTTTCTCTTTTTTTTTGTTTCCCTATTGCTTGTTGTGCCATGTCTCCCCTTGTTTTCTTAGATCAGTGTAATCTGTGTAATGTTCTGATTGGTGCAGCAATAAAATGGTCGGGGACCATCTAACCCCGTCGGCCTTGCAAAAAATAAGATAATTACTCAATTAATTTGTGATTTATTAATATAAGTGATTAGAGATAGCCACTTATCTTAATTAATTAAGGATAATTAAATAAAGAATAATTAAATAATTAAAGGTTAATTATTTAATGATTAAAGGCTGATTGATTTATAAGTTAATATTGATTAACTAATAATTAAAGGTTAATTAATTTTATTATTAAAGGTTAATTAATAAATGATTAAAGGATAATTAATCAAAAAGGTTTGTAATTAATTAATGTTAATTAACCAGGATTAGTAATTTATTCATCAGTAATTAATCTAGTGATTAATTAATCTTACTTATGAATGATTGGATTGTATCGAATACTTTGAATTATTTGATATCTTTGATGTGTGATGTTCTGTGATATGTTGAACTGTGACTTATTTATCTGTGATGAATTTACATATTTATCTGTGAATCTGTGAATGAAGATAAACATTAGAGGATTATACCGCTTATCGATATTTTTGTGCTTGAATGGATGTTGGTTGTGATATGTTATTGTTGTGTGTAAACCCCCTGGACTACATCACACATACACAAATATGGATTTCACGAGGAATTTGTTAAGTTACAGATATTTGAATTTATTATTATTTTCAAAATGATGTAATCATTTTAAAAGTTGAATTTTGAATCCAATTAGTTTGGAAATGAAACTAAGTTGAACATGAAAAGCTTTTAAAAAGAAAGTTTTGAAATCTAAATTTAGTTTGAATATACTATGTCTTGTTTGGAATTATTTTTGAAAATATGGTATGAAAGGGATTATACAAGTTATAATATATGTGTGTGTGTGTGTGTATGGATTTTAAACCATTTGAAGTATATTGAATAAATTATCTTGGGGAATTTGAATTTAATTCAAATAGAACTTGCCGATAATACGGCAATTCGCTAATTGTTTGGTTTATACTTTTAAAGGATATAACTTGTGTATATTTGATCGGATTTTTCTGAAACAAAAAGAATTTATTTTCAAATAATAATGGCTTTCATAAAATGAAAGAATTCCCAGTTTTTCAAGTTTGAAATGGAATTGTTTTGAAAGCTACGAATGAATCTTTGTGAAAGATTTGGTGAATCTTGTTTTAAAATTGAAGAGGATCTTCAAGGGTGAATCTTTTATTTAAAATATTAAAAGTGAGAATTTGTTTAAACCATTCAAAAGAAAGGTTTTTGGCTAAAGTTTTGACTTAACTAAGATTCCACTATATCCATATGCTTTTTAAAATTAAGCGCTCATTATTCGGTTTAACTGGGTGAGGACTTTGTGTCATAAAACCCATTCCGAATAGTGATACGATGAAATGGATAGAATTTGAAGACTGGTGGTGAAGACCGGGTATTTTCGAAAGCGAAAGGATTACCTGTCGAATGTCTCTGCACCGAATGGCCCCGGTATAGAGATTTGATCACCCTTTGTGATAGGGAGTCCGGACGTGATTGGGGATTATTCGAATTTGCAAGAGCTTCTTTTGAAGTGCCTTCGGTTCTGTTCGAACCCGGGACAGACTTGTATGGACGTATGTCTGACGTTACACTTTGAGATGTAGAACTGGTTTCTATCAAATACATTTTTGTTTGGTGGCTGAGAATTTATTCTCTTAGTTTAACACCCTTCTTTGAGATGTACGAGCTCAGAGGTTATGTAGTTGATATTTACTAGTGATACATTCCAAATTTGGTAATGTGGTATACTAAGTGTTGCTGATCATTTGTTGATTAAAGCATGACTTTTGTGAAAAGCGTAGCTTTATGGACGAGACCTCGTCGAACCTCACAACTCGGAAATGGTTGAAACAGGAAGAATGCGGCAAAGTTATGAGGGTCGTGCCCTTTAGGGTATGTCCATTTCCTTTTGGAAAAAGGTGGTATCATGGTATGGAGCCCAGATATTTAAGCTATGTGGTTGTTACAAAATTGCAAATTTGTTGTTGTTGAGGGCCCTTGGATAAAGGTAGGTAATGACCGGGGGATGACATACTCGTGTCAGTAGTTACCTAGTTACAGAGGTAGCCCAGCCTTGTGTTGGCAGAGAGCCGGTTATGCTCTCGGGGTGTCCCTCCAGAGGCGTACCCATGTGGTAGGGAAGTTCCTTGGCCTGACCTTTTGTTGGAAATCCAATCATTCAATACGTCGGCTGTTCGGTTTTAGTTGTAGAACCTTCCATTTAACATGGTAGCTATAGTAGGCATACTATAATGGTACGTATGCTGGCTAAGATTAATATTATACTTGCATATGTTTTCTGTACTATGCACTAATGATAATATCAAAAGGATTATTGTGTATCAAGCATGTTTGACTATCATAAGGAGAAATCTCCACAAGTGTGCGATTGCATTGTGTGTGTGCCGGGAGGCCTTATGGTAGTTTCATTCCAAAAAGCATAGCGGATTTCAATTTTAAATTCTTCAGCTAATTTTGTTTCAAATAAAACTATTTTGTTTGCACACACCAGTCCCGTGACTGACCTAGAGTTTATTGTTCCCTTTCTAAAATCTGGGTGCCCATAATTTTCCATACGGGCAGCCTTGAGTCAGGTTTAGAAAATCAAATAGTAGATGTAGCTTTTGGAAATCTTTGGAGTCTATGGTATCGGGTCGCATTTGTTTCACTTCAGTATTTGCAGTCCGGACTTTCTTAATACAACGTGATTGGGGGCTTGACCTATCTTTGGATTGGAGCTTTGGAATTGAAGATGCAGACGCAGTTGTTGACCTCTTTCTTTTGGATGATGTTATTGTTCTGCTATGGTGTTCTGTTGTTGTATATATGTGCTATGATATTCTTGGTATCATTGTTGGATTGAGATAATGTAATTCATTGGGATATATGTGATATATTCATTTTTCTTCTGCTGCGTTGTTGTACTGAATGTGTTATAAACTCCGACGAACCAGATTCGACGTTTCAATCTGCGGCATTCGAATACGAACGATGTATTTTGGTGTCGATTTTCGAAGGTCGAGTCAGGATCGTTATATAAAGTAAAAACAAATGTTTTTACTTAAATTTTAAGGATATAAAACAACACATTTACAAAACATTTTGTTAACATGCCTTCACATATGTGTAGTTTTATGCAAGGACTATAAAGTGGTTTTTAAAAACACTTCAAGCCTTCATTTTTGCATTTCCTTATATATATATATATATATATATATATATATATATATTTATTCTTACACATGCATTTCCTTCATTATTAATCATATAGAAATATATTACTTTTTTACTAGACTAAATTTATTTGGTGTGTGTATATATATATACATATGATTTTCCTACCATTACTTATGTGGTTTTCATATATACCACTTTAGTTTATGGTACAAAAATGTTTATATATTTATAAATATTATAGATCCTTCCTTTTTGAACTTATATCTACGTATATGGCTTCTTCCTACCCAATGTGTGTATATATTTATTTTAGAAAAGTTCTACTTAAAATTCTTTTATTTAAAATATATTATATTGTTCATACGCCAAAGTTAATTCTAATTAAAATGTTTTCTTTATGCTCTTTCATCTATATTTATTTTCCATGAATTTCTTTCCATATTATATAAATATACATATAAATTCTATTGTTCTTATGTGTAAAAATGTATACATAAGAAATTTTCAATTAAATTAATTCCCTATCCCTTTCAAAATATACATATATATTATTTTTGTCGTCCTAAACCCATTCATACATATATACATATATGAACAAATCCTGTTTAATAAATCTCCTATTTTATAAAGATCTGAAGATTCAAAATTATATTGGTTTGAAAAATTGTATATTATTCTCAGTTGTTGTTTAATCGGGATTTTTACCAATTAAAATATCGTATTATTAAATACTAAGGATTTATATTCACAACTTGGGCTGTCAAAATCCCGGGCCGTTACAATGATTGTGACAGTTGTTTGATTGTCGATATTGGATGACTGGATGATGTACTTTATATTGTTATAATATTGCAAGTTCCCTATGGGTTGAAATGATACATACCCGAACGATTTATATATTAGGAAAAAATCGTTATGGGTTGAAATGATAGACTCGAACGATTTTATGGATTTTATTTAATTCGGGATTGTGGTTTGAAATGATATATAACCTTAAAATTTTAAATTGCGGACTGAAATGATAAATATCTGTATCACTTGACCATGGGGTAGAAAATTATATACGAACGGCTGATTGCTTAAATCAAATGATTTTTCATTCCTTAAAATCTAAATTCAGTTAACTGGCATTTTGAAATAGGAATTATTTTATATATATTGAATTATTTTGATAATCCAAGCATTAATGTTGAAATTGGGATCGATTAATGAATTGTTCAAAGGATTTAAATTGAAATTCCAAAGTTGAAGTGTCAAATACAAATGAATCTATCGGAATTGAGTTGTTGAAAATGTTAAATTATAATTTTAAAATCTATCTTAAATCTTTTTTAAACTATTTTAACCAATTAAAACTATTTTAATTTATTTTTATCTATTATAACCTATTTAATCCAATTTAATCTATTTTAGCTATTTTTTTTGGCAAAGCCGACGAGGTTAAATGGACCCCGACCATTTATTGCTACACCAGACAGAACAAAACAAATACAACAAAGGGAAGATAGAAAACAGTGGGAACTTGGCGCAGCAAGCACAGGGAATACAAAGAACAACAACATAAAACAAAAGTAACACCTATTAGATCAAAACTAAAGAAGCACGTATACCAGGGTCAATAGCGAACGTTAACTGACCCAAAGAATCTCTAATTTCATCCATAATCCACTTTTTGAAGCTGACATCTGTTTTGGCATTTGTAGCATCAAATAGCCTACAGTTTCTCTCTCTCCAAACTGAGCTAATAAAGCTTTTCATCACCACACCAAAAACTCTCTCACCATCTTTTTTAATTCCACAACGAGCATATATCCTACTCCATTCCAGCAGATTATCGTGTGAGACATCACGTCTTTGTAGCTTCCCCATCACAGTGATCCATATTTGTTTAATAAATGTACACTCAAAATACAAATGATTAATAGTTTCAGGCATAGTGCAATAGAACTTAAAGATGATGTTAATGCTCATACCCATGCTAGCAAGCTTCACTCTAGTTAATATCGCACTGTTAAGGACCTTTCAAAGTGTGAAGTCGTGTCTCATACTACTATCCCTTCCCCACGTACGCTTACACCATCTCCATTTAGGGCGAGATTTATTTTTCATCAGCAGTTCATACGCTACACCAATTTTGAATGATGCCTTTCTGTCCCCCCACACCATCCTCATAGCATCAGTGTTAACAGGAGTAAAACATCTAATCCTGTTCCAGATCAGCTGAACTCGTTGATTGGAAATTGAATTACGTGAAGTTTGAAAGTTATGCAGTAAATCCCTGACCATAGATGCCGAGTGAACACCAGTCTGCTGCATTTCACCATATGATAGTTGCCACCGTATAATGTACCCAGTATCTAACCACTGGTCATCCCAGAAGTTCACCCTATACATCGGATTGGTATTCATTTGAATAAGTGGAAGGAACATCTCCTTTAATTTAAATATACACTGCCACGTCCAACTTAAATTCTGAGGCTTGGTCATGCTCCATAAACTCCTCCCCTTGATAACATTCTTTTCAGACGATTTTGCCCACAAGCTTTCAGTGCAGTTATAAAAAGTATCAATGTGCTTGGCAAATGCTGCCTTGTTCCAATGTGTTAAGTTGTGTATACCCAACCCCCCTTTATCCAAAGGCTTTTCAATGTTATCAAATTTGATAGGAGCAATGTATCTGCCAGTCACTTTCCCTTTCCATAAATATCTCATGAACGCGCTCCTAATCATATTAATCAACTTGAAGGGGAGAATAAAGGTTCTAGCCCAATACACTTGCATAGAGAATATCACAGATTTTATAAGAGTTAATCTACCAGCTTGACTGAGCATCATGGATGTCCAGCAGCTTAGCCTGGCAGTAATCTTCTCAAAAAGAGGAAGACATTGGGTTGCAGTGATCTTCGAAGTTGTTAGAGGGAGACCCAAGTAAGTGATTGTGTTTTGTTTTTGAGTCAACCCAGTGGTTTGAGAAATGAGATTACTTTGTTCAAGACTAACACCAGCAGTGATGATGTCAGATTTTTGCAGATTCACTTTAAGCCCTGTCATAGCGTAGAATTCATCAAGAGCATGCATTATGTTCGTGAGGGTAGATATTTCAGGAGTACAAAATACAACCAGATCGTCTGCAAACATAAGTGCAGAGATCCGTGGTTCATTGCAAGCAGGATGGAGCTTGAATTTACCCTGAGATACGAGCCTGTCGAACATTCTCGTAAGGAGCTCCATGACTAGAATAAATATGTAGGCAAAGAGGGGATCCCCCTGCCTGATCCCTTGCTTACTGACAAAGAAGCCCTCATTCTTGCCATTAATATTAATAGAAAAGGTTGGGGAAGAGATACATTCATAGATCCAAGCTATGATGTGAGGTGGGAAGTTCATGTACCCCAAGATCCTCACAATACTATTCCATTGTAGCGTATCAAAAGCTTTCATAATGTCAAGCTTCAACATGGCTCTCGGTGTTGCACTCTTGCGCTTATATCCCTTGATTAGTTCATGGGATAGCAGAACATGATCCAATATGTTCCTACCAGGTAAGTAAGCAGCCTGATTAGGGGAGACTAACGTAGGAAGAACATGATTTAATCTAGAAGCGATGACTTTGGAGATACACTTATAGATGGTGTTACAACAGGAGATGGGACGATATTCATTCACACAGTGGGCATTCTTGGTCTTGGGGATAAGAGATATGTTTGTATAGTTAAATGATATGTATATTTTGCTTTTTTTAAAGAACAGAAGAATAGCATTGATCACATCAGCAGAGACAATGGGCCAACAAGTGGTATAGAATAGTGCATTCAGCCCATCAGGGCCTCCACACGATTCAGTGTTTAAAGAAAACATTGCATTCTTAATTTCATCCGGGGAGACTTCATTGCATAGAAAAGAATAATCATTAGGGTTTAGTCTTGGAAGAATATCACTGGGAATTAGATCAATGCTAGGCAAGAAGTTATTCACATTGCCATACAAGTCAGAGAAGTGACTAACAACAGCCCCTTTGACATCATCAGGAGTGGTATGCGGTTTGCCAAGTGTGTCATAGATAGTAGTAAAATTCTCTCTCATTTGCTTATTCTTAAGACTTGTGTGGAAGTAAGCACTATCTCTGTCTCCCTTTTCTCTCCAGTTGATTCTCGACTTCTGTTTAATCATGTCAATCTCCTTACTTAAAGCTTGATAGTATTACTGAGATAGAATGCTCTCAGATTCTGAAAGGTTAGCATTATTTGCAGAAGTCAACATAGCTGTCTGAACTTCAATTAGTTTTCCCTTAATCAGTGTGCTCATCTTGTCGCCGTGACCATAATTATTGTAAGCCCATTGTTTCAAGACTAATTTCGTCTCCTTGATTTTTTCCTGCAAAACAAACAAATAATTTCCATTTTTAGTCTTTTTCCATGCTTCCAACACAGTATGTTTAAAGTCTGGTTCAGTGACCCAAGCATTAAAAAATTTAAAATTAGAGTTTCCTCTCATGTCCGCTTCACGAAGGTGGATGATTTGAGGAGAGTGGTCTGATAGGAGAGGTGGAGGAAGATGGTTGAAGAGGAGAGGCCACTTAGTTAATGCACTTTGGTTGGAGAAAGTATGGTCAATAGTAGAAAAGGTCCTACAACCATGTCTCCTTTTATTGTTCCACGTATGTTGCATACCCACAGTCCTAACTTTAACAAGTTCAGCATCAGAGAGAGTATCAACAAGAGGTTTGATTTCATTGAGAGACAGGGGGTTACCGCCTGTTCTATCAGAGAGAGAGAGCAACAGCAGTTGAAATCCCCTAAAATTAATCATGGATGCGTGGATTGTCTGAGAGATGGAATAACCGAAAGTAATGATGTCCTAGTAATAGCAGTGTTAAAAGCATACACAAAGGAGACGTAGAAGGATGTTTTATCAGTGAGGTCAGTGGCATGGCAATGAATTAGTTGTGGTGTGGATAGAATGGGAGAAAGATGGATCAGATTGGGATTGAAGAGAATCAAAATTCTACCAAAAGGAGCTGCATTCAGATTGTGTATATACTTCCACCTTGGATTAATGTACTCAGCTGCCTTGAGAGTCATGTCAAGATTCAACTTAGTTTCAAGAATAGCTATAACTGATAGTTGATGCGTTGTGATTAGTTGTTTGCATTGGTCCTGCTTAATTGCATGGTGGGCACCACGAATATTCCAAGCTCCAATTCGTAACATCATTGGACAATACTTGCACTAAGTAACTCTATCTTCATACTCCTTGTCACAGCTTGCTTTGAGGTCAAGTAGTTAGGGATAGCAGCTGAAAGAGGTGTTACGTCGTGATTCGGTGATTCATCATGTAAGTGCTTGCCGGTCTGAGCAGAAGATTGTGCTGTGGAATTAATTGGTGACTTTTCAACTGTAGAAAGGGCTTTGAATGCCATTGGAGGTTTAATTTTGGAATAATAGTGTTGTAGAGGTGAGTTTGGGGTTGTGGCATTGTTTTGAGGAGATTTTTCATCAGTTTGCATATTCAGATACGCTGTGCATGTGTTGATGTGCACATCCACATTATCAAGGTTATTTGAACTGGCTTTGGTGTTTTTGATTTTAATCTTTCTGTTTTTCCTACCTCCCACATTTTTATCTTCACCTATTTCTCCGTCACTATTCTGACTTTCAACATTGCCTACATTATCAACTGAATCATGACTTTGTTCCTTGTTCATCACTTGCTTACCATTGTTATTCCCTTTCTTTACTATGTTACTGCTCCCATCCATTAGAGTGGGTTGATTCTGTGTTTCTTTTTGCTCTTCAGCTACTTTTCATTGTGCACTTTGATACGCTGTGCATGTGTTGATGTGCACATCCACCTTTTCAAGGGTATTTGAACTGACTTTGGTATTTTTGATTTTAATCTTTCTGTTTTTCCTACCTCCCATATTTTTATCTTCACCTATTTCACTGTCACTAGTCTGACTTTCACCATTGCTGACATTATCAACTGATTCATGACTTTATTCCTTGTTCATCACTTGCTTACCATTGTTATTCCCTTTCTTTACTATGTTACTGCCCCCATCCATTAGAGTGGGTAGATTCTGCGCTTCTTTTTGTTCTTCAGCTGCTTTGCATTGTGCACTTTGACTTTTAGTGCTAACATTCATACATTCTTCTAACATGTCATTTACATTCTCCTCTTCATCCAAGTTAAACAGAACATCGAATTTGTTGAAGGATAAAGAATCATCTTCAGAAATAATATTGTTTGCCTCCACTTCCTTTTCCTTGTCACTTACATTACTTACAGTATCTTCCTTATATATTGTTTTTATTATGTCTTCTTCATTTGCTTCACGATTAATTTCTTCTTCATTTGTATCATCTTCATGTCTTATCCTTTTTTCTCCCTCACTGTTGCTTTTTCCTTTATTGCTTCCTTCTTTTTGTTCCTCTTTTTTTCCTTTGACCTCTGACTCCACTCTTTTCCTACTTACTCGTTGCCAAACTCTTATATTACGTTTCTGAATCGGCTTCATAGTTCTTCTAACTTGTATTGAGTTGACTTTTGCCACCACGTTGTCTTTGTTAGCGTTGCTTCTTGTTTCCTTTTTGTTCACATTCTGTTTTTCTACCTTACTTTCACAACTCTCGTCATTGTGACCAAATCTTTTGCACGTCACGCAAACATCAGGCTTCCATAAGTACTGCACATAGATTTTTTGATACCCTCCTTCAACCAACTTCACTGTAAACTCGTCAGGTAGTACCTTGTTTGGTTTAATTTCCACCAAACATTTCGCATAGCTCAATCTTTCCTGCTTTTCTATCATTTCATCCATACACAGCATCTTCCTCAAATGGCTACATAGCCAATTAATTCCAAGTGGAGACCATGCATAAATAGGTAAGTTATACAACTGGACCCAAACTGGAACCGTTGTTATTGAGCCAGATACATTACTGATGGCTGAATCGTATGGTTTAACTATGAATAGCTTATTATTCATGATTATTGGATCACACTGTAGAATCTTCTCTCTATCATCAACACATGTAAAGTTAAACAAGAATACTACACCATCTGATTTAGTTGTCACCGAGCCTTTTAGCTTCCATATCTTCTTAAGTTTAGTAATAACCGCTGTGTAAGACAATGGTTTATCAAGGAAGAAACCAACAAGCGTGTCCTTCCATATCAGCGCACCAGCGTCAATAACTTCAGGTGAAGGAACTAAAACATCTTCTTCATACACTGGAGATAGGTGAACGGGGATGTACTTCCCTGCATTTTTGGGTTTATGCTTGAACAATGAAGTCCATGGCCGTTCACTGGGTGGGGGATAAGGTGGAGCATTGCTGTGGGAAAGAGGATCTAAAGGTGGAGGTGGTGATGGTTTGGGGTCAGGGGGTATAAGGGGGGGTATACGGCCGGTGGGAGAGTTGGATTGGTCATGGTTAGGAGGGGACGGTGAAGTGCTTTGGGAAGATGTGATAGGGATGGACGGGGGAGGTACTTCTGAACTGACAGGGGATGGTACTAAAGAGTTGACAGAGGGGGTATGGTGGGGAGCTCCATGAGCAGACATGAGAGTGTTTGATATGTCTATTTTAGCTATTATAAACAAAATAAATTTATTTAATCAATTTTAAATCTATTTAATATAACTTAAATCTATTTAATCTATTTTAAATTTATTTAATCTATTTAAAAACTACTTAATATAATTTAAATCAATTTAATCTATTTAAATCATTTAAAATCAAATTAAATCAAATTTAAATCTATTTAAACTATTTTTACTATTTAAACCATTTTAATTTATTCAAACTATTTTTAAACTATTAAAACTATTTATGATTATCTTATTTTCTAAAATTTCAGACTGTGTGGAGTTGAAGTATTTATATTTAAATCCTTGATGATGATACAACCTAAGTTGGAATTTGGAATTGATACCTTTTGTGAAATGTCATATTTGAGTAATTATGATTTTGAAAGTGAATATTATTTGAAAGTGAATATGATTTTGAAAGTGAATATAGTTTGAAAGTGAATATGATTTCGAAAGAGATATGATTTAAAATTGAATATGATATTTTAATATAAAGTGTGAATTGACTTTTTGAAATGTAAAAGAACCATCCAGTGAGAAATAAGCGTTTGGTTGTTAAAGAGATCGGGATCGGATATTGTCATACTCTCTGCCAATACCGAAAATCACTTTAACAATTGTGTACTTGGTGGAGATTCCAGAAATGAAGTAGGATCGTTTGGTGAATGATTCTATATGAGGAATTGACGTGATCTTGACTCCAATGAGTCAATTTAGATGTGACTAAAACAGGAGCTATACTTGGGCCAAGTGAGGTCATTCCTCCGATCTGACATTCTTCTTTGATACCATATTATGACTTTGTGATGTTTTGGTAGCCACCCCTTGATTTTAATTATGGGAGTGTGGGCGGTAGTAGCTGATATGCGTTACCACCAGCCCAGTTCTGCAATTGGTAAATCTACCCTGGCATTGTCTCGAGTGTCGTGTTCACATGCCCTAGAGTGTCTTCTACGAGTTTTTTTGTAACGTACCTATGGGTGTCCTCTGGTAAACCACCAGTTTGGTGGAGCCTACGACATTGTATATACTACGGGAATATATAAATTGTGTTAAAGGGGATATGGGTAACGACATAACGCTATTTTAATACTTTATTTTATTGTGGACACTATTATAATAGTGTATTCTACTACATACCAATTAGTTTAACGGATCCTTAGGAGATGGGAATCCCTAACTGTAATGACCCAAAATTTTCGATTCCGAAAATTCCAGATAATTAGGAAAAAGAAGAAAGAGATAGAAGAAGCAGAAGAAGAAACACAACAAAGATTCTCACATTCGCAGCAGATCAAAATATAATATCAAATAATAACAGTTTATAAAAGAATTATGTATCTGCCAAATACATTTATAATACATCAGAGTTACATATATATACAGGCACTGGATATAAACCATCATCATGTATCAGATATACAACAATATAATACAGCGGAGACACTCCATATGTTCTTTCCATCCAGCTCACCTCCTGAGCTCCAGAACGTCCTTACCTGAAAATCTGTAATACTCGGTCTGACCCGAGCATTACATCAAAGTAACACCTGAGTCAGGCTGGAAACCAGCGTGAGTAAACCCATCTAACATGGAATACAAAGCATACAACTTATATAAAACCTGGGGTAGCTCGTATCAATTTACAAATTCACAATTTGTTATAGACATCACATATTTCACACATCAATTTTCTAAGTACCAAAATTTAGATTAAATAGTCCAATTCACTTAAATCATTCCATTCCAGCCTATTGATTTCACATATCAATCTATAAAAATTCGAAGTGGTTTCATGTATTTTCTAATACCCGACTCCAGTCTCTTCGAGTCTCATGTCATCCTAGCCAAGTTATCCAAATGAAATACACTTCAAACTTTAAATACAGGATGTCCCTTTACACAACAATTCGTCATTGATAGATAACCATAATATCCTGTCCTCCCAAACATATGATACTACAAAACATTTCATATCAGAGATATCAACTCATTCAAGGCATCCAATACTATTCAATCATCCTTAAGCAACTTGATAACTTCCAAAATAAATTTAATCACTTCTAATTGAATTAGTAACTTTAATCACTTAGATTCCTTCACTTGACATTAATTAATTTCAAATCAATTAATTAAAAATTCCTTAATTATCCACCTTAATTAATCACCCTGGATTAATTATCCTTCAATTACATTCAAGTAATTATCTTTAATTAATTACGCAAATTAATTATTCTTAACCAAAAACAGAAATTAATCTTTACTTACTTCACAAATTAATTAACTATAATTAATTACATTAATCCTTAATTACTTATATTAATTAATTTCTCATAAAACATTTATTATTGATTAATTAATCTTAATTAATCAACCTTTAATTACATCATTAATTATATAAATTAATGATTTCTAATTACATTTTAATTTATCCTAATCTAAATTAATTGCATTAAGTAATTAATCATTAATTAAACCACAAATATTAATCACTCTTGATTAATCTCAAGCAGTAATTAACTACCTATTTATTTACTTCATTAAATAAATAAATTACTCATTTTAAAATAGAAGTTTAGAGGAATTTAAAACCAAATTCATTTTTAAATTCAAATTAATTTAAAAATTCACTTTAACATTCAAGTTGTTAAAACAATTTAAATTTAAAAACTTTAATTGTTTAAAAACTTAGATTCACCAACTTGAATTCCAGATTTAACTTTGATTTAAAACTTGTTTTAAATCTCTACTTTACAATTTAACTTCAATTTTTTTTTAAAATCACTTTTACTTCTTTCCAATTCATTCTTATTTTCATTCTATAATTATTTCACTTCCAAAATTTACTCTTATATTTCTTGCAAAAATCCAATTCTAAATATTTTGATAACTCAGTGTACCAGAATATATTCAAGCAAACCATAGCATTCAATGTTTCAATTATCAATATAATTCATCACTGAATATCAAATATTCATAACACAGAATATTAAACAATCTAAATAATTTTGAGGAATCCAGTTGGATCCCTCCAACCTGTTTCCTTGCATCCACAGATGTTAGCACAATACCAATTCCACTTCGAGGAGGAATATCACGGTATATGGGATTTATATAATATCATCCGTTATTATGCGGCGCATAGGGTCTCATCCGCTATATAATGCGGGAAATCAATCACCCAATATATACTATATACTACTATATATAATATAGCACATCAAATCAATTCAATCATCCAACTAATTATTTAAATTTAACCATTTAAATTTAAATTAAAACCCGGATGAGTGAGATCTATCACCTTTGCTCCTTAAATTTGCAATCCACTTCATTCTCGATTTGATTCCACGATTTTCTCAACCTTGTATAACCATTTACGGTTAATTAATATTCTAAATAAATCAGATAATAAATTACTATTTATTTATCTAATTTAAACTAAAATTTAATTTATCTAATAATTAAAATTTTAAACTAATTTCATATAGATGTTTCAATGTCTAAAACTCCTATATTATTTCTTTCTTTTTTACACAAGTCTATCACAGCAATCCTTAATTTACATAAATTCATTTCCTTTTACTGCAAATAACCCTTTCTGCTACATTATACAACATATATAAATTTAAATTAAATTTATTTGAGAAAATAAAAACGAATACCTCTGCCGAAACGACCCTAAATCGTGCCATCGCCTACCGAATTCCGCCTTGAAAAAATGAAGCTCCACCGTTGCCGTTGCAAGCTACTCCGCTTCCTCCCATGAATCGCGACTCGCTTCCAGATCTTGCTCGATATCGCACCATCATCTCGCGATCCTTCTTGTTGCCTCGGCACTGCACTTCGAAAGCGACGTTCCCATCCTCGAGCACAAATGCCCTCAAGCTTAGATGCGACCATCCCTATTGCCCTAGGCCATGGCGACTTCGGTGCGAGCTTGTGAACCAACTCGCGACTACACGATTGCTCGGCCACTCGCTTGCTTTTTTTTCGAAAATCGATTTCGATTTGGGGGAGACCCTATCTTCTCAATCGGCTCTAGTTTGTGGAGGAAAAATATGAAGAGGGGTTTGGCCATTTATTCATTTTCTTTTATCATACGTAGAGATAAAAATTTCTCTAAGGTATCGGCCATTGTTTTAAAGCATCTGATTCGATTCATTTTAAAATGCTCGGTTGCTAATATAAAAGGAGGAAGACACCTTGCGTGTAGCTTGCTGGCTACGGTAATATGAAGGGAAAGGAAAAAGTTATCATAGTGAAAGAAAGTAGGCGGATGTGACTTATCTTGACCAATAAAAACAATATATGGATATTTTATTTAAATTTAAATTTGAATCGACTTGAATTCATAGCTAAAAATCTTGACCTCCTATAGAGGGGTGCCGCTAGGCATTTATAATGTTATACCCCTATTTCGAATGCAATGAAAAAGGTTTCGAGTCCTAAATCAATAGGATGAAGAAGATAGCTTTTTGAACCCAGTTATAATATTAAATCTTGATTAAATTTTCAGTGCGTTTACTTATTGTACGGCCATATGATCACTCCAAACACTACGAAAATTGAAATCCGATAATAATACAATATATTACAGATCCAATGGACTTGATTTCGTCGAATTCCGAGACTGTGCCTCGGAAGGCTATTTTTAAGCGTCAATTTAAACGATATATTTTCAAACCTTAATACAACATTCCCAAATTCAATTTCAACACTTTTACTATCTTCAGTTTTATCAATATAAATTCCTCAAGCCTTCAAATTATTTTTAACAAGCTTAAAACCGAAGATTCAATATTTCACCCAACTTTCAATTATTAATTCAATAATTTAATTATCAAATAAATAGTGATGTTTGGAATTCGAGTTAAAATAAATCTCTCAAATATCTAAAATCAATTTGATATTCCAATTTCAGGCTCAAAAATTCCGGGTCATCACACCAACATCCCTTAAGTTACTACACTCACGTTAGACACTAGATAGGAGTAAACATCCCTGATGCCATTACGCTCGTATTTATTTATTATTGATTTAATTTACATAAGATCTTTTAGTTCTGACTCAAGTGTTTTGTCTTTTCAATTCGCTTGGGTCAGTCTGAGCTTTTCAGTTTATCGAAGACTACTTTTTAGAGGATGAAGACGAAGATTTTGTATTATTATTATATTTATTCCATTGCATCATGTTGTCCGCTGCATTTATTTACTTATTTATTCCTGTTTTATGAAACTCTGATTTTGTGTTGTAAAAGAATAATCAAATGTATTTGTAAAACAGCTTCATGGACTATTATTTGATTATTATATTTTGTCATTCTGCTGCGAGATTCTATTTTTGTTTTCCTTCTTTCTTTGCTTTTCTTATTACCCCATAAAAATCTACCCTTCTGAATGGTTTGAGTCTGACGTATGAGTCTGGTTAAAACATCTAAAAAGGCAGTCGTTATAGTTGGTATCAGAGCTTTGGTTTAGCGATAACCTTAGCTTTGTGGGGTTTGACTTGTATAAAATAGGGTAGTAATACCCTAGAATGAGTCGATGAGTGTGTATATATAAGAGAGAGCGTACTTGTTAGTGTTATAATTATGTTTTTACATTATGCTAATTTTTTTCTATTTAGTATTTATAAATTCTAGTCGATACATGGGATGCTATGGCATTGATGGGGATTTCTAAACACTCAATAGGACTCACCGACATAATTTTTTTTGAAATATGGGTAAACGGAATAATTTTACCTATTATTATATTTTATATATAAAAGAATAATCGTTATAATGGTATATAACTATGTATTATATATTTGGTTGTTTGTTAGGAATTAGAATTTTATAATTATTGGTTGTAGAATAAAATTTACTAATAAAATGAACATAAATTGTAAATTTTTGAATTTAAGTTTCGGGATTTTGAAAATCCCTTTCAAAGGATTATTGAATATAATATTAGTATTATTTAGAAGTATTTTCTAATATAATATTTCGATATGGTTTAAAAGAAAGGTTTTAAAGAAATTTTTAAAGAAATAAGTTTTGTGCTCCCTTCTCTAGCGTTGAAAAATAATTTCGGTTATGAGTGCATGCATCGTCGACGTCATTTACGAGTTTCAAAGTAGGAAGACCATTGTAGTAGTTTTACTGCACAAAAGTTTTGATAAATTAACATTGAGTTTGAATTCCAAATATGATTTGATCTATATAAAAGATATGATTATATGTGACGACCCGGAATTTTGGACAATTTAAATTTGGATATTTAATTGATTTTAATATTTAAAAGTTACTTTGTAACTTAAAATTTCAAATATCACTATTATTTGGAAATTAATTATTGGATTTAATAATTGGAAGTTGGGTGAAATATTGAATCTTCAATTTTGAGCCTGTTAAAAATAATTTAAAGGTTTGTAAAATTTATATTGATAGTACTGAAGATAGTAAAAGTGTTAAATTTTGATTCGGAAGTGTTTTATTAAGCTTTGAATTTTTATCGTTTAAATTGATATTTAAAAATAGCCTTCCGAGGCACAGTCTCGGATTTCGACGAAACAAGTTCCATTGAATCTGTAATATTGTATTATTATCGAATTTCAATTTTCGTAATGTTTGAAGTGATCGTTTGGCCGTACGATAAGTAAACGCGTTGAAAATTTAATCGGAATTTAATATAATAACTGGGTTCAAAAGGCTATCTTCTCCATACGATCGAATTAGGACTCGAAACCTTTTCCTTTGCATTCGGAATAGGGGTATAACATTATAAACGCATGGCGGCATGCCTCGATAGGATGTAAAAATTTTAAGCTTCGAACTGAAGACAATTTAAATTTGAATTTAAATTTGAATTTAAATTTAAATATAATAAATACTTTATTTGACTAGTCAAATTTATTTCACATCAGACCTTTTTGATTACACTTCAAAGATCACTGTAGCATATTGACTGAAATACGTTAACGTCAAATCTTGTCTCCGTTCCCTTCTTCATTTTGAAACCCTAAGCAGATAACTTTAAAAAAAAATATGACCAAACAAAAACTGGTTGTCGAGATAAAATCGTATTCTCCTCTTTCCTGATTTTATTCCAAATCGAACCCATCTTCTTGAAATTCGAATTTGTTCTAAATTTTATAGTGATGGTGGCCTCATTCCTCTGCTTGCTTGGTTAGGGCTTGAGCTCATCGATGTCGCCGTTTGATTTGGCGATCCGCAAAGCTTAGTTTGCGAGATGGGAGGTCGTGGCGTTGATTGGTGGATCGCGTACGTGGGCGCGCGTTTCGGAGAGGCGCGAGGCAGTGGGTGAAGCAGTTCAGTCGCTTGGCGGTCGCGAAGGAGGCACGAGCGGAGGTGCGTGTCGACTACCGCGAGGTCGAGCAAGATAAACAAAGAGTCGGAGGCACTGACGCGAGCATTTTCGAAGGATGGTGAATCTCATCATGGCGGCTAGGGCTTCGGGTTCGCGATAGCATCGATGAGTTGAAGGGATATTGCGACCTGGGAGCAAGGTCATTCTCGAGTACGTACTCCGAGGCAGCAAGGTTACATTTCTTTTTTTTATCTTAATTCAATTTAGCATTTGTCTACAGATTAGAGAAAAAAAATATAATCTTCACAGTAAAGAAAATATTAAAAATAGTTCTATTTTTATTATTATTTATTTAATACATTTGAAAGGGTAATTTTTTTTATTAGAATTTTGTATCTATATAAGGTTAAATTATAGAAGGATGCAAAACAATTATATCTTATAAGGTTCAGTATGTATATGTAAACAGGAAATGTATATAGACAAGGTTTGGAAATATAGAAATTTTGAATTTGTGGAAGTTCATATAAAAAATTGATTTTTGAAATCTATAAATTAGTTTAAAAATAATTTTTTGGTTAATTAAATTATAAAATGGTAACAAATTGTTTAATTCATTCACAATATTAATAAATCATATAATGTTGTTCAAGATCTAAAAACTGCGAAGAAACAAGGCGTGATGGAAATAGATTGCAAACAAAATTTAAGGTGAGTTAATCTCACTCTTCTGGGTTGCTATTTAAATTTAGGGGCATTTCACCAGAAGGACAAACCTTGCAGTCTAATTAGTTTCTAGGACGCATACTCAAAAAAATTACTTTCAAGGCCAAAGTCAGTAGAATAATTACTTTCAAGGACAAAGTCAGTAGTCCAATTACTTTCTAGGACATATTTCATTGGTTTTTAGGCCCTAGAAACTAATTATTTTACGTTTTGTCCTTGAAAATAATTATTTTGGTCGTGTGTCCTAGAAACTAATTCCACTTGCTAAAGAGGCCCTTGAGGCTAATTTCCACTTAAATTTCAATAATTGGTTGGATGATTGAATTGATTTGATGTGCTATATTATATATAGTAGTATATAATATATATTGGATGATCGATTTCCCGCATTATATAGCGGATGAGACCCTATACGCCGCATAATAGCAGATGATAGTATATTAATCCCATATACCGCGATATTCCACCACAAATTGGAATTGGTATTGTGTTAACATCCGTGGATGAAGGAAAACAGGTTGGAGGGATCCAACTGGATTCCTCAACATTTATTTAGAATATTCAATATTCCGTTTTATGAATATTTGATATTCTGTGATTAATTATAATGATGATTGAAATATTGAATGCTATGGTTTGCTTGAATATATTTCGGTACACTGAGTTATCAAAATATAAAGAATTGGATTTTTGAAAAGAAAATGAAAGAGTGAATTTTTAAGTAAAAAAAATAGAGAAGTTGAATAAATTTAAGAATGAACCTGAAAAAGAATAAGAGTGATTTTAAAGTTCAAATAAATAATTTCGAGTATGGGAAAAAGGGATCTTGAATAAATAGAAAATAATGAATTATAAAACTTAAGTGATATTATTTAAAGGAATAAATAATTTATTTTAAAATTCAAGTTTTGAATTTATTTAAAAGGATAAAGAAAGAATTTGGAAAATCTGAAATTGGTATGTTTCACTTAAAAGATTTTAAATCAAAATGAAGGAATAAAATCTGAAGTTAATGGATTTTGAAAAAACGAGTAAGTAAATGGATATATTTCAAAATGGAGTAAATTTGAAATTAATTTGAAAATTGATTCAAGTGTTTAAATTTGGAATTTTAAAAAGCGAAGTCAGACTTTGGAATTTATAAACTGGGTTTATAAAAACGAAGTGATATATCAGTGGATATTTGAAGAATAAATTCATGATGGGAATTTATTAAAGAAATGGGAAAATTTGTTTAAAAATAAATAATGATTTATTTTAAAGGACGTGAAGAAAAGTATATTTCCCTGGATAGCCAAGTACGTTTTCAAAGTAAATTTTTAAATATAAGTTACAAATTTTAATGTTGTTTTAAAAAGCATGTTTTGGAAAATTTATTATTTCTAAAACATTTAAATTCTAAAGTAAGTATTTTTCAAATCTATTATCGTAGTAATTATTTAAAGATGACTTGGCATTTTGATTTAAAAAGAGAAAATCTAGTTTTATATTTTATAAAGTAGCTTTATTTTAAACATTCTTAAATATATACTTTTAAATAAAGTATTAAAGTAGTTTTTATTTTAATGTTTTAAAGTATAATTTATGATAAAGAGTTTTAAATTATTTTGAAAATCTAAAGTATTTGTACTTGGTGTTTTCAGTGGAAGTAGAAAATATCTGAAAAATGTATTCCGTGAAAGGAAGGTGGTTTAAAAACTGTTTTTAAAAGGGTTGAAAAGTGAAAATATATCTTGTGAAGATATTTTGAGATTAATAAATAATTTGGGAAATTATTTATTATTTGATGGTTGTTTGTGAATGTTAATTGTTAGTCAAATAACCGACTATCAATATTGGCCAATGCGTTGATCGTTTCGAAGAGACCGGGATCAGGATTAATTTCTCCAAAACCACTTCGATCTGGTTTGTACGTTTTCGTGAGGAAGACGAGTTTGGATTCTAAGATGGAGCAATGAAGTGCAAGGGCTAGTCGCTACTAATCCTAGGGATGATTTCGAAATGGATGTAGTAGGAGTAGTGCCTTCGGTTCCGTTCGAAATCGGGACGGACTTGTATGGATGAATGCTTTCGGAATATCGTCAGGTGGGCGATGGGTATTCTAAGTGAAATGTTCTAAAAGGTAACGCTTAGCCTCAAGCCTCATCAACCGAGAATGACTGAAAATCAGGGGTTATGCAGCAAGGCTAGGTGGGTAGCGCCCATTAGGGTGAGGTCATCCCTGTCTAGATGTCCCTTTTTATTCGGCTTAGTGGTGCGGTTGCCGATCCCAACCGTGGGGTGATCTTACTCAGGATTATCCAGTAAGGGGTAGTCCCATTCTTGTGTTGTAGGGGATTGGGAGTAATCCTCGGTACGGTGATCTAGGCCACGTACTGTGACAGGTGGTACCCACTGCTTAGTCAATAGTTGGAAATCCATTCTCCCTACGCGTCTTTTACGGTTTTTGTTTGTATTACCCACTTTGTAGCTAGTAGCTGGAATTTAATAGATGTAACAATTTCGGCTATTTTAATAAGTATTTGTAAATAGACCCTATTATAATATCAGAGGATTTTATAAAAGGTGTTTTGGCTATCGTAAGGTAAAAACCCGACATGTTTATTTGTGGCGTGGTCTTACGAGATGCTTTTGATTTTCAAAGGATTTTGAAACTTTAATATTCAATTTGAGTGTGGTTTTCTCACGCTGGTTTTCCAGACTGACTCGGGTGTTATTTAACTATAATGCTCGGGTCAGACCAAGTATTATAGATTACAGGATATGATGCTGTAGAGCTTAGGAGACGAGCTGGATGGCGATACGTACTTCCGTACTTGATTATTATTCCGCTGTATATTTAGTTTTAAGGATAAGATTATATGACTGTCCAGATTGTATGTTATTGACGTTGTTGAACTCTGATGATGTATTCTGGTGATGTATGAATAAAACAGATATAGTTTTCTATTGTGTAAAGATCTGTTATTATCTACTACATTTTATTCCGCTGCGATGGTTAGATTCTAATGTTGTTTTTATTTTCTTCTTCTACCTCTTCTTCTTTAACCCAAATGGTTCGTATTTCCGTTCATTTTGAGTTGATTGATGGAGAGTAGTGTCGACTCAAGGGGTACGGATTTGTGGGTCGTTACAGTGGTATCAGAGCTTAGGTTGGCGATAACCTTGGCTCTGGTGGGGATTACTCATAGAAATAGAGTCCGTGAGTACTTTATAATGAGTTTGAGTGTATCAATAATTTGATCGCGTATTTGTTAGTGAATATAATTTTTTTTATTGTGTTGACTTATCGGTTGAGTGTTTATGGGTTCTGGTCGATGTGTGGGACGCCATGTCATCGATAGGGGTTTCTAAACTCTTGAATGAGATAAACCGACACAATATGGTTTTCAAGTTGGGTAAATAAAATAATTTTACCCAAATAATTTTTGTATATAAAGGAAATAATTTTTCGTAAATTATTATGGTTATATATGGATGCTTGGTTGTTAGGAATGATAATATTAAATTATTATCATTAATGTGTAAAATTTAATAAGATATTGAAAATATAACTAAAGCTAAGAAATAAATTCATATACAAAGGAAATTTGTAAATGTAAACTGTAAATGTGATTTATAGATTGAAATAAGATTTCAGAATAATATTTGAATATAGATTGAAAGGATTTGGAAATCTAAAAATTAATTTCCTTTGGGTTTGAAAATGATTTTAAAAGGCTTTGGAGGAATAATAGTGAAATTATTCAAAAATATTTTTAAATCGGATAGGAAATCTGGTAAGATTTGGAATTAAAAATATTTGGAACTGTTTGAAAAGAATAAAATCATTGAACTCTTTTCAGTCGCTGGAAAATAATTTCGATGGTGATCGCGACATCATCAGTGTCCATTTTCGAGTTTCCAAGAGAGGATTGCTACCTGGATGTTTTGGATTAATGTTTGTTTGCGAAATTTGGTTTGATTTTGAAAATGCAAAGGAATAGTTTGATTTAGATATATTTATATTTTCAAAATTGGATATTGGAAGGAGTAAGCCAAAATAAAATATCTTTGGTATTTTTGAAAATGAAATAGAAATCTAAACTCAAATTATAAATTAGATTGAACTCAATTAAAGTAATAAAGTGATTTTTGAAGATTAAATAAAATCAAAGATTGAATTGTAAATTGGAAGTGAGCCAATTGGATAACTAATTATTTAATATGGAAATGGAACACTAGTTGGATAAATAAAAGTTGAAATTTGTGTTAATGATGGGTTTATAAAAGAAACCCGAGTTATAAATAGAAATTCAACTTGGAATTGTAAGTGAACTAAACATGAATTAAAGTTGTTATGGAATTGGATTATAATAAATATGATTTGAGTTGCAAATAAATACAATTCAAGTGTAAATGAGTTAAATATAAACTTGAATATTATTTTAACAAACTAAGAATGGGATGAAAATTAAAATGGATAAAGAGTGGGGTAGTTGAATTTGATAAAAATCAAATTAAATAGAAGTGAACTTAAGTTATGAAGTTGAGATAATTTGAAGAAAGTAAATTAACTTAAGCTTAAAGCTAATAGAAGTTTCGCTTCGAGTAAAAGTGAAACTCCATTAAATAAAGTTTGGGTTGAATTAATTTGGAAATGGTTAGTGATATACAAGCATGGAATGTGTCGAGCTTGATAAAATGGGTTCGGATGGAACCTAAGTAAATATGAAATAAAATACAACGTAAGTTAAAATGGAAATGAATTAAATAAAAATTGAGTTGGAATCGATTGGAAGTAGTTAAAAACTAAATGGATGTGTCATTAAGTGAATATCATCTAAACTGCGTAGAAATGATTGTCGTTTAACGTAAACGAGATTTAATAAAAAATTCTATGAATTGGTAGAGGTAAATAAAATTGATCTTTGGAATCAATTGAAACAAATGTGAGTTGTTTGGGTTAAAAATGAATTGAATGTAAACAATTAAGTTCCAAACCATTTAAATTGAATGAAGTTGTATGCGAATTGGTTGTAAATAATTAAAATTATTGTCGGAACCCTATAAGTTGCTTATAAATATTGTTTAACCTGCATTGCTTATAGAAACTCATATGTTTGCTAGTTAAATATGTTAAATGTTGTTAAATTACGTGATTTTGGCACTCACATGTTTAAATTAAGTAAGTACAGGTACTGGGAAGCCGTTTGGCTGGATTTTGGCGCACAAATTGCTAAAATAACAAGCCGCTTGCTTAAAAATGCTAAATAAAGGTACGCCTACGCAATTAGAATAGGAAATATGAACTGTTTTTGTTTTCCCGACCGGGTGGGTCGATGTATATTATTTATATCTTTTGTCAAATTGCAAAAGCTCCTCCGTACAAAGGAGACTCTGCTAAAATTTTTGCAAATTTTGGGAGCTAGAAATTTTTTGACATTTTTGGAAAAAAATTTGTTAGCGACAAAACGATTTCAAATTGGAAATTGAAATAAATTAGTGGATGAAACTAATTTAAAATAATGATATGGATCATTTATAAATGGAAGATAAAATTCAATATTCAGCGTTGAAGATAAAATTGAATTCATATGGAAATGTGAGAACAAATTTGAATAGAAGTAGATATAAACTAAAGTGGTAAAGTGAAAATAAATAAAGAAGCATGTAAAATGCTTATATTAAACTTAAGAAAGAAATGGTGAATTCTTAAGTAAAATTTGGTATTAGGAATATATTCTAAGTTAATATTTGAGTGAAGATTTAATAAAAGTGATAATTGTGAATAAGTGAATAGAAATCAAATAAATGTGAATAAAAAAGGGAATTGATAAAGCTGATAATAAATGGATATAAATACGTAGGATGTACATATACTATTTTATTCGAATAGTAATTTGATCCAGATTCAAGCACAGAATTTTGAGGTAGTTATACCGATCCGAGTTGGAATTTTTCACTCGATTTTCGACTACGAACCCTGGATATGGATTGATTGATTCTGGAAATTCTCTGTCATAGTTATGACTATGCAAGGAGAATGATGGTTTCTGATCAAGAAATCAGATCTGAATCCGCATTAGGAAGTCAGGTGGACGATACTAGTTCGGAAGTAAAATTGTGTGATCGAGCAAGTGATCGGATTTGATAATGCGTACGGATGAATGTGTACATCGTACGGGCTTGGATGAATAAATATTGAAATTTTATAAAGGAGTCAAATAAATGATTTTGAATGTTGTGATTGGATATTATTGCTATGTAGGATATACAGGTACTATAAAGGAAAAGGAAAGTTTGTTTTGATTTTAGAAGATAAATTTGAATTGCTCGACAAAAGGGTATGTGTTTAAATTTCTATATGAAATTTAATTGGGTTTTTGATCTAGCCACTTGGCCTTTTGTTTTCTTTTGGAATTTGGAAGCCCGTAGAGGAATTTTGTTGTTGTACCGAGCTAGCGGCGCAACGGAGACGCTGGCGAAAATTTTCAAAAATTTAGTGAGTTAGAAAATTTTTGAGAAATTTTGAAAATTTAAAACTTGGTTTTGAATTATAATTTGAATGGTTGAATAAGTAAAGTTATTTGGGAATAATAGAAGGTTTTGGGAAGTTGGTTAAAGTAATAGTGGGTCTTTAATAAAAGATATGTTATGGCAAGTTGATAAAACTGTTTGGCATTGGAAAATAGTAATGGGTATTGGATTATTCTTCTTAACTAGCAATTTCGGGGACGAAATTCTTTTAAGGGGGAAGGAATGTGACCACCCGGAATTTTGGACAATTTAAATTGGGATATTTAATTGATTTTAATATTAAAAAGATAGTTTGTAACTTAAAATTTCAAATATCACCATTATTTGGAAATTTAATTATTGGATTAATAATTGGAAGTTAGGTGAAATATTGAATCTTCAATTTTAAGCTTGTTAAAAATAATTTAAGGGTTTTTAAATTCAGCCCATTAACCCAACTCGACTCCACTCCTCTTTATTCCTTCATAATATTTCCTAACACTCAAACTTTAGTAAAAATGGGGAAAGAGAAAAGAAATTAGGAATTCCTAAGCCCTGATTCACCTAGGAATTATCAACTTCAAGCTAGAAATCATAGAGAAGCTTACGTAAGCATTCTCTTCATCTTCTCCATCTCAATTCCTCTTCAGTTTAAGAGATTTCCAAATCTCTAACTTAGGAAATGTCTTTCTTATGAGCTTAGATTGAAGCTTCTTGGTTAAAATTGAAGAGTGTTTGTTCTCGCCTTGCCTTATAGCTTCTCACTTATGTTTTTGAGTAAAAGGTGAGTTCTTGAACTCAAATCTATGTCTATAACTTTCTTTGTTGTTAGGTATGAATTCCTAACATCTATTCATGTTCATTTGCAATTCATAATTGATTTGGTGAATTTTTCAATTTTGGTGTTTTGAGGTCAAAATCTATAAAAATCCTTATATGGATGTTTGGATATGTTATTTAGGGTGTATTGAAGAGCCTATAAGGTTGGGTTGTCGCTTGGCGTAAATCTCTAGTCGTCGTTGCTCGCTCGATCGCTCCCGAATCATTTTGGCCATCATGGCCTAGGCAAATTGTTGCCCCTACCATGTGTTTAGATGTCTAGATATCAAATCCAGATATCTGGTTAGGCCTTCTGGAGAAAAGACTATACACTAGAAAATAAAGATTACAGAAAACAGAATCAGATGTCTGAAATAATCTTTCAAACGCCTGAAACATCTTATCAGACGTTTGATACTACCTTTCAGACGTCTGAAACACCTAGTCAGTCGTCTAAAGCTATCTTTCAGACGTCTGGAAGGATTCTGAATTTCCAGAACCTAAATCCTGACGTCTGGATTGACCCTCAGGCGTCTCAAACTATTCATTTTGCCTATTCTTGCTGTTTTTGAGAGGATTTTCAATTTTAATCGATTTTTGTTGATCCAGTTAGCTGTTATCACTTATTATTGACTTTGACGACTTCTTTCTTTGGATTTTTGGAAATATCCATTTTGATGGATTTGGTATCGATTTATATGGATTTGATTCATGTCTTCGAATGTGAAATTTTGGTGTTTGATTGTTTCTACAATATTTCTATGGTCTGTCACTTTAAAATGCAAAGGTTTCTATACTAGTAGTAAATTTTCGAACTCATTAATCAAGATGATTTCAACACTATAGTAATACAAAGCTCGTTTATTAAATCCGTTTCCAACCTATTAGTATTTACAAACCTTTACCTCGTTTCTACGAGAAAATCTAATTAAACGGCTTAGCCAAACAAGTGGCATGAAACGTTTGCATTTACTTCGTCGGTTAATTTTTGGATTTGTTCGATTGAAAATCTTATGACAATTTTCGATTGAAGATCTACAATTTGTTCGTAAATATTTAAGCTAAGGCAGTGGTTGTGGGACATGAAGCTAAACTCATTTATTTACTAGCTTAGTGTAATTCACACTTCTTATTGATGAATGATGATCATTTTGTGATTTAGACTAGCGATATGCTATGTCCCTTTGTCCACATGGGGGACTGTACCTCGTTTTATTGAGTTTCATCTCATTTATTTTATAGGCTAACGACCTATTGGTTCTTTGGAGTTTCGACTCATTTTTGTGGGCTAGCGACCCATGTTCTTTTAGGGAGTTCGGTTCATCGGGCGTACCATTGTAATATGTCGTTGTACCGGCTTATCAGCTTCATCGGGCGTACCATTGTACTACGTCATTGTTTCTAATTACTTGAGTTTCAGGTTCCTCGGGCATACCGTTATTGTACTACGTCGTTGCACCGGCTCTATGATTAGCGACCATGGGTTAGCAACCCGTTTATGATGCACGTGTTGGTGAGTTTTCATGCGCCATTTGTGATAGACCTCCCCCTTTGTGATTTCTGGATTTCTAATTGATGATTTCTAGAGTTTGTGTTTCACCAAATTATATGATTGGCATTGATATGTTTATTAATATTTGTGGTTTGGTGAATAAAATAAAGAATATGACATTCTTTTTGGTGTTCAGAGATTCTTGAGATATTATATGATTTTTGTTGTTGTTAAATGTATACTTTTCATAGTATGGCATTATTGTTATCATACGTTTTTGTTATATCTCTTATCCTATCTCATTTTACCTAATATTTATAGCTAGACTGATCCGTTTATTATTTTCTTATTAAATAATACTCGGGTCAGACCGAGATGTTACAAGTGCTTCTGCTTGACTCCTTATCTGGGACCATCATCTGACTTTTGTCTAACTACTTAGTTTAGTAGTTTTTGTCATTATACATTCGAGATAGAGACTTCTTGATGTATACATATTCTTTTGTGTTGCACTTGTACCTTTTCTTTTGTGATGTTGTGGATCTTGAATGACCACTACTTTGATGTACACTTTTATGTGATATATTCATAGCTGTTTCCGCCTTTGTGATATGGATATATGTGATTGTTTTTCATTATGCTTACTTTTATATTTGTTTTCGAAGACCACATAGCCACTGTGTAGTAGCTTTGAGTTTGTATTTGATATGTCGTATTTCCTCCTGAAATAAAATGCACGTTATACTATCTGACATATCGGTACTCGCACAAAGCAGTTACATGGATGGTCGCTCCTCAACAGCCTTATTCTTCGTGCTAGGCGACGGCATTACCCCGTAGTGGCCTTGGCTAGCGTGAGTATAGAGGTGGGGCATCACAACTTGGTATCAAAGACAAACTTCGAAACAATATAGAATAATCTAGAAAGGATCATTGTCCTAAGTTCTTCTTAGGAATTGTGTCTTAGGATTTATCCGAGTCTTAGGACCCATTCTATACTATTTTCTTTTACGATTCCATGTTTTATCAATCAGGTTTGTTCGATATTCATTTTGAAAATAACCTTTTTCTTCTTCTTTATTTCTTTCTTAAAGAAGAGAAATGGTTAAACCAGGCCGTCCCAGCGTCGGTCAATCCAGTGCTACTCCTCAGGATAGAGTATTTATGTCTGCCCAACAACTTCTAGATCTTGTAAAGAATGCTCAAGCTATCGGACCCATTCCAGAGCCTACTCACCCTAAATCTGGGTTTGCACTCTTGTTTAGTGATTATACCAATTTGGATGGAAAGCCATTCAGGGGTCCCGAAAGCGTTATAGAATTCCAAGCTTGGCTTAGAACATGCGATCGCATCTTTTCTCGCATGAATCTTATTGATTTGCATCATGTCCAAGTGGCTTCTAGTATGCTCCAAGAAAGAGCATTATATTGGCATTAGCTTGTAACGTCCCGCCTTTTTGTACGGTTTAAATCGACGATAAAACACACATGTCGGACTCAAACCATACAAAAGGGCAGATTGTTATGGGGTAAATAAGAAAAAGCAGAGAAAGAAAAAAAACCAAAATAGAATCTTGCAGCGAAACGATAAAATATAATAATCAAATAAACAGTTCATGAAGCTGTTTTACAAAAAAAAACATTTGATTATACTTATATAATGTATATCAGAGTTACGCATACCATAAAATATAAATTTGTGCAGCGGAACTGTATGAATGCAGTGGAATATAATAATAAATAGTAATACAAATCTTTGTCCTCTAGAATAAAATCTCAAATCCTGAAATGCTTGGACTAACCCGAGCGAATTGAAAAGATAAAAACACTCGAGTCAGAACTAAAAGATCTTATGTAAGTTAAATCAACAGTAAATAATATGAGTGGAATGACGTTAGAGATGTTTATGGGATTTGACATCTCCTATCCAGTGTCAAACGTGAGTGCGGTAACTTAAGAGATGCTCGGGATTCATATCTCCTAAGGATTCGTTAAACTATTTACTATGTAGTAATATTTCGCTATTATAATAATGTTTAGTAGTAAAATAAACTTACTTTTTAATAGCATTAAGGGGTTACCCATATAGCCCTTAATACGTAAAAGTCCCAGTAGTCCATCCAATATCATGGTCCCTCCTGATCGGAAAGCCACCAGAGGATACCACACGGGCTACGGGAGAAAACCAAACTCGTACAAGGCACGATAGGTAGGTGACACGGCACAACTAGGCAATGCCAGGGTAGATATACCATTTACGCGTCTGGGCCGGTGGTAACGCGTAGCGCGGAGCTACCGCCCACCTCGAGCCACACCCCCAAATCAAAATCAAAAGTGGCCACCGAATCAATCCAAAAGTCAGAGTATAATATCGAAGGGATGTGTCCGATAAAAGGTGCTACCTTCTTATCCCGTCAATCGCTCCTGGTTTAGCCACCTTATGCCAACTCACAGGAGTCGGGTCTACGTATTTACCTCAAAGGAAATGCCGCCACCATCCTACTTCATTCTGGAATCTCCACCGCGTACACGGTTGTTAAAGTGGTTTTTGGAGTTGTCAGAGAGTATGACAACTTCCGATCCCGGTCTCTTCGACAACCAAACGTTATTATAACACCGCGGTCATTTCAAAATAATTATACTTCAAAACCATGATATAATATTCATTTCAAAACCATATAAATACGATATCATTTTCGTTTTAAAAACCAAATCAATATGATATCATTTTAAAATCATAGTATTTCAAAGTTATAAAATTTTGAAACCAAAGACTTAAAACTATAACACTTCCAAAACGTAATACTTTGAAATTTATAACTTTGAAACATAACTTCCATCCCTTACATGGTTTAAATATTAAAATATTTTATAAAATAAACTAGCTTCTTAAATTTCACAAATAAATTCCAAAACAACCCGAATTTCTAAATTTTAAATTTAACCAAATCCCTAAATCATAAATTTCAATTCAATTCGTTTTCCAAATAGACCCTTCCAAATTTTATCGATTTCAAAACTGAATTGATCCACAAAATAAACATTTCAAATTCAATATATTTCAAAGCTTAAATATTCAATATCTCAAAACTAAATTTTATAATTCATATATATATACCAAATTTACTTTACTATTATTTAGCTTTGACATATTTTCTTAATAAATCCAATATCCTTTAAATAAAACTTCAAATTTCAATAACTGAATATTCCTCAATTTATTTAGACTTGATACATTCACTTAAATCACGTTAAACCCGAATTAAGTTATAAAACCATATTCTTTTAAAATCCAAATTTTAATAAATTCCAAATGGATTCTTATATAAAATCTCAAATCGATTTCAAAACTATCTTCTCAACCTTGATTTATAAAAATCAATATAAACTCTATATTAAAACATAATTTAAGTAATTACTTATCCATATTATATTTTAATAAATCAAACTTTATTATTAAACTTATTTTTTTCTTTAAACAGTTTTATTCGTAGCTTTAAAACCAAGAATTTCACTATATATAAAATAACATTTATAAAATATCCAAATCAATATCTCATAAAATCATATATTTCTTTACAAAGCCATAGAAATCATTTCAAAATATTTTTATATATAGACCACGATGTCTGTATAAAATTTTCTATCCTATGGTCAAGTGATATGGATATTTATCATTTCAATCCGTAATTAAAATAAAAATACGGTTATATAACATTTCAAACCGCAATCCCGAATGAAATAAAAATGCATAACAACTTGCAGTTTATAACAATATAAAATACAACATCCATTAATCCAATATCAATCATCATCCAATTCAAATAATAACATCAATATTGAAAAGATAATAAATAACAGATAATTACTGGCAGTTTATATTCAATAATAAATTAATTTAACTGGAAGTTCATATGCAATAATAAATTGAATAATGATTTAATTCAATAACTTCAATTTAACTGGAATGATGATAAAAATATACCAAACAGCAATAAATAAATTTCTAATCACATCAGAAATAATTTAACACACATAAGAAATTTTAGAAGTTGTGAGGGGGTTAACAAACTCACCTTTTGAATTTAAATTGAATTTAAATCCTATTTAAACCCAAAAATTGAACAGTCTCAGAATTCATCCGAACCAGTGCCAAAATGTCCAAAATTCCAATACGAACCTAGCGGAGAAAACCGCATGTAAATCGGACCTCGTATACGAAAGTTATGCTCGTTAGAACGATTTGAAATCAAAATAAATAAAAATAAAAACAAAAGAAGCGTACCTACACGTCAGCAGTGCTTCTCCTTCACGCGCTAGAAATTTCGAGCCAAACAAAATAATCGCGTACGAATCCAACCCAAGGCCGTTGACTCAACCTTTGACCGCCTTCCTCGGCTTCGTCGCACTACCGTAGGCCGAAGCGCCATCACCCGGAAACTCGCCCCATCACCCTCTACTCACTGCCGAGGCCTGACCACCCCAAACGCCACTGGCCGCCGCATCCCTTCAAACCTTAATCGAATTACTCCCGCCGATCAAACCATCAAATCGCCAAGTAAACACCACCGATGCATTGCGTGCGTCGCTCTCTACCCAACGGTACCTGCGATTTGACAATTCGACGAAGTCCATCACGACATAACGAACGACCGCGACTGGTTCTTCAATTTCTGGACAAACCATTGTTCAATTTGGAAAATGAATTATAGAATTGGGATGCGCTCTTCGAGAGCTTTCCGATGATATAGTATATGATACTGTTTGGAGAGTTAGAATTTTTGGCTTTGGATTTGATTTGGAATTGTATTTGGGAATTAGGGTTTGCAGCCATTGGAAAGAGGAGCTGATAGAACATACAGAAATGAGGAATAAGAAGAATTAGGATTTATAACAGGGTATTTAAAGACAAACTGAAATTAGAATGGACCGGATCGATTGGATATACGCGTTGAACGATAAATGGCCCGAAAAGCCCATTTCGACTCCGAAACGAAATTGGGTCAACCCATATATCAAAATAGATGTTTTTAAATATTTTAAATGCGATGGAACGGGTTTGAAGTCCAAATTCCATCGTATGAAGAAGTTATGCTAAAATCAATTCATTTCAAATTGATTTCAATTTCATTGATTTTAAGGCGTTTCGAGTCTGTACGATCAAACGACAAGTCTGATTGCTACGAAACTTGAAATCCTACAATAATTCAACGTTAAAGATCCGATGAAACTAGTTCGTGAAAATCTGAGTCAGTGGCCAAAATGGCTATTTTTCCATTAAATAAATAAATTTAAAATTAATTAATTAAATCAAATCTTAAATTTCAATTTTATAATTAACAAATTTTAACCCTTTTAATTTTCTTAATCATCTACACTAATTTAAACAAATTTATGTGTCAATTTAGAGTTGATAAATCTATAAATTCCAGTGTTAACTTTCGATTTCATTATATTCAGAAATTATAAATTAAATTTTCAATAATTCCAATTAATTTACTTTTCACTCAATTATTTCTTTCTTTCTATAAACATAGTTAATATTTATTTTACGTTAGTGCTCCCATTCCATCCTTTATTTATCGACTATCATATATTTTGGTCAATTCACACATTATTTATAATTTAAGTCTCAATTAATTTATTTACCTTGATTCCATTCCTTTATTACATCACTTATTACTTTACAAATAAACTAACATTTCAATTCATTCTATTACCTTCATATCTTGTAATTATTGTCTTAAACTCATAAATGTAATACTAAGTTTCATTTTAATTTCAATTAACGTAATAATTAAATATTAAATTTCATTTAATTTCAATTAATCCACTTATTGAATTTTAAATTTTAAATAAATTAATAAATTTTGATTTTCACTCCTTAAATCAACCAATTGCCATATTATAAATAAAATTAACATTGGTTACATCTTATAGAATTAACAATCTTCAATGACAAATCAAATCTACCCTAACTACACAAATTAAGTCAATTAACTGCAATTGATTTCACATTAAATTTTATTAATTATCAATTGAAATCTCAATAATTCCGTTTATTTGATTTAAAATCTTCCTATTCAATAAATTGACATTTTATGGGTATAATTAACATTGATTTTATTCCATCACTATTTATTATTATAAATTCATTTGTTAATTCAATATTTACATTTCTTTTTCTTATATTAAATTTATTACCAAATATTCCTATTTACAATCAATTATAACCCAAATAGTTGTTTCAATCAATTGGAATTGAATTGAATTAATTATTTATTAGCTTGCTTTTACATTATTACCTAAATTTACGTTCAGTTACTATTAATCAATATATTATTCATTGGTTCAATCCAAGACTTACTTTTATTTACTTATTTTCCATTTTAACCAAGTGCAAAAATTTACACTACTACACTATTAGGATTTCACTGCAATTGTCAATAATTAGTTTTAATAACCATTGCTACAATTCATTCTTAACATTTACTTCAATATAAATTATAATTTTTTTATCACTTTCTAAATTTAATTACGAAAATCTTATTAATTTAACCAATTTAATTATTGAATTTTACGGGTCGTTACATAGCTTTTGATTTATGAAATTATTGAAGCGAATCTTGGGAGAAATTACGGGAAAGATTTGAATTGAAGTTTGTGCCAGAAGCTGAAAACGTAACTTTAGCTCAGCGCTTTATTGACCTTATTCAAGGTGAATCTTCTATGACGGATTACATCACATCTTTTGAATCCCTCTCTAAATATGGGGTCGAGTACATTAATACCCCATTGAAGAAAAACCAGAGCTTTCTATATGGCTTGAATAAGAATCTCAATAAGCCTTTACTTCTGAAATTGGAAGTTTCTTTCGACCAACTTGTTGATATCGCTCTTCGACTTGAAGAGGCCGATAAAGAAGATGGTGTTGAAGTTGTAGGTGCCAAACCGAACTTCAACAACAAGAAGAAGAGGCCTATTAAGTTCAAAGGTCCTTATCCCAACAAGAAAGGGAAGCAAGCAGCTTAGGTAGCAAAAACTACTACCTCTAGTCATGGGCAATGCTACAATTGTGGTTCTAAGGACCATTTCGCTAATAGATGTCTGAAACCTATCTTTTGTCGTTATTGAAAAAGTTCAGGTCATCTTTTATCTTCTTGTCCCAAACTTCAAAGCAAGAACAAGGGAAATCTAAATGTTGTGCAAGCCCCTAGTAACACTTCTCGTGGTCAAGGTATTTCTCATTCTATCCTTGATGGCATTATTATATTTCATGATCATCCTATTCGAGTTCTTTTTGATATGGGTGCATCCCATTCTTTTATATCAAAAGAACTTGTTGATACTTTTTCTTTAAGTGTTATGGCTTTGATGACTTCTTTGAGAATTGCGAATCCGGTTGGTGGATCCGCAATACTCAGTTTGCTTTGTAAAGATGTCGAGATTATTTTACATGATTATGCTTTCCAAGCCGATTTGCATGTTATGCGTTACTTAGGCTTCGAAATGATTTTGGGGATGGATTGGCTTAACTGTTATGAAGCCCATATCCTATGTCCTGAGAGGACTATTCATTTCGACATCCTCAATCTGTTAAGCAGATTTCTATTTTTCTTAAAGATTCAAATTCTAATTCGATGGCATCCTTATATTCTCTAAACCCTTTTGATGACGCTAATGATGATGAGGAAGTTGTCATTTCCCTCATTTACGTTGTTCGTGAATTTTCCAACATATTTGAGCCTGTTTTAGGATTACCCCCTAAGCAAGTAATTGAGTTCAGAATTAATTTAATTCCTGGTGCTCTACCTATCACTCATCCTCCTTATCGTATGTCCAATAAGGAAAAAGAGGAGATGCGTAAACAATTATCCGATTTGGAAATGAAGCAATTTATTCGTTCTAGTTCCTCTCCTTGGTGAGCTTCAGCTATTTTTGTGAAGAAATCCGATGGCACACTTAGGCTTTGCGTTGACTACCACAAGCTTAATGATCTCACTATCAAGAATAAATATCCTTTAACTCGGATTGATGATCTATTCGATCAACTTAGCGGTGCTAGAGTCTTTTCACAGTTAGACTTAGCAACTGGTTTTCATCAGCTTCATATTGCAGAGGATAGCATTCCTTTGACATCGTTCCGTACTCATTATGGAACTTATGAATGGCTTGTTATGCCATTTGGTTTAACGAATGCTCCAGCTTATTTCCTTGACCTTATGAATCGAGTTTTCAAAGACATCCTTGATCGATTTGTTCTCATCTTTATAGATGATATTCTTATTTATTCTAAAATCGAGGAAGAGCATGAAAAGCATCTTCAGATTGTGTTGGAAACTCTTAGGAGCATTCAATTGAAAGTAAAGTTTTCTAAGTGCCATTTTTGGAAATCTCATGTGAAATTTTTAGGACATATCATTTTTGAATCCGGAATTTCTGTGGATCCTTCAAAGATTGAAGCGATTCAAAATTGAAAGAGACCGGAGAGTGTGACGGAGTTTCCTCGGATTGGGAGGTTATTACCGTCGGTTCATAAAAGACTTATCTAAAATTTCTGAGCCTCTTACTAATTTGACAAAGAAGGCAGTTAAGTACATTTGGTCAAACAAATGTGAAGCTTCTTTTCAGAAATTAAAGGAACTCCTTTCTGATGCCCCTATTTTTGTGATTCTCGAAGGGAACCAAGACTTTATTGTTTATACTGATGCTAGTCGTGTTGGTTAGGGTGCCGTTCTCATGCAAAGGGAACGTGTTATTGCTTATGCTTCTAGACAATTAAAGCCTGCCGAGATTAGATATGCCACTCATGATTTAGAGCTCGCAGCTATTGTTTTCGCCCTTAGAATTTGGCGTCATTATCTTTTGGGAGAGAAATTTGTTCTCTACACCGATCATAAATCTTTGAAGTATTTATTTTCTCAAAAGGAACTTAATTTACGTCAACAACATTGGCTCGAGTTCCTTGCATCTTATGATCTTGATATTCTTTATACTCCCGAGAAGGGAAATCGTATTGCCGATGCACTTAGTCGTAAGTAACAAGCGGTTGTTTCCATGAAGATATCCGAATGGAATGATCTTGAAATTTTATCCACTTGTGAGATTCGAGATCGTGAATCCGATCTATGTTCATCTCTTGTTCTAAGTAGCCTTGAGGCTCATCCATCTCTTTTAGACCGCATTCTTGAAGCTCAAAAGCTAGATCCCGAATCGGCTCTTTTTAGCCAAAATCGTAGGGATAAAATTGATATTGGAGGGCTGAAAGACTTTATATCGATGCTCGTGGCGGCATCCGAAAATTTGGTAGACTTATCGTGCTAAATATTAGTGATCTTCGTAAAGACATTTTAGAAGATTCTCATCATTCTAAATTTTCCATTCATCCCGGTAGTAGTAAAATGTACGCAGATATGAATTGACTTTATTATTGGGAAGGAATGAAATCTGATATTGCTAACTTCATAAAGCGTTGCATGACTTGTCAACTCGTAAAGGCCAAGCATCAAAGGCCTGGTGGGTTATTGCAACCTTTGGATATTTCAGTTTGGAAGTGGGATCAAGTCTCCATGGACTTTATTGATGATCTTCCCCCTTCTCGTTCGGGCCATGATAGTTTATGGGTGATAGTAGATAGACTTACAAAATTCCACCATTTTAATCTCGTTCGGTCAAATCGGACCGTACCTCTTTTGGCCAAACTCTATATTAGAGAAATTGTTAAATTGCATGGAGTTCCAACTTCTATTGTTAGCGATCGTGATCCATTATTTACTAGTGGATTTTGGAAGTCTTCAAAAAGCTTTGGGAACGAAGCTTAATTTTAGCACCGCTTATTATCCTCAGTTCGATGGACAAACCGAGCGTGTGAATCAAACTCTTGAAGATCTTCTTCGTGCATGTGTTCTTGATTTTGGTGGAAGTTGAGAAGATCATATTTATCTTGTTGAGTTTTACTATAATAATAGCTTCGAATCTAGTATTGATATAACTCCTTTTGAGGCACTCTATGGAAGGCCATCCCAATCTCCTTCTTGTTGGCTTGAGGCCGGTGAGAAGTTGCCTTTAGGTCCAGATTTTGTTCGTGATTCCACAGAAAAGATTGACCTTATTCGCCATAGGATGAAAGAAGCCTAAAGTATACAAAAATCCTATGCCAATAACCGAAGAAGGAAATTAGAATTTTCTGTGGGAGATTTGGTGTTTATTCGTGTTTCACCTATGAAGGGTGTTGTGCGTTTCAGTCGATCGGGAAAATTAGCGCCTCGATATATTGGTCCATTTTCCATCACCGAATGTATTGGTTCCGTGGCTTATCGCCTTTTATTACGGGCTCAATTTTCCGCTATTCATGACGTGTTTCACGTTTCTCAACTACGAAAATGCCTTAGGGATTCCGATTTTATTCTTGATCCCGGTGTTATTGAAGAAGTTGAAGTTTCGTCTAATTTGACTTATGATCAACATCCTATTCATATCATTGCTACAGAGGTTAAACACCTTCGAAATAAAAATGTTCCTCTTGTGAAAGTTCAACGGTCCTCAAATCCTAAGGATTGCTCTTGAGAATCCAGATAATTCAACGAGCGAACACATCCAGACTTACTCTCTTGAGGCGCTCTTTGAGGTGAACTTCTTATTTCAAATTTTCTTTTAGTGTTGATATGCTTTTATGGTTGTTACTCTTTATTTTCTTCCTAAGTATTGCGAGGACACAATTTCTTTAAGCAAGGGAGTCTGTAACAATCCACATATTTTACGATTGTATATTTAAATGTTTTATTTAAATATAGCATCGTTAGTAGGATTTAAGTCTGAAATACTACTTTTTGCAAACAGTCGAATTGGGATTCGGGATTACTTCCATTGAGTTCAAAACGACGTTTGCGACCTTTTTAAGTATAAACATCGATATGTTTGGAATTGATTAAAATTTTGATGTTTTCATTTAGGGATTTGGGTTTTAGCCCATTAACCCAACTCGACTCCACTCCTCTTTATTCCTTCATAATATTTCCTAACACTCAAGCTTTAGTAAAAATAGGAGAAGTGAAAAGAAATTAGGAATTCCTAAGCCCTAATTCTTTTAGGAATTATCAACTTCAAGCTAGAAATCAGGGAGAAGCTCAGGTAAGCATTCTCTTCATCTTCTCCACCCTCTTCAATTTAAGAGATTTCCTAAACCCTAACATAGGAAATGTCTTTCTTATGAGCTTAGATTGAAGCTTCTTGGTTAAAATTGAAGAGTGGTTGTTCTTGCCTTGCCTTATAGCTTCTCACTTGTGTTTTTGAGTAAAAGGTGAGTTCTTGAACTCACATCTATGTCTATAACTTTCTTTGTTGTTAGGTATGAATTTCTAACATCTATTCATGTTCATTTTCTTTTGATAATTGATTTGGTGAATTTTCCAATTTCGGTATTTTGAAGTCAAAATCTATGAAAATCCTTATATGGATGTTTGGATATGTTATTTGGGGTGTATCGAAGAGCCTATAAGGTTGGGTTGTCGCTTGGCGTAAATCTCTAGTCGTCGTTGCTCGCTTGATCGCTCCCGAATCATTTTGGCCATCATGGCCTAGGCAAATTGTTGCCCCTACCAGGTGTTAGATGTCTAGATATCTATTCTAGACGTATGGATAGGCCTTTGGGAGAAAAAAATATACGACAGAAAATACAAATTGCAGAAAACAAAATCAAACGTCTGAGACAACCTTCCAGACGTCTGAAACACCTTGTCAGACGTCTGATACTACCTTTCAGATGTCTGAAACACCTGGTCAGACATCTGAAGCCATCTTTTAGACGTGTGAAAGGTTTCTGAATTTCCAAAACCTAAATCCAAACATCTGGATTGACCCTCAGACATCTGGAACTGTTCATTTTGCCTATTCTTGCTGTTTTTGAGTGGATTTTCAATTTTAATCGATTTTTGTTGATCCGGATAGCTGTTATCACTTATTATCGACTTTGATGACTTCTTTCTTTGGATGTTTGGGAATATCCATTTTGATGGATTTGGTATCGATTTCTATGGATTTGATTCACGTCTTCGAATGTGAATTTTTGGTGTTTGATTGTTTCTACAATAATTTCTATGGTTTGTCACTTTAAAATGTAAAGGTTTCTATACTAGTAGTAAATATTCAAACTCTTTCATCAAAACGATTTCAACACTATCTTAATACAAAGCTCGTTTATTAAAACCGTTTTCCAACCTATTAGTATTTACAAACCTTTACCTCGTTTGTATGAGAAAATCGAATTAAACGGCTTAGCAAAACAAGTGGTATGAAACGCTTGCGTTTACTTCGTCGGTTAATTTTTGGACTTGTTCGATTGAAAATCTTGTGACAATTTTCGTATGGAGATCTACAATTTGTTCGTGAATATTTAAGCTAAGCCAGTAGTTATGGGACATGAAACTAAACTCATTTATTTACTAGCTTAGTGTAATTCACACTTCTAATTTATCAATGATGATCATTTTGCGATTTAGACTAGCGATATGCTATGTCTCTTTGTCCACGTGGGGGGCTGTACCTTATTTTATTGAGTTTCGTCTCATTTCTTTTATAGGCTAACGACCTTTGGTTCTTTGGAGTTTCGACTCATTTATATGGGCTAGCAACTCATGTTTTTTTAGGGAGTTCGACTCGTTGGGCGTACTGTTTCACTACGTCGTTGTACCGGCTTATCAGGTTCATCGGGCGTACCGTTGTACTACGTCGTTGTTCCGAATTACTTGAGTTTCAGGTTCCTCGTGCGTACCGTTATTATACTACGTCGTTGCATCGGCTCTATGGTTAGCGACCAAGGGTTAGCGACCCGTTTGTGATGCACGTGTTGGTGAGTTTTCATGCTCCTATTTGTGATATGCCTCCCCCTTTCCGATTTCCGGATTTCTAATTGATGATTTCTAGAGTTTATGTTTCACCAAATTTTATGATTGTCATTGATATGTTTGTCAATATTTGTGGTTTGGTGAATAAAATAAATAATATGACATTCTTTTTGGTGTTTTGAGATTCTTGAGATATTGTATGATTTTTTTGTTATTAAATGTATACTTTTCATAGTACGGCGTTATTGTTATCATATGTTTTTGTTATATCTCTTATCCTATCTCTCATTTTACTTGATATTTATAGCTGGATTGATCCGTTTGTTATTGTCTTAATAAATAATACTCGGGTCAGACCGAGATGTTACAGGTGCTTCTGCTTGACTCCTTATCTAGGACCATCATCTGACTTTTGTCTAACTACTTAGTTTAGTAGTTTTTGTCATTATAAATTCGAGATAGAGACTCCTTGATGTATATATATTCTTTTGTGTACATTTTACCTATTCTTTTGTGATGTAGTGGATCTTGAATGACCACTACTTTGATGTACACTTTTATGTGATATATTCATATCTGTTTCCGCCTTTGTGATATGGATATCTGTAACTGTTATGTGTTATGCTTATTTTTATATTGTTTTCAAAGACCAACCACTGTGTAGTAGCTTTGAGTTTGTATTTAATATGTCGAATTTCCTCTTGAAATGAAATGCATGTTATACTATCTGACATATTGGTACTCGCACAAAGCAGTTGCATGGATGGTCGCTCCTCAACAGCCTTATTCTTCGTGCTAGTCGATGGCACTACCCCGTAGTGTCCTTGGCTAGCGTGAGTATAGAGGTGCGGAATCACAATTTTTTATTATTTTAATTAATTAGAATTAATTAATTAATCCATCCTTAATTATCCATCTCAAGTATTTATGCTTACTTACTTACATTGATTAATTAATTATCCCTTGATTAACCACATTAATTAACCTCAAATAAATTAATTAATTAACCCTTAATCAATTATCCTTTAATTAATTATCCTTAATAATTATATATTAATTAACCTTAATTAATTAATTAATGTTACCTGAAGGTTTGTCCAGGCAACTAAGTACTCGGCATTTGCATACTGTTCGGCATTTATGAGTCGTTCGGCATCCAGATCGTTCGGCATTAGAGAACGCTCGCCATTCAGGAATGCTCGGCATTTAGGAGCGTACGACATTAAAAAGCGCTCGGCTTCCAGGGTCGTCCGACACATATGATTCATTCGACACTCAAGTTCGTTCGGCATCTATGGACGATCGGCATGCAAGAGCATTCGGCATTAAGAGACGTTCGGTATTGTATATCATTCGGCATCTATGGACGTTCGGCATGTAAGAGTATTCGGCATTAAGAGACGTTCGGTATTGTATATCGTTCGGCATCTATGGACGTTCGGCATGGCAGAGTTATTCGACATTCCATACTTCTTGGCATCCAAACCTTGTTCTCCACATCACTTCGTTTGGCATAAATCTCGTTCGGCATTCGAGATCGGTTGGCATCCAAAGTCGTTCGGCACAACACACTGGGTCGGCTTCCAGTGTCGTTCGGCACATATATTTCGTTCGGCATTCAGGGTGTTCGGCATCACTTCGATCGGCATGAAGATAGCTTTCGGCATTCATGCCTTGTTTGGCATTTTGTCGTTCGACATCTATGGATCGGCACACAGAGATCACTCTTTTTGGGCCAAGCTACTTAGCTACCGGCCCACCAGGGAAGTCTAACCCATCTTCTCCTATAAATAGAGAGGCAGGGGCCCAGTGAAAGGGACCTTTTTTCGAGAACACGGAGGAGACTCTGCCGCATTCAAGACTCATTCAAGACTTAATCTTTTTTGCTTAGCAATTGTATTTAAGTGATTGGTATACGGATTGTATCTGTAATCGATTATCGAGAAAAGCAATAGAGATCTACCTCAAAGTGGACATAGGTAATTATGTCGAACCACTATAAATCTGGCGTTTGTATTTTCTGCATTTAAATTTACGTACTGTCCTCTGTTTAACTCTACTTTCTACATTAATCTCTCTACACAATCTCTCTTAAGGGTGTTAGTGACTAATTCTAGTGCTAACGTTTTGGTGCTTTCACTGAGAATCAAATTCTCAGGACGATAGGATCTACTTTGTAGCTACTGGATTGAAAAATTCCCCGAAGGAGATCCAAATCATTCGCAAGACATCTGTTGATTCTACTCAGAGTTACAACCGATAACCCTATCATGGGAAGACCACGAACAAGATCGACCTCTCACAACGCAGATGTCAATGAAACTGCTAGTGTACAACAGATAGGACCTTGCAACCAACCAGCAATTCAAGGCGCAGGAACCTCCACCCAGAACCAAGAGGAGGTCGTTTCCCGAATAGAGTTCAACGACTTGATAAGAGAACTCAGGGAAAGTAGAAGGCAACTTGCTGAGCAGATCCAAGCCAATACTAATCCCATGACACAGCTTGCCCAACAGCAGCATCAGAATGCTGGAAGTAGTCCTGCTCCTTATTCTGAATCTGATAGCTCGACCTCGGCTGATGAACCTCCTAGGCGTAGATGCCGTAGGGATGAAGCGCACAAGCAGTTGCCACTGATCGATCCGCCAGGGATCAAGCACGTGATGAAACCGGACGCCCGGATCACCAAGACCCAAATCAAGAGGGACATCAACCCGCACGGTCCCGTGGAACGGAACACAACCTCCCACCCTCCATTCAAACTCCAGATTTATCAACCATGGTGAGGCAGTTAATGAGAGAAAATCAAGGAATGACTAACGAAGATTGGGGAGTGTCTAGGAGTCATACCCCCTTCACAGATACCATTCTACAAGCTGAGTACCTAAGGAAGTTTAGCATGTCAACCATCCCAGCCTACGAAGGGAAGACTGACCCTAGGAAACATGTGATGAGGTACGAATGGATGATGGATTCGACAAGGGCAAATGACGCAACTAAGTGTAAATATTTTCCAATCACTTTGTCCGGAATCACCACTACGTGGTTTACTCGGCTTCCTCCGCGATCTATATCCAGTTATGACGAGTTAGCGATGAAATTTGTTGAGCAATTCAGAATACATGCTACCCGCCAAAGGATGTAATGTCATTATCAAGCGTAATCCAGTCTCCGGGGGAGTCTTTGAAAGCATACTTACAGAGGTTTCAAGTTGCCTCCACTGAAGTTAGCAATCCTAATGACCATGCAATTTTGATGGCGGTAATGTGAGGGTAGATCCAGACTCGGAGTTTGGAGATTGGTTGGCGGGAAGGCCCCCAGCTACATTGGAACGATTTTATTCCAAAGCTCATCAGTTCATACAGAGGAAGGTGGCTCGATGGACGAGACGAGATAAGGCACCAGGGCCTGTTCAGGAGACTGTGAAAAGTAACATCGCCGTGAAGCAGTCCGGCGATAGTTCGGGAAAAGTTCAAATCAACGTCCGGAACAAACCTGGGCAGTCCAAAGGATCCGGAGGTGGGAATCCTAGAAAGAAAAGAGAAGCAGGGAAATGGAAGCCAAGGATTCCGACCTACAATGAATACACCCTGCTGAATACTTCTCTTGAAAACATTTATCTATCTACTTGTAACTCCTTTGAATACAGAAAGCCATGCCCAAAGGAGTCCACTGAAGAACAGAAGCGGATAGGGAAGTACTGTCGCTTCCATGAGACCCATGGGCACAATATTGAGAAGTGTAGACACCTCCATGACGCCATAGAAAAGTTGATCAGACAGAAAAAATTGCAGGAATTTGTCAAAAACCCGCAAGATGGAAGGCAAGGAACATCAGACCCCGGACACGGGCCGACTCCACGCCAACCATAACAACATGCTCGGACTGTGGGTAGATTGATCATAACATTGTTGTCGAAGGACCTCACCCTGCGGACAAGAATTGGCAGGAGATGGAACGATATGCTACCTCCTTGAGGCATGCGGATTATGAATGTTGTTCGAATGTGGAAGATGGAACCCCCGCAAAACAACAACGCATGATGACTGACGATATAGTGTTTAGGAGTCGATATGCAGACAAGGTGGAGGCTCCTACTATCGACCCGATGGTTGTATCTGCTACAATCGGGCCAGCTTACGTGATAAGAATCTTGATTGATTGTGGAAGCTCTGTCAACATCATCTTCAAGAAGGCTTATAACCAAATGAAGATGGAAACGAAAGATTTGAAACCATGCAAAGCCCGTATCCACGGCTTCAACGGTGCTACAACCGACGCGATGGGGTATATAGAGCTACCAGTTGAACTGGAGGATGGTGAGCGTAGGAGAGTGCGAGTCCTACCGTTCATAGTAATGGATGTTGACTCTCCATATAATGTCTTTTTGGGTCGCCCAGCCTTGGCAGAATTTAGGGCTGCTTTGGCCTCATGGTGTTTGACATTAAAATTTCAAACAGACAAAGGAGTCAGTGTTGTACATGGCGATCAGGCGACCGGTCGCGCATGTTATGTGGCTGAACTGAGAGAAGCTCAGCGGAGAGAGAAGGGAAAGGTTGCGGACATCTCTGTCCGCATCCTAAAGACTGATGATTGACAAGTAGTGCCCGAGCCCTAGCTTGGGCAGCATTCTTGGATCCTTAGAGACAAAGATCAGAGAGACGATGATGGGGGACCCAGGGAAATGAATGTAGCACCGGCTGAGCTGACGATCGACATTCAAGTCAGCCGGGATGGCCCATCATGAGTTCTTAAGATTGGATCACAACTCGACCCTTCAGTGGCCGAGGATCTTACTGATTTTCTCCAGGCGAATCCGAACATTTTCGCTTGGACACACCCTGATATGTGTGGGATTTCTCCAGCAATTGCGAGTCATAAGTTGAACATAGACCCGAAGCATGTTCCCGTAAAGCAGAAAAAGAGAGGTATGGACCCGGAGAGGTCCGCGGCCCTCAAAGAGGAGGTGGACAAACTCAAAGCCAATGGGTTCGTCCGCGACGCCCTCTACCCTGAATGGGTATCTAACCCAGTGCTAGTGAAGAAAGCAAATGGAAAGTGGAGAACTTGCGTTGATTACTCCGATCTGAATAAAGCATGTCCGAAGGATAGTTTCCCTTTACCTAGAATCGACCAGCTCGTCGACTCTACCGCCGGACACGAATTACTGTCATTTATGGATGCGTACTTAGGATATAATCAGATCCCGATGCACATTCCAGACCAAGAGCACACCAGTTTTGTCACAAATATGGGGCTATATTGCTATGTAGTAATGCCCTTTGGCTTGAAAAATGTGGGAGCAACTTATCAGTGTATGGTGAATCGAATGTTTAAGGACCAGATTGGTAAGACGATGGAAGTCTATATAGATGACATGCTCGTGAAGTCACGACAGTCAAACGACCACATCCGAGACTTAGCAGAAATGTTTGATATACTCAGACATTACGGTATGAAGATCAACCCCTTGAAGTGCTCTTTTGACATGGAATTAGGAAAGTTCTTGGGTTTCATTGTGAATGCCCGTGGAATTGAAGCTAACCCGGAAAAGTTTCAGCCTATTCGGGGCATACAAGTGCCGATAACTATAAAGCAAGTACAAAGCTTGAACGGAAAAGTGGCAGCGCTGAGCCGATTCATATTTAGAGCCACGAATAAGTGCATTCCTTTCTTTGGTGTGATAAAGAAGGGAAAAAGGAATTTTGAGTGGACATCCGACTGTGAGGAAGCATTCCGAGCTCTGGTAAGACATTTGGAGAGCCCCCCAGTGCTATCAAAACCAATAAACCATGAAATGTTGTATGTGTACTTGGTAATATCCCAACATGCTATCAGTACGGCTTTGGTTCGCAAAGAGGACCGAGTTCAAAAGCCAGTTTACTATGTTAGTAAACGTTTGACGGGGGCAGAAAGAAACTATCCCAAGATCGAGAAATTAGCCTATTGTTTGGTGATTGCATTATGCAAGCTTCGCCCATATTTTCAGGCACACCCAATCAGTGTCTACACTAATCAACCCTTGCGTCAGATACTCCAACGACCGGAAACTTCTAGAAGAATGTTAAAATGGAATATCGAGCTCAGTCAGTTCGATATTACTTATCTGCCGCGAAAGGCCATACAGGGACAAGTACTAGCGGATTCAAACGCTGAATTCACTATGACAGACGAATCAAACGGCCGTAATGTCATACCTCCCGTCGATGGAAGATGTACACCGATGGGGCATCTAATGACCGTTGTTCCGGGGTTGGCATAGTTCTTGTAACTCTTGAAAACCGATCAGTTTGCTTTGCTTTGAAGCTCGAATTCACGACAACGAATAACGAAGCCCGGTATGAAGCATTGATTGCCGGCTTAAGACTCGTCAAAGAACTGGGAATAAGATCGGTCGAAATCTTTTGCGACTCACAACTGGTGTTATATCAAGTGCGTGGAGACTACCAATCAAGAGGGTAGAGACTTGCCCCGTATTTGGCCCAAGTTCAGGAGCTGGTAGCGAATCTCGAGTATTGTGATATTTCACATGTTCCGCATGAACAAAACAAGGCAGCTGATTCGTTGGCAAAATTCGCAAGTACTGGTGATGCGCAACAGATGGGATTGTTTCCTATCAAAACCTTACCTGTTCCAAGCATAAATATGATGGAGATAGATTTCGTGTTAGAAACAAAAATCGAAAAGGTGTCATGGATGACCCCATTTAAGCAGTACTTGTTACATGGGGCCGTGCCCGAAAGAAGGAGCGAAAGATGACAAGTCATTCGTAAGGCTTCTCGTTATGTAATGCAGGATGGAATAATGTATCGGAGGGGATTCTCGACCCCATTGCTCAGTGCATTGCCTATGATGAGATAAAACGAGTCCTGACGGAAGTCCATGAAGGCGAATGTGGCGACCATACAGGGGGGCAAATGTTAGCAAAGAAAATCCTTCGCTATGGATACTATTGGCCAACTGTAAATCGGGATGCCGCAGACTACGTAAGAAGATGTGACAAATGCCAGAAGTATGCGAAAATCCTAAGAGCTCCGCCGACTGAACTCACGCAAATGGTTAGTCCTTGGCCATTTGCAATGTGGGGGATCGATGTAGTCGGTTCCTTACCCCTATCCAAAGGTGGTTCAAAATACGCGATTGTTGCGGTCGATTACTTTACCAAGTGGGCAGAAGCAGAGCCTATGGCCACTATCACCACCAAAAAAGTCATTAATTTCGTTGTACGAAATATCATATGCCGCTTTGGCCTGCCACGAACCATCGTTACAGACAATGGAACTCAGTTTAAAAGCAAAGAGTTCAGGGAATTATGCAAAAAATATGGTATTGAGAAAAAGTTTGCAGCAGTTGGTCATCCGAAATCTAATAGACAAGTGGAGGTCGTAAACAAGATAATAAAATACATATTGAAAAAAACGTTTGGAAAAGGCTAGAGGCAAGTGGGTAGATGAGCTTCCGACATCACTTTGGGCTTACAAAACCACCCAAAAGTCCGTGACTGGCCACACTCCATTCGCATTAGCATATAGCATGGAAGCTGTCATACCCGTGGAACTTGAAGTCCCATCACATTGGGTAACTTATTATGACCCTGAGTCAAATCAAGATCTCTTGCTGGAATCGTTCGACTTCATTAACGAAAAACGCGAAGAAGCTAATTTAAGAGCAGCCGCGTACAGGCACCGGGTTGCTCGATATTATAATGAAAAAGTACGACCGAGAATCTTTGGCGTGGGCGATCTCGTTTTGAAACGATTTTTCCCAGTTCCATCACACATGAGCCCCGCATGGGAAGGTCCATAAGTCATTGAACGGAAGCTTGGAGAAGGAACTTTCAAGCTAGCGACCGTCGATCGTGCGACACTCCCCCGAGCATGGAATGGTGAACATTTGCGGCATTATTACACCTAGTTCATTCTGTCATATTTTAGTTGCATTTGTTTACAGCAAGTTTTTATCCCTAGTTTACGGCATGTAAAAAGACAATTTAGATTATTTGCATTAATAAAGGCTTGAAGCCATTTTTTCCCCATGAATTATCGATGTTTTTGTGTATGATAACGCTATAACAAATGACTAAGAGATACATTACTCTGTCTGACGTACGAACGCATATAAATAATTCAAAACCTCCAAGTCCTCGGAGTGCGAACTGGAGTACTCTAAGTCCCTAGAGTGTAGACTCGAGTATAAACAACTCAAAATCTCCAAGTCCCTGGAGTGCGGACTGGAGTACTCTAAGTCCCCAGAGTGCGGACTCGAGTATAAACGACTCAAAATCTCCAAGTCCCCTGAGTGCGGACTGGAGTACTCTAAGTCCCCAGAGTGAGGAATCGAGTATAAACGACTCAAAATCTCCAAGTCTCCGGAGTGCGGACTGGAGTACTCTAAGTCCCCGGAGTGCGGACTCGAGTATAAACGACTCAAAATTTCCAAGTTCCGGAGTGCGTACTGGAGTACTCTTAGTCCCCAGAGTGCGGACTCGAGTATAAATGACTCAAAATATCCAAGTTCCCGGAGTGCGGACTTGAGTACTCTAAGTCCTCAGAGTGCGGACTGGAGTACTCTAAGTCCCCAGAGTGCGCACTCGAGTATAAACGACTCAAAATATCCAAGTCCTTGGAGTGCGGACTGGAGTACTCTAAGTCCCCAGAGTGCGGACTCGAGTATAAACGATTCAAAATCTCCATGTCCTCGGAGTGCGGACTGGAGTAATCTAAGTCCCCAGAGTGCGGACTCGAGTATAAACAACTCAAAATCTCCAAGTCCTCAGAGTGTGGACTGCAGTACTCTAAGTCCCCAGAGTGCGGACTCGAGTATAAACGACTCAAAATCTTCAAGTCCCCGGAGTGCGGACTGGAGTACTCTAAGTCCCCAGAGTGCAAACAACTCAAAATCACCAAGTCCCCGGAGTGCAGACTGGAGTACTCTAAGTCTCCAGAGTGCGGACTCGAGTATAAATGACTAAAATTCTCCAAGTCCCCAAAATGCGGATTGGAGTACTCTAAGTCCCCAGAATGCGGACCAGAGTATAAACGATTTAAATGTCCAAGTCCCCTGAGTGCGGACTGGATATAAATGACTTGAAGTCATCGAGCCCTTGGCGTACGGATTGGAAAATATTCTAAGTCCCCAGAGTGTGGGATAGAAGAATGTGCGAATACCAAAAAAGTTGTCAACTTGTTCGAAGATGAATCGAGAAGTTCACGTAACTCGCAGTAGCTCGCGTTTTGATAACGGTTGTACCAAAAAACCAAACAACAACAGTCCTCTGAGAGGGATAAGAACTAAGTTTCATTCATCACAAATAATTTTATTTACAGGAACTACGAAAACAAAAATAATTACATAACCTAAACTACCTCTTGGTGAACGAGAGCGAAGACTACTTTTTTGACTTCTTCGACTTTTTGCCCGGTGACTCCTCCCCGGTACGTTTACCCTTGATAGCTTTCTTTGACGGGGGAGTGACAGCTGAAGAAGTACGAGGAACATCCATGGGTTTGGACCTGCCTGGGAGAATGACCTTCAACGGCTTGTTCAAAGGGTCGTCCAGGTCCACAGCTTGAGGTTCGACCTTGATCTTGACCGTCTTTTCCTTCTCTTTCTCAAGCTGCTCCTTCATGCTCAGTTCGGATGTGTGCTTAGAGACGCCTGTAATTTCTACTTCATAACTCCCATCGATGGGAGAGAAAGTTTCAGATTTGTCCTCATCAAGTGCTCCGATCACCTGAGCATCTGGACCGGGAGCCTCTCCTGCGTGAGTTGCTTCACTCATTTTTTTTCCTCACCTCCTTGGCGACATCACTTCTCGGAGTGGGCTCAAGATCAGAACGGCCTGCACAAAATCATGAAAAGAAAGTATTAGAATGCGATAGCTTCTGGTGAAAAGCGAAAACTCTTGGAATTTTAAAGCAAAAGAGTTGCCTACCTGGTTCCGACTGGCTCTCAACCGTCAGGGGGGTCTCACCCTCTGGAATAGGGGACAAAACTTGAACGCCAAGGCCAGGGTCCTCTGGGTCATAGCCGATGTGATGTCCAAAAGGATAGAGTATCGGGCGACCGGCCGGCTGGGTAGGCACACGAGCTGAAGACTCAATCCTGGATGGATCGGTGATAACTTCTTTCCCTTTCGTTGAGGAGGAGCCTTTGCAATTAAGGGCTTTAGCCGCTGATATGTCCGAAGGCTTATTTCCCTTAAGGAATTCTTTTATCAAAGCCCTCTTATCAACCTCCTCGATATCGTGTTTGGCCTTCTTGATTTCAATTAAGGTCTCCCACGCCTCGGCCAAAGATTCGAGATAGCCCTCGTCCAGAAAAGTTAAGTCCCGATGCATGAGAATGCGCGCATTGAATTCGGCAATAAGCGGGTCGAACATGGTTTTGACTTCTTCTCTACCTTCTTCCTTGGCCGCCTCAAGACGGGAGACAATTTCCGCAGATGCTATCTTTTTGCCCTCTTCGCGGGCTTCATTCTTCAGCGCCTCAACTTTAGAAAGATCGCCCTCAATTTTCACCTTTAGGAGTCGCATTGCAACGATCTTGTCGCAATACCGTTGCGACTCTTCTTGGGTACCAATCTTCTCTTTTTCTCTTTGCGGAGTCGCTCCTCAAGTTCTTTAACTTGGAGACAGAATGCATTTCTCTCTTTTTGCACCGAGTCTTTCTCCAAATCTAAAGCCCCACAGCGTTGTACCGCTTCGTCGATTTCTTTTTTGTGAGTTGATTCCAAACGAGTTACGGCTTCGGCGGTATCCTTGGTGCCCTACTGGGCGGCCTTAAGTTGATATTTTTAAGACGCAATCTCTTCGTCCTGAGCTTTGATAATGTCTTTGTCATGAATAGCCTCAACCTTCAGGCGATCAATCTTATGCTGGCATTCTATAGAGACTTCCGACACTTTCTCAGCAAGATGAACGAACGCGTCATGCTGAACATAGACATTGTTGGTACAGGCAATAGCGCTCTGCTTAACATCTCCAGGTATATGGTGGATCGCTGAGAGAAACTTCAGACCATCAAAGCATATCTTTGGAAATTTAACTTTAAGCTCAGCTAGTCTCTCCGATACTGTTGGATCTGTTGTGGGAATAGGAGAAGACGGCTTTGAAAGTTTAGCTCTCTTGTGAGGATCCCGAGACTGTCGTGTGGAAGAGGAATCGGAGTATTGATCTCGGGGGACATCGGATTACGACCCCTTATGGCCGTGCTTATCTTTGCTTTGTTCCGAGTGAGAAGAGGGATGTTGGTGGTGCTTGGACTGATAATATGTTTTCTTTCGAGTTGATGAATCCTGGGAATGGTAATCCCTATCGCCATCACCGTCTCTATCCTGATGTCTTCCGAAACTTGAGTCCTGTCAAGAGTGATGGAAGATAGACGACCCGCGAAGACGATCGATTCTGTGTGTACGCCCCATGTCACCTACATGGAATTTAAAAAACAACGAATTAGAAAAGAGTAGTGTGACGATGGAAATTTAAGTGCAAGGTGAAGTGCATGTGTTTGTGTGTGTCCTAGTGTTTTCCCCCGACGGACCAGTTTCTTTACTAATGGGAGTTTTTTCTCCTTGAGTTTGGGCTTGAACGCCTGCATCGCCTCTGATGGGCGAGTGAAGTTTAAGTGCCTTCGGATCGTCGAAATCATAATTAAGTAGATCGTCAGGTATTGAGAGGTTCGAGAGGCCCTTTAAAGAACTTTCTAAACGTTGTGAGGAAGACTCTTTCTCTGTTGGAATAAGAGTAATTTTAGAGGTTGCACCAACTTTTTCCCTCCTTATCTTGTACGTCAGTTTATTTTTCCTCTTCGAAGGGGAGGATGACGCTTCGATGTCGTGAACTTCAATTAGTGGGTCCTGAATAGGACCAACGTTCTCATCTTATGCTTCGGGTGTTTCGGTTTCCTGGATTTCTCCTTCTTCTATTGTGCCAGGAGCGTTACGTGCTGAAGACTCGACTTGTTTTTTCCCATTGCCAGAGGCGGGCCTGAGTATGGTAACTCCCTGAAGAAGGCTTATCTGACGACCTTCTGCCAACAGTCCAAATGTTGTAAGTGACTCATTCGAAATGAGAGTTCGGATGTCCCATTCTTCGACAGGGAGAGCTCTAATAGCTTCGACGGCTTCAGAATATTCGCGGCCGTCAGGACGTGGATTGATACCTGAAAAGATGTAAAAAAGAGTTAGAAAAGGCATGGCTTTGACCAAGTATGAATATCGATCCAGAGAAAAGACTTACTTCCTTCCACCCATCTCCTCGCAAAACCAGGAAGGCAACACACATCAAACCATTCCTGTTTGTAGAGGGCAAACTTGCTACATGCCCCAATCAAGATCTGGCATTTGTGGTGCGGCTCAAGAAACATAAAAGAGGGGCTATCTCTCCGCTTCTTGGTCATATATATATATCTGATGTCGCCCGGGGTTGGAGGCCTGGAGAGGACATTCATGAAGAGGATGTAGGTATCGTAGATAAAGGCATGACCGTTCGGGTGTAGTTGTGACGGGGCAATGTCGATGTATTGCAGCACGTCCCGGAGAAATGACTTGAACGGTGGCACACTGCCGACCCAGCACATAAACTTATTACAAGTTGTGTATCCAACTAGGGGCAAGTGTGGACGATCGTGCCCCAATGGAACTAATACGTCGTTAAAGGGGATTCCATGGACGGAGCATATCCGACGGAGTGCACTTTCATTAATCTTAGAAGCCTGTGAATCGACCGGGTTGTCCAAGAAAATTGATGCCTCTAGGGCATCGGGAGCTAAGTTATGAGCAGGGGAAGTCGACGGGTTTGAAGTATCTGCGCTCCTCGTTTAGAAGACGGCCCAGGTCTATCTGAGTTCGTGGCGGAGCTAGATTTCCTAGACATCTTTGATAGAAATTGAATCTAGTAGAGTACATGTTTGAACTATACTTGAAAAACAATCGAGGTTAGACTTAACAACACAAGTATTCCCCTCATGTGGTGTGTGAACTAGTGTGAATATTCAAATATAAGTGCTGAGAAATTAAAAGTCACAGAGTTGATGGTATAAAGTTGAGCTTTGAATTGTCGCCTTCAAAGACCGTCATCGCTGACCGTCTCTAAAATCCTTCCCTGCGATGCTTTCAATTTCGAGCTCAGACATTGGCGCTATATGTCAAAGGAAATTATCCGTTTTTGTCAATTTGAGTTCAGGCTTGTGATTACTGAAACTACGAAGTTATCAGTCCAAATTAGTTCAATATGCTAGTCTGCTTAGGTCATTATCCTTGTTTTTGTCATAAGATTAGGCGAAGTAAATATTGATCGGCCTAAGTATCGTTTGGTCAAAATATTGATCGACCTAAATATCGTTCAGCCAAAATATTGATCGGCCTAAATATCGTTCGGCCAAAATATTGATCGGCCTAAGTATCGCTCGGTCAAAATGTTATTCGGCCTAAGTATCGTTCGGGCAAGATGCTGTTCGGCCAAAATATTGTTCGGCCTAACTGTCGATCGGCATTCATGACCGTTCGGCCTACGCGCAGTTCGGCCGAAATATCTATCGACGTCATATCCAATTCGTACTTCCTTCCTATTTTTCCACTTCGCTGCTCGGCATGTGGCGAATCATGCCGAGCCGAAGTTATGCCGATCCCCAATGCTTGGCACTCCGTCCTTAACAATGGTTTTATCTTTCTCTTCCATCCATGCCGAACAACGTGGCCAAGTTGTTCGGTAAGTCACACCGGACCGTGTTGTTCGGCGCTCTAGCCAATTCTTGCTCCTCCTTTACTCTTTCCTTCGATCTCGTTCGGCATGAGAAATGTAACAACCCGATATTTTCAACCATTCGCATCCGCACATGTCGGACTTGAATTGCTCAAAATACCGCATTGTAAATAAAATTTGGCAAATCTCAGAATATACAGTAAATACATAATCGCAGATCACAGACACAGAGTAAATAATAATGCAGCAGAAATAAAAGAGATAGTAGTTCATGAAGCTACTATATAAAAATAAGATACATCAGAGTTAAACAAGATACAACAGAAGAGTAACAAGATACATCAGGTACAAATCAAAATACATCACTAAAATCACTGGATACAGAAAGCAAAATAGATGGCTGCATCTTCAAGAAAATCTCCAATTGCGAAGGTGAATCTTGAATGCTAGCTCACTCAATCTGACTCGAGCGTAAAGAAAAACACAAAACACTCGAGTCAGGACATAAATACTTATGAACTGTAAATCAACTCAAGTGAACAGTAACAAAAAATGCATCAGTAACTTAAAGAATGCTTGGGATCTCCCATTCTTCAAGGATCTGTTAAACTATTTAGTATGTAGTAATATTGCGCTATTATAATAATGTCTACAGTAAAATAAACATACTTTTAAATAGCGTTCCGGGCTACCCATATCACCCTTCACACATAATAGTCCCAGTAGTCCATCCAATATCATGCCATCTCCACTACGGGTGACTGTCAGAGGATACCACACGGGCTACGGGAGAAAAGCAAACTCGTAGTAAAGGCTCGGTATGGTAGGTGACACAGCACACAAGGCAATGCCAGGGTAGATATACCAATTACGCACACGGGCTAGTGGTAACGCAGCAGCCACATACGCCCACCTCGGAACACACTCCCATATCAAAATCGGAGGATGGCCATCTAATCAATCACCGGTAAGAGTATAGTATCGAAGGAATGTGTCCGATCGGAGGAGTGACCTCACTTGGCCCGAGACGCTCCTGTTTTAGCCACCTTATGCCAACTCACGGGAGTTGGGTCCACGTAATATACCTCAAGAACGTCGCCACCATCCTACTTCATTCTGGAATCTCCACCGCGTACACGGTTGTTAAAGTGGTTTTCGGAGTTGGCAGAGAGTATGACAACTTCCAATCCCGGTCTCTTTAACAACCAAACGTTATTATAACGCCGTGGTCATTTCAAAATAGTTTATACTTCAAAAAGATCAAATCATTTCACTTCAAACTATATTTCTTTCAAAATAGTTTATACTTCAAAACCAAAACCATTTTTATTTCAAAACTATTTATTTAATCAAAATAGTTTATACTTCGAAACCAAAAACATTTCAAACATATATTCATTTCAAAATCATAATATTTTCAAAGTATAACTCTTTCGAAACAAAAAATACTTGAAACAATTACACTTTGAAAATCATAACATTTCAAAATCATACATTTGAAATCATGGGATATTCATTTAATTCTTTACATTTTACAATTCATTCGATTAATCCCAAATTTTCAGTTTCCAACTTAATTCAATTCAAACCATCAGTTTCAATAAAATTTCCCAATAACCATTTCAAATCATATCAATTTCAAATATAGATTTGATCCACAAATTAAACTATTCAATTTTTAATATATTTCAAAGCTTTAATATCCCGCATTTCAAAAACTAAATTTTATAATTTCATATATCTCAAATCTAGTTTCATTATTACTTAGTTTTGAAATATTCATTTCATAAATCCAATATTATTTAAATAAACTCAATTTACAATTAAACTAAATATCCTTTCATACCAATATAAACTTCAAATATTCATTTATCAAAAGTACATATCATTCCAATTCATATTCTTTATCAAAATAAAGATCAAATCATTTCCAAACCTTATTATCAAATCATTATTTGAATTCAAATTCAAATACTCAAATTTAAATATCATTTTTAAATCAAGTAAGTCATTTATTTGTTATTTCAAGTATCATTGCAAAATACATTAAAAATTCCATTCAAAAATTCATTTATCTCATTACATTTCATTCCATTTAACACCTAACCAAGTAAACCTTATTTAAATTCAAATTCAAATTTAAATTCCTTAAAAATTCAAATTTAAATATTAAAATATATTAAAAACTTCTTAAATTTCATAATTAATCAATTTCCAAAAGTTAAACCATTTAACACTTTAAAATATAACTCAAACAGTGTTAAAATCTATAGCAATTCAAACATTGTCAAATTATAGCAACGACAGCATTTATAAAGTGCTATCGAAGCTTATAGCTTCCAAAAATGGTTTAGTTCAAGAATAACGGCATTTATAAAATGTCGTAATAGATATTTAGTTATTTCAAACATTGTTAGATTCAAAACAATAGCATTTAAAAAAATGCTGTCAAAAGACTACAACATTTTGAAAATGCTATAAAATTCCAGATTTCATTTTAGCTTTTCAAAAATAATAATAAAACTCCAAATTTTTATTATAACTTAAAAATCATATTTCTAGACTTCAAAATTTCACATTTAAAATCATTTTAACATATGATTTAACACAACAAAATTTTTAGATCAAATATTCAATTTAAAAACTCCACTCATTTATTAAGTCAAAATTCACTGTTTATTAAAATATAAATTAAATAAAACTTAAAATTTTACTTCAAATACAATTTCAAAACTTTAAATTTAATTTCCATTATTTATTTACATTTTAAAATAAAATTTAAAGTCTAAAATCTCAATTACTTCAAATTTACGTACTCAAATTCACAATTTCAAGACTTAATATTTAATTTTCTTAAAACCATAAAATATATAGTTTTAAATCAAAATTTCATACTTTTAAAAATACATATTTTAATAAAAATCATTTAAAAATATACCACGGGGTCTGTATATAATTTTCTAACCTAGGTCAAGTGATACGGATATATATCATTTCAGTCCGCAGTTTACAAAGAAAACCCGGGTTCTATCATTTCAAACCCGCAATCCCAAGTCAAATAAAATACAATAAAAATCGCTCAGGCCTATCATTTCAGCCCATGACGATTTTTTACTATTCTAAAGTGTGTTCGGGTATGTATCATTTCAACCCATAGTGATTCTATTCTAACAGGGAACTTGCAGTGTGATCATATGCATAAACAATATAAACAATGTCAATGTCGCAATATATCAAAGGTCAGGTGATAACTAACGGTTTTAACATGGTAATAACATGGCATAGCATATCATATGATCATCATTAACTTGCATACACATTTTATATTACTATACACTTGCCATCAATTTACTATTTCATAAGTAAATATGTCAGAGTGAGAAAGACTCACCTTTTACGAAGCTAGAGACAAACAACACGCACAAGAGAGATTCCAAAGGCACGACAAGCACGATTTGATTTGAATTGATGGAGACCCTTGTAAACAACACAAAATATAACATACATAAGCACAAATATAGATATCGACATACAAATATAATCAACAACTTTAGTTTGCAAAACAGTTGCAAAACAAGAGAGATGACCAAACCTTAGAAGCAAAAGACTTGCACACGACAACATAAGCTTGTCACATGATCAAATGGGCTTGATCTCACCACACTAGGCTCTAGTTTGGGTCAGGTATGGCAACCATAAAGGTCAGGTTACAAGTGAATGAAGGTGGTGGAAGAGTTACAACATGAAGCATACATGGGTTCAAGGCAAATATGTGAAGTGTTTAGTGCATTTTGACTCGGCTATGACCACATATAGGCTCGACCATGGGGTCTTCATGTCAGGTCAGATCTGGACAGTAGTGAAAGGGGCAGCCAGAGGTGAAGTAGATGATGGTGGTGGTGGCTAAGGGGTGGCCAAAGGCAACTATGAAGGCAATAGTGGAGTATAGGCTTGGCTAGCATTATTTTGGTGAAGTGCTTTGCAAATTTGAGGTGGTGGCTTCATCTAATGGTCATGGACAGAGGTGGTGGTCAGAGGAGAGGGGGTTGGTGCTGCTGTAGATGGTGGAGAGGATGGTGGTCAGCAAGGAGAGAGGTGAGGCCAAGCAAACATGAAGAAGAGGAAGGCTAAATCAGTGAAGAAGAGGGAAAAATGTGAAAAGAAAAGCCATTGTTTTTTTTTCTTTTTCTTTTTCTTCATGGCCGTGATTTTTAGGGGATGAGAAGTCTTTGCTTTCACGTGAAAAAGAAAGAAGAATACACGGCTGAAGAATGGAGTTAAGGCAGCCAATTGAAGAGATGTTGGTTGAGAAATGAAAAGACAGAATACAAAAAGGCTTAAGCAAATAAAGGGTCACAAACCTTTCAAATTTCCACCATTTCTTTTTAAAATTTAAATACATGTAAAATATGTATAAATACAGATAAAACACGAAAATATAGTAAATAAACAAAAATAAATAATTAAATATTAATTAATTAAATATAATTAAATTAAGAAAATAACAAAGAAAATGTAAATTAGGCTTGAAAATTTGAAAATAAATGAAATGAACTTTGGGAAAATTGTATGTACATGAAAATTATTTATAAATAAAGATAAAAACATAAAAATAAAATGCATACATAAAAATGAATAAATAAATTTTAATTAAATATAATTTAAATGAAGAAAATAGCAGAAAAATGGAAACTAACCTTTAAAAATAGAAAATAAATTCAATGAGCTTTGGAAAAATTCAAACATCACTTTAAAAATATTTAAAAGGTAAAAATATATGTAACATAACATATAATACAATTTTGAATAAGATATGACAATTAAAAAGATTATTTATATAATTTAAAATAAAAAAAATAGTGTTAAATAAAACAATTTACACCCAATTTTGTAAAAAGCATAACTTTCACAATATTATTCGGATTTCAACGAAACGAAAAGCAGTGTTCTTGAAATTTTATTTACTTTCATAATAAAAGATAACACTAAAATTTTCAAACTTTTAAAATTAAAATTTTCAAACTTTTAAAATTTAAATTTAAAAGTAAAAGTTTGACCAGATTGACCAAAATTCACATTTTCTGGAAATATTCAATTTATGCATGTTTGAAATTCTAATACACATCAAAATCAACATTTATATTTCAATTAACAAAATATATTCATTTTAATAAATAAAATAAAGTTTTTAAATTAGGAATTTAAATTAAAATAATTAAAATATATAATTAAAACAATTAGAAAATACAGGGTTGTTACAAGAAAACTATACCGAACCATAGTACACCTTCCAACAACTCCCTCATGTGCTTGCCTCTGACCACTTCCCCTTTTCTCTACGTCATCTAGCCTTAGAATATACCATAATCGTATTTCGATTCTTTCATCCACGAAGTACCTATGGGTTACAGTTCCAATTTACGAACTTAAGCCTCATATTAAAACTCCTTAGTCTGGAAAAGCATTTAAATAAAAGGGGTCGATACCTAGCAAATAGATTGAAGCTCGGGAGAATTCTGGAGTTAAGGGCACGGTTTTAATTAATTCTGAATGATTCGGGAAAGGAGTGATGCAGGGTATGATGCTAGAGAAAGGAAGGGCAGTTAAATGCTCGAAGTTTGTTAAAAGGTGAAGTTTGTAAGTACAACATAGCAGAGGGGAAAGTGAAGAAGAGAGGAAGAAGGAAAGTGCCGAACTTTATAGGGGAAGAAAGGGAGCCGAAGGGACAATGACCGGTCAAAACGACATCGTTGGGCATCGGCATTCAAGAGTGTTCGGCATCCACGATGCTCGGCATCGGCTATGCTGTACGGCATTTGCATGTCGTTCGACGAGCGTCGCCTCACCTCGTATTTGAAAAAAGATACTATCGAGAGAATTGAGCCGAGGCCTGAAGCAAAACACGGAGAGCTCATGATTCAAAGCACACCACGTTCGACCACCTGATGCACTTTGGGGACAAGTGTTACATGAAAGTTTGTCCAGGCAACTACTGTTCGGCATTTATGAGTCGTTCAGCATCCAGATCGTTCGGCATTAGAGAACGCTCGACATTTAGGAAAGCTCGGCATTTAGGAGTGTTCGACATTAGAAAGAGCTCGGCTTCCAGGGTCGTCCGGTACAAATGATTCGTTTGGCACTCAAGTTCGTTCGGCATCTATGGACGACCGGCATGCAAGAGCATTCGGCGTTAAGAGACGTTCGGTATTGTATATCGTTCGGCATCTATGGACGTTCGGCATGCAAGAGCATTCAGCATTAGTAGACGTTTCATATTGTATATCGTTCGGCATCTATGGACGTTCGGCATGGCAGAGTCATTCGGCAGTCCATACTGCTTAGCATCCAAACCTTGTTCGACACATCACTTCGTTCGGCATAAATCTCGTTCGGCATTCAGGATCGGTCGGCATCCAGAGTTGTTCGACACAACACACTGGGTCGGCTTCCAGTGTCGTTCGCCACATATACTTCGTTGGCATTTAGGGTGTTCGGCATCACTTCGATCGGCATGAAGATAGCGTTCGGTGTTCATGCCTTGTTCGGCATTTTTCCGTTCGACATCTATGGATCGGCACACAGAGATCACTCTTTTTGGGCCAAGCTACTTAGCTACCTGGCCCACCAGGGAAGTCCAACCCATCTTCGCCTATAAATAGAGAGGCAAAGGCACAGTGAAAGGGACCTTTTTTCGAGAACACCGAGGAGACTCTGCCGCATTCAAGACTCATTCAAGACTTAATCTTTTGTTGCTTAACAATTGTATTTGAGTGATTGGTATACGGATTGTATATGTAATCGATTGTAGAGAAAAGCAATAGAGATCTACCTCAAAGTGGACGTAGGCAATTACGCCGAACCACTATAAATCTGGTGTTCGTTTTTTCTGCATTTAAATTTACGTACTGTCCTCTATTTAACTCTACTTTCTTCATTAATCTCTCTACACAATCTCTCTTAAGGGTGTTAGCAACCAACTCTGGTGCTAACAATTAATTATCCTCAATTAATTTTATTGAGTAATTATTCTTTAATCACTTGATTAATTAAACATTAACAATTAATTAATTGTCCTTTAACCGTAGTTTAATTAACCTTTAACTAATCAATAAATTAACCTTTAACTAATCACATTAATTAATTAATCATATTAATTAATTATTCTTTACATAATTAATTAAGTAAACCTTTAATTAATCACATTAATTAATTAATTAATAACATTAATTAATAATTAATGACATTAAATAATTAACCTTTAATTACTTTCATTAAGTACTTTATCTTTTAATTACTTACTTCCATTAATTATTCTCTAATTAATTAATTAACCCTTAATTATTAAGCAATCAATCAATCTTTAATTAATCAAGACTTTAAAGATAAATCATTATCTTGATTAATTACTTTAATTATCATTTAAATCTCATTTAAATGAAATGTAGGTAACTAATTTATTCAAAAACACTTAAGCACTTCTATTTATTTAAAATTTAATTACCCTTATCTTAATAACTTACTTAATTAAATTAAATGCTTAACATTAATTCGATACAAAATTACTTGAGAAACTTTTGGTTAATCACTTCTTGATTTCATCATTTTATTACATTTGAAAACACTTGGAAATTTACTTAATAAAATTATTACAAAACCATATCAATAAATTCTAAAAACACTTAATCTTTAGAAATAAATCTTGAAATCTGTTTTAAACCTTGTTAATAATTTACTTTGAAAATTTTGATTTGCATTCCTTTAAAAACTTACTCAAATTAATAAAATTTAAAACTTGGTTAACATTTGTTTTAAAAAAACTTATTGATCATCACGTTTTAAATAAAACCCAAGCCAACCCTTATATTACCCGCTCATTCTCGAGAAACTCGCGTCTTCACTTTACTTCGAGTCAACTCGAACAACACTTCGAGTCAATCCCCGAGAAATATCCATCTTTCCCAAATCAATCAACATCCCAGACACCCAAATGCATGTGTGCACGTGCATAACCACCCTGACCATCTCTGAACGTCGCCGAGACCTTCGATGACAACCCGACCTCCCAACTTCGATGAACATGACTAGAAAACAGAATTGAGTTGCTCGATTGCCCTAGAACCCAAACGCCAGTCGACAAATCCACCTCAAGTTGACAATCCCAACCATTTGGAACCTCGTCGATCCACTCAAAACTTCGTCACAGTCCCGCACATCGATACTACCACTTGCGATCGAACCCGATCCTCTCTCGACGGCGCATTTACCTTTTAAACTTCGTCGACCAAACTCGGTCTGAAACCCTAAATTGACACCTCACAACCTCCACTGCATTCGATCTAATCTCTAACCATTTTTCCTTCAATCCTCAACACACCAACGATCTCTAGACCAAACCCCAACTAAAAATTCGTCGCCGTTCATCGGCAATCGATAAAAATGTCGAATCTGATCAACCTAGAATATCTCATCAATTACAATGCTAAAAATTATGATATTAATGTCAAAAATCATCATTTCATACACGATTCAATTTAGATAATCGAAACATGAAATTAAGAATATTGATTTTCGACATATACATGTTTATTACTGTAATTTTCAATTCTTGAAATGATTACTATATTTAAATACCTAAAACTATTTTTAGAATTGATTTTACATTGTTATAAACATTTTTAATTTAGGAACCAAAGCCTAAAATTGAATACATGAGAAGATATGGATTTTTAAAAGCTGTTCTTAAGCTTGTGAAAACAACAGAGGCTTATATATAAATATATACAGATATTACCAGACATATCACAATATATATACATACATCCACATTCATTTCACACATGCAAACATATTTACACAATCATCCAAGCACATTTCACATCATACTTCAAATATTATCAAGATGTAACACGTTTTAAGATTTTTAAAGGTGGTTTACTCACCTGACAATTGAAAGAAACAGAGAAGCCTGTAGTTGATCTTTGAAAAATTGGAAAATGATCTGGAATTTTTGTTGAATTTGATCTGTACTTGGTTTTAATTTGATGAAGATTGTTTGAGTTGAGCATTGAATCATTACTTGATCAGGTTGAAACTTGATCTGATTTGCTTGCAGGTTTGCTTAGTTGAAAACTTTGTTTTGCATAATTACTTCCTTTTGAGTTTGATCATTAATTTGCTTTTGATCTGAAATGATTAGATCTTTGTTTTGATTTGATTTTTTCTTCTTCTGATTTTTAACTTTTTGAAATGTATCAAAGGAAATGAAATGCAGAAGTAAGGAGAAATGTATATATACCCGAATTTCCTCATTATTAAAAATTCAAAGAAAATTAATGCCACATGTTTATGCATGACATAATTTACTTAACACTGGTGTCCATATGTATTCATTAGCTTAAAAATGTTTAAACATGTATTTATGGTCTTACAAATGTCAATTTGCATGCCTTAAATGTTTTAATATGTTTATATAACTTATATATTATATCTTCCTATTTAGTTTTTCATATATATATACATATATATATGTTTTATACATTTTCTATTATGTAATTAATCATTTTCTTTTTATAAATGTTTGTAACTTTAAGAAATTGATTTTTATAATCTAATTACACATTAATAAATAGGCATATATATATTAGAATTTAATCCTCAAATAGTTTGTTTGAAAATTATTAAATTCAAATCATAACTTTCAGAACAATATACATACACACACACACACACACACATATATATATATTATAATTCCAAAACAAATTTTCATTAATTTAAAATATAAGGTTTTCAAATCCAATTTATTTTTATAAAATATTTATTTTTGAATTTCAAATTAAAATTCTATTTACAATCAATTTATATACATATATATAAATAAACAAACAAATTTTTATTTAATTTGGAAATTTTCAAATTAACTCACAATTTAATTCAAAAATTTATATTAATTACTTATTTATATTTAGCTTAAGACCGGGATCGTTATATAGGGGCATCCTAATCAAAGAGAATTCTAACTAAAAAGAAAGGCTTGAAAGGAAGATAAAATAATTATATTACGAAAAGAGAAGGGATGAATAGACTAATATTAATCGCGGGTGACCTTAACCGGGTCAACCGAGATTCCAGGAATAAAATCAATAAGGAATTCAATTTCCCACATGGGAGAAAGAGAAAGTGACTTCACCCAATATCAGGATAATCTCTGATTGTCGGAGTAGTGTCAAGACTATAAGAGAATTACCCTGCTCATCTACTCGAGACGGTTCGGGCTTTGCAAGAAATAATAGCATCTAACCAAGGATGTAGAAATCTCAAGTGAATCGACACCTGTTGCAAAGGAGTTCACCGCTTTTCAAATCATATAAGATTGGCGGGACCGTCGATGGATTAGACACATAAAAGGATGAAGTTTTCAATTAGGTGGCAAGATAAACTCAATTTATTACAAAAATCAATGAGAATGGAGCTATGGGGTGCTCCAGTAATAAGAAGAACACAAAAAGAAAAGGACAAGGAAGGATTTTAGAAACGAGGAATGTTCTAAAATTCAAGGAAATTCGAATCAAAGAGGAAGAGATTTAAGCTCGAACGAAGGTAATTTTGTAATTAAATTTTACTCCTATGCTAAGTTTTGCCTAAACCAGAGCTCTGATACCAACTGTAACGACCCGCTATTTCGAACCATTCGCATCCACACATGTCGTACTTAAATTGCTTAAAATATTAGATTGTTAATTTATTATTTGGCAAGCTCAGCATTTACAATAAATAAATCAATCACAGAATCACATACATAGAATATTACAACAACAAGCAGCGGAATAGATAAATAGTAGTTCATGAAGCTGCTATATAAACAAAAATGTTTAAATAAAATACAAAAGAATACCTTAAATACGATGTAGTCTCAAATACGAACAGATGATAAGTCTGAGCAAAAAAAAAATGAAAAAGCTGAATAGATAAGACAGATCTTCAAGCAAAACTCCAATCTCCAAAGGTGAGTCTGAAATGTTGTGACACTTAGTCCGACTCGAGCGTAAATCGAAACACAAAACGCTCGAGTAAGGATTGACATTCTTATATTAATAAATTCAACGCAAGTGAAATGTCAACTGAAATACAAGTAACTTAAAGGATGTTTGGGATTTCCTTCCTCTAAGGATCCGTGGAACTATTTACTATGTAGTAACATACGCTATTATAGTATGTCTATAGTAAAGTAGAAGTTTTAAAATAGCATTAAGGCATGACCTATATCCCCCTTAACACATTTTATATATTCACATAGTCTATACCATACCGTAACTCCCCCCATAAATTGGAGGGCTAGCAGAGGGCACTCCATAGGTATGGTACAAACCAAACTCATAGAAGGCACGATAAGGCATTCGACAAGGAACTCGGGCAATGCCAGGGTAGATATACCATTTACGTATCCGAACCGGTGGTAATGCATAGCAGCTACTACCGCCCACCTCGTGACACACCAACGAATCAAAAGTGCACCCAATCAAATCATAAAAGCAATAGAATGGTCTCGAAGAAATGTGTCTGATAAGAGGAATGACCTCACTTGTCCCGGCATGGCTCCTGTTTTAGCCGCATCAAGCTGACTCACGGAAGTCAGGGCTACCTAAATACTATATAAAATCGTCACCAAACCATCCGACTTCGTTTTGGAATCTCCACCACGTACGTAGTTGTTAAAGTGGTTTTCGCTATTGGCAGAGAGTATGACAATATCCAGTCCCGGTCTCTTTAACAACTAAAGGCTTATTTCACATCATGGTCATTTCATTTCAAATAGTTCATACATCCTATCAAAATATCATATTCATTTCAAAACCATAACAAATTCGATATCAATATTCACTTAAAAAAATATTCATTTCCAGAATCGTAACACATTTAAAAATTATAACACTTTTGAAATCATAACATTTTTGAAATCAGAACACTTCCGTAATCATAACAGTTCCAACTTAAACAATTTGATATTGAAAATAGTATATATAAATATATATATATATATATATATATTAAAATAGTCATAAATTCAAATAGTTTATATACATAATAAAATACTTTATATAATAATATTAGTTTCCTCTAATTTCGCAAATCGATTCAAATCATCTTAAATTCCAAAATTCAATTTAAATCAATTCCAGTTTAACCATTTCAATTTAAAGTTTAAAGATTCAAGTATAAATATTCAAACATTTACAATATAAATTTCATTTATATTTCAACATTTAGCTTTAATTTTTATTCAAATTAGACAATATTCATTTAACCATTTTAATAACAATTTATTTAAATCCCAACTTATATATTTAAACCAATATTTAATATTCAATTTCAAATTTATTTAAAATTGAGAATATTCGTTTAATCACTTTTTTATCAAATCAAGTTATAAATCATATTTTTTCCAAAATCTCAAAATCAATAATTTCAAATAAATTCTTATTTAAATTCAATTTTTAACCAATTTAAATTCCAAGGCAACATTAATTTATCTTCCCAACCTTTATTATTAAAGTTATAAAAATATATTTTTAAAAAATATTAATACAAATTTAAGTAAACACTTAAACGTATTATAAACCAATCAAATTAAATTTTATTAAATTAAATCTTATTATTAAGTTTATTTATTAAACCTTATTCTATATATTTTTAAAATAATAAATTTTTTAAGAAGATCTTAAAATTTATATTTTTATAAAACTAACTTATAAATTAAAATTTCCAAAACATATTATTTTAAAAATCTAAATTTTTATACATATATAAAAATAGCATTTATATCATATAAAACAATATTGATAAAAACGCATATGTTTTCTTTTAAACTTTGGAAATCATTTTTTCAAAAATACATACCAACGGTGTCCGTATATAATTTTCTATCCTATGTTCAAGTGATACAGATATTTATCATTTCAATCCGCAATTTAAATATCTATGGGTATATATATCATTTCAACCCGCAATCCCAAAATCTAAAATCAATGAAAATCGCTTGGTTTATAATTTCAACGCATAACGATTTTACCTTATTCTACAAAATCGTTTAGATTTGTATCATTTTAACCGATAGGGAATTCTAAATTAACAGGGAACTTGCAAAGCGAGAAAAAATATGATAAAATATAACATATCAATAATAGACATATATCACCAGTGATACACTTAATTATAATATAAACAACAAGTGATGGTGTTAGATGTCATAGGTGAACAGTTACAGATAATGGTATATCATATATAGCAATCAGATATTTAACAGTTCAAATTTAACAGCATATTTCAATTGTCATTTCAAGTGAAATCAAATTTATTAACTTTAAGGATGTTGATCGTGAGTGATGCTCACCTATTGAGGTTAGAGAAATTTGACGATAAAATGAGTTATGAATCCAAGCACGAATTCCAAAGCAAAGCAAGATGGGTACAAGTTCGACGAACAAAGCTGATAAATTGGAAATCAAGAACAAAAAATCAGCTTGATATAACTGAAACGAAATGTGTAATCTGTTTCAAAATCATTATCTCTTAAACCATATGTATTCAAAATCAACACAATAATAATATATATTAAGTTATATTCTTAAAACCCATACTTAGACCAATATTATATCCTTGAAACACATATACAAAATGAAATCTGTAAAAAAAAATTGATAAATGAAATCTGTAAAAAAAAATTGATTTGTGTTATTATAACATACTTTAAAATCACTATTGCCGTAAACTGATATACCTATATACTTTAAAAAAATCGATACTGTTACAAACATATGTGTAAATTATATATTTTGAATATTAATATTCTTCAAATACCAATATTCCTGTCTATATATATACAAGCTACTCCAAGCCATATATATATACAGTAATACAGACCATATAACAGAGTGTACACATAGGCTTTCAAACTTTTATATTAATAAACTTTTATATATATATATATATATATATATATATATTCTTTAATTTTAGAATATAAGTTGATATGGGATGCTGAACTGGAATTCGAAATTATTGTTAAAGTATATATGAAAAAAATAATACTGCATGATATACTAAAATATATACCACTTACATATGTACAGCAGATTATATATTATGTAAACTATTATAAACTATACATTAAGACCCAATAGCTCATATATGTGTATATAGATCAATATACATATACAGACATTATATATATTATAACATCAATGTATATACAAAATGAAACTTACATGTATATATAATGGAGGCTAAGCTTTAGATTAAAGTATATATAGGCTTCACAAAATATGAAAAAAACTTCTCAAATGAAAGAAAACTCAATATATATATATATATATATATATATATATGCTGTAGGTAAATATGAAAATATACTCCAAATATATATACTACAGAAAAAATGAAAACGTACACAATATATATAATCAGGAAGAAAACGAGGGAGATGAAGCAGGCTTCATAGCAGTGAGAAGGCTAAAGGTTTTGATGCAGATCTCAGCTAAGCAAAACTAGAAGCAACATAGGTGTGAGGCTGATGGAAATAAACATGCGGATCTTGGTGTTGATGGTTCGGGTCTGTGCTGCTATGCTTGGTAAAAGGTGGACGTGGAAGGGCGGGCATTGCTAGAGTGGATGGTCATGGGATCGGTGATTGGTTTAGGCTACGGTTGAGCTAGCCAAGGCGGATCTTCGGTGGCGGCTATCACTAAGTGTGAGGCATTGGTGGAGTAGTTGGTGATATAAACAAGGCGATGGCGTTTAAAGGGGATGAATGTAACGACCTGGGGTTTTGTGACAATTAATTATCGTCAAATGACGATTAAATTGGTTGTTAATTGCTATTGGAATTTTAATCGGTTGAAATTCTTTTAATAATGGTTAAGAGTTACGCAGGCTTTAAAATTGAAATTGTAGCCCATGTTTTCATTTGTTTGTTTTGTGCCGTGATAACTATCAAAGGCAAACCCGCCCCCAATTATTCATCCATTTTTCGCAACCCTAAACACAAACGAACGAAAAAAATGGCGGCCTCGTGTTCATTCATCTTCGTTCCAAATTAGGGTTTTGTGGAAAAATTGAAGGCGCCGACATTAATTGCTTCGATCTGGTGGATTTTGCTTGCCGATCGATTGTTGTGCTCATCAATATAAGGTGAGTGAATTTCGATTTTCACTCACATCTAAATCAAAGCTAATGTCTTTATTCGATTTGAATTTGCTAATCTTGTGTTCGACTGAGGGTTGCTTGACTTCGTCTCGGTCATTCGACTTTGTTGCGATGTTGATGATTTTATTTGACTTGGTCAGATTTCTTGTTGTCTTCGGCTTTAACGTGAATTTTTTCTTCTTCATTTGGTTATCACGTGATTTCGGCTTGTGATAAAGTTTGGCTTCGGCCTTGACTATTTTTTGCGAAAATAATTAGGGTTTGGCACTGTTTTGATTTGAGACTGCTGTTTTATGATTTTTGGAACTCGTTTTGATTCATTGACTTCGACATGGCTTTGGTTTTCTTCATGTAGACCGACCATGCTTTTGACACCTTATTGAATTCTGTATTGGACAAAACTGCATATGCTTGAATTTGTTGTTCTGGCTTGCTCTTTTAACTTGACATTGTTGCATAAGAGTTAAAGCACTTGTGCATGCTTTTCTTGGTTTATGCCTGAACTGTTTAGTCTAGCTATGTTCTATTTTCTGGTCATACCATATGAACTTAGTTCATATGTATGATAAGCCTTGCTTCTCAGTGACATTTAATTGTTGCTGGGAGTTTGTTGTAGCCTGGTTTGCATTGTGTTCATATACATGGCTTGATTCGCAGATTTGGTGCATTATAATTGTTGAGACAGTGGCATTTCATTTGGTCTTCAGGTCTATATGCATTAGTGCTTTGACCCTGACTTGTTCATTGTCACTTGCTTATGCTCTGTTCACTTGTTCGAACTTGCTGCTGTCATGTGTATTTCTTTCTAGCTTTGACTTGAACTATTGTATTCATGGAGTTAGTGCAGCTTCATGGTAGCTGTCTTGACAAATTGAAGCAGTTTGGATATTTTGATTGTCTGGTTTATCAATTGCTGTTAGTAGATGCTGTTGCAGTCTCTGTTTTCTGTTGATAGATTCGAACTTTGGTTGAGACTTGGTTTTTATGTCTTGACCATTTCATTTGAATTTATACCTGCGTTGAATCCAGCTTATAGCTCGGATTTGACCTTGTGTTGGAAGTTGTGACATTATTTTATTGCACTTAGGTTGAATCTGGTATTTCGCGTTCGACCTTGTGCTCGTTTGTAAATTTTCATTGTGTATATACGTGCACATTGTCCTACGTGCACATTGTCCATGTCATTCTGCTTTGACCATTGAGGCCGTGGCATTGATATTTGAATCTCCATTTGCTTTTGATTCGTTGATCTTTTGTGTATCTCATGCTGTAGTGGAGAGGCAGTACATGCGTGCGTGTGCTGCAGCCCTACCAGAATTGATATTTTTAAGCGATATTTCAATTACTTGAATTGTTTTGTCCAATTCAATATTTTAAAATTGTAATTTGATTCAGTTTGATTTGATCATTTTGTTGTTGTTTAATTATCTATTTGATAATTAGATTATGAGTTTCTAATTATTTGTTTAATAATTAGATTTTGTTGTTAATTGCCGTTTAGGCAATCCTGTTGTTTTCTAAATTATCTTCATTGATAATCCTTTCATTTATCTTCGTTGATAATTTGAATTTGCTGATTTGTAGTTTAACACTGTTACGTGTTATATTTACCGTTATCCGATTTCTTCTGAAGGGATTGGATAGGTAAGATTTATTGTGACTGTCGTCTATTTGATTATTTATTTATTATTGCGTCCGTGCATTAATAACTGAGTTTGAATTAGACTGACCCGTGTATTATTTTCTTTTGAATTTAATACTCGGGTCAGACCGAGTTATTACAGGTTGTTGATATCTTGCTTTGGGTTGTTGCTTGAGCTATGAAGTCTCTTTATACCTTTTGGAGTAGTTGTTGTCATAGTATAGGATGATATGTATTCATGTATATTCATTATATTAATGTACTTGTATATGTAACATCCTGTGTCGACAGTTGTAGTTGTATCATATGTATTGTATCATGTGTATTGTAACTGACTTCAGTTATATATATATATATATATATATATATATATATATATATGAGATTTGATATTATCTATGTTTCGCATTTAGTTTATCTGTGTTATTATTATATATATTGTTCTACACTATTATGAACCATCGTAGTTCGTTTTATACTGGAATTGGATATGTCGATGGGAGTAAATAAACAAAGAGATGAAAAATATATATACCACTCCTATCGAGATAACCAATACTAGTGTAAGGCTCGACTACGGATGGCAGCTCCTATCCAGCCTTATTCTTCGTAATAACAGACAGTATTTCCTTTTAATACTCTTTGTTATTGTGAGCATAGAGGTGGGGCGTCACAATAAAGGCCGATGTCTTGGGAAGGGACGGAGAAGGTTGTGTCGGCATGGGGAAATAATGCAAGCAAAATGATGATGGGAGGAGAAAGATGAGCTGGCTACAAACAAATACAAAAGCTTTGGTACAATATATTTTTATTTTTATAAAAGCATGAACAAAAAAGGAAGAGCCTCCAAAATGAACGAAGCAATAATGTTATAAAGTGACAGTGGGAATAGTAATAGTTACAGTTTGAATTTCTAGAAAAAATATAAGGTTGTTTGATTTCAACAGTTAGATAGATGAAAGGACAAGAAACCCAAAAGGTTGAAATTGGTTACCAGTACAGTTAATTGTTTTATCGATTTCGCCGTGCAGCGAACTTCGAAATAAACAAATAAATATATTACGGAGATCAGCACGACAAGACGATCAAAAGGGTACACAGATACCAACGATACGACCAAACTATCAAAAGTTGATGTTTGGTACCGAAAATGCTGCTAAAACGCCGAAAATAAGATAAACGGAGCAATAGCAATTCAAATTTGTCGAAACGAAATATGACATCACACTCAAAAGATGATTTAAAAATTTATTATATAAAAATATTCAGGTTTATGAAATATTTTATTATCATCAAGTATTAATTGATTTAAATTTAAATAAACTTACACAACAAAATAAACTTTCATATTATCTGATGAAAATTTATTATTTTCTATGTTTAAAGAGACGTATTCCAAATATCAAATTTTTATTTCCAAAATCAATTATTTAAATTTTACAAAAATTCAGTTTAATTACGTTTTTAAAACCATTAAAATTTACGGGTCATTACATAATTATGCTTGTCGAGAGCTTCGAATTAATATAAAATTGGATATAGTTTGAGGAGTTTGATTTTGAAATTTAAATTGAAATTAGAATAGGGTTTGCAAATTTGATTTTGTTTCTACCATTGAAGAAAGAAGCAGACAAAAGTTGATGTATGTAAAGGAATAAGAGATAGAAAGACTGCTAGGGTTAGAGCAGAACAATTTATACCAACGAAGCCCAACAAGAAATGAATAATGCCGGAATTGATTTGAAACGACAAATACGACCCGAAAAGACCGTTCTACTTCAGGGAACGAAAGCATGTCACCCCATATATCAAAATAGATGTTTTCGATAATTCTAAATTCAATGGAGCAGGTTTCAAGTCCCAATTCCATTGTATAAAGAAGTTAGCTTAAAATCAGCTTATTTCAAATTGATTTCAACTAAATTTAATTAAATTAACTTCCACGCGTTTCGAGTCCTTACGATCAAACGACAAGTCCGATCGCCATGAAACTTGAAGTCCTACTACAATTCACCATTACAGATTCGATGAAATTGGTTTCATCAAAATCCGAGACAGTGGCCAAAATGGCCATTTCATGTTAATTAAATAAATTATTATTAAATTGATTAAATCACTTTTTAATTCCACTTTTACTAACTAACCAATTTTATCATTTTTGATTACTTAAACATTTACAATAATTTAAAACAAATTTACATATCAATCCAGTGTTAAATATTACAGTAATTACAGTGTTCAATTTCAACCGTAATAAAATTCAATAAAGTATATATTTAATTATAATAAATTCGATTTTAATCTTTTTATTCAATCAATTATCAGATTATGAATAAAATTAACATTGGGTTACATCTTATTACGCTAATATTCCCAAATTTCATCTTTACCATATTAGTTGCAATATTTCAATTATATTGAATTTTTGTTGATTTTCACATTAATCAAAATTTGAAATCCCAATTAATTTATTTATTTCTCTTGGTTTCACTCTTTTATTAAATCAATTATTGCCTTATGAATATAATTGACATTTCTGTATATTTTATTGGATTCACATTTTACAGTTATCGTCTTAACTCATATTAAAGTAACATTAAATTACATTTAATTGCAATTGATTAAATAAATTGGTAACAAGTAACAATTGTCACCAATTCTATATTTAATCACATTCGTATGTTTGTTATCTACATACAAATGTTATAGTTATTTACACAACACTAATTTTATTCAATTACAATTTATTACTTACTATTTCATTAAATGAATACAATATTTAAATTATCAATTACTCTTTTAATCCAACTATCAATTAATACACACATTATTATGATTAATTTGCAATCTATAACCAATTATAACTCTTTAATCATTTCAATTAATTGGAATTACATTTAAAGAAGTTATCAATTATCTTAAATTAATAATATTACATTTCATTCCAATTATATTCTTATTATTAAGTCACAAATTATCATTTCTTCCAATTGTAAATCACAAAATCTTATTAAATCAACTATTTTTAATTATCGAAAATTACGGGTCATTACAATAAAACTTGATTTCCATTAAATATTAGTATTCTTTAATGAATCATTTCATACTTAACTTTGTCTATTCTTTGATTCACATTTATTTCTTCATATATAGTGTCATTTGATACTAAATCTATTTATGAATCATTTCTACATTTTCATAAGTTTTATAATTATTTATTCAAATAGTATTCACTTTTAACTATTCAATTTAATTATTAACCATTTCAAAACATTAGCTTAAGTTTATAACATTTTTTATACATATTAATTCTTTATTTATAGACATAATTTCATTTTTGAAATACTTTTATTACTTAAGTTTTTGCTTGTATAATATTCTATTACATATTTATGTTACATATTCATATTTAACATTTTCAACTTTTTAAACATTTTTGGTAAGTTCTATATAGGTTTTTAAAATGTATTGAGTGTTATAAAAATTTATCTTATTCATTTTAGTTAGCAAAATGTTCAATAATTTACAACTATTAAAATTTAACTTCTCATATTTCATTTAAACACATAACTTCAATTTCTTATTTCTCATTTAAGAAGTTTCCAACTATTAAAATTTCACTTTATTTCTGCAGTTGAAAATCATTAATTAATTGGAACTTCAGAATTCAAATACGGCTTCATTTTAAATCGTTTTTAAATAATATATATATATATATATATACACTCATCTCTTTTATATATATCAAATCATATTTTGAAATTTTAAATCAAAATTTTATTTATTGAACCAAATGCGTAGCAAAGCTACTAAGTGGCCTTCCCTACTTCGAAGATCGAAAATTAAGGTCGATGATGTGGTCGTCATCGCCGAAATTATTTTCCAGTGATAGAAGAGAGGAGTACAGAAATTACTTCTTATTTTAAAATTCTTTTAAATCATTTCTTTCAAACCTTATTGAAAATACTTCTATCCGAAAATATTTCCAAATAATACTAATATTATTTTTCCAAAATCTTTGAAAACAAATTTTAAAACACCAGAATTTAAGTTCCAAAAATTCCAATTAAATTCATTTTATTTGTAAATCATAATTAATACCATATTTATAAAATTAAATTTTCTTACAACATACAATAGTAAATAGTTTTAATAACCTTCACTGACCAACCAATAAATGACAATGATCAAATATTATCATTTTCAAACACACAACACACCAAAAATAATATTAATTTATGAAAAAATATTCTTTTAATTAAAAAATATAATACTATGTAAAATTGTTTCATTTACCTATTTTTTAAAACCAATATCGTGTCAGTTTACCCTATTCAAGTGTTTAGAAATTCTATCGACGCCATAGCGTCTTATGTACCGACCAGAATTTATAATTACCAGATAGAACAAATTAACAAATTAGAAAACATTTTCATAGTACTATCAAATACGCTCTCTCATACATATATACACATAAACTCATTCTAGGGTATTACTTACTTTATCTCTAATGAGTTTATCCCCAACAGGCTAAGGTATCTCTAAACCTGGCTCTGATACCAACTATGACGGACCACCATTTTGAACTATTAAGTTGAAAATAAACCACACATGTCTAACTCAAACCATTCACAGGGGCAGATTATCAATGGGGTTTAATAAGAAAATATGAGAAAATAAGGAAAACAAAACGCAGAATCTCGCAGCGGAATGACAAAATATAATAATCAAATAAATAATTCGTGAAGCTGTTTTACAATATACATTTGATTATGCAATTTTTACAATATAATTAGAGTACAATCAACAAACATACCAAAATAATGTAGCGGAATAATAATAGTAAATACGGTCCAACGAACTTCGTCTTCGTCTTGTAAGGAATAATGTCTTCAAACACTGAAATACTCAAGTTGACTCGAGCGTTATCAAAAGATAAAATACTTGAGTCAGAACTAAAAGTTCTAATGTAAGTTAAATCAATAAAAAGTAAATTGGAGTGTAATAGATTCAGAGGTGTTTACGGGATTTTCCATCTCAATCAAGTGTACAACACGAGTGCAATAACTTAAGAGATGTTACAGGATTTTCCATCTCCTAAGGTTCCATTAAACTATCTATATGTAGTAAGATACGCTATATATGTAGTGTCTATCAGTAAGGTAAAGTATTAAAATAGCGTTAAGGTTTACATTGATCCGCCTTAACACATTTTTAAGCAGGTAGTCTACGTAGGTCCTATAGCACAACCAGTAACATTGGTAGCCAGTAAGTCCCCTATAGGTACCATACTAAAACAAAATCGTAGTGGGCAAGTATAAGGATAAAAGTATGACAGGCACGTATGGCAATGCCCAAGGTAGGATACCACAAGTTCGGGTCGTAGGGCTGATGGTAATGCATCGTAGCCAGGATTGCCCACCATGAACATCCATCCCATAATCAAATCAAGTTGCACCGGTCAAGTCAAAATCAATATAGTAATACAAAGAACGGATGCCGCTAGGGCTAGCTGGCCCACTTGGCTCGAACAAGCCTTTCCATTTTTGTCATTTCAAATTGTCATAAGTGTCAGGGTCTATCGATCAACGTTCTCTTTCTTCAAATCCAACAAATGTTCGCCAAATCCAATCACATCATTCTGGAGTCTCATCCACGTACACAGTTGTTAAAGTGGTTCCAATATTGAAAGAGATTATGCAAATAAGAGGCCCCGGTTTCTTTGGCAACCAAACATCATTTTACACCCTGGTTGGTTCTTTTACATTTCGAAAACGATTCATATTTATATCGTACCTATGGAGTATCTTCTCGTAGTCTCCCGATCAGGAGATATGCAGGCACTGCACAGACTACTGACACTATTACATGTTAAGGTGGAAAATGTAAAGCCTTAACGCTATTTAAAAGTAAGTTTATTTTACTATTAGACATTATTATAATAGTGAAATATTACTACATAGTAAATAGTTTAACGGATCCTTAGGAGATGTGAATCTCGAGTATCTCTTAAGTTACTGCACTCATATTTATTTCTGTTGATTTAACTTACATAAGATCTTTTAGTTCTGACTCGAGTGTTTTGTCTTTTCAATTCGCTTGGGTCAGTCTGAGCATTTTAGGATTCAGAGACTTTATTTCTGGAGAATGAAGACGAAGAGTGTATTACTATTATCTATTTATTATTCCACTACACCATTGTATTCCGCTGCATTATTAATATTCTCTGGTAAGTGTAACTCTGATATGTATTGTATAAGAATAATTGAATATTTTGTAAAACAGCTTCATAAACTGTATATTTGATTATTATATTTTATCGTTCCGCTGCAAGATTCTGTTTTCTTTTATTTCTTTCTCTGTTTTTTCCTATTTACCCCATAACAATCCGCCCTTCTGTACGGTTTAAGTCTGACATGTGTGGTTTATCGTCGATTTAAAGCGTACAAAAAGACGGGACGTTACATAAAGTGTAAATTATAACTAAAATGAAATGCAAATTGGGAAAGAAATAAAGTATTTTTGATTTTGTTTTTGAAATTCTGTATTTTTTATAGAAATGCAAATGTAATTAGAAGTAGAATACAAACAAAATAGAAGCGCAAAGCAAACACACGCAATTTTTTTAAATGCACTCAACACACAAAACAAACGCATAATAAAATGAAAAGAAGATAATTCAAAGAATAGAAAACTAAAATCAAAACTATATCCCGGCAACGGCGCAAAAAACTTGTTCGTCGACGGGAATTCTATCAAATTAGAAAACCATCGACAAATTTTGAAATAAAATTAATCACAAACGCACGACATACAAAAGTTAATATGTGGCGAGTATGGGTTGATCCGTATGGAATTGTTGGATTCTAAATCTCTATTTAATCAAATTATATCAAAGTCGAGAGAATGTTAAGCTAAAAATGTAAGAAAAACAAATAAAAAGAAAATGATAAAAATATGAGAGTTAAATGATACTTTAGAAATAATTCTACTCTTTAGATCATATAGTTCAACAAATTATGAAATTATGATTTCTCTTTTTTGATCATTAGTAAATTTAAATGATGTTTTTATCATAAGTATGACATATTTGTGCTATTAATTAGCCCAACATAAGCCATCAAACTTTAGTACAACCTCTAAATCACTATTCAAGTCTTATGAAAAATGGAAACAAGTTGAAAATGAAATCTATTTTAAGCATGGCCTATTAACTATTTTTTACAAATATAGGCAATCAAATTTTAATTTCAACATTCACTTCATTACCATCATCATATGTAGGTGAAGAGGTAATTATTATTTATGATTGTTTAAGCAGCTTATTTATTATGAACAACATAGACTATCAAATTCAACATGAAACAATAAATCATATCAACATTCATTTAAGTACAAAAGAAATTAAAATTAATAAGTTATATCGATGCTACATAATTAGAGAGCTTCATTACCACTAAATTGAAGGGGGTTAGCCTCTCATATTTGTTATCAAATCAACAAACATAGCTTGTAACATGAAACAAAAAGAAGAGGAAAAAGAGCTAAATGAAAGAAAAAGTAATCTATTTGCATGAAAAGTAAACTAAGCTACTAACAAAATTAGAAAGAGAGTGTGTAAATGTAAAAGAACATTAACAACATTGCATAAAAAGAAAAGCTACATGAAATAAAAATGTCTAAGCAACCATGGAAAAGAGAAAGAGAACTTTCTTTTATTTTCCTAAATTAAGAGAAGAGACTAAAAGAAGAGAGCCTAAAAGAAAATTACAGAAGAGAGAGTGGTTACATTAAACATAAAGGGTATTTATACAAGTTTAAAACCCTAATTCACTTTTTTGGGAACTACCCAAAATACCTTCTAAGGTAGTGTGGTGGTCAAGTTATCATTAACTTTAAATAATTATTCATTAAGTGTGCATGAAGATTTAATAGCCTTTTAGCATGTGCATTAGCTCCCAAGTGTACATTAAGGTAGGCGGGTAAGTGGGGTCCTCCAAGATCGTCACTTTGAATTATTTTCATCTTCATTCCTTTGTATTCTCTCTTGTGCATACATATTTTCATGAAGCCACTTGTAAAATTCACTAAAATTCCTAAAAAACATAGAAAATTCCAAATAAATTTTCAAAAATTAATAATGCATAAAAATGACCATTTTGCCATTATTTGAAGATGAATATGTGACAATTTAAAAATAATTTGAATTTTGGTTTAAACAAGTTAAAATATCCAATATGATCACTTATTTAATTTAAATAGATTAAATATGGTGGTAAAAATATACACATTTACGTGCACATCACTCCTTCATATGATGATACATAATTATGTATTAATAAGGAGTAATCAGATTTATTGGAGAAAGTATGATTGATGATGAGTGAAGTTGAGTTAATTTCTTTTTGTAAGGACGTGTAATTTAGAACAAGTACACAAGGTTAAATTTAATTTCATTTAAAAAGTTGGATGCACGTAAAAATGTATATTTTTACTCACATGATTAATCTCATTTTAGTAAAATAAATGTCATAATTGAGTGTTTTCACATGATTAAAACCAAATTTCAAAAGTACTTTCAAGTCATTATTCATACATCTACATGGGGCAAGACGATAATTTTCGTGTGTGGATTAATTTGAAAAAAAAATTGCTTACACATTTTAATTTGTTTTGTAGGAGTTTGGATTCAACATAGAAATGGATTCATGTATGTATGCATGCAGAAGTGAAGGATAACAAAAGAAACGAAGAAATAAAAGAATTCATGTAATCATGGAGGATCTCACCTACCCACTGACCATGAATCACAATAAGAGCTAATGCACATATTAGTCGGGATTAAAGGCGCATGCACATTTAATGGAGGATTAATTTTATGTTAATGATAACTTGGAGGCCACACTACCTCAAGGGCATTTTAGAGAGTTTCATGAAAATGGATTAGGGTTTTAGTCATGTATAAATAACTCTCTTATGTTCATGTAATATTATATATCTTTTTATCATGCTATGTAAGTTGTAGCCACAAAATTAATGAGAAATTGAATAGCTTCCTAAGCATTTTCTTCTTCTCTGCTTTTATTTTATTTTCATGCTTATTTTTATTTACAATACTTTCTTCTATTTCATGTTAGTATATTAGCTTTATTTTCATTGCAATTAGTTCTAATTTAATTTATGCAAGCAGTTTAGTTCTCTTTTCTTTTAATTAGCACTTACTTTCCTTGCTTTTTAATGTTGCAATCTACATGTCATGAAATGATAACAAAAATAAGAAGCTAAACTCCTTCAATTTAGGGGTAATGAAGCTCTCTTAAATCATGCTAATTCAACATATTTGCTAATTTATGCTCTCTTTTTATGCTTCATGAATTGTTAGATGTTGATGTAAGTTTATTAGTGAATTTGATAGCGTATGTTGTTTATCACAAATTGGCTATCAGTACTCAAATATAACACAATTTACATTAACATCTAACTAAGTGATTTTGATCGTGGAATTAAGATAGAATCGAAATTTGATGATCTATGGTACTAATAAAAAATAGTAAATAGATCATGTTTAAAATAGATTTTGTTTTAGTTTCATATTCATTTTCATGACATTCAATAAGTGGTTTTAGTTGTTGTACTAAAGTTTGATGGTTTGAGTTATGTTAATTGACGCAGCGGATAATTCGAAATAAACTTCAATCGATGGATTGTAGCAATCGGTGAGTTGAAGATACCAAAAATGCCCAAGTTCGTTGATCCAAAGATACCGAACTCTAGCTATCTCAAACACGTTGATAGCGCACTATACCGTGTTCAAAGATCTACGATTCTTCGCACGTTGATCTAGCGCACTAGATTCCGTGAATCGGCTTCAACAAACGTGGATTCGAGCGCACTCGAACGACGTAAGTGGAGATAGGAGATTACACTCAACTACCAATTGGTATGAAAGCACAAAGCTAACAAAAGAGAAATTTTATTCAAAAATCAACAACCCAAAAATTTACAACACACCCGCTATTTATAGGCATTACAACTCAACACAACCTACAACACTCAACTCCTAGGTCGGCACCGACTCACCATGTACGACTCATCTCGGCCGACTCACCATAAGTCGTTACCGACTCAACACACGCAACTCCAACCCCTTACAACGGAATACAAAGTAAACGACTCAACATGACCGACTTAACAGTAAGACCTACATATAACAACTCACCCGGTTCAATACATTACCGACTCAACGTATAACGACTCAAGGATTTGCGCCTTAGCACCCAACACAAACCATAGGTCGGTAACGACCTAACATACAACAGTACACGACTCAAAAATATACTGCTTATCTCCTTGCCGACTCATCTTAGGTCGTAGCCTGTTAGCTCGGTCCCGACTCATGCCTTCCTCATTAACTCGCACCTTTCCCACACATGCTCCCTTAGGTCGGTCTCGACTCAAGGCCGCCTCAAGTTCCTGCTCAGTGACTCGTGCCGTTTCTTCCCATGTCTTGTTGAGTCGTGGACGCTTTATACTGAGTCGTAGACGACTCAAACCAAGTCGGAGACGACTCAACACCGAAGTCCATTTTACTCTACTTTTGTTATCCCGGAAACGACTTAGGGCCTCCTCCTTTGCTCGTAACCTATGTCCCTTAAGTCGGTAACGACTTAAAATCTCCGAGTTACCCAACTCCACAGCTTCCCCCACACGACCTAGAAGCATGTTAACTCGTGACCGACTTATCTCTTGGGAAATTGTAGATCGTGCTGCATCATCCTCCCCTGGTTGAGAAAAATTCGACCTCGAATTTGCAACTTCTTTCCCAACAATCTCATCTCCATGATACGGAATTAAATGTTTGACGTTAAAGACATCAGAAGTATAAACATCATCTGGTAACTTTAATCGATAAGCATTCTCATTGATTTTTTTCAAAACTTCAACTGGACCCATTTTTCGTGCTTTCAACTTGTTATAAGCACCCACCGGAAAACGATCCTTTGTCAATACGGCATAAACCAAATCACCTTTCTTAAATTCAACATTTCGACGTTTCAAATCTGCAAACTTCTTATATTTCTCATTCGATTTCTCCAATCGTTCCTGAACGACTTTATGACATTCCGTCAGCTCATCAACAAAATCAGCAGCTCGTTTAACTGTTTTCTTTGACTGTGGTACAACTGCTAAATCCAACGGTCCCCTGGGTAAATTTGAATAAACAATCTGAAACGGACTGAATCCCGTGCTACGATTTACTGCATGATTATGAGCAAATTCTGCCTGGCATAGCTTAATGTCCCAATTTCTCAAATTATCCTGTACAAGACAACGCAACAAATTTCCCAATGACCTGTTAACAACTTCTGTCTGCCCATCAGTTTGTGGATGGTAAGCGCTACTAAAATTCAGCTTTGTTCCGATCATCTTCCACAAACTCAGCCAAAAGTGACTCAGGAAACGAGTATCTCGATCAGAAACAATAGATTCTGGTAAACCATGAAGTCGATAAATCTCCTTGAAAAATAACTGTGCCACTCGAACTGCATCTGCTGTCTTCTTGCAAGCAACAAAATGTGCCATCTTTGAAAACCTGTCCACCACAACAAATATCGAATCATTTCCCCTTTGAGTTCTCGGCAAACCCAAAACGAAATCCATGCTGATATCAACCCATGGCTTAGATGGTACTGGTAACGGCATATACAACCCTGCATTCGTTGCTGTCCCTTTTGAAACTTGGCAAATATGACATCGCTCCACGAATCTTTCAACCTCTTTCCTCATCGATGGCCAAAAGTAAGATTGTGAAATCAACTGCAAAGTACGATCACGGCCCACATGTCCTTCCTCGTGCAATTCCTTCACAATTTTCATCCTCAGACTACAATCCGGAATACATAATCGATTTCCTTTAAACAGAAAACCATCAACCAACATGAATTCATCGGTACTCCCATCCTTCACTTTTTCAACATATTTCACAAAGTAAGGATCTTCTTCAAGCATCTCTGGCAACATTTCAAACCCCGTCACTTCAACCTTCATTGTCGTTAATAAATGACTCCTCCTACTCAAAGCATCAGCTACCCGATTTGTCACTCCTGATTTGTGCTTAACGACAAAAGTAAACTGTTGTAAATAAGAAATCCATGATGCATGTCTCGCTGAAATTTTATCCTGTCCCTGTAAATGTTTCAAAGCTTCATGATCTGTGTAAAGAACAAATTCCTTCTGAAACAAATAATGCCTCCAATGCTTGATAGCCTGAACAACAGCATAAAATTCAATGTCATATGTACTGTATCTCATCTTCGCCCCTGACAATTTCTCACTGAAATATGCAACTGGCTTCCCATTCTGACTCAGAACTCCTCCAATTCCAACCTTCGAAGCATCAGTATGCAATTCAAATAACAACTGAAAATTAGGTAAAACAAGAATTGGTGCAGACGTCAGCAATTCCTTGATTCTCTCAAAGGCAACCCCCGCTTCCTCTGACCACACAAATTGTTTACCCTTCATGCAATCAGTTACTGGAGCCATCACGCTACTGAAGTGTGGAATGAATCTTCGGTAGAATGACGCTAGCCCATGAAAACTTCTCACTTCTGTAATTGTCTTTGGCTGTGGCCAATTCCTGACTGCTTCAACTTTGCTATGGTCAACTTGGATACCTTCTCCTGAAACAACATAACCCAGGAATAAAACAGTAGGTGTCATAAACACACATTTCTTTGTAGCAGCATAAAATTGTTCTTCTCGAAGTATAAGCAACACTTCCCTCAGATGTAGAACATGCTCCTCTGTACTTATGCTATAAATCAGAATATCATCGAAATACACCACGACAAACTTCCCAATGAATGGTCGAAAGATTTGATTCATCACCCGCATGAATGTACTAGGTGCATTAGACAAACCAAATGGCATAACCAACCATTCGTACAACCCCTCTCTTGTTTTGAAAGCTGTCTTCCATTCATCTCCAGGTCTGATTCGGATTTGATGGTAACCACTCTTCAAATCAATCTTCGAGAATATAGTTGCCCCACTCAACTGATCCAGCAAATCATCCAACCTCGGCATAGGGAATCTATAACGAACAGTGATCTTATTCAAAGCTCTACTATCAGTGCACATCCTCCAAGTCCCGTCTTTCTTTGGTACTAACAATGCAGGTACAGCACACGGACTCAGACTTTCCTGAATACGACCCTGCTCAAGCAACTCTTCCACCTGCCTCCGTAACTCCTCATGTTCCTTCGGACTCATTCTGTAATGTGGTCGGTGTGGTAACACTGCTCCTGGAACAAGATCAATCTGATGCTGAATGTCTCTAAGTGGCGGTAACTCCTTTGGTAACTCATCTGGAAAGACATCTTCAAATTCTTCCAAAACTGGCTTTGCTTCTTCGGGAATCTCAACTTCTTCACTACTCTCTCTCCCAATCAACAAAAACACTTCCGGTTCTTCCTCCACTTCTTTAACAAACTCCTTCAAAGTCAACAGAGTTTTCAATTCTTCAATCTCCTCCAGTTTGTTCTCCTTCTGCTGTTGCTTCTTAGGAACCAAAGTGATTTTAGTACCCTCGAACATGAAACTGTAACTGTTGGCACGACCGTCATGCTGAACTGCTCTATCAAACTGCCATGGCCTGCCCAATAACAAGTGACAAACATCCATGTTCACAACATCACACCAAATTTCATCTTTGTACTTCTTCCCAATCGAAAAATTCACACAAGCTCTTCGACACACTTTCACTTCACCTCCTTTTCTTAACCATGCTAGCTTGTACGGTTTAGGATGCTTCTCAGTTTTCAAGTTCAATTTCCTCACAGCCTCTGTAGAAATAATATTATCGCAACTTCCAGCATCAATAACGAACTTGCAAACTTTTCCCAGAATAGTACATGTCGATTGAAAAATATTGCTTCTCAGCCAACTACAATCCTCCTCTTGCTTTGGTGTCAAACAACTTCTCCTCATCATAAGATTACATCCTTCATCTCCCGACACTTCTTCTTCCTCCTCAACATAAGGTACATTTGAATACTCTGCCTCCTCACCATCATCTGCCTCAACCTCTGCAACCATGGTTCTCTTCTTCGGCTTCGGACATTCGTTGCTTTTGTGACCCAACTCCTGACAATTATAACATTTGAAAACACTACTAGCCTTCGCCTTCTCAACCTCCTTCACCACTGGTTTTGTAACTGGTTTAGGAACATTAGAACTTCCACCAGCACCCCTTGCTTGATTATTAGAGTTAGTAAACACACCACCTCCACGCCTTCCTTGTTTCTCCCAAGCTAACGCTTTCTGATGTGCCTCTACAACGGATCTAGGATCAAACATATTAAACATATCCTGGATCTGCATTCTCAAACCCCCAATGAATCTAGCAGTTAGCTGTTCTTCTGTTTCCATGATATCATTCCTGGCAATGAGTTGGTAAAATTCATCAGCATAATCACTAACAGACTTTGTCCCCTGCCTCAGATTCTGCAACCTTTGGTACATAAGTGACTGGTAGTTGTAAGGTAAGAAAGTAGATCTCATCAACTTTTTCATCTTCTCCCAAGATTCTATCTTTGACTTCCCCATTCGTTCTCGAGTAAGTTTAGTTTGCTGCCACCATGCCAATGCTCTTCCCCTCAGCCTTGTAGCAACTAACTTCACCCTTCTATTCTCCGGCACCTCCTTGAAATCAAAGATTTCCTCCACATTAGACAACCAATCTAAAAACTCCTCAGCAACCATTCCGCCTTTAAATTCTGGAATTTCCATTTTCATACCCGACTCCCAACGACGGTCATCCTCCACATCACGGTAAGAATTTCGAACTTGGTCTCGATCTCGATAATGAATACTTGCTCTATCACCCTCTTCAACAAAATCAAAGGTACGCCTACATCGATCTCGACCAATGTCATCCCTTTGTTCATGCATGCTTCTTTGACTATGTCTCTCTTCATCTCTATATACTTCATGGTCAAATTCTCGATGACTTCTTCTTTCTTCATGTGCATAGTCATGATGATCTCTTCGTGATGAAATTGATGTTTCTCTTCTATCTCTACAAGAATGTGGTGATACCCTCCTCGCTTCCGTAACCAATGGCGAAACTCGGATTCCTCCATGGTTCGAGTTTGGTGATCTCCTCCTTTGATTCAAATCAGTCATCAATCTCTCCAATTTACCAATGCCTTCATCAAACTTTTCATTAATACGTTGTTCCATAAGCTCGGCTTCTTCTCTACGATACAAAGCTTCAACGTTTTGATGTCGGTTAGCTCTCCTTGGTGGCATGGTTGTAAACTTCACAAGACTTCAAAAATTCAACACAAGACTTCAATCAACAAGTCACGGTTCAACAATGTCTCGGCTCCAACTGGTCTCGGCCTTGACACTTCACGGTTCAACTTAGGTCGATTTCAACAATGCACAACTCAATCACTTGGCACGGCTCAAACTAGCTCGCACCAATCTATCTCGGTTCACTTGCTTAGCTCGGCCTACAACTCCAAAACCCTTCAAAATTTGGCGCGCAAAACTCCAATTCAAAATCCAAACAAAGTCCAACTCCTCGATCCAAAATGAAATGGATCAAACTCACCAAACTTGATGCAACTTCAATATGAACACGATGAACTACTTCAAACTTCAAAAACTTGGCTCCAAGAATCAAACTTAGCTATGATTGGCTAAGTATGGCTCTGATACCAAAACTGACGCAGCGGATAATTCGAAATAAACTTCAATCGATGGATTGTAGCAATCGGTGAGTTGAAGATACCAAAAATGCCCAAGTTCGTTGATCCAAAGATACCGAACTCTAGCTATCTCAAACACGTTGATAGCGCACTATACCGTGTTCAAAGATCTACGATTCTTCGCACGTTGATCTAGCGCACTAGATTCCGTGAATCGGCTTCAACAAACGTGGATTCGAGCGCACTCGAACGACGTAAGTGGAGATAGGAGATTACACTCAACTACCAATTGGTATGAAAGCACAAAGCTAACAAAAGAGAAATTTTATTCAAAAATCAACAACCCAAAAATTTACAACACACCCGCTATTTATAGGCATTACAACTCAACACAACCTACAACACTCAACTCCTAGGTCGGCACCGACTCACCATGTACGACTCATCTCGGCCGACTCACCATAAGTCGTTACCGACTCAACACACGCAACTCCAACCCCTTACAACGGAATACAAAGTAAACGACTCAACATGACCGACTTAACAGTAAGACCTACATATAACAACTCACCCGGTTCAATACATTACCGACTCAACGTATAACGACTCAAGGATTTGCGCCTTAGCACCCAACACAAACCATAGGTCGGTAACGACCTAACATACAACAGTACACGACTCAAAAATATACTGCTTATCTCCTTGCCGACTCATCTTAGGTCGTAGCCTGTTAGCTCGGTCCCGACTCATGCCTTCCTCATTAACTCGCACCTTTCCCACACATGCTCCCTTAGGTCGGTCTCGACTCAAGGCCGCCTCAAGTTCCTGCTCAGTGACTCGTGCCGTTTCTTCCCATGTCTTGTTGAGTCGTGGACGCTTTATACTGAGTCGTAGACGACTCAAACCAAGTCGGAGACGACTCAACACCGAAGTCCATTTTACTCTACTTTTGTTATCCCGGAAACGACTTAGGGCCTCCTCCTTTGCTCGTAACCTATGTCCCTTAAGTCGGTAACGACTTAAAATCTCCGAGTTACCCAACTCCACAGCTTCCCCCACACGACCTAGAAGCATGTTAACTCGTGACCGACTTATCTCTTGGGAAATTGTAGATCGTGCTGCATCATTAATTAATAACATAAGTAGACTATACTTATGATAAATACATCATTAATTCTACTTCAATTATAACGAGAGATCGTAGATTGATTTTATGTTGATTTGTGCGAGAGTATAAAAGTGGTTTTGCCTCTGAATTGTCTCTTACTCTCATATTTTTATTTACTTTTATTTGTAGTTAGTTTTCGCATTTCTTTTTAGTTAAAAAAATTTCAAACTTTTTGGATTAATTTGATTGAGTAGAATTTAAAATTTAATTCATTGCCCTACAGATCGACTCGTACTCGCATATGTACTACAATTATACGCCGTGAACTTGTAGTTATTTTTATTATATTTTTAACGACGATTTTCTCATCGATAAAAAACTTGCCGACATTAACAAATTTTTGGCGCCGTTGTTGGGGATTTGAAAATTTTTTGTTTTACTCTTCGAATTATTTTTGTTTTATTTTATTTTCATTTTTCATGTTGTGTTGCATTTTAAAAAAAAAAATTCATTTGTTTACTGCATTTAAATTACTATTTTTGCATCTCATATCTCGATTTTATATCATTGTTCTCTGCAATAGTGTTTGTGTTCCTTTCAATAGTTTTTTGTTTTGTTCCTGGCAATTGTGTTAGTTTTGTTGTCTCCATTTGCAAGTTTCATTTCCCTAATTTGTTGTGTTCATTTCCCTTCTCTGCTTATTACCATAGCCATACTGCAAATTCACCATCCTCTGTTTTCATTTCACAAAATACAACTGTTTTCAGTTCTTCTCTTAAAAAAAAGAACAAACAAACGAATTGACATCTAACTTCCTTTAATTGTATTTTCTATACATCTCTAAAATCTACATTTCTATTTTTAGCTCTCTAAATATTCTTGTTGTGTGCATTTCCCTTACAACACTTCACAACTCCTCTACTTGAACCACCAATTCCCCAACAAATTCACCAACTAACCAGAATTCTCTGTCGGTACCATAACTCCTCCTCCTATATATCACAATACCATTACTGCCTCACCATCCTTGCATTCCATCAAACCTCCTTGCATTTGTTCATCGACACTCAAACTTTCACAACTTCCTCAGTCTGCATATACTCAGATATCCTTGCATTTGCTGTCCACATATACTTCTACCACTACTATTGCCTGCAAACTTCCATTTTCCTTCAACCTAACCATCCATCACCAGAAACAGCAGCATCCTTCTCACTGCCCTCTGCCACGGCTACAACTTCAGCATCCCTGCATCTCTGCCAGCAGACAGCCCACTTACACACCACTTGCATTTCAATAAAAAAAACTGCACGCTTCCTCTAACACTGCAGCGATCACGCCTATCACTCGCCGATCCTCCACCCCTGCCCTTCTACAATACTTTGCCAACTCCTCCTATACATAACAACCTACCATAATTATCAATCCTCTACCTGTTTCTCTTCCATCAACCATCTGCCTTGCCCGAACATACTGTCATCTCACAGCAGCTCTCATCATTCCAAACTGCCTTAAAACTGCTGCGAATTCTTTCCCAACATTCCTCAACATACTCTTAACCACAAACATATTGGCATCACAAACAAAACACCTCCTTGAATCACTTCAACAACCAAATACCTCTAACTACAAACTGTTGCAAACTCCAAGACACTACACTTGCACCAACCAAAATACTGTCAACCCAGAACCATCATCTACTCACCTGCCTTCCACATTGCCAAGTTCTTCCACTTGCCTTCATCAACAGCAGCAACCTACGACAGTACTCCATCCCATTTGCAACGCCAACGACAACCAAATACCCCACAACGATCCATCATCAGTTCAACTGCAACTTATTTCTTCAAACAACTACATCAACCAAACTACGGCTTCACTGCAATCCAAGTCTCACATCGCTAAACTTCCGAAACTCCGAACTCATCGGACCTAAAGCAAAATCCCAAGCAACTCCTCCCACCAGATCGCATCCCTACCTCCATCCCCTCGATCCAGTGACCTATCATCCCTACATGAACCTAAAACTGTAACAAATTTGTTAATTTTTGGTTTTGGAATTTTAATATTTTGAAATTGGGACATGTGAGATTTCGTTTGGAACGGGAAAGTGAATTTTAGGATCCCCTTTTCTATTTTTTAGCAGTTTAGTTTTATTTATTTGGGTCGGGCGCTAGTGAGAATGTGAGATTGGTGCCTAAAAAAACAAGTTGCCTTTTGTTTTAATTTTTCTTTGATAAAAACACAAACAAAGAAATAGACAAAAAAGTTGCTTTTGTTGTAGTCTTATAAATATTCATGTTAAACAATTTTGCATGTTGTGATTTGCAGGAACTTAAAAGGAGAAGGACTGCTTGCAAAAAAAATTGCTTTGCTTGCTTATATTAAAAAAAAATTCGCTTTAAATAAATTGCTAGTAATTCTGCACGCTATGATATTGTGTTCTAATCACTTATTTGTATTTACATTGCATTATTGGTTGCTTGCATTTTAAAAAAGTTCAAAAACAAAAATAAACTTCATTTGTAGTCACATCGTTAATTTACGTTTATTTTCAGTTTTGCATTCATCTCATCTTATTTTCTTTTCTAAATGCAACACCGAAATCCACATAAGGTAGGGGATTTCATCACACCTTCCTTGGCTTACGACTTACATTTCATCATAGAATTTGACTAATAAAAACGGTTAGACTTCGTACTTAAGTGATCACAAGCTCACCTAGGGCTTAATTATATATTGACAAGTTGTCTTCTTTCGACAATTTATATTCTTAGTATCTAGGCTACGGTAAAACAATACTCGATTATAAATATTACGGTGATTCGTAAATATAATAATGATTGTTCTCTAAAGGTACTTTAAACCTTTGGCTGCATTGCCACGATGATTTGTGGTGCACTAATAACTCTTGTCCGTTACCTGACACTACAAGATAATACGGCTATTCCAACGGCTTTTAGCCGTTGGCGGCCGTTGGAAGCCGTTGGAATAGCCGTTGGAATATATCCCACGACTTCCAACGCTTTCCAACGGAAACAACGGACCATTTCCAACGGCGTTTCCAACGGCCGCTAATGGCTTATAGCCGTTGGAAACCGTTAGAAACCGTTGGAAATACTGGGTTTATTTTGCTGTACAACAGCAAGCCTATTTACCTTCCACCACACCATTTCTAATCCATTCAATTTCCATTCCATTTCCAATCAATTCCACATATATATATCAATATCAATACAAACAACGCACATAAATCAATAAAACACCAATATAAACAAACCAAACCGATCAAACATCACAAAATATACCATCAACGTACATACCATCAACAAATGTCACTAAACCATGATCATACCATCAAAATACTTCTCATCCGCTCCGTACCAATATATACAACATCACCATCAACATCAAAACATCTCCAAGTCAATATATACATTGTTCAAACACAAATACTCAAAAACATACCTCCTCAAGGATCCTCGTCGCCTCCAGAAGCACCAGACGACGAAGGAAGGGTACCATGATTTTGCAAATACTGCGCAAGCTTTTGATCCAACTGCTCCACCTGGATGGCTCGTAGACGATTCTCCTCCCGTAGCTGCTCAACCATAGCTCTAAGCTCCTTGATTTCTTCTTTATCTCGGTCTTTTTGAGCTTGTCGAGCCTGTCGAGCCTGCAAATAAAATTAATAGCAAAAGGGTTGTCTCAGCATATACAATATTATAACATTATATATCTAAACGCTGATTTTTTGTACGTATGTAAAAGGATTAATTACCGTTAGGTTCCCGAAGCCAAAACGTCTACTCCGTTGCGCCGGATCCATAACAGCGGTAAAAATGTTATCCTGCTCCTCCTGTGTCAGCGCATCACGACCAGACTGCTCAAGCGCATAAGCATGTGCCTCCTGCAACCTCGACTATAATGAAAAAAAATAATTTCAGTTGAAAAATAGTAGCATGTAATTATTTTGCGTAGCTAGAAATTAATAAACTTATCGGTGTAAGTATTAAAAATTAAAAAATGTATACATATGCCTCGGTCGCCCTATCTTTCTCACCCCACTGATATATGATATTGCCAGCCTCATCTACTTGCCTAGACGCGTGGGTGTGAGCAAACATGTCCACTAAGCCAACAGAGCCTCCACGAGCTCGTTCCTGCAATTGATAATTTGGATAATTTAACTGTACATAACTAATTACTGAACTGATCAATATACAAATGTGATAATAGATAAATTTACCAAATCTTCGCGGTGATACTGGAAAGATTTAGAGCCTCCAAGGTGTGATACAGGATTCCTGCTCCTGTTTGCCGAGTTCCTAGCTAACTCCTCCTGCAAATTTACAATGATTAATTATTTATTAAACAATAAAAAAATGCTGAGATTTATTGTAGATTTACCTTGAACTCCTCAGAGTTCCACCAATCAATCCATTTCTCCCATACAGTCGTGCTCATCCACTTGGGCTTCTTTCCTACTTTTTTAATATCCGACATAGTCTCTCTATAGTTCTTCGCGATCTTGGAGTTCCAGTGTCGCTGAACTAAATTGACGTCAGGCTCTTGCAAATCTACGGCGCCCTATACAATGATAAAATATTACTAATTATTTATTTTTATTTAATTAATCATCTTGTAAAGCGGTATAAACTTACCAGAAAATCTTGCCAAATCGTCTCTCTCACGTCGTCGGGGATCTTGCCCCACTTGGGCCAGCAATCGGTCATCCTAGCCTTGTACGCCTGCTTCGAAATGCTCAGAACCACTTTGGATGGCTCCAACTCAAATCCACTGCGTTAAATATAAAATTGAACTTTAGACAATTTGTATTTAATTAATCATCTTGATAAGTTCACATGGTCTTTAAAATAATGAGAGAAAAAGAAAGAAGCTTCTTCTTCGATATATGATTTGCAAATAGAACCTTCAACTCGAGCTTTTTGTCTCACTTTTTTCTTCAAATGATTTAAGTACCTAATAAAAAATATTTGGGTTAAGTATTAACTACTATATTTATACTTAAATCAACATTTACATACTCAATATAGTAACATACCTTTCGAATGGATACATCCATCCATATTGCACAGGACCTCGAAGACGTGCTTCATATGGAAGATGAACAGGTAAATGCTCCATTATATTAAAGAAACCCGGAGGAAATATTTTCTCCAGTTTGCAGAGCAGTATAGGAATTTCTTCTTCAAGTTTAAGTAGACGGTCAACTTTTAACGTAGTTGAACAAAGCTCCTTGTAAAATAAACTAAGTTCTGTTATTACCGTCCAAACTTTTACCGGTAACAATTCTTTGAAAGCGATGGGTAACAAATTTTCCATCATTACATGACAATCATGGCTTTTCATTCCACTCAGTCTCCCATTTTTATAGTCGACACATCTACGAAGATTAGAGGAAATTCCATCAGGAAATCGTAATCCTTCCACCCATTGTAACAGTACTTTAACTTGGCTGTTGTCTAGTTCATAGCATGCTTTGGGTTTTTTATCATCGGGAGTCATATGAAGCTCAGGACGATTGCATATTTGCTCTATATCACGTCTAGATTTCAAATCGTCCTTAGTCTTGACCTTCACATTCAAAACTGCATAAAACACATTATCAAATACGTTTTTTTCGTTATGCATCACATCAATGTTATGACGGATTAATAGATTTTTCCAATAAGGCAATTCCCAGAATATAATTTGTTTGCACCAATTATGAAACGTCGGTTTACCTTGAATTTCTTCTTGTTGTCCGGTCTCGTGTATCTTTGGATAATCTTTTACAAGTTCATATATATCCTCGCTTGACCAAACCGTTGGTGGTCGTAGAGTCTCATGTCTATTAGCTATGAAGTTTTTTTTGTCTCTTCTAAAAGGGTGATTAATATGAAGAAAACATCGATGACAATCAAACCATGAAATTTTCTTTCCATTTGGCAAAGAAAATGCTCGTGTTTCTTCCATGCAATAAGGACAAGCAAAACGACCGGCCGTACTCTAACCCGAAAGCATTGCATATGTAGGAAAACCGCTAATAGTCCATAACAAAGAAGCGAACATACGAAAAATTTTCTTTTTTGATATGTCGTATGTTTCAACTCCTTCATACCATAATATTTTCAACTCTTCGATTAACGGTTGTAAGTAAACATCAATGCCTTGTGTCGGATCATCAGGACCGGGGACGACAATCGTGAGAAACATATATGGAGTTTTCATACACATCCACGGAGGTAGATTGTAAGGTGTGATTATTATAGGCCAATATGAATATTTAGAACCAAACTGAGAAAACGGTGAGAAGCCGTCTGTACATAAACCTAGTCTAACATTTCGGCTCTCCGCTGCGAAATCGGGATATTTCTTGTCAAAATGTTTCCATGCTTCTTCATCGGCTGGGTGTGTCAACGTACCTTCTTGAGGTGTTCTCACACTGTGCCATCTCATATGATGCGCTGTCACATATGATGCATATAATCGTTGAAGTCTAGGGGTGAGGGGCAAATAATGCATACGCTTGTACAGAACTTCTTTTCCCTTCTTTTTCCTAGATTTGTATCTTTCCTGATTACATATTTTACAATTTCTAAGATTGATGTCTTCTTTCCAATACAACATGCAACCCTTTAGACATGTATCTATTTTTTGATATGGCAAACCGAAAGATGACATAAGTTTTTTCACTTCATAATAATTTTCGCACATTAAATTATCGGATGGCATATGACGTTTAGCAGCTTGCACAACAGCCGTAAATCCAGCTTCTGTAAGGTTGTATTTTGATTTCATTGCAATGTATTCTGCAGTTACCGATAATTGAGAGCCGCTTAAACATCCATTCCAAAGGGGTTTTTTAGCATGATCCAATAAATCATATATATTTTTCGCTCCAACATTTGGTTCCTCTTCGACGTTAACATCGTCGTTATCAATTACAGCGGTAGGGAACATTGATCGTGCTGCATCTTCGACCATATGTTCTATGAGATTCGTACTACCTTCTTCGCTGATGACCCCCACCGACTGTTCTTGATTATTAGGGGCTACAATTTCTCCATGACGATCCCACAGCAAATAATTGGGTACGAAGCCGAATTGGCGCAAATGAACCTTAGCCATATTCGGTTCTAAATAGTTCAACAATTTGCATCTACTACACGGACAACGAATTTCTTCATCGTTTGCAATATTACTTATAGCAAATTCGATGAACACTTGTACCCCTTTTAGAAAATGTTCGCTTATTGCGCCACCAGTTTCCCTTCTTTGATACATCCAGCTCCGATCATTAAAGTAATTGACCATGTTTCCCTACTAGAAAACCTATGATAGAGTAAAAATGTTATAAATCATTCATTTTAAATTTTGCACGAAATTTTCCAACGGCCGCAAACTGCTTATTTCACAAACTGAATATTTTAAATAAGCAACTATTGTTTCATTGCCACTTATGTGTCTTTCTTTGATGGTCGGTCATCCTACTTCCCATTACAAACACAATAGTAATTATATTCCGTAAATCATATCATTTTAAACGATTCACAAAATTTCGACAGCATTTCCCCCGTGTTCCTTGTATCGTACACAAATGCGTGTACACAAGGAACGTAAAGGAAATGCCGTCGAAATTTTGTGAACCGTTTAAAGTGATATGATTGACAGAATATAATTACTTTATAGTGTTTGTAACTTGTCCAATACTGGGACAAATCCGACAAATGATGTATCAGATGAATAGAGTTGTCCGTTTTGTGGAAAAAACGAATATCCCTAAAACGATCATATACAACACTTGTCAGACGGGGCCGAATAATATCTAAAGATTTAAATATTTGTTTATATTAAATTCGAATATATAATTCGTTTAATTAATATTGGTTTATATTTTACCGTTTTATTACATAAGTACTAAATTCATTTTATACGCTAAATTTGTACACAAAATTCATTTATAAACTAAATTAATTCGCGTGTTCACACAAATACAAAGCTCGTATTCGCACATATGAAATATCCGTTTTAACGGCTTCCAAATGCAATAAACTCTATCACACACATACGTTTAATATACTAACCAAATAACATAAACTAATGCAATATCTTAAATTACAAAATTTTCAATCAATTATAATAACTTGTTCATTATGTTATAATGGTTGCAATTAGAGGATAATATAATGTAATATGCATACACTAACAAGTAGGAATCAATCAACATTCAAATTAAACCCTAAATCAAAAAAAAAACCTAAATATTAGCTTTAGGAAAATTACCGATTTGGAGAGCTAGAATGGTGGAGATGTGCCGGAGTAGCTTCTAGATGGCGTCGGGGGTTGTTGGGATGGTGTTTGGGCCGGCAAATGAAGATTGGAGATGATGGAATGGTGGATTTGGGGGTAATTTTCGGTTGAGAAGATGAATAATGAGCTGAAGGTCGGTCTCTGGAAATATGCAGGAAATTTTCCAACGGCTTTCAACGGCCGCAAACGGCTATTTTCCAACGGTTTCTAACGGTTTAAGACGGCTACGTAAAAAATTAACGAGCCGTTGGAAGCCGTTGGAAATGCCGTTGGCGGCCGTTGGAACAGGGGCGTTGGAATTTACTGTTTTTCTAGTAGTGTGACTAAGAACTATCTTGTTCGATTAAGACAAAGTATGATTATAAAATTTTAGGTTAGGAGCTATTAAGGATAAAAAATTTGTAATTAAGTTCTTACATTCATTTAGTTGCATTAGTTTATGCATATATAAAAAACAACAAAATCCAAAGCAAAAAAATTGTACATTTTGCTTAACTAAGTACTGTTTAATCCAAAATCAAAAAAAAAATCTTTTTAAATCTTTTCCTTTTAAATTTTTTAATCAAAATCAAAAATCCAAAAAAATGCTTTTTACTTAAATTAGTTTTTTTAGAAAAATAAAAATCCAAAAATAAACCTTTTCAAAAACAAAAACAAAAATAAAAAAAGGAAAAACGTATAAAAAAGAAAATATTTTGAAAATAAAAAAAATACGAAAATCAATCTTTCTTTTGAAAAATAAATCATTTTTGGTAAATATTTTTCCTTTTAGAAAAATAGTGTAAAAATGACAAACAAATTTTCACTTTATTTCACCTTCTAAACCTTGCTTCTTTCTCTTAAATTCAATTCTCGCTTCTTTCTCTTCTCGACTTTTTCTTATGCAGGAGTACTTGGACTCGTGACACAACAACAAATACATAGACTTGTGCTGCAACAACTAATCATTTAATTAAGACAAGCGATTCTCCAAGAATGGCATAAGAAAATGCCCTGCGAACTCTCATAGATAGAATCTTTCCTGATATAGTTTCTATTTCTTCTTGTATCATGCTATGTGACGAACCACTTTTTTGGACGGGTTAACTCAAGTCATTCAAAAGGGTGGATTATCAATGGGGTTTAATAAGAAAATAAGAGAAAAGAAGGAAAGCAAAATATAGAATCTCGCAGCTGAATTATAAAATATAATAATGAAATAAACAGTTCATGAAGCAATTTTAAAGTATATATTTGATTTCAATTTTTACAACATACTTAGAGTACAATCAACAATATACCAAAATAATATAACGGAAAAATAATAGTAAATACAATCGAGCAAACTCCATCTTCATCTTTAAGGAATAATGTCTTGAACACTGAAATACTCAGGCTTTTCCGGCCTTAATGAAAAGACAAAACACTCAAATTAGAACTAAAAGTTCTTATGTAAGTAAAACCAGTAACTAGTAAATATGAGTGTAATAGCTTTAGAGATGTTTACAGGATTTTCCATCTCCTATCAAGTGTACAACGTGAGTGCAGTAACTTAAGAGATGTTACGAGATTTTTCATCTCCTAGGGATCCATTAAACTATCTACATATAGTAAGATACGCTATATATGTAGTGTCTATTAGTAAAATAAAATATTAAAATAGTGTTAAGGCTTTACATTGATCCCCCTTAACACATTTTTAAGCAGGTAGTCTATGCAGGTCCTGTAACATAACCAGTAACATCGGTAGCCTGTGAGTCCCCTATATGTATAATATAAAAAAAATTATAGTGGGCGCGTACAAGGATAAAAGTATGACAAGGCATGTGAGGCAATGCCCAAGGTAGCATTCTACCAGCTTACTCTTTCTGGCTGGATATAACACCTAATGGCCAACCAAGTCCACCACCTCCAAAATCAAATCAAAGTGCACCGATTATGTGACACCCCAACCCGAGACCCACATTAACAAAGAGTATTACTGAGAAATGTTGTCTGCAAATACGAAGAATATGGCTGGTTAGGAGTGACCATCCATAGCTTTGTCTTAAACATTTATTGAATACGTGGATTGGGTGCTTTAAAAAAAATTCTTTCTCAAGTGGATCAACATAATGCTTAATACAAACTACAGTGGCTAACGGATCTATCAGAACAAAAACAACAATAAATACAACATATCATAGAACAACAGTCATATATATATATATATATATATATATATATATATATACACGCACATATACATAGATACATCCCAATACAATACAAAATGATACAACAGAAGTGGTATAAGGACCACTATATATACATTGAGTCAAAACAACAGATACTTATCAGAGTTTCGCAAAGAGACTACAAAACTACACAAAAGGTGACAAGTGGATATCCAAAGCGGAAGTAGCATGGAAAATTCCTATGGCAGGTAACTAACCTGAAATAACTCGAGCTGACCCGAATATATAAAAATATATGGGTCAGTCTAGCTTAAACAACTGATTAGTAAGATAAATGAAGTATAAGGGTAAAGAATAATGATTCTTCTCGAATGAGAAGAAGTAACACTATGAATATGTCATTACTTCATGTGAGCTAATTTCACAAAAATATATCCTCGAAAGAGGCAAACTCAACGATAAAATCAATTAAGCACAACAATTGCCTCATATCATCGGCATAACACAAAAACCAATATAATGGTTTCCATAATCCAAACTCCTGAACAGGAGATCACAAAACTCAATATTCCCAAAAATGGCAAACTCAAATAATTCCCACGGTAGGAAATCCCAAATCTCAAAATACGCCAAAAGACGGCAATCACATAAATCTCCTGAAAAGGAGATTATAAATCTCAAAATAAACGCCAAAGATGGCAATCACATAAATCTCCTGAAAAGGAGATTATAAATCTCAAAATAAACGCCAAAGATGGCAATCACAAATCTCAATGTATAGGATTCGATGTGAGTTCAAAATCCAAAAATGTAATCGCCACATAATAATGTCTCAAACGGCTTAAAAGGCCAAATAATCTCGAAAGGCGATACATTTGGAAAATCACAAATAAATCTTGAAATCATCACAAAAGATAGCACGTGTTTATAAATCGGCCGAAGCCCGCAAAGTACTGTCTCTTAAAATAATAAGGAGTCACGTCTCTATGGACACACATCCCTAAGGACAACATACCAAGGACAAAACATCCCGAAGACAAATATCCTGAAGGACAAAACATCCCCAAGGACAAAACATCCTGAAGGACAAATGACCCGAAGGTCCAGTACCGGCAATAACTCGTGAATGTGTCACAAACTCTCAGATAGGAACTCGAAAAGTGGTAATAACGCGTCCCATACCACATATCCTCACCAATATTACTAACCGCTAGTCAATAGCACACTAGAAAACAAATCATTCAAATCACAATAATTGCCTCATCTCATCGGCAAATACGACCCGAAGGTCAATAGCTTCAAACGAACAAGTCCGAAATTAACCGAAAAAGTAAATGCACGTGTCCCATACCACATGTTAAACTAAATCGTTTTATTCTCTTGCTCGTATGCTCGAAGAGTGCAAAAAGGTGTATTTTATATAGAAAATAATTCGTTTGAGAAAATTAGTTTTTAAAACATAATTTCGAAATCGTTTTGGAAAACAACCTTTGAAGTTCTCTAATTATAGAGAATATATAAATTTAATAGCTTTGAAATAATTTATAAATATTGTAAAATATTTCGAAAGCTATTTTATTATATAAAAAATTCTTTCGAAAAAGGTTTAGAAAACACGTGCATAGAAACAACAAAAATCAACAAAAATTCAATGAAATTATTAATAAAATCGCCATATGAAAATCACCTAAAAACTCACCATTCCGAAATACGAATAAGTAGTAATATTGGCTCTTCCATCTTAGGTTCAAGCTGACCAAAAACAACATTGAAATTTGCTTCAGAAATCAATGTAAAATAATTCATAAATTTTCAGCTGGAGCAAAACATGCTCCTATTCAAAGTTCAAAGCAAATTTTCAACTAGTTACAAAGGTCTAAAAGCCTTGAAATTTTATAGGCATAGAGTTCAACAACTATACTTTGAAATAAAAGAACAATGGATCCAACCACATAAGAAACGAGAGAGATATAACGACACAAAGTTGGCCACGGAGCCAGATTTTACCGTAAACGGCTGGAGCAAAACATGCTCAGATTCAAAGTTCCAGAAAAAATTTCAACTAGTTACAGAGGTCTAAAAGCCTTGAAATTTTACAGTCATAAAGTTCAACAACTCTAATTTCAATAAAAAAAAGAATGCATACAATCAGACAAGAAATGGGAGAGATGTAATATCACAAAGTTGAACCCAACAATGATTTCACTGTAAAAATTTGGAGAAAAAACATGTTCCGAATCAAAGTTCGGCAGCAGATTTCTATAGGCTACAAAGGTCAGATTGACCTGAAATTTGACATGCATAAATTTTAACACTCTTACTTTCCTCTAGAATAAGCTTCATGAGCCTGTAAAATAGTAATACAGAGACATGCAACCAAGAAAAACCAACTACAAACAATCAACTTTTGCAAAATCAAAATTTGATAAAATAGAATTAGTTTTCATAGAGATTACCTGAGAAAATAGCTTTAATTTGATTGAAAATAGAAAATAGTAAATGGGTGGATTTGAGCTTAGGTTTGAAAGAGGGAAAGGTTTCTGAGTTTTTCTTCTTCGTTTTTGTTTACAGTAAAAATGTACATACCGGTTGTTTGAGGAAGAAAGAAACATTCTCACTTCTTTACTGGTTAGAGATGAAAATGGGCTTGAACCCAATACCAAAAAGAATTAGCCAAATAAAATCAAATTATCTCTTAAAACACTAATATACATTTACGTTATTAACAAAACAAAATATATATACAAAATTTTAACACAATAAAATCTTACAATCATATTACTATGTTTAATAAAATATTTTTCAACAAATAAAAAGATAATTTAGCCTTAAAAATATTTTTCATTATTAAAAACTCTTATTTTAATTAAATACACGATTTGCGCTATAATTTACACAAAACACTATTTTTAACACTAAAAATTACACAAAAATTATTTTCTTGTATAATTAAATATAATAAACCATTTCAACATCAATTTTACATCCAAAAATTATTTTTAACCAATATTTCACCTTCTTATTTTCATTATACAACATATAAAATTTTAATACATCATTAAAATTTACAAAAGCTAATATTTGGCAATAGTGGCAAAAATTATTGCATTTTATGAAATTAAAATCCTATAATGCTCATTTTCTTCCAAAATAACACAATAAAGTTTTTAAAACTTTATTCTATATTTTACATTTATTTCAATAAATTATTATAGAATTAATTCTTTTTATTTTTTATTTAATTCAATAAATCAACAAATTAACATATTTCCATTTTTCACCATTTATTACCAACATTTTCATATTAACTCCATTTTATTCTTTCCAAATTCATTGTTTATTAAAAATAAACAATTTTAAATCTCCAATTCATTTTAATTTCTCCATTATTGAATTGTGACCACTGTTATAATTAAATTTCCAAGTAATCGTCAAAACCAGGGTTGTTACGAACTCCCCCATACAAAAATTGCATCCTCGCAATTTCTAAAGAAGAGCTGTATTCAACGTGATTCATTTCATCAACCAAAGGAAGATATATCAGCTAGAGTTTAAATTTCTCACCCTCGACACAAGAAAACAGAAAGCTCGAAAAAAATAGCTTAATAAATTTATGGTTTCTCAAGTATAGTTATTAGGATTAGCGCACCATTAAATTTTTACGAGCAAAATATTCTTATTTCGAAGGCATTACAACTTCGAAGCAAGAATATGAATTGGAGGCTACACAATAGATAAATCAAGTGAGATTGTTTCCTCAGAAGCTTCACGTATAGATTCAGGATTTAGTCACACCTTTATCCTGGACTCCAGTCCATAGTATTATAGTCGATACGAATTTCTGTATAACACTACGAAGAGAGTCATACCGATATTAGATTGACAACAATTATTGAAAGAAAACCTAATAAGAAGTAGGTGATTTCTCCAAATACCACACCTAACTCATACGACTGCATAAATGCAAGTTGTAAAATAATTACACAAAGGCAAGTTAACACAAGGAATGGATTTGTATACACTCTTTTACAAATCAAATAGTTTTAGAGTTTTTAAACCCGTTATCTTCAAAATTAAATTCTCAATTTTAAACACTTAAAAATTTCGCAAGCTTCTTACTTAGATTTTAATTTAAATTCATTACTCTTTATTTAGTGTAAATAAAATTTTTGAGTTCTTTATTCTCTAATTCTTTCATAAACATACATTAATTTGTAACATATAAAATTTTCAAATTCGTTTCTCAAATTTTCCAAGTGTTAGAAATTTCTAGAAAAATCGACGGAATCACCATTGCATGGAGGGCAATTTGCAATATTAAAAAAATGATTTATATAATATACATCGATCATTAGGTCAGAACACAACATATATCAACAATTTAATATTTGAAAAATTAATCTGAATCCATTCCTTTTTTTAGCATTTTAAAGCGAGTTTGCTCAATAATAAAATGAATCTTTTTGCTCAAAATATAGTCCAACTATCCTCTTTCACATGTACTTAACTCAAATAGATGATATTAGTTCATATCCACAAATAAGAAGCTCTACATTTATTTATTAAGAGGAAATAGATAATTATTCATTTCAGATCTGTTGTAAAGAATACCATTTTTGACACAGCAAACAACAAAATTTGAAAACTTTTATAAAATTAAAGTTGTTCTACTCTGTCTTAGCTTTCCAACAATATACAGATCATCAAAATCGAATTTACGCTTTGAAACATATGCTAGTTTTACTTTCAACTTAAATCTTGGAAAATTTCTTAATAGGACAAAAATGTCTATCAGTTACGAGCCTATTTTAGACAGAATAAAAAGCAAAATCTTCCAAAATGGCATAAGAAATTTTTTAGTCTACTGAATGCACTTTCATTTACAAAAAGATTGAACTCATTTGGAGTTATAAATCTTAATTTATTGCTGTTCTAATGCAGCACTTTTTTTCCAAATAATATTTCAACTTTTAACTCAAATTTTAAAATTTGAGTTTTTTTCAATCCTTTCCAAATTCAAACTACATTTTCAAAACATGCTTTTTATGTTAAATCATTTATTCAAGATCCTACTTTTGAAAAGCTAAGTCATTTAAATTTATAATTAACTTCAAGTAATTATATTTTTAAATCAGACCCAGTCATCTTGAGGAATAAGCTCTTCATCATAAAGCCTTGGGATTCTACAATAGGTAATAGTTGTAGTTGTATTAAAAAAGTTCATGTTTGGACTAAAATGTTTAATATTCCTATGTATGCCTGGTCCTTGATGGGTATTAGCTGGTTAGCTTCTAGAATAGGCAATTTTCTTTGTATGGACGAAGCTATAGAAAGATTAAATAGAGTAGAGTATGCCAAGTGCATATGGTTGAAGTCTCCCCTGAATGTGCTCTGCCTGATGAGTTTCCCATACAAACTGTTGATGGAACAGTACAATTTGTTCGAGTGAACTATTTGTGGAAGCCTCTGATATGTTGTCACTGTAATATGTTCGGCCATGATCACTTTGGTTGTATTAGATACAGCAAGGAGAAGGAATGTGATAATGTAGGGGATGATAAATTAGTTGTTGAGAAGGTGATTAAATCCAAGGAAGATGTAGAGTTCAAAGATGATAATATGAGTAAAAAAGGAAGTGCAAGAAAACATTAAATGAAAAAGAAAAAGAAAGTTTGGATTAGAGGTAAAAAAGGAACTTGAAATCCTCTGCGTCTGGAAATAGAGACCGAACTAATCTGGAATAATGTTAGGTTGAATCAAGTTGCATAGATAAAAAAAGGTGATGGTCAAGGAGATAAAACTGCTGTGAAAGATGTGTTGGTGCCTAATCATGACAATATTATGTCTACTCTACGAGAAGAAGGGAATAAACTGCAAGAACTAGTTCATGAAGCTAATAACACTTCTGACATTCTCAGAGTGTTGGATGTTGATTTAGAGAATAAGAAAAAGAAAGATAGAGTTGTGGGAAATGATTCAATACTTAACGATATTGAGAACGTAAATGTAGCAAAGGAAAACACGCTGACCGTGGTGATGTGTAGCTATAATCGAAGTGGGGTTCGGTCTGTACAATTGCAACATGTCACTGACGAGAAGGAAGAGGGAGAAATAGGTGATGGATGTGACAAACTAAATACTGAAGGGTGTGGCATGTTGTGCACTGATAAATATGTGCACGTATCTGCACTAAAACGTGACAACAAATCACAATGTTCTGACATCAGTAATGCAGCTACTTTCCACGCCTCATCTGTTCTAGATAGTCACGGTGAAGTCAGTCCTTCCTTACATTCTTCCATAATCCTCTCTCCTCAGTCTACTAGCGGTGAGCCTTTTGCTTCTACTAGCCACACGGTTAATCTCAATGCCTCCTCCTTTGAACCAATTAAGCTCTCCCCTTCATCAACCAAAGCTAAGTCATCGACCAAGCCTCCTAAGAAAAATCAATTGAATTGCTACGATCATATTCTACCGCCAGTGGCATATAAAGCTCCTCCTATACTTCATGATCATACCATCACCTCCTCGCCTACTGCTTCTGCTTCGATTCGCTCTGGTCGGGTTACTAGACGAATGAAGGTGGAGATGATGAACTATTTGGGCCTCCCCATGTAGCTCGTGATGTGCAGTTGGTGATGCGAAGACATTGTCTCGAGTTCGATATTCTATTGGATTGATACTGTTGGCTCTTTGTCATTCGGTCCTGTTTATTTGGGCTTTACTTGTTTCTTTTTTGGACTTGCTTTGCTCGGTCATATGTTGCTTCTGTTTGGACGTGATGTTTTGAGTGCAGCGTTAGCATATATGTCTATGGGATGTAATATTAGTTGCTGAGACGATATGTCTCTCACCTGTATTATACTCTTGTTTTTCTCTGGAACTTTTGTCAGTTAAGTTGTTGATTGACAATCTGTCAATCACCTGTATTTCTTGTCTTTATTATTTGTTATAATAAAAATGGTAGGGATCCATTCAACCCCGTCGGCTTTTTCTATAAAAAAAAAATATTTTTCTTAAAAGAAAATATTCGCTGCTTGGATATATTTTCATTAACTCACTAAATCAAACTTTTCAACAATTAATTTTAAAGACTCATTTTGAAAGACATAACTAATCTCTTTCATTAATAAATGAGACATCATTCGTCCAAAATAAATTTTAGATTTAAATATTAATTTTAAAATTGTTCTCACAATTTTAAAGGATTGTATCTCATGCATGCTTATTTATTATACCTTACCCTCTTTAGTTTAGCATCTTATAATAAATAAACCATTTAAATTCATATTTTCTCTTTGTCTCAAATTAAATTTCCATATTTTATCAACATAAAATTAATTAAAGTTGATAATTAACTCAAACTTGTTTTCAAAAGAATTTTACTATTTCAAACCAACAAGTTTTAATACTATCAAAGTTTTAAAACTAAAGCTTACCCACAAATTTAGGATAAAAATTTAAATTTAGCATTTCATTAATTTCCCTTAAGATAGATTTTTAAATCATACTATCTATTTTATTTTATTTTTTGAACAACCAATTACCAGAACAAATTTTAAAGTCATCAATTTTTAGCTTAGTCAAAATATTTAATGATATTTCAATCTTCTCTAACCAATCTATTATTTGTCTTGAATACATCATTTTATTAATCAACGAATCCCTAGATTTTCGATTAAGACATCTCCTTAAATAGAATTAACTTACATTATTTACTCAAATCATCATAAGATATCATTATTTAAATTCCAATAGGTTGCACTTATACCACCAATTAAAACATAATCATATTTAATTTCACAAATTTCCCATAATATAAGGGCATTGCATCGCCATTGGTTTATAGTGAAAAATCTCATCGATTGGCTGCAATGTTGACCAACGATCAAAACTGCCTCGCCACTTATATCCCACACTCACTAAGGTTCAATGGCTGCATTTTCCATTGAAAAAGATTAACGTTCAAACTCATTTTAATTTGTTTTCAATTTTTACTTATTACTACTCAATTTTATCGTGTCTGACTGTCTCATCATAGCGTTTAGGAAATTTCTATCGATAACGTTGATCAGATGCATTGACCATAATTCTTAAAGCACTTAATGGGAAATCCAACACAAATCATTTCTAAATGATAAACATGTATCTTATTTAATTTACAAAATACTCTTAGTTTGTCCCAATAAAAGAATCTGATTATTCTTATAAGTATATCTCCAATGAGAAAGAATTGCAATTTAAATTTATTGTTATACACATTATCAATCATGAATACAAGGATGGACTCATCGACATATTCCCAGAATACTCGAATCATAAGATTGACAAAATAAGTTGGAGCGTTCGTTAAACCGAACGGTATAACGAGCCACTCATAAGAACCAAAAATGAGGTCAATACGGAGCTCCATTGCCGTTTGGGTGGAAAACCTAAAACAGACTCAAAACACATCAGCAGAATCACAAACAACAGGAATTTGAGATACTTCATCATCATCTCGAGACTCAAGAGCGGTTAAAGATACTTCGGAATAATCATCATCTCGAGACTCGAAATTTTAGGAAACATCTATATTCAATATAGAAACCGTTTCTTTCGTAACTTACATTCGTGATACACGCTCTAGTTAGATTCTTGATCATCATACCAATTTTGGTAAAGCATTCTTACAATTTCTTTATTTTATTAGTCTTCAAAATCGTCTGTGTAGGATCTAGATTAACCCTAGAGGGGGGGTGAATAGGGTTATAGCAAATTTTCTCGATTTAAACACAGAAATAAACTGCAGAAATAAATATGCTGAAAAGTAAATCACACAAAAAATTTACCCAGCTTCGGCAACCCCTGCCTACTGCTGCATTCACAGATTTCTATTAGAATTAAATAGTATCACGCTTACAAACACTCTACTAGACTCGCAGACATTTGCTCCCGCTCACAAACACTCTACTAGACTCGCACACCCTGCTCGCAAACATTTGCTCCCGCTCACAAACACTCTACTAGACTCGCACACCCTGCTCCGCCTATAGAGTTTCGCTTACTCGCAAACTTTGCTTCCCGCCTATAGAGCTTCGCTTACTCGCAAACTCTTCTCCCGCCTATAGAGCTTTGCAAACTCGCACACCCTGCTCACTGAACTAATTCTAACTAGACAATCTGACACTACCTAAACCCTAGGTGGTGATTTACAAAGTTTTGATTCGAAAAATAAAAACGATAATTAAAAGACACATAAATAAATAACCTCAAACCCTAAAAATAACCCTAATTAAAAAATAACCCTAATTAAACTAAAGCCTTTTAAGGCCGACCCCTTCTTTTAATTCTATAACCCGTTCCCTTCTTTTGCTTGGCCCGTTCCTTTTTGTCTCGTTCAAATGGTGGCTCTGCAAATTAGGGCTTCGTTCCTCTTTGAGATAGTTGGCAGCTCTGTTCGATCTTAGGGCTTTGTTCTCTTCAATCCAAACTAGGGTTTTGAAGCTGCGCCTTTTCGTGTGCTTCGTTCTTGTTCGTTCGCTCTTGGACGCTTCTGTTTGATCGAGTTCTCCGTTGATTCGGTATGTAATTTTATCCCTTTTGCTTTACTGGTTGATGCTTGAACTCGATGAAATAAATGCCGATGATGATTAGGGTTTTTATAGGATTTGATTTCCTATTTTTGCGTTCGTATATGTTGATTTGAATTTGTCATATGCCATTCGATCTGGTATTGATGCTTGAGATTTGTTCTGACTTTGTCACTATCGTATTCTTGGTATTACTTGGTTGACACGGTGTCGATTCATTGCTTGGTCAATGCGGTTTTGAATTGTGATGATCACGGCTTGATTTTCAACTTGGTCAATTACCTTTGCTACCTTGATTTTGGACTTGTTCATTATATGACTTCGGTCATTTTACTGTTGACTTTATTCTTTGTGTTGCTTCTGGCTTGACACACCTGTAGCATGGTCGATTTGCTTGGCCACCAACTGTTTCGAATCTGCACTGATGAATTTTGTTTATCCACTGTTGCTTTTGACTTTACACGGCATTGATTTTCTGGCACTGTTTTAATTCATTGTGATTTTTGTATCACTGCTTGATTCTCTGTGAATTTTTCAGTTGGCTCGGCTTATTCAAACCAGACTTTTGTTGACTTGATCACAACTGATATTAGCTTGTGAATTTCTGATGGACTTATTAGTTCGACCCTTGTGTTCTTCATATCTTCATTTGATCAGTGTGTTTGAGTCTGCATATTGTAGCCGTGATCATTTTGGTTTCATCTGAGTGTTGCATATCAGTGTGCTTCTGTCTTTGGCTATCTTTCTTTCAGTGCTTGTTTGTTGTACATGTTGCATTCACTTGCATTCATATTGACACCGGTTTACTGTCTGCATTCACTACATTTTGTACATGCATTTGCCTTTGAGTTGTTTTGTCTTCACTAGCATTGTTGTACACTTTTGGTCATTGTTGTAGTTGTATTATGTGATGTTGCCTCTTGTTGCTGTCATATACATTCATCAATGTTAGCATCTGCATTGCATAATTCGTGTTGTAGCCTGGTCATTTGTGCACTGCCTTTGGTTCATGCTGTATTGTCTCTGTATATTTGTTATTCTTCTCTGTCCATTTGGCTGCACATGTGAACTTGTGTATTTGGTCTCGTCTCCATATAGTTGAAGCTTGTTGTGCATTTGTTCTCTATAGTCTGCACTTGTATAGTTGGTTCCATATTCATGTATCTTGATGTTGTATACACTTTTTCATGCTGCTGTGATGCAGTTTCCTTCACTGTTGTATCATGATACTTGTTTGCCTGCAGACCATGTTGCATGTATGTTTGTTTGGTAGTTGCTTCAGTCACTTTGTTGTATACTTGGGCTTTGAACATTTTCAACCTGATGCATCTGGACTTGAGCATATTTGATGAAATTGTTGTCTGGTCTTTGCATTGCTGTGTTGATCATGTTTCTGGTTCAATCCACTGTTTCATGTTTCATGCATGCTCGACATTGAGTTTTGTTGCACTGTTTTTGACTTGTGACCTGCCCTGTGTTGAATCCAGTTTTTCAAAAAACTCGGGTTTGACCTTGTGCTCGTGTCGTGATTTTAAATGTTATTGCACGTGAGTTGAACCCGGTTTTTCATTTGGGTTTGACCTGTGCTCGCCTGTCCCTGTAAATCAATCAAGTGTATATATCGACGTGCACGGCCTTGTGGCATATACAGTGATACACTGTGTATGTCACAAGTTGTTCGTGTATGATGAATTCAAATTTAAATTATGACGAACAACCCAAATAACTGAGGCAAATCATATTTTCAAAAATCATATTTCATTTTATATTGCAAAAATATTTCTTTTTCAATTTTACTGCGTTAGTTTATATTTTTGCAGATTGCTCAGATGCTGGATTCAAACTAGAAGGAAGTTGAAGATAAAAATACGAGTGTGAGTGATATGTAGTGAGGTTAACTGTAAATGTGAAATGTGATGTGATTGTAATCAAAGTTGTATAGTTATAGTGAGAGCTTGAAATTGTACTATTCAAAAGTGTAATAAATATTTATTTAAATAAAATATCTGTTTGAATTCAAATTCTGTGTAATTTATTTTATTCAACAAATATTTATTTAAACTGTGAAAAAAATAGAATAGTATATTAACAAATACATTTAAATGAATGTATATGTGTTTATTATCATCAAACAAAAATCATATAAGCGCATATTCAACAATCTCCCCCTTTTGATGATAACAAACATATATTTAAGATTTTGAATGTATAAAATGTATTTGATCGTTCAATTTGCTCCCCCTATTTGAATGCTCCTCTCTACACACTACTCCCCCTACATATATGCATTCAAATAAAAATATGTAAATGAGCCTATATGCAAATTGAAAATTATTTGACCTTTGATTGATTCTATTTGACAAAATCTTAACTTTTCTCTCCCCCTTTTGTTATCAGCAAAAGAATAACAGTGTTATAAAAATAGGGATGAAGTGACAGACATGAATCAAACATTTAAAACAATTGAATATAAATATCAAATTTCAATAAAAGCTCAAACAAAAATCATAATTACCCTTGTCAGGCGCATATTCCACTTTTAGAAGTGATGGGGATAAAATCATCAAAAAAAATCATACAGTTCTGTCTATTTGTGGTATATTTATTTCAGGAAATTTGAATATCTACTAACCATGCATAACCGTTAGGACTTTTAAATGAGATTAGTAGTATTCACAATTTTTAAAAAAAATTCAAGTATCTTCTAACCACGCATGACCGTGAGGACTTTTAAATGGGATTAGAATCAACTTGTCTATTTAATCAATTAATTTTGATATGCGTTCCATACATGCATAACCGTGAGGACTTTTAAATGAGCATGGAAGCACATAATCAAAAATCCAAGTAATTCACCCATGCATAACCGTGAGGACTTTTAAATGAGAGTGAATACTTTGGATATTTATTTTTATTGCTAAATATAATAAATTGAAGCACAAATAATTTCCTTCACAGATTTAAAGATATTGAAGAACAAATGATTTCCTTTGTAAACTACCACAAATTTACATACTAAATATGATCTTGATGAGTGATGGTCGATAGAAAGATGATAGAAATAGAAATGGTCATGGAATTTTTACCCAACAAAAAGTTTTTATAACTCTTGTTATGAAATTCTAAAGAAATTTTCTAATTATACTTTCTCGAGTTATAATATATGATAAATATCAACACTCATCTCTTTTTCAATCACTATTCATCTTTTCGATAATCAAAGGGAGTCAGATTAGTCAAAATTTGTCATTTAAAATCAAATTCAAAAATTATAAAATCAATTTTTCAAAAATGATTAATCTGTAAATATGGTCAAACATGATTTTCTCGAGGGGGTTTTATAAGAAAATTTTCTGCTATTTGAAAATTATTTCAAGTGAAAAATATGCAGATATTTTCTTTGAAAAAAAACGATGCAGCAAATGAATGTTTCAAAAATTAATCACGTTCCACTAGTAATTTTTCTATCAACTATATTACCAGTGTTATCTGCATCTGAATTTAAATTTCACTCAATATTCACTCGTTGAACCATGAAGTGTGCACCAAGAATTTCAAACTTAACATCATTCTTTTGAATTTTAATTGAAGCCGTGTTAACACTCAAACAAATATCATGGTGTTAATTTCAGAAACCATAGGATAAACAATTATATTCATGAGTAATCAACAGTCAATCAACATCATAATTATTTCAAAAACAATTTCTTGAAGTTTCAACAATTTCTTAAAGTCCTTTTTAACAGCTTTCACATGAATTTTGAACTCGTGCAAATTTACAAGCAGTGACCAAAATATATCTACGTGTAGCATGAGTAATCAAATACCATCATTTGACCGAACAAATTTATATGGATTAGTTCAAAGTTGAAAATCTGATTGGTCATCAATTAAGCACAAATCAATGTCATAAATAAGAACAAGTCAAAAGAATCATATCAATTAAGTCTGAATCAGTCAACCATCATAATTACTCCAAGTAATTCTATTTAAAGATGGTTGGTCAATATTTTGAAAAAGTCATCAAAATCATCATCTTTTGTTCATCTCAATATTGACTGATTTTAATTTAGAGTATGGTGCAGATAATCACATTTAATATATCGTTAAAAACAATTTTACCTGTTTTACCTTTACGATAATTTTTCGTGATTGCCCATTGTGATTCTGTCACCTTTATACTAGGCTAAGGAACTTTGCTTTGTCGCCCGTTGTGTTTCTGGAACAGCCAAAATCCAGAGAACACTGTTGTTGTTCCTTAGCCTGCCACCACACCTACACGGGAAAAAATTTATGTGACCTATTTGTTTTTATAGGTCCATGGTTGTTAGTGGCAGAATATGAAAAATATGTTTTTGGAGACCCAAAACTATTTATATATGTTCCTTTTGGCACCCAAATTTGTTTGACTTTCAAAGATTTTATATTTGTGCCTTTTGGAACCCAAATCGGTATAGTTTTCACATGTTTGGGTCTATACCAACAATTATTGTGATTGTGTCCATATTTTCTACAAATCGTGCACATTGAATTTTCTTGATTAATCTCATTTCTAACATATTCAGAGTGAGTATATCCAAGTCCTTGTCTATCAATATTGATAGTTTGTTTTCCTATTAACATATTCAACGATTTTTCACTTTTTGAAAATTTATCTAAAGTCGTTGACAATTGTTGGACTTGTGTTTTGAGAGATTCATTTTCATTTATCAACTGTGTGCACTTTTCAATAGAATTCTCTCTCCTATTATTTTCATTCTCTTTTAAAATCAGAATTTCATTTTCAAGTGATTTTATATTGATTTCTGATTTTTCAATTTCCTTTTCGAATGTTGGACACTTATCACACTTAGGGATCTTACTTTGATAGGTTTTAACTAATTTTTCGAGTTGCTCATTTAATTCTAACAAAGTATCATTTTGTGATTCAAGTTTGGCATACTTCTCCCTAAGTCGTTTAAAACAGCCATTTACTTTGTGGAAATAAATAAGTAATTCAGAGTGAGTAAGTTTTGATACCTCGCTTGGCTCGTCGTCGTCGCTATCGGTTATATTCCCATGAAGGCACATATCTGCTTCCTCACTTTCACTGCTATCGCTTTTATTCCACTTGGCTGCAAATTTCCTTTTTGAATTCTTCGTTCGTAATGCCAGCTCGGCTGCTCCATCATCATCATCCTCATCACAACTGCTATTTACCAATCCTGTTAAGCATATTTCTTTAACTGAGTCGGTTGTGGAGGACTTCTCATTGCTGTTGACTTTTGCACCATATATTGCATCGAGAGTATTCCAGATTTTCTGTGCATTTTCACTAAGAGAAACAAAATTAAAATTATCACGATTAATATGAGAATATAATATATGCATAGTAAGAGCATTAATCGAGATACTTTCCTTATCGGTTTTATCACACCCATTTTCAATAATATCCCAACATTTAATATTAAAAGATTTTAAATAAAATTCCATTTTCAATTTCCAGTTCAAAAAATCTATTCCATCGAAAATAGAAGGAATAATATTGAAATGACCCTCAAAAATATTATCTGGTGGATTCATGACTCTAGAGTTAAAGAAAAATACCGGGCTCTGATACCACTTGTAGGATCTAGATTAACCCTAGAGGGGGGGTGAATAGGGTTATAGCAAATTTTCTCGATTTAAACACAGAAATAAACTGCAGAAATAAATATGCTGAAAAGTAAATCACACACAAAATTTACCCAGCTTTGGCAACCCCTGCCTACTGCTGCATTCACAGATTTTTATTAGAATTAAATAGTATCACGCTTACAAACACTCTACTAGACTCGCAGACATTTGCTCCCTCTCACAAACACTCTACTAGACTCACACACCCTGCTCGCAAACATTTGCTCCCGCTCACAAACACTCTACTAGACTCGCACACCCTGCTCCGCCTATAGAGTTTCGCTTACTCGCAAACTTTGCTTCCCACCTATAGAGCTTCGCTTACTCGCAAACTCTACTCCCGCATATAGAGCTTTGCAAACTCGCACACCCTGCTCACTGAACTAATTCTAACTAGACAATCTGACACTACCTAAACCCTAGGTGGTGATTTACAAAGTTTTGATTCGAAAAATAAAAACGATAATTAAAAGACACATAAATAAATAACCCTAAACCCTAAAAATAACCCTAATTAAAAAATAACCCTAATTAAACTAAAGCCTTTTAAGACCGGCCCCTTCTTTTAATTCTATAACCTGTTCCCTTCTTTTGCTTGGCTAGTTCCTTTTTGTCTCGTTCAAATGGTGGCTCTGCAAATTAGGGCTTCGTTCCTCTTTGAGATAGTTGGCGGCTCAGTTTGATCTTAGGGCTTTGTTCTCTTCAATCCAAACTAGGGTTTTGAAGCTGCGCCTTTTCGTGTGCTTCGTTCTTGTTCGTTCGCTCTTGGCCGCTTCTATTTGATCGAGTTCTCCGTTGATTCGGTATGTAATTTTATCCCTTTTGCTTTACTGGTTGATGCGTGAACTCGATGAAATAAATGCCGATGATGATTAGGGTTTTTATAGGATTTGATTTCCTATTTTTGCGTTCGTATAAGTTGATTTGAATTTGTCATATGCCGTTCGATCTGGTATTGATGCTTGAGATTTGTTCTGACTTTGTCACTATCGTATTCTTGGTATTACTTGGTTGACACGGTGTTGATTCATTGCTTGGTCAATACGGTTTTGAATTGTGATGATCACGGCTTGATTTTCAACTTGGTAAATTACCTTTGCTACCTTGATTTTGGACTTGTTCATTATATGACTTCGGTCATTTTACAGTTGACTTTATTCTCTGTGTTGCTTCTGGCTTGACACACCTGTAGCATGGTCGATTTGCTTGGCCACCAACTGTTTCGAATCTGCACTGATGAATTTTGTTTATCCACTGTTGCTTTTGACTTTACACGGCATTGATTTTCTGGCACTATTTTAATTCATTGTGATTTTTGTATCACTGCTTAATTCTCTGTGAATTTTTCAGTTGGCTCGGCTTATTCAAACCAGACTTTTGTTGACTTGATCACAACTGATATTAGCTTGTGAATTTCTGATGGACTTATTAGTTCGACCCATGTGTTCTTCATATCTTCATTTGATTAGTGTGTTTGAGTCTGCATATTGTAGCCAAGATCATTTTGGTTTCATCTAAGTGTTGCATATCAGTGTGCTTCTGTCTTTGGCTATCTTTCTTTCAGTGCTTGTTTGTTGTACATGTTGCATTCACTTGCATTCATATTGACACTGGTTTACTGTCTACATTCACTACATTTTGTACATGCATTTGCCTTTGAGTTGTTTTGTCTTCACTAGCATTGCTGTACACTTTTGGTCATTATTGTAGTTGTATTATGTGATGTTGCCTCTTGTTGCTATCATATACATTCATCAATGTTAGCATCTGCATTGCATAATTCATGTTGTAGCCTGGTCATTTGTGCACTGCCTTTGGTTCATGCTGTATTGTCTCTGTATATTTGTTATTCTTCTTTGTCCATTTGGCTGCACATGTGAACTTGTGTATTTGGTCTCATCTCCATATAGTTGAAGCTTGTTGTGCATTGGTTCTCTGTAGTCTGCACTTGTATAGTTGGTTCCATATTCATGTATCTTGATGTTGTATACACTTTTTCATGCTGCTGTGATGCAGTTTCCTTCACTGTTGTATCATGATACTTGTTTGCCTGCAGACCATGTTGCATGTATGTTTGTTTGGTAGTTACTTCAGTCACTTTGTTGTATACTTGGGCTTTGAACATTTTCAACTTGATGCATCTGGACTTGAGCATATTTGATGAAATTGTTGTCTGGTCTTTGCATTGCTGTGTTGATCATGTTTCTGGTTCAATCCACTGTTTCATGTTTCATGCATGCTCGACATTGAGTTTTGTTGCACTGTTTTTGACTTATGACCTGCCCTGTGTTGGATCCAGTTTTTCAAAAAACTCGGGTTTGACCTTGTGCTCGTGTCGTGATTTTCAATGTTATTGCACATGAGTTGAACCCGGTTTTTCATTTGGGTTTGACCTGTGCTCGCCTGTCCCTGTAAATCAATCAAGTGTATATATCGACGTGCACGGCCTTGTGGCATATACAGTGATACACTGTGTATGTCACAAGTTGTTCGTGTATGATGAATTCAAATTTAAATTATGACGAACAACCCAAATAACTGAGGCAAATCATATTTTCAAAAATCATATTTCATTTTATATTGCAAAAATATTTCTTTTTCAATTTTACTGCGTTAGTTTATATTTTTGCAGATTGCTCAGATGCTGGATTCAAACTAAAAGGAAGTTGAAGATAAAAATACGAGTGTGAGTGATATGTAGTGAGGTTAACTGTAAATGTGATGTGATTGTAATCAAAGTTGTATAGTTATAGTGAGAGCTTGAAATTGTACTATTCAAAAGTGTAATAAATATTTATTTGAATAAAATATCTGTTTGAATTCAAATTCTGTGTAATTTATTTTATTCAACAAATATTTATTTAAACTGTGAAAAAAATAGAATAGTATATTAACAAATACATTTAAATGAATGCATATATGTTTATTATCATCAAACAAAAATCATATAAGCGCATATTCAACAGTCTGTATGTCTTTGTTATTTTAATCCTTAATGTTGTTTAATCCTTAATGTTAAAACCCACAAAGTTGTGGGTCAATTTTTCGAGACCCAGGTTTTTAACCCACCATGGGAACAATACCCACCGTGGTGATAACCCACATTCATAAGATTAATGATAACCCATGTACATATTGTTAAAGATAATTGCTTTTATGCTATTAAAGATTACCCATGCATATATTTTACATAATAGAAAAACCAAAAGGAAATGGGTTAAGACAAACCAACTAATGCCAATCATTTTCTTATTAGTAAACTCAGAAATGTCATAAGATAAACCTTTTATATTAAGCTTATTTTACACACTTCTTTCCAGGTTTGTACCAATTGCTCGATTATAGAATCAACATTTTGATCCAGTAGACAATTTTACCCGATGGGCTCAAAAAATTTGACAGTACGGGCTGGAGTGATACGGTCTCGGCTCGAGTTACGATTACAGTAACTGAGCCTGGGTTCGGATTTTAAGCTACCTGGACCTATTCTATGACAGGTCTAGTTACAATCGAACGTAAACTGATCGTACTTAAAAATTTCATACTGAAGATGAAAACCTTTTTTTTAGTAGGATAGCCTGCACATCAAGACGTTCTCGCTCTATTAAATATCTACTGCTGTAGTGACAATCGGTTAGCGCATAGATAGGGCCAGTCCTAGAAGTTTTGTGAAAACAAGTCCTTGTACAAAGATGATGCTATTATCATTAATTAAATCATCAAAATAGTTTGTATGTCTATAAATAATGAGAAGAGGAAAAAAAGAAATAAATTTATTCGTAAAAATAATTTAGTTCATACACAACAAAATTAATGTTAATTACTTAGGAATATTTTTTAACCTTCTGACATGCAACATTACTGATAACATTCAAATTCATAGATCATATCTTGCAAATTACTAATATGAGAAAGGAACTTTCAATTTCAGGATGGTGTGACTCGATAACATTTAGATATATAGTTCGTTGAACAAGAAAGCAGATTTTTTTCTTCTAATTTCTTTTCCAATTCTAGTGCAAAATCAGCAAAAATAAAAATAAATTAACTTCCAATGATTTTTATTTTAGCTTCTGGGTCTTTGACACCTTTAAGTCTAGTAAGGAACCATTCAGATGCATCAATACAACTGACTGGCAGATGCAGATCCCTCTCAAATGTTGCCATTATACTCGTTCTTGTTCTTTACATCTGGATATAAAATGTATTTTTATTTAAATTAAAAAAGCCAAACCTCAGTTCTTTTTAAGTACAAATATTTCACCAGTATCACCGTTTTCTTTATGCTGCCAGTGATTTCAACATCACAGTTCAAAATTTTGAGCTATAAACCTCTTATCCTTCAATCTTTCTACATTTAAGCCACTTGAAGCATCTCCGACCATTTTGTACACACAATACTCTAGTTTGGCAAAAATAGAGAACCAACTAAAATTGTTCTTATAAGTCTAACCACTATCCAATTTTCCAAAATGATAAAAACATGAATATTAACTACTATCCAATTTTAACTTAACCGTGCTAGATTTGTGCCCTAAATGGTGTTGAATTTGTGCATTAGATCAACTTGTGCTTCTTCGTCGATTAGAGTCTTTGATATGTGGAGTCGCTGTGTCGATTGATTTGAAGGACATGATGCCGAGATGGAGTTGTTGTCGCTGCCTCGCCTCGCCAATCGCCAACCGGTTTATGCCGAGATTGATTTGAAGGAGATGCTGCTTTGGAGAAGGGCCGGGCCAACATATAGCAAACTCATGAGGACACAATCAACAATGGCTTGTACAGTTGCTAAATAAATACATGGAGCAACTAGGTGTGCCTTGTTCGTTTCGCTGTGGCTGGTTGAGTGAACAGAGGTTGAGTTTTATAACCTCAGAGTCTTTGCCGTTGTAAGTTTATAACTAGGGTTATAGTTTACAACAGCAAAGAGTTTGCCGTTATAAACTAATAACGGTAAACTCTTTACCGTTATAAACTTTTTTCCAAACCAGCTTGTGACTTCTCTGCCTCTTCTGGTTGTGTCAGCCATTCGCTCGGTTGCCGCTGAGGAGAGAGAGTGGAGTGATTAGAATATTTTGTTGGTTATGATCTGAGCACAAAAGATATATCCATGTATATCCGGATTATGGGCCATCGCATGTGAATAACCTCGTATATGCCCTCGTCTTACATAATCTACGTTGGTACTGTACGTGTTGCTATATGTAAATGCGTGAGAGCTGTAAGCATGACTACAAGAAGATCAGGACCATCTAAGTATGCTTGCTTGCATTGAAAATAAAATTACAAGGAAGATCATTTTCAGGTTACATAGAGGGAAGAACACTATTAGGATAGATATTAACAAACTTGATGCCATTTTTATATTGGTTAACAGCAATAAACAGTAGAAACAAAGAAGAAAAATAAATTATAAGGATTCCCAATCTGTTATCCATCCATCTTGTTAACAGAAATGTACAGTTGAAACAAAGAAGAAAAATAGTTTATACTGTAATGAACATAGAATCATGTTGATTCTATCATCTGGCGAAGTGTTAATTATATAATTCATTGTTTACAGAGATATTGCAAGCATGTAAAATCGTAGATCAAATCCGGAGGTCATTAAACGTGGACAAAAATTGAATCTTAAACTTAAAAGTCTTAACCCAATCGTCTCCTGAACAGCCAAGGACTGATGAAAACAGTAAATAGAATGTCGAAGAATATTATATATTGGGCTAATTCTAGCAATTCAAAAAATTAGCACACATCCCAATTTTTTCTTTTTCCACTTCAGTTTCTTCCAAAACAGCCACTACCTTCGTTTACCCTGTCTAATCCACTCCTTACTGTAAAATCAATTTCCTTCTTCTAAAAACATATTGCACAAACCCTAACTAGCTCCTCAAAACACATAAATAAAAAAAACAGAAGTTTTCAATCAATTTTTGATTCGAATGGAGAGAGAAGTCGGATCTAAGCATAAATAAAGTATTTTTTATTCAATTTTTGTTTTTCTTTTTTTGGATTTTTGGCCTAATTGATCATTCAAGTTTGTATGCTATGTGGTTGCGTGATAACAATGTTTACCGCAATAAGAAATAATGTGCTGCTTTTTTTTTAATACAGTATTCTTTTTGCTTCTAAAAATAAATTTTGTTTACATATAAAGCAGTACGTAATCCACTAACAACTTTAGAGAGAGACCGCCGTGTGAGAGCAAGAAAGCAGAAAAGTTAAAAATCAAGTTGAAGGATCAAGCAAAGTTGAACAAAGTCGGGATGTTACTGTGATTTTTTTTTTCCGCTATGTTAGTATGTGTTTGATGTTGAATGTTGCACTGTGATTGCAGCAGGTTCATTAAGCAATGTGGACGTGTTTGTATTTCTGCAGCTAGTACCTATTTGAGGTTTTTTTACAGCTAGTACCTATTTGTGATCGTAGTAGATTCATTAAGCAATGTTGCACTGTGATGTTGAAAGTTTTAGTACCTGTTTGTGATTTTTTTTTGCAGCTAGTCGATATGTGTTTGTATGTGTGTGATTCAATTGCATTGTTATTTTCTTTTAATTGGCATTGGTTACCATACCACATCACTAAAGAACGGTGGAAATATGATACACACGTTGCAAACAAACGTGGGATACCTCATGGACACATTTGCTATTAACGTGAATCTTTCAGCAACCACGCGACCACGTGGTGAATTCAATCTTTACGATAAACTGTAAGACATAAAAAAGAAGAGAATGTGAAAAAGCATATATGTAAATAATAAGTGGCAAAAAAGTCGATTATTAGTTTTAAATTTTTGTGGGGTGGAAAAGGCAATAATTGGTGGGCCAATCGATTAAGCTTATATATTGTCTTTAGTATTTGAGCTAGGTACCTAATATCACTACTATATTACGTTAATGGTCATGTCATGAATAAATAGCTCAACTGAAACGTGCAAACATGTTCAGGATAACTTCATCGTCCACGATAACTGGTACAAAAGTGTGACATCGTTGTCTACCTTCAGAACCCAAACCTACAAAAACTATACTGTACTCTGAAAGCTTCCTGAATCAATATGATGAAAGAGGGACGGTCGGTTGGGCATAAAAGGAAAAAAGTTCGCCCATCGTGGGGCTTGAACCCACGACCACAAGGTTAAGAGCCTTGCGCTCTACCAACTAAGCTAGACGAGCTAGCTGTTATTCATTTACGATAATCCATACAGGGGAAAACCACATATATCAATCTTCCTTGAATAACGCAACACAATCAAATTAACTGAGCAGAATTTTGCAACTGAAGACTGAAGAGAGCACATCTAACGTGATGTAATCGAATATAAAAGGAACAAAAAAGAGACATATCTATGCCGGAATTTATTGAGTGAACCCAAGTGAAGAAGAAAAGGTTAGGGTTTTGCCTTTGGAAAGTATTGCTTACTTGACAATCGCGTGGTGTGGGAGAAGTTGAGAGTAATCGAAGATGATGAATTTGGAAATTGAATTGGGAATGGAAAAAGTTGACTCATTTTCATTCGTCTGTTTATTACTGCTTCCCATCATAAATAAATGATCTGGAATTTGGATATTGCACGCACGCAAGCATTTTTTTGTTTGAATATTGCAAATCTAGTCCGGCTTTAATTATAATTCCAATTTTGGTTTTGCCGTCGAGAAGAATATCCTCTCATAAATCGTGATTTCTAAATCTGACCGTACAAAATGTTTACTTTCATAGTTCATACATGATGTCGTTTCGAGTTTTCCATCTAAGATCGGTTTTTCTTCTGAGCTCTTGCCTACGTTTTTTTCAACTGACTGCTTTCGAACTTTAAAATTGAATGATCAAGATTGGTGTTTCAGTAGTATAAAAATATTATCACAATTTCTTTTCAAAATCAATATGTCATGCACTTTACTGTAAAATGGAAAAAAAATATTTTTGTACGGAATATTTATGTATCACCGATTTATCAGATTATGCGACTTATAAAAGTCGTTATGATTCCTATTTGATGGCTAGCATCGTCCACAATGCAAGACCAGACCTGTTCGTGAACTTGAACAAGCTGGGCTACAGCCCAAGGCCCTATGAATGGACATGGTCGGCCTTAAAATTGGATTGCTCTAGCTCAAAATTATTTTGCTTGTCCCTGAATAAAAATTTTAATTTTTTTTTAATTTTTTTGTGTTCAAAATTAAGCATGACGTCAAATAAAAAAGATACAACATACAACGAAATAATTTTTCATCTAAAAACCACCAAAACAAGTGGAGTTATATAAAGTTAAATTAACTTTTCATTACAAAAACCACTAAAACATGTGGACGCAGTCTAGCTTTGGAGAGCAGTTGGATGATTATCTACCATGGTATTTATTTCCGCTGCATTACTTTGTGTGTGTATATATCAGCAACTGTAAGGACAAGCTGTTATTACTATTTGGACTGATGATAATACTTAGATTAGGAACTCTAACATGCTAGGTATATTAGAGTAACACCATGTACTATCATTTGATATTACAAGTTATCATTCCGCTATGAGATTCTGATGTTTTCGTTCTCCTCTTTCTTGTTTCTTTTCTTCTTTTTCTTTTACCCTACCAATTGGTCTTTCCGTCACATGGATGTTCAGCACGTGAATATTATGGACGTATTAGTGTTGGCATTCAAGGGTCGAAAAAGGAGGTCGTTACATCTTGCTAGGAGAAGAATCCAGTCATCATTGTTTCAATGCCGATTTTCATTTATCGGCTACCTCACCATATCAACTAAAAATTCTGGTTCTATCGAATTGGTCGAACGATGACCATCATGGCCTGCCCCAAGTGTTTGGCTCCACAAACCGTCTCGGTTTGTTCCATGATATATGGTTTCTCCTATCTCTAAGAGAACCATTCACCCTGTTGACTTATTTCTACGATTTGTACGTGACGTACAATAGTAACAAAAGTATCGTGATTCGCGACTTGGGGGGCATGATCGGTACCTAGTCATAGAGTTGATTCGGCATCGAGTTGTGTCCTACCAACCCGAGTCTTTCCAACTTCAATTTTGGAAGTCTCATCTTCCTTTCTCTTCGTTTTCTTCTTTCCTTCTTTGTGGTTTCTGCCCGATGAGGAGGAACTATCTTCTTCTTAATCGAAAAGTGACAATTCCTTTCTGTTCCTCCTATGACCTAGGGATAGTTGGGTCCTAAACTCTATAGTTCCTTTCATCTGCTTCATCACAACGTTTTGGCTTTCCATTAGCTTTCCATTCATCTCTCTCGTCATCTTATGCAAATCAACCCTGGTAACCATTTCTGATGCACTCTGAATTTCTATGGTACTAGGCTGATTGGTTTCTTCTCCGTGCCGAGAACCATCATCCTCTGCGTCGTTGGTGGGTTTGGAGGTAGTGAACTTTTCCTTGATGCCATTGCCTTTATAGATCATATGATAGATTTTAAGGCAAATCTAAATAATCACGGACCTTATAAAAATTTGTAGATCTACTTCGTGGATTATAACAATCCAAAGGTTAAAGATAGATCCAAACAGTGAGAAATTCGAGTTTTCTCAATGAAAGCATCAAAATGTTTACATCAAAAGTTGGACAAACACCCGATTAGAATTATAGAGAATTAAATGAAAACCGAAGTAAGTCACACATAACAATTTATAGTAGTTTGGCTAAACTCTAACCTACGTCCACTTGAACTTTGTTAATGATATTCAAAGATTTTATAAACTGCATTCTTACAATTCAGTGTTTATAATCGGTGAGAATCCAACATAGTGACAGAGTAAAATCATAAATTCTGGAAACATAAAAAGGATTTTGAATTAGTGCCCCACCTCCAACTATTTATAAACGTAGATCAGCGAAATATGCTACGATATTTACTAGTCCCTATCTTCACGTTTAGAAGAAGATTCAGAAAGAGGATTGTGACCATGTTCAAAAGTCAGTAGTTAACTCGGTACCGAGGTGGGCCTCAAAACTCGGTGTCGAGTTGTCACTTATTACATTCTTGGACTTTTGATCAAGTACTTCTCACCTTCTTGGATAGAAAGCTCGTGGTCAACCTTCCTTTGCTCCATGTTGTATGCTTATTGATCCCTTTAACTTGTTTGTTCAGCTCACATTCAGAGATCGGTACTGAGCTGTCACTTTACTTACTTTTAGTTGACTTTCTTTTGTGTCACTCCGTTCTTCTGGAAAATGGTTAGCTTCTTCAGGTCATAGGGAAGACCCTATGTCATCCCTCGACCATGGGTTGAATTCTGACTTTTCGAGTTATAATCTTGGATTTCTGGCTTACTGTTCGTTGGATTTCTGGTTTACTATTTGACCATTCGATAGTCCTGGCTCGTCTAGAGGTGGAGACGGGATAACATCCCGAATGCAAATCTACATGGTATTTGTTATCTAGGTAATAAAGAAAGAATGCCAGAATCTTTCAAAATGTATTATAAATGCTACACCTTTTTTTAGCTTCCAAGACAAGTTATCAAAAATATGATTATCAAACTCCTAATTAAATTTACTTTTGATATTAATTATTTTTAATATTGTAACAGAAAATGGGCTGCTAGTGCTTGACTAAATTGTGAGCACGACTGTTTTAAGCACTTTCAATAGGTTTAACATATTATTATTGAAAATTTCAACAAAAGTTGTATACTAAATTAAGTTGTACAGAATTATAATCAAATTTCTGTGGATTAATTCCTCAAAGCAATGGATTCAAGATATTTAAGAAAAAATAGGTTAGATTATAATCCTGTTTGAAGTTGGGATCTGATTTTGAACTCTTTTTGATGACTTGCAACGCAAATCTACTTAATAATGTTTTGCTCGGTCATGGAAACTTAATTATGGTTGAGTGTGGGAAGCTGTCAGTGAAATTTCTTGTAAGAAATTAGGGGGGGGGGAAAAAAAGGAAAGCACAGTTTCTATGTAAACCACAAGGCAGAGATATTTAAGAATAATATAGAGAACTGCAAATCTCAAGAAGAAAATTTAAAGCTCTTCTGGAAAAAAAATAAACAGAACAAAAAGTACATAAAACTCAAGTGCCCCAAACATATATAAAAGAAATATTCGTCAACATAAAGAACGCACTTAACAGTATTGGCAAGCAAGTAAATACTAATTTCTGCCTATAAATTAGATCGCTGTTTTTTGGGTGGAAAATTCATTCTCACGTTATATAATAATTTTACAACTTCTCACAAATTATGCATTCTTCTATGAAGACTTGTTTAAATTTTAGTCATCAAATAGATATGTAGATGGAACACAGTGATGATTTGAGGAAATGAAGGAACGAAAATATGTTATATTAGTTTCATTTTACTTATCTTGTCTTTATTAATAAATATGTTGATCTTGTCTTTATTAATAAATACTATTGATGTTTTATTCAATGCTATAACATGGTTCAGATAGATATAGCCTTTTGTAGAGTTGCGCTGGTAGATTGAGAGTCACGCAATGATAGAGTCAACGAATCCGTGCTTCATTTGTTCTCCTGAAACTGACAATGAAAGTGCGTCGCGATGTGTTTTCTGATTCGATTCTGTAATAAAAAATGGTCAAACAAATGAAGGACCTTCACGAGAGCAAGTAAAGTTATATATTATTGTAAACAGTTGAGCGCTTGAAGTACTTCATATACAAGAGCAGCCTGACGAAAATATTATAGTTCTCTTTTGCTGTCTCATTAAATGTGAACCTATAGGCTATAGATGCTTACTTGACTCTCATGTTGAACAATCAACCCAAGTACAATCTCTTCACATTAACTGTCCGTCTGCTGAAGCGTATGGAATCTGTTAACATCATTAATGAGAAACACATTAACAATGATGAAGGGTAATTATTCGTAAACCAAATTCCAAACGTAAATAAGAACAAACGGAAGACCTTAAGTTCAAATTGACGAACAATGAATTAAATGGAGTAAATAATCATTTGTTCCAGATTAAAGTTTACTTGACTGTCGTAAATATATTTGAATCTCATATCATTTTTGACAAAGGATTATCTAAACTTGTTTAGTCTATATCATCATCTATATGCATTTGCTTATTTAATATTAATCTTCTATGTGTCAATGGTCTTCCATTCACGTCCATTTACTTGGTTCGCCTATTCTAATAGGAGAGGTCAAAGTTAAGAGCAAGGTGAAGAATGGCCAACCAAGAATAGGCAGATTAATGGTACTAGAGGTACACGAGAGGGAACAAAGGACACAAATTAGAATAGCACACACTTTATTTGAGGTAAAAAAACACACTTTGTTTGAAAAAAAAATATAATAACAACATGCTTTCATTGAGAGTTGAACTCAAGACCTCCCGCTTACTAAACGGGTGCTCTAACCAACTGAGCTATGAAAGCTTTTTAATTAATTTTAAATTTTACTTTAACCATCACTTCTCTAGGTAATCATCACTTCTCTAGGTAATCAATTAACCATGTTAAAAAAATAATACTTGGGATCTCTTATTTTGAGATAAATGTTTGATAACGTTTTTTTGAAGCAAACAAAAAAGGTTAAATTATGAAATAATGAGTTGCAAACTAAAATATTTCTTTAACAAAATTGAAATCGCAATACAAATTCTCATTTTCCAAGTTATATTTCCACTTTCCAAATTTTCAATCTACAATCAAGTATTTTCGTTTAAACTTGATGGTATCATGTAAAATACATGAAGTATGTGCACGGTGGATTTGGTGCACACTCAATTGGGAGCCAAGTTTACAAGCGAAGCTTGATTCTCCAATTTGTTTGTGAGACATGTTTCATCACCAACCAATTCGTTTGCAAACATTATTCATGTACCAAATTTCCAATGTTACAAGTTAAGATGATGGTAATATCATCGATATTTTAAGCCACGTATACAATTTTACACAATGGGCTCAAAAAAACCAACAGCCCGGGCTCAAGTAATGAGTTTGAAATACCCACCAGGCTCAGGCTGGGCTCGGGTTACAATTGTAGTATCCGGGCTCGGGTTTAAGCCATCCAGACCTAATCTACCCCATTGGCAGACCTAGCTACAATCAGACGCAAACTGGTAAAACCTAAAAATTGCATACTGAAGATGAAAAAAAATTTCTTAGTAGAACTAACCTGCACCAGACACCCTTGCTCTATTGAATATCTACTAATGCAGTGGCAATCTGTTAGCATATAGTATACTCATGAGCACAAGATATATATCCATGCATATCTGAATCATGGGCCACCACACATGAATAACCTCCTATGTGCCTTTGTCTTACATAATCTACGTTGTTACTGTACATAATCTACGTTGTTACTGTACACATTGCTGCATGTAAATGCGAGAGCTGTAAGCATGACTCCGAGAAGATCAGGACCATCTGAGTATGCCTGCATCGAAAATAAAATTGTAAGGAAGCTCGCTATCAGGTTAGATAGAAGGAAGAACACTATTAGATAAGAAATTAACAAATTTGGTGCCAACTTTTTTATTGATTAGGGCAGTGTTTTAATGGTTTATTTATTAGCAATATCGCTCAGGCGTTGAGTGGTTCGGTTTTTTGCAAAAGCTAAATTATATGTACGAGTTTCCAAATATGAACACAGTATCATATACGTGTTTACCATGTTACCAAGGTTGTGAGTATGTCGTGTTAATTATTTGAAATTCAAATAAGGATTCCCAATATGTTATCCATCCATCTCGTTAACTGGAATGGACAGCTGAAACGAAGAAGAAAAATATTGTATACTGAATGAACATGGATTCATATTGATTCTGTTATTTAGTGAAGTATTTAATTATATAAAATTCATGTTTTACAGAGATGTTGTAAGCATGTAAATCATAGATCAAATCCTGAGGTCATTCAACCTGGACAAATATTGAATCTCAAACTTACAAGTCTTAACTCAATCATCTCCTGAACAGACAAGGACAGTAAAAAAACAATAAATAGATTGTTGAAGATTATTATATATTGCCTTTAGAATGTGAGCTGGGCATCTAACATCAGCATTATATTAGGCTAATATCTTATGAATAAATAGTTCAACTGAATGATGCTCAAGACATATGGAGCATTTGTGGTGAACGATTCTGCAAATTTTTTCTAAAGAATCTACAATAATTGGTACAAAAGCATCCAGTAACTCCAAAACCTATAAAACCCTACTCTACTCTTAAAGCTTCCTGCATCAGTATGATGAAAGAGGGGGGGTTGGTCGGTTGCGCAAAAACAGAACACCCACCGTGGGGCTCGAACCCACGACCACAAGGTTAAGAGCCTTGCGCTCTACCAACTGAGCTAGACGGGCTTGCTGTCGTCTCCTTACGACAATTCATACAGAAAAAATGCACTCATATGAATCTTCCTTGAACAAGGCAATATTATCAATTTAACCGAGCAGAATTTGTAACTGAAGAAAATACATGTACTGTGACGTAATCGGAACATAAAGGGAACAAAAATGAGACATACCTATGCCGGAATTGATTGAGTGAACCTAAGTGAAGAACGATAAGTTAGGGTTTTGCTTCTGGGCCTCTGGAAAGTACCGCTCATTTGACAATCGCGTGGTGTGGGAAAAGTTGAGAGTAATCGAAGATGATGAATTTGGAAATCAAATTAGGAATGTAAAAAGTTGACCCATTTTCAGTCGTATTCTTTATTACTGCTTCCCATCAATCTGAAATTTGGAGATACAAAGCTCGCAAGCACCTTAAATTTTTTAATATTGCAAATCTAGTCCAGCTTTAATTATAATTCCCCTTTGGTTTTGCCATGAAAAGAACTTCGTTGCATAAATCATATTTTCTGAATCTAACCGTACAATATGTTTACCCTCATACATGAGTTGTTTTCAGTATTTCATCGTTTGACGGTTTTTCTTCCGAACTCATGTCTACACTTTTCTCAATCGATCGCCGTTTAAAATTGAATGATCAAGTGTTTTAATAGTATAAAAATAAATGATCATAATTTCTTTTCAAAATCAATATGCCATGCATGGAGTTGCGCATGGAAAAGAAAAAACATTTTTGTACGTAATATTCACTTATCGATGATATATCAAATTATGCAATTTATACAAGTTGTTATAATTCATATTAGATGGCTTGCATCATGCATAATGCAAGACCAGACTCGTCCTTGGGCTTGGACAAGCTAGACGCCAGCCTAAGGACCGATGGTTTAAGACGTCCATATTATAGTTATTATATTTAAAAATATTGTTATTTCTTCAAACAACTAGAATCCTGCCACGTGGGTGGTCATATGGCTTAAATGTCTATTTGACATCTAAGTTCAAGTTCTACCATCCACAAACTTTTACATTATGTCATTTTATTTTCCCTTCAATCCTACTTTTCTTTATGGTACATGTTATCCATGGCCCAAAATCGATCCGTGTCCAATCAGTGTGAGACACAATGGAATTCGGTAAAATTACATAAATAAATATTATTTGCAGATTGCACGACGGATGATGCACAAAACATTTTTTGTAGATTGCATAAATCAACCTGTTATTATACAAAGAATGATGCACAAAAAAACAAGGCGATAATGTAGAAAAAAATAAAAACGGAGCTTAGAAAAATATTACAGAGTAAATGATCTTCATAACATTATAATGAAGTTAACAAATATACTCAAAGACGGATCGTGTAAAGAAAACGTTAGCTTAGAATCGTTATCGAATCCTTTAGAGTATAGACCTTTTAAACCCACATAAACGATAACAAATCACTTCAAACTTCGCCACATCATCTGCAATATGCTATACTGTTTTAAAGAAATATTTTCAGATTTTTCAGAGCTTAAAAAGTGCGAACATGGATGAAAAACAATGAAATGGAAGCGAAATAGGGATAAGGAGACCCAAAAGGGTCCACCCCTTCCACTAATCAATCAACTGGTAGAACAAATCATCTAACCGGTTTGGAATAAGGGGTTGATTGGTTAGAACCTCTTATAACAGTTTATTGTTCCATTTTCTCTTATTAGTCACATCTATTAGTTTCGTTTATTTTCCTCTTCATTTCAGATGAAGAAATCGGATCAGTTGGAAGTGAATGAAATAAGTAGATTTCAAAAGCGTTCCTATTTTGGATTTGCTAGGCATATGAAGTCAAAAGGGTTTATTATATCCAATCTAACGTGGTCTAAGATAAAATTATTTTATTTTATTCGTTTAAAAGGGAGTTTAAATTTAATTAACTATTTTTTTATTATAATAAGCGTATCAAATGCACTCATATATGTATATAGTGCAAGTGCAACACATAAACAGTTTACATGATTAATGTGTACGTTTATATATGTTGAAATTTACACAACGACGAATCCATTCGTCCTTAATACATGCCTTTATTGTTCATAGGTTTTTTTAATTATATAAAATTAAAATTATATATTTATATATTATGTATATGTGTATGTGTATATATACATAATAAAATTAATTTTGCCTATTTTACATGTTTTGAACTCTAAAATTAGCAATTTGAAATCTAATTTTAACTTAAGAAGGAGTTCAACGTTGGATTCGTAATTTTACACAAAAGCGCTTTCATAAATTTTGAATTGAAATAATATATATATATATATATATATATAGTGATAATCTATATTTAAATTCAATGTAACTTATATATTAACTTATAATATTATATTTTTTACAATTTAAAGTTAACAAATTGAAATCTAATATTGACTTAGGTAGGAGACCAACATTAGATCTGAAATTTTACACAAAAGTCCTTATATATATTGAATTAAAATAATAATGTATGTATATATATACTATATAAATAATAAGAAACTATGTTTTACAATTAAAAGTTTACAATCTGAATTCTGGTTTTTGACTTTGGAAGGAAATCAACATTAAATCTACAATTTTACAAGAAAGTCCATTAATAAATTTTGAATTAAAATAACACATGTTTGTGCATATACATAAACATGTGTAATATTCCAAAAGAAGGAGAGCGGAGTATCAGAAATCGGTAAATTAGCAGTTATCGAAATAAATTAAGTAAGCAAGAAAATAAGTGGTAAAATTTATACCAACGGCTCGACACGAGGAGAAGACGAGTTTGTGGGAGCAGATTTTAGGCTGGCACTGGAAGAAGTCTAATGAACAAGCAGTGAAAATTTTCGGCCGCCATAGTTAAGCTTGAATTGGAGAGAGAAGGAAGAGAAATCTGGAAAGTTTACTTCGATTATTCTATGAACTAGTTGTGTTTAAACTAAAAGTGGGTCTTTGTATTTATTTTGCATGGGTTGTATGGGCTGATCATTTTGGGTTGAAAATGCCTAATAAAATTTTGTCCACTATCAAAAAAATACAAATAATAATAAGCATATGTACATAACAACCAAAAGTATTTGATATCCATACTAAAATATATACATATACATATACATATAATACAAGCATAGATACATACTTGCATGTATACGTATGTACATACATACATACATATGCGTACACACACACATATACATACATACATACACACACACACATGCGCGCATGCACAGATGCGCACACATATGAAATTAACATTCAATTTCATAAATAATTTCAAATTGATTATGTATGCATTTCATTTATATTTGAATACAAATTATGTAACAAAATTACCATCACTAATTAAAATAGTTTTAAATCTGAAAACCATTTTTTCATTAGAACTTTTAAATAGTGTTTAGTTCGAAAAGAAATTTTGTTTTTTTTTTGTTTTCAATATTTGTGTGTATGGCAATGGAAGAGTTGGAACATGCTAGTCAATCCAACAATGGAAAGCATGGATGAAAGAAAACAGATTTTGATATTTTCCAAAAGATATAAAACATGAAAAGGTCCGTTTTAATTTTATATGTTAAAATCAATTTTCAAATTGACCGTCTTTGCGACGACCCGAATTTTTAACGGTCGTTAATTAGCACTTAACTGAATTAAATTATTAGAAATGCTGATTTATAAGTCGAACAAATAAAATTCTGATAACTAAAAATATCTTGATATAAATATAAATTTGATTAAACACTATATTCGAACTTAAGTTATAATATTTTGGGTACGATGAACTTAATTTAATAATCTTCTAACATAATTATTTAAATTTACAAAACTTATCATTTTAAACAAATAAAATATGCTATCTAACTTAAGTGATATTATTTAAAAGAATTAGGATAATTTCCTAATATAATCATTTTAATGTGCCAAACTTATTCTTTTCAAACAAATTTAAAATGTGCTTTCTAATTACTATTGTTTATATATGTAAATTGTCAATAGGAAACTATGGTTTGGAATTCAAAATAAATATCTTAAAAATGAATTAGATTTAAAACTCTACATTTTTAAACACTAACATGTATATAGTTATTAATTCAAGTATAAATAGCTTAAGCTTAAAACAAGAATAAATAAAGGGTTTTATCAATTTAAGTAAACATGGTAGTAAAAAGAAAATATAAAAAATAAATATAAAACATAAAAAGAAATTATAAAATATTCACTTGTGGACATTTGTAAGCTAAGGGATGTCATGCAATTACAAGTGTCAAAATGTATGGTTTTCTTCATAAAAAAATATAAAAGAAAATGATTTAGATGAAACCAGGGTTGTATACACTTATATATCTCAATCCTTTCTTTTTTCATCTTTCAAATCTAAAACCAAACCAGAAAAAAAAAAAAAAACTACTTCAAGCTTTCAATCCGAAGCAAGCATAGATTCAAATTCAACTTAATCAAAGAAGATCTGTAGCAGTTTCAAAATCAAGCTTCCAGCTTCAAAATTAAGTTTCCAGATTTCAAAGCTTTCTTTGTTCGTCTAATATGTGAGTAAACTTCACCTTTTAAAAACCCAATCTTCTTTATATTTTGATGCGTGTGATAAATAATGGAAGTAATGTGTGAAAATGTTTTGCATGAATCTATAAATATGCTTTGCAAGCATATCAGTATGAAGTTTGCTCTCTGTGTGTGTGTATATATGCATGTCTGTGCATGTCTCTGTTTTGGTTCAACAGACCAAAAACTTCTCAAAATTTGATTCCCTTTCATATAATCCATTTCAGGTTATGATATTTAAAGGAAAAATGATTGTAATAACTAAATTCTATTTTGAAAAATGTTTTTAAGTATAATTAGTAAGTGGTTTTAATGGGAAGGTAGAAATCTATTAAATAATAGTAAAGCGGAAGATTTTCTGGCTCTCTCCTTGATTCTAGGAATTTTCTCTCTTCTCCTTAATTCTCTCCGTAGATATTTTATTTTCAAATTCTTTAATTTATTATTTTACACTTATTTTACTAATTCTCTTCTATTATTTTACATTTTGGTACATGTATTCTAAAGTCTATATAATTATTTACATATAATTTATCAGCTACCTTCTAATATTTTATACTTAAGTCCGCACATTTAGGTTAATTAAATAATCCAAAATTTAAGATATTTAAATAAATTCATTTAATATTTCTTATAAATACCAAAGAACGACAATTTAAATATGTATAACACTTAAACAAATAAACCATAATATTAATCTTTCATTCAACTATAAAGACATATAAATCACATAAACCAATAATAAAAAATTGTAGTTAATTTATTTCAATAAATTTATCGTACATTTCATTGTAAATTCTACTTTAACTTCAAATACCTACATTTAAAATTAGCATAATTATTCACCAAATTTACCTCACTTTTCTTCTAATATTTTACTTTTCACCCTATATGTATCAATTAATTATGTGATATAAATTTAAACTAATTAGATAAATCCAACTAACTAATATTTGTTAATTCGTTTACTAATTTATAAAAATATCAATATGTACACCATATTCATATTAACAAAATTTAAAAAAATGATTAATGTAAAGATATCTAAGTTATATAACATAAAGAACTTAAAGTGAATACATAAATAATAATAATAATAAATCCTTTTTTCACATTTCTCTCAATAAATTTATCATGAAATGCATTACAAAATTATATTTTTTGTACTCTGGATGTCTATATTATAAATTTTCTATAATCATTTACAGCCTCCCCTCAATTCCTTTACAGCATTTTACATTTAAGGTTATATATTCTAATCAATTACATAACTTGAAAACTATTTAAATAATTTGACTATGCAATTTTTCACCAATTTGTCAAATAAGTTGATCAATATGAACCATATTCATATTAACAAAAATGATGAAAAAGTTCATTCAAATATATAAATACGTCAATCACATAACATAAATTATATTCATAATTAATTATAATTACAAGTTTAAAGTTTTATTTATTTATATTAATATGTGTATCATGTATTACATTGTAAAATCCTTTTAACGTCAAAAACCTACATTTTGAATTTATCCAATTAGTTACAAAACACTTCACAATATCACCTACCATTGTATACTAAAGTCGATATCTTCAAATTAATTATGTGATCTTGAATTTAAATTATTTAAATAAATTCAATTAATAAATTTTTATTAATTCATCTAATAAATACTAATATATAATAGTTTCAATATGTATACCATATTCAGGAGCAATGGTGATAAAATTAGTATTTCATTTAAATATAAAGATATATAAGTCACCTAGCATAAATAATATGCACAAGCAATATTTCCATATTTAATATATTATTCATATATCTAAAAATTTTATATTGTATTACATTGAAAAATTCTGTTTTTAGCTTCAAATACGTATATTTTAACATTTTTACAATTATTTCCTAAACCGCCCCCAATTATTTTCTATTATTTTATATTTAAATCCACGTATTCAAACTACTTACGAAATCTCAAATTTAAATAATTTCAATAATTTCAAAGAATAGTTAATCTATTCTTCTAATGAATCATAAAAATATATGTCAATTTTAACACACACACGCTCACATTATGGAAAATTGTACGACTATTTTTTTATTCAACTATAAAGATATATAAATCACATAACATAAATTATGTACCTAAACATCATAACAAATTAATTTGTAAATAAGTTATAATTTCTTTATATTAAGAATTTATCATACATTATATTACAAAATTATGTTTTAGCTTCAATATATCCACATCGAAATTATACAATTTTTTACAAAATTCCTCTCGATTCTTCCTATCGTTTATTTTCAAGTTTATGTATGTAAACTAATTACATATTTTATATTTGATTTATTTAAACAAATTTCATTAAATAATATTTTTCAGTTCATCTAAAAAATTACTAATATACGTCTGTTTCAACACGTATGTTATATCCATATTAACAAAACTGAATAAATTAATTACTTTATTACTATATATATGTGTGCGCACGCGCGCTATACAACATAAATTATGCACAAACATAATACCAGTTTTAATTTATAGTTCATTTATTTCACTAAATTTATCATACATTATATAACAAAGTTCTCATTTTAACATTAAAGATATAATATTATATTTTACAATATTACCGTGTGCAACGCACGGGTTATACACTAGTTATAGTGGAAAATCAAACATCTCAAAAATTCAACTTTCACGATTTCAAGATATTCATATATAATTTGATTCAATTTTGATAACTAAGATTTTTAATTGTAATATCATAATTTTTAAGTTAATATTTGTGGAGAAATTATGGGTTGAACGGGATTTGGGTTTTTGCTGTTTTCCTGCGATCGATGGAAGATCGTGGGTCGGGATCATTTCTGGAGGTTGCTTGTTGGTCGTAGAGCATGGGAAAAATGGTCGATGATTTTTTTGTTCGTCATGGAGGATGAACGGTGGTGAAGTAGGGTTTAAAACCCTGATTTGGTCGATGTTGATTGGCTCATATGAATCTTCCTTTGTAACAGCAGAGGAATGTTAGCACTGGTTTTCGAAGAGAGCGGAGGTCATCTGCGTCAGGGGAATGTTGAAAGCAAGGAGGAAGATGAAGCTTGTGCAGTGGAATGATGGAATGAAACAGTTGGCATATGTGCACATGTGTGCAAGAGTACAAGACCTGAAGCTGTGCAAGTGTGTGCAAGTTTGCAGGGCTTATAGCATTGAATTTCGGCGTAATATTGTTGTATAATTGATTTGTGAGTTAATTGGGCCATTATTGAAGATTGTTGTATAATTTGGGTCCATTTTGATAAACTGCACCTATATAAGCAGTTTTTGTAACTGTTGAGATTAAGAAGAAAACTCAGAAATAAAATTGTATGTTGTTGTTCATTATGACTCTATTGCCAGATGATTAATGTTTGTCTTCAATATTCATCTTGCTCAATTCTTCTGTTCATGCTCTATTGCCTGTTAAGTTTTGATCTATGCTTATAAATTGTTTCAGTTTTCATATATTTCCTCTTATCTGGTTTGCTATTATCTGTTCTTGATCATTCTATTGTAGTATAATCCTTGTTCTTGAATTTGTCAATTGAAATTCCTTGATCTGTATGTTGTTGTTGATAGATACAACATTTATCAATATTACATTTGCTATATAGTTTTGTCAATAAATTGCTATTTCAACTACCTTTGCTAAATTCATCATATGATTCTCTTCTGCAAATTAGTTTACAAGTTCTTGAACCATGTTAATACATTGTTTCATTCCTTATGTTTGATCCTAATTGCTCTTGGTCTTTCATATGCAATATCCTGTTAGTATATTTCTGTTCTTATTATTTTAGGTCTTGTTGCATTATCTCTTTTGACTGTCAATTGATTGTTGTTATTCAATTACAACTTAGTTCTTGTTTAGTTTATATTTTGTGATTCTGTGCTTAGTTCCAATTGCATGAAAACTCAGTAAACTTGAATCTTTGTTTCAGATCCTTGTCAATATTTCATTCTTGGTTATAATTTGAGTATCATAGATAATTCTTGATCTTTTTTATACATTATATCTCTATTCTTGAATCCGATACTTAATATTTCCCTTGATCTATAATTTCTTGTCTTGGTTATCTTCATAAATCAATATTTCTTATTCTCTTATAATTGTAGTTGCCTATTTTGATATATTTCAGTAGTCTATAATCTTTTCTATGGTCGGAAAATTTGAAGTTGTGACCTCTGTTGTAATTCAATTCATCACTTTCTTGTTATATTGAGTTGCTGTCACACTTTTTGGTAATAAAGTGTCATTTGCAAGAGTATTTTCTTGCATCTGCATTGGTACTTGCAAAACTGTCTGATTACATTTCTCTACCCAGTGTTTCTTTGAATTGAACCACGGGTTCTTGATCCATATTCACATACCGATCGGCTTCTTTTAAGCATACATCCAAAGTGACATATCTTGATTCAAATTCCACCACTGCAATTCAATTCACCTTCAAGTCAAATTTTCTGCTATGTACATGTAACTGTGCACAGTTTCTTGTATCAGTGTGTATAAATTTGTTCAATTCTTCTTCTTTCTCCCAAACTGTCACTTAACTTCTTTTTTTCAAGAAATTCCCTCACTTTAGACCTCTGTAATCACTACTGTCTTCGTATCTTCATCTTCTTCCTGCATATTAATTCCCCACTTCATCAAAATTTTATTCATCATCAGTAAAATTCACTATTCCATCATGAGCATAGATCCAGACCCGCCATGTTCTTCCAATTTGGTACCAGAGCCGTTAAATGGGGATGAGATAAAACCCCAGATCCATCCAAGCCTCAATAAAAACAACTCTTATACACAACCACCCTTTCTTGATCAAGAACTACTATGGCAACGACAAGGAGAGTTTAATGAACATATCACTAAATCTTTAACCCAATTAGAGCATAGCAACCGAAAACTGGAGCATGACATCACCACCAGATTCGAAGGATTCCACAATGTCCTTACTTCTCTTGCCAATGATATGCAACAAATGAAGTTCAAATCTCAACCTGTCACGACCCGACTTTCCACTCCCGGAAAATCGCGTCGTCAATTAAGAAAGAAAGGGATAGAAGAAGAAAAGAAAGAAGAGAAAGAAGAAACAACACAAGAATCTCAACAGCGGAACGAATAATCTATATTAATAACAAAGTATTACATAGTATACATCAAATATCAGAGTTACACAGACATATACAACACATACTAGACAGTTATAAACACCTGTCTAGTTATTACATCTCAATCACAAACACAAACACTCAGAGATACCAACACAGCGGAAAACTATATAACTATGCGCGGAAGCCTCCTGCTCCATATGCTCCTTCACAATTCGTCAAAGCTAATCCTGAATCCTAACCTGAATTCCCTTGGCTACTCATAAAAAATTTGAGTACCCAAGAGTTATAGAAAAACAGAAATAACTCCGGGTCATACATGGGTCTGGTGTGAGTAACAGGTTAAAGTTGCTTAACTTTGAAAAATCTTTGAAAAGAAAAGGTATCACGTAAGACTTCCCACACATAAACATGGAAAAGTTTTTACCTTACGCTAACCAAAACATTTGATAGGAAATCCGATGATATTATAATAGTGTCTAGGGTTTTCAAATAAATAAGAAATAGCCGAAATTGTTACATCTATTAAATTCCAGCTACTAGCCACAAAAGTGGGTAATACAATCAAAACCGTTGGCACTTATTGGATTTTGTATTCCATCAATGGCAGGGCTACTGGGGTACCGCCCGTCACAGTACGTGGCCTAGATCACCGTACCGAGGATTACTCCCTTCATCCCCTGCAACACAAAGCCGGACCCGTTCCTTACTGAACAGTTCCAAACAAGACTACCCCGCAGTTGTGATCAGCAACCGCACCACTAAGCCGAAAATAAAGGGACCTCTAGACAGGGATCAATCTTGCTCTCCAGTGGGGGCTACCCACGAAGCTTTGCTGCACCTCCCCTGTTTTAGCCATTCCCGGTTGATGAGGCTTGAGGCTACGATTACCTTTATAGAACATATCACTTAGAATGCTCATCGTCCACCTGACGATGTTCTGAAAGCATTCAATCATACAAGTTCGTTCCGGGTTCGAACGAAACCGAAGGCATTATCTCGTTACACTCGTATTGGAATCACCCTCAGAGTTAACGACAATAACCCTTGCACTCTAATCCACCATCTCGAATCTATAAGTGCTATTCCGTCAACTCATTACGGAATCACCCACAGAGTTATACTGACGTATAGCCCTTACACCTCGAGTCTTCACTCGCACCATTTGGATTCACGACCTAACGTTATTTGAAATCGATGTGGTTTTCGGACCCCAAATATGGAAACCCGATCCCGGTCTCATCGAAATCCAAAGCGTGTCTTTTAAGGTCCAAGTTGTTTTAAGTTTAAAACATTTCAATTCATTATCTAAATATACACAGATAGATAATTCACCACACAATAGATAATTCAACATTATCATTATCAACAGATAATTCATACCAAATCAGATAATCCTTATTATCATCCAAAAGCAATCAATGCATCCATATCACATACACTACTCATCTCATAACTGAGATTACAAACCATACCAAGCAACCAATTCCAATCATCAAACATAAGTAATTAATCTAATGATCATTCCATTCTATAATTAATTTAAAATGAATTAAATTAATTACTTAATCTCTAATTAATTTAAAATAAATTAAATTAATTACTTCAACATTAAAATTCTGCTTAACTTAACCATCGATTAATTACAAATCAATTTATAAATCACCATCTAAATATTCATATTCACTTAACCATTATTGATTAACCATCTCTAATTACAATAAGTAATTAGCATTTAATATTAATTATACCTTAATTAATCAATTCCAAATTACATCATTAATTAATTAATTAATGATTTCTAACCACATTTAATCAATCTCTAAATATAAATTAATTACATAAGTAATTAATCTTCAATTTAAACCATATATATTAATCACCCATGATTAATATCCTTTTAGTAATTAACTATTTTAATTACTCCTCCCATAACTTAATTACTCTTAATTAATTATCTTCATTAATCTCTTGATTAATTTTCAAAGTAATTTAAATCAAAATTACTTCTATAATTAATATCTTTAATTACATCCTTTAATTATTAATTAATTACTTCTCTAAGTAATTATAAATCCCTTAATTACATAAAGTAATTATTCATCAATACACAAATGTTTAAATTAATTTAAACTTAATTAATCTAAACTAATCACATTTAATTAAATTAATTACACCAAGTAATTAATTCATTAATTACTTTTATTAAGTAATTAAACAATTGATTATTATTAATTAATTAATCTAATTAATTATCAAAAATTAATCACATTAATTAATTGTTAATTAATCTTAAGTTAATGACCTTCATTAACATTTCTTAATTACCTAATTAAGAAATTAACTTATAATTAATCATTATTAATTAACAACTAATTAATATTTAATTATAATTTAATTAATCTCTAATTATTAATTAATTAAGTGTTAATTAAAATCTTAATTATCATTAATCACTTGATTAAGTAAATCTTAATCATTAATTAAAACTTAATTAACCATCCTTAATTATAGATTAATTAACATTAATTAATTAATCTCAAATCTTAATTAACTTAAAAATAATACTAATTACTTAATTAAACATCCACACAATTAATTAAATAATTAATATTGTATTTAAATTAATTAAACAATTTAAATGAAATCAATTTCTTGAATTCTAAATTAAGAAACATTCTTCTTATACAAAAGTATTTTAAACACTTTATTTCAAAAATTCAATTTAAAATTTCTTTTAAATTTCACACTGAAACACAATTCAAATTTTCATTCCAGATTTAAACCTTAAAAATTTAAACTTTATTTACACTTTCATCTCCATTCTTAAATTCAAATCATATAACCTTTCCTAAAATAGTTAAAACAAATTTAAATTTAAAAACTTATTTAAATTTTAAAAACTGACTTAAAATCATATCTCAGGTTTTAAAACTATATTTAAACTTAATTTAAACTTCACTTCATAATTTAAAACTTATAGTTTTAAATACAAGCCAATGTTTCTTTGTACTTTAAAAAGTTTAAAATCTGTTTCAATTTAAAACATCTTAAATTTTGAATTCAAACTGTTTTCCAAAATTTCAAGATTTAAAATTATTAAATTCATATTTAGTTTTCAGGTTTAAATATTACAGTTTGAGCTACAACCTTAAATTTGAAACTGTATTTTTTTTTTAAAAAAAATTTTAAAACAGAAAGTCTGTTTCTGTTTTAGTTTAAAACCAAACTGGATTTAAAAATATTTTAACTAAATTCAAAAATCAAAAATTTAAACTTACTGAATACAAATTCAATTTCAGAATCTAGGCTTATTTCAGAGTTTTGTTTTACAAATTTACTTTTTATTTCAACTTTATAAAACCTGAAAAAAAACAGGTTTCTGGTTTAGTTTAACATCCTAATTTTGAATTCAAAAATGATTTCAAATCTCAGATTTAAATGATTGAATTCAAAATTACATTTCAGGTTTGAAAATTCCTGTTGAACACCAACTTACAACTCAAATTTTACTTTTAAAATTTGAAGAAAACAGAACACAGTTTCTGTTTTCAGACTTTAAACCCAAACTTGAATTTAATAGAATTTCAAATTGTTTCAAAGATCTAAAACTTAAAACTTAATTGAATTTAAATTCAATTTCAGGTTTAATTTAGTTTCAAATTTTGGTTTGGCAATCAACTATTACTTCAAATCTTAGAAACCTGGAAAATAGGTTACTGTCAAAAATGCAAAATCCTGAAACAGCACTTCACTCGAGCTACCTTAAAATTTACTTCGAGTAAATTACCCTCTTGCTTCGAGTCACCTTGTCAATTTCCCGAGACCAACCCGTGCCACAAAACCTGCAACAACCACTTCAACACAACCATGCACAACACCCCACTGTGCATCTGCCCATCCACTCCGGCCACCTCTGACCCACTTAAATGGCCATCTCCCATCGACCACCAACCCCTCATCAACATTAAACCCTCAAAACTCCATGATCCAACTGGAATTTAAATCCAAGTTTTCAAAACAGAAACCTGTAACAGCCCCTACCCCAAAATCATCAACCTGTCATCGGCGTGTTCTGTCAACTCCGACCACCATCCACTTCCATACTCCGGTGACCACTCCATCAACCCATTATCTATCAATACCCACAGTATCTCTGAACTCGATTCAAAGAGGAAGCCACATCACTCAATTTTTCAAACACAGTGAAAACTAGGGCTTAAGCTGGAAAATCCCAAATTACAATTTAAACTTTTAAATTTAACTTAATCTAAGATTTTTCCTATAATCTATGATAATTTGACCATACTCAGAAGCAATTTCAACCAAAAACAAATGCATGAATCAACAGAGCTTATCAATTATGTATAATACAGTCAATATGAAAACTGTACCATGATTCCATCATTAAAATTGTAATATAATATTATATCTCTTATATACTCAGGCAGGAAGAATAAAAAGCATATGCACAAATTTAATTCATCAGATTTAAACAAACATATAATCCTACTTATTTATTTTAAGTTAAGTGTTACTCACCTGATATAAATGCAGAGCTCAAAATTTAGCATGCAGAGCACAGATTCATGTATGCAGTAGCTTGAATGAAGATGCAAATTTCCAGTTGAAATGCAGGTTGCTTATTTAAATTGAGGCCTCTGTTTAAATGCTTTCTAATCCCTTGTTTTATGCATGCTTCCAGATGAAATGTAGGCTTCCTTACTTGATTAAATTTGCTTATTCCAGATTTTAGCATGCAGGTAGTTTGAATGTTGCAGATGCAATTTGAAATTGCAGGTTCCAGATTGTATTTGCAAGCATGAATGCAGAGCTTCTTGCCTCTTTTTTTTTTTCCAGATGAATGCATGTTTAAAATTTGTAATGCATGCAGGCTCTTGTTTTAGAGGATGCAGATTTTTCTTGACAAAAATTTGAAATGCAGGCCTCAACTTGAAATTCCAGATGCAATCTTGAATTTGTTGCATGCAGATTGAGTTTTGGAGGATGTAGACATGCAATTTGAAGAGTTTGAATGCAATGCAATGTTTACTTGATTGAAAAATGTAATTGTTTGCATTATGATGAAGAGGGTTTCAGATTTCTAGAATTCTCTTTTAGAATGAAAAATGAGAAAAGCTAAAAAAAATGAATATATGCAAGTTTTAAATAAAAATGTTTGATTTAAATTAAAATTAAAGAAAAACAAAATATGACACATGTTAAAAGAATGGACACATGTTAATTTACTTACATAAATTTTTAACACATGTTCATTTAGGATTTTATTATGCTTACACATGTATCTTAAATGGTTTTGTTATTTAATTATGTGTTAAAGAAAATTAACTTAATAAATGCATGTTCATATTTAAAATTGTATTTCAAATTTACAAATTAAATTGACAAATCAAAATTATCAATCAACATTTTAAAAAGAATGACACAAACATTTTAAAACCTTATTTTAATATTCAAACTTGAATTAAAATGAATTTTAAACCAATTAAAACATTTATCTTACATATTAAAAATCATATAGTATTTTATTAAATGTTTTTGAAAAGCTTAAATTGAAAATAAATCACAATTCCTATTTTTAAAACATTAAAAAGATGCTATACTATTTTAAATTAAATAACTTGTCTATTTAAAATATATACAAAAACATATACATTATTAAATAGAAAACAATTTATTAACTCATTAAAATAATTTCACAAATTAAATATTTAAATAAAGAAGATTATTAAAATCAAATCAAATTTATTAACAAAAATTATCAATTCAATTTAAATTTAAACTTAGATTATTAAATTTAAATTGTCCAAATTTCCGGGATATTACAATCCTTCCCCCTTAAAAGAATTTCGTCCCCGAAATTTAAAACAAAGGCAATTTAATAATCTATTTACAGATTTAATTTTAAAACACAGCATATGTTAATCATATGCCAACAACCAAAGCAACCTATTCACACAATCAGAACAAATTTAATTATCCAAAAGAATTTTGGATATAACTTCACGAGTTTCCCCGGTATATATATATCGGGATACTCGCTCTATAGAATCCAATCAATCAATACTATTAAGCTATAGAGCTTCTAACAACAATTCTATACAGAATATCAGACTACAAACGAGTCTGACACAACAAACAAACCATCCTAAACTGCTGGTTCTACAACCAGAAATATCAAACACGTACTCCCTCAGAGATACGTGAAACATACTGAATCCCAGTTATCCAAACTGACAATCCAGTTCTAGGAAAATCAAACACTGATCTTACCAATCACAGAAGAAACCAAAACACTACGGAGCTAGCTTCCCAAACTTATAGCTCCTTGGATCAGAGAAAAACTTAACCAAAATCCAATCTCCGATTCCAGAATCCAAATTCTCCCGTCTCTTATCCATAAAAACTCTTCGGACGATCCTGGGCTACCAACATCCTTCCTGATCAGCTTAACTCTTGCTGATTCCATTAGAAACAGACTGAATCAAAACAATCCAATGATCTCCTCAAGATCACTCAAAAACCAAGAACAAACACTCTGCTTTTCATCAACAGAAGACAGAACAAACTTCTCCTTATCTGAGAAAACAAAACAGAAGCATTCCCAAACTGCTTCCGCTGTACAACTCTGATCCGAAACAGAAGAAAATGCTGAAGAACAGCACAGGCACAGACCAGACAACCTAGCACAGAAATATGGTTCCACATATCCATAAGAAAACTCAGATGTTCCTCCCAAACCCGAGTTACTTCACCAATTTCTATCTCAAGGAACCATCCATCTACTAACTGAACCACCTGTTCCAATCCTAGAAAGAAAACCCGATCTTCAAATGCAGACAAACTCTGACTTCCTGGAAGAAATCCAGACAATCTCCAACAATCCAAAAGAACATGCTATCGCAAGTCACTTTTGCGATCAACTCAGCCTAAATCCAAAGAAACTGCTCTCTCTCAATCAAATAGAACAGCTTATGCTGACTTAGCCAACTCACCAGAGAAAAGATCCACTCTGCTGCTTCTGAACTCCACTTCAGAAAAACTACTCAGCCAGAAGACTCCCTACCAACTCAGAACATTCTGCTAAACTCAGCCACAACACCGAGCAATCTCACTTCTTACTCTTGTTCCAAAGAAACATCTTCGGAAATATCCATATTCACTGCATCTCATCACGCAGCTACTACTTCCTGAGATATCAAAATATCCTCACTCACTGGCTTCAGCCCTACCGATAGATCCAAACTCAACTCAGCACTTCAAAGATGAACTCCGAACCTTTACAGGTTACCTTCAGAGATCGATGAAGTACTCATCAAAACAGAACCCACTCGAGATGGTATTAGATCTACAGTCTCGATAAATACACTTCCAACATCATCCATCAAACTCCAATCAATGGTAGTCGTGTTACACACACTTCTACCTCGTCTACCTTTATAACTTACATTGGAAATACCCGAACAGGTAAACCAATAAATAGGTAGAACCATAAAAATATATATACATAAAAATACAAATACGCTCTCTCAAGATAGACACCATTACAGAGCCTAGGTATTCACTCAACCTAACGCTCTGATACCAGCTGTCACGACCCGACTTTCCACTCCCGGAAAATCGCGTCGTCAATTAAGAAAGAAAGGGATAGAAGAAGAAAAGAAAGAAGAGAAAGAAGAAACAACACAAGAATCTCAACAGCGGAACGAATAATCTATATTAATAACAAAGTATTACATAGTATACATCAAATATCAGAGTTACACAGACATATACAACACATACTAGACAGTTATAAACACCTGTCTAGTTATTACATCTCAATCACAAACACAAACACTCAGAGATACCAACACAGCGGAAAACTATATAACTATGCGCGGAAGCCTCCTGCTCCATATGCTCCTTCACAATTCGTCAAAGCTAATCCTGAATCCTAACCTGAATTCCCTTGGCTACTCATAAAAAATTTGAGTACCCAAGAGTTATAGAAAAACAGAAATAACTCCGGGTCAGACATGGGTCTGGTGTGAGTAACAGGTTAAAGTTGCTTAACTTTGAAAAATCTTTGAAAAGAAAAGGTATCACGTAAGACTTCCCACACATAAACATGGAAAAGTTTTTACCTTACGCTAACCAAAACATTTGATAGGAAATCCGATGATATTATAATAGTGTCTAGGGTTTTCAAATAAATAAGAAATAGCCGAAATTGTTACATCTATTAAATTCCAGCTACTAGCCACAAAAGTGGGTAATACAATCAAAACCGTTGGCACTTATTGGATTTTGGATTCCATCAATGGCAGGGCTACTGGGGTACCGCCCGTCACAGTACGTGGCCTAGATCACCGTACCGAGGATTACTCCCTTCATCCCCTGCAACACAAAGCCGGACCCGTTCCTTACTGAACAGTTCCAAACAAGACTACCCCGCAGTTGTGATCAGCAACCGCACCACTAAGCCGAAAATAAAGGGACCTCTAGACAGGGATCAATCTTGCTCTCCAGTGGGGGCTACCCACGAAGCTTTGCTGCACCTCCCCTGTTTTAGCCATTCCCGGTTGATGAGGCTTGAGGCTACGATTACCTTTATAGAACATATCACTTAGAATGCTCATCGTCCACCTGACGATGTTCTGAAAGCATTCAATCATACAAGTTCGTTCCGGGTTCGAACGAAACCGAAGGCATTATCTCGTTACACTCGTATTGGAATCACCCTCAGAGTTAACGACAATAACCCTTGCACTCTAATCCACCATCTCGAATCTATAAGTGCTATTCCGTCAACTCATTACGGAATCACCCACAGAGTTATACTGACGTATAGCCCTTACACCTCGAGTCTTCACTCGCACCATTTGGATTCACGACCTAACGTTATTTGAAATCGATGTGGTTTTCGGACCCCAAATATGGAAACCCGATCCCGGTCTCATCGAAATCCAAAGCGTGTCTTTTAAGGTCCAAGTTGTTTTAAGTTTAAAACATTTCAATTCATTATCTAAATATACACAGATAGATAATTCACCACACAATAGATAATTCAATATTATCATTATCAACAGATAATTCATACCAAATCAGATAATCCTTATTATCATCCAAAAGCAATCAATGCATCCATATCACATACACTACTCATCTCATAACTGAGATTACAAACCATACCAAGCAACCAATTCCAATCATCAAACATAAGTAATTAATCTAATGATCATTCCATTCTATAATTAATTTAAAATGAATTAAATTAATTACTTAATCTCTAATTAATTTAAAATAAATTAAATTAATTACTTCAACATTAAAATTCTGCTTAACTTAACCATCGATTAATTACAAATCAATTTATAAATCACCATCTAAATATTCATATTCACTTAACCATTATTGATTAACCATCTCTAATTACAATAAGTAATTAGCATTTAATATTAATTATACCTTAATTAATCAATTCCAAATTACATCATTAATTAATTAATTAATGATTTCTAACCACATTTAATCAATCTCTAAATATAAATTAATTACATAAGTAATTAATCTTCAATTTAAACCATATATATTAATCACCCATGATTAATATCCTTTTAGTAATTAACTATTTTAATTACTCCTCCCATAACTTAATTACTCTTAATTAATTATCTTCATTAATCTCTTGATTAATTTTCAAAGTAATTTAAATCAAAATTACTTCTATAATTAATATCTTTAATTACATCCTTTAATTATTAATTAATTACTTCTCTAAGTAATTATAAATCCCTTAATTACATAAAGTAATTATTCATCAATACACAAATGTTTAAATTAATTTAAACTTAATTAATCTAAACTAATCACATTTAATTAAATTAATTACACCAAGTAATTAATTCATTAATTACTTTTATTAAGTAATTAAACAATTGATTATTATTAATTAATTAATCTAATTAATTATCAAAAATTAATCACATTAATTAATTGTTAATTAATCTTAAGTTAATGACCTTCATTAACATTTCTTAATTACCTAATTAAGAAATTAACTTATAATTAATCATTATTAATTAACAACTAATTAATATTTAATTATAATTTAATTAATCTCTAATTATTAATTAATTAAGTGTTAATTAAAATCTTAATTATCATTAATCACTTGATTAAGTAAATCTTAATCATTAATTAAAACTTAATTAACCATCCTTAATTATAGATTAATTAACATTAATTAATTAATCTCAAATCTTAATTAACTTAAAAATAATACTAATTACTTAATTAAACATCCACACAATTAATTAAATAATTAATATTGTATTTAAATTAATTAAACAATTTAAATGAAATCAATTTCTTGAATTCTAAATTAAGAAACATTCTTCTTATACAAAAGTATTTTAAACACTTTATTTCAAAAATTCAATTTAAAATTTCTTTTAAATTTCACACTGAAACACAATTCAAATTTTCATTCCAGATTTAAACCTTAAAAATTTAAACTTTATTTACACTTTCATCTCCATTCTTAAATTCAAATCATATAACCTTTCCTAAAATAGTTAAAACAAATTTAAATTTAAAAACTTATTTAAATTTTAAAAACTGACTTAAAATCATATCTCAGGTTTTAAAACTATATTTAAACTTAATTTAAACTTCACTTCATAATTTAAAACTTATAGTTTTAAATACAAGCCAATGTTTCTTTGTACTTTAAAAAGTTTAAAATCTGTTTCAATTTAAAACATCTTAAATTTTGAATTCAAACTGTTTTCCAAAATTTCAAGATTTAAAATTATTAAATTCATATTTAGTTTTCAGGTTTAAATATTACAGTTTGAGCTACAACCTTAAATTTGAAACTGTATTTTTTTTTTAAAAAAAATTTTAAAACAGAAAGTCTGTTTCTGTTTTAGTTTAAAACCAAACTGGATTTAAAAATATTTTAACTAAATTCAAAAATCAAAAATTTAAACTTACTGAATACAAATTCAATTTCAGAATCTAGGCTTATTTCAGAGTTTTGTTTTACAAATTTACTTTTTATTTCAACTTTATAAAACCTGAAAAAAAACAGGTTTCTGGTTTAGTTTAACATCCTAATTTTGAATTCAAAAATGATTTCAAATCTCAGATTTAAATGATTGAATTCAAAATTACATTTCAGGTTTGAAAATTCCTGTTGAACACCAACTTACAACTCAAATTTTACTTTTAAAATTTGAAGAAAACAGAACACAGTTTCTGTTTTCAGACTTTAAACCCAAACTTGAATTTAATAGAATTTCAAATTGTTTCAAAGATCTAAAACTTAAAACTTAATTGAATTTAAATTCAATTTCAGGTTTAATTTAGTTTCAAATTTTGGTTTCGCAATCAACTATTACTTCAAATCTTAGAAACCTGGAAAACAGGTTACTGTCAAAAATGCAAAATCCTGAAACAGCACTTCACTCGAGCTACCTTAAAATTTACTTCGAGTAAATTACCCTCTTGCTTCGAGTCACCTTGTCAATTTCCCGAGACCAACCCGTGCCACAAAACCTGCAACAACCACTTCAACACAACCATGCACAACACCCCACTGTGCATCTGCCCATCCACTCCGGCCACCTCTGACCCACTTAAATGGCCATCTCCCATCGACCACCAACCCCTCATCAACATTAAACCCTCAAAACTCCATGATCCAACTGGAATTTAAATCCAAGTTTTCAAAACAGAAACCTGTAACAGCCCCTACCCCAAAATCATCAACCTGTCATCGGCGTGTTCTGTCAACTCCGACCACCATCCACTTCCATACTCCGGTGACCACTCCATCAACCCATTATCTATCAATACCCACAGTATCTCTGAACTCGATTCAAAGAGGAAGCCACATCACTCAATTTTTCAAACACAGTGAAAACTAGGGCTTAAGCTGGAAAATCCCAAATTACAATTTAAACTTTTAAATTTAACTTAATCTAAGATTTTTCCTATAATCTATGATAATTTGACCATACTCAGAAGCAATTTCAACCAAAAACAAATGCATGAATCAACAGAGCTTATCAATTATGTATAATACAGTCAATATGAAAACTGTACCATGATTCCATCATTAAAATTGTAATATAATATTATATCTCTTATATACTCAGGCAGGAAGAATAAAAAGCATATGCACAAATTTAATTCATCAGATTTAAACAAACATATAATCCTACTTATTTATTTTAAGTTAAGTGTTACTCACCTGATATAAATGCAGAGCTCAAAATTTAGCATGCAGAGCACAGATTCATGTATGCAGTAGCTTGAATGAAGATGCAAATTTCCAGTTGAAATGCAGGTTGCTTATTTAAATTGAGGCCTCTGTTTAAATGCTTTCTAATCCCTTGTTTTATGCATGCTTCCAGATGAAATGTAGGCTTCCTTACTTGATTAAATTTGCTTATTCCAGATTTTAGCATGCAGGTAGTTTGAATGTTGCAGATGCAATTTGAAATTGCAGGTTCCAGATTGTATTTGCAAGCATGAATGCAGAGCTTCTTGCCTCTTTTTTTTTTTTCCAGATGAATGCATGTTTAAAATTTGTAATGCATGCAGGCTCTTGTTTTAGAGGATGCAGATTTTTCTTGACAAAAATTTGAAATGCAGGCCTCAACTTGAAATTCCAGATGCAATCTTGAATTTGTTGCATGCAGATTGAGTTTTGGAGGATGTAGACATGCAATTTGAAGAGTTTGAATGCAATGCAATGTTTACTTGATTGAAAAATGTAATTGTTTGCATTATGATGAAGAGGGTTTCAGATTTCTAGAATTCTCTTTTAGAATGAAAAATGAGAAAAGCTAAAAAAAATGAATATATGCAAGTTTTAAATAAAAATGTTTGATTTAAATTAAAATTAAAGAAAAACAAAATATGACACATGTTAAAAGAATGGACACATGTTAATTTACTTACATAAATTTTTAACACATGTTCATTTAGGATTTTATTATGCTTACACATGTATCTTAAATGGTTTTGTTATTTAATTATGTGTTAAAGAAAATTAACTTAATAAATGCATGTTCATATTTAAAATTGTATTTCAAATTTACAAATTAAATTGACAAATCAAAATTATCAATCAACATTTTAAAAAGAATGACACAAACATTTTAAAACCTTATTTTAATATTCAAACTTGAATTAAAATGAATTTTAAACCAATTAAAACATTTATCTTACATATTAAAAATCATATAGTATTTTATTAAATGTTTTTGAAAAGCTTAAATTGAAAATAAATCACAATTCCTATTTTTAAAACATTAAAAAGATGCTATACTATTTTAAATTAAATAACTTGTCTATTTAAAATATATACAAAAACATATACATTATTAAATAGAAAACAATTTATTAACTCATTAAAATAATTTCACAAATTAAATATTTAAATAAAGAAGATTATTAAAATCAAATCAAATTTATTAACAAAAATTATCAATTCAATTTAAATTTAAACTTAGATTATTAAATTTAAATTGTCCAAATTTCCGGGATATTACACAACCACCACCACCTGCGCTTCCCACAGGCCCTCCACCCATACCTCAGTTTCATCCACCAATCCAAAACAATGAGAATCTTCCTTATAATGCAACCACCAGTACAAGAAACTATCCACCACAACCCAGAAATGCTCCTTATCCATTGAATCCAGACCTTCCCGCTCCAAGAAATCCCGGTCCAAACTATCCCAATCCCCCTTCCAATTATACCACTATGCATTATCCCAATCCTATGACCTCTTACAAACTAGATTTCCCTACTTTTTCTGGTGATGAAGGAGTGGCCGATTGGTTGAGACAAGTTGATCAATTTTTTAGATTTCAACATACCGAGGAGCAGTTTTGGGTAGAGATTTGTTCTTTTTACTTAAAGAATGAGGCACTGCAGTGGTATCACTGGTATACAAATATAGTACTTAATCATATGATCTATGGCCAGTTTTCAAGGAAGAGATTCTAGTGAGGTTTAACCCGGAGGAGATGGAGAGGCCCTATGAAACATTATCCAAACTTAAACAATATACCACAGTGCGAGCATACCTTAGTCGCTTTGAACAGTTACAAGCAGTAATTGAGACCCTGCCACCAAAATTTTTGCTTGATAGTTTTATTGGAGGGTTGAAGGAGGAGATCCGATATGATGTGATGACTTCAAGGCCAGTTGATTTCAGAGAAGCGGTGGCACTAGCCAAAATGTTTGAATGCAAGTACACATAGACCCGAAAGAACCATAAAACTTCCACTGCTAACCAGTCCCATACTCCTATCCCTTAGCCTACCACCACTCATCCTACCCCTGCCTCTGTCAAAGACTCAACACCAAATCAACCTAACACCATATCTCGGGGCAGCAGCAACACTACTGTTGAAAGTATAGCAAGAAGTAGAGGGTTGACTCCCAATCAAATTGTGGAAATGAGAAGACAGAATCTATGTTATGGCTGTAAAGAAAAGTGGTCAAAGGATCATAAATGTAATAATTCTCATGTGTATGTTTTAGAAGGAGTAATGACACTTAAGGAAGAGGAGGATGCAGAAATTAATTCTCAGGATGATTCATATGAACCTGAAGAAGAGATAGCGGCAGAAGAAGCACTCTCCATTACTTTACAAGCAATTTGTGGAATTCCATATTTATCTACCATTAAAGTGAAGGGGATCATCAATAGGAGACCGGTGCAAGTTCTCATTGACTCATGATCGACACATAGTTTTATCAATACACATCTTACCAAGAGGTTAGAACTGCCTATCGATGAATCCAAGGTTTATGAAGTGACTGTGGCCAATGGTGAAAAGTTGACTGGCTCTGGTATATGTAGAAATGTACTGCTAAAATGTCAGGGATGCAAAATTCCCATTGATTTGTTATTATTGCCCTTGGAAGGTTGCCAAGTTGTATTAGGTGCTCAGTGGATGAAAAGTTTAGGTGATGTGACTTTAAACTTGGATCAATTGCAAGTTAAATTTCGATATAATAACAAGTGTTATACTTGGCAAGGACTCAGTCAAGATGAGATGAAGATTGTTGATAAAAAGGCTATAGATAAGGAGAATGCACATGGTCAGTTGAGTATGTTTCTATGCTACCAAGTTGATATGAAGGATGAACAAACTCCATTCCTACCTCCAGCCATTCGAGCATTGATTGACCAATACCTTGAAATCACATCCACTGTTCCATTCCTACCCCCAAAACGAAAACATGATCACAAAATTCCTCTCCTCCCTAATACTAAACCCATTTGCCTTAAACCAAATAGACATTCATATCACATAAAAAATGAGTTGGAAAAAATTATAAATGAATTGTTAGTAGCCGGAGTTATCAGGCACAGCAGCAGCCCATTCTCTTCCCCTGTGGTGATGGTTAGAAAAAGAGATGGAACCTGGAGATTGTGTGTTGATTATAGAAACCTAAATGCTTGTACTATAAAGGATAAATTTCCCATACCACTGATTGATGGCCTGTTTGACGAGTTACAGGGAGCTGCCTATTTTTCTAAACTGGACTTGAGATCAGGGTATCATCAAGTTCGTATGTGTGAAGAAGATGTACACAAGACAGCCTTTAAGACACATGAGGGACATTATGAATTCCTTGTGATGCCTTTTGGTCTATTTAATGCTCCATCCACCTTTCAATCCCTGATGAATCATGTGTTTAAACCCTATTTGAGAAAGTTTGTTCTTGTATTTTTTGATGACATTTTAGTCTACAACAAGGACTGGGAAGATCACCTTGATCATCTCAAGACTACATTTCACACATTGCAACAGAACAGGCTGGTGATTAAATTGATAAAATGCAACTTTGCGAAGCAGTCTCTGGAGTACTTGGGCCACATTATCTCATATCAAGGCCTAGCTGTTGATCCAAGCAAGGTTCAAGCAATCATGGAATGGCCATTACCCAAAAAATTAAAATCACTAAGAGGATTTTTGGGGTTAACTGGCTATTATAGAAAATTTATTAAAGATTATGGAAAAATTGCAAGTCCACTTAGTGACATGCTTCAGAAAAATGCCTTCATATGGACCGATCAATCAAGAAATGCTTTCGAAAAATTGAAGCAATGTCTCACCAGTCCTCCTATTTTAGCTATGCCAGATTTTTCTCTCCCTTTTACTCTCGAGTGTGATGCAAGTGGCCAAGGTGTCGGAGCAATGTTACTTCAGAATGAACGACCTATAGAATACATGAGCAAAGCTTTACATGGAAAAAACTTGTTGCTGTCTACTTATGAAAAAGAATTATTAGCCATTATTTTAGCCATAAAAAAATGGGCTCAGTATCTTTTGGGAAGGCAGTTCATTATTAAAACCGATCACCAGAGTTTAAAGTTTTTGTTGACACAGAAATTGCATACAGGGTTGCAACACAAGTGGCTAATTAAATTGCACGGCTTTGATTATAAGGTAGAGTATAAGTCTGGGAGAGATAATATAATTGCAGATGCATTATCGAGGAAGGAAGCAAGCAATGAGGATGATGCATAAATACAACCTATCTCTGTAGTACAAACTACATGGTTGCAGGAGCTTAAGCATACTTTACACTCATCTGATTGGTATCAGAAGCATATCAAAAGAATTCAGAATAGAGAACTCAGTAGTAGCAAATATAAAATAGTTGATGGGTTGATTTTTTACAAAGGAAATTTTTTGTGGATCACCACCTCCACAGTTTGCAGCAATCACTGATACAAGAGCATCATTCAACACCTCTGGGTGGACATGCTGGAATTAAACCTACCTTGAAGAAGTTAAAGAAATTATTTTACTGGAAAAAAATGAGAAGAGATGTGGAAAATTTTGTGAAAGAATGTGAACAACGTCAACGAAATAAAGCGGAGAATGTTCTGCTACCTGGATTGCTGCAGCTATTACCCATTCCTGAGATGATTTGGACAGATATAGCTATGGACTTTATCACTGGTTTGCCAAAGAGTGATAAATATACTGTTATACTAGTTATTGTTGATCGGATAAGCAAGTATGCTCACTTTTTTCCTCTCAGTCACCCCTATATTGCCAAAGATGTTGCTACTGTGTTCTTCAACGGTGTGTTTAAATTACATGGCTTACCCAAAACCATTGTTAGCAACAGAGACTCAATTTTCACAAGCAAATTTTGGCAAGAACTGTTCAAGTTGCAAGGCAGTAGCTTAAAGTTAAGCACTGCCTACCATCCTCAAAGCGATGGGCAGTCAGAAGTGATTAACAAGATATTGGAGGGGTATTTGAGGTGCTTCATCTGCCATAAACCTAATGAGTGGAGTAAGTGGATGACGCTAGCTGAGCATTGGTATAATACTACTTGGAAAGTTTCGACCAACACGACTCCATTTAAAGCCGTGCATGGTATTGACCCACCCACACTTCTATCATATGTCTAGAACACAGCTAAAGTAGAACAAGTCGAGGAGATGTTGTTCACTAGAGACATAATGTTAGAATATTTGAAAGATAGTTTGAGAATGGCTCTTGAAAGAATGAAGAAGTATGCAGATTTGAAAAGGTCAGAGAGGAAGTTTGAAGTAGGAGACTGGGTGTTCCTTAAGCTTCAACCTTACAAGCAATTGACAGCCAGAATTTAGAGAACTTGCAAGCTCTCACCCAAGTACTATGGACCATATGAAGTAATTGAGAAAATTGGGGAAGTAGCTTATAAACTCCAATTACCTGCCACTGCAAAAATCCACCCTGTCTTTCATGTGTCTCAGCTGAAGAAAAGGGTAGGAAGTTCTGTTATTGTGCAAGATGATGTTCCCAGTTTTGTGGAAGAGATTGTAGAGTAGCCCGAGTGTATAATTGGTAGAAGAATAATACCCAGAAATAATGAAGCCGTGGTTCAAATTTTGGTCAAATGGAAGGAGAAATCTGTAGAAGAAGATACCTGGGAAGATTATTGGCCAATGATTAAAAAATTCCCTACATTAGACCTTGGGACAAGGTCACTTCTTGAAGTGGAGGGGAGATGTAACAGTAGAGGAATGTTAGCACTGGTTTTCGAAGAGAGAGGAGGTCATCTGCGTCAGGAGAATGTTGAAAGCAAGGAGGAAGATGAAGCTTGTGCAGTGGAATGATGGAATGAAACAGTTGGCATATGTGCACATGTGTGCAAGAGTACAAGACCTGAAGCTGTGCATGTGTGTGCAAGCTTACAGGGCTTATAGCATTGAATTTCGGCGTAATATTGTTGTATAATTGATTTGTGAGTTAATTGGGCCATTATTGAAGATTGTTGTATAATTTGGGCCCATTTTGATAAACTGCACCTATATAAGCAGTTTTTATAACTGTTGAGATTAAGAAGAAAACTCAGAAATAAAATTGTATGTTGTTGTTCATTATGACTCTATTGCCAGATGATTAATGTTTGTCTTCAATATTCATCTTGCTCAATTCTTCTGTTCAAGCTCTATTGCCTGTTAAGTATTGATCTATGCTTATAGATTGTTTCAGTTTTCATATATTTACTCTTATCTGATTTGCTATTATCTATTCTTGATCATTCTATTGTAGTATAATCCTTGTTCTTGAATTTTTCAATTGAAATTCCTTGATCTGCATGTTGTTATTGATAGATACAACATTTATCAACATTACATTTGCTATATAGTTTTGTCAATAAATTGCTATTTCAACTATCTTTGCTAAATTCATCATATGATTCTCTGCTGCAAATTAATTTACAAGTTCTTGAACCATGTTAATACATTGTTTCATTCCTTATGTTTGATCCTAATTGCTCTTGGTCTTTCATATGCAATATCCTGTTAGTATATTTCCGTTCTTAGTATTTCAGGTCTTGTTGCATTATCTCTTTTGACTGTCAATTGATTGTCGTTATTCAATTACAACTTAGTTCTTGTTTAGTTTATATTTTGTGATTTTGTGCTTATGTTCCAATTGCATGAAAACTCAGTAAACTTGAATTGTTTCAGATCCTTGTCAATATTTCATTCTTGGTTATAATTTGAGTATCATAGATAATTCTTGATCTTTTTTATACAATATATCTCTATTCTTGAATATTATACCTAATATTTCCCTTGATCTATAATTTCTTGTCTTGGTTATCTTCATAAATCAATATTTCTTGTTCTCTTATAATTGTCAGTTGCCTATTTTGATATATTTCAGTAGTCTATAATCTTTTCTGTGGTCGGAAAATTTGAAGTTGTGACCTCTGTTGTAATTCAATTCATCACTTTCTTGTTATATTGAGTTGCTGTCACACTTTTTGATAATAAAGTGTCATTTGCAAGAGTATTTTCTTGCATCTGGATTGGTACTTGCAAAACTATCTGATTACATTTCTCTACCCAGTGTTTCTTTGAATTGAACCACGGGTTCTTGATCCATATTCACATACTGATCGGCTTCTTTTAAGCATACATCCAAAGTGACATATCTTGATTCAAATTCCACCACTGCAATTCAATTCACCTTCAAGTCAAATTTTCTTCTGTGTACATGTAACTGTGCACAGTTTCTTGTATCAGTGTGTATAAATTTGTTCAATTCTTCTTCTTTCTCCCAAACTGTCACTTAACTTCTTCTTTTTTTAAGAAATTCTCTCCCTTTAGACCTCTGTAATCACTACTGTCTTCATATCTTCATCTTCTTCCTGCATATTAATTCCCCACTTCATTAAACATTTTATTCATCATCAGTAAAATTCACCCTTCCATCATGAGCAAAGATCCAGACCCACCATGTTCTTCCATCCTTGAACAAGGCAATATTATCAATTTAACCGAGCAGAATTTGTAACTGAAGAAAATACATGTACTGTGACGTAATCAGAACATAAAGGGAACAAAAAAGAGACATACCTATGCCGGAATTGATTGAGTGAACCTAAGTGAAGAACGATAAGTTAGGGTTTTACTTCTGGGCCTCTGGAAAGTACCGCTCATTTGACAATCGCGTGGTGTGGTAAAAGTTGAGAGTAATCGAAGATGATGAATTTGGAAATCGAATTGGGAATGTAAAAAGTTGACCCATTTTCAGTCGTATTCTTTATTACTGCTTCCCATCAATCTGAAATTTAGAGATATAAAGCTTGCAAGCACCTTAAATTTTTTAATATTGCAAATCTAGTACAGCTTTAATTATAATTCCTTTTTGGTTTTGCCATGAAAAGAACTTCCTTGCATAAATCATATTTTCTAAATCTAACCGTACAATATGTTTACCCTCATACATGAGTTGTTTTCAGTATTTCATCGTTTGATGGTTTTTCTTCCGAACTCATGTCTACACTTTTCTCAATCGATCGCCGTTTAAAATTGAATGATCAAGTGTTTTAATTGTATAAAAATAAATGATCATAATTTCTTTTCAAAATCAATATGCTATGCATGGAACTGCGCATGGAAAAAAAAAATTTTGTACGTAATATTCACTTATCCATTATATATCAAATTATGCAACTTATACAAGTTGTTATAATTCCTATTAGATGGCTTGCATCGCGCATAATGCAAGACCAGACTCGTCCTTGTGCTTGGACAAGCTAGATGCCAGCCTAAGGACCGATGGTTTAAGGCGTCCATATTATAGTTATTATATTTAAAAATATTGTTATTTCTTTAAATAACTAGAATCCTGCCATGTGGGTGGTCATATGGCTTAAATGTCTATTTGGACATCTAAGTTCAAGTTCTACCATCCACAAACTTTTACATTATGTTATTTCATTTTCCCTTCAATCCTAGTTTTCTTTATGGTACATGTTATCCATGGCCCAAAATCGATCCGTGTCCAGTTAGGGCCAGACACAATAGAATTCGGTAAAATTACATAAATAAATATTATTTGCAGATTGTGTTGAATACGCGCTTATATGATTTTTGTCTGATGATATTAAACATATATACATTCGTTTAAATGTATTTGTTAATGTACTATTTTATTTTTCATAGATTAAAAAACATATTTGCTGAATAAAATTAAATAACATAGAATTTGAATTCAAACAGAAATTTTATTCAAACAAATATTTATTACAATTTTTGAATAGTACAAATTTAAGTTCTCACTATTTACTATACAATTCTGATTTTAATTACATCACAATTCAATTTACATAAATTCCTCACTACATATCACTCACACTCGTAGTTCATCTTTAACTTCATTCCAGTTAGAATCCAGCATCTAAGCAATCTGCAAAAATATTCACTAACGCAGTAAAATTGAAAAAGAAATATTTTTGCAATATAAAATAAAATATGGATTTTGAAAATATTATTTGCCTCAGTTATTTGGGTTGTTCGTCATCATTTATATTTGAATTCATCACACACGAACAATGTGACATGCACAGTGTATCACTGTACATGCCACAAGGCCGTGCACACCGATATACACTTGATTGATTTACAGGAACAAGTGAGCACAGTTCAAACCCAAATGAAAAGCCAGGTTCAACTCACGTGCAATAAAATAAATGTCACAACTTTCAGTACAAGGTCAAATCCGAGCTTCGAGCTGGATTCAACTCAGGTGAAATTTCGAAAAATAAATAAAATGCAAAGGTCAAGTCACTGCAGTCATGACTCAACTCAATGCAACAATCAAAGTCAAGGCAACATGAAGCATGCAAGCTCGAGCACAAGATATGGAAACTACAACAATGCAATCTACAAATGCAATGACCAGACACACATACTTCAATGATCAGTTCAAGTCAGACCAACCAGAAATGAAACACTGCAACTCAAAGAGCATCAACAATGCAACACTTCAATAAGCTACATACAGTGATGCAACTATAATGCAACAATACCAAAGTGATACATGAACCAGATGACAAGAGATAGCAGGTGATCGAACACATGAACAATGGAGTATATATATATGAACCCAGACAAAAGTCAGAGAGTAGTTCAACTCAAATCAAATTAAAATGAAACAGAGATATGCTACAGGATGGTCAGCTACCATAACGATGCAAATGTCAAGCTCAATGCAACACAGTGGCAACCACAAGATGCAGACATAAACAACATCAAAGAAACAAAAATGCAGACGACCAAATATACAACCAAGTTGCCAACAATGACCAGACTCAAGCAAACTGTATACATGAACACAAATGCAATGGCCATACACAAAGACAAGGCACCAGAATGAACATAACCAACAATAAAATGTCCAGACCAGGCTACACAATATCAAAGTGCATTTGACAATAAATAAATTAGCAGTAAAAAACAGGCAAGCTCAAATCAATACAAAGGCAAAGACCAGTGAACAACTGCACAACAAACTTCAAATGACTCAAGTGAACATATCACAGTGAAGCTCAAAGTAACCAGTGGCCATAAACAGAGTATATGCTACAACTCCAATGCTTAAGTGGAAGTACATAACTACAAACAAGTAACACAGCGAATATGAAGACAGCAACTTGACACAGTGAAGTGCAAGTGTCGACCAGGTAGCAAGCAAGATCAACACGGCAACTACAAACTGCAAATATCCAAGTATTACAAGCCCAACACAGTATACAAGACAGAAGAAGCCATGGTCAATGCAAAGCAAAACCGAAGTTACAGTGAAATCCTACAAGTCAAGTCAACAACAGTATAATCAAACATGAAGCAGAGATGAACAATGTAAATGTCGAAGTCGTGGAAGCATACCAATATCAATGAGAAATTCACGAAACCCAAAATGGCCGAAGTCAAATGAATTCAACACCGTGGTGACCACGTAACAAATTCAAAGCCGAATATTTTAAACCAAATCAACCAAGCATTATCAAATATACGTTTATGAACAAGTCAAGAAAAATCACGAGCATCCAAGTAAATACGAGTGGCCGATTAAACAGAATTGACAAAATCAAATATATTTTGTGCGAACGAAAATCTAGGGTTACGAACCCATATAAAAACCCTAAGATCATCATCGGCATAACCATCAAGTTCAAACAAGTCAAAACCAGTAAAAGCAAAAGCAAAAGTTAACATACCAATTATAATTCGAACTTGATCGAATTGAAGTAGCTGTCTGCAATCAAAGTAACATCTGATAGAACAAGCAAGCATCGAAAATAATCATCTGTTTCGATCGAACATCTTGAAGCAACGCTTCAATTTTGAATCAAAAAACCCTAAATTGGAACGAAGAAGGAACAAAGCCCTAATTCAATTTCACGAAAAGCCGAAGCCCTAAGTCAAATTTCTCGAAAGCAATTTACACAGCAACCATTGATTTTATCAGAGAAGAGAAGGAGTCGGTTGAAGATAATAAAAAGATACGGGTTAAGGGAGTCAACCAATTGGGCCGGCCTTGTTTACATAAAGGGATAAGAGTTTAAAAATAGGGTTTTTTATTTTTAAATTGTTTTTAAATTGTTTTTAAATTTGTAATTTCTTTTTAAACCGTTTAAATTCTAGTCGTGTGACTAGGGGACAAACTACGTGGCGTAGTTTGAGAATTCGCAACTCAATGGCTGAGTTGTGGCAGGGTTTTGAGCGTAGAGTTAGGTTTAGTCGATAGCGGGTGTCGCGAGTTTACGTGTGTAAGCGTCTTACTATCTAATTTCTGGTAGAAACCTTGGGAGCAGCACATAGGCAGGGTTTTGCCGAAGTTGGGTAAATTCTGTGTCGTTCTATTTCTGCATTTATTATTCTACTATTTTTCTGTGCTGCTATTAATCTGTGATCTGTGTTGAAATAATTTTATAAGCTTCCGCAATTAATTTTTATAATTTGTACCATCACCCTATTCACCCCCCTTAGGGTGAAATCGATGCTACAAGTGGTATCAGAGCAAGGAATAGGAGTCAACTTCTGTTTTAAAAAATTCGTTTTTCAAAAACCAATTTTTGTTTTAAAAATTTGAATTTTTAAAATGGCTTCTTTTAATAATGATTTTGCTGAGGGTCAGTCCATAGTTAGACCACCAATGTTCAATGGTGAATATGCTTACTGGAAAAATAGGATGGAAATTTTTCTGAAAACCATTGACGCTTGGGATATTGTTGAGACAGGGTATAGAGCACCAACTATAATTGAAAATAATCACGAAATAAAAAAACCGAAGGATCAATGGACAGAACTAGAAAATAAATTACAAAATACTAATGCTAAAGCTATGAATTCTATTATCTGTTCATTAGATCAATTTGAATTTAATCGTGTCTCACATTGTCTAACTGCGTAGGAAATATGGCACACACTAGAAGTGACTCACGAAGGAACATCTCAAGTCAAAGAATCTCGCCTTGCCATGCTAAGCAGCGAATACGAGAACTTCACAATGGCGAAGGAAGAAAATGTCAAAGAGATGCATGGACGACTTTCCAATATCGTAGACAAATCAAAAGCTCTTGGAAAATCATATACAGAGTTGGAGATAGTTCGAAAAATACTTAGAGTCCTTCCATGAAGTTTTGAAGCCAAATTGACTGCCATTCAAGAATCAAAAGATTTGAAACAAATGAAAGTCGAAGAACTTATCGGAAATCTCACCACTTATGGGCTAGAAATGAAATTCAAGGAAGAGCGTGAAGGAGGAGATACTCGAAAGAAATCAATAGCTCTCAAAGGAACAACTGAAAGTGATGACGATGACGATGATGATGCAGCAACAAAATTGGAGCTATTAATAAAGAAATTCAAAAAGTGGAATTATAAATATGGAAATTCAGCTCGAATTCAAAAAGCGAAAAGCAGAATAGCCAAAGCACTAGACTACTTTGAAGAACAGAAGATCATCTGTCACAAGTGCAACCAACCCGGACACATCAAGCCCAATTGTCCTCAAAGCGAACGCGACTTTAAAAAGAAATCAAAAAGGAGAAGTTTTGCAGCCACGTGGAATACAAGTGATGAAGATAATCAAAGTTCTAGCAGTGAGAGTGAGAAAGCAGATATGTGCCTTCATGGAAATATAACTTATAGCGACGATGACGAGCCAAGCGAGGTATCAAAACTTACTCACTCTGAATTACTTATTTATTTCCACGAAGTGAATGGCTGTTTTGAACGACTTAGGGAAAAATATGCCAAACTTGAATCACAAAAAGACACTTTGATAGAATTAAATGAACAACTTGACCAATTAGTTGAAAACTATCAAAGAAGGATCCCTAAGTGTGATAAGTGTCCAATATTCGAAGAGGAAATTAATAAATCAGAAATTAATATAAAATCACTTGAAAATGAAATTATGATTTTAAAAGAGAGTGAAAATACTAGGAGAGAGAATTATATTAAAAAGTGCACACAATTGTTAAACGAAAATGAATCTCTCAAAGCACAAGTCCAACAATTATCGACGACTTTAATAAATTTTCAAAAAGTGAAAAATCGTTGAATATTCTATTAGGAAAGCAAACTGTTAATACGGTCAGACAAGGACTTGGATATAGTAAATCGGAAATTGTTGAAAGCAATATTAATCAAGTCAACTCTATGTGCACAATTTGTAGAAAATATGGACACAATCACAATAATTGTTGGTATAGACCCAAACATGTGAAAACTATACCGATTTGGGTTCCAAAAGGCACACATATAAAAAATCTCAAAGTTAAACAAATTTGGGTGTCGAAGGGAACAATTATAAATAGTTTTGGGTCTTTACCACTAACAACCATGGACCTATAAAAAAAATAGGTCACATAAATCTTTTCTCGTGTAGGTGTGGTGGCAGGCTAAGGAACAACAATAGTGCCACTTGGATTCTGGCTGTTCCAAGGGCACATCAAGCGACAAAGCAAAGTTTCTTAGCCTAGTATAAAGGTGACAGAATCACAATGGGAAACCACGAAAAATATCGTAAAGGTAAAACAGGTAAAGGAATATTTATTTGAACGATATATTAAATGTGACAATCTGCACCATATTCTGAATTAAATCAGCCAATAATGAAGATGATGAAATAATGATGATTTTGATTCTGACTTACTCAACATAGTTGGCCAAATTATATTCTTCTGCCAAAAACACTATAAAATTCTCTAGATTCTTTGAATTACTTCATATATATCAGTTTGGATTAAAAATAGTTTTTTATTGGATAATACATTTGGTTATAATACGGCTAACTCTATATTCATAGTTTTTTTGATTATTTACACGGCTTCAATTCAATTTCAAAAGAATGTCATTTGAATTGCTATTAAAATTGAGTTTGAAATTTTTGATGCACACTTCATGGTTTGGTCGATCAAATTCAATTAATTTTGAGTGAAAAAGAAATTCAGATGCAGATTACGCTGGTAATCTAGTTGATAGAAAAATTACTAGTTGAACGTGATTTTTGAGACATTTAGTAACTGCATCGTTTTTCAAAGAAAATATCTGCATATTTTTCATTTCAAATAATTTTCAAATAGCAGAAAATTTTCTTATAAAACCCCCCTCAAGAAAATTATTTTTGACCATATTTTTAGATTAGTCATTTTGAAAAATTGATTTCATAATCATTTTTGAATTTGATTTTAAATGACTATTTTGACTAATCGGACTCCCTAATAATCATCGAAAAGATAAATAGTAATTGAAAAAGTGATGAGTGTTGATATTTATCATATATTACGACTCGAGACGGTATAATTAGTAAATTTCTTTAGAAATTTAAACAAGAGTTATAAAACTTTTTGTTGGTAAAAAAAATTCCATGACCATCTCTATCTCTATCATATTTCTAACGACCACCACTCATCAAAATTCTATATAGTTTGTCGATATGTGGTACTTTAAACAGGAATCGTTCGTTTTTCATTTTATATTTCTTTTACAAAAAAAAATTATATAGTAAAAATAATAATAATAATAAATACCAAAGTATTCACTCTCATTTAAAAGTCCTCAAGGTTATGCATGGGTGAATTACTTGGAATTTGTTATGTGCTTCCATGCTCATTTAAAAGTCCTCACGGTTATGCATGTATGGAACGCATATCAAAAGTTGATTTTTAAAATAAACAAGTTGATTCTAATCCTATTTAAAAGTCCTCATGGTTATGCGTGGTTAGAAGATACTTAAATTTATTTATTTTAAAAATAAAATTGGAATGCTACTAATCTCATTTAAAAGTCCTAACGGTTATGCATGGTTAGTAGATATTCAAATTCTTGATATAAATATACCACAAATAGACACAACTGTATGGTTTTATATGATGACATCATTCCCATCATTCTAAAAGTGGAATATGCGCCTAAAAAAATATTTATGATTTTTGTTTGATTTTTTTATTGAAATTTAATATTTATATTCAACTGAGTTTTAATGTTGGATTAATATCGATCACTTTATCTCTATTTTTTCTAACACTATTATTCTTTTGCTGATAACAAAAGGGGGAGAGAAAAGTTAAGATTTTGTCAAATAAAATCAAGCAAAGGTCAAATAATTTTCAATCTACATCTAAGTTCATTTGCATATTTTTATTTGTATGCATATATGTAGTGGGAGCTTTGTGTAGAGAGGAAGCATTTAAATAGGGGGAGAAATTAGAGCATATGAATGATCAAATACATTTAACATATTCAAAATCTTAAATATATGTTTGTTATCATCAAAAGGGGGAGATTGTAGAATATGCGCTTATATGATTTTTGTTTGATGATAATAAACATATATACATTCGTTTAAATGTATTTGTTAATGTACTATTTTATTTTTCATAGATTAAAAAATATATTTGCTGAATAAAATTAAATAACACAGAACTTGAATTCAAATAGAAATTTTATTCAAACAAATATTTATTACAATTTTTGAATAGTACAAATTTAAGCTCTCACTATTCACTATACAATTCTGATTTTAATTACATCACAATTCAATTTACAAAAATTCCTCACTACATATCACTCACACTCGTAGTTCATCTTCAACTTCATTCTAGTTAGAATCCAGCATCTGAGCAATCTGCAAAAATATTCACTAACGCAGTAAAATTTAAAAAGAAATATTTTTGCAATATAAAATAAAATATGGATTTTGAAAATATTATTTGCCTCAGTTATTTGGGTTGTTCGTCATCATTTATATTTGAATTCATCACACACGAACAATGTGACATGCACAGTGTATCACTGTAGATGCCACAAGGCCGTGCACACCGATATACACTTGATTGATTTACAGGAACAAGTGAGCATAGGTCAAACCCAAATGAAAAGCCGGGTTCAACTCACGTGCAATAAAATAAATGTCACAACTTTCAGCACAAGGTCAAATCCGAGCTTCGAGCTGGATTCAACTCAGGTGAAATTTCGAAAAATAAATAAAATGCAAAGGTCAAGTCACTGCAGTCATGACTCAACTCAATGCAACAACCAAAGTCAAGGCAACATGAAGCATGCAAGCTCGAGCACAAGATATGGAAACTTCAACAATGCAATCTACAAATGCAACGACCATACACACATACTTCAATGATCAGTTCAAGTCAGACCAACCAGAAATGAAACACTGCAACTCAAAGAGCATCAACAATGCAACACTTCAATAAGCTACATACAGTGATGCAACTAAAATGCAACAATACCAAAGTGATACATGAACCAGATGAACAAGAGATAGCAGGTGATCGAACACATGAACAATGAAGTATATATATATGAACCCAGACAAAAGTCAGAGAGTAGTTCAACTCAAATCAAACTAAAATGAAACAGAGATATGCTACAGGATGGTCAGCCACCATAACGATGCAAATGTCAAGCTCAATGCAACACAGTGGCAACCACACGATGCAGACAGAAACAACATCAAAGAAACAAAAATGCAGACGACCAAATATACAACCAAGTTGCCAACAATGACCAGACTCAAGCAAACTGTATACATGAACACAAATGCAATGGCCATACACAAAGACAAGGCACCAGAATGAACATAACCAACAATAAAATGTCCAGACCAGGCTGCACAATATCAAAGTGCATTTGACAATAAATAAATTAGCAGTAAAAAACAGGCAAGCTTAAATCAATACAAAGGCAAAGACCAGTGAACAACTGCACAACAAACTTCAAATGACTCAAGTGAACATATCACAGTGAAGCTCAAAGTAACCAGTGGCCATAAACAGAGTATATGCTACAACTCCAATGCTTAAGTGGAAGTACATAACTACAAACAAGTGACACAGCGAATATGAAGACAGCAACTTGACATAGTGAAGTGCAAGTGTCGACCAGGTAGCAAGCAAGATCAACACGGCAACTACAAACTGCAAATATCCAAGTACTACAAGCCCAACATAGTATACAAGACATAAGAAGCCATGGTCAATGCAAAGTAAAACCGAAGTTACAGTGAAATCCTACAAGTCAAGTCAACCGCAGTATAATCAAACATGAAGTAGAGATGAACAATGTAAATGTCGAAGTCGTGGAAGCATACCAATATCAATGAGAAATTCACGAAACCCAAAATGGCCGAAGTCAAATGAATTCAACACCGTGGTGACCACGTAACAAATTCAAAGCCGAGTATTTTAAACCAAGTCAACTAAGCATTATCAAATATACGTTTATGAACAAGTCAAGAAAAATCACGAGCATCCAAGTAAATACGAGTGGCCGATTAAACAGAATTGACAAAATCAAATATATTTTGTGCGAACGAAAATCTAGGGTTACGAACCCATATAAAAACCCTAAGATCATCATCGGCATAACCATCAAGTTCAAGCAAGTCAAAACCAGTAAAAGCAAAAGCAAAAGTTAACATACCAATTATAATTCGAACTTGATCGAATTGAGGTAGCTGTCTGCAATCAAAGTAACATCTGATCGAACAAGCAAGCATCGAAAATAATCATCTGTTTCGATCGAACATCTTGAAGCAGCGCTTCAATTTTAAATCAAAAAACCTTAAATTGGAACGAAGAAGGAACAAAGCCCTAATTCAATTTCACGAAAAGCCGAAGCCCTAAGTCAAATCTCTCGAAAGCAATTTACACAGCAGCCATTGATTTTATCAGAGAAGAGAAGGAGTCGGTCGAAGATAATAAAAAGATACGGGTTAAGGAAGTCAACCAATTGGGCCGGCCTTGTTTACATAAAGGGACAAGAGTTTAAAAATAGGTTTTTTTATTTTTAATTTGTTTTTAAATTTGTAATTTCGGTTTAAACCGTTTAATTTCTAGTCGTGTGACTAGGGGACAAACTACGTGGCGTAGTTTGAGAATTCGCAACTCAGTGGCTGAGTTGTGGCAGGGTTTTGAGCGTAGAGTTAGGTTTAGTCGATAGCGGGTGTCGCGAGTTTACGTGTGTAAGCGTCTGACTATCTAATTTCTAGTAGAAACCTTGGGGGCAGCACATAGGCAAGGTTTTGCCGAAGCTGGGTAAATTCTGCGTCGTTCTATTTCTGCATTTATTATTCTGCTATTTTTCTGTGCTGCTATTAATCTGTGATCTGTGTTGAAATAATTTTATAAGCTTCAGCAACTAATTTTTATAATTTATACCATCACCCTATTCACCCCCCTCTAAGGTGAAATCGATCGTACAGATTGCACGGCGGATGATGCACAAAACATTATTTGTAGATTGCATAAATCAACCTGTTATTATATAAAGAACGATGCACAAAAAAACAAGGCGATAATGTAGAAAAAAATAAAAATGGAGCTTAGAAAAATATTACAAAGTAAATGATCTTCATAACATTATAATGAAGTTAACAGATATACTCAAAGACGGATCGTGTAAAGAAAACGTTGGCTTAGAATCGTTATCGAATCCTTTAGAGTATAGACCTTTTAAACCCACATAAACGATAACAAATCACTTCAAACTTCGCCACATCATCTGCAATATGTTATACTATTTTAAAGAAATATTTTCAGATTTTCAGAGCTTAAAAAGTGCGAACATGGATGAAAAACAATGAAATGGAAGCGAAATAGGGATAAGGAGACCCAAAAGGGTCCACCCCTTCCACTAATCAATCAACTGGTAGAACAAATCATCTGACCGGTTTGGAATAAGGGGTCGATTGGTTAGAACCTCTTATAACAGTTTATTGTTCCGTCTTCTATTATTAGTCACATATATTAGTTCCGTTTATTTTCCTCTTCATTTCAGATGAAGAAATCGGATCAGTTGGAAGTGAATGAAATAAGTAGATTTCAAAAACGTTCCTATTTTGGATTTACTAGGCATACAAAGTCAAAAGGGTTTATTATATCCAATCTAACGTTTTCTAAAATAAAATTATTTTATTTTATTCGTTTAAAAGGGAGTTTAAATTTAATTAACTATTTATTTATTATAATAAGCGTATCAAATGCACTCATATATGTATATAGTGCAAGTGCAACACATAAACAGTTTACATGATTAATGTGTACGTTTATAGATGTTGAAATTTACACAACAACGAATCCATTCGTCCTTAATACATGCCTTTATTGTTCATAGGTTTTTTTAATTATATAAAATTACAATTATATATTTATATATTATGTATATGTATGTGTATATATACATAATAAAATTAATTTTGCCTATTTTACATGTTTTGAAATCTAAAATTAGCAATTTGAAATCTAATTTTAACTTAAGAAGGAGTTCAACGTTGGATTCGTAATTTTACACAAAAGCCCTTTCATAAATTTTGAATTGAAATAATATATATATATATATAGTGATAAACTATATTTAAATTCAACATAACTTATATATTAACTTATAATATTATATTTTGTATAATTTAAAGTTAACAAATTGAAATCTAATATTGACTTAGGAAGGAGACCAACATTAGATCTGAAATTTTACACAAAAGTCCTTATATATTGAATTAAAATAATAATGTATGTATATACATACTATATAAATAATAACAAACCATGTTTTACAATTAAAAGTTACAATCTAAATTCTGGTTTTTGACTTTGGAAGGAAATCAACATTAAATCTACAATTTTACACGAAAGTCCATTAATAAATTTTGAATTAAAATAACACATGTTTGTGCATATACATAAACATGTGTAATATTCCAAAAGAAGGAGAGCGGAGTATCAGAAATCGGTAAATTAGCAGTTATCGAAATAAATTTAGTAAGCAAGAAAATAAGTGGTAAAATTTATACCAACGGCTCGACTTGAGGAGGAGAGGAATTTGTGGGAGCAGATTTTAGGCTGGCACTGGGAGAAGTCTAATGAACAAGCAGTGAAAATTTTCGGCCGCCATAGTTAAGCTTGAATTGGAGAGAGAAGGAAGATAAATCTGGAAAGTTTACTTCGATTATTCTATGAACTAGTTGTGTATAAAGTAAAAGTGGGTCTTTGTATTTATTTTGCGTGAGTTGTATTGGGCTGATCATTTTGGGTTGAAAATGCCTAATAAAATTTTGTCCACTATCAAAAAAATACAAATAATAATAAGCATATGTACATAACAACCAAAAGTATTTGATATCCATACTAAAATATATACATATACATATACATATAATGCAAGCATAGATACATACTTGCATGTATACGTACGTACACACATACATGCATACCTATACATAGACACACACACACATATACATACATACATATACACACACGTGCACGCACGCACACACGCACAGATACACACACACATGCAATTAACATTCAATTTCATAAATAATTTCAAATTGATTATGTATGCATTTCATTTATATTTGAATACAAATTATGTAACAAAATTACCATAACTAATTAAAATAGTTTTAAATCTGAAAACAATTTTTTCATTAGAACTTTTAAATTGTGTTTAGTTCGAAAAGAATTTTTTTTTTGTTTTCAATATTTGTGTGTATGGCAATGGAAGAGTTGGAACATGCTAGTCAATCCAACAATGGAAAGCAAGGATGAAAGAAAGTAGATTGTGATATTTTCCAAAAGATAGAAAACATGAAATGGTCCGTTTTAATTTTATATGTTAAAATCAATTTTCAAATTGACTGTCTTTGCGACGACCCGAATTTTTAACGGTCGTTAATTGGCAATTAACTGAATTAAATTATTAGAAATACTGATTTATAAGTCGAACAAATAAAATTCTGATAACTAAAAATATCTGTATATAAATATAAATTTGTTTAAACACTATATTCGAACTTAAGTTATAATATTTTGGGTACGATGAACTTAATTTAATAATCTTCTAATATAATTATTTAAATTTACAAAACTTATCATTTTAAACAAATAAAATATGCTATCTAACTTAAGTGATATTATTAAAAGAATTAGGATAATTTCCTAATATAATCATTTTAATGTGCCAAACTTATTCTTTTCAAACAAATTGAAAATGTGCTTTCTAATTACTATTGTTTATATATGTAAATTTTCAATAGGAAACTATGGTTTGGAATTCGAAATAAATATCTTAAAAATGAATTAGATTTAAAACTCTATATTTTTAAACACTAACATGTATATAGTTATTAATTCAAGTATAAATAGCTTAAGCTTAAAACAAAAGTAAATAAAGGGTTTTATCAATTTAAGTAAACATGGTAATAAAAAGAAAATATAAAAAATAAATATAAAACATAAAAAGAAATTATAAAATATTCACTTGTGGACATTTGTAAGCTAAGGGATGTCATGTAATTACAAGTGTCAAAATGTATGGTTTTCTTCATAAAAAAATATAAAAGAAAATGATTTAGATGAAACCAGGGTTGTATACACTTATATATCTCAATCCTTTCTTTTTTCATCTTTCAAATCTAAAACCAAACCTGAAAATAAAAAGAAAAAACTAAAACTACTTCAAGCTTTCAATCTGACGCAACCATAGATTCAAATTCAACTTAATCAAAGAAGATCTGTAGCAGTTTTAAAATCAAGCTTCCAGCTTCAAAATTAAGTTTCCAGATTTCAAAGCTTTCTCTGTTCATCTAATATGTGAGTAAACTTCACCTTTTAAAAACCCAATCTTCTTTGTATTCTGATGCGTATGATAAATAATGGAAGTAATGTGCGAAAATGTTTTGCATGAATCTATAAATATGCTTTGCAAGCATATCAGTACGAAGTTTGCTCTGTGTGTGTGTGTGTGTGTGCGCATGTTTGTGCATGTCTCTGTTTTGGTTCAATAGACCAAAAACTTCTCAAAATTTGATTCCTTTTCATATAATCCATTTCAGGTTATTATATTTAAAGGAAAAATGATTGTAATAACTAAATTCTATTTTCAAAAATGTTTTTAAGTATAATTAGTAAGTGGTTTTAATGGGAAGGTATAAATTACAGTGGAAAATCAAACATCTCAAAAATTCAACTTTCACGATTTCAAGATATTCATATATAATCTGATTTGATTTTGATAACTAAGATTTTTAATTGTAATATCATAATTTTTAAGTTAATATTTGTGGAGAAATTATAGGTTGAATGGGATTTGGGTTTTTGCTGTTTTCCTGCGATCGATGGAAGATCGTGGGTCGGGATCATTTCTGGAGGTAGCTTGTTGGTCGTAGAGCATGGGAAAAATGGTCGCTGATTTTTTTGTTCGTCATGGAGGACGAATGGTGGCGAAGTAGGGTTTAAAACCCTGATTTGGTCGATGTTGATTTCGAGGCCAGTGCGAGTCGGGGAAGCATTGAGTTGGATCGGAGGTAGGGAAAAGAAGCTTGGGTCTGCGGCGAAGGTTACGACGAGGAGCCGGAGTCTCTGATGGTCGGAGGAAGTGATTCGAGACGGTTTTGGGTGATTGGGTTTTGTTCCAGTGGTGTTCATTTTTCTCGATTTCGATTTGGAGGTGGGTTCCAAAGTTCTGGGCAGTGGGACGAATGAGCATGACGTTGTCGACTTGCTGGTGGTTGAGGCGAGGATCGGAGTGGCGGCGATGCGATGTGCACGTGCACGATGCACAGTCGTTTGGGTTTTTGGTTTGTAGTAAAGGTTAGGATCAGGTATTCGAGAGAGAGAGACGGGGAGAAAGGGAATTAGCTCGGGGTTGGGCTCGGGTTTGCAGAGGGGATGAGCTGCGGTTTGTACGCAAGTGAATTGTCAAGTTTTAAAGAAGAAAAGAATAAGGGGAAGGGAAGATTTTCGTGGGTTTCATGTTGGGCTTTGGGCCTAATTTTTTTTTAAATTATATATTTTAGCAAAGTTTTTAAAAGAAAAAAATAAAATGATGAAAGCAAACGAAGGTTTCAAAAGAAAGATTGTAAACATAATTTCAAATAATTTTTACCAAATTTAAAGTTAAATGTTTTTACTTAAACGTATGGGAAAATAAATAAAGTAATTTAAAAGTTTTTAATTTAATCCTTAACTTAGATTAATAATGATGCTAATTTAATCAAGCTGAGATAACTATATGTATGTTAATTATTTAGTTAATTACAAAAGTTATTAAATAAAAGCTAATAATGTAATTAAGTAAATGGTTAAGATAAATGTTTTAAACTTTTAATTAATTAAGTATTAAGTAATTGATAATGATATTAATTAATTCCAATAATTAATTAGTTTTTAGTTAATGACATTTAAGCAGGATTTTTAAGTAATTTATGTATAAGTGTTTAATTTAATTTAATTAGAAATTGTGTGACTAGTTAATCTAGCCTATGGATGATTAAATTGTATTGAATACTTTAATATCTCTGATCTGATATTTTGTGATGATCTATGATATAAAATGCCTGAATTTAATTGTTGGTAAATGTGAGATGCTTCAGATATTTGTGATGAATTTCTATGCGAATATGATATTCTGAATTTAAATTGAATTATTTACTTAAACAGCTTGGCCTTAAAAGACGGCGTTTGGATTTCGATGAGATCGGGGTCGGATATCAGCAATATCCGAAACCACTTTGACTAGTAATCTATAATTCTTTATAGATTGGATTATAGAATCAAATAGGCTAGAATGGAATAAATTATGTAAACTTGGAAATTTAAAACTAAGTAACGGTACTTAGATATATTTTGTGGAATAAATGTTTGGCTATAGCAAGATAAAACTCACAGTGATGAACGAGTTACCTGAGTTTTTCAAGAAGCTTTACAACTTAAGTATTTCATATTAGATGGTTTTACTCACGCTGGTTTCCAGCTTGGCTAGGGTGTTAATTTATTATAATGCTTGGGTTAAACCGAGTATTACAGATATGTCGTTTTGGAGCTCAGGAGACGAGCTGGATGGCAGAGACGTATTGATTCAGCTGTGTATTAGAATTTTTATCGATTGTATTCAGGGACAAGTTGTTACAGCTGTCCAGTTTCTTTGAGAATGGTTGTACTCTGATATATTATATGTAAATTGACATTTACAACTTTCTTTGTGTAAATGCTGTTATTTGATATTATATTTTGTTCCGCTGCGATTGTGAGATTCTGTGCTTTTGTTTTATGTTTCTTCTTCTACCTCTTTTCTTCTTAACCCTAACAATCTGGTGTTTTCGGCACTCGATTGCTCAGCACTCTATACAATGAACGTATTAGTGTCGAATTTTCGGGGTCGAAAATTTTGAGATGTTACAGTCTTCCACCCACTTCCGTTCTTCTGTGTATTTCAGAGTATAGATTAAAAATGCAAAACACAAAACTCATTTTCGAACCAAGCACTTCCTTTACTTCTAAAACGCAAGCAAATAAATGGCCGGATAACATAGGACCGTATAAATTCATTGTATAATAATCTAGAATATAATAGCAAGATATAACATATATTAAAGGGAGATTGGATTATTACCATATGCTGCAGCCAATACCATACCTTGAATAAATAATAACTCCTAAATTTGATTGAATTAGCCTTTATATTTTGTAGGGATCTAGGGATAACTAGCACTATATATAAGCTTAATTTTGTTTGAATTTATTTTGGGAATTTTTATGGCTTTGGAGCCATTGATTTTCGAATGGAAAATGAGGGAGGAGGAGTGCCCAAAGGTTTATTGGGAAAGGGAATCAGTGAATGAATGGAATTTTGTTTTTATGGAACAATTGAAACTTTTTCAATTCCTCCCTTGAAACCTTTCCTTTTTAATCCTCCATTGTTTTCAATCAAATCAAGTCAACCCACTTATACAAGCATGGCTGGCAAAGAAAGAGCCTACATAGGCTTCCAAACCCAAACCCATTTAATAATTAGTCGATTTAAATCAAATTAATTTTTTTATCGATATTGTATATCGATATGCACATACATAAATTATATATAAATGTGCATTTCATTAAATACTTCAAACATCCAATAAAATAATATAATTATTAATTATAATGACTCGGGATTTCGGACACTTCGTATTTAAATATTTGAATTATTTACATATTTAAATTTTGGATTAAATATTATTAAATTAATTCATTAATCTTATCAACTCTCTTTTAAATCATAACTAGTGATGGTAAACTTGTTTTGGAAAAATGTTTATAAAAATAAATACTTTGAAGAAATATTGATAATGTGATCGAAAATTATTTTATCAATAAACAACTTTTTAACATTAGAAGTTGTTCAAATATTTTTTTACATAAACTTATTTACTTAAGTGAACATTAATTTGAAATAAAAATATTTTGCACTAAACTCTTAAGAAATTTCTTAAAGCTAACTAGTTAGGTATGAAAGGGAAGATAAGATATTTTGAAAATGAGCTTTTAAGAAAAGTCTTAAGTGTTAAGCAGGAGATGTAAAGGTATAAAGGTAGCTTGTGAGAGGGAGGCTCATTTGTGACCTTTCATGGAAGGTAGAAGGTAGTAATGATTTCTTTTACAAACCCAAAAATACACCCTTAAGGGTTTCATAGTTTACAAATCTTAAAATGTAATAAAAACTTGAAAATGGTGTAAGTGGATTAAGACTAATCCTCTTTATTCTTTACTAACTTTATCTATTTAACTCAAATCTTCTCCAAACTCCACCAAACTTTCACCAACGCCTTAAAACACCTTAAGAAACTTAGATCTAAAGTCAAAGTGGCAGAAAAGTGAAGATGAAGGGGATCTAGCTTAGGCCATGAGCATGGGAGGAGGAGGAGAGCTTGGTTTTGTGATTTAAGTGCTAAAGGTTGGATCTTTGAGTGTTTGAAGATATAAGAAGTATTCTTGAGTTTGGTTGTGCTTACGCATGTGTTTGGCTTGGAGCTAAGTGAGTTATCTCACTATCTTGTTTGTATATATTGTGTATATATGTCGTGTGCTTGAAATATAAACTTAAAGTGACATTAACTAAGTAAAGTTATGAACTTTAGACCCATCTTGCTTTTGAAAGAAAATGACAACTTTATATTATATTACATCACTTCTATTACCCTCTTAAACATGTGGCGTGACCTTGGTTTGATATTTAAATGGTTTTCGAATTGTGTGTTGAATTGAAGTATGTTAGAAAGTGTTTGGAGCGAGAATAGTCGTTATAAGTGCACTTCGATATCTCTTAACTTTAACTTGTGTAAATGGAAGTTTCATAAGGTTAGTGTTTGCGCAAAAAATGGGCAAACACCCCAAAGTCGTACGATTTAGTTGATTATATGTTGTTCTTAGCGATTTGGGTGATTTATGCAAATATGTAAAAAGCAGGGACTAAACTGTAAAAGACACACAGATTTATAGTGGTTCGGCCAGAACGTGCCTACGTCCACTTTATATGTTATTCTCCTTTTCTCTTCAGATTACAAGTACAAAGCTTTGTATACAAGTATATGAAAGTTGTTTGAAAGTTCCTTCCGTGCTTGAGCTCTCAAACTTGTATGCCATTGTTGTACCCCTGCCCCTCTATTTGTAGAGTGAGGCTGGGGGTAGAGGTCCTGGATGTATATAGCTGCTGGTGGGCCTGGGATGATGCTATCTGGCCTGGCAACGTTGGTTCGGCAAAGCCTTGGTTCGGTGATGCATGTAAGTGGATTGGTCCGGTAGAGGTTGGTCCGGTGGTGGCCTCCTTGCATTTGGTCCGGTGTTAACACTTTGGTTTGGTTCGGTAGACACATGGAGCAGGATGGTTCGGTGAAGGGGACGTAGCTTGGTTCGGTGGTGAGTGTATGAAGCTTGGTCCGGCTATGTAGGGGGGAGATGGTTCGGCAGTGTTGGGAATGCCGAATGAACAGTGCCGAATGAGCTCTTAGCCCAGATCTGCCGAATGACTCTGGTGATGATTACCGAATGAACCTTATGTTGTAGATGCCGAATGGACTCTCGTATTGTTTTACCGAATGAACTTTTATATTTGAACCTTGAGTGAAATCCTAGACTTATATACGCTTACTGGCTGCTTCTTCTTGGTTCGGTCGTAGTGGAAATGCACACAACATTGATATTCCAGTTTTGACCAAAAATGGGATAACACTTTGCCCCCCAAAACATGCCTTGCGATAGGAAGGCGTGTTTTGTAATGCCATGAGCTGGATGTTCATATCCTGTTGATACCCTTGCGGTAGGAAGGCGTGTTTTGTAATGCTATGAGCTGGATGTTCATATCCTGTTGATGCCCTTGCGGTAGGAAGGCGTGTTTTGTAATGCTATGAGCTGGATGTTCATATCCTGTTGACAACCTGTAAAGAGCTTGATATTTTATATGGCCCCAAATGACGACCGTTCGGGATCGAGCTATTTGGGATGAAGCGCGGCCGTTCATGGTTAAGCGCCTAAATTCAAATGACGACCGTTCGCGATCGAGTCATTTGAGGTGAAGTGCGACCGTTCGCGGTCAAGCGTCTAAATCCATGCGACGATCGTTCGAGATCGAGTCATTTGCGGTGGAATGTGATCGTTCACGGTCAAGCGCTTTACTTCAAATGATGACCGTTCGGGATCGAGCCATCCGAGGTAAAGTGCGACCGAGCCCGATCAGAGGGCGGACCTCAAATGGCGACCGTTCGCGATCAAGCCACTTGGGGTGAAATGTGACCGTTCACGGCCGTTGCCGTTCGCGGCAAAAGATGAAATGGGACCGTTCGCGGTCAAGCGCCTTACTTCGGATGACGATCGTTCGAGATCGAGCCATTCGTGGTAAGGTGCGACTGTTGGCGGTTTGGGGGTGGACCTCAAATGGCTACCTTTCGCGATCGAGCCATTTGTGGCGAGATGAGTTGTGCCGTTCGAGGCGAGTTTGTGACTGTTCTAAGTCGGGTGCCGTTCGAGGCGAATTGTGACCGTTCGAGGTCGGGTGCCGTTCGAGGCGAGTTGTGACCGTTCGCGATCGGGTGCCGTTCGAGGCGAATTGTGACTGTTCGAAGTCGGGTGCCGTTCGAGGCGAATTGTGACTGTTCGAAGTCGGGTGCCGTTCGAGGCGAGTTGTGACTGTTCGAAGTCGGGTGCCGTTCGAGGCGAGTTGTGACCGTTCGCGATCGAGTGCCGTTCGAGGCGAATTAGTATGCCCGGGGGGACTTAATAATATCAGTGCCGGAGTTATTGTTTGGGGGAGTTTCCGAATCAAAGACTTCGGCAGTTCGCTGCCATGCAAGAGGTGCTCGTGGACCGTTCGCGATCCACGGGCATACAAGTAAATTTGCAAATATTGAAGCAATAATCATATGAATCTTACAGCAGAAATGTCCAAACAGGTAGAATTTAAATGTTCAAATCAAAATCAAAGCAAAAAGCAGAATGAAGATGTCAAAGCGTAAACTCTTACTATAACGCGGCTGGTAGTCATTCAAAGCATGCCTATGGATCGTGCGCGATCGCTCACATGTGTAAATGATTTAACCGTGTTAGCGAGAGGTTTACAACTTGTTCATCGTTATTTTAATCAAGCAATCAATGGATAATCAAACGGTGCCCCGATCCAGGGTCACCTCTAGCCGATGTAGACGGTGGTCGCTCTGGCTCCACTGCTGGAGTTCGCCTCCTCACGTACTGAAGGAGCATACCGTTCCTGATATGCCCTTCCACCTCATCCTTCAAATGCCTACAATCATTAGTGTTATGACCATTTAATTCATGGAATACACAAAACTTATCTGATTTTATTTCGTCAGAGGTTGGATCCCTTCGCATTGGTCTACGATACGGAACCTGCCCCTTGGTATCCTGATAAATTCGTTCCACACTCTCATTCAGCTCAGTGTGAGTGATGAATCGCGGCTCCCTCCTTTGCCGCTTTGACCTGTCATCATTATCCTCAGCCTTTCTCTTTCCTTTGCTAGTCTCCGCACCTTTTCCAGGTGGGTTTCCGCTCTTGATTGCGTAAACGTCATCTTCTTCCTCTCTTTCTGCACTAGCATCTTCCAAACGCAGAAACTTTTCAGCCTCATGATAGAACTCTCCCAGATTCATAGGCGGGTTCTTGGCTAATGAATTCTTGAACTCTGTACTATCAGATATTCCAGATACAGCCGCCATCATGACCATAGATGGATCTGGTCGATCCACTGATGCCGCCGCCGCATTAAATCGCGTTAGAAAGCTCCTCAAAGTCTCTCCAGTTTTCTGCTTCAAGGTTGCCAAAGTCATCACATTCTTGGGTCTCGCAATATGAACCCTGAATTGCCTCATGAATCTCTCAGTTAAATCTGCCCACGTTCCTATGGAGCCGCTCTCCAGTTGCCTAAACCATAACGCTGCAATGTCCATCATATACAGTGGAAAGCACCGGGCCATGATCTCCTGTGATGCCCCCAGCACTTCCATGTGCCTCATATACTTAGTAAGATGGACCGCAGGGTCTGTCCTCCCATCGTACATCTCTATTGATGGTAGCTTGAATTCTGGTGGGTTCCTAGCCATCCTAATCGCAGAAGAAAAAGGACTCCTGTTTACATCTTCCAAGTCTCTGTTTACTAAACCGCCTCTCATAGCTCTTCTAACCATCTCTGCTCATCTGTCATTGTCTCCAAGCTGTAGTCCTCGTTCACTGCCTTCGACTTGCCTCCCGAGTCCGCGGGAGTTTTCATGTGTATGCCTCCCTGGCTGAACGTTCATTCCTCTATTGCTACCAGGTGGCTCGGATGCCCCCATCTCTCTTTCCGGGGTCGGATCAACATGCTCTGCGTGAGTGCCCCCTAGCTCTGGTGCTACGCCAGATGGTCCTGCTCTGTTCTGAACTCCAGTTGCTCCTTGGTTTTGTGCTCCAAGTTGCCCAATTTGTTGAAGCAAGTTCTGGATCATCTCTTCTTGTCTTCTCATCATAGCCTCCATCTCATCCCTGGTGATGAAGGCTGAAGCTTGGTTTGCTCCTGAGGAAGCCTCTTGACTCCCTTCCTGTTGACTCTGCTCTGGCCTTGGCCTTCTGCTTGATTGTCTCGCCATGACTCTTTCAATCTGAATCTCTAAACTCTCAAATTCAACTTCCAAGCGGTAGGTCCCTGAGTTCAGCTCTCAGTGAAAGCACCAAAATGTTTGCGCAAAAAATGGGCAAACACCCCAAAGTCGTACGATTTAGTTGATTATATGTTGTTCTTAGCGATTTGGGTGATTTATGCAAATATGTAAAAAGCAGGGACTAAACTGTAAAAGACACATAGATTTATAGTGGTTCGGCCAGAACGTGCCTGCGTCCACTTTATATGTTATTCTCCTTTTCTCTTCAGATTACAAGTACAAAGCTTTGTATACAAGTATATGAAAGTTGTTTGAAAGTTCCTTCCGTGCTTGAGCTCTCAAACTTGTCTGCCATTGCTGTACCCCTGCCCCTCTATTTATAGAGTGAGGCTGGGGGTAGAGGTCCTGGATGTATGTAGCCGCTGGTGGGCCTGGGCTGATGCTATCTGGCCTGGCAACGTTGGTTCGGCAAAGCCTTGGTTCGGTGATGCATGGAAGTAGATTGGTCCGGTAGAGGTTGGTCCGGTGGTGGCCTCCTTGCATTTGGTCCGGTGTTAACACTTTGGTTTGGTTCGGTAGACACATGGAGCAGGATGGTTCGGTGAAGGGGACGTAGCTTGGTTCGGTGGTGAGTGTATGAAGCTTGGTCCGACTATGTAGGGGGGAGATGGTTCGGCAGTGTTGGGAATGCCGAATGAACAGTGCCGAATGAGCTCTTAGCCCAGATCTGCCGAATGACTCTGGTGATGATTACCGAATGAACCATATGTTGTAGATGCCGAATGGACTCTCGCATTGTTTTACCGAATGAACTTTTATATTTGAACCTTGAGTGAAATCCTAGACTTATATACGCTTGCTGGCTGCTTCTTCTTGGTTCGGTCGTGGTGGAAATGCACACAACATTGATATTCCAGTTTTGACCAAAAATGGGATAACAGTTAGTTTGGGATAAATTGATTTGGTTGTACTCTATATATATTTTGGTATACTAGATAGTAAAGAAATGGTTTGGGAAGTTATAGAAATGTAAAACATAATGGCTAAAGTTAAACAAAAATGTGGTAATAAATACATTTTGTAAATATAGCTTGATTTTGGGAATTTTTATTAAAAGATAATCTTAGGGGGTTCCATTCCGTGATTTTAGTACCCTAAGTGTAGTACGTACTGTAAAAATTTCAAGTCTTAAATCATTTGTTTAAATATTTAAAACTAGCCGCAAAGATCGTGCTTTTCAGTGTTGTTCTTTTACAAGGACTTTTACAGTATTTATAAATGCTATAGTAAATCGGTTATGGTTTTAAATGTTTAAAAATGATATTTAAATTAGGTATTTTTCTCTAATATTTTTAGATTTGTTTCCAAACATATTTTTTAGTATTTTGAAGTTGGTTTGATGTTTAAATATATTTTAATATTTATTTATGAATTTTGAAAGTAAAAGGGTTTTAAATTATAAAACATAGTTTTTAATTATTTTTGTCAAATTATGAATTAATTTTTTTCAAGTAATATTTTACATAGATATTTAAAACTTAGTTATAAGCATTTTTAAAGTATTTATATATGTAAAGGTTTTGAAATAGGTAATTAACTGTATTTAACACTAAAAGCCAATGATGTAGACTTCTCAATTTGTAAGAGTTAAGATTGATATTCAAGTAGGAATATGAGCAATAGATCTCTAATGTACTAACTTCCCTCTTAATCAAGGAATTTTTAGGTTGGAATGTCAAAAATTTGTTAATCTGTTGTTTACTTATTTGTTCAAAAAGTAATTAACTATGCTTAACGCTAAAAGCTGACGAAGTAGGCTTATCTATTTATGAGAGTTATATTGACGTTCATGCAGGGATATGAGAAATAAAGCTCTAACTTATCAGCTTCTCTCTTGATCGAGGAATAGTAAAGTCAAGAATGTCGGAAATGTGTTAATCATGTTGTTTGCTTTCTTATGGAATTCATTAATAATATACTTAACACTAAAAGCCGACGAGGTAAACTTATCTATTTATGAGATTCAAGAATAAAGTGTTTAGGCAAGGCTTTAATATGCAACCAATGCTCTAACTTACTTGGCTTCACTCTTACAAGGGATAGTATAAGTTGGAATGTCATAAACGAGTTAAGTATACCAGTTGTGATTTCCATAAGCGATCGCTTTTAACTGGATAGTCAATTAGTTGACTATCGAACTTAAAAATATTAACTTAGGTCTTTAAAAGAATGTTTCGAAGATAAGCATAAGCGAAATGGTTTTAGGTTTATTGTGACAATATGTTAATAACATTTGTCGTTAACCCTTCTTGATTATACTTATGAATGTAAATAAATCTTTAAAAGAATATTTTAAAGATAAGCATAAAAGAAATGGTTTTGGGTTTGTAGTGAAAATGTTTAAGTAACATTAGTCTTAAACCTTTTTGAATGGATTTGCGTAAGAACTTAGATCCTAAAAATTGAAATTTTAAAGGAAATTATAAGTAAGTAATCTTTTGGAATAAGATAGAAAAAGTAAACGTTTTGAGTAAGAAATGTTGTTAATGATTTGTGAATATACTTGACCATTTGAGATAAGTATATAGACACTTTTTGAGATATTGCAAAAAATACAAATGAATAGTAGAATTGATAAACGATGTTTTATTTGATAAAACAAGATTTACTAATAAAAGAGGTTTTAATTAATAAAACATTAATCAAACAAAAAAGGGATTAGAAGTCTCCTATGTGACTTAATCGTGCTTCGTATGACTTCATCGTGCTTCGTATGTTTACTCGTTTATGGAAAATAATTAGTCATATAATTAGCACTGTAAGACGATGAAGTAGGCTTGTCTATCTGCGGGAGTTAAGACTGATGTTTGAGTAAGGATATGAGCAACAAAGCTCTAAACTACAAGCTTCACTCTTTATCGTGGGATAGCATGAGATGAAAATATCGAAAACATGATAAGCATACGAGACTTAGTTTCCATATACGATTGTTCTCATTATTGTTGAATATGACCAAATTTATCGGTTCAGTCTTGAAGAGACGAGGATCAGTAAGTGTTTTACTTATCGAAAACTACTTCAAGACTGAGACATGTGTTCTATCTCTAAGAAGTGGATTTGTTTGAGATGCTAGAATCCATGTGCAATTTCAAGATCTGTTCGAGATGTGGGAATCCAATTAGGGATTCGTGTTCTGTTCGAGTGATGAAGACTCGTGTGAAAGATGGAAAACGTAACCTCGACATCGAAAATGGCTAAAGACAGAGTAGGATGCACAATATATAGTTTTGTAGTCCCGCGATAGTGTATTATAAACTCCATACCTAGAGTATGCTTAGCGATATTTTGGTACCCGGAGTTAATGATATTTGGTTCCATGTGGTTCATGCTTTTGTTCGGCCGTAAGCCTTTTTGTTTACCTTATGGTATATTTTATTTAGAGATATACAGTGCTCGTAAAGTGCTTTTTGATCCTTGAGCATGGAGATTGGATTTCAGCTTGACCGAAGGGATCTCCATGAAAAATCCATCATGCAAACGTTCCTTATTGGTTTTGATTGTCCTTCTAATATGTTGTTGAATGTAATTAATGTAAACATTCTAGCTATGTTATATATTTATATTCTACACCTTAGGCATCATCTATTATTCACCTTATGCACTTATTTGATGGTGGTTCTTTTGAGGGGATAACCATTATGGCATTCCATGCGGTCTCAAAAGTACTGTTATATGTTGATCACATATTTTTCGAGTTTCTCATATCAGACTTATGTCTAACGTGTGATTTTTGTTTTTCCTAAATTCCTCGTGTGCTCTTTAGAGTAGTCCGAGAAAGACAGGTTTTCGTTGATGTTTTTTGGAGCTTGAGAAGATGAACTGGATGTCTTACATATCGTAGTATTCTTATTTTCGATGCATTACTATATTGTACATATTAGCATTTGTGAGGATGGGCTACTGTAACCGTCCAGATTGATGATAACATTTAGAGTTATAACTCTGAAATGCTTGTGTTTTAGAGTGATAGTTTTACACTACTTTTGATATTTTATGTTATCGTTCCACTTTGAGATTATGATATTGTGTTCCTTCTTTTTTGTTCAATTTTATTTTTATTTTTTTGTTTTACCCTAACAAATTGTCTTTCCAGCATTTGAGTGCTCATCATGTGAATACTGTGGATGCATTAGTATGGATATCAAAGGGTCGAAAATGCATGTTGTCACATTAATATTTCATAAATAGTATTTAATTTAATTAATTCATATATAAATTAGTTGCATTGTGTGATTTTTTTGAGTATTAATCATCAAGGTTCGCTTCTTAAAGGTGTAAATTCAGTCAACGTTTAATATTGAACAATTTGAATACTAATGTCCACATATCAGCTTAGCTAATAGTGTGGCATTTTGGTTGAATTATTACTTACATGTTTATTCAATAAAATCCAATTTTACTATTATAAGCGGTACATGGTAATAGAGATTATTTACATACCAATTCTCTTCATCAAAACTATATCACTTTAAGACTTATGGAATTTAGTTTTGATCAAAATTCCATTGCCATCCACATTTAACTTGATTAGTCCAAAAACAAACTCCTTAGTTCAATAATAAAAATAATTAGTAAGCGTACTACTCTAACTAGAGACTTTGGCTTTGAATTGACAGTAGTTGATCGTAATACTAATTTTACATAGCCGAGGAGAAGAATTCTCTATTAAATGGTGTTTCACTTCGATGCTTCAACTTAGACCCAATTATAGTCGTTCGATGGAGGTAATGCCATAATTTAAATATAGTCAAAGTAAAGCATCGATATCAACTATTGTAATACCTCGAAAATTTGAAATAAATTATTTAATAATATAATGTTGATAATTAATCAGATTATATTAGCAAATAATCTTGTGTAAATTAAAGAAAGGGTTAATATAGTGATTTTTCCAACTTTTGAACTTGACAAAATGGCATGAACTTCCATCATTGCGACCGGGTCATTTTTTCGATCAACATGGTATATATGTTTGTTCAATATGAAGGTTGTATAAAGGTGATACAGATGAATTAATAGCTAAGTGGAAAATCTGGCATATATGTTGACATACATCCATTACACATATGTCGACATATATCCTAGCATATGTCGACATACATCCAATCATTTCACATATGTCGATGTACATCTAAGGATATGTCGACATATAGGCGGTAGTTTCAATTTTTGAATATTTAAATTAATGCGGGATTAGTTATTTTAAAACTTAAGCAGGAACAATTATTTTACCCAAATTACCACTATAAAATTCCCATTTTGGACAAGAAAAATAGCATGTTCTTCTCTCTTTTCATCACTATTCTTTCTCTTCCATTTCATTACTTTAAAGCGGCATAACTCCCTTGACTTTAAGCAAATTTTGGTGATCTTCCCATCAAAATAATTAAGGAGGCAAGTATTACTATCTAGTGAAATAATTGAGGCAAATAATGGTGATTTTTGTGCACTAAAGGAATAGAACAGTGAAATATAGAAGTGTTTTGGAGCAGTTCAAGAGACTTTGTGAGTAATTCATTCCTTACTTGCGATATAGTGCATAAATAGTATCATGATGATGATTTTTCGTCTATAAACTAAGTGATTAAACGTTAATACTAGAATTAAGAGCTTAAATTATGGGTATGGATAGAAATATGAAGGAATTGAAAGATTTATCTCTGAAGTAATTAAACAATAGTCACTATATAATCTTTGATAATACTTTAATGATGATTATAAATCTATATATGAAGGAAATTAAAAGATTTATCCTTGAACTAAATAAACTTCAAAAACGAGAAGGATTGGCCCTTAAACTGGAATAAAAATGAAATAAGATGCATGGAGGTATATTATAACGATCACCTTTCTTGTACTGAAACATGATCCATTGAGGTTAGGATAAAAATAAAGATAAGAAGAAATTACACACAGAATCTCACCACTAATCAGAACAACATATAATAGATAACATAGGATATTACATAGTCATTTCCATAATATTTAATACATCGGAGTTCATTACATTACAACTTCAACTGGACAATTATAAATGCCTACCCATACAAAATACATAGGTCATACACAAAACATAGCGGAACAAGATAACAATTAGCTAACGGTGAAGCCACCTGCTCCAGCTGCTTCAATATGCTTCCGTAAGAAACCTGGATCACTTGGGTATCATACAAATTTGAGTATCCAAGAGTTTTGGGAAAAAAAAATAAAACTTCAAGGTCAAACACGGGTCTGGTGTGAGTAAACTCAAACAACTTAATTCATACTTTTATAAAACAATTTGAAAATCAAAGATATCTCATAAGACCACGCCGCACATAAACACTAACGACTTTTTGCTTTACGATAACCAAAACACTTTGTATAGAAATCCAGCGATATTATCATAATGTCCAGGGTTTTCAAATAAATAGTTCACATAGTCGAAATTGTTACATTAATTAAATTCCAACATAATAAGTATACAACTAAGACCGAAGGCACGTATTGGGAAATGGATTCCATATACGATCGAGTAAGGAACCACCTTCTAAAGGTGCACCTCTAGATAAAATACAACAGGGGTCTGACAAGAACATATATTGCCCTACTACATAGAACATGCCTACCACTTAGTACCGAATACATCACCACCATGGTTGAGATCGGCAACCGTATCGGAGCATACAAACATGTGTCAAATAATCAATTCTAGATATGGTAATGACAGACCCTCATGGGAGCGACCCATACCCTGTTTTGATCATTATTGGTTGATGAGGCCTGAGGCTACATTTACCTTTAATATAGTATTACCACTTAGAATGCTAACATTGGCTTCCATATATTGAAACAATGTCAGCACTCATTCATACAAGTTGTTTAGAAGACAAACGAACCGAAGTCATTATTTCCACTACACTCGTTTTGGAATCACCCTCAGGATTAGTAGCAAATAATCCTTACGCTTTAAAGTCTTCATCTTGGACCTTGCCTTTACTATGCTTGCATTGGTTCGAAGTGGTTTTCGAACAACAACTATTATCCTATCCTGTTCTCTCCAAACCAACATTATATAATTTTAAAAGGTCAAGTTGTTTATGGTGGAGGTAGTCATGGATGCTCTACCTCAAGATATTAGGAAATTTTAGAGTGAAGAGGATGTTTGTAAAATGAGAATATGAAGAAGTAGTGGTATTTATAGGCTTAGGATATTAATTAAAATATATGTATTTGCTTATATTAAAATATATGTATGCATGCACTACCATAACCCTCTCCCCCCTAAATTCCATCCATATCTAGTGGACCCCCTTACCTTACACTATTCAAGCCATATCATATGTACTTGTGTTGAAAAAGTGTATTTTTATATGTTATGTATATATATTTTTACGAAATATAATTTTATTTTAACTTATATTTTTATTTGCATATGAGAGCTAATGTGTGCATGCATATGTACAAATACACAACATGTTAAAGTATTTTGTAATGTGTGCATGTGTATTTAACATAGTGTTATGACATTTAAAACAACTTTTAAACAATGAAAAATCAATATTTTGGAAAATAATCTCCGGTCACATTTTCTATTTCTCTATAAACTATATATATTGGCAAAAAAAATTTGAAAATGATTTTATAATTATCAATTATTATGTAAATATTTTTATTTTTTAACAAAATCCATTTATTAATTATTTAAAATATAATTAATTGTTCATTTAAATAGCGGTTAAATCCGGGTCATTACTATATGTTAACGTTTACAGTTATATAAATATGAATTGATATATTTGCTTTGCGATAGAATTACTTGATATTGATATGAACGGTATGAACCTATGGACAAGTTAGAAACCCAGGATGTGATGCTTCCCTATAGTGCTTTGGTGGCTTATGAGGAGGACTGGATGGTAAGAAACCCCGTAAGGCCTTAGGCTAGTCTAAGGCGCGAGTTCAATTTTGTTTAAGGAAAGATGTTAACTGTTTCTATAGGGCTTCGAGATAGTCCAGGATGTGAGTCCACTAGGTGGACAATAGTAATACAATCTTGTAGGGCCTTAGACTAGTCCATGATGTAATTACCTATGAGTAAGATATGCAACCGTAGTACGATCTTGTAAGGCCTTGGTCATTCTAGGATGTTGCTGCTTATAGGTTAGGCCTTGATCAAATAATAGTAATATCTTTGTATTACATGTGAGTAGGCATGACTCACTTACTAAGAATTATGTTTGACCCTCTCTTATTTTCTGTATTTATTTTACAACACTTGATTGATGGTTCCTTGGAGTCGTTTAGAGAAGTGACATGGACCTAGATGTATATACGTATATACTATAAACAAATAATTTGATTTGACTTATGTAGTGTGGACTCTGGGTTTGGATTTATGTTATAAAGACATATGTATGTGCCAATGTTGATACACTATTGTATTATAAAATAATGATGGTTATTTTATATTATATTTTGTTTCCTTCTGCTACAAGGTTATGAAAGCTACTGGTTAGAATTATGTTTGCTTTCTATTATCATCTTTTTGATGACTTGTCTTTTCGATTTTTCATGGTTTTAATGTCGATTCGGCCATTAAACTAGAGGATCCAAAGGGTGGGTTGTTACATTTAGTATTATACAAAAACTCATCCTTAAGTCAAGGATTATGATGTACCGAGACAACGCATTTTTATTTTTATATTATATACATACATACATACATACATACATACATACATATATATGTATATGTATATCATATAAGAGTCAAATACATATGTTTACACCATTTACTATTCCAATTTCACTTACTATGTACTAGGAAGTTGCGAATGAATTCCATTTTACATAAAGTTGAAAATGAGCAATTCAATTGAAACTAGATGGGGACCAACAACGGTAGGTGGATACCAATGCAAGGACTACGTGCCGACCGCCATAACCTCTGATAACCACTATACCTACAGAGTGGAATTGTAACGATACCCAACCGATGAAAGACGGTTGCCAAAGTAAACAAGAGTAGAAATCTCCCTAAGTAAACCTGTTGTATATCACATAGTGCATCAAATAAAATATAATAATCATCATAAATATGGGCGAGATACTAATAACTAAATGAACCACATATTTAGAGTGCATATGTTCATTGTAGTTATATACAACATAAATTATAGATTTTTATGCATCAAATAATAACTCGAATGATAAACCCTCTCAAGGATAATAGTCAAACACTGTCTAGGCTCCACGGTGTTATGTAACAGAGTAATAGCAACAATAAGCCTAGTAATAGTATATGAAAGCATAGCCTCTTACTAGTCCGTTTGCACAACTTTTCTGTCATCTCATACCTGCTATGCAGTCTATCATTTTAAGAGTCTTGAGATAATAAGAAGTATAGCCCAAAACCTCAAGTTATACAACAGTTTAGTATGAGTGATAAACAATCTCAAAATACTATGAAAGCCAATACAATATAGGACATAATGTATAGAGAATCATACCTGAAATGTTCTCGCATCCAAAGTGTAAGCACATAACAATCATTATATGCTAATCTACCATCATCATCACCATCATATAGGTGTATTATGGTCTAAGTACAATGTCAGGTTTCCAAGTCATAATATCTACATCATGTGTAACGACCCATATATTTTGATAAATAAGACTATTAAATAAAGATTTTGAAATTTAATATTATGAGAAATTGAAATTTATGATTTATTAATGGAAAAATAATTTAATATAATTTAATATTATTGTTTGAATGTTATTGACAACTATTTTAATGTAATTTCAATCAATTGAAATAATTGTAAAGTTAATTTGGTTATAATTGATAATAAGGACTAAAATAATTGTTGGAATTAATGAAATTGAAATATTATAATTAATATGAGTTAGGATGATAACTGTAGAATATGAATGTAATAAAATGTAAACTTTATGTTAATAATTTCACAAGGTAGTGGCTATTCAATAAAATGAGTGTAAATCAAAATAAACGAATTTATTGGAATCTAAAGTATAATTAACTGAAATTTTATTACATTTGTATTTAACGCTGAAATTAACGTAACGTTTAAATATTGGATTTTACATGGAAACTTTATTTTAGAAAGATTATGAATTTCTGTGTAATCTGAAATGATGAAATTTTTTAACTTTTAAACTGTGAATTTAAAAGCGATTAAATTGATTTTAAAACAATAATTTATTTAATTAATGTAAAAATTAGCCATTTTGGCCACTGTCTCGGATTTCGACGAAACCGGCTTCATAAGATACGTGACAGTGAATTACTATAGGATTTAAGTTTCGTAGCGATCAGACTTATCGTTTGGTCATGCAAGATTGAAACGCGTAGAAACCAACTAATAAAATTTAAATGAATTCAATTTGATTTTAAAAGCTAACTTCTATATACAATGGAATTAGGGTTTGAAACTAGTTCCATTTAGTTTTAAAATATTGAAAACCTATATTTCGATATAGGGGACGACCCATTTTCGTTTCGAAAACAAAACGGGCTTTTTGGGCCATTGTTATCTTTTCGACCAAATTCGATTTGTCCATTCGTTCTTATCCATCTCTGTCTATATATAGCCTGTTATAAAACCTAATAGTTTCTTATTTTCTTTTTCTGTATGTATCTGTTCATTCATCTAATCCTCCTTCTCAAACATCAAAAACCTAATTCCCCATTCCAAAACCCTAAGCCCTAATTTCAAATCAATATCAAAAATTCAAAACTCCTTAAATCATAACAAGTTATGTATCATTGGAAAGCTCTCGATGAGTGTAATCTAGATCTGAGATTCATTTTTTGATTTGTTGCATCATTTGACCACTAAACGATGAAGAATTTTCAGCCTTCCATAGGCCATGGTTTCGTTTAACGGTGGATCTTCGGTTATTCGATGATCGGGGAGTTGCAATGTGTAGAGAGGTCGAATGGAGCGCATCCATACGAGTCAATCTTGTCGAAGGTGCTTGGTATTTCCAAAAAGGGCAAGAGATGGGGGCGACGACGGCTGTCAGTTTGAAGGGAGGATCGTGGTCGCATGGATGTGGAGGAGGTGCCTAGACGTCCGCAGGAGTATGGTGGCGTCTGATAGGGTCAGAGGCGAATGTGGTGGCGACGGCGACGTGATGAACGATGGCGGCTAGAAGGGTTTACGTGGTTCTAGGTCGAGGTGAGTATGCTAAGGTTTAAGAGGTGAATTATTTATGTAAATGCCCTTCTAATTTTAATTAATTTAATTTTAAATTTTAAATGTTCTAATGTCCATAACTTTTCCATACAAGCTTGGATTGGACGCGGTTTTCTCCACTTTGATTGCATCGAAATTCTAAGGAATAGTGAATTAGTTTGGCTGAATTCTGAGACTATTCAAATTTTGGGTTTTATTTGGATTTTAAATCGACGATAAATGAAAGGTGAGTGATTTAACCCACTCACAAATACTAAATGTTCTTATATTAGTTAAATTAAATTTATGATGTGATAAGAATATTATTGGTTGCTGTTTGGTAGTTTAATTTGACATCTAATTTAATTTGAATTTATACTGAATTAAATTACCATTTAAATTAATATTGAATTTAATGTTAGCTAAATAACTGATAATGATTACTAGTTAATTATTGTGATTTATTGGCTGATTTGGATGATGATTGTGATGGATGTTTATTTGTTGACATTCTTGGATGATTGGATGTTTATAGCTCAGTTATTACTATGGGTTGAAATGGTACATAACTGAATGATCTAATAGATTAGGGAAAATCGTTATGGGTTGAAATGATAAATCCGAGCGATTTTATTGATTTGGAAATTATTGATTCGGGATACAGGTTGAAATGATATATATATCTGAAAATTTTAACTATATCGAGGTTGATATGATATATACCCTATCAATTGACTATAGGGTAGAAAATTATATATGGACACCGTTGGTCGGTATAAAATTATTTTCTCACTGGTAAAGTAAGTTTTATTTATAAATTTTATTAATGATTTTATTTAAAAATTTATATTTGGAAAATAATTTGTTTTATATGTTTTAAAGTTTCAAATTATAAGTTAATATATGATTTTAAATGTAAATTTTAGATTTTAACTAATAATTTTTTTTAATATATAATTTAAGTAGGTTAAAATTTAATAGAATAAATTATTTAATATAGTTTTAATATGTATAATTTAATTTTAATTTAATATAATAAATATAGTTTTGATTTAAGATAATATATATAGACTTTATAATAATTTTAATAGATAAAAGATTTTAAAATTTAGTTTAGTAAATTATTTAATATAGTTTTAGTATGTATAATTTAATTTTAATTTAATATAATAAATATAGTTTTGATTTAAGATAATATATATAGACTTTTATAATAATTTTAATAGATAAAACATTTTTGTAAAAAAAATTAAAAAAGGTTTTGTATGGAATTTATAAAAAATTTGTAAGAGATTTTATAATGGATTTTATAAAAAGGGTTTTTATAAAAGATTTTTTATAAAGAATATTTATAAATGGTTTTTTAAAAGGATTTTATAAGGGTTTAAAGGATTTTATAAAGGGTTTTAAAATAAAACTTGTATAAAGGAATTTGTAAGCATTTAAAAGAATTTTCATACAAGTTTATGAAATTTGGAAGAGTTGTAAACTGTTTTGGAATTTATAAATAGCTTTATAAATGGTTTTAAAGCATACAAATAGTTTATAAATGGTTTAGATGAGATTTATAGATTACTTTCGAAATTGATTGAAAGAAATCTTCCTCGGTTTCTATGAATATATTTATACTTTTCGAATAAGTGTATGGATATCTTGATATGAAATTATAAACTGTTTTCTGGATTTATTATTATAAATGTTTTATAAAATGACTATGATGTAAAAGATATAACGATTGGTTGTCAAAGAGACAGGGGTCAGATATTGTCATACTATCTACCAATTTCGAAACCACTTTAACAATTGTGCATGTGGTGGAGAATCCAGAACGAAGCAGGATGGTTTGGCAAACGCTACCGTATGAAATATGAACGCAACCATGACCCCCTGGGTTAGCTTGATATGACTAAAACAGGAGCTATACCGGGCTAAGTGGGGTCGCTCCTCTGATTGGGCACATTTCTTCGATAACATATTTGTTACTTTGTGATTGATTTGGTGGCCACCTTCGATTTGATTATGGGAGTGTGTTTCAAGGTAGGCGGTGGTAGCTGCTATGCGTTACCACTAGTCCGGGAGTGCAAAACGGTAGAATCCTACCATGGGTCTTGCTTCACATGCCTTATCACATACCTTATCAAGCCCACTACGATTTTTTATTTATGTCGTACCTATGGAGTGCTCCTTGATAACCCACCGGTTTGGTGGAGTTTACAATACTGTATAGACTACGACATTTATAAAATGTGTTATGGGGATATGGGTAAGGCCTTAACGCTATTTTAATGCTTTACTTTACTAATAGACACTGCGTATATAGCATATAGTTCTACATATAAATAGTTAGACGGATCCTTAGGAGATGGAAAGTCTCGAAACATCTCTTAAGTTATTGCACGCACGTTACACACTGTGTAGGAGATGTAAAATCCCGTAAACATCTTTAAACCATTACACTCATATTTATTTATTGTTGATTTAACTTACATAAGATCTTTTAGTTCTAACTTGAGTGTTTTGTATTTTCGTTACGCTCGGGTCAGCCTGAGGTTTTCATTGTTGAAGGCTTTATTTTTGAAGGATGAAGACGGAGTTTGATATATTATATTATTTGAAAATTTTCCATTGCATCATGTTATTCCACTGCATTATTCAATTATGCCCACTGTATGTATAACTGACTGTATTGTAAAACTGTAATCAAATGTATTTGTAAAACAGCATCATGAACTATTTATTTAATTATTATATTTGGTCTTCCACTGTGAGATTCTATGTTTGTCTTCTTTCCTTTTTCTTACTTTTTTATTTACCCCATTAACAATCCTCCATTTTGAAAGGTTTGAGTTTGGCATGTGTGGTTTATTGTCTATTTAAAACCGTCCAAAATGATGGGTCGTTACAGTTTGTATTAAAGCTTTGGATAATGGGTACCTTAGCCTGTTCGGGATTAAGTCATTAGAGATAGGGTTATTAATACCCTTGAAGGAGTTTGAGAGTATATATATGAGAGAGCTTACTTGTCAGTGTTATAAAAATGTTTTTACATTGAGTTAATTTGTTCTGTTTGGTATTCATATATTCTGGTCGGTACCTAGGACGCCCTGGCATCGATATGGCTTTCTAAACACTTAATAGGGCAGACCGATACAATTTTTTTTTTGAAATATAGGTAAATGAAATAATTTTACCTAGTATTATATTTTGTATATAAAAGAATAATTATTATAAATGGATACAGTTATATGTGATATGTTTGTTTGTTAGCTTGTGAAATTTTATAAATATTGTTTGCAAATAGGATTTACAATTAAAGTGAATATGAATTAGAAATTTGAGAACTTAAGTTTCGAGGTTTTGAAATTAGTTTTCAAAGATTTTGGAATATAATATTAGTATTATTCGAAAGTATTTTCGGAAATAAATATTTTCAACGTGATTTGAAAGAAATGTTTTAAAGGAATTTTAAAAGGAAATAAGTTTTGTACTCCCCTCTTGTGTCGCTGGAAAATAATTTCAACGACGATGGCACCATCATTAATATTCATTTTCGAATCTCAAAGTGAGGGAGGCCACTTAGTAGCTTTGCTACGCATTTGGTTCGATAAACAGATTTTGGTTTAAAATTTCTAAGTATGATTGATGTATGTAAAAGATATGAATATATATTATTTCAAAATGATTTAAAATTAAACCTGGTATTTATTTCTTAATTTTTTTTGATAATTAGTGGTTTTCAGTTATTGTTTTCAGTTATTGTAATGGAATGGAATCTTGACTATTTTAATAAGACCGGAGGCATCCAAATTGAAATATGAATGAAGATATAATTGTTTAATAAAAATATAAAGAGATTGAAGATTTGTAACTTGTAAATTTAAAGATAATGAAAATTAAGAAGATATGAACTTTTGAACATTTTGTTAACTAAATTGAATAAGATAAAGTTGGGTAACATTCAATTACATTCTAAAAGCATGTATAAAACCTACCAGAAATATTTCAAAAGTTGTAATGTTAAATATGAATATGTAATTGAATATTATACAAGTAAAAGCTTAATAATGAAAATGTTTCAAAATGAACATATGTTTATAAATATAAAAAATTAAGATGTATATGAATATTATAAACTTAAGTTAATGTTTGAAGTTATTAAAGTGGATAGTAAAAGTGAATACTATATTAAGTAAATGATTATAACTTCAAAAAATGTTGAAATGATTTAGAAATAGGTTTAATATTCATTAATACTATATATGATAGAAATAAATATGAAAAAGGTAGAAAAACTTTAGTATGAATTGATTCACTAATGAATATTAATCTTAATTGAAAATCCAGTTATTTAAGTAAATAAATGTGATTTAAATTGCAAGGAAACTTATATAACATTTTAAGAATTGATATATTGATGTTCTAAATAATTGAATGGAAAATAATTTATGTTAGTAAGTGAATGAGAAGAAAAAAAATGATATTGTATGAATGAAAGAAAATAAATCAAAGGACAATAATGTGAAAAGAAACCAATAGAATAAATATAAATAAAATTTAAAATTCTTTGTTGTTTGGCTCATGGATGTTCGGGAAATGATACTTCAAATTGTTTAAGGTTGTATGAATAATCTATTAAGTAATTATCTAAGACTATTATGCGTAAGGTACACTTGGTAGTTTATTTATCACCTTTGAACGATGAAAAGTATTTGAATCTGAAAAAACCATTAATTTTGGTTCCTATGAATATATGGTTGATTCCTTTGTTGCATATGATGGTCGTGATGTTTTGTTTGCATATGTTCCGTGTTGATTTGCTTTTTTTGCTAATTGAAACAACTAAATATTTCTCTTGTACATAATTCTTACTATTTTGGATTAAAAGTGAAATACAGGTTATACACATGTCCAGGTAGTAAGAAAAAATGAGCGCAAGGGGAAGACGAGGAAGGGGAGCTAGTAGCACAACAACTACAAATGGAAGAACCCCCATGTTAGAGGTGGTGGAGTAGTTGTTGAGGCCTTAGCTCCAGTACAACCTCGTGTAAACTTCGCAATTCTATGCAAGGACTTTGCGAACCTAGGAGAAAAATCTTTCAAGGGTACTGAATCTATTATTGAGGTACAAGATTGGCTACGCTTATGTGAGTGAATTTTCAAAGGTTTGGGCATTTCTGATGATCAGAAACGAGTCTTGGCATCACGGCATTTGCAAGAGGGTGCAGCTGCATGGTGGGATTCAGTCACGACGAATGTCCCCGAAGATGAATTTTCATGGGATAAATTCAAAGAGGTATTCGAAGAACAATTCATGGCAACTGCGGGTAAGACCCGATTATATAGGAGTTTCCTGGATCTCAAGCAAGAGGACATGTCAGTGGATGAATACGAAACGAAGTTTAATGAGTTATCTCGTTTCGGTCCTGGACTTATTGACACCCCACTTAAGAAAAATGAGATGTTCGTATTGGGTATGACGGAAGAATTTCATGAAAAGATGACCGCTCATATTAAGGGATCGTTTGTGGAGCTTATACACATGGCCTTGAGGTATGAAGTGCATTTGAAGAAGAAGCCCTCTGCAACAACAACACCAAGTGGCGGTGCTATTAATCTGAATAAAAAAAAGTTTAATTCGAACTGGAAGAAGCAAGGAAAAGGAAACAAGGAGGCAAACATAAGAATAGTGAGCGTTATAATTGTAAGCAGAAGGGACATATTGCCAGATATTGTCTGAATTGTAAAGTCCCGAAGAAACAAAGCGGACCTATTTCTCAAATGGTTCAAAAGACTCTATGTTTTAATTACCATCAACTCGGGCACATGGTGAAGGACTACCCATTCATGAAGAAGATGCAGCAGCCCAAGGTGTTTACTATCAAGAATGGACCATCAAATTCAATGGATGTGTAGGGGAAAGGCATTCTTGAAGGTACCTTACTTTTAAATGGTGTTTATGTTAGAGCATTATTTTATTTTGGTGCCTCTTTTGGCTTTATTCCTTTGGGATCGGTGTTGAAGTTTCATCTTATTCCTAGTATCGTAGAAAATTCTTTTTCTGTATCCAATCCCATAGGGGAGTTACCCGTCTGAATATGATTTGTGAAGGCATGCAAATTACTTATCTTTCTCATTGCTTTTCGTGTGACCCCTATGTATTAGATTTTAAAGGATTTGACCTTATACTTTGTATGGATTGGTTAACAAAGTATAAAGCTGTCTTCGACTGTGAGGGAGGACCATATCTTCAAAAACCGAGTTGGGAAGGATTGCAAAGGTAGAATGTGATAACCCCGAAATTCATATGTGTAGTCTCTTGCACATGCTCAAAGCATCTCAAGAAGGATTAGGATCCATAAAAGTTGTTAAAAACTTCCCTAATGTTGTTGAAGAAGTTAAAGGTTTACCCCCGCATCGAGAGATAGAATTTTGTATTGATTTAGTCCCAGGTGCAAGACCTTTCGTTCAACCAAAAAGGAGAATGACTCCGAAGGAGAGGGAAGAGTTGGTGAGTCAAACCCAGGACCTGTTGAGGAGAGGATTGGTTAGATCCATCGTTCGAGCTGGGGGTCTGCTGTGGTATTTGCGGTTAAGTCAGATGGATCGTTAAGATTATGTGTAGACTATTGGGAGTTGAATAAGCTAACCATTAGAAACAAGTATCCCTTACCTCGCATCGATGATCTTTTTGACCAGCTTCATGGAGCTGCTATATTTTCGCAGATGGATTTTTCTTTTGGATTTTACCAGTTGAGGGTTGTTGAAGAAAGTATACCCTTAACTTTGTTTAGAGGGCTTGAATGTTTCTTTGAGTGGCTGGTTATTCCTTTTGAGCTAACCTATGCATCAACTTATTTTGTTGATTTAATGAGCCGTGTCTTCCAAGATATTCTTAACAAGTTCATGCTAGTGTTCATCGACGACATTCTTATCTACTCTAAATCGGAGGAAGAGCTTAAAAATCATCTAGAAGTGGTGTTGGAAACATTAAGAAGGCATGTCCTAAAGGTGAAGTTTTCAAAGTGCCATTTTTGACAATCGGAAGTAAAGTTTTTAGGGCACATTGTATCGGGAGATGGTATTTCAGTAGACCCAGAAAAAGTGGCGGCTGTTCAGGAGTGGAGGCAACCGCGGACTCCTACGGAGGTTCGTAGTTTCCTTGGTTTGGTAGGATACTACAGAAGATTTATCCAATATTATTCTAAGATTTCCTCTCATTTGGCTAAGCTATCTAACAGGAGAGAGAAATTTTAATGGACTCCAAAGTGTGAAGAAGCATTTCAAGAATTGAAAGCGATAACCAGTGCACAAGTTTTGCCTATTCCAGATGTAAACAGTGCACTTACAGATACTTGTAGAGTGGGACTAGGCACTGTTTTATGCAACGTAGTAGGGTGATTGCTTATGCGAGCAGGCAGTTAAAGCCTCCTGAGAAAAACTATGCTACGAATGACCTGGAGTTGCTGGCTGTTGTCTTTGCACTAAAAATGTAGAGGCACTACCTGTTGCGTGAAAAGTTCGAGCTCTTCGCGGATCATAAACCACTAAAGTATCTTTTCACCTAGAAGGATCTAAACCTGAGACAGCAAAGGTGGTTAGAGTTTCTAGCATCCTATGATTTGGATATTCTCTATACACCGAGAAAGGCTAATATGGCGGCGGACGCTTTGAGTTGGAATGCAGTTTTATCACTTTTGGAGGTGACTCCGACTCTCCTAGAATGAATAGAAAGCGAGAAAAAAGCGGATAGAAGCTTAATGGCGATCATCAGAAAGGTTGAGGAGGGACAGTGCACTAGTTTTAAGATTGACGACCATAGAGTTTTGAGGATAAATGGAAGAATCCATGTACCGAATGTCAAAAATCTTAGGCAGGAAATTTTGGCAAAGTTCCACCGATCTAGGTTGAGTATTCATCTAGGTATTTCGAAGATGTATAGGGATATGAAGTGGATGTTTTGGTGGAAGGGAATGAAGAAAGACATCCCTACCTTTGTTAATAGGTGTGCGAGCTTTCAACAGATAAAAGACGATCAACAGAAGACAGTGGGACTGTTACAACCTCTAGAGATTTCTAAATGGAAGTGGGAGATGATATCGATGGGTTGCCCAAAATTAGAAAGGGGAATGAGGGAGTGTGGGTTATTGTAGACAGGTTAACCAAGAGCGCTCACTTTATTCTGGTTAAATCAACTAGAACTGCAACTTCCTTGGCAGAGATTTTCATGAGGGAAATCGTTAGATTGCACGGAGTTCCCATAAGCATAGTAAGCGACCGTGACCCGATTTTTACCAGTACATTTCTGGAAGCTTTTCAAATAGCCCTTGGAACGAAGTTAAGTTTGAGCACTGCCTATCATCCTCAAATGAACGGGCAAACTGAGAGACTAAACCGCATTCTAGAAGATATGTTGAGGGCCTGTATTTTGGACTTCGGTGGGTCTTGGGAAGATCATGTGCATCTGGTTGAATTTTCATACAATAGCAGTTTCTAGGCAAGCATAGAGATGGCACCCTACGAAGCTCTCTATGGAAGACTGTGTAGATCACCAGCCTGTTGGGTGGAGTTAGGAGATCGTTTAATCCTTGGTCTGGATATGATTCAGGAAGTGTCTGAGAAAGTCAAACTGATTAAGAAGAGAATGAAGGCAGCCCAATATCGTTAGAAAAGATACGTCGAAAAAAAGTAGAGGGATCTAGAATTTTCAGTTAGAGACCTGTTATTTATTAAGATTTCTCCGATAAGAGGAGCAACTAGATTTGGAAAACTGGAAAATTAGCCCCAAGATATATCAGACCTTTTTGTATTCTCGAAAGGATTAGTTCTCTTGCATATAAGATTGAATCATCAGAAAGGTTGGCAAGGATTCATAATGTATTCCACGTATCTCATCTAAGGAACTATGTGCATGGTCCATCATTGATTGTAGAACCATCAATCTAGGAAGATTTGGAGGTTGAACCAAACTTGACCGTAGTCAGGCATTTGGTTCATATAGTTGATTGGGATGAAAAGAAGCTCCGAAATAAGGTGGTTAAGATCCAATGGAGCGAGGATCCGGAGATTGTACTTGGGAGACTCCGGAGAGTGTGAAGGAAGCCTATTCGGAATAGTTGTTAGAATAGCTAGTGTTGTTTTGTACCGTGTATGTTATGGTTGTTAGGATATGACCGATGTATGTGCTTTGCAATATGAATATAAAACTTTTTGTTATAAGTCCAATTATTCCTATGCTTTTAAATTTCGATGATGAAATTCTTTTAAGGGGTTTTGACACCCGTTACTAGAATAATCAACTAATTTTAAATATTGAAACGTTAATTTTATCGGTCAAATAATAATTTCTGATATATGGAAAATTGGTATATATATGTGTATATATATGTGTGTGTGTGTGTGTACATATATTCTAGAGGCTTTGGTTTAAAAGTTAAAAATTTACTTTCTAGAAAATAATTAAATAAACTTCACATTTCGAATATGGGATAAAATATATGTACATATATGTATATACAAAACCTATGGTATAAAATAAAGATAAAAAAATATATGTAATATGTAGATAAATACATATAAGTGGATTAAATACTTGCATATGTTATATATAATATGTATATAACAATTTATACAAAGAAATACAAAACTTTAGAATGAAAGTTATGTAAGTAGGCAAACAAGTATATGTGGTCTAAAGATTTGTAGGAAAAGAATTTGTATGTATATGATATATGTATGTATGTATGTATGTTATGATATATATATATATATATATATATATATATATGCAAGGGAAACGTAATGGTGAGAAATATCAAGTCAAGCACAAATTTAATCAAATCATTTAATCTTCATGTCAACTAGAAATCAACTCCACAAATTTTCAAATCAGGTCATTATTTTTAGAATCAAAGAAAATAAAATAAGAGAAAAAAAGTTACTGTACTTGAAAATAGGCTTCAGCCCTGTCCAAAAACTTGTTCCCTCCCTCTTCTTTATAAATACCCCTGTGTTCTTCATGTTAAACCATTCCATCATACAAAGCAAACAAAGAAAAAAAATTGAAAAAAGTGAAAAGTAGCTGCCATTAATTTTTTTGTAGAAAATAAGTGCTCAAGCTCCAACAGTAAATCAAGCAAAACAAAGCAGGGTGTTTTCTTCCCAAAGCAGTGAGTATGATTTGATTTTTTGTTTACTGTAAAACCATGTATGCCTACATATGCCAAGAATATTGGATGGAAACTATTGATTTTTGTCAAGTATTCATGTGCAATATTATCTATGCTTATATATGAATGTATGTCATGTAGATAACCTGTAATATCTCAAGAGCCTTTACATCATTCTTTCTTTTACTCTGTTATTTGAGAGAAAAAAACTGCTATGCCTCAACTTCAAAAATCTTTACCTCACAATCTAATTAGTTTTAGGTGATGGTTTCAAAAGGAAACCTGGTTGTTTTCGAATATGGTTTATTTTAAAAATTATTTCATTTAACATTATTAAGTATAGAAGAAGAAAGATGTATTTTACAGTAAGCAACCCCAAATATGAACAAAATTCGAAATTCATATTTCAACCACTTTCTTATATGAGTATGATCGTTATTCAAAATGATGATTTTTGGAGAAGGTTTAGAGATTTTAAGCCAGGTATATAGTGAGAAAACGAAGGATGAACGGTTTTCGGTCTTCGGCCAAGTTCCGACGAACCTTTCAATTTTGTGGGTCAAGTTTTGGTCTGGAGGAAATTTGGATGTTGGGGAGTTCACGAAAAATGACGTGACATTTTATTTGTAGATGTGTGGGTCAGAGGCGAAGTAGGGTTTAGGATGGAGGCTGGGTTAGTCTCAGTCGTGTGATAATGGTGAAGGAAAGGGGAAGATGAGGGTTACGCACCTGGGGGAAAAGAGAAAGGAGGTGGAGGCGAACCTATGGCTGAGGTTTGGGGTGGATGGTGGTCTAGCGAGGTGTTCGGTTTGGGATGAAGTGCTCCAGTTTTTGATTTGAAGTTTGAGATTTTGAACTGGGGTTCGATCGAGTCTTCAGGCGTGTGGTCAAGTGGGGATGGTCGTGGGTGATGTGTTCATGGGGTCAGCGGCAGGAAATGGTTCGTCGATGACGCGTGCACGTGCATGGTGATATGCATGGTTTGGTCAGAGGAAAAGAAAATTGGAAGGAAGAGGAAAAACAACAGAGAAAAAGAAAGAGAGGAGTAAAGTTGGAGCCTGTGTTGTCTTTTGGTCCGAACGGGCCGTGAGTTGTTTTAAAACAAAAAAGGTAAATTAACAAATGTTTATATTAACCATCTTTTAACCTTTAAAACATTACTTCCTTTTATTTAAAATTTCAAACTAACATGAATTTTGTTGTATTATGATACTAAAACCAAGTATTTGAAGCCAAATTAATTTTGTTAAGTTTTTAGCAATATAAAATTAAATTAATTTTAATAATTAAAGTAAATAATTAATTAAATTCTAATTGATAAATCTTAAGTTAATTAATATAAGTTATTTATTAAATGGATTGTTAATTTTAATTAAAATAAAAATAAATAGTTTTAAAATTAATTTAAATCATAAGTAATTTGGGTTAGAAATCTAACTAGATTCGATTAATTCAAATTAATTAAATGTTGATTTGTGAATTTTATAATATTAGTTATTAATAAATAGTTATGATCAATGTTTTGGCCTAATTACTCTTGAATATTTATTTCAATTGTTCTGTGTCTGTGACATTAAGTAGCCAAATGAAATGAATGGTTGAAATAAAACGTCGACATGGTTTATTGAAAATAAATATATGCAATAAATTTCCATATGTAGATGTCGACACCTTGAATATTAATTATTTTATTTAAAAACAACTTGGCCTTTAAAAATCTAATGTTTGGATTCGATGAGACCAGGATCGTCCGAAAACCACATCGATCCAAAATAAGCGATCAAGTTGGGACGATTCAAAGGAAAGACCCAGAATGAAGATTTTAGAGTATAAGGGCTATTTGTCACTAACTCTGAGGGTGATTCCAACACAGATGTAGTGGAAATGGTGCCTTCGGTTCCGTTAAAACCTAGAACGGACTTGTATGGACGAATGCTATTAGAACATCGTCGTTAGAGGACGATGAGCACTCCAAGTAAACGTGTTCTTGAAATGTAATCGTAGCCTTAAGTCTCATCAGCCAGGAATGACTAAAACAAGGGAGATGCAGCAAGGCTAAGTGGGTCGCACCCAATTAGGGTAAGGCTATCCCTATCTAGAGTCCCTATTAACTCGTGTTACTTCGGTACAGTTGCTGATCCCAACCGAGATGTAATCTTATTTAGACTATCTAGGTTAGGGGTACTCCGGTCTTGTGTAGCAGGGGACCCTGGAGAAATCCTTGGTGTTATTTTATCTAGAGAAACATCGTGACGGGTGGTACCCTAGTAGCCTAGTCATTGTATGGAACCCACTTTCCAATAAGTGCCTTCAATCTTAGCTGTATACCTATTATGCTGGAATTTAATTAACGTAACAATTTCAGCTATGTGGGTAATTTACTTGAAAACCCTAGACATTATTATAATATCACTGGATTTCCTATAAAAGTGTTTTGGTTATCGTAAGAGAAAAACCCGTCCATGTTTATGTGCGGCGTGGTCCTACGAGATGCCCTTGTTTTCAAATGGTTTACAATTTAAGGTAATTTAACCATTTTACTCACACCAGTCCCATGTCTGACCCAGAGTTTAGTTTATATTCCCTAAACTCTTGGGTACTCAAATTTTTATAAGTAGCAAAGTGATCCAGGTTTCTCACGATGCATTTTGAGGAGCTAGAGCAGGTGGCTTCAACGCTAACTAGCTATTGTCCATATTCCCCCGTATCTGTATATATATTTTAGACTTGTAATGAATAGACAGGTCGTTATGACTGTTTGAATATGATGGCTGTATAATTATGAATCTGATGTATTGTATAATTAGTGACTATGTGATATATGTTATGTAGTATATATTATTCTGTTCCGCTGTGAGATTATGTGTTTTTTTAGTTCTTTCTTTTCTATCTTTTTCTACCTATTTCTTTCTATATTATGACTCATCTTTCGGAGTAAGAAGGGCGGGCCATCACAACAAGTTTATGGAAACAATAGCTACTTCTTTTGGTTTCATAAATAAAGTTTGTTGCTTAACAAATAGGTACGTTTTCGGATTACGGATTTTGAGATATTTATTATTAAAATATGATATATATTGTAATTATTGATATTACTATTTTACGGACTTAACTGCGCAAAGGAGACTCTGCCAAAAAAATTCGTGAATTTAGAACTTAGATTTTTTTTTTGTAAAATTTGAGTTATTTTCAAATTCTTATTAAACTAAATTATGTAAATTAACTGTTTATAAATTGAATAATTTGAATAAAATTATTATATCAAGCTTCTTAAATCCTTCTTGTTCCTTTTCGAGGATGAAAAGTTTTGAGTGGAGGAGAGTGTAACGACCCGTATATTTTGATAATTAAAACTTTTAAATTAAATAAGATTTTGAAATTTAATATTGTGACAAATTAAAATTCATGATTTGTTGATGAGATAAATAATTGGAATATAATTTAGTATTATTGTTTGAATGTTACTGACAACTATTTTAATGTAATTTCAATCAATTGAAATAATTGTAAAGTTAATTTGGTTATAATTGTTAACAAGGATTAAAATAATTGTTGGAATTAATGAAATTGAAATATTATAATTAATATGAGTTAAGATGATAACTGTAGAATATGAATGTAATAAAATGTAAACTTTATGATAATAATTTCATAAGGTATTGGCTGATTCAATAAAATGAGTGTAAATCAAAATAAAAGAACTTATTGAAATTTAAGATACAATTAACTGGAATTTTATTACAGTTGTATTTAACGCTGAAATTAAGGTAATATTTAAATATTGGATTTTATATAGAAATTTTATTTTAGAAAGATTATAAATTTTTGTGTAACTAGAAATGATTAAAAATTTTAACTTTTAAACATAAATTGATTTTAAAACAATAATTTATTTAATTAATGTAAAAGTTAGCCATTTTGGCCACCATCTCGCATTACGGCGAAACTAGTTTAATCGAATATGTAATAGTGAATTATTGTAAAATTTCAAGTTTCGTAGCAATCGGACTTATCGTTTGGTCGTGCGAGCTTGAAATGCGTAGAAATCAATTAATAGAATTTAAATGAACAATTTGATTTTAAAACTAACTTCTATATACGATGGAATTAGGGTTTAAAACTAGTTCCATTGAGTTTAAAAATATTGATAATCTATATTTCGATATATTATCGATATATTGGGTGACCCATTTTCATTTCGGAAACGAAACGGGATATTCGGGTCGTTGTTATCGTTTCGACCAAATTCGATCGGTCCATTCGTTCTTATCCATCTCTGCTTATATATAGCCTATTATAAACCCTAACAGTTTCTCATTTTCTTTTTGTACGTATCTGTTTGTTCATCCATTTCTTCTGCTCAAACGTCATAAGATCTAAAACTTAATTCCCAATTCCATACCCTAATCCCCAATTTCAAATCAAATCAAAAATTCAAACTCCTTAAATCATATAAAATTATATATCGTTAGAAAGCTCTCGCTGAGCATAATCTAGATCTGAGATTTGTTTTTCAATACGATGCATTGTTTGACCAGAAAATGATGAGGCAAGTTTTGGTCGTCCATAGGTCATGGTTTCATTTAACGGTGAATCTTCGATTATTCGACAATCAGGGAGTTGCAGTGTGTAGCGGAGGTCGAGTAGAGCACATCCATAGGGTTAAATCTTATTGAAGGTGCTTGGGATTACCAGAAACGAAAAGAGACGGGGGCGCCGATGGATTTTAGTTCGGGGGGAGGATCGCTGTCGCGTGGATGTGGAGGGAGCGCCTGGACGTGCGCAGGAGGATGGTGGCGTCTTATGGGGTCGAAGGCGAACGTGGTGACGGCGGTGACGTTATGAATGATGGTGGCTAGATGGGTTTACATGGTTTTTGGTCGAGGCCTATATGCTAGCGTTTCAGAGGTGAATTGTTTACGTAAATGCCCTTTTATTTTTAATTAATTTAATTTTGTATTTTGAATGTTCTAATGTCCATAACTTTTCCTTATGGACTCGGATTTGGATGCGGTTTTCTCCATTGCGATTGTATCGATATTTCAAACAATAAGGAACTAGTTTGACTACATTATTAGACTTTTCAAATTTTGGGTTTTATTTAGATTTAAAATCGAAGATAAATCAGAGGTGAGTGATTTAACCCACATATAAGTACTATACGTTTTTATGTTAGTTAAATTAAATTTATGATGTGATATAAATATTATTGGTTATTGTTTGGTATTTTAATTTAACACTCTAATTTAATTTGAATTTTTATTGAACTAAATTTCCATTTAAATTAATATTGAATTTAATTTGTTAGTTAAATACCTAATAAAGATCACCAGTTAATTGTTGTAATTTATTGGCTGATTTGAATGATGATTGTGATGGATGTTTATTTGTTGACATTTTTGGATGATTGGAAGTTTATATCAATGTTATCACTATGGGTTGAAATGATACATACCCGAATGATCTTATAGATTAAGGAAAATCATTATGGGTTGAAATGATAAACCCGAGCGTTTTTATTGATTTGAAGACTATTGATTTAGGATACGGGTTGAAATCATATATACTTGGAAAATTTAACTATTTTGGGGTTGAAATGATATACACCATATCACTTGACCGTTGGGTAGAAAATTATATAAAGACATCGTTGGTTGTTATTAAATTATTTTCTAAACAGTAAAGTATGTTTGATTTATAAATTTTATTTAATGATTTTATTTTAAAAATTTATATTTGGAAAATAATTTGTTTTATATGTTTTAAAGTTTCAAATTATAAGTTAATATATGGTTTTAAATGTAAATTTAAGATTTTAACTTATACTTTTATTTAGTTTTTTGAATATATAATTTAAAATGTTTAACATTTAATTTAATAAATTATTTAATACAGTTTTAATATATATAACTTAATTTTAATTTAGTATGATAAATATAGTTTTGATTTAAGATACATATATGCACAGTTTTATAATAACTTTAATAAATAAAAGATTTTTGTTAAAGGTTTTAAAATTTTGAAAAAGGTTTTGTAAGGAATTTATAAAAGTTTTGTAAGAGATTTTATAATGGATTTTATAAAAAGTGATTTTATAAAAGATTTTTTATGAAGAATTTTTACAAATGGTTTTTTAAAGGAGTTTATATGGGTTTTAAAAAGGGTTTTATAAAAGAACTTGTATAAAGGAATTTGGTAGCGTTTAATGGAATCTACGTAGAAGTTTACGAAACAGGGAAGGGTTGCAAACCTTTTTAGAATTTATAAATAGCTTTATAAATGGTTTTAAAGCATATAAATAGTTTATAAATAGTTTAAAGGAGATTTATAAAATATTTTCGAAATTGATTGAAAGAAATCTTCCTCGGTATTTATGAATATATTTGTACTTTTGGAATAAGTATATAGACATCCTGATATAAATGTATAAATTGTTTTCTGGATTTATTATTATAAATTTTTTATAAAATGACCATGGTGTGAAAAATATAATGATTGGTTATTAAAGATATCAGGGTCCAATATTATCATACTCTCTAGCAATTCCGAAACCACTTTAACAACTGTGCATGTGGTGGAGAATCCAAAACGAAGTAGGACGGTTTGGCGAACTCTACTGTATGAGGTATGAACACAACCCTAACCCCTCTGGGTCACCTTGATATGACTAAAACAAGAGCTATATCGGGCCAAAATGAGATCGCTCCTCCGATCAGGCACATTTCTTCGATAGCATATTTGTTACTTTGTGATTGATTTGGTGGCCACCTTCGATTTGATTATAAGGGTGTGTTCCGAGGTAGGCGGTAGTAGTTGCTACGCGTTACTACCAGTCTGGAGTGCAAAATAGTAGAATCCTACCCTGGGCATTGCATCGCGTGTCTTGTCATATGCCTTATTGAGCCCACTATGATTTTGGTTTATGTCATACCTTGGGACTACTCCCTGATAGCCTACTGGTTTGGTGGATTTTTACAGTACAGTATAGACTACGACATTTATAAAATGTGTTAAGAGGGATGTGGGTAATGCCTTAACGCTATTTTAATACTTTACTTTACTGATAGACACTACATATATAATGTATATTACTACATATAAATAGTTTAACGAATCTTTAGGAGTTGGAAAGTCCCGAAACTTCTCTTAAGTTATTGCACGCATGTTATACACTTGCTAGGATATGTAAATCCTGTAAACATCTCTGAATCTATTACACTCATATTTACTTATTTTTTATTTAACTTACATAAGATATTTTAGTTCTAACTCGAGTGTTTTGTCTTTTCAGTACGCTCGGGTCAGCCGGAGCTTTTCAGTGTTGAAGATTTTATTTCTAGAGGACTAAGATGGAGTTTGATATATTATATTATTTGAAAATTTCCACGACATCATGTTGTTCCACTGAATTTTTCTATTATACCTGCTATGTAACTCTGATTGTATTGTAAAAGTGTAATCAAATGTATTTGTAAAACAACTTCATGAACTGTTTATTTGATTATTATATTTGTTATTCCACTGTGAGACTATGTGTTTGTCTTCTTTCCTTTCTCTTATTTTCTTATTTTCTTATTTTCCCCATTAACAATCCTCCCTTTTGAATGGTTTGAGTTTGGCATGTGTCATTTATTGTCGATTTAAAACCATCCAAAAAGGTGGATTGTCACATCATGTGATAGCCTTAGGGTGACAAAGCAAATATTACAAGCATGGCATCCATTAAATAATCTTTGCATCACTTGAGTGTGTTGGTTATAAGATAACCCATAGAGCCCGATTTAGCCGGAGGCTCAATTAAAGTCTCGGTTTCTTTGTGCTCAATCCATGCCACTTCATAAGGCAAGGAAATAGACCCATAATCATAAGGTTCGGAGTAATCCATAATCAAAAAATTTGGACACAATAATAATCCAGATGGGCGTCCCCACGTACTCTCTCTACATGAGAACATTAGAAACCTTCGAGTATCCACAATCCTTTTACATCTTTATGGTAGAACCTATCAATGTTCCATTCCTTTCATATCTATAGTAGAACACAATCATAATTCAACTCACGAGTCCTAATCATTGAATCTGCCCTTTGTATCATCATCTAAACATCTTTAGAGACCCATCATAAATCATAGAGCCACCTCATCGAAGTTTCAAAGTCATCATATTGAAGCGTCGCATCATCAATTATGTTGAATTCATTCTTCATCATTCCATAACATCAAATTCAAACATCAAATTCAAACATCAAACATCAAACAAACGACTATGTATGACCCACCTCTTATTGTCCATACCTCGGCCTCTTGAATCTCATGTGCTATCTTTAAGTGTAATTATATCGATACCGAAATGGCATGTCGATGCTGACATGATTCGCTCAACCTAAAAGTGGATTTAAACTTTTAACACAAGACTCGCCTTGCATCAATAACCTGTAGTTCGCCCTTTTTTGTCGCAAAGTATCCACATTAAATCACTGAGGCAAATAATATCGATGCCGAGTTAATGCCTTAGCCAATTTTACCATATCAAACCTTATGTTGGAATCTCTAGACCGAAGCAGTGTGAGCAAGTCCTGAATCCCCACTTCTTTGTAGAGTTAGAGATATGTCTGGGGGTAATTATGCAATTTGTTACATATGTCAACTTAATGACCAATCTTGTTCGAAATAAAAGATATTTTATTTCTATTATATATTTGTTATATTATGATATAATTAATTAAGTAATTAATTTAAAGTATATCAAAAAGAAAATACTAAAATGATATGTTATCTGATAGTAATTACTATTTGTTGTAATCCTGAGAAATGTATCATATTAAAAATAACATATAATTTAAATATTCCTATTTGAGTTGTTTCCACACAGCATATCGATACATTCATTGAGACTAGAGTGAGTAACGGTCTCCAATATTGCACAGTGTATTACTTATAGCTGTTGGGTGCACCAAAGGATTACGTATTAATAGTTATTGAATAACTATGGAATGAATCACTCGAGAGTTTTTTGTTAATATAACTAAGGTCAAACAGAGTATCTTGAAGTGACAATTTTACACAATTCCCTTAACTTAAGAATATAGTGAACTTTAATGTGGATATTCCCCTTTGATTATGATTAAATCGTGGCATGACATTCACCAAATGACTGTAGTTGGATCTAAATTGAAGCATTAGAAGTGAAACACTATTCAATATAGAATTTGCCTCCTTGGTTTTATGAGATTGGTGTTTAGGTCAACTGTAGTCAACTGAAAGTCAAAGTATCTGGCTAGAGCAATACGATTAATAATAATCATTATTATTGAATCAAGGATTTTATGTTTAGACATACAAAGATGAATGTGGTCAATGTTGGAGTTTTGACCAAAACCAAATTCCATAAGTCATAATGCGATATAGTTTCGACAAAGAGAATTGGTGTAAACAATCGTGACAACTAGGTGCGCTTATAGTAGGTAAAATTGGATTATAGTGAAAAATGTTTAAGCAATAAATTCTACTAAAATGTCACACTACTAGCTAAGGTGATATGTGAATGTTGATATTTGAATTGTTCGATATTTTTGCTGACTTAATTCAAACCTTGAGTCGCATAACTGAAATGATGAATACTTTGAATGAACTACACTATTTAATTAATTTACTATCATTGTAAATTAATAAATTAATTAATATTCATGCAATATAAATTATTTAATGTTATTTAATTTGTTTGAACGCCGTTGGTATTTACTAAAGTGCATACCTAAAAGTTATAAACGTGCATACCGATATACAATGTCAGTAGAATGTTGAAATTGGATTTAAACAGAATAAAGACCAAGAGGGTTTTTAATAAATTAAATGATTTAATATTTGTGAAATATCACTTATTAAACTTTTATTTTATTTGTCTTGAATACCATTAATATTTAATAAATTTCGTATATAAAAGTTATAAATGCGCGCAGTGATATACGATATAACAAAACATTTAATTTAGATTTAAATGTGATTAATGCTAATAGGATTTTGGAAATTTTTATGGTCCGTATGTCACCATCCATGGTCGGCTATGTATGTAGAAGAGAGAGAGAGGATTTTATTGATATTTAATATAAATTAAAGTGGAAAGGTTTTATGGAAAGAATATGAAAGGTTTATATCATTCCTTTAAAACAAGCATCCCTTCATTTATTTCAATTAATACGTTCTCTCATGATGAAATTTTCTCTCTTCCCCCATCAAGTAATGGATGAATTTTCATAGTGGGATAGGATGAAGAATTCCAAAATCAAATACAAATTAAACGAATATATTAGACGGGGGTTGTTATCTCTTCGTCCTTGCAAGATCTAGAGATTGATTCAGTTGAATCTAGGATCTTTATTCATCACTCAAGGTGCAAATCATTGGCTTCCTCTTTCGGTAATTCTAATTTTATTTATTTGTGTATTCATAATGTTTACATGGTTTAGATTCTATTTATGTTATATCTGCTCTACTTTACAAGATCATCTTGTAATATAACTCAGATCTCCCTTTGTTCTACATCTCCGTTGACCATATGTTTATTATGATTTATATATTTCAAATCCTTTGTCTCATTTAATTGTTTGTCCATATTCTTTGTATAGTAAGCCGAAATTATCTTATAAAAAATTGTATATGCCTAAGTTGTTCGACTAGTTTTCTCATCATTTCGAAATTATTGTTTAGAGTAAAAAATGTAAAACTATTTATGTTACGTTATATAAAACTCTGTAACATTTGCATACATCAACCCAAATAAATAGTTTTTGTTGATTACTTAAACTTACCTTGAAAATTGATTTATTGTGTTAGATGGAAATTTTATAGAAAATTGTTCTTTTTGGTTATTATATTCATAAAAGTAAGAGTTTCATTTTGTTCTAGGATTCATCACTAGGCTTTGGTAAAGTATAAACTTTTATACTTCCTACCAAAGTTAAATGACTGAATTAAATTTGTTAACATTAAATTTAAATATGTGTGTTATTTTAAACTCAAAACATAACTTACAATTACACACACGTGTGTTTATGTTATTTTTACTTAAAATGAAATAGACTTTTGCGTAAAATTGTAAAATTTATATTCAAACTCTTCCATAATTAAAACTAGTGTTATAATTGTTAATTCTTGATTTGAAAACATATAATATAAGGAAACTTGTTTTTAACATGTATACATGTAAACTTATCTATTATTACTAAGGGAATCTTCGTAAACTTATCTATTATTGTACTTATGTATTTTAAGGTCAAAACAATGGACACCAAAGGTATAAACAAAGGGACAATGGGTTTGTTACAGTGTAAATCTTCACGGTCGCATTAATCATATACTACACTTATTTGTTGGACTTAAATGATATTCACTAGAATATATTTGGAAGTACTCACCGTTTTTACTATGTATAAATTTCTCATTAATGACATTTAGTTAATGTTCGATCTAATAAAAAAGAGAGAAATGAAAGGTTCTCTCTCCAAATAGAGCAAAAACTTCTCTTAATTAATTGCATTAGTTCTAGAGAGAGAAACGAATGGTTTCCTTCTCTAAATTAACAAGTAATTATTACACACATGGATGTACTTAGTACACTCATATATTTAAATTTAAACTAAATTCAAACTCCATTTCAATAATTTAAATAAAATATATTTTATTTAAAACTATATTAAATTTGATCTAATAGACTTCATAGGCCCAAAAGATCCATAATAGGAATTTTTTGGAATCTCCATATTTCACCCGCTTTCGGCCGACCCAATCAATGGTATCAAAGTCAAATAATCTATATAATTTAAATTAGCAATGTTAGGACTACCAGACTAAGTCTACACATTTAGTTGTGTGTCTAGAAAGGTAACGTTGAACGATTAGGTTTGGATAATCAAGTACTCAGTCCTACCTGACCACCGACCTTGCCCGAAGGACGAGGTAAGTCTAAATGTTATCCATAATATAAAGATCCAACTTGACTTTGTGTTGTGACAACCCTGGTGTAAAGTACAAATTAATTAAATTTAATTAGGAATGATTAATTCTAATTTATGATTTGTGAAATTTAATTATGAAATTTAATAATGGAATAAATCGTGTTTTGAGAATATTTGATTTGATTTATCTAAGGAGTAAGTTTTATTTCTTAAATAAATAATTTTAATTTAGATTGGAATATTATCAAATCAATTATCTAAAATTTAGTGATTAGAGTAAAATATTAATATTGTGATTTGTAGTTTAAATTGAAAAATTATAATTTATTCTCTATAAAAATAATGAGAATTTAACTTGTGATTTGTTTTGATAAAGTTTAGAAATCAATTCATATTGTACAAACTATTAGTTAGTGAAGTTTTGTGTTTTATTAGTGTTAAAAACAAAATAGACAATTAGTAACACTTTAGGATTTTGTAACACTTTGTTAATGGGTTTGGGCCTAAGCAAATGTCAACCCATTTGAGCAAATAAGAGAATACCTTCTCATTTTTATTTCTTAATAAAAAAAATTCGGTACGATCAAATACATCAGAAAGGAAAAACTAGGCTTCATCCCTCTTCTTATTCAATCCATAAGCTTCTTTTTAAAATAGAAATAAAATCGGGAAAAATCATTTAAAATCAAGGTAAGCAATCTAAGCTTTTGCTTAACAACTTGAGTAATTAACTTCAGGACTTTTTTGTGATTTGTGAATCATTTTTGTAGTTTATTTCATTGGAGTCTAGGGTTTCTTCATGTTAATGCTTAAAATTGAACGCTAACACCCCGGTGTAAGTAGAGATTAAGTGAAAGCACCACCCGTCAATACGGGAATTAGAAGTAAGTAGAAAAGTCATAGAGAAAGTAGTAAAAAGACAACAATTTTATAGTTGTTCGGCTTCAAGTTAAGCCTACGTCCACTTTAATCTTCTCTATTGCTGAATCAATTACAACTTTACAACAATCTTCGATTACAACACTGCTAGGACAAATAGCTAGAACTCCGATGTAGAAGAACTCTTTGAATCCATGTCGAATGTGTCAGATTTCCTCTTGAATTTCGTCGAGATGTCTTTCGTGTTTGAAGTGTCGAGTGAGTCGAGAATTCAGCAGAGTATCGGTGTTCTAGAAATGAGCCCAAAAGATCCCTTTTTAGTTGGAGCAAGTGGGGTATTTATAGGACAATTCTGAATTAGGTCGTAGGTCGTGTGCGACCTTGGATAGGTCGTAGGTTGTGAACGACCTAGTGGAATCGGTCTTCGGCTTAACAAGAGCGTACTTGATCACCTCGAACAATCTAGCAAGTCATAGGTCATGAACGACCTAGGGAGGAAGCGGCATAAGAAGTTACTTCGGCATTGTTTAGGTCGTGAGCGACCTAAGGGAGGATGGTTGGCGACTTAAGGTTGGAAGCGGCCTATAAGCAAGCGGCTTCATTCTGTGATAACTCGCTAGGTCGTTGGATTTTCTAGGTCGCTAGGTCGTTTAACTACTAGGTCGCTAGGTCACTTTAGCTACTAGGTCGCTAGCTCGCTTTAGTCCATAGGTCGTTAGGTCGTAGATCTCTTGTACCTTTAGCCTGTTAAGTCGCGAAGCCTCTTTGTTGTGACATGCTTTTACCCTATGTTGATGGTTAGGTCGTTGATAAGCTTAGGTCGCTAGGTTGCGATATCTTTAGGTCGCTAGGTCGTTGGGGGTCTTTAGGTCGTTAGGTCGTTCATACTTTAATTCTTTCAGGTCGCTTATTTCCTTAGGTCGCTGAGCCGTGGAATAGAGGAGTTAACATTTTCCCCTCGAAGTATACGCCTATACCATAGGTCGTGTGCTTCGACTTAATTTTTGCTAGGTCGTGAGCGACCTAAGAGATAAGTTAGCTCGCGTGTCCATTCGCCTTTCTCTTTTACCCCTATATAATCTGCTACGTCGTTTCTTCCTCCTTACTTGCTTCAGCCTTCAAAGACGCCATTGAAGAAATTTCCAACCTAAACTTACCGATCACCGATCATCCTTGCAATTTCATCACGTAAGTGAATCCGTTCTCTGTTCAATTCACGACCATCATTAAACCACGAGTTCTGGATTCCCATCTCTAATCTCTGGTCCAATTTCATATTTTTATGTTTCATTGCAAACCATGCCACGATCGATTTCTGATGGAATTGAGGTGGCTCAATTCGGTTTTGGATGATCCTTGACGATTTGAGGAGGAGATGGTGGATTATGGTGCCTCGAGTTAACCGGTTTGTGAGTTTGGAGGATGTGAGAAGGTTCTTAACGGGTTGATGGGTTATTGGATTCCAGGTCGAATTGTTGCGCTCCTGGTGATTGTGAGGTGATGGACACGTGGCTGTATTCGAGTGGAGTACAGGTCCTGGGCCTATCGGTTTAATCGTGAATCATACGACCTGTCTTGCTTACGACCTAACTTTTTGCGACCTATCATAATTGCGACTTAAACTTTAGGTCGCGTGTACGCTCGAGCGACCTAATACATAGCCGAATTTGCACTGCCTTTTCCCCAAGCTCTATGTCTTGAACTTGTTGGAATGACATGAAACTTTAAAGCAGAGCAACCTAGGAGATTGATGACTTAACTTCTTGCGGCATAGGTCGTAGGTCGCGTATGCATTTGGACGACCTAGGACTTAGCCTATTTTGCATTGCCTTGAACTCCTTTCAACTTGAATGAACATGACATTGCTGAATTGAATTCCCAACTTGAACTGCCGAGATAACATTTCTGAACTTGTTGCACTTATTTACAGATCTCATTAACTTTAACGCTAATAACCTGTTAAATACAACATTTATAGAAAAATGGGACGAATATACTGCCACTGATCGCCCACATCGAATGACAGATTAGTCGATATAAGATAATCAACTTAAAGAAATTTTATGAAATGCTGTGAATCGACAAACTCAAGTGAAGTATTAAAGCAAAGCCATATTAATCAATTAAGACTGATTTGTTTGCATCAACACTGCACTTGTATTTGGACTTAAAACAACAAGCCCTGAGACTTTAAAATTGACAAATGCATATTAGTTTAATTTCAGTTATATTTGCTTTTTGTTTTATTAGTTTTGCACAACACTTCACACATTTAGGAAACGTGCACCTTCATATTTGAATATCCAGTTGCTTGTGTAGAATGTCTTCTCAAGAAGAGATAATAGAGCAAGCTGAAGGGGTCTTCCCGATAGCCAATCCCTTGGATAATCCTCCGGAAAGAACTCGAACTACCCTGAGTCAGCGTGCATTCAGTCAATTACGTATTCAGTTTGGTATTGCTGAAGCAGATGCTTTGCTTCCTGCGCCAAACGATACTGCTGACAGGCCACCTCTCGGTTTTGTCACTGTTAATCGCCAGATGTGCCTGTGCGACGCTATTCCTCCCTTCAACGAATTTCTTCAACAACTCCTTCTCCGACTAACCATCTCTTCTTTTCAATTGCATCCCAATGGCTATGCCATCCTGATGGGATTGTGCGTTCTACTCAGGAGGACACTTAACCGTCTTCCGAGCTTTGAAGAAATTTGCTACTTATGCACATTCGTAAAGAATAAAGACCGCCCCTCCATCATACCAGAAATCGTAAACTTATCACCGATCTTTCCGAAAGTGCTCACGGTTTTTTGAGTCAATTCTTCTTCGTTCGCTGCCCCCCAGGGTTTTATGCCGTCTGGAGAGTAGGAAGTAAGATTGCTCATCCCCGTTCTTTCCATTTCTGAGTTTTTCAAGATCCGAGTTGCTAAGTGTTAATTTCATTCTTTTCTTTTACAGCACTTCCTCCCCCCTCTAGAGGTCCCAGCCACAAGCCGACTTTTGAAAGATTAAGTGCCGTGGCGGTTGAGGAAAGAAGTATTAAATTTCTGCTGAAAGACGAATTTCTTCACCAATACGGACTTCTGCACTCTTCCCGTTCCACTCAGCCCTATGAAGTCCCTGATTCTCCAGTAGAGATACCGGATGCCCCAGTTTCTATCGGAGAACTTTCACTGAAAGAACCTACTGTTGAGGCTTCATTGGTAAAGTGTTCAACTTCAATTGATGTTGCGGGGCCATCCGACAAACTTATACTTGCCTCGGTCATCAAAGAAGAGGAACCTCCCCAATAATCCGGAAAATTTGGTGACGAAGGAACTGAGAGAGTGAGTCCCGCCAAGCACAGCGGTGATGATACTTTTGAGGGGTTGAGCGGTATGATGATTACTTCACAGGAGCTTTTTAAGGATGATCCTATCACTGCCAAAGTTACTTCTCCAGCAGTTGAAGCGACATCCGTCCTGCAACAAACTCCATCAGCCCAAGAGTTGACACTAGCTGTAAAATCCATCATCACCCCCCAACCAAGGAGTGGTTCGTAGTTTGACGCGCGTAGCTTGCACGTTACACACACTTAGGACTTTTCATCACTTATAAGCATTCAACTTCCTTGCTTTGAAGATTTCTGAGTTTATCTTTTCTTCATATTCAGGTTCTCCAATGGGACGAAGTGGCTCCTACTACGATGATTTCCAGCGTTTTGGGAGGTGCGGTTCTTATGACCCCAAGAGGTATCTTCCTGCCTCCTGGGAAACTGATGAAGAAAGAGCTGCGAGAAAAGCTCGTGAGAAGCGTGCTTATAAAGAACGCTGCGGGAGACGGGACGAACGACATGATTCTTCCGAGAGAGAGGATGATTCTCACAAGCGAAAACCCCGTGATGACAAAGGGAAAAGTCATGTCACTGAAGATCCGAGTAAACGGGCCAAACTTGGTGAAAAACCGACATTTGAAATTTCTGAAAATCCCGCTGCTCCCATCTCTTTGGAAATTCCTTCCAGCTTTCCCGCCCTTCAAAGAGCTGATATTCAAACAATCATTAGTAGGACCCCGTATCAAGTTGGGCAGGGTCCGGCTACTCTTCAAAGTCGGTTTCCGCACTGGTGCTTAAAGGGAGTGCGTTTCGATCTTGACTTGGTCCTAATCGATAAGCAAGCCATGTTGCGAAATCTTGATGCCGTCAAACTCGATATCGAGAGAAGGTCTGGTTGGTAGAAACTTGTTGACGAGCTTCAAAGGGTAAATCGAGCAAACCTCATAGGCATGCTGACTATGGAAAATGACAAATCCGAGTGGCAGAAAACACTCGATCAGCATGATGCGGAGATGAAGAGTATTGCCGCTTATAATGAGAAGCTTGAAGCGGAGGTTAAAAAACTTAAAGAAGAGCTCGCCACTTCTTCCACTTCCTATTTTCAAAGAGAAGAAGTGCTTCAAAAACAGGTGAGAGATGCTCACGTTGCACAGAGAGACGCTGAAGCTAAATTTGAAGCACAACAGCAAATCGTAGAAAGCTACCGAGCTGACGTTGCTCAGCTGCGAGAAAAAACTAGCTCCCAGAACTTGGAAATCGAATTGCTAAAAGCTCGACTTTCCGAAGCTGAAAAAGAGCGTGATGAAGTTATTGCCGACAAAGCAGCAGCCGAAGAATCTCATATGGAAACTAAAGCCGAAGTCAGCTCCACTCTATTCGAGTTTTACATTCATAGTGTTCTAGGGCGCGGTAGCCTTAAATTTTTGGGATCGGAGTACGAAATCACTTTGGCCAAAGTGTGGGAAGCCGCACTTGATATGCTTGGAGGAGTTAGATATGATGAAGTAGATTTAATGGCACGCTATCTAGATGATGATGCATGTGCCGCTCTTGCCAGGGGAAAGGAGCAAATCACCAAAGAGAGAGCCGAAATGGCCGAAGGAGAACATTTAGGGAAGGCAACTTCAACCGACCCAGTTCAACCTTCGGTTTCGGCCGACATCGATATTGTTGGCTCCAGTTCCCATTCTCCACCTCCAGCTCAAGCTGTTATTGAAAGTGCAACCGGCCGCACCGGAGATGAGACTCAAGAAAGCACTAAGGCGCAGGACATTGAAGTTGACATAGTAAAGCCTACTTCTCCAGGTAACCTCAATGCTGATCTTGCTCAAGTGGACTGCTTGTTTACTTCACATGAGCTTGATGAACTTTTTGATTATTACTTAAATCATGACGCGCCACTTTCTCCTCTTTTTATGAGAGATACCGCCTTTAACTTCTCTTCTCCTGCAGTGAAAGCGCCAAGTGTTGTTCGCCTTCCCCTCTTCCAGCTGTTTCCTCTCTGCCTCTTCAGATTACTCCCCCTTCCGTTTCTCAACCGGGGTCACAAGAGGAGCAGATAGAAGCTCTTCAAGGCTTAGATGACCCGGTCGCTTCTCAAGAACAGAAGGCCAAAGAACCTGAAGAAGGCGAAAGAACCCCGGAGCAAACTATTTCTGATGACATAAAGTTGTCTGCACTTTTCTCCCCGGGCAGTGAGTCTTCTTCAAGGAAGAAGGGGAAGCGTGGAGTCTCAAAGAAAAAGAGAGAAGCTTCTGCCAGCGAAGAGAAAGCAGAAGAAAGTCCAATTGTGCCCCTTCCTCTTTCTTCCCCTACTCTCACAAGCCGACCCAAAAAGTTAGTCATCCGGCCAGGCGAGGGCTCGAAAGGTGGCAAGAAGAAGAAGTGATTCTCTTCTCCTATGCTTTTTGCTTTTTTGCTTGTATGTATAATGACTTGTGTTGACCGGAGATTGTGCGGGTACCGGTCCCCGCCTTCTTTTGTTTTGAAACCTACACATGTATAAAATTTTCATAGTATGGAATAAAATGATTCTTTTACTTGTAAAAACTTCCGTCTGTATTTGAGAATGCATTTATTCTTCTTTTTCATACGAGTTTCTTTATTTTCTCTGTGTGATGTTGCATAAACCTATGGTATGTTGCTTGGGCATTGCTTTTATCTTTGTAACTATATTATATTTCCCCCATAACATGGTTTATTGCAATCTCTTTCACATTGGCAAAATTTTGGAGAACAACTCTTCTGTTTCGAGAAGACTTGTACTCTTTCTTTATAGAACAACTTTTCATTTGAAGGAGGCTTGCATCTGTACTTTAGAGAATAATTTTTCCATTTTAAGGAAATATTTTTCTGATTTAGTAGAATGCGCCTTGTATTGGAGAAGTCTTCTCTTTCTTTTTTCTTTTTCTTTTTTTTGTGGAGAAGTTTTTACACTTCACTTTCATTTTTGACAAGTGAATTTTCCTATGCGGTAAAGTGGGCCTCCGAAAAAGGGCTTTGACCTATTTGTGCCTCCGAAGAGGGCTTTTGTTTGATTGTGCCTCTGGGAAGAGGGCTTTTTTCTGTGTGCCTCTGAGGAGAGGGATTTTGTTTTTTTTCCCTGTACGCGGGGAAGCGGGCCTCCGAAGAGGGCTTTTTGTTTCTGCCTCTTGGGTGAGGCTTTTATTTTTTCCCTGTTCACTGGGAAGCGGGCCTCCGAAGAGGGCATTTTGTTTCTGCCTCTGGGGAGAGGCTTTTATTTTTTCCCTGTTCGCTGGGAAGCGGGCCTCCAAAGAGGGCTTTTCACATTTCAACTCGTGTGAAGTTTTATTTCTGATCACGGTGAAATGTGTGCCTCCGAAGAGGTCTTTTAGCATTTCAACTCTGGTGAAATGGGCCTCCGAAGAGGGTTTTTCACATTCCAACACTTGTGCAGCTTTATTTCAGATTTCGGTGGAATGTGTGCCTCCGAAGAGGTCTTTTCATCTTTCAACTCGTGTGAAGTTTTATTTCAGATCACGGTGAAATGTGTGCCTCCGAGTAGGGATTTTTCCTGGAAGTTTCTTTCTCATGGTTGGATGGATTCACGGGGAGGACACAAGTAACTTGGATACTTGTTTGCACAAATGATCTCAGCTAGTTAACGAGTGTCATGCCTTCCACTTGGGAAGGTGCCTCCAGTCATTCCGCCAATCTTTTTTGGTTGAGAAAGATAACTTTCTTTTTCTAGCAAGTCCCGTTAGATGTCTTTATCCTCCGAAGAGTTGTGCCTCCAAAGAGGGCTTGTGCCTCCGAGGAGGTCTTTGGTTGTTACCTGCCTGCTCGCCCATGTCTTTTCACCATTTGCATATATCAGCGACTCCTTGTTATCATTTTCAAGCACACATTCCTTTCTTTTGCAAGTAGTTTGTTTATCCAAAGAAGTGTACTTCATTGTTAAGTGAGTTCGCAGTGGCAGACACAGGCTAACTAATCGGATGTTCGTTTGCACAAACGATCACAATTAGTTAACAAGGGCCCACCTCTGGCGGAATTACTAACTGTCTGCTTGAAGCACTTCTTATATAGGATTTGAGTCTGGAATTTTTGTGGCTTATCATTTGCTTGTTGAGTGATGTCAAGGATCGCTTGGTCTTATGATGGGTAAGCTTTGTTTTAATGTCTGCAATATTAAATGACATTTTAGAAATACAATTAGAGTACTTTAAATATCGAAATAAAACAGGCATTTTATAATAGTAGAGAACACAAGATTTATAGTGGTTCGGCCAAAAACTGGGCCTACATCCACTTTATAGTTCTTATTATTCACTTGCACTGGCTTTACAATGGCTTTCAATACAAGAATTATACATCCATAATTCTTTTACAGTATTTCAGTAAAGCTTTTAAGTAAAATATGGGCGCAAGTGATTGCTGTTCCAAGCCCTTGGAATTGGGTCTCCTTCGACAGTTGTCAGTTTGAAAGTGCCATCAAGAAGTTTTTTGCCTATGGCATACGGCCCTTCCCAGTTTGGCGCAAACACTCCTGTTGCTATCATGATCCTTTTCAAGACCGGATCTCCAATCTCAAAGCTGCGTTGGCAAACTTTGGAATTGAAGTGCCTGGCAATTCTTTGCTGATGGGCTGCAATTCTGAGCTGAGCCTCTTCTCTTTTTCCATCAAGGAAGTCAAGTGCTTCAAGTTGCAACTCTTCGTTTTCAGCCTGGTTGAAATGAATTCTTCTATGTGAAGGAACTTCTATTTCCACCGGAATCATTGCTTCTGATCCACATGCCAATGAAAATGGAGTGTGCCCAGTCGCAGTTTTGTGGGTAGTTCTATATGCCCATAGTGCTAGTGGTAGCTTATCGACCCAACCACCTTTCGTTTTTTCCAGCTGTTTTTTGATGGTTGATTTGATAATTTTGTTTACTGCTTCGACTTGCCCGTTTGCCTAGGGATGAGCCACTGCTGAGAAGCTTTTTTGGATCTTGAATCGCTTGCAAAATTTTTGGAACTCTTCACTTTCGACTTGGGTTCCATTGTCTGTGATTATCTTTTGAGGCACACCATACCTGCAAATGATATTCTTAGTTACAAAGTTTATCATCTTTTTAGAGGTAATAGTAGCTAATGGTTCAGATTCAGCCCATTTAGTAAAATAATCAACAACAACAATAACATATCTGATTTCGGACTTGGCGGCAAAGGCCCGATGAGATCTATTCCCCAAATAGCAAATGGCTACGGACTGACCATCTGTGTTATCTCGGTGGAAGGTGCTCTTGGGATTTTTGCAAACCTCTGGCATCGGTCACATTTTCGGGCATAGCTTGCAGTATCACGGTTAATATTTGGCCAAAAATACCCATAATGGAGAATTTTCTTTGCTAGAGTTTGACCACCTGAATGATCTCCACACTCTCCTCCTTGTACTTCAGCTAGAATTGTCTTAGCTTCTTCCTTGGTCACACATCAGAGCAATGGCATTGAGAATCCCCGTCTGTACAATCATCCATCTTGAATTATATATTTAAGGGCTTTTCTTAGAAACTTCTGTCGTTCTTTTGAATTTTCTGGTAGAGAACCGTTGAGCAGATATTCCATTATCGGAGTCATCCATGATTCTTGCTCTTGAGATATAGTCATGATCCAGTCAATATCCATCTCATCAGTGCTTGGAGCTGACAGGACTTCCACAGGAACTAATCCCAACACTAGAGCTTCACCAGTACTTGCGTACTTTGTGAGAGAATCTGCCTTCATGTTCTCTTCCTGGGGTATATTATTTATCGTATAATGGTCAAGATCATCGAGAAGTTCCCAGGCTCTTGACAAGTAAGCTGGAAGATTTCCTCCCTTAGTTTGAAACTCTTTCTTGACTTGACATATAATAAGTTGTGAATCACTGAAGATCTGCAACACTTTGACATTCAGTTCTTTAGCAATTTTCAAGCTGGCAATAAGAGCTTCATATTCTGCTTCATTATTTGTTGAAGGAAATTCCAATCTCAATGCATAGCACAATGACCGCCCTTCAGGGGTTTCGAGCACAACCCCAGCTCCGGAACAGTAATCGTTTCTTGCACCATCAACATATAATTTCCATTGAATTGGGGTATTATCCGTCACCTCTTCCTCACTGTCATCTTTGTCTGTACATTCTACGATGAAATCTGCTAAAGCTTGTCCATTAATTGCTCTCCGGGGATGATAAGTGATGTCGTATTGGCTGAGTTCAATATTCCACTTCAGAAGGCGACCGGAAGTCTCAGGGCGAAACAGGACTTGCTTCAGAGGTTGGTCAGTGAGGACTTTGATAGGACGAGCTTGGAAATATGGCCTCAATTTTCTTGATGCAATTAGTAGGCAATAGGCGAGCTTTTCCAACTATGAATAATTCATCTCTGCCCCAGTGAATCTTTTGCTGATATAATAGACCGAGCGCTGAATCTTTACGTCTTCCCGTACCAATGCTGCACTGAGAGCATGAGATGAGATTGCCAAATATACGAGAAGATCTTCACCATTGTCGGGCTTAGAAAGTATCGGTGGCGTTTCCATATGACGAATCAACTCATCGAAGGCTTTCTGGCACTCAGGAGCCCAGTCAAAGTTTTTCCTTCCTTTCTTCAGAGCATCAAAGAATGGAATGCATTTATCAGTGGCTTTGGAAATGAATCGACTCAAGGCAGTGACTTTTCCATTGAGACTTTGCAATTCCTTATTCGTTATAGGAGCTTTGACTTCTCTTAAGGCATCAATTTGAGCAGGATTAGCTTCAATGCCCCTAGCACTCACAATGAAACCCAAGAACTTTCCAGACTCCACCCCAAACGAACATTTCAAAGGATTAAGTTCGGAGGACTGCAAACATTTCCGCCAATTGATCCATATGGTCTACTGCTTTCTTTGATTTTACCAACATATCATCAACATAAACTTCCATAGTTTTGCCAATCTGCTGTTTGAGCATAGCATTGACGAGTCTTTGGTAAGTTGCCCCTGCATTCTTAAGTCCGAAGGGTATGACTCTATAGCAGTAGAGAACAATGTCAGTGATGAAGCTCGTGTCCTCCTGGTCTGGCTCATGCATCATGATCTGGTTGTATCCGGAGTAAGCATCCATAAAAGATAACAAATCATACCCCGCTGTTCCATCCACCAACTGATCTATCCTGGGTAACTGGAAGCAGTCTTTGGGGCAGGCTTTGTTTAAATCTGATAATTCGATGCATACTCTCCACTTCCCATTAGCTTTCTTAACCAGTACTGGATTTGAAACCCAATTCGGATAAGTAGACTCCCTGATGAAACCATTCTCCATGAGTCGGTCTACCTCTTCTTTCAACGCTGCTGACCTTTCAGGACCCTGGGTTCTTCTTTTCTGCTTTACCGGTGTAAACTTCGGGTCAATATTCAGAGTATGTACTGCAATTTCTGGGGATATTCCACACATATTAGCATGAGTCCAAGCGAATACGTCCAGAGTTGCTTTCAAGAATGATATCAAGGAATTTTGAACCGTCACACTAAGTTGCGAACCCACATTCACCACTTTGTTCGGATCTTTCGGGTCAACAGGTACTGGCACCGTTACTTCCACTGGCACCACTCTATTTCCCTTGCACTAGCTTTTCTGGGATCCATTTCTCTTCGTGCCTCGCTATGCTCGCCAGTGCAGGGTCTACCCTGTAATTGCTACAAGGTTGGTTCTTTGAAGCGGACTGGGGCTGCCGCATCTTTTCCCATTGCTCTCTTCCTCACTTCACACAACTCTATTAGATAACATTCTCGCCCAGCATTCTGATCCCCTTTAATAACTCCAACTTCATTATCCATGGGGAATTTCATAGTGAGGCACCACGGGGCGAGAATTGCCTTAAGAGCCGCAAGAGTTGGTCGGCCTAGGAAGGCGTTGTAGGCAGAAAATTCATCAACAATTACAAAAGTCTGTTTCCAAACCACCTTTTTCTGCCCCTCTCCAAGCTCCACGAAAAAGTCGATATTCCAATCGGCTGCTTCGGTTCCCCAGTAAACCCAACAATTTTTTGCGATGAAGCTTGAACATCAGCCATCGGAATTTTCATTTGGTCGAACGTCTTTTTGAAGAGAATATTGCAAGAAGCGCCGCAATCTACAAGCACTTTTCTCACAATAGCCGGCCCAATGCCTGCAGAGATGACCAAGGGATCCATGGTTGGAGCTTCAATGCCCATAGAGTCCCTGACTCTGAACACAATATCATCATTAAAAGTTTTCTGCTGCTTCAAAGGCGCAACATCTTCTAACACAAAAATACTCTCTTCTGTTGGTGCATACTTCAAGGCACGGGCATATCTTTCCATCTCGCCCCAGCTTCTGCCTGCTGGGTGAGGACCTCCTGTAATCACATTAATGACAGGCCTTTCTGATTCATGCACAGTATTCCTCTCACCCGAGCCAGATGGATGAGCAGGAAGTTGCTGGCCCTTAGTAGATGAAGTTGGGTCATTCCTATTTCTCTTAACATATTGCTGCAACTTGTTCTCTCTCAGCAGTTCTTCAATCAAACTTTTCAGATGGCGACATTCGTTGGTATCATGACCGGGTTGATTATGAAACCGACAGAATCTCCCACTTTGAGCAGCTTTTTCCCCAACTCTCATCTCAGACGGTTTAGGATATTCTACCGTGTCTTTAGTAGCAAAAAAGATATTCTCCGGGGTGTCAGTCAAAGGAGTGAAATCTGAAGGTTTTAGGAAGCGAGGTTTCTTCACATCCTTCTGCTTTTTCCCACCATTATTCTCCCTCTTCTGACTTCCAGATTTCTTTTTGGTAGGAGCACCAGTATTATCCTTAACCTCTGTCAATGCCACTTTAACCGGTGCTTGAAGGATTTCCAAGCGTATGAATTCATCAGCTTTCTTATAGAATTTCTCAAGCGAATTCGGTTCTTTCATCTTCAGCCACCTCTCAAATTCGCTTGATTTTCCGATTGCCCTCATCAAGTATGTCATGACCATCCGTGGCTCTGCATTGTCCACTTCAGCCAAAGCTATGTTGAAGCGGTTCAAGAAAGATCTAATAGATTCCCTAGGATTCTGTTCCAGGCTTGACAGTGACATAATATCCTTTGCCTTTGAAGCATACAACCTGAATTGCTCTTTAAACTTCCGAGTCAAATCGACGAACTGGTCTATGGATCGGACTGGAAGCTTTGTGAACCAGAGTAGAGCCACTCCTTCCAAATATATCTAACAGTACCGGCATTTAATCTCATCAGATGCCCTAACACCAGTCATGTGCCAATCATACTTATACAGGAATTGGTTAGGGTCGCTTGTTCCCATATAAGCCGGGATGGTAGGAGGAACATACTTCCTGGGAAATTCTGCTTTCAAAATCTTTTCAGTGAACGAAGTTTTGCTCGGAGCGAATCCCCATTCTTTTTCATCTTCATCCCTCTGTATGCTCTCTTTCATGATTTGTCGCACCACGCCCGAAAGGTATTCCTCATCATTTAAAGGCTCTGCAGGACAGACTTCATCCATTTTCTCGGAAGTTTGTCTGGACAAACGTTCACGAAGAGTTGGCTGCGGTCTTGATCCACCAGCTTGGGGAGGTGTTTCTCTGGCAGGGCTAGCTGCTCTTTGAGGAATATTCCTCTCTTCAGGATTACGAACATCATTTGCAAGGTTCTCTTCATTATTCACCAGTTGACGGTTAGCTCCGAGCAAAGCATTTAACCTATCAAGCATTAAAGCATTCAGAGTTTCCACCTGCTGGTATAACCCAGATACTGCAGCATCTAACTCCGCTCGTGTAATTCCAGCACTTGGTGCTGGTTGACTTGATGAAGGAGAAGTGGAAGTATTCTCATGTACATTACCGAGTCTGGTAGATCCGCGCTTTCTTCCAGGAGCCATTATCTCTGATAGAATTCAAGTTTTGAGAGAGGTTTTTTCAACAAACTTTTGCGAAGCTATGACAAAAGTAGCCTGAGTTGGGCTCTCGATGAAAGCATCAAAAATGTTAACGCTTAAAATTGAACGCTAACACCCCGGTGTAAGTAGAGATTAAGTGAAAGCACCACCCGTCAATACGGGAATTAGAAGTAAGTAGAAAAGTCACAGAGAAAGCAGTAAAAAGACAACAGTTTTATAGTGGTTCGGCTCCAAGTTAAGCCTACGTCCACTTTAATCTTCTTTATTGCTGAATCAATTACAACTTTACAACAATCTTCAATTACAACACTGCTAGGACAAATAGCTAGAACTCCGATGTAGAAGAACTCTTTGAATCCATGTCGAATGTGTCATATTTCCTCTTGAAGTTCGTCGAGATGTCTTTCGTGTTTGAAGTGTCGAGTGAGTCGAGAATTCAGCAGAGTATCGGTGTTCCAGAAATGAGCCAAAAAGATCCCTTTTTAGTTGGAGCAAGTGGGGTATTTATAGGAGAATTCTGAATTAGGTCATAGGTCGTGTGCGACCTTGGATAGGTCGTAGGTCGTGAACGACCTAGTGGAATCGGTCTTCGGCTTAACAAGAGCGTACTTGATCACCTCGAACAATCTAGCAAGTCATAGGTCGTGACCGACCTAGGGAGGAAGCGGCATAAGAAGTTACTTCAGTATTGTTCAGGTCTTGAGCGACCTAGGGGAGGATGGTTGGCGACTTAAGGTTGGAAGCGACCTATAAGCAAGCGGCTTCAATCTGTGATAACTCGCTAGGTCGCTGGATTTTCTAGGTCGCTAGGTCGTTTAGCTACTAGGTCGCTAGGTCGCTTTAGCTACTAGGTCGCTAGCTCGCTTTAGTCCATAGGTCGTTAGGTCATAGATCTCTTGTACCTTTAGCCCATTAAGTCGCGAAGCCTCTTTGTTGCGACATGATGTTACCCTGTGTTGATGGTTAGGTCGTTGATAAGCTTAGGTCGCTAGGTCGCGATATCTTTAGGTCGCTAGGTCGTTGGGGGTCTTTAGGTCGTTAGGTCGTTGATACTTTAATTCTTTCAGGTCGCTTATTTCCTTAGGTCGCTGAGCCGTGGAATAGAGGAGTTAACATTTGCCCCTCGAAGTATACGCCTATTCCATAGGTCGTGTGCTTCGACTTAATTTTTGCTAGGTCGTGAGCGACCTAAGAGATAAGCTAGCTCGCGTGTCCATTCGCCTTTCTCTTTTCCCCCTATATAATCCGCTAAGTCGTTTCTTCCTCCTTACTTGCTTCAGCCTTCAAAGACGCCATTGAAGAAATTTCCAACCTAAACTTACCGGTCACCGATCATCCTTGCAATTTCATCACGTAAGTGAATCCGTTCTCTGTTCAATTCACGACCATCATTAAACCACGAGTTCCGGATTCCCATCTCTAATCTCTGGTCCAATTTCATATTTTGATGTTTCATCGCAAACCATGCCACGATCGATTTCTGATGGAATTGAGGTGGCTCAATTCGGTTTTGGTTGATCCTTGACGATTTGAGGAGGAGATGGTGGATTATGGTGCCTCGAGTTAACCGGTTTGTGAGGTTGGAGAATGTGAGAAGGTTCTTAACGGGTTGATGGGTTATTGGATTCCAGGTCGAATTATTGCGCTCCTGGTGATTGTGAGGTGATCGACACGTGGCTGCATTCGAGTGGAGGACAGGTCCTGGGCCTATCGGTTTAATCGTGAATCATACGACCTGTCTTGCTTACGACCTAACTTTTTGCGACCTATCATACTTGCGACTTAAACTTTAGGTCGCGTGTACGCTCGAGCGACCTAATACATAGCGAATTTGCACTGCCTTTTCCCCAAGCTCTATGTCTTGAACTTGTTGGAATGACATGAAACTTTAAAGCAGAGCAACCTAGGAGATTGATGACTTAACTTCTTGCGGCATAGGTTGTAGGTCGCGTATGCATTTGGACGACCTAGGACTTAGCCTATTTTGCATTGCCTTGAACTCCTTTCAACTTTAATGAACATGACATTGCTGAATTGAATTCCCAACTTGAACTGCCGAGATAACATTTTTGAACTTGTTGCACTTATTTACAGATCTCATTAACTTTAGCGCTAATAACCTATTAAATACAACATTTGCAGAAAATTGGGACGATTATACTGCCACTGATCGCCCACATCGAATGATAGATTATTCGATAAAAGATAATCAACTTAAAGAAATTTTATGAAATGGTGTGAATCGACAAACTCAAGTGAAGTATTAAAGCAAAGCCATATTAATCAATTAAGACTGATTTGTTTGCATCAACACTGCACTTGTATTTGGACTTAAAACAACTAGCCCTGAGACTTTAAAATTGAAAAATGCATATTAGTTTAATTTCAGTTATATTTTCTTCTCGTTTTATTAGTTTTGCACAACACTTCACACATTTAGGAAACGTGCACCTTCATATTTGAATATCAAGTTCCTTGTGTAGAATGTCTCCTCAAGAAGAGATAATAGAGCAAGCTGAAGGGGTCTTCCCGATAGCCAATCCATTGGATAATCCTCCGGAAAGAACTCGAACTACCCTGAGTCAGCGGGCATTCAACCAATTACGTATTCAGTTTGGTATTGCTGAAGCAGATGCTTTGCTTCCTGCGCCAAACGATACTGCTGACAGGTCACCTCTCGGTTTTGTCACTGTTAATCGCCAGATGTGCCTGTGCGGCGCTATTCCTCCCTTCAACGAATTTCTTCAACAACTCCTTCTCCGACTAACCATCTCTCCCTTTCAATTGCATCCCAATGGCTATGCCATCCTGATGGGATTGTGCGTCTATTCAGGAGGACACTTAACCGTCTTCCGAGCTTTGAAGAAATTTGCTACTTATGCACATTCGCAAAGAATAAAGACAACCCCTCCATCATACCAGAAACCGTAAACTTATCACCGATCTTTTCGAAAGTGCTCACGGTTTTTTGAATCAATTCTTCTTCGTTCGCTGCCCCCCAGGGTTTTATGCCATCTGGAGAGTAGGAAGTAAGATTGCTCATCCCCGTTCTTTCCATTTCTGAGTTTTTCGAGATCCGAGTTGCTAAGTGTTAATTTCATTCTTTTCTTTTATAGCACTTCCTCGCCCCTCTAGAGATCCCAGCCACAAGCCGACTTTTGAAAGATTAAGTGCCGTGGCGGTTGAGGAAAGAAGTATTAAATTTCTCCTGAAAGACGAATTTCTTCACCAATACGGACTTCTGCACTCTTCCCGTTCCACTCAGCCTCATGAAGTCCCTGATTCTCCAGTAGAAATATCGGATGCCCCAGTTTCTGTTGGAGAACTTTCACTGAAAGAACCTACTATTGAGGCTTCATTGGTAAAGTGTTCTACTTCAATTGATGTTGCGGGGCCATCTGGCAAACTTGTACTTGCCCCGGTCAACGAAGAAGAGGAACCTCCCCAACAATCCGGGAAATTTGGTGACGAAGGAACTGAGAGAGCGAGTCCCGCCAAGCACAGCGGTGGTGATACTTTTGAGGGGTTGAGCAACCTGATGATTACTTCACAGGAGCTTTTTAAGGATGATCCTATCACTGCCAAAGTTACTTCTCCAGCAGTTGAAACGACATCCGTCCTGCAACAAACTCTATCAGCCCAAGAGTTGACACTAGCTGTAAAATCCATCATCACCCCCAACCAAGGAGTGGTTCGTAGTTTGACGCGCGTAGCTTGCACGTTACACACACTTAGGACTTTTCATCACTTATATGCATTCAACTTCCTTGCTTTGAAGATTTCTGAGTTTATCTTTTCTTCAAATTCAGGTTCTCCAATGGGACGAAGTGGCTCCTACTACGATGATTTCCCGCGTTATGGGAGGCGCGGTTCTTATGACCCCAAGAGGTATCTTCCTGCCTCCTGGGAAACTGATGAAGAAAGAGCTGCGAGAAAAGCTTGTGAGAAGCGTGCTTATAAAGACCGCTGCGGGAGACGGGACGGATGACATGATTCTTCCCAGAGAGAGGATGATTTTCACAAGCGAAAATCCCGTGATGACAAAGGGAAAAGTCATGTCTCTGAAGATCCGAGTAAACGGGCCAAACTTGGTGAAAAACCGACATCTGAAATTTCTGAAAATCCTGCTGCTCCCGTCTCTTTGGAAATTCCTTCCAGCTCTCCCGCCCTTCAAAGAGATGATATTCAAACAATCATCAGTAGGCCCCCGTATCAAGTTGGGTAGGCTCCGGCTACTCTTCAAAGTCAGTTTCCGCACTGGTGCTTAAAGGGAGTGCGTTTCGATCTTGACTTGGTCCCAATCGATAAGCAAGCCATGTTGTGAAATCTTGATGCCGTCAAACTCGATATCGAGAGAATGTCTGGTTGGTAGAAACTTGTTGACGAGCTTTAAAGGGTAAATCGCACAAACCTCGTAGCCATGCTGACTATGGAAAATGACAAATCCGAGTGGCAGAAACACTCGATCAGCATGAGGCGGAGATGAAGAGTATTGCCGCTTATAACGAGAAGCTTGAAGCGGAGGTTGAAAAACTTAAAGAAGAGCTCGCCACTTCTTCCACTTCCTATTTTCAAAGAGAAGAAGTTCTTCAAAAACAGGTGAGAGATGCTCACGCTGCACAGAGAGATGCTGAAGCTAAATTTGAAGCACAACAGCAAATCATAGAAAGCTACCGAGCCGACGTTGCTCAGCTGCGAGAAAAAACCTGCTCCCATTAATACCTCTAATTCATGAGAATAATTGCTAATTGCAATTTTAACTGAAGTGGATTGTTTGTTGATTGAATTGCTTTCAATTAGATTATGAATTGTTTGCTTGAGTTTAAACTGATTATTAGATTGTTTACTGAAAATGAAGTGTAAAAGTTGCTCCTGTAAAACAGCAAAATCTTGTTATAAAATAATCCAAATTGACTCAATCTTTTTGTGGTAGAAAGATCTTTCAATTAGCTACAAGTTATTTTCTAATCATATTTCGACATATTACTGTTTAATGGGTCGAAATTTAGTTTGAAACTAATGTAATATCACAGCCATATAAAATTTTCTAAGTTAACGCCTGAGAGTAAAAATGGATATAACTTTTGATCGATGAATCCAATTGTGTTGAATCGTTTTCCAATTGAAAGATAATTCTCTACGGAAGAACTTTTGTTTTAATTAATTTCTCATATTTTGAGTATTTCTTGGTCAAAAGCGGGGTTTTAATAGAGTAATAGTCTCTGCCCTGTCAAATTTTCTGAGCTAAAACATTATTAGTAATTTAAGCATGACTTTCTCATTTATTATCTAATTTTTATAATATTTCAAGTTATGGAAAGATTAAATTTTTTGCTACAACTTTATTGTAGTAAGTTTTTGAAAATTATGTGATTTATAGGGTTGAAATTGATTTTTAAAACTGGAATTTGTGACTGAGTTATAACTAGTGGAGCGGTTGAAATAATCGATGCATTCCCAACCTATTGCTTGAACCCTTGTGTGTGTTGTTGTGTTTGTAGTGTTTTTCCCAGATGTTAGAGTGATTTTTTGGTAGTTGGTTATATATATATATATTTACAATAATAAATTTATAATGTAAGTTTGAATTGGAATATAGTTAAGTGTTAGAATTCTACGAAGTTAGTTCATGGCTAAATTCTTATGATAACCTAATATTTGGTCATAATGAATTCTAATTTGTTTGTAGATTCCGAATCATTTGATTCAAAGCTTTATAATTATATAAAGATATATCTATTTATTTATAGAGATAAATATTTAGTTATAAACACTAATAATTTAGTAAGGAGAGATTAATTAAGTTATAAATATTAAACTTGTTTTATAAATTGGTCTAATCTCCTTTATAAATGGTTTTATCAAATGGTTATGCTTATATTAAATATTACTAGTATAAATAATTATGGATTTGGAAATTTGTTTGTGAAATATAAATTTAATTTATCTTCAAAGAAAATGGTTATGAGATTTAGAAATATGTTTAGGAGTATAAAATTAAGTTATTTTATGCTAGTATATAAATACTAATTTGAACATTTCTAAGAGTAATAAATATGGTTTTAGGGAATAAGTGATTACTTACATATATATGGTTTTAAAATATGATTCGTGAATAACACAACTTTATGGAAATTTATGTATCAATATGGTTTCGAAAAATGGAAAACCTTAGTTCATAAAGTAAATACAATCGGAATACTTTGGAATAATAGAAAATTTTAACAAGTGACAAATTGAATAAATGTTTTGAGAACCTTTATTCTATATTTGGGAAGTACTAATAATCGACTTAGTGTTATCGATTGGTTTAAATACGTTCTAATCATGATTCGTTGAATATGACACAACCCATTGAATAGAATGTTTTAGTGGAATTTACTAACCCACTAGCGAAAATTCGAATTCCACCGGGTAGTATGAGATGCCTTGGTTAGATTCTTGTGATCATATTTGAGAAAGTACTTAACACTTTAAAGTTGTATTCTCTTCCGGCGTGCAACAAGTGGTTGCTAGATCCTTAAGAGAATGTAGTTTAGGTTTTCCGATGGTATCCGTAATAAGTGATATTTACTAGCTTTTAGTAATTACTTGGATTTCACCATGCGATATGGGACGTACTGGTTAAGTTCTAATGATTACCGAAGTGATAGTATTTGGCTATAACAACCCTTGTTTGGAGATTACCTGTATATATTAAATTATAACGGAGGTTATAATTTGATATTGTAAATTAAAATATAATTGAAGATTTTAAATTTTTATTTGGAATAAACAATAAAATTTTGTGATTAAAATAGGAAAAATAAAGTTTGAAACTTTATTTTGTTTAATTGGAAATAAAATGCAGATTAGATAAGTATTTGGTTTAAATAAATTGAAATATTATGTATTTATTAGTTGGAGCTAATAAATTAATTAGGTGATGTATTTCAATGTTAAATTGTATCTAAAGTAATGGAAATAAGGTTTAAATACTTTATTTTGAGAATTTAGAGTGGCAAATACAACAATATTGGAAAATGTTGCCAATATTAATCTTTTATTGAAGTATAATGAGAAATATGGAGATATTATGTTTTTCATTAAAATAAAATATGAAAAATTGTTTGAAAATAATATTTTAATGATTAAAAAGTGTTCAAATGATTTATTGTAATTTATTTAACAAGAAAACAATTTTTGTATAAGTTATTGTAGTAAAGATAGTGTTTTATAATAAAATTGTGTAAATTGTGAAATATAAAAAATGATAAGGTTTTATTTATAAAAAAAATTAGTGCAAAATCCAACATATTTAGCTCTTATTTAATGCAAGACTATGATGGTCGCCCTCAACCAGCCCTATTCTCCACATTAGTAGACAGAATTACTATGTAATTATCTTTGTTAATGTGGGTCTTAGGGTGGGGCGTTACTGCTTGGTACCGAAGCTGGGATCAGACCAAAATGTAATAAACGCAGAAAAATATATACGATTACCATACATCAAGTATAATACAAAAATAAAAATCATCCCTAAATCGTAGTTGAACCCAACCTTGTCCTTAATTTTTTGAGTTCTTTGGGGGTAGATAGAAAGGAATATGTCTAGAAATGTTAATTGTAAATTCTGCAATATCTTTATTTAATGAATTCCAATTGCTAATATCTACCCCTATATATAATCCTAGTTTATCTTCACTTTCATAAAATGGCTGGAAGAGGTAGAGATCACACTTTGATGTCAAGATTGTCTAGTGGTTCTCATCCCGTAGGAGTTTATATGTCGACCGACCAGATTCTTGAGCTTCTTTCGAGTATTCAGCCTCCTGCTCCTACTCATTCCTTTCCTCCATGAAAATCTGCATTTGCGCATATGTATAGCAACTTCACCCATATCGGAGGCAAGCCATTCAATGGCTCCGAGACAATTTTAGAGGTTCAAGCTTGGCTCCGAACATGCGAGCGCATCTTCACTCGCTTGGAGATTTTCGATCATCACCGTGTTCTTGTGATATCATGTATGCAGCAAGAACGAGCATTAGACTGGCACGAGCTCCTTATAGCTGAGATAGATGAGTCTACTCTTACATAACAGCATTTTTGAGATCGTTTTGAGCTTATGTTCATGCCAGAATCTGAGAAGGCTTTCTTTTCCCATCGCTTCCTTGAGTTGAAGCAGGTACAATCCTCCATGTCAGATTATGTATCCACCTTCGAGTCTCTGTCCAGTTATAGGCTCGAGTTCATTAGTATCCCATACAAGAAGAATCTTAAGTTCGTCTCTGGACTTAAGAAGTATTTAAAGAAGTCGCTCATGCTTCAGCTTAAGCTCTCTTTCGAGGAGCTTGTGGATTCAGTGCTTCTCCTCAAAGCCGTCGAAAAAGAAAGGGATAGTAGCGACGAGGCCGAAATTCAATCGAACCCAAATGAGAAGAAATTTCCCTTTCAGAATCCATATCATTTCCTCCTAAGAAGAAGAAGCAAGGCAATTCTTATTCTTACTCCATTGTTGCACCTCCTTCAGCCAGAGTGTTGGCTTGCTTCAGTTGTGGTTCTAGAGACCATCTAGTTAGAGAATGTCCTCAAACCCCCAAGTGCCATTATTGCAAAAAGGAAGGACATATAGTTTCAGTATGTCCTGAGAAGGGGAAGAGTTCAGGTTTGGGGAATCTGAATGTGGCTCAGGCTTCTGGTAGTGCATCTCAATCGCGAGGTATATTTCCTATTTTGGAAGGTTCTATTCTTTTTCATGACCTTCTATTCCAATCCTCTTCAATACGGGTGCTTGGCATTTATCCGTACCGGAGAGATTTGTTAATGCTGTTAGATGTTCTGGTTTGGTTTCTTACTTGAGGATTGTGAATCCTTTTGAGGGGATCCATAATACTTGACGTGAGAATTTTTGGATTTGTTCCTTATAGTTTATCTTTGCGTGCGTTTTAGAATGCTGTTTTCTATCTTGAGTTTGGAGTAATCTGAGAGGGAGCAGCTTGCATTTTATCAAGCTGCATTCTATGATATTAAGGGTCCTATAGTTAGGTATCCTAATTCAGTTGATTGATTAATTCTTGTCTTCGAGATATTGATTATGATTCTGAAGTCTCTGTATTCACTCTTGAGTATCGAGATGTTGATGATATATCTCGAATTCCCTTCATTGTGACTCTGTTGATTTCTGTAAATCCGTTCGGGTATGACATCTAATCGGGCAATCGAATATTGTATTAATCTCATTTCTGGTTCTTAGCCTTTCATGTTGAATCATGAGTTTTGATTCATGACAAGCTTCAAGTATAAATGATGAGATTAGACGATCAAAGCGAACACAAGAGAAAGCTATACACACGTGGTGAACTACAAAGGAAACTAGACTTCAATCCCGAGTATGCTATAAATTTTTTTATTGTTCGAGTTATAGTTATAGTTTATAATTGTTAAAATCACTCCTCAAGTAGTTTACACACACTATACAAAAGTTTTAAATATATATATATACACACATACGAAATAGTGTGCACAAGTGCTCACTGTGCAAAAAAGCACAGTTCAGTCGACTGGACCGAATTCATCAGTCGACTGAATCTGTGTTCTTTGCATAGACATGCACAGTGCACACTACTTTGAACTTTCAGTCCACTAGATATTTTTTAACCAATCGACTGACAGTACGAAACTGCCATATTTCCTGAAGGGTTGCTTCTCTTTGCGAAGCGTAACGATCCAATTCGAAGAGTTACGGATGCAACTCTTGATTGAAACTCTTCGTGAACAGTAGCAACCTTATATACTATATATAGATCTAAATCCATGATTCTAATCATTCAATTTACTTCAATCTATTCTATTCTCCGATTTATATTTCTTGATTATATTTTTGAATTCTAAAAGCTTTCTAATCAAAGATATATCGCTTGAATCTCAGAGTTAATTATTATATACTTCGATTCAAAGCAATATCTTCCTTTCTAATCTTCACACCTACACAATGTATACTTGAAGATTTGATTATAGGAAGGGTGTACTATCATAGACAAATCAGTGTTATCAAGAACACAAAGCGTCAACAACTTTATCGAAATTGTAGAAGTCCTGTTAGTTTGTATCAGGCGGAAAAGTCCTCTTCGGCTGTAGAGGTGGAAAAATTCTGTCGGCTGCTCAGGTGTTGTATACCTATTCATCCGGGCTACGAGAGGTTAATGAGTGAAATTTCAGAGGAAGTCTGGGACTGGACGTAGAACAGGAAGTTCGAACCAGTATAAAAATTCCTAGTGTTCTTATTCTTATTTACATTACTATTATTATTTGTTTCCACATTTAGATTATAATACATTCCATATTACATGATCCTAAGTGTTAGGTATACAACATATGTACTTTCATTTCGGTTATCCCTTCTTGAGGATTCCCACTTAGGAAATAAGGTGATCCATAGAATTTAATTGATATTGTCATTCTTACCTCTTTTGAGATAACCTTTTTGGATACTCATTTATAGCCTTAGTAATATTACTTCACTGGAAGTAATGATTTGTCATTTGTGTTCTTATTTTCATCCAAGAAGATATTTTACCCTTAACCTTATATCTCGTTGATTTCATTTTCGATCTATTCGTGGCGCTAAAGTCTTTCTTCAGCTTAACCTTACACCGATTTTCATTAGCTTCGAGTTGCGATGGATAGTGTTCTTTTACCGCTTTTCACACTCATTATGGGTTTCTGAGTAGTTCGTTATACCGTTAGGAATGACGAACACTCCAATCTATTTCGTCCACCTTGTGAATCGAGTATTCTGGGAATATCTCAATGAGTCCCTTTTTGTGTTTTTGAGTTTTGGATATATGTAATGATTGTGTTTTCTAATTTTTCAAAAATTGAAGATATATTTGTAGGAGAAATTGGATTTGGTTTTTAGAATAAATAAGGAACATTTTGAGAATTAAATATGTGATTTTTTTATAAAAGATGATTTTTGTGTTGGGGTGTCTGTCAAGTGCTTTAAGAATTCTGGTCGATACGCCTGATCAACGTTATCGGTAGGAATTTCCTAAACGTTGTAATGAGACAATTGGACACGATAAATTAAATTTTAATGAGAATAAATTTGGAAATAAATTAAAAAGATTTGTGAATTAAATTTTATTCTGGATGACATATGCGACCATTGAACTATAGTGGGATAAGATGAGTGGCAAGGTGGTTTTGATCATTTGGTCAAAGCTATAGCCAATCGATAGGGTTATTTATTTAAACAATGGCAAAGCAATACCATTATGATAATTGAAATGTATGAGTTTGAATATAGTTAACTTTTATTGTTGAAATGATGAGATAATACTTTGTTTGAAAAATAAATGGGTATTGAATACTTTAAAATAAGTTATTCATGTTAAAGATGGAATTTGTTATGAGAATTTGGGTATTTGAAAATAAAGAGAAGTAAATCTTAAAATTTTATCTTAAGGATTGTTGAGACAAAATTAAAAAATTCTTTTGAGAATTTAGTTTTGGAAAATAAAAGAATATGAGTTTGAAATTATTGTCATTTTTTTAAAACTATAAGGAGTTTGGGAAAAAAATTCCAAGTGTTGAAAATTGAAATTTTGAATTTAAGGGCAATGAATTTAGGAACTTTAAGAAGTTTGATTGTGAAAAAAAATATAGATTATGATTTTGAAAATAATGAATTTTGAACTCTAATAAATTTTGATTGTGAATTAAAATTTGTACCTATTGTATTCCTCGTAATTGTTTTGCCTTAGTACAATAGTCTAACGACTAGCATTTTGCAATCGTTTGAGTATGGTGATCCTTGTAATACCCATCTCTCATCAGGTCTTCTTACCTTAATTGTTGTTATCTTATTATCAGTATAGCTATCCATAGTAACATATGGAAGATCATCAGTTTGTGGTTGGAGTTCGGATAAAGCGATGCTAAATCCACACTCTATTCAAGAAACTTCTGTGAAATCAATTTCTTTCGATTGATTTTGGGTTGCAATTTCGCTTTTGTGTTCTTGTTTCAAAAAAGAGATACTTTCGAAATCATGATGTATTGCACAAAGAATTCAATGGTCTGCAAACCCTAGTATTTGTACTTAGGAAAAACATTGAATTTACTAAGCAACTTTTATCCTTGTCTTCTTTCGTCTTGAGTAGAGAGTAAGGAATTTTGATATCATGCTTGTCTATCCTTCCTTTGAGTGATTAAATAAATGTGTTGAATACAAACTCTTTTCTAGAAATTACGATGATGCAACTTTTCTAACGGGGAATCTGTAACAACCCTGGTTTAGGGATTACCTGTATATATTAAATTATAATGGAGGTTATAATTTAATATTGTAAATTAAAATATAATTAGAGATTTTAAATAGTTTATTTGGAATAAACAATAAAATTTTGTAATCAAAATGGGAAAAATAAAGTTTGGAACTTTATTTTGTTTAATTGGGAATAAAATATGGATTAGATAAGTATTTGGTTTAAATAAACTGAAATATTGGGTATTTATTAGTTTGTAGCTAATAAATTAATTAGGTGATGTATTTCAACATTAAATTGTTGAAATAAACCAAAAGTAATGGAAACAAGGTTTTGAAAACTTTATTTTGGGAATTTAGAGTGAAAATAATCAATTTATAACTTTATTTTGGCAAATACAACAATAATAAAAAAATGTTGCCAATATTAATCTTTTATTGAAGTAAAATGAGAAATATGGAGATAATATGTGTTTTATTAAAATAAAATATGAAATATTATTTGAAAATAATATTTTGATGATTAAAAGAGTTAAATGATTTATTGTAATTTATTTGACAAGAAAACAATTTTTGTATAAGTTGTTGTAGTAAAAATAGTGTTTTATAATAAAATTGTGTAAATTGTGAAATATAAATAAAGATAAGGTTTTATTTATAAAAAACATTTTATTGTTGAAATAAATTTTATTTTGTTTTAATAACAATTCTTTTTTCTTAAAATTGGTTGCATACATTTTCATTTGAGTTTATATTAAGAAATATGTGTATATGTGAAAAATAAGTTAAAATATGTATATAGCCTTGTTTTTCTCTAAGTATTTGTAAATTAGGCTTGTTGGGTAAGATGTGAATCCAAAACCCATTCTTTAGAAACTTTTGGTGTGAGAAACTAATCCTGTACGTAGCTTCTCTTCCACCACCTTCTCAAAACATTTTTACAGTAAAAGAAAATAAGAGAAAATAATGGCTTCCTCACACTAAATCAAATTCCTGCTCAATTTGCTGCAAATTTCAAAGAGAAATCATCTAAATCAAGAATAGAAAGGTAATCTCCATCCAATACAAAAGAGTTTTCTAAATCAAGGATTTCTCCACCAAAAGTCGTCATCTTCATCTTGAAATCGCACAAAATCTTGCTAAATTGCTAAGGTGAGTTTAGTACTCACAAATGCTAGATAGAAAAGTTGAAGGCTGAGTAAATCATTCATAGAATTGCTTACTGTAAATATAAAAGTCTTTGTTCTTTGTTATATAAACTTCTTGTTTCTGGTTGCTACTTTGAGCACCAATATCTCTTTGATTTTCTCTAGATTTGCTGCCGGATCTTTTCTGCAGTGTTGTTTGGTTGTTGAACTTGTTGCATGTCAAAATTCAGTCCTTAATTCATCTGGTTTTTATGTAAAATATTATCTGAAATTTCAATACAAAGCAAGATTCACCCAAGAATAAACTCCATAGCCTGGGTCGACAGATAGGTCGACCCAGCAGTCTCCAGGTCGACCTGGGGGTTGACTTAGCCACTGGCTTGGGTCGGCCTCTATTGGTCTAGGTACGTGAAGTTGTGGCCATTGTTTTTTATACTTTTTGCGATACTTTGTCGTCTTTTGCTATGATTTTGAGGCCATTTCCTTTGCAATTTTGAGAGATTTTTGATGATGGTTATGGGCTATGATATCCATCAATGGGTTAACCGAGATTTGGAGGAATTTGGAATTTAAAATTTTGAATTTAAATTCGATTTAAATTGGGAATTGATTGGGTCTATTTCCAATGTTTTTTGAATTTTTTTATAAATAGTTTGGTTTTTGAAATCATTGTTATAAAACATTTCAAATTATTACTAAATTATATCAAGGAATTTAGATATATTAAAGCAGAATTTTCAATAAAATGTCTTCAAAATGATTTCAGAAAATTATTTTAAAATCACGTTTTCTCAATTAAATTATTTTATAAATAATATGCAATATTTTTACACTTTTCGGACGTATGAGAAAGAGAATTAAACAGTTTAGTAAAACCCGTGGCATGGGACACGTGAGTTTACTTTATTGGTTAATTCCAGACTTATACGATCGAAACTATTTAGGTTATTGATTTCTGAGTTATTTAGCCAATATATGGCGAGTTTTTGAGATTATAATTCCTATCTTTAGGAATTATCTAGGAAGGTCCATATTTGGCGGATTGCGGTTCGAGATCTGCTATTCAAGAAGTAAGATCTATGAGAACACGTTATAGTGTTTTATATTCCAATGAGATGAGGCGAGTCAGATTTTTCGAGTTTTGGGATTTTATGATGATTTCTGTTTTCTAATGTGGCAATAACAAGCAGTTAGTAAACCGTTAAGTGTGAACGTATGGTATGAGACGCACGTTAACCCTTTTCGAGTTCCTATTTGGGAGTTGTGACACACTCTGGATTGCCAGTACTATAGAACTTCGGGTCATCTGGGATTACGACTTCAATCGTCTGAGATTTACGACTTCAGTCGTATGGGAGAGGTACCTAATATAAGTACTAGGGGGATGGCATGTGCAGCATCGCTTAGGCATGCAAATGGGAGTTGGCCAACCCGAAGAATTTTTATGATTTTTTTATTTCGATTAACCAATTTGAGATGATGAATTTACTTATAGCCTCGAGTTAGAGAAAGGCTTATATATATGTTTTATGGTGATTTTGATATTGGGATTATAAACTCTTATTGAGTTTCATGAGTTTTGATTTGGAGATTTTGACGATTTCACTTATGGCTTACATATTGCTTATATTCATTTACATTGTATAACCCTTGAATGTGAAACCTCTATGCTATGTTAAACCTTATCAAGTGATTAACTTTGAGCCTCTATGGAATACCTATTCTTAGTTGTATAAATAGACTTTCTTAAATTATTCCTTTATCTTTAAAGGAATGTTTCATTATGCACTTATATTCCATTATCTTTTACTAATAACAAGTTCTAGTTATCCCGACCCATGTATTTATTACATGGGTCAGACCGAGTTGCAGGTTAGCTTTTGGACCTTTGCTAGCTTTACCTTTATGGAATTCTTCATCGACTTTGGTTATGGCATAGTTTTTGTGTTGTAGTCTTTTATTGGGAACCTTATGATGTATCTATTCTTTTGTGTGGATGTATGTATATATTGTGGTTGAATACCACTTGTGGCAAGTTGTATTACATTTGATGTATGTGTATATATATATTATCTGTGTTACTGTTCTGTGACTTAAGATTGTATAGTTATCTTATTTTGTTTTTGAGTCGATCCTGTAGCCACCATAGTAGTGTATTAGAAAGGAATCAATTATGTCGAATACCCAAGATGAAATGAAAAAAAATAAGTGCAAAATCTGAAATACTTAGCTCTTATCTAATGCAAGATTATGATGGTCACCCTTAACCAGCCATATTCTCCGCATTAGCAGACAGACTTACTATGTAATTCTCTTTGTTAATGTGGGTCTCGAGGTGGGGTATTACAGCTTGGTATCAGAGCTGGGTTTAGAACAAAATGTAATAAACGTAGAACAATATACACGATTACCATACATCAAGTATAATACAAGTGTAAACATCATCCCTAAATCATAGTTGAACCCAACCTTGTCCTTAATCTTTTGATTTCTTTGGGGATAGATAGAAAGGAATATGTCTAAGAATGTTAATTATAAATTCCATAGTATTTCTTATTTGGAGATTACCTATGATATAATTATAATTTAATATTGAGAATAAAATGAGATAGAGGTGAAAAAATTGTTTTAAATTATTTATTCAAATAAACAATGTGTTTGAAGTTAAAGATTTATCTTGTAATTTAATTGAATGGAGTTTTGAGTAATAATTGGAAATATTGGAATGTTTGGAAATTTGAGTTAATAAATTAATCAAGAGATGTACTTCAACAATTAATTGTTGAAATAAAAATAATTAAATAAATGGAAATAAAGTTTTAGAAACTTTATTTATAAGAGTTTGGAGTGAAAATAATCAATTAGTGGATTTTAATTGAGTTAATGTAATAATATTGGTAATTATTGCCAATATTAGCCTTTTATTGACTATAAAAGGAGAAATATGTAGTAATTATGTATTTATTGATATAAAAGAGTGAAATATGATTTAAAAATATTATTTTGATGATTAAAAACTGTTAAAATGATTTATGGTAATTTATTTGACAAGAAAACAATTTTTGTATAAATTTTTGTATTAAAAATGGTACGTTTACAATAAAAAGGTGCCAATTGTTTGTTTTTGATAAAAATAATGTTTTGTTGATAAAAAATAACTTTCTATAGTTGAAATAAAATTTATTTTGTTAAGATATCACACACATTTGTTGCATATATTTTTATTTGGTTTTAAAATGAAGAAGATAACATCAGCATGGGCTTCCCACGTTTAGTTTCTATTTCCTAAAAAGATTAAACAAAGAAAATGTGCCACAAATGAAATATCTTTGGGTATCACAATAGTTTTATTTCCAGTGGTTAGCGATGATACTGCTTCCAAACTTATAACAAGATCTGTCGATGAATGGTCAGGTAGAGAATGGTACTTTGCACGCTACACCAACTGTGAATTGAAGAATTTTTTTTACAAATTTGAAATAGACATCTCCAACCCTCTATTCATTGAATTCAATTTGTTACAACTATATATGGGTAAAATAATGACCAATATCATGCTGGATAAAGATACCTGCTAATAGAACTGAGGTAGTTACCTTACTCATTCCCCCATCAATTCCCATAAAAAATTGACAAAATATGCCGACTGGACAACAAAATGAATTCACACGGTAATATTTTTTCCATAGTACACATTCCACATAGTTCTCTTCTCCCCTATCCAATTTTACACCAGTTTGCCTTACTCACGTCCATCGGACGTGCCTTCGTACTTGTATTGATAAAATAGGTTGTAAATGTACATTTGTTTGTAATTTCACTAAGTAAAAATTGGGTTTGGGATTTTTGGTTGAATATTTGTATCCATATGACTAATTTGGGGAGTTCCGGTGAGAAGGAAATAGCCTGTACGTAACTTTCATTCCACCTTCTTCTCCAAAAACATTCATAGTAAAAGAAAACAGATATCCATGGCACTTCATGTTAAACTCATTCTCCACTCAAAATTTGCTACAAATTCAAAGAGAAATATCACCAAACCAAGATTAGAAAAGGTAATCTCCACCAATACTAAATTTATCTCATTAAAAATCTTGAATTAGATATGAATTGTCTGTAACAAATTCTATTTGTTCTGCATGTTTCTTTTATAGCTTTTACAGGTTGTTGAAGGTCGTTTCTCCACCAAAAGCTTCCAGCTTCATTTTCAATTCCTCTAAATTTTGGATAATCCATTAATGGATATCATAGCCCATAATCATCATCAAAAACATCTTAAAAATTGCATGGAAATAATATCAGAAACCATAGCACAAAGCAACAAAAGCTGCAGAAGACACAGGAAAAAGGGCCACGAACACACGTACCTGAGCCACCTAGGGGGTCGAGCCAGTCTAAAGGCCAGGTCGACCACCTGATCGACCTCCAGGTCAACCCCCAGGTCCACCTAGTGGTTGCTGGGTCGACCTCCAGGTCGACCCAGGCTACTGACAATTCCCTGTATATATTTCCTGCTTCGAACTCAAATTCCAACAGCAATTTACCAAAGCAAATGATTAATTTTTGCAACGAAAATTGACATGCAAAGAGTTTGACAATTAAATTACAATTTGGAAATGATCTGGCAGCAATTTGACTGAAAATCAAAGAGATATGGCCACTCAAAGTGGCAACGAGAAACAAGAAACAGGAAAAATCAACAACAGAGAATATGAACATATACAAAATCTTTTACAGAGCAGATTTCATTGCAATAGCACTAGATTTAGTTAGAAATTATGAATGTTGAACTCACCTTAGCAAATTAACAAGAGTTTGGGCAAATTCAAAAAGAAGTTGGAAGCTTTTGGTGGAGAAACGACCTTCAACAACCTGTAGAAACTAGAAAAGAAACATGCAGAAAAAATAGAATTTGTTACAGACAATTCATATCTAATTCAAGATTTTTGATGAGATAAATTTAGTATCGGTGGAGATTACTTTTTATAATCATGGTTTGGTGATATTTCTCTTTGAATTTGAAGCAAATTTTGATTGGAAATTAAATTTAACATGAAGTATCCATGGATTTCTATTTTCTTTTACTGTGAATGTTTTTGGAGAAGAAGGTGGAATGAAAGTTACGTACAGGCTATTTCCTTCTCATCAGAAGTCTCTAGATTAGTCAAATGGGTGCAAATATTAACCCAAAAATCCCAAACCCAATTTTTACTTAGTGAAATTACAAAAAAATGTACATTTATAACCTATTTTAACAATATATGTACAATCTTCTTCATTACAAAACAAAATAAAAATATACGCAACGAATGTGTGTGATTATAATTGTTATCTTAGCAAAATAAAATTTATTTCAACTATAAAAAGTTATTTTTGAAAGTTACTATGTGATTGTGTAATATGAAATTATAACTAAACTAATTACTTGAAGTAATAACATAGTAGTAAAAGACACCAGAGATTTTTATACTGGTTTGAACTTTCCGTTCTACGTTCAGTCCCAGACTCCTTCTGGATTTAATCAATACCCTCGCTTCACCCGGGAACCGGTATTACACCGTCTGGACAACCGAATAGGACTTCTACCGCTTGAGGATTCTATAATAGGTTTCAAATTCAAATGGAAATGTTTCCAGCTGAGTATGCTCTGAAATAGCACTGATAAGTTAATATAAGTACATCCTTTTTATAATCTTCTCCTTTATGTTATATAGTGTAATTTGTGAAGAAAGGAAGTCTAGTTGACTATAGAAGAGTGTGCTTGAGTGTTTGGTGATCAAATAGTTTGATTTGTAAAACTTGAAAGTAAATAGCAAGAATATAAAGTTTAGAAATCAAAATAAAAATGGGTTAAGAACAGTGTTAAAATTGCTTGCTATTTATAGTTGTTAAAGGTCGCAATATTTATGAAGATTTGCCATGAATCAGAATAGAAGCAACTGTTGAAATGAATGTTGTTTCTATTCAGGGAAGAGAAGCAACCTTTCGAAAAACTAGCTTTTTTAACTCGGACTTCTAAATTGAAATTCAGCCTTCTAAGTATGGTGAAATAACAAGGCAGCGCAGAAACAGTGCATTTTGACTTATTCAGACGTTTGAATATTGTGTTTAGACGTCTGAATTTGCTATTTAAAACATGCTTTGCTTCAGCAGTCAAACGTCTGAATTTATGATTCAGACGTCTGAATTCAGCTAATTCAAACATCTTCAAAACTTCATTTGAAAATAAGTGTGTGTATTCAATAGCTTGTGCATCTATACCAATTAGGAGAGACTTTAACATATATTACTAACTAGACGCAGACTCTATAACCTGTAAACGATTATGTCCATTAATCTGGAATCTGGTCATCAATATTTTCCTATAAAACTTAGATAATTACATATAATTGTTATTATCAAAATATCAGGAACTGAGGTTCTAACAATTTTTTATCAATAAAATCTTATTTTTATCAAAAAACACAATTTACACCTTTTTATTATAAAAGCACCATTTTTAATACAACAATTTATACAAAAATTGTTTTCTTGTCAAATAAATTACCATAAATCATTCTAACTCTTTTTAATCATCAAAAAAATATTTTTAAACCATATTTCACTCTTTTATATCAATAAATACATAATTACTACATATTTCTCCTTTTATATTCAATAAAAGACTAATATTGGCAACAATTACCAATATTATTACATTGACTCAATTAAAATCCAATAATTGATTATTTTCACTCCAAACTCTTATAAATAAAGTTTTTAAAACTTTATTTCCATTCATTTTTTATTTATTTCATTTCAACAATTAAATGTTGAAATGCATCCCTTGATTAATTTATTAACTCAAATTTCCAAACATTCTAATATTCCAATTTATTACTCAAAACTCCATTCGATTAAATTACAAGATCAATCTTTAACTTCAAAAACATTTTTTATTTGAAATAAACAAGTTAAAACAAATTTATCACCTCTATCTCGTTTTATTCTCAATATTAAATTATAACTATCGTTATAATTTAATATCATAGGTAATCACCAATACTAGGTTTGTTACAAACTGCCCCTTATAAAAATTGCGTCTTGGCAATTTCTAGAGGAAATCTACATTCAATAAATTTTATTTCATCAAACAAAGTAAACTTAGATAGATTAAAATGAAAAAATTCTTACCTTCATCGTGAGGAGATAAGAATCCAGGATACGATTGCTCGATGAGTTCTCTAGTTTCCCAAGTGTAGTCATTGGGATTATTGGACCATTGAATCTTCATAAGCAGAACACTCTTGTTTCGAAGACGTGTAGTCTCTGAAGCAAGAACTTTCACGGGATGCTGCACATAAGTAGATCAAGAGAAGCTTCTAATTACTCTAAAGCATGAGAATCAAGCACAAAATCTGAATCACATAGACACTTCCTCAACTGCGAGACGTGAAATACGTCGTGGACACCAGAAAACTGCTCGGGTAGTGCTACACGATATGCAACAGGACCGATACACTCTATAATAGGAAACTTGCCAATATAGCGTGGTGCCAATTTCCCTGTCTAGTTGAAGCGTCCACTTCCTTCAGAGGAGAAGCTCGGATATAAACAAGATGGATTTTCTCAAACGATTCTCAAATAGACTCTTTCGTTCTCCCTCGAATAAGATGGATTTTCTCAGACGATTCTCAAATAGACTCGGGGCCAAGAATGAGTTTTTCCCCCGATCCGTGCCAACATGATAGAGAACGACATGGCCTTCCCTATAAGGCTTCGAAAGGAGCCATGCCGATAGAAGTTTGGTAGCTATTATTATAAGCAAACTTAACTAGAGGAAGATGATTCTCCCAACTACCACCAAAATCCAAGGTACAAGCACGAAGCAAATCTTCCAATATATCATTCACCCGTTTAGTTTGTCCATCAGACTATGAGTGATAAGCTGTGCTAAGGTTATGCTTTATTCCCAAAGCTTGCTGAAGACTCTGCCAAAGTAACTCATGAAAAGAGTATCACGATCACATACAATAGATGAAGGCACGCCGTACAATCGAACGATCTTCTTAATATAAAACTTCGATAAAAGAGATGCCATGTAATTAGATTTAATAGGAATGAAATGTGTGGACTTGGTGAGATGTTCCACAACAACCCAAATACTGGTATGGCCTGACCTCGAACGTGGTAAGCCATCGATAAAGTCCATAAAAACTTGGTCCCATTTACACAATGGAACCTCTAAAGGTTGAAGAAGACCACTGGGTCGCTGATGCTCGGCCTTAAAGCTGACAAGTCATGTAATTGCTTACATAACTTACAATATCTCACTTCATGCCTTCCTAGTAATAGAGACGACGCATAACAGCATACATTGTGCTGCTGCTTGGATGGACAGTATACTTAGAATGGTGGCATTGAGGCTAGAATGTCTCGCCTAAGTTCAGGAATAGAAGGCACGACTAGACGGTTCTTCCTTCGAAGATACTCATAAATATCGATGTTGAAATCCCTCATCTCAATATCATCGTGGGATTCAGACTCACACTTTTGAATAAGAGTGAATATATCATGATCTTGCCGCTGTTCCTCAGCAATCCGGTCAAGAATTATAGGACGAGCTTCCATGCTATATAATAGGATATGTGAATCTGAAGTGGAAGCACGATCACGAATATCCCATATGGAAAGAGTCTTAAGAACTTTCCACTCTGCAATCATCATAGATACAATACTAAATGCTTACGACTCAAAGCATCAGCCACTCGATTCCCCTTGCCAGGGGTATACTGAATGTCGAATCATATGAAGCTAGAAACTCCAGCTAACGCTGCTGTCGCATGGTTAGCTCTTTCTGGGTGAACAAATATTTGAGAGACTTATTATCGGTGAAAGGGTAAAGTGCTCTCCCAACAAATAATGATGCCACATCTTTAAAGCAAAGACAATGGCATAAGCTCTAAATCATGGGTAGCGTACCGAACCTCGTTCGGTGCCTTGTAAAGTAGGCAACTACCCTATACTTCTGCATAAGAACATCACTGAGGCCACTATGACTGGCATCGGTATAGACAATAAGATCCTGATTCCCTTCAGGAACTACAAGAACAAGAGCATTAGTGAGAAGCTCCTCCAATCTCTGATAGGAGGCCTCACACTTATCTGACCAAAACAGCAAACGCCTTTCTTTGTAAGGCTAGTCAGTGGAAGCACAATACGGGAAAGTTTTTGATGAAGCTGCGGTAATAACCCGCCAACCCAAAAAGCTACGAATCTCATGAACATTCTCAGGCTTCTTCCAATTCTGGATTGCTTCGATGTTGGAAGGATAAACCGAAATGCCTTTGGAAGAAAAAACATGGCCTAAGAACTTAACTTGCTTTACCCAAAAATGACACGTAGAAATTTTTTCTTCGAGTTGATGCCATTGAAGAGTGCTCAAAACAATTCTAAGATGTCGAGCATGATCAGTTTCAGACTTAGAATACACAAGAATGTTGTCGATGAAAACAAGAACAAACTTATCGAGATATACCCGGAATACTCAACTCATAAGGTCGATGAAGTAAGCAGGGGCATTCGTCAAACTAAACAGCATGACAAGCCACTCATATGAACTAGAGCGAGTGTGAAAAGCTAGTAGTGGAATGCTATCTTCCACAACTCGAATCTGATGAAATCCCATAGCAAGGTCAAGCCGAGAGAATACCTTACCACCACTCAACTGATCGAATATATTGTCGATCCTAGGCAATGGATAGCGATTCTTGATGGTTAACTCATTAAGCTTGCGATAATCGATGCATAGCCTGAGAGTCCCATTGGACTTCCTCACAGATACCATCGCGGCCCCTATGTTGAAGAACTAGATCGAATAAAGTGCTTGGCTTCAAGCTCAAGGAGTTGCTTCTTGAGTTCCTCATTCTCTTTGGTAAACATCCTCGCAAGAGGATGACTAATAGGCTGCGCGCTTATAGTGAGGTCGATGCGAAACTCAATAGCCTGCTTGGGTGGTAATCTCGAAACAGGCTCAAATAAGTCTGGAAGTCACGAACAATAGGAATCCAGGACACATCATCATCGTCGTCTCGAGATTCAAGAGAAAATAGAGAAGTCATGGAACCACGATCGATATCTCGTAGAAAAGGGGACAACTGAGTTGGAGAGTCGGTATGTCAAAGATATAAGACTGTCTAAACATAGAATCCTGACATCATATCGAACTAGCCAGTCCATCCCCAATATCATATCGAATCCAAGACAAGGAATAACATGAAGATTCGCATGGAAAGAAAAGACACAAATAAGAATCTCAACATCTTCACAAAGCACACTCAGGGTTGCGGATCCCCCGATAGGATTCGCAATCCTCAAAGAAGTAATCAAAGAAGAAACATCCAACTACAAGGCATCAACGAGTTCCTTTGATACGAATGAATGCGATGCACCCGTATCAAAGAGCACTCTAATAGAACGATCTTGGAACAATATAGAACCCTCAAGAACGGTAGGAGATATACCTTGGGACTAAGATGCACTACCAAAGGCCTTTGCCACATTCAGATTGCCAGAACGAGCATCCTCTTCTTCTTAAGGCAAGTAGAAATCATGTGTCTTTCTTGATTGCAATAAAGACACTTGCGATGATGAGGACACTCTCAAGCTAGATGATCTCGAGAATCACAGTTGAAGCAAGCTAAGACTTTGGCTGAAGGAGGTGCTGCAAAAGAACTAGAACCAGAATTGCCTTGCTTCTTCTTCTTCTTCTTAGGAGGAAAGGACTTGGATCTCTGAAAAGGGAATTTCTTCTTCTATAGATTCTTTCAAACCTCTGCCTTATCGCTACTATCCTTTTCCTTTTGAAGGCTTTGAGGTGAAGCGTCGAATCCGCAAGCTCCTCGAATGAGAGCTTAAGTTGAAGCATGAGAAACTTCTTCAAATACTTCTTAAGTCCAAATACGAACTTAAGATTCTTCTTATATGAGGAGCTAATGAACTCAAGCCCATACTTAGATAGAGACTCAAAAGATGAAACATAACCTGATATGGATGACTTGCCCTGCTTCAACTCAAGGAAGCGATGGACAAGGAATGCCTTCTCGGACTTTGGTATGAACATGAGAGGGTGGACTCATCTATCTCTGCTATAAGAAGCTTATACCAGTCTAAAGCCGGTTCTTGTAGCATACTCGATGCCACAAGAACTCGATGATGGTCATATATCCCCATGTGAGTGAAGATGCGCTTGCAAGTACGGAGCCAAGCCTGAACCTCTAAAGCTGACTTGGAGCCTTCCAACGGCTTGCCTTCGAGGTGAGTGAAGTCGCTACACATGCGCAAAAATGCAGATTTGCATGGAGGAGAAGAATGAGCTGGTGCAGGAGGCCGAGTGCTCCTAAAAAGCTCAAGAAACGAGAACCACTGGACGGTCCCATCTATTAAGTCGACCTCTTCCTCTTCCAACTATAGCTGAATGTTAAGATAAGATATGATTATTGACAGGGTTAGATATTAGAAATTCAAATGCAGTAATTAAGGAATACTATGGAATTAAAATTAACATTCCTAGACATATTCCTTTCTATCTATCCCCTAAAGTAATCAAAAGGTTAAGGACAATGTCGGGTTTGGTTATGATTTGGGGATGATGTTTTCTAGTGTATTATACTTGATGTATAATAATCGTGTATACTGTTGTGTGTTTATCATATTTTTTTTGATTCCTGCTCTAATACCAAGTTGTGACACCTCACCCAGATTCCACATTAAGATAGAGAATTACATGGTAATTATGTTTGCTAATGCAAAGAATAGGGCTAGTTAAGGGCGTCCATCATAGTCTTGCATTAGGTAAGAGCTAAATATGTCGATTTGGTGCTCGTTTTTTTTCATTTTGTATTAAGTGTTCGACATACTTAATTTCTATCTAATACACTACTATGGTAGCTATAGGATCAATTCAGAAACAAAATACAATAACTATAACAATCACAGTCATAGAACAGCAACATAGGATATATATATATACATATCCATACATCAAGTGTAATACAACCCGTCACAAGTGGTATTCAACCACGATATATACATATATAGATCCCGCAAAATAGTATACATTATATAGTTCCCAACCTAAAAGACTACCACATAAAAACTAGCCATATCCAAAGCAATGGAGAAACCCAAAACAAAAGGCTAGCAAAGGTCCATAGCAAGTCCAAAAAGGTAAGCAAGCTAAGAGTTCAACTACCTAACCTGCAACTCGGTCTGATCCGGGTAATAAATACACGAGTCAGGCCAACTAGAACTTGATATTAGTATAAGATAAGGGGAATATAAGTGCAAGGGAACTCTTCCTTTAGTTATAAAGGAGTGATATACAAGTATAGCTCAAATGCAATGCTATGAAGTAGATTCATTAAGGTTTTTCGCATCAATAGGTTTGTTCAACATAACTATTAAAGGCGTTCAATATAAATGCAAGTAACCATTCAAAGCTATAAGGGAACCCATCAAAATTTCCAGTATAAATCACATAGAACTCAAAATAGAGTTCAAATCCCCTGAAAGAAATCATCCTATATGACATCTCATGTAGTCCTATGCTATCGATGTAACAAAATCTCAAAATGGTGAAATCATATAAAAATCAGAAAACTCAAAAAACCCCGATTGGCCAGATCCTCGATTGCAAAGCCGAAGCAATGCTGCACGTGCTAAACTCTTGTCCAGTGCTATTAAAATTTTAGCTACCCAACACATGGACCCGAAGGTCGTACTCGTGGTGATTGAAGTCACATACTCAAATGACCTGAAGGTCTATAGCACTGGCATACTCGTGGATGTGTCACAAACCCTCGGAAAGGAACCTAAAAAGTGTTAAGGTACATCCCATACCACAAGTTCGCACTAAATGGTTTACTATCCGATAGCTAATTCCATATCATAAAAATAAAATGACAAATCTCAAAAATCTCAGAATACTCATATATCTTGCCTTGTCTCATTGGCAAGTGCAAATAAATATCATAGTGGTTTTTCATAAACCATAATTTCCGAAAAGGGAAATCTCATCTCAAGACTCGTCTCGTCTCATCAGTAAGTAAAACAACATATAAAAGTGGTTCTCATCGATTATTACACCTATAATAGGGGATCTCAAACTTCTCAACTCTTTAAATATTGGATAAGTCAGATAATTCTATAATAGGAATTATAAACCTCAATAATCAACTTAAAACATCATACTCAAGAGATTTCGATCGTATAAGTCCGGAATTAACCAAAATGTAAATTCACATGTCACATGCCACGTGTTTTACTAAATTGTTTAATTCTCTTTCTTATACGTCCGAAAAGTATAAAAATAAAGTATATTATTTATAAAATAATTTTCTTGAGAAAACGGGATTTAAAAATAATTTTTCTAAACCATTTTGGAAGTAATTTAGTGAAATTTCTCCTGTTTTTAGGAAATAAATATTTTAAAATACTTTGAAATAATTTAATAATAGTTTAAAAAATATTTCATAATAATGATTTCAAAAGCCAAATTATTTAGAAATTTTCTCAAAATTTATTTGAAAGGAATAGCGCTTGAAAATCGGGAAAAACGAAGGAATTACCCCAAATCAATATTCGAATTAAATTCGAATTTAAATCAAAATTTAAAATTTTCATGACTATTCTATTTGAATCCTCTTCGATATGGGTGCTTGGCATTTATGCATACTGGAGAGATTTGTTAATGCTATTAGATGTTCTGGTCTTGTTGCTTACTTGAGGATTGTGAATCCTTTTGAGGGGATCCACAATACTTGACGTGAGAATTTTGAAAAATTGTTCCCTATAGTTTATCCTTGCATGTGTTTTATCATGCTATTTTCTATCTTGAGTTTGGAGTAATTTGAAAGGAATAAGTTTGCATTTTATCAAGCCACATTCTGTGATTTGAAGGGTCCTATATTTAGGTATCCTGATTCAGTTGGTTGGTTAATTCTTTGTCTTTGAAATATTGATTATGATTCCAAAGTCTCTGTATTCATTCTTGATTATCGATATGTTGATGATATATCTCAAATTTTCGTCATTGTGACTCTATTGATTTCTGTAAGTCCGTTTAGGAATGACACCCAATCGGGCAATCAAATATTGTATTGATCTCATTTTCGGTTCTTAGCCTTTCGATCATCCTTCCACAAGGATACCCACTAAGGAAATGAGGAGATCCTTGGAATTTAATTGATATTGCCATTCTTACCTCTTTTTAGATAACCTTTTTGGATACTCATTTATAGGATTAGTAACATTACTTCACCCGAAGTAATGATTTTCCATTTGTGTTCTTCTTCTCATTTTGAGAAGATATTTTACTCTTACCTATATATCTCACTGATTTCATATTCGATCTCTTGGTGGCGCTAGGATATTTCTTCAGCTTAACCCTACATCGATTTCATTAGCTTCGAATTGTAGAGGATAGTGTTCTTTTACCGCTTTCTGCACTCGCTATGGGTTTCTAAGAAGTTCGTTATACCGTTAGGAACGACGAACACTCCAATCTATTTCCTTAACCTTGTGAATCGAGTATTCTAGGAATATCTCAGTGAATCCCTTTCTTGTGTTTTTGATTTTTTGAGTATATTTAATGATAGTGTTTTCTAATTTTTTTTCAAAATAATTGAAGATATATTTCTAAGAGAAATTGGTTATGGCATAGTTTTTATGTTGTAATCTTTTATTGGGAACCTTATGATGTATCTGTTCTTTTGTGGGGATGTATGTATATATTGTTGTTGAATACCACTTGTGGCATGTGTATTACATTTGATGTAAGTGTATATGTATTTATCTATGTTGTTGTTCTGTGACTTGAGATTATATCATTATCATATATTTTTTCTGAATCAATCCTATAGCCACCATAGTAGTGTATTAGGAAGGAATTAAGTATGTTGAATACTCATAATAAAATGGAAAATAAATAAATAAATGCCAAATCCGGAAAACTTAGCTCTTATCTAATGCAAGACTATGATGGTCGCCCTTAACCAACCCTATTCTTCGCATTAGCAGACAGAATTACTATGTAATTTTCTTTGTAAATGTGGGTCTCAGGGTGGGGCATTACAGCTTGGTATTAGAGCAGATTTCAGAACAAAATGTAATAAATGCAGAACAGTATACACGATTACCATACATAAACTATAATGCAAGTATAAACATCGTTCCCAAATCGTAGTTGAACCCAACCTTGTCCTTAATCTTTTGAGTTCTTTTGGGGTAGATAGAAAGGAATACATCTGGGAATGTTAATTGTAAATTCCACTAGTATTCCTTATTCAATAAATTTCAATTGTTAATATCCACCCCTATGAATAATCGTAGCTTATCTTAACTTTCAACAGATGGTTGGAAGAGGTAGAGGTGGCACTTCGATGTCAGGATAATCCAATGGCTCTCATCCCGAAGGAGTTTATATATCGACCGACCAGATTCTTGAGCTTCTTAAGAGCACCTAGCCTCTTACTCCTACTCATTCCTTTTCTCTGGGTAAATCCACATTTGCGCGTATGCAGCGACTTCACCCATCTCGAAGGCAAGCCATTCAAAGGCTCCAAGACAGTTTTGGAGGTTCAGGCTTGGCTCCGAACATGCGAGCGCATCTTCACTCGTATGGAGATTTTTGATCATCACCGTGTTCTTGTGGCATCAAGTATGCTACAAGAATAAGCATTAGACTGGTACAAGCTCCCTATAGCTGAGGTAGATGAGTCTAATATTACATGGCAGCATTTTCAAGATAGTTTTTGAGCTTAAGTTCGTGCCAGAATTCGAGAAGGCTTTCCTTGCCTGTCGCTTCCTCGAGTTGAAGCATGGAAAATATTTTGTATCAGATTATGTATCCTCCTTCAAGTCTCTATCCAAATATAGGTTCGAGTTCATTGGTACTGCATACAAGAAGAATCTTAAGTTCGTTTCTGGACTTAAGAAATATTTGAAGAAGTCGCTCATGCTTCAGTTTGTGGATTCGGTGCTTATGGATTTGGTGCTTCGCCTCGAAGCCGTCAAAAAAGAAAGGGATAGTAGTGATGAGGCTGAGGTTCAATCGAACCCAAATAAGAAGAAATTTCCCTTTTAAAAATCCCAATCATTCCCTTCTAAGAAGAAGAAACAAGGCAATTTTGGTTCTCACTCCGGTGCTGCACCTTCTTCAGCTAGAGTATTGGCTCGCTTCAATTGTGGTTCTAGAGACCATCTAGTTAGAGAATGTCCTCAAACCGCCAAGTTCATTACTGCAAGAAGGAAGGACATATAGTTTTAGCATGTCCTAAGAAGGGGAAGAGTTCAGGTTTGGGGAATCTGAATGTGGCTCAGGCTTCTGCTAGTGCATCTCAACCGTGAGGTATATTTCCTAATTTGGAAGGTTCTATTCTTTTGTGGGGATGTATGTGTATATTATGGTTGAATACCACTTGTGGCATGTTGTATTACAGTTGATGTAAGTGTATATGTATATTATCTATTGTTGTTCTATGACTTGAGATTGTATTATTATCATATTTTGTTTCCGAATCAATCCTGTAACCACCATAGTAGTGTATTAGAAAGGAATTAAGTATGTCGAATACTTGTAATAAAATGAAAAAAATAAGTGCCAAATCCGACATAATTAGCTCTTATATAATGCAAGACTATGATGGTTGCCCTTAACCAGCCCTATTCTCTACATTAGTAGACAGAATTACTATCTAATTCTCTTTATTAATGTGGATCTTGGGGTAGGGCATCACATGGTCGACCTGGAGACTGCTGGCCTAGGTCGGCCCCGGTTGGTCCAGGTACGAGAAGTTGTGGCCATTGTTTTTTTATACTTTTCGCAGCACTTTATCGTCTTTTGCTATGATTTTAGGGCCAATCCCTTTGCAATTTTGAGAGGTTTTTGATGATGGTCATGGGTAAGCCGAGATTTAGAGGAAATTGGAATTTAAAATTTTGAATTTAAATTCAATTTAAATTGGAATTCTGTTGGGTGTATTTCCAATGTTTTTTTGATTTTCAAGCATTATTTCTTCCAAATAAGTTTTGAGAAAATTTCTAAATGGTTTGGTTTTTGAAATCTTTATTATAAAACATTTTTAAATTATTATTAAATTATTTCAAAGTATATAGATATATTCAAGCAGAATTTTCAATAAAATTTCTTCAAAATGATTTCAGAAAATTATTTTAAAATCCTATTTTCTCTTGTAAATTATTTTATAAATAATATACATTATTTTTACACTGTTCAGACGTAAGAGAAAGATAAACAGTTTAGTAAAACCCATGGTTTAAGACACGCGAGTCTACTTTATCGGTTAATTCCAGACTTATACGATCGAAACTATCTGGGTTTGTGATATCCCGGAAATTTTGACAATAACAATTTAATAATTTATGTCAAATTTAATTGATTTGATCATATTGTTAATAATAAATTTGAATTAAATTTAATAATCCTCTTTAAAATAAATATTTAAACTGATAATCTATTTTAAAGGCTAATAAATTGTTTTATATTTGTAATGTATACATATCTGTATATATTGTGAATAAATAATCTTTGTTTTAAATTTAATATATATAGGCATGTTTTCTTATTCTAATATTTTTGATAAATTAAAAATTGGATTGAATAAATAACCATATGATTTTAATACTCAAACTAAAAATTTAATTATTTAAAATTGATTTTAGTTTAAGTTTAAATTTAAATAAAAAGGTTTGTTTTGTTTTTATGTAGCTAATAAAATAAGTAATATATTAGATAAGAAGACAAATGCTTTTATGAATTATTTTAATTTAATCATGAGTTATATTTAAACAATATTAATGATGTAATGTTTACAAATGGATTTTTAATACAAATAAAAATTGTTATCTTAAATCTATGTATATGTATTTGATAGAAAAGATGTGATTGTAAATTTGAAATAGCATCTTTCAAATATGTTTAAAATAAAAAAAGTCTTTAATATATTGAACTTAAGCATAAAATCCAATGTATGATATTAGCATAAGTATGAAAATAACTTAATAATCATCAAATTAAGTATTTGATAATTAAAGTTTAAAAAATAAAAAGAGAAATAAAAATAAGCATAGAAATAAATACTTAGGCTAAAATTCTTAGCAAAGACTAAAATAACTTTATATATTGGACATAAGTAAAACACAAACCAGGCTTGAAATGTTGTAATCTGTGAACTAAATAGGCAAGACAAAGCAAAAGAAAATCTATCAACATCAAAATTAATAAGTTAGACAAAGGAAAACATTTTGTACTTAAGTGTAAAAGCAAATCAGGCAAGGATATAAGGCAAGCTAGGCATGTGAAAAATAATAATGTGTAGCCTGTAAGACTTTAGGCAAGTACAAGTAAGAAAACAGGTAAGAAGCTTATATAGGAGGTTTAGATTATCTGCTTAGTTAAGTTTCAACATGTACTAATTAAATAAAGAGTAAACAAAAAGTACAATGGCATTTAATACTTTCATTTCAGCATACAAATAAAGTCAATTCGAAATCTAAGTAAGCATTTCAGCCTCCTTTTGACAAATCTGCCTGATAAAAACAAAACTAAATCTATGATTAAAGATAATATTGTACCAGTATAGAGCATACCAGTTAACACCTTCCTCTGAAATCTTTTCTTATAAGTATACATATCTTCCACTTCTTTTTGTTTATAAAACATAAACAAAATCAGAAAAACATAAGTAAATTCTCATTTTTACAAACTTAAACTACTTCTATAAATTAAAACAAGGAGGTTAAAGGAAATCAAAGAAAGTCATGGTTTTTATGTTAAATCTGTTGCAGGCTTTCATGTTTTCAAATACAAGTCTCTGAAATCAAAACAAAAGCATGCAAAGTTTCATTCCAGTTCAAAAGGCCCTCTGCATTTTCAAGTGAGTAACTCTTTTAAATAACTTAAGTTTTTAAACTTGTTGCATGCTAAAATTTGAATGCTTAAATATATTGTGTAGATATTTATATATTCATTCCTCTGATTGTTTGTGAGATGAAAATCTCTGCATACTTCAAGCCTGCAAACTCAACCTGTTTTCATCATAAATCCGCTCTGTTTATTTTTAAGTGAGTAACTTAACTTTTTAAAACTTTAAGTAAAAGTTGTTGCTTGCTAGTTCGTTAAGGTGATATGTATTGCATGAATGAAACCTGATGAGAATATTATTTTGTGTATGCTGTGTGTTTTTACTCTGCACTGTTCTGTTACCCTTTCCAGGCTTAAAATTTCCAAATAAGCACATTATCACTTAATCTAGTTTTTGTTAGGGTTCAACTTACAAATCAAAGACGTTTGATTCAACATGATGAATGTTTAAAAATTTAAGTAAGCCATAAATGAAGCTTGTTGCCTTTGGAAGTAAAATAAACATCTGGCATGTTAAATAAATCAAAAACTCAAACCTTTAAAAGTGTAATTCCAGTATTATAAATTGAATATTTAAGTCAAAATATGATTTTTAAAACAAAAATATTGATTTTCCATTAAGCATGTCAAAAACAGTTCCTTGTTGAACTGATAATGCTTTCATATCAATTTCCAATGATCGCACATATTTAAAATGTTGAAATTTTGTACAAAGCAAATTTAGAGATCGATGACAATGGGAAAATTTTTAAATAAATTTTTCTATTGCAAGAACGTTAGAAACGAGTAAGATTTAGGTTTAATACTTGGTTTTGCTGAGGTCTGGAATCATGGTGATTTCACCTCCTCTGGTTGGCCGAGTTGACTGTGATTCTGGAGAAGAGTAGTATGGAGGGTGGCGAAGTTGAGACCGGAGCCGTCAACTTTCAGGTGGTCGCGATTTTTTTTGCAGCGCGTTGCCAAGTTTGGATGTGAGGTGATCTCAGTTTCCAGGTTTGGGTTGGAGGCCTCGAATTTGATTTCGAGATGGGGAAGACGAACTGAGGATCGTATTTGGGTGTTTGGATGGTTGTCGACATAAGAAGATCATCGTTGATGATCTATGACGGTCGGCGGCAATGTGCACTTGCACAGTGCATTTTCTTGGTTCTGTTTAGTTTGGTAACGTAGGATTATTTTGTCTCGTGATTTACCCGAAGCATAGTGATGATTGGCTCGTGTTATTTGGGGTTTTTGCTCGAAGCAAAAATAGTTGGGCTCGGGTTGATTGCTTGATTTCAGGTTTTACAGGAAACCTGTTTTTTCTGTTTTTTTTTATTTTAAAATAAAATCCAAAAGCTAAGCTTAAATGAAAATTTAAGGTTAAAAAGGAGATTAAATCCAAGTTTAATCTGATTCAAGTTAGCTTTGAACTTTAATTAAAACAAATAAAGTTTTTTTTTAAATTGTTGTAACTACTTATAAAAAGAAAAGTTTGAGTAGTTGGATTTTAAAGTGAAGCTTTAAATTGTAGGATTGAGTTTAAATTTAAAGATTTGTATCTAAGATTCAATATAAATTTGAATCTTAAATTTGAAATAAAAAGGAGATTTTAAATTTGAATGATAAAGAGAATTTTTAAATTTGATTTGAATTCAAAATGAAATCGTGTTTAAATTCTTTTAATCTTCTATTTAAGAAAATTATTCTTTTAGTTGTAAAATAAAGAGGAGTTTGGAATTGTTAAGATTAATTTGATTTCATTTTAAATCTTAAATTTAAAATGAAAATTCAAAAGTAAATTTAAATTAAATTGTTAAAATACCTTATTAATGATAAATTGATCATTAAATAGAAAAAGGTTTCAAAAACTTAAGGCTTGTAATTATCAAATTAACTAAATGGATAATGAATGACTAGAATTAATTAACTCAGAAATTAAGAGTTAAATTTATTTAAATAAGATATAAGTTAAAGGTAAATTAATTGGTAATTAAGAAATCATTGGTTTAATTTTAAATCGATGATTAGTAATCAATTAATGAATTAATAAAGGATTAATTAATGAGTTATTAAGACTAACTTAAAATGTAATTCATAATAAATCGTAGTTAATTACTTTAGGAAAGTAATTAAAGAATTATAATTAGTTAATCAGGGTCATTAACTAAAATTATGAAATAATCAATTAATGGGATTATTTTTAATAATTAATTAAATTATTTATTTTAGATAAGCAATGGTGAATTTTTAAGTATAATTACTTAACGAAAGTAATTAAGAAATTAATTACTCATGGTAATTAATTCTATGAATTGTTTAAGTTAATTAATTTAATTAAATTAAATTTAATTAATAATCATTTGAGGATGTGATAAGTATAATTACTTAGGGAAGTAATTAATGATAATTACCGGATGTAATTAACTGAGGGTGATTTAATAATGAAAGTAATTGGAATATACTTACTTTATATAATTAATCAGGGGATTAATTAGAGAAAATTAATTAAGGAGTAATTAATTTATTTGATGAGTAATTAAAGATGGTTAATTACTAATGGTATTAATCAGAGGTGATTAATAAATGTGGTTTAATTGAAGATTAATTACTTAAGGTAATTAATTTAAATAGGGAATTAATGTAAAATGTAATTAGAAATCATTAATTGATATAATTAATGATGGGATGATAAATTTAGATTAATTAATCAATAATAAGAAATTAAAGAGTAATTAATTAGTGTAATTCAGAAGTAATGTAATGTTTGTAATTTAAGGTTAATTTCTATATTTGGATAAGATAATTAATTTGTGAAAATAATTAAAGGATGATTACTTGAATATAATTAAATGTTAATAAATCTAGTATGATTAATTGAAACGAATAATTAGTGAATGATTTATTAATTGATTGGAAATTGATTAATAATTGTGTAAGCAAGTTTTAAATGATGAAGTAATTAATTTAATTTACTTTAAATTAATTAGAGATGATATAATTAATTTAATTCATTTTAAATTAATTATAGCTTGTATGATTGCTTATGTATGGATGGATGAAATTGTTTACCTTGAATGATTTAAGATCTCAGATATAAGAAATTGATGCCATGTGATATGGATGCTTTGATTTAAATATGATGATAATAAGAATTATATGTTATGATGATATGCATTATCTGTTTGTAGTAATAATATTGATTATCTGTTATGATGATAACATTGATTATCTATTATGATATTGTGAATTATCTATCTGTGTGTATGTTGAATTATTTTGAATTAAACTGTTAAGACTAAATAGACAACTTGGCCTTAAAAGACACGTTTTGGATTTCGATGAGACCGGGATCGGGTTTTCCATATTTGGAACATCCGAAAACCACATCGATTCCAAATTAACGATAGGTCGTGAATCTGAAGTGAAGATGAAGATTCTGAATGCAAGGGTTATCGTCGTTAACTCTGAGGGTGATTCCAAAATGAGTGTAACGAGATAATGCCTTCGGTTTCGTTCGAACCCGGAATGAACTTGTATGGATTGAATGCTTTCAACACATCGTCAGGTGGACGATGAGCATTCTAAGAAATATGTTCTCTAAAGGTAATCGTAGCCTCAAGCCTCATCAATCGGGAATGGCTAAAACAGGGGAGGTGCAGCAAGGTTAGGTGGGTCATGCCCAAGCAGGACAAGATTTTCCCCTGTCTAGATGTCCCTTTTTATTCGGCTGTGTGGACAGTTGTGAGCTCCAACTGTCGGGGTTGTCTTGTTCGGGACTGTTCAGTAAGGAATGGCTCCGGCCTTGTGTTGCAGGGGGTCGGGAGTGATCCTCGGTACGTTGATCTAGGCCACGTACTGTAACGGGCGGTACCCCAGTAGCCCTGCCATTGTATGGAATCCACAATCCAATAAGTGCCAACGGTTTTGATTGTATTACCCACTTTTGTGGCTAGTAGCTGGAATTTAATAGATGTAACAATTTCGGCTATTTTCTATTTACTTGAAAACCCTAGACCTATTATAATATCACAGAATTTCCTATCAACTGTTTTGGTTAGCGTAAGGTAAAAACTTACCCATATTTATTCGTGGGAAGTCTTACGTTTTACCTTTTGTTTTCAAATGTTTTTTTCAAAGTTAAGCAACTTTAACCTGTTACTCATACCAGACCCATGTCTGACCCGGAGTTTATTTTTGTTTTCATAAATTCTCGGGTAGCCAAGGGATTCAGGTTAGATTTGACGAATTCTGGAGGAGCAATGGAGCAGGAGGCTTCTACGTTGTAGACTACACATAGTGTTCCGCTGTGTTGATGTCTTTGGGATTATTTGTTTGAGTTGTGATGTATTAACTAGACAGGTGTTTATAACTATCTAGTATGTGTTGTATGATCTGTATAGCTCTGATATATGTAAAATTATGTAATAGTTATGTGATCTATTATATTTTGTTCCATTCCGCTGTGAGATTCTGATGTTGTTGTTCTTTCTTCTCTATCTTTTCTATTTTCTCATCCCTTTCTTTCTTCAAGATGAAACGGTTTTCTGGGGTCAGAAAGCCGGGTCGTCACAGTTGGTATCAGAGCGCTAGGTTGAGTGAATACCTAGGCTCTTGAGTGATTTCTACCTTGAGAGAGCGTATTTGTAATTTTGTAATATATATTTATATTTATTTCTACCTATTTGTTGGGTTACCTCTCCGGGTTATCCGATATAAGTTATAAAGGTAGATTGGGTAGGTGTGTGTGTAACACAACTACCAATGGTTGGAGTATGAATATTTGAGGTTGGAAGTGTATTTGTCGAGACTGTAGACCTATTACCATCTCGAGTGAGCTTTGAATGGAGTAAAGATTTTATTTAACTCTGAAGGAAACCTGTTAAGGTTCAGAGTTTATTTTTGAACGTTAGTTTGGATGAGCTAGAGTTTGGACCTATCGGTTTGGCATAAGCAAGTCCGGATATCTTACCTCTAGATGTAGTAGCTGTGTGATGAGACACAGTGACTGTGGAAATCTCCAAAGATGTTTCTTTGGAATCAGTTAAAGAAGTGTAGCTGTTTCGGTGTTGGAGCTGAGTTCAGTAAAATGTTTCTGTTGGTTTGAGGTCCGAGTTTCTCGAAGAGCTCTGGGTTAGGAATTTCTTGGCATTGGTGTTGGCAAGGAAGTTTTTAACTTCTAAATCAGCAGTGGAGTTCAGAAACAACAAGAGTGATTCCATTTCTTTGATGTGTTGGCTAATTAAGCGTAGGCTGTTCTGTTTGGTGAAGAGAGAACAGTTTTTCTTTGGTAGTGGGCTAGATTGATCGCAAAAGTGACTTGCGATTGCTGAGTGTTCTCTTGGGTTATCTGATTTTTCTGGATGTCTTCAGGAAGTTAGAATTTTGTTCGTATCTAGAAATTGAATTTGGTATCTACTGGATACCAGGAGTGGTGCCAATGGTTCAGCTCAGTTGTAAGTTGATTTTTGGAAAAATGAGTTGGAGAAGCAGCTCGAGTTTTGGAGGAACTTCTGAGTTTCTTTTAAGGATCTGTTACACCATAGTTCAATGATATGTTTTCCAGTCTGTCCTCGAGATCATCATCAGCATTTTCATCTGCTTAGTCAGAGTAGCGCAGTGGAAGTATGGTGGCAGCTGTTGGTGTAGAAACAACTAGAATTTACAGTGTTTTGGATTAGAGAGTTTCTACTGGGAATTTTTCGGGATCTTAAGACCAGATTGGAATGCATCTGTAACGACCCAGGATTTTTATGAATTTAAATTGATAATTTAAATGAATTTTTGAATTAAAAAAAATTGTAAAATTAATTATAAAGGGCAGCGAGTTTCCCCGATTCAAATAGAAATTATATTAAGTCGTATGAATTTGAAAATTTGTATATATGTGAATATATATGTATATATTGGATTTGAGATAAAATCTTAAATAAATGGTTTTTAAAATAAATAGAAATAAAAATACAAGACGATAAGTATTTAAGTTGAAAATTAATATGTAAGTCATAAGAAAAGAAAAGAAACGACATTTAAATATGAAACAAAGTTGTAAATAAATATGCAAAATAAATAAAACAAAAGTATATACATTGACACAAGTATAAAAATAAATAAATAAATTGATTTAAAAATTTATAAATGATGATAATTCGAGTTATATAAAATATATGTGTATATATAGAGAAATATAAAACAATAATTTTTAAAGTAAAATTTATGATAATTATTTAAACTAAAAATAGAAGTAAATTTAAAATGCAAGAATAAAGCAAATACATTTAAGTAAGCAAAATAAAAGTATATATTTTTACATAAATAAACAAATGCATAAGAAAGAACAAACTGAAATATAAGTATGTAAATGAATTAGTTAAGAAACAAACATCATTAGAATAACTATTATAATATGTACATGAAGTAAAATAAAATAGAAATCTATCAAACATAATAAATACAAACAAATATAAATAGTTTTAGTATGTAGCTTGCAAAAGAAAGAAATCAAATAGAATACAAAGCAGGTTACAAAGCTAACTAAATAAACAAAAGTATGCATACAAACAAATACAAATATAAGTACATGTACAAAACAAAGAGGCTGTAGACAAAGTATAGAAACAGCAAGTACAAAGTATCATCCCTAAGCACATACAATATCCTAGCACACATTTTTCATCTCAGCAAAAGATGTAGGCTGAAGTAAACGAATACATTTATATGAATAAACAAGTACAAGCAAGCATACCAAGCCATGCCTATTATACAAGGATATCACTGGTTTATATTTGTACCAAACACAGTAAAATAACACCCTGTATACTTCTTTTATATATATCAATCTTCTTCATCATATTTCAAAACTCTGAAGCATACCACTTAGAAAAAAAATATATTTTAAGCCTGGAAGCTTTAAACAATTCAAAGCAGAATAAATCAATTCGAATCTGGAAATTCAACTTCAAAAGCAACTACAACCTGATAATCAAGATGAAGGTTCAGTTTGAAATTACACAAGGCTGTTCAAACAAAAGCAAATCCATTTTTCCAGTTCTCAGAGCACTTCCAGCTGCTCATGCTCTCTGTTTCAAACAACACATGTGAGTAACATTTGTTTTAAATTTTAAAAATATTGATCTGTATTGTGATAAGTATGTTTAGTCATAAACATTAAATGCTCTGTATATACTGATTTATGAATATGGATGTGTAGGCTGATGTTATAAATACTCTCTGTTTAAAGATTTTTAAAACACAGGATTTTGATTCAAAAATCCTTTTCTCTTAATCTAAGCAAAATGTGGATATAGGATTTAAATAAAACTTGGTTGTTTTATTTCAAGCTTCAGTTTAAAATTTTATTTAAGATAAAACAATTTGGTATTTTCTCTGGAAGGTGAGATATCTGAACCCAACTTCAAATAAGTAAAATTTCGAACTTCTTAATTCTTGAATTCAGGGTTACAAACTGAATTCTTATAAGAAAATATGATTTTTAAAGTAAAAATTTTGATTTTTAGATAAAGGGTTAAAACACAGTTCAACTTTGAACGAAAATGGGATTTTGGGCGATTTCCAATGGTCGGAGACGTTAGGGGTTTCGGGGTTTCTAGTGGCGATAGAGGAGGCTACGGGGTGTTAGAGAAAAATGGTGAGAGGGTCGGCAGTTGCACGTGGCAGCGGCGGTGGCGAGGTTTAGTTTCTAAACCTAGTTTTACCAAGGCTATGGAATTGATTCGTTCGACGTCCACAGTGCATCGAGTTGCACGTGATCTTGGGGGGTGGTAAGGAAGGTGTTGGCGAAGCTGTGGCCAGAGGGACTGGTGATCTAGTGGTCGGAGTCTCGAGGGAATGGCGTTGCCAGGTTTCGAGAGGAAGTTGTTCTCGAGTTTCCAGGCTGCGAATTTCTCTCGAATTCGAATTCGAGATTTAGGCGAAGTTTAGGTGGTGGCGAATCGATCTGGTGGTGATTGTCGACGTGTTCGACCACGGGGTGATGCCGGAACATCGCCAGTGGCGATGTGCACGTGTACGTACACGAGACGGCTGGTATGTAGGGGTTGCTGTATTGATTTGGGGAAGAAGCATCGTGACTCGAAGTTGTCTTCGGGGGTAGGGCTGGCTCGAGTTTGAGCTCGGGTAGTTTTAAGTTGTATCCGGGTCAATTTTTACACTTAAACAAAAAATTGTGAAATTTACGAGTCTCGGGTTGGTTTGCGGAAAGACTCGAAGCAGGGCTTGGGTAGAACGTGAATTTTCTCGGGTTTGACTCGGGTAGGTATAAAAACAGTTTTTTTGAAACTTTAAAACAAAATTCAAGTTTTAAACATTTTTTAACTCATTCTTTTAAATAATTGTTTTATTTAAGTATGGAATTGGTTTAAGGTTTAAAAGTAAATTATTTCAATTTAATTAAGTTTTACTTAAAGATTTAATTAAAAGGATTAATTAATTAAAGATTTAATTTATGTGATTGAATAAATTAATGTGATTAATTAAAGATTTATTATTTGATAATTTAAAGGTTAATTAAGTACTGCTTACAGATTAATTAAGTTGTTAAGAGTTAATTTATTAATCATGAATAATTAAAGGATGACTACTTAAGCATATAATTACTTAATGTAATTAATAAAAGGGTTTTTACTTAATGGAATTAAAGGATAATTAGTTAGTGTAATTACATTAAAGGATAATTATTTAATAATTAAAGATCGATTGATTATTAATTAAGATTGATGAATTAATGTTTAAAAAGTTAATTCATTTAAAGGATAATTAATTAATGAGATTAATTTATTAAGGTAAGTAAATTGAGGATAATTAAATAAATTTAAAGGTTAATTAATAAATGAAGGTGATTAAGGAATGATTATTAATCAAAGTAATTTATTAAAAATAATTAATAAAATAGTGAATTAAATAATTAAAGCTTTATTATTTAATAATTAAAGGTTGATAACTAAAGGTTAATTGATTTATTATTAATGGATAATTAATAAATGATTAAGGAATAATTAATCAAAATGATTTGTAAATCATTAATGTTAGTTAACCAGGATTAGTAATTCATAGGAAATAAATTCGATTTAAATTAATCAGATAATTTATTGATCTTACCTATGGATATTTGGATTCTATTGGATGACTTGATTGTTTGATATTCCTGATTTATGATGCTTTGTATATATCCTGATTTATGTTGTGATCTGCGATAAATTATCTGTGATGTAATTTACTAGCCGTGGTATATATATATTTGTGATCTGTATATGACAGATAAGCGTTATAGTTTATATCGCTTATCAATTATATTCCTGTATTCTGATCTTTGATAATTGTATGATGTTGCACTACTGTGTATAACCCCTGGACCACACTCATACACACACAATTATGGATTTCACGAGGAAATCGATTAAGTCGCAGATTTTTGAAATAGTTTTAAATTTGAATTTTAAAATTCAAATGTTTTGGAAATAGAATTGGAATAGAAGTGAAAAGCTTTTGAAATGGAATTTCAAAGACGGAAATTTATTTTGAATAACTGGATTAAGTGTTGGAATTTAAATACTTTAATTTAAATTTGAATTCAATATTCAAATTGAATTCTGTAATTTGAAACTAGGGATTAATGATATTATACTAGTCATTATGAGTTAAATCATTTTTAAAGTATTATTTTTGGGAATTTGAATTTAACCCAAGGATTTCAACTCATATAAATGAATCAGATTTCTAAAATGAAAACTGTTGTTTTCAAATGATAAACACTTTTAGATAAGAACTGAGATTCCAGTTAATTAGGGGAATCTCAAGATTGAATAGAGAAATGATTTTCCTAAGTTATGAATAAATTCTTTCTGAAAGCTATGAATTAAATCTGTTTATTTTTAACAGATTTAAATTGATGATTTGTTTAAATCAAATTGAAATGAAATTGTTTCGAAGGCTATAAGTTAAATCTTTGATTTAAAGATTTAACGAGTTTATCAAATTGAAATAAAAAAAATTGATTTGGAAAATCTGTGAATGAATCTTTTATTTAAAAGATTAAAATGTGAAAATTGTTTAAAACCGTTAAAGGTTGCGAAAATGAATCTTTTTGTTTAAAGATTGAAAATGGTAATTTGTTAAACCATTTGAAAGAAAGTTTGAATTATTAAGTTGTGACTTAATTGAAATCCCATTATCCATTTATTTTTGAAATATCGTGCTTACTATTCGGTTTAGCCGGGAAAGGACCTTTGTGTCATATATCCCATTCCGAATATGTGATTCGACGTTATGGATAGCATTTGAAGACCGGTGATAAAGACCGGGTATTTGCGAAAGCGATAGGATGACCTATCGATTGTCTCTGCACTGGGTAGCTCCTGGTATAGAGATTCCCTAAGTGATGGGAAATCCGATCGGGATTGTGAATACCCGGATTGCAAGGGCTTCTTTGGAAGTGCCTTCGGTTCTGTTCGATCCCGGAACAGACTTGTATGGATAGTATGTCTGACATTACAAGTTGAGATATAAAGCCGATTTCTTTCAAATATATTTCTGTTGGTGGCGGAGAATTTATTCTCTTAGCTTGACACCCTTCTCTGAGACGTACGAGCTCAGAGGTTATATAGTTGAAGTTATCAGCGATATATTCCCAATTTGGTAATGTGACATGCTGAGTGTTGCTGTGAAATGATCATTGTGTTGATTATTTGTGATAGGATCATTTGTTTGATCGTCTATCTTGGTGATCATTTCTATGATCATTTTTGACCCAAAGCATGGCTTTTGTATAAAGTATGTTTTTGTGGACGAGACTTCGTCGAGCCTCACACCTCGGAAACGGTCAAAACAGGAAAGATGCGGCAAGGTTATGAGGGGTAGCTCCCTTTAGGGTATGTGCATTTCCTTCTGGATAGAGGTGGTATCATGGTATGGAGCCCAGATATTTAACCTATGTGGTTACTGCAAATTTATTACTTTGTGGTTGTTGGTTTTTCGGGATCCCGTGAGAAAGGTCGTTTACGATCGGGGAATGGCGTGCTCGTGTCAGTAGTTACCCAGTTAGGGGTAACCCGGCCTTGTGTTGGCAGAGTTCCGGTTTGGTTCTCGGGAATGTCCTTCCAGAGGCATTCTCATGTGGCAATGGGAAGTTCCTTGGCCTGACCATTTGTTGGAAATCCAATTCCCAATACGAAACCCTGTACGGTTTTAGTTGTAGAACCTGCCATTTACTTATGGTGGCGCCCCACTGTTTAGATGGTAGCTATAGTAGGCATACGATAATGGTCGTATGTTGGCTAAGATTTATATTCTACTTTCGAAATGAATTTTTCTACACTATGCACTAGTAATAATATCAAATGTTTCTTTTTAATGCGTATCAAGCATCTTTGACTATCATAAGGAAAAATCTCCTCCGATTCTGCGTTTGCATTGTGTGTGTGTGCGGGAGGCCTTATGGTAGTTTCATTTTTAAAAAAAACATTGCGAATTGACTTTGAAAATCTTTTGTTGAATGTTTTAAAAGATAAACTGTTTTTGTTGCTCACACCAGTCTTACGACTGATCCGGAGTTTATTGTTTCTTTCCTAAACTCTGGATGCTCAAAATTTTTCTACACGAGCAGTCTAGAGTTGGGTTTTTCAGATAGTCAGATTAGTAGGTTATCTGGAGTTGGTTCAGTCTTTGGATCACACCAGTCTTGTTAAGCTTTGGGCTATGTCGTTATTGGGAGTTCGAGCTATTGCTGGATTGATTCTTGGAGATGGAGTTGCAGTTCTTGGAGTTCTCTTTTGAAGACTATCTTAGAGTTATATTGTTCCGCTGCTAGATGTTATCTATTTTTCTTTTCCGCTGCTATTTATTGTATCATATCTCTGAGGTATATTGATATGTATTGGATCATCTGTTGTATCAGATATGTTATCAAAGCTGTATATCAATGTATTATTCTTTTATTCCGCTGTGTTATTTACTTAATATTGTTATAAGCTCCGGCGAATCGGATTTGAACGGTCGAATCTATGGCATTCGAATACGATATGAAGTATGGATGTCGATTTTCGAGCGGGCAAAATCCGTCTCGTTACAGCATCTGTACTATCTTTCCATATGAGAAGAGGTAAGATCAGTCTCTTGATTTTGGAATTGAGTTTGTGTTCTGAGTTTTAGTCAATCTTGGAAAGATCATTATGTTGGATTGTCTTTGGTTCAATTTTTTTCTGGGGGTATCAGCGAGGGTTGTGCTGATCAGTAAGGATGTAGGCAGCCCAGGATCGTCCGAAGAGTTTTGTGGGTAAGAGACGAAGAAATTTGGAGTCCGTAATCGGAGATTTAATTTTGGGATAAGTGTTTGGTTTCAGGAGTGGATTGCCAGTTTGGATAACTGAAATTCGTTGTGTTTCACGTATCTCTGAGGGAGTACGTGTAAGATCTATCTTTGATTGTAGAGTCAGCAGTTCAGAGAGTTTCGGTTGTTGAGTCAGAGTTGAGTTTGGTCTGATATTTTGATTTTTTTTGTAGATCCAGGTGAGTGGGAACTCAGTAGCTTAGTAATATTGTTTTGATTGGATTCTGTAGAACGAGTATCCCAATATTTATACTTGGGGAAACTCGAGAAAGTTCTATTTAGAATTTTTATCTGGACAATTAGATTTGTTTGTTTGGATGAATTGGTTGCTATGATTGATATATGCTTGTGTTTCAATATTAAATCTTTAATTAAATTATTAAATAACCTTTGTTTTAAATTTCGGGGACGAAATTCTTTTAAGGGGGGAGGAATGTGATATCCCGGAAATTTTGACAATAACAATTTAATAATTTATGTCAAATTTAATTGATTTGATCATATTGTTAATAATAAATTTGAATTAAATTTAATAATCCTCTTTAAAATAAATATTTAAACTGATAATCTATTTTAAAGGCTAATAAATTGTTTTATATTTGTAATGTATACATATCTGTATATATTGTGAATAAATAATCTTTGTTTTAAATTTAATATATATAGGCATGTTTTCTTATTCTAATATTTTTGATAAATTAAAAATTGGATTGAATAAATAACCATATGATTTTAATACTCAAACTAAAAATTTAATTATTTAAAATTGATTTTAGTTTAAGTTTAAATTTAAATAAAAAGGTTTGTTTTGTTTTTATGTAGCTAATAAAATAAGTAATATATTAGATAAGAAGACACATGCTTTTATGAATTATTTTAATTTAATCATGAGTTATATTTAAACAATATTAATGATGTAATGTTTACAAATGGATTTTTAATACAAATAAAAATTGTTATCTTAAATCTATGTATGTGTATTTGATAGAAAAGATGTGATTGTATATTTGAAATAGCATCTTTCAAATATGTTTAAAATAAAACAAGTCTTTAATATATTGAACTTAAGCATAAAATCCAATGTATGATATTAGCATAAGTATGAAAATAACTTAATAATCATCAAATTAAGTATTTGATAATTAAAGTTTAAAAAATAAAAAGAGAAATAAAAATAAGCATAGAAATAAATACTTAGGCTAAAATTCTTAGCAAAGACAAAAATAACTTTATATATTGGACATAAGTAAAACACAAACCAGGCTTGAAATGTTGTAATCTGTGAACTAAATAGGCAAGACAAAGCAAAAGAAAATCTATCAACATCAAAATTAATAAGTTAGACAAAGGAAAACATTTTGTACCTAAGTGTAAAAGCAAATCAGGCAAGGATATAAGGCAAGCTAGGCATGTGAAAAATAATAATGTGTAGCCTGTAAGATTTTAGGCAAGTACAAGTAAGAAAACAGGTAAAAAGCTTATATAGGAAGTTTAGATTATCTGCTTAGTTAAGTTTCAACATGTACTAATTAAATAAAGAGTAAACAAAAAGTACAATGGCATTTAACACTTTCATTTCAGCATACAAATAAAGTCAATTTGAAATCTAAATAAGCATTTCAGCCTCCTTTTGACAAATCTGCCTGATAAAAACAAAACTAAATCTATGATTAAAGATAATATTGTACCAGTATAGAGCATACCAGTTAACACCTTCCTCTGAAATCTTTCCTTATAAGTATACATATCTTCCACTTCTTTTTGCTTATAAAACATAAACAAAATCAGAAAAACATAAGTAAATTCTCATTTTTACAAACTTAAACTACTTCTATAAACTAAAACAAGGAGGTTAAAGGAAATCAAAGCACGTCATGGTTTTTATGTTAAATCTGTTGCAAGCTTTCATGTTTTCAAATACAAGTCTCTGAAATCAAAACAAAAGCATGCAAAGTTTCATTCCAGTTCAAAAGGCCCTCTGCATTTTCAGGTGCGTAACTCTTTTAAATAACTTAAGTTTTTAAACTTGTTGCATGCTAAAATTTGAATGCTTAAATATATTGTGTAGATATTTATATATTCATTCCTCTGATTGTTTGTGAGATGAAAATCTCTGCATACTTCAAGCCTGCAAACTCAACCTGTTTTCATCATAAATCCGCTCTGTTTATTTTTAAGTGAGTAACTTAACTTTTTAAAACTTTAAGTAAAAGTTGTTGCTTGCTAGTTCGTTAAGGTGATATGTATTGCATGAATGAAACCTGATGAGAATATTATTTTGTGTATGCTGTGTGTTTTTACTCTGCACTGTTCTGTTACCCTTTCCAGGCTTAAAATTTCCAAATAAGCACATTATCACTTAATCTAGTTTTTGTTAGGGTTCAACTTACAAATCAAAGACGTTTGATTCAACATGATGAATGTTTAAAAATTTAAGTAAGCCATAAATGAAGCTTGTTGCCTTTGGAAGTAAAATAAACATCTGGGCATGTTAAATAAATCAAAAACTCAAACCTTTAAAAGTGTAATTCCAGTATTATAAATTGAATATTTAAGTCAAAATATGATTTTTAAAACAAAAATATTGATTTTCCATTAAGCATGTTAGAAACAGTTCCTTATTGAACTGATAATGCTTTCATATCAATTTCCAGTGATCGCACATATTTAAAATGTTGAAATTTTGTACAAAGCAAATTTAGAGATCGATGACAATGGGAAAACTGTTAAATAAATTTTTCTATTGCAAGAATGTTAGAAACGAGTAAGATTTAGGTTTAATACTTGGTTTTGCTGAGGTCTGGAATCATGGCGATTTCACCTCCTCTGGTTGGCCGAGTTGACTGTGATTCTGGAGAAGAGTAGTATGGAGGGTGGCGAAGTTGAGACCGGAGCCGTCAACTTTCAGGTGGTCGCGATTTTTTTTGCAGCGTGTTGCCAGGTTTGGATGTGAGGTGATCTCAGTTTCCAGGTTTGGGTTGGAGGCCTCGAATTTGATTTCGAGATGGGGAAGACGAACTGAGGATCGTATTTGGGTGTTTGGATGGTTGTCGACATAAGAAGATCATCGTTGATGATCTGTGATGGTCGGCGGCTCTGTGCACTTGCACAGTGCATTTTCTTGGTTCTGTTTAGTTTGGTAAGGTAGGATTATTGTGTCTCGTGATTTACCCGAAGCATAGTGATGATTGGCTCGTGTTATTTGGGGTTTTTGCTCGAAGCAAAAATAGTTGGGCTCGGGTTGATTGCTTGATTTCAGGTTTTACAGGAAACCTGTTTTTTCTGTTTTTTTTTAATTTTAAAATAAAATCCAAAAGCCAAGCTTAAATGAAAATTTAAGGTTAAAAAGGAGATTAAATCCAAGTTTAATCTGATTCAAGTTAGCTTTGAACTTTAATTAAAACAAATAAAGTTTTTTTTTAAATTGTTGTAACTACTTATAAAAAGAAAAGTTTGAGTAGTTGGATTTTAAAGTGAAGCTTTAAATTGTAGGATTGAGTTTAAATTTAAAGATTTGTATCTAAGATTCAATATAAATTTGAATCTTAAATTTGAAATAAAAAGGAGATTTTAAATTTGAATGATAAAGAGAATTTTTAAATTTGATTTGAATTCAAAATGAAATCGTGTTTAAATTCTTTTAATCTTCTATTTAATAAAATTATTCTTTTAGTTGTAAAATAAAGAGGAGTTTGGAATTGTTAAGATTAATTTGATTTCATTTTAAATCTTAAATTTAAAATGAAAATTTAAAAGTAAATTTAAATTAAATTGTTAAAATACCTTATTAATGATAAATTGATCATTAAATAGAAATAGGTTTTAAAAACTTACGGCTTGTAATTATCAAATTAACTAAATGGATAATGAATGACTAGAATTAATTAACTCAGAAATTAAGAGTTAAATTTATTTAAATAAGATATAAGTTAAAGGTAAATTAATTGGTAATTAAGAAATCATTGGTTTAATTTTAAATCAATGATTAGTAATTAATTAATGAATTAATAAAGGATTAATTAATGAGTTATTAAGACTAACTTAAAATGTAATTGATAATAAATCGTAGTTAATTACTTTAGGAAAGTAATTAAAGAATTATAATTAGTTAATCAGGGTCATTAACTAAAATTATGAAATAATCAATTAATGGGATTATTTTTAATAATTAATTAAATTATTTATTTAAGATAAGCAATGGTGAATTTTTAAGTATAATTACTTAACGAAAGTAATTAAAAAATTAATTACTCATGGTAATTAATTCTATGAATTGTTTAAGTTAATTAATTAAATTTAATTAATAACCATTTGAGGATGTGATAAGTATAATTACTTAGGGAAGTAATTAATGATAATTACGGGATGTAATTAACTGAGGGTGATTTAATAATGAAAGTAATTGGAATATAATTACTTTATATAATTAATCAGGGGATTAATTAGAGAAAATTAATTAAGGAGTAATTAATTTATTTGATGAGTAATTAAAGATGGTTAATTACTAATGGTATTAATCAGAGGTGATTAATAAATGTGGTTTAATTTAAGATTAATTACTTAAGGTAATTAATTTAAATAGGGAATTAATGTAAAATGTAATTAGAAATAATAAATTGATATAATTAATGATGGGATGATAAATATAGATTAATTAATCAATAATAAGAAATTAAAGAGTAATTAATTAGTGTAATTCAGAACTAATGTAATGTTTGTAATTTAAGGTTAATTTCTATATTTAGATAAGATAATTAATTTGTGAAAATAATTAAAGGATGATTACTTGAATATAATTAAATGTTAATAAATCTAGTATGATTAATTGAAACGAATAATTAGTGAATGATTTATTAATTGATTGTAAATTGATTAATAATTGTGTAAGCAAGTTTTAAATGATGAAGTGATTAATTTAATTTACTTTAAATTAATTAGAGATGATGTAATTAATTTAATTCATTTTAAATTAATTATAGCTTGTATGATTGCTTATGTATGGATGGATGAAATTTTTTACCTTGAATGATTTAAGATCTCAGATATGAGAAATTGATGCCATGTGATATGGATGCTTTGATTTAAATATGATGATAATATGAATTATCTGTTATGATGATATGCATTATCTGTTTGTAGTAATAATATTGATTATCTGTTATGATGATAACATTGATTATCTATTATGATATTGTGAATTATCTATCTGTGTGTATGTTGAATTATTTTGAATTAAACTGTTAAGACTAAATAGACAACTTGGCCTTAAAAGACACGTTTTGGATTTCGATGAGACCGGGATCGGGTTTTCCATATTTGGAACATCCGAAAACCACATCGATTCCAAATTAACGATAGGTCGTGAATCTGAAGTGAAGATGAAGATTCTGAATGCAAGGGTTATCGTCGTTAACTTTGAGGGTGATTCCAAAATGAGTGTAACGAGATAATGCCTTCGGTTTCGTTCGAACCCGGAACGAACTTGTATGGATTGAATGCTTTCAACACATCGTCAGGTGGACGATGAGCATTCTAAGAAATATGTTCTCTAAAGGTAATCGTAGCCTCAAGCCTCATCAACCGGGAATGGCTAAAACAGGGGAGGTGCAGCAAGGTTAGGTGGGTCATGCCCAAGCAGGACAAGATTTTCCCCTGTCTAGATGTCCCTTTTTATTCGGCTGTGTGGACAGTTGTGAGCTCTGACTGTCGGGGTTGTCTTTTTCGGGACTGTTCAGTAAGGAATAGTTCCGGCCTTGTGTTGCAGGGGGTCGAGAGTGATCCTCGGTACGTTGATCTAGGCCACGTACTGTGACGGGCGGTACCCCAATAGCCCTGCCATTGTATGGAATCCACAATCCAATAAGTTCCAACGGTTTTGATTGTATTACCCACTTTTGTGGCTAGTAGCTGGAATTTAATAGATGTAACAATTTCGGCTATTTTCTATTTACTTGAAAACCCTAGACCTATTATAATATCACAGAATTTCCTATCAACTGTTTTGGTTAGCGTAAGGTAAAAACTTACCCATATTTATTCGTGGGAAGTCTTACGTGATACCTTTTGTTTTCAAATGTTTTTTTCAAAGTTAAGCAACTTTAACCTGTTACTCATACCAGACCCATGTCTGACCCGGAGTTTATTTTTGTTTTCATAAATTCTCGGGTACCCAAATTTTTACGGTTAGCCAAGGGATTCAGGTTAGATTTGACGAATTCTGGAGGAGCAATGGAGCAGGAGGCTTCTACGTTGTAGACTACACATAGTGTTCCGCTGTGTTGATGTCTTTGGGATTATTTGTTTGAGTTGTGATGTATTAACTAGACAGGTGTTTATAACTGTCTAGTATGTGTTGTATGATCTGTATAGCTCTGATATATGTAAAATTATGTAATAGTTATGTGATATATTATATTTTGTTCCATTCCGCTGTGAGATTCTGATGTTGTTGTTCTTTCTTCTCTATATTTTCTATTTTCTAATCCCTTTCTTTCTTCAAGATGAAACGGTTTTCTGGGGTCAGAAAGCCGGGTCGTCACAGGGTTATTGATTTCTGAGTTATTTAGCTAATTTATGGCGAGTTTTTGAGATTATAACTCCTATCATTACGAACTATCTGAGAAGGCCAATATTTGGCGGGTTATGGTTCAAGATCTACTATTCTAGGAGTATGATCTATGAGAACACATTATAGTGTTTTACTTGCCAATGATATGAGGCGAGTCAGAGTTTCCGAGTTTTGAGGTTTTATGATGATTTCTGTTTTCTAATGTGGCAATGACTAGCGGTTAGTAAACCATTGAGTGCGAATTTGTGGTATGGGACACACGTTAACACTTTTTGGATTCCTATCTGGGAGTTGTGACACATTCTAGGATTGCCAGTACTATAGACCTTCGGATCATCTGGGATTACGACTTCAGTCGTCTAAGATTTACGACTTCGGTCGTCTTGGAGATGTACCTAATACATATAGTACTGGGGGGATGGCATGTGCAGCATCGCTTCGGCATGCAAATGGGTTTTGGCCAATCTAGGGAATTTTTATGAGTTTTGTTTTCGATTCACCAATTTGAGATGATGAATTGACTTACAGCCTTGAGTTAGAGAAAGACTTATATATATATATATATATATATATATCTGTGTGTGTGTGTTTTATGGTGATTTCGATATTGGAATTATAAACTCTTATTGAGTTTCATGAGTTTTGATTTGGAGATTTCGATGATTCACATATAGCGTATATATCGCTTATGTTCATTTACATTGTATAGCCCTTGAATGTGAAACCTCTATGCTATGTTAAACCTTATCAAGTGATTAACTTTGAGCCTCTATGGAAAAACTATTCCTTAGTTGTATAAATAGACTTTCTTACATTACTCCTTTATCTTTAAAGGAATGTTTCCCTTATGCACTTATATTCCTTTATCTTTTACCAATAACAAGTTCTAGTTATCCTGACCTGTGTATTTATTACTTGGGTCAGACCGAGTTGCATGTTAGGTTTTGGATCTTTGCTAGCTTTACCTTTTTGGACTTCTTCATCGACTTTGGTTATGGCATAGTTTTTGTGTTGTAGTATTTTAAGGAACATTATGATGCATCTATTATTTTGTGGGGATGTATGTATATATTGTGGTTGAATACCACTTGTGGCATGTTGTATTACATTTTGATGTAAGTGTATATGTATATTATCTGTGTTGTTGTTCTGTGACTTGAGATTCTATCATTATCATATTTTGTTTCTGAATCGATCTTGTAGCCACCATAGTAGTGTGTTAGAAAGGAAGTAAGTATGTTGAATACTCGAGATGAAGTGAAAAAAGTGCAAAATCCGACATACTTAGCTCTTATCTAATGCAAGACTATGATGGTTGCCCCTAACAAGCTCTATTCTCTGCATTAGCATACAGAATTACTATGTAATTCTCTTTGTTAACGTGGGTCTCGGGGTGGGGCGTTACAACTTGGTAGTACATTAGTCTAATGACTAGCATTTTCCGATCGTTTGAGTAGGGTGATCACTGTAGTAACCATCTCTCATCGGGTCTTCTTACCTCAATTGTTGTTATCTTATTATCAGTTGGCTTTCCATAGTAACATACAGAAAATCATTAGTTCGTGGTTGGAGTTCGGATAAAGCGATGCTAAATCCTAACTTTGTTTGAGAAACTTTTGTGAAATCAATCTCTTCTATTAAATTTTTTGAATTTAAAGGCAATGAATTTTGGAACTTCAAGAAGTAATGATTTTCCATTTGTGTTCTTCTCATTTCGAGAAGATTTTTTACCCTTACCCTTATATCTCATTGATTTCATATTCGATTAATTGGTGGCGCTAGGGTCTTTCTTCATAGATTGGAGTGTTCATCGTTCCTCTGGTATAATAAACTACTCAGAAACCCAAACAAGTGGCACTTTGGAGTTTACTCTCATTGGTGTGCAACAAGTGGCTGGTAGATCCTTAAGAAGTTTATTCTTGGATTTCTTTTCGAACATAATATTATTAAATAAATGTAGAGTTCGAGTCATGGTTTCTACGATCACCTTGGTCGATATGGACTTTCCTTGAGATCATTATGTGATTCTGTATTCCCTATCTGAGTAAGATCCATGCTATTGGATCGGTTTGAGTGATACCAATTTGTTTGTTTGCTTGCCATGGGTTTTGAGTATAATCATTGCAATTTTTTGACGATCATTACGATCAGTTTGGATTATGATCTCTTCGATTCTGGATATTTGGATTATGTGACTATTATGTGTTGGTGAAATAAATATATATTCTTGTGTCTTGTGTTACTGGAATAAATATATATTCTTGTATCTTGTGTTAGTGAAATGAATATATATTCATGTGTCTTACGTTTGTGAAATAAATATATATTATTATGTCGTGTGTTTGTATAATAAATATATGTTCTTATGTCTTATGATGGATGTTAAGTTTGTTCGATAATTTTGTGTTTAATGGCTAGTTCGTGTTTGTGACTTAAACTTATAACCCTGTTACGAGTTAATCATTGATTTGCGTGCTTAGAGATATTGTGTTTTGTTCTGTGGATTCAGTGTTTAATGACTAATATATGTTCGTTACTTAAACGTACAACCATGTTCCTTGTGATGAACACTAAGTTAAATTAATTCTCGTTACTTGTTATTTCATGGACATCTGTATTTACTTATATGTTGTTTATTCCTGTGTTATGTTCAATTCTCATCCTACTGGATATTTAGAGATGGTCTGACCTGGGTGTTATTTTGCTCGGGCCGAGCCGAGACTTTTTAGGTTACATGACAAGTTGACCTTTGGATGTTTGGGTTAGCAAGGAGATAAACACTTTTGACTTTTTAGTTTATCTCGTTTAGGAAATTTGTGAATACTTTTATACGATGTATAATTGAGATTAAAGAATTGTAAAACTTGTATAATAATCAAGTTTAGCATTTCATTTTGTAAACTCTATATATATATGTATAAGTTGAGATTTATTCCATTGTGATCTATGACTGTTATTTATATGATATTTTGTTCTGATTCTAAAAAATCAGTGCGTCTAATACTTCCTATTAATATTTTACATGTCAAATTCAATTCAGATATTAAGCGAAAAACAACTATAAATGACGTGTCAGTGTTAGTAGAAAAATATATTCACAATTGATCACCCCTAACAAGCCGTATTCTTCGGATTAGCAGACGACATTACTTGTTATGTTCTTTGCTAAACCGAGCATCGCAGTGGGGCCGTTACTATTTGGTATCAGAGCTGTGTCAAAACATTAAAGCATATTATATTACGGATCTGAGATCTAGATGACTTAGAGTTATGTCCCTTGGGGGGGTATGGTAGATAGTTATATTAATTATCGAATTAGGGATAGGAATATAAAATAATTATCAAGAAAATCATTTGGGGCATAAATTAATTTAAAATTTTTAAATTAATAAATTGGAATTTGTGACATTAAACCCTTTGGAAAATAACTAGTAAAATCTTTTGGAGTTCAGAAAATTTTGGAATTAAATTGGAATGAATAAGTGAACTATTTTCTTCCAATAGAAAATTTGCGAAATTTGAGTTAATAAGTTCAATATTTAGATGATCTAGGAATAATCAGAGTTGCACGATGGAATTTCAGACAATGAATTATTCCGTTGTAAGTGATTATTTATGTTGAGTTGATTGGTTGCTAGAAATTTACTGTTTACTTACATTTAAATAAGATGCATGGATATTAGTGATAATAAAATAAATGCATCTAAACTTGAGATTATTTATTGTGTTTACTTTTTGGGACGTTATTTAAGGATTCTAATTGGTATGTGGGATGCCATGTTATCGATAGGGGTTCCTAAACATCTAATGACAATTTGACATAGGTAATAATTAAAACCTGAAAATTTAAGTATGGAATTATTTCATCATGGAATATTGGGATGTCAATCTAATAAAAGTGTAATCATGAATTGTTAACATCTCCTCGATAATACGAATTTGATATTAGATACTAATATGAATTATTTAGATAGGTGCATGTATCCGAAGTCAAATAGATATTGTTTAAATGATTATAAATTGTTTGCTTAAGGAATATTAGCAGACTCGCTAATATTTCAATCATATGGTACATATCTCAGATTGAATATCGCAATTTTATGTTTTTTCCTACGAGATGCCTTATCTTTGAGATGAGATGTATATTATGTAATTATATTCATATTGTAAATTTTCAGAACGCTATCCGAGCAAAGAAGACGCTGGCAAAATTTCCTACAAATTTAAGCGTTAATTTTTTTTAAGAATTCTGAGAAATTTTAATAGCTAATTTTTTTAATTTAGTGTTATAATTTAAACTGATATTGATTGGGAGATATTAGGAATAAAATTATAAACCTATTGGCAAATAATTTTTTTAAGAAGAAATTTATATTAGTATTATAGATTTCTTCCGTTAAGGAAATTGCAGGGACGCAATTTCTTTAAGGGGTGAAGTCTGTAACAATCCTGGTGTAAATTAACTAATTAACTAAATTAGGAATGATTAATCCTAATTTATGATCCGTGGAATTAAAATGTGAAATTAAATCATGTATTGAGAATATTTGATTTATCTAAGGAATAAGTTTTATTTCTTAAATAAATAATTTCAATTTAAATTGGAAAATTTTGAATCAATTATATAAAATTTGGTAATTAGAGTAAAATGTTAATATTGTGATATGTAGTTTAAATTGAAAAATTATAATTTATAATTTATTCTGTATAAAAATAATGATAATTTAAATTGTGATTAGTTTTGGTAAAGTTTAGAAATCAATTCATATTGTACAAACTATTGGTTAGTAAAGGTTTGTGTTTTACTAGTGTGAAAAACAAAATAGAAAATTAGTAACACTTAGGATTTTGTAACACTTTGTTAATAGGTTTGGGCCTAAGCAAATATCAACCCATTTGAGCAAATAAGAGAATACCTTCTTGTTTTTCTTTCTAACTAATTTTTTTTCTATACAATCAAATACATCAGAAAGAAAAAACTAGGCTTCATCCCTCATCTTATTCAATCTAAAGGCTTCTTTTTAAAATAGAAATAAAATCAAGAAAAATCAAGTAAAATAAAGGTAAGCAATCTAATCTTTTGCTTATCAACTTGAGTAATTAACTTCCGGTTTTTTAGTAACTTGTGAATCATTTGTGTTGTTTATTTCTTTGGAATTCTAGGGTTTCTTCAAGTAGAAATCAAGTGAATTTTGGCTGCAAATTTCTTGAGCAAACATAGGAATTAAGGTGAGCTAATCTCACACAAATACCTCTAATTCATGAGAACATTTTCTAATTGCTATTTGAATTGAATTGGATGGTTTTTTGATTGAATTGCTTTCAATTGTGAATTATTTGCTTGAGTTTAAATTGATTATTAGATTGTTTGATGAAAATGAAGTGTAAAATCATTGCTGTAAAATAGCAATATCATAGTATAATATAATCCAACTTGACTCAATCTTTTAGTGGTATAAAGATTTTCAATTAGCTACAAGTTTTCTTTTGATCATATTTTAAAATTTTACTATTTAATGGGTCGAAATTTAGTTTGAAACTAATGTAATAGCCGACCATGTAAAGATTTCTGAGTTAATACCTGAGATTAAAATGGACATAACCTTTGATTGGTGAATCCAATTGTATTGAATCTTTTGGTTTAGAAAGATAATTCCCTAAGGAAGAACTTTTGTTTTAATTACTTTCTCACATTTTTAAGATTTCTTGGTCAAAATCGGGTTTTTAACAAAGTAATAGTCTCTACCCTATCAAATTTTCTGAGTTAAAACATTGTTAGTAATTTAAGCATAACTTTCTCATATCTTATTGGATTTTTATAATATTTAAAGTTATGGAAAGCTTAAACTTTGTGCTACAACTTTAGTGTTGTATGTATTAGAAAACTATGTGATTTAAAGGGTCGGAATTGTGTTTAAAAATGGAATTTGTGATTGATTTGTAACTAGTCGAGCGGTTGAAATGACCGGTGCATTCCCGACCCATTGCTTGAACCAATGTGTGTGTTGTTGTGTTTGCCCAGATGTTAGAGTGATTGTTTTGGTAGTTGGTTATATGTAAATATATATTTACAATAATAAATTTATATTGTAAGTTTGAATTGTAATATAGTTAAGAGTTAGAATTCTACGGAGTTAGTTCATCACTAAAATCTTATGGTAACCTAATATTTAGTCATAATGAATTCTAATGTGTTTGTAGATTATGAATCGTTTGATTCAAAGCTTGAAATTAAATAAAGATATGTCTATTTATTTATAGAGATAAATATTTAGTTATAAACACCAATAATTTAGTAAGGAGAGTTTACTAAAGTTATAAATATTAAAGTTATTTTATAAATTGGTCTAGTCTCTTTTATAAATGGTTTAATCAAATGATTATGCTTATATTAAATATTATTAGTATAAATAGTTGTGGATTTGGAAATATGTTTCTGAAATATAAACTTAATTTATCTTTAAAGAAAATGGTTATGAGATTTAGTAACAACGTTTAGGAATATAAACTAAAGTTGTTTTGTGCTAGTATATAAATACTAATTTGGATATTTGCAAGAGTAATAAATATGGTTTCAGAGAATAAGTGATTACTTAAATATATATGATTTTAAAATATGATTCATGAACAATACAACTTTTTGGAAATTTAAGTATCAATATGCTTTCGAAAAATGGAAAATCTTAATTCATAAAGTAAATACAATTGCAACAATTTGGAATGACGACAAATTTTAATAAGTGACAAATTAAATAAATGTTTTGAGAACCTTAATTCTGTATTCGAAAAGTACTAATAATCGACTTAGTGTTATCGCTTGGTTTAAATACTTTTGAATCATGCTTCGTCGAATATGGCACAACCCATTGAATATAATGTTTGGCTGGAATTTACTAACCCATTAGCGAATAATCGAATTCCATCGGGTACTATGGGATGCCTTGGTTAAATTCTTATGATCGTATTTGGGAAAGTACTTAACACTTTAGAGTTGTATTCTCTTTTGGTGTGTGACAAGTGGTTGCTAGATCCTTAAGAGAATGTAGTTCAGGTTTTTCAGTGGTATCCGTAATAAGTGATATTTACTAGCTTTTATTAAATACTTATATTTCACCATACGGTATGGGATGTATTGGTTAAGTTCTAGTGATTACTAAAGGTAATAGTATTAGGCACTATAGATTTTACTCTCTTTTGTTGTGCGAAAAGTGGTTGCTAGATCCTTAAGAAGTTAATTCCTTGATTTCTTTTCGAACACAATAATATAATAATATTATATAAATGTAAAGTTATCGAGTCGTGGTTTCTACGATCACCTTGATCGGTATGGACTATCCTTGCGATCATTCTGTGATTCTATGTTTTCGGTCTAAGTGCGATCCTTGGTATCGAATTGGCTCGAGTGATACCAATTTGTTTATTTACTTGCCACGGGCTTTGAGTACAATCATTGTGATTGTTTTGGACGATCATTACGATCAGTTTGGATTAAGATCTCTTAGATTCTGGATATTTGGATTACGTGACTATTCTGTGTTGGTGAAATAAATATATATTCTTGTGTCTTATGTCTTATGTTATTGAAATGAATATATATATATTCTTATGTATTGTGTTTGTGAAATAAATATATATTATTGTGCCGTGGGTTCGTGAAATAAATATATGTTCTTATGGCTTGTGATGGTTGTTAAGTTAGTTCAGTTATGTTAAGTTAGTTCGGTTATTTTGTGTTTAATGACTAGTTCACATTTGTGACTTAAACTTATGAACCTGTACTAAGTTAATCACTGATATTTGCATGCTAAGAGATATTGTGTTTTGTAATGTGAATTCAGTGTTTAGTGACTAATATGTGTCCATGATAAATATATATCCATGTGCCTTGTGATGAACACTAAGTTAAATTAATTCCCATGACTCATTTTTCATGGACATCTATATTTACTTATATGTTGTTTATTCTTGTGTTATATTATGTTTTCACCATATTGGATATTTAGAGATAGTCTGACCCGAGTGTTATTTTGCTTGGGTCAAGCCGAGACTTTTTAGGTTATAGGACAAGTTGACCTTTAGATGTTTGGGCTAGCAAGGAGATAAATACTTTTGACTTTTAGTTTATCATATTTAGGACATTTGTGAATATCTTTATATGATGCATGATTAAGATTAGAAAATTGTAAAACTTGTATAACAATCGAGTTTATATTTCATTTTGTAAATTCTATATATGTATAAGTTGAGATTGAAAGTGACTGTGCTATAGGGTCGTGTAGTATGGATATATCTATAAATAACTTGTGCGGAATGTAAAATAAGTAAATAAATAAATAAAGCAGTAACGTAAATGACACCAAAGTTTTCATTTTGGTTTGAACTTTCCGTTCGACGTTCAGTCCTAGACTCCTTCTGGAATTAAACTAGCAACTCTCACATAATCGGGAGGACTAGGAATTACACCGCCTTCTAAATTTGTTAACCTCGAAACAGCAAAGAAATATGCAATTTTTGGTCTAACTCAGACGACTGAGTGAACTCATTCAGCCGGCAAAATATTGTGAGATATATGCAATTTTTGGTCTTACTCAGACGAATGAATGAACTCATTCAGCCGGCTAAATATTGTGAAATATTAAAAAATATTTCAGTAGACAGACGACTAAATTGGTTCATTCAGCCGGATGTTTTCAGCCTGCTTGTGCATATATATGTATGTGTGTGCATGTTTATATATATGTATATATATATATACCGTATCAGAGAGATTTTAACATATTTCTAATGATATACGAACTCTAAACAATAGACTAACAACTTCAAAATATTCTGAATTTGAATCTGCAACAATTCTCCTGCGTAAGTGATTAGTATATTGAAATATTGATTTATATAGTTGGTATATTTCAATATTGATCAAAAAGGACTAGAATGTTAGAATCTCGATAAATTAATAATTTTCAATATAAATTTTCAGTATTAGAATTGATCAATGTTAGAAAATAGTGATTTTTTGTTAGAATTGATTTTCAATAATGGATTTTGTTAGAATCAATTCCAAGGTTAGAATTCAATTCCAAGGTTTGATTGCATTCAATTGCATTCTCAATTTGAAATTCAATTCCAAGGAATCAATTCCAAGGTTAGAATTCAATTCCAAGGTTTGATTCCAAGGTTTGATTGCATTCAATTCCAAGGTGTAACGACCAGAAAATTTTCAATAATTTAGTTTGTTAATTTAATAAGTTGGTATATAAAAATGAAATTTAAAACTAATTTGTAACAGTTGAAAAGAAATTTCAATTTAGTGAAGTAATGAAAATTGTTATACTTGGCTATAAATTTATGTATAAAGAAATAAATTGGTAAGAAGAATGGAAATCAAGATCTATTAATTTAATGGAATTTAAAATATAATAATTAGATTAAATGCAATTAAATTAAATTAAATGTCTAAATATTACGTTAATTTAAATTAGATGGAAATTGAGAATATTATGTAATAAATCATGAACCAATGTTAATTTCATCCATTTGATAATAATATATTAAATAATAGGATGAAAGGTAAAATTTAATGGAATTATTGGAAATTAATCTATAATATCTGAATTTAATGAAACTGAAATTTAACATTGAAATTGGTAGGTTTATCAACTATAAATTGACATCTGAATTTGTTTAAATTAGTGTAAATGATTAAGAAATTAAAAAGAAAAAGAAATTTGTCAATTATAGAATTGAAATTTAAAATTTGATTTAACTAATTAGTTATTAATTTATTTAATCAATTTAAAAATAGCCATTTTTTCCACTGACTCGGATTTCGACGAAACCAATTTCATCGGATCCTTAACGGTGAATTATTTTAGGATTTCAAATTTCGTATCGATTGGACTTGTCATTTGATCGCACAGACTTGAAAAGCCTAAAAATCAATTTAATTGAAAATCAATTTGAAATAACTTGATTTTAGCATAACTTCTTTATATGATGGAATTTGGCCTGAAACCCGTTCCTCTGATTTTAAAATATTTTAAAACATCTATATTGATATATGGGTTGACCCATTTTCATTCCGGAGTCGAAACGGGCTTTTTGGGCCATGTAGCGTTCAACTTTCAAATCGATTCGATCCAATTGTTTCTATTTTTGATCCACCTATATATCCAGTTATAAACCTAGCAGGCTTTCTATTTCTCATTTTTGTACGTACAGAAATTTCTATTCCTCCTCTTTCCAATGGCTGAAACACTAAAACTCCTCAGTTCAATTCCAATTCAAATTTCAACTTCAAAATTTAAACTCTTCAAACTATATCATATTTTATATCGATTTGAAGCTCTCGACGAGCGCATCTTAGATCTGTAATTTGTTTTCCAGTTTGAATCTCTATCTGGCCAGAAATTGGAGAACACTCCTCTGCCGTTCATCATGCGTTGATGAACTTCGTCTGATCGTTCAATCGAGGGTAGGGCCGCGAAGAGGAGACCGAGCGCTGCCCATCGGAGTAGGTCGTTTGAGGGTTTAACGGTCGGATTTTCTGCAAAAATTCAATTAGGTCATGCGTTTTAGGCGGCGGCCGATGGATTTTGACGTCGTCGATCGACGACGTGGCTGAAGCTCGAGTGGCCGTAGGGTTTGGAGAGGTCGGCGGCGTATCAGGTCCTAGCCACGATGGCCAGTAGCGGCGGGGGAGGGTGGTGCGAACGCGATGGCTCTGGTTAGGGTTAGTTGTCTGGTTCGCTTGTGCAAAAAGGAAATGGTGACTGGTACCCTTTTTTAGTTTATTTCTATTTTTATTTAATTTCTGATTTCAAAATTTCTAACTATAGTAATTTATTCATACGAGGTCAGATTTACGCACGGATCGATCCGTTGGGACCGTATCGAGATTTTGGATATTTTGACGCTGGTGGGGACGAATTCTGAGATCGTTTGACTTTTGGGTTTAAATTGGATTTGAATTCAATTTATATTCAAAAGGTGAGTGTTTTAACCCACTCACAACTTCTAAAGTTTCTTATGTTTGTTAAATTAATTTATGACGTGATTAGAAATTTATTTACGACTGTTTGGCATATTTTTAATCATCATCTCAGTTAAATTGAATTTATTGAATTAAATTATTATTTAATTTATTATTGCATATAAATTGTCAGTTAAATTGTTATTTAATTTATTATTGAATATAAACTGCCAGTAAATACCTGTTATTTATTATCTGTTCTATATTGATGTTATTGTTTGAATTGGATGATGATTGTGATAAATGTTTGATGACTGATATTGTGACGCCCCACCTCTATGCTCGCAATAACAAAGAGTATTAAAAGAAATACTGTCTGTTATCACGAAGAATAAGGCTGGATAGGAGCGGCCATCCGTAGTTAGGCCTTACACTAGTATTGGTTATCTCGATAGGAGTGGTATATATTTTTATTTTTCATCTCTTGTTTATTTACTCCCATCGACATACCCAATTCTAGTATAAAACGAACTACGATGGTTCATAATAGTTTAGGACAATATATATAATAATAACATAGATAATATAAATGCGGAACACAGATAAAACAAAAGTCTCGTATATATAATAATAACTGATGTCAGTTGATATACATATGATACAATACATATGATACAACTACACTGTCGACTCTGGAAGTTACATATACAAGTACATTATCGTGAATAATATACATGGATATACAACATCCTATACAAATACACTGACTACTAAATATGACGACGACTACTCAATAAGATATGAAGAGACTTCATAGCTCTAGCAGCAACCCCAGAGCTAAAAATCTACAACCTGTAATACTCGGTCTGACCCGAGTATTAAATTCAAAAGAAAATAATACACGGGTCAGTCTAATTCAAACTCAGTTATTAGTGCACAGAAGCTATAATAATTAAATAAAAATTAGACGACAGTCAAAATATATTCACCTATCCGATCCTTTAACAAGGAAATCGGATAACGGTGAATATAACACATATAGTGTTAAACAACAATTCAGCAAACTCAAATTATCAACGAAGATAGAAGAAAGGATTATTAATGAAGATAATTTAGAAAAAAAAACATCAGAATTGCCTAATCGGCAATTAACATCAAAATCTAATGGTTAATAAATAATTAGAAACTCATAATCTAATTATCAATAGATAATTAGATAACAACAAAATGATCTAATGAAACTAAATCAATTTAAACAATTGAAATATCACTTAAAACATCAATTCTAATTGGCTGCAGTACACGCTAACGTGTACTGCCTCGCCAATACGGCATATGAAATACGCAAAAGATCAATGGATCAAAAGTAATTGAAATATCAATAAAAGCAATACCGTGTGGCTGCAGCTCACGCTTGCGTGCATTGTCTTGCCACTACAGTGATGATGTACCCAATGAATACCGTGTGGCTGCAGTTCACGCTTGCGTGCACTGCCTTGCCACTACAGTGATGAAATACACAAAAGCTCAATGAAAATTCACAAACGAATACAAGGTCAAACCCAAGAAAAGTCGGGTTCAACTCAAATGCAATTCAAATGAAATCGCAAGGCGAGCACAAGGTCAAACCCGAGCAATTAAGCGGGATTCAACTCAAGTGTAATTCGAACAACTAATCCAATTACATCAATGCAATGTGAACCAACAAGGGTAAGACTGCATACAAACGAAACTGCAGTCGAATGCAACCTTACATAAAATAGTAATGAGTCAGGCACAACACCAGGAAGGAACCAGACCCCAAAGGAAATCAAAATGGTCAGGCACTTTAAATCTAAAGCAATGCTCAGTGCATAAGAGCAGTGAACAATGCAGTAGTGCATACTTGATGATAAAAAAGGCAAGAATAGCTGTGGTATAAATATCTCATTGCGACACTAGTACAAGATACCTGGACGAAATTTCGAATCAACATGTGATGTGCACAGCTACTAGCACATATAGATATACAGTAGCTGCAACAAAGACAACCGAGGTTCAACATGACTTGCAGCAGTGCCACAAGACCACAGGATAATCCAGACAACAATGGATCAGAAGTTACAAATCAAAGGCCAACAGTTCTAGTCATATAAGCAACTCAAAATTGCACATAAGAATAGACAAAAACAAGATCGACACCTATCCAGATTTAGATCTTCAACAAAGGGTGCACATGACCATCAATATGACTCAAGTAAAGGTCAGTCATAGTGAAAGTATGATGGTAGAGACCAGAAAATAGTAACCTGATCAGGGATGCTGACTCAAACACATCAAGCAAATAGCTCGACCAGTGAACAAAAAGACTACACCATATATCATGTACACATGAATGCCCATGACTCTAGACCTTCAAAATTCAGAGAACCCAACCATAACAGAGTGAATGCAATTGCCGAAGTAAAGTCAAGACAAGCACTGAAATAAAAATGACCAGAGCCGAAGTCAAAAGGAACAACAAGCAAAATTCAACAAGTTAAGTCAAAGACAAGATAAACAAGTCACATTGCAAAATCAGGTTCAGGGCCGAGATGTACATTTGTACAAAAATGAAATTGTATGCAGTGACGCAGCCAAAAACAGGTTCGACATGTATGCAAGCAGTGACAACATAAAATCAAGCTGCAACATGTACGCAATGACGACCAGGTAGCAACAGACAAATACATATAAGCATTCTCGATCAAAGACAAAATATACAAAGTCAAGCAGCAAGTCCAGCAACAAACTGCATACGCATGGAGTATGACCACTTTCATACATAAGAGTGGTACCAACAATCAGAGAAAGGCGAAGCAATGCCAAACAGTGAACCCATTATCACGATATCAAGCGGAGCCACCGAACCGTAAACAATAGGGGTGAAATATTCAGAAAATATCAAATACAGCTCAATGATATCAAATGGCCGAAAATAGTAGAAGTTTCAAAGAAATCAAGCAGTGGGTTTCACAAAAACAAAATGGCCGAAGATCAAATAAATCAATTCGAAGGCCAGATAATTCCAAGCAGAAATTTCCAACCATAATCAAAACTCATGGAAATCAAGAAGTAAAAGATCATGTGACTTTGAATTAGATGTGAGTAAATAATAATTACTCACCTTGTCGACGAATTTAGAAGAAGCCGAGCCCACCAGAAATCAAGCGAAGCCAGAGCAACCGAGGGAAGACGAACGAAGACGAGAACGAACGAGCGTGTGCCATTTATTTTTGAAGCCCTAGCTCGAGCCAGAGAATAAAGAGAGCCTCCATTAATATTCTCGTTCGTAAGTTTTTTTTAGGGTTAGGTTTCGAATGAATGAGAATGAAAGGGGGACGGGTCGAATAGCAATACAAAGAGAACGGCATTCAAAAGTAATTGGGCCGAGATTCACAATTTCAAAGCTTAACAACACTTAACCAATTTTTAAAGAATTTCAACCCGGTTTAAAATCTTCAACAACAAACAACAACTAGATATCATCATTAATCGTCTAATGACGATAATAAAATAATTATGAAATTCCGGATTGTTACAAACTCCCCTCCTTATAAAAATTACGTCCCCGCAATTTTCATAACTAAAGGTGTCAATAACAATTAAGTTTCTAACATAAACTGGTTAAGCTAGAAAAATAAAGGTCGAGAACACACACATCAAAGAAATCTTTTAATTTCATAAAAGAAATTCACAAATTCTCAACAAAATCTAATTATCCAGCAGATAATCAGAAAACAACGAAACTGAATAAAGGCAATTATTAGCAATATTCTATTATCAATTTGATAATTAGAATACAGAAATCCAAAACTGCAATATCTAATTATCGATATGATAGTTAGAAAACAGCAAAATCTAATTATCAATATGATAATTAGAAAACAAAATTCGCAAATCACAAACTGCCAATATCTAGTTATCCAACAGATAAATAGAAAACAGGAACTTCATAATCAGTAAATTCAAACTATCAACAGAGATGGATAAAAACAGCAATTCAATATAATCAACATAATCTAGAATCAATTAGAGACTAGAAGATCTTAAAATCAGCAAAATTAACAATTACCTAATTATCAAAACGAAAATCAAAAATCTCAGATCAACAAATATTTAATTATCTCAAGCGATAATGAGAAATCTCAAATCATCAAATCAACAAATCAGTAAATCGACAAATATCTAATTACCATAAATGATAATCAGAAACAACAAATATTCGATTATCAAAAACGACCATCAAATCTCAAATCAACAAATATTCGATTATCAAAAATGATAATCAAATCTCAAATCAACAAATATTCGATTATCAAAAATGATAATCAAATCAACAAATATCTAATTATCAAAAACGATAATTAGAACTCATATCAACAAATATTTAATTATCACAAGCGATAATCAAATCAACAAGTATCTAATTATCAAAAACAATAATTAGAACTCATATCAACAAATATCCAATTATCACAAGCGATAATCAAATCAACAAATATCTAATTATCAAAAACGATAATTAGAACTCATATCAACAAATATTTAATTATCACAAGCGATAATCAAATCAACAAATATCTAATTATCAAAAACGATAATTAGAACTCATATCAACAAATATCCAATTACCTCAAGCGATAATCAAATCAACAAATATCTAATTATCAAAAACGATAATTAGAACTCATATCAACAAATATCCAATTACCTGCAGATAATTGGAAACAACAAATATCTAGAAATCAATTAAGATGATCTAGAAAATCAACATAAAAGGTGGATCGATCCCAACAAATGGCAAGTTTTAGCTACGCCGCACGTGCATCAACAAATGGCCGAAGCCTACCAAGTATCCTACATAATTTTGGAGCCCAACAAATGACCCAGAGGTCCAACAAATGACCCGAAGGTCTGGTACTGGTATTGACCCGAAGGTCCAACAAATGACCCGGAGGTCCAACATAGTGGCTCGAAAGCACACGAAAATCATCAAATATTCAATTAACGAGTCCGGAATTAACCAAAATAGCAAACGCACATGTCCCATACCACGTGTTTTACTAAATCGTTTGATTCTCTTCATCGTTTCCTTGAATGTGTAAAATCATCAAAAGCATCAAATAGCAAATGTTTCAATTAACGAGTCCGGAATTAACCGAAATAGTAAAAGTGTGGTTCCATACTTCGCACTTTTGCTAAATCATTTAAATCTCTTCATCGTTTCCTTGAAAGTGCAAAATTGTGTATTCAAAATAACATTTCACATTCTCAAACGGACAAGTCCGAAATTAAACGAATCAGTAAAAGAAAGGGGTCATAGTCCTTGATTTTGCTGAAACGTTTAAGTCACTTTCTCATTCTTCTGAAAACGCAAACTGTAAAAATTCTGAAAACAATTTCATTTATTTTTATAAAAGTAAATAATCTACATTCTCAAATGAATAAGTCTGGAATTAAGCGAATCAGTAAAAGAAAGGGTTCATAGTCCTCGATTTTGCTGAATCGTTTAAATCGCTTCCTCATTCTTTTGACAGCATAAACTATAAAAATTTTGAAAAACAATTTTATTTTTAAAACGATTCACAAATCCGTGACAAAAACAGCAACATTAGTGACAATTTCAATAAGAAAATTGTACTTCTCAAAACACCTTAGAAATGGATCTCAAAAATCAGCATTGCGGGATAACCGCTTGAAAATCCACTTTAAAATATGACGGATACTGAAGTCAAAGCGACAGTAATATTTAAACGTCAAAATCTCATCAAAATAATTTGCATCAAAATATAACACCAGTGAATTTTCATTCATTAAAATGTCAACAAAACACCGTACTTCAAAAGGTAGCACTAGTGTGAAAATCCCGTTATAAAAATAACGGCAACAAAATACGTTTCATAACCAAGCATGGGTTCAACGTAAAATTACTGTGGTAACGTGCAACTCATGTTTGCACGCACACTACAAAATAAACAAAGAAATTACTCAAATATATCTTCAATGAAGATAATTCAAAACAATCAAAATCTAATCAACATGTGATTAGCATCAAAGAAAACCAACCAAAATTTCGACAAATCAAATCCACTGATTAAACAACATAATGAAATTAAATTCATTTTCATATTTTTGATTTTTAAATCAAAATAATTATCAGCTGTACTCAGCGAAGCAGTGTTACTGTTTCCGCTGCGCACTCTGATAAACAGAACACAAATCAATCATCAAAACACAGTTTCAAAACTTTAGCTTTGACTCGAAACACAAACAAAACATCGACAATTAGTTGTAACACATGTTCCATCTAAGTTATGTTTTATATTATGTCCATAAACCCCAAGCTCTGATACCAACTGTGATGCCCCACCTCTATGCTCGCAATAACAAAGAGTATTAAAAGAAATACTGTCGGTTATCACGAAGAATAAGGCTGGATAGGAGCGGCCATCCGTAGTTAGGCCTTACACTAATATTGGTTATCTCGATAGGAGTGGTATATATTTTTATTTTTCATCTCTTGTTTATTTACTCCCATCGACATACCCAATTCTAGTATAAAGCGAACTACGATGGTTCATAATAGTTTAGGACAATATATATAGTAATAACACAGATAATATAAATGCGGAACACGGATAAAACAAAAGTCTCATATATATAATAATATCTGATGTCAGTTGATATACATGTGATACAATACATATGATACAACTACACTGTCGACTCTGGAAGTTACATATACAAGTACATTATCGTGAATAATATACATGGATATACAACATCCTATACAAATACACTACCTACTAAACATGACGACGACTACTCCATAAGATATGAAGAGACTTCATAGCTCTAGCAGCAACCCCAGAGCTAAAAATATACAACCTGTAAATACTCGGTCTGACCCGAGTATTAAATTCAAAAGAAAATAATACACAGGTCAGTCTAATTCAAACTCAGTTATTAGTGCACAGAAGCCATAATAATTAAATAAAAATTAGACGACAGTCAAAATAAATTCACCTATCCGATCCTTTAACAAGGAAATCGGATAACGGTGAATATAACACGTATAGTGTTAAACAACAATTCAGCAAACTCAAATTATCAACGAAGATAGAAGAAAGGATTATTAATGAAGATAATTTAGAAAAAAAAACATCAGAATTGCCTAATCGGCAATTAACATCAAAATCTAATGGTTAATAAATAATTAGAAACTCATTATCTAATTATCAAATAGATAATTAGATAACAACAAAATGATCTAATGAAACTAAATCAATTTAAACAATTGAAATATCACTTAAAACGTCAATTCTAATTGGCTGCAGTACACGCTAACGTGTACTGCCTCGCCAATACGGCATATGAAATATGCAAAAGATCAATGGATCAAAAGTAATTGAAATATCAATAAAAGCAATACCGTATGGCTGCAGTTCACGCTTGCATGCACTGCCTTGCCACTACAGTGATGATGTACCCAATGAATACCGTGTGGCTGCAGTTCACGCTTGCGTGCACTGCCTTGCCACTACAGTGATGAAATACACAAAAGCTCAGTGAAAATTCACAAACGAATACAAGGTCAAACCCAAGAAAAGTCGAGTTCAACTCAAATGCAATTCAAATGAAATCGCAATGCGAGCACAAGGTCAAACCCGAGCAATTAAGCGGCATTCAACTCAAGTGTAATTAGAACAACTAATCCAATTACATCAATGCAATATGAACCAACAAGGGTAAGACTGCATACAAACGAAACTGCAGTCGAATGCAACCTTACATAGAACAGTAATGAGTCAGGTACAACACCAGGAAGGAACCAGACCCCAAAGGAAATCAAAATGGTCAGGCACTTTAAATCTAAAGCAATGCTCAGTGCATAAGAGTAGTGGACAATGCAGTAGTGCATACTTGATGATAAAAAAGGCAAGAATAGTTGTGGTATAAATATCTCATTGCGACACTAGTACAAGATACCTGGACGAAATTTCGAATCATCATGTGATGTGCATAGCTACTAGCACATATAGATATACAGTAGCTGCAACAGAGACAACCGAGGTTCAACATGACTTGCAGCAGTGCCACAAGACCACAGGATAATCCAGACAACAATGGATCAGAAGTTACAAATCAAAGGCCAACAGTTCTAGTCATATAAGCAACTCAAAACTGCACATAAGAATAGACAAAAACAAGATCGACACCTATCCAGATTTAGATCTTCAACAAAGGGTGCACATGACCATCAATATGACTCAAGTAAAGGTCATTCATAGTGAAAGTATGATGGTAGAGACAAGAAAATAGTAACTTGATCAGGGATGCTGACTCAAACACATCAAGCAAATAGCTCGACCAGTGAACAAAAAGACTACACCATATATCATGTACACATGAATGCCCATGACTCAAGACCTTCAAAATTCAGAGAACCCAACCATAACAGAGTGAATGCAATTGCCGAAGTAAAGTCAAGACAAGCACTGAAATAAAAATGACCAGAGCCGAAGTCAAAAGGAACAACAAGCAAAATTCAACAAGTTAAGTCAAAGACAAGATAAACAAGTCACATTGCAAAATCAGGTTCAGGGCCGAGATGTACATTTGTACAAAAATGAAATTGTATGCAGTGACGCAGCCAAAAACAGGTTCAACATGTATGCAAGCAGTGACAACATAAAATCAAGCTGCAACATGTACGCAATGACGACCAGGTAGCAACAGACAAATACATATAAGCATTCTCGATCAAAGACAAAATATACAAAGTCAAGCAGCAAGTCCAGCAACAAACTGCATACGCATGGAGTATGACCACTTTCATACATAAGAGTGGTACCAACAATCAGAGAAAGGCGGAGCAATGCCAAACAGTGAACCCATTATCACGATATCAAGCGGAGCCACCGAACCGTAAACAATAGGGGTGAAATATTCAGAAAACATCAAATGCAGCTCAATGATATCAAATGGCCGAAAACAGTAGAAGTTTCAAAGAAATCAAGCAGTGGGTTTCACAAAAACAAAATGGCCGAAGATCAAATAAATCAATTCGAAGGCCAGATAATTCCAAGCAGAAATTTCCAACCAAAATCAAAACTCATGGAAATCAAGAAGTAAAAGATCATATGACTTTGAATTAGATGTGAGTAAATAAGAATTACTCACCTTGTCGACGAATGTAGAAGAAGCCGAGCCCACCAGAAATCAAGCGAAGCCAGAGCAACCGAGGGAAGACGAGGGAAGACGAGAACGAACGAGCGTGCGCCATTATTTTTGAAGCCCTAGCTCGAGCCAGAGAATAAAGAGAGCCGCCATTAATATTCTCGTTCGTAAGTTTTCTTTTAGGGTTAGGTTTCGAATGAATGAGAATGAAAGGGGGACGGGTCGAATAGCAATACAAAGAGAACGACATTCAAAAGTAATTGGGCCAAGATTCACAATTTCAATGCTTAACAACACTTAACCAATTTTTAAAGAATTTCAACCCGGTTTAAAATCTTCAACAACAAACAGCAATTAGATATCATCATTAATCGTCTAATGACGATAATAAAATAATTATGAAATCCCGGGTTGTTACAGATATTGGGTGAATGGACGTTGTATTTTATATTGTTATAAAATGCAAGTTGTTATGGATTTTTATTTCATTCGGGATTGCGGTTTGAAATGATATATAACCGTATTTATATTTTAAATTACGGATTGAAATGATAAATATCCGTATCACTTGACCATAGGATAGAAAATTAAATGCAGACACCGTGGTCTGTAGTTATAAAATATCTTGAACTGATTTCTATGGTTTTGTAAAGAAATATATGGTTTTATATAAATATCGATTTCCGATATTATATAATGTTATTTTATTCTTTATTTTGAACTAGGCATAATTTGTTGTAAAATAAAATAAGTTTAATAATAAAGTTTGATTTTGTGGAAGATAATATGGTTAAGTATTTAAATTTTATATTAGTATAGAGTTTATAATGATTTAAATAAATTAAGGTTGGAAGATAAATTGGAAATTTATTTGAAATTGAATCTATTTTAAGAATTAACTCAAATAAGTTGATGTAAAATTTATTAAAATTGAAACTTTAAAAGGTATGATTATTATAACTTGATTTTGGGGTTAAGGTGAATTAAATGAGTATTTCAAGTACACATAAATTGAAGGAAATGTTTTGTTATTTGTAATTTGGGATTTAGTTAAATGATAATGGATTTAAGTAAAATATTTCAAAACTAAATAATAGAAAATTGAATTTGATATGTATATATGAAATTTCCAAACTCAGTTTTAAAATTGTTAAATATTTAAAGTTGGAAATATATTGAATTTGGAATGAATTATTTTGTGGATCAAATCTGTTTTGAAATCGATATAATTTGGAATAATTTGTTTGGAAACTAAACTGAATTGAAGTCTGTGATTTGGGAATTGATTTGGGAATTAAAGAAGCTATTTTATTTTATAAAGTATTTTAAATATTTAAACCATTTAAGTGGTGGAAGTTATGTTTCAAAGTTATGAGTTTCAAGGTAATATTCAAGTGTTTTAATTTCAAAATGTTATAACTTGAAAGTGTTATGATTTAAGAAAAGGATATATTTGAAATGAAAATGGTATCGCATTGATTTGATTTAGAAAGAGCAATTATATTTGGTTTCAAAGTATAAACTATTTTGAAAAGACTGCGGTGTTATAATAACATTTGGTTGTTGAAGAGACCGGGATCGGAAGTTGTCATACTCTCTACCAACTCCGAAAACCACTTTAACAAACGTATACGCGGTGGAGATTCTAGAATGAAGTAGGATGGTGGCGGCGTTCCTTTAAGGTATATACGTGTACCCAACTCCCTTGAGTTGGCATAAGGTGGCTAAAACAGGAGCGATCGACGGGTTAAGAAGGTAGCACCTTTTATCGGACACACTCCTTCGATACCATTCTATTACTTTGTGATTGACTGAGGCCCTTTTGATTTTTAAGGGTGTGGCTCGAGGTGGGCGGTAGTAGCTGCTACGCATTACCACCGGTCCGAAAGCGTAATTGGTATATCTACCCTGGCATTGCCTAGTTGTGCCGTGTCACCTACCCTAGCATACCTTATACGATTTTGTTTTGTACCATACCTATGGAGTGCCCTATGACGACGCCCAATACGAGGGAGATTACGGTACTGTATAGACAATGGGAATATAAAAGTGTGCTAAGGTGGAAAATGTAAAACCTTAATGCTATTTTCAAATATATTATACTTTACTTTAGAAACTATTATAATAGCTTATATTACTACATAGTAGATAGTTTAACGGATTCTTAGGAGGTGTGAATCTCGAACATCTCTTAAGTTACTGCACTCACATTAGACACTAGATAGGAGATGTCAATTCCCGTAAACATCTCTGACGCCGTTCCACTCATACCATTCACCGTTGATTTAACTTACATAAGATCTTTTAGTTCTGACTCGAGTGTTTTGTATTTTCAATTTGCTCGGGTCAGTCTGAGCATTTCAAGATTTGAAGACTTTATTGCTTGAGGACGAAGACGAAGATTGTATTACTATTATTTATTATATTATTCCACTACATCACATTGTTCCGCTGCATTATCATTTGTTATTCTCTGGTATGTGTAACTCTGATATGTGTTGTATAAGTATAATCAAATGTTTTGTAAAATAGCTTCATGAACTGTTATTTGATTATTATATTTTGTCATTCCGCTATGAGATTCTGTTTTGTTTTTTTCTTTCTTTCTCTGTTTTTCTTCTTAACCCCAATAACAATCCGCTCTTCTGTATGGTTTAAGTCCGACGGGTATGGTTTATCGTCGATATGAACCTTATAGAAAGACGAAATGTTACATCTGGTATCAGAGCTTTGGTTTAACGATAAATGGTAGCTTTGTGGGGTCTCTTTATTAATAGGGTAACAATACCCTATGATGAGTCGCTGAGTGTATATATATGAGAGAGCGTATTTGTTAATGTTATAAAATATTTTATATTGTGTTAATTTGTTCCGTTTTGTATTTATAAATTCTGGTTGATGCATAGGATGCTATGACATCAACAAGGATTTCTAAACACTTAATAGGACAGACCAACACAATAATTGTTTTGAATATAGGTGAATGAAATAATTTTGCCTATTATATTTTCGAATGATTTAGAATGTAATACTAATATTATTAGAAGTTTTTTCCGATATAAATATTTCAATATAAATTGAAAGAATTGTTTTAAAGAAATTTTGAAAAGGAATAAGTTCTGTACTCCCCTCTCTGTCGTTGGAAAATAATTTCGATGATGAATGCACGCATCACCGACATTCATTTTCGAGTTTCGAAGTGAGAAGGCCACTGTAGTTGTTTTACTACAGATTTATATTGATAAACAAATATAATTTTAAATTGTTTTAGATATAATTGGATATATAAATTGTAAGTATATACATTTATCTATTATTTTAAAATGATCTGAAATTAAACCCGGAATTTAGTTCTTACGTTTCTGATAATCAATAGTTTCAATTATTGTAGTGAAATAGGTTGTAACTAATTTATAATTGGAGCCTTTAATTAAAATAAGAGATTAAATGCTAGGTTATAAATGAAATTTCAAGAAATTTGGAATTGTAATCTATAAAACAAAGGATAGGATTATTGAACAATAATTAGTTAAAAGAAATGAGAAAAACTTGTATGAATTTAATTATATTCTTAGAAAGCATATATATAACTTATCAAAAGATTTAAAAGTTGAAATATCTGATAAGAAAATGTAATGGAAAAATTTACAAGTAAAACTTATGTAATAGAAAGGTTCAATGAATTACTTTTATAAATAGGAATTTGATGTTATAATGGTTATAAACTTAAGTTAGGATTGAAATGCTACTAATTTAATATAAATGTAAATATTATAAATAAATGATAATAAACTTAAGTAAATGGTTGAAGCTATTTATAAATAAAATAAGTAGAAAAGACGAATGCAGTAAATATATGGTTGTAGACTACAGATAATGCATTGAGATGCTAAGTAAATGAAATTGAGAAATGAATGAATGTAATGCAATAAAAAAAACTATTTGATATGAATAAATAAAAATGAAAATTTGCAAGAAATAAATGTGAATTAAAAGATAAATCATTATATGAATGAAAAGGAAATCAAATGACAAATGTATGAAATGAAATTAATAAGGATGAACCTGATCTATTGTTTGAAATTGTTTTATGTTTGGTTTATGGTTGTTTGGGCAAGAATACTTTAAATTTGCTTGGATGTATGAATAATCTATTTAGTTTCATCTAGGACTGTTGAGTAAATGGTGCACTCAATAGTTTATTTTCCATTTTGTACAATTTAAAGTTTTTAAATCCAAACAATTATTTGTTTTATTTGATATGGATGGATAATTGATTATGTTGATTTTTGATTGTATATTGGTTGCAAGTGATTGTTGTTTATACGGATTTGTTTGTTAGTGGGCGAAAAAACTTTAAATATTTCATTTTATATAATTATTAACTCGTTTTGGATTTATATATGAAAATACAGGTTACGGAAGCAATTGCTAATGCTTTTGATTTCATAATTAAACATTAGTTGCTCGATAAATAGGTATGTTCTCGGATTACGGTTTTCTAGCGTTATTATATTGTTTTCCCGTGTTGGGATATATATTATTTTGGAAAATATATGTTGTATATTTTTATATTGATATTATATTTTCTCCCGAGCCTCTCCGTATAAAGGAGTCTCTGCAGAAATTTTCCGTAAATTTTGGATTTAGAATTTTTTGAAAATATTTTCCAAACTTAATTAATTTGAGTATAAAATGGTTTAATGGTTATAAATTGATATATTTTATTTAAATTATTATATTTTGTAAATTTATTTGTCATAAAATTAATATTTTGAATTAGATGTATTGACTACTTAATCCCTTCTATCCCTCCTTTTTCCTTTCCGGCGATGAAAAGTTTTGAGTGGAGGAGAGTGTAGCGACCCGAAAATTTTCAATAATTTAGTTTGTTAATTTAATAAGTTCGGTATATAAAAATGAAATTTAAAACTAATTTGTAACAATTGAAATGAAATTTCAATTTAGTGAAGTAATGAAAATTGTTACACTTGGCTATAAATTTATGCATAAAGAAATAAATTTGTAAGAAGAATAGAAATCAAGATCTATTAATTTAATGGAATTTAAAATATAACATTAGATTAATTGCAATTAAATGAAATTAAATGTCTAAATATTACGTTAATTGAAATTATACGGAAATTGAGAATATTATGTAATAAATAATGAACCAATGTTAATTTCAACCATTTGATAATAATAGATTAAATAATAGGATGAAAGGTAAAATTTGATGGAAATATTGGAAATTTAATCTATAATTTTTGAATTTAATGAAATTGAAATTTAACATTGAAATTGGTAGGTTTATCAACTCTAAGTTGACATATAAATTTGTTTAAATTAGTGTAAATGATGAAAAAAATTAAAAATGGAGAAATTTGTCGATTATAGAATTGAAATTTAAAATTGAAATTAATTATTAATTTATTTAATCAATGTAAAAATAGCCATTTTTTTCCACTGAATCATATTCGACGAAACTAGTTTTATCAGATCCGTAACGGTGAATTATTATAGGATTTCAAGTTTCGTATCGATCAGACTTGTCATTTGATCGCACGGACTCGAAACGCCTAGAAATCAATTTAATTGAAATCAATTGAAAATCAATTTGAAATAACTTGATTTTAGCATAACTTCTTCATATGATGGAATTTGGCCTTGAAACATGTTCCATTGATTTTAAAATATTTTAAAACATCTATTTTGATATGTGGGTTGAACCATTTTCGTTCCAGAGTCGAAACGTGCTTTTTGGGCCGTGTAGCATTCAACTTTCAAACCGATTTGATCCAATTGTTTCTATTTTCTGATCCACATATATATATCCAATTGTAAACCCTAGCAGCCTTTCTATTTCTCATTTCTGTACGTACAAAAATTTATGTTCCTCCTCTTTCCAATGGTTGAAATCCTAAAATTCCTCAGTTCAATTCCAATTAAATTTCAACTTCAAAATTTAAACTCTTCAAACTACATCATATTTTATATCGATTTAAAGCTCTCGACGAGCGAATCTCAGATTGTAATTCATTTTCCAGTTTGAATCTCTGTCTGGCCAGAAATTGGAGAACAATCCTCGGCCGTTCATCACGCGTTGATGAACTTCGTCTGATCGTTCAATCGAGGGTAGGGTCGTGAAGAGGAGACCAAGCGCTGTCCATCGGAGTTGGTCGTTCGAGGGTTTGACGGTCGGATTTGCTGCAAAAATTCAATTAGGTCATGCGTTTTAGGCGGCGGATGATGGATTTTGACATCGTCGATCGACGACGTGGCTGAAGCTCAAGTGGGCGTAGGGTTTGGAGAGGTCGGCGGCGTATCAGGGCGTGGCCGCGATGGCCAGTAGCGACGGGGGAGGGTGGTGCGAACGCGGCGGCTCCAGTTAGGGTTAGCTGTCTGGTTCGCATGTGCAAAAAAGAAATGGTGACGTGGTACTGTTTTTTATTTTATTTCTCCTTTTTTTTATTTTCTGATTTCAAAACTTCTAACTATCGTAATTTGTTATTACGAGGTCGGATTTACGCACGGTTCGATATGTTGGGATCGTATTGAGATTCTGGATATTTTGACGATAGTTGGGGAGAATTCTGAGATCGTTTGAATTTTGGGCTTAAATTGGATTTGAATTCAATTTAAATTCAAAAGGTGAGTGTTTTAACCCACTCACAACTTCTAAAATTTCTTATATTTGTTAAATTAATTTATGATGTGATTAAAAATTTATTTATGACTGTTTGGCTTTTTTTAATCATCGTCTCAATTAAATTGAATTTATTGAATTAAATCGTTATTTAATTTATTATTGCATATAACTGTCTGTTAAATTGTTATATAATTTATTATTGAATATAAACTACCAGTAATACCTGTTACTTATTATATGTTCTATATTAATATTATTGTTTGAATTGGATGATGATTGTGATAAATGTTTAATGACTGATATTGGATGAATGGTGTTGTATTTTATATTGTTATATAATGCAAGTTATGGATTTTTATTTCATTCGGGATTGCGGTTCGAAATGATATATAACCGTATTTATATTTTAAATTACGTATTGAAATGATAAATATCTGTATCACTTGACCATAAGATAGAAAATTATATACAGACACCGTGGTCTATATATATAAAATTATTAGTCCTTGAGATGATGGTTTTGATAACAACAACCTTAGAATAGGATTATATAATATAAATACTAATATTATAGTATAGAATTATATGTATATGCAAGATTTAACCATGCAGGTACCAAGAATGAAGACTAGAGATTCAAGATATAAAGATTGAAGACTCATGAGTATCAAAAATATCAAGATTATCAAGAGTTCAAGATTTCAAGAATAAGTAATTTTAATTAGGAATTTTGTTAAAACTCCTAGAAAAGCATTGGCATCTTAAAATCCAATTTATTCCTGGAATGGAATCCACTTCGAGCCCGTTAAAGGGACGGAACCTACGAAAAATCTAGTGGAACATTGTTTTGTATCCACTAACTTTTATTCAAAATGTTTTTACAAAATTATATCTTATTTTCAAAATGATTTTAAAACCTTCCTTTTAAAAGAATCAAAATCATCTATCATGGTTTTAAATACTTTTAGCCTCAAAATAATCTTTAATTTCAAAATCAAATTATCCTTGGTTTTAAACTATCTTTTAATAATAATATATTTAACTTTTAAATATTTATACTTAGATTTAAATATAAAATTATAAGCAAAATTTTATTTATACCAAAATATTGTTCTCCATATTTATTTATGTATTTTAACTATAGTTATGTATATTTATAAAAGTTTAAAATAGCTTTAATATAAGATAAAAGTTATTTTCAAAGAAAAACAGAACAAATCTAAATTTCCTTTGGGATGTCGACATACCCAAGTAACCCATGTCAACATAGTGTCAGCTGATTTCAAAATTTTGAATTTCAAAAGAAGTGTCTATTCGTCATATCCCTTTATGAATGGACATGGCTGTCGTTCTTCTATAAATAGGGGCTGTTTTCGATGAATTTCTAATCATATTTTTCTCGTTTTCCACTCCTCTTCTTCTTTCACATTTCTTTATACATATTCTTATGATTACTCTGTCGAAATCGACATTGAATCTAACAAGATCATTTCTTGTTTGATTCTCTATCACTATCTCAATAAGATCCTCAGTGCTATTCAGAGTTATAGACTTGTTTTTAATCATTTCTGTGTAAAAGGTGTGATTGTAGCCTTGGAAATCAATCTAGTGTAAAAGGTGTGATTGTAGCCTTGGAAATCAATCAAGTGTAAAAGGTGTGATTGTAGCCAAGGAAATCAATTGGGTGAACTTGTTTCCCGTGAAATCAAATATCTCTACCTAGAGGATTGTGAATCTGGAGGGTTTACCTCGTAGCCTTGAAATCGAGGGTGTAATTGTACAATTTCTTTTGAAAGGAAATCTATACTTGTGCGCGGGATTGGATGTAGGGCCACACTGAACCAATATAAAATCCGGTGTGTTCTTTCCTTTACTACTTTTACTTCATTTCTGCATCTTTGTTTGTTTCTATGATCGTATCTGTGTCTGAATATTGCATACATTTGTGTTTAAATTAACATAAACTCAAAAATATTTAGTAATTTATTAAAACATTATTCGCCCCCCTCTAGTGTTTATCCTAGCCTTAAGATCCGTAATCCGCATTTCTAACATTTGGTATCAGAGCAAAGTTTTCAAAGTTTTCATAATCTGAAATTTGAAATTTTTTAAAATGGAAATTGTTTTTAAATTATTAATATTATTTCATATGAATATGTCACGAAATCATCATGATATTTTTGTTTAAAACTATATTTAGTTATTTTGAAAAGTCACTTGATTCTTTAAAAAGTTATATTGTTTTGTAGGAGAAGAGTTATGTCTAATGACTGTTGGTTAAAAGATACCAGATAATCATTCATCGATCAAGAAGAACTAATGGATATATAATGGCAGTCGACATTGAAATAGAAATGACCAAGTTATGGTCAAATGAAGTTTTGGTGAACAAAGAGAAAAAGAAGGAAAAACTGTCAAAGGTATTCTTCAAATTGCATCTAGAGATTTGACTATTTTGTTTCCACTCCTTTTTCATATTGTAGTTCTTATTCTCGCGGTCGTTTTGATGGGTGGATCATCAAATTCTGAATCAAAATTGAGTGAGATATGATAGTTTGAAGTTGGCTATCCAAAATTTAAAAACCGTGTACGGGATTTTCTACATTTCTTCTACTATTCGGCTTGTTGCATCACAATACCATCCAAATTTGACACCAAACTATTACTAAATAGTAGTCCTTGCCTTCCTCTTCGATTTGCCGCTGGTTTTATCCAATTCCGTTAAGAAACGAAGAATATATGCCTTCTAGAAGTTTGATAGTAAGTAGAAAAACGGGAAGAAGAAGAGAAATTTTTATGAAAAATGGTGACTATTGGGCCTATTTATAGTGGTTGAAGTGTCCATTCATTCAAAATTCAAATTCAAAGTTTTGGCGCCAAGTTAGTCAATCTTCTAAATCATCTGCATCTTTCTCATACGGTCTTCAAATTCAGCAAATGAATATACTACACTGATCAGAAAAACGAGCCCGTCGCAATAGAATAGTTCTCGTTGTTAAATTCTGAGAGATATACATTTGTGGTTCATGACAATGTAAGAACAACAAAGTTAGAAAGATGGAGTGAAAAAATTTGTACGCTTTACTATTATTTCATCTTTGTTGTTGCATTTACGGAATATATATTTATGCATTTAGTTAGGTATAGAAATTTATCTCTTCTATAAGTTTTAATATTTTGGTCCATATATCGACACACCGTAGTATAAATATTGATATACCAATCTAAATTTTTCTAAAAAAAGTCTTTTAAAATGTGTTTTATTTCGAATAAAATCATACTATTAATTTATTACAACTATACTAAGTAGAAAAGCATATTTCGTTAATGATTTCAACTTTTCTAATGTTATTTTTACTTCTTATACTCTATTCTTTTAAGATACTAATTTTATATCTTTAAGAAATTAATAAAATGAATTTAGAATGTTAGAATAAGGCACTATTTATATATTTCTTCAATTAATAAGATAGCACCACATCATATGACCAGAATTTTAGATAGCATTTCTAAAATGCTTCTTTTCTTCTGTAATGTTTTGTAAGTACTACAAATTCGTTTTTGTAGTGTTTCTGTGCTTTGAAATGCTGTAGAGTTTCAGAAACTTTACATAGCATTTGGTGAAAGCTACAGTATCAGTCTTATAAAGTTTCGAATATATTTTACTAAAAAACTTTTTATAGCATTCTTTAAATACCGTTTTTCTTTATGAAAACTATGTAAAAATGATATTTAAATTAAGTATTATTCTCTATTCTTTTTAGAGTTAGTTTCTAACTTATATTAAAATATTTTAAAATTAATTTCATGTTTAAATGTTGTTTTAATAATTAATTATTATTTTTTAAAGTAAGAGGCCTTAATATAACACATGTTTATTTTAGTTTTTCAATCTTTATTATTTTATTTAATACTTCATTATGATATTTTTTAAATTTAAAAGATGTTTAAACATGTTTCTAAATATTTAAACCAATAATAATTTAATATAAAGGTTTTAATTAGTAAAGTATTTTATAAACATGGAAGTTTGGATTCTTAAAAAAAATAGTAAATAAAAAATAAAAACAACCAAGTTAAAATAATTATTTTAAATAAATTAAATAAGTAGGCTGTTAATTTTATAAAAACCGTATTTGATCATATATATATATATATATACATATATATATAGTTTAAATCCATATTTCTTAGCAATTTGATTTTGATATTGAATTTGAGTACTACTTTTCATGAATATGTTACTATTTTAATATCATTTATTACCTTTAAACTCTTGTCTTTATTAATATTTTAGTCCTATTCATTAGTTTCCTTAACCCAAGTTTAGTAATTGGCATGTATTACCTTTGTTTGGTTGAAGCGAGTTATAATAAATTGTTTGATATATGCATACATACATACATACATACATACATATACATATACATACATATACATATATATATATATATATATATATGCTTGTCAATTAGATATTACTTATCACTCATGTTTATCTTATAATCTGGATATCTCTTACCATATTATATATATCATCATATCATGCTGCATATTATTATTATTTTTACTTCATTATCATTTTGTTTCATATTACATATCATTATGCATCCTATTTCATATCACATTTCATTGCATATTACATCATAAATTACAATGCATGAAATATCATAATCGTTTGCATCACAAGTTGCACTTCATTTTGCATATCATCTCATGCTACATTGCATATGTTGTGCATTTCATACTGCATTACAAACTACATATTGCATACATGTATACATAACGAGTGTATTTTATTTTAGGGGGAGTTTGTAGTATTGTCTTATAATATAGGATTATTAATTTTTGATTTGTTTGGTATGCTTTGATTAACTTGATTGACTTGTTTGACTTATTTGACTTGTTTGACTTGATTGAGTTTTTTTGAAGACTTGTTTGACGTGTTTGACTTGATTGATTTGTTTGACTTGTCTAACATGATTGGTTTTGATGAGTGTGTTGAAATATACTTATACATATTTATGTATTGAATAATTATAATATAATTGTGTTATGTCTTTTACATTCCATTTACTATAATTTGTTCTAGTATTAGTTTAAGGGAGAGTTTTATAGTTTTATGTTTTTAGGACAATTTTTGTTGATGACAAAGAGGGAGAAATATAAAATAGGATAGTTAGGCATAGATTAAGGGGGAGTTATTAGTTTTAGGGAGAGTTATTAGGATAAAAGCAATATTTTATAAACAAAGGTTGTCATCATCAAAAGGGGGAGATTGTTAGTCCTTGAGATGATGGTTTTGATGACAACAACCTTAGAATAGGATTATAAAATATAAATACAAACATTATAGTTTAGAAATATGTGTATATGCAGGATTTAACCATGCATGTACCAAGAATGAAGACTGTACAATATAGAGATTCAAGATATCAAGATTGAAGACTCATGAGTATCAAGAATATCAAGATTATCCAGAGTTCAATAATAAGTAATTTTAATTAGGAATTTTGTTAAAACTCCTAGAAAAGCACTGGCATCATAAAATCCAATTTATTCGTGGGATGGAATCCACTTCGAGCCCGTTAAACTGATGGAACCCTAAGTAGGATGGAACCTACGAAAAATCTAGTGGAACATTGTTTTGTATCCACTAACTTTTATTCAAAATGTTTTTACAAAATTATATCTTGTTTTCAAAATGATTTTAAAACCTTCCTTTTAAAAGAATCAAAATCATCTATCCTGGTTGTAAATACTTTTAGCCTCAAAATAATCTTTAATTTCAAAATCAAATTATCCTTAGTTTTAAAATATCTTTTAATAATAATATATTTAACTTTTAAATATTTATACTTAGATTTAAATATAAAATTATAAGTATAATTTTATTTATACCAAAATATTATTCTCGATTTTTATTTATGTATTTTAACTATAGTTAAGTATATTTATAAAGGTTTAAAATAGTTTTAATATAAGATAAAAGTTATTTTCAAAGAAAAACAAAACACCAAAATTTCCTTTGGGATGTCGACATACCCAAGTTACCCATGTCGACATAGTGTCAATTGATTTCAAAATTTTGAATTTCAAAAGAAGTGGCTATTCGTCATATCCCTTCACGAATGGACATGGCTGTTGTTCTTCTAAAAATAGAGGCTATTTTCAATGAATTTCTAATCATATTTTTCTGGTTTTCACTCCTCTTCTTCTTCCACTTTTCTTTATACATATTCTTACCATTACTCTACCGAAATCAACATTGAATCTAACCAGATCATTTCTAGTTTGATTCTCTATCACCATCTCAATAAGATCCTCAGTGCTATTCAGAGTTATAGGCTTCTTTGTAATCATTTCTGTGTAAAAGGTGTGATTGTAGCCTTGGAAATCAATCAAGTGTAAAAGGTGTGATTGTAGCCTTGGAAATCAATCAAGTGTAAAAGGTGTGATTGTAGCCAAGGAAATCAATTGGGTGAACTAGTTTCCCGTGAAATCAAATATCTCTACCTAGAGGATTGTGAATCTGGAGGGTGTACCGCGTAGCCTTGAAATCGAGGGTGTAATTGTACAATTGCCGTTGAAAGGAAATCCGTACTTGTGTGCAGGACTGGATGTAGGGTAACTTCGAACCAGTATAAAATCCGGTATGTTCTTTCCTTTACTGCTTTTACTTTATTTCTGCATCTACGTTTGTTTCTATGATCGTATCTGTGTTTGAATATTGCATACATTTGTGTTTAAATTAACATAAACTCAAAAAGATTAACTAATTCCTTAAAACACTATTCACCTCCCTCAAGTGTTTATCCTAGCCTTAAGATTCGTAATCCGCATTTCTAACAAAAATATCTTGAACTGATTTCTATGTTTTTGTAATGAAATATATGGGTTTATATAAATACCGATTTTCGATATTATATAATGATATTTTATTCTTGATTTTGAACTAGGTATAATTTGTTTTAAAATAAAATAAGTTTAATAATAAAGTTTGATTTTATGGAAGATAATATAGTTAAGTTTTTAAATTTTATATTAATATAGAGTTTATAATGATTTAAATAAATTAAGGTTGGAAGATAAATTGGAAATTTATTTGAAATTGAATTTATTTAAGAATTAACTCAAATAAGTTGATGTGAAATTTATTAAATTGGAAATTTTAAAAGGTATGACTATTATAACTTGATTTTGGGGTTAAGGCGAATTAAATGAGTATTTCAAGTATAAATAAATTGAAGGAAATATTTAGTTATTTATAATTTGGGATTTAGTTAAATGATAATGAATTTATTATGTAAAATATTTCAAAACCAAATAATAGTAAAATGAATTTGATATGTATATATGAAATTTCCAAACTCAGTTTTGAAATGGTTGAATATTTAAAGTTGGAAATATATTGAATTTGGAAAGGTTTATTTTGTGGATCAAATATGTTTTGAAATTGATATAATTTGGAATAATTTATTTGGTAACTGAATTGAATTGAAGTTTATGAATTGGGAATTGATTTGGGAATTGAAGAAGCTATTTTTTTTTGTAAAGTATTTTAAATATTTAAACCATTTAAGTGGTGGAAGTTATGTTTCAAAGTTATGAGTTTCAAGGTAATATTCAAGTGTTTTGATTTTGAAATGTAATAACTTTGAAATTGTTATAATTTTAAAAAAGGATATATTTGAAATGAAAATGATATCTTATTGATTTGATTTGGTAAGGGTAATGATATTTGGTTTTAAAGTATAAACTATTTTGAAAAGACTACGGTGTTATAATAACGTTTGGTTGTTGAAGAGACCGGGTCCGAAAACCACTTTAACAACCGTGTGCACGGTGGAGATTCTAGAATAAAGTAGGATGGCGGCGGCGTTCCTTTAAGGTATATACGTGTACCCGACTCCCGTGAGTTGGCATAAGGTGGCTAGAACATGAGCGATCGACGGGCTAAGAAGGTAGCACCTTTTATCGGACACACTCCTTCGATACCATTCTATTACTTTATGATTGATTGGGGACCTTTTGATTTTTGGGGGTGTGGCTCGAGTTGGGAGGTAGTAGCTGCTCCGCGTTACCAACGGTCCGGAAGCGTAATTGGTATATCTACCCTGGCATTGCCTAGTTGTGCCGTGTCACCTACCCTAGCGGGCCTTATACGATTTTGTTTTGTACCATACCTATGGAGTGCCCTTTGACGACACCCGGTACGAGGTAGATTACGGTACTGTATAGACTATGGGAACATAAAAGTGTGTTAAGGTGGAAAATGTAAAGCCTTAACGCTATTTTCAAGTATATTTTACTTTACTTTGGACACTATTATAATAGCGTATATTACTACGTAGTAGATAGTTTAACGGATCCTTAGAAGGTGTGAATCCCGAACATCTCTTAAGTTACTGCACTCACATTGGACATTGGATAGGAGATGTCAAATCCCGTAAACATCTCTAACACCGTTCCACTCATACTATTCACCATTGATTTAACTTACATAAGATCTTTTAGTTCTAACTCGAGTGTTTTGTCCGTTCAATTCGCTCGGGTCAGTCTGAGCATTTCAGGATTTGAAGGCTTTATTTCTGGAGGACGAGGACGAATATTGTATTACTATTATTTATTATATTATTCCACTACATGACATTGTTCCGCTGCATTATCATTTGTTATTCTCTGGTATGTGTTACTCTGATATGTGTTGTATAAGTATAATCAAATGTTTTGTAAAACAGCTTCATGAACTGTTTTTTGATTATTATATTTTGTCATTCCGCTATGAGATTCTATTTTTTTTCTTTTTTCTATTTTTCCTATTAACGCCAATAATAATCCGCCCTTCTGTATGGTTTAAATCTGACGGATGTGGTATATCATTGATTTGAACCGTATAGAAAGGCGAGATGTTACACAAGGTTCTTGGATCTAACTCGCTAATGGGTGAATACCCGGAATCGGGCATTGGAATACCAAAATCGAGTAGAATGCGCATAATATTGGTGCCATAATGAATTGTCTTATATTTCCTTCGGATTATGACATCTTGAAATTCATCTAAAATGATTTTACCCCAATTTAGTTGTTGATTAGAGTAGATGGCATAGAGAGCTTGAAAATCTCTTTTGTAAGCATTTTCATAGCTTCCTGTATGGGATTGCATGGACCGACTGAAAGCTCGGCGGATGAGACGTGCTTGCGGCCTTAAAGCACTAGATTTTATATCATTTAAGTTGACAAGATTATGGGACAAGAAATGATGTGAAACTTCATCTCGATGAAGCATATCAACTTTTATATCGTTTATATCAACTCCTTGATAGGTACAATTCAAAATATTGCCTAATCTTTGCAAAGGTAAGAAAATTTTGATACCACAACTAAAGACCAAACACAATCTTCATAGTTTTGAGGGTTATGGTGGTCAAGATTCAAATTTGAAAGGAAAAGCTTAATCAAAAGATGATTTAATTTAATATTATTGGGAGCATACCCTATGAGATTTTCAAAACGGAATTGTTCGGCGATTTCTTTGATTGGATATGCTGTGAAATCCAAGAATTTCATGAAGGCCCCATCAAAAAAGTTGGAGTTTTTCATGGAGTTGTAGCGGATGAAAGCAACATTATTCCATAGCATCGACGAATTTGGCCTTCGAATGGACTGGAGGTAGATTCCCTTGACCTTTGGATCTTAGAGGCATTGTTGAATAAAAATTTGTAGTTTAAAGTTGAGTTTATGAGAGAGTGGAGGCTAGGTTTCTGAAATGAGGAGGTAAGAAATGAAAAAAATGTAAATATTGGTAGGTTAAAAGTGAGGGTAGAATTGGCAGATGGAATGTAGGGCCGTATATAAAAAATTCTTCAAGGGCGATTCAGCTGGCTGTTTGACTGTAAACAACCGTCTGAATTCATCCTCGCAAGTAAATAGGCGAAAAATGAACCGATTCAGCCAGCTATTATAGTGTATTCCGCCATCTGAATCTGGGTAAAAATTATTCCAAGTACAATCTTCAGCCGTTTGTTTCTATGTGCTTAGTTGGCTGAAATTCCTGTAAGAGTATGAGTACCATATTTTTAAATAGCTAACATTGTTTTTAGGAAGAAAATCAAATAGGTACATATATAGGAATAATAAGAAGAATACAATAGTTTTTAGTTATATGAAGAAAATATTGAAATAGATTTTGATGAGGAGCTAGGAGTATGATATTCCTTTGGTATTCTCCTATAGTGGATGAATAAGAGACCAACCATCTCCTTATTCCCAAGAATTTGGAGAAACTAGAGGACGTTGTGGTGACAGTTCCCAAGGATTGTGCCAGGGGAGAACAAATAGGAGACGGTTGAAGAACACTGCTTTTGGATGAGGATTCACAGAATTTTAAGGCGACTTTTTCCAAAAAGCTTAAGTGTTTCCCATTAATTTTTTATTCGTAATAAAGTTTGCACTGTACTTCCAGTGTTTCCTTTGGTGGTGGTGAATGTCCTCCATCTTTTCTCTGGTAGACGGTGATCCAAAAAATAGAGAGCGTCTGATTCATTTACCAGGTGGTGTGTAACCCATGTGAGTAGAAGGAGGAACAATCAAAACTGGTTCATAAATCAGAGTGGGAGTAGGTAAATTTGCCGATCCCGAACTTAGAGAAGACATTTTGATGACAAAATCTTGGAGGAAAAACTTGTGCAAATAAATTATTGAAAAGATGATGTATAAAGACTTTGTTAAAGAGGTAGTTATAAGGCATAAGACATTAAACATAGGTACTAGATTTGAGGAAAAAAAATGTTAACCAGAGAAATATTGTCTGGTTAAAAATTGTGTGGTTAAAAAGGTACGGTAGGAAAAATAATTTGATAAAAGAAAGAGATAATAAAAATTGGAGTATGGTTCTGTTGTGAACTATGTTGTATTGAAGTGGTAGTGGCATCAAACTTATAAGCAAGAGACTAGATTTTGAATCCTTAAAACTTCAATTTCTGTAAAAAAATTATTTTTGATTTTTTTAAATCTTTTAAAGGTAAAATTCCTAATTCTTTTCTTAGTTTTATAAAATTATTTCAAATTAAAGGTTTTGTAAATATAACTACCAGCTGGTTTTCTGAGGATACAAATTCTAATTTGACAAAGTCCATTTCAATATTATCACGAAGAAAATGATGTAGAATATTAATATGTTTTGTTTGTAAATGATTTACAAGATTTTTAGATAAGTTTATAGCACTTGTGTTATGACAAAAAAACAGTTGATTTAGATAAATTTATACCAAAATTTTGAAGTATTCATTGCATGTAAATGACTTGTGCACATGCTAAAGCAGTAGAAATATATTCTGCTTCGCACATCGATAGTGAAACACAATTTTGTTTCTTGCTAAACCAGAAGACTAAAGATTTTCCAATGAAGTGACATGTCCCGCTCGTACTTTTCCGATCCGTCCGACATCCTCCGATGTCAGCATCACTATATGATACTAACTCGAAAGGACATTCTTTCAGATAGAAAAGTCCAAAATCTTTGGTTTTGCTTAGATAACGTAATATTCGTTTCATAGCTCGCCTATGTGATTCTTTAGGTTTTTCTTGAAATGGAGCACATAAACAAATACTCATCATTATGTCAGTTCTACTAGCGGTTAGATAGAGTAATGATCCAATTATACTTCGATATAATTTTTGGTCAACACTTTTGCCATCTTCGTCTCTATCGAGATGTATTGTTGTACTCATTGGTGTTTGTTTGGCAGAAGTATTTTTCCACACCAAAGCGTTTAATTAGATTATTACAATGTTTTTCTTGATTAATAAATATTCCATTTCCTATTTTTTTCAATTTGTAATCCAAGAAAGTAAGATAATTATCCCATATGTGACATTTCAAATTCTTTGGTCAGTATGTTAGAAAATTCTTGACATAACTTATCAATTGCAGAACAAAAAATAATATCATCAACATAAATTTGACTAACTAAAATATCCTATTTAGTTCGTTCAATAAAAAGAGTTTGATCAACCTTCCCAATTTAAAAACCAAAGTCTATAAGATAGCTTTTAAGACGTTCATACCAAGCATGAGGTGCATGTTTTAGACCGTTTTCTTAAGTTTATAGACATGGTCTGGAAATTTTTCATGTGAGAATAGAGGAGCTTGTTCAACATATTGCTTTTAGACCGTTTAATTAGAAATTTTTATATATCCATTTAAAAATGCACTTTTAACACCCATTTGATAACGTTTAAAATTATGAAAACATGTAAAGGCCAGTAAGATACATATTACTTTTGGTCATGCAACTGGAGCAAACATTTCTTCATAATCAATTACTTCTTATTGATTATATCCTTGTGCAACTAATCTAGCTTTATTCCTAGTTATATTTACTTGTTCATCATCTTTATTTTTGAAGATCCATTTAGTACCAATAACTGTTTGATCAGTCGGTCTAGGAACTAATTTCCAAACTTCCTTTCGTTCAAATTGGTTTAGCTCTTCTTGCATAGCTATAATCCAATAGTCATCAGTAGAGGGTTTTTTAGCATTTTTAGGTTCAATATTAGAAAGAAATGCTACATAGCTCATTTGATTAAGTTGATTTATAGTTCTAACATGTGAATCAATTTCTCCTATGAAATTTTCTACTAGGTGATTTCGTAAAATCCTAGAAGGAGATCTTAATTCATTTTCATTATGAACAATGTTTTCATCTTCTTCAAAATTATGAACAATGTTTTCATCTTCTTTAAAATTATTTTGGGTAACCGTATTTGTGACCATCTTAGTCATTATGTCATCATCCTTAAAAAATGTATTAAACTTAAATTTTTTGCTGAAGGAAACATGTAGTGTTTCTTCGATTATTTTAGTTCTTTTATTAAAAATTCGATAAGCTTTACTTCGTTCCGAATATCCTATGAAAATTCCTTTATCAGATTTTGGACTGAATTTTCCAAGCTGATCTTTTATGTTTAAAAACATTTAAACCAAAATTTTTAAAATATGGAATATTTGGTTTTCTTTTATGATACAGTTCATATGGAGTGTGTTTTGTTAGTGGTCGAATGGAAACACGATTCAGAACATAACAGGCAGTTGCTACCGCTTCTGCTAAAAGATGTTATAGTAGACTGCTTCTATTTAATAAAGTTCTTGCACATTCTGGTAAAGTTCTATTTTTTCTTTCTACAACTCCATTTTATTGTGGTGTTCTAGAAAAAGAAAAATTAAGATAAATTCCATTTTTATTACAAAAATGTTCCAAAAGCTTCATTTTCAAATTCACCTCCATGATCATTCTAATATTTTTAATTTTTAATTTTTTGAAATTTTGAATTCTTTTAGCATAAATTTTAAAATTTTCAAAAGTATCACTTTTATTTTTTCAGAAAAATAGTCCAAGTATATATTGAAAATCATCTACTATAACAAACTCATATTTGCTATGGTTTATAGATTGAACTTGAGTTAGAACAAATAGATCCAAATGCAATAATTCAAGTGGTTGTATAATAGAAGTATTTTTCAATGATTTTAAAAGATGATTTTGATAATTTTCCAAATTGACATGGATCACAAATATAGTTTCCTTTAAAATTCATTTTTGGTAAACCTTTTACTAATTCATTTTTAGATAACTTCTTATAGCTTTGAAATTAATATGACAAAATCTGTTGTGTCATAGCCAAAGATCATTTTCTTTGTCTGTTAAAGACATATTAGTATTGTAATTCATATTCATATTAAGACATATATATTTTATCTCTAAAGCCGTCAAAAATAAGATTTTTATTTTGATTCAAAATGCTACACTTATTTTCAAAAAAAGATATATTGAATCCTTTGTCACACAATTGGTTGATACTGAGTAAATTATATTTTAAATTTTTAACTAATAAAACATCTATAATAAGAGGTAAATTTGATATACCGTTATTGCTCACATTGCCTTTGCCGATGACACACCCTTTGGAATTGTCTCCAAATGTGACAGAACTTTTATCTAGTAGATAATGTTCGTTAGCATCCCTTTGTTTCCTGCCATGTGTTTCGATCAACCACTGTCTGATATCAATTTTCCTATCTTTTTAGGTGGTACCCACCATTTTATTTAGGTCCTAAGAGTTAGGTCTTAGGAAATCAAAACCAAGAGGGTTCAAAATTCCTTTTAAAAACAAAGTCTTTACTTTTATGAACAGTTTTTATAAAATATTTTACACATTTATCTCTAATTAAAGAATTATTTATTTTAAGAACCCAAATCTTAATTGATTTAGAATAATCTATACATTTTGAACTAGGTTTTTCGACTTTATTATTATTCGTTTTAAAATTTCTATATAATGAATTCTTTTACTTTGGAATAACTTTAGAAACTTGCTTATATCCTAGTCCTTTTTTATTTGAAACAGTCTGAGAATTTTCTATAATTTTAGAAAGATTTTCCCTACTTTTGTTAAAATTAGAGACATTTTTAGTAATATCATCTAATTTTTTTTTAGGTCTAGAGATATCTACTTCCAAAATTTTAATATTTCTTTAAGATCATGATTTCCAATTAATAGAGAATTATTCTTTTCATTCTGAGTTTCTATGTCTTGACTTAATTTAGAAAGTTGAGATGTTGTATTAGAATAAGATTCTTGAGTAGTTTCAAGTTCTTCTTCTAAAAAATTTTCCTCATCTCTTAACATATCTACTATAATTTCAGTTCAATTTAATTTTTCAAGAGTTTCTTTATACTTTCTTTTTATGTTTCTTGGTTTTTCAAGTAATTTTGAGTTTATTTCAAATAAATCATTAAATGTTAGATCACTCCCCTCGTCATTTGTGGCCATAAAACATACGTTGGCTTGTTCCGTATCACTATCTAAGTCACTATCTGATGATGAAGATGAATCTAAATCATCGCAAGTGATAGAGAAAGCTTTCTTTTTGAATCTGTCTTTCTTGTGCTTATATTTGTCTTTCTTTCTATCAGGACAGTCTTTCTTGATGTGGCCTTTCTTGTGACACTCATAACATTTTAGAGCAGACGGTGATGGTTTGTTGTTGTTGTTTTTGCTGCTGGAGCTGTTCTTGTTGTTTCTGAATTTGTTGCTCTTTTTAGGCTTCAAAACTTTTTGAAATTTTTAGCAATGAACGCCATATCTTCCTCATCTGAATTTGATTCATCATTTTTTTCTTAAAATGTTATATTCTTCTTATCTTGAGCCTGTACCCATTTTGCCTAGAGATTAATTACATAAGACATTAGATTTCTTATCAACTCTTCTAGTTTAGTGGTTGAAATGTCGTTAGCTTCTTCGATTGCTAAGACCTTTCATTCCTACTCATCCGTTAGAGAGTTGGGGATTTTTGAAACAATATCAAACTCTGTATATGTTTCTCCTAATGCTAAAAGAGAATGAGAGATATATATATCTTGGAATTTAGAGTACATTTCATTTATTGTTTCATCTTGCTTCACTTTGAAATTCTGGAACTGATTTTTGAGCATAGATATTTTACTTTGCTTTGCTTTGTTAGTGCCTTCATGTGTAACTTTAAGTGTACGCTAAATTTCATAAGCTGTTTTACACATGCTTACTTTATTAAACTCATTCTTGTCTAATGTACAATATAACATATTCATGGCTTTAGCATTTGTAGTAGCATCATTTTTTGTGAGTTAGACCATTATGAATATTTTGTAGCATGTATGTTATATTTAGTTTAAGTAATATTCTAGGTTTCATAACTATTTACTTGTATATAAATTCTCATCTCACATATTCGATCAAATCGAATCATTTTAATTTCTTTTAAACGCATGTCATGTTACTTACTTCCTTTTTATATTCCACAAACTTATCATAAACATACTATATGCGTATCAAATACATGTGTTCATCTATATAATAATTCATTTATGAAACAAACAAAGTGTGTGGAGCCATTTTGGTACCACTAGACCTATGATTGTACATCTATATGTATAAATCCTAAGTGTTACAATTATGCCCCACCTATTGAATGGATGCTCGCCCTTGGTCGTTTGAGGTACAGTTCACCAGTACCATATGATTCATAATCATACGATTAAAGAATTATTTCTCAAAGCTACGATTTAGTCCATAATTTTAAAATAACTATAAATAAAATTGTGATACTTGTGCGTTATGTTGCTAATACAACAAATACTATTATTCAAATAGATTTACTTTCATAATGAATATTCAAAATATGCATAAAAAAATAAAAAATATTTATTTTCGGTCAACACTAAAAAAATTATTATTTCATAAATCATGTTTGGTATATATATGAAAACAATTTTTGTATCTGTAACATCTTCGGATTTTAGCCAAGTTTAATTTGATAATTGAATTAATTTTCGAAATTTAATTGTAAATTAAATAGAGTTTTCCAAAATAAAATAAAATATTAGTTGTTTATATATATATATATATATATGTATTGATTTTTAATAGAAATTTGAATTTGGAAACTCAAAAATAAATATATTAAAAAAATTATATTTTAGGATTAATATAGAAATTGAGGTTTTAAACCATTTTCTCTAAAAAAGTTATATAAGAATAAATAATAGGAAATGGATTAATAAAAAATGTAAAACATATATTAATATAAAGTTAATATATAAAAAGATAAAGACATAAACATTTAAAAAAACATATATTAAGATATGAAAATATAAATGCATAAAGGGTTAAAACTAAATTTATAAAATAATTTAAATTAAGGATATGAACACAAAATGTTACATATGAACATTTGTAATGTTATGATTACATGCAAAATACAAGTGTTAAACTAAATGGACAAGTGGCATTAATCTTTTCTTGAAATAAATTAAAATTTTATAAACTACATTCATTTTTTTAATATCTTCAATGTAACAACCTGATATTTTCAACCATTCGTATCCGCACATGTCGGACTTGAATTGCTCAAAATACCGTGTTGTAAATAAAAATTTGGCAAATCTCAGAATATACAATAAATACATAATCACATATCACAGACACAGAGTATTTAATAATGCAGCGGAAGTAAAAGAGATAGTAGTTCATGAAGCTACTATATATATAAGATACATCAGAGTCAAATAATATACAGTAGAAGAGTAACAAGATACATCAAGTACAAATAAAAATACATCACTGGAAACACTGGATACTGAAAGTAAATAGATGGCTGGATCTTCAAGCAAAGCTCTAACTCCAAAGGTGAGTCTTGAATGCTGAATCACTCAATCTGACTCGAGCGTAAAGCAAAACACAAAACACTCGAGTCAGGACATAAATACTTATGAACTGCAAATCGACTCTAGTGAACAGTAACAAAAAATGCATCAGTGACTTAAAGAATGCTTGGGATCGCCCATCCTTTAAGGATCCGTTAAACTATTTACTATGTAGTAATATTGCGCTATTATAATAATGTCTACAGTAAAATAGACATACTTTTAAATAGCGTTCCGGGCTACCCATATCACCCTTCACACATAATAGTCCCAGTAGTCCATCCAATATCATGCCATCTCCACTCCGGGTGACTGTCAGAGGATACCACACGGGCTACGGGAGAAAAACAAACTCGTAGTAAAGGCTCGGTATGGTAGATGACACGGCACACAAGGCAATGCCAGGGTAGATATACCAATTACGCACACGGGCTGGTGGTAATGCAGCAGCCACATACGCCCACCTCGGAACACACTCCCATATCAAAATCGGAGGATGGCCATCTAATCAATCACCAGTAAGAGTAAGATATCGAAGGAATGTGTCCGATCGGAGGAATGACCTCACTTGTCCCGAGATCGCTCCTGTTTTAGCCACCTTATGCCAACTCATGGGAGTTGGGTCCATGTAATATACCTCAAGAACGTCGCCACCATCCTACTTCATTCTGGAATCTCCACCGCGTACACGGTTGTTAAAGTGGTTTTCGGAGTTGGCAGAGAGTATGACAACTTCCGATCCCGGTCTCTTTAACAACCAAACGTTATTATAACGCCGTGGTTATTTCAAAATAGTTTATACTTCAAAAAGATCAAATCATTTCATTTCAAACTATATTTCTTTCAAAATAGTTTATACTTCGAAACCAAAACCATTTTTATTTCAAAACTATTTATTCAATCAAAATAGTTTATACTTCGAAACCAAAAACATTTCAAACATATATTCATTTCAAAATCATAATATTTTCAAAGTATAACTCTTTCGAAACCAAAAATACTTGAAACAATTACACTTTGAAAATCATAACATTTCAAAATCATACATTTGAAATCATTGGATATTCATTTAATTCTTTACATTTTACAATTCATTCAATTAATCCCAAATTTTCAATTTCCAACTTAATTCAATTCAAACCATCAGTTTCAATTAAATTTCCTAATAACCATTTCCAAGTCATATCAATTTTAAATATAGATTTGATCCACAAATTAAACTATTCAATTTTTAATATATTTTCAAAGCTTTAATATCCCGCATTTCAAAAACTAAGTTTATAATTTCATATATCTCAAATCTAGTTTCATTATTACTTAGTTTTGAAATATTCATTTCATAAATCCAATATTATTTAAATAAACTCAATTTACAATTAAAATAAATATCCTTTCATACCAATAAAAATTTTAAATATTCATTTATCAAAAGTACATATCATTCCAATTCATATTCTTTATCAAATAAAGATCAAATCATTTCCAAACCTTATTATCAAATCATTATTTGAATTCAAATTCAAATACTCAAATTTAAATATCATTTTAAATCAAATAAATCATTCATTTGTTATTTCAAGTATCATTACAAAATACATTAAAAATTCCATTCAAAAATTCATTTATCTCATTACATTTCATTCCATTTAACACATAACCAAGTAAACCCTATTTAAATTCAAACTCAAATTTAAATTCCTTAAAAATTAAAATTTAAATATTAAAATATATTCAAAACTTCTTAAATTTCACAATTAATCAATTTCCAAAAGTTAAATCATTTAACACTTTAAAATATAACTCAAACATTGTTAAAATCTATAACATTACAAACATTGTCAAATTATAGCAACGACAGCATTTATAAAGTGCTATCGTAGATTATAGCTTCCAAAAATGGTTTAGTTCAAGAATAACGGCATTTATAAAATGTCGTAATAGATATTTAGTTATTTCAAACATTGTTAGATTCAAAACAATAGCATTTAAAAATGCTGTCAAAAGACTACAACATTTTGAAAATGCTATAAAATTCCAGATTTCATTTTAGCTTTTCGAAAATAATAACAAAACTCCAAATTTTTATTATAACTTAAAAGTCATATTTCTAGGCTTCAAAATTTCACATTTAAAATCATTTTAACATATGATTTAACACAACAAAATTTTTAGATCAAATATTCAATTTAAAAACTCCATTCATTTATTAAGTCAAAATTCACTGTTTATTAACATATAAATTAAATAAAATTTTACTTCATTTATAATTTTAAAAATTTAATTTCCATTATTTTTTACATTTTAAAATAAAATTTAAAGTCTAAAATCTCAATTATTTCACATTTACGTACTCAAATTCACAATTTCAAGACTTAATATTTAATTTTCTTAAAACCATAATATATATATTTTTAAATCAAAATTTCATACTTTTAAAAATACATATTTTAATAAATATCATTTAAAAATATACCACGGGGTCTGTATATAATTTTCTAACCTAGGTCAAGTGATACGGATATATATCATTTCAATCCGCAGTTTACAAAGAAAACCCGGGTTCTATCATTTCAAACCCGCAATCCCAAGTCAAATAAAATACAATAAAAATCGCTCAGGCCTATCATTTCAGCCCATAACGATTTTTCCCTAATCTAAAGTCCGTTTGGGTATGTATCATTTCAACCCATAGTGATTCTATTCTAACAGGGAACTTGCAGTGTGAATATATGCATAAACAATATAAACAATGTCAGTGTCACAATATAATGTCATATATCACATGTCAGGTGATAATTAACAGTTTTAACATGGTAATAACATGGCATAGCATATCATATGATCATCATTAACTTGCATAACATTTTATATTACTAAACACTTGTCATCAATTCACTATTTCATAAGTATAAATGTCAGAGTGAGAAAGACTCACCTTTTACGAAGCTAGAGACAAACAACACACACAAGAGCGATTCCAAAGGCACGACAAGCACGATTTGATTTGAATTGATGGAGACCCTTGTAAACAATACAAAATATAACAAACATAAGCACAAATATAGATATCGACATACAAATATAATCAACAACTTTAGTTTGCAGAACAGTTGCAAAACAAGATAGATGACCAAACCTTAGAAGCAAAAGACTTGCACACGACAACATAAGCTTGTCACATGATCAAATGATCTTGATCTCACCACACTAGGCTCTGGTTTGGGTCAGATATGGCAACCCTAAAGGTTAGGTTACAAGTGGATGAAGGTAGTGGAAGAGTTACAACATGAAGCATACATGGGTTCAAGGCAAATATGTGAAGTTTTTGGTGCATTTTGACTCGGCTATGACCACATATAGGCTCGGCCATGGGGTCTTCATGTCAGGTCAGATCTGGACAGTAGTGAAAAGGGCAGCCAGAGGTGAAGTAGATGATGGTGGTGGCGGCTAAGGGGTGGCCAAAGGCAACTATGAAGGCAATAGTGGAGTATAAGCTTGGCTAACATTGTTTTGGTGAAGTGCTTTGCAAATTTGAGGTGGTGGCTTCATCTAATGGTCATGGCTAGAGGTGGTGGTCAGAGGAGAGGGGGTTGGTGCTACTGTAGATGGTGGAGAGGATGGTGGTCAGCAAGGAGAGAGGTGAGGCCAAGAAAACATGAAGAAGAGGAAGGCTAAATCAGTGAAGAAGAGGGGAAAATGTGAAAGAAAAGCCATTGTCATTTCTTTTTTGTTTTTTTTTTCATACATGGCCGTGATTTTTAGGGGGAAGATGAGGAAGAGTTTTCATGTGAAAAGAAAAATGGAATGTTAGCTGAAGAGTGGAGTTAAGGCAGCCAATTGAAGAGATGTTGGTTGAGAAATGAAAAGACAGAATACAAAAAGGCTTGAGCAAATAAAGAGTCACAAACCTTTCAAATTTCCACCATTTCTTTTTAAACTTTAAATACATGTAAAATATATATAAAAACAGATAAAAACACGAAAATATTGTAAATAAACAAAAATAAATAAATAAATATTAATTAAATATAATTAAATTAAGAAAATAGCAAAGAAAATGTAAACTAGGCTTGAAAATTTGAAAATAATGAAATGAACTTTTGAAAAATTGTATGTACATGAAACATATTTATAAATAAAGATAAAAACATAAAAATAAAATGCATACATAAAAATGAATAAATAAATTTTAATTAAATATAATTTAAATAACGAAAATAACAGAAAAATGGAAACTAACCTTTAAAAATAGAAAATAAATTCAATGAGCTTTGGAAAAATTCAAACATCACTTTAAAAATATTTAAAAGGTAAAAATATATGTAACATAACATATAATATAATTTAGAATAAGATATGACAAGTAAAAAAAAATATTTATTTAATTTAAAATAAACAATATTGTTAAATAAAACAATTTACACCCAATTTTGTAAAAAGCATAACTTCCACAATATTATTCGGATTTCAACGAAACGAAAAGCATTGTTCTTGAAATTTTATTTACTTTCATAACAAAAGGTAAAATTAAAATTTTAAAACTTTTAAAATTTAAATTTAAAAGTCAAAGTTTGACCAGATTGACCAAAATTCACTTTTCTGGAAATATTCAATATATGCATGATTGAAATTCTAATCCACATCAAAATCAACATTTATATTTCAATTAACAAAATATATTCATTTTAATAAATAAAATAAAGTTTTTAAATTAGGAATTTAAATTAAAATAATTAAAATATACAATTACAATAATCAGAAAATACAGGGTTGTTACACTCTCCCCCACTCAAAACTTTTCGTCCCCGAAAAGGAATGAGGTACGGGAAAGCACAAAAAAAGATAGAATGAAATAGTATTAAGACAAGATGACAAGAAGATTAAAATTATACCTGATAACTGTTGCTATAAGTAAGTTTAACAAGGTGGAGATGATCTTTCCAACATCCTCCAGAATCAAGAACACAAGCATGAAAAAAAATCTTTTAGAATCTGATTCACCCTTCCCGTTTAACCGACGGTCTGTAGATGGCAAGCAGTGCTTAGATTCAAAGATGAGTACCAAAGATTATTAAAGATTATAGAAAGATTTCTAAACAGACTGGTATAAGCAATAACCTCTCATTCTGTAGCAAGATTAGGGAAATTAGGACAACCAAAAGATAGTTTGAAAAACAAAATAAAATAATAAATTTGAAACCATAAAATTTCAACTTAAACTGAAAATTAATTTTACATAAGTCAAATAAATCTTGAGCCTCTCTAATTTCATTATCTTATCATCCAATTATCTTAAATTAACAAATCCCTAAAATCATTTATTTGAAAAATCTTTTATTATAATCAAAATGTACCAAATAAAATTTAGTTCTTCTTCACTACTAATTAAAATTAAATTTATTCCGCTCAATATATTTTATCACCTATGTTAAATATACTCACACTAATTATAATTACTTTATCTTATTCTTAGTTCTTTTAACATTATTTTATTGCAAGTTATTTAATTATCCTTTCTTATATTTACCTCTGTTAATTATTTTATAACTAAGATTTAAGTGTATAACATTTATTATAACCTTTCCAATTTTATTTATAAAATCTTTTTATATTGTATATTATCCAATTTCATATTCAACTTCTGAAAATTTAGGTAAGTTATATCAGAATGAAATTGTGTATTATACAAATAAAACTTTCTAATTCAATTATTTCAAGCTTGAATATTTATCCAAATCTTGAAATTATAATTGAAATTATTCTTCAATATAAAATTTAAGAACTAAATTTCCAATTACCTCCAAACCATTTGAAGATAAGTATATATACATAATAAGTCAAATCAAATTTAAATCATATATCTATATATATTATAAATCAAATCATGTTTTAGAATTTCAAATCAATTAAATTTCCCAAAACAAAGCTGTAGCAAGACTACAGAACAGTCTCTTCACTTCGAAACTCGAAAATGATCGTCGATGATGTTGCAGTCATCACCGAAATTATTTTCCAGCGACAAAGAGAAGAGCACAAAATTTTGAACTTTAAAATTCTTTGGAAACAAATTTCTACTCGAAAATACATTAAATAGTACATTCTTTAAAACTTTAAACACAAGGTTTGGAAGCATTGGAAATTAAATTCCCAAATTCTTGTTTAAATTCATTTTAAATTTCCAAATAAATTTATAACCATGTTCATAGTTCACTTATTTATAAATGAAACAAGAGATAATGATATATAAAACCAAATATTATTTCTTAACAACCATTCAATAAAATTCAGAAAAGATTTATAATATAGTTACAAAATTTATTTCACAAAATTATTTCATTACTAAATTTTAAAAACATATTGTGTCAGTTTGATCTATTCAAGTGTTTTGGAAATCTTATCGATAGCGTTGATCAGACGAGTCGATTAGAAACCCAAAGCAACATCAACAACTCAAAAAACACAATATATAAAACATTTTAAATATTAGTTTAAAATTACACTTCAAGAATGATTTGATGGTAAGTTGGAAACAAAGATGAGATAATTAAATAACATAATAGAAAGATGGCTAAGCTTATATAAATCGCGGGCAACCTTAACCGGGTCAACCGTGACTTAAAGAATAAGACCGATGTGGATTTCTTGGGTAAATCGACATTCGATCTCAAGATGTAGAGTTCGAAATTATAAGAGATACTAGCATCTAAACCGAGGATATAGAATCTCTGGTGAATCGATGTTGTTGTAAAGGAGTTTTCCCCCTTTACAAATAAATTTGAGGTTGGCGAGACCGCCGACTCATTATGAAGATCTTTTGAAGTTGAGTTATGGGATACTCCAGAAACAAAAGAAGATAAATAGTGAGGGACACGAATGGGTTTTGGAACCACAGGGAATGTTCCAAAATTCAAAGGAATCGAGTCAAAAAAGAAGAGGTTTAAACTCGAATGAAAGTGATTCTGTAAATATATTTACCCTATATACTGAGTTTTGCCTAGAGCTACCAAAGCTCTGATACCAACTGTAACAACCCGATATTTTCAACCATTCGTATCCGCACATGTCGGACTTGAATTGCTCAAAATACCGCGTTGTAAATAAAAATTTGGCAAATCTCAGAATATACAATAAATACATAATCACATATCACAGACACAGAGTATTTAATAATGCAGCGGAAGTAAAAGAGATAGTAGTTCATAAAGCTACTATATATATAAGATACATCAGAGTTAAATAATATACAGTAGAAGAGTAACAAGATACATCAAGTACAAATAAAAATACATCACTGGAAACACTGGATACTGAAAACAAATAGATGGCTGGATCTTCAAGCAAAGCTCCAACTCCAAAGGTGAGTCTTGAATGCTGAATCACTCAATCTGACTCGAGCGTAAAGCAAAACACAAAACACTCGAGTCAGGACATAAATACTTATGAACTGTAAATCAACTCAAGTGAACAGTAACAAAAAATGCATCAGTAACTTAAAGAATGCTTGGGATCTCCCATTCTTTAAGGATCCGTTAAACAATTTACTATGTAGTAATATTGCGCTATTATAATAATGTCTACACTAAAATAAACATACTTTTAAATAGCGTTCCGGGCTACCCATATCACCCTTCACACATAATAGTCCCAGTAGTCCATCCAATATCATGCCATCTCCACTCCGGGTGACTGTCAGAGGATACCACACGGGCTACGGGAGAAAAATAAACTCGTAGTAAAGGCTCGGTATGGTAGGTGACACGGCACACAAGGCAATGCCAGGGTAGACATACCAATTACGCACACGGGCAGGTGGTAACGCAGCAGCCACATACGCCCACCTCGGAACACACTCCCATATCAAAATCGGAGGATGGCCATCTAATCAATCACCAGTAAGAGTACAGTATCGAAGGAATGTGTCCGATCGGAGGAATGACCTCACTTGGCCCGAGATCGCTCCTGTTTTAGCCACCTTATGCCAACTCATGGGAGTTGGGTCCATGTAATATACCTCAAGAACGTCGCCACCATCCTACTTCATTCTGGAATCTCCACCGCGTACACGGTTGTTAAAGTGGTTTTCGGAGTTGGCAGAGAGTATGAGAACTTCCGATCCTGGTCTCTTTAACAACCAAGCGTTATTATAACGCCGTGGTTATTTCAAAATAGTTTATACTTCAAAAAGATCAAATAATTTCATTTCAAACTATATTTCTTTCAAAATAGTTTATACTTCGAAACCAAAACCATTTTTATTTCAAAACTATTTATTCAATCAAAATAGTTTATACTTTGAAACCAAAAACATTTCAAACATATATTCATTTCAAAATCATAATATTTTCAAAGTATAACTCTTTCGAAACCAAAAATACTTGAAACAATTACACTTTGAAAATCATAACATTTCAAAATCATACATTTGAAATCATCGGATATTCATTTAATTCTTTACATTTTACAATTCATTCAATTAATCCCAAATTTTCAATTTCCAACTTAATTCAATTCAAACCATCAGTTTCAATTAAATTTTCTAATAACCATTTCCAAGTCATATCAATTTCAAATATAGATTTGATCCACAAATTAAACTATTCAATTTTTAATATATTTTCAAAGCTTTAATATCCCGCATTTCAAAAACTAAATTTTATAATTTCATATATCTCAAATCTTGTTTCATTATTACTTAGTTTTGAAATATTCATTTCATAAATCCAATATTATTTAAATAAACTCAATTTACAATTAAAATAAATATCCTTTCATACCAATAAAAATTTTAAATACTCATTTATCAAAAGTACATATCATTCCAATTCATATTCTTTATCAAATAAAGATCAAATCATTTCCAAACCTTATTATCAAATCATTATTTGAATTCAAATTCAAATACTCAAATTTAAATATCATTTTAAATCAAATAAATCATTCATTTGTTATTTCAAGTATCATTACAAAATACATTAAAAATTCCATTCAAAAATTCATTTATCTCATTACATTTCATTCCATTTAGCACATAACCAAGTAAATCCTATTTAAATTCAAATTCAAATTTAAATTCCTTAAAAATTAAAATTTAAATATTAAAATATATTCAAAACTTCTTAAATTTCACAATTAATCAATTTCCAAAAGTTAAATCATTTAACACTTTAAAATATAACTCAAACATTGTTAAAATTTATAACATTTCAAACATTGTCAAATTATAGCAACGACATCATTTATAAAGTGCTATCGTAGATTATAGCTTCCAAAAATGGTTTAGTTCAAGAATAACGGCATTTATAAAATGTCGTAATAGATATTTAGTTATTTCAAACATTGTTAGATTCAAAACAATAGCATTTAAAGATGCTGTCAAAAGACTACAACATTTTGAAAATGCTATAAAATTCCAGATTTCATTTTAGCTTTTCGAAAATAATAACAAAACTCCAAATTTTTATTATAACTTAAAAGTCATATTTCTAGGCTTCAAAATTTCACATTTAAAATCATTTTAACATATGATTTAACACAACAAAATTTTTAGATCAAATATTTTATTTAAAAACTCCATTCATTTATTAAGTCAAAATTCACTGTTTATTAACATATAAATTAAATAAATTTTTACTTCATTTATAATTTTAAAACTTTAAATTTAATTTCCATTATTTATTTACATTTTAAAATAAAATTTAAAGTCTAAAATCTCAATTATTTCACATTTACGTACTCAAATTCACAATTTCAAGACTTAATATTTAATTTTCTTAAAACCATAAAATATATATTTTTAAATCAAAATTTCATACTTTTAAAAATACATATTTTTGTAAATTTCATTTAAAAATATACGACGGAGTCTGTATATAATTTTCTAACCTAGGTCAAGTGATACGGATATATATCATTTCAATCCGCAGTTTACAAAGAAAACCCGGGTTCTATCATTTCAAACCCGCAATCCCAAGTCAAATAAAATACAATAAAAATCGCTCAGGCCTATCATTTCAGCCCATAACGATTTTTCCCTAATCTAAAGTCCGTTTGGGTATGTATCATTTCAACCCATAGTGATTCTATTCTAACAGGGAACTTGCAGTGTGAATATATGCATAAACAATATAAACAATGTCAGTGTCACAATATAATGTCATATATCACATGTCAGGTGATAATTAACAGTTTTAACATGGTAATAACATGGCATAGCATATCATATGATCATCATTAACTTGCATAACATTTCATATTACTAAATACTTGTCATCAATTCACTATTTCATAAGTATAAATGCCAGAGTGAGAAAGACTCACCTTTTACGAAGCTAGAGACAAACAACACACACAAGAGCGATTCCAAAGGCACGACAAGCACGGTTTGATTTGAATTGATGGAGACCCTTGTAAACAACAAAAAATATAACATACATAAGCACAAATATAGATATCGACATACAAATATAATCAACAACTTTAGTCTGCAGAACAGTTGCAAAACAAGATAGATGACCAAACCTTAGAAGCAAAAGACTTGCATACGACAACATAAGCTTGTCACATGATCAAATGATCTTGATCTCACCACACTAGGCTCTGGTTTGGGTCAGGTATGGTAACCATAAAGGTTAGGTTACAAGTGGATGAAGGTAGTGGAAGAGTTACAACATGAAGCATACATGGGTTCAAGGCAAATATGTGAAGTTTTTGGTGCATTTTGACTCGGCTATGACCACATATAGGCTCGGCCATGGGGTCTTCATGTCAGGTCAGATCTGGACAGTAGTGAAAAGGGTAGCCAGAGGTGAAGTAGATGATGCTGGTGGCGGCTAAGGGGTGGCCAAAGGCAACTATGAAGGCAATAGTGGAGTATAGGCTTGGCTAGCATTGTTTTGGTGAAGTGCTTTGCAAATTTGAGGTGGTGGCTTCATCTAATGGTCATGGCTAGAGGTGGTGGTTAGAGGAGAGGGGGTCGGTGCTGCTGTAGATGTTGGAGAGGATGGTGGTCAGCAAGGAGAGAGATGAGGAAAAGCAAACATGAAGAAGAGGAAGGCTAAATCAGTGAAGAAGAGGGGAAAATGTGAAAGAAAAGCCATTGTCGTTTCTTTTTTGTTTTTTTTTTCATATATGGCCGTGATTTTTAGGGGGAAGATGAGGAAGAGTTTTCATGTGAAAAGGAAAATGGAATGTCAGCTGAAGAGTGGAGTTAAGGCAGCCAATTGAAGAGATGTTGGTTGAGAAATGAAAAGACAGAATACAAAAAGGCTTGAGCAAATAAAGAGTCACAAACCTTTCAAATTTCCACCATTTCTTTTTAAAATTTAAATACATGTAAAATATATATAAATACAGATAAAAACACGAAAATATTGTAAATAAACAAAAATAAATAAATAAATATTAGTTAAATATAATTAAATTAAGAAAATAGCAAAGAAAATGTAAACTAGGCTTGAAAATTTGAAAATAATGAAATGAACTTTTGAAAAATTGTATGTACATGAAACATATTTATAAATAAAGATAAAAACATAAAAATAAAATGCATACATAAAAATGAATAAATAAATTTTAATTAAATATAATTTAAATAAAGAAAATAACAGAAAAATGGAAACTAACCTTAAAAAATAGAAAATAAATTCAATGAGCTTTGGAAAAATTCAAACATCACTTTAAAAATATTTAAAAGGTAAAAATATATGTAACATAACATATAATAGAATTTATAATAAGATATGACAAATAAAAAAAAATATTTATTTAATTTAAAATAAACAATATTGTTAAATAAAACAATTTACACCCAATTTTGTAAAAAGCATAACTTCCACAATATTATTCGGATTTCAACGAAACGAAAAGCATTGTTATTGAAATTTTATTTACTTTCATAAAAAAAGGTAAAATTAAAATTTTAAAACTTTTAAAATTTAAATTTAAAAGTCAAAGTTTGACCAGATTGACCAAAATTCACTTTTCTGGAAATATTCAATATATGCATGATTGAAATTCTAATCCACATCAAAATCAACATTTATATTTCAATTAACAAAATGTATTCATTTTAATAAATAAAATAAAGTTTTTAAATTAGGAATTTAAATTAAAATAATTAAAATATACAATTACAATAATCAGAAAATACAGGGTTGTTACATTCAACATCAAAACTGAAATAAGAAAGATAAAAAAGACAAAAATCATCCCAATATCAAATAAAAATTCTGAAGAAAAGGCAAAGATACAGAACAAAAGAAAACTAAAATCTCAAGCTAGAGATAAATGCAAAACATCCAGACCTAAAAACAGAAGATTAAAACCTGAAAGATAAAAAGAAGATCGAGCAAAACAAATGTAAAGTCAAGAAACAAAGATTCAAACCGGCTTCAAAAATAGTTTCAAGTCAGGAAAATTCAAATCAAAGTAAAGCCAAAGAAATTCACCATCAAGTAAAGACTTAGGATTTTCAAAACTCTGGAAAAAAATTCAAGCTTTTCGGTTCTTCAAACAGGTGAGTAAACTCACTCTTAAACCCAAGATTTGTTTGAATATTTGGTTTGCATGTGATCAATTGGGTGGTTATGAATCAAACTATGCTTGTATGGCTATATAAATATGTCTCTCTGTGTGTGTGTGTGTGTGTGTGTGTGTGTGTGTGTGTGTGTGTATGTATATATGTATGTATGTATATACTCTGTATATATATCTGGGAACTAGAAAGAAGCCCTTTGTTAAAATTTACAGGGTTAAATCTAGTTCAAAAATTCAATTCTACCTTCCTCGATCCTTTTTAGCTAGTGATGTTAAAACAAAATATGTTTAAAATTACCATAACTTAATTTTAAAAATGTATTTCCATGAAAATATGAAAGGGTTGTTGTCTGGAAGAGAAATATACACTGTAAATTCAAATCTGTCGAATTCTCAACTTGCATGGATTCAAGATTCATCTACATCATTCAAATTCATTTCGAAAATAATGATTTTTAAAACAAAAATCAGGATTTTTAGTTTCGAATTGAGGTCGTATTTGCTAGATGAATGGGATACGGGTTCTTATGAAATTCTGGCGATCGGCACATGATTGGTATCGGGTTTGTTTCCAGAGGCGTTGGGGTGATCGTCGAACTCGAGAAAAATGCGAAATGATTTTTTATTCATCATGGAAGTTGGACGAAGTTGATTTAGGATTTAGCCCTAGTTTTTAGTAGACGTGTGAAAACTGGCCTCAGTGACTTCGTCAGGGGATCGACTGCATCAGTCGCGGGGAGACAACTCATAGATGATCGAGGAAGCTTCAGTCGAAGTTACGAAGCTTCTGGCGGCGTCATGTGGTGGTGCAAGTGGTTTTAATTTGTCATATTAGTGCCAGTGGGGGTTGAAAAAGGTTCGATTTTAATTCTCAGATGATCGTGTCAAATTGGATGGTCTGGAGGCTCGTGGGAATCGTCAGCAACTTGTTGAAGAGTTTGACGTCAATCAGAAGGTCGGCGATCATCGGTGCACGTGAATGCGTGCACCTGTGCATTTTGGTCTGGATCGCTGGGGAAGAAAATTGTTGCTTGAAGTAATTTTCGGGGAGATGATGGATTGGCTCGAGTGTTGACTTGAGTGTATTTGCGTTGAACCAAGTTTTTTTCAAAGACTTAAATAAAATTTTAAAGTTTGAAAGGCGTAGGGTGAGTTTAGGAAGAAACTCGAAGTGGCACTCGGGGGAGTTGGTTATTAGCTCGGGGGTGGACTTGAGTGGGTCTCAGGTTCACTGTAAAAACAGTTTTTACTTTAAAACCAGATTTAAAATTTAAAACATTTTTAAACCTATGTTTTAAAAAATAATCGTCTTGATTTAAATTTGAATAATTAAAGGGTCAATAAAGTTATGTTTAAAGTACTTAAGCCCTTTGATTATGTGATCAATATTTATGATTATTTCTTAAAATTGCTTTTAAATTAAAGAGTTAATCAAGATAAAATGTAGTTTTAATTAACCATAATCTCTTGAGTAAATTTATGGTTAATAATGATTAATTATGAGGTTTATTAAGTAAAGATTTTTAATGATCTATCTTTAAATTAATTAAGTATATAAGTAATCTAAGGATGATTTAGGATTTAATTAAAAGAAAATTAAGGTTAATTAATTTATAATTAAGGGTTAATTAATGATTTATTAATAAAGGTGATTAAGATTTAATTAATTAATAATTAAGGATAAATAAATAATTAATTAATGTAATTAATTAAAGGAAAATTAATTTAGGGCTAATTAATTAATGTAATTAATTAAGGATAATTAATTAAATAATAATTAAATAATTAAGGGTTAATTATTTAATGATTAGAAATTTATTCATATATTAATTAAGACTGATTAGTTAATAATTTAAAGTTAATTAATTATAAAAGGTTAATTAATTAAAATAATTTATAATTGATTAGTTAACGTGGATTAGTGATTAATCTGGTTTCAGCTAATCAGATGATCAATTAACCTTACTTATGGATGTTTGAATTGTATAAACTGCTTTGAATTGTTTGATATCTCTGTTGTGTGATGCTTTGTGATATGAATTGTTTTAATTCAAGTTGCGATGAATGTAATTTATTTATCTATGATAAATGTACATTATTTATATATGGATATGTGAATGGAAGATAAGCGTTACAGAGATATAACGCTTATCTATAATTACTGTGCTTGAATCTGTGATGATTGATGATGTTGCACCATTGTGTAAAACCCCTGGACTACACTACACACAAATATGGATTGCCCGAGGAAATTGGTTATGTCACAGATTTTTGAAATTATTTTAAAATTGAATTTTGAATCCAAATGGTTTTGGAAACGGTATTGGGTTAAATACGAAAAACTTTCAAAAAGGGAATTTTCAAAGACAAAAGTTATTGTCACGACCCGATTTTTCAATGCCCGAAAAACCAAACCATGAGGGTTAAAGAAGAAGAGGTAGAAGAAGAAAATAGAAAACAACATCAGAATCTAATCATCGCAGCGGAATAAAATATAATAGATAATAACTAATCTTTACACAAAAGCAAATTTATCTGTTTATACATTATATCATCAGAATACATCATCAGAGTTCAACATCAATAACATACAACTGGATACATAGCGGAATAATAGTCAAATACGGAAGTACGTATCGCCGTCCAGCCCATCTCCTGAGCTCCACAACATCATATCATGTATTCTATAATACTCGGTCTGACTCGAGTATTACAGTTAAATAACACCCGAGTTAGTCTAGAATACCAGCGTGAGATAACCACACCCAAATTGATTATTAAAGTTTCGAAATCCTTTGAAAACAAAAGCATCTCGTAAGACCACACCACAAATAAACATGTCGGGTTTTTACCTTACGATAGCTAAAACACTTTTATTTAAAATTCTCTGATATTATAATAGTGTCTATAGAAAGTAAAATAGAATCTAGCTGAAATGCTTGCATCTCACATTTCAGCAATAGTTGGGCACAATCAAAACCGTAAGGGTGCGTAGGGAAAATGGATTTCCAACTAATGACTAGGCACTAGGGTATCACCTGTCACGGTACCTGGTCTAGATCAACATACCAAAGATCACTCCCGACCCCCGCAACACAAGACTGGGACTGCCTCTTACTGGATAATTCCGAGGAAGATCACCCCAAGGTTATGATCAGCAACCGCACCACTAAGCCGAAATAAAAGGGACATCTAGACAGGGATGTCCTCACCATGAAATGGTTGCTACCCACCTAGCTTTGCTGCATAATCCCTGATTTTCAGTCATTCCCGGTTGATGAGGCTTGAGGCTAAGCGTTACCTTTTTAGAATGTTTCACTTAGAATGCCCATCGTCCACCTGGCGATGTTCTGAAAGCATTCATCCATACAAGTCCGTCCCGGGTTCGAACGGAACCGAAGGCACTACTCCTACTACATCCATTTTGGAATTATCCTCAGGATTAGTAGCGACTAACCCTTGCACTTCATTGCTCCATCTTCGAATCAGAACTCTTTTTTCCACGAAAACGTACAAATCGGAGTGGTTTTCAATATTAATCCCGATCCCGGTCTCTTCGAAACGATCAGCGCATTGGCCAATATTGATAGTCGGTGATTTAACTATCAATTTACATTCACAAACATCCATCACAAAATAAATAATTTCCCAAATTATTCATTTATCTCAAAATATCTTTGCAAGATATATTTCCATTTTCAGCCCCTTTGAAAACAGTTTTCAAACCACACTCTTCTTATGGAATAAATTCCCAAATATTTATTTCCACTGAAAATACCAAGTACAAAGCTTTAGATTTTTGAAATAACTTTAAAATAGTTTGTTATATAATAGATTTTAACATTTAGATTGAAAACTATTTCAATACTTTATTAAAATATATATATTAGGAATATTTAAAATGAGGCTACTTCATAAAATGTAAAATTAGATTTTCTCTTTAAAAATAGATACCAAGTCACTTTTAAATAATTACTGCTATAATAGATTAAAAGGAAATACTTACTTTAGAATTTAAATTTTTAAAAATAATAAATTTTCTAAAACATGCTTTTTAAAACGACATTAAAACTTTTAAAAATTTACTTTGAAACGTACTTGGTTATTCAGGGAAATATACTTCTCTTCACATCCTTTAAAAAAACACTATTTATTTTTAAACAAAATTTCTCATTCCTTTAATAACTTTCCATCGTGAATTTATTCCTTCAAATATCCACTAATATATTACTTTACTTATAAACCCAGTTTACAAATTTCTTCTTTATCTTTTCAAATAAATCTAAACCTTGGATTTAAAGTAAATTCTTTTATTCCTTTAAATAATATCACTTAAGTTTTACAATTCATTATTTTTCTGTTTATTCAAAATCTCTTTTATTCCATACTCGAAATTATTTATTAGAATTTTAAAATCGCTTTTATTCTTGATCAGTTCCTTCTTTAAATTTATTCAAATTCTCTACAATTAATTTACTTAAAATTTCACTCTTTTATTTTCTTCTCAAAAACCCAATTCTATATATTTTGATAACTCAGTGTACCGAAATATATTCAAGCAAACTATAGCATTCAATATTCCAATAAAATTCATTATAGAATATCAAATAATCATAACAGAGAATATTAAATTAATCTAAATAAATGTTGAGGAATCCAGTTGGATCCCTCCAACCTATTTCCCTACATCCACAGATGTTAGCACAATATAAAATACCAATTCCACTTGGTGGTAGAATATCGCGGTATATGGGTTTTAAATATAAAATCATCCGAGATTATGCGGCGCATAGGGTCTCATCCGCTATATAATGCGGGAAACCAATCATTCCAAGATATACTATATATACATACTATATAATATACCACATTTAATAAATTCAACCAATCAACCAAACATTTTAAATTTAAATAATAAAATTTAAAGAACAAGCCAGATGAGCGAGGTTAACTCACCTTTGCTTTTTATTTTTGCAATCTGACCAAACCAGCTATATCTTTAACGATTTTGGACCTTGTATAACATTATAAAATTTATTATTATTTGAAATAAATTGAAAAATAAATTATCATTTAACAAACTTAAATTTACTAATAATTTAATTTAACTAACAGATTTAGTTTTAAACCAATCTTCTTTTAGTAGATATTTTTAGTGACAAAATCATTAAATAAGCTTGTCAACAAATTAATCTCCATTATGATAAAATTAAGCTGGTAAATAAATATAGGTATATATATGTATTTTATTTTATTATATTATTATTAAAACAACCTATATACACCTTTAAAAAGCTTTAGTAACTAAAATAGTTTAATTCACCGTTGAATTTATAAAGAAGATTAGCAGTATATATTTTAAAAAATATAATCAGTAGGTCACAGGGGTATATCTCCTTAATCCATATATAAATACATGTATATATTTATTTAAATTGAATGAAGAGAAGAATTTGTTATTACTTACTGCAAATTTCCAAGGTTTATTTTCTTTCAATTTAAAATATGAATTTAAGTTCTAAAAAAACAGAAAAAGAGGCTCACCAAACAAACCGGCCCAAGACCCCATCCCTTCTCTTCCCTTCCAATTGCCTATTCCTCTCCCAAATTCGTGCATGCCTGACACTTATATGACATCTGCCTTGCCGAAATCAACTCCAACCTTGCCAGCCCTAACTCTCTAGAAACTCTCCACCACGTGCGATGCCGATGCAGCCTCCCTCACACGGTTCGACCATCACTAATCGCCGCAACCTAAAACGAGTTGCGCTCGAGCCTGCTACCCTAGATCGACACTGCGAGCCTTGCAATGAAACCCACGCGGCGATGTGGTCGAACACATCAGCCCATCCCTCCTACGCGTGCGCGTACGTGCTACCATTGACAACTCCGGCATGATTCACGATGTGCCCAAAATCGCTCGCGTCCCTCGATTTCCTTAGCCCTTCGATTTGGAAAAGGAGAACACGCTGCCCTCCTATATACTTTTCCAATCAAGTTAAGTTCCGCCATGATAACTTCGATTCGCCCTTTTTTTTATTTTTTTGAGCGAGTTCGATTGGTTTTAGAAAATAAAATGAAATGTTTCGGCCATTTTTCTTTGATCTTGAGTCAAGTGGATTTGAAGAGGATAAGGGAAGCTCAGCTGTATCCTCTAAAAAATGAATAAGGACGAAAATAAAAGGACGAAAGCGTGTTCGAGATGGCAAGGGAAGCGTGTTTGAAAAATCTAGCTATAGTAAGTTGATGGTAAAGAAGGCAGCTGTTATGAGTATATATGTCAATCAACCATTAATATATATTTATAAAGTTCAAATTTAAATTCAAATGCAACTTAAAATTTTAAACTCCTATCGAGGCATGCCGCTAGGCGTTTATAATGTTTTACCCATATTCTAAATGCGATAGAAAAGTTTACGAGTCCAAATTCGATCGTATGGAGAAGATAGTTTTTTAGACCTAGTTATTATACAGAAGTTACAATATAAATTTCAGTGCGTTTATATATCATACGCTCACACAACAAATTCAAACATTATGAGAATTGAAATCCAATAATAATACAATATCACGGATCCAAGAGAACTAATTTCGTCGAATTCCAAGACTATGCCTCGGAAGGCTATTTTTAAATATCAATTTAAATGATATATTTTCAAAACTGAACAAATCATCTTTAAATTAAATTTCAACCATTCCATTAACTTCAATACTACAAATATAAATTTTACAATCCTTCAAATTATTTTTAACAGGCTTAAAACTGAAGATTCAACAATTTTCCCAATTTTCAATTTTATTAAATTCAATAATTTAATTGTCAAATAAACAGTGATTTTTGAAATTCATACTAAAAATTAACTTTTAAATATTTAAAATCAATTAATCATTCCGATTTCGAACATCCAAAAATTCTGGATCGTTACAATTATTTTGAATAACTTAATAAAGTTTTGAAATTTAAATAATTTTGATTTGAACTTGAATTCAAAATTTGAAATTGAATTCTATATTTGAAAATTATGGTTTAAAAAGGTTTACAAGTTATAAATGTGTTTATACGGGTTTTAAACCATTTTAAAAAAGTATTGTTTTGGGAATTCGAATTTAACCCAAGGGTTTTAACTTGTATAAATGTAATCAAATTTTTCCGAAATGAAAATGATTTTTTTCAAATAATAAAAGCTTTCATATAAGGAAAGAATTTCCAGTTTGCGTTGAAAGGATTTCATGTTTGAAATGAAAATGATTTTCCAAGTTATGAATGAATCTTTGGAAATGGTTTTGAAAGCTGTGAATTAAATCTTTGATTTAAAGATTGGACGAGTTAATCCATTTTGAAAGGGAAATTATTTTGAAATATGTGAATGGATCTTTGTGAAAGATGGGTGAATTTTGTGAAGTGAATCTTTTTATTTGAAGATTTGAAAACGGTAATTAATTTAAACCATTTGAAAAAAAAAATTTAAGTTTTAAGTTGTGATTTAACTGAGATCCATATATCCATATGTTTTTAAATATTGCGCTCATTATTCGGTTTAGCCGGGAGAGGACCTTGTGTCATATAACCCATTTCGAATAATGATATGATGTTATGGATAACATTTGAAGACCGATGGTGAAAATCGGGTATTTTCGAAAACGAAAGGATTACCCATCGAATGACTCTGCATTGAATAGCTACGGTATAAAGATCTCCATATGTGTTGGGGAGTCCGATCGGGATTGTGATTACCCGGATTGCAAGGGCTTCTTTCGAAGTGCCTTCGGTTTTGTTCGAACCCAGAACAGACTTGTATGGATATGTGTCTGACGTTACACTTTGAGATTTATAGCTGGTTTCTATCAAATACATTTCTGTTTGGTGGCGGAGAATTTATTCTCTTAGCTTAACACCCTTGTCTGAAATGTATGAGCTCGGAGGTTATGTAGTTGATGGTTACTAGTAATACATTCCCAATTTGGTAACGTGGCATACGAAGTGATGCTGATCATTTGTTGATCGAAGCAAGGCTTTGTGAAAAAGCGTTGCTTTGTGGATGAGACTTCATCAGGACCTCACACCCCGGAATGGTCGAAACAGGAAAGATGCAGCAAGGTTGGACGGGTCGGGCCCCTAGGGTATGTCCATTTCTTCTGGCAAAGATTGGTATCATGGAATGGAGCCCAGATACTTAACTCATGTGGACACTGTAAATTTATTACCGTGTGATGTTGCTTTGTAGTTGAGGATCCTCGGATAAAGGTTGAAAATGACCGGGGATGGTATATTTTAGGTGTTACTTCCAATAAGGGGTAAACCGGCCTTGTGTTGATAGAGATCCGGGTAGGTACTCTTGGCGTCCCTCCAGAGGCGTACCCATGTGGAAATTGGAATTCTTTGGCCTGACCATTTGTTGGAAATCCAATCAAACAATACGAGCCCTTTACGATTGCAGTTGTATAACCTGCCACCTCAGGTGGTAGCTATAGCAGCATAATATAATGGTACCTATGCTGGCTAAGGTTAATATTATACTTTCGAAATGTTTTCCCTTATGCATTAATAATAATATCAAAAAGGATTTTGCATAGTAAGCATGTTTGACTATCATAAGGAGAAATCTACCCCAAGTGTGCGATTGCATGGTGTGTGTGCCAGAAGACCTTATGGTGTTTCATTTTCCAAAAAAGCATTGCGAATTTCAATTTTTAAATTCTTTTGTTGTTTGTTTTAAAGATAAATTGCTTTTGTTTACTCATACCAGTCCCATGACTGACCTGGAGTTTATTGTTCTCTTCCTAAACTCTAAGTGCCCACAAATTTCCACACGGGCAGTCTAGAGTTGGGTTTTTCAGATAATCAAATAGTAGGTGTAGATTCGATAGATTTCAAAGTCTTTGGTTTCGTAGCATTTGGAAATCTTCTTCAGTCTTTGGATCTTTGAAGTTTTTGGTTTGGAAATCACGTTTGGGATCGCATTTTCTACAAGTCCAGCTTGATGGTGGTTCGAGCTTGAAGTTTAGAGCTTTGGCTTTGGAGTTTTGTTTGGAGTTGTAGTATTGGATTCTCTTGAAGACTTTGCTCATGTCAATATATTTCCGCTGTGATGTTGTGTTGTATATATTCTCTGATGGTATTGGGTTATTGTTATCAAATGTTGTATCTGACATTGTATCTATATTGTATATCAGTGTTATCATCTTTTGTTTTTGCTATGTTGTTTATCATATAATGTTATTGCAAGCTTCGGCGATACGGATTTCGAAGTCGTTTGTCGGGCATCGTGTTCGGTTCTTTACATTTGGTATCAGAGCTAAAGACTGAGTAAGAACTTTAGCTACATAGTGTAACACATTAGGTTGCTCATTAGAGATAGGGTGAAATATACCATAGGATGAGTACAATCCGTGTAAACGGAAACCCAAATTACTCAGTCTATTTCCTTTAACTGTTGTTATTCCCTAAGATATATCGTACGAATGCCAAAATCGGTTTTCTTACTACTTACAGATAGTAAGAATGAGTGGAAGAAGAGGACGAGGTAGGGGATGGGGAAGTACAACTTCAACTGGTCAAGTCCCTGCAACAGCAGCTATTCCCACTCAACCTCAGCCAAGTTTGGCTGATTTATATCGAAGTTTTTCCAGACTTGGTGGAAAGCCATTCACAGGCAAGGAAACCATTATCGAAGCCGTGATAACCCGGATTTTAGAATATCTGTAATTGATAAATTAACTGAATTTAATTAATTGAAATACTAATTTATAGATTTAACAAACAGATCTGATAATAAATATTTATATCTGGATTTGTGTATAAATGAATTTGAACTATAATAAATACTAAGTTTTAAATATTTGGATAAATATTCATTTAATAATATCCTGATATAATTTTTGAAATTTGAAAATATTTGTTTAATAATCTTCTTTTGGCGGAATTTATCCTTTACAGATAAATATGTTTCTATTTTAATGTGTATTAGTAAATGGCAAATGAAGTTTGGATTTGAAATCCAAACATTTTAAATAAAAAATAAATTTGATTATAAAACAAATCTTTTTATTACTCTTATTTAAATTTAAAACTAAGCTTAAAAATATATTTCAAATAATTAACATTTTATCTCAAAGAAATTCATGTGCATTTAGACAAGTATCTATAATTAGTAAATTAAAAAAAATAAAAAAATAAAAAGTTAAATATTAAGCTTTGATAATGTTTATATCTTTTGAAAATATAAGCATAAAATTTAAAAGTATATAACATTTAAACCATAATAAGTATAAGATTTGAAATTTAATACATATGTTATAATTTATTAAACAAAGGTTTAAAACTCAGATTTATAAATAAATTTACTAAAAGGGGTTTAACACAATTTAATCAAAAGTGACATTAGTAAAACAAGTGTCAATCCTCTTTTTTTATTTCAAAATAAAAGAAAACGATAAATAAGTATAGTTTATACATATAATTTGAACATACTATCTAAATCTTTAAAAAGCATAAGTAATATATATAAGTAAAACATAGATTAATGAAATCATAAATATAATTATAAACTTGACTGTGTTATTCACTAAAGCCTTGCATTTGACATTTGTAGAGAGGATAACATGTGTAAGCATTTGAAAACATGCAAATTTACATTTGGATAAATATGATTTTCTTCTTAAAAAAAATTGAGAAAACTGATCATCTACTTTCAATTAAAATACCTTCGTATTCTTTTCTCTTCTAAAAAAAAGTAGCAGTATTTCAAAACTGATCTAGGCTATGTGAGAATTAGAGTTTCAGCAAACAAGACCCAAACAAAATTCAAGTTCAAATGCATCTCATATATCAAGATCAACTTAATAATTATCAAACAACTGAGGAAGTTTTAGTCCAGCAATCAAGCAAAGTAGCAAATTCCAGATTTTCAAATTCAAAGGAAAACATTTTCCAGGCTTCTTTGGTTTCCAAAAATGGTGAGTAAACTACATCCTTTAATGTTGGATCTGATACAAAATCTTTTGTAGTGATGTGTGAAAGGGGGTTAAATGGATAATTCATATGTTGATGAATATTTAGTAGACAAATATGTGCATATCTGTTTACATCTTTACATATAGGCCTCTGTTATACAACAGATTTCATGCTCAATCTAATGTAGATCAAATTCTCTTTGCAAACTCAATTTCATGTTATGATCTTAAAGGGAAAAGTGTTTAAAATAACTAAAGACTATTTTTAAAAATTATTTTGTGTGTTAGTAATGAACAGTTATCTGGAAAATTTGGAATTACAGTAAATGGTAAGTTCTCAGGAAAATCAACTACATTAGATTACATTTTCACCTATGGAATCATACTCGAGTGTGAAAATTATGATTTTTAATATAGTTTTCAAGATTTTAAAATCAAGGGTGAATGAGAATTTGGGGGTTGAACGCAAATCAAATTTTGTCCAAGTTCTGGTGATCGACGTTAGGATAATTGTCGCACTTATTGCTGAAGGTAGTTGAGTGGCTGGTGATCGTAGGAGAAATAGAAAATGATTTTATAGGGTTTCATGGTGGGCGTGACGGAGCCGTTTAGGGCTTAAGGTCTTGTTTGGTTGGTTGGGTTTACAAGAGCCGTATCAATGTCAATGTTGCATCGAGTTGCTGCGGGCCAAGGAAAATCGAGGCTAGATATGGAGGCGTAGCTAGGGGGCTTGGTGGCATGGATGATGGTGGTCGGAGTTATCGATGGCAAGGCGAGTTCGTCGGTGATTTTAGTTCCAGTTTTTGGTCCGATGGCTCGTTTTTAATTTTTAGGCCGTTCGAGGCTCGGGGTAATTGGAATCAAATAAGTGAAGCATTGTCGAACTGCAGTCGTTGTCGATGATGGTCTGAGCATCGTGGTTGAGGTGTGCACGTGCATAAGCCCTGTGTTGCTGTGAGTTATTGGGTACTTCGGGGAAGATGATGGTTCTGTGCAGGTTGACTTCGGGTTTCGTTTGGAAGTAAGAGTATGAAAGGATCGGGAAAGGAGGAAACTCGGGTATCTTCATGAGTGGCTCGATTAATTTGTGGTGTGGCACGTAAGAAACTCGAGTTATCTTAAGATATGGCTTTAACAGTTTTAATCTTTAAAATTTAATCAAAATTTGATGGGTATTAGATAAGAATTGAATGTTAATTAACCAATTTAATTAAAGAAAAATTACTTAATATAATTAATTAAGGGGAAATAGTTAATGAATGTGATTAAGGGTTGAATCATTAACTAGTGATTAAGTGATGATTAATTGATGAATTAACTAATATAATTAACTTTAAGTTAATTAATTAGTTTAATTAATTAAAATAATCACTTATGAATTAATTAAGTATAATTACTTAGTAAAGTAATTATTGGATAATTAATTAAATGTAATTAATTGGGGGTTAATTTTTGAATTAATTAATGTAGAGAAATTAGTTGATGGGAAGTAATTAAAGGAAATTACTAAATGAAAGTAATTAAGGATTAATTACTTCATGTAATAAATCAAGGATTAATTAATTAAGGAGTTAATTAATTAAGGAAAGTAATTACAAGATGGCTAATTACTAGAAGTGATTAGGGATCCATTAATGGATGTCATTAATTAATTTAAGTTTAATTAATGGGAATGGTTAAGGCCAATTAATCTTGGTGATAATTAAAAATTAAGTACTTAATGTACTTAAAGAATAATTAATCGAGGAGCATTAATTAAGATGGATAATTAAAGGGCGATTAATTAAATAGGGTTGAAATTAAGCAATGGTTAAGTAAGTAGGATTTTTAGTAAGGAATATAATTAATTTAATTTATTTTAAATTAATTAGAATGGTATGACAAATTAATCTTGCTTATGAATGATAGGATTGTATGCCTTAAATTAGATGATATATCTGATATGTGACTTGTGATGCTATGTGATATGATATGATTGGTTTAAACTATGAAATGTGGTTATCTATCAATGTTGAATTACCGTGTAATGATGACACCGTGTATTTAAAGTTGTATTGTTTTTTATTTAAATATCTTGGGATAGATGATGAGGGATCCGAAGAGACCGGGGTCGGCTATCAGTAAATATCCGAAACCACTTCGATTTGTAATCTACAATAATTCTATTAAAGGTTTGATATGTGAGATAAATAGGCTGGAACAGAGTAATATGGACCTTTGAAAACTAAGTAAAGTTACCTAGGGATTGATTTGTGAAATAAGTGTTGACATTAATCAGTTATGAACTCGTAGTAGGGTATGAGTTACCCAGGATGCCTATTGTGTTTTAGAGCTTAGTGTTTCAAATTGTGTGGGTTTACTCACGCTGGTTTCCAGCCTGACCTGGGTGTTATGTTGATGTAATGCTCGGGTCAGACCGAGTGTTACAGATTTTCAGGTAAGGACGTTCTAGAGCTCAGAAGGCGAGCTGGATGATTGGAACGTATGGAGTGTATCCATTGTGTTTTGTTGTTGCTGTTTTATATCTAGGACAAGTTGTTTAAACTGTGCAGTGATTGTGAAATGTGTAACTCTGATGTATAAAAATGTAATTTGATAAGTATAGTTTTCTTTGTGTAACTGTTATTATTTGATATTATATTTTATCCGCAGCGAATGTGAGATTCTGAGTTTGGTTTTCTGTTTCTTCTTCTTCTTTCTCTTTATTTCTTTTCCTTAACTATCCGGAATTTTCGAGATCGAAAATCTCAGGCCGTTGTATTTCGTATCAGAGCAGAAGGTTAAGCGAGAACCTTGGCTCTGGTGGGACTACTCATTAAGGATAGGGTCAGTGGTACCCTAGAATGAGTTGAGTGAATATATATATATATATATATATATATATATATATATATATATATGAGAGCGTACTTATTATTTTCTTATATAAAGATTTTTAATGATTTTATATAAGAATATATTTTGATATATAAAGCAATATTTCCTTCTAAAAATTAAGGTAATTGGTTGTTAAATTATTAGAATTAAACTAATTGGTAATAGAAATACAACCAAATTAAAATAAAATAAGGATAAGTTTGAAATGGATTCAAACTAAAATTAAAATCTTGAATTTGGAAAAGAATTTCAAAGAAGATAATAATGGATTGGTTTCCTTGGTTATTATCATTGTTGTGTTTAATAATATAATGTTTATAAATGAGTAAGCAAAATAAATGTTTTAGGAAAGTAAACATTTAGGCAAGTATGACTTATAAATTGGAACGGAAGGTGATCTAAATTGTGAAGTTTTAAATCTGGATCCAGAATTTGAAAATTGTTTCAAAGTGATAAAGAAATGTTATTTAATATATTTGAATGAAAGTGTCCTATTTCAAACAATAGTTGTTTGGAAATTTAATGAAATTTGTTTTGAATTAATAATCAAAGGTGGTCTAAAATTTAAGAATAACTTGGTGTGTAAAGGAAATAATATTATTCAAACTATTTTGAATATAATCTTATTTCAGAATAATAAGTCGTTTGTAAACTTTAAAAGAATTTGTTTTATATTAAAACCAAGGTTGGTTTAAATTTTAAAATTCCACTTAGTGGGCCAAGAAGAAATATGTATATATGTGAGGAATATACATAATATCAAAGATGGTCTGCAATAAACTCTAAATGTTGAGTTTTAAATTTGGAATGAGATGTGATGCCCGAAGTGAAAAGTTTTTGAACTTGATAAGTGGGAAGATTATTAATGGGAGGTTCAGAATTTGAAATGGGAATTTAAATTGGGTAAAGTTGACTGGATTAAGTAAATTGAATTTAACATAGAAGAAGTTAAATAAGTTGAATGAACAACCTGAATTGGAAATTTCAAGATGAAATTGGGATCTAACTTGGGAAGTTAAAATGGTTGATTTGAATGGGGAGTTTGTGTGATCTCAAAATGGGTTTAAGATCTGGAAATTGAAAATGGATGGATGTTTTAAAATAATTTGAATGATACCATCCTGTTGTTATTAATAATCTTTAAACTGAAAACTGGATTTGTTTAAATGAATGAAGAAATAAAGTGTGGTAATACATCCATTCTTGAGATGAATGGGTAATAAGTTGAATTTTAAGATTAAAAGTGAACTTGTGAAAGTGAAATCACTTTGAACTTAAGTTTTGGATGTTTAAAGGAACTTGGAAGCAAATTGTTAAGGATTGGTTTCAAAATTTAAATTTGGGAATAAATTAAATTTCAAAGAATGAGTTGTTAAAGAAAAAAGGTTTGAACTATGATTTGAACTTAGAAATAAGTTTATGAAGAAGTAAAGGGTAGTTTAAATTAGAATATATGGAATTTGGACTCAGAATTAAATTATTTAAAAGCTTTAAATAAGGATAATTTGGTTTAAGAGGTTAAACCAACATTTAAAATTTAACTCGAATTTATAATTCGAGATGGTTTAAAGTTGAGATTTAAATTAAATTAGTTCAAATTGGATTTGATTTGAATTAATTGGAATGGTGATTGAAGATGTATAAGTTTAAGAATTCAAATGGAAAAATTTGAATTGGATTGTTTTGAAATGAAGTTGAAGATGAATGAGTTCAAATTCAAATGGGAATTTGGGATTAATTCAAACAGGAATTGGACTGAATTGAAATTGAAGTGGGTTCAATTTGGAATTTGTCCAAATTGATTTAAATAATTTGGATTTGTGATTAAAGTTGAATAGTTTTAAAATTCAAATGGAATTTGATTTTGATTTGGAAGAAATTAAGGTTAATTCAACTTGAATTGGGGCTAATCAATTTCAATAGAAATTGAAGTTATTTTAATTGGAATTGGGTCAATTTAAATGGATGTGGAAATTTAAATTGAACTGATGGGGATGGAGGTTGGGAATTGAACAGTTTGACTTTGAACTATTTTCAAAATAATTTTTTTTAATATAAATCTATTTTTTTCCAAACTATTTACTGTACAATTTTTCTTTTTAAACCTAAAACTATCTTATACTTGTTTTAAAATTATTTTTGGAACTATTTAACAATTTTTCAACTGTTTTATAAACTAATTACTATTTTTCAACTATTTTACGAATTAATTACTGTTTTTCAACTATTTTACGATTATTTAAAATTTCTATAACTATTTGACTATTTTCTAACTATTTTACAATTACTTAATTATTTTACAGCTATTTTACAAACTAATAGTTATTTTTCAACTATTTATCTATTTTAAACCTTTCAAGCTATTTTCTAAATATAAGCTGGTCAGAGTTCAAACTGTTTATGATTGAATATCCCTTTGGGATAAGAATTAAAGTGATAATCCAGTGGAATTGAAACAATTGTGATTATGTGGATAGAAATTAAAGGAAATGTGAATAGAAAGAGAAATTGATTTGGTTAATAATCAATAAAGATAAATACGTAGGATGTACGTATATTATTCTGTTCGCACAGTGATTTGATCCAGATTCGAGCACAAAATTTCAAGGTTGTTATATCGATCCGAGTTAGGATTTTTCACTCGATTTTCGACGGCGAACCTGGATATGGATTGTCGATTGGTTCTGGATATTCTCTATCATGGTTATGGCTATGCAAGGAGAATGACAGTTTCTGATCAAGAAACCAAATCTGAGTCTGCACTAGAAAGTCGGGTGGACGATACTAGTTCGAAAGGGAAATTGGGTGATCGAGTGAGCGATCAGATTGATATTGCATACGGATGATATGTGTACATCGTACGGATTAGATTGAAATTGGTATTGAAAGTTTGTGGATAAGAACTGTAAAAGGGTTTTTGAAGTGGAAAATATATTTTGTGAAATATATGATGAAATAAAATAGAAATCGGATATTTCTATGGTAGAAATTTACTTTATGAAAGTAAGTAATATAGTTGATGACTTTATAGAGTAATCAAATTTGAATATTTGATTTGGAATAAACAAAGTTATTTATCTATGTTTTATAAGATAAATCTTCCCTTGTTGAATCTAAGCCAGAAGAAGGGGTTTTGAAAGATATTTGAAGTATAAAAAAGGTTTTATACAAGTTTGAAGAGATCAAAAGATTTTTCAAGATTATATATATCTATGTATATATATAAAGGATTTCATGAGGATGATTTTGGAAGCGTTTTTGGAACCTTTGGACTTGGAAAGGCTTTTGATTTTTGGGTAAAATCAATATTGGAATTTGGAAAAGCCTAGTTTGAGAATTATCGATTTTGGGATAATCGATTTTGAGAAAGGAGATTTATATGAGATTCATACTAGGTGTATGATTTGGAAGATACTATATGTATATAGTATAAAGTGTTTTGAAAATGACTCTGGAGAAAAAGGCGCTCCCTTGGGATGAACTTCTCAGGAGTACCATAGGTTGGTACTGCCTTGAGCCTCTAAGGAGGAGGTTCTAAAGTTGATCCTATGCGAAGTACGGACAAACTAGTTCCTAAGGATTATTTGGTAGCAAAAGTCAAGGGCGCTGATGCCTACAGAGGCATTTGGGTTGTGTTGTGACGATAGTGTAACTCGATGTCGCTGCGATCTACTGTGTGGACCATAGCGAAAATCGTGTCGAGGTGAGTGTCAACGGTCTACGCTTGATTTTGCTAGGAAGGCAACGTAACATCGGTAGACTGCGATCTATGGTCGAGTGGAGTGGTGAAGTTTCATTCTTTTCGCAGCGGAATTTGAGGGCGTTAAGGCCTACAGTTATATGGGTTTTTGCTGTGATAGCAACGTAACCCCAGTTGTAGCTGCGACCTGTAGCGGGTTCCATGGTGTAATCAAGGGGCGCGGAGGCCTACAGTTATCTATGGATTTTGTCGGGATGGCAACGTAACCATCGGGTTAACTACGACCATGGATGGAGGTGATGATTTCCAGAGCATTCTCACTAAAGATATTTCCTCTATTTTCAGAAATGTTTTCGATATTTTCAATAAAATTATTTTCCGAGTATTTTCACTGGATGTTGAAAATGAGTCTACTAAGCACTTATAGATTTTCAGTCTTACGCCTGATCAACGTATGACCGAATTTCTCTAAGAACAAAGATGGACTTATTGGAACATCGAGTTAAAAAAAGTATATTATAAAATTATTTTATTAATATTATATAGATTTTTAAAGCATTCTAAAAAAATGATCAAAGAAAATTTATATGGATTTAAGTATTAAGTAAATTCTGACTTCGTCCCATTTCGACGATGAAAAGATTCAAAGGGCGGAAGAATGTGTTAACCCGGATTTTACAATATCCGTAATTGATAAATTAACTGAATTTAATTAATTAAAATACTAATTTATAGATTTAACAAATAAATCTGATAATAAATATTTATATCTGGATTTGTGTATAAATGAATTTGAACTATAATAAATACTAAGTTTTAAATATTTGGATAAATATTCATTTGATAATATCCTGATATAATTATTGAAATTTGAAAATATTTGTTTAATAATCTTCTTTTGGCAGAATTTATCTTTTACAGATAAATACGTTTCTATTTTAATGTGTATTAGTAAATGGAAAATGAAGTTTGGATTTGAAATCCAAACATCTTAAATAAAAAATAAATTTGATTATGAAACAAATGTTTTTATTACTCTTATTTAAATTTAAATCTAAGCTTAAAAATATATTTAAACAATTAACATTTTATCTCAAAGAAACTCATGTGCATTTAGACAAGTATCTATAGTTAGTAAATTAAAAAAAAATAAAAAAAATAAAAAGTTAAATATTAAGCTTTGATAATGTTTATATCTTTTGAAAATATAAGCATAAAATTTAAAAGTATAAAACATTTAAACCATAATAAGTATAAGATTTGAAATTTAATACATATGTTATAATTTATTAAACAAGGGTTTAAAACTCAAATTTATAAATAAATTTACTAAAAGGGGTTTAACACAATTTAATCAAAAGTGACATTTGTAAAACAAGTGTCAATCCTCTCTTTTTATTTCAAAATAAAGGAAAAGGATAAATAAGTATAGTTTATACATATAATTTGAACATAATATCTAAATATTTATAAAGCATAAGTAATATATATAAGTAAAACATAGATTAATGAAATCATAAATATAATTATAAACTTGACATGTGTTATTCACTAAAGCCTTGCATTTGACATTTGTAGAGAAGATAACATGTGTAAGCATTTGAAAACATGCAAATTTACATTTGGCTAAATATGATTTTCTTCTAAAAAAAATAATTGAGAAAACTGATCATCTACTTTCAATTAAAATACCTTCATATTCTTTTCTCTTCTAAAAAAAGTAGCAGCATTTCAAAACTGATCCTGGCTATGCAAGAATTAGAGTTTCAGCAAACAACATCCAAACAAAATTCAAGTTCAAATGCATCTCAATATCAAGATCAACTTAATAATTATCAAACAACCAAGGAAGATTTAGTCCACCAATCAAGCAAAGAAGCAGATTCCAGATTTTCAAATTCAAAGGAAAACATTTCCCAGGCTTCTCTGGTTTCCAGAAATGGTGAGTAAACTACATCCTTTAATGTTGGATCTGATACAAAATCTTTTGTAGTGATGTGTGAAAGGGGTTTGCATGGATAATTCATATGTTGATGAATATTTAGTAGAGAGATATGTGCATATCTGTTTACATCTTTACATATAGGCCTCTGTTATACAACAGTTTTCGAGCTCAATCTAATGTAGATCAAATTCTCTTCGCAAACTCAATTTCATGTTATGATCTTAAAGGGAAAAGTGTTTGAAATTACTAAAGACTATTTTTAAAAATTATTTTGTGTGTTAGTAACGAACAGTTATCTGGAAAATTTGGAATTACAGTAAAATTGTAAGTTATCAGAAAAATCAACTACATTAGATTACATTTTCACCTGTGGAATCATACTCGAGTGTGAAAATTATGATTTTTAATATAGTTTTCAAGATTTTAAAATTAGGGGTGAATGAGAATTTGGGGGTTGAACGCAAATCATGTTTTGTCCAAGTTCCGACGATCGACGTTAGGATAATAGTCGTGCTTATTGCTGAAGGTAGTTGAGTGGCTGGTGATCGTAGGAAAAATATTAAATGATTTTACATGGTTTCGTGGTGGGCGCGGCTGAGCCGTTTAGCGTTTAAGGTCTTGTCTGGTTGGTTGGGTTTACAAGAGCCGTATCAACGTTGATGTCGCATCGAGTTGCTCCAGGCCAAGGAAAATCGAGGCTAGATACGGAGGCGTAGCTAGGGGGCTTGGTGGCGTGGATGATGGTGGTCGGAGTTATCGATGGCAAGGTGAGTTCGTCGGTGATTTTAGTTCCAGTTTTGGGTCTGATGGCTCATTTTTGATTTTTAGGTCGTTCGAGGCTCAGGGTAATTGGAATTAAATGAGTGAAGCATTGTCGAACTGCAGTCGTTGTCGATGATGGTCTGAGCGTCGTGGTTGAGGTGTGCACGTGCACAAGCCCTGTGTTGTTGTGAGTTATTGGGTACTTCGGAGAAGATGATGGTTCTGTGCAGGTTGACTTCGGGTTTCATTTGGAAGTAGGAGTATGAGAGGATCGGGAAAGGAGGAAACTTGGGTATCTTCATGAGTGGCTCGGGAAATTTGTGGTGTGGCACGTAAGAAACTCGAGTTATCTCGAGATATGGCTTTAACAGTTTTAATCTTTAAAATTTAATCAAATTTTGAAGGGTATTAGATAAGAATTAAATGTTAATTAACCAAGTTAATTAAAGAAAAATTGCCTAATATAACTAATTAAGGGGAAATAGTTAATGAATGTGATTAAGGGTTAAATCATTAACTAGTGATTAAGTGATGATTAATTGATGAATTAATTAATATAATTAAGTTTAAGTTAATTAATTAGTTTAATTAATTAAAATAATCACTTATGAATTAATTAAGTATAATTACTTTGTAAAGTAATTATTGAATAATTACTTAACTGTAATTAGTTGGGGGTTAATTTTTGAATGTGATTAATGTAGAGAAATTAGTTGATGGGAAGTAATTAAAGGAAATTACTTAATGAAAGTAATTAAGGATTAATTACTTCATGTAATAAATCAAGGATTAATTAATTAAGTGGTTAATTAATTAAGGAAAGTAATTACAGGATGGCTAATTACTGGAAGTGATTAGGGATCCATTAATGGATGTCATTAATTAATTTAAGATTAATTAATGGGAATGGTTAAGGCCAATTAATCTTGGTGATAATTAAAAATTAATTACTTAATTTAATTAAAGAATAATTAATCGAGGATTAATTAAGATGGATAAGTAAAGGGTGATTAATTAAATAGGGTTGAAATTAAGTAATGGTTAAGTAAGCAGCATTTTTAGTAAGGAATAGAATTAATTTGTTTTAAATTAATTAGAAATGGTATGACAAATTAATCTTCCTTATGAATGATAGGATTGTATGCCTTAAATTAGTTGATATCTCTGATATGTGATTTGTAATGCTATGTGATATGATATGATTGGTTTAAACTTTTAAATGTGGTTATCTATCAATGGTGAATTACTGTGTAATGATGACACCTTGTATTTAAAGTTGTATTGTTTTTTTATTTAAATATCTTGGGATAGATGATGAGGGATCCGAAGAGACCATGGTCGGGTATCAGTAAATACCCGAAACCACTTCGATTTGTAATCTACAATAATTCTATTGAAGGTTTGATATGTGAGATAAATAGGCTGGAACGGAATAATATGGACCTTTGAAAACTAAGTAAAGTTACTTAGGGATTGATTTGTGAAATAAGTGTTGACAGTAATCAGTTATGAACTCGTAGTAGGCTATGAGTTACCCAGGATGCCTATTGTGTTTTAGAGCTAAGTATTTCAAATTGTATGGGTTTACTCACGCTGGTTTCTAGCCTGACCCGGGTGTTACTTTAATGTAATGCTCGGGTCAGACCGAGGATTACAGATTTTTGGTAAGGACGTTCTGGAGCTCAGAAGAGGAGCTGGATGACATGAATGTATGGAGTGTATCCGTTGTGTTTTGTTGTTGTTGTATATCTAGGACAATTTGTTTAAACTGTCCAGTGATTGTGAAACGTGTAACTATGATGTATAAAAATGTAATTTGATAAGTACAGTTTTCTTTGTGTAACTATTATTATTTGATACTATATTTTATCCGCTACGAATGCGTGATTCTGAGTTTGGTTTTATGTTTCTTCTTCTTCTTTCTCTTTCTTTCTTTTCCTTAACTATCTGGAATTTTCGAGATCGAAAATCTCGGATCGTTACAGAAGCACAAGCCTGGATCGATCGTGCGAAAGGATTTTTAAAGGACTAAAATTGGAAGATGATCAGATGCGATTGATAGCTTCCTGGCAACTCCAGGAAGAGGCTTTAGCTTGTTGGGAGACATTTACTGTGGATGAGCCAGCGGATGAGTTCACTTGGAGTCGATTCAAGGAAGTGTTCGAGCAGCGATATAAGCCGTCTGCTGGTATCTCCAGGATGTACCGGGAGTTCATGGATTTGAAGTAGGGAAGTTTATCGTTTGAGGACTAATTGAACAAATTCAACAAATTATCTCAGTTTGGTCCGGAGTTGGTGAATACACCTTTGAAAAAGAATGAATGGTTTATCTAGGGAATGAACAAGAAATACCAGGAGAGGATGACTGCTCACGTAAAGGAATCTTTTTCTGAATTGATCGATATGGGTTATAGATATGATACTCTGGATAAGTAGGAAGTTTCGGAGGAGAAAGGGAATACAAGCAATCCGAATTGGAGGAAAAGGAAGTTTGGCGGAAAGAAACCGTGGAGAGGCAAAGGAAAGTAGAATACACAGAATAACAAGGTGAAAGATGTCACTTGTTTCAATTGCTTGGAGAAAGGCCATTACTAGAACAGTTGCAAGAACTCCTGGAAGCAAGGGAAGAGAGAGCCATTTATGAGGCCAGAACAGGAATCTAGGGAATGCTGTTACTGCCACGAGCCGGGACATACGATCAAGGGTTGCCTAGCACTGAAGCAAGCTCAAGTAGCGAAGGCGTATGCAATCAAAGATAATCCTTCAACCTCAAAGGCTGATAAAGGAAAAGGAATTTTAAAAGGTAACCTTCTCGTTTACGATAAAATTGTTCAAATTTTGATTGACACTGGAGCTACACAATCAGCAAATCGTAAATGAGTTAAATCTTGAATCTGAGATCGTAGACGAACCTATTTTTGTCTGTTTCATTGGGTTTTGATATATTCTACGAATGGTTAGTTATCCCTTCAAACTAAGCAATGCCCCTTTATATTTCGTAGATCCGAATGACCTGAGCATTTCGTAAAGTGTTGGATAGAATTGTTCTCATATCTATTGTTGATATTCTGATTAGTAAGCCAAATGCAGAATAAATATTCTGTTTGATCTGGAAAGATATTTCTCTATCTTTCATCTGTTCGTAGTTATCTCCCTAGCAAATTTCGAGGACGAAATTTTCTTAAGGGGGGAATCTGTAACATCCCCGGATTTTAGCCAAGTTTAATTTGATAATTGAATTAATTTTTGAAATTTAATTATAAATTAAATAGAGTTTTTTCAAAATAAAATAAAATATTAGTTGTTTATATATATATATAAGTGTATTGATTTTTAATAGAAATTTGAATTTGGAAACTCAAAAATAAATGTATTAAAAACATAATTAATTTATATTTTAGGATTAATATAGAAATTGAGTTTTAAAACATTTTTCTAATAAAGTTATATAAGAATAAATAATAGGAAATGGATTAATAAAAAATGTAAAACATATATTAATATAAAGTTAATATATAAGAAGATAAAGACATAAACATTTAAAACAAAAACATATGTTAAGATATGAAAATATAATGCATAAAGGGTTAAAACAAAATTTATAAAAAAAATAAATGAAGGATATAAACACAAAATGTTACATATGAACATTTGTAATGTTAAGATTACATGCAAAATACAAGTGTTAAACTAAATGGACAAGTGGCATTAATCTTTTCTTGAAATAAATTAAAATTTTATAAACTACATTCTTTTTTTTCATATCTTCAACATCAAAACTGAAATAAGAAAGATAAAAAAAGAGAATCAAAAATCATCCCAATATCAAAACAAATCTGTTCAAAATTCAAAGGCATGATGCAAAGTATCAAATACAAATTCTGAAGCAAAGGAAAAGATTCAGACCAAAAGCAAACTAAAATCTCAAGCCAAAGATAAATGCAAAACATCCAGACTTGAAAACAGAAGATTAAAACCTAAAAGATAAAAAGAAGATCAAGCAAAATAAACGTAAACTCAGGAAACAAAGATTCAAACCAGCTTCAAAAATAGTTTCAAGTCAGGCAAATTCAAATCAAAGTAAAGCCAAAGAAATTCACCATCAAGCAAGGACTTAGGATTTTCAAAACTTGGGGAAAAAATTCAAGCTTCTCTATTCTTCATATACGTGAGTAAACTCACCCTTAAACCCAAGATTTGTTTGGATATCTGGTTTGCATGTGATCATCTGGTAGTTATGAATCAGACTATGCTTGTATGGTTATATAAATATGTCAGTATACACACACACACACACACACACACACACACACACACACACACACACACACTCTGTATGTATATCTGGGAACTAGCAAGAAGCCCCCTGTTAAAATTTACACGGTTAAATCTAGTTTAAACATTCAATTCCATCTTCCTCGATCCATTTTAGCTAGTGATGTTAGAACAAAATATGTATAAAATCACCATAACTTAATTTTAAAAATATATTTTCATGAAAACTGAAAGGGTTATTTTCTAGAAGAGAAATATGCAGTGTAAATTCAAATCTATCAAATTTTAAACTTGCATGGATTCAAGATTCATCTACATCATTCATATTCATTTCGAAAACAATGATTTTTTAAACAAAAATAAGGATTTTCAGTTTCGAATTGAGGTCGTATTTGCTAGATGAACGGGATATGGGTTCTTATGCAATTCGGGCTATCAGCACATGATTGGGTATCGGGTTTGTTTCCAGAGGCGCTGGGGTGATCATCGAACTCGAGAAAAATGCGAGATGATTTTTTTATTCATCGTGGAAGTTGGACGAAGTTGGTTTGGGGTTTAAGCCTAGTTTTTAGTAGACGTGTGAAAACTGGCGACCGTGACTTCGTCAAGGGATCAGACTGCATTGATTGTGGGAAGACAACTCATGGATGATCGAGGAAGCTTCAGTCGAAGTTACGAAGCTTCTGGTGGCGTCATGTTGTGGTGCGAGTGGTTTTAGTTTGTCATGTTGGTGCCAGTGGGGGTTGAAAAAGGTTTGATTTTAATTCTCAGATGATCGTGTCAAATTGAATGGTCGGGAGGCTCATGGGTATCGTCGGCAACTTATTGAAGAGTCGACATCGGTCAGAAGGTCGGCGATCATCGGTGCACGTGAATGCGTGCACCTGTGCGATTTTGGTCAGGGTCGTTGGGGAAGAAGGATGTTGCTCGAAGTAATTTTCGAGGAGATGATGGATTGGCTCCAGTGTTGACTCGATTATATTTGTGTTGAACCAGGTTTTATTCAAAGACTTAAAAAAAATTTAAAGTTTGAAAGGCATATGGGTGAGTTTGGGAAGAAACTCGAAGTGGCACCCATGGAAGTTGGTTTTTAGCTCGTGGGTGGACTCGAGTGGGTCTCGGGTTCACTATAAAAATAGTTTTTACTATAAAACCAGATTTAAATTTTAAAACATTTTTAAACCTATGTTTTTAAAATAATTGTCTTGATTTAAATTTGAATAATTCAAGGGTTAATAAAGTTATTGTGAGAAATGCGGATTAAGGATCTTAAGGCTAAGGATAAACATTAGAGGGGGTGTGAACAGTGTTTTAGAGAATTGTTAAATCGTTTTGAGTTTTTGTTACTTTGAACACAAATGTATGCAATATTCAGACACATATATGATCATAGAATCAAACACAGATGCAAATATAAAGTAAAAGTAGTAAAGGAAAGAACACACTGGATTTTATACTGGTTCGGAGTTATCCTACGTCCAGTCCCGCACAAAAGTACTGATTTCCTTTCAATAACAATCTTTACAATTACACCCTCGATTTCAAGGCAATGAGGTACACCCTCCAGATTCACAATCCTCTGGGTAGAGATACTTGATTTCCCGGGCAACAAATTCACCCAATTAATTTCCAAGGCAACAATCACACCTTATCTCGCTTAATTGATTACAAAGAAGCCTATAACTCTGAATAGCACTGATGATCTTGTTGAGATAGTGATAGAGAATCAAACCAGAGAGAATCTAGTTAGATTCAATGTTGATTTCGGCAGAGTAATGGGTGGAATATGTATAAGAAATGTGGAAGAAGAAGAGGAGTGAAAAACCAGAAAATCTGTATTTAAATTCGTTGAAAACATCCCCTATTTATAGAAGAACAACAGCCATGTCCATTTGTGAAGAGATATGACGAATAGACACTTCTTTTGAAATTTAAATTTTGAAACCAACAGATACTATGTCGACATGGGTAGGTTGAGCATGTCGACACCCCAAAGGAATTTTTGGTGATTTGTTTTTCTTTGAAAATAACTTCTATTTTATATTAAAACTATTTTAAACTTTATAAATATACTTGTCTATAGTTAAAATACATAAATAAATATATAGAATAAAATATACAAAATTCTACTGTAATTTTATATTTAAATCTGAGTATAAATATTGAAAATTAAATATATTATTATTAAAGATAGTTAAAACTACGGATAATTTGATTTTGAAATTAAAGATTATTTTGAGGCTAAAAGTATTTGAAATCAGGATAGATGTTTTTGATGCTTTTAAAAGGAAGGTTTTGAAAACATTTTGAAAATAAGATATAATTTTGAAAATCATTTTGAATAAAAATTAGCGGATACAAAACAATGTTCCACTAGATTTTTCGTAGGTTGCTTCCTACTTAGGGTTCCATCCCTTTAACAGGCTCGAAGTAGATTCCATTCCATGAATAAATTGGATTTTAAGATGCCAGTGCTTTTCTAGGAGTTTTAACAAAATTTCTAATTAAATAAAAATAAAAATTACTTGAACTCTTGAACTCTAGATAATCTTGATACTCATGAGTCTTCAATCTTGATATCTTGAATCCCTATACTGTACAGTCTTCATTCTTGGTACCTGCATGGTTAAATCCTGCATATACATAACTTTTACTATTAGTATTTATATTTTATAATCTATTCTAAGGTTGTTGTCATCAAAACCATCATCTCAAGGACTAACATTCTCCCCCTTTTTGATGATGACAACCTTTTTATAAAATATTAATTCTATCCTAATAACTCCCCCTTAATCTATGCCTAACTACCATATTTTATATTTCTCCCCCTTTGTCATCAACAAAAACCACCCACCCTTATTCTTGAACTAAAATACTTGCATTAATAAACTATACAATGGAGTATATAATAGATATATTAAGAGATAATTTAAACTGATAGACTTGATAATCAAACAAGGATCAAATGTATATTTATACATGTTTTGTACAATCATCAATCCACACTAAATATCGATCCATATCAAACCAAATTAAAGTAAATGGAATCAAATCAATCAAAGCAAACAATTCAAACAAAGCAATAAATTAAACGTTATGAGGAACTTCCACCCATCCTTTTTCTCCAAAAATAGAGTCTGCTTTAATAGCATCCCAATTTTCATTGTCATTGGTGAAAGAGACTAGAGGATGTGCTTCGTTATCATCCTTGTGCAGAGAGGATATCATCCATTGTATTGCATTGAAATGCATTTCTTGCTCCGTGATCATCTGCATTTGACTCAATTCTAAGTGCCGCTGGTTACAAAGAATGAACGAGAGAATATTCTTGAATGAATTAAGAGTTTCTTCAAGATTCTTGGATAAATTATGAATTGGATTAGTCATCTTTGGATTCGTGAGAGGAATGAGAGATAGGGTTGATAAGAAATAATATTCAGTGATGAATTCTGGAAGAAATAGGTATTTATAGGTGTAGAAATTCATTTGAAATGAATAGACATATGGTAGTTATTCAAATTTCAAATTCAAAATGAAGTGTCATTTCTGACCACTACATGTCGACATGGTCATAGCGCGTATGTCGACATGGGGAAGTGAATTTTTATGACTTATTTTAATTTTATGAATAATTATTTATATATATTTATTTATATAATATACTAACATTTATTCTGGAGATAAGATAAGCTAGATAACAGAAAAGAAATTCCATTTAATACTAAGACGATACAACGATTAATCCTAAAGAACTACACGAACATTCAAATCAAAATAAACTAAAACAAATACAACGAGATACGAAAAGGTGGAACTAGTTAGAGGATGATGATGATGAAGATAATCCAAGTTTCTTGCTGACTTTGGAAATAAACTTGTTCATTTTAGATGAAATTTTGTCCAACTTCTTACTAACGGATCGTTTAAGAATCCATTGATTCTCAACAATAGTCTTTTTGTTTTTTAGAAGGGTTTTGTTGGATGGATTAGAAGGATAGTCGATGCTTTCCAAAGAAGTTTCACCTTCTCCTTCTTCTTCTTCAATTCCATTTTATCACCTTCTTCTTCTTCTTCCTCTTCCTCTTTTTCCACTTCTCATGAGCCAAACGCTCTTCCTTTTCGGCAAGAGTCTCATAAGATTGAAAAACAAATGGAATTTTCATAAGAGAAATGTTGGAATGATTGAAAAATTTTCTAGAAACAAATTCTTCTCCTTTGAAATTCACTCCAAAATAGTTAAAAATCCGAGTGAGATAAATTCCATGATACAAAGTGATCTCACCCATTCCATGAATTATCTGCCTTCTAATCATCATCGCTTGAGGACGAGTCTGAGTCATCTAGAGTAGCAGTAAATGCATGCTTCTAATTTCTTTACTGAATCATTGTTTATAGGAGGATTTTGCCTATCTGGATACGGACAGACTCTTTTGATATGCCCTGGTGTAACAACCCGGAAATTTTGACAGCATATTTTAATGAATATTTAATCTAATTTAAATTAAATATAAGTTTTTCAGTGTTTAAATTGATGAGATCTTGGATATTTAACAGTTATATATGTTTGTAAAAGAAAGTTTTGATTTGAAAAATTAAAATAGAATGCTTCGAAAAATTAAAATAGAATCTGTCTTTTACACTAAGATCAAAGATTTTATATTCTTGATATTTGATCTAATAAAATGAAATTGAAATGATAAGTTTAAAAATTTATAAACATAGAAACATTAAACATAAACATGAAAATCTAATGCAAAGGTATAAAACAATATAAATAATTATAACATAAACATTCAAAACTAGTATAAAACGTAATCATAAATTATAAGATGTAATTAAAGTAATATAAATATACAAATATAAATTATAACTTGAAATATATAAATGCAAGTATGTTGTAAATCAAATGTTTGAAAATTTAATTAACAAATAAAAAAATCAAAATCAGGCTTCACTAAGAATAATAAACATATGTATAAATGAGCAAGCTTCTACAATAAGACAAGGAAATGTATAGCTAAATATACTTACAAAATCAAGTTGAACCTGAAAGAAAGAGAATAAAATATATATCTTTGTACAATCACAATGCTATAAATTAAAATATAAACCTTATGAGCTGCTGGAAAATATTTATGCATAAGAAGACAAAAGTTTTCACTTTAATATCATAAAACAAAATCTGGGTTTTGTATATACATGTTATCATAATTAAGGCATAAGCATTAATTGGCACAACTTCTTGTTTAACAAGTACAGGCAGCCGAAATCTCCTCATCACTTCATTCTGCGGGATATTTTACTTAGCCAATTAAAGAAAAATGACAATACAAATACACTCTGTCTAGATACAACCTACGGTTAAGTATCTTCAATCTATATATATCCACCTATAAACTTCCATGCTCGTATATAAAACTTAGCTAAACTTAAAAGCAACCCTGAGAAAAACATTGTTTTGCTTGCAAACATAAATTAATTCAAAACAGAAAAAAACAGAGAAAGAGAAGGCTTCAGGGAATTCAACTGAAATTTCTTCAACACACCTTGCCTTCTGTTCAAATTGTTTTTGGTGAGTAAACTTACCAATTTTCCCTCTAAACTGGTATCTTTAGTTTATAAATGGTAAGTGCTTGATATTTGTTTGAATAACTGGCCTTGGGTATTTCCTGTTGTTTAGGGTAGTACAGGTAGCTGTTCTTCAAAACTTTTGAAATCTGAACAAAGTAAAGCCAATAAATTTACAATACTTATTCATATAATTGTTTGAACTTTGGTATTATGCTAATTCAAGTTTGTTTATCTTAAAAAAAGGCCTGCAAACATGTTTAAAGTTTAAACAGCATGTTATAAATACTGTATTTCAAATTACAGGTAAAAAGAAATCAAGGATCAAAATTCGAGTGTTTAAATTTGTAAATTCCATGACATATTTAGATTCCATACACCTAATTATGATTTTTAACATAAAAATTATGATTTTTAAACAAGGGTTTTAAGAGAAGTTTAAAATTGAACTAAAATGTGATTTTTGTCAATCCTGGATGTTTGGGTTAATTTTAATTATTGTAAATCGATATGAAGCAAGCTAGTAATTTGTTGAACACAAGAAAAATGCAATTCAATGAAGGGATTTTGAGTTTGAATCAAAAATAGGGTTTGAGTGCTTGTATTTTTAATGCTCTGTAAAAATTGTGTTTCGGCATCATCATGAAATCGAGTTGGTCGCGATTTCAGGTGGAGTTAGGGGGTGTGATCGAGGTATTGGTGGAGTTTCATCACCTCCGGTGATGGATGGTGGCCGCACGAGGGATTTGTCAGTGGGTGTTTGTAGTCGCATGTTCGAGCATCAGGTCGAATTTTGTTTTCAACTTGTAATTGGAAATCTGAGTTTTGCTTTCGATGCTAGGGGTGATTTGTGGTTTGTGGGGACTATCGCGAGTCGCCGGAGGGTCACCTCGCCACCGTGCACGTGCACGGTGGCGAGGTGATGTTCGATGGTCAGTGAGTCGTCGCGTGCTCGTGATTTTTGGTGGTTGCTTCGAGCATGACTTCGGGTTTTCCTGGGTGTGAGCGCGTGATGTTGTTACTGCAGTTTTAATTTTACTTAAACAAAAATAAAATGAGAAGAAGAGTAGAAACCGGGGAGAAGAAAGAGAGAGTGAGAGAGAGAGGGACGCGGGGGAGACACGAGGATAACTCGAGACTGTCTCGAGTAGGGTAGGGGTGTGTCTCGGGTACCTTTCCAATTGAATGTGCATGATCTGTTTTAGTATTTTTATAACCAAGTAACTGAATAATTAGTTAGTTAGGTTAATATTTGTTTTAAAAGTTTAGTGATGGTAAGTGATGTAAAGATGGTTTGACTAATATAAAGTAATTAGAATGTAAATTAATTTATATTTGAAATTTAATTAATAACTTTAAATTGATTTTGTAATTAGAAATAAATCATATGTTAAAACAATTTAAAGCTTAAAAATGTTAGCTAATTATTTAAAAGTTAATTCATAAACGATAATTAACGTAAGTGATTAATTGAAGATTATAGTAATAAAATTGATAATAGATGATTAGTCTAAATAATTTGTGACAAATTGAATAACTAATTAATCTTTAATAAGTAAGTTAATAATTAACAAGAATCAATCAATTAATTAATTGAGTAATTAAGTAACAGTTAATGAATAAAAGTTAATTAATTAAATAATTAATTAAAGATTAGATGATTAATAAATTAATTATTAATGATAACTAATTAATTAATTGATCATTAATAAGCTAATTAATCAGTGATTAATTAAATAGAATAAAATAGTTTATTCTTAAGCAAATAATTTAGTTAAGTAAAACCAAACTGTTTGGTATGCATAGATAATTCTGATTGACTTTGACATCTGTTTGATGATTTTTCTGTGATATGTTGCGATATATTATGGATATCTGTGATAACTGTGTATGATTTATCTGTTATATCTGTTATGTTAATTCTTAATATTAAATTGAACTGTTAAGTTAAATAGACAACTTGGCCCTTAAAATGACATTTGGATTTCGATGAGACCGGGATCGGAAGAATCAAATTTTGATTCTCCGAAAACCACATCGATCCAAATTAAACGATAGGTCGTGACTTATCAAATGGTGAATCGAGATGGTGTTTCAGAATACAAGGGTTATCGTCGTTAACTCTGAGGGTGATTCCAAAATGAGTGTAACGAGATAATGCCTTCGGTTTCGTTCGAACCCGGAACGAACTTGTATGGATTGAATGCTTTCAACACATCGTCAGGCGGACGATGAGCATTCTAAGATATGTTCAATAAAGGTAATCGTAGCCTCAAGCCTCATCAACCGGGAATGGCTAAAACAGGGGAGATGCAGCAAGGTTAGGTGGGTCATGCCCAAGCAGGACAAGATATTCCCCTGTCTAGATGTCCCTTTTTATTTCGGCTGTGTGAGCAGTTGTTGGCCACAACTGCGGGGTTATCTTGTTCGGGACTGTTCAGTAAGGAATGGTTCCGGCCTTGTGTTGTAGGGGGTGGGGAGTGATCCTCGGTACGGTGATCTAGGCCCCGTACTGTGACGGCCGGTACCCCAGTAGCCCTGCCATTGTTGGAAACCCATTTTCCCTATGAGACCCTACGGTTTTTATTTGTATTACCCACTTTCGTGGCTAGTAGCTGGAATTTAATGAATGTAACAATTTCGGCTATTTTCTATTTACCTGAAAACCCTAGACACTATTATAATATCACTGAATTTCCTATAAAATGTTTTGGTTAGCGTAAGGTAAAAACTTACCCGTATTTATTTGTGGGGAGTCTTACGTGATATCTTTATTTTCAAATGATTTTCAAAGTTAAGCAACTTTAACCTGTTTACTCATACCAGACCCATGTCTGACCCGGAGTTTATATTTTGTTTTCCATAAACTCTTGGGTACTCAAATTTTTATGAGTAGCCAAGTGATAGGTATTTGGGAGTGTTGATTTTCTGGAGGATCTATTTTGGGAAGAAGACCAGACGTATGTATCTATATATGTAGTTTCGCTGTGTAGTTGGTGTATGCCGTATTTTGGATGTATGTATGGACATATATGTATAGGTCAGTCCTGTCACGTGATATTGTATTACTCTGATGTATGTATAACTATGTAATAATTATGTGATGTATTATATTTTGTTCCATTCCGCTGTGAGAATCTGATGTTGTTATTCTTTCTTTCTATTCTTTTCTATTTCTATCCCTTTCTTTCTTAATGATGATACGTCTTTCTGGGTTGAGAAAGGCGGGTCGTCACACCTGGTTCATCATAGTTGAAACATTTGACATTATTAAGCACTACATTCTGATTTCCAGAGTTCTTATAGTTATTTCTCCTGATATTATTCATCTTTCTGTATTTCAGAAATTTAAGAAAATTCCTGGTCATAAAGGCTATCTCTTCATCATTATCGTTGTTTGAGTCTGATCCATAGCTAATGCATTAAATGCCATTGATTTCTTTTCAGATGTTTTTCTTTCTCTTCTCCCGATCATTTGAACTTCAAACGACCTTAGATTTCCAATTAATTCTTCTATCTTTAAAGTACTGATGTCATTTACCTCTTCGATCGCAAGTGTCTTTTGATCACATTCTGGAGTAAGAGAACTAATAGTTTTTATGACTTGATCTTCTTTCGAAAATTCCTTTCCTAAGGTTATTAGAGAATGCACAATATCCTGAAATCTACTATACATATCGAAAATAGACTCATTAGAATTCATTTTAAATAATTGAAACTGATTTGTGAGCATGGAAATTTTGGTCTGTTTAACTTTGCTTGTTCCCTCGTGTGTCACTTGCAAAGTTTTCCAGATTTCAAATGCAGACTTACAAACTGACACTCTATTAAATTCATTCCTATCAAGTGAACAAAACAGAATATTTATTGCTTTAGAATTATTTTGTGCAACAGTCTTTTGCCCAGCGGTCCACTGTGAAAAATCAGTTGTGGGTTCAGAATATTCAGTTTGTGTGATATTCCAAGTATCTAATCCTACAGACTTTAAATATATTTTCATCCTACATGCCCAATATGCATAATTACTGTCATTAAAAAGTGGTGGTCTAACAATAGATTGACCTTCTATAAATGAACTAGTGACAGGGATACTAGTGTTAGTAACAATACTAGTGTTGGTAGCGATTTTGAAATTTTTTTCAAAAATCAGATTACGAATCTTTGAAAACGTTGCTCTGATACCAAATGTGAGAAATGCGGATTAAGGATCTTAAGGCTAAGGATAAATACTAGAGGGGGGTGAACAGTGTTTTAGAGAATTGTTAAACCTTTTTTAGTTTTTGTTAATTTGAGCACAAATGTATGCAATATTCAGACACAGATATGATCACAGAATCAATTACAGATGCAAATATAAAGAAAAAGTAGTAAAGGAAAGAACACACCGGATTTTATACTGGTTCGGAGTTACCCTACATCCAGCCCGCACACAAGTACGGATTTCCTTTCAAAAACAATCTTTACAATTACACCCTCGATTTGAGGCAACGAGGTACACCCTCCAGATTCACAATCATCTGGGTAGAGATACTTGATTTCCCAGGCAACATGTTCACCCAATTGATTTCCAAGGCTATAATCACACGTTATCACGCTTAATTAATTACAAAGAAGCCTATAGCTCTGAATAGCACTGTGGATCTTGTTGAGATAGTGATAGAGAATCAAACCAGAGAGAATCTAGTTAGATTCAATGTTGATTTCGGTAGGGTAATGGTAGGAATATGTATAAGAAATGTGGAAGAAGAAGAGGAGTGAAAAACCAGAAAATTTGTATTTAAATTCGTTGAAAACATCCCATATTTATAGAAGAACAACAGCCATGTCCATTCGTGAAGAGATATGACGAATAGACACTTCTTTTGAAATTTAAATTTTGAAACCAACTGACACTATGTCGACATGGGTAGATTGAGCATGTCAACATCCCAAAGGAATTTTTGGTGATTTGTTTTTCTTTGAAAATAACTTCTATTTTATAATAAAACTATTTTAAACTTTATAAATATACTTGTCTATAGTTAGAATACATAAGTAAATATATAGAATAAAATATACAAAATTTTACTATAATTTTATATTTAAATCTGAGTATAAATACTAAAAATTAAATATATTATTATTAAAGATAGGTAAAACTATGGATAATTTGATTTTGAAATTAAAGATTATTTTGAGGCTAAAAGTATTTGAAATCAGGATAGATGTTTTTGATGCTTTTAAAAGGAAGGTTTTGAAAACATTTTGAAAACAAGATATAATTTTGAAAATCATTTTGAATAAAAATTAGCGGATATAAAACAATGTTCCACTAGATTTTTCGTAGGTCTATCCTACTTAGGGTTCCATCCCTTTAACAGGCTCGAAGTGGATTCCATTTCCCGAATAAATTAGATTTTAAGATGCCAGTGCTTTTATAGGAGTTTTAAAAAAAATTCTAATTAAATTAAAATAAAATTTTCTTGAACTCTTGATAATCTTGATACTCATGAGTCTTCAATCTTGATATCTTGATATCTTGAATCTCTATCTTGTACAGTCTTCATTCTTGGTACCTGCATGGTTAAATCCTACACATACATACATACATACATACATACATATATATATATATCTAAACTTTTACTATTAGTATTTATATTTTATAATCTATTCTAAAGTTGTCATCATCAAAACCATCATCTCAAGGACTAACAGTTATGTTTAAAGTAATTAAGTCCTTTGATTATGTGATCAATATTTATAATTAATTCTTAAAATTGTTTTTAAATTAAAGAGTTAATCATGATAAAATGTAGTTTTAATTAACCATAATCTCTTGAATAAATTTATGGTTAATAATGATTAATTATGAGGTTTATTAAGTAAAGATTTTTAATGATTTATCTTTAAATTAATTAAGTATATAAGTAATATAAGGACGATTTAAGATTTAATTAAAAGAAAATTAAGGTTAATTAATTTATAATTAAGGAGTAATTAATGATTTATTAATAAAGGTCATTAAGATTTAATTAATTAATAATTAAGGATAATAAATAAATAATTAATGTAATTAATTAAAAGAAAATTAATTAAAGGCTAATTAATTAATGTAATTAATTAAGGATAATTAATTAAAGAATAATTAAATAATTAAGAGTTAATTATTTAATGATTAGAGATTTATTCATTTATTAATTAAGATGTATTAATTAATAATTTAAAGTTAATTAATTATTAAAGGTTAATTATTTAAAAAAATTTGTAATTGATTAGTTAACTTGGATTAGTGATTAATCTGGTTTCAATTAATCAGATGATCAATTAACCTTACTTATGGATGTTTGAATTGTATAAACTGCTTTGAATTGTTTGATATCTTTGCTGTGTGATGCTTTGTGATATGAATTATTTTAATTCAAGTTGTGGTGAATGTAATTCATTTATCTGTGATAAATGTATATTATTTATCTATGGATCTGTGAATGGAAGATAAGCGTTATAGAGACATAACGCTTATCTATAATTATTGTGCTTGAATCTATGATGATTGATGATGTTGCACCATTGTGTGAAACCCCTGGACTACACTATACACCCACAAATATGGATTGCACGAGGAAATTGGTTAAGTCACAGATTTTTGAAATGGTTTTAAAATTGAATTTTGAATCCAAATGGTTTTGGAAATGGTATTGGGTTAAATATAAAAAACTTTTAAAAAGGCAATTTTCAAAGACAAAAGTTATTTTGAATAACTTAATAAAGTTTTGAAATTTAAGTAATTTGATTTGAATTTGAATTCAAAATTTGAAATTGAATTCTATATTTGGAAATTATGGTTTAAAAAGGTTATACAGGTTATAAATGTGTTTATACGGGTTTTAAACCAATTTAAAAAAGTATTTTTTTGGGAATTTGAATTTAACCCAAGGGTTTTAACTTGTATAATGTAATCGGATTTTTCCGAAACGAAAACTATTTGTTTTCAAATAATAAAAGCTTTCATATAAGGAAAGAACTTCCAATTTGTGTTGAAAGGATTTCAAGTTTAAAATGAAAATGGTTTTCCATAAATGGTTTTGAAAGATGTGAATTAAATCTTTGATTTAAAGATTGGACGAGTTAATCCAAGTTGAAAGGGAAATTATTTTGAAATCTGTGAATGGATCTTTGTGAAAGATGGGTGAACTTGTGTGAAGTGAATATTTTTGTTTGAAGATTTTAAAATGGTAATTGATTTAAACCATTTGAAAGAAAAGTTTTGGGTTTTAATTTATGACTTAACTAAGATCCATATATCCATATATTTTAAATATTGCGCTCATTATTCGGTTTAGCTGAGAGAGGACCTTGTGTCATATAACCCATTCCCAATAATGATAAGATGTTATGGATAACATTTGAAGGCCGATGGTGAAGACCGGGTATTTTCGAAAATGAATGGATTACCCGTCGAATGACTCTGCACTGAGTAGCTACGGTATAGAGATCTCCATATGTGATGGGAAGTCCGATCGGGATTGTGAATACCCGGATTGCAAGGGCTTCTTTGGAAGTGCCTTCGGTTCTGTTCGAACCCGGAACAGACTTGTATGGATGTGTGTCTGGCGTTACACTTTGAGATGCAAAGATGGTTTCTATCAAATACATTTATGATTGGTGACGGAGAATTTATTCTCTTAGCTTAACACCCTTCTCTGAGACGTACGAGCTCAGAGGTTATGTAGTTGATGGTTACTAGTGATACATTCCCAATTTGGTAATGTTGCATACGAAGTGCTACTGATCATTTGTTGATCGAAGCAAGGCCTTGTGAAAAAGCATAGCTTTGTGGACAAGACTGCATCAGGACCTCACATCCCAAAAATGGTCGAAACAGGAAAGATGCAGCAAGGTTGTAGGGGTCGCTCACCTTGGGTATGTCCATTTCTTCTGGAAAAGGGTGGTATCATGGTATGGAGCTCAGATACTTAACTCATGTGGACACTATAAATTTATTACTGTGTGATGGGTCTTTGTGGTTAAGAATCCTCGGATAAATGTCGCAAATGACCAGGGGTGGCATATCGTTAGGTGTTACTTCTGGTAAAGGGTAAACTGGCCTTGTGCTGGCAAAGATTCAGGTAGGTTCTCTAGGCGTCCCTCTAGAGGCGTACCCATTTGGCAATGGGAAGTTCCTTGGCTTGACCATTTGTTGGAAATCCAATCAAACAATATAAGCCCTTTACGATTGCAGTTGTATAACCTGCCACCTCAGGTGGTAGCTATAGCAGGCATAATATAATGGTACCTATGCTGGCTAAGATTAATATTATACTTTTGAAATGTTTTCCATTATGCACTAATAATAATATCAAAAAGGATTTTGCGTATTAAGCATGTTTGACTATCATAAGGAGAAATCACCCCCAAGTGTGCGATTGCATGGTGTGTGTGCCAGAAGACCTTATGGTAGTTTCATTTTCCAAAAAAGCATTGTGAATTTCAATTTTTAAATTCATTTTTTGTTTGTTTTAAAGATAAACTGTTTTTGTTTGCTCACACCAGTCTCATGATTGGCCTGGAGTTTATTGTTTTCTTCCTAAACTCGGGGTGCCCACAAATTTTCACACGGGCAGTCTAGAGTTGGGTTTTTCAGATAATCAAATAGTAGGTGTAGATTCGATAGCTTTCGATATCTTTGGTTTGGTAGCATTTGAAAATCTTCTACAGTCTTTGGATCTTTGAAGTTTTTGATTTGGCAATCATGTTTGGGATTGCATTTTCTACATGTCCAGCTTGATGGTGGTTCGAGCTTGAAGGTTAGAGCTTTGGCTTTGGAGTTTTGGTTTGGAGTTACAGTATTGGATTCTCTTAAAGACTTTGCTAATGTCGATACATTTCAGCTGTGGTGTTGTGTTGTATATATCCTCTGATGGTGTTGGGTTATTGTTATCAAATGTTTTATCTGACATTGTATCTATATTGTATATCAATGTTATCATCTTTTGTTTCCACTGTGTTGTTTATCATCTAATGTTGTTGTAAGCTCCGGCGATACAGCGTTTGTCGGGCATCGGGTTCGGGTCATCACAGTGTCTTAACGAATCGTTTGGGAGTATTATATAGCATGCTCCCACTATTTCTGTTGTTATTATGATAGCATATGAATCATGAAGCCCCTTTTAACTACTTATTATTGTGACGACCGCCCATGACTCCCGCACGGAAACAAGAAAATGGTGCGCTGAAAGTGTGCCAGGCAGCCATGAGTGACCGTCAAGGGTAAAATAAACATCGCAGACTCTATCGTAAAACTCACAGCGGATGGATAAAATACAATAGAGAAATATAATATAGTAAAGCTCCCATAGAATAGAATATCATCATCTAATCATAATAGCTTTATACATGGTCTGAATCATGAATACAAGAAGCCTCACTACATAACACTCAGAGTAATCAACAATCAGCGGAATATCCAGTACATAGAATATGAAAATAATATGTAAAGCCTCCTGCTCGTCTTCGTCATCATCAGCGTGAGCCACTAAGATCAGCACCTGCCACCTGCCACCTAGTCTGCCCATCCCAAACATGGATGAACAGCACAAGGTAATAAAAGGAGACATAAAACCTTGAGTCAGACAACAGTCTTAGTGAGCAGTAAATCAACTATCAAACATACCAAAGGAACATAAAGGATAAAAGGAATAGGAACCCAAATCATCCCACTCCACCTCTTTCTAGAGTGATAGCCCCCAGACACACACTAAGGAGAAGCAAGCATAGCAAAGCAGATAATTAAAGTAAAGCAATAATCACTCGAGTCAAGGTCGATGTTTTCCAAATACAAACCTCCAAGGCTTAAACCAAGATCAGATAAGCACCCAGATAACACCGCTCTTGAGACCGAATGATGATACAACCAAACATCCATGACTCTGGCTATCACTGTTATCGTTGCCTTGATTTTATCGTTAATTGAATGACCAACACATCTTTCAACCATCCGTCAAGGGCTAATGGCAACCCCGGTTCTAGACATAACTCCGCACGTCACCGTGACCCGTGCCTAGGTATAACGGATCTACCCAGAGTACTAGCACGCCATCATGACCCGTGCCTGGGTATAACGGATCTACCCAACGTACTCTTGCTTTGAGCTTGCTAGAACCTTCAATAACGATAAGATCTCAGCCTTCTAGTCATCCTCCTCGACGACTATTGCCAATATAGCTCAAGCACCTCTCGAGCCCACCATTATCCACCAACTCGAACCGCATCATCGAGTAATCAACATGCTTGGGATGATCCCGTCTGGATTAAACCAAGGCTTCCACATCATGCTTTGCTCCAACGCACCTTAGCAAAGTCCATCTCATCATCATACTTCGCTTCCTCTAACTATAGCAAAGTCCTCGAACCCATCCATATGAGCTTCATCATCCGCTTCATATGCCACAGCAGCTTTCACCATTCAAGAGCCTTTCCACTTAGCTTTTGAATCATCTTCAACCATCTTGTCCCAAATCAACTACAAGCTAATTCGAGACAATCAAATCAATCATACATCCAAACAATCAAGCATTCAAACAAGATCTAATCAAGCAATATCAACTATAATGGCAATTTCGTAAATAAATGAGCATAAGTCTAACATATATGAAATCATGGATTTTAGCATAGATCTATCAAATATAAAACATGGGTTTTGTCTCTTTAACTTGTTAATTGAACTTGCATAGGTAAACATCTTCAAAAGTAATGAATCTAGTCTTGGAACTAAGAAAAATGCATGAAATCTCTAACTTTAACACTCAAACAAGCCACCAATCCAATATACTCCTTTGGGTCCGCGTGAGAGATAACTACCACTCGCCGAATCACCCAAACACTTCAACAACTATCAACTAAAGATCTGGACAGCAAGGATTCAAGCTCGATTCGTCGAAATCTCGCTTGAAATGGTGAAATCTAGCTTCGTCGGATGAAGATCTTCAACTTTGGCTCTTCAATCTTCGATCTTGATCTTCGATCTTGACGGATGTTAGCACAAGATTGAAGTAGAGAAAGAAGTGAAGAAAATGTTGTAGTCCAGTTTCCAAAATGGCAGCACTTCGTCGCTTCAAAAACCGGTGTCAAAAAGTGAGCCAAACCCCTCTATTTATAGGCTGAAATCACCCTTAGGTCGCCCAGACTTAGGTCGTTGCCGACCTAAAACTCCGACCTAACATAGGTCGCTGCCGACCTATACACTTTAACGACCTAACGACCTAACCACCCAGAGACATACGAGTTACGACCTAGACCCCAACGACCTACGACCTAAAGCATACTCGCCTCTATGATATAGCGACCTACCGACCCAACGACCTAAAGCATACGCGACTTAACTCTCCAACGACCTAAACCTTATGCCAAAGCGCGAACTATCATAACCAAGCTATATCCCTCTCTAGGTCGCCAGAACGACCTAACGACCTTACACAGACATCCTACCTCAACATAGGTCGCCTCCGACCTAAATATACACTGCGACCTATCTTAGGTCGCTCCCCGACCTAACTTACTTATGCCGCCTACTATTAGGTCGCTAAACTCCTTAGGTCGCTCGCACTTTTAGATCGCTAACTACATTAGGTCGCTAACTAATTTAAGCCGCTAACTTATAGGTCGCTCGCCCTAACTACTAAACGACCTAACTTACTTAGCAACCTAACACTTCCCTTAGGTCGCTCAACGACCTAACTTAGGTCGTTACCCCTATAGGTCGTTCACAACCTATCTCCTAACTCGCTAACCCGTAAGTCGTAGCCTTCTTAGGTCGTTACCTCAGTCTAACACACTAACTCAGCCTCACCTTAAGTCATCCAAATCTCTAGGTCACTAACTCATCCCAGCCCTTAAGTCGCTCATATCTATAGGTCGCCTACGACCTAATACTTAACATGTTAACTCGTCCAAGTCTATGAGTCGTCCCACATCCTAACTCGGCCACTAGTTAACTCGTTAGCTATTATAACTCGGCCACATGACCTAAGCTCCTACCGACTCAACATCACACGACCTAAGACGCTAAGTCGGTCACGACTCAACTCCGAACGACCTAGGCTACCCTTCAACCTAAGCCTCTACACGAGTTAACTACCATACGACTTAAGCACTAACGACTTAAAGACAACAACAGTTTTACGATCTTTCGATCCGTAAAAATACGGGTCGTTACATTCTCTCCCCCTTAAGAATTTCGCCCCCGAAATTCTAAACAAACAAGAGCAATCAAAATTATTCCGCATGCCTACCATCCATAGCAATCAACAAACCATGCATCCAATTACTAACCTAGCATGCATAATTCTAAGACTAGAACAAGCTACAAATTCATGAGATGTCACGACACCTTAGGGCCATACCTCGAAGAGTTCAGGATGAGCTGTCTTCATCCTCTCTTCCTCCTCCCACGTACAGTCGTTAACATCATCACTCCATTGTATCTTGAGCAACGTAATCGTCTTCCTCCTAAGCTGTTTCGTATCGGTTTCAACAATACGAAGCGGCTTACGAGGTCTTCTAACAACTGGATCAACCTCCAAATCTTCACAGCTATCAGCAGAAACAACTGTGCTCGAGTCGTGCACATACTTCCGTAGATACGATACATGAAAAACATTGTGCACACCCGCCATCTTTTCTGGTAACTCTAATCTATAAGCGAGCTTTCCAATTCGCTCGATAATCGGGAATGGTCCAACAAATCTCGGAGTCAACTTTCCTTTCTTCCCGAATCGAATAACATTCTTCAGTGGAGAAATCTTCACAAAAACCATATCTCCTACGTCGAACTCCAAATCCTTTTGACGTTTATCTGCATAACTTTTCTGCCGATCCTGGGCTGCCTTCATTCGTTGCCGAATGATCTCTATGAAATCCGTAGTCTAACGAATCATCTCTGGCCCAAGCATCAGTTTTTCTCCAGCTTCCAACCAACATGTCGGAGAATTACACGGTCTTCCATACAAGGCTTCATATGGTGCCATACCAATACTTGACTGGTAGCTGTTGTTATACGCAAACTCCACTAAATGAAGATGATCTTCCCATGATCCTCCGAAATCCAAGACACATGCTCTCAAGAGATCTTCCAAAACTCGGTTGACTCTCTCAGTCTGACCATCTGTTTGGGGATGATAAGCTGTACTCAAACACAACTCGGTTCCCAAAACTTCCTGAAAGCTCTTCCAAAATCCACTAGTGAACAATGGATCTCGATCGCTCACTATACTCTTCGGAATACCATGGAATCGAACTATCCACTTAACATACAATTCAGCCAACTTCGATGCAGTCCTAGTCGATCGAACAGGAATAAATCTTGCACTCTTAGTCAAACGATCTACAATGACCCAAATCCCTTCATTTCCCGTTCTGGTTCTAGGTAGACCATCGATAAAATCCATCGATATTTGCTCCCACTTCCATGTAGGAACTTCTAACGGCTGAAGCAATCCACTGGGCTTCTCCTGCTCTGCTTTAACCAACTGGCAATTCATGCACTTGGAAATAAAATTTCTAACATCCTTCTTCATACCTTCCCAGTAATAGGTTCTCTTCATGTCCCGATACATCTTATTTCCTCCTGGATGAATTGTCAACTTCGAGTGATGACTTTCCTTCAAAACTTCATCTCTCAACTCATCGATATCGGGAACAACCAGTCGTCCTTGCTTACGAAGCCAACCCTCTCGATCGACTTCGAATCTTTTATCCTTCTCTGGGTCCAATCCAGATTCCAAATCACGGATAATATTGACAAGCTTATCGTCTCGCATTTGCCCCTCGGCAATTCTTTCCACTAGAGTAGGCCTTATCGATAAGTTTGCCAACATTTCAGGTTCCAATTCACATCTGGGCCCGAATATAAATCCAGCTAAATACTCGAGACTCTTCCATTCCGAAAACATGGCTCCCAATCCTTCATGTCTTCGACTCAACGCATCAGCTACTGCGTTACCTTTTCCCGGAGTATAAGCTATACCAAAATCATATGATGCCAAAAACTCTAGCCATCGTTGCTGCCGAAGATTTAAACCCTTTTGGGAGAAAAGATACTTCAAAGACTTGTGATCCGTAAACAACTCGAATCGAACTCCCAATAGATAATGTCTCCACATCTTCAGAGCAAAAACAATCTCCGCTAACTCCAAATCATGAGTCGGGTAATTCCTTTCATGCGGCTTCAGTTGTCGACTCGCATACGCAACAACTCTATCCTTCTACATCAGCACTGCTCCAAGTCCAGTACCGCATGCATCGGTGTAAGCCACCATCTCATCATTCCCACTTGGAATATCAAAACAGGAGCACTCGTCAATCGCTCTTTCAGGATTCTAAAAGCTTGCTCACACTTAGCATCCCAACTGAACACTTGGTTCTTCTTCGTCGATCCTGTTAACAGTGCAGCTATCTTGGAAAAGTCTTTGATAAACCGACGATAATATCCTGCTAATCCAAGAAAACTTCTCACATCAGATGCATTCTTAGGTCTAATCCAATCCTGGATCGCTGCCACCTTAGCGGGATCAACCGCTATCCCATTTCCAGAAATGACATGGCCTAAGAACCTCACTTCACCCTTCCAGAAGTGACACTTCGAAAACTTAGCCTTTAGCTGATGTTTCCGCAAGATTTCCAAAACAATCCTCAAGTGCGTCTTGTGCTCTTCCTCAGTTCTGGAATAAATCAGAATATCATCCACGAACACAAGTACGAACTTGTTCAACTGATCTCTGAACACTCTATTCATAAGATCCACAAAATACGCTGGTGCATTCGTCAATCCAAATGGCATTAGAAGCCACTCATAAAAACCGGATGGTGTCCTGAAAGCAGTCTTCGGCACACTATCCTTCGCCACTCTTAACTGGTGAAATCCCGTTGCCAAATCCATCTGAGAAAACACCTTCGCCTCGTGAAGCTGATCAAACAAGTCATCTATTCTCGGCAATGGATACTTGTTCTTCTTAGTCACCTTATTCAGCTCACGATAATCAACACACAACCTCAACGATCCATCCGCTTTGGTTGCGAACACAACTGGTGCACCCCATTCGGACACACTACGCCGAATGAATCCTTTTCATAAAAGGTCATCAACATGCACCCTCAACTCTTGCTGTTCTCTAGGCGGCATCCGCCTAAGAGGCATCACAACAGGTCTGGCTCCCTCAACTAGATCGATACGAAACTCGATCTCCCTATGCGGCGGTAACCCTTTGACCTCGTCAAAGACATCCTCGAATCCATTCACGATTGGCATCGATGACAGTCCATCCCGTGGAACAACCAGCGAATACATGAAGACGCCTTCTTCATGCTTACATCGTATCACAACCTTTCGCCCCTCCACATTCTCGACCGTCACCTCCAATCTCTCACAATCAACCTTTGCCGCATACTTCCTAAGCCAGTCCATACCCAAAATAATTCCGAACCCCGCAAAGTTCAGAACAAAGCAATCGCAAACAAAAGAGCAATCATGACTCGATATAACTAGACCACGGCATAGCATACACAAACAAGACGAACCCCCAATTGGATTAGTCACTACCAATGGTCTATCAACAATATCCGGTTCCAAACCCAACCGGTCTACCAACTCATTACAAACAAAAGAATGAGATGCTCCAGTATCAAATAACACTCTAACTGGAACACCACAAATGGAAAGAGTACCTTGAACCACCACACTCTTCCCCTTCTCTTCAACAGTAGGAGCTTTCGAAGATGACGGGACAGCCCCCAAAGCATAAGCTTGCACAACCTGCCTGTCCTTTATCGGTTCCGGACAGTTCTTCTTAATGTGCCCCAGCTTATCACAGTTGTAGCACGTCAACAACACCTTCGGATTCTTGCAATCCTTGGAGAGATGGCCCTTCTGCCGACAATTATAGCAGGTCTTTTCCCCCTTCAGCTTCTTCTGACCATCCTTACCCTTCTGCTGTTGCTGCTTCCTCTTCTTGTTTCCACCCTGCTGTGGTTTAGACTCCTCCTTGGTCACAGCAACAACAGATACTTCCTTAGGAAACAAACTCTCGTGCCTGAGAGCTTTCTCCACCAGCTTCTCAAATGGATCGTCCAGATGATCCACCAACTGTCTTCCAAGATAACTGTCCAAGCCTGTCACGAATTTCTCGTTCTTCTGGTAGGGAGATTCAATATACGATCTAGCATACTTGGACAAAGCCTCAAACTCAGAAACATACTCAAGAACTGGCCTCCCACCCTGCTTGAGTTCAACAAACTTCTTAAACAAAACAGACTTCTGAGCTGTAGAGATAAACTTGGCTTCAAATCTAACTTGGAATTGCTCCCAAGTAATCTCTTCATCTGGAGTATCTATGGTGATAGAATTCCACCAATCAGCAGCTCTCCCTTGAAGCTGTCTCGATGCAAGCTTCCTCTTAGTTGCATCCTCAATTCCTAAATCTCCAAAGATCCTCCTACAAGCATCCATCCATCTTTGGACTTCAATAGTCGATTCCGTTCCTAAGAAAACCTTTCCTCCAAGAGAAGTATAGTCCTTGCAAAGCTTAGCAAAATCCACCGGCCTTGGAGCTTGAACTTGAACTCCCACATCCACTGACGATCCTGAAGCTGGTATCCTCCTCATGATCGAAGTCATCATGGCCTCAAACATAGGAGCATAATCAACAGCTTCCCTAGCAGTACGGCTTTTCCTAGCAGCTTGTCTCTCGCCTCGACTCATCCTTAATATCTGTAAAAAGAATGATTAGAACACCTTGAGAAACAACTGCATAAGGAGTTCAAATCCTTCTAACTACTATATTATATATAGTAATCATCCATCAAAATACAATTACGTCTCTCTTACGTAGTTACGTCAGCGAGCGTTGGCTAAAATCGATTAACCAAAGCTCTGATGCCAAATGTGACGACCGCCCATGACTCCCGCACGGAAACAAGAAAATGGTGCGCTGAAAGTGTGCCAGGCAGCCATGAGTGACCGTCAAGGGTAAAATAAACATCGCACACTCTATCGTAAAACTCACAGCGCATGGATAAAATACAATAGAGAAATATAATATAGTGAAGCTCCCATAGAACAGAATATCATCATCTAATCATAATAGCTTTATACATGGTCTGAATCATGAATACAAGAAGCCTCACTACATAGCACTCAGAGTAATCAACAATCAGCGGAATATCCAGTACATAGAATATGAAAATAATATGTAAAGCCTCCTGCTCGTCTTCGTCATCTTCAGCGTGAGCCACTAAGATCAGCACCTGCCACCTGTCACCTAGTCTGCCCATCCCAAACATGGATGAACAGCCCAAGGTAATAAGAGGAGACATAAAACCTTGAGTCAGACAACAGTCTTAGTGAGCAGTAAATCAACTATCAAACATACCAAAGGAACATAAAGGATAAAAGGAATAGGAACCCAAATCATCCCACTCCACCTCTTTCTACAGTGATAGCCCCCAGACACACACTAAGGAGAAGCAAGCATAGCAAAGCAGATAATTAAAGTAAAGCAATAATCACTCGAGTCAAGGTCGATGTTTTCCAAATACAAACCCCCAAGGCCTAAACCAAGATCAGATAAGCACCCAGAAAACACCGCTCTTGAGACCGAATGATGATACAGCCAAACATCCATGACTCTGGCTATCACTGTTATCATTGCCTTGATTTTATCGTTAATTGAATGACCAACACATCTTTCAACCATCCGTCAAGGGCTAATGGCAACCCCGGTTCTAGACATAACTCTGCACGTCACCGTGACCCGTGCCTAGGTATAACGGATCTACCCAGAGTACTAGCACGTCATCATGACCCGCGCCTGGGTATAACGGATCTACCCAACGTACTCTTGCTTTGAGCTTGCTAGAATCTTCAATAACGATAAGATCTCAGCCTTCTAGTCATCCTCCTCGACGACTATTCCCAATATAGCTCAAGCACCTCTCGAGCCCACCATTATCCACCAACTCGAACCGCATCATCGAGTAATCAACATGCTTGGGATGATCCCGTCTGGATTAAACCAAGGCTTCCACATCATGCTTTGCTCCAACGCACCTAAGCAAACTCCATCTCATCATCATACTTCGCTTCCTCTAACTATAGCAAGGTCCTCGAACCCATCCATATGAGCTTCATCATCCGCTTCATATGCCACAGCAGCTTTCACCATTCAAGAGCCTTTCCACTTAGCTTTTGAATCATCTTCAACCATCTTGTCCCAAATCAACTACAAGCTAACTCGAGACAATCAAATCAATCATACATCGAAACAATCAAGCATTCAAACAAGATCTAATCAAGCAATATCAACTATAATGGCAATTTCGTAAATAAATGAGCATAAGTCTAACATATATGAAATCATGGATTTTAGCATAGATCTATCAAATATAAAACATGGGTTTTGTCTCTATAACTTGTTAATTGAACTTGCATAGGTAATCATCTTCAAAAGTAATGAATCTAGTCTTGGAACTAAGAAAAATGCATGAAATCTCTAACTTTAACACTCAAACAAGCCACCAATCCAATATACTCATTTGGGTCCGCGTGAGAGATAACTACCACTCACCGAATCACCCAAACACTTCAACAACTATCAACTAAATATCTGGACAGCAAGGATTCAAGCTCGATTCGTCGAAATCTCGCTTGAAATGGTGAAATCTAGCTTCGTCGGATGAAGATCTTCAACTTTGGCTCTTCAATCTTCGATCTTGATCTTCGATCTTGACGGATGTTAGCACAAGATTGAAGTAGAGAAAGAAGTGAAGAAAATGTTGTAGTCGAGTTTCCATAATGGCAGCACTTCGTCGCTTCAAAAACCGGTGCCAAAAAGTGAGCCAAACCCCTCTATTTATAGGCTGAAATCACCCTTAGGTCGCCCAGACTTAGGTCGTTGCCGACCTAAAAACTCCAACCTAACATAGGTCGCTGCCGACCTATACACTCCAATGACCTAACGGCCTAACCACCCAGAGACATACGAGTTACGACCTAGACCCCAACGACCTACTACCTAAAGCATACTCGCCTCTATGATATAGCGACCTACCGACCCAACGATCTAAAGCATACGCGACTTAACTCTCCAACGACCTAAACCTTATGCCAAAGCGCGAACTATCATAACCAAGCTATATCCCTCTCTAGGTCGCCAGAACGACCTAACGACCTTACACAGACATCCTACCTCAACATAGGTCGCCTCCGACCTAAATATACACTGCGACCTATCTTAGGTCGCTCCCCGACCTAACTTAATTATGCCGCCTACTATTAGGTCGCCAAACTCCTTAGGTCGCTCGCACTTTTAGATCGCTAACTACATTAGGTCGCTAACTAATTTAAGCCGCTAACTTATAGGTCGCTCGCCCTAACTACTAAACGACCTAACTTACTTAGCAACCTAACACTTCCCTTAGGTCGCTCAACGACCTAACTTAGGTCGTTACCCCTATAGGTCGTTCACAACCTATCTCCTAACTCGCTAACCCGTAAGTCGTAGCCTTCTTAGCTCGTTACCTCGGTCTAACACACTAACTCGGCCACACCTTAAGTCGTCCAAATCTCTAGGTCACTAACTCATCCCAGCCCTTAAGTCGCTCATATTTATAGGTCGCCTATGACCTAATACTTAACATGTTAACTCGTCCAAGTCTATGAGTCGTCCCACATCCTAACTCGGCCACTAGTTAACTCGTTGGCTATTATAACTCGGCCACATGACCTAAGCTCCTACCGACTCAACATCACACGACCTAAGACGGTAAGTCGGTCACGACTCAACTCCGAACGACCTAGGCTACCCTTCAACCTAAGCCTCTACACGAGTTAACTACCATACGACTTAAGCACTAACGACTTAAAGACAACAACAGTTTTACGATCTTTCGATCCGTAAAAATACGGGTCGTTACAATTATGGCCTATTTTTTTTACTATAACTAGTTTACAGTTTAGAGTTTCAATCAAATATCTTAAACATTTAAAAATAACTCTTGTAGAAAATAATTTCATATATGTAAACACAATTGATATAAAAATCATATTTCTCATTTCATATTAAGTAACTTTTAGTAATTTATACAATTCATGTCTTTGATGTCCCTTCACGAGGCAAAGGGACAGTGCACTCTCTTCATGCCAAGCGTGTCTAAATTACATCCACTCTCGTATGTTTACTTTCCTTTCCAAAATAGTTAAACCATTTAAAGAAGATCCTTATTGTGATTAATCGTATAGGAGCACAATTTCGATTATGGTTTGTTTGCTTATTTACAATGAACAAATTTTACCATCCATCGTATAAAATTCGTATGTGATTGTATATGGATCAAATATTTGTATTCTTATATTGCATTTGAGTTCAATACTTATAGAACCGAGGCATTAATGTTTTAGTGGTTGTTGAAATTGATGCTTGTATGGGTCTTGAGGTGATAACATTCCTAAGGGTATAAAGGTAAATATATTTAAACTTCTTTGTCAGTTTTTATTTAGTTTATTTGTATATCTTAATTGATAAACATTTTCTCAATTTTATAAGTTACACAAATTTATCAATGTAGTTTTTCTAACTTTATATAGCAAATGTTCTTACAATATTAGAAAGGTTAAATGTTATCATTTCATTTTTTTAACAAGACTCCCACTAGACTTTTATGTTATGCAAAACCCTAAAAGGCATATAACAATTCTTGGTTTCTCTAAGGGTGTTAGGACTCCTCGTGCCTTTAGATTTTGACTTTGAGGAAAACTCATAGGCCAACATGCGATGGATAACACCTTATCGGTTATATCATGTATAACTTCTAGCATGCGGGCTCTGTCCTAATTACATCTCGATCTTAAGGATAGCTCATAAAATCGATAGATACTATTCACTCATACCCACAATTTTGCGACGGCTAAAATATAATGCACATATCTTGAGGAAAGCTCAACAGATATATGCATTTATCTTACCCTATCTAGTTAATATGTTAAAAGTACTACATAAAACATCTCTAGCTTGAGAAAAGCTCAGCAACTAAAGAGTATGAAAATAATCTACTAATATATAAATGATATAGGACAAATTATATTAAAGATTCATAATCTTTAATATATATATATATGTATATATATATATATATATTATCCAAGTAATATCGATATACGAAATAATGTATCTCCTATGAAATAGCCTCATTACTCAAGTGTCAAACACATCTGAAATCACAGTATATGTACTATATGTATGTATTTATTCCTTAAATCTTAGCTGAGTTTCTTTCTAGCTCCACTTAATTTTACACACATATAGTTATATAAGTACCGGCTTCCTTATAACTTTTTATAATTTAATTTACTTATATAATATATACATGCATCTTATTAATTAATCTTATTCAACCAATTTTAGTTCTTATCAATTAAATCATATTTATGTTTTTAATTATATTTTTGTTGCGCATCTTAACCTGTTTAAATAGTTAATCAACTATAACATTTATAGTTTTATGTGTACATATTAATATATGTCTACATTTTATTTAATTTACTTTTGATTATTATTTTTTAACAAATTTAATTTAATATTTTAGGTAAATTTTTTAATTAATTTGAAAGCCTAATTAATTTGTCATAAATAATTTTAAGATAAATAAATAACTACAACAATTATAATTTTACACATAAATCATCACATATGTTTTAATCAATTAACTTGAATTAATTATCTTATTTAATTATATTAATTAAATTTTAAATTTCAGAATTAATCATTTGATTTTTCAAAACAATTTTGAAAATTCTGAATGCATTTTATAAACTTTTATAAATTATTCTTTTTATATTTTAAACTTAACTTTTAAATTCAGAATATCTTTTAAATTTTCAAACAGATTTTGAAAATTAGCATAAGGCCTAAAATTAATTCGGGCCTTTATATTAGGGACAACCTTTGGGTATACCTTATCCTTCAAGACACATCAGTAGCCAAGTAGGATAGAGTACATGTTATCCAATCCCAACCTTCAATGCTACCTTTCTAGAAACCTTATTAAATAGTAGGCTTTACTTAGTTTGCACTAACATTTCTAATTTACACCGAACGGACCATTTGGACTTTGAAACTACTGAAGGATGCGGGTGCAATGGAAGTGGGTTAAATGTGTTAATTTTAATTTTTTTCATTTCAGATCTTGATTGGCCTATGAAGTCTATATGAATTTTAAAACCTATTAATTTTTTTAAATAAAATCTTTATTTTATTTAATTTGTTAAAAGGAATCAATCTTTTTATTAAATTTTATTTTATAAATGTACAAAATATACTTTTTTATGTGAAGTGCACGTGCTGCATAAGAAGTGTACATAGTTAATACGAATAAATGAAGTTGAGATTTTCACCGCGATGGACGCATTTCCCCATTACGTATGTCTTTGTTGTCCAAGGTTTTGGATCAACATTATGTACCATATAAAAGATGTATAATTGTATGTGAATATATATATATATATATATATATATATGGAAATTATATATTGAATTTTTATATGATCTGGCATCTAAAATTAACAACAATGGATCGGTTTTAATAAGGAAGAAATTTCCCAAAATCGATAGACAAACATCATATTCAAAACTTACCCTAAATTGATCAAAAGGAATTATAATTGTCTTGAATTTAAACAAAAGTCCACTCATGAATTCTAGGTTTAAAAACTTTACTTTTTTTGAAAACAATACCCAAAATATTTGAATTCAAAAAATTAACCTTATAGCATAAGAAATCAATTTTAAGGAAAATTTAAATAATTAACATATGAAGTTTATTTATATTTTTTGTAACGAACCACCTTTCTTACTTTGAAAGATGAGTCATTATGGATAAAAGAAAAAGATAGATAAGAAGAAAATTTTACAATCTCGGAATCTCACATCGGAGAAGAACAACATATAATATATAACATAGAATTATACATAGTCACTGCTATCATAAAACATCAGAGTCATAATAGTACAAGCTCTACCTAGGACAATTATAAATATTTGTCCTTGCATCACAAGTCCAAAATACATATATATACACATACATAGCGGAAATAGATGCTAGCTAGCTATCGGTGAAGCCGCCTGCTCCAGCTCCTCCAGAAGGCTATCGTGAGAAACCTGGATCACTTAGCTACACATAAAAATTTGAGTACCCAAAAGTTTTAGGAAAAGAAGAGAATACTCTGAGTCAGACATGGGACTAGCATGAGTAAACTCGAACAACTTAATTATTACTTTTGTAAAACAATTTGAAAATCAAAGGTATCTCGTAAGACCACGCTGCACATAAACACAGACAGGTTTTTACCTTACGATAACAAAAACACTTTGTATTGAAATTTAATGATATTATAATAATGTCAAGGGTTTTCAAATAAGATAGAACATGGCTAAAATGCTTGCATCTCACACATTAATGTATTTGGCACAATGGACAATGGATTCCACATGGCCACATAAGGAACAACCTTCCAAAGATGCAACTTTAGATAAAATACACTTGGGGTCTGACAAGAACATCCTGTAACCGCGCTACACAGAACTGGCCTACCACTTGATTAGTAGTACCGAATACATCACCACCACGGTTGGGATCAGCAACCGTACCAGAGCATACAAAAAAGGGTCAAATATCGATTCTTGATCGGACGGTGACATACCCTTATGGGTGGGACCCGCATTACTCTGCTGCATACCCTGTTTTTGTCATTTTTGGTTGATGAGGCTTGAGGCTACATTTACCTTTTCTAGAGCACTGCCACATAGAATGTTACATCGCCTTCCAAATGTTGACACAATGTCAGCATTCGTCCATACAAGTCATTTAGAAGATGAATGAACCGAATGAACTATTTCCACTACACCTATTTTGGAATCACCCTTAGGGTTAGTAGCAAATAGCCCTTGCATTTCAAGTGTTGAATCCTGATCATGAATTCAATACTTCCAATTCAAATGTTTACATTGGTTTGAAATGGTTTTTGGATAAGAGCTTGTCATCCGATCCCCGTCTCTTCAACAAACATTCGATAATTTAAAAGGGTCAATTTATTGATAGTGAACAACTTCGCTATCAGGCAGGAGAATAACATATGGAAATACTTTCCATACTTAAGTTATCATGACTAGCTTACCGAAATTAACCTCCTTATGCTTATCGCAATTCTGATACCCAATATTTGTGCTAAACACCAATCACTTACTTTCCATAAACGAGTCAACATTATCAATCACCAGTTTAATTCTTTCAGCTACTTAATGGTTTGGACAAGAGATCATTTGGTTTGGAATCAATTCACCTTGAGAAGAATATTGGTTTAAAAACACATTCAGTTAATTTAGAATCACCTTTGGAAAAGATTTAATTAAATAAATCAGTTTAAACCCTAATTAAATCTTAATTAATCCAAATTAAATCAAGATTATATCATAATTAAACTCTAATTAAACTTAATGAACTTAGTTAGGCCATAATTAACTTCCTAATACATCTTGTTCTAGGTTAAATCAAATCATTATTAGTTAAACGCTGATTAATTAAAATATTAATTAAATAATCACTTAATTAATAATAATTAATTAAATAATTAGCTTAATTAAATAATTATTAACCATTAGTTACTTGTTAACTATTTTAAATACCAATTAAAAAATTAGTTAATCAAACAATAGTCATTAACTTAACTTAAGTGTTGATTAATTATTGAGTTACCTTTTTAATTACTAATTAAGGCTAATTACCTTTTTATTTAACTAATTAATTAAATAATTAGATTAAAAAACTTAATTTCTTTTTAATTACCAATTAAATTTGTTTTGAAAACTTTTTAAAAACAATTTCAAGTTAAAACTACTTGAAACTAAAGTCGATAAATTTCATCAAACTGCATCCATAACGATTATCGCTATGGGCACGGTTCGCTCTAACATATTCTTACCGAACAACTTCACAAATCCTTACTTTTTTTCATGGTTTGAAATAGTATTTATAAGATTTTAAAAAAAACTTTTGAAATTAAAGCTACAAACTTTAATCCGTTTCAAAAAATTTAAACTACGAAACACAACTTCGATTCCAACCATATCTCAAATCCATCGCTATTGCACAAAGTAGCTAACTTTGTTTACCCAAACTTATACTATAGCTCATGTTTTATAATCAACACATCACTAACACATCCCATCTTCATCATAGGTTTCAAGTATACATCCATATATACATGCTTACTAACTTTATAATACAACATCGATTTCTATAACCAAATCAAGTTATAATAAACCATCCAAATCATAATCAAACCACATGGTTACCATTCAACTTTTACACTGTATTATCACTATAATAATGACTTAATAATAAAGTAAAAATATTTTCTAAAATAAGGTCCCTTACTCACCAAAAGCTTTACAAATCTCAAAGCAACTTCCACCAGAACTTTGATATATGTTAGCACTTGGTCCTAACTTGCAGATGTGAAGCTTTTGGACACCTAAACACCTAGATTAGGCTCGTTCACGGTCATATTTAGGCTCATCCTGATGTGTATTTGGTGGAAGGGGACTTGATTTTGAAAGAGGAAGTGTAGAGATGGATGTAGAATTGTTTTAGTGAGCTAAAGAGAAGAGTTTGAGTGGGAAAGTGTGATTTTTTCTAAATTTCAAAAACTATGGAAGCCATGAATATTTTTGAAAGGAGGTTTTAGAAAGCAAAGAGGAGAAAGAAAATGAGAATGTGTGCATGGAGGTATATTTATAGGCAATAAGATTCGTAGAGAATTATTAAACTACCCCTTGATGATTTAACATAATATGTCATGATATTTGAAAAGTCACATCACCTTCCTACCCCTCTCTTTTATCACATCTTCCCTCCTTCTCTGGTAAAATCCTTAAGCTCATGATGAGTAATGATGTCTAATTATGAAAATATTAAGATATGACAGCACTTAATAATATACTTTACATATAATGTTTATATTTTTTAAAGTTATAAATTGTCACATCACTTATTAATTATAATTAACATAAGATAATTTATCCATATGTGTGTTATTATTTAGTTAATTATCTACTATATATGTGTACATATGGTCCATAAAGACGAATAACATTTTCGACAACTTTCCGGTGTCGAAAGGTCGAAATTTAGAAAAACGTTCTTCGGTCACATTTTTTTCTATGAACTATTTAATTTGGTAAAAAAATTTGGAAAACTATTTTTCCCTCATTATAAATTATTTAAAATGAGTTTATTTATTAATAAAAAACTATTTATTAACTATATAAAATATATTTAGTTGCCTAGTTAAAGCGATCAAACCCTGGGTCGTTTCATTTTTGTACGCAAAATTATAAAATTATAAAATAGGTTTCGATCAAAACTAAATTTTTTTAACAAAATTCTCAGATAGAGAAATGGAATTGGATAACTTAAGCATATATAAATTCATGATAAGATTATTCGGATCAAAATAATACAAAGAATAACAACAAATTATCAAAAGGAGACTGAGGATCCAGTGTATATCAATCACGATGAACATACAGTTAACGGAGATAAAGAATAAAAGTGGATCTAAATCAAAACAACCTAATAAATACACTATTGATTGAAATGAAAAGGAGACTTGAATTACATTTGCAAGATGAATAAATAAAGGATAAAATGAGTTATATAAGTCCAAGCTATGAACTAGAGAAATACATAAACAAGTTAAATTAGAAAGCTGCCTTAGGATGTTTCCAAAATTAGCATCTTAAATGATGTATCGATGCTCTTAGGTTCAATTGAATCAATCTCGGAGTCTTATAGGAATCATGAGATGTAAGTCTACTTTCTAATTTGATTTTTGTGGTGAAAATGTTTAGCCATGGAGGCCATGAATTTTGGCTATGGTAGGAGAGGAAGAGAGGGTGAAAAAATTTATCATAAGAATGAAAGATAAAAATTTATAGGGAACATTAAAATCATTCAATTCTCTCCTTTAAAGCCATCCCTATTTATTCCTCTTTAAATCTCATCAAATACACCTCCTTCATATTTCCGATAGAAAATAGAATAAAAAGGGTAAAAATCATTTCACAAATGTTTTTAAGCGAGTCATGAAGAATACCGAAGGATATTTATTTCCTTTAGTTGCTCCTTTTGATTTTTTTAAATCGCATTGAAAAAACTCTCCCCTACTTCCCTCTTTGGCTAGCCAAAATGGAGGCAATATGGATCTCAAAAGTTTTCCAAAACCACTTTGCAATTAATTAATTTAACTTCAATTTAAATATTATGTCGATCGTTTAGTAATACACGCATGTATAACTTTTTTATATGTACAATGTATTCAATCAAAGCAAATAATATTTAATATCTAATATTTCATAAATATTAATTAACTTAACTAATTTACAACAACTATAAATTAATTAATTGTATGGTTTTTCAAAGTATTCATCATTACGGTTGTACAACTCAACAGTGTAAATTCAGTCAACAATTAATATCTAACAATTCAACCATTAGCATTTACATATCAAATCAGCTAGTGTTATGACATTTTGACTGAATTTATCGCGTACACATCTTTTGATAAAATTCAATTTTACTTGTTATAAGTGGTACCTAGTAGAAATAATTATTTACATTAATTCTCTTCATCAACACTATATTACATCAGGACATATTGAATTTAGTTTCGGTCAAAATTCCAGCATCGCCCTCATTCAGCTTGATTAGGCCAAGCACAAAATCCTTTGTTCAATAATAACAACCATTTCTAATCGTGCTATCTGGCAAGAGAATTTGACTTTAAATGGACTACAGTTGACTGTAATACTAATCACATTTAACTAGGAAGATAAATTCTCTATTGAATAGCATTTCATTTCCAATGCTTCAATTCAAACACAACTATAGCCATTCGATGGACGCTACGCAACAATTTAACCATAATAAAAGTGGAATGTCCACATTGTAGTTCAATAGTAATCTCAAGTCGAGGGAATTATATAAATCATCACTTTGAGATTCTCTATTTGACCTTAGTTGCATTACCCAATAGAAAACCATTGAGTATGTCATTCCATAGTTATCCAATAACTATTTGTACTAATCCCCATTAAGCCTTGTAAGCTACCGCTCTACCCCACAAGAGAAAGAATCTCCTGATGCCCCCAGAAGCTATGAGTAATGCACTGCCTAACATGTGGAGAACATTACACACTCTAGTTTCAATGGATATATGATATCCTATCGCGAAACATCTGATAGGGAAATTTTATAGCATATGTTACTTTCAATGTGATAAATTTATCATAATTATAACACATTGTTGTTACTATCATATAACATATTATTTGAGGATTTTTCTATTTAATATAATCTAAGTTAATTACTTAATTAATTATATCATAATATAACAAGTATATAATAGAAAGAAAATACCTTTTATTTTGAACAAGATTGATTATTGAGTTAGATATATGCAACAAATTATATACTTTCTCCTAGAGCACACTCCTAATTCTATAAGTATATATTACACCATAATTTCCACAAAATACGAAAGTGAGTCCCTTGGTTTTCCGAGACCTATTATTTGGCGTCCATAGAAAGCTCAAGCATCAGACTCGGTACTTGAGAGCATATATCCCAAAAGCATGAAGTAAGGCAACAACAAAGACCAAGATCTATATCCACACAGAACAATTGGCTTAGCCAAGAGCAACAACTTCTGGGAGTAGTAACATTCTAGCCAATCTTAACAATCAATGGCTCTAATAGCCCAATTAAGACCGACGGACAAGATAAACAAGAAAAATTAAAGAAACTATGTATAAATGTTCTACCTTAGCTATACAATAAAAATACTTTCAACCATATATTGACGAGTGTTTGGATCAGAGCTGCTCATAGCAGGCCAGGGCATCAATCTTAGTTAAAGCCCCTACACCAATGGAAGAACCTTAAATCTGCTTTAAATAAAGAGCCATGTGCTACTGAAAAGTGGTTTGCTAATGAATTTCTGACATTCAACAATCATTCAATGTTCTTTACTCCTTTTAGAAAAGATTTAGTTAGAAGATCATTAATAGTGGACTCAATATCAAATGTATTTATACAACAAGCCGAGAAATAAAAGCTCTCGGTAGAATATTTAAAGTGGACTTAGGGATCTCAATCCTGAACCACTATAAATCACGTTGTCTCTTTTACCTTTTGGCACTTATTTCCTGTTTAAGTTTTGGTATTTACTTAACCTACTTTCATCCTCTCAGAATGAACTTTCAAGAACTTTGGGGTGTTTGTTAGACAAAAAAATCTATCCAATATTTTTAGTGCTGGAAAGAGGGCTCGAACCTCCATCCCTCTTTAGTCTGGCAAATTTCAATCCTTTAACATGAAATCATAGCTTTCCACTCGTAAAACTTCTTGATCCCCTACTCAGGATGAGGAAGTTGTTGAACTACCTACAAATGATGGGAATCGAGCAAACTAGGAAAATCAAAATGCTACTGAAGAAACTGCCAACACCATCCTTTTCAAAAGTGAGTTTCGCCAGATGATGTTAAATTTTTCCTTTGACGCAACCCAATGATTGGACAACTACCAAACTGAAGTCCAAAAAACTTTTGTCGAATTAGGAAGGAAAGTCTCCGTAGTACTTGAAGAGGACTAGAATCTTCTCACTACTAGACGAAATCCCAAAAAGCTGCCAATGACTAACAAAGACTTGGAAACTAAGCACATGAAGGCCAAGGATGCAGCAAAGAAAACTGTGACCATGAAGTCAACTAGGGCGGGACCTTCTGAGAGACCCTTAACATTAAGCTCAGAAGGGATAAGCTTCAAGGGAAGGCAGTTAGACAGGTCAGGAGCTCAATTTATTGAAGCCGAATTCTTGAAGCTTCTCGTGTTCGGAGGATGGAAACCCTATAAATGAAATTATTGAAACAAGTACAAAGGTCAAGAAGACTGATCCAGTCTCGTTTCTGAGATGAAGCTCCGAAAGGTTCAACCTTTCTCTAAAGAAATTATCAAAGCCTCTTTGCCTTTGGGATTTAGGATGCCTAAGCTTTCCTATGATGGATCCTCTAATCCCAAAGACAATCTCACCCTATATGAAATACAGATGCAAGCCATTTGAGCTTCAGACGAAGTAAACTGTAGGTTTCTACCAACAACCTTTAGCAAGCCTGCTTTGAAATGGTTCTATAGTTACCCGCGAAATTCTATTAGTTCTTGGGAGTAGCTAACCATGGAAATCTTAACACAATTCTTCACTTCAAAGGACACCAGAATAGGACTAAGTTTGCTTGCCGACTTAAAGAAAGGGCAAGGAGAGTCCTTAAAAGATTATTGCAAGAGATTTAACGATGTTGCTGCCAATGGAAGGAAATGACTGATTAGACTAAGCTATTCATCATCACTTCGAGGCTATGAAGGAATACCCTATTTTGGGATGGTTGTTGAGACAAGAATGTAAGTCCTTGAGCGTATTCTTTTATTGAGCTCATGGAGAAATTCAGATTGAAGAATCAAAGGGGTTATTCAAAAGAATCAGGAAAGAGGAAGCGACAATAATAAATTCGTTCTAGCTAAGAGATTCAAGAGTGAGTTCTAGGTTTCAATGGTCTGTTAGTCCTTGAGATGATGGTTTTGATGACAACAACCTTAGAATAGAATTATAAAATATAAATACTAACATTATAGTTTAGAAATATATGTATATGCAGGATTTAACCATGCAATTACCAAGAATGAAGATTGTACAGTATAGAGATTCAAGATATCAAGATTGAAGACTCATGAGTATCAAGAATATCAAGATTATCAAGAGATCAAGATTTCAAGAATAAGTAATTTAATTAGGAATTTTGTTAAAACTCTTAGAAAAGCACTGGCATCTTAAAATCCAATTTATTCATGGAATGGAATCCACTTCGAGCCCGTTAAAGGGATGGAACCCTGAGTAGGATGGAACCTATAAAAAATATAATGGGACATTGTTTTGTATCCACTAACTTTTATTCAAAATGTTTTTACAAAATTATATCTTGTTTTAAAAATGATTTTAAAATCTTCCTTTTAAAAGGATCAAAATCATCTATCCGGGTTTTAAATACTTTTAGCCTCAAAATAATCTTTAATTTCAAAATCAAATTATCCTTAGTTTTAAACTATATTTTAATAATAATATATTTAACTTTTAATGTTTATACTTTGATTTAGATATAAAATTCTAAGTAAAATTTTATTTATACCAAAATTTTATTCTTTATATTTATTTATGTATTTCAACTATAGTTAAGTATATTTATAAAAGTTTAAAATAAGTTCTAATATAAGATAAAAGTTATTTTCAAAGAAAAACAAAACACCAAAATTTACTTTGTGATGTCGACATACCCATATTACCCATGTCGACATAGTGTCAGTTGATTTCAAAATTTTGAATTTCAAAAGAAGTGTCTATTCGTCATATCCCTTCACGACTGGACATGGGTGTTGTTCTTCTATAAATAGGAGTTGTTTTCAATGAATTTCTGATCATATTTTTCTGGTTTTCACTCCTCTTCTTCTTCCACATTTATTTATACATATTCTTACCATTACTCTGTCGAAATCAACATTGAATCTAACTAGATCATTTCTGCTTTGATTCTCTATCACTATCTCAACAAGATCCTCAGTGCTATTCGGAGTTATAGACTTCTTTATAATCAGTTTAGATTGTAGCCTTGGAAACCAATCAAGTGTAAAAGGTGTGATTGTAGCCTTGGAAATCAATCAATTGTAAAGGTGTGATTGTAGCTTAGGAAATCAATTGGGTGAACTTGTTGCCCATGAAATTAAGTATCTCTACCTAGAGGATTGTGAATCTGGAGGGTGTGCCTCGTAGCCTTGAAATAGATGGTGTAATTGTACAATTGCTTTTGAAAGGAAATCCGTACTTGTGTGCAGGACTGGATGTAGGGTAACTCCAAACTAGTATAAAATCTGGTGTGTTCTTTCCTTTACTCTTTTACTTTATTTCTGCATCTGTGTTTGTTTCTGTGATCGTATCTGTGTCTGAATATTGCATACATTTGTGTTTAAATTAACATAAACCCAAAAAGATTTAGTAATTCCTTAAAACACTATTCACCCCCTCCTAGTGTTTATCCTAGCCTTAAGATCCATAATCCGCATTTCTAACAAGGTCTATCCCCTAACTTACTCTTATGCTCAGGTGTATGCCATGACTTAGGATCGGACCCCTTACCCACCTAGTAGAAGAGAACCTGAAGTGAACCAAAGTGGAAAATACTGCAGTTACCATTGGAAAAATAGCTACAATATTGAAGAATGCAAATTTCCGAAGACCTTAATCAACAAGTTGGTAAAAGAAGGGAAGTTGGATGAATTCTTGAAGAATGACGATATTCAATGAGCCATTACCCCCCGCAGCAAACGAAAGATCACAACCTCAAGCAGTGGCACTGAGATCTCTGCCAGCCCCAAGGAACTTTGTAGGAATTATCCTAGGGGGACCCCATATTGTTGGGGAAAGCAATGGTAGTTGCAAAAGGTATATCAATAAAGCTAAAGTAGGAGACATCTCGATATATAAGAAGAAAAGATTGGTGAAAGACGAAAGGTAAGGCCGGTAATCAAATTTGACGATTCCGATAAATGCGGTGTCTGAAATCCCCACAATGATCCACTTGTGATTATGGCCCAAATGGTCGATACTGGAGCTACCGTCAACATAATATTCAAGCATGTGTTCAACAAAATAGTATTACCCAAAACCGTACTCAAACCTAGTCAATCCCCCATATATGGACTCAATGATGAAGGGATGACTCGAAGAGTGTATGTTGATGGTCAAAATTTGAGATAATCCTCACTGCGGAATTTTCAGGACTACCTTTCTCATCATGGACATACCGTCAGCATACAATGTATTCTTTGGAAGAAAATCTCTCGATGCCATGGAGAGTATCTTTCTACTAAACATTACTTTTAAAGTTTCCTACCGGAACATGCGAAGGGCTTGTAAGAGGATATCATTGGATGTCCAGACAACTGTATTATGCAAGCCTAAACACAATAAATAAAGGAAAGACTTCATCTTATGAGAACGATGTCAAATTCAACCAACTTACACCTCTCCAAGTTAAAGAAACAAAAAATGCAATGAGTTCTAAACTCAAGGAAAACCAAAGGAACCGAGTAATTATTTTTCCAAGATAAGAACATCTCATGATTGGGAACTAATCTATGCACCAAGCTACCATGGACGGTTTAAAGAAAAAGAACGGAGGCAGAGTAGCAAACCCCTTAGGAGAATGAGAAAGGTTATTCACACTATACAGGAAATTCCAAAAGAAGAAGAAATTAAGCTTGAACTTTACAAAAGGCAAGGAACCGATACGGCTTTAGCAGCCGAGATCCTTGAAGAAGTATGCCTCGATGAAAATGAAAAATCTAGGATAGTCAAAATAGGGGCTTATTTCTATCCATCTATCTGAGAAGAGCTAATTTCCTTTCTCAAGTGCAATTGAGATGTATTTGCATGAATTCATGATGACATGGTAGGAATCAACCCCTTGGTCATTTGCTATTGTTTAAATATAGATCCAAAGTTAACTCTTGTAAGACAGAAGAGGAGGCCCACAGATAGGAACTGATATGTGGCTCTTCAAGAAGAGGTCGAAAAGCTACTAAAGAACAACTTCATCCAAAAATTATGTTATCCAAAGTGGCTTGGTAATCTAGTATTAGTAAAGTAACCAAATGGAAAGTAGAGGATTTGCATTGATTACACTTATCGAAATAAGTCTTGCTCGAAGAATTGCTTTGCTCTGTGAAGAATTGACGAATTAGTTGACGCTATTAGGGATACCAATTGCTTACATTTATGGATGCTTACTCTAGGTATAATCAAATTCCAATGTTTAAAAATGAAGAGCACACCAGTTTCATCACCAAAGGGCCGTCCTGCTATTAGGTAATGCCCGTCGGTCTTAGGAATGCAGGGTCAACGTATCAAAGGTTAGTTAAACAAATGTTCACCAAATAGATATGCTGAAACATGGAAGTATATGTTGATGACACATTAGTTAAATCTAAGCAATTAGAGGGTCATTTTTCAGATACAGTCGAGACATTTAAAGTCCTCCATTATATCAAATGAAGCTGAACTCGTAAAAATGCACCTTTGGAATACAACCCAGAAAATACCTAGGTTTCATATAAGTGCCAGAGGGATAAAAATAAACCTAGATCAGATAAAATTCATAATGAACAAGAAGGATCCAACCAGTAGGAAGGAATTAATGAGTTTAAATGGAAAGATTGTTGCTTTGCAGAATCATCAATCGGTCGACTGACAAATGCATTGCTTTCTTCAACCTCTTAAAGAAGCATGCTACCTCAAATAGACAGATGAATGCCAAAAGGCTTTCGAAGACCTGCAAAAGCAGTTAAGCTCTCCTCTAGCGTTGTGCAAACCCATAGGTGGAGAAACCCTATGCCTCTACTTGGCCACTTCAGAACATGCTATAAGTTCAGCCTTAGTTAGAAGATGATGGGATCCAGAAACTGGTATACTCTGTTAGCAAAAGGCTAGATCCACTAGAGAAGCACTACACAATGATCGAAAAACTCACTTATAGCTTAGTGCTTACAGCTAGGAAGCTTAGACCATATTTCCAAGCCTATCCTATTAAAGTCCTTAAGGATCAACCGCTTCGATTAGACTTCAGGAACCCGACAGTGCAAGAAGGTTAATTAAATGGGTAATAGAACTTAACCAGTATGAGATATCTATAACACCCTTAATTTTAAATGACATTATTTAGGAGATTAAATTTGATAAATTAAATAGAATAATGTAAAGATTAGAGTGATAAGGGGATTGAGATTTGAAAATTAAATAGAGGTCATGCTTAACTAAATAAAAATTAAAAGAATGGGTTTATGGAACTGGTTTTATAAGTTAACCAATAAGAAAATAAAGCAAGGGTATTATGGGAAATAGCCATCCAGTATAATCCCATAACTATGAACCATTATTCTCATTTTCATTCCATACGTTCATGATTCAAACATAAGAAAAGGGGAGCTCATAGCCAGCCATAACCTAGGGGAAAAGATGATAAAAAAATTAACTGAAGCTTAGGATTCAAGCAAAGGAGGATTAATCAAGATCAAATCTCAAGTTACTTAGCCAAAGCACGGTGAACAATAATAAAAACCATCTCATTTTTCTTTTAAACAACATTTTGATTTCAAGTTTTATGTTTAAATCCACTTTGACGATTTTAATGATTATATGCTATGATAGTATGCCATGTTTGAGTTAAACAAGTTTGTTTGATAAGAGTTTGATTCGATATTAAGATTAAAATTGTATATGATGTGTTTTAAATGCCATGAGGGTTTAATATGTTATGTAAAACATTCTTTTGGAAGTGGATTTAAATTTTCGTAATTATCCAAGCTACGGGTAATTTATTATGAATTTTTGAATGAAGAAATAAATAATTGGGTTCGAAATTTATTTCGGCAAATATATAAGGATTTTGGGTATAAAATTTATATATGTTAGACAACGTATTAAAGGTGAATTATGATGGTTTTTGGGGATTTTTCCTAAGTGATTTACTATGGAAATTAAATTAATTAAGTTGGAGGACTAAATGTCTTAATAGTTTTGTTAAAGGGAAAGGCTTCTTCACTAATTATTTTTAATTATAACTGATGAAGTCATCGGCCTTTTTAGAAAATAATTTTGTAAAGGTTATGACAACCAATTATATTTTTACAAATAAGGCAGGTTAGTTGTAAAGCACTTACTTTAAAAGGCAGCAAAACCGTTTGGCTTAAATTTACTGCTTCGCTACTTCCATTTGTGACCTTTCGACCCCATACCTCCACCCCTGACCAAGTCGGAACTAGTACACATGGAATTAACTCTTCGGTACATAGCAATTTGGAGAAAGACGAAAGGTATAGTGTTGAAACCATGCTTTCGAAGTGGTTGATGCCATTTTAAATAGCTTTCGAATCAACCCATTGGTCTTTGTTTTGCTTTCGAAAGAGATACTGTGTAACGACCCGCCGCCCTGACCGCCTCTAGTCGATAATTAAACCAACTAGAAACGTTCAAATGACGGATTGTTATTTTGTTTATAACATTTAAACAGAATCAGTCACAGAATCACAGAAACAATAATATATTTTATAAATGAACTTTTCCTTTTTATATACAAATATTAGAGTTATACAATGAATTACATTTTATATAGCAGCGAGTGATTTAATAAACAGGGGTTTACTCACAAACATCACAGAAATAAATCAAAGGTTGAAAAAGTTTGCTCACAAGTATTTTCAGAACTAAAGTATTTATTTTTCATACTACATTTTCCTTAACCAGATTCAAAAATCCATCACATGCAGCAAAAACAAACAAGCAAATTTTTTGATAGCATCTGTTCTTATCAGTTTAAAAACAAATTTTAATAGCATCTGTTCTTATCAGTTTTAAAAGCAAATAAACCGAGCAAATGATAACAGATAACACCCCAAATCATAGCATGCAACCAAACACCCAATTCAAACAAATCTAAAAACTTGAGTAACGATTAATCGTGAGAAAACTCACCTTTATAATCGAAACAGCCGAAGAGAGAATGAGCACAATCGAATGAACGTCGAAGCCCCAAATTGGATCGCAATCCCTAATTTTTTCAGACCAAAGGAAGAGAGGAACAGGCCGCCACCATTATTTTCTTTTCTTTTTTTAGTTTAGGGTTTTCGAAATGAAGAAGGAAAAGGGATCGGGTCTGCCTAATCACAGCATCAATATCAAAAGTGGGCTGGTATTATTTTCAAAGCCCACTTAACCCCTAAAAAAAAATTGAAAGGAATTTAAATCAATTTACAAACTCCTAGCTCAAATTTTAAATTCAAATATGTTCTTCATATTAAACTTGAAAAATTCAAATAACTCCACAGTTTCAAATCAAAATTTAATTCAATTATAAATTTGCATAAGTAATAATCCTTAAATTCAAATTTTTTTTTTACGTCATCAATTCGAATTTTAAATACACATTTAATATTCAATTTCCAACTCCAAAGTCAAATTCGAATTTTTATTCAACTCACAATAGATTAAATTCTAAAATTTAATCGCCAAATTCAAAGTTATGTTGGGAATTCAATTTAAATTATCATTCAAACATCTAAAATAAATTAAATATTTTCAATTTAAATTGTTCAAAAATTCAGGATCGTTACAATCTCCCCTCCTTAAAAGAATTTCGTCCCGAAATTACAAGTAAGGAAAAATGATTGTTAAAATTTCACCGATATTTATATTTTACACAATTTTACCAAGCTTGAAACTTATTAAAAAAAATAAATGAGTTCCATTTGTTTAGCCTTGTTAATTAACTCATTTGCTCATCATTTTCTACAATCAAGACGCAAAAGTCTTTTACTAAAGTTTTCAACTTACAAAACCCAAATTTTAAATTTGCAAATCTTCATTTAAGGAATTTACATAGTATAACCTTTCCAAAGCTGTGAACTTTCAAAACATTTCAAAAATCATCTTCCTTAGCTCATTAGGTTGGAATTTATGTTACTTTAATTTCAGATTATTGATTTGCTATTTAAAGTTTGAAAATACTTGCTAACTCGAAATTTAACAAGTCTATTGTCGTTCTTAAAGACATTAGGCATACGCTGGCCAGGCGTAAGTCTAAAAATCTCCAAGTACTAAATATACTTGCTTCAATTCCCAGTGAAAATACTTTTAAAAATCTTTTTAAAAATGGATATGGAAAGAACATTCCCCCATGGATCACAGTTTACCCGGCGGTTACGCTACTATCCCAGTAGAATCGCTTGTAACTGTAGATTTCTCATCTCTTGAATTTCACCATGGTTGTTGCCATAGATCGCGGTCCACACGGCGGTTACGCTACTATCCCAATAGAATCGCTTGTGACCGTAGGCATCTCGCCCCTCGAATTTCGCTTTGGCTTCTAGATTGCAGTTTACACGGCGGTTACGCCACTATCCCAGTGGAATCGCTTGTAACTGTAGGCATCTCGCCCCTCAAATTACGCTAGTCACTCCAACTAATGGAAAACAAATGGCCAATCCAACTAATGGAAATCAAATGGCCAATCCAACTAATGGAAAACAAATGGTCAATCCAACTAATGGAATACAAATGGTCAATCCAACTAATGGAATTCTACGTAGCTACGATTTTCAAATGGACACTCATCTCGAGTTCCAACAACCTTCACAAATTTTAAATGGAAGGCACTTTTCCATATCCTCAATTTGGAAAACATAATATCATACATACATATATAATATTTCATTCTTAAAGGAAATCGCTCTTTAAACACATTTATTTGAGTCAAAATGAATGCTGCGTAAAACATCGTTACGACGACCCAAAATCACTAGTATAGGGATTCGAATTAAAATAGATATATAAACCCCAATACTAAATAATACATTTCCTATTGGAAACCATTTACTATAACAACAATGTTATAGTCCACCATTTCCTTTCTTTCCTCTCGAAAACGTCTATTTCAACAACGAATGTTGAAATCTATGCTTTCGATTCTTAACACATTTTAAAACAACTTAAAATGGATTAACTTCATTTATAAAATTACTTCCACAAAACATTCCCATTTAAGTTTTTTCAACTTCAACTTAATTCGTAGTTTGAATTCCGCATACATTTCAAAATATTGGTTTTAAACCAACTTCAAACTTTCCAATATTAAGTTTCCACTTAACTTAATTCTCTGCCCGTTCAAATTCAAATTCATCATTGAATCTATTAAATCTTTACAAATTCCACTTCTATTTATAAAACTTCGATTATAATCTCCTTCATTAATTTGATTCAATCTATATAACTCAGTTATATACCAACATCCATATTATAAGTTAAATACTTATAATCCATTTATTTACTAAATCGTTCTTCACAACATTTGAAATCAATTTCAAAAGAATTCAGAATCAAATTCCCAAGTTATAGTTCAATAATCCGTTTGGTTATAACCAAATTAACATGTCATTTTATTTCCCAATTGTTACTTTGGAGATATTCACAATATTCGATTTAAACCAATTTAAACCAATTCATTAATTCACTTAACTTATATTTCACTTTTCGTTAATCTCGACAATTCGATAACGAGTTTCCGAACAATCGAAACTCAAATCTAAGGAGACCTCACCGAATAGAAACTATCGCAAACCTAAATTTAGAGAGGGGAATTTTCAAAAATAATTCCAATTTTCAAAATACTGTTATTTTAAAGAAAACAATTTCAAACTTCTTTAGATTTGAAAACACTTTCTTTAAAGTGATTCTAGTAACTATTCATATTAAACGCCATAAACTACCACTTTTGTAACGACCCGCCGCTCTGACCGCCTCTAGTCGGTAATTAAACCAACTAGAAACGTTCAAATGACGGATTGTTATTTAGTTTATAACATTTAAACAGAATCAGTCACAGAATCACAGAAACAATAATAACATTTCACATAAATGAACTTTTCTTTTATATACAAATATCAGAGTTATACAATGAATTACATTTTATACAGCGGAATAAACATATATCTTTTTAAAGTACAAGAGAAATTTTCCGAAAAACTTTAGCGAAGTGCTTTCCCCTCTCTCTCTAACTTCGCTGCGAGAAAATCTCCAAGCTGTAAAAATACTCGGTCTGACCCGAGCGTTTTATGCAAAACACAAAAACACTCGAGTCAGGATTAATCTTTATTCAAGTGATTAAATTTGCAATGAATTGACATAAAATGGTAACAGCAGTAAAGACAATCGTGAAAGACCACCAACTACAATGATGCACAAAGATACAAGGTAAACTGGCACTCAAGCAGCAGTGTAGAACAAATCCAGCAGCCCCAACTACAACAGTGAATACAGCTACAAGTACAAGGCATGTCAACAGCAATGGAATCAACATGAATGTCACAAGCATAAAAACATGTATGCACAACAAGCCCAGCTACAACAAGCAGTGCAGACCACAAAGAAATGCCAACAAGAGCAAGTATGCAAGTACAAATCACAAAGACCAAAGTGCACCAGTGATGCAAGCTGCAGCATATCAGAAGTGCACTTATCAAGTACATAAATGATGCAATACCAAACTTCACAAGCAATGACCAGTGCAATGACCAAGAAAAGACCAACAAAACTGGAGGCAATTGGCAATAACAAACTCGATCAACAGGGGAGCAAAAACATGATACAGGTGAACAATGCAAACTAAATGAAACAGTGGACAGGACAAGTACAGTGCAACTCAATGCTACAAAAGACCAACAGTATTAATGCAACTCCATGCCAATATGAATGCAAGAACATAAGTATAGATAACAGCATGGTAAAATGCAAATCAACTCAGAGAGCACAATATGAAGACCACAAAGCCAAGCATGTACATAAGTGGACAATGCAGACAATAGTCAAGTCCAAGTGCAACAGAATGGAAGGCAACTACAAGTGCAACAGGAAATAACAAACCCAGATGGATGTATGGGAACTTACACATGGACTTGGCAAATGCAAGACAACAACACAAAATGACAACTACAGAAGTGATCAAGGCAAAGCACAAGTGTGCAGCATCAAGTAGTTTCAAGTAAATGTATACAAGTGATACATGCAGAGAGTGTATATATATAAATATACACACACACAGCTAAACAGGTTTATCATCTCTATACTCATCAACCTGCCACGAACAATATCATCTCTATATTACCTTACAGGAACAAGCATAACACAAATTTAAGACTTTAAGCAGATTAGTTTTGCGCACAGTTTTGGGTTTTAACATATTTCACACTGCAAACCAGTGTGTTACAGGGAACCATATTTCAAGGAAAAAAACACAAACATGACCATTGACCCATATGCAAAACTATCCTCATTCATGCAGGCATTCAACGCAAAAGAAATTTGAGCAAAGTATAGGTTCACTCACTAGCATCAATATAGGAATGAATCAGAGGATGAAAGGTTTGTTTACTGGGTTTAAAGGCAGAGATGATAAAGCATGTATGCATACAGTCAAGTATATACACAGAGACATGAAATGCATTTTTCACACAATCATTCAAGCATAACTTATATCATACTTCAAGGACAAACCAAAACACTAAGAGATAAAACAAGGTTAAAGAGTTTGCTCACATATTATTTTGACTTAAATAAAATTTTAAACTGAAGTTTCAATTTAACCCAAACAAGTTTTATTTGAATCTAACCTTAAACTAATCAAAAAGGTTTTTGGATTTAAATTAGACTTGCAACTGAAAAGGGTACAGAGAACCATACATGAATATGTACACAGCAGATGTTCATGTAACATACATTCATTTAAATTTTACTAGTATGCAACCAAATTTTCATATCTAACTCTTATAAATGAGGTTGCTCACAGGTAAATAAACATAGAACCCTGGTTTAAAAATTTTAAGTCCACGAAGAATCAAGGGAAGAACTTTTGAATTTATTTTGAAATCATGGGCTGGAAACACAGAGGCAAGTTATTCTTGCCTGTAATATACACACAGTCCTCACATTTATAAGGACATGCAAACCCAATTTATAATCATCCAACATAATTTACAACATAAATCAGATGTAGATCCAACATCAATGGATATAGCAAAGTTTAGGGGAATGTTTGCTCACAGTATTATTTTTTTCTTGAAAACTCTATAACCTAACAGAGGTGGCCTATATATACATATACACGAGCATGCATCCCTCACAATATAAATAAATTCACATCCATCACATGCAGCAACAACAAAAACAAGCAAAAAAATTTTTATTTTTTTTTCGATATAACATCTGTCCTCATCAATTTAAAGGTAAATCTTAATAGCATCTGTTCTCATCAGTTTATAAACAAATTTCAAATAGCATCTGTTCTTATCAGTCTAAAATAAATCACAAATAGCATCTGTTCTTATTAGTTTAAAAACAAATTATCAGAGCAAAGAGCAAATGATAGCAAATAACACCCAACAACCAACATGCAGTGACTTATCTTGTCCATATCAGCTTAAATTGGATTGACCGACAAATGATAACAAATAACACCCCAAATCATAGCATGCAACAAAGCACCCAATTCAAATAAATTTTAAAACTTGAATAACGATTAATCGTGAGAAAACTCACCTTGTCTCGAATCGAAACAGCCGAGGTGGGAATGAGCACAATTGAACGAAGATCGAAGCCCCTAATTGGATCGCAAGCCCTAGCTTAGCTTCAAAGAGGAAGGAACGAGGAGAACACGGCCGCCATTTTTCGTTAGATTTAGGGTTTGAATCAAAAATGGGTAGAGGGATGGTGGTATCGGCCTTAGATACATCTCAGAGTACCAATTAAGATGGCCCAATATAAATTTTAAAGCCCGAAGACAATTTAATCAATTTCAAACAAATTTCAACTAATTCCAATTGGTTTTGTTATTACTTTGCTTTGTTTTGTTTTGTTTAAATTATGTCGTTAAAATTTCTCCAATGGAGTTACATTCTATTCTACAAAGTTTTATAAATATGTTATTTGAATTTTAACTATGTGTATTTATTTTATTTATTTTTGTATTGATAAAATTTATTCCATTTTAAACTTCATTATCTCTTATTTATTTATTTATTTTATAAATCCCAATCCAATACAAATTCAATATTCAATTTCAACTCCAAAGTCAAATTTAAATTTTTATTCAACTTTGTATAGATTAAATTCTAAAATTTAATCGTCAATTTATAGTTATATTGGGAATTCAATTTAAATCATCATTCAAATATTTAAAATTAATTAAATATTTTCAATTTAAATTGTTCAAAAATTTAGGATCGTTACAATCTCCCCTCCTTAAAAGAATTTCGTCCCGAAATTACAAGTAAGGAAAATTGATTGTTAAAATTTCACTGATGTTTATACCCTACACAATTTTTTTTTTACCATGCTCAAAACTTATTAAAAATAAATAAATAAGTATAGGATTCATTCTATTTGTTTTGTCTCATTAGCTTTGTTAATTAACTCTTGTTCATTAATTTCTACAATCAAGACGCAAAAGTCTTTTACTAAAGTTTTCAACTTACAAAACCCAAATTTTAAATTTTAAATTCTTCATTTAAGAAATTTACATAGTATAACTTTTCCAAAGCTGTGGACTTTCAAAACATTTCAAAAATCCTCTCGCTTAGTTCATTAGGTTGGAAATTATGTTACTTTAGTTTCAGATTATTGATTTTCTATTTAAAGTTTGAAAATACTTGCTAACTCGAAATTTAACAAGTCTATTGTCGTTCTCAAAGACATTAGGCATACGCTGGCCAGGCGCAAGTCTAAAAATCTCCAAGTACTAAATATACTTGCTTCAATTCCCAGTGAAAATACTTTAAAAATCTTTTTTTTAAAATGGATATGGAAAGCACATTCCCCCATGGATCACAGTTACCCGGCGGTTACGCTACTATCCCAGTAGAATCGCTTGTAACTGTAGATTTCTCATCTCTTGAATTTCGCCATGGTTGTTGCCAAAGATCGCGGTCCACACGGCGGTTACGCTACTATCCCAGTAGAATCGCTTGTAAACTGTAGATTTCTCATCTCTTGAATTTCGCCATGGTTGTTGCCAAAGATCACGGTCCACACGGCGGTTACGCTACTATCCCAGTAGAATCGCTTGTGACTGTAGGCATCTCGCCCCTCGAATTTCGCTTTGGCTTCTAGATTGCAGTTTACTCGGCGGTTACGCCACTATCTCAGTGGAATCGCTTGTAACTGTAGGCATCTCGCCCCTCAAATTACGCTAGTCACTCCAACTAATGGAAAACAAATGGCCAATCCAACTAATGGAAAACAAAGGGCCAATCCAACTAATGGAATCAAATGGTCAATCCAACTAATGGAATTCTACGTAGCTACGATCTTCAAATGGACACTCATCTCGAGTTCCAACAACCTTCACAAATTTTTAAATGGAAGGTACTTTTCCATATCCTCAATTTGGAAAACATAATATCATACATACATATATAATATTTCATTTCAAAATTCGTACATATCATACTCATGTACTTACATAAGTTTTCCACAACAATTTCTTTCCAAACTAATGGTTTTCGAATTTATCGTATTCTCATATATACGTTCTGAAAACCTCAATATCTCATACCCATAACAAATAGAGGATTCACAAATTTTCCATTTCATTATCCATTTAAAATTTTCCTCTAAGTCGATTTGGAAATTTAAGGTTATCTCAAACCTAATTCACATTCATAATCCAATTTATTATCGACTTCACACTCGATTTGGATTTCACCTGACATCGTAAATTCTCAACACATAATTGATGTCTATCGATATATAACCTCTGAGCTCGTACGTCTTAGAGAAGGGTGTTAAGCTAAGAGAATAAATTCTCCGCCACCAACAGATATATATTTAATAGAGATCAATTGCTATGTCGTCAATTCACAATGTTAGACATACAGTCCAAATCAACCATTCAAAATTCAAAGTTGAACTAATTGTTCATATTTTCCAAAAATAATATCTTTACAAGATATATATAATTTTTCACACTTAACCATTTGAAAAAAAAATTCAAATCATTTTTCACCTTTTAACCTTTGAAAACAAATTTCAAAGCGATTTCCTTAAACGGAAACATTTCCAAATATTTATCCATTTTAAACTTAAAATGGTTCACTTAAATCAGTCAAATAAATCCTTACCGATTTATTTTAAACTCACGTTCCAAATCCGTAAATTTGTTTCCACATTTCAAAAATAAATCAATATTTATTTTTAACAAATTTCCCTTTCTTTTATAAATCCCATAGTGAATTTACATTTCCAAAATATCTATGAATATACGATTTTCAAATCGATTTCACATATTCATTATCAATTTATCTTTAAAAGATAAAATCTCAAAACATTCACTTTTCACTTTATCTTTAAAAGATAAAATTTCAAACCTTTCATTTCGTATTGGAAAATATTTCCATACTTATTTAATAATAAGTAATTCACAAATCCATTTGTTTTCAACACTTTGAAAATATTCGATATACTTAAACCAAAATCAAGTATATATTTCATTCTTAAAGGAAATCATTCTTTAAACACATTAATTTGAGTCAAAACGAATGTTGCGTAAAACATCGTTACAACGACCCAAAATCACTAGTATAGGGATTCGAATTTAAGATAGATATATAAATCCCAATACTATATAAAAACATTTCCTTTTGGAAACCATTTACCATAACAACAGTGTTATAGTCCACCATTTCCTTTGATTTCTCTCGAAAACGTCTATTTCAACAATGAATGTTGAAATCTGTGCTTTCGATTCTTAACACATTTTAAAACAACTTGAAGTGGATTAACTTCACTTTCTGCACATTCAAATTCAAATTCATCACTGAATCTATTAAATCTATTACGGATTTTCATGTTGACAGATTTTAATTTTGAAATCTAAATCTCATTTGAACTTTACATTTGCTTTCTATTTCCAAAATAGTCAACTAGTTCTTTAGTAAACCATTTATCGACTTGGTTCCATTAGATTCATATTTCCACATTAACTATTTTAGGCATTAGTCTAAACTTGGAATATAAGCTTTAACATCAAAACTATTTTTTTTTTTACAGATAATTTTAAAAAAGGAAAACACAGTAAACCACTAATGCATGAATATCTTTAAACTAGGAAATGGTTGACCCCTGTGGTTGTGCATGTTTGTTTGGCCATAGTTATTACTGCTCTGATACCACTTTTGTAACGACCCGCCGCTCTGACCGCCTCTAGTCAGTAATTAAACCAACTAGAAACGTTCAAATGACGGATTGTTATTTAGTTTATAACATTTAAACAGAATCAGTCACAGAATCACAGAAACAATAATATATTTTATAAATGAACTTTTCTTTTTTATATACAAATATCAGAGTTATACAATGACTTACATTTTATACAGCAGCGAGTGATTTAATAAACAGGGGTTTACTCACAAACATCACAGAAATAAATCAAAGGTTGAAAAAGTTTGCTCACAAGTATTTTCAGAACTAAAGTATTTATTTTTCATACTACATTTTCCTTAACCAGATTCAAAAATCCATCACATGCAGCAAAAACAAACAAGCAAAATTTTTGATAGCATCTGTTCTTATCAGTTTAAAAACAAATTTTAATAGCATTTGTTCTTATCAGTTTTAAAAGCAAATAAACCGAGCAAATGATAACAGATAACACCCCAAATCATAGCATGCAACCAAACACCCAATTCAAACAAATCTAAAAACTTGAGTAACGATTAATCGTGAGAAAACTCACCTTTATAATCGAAACAGCCGAAGAGAGAATGAGCACAATCAAATGAAGGTCGAAGCCCCAAATTGGATCGCAAGCCCTAATTTTTTCAGACCAAAGGAAGAGAGGAACAGGCCGCCACCATTATTTTTTTTTTTTTAAGTTTAGGGTTTTCGAAATGAAGAAGGAAAAGGGATCGGGTCTGCCTAATCACGGCATCAATATCAAAAGTGGGCTGGTATTATTTTCAAAGCCCACTTAACCCCTAAAAAAAAATTGAAAGGAATTTAAATCAATTTACAAACTCCAAGCTCAAATTTTAAATTCAAATATGTTCTTCATATTAAACTTGAAAAATTCAAATAACTCCACAGTTTCAAATCAAAATTTAATTCAATTATAAATTTGCATAAGTAATAATCCTTAAATTCAAATTATTATTTTTTACGTCATCAATTCGAATTTTAAATACACATTTAATATTTAATTTCCAACTCCAAAGTCAAATTCGAATTTTTATTCAACTCACAATAGATTAAATTCTAAAATTTAATCGCCAAATTCAAAGTTGTGTTGGGAATTCAATTTAAATTATCATTCAAACATCTAAAATAAATTAAATATTTTCAATTTAAATTGTTCAAAAATTCAGGATCGTTACATACTGCATACTTCGTTTTTAAAAGATGCTTTCAAAAGGGATAAAGTAATATTATATAATTTTCATAGGGGATGTTGCCCTTTTGTTTTAAAGGTGGCTTTTGAATGATTTGCCTCATATTTTGTTTTAAAATGGAGCTTTCGAAAGGGTAGTTCTGAACAAAGTCGAAGCCTTATAGCCATCTTTCGGATAGGTTGAAGTTTTCAATGAGTTTGAGAGGTAAGATTTTGTTTTGTAAACATAAAAAATGCTTCCCAATGCTTTCGAAAGGGCTCTAGTAGCCAATTATACTAAAGATTGCGAAGGCAATGTCTTCGAAAGGTTGTTTCGAAGCTATCCTTCCAATTGTTTTACTTAAAAACTAATGCTTTCGAAAGGATGGTCCCAAAGCCATTTATTTTCCCAAAATTCTTTTATTTGATGAGTAATGGTTTCGAAAGAGTTAATGTCGCTTATGTTCACTTTGACCCAAAAGTTATATTTTAGGTTAAACCCAATGGTTTTGAAGCTATGCTTCTATAAGTTAGAAAGATGTGCTTTAATACTTTCGAAAGGAATATTTTAATGGTTTCAAAATTAAAGGTCTAAGGTTTCAAAAAAATTTATTTTCAAAACAAAGAACCTAACCTCATTTTAAAGGAAAAACCTATAGCAATATTACATAGTTTTGAAAGAGCATTTGACTTCGAAGTTTTGAAGAAGCTTTTCCTTGTTAAAGATAACAGGTTAAAGGTATTAACCATGTTTCATTAGAAAAATGATTACTAGGAATTTGAACTAGAAATTTCTATATGATTATGTTATGATTAGTTATTATGTGTGCTTCTTCTATAAATATATTCACTTTATAATTAACCCATAATAGTATTTTGGGGAGTTAAGGGTAGGATAACCAGCTAGGTCGACCCAGTAGTGAATATATATTGAGTTAACTCCTGTGCGAATAGAATTGCATCCAGGAGGTCAAGCAGACCATAATGTAGGATGCCCAAAGACTGATCAATGAAGTTGTCAGATTAGACAGGTTCATAGTAAACCCATGAAAACTATTGGAAGGGACCAATAGGTTCCTAGTGATCCCATTAAAACTATATCTGGATAAAGTTATTAACAGAGGTCAGTAAGTTCTTAGTCAACCCATGAAAACTATGATATAAGAGAAGTTATTGGAGATACCCATAAGTTCATAGTGATCCATGAAAACTATGAAACTAGATATATAGTCCGTAAGAGTTTAGAAAGGTTATTAGTCATCCTATGAAAACTAAAAGGTTTTTAGTCATCCCATGAAAACTATGAGACCAAACAGATAGTCCATAAGCTTTGAATATGTTATTAATCAACCCATGAAAATTAATAGGTTAATAGTGGCCCCAGAAACTATAATTGAGATAGATAGTCAAATGAATGAGGATGGGAGATCCAGAATATTTTGCATGTTTGCAAATTATTATGATATTTTAAATTGTTATGTTTTTACCATTATGGATGCATGTGCACAGTATATGATTATTGTAAATTTTTGGATAAGATACTAGTGAGTGGAAAACCCATTTCGCTAAGCGGCGTGGTCTCACTAGATATCTAAACGGTTCTAGATAGTAGGTTATTATTTATACCAGGCTTTTTGTTTGACTCGAAATTTATGTTTTTCCTTAAACTCTCGTGTTCTCAATTGATTTTGAGTAGTTTGAGAGTTAATTTTTAGGTTCCCCATTAAACGAATAAGCTTCCTGAGACGTATAGGGAGAAAGCTAGCTAATAGGTGTTCTTTTCATTTGATTCCACTGTGTTTTGGTTGTAATGGAAAAATTGTTTAATTGCCTATGTTTAGAATCTAATCATCCAAGGGGGCATCTTCACATGTCGCTCTTGGTTTATTTTGTAATAATTATATTTTCTCTTAATGAGGTTCTCGAAATTGGGATTATGTAATGAATTTGAAATATGATTTGAAGTGAAATGATAAATTTGTTTTATGGTTTTAAAAATTTTCATATCCATGTGTTTCTATTATATCCATGCATCTCGCTTCTGGTCATCGATAATTGGTAACTATGGATGACTACAGCATCCATAGTCGTTGGTTTTGGGCCTACAAATGGAGGATGTTACAAGTTGGTATAAGAGCATAGGTTTACGTAAACTTCAAAAGAATTTTAAATCTAAAATTTCAAAATATAATATAATGAATCAGAAAATAAGATCGGGGTTTGGGTTAAAGCTATTGTAATGTACTTGTAATAGTTATGTATATCTATAAGTACTTACTCCCTTCTCTTTTAGACCGTTCTTTTGCATCTTAGTAAGGCTCGTATGCAGATTTGCGAGAAAGAAAGATATGGAAGCAGGAAACGAAAGAGGAAATCTATGTGGAGGAAGCACCACAACCAATGGGAATGCTCGACCTATCAGGAGAAACCAGGGTCGACAGACAAGTGATAATCCCAATGCAAATGCCAATGTAGGTGCTGGAAATCCACCAGTAGAGATGGGGACGATGTATTAGTTCTTCATCAATCTGATGCAAGTAGGAGCTGCTACAGGTGTAGGTGGGGGTAATGCTGGGAATGTTAGAGGACTAATCTCGTGGCCACAGTTTGAAACAACTATGCTAAGCTGAGCAGGGATTATACCAGTCTTGGAGGGAAGCCATTTTTGGGAACGAAGGATGCTATAGAAGTAGAGAACTGGATTTTACACTACGAAAGGATCTTTGCTGGCTTAGGATCAAACGATGAGTGGAAAATGAGACTTGCCTTTAGATAGTTGCAGGGAGTAGCACTTCATTGGTGGAATAATGTTACCGTGGGAGTTCCCGAGAAAGAGTTGACTTGGGTGGAATTTCGAAGGAGATTTGAAGAGAAGTTTTTGTCTGAAATTGTCAAGTCGGCATTGCGGAGAAAGTTCATGGACTTAGTGCAGGATGAGATGTTGATGATTGAGTATGCTACGAAGTTTGATGAGCTATCTAGATACAGATATGCTATGGTTGACACCATCATCAAAAGAAATGAGAAGTTTATTCGAGGGTTATGACCTAAGATTGCAAGTGCGACTACCATATCTCCGTGATCCAAGTAATGTTGTTGTGGAAATGGCAATCTAGAAAGAAGAGATGTTTGGTACTTACGGGAAGGAGAAGCGGGTTGAAACCCAAGGTTTTCAGGGTAAGAAAAGGAAATTCATTAAGAAGAAAGGAACTCAAAACGAAGAAGCTGCTAAAAAGGCAAAGGCTAATTTGGTTTTTTTTTAGTGTGATAAGAAGAGGCATTATGCACATGAATGTTGAACTGGAAAAGGCAAGAAGGCCGCAAACATGAAAGGGGTGAAGTGCTTTAATTGCGACCAATTTGGGCATTATAAGAATCAGTGTCCATAACCATTTAGGGATGACAAGGGAAAGGTCTTTGCCGTTGGACCGTCGTTTTCTAGGCCAACCACTGCTGAGAACGGAAAAACTATAATGGATGGTACGCTTTTGATTTGAAGTATACCAGTTAGGTACTCTTTGATACTGATGCATCGCATTCATTTACATCCCAGTGTTTGGTTTATAGGTTATGTTTAGAACCCCCATACCTTATTACTTCCTTAAGGGTTGTGAACCCAATATGAGGGTATGAAACTCTGTGAATGAGATGTGACCAGTTAGAACTTGATTTGTTAGGTCATAAGTTTGCATGCAGTTTGTATGTTTTTGACTTCGTAAACTTCAGAATCATTTTGGGTATGGATTAGTTGGATAAATATGATGCTAGGATATTTTGCCAAGATAGGAAAATATCATTAAGACATCCTAATAGTCATAACCGAATTATATTCTCAGTGGAGAACTCAGATCGAATGCTTGAGCTTTGTTATGTGCTATGGAAATAGAAGAAGAGATAAATCAGGTTCAAGGGAATTTGTAGATGTTTTTGAGCCAGTTACAAGATTACCACCAACAAGTGCCATTTAGTTCCGCATAGATCTAGTGTCGGGATCAGAACCTATAAGTGGACCACCTAACAGGATAACAACGACCGAGATGAAGGAACTGAAGGTGCAGCTAGTGGTTTAGAAGGGAAGAATTTTAATAGACCAAGTAGTTCGCCTTGGGGAGCGGCCGTGGTGTTTGTAAAGAAACCGAATGGGTCATTAAGGCTGTGCATCGACTATCGTAAGTCGAACGAGAAGACAATCAAGAATAAGTATTCTTTACCGAGAATCGATGATTTATTTGACCAGTTATGTTGGGCCAGAGTATTCTCCCAATTGGATTTGGTGGACAGGTTTTCATCAGTTAAGAGTGGAAGAGGACAGTATTCCATTTATGGCATTTCAGGCTAGGTATGGTTCATACGAATGGTTAGTAATGCCATTTGGGTCAATGAATGCACCAGATTTCTTCGTGGATTGGATGAATCAAATTTTCCAGGAGTACTTGGATAGTTTCGTATCGGTATTTATAGATGCCATTTTAGTATACTCCAAGGATAAGAGAGAGCATGAAGCTCATCTTAGAATAGGGCTTGATACGTTGATGCAGTATTAGGCGAAGGCAATGTTTTTGAAGTTTCATTTTTGGAAGAAATAAGTTAGGTTTCTTGGTCACGTGGTTCAGAGTAGGGTTTGTCAGTCGATCAAGATAATATCGAAGCTGTTAACAATTGGAAGAGACCAGAGAAAATGACTGAGATTAGAAGTTTTCTTGGACTTGCCAGCTATTACCGAAGATTCATTAAGGAGTTCTCACGGATAGCAGCACCTTTGACTAAGTTAACCAGGAAGGATGTGAAGTTTATTTGGTCTGACAAATGTGAGGAAGAATTCCTTAAGATAAAGCATTTGTTGACCAACGTGCCCATGTTAGTGATTCCAGATGGAAACCAAGGGTTGGTGACGTATATCGATGCATGTGGAACTAGATTAAGAGCTCTGTTAATGCAGACGGGTAAAGTCATTGCCTAAGCTTCACGACAACTTAGACCACATCTAGTGAGATATACTCATGATCTAGAGTTGGCTATGGTTATCTTCACACTGAAAGTATGGAGACATTATCTCTTAGGGGAGAGATTTGAGTTATACACAGATCATAAGTCCTGAAGGTATTTATTCTCTCAAAAGGAGTTGAGGAGGGGATATCAGAGATGGCTGGAGTTTCTAGCAGCTTATGATTTTAGTATATAATATATGCCTGGAAAGGAAATAAAGTAGCTGATGCTCTTAGTAGAAAATATCAAAATGTGGTGTTAGCATTGTTCGAGGAATGGAAAGATCTCGAGGCTTTGACTACTTGTAGTGTGTAGTTAAGATCGACTGCTAGTTCTAGTCAGAGCACTCCCATGGTGTCTTGCTTAGAAGTTCGACCAACACTGATCGAAAGGATTACTTCTAAGTAGAAAGAAGACCCTTTTTTATCCGAGAAGATTAGAAGGCTTGAGGTTGGGTTGGAGATTGGTGATTTAAAAGATTTTAATCTCGACTAGAGGGGATGGTTGAAAAAGAAGGGATGGTTGTGTGTGTCGAAGGTTGAGGACTTAAGGAAAGAAGTTCTTAAGGAATGTCATCAATCCAAATTTATAATTCATCCTGGGGGAACAAAGATGTATCAAGGTATGAAAAGGAGTTTCTACGGGGAAGGAATTAAGAAGGATGTTGGCTTGTGGGTTAGGCAGTGTGTGAACTGTCAACAAGTGAAGGTTGAACATTAGAAGTCGAGTAGATTGCTTCAACCATTGGAGATAGCAGTTTGAAAATGGGATTCGATATCCATGGATTTTATAGATGGGTTGCCAAGGATGAATCAAGGAAATGGAAGTATATGGGTCATGGTCGGCTGGTTGACCAAGAGTGCCCATTTCATTCCAGTTAAGTCAACCAGGACGGCACCTGTTTAGCTAAATTGTTTATGAAGAACATAGTTAGACTACATGGAATTCCTAGTAGTATAGTGAGTGATAGAGATACTTTGTTCACTAGTGAATTCTGGAAGAGTCTACAGGATGTATTAAGTAATAAGCTCAAGATGAGTATTGTGTATCACCCTCAAACGAACGGGCAAACAAAGAGAGTCAAAAAGGTACTTGACGATTTGTTAAGATCTTATGTGCTAGACTTTGGTGGATCTTGGGAGGATCACCTACATTTAGTTGAGTTTTCCTATAATAACAGTTATCAGACTAGTATAGCAATGACGCCTTTCGAAGCTTTGTATGGAAGGCCATGCAGCTCACCAACATATTGGTTGGAAACTGGAGACAGGTTAGTTTAGGGTCCAGATCTAATAATAGAGGCGACAGAAAAGATTGAGTTGATCCAAGGTAGGATGAAGAAATCTCAGTCAAGACAGAAGAGTTACACAGATAAGAGGCATAAAGATCTAGAGTTCTCAATTGGAAATAGAGTTTTCATCAAGGTATCACCAATGAAAGGTGTGGTACATTTTGGAAATTGAAGGAAACTGGCACCGAGATATGTTGGACCGCTCCTTGTCATAGAGGGGATCAGAAAGCTCGCATATGGAGTAAGTTACCGAGCAGTTTGGCAGGTGTCCATAATGTGTTTCATGTGTCTCATCTTTGTAAGTATGTGCATAACCCTGAGACTACTTTTCCTCTGACTACGTTGGAAGATTTAATAGTAGAATCGAATTTGAATTTTGTTAGACAACCTGTTCGGGTTGTAGCGAGATATGAGAAAAAGTCGAGAAACAAGACAGTCTAGTTGGTGAAAGTTCAGTGGAGCGACAAAGAGAAAGAATGTACTTGGGAGATAGAAGATAGAATTAGAGATATTTATCCTGATTTGCTGTAGGGGTATGTTCTATTTTTCTTTATATAGACTGTTTTCTAGTCAAGCAGCTTATGGTTGTTAGGAGATGTTACAGATGATTGCTACGTTTAGTATTTTGGCCTTACTGAATTTCGAAGACGAAATTATTTAAGGAGGAAAGCCTATAACACCCCTAATTATAAATAATATTATTTAGGAGATTTAATTAGATAAATTAAATAGAATAATGTAAAGATTATAGTGATAAGGGGATTGAGATTTGGAAATCAAATAGAGGCCATGCTTAACTAAATGAAAATTAAAATATTGGGTTTATGAAAATGGTTTTTTAAGTTAACTAATAAGAGAATAAAACAAGGGTATTATAGGAAATAGTCATCCACCATAATCCCTTAACTACTAAACCCTTATTCTCGATTTCATTACATACATTCATAATTCAAAAACATAAGAAAATGGGAGCTCAAAGCCGGCCACAACCTAGTGGATAAGGAGAATAAAAGAATTAACTAAAACTTAGGATTCAAGCAAAGGAGGATTAATCAAGATCAAATATCAAGTTCCTTATACAAAGTAAGGTGAAAAATAACCAAAACCATCTCTCTTTTTGTTAAAGATCATTTTGATTTTGGGTTTTATGTTTAAATTCGTTTTGATGATTTTAATGATAATATCTATGATAATATGCCATGTTTGAGTTAAACAAGTTTGTTTCATAAGAGTTTGATTCGATTTTAAGATTAAAATCATGTATTATGGTTTTTGAATGCCATGAGGATTTAATATGTTATGTAAAAATTATTTTGCAAATGGGTTTAAATTTTCATAATTATCCAAGATATGGGTAATTTATTATGAATTTTTGAATGAAGAAATAAATAATTGGGTTTGAAATTTATTTCGGCAATCACATAAAGGATTTTGGATCTAAAATTTATATATTTTAGATAACATATTAAAAGTGAATTATGATGATTTTAGGGGATTTTTCCTAAGTGAAATTACTATGGAAATTAAATAATTAAGTTGGAGGACTTAAGTGTCTTAATTGTTTTGTTAAAGAGAAAGGATTCTTTACTGGTTATTTTTAATTATAAATGATTAATTTGGTAGCCTTTTTAGAAGATAATTTTGTAAAGATTATGGCAACTAATTCTATTTTTACAAATAAAGCAGGTTAGTGGAAAAGCATTTACTTTAAAAGGAAACAAAACCGTTTTTCTTAAATGTACTTCTTCACCACTTCCATTTGCAACCTTTCGACCCAATACCTCCACCCCTGACCAAGTCAGAACTAATACATATGGTATCAACTCTTCGGTACGTAGTGGACTGAAGAAAGGCGGAAGGTATAGTGTCTGTTTGCAACCAAATTTGCCACAAACACCCGAGAATAGGTTTGTGTAGCAAAGTAAATGAAGAAATAAATGAGAACAGAGGAATATATCAAAACAGTATGCAAATCATAGCGGAAAACAAGAACAACAAATTTTATAGTTGTTCAACATTGATTGCCTACGTCCACTTTGAATATTCTCTTTATTAATTCACTTTAATCTTGATTACAATAAGATATAGCAAGAGGTAAGAGAATAATGGAGGAAGTTGATTACAATAAAAGTGTTATGCAACTAGTAGCATAAAAATCCTCAAAATGACCCCTTAGGCCTGTATTTATAGGTGAAGGCGATCGCCAGTTTGTCTGGAACTTTGGCAATAGGACCTACTCTTCCAAAAGGGCCTACCATATGGGGTGCTAAGCCCAAATCTCAATGGAGAGGGATCGGTACCGATCCCTTCATTTGTTGAATTTGGAGCAGTGATCCCTATGGTAGCTTCTCCGTACTTGGATATGATGGTATCTCAAATATCATGATGATTTGATGTGTGGAGCTCATGCCTTTGCTTAATCTTTGGTTCAAACCTCCTTTGAAGTCATTGTTTCCAATCCCTTCATATCAGCTCATGTTCGACCCTATAATATGCCATCCATTCATATTCCTTGAACTTCATCACATGACGCTGATCCCTCCTGATCATCCACAGTGTTATACCGATCCTTATTCGTCCGTGCATATCCCTGTTCCAACATGTTGATCCCTTTTGTTCAATGAGTCTATGTCGAACCCTGTTACAACTTATCATGTCGAACCCTATACTCCAGCACACTCCATCGACCACTTTGGGAATCATCTATGCCAAGCCAAGCACCATTAATTATGTTGATCCCTCTATTATCTCATCTTTGTTGTCTATCCACTCAGATAATCATGTCGATCCCTAGTGTTTCACTTGCTATGCCGATCCCTTGACTATCTAAGTTATTTTCTATATTCCTAACACCCTGTGTTGTCTGTCTATCAACTCCATTCAATCCAGGCTTCGTACAACTTTCCAAGCTCTACTTTCGGATCCTATATCCATTGCTTCCTGGTCATCCTTCTTGACAATGGATGAATCTTTCCTGCATAATTAGGCCAATATAGCCGGGTCAGGATACCAGGTAATACTTGCCTCTCGTAGTAGGCCTTGTGAGTAACATGACATGCATTGAATCAAAAAAAGTCTAAATTTGAAGTAAGGATGTCCATCCAGCTTCCTAACTGATTGCTATTTCTTTATTGGATTTTCAACGACTAAGACCAATGTCGTATTCTGTTGGAATATATAAATCTGGTCATGAGAGACTTATAATCTTCCTTGTTTGATCCAGTCTCAAACCTGAAAGTTTCAGGTTTGATCACAATTTCTATTAATTTCAAAAAAGCTGAACTTTTAAACTATTCCCGTGAATATTCTTATATGCTTTTCTATTGTTTGCTTTTGGATGTGTTCGAACGTTCACAGGTCATCGTCAATTTTTAGTATCCTGTATGTTCGTGTCTATAGTTGAACCTTCATGAAAACGATCATCGTTTACTTTCCAGTTGTCCATCATTTCTCCTTTTCCATTCTCCATTTTTTCTTTCCTTTTTTTGAAAATTTTTATGGAGGGATCGGCATTCTATATGGCAATCCCCTGCTAGGGACATGTGAATAGGGATCGGTGGATCTCAGTGCCAATCTCTCCTCCTCTCTTTGATTGGGTGACCTCTTATGAATAGTTACCTTTCCAACATACTTGTATATAAACGAACCCTCTTCCCATCTTTCCTTACTTTACCATTTCATCTGCCTTTGCATAAATTTCTTGCCGAACCTAGGTTATAACAAAGCCTTCTTGACAAATAAAAGTTCTTCAACTCTAAACTCAAATCCAAACACGGAATCAAGTACTTCCTCCAAGTCGTCTCTCCCTCATCTTTAACCCAAAGCCCCAAACACTTGCATGTAGTTTAATTCGGTATACATTGGTATTAACTCCCTTTTTATCATGTAATTGAGTTGTGCATCTTAAGCTTTGGTGAGTTCGAGCATCTTTTAGGTCTTGATAGGTTGCATTGGTATATGAGGGAAAGGAGAAGTGGAGGAAGGAGAAGGAGAGGGAAAAGGAAGAGGTGGGTGTCGCTAAAGTTTTTGAAGGGTGAAGGAAGATTGAGTTTTAAGAATGTAAGGGATAAATTGGGATATGGAAAGGTATTCCTTATCCTCATGTAGGGATCGATATAGAGTGGTTTCGGAGAGGGGTCAGTGTGTGTAGGTTTAGGATAGGGTTCGGCAGGAAATTATACTAGTGAGGGATCGGTGTTATGGTTTCTTAGTGAGGGATCGTGTATATTTCTTAAGTTGAGGGATTAGTATGGAGTCATGGGGAAGGAATCGACAATGAGGTTAAGGGATCGATACTTGACATTAAGGACCACTCTAATCTATCTTATTTGAACACTTAACACAAATTTTCCTTGCCGAACTCGAGCATGAGATGACAACGGAAAATATGACTTGCATATTTGGACCGTCGAACTTAAGCTTAAACGACCAAACTTTTGGACTTCTCAAATTAGACTAAGTAATAAATCTGCTAACGAACTTAGATAACAATCTTCATAATTCAATAGGCTGATCCATCGATCCCAAAGCTTTCTTGCCAATCAAGTTTCTTGTCAATTGAGACGGTCAACAATGATGGTCTCTCTAGACAAAGCTCCAAGTCTCGTCGTTTTATTCTTTATTTTCTAATTTCAAACTGTTTCCGCTTGTTTCACACCGCATTGAACTGCACTAGTTCACACTCGACACGGAGGGATATTTCTAATCTCGATTTTCTACTGAGTATAGCTGACATAGATTCTAGAAGCATGAAGCGTTCAACCAACATGTCTTTTGATTTAGTGGCGAAACGCATAGGTTCTGATGCAGAATCAAGTTCTTTCACTACATCCGAAAGGCTTTCTTCAAGTTATCATGCAGAACAACCAGAAGCTTCTAATCCTCAAATTGATCTCTTCTCTGATATTGCTCCAATAGAAACCATTAGCCATGCTCCTAATGTCGTCGAGGATGCCATTGTCCTTCATAACCCTGTCGATTCACAAGCTTCTCAAATTGACAAAGCCGCTCTTCGTCAATTATGTTCCATCCATGGGATTCCGTTTAACGATGTTTTTGTTCCTACGAGGCAAGATAGACCTCACTTGCCCTAGCCAGATATACATCATGCAACAAATTCATGTGCTCGTTATTATTCGTCTCAATATCTCCGTCTTCAAATATCTCCAATCTTCGAACACGTAAATCGGTTTGAAGTGGTTCTCGGATAGGAATCACCAAAATTTGACTCTGGTTCCTTCGAAGCTAATCATCGCTTTAAAAGATGTTAAGTTCATATGTGGATATCAATCATCAATCAATTATTTTATCTTTTGTTTAATCAAATATCTTTCTTAGATATATTCTTTTCAATTTATTCCATTTTCTTTTCAAGAGTATATGGAATCATTAAGCCTCATTTATCCAATCATTTGGTTCATTTACCTTTCTTAAATCTGCAATTATTCCAAATCATTTTCCCTTTTACTTAGGAAAACCTTTCCAAATCATTCGTTAAATCTTAGCCAAAGATTTCTTATATTCAAGCTATAACTTTTAACTTTGGGAAAATATTCCCAAATCAATTTATTAAATCTTAATTAAAAATTTCCTTCTTAACTTCAAATCATATTCTTGCAAATCGAAGATTTTCACAATAGAGCACTACTGCCACTTTAAATATGGTAAATTTCATCTCCAGGGACTAATGGCAAGTAATCCTACATCTTGAAGATATTTGTCATCTATAATCATTGTCTTCAATATATTTTATCTCGAAAACTAGTTTGAAGGGGTTTTCGGATTGGAGTCACCCAAATTCGATTCCGGTCCTTCGGATAGGAATCAACCAAATCTGATCTTGGTTCCTTTGTGCTAATCATCGATAAAAATGATGTTAAGTGGTTAACTAACATTCAAAGAATTTGTTTCTTTTCTTTTATCTAGGAAAAACTTAGAAATGATCTTTTTGAGCATCCAGACTTTTCTTTCGATCTATTCCACCCCTCGCCTAAAGATAAAACATAGGCCAGGTAAGTTTAGGGCACTGGTTGCTCCATCCCTAACCTTAGTTAAACACCTTGTTTTATCTTCTCAGATCTCACAGGCGGGACAAATGTACTAGTTGTTTCGGCATACTCAGTTTGTTATTACATTCAATATTCTTCAATTATTGTTTAAGTGTTATAAACAATTCCTCTTAACCATTTATTCAAACTTTTATTAAAACTTCCAAATCATCTTTAAATTGCTCAATTATTCTTTTTAAAGTCATTCAAAAAAGATTAAGGAAAGAATTGTTAAGTTTAAACCCATATCCAAAAGGTTATAGAATTCGCAGCATAGAAGTGTTCGGAAAGTGATATATAAGCTTATTTGACTCAAACAACTTTTAATATTTAAAAATTAATATTTTCATTCCAAATCTCTTTTAATCTGTTTTAATATATTTATCAAATTTATTTCTATTTTTAATCATTTAAAAATATCATTTTTAAAAGAAATCCTTTTTTGGATTTCGAACTATAAAATCGCGATGTTTTTAGAAATTGTTTTCGATATATTTCAAAATCTACTTGATGAAATCTTGATTTTCTTTCTTGGTTGGAAAATTACTATCATCGTGCACCAAAGAATTTTTATTTTGAAGAAATCCGACTTATAAATCGTTCTCTACGTCAGTTTGAAGTTACGGATCGAAATTTACGAACTGCCGCTACGCGACAAGCTCCATTTTGACCAATTTTGTGAATTGCTTCGAAACTTGTCCAAAACACTTCAAATTTATTTTAAACCATATTTAAATTATTTTAACTTATTTAAAACAATTTTTTCATCATTTCAAACTCATTTTTTTATTTCATTTCATATTATAATATTATATTACTATATTATCATTTTCAATATTTTTAGATATTTTGAAATTATTAAAAGGCTAAATAATTTCCATACACACATTTGGACGGATTTAATTTCCATTGAATTAACTATGGTTAATTTCTAATCATTTCTCTTATCATTTATCAAACAAGTTATCAACCACATAAACAATCATACAACCAACCAATTTTGCAACCAAGTTATCAAACATTTAATCATTCAACATATTTAAAATTTTCAATCATTATACTTGAAATAAGTTATGGATTAATTAGTGAAAATGAGTACTCGCCTTTTAACCAAATTGTTCACTTCCTACCAATATTCTTTTTCAAAAAACACTTCACTATTGTTTTCAATTTTAACTAACTTAAGAAAATTACGCAGAGCTTCCGCAACACCTTGAATTTGCTCCTAGCTCTTTGGAATGAAATCGGCGGCACTTCCTTCTCTTTTTCTTACTCTGGAGCTTCACGACTTGCTTTCCTCCTTCCAATAGTTTCGTCCTTGCCTTGATCATCCCCTTCCTCCATCATTTCGTCACTTCTTAGATGCTAAACCATGTTTTAATGGTATTCTAAGGTCTTTGGCAAACTTTGGTGGTGTTTTGACTTTGTTTGATATGATTTTGAAAAATTAGTAAGAAAATGGAAGAGAAGAAGCCATTAGAGAAACTTTTAGAAAGCTTGAGAAAGGAAGAAGATGTAAAAATGTATAAAAGAAAGTGGGAGAATGGTGGTCTTATTTATAGACAAGTTTTGGATTAAAATAATATTATGTAAAAAGACCAAAATACCCTTACTTATAAAGTAATCTTATATTTTTTTAAACACTTAACATCACATTTCAAATCATTACTTTATGTCATTTTCACTTAGATATTAAGTAAAAAAAGTAGTAATTATGTTTCTTTAATTTGATGTTTTACTTTTTGACTTTTTTATTTTTTATGCTTACTTTTGCTTAATTATATTCTAGAATTTTCTAAGTATGTTTAGTAAAAGTAAATTTGATTATTGAATTAATTAATACTTATACTATTTGAATATATATTCTCATATAAGAAAATAAAAGTGCAACAACGTTGCGACAACTTTTAATCGACAAAACGTCGTTTTTCGAAAAAATGTTTTACGGTTACATTTTGACGTTTTAGTTAAACTATTTATTTATGTAAAAAAAATTAAAAATGAAAATTTTACTTCTTTAAATAAATTAAAACACGTCTATTTATATTTTAAAATCATATTTAAATAATATCAAAATCTATAATTTTACGTTGTATGTAAAACTGACAAAATGCGACAAAATTTTGTTATTTTTGTCAAACTATTATTAACACGCTTTTAAATTTTTTGATATACTTTTATTATCTTTATTAGATGTTTTTAATAAGATTTATCTTTTTAAATAAATACTTAAACCTATTTATTTAAGCATTTATTTATTTTTAACAAAACTTAACTTTTGTTAATTAGTTCTAAAATCCAAATTTATATCTTTTAAATTATTAACTATAAGAATAAATAATTTCTCTATTATTATCTCTTATATATAACTTATTTATTTAAGTTTTAAACCTTTTTAAATTAAAACAAACGAAATCTCTCATTTTTGAAGTAGTGAAATTATGGGTCGTTACGTTCTCCCCTACTTGAAAGAATTTCGTCCTCAAAATTACCCAAACAAAAGTTTGCCTAAAACATTTGTCTTCAAAATTAATTACTTATAATATACACAGATCATCCGCATGGAACCTCTTATTCGATCTCTTATTCGCATACACAACTTTATTTCCAAACTAATATCAATCCCTTGATCCTCTAGTGCGGACACTGATCAGGCTCTATGTTCAGAAACCTTTGCTTTCCTTGCATAGTGCTCAACTATGATAGAAAACTCAAGTATCTAACCACAAATCCTCATCAATGTTCGTCATCAAGAATCGAGTGATAAATACTTTTTCGAACAAGTGTAAACACCTCAAAGTTTCGAACTCGAATCTTAGATCAAAATTGTGCGCTGCGATGATCTACATATAACATATGTATTTATTAACCTTCAAAACTTTCATAAACTTTTATCTTAAGCTTAATCACTTTATAAAGGTGTTTTTTATATGATCCCTTTAATTATTTATTTCCAAATATTTTTATTAAAGGAATATATTCGAAAGAAACCATTTTTCACTCAAAAGATAATTTATCTTTATAAAAAAGTATTTCCACAATCTTTAACTCGGTATATTTCCTTTAACGCTAATATTATTTATGAACCGTTTTGTAAATCTACTACTCAAGTTTATTACGTTTTATAACTTATGTAAATCAATCACTTTTAAAGACTTAAGTCCAAATCCTTAATTAATGCTGGAATTCATTAATAAAACATTTTTCAGGTTATAATTACCTTTTTAAAGAGTCATTATTTTACTTAACAGTTCAAAATCTACATTTGTATGATATACCTTTACATCCTAAGAGTATATACAATTCCAAATTCCAAATTGGTTTTACTTAAATCCGTCCATCTAAAAAATTTAGACTTTGTTATAATTTACTATTATCTCAAATTCATTAGTTACAAAACTTATTTCTTATTTAATACAATTATTAATTTTCTAGTTTTGAAAAAGAAATTTTGAAACCACCCGTATTTAAATCCTTATACTCTTAACTCTTATATCTTTTTTTCTTTATAGATTAGATTTATAAATTATCCTTATCTTATTTTATTAACTCGAAGTATTTCATAATGGTTTGTCTTTTACCTGAATATTCCATAAATTCCTTAGCTTTGAGTTTGGTGTGATTTAGAAATTTTCGACTATCTAAAGTCGTCGGAAATTACGCTTTATTTAGCAATTAGCGATTCCAAATTTATCTTTACTTTAAACACTTTTATAAAGATTACTAATCAATGGTTCACATTATTTCTTTAACTTAAGAAAATTATGTAGATCAAGTAACTCTAAAACAATCCAAGGAACTAGGTACTACCAATAGTATCATAAATCCTCTTAACAAGAATAATACTTAAGGGAAGTGCTTACCATCCAAACACATCTCTTGCCCATTTTTTGTTTATTTTCGAGCCAATCGAATTGGTTATCATAAAATATCTCTTTTTATTTGAAATAATACCATTTTCAAAATCCTTTAGATATTACTTTTGTTTATAAAACCTATCTTATAAATTATTTTTATAAATTTATCTTATATTAATGAACTTCATTTGAATTTCCACAATTCTTTTACTCGAATTTAAATTCTCATTCCTTTTATATATTTTTTTCCTTTTACATAATTATTTTCTATTACATTTTATCTTATGTGTTCATTCCTTAAATAAATCTTATGATCAAACACCTTATAGTCAAATCATGAGGCTTAATTCACAAGGTATTTTACTTAAAATTTTAAATCAAACAATTGATCAATTTATGATAGTAACTTACATTATCATTTCTTAATTTATTATTTTGAAACCAGTATTAAAGATCTTAATTACCTTATCAGATTTCTTACTTATCAATAATCTTTATGAAACATCTTATAGTCAAACTGTAAAATTATAATCACAAGATGTTCATATTTAAATTTCATTAATCCTGATTTCTAACTATAAAACTTTTCAAAATATATACTTTATATTCAAAATATAACCCTAGGTAAAATTATTTCATTTACCTTTTTTTTTAAAATTAGTGTGTCGATATGCCTTGTTACGGGTTTAGAAATACCCATCAATACAATTGTACTTCCCATATCGACCGGAATTTATAAGCCACTCAATTGATAAATCAACACAAAACAATTTATTAGTCAGTAACAAATACACACTCATATATAATACGCTCAAACTCATTCTAGGGTGTTAATAACCCTATCTCTAATGAGTCTTTACCCCAACAAAGCTAAAGTTTTCACTTAACCTTCAGCTCTGATATCAAATGTAACGATCCACCATTCTGTACCCTTTGAATCGACAATAAACCACACATGTCTAACTCAAATTGCATGAACAAAAGGATCATTAAGGGTAGAAAGAAAATAAAGACAGAACGGAATCTCACACGAATGGAATAACATATATTTTTCAATAATAATATTTACAGCGGAAAATTTTCAAATACAATATTAGAGTCTAACCTAGATTTAGCCTGGACAGTTATAAACTTCTGTCCTTGCAAATGCTGAAAACAAAAAAATGCAAAAGATGTAGCGGATAATAGAATACGTCCATATGATGATGAATATCTTCAGCTCTCCTCTGGAAACTCCAACCGTCTTCAACTAAACATGAAAGTACTCGGATCTGACCTTAGTATTAAAAATACCCGGATCAGGCTTGATAAACCAGCGTGAGAAAACTCAATAATAAAAGATAGTGTCGTATATCAGCCTTTGAATGAAATCCTTTGAAAATAAAGAGTATCTCATAACCACGCCCACACATAAACACGGACGGGTTTTTACCTTATGGTAACTAAAACTCTTTTATATATCAAAACATTTGATATTATTTCCAATGACATCTCTTTGAAAACATTTGCAAATAAACTTATTAATCTTAGCCGAAATTGTTACCATTATCAAATTCCAGCATACTAGGCTCTACAAACAAAACCGTAGGTTCTTACCGAAGAATGGATTTCCATACAAATAACCAGGTGAAGGGACTACCTTTTGATGGGTACACCTCTAGATGGATGTCCCTAGGCACAGAACATCTTCCCTCTACCAACACAAGACCGACCTACCACTATAACTATATAGTACTAAATATGTCATTCTCCGGTCGTTACCGACCTTTAACCGAGCGCGCTTTAGCATACAAACCACATTAATTTACATCTCGAACGTCATAGCGGAAGAAATATATCAAGAAGGGGATGATCATACCCTAATTAGGAATGACCCACTTAGCTTTGCTGCATCTAACCATGTTTCGGTCATTTTCGGTTGATGAAGCTCGAAGCAATGATTACATTTTCACATAAGACATCTTCTTTCACTTTGAATACCACACTGTCATTACTCTGATTACTATTTGACTCCCACAAGCATACTACCTCAGAGCTCGTATGTCTCGGAGAAGGGTGTTATGCTAAGAAAAGTTACCTTCTCCGCCACCAAGCAGACGTACATTTGTAAAAGTCAAACATTGTGTCTCAGAAATGCAATGTCAGACATTCGTCCTTACACTTTCGTTCTAGGACTAAACGAAACTGAATGAACTTTCCTCGGCCATTACAAGAAGAGAAGCCCTTGTGGTTTTGAGGTTTTTCATAACAAAGCGACCATCGCTACAATATAGTGAATCGAGATTTTATCCCCAATTAATCAACAAGTAGTCCCTCATTATTATTCGTCTCAATATCTCCGTCTTCAAACATCTCCAATCTTCGAACACGTAAATTGGTTTGAAGTGGTTTTCGGATAGGAATCACCAAAATCTGACTTTGGTTCCTTCGAAGCTAATCATCGCTTTAAAAGATGTTAAGTTCATATGTGGATATCAATCATCAATCAATTATTTTATCTTTTGTTTAATCAAATATCTTTCTTAGATATATTCTTTTCAATTTATTCCATTTTCTTTTCAAGAGTATATGGAATCATTAAGCCTCATTTATCCAATCATTTGGTTCATTTAAACCTTTCTTAAATTCTACAATCATTCCAAATCATTTTCTCTTTTACTTAGGAAAACCTTTCCAAATCATTCGTTTAATCTTAGCCAAAGATTTCTTATATTCAAGCTATAACTTTTAACTTTGGGAAAATATTCCCAAATCAATTTATTAAATCTTAATCAAAAATTTCCTTCTTAACTTCAAATCATATTCTTACAAATCGAAGATTTTCACAACAGAGCACTACGGCCACTTTAAATATGGTAAATTTCACCTCCAGGGACTAATGGCAAGTAATCCTACATCTTGAAGATCTTTGTCATCTATAATCATTGTCCTCAATATATTTTACCTCCAAAACTAGTTTGTAGGGTTTTTCGGATTGGAGTCACCCAAATTCGATTCCGGTCCTTTGGATAGGAATCAACCAAATCTGATCCCGGTTCCTTCGTGCCGATCATCGATAAAAATGATATTAAGTGGTTAACTAACATTCAAAGAATTTGTTTCTATTCTTTGATCTTGGAAAAACTTAGATATGATCTTTTAGAGCATCCGGGCTTTCTTTCGATCTATTCCACCCCTCGCCTAAAGATAAAACATAGGCCAGGTAAGTTCAGGGCACTGGTTGCTCCATCCGTAACCTTAGTCAAACACCTTGTTTTATCTTCTCAGATCTCACTAGCGGGACAAATGTACTAGTTGTTTCGACATACTCAGTTTGTTATTACATTCAATATTCTTCAATTATTGTTTAAGTGTTATAAACAATTCCTCTTAACCATTTATTCAAACTTTTATTAGAACTTCCAAATCATCTTTAAGTTGCTCAATTATTCTTTTTAAAGTCATTCAAAAAATATTAAGGATAAGTTTAAACCCATATTCAAAGGTTATAGAATTCGTAGCATAGAAGTGTTCGGAAAGTGCTATATAAGCTTATTTGACTCAAACAACTTTATAATATTTAAAATTAATATTTTCATTCCAAATCTCTTTTAATCTATTTTAATATATTTATCAAATTTATTTCTATTTTTAATCATTTAAAAATATCATTTTTAAAAGAAATCCCTTTTTGGATTTCGAACTACAAAATCGCGATGTTTTTAGAAAATTGTTTTTGATTTATTTCAAAATCTACTTGATGATATCTTGATTTTCTTTCTTGGTTGGAAAATTACTATCATTGTGGACCAAAGAATTTTTATTTTGAAGAAATCCGACTTATAAATCGTTCTCTATGTCAGTTTGAAGTTACGGATCGAAATTTACGAACTGCCGCTACGCGACAAGCTCCATTTTGACCAATTTTGTGAATTGCTTCGAAACTTGTCCGAAACACTTCAAATTTGTTTTAAACCATATTTGAATTATTTTAACTTATTTAAAACAATTCTTTCATCATTTCAAACTCATTTTTTATTTCATTTCATATTATAATATTATATTACTATAATATCATTTTCAATATTTTTAGATATTTTGAAATTATTATGAGGCTAAATAATTTCCATACACACATTTATACGGATTTAATTTCCATTGAATTAACTATGGTTAATTTCTAATCATTTCTCTTATCATTTATCAAACAAGTTATGAACCACATAAACAATCATACAACCAACCAATTTTGCAACCAAGTTATCAAACATTTAATCATTCAACATATTTAAAATTTTCAATCATTATACTTGAAATAAGTTATGGATTAATTAGTAAAAATGAGTACTCACCTTTTAACCAAATTGTCCACTTCCTACCAACATTTTTTTCAAAAAGCACTTCACTATTGTTTTCAACTTTAACTAACTTCAGAAAATTCCACAGAGCTTTCGCAACACCTTAAACTTGCTCCAAGCTCCTTGGAGTGAAATCGGAGGCACTTCCTTCTTTTTTCTTATTCTGGAGCTTCACAACTTGCTTTCCCCCTTCCCATATATTCGGCCTTGCCTTGATCATCCCCTTCCTCCATGATTTCTTCACTTCTTAGATGCTAAACCATGTTTTAATGTTATCCTAAGGTCTTTGGCAATGTTTGATGGTGTTTTGACTTTGTTTGATATGGTTTTGAAAAAGTTAGTAAGGAAATGGAAGAGAAGAAGCTATTAAAGAAGCTTTTAGAAAGCTTGAGAAAGAAAGAAGAATATGCAAAAATGTGTAAAAGAAAGTGGAAGAATGGCGGTCTTATTTACAGAAAAGTTTTGGATTAAAATAATATTTTGTAAAAAGACCAAAATACCCTTACTTATAAGTAATCTTATTTTTTTTCAACACTTAACATCACATTTCAAATCATTACTTTATGTCATTTTCACATAAACATTAAGTAAAGAAAGTAATAATTATGTTTCTTTGATTTGATGTTTTACTTTTTGACTTTTGTACTTTTTATGTTTACTTTTTTTAATTATATTCTAGAATTTTCTACGCATGTTTAGTAAAAGTAAACTTGATTAGTGAATTAATTAATACTTATACTATTTGAAAATATGTTTCTATGTAAGAAAATAAAGGTGCGACGATGTTGCGACAACTTTTAATCGACAAAACGTCGTTTTTCGACAAAATGTTCTATGGTCGCATTTTGACATTTTAGTTAAACTATTTATTTATGTAAACCAAATTTAAAATGAACTTTTTACTTCTATAAATAAATTAAAACATGTCTTTTTCTATTTTAAAATTATATTTACATAATATCAAAATCTCTAATTTTACGTTGTATGTAAAACTGACAAAATACGATAAATTCGGTTATTTTTGTAAAACTATTATTAACATGCTTTTAAATATTTTAATATGCTTTTATTATCTTTATTAAATGTTTTTAATAAGATTTATCTTTTTAAATAAATACTTAAACCTATTTATTTAAGCATTTACTTATTTTATATAAAACCTAACTTTTGTTGATTTGTTCTAAAAATCAAAATCTATACTTTTTAAATTATTAACTATAAGAATAAATAATTTATCTATTATTATCTATTATATATAACTTAATAAGTTTTAAACCTTTTTAAATTAAAATAAATGAAATCTCTCATTTTCGAAGTAGTGAAATTACGGGTCGTTACACGTTCGCACGAAATCGATCGTCTTTAGTTGGAGGCTATTTACAACAAAGATATAATCTAGCACTAGGATGCTGAGTTGGTCGAACTCAAAACGCAAATTATCGAGTCTGGAAAGAATGTCAGGGAGACGGCATAGGTGGTGAGTCGCTTGGAGACTTCCCATAAAAAGGAACTTGATGTAGCCCTTCAATGTAGCGGCATGCTTGCTTTAGAAAAGGACTCCTTGCAAAAAGAGAAAGATGCTATAGCTTACCGCATTGAGGAGCTCGAAGAATTTTTGAAAAAGGAGAGGGAGGAGAAAATTAATGTACAGGAGGAGTCGTAGAAATATTGCAAAGAAGTTGTCGAGGTAAGGAGCTTGAAAATGAAAATTGACGAACAGTTTGCAAAAATCAAAACTTTGAAAGAGGAAGCCCAGGAAAAGGGCAGAAAAGAGATGCTTGAGCAAGCTAACTCCCAAGTGGAGGCTGCCACTGTGTCCGATAGGAAGGAGATTATGGACTTGTTCGATCCGCTAGTTATTGAATATAATGTAAAGGTCTTGCTCCATCGTTACTTAAGCTTTCTTGGCGAGGGCTACCTCGAATCGCTTGCCGAAGACTGAGAACATATCGTTAAGATAAGAAAGAAGAGCTGGGAGAAGCTAACTTCAACGAAGAAGAAATAGTGAGAGAAGTTCTTCGAGGGTACGAGCCGTCAGATTTGGCCACCATTAAACTTCAGTTTTTAAAGGCTCCCGCACCTACCAAAGATGCAAAGGATATCATTGAGTCTTCTGGAACTGATCCTAAGGGTTCCTCTCCAACCCAAGTAGTCGGACCATCAAATTCTCATAGCACGGAGCAGCATGTTGGCTACGATCTAGACAAGCTTGGCTTTGGACCAGAAATGCTATCTTCCATCTATGAAGGAAGCACTCTAGCGACTACGGAAAGTCAACCGGCGTTGGTAGCACAATAAACTTCTCCGTACTCGAAAAGTTATCATTCTTCATGCATAATGGATTTTAGCTAATGTCCATGTATAAAATAAAATTGCAGGTCTTTTGGGCCCTAATCAGACTCCCAGGAGCGGTGCTGCCATGGAGCAGCAAGTAAAGGCAATCAAAGACCAGACCACTATTGACATTCTAAGGCCCGATGCCAAGTCATCAGTGCTCTTGATGAAAAAAACCTATAGACCCCTCCCTACTGATGACTCGGATGATGTAATGATCACTGGGGCTTTAGAGCATACCGCTGAAACTAGCATGAAAGAGAGGGATAAGGAGGAGGAGTTGAAGCGAAAAGTCAAAGGTGAGCCCACCGAGGTGGAAGTCGAAGTTCTTGATCTTGTACCATTGTAAGTCATTCCACCAGGCGGGTCAATTCCTAGGAAAATCCCTCCTTCCACGAGCACTCCGACTAAGGGCGGTGTTATCCCGCCCTTTGGTCAAGGCTGGAATATCAACAAATTGGCTGGAAAGGATGGATGTCATGATTGGAGATCGATGCGAAACAAGGCTATGATCGATGTTGTCAAAATTTGTCCGAGCCCCAATCAAGGCGGGATCGATTGGGAATGATGATCAAGGCTAGGAGGTTACGTTTTAAATTTCAGGTCAATCGGAGTTCGTATGCTCAAGATATGATCAATGCAATTTCAGCAAAAATCATGTTCGAATCAATCTGTTCGTTTCCATCAAAAGACCATGTTCGAATCGATCAGTTTGGACACATCTGGAGCTACACTATTCGTATCGATCTAGACGGACCTTATTCATATCGATCAAGCGCTGACAATTCGCATCGGTCCCAGTGCCCCTAATTTCATATCCATCATGAAGCCACTGTTAGTATTGATCATTACGTATCGATTGATACGAATAGAGCAGGATGATCGATGCAAATGGAGCAAGTTCTGATCGATTCAAACAACACATTACTGATCGACTCGAACATTATGGATTGGTTCGAGCAAAGCATGTGCATAGGGGAGACTCGGTCAATTAGGCATGAACTTCGGATCGATCCAAAAATCAAGCGCCCCATCAACTTGCAGGCGCGCGCTCAACACTGACTCGAACCAATCGATACGAATATATTGATTCGAACTAGATAGCCCACCAAAAACTACAATTTGCATCGATCATATCATACAATCAGCAGGTCGAAATGCAACCAAATTTTCAGAGGAGCTTACGTACAACCTAAAGAATGTTTCTGCCAAGTTTCGAATGGATTGGATCAAATCTTGATCGATACGAAATAAGTTCGTATCGAACACGGATCGAGTCGAAATTATGTGGGATCGATCGCGTGGGCCCACTCACGTGTCGGAAGAAGTCTCCCGAGATATAAGCGAGATGTTTGCAGCCTACGCCTATAAATAGCACTCAGGCCCAACAGAGAAATGATCTTTTTGCTATCCAACATCCAGACTCTGCCGAAAACATCTTTGCACTACAAGGCTGCTTTTGTAATCAAATTTCATCACTGTAATCCGCTGTAATCGGTTGTAACAGAAAGGAAAGTCAATAAAAGATTAACTTTTCAAGTGGACGTAGGCCGAAGATAGTCGAACCATGATAAATCTTGTGCCTCTATCTATTTCTTTCCATTTTAGGTTTGTTATTCTTTATTTTTTATCCTCTACATTACTTAGTTCTGTGATTTGTGATCATTTATTGCTGATCTATGTTCATACACTGGTGCTTTCATGATATTTGGGGTTTGTGACCAATTTTAGCGCAAACAGGCGGCAAAGGATCTCGAAATAGAAGTTTGAGCGGCTCAACCCCTGAAAAATCCAAAAGGGAGAGAAAGTCAAATAAATAGTCATTACTTCATATTATTGTATTTAGTTTGCATTATCATTTCTTTCCTTAATCGTAGATGTACAAGTATGAATCCCGATTTTTTGAAATAACTTGTATTGGAAATTTGATGCTTTTGAATAATTTTTTTTGCTTTCGATTAAAAATCATGTGAATTGTTATTTTGATAGTTGAACGATTACTTTCCTTTCAATGTAGTTGTAATTCGTTGATCGCAAATTTTATTAACAATTCACTATCTTCATCTCAAGTCCTCCTTGCGGTCGTTGCCTTAAGTCATAAAGAATACTGGGCAGGAGCAGTAGTGAGCTGTCGTATTCAGCTTTTAGTAGCTTGTATTCCTCCTGTTGATTTCAGTTTGGAGTTTGCGGAATAAAGAACGAACGAAATCCATTCATCTATTTATTTGCGTTTATTCTCCAGTCCGTACTCTGGGGACTTAGAGCTATTTTGCGAGAGGTTGATTCACGCTTGATTTATGTTCATATTCCAGTCTACACTCTAGGGACTTAAAACTATTTGGTGGGCGATCGATTCACACCCGGTTTATGTTTATACTCCAATCCGCAGACTAATCTCATGGGGGGTCGGTTCACGCTCAAATCATGTTTATACTCTAGTTCGCACACCAAGGACTTAGAGTTATCTCATGGGCGGTCAGTTCATGCCTGAATTACGTTTGTAGTCTAGTCCGCACTCCGGGGACTTAAAGTTATCTTATGGGCAGTCAGTTCATGCCCGAATCATGTTTATACTCCAGTCCGCACTCCGAAGACTTAGAGTTATCGATAGGTAGTCAGTCATACCCGATTTGATGTTTACACTTTTTTTGTTCGCCTCAATTTCGTTTCAGTCCCACAGTCCAGGCAGGAAAAAATTTCAATCTCCAAATCATCGACGATATTTGTTCTTATTGGGTGTCCCATCCTTTAAACCATTTATGGAAATTGTTAGTCGACCAAATTAATGGAGCTCATCTTGTTCGATCCCATCGGGGATTAATACGATTGGTCGATTTCAAACTCCAAGAGCCTGTTCAAACATATTGATAGCAATCAGTCTCATTATGTACTTAGCACAAAATGCAATAACAATCATATATGTAAAGGAAGTTCGAGACTTTATTCACCAAATGGAAAGGAATAAACTAATATGTCTTATCACATGTTCAAAAAATCAAATGCTAAAGCAAATACTGAAAGTAAACAAAACTAGAATATAAAGAAAATGTTCTAAGTGAAATAGCATCGTAAATGTTCACTATTCCATCCTCTTGAAAGTGTAATAACGTCGACAGTAGCTAGCTTGAAACTTCCTTCTCCAAGCCTCTATTCGATGACATACGGTCCTTCCCATGTCGGTTCATGTGTGACGGGGACAGAAAAAACCCATTTTAGGATGAGATCGCCAACTTCAAAGGATCTTAATTGCATTTTGGTGTTGTAATATCGGGCGACTCGATGTCGGTATGCTGCTGCCCTTAAATCGGCATCTTCGCACTTCTCATCTTTAAAGTCCAAAGATTCCAAGACAAGATCTTTGTTCGTTTTGAGGTCATAGTAAGTCACTCGGTGAGAAGTGACTTCGAGTTCCACAAGGATAATAGCTTCGGATCCACAAGCAAGAGCGAATGGAGTATGGCCCGTCGTGGACTTATGGGTGGTTCTGTAAGCCTAAAGTGTCGTAGGAAGTTCGTTCACCCACTTGCCTCTTGCCTTCGCCAAACATTTTTTCAAAATAGACTTGATAATTTTGTTACAGCTTTAACCTGCCCATTCGCCTGAGGTTGAGCGACCACTGCAAACTTCTTTTCAATATGATATCCCGACAAAATTCTTTAAATTCAGCAATATCGAAATAAGTCCCATTATCAGTTACAATAGTTCGTGGAAGACCGAAATGATATATGATGTTTTGGACAACGAAGTTGATCACTTTCTTAGTTGTGATAGTGGCTAACAGTTCGGCCACAGCCTATTTGGTGAAGTAATCAATTGTGACAGTAGCGTACTTCGCACCTCCCTTAGAGATTGGTAAACAGCGGATGATATCAATACCCCACATAGCGAATGGCCATTTGTGTGATCTTTGTTGGCGGAGCTCTTGGGACTTTCGCATATATATGGCACTTGTCCCATCGTCTCACATAATCAGCAGCGTCCCGGTTCACAGTTGGCCAATAATATCCATAACGGAGTTTGTCCTCCGGTGTAACCGCCGCATTCTCCCTCATGAAATTCTTTTAGAACACGCTTTCCAGTCATTAGCGATACACTGGAGTAGGTAAAACCTTTTTTGTACATAGTTCTTTTTTGCATAATATACCGCGAAGCTTTGTGAAGGACTTGTCGCTTTTCATTCCTCCTTTCAGGAAAGATTCCATGCACCAAATAATCTTTAAATGGAGTCATCCACAATTCCCTCTCAGATTCCACTTCTAGTACTTGATTAATTTTCATCATATTTATACTTGGGGTGTGCAATATCTTGATTAGAACCAAGCCCATATGTTGCGCATCGCCTATCCTAGCGAACTTTGCCAATGAATCAGCTTCTCAGTTTTGCTCGCGTGGGATATGTGAAATGTCATAGTATTCAAATTCTACCAACAACTCCAGAACTCAGGTAAGATACGGAGCAAGTCATTGCCCCTTAGCCAGATAGTCTCCTCTAACTTGATATCCACTAACTGCAAATCACAAAAGATTCCAAGAGACTTCACCTCTAGTTCTCTAGCAAGTTTAAGTTCAGCAATCAATGCTTCATACTCAGCCTCGTTGGTTATAGCAGGAAAATCAAGCTTCAAATCATAGCAAATTGAATAGTTTTAGCGGTTACAAGCACAATCCCAGCTCCGAAACAGTAATCATTAGATGCTCCATCAGTGTACAACTTCCATCGCCCAGTAGGGATTCCGCTACCTTCTGGAAGCTCATCTTGCATGGTAAATTTTGCTCTAAAATCTACCAACACTTGACCCTGGATAGCTCTACGAGGCAAATATGTAATGCCAAACTGGCTAAGCTCAATGTTCCATTTAAGCAACCTCCAAGACCGCTTAGGTCATTGTAGGACCTGTCGTAATGGTTGGTCGGTGTAAATGTTAATCAGATGTGCCTGGAAGTATGGATGAAGATTTTGTGATGCGATTAGCAAGTAGTATGCCAATTTCTCTATCTTCGAATAATTCCTTTCTACTCCTATCAATCGCTTACCGACATAATACACCTGCCTCTGAATCCAGTTCTCCTCACAAATCAAGTCGTCACTTATGGCATGTGCTAACACAGCCAAATAAATGTACAACTCCTTGCAATCTACCAGCTTTGATAAGACAGGGGTCTCTCCAAATGGTTCATCAAAGCTTAAAACGTGTCTTCACAATCCCGCCTCCATTCAAAGTTTCTTTTTCCCTCCCTAATCAAATCAAAGAAAGGAATGCATTTGTCAGTTGCTCTGAGGATAAATGGACTTAAAGCAGCCACCTTCCTATTCAAACTTTGCACTTGCTTAATGGTTCTTGGCCTTGAATATCTCGAATAGCCTGAATCTTCTCTGGATTAACTTCAATTCCTCGAGCATGGACAATAAAGCCCAAGAATTTTCCTGACGCAACACCAAATGAACATTTCAAAGGATTGATATTCATGTTATAAAATCGAAAGATGTTGAACATCTATGTCAAGTCTCGAATATATTCTTTTGATCGTGGTGACTTAACGAGCATATCATCCACATAGACTTCCATTGTCTTCCCAATCTGGTCTTTAAACATCTGGTTAACTAAGCGTTGATAGGTTGCTCCAGCGTTCTTCAATGCGAACAACATCACCATGTATCAGTATAATCCAACATCCATCACAAATCTGGTGTGTTCCTGATCAGAGACATGCATCGCGATTTGGTTCTACCCTGAGTACACATCCATAAAAGACAACAATTCATGCCTTGCAATCGAATCAACCAGCTCGTCGATCCTTGGAAGGGGAAAACTATCTTTAGGACATGCCTTGTTCAAGTCTGAATAGTTAATGCATGTTCTCCATTTCCCATTCGCCTTCTTCACTAGCACGGGATTAGATATCCATTTAGGATAGAGGGCATCGTGAATATACCCATTGACTTTCAGTTTATCCACCTTCTTTTAAGAGCGACGGATCTCTCCAGATCCATGCCTCGCCTTTTCTGTTTTACCAGAACATACTTCGGATCAAAGTTTAATGCATGGTTCGCAATGGAAGGCGAGATCCCACACATGTCAGAATGAGTCCAAGCAAATACATCCAAATTCGTTCAGAGAAAATCAGCAAGTTCTCTCATCATTGACAGGTTGAGCTTGGATCCAATCTTCAAGAACCGTAAGGGGTCGTCATGGCTGACTCTTATATTAATCGTTAGCTCAACCAGCGCAGCCTTGGTCTCCTTGGGCTCCTCTTCATCATCTCTCAGATCTATGTCTCTATAGAACCGACTATGGCGCTCAAGCCAAGGCTCAGGCACCATTTGTCAATCTGTGCTAACTTGGATGCAGACATATTTGTCCACGCCCGTTCCCTTCCCTTTATGCCAAGCTTCTCTAAACTCAACCACATAACATGCACGTTCAGTGGCAAAATCACCATGAACCACTCCTACTCCATTATCGGTTGGAAATTTTATAGGTAAACACCACGAGGCAAGAGCCGCCCGAAATTCAGCTAGGGCCGGTTGATCCAGAAAAACATTATATGGTGAGTCAACATCCAAAGCAATGAACGGTAGCATTCGCACTCTCCTATGTTCACCTTTCCATAATTCAATTGGCAACTCCACATAACTAACACCTCAGTCGCCACACCATTGAAACCATGTATACGAGCTTTAGATGATTTCAAATCTTTAGCCTCCATTCTCATTTGATCATAAGCCTTCTTGAAAATAATGTTTACCAAACTTCCACAGTCAATAAATCCTTTCCACCAAATAAGGGCCAATCATGGCAGAAATGACCATCGGGTCAATTGTAGGAGCCCCTACCCTATCTGCATCCCTGCTTTTGAACACTATATCATCAATCATCGTACATTGCTGCTTCGCTGGAGCTCCGTCCTCCGTATTTGAATAGTAATCAGAATCCACATGCCTTATTGTGCTAGCATAGCACTACATTTCCTGCTGATTCCTATCCGTAGGATGCGGTCCATAACTATTATGTTTATCACTAATCTTCCTTTGGTCTGCGCAGGCTCCTCAGCCCTACACGGAGCATGTCCTCTATTAAGGTTAGATGCCCCATGTCCGCCATCATATGGAGTTTTCACAAACTGCTGCAACTTCTTTTCTCGAATCAACTTATTGACAGCATCGTGGAGATGCCTGCACTCATTCGTATTGTGTCTGTAACACTCGTGAAACTAGAAATACTTTCCTCTGTGTCTCTCACAACTCCTTTAGATGTAGCTTCTTATATTGAAAAGTATTACAGGTGGATAGGAAAATATTATCTAAGGATGCGTTTAAGGGTATGTAGTTGTCATACATAGGAATCCTAGGCCTCAGCCTATCGGACTCCCTCTTTTGTTCTCAATTCACATCTCCATTCCTCTTCTGTTGATTCGGCTTATTCTAAACATTAACCTGAACTTTCCCGAAACTCTCACAAGATTGCTTTATTGTAATATTGCTTTATACTACTTCTCCTCTCGATCCCATGACATTACTTTTCCTAGAGGACTTGGCTTCCTCCTTCCACAAAAACTGAGCTGCCTTTGAATAGAAGCCCTCCAACATGGTCGGTGGTTTTCCATCTAGCCAATCACCAATTTCGGATTCTGGATCAATCCGTCTCATCATAGCCATAATTATAGCATGGTTATTTAGGTTACTGACTTCTATAGCGGTGACATGAAATCTTTCCAAGTAGTCCTTAAACGATTTCCCTGGAGCCTGGATTACGCTAGAGAGTGACATCATGTCTTTAGGATGAGTAACGTGGATCCGGAACTGCTCCACAAACTTACTTGCCAGTTCATCAAATCTTGAAATCGATCTTGAGGGAAATTTTGTAAACCATATCATTGCAATCCCAGAGAGGGTTATAATAAAGCATTTACATCTAGTTTCTTTATTGGCTCTTGTTGAGTCCACTAACCATTCGTACATCATGATATGCTTCTTAGGGTCGGTTTTCCCTTCATTTGGAAGGCATCGTAGCATGTTGAACCTCCTTGGATATTCCGCATGCAAAACATTGTCAGTAAATGGGGTATGGCTCTTGGAAATCCCCCAATCATCATTTTTCAAACCCTAGCTCTCTCTCACCAACTGTTTGACCATCGCCGATAAATCCGGTATCTGAATGGGTGGTACCAAGCGGTGGTCGCGATCCACCTCACACGATTGGTCCAGTCGATGTCTACAAGCCGTTTCACGCCTTATTGGTCCACTATCCTCTTGATGTGCACCTTAAACATCTTGTCATCATTTCAGTGGGGTACCTGGTCAGCATTAAAGCGAACTCCAGGATCCAACCTTTCGAAAATTTCTCCAGCTCGATTCCCTAAGTGCAACTGGGGAATCCCTCCTCTAGAAAAGGGATCGATACCAAACCTTAAGGAGGGATCGGCACTGACCTGTCTTTGTAGACCGTATTGATCTGCCAAGCGATGCTCCAATGTTCCTGCTTGCTCTCCTTCGATCGTGCAATGCCTATGCTTGTGATATTCATCTGATGAGGTTGAACTCTCCAACGCAGAGTAAGAATGGGGTCCCTTTTGGCGTTCTTACGCTATTGTTGATAAATCTAGTTCATTAAGCTAGCATTAGTCTGAATTTGCTCATTCAGTTGTCTACAGCTTTCAATCAACTCCCTCATCAAGTTATCGAATTTAGCTTTAGTTTTAGAGTCAACGGGATTCTAGACTTCCGCGGGATCCACATTCAAGTTTGTAGGGTGGTTGCTTGGAGCTTATTGTTGAATACTGGCAGTTTCATTCGCATCGACATTCTAAGAAGTTGATCCGATATGTCTCACCAATGTGGATTTCCTTGTCTAGATTCTAGTAAATTTGAGTAGTATCTATAAGCTTTTGAAGATGTATCTCGATCTCCTTTGGGGTATTTTCTCAATCCAGTAGCAGCAAAAATGATCCTAACGTGCTGAGAATCAAATTCTCAGTGAGTAAAATGTTTGCAACCAAATTGGCCACAAACACCCGACAATATGTTTGTGTAGCAAAGTAAATGAAGAAAATAAATAAAAATAGAGGAATATATAAAAACAATAAGCAAATCATAGCACAAAATAAGAATAACAAGATTTATAGTGGTTCGGCATTGAATGCCCACGTCCACTTTGAATATTCTCTTTATTGATCCACCTTAATCTTGATTACAATAAGAAACAGCAAGAGGTAAGAGAATAACGGAGGAAGTTGATTACAATAAAAGTGTTATGTAACTGGTAGCGTAAAAATCCTCAGAATGATCCCCTAGGCTTATATTTATAGGTAAAGGCGACCACCGATCTCTTTGAAACTTTGGGAATAGGACCTTCTCATCCAAATGGGCCTACCATAGGGGACGCTAAACCCAAATCTCAATGGAGAGGGATCAGTACCGATCCCTCCATTTGTTGAATTTGGAGCAACGATCCCTATGGTAGCTTCTTCATACTTGGATATAATGGTATCTCAAATATCTTGATGATTGGATGTGTGAAGCTCATGCCTTTGCTTAATATTTGGTTCGAACCTCCTTTGAAGTTGTTGTTATTGATCCCTTCATATCATCTCATGCCTAACCCTATAATATGCCATCCATTCGTATTCTCCGAACATCGTCACATAATACCGATCCCTCCTGATCATCCATAATAAATCCATGAAAACTATCAGCAGGGACCAATAGGTTCGTAGTGATCCCATGATAACTACATCCGGATAAAGTTATTAACGGAGATCAGTAGGTTCATAGTCAACCCATGAAAACTACGATATAAGAGAAGTTATTGGATATACCGATAGGTTCTTAGTGGTCCCATGAAAACTATAAAACCAGACAGATAGTCCGTAAGAGTTTAGAAAGGTTATTAGTCGGACAAGAGAACTAAAAGGTTTTTAATGATCCCATGAAAACTATGAGACCAGATAAATAGTCAATAAGCTTTGAACATGCTATTAGTCAGCCCATGAAAACTAATAGGTTAATAGTGACCCTAGAAACTATAACTAAGACAGATAGTCAATTGAATGAGGATGGGAAATCTAGAATATTTTGCATGTTTTCATATCATCGTGATATTTTAAATTGGTATGTTTTTAACCATTGTAGATGCAGGTGCACAGTATATGGTTATTATAAATTTTTGGGTAAGATACTAGTAAGGGGAAACCCATTCTGCTAAGCGGCACGGTCTCACTAGATATCTAAATGGTTCGAGATGGTAGTTTATTATTCATACCAGGCTTTTTATCCGACTCGAAGTTTATGTTTTTCCCTTAAACTCTCGGGTGCTCAATTGATTTTGCGTAGTTTGAGAGTTGAGGTTTCAGGTTTCCCATTAAACGAATAAGCTTTTGGAGACGTGCATAGGGTAAGCTAGCTAATAAGAGTTCTTTTTGTTTGATTCCGCTATGTTTTGGTTATAATGGAAAAGTTGTTTAATTGCCAATGTTTAGACTCTGATCATCCAAAGGGGCATCTACATATGTCGCTCTTGGCTTATTTTGTAATAATTAGATTTTCTCTTAATATGATTTCGAAATTGGGATTATATAGTGAATTTGAAATATGATTTGAAGTGGAACGAGAAATTTTTTTTACGGTTTAATTTTTTTCATATCCATGTGTTTCTATTATATCAATGTATACAACACTAGCGCATTTCGTCACCGAGATTTAATAACTATTGATGACTACAGCATCCGTAGCCGTCGGTTTTGGGCCTCCAAATGGGGGATGTTACCATATCCTATGAACCTAGAACAATGATCAAAAGTAAAGCGTTAGCTGATTTCGTTACCGAAAGCACTGGTTACAGGGTTGAAACTGAAAAGGAAAACTGTAAGGGTAAACCACTCTCTTAGTAACTTTATGTAGATGGAGCCTCGAATGAACAGGGTGCAGGTGTCGGTTATATTATGGTCACTCCGGATAATCATCAGACTTACTGTTCAACCAAGCTTACTTTCTTACCAACCAACTATGTAGTTGAATACGAACCCCTGATTAAAGGGCTATGAATGGCAGTTTCTATCAAGATCTCGGAAATTTGAATACTCATATAGCTGTCAGTTTATTGATTTCTACAAGGCTCTAGACTAGAGGTTAGCTCTCTATGTTAAACAGGTGAAGCGGTTACTTGAAGCTTTCGAGAGTTATTAAATTGAAAGCATTCAGAGGGATCAAAATGATAAAACCAATGCCTTAGCAAAGTATGCAAGCTTAAGAGATGTAAGAGAGTTCAATTTTATCATAGTCGAGGTCTTGGAAAAACCTAGCATACAAGTATCGGAGAAAATATTGGTAATAATGCGAGCTTAAGTTACCCGAGAAAAAGCCACAACACCTGTGATATCTGAAGAAAACTAGATGTCCCCATATATTCAAAATCTAATCGAAGATATACTACCCTTAGATGCTATTGAGGCAAGACGAATTAAATATAATGCTCCAAGGTTTAGTATTATAGATGGAATACTAAATAGAAAGGGATTCTCAACTCCATATTCTTAGCGTGTAAAGGCCTCAAAGGAGATCAATTATTAAAAGAACCTCACGGAATTTGTGGAGACCATTGTGGTGGGCAAAAGTTAGCAAAGAAAATACTTAGACAGGGCTTCTATTAGCCCACACTAATTCAAGATGCATTAGATTATGCTGGAACATGTGACAAGTGCCAGTTTCATGCAAAGAGGTCGAGGGCTCCCTAGTGTGCTCACCGTAATTTTGAGTCCATGGCCATTCGATATCAGCGCATTAATCTTATTGGACCCCTTCCTATTGAAAAAGGTGGGGCAAAATATGCTATAGTCGCAACTGACTATTTTACAAAGTGGGTTGAAGCTGAAACCTTAGATACCATTACCTCCAATAAAGTAAATTTGTTATGAAGAACATCATACCTAGATTTGGTATCTCATACAAGATCATTACGGATAATGGTACTCAGTTCGAAAGCCGAAAGTTTATGGAATATTATCAAGATCACAGCATCATCAAGAGTTTTTCCTTGATGTCCCACCCACAAGCTAATGGGGCTATTGAAGCAAATAACAATACCATTAAAGATTGTTTAAAGAAGAGGTTAAACAAAGTGAAGGATAATTGGGTTGATGAACTGCCTTTCGCTATATGGGCTTATAGGACGAGTTCCAAGACTTCATCAAGACATACTCCTTTCTCCTTAGCTTACAGATTTGAAACCATACTCCCAGTTGGATTAGAGATTGCTTCCCATCGAAGGCATTATTATAATACATAGCAGAACATAGAGCTTAGAGAAGAGTCAATAGATCTACCCAATCTTCGAGACCCAGCCTTGTTGAGAATGGTAGGATATATTCGAAAGATGACCTGATACTATAACCAAAGGGGCTAAACCAAGAAGTTTGAGAAGGGAGACCTTGTCCTTCGAAAGATAATTCCCCATACAAAGGATATAGCAGACAGACCACTCGGTCCAAATTGGAAAGGACCCTTAATAAGTCATGATGTCATTCCCCCAGGAACGTATAGATTAAAAAGACCAAATGGCAACATAATACCTTGGACTTGGACAACCGAGAAAATGATACATTTCCATAGCACGAAGCCATTACATGAACAAAATTTTTATCCACAAGCCTGGGATAATAACCAATAACTTAGTCATGCCTCAAGTATGTCATACAAGACTTTAATTTCCTTAAGTCTTAAGCATTTCGAATGTTACGTCAAAAACGTTTCAGTCGTGATTATTGCTGTGATCAAGCAATATCATGAAACTATCAAAAAGTGCATCAAAGCGTTTTATTCATGATTATTGCTATGATCAAGTAATATCACATAATTTACAAAAAGCACATCAAAATGTTTTAGTCGTGACCATTATCCTGATCAAGAAATATCACACAACTTTCAAAATTGCATCAAAGCGTTTTAGTCATGATTATTACTGTGATCAAGAAATATTATGCAACTTCCAAAAAGTACATCAAATATGTTTTAGTCATGACCATTTACGTGATCAAGCAATATCACGCAATTTTCAAACAATGCATCAAAATATTTTAGTCATTACCTTATCACCCCACTACCAAAGATACAAAGAAATGTCTTGGTCATGGTATGGCTTTGACGTAGTATCATGTGAATTTCAAAGCCATCCTTTCACTTCACAATAACTACTTAGTTTCATCAAATAATTGATTTCTCCATACGACAGTTACTTAGTTTCGCATCATGGCAATTTTATGATTTCGCCTTACGGTAGTTATATAGTTTCACCTTAGGGCAAATTAATGATTTCGCCTTAAGACAATTACTTAGTTTCTCCTTATAGCAAAAAAAATTGCCTTTGGTTAATAAATGATTTTCACCAAACAAATAGCATTTAATTTTGTCCCTAAGAAGGTAAAAGATTGAAAAAAGGAGTAGGTTCCTGAAAATATTAAAGTTTGGGTAGATTCCCAATATAGTGAGCCATTGTCGAGTAGTACCATGCACCGGGTAGATCATCGAGAATGTTAGAAAATTGGGTAGATCCCAATATAGTGAGCCATGGTCAAGTAGTACCGTGCACTAGATAGATTCCCAAAAGATTAGAAATGCGAGTAACCCCCAGTGAATCATGATAGTGGGTAGATTCCTAAGGACAATATATTAGGGTTATCTAAAACCCTTATGGTTATGCAAAACCATGCATTGGGTAGATTCTCAATAATAGTGAGCCACGACCAATAGAGACGTGAGCCATGGCCAAAAAGGGTCATGCAATTTGTGAGCCACAGCCGATAGTGTCATGCAAAGAGTGAGTCATAGGAAATCAACCGTGTTGAATGCACTATGTGAGTTACAACCATGGTATTGTTTAAAGAGTGAGCCATGGCCGAATAGCATCATGCAAAGAGTGAGCCATGGTCAAAAGTACCATGCATGGTCAAGTGGTTGGTTAACGAATTTCTAACATTTAACAATCATTTTGTGTTCTTTACTCCTTTTAGAAAAGCTTTAGTTTGAAGATCATTAATGGAAGCTTAGTATCAAATGTATTTGTACAACAAGCTGAGGAATAAAAGCTCTCGGCTGAATCTTTAAAGTGAACGTAGGGATCTCGGTCCTAAACCACTATAAATTTCATGTCTCTTTTACCTTTTGATGCTTATTTCTTGTTTAAGTTTTGGTATTTACTTAACCTACTTTCATCCTCTCGGAATGAACTTTCAGGAACTTCGGGGTGTTAGTTAGATGAAAAATCTATCTAACAGCGTATTATAAAAATCAAACACCTTTATCGTGAACACGGTTGGTTATCGAGTTATATGTAACAAATCACATAATTGTCTCTAGGCCATACTCCTAACTCTATTAATCTCCCACTTGCACTTTGAGTCAATTATTGAATCTTATTCCAACTCCTTCGATTGATTTTCTCAAAAACTAATTGGGTTAGTCCCTCGGTGAATAAGTATGCTATATTATTTTATTTATCCAGTCTGTTAATTAATTCCCTTCGATGCTGATAAACCACCTTTATCATGTGGAGCCTTTTGGATTATATTTTTGATCCTTGTGAGCTTTAGGCTCTTTTAAGAACTGTAGCACAATACTATTATCATATGACAATGTCATGGAAATATCGACATTTAGAATCACCCCTAGCTCAATTACAAATTTGTGCATTCATTTATTCTTCTTTTATTACAGTGTAATTCAAGACGATGCACTTAGCCTTTGATTGAATCAACAACTAGTTATTATTTGGAACATTTATAACTTAGAGTTCTTAACTTAAGATTGAACATGAATCTACGATTGACGTAGTATATCAGATACCACTTATGATGTTTGACTCACTACACTCCTTCATATGGAGTCATTGTTTCTACAAATAATTCTTTAATATTTTGTAAATGCTTAAAAACACTCTAAATTACCTTTTAGTGAACTCAATTAGAATTGATACTTGCTATGTATTAAATACATGGGAAAAATGCGATATTGCCAACATCCTTTTATATTAATTATAAAAGATGTTTACATATATGTGTCAAATCATTTAAGGAAACCATCTTATATTCTCTGCATTAAACATTTCATATGGTGTCTATGTATATCATATGGAATATTACCAACATCCTTTTATATTGATTATAAAAGATGTCCTTTCAAATCTAATATTGCGGATTAAACAACCAAACTATAATAATTTTAACACGGTTATATCATTAAAAATCATAAGCTTGTAGTTTAAAATCTACTTTCATAGGCCAGAATGTAAGAAGGTCCGCCGCCACTCCTCCCCTTTAACTCAAGCCCTTATAGTGGCAATAAGTTTGTTGTTTACTTATAGTTTTCTGTAATATTCTAGTGCCTTTATAGATCTTTATTTCAAATGCTTCTACTTCATTTCGGCTGAAATTCAAATTATTTGATTTCTATTTTAAAATACTTATTCAATTTTGAGCTACTGAAAGATACTTTTCTATCAGTTCTCAGAACATATCCATTAACCCACAACTCAAATTCGCTCCCACTAACTTTGAAACATTTTGGTTATTAGTGCAAACAACATATTCTAAATCATTATTTAGAATTTTTGTTTCAATATACATATACCACAACTCAAAGATCACACTGATCTATAATTTTGTGAGTAAAATCCGAATTAACTTAAGTGTGTTGAATGATGAATTTGTTACGTTAGTTTCAACGATTGATATTTATGATGTTATTCTTTCAACATAGCTAACCATATTCCAACTGCATTGATCTTCTTCTTGGATACACTTTTTAGGTCGATTGATCATATCCCTTTAGGTGCAACTATCAAAATCATATTTTGATAATGTATTTGGAATCAACTATGGATTTTCTCATCATGCCATATGGTAGAGCCAATACTCTTAATGGATTATTATTTAAGGAAATGATTTTATCAACATCTATAACAAAATCATAGTTTCTCTTTAATGTATGAGATTTCTCATTAGACATTCTAATCAGTTGTTTTGTTTAGGGTTGATCAATTTCATTTCATCATTTGTATCCATTTTTATCTTTAGATTGTATCCAACTCCATTTTACTACCAAAAATCCCAAAAAGAAATTCCTACATCATGAAATTGGTGTTTCTTGAAAAAACAATTGTTTCTCGGTGTAATAGAATATGTATTTATGACATTTCATGTATTGCCTATGTACAAGTATAATTTTTTTTTAAGTTTATGAAACTTATGCGCATAACATAAATTGGCTAATCAATACGATAGGTCCCAAACTAATTTAGGAAGGTCTATAGAAGACCCTTTATAAATAAGTATTACATGCAGTCTCTCAAGTCATACAACCTATCAACTCCTTGACCAAGGATATGTAGAGTTTGTTTCAACAACTCTTATATTGAATGATTTTATACACTTCATTTTTAATGAAGTTAATTTTAACCTTATGTACTTGCTCTGGAGTGTGCATCCTTACAGAAAAATGTTAACTCAACTTCATTTATCGTCGATCGTACTTTGTCCAATGAATTCTGATTACTCCTTTTATCAACACATCATTATGTATCTTAAGCAGGAATGAATTTTGTGATTGAATCTTTTTCATATCTAGGTACTTTGAAAATCCCTTCCAATAAACTCACCTATTCATTTAATCAAATCATTTTTTACACATTATGTTATTTACTTTCATTTCATATTCTATGAGCTTATCATCAACATGTTACATGTGTATCATATACATATGTTTATGCTTGTGACAATTCATTGTTTAATTTAGTAAAGTATATGAAAGTGTTTTGGCATCATTAGAGTTACGATAATATACAACTATATTTATCAATCCTATAAGTTCACCAACTCTTATGTTGCTTCCACTGAATGGATGTTTTTCCTTTAATCGTTTGAGATATAATTCATAAGTATCATACAATTGACAATCATATGATTATTATTTCTCAAAACTATGGCTTAGTCCACTATTTCAAAATAATTGTAATATTTCAGACGCTCATGTATTTTCGAACACATCATTTTTAATCTTATAACACTATTATTGTAATTTTATTGTATAATGAATATTCATGCTACTCATATCAAAATAAAATTATATTTATTTTTAGTTAATACTGAAAATAGCATTTCACAATTAGAGGTTCCTAGCTCTTTATAGTCACCTTCACAGTTAGAGTCTGATTCACGAAATCATAGAGGAAGAAATAAAAATATGTGTTTTTCACTATCAAATCTTCTACTTCTCCTGGCACTTAGGGGTTCAATTCCCACTTCTATAAGTCCTGTTCAAATATAAATGGAAAGGACTTTATTAAAGCTGTAAAAAAACTTTTTTGAAAACTGCAGAGTGAACCTAAGTATTAATTGTACCAATATTGTCATAATTCCTAAGGTTGATCACTATACTCATGTTATATATAAGTATATTTCTAAAATCTTAGCTAATAGGATGAAGAGTGTCACTGCTTCAACCATCTCTAATAACCAAAATGCATTCCTTCCTAATAGGAATATCAAAGATAATATCCTCGTCACTCAAGAGGTGATGAGAGAATATAAAAGGAAAAAAAATATACCCCTTAGATGTTTAATGAAAATGGACATATAAAAAAAATTTAAAACTATTCAGTGGAAGACTATTGTTTATGTTCTCATCATATGAATTTCCCTACCCAATTCCTTATAATAATTTATTCATGGATTTCAATTGCTAGCTACTCAATTTGTGTCAATGGTGAATCAACTAGATACTTCTTTGGTACTCAAGGAATTAGACAAGTAAATCACATCTCCCTTTCCCTTTTTATTGATGTTATGGAACTTTTAATTGGCTAGTTAAATAAGGAAATGCTTGAGAAATTTTTTGATGTGCACCCCATATGTAATAACCATAGCATTTCCTCTCTCATGTATGTTAATGACCTGATAATTTTATTAAACCTAACTATAAATCTATCAGCGTTCATCAAATATTGGACCTTTTATGGATGCTTTGGGCTAAGGATTAATAAACAAAAATATCACATATTAATAGCACATATTTCTAAAGTGGAAAAAAGGTACTTGATTGACATTTCATCCTCGTCTTCTCTTTCTTTGAATAAAATTTACCTAGGGGCATATCTATTAACTAGAAGATTTCTTCTTCTTAATGCCTATTGATGTTTGAAAAGATTTTCCATAATCTTTCCTCCTAGAAAACTTCTCAACTTTTAATAGCTGGTAGAATCACTATAGTTAAATCTATAGCCACTTTTATGTGCATATACTATGCAAGGTGTACATTCCCCAAAATAATCTTATCAACAAGCTCAACTCTGCTCTCAATCACCTTATTTAACATGGTAATCTACACTCTTAAAGGCTTATTATCATTTCATTCAAAATCCTAGTGCTCTGTTCTGACAAAAGAGGTATAGTAAAGAACTGGAATAAGGATGCCTATTCTTCTGACATAAATAAGCTAATGGCCAAAGGTCCTGGATTATGGTCTTGCTAGATGAAAAACACCCTCCTTAAGAAGAAATAAATTTTGGACAAAGAGTATTCCTCTTGATTGCAGTTTGGTTTGGAAGAACGTTCTTAAGCTGAGACCTATATTCCTTCCCATGTTTCAATGAAACATTTTCCTATGCTCAAATGTTTCTTTTTGGCATGATCTTTGGTCCTCACAAGATCTGATTCTTACTAACTTGATCTCCCATAATCAAAGAATGACTACCAAAATCCCAAGAAGAGCCACTACAATGCCCTCTTGCTAATTGTTACATTCGCCTTAGTCAAGCTCTCAGTTTATTAGGAATGTCTAAAATGCTATTGAGGGAAAATTTATGTGCACGCAATTGTGCATATATTTACATCCATATTTTATCTCTTTTTATTTTAATAATCATCATATTTGGGCATTTTAACATGTTTAAAACCAAAATTCAATCATTTCCAAACCATCATATTTTCATCTTCATTCAGGGGCAAAACGGTCATTTTTGTGCATGTGTCAATGTAAGAATTTTTACTTGGACATTTTTTAATAATTTTTATAGGAATTTGGATGCATAAGGAAGAGGCTTATATGAAGATATATGCATGCACAAATGAATACAAAGGAAAGAAGAGGGAAATAATTCAAGCCATGAACATGGAGGACCCCACCCACTTACCTAAATGTACAATTTGGAGCTAATGGACAACTAAGTGGAGGTTAAAGCTTCATGCAAAACAAATGATGGATTAATGGTTACTAGGTGGCCACACTTCCTAAAGGGCAATTTAGGAAGCTCCCTAAAAATAGAATTAGGGTTTTATGCATGTATAAATAGCTCTCTTATGTACATGAAAAGATCATCTTCTACTCACTACACCAGAAAGGTGTATTTGTAACGAATATAGTCGTTACAAATGAAATTTATAACAGATATAGTCGTGAGCGGTACAGGCGTGGGGAATATCGTTACAAATATTTATAACGGCCTCTACCTGTTATTAGATATATCACTTACCAACGGACTTTGTCGTTAGAAATCTAAATTTTTGTAACGAAAAAGTTTGTTATTAGTTGCATCGGTTTGTAATAGGTATTTTCCGTTACTTAGCTTCCCCTTTCATGATAGAAGAAGGGGTTGTCATTCTAAATTATCACGACCTTGTCCGTTATAAATTTCATCATTAGTAACGCACTTGTTCGTTACAAATTTCATCAATAGTAACGACTATGCTCATTATAAATTTCGTCTTTAGTAACGAATATGTTTGTTACAACTACCAAACCATGTAGAGCTGCATTTTTGCTAGCATTTACACTACAGAATCGTCTATTATAATACAGTAGGTACATACATATCAAAAATTACAGAATTTCAATAACAATAAGCAATTACGCATCCAAACAAACAACTTAAATTACACAAATATTTGACAACAAATTAAAGGAAAATTCGAAATTTCACAAGTTCATCATACATAATTAAAGAGTATGAAATCAAATTTCACAAGTTCATCATACATAATTAAAGGCATCATCATACTGTTTATCAACAGCATCACACCGTTCTCTCACTTGCTGCTACTTCTTGTGCTCTATCTTCATATACTATTTTTTCAAGTCAAATTAAGCCAACTAGTCTTCCTGAAAGTTGCTCCATCATGCTCTCGGCCTTGAACTTCATCAGGCTTCTTCTGCATGCCCAGCTTCTGCCAAATGGCTTGTACATTCATCGGTGCAGCATTTCACTACTTGTCTGCTTTAGCTCCTTCCTGCACGTACTTCAATTACATGCTCCAGTTACATAGATGCAGCCTTTAGCCTGCTCGCAGCTACTCAATGCATTGTTCCTGCTCATGCATCAGTTGCACACTTAATTTGTTTGTCAGTTGTCACACTACTTTTTCATCGGATAGCCATTTGAAGTTCAACAACCGAACCAATCACATCTATTTCCAAGCCATCATCACTAACTCACAATAACAAAGGAGTTCCCCAAAATCTCCTACGAAAAATAGCCCAATCTGTAGCATTTTTAAGCCAACTGTAAAATAGCTTTCCATGTTAAAAACCAATAATCCAAACCAAAAAAATAAAATCATCAAGCTCGAAAAATAAATAAAGAAGAACCTATGTTCAATGGAAGAAGAAGTTTTCGCCCCTAGATTCTGATGCAAATGTTAAGAAATGTTTCTTGTAGCTCAGTTTTACCATTTTGGCTAGTCCAAGCACTGTAAAATGATAAACCTTCATCTATCTTCTTTAAAGGAAACCAAACATGCTGCAAAAAGAACGAGGAAGATAAGAATGAATTTTTAGATTGAATATCTTTCTATAACAACAAACCATTGTATCACCACATCAGATTGATAATGTACATAATTTTTTTATATATTATGCAAATTAGAAACCAGTCATACCAAATATTTAATAGAAAATATAAAATGAAATGTCTACTTCCTAAGCAAGAGCAGGATTAGCAAATTGGATTTCAAATACTATATGATGACACAATCCATTGAGTCTATATACCGAAATCCTTGCTTGAAACCTGCCTGATGTAATATTGACATTGAGCGTTGAGAGGATTGGTTGCTCATGATGTCCCTTCATTTGATACTATGGGTGACTTTCATGCAAAAAACGACAATTTTGAATCAAGGTTTATACTAAAATCATGCACTCAACTAACACGCCTGACAGTAAATTTCCACTACATTTTTCCTCGATCAATGCATTTAGGTTGTTGTTTTCATCTTTATTGAAATGGTGATCGCAAGCCATGTTGTTGACCATTTTGATTCCTATTTCAGTGGTAACATAGAGCAACATTTCTGCTACATAGACAGAACAATCACAACTAGTCATGTCTTATATACAAAAGCTTTGTAGTTGTGGATATACCTGAAACTTCTCTGCCAAATTATGTGATATCCATGATGACTATCTCAGCTGCAAAAGGAAAAAAAGAATTACTATCAAAAAGACAATAATTAATACTTAAAAGCATTTATGATTGTAGTTTTTATAATATAATTTAATAATCATAAAACAAAGGTAACTTAGTTAAATTTAATAAACTTGATTATTTTTATAAACTTGTTTAATTTGATAAACTTGATTATTTTTATAAACTTATATAGGAGCATACATGTTGTAATTGAAGTCTGTTCATGATCAACAGCTACATATGCTCCCAGTCTAGTTCATTTCCAAGTCTCTTGGTATGCATACATGCACTAACAGACACAAATATAATGGATCTGTAATTTAAGGAGTAATTGAGTGGATAATAACTATTGTATATGGTCCGCAACCATAATTAATTTGCAATTTATTGCACCTTTATTTTATTAGCAAAACATTCAGGGCCAAACTCAATTTATGTAGCAAATTTCCCCTTGAACCCCTTTTTCTTCTTTTTGTGTAAATTTTTTTTTTGAGGTTAGTTATTGTAGATATATTATGTTCATTAGTAGAATCATACACGTGAAATTTGGAATCGTTCAAAAACTCATATTCCTTTCAATTACACTTCAAGTGGACCGTAAAAAATAAAATTCATGATTCGTATTGTAGGTTAGTACAGCGTGTATCCCCCAAGTATCCATTTGAGGTAGTCACCAAAAAAGGATTAACTAGTAAATTGAATGAATATGGTAGGATTTGTTGCTAATCACAATAAGTAGTTAAGAATACTTGTCATGCTATTAGAGCAAAATATTTCTAGCTTTAGTTAGCGCATGGAAGTTGTAATATACCCAAAAGCACTGATGCTTCACCTTTGGACAAAGAGGATGCTTCCACAACTCTATATGTTCCTTCTTCACAAAATTGTAAAGTGTGCAGAGAGTGATAGATCGTATCCTTGATTCGTGTTGACTTGTAAATTCCATTTTCTTTTCTCTTCAGACTGCACGTGAGAAAATGATTGGCGTATTAAATACTAAAATAACATATACAAGCATAGGTTATTTCCAGACATTGGTTGATTGGAGAAAGGTACAAAAGGATAATATTAATGAGGGATTGGACCGATGCTGATGGAATTCATTTTAAGACCATAATGTCTTGGCTCAAAAATACTACCAAGCGGTATAATCAGTAAATTTGGTGCATGGGTAAGCCAATAAATAAATTCATTCAAGTTTGTCTTACTAAAATGTAATGAAATTGTATAAGTTTTCCAGAAACACCATGCAAATCCTTCTAGCACGTAACTATCACTTTCTTAATTTGACCACTTACAAGACACTCCTTTAAATAATGGTCTAACCGATTCCAAAAAGAAAGCAGTAAAAAAAGACCATTGCACTAACGATAGCAATTAGCTCATCACAATGTACTGGTATCTTTTAGACATTAATATTGACATGCATATAAAAAAAAAATTACGAACCTGAGTTGCTGCCATCTTTGAGCTCATAAGAATGTATAAGCCATGCATGACAACAGAAAAATGGAAAGAACTACCTCTATGTGAACTAGTGTAATGACAATTGATATTATAGCTGCCTATGAGCAATGGTAGTTCATGCTACACCCATGTATTGTCAACGCAATTTAAGTAACGTAAGGTAACTATCAGTAAACAACCGGAGATCAATAAATCACTAGTTATATGAGTTTTCATTGCCCCTTCAGTAAGCATTCACTTTTCTAGCTGAGGTAAATCGAATAGGTGTTGACAACAATAAAGTAGCATAAATATCATCTTAATCTGAGGTATGTCCAATCACAGTATTAAATTAGCATATATGACCTGTTAATACAGTTAAACAGCAATAATATGTGCTATAAAGCTGAGTACTAAATAAGTGACCTGTTTCAAACAATCTAACCAACAACAAAATTGTGTTTATTGCATTTAATAATAACATAGATCTATTAACGAAACTAGAACAACTAATTCTTCTAACTGATTGCAAAACAAAAACATCCTTATTCTGCACGAACAGAAATTCTTCTAACTAATTCTAGGGCTATCATGCTGACTGTTAGAAGCAAATGTTTATACCAGATTAGGATTATTCTAATACCTATAAAACTGAAGCCAGCTTATGTTCGCTTTGGCTATAATACATGGGACTTATTTCTAGTTACTATAAAAATGTAAATGTTACTTTTATCTTTGAATAAAAAAATTAAACACGATTGACCATTAATAAATTCCTCCATATCTTCTGATGTGCAGCTGATACCATATGTTTCCTTTCCTACAATTACCTATTATATACATCGTAGCAGTTAGGTTGTAATCTACAATAGCTAATCCACTACAGCTATGTTCATCTAAGTTATAAACATGCAAAAATAAACAATAAAAACATGAAAACTTCTTGCAACATGTTGAAAAAGCATGTAGAATAATCCTACAGGCTTCAATTTCTTCCTTTAAATTTAATTGCCTATAAAATAATGAATGAAAGAAAATTTAGTTCTACAGGCTTCAATTTAGTATTATCATTTCTTATTTCAGTTATAGAAGGAATAGGAATAGATAAAATAGGCTGCCTGGATGCAATATCGCTGACAGCAAAGACATGTGAATTACGTTTCCCTGCAATATCTTCACTAATTCTAGTGGAACCAGTACCATATACCACCGGAACTATTCCTTCGTTCAACTCAACAGTATAGAGATTGATAATGTTTGTAGAAACTGAAGTAATACCCAATTCAGGACGTGGAGGAATTGATGCTGAGACAAAGCTCGGCCTGGTATCAACAGGGGCATCACATGTAAAACATTCCTCCACGATAAGCCCAACACCAGACTTATGTGCGACAGAATCATTCAACGATATCTCAGAACATGATTCAACATAACAGATCGTGCCTCCCTATTAAGAATATTGGATTCAGTGTTTACCCAGTTGCCACCAGACTACACTAATTTTGAGATTGGCGATGAAGGATAGACATTGGAAATTCCTGATAGGGGGATAACAGTAGACGACGAATTAACTAAAGCAGCAACAAGGCTCGAGATAGGGTTTGACAATTCGAAAACATCCACGGCAACAGGCATTGCAGAACCTTGAAACAGATGCGACTCAGGATTGTAAGAACGGATAGTGTCATGGAGAGAATCTGGAGGGGTAGGAGGCATACCAGATGTGTAAAATTTTCGCCCAGATCTAGTTTGCGAAGCAGATTCAATTGAAATAGCGAATCATGCCTTGAGCTTATGGTTCTTGACCGTTCAGATAAGAGACAAAAATGAGGTAGAGGAAAGAAGTGGATGATTCGAGCGTGGAGGAGGAAGCGTGGCGATAACGGAGGGGGTTAAAACCCTAGATTTGAATTTTTTATTTACAGAAAGAAGCGTGAGAAATGAATTTAGAAGCGTGAAAAGGGATGAGTATTAATAATAAACAAAATACACTCTTATCCATGTTGCTTTTAATTATTTACCAAACTACCATATTTAGTAACTGTTATAACCGTGATAAATGATTGTAACGGAAATAACTGTTATAAATTTATAACGGTTATTACCGTTACAAATTGAAAGCAGAAAAGTGTTACAAAATGAGCAGTTTGGTGTTGTGACTCTTTCATTTTACTTAGGAAAATAAGAAATCAAAGTGTAAGCTCAAGGTTCTATGAAATAAAAATGGCTTCCAAGCCTCTTTCTTCTCTCTTTTCTACATGCTTTTCTTTGTTTTATTGTTAATGTTTATTACTATGCTCTCTTTTCCTTTATGTTCATAGCTTAGATTTACATTTATGCAAGTAGTTAGTAGCCAATCTCTTTTGCTTTCTTTGCTTATTTTCTATTCTCTTTTCTTTTTAATGTTAAAATTTATTTGTGTTGCTTCAATGCCACAAATGAGTAGCTAAACCCCTTCAATTTAGGGGTGATGAAGCTCTCTAACTTTATGTAATTTCAACATTTTTATGATGTATGATCTCTTTGTTTATGCTTCATGAATGTGAATTTTGATATAAGTTTATATAAGTGGGTTTGATAGCTTATATTGCTTATGCAAATGAGCTATTCTTATTCAACATAAACACAATTTACATCAACATTTGCTAATTAATTTTTGATTATGAAATGAAAGTAAAAATGAAATTTGATGATCTATGTTACTAGTTACAATAGTAAATAGATCATACTTAAAATAGTTTTTACTTTGGCTTCTTTTTCATGAGAATTATAAGTGGTATAATTGTTGTATTATAGTTTGATGGTTTGAGTTATGTTAACTAATAACATAAATAAACCATGCTTATGATAAATGCAATGAGTATTTCACTTAATACCAAATTTAGAGATCATAAATTATGCTTTTGTTGATTTACAAAATTTTGAGAGTGGATTTGCCTCTAAATTGTTCTTTAGTCTAATAGTTTTTTAAATCACATTTTCTAGTGTTACCCATATTTTATTTTTAGCTAATCACACTTTCAACTTTGGTTAATTTGATTGAATAGAATTTTAAAATCATCAATTCCCTGCGGATCGACCCGTATTCGCCACGTGCTATATTCGTATACCGTGCGCTTGCGGTTATTTTTAATTTAAATTCGTTCGACGGTTTTCTAAACCGATAGAATATCCGTCCGACGAACAAGTTTTTGGCGTCGTTGCCGGGGAGTTGTTTTGATTTAATTTTTATATTCTTCGAATTATTTGTGTTTGATTTTAGTGTGTTTTTGTTTTGTGTTTTGTTTTCCTAAAAAAAAACTAATTTGTGTGTTTGTTTGATTGTTGTGTGCATTTGTTTGTGTTCTTGTTTGTTTTGCATTTTCATTTGCAAATGCATATTTAAAAAAAAATTGACACAACTTCATTTCTAAAAAAAAATTCACTTCATTTTGCATTTACAACTTTCATTTTACAAGATCTTCTTACAATTTCATTTTCTTTTTCTACATTTACATTGTCAAACACTGTAGCTTTTCTGCCTACAATCCCTCTCTGTTTTACAAAACTGCTGTCAACATTCTCATCTGTTTACATTCACATGACCTTCTAACATCCTAGCTTCAACACACAACCTCACCGACTGTCAAAACCTCTGCAGCAGCAACTCACGCACGCCACTTCAGTTTAACTCCATCATCCAGTTCTTCAAAAACATCAGACAAACTCCAAGTCTGTATTCAACTGCCACTGTGCACAAGCACATCAAAACTGCCACTAACCTGAATTGCCTTCAACAAACAGACCACTCCACTTCTACAACTGACCTCTGCATACCTCCTTGCCTTTCCATAACTTCTGCATCTTTATTCCACCACAACCATTCAAACTAGCCTTCCCTCTGATCAAACTGCAATTTCCATCAAAAACAACATCACCAGACAACCATCACAATCTCCCACTTCCTCACCACCATCACAGTGCATCTACATTGACCATACTCAAACCCATTTCAACTACCACATCCTACAACACCTCCCCACACTGCAACAGTGCCCAACCACTACACTTCCCATTTCTACCATAACTTACTTCATCACCAGTTCAACCTGCTTACTGTTGCAACAATCTCCAGTAACTAAACCATCACTTCCATTGCTCTTCCATACAGCACTTCACCTTGCCACACTTCGGCACCACCATCTCACATACCAACCTCGCTGACATCTGCTGACCACTGTCAAAAACCCCCAATTCAATCGCCTCCACAAACATTGTCTCCACCACCCATTCAACACTCATTTCCACAATTCACATATCATAAACCACCACCCCAATCATCAAAAACAAAAAAAACTCACCTGTGCATACCATACGCCCACATACGACCACCGCAACCCAAATCCCACTGTCCGCAACAACCCTCCTCCAATCCAATCCAACAGCCTCCTCCTTAACTTCTTACTTCACCATATATCACATATACAAAACAACACCACTCCACAAAAAACTTCTGCATACATCTCATATCTTCTGGCATAGTGCACAAGGCAATGCACCTTTCTTCCACTTCTACAACCATATACTTGCCTAACCAATATTTCTGCTGCAACAGAACCAAAACACGGCCACCTTCAATTCTCAAACATTACTTGATCATCTACCCAGCTCTTCTCCTCCACGACATCACTTCTATCACTACATTCTTTCAGGCACAAGCAAGCACTCACCTCTTCCACCAAACTTGTGCACTGTCACATTTCTATATTCATTTCAACTTTCCACTGTACACTGTTTCATCATTACTACCCTTTATCATTTCATTCCCCACATACACACTTGTACCACTTCCATCTACCTCTACAGCAAATTCACCTACATACAAACTCACTGAAAATTCCATCTTTCAACAGCCATATAACTCAAACATCCTCCACCTGCCTTACAACCATCGACAGTTCTACCCATTCAACACAGTGTCCAGCCACACACCCAAAAAAAGAATCGACCACAAACTCCAACGTTTCCCCAGTCGCCCATCACAAAAGGAACGAACAAGCCACATTCTAAAGCACCAAATCATCGCCTGAAATCGCCTCCCCTAAACTAAAAAATGAACCACGTCCTCTGCCCAATTTCGAAACCCCCAAAACTGCAGAAACTCGAAACCAAACCTCAAGCTCAAATCGCCTCATCCAAACTGAGTGTTGCCCAAGCAGAAATTCAAAAGGGAGAAGTGCTTGCCAACAAATAAACTGCTTTGCTTTGCTAAGAAAAATCGCCTCTAAAAAATAATATATATATATATATATATATATATATATATATATATATATTGCTAAATAATCTGCACGCTCTGGTATCGTGCACCTTTTTCCTTGTTTTTTTGAATTGCATTGTTGGTTGCTTGCATTTGCATTTGTGTATATATATTAAAAAAAATTCAAAATCCAAAAACAAAAACAAACTTCATTTAGTTGCATTGTAATTTCACGTTTAATTTCTGCTTTGCATTCATCTCATCTTGGTTTTCTTTTCTAAGGGCAATACCACAATTCACATAAGGTGAGGGATTTCATCACCCTTTCCTTTGCCCACAAACGCATTTCATCGTAGAATTTGACTAATAATAAAGGTTAGACGTTGGACCTAAGGGTGTCACGAGCTCACTTAGGGCTTAATTGTATCTTCACAATTGTTTTATTTGAACGATTTTATTTCTTGATGTCTGGGCTACGGCAGAGTAATAACCAGTCACAAAAATTACGGTGATACGTAAATATTATACTGGTTGTTCCTCTGAAGGTACTTAAACCTTTGGCTGCATTGCTACGGTGATTCGTGGTGCACCGATAACTCCTGTCCGTTACTTGGCTGAGAAATATTTTTGTTGATTTAAGACAAAGTGTGATTATACAATTTTGGGTTAGGAGCTACTAAGGACAGCAAATTATAGTTAAGTCTTTGCATTCATTTAGCTGCATTAGATCATGCATATTTAAAAAAAACAACAAAAAATCAAAAACCCAAAAAAAAACAAAAAAACAAAAAAAAAATTGTAAATTTTACTTAACTTAATTTTTAATCAAAAAAAAAATCTTTCCTTTGAAAATTATCAATCAAAAACAAAAATCCAAAAAAAATATAAAATCTTTAAGAAAAAAACTGAAAACTCAAAAACAAAAAATCAATTTCCATTTTCTAAAAAAAAAATCATATTGGTAAATATTTAAAAGTACAAAGCCAAAAACATAAAAAAAAATAAAAAAAAACCAAAATAAATCAAACTTTTCTTTTGAAAATAAATCTCACTTGTTAAATAGTTTTCTCCCTTGTAAAAAAAATTCAAAAAAAACACGTTTTCAAATCTTCTTTCATTCCCTAAACTCAATTCTAACTCCTTTCTCTTCTCGACTTTCACTTGTGCATGGGTACTTGGACTCGCGACACAACAACGAATCGTTGGACTCGCGACCCTTCTACAAACCGTTTAACTCGAACAGACAATCCTCCTGAAATGGCGAACGAAAACGCCCCTCGAACTCTTATGGATAGAATCTTTCCCGATAGAGTTTCTATTCCATTTTGCATCACGTTACCCGCCCCTACGGGTAACCATTTCAAAATCCATACGAACCATATTGCCACGCTTCCAAAATTCGGCAATTTCGAGCACGATGATCTATACACCTTTTTGACCAAATTCGAACAAGTTTTTGCAACCATTAAACTCCAACAACTTTCTGATGACGGAATCAAACTTCGGTTAATTCCATTTGCTCTTACAGATTACGCTGAAAAATGGTTGTACAGCTTACCTTCGAACTCAATTAAAACGTGGGAAGAATTTGTGAAAGCTTTCTTAAAAAAGTTCTACCCCTTGGAAAAAACAAGTAGAATTCGAAACGAAATTGTAAATTTTCATCAATTCAAGGGTGAACCATTTGGAAAATATTTTGAAAGATTTAAAGAGCTTCTGATAAAATGTCCACACCATAACTTTAAAAAATGGACGATTTGCCAGATCTTATACGATGGGCTCGAAAACAGATCACGAACGATGCTCGAATCAATGTGCCAAGGCAATTTTCTTGCCCAACATCATGATGATGCTTGGCAATTTCTTGAAAACCTCGCTGAAAATTCGTCCCAATGGGAACGCTCGAACGAAAAGTCAATCTACTCACATTCGAGTGCACACTCGATAGGATCTTCTGTTGCTTTGGAAGCTAAGATCGACGCAACGATTAAAAAATTCGATAACATTTTCTCATCGAATCAAACGAACCAAGCTTCCCAACCGATGTGTTATAAATGCAACGATCCTAATCATATAGCCGATCAGTGTCCCAATTCCCTCGAACAAATCAATGCTTTCAATAAAACCAAAAACGGCCCGTTTTCTCGTACAACCCTGGATGGAGAAATCATCTGAATTTTGCGTGGAACCAAAACAATCCCAATACAAATACGATTCGTCCCAATTTTCAAGCATTTCCAAATAATGCTTCGAATCCTCCCTTTCATCCCAATAATTTTCAACCAAACTTTGCGGGCCTGTCTCATAATCAACCGCAACAACCAAATTTTCCACCAAATTCTGCTCATCCTCCACAAGACGATAAACGTTTAACTTCTCTTGAGAAAACTCTTAAAACGTTGGCTAAGGCAACTACCCAAAGCCTTCAATCAAAAAGCAATTTGCAAAATTTATTGACTTCATATATGCAAAACACAAACCAATCGATTGCAAAACTCGAAATGCAAATGAGTCAATTAGCCACGTCTGTAAGTGAACGTGAACGAGGAACATTCCCAAGCCAGCCCCTTCCAAATCCCAGAAATCAAAACGAAAATTCAAATCAAGCCCAAGTTGTTCAAGATAGCAACGTCACCCAGTTGAATGCTATCACAACTCTCCGTTCTGGTAAACAAATCGATAGTCAAGTCGTTAATCCAAATGATTTACCGGAAACTTTTCTCGACACTTCTAAAACAACGAACGACTAAGAACAGAACGTGGAGCCAAACGTCGAATCAAACGACAATCAAAATTCTTCTTCTTCTACTCGAGTAGACCCGCCTACCGAGTATCGTGTTCCATTTCCACATCGTTTTCGACCAAAGAAACACTCGGACCAAATGGAAAAGATGTTGGAAATTTTTAAACAAGTAAAAGTGAACATCCCACTTCTTGACATCGTTCAACAAGTCCCCACTTATGCGAAATTTCTTAAGGACCCAAAAGCGACACACTCAAGTGCCTAAAAACATCTTCTTAGCCGCTTATTTGAGTGAAGTCTTGTCCCAATCCATGCCCGTTAAATACAAAGATCCTGGCTGCCCTTCGATTTCGTGTACAATTGGAGACAAGACGATTAACAAATGTTTGATAGACTTAGGCGCGAGTGTCAACTTGATTCCATACTCCGTGTACGAATAATTAGGCTTAGGTGAGCTCAAACCCACGAAAGTTACGCTTCAATTTGCCGATCGTTCCATTAAGAAGCCCGTGGGAGAAATCGAAGACGTGCTCATCCGAGTAGGGCAATTTATATTCCCAGTTGACTTTATAGTTCTCGAAACACAACCCGTGACGAATCCCTCAATTCAAATTCCGTTGATTTAGGCCGACCATTCTTAGCCACCTCAAATGCCTTAATCAATTGTCGTAACGGATCAATGAAAATATCTTTTGGAAACATGACTTTGGATCTTAATATTTTCAATCTTGAAAGCCAATCGAATGAACCTTGTGACCAAACGTTGGAAGTTAGTGCCATTCACGAAAATGTCGAAAACGAAACACTTGATCTTAACGATGAACGTGAGGCCGAGTATGAAAAATTGTTTCACAGAATTCCCAACGATATTGAATACACTATTCCTTTTGAATCGCTTCCAGTTGAGTCCAAATCTCAACCCAATTCGTCGATCGAAAAAATTCCAAAGTTGTACCTCAAACCGCTTCCCGACCACCTTAAGTACACATACTTAGGTGAAAATGAAACTTGTCCTGTCATCATTTCTAACAATCTTTCTCTTGACCAAGAAGCTTCGCTTCTCTCTATCCTTTTGAAAAATAAGGAAGCAATGGGATGGTCGATTTCCGATATAAAAGGAATTAGTCCCGCTCTGGTTCAACATCGCATCCATTTAATCGACGATGCCAAGCCTGTTCGCGACGCTCAACGAAGGCTTAATCCAAAAATGAAAGATGCGGTGCGTGATGAAATTCTTAAACTTCTTTACAACGGAATCATTTACCCAATCTCCGATAGTTCATGGGTTAGCCCAATTCACGTTGTACCAAAAAAGTCCGGGCTAACCGTTGTCAAGAACGATTCAAACAAGCTTATTCCAACTCGTACTCAAACGGGTTGGCGTGTTTGCATTGACTACCGAAAACTAAATGCCGCAACACGTAAAGATCACTTTCCTCTTCCTTTCATTGACCAAATGCTCGAACGTTTAGCCGGCCATGAATTTTACTGCTTCCTTGATGGTTATTCTGGCTATAACCAAATTCCAATCGCTCCCGAAGATCAAGAGAAAACGACTTTCACATTTCCATTCGGTACCTTTGCTTATCGACGTATGCCATTCGGACTAGTAACGCTCCTGCGACTTTCCAACGATGCATGGTTGGCATCTTTTCCGACATGATTGAACGCTTTCTAGAAGATTTTATGATCGATTTCTCTATCATTGGTGATTCTTTTTCCCAATGTTTACATCACCTCGAGTTGGTTCTGAATCGATGTAAAAAAAAACATTTGACTTTGAATTGGGAAAAATGCCACTTTATGGTCAAACAAGGCATAGTCCTTGGACATATCATCTCAAATAAAGGCATTGAAGTAGACAAAGCAAAAATCGATGTCATTGCAAATCTATCCATTCCCAAATCCGTTGAGGACATTCGATCATTTCTAGGACATGCTGGCTTTTACCATCGTTTTATGAAAGACTTTAGCAAAATCGTCCGTCCTTTGACGACCCTTCTCGGAAAAGACGTTCCTTTCGATTTTAACTCTGATTGTATCTCTTCTTTTGAACGTCTTAAGAGCGAACTCATTTCTGCCCCAATCATTTGCGCACCCAATTGGGATCTTCCTTTTGAAATAATGTGCGACTCTTCAAACTTTATCGTTGGTGATGTCTTGGGACAATGCATCAACATGATCCTTCATGTCATTTACTATGCAAGTATGACCTTGAACGACGCTCAACTCAACTACACAACAACTGAAAAAGAGCTTCTAGCTGTCGTTTTTGCGCTTGAAAAGTTTCGACCTTACTTGATAGGTTCACACATTACGGTCTACACTGACCATTCTGCGCTTAGATATCTCTTCGTAAAAAGGATGCTAAATCCCGTTTGATTCGTTGGATCCTTTTACTTCAAGAATTTGACCTTACAATCAAAGACAAAAAAGGATTCGATAATGTCATAGCCGATCACTTATCTCGTCTTTCGAACGCACCATCTTCCATGCCGATCAATGAAAACTTCCCCGATGAACAACTTCTTTCGATTTCTATCGATCCATGGTACGCTGATATAGTGAACTACTTAGTCACTAAAGAAACTCCCTCATCTTGGTCCAAACAGAACAAATACAAATTCATGTCCCAAGTGAAATATTTCTATTGGGACGATCCATACTTGTTCAAATATTGTCCCGACCAAATCATCCGATGTTGCATTCCGGATAATGAAATAAGGAGTGTTCTTTCGTTTTGCCACGATCAAGCGTGTGGTGGACATTTCGGTCCTCGAAAAACTACGGAAAAAGTGCTTCAGTGTGGTTTCTATTGGCCTTCTCTTTTCAAAGACTCGTTTGAATTTTGTAAAACTTGTAATCGATGTCAAATGCTTGGACGAATTTCTCGACGAGATATGATGCCTTTAAACCCCATTCTTACGATCGAAATCTTTGATGTATGGGGTATCGACTTTATGGGACCTTTTCCCAATTCTTTTGGAAACTTGTATATCCTTCTCGCTATAGATTACGTTTCAAAATGGGTCGAAGCCATTCCTTGCAAAACCAATGACCACAGAATTGTTGTGAAATTTCTCAAAGAAAACATTTTTTCGAGGTTCGGCACACCTCACACAATAATCAGTGATAACGGAACCCATTTTTGCAACCGTTCTTTTGAAACTTTAATGGAAAAATACTCGATAACCCACAAGTTATCCACTCCATATCATCCTCACACTTGTGGCCAAGTTGAAGTTTCAAATCGACAAATAAAACAAATCTTGGAGAAAACTGTAAATAAAAATCGAAAAGATTGGTCTCAGAAATTGACCGACGCGCTTTGGGCTTACCGTACTACTTTTAAAACTAACCTTGGGATGTCCCCATTTCGTTTAGTTTACGGTAAAGCTTGCCATTTACCCATTGAAATTGAACACAAAGCATTGTGGGCAATAAAAAACTTAAACTTTGATCACGAAAAAGCCGGCGAAAATCGAAAATTACAACTCAACGAACTAGAAGAACTTAGGAACGACGCGTATGAAAATGAGAAAATTTACAAAGAAAGAACCAAAGTTTTTCATGACAAGTCAATCCTAAGGAAAAAGTTTGCGCCTAACCAGAAAGTTCTTTTATATGACTGAGACTTCATTTATTCCTGGGAAACTTAAATCAAGGTGGACCGGACCATTTGTGGTACGAACTGTTTTTCCACATGGTGCCATAGAAATAGAAAACCCAAAGGATGGATCGATTTTCAAAGTCAACGGTCATCGTTTAAAACCCTTCTTGGAATTTCCCGGTAACCAAGAGGAGGAGCTCATGATCCTTCATGAGCCAAGCTACGTCTAGTAAGAATGTTAACCCTCTTTTGTAAATATGTACATATTTTTCCCCATTACACTCGTTATATCATGCATCGACTGTGGGGACACAGTCAAAATTAAGTGTGAGGGCGGGAGTCTCATTTTCATTTTCTTTTTTTAGTTTTTCATGGAATTTTTGAATTTTCATTTTCTTCAAAAAAAAATCTCAAAAATCCTAAATCTCAAAAACATTTTCTTTTTACATTTTGATTTATTTTTGAAGAAACACTATGGGATAAGTATAAGTTTTGGTTAATAAACTGAAATTTTTGAAAATTTATTTGTCTTAACAAAAATAAAAATGAAGTTTGATTACAAATAACAATGGTTTTACTAGTATATAGGAAGGTTCATCTATGTTAATTATGAAGTATGTTCTAATTGAAAATCTTTATTTAAAAAGTGGTAAATTTAAAGTAAAGGATATAACATTTTTGTCTTCTAAGTTAAATGGTGCTAAGATGATTTTGCAAAACTCTCTCTCTCTCTTAAAAAAATATATATATAAAATACAAAATAATAACTTCCAAAGTATTCACTCTCATTTAAAAGTCCTCACGGTTATGCATGGGTGAATTACTTGGAATCTTTGATTATGTGCTTTCATACTCATTTAAAAGTCCTCACGGTTATGCATGTATGGAACACATGTAAAAAAAAGAACAGACTTAATAAAGACCACCTACGGTCGATAGGTGTATGCACGAAAGTGTGTGCACTTGCCATGCTCTGTACTCCCCTCACATAAGCCCGAAAGGCAGTGCATGGGTGGTATATCTGGCCTCAATTTACCTGAGCTAGGTGTGTAATTTTTCTTGCAAATAATGAGAGAGCAAGCAATTGAAATCCTAGCATTATTTTAACTTATTTGATTTAACTTGTTATTGAAAATAAATGAAAATACCACTTTAATAAACTTTGATGATCAACTAAGGATCCATTTCATAATTACATTGTGTTATCAACCGAAATAACTAGCCAAACTATGGTCCATCTGTTATGTCAACTTGATTTTTATTGGAAATTTTGACGAGCAAATGACTTAAATTTTCAAGACAATGACCAAAACTTGTATTTAACTTATTTGTGTAAATTTAAAAATAAATCCTTCATTTGTAAATGTTTCCAAAAATTCGCATTCATCTCTTTGTGAATAAATCTTGTAATTTGTAAATATTTTCATTCTGCATGTGGATTTTGTGGGTAGTATCCGCTGAAAACCCTCACGAGACAACACTCGTCCTACTGGGGACACCCAAAGGTTTAACGGCTTGTTGCATACGCTCAATGCAATCGTGCTCCCTACGAAAATGGATTTATCTTAGTTTTCCATTATTCGAGGACGAATAAAAAGATAAGTGTGGGGGTATTTGATGTGCACGCAATTGTGCTTATATTTACATCCATATTTTATCTCTTTTTATTTTAATAATCATCATATTTGGGCATGTTAACATGTTTAAAACCAAAATTCAATCATTTCCAAACCACCATATTTTCATCTTCATTCAGGGGCAAAACGGTCATTTTTGTGCATGTGTCAATGTAAGAATTTTTACTTGGACATTTTTTAATAATTTTTATAGGAATTTGGATGCATAAGGAAGAGGCTTATATGAAGATATATGCATGCACAAATGAATACAAAGGAAAGAAGAGGGAAATAATTCAAGCCATTAACATGGAGGACCCCACCCACTTACCTAAATGTACAATTTGGAGCTAATGGACAACTAAGTGGAGGTTAAAGCTTCATGCAAAACAAATGATAGATTAGTGGTTACTTGTTGGCCACACTTCCTAAAGGACAATTTAGGAAGCTCCCTAAAAATAGAATTAGGGTTTTATGTATGTATAAATGGCCCTCTTATGTACATGAAAAGATCATCTTCTACCCTTTCATTTTACTTAGGAAATTAAGAAATCAAAGTGTAAGCTCAAGGTTCTATGAAATAAAAATGGATTCCAAGCTTCTTTCTTCTCTCTTTTCTACATGCTTTTCTTTGTTTTATTGTTAATGTTTATTCCTATGCTCTCTTTTCCTTTATGTTCATAGCTTAGATTTACATTTATGCAAGTAGTTAGTAGCTAATATCTTTTGCTTTCTTTGCTTATTTTCTATTCTCTTTTCTTTTTGATGTTGAAATTTATTTGTGTTGCTTCGATGCCACAAATGAGTAGCTAAACCCCTTCAATTTAGGGGTGATGAAGCTCTCTAACTCTATGTAATTTCAACATTTTTATGATGTATGATCTCTTTGTTTATGCTTCATGAATGTGAATTTTGATGTAAGTTTATACAAGTGGGTTTGATAGCTTATATTGCTTATGCAAATGAGCTATTCTTATTCAACATAAACACAATTTACATCAACATTTGCTAATTAGTTTTTGATTATGAAATGAAAGTAAAAATGAAATTTGATGATCTGTGTTACTAGTTACAATAGTAAATAGATCATACTTAAAATAGTTTTTGCTTTGGTTTCTTTTTCATGAGAATTATAAGTGGTATAATTGTTGTATTATAGTTTGATGGTTTGAGTTATGCTAACTAATAACATAAAAAAACCATACTTATGATAAACGCAATGATTATTTCACTTAATACCAAAGTTAGAGATCATAAATTATGTTTTTGTTGATTTACAAAAATTTGAGAGTGGATTTGCCTCTAAATTGTTCTTTTGTCTAATAGTTTTTTAAATCACATTTTCTAGTGTTAGCCTCATTTTATTTTTAGCTAATCACACTTTCAACTTTGGTTAATTTGATTGAATAGAATTTTAAAATCATTAATTCCCTGCGGATCGACCCGTATTCGCCACGTGCTACATTCGTACACCATGCGCTTGCGGTTATTTTTAATTTAAATTCGTTCGATGGTTTTCTAAACCGATAGAATTTCCGTCGACGAACAAAAATCTTTCTCAAATATGATTGAAGGATCTTCATGGAGTGGGAAAGCTCATTCTATATCCACTGTGTACAAAACTATTAATGTTAACAATCACGTTCCTCCATTTCCATTGCATTCCAAGCCATGGGCAACTCATTCAATACCTAAACATAAACATTTTGTTATGGAGTTTTATTAATAATTCTATCCACATCCAAGACAATTTTATAAGGAAGGTTTTCTTAAATTCCTCTACTTGTGTCTTATGTTTGAGATCTAGCGAGAACACAAACCAGTTATTCTTCTCCTGTGACTTCTTCTATTGTGTCTAGTTTTATATCATTGCTTCTCTAACTTTACATTTCCCTTCTAGAGACTTTGATCAAGAATAATTTACTGTCTTCAAAGGAATAAGATGGAAGATAAGATAATGTCTTTTTTGCTGCATGCTTTAAAGAAAATACCGGGACATGGGAAGAAAGGAATTATCGAATTTTCAATAGGAAAAGATGCATGAGGAAATAATTATTTTCAAAAGTGGTTAAAAGCCTTAAGATGAGATTTGAAGAAAAAAATTAATACTAATGGGCATTAATTGAATTTTTGGTCCTGGTTATGTGTGGTTCTTTTTCTAGGGTTTTTACTTGTCTTATTTTCGGATTTGGGCGTATGTATGTATTTTTGTATTTTGTTAGTCATTACATAAATGAAAGGGAGCAATTCAACCCCATTAACCTTTCTAAATAAAGCTGCTATTATTTCATAAATAATGTTTAAATGTTTATGGAATTAATTTTCCATAACATAATGCATACCCTAAGCGGTGTTATATGATATGCTTCACTATTTCCACCCTCACTATAATAGCATACGAAATAAAAAAATCCATAAACACTTATTCCAGAATTTTATTCCATATAATGTAACTAGTTTATAATCTAGAGCTTCGAATCAAATATCTAAAGTTCGAAGAAATAACACTCATAGAAAACAATTTTTTATATGAAAACACAATTAGAATAGAAATCACATTTCTTATTCCATATAAAGTATATTTTAGTATTTTATACAATTCTCATCTCTAATATCTTTTCATTAAGTAGGGTGACCACTCACTCACTTCGTCCAAATTGTGCCTAGGTTACATCCACTATTATACATTCTCCTTTGGTCGAACCATTTAAAAGGAACCCCTTACTATATGACTGTATCAAACACTTTACAAAATGCATTCAGTCATCTTTAACTTCTAAGGATTTCAAATAAATTGCACTGTATGGAAATTAATTAAACTAATATTTTAATATTCGAATTCTTATGTACATATTGTAGCTCTTGGTTTAGTGCTATGTTTAACATAATAGGTTCCTTATTGTAATCATAAATACATGATCTCATATAATGGTTTACTTGCTTATTTCAAATGAACTAATTTCATCAAGTTTCGTGCATTATGGATAGCATAAATTCACTATATAACATTTATATGTGACCCATTATGGATCAAATATCCATATTCTTGTATCGTTTAAGAGTTTAAAACTCATAACAGGCAATATAGAGCCTCAGACGAATAAAATCCCAAGTGATCGAGGCTTGAATGATTTTGCTGTTGTATAAATTGGCACTTTTATAGGTTATGAAGTGACAACATGTCAAAATATTTATTGCCCTTAATTTTAAATAATATTATTTAGGAGATTTAATTAGATAAATTAAATAGAATAATGGATAGACTAAAGTGATAAGGGAATTGAGATTTGAAAACTAATTAGGATCGTGCCTTAACTAAATAAATGTATGTATGATTTACAAATTAGAGATTTAAGAGAATACGGCAAGGGTAAAAAGAGAATAGCCGTATACGATAACGAAAAAACTCCTTTCTTTATTCTCATTTACATTTTCATAAACCAAAAACATAAAAAAAAAGGAGAAACAAGGCCAGCCATAACCCAATGAGAAGTGGAGCTCAAAATCATTTAGAGGCTAAGATTGTAGCTAGGAAGATTAAAGTTAGAACAAATTCCAAGTTCCTTATCCAAACAAGGTGAATAATGATCTAAGATATCTCATACATGTCTTCCTGAACATTTAAAATCGATTTTAAGGTTTAAAACCATTTGGATGGATGAATGATGATATGCTTTGATTATATGCCATGTTATAATTTAAACAAGGATATTTGTATGATAATATAATTTGATTTTAAGGTTGAGATCATGCAAATTGGTTTTTAAATGCCATGATGTTTGAATATGTAATGTAGAATATTATTTTGAAGATGGGTTTAAATTCTCATAATGTTCCAGCTATGGATATTTTATTATGAATTTTGAATGGAAGAAATAGATAATTTTGGGTTTAAATAGTTTACGGCAATTAAGTAATGTTTATGGGTCAGAAATTTAGATATGTTAGAAAACATATCAAAAGTGAAATAGCTATGATTTTTGAGGATTTCTCCAAAGTGTTTTATTATGGTTATTAAATTATTTAAGTTAGAGGAATTAAATATTTTAAATGTTTTGTTAAGGGGAAATGCTTATTTGTTAAAATGATTTCGGTTGTTAATTATTGAATTCGGTAGCATTTTAGAAAAGAATTTTGATAAAGAATTCGCAATCAATCATATTTTGAAAAATTAGGCAAGTTAGGTAAATAGGAATTACTATGAAAGGCATAAAAATCAGTTTTGTTTTGAATTTCAACTTCACCTCTTCCTTTTGCTTGCTTCCGTCACCATACTCTGCCAATGACCTTTCGCACTCATTCGAAACCAATGCGCATGGTACTAAGCCACTAATACGTAGTGTATTGGAAGAAAAGCGGAAGGGACTATGTCGAAGGAATTCTTTTGAAGGGGTTAAAGCCAGCTTAATAAGCTTTCGAATCAATCCAACTTGCCTTTGTTTTTAAAGAAGCTTTCAAAAGATTTGTCGCATTCTCAACTCATTTGATGCCTGACTGCCACATTCATACTTTTTGAATTGGTTGAAGGTTATTTTTCTTTATAGCATAATAATAATGAGTTCAAAAGGAAAGCTTTCGTTTTGTTAACATTAAAGCCACAATATTAATGCTTGCAAAACGGTCCTTTTAGCAGCTTTTATAACTGGTTTCAGAGGCAATGGTTTTGAAAGGATGGTTTCAAAGCTATCCTTTTCTCTAATTCTTTTTCTTAAGATTAATGCTTTCAAAAGCAAAGCTTTCGCTTTTGTTCTCTTTGACCCAGTAGTTGTATTTAATGTTAAACCCAATAATACCGAAAGAGATACTTTTAAATGATTTCGAAGCTATGCTTCCATAAATTCTACTTGAACTAAATGCCTTCGAAAGTTAAGTTTTAAGTGTTTCGAAAAGTATATCTTTAAGTATTTCAAAAGGAAGGTTTCAATGCTTTTAAAAGGTATGTTTTTAGTGTTTTTGAAATAGATGGTCTAAGATTTTAAGTAATGCTTTCGAAAGGGAGAGTGACGGAGGGTAACTCATGATGTCACAGTGATCCTAAGGATCTAGTTAAAAGCTTTAGTTTTCAAATAAGAAATCTAATGTTATTTTTAAAGTTAAAACTCATAGCTATATGAAAGAGTTATGAAATGGCATTTTACTTTAGAATTTTAAAGCGGCTTTCCTTGCTAAAGATAGTGGGTTAAGGGTATTAACCATGTTTCCTTAGAAAAATGATTAGAAGGAATTAAATCATAGATGTTTATATTATTATATTTTGATCATTTATCATGTATGCTTCTGTAAACATATTCACTGCATAATTAACCCGCAACTGCATTTTGGGGTGTTTAAGGAAGAATAACCAACTAGGTTGACCCAGCAGTGAATATACATCGAGTTAACTCCTAAGTTAGTAGAATTGCATTAAGGAGGTCATAAAAACCAGAATATAGGAAGCCCAAAGACTGATCAAAGGATTATTGGTCTAGACAGGTTCTTAGTAAGACGATGAAAACTATGTACGGAAACTATTATTAGCAGGGGCCAACAGGTTCTTAGTGATCCCATGAAAACTATGTCCAAAATAAGTTATTGAAAGCGATCAATAGGTTCATAGTGATTCCATAAAAACAATGACATGAGAGATGTTATTGGAGAATCCAATAGGTTCATAGTGACCCCTTGAAAACTATTATTGGTAGAAACCATCTTAGTGATCCCATGAAAACTATGAAACTGAACAGATAGTCCGTAAGTTTGGGACAGGTTATTAGTCAGCCCATGAAAACTAATAGGTTAATAGTGAGTCTGGAAACAATAACTTGAGACAAATAGTAAAGTAAATGGGAATGGAAAATCCAGAGCATATTGCATGTTAACATATCATCATAATGCATTTTACTATGTTATGCCTTAACCATTACGGATGCATGTGCACGGTATATGGTTATTATAAATGTGGTTAGGATACTAGTGAGGGGAAAACCCATTCTGCTAAGCGACGTGGTCTTACTGGATATCTATATGGTTCGAGATGGTATTTTATTATTCACACCAGAATTTTTGTCTGACTCAAAGTTTATGTTTTCCCCTTAAACTCTCGGGTGCTCAATTAATTTTGAGTAATTTGAGAGCTAAGGTTTTTAGGTTCTCCTTTAGATGGATAAGCCTTTGGAAACGTGTAGGAGGCAAGCTAGCTGTTAGGAGTTCTTTCTATTTGATTCTGATGTGTTATTGGATGTAATAGCAAAGTTGTTTAGTGCTATATTTAGACTCTAATCAACCAAGGGACATCTTCGTATGTCGCTGTTGGTGTACTTTGTAATAAACTGTAATTTTTCGTGGCTTACATATGAGTTATGTAATGAATCTGAAATTCTATTAGCAACAAAAAGGGAAATTTGTTTTTAATTGAGTTTAAAATCTTTCATATTCATGTGTATCAGCTATATCATTGTATATAACATTACCACATTTGATCATCGAGAATTAATAACTATGGATGAATATAACATCCATAGCAGTTAGTTTTCGACCTCCAAATGGGGGATGTTACAAGTTGGTATCAGAGCATAGGTTTATGTAAATTTAAAAGAAATTTAAACCTAAAAGATTTTCAATAGTCATAATCCAAGGAATCAAAAAATGAGACCGGGGTTTGGGTTAACGCTATAGTATCATGCTTGCATTTGTTATATATATAAGTATGTATTCCCTTCTCCCTTAGACCATTCTTCTATATCTTACCAAGGCTCGTATGCAGATTATGATAAAGGAAGGTATGGAGGCAGGAAATGAAAGAGGAAATCTTAGTAGCATAAGTACCACAACTAATGGAAATGCTCGACCCAATCCTAGAAGGAATCCGAGTCGATAGGAAAATGCTAATCCAAACTCAAATGCTAGTGTAGGTGTTGGAACCCAGCTAGTAGATATGGAGATGATGAATCGGTTCTTCATCAATCTGATGCATGTTAAAACAGCCATAGGAGTAGCTGGGGATGATGTTATTAATATTAGAGGAGCTAATCCCATGGCTCCATTTGGAAATAACTATGCCAAGCTTAGCTGGGATTACACTATTCTTGGTGGGAAGCCGTTTTTGGGAATAGAGGATATTGTAGAAGTAGAAAACTGGTTGTTGCACTATGAAAGGATTTCTGCTGACTTGGGATTATATGATGCGTAGAAGAAGAGACTTGCTTCTAGACAGTTATAGGGGCAGCACTTTATTGGTGAATTATATTACTGTGGGAGTTCCCATGAAAAAGTTGACTTGGGCAGTGTTTCGAAGAAGATTCGAAGAGAGGTTCTTATTTGAAGTAGGAAAGTCTGTATTGTTGAGAAAGTTCATGGAATTATTGAAAGGTAAGATGTCGATGATTTAGTAAGCTACGAATTTGATTCTGCATTATTGAGAAAGTTCATGGACTTAGTGCAAGGTGAGATGTCGGTGTTAGTATGCTTTATCGAGATATGGAAATGCTACCATTGACATCATCATTAAAAGAAACGAAAGGTTTATTCGAGGATTAAGACCTAAGATTACCATGGTGACTATGCCACACCTCCGTGATTCAAGTATAGTTGTAGTGGATATGGCAATCAATAATGAAGAGATGCTTTCTACTTATAGAAAGGAGAAGTAGGTTAGAACCCCGGATTCTTAGGGCAAGAAGAGGAAATTATTTAAGAATAAAGGAGCTCAGAAAGGAGAAGCTGCTAAGAAAGGGAAGGCCAATGTAGTTTGCTACAAGTGTGACAAGAAAAGATATTATGCTTATGAATGTCGAAGTGGAAAAGGAAAAAAGGTTGTAGATAAGAAAGGAGTGAAGTGCTTCAACTATTAGTAGATTAGACACTACAAGAATTAGTGTCCAGAACCAGTCAAAGCAGACAAGGGAAAGGTTTTTGCTTTGGAACCATATTCTTCTAGACCAACTGCTATTGGGAAAGGAAAAACTGCGATGGAAGGTATGCTTTGGATTCATAGTATACCAGTTAGGATACTATTTGATACCAGTGCATCGCATTCATTTATATCTCAATGTTTGGTAGAAATGTATGTTTAGAACTCTCATACCTTGTTACTTCCTTAAGGGTTGCAAATCTGATAGGAGGGTATGCAATTCTGAGGATGAGATGTGACCGCTAAAACTTCAATTTTTAGGTCATAAATTTTCATGTAGTTTGTATGTTTTTGATTCGTAGGCTTCGGGATCGTTTTGGGTATGGATTGATCAGATAAATATGATGTTAGAATATTTTTCCAAGATAGGGAAATATCGCTAAGACACCCTAGTCATAACCGAATTATATACTCGACAGAGAAGATAGACTCAATTGCTTGTGCTTTGCTGAATCCAATGGAAGTAGAAGAAGAGTTTAATTAGGTTTGGTAGCAAGAGAGTTTGCAGATGTTTTTAAGCCAGCCACAGAACTACCATCGAAGTAAGCCTTTGAGTTTCGAATAGATCTTGTACCAGGAGCAGAACCTGTAAATAGATCACCTAGCAGGATGATACCTATCGAGATGAGGGAAGTTGCAGCTAGTGGATTTAAAAGAAAGAATTTCATTAGACTAAGCAGTTCATCTTGGGAAGCGGCCGCAGTGTTCGTAAAGAAACCAGATGGGTTGTTAAGGATGTGTATCGACTATCGTAAGTTGAACGAGAAGATGGTCAAGAATAAGTGTCCTTTTAAGAGAATCAATTGTTTATTTGATCAGTTGAGTGAAGCCAGTGTATTTTTCCAATTGGATTTGTGTTATGTTTCTATCAACTAAGACTGGAAGAGGATAGTATTCCATTGACGGCGTTTCGGACTTGGTATGGTCTGTAAGAATGGTTATTAATGCCATCGAGTTAACGAATGCGCTGGATTTCTTCTTGGATTTGATGAATAGTGTTTTCCAAGAGCACTTGGATAGGTTCGTATTGGTATTCATTGATGGCATTTTAATATACTCTAAGGATGAAAGAGACCATAAAGTTCATCTTAGAGTAGTGCTTGAGACGCTGAGGCAGCATCAACTAAAAGCAAAGTATTCAAAGTGTCAGTTCTGAAAGTAGTTAAGTTTCTTAGTCACTGGTTTCAGAGAAGGGTTTTTCTATGTATTCGGAAAAGATAGAGGCTGTTAACAATTGAAAGAGACCAGAGATGGTGACTGAGATTAGAAGTTTTCTTGGACTCGCTGGTTATCACTGGAGATTCATTAAGGATTTCTCGCAGATAGCAGCGCCTTTGACTAAGCTAACTAGGAAGGACGTGAAGTTTATTTGGTCTGATAAATATGAGGAATCATTTCTTGAGTTAAAGCATTTGTTGACCAATGTGTTAGATGGGAATTAAGAATTAGTAGTGTATACCGATGCATGTGGAACCGATTTAGGGGCTATGTTGATATAGAAAGGTAAAGTTATTGCCTTCGCTTCACGATAGCTTAGACCGCATGAAGTGAGATATCCTACTCATGAACCAAAGTTGGCAGCAGTGATCTTCACACTGAAAGTATGGAGGCATCAAATCATAAGTTCTTAAGATATTTATTCACTCAGAAGGAATTGAATATAAGACAGCGGTTGCTGAAGTTTTTAGCATCTTATGATTTTGGTATAGAGTATATATCTGGAAAAGGAAATATAGTAGCGAATGCACTTAGTAGAAAACATCAGAATGTGATGTTAGCGATGTTAATAGAATGGAAGGACCGAAAGGCTTTGACTACTTGTAATGTGCAGTTAAGATCGACTGCTAGTTCTAGTCAGAGCACTGCAATGTTATCCTGTTTGGAAGTTCAACCAGTACTCATCGAAAGGGTTGCTTCTAAGCAGAAAGAGGATCCACTATTAGCTGAGAAGAATAAAAGGCTTGAGGTTGGATTAGAGATTGATGATCTAAAAGATTTATGTCTTGACCAAAGCGGATGGTTTAGAAAGAAGGGACGATTGTGTGTTCCGAATGTTGGGGACCTAAGGAGAGAAGTTCTTGGGGAATGTCATCGATCAAAATTTATGATTTGTCCTGGGGGAACCAAGATGTATCAAGACATAAAGTGGAGTTTCTACTAGGAAGGTGTGAAGAAGGATGTTGGCTTGTGGGTAAAGTAGTGTGTGAACTGTCAATAGATGAAGGCCGAACATCAAAAGCTAAGTGGGTTGCTTCAACCTTTGGAGATACCAGTTTGAAAATGGGATTTGATATCCATGTATTTTATAGGCAGGTTACTAAAGTAGAATCAAGAAAATGAAAATATATAGGCCATAGTGTATGGTTGACCAAGAGTGCTCATTTCATTCCAGTTAAGTCAACCAAGACGGCACTTATTTTAGCAAAGTTGTTTATAAGGAACATAGTTAGGCTACATGGAATTCCCAGTAGTATAGTAAGCAACAGAGATATTTCATTTATTAGCAAGTTCTGGAAGAGTATACAGGATGTGTTAAGTACCTGGCTTAAGATGAGTACTGCTTATCACCTCAGATAGATGTGCAAATAGAGAGAATCAACAAGGTACTCGAGGATTTGTTGAGAGCTTGTGCACTATATTTTAGTGGATCATGGAAAGATCATTACACTTAGTTGAGTTTTCCTATAATAACAGTTATCAAATTAGTATAGGAATGAAGCCTTTCGAAGCTTTGTACAGTTTGGCCATGCAAGTCACCAGCAATTTGGTTGGAAACTGGAGATGGATTAGTCTTAGGTCTAGATCTAGTAAGAGAGGCAACAGAGAAGATTGAGTTAATCCAAGGTAGAATGAAGGAAGCTTAGTCTAGACAAAAGAGTTACGTAAATAAGAGGCGTAAGGACCTAGATTTCTCAGTTGGAGATAGAGTTTTCATTAAAGTATCACTAATGAAGGGTGTGATACGGTTTGGAAAGTCAGTGAAACTGGCACCAAGATATATTGGACTGTTCCCAGTAATAGAGAGGATCGGAACACTCGCATACAGAGTAGAGTTGTCGAGCACTTTGGCAGGTGTCTATAATGTGCTTCATGTGTCTCATCTTTGTAAGTATGTGCATGATCCATAAAATACTATTCCTCCAACTTCGTTGGAAGACAATAGTAGAACCGTATCTAATCTTTGTTAGGCAACCAGTTCGTGTTATAGCGAGCGATGAGAAGAGGATAAGAAACAAGAAGTCCAGTTCGTGAAAGTTCAGTGGAGCGGCAACGAAAAGGACCGTACTCGGGAGACAGAAGATAAGATTATTGATACTTATCCTAACCTGCTTTAAGGGTATGTTCTATATTTACTTTATATAGACTATTCCAAGTCAGGTTGGCTAGTATAACAGTTAGGAGATGTTATAGATGATTACTATGCTTAGTATATAGCCCTTGTTGAATTTTGAGAACGAAATTCTTTAAGGAGAGGAGCCTGTAACACCCCTAATTTTAGATAGCATTATTCAGGAGGTATAATTAGATAAACTAAATAGAATAATGGAGAGACTAGAGTGATAAGGGAATTGAGAATTGAGAACTAATCTGGGTCGTTCCTTAGTTAAATGAACATATGTGTGATTTATCAATTAGAGATTTAAGAGATAAGGCAAGGGTAAAAAGAGAATAGTCGTATACCATAACCACTAAACCCCTTACCTCATTCTCGTTCACATTTTCATAAATAAAAAACATAAAAAAAGGAGAAATAGGACGGTCATAACCCTAGGAGAAGTGGAGCTCAAAAATTAATTAAAGGCTAAGATTTAAACTAGAAGATTAAAGCAAGAACAAAGCTCAAGTTCCTTATCCAAACAAGCTGAATACTGATCTAAGCCATCTCATATATGTATTCTTGAACATTTAAATTCAATTTTAAGGTTTAAAACTGTTTGGATGGATGGATGAATGATGATATGCTTTCATTATATGCATGTTATAATTTAAATAAGGATTTTTGAGGGATAATATAATTGGATTTTAAGGTTAAAATCATGCAAATTTATTATTGATTGCCATGATGTTTGAATTTGTTATGTAGAACATTATTTTGGAGATGGGTTTAAATTCTCATAATATTCCAAGCTATGGATAATTTTTTATGAACTTTAAATGGAATAAATAGATAATTTTGGGTTTAAATTGTTTATGGCAATTGAGTAATGCTTTTGGGTTAGAAATTTATATATATTAGAAAATATATTAAAAGTGAATAACAATGATTTTTGGGGATTTTTCCCAAGTGTTTTATTATGGTCACTAAATTATTTAAGTTAAAGAACTTAAATGTTTTAAATGTTTTGTTAAGGGAAAGGGCTTATTTGTTAAAATGATTTCATTTATTAATTGTTGAATTCGGCAGCCTTCTAGAAAAGAATTTTGATAAAGAATTGGCAACCAATTATATTTTAAAAAATTAGGCAGTCGGCTTAAAAGGAATTACTATGAAAGGCATAGAAATCATTTTTGTTTCGAATTTCAACTTCGCCACTTTCTTTTGCTTGCTTCCATCACCATACTTCCGCTAATTACCTTTTGCACCCATTCGAAACCAATGCACAACGTTTCAAGCCACTGATACATAGTGTATTGGAAGAAGGCGGAAGGCACTATGTAACGACCCAAAATTTCCGAAACCCGAAAATTTCAGATAGTTATGAAAAGAAGAAAGAGATAAAAGAAGAAGAAGATCAGAAACGTCAACATCTCACATTCACAGCGGATGAAATATAATAATAAATAATAACAGTTTACAAAAGAATACTATATCTGTCGATTACGTTTTAATACATCAGAGTTACACATATCTACAGACATTAGATATACACAATTACCAAGCCTCGGATATACAATAATATAATACAGCGGACACACTCCATACGTTCCTGCCATCCAGCTCGACTCCTGAGATCCAGAACGTCCTTACCTGAAAATCTGTAATACTCGGTCTGACCCGAGCATTACATTAAAGTAACACCCGGGTCAGGATCGAAACCAGCGTGAGTAAACACATCTAACAAAAAGTACTAGTACAAAAGGCTTACTTAAAACCGGGGGTAACTCGTCTCGATTTACAGATTCAAAATTTGCTATAGACATTGCTTATTTTACACATCAATTTCTAAGTACCAAAACTTATATTAAATGGTTCACTTCATTTAACTCATTCTATTCCAGCCTATTGATTTCACATATCAAGTTTATATAGAATCAAAGTGGTTTCGGGTATTAACTAATATCTGACTCCGGTCTCTTCGAATTCAGTTCATCTTAGCACATGTTATTCAAGTGAAATGCAATTCAACTTTAAATAAAAGATGTCACCTTTTTACCCAGCAATTCATCACCGATAGGTAACCACATTATCATTGTCCATCCAAACCATCATATCACGAACCATTTCATATCAGAGGCATCAAACAATTCTGGGCATTTAATCATCATTTAATCATAAATATGCAAGATAAATCAATCACACCATCTCGAATAAATCTAATTGATCGTAATTGAATTAAATCAATTACCTTTATGTCCTGCTTATTAATTAATTACAACCCAATTGATTTACCATCCCATAATCATTCATCTTAGTTAATACTCCTTGATTACTTATTCTTTAATTACATTAAGATTATCATCATTATCTAATTACTTCCATTAAGTAATTATACTTAACCACATTCCACGAATGATTATCCTTAATTAATTAATTGAACTTAATTAATTGTATAATAAACTTAGGTTAACGTCCTTCATTAATAATTCTTTAATTACTTCTCTACAATAATTAAATTTAGATTAACCATTATTAATTACAAATTAATTATCCTTGATTAATTAATATTAAACCTTAATTGATTAACTTGAATTCATAATTATTAAATTAATTAATTATCCCTTTTAATTACCTGAATAATTTAATAAATCTCAAATCCTACTTAATGTTAAGATAAATCTTATTCTTACTTATGATTGAATTATCATTAACAAAGTATTAAAAACAATTATGAATTATTCACAAATCTATAGTCTTCTTATGATAACACAATGTCACAAATTCCAAAAATCGATAATCTCCTCTTTATTATCTTTAAATCAATTAATTAATCTAAATTAATTATCCATTAGTGACTTTAATTATTAATCAATAAAACTTAATTACCCATTTATTATTCACTAATTACTTATTTAATCAATTATTGATTCGTAATTAAATCTTAATTAGTAAAATACTAATCATACATTAATTAACTTTAAGTAGTTAATTACAAATTTATTTATCACTTAATCATTAATTAACCAATCTCTAATTACTATTAAAAAGTCATCATTCTTAATTGCCTTCTAAAATAATTAATTGATATTAATTATTCATCTTAATTAACATTTAAAAGTCTTCTTTAAATTATAAAAATCAATTTATTACTAACTACTAACTTTAAATGTTAATTAATTTTATACTTAACTTAAATTAATAATAATTAGGAGTTTAAAACATTGTTAAGTACTAATTAAGATAATTAAATCATGTATTCAAGTCTCAACACAAATTGTTAAACATTTATTAAGCCGACCATGTTTAACTTGTTGAAAAAGTTGCTGAACTTTACTTTTTATAACATAGCAGTTGAAAAGAAAACCCACCTGAGTACTTTCCTTGTTTAACTCGAGTAATACTTCGAGTTTTCTCACCCATTCCCCCGAGACACTCTCTCTTCCTTACACACTCCATCTTCTTCTTCTTTTTTATTTCCAGTAAGTTTAAGTATAAACAAGTTATAGTGCCAGTAAAACACGTTTACTCACTCGATCTAAAGCTCAAAGCAATCACCTAGATAACTCGAGCAACGACTCGAGACACTCATCCATCAACGATGCTGACACCGAAACAACGCCATACACATGCACGGCAATGCGCCTTAGCTTCGGCGAACCCCACGACCATCGGCAAGTCACAAACCATCCATAAACTCAAATTCGATTCGCCTCCAAACATTTGAAATCGAAAAAGGACAGTTTGATCGAAAAAACTACAAACACCACCCACTAACTAAAACACCTCGCCACCGCTGCACAGACAACCGGAGACGCTCAGAATTCATCCACACCACGACAACACATTAAGCAACCATCCCCCAAAGTCTCGCGAAGCTCGATCACGTAGAGAAGATGAACTCGCCTCGATTCTTAACCCCAACAAAAACAAACCTTAAACCCTAAATGATCTCGACCCATTAATATATGCAATGGAAAAAATTATCTGATAATTTTCTCAAAATCAATGATGCTTACACTTGCTTCAATCCAAATTTCAACATTTAAAATTGAATCGATTTTCAGAAAATGGGCAAAATGCAAATTTTGTTCAAATACAAACTGCTCTTGGAATACTAATCAAAAAATCTTCATTTTTGTTTTAAAAATCATAATTTACAATAAGAATTCAAACTATGAACTTGAATTAACTTTTTATAACAAACGAATTTATCAAATTATTACTTGATTTCCTGTAAACAAGGTTACAGTGGTATATTCTTACAAACATGATTTGATCAGCTTTTAAATCTTATTTGAGTTTTAAACATCTTGTTTCGATCGAAAACTTAAAGTTTAATAATGATTTGATGATAATAATTTGAGTTTGAAGAAAAAAAATTCAACCCTATAACAAATAACAGAGAAGATCAACATACTCAATATTCATAGAACAACCTGTATAAACACAGATATATATCAAAAATGAAACACATACAACACAACATAATCAGTGAATCATCTTTATTGTTTAATTTAAGCTTAAAGCTTTAAAGTTGATGTTTGCTCACCTGAAAGATTCTGTTGAACAGAGAACATTTTCTGGAATTATGAAAACTGCAGTTGAATTTGCCTGAGTTCCTGTCTGTTTTTGGTTGAATGATTTTGAGCTTACTTCTTTTTTCTTCCTTTTGTTTTTCAAAGGTTAGCTAAGTTTTTACTGAACAAACTCAAATGTAAAGATGTATCTATATATATAGAAGATAACAAGATGTATAAAGGGAGGTATTATCTGGTCAAGTGTTTGCTTCTTTTGATTGATCAGATTTTTTTACTGAAAACGGAAAGATTGATATATATTTTGAATAGACTTATTTTAGGCTGAGATGATGGCATTTAATGCAAGGTTTCTTAATATGTTTACATACTATTATTATGTTTTGCTGTATATAGATATTTGTATGTAAATGTACACTTTGCAGGTAGACATTTGGGTTTTGTGAATGAAGATTATTTTGTATAAAGATTTTTGTTTCATTAACTTCTAGCTTTCACTATATGCATATGTTTGTGTCTGGTTGTACTTTACACTTTGTTCTTATAATTCTCAGTTTATGTTGCAAGCATACCATATCTACTTAATTCTCATTTTCATTTTTATTTTAACTATCAATGTTTAAATTATATTCATATGTTTGACTTACATTTTATACTTATATTTTATATTGATAGAATTTGATTTTATTTTAAACAGTATCATCTATATTGCATTTATATATACATTTTATACCAAATGTTAATAGGATAAAGCATTTTAATTCACTTATGTAGGACAGATTTTATTATAAATATTTTAAGAGATTTTATTTTAAATTTCCAAATCAAATTCCTTTTCAAAATACAAATGTATATAAATAAATGGCAAATATTTCCAAAAGATTTATTTATTTTAAAATGATAAGTTTTCATTTTATTTAATTGGATTAAATATTTATTAAAATAATGTTGCCAAAATACCGGGTTGTCACACATTGTGTCGAAGGCATGCTTTCGAAGGGGTTGAAGCCAGTTTTATAAGCTTTCGAATCAATCCAACTTGCCTTTGTTTTTAAAGAAGCTATTAAAAGAGTTGCTGCATTTTGAACTCATTTGATACCTAGCTACCGCATTTATACATTTCGAATTGGTTAAATGCCCCTTTTCTTTATAGCCTTATAATAATAAGTTTGGAAGGAAATCTTTCGTTTTATAATCATTGAAGCTGCATTCATAATGCTTTCGAAATGGTCCTTTTATCCGCTTTTATAAATGGTTTCGAAGGCAACGGTTTTGAACGCAATGGTTCCGAAAGGATGGTTTCGAAACTATCCTCTTCTCAAATTCTTTTTCTTAAAATTAATTCTTTCGAAAGCAATTCTCTTTTGTTCTCTTTGACCCAGTACTGCCATTTAATGTTAAACGCAATAATTTCAAAAGAGATACTTTCAAATGGTTTCGAAGCTATTCTTCTATGAATTCTACTTTAACTGAATGCCTTCGAAAAGGTAAGTTTTAAGTGTTTCGAAAGGTATATCTTTAGATGTTTCGAAGGGAAGGTTTCAATGCTTTTGAAAGGTACGTTTTTAATGGTTTCGAAAGAGAAGGTCTAAGATTTTATGTAATGCTTTCGAAAGGGAGAGTGATGAAGGGTCACTCATGATGTCACAATCATCCGAAGGATGTAGTCAAAAGATTTAGTTTTCAAATAAGAAACCCAATCTTATTTTTAAAGGAAAAACCCATGGCAATATGAAAGAGTTTTGAAATGGCATTTAACTTTGGAATTTTTATAGAGATTTTCCTTGCTAATGATAGTGGGTTAAGGGTATTAACCATACTTCCTTAGAAAAATGATTACAAGGAATTAAATCATTTATGTTTATATTTTTATGTTTTGATTATTTATCATGTATGCTTCTGTAAACATATTCACTTCATAATTAACCCATAACTGCATTTTGGGGTGTTAAAGGAAGAACAACCCGCTAGGTTTACTCAGTAGAATATACATTTAGTTAACTTTTAAGTGAGCAAAATTGCATCCAAGAGGTCAAACAAACCAGAATATAGGATGCCCAAAACTGATCAAAGGGTTATTGGTCTAGAAAGGTTCTTAGTAATCCCATGAAAACTATGTATGGAAAATATAATTAGCAAGGGTCAATACATTCTTAGTGATCCCGTAAAAACTATGTCCGGAATAAATTATTGAAAAAAATCAATAGGCTCATAGTGATCCCATATAAACTATGATATGAGGGAACTTATTGGAGAATCCAATAGGTTCATAGTGACCCCATGAAAACAATGATTAGATGATGTTATTGGTAGACATCAATAGGTTCTTAGTGATCGCATGAAAACTAAGAAATTGGATAGATAGTCCGTAAGTTTGGAATAGGTTATTAGTCAGCCCACAAAAATTATCAGGTTAATAGTGATCCTAGAAACTATAACTTGAGACAGATAGTCAAGTAAACGGGGATGGGATATCTAGAGCATATTACATGTTAAAATATCAACATTGTACATTTAACTGTGTTATGTCTTAACCACTGTGATGCAGGTGCACAACATATGGTTATTAATATGGTTAGGATACTAATGAGGAAAAAACCTGTTTCGCTAAGTGGCGTGGTCTCACTAGATATCTATATGGTTCGAAATGGTAGGTTATTATTCACACTAGACTTTTTGTCTGACTTGAAATTTACGTTTTCCCTTAAACTCTCAGGTGTCCAATTAATTTTGAGTAGTTTGACAACTAAGGTTTTCAGGTTCTCCTTTAGACGAATAAGCTTTCGGAGACGTGTAGGAGGGAAGCTAGCTCTTAGGAGTTCTTTCTGTTTGATTCCGCTTTGTTATTGGATGTAATGGAAGAGTTGTTTAGTGCCTATATTTAGACTCCGATCAACCAAGGGGCATCCTCATATGTCTTGGCATACTTTGTAATAAATTGTTATTTCTCTGAACGTGGCTTATATAGAGGATTGTGTAACGAATCTGAAATGCTTTTAGTAGTGAAAAGAGAAATTTGTTTGAAATTGAGTTTAAAATCTTTCATATTCATGTGTTTCTCATAAATCAATGTATCTAACATTACCATATTTGGTCACCAAGAATTAACAACTAGGATAACTGCAGCATCGGTAATAGCAAGTTTTCGACCTCCAAATGTGGGGTGTTACAGCATATTTTTTATTTTTATTTCAATCTGAATTCAGTTTAACTAGATAATTTAGCTGAGAAATGTCTTATCAATCATATTACTTGCACACATTTGTCGAAGTGGATTATTTTGATTTGTATAGCATATACTATTACAATATCAGAAAGGTCAAATATTATTATTACAGTTTTCCAATAAGGCTCCCACTAGTTTTTTTGTTTTTTTCAAAACCCTAGGGAAGACATAGAAATCTTTTAATTTCTCTAACGGGTGTTAGGACTTGCTTACCTTAGGATTATAACCTTGAGTTTGCTCAACTAATCATAGGCCTGCAAATGATTGATAACATTTTATCGGATGTATCGTATACAAGTCCTAGCCCATGATTCCTATCTTAATCACAATCTCGATCTTGAGTTTGATCAACAAATCAAAATAAATTATTCACACATAATCACAATTTCATGACAGCCTAAGCATTATGCACATATCTTAAGTTTGCTAAACAAATACGTGCATGTACCTTACCTCGTCTAACACACAAAAAACCTAGGACATGAGTTTGCTCAACAACCAAAGAGTAGCAAGTAAACTATAAATATGTAAATGGCAAAGGACAACATACATACATACATATATATATATCAAGGATTCATAATTTTTAATATACATATATCGTGTGAAATCGGTTCAAGGAATAACGGACCCTCATGATTCAATTGTCAGACACATATGAAATCATGGTATATGTACTTTACGTATGTGCTTAATTTAAAATCTTTTTTGGGTATATTTCGGTTCCACTTAAGTCTTATACATATATAGATATATAGGTTTTAATTTATTTATAACTTTTATAATTTAATTACCTTATAATATATATAATCGTATTTAATTAATATTAATTCTTATAAATTAAATTATATTTACTTAGTTTAGTTTAGTTTATATAAAAATTTTGAAGTTTTATATTATTCATCTTAACCTATTTAAGATAATTAATTTGACCATAAAATTTATAGTTGTTTATACAAGCGTATCAATACGCATGTACATATATTGATTAATTATCCTTTAACTAATCTCATTTAATAAATTCATTTATTTAACTAAACAATTTAATTAATTTGGAAATTTTAATTTAATTTACCTTAAATAAAATTTGAGGTAAACATGCAACTATAAAACTTATAGTTACACACACATGTATATGTGTATGTGTGTATTAACTATTTAATTTAATTAATCACTAATTAGATACATTAAAATTTTGAAATTAAGTATTTTAATTTCTCAAAACAATTTTGAAGAATTTGAATTCATTTTGTAACTTTTAAAAAACCTTCATTTTATATTTTAAACTTAACTTTTAAATATAAATAAATATTAATATTTTGAATAAAATTTGAAAATTAGCCCAAGGCCTAAAACAATTTAGGCTTTTGTATCAGGAATAACCTTTGGGCTTACATCATCCTTTGGGGAGATTAGTAGCCAAATAGGGCTGAGTACTTGATTACCCAAACGTAACCATAAACACTAAGGTAGTGTTTGGTTTATCCTTTTTAGTTTTGGATTTTCGTCCATACAAAAATGTGCATGGCGCATGTGTATTATGTAAATCGACTAATATAGAAAACAAAGTTAACATACAAAATAGAAAACAACTTTTATTTATTTATAATGTTTTGAGAAATAAGAGAAGAACGGAAATAATCCATCATTCTATCGTTCCTACATCCCCTCTTGGTCTCCTCCATCTTCCTTTCATCATATCCATCGTCCCTCCACTCCTCTCATATTTTGTAAGTAATGTTGAAAACTCCAAACACAAAACACGTTTTAAACCAAACGCTACCTAATTAATTCTACAAATCAGCTAGCCTTTAATAATTTATCCCTAATGTTGCTAATTTACACTGCACAGACCATTGGTCTCTAATACCGTTAATGGAACAAAGCTAGTCAGATGCAGGAAAAATAGGTTAATTTCAAAAAATTCCTATTTTGGATCTTTTGGACTTATGAAGTCTAAATGGTTTATCAGATCCAACTTAATATTGTTTCAAATAAAATCTTACTTTATTTAGTTTGTCTAATAGAGGTTTTATTTAGTTTATATTAGATGAATTATTGTAAGCGTATCAAATACATTCATATATTATATCGTACGTGCTACATGGAATAGGGCGTACACAATTAATTTGTACGCATATAGATGTTGGGATTTGTAATTATAACATATCGTTTTCCATTTATATGTTCAATGGTTTTCATAAAATATTTTAAACTTATGTGTATGTGTGTATCAAAATTAACTTATGTATTAAATGAAATAAATTATTTAAAATATTTGAATATATTTGACCAAGTTTATAAAATAGATTCAAATTTGAAAGCTTAGTGGTGCATTTAAGTGGAATTAAAGAAAGAATGAAAGAAATATAAGTGGCGACTAAGGAGAGGAAAAGGTGAAATTTAATAGCATTCACTTAATCTTTTTCTAGCTTACTTTCAAAACATTTTAAACTTATGTGTGTGTGTATGTGTGTGCGCGTGCGTATGTTTATACTAAAATTAATTTATATATTAAATGAAATAAAAAAAAACATTTGAATAGATTTGATTAAGTCAATAAAATAGATTCAATTTTGAATGAGTAGTGGTGTATTTAAGTGGCACTAAAGAAAGAATAAAAGCATTTAAGTGGCAACTATAGAGAAGAAAAGGCGTAGATCTTGTGGCCTTTATTTACTCTTTCTTTAGCTTGCCTTCTAAACATTTTAAACTTATATGAGCGTATGTGTTTATACATATATGTGTGGGTGTGCATACGTGTTTTTGAAACTAATTTATGTATTAAATGAAATGAACAATTTAAAATATTTGAACATATTTGACTAAGTCAATAAACTGGATTCAATTTAAAGTCCAAAGTACCTAATTTTGCCAAGTGAATAATTTTAGGTACCTAATTGAAAAATATAAAATAGTAAAATATATTTTGAATATACAATATATATATATATATAATTTTGTAAAATAAACAAGTAGCCAAAAATAAAATAATTTTATTGTTATTTGAAAATAACAAACCATTTAAAAATATACCAGTTTGGAATACAAATAGGAATAAAGTTATCGTTATTTAAATAATATATGTGTATATTAAATTTTGGTCAAATATTTTTTTTAAATTAATATTAACACCGATAATAATATTTATAACACATAAAAGATCCAAATGTATATATATAATTTAATGGGTTGTAGGTGACTACATTTACACATATAAAATTATTGTAAAATATCAGGGACATAAGCTACACTACCATGATATGTTAAATAATTAAAAATTGAGATTAGATAATTACCATAAGAAGTAGCTTAGGATTCACACCTTAAATGAAGAATAACTCCTAGATCTCTAAGATCCACATCCAATCCTTACAAGAGATGGACACTAATGCTTTATTTTCATTCGATGTCTAAATTTAATTTGGAGTTGATTAAATTTTTGAAAATTTCGTTTGATTTTCTACCATGGAATGTTAGGAGGAACAAGAGAAAATGTGAATAAAAAGAGTGTCTACAGGAAATGAGTTAGTGAATTTTCTTATTGAGAGAATGAAACGTTTTCCATTCTTTTGATTAAAACTTCTCGACTGTAACGACTCACAAATTTACCACTTTGATAAATTATATTTATTTTTAAAATCTTCAAATAAAAGGTTGATAATACAAATTATATTGTTTTGAGTGATGATAAATAATTATGATTGTTCAAATAATTGTTTTAAGATGATATAATTCATTTTGATTAGTTTTAAAGTGATAATAAATCATTTAAAATGGTTTTATAAAGATATATCATTAATTTGAAAACATAAGGAAAATCGATATCGGTTTATCGATATTAAAGCGCTTTTTGAAAATAATTGTTCAATATTGATTTACATGGTTTGATAATTCGAATGCGATCATTTCAATTAATTAATAATAATAAGAAGAAATTAGTTTTCAATTTTTTTTACAAATATATATATATATATATATATATATATATATATATATATAAACTAAGAAATGAAATGTGACCGGAAATCAAAATCGGGATTCGTAACGATTCAACATGTAAAAGTTGTGCAATGTTGCAGACTAAATGTAAAATACATATGTACATATCTATATACATAACAATGGACATGTACAAATGCATATGAATACACACATATATACACATATATACATATATATTAATTATATACAAAATAAAAATATATATAAGAGATATTTCAAATAACTCCTTAACACTTACGCAACCTTAAGTCAACACAACACATCTAACCATCATCACATGCATATGGGAGCGGGTCATGTTAGCCATGCTTAGGTGGTGGTGGAGGGGACTTGGCTGTGCTAGGTGATGATGAAGGAGGAGGTGGTGCATAGTGGTAATAGTGGTGGAGAGAGAAAACACTTAGAATATCTAAGGTAATTATCACCATTTGTCACATCAAATGTCACATCCAAGGGGGCATATGGCCTAGCCCATGCTTGAGGTGACTTTTTGTCATCCTAGGGTGGTGTAGGAGGGAGGTGGTGGTGAGATGATAGCTCATGACGATGTTTATAAATATTTTAATGAGCATGCCTATAAATACCCACCTCCTTAGCTCATTTTTCCATCTTCCATAACTTGTCCAAACCAAAATCAAATTAGGAAATTTGTTTTTCAAACCCTATAAAATTCTAGGGGTACAACTTTATGTTTACCACTTCTTCCCATTTTGAACTTAGCTACGTCAAAAACCCACTTCTTTCTAGTGCATTCTCAGGTTTGATTTTGTGAATCTAAGAATACCACTTCTTCTTTTGACCATATCTCCTTCAAAACAACTCAGAATTAAGTAATTCATTATTTTAAATAGTATAGAAAATAATTTGCAATAACTTTACAATTGACAACTTTTCTAAAATTTGAGTGAAATACAGTCAAAAAGCCAAGAGTAGATTACTCATTTTGAGGTCCAAATATTGTGAACTAAAGACTTCTTCTTTTTCCAATGGTCGAGCTCTTTGACCCTAGACCCTTGTGGTGTGAGATATTACAGTGGAGGAAGGATGGCCAAGACCAAGGAGGGTGGTGGAGTTGTTCTGGTGATAATTTAGTGAAGTGTCGATTCGTTTGAATGTTGGTAGGAAGAATTGGACTTATAAGTGGGTGAGAAAACTCCATTTATACTATCATATATATTGGATGATATAATATTGTTTGCTTTGCTTGGTTGTGATGATTGTTAATCATGTTTGGAAGTTTAATATGATTGTTTGATTTCATTAACAAGTCACGTTAAATACACGTTATAAATCACAAAGGAAATCACTTTCCTTTTATTAATGAAATGATATATATAAAATATCAAACTCTTGAAAATGGTTTAAAATGATTTAGTAATGTTTTATAAACACTAGAAACAAATTTGGTGAAGTTTGAATAAGAAATGAAAAACAAGTCAAAACTAGGCACGTATTGTAAAGGTAGTTCGTGATTTCTCGCCGTAAAATTTAAATGAGTATATAAATTAAAATATTGCTCGGAATTCTTTGTGATAGAAATTTTCCTAACTATTGTATCCATAGTTTTTAAACAAAATGAAAAGACCAATATTTCAATAAGTATATTTTGAAATATAAAGTAAAACAAGTTTTCAAAAATATTTGTGGTTTTGCAGTTTAACGACCAAAGTGAAAATGATCTAAACTTCATATTTTTAAAATCCATAAAAATATGGAAAAATCTTCGTAAATATTTTAAAATATTTAAAAGAGATTTGAGTTATATAAATAAGTTTTCAAATAATAAAATAGTTGTTTTGATCAATATAACTTTAAAAACACTATTCATAGCATTATTTGCAGTGGTTTTCAATAACAAAAAATTTTGGTTTTAAAATTAGAAATTCTTTCCCAAATATTTTATATATATTTTTAAATAAAAAAGCGTTTGAAGACAATTTAAAGATTTTATAATTTATTTAAAAGTATTTAAATAAACGAATTAAAGAAAAGTTGTTATAAGCAAATGTTTTAATCTTAGCTCTAATAAACCAACGAAACACCTGATTTTTCTATTCGTGAGATCTGGATAAGGTGCTTAAACCAAGGAGATGTTTAGGAGAAACCAGTTCCCTAGCTCGCCTGGCTGCCTCTAGGCAAGAGAAAGATAAGGTATAAATGTTGAAAACGAGTTAAGTATAAAAGATTAAATTTTCCAAATTCAAAACAATTTGGATTTACCATCTTAGATAACATGTTTTCAACTTATTAAAAAGTTACGTTTTGAAAATAAGAAATCTTTGTTAAGATTTAAATTAATTATTTGAAAATATTTTCCTAAGTAAAATATTCTAGAATTATTCTAAGTTGTAAATGGGTTTAATTAAACTAAAGAATTTAATAAAGAGGGGTTTAATGATTCTGTATATACCAACTAGAAAGTTTTTAAGATATATATATATATATATATATATATATATATCACTCGAAGATATTTTTTGATGAAATGAAATGAATAAAATCAAATGATAATCACCTACTTATAAAACAACTTTTTATAGATAATTGATTCGAAGAAACCGGGATCAGATTTGGGTAATTCTTATCCGAAAACCACTTCGAACCAATTTATGTTTCGAAAATGAAGAAAATATATGTAGAAACCTTGATTTTGAAGACGAGGGTCTTCATAACGGAAGGACTGCTTGTTGATAATTTTGGAATGGCCCCTCGAACTAAATAAATAGTAGTGGTGCCTTCATTAAAATCTTCGTACGCAAGGACCGACTCGCTATTAATTCTAGGGGTAATGCCCGATAGGATGTGGTGAGAGAGTGCCTTCGGTTTGCCCTATTCCTTGAGAACCTGTATGGACGAATGTCTGATGTTGCATTTCTAGATCATATTGATTGATCTCTATGAACATGTCATCTATTTGATGGCGAAGAAGGAAACTTTCTTTAGCTTAGCACCCTTTTCTAAGACATACGAGCTCAGAAGTTGTACGTTTTTAGAAATCAATTGTGTGATTAGGGAATGACAAAGTGACATTCCAAGTGGAATATATGCTATATGAAAGGTAACGTTACCTCAAAGACTCACACCCAAGAATGATAAAACAAAGGATCTTTCAAGGCTAAGTGGCTCGCTACCATCAAGTTGTGGAATCACCTTTCTAGATATAAAAAATTTCTGCCCGCAATAACATCGATTTAAATTATGTGGTGTATGCTCGGGACCCCGGATAGGTCGGTAACAGCCGGGTGATGCTCAGTGCTATTCGTATATTATATTTTCGGATAGGTCGATCTTAATTCGCATGAGGACCAGCATAGGGGACTTGGTTGCATTTCTTTAGAATTGCACTATACGGGAGGTAGTCCCTTGCCTCGCTATTCAGTTGGAAATCCAATTTCCAATAAGCACCATAGGGACTTATTTGTGTAAAAACTGAAATGTGAGAGGCAATTCAGCAAAGATTTATAAGTTTATTTGCATCTGTTTTCAAATAATGTCATTAAAAATAAAATTAAGTGATTTTACATATAATGTGCTTTAAGTTATCATAAGGTAAAAAACTCATCTGTGTTTATGTATGGGGTGGTCTTATAAGATATATTTCTTTTCAAAGAGCTTTCGAATAAAATGAAGTAAATAAGATTTGAAGAATCTAAACATGAAGTTTAAGCCTAAGTATGTATCAAGGGAATTGCATATTTTTTTGTTGCATCGTAGGCTCCATGAGTCTTATTTGTTGTAGGAGAACTGTGTTAGCTTGATCATGTATCTAATTGGGTACCTAATTAGACAGTGGTACGTAGGTAGCCATAAGTTGTAGTGATGCAGCCCCAAAAATAATATAACCCTTTCTTGTTTATCTATTTGGGTTGTTATTTGTCTGATGTTCATATATCTTTCCTGCTTATCATTTCATTCCGGATTGACATGTTTATTGAGTTTGCAGGTAAGGATACCATTGCCTCTCTCATAAGAGTGCGCAACAGTAGATTTGTAGACATCGGTATTTGGTATGTATTAAACACACTGTATAGAATTAATAAATTCCTCTGATTAGTTGTATAAAGTGAATTTGTGTTCTATACATTTAGCATCGTTAAATATTTCTCAAATGACATTAGGTATTAAATCGGTAGTTTTCATTTGTAGTTTGAATCGGATGGGTTTTCGGCGATTTTGACAGATCCAAAAATCCAAGTCATCGCATTTGGTATAAGAGCATTGTTTTGGTGCCAATGTAAAAAATTTCTAGGTTAGTAAATCAACCTAGCGATTTGAAAGTGAAACTACCTTAATTTGATAAATAAAATGAATAGGATAAGACACCGTATCTCCGACCGAGATTATGGATGGTATAATTATCTTTGGTGTGCATAGCTTTTTTCGATTGTTTGGTTGTTTGGTTTTTGCTCCGCCAATTTATGAGCGATTAATTTCCTTTAGCATGCGTTAGGTAGAAACAATTGTGGGCTAAACGCTTTGGGATTTAATTCACGATTGGACTGTAAGATATTTAACCATAATATTAATTCACTTCAATCTAATTAAGTACGAACACCTCATGAATTTAGTTTCACAATTTGACTGTGGTGTTCGATAAATAATATTGGTTTAAGGAATTTATTTAAGACAAATAAATTTATGAATGTGCTGTACACAAGTAATTAAATAAATTAGATTTATAGAATATGTTTTATAAAGGAATTTTTGAAAATCTAAATCTCGGTATTTTTGTAAAGAATCTAAAGATTAACTAGTTCGAGTGGCTCAAAAGTAACTAAAAATAGTTAGGAGTTATGTTTGGATGGAAAATGCTTATCTTAAGTATTACCCGTCTTGTTTAGGAAATACGTGATACTATTGGTAGCACCCGGTTCCTTGGTATTATTTTGGAGTTGCTAGATCTATAAAATTTTCTAAAGTTAAAAGCATAATTTTGAATCATTAATTAATTGGTAAATTTTGGATATAAAGGTTAGTTAAAAAGGAATATATTATAAGAAGAGAAGGTTATCGTAAAATCGGAAAACAGAAGATAAATTACCTTTTAAATTTAAATGGTTTCTTCTGGAAAACAGATAGAAATATTTTGTAAATAAACATTTTGAAGTGATAAATTTATAAACAATGTTTTATAAACTAAGGGATATATTTATAAATGGCATTTTTATAAATAAAGTAATAAGTGCTATGAAGGAGATTTTATAATGGAGTAGACTTTTGAGTGAAACTTAATAAATGAAAAGTTTTCATAAAGATTTCGGGAAGTTAATAAGTATGTATGTTGCACGTAGATCACTTCATCACGTAATTTTAATCTAAGATTCAAGTACAGAACTTTAAAGGGTTTACACCGATCCGAAAAAGGATTTATCACTCGATTCTTGACGATGAACATTGATGAGGGTTTATGGTTGGGTACTTATATTTTCTATCATAGTTGAGAGCCATGTAAGGGAAACAAAGTTTCTGATCAGAGTCCACACTAGAGAATCGAGGGATGGATACTAATTCGGAAGTGAAATTTGTAAATTCGTAAAGTAGATCGAATCAAATATGGCATATGGATGATCTATATAAATCGTATAGGTATTAGTTTAGAAATAAATATTTTAGGCAAAAACTTTTGGGTTTTTGTTCTAGTATAATTTTGCAACCAAAATTCTTTTAAAGAGGGGAGTCTGTAATGACCTGCAAATTTAGTACTTTGATAAATTATATTTATTTATATAATATTCAAATAAAAGGTTGATATTTCAAATTATATTGTTTTAAGTGATAATAAATAATTATGATTATTCAAATAATTGTTTTAAGATGATATTAATTCAATCTAATTAGTTTTATAGTGATAATAAATCATTTACAATGGTTTATAAAGATATATCATTAATTTGAAAATAAAAGGAAAATCGATATCGATTTATCGATAACACTTTTTGAAAAAAATTATTCAATATTGATTTATATGGTTTTAATTTTCATAATTTTCCAAGTTGTGGAAATTTTATTATGAATTTTGATGAAAATATGATTTGATTGGGTTAAATATTCATTTTGTGAATTTCAAGAAGAAGTTGGGTCTAAAATTTTAATATGTTTGATTACATTATTAATTCGAATTTCTATGATATTTGGGAATTTTTCCCAATCAATTTACTAGGGGAAATAAATTACTCTGAATGGGCTTTTATGCAAATGTCAGATTTAGGTTATTTGGAATGGTTTTAATGTTTAAATCCTTTAATTTAGGATCTAAATAAATGCAGCAGTTTTGGAAGTAAAAGTAGTTGAAAAGTTTTATGGAAACCAATCAGTATTTTACAACTTAGCAATTTGTTAAAAAGAAATTACTTAAAGTTGTAATGATTTAACCTTTAATTCAGAAAAAGTGTTTCGCCTTTACTGGAAGATACCTTCCGGCATCTTTGGTCCCACCCCATTATAGTCGAAGCCATCAAAGTTGAAACCTTCATAATCGAAACCAATACACATAGTATCTCTTGGATGGTACATAGTGGATTGGAAGAGGGGTGGAAGATTTGGTGTCGAAGGGTAGGCCTCTGATGGGGTCGAAACCCTACTTTGTTTTCTAAGTTAAAGGTCTTTGCCTTGTTTTTCTCAAAGCTTTCGACTTAGTCCAAACTTATTGTCTTCGAAAGGGTGTATGTCTAGCTTTCAAAGAAGGTTGCCATGTTATACTAAAAAGTACTAGCTTTCAAAGGAGATCTTTTTCTTTAAATAAAAGCTTTCGAGAGGGATTGGTTTCGACCTAGTTGAAGCCTAGCCACTACTCTACCTTTCGACCATGTAGTCTAATAATGCTTTTGAAGAGTTACCTCTATTTTTACTTTAAACCAAACCTTTTGTTAATTGCTTTCAAAAGGGGTTAGGGTTTCAAAAGAGACGGAGTTGAAAGGGGCTTTCGACCTAGACCTTCGAAGATTTGATTTTTAAGTCTTTTGCTTTCAAACTAGATGGCTCTAACACCCTCAAATTTTCCCCAAGCTAGTTTTTATTAGTTTCGAAAGAGATACTTTCATATACAACCATCTCGAACCAAATGATGTTAAGAGTATAACCCAATGTTTTTGAAAAGGTATTTTATTTGTTTCGAAACCTATGTTTTAAAGAACGTTTTCTTGATACCATCGAAAGGTCTTATTGGTTTCGAAAGGTATATATATTTAGACTTTTAGAAAATGGATTTCGATGCTTTTGAAGGAGGACATCCAGGGGTTTCGAAAGTGATGTTTAAGGTTTCAAAAAAATAACTCATTCTCATTTTTAAGGAAAAACCATGGCATAAATAAATGAAGATTTTGTAAATATTATTCACATTGTTATCAACCCATAACTGTTTTTGTGAAAATGGCAGAATAACCAGTTAGGTTGACCCGGTAGTGAGTATAACTTAACAAATGTTAAATCATTAACTTAATTATATTGGCAGGGGCTAATAGGTTCAAAGTCAGCCCATGAAAACTATGATTTCATACCAACATAGGCTAATAGGTTTGTACGTATCCCATGAAAACTATATTCGGATAAAGATATTGGCAGTCAGCCAATAGGTTCCTATTTAGCTAATGAAAACTAGGATAAGAAATATGATATTGGAGTTACCAATAGGCTTTGAGTGATCCCATGAAAACTAAGTAATTAGACAGATAGTTCATAATCATTTAACAGGTCAATAGTAACCTTGAAACTATAATTTGGACATATGGTCAGAATAAATGGGGGATGGATAATCCAGATTTGATTTACTTGTGTTGCATATCATAATAATACTTTGAAATACTATGCTTATAACCATTGTGGACGCAGGAAGCACAATATATAGTTTTGTAAATGTTTTGGGATGCTAGTGAATGGTAAACCCATTCCGCTAAGCGACGTGGTCTCACTAGATATCTAAATAGCTTGAGATGGTGGATTATTATTCATACCACGCTTTATGTCTCACTCAAAGTTTTTGTTACTAAGTTGAGATATATATTGATTTTGAGTAGGTTCAGAGTTCATCATTTTCAGGTCTTCACTTTAGATGAATAAAGCTTTTAGAGGTGTGCAGGAGGCAGATAGTTATGTTATTTCTGTCGTATGTTTGATTGAGAAGGAAAACTATTTTAGTGCCTTAGTATGTACTCTGATCAACAAAGAAGGCATCTTTATATGTCGCTCTTGGCGTATTTTGCTATTATATGTTATATGAATGTGGTATGCGACTGGGATTATGCAATCAATTTGAAATTTTTTGAAATGGAATGTAGATTTTATTTGTTGTTGAAAATTCTTCCATATTCTTGTGTTTCTGTGTATTAATGTATCTAATATCGCCGTATTTAGTTGCCAAGAATTAATAACTATGGATGACTGCAGCATCTTTAGCTGTTAGTTTTGGGCCTTCAAGTTGGGGGATGTTACTAGTTGGTATCAGAGCATGGTTTATGAAACTTTAGAAGAGACTTAAACCTAAATAATTTTTACATAATCTAATGAATCAAATAATAAGATTGGGGTTTGGGTTAACACTATCATGATGTACTTGTTATTGAAATATATAGTTATATATATACAAGTATGTATACCATGTTCTCTTAAACTGTTTTTTTGTATCTTACTAAGGCTCATATGCAGATTTACGAGAAAGGAGATATGGAAGCAGGAAACGGAAGAGGAAATCTCGATGGGGGAAGCACCACAAATAATGGAAATGCTCGACCCACTATTAGGAGAAACCCCGGTCGACCGGCTAATGCTAGTAATCAAAATGTTGAAGCCAATGTGAGTGCTGGAAATCCATCAGTAGATATGAGGGCGATGTATCAGTTCTTTGCTGGTTTGATGCAAGATGGAGCTGTAGCGGGTGTTGCTGGAAATGTAGGAGGTGCTAATCCTATGGCCCCAGTTGGGAATATTGCTTTGCTAAGCAGAGATTACCCTAGTTTGGGTGGGAAGCCTTTCTTGGGATCAGAGAGTGTTGTACGTGTTCAGAATTTGTTGTTGTATTATGAGCAAATATTTACTGATATGGATTTGAATGACGGACAAAAGAGAAGGTTGGTCTTTAGAGGGTTACAGGGGTCAACACTACACTGGTGGAATAATGTTACTGCCAGAGTGCCAAAAGAGCAGTTAACTTAGGCTAATTTTAAGACGAGATTTGAGCAGAAGGTTGTATTTGAGCTTTCCAAGACTGAGCCGATATGGAAATTTATAGATTTAGTGCAGGGGGAGAAGTCAGTAGTTGAGTATGTTACTATGTTTGAAGACCCGTCTAGATATGGATATGCTCTTATAGATACTGACATCAAAATTAATGAGAAGTTCATTCGGGGCCTGAGATCCGAGATTACTAGAATGACCATGACACTTGTCCATGATCCTTGTAATATTGTGCTGGAGATGGCTATTCGCCATGAGGAGTTTCTTGCTGATCTAGCTCAAGAGAAGACAGTGGAAACCCAGGGTTCTCAAGGGAAGAAGAGGAAGTTCTTAAAAAGAAGGGAGTCCAAAAGGGAGATACAACTAAGAGGTCAAAGATTGAGGTAGTTTGTTATAAATGTGATAAGAAAGGACATTTTGCAAATGAATGCCGATTAGGAAATGGGAAGAAGGCTGCAATGAAGAAGAATGTGAAATGCTTCGATTGTGATCAAGTTGGACATTACAAGAATCAGTGTCCAGAGCCAGTCAGGGAGAACAAAGGAAAGGCGTGGTCTCACTAGATATCTAAATGGCTTGAGATGGTGGATTATTATTCATACTAGGCTTTATGTCTGACTCAAAGTTTTTGGTTTCTTCTTAAACTCTCGAGTACTCAATTGATTTTGAGTAAGTTGAGATATTAAGGTTTTCAAGTATTCAATTTAGACGAATAAAGCTTCCTGAGGCATTCAGGAGGCAGATAGTTACTTTATTTCCGCTATATGGTTGATTGTGAAGGCAAACAGTTTTAATGCATTAGTATGTACTGTGATCAGCCAATGGGGTATCTTCATATGTCGCTCTTGGTGTATTTTGTTATTATATGTTATTTGAACACGGTCTGCGACTGGGATTATGTAATCAATTTGAAATATTTTGAAATGGAATGTGGATTTTATTTGCTAAAATTCTTCCATATTCTTTTGTATCTGCGTATCAATGTATCTAATATCCTCGTATTTGGTTGCCAAGAATTAATAACTATGGATGACTGCAGCAACATAGCCATTAGTTTTGGCCTCCAAGTGCGGAGATGTTACATACAACTTACATGTTTACCACTTCTTCCTATTTTAATCTTAGCTATATCAAAAACCAACTTCTTTCCAGTGCATTCTCGGGTTTAGTTTTTGTGAATCCGTGAAACCTCTTGTTCTTTTGACCATATATCCTTCAAAAAACTCAAAATTAAGTAATTCTTCTTTAAATAATAGAGAAAATAATTTGCAACAACTTTATAGTTGACAACTTTTTCAAATTTTGAGTGCGACATAGTCAAAAAGCCGAGGGAAGATGACTCATTTTCGAGTCCAAATATTGTGAACTAAAAACCTCTTCTTATTCCAATGATCAAGATCTTTGACCCTAGACCCTTTTGACATGAGCTATGGTAGTGGACGAAGAATGGCTGAGAGCAAGGAGAGTGGTTGAGTTGTTTTAGTGATGATTTAGTGAAGTGTCGATCCGTTTGAATTTTGGTAGGAAGAATTATACTTGGAAATGGGTGAGATAACTCCATTTATACCACTAGATATAAATATATATATATATATATATATATATATATTGGATAATAAATATTGTTTTCTATGCTTGGTTGTGATGACTTTTAATCGTATTTGGTAGTTTAATATGATTGTTTGATTTCATTAACAAGTCACGTTAAATACACAATGAAAATAAAAAAGGAAATCACTTTCATTTTAATAATGATATGGTATATTTGAAATGTTAAACCTCTTGAAAGAGGTTTAAAATGTTGATAATGTTTTATAAATAGCAGAAAAATATTTGGTAAAGTTCGAATAAGAAATGAAAAACAAGTCAAAACTAGGCACGTCGCGTAACTGTAGTTCATAGTTTCATGCTAAAAAAATTAAATGAGTATATAAAGTGGAATATAACTTATAATTCTTTATGATAAGAATTTTTCAAACTATTATATCCATAGTTTTCAAACAAAAGAAAATGATCAAGATTTCAATAAGTAGATTTGAACATATAAAGTAAAAAAGTTTTCAAAAATATTACGGTTTTGCAGTTTAACGACTAAAATTAAAAATGATTTAAATTTGATTTTTTTTAAATTCAATAAATATGTGGAATAATCATTATAAATATTTAAAAGGGGTTTGAGTTATATAAATAAATTTTCAAATAATAGAAAAGTCATTTTGATCAATATAACTTTAAAAACACTATTCGCAACATTATTTGCAGCGATTTTCAATAACAATTAAGATATGGTTTTAAACTTAACAATTCTTTCCCAAATCATTTATAAATGTTTTTAAATAAATAATTAAGTGTTTTAAAGATGATTTTAAGGTTTTACAATTTATTTAAAAGAATTTAAATAATGAATTAAGAAAATTTGTTATAAACAAATGTTTAATCTTGGCTTTAATAAGCCGACGAGTACACCTGATTTTTCTATTCCAGAGATCTAGGTAAGGTACTTAAACCATAGAGACATCTAGGAGCAACAAGTGACCTGGCTCACCTGGCCTCCCCAAGCCAAAAAAAGATAAGGTCGAAATGTCGGAAAGGAGTTAAGTATAAAAGATTAAATTATCCAAATTTAAAACGATTTGGATTTTCCATCTTAGATAACATGTTTTTAAATTATTGAAAATCTACATTTTGAAAATAAAAAATCTTTGTTAAGATTTAAATAAATAATTTGGAAATATATTCCTAAGCAAAATGTTTAGGAATTATTCCAAGTTTAAAAAGGGTTTAATTAAACAAATAATTTAATAAAGGAAAGTTAGATGATTCTGTATATACCAACAAGAATGTTTTGAAGATATATATATATATATATATATATATATATATATATATATATATCTTGAAGATATTTTTCATAAAAAGAAATGGATAAATCAAATGATAATCATCTATTGATAAAACATCTTTTTATCGGTAATTGATTCAAAGGAACAGGGATCGGATTTGGGTAATTCCTATCTGAAAACCACTTCAAACCAATTTACATTTCGAAAGTGAAGAAAATATATATTGAAGACCTTGATTTTGAAGGCGAGGATCTTCATAATGGAAGGACTGCTTGTCCATAATTTTGGAATGGCCCCCTAAATTAAATAAATAGCAGTGGTCCCTTCGTGCTGAAACCTTCGTATGTGAGGACTAACTCGCTAGTAATCCAAGGGGTAATGCTTGACAGGATGTGATTGGAAAGTGCCTTCAATTTGTCATGAACCTAGACAACTTGTATAGATGAATGTCTAATGTTGCATTTCTAGACCATATTTATTGATCTCTATAAACGTATTATTCGTTTGGTGGTGGAGAAGGAAACCTCTCTTAGCTTACCACCCTTTCTTCAAACGTACAAGCTCAGGAGATATACGTTTGTAGAAACCAGTTGTGTGATTGGGGAATGGCAATGCGACACTTCAAATGGAATATGTGCTATATGAAAGGTAATCGGTACCTCAAAGCCTTGCACTTGGGAGTAGTAAAACATGGGATGCTTTAAGGTTAAGTGGCTCTCTACCATCAGGGTATGAAATCACCTTTCTAGATATAAAATATTTCTACCCACTATAACGTTGGGTTTAAATTATGTGGTGTATGCTCAGGATCTCGGATAGCTCGGTAACAGCCGGGTGATGTAATACTCAATGTTATTCATATATCATATTTTCGGATAGGCCGGTCTTAATTCGCATGAGGACCAGCATAAGGGACTCGGGTGCATTCCTCTAGAAACGAACTATACGAGAGGTAGTCCTTTACCTCGCTATTCAGTTGGAAATCCAATATCCAATAAGTGCCAAAGGGAGTTATTTACGCAAATACTGAAATATGATATGCAAGCATTTCAGCTAAGATTTGTAAATTTGTTTGCAAAATTTTTCGAAGAATTCATTAAAATAATATTAAATGATTTACATATAAAGTGTTTCAAGTTATCATAAGGAAAAACCCCGTTCATGTTTATGTGCAGCGTGGTCTTATGAGATATGTTTCTTTTCAAAGAGCTTTTGAATTAAATGAAGTAAATTAGATTTGAAGAATCTAAACATGAAGATTAAGCCTAAATATGTAATTAGAGAATTGCATATTCGTTTGTTGCATTGTATGCTTCATGAGTTTTATATGTGGTAGGAGAACTATGTTGGTTTGATCCTATATCTAATTGGGTACACAATTAGATAGGAGTTTATAGCCTCATAAGTTGTAGTGATGCAACCCCAAAAATAATATAACCCTTTCATGTTTATCTGTTATGGATTGTTAATTGTCCGATGTTCATTTATCTTTCTTGCTAATCATTTTATTCTACATTGATGTGTTTATTGAGTTTGCAGGTAAGGGTATTATTGCCTCTCTCATCAGAGTGAGCAGCGGTAGATTTGTAGACAATGGTATTTAGTATGAATAAAACACAACTTGTAGAATTAATAAATTCCTCTGATACATTGTATAAACTGAATTTGTATTCTATACATTTAGCAGTGTTAAATATTTATCAAATGATATTAGGTATTAAATTGGTAGTTTGCATTTGTAGTCTAAATTGGAAGGGTTTTTGGCGATTTTGACTAGTCCGAAAATTCGGTTAGTCACAACTACTCAATTCTCTTAATTTTTCTCTCCCTTCACTCCTTTTTCTTCACAAGTTTGGCCAAAAATACATGCCATTAAATGGCATTAAAGTTCCATAAATCCTTTTATGCAGCTTTCTTTCATTTAAACCCATTTAAAGTTGCACTAATGTCATATATCGATGCACGTAAATATAACTTTTATAAATGCATTCAGATAATTGCAAACCACTCCAAAACATCAAATAAATTAAATAATAATTAATATTTTTTAAATATTAATTTATTTAATTTATAGTATTTTATACATTAGTTAAATCGTGTCGTTTTTTGAAGAGTTCATCTTTACGGTTTTACAACTCAAAGGTATAAATTTAGTCAGCGATTAATATTGAACAATTCAAATATTAACATTCATACCTCATCTGTGCTAGTGGTGTGATTTTAGGTCAAATTATTGTTTACACATCTTTTTGGTAAAATTCAATTTTACTATAACAAGTACTCTGTAGGAATGATTTTTACACCAATTCTCTTCGTAAAAACCGTGTCACTTTAGGACACATGGAATTTGGTTTTGACCAAAATTCCAATGTCATCCGCATTCAACTTAGTTAACCCAAACACCAAGTCGTTGGTTTAATAATACATAATATTAAACATACAGATCTGGCCTTAGACTTTGAATTTGAGTTGAATTTAGCTGACTGTGATACTAATCCCATTATAATTAAGAAAAGAATTCTCTATCGTATATTTTTTCATTACCAATGCTTCAACTTAGAACCAACTATAGTCGGTTGATGGATCACCATGACATGATTCAACTATTATTAAAGTGGAGTATCCATATTGAAATTTCACATTACTCTCAAGTCAATGGAAATCTGTAATATTATTACTTCAGGATCGCCTGTTTGACCTTAGTTATAATTAACTAATAGGAAACTCTCATGTGAGTCATTCCATATTTATCCAACAACAATTAATACATAACCTTTAGTTCCCCTAGGGCCAGAAATAATGCACTTCCCAACATTTGAAGAGAATTCCGTACTCTAGTCTCAACAGATTTATCATTATCGTATCTCAAAACATCTTGACCAAGAATATTTAAAATAAAATGTTATTATATATAGTGATAATTTTATCATGGTCACAACTCTTTGTAACAATTTTCACATAGCATATTAAGCAAAGATTTTCTAATTGCGTAATTTAAATTAATTATGTCATAATATAATAGTATATTATATAACTCAAACACCTTTATTACGAACAAGATTGGTTATCGAGTTAGATACATGTAATAAATTATATAATTGCCCCTAGGACATACCATAAATCTATCAGTATACTCACAAAAAATGTATTTTGATTATAATTTGGCATACATAATCTACCGTGCCTTATACTCTTAGTTTACAAAGTCTCGGCATTGATGAAGGCTATGTTGTCATCGTATACCCACTATGGTAGAGGCAAGTGGGTTTGCTCGGGCCGCTCTTTGCTTGACATGTTACTAACATGTTGCATTAACATGCCCCTACATATTAGTCACTCAATTTCATCCTTAAGGTGTCGGCACTCATTGGTAGAGTGGTCATTGAACTGATGGAACTCACAGTATTTTCCATTTCCCCTAGGCTCCTCCTCTGCCCAAATAGGGATAGAACCAGCCACTAAAATAGTACATGATTTCGCATTGCAAGTTATATGGTTTGCAAATCATGATTCAAGGTGGCATAGAAGGCGTATTAGGGATTGAAGCGAGAGACATCTTCAAAGTGTTTCTTATTATTTTATTGTTGGTCATCCTTTCGCAGTTGTTATTTTTCCTCAGGCCAGCTTTGTTGTTTTTCCGACTCTCCTCATCACCATTGGAGATGTTGGCCTCATCCCCCTTATAAACTCTTTCGCTCTGTGGAAGAAGTGAATCAAGGAAGAGGTTGGACCAGTATCTCACCCTTCAACGTAAAATGATTATCAGGTTATTTTGCATGCCCCTTGCTCAACTAAATTCTTTATTGAAGCAATTCACATATAAGCGGATGGGCTCATTCGGGACTTGCCAAATATTACCTAACTCACTCGCCATTGTGATCCTTGTTTTTAGTGTAAGGAAGCAAGTCTTGATGTCCATGCACATACGACTCCATGAATATATGTTATTGAGTTTAAGGTGGAGGGACCAGTGGGAGCCCGATTCAATTATTGTGGAGGGGGAAAGGAGGCATTTGGCATTATTGGAAAGTAGGCTGGCATGGGTTATGGAGTTGAGAGTTGTGATGTAGTCAAACAGTTCGAAGCTCCCATCATACTTCTCAATAGGAGGCAAAGCATACTTCCGATGGATATGGGTGCTCAGAATCTTTTTGGACAAAGGTTCACCATTTCCATCATCTAAGAGCCCCTCACTGTCCATGTTCCTAGTATCGATCATGTTCATTTGCTGGTGTAAGGTCACAATTTCTCCTTTGAGGTCAGTTTTCACATGTCGCATATGGCACTGGCCTTTAACCGAGCAGGACTCCTTTGGTGCTTGGCTACTAAGAGAGATTTGCAATGCTGATAAGGTGAGGGAGAACATCGATGATGGGATGGAGTAGGAGATCTATGTCTTCTAATATGTAAAATGGAGTGGCTAGTTAGCCACTCTTGGGATTTGGTCTAAGGAATCTCCCTCTATGACCGAGTGAACCAATGGTGCCCTAAGCTTAAGGATTTTAGCTCGCCTATTGCCGCTCAGATAGTTAAAATGCAAGTCTCGTGCCCCATTCGTTGCTCGATGGATATCAGATATAGAAAATCTTTCATTAGATGAAGAGTGATGATTTTGTTAAGCTTCTTGGTACATACCTAGGTTCAATATCGTGGTGGTCATACCCCGGCTTGTATGCAGCATGTACATTTCTATTTTAGATAAGAAGTCCCCGGTTGGGGTCTTTAACATGACAATCTCGCTGACGACATGCATTATGTTGTCGGTGTTGGGACTGGCAGTCTGGATGGGCGTCTACTCATTCCCTGGTGGGACTATAGAAATAAAGTTTGCAGTTTTTTTTGGTATCCACTCTAGCCCTAAGGTCATTTGCATCATCAGCTAGCTGGCCTATAATGGTTAAGTTATTTATCATACCGAGCCACATGTCATCACTCATCCCGAAGACGGGGCAGACAGTGCAAGCCTAGGTGGCTCCAATTTCATTGTGCCATTAGAGTTGCTAGCTTCATTATCACTATTAGTATACATGATGTGAATGTGAAGAGGGGTTTTATAGAGAAGAAAGGTGAAGGAAAAATGGGAGCTTTAGGATAAGGCCCTCCTTCTAGGGTTAAAGTATTGGCTAAAAATTTAGTCATCCACAGAATTGTAGTTGAGAATGGTAATTAGCGAAGGTTACTCACTGATAATTTATTTCAAAAATGCAAAATAAGGAAAATAAAGTGTAAAAAGTTAAGGGTCATAAGATTTATTGGATCAAAATGTCCTCTTTGAAGATTTTCTTATTACTTTTCTTCTCTTACAAATCTAGATTACAAGAGATAATATCAAGAAAAATATAAAACTTGAGAGCTTGAGATTTTCAACCCTTGTTCAAATGCACGGCTTGATCCATATATAGTTGATAAAATGTGTAATGAACAGGTGAGATGGTGCTGTTTAGGTCCAGAATTTGCTCTGGGTCATTGATGAAGTTGTTTAGCTAAGATGTGTGCCAATTAGGATGCAATTAGCTCGAATGTCTCAGATGTTCTCCAGCTAGCAGTTCAAACATGATCATGCCTCGGTTAGGGATAGATATTATGGGATTAGGGAGTGGTTGTGCAAAGGTACTTTGCCATGATTGTAGCAGGGGACATGGAGTGGCTATCACAATGCCATTTTGTGAGATGATCAAAGAAATGGTGCGGTTGTTCCTTCCTTTGATAGTGTTGGTCAAGCGCTTGTGGCAATCTAGCGCTTCTAGCCAAAGTTGTCTATGTCAAGATAAGAGGGCTTGATAAGGAGTGTGCGTGAAATGACCCTCCAATTTTACCTATATTTTTCTAGGATTATTTTTTGCTCAATTAAACTTAGTTTAATTTCTCAGGGTCTTTTTCTTTTTCTTTTTTCCAATAATTAGTCCGGGATTTAAATTCCTACTAATATAAATATATCAGTTTAATCATAGAAATATATGCACATACATATGATGATGTATGTGTTCCTCTTGTTTAAATCAGAGTATATATATATTTCAAATTTGTAAACACTGTTTTATTTGAATTTAAAATTAATCTACTCATAATTTAAATTCCTATATTCTTTGATATTTGCATCATATAAGTAGATCCTGTTCATATTTGTTTGTACCGGATTTGATCATACAAACCATGATTTTTTTTGCATAGTTCAAATGTTTGATATTTGACTAAGTATCAGAAAATGATATCTACATTTATCATTTTCAACTTATGTATTTTTCTTTAAACCTCTCCTGTTCTTGACTTATACCATATGACACAGCACAAGTAAATCATTTAATTACTTGTTTTTAAGTTTTCTATGATAAAAGTATTGAAATTTTAAAAATGTTTTAAAAAGTGAACAACCACTATGTTTTAAGTGAACCAGGCTTAGAATTTCAAAATGCTTCCTGGATTGATAATACCAATCAGCTAAGAATGCATATTTATCATTAGTATTTGGAAGAGATCTTTCACAAAACACTTGCTAAAGTAACAAAGAATTTTAAAATGCATTTTTATTTTCAAGCGGCAGACCAACATGTTCAACCAAGACCCCATCCTTTTGAAGCTGGTTGAACCATGTGGCTGTGTTAACCAGGCACCTTGTTCATGGAAATTGACATGCTATTCATTTGCATGGTGTCTGCAACCTTTTCAAACCATTTGTTCTTCCCAAAACTACTTAGGAATGAACTTAAACCTTCACAAAATATTTTAGTAAAAGCAACCAAACACTTAAAAATATATTTCAAAATTAAAACCAGATGTTTAGCTTCATAACTAACTGCTTTTGATTGAATAAACATGACTAGTTCATATAAGTTTTTGTAAGGCAATGCTCATTATACTTGTATAATTTTCTCAGATTTACACAGATAATTTTCAAGTCTATTTTTTTTCTGATTCAACTCAGATAATACTTCAATTCTTTAAACCTTAATGCATAGCAAAATTCAACAGAAAAATATCCAGTTTAATCTAACTTAGCCAATACATTACATAACATCAAATTCAAACACAACTTTCTCATGAATACATGCAGATAAAATCATTTTAAGCGCTTATTAAAACTAGCAAGCATGCTCATCCATTTCTTTTCCTCGCTAGCCATTAACCTTTACTTCCTATTTAAGCTTTGCATTTCCTGAAAGAGCATTAGTGGCTGCTCCATTTTAAAATGAGACACCCCTATATGCCATGAGCAAACAAAGGTCAGATCTGAGATCTGGTATGACCAACATCAGAATATTCAAAGCATTAAGCGAACTGGGTGACGAGCATAAGTACTGATTTTTTATATATGTAAATTTCTTTAATCAACTGTTTTACTATGTTTCACAGACTTTAGTTCAAGAATGATATCTTCATCTATCATCAATCTACACGTATTTAATTATATAATCATGAATATCAATCTACAACATACATATATTCACTGGAACTACCATAGTTCCATTCCAACCAACCTAAGAAATACTCATATTCCTATTTCTTCATTTATAGGTGGTATACATTAATTTAAATTCCTAGCCTCATCTGCTATTAAGGAATCACAGGGACACATTGCAATGAACTAATTCACATCATTGCACAAAGATCTCAGGGCTTAAACAAACCATGTGTCAACTTTCATACATCAAATATAACAAGCATTCCAGCAGCCTTCTTGGCTCACATCCCCAGTTTATTTACTAAATGTCTTGGTTAAAATCCTATCATCAGATAGCTAGTTGAACCTGACATTGTAAACATGGAATTATCCATGCATCTTACTAACATACAATTTTCTTTTAAAAACAAGCAGGCAATCATTTTCAAGGATGTTGTCATTATGTCTTGATCTCGATAAAATGCAAGAATATTTTCAACTGAAAAATAGAGACATGGCATATAGAATTTATTTTTGATCTGCAAGTAACTATGATTGAACCAGATTCAAGATCTAGCTTAACCATAATTCTTAGCTTGTGGGTTCCTCTTTTTTTTTCCTTTAATTAAGGGCTCAGCACAAATAGAATTTCTATTGCACCCTTAATTTTTTTTCTTTTTTAAGCCTCAGCACTTATACATAGTATAATGCAGCTCATAATATTTTTCTTTATTAAAATTCCCATGCCATAGATCTGTAACAGTTGGGAGTGTTCTTTCCATAATTTTGAAAATCTGGGCCTTAACATTTCTGAGCAAAATAAACAGAAAGTTGCACATCTAAAGGCAAACATTGCATAAGATCAAAGATCACCCAAAAACATCCATAATAAAATCAGAACAGATCTAAAAACATCCAAAGAGCATTGATAAAATTATATTCAATAAAACCAGAAATAAACCAATAGCAATATAAGAATTGGTTGCCTCATCTTAGGTCTCAATGCCATGAATTTGGTGAGGTTACTCACCTAAGTTCTTCCTTCTTTGATAAAAAATCCTTGTGTGTTTCTCCTGCCATTTTTTTTAATTATATTTCTTTCTTATTTTTTTTACTTAAGCAACTCGGGTAAAATGATTTTCTGGTTATAACTGCCCATTTATATACATGTTTTTCTATTTGAAATGCTTCCTTCCTTTGTTTATTTGTTTTATTTATCATTACCATTTCATTTTTTTCATCAGAAACTTTAAATCCTTTCCTTGTGCCATTTTCAGTGTGCATGTGCACACATATCTCTGCACATCATTCAATTCAAAAACTCCATCAATATTTGATCCAAATATTTTTAAACTGAATTGTTTTATTAAAATAATTTTCCTCAAAATTTTTGGGGTATTACATTCACCCCTCCTTTTAGGAATCGTGTCCTCACAATTCTCTAGTACTTCTAACAAGCATTCACTGATTTTAGGAAAATCTATCAAACATATGCATAAACAAACAAATTCAATCATAACAACCATGCATGTTAAATTTTCTAAAAATTAAAAATTACCTTAATTTGCAAAACGTTTGGGATAATCCATCCTAATCTTGTCTTCTAACTCCCACGCACAATCATTAGGATCAAGGCTCTACTGGACCTTCACTAGTTTCAAAGTTTTGCTTCTCAATTTCTTTTCTTCTTTGGCTAAAATTCCTATTGGTTTTTCTCATAAACCAAATTAGGATTTATTTGAATTTGGGTAGGCTTTTCCAAAATTTATTATTTATCATGTACCCATCTTTTAAGTTACGACACATGAAAAACATTATGCATTGCTTTCATTTCCTCTGGTAATTCCAATTTGTATGCTAAAGAGCCTATTCTTTACAGAATTTTATAGGGTCCAACATACCTTGGTGTGAGTTTTCCTTGCTTACCAAATCTCAAGACCTTCTTCATAGGTGAAATCTTAATGAAACAAAGTCTCCTACTTAATATTCCACCTGCTTCCTTTTCATGTCTGCAAATTTCTTTTGCCTGTCTTAAGCTGCTGCAATTCTCCTCCTCACCGGCTTAATTTTCTTTGTAGTTTCTTGTATGTACTCAGGCCCTAAAATAGCTCTCTCCTGTCTCCACCCAACATACAGGTGATAAACATGGCTTGCCATATAAGGCTTCAAATGGAGCCATCCCTATGGTGCTTTGATAGTTATTATTGTATGTAAACTCAACTAAGTGGAGACAGTCTTCCCAGTTACCTCCAAAATCCAGTGCACATGCCCTTAACAAGTCCTTTAAAACTTTGTTCACCACCTCAGTCTGTCCATCTGATTGTGGATGGTAGGCAGTGCTTAAGCATAATTCACTTCCCATGGCTTCTTGAAAACTTTTCCAGAACCTTGATGTGAAGATGGTATCCCTATCACTCACAATAGTTTTGGGAATGCCATGCAATCTTACCACTTCCTTCATGAATACTTGAGTTAATTTTGGTGCATTCCTTTCAGATTTTACTGGGATAAAATGTGCTACTTTGGTTAGCCAATCCACTATTACCCATATGCTTGTGTTTCCTCTTCTAGATTTAGGCAGGCCATCTATGAAATCCATAGATATATCCTCCCATTTCCACTGTTGTATGCTTAGAGGTTGTAACAGTCCTGATGGCTTTTGTGTTTCTGCCTTGAGTTATTGGCAGGTCATACACTTTGCAATATGTTTGGCCACATCTGACTTCATTCCCTTCCACCAAAGATTTCTTTTCAAATTTTGGTACATTTTTGTACTGCCTGGGTGTATGGAGTACTTACTCCTATGGTATTCATTCAATATTTCCTTCTTTAGTTCTATGTTTTCTGCAACACATATTCTGTCCTTATTCATTAAGTAACCATTTTTATAAATATGGTAGTTCATCACTTCTTCCCCTTTTGATATGAGGATTTTCTTCTCTAATGGGTTTAGGTCTTGTTCTTGCATTCTACCTATTTTCAAAATTAATTCTGACTGTAAGGTCATTAAACTTATCCTTCCTTTATTCTCATTTGTTATCATGTGTGTCTCATCACTTGCCTTAATTTCCAAGTCAGTAAGTATAGATAAATCTTTAAATTCTTCTATCATCAACATGGCTACTTTAGCATGTTGTTTGCTCAAGGCATCTGCAACTTTGTTTGCCTTACCTGGTGTATAAAGTATATCTAGATCATAGGCAGCTAGGAACTCCACCCATCTATGTTGCCTCATGTTCAAATCTTTTTGTGAGAAAAGATATTTTAATGCCTTATGCTCAGTGTAAAAAATAAATTTTACACCTAACAAATAATGTCTCCAAAGCTTCAATGCATACACCACTGCTGCTAATTCAAGATCATGTGTTGCATATTTAGTTTCATGTGGTTTTAATTGTCTGGATGCATAGGCTATCACTTGGTCTTGCTGCATCAACACATCCCCTAGCCCCGAGCCATTTGCATCAATATACACAATTAATCCCTCATTTCCTTCTGGTACTCTTAACACTGGTGCATTAACTAAAACTTCTTTTGTTTTGATAAAAGCTTGCTCACATTTTTCAGTCCACACAAAGGCTTGATTCTTTCTAGTTAAATTGGTAAGTGGTGATGATATTTTTGAAAAATCTTTTATAAATCTCCTATAATATCCTGCCATCCCCATAAATGATCTTACTTCACTCACTGTGCTAGGCCTTTTCCATGCTTGAATAGCTACTATTTTATTGGGGTTCACTGAAATCCCTTTGGCAGAAATAACATGGCCAAGAAAATGTACTTCCTCTTTCCAAAATGTACATTTTGAAAATTTTACTTTTAAATCTTTTTCCCTCAATCTAGACAAAACCAGATGCAAATAATTTTTATGCTCTTCCATTGTTTTGGAATAAATCAGAATGTCATCAATAAAAATTAGCACAAATTTTTCTAGATAATCTCTAAAGGTTCTATTCATTAAATCTACAAAATATGAGGGGGCATTTGTCAAACAAATGGCATAACCATAAACTCATATAAACCATATCTAGTGTTAAATGCAGTGTACTTAACACTTGAGTTTTTAAACTTTATCTGATGAAACCCTGATGCCAAGTCTAGTCTAGAAAATATTTTGGCTTCATTGAGTTGATCAAAGAGATCATCTATTCTAGGCAATGGGTATTTATTTTTGATGGTGACTTTATTTAACTCTCTGTAATCTATGCACATCCTCAAAGTACCATCATGTTTCCTTACAAACACCACGGGAGCACCCCAGCATGAATTACTTGGGCTTATAAACCCTTTACTTTCCAATTCCTCTAACTGGTTTTTCAATTCTTTCAACTCACTTGGCCTCATTCTAGTAGACTTCTTAATTATTGGACTTGCTCCTGGAATGAGATTGATTTGAAACTCTACTGGTCTATAGTGTGGAACACCCTTAATCTCCCCAAACACATCCAAGTATTCATTGACTATGGGTATTTCTTCTATAGTAAGCTCACTGGAATCTTTTTCCAAGTCAATTAAATGATACAATCTCCTTTCCTTAGCTACTTCACACAAAATTGTGATTCTCTGGCCTCTAAAATTTTGCAATGATATGGTGGATGAATCTAAATTAATTATGGCTTTAAATTGCCTTAACCAGCCTACCCCTAATATAACACCTATATTAGGGTAGTTCAAAACATATAAATTGGAAATAAAAGTATCTCCTCCTATGTTTAATTCCACATCCACACAAATCATATTTAAAACACTAGAACTCCCTAGTGGACTTTGTACAAGCAATGGAGTTTCAACCAATATGCAATTTAATTTTAGCATTTCAACTATTTCATAAGAAATTAAAGAGTGAGTTGCCCCTGTGTCATATACTACTGCTAAGGGTATGGTGCAAATAAATAATGTACCTTCCACTTGACCATGGTTTTCAGGATTAATTTCCATTGTGGGTTTTCCTTTTCCCTCCAAATTTGCTAATTTCCCTTGCTGTTTATTTTCAGGACAGTTTCTCTTCATATGACCCTCCTTCCCACATAGATAACACTTGAAAGCACCTCCTTTTAATTCTGGGCACCTTGATTTGATATGTCCTTCCTTTCCACAGTGATGACAGACCAACTTCTTCTTCTTAGCATCACTGGCCATGGTATCACTGGCCTTTTTGGTGTCTGCTTCCTCCTTTTTCTTGTCATAAGGGTAGTATATTCCCTTATTCTTCTTGTTGTCGTTGCTCTTAAAATTCCTATACTTCTCCCTTTCCTTATCATGCTGCTCAAGTTTCAAAGCCAAGTCTATCACTTGATCAAAAGTCCTATCAGCATATGGTAACATGGCTCTGCTAAGTCCTGGTTTCAAACCTTTAATATACCTATCATTTTTGGATGCTTCATCTGCCACTAGCATTGCCCCATATTTGGATAATCCCTCAAACTTTTGAGTGTACTCAGTGACATTCAAATTTCCCTTCCTGAGTCTAATAAATTCTTCAAGTAAAGTGGTCTTAGCTGATGCTGGTACAAATCTTTCCTCCAACATTTCTTTGAATTGATTCCAAGTGATTTCATTTTCAATTCTCCCAGCTATGATCACCTCCCACCAGCTTAAAGCTACTCCTTTCAGCTATCTTGAAGCCACTTGCCTCTTCCTTTGATCATCAAGCTGCATGTCATTGAAAATCCTATCCAATGTCCTCAACCATGCCTGAATTTCCATCACATTCTCAGTCCCTTCAAAACTTTTGCCTCCCAAATTTGTATAAGCCTTTAATAGTTTTGAAAGTTCCTCATGTAGATTCTCAGGCCTATGCCCAATTCCATCCCTTAAAACCCTTACAAACTCCTGCATATCAAGCATCTGTGGCACACTGGGTCCTGCATGATGTGATCCCCTTCCTACCATGGTTTGCTAACTAAGTTATGGGCAAATGGTATTAGTATACTGTGAGTGTTTTCTATAGTTAATATTTTCCTATCTAAATTATTTCATCCAAGCAAACAGACATAATATATTTCTATAGTACTTAGCAAACAATACAACCATTTGCTCTGATACCAAATGAAATGACCCTCCAATTTTACCTACATTTTTCTAGGATTTTTTTTGCTCAAGTAAACTTAGTTTAATTTCTCAAGGTCATTTTCTTTTTTTTCCAGCAATTAGTCCGGGATTTAAATTCCTACTAATATAAATATATCAGTTTAATCATAGAAATATATGCACATGCATATGATGATGTATGTGTTCCTCTTTTTTAAATCAGAGTGTGTGTACATATATATATATTTCAAATTTGTAAACAAGAGCCAGTTCTGTTTGATTTGGATTTAAAATTCATCTGCTCATAATTTAAATCCCTATATTCTTTGATATTTGCATCATATAAGTAGATCCTGTTCATATTTGTTTGTACTGGATTTGATCATACAAACCATGATTCTTTTTGCATAGTTCAAATGTTTGATATTTGACTAAGTATCAGAAAATGATATCTACATTTATCATTTTCAACTTATGTATTTTTCTTTAAACCTCACCTGTTCTTGACTTATACCATATGACACAGCACAAGTAAATCATTTAATTACTTCTTTTTGAGTTTTCTATGATAAAAGTACTAGATTTTTAAAAATGTTTTAAAAAGTGAACAACCACTATGTTTTAAGTGAACCAGGCTTAGAAATTCAAAATGCTTCCTGGATTGATAATACCAATCAGCTAAGAATGCATATTTATCATTAGTATTTGAAAGAGATCTTTGACAAAACACTTGCTAAAGTAATAAAGAAATTTAAAATGCATTTTATTTTCAAGCTGCAGACCAATATGATCAACCAAGACCCCAACCTTTTAAAGCTGGTTGAACCATGTGGCTGCGTTAACCAGGCACCTTGTTCATGGCAATTGATATGCCATTCATTTCCATGGTGTCTGCAACCTTTTCAAACCATTTGTTCTTCCCAAAACTACTTAGGAATGAACTTAAACCTTCACAAAATATTTTAGTAAAAGCAACCAAACACTTAAAAATATATTTCAAAATTAAAACCAGATGTTTAGCTTCATAACTAACTGCTTTTGATTGAATAAAACATGACTAGTTCATATAAGTTTTTGTAAGGCAATGCTCATTATACTTATATCATTTTCTCAGATTTTACATAGATAATTTTCAAGTCTATTTTTTTTCTGATTCAACTCAGATAATACTTCAATTCTTTAAACCTTAATGCATAGCAAAATTCAACAGAAAAATATCCAGTTTAATATAACTTAGCCAATACATAACATCAAATTCAAACACAACTTTCTCATGAATACATGTAGATTAAATCATTTTAAACTCTTATTAAAACTAGCAAGCATGCTCATCCATTTCTTTTCCTCGCTAGCCATTAACATTTTCTTCCTATTTAAGCTTTGCATTTCCTGAAAGAGCATTAGTGGCTGCCCCGTTTTAAAATGAGACACCCCCATATGCCATGAGCAAACAAGGGTCAGATCTAAGATTTGGTATGATCAACATCAGAATATTCAAAGCATTAAGCGAACTGGGTGATGAGCATAAGTACTGATTTTGTATATATGTAAATTTCTTTAATCAACTGTTTTACTATGTTTCACAGACTTTAGTTCAAGAATGATATCTTCATTTATCATCAATCTACACATATTTAATTATATAATCATGAATATCAATCTACAGCATACATATATTCACTGGAACTACCATAGTTCCATTCCAACCAACCTAAGAAATACTCATATTCCTATTTCTTCATTTATAGGTGGTATACATTAATTTAAATTCCTAGCCTCATCTGCTATTAAGGAATCACATGGACACATTGCAATGAACTAATTCACATCATTGCACAAAGATCTCAGGGCTTAAACAAACCATGTGTCAACTTGCATACATCAAATATAACAAGCATTCCAGCAGCCTTCTTGGCTCACATCTCTAGTTTATTTACTAAATGTCTTGGTTAAAATCCTATCATCAGATAGCTAGTTGAACCTGACATTGTAAACATGGAATTATCCATGCATCTTACTAGCATACAATTTTCTTTTAAAAACAAGCAGGCAATCATTTTCAAGGATGTTGTCATTATGTCTTGATCTCAATAAAATGCAAGAATATTTTCAACTGAAAAAAATAGAGACATGGCATATAGAATTTATTTTTGATCTATGATTGAACCAGATTCAAGATCTAGCTTAACCATAACTCTTAGCTTATGGGTTCATCTTTTTTTTCCTTTAATTAAGGGCTCAACACATATAGAATTTCTATTGCACCCTTAATTTTTTTTCCTTTTTAAGCCTCAGCACTTATACATAATATAATGCAGCTCATAATATTTTTCTTTATTAAAATTCCCATGCCACAGATCTATAACAGTTGAGAGTATTCTTCCCATAATTTTTAAAATCTGGGCCTTAACATTTCTGAGCAAAATAAACAGAAAGTTGCACATCTAAAGGCAAACATTGCATCAGATCAAAGATCATCCAAAAACATCCATAATAAAATCATAACAGATCTAAAAACATCCAAAGAGCATTGATAAAATTATATTCAATAAAACCAGAAATAAACCAATAGCAATATAAGAATTGGCTGCCTCATCTTAGGTCTTAATGCCATGAATTTGGTGAGGTTACTCACCTAAGTTCTTCCTTCTTTGATAAAAAATCCTTGTGTGTTTCACTTGCCTTTTTTTAATTATATTTCTTTCTTATTTTTTTTTTAAGCAACTCGGGTAGAATGATTTTCTAGTTATAACTGCCCATTTATATACATGTTTTTCTCTAGGGTTTTATCAAGATAAAATTCCACTTTTGTCCTAGCTATTATCATGTATTTTACATTTTATATTTTTCACATTTCCATCCTTAATCACCCCGTCTGCATTAGCTGTTTATGGATAGTACTTTCCTCCTTTTGCTTTTCAGAAATGGTTATTTTTGAATATCTCTTACTCATTTAAATCATGTTGAAAGTGTGACCACTATATTTTATACTTTTACTTATTTCTGAAAATCCTCTTTGCTATTTTTTGCCTACACATACCCATGCTTACTTGTTTATTGTTTTATGCCAATTTAATGTTACTTCTTTTGCTTGGCTTTAACATTTTCTGCCCACAGAAAATATACATGTGTATAAGTATATAAATATTTATTTTATTTAATTTCCCCCTGTTTCGCAGAAAGTATATTTAAGCATATATTTCATTTTTAACCTAAGTTAGGCTTAAGTTACAATCCAATTCTTTTAAATATAGAATTTACTCTCTCATTTTTAAATAAGATTTTTTTGTTTTTCTTTTTCAGTATCTAAATATATTTCTAGTTTCAATGTGTGTACATATTATTTTCACAGAAAGTCTTTAATTTCAATGTATACAGAAAACATATTTAATTCGATTAATAACTCATATTTTAAAATCTATTTGAAATGCTTCCTTCCTTTGTTTATTTGTTTTATTTATCATTACCATTTCATTTTTTTCAGAAATTTTAAATTCTTTCCTTGTGCCATTTTCAGTGTGCATGTGCACACATATCTCTGCACATCATTTAATTCAAAAACTCCATCAATATTTGATCCAAATATTTTTAAACTGAATTGTTTTATTAAAATAATTTTCCTCAAAATTTTTTGGGTATTACAGTGCGACTTAGTTAGATGTTAAGTAGGGGTTGAAGAAAGGATGATGAAACCATCTATGTTGATTGGTGTTTGGGCAAGGCATGTTACTTAGGTTGCTCGCTTATGGATAGTTATTCATATGTCGGGCCACACTTTGTCCTAGTCCGTTGACAACATCGTGGGCTTTATATAGCTTGCCCATGCACTAGTGTAGGGTGATTTGTAATTTGCAGTCGATACCTTACATGCCAAGCAAGATGTCAACCAAGTGAGATAGTTGAACTGAGGTGTGAGTCTTTGAAGCTAGGTGGGCCAAGGCATTGATGTATGGAACTATATGGGCCAAGACTATGATAGATGGAACCATGCAGGCCAAGGGGTTGATAGAGGGGACCATGCAGGCTAAGATACCAGCCAAGGTGAGGGCCAATCCATATTACTTGTGAGAAAATTGAGCAACAGTAACAATTTCCTCGATGTCAATAAGCCATAAAGACTATAGAATGACATATGGTACAATGGTTCAAATTTGAAATGGATTCCAATTATAATATCATAACAGGATTTTGATAGTCATGCTGGGAGAGATATGATCCATCGGCTATATGTGTATCTTAAAGAATATCAATGCAGTTGAAATCATATAAAGTAGTGTTGATAGGAAATCACTTCACTGATTTCAAATGTTGAAGTTAATGATGTAATATTACTGGTCGACATTCTCAAAACTGTTTGGATTCTACATACAATTATCGCATGGTTTGATTTTGAGTTTTGGCACTTTAATGTTAAAGAGAACTTCTAAATAATAATGTAGGAGAGACTATTTTCAAATAACAACCAAATATCTTGATGTCAATAGGAGAAATGACATGATTTGTGTAGTTTGGATATCATCCAAAATTGGATAAAATGGTGGCATGCAATAAGAATCAGAGTTGAACAAGTATTTTGATAGATAAATCAAATAGTTTGTTTTTAGTCGAAATGTAGAGGAAGCATCTGTTTATAAAAAACATTAAAGGTACTTCAATATTGCTTAAACTATGAGTAAATAACAAACTTATGATTGTTAATGATATATCTGTGTTAAAATCAGTTTAGTTTGGTTGTTTACTCCTTGACATTGGGTCAAAAAATGACAACTTTTATAATCAGTATAAAACGATGTTGGAACATTCCCATATGATATACATAGATACCATAATAAAATGTTTAATGTGAAGCATAGTTATGGTTTTATTATGCATTGTCAATAAAAATTATCACATATGCAATGTAGTCTACTGTGCCACATTTTTCTTATGTACCCGGTACACTGAGCGAATACCAATTCTGAATTAAGATCACTAAACGGCAATTAAGTGTATTCTCTGTATTTACAAAACTAGAGAAATGTTTGTAGAAACAAAGAACTCTATATGAAAGGGTTTTCGAACTCAAACTCCATAAGTTATCGAGTATAATTATCAATCCTAAATTCATCTTTATTCTTAGTTAAGGAGCTTTAAGTTGGAAATGTTCAAAACGAAAGGTTGTGGTTGATTCAATTAGCTAAGAGCATCACCTTGAATAATTTTATAGCAAAAGCTTAATGATATAAGACATAAATTATATCCAACTAGGGGTGATTCTAGACAATGAGTATCCCATACCCTTTTTTGTGAAAACAATGTAGTGATAAGGATTGTGAAAGAACCTAGAGGTCATTAGAAGTTGAGAAACATACTCCTGAAGATTCTACATAATAAAGGAAGTTTATCAACCTCGAACAGAATTGATTGATAGAATTGAGAAAACTGATCAAAGGGATGGGATTGAGATTTCATAATTAACCCTAAGTGCAACTAGGAGATTAAAAGAGTTAGGGGTTGCCATAAAGGATATTATGTTATTTTTTTACATATATCTTACTCTATAACCAATTTAATTTGTAATTGAGGTGCTTAATTTTAATCATATACTTTGTAATATACTGATATACTTAATTAATCTACAGTATGTAAATACGAAATCCTTAATAATATGTTATGTGATAATAGTTATAAAATATTGTAATCATGAGAAAATTATCACAATATATAATAACATGTTATTAAATTTTCCTGGTCAAGATGTTTCGAGAATGGACACTAGTACATCCATTGAGGCCAAAGTGCATAACACCCTCCAAATATAAGGTGGTGTATTACTCATGACTATTGAGGGCCAAGTGGTTACATATTTGCAGTTATTAGATAACCATGGAATGGCTTGTCCGAGAGTTTCTTTTGGTCGATAAAAACTAGGTCAAACAGAAAATTTTAGGGTGACGATGTCACATAGTTCTCTCGACTTGAGAATACTAGAACTTGAATCTAAATACTCCACATTGATTACAGTTAAATCATGACATTGCAAACCATCGGATGCCTATAGTTGGGTTTGGGTTGAAGCATAGTTCAATAGAGGATTTGTCACCTCGGTTGTATAAGGTTAATATCACGGTCACTATAATCAATTAAAAGTCAAAATATGTAGCCATAGTATTACGGTTAATATATTATTATTGAACCAAGGACTTCGTTTATGGACTAACTAAGTTGAACAAGGATGATACTTGAATTTTAACCAAAACCAAATTCAATTATTCCTAGAGTGATATACTGTTAACGAAGAGAATATGTGGAAATAATCATTGTTAAAATGTAATGCTTAAGAAAATGAGAAACCATATTTGATTAGAAAGATCTATGAGCAATGAATTCACTCAAACTTTCACACCACTAGCTAAGGGTGACATGTAAATGTTAATATTTGAATTGTTTAATATTAATCGCTAATTAAATTCGCACCTCTGAGTTTCACAACCACGTTTGCAAATTCTTTGAAAAACCACATGGTTTAATTAGTTTATAAAATTTTATAAATTAATAAATATTTAACAAATATTAATTGGATTAACTAATATTTAATAATTATTAATTAATTTGATGTCTTGGATGATGATAGTAATGATTTGGATGTATATATAAAAATTATATATGCACGATACATTATTAGTATGTATTTAAACACACTTTATATACAATTAATTATTTGACATGATTTTTTGAAAATTAATCCATGTTAGAGTACATGCTTGGTTGGCAATGCAAAGGGAAGGAGGTGATTTAACTTAATTGAAATTGATTAGGAATTAAAAGGGGAAGGTTTTGAATAAAGATTAGGAAAAGTTTTTATTTTTCATTAAAACAAATACCTCTCATTCATTTCTCTATTCTCTCTTCCTCCTCATCTATGGCCAAAATTACTTATGTAATTTTTGAAAATTATCATCTCTAAACCAAATCAAAGTATCATATAAAATAAAGAGTTATGTGGTTCTTTCACCTTTTGCAAAGATTGGTTGTAGATTCAAGGGTCTAAGGAGGGATTTCCAAATCATAGTGTAGCTTATTGGATATATCCGAAAGGTATGTTCTAATTTAAATTATTTTCTTATATATAATATATTTGTCATAATTTTATATGTATGCATTTTTGCCTCACTTGATTTAAAATTAGTTATACAATTTAAATAATTTTGTCAATACCTTGGTTATTGATTACAACCTTGATAGCAGCAATATACATTCATATAAAATATAAATACTAATATTTTGCTAAGTTATACAGTATATAGTATAGCATATTATGCAGGTGTTGAATTGAAGACTGTATAGTATAAAAGATTCGAGAAATGGATATAAAGACTCATGTGTATAAAGACCAAGATATGAGTTTAAAAATATTAAACAAAATAAAATAAAAATCAAAATATATTACCTTGACTATAAGCATTTAAGGATAAGTATTTATTTATATACACCAAATTATTTCATATGATTACGAATATATTTGTAACTGCAATTGGTTAAATACTTAAGATTTCTTATTGTATGTGTAAAATTTAATCGTCAACATTTAATTATGAATACATGAACATATCGTAGAAACAAAAAATAGAAAACATACTTTCATTTTGAAAATGATCGTACGAAGAGTTTAATTGTATAATTATATAATTAAAATTACATAATTACCCCTAGGGAATACACTCTACTCTGTCAGCATCTAGGTGGAGTTTTGGAAGTTATCTACAAGGATTTTTATGATATTGAGATTATATTGCATATGAATATATATAATCGTATAGACTAGTAAGATAAACGGTTTGAAAATCCTTTAAAAAAGTTATATACGATATTTATCTATTTGCATTCCCTCTATCGTTCCCCTGTATTCTTAATTGTAATTATTTGCAAGAATTTTTCCTCTACCCTTCTTGTTTGTGTACTATTTTAATAAGTAAATAGGTGAAATTTCGACCAACTGTTCTTCAGTATAAATCAGCGAAAAATACTTTTGTTGCAATGGATTTTTATGAAGAAAATTGATTATTGGGGCATGATGATTCAAAGAAAATCTTCATTATGATAAGTGATGCACGATTTAAAACCACCAACTTAACCTCCTAAAGGGCCACATGGATAGTTCCCAGCTCACACGAATGGTTAGGCTTAAGAATGAATGATTAGAAGCTAGAACAAGTGATCAACTTTGACAACAAACGATTGATCCCTAACGGGAACAACAAAGTATTGCCTTAAAATGTATGAGAAATATCTAGAAAGAATGTGTGGACATCTTGAAAGGCGTTTCTCCACATTACTCACTCACTAGCATCCAACTACACTTAATCGCTCAAGGCCATACCTTGATCCATTAGTCTTAAGCGACCGCACCTAACCCTGTGCATCAGAAGCAACAGGGGTCTTGCAAAGTATGACTGGTCACTCGCCCTAAAATTCAAATTTGGTATCTTTTGACACCTCTATGTAGATATTGGAGCTGTAACGACAAAGGGATTTTTGCTACTTCGATTTTGCATTGTTCCAAGCAAAATTGTACCGTTTTTCTTATACTTTGAACTGCCTTCATTATAGTCAATAAGAGATAAAGTATAGTGACCGTAAATCATTTGATCGAAGCACACTAAAAATTGATGTGTGCTTTTAATATCCACCAATTTTATTTTTTGTTTACCCTTCTATTTTAAGTCGGATCTGTTTGGTCATCATCAAAGTTGAATTTTATACGTAAATATCATCAAAAAATATTTCATTATTATCACCCAAAAGTCAGGGAAGTTAAAGATGCACACAGACAACTCTTAAAGGTTCATGGGCATACCTCTAACAAGTATCTTGCATTATTTACAGTACAAACCTTGTGAAAACTTTGGATTTATTTGTTTTTGCTAAATGTCTTGCGCTATGTACTTAAAAGAAAATATTGTATTTAGGTGAATTTGAAGTCATATGTTTTTGTCTTTTTATTAATTTTGGATGCTATCCTTGTCCCTTGCATTTTCTACATTGTAGATCGACAAGTTTATTTTGAATCTATATGTATTATGCAGACAAATGACATAAATTATTACATATTATACATGTTTTATTTGTAGAATTGTGATTAATTTCTGACTTGTAATTTCTGACTTGCAATGTATACAACGCAAGCCACATGAGGATTTTGAATTTATTCATTTTATCTAAGTTGTTTTGCAAACATATTATAAAAATGACATAAATGACATAAAATATTTTATGTTCAAATAATGTCTATTTGTACGATTTAAGTGAATTCCATTGTGTCTCGCACCGTGTACTGTAAGTCATCTAATAGGAATCATAACGATTTTGCTAAGTTGCATAATTTAATAAATCACTTATAAATTTATGTAAAAAATGTTTTGGGCATAATGTTGGTTCTGGAGTTAAACATGGTTTGTTATTATTTACATATGTATATACACACATAGAGAACTATATTATTATTTTAATTCAATATATATCTATGTGTGTGTATAAGGCCTTTTGTGTAAATTTTTACATCTAATGTTGATTTCCTTTCCAAATCAAAACTAGATTTCAAACCGTTAACTTTAAATTCTAAAATATGTAAGATAACAAGTTATATATATATATATATATATATATATCCGTGTGTGTTATTTTGAATTTAAATATAGTTTTCTATTATATATGTAATAGTATTACTTCAATTAAAAATTTCTGAAAGGGCTTATGTGTAAAATTACAGACCTACTTTTGAACTCCTTCTTAAGTCAAAATTAGATTTCAAATTGCTAATATTAAATTTCAAAACATGTAAAATAGGAAAAATTAATTTTATTATGTGTGTGTATACGCATATACATATACATAATACATAAATATATAATTGTAGTTTGAGGTTTTTAGGCTCAAGGAAAAAGTTGGACAAAAATTTTATTTCAAGGACAGGAAGTTTATTTTTAGGTTGAAAGACACATTTAAGTATAAATCACAGAATGATAGTTGCAACTATCATTTTCTATTCACACTATAAAGTGTCCTTCAGACTAAAAAAACTTGTTGTCTCCGAGACTAAATTTTTTGCAACTTCTTCTCCGTGTCCATTTTCTGTTGTAGTTTTATATAATTAAAAACCTATGAACAACAAAGATATATATAAATAGCGAATGCATTTGTTGTGGTATAAGTTCCAACATCTATAAACGCACACACTAACATGTACATTATTTATGTGTTGCGTGTGCACTATATACATATGAGTGTATTTATATACTTATTACAATAAATAATTAATTAAATTTAAACTTCCGTTTAAACAATTAAAATAAAATAAGATTTTATTTTAAACCATATTAGATTAGATCTAACAAACCCATTTGACTTCGTATGCCCGGTAAATCTAAAATAGGAACATTTTTTAAACCTACCCATTTCACTTCTTTTTAACTGACCCGATTTCTTCACTAGAATTAAGAGGAAAATAAACAGAACTAAGAGATGCGACTAAGAAGAGAAGACGAGACAACAAACTGTTACAGAAGGTTTTAACGAATCGACCACTTATTCCTAATCGGTTGGTCGGTTTGTCCTACCCAGTTGACTGATTAGGAGAGGGGTGGACCCTGTTGGGTTTCCTTATTCCTGTTTCACTTCTATTTCATTTTTTCATCTGTTTTAGCACTTTTTAACTACAAAAAATTCTAAAAATATGTCTTTAAAATAGTATAACATATTGCAGAGGATGTAGCGAAGTTTGAAGTGATTTGTTATTGTTTATGTGGGTTTAAAAGGTCTATACTCTAAAGGATTTGATAACGATTCTAAGCCAACATTTTCTTTTCACGATCTGTCTTTGAGTATATTTGTTAACTTCATTATAATGTTATGAAGATCATTTACTCTGTAATATTTTTATAAGCTCCGTTTTTATTTTTTTCTACATTATCGCCTTGTTTTTTTGTGCATCATTCTTTGTATAATAGCAGGTTGATTTATGCAATCTATAATAAATGTTTTGTGCATCATCCATCGTGCAATCTGCAAATAATATTTATTTATGTAATTTTATCGAATTCCATTTGTGTCTCGCATTGACTGGACACGGATCGATTTTGGGCCCTGGTAACATGTCCCATAAAGAAAACTAGGATTGAAGGGAAAATAAAATAACATAATGTAAAAGTATGTGGTTGGTAGAACTTGAACCTAGATGTCCAAATAGATATTTAAGCCATATGACCACCCATGAGGCAGGATTTTAGTTATTTAAAGAAATAACAATATTTTTAAATATAATAACTATAATATGGACGTCTTAAACCATCGGTCCTTGGGCCGGCGTCTAGCCTGTCCAAGCCCAAGGGCAAGTCTGGTCTTGCATTATGCAAGATACGAGCCATCTAATAGGAATTATAACGACTTGTATAAGTTGCATAATTTGATATATCACCGATAAGTGAATATTACGTACAACAATGTTTTTTTTCCGTGCACAGTCCATGCATGGCATATTGATTTTGAAAAGAAATTATGATCATTTATTTTTATACTATTAAAACACTTGACCATTCAATTTTAAACGGCGATCGATTGAGAAAAGTGTAGACATGAGTTCGGAAGAAAAACCGTCAAACGATGAAATACTGAAAACAACTCATGTATGAGAGTAAACATATTGTACGGTTAGATTCAGAAAATATGATTTATGCAAGGAAGTTCTTTTCATGGCAAAACCAAAAGGGGAATTATAATTAAAGCTGGACTAGATTTGCAATATTAAAAAATTTAAGGTGCTTGCGAGCTTTATATCTCCAAATTTAAGATTGATGGGAAGCAGTAATAAAGAAGATGACTGAAAATGGGTCATCTTTTTACATTCCCAATTCGATTTCCAAATTCATCATCTTCGATTACTCTCAACTTTTCCCACACCACGCAATTGTCAAATGAGCGATACTTTCCAGAGGCCCAGAAGCAAAACCCTAACTTATCGTTCTTCACTTAGGTTCACTTAATCAATTCCAGCATAGGTATGTCTCTTTTTTGTTCCCTTTATGTTCCGATTACGTCATAGTACATGTATTTTCTTCAGTTACAAATTCTGCTCGGTTAAATTGATAATATTGCCTTGTTCAAGGAAGATTCATATGAGTGCATTTTTTCTGTATGAATTGTTGTAAGGAGACGATAGCAAGCCTGTCTAGCTCAGTTGGTAGAGCGCAAGGCTCTTAACCTTGTGGTTGTGGGTTTGAGCCCCACGGTGGGCGTTCTATTTTTGCGCAACCGAACATTTATTTTAACCATTTACTTAATTACATTATTAGCTTTTACTTAATTACATTATCAATTACTTAAGACTTAATTAATTAAAAGTTTAAAACATTTATCTTAACCATTTACTTAATTACATTATTAGCTTTTATTTAATAACTTTTGTAATTAACTAAATAATTGACATACATATAGTTATCTCTGCTTGATTAAATTAGCATCATTATTAATCTAAGTTAAGGATTAAATTAAAAAAATTTAAATTACTTTATTTATTCTCCCATACGTTTAAGTTTAAGTAAAAACATTTAACTTTAAATTTGGTAAAAATTATTTGAAATTTTGTTTACAATCTTTCTTTTGAAACCTTCGTTTGCTTCCATCATTTTATTTTTTTCTTTTAAAAACTTTGTTAAAATATATAATTTTAAAAAAAATATTTAGGCCCAAAGCCCAACCCGAAACCCACGAAAATCTTCCCTTCCCCTTATTCTTTTCTTCTTTAAAACCTGATAATTCACTTGCGTACAAATCCCAGCTCATCCCCTCTGCAAACCAGAGCACAACCACGAGCTAATTCCCTTTCTCCCCGTCTCTCTCTCTCGAATACCTGATCCTAACCTTAACTACATACCAAAAACCCAAACGACTGTGCATCGTGCACATCGCATCGCCGCCACTCCGATCCTCGCCTCTACCACCAGCAAGTCGACGATGTCATGCTCATTCGTCCCACAACCCAGAACTTTGGAACCCACCTCCAAATCGAAATCGAGAAAAATGATCACCACTGGAACAAAACCCAATCACCCAAAACCGTCTCGAATCACCTCCTCTGACCACCAGAGACTCCGGCTCCTCGTCCTAACCTTCGTCGCAGACCCAAGCTTCTTTTCCCCTACCTACGATCCAACTCAATGCTTCCCCGACTCGCACTGGCCTCGAAATCAACATCGACCAAATCATGGTTTTAAACCCTACTTCGCCACCGTTCATCCTCCACGACGAACAAAAAAATCAGCGACCATTTTTCCCATGCTCTACGACCAACAAGCAACCTCCAGAAATGATCCCGACCCACGATCTTCCATCGATCGCAGGAAAACAGAAAAACCAAATCCCATTCAACCCATAATTTCTCCACAAATAATAACTTAAAAATTATGATATTACAATTAAAAATCTTAGTTATCAAAATCGAATCAAATTATATATGAATATCTTGAAATCGTGAAAGTTGAATTTTTGAGATGTTTGATTTTCCACTGTAATTTCTACCTTCCCATTAAAACTACTTACTGATTATACTTAAAAAAAATTTTGAAAGTAGAATTTAGTTATTACAATCATTTTTCCTTTAAATATCATAACCTGAAATGGATTATATGAAACGGAATCAAATTTTGAGAAGTTTTTGGTCTGTTGAACCAAAACAGAAATATGCACAGACATGCATACACACACATACACAGCAAACTTCATACTGATATGCTTGCAAAGCATATTTATAGATTCATGCAAAACATTTTCACACATTACTTCCATTATTTATCACACGCATCAGAATATAAAGAAGATTGGGTTTTTAAAAGGTGAAGTTTACTCACATATTAGATGAACAGAGAAAGCTTTGAAATCTGGAAACTTAAATTTGAAGCTGGAAGCTTGATTTTGAAACTGCTACAGATCTTCTTTGATTAAGTTGAATATGAATCTATGCTTGCTTCAGATTGGAAGCTTGAAGTACTTTTAGTTTTTTCTTTTTACTTTCTGGTTTGGTTTTAGATTTGAAAGATGAAAAAAGAAAGGATTGAGATATATAAGTATATACAGCCCTGGTTTCATCTAAATCATTTTCTTTTATATTTTTTTATGAAGAAAACCATACACTTTGACACTTGTAATTACATGACATCCCTTAGCTTACAAATGTCCACAAGTGAATATTTTATAATTTCTTTTTATGTTTTGTATTTATTTTATATATTTTCTTTTTATTACCATGTTTACTTAAATTGATAAAACCCTTTATTTATTCTTGTTTTAAGCTTAAGCTATTTATACTTGAATTAATAACTATATACATGTTAGTGTTTAAAAATGTAGAGTTTTAAATCTAATTCATTTTTAAGATATTTATTTTGAATTCCAAACCATAGTTTCCTATTGACAATTTATATATATAAACAATAGTAATTAGAAAGCACATTTTAAATTTGTTTGAAAAGAATAAGTTTGGCACATTAAAATGATTATATTAGGAAATTATCCTAATTCTTTTAAGTAATATCACTTAAGTTAGATAGCATATTTTATTTGTTTAAAATGATAAGTTTTGTAAATTTAAATAATTATATTAGAAGATTATTAAATTAAGTTCGTCGTACCCAAAATATTACAACTTAAGTTCGAATATAGTGTTTAAACAAATTTATATTTATATCCAGATATTTTTAGTTATCAGAATTTTATTTGTTCGACTTATAAATTAGTATTTCTAATAATTTAATTCAGTTAATTGCTAATTAACGACCGTTAAAAATTCGGGTCGTCGCAAAGACGGTCAATTTGAAAATTGATTTTAACATATAAAATTAAAACGGACCTTTTCATGTTTTCTATCTTTTGGAAAATATCAAAATCTGTTTTCTTTCATCCATGCTTTCCATTGTTGGATTGACTAGCATGTTCCAACTCTTCCATTGCCATACACACAAATATTGAAAAAAAAAAATTCTTTTCGAACTAAACACTATTTAAAAGTTCTAATGAAAAAATGGTTTTCAAATTTAAAACTATTTTAATTAGTTATGGTAATTTTGTTACATAATTTGTATTCAAATATAAATGAAATGCATACATAATCAATTTGAAATTATTTATGAAATTGAATGTTAATTTCATGTGTGTGTGTATCTGTGCGTGTGTGCGTGCCCGCACGTGTATGTGTGTGTATATGTATGTGTGTATATGTGTGTGTGTATATGCATAGGTATGTATGTATGTATGTACGTATACATGCAAGTACGTATCTATGCTTGCATTATATGTATATGTATATGTATATGTATATATTTTAGTATAGATATCAAATACTTTTGGTTGTTATGTACATATGCTTATCATTATTTGTATTTTTTTGATAGTGGACAAAATTTTATTAGGCATTTTCAACACAAAATGATCAGCCCAATACAACTCACGGAAAATAAATACAATGACCCACTTTTACTTTAAACACAACTAGTTCATAGAATAATCGAAGTAAACTTTCCAGATTTCTCTTCCTTCTCTCTCCAATTCAAGCTTAACTATGGCGGCCGAAAATTTTCACTCTTGTTCATTAGACTTCTCCCAGTGTCAGCCTAAAATCTGCTCCCACAAACTCGTCTTCTCCTCGTGTCGAGCCGTTGGTATAAATTTTACCACTTATTCTCTTGCTTACTAAATTTATTTCGATAACTGCTAATTTACCGATTTCTGATGCTCCGCTCTCCTTCTTTTGGAATATTACACATGTTTATATATATGCACAAACATGTGTTATTTTAATTCAAAATTTATTAATGGACTTTCTTGTAAAATTTTAGATTTAATGTTGATTTCCTTCCAAAGTCAAAAACCAGAATTCAGATTGTAAACTTTTAATTGTAAAACATAGTTTGTTATTATTTATATAGTATATATATACATACATTATTATTTTAATTTAATACATATAAGGAATTTTGTGTAAAATTTCAGATCTAATGTTGGTCTCCTTCCTAAGTCAATATTAGATTTCAATTTGTTAACTTTAAATTATAAAAAATATAATATTATAAGTTAATATATAAGTTATGTTGAATTTAAATATAGTTTATCACTATATATATATATATATATATATATATATATATATTATTTCAATTCAAAATTTATGAAAGGGCTTTTGTGTAAAATTACGAATCCAACGTTGAACTCCTTCTTAAGTTAAAATTAGATTTCAAATTGCTAATTTTAGATTTCAAAACATGTAAAATAGGAAAAATTAATTTTATTATGTATATATACACATATACATATACATAATATATAAATATATAATTGTAATTTTATATAATTAAAAAAACCTATGAACAATAAAGGCATGTATTAAGGACGAATGGATTCGTCGTTGTGTAAATTTCAACATACATAAACGTACACATTAATCATGTAAACTGTTTATGTGTTGCACTTGCACTATATACATATATGAGTGCATTTGATACGCTTATTATAATAAATAAATAGTTAATTAAATTTAAAATCCCTTTTAAACGAATAAAATAAAATAATTTTATCTTACACCACGTTAGATTGGATATAATAAACCCTTTTGACTTCATATGCCTAGTAAATCCAAAATAGGAACGTTTTTGAAATCTACTTATTTCATTCACTTCCAACTGATCCGATTCCTTCATCTGAAATGAAGAGGAAAATAAACGGAACTAATAGATGTGACTAATAAGAGAAGACAGAACAATAAACTGTTATAAGAGGTTCTAACCAATCGACCCCTTATTCCAAACCGGTCAGATGATTTGTTCTACCAGTTGATTGATTAGTGGAAGGGGTGGACCCTTTTGGGTCTCCTTATCCCTATTTCGCTTCCATTTCATTGTTTTTCATCCATGTTCGCACTTTTTAAGCTCTGAAAAATCTGAAAATATTTCTTTAAAATAGTATAACATATTGCAGATGATGTGGCGAAGTTTGAAGTGATTTGTTATCGTTTATGTGTGTTTAAAAGGTCTATACTCTAAAGGATTCGATAACGATTCTAAGCTAACATTTTCTTTACACGATCCATCTTTGAGTATATTTGTTAACTTCATTATAATGTTATGAAGATCATTTACTCTGTAATATTTTTCTAAGCTCCGCTTTTATTTTTTTCTACATTATCGCCTTGTTTTTTTGTGCATCATTCTTTGTATAATAACAGGTTGATTTATGCAATCTACAAAAAATGTTTTGTGCATCATCTGTCGTGCAATCTGCAAATAATATTTATTTATGTAATTTTACCGAATTCCATTGTGTCTCGCACTGATTGGACACGGATCGATTTTGGGCCATGGATAACATGTACCATAAAGAAAACTAGGATTGAAGGGAAATAAAATAACATAATGTAAAAGTTTGTGGATGGTAGAACTTGAACTTAGATGTCCAAATAGACATTTAAGCCATATGACCACCCACGTGGCAGGATTCTAGTTGTTTGAAGAAATAACAATATTTTTAAATATAATAACTATAATATGAATGTCTTAAACCATCGGTCCTTAGGCTGGCGTCTAGCTTGTCCAAGCCCAAGGACGAGTCTGGTCTTGCATTATGCGCAATGCAAGCCATCTAATAGGAATCATAACAACTTGTATAAATTGCATAATTTGATATATCATCGATAAGTGAATATTACGTACAAAAATGTTTTTTCTTTTCCATGCGCAGTTCCATGCATGACATATTGATTTTGAAAAGAAATTATGATCATTTATTTTTATACTATTAAAACACTTGATCATTCAATTTTAAATGGCGATCAATTGAGGAAAGTGTAGACACGAGTTCGGAAGAAAAACCGTCAAACGATGAAATACTGAAAACAACTCATGTATGAGGGTAAACATATTGTACGGTTAGATTCAGAAAATATGATTTATGCAAGGAAGTTCTTTTCATGGCAAAACCAAAAGGGGAATTATAATTAAAGCTGGACCAGATTTGCAATATTAAAAAATTTAAGGTGCTTGCGAGCTTTATATCTCCAAATTTCAGATTGATGGGAAGCAGTAATAAAGAATACGACTGAAAATGGGTCAACTTTTTACATTCCCAATTCGATTTCCAAATTCATCATCTTCGATTACTCTCAACTTTTCCCACACCACGCGATTGTCAAATGAGCAATATTTTCCAGAGGCCCAGAAGCAAAACCCTAACTTATCGTTCTTCACTTAGGTTCACTCAATCAATTCCGGCATAGGTATGTCTCTTTTTTGTTCCCTTTATGTTCCGATTACGTCACAGTACATGTATTTTCTTCAGTTACAAAATCTGCTCGGTTAAATTAATAATATTGCCTTGTTCAAGGAAGATTCATATGAGTGCATTTTTTCTGTATGAATCATCGTAAGGAGACGACAGCAAGCCCATCTAGCTCAGTTGGTAGAGCGCAAGGCTCTTAACCTTGTGGTCGTGGGTTCGAGCCCCACGGTGGGCGTTCCATTTTTGCGCAACCGACCAACCCCCCCCCCCCTCTTTCATCATACTGATGCAGGAAGCTTTAAGAGTAGAGTAGGGTTTTATAGGTTTTGGAGTTACTGGATGCTTTTGTACCAATTATTGTAGATTCTTTAGAAAAAATTTGCAGAATCGTTCACCACAAATGCTCTATCTGTCTTGAGCATCATTCAGTTGAACTATTTATTCATAAGATATTAGCCTAATATAATGCTAATGTTAGATACCCAGCTCACGTTCTAAAGGCAATATATAATAATCTTCAACAATCTATTTATTTATTTTTTACTGTCCTTGTCTGTTCAGGAGATGATTGAGTTAAGACTTGTAAGTTTGAGATTCAATATTTGTCCAGGTTGAATGACCTCAGAATTTGATCTATGATTTACATGCTTACAACATCTCTGTAAAACATGAATTTTATATAATTAAATACTTCACTAAATAACAGAATCAATATGAATCCATGTTCATTCAGTATACAATATTTTTCTTCTTCGTTTCAGCTGTCCATTCCAGTTAACGAGATGGATGGATAACATATTGGGAATCCTTATTTGAATTTCAAATAATTAACACGACATACTCACAACCTTGGTAACACGGTAAGCACGTATATGATACTGTGTTCATCTTTGGAAACTCGTACATATAATTTAGCTTTTGCAAAAAACCGAACCACTCAACACCTGAGCGATATTGCTAATAAATAAACCATTAAAACACTGCCCTAATCAATAAAATAGTTGGCACCAAATTTGTTAATTTCTTATGTAATAGTGTTCTTCCTTCTATCTAACCTAATAGCGAGCTTCCTTACAATTTTATTTTCAATGCAGGCATACTCAGATGGTCCTGATCTTCTCGGAGTCATGCTTACAGCTCTCGCATTTACATGCAGCAATGTGTACAGTAACAACGTAGATTATGTACAGTAACAACGTAGATTATGTAAGACAAAGGCACATAGGAGGTTATTCATGTGTGGTGGCCCATGATTCAGATATGCATGGATATATATCTTGTGCTCATGAGTATACTATATGCTAACAGATTGCCACTGCATTAGTAGATATTCAATAGAGTAAGGGTGTCTGGTGCAGGTTAGTTCTACTAAGAAATTTTTTTTCGTCTTCAGTATGCAATTTTTAGGTTTTACCAGTTTGCGTCTGATTGTAGCTAGGTCTGTCAATGGGGTAGATTAGGTCTGGATGGCTTAAACCCGAGCCCGGATACTACAATTGTAACCCGAGCCCAGCCTGAGCTTGGTGGGTATTTCAAACTCATTACTTGAGCCCGGGCTGTTGGGTTTTTTAAGCCCATTGTGTAAAATTGTATACGTGGCTTAAAATATCGATGATATTACCATCATCTTAACTTGTAACATTGGAAATTTGGTACATGAATAATGTTTGCAAACGAATTGGTTGGTGATGAAACATGTCTCACAAACAAATTGGAGAATCGAGCTTCGCTTGTAAAATTGTATACGTGGCTTAAAATATCGATGATATTACCAAATCCACCGTGCACATACTTCATGTATTTTACATGATACCATCAAGTTTAAATGAAAATACTTGATTGTAGATTGAAAATTTTGAAAGTGGAAATATAACTTGGAAAATGAGAATTTATATTGCGATTTCAATTTTGTTAAAGAAATATTTTAGTTTGCAACTCATTATTTCGTAATTTAACCTTTTTTGTTTGCTTCAAAAAAACGTTATCAAACATTTATCTCAAAATAAGAGATCCCAAGTATTATTTTTTTAACATGGTTAATTGATGGTAATGAGATTCGATATTAATAATTTTAAATAGATAACCTAGACGCATAGTACTATTCCAAAGTGGATATGTAGAAATACCAAGTATAGTTTTGTACTTTCTATTAATAGTTCCATTTTTGAAAGAATTATATACTCTTAGAAATGAAAAGTGATGGAATATAAATAAGTACAATGACCCTCTTTTGATGAATCAATGCCAAACAAATACCTTAAATTGAAAACAAAATCAACAAATGTGGGTGTTTAAGTTGAGAAAAGAACTTGGATGAGAATATTAAATTGGTAGGGACTTTAAGGTAAAATACTAACGAGAATCAAGAAGAGGAGAGCAAAAGCTTCTGCTTTGCTATTATTTTTGTTAGATGATTTCATAGATTTAGTAGATGTGTTTGTTAAATTACCATTTTTTAAATGGAAAATAAATTATATAGACCTGAATGTAAAATATTTGGAGATGATTGAGAAAAATCTTGTAAATTATTCTAGAAGCTATAATTTATAGGGACTTAAACGAAAATGGTGATGGAGAATTAAGGAGAACCGTGTACCTAATTGTGGAAATTGCAAAATATAGAGTTGAATGTAGAATAATATAAGAAAGTTAAGAAGATTTTTAATAATTCTTAGAATTAACAAGAGGCTTGGATATTTTGGTACATTATTGTTATTCAATGTATACGATTGGTAACTGTATCGGTACTGTGAGCAAGAAGAGACGTAGGGGACTTGAATTTGATTACCTAGAGAAGTGATGATTAAAGTAAAATTAAACATTAATTAAAAAGCTTTCATAGCTCAGTTGGTTAGAGCACCCGTTTAGTAAGCGGGAGGTCTTGAGTTCAACTCTCAATGAAAGCATGTTGTTATTATATTTTTTTTCAAACAAAGTGTGTTTTTTTACCTCAAATAAAGTGTGTGCTATTCTAATTTGTGTCTTTGTTCCCTCTCGTGTACCTCTAGTAACATTAATCTGCCTATTCTTGGTTGGCCATTCTTCACCTTGCTCTTAACTTTGACCTCTCCTATTAGAATAGGCGAACCAAGTAAATGGACGTGAATGGAAGACCATTGACACATAGAAGATTAATATTAAATAAGAAAATGCATATAGATGATGATATAGACTAAAAAAGTTTAGATAATCCTTTGTCAAAAATGATATGAGATTCAAATATATTTACGACAGTCAAGTAAACTTTAATCTGGAACAAATGATTATTTACTCCATTTAATTCATTGTTCGTCAATTTGAACTTAAGGTCTTCCGTTTGTTCTTATTTACGTTTGGAATTTGGTTTACGAATAATTACCCTTCATCATTGTTAATGTGTTTCTCATTAATGATGTTAACAGATTCCATACGCTTCAGCAGACGGACAGTTAAAGTGAAGAGATTGTACTTGGGTTGATTGTTCAACATGAGAGTCAAGTAAGCATATATAGCCTATAGGTTCACATTTAATGAGACAGCAAAAGAGAACTATAATATTTTTGTCAGGCTGTTCTTGTATATGAAGTACTTCAAGCGCTCAACTGTTTACAAGAATATATAACTTTACTTGCTCTCGTGAAGGTCCTTCATTTGTTTGACCATTTTTTATTACAGAATCGAATCAGAAAACACATCGCGGCGCACTTTCATTGTCAGTTTCAGGAGAACAAATGAAGCACGGATTCGTTGACTCTATCATTGCGTGACTCTCAATCTACCAGCGCAACTCTACAAAAGGCTATATCTATCTGAACCATGTTATAGCATTGAATAAAACATCAATAGTATTTATTAATAAAGACAAGATCAACATATTTATTAATAAAGACAAGATAAGTAAATGAAACTAATATAACATATTTTCGTTCCTTCATTTCCTCAAATCATCACTGTGTTCCATCTACATATCTATTTGATGACTAAAATTTAAACAAGTCTTCATAGAAGAATGCATAATTTGTGAGAAGTTGTAAAATTATTATATAACGTGAGAATGAATTTTCCACCCAAAAAACAGCGATCTAATTTATAGGCAGAAATTAGTATTTACTTGCCTGCCAATACTGCTAAGTGCGTTCTTTATGTTGACGAATATTTCTTTTATATATGTTTGGGGCACTTGAGTTTTATGTACTTTTTGTTCTGTTTATTTTTTTTCTAGAAGAGCTTTAAATTTTCTGCTTGAGATTTGTAGTTCTCTATATTATCCTTAAATATCTCTGCCTTGCGGTTTACTTAGAAACTGTGCTTTCCTTTTTTTTTCCCCTAATTTCTTACAAGAAATTTCACTGACAGCTTCCCACACTCAGCCATAATTAAGTTTCCATGACCGAGCAAAACATTATTAAGTAGATTTGCGTTGCAAGTCATCAAAAAGAGTTCAAAATCAGATCCCAACTTCAAACAGGATTATAATCTAACCTATTTTTTCTTAAATATCTTGAATCCATTGCTTTGAGGAATTAATCCACAGAAATTTGATTATAATTCTGTACAACTTAATTTAGTATACAACTTTTGTTGAAATTTCAATAATAATATGTTAAACCTATTGAAAGTGCTTAAAACGGTCTTGCTCACAATTTAGTCAAGCACTAGCAGCCCATTTTCTGTTACAATATTAAAAATAATTAATATCAAAAGTTAAATTTAAGTAGGAGTTTGATAATCATATTTTTGATAACTTGTCTTGGAAGCTAAAAAAAGGTGTAGCATTTATAATACATTTTGAAAGATTCTGGCATTATTCTTTATTACCTAGATAACAAATACCATGTAGATTTGCATTCCGGATGTTATCCGGTCCCCACCTCTAGACAAGCCAGGACTATCGAATGGTCAAATAGTAAGCCAGAAATCCAAGATTATAACTCGAAAAGTCAGAATTCAACCCATGGTCGAGGGATGACATAGGGTCTTCCCTATGACCTGAAGAAGCTAACCATTTTCTAGAAGAACGGAGTGACACAAAAGAAAGTCAACTAAAAGTAAGTAAAGTGACAGCTCAGTACCGATCTTTGAATGTGAGCTGAACAAACAAGTTAAAGGGATCAATAAGCATACAACATGGAGCAAAGGAAGGTTGACCATGAGCTTTCTATCCAAGAAGGTGAGAAGTACTTGAGTAAAAGTCCAAGAATGTAATAAGTGACAACTCGGCACCGAGTTGTGAGGCCCAACTTGGTACAGAGTTAACTACCGACTTGTGAACATGGTCACGATCCTCTTTCTGAATCTTCTTCTAAACGTGAAGAACGAGACTAGTAAATATCGGAGCATATTTCGTTGATCTACGTTTATAAATAGGAGGAGGGGCACTAATTCAAAATCCTTTTTCTGTTTCCAGAATTTATGATTTTACTCTGTCACTATGTTGGATTCTCACCGATTATAAGCACTGAATTGTAAGAACGCAGTTTATAAAATCTTTGAATATCATTAACAAAGTTCGAGTGGGCGTAGGTTAGAGTTTAGCCAAACTGCTATAAATTGTTATGTGTGGTTTACTTCGGTTTTCATTTAATTCTCCATAATTTTAATCGGGTGTTTGTCCAATTTTTGATGTAAACATTTTGGTGCTTTCATTGAGAAAACTCGAATTTCTCACTGTTTGGATCTATCTTTAACCTTTGGATTGCTATAATCCACGAAGTAGATCTACAAATTTTTATAAGGTCCGTGATTATTTAGATTTGCCTTAAAATCTATCATATGATCTACAAAGGCAATGGCATCAAGGAAATGTTCACTACCTCCAAACCCACCAACGACGCAGAGGATGATGGTTCTCGGCACGGAGAAGAAACCAATCAGCCTAGTACCGTAGAAATTCAGAGTGCATCAAAAATGGTTACCAGGGTTGATTTGCATAAGATGACAAGAGAGATGAATGAAAAGCTAATGGAAAGCCAAAACGCTGTGATGAAGCAGATGAAAGGAACTATGGAGTTTAGGACCCAACTATCCCAAGGTCATAGGAGGAACAGAAAGGAATTGTCACTTTTCGATTAAGAAGAAGATAGTTCCTCCTCATCAGGCAGAAATCACAAAGAAGGAAAGCAGAAAATAAAGGGAAAGGAAAATGAGACTTCCAAAATTGAAGTTGGCAAGACTCGGGTTGGTAGGACACAACTCGATACCGAATCAACTCTATGACTCGGTACCGATCATGTCCCCCAAGTCGCGAATCACGATACTTTTGTTAACTTACAAGAGATGTTGATGCCGACGATAACCCTATTACTGCCAGCCAGAATGGTGGAGTTCAGACGAATACTATTGCACGTCACGTACAAATCGTAGAAATAGGTCAACAGGGTGAATGGTTCTCTTAGAGATAGGAGAACCCATATATCATGGAACAAATCGAGACGGTTTGTGGAGCCAAACACTTGGGGCAGGCCATGATGGTCATCGTTCGACCGATTCGATAGAACCAAAATTTTTAGCTGATAGGTGAGGTAGCCGATAAATGTAAATCGGCATTGAAACAACGATGACTGGATTCTTCTCCTAGCAGGATGTAACGACCTCCTTTTTCGACCCTCGAATGCCAACACTAATACGTCCATAATATTCACGTGCCGAAATTCAAGTGACGGAAAGACCAATTGGTAGGGTAAAAGAAAAAGAAGAAAAGAAATAAGAAAGAGGAGAACGAAAATATTAGAATCTCATAGCGGAATGATAACTTATAATATCAAAAGATAGTACACGGTGTTACTCTAATATACCTAGCATGTTAGAGTTCCTAATCTAAGTATTATCATCAGTCCAAATAGTAATAACATCTTGTCCTTAAGATTGCTGATATATACACACACAAAGTAATGCAGCGGAAATAAATACCATGGTAGATAATCATCCAACTGCTCTCCAAAGCTAGATTGTGTCCACATGTTTTAGTGGTTTTTGTAATGAAAAGTTAATTTAACTTTATATAACTCCACATGTTTTGGTAGTTTTTAGATGAAAAACTGTTTCGTTTTATGTTGTATCTTTTTTATTTGACACCATGCTTAATTTTGAACACAAAAAAATTAATAGAAAATTAAAAAAATTTATTTAGGGACAACCAAAATAATTTTGAGCTAGAGCAATCCAATCTTAAGGCCGACCATGTCCATTCATAGGGCCTTGGGCTGTAGCCTAGCTTGTTCAAGTTCACGAACAGGTCTGGTCTTGCATTGTGGACAATGCTAGCCATCAAATAGGAATCATAACGACTTTTATAAGTCGCATAATCTGATAAATCGGTGATACATAAATATTTCGTACAAATTTTTTTTTCTTTCCATTTTACAGTACAGTGCATGACATATTGATTTTGAAAAGAAATTATGATAAATTTTTATACTACCAAACACCAATCTTCATCATTCAATTTTAAAGTTCGAAAGCAGTCAGTTGAAAAAACGTATGCAAGAGCTCGGAAGAAAAACCGTTCTTAGATGGAAAACTTGAAACGACATCATGTATGAACTATGAAAGTAAACATTTTGTACGGTCAGATTTAGAAATCACGATTTATGAGAGGATATTCTTCTCGACGGCAAAACCAAAAGTGGAATTATAATTAAAGCTGGACTAGATTTGAAATATTCAAATATTAAAAAAAAATGCTTGCGTGCGTGCAGTATCCAAATTCGAGATCATTTATTTATGATGGGAAGCAGTAATAAAGCAGACGAATGAAAATGAGTCGACTTTTTCCATTCCCAATTCAATTTCCAAATTCGATCATCTTCGATTACTCTCAACTTCTCCCACACCACGCGATTGTCAAGTAAGCAATACTTTCCAGAGGCAAAATCCTAACCTTTTCTTCTTCACTTGGGTTCACTCAATAAATTCCGGCATAGGTATGTCTCTTTTTTGTTCCCTTTATATTCGATTACATCACGTTAGATGTGCGCTCTTCAGTCTTCAGTTACAAAATTATGCTCAGTTAATTTGATTGTGTTGCCTTATTCAAGGAAGATTGATATTTGTGTTTTTTGTCCCTGTACGGATTGTTATAAATGGACAATAGTTAGCCCGTCTAGCTCAGTTGGTAGAGCGCAAGGCTCTTAACCTTGTGGTCGTGGGTTCGAGCCCCACGGTGGGCGATCTTTTTTCCTTTTACGCCCAACCGACCGTCCCTCTTTCATCGTATTGATTTAGGAAGCTTTTAGAGTACAGTAGAGTTTCTGTAGGTTCGGGTTTTGAAGGTAGACAACGATGTTACACTTTTGTACCAGTTATCATAGACGATAAAGTTATCCTGAACATGTTTGCACGTTTCAGTTGAGCTATTTATTCATGCCATGACCATTACCGTAATATAGTACTAATATTAAGTACCTAGCTCAAATACTAAAGACAATATATAAGCTAAATCGATTAGCCCACCAATTATTGCATTTTCCACCCTACAAAAATTTAAAACTAATAATCGACTTTTTTGCCACTTATTATTTACGTATATGCTTTTTCACATTCTCTTCTCTTTTATGTCTCCATTTTACCGTAAAGATTGAATTCACCACGTCGTCACGTGGTTGCTGGAAGATTCACGTTAATAGCAAATATGTCCATGAGGCATCCCACGTTTGTTTGCAACGTGTGGATCATATTTCCCCGTTCTTCAGTGATGTGGTATGGTAACCAATGCCAATTAAAAGAAAATAACAATGCAATTGAATCACACGCGTAAAAACACATATTGACTAGCTGCAAAAAGAAATCACAAACAGGTACTAACACATTCAACATCACAGTGCAACATTGCTGTAACGACCCGATATTTTCAACCATTCGCATCCGCACATGTCGGACTTGAATTGCTCAAAATACCACGTTGTAAATAAAATTTGGCAAATCTCAGAATATACAGTAAATACATAATCACAGATCACAGACACAGAGTATTTAATAATGCAGCGGAATTTAAAAGAAATAGTAGTTCATGAAGCTACTTATAAAAATAAGATACATCAGAGTTAAACATGATACAACAAAAAGTAACAAGATACATCATGTACAAATCAGAATACATCACTGAAATCACAGGATACAGAAAGCAAAATAGATGGCTGGATCTTCAAGGAAAGCTCCAACTCCGAAGATGAATCTTGAATGCTCACTCACTCAATCTGGCTCGAGCGTAAAGCAAAATACAAAATACTCGAGTCAGGACATAAATACTTATGAACTGTAAATAAACTCAAGTGAACAGTAACAAAAATGCATCAGTAACTTAAAGAATGCTTGGGATCGCCCATCCTTTAAGGATCCGTTAAACTATTTACTATGTAGTAATATTGCGCTATTATAATAATGTCTATAGTAAAATAAACATACTTTTAAATAGCGTTCCGGGCTACCCATATCACCCTTCACACATAATAGTCCCAGTAGTCCATCCAATATCATGCCATCTCCACTCCGGGTGACTGTCAGAGGATACCACACGGGCTACGGGAGAAAAACAAACTCGTATTAAAGGCTCGGTATGGTAGGTGACACGGCACACAAGGCAATGCCAGGGTAGATATACCAATTACGCACACGGGCTGGTAGTAACGTAGCAGCCACATACGCCCACCTCGGAACACACTCCCATATCAAAATCGGAGGATGGCCATCTAATCAATCACCAGTAAGAGTATAGTATCGAAGGAATGTGTCCGATCGGAGGAATGACCTCACTTGGCCCGAGATCGCTCCTGTTTTAGCCACCTTATGCCAACTCACGGGAGTTGGGTCCACGACATATACCTCAAGAATGTCGCCACCATCCTACTTCATTCTGAAATCTCCACCGCGTACACGGTTGTTAAAGTGGTTTTCGGAGTTGGCAGAGAGTATGACAACTTCCGATCCCGGTCTCTTTAACAACCAAACGTTATTATAACGCCGTGGTCATTTCAAAATAGTTTAAACTTCAAAAGGATCAAATCATTTCATTTCAAACTATATTTCTTTCAAAATAGATTATACTTCGAAACCAAAACCATTTTTATTTCAAAACTATTCATTCAATCAAAATAGTTTATACTTCGAAACCAAAATCATTTTTATTTCAAAAATACTTATTCAATCAAAATAGTTTATACTTCGAAACCAAAATCATTTTTATTTCAAAACTATTTATTCAATCAAAATAGTTTATACTTCGAAACCAAAAACATTTCAAAACTATATTCAAATCAAATAGTTTATCATTTCCATTTCAAACATATATTCACCTTTAAAAAAATTCATAATACTTTCAAAGTATAACTTTTCCGAAACCAAAATACTTGAAATTATTACACTTTGAAAATCATAACATTCCGAAATCATACATTTGAAATCAATCTTTTAATTCTTTACACTTTACAAATTTATTCCATTAAACCAAAATTTCAAATTTCCAATTTAATTCAATTCAAACCATCAGTTTCAATTCAGTTTAGTCTTCTAACAAAACATTTCAAATCTTACAAATTTCAAATATAGATTTGATCTACAAAATAAACAATCCAATTTTAATATATTTCCAAACTTTAATATCCCATATTTCAAAACTAAACTTTATAATTCCATATATTCATATCTCAAATCTAATTTCATTATTATTTAATTTTGAAATATTCATTCATTTCATAAATCCAATATTATTTAACTAAACTTAAATTACAATTAAACCAAATACCTTTTTCATGCAAATATAAACTTCAAATATTCCTTTATTAAATAGATCAAAATCAAATATTATTTCACATTCATATTCTTTATTAAAATAAAGATCAAATCATTTCCAAACCATTTCAAAATCATTAAAATATTACATCCTTTCAAAACTTCATAATCAAATCATTATTTGAATTCAAATCTAAATATTCAAATTTAAATATCATTTGAAAATCAAATATGTCATTCATTTATTATTTCAAACATTAATACAAAATTACATTTCAAAATTCCATTCAAAATTCATTTATCTCATTACATCCCATTATGTTTAACACATAACTAAGTAAACTTTATTTAAATTCAAATTCAATTTAAATTCCTTAAAAATTCAAATTTAAATATTCAAAACTTCTAAAATTTTACAAATAATCCATTTCAAAAGTTAAATTATTTAACACTATAAAATATAGCCCAAACAGTGTTAAAATCTATAACATTTCAAAACATTGTCAAATTATAGCAACGGCGGCATTTATAAAGTGCTATCGTAGCTTATATTTTCCAAAATGGTTTATTTCAAGAATAGCGACATTTATAAAATGTCGTAATAGATATTTAGTTATTTCAAACATTGTTAGATTCAAAACAATAGCATTAAAATGCTGTCAAAAGACTAAAGCATTTTGAAAATGCTATAAAATTCCAGGTTTCATTTTAGCTTTTCAAAATAATAATAAAACTCCAAATTTTTATTATAACTTAAAAATCATATTTCTAGACTTCAAAATTTCACCTTTAAAATCATTTTAACATATGATTTAACACAACAAAATTTTTAGATCAAATATTCAATTTAAAAACTCCATTCATTTATTAAGTCAAAATTCACTGTTTATTAACATATAAATTAAATAAAACTTAAAATTTTACCTCAAATATAATTTTAAAACTTTAAATTTAATTTCCATTATTTATTTACATTTTAAAATAAAATTTAAAGTCTAAAATCTCAATTATTTCACATTTACGTACTCAAATTCACAATTTCAAGACTTAATATTTAATTTTCTTAAAACCATAAAATATATATTTTTAAATCAAAATTTCATACTTTTAAAAATACATATTTTAATAAATATCATTTAAAAATATACCACGGGGTCTGTATATAATTTTCTAACCTAGGTCAAGTGATACGGATATATATCATTTCAATCCGCAGTTTACAAAGAAAACCCGGGTTCTATCATTTCAAACCCGCAATCCCAAGTCAAATAAAATACAATAAAAATCGCTCAGGCCTATCATTTCAGCCCATAACGATTTTTCACTAATCTAAAGTCTGTTTGGGTATGTATCATTTCAACCCATAGTGATTCTATTCTAACAGGGAACTTGCAGTGTGAATATATGCATAAACAATATAAACAATGCAAGTGTCACAATATAATGTCATATATCACATGTCGGGTAATAATTAACAGTTTTAACATGGTAATAACATGGCATAGCATATCATATGATCATCATTAACTCGCATAACATTTTATATTACTAAACACTTGTCATCAATTCACTATTTCATAAGTATAAATGTCAGAGTGAGAAAGACTCACCTTTTACAAAGCTAGAGACAAACAACACACACAAGAGCGATTCCAAAGGCACGACAAGCACAATTTGATTTGAATTGATGGAGACCCTTATAAACAACACAAAATATAACATACATAAGCACAAATATAGATATCGACATACAAATATAATCAATAACTTTAGTTTGCAGAACAGTTGCAAAACAAGAGAGATGACCAAACCTTAGAAGCAAAAGACTTGCAGACGACAACATAAGCTTGTCACATGTTGAAATGGGCTTGATCTCACCATACTAGGCTCTGGTTTGGGTTAGGTATGGCAACCATAAAGGTCAGGTTACAAGTGGATGAAGGTGGAGGAAGAGTTACAACATGAAGCATACATGGGTTCAACGCAAATATGTGATGTTTTTGGTGCATTTTGACTCGGCTATGACCACATATAGGCTCGGCCATGGGGTCTTCATGTCAGGTCAGATCTGGACAGCAGTGAAAGGGGCAGCCAAAGGTGAAGTAGATGATGGTGGTGGTGGCTAAGGGGTGGCCAAAGGCAACTATGAAGGCAATAGTGGAGTATAGGCTTGGCTAGCATTGTTTTGGTGAAGTGCTTTGCAAATTTGAGGAATTTGCAACCTTGGGAGGGCCATGGCCTATAATGGTCAGTGGAGTAGGAGGAGTAGCTGCCAAGTATGGTGGAGGTGGTGGTCGTGGAGTTGGAGTGGACTAGTGGCCGAGCTATGCTAGAGGAGGAACAAGGTAGAAATCATTGAAAAGAAGTAGGAAAGAAAGAATGAAGCCATAAGTTTTTTTTTTTCCTTTTTTTCTTCATGAAGCCGTGAGTTTTATGGGGAAGATGAGAAAGATTTTTCACGTGAAAAGGAAAATGGAATGTCAGCTGAAGAGTGGAGTTAAGGCAGCCAATTGAAGAGATGTTGGTTGAGAAATGAAAAGACAGAATACAAAAAGGCTTGAGCAAATGAAGAGTCACAAACCTTTCAAATTTCCACCATTTCTTTTTAAATTTTAAATACATGTAAAATATATATAAATACAGATAAAAACACGAAAATATAGTAAATAAACAAAAATAAATAAATAAATATTAATTAAATATAATTAAATTAAGAAGATAACAAAGAAAATGTAAACTAGGCTTGAAAATTTGAAAATAAATGAAATGAACTTTGGAAAAATTGTATGTACATGAAACATATTTATAAATAAACATAAAAACATAAATATAAAATGCATACATAAAAATGAATAAATAAATTCTAATTAAATATAGTTTAAATGAAGAAAATGGTAGAAAAATGGAAACTAACCTTTAAAAATAGAAAATAAATTCAATGAGCCTTGAAAAAATTCAAACATCACTTTAAAAATATTTAAAAGGTAAAAATATATGTAACATAACATATAATACAATTTAGAATAAGGTATGACAATTAAAAAGATTATTTATATAATTTAAAATAAACAATTTTGTTAAATACAGCAAATTTCACAGAATAGTTAAAAAGGCATAACTTTCACATTATAAATCAGATTTCAACGAAACGAAAAGCATTGTTCTTGAAATTTTATTTACTTTCGTAATAAAAGAAAAAAAATTAAAATTTTAAAACTTTTAAAATTTAAATTTAAAAGTAAAAGTTTGACCAGATTGACCAAAATTCACATTTTCTGGAAATATTCAATTTATGCATGTTTGAAATTCTAATCCACATCAAAATCAAAATTTATATTTAAATTAACAAAATATATTCATTTTAATAAATAAAATAAAGTTTTTAAACTAGGAATTTAAATTAAAATAATTAAAATATACAATTACAATAATCAGAAAATACAGGGTTGTTACACTCTCCCCCACTCAAAACTTTTCGTCCCCGAAAATGAATGAGGTACGGGAAAGCACAAAAAAAGATAGAATGAAATACTATTAAGACAAGATGACAAGAAGATTAAAATTATACCTGATAACTGTTGCTATAGGTAAGTTTAACAATGTGGAGATGATCTTTCCAAGATCTTCCAGAATCAAGAACACAAGCACGAAAAAGATTCAGATGAGTAAGCAGTGCTCAGATCCAGATGAGTACCCAAGATTATCAAAGATTATAGAAAGATTTCTAAACAGACCGGTATAAACAATAGCCTCCAATTCTGTAGCAAGATAAGGGAAATTAGGACAACCAAAAGATAGTTTGAAAAAAAAACAAAATAAAATAATAAATTTGAAACCATAAAATTTCAACTTAAACTGAAAATTAATTTTACATAAGTCAAATAAATCTTAAGCATCTCTAATGTCATTATCTTATCATCCAATTATCTTAAATTAACAAATCCCTAAAATCATGTATTTGAAAAATCTTTTATTATACTCAAAATGTGCCAAATAAACTTTAATTCTTCTTCATTGCTAATTAAATTTAAATTTATTCCTCTCAATATATTTTATCACCTATATTAAATATACTCACACTCATTGCAATTGCCTTAAATTTATTCTTAGTTCCTTTATCATCATTTTATATTGTAAATTATTCCATTACCCTTTTTCTTTATTTACCTCTGTTAATCCTTTTATAACTTAAATTTAAGTATATAACATTCACTCAAATTTTATTTATAAAATCTTTTTTTTATATTGTATATTATCCAATTACATATTCAACTTCTGAAAATTAAGGTAAGTTATATTGGAATGAAATTGTGTATTATACAAATAAAACTTTCTAATTAAATTATTTCAAGCTTGAATATTTATCCAAATCTTGAAATTATACTTAGAAATTATCTTTGTAGATAAAATTTAGGAATTAAATTTCCGATAAATTCCAACCTATTTAGAGATAAATAAATGCACATATACTATATATATATATATATATCCATTCAAATTTAAATCATATATCAGCATATGTTATAATTCCATTCTTATTTTAGAAATTAAAATCAATTAAATTTTCCCAAAACAAAACTGTAGCAAGACTACAGAATGGTCTCTTCACTTCGAAACTCGAAAATGAATGTCAATGATGCTGCAGTCATCACCGAAATTATTTTCCAGCGACAAAGAGAAGAGCACTAAATTTAAATTTAAAATTCTTTGGAAACAAATTTCTATTCGAAAATACTTTAAATAATATATCCTTTAAAACTTTAAACACAAAGTTTGAAATCCATCGGTAATTAAATTCTCAAATTCTTGTTTTACATTCATTTTAAATTTCCAAATAAATTTATAACCATGTTTTATAGTTCAATTAGATAATGAAACAATAGAAAATGTTATATAAAATCAAATATTATTTCTTAAAAACTAATTCAAATAAAATCCAGATAAAGATATATAATAAAGGTACAAAATTTATTTCACAAAAATTTATTTCATTACTAAATTTTAAAAACATATTGTGTCAGTTTGCTCTGTTCAAGTGTTTTGGAAATCTTATCGATGGCGTTGATCAGACGAATCGATTAGAAACCCAAATCAACATCAACAACTCAAACAACACAATATATAAAACATTTTAAATATTAGTTTACAAATACACTTCAAGAATAATTTGAAGATAAGTTGGAAACAAAGATGAGATGATTAAATAACAGAATAGGGAGATGGATGAATTTATATAAATCGCGGGCAACCTTAACCAGGTCAACCGTGACTTAAAGAATAAGATCGATGTGGATTTCTTTGGTAAATCAACATTCGGTCTCAAGAGATAGAGTTCAGGATTATAAGAGGTACTAGCACCTAAACCGAGGATATAGAATCTCTGGTGAATCGATGCTGTTGTAAAGGAGTTTCCCCCTTTACAAATAAATTTGAGGTTGGCGAGACCGCCGACTCATTATGAAGATCTTTTGAAGTGGAGTTATGGGATACTCCAGAAACAAAAGAAGATAAATAGTGAGGGACACGAATGGATTTTGGAACCACAGGGAATGTTCCAAAATTTAAAGGAATCGAGTCAAAATGGAAGAGATTTAAACTCGAATGAAAGTGATTCTGTAAATACATTTACCCTATATAATGAGTTTTGCCTAAAGCTACCAAAGCTCTGATACCAACTGTAACGACCCGATATTTTCAACCATTCGCATCCGCACATGTCGGACTTGAATTGCTCAAAATACCGCGTTGTAAATAAAATTTGGCAAATATCAGAATATACAGTAAATACATAATCACAGATCACAGACATAGAGTATTTAATAATGCAGCAGAATTTAAAAGAAATAGTAGTTCATGAAGCTACTTATAAAAATAAGATACATCAGAGTTAAACATGATACAACAAAAAGTAACAAGATACATCATGTACAAATCAGAATACATCACTGAAATCACAGGATACAGAAAGCAAAATAGATGGCTGGATCTTCAAGGAAAGCTTCAACTCCGAAGGTGAATCTTGAATGCTAACTCACTCAATCTGACTCGAGCGTAAAGCAAAATACAAAACACTTGAGTCAGGACATAAATACTTATGAACTGTAAATAAACTCAAGTGAACAGTAACAAAAATGCATCAGTAACTTAAAGGATGCTTAGGATCGCCCATCCTTTAAGGATCCGTTAAACTATTTACTATGTAGTAATATTGCGCTATTATAATAATGTCTACAGTAAAATAAACATACTTTTAAATAGCGTTCCGGGCTACCCATATCACCCTTCACACATAATAGTCCCAGTGGTCCATCCAATATCATGCCATCTCCACTCCGGGTGACTGTCAGAGGATACTACATGGGCTACGGGAGAAAAACAAACTCGTAGTAAAGGCTCGGTATGGTAGGTGACACGGCACACAAGGCAATGCCAGGGTAGATATAACAATTACGCACACGGGCTGGTGGTAACGTAGCAGCCACATACGCCCACCTCGGAACACACTCCCATATCAAAATCGGAGGATGGCCATCTAATCAATCACCAATAAGAGTATAGTATCGAAGGAATGTGTCCGATCGGAGGAATGACCTCACTTGGCCCGAGATCGCTCCTGTTTTAGCCACCTTATGCCAACTCACGGGAGTTGGGTCCACGTAATATACCTCAAGAACGTCGCCACCATCCTACTTCATTCTGGAATCTCCACCGCGTACACGGTTGTTAAAGTGGTTTTCGGAGTTGGCAGAGAGTATGACAACTTCCGATCCCGGTCTCTTTAACAACCAAACGTTATTATAACGCCGTGGTCATTTCAAAATAGTTTAAACTTCAAAAGATCAAATCATTTCATTTCAAACTATATTTCTTTCAAAATAGTTTAAACTTCAAAAGATCAAATCATTTCATTTCAAACTATATTTCTTTCAAAATAGATTATACTTCGAAACCAAAACCATTTTTATTTCAAAACTATTTATTCAATCAAAATAGTTTATACTTCGAAACCAAAATCATTTTTATTTCAAAAATACTTATTCAATCAAAATAGTTTATACTTCGAAACCAAAATCATTTTTATTTCAAAACAATTTATTCAATCAAAATAGTTTATACTTCGAAACCAAAAACATTTCAAAACTATATTCAAATCAAATAGTTTATCATTTCCATTTCAAACATATATTCACCTTTAAAAAAATTCATAATACTTTCAAAGTATAACTTTTCCGAAACCAAAATACTTGAAATTATTACACTTTGAAAATCATAACATTCCGAAATCATACATTTGAAATCAATCTTTTAATTCTTTACACTTTACAAATTTATTCCATTAAACCAAAATTTCAAATTTCCAATTTAATTCAATTCAAACCATTAGTTTCAATTCAGTTTAGTCTTCTAACAAAACATTTCAAATCTTACAAATTTCAAATATAGATTTGATCTACAAAATAAACAATCCAATTTTAATATATTTCCAAACTTTAATATCCCATATTTCAAAACTAAACTTTATAATTCCATATATTCATATCTCAAATCTAATTTCATTATTATTTAATTTTGAAATATTCATTCATTTCATAAATCCAATATTATTTAACTAAACTTAAATTACAATTAAACCAAATACCTTTTTCATACAAATATAAACTTCAAATATTCCTTTATTAAATAGATCAAAATCAAATATTATTTCACATTCATATTCTTTATTAAAATAAAGATCAAATCATTTCCAAACCATTTCAAAATCATTAAAATATTACATCCTTTCAAAACTTCATAATCAAATCATTATTTGAATTCAAATTTAAATATCATTTGAAAATCAAATATGTCATTCATTTATTATTTCAAACATTATTACAAAATTACATTTCAAAATTCCATTCAAAATTCATTTATCTCATTACATCCCATTATGTTTAACACATAACTAAGTAAACTTTATTTAAATTCAAATTCAATTTAAATTCCTTAAAAATTCAAATTTAAATATTCAAAACTTCTAAAATTTTACAAATAATCCATTTCAAAAGTTAAATTATTTAACACTATAAAATATAGCCCAAACAGTGTTAAAATCTATAACATTTCAAAACATTGTCAAATTATAGCAACGGCAGCATTTATAAAGTGCTATCGTAGCTTATATTTTCCAAAATGGTTTATTTCAAGAATAGCGACATTTATAAAATGTCGTAATAGATATTTAGTTATTTCAAACATTGTTAGATTCAAAACAATAGCATTAAAATGCTGTCAAAAGACTAAAGCATTTTGAAAATGCTATAAAATTCCAGGTTTCATTTTAGCTTTTCAAAATAATAATAAAACTCCAAATTTTTATTATAACTTAAAAATCATATTTCTAGACTTCAAAATTTCACCTTTAAAATCATTTTAACATATGATTTAACACAACAAAATTTTTAGATCAAATATTCAATTTAAAAACTCCATTCATTTATTAAGTCAAAATTCACTGTTTATTAACATATAAATTAAATAAAACTTAAAATTTTACCTCAAATATAATTTTAAAACTTTAAATTTAATTTCCATTATTTATTTACATTTTAAAATAAAATTTAAAGTCTAAAATCTCAATTATTTCACATTTACGTACTCAAATTCACAATTTCAAGACTTAATATTTAATTTTCTTAAAACCATAAAATATATATTTTTAAATCAAAATTTCATACTTTTAAAAATACATATTTTAATAAATATCATTTAAAAATATACCACGGGGTCTGTATATAATTTTCTAACCTAGGTCAAGTGATACGGATATATATCATTTCAATCCGCAGTTTACAAAGAAAACCCGGGTTCTATCATTTCAAACCCGCAATCCCAAGTCAAATAAAATACAATAAAAATCGCTCAGGCCTATCATTTCAGCCCATAACAATTTTTCCCTAATCTAAAGTCCGTTTGGGTATGTATCATTTCAACCCATAGTGATTCTATTCTAACAGGGAACTTGCAGTGTGAATATATGCATAAACAATATAAGCAATGCCAGTGTCACAATATAATGTCATATATCACATGTCGGGTGATAATTAACAGTTTTAACATGGTAATAACATGGCATAGCATATCATATGATCATCATTAACTCGCATAACATTTTATATTACTAAACACTTGTCATCAATTCACTATTTCATAAGTATAAATGTCAGAGTGAGAAAGACTCACCTTTTACGAAGCTAGAGACAAACAACACACACAAGAGCGATTCCAAAGGCACGACAAGCACAATTTGATTTGAATTGATGGAGACCCTTATAAACAACACAAAATATAACATACATAAGCGCAAATATAGATATCGACATACAAATATAATCAACAACTTTAGTTTGCAGAACAGTTGCAAAACAAGAGAGATGACCAAACCTTAGAAGCAAAAGACTTGCACACGACAACATAAGCTTGTCACATGTTGAAATGGGCTTGATCTCACCATACTAGGCTCTGGTTTGGGTCAGGTATGGCAACCATAAAGGTCAGGTTACAAGTGGATGAAGGTGGAGGAAGAGTTACAACATGAAGCATACATGGGTTCAACGCAAATATGTGATGTTTTTGGTGCATTTTGACTCGGCTATGACCACATATAAGCTCGGCCATGGGGTATTCATGTCAGGTCAGATCTGGACAGTAGTGAAAGGGGCAGCCAAAGGTGAAGTAGATGATGGTGGTGGCGGCTAAGGGGTGGCCAAAGGCAACTATGAAGGCAATAGTGGAGTGTAGGCTTGGCTAGCATTGTTTTGGTGAAGTGCTTTGCAAATTTGAGGAATTTGCAACCTTGGGAGGGCCATTGCCTATAATGGTCAGTGGAGTAGGAGGAGTAGCTGCCAAGTATGTGGAGGTGGTGTTCGTGGAGTTGGAGTGGACTAGAGGCCGAGCTATGCTAGAGGAGGAACAAGGTAGAAATCATTGAAAAGAAGTAGGAAAGAAAGAATGAAGCCATAAGTTTTTTTTTCCTTTTTTTCTTCATGAAGCCGTGAGTTTTAGGGGGAAGATGAGAAAGATTTTTCACGTGAAAAGGAAAATGGAATGTCAGCTGAAGAGTGGAGTTAAGGCAGCCAATTGAAGAGATGTTGGTTGAGAAATGAAAAGACAGAATACAAAAAGGCTTGAGCAAATAAAGAGTTACAAACCTTTCAAATTTCCACCATTTCTTTTTAAATTTTAAATACATGTAAAATATATATAAATACAGATAAAAACACGAAAATATAGTAAATAAACAAAAATAAATAAATAAATATTAATTAAATATAATTAAATTAAGAAGATAGCAAAGAAAATGTAAACTAGGCTTGAAAATTTGAAAATAAATGAAATGAACTTTGGAAAAATTGTATGTACATGAAACATATTTATAAATAAACATAAAAACATAAAAATAAAATGCATACATAAAAATGAATAAATAAATTTTAATTAAATATAGTTTAAATGAAGAAAATGGTAGAAAAATGGAAACTAACCTTTAAAAATAGAAAATAAATTCAATGAGCTTTGGAAAAATTCAAACATCACTTTAAAAATATTTAAAAGCTAAAAATATATGTAACATAACAAATAATACAATATAGAATAAGGTATGACAATTAAAAAGATTATTTATATAATTTAAAATAAACAATTTTGTTAAATACAGCAAATTTCACAGAATAGTTAAAAAGGCATAACTTTCACATTATAAATCAGATTTCAACGAAACGAAAAGCATTGTTCTTGAAATTTTATTTACTTTCATCATAAAAGAAAAAAATTAAAATTTCAAAACTTTTAAAATTTAAATTTAAAAGTAAAAGTTTGACCAGATTGACCAAAATTCAAATTTTCTAGAAATATTCAATTTATGCATGTTTGAAATTCTAATCCACATCAAAATCAAAATTTATATTTAAATTAACAAAATATATTCATTTTAATAAATAAAATAAAGTTTTCAAACTAGGAATTTAAATTAAAATATACAATTACAATAATCAGAAAATACAGGGTTGTTACAGTTGCTTAATGAATCTACTACGATCACAAATAGGTACTAGCTGTAAAAAAAACCTCAAATAGGTACTAGCTGCAGAAATACAAACACGTTCACATTGCTTAATGAAACTGCTGCAATCACAGTGCAACATTCAACATCAAACACATACTAACATAGCAAAAAAAAATCACAGTAACATCCCGACTTTGTTTAACTTTGCTTGATCCTTCAACTTGATTTTTAACTTTTCTGCTTTCTTGCTCTCACACGGCGGTCTCTCTCTAAAGTTGTTAGTGGATTACGTACTGCTTTATCTGTAAACAAAATTTATTTTTAGAAACAAAAAGAATACTGTATTAAAAAAAGCAGCACATTATTTCTTATTGCGGTAAACATTGTTATCACGCAACCACATAGCATACAAACTTGAATGATCAATTAGGCCAAAAATCCAAAAAAAAGAAAAAGAAAAATTTGAATAGAAAATACTTTATTTATGCTTAGATCCGACTTGTCTCTCCATTCGAATCAAAAATTGATTGAAAACTTTTGTTTTTTTGATTTATGTGTTTTAAGGAGCAAGTTAGGGTTTGTGCAATATGTTTTTGGAAGAAGGAAATTGATTTTACAGTAAGGAATGGATTAGACAGGGTAAACGAAGGTAGTGGCAGTTTTGGAAGAAACTGAAGTGGAAAAAGAAAAAATTGGGATGTGTGCTATTTTTTTTATTACTAGAATTAGCCCAATATATAATATTCTTCGACGGTCTGTTTACTGTTTTCGTCAGTCCTTGTCTATTCAGGAGACGATTGGGTTAAGACTTTTAAGTTTAAACTCAATATTTGTCCACGTTTAATGACCTCAGTAGGCCTGTCAAATGGGTTGGGTTGTGTCAAAATGGATCGGATCGAGTTTGACCTAACCCGTTTATGATCCATTCTCTTTTATCCATTTATGACCCAACCCTTGGAGAACTATAGTGTGCATTCACACGATGAAGTATCCGAGTGTTCCATACTATCCGCAATTTAGGGGGAAGTTAATCGGTCGAAGTCTCGCTTAATTCCGAGTTAGAACGAAGGAGTTATTGCAGTATGAACAAAAAAATAGCGGCTTCTGCACTAGACGGAGTTCAAATATAGGTATGTGGTAGCCTGTTATTTTCTAAGCACAACTGTCAGTCCTCTTGGAGAACTACAGTGTGCGTTTGCACGATGAAGTATCCGAGTGTTTAATACAATTTATGTTGGAGTTGATCGGTCGCAGTCTCACCTGATTCCTAGTTAAAACGAAGAAGTTATTGCAGTCTGAATAAAAAAAATAGCGACTTCTGCACCAGGTGAAATTCAAATATGGAGACGTGGTAGCCTGTTATTTTCTAAGTACAACTGTCAATCTCCATGAAAAATTATAATGTATGTTCAAAATTCTTATTTTTCAAATTTATATTAAAATATAATGCTTTTAATAAATGGGTAAATGGGTTACCCATTTATAACCCTTTTAAAAATGGGTCAACCCAACCCATAACCCATTTTATAATATTCATAAATGCGTTGACCCAACCCATTTATAAGTAGGGTAAATGAGTTGGGTTAATTGGTTGGGTCAAATTTTGACAGGTCTAACCTCAGGATTTGATCTACAAGTTTACATGCTTGCAATATCTCTGTAAACAATGAATTATATAATTAACACTTCGCCAGATGATAGAACCAACATGATTCCATGTCCATTCAGTATAAACTATTTTTCTTCTTTGTTTCTACTGTTCATTACTGTTAACCAATATAAAAATGGCACCAAATTTGCTAATGTCTAACCTAATAGTGTTCTTCCCTCTATCTAACCTGAAAATGATCTTCCTTGTAATTTTATTTTCAATGTAAGCAAGCATACTTAGATGGTCCTGATCTTCTTGTAGTCATGGTTACAGCTCTCACGCATTTACATACAGCAATGCGTACAGTACCAACGTAGATTATGTAAAACGAGGGCATAGAGGAGGTTATTCACGTGTGATGGCCCATAATCCGGATATACATGGATATATGTTTTGTTCTCAGACCATAACCAGCAAAATATTATGTTCACTCCACCTTCTTTCGTCGGCGGCAACCGAGCAAATGGATGACGCAATCAGAAGAGGCAAAAAAAGTCACAGACTGGGTTGGAAAAAAATTTATAACGGCAAAGAGTTTGTCATTATAAGTTTATAACGGCAAACTCTTTGTCATTATTAACTATTACCCTAGTTATAAATTTGTAATGTAAAGACTTTGCGGTTATAAAACTCAACCTCTGTTCACTTAACCAGCCACGAGAACAGCTCCAACCAGCTACAGCGAAATGCACAAGTCACATTCGATTGTTGCATGGCTTGTTTAGCAACTGGACAAGCTATTGTTGGTTGTGCCCTTATGAGTTTGCTATATGCTGGCCCGACCCTTCTCCAAAGAAACATCTCCTTCAAATCAATCTCGGCATAAACCGGCTGGCGATTGGCGAGGCGAGGCAGCGGCGACAACTCCATCTCGGCATCATGTCCTTCAAATCAAATCGACACAACGACTCCACATATCAAAGACTATAATCGACGCAGAAGCACAAGTTGATCTAATGCACAAATTCAGCACCATTTAGGACACAAATCCAGCACAGTTAAGTTAAAATTGGATAGTAGTTAATATTCGTGTTTTTATCATTTTGGAAAATTGGATAGTGGTTAGACTTATAAGAACAATTTTAGTTGGTTCTCTATTTTTGCCAACTAGAGTATTGTGTGTACAAAATCGTCGGAGATGCTTCAAGTGGCTTAAATGTTGAAAGATTGAAGGATAAGAGGTTTATAGCTCAAAATTTTGAACTGTGATGTTGAAATCACTGGCAGCATAAAGAAAACGGTGATACCGGTGAAATATTTGTACTTAAAAAGAACTGAGGTTTGGCTTTTTTAATTTAAATAGAAATACATTTTATATCTAGATATAAAGAACAAGAACGAGTGATGGCAACATTTGAGAAGGATCTGCATCTGCCAATTAGTTGTATTGATGCATCTGAATGGTTCCTTACTAGACTTAAAGGTGTCAAAGACCCAGAAGCTAAAAAAATAATCATTGGAAGTTAATTTATTTATATTTTTGCTGATTTTGCACTAGATTTGGAAAAGAAATCAAAAGGAAAAAAATCTGCTTTTCTTGTTCAACGAACTCTATATCTAAATGTTATCGAGTCACGCCATCCTGAAATTGAAAGTTCCTTTCCCATATTAGTAATTTGCAAGATATGATAAATGAATTTGAATGTTAACAGTAATGTTGCATGTCAGAAGGTTAAAAAAAATGTTTCTAAGTAACTAACATTAATTTTTTTGTGTATGACTTAAATTATTGTTACTAATAAACTTATTTCTTTTTTTCCTCTTCTCATTATTTATAAACATACCAACTATTTTGATGATTTAATTAATGATAATAGCATCGTCTTTGTACAAGGACTTGTTTTCGCAAAACTTCTAGGACCGGCCCTATCTATGTGCCAACCGATTGACACTACAGCCGTAGATATTTAATAGAGCGAGAATGTCTTGATGTGCAGGCTATCCTACTGAAAAAAGGTTTTTATCTGTATGAAATTTTTAAGTTCGATCAGTTTACGTTCGATTGTAACTAGACCTGTCGTAGAATAGGTCTGGGTACCTTAAAATCTGAACACAAGCTCGGTTACCGTAATCGTAACTCGAGCCGAGACCATATCACTCCAGCCCGTAATATCAGATTTTTTTGAGCCCATCGGGTAAAATTGTCTACTGGATCAAAATGTTGATTCTATAATCGAACAATTGGTACAGACCTGGAAAGAAGTGTGTAAAATAAGCTAATATAAAAGGTTTATCTTATGACATTTCTGAGTTTACTAATAAGAAAATGATTGGCATTAGTTGGTTTGTCTTAACCCATTTCCTTTTGGTTTTTCTATTACGTAAAATATATGCATGGGTAATCTTTAATAGCATAAAAGCAATTATCTTTAACAATATGTACGTGGGTTATCATTAATCTTATGAATGTGGGTTATCACCACGGTGGGTATTGTTCCCATGGTGGGTTAAAAACCTGGGTCTCGAAAAATTGACCCACAACTTTGTGGGTTTTAACATTAAGGATTAAACAACATTAAGGATTAAAAAAACAAAGACATACAGACGATTTTGAAGACAATAAAATAAAGAAATTGTAAGAATGCTTTACCAAAAATTGGTATGATGATTACGAATCTAATTAGAGCGTGTATCACGAAGGTAAGTTACGGAAGAAACGATTTCTATATTGAATATAGACGTTTCCTAAGATTTAGATTTTGGATGTTCAAATGAATATTTTTTGGAAACTACAACATGTATATCCTGTTATTGTTAATGGACTTGGTGTTTCAGTTAAATACTATTTTCAAAACATGACCCGTAAAACATAGTTTCCATGATAACCATGTGGTTTATTTTAACTTCATTTTAGATCCCTGATTGCTTAGGTGGCCTTAGTCCTGCGCAGTTAAAGCGGGTTCTATGACGATAGAGATGCAATCACTATGTACACTGATTAACAGTTTAGTCGGCAGCAGAACAAACACGGATGATCAGAACTTACCATAATGGCAGCCCACGACGAATTTAGAAACGTCTAAGTCCAGTAAAGTTACTGTTTCCTTGAAACAATATTGCCTCCTCCACAGCGTTGAATGATGATGATCAACTGTTTTTCAAGATGAAACAGACCGATCTCTGCAATTCCGAGCAATAACAAACTCAAGAGAGATTGAAAAAGAAGAGAGTGGAGAAGTATACAATCTTAATAGATTATTTTGTATATTTTTGTTCTTTTGTCTGAAACCCTGTTTATAGAGTTTTCAAACATCTATTCAATAAAACGGCAATGTGATTTGGAAATGTGGCGACTCTTTAACTGATCAACATGACCGTTAAAATGACTGTAAGTGCTAAGTGCCTACAGGACGCTTGAAACTGTTAAATTTTGGTGATACAAAATCACAAATAGAGGTAAATAAATATGCAAAAGAAGAAAAGAGAAGATTTTGTTTCCTCTAATTAATAGGCATATTTGAGTATGTTTATTTCTCTCACTAATCAAATTATTTTTTGTCATCTAATGTTAACTTGGATATTAAGTAATTGGTTATATAAATAGAGACTAGAAGAGAGGGCAAAAGTGTGGTGGAAAATCTATTTGCTAATTTTCTCTTCTTCATATTTGTTATTTTTCTCCAACAATTTTAGCCATATATATATTTGCTTTCTTTCTCAATTTGGTTATTGATTCAATGGTATTTTGTTTACTTTAGTTTTGTTCTATTAATTGTAAACAAAATTTTGGTGAATCAATAAAGTAGGTGGTTGGGTGGAATATTCTGTGTTATTACGTTTTGACTTCAATTCCGTCTTGTTTTCGATCCAAGTTATCTCTTTGTGATTTGGGTGACAAAATATCGTTGATAAAAGCTTCCGCAAAGCGCTACTATTTTCATAATAGTTTGGAATCGGAGCACAGATCATCGCAAAGCTTAGAGTAATTTGGGTTTGAAAAATTATTGACGTGGGATATGATTTCGTTTTCAAAGATGACTATCTTGGATGGAAAAAATTGGGGTATTTGGAAGCCTAAGATGGATGATGTTCTGTACCTCAATTATCTTCATGATCCGATTGATGGAGATGGAAGAAAACCCTCTGATGTAGATGAGGGAAAATGGAAGAAGATGGATGAGAAGGCAATTGCTTTGATTCGTCAGTATCTTGATGATTCAATTTTCCATCGTGTGGCTAGTTGTGAATCAGCGAAGGCTTGGTGGAACAAGTTGGTAGCTTTGTATGAGTCAAAGGGTGCTACTAGTAAGGCTTTTCTGGTTCGAAAGTTGGTACAACTGAGAATAGATGAAGAGAAGTCTGTTGTAGATCATTTGAATAAATTTCAAGATGTAATAAATCAATTGGCAAATATGAAGGTCAATTTTGATGGTGAGTTACAGGCTCTTTTATTAATGAGTTCGCTTTCAGAAAGTCAGAAAACTTTGGTTATTTCATTAAGTAATTCCAATGCTAATGGAACTATCTCTGTGGAAACTATTCGAAGCAGTCTTTTAAATGAGGAGCTTAGAAGAAAAGGGTCAGGTATGAAATCAATTCAAAATGAGGCTATAATGGAAAGAGACTCGAAGATAGATGCAATTTGAAAGAAGAAGGACGCTAATGGTAAAGATTTTATCACTTGTCATTATTGTAATAAAAAAGGTCACATACGCAGCAAGTGTTATGCTTATAAAAGAGATCAGAAAATGGCTGCGCATGGTGATACTAGTAATGATGCATATGCAGGTTTTACTGAAGGAACCGATAGTGATGCTTCTTGTGATGTCCTCTTTAGTGAAAATAAGCCTTGGAAGATGGATTCGAGAGCCAGTTTTCACATTTGTAGAGATGTGAATTGTTTTTCTTCTTATGAGAAGAGTGTCGGCATGATTATGACAGCCAATGGAGAAGAGCTACCGATTTGTGGTATTGGATCTATCCGATTTCGTATGCATGATGGTGTGGTTAGAGAAGTCTTTAGAATGAGACACGTACTCACTTGTTCGCATAACCTTATTTCCCTCGGTCAGTTGGATTGCCGTGGTTGCACTTATGAGACTCAAGGTGGAGTTTTGAGAGTGAAGAAAGGTGGTCGTGTAAGGATGAGTGGAGTATTGGGTGAATGAAACCTTTATAGCTTGGTTGGTTCTGTAGTCGATAATGGAAAGTGAGTGACGATTGAAGGACCTAGTCCACAGCATGGTGGAGAGGTTAATGTGGCCACTGCTTATGATTCTAGCATTGAGGATCATATTTTAGACAGGAGTCTTCATTTGATGATGCTCGAGGGATCGATAGTGATCAGGTAATGAGCTCAGATCGAGTGATAGACGGGTGTCGAATTGCAAAATCCATAAAGACAAGACGGAGATCTTTGTGGTATTACAAATATTTTTGAGACCGGATTTGTGTGGTGCACCTCATGTGGAAGATGCATCACTTGCAGATGGTGGTTGAGGTTTGTAATTTAGTATGGTTGAGATATAGAGATTTGTGATAGATCTAGATATGACATGCTTGATATGTTGGAGATAGATGATTTTTCATCAAGGTGGAGTGTTAAATTTTGGTGATACAAAATCACGAATAGAAGGAAATAAATATGCAAAAGAAAGAAAGAGAAGATTTTGTTTCCTCTAATTAATAGGCATATTTGAGTATGTTTATATTTCTCTCTAATGGGCTAATCGAATTATTTTTTGCCATCTAATGTTAACTTGGGCATTAAGTAATTGATTATATAAATAGAGACTAGAAGAGAGGGTAAAAGTGTGGTGGAAAATCTATTTACTAATTTTCTTTTCTCCATATTTGTTCTTTTTCTTCAACAATTTTAACCATATAGATATTTGCTCTCTTTCTCAATTTGGTTATTGATTCAACGGTATTTTGTTTACTTTAGCTTTGTTCTATTAATTGTAAATAAATTTTTAGTGAATCAATAAAGTGGGTGTTTGGGTGGAATATTTTAGATTATTGCGTTTTGATTTCAATTCCGTTTTGTTTTCAATCCATGTTATCTCTTTGTAATTTGGGTGACAAAGATCCGTTGATAAAAGCTTCCGCAAAGCGCCAATATTTTCATAACAGAAGCGCCCATTCGCACATGCTTCACGGACGTGGGAACGCACCACCCCTATAGTCCACATGGTGGTTCATACTATATTGTATTATAAAAATTGTAGTAGTTTCCATATCTTAGTATATAACCACTTACATTGTCACATACCCGAAGATGCGGGACTATCCTTATTTTGTAGGGCATTAGTACCCTATTCTTTAAGTCATTTAATACTTCGTTCATTTTCCTAACACGAGATGCAAAAGGTTATCCCAAGATAAAGCGGAGATATAGCGGAAAGCAATGGAGATGCGATAAACTTCATTACATATAAAATTAAATATTTAATATTAATTTATCTTCATTCTCATATCATTTGTATATGAAAAAGAAGTATTGTTTAATCCTATATAGCAAAACCAAAGAATATCATGATTTATGCAGGCTAGATTTGATGACTATAATTGATTTCTAATTTATATTGAAAACTTGAGTCTTAAAATTAGGTATTTATCCTAACTTTGTTGAATTGGTTTAAAAGAGAATCGGTCGATTTTGTATATTAATGTTGCTAAAGCGGGTGCTAAAAAATCTTAACTGAGCAGATGCGATGGAAAATAGCGGAGATTAAAGCGGATGCATTGATTAATAGCGTTAAATTAAATTAGCATGGTAGTCAAATAGCACTATGCGCTATAACGGATATTTTGTGGGACTCTAGCGGAGGCTTAACTCCACCGCCTTGGTCTTATCATCGATCTTCCAGCTCGCACGTCTTTGTTGCATACTATAATGAGTACAATAACAACATAGATTACATAACTAAATGGGCTTATGAGAGGCTATTTGAGATTGCTGCTGCGTTGGTTGATTTAATAGATCAAGAACGTGATTTCCATCTTCCATGTGATACTTTCAGGTTTGATTTATGTTTGGTAATAGCATCTTGTACTATTCTTATCGTCTTGTTCTTTAGTTTTTTGACCATTGCAATAACTGATAAGAAATCTAGGCGCATATGCAACGAAAGAAATTTGTGATTATGATGTAGACGTTTCCAAGTACTTCTACTAATGATTTGTAAAATACCACGCTTGACACCCACAATGCTCTTGCATGTAAAATTGAACTTTAACATGGATAGGGCTGTTAGTTTTGTACGAGTCTGTCCGATGTTCGGATCCGTGGCTGAAATACATCCGTCTGAGTTTGTTCGATTTTCAGTTAGGACACGAGCTAGGACAACAAAATTTGTACGAGCAAAAGTCTCGTCCGTTTCATGTTCATTCGTTCGAATTCGTCTGAATTTCTTATAATTCAATATATCTTCTATGTTTCACGTATGAGTCCATCCAATTACATTTAGGACACGAGCTAGGACAACAAAAATTATACAAATATAAATCTTGTCTGGTCCGTGTCCGGTCCGATTTTATTTAGAACAGAAACTAAACACACCTCCGTCCATTCCGGTTCGACCGATTTACACCCTTAAATATGGAATGAAAATTTCTAATTCGTAATTAAAATATAGTTTCGACATTTTGTTCATTAATGGTGATGCAGCGCATCAAGCCAGGCCAAGAAAGGAGTCAACGAAACATACCTTAAGTCGCGAACAGCCTCCTAAAGTCCAAACCCTAAGTCGGAATGTCTCTGATCCATCATATGTCGCTCCGCGACTTAACCCTGTATCTGATCCATCATATGTCGCTCCGTGACTTAACCCTTTATCCGATCCATCATATGTTGCTCCGTGACTTAACCTTGTATCCGATCCATCATATGTCGCTCCGCGACTTAACCCCATATCTGATCCATCATATGTCGCTTCGTGACTTAACTCCGTATCCGATTCATCATACGTCGCTCGACGACTTAACTCCATAACCAATCCATCATACGTCGCTCCGCGATTTAACCCCATCGCCGATGTCTAAGTCGCTTAGGACATACGACCTATAATTCCTAGGTCGTTCTGACATTGATTCGCAAGCAAATCCTTAAGTCGAAGCCGCTTTAGTAGGTCGCATGGTCCTTGTGTCGCTGCTTGCTTATGTTGTTACTTCCCTTAAGTCGCTACCGTGTTTCCTTATGTCGCTGCCGTGTTTCCTTTGATTCGCTACTGGATGCCGAAGTTTCTTGAGTAGCTGCTTGGTTTTATTTATTGTTGTGATGTATTGTTTCTTAAGTCTTTGCTATTTGTTAAGTCGTATGTTGTATTCTTAAGTCGTAGGTGTTAAGCCGTGTAATGTTGGGTCATGAGTCACTGTTGTTGAGTCGCTGTGTTGAGTTGTAATTCATATAAATAGGGTTGTGTTGTCATTGTAAAAGGGAGTTGATTTTTGAATAAAATTTTGTGTGTGCTTTTGCCACCATTGTTGAAGTTAAGTGTGATCTCCTTCTTCTTTCCTTCTTGGGTTATTCGTGCACGAATCAACGAAGTAGAAGCCAATTCTCGGTATCACTTGCGAGTGATCAACGATCGAATTGTAGATCTTTCAACACAGTATCTTGCAAGATCAACAGATTGGAGATAGCTAGATTCCGACATCGTCACGATCAACGGAATTGGAAATTTATCGTTCTGTCAGGTTTATTTGACACGAAATCATCATTTCGTGAGGAAGAAAGATTGCGTCAATTTGTATCAAAGCATTATTAGCACGTAAAGTTAAATCCGCTGCGTCACTTTTTTGGTATCAGAGCTAAGTAAGATCAAGGCCGGATTGGAGATAAGTAAGTTCAAATTGAAGTTAAGTCGGAGCCGAGTTAAAGCAAGTTAGGTCGGAGCCGAACCAAAGTTAGAGCCGAGTCAGAGCTGTCAAAGAAACGAGATTGTTTGAAGATCGTGCCTCCGAGACGTGCTAATCGCTATCATAATGTTGAGGATGTGTATAGAAGACAAGAAACTAAGCAGATAGAGCAGCGTATCAATGAAAAGTTCAATGAGGGTATTGAAAAATTGGAGAAATTGATGAAAGATATGAATCACAATCAAAGGAGAACGTCACCAGTTTCAAACCATAGTAGAAACAGGGTTTCACTATCGGTTTCGGAAGAAAGGAGGATGTCACCCCAGTCTTATCGAGATAGGAGAGAATCTTCAGTTTCAATGAGGCGAGAACACCATGAGTATCGACATGAAGAAAGAAGAACTCAACGTGAGTTTGACAATGAACCATATCGTGATGTTGAAAGACAGGGTAGAAGGGACATGCATGATCGTAGAGATGTAGATGGACGGGATCGATATCGAAGTACATATGATTTTGAGGAGGATGGTGATGGAGGTAGTATTCATTATCGAAATCGAGGCCAAGTGCGAAATCAATATCTGGATTCAGAAAATGATCGTAAATGGGAATCAGGTATGAGGATGGAAATTCTAGAATTCAAATGTGGTATGCAAGCAGAAGAATTCCTTGATTGGTTGTCGAATGTTCAAGAAATTTTGGAATTCAAGGAGGTACCCGAGAATCGCAGAGTTCAGTTAGTTGCTACAAGATTGAGGGGAAGAGCTATGACTTGGTGGCAACAATCTAAACTAACTCGGGAGAGAATGAGAAAATCAAAAGTTGTCACTTGGGAGAAGATGAGAAAGATGATGAAAGCAACTTTCTTGCCGTACAAATATCAATCTCTTATGTATCAACGTTTGCATAATTTGAGACAAGGGACGAAGACGGTGAATGATTATGCAGATGAATTCTATCAATTGATTGCAAGGAATGATATTATCGAGACAGAGGAACAACTAACAGCTAGATATATTGGAGGGTTACGAACGCAAATTCAAGACATGATGAATATGTTTAATCCAATGTCTGTTGCTGAAGCACATCAGAAAGCTCTAGCTTAGGAGAAATAAGGGAGACGAGGAAGTGGTGTGTTTACGAGCTCTAACAGCCAGAGTAAGGGTGCTAGTAGCAGTGCTAATGTTTCCAAGGCAGTCAGTAAACCAATTGTCAATGAAACCGCTAAAGCAAAGGTCAACAACAGTATCAAGTGCTATAGTTGTCAGGAGTTTGGCCATAAAAGTAATGAATGTACAAAGCCAAAGAAGAGAGCATTAGTTGCAGAGGAACGTGAGCATGAGGATGTGGAAGCTGAAGTTGATTATTCTCAACCATCGAAGTTTGATGAAGATGAAGAAGTTGTGTCAGGAGACGAAGGGTGTAATTTGATGATAAGAAGGTCTTGTTTAGTGCCAAAGCATGAGAATGATTCTAGTTGGCTAAGAAGCAATATCTTTTAGTCTACATGTACTATCTTGGGAAAGGTTTGTCAATTTGTTATTGATGCGGGAAGCTGTGATAACATTATTTCTGAAGAAGTCGTTACGAAGTTAGGGTTGAAGACTGAAAAATGCACCAGACCTTATAAACTGGCATGGCTAAAGAAAGGTGGAGAAGTTACAGTGGGAAGACGAGCATTTGTTACTTTTTCTGTTGGGAAGAAGTACAAAGATGATATATGGTGTGATGTTGTCGATATGGATGTATGTCATCTATTATTGGGAAGACCGTGGCAATATGATAGAGCTGTACAACATAATGGTCGCACCAACGGCTACAGTTTCATGTTCGAAGGTACTCAAATCACATTAGTTCCTAAGAAGCAGGAACAGAGTGAAAGCAAGTCAGAGAAGAAGGTGGAATCAACTAGTCTATTATCTTCAAAAGAATTTGTTGAAGAGGTGAAAGATAGTGCGGAACTGTTTATGTTGATTGGGTATGAAACAAATGAAGATGTTGAAATTCCTGCGGAGGTTAGACCGGTGTTGGATGAATTTGAAGATGTCTTTCCTGCGGAATTGCCCAAGGAATTGCCGCCATTGAGGGATATACAACATCAAATTGATCTAGTGTCAGGTGTTGTTTTACCGCTAGGCCACATTATTGTATGAGTCCAAAGGAGCATGAAGAATTGAGAAGACAGGTTGAGGAGTTGCTTGAGCGAGGGCGTGTTCAAGAAAGTCTCAATCCTTGTGCTTTACCACCTTTGTTAGTGCCGAAGAAAGATGGTCATGGAGAATGTGTACGGATAGCAGGGCATTCAACAAAATAATTGTCAAATACAGATTTTCTATGCCAAGACTTGATGATCTATTGGATCAACTTAGTGGGTCTGTAATCTTTTCAAAGATCGATCTTAAGAGTGGTTATCATCAGATTCGCATTAGGCCAGGTGATGAGTGGAAGACAGCATTCAAGACTCGGGAAGGATTATATGAATGGCTGGTTATGCCGTTTGGTCTATCTAATGCACCAAGTACATTTATGAGGGTGATGAATCAAATTTTTAGAACTTACATTGGGAAGTTTATAGTAGTTTACTTTGATGATATCTTGATCTATAGTGCAAGCACAGAGGAGCATATTCAACACTTGCGAAAGATGTTAACTATTCTTCGTCAAGAACAATTCCATGCAGCGACGAAGAAATGCGTGTTCATGACGCCAAATGTCTTATTTCTGGGTTATGTTGTGTCTGAGGATGGGATACAAGTGGACCAAAGTAAAGTAGCCGCAATCAGAAATTGGCCACAGCCCAAAACTATAACAGAAGTCAGAAGTTTTCATGGGTTAGCTTCATTTTATCGAAGATTTATACCACACTTTAGTAGTGTGATGGCTCCTCTAACTAATTGTATGAAAGGAAAGAAGTTTTCATGAACGGAAGAGGCAAGGTTTGATTTTGAGCAAATCAAGGACTTTTAACCTCAGCACCGATTCTAGTGTTGCCAGATTTTCAGTTACTATTTGAGTTACATACAGATGCATCTAAAGTTGGAATTGGAGGAGTGTTGAGTCAGAAGGGTCGTCCAATTGCCTATTTCAGTGAAATACTTTCTGGAGCAAAAATGAGATACAATACTTATGATGTGGAGTTTTATGCTATCGTGCATGCTGTGAAGCATTGGAGACATTACTTGTTCCATAAAGAATTTGTTTTGTATACGGACCATGAAGCGTTGAAACATTTACAAGGACAGAATAAAATTGCAGCTAGGCATGCATCGTGGATAGCTTATTTGCAGCAATTTACATTCGTCGTCAAGCATAAGTCTGGAGTAACTAATCGCGTCGCAGATGCATTGAGTCGGAGGGAGAATTTACTAACAACCATGCGAGTAGAGGTGATGGGTTTTGACTTACTTCCAGATTTGCTTACATCATATTCTTACTTTTCCAAGATCTTAGACAAAGTCAAGAAGGGAAGCATGGATGGATATATGCTGGTTGATGGTTTTCTGTTCAAAGGAAATCAGTCGTGTATTCCAGATTGCAGTTTACGAATGAAAATTATCAAAGAATTGCATGAAGAAGGACACGTGGGTCACGACCGTACTATGCAGTTGATCGCAAAGTCTTTTTTTTGGCCGTCAATGAGAAAAGAAGTTGAAAGGTTTGTTCAGAGGTGCCATATTTGTCAAGTTTCAAAGGGGACCGCGACAAATGCAGGTTTATATTTGCCGTTGCCTATACCTACTAAGCCATGGGTGGATGTTAGCATGGACTTTGTATTGGGTTTGCCGAGGACGCAACGTAGCAATGATTCTATCTATGTGGTGGTTGATCGTTTTTTGAAAATGGTACATTTTATTGCATGCAAGAAGATGGAAGATGCAGTTAATGTCGCACAGTTATACTTCAGAGAGATCTATCGTCTTCATGGGTTGCCTAAATCTATTGTATCAGATAGAGACACTCGTTTTCTGAGTCATTTTTGGATGAGTCTATGGAGAATGGTCGGGACAAAGCTGAAATTTAGTAGTGCTTACCATCCACATACGGATGGACAGACAGAGGTTGTGAATAGATCTCTAGGTAATCTATTGAGATGCCTTGTGAATGACAATTTGAAGAGTTGGGATTCCAAGCTGTGTCAAGCTGAGTTTGCACACAACCATGCAGTTAATCGTAGCACTGGTTTCAGTACATTCCAGGTTGTTTATTCAACAATTCCAAAGGGACCATTGGATTTATCTATAGTACCACAGCAGAAAGGAGTGATCAAATGAGCTAGTGATTTTGTGAATGAATTGCAAGAGTGCCACAAGGTTGTGCAGGAACGATTGCTTAAGGCGAATGAGAAATATAAGCAATCCGCAGATATTAAACGACGAAACGTTGAATTCAAAGAAGGGGATTTTGTATATGCAGTATTGACTAAAGATCGATTTCTTATTGGTGCTTACAACAAGCTAGCTGCTAAAAAGATTGGTCCTTTGGAAATCATAAAGAAGATTAATGAGAATGCTTATCAATTAAGATTGCCGGATCATATCCATACTGCTGACGTTTTCAACGTCAAACACTTGATTCCATATCATGAGAATAAGTATATCGAAGAAGAGGAAAGTATGAATTCAGGGTCGAATTCTTTTAAACCAGGGGAGGATGATGCAGCGCATCAAGCCAGGCCAAGAAAGGAGTCAACGAAACATACCTTAAGTCGCGAACAGCCTCCTAAAGTCCAAACCCTAAGACGGAATGTCTCCGATCCATCATATGTCGCTCCGCGACTTAACCCATATCCGATCCATCATATGTCGTTCCGCAACTTAACCCATATCCGATCCATCATATGTCGCTCCGCAACTTAACCCATATCCGATCCATCATATGTCGCTCCGCAACTTAACTCCATATCTGATTCATCATACGTCGCTCCGCGACTTAACTCCATATCCGATTCATCATACGTCGCTCTGCGACTTAACTCCATAACCAATCCATCATACGTCGCTCCGCGGCTTAACCCCATCGCCGATTGCTAAGTCGCTCAGGACATACGACCTATAATTCCTAGGTCGTTCTGACATTGATTCGCAAGCAAATCCTCAAGTCAAAGCCGCTTCAGTAGGTCGCAAGGTCCTTGTGTCGTTGCTTGCTTATGTTGTTACTTCCCTTAAGTCGCTGCCGTGTTTCCTTTGAGTTGCTACTGGATGCCGAAGTTTCCTGAGTAGCTGCTTGGTTTTATTTGTTGTTGTAATGTATTGTTTCTTAAGTCATTTGCTATTTGTTAAGTCGTATGTTGTATTTCTTAAGTCGCAGGTGTTAAGCCGTGTAATGTTGGGTCGTGAGTCACTGTTGTTGAGTCGCTGTGTTGAGTTGTAATTCCTATAAATAGGGTTGTGTTGTCATTGTAAAAGGGAGTTGATTTTTGAATAAAATTTTGTGTGTACTTTTGCCACCATTTTTGAAGTTGAGTGTGATCTCCTTCTTCTTTCCTTCTTCGGGTTATTCGTGCGCGAATCAACGAAGTAGAAGCCAATTCTCGGTATCACTTGCAAGTGATCAACGATCGAATTGTAGATCTTTCAACACGATATCTTGCGAGATCAACGGGTTGGAGATAGCTAGATTCCGGCATCGTCACGATCAACGAAATTGGGCATTTATCGTTCTATCAGGTTTATTTGACACGAAATCATCATTTCGTGAGGAAGAAAGATTGCGTCAATTTGTATCAAAGCATTATTAGCACGTAAAGTTAAATCCGCTACGTCAAATGGATATGAAATCAAATTCATATTAGGATCTATGAGTGTTGTGCAGGATATGTGAAAATCGTAAGTGAAATATTTTTAATAAAATATTTTGTATGAGTTATTTTGCTTTTAAATAAAAAGGAAGTGAAGGAGAAGAGAAAGTGAGATTGAGAATAGTGGTTTTTCAAGAAAAAGCTGGACCCTTTGGTTATACTAAATAATATTGTAAAAGTGAGCGATTAATGAACAGTAGTATATTATATTACTAAAAAAAATAGTAAGATATGGCATTATAAACCGGTCTACCAATTTCAACTTGTTCTTCATATGCGACATGGTTATTTAACAAAAACTTTATTTGAACAATTCGTCGCATCATTTAATTTTATTCCTTTTTGTTTAATTTTTGTCTAGTCGTCTCTTCTCCTATAAAGTGCTGTTTTTCTAGTTATATTTGAATACTTTTTATAAACATTTTTTGCTTAATTCTGCATTCGTTTCACAAATATTTGCAAAACATCGTTGGTTTTAAAAATACTTGCAATTCTCTCAAACAATAAATATTTGCAGAAAAACTCAAAAAAAACCTACAAATTATTGCGATTTAAACTGCAAATATTGCAAAGTGCTGGATTTTTATGACTATGTCTAAATTATTGCTATTTTTTTCTCATTTATTTTGCAAATATTCGTTGTTTATGCAAAAATGAATGAACTCGGCATTGTCTTCATTTTTTCTTAATTTTATTATAATACCTCTTTATACTTTCTTGTGTGGACATCCTTATACCGCTATATCGAGCATAAGTGATATATGATCCACTCGTAGATGATCATCATCATTTCCCCCTCCTAGTCATCATGAATTCCTTAACAAACTCGCATAATGCATCTACAAAAGAGGGCGATGGGCATGTCCCATATAATATGCTATTGTTGGAACTAGGCCAACTTGCAGCGAAAGAAATAGGTGAATTTCAAAAAATTTAACCATTTTGAATCTTTAACGGGCCTATGAAGTCTAAATATACTTAGAACTTTTCTAATTTTCTTTTAAATAAAACCAAATTTTATTGAACTTCATAAATAAAGTTTCACTTTAATTTAATGTATATGTAAGTTAGAGTATATCAAATATACTCTTATATACAAATTTGTGTTTAAAGTTTACCTTTGAATTTATTCAGGGAGAAAATATTTTATTTCCATTCTCTTAACTCATTTAATTAACGAGGGGGTATAAATTTATTTACAGAATGAAACTTTTCATTTTCTTTGTCTTAAATTATTCAATTAATGAGGGATCATAAAATAAGATAGCGAAGTAACGTTTCAATCCTTCACTTAATTAAATTACATATTTGATTAATAAAATAACATTAATGACTAATCTAAATATGACATGAATTGTAAATATATCCACAGCAAATATGTAACAACCCTAGTTTCAGCTAGTTATTTTATTAAATTTATTTTAATTTTTAAATAATATATTTTATAAATTGTGTTTAATAACATAGTTTGAATATTAAATTTTGAGATATATTGTGGAAAATTGTATATGTCTATAAAATTAAATAATAACTGTGAAATTTAAGCTATGTTAAAACTGTCAACATTCGCGTTTAAAAGACGCGTCAATTTTAGGGTATAAGTGACGTAATAAAACATGTGTTTTTAAAATGTTATTTTTATGTAAATTTTTGATGTTTGAGATTGCGTCTGTTTAACATAGTATAAAAATCAAGTTTTCAAATAAATTTGAAGAAAAATATCAGTCAGAGTTTTATAACAGCCGTTACGTTGTTTTAACTGACGAAATGATTTCAATTAAATTTGTATACGTTTTCTCTACATAAATTTTCACCATTCATTTAATAATATTAGAAAAGAAAAATCACACTGTTTGTTTGCAACAAATATCAAAAGTTTGCATATCTGGAGATATATCAACGCAAGTCATAAATTCCCAAATTCAAGCTGCCCTCTTTCTATTCTAAGCAAACCATGTTAATACATATATTTGCGAACATATTTAATCACATAGATTTTCCTTTTCACTTTTCCTCTGACTCATCCATTTCAGTATATAAATGTCTACGTTTGAAATTTAATCTTTTGAAACTGATAGTTTAAAACCCTTTTGATGTTTGCCTTCCTCTGCATATCAACTTATGCATATATCACGCATCTCATATATGTCAGGTAACAGGTTATATGGTGAAACTGACACTAAATTAGGCATTGCTTTTCTTCCTTTGATCACGCAATTAGCAAAATTCGCAAAATAAGAAACTGAAGCATTCATTTCCATTTGTGTATTGTACATATGAAACTCTCGGCCTTCTCTTTATATCTTCCTCTAATCACGCACATAAAAATAAATTAAGAGCTTGCTTTAACCACGCGTATACCAGCCTACATTCAAGAGAATGAATGTGCTTTCAATTTGCTGTGCTCCATTAGAGGAGTAGTCTCTCGGCCTTCTGAAACTTTTCCCTATAAATACATTTGCCTATCAAATGTTCTCTGCATCATTTCCATCTCCTTTTGCAGAGCTCCAGATCAGGTAAATACCTTTTTCTTCTTCAGTCCCTTTGTTTTCCTTTCCTAGATGCCTTGCTCGGCCATTCCATTTTATTTTACCATGCTTGCCATGAACCTGAGAGTATGGGATGTGAGTAGGAGATGGATACAAGTAGTGAAGATCTGGGTCTAAAATAGTTCACATATATGTCTAGGAAAGTCTAGTGAGATGAATTAAGGGTAAAGTCTGCATTTCCAGTTGAAGAAATTTTATGTATATTGGTTTCCAGTTTTTCCTTTCAAATAAGCAAACATGGTAAACTATTTTTTTTAAAGACCCTCTTGGTATAGGCAGTTCAAATATAGTGCGTGCATGCATAAGTAATAGGCATAAATAGGAAAGAGTAGTATTTTATTTCTTTGCTTTTTATAATAGACAAATTTTAGATGCACAGTAGCTTTTTATTTTATCCATGTACTTTTCCCAAACATAGACTGTCCATGAACAATACTGTGCATATTTTAGGTGATACACCTGGGTACATATTCATATCAGTTGTCATGCACTAAGTTAGGACACTTAAGTGGATATATATACATTGTTAAGAGTGGAAGGCTGTGAGTGGAAGTGGTTTTACATACCACTAGTGCACAGGTTGTTTCAGAGGGCTTACATTTGTTATGATGACCGAGCCTAGTCTGAAGATCTCACCACTGACTGGATTTGTTTTAGTAGAAGCTGGAGTTGTTAAGGCTTGATATAGGTAGGTTAGTAAATGTTGCTCAAAGCAGAGGATGTTGCAGAGTAGTTGCATATTGGGAGCTGTGCACCTGTGCACGTGCTTATCAGCAAGACTTGCCTTTTTGGATATGATAATCAAGCCCAGACCTGATTGACTTATTAAGACTGAAGTGGCCGAAGGAAGTGAGGGGTATAAGTGTGGTGATGAGGGAAAGCATGTTCGTGACTCAGGGTAGTAAAGGTAGGATAGGGACTTCTGCATTTTTGTAAAGCCATGATGTAAACTATGTGTAAACATATATAGGGGCTTAGGTAGGGATGGTCTGGAAATTTCATGAATTACTTTTGCATAGGATATCTAATATATTGTAGGAGAGTAGTGGTTGTTTAAGAGATGCAGTGCTTAGTGGAAGTAGTTGGGAATTTATGCACATTAGTATAAGATTGAACTGTAATGGGAATGGGACTAGATTTGGCAGAGGGATGTTAGGCAGGTGGTGTTGTATAAGGTAGTGTGAGCTGGTAGAAAATGTCAGCTTGCATTTGTATTCTAAAGAAGTCTGTGCATATCCAGACTTGCAATAAGCTGTACATAGTGTTATCAAGTGTGCATGTAGAAACTGATATGAGTAGGGTGCATGACTGATGATAGAAGTAGTCAGGTGGGAAGTAAAAGTGGGGTGAAGTTTCAGTGTTTCCATAATTTCCCGAAGTTATTTCGTAACTGACTCGAAGCATTGATGAAGATGGCTCGGGGAGATTTGGGTCGTGACTCGGGTAGTTGAGTTTCTTTTGCTTGGTAAAGTTTTGCCTGGAAGTTAGACTGAAGTGAGTCTGCATATGTACTTAGGAATGAATGCACTGATTTTTGATAGAAAGAAAGAAGAGTTTTTGATTCAATGAAGCATGTGCATGTCAGGCAAGGTCTGGGTATAGGCTGAAATTGGTTAGGATAGATGAAGCTAAGTCCAGATTTAAAAAGGGACTAAACTCAAGCAGCTGAAAAATATTGTGAAACTGGAAGATAGGGAGTGTGCATGCAAGCTTGAGTCTGGAAAATGTGAATCTAAGATTGAAGATGTTAGGCAGCAGTGAGGTGATATGCGTGCATGCACGTATCCATGTCATCGTACATGAGGAAAAGAAAGAAATATTTTGTGCACGAGTGTATTCAACATTTTGCCACAGTGGTTTTAGGAAAGATTTTGTCGTAAAGTTTTGTGTTGGCACGATTCACTTATTTAGGAATATTTTGGTCACGTTACACGGTGGAGTGGTCGAGCAAAGCAAACAAAATTATCGTTCTATCTTTAATTTTTCTTTGACCGTAAAATTCTTAAGTCGCATTTTCAATATTTGAATTTTGTTCTAGATCTGAATCTAGGCGACATCCGAGCAATTTTGATCGTTATTCTCTATCGTTCTTTACCGGTGAATAGCCGTTTTGAATTCAAAATTTTCTGCAGCTTTCAGGTGAGTATTTCTCACCAGACATACGTATTTATATTTTAGTAAATTATTGCAAGTGTATGTGTAAAATTGTATTTCACTATTATCTGTCTGTAGTGTAATATAGCATGATGGACCCCATTTAACTGACACCTCATCAGTTATTTATATGTTGTATTATATCTGCAGTTATATTATGTTATTGTCTATTTACTGCTTAAATCACACTGCAAGTTCCCTGTTAAATATACATTGTTATGGGCTGAAATGATAGGCCTAATTGATTATTATTGTTCATCTATTCTGTTAACTGCTATAAATTAACTTGGGATTGCGGGTTTGAAATGATAGAACCCGGGATATTTGTAAATTACGGATTGAAATGATATAAATCCGTATCACTTGACCTAGGATAGAAAACTATATACAGGCCCGTGGTCCTTATAATATTTTCTGAAATATTTAAAACTAATTTGGAAGTTAAATATTTGATTTATATCTTTAAAGGAATTTATATTAATTTTTAATAAGTTATAAATAAAGATAAATAAATAATTGAATATAATTATGGAATATAACTTATTTTGGAAAGTCTGGATTTTTGAAAGAATAAGTTTTCAGTTAAGAAATATATAAATAAATAAGTTATATTTGGAAATATTTATTAAGTTAAACAATCTATTACAGCATTTAAATGCTGTCTCTTTTGAAATTGGACTAGGTTTACCCATAACTTTAGGTAGCATTTCCTAAGTGCTATGGAATCTAGAATTTGATTGCTCTAAAACTTATGGAATTTGATAAATTTTATTTTATCTTAAGTTTTGGAAAAGCTTAAGACATAATATTTATGACTGTATTTTCCTAAATAAATTAAAGATAAATATTCTGGTATTAAGTAAATTTTGGAAAAATTTAATGGTTAAAAATTTGGAGTCTTATTTCAAGACTAAATAATAAACCATTGATTTGTGAAAGAATAAACCCAAACTTAGTTTGAATAGTAAATACTCCAATATATATGGGAATTGTAATGTTTTGGGGATATAAAATGATATTTAATTTATGGTTTAAATCTTAAATAGAGAAATTATTTGTAAAGCTATGAAAATTCTTTTCTTTACAAAGTAACCATAAAGTTAACCCATTTATTCTATATACCGTTAAATATCCAAACCATTGTGTTTGGGAGTTATGGATTTTAAAGTAAAATCTCCAAAAATATTATGCTTTGAAGGTATAATTCAAATATTTGGTCCATATATTATAAATTTTAAACAGTATGGCTTTGGAAAGGAATTTTATTTGAATATAACGATATCATATTGTTTTGAGTTTTTAAAATGATATCGTATCTATAGTTTTGAAATGGAAATGTTTATTCTGGTTTCAAAGTATAAACTGTTTTAAATAACCACGGGTTATAATAACGATGGGTTGGCAAAGAGACCGGGATCGGATATGGACATACTCTCTGTCGATACCGAAAACCACTTTGACTAACCGTGTACGCGGTGGAGATTCCAGAATGAAGTAGGTTGGTGGTGACGGTTTCCTGAAAGGTATATACGTGGACCCGACTCCCGTGAGTTGGCATAAGGTGGCTAAAACAGGAGCGATTCTCGGATTAATGAGGTAGCTCCTCTGATCGAACGCACTTCTTCGTATACCATTCTATTGCTTATGTGATTGTTTGGGTGCACCCTTGATTTGGGAGTGTTGTTCGAGGTGGGCGGTTGCTGCGGCTTCGCGTTACCACCGGTCCGGATAGCAATTGGTATATCTACCCTGGCATTGCCTAGTTGTGCCGTGTCACCTACCATATCGAGCCTTGTACGAGTTTGGTTTTCTCCCGTAGCCCGTGTGGTATCCTCTAGTTGCTTCCCGAGTAGGAGGAGCTATGATATTGGATGGACTACTGGGACTATTACGTGTTAAGGGCTATATGGGTAACCCCTTAATGCTAAGAAAGAAGTATGTTTACTTTATAAATAGACACTATTATAATAGCGCAATATACTACATAGTAAATAGTTTAACGGATCCTTAGAGGATGGGCGGTCCCAAGCATCCTTTGAGTTACTTGCTATATATTACAATACACTTGATTTAGCTTACATTATATAAGTATGTATGTCCTGACTCGAGTGTTTTGTTTTATTGTACGCTCGGGTCAGCCTGAGTTGCAGTTCAGCTTTCCCTCCAGAGCTAGGACACTCGTAAATCATTCCTGCTGTTGGAAGCTTTCCATCATTATCTTTATGAAATTCAAGGCATTTGAAGACTCTATATCTGTGTATGTTTAAATTGTATTAAAGACTAAAAATGTAATTCTGTTTGGAAAAGTTTAAGTGGCTTCATGAACCACTGTATCATTTTATATTCCGCTGCGAGATTCTGATATTTGTGTATGTGATTCTGTGATTTATTTACTGTATATTCTGAGTTTTGTCAAATTTATTATACAACGCAGTATTTTGAACAATTCAAGTCCGACATGTGCGGATGCGAATGGTTGAAAATACTGGGTCGTTACATTTGGTATCAGAGCTTTGGCTCTAGGCATAACTTAGAATGTATGGTAAATTTGATTTATAGAATCACATTCATTCGAGCGTGAATCTCTTCCTCTTCAAATTTTGGAACATTCCCTGTGGTTCCAAAGTCATTCGTGTCCCTCATTTTTCCCATCTACTATAGATTCTGGAGTGTCTCATAACTCCACTTCGGATGATCTTTTAGTGAATCGGCGGCCTCGCCATTTCTCTAATAAAGGGTGGAACTCTTTTACAATTAGCATTGATTCACCGGAGATTTATACCTATCCTCGGTTTATATGCTAGTATCTTTGGTTATTTCGAACTCTATCTCTTCAGATCAAATGTAGATTTACTCAACCACATCGATCTGACTCTTTAAGTCACGGTTGACCCGGTCAAGGTTGTCCGCGATTTATATAGACTTACCCAGTCCCTTATTCGGGTATATAATTATCAGATCTTCGGATTTCAACTTATCTTGAATTATTTGAGTTCATCAAAATTTGAATCTTTATCTTTGTTTTGAAAAATTTATTTCTATATTTGAAAATAAAATATATATATATATATATAAGTATAATTTTCAGAATTTTATAATTAATCTAACCAGTAGTCAAGAGATAATAATTTGATTTTATGGTTTTGATAGCCATGTGTTTTGTCTAATATAAATGATTTAGTATAAACAATGGTTATAAATTAATTTAGAAACAGAAATGAATATAAAACAAGAACTTGAGAATTCAATTTCTGATGGTTTCAAACTTTGGGATTAAAATTTTAAAAGTATATATTATTTAAAGTATTTTCAAAATAGAAGTTTGTTTCCCAAAGAATTTTAAAAATTTAGTGCTATTCTCTTTGTCGCTGGAAAATAATTTCGGTGATGACTACAACATCATCGACATTCATCTTCGAGTTTCGAAGTGAAAAGACCATTCTGTAGTCTGGCTACAGTGTACCTTGAGATTTTAATTGATTAAATTTCTAAATTATGACTTAATATATATAGATATATAATTTAAATTTGATTTGACATATTTTATCTCTAAATGGTTTGAAGGGAACCAGAAATTCAATTCTTAAAATTTATCCTAAGGAAAAATTTCAATAAAATAAAAAGGAAAAAATAAATAAAATTCTTGAATAAGAATAATTTCAACTTGAGATAATTAAATTTGGAAGTTTTAGTTGTATAATACCCAATCTCATTTCAATATAACTTACCTTGATTTTTCAAAAGTTAACAATATAATTGGGTAATATACAATATAAAAAGGGATTTTATAAATAAAATTTGAGTGGTTATAATAAATGTTATATACTTAAATTTTAGTTATAAAGGATTAATAGAGGTAAATAAGAAAAGGGAATTTAAGGAATTTATTTAAATAACCTAATAAGCAAAGTTGATTTAATATGGAACCTTAAATCCAACTGAGAAATTTAATAAAGGTCATTTCCTTAAATGAATAATTATGATTTAAATAGTTAGGATGTATTTGAATATCACTAAAATTGATAATTGAGAATTGGTTTCAAATGGAAATTTTAAGAAGGAATATCTTATTTATATATAAAAAAAAAAAAAGAATTTTAAATAAAGTGTTAGGTTATTTGTTAAAAATTAAGAGTTAAGTAAAATAAGGAACTTTGACTTAATAAATGAAGTTGGACATTCCATGCATAAAAGTTGTTTTATAAAATATAAGTAAATAATATCCAAATAAATATTTCAGAAATAGAACTGATTGGAAATACTATTATATCTACTATAGCATATTATAAGTGCTGCTGTTCTAAAAATAAAATGTTTTGGAAAATTTATAATTAAATAAATGAAATATTTTAAGGGTGTTATGATTTTAGTAGTATGTTTTCCAAATGATAATATTTATAAATTTAATGACTTTCAAAGTATTATGATTTCAAAAGAATTATGATTTCAATGTTATTATCCTATTTTGTTTAAAAACTATCTTTGAGTGTCCTTGGTTTTCCTATCTGCTACAGAATGGGAAGGCTATTGCTTATACCAGTCTATTTAGAAATCTTTCTATAATCTTTGAAATCTTTGTTACTCATCAGGACCTGAGCACCCTAGGCCGACGGTCAAACTGAAAAGGGCAAACCGATTCTAGTGGATCTTCTTCGTGCTTCAAATACCGGAACTATTCGTTTACGGTACTTGTTATCTAGCTTATCTTCATTTGCTTCTTTTTCTTTCGTTCCTTTTCGAGGACGAAAAGTTCTTGAGTGGGGGAGAGTGTAACAACCCTAGTTTCAGCTAGTTATTTTATTAAATTTATTTTAATTTTTAAATAATATATTTTATAAATTGTGTTTAATAACATAGTTTGAATATTAAATTTTGAGATATATTGTGGAAAATTGTATATGTCTATAAAATTAAATAATAACTGTGAAATTTAAGCTATGTTAAAACTGTCAACATTCGCGTTTAAAAGACGCGTCAATTTTAGGGTATAAGTGACGTAATAAAACATGTGTTTTTAAAATGTTATTTTTATGTAAATTTTTGATGTTTGAGATTGCGTCTGTTTAACATAGTATAAAAATCAAGTTTTCAAATAAATTTGAAGAAAAATATCAGTCAGAGTTTTATAACAGCCGTTACGTTGTTTTAACTGACGAAATGATTTCAATTAAATTTGTATACGTTTTCTCTACATAAATTTTCACCATTCATTTAATAATATTAGAAAAGAAAAATCACACTGTTTGTTTGCAACAAATATCAAAAGTTTGCATATCTGGAGATATATCAACGCAAGTCATAAATTCCCAAATTCAAGCTGCCCTCTTTCTATTCTAAGCAAACCATGTTAATACATATATTTGCGAACATATTTAATCACATAGATTTTCCTTTTCACTTTTCCTCTGACTCATCCATTTCAGTATATAAATGTCTACGTTTGAAATTTAATCTTTTGAAACTGATAGTTTAAAACCCTTTTGATGTTTGCCTTCCTCTGCATATCAACTTATGCATATATCACGCATCTCATATATGTCAGGTAACAGGTTATATGGTGAAACTGACACTAAATTAGGCATTGCTTTTCTTCCTTTGATCACGCAATTAGCAAAATTCGCAAAATAAGAAACTGAAGCATTCATTTCCATTTGTGCATTGTACATATGAAACTCTCGGCCTTCTCTTTATATCTTCCTCTAATCACGCACATAAAAATAAATTAAGAGCTTGCTTTAACCACGCGTATACCAGCCTACATTCAAGAGAATGAATGTGCTTTCAATTTGCTGTGCTCCATTAGAGGAGTAGTCTCTCGGCCTTCTGAAACTTTTCCCTATAAATACATTTGCCTATCAAATGTTCTCTGCATCATTTCCATCTCCTTTTGCAGAGCTCCAGATCAGGTAAATACCTTTTTCTTCTTCAGTCCCTTTGTTTTCCTTTCCTAGATGCCTTGCTCGGCCATTCCATTTTATTTTACCATGCTTGCCATGAACCTGAGAGTATGGGATGTGAGTAGGAGATGGATACAAGTAGTGAAGATCTGGGTCTAAAATAGTTCACATATATGTCTAGGAAAGTCTAGTGAGATGAATTAAGGGTAAAGTCTGCATTTCCAGTTGAAGAAATTTTATGTATATTGGTTTCCAGTTTTTCCTTTCAAATAAGCAAACATGGTAAACTATTTTTTTTAAAGACCCTCTTGGTATAGGCAGTTCAAATATAGTGCGTGCATGCATAAGTAATAGGCATAAATAGGAAAGAGTAGTATTTTATTTCTTTGCTTTTTATAATAGACAAATTTTAGATGCACAGTAGCTTTTTATTTTATCCATGTACTTTTCCCAAACATAGACTGTCCATGAACAATACTGTGCATATTTTAGGTGATACACCTGGGTACATATTCATATCAGTTGTCATGCACTAAGTTAGGACACTTAAGTGGATATATATACATTGTTAAGAGTGGAAGGCTGTGAGTGGAAGTGGTTTTACATACCACTAGTGCACAGGTTGTTTCAGAGGGCTTACATTTGTTATGATGACCGAGCCTAGTCTGAAGATCTCACCACTGACTGGATTTGTTTTAGTAGAAGCTGGAGTTGTTAAGGCTTGATATAGGTAGGTTAGTAAATGTTGCTCAAAGCAGAGGATGTTGCAGAGTAGTTGCATATTGGGAGCTGTGCACCTGTGCACGTGCTTATCAGCAAGACTTGCCTTTTTGGATATGATAATCAAGCCCAGACCTGATTGACTTATTAAGACTGAAGTGGCCGAAGGAAGTGAGGGGTATAAGTGTGGTGATGAGGGAAAGCATGTTCGTGACTCAGGGTAGTAAAGGTAGGATAGGGACTTCTGCATTTTTGTAAAGCCATGATGTAAACTATGTGTAAACATATATAGGGGCTTAGGTAGGGATGGTCTGGAAATTTCATGAATTACTTTTGCATAGGATATCTAATATATTGTAGGAGAGTAGTGGTTGTTTAAGAGATGCAGTGCTTAGTGGAAGTAGTTGGGAATTTATGCACATTAGTATAAGATTGAACTGTAATGGGAATGGGACTAGATTTGGCAGAGGGATGTTAGGCAGGTGGTGTTGTATAAGGTAGTGTGAGCTGGTAGAAAATGTCAGCTTGCATTTGTATTCTAAAGAAGTCTGTGCATATCCAGACTTGCAATAAGCTGTACATAGTGTTATCAAGTGTGCATGTAGAAACTGATATGAGTAGGGTGCATGACTGATGATAGAAGTAGTCAGGTGGGAAGTAAAAGTGGGGTGAAGTTTCAGTGTTTCCATAATTTCCCGAAGTTATTTCGTAACTGACTCGAAGCATTGATGAAGATGGCTCGGGGAGATTTGGGTGGTGACTCGGGTAGTTGAGTTTCTTTTGCTTGGTAAAGTTTTGCCTGGAAGTTAGACTGAAGTGAGTCTGCATATGTACTTAGGAATGAATGCACTGATTTTTGATAGAAAGAAAGAAGAGTTTTTGATTCAATGAAGCATGTGCATGTCAGGCAAGGTCTGGGTATAGGCTGAAATTGGTTTGGATAGATGAAGCTAAGTCCAGATTTAAAAAGGGACTAAACTCAAGCAGCTGAAAAATATTGTGAAACTGGAAGATAGGGAGTGTGCATGCAAGCTTGAGTCTGGAAAATGTGAATCTAAGATTGAAGATGTTAGGCAGCAGTGAGGTGATATGCGTGCATGCACGTATCCATGTCATCGTACATGAGGAAAAGAAAGAAATATTTTGTGCACGAGTGTATTCAACATTTTGCCACAGTGGTTTTAGGAAAGATTTTGTCGTAAAGTTTTGTGTTGGCACGATTCACTTATTTAGGAATATTTTGGTCACGTTACACGGTGGAGTGGTCGAGCAAAGCAAACAAAATTATCGTTCTATCTTTAATTTTTCTTTGACCGTAAAATTCTTAAGTCGCATTTTCAATATTTGAATTTTGTTCTAGATCTGAATCTAGGCGACATCCGAGCAATTTTGATCGTTATTCTCTATCGTTCTTTACCGGTGAATAGCCGTTTTGAATTCAAAATTTTCTGCAGCTTTCAGGTGAGTATTTCTCACCAGACATACGTATTTATATTTTAGTAAATTATTGCAAGTGTATGTGTAAAATTGTATTTCACTATTATCTGTCTGTAGTGTAATATAGCATGATGGACCCCATTTAACTGACACCTCATCAGTTATTTATATGTTGTATTATATCTGCAGTTATATTATGTTATTGTCTATTTACTGCTTAAATCACACTGCAAGTTCCCTGTTAAATATACATTGTTATGGGCTGAAATGATAGGCCTAATTGATTATTATTGTTCATCTATTCTGTTAACTGCTATAAATTAACTTGGGATTGCGGGTTTGAAATGATAGAACCCGGGATATTTGTAAATTACGGATTGAAATGATATAAATCCGTATCACTTGACCTAGGATAGAAAACTATATACAGGCCCGTGGTCCTTATAATATTTTCTGAAATATTTAAAACTAATTTGGAAGTTAAATATTTGATTTATATCTTTAAAGGAATTTATATTAATTTTTAATAAGTTATAAATAAAGATAAATAAATAATTGAATATAATTATGGAATATAACTTATTTTGGAAAGTCTGGATTTTTGAAAGAATAAGTTTTCAGTTAAGAAATATATAAATAAATAAGTTATATTTGGAAATATTTATTAAGTTAAACAATCTATTACAGCATTTAAATGCTGTCTCTTTTGAAATTGGACTAGGTTTACCCATAACTTTAGGTAGCATTTCCTAAGTGCTATGGAATCTAGAATTTGATTGCTCTAAAACTTATGGAATTTGATAAATTTTATTTTATCTTAAGTTTTGGAAAAGCTTAAGACATAATATTTATGACTGTATTTTCCTAAATAAATTAAAGATAAATATTCTGGTATTAAGTAAATTTTGGAAAAATTTAATGGTTAAAAATTTGGAGTCTTATTTCAAGACTAAATAATAAACCATTGATTTGTGAAAGAATAAACCCAAACTTAGTTTGAATAGTAAATACTCCAATATATATGGGAATTGTAATGTTTTGGGGATATAAAATGATATTTAATTTATGGTTTAAATCTTAAATAGAGAAATTATTTGTAAAGCTATGAAAATTCTTTTCTTTACAAAGTAACCATAAAGTTAACCCATTTATTCTATATACCGTTAAATATCCAAACCATTGTGTTTGGGAGTTATGGATTTTAAAGTAAAATCTCCAAAAATATTATGCTTTGAAGGTATAATTCAAATATTTGGTCCATATATTATAAATTTTAAACAGTATGGCTTTGGAAAGGAATTTTATTTGAATATAACGATATCATATTGTTTTGAGTTTTTAAAATGATATCGTATCTATAGTTTTGAAATGGAAATGTTTATTCTGGTTTCAAAGTATAAACTGTTTTAAATAACCACGGGTTATAATAACGATGGGTTGGCAAAGAGACCGGGATCGGATATGGACATACTCTCTGTCGATACCGAAAACCACTTTGACTAACCGTGTACGCGGTGGAGATTCCAGAATGAAGTAGGTTGGTGGTGACGGTTTCCTGAAAGGTATATACGTGGACCCGACTCCCGTGAGTTGGCATAAGGTGGCTAAAACAGGAGCGATTCTCGGATTAATGAGGTAGCTCCTCTGATCGAACGCACTTCTTCGTATACCATTCTATTGCTTATGTGATTGTTTGGGTGCACCCTTGATTTGGGAGTGTTGTTCGAGGTGGGCGGTTGCTGCGGCTTCGCGTTACCACCGGTCCGGATAGCAATTGGTATATCTACCCTGGCATTGCCTAGTTGTGCCGTGTCACCTACCATATCGAGCCTTGTACGAGTTTGGTTTTCTCCCGTAGCCCGTGTGGTATCCTCTAGTTGCTTCCCGAGTAGGAGGAGCTATGATATTGGATGGACTACTGGGACTATTACGTGTTAAGGGCTATATGGGTAACCCCTTAATGCTAAGAAAGAAGTATGTTTACTTTATAAATAGACACTATTATAATAGCGCAATATACTACATAGTAAATAGTTTAACGGATCCTTAGAGGATGGGCGGTCCCAAGCATCCTTTGAGTTACTTGCTATATATTACAATACACTTGATTTAGCTTACATTATATAAGTATGTATGTCCTGACTCGAGTGTTTTGTTTTATTGTACGCTCGGGTCAGCCTGAGTTGCAGTTCAGCTTTCCCTCCAGAGCTAGGACACTCGTAAATCATTCCTGCTGTTGGAAGCTTTCCATCATTATCTTTATGAAATTCAAGGCATTTGAAGACTCTATATCTGTGTATGTTTAAATTGTATTAAAGACTAAAAATGTAATTCTGTTTGGAAAAGTTTAAGTGGCTTCATGAACCACTGTATCATTTTATATTCCGCTGCGAGATTCTGATATTTGTGTATGTGATTCTGTGATTTATTTACTGTATATTCTGAGTTTTGTCAAATTTATTATACAATGCAGTATTTTGAACAATTCAAGTCCGACATGTGCGGATGCGAATGGTTGAAAATACTGGGTCGTTACAAAATATTATGCAAGTGCAACATATATGGAGTGTGCATAATCAGTGGTAATTGATATGTATACATACAATAAACAAGAACAAATTATATGGTTATTACACAGAAATTGAAATGGAAATAAATAATGGATTACAATGGTGATTGTTGCAGTTTCCTTTTTAGTAAACTTAATTAATACAACATATTAATGACAATCAATAGGTACCATAATGTAAGAATATAGAAGATAAACAATGAATTGTATGTATACATTATTGTCTTAATAATTAAATAAGAGAAATTGTTTCATGCTATGACAACATATGTAAAGTAAAATAAATTTTATATGAACATATACAAGTAGATCCATAAATGTATATATGGAATTCAATCAAAGTTTTCTAATAATTTAAATTAGATAGTTATTACAGTCAATTTCAAAACTTTGATTTGTCATTAAAATTTATTTTATTCATATGTAAGTACTTAATGCAATAAAGGGTGCAAGTAATACACACACACACATTAACATCCAAAACTAAAATTACACTTTGTTATAAAAGATTAAAACACAGATCTACAATCGAAACATTGAATTGATTTCATATAAATTTCATTTTTAACTTTAAATATAATTCAATCGATAAACATGAAAATGCAAATTTTCAGATTTGAAGAAATGGAATTTAAGTTAAATGTTAAAACATAGAACTAAAATGAAACATTTTATTTTAAAATATATAGATTTAGTTTCAATTTAACAAAGTAAAGAAAAGCAGCTAATCAATTCAAGCATATAAACTTTCATGTCTGAAGAATTACACTTTAATTAGAATGTTTAAAAACATAGATCTACACTTAAATATTGTTTTAAAAACATAAACAAATTTAACTTTGCTCTATCAAATGAAAACTCAATCATGTCATTCAACAAATAATTCTATCAATTTTTTGATCAAGCAAGACAGTAATACATCATAAAATTATGAAAATGAAATTAAATTTCCATCAAACATTGCAAAATCACCATCTATATATAGAAAATGACATACCTTGCTACCCAATCCTTAAAACACACCTTGTTGATGTTGCCTTTGATTTGCACCTTGAATGAAGAATGCTTTTAGATCCGTTTGAATTACCTTATGATGTTGCCTAGAAATCACACCTTAAATGATGATATCTCCTTAGATCTTCAATATGTATGCCTTGTCCTTGCAAGAGATGGATGAACAATTTTTGTTTTGTTTTCTTTGATCTTTTTATTTGAAGTTGAAAGATTCTGGAAATGTGTTTTTTTTTCCATGAAAAGTTAGGAGGAGAGAAAGAGATAAAATGAATGAGTATGAAAATGAATCGTAGATACAGAATGAATTGGAAAATATGTTTTATTTGAAAGAATGAAACTTTTCTCATTTTTTAATTAAAACTTTCCTAATTAATTCCCTCGATTGTTTTTCTCTCTCCAATTCTTTCTTTACACGCATGTTGTCAAATGACATAAAATTTTCATAAATCATGTCATCAAATGACATAAATCATTTCACACATTTATCTTTAAATTACATTGATATCGTATACCAATGCATGCAACTATAACTTTTATAAACGCATTAAAATAATTACAAAAAACTTTCAAACATGAAATAAATAATAATTAATATTTCTCAAATATCAATTAATTTAATAAATTTACAATATCCGATAAATTAATTAAATCATGTGGTTTTCCATTGGAATTCATTATTACGGTTGTGCGACTCCAAGGTGTAAATTTAGTCGGCGATTAATATCAAACTGTTTGAATATTAATGTTCACATGTCACTTAGTAGGTGGTATAACATGTTGATTAAATTTATCACTTACGCATCTTTTGGTAAAATCCAATTTTACTTATTATAAGCGGTACCCTATAGTGACAATTATTTACGCCAATTCTTTTCGACAAAACTATATCACATTAGGACTTATAGAATTTGGTAACGGTCAAAATTCCAGTATCGTCAACATTCAACTTTATAGTCTAAACACAAAGTCATTGTTCAATAATAACAATTATTATATACCAAAGTGCTCTGGCTAGAGACTTTGACTTTAAGTTTACTTCAGTTGACCGTGATGGTAACCTCATATAACCGAGGAGACAAATCCTCTCTTGAATAGTGTTTCACTTTCAATGCTTCCACTCGACCCAACTATAGTCGTTCGATGGATGTCGCGCCATGATTTAACTATAATTAACGCGGAGCTTCCACATTGAAGATCAATAGTATTCTCAAGTCGAGAGAACTATGTTAATTAGTCACATCGATATTCTCTGCTTGACGTTAGTTATATTAATCAATAGAAAACTATCGAGTGAGTCATTCCATAGTTATCCAATAACTATCAATGCGTAACCTCTTGGTGCCCCCAGTAGTCATGAGTAATACACTGCCCAACATTTGAAGAGCGTTACGTACTCTGGTTTTAACGGGTACATCAATATCCAGTTTCAATGCATCTTGACTAGGAATATTTAAAATGATGCATTTGTTTCATTGTGATAGATTACTCATGGTTCAACACTTTGTAACTACTATCACAAAATATACCATTTATGGATTTTCTATTTAACATACTTCTAATTAAATTGATTAATTAATATAACCACTTTATATCAAGTAAATAATAGAAAGAAAATATCTTTATTTTGAACAAGATTAGTCAACGAGTTAGATATATGTAACAAATTATATAATTGCCCCTAGGGCATACCTCTAACTCATCAATTTCCCACTTGCGCTTGGGGTCAATTAAGAAATCTTATTCCAACTTCTCCAATAAGTTTTCTTAAAGCCAATTGGATCCGTCCCTTTGTGATTGGGTATGCTATTATGTTTTAATTATCTACCCCTCAATCAGCTCTCTTCGATGGTGGTAAACTGCTTTATTATGTGAAACGATTCGGGGTATGTCTCTCGATTTCTTATGAGATATAAGTTCTGTTACAAACTATAGTGCGACATTGTTATCATATAACAATGTTATGAGATTCTCAACATTTGGAATCATCTCGGTTATAAATTTGTGCACGTATATTTTTTGTATACATTGTTTTTATCGCAACGCTATTCAACGTGATGTACTTTAGCTTTTTTCATTGAATCGGCCATGGTCTTCCATTTGGAACATTTCCAACTTAAAAATTCTTGACTTGAATTTATTATTGACAAACTATACTCAATATCACTTTTGAAGTTTGAGTCCGAACACTCCTTAATAAGGAGTTTTTGTTTCAGTAAATAATTCTCTAGTATTTTCATAAATACACAAGAACACTTCAAACAACCATTCGGTGATATCAATTTGGATTTGATATTTGCTGCATGTATCAAATACATAAACAAATCACATGTAGACAACATAACATGTATGATAATTCCTATTGCCAATGCATAAAGAACTAATCTCACATGCTCCATATTAAACAATTTAATAAGGTATCTTTGCATATCGATTTGGAACATTCCCAGTATCTTTTATATTCATTATAAAAGACATCATTTACACTCCAAAGTTGAGCATTAAAACAACTAAGGTTTATTTTAACACAAGTGCATCGTTAAAATCAACAATGTGTTGTTATAGTTTAGAAATATCAATGTACCTTTTGATGTTCTTTCTTATGAACACATGCTTCCTCTGCATTTTGATTGATAATCAAATTATTTGATATTTCGATCAATTTTTTTAAATTTTGATGCTTATAAAATGACACTTTCTATCATTTCTTGGATCATATCCAAAGACCCACACACTCAACATCCTCCCACTGACTTCGAGACATTTTGGTGATTATGTGTAAACAGTTTTAAATCATTATTCAGAATTTTCTGTTTCAATACATATGTATCAAACACAAAGTCATACTATGTGGTAAATTTGTGAGTAAATCCGAATTAACTTGAGCGCGTTGAATACTGAATCTATTACGCTAATTTCAACAATTGAAATTTGCGATATTATTATTATTATCAACATTGCTTATTTAATTCCAACCACATTAGTCTTGCTTATAAAGACACAATCGCGGCCAATGGATCACATACCTTCGGTTACGGCTATCAAAATCATATTTTAATAGCGTACTTGGAATTCTTTTGGATTTGCGCGTCAACCATATAATAGAGTCAACACTCTTAATGGTTTAATTAAGCAACCTAGGATTATATATTTTGGATATCGATAAGAAACTCATAATTTCACTTACTTATTAGACACTCTAATACGATGTTTTCATTTAGGTTAGTTAAATTTATTTCATCTCATCTAATTAGTTCTATCTATAGATCGTATCTATTTCCATTTTACTGCAATGATTCCTTAAATAAATTCCTTTACAATGAAGTTTGTATTTCTTGAAACAACAATTGTTTCTCAGTGCAACATAATAGGTATTCATAAACATTTTATAAGTTTCTTTATTTATAAAAATGATTTGGTTTTAGTTCACAGAACCTATGTTCAAAACTTAAATATGTCATCCAATGGTAGTCTTTCCCAAAATCCTTTTGGGCAGATTCATACAAGATCCCTTATGAACAATTATTACGTGCAATCTTTCGATTTGCACAACCTGCCAACTCCTTAACTTAGGAGTTGGAGTTTCTTATAAACCCTTATCTTGTGTAAGTTTGTAAACTGTTATTCAGATGAAATAATATTAATCTTGTGTACTACTCTTAAATACATGACTATATAGAAAGGAACCAACTCAACTTCACTCACAATTAATCTTACATTATCCAATAAAATTCGATTATTTCTTATCGATGCATCGTTATGTATTACATGGAGGAGTGACTTTTTTAGATTGAATCTTTATTCGTTTTTAGGTACGTTTAAAACCTTTTCCAATATACTCACTCATTCGATCAAATTGTACCATTTCTATCCCATGTTAATTTATTTACTTTTGTTTCTTACTCTATGTGTTTACTATAAATATACTACATGTGTATCAAATACACATGTCCATGTCAGTAATAACTCATCGATGAATATGACGAAGTACATGAAACTATTTTGGTATTAATAAACTTATCGTTGCATACATATATCTATCCGAAGAGTTCATCAACTCTTATGATGCTCCCACTAATAGGGTGCACAACTCTTCAATTGTTAGAGATATAATTAACCAGTGTCATATGATTCATAATCATCATATAATAAAAATTATTTCTCAAAGTTATGACTTAGTCTATAATTCCAAATTAATTGAAAATAATTTGAGATACTTTTGTATTGTCAATGCATCACTTTTGTTGTGAAAACAATTACCACATCATAGTTTTTATTTCATAACGAATATTCATAATATTCATATTGAAATATAGCTATTTCTATTTCTCGTCAATTACCGAAAAATAGCCATTATTTCATTAATAATGTTCGGTATATTTTATGAATTTGTTTTCATAATACGATGCAATCAATAAGTGATATACGACATGCTCCCTCTATTTTTGTCATTACTATAATTAGCGTACTAAATTTGGAGGCCCATCATCCACTTAATACATTTTATTTATTTCATACTGTACCTAATTTACAGCGGAAAGTTCTTTGATCAACTATCCCAAACTCAAAGAAATAAATCAAATAGAAAACAATTTTCTATATGAAAATACATTTCGAAAAAGAAATCACATTTATTATTCCAATGTTAAGTATCAATCATCATTATTACAATTCTCGTTTCCATTGTTTCTTTATGAAGCAAACATGATGATTCACTCTCTTCATCCCAACTATGCCTTAGATCAAATCTACTCTTGTATATTCGCTATTATTTCTAAATGGTCAAATCATTCAAAACAAAACCCTTACTACAATTCATAACAAACTCTTTGTAAAAGCGCATTTAATATCCTTAGCTTTTAAGGATATTTGGTATGTTCCGGTTTACTTAAACTGATCAAACTGACATTTCAGCGATCGAGTACTTTGATTTACATTGTAGTTTTGGACTAGTGTTAAGTTTTACATGATACGATCCTTTTGTAATCAATCAGATTGAATACTCGATCTCAGACTAAGGATTTGTTTGATTTTTCGGATACACTAATTTCATCGAAATATAGTACACTAAACACTTTAACCGCTCACCATACAACATTTCTATGGAATTGTATATGGATCAAATCCATAGTCTTGTATTGGCTTTAGAGTTCGAAACTCATAGAATAAGATACATGATCTTGACCCAATAAATGCGAAAGTGACCAAACTACAAATGTATTCAATAGTTGTAAAATCAAGCACTTGCATGGGTGTTGAAACGTTAACATGCAATAATCTTTTATTGATAAGTATATGTTATATTTCTATTTATCAATCTTCAATTCATTTGTATATCTTAACTGATAAACATTTAACAATCTTATCAAATGCACAAATTTATCATTGTAAACAATTATAATATTATTTAACATGCGTTCTTAAAATATTAGAAAGGTTAAATGTTACCATTTCATTTTTCTAATATGGTTCCCACTGGTCTTTTATGTTTCTCCAAGCCCTAAGATGAAACATAGAAGTCTTTCGACTTCAATAGTGGTTTTTGGGACTTATTTGTCTTGATATTATGACTTTGAACTTGTTCAACAAATCATAGCCCCACAAATGATGGATAACTTCTTATCGGTTGTATCACATGCAACTCCTAACCCATTTTCTTTGTCCTAATCTCATTTCGACCTTGAGTTTTATCAACGAATCATAAGAGATTGTTCACTCATACCTACCATATCGCAATAGCCTAAGTATAGTATATATATCTTGAGTTTTCTCAACAAATACATATAGTTATCTTACCTCGTTTATTCAATAAATTAATAATACTACACATAACATCCCTGTCTTGAGTTTGCTCAACAACTAAGGAGTATGCAAATAATTTATTAATATATATATATAGTAGAGGACAACATTGTATTGAAGATTCATAATCTTTAGTATATTATTGAGTGATATCAACTTATGGACTAATGTATTTCTTGTGAAATACCATCGTAGTTCAAGTATCAGACACATCAGAAATCACGATATGCCTACATTTACAAGTGTATTTATTCCTTAAGTCTATTTAGGTTTCTTTAATGTTCCACCTTTAGTTTATACATTCATTTCATATAAGTTTTATTAGTATATAACTTTTATATTTCATATTACTTATATGATAGATATGTAATATTTTATTTAATTAAATCTTATTTAATTAACTTAAATTAATTAAATCTTTAATTAATTTTATATTAGTATTCCAATACAACATTTATATTGGACATATCTACTATAACCTTTATAGCATATATTATAACCTTTATAATATAACACATATCTTATATAGATGTATTTTTATTTATTTAATTAATCTTTAATTAATTTATTTAATTAAAAAAATTTAAGTAAATTATATTAATTTAATATTTTATCTTATATACATACATGTATACTTATGTCATCTTAAACACTTTTACATAACATAACATAACATGTATCAACATATATAATACATGCATATATATATATATATATATATTAATTAATAAACTCGATTAATTAAATTTTTTTATAAATCTTATTAATTAATTTTAAATTAAAACTTAATATTTAAATAACTTCAAACATTTTGAAATTTTCATTACATTTATAAATATTTTGAAAATTTATGTTATATTATAACCAATTATAATAAACATGTTTTTATTTTAAATTTGACTTTTAAATTTAAAATATTGTCCTAATTTTCGAAATTATCCCAAGGCCCGATTCAAATTTGGTTTAATTTATCAGGGGGAACCTTTAGGCTCACTTCACCTTTCCGGCCAGACATGTAACCAGGTAGGAAAGGGTACTCCATTACCCGATTCCAACCCTAGATGTCATCTTTCTAGACACCGTACGAAGTGCGCAAGCTTAATTAGTTAGCTCTAACATGACTAATTTAGACCGTATAGGCTATTGGGTTTTGAAACCATTGTTGGAACTGGGCCATCCCGCAGTGGAAAAAATGGATGAATTTCAAAAAATTTAGTCATTTTGAATCTTTAATATGCCTATGAAGTCTAAATATACTTAGAAATTTTTTAAGTTTCTTTTAAATAAAATCAATATTTTATTTAACTCATAAATAAAGTTTCACTTTAATTTAATGTATACGTAAGTTAGAGTATATCAAATATACTCTTATATACAAATTTTTGTGTAGCGTTTACTTTTCAAATTTATTTAGAAAAGGAAATATTTCGTTTCTTTCTCTTAACTTATTTAATTAATGAGGGCATAAATTTATTTAGAGAATAAAACTTTTCATTTCCTTTCTCTTAAATGAGTGGGAACATAAAGTTACTCAGAGATGGAACTTTTAATTTCCTTCCCTTAAATAAACTAAATAATTGGTTAATAAAATAAAATTAATAACTAATATAAACGTGACATGAATTGTAAATCTATCCATAGTAAATATTGTGTAAGTGCAACATATAAGGGGTGTGCATAATCAGTGGTAATTAATATGTATACATAAAATTGTGCAGTTAATGCCCCGCTATTACCCAACTGTAACCCTTCTATACCTCATATCGGATTTCTACCGCCAGGATTTTTCCATATAACCGCAGATATTGCCTTTCCGTTGCAAGTCTCACTATTTCCGCTATATCTCCTTATTCCCACTATATTCCGCTATTTCCGTTATATCTTCTTTAAAAGAAATGAATTAAAAATGACATTTACGCGTTATAAAATGTATGAAATTAATTTATTTAATTTATTTTTTAATAAAATTTTAGAAATGAAAGTACTCTAATATTCTACTAAATTCAATTATGTTATATAACAATTTTACGTTTATTTTACATTATGTTCACACATGTTTTTTATTTAAAATTATTTATGTATTAATTATAATTCAATTCAATGTTAATTTTTCATTTAATTACCATTTATATATTTGTAAAAAAGTATGAGCTTTATATGCTATTTTAAAGTCATCTGCTATATCCCGCTATATCCTTGCTGTATCTTCGCTATGACTTTTGGCACCTCCGCCGCATTGAATCTGCCAAGTGCTTTAACTGCGCAGACATAAAATAAACAAGAACAATTTAAATAGTTATTACATAGAAATTGAAATGAAAATAAATAAGGGATGACAAGGATGATTGATACAGCTTTCCTTTTAGCACACTTAATTAATGCAACGTATTAATGACAATCAATAAGTACCACAATTAAGAATATAGAAGGTAAAAAATGAATTGTATGTATACATTATTGTCTTAATTACAAAAAAGAAATGACTTCATACTGTGCTAATATATGTAAAGAAAATTAAATTTTATATGAACACATACAAGTCGATCCAAATATGTATATATACAGAATCCAATCGAAACTTTCTAATAATATAAATTAGATAGTTATTACAATTAATTTCAAAACTTGATTTGCTGTTAAAATTCCTTTTATTCATATGTAAATATCTAATGCAATAAAAACTGAAAGTGATACATTCGTACATATATTAGCATTCAAAACTAAAAATGCACTTTGATATGAAAGATTAAAAATTAAATCTATAATAATGTAACAACTATAGTTTGATAGGCATGATTATAGTTAACAAAAACTGCTGTGAGAGGATTGAGGAAGAAGAAGCTTTTGCAACTAAGCACTGCTCACCAGAGTTGGCTGGAGATCATCGAAAAGAAACGCTGGGAATAGCAGGCACTTGTCAGAGGCAGAAAACATAAAGATCTGGGACTGATGAGAGGATTAGATAAGAATATCAGTGTGTGTATGTTTAGTATCAGTGTGCATGCTTGATATACTAGTATCTAAGTTGTAACTGGGCCGAGTTGAATCCAAAAAAATGTGCAATCTGTCTTTATAAATACTGTCATGATCATTTTGTAAGTGTGTGAAGAAACTTGAAACAACAAAAATCATATTACTTTGTTACTGTATTGTGAGGATTATCTTCTTTCCATTCCAGTTTTTTGTTAATCTGTTATCCATTTGTTTTTCTCAAATTTAATACGTTCTTGTTAAATTCATTTTATCTGTTATATGTTAATTCATTTGCTATTCATTTTGTTTTCTTTTTACACTTTAGTTCTTAATTCTTAAATTGACTATTATTTTGCCTTCATAGTTTTCTTTTCCAGTCTTTAATCTTGTTCTTTTTTATGTTTTAATAACCTTGCAGTAAAATGTAACCCTCGAATTCTTCTTCCTTACTATCAATTCAAGTATCTGTCTTTGTACTTTCCTCTAGTTTCATTTGTTAAAGTCATGTGAAGCAATCTTGTTAAACATTCTAGTGTGAATTGAAAGTTTTCTGAAATTGATGTTCTTGTCAAAGATATATGTATGTGAATGTCTCTGTTTAATGCAGTAGCCATGTCTTCTTCTTTGAGAAAATTCGCATTTTTTCCTAATACTTCCTTCGAGCCACAGTTGAATTTTTCTATTTCTTGATTTTCTTGAAAGTCTTCCAACCACTATCCGACGTTTTTTGCTCTTTTATATGCACAAAAAATCTTTGCATGTGCACAAGTTTGAAATCATCTTCTATCTTCCAGATCTCATCTTCTTTATCCAAATTCCTTACCTCAACGGCCATGGCCAAAAGCACAGATCAACCAGCTCCTACCAATTTGGTATCGGAGTAGTTGTCGGAGTTAAACCACAATCCCATATTCGATCCTAAGCATGCCTAAAATTCAGATCCAGATCCAACCCTAATTTCAAACCCAGATGATCCATGGCTGAGGCAAGAGGAAATTAACAACCGTACTACTTATGCATTGAGAAATTTAGAAATCACAGCCAGAAATTTGGAGTTTACTGTTCAAAACTTGGACAAAAGGTTTGATCGATCCACCAAAGATATGCATACTAAATTCGAGGGAATGCATAATATGTTGACCACTTTTGTTAATGAGTATTGCAATAACAGGAACCCTTTCCAACCACCTCTGGCAACTTCTCAGCCTTCGACATCTTTTCAACCTTATCCCCCTCCCCCATCGCAACCACCACCACCAAAGACTTTCACGCAACCTCACAGAACACCTATTGTACCACCCAAGAATGTTCCTTTCTTTAACATTCCTCTAAGATATCCCCAACAGCCACAGCCTCCTTATCAACCCATAAACCCATTACTCGATTATCCCCTGCTTCATAACCACAACCCATACCCTATCATCGAATTAGATTTCCCTACATATTTTGGAGATGAAGGAGTGGCAGATTGGCTGAGACAAGTCGAACAGTATTTTAAACTCCATCACACTAAAGAACATCAATGTGTAGATATTTGTTCATTTTCTTTAAAAAAAAGCCTTGCAGTGGTATCATTGGTATGTGAACACCGTGGCCAGTTTTTAAGGAGGAAATATTGGTCAGATTTAACTCTGAAGAAATAGAAAGACCATATGAAACTTTATATAAGCTTAAGCATCATACAACAGTTAGATCCTATTTGAGTAAGTTTGAACAGTTGCAGGCTGTAGTAGAAACTCTTCCACCAAAGTACTTGCTTGATAGGTTTATTGGAGGATTAAAAGAAGAAACTAGGTATGATGTCCTCACTTCAAGACCAGTGGACTTTAAGGAGGCAGCAGCATTAGCAAAAATGTTTGAAAGTAAATGCCTTCAAACCAAAAAAATTAAGTATCCATCACCTAGCACTTCAACTACCAAAACCAGTCAACTGCCTCTACCAAAGTCATCACAAGATTCCACTTCCTATTCTCACTATAGCCATGTTAATAGCTCCAAAGATACTCAACTTGAATCCCTGGAAAAAAGTAGAGGACTCACTCCTAACCAAATCATTGAAATAAGATGGCAAAATTTGTGTTACAGTTGTAAAGAAAAATGGTCAAGAGATCACAAATGTAAAATTCCTCAAGTCTATGCGCTGGAAGGAATGATGCCATTATAGGACTGGGAGGATTCCAATGCTAGTGAGGTACCCATGACAGAATCCAACATACAAGTTGAAGAGACTTTGCCATCATCCTGTAAGCTTTATGTGGAATTCCTGCTTTATCCACCATCCAAGTAAGAGGCAGTATTCAAGGTAAACTAGTTCATATTCTAATTGATTCTGGTTCTACCCATAGCTTCATCAATGATAAACTTGCTAGGAAATTGGATTTAAAAATTTATGAAACTAAACTATTTGAAGTAATGGTGGCCAATGAGGAGACTAACTGGCTCGGGGGTTTATAATGATGTTGTGCTCAAGTGCCAAGGATGTACCATGGCAGTGGATTTGCTCTTATTTCTTTTAGATGGCTGTCTGGTGGTGCTTGGGGCCCAGTGGATGAAGAGCTTGGGAGAAAAAACACTTAGATCAGTTACAAGTTAAATTTGTTTACAATGATAAGCCTTATATTTGGCAAGGTTTGAAGGATGAGTTGAAATGCATTAACAAGAGAAGGTTAAATAAAGAGTATGTGGATGGCCAGATAGCTATGATGGTATGTTGTCAGCTTATACAGTCAGAGCACAATGCAATTTCTATTCCATCAGAAATTGATGCCATGCTCAAGATATATCCCCAGATCACTAACCCCTCTCTAAATTTACCACCACCAAGACCCCATGACCATCGAATACCCTTTTTGCCAAATTCTAAACATATTTGTCGAAGATCTTACGAGCACTCATATCATATCAAAAGCGAGTTGGAAAAAATAATTCGAGACATGTTAGATTCTGGCATTATTAGGCCTAGTCATAGTTCTTACTCATCTCCTGTTGTTATGGCGAGAAAGAAGGATGGAACATGGAGGCTATGTATTGATTATAGGAGGTTGAATGCACAGACCATTAAGGACAAGTTTCCTATTCCATTAATTGAAGAGCTTTTTGATGAGTTACATGGTTCCCAATATTATTCAAAACTGGACTTAAGATTTGGTTACGATCAAATAGAATGCTTGAAGAAGATATCCATAAAACTACTTTTAGAACCTATGATGGCCACTAAGAACTTGTGGCGATTCCATTTGGGTTGGTAAATGCCCCTTCCACCTTTCAATCTCTCATGAATGATATATTCAGAGCATATTTGAGAAAATTTATCTTGGTGTTCTTTGATGATATACTTGTGTATAGTAAAACCTGGAATGAGCATCTCAAACACCTTGAAATAAATTTTCATCATTTGTAGAAAAATGCTTTGATTATCAAGCTTTCCAAATGTTAGTTTTCCAAGCAATCTATTGATCACCTAGGTCATGTTATTTCTGCCGAAGGCTTTCAATCGATCCTAGCAAGGTGCAGCCTGTCCTTAAGTAGCTAATTCCATAAAGCTTGAAAGCCTTAAGGAGTTTTTCGAGGCTTACAGGTTACTACCGCGAATTTACAAAAGGATGTGATATAATTGCTAAGCGTTTAACCTCAATGCTGAAGAAGGATGCTTTTAAATAGAGTGATGAAGCAAAAGAAGCTTTTGAGCAGTTAAAGCAATGCTTGGTTTCACCACCAATACTAGCTATGCCGGATTTCACCCAACCTTTCATCTTGGAATGTGAGGCTAATGGACAGAGGGTACGGCAGTTCTCCTTCAAAACAAAAAATCTATAGCCTACTTGAGTAAAGCTCTCCATGGAAGAAATCTAGGTTTATCTACTTATGAGAAAGAACTCATTGCTATCATTATTGCCACAAAAAAATGTCACAATACTTGATGGGGAGACGATTTGTAATAAAGACTGACCATCATAGTTTAAAATACTTGTTAATACAACAGATACATATGGGTATGCAAGGGAAGTGGTTGTCTAAACTCCATGCATTCGATTATAAGGTGGAGTATAAAAGTGGCAAGGAGAATAAGGTAGCTGATGCCTTGTCAAGGAGAGGTGAAATTGAGATGAATAAAATACTGGTCCAAGCCATATCCATAGTGAAGACTCCTTGGCTACAAAAATTCAAAGAAGCTTTGCATAATTCACCATGGTATCGACAACTATTAGCAAGAGTGCAAGCAAAAGAACTACCAGAAAGTAAGCACAAGGCTGTTGAAGACTTGATATTCAAAAAAGGGAAAATTTTAGTTGATCATCACTTAACCCAATTGACACAATTTCTTGTTAAAGAGTACCACTCCTCTCCTTTAGGGAGTCATTCAGGGGTTAAAGCAACTCTGCAAAGATTAAAGCAGGTTTTTTATTGGAAAAATTAAAAACTAGTGTTGAAGGCTTTCTCAAATTTTGTGAGGAGTGCCAATGAAATAAGCATGAGAACATATTGTTGCCAGGCTTACTGCAACCTCTTCCTACACCTGACAAGATTTGGTTTGACATTTCCATGGATTTTATTACATGTTTACTTAAAAGCCACAAGTACACTGTCATATTTGTAGTAGTTGATAGACTAAGTAAGTATGCTCATTTCTTTCCATTTCAACATCCATATACTGCAAAAGATGTAGCGTTTTTTTTTCAAGCAGTCCTTACATTACACAGCTGCCTAAAACTATTGTAAGTGACAGAGACACTATCTTCACAAGCATCTTTTGGCAAGAGCTTTTTAAGCTTCAAGGTAGTTCCCTTAAACTTAGCTCAGCCTACCATCCCCAAAGTGATGGTCAAACTGAGGTGGTGAATAAAATTTTGGAAGGTTATCTAAGGTGTTATGTGTGTCATAAGCCTAATGAACGGTCCAGATGGCCGCCCTTAGCTGAATATTGGTATAACACTACTTGGAAGACTCCTACAAAAACTACCCTCTACAAGATTGTATATGGCAACGATCCCCCAACTTGCTTTCTTATGTACCCACTACTGCCAAGGTTGAACAAGTAGAAGAAGAATTATTCACTCGAGATATTATGATACAATTCCTCAAAGATAGTCTTAAATTGTCTCAAGAAAGAATGAAAAAATATGCAGATATGAGAAGAACTGATAGACAGTTTTAAGTTGGATATTGGGTATTTCTAAAATTGCAACCTTATAAGCAGATTACAGCCAGGAATTACAAAACCCATAAGCTTTCACCCAAATTTTATGGTCCTTACAAGGTCATAGAGAAAATAGGTTATATGGCTTATAAATTGCAACTCATTAAAAATACTCGAATTCATAATGTATTTCATGTTTCACAATTGAAAAAGAAGATAGGGGATACTTTGATGGTACAAGATAGCATTCCCAGTTTTACAGAAGAATTTGTTGAACAACAGGAAAGCATACTAGATAGAAGGATGATTCCTAGAAATAATGATGTAGTGGTGCAAATTCTAGTTAAATGGAAAGACAGACCTGAAGAGGAGGCCACTTGGGAAGATTATTGGTCAATGATCAAGAAGTTCCCTACACTAGACCTTGAGACAAGGTCTGTTTTTGAAGTGCAAGGGAGATGTAACGACCATAGTTTGATAGCCATGATTATGGTGAGAAAAAATTGGTGTGAGAGGATTGAGGAAGAAGAAGCTTTTGCAACTAAGCACTGTTCACCTGAGTTGGCTGGAGATCATCGGAAGGGAACGCTGGGAATAGCAGGCACTTTTCAGAGGCAGAAAACATGAAGATCTGGGACATAGGAGATGATTAGATAAGAATATCAATGTATGTATGTTTAGTGTCAGTGCGCATGCTTGATATATCAGTATCTGGGTTGTAACTGGGCCGAGTTGAATCTAGAAAAAAATGTGCAATCTGTCTTTATAAATACTGTCACGATCATTTTGTAAGTATGCGAAGAAACTTGTAACAATAAAAATCATATTACTTTGTTACCGTATTGTGAGGATAATCTTCTTTCCATTCCAGTTTTTTTGTTAATCTGTTATCCATTTGTTTTTCTCAGATTTAATACGTTCTTGTTAAATTCCTTTTATCTACTATAGGTTAATACATTTGTTGTTCATTTTGTTTTCTTTTAGCACTTTAGTTCTTAATTCTTAAATCAGCTATTACTTTGTCTTGATAGTTTTCTTTTCCAGTCTTTAATCTTGTTCTTTTTTATGTTTTGGTAATCTTCCAGTAAATTGTAACCCTCGAATTCTTCTTTCTTGCTATCAATTCAAGTTTCTGTCTTTGTATTTTCCTCTAGTTTCATTTGTTAAAGTCCTGTGAAGCAATCTTGTTAAACATCTTATGTGAATTTTAATTTTTCTGAAATTGATGTTCTTGTCAAAGATATATGTATGTAAATGTCTCTATTCTATGTTGTAGCCATGTCTTCTTCTACTTCGAGAAAATTTTCATTTTTTCCTGATACTTCCTTCGAGCCACAGTTGAATTTTTCTATTTCTTGATTTTCTTGAAAGTCTGCCAACCACTATCCGACATTTTCTGCTATTTTGTGTGCACAACAAATCTATGCACGTGCACAAGTTTTAAATCATCTTCTATCTTCCAGATCTCATCTTCTTCTTCCAAATTCCTTACCTCAACAGCTATGGCCAAAGGCATAGATCAACCAGGGCCTACCAAATTGAAACATTGTATTAATTCCATATAAATTTCATTTTTAACTTTAAATATAATTCAATCAATCAACATGAATATGTAAATTTCCAGATCTATAGAAATGGATTTTCAATTAAATGTTGGAACATTGGACTAAAATAAAACATTGTATTTTAAAATATATAGATTTAGTTTCAATTTAACAAAGTAAAAAAAAGCAGCTAATCAATTTGAACATATAAACATTCAGATCGGAAAAATTACACTTTAATTAGAATGTTTGTAAACATAGTTTTACACTTAAATAATGTTTTAAAACATAAACAAATTTAATTTTGATCTATTAAATGAAAAATCAATCATATTATTCAACAAATAATTCAATCTTCATAAATAATTTTTTAGTTAAGCAAGACAATAATACATCATACAAATTATGAAAGTCAAATTAATTTCTATCAAACATTACAAAATCACTACCTATATATAGAAAATGACATACCCTGATACCCAGTCCTTAAAATGCACGTTGTTGATGATGCCTTTGATTTGCATCTTGAATGAAGAATGCTTCTAGATCCGATTGAATCACCTTAGGCTGTTGCCTAGAAATCATACATTGAATGATGATATCTCCTCAGATCTTCAAGATCCATAACTTCTCCTTGCAAGAGATGGATGAAACGATTTTTTTTTAAATTTATTTGATCTATTTATTTGGAGTTGAAAGATTTTGGAATTTTGTTTTCTTTTTTTGTTTCCGCCATGAAAAGTTAGGAAGAAAGAAAGAGAAAGAATGAATGAGAATGAAAATGAATTGTATATACAGAATGAATTAAAGAATATGTTTTATTTGAAAGAATAAAATTTCTCATTCTTTAATTAAAATGTCCCTAATTAATTCCCTTGATTGTTTCTCTCCAATCATTTCATTACACGCATGTCATCAAATGACATAAACTTTCTACAAATCATGTCATCAAATGACATAAAATTTCCATAAATCATTTCATACAATTATCTTTAAATTGCATTGATATCGTATACCATTGGGCGCAAATATTACTTTTATAAATGTATTAAAATAATTACAAAAAACTTTCAAATGTCAATTAAATAATATTTCTAAAATATCAATTAATTTAATCTATTTACAATATTCTATAAATTAATAAATCATGTGGTTTTTGTAGAGAATTTATCATTACTCTTGTGTGATTCAAAGGTGTAAATTCAATCAGCGATTAATATCGAACTATTCGAATATTAGCGTTCACACATCACTTAGCAGGTGGTGTGACATTTTGACCGAATTTATTGCTTATGCATCTTTTGGTAAAATCCAATTTTACTTATTATAAGCGGTACGTGATAGTGACAATTATTTAAACCAATTCTCTTCGTCAAAACTATATCACATTAGGACTTATGGATTGTGGTAACCGTAAAAATTCCAGTATAGTCCACATTTAACTTTATAATCCAAACACAAACTTCTTGGCTCAATAATAACAATTATTATTAACCGAAGTGCTTTAGAGACTGACTTTGAGTTGACTTCAGGTGACCGTGATGCTACCTCATATAACTGAGGAGACGAATCCTCTCTTGAATGGTGTTCCACTTCCAATGCTTCCATTTGATTCAACTATAGTTGTTCGATGGACGTCATGCCATGATTTAACTATAATCAAAACGGAGCTTCTACATTGAAGATCAATAGTATTCTCAAGTCGAGAGAACTGTGTAAATTGGTCACATCGATATTCTCCATTCGAACTTAGTTATATTAACCAACAGATATTTATCGAGCGGATCTTTCCATAGTTATCCAATAACTATCAGTACGCAACCCCTTGGTGCCTCCAGTAGTCATGAGTAATACACTGCCCAACATTTGGAAAGCCTTACGTACTCTAGTTTCAACGAATACGTCGATATCCAGTTTCAATGCATCTTGACTTGGAATATTTAAAATGGTATATTTGTTTCATTGTGATAAATTACTCACGGTTACAATACTTTGTAACTTCTATCACGAAACATACCATTTATGGTTTTTCTATTAAATATATAATTTTAATTAAATTGATTAATTAACATGACCACAATATATCAAGTAAATGATAGAAAGAAAATACCTTCATTTCAAACAAGATTGGTCAATGACAAATTACATAATTTCCCCTAGGGCATACCCCTAACTCTATCAGCTATTGGGGTCGAAAAAGAGTATCAATGTCTTATAGATACAAATAGTCATTAAAAATAATGTCATGTGATCATAAAAGTCTATGACAAATGTAGACCATTGTCACATCAATGTCTATTTATAAGTATGGTCACTAATGGAAGGCCACTAATATGCACAGCCACTAAAATACGGCCAATACAATGTATGGTCACTAATATAAGACCAATACCATTCATCAAAACATCTACCAAAGCCAAAACCAAGAGGTATGAACTTGCATTCCATTTTCCCTTGTAGCCCAATGGTCTTCGTAAAGACATATGAGGAAATCAGGCCGGATCGAGAGCTAAACGTTTTGGATCTGGGAATTATTGCCTAAATCAGCCACTGATCGGTGGACCTATCAATGCTACCGGTCCATGGTTTGTCCTGACGGTAATGCTTAGCTCGAGGCACGATCCGAGGCCCAATTTTTGCTTGTTTTTTAGGCCACCTTCTCCATCGAGTCACATGCCCATCCAACCATATTGTCTTCGTCAACATTTGAAGTTTTGTGCTTTATGATTGAGTCTGCGTGTCGATTCCTTCGAGTATTCGGGAGGGATGTTCATGTCATTGTGAATCCTTTTCTCGATCGTTTGCTGGTAAAATGTGATGTAAATCTTGGTAACCCAACTTACTCGATCATATCACCTTCCTTCATTGTAGATATCTATTTGTATGCTACATACAATTCACAGGCATTTACATTTATACTTCCTAATTCACATTTCGAGCTTCACCGGAGCGATTACTCGACCAGGTATCGCCTCATGCAACTTAGCGCACTTGATAGTCGTTATGACTATAAGAGATGCTCGTGACGTGCTTATACACCCATATGTTTTCACATAAACATATTTTAAAAAATTGACTGTTTAATCATCAATCTTACTTTTATTTACTACATTTTTTCTATATAAGTCAAAATATCATCTTCTATTATTTTATAAAATCATGCAACTATTTCATGAAATACATAATTAGCATATATATAATAATGAATTAGAATTTAATTAATTTATAGCCATGTTATAAATTAATATCAACTCTATCTAACTCTATTCAATACGAATAGAACACAATGTTTCTATATACCAGATCTTATCAATTATCCCGAATATATACTCAAACTAATCCAATCAAATAGGGGAATAATTACAATTATATATATATGATTATTGAGATTTATACCAAAATATAGAGTTATAATTCCAATCATCTAAGTTGTAAATTCTGAAGTGTCCAAATCCCATGCAACTTCATAGTATGTCGTAGATAATCTCATTGTGAGTGCAACAACAAAGGTTGCATCTCGATTGGACCTCATATACAAAAGATATGAATTTGATAAAAATTCATATATATAAATATTTATTTATTTATTTATTAAACACTTAGTTAATTAATCACCTTTATAATCCTTCTTCCCCAAATGCACTCATGTACCTATACATGCACAACTACCCATTGTCATGCATCTTCTCTCCCCTAGTGCTCATGCAATATTCCACAAAATGACGTACGGTCAATTGCAACACACTCCTCTATGCCTCCTATCTGCGATGCACCCAAGTCTTCCTCCATACACCAAATTGCGACATTGTCCCCCCATGCGTGGCTACAATTGCCGCACTCACCATTAGCTGATTGGAGTTTAAGAATTTGGTGCAAGAAGATGCATGTCGCCAAGAGAAACACAACTATGCCTTTTGTTTCGTTCAACTCCCCTTTGAACGTCACTTAGACCCAAACCTTAGCCAACGACTATACATTGATGAACTCCTCAAGCATTGTCGCACATGCCGAGACCAACATAGATTCAAAGCCCTCCTCAACATGAGTTCAACGGTTCTAGTCTCATCGTCTATCGTGGATCGTAGTTCTTTGAATCGGTGAAAACCCAATATCCACTTTTTAAGGTCCGTCTAAATTTAGAGAGTAAAACGAATTGCGGGATCCTAGGAATTACCTAAGTATGGAATGAATATAAATATATAAGTGTGTATATAGAATTTAATTTCTTAAATAAATCTCCATACTTTTCGTGTTCGTACGATTACACGACACATCGGATTGCCACAAATTTATGAATTTAGGGAAGGTAGGGTTGGATGGAACGAAGGGGATTTGGGCTTTGATATTGGATAAAGAAATAAATGTGAAGGATTTTCTAGAAATGGAGGGAATAGTAGGCTTAAATGGGCTTGGATGATTTATTTTAGGCTTAAATTGTTATTTATAATTAATTTTTCCTTTTCCTTTAAATAATTTTTTATTTTTTTATTTATTAATAAATGTATTTCAAACTATTTAAATTAATTCGCATTTCATTTTACTCGATATAACTCGATAATTGAACAATTTATTTAATATCAACATATTATCCAAAAAGAATTTATTAATTTATTCAATTTACTAAAGTAAAATATTTTATTAAGTAGAATTTAGTTAAGTAAAATTCATTTCCAAGAATAATAATTATCAAATTGAATTTGAACAATTTTTATTTTAATTAGATTTTATTTATTTTACGTCATAGAAAACTGGGTTGTTACACCTATTTTATCCTCGACGTATGCGTTTCTATTTTTAATCGCTTTATATTTCAGTTATATCATATTAGATATAGTCAATTGTATATTTGATCTGATAGAAAATGATACTTTGTTCTGCTTTGCTAATCGTATCGTCTTGTTTGAGAAAGTTATACGTTCGCTAAGTGCTTATCGTTTTATGTTTAAATAGAAAATAGTTGTAAAACTAGATTGGTCAGCCCATCTAGCTCAATTGGTAGAGCTCAACGCTCTTAAACTTGTGGCGGTAGGTTCAAGCCCATGGTGGATGATTAATCTTTGTGAATCGCCCCTTTTATACTAATGATGCATGATCCCTAATGCATTAGGCTTTTCTGATGAGTAAGAAAAATATTATGACTTGGTTTTGTTAATGTTACAATAGTTATACGAGGTTCAGAGTTGAGTGAAACTATCGAGGTTCAATGTTGGGTGAAACCATTGAGGTTCAAAGTTGAGTGAATTTGTACCAATGGATCTAGATAGGTCAAACAAAAGAAATTTACCTTGAAAAGTTGTATGTATGAGTTTTGAGCATTTACGCAAAATTATACTAAAGTAGTATAACTACGATAGTTCCCATCTTAAATATTGATTCATCCTTTTGATGTAGGATCTTTAGTGCATTAGGATTCTCTAATGTTTGATTAAACAAGCAAAACCTATGTCATTGGGTTTGTTGGTGTTAGGATTTACCAAGTAATTATGTTAGGTAGAAAGTAAGTGAATTTTGTACGAAAGCCAAGTAAATAAAGAAATTTACCCAAGAAAATAGTTTATATATATATATATAAGTTTACAAAAACGCTCACAGATTTATATTGAAGTGTTAGTGGAATTTTTCTAACATCGGTACTTAAGAACCGAAGGGTAAGCTTCAGTCCATTGTTTGGTTTACAGGACTTCTGTAGGATGATTACCGATGGCTTTAGAATACCGATGGCTTTAGATTAATGTTGAAAGTTAAGTTGAATCTGTTAGGATAATACCAAGAGGAGTAGGTTCCGAATAGACTGAGAGTAAGTTCTAAGAATGATGCCGAAAGCAAAAGTACAGAAAGTAAAGACACCGAGGTTTATAGTGGTTTGGCCTAAATCGCTACGTCCGCTTTGTCCTTTCCTTCTTTAGAGTTCTACACCAAAGCCGAAAGGCCATTACAGTGATGAGTTGGCATTATCCTCCATTAGTGAGTTTTTACAAGGAACTCTAATATAGAAAAGTACAATATATTCTTAGTATATGAATTATGTGTTGGCCAGAAGATCCTTGTTGCAATGGGATGTTTGTCTACTTATAGAGATCCTGATGCTTTGCCATTAGCTGAAAGCTTTTACCATGGATTGAACACTTGCTCTATATGTGGCGTTAAGATTTAGATATGTGTTGATGCCCGACTAACATGCAAATTAATGCGGATTGATGAAATAGCATTCCATCAATATCTGTATGTGCTCTGGCCTGGAGACTTCATATCATCTTTAGGCTATTTGAGTCCTTGATGCGTGTAGTGAGGATTTGGTGTTGATGGCTAAGTAGTTTATATATCCTAAGGCTTAGTTGATCGTATGCCGCATGGTTAACTAGATAGAGTGTCATAGGGATTTAGTCAATTAAATGTCGTAAGACTTAGTAAATAGAGTGTCACAAGGCTTAGTAAATAGAGTTTTATAAGGCTTAGTTGATTATAGGCTGAATGCTTAGTTTGTTGAATAACAAAGGCTAATGTAGATTTTATGTTGTAAGGCTTAGTTGATTGAAAGTAGAAGGCTTATGTAGATTATATGTGATCGGCTTAGTAAGTAAAGTGTCATAAGACTAAGTAAATAGAGGTTCAATAGGCTTAGTTGATTATAGATCGAACGCTTAGTTGATTGAATATTGAAGGCTAATGTAGAGTATATGCCACAAGGCTTGGTACATCGAGTGTTGTAAGGCTTAGCAAATAGAATGTCATAAGGCTTTAATATACATTTAATGTCAAAGGCTAATGTTGTAGGCTTACATATGTTATATGCCATAGGATAGTTGGATTAAATGCCCAAGGCTACTGTTGTAGGTCTATGTAGATAATAGGTCGAAGGCTAATGCCGTATTAAGTATCGAAGGCGAAGTATGTTAAGGCCTGATAGCAACATACATAGTGTCAAATGTGAAGAGGGTTTTCACATACTATGAAATTTTGGTTCCAGTAATCTTTACAAAACTATTATCTGAATGTGAAGTGAGTTCTCTGCTATGCATTATCACCCGTCTGCTCTCGCAACAAATAGGGGAAATCACTTTCCTTAGAGGTAGTTTCGAGTGGATTAGAAGGAGTTATGAATGAGTACAAGGTCGAGGTAATTTAGAATGAGTAGCTACTCTTTCTACTCATGGATGGGATGCAAAAATGCATATTTACCACATGTCACCATACGATTGGCTCATTTGAAAAGTGGTTTCTCCTTTTCTGAAAAAGAGAGTTTTGCCTCCAAACATGGCAGCTCTTTAAAAGATTACATTATTTTATAACTGCCATTGAGTTGTATAGCTGACATTTCCTCAATGTTTATTTTATTTATATAGGAATGTATAATAGATTCCTCTTCTCCTTCATTTACTTTCAATGAATTTTTTTTGGTTATCGGCATTAAAGCTCGAAGCAAGCTCAAATTTTCTCATCTCTTTGATAAAATTTGTAAAATTTATGTCATTTACTTCTCGTAAGTTGAAAGCAATGTTTGTCTTATGCTCTTGCTGAACTACAAGTCAATTTTTATAATTATTTTTGTGATATCTGAGGCGTTTTACCATATTATTGAATCTTAGGCTTGCTGAATGGTGCAAAACTATTAATTTTTCGCCTTCATTGGATCATTGTTGAGAAATAATCGTTTCGTGGTCATTGATCGATAATAAAAAATTCTACTGAACTTTTAGAGAATTTCATGGATTTTTCTTAATCTGCCACATTACTTTTGGGTTCCCAAACCCTTGGTTAGAGATGGTTAATTGTGAAATTCTATTTGAATCATTGATAAGAAATTGACCCTACTTAAATTTGGGTATTTTGCATGTACCATTTGGCTCATGATTATGCTTCTTTGATTGATAATTATTTACTTTACGGTTATGTTTCGATTTTCGTTGTTTGGTTTGAACTAGACTGTCAACAAATTTAGTCCTCCTAGACTGAAATGAATATTCCTTTGGACACACAAGCAATTCTTGACATGATTTTACACGATTTTGGTGTTATGGGAGTTGAAGCTATAACTCAAAGGCCTGAAGTTACTTGGATTCTTCCTCGGAGGGATGCTCCCCGTGGATGGTCGAGCACTTAGCAAACAAATGTCTCTCCCTTTTGCTGCCTTCTTGGTTGATCTGCTTATTTTTTATAATCTCAATCCGTTTCAACCCCCTCCATTTTATATATTGCTCTCTCGATGTTGAAAGTCATGTATTCTCAGAGGGGTTATGCAAGCTTATCAATGGTTGAGATTAATTTCTTATTTGATTTGAAAGACTTTAAATTTTCCACCCAGTTCTTAAATATTATTTACATATGCGATTAATAACCCTCAGATTATAACCACTTTTCCAAAGGCTAATAACTTACAATTATACTTAAGAAATTTCATTTGTTAATGAAGACTCTCATTCTAACCTGTTTTTATTTATTGCTAGGGAGACCTGAATGGATTCAGCAGACTGAGGAGTTTTTAGCTCGTTTCAAGAATGTGTTGAAGGAACGGGGCTAGTCGGAAGTGGGTGAAATAGGTTGATTTCAAAAAAAAATTCTATTTACGAATTTATTGTTCCTACGAAGTTTAAAGGAATTGTTAGATCCAATCTAATAATGGTTTAAATAAAATCTTATTATATTTATTTTTTTTAAAATTAGTTTCAATTCAATTCAAATTAAATACCTTGTAATGAGCGCATCAAATACACTCATATATGTATAGTTGAAGTGCAACATATAGTCTGTGTACATGATTAATGTGTACGTACGTTTGTAGGTGTTGAGATTTATACTGCAACAAACACATTCGCCCTTATATATGTCATTTTTGTCCATGGTTTTATTTTGAACAAAAACATATAAAATAATAATGTTAATATGTATATATACATAGTTTACCAGTACATGTATATAACATGTTACAAAATATTTCTAACTAATTGACAATAGTTTAATTATATTTATGATATGACAATTAATGAGTAATAAGTAGTCATTTAAGAGCTAAAAAAATGGAGGACTTTTTTCCTTCCTTTACTCATTGATTCAATGCCATTTGAAATCACCGTTTGAACATTTAAGCCCTTGTGCATAATAGAATGGATTATGACAAGTTTTATGTGTTTCGAGATATAAAAATTAATATTTTAAAACCTATTTTTTTTACATATGAAGGATTCAACATAAGATTTATGACTTTGAACAAAAGTCCTTTAAAAAATTTGAATTAAATAACACACACACATGTAAATAATAACAAACTATATTTTGAATTCGAGATAACATATATATGTAAAACTTATAACTTTATATGCTTTGAAATTTAAAATTAACAATTTGAAAGCTAGATTTGATCTAGGAAGGATCCGGACTTAGATTTATATTTTTATACAAAAGCACTCTTACAAATTTCGAGTGTGTCTGTGTAAACATATATAACTAATAATCAAATGTATTTTATATTTTGAAAATAACATGTATACATGAAACTTATATTCAATTTCATATAATGATTTTAAGTAAATAATATATGTAGTTCACTTATATTTGTATATGTAGTATGTTACAAAATTATTTCAAGTAATTAAAATCAGTTATAAATCTTAAATAATTTCCTTTGTTTAATCATTAATTCAAAACTATAGTGAATAATAGATTGGACAACATCAGCATATACATACTCATTATATAAGATATGAAATCTAAATTATACAAACATGATGTAACATATAATCAAATGAGAAATATATTATTATAATTAAATTTGTTTTTGGCAAGACATAACTATTTTTTTAAGACTATTTATGTATAAACACAAATATTTAAAATAAAATTATTTTAAAATAAATTTCAGTTTTAAAAATAAAAAATATAATTTTTTTGTTGTTTTGAATTATAGTGTGTGTAAATATGTGTGTATATATATAAAATATCCATTCGAATATTTAATATATAATTTTTTTCTGATTCAGATCAATAAATACAATATATATTATATACATTTATAATAATTTTTATTAAGTCATAATGTTTATATTTTAAATTTTGAATAATTCAAATCATTTTTTATTTTAACTGAAACTAATTTAAAGTTGTTTCATATATTTCAATAGTTAAATTTCCGTTGTACTTTTTTCTCGTTCATGGTAGCTTTGCTTATTTTTTCCGCTTTCCTTCCCTACTGTGGATTTTAAATTCTTTCCTGATGGTGCCCTCCCCTCCTCCTCTTCCGGTTTCGTCCATCTCGCCTTCTCTTCCTCCTCGTACTTCCGGCCTTTCCACTTCATCTTTGTCCATCCTTCCTCTCCTTTCCCCCTCATTACAATAGAGAATGGCTATTCCAACGGCTCCAAGCCGTTGGCGGCCGTTGGTAACCGTTGGAAAAGCCATTGGAATAGCGTTCACGCTTTCCAATGGCTTCCAACCTGTAACGACCCATAATATTTTAATAGTTTTGAATGGTTTTATTTTCATATTTAATTCAATTTTGAGAAAATTTTAAATAATTGAATTTTGAAATAAAAATTTTATATTTAGAATACGTATATGAAGATACACCAAATAGTGAATTTTCACTTAATTATATGGGAGTTTATTTTTTTTATAATTCTATTTCAATCTACATCGGTTAAATATTGCTGATAAAAAAAATTATTTCTAAGCCTGAATATTTTTACATAAGAAAATTCTAAATCATAAATCCTTCATTTTTATAATAATATCCGTTCCCCCTTTTTGCTCTCCAAACTATGGTAACAAATTTGCTTTAATTTTTCTGCTGAATCAATGTATCAAACGTTGATATTTCATTTATTAGTCCACTGTCTACGTTATTTATGGACACAAATGTATTTCAGTATCTCTTCATATATCATTCCTAAATATTCTCCTCCAGATCCGTGACCATCTGATTTCTTTTGCGTTTCAAATTTTAAATGCGCATAAATCAATTGCCTTAATATTTGTCAGCTAAATAAATGGGTAACCGTTGCTAGTACATAAAAATTTGTTTTATTTCTGCCTGAATTCCGGGGTAATTTTTCACCGTTCCTTTCGTTTCACTTTAATTGCTTTAATAAGTATGTCAATGGACAGATGTTACCATTCTCATCATTACACTTTATTTCATATGGTATGTTTCTTCGTTTTTTTTTTCCTCTGTTCATTTCTTTTATTTGCCTCTGTCTGCTCCTTTATCCCTTCCTTCCGTTTCAAAATTCAAACGTGCTGTCCATTCTTGGCATAAATTATTTTCAGCTAAATCATAGTCGTTGCTTTTATATTTTTCCAAATTTTAGGGTTACAATTATTAATTGCTGACCTTTCTTTCCTTTCCTTCAGTCCACTGATTCCTTCCTTTAAACCATTCAATTTGCGCGTTGATTTTATACCAATAGTCGTTACTTTTATTTATTTCTCTGAAATCATGCGTAACGTTCCTTTTCAATTTATTCTTCTACCTCTCTTTATATTTTTCCATTTTGCTTTGGGAATACAAATTCGCACACTCTTCTCCTTCTTTAATTGATCTGTAGCCGTTTCTTATTCATTCTTCCTTCAGTTTCAAATTTGAAAGTGCTACCCAAGGTAAACAATTAATTGCTAAATAATTCTCCCGAAATCAGGGGACTTCACAGTATCAATTACTTTTATTTACATGTCCATTCAAATTTTTCTATCGGTTAAGACCAAATAGTAGCTCACCTTTTTATTCCCTGAATTCAGGGTTTGACTATTGATTGGTACCTATCTTTTTATATTTCCTTTAATTTATTGTTTCAATATTTTTTCCTAAATCTATGCTTCTAGACGTTGATATGCCATTTCTATATTTTGGGTGATAACTTTTTTGAACGTTTGATAATAATAATAAATCTGCATATTATAATCGGATATCAATTGAGATCTAGGAAAGAAATAAATATAAAACGTATAACCTGACAAATAATATAAATTGCTTTAATTACACCGTTGATTTTGAAACGTATAAAATTCTATACGTTCTTTACGCATCCATTCATTTCTTTTATTTCTTCCTTTACGTTTCCTCTCTTTACTGATATATACTTACTTCTTTTATCTCTCCTATCTTCTACAAAAGGCAACCCACTTCTTTGTGAAATTAAAAAAAAAAATTCCTTCATCCCTCAACCCATCAAAATCACCTCACCTCCGTTCCCGCATGCTGCTCTTCCAGCCAACGTTCCATCCTTGCCGTGAAGTTGTTCCTATCCCCTCTTTCACCTCTGTATTTTTAAATGGAAGATATTATGTGGTAAGTATATAAAGTGATAACTGCATATATATTTTTACCTTGCCTACCCTTCCTCTTTCGCCTATAAAAATCGGCATGAATAATTTAGGCACATGCCCTATTAATTAGTTATATATATCAAGCTTTGTATCCGTTGTTTTATACTTCTCAAATTTCGCATTCGGTTCCAAAGGTTTAATATATTATGTTAGCATACATAAGTAAATAAGTTTGTAAATTGTTATGTATACATATAGTAAGTTATGAATTTGGTACAGTTTTCTTTTAGGTAGATTTGATTGATGATACGTGTCATAGTTTTTATATAAATTTATATTAGTCTGTAGTTTGTTTTTAAATATGTTATAATAACATTGATTTTTAAAGTGAGTATATTTATAGATTTATTTGAAATGTGTTTAAAAAAAAAACAGTACATTTATATGTAAGGTTTATAAAAGTTATAAGCTAGGTACATTCATATATTAGTTTAAAGATGTTAGTTAGTATACACATAAGCTGCTGTATATAATTTATAATTTACGCGTATATAAGTTTGGTTTGTATATAAGTTAAGGAATCTGTAGTTATTAAATAAAGTTATCAGTTTTATATTATAGGATATTTGTAACAGGTCAGTCTATATACTTTAAGTTGTGTAAGCGTGTCAGTTTTAATACCTGAGTTTACACGCATACTATATTAAGTTATAATCGACAGTTTCTTTATGTATAAGTCTGGTTAAAGTATAAGCATAAATATATTTAACATAGAATCTACTTGTTATACGTTTATTTGTATAGCTGCATCATGGGTTTAAAAATTTAAACCGATGATTTTATTTTGTATATTTATTTTTCTTAAAGTAACATATTGATTTTTAAGAAGAGAGAATAATATATATATTACATCAATATGGGTTTAAAAATTTGAATATGATTTGTATATAAACATACATGAACTTTATACGGTGTATCTATTCAATTATACCATCTATCCTTATCAATTCAGTTCTGATTTGACTTCGTCAACTCCTATTTATCAGCTTGTCCGACAAACCCATGTCCTTCGTGCTTTGCTTCGTAATTCATGCTTGGATTTCGTAACTCAACTTCGTTGTCTATATCCTCTAACCTCGAAAGGTGAGCAATCACTCACGATTTACATTCTTTTATTTACTAAATTTGATTTCAATTGGGACGAAATTGAAATATGAGGCTGTAGTTATTTAAATTGTTATATATGCTATTATCTGTAAGTATTCACTTATGGGATATGACACCATATCCTATTGTTTATATATTTATTTTGATGATATATGCCTGTTGTTATAATATTTACATATCTGTTATCACTCTGCAAGTTCCCTGTTAGTATAGAAATCACTATGGGTTGAAATGATACATACCCGAACAGACTTTAGAATAGGAGAAAATCGTTATGGGTTGAAATGATAAACCCAAGCGATTTCATTTAATTGAATTGGGATTACGGGTTGAAATGCTATCCACCCGTATACATTTAGTGTACGGATTGAAATGATAAATATCCGTAACACTTGACCATATGATAAGAAATATATACAGACATCGTTGGTCCATATATATAAATATTTTGAAATTTAATTCATTGTTTTGGAAAGAAATATATGGTCTTATTAAATGTTAATCCTTAAATTTTTTTTATATATAAAGGGTAATGATATATAGATTTAATAATATTTAATTTAGTCAAAATTTGATTTAATACATAAATTATGCTAAATATTTATGTAAATTTTATTCCAAAAGTATTCTGCAATCTACTAAGATTGGGAGATAAATGTGGGTTTATCTAAATGGTATTTAAATAAGGATTTATTCAATTAAATCAATTTGAAATTTTTGAATGGGAAATTTAAGGGTATGATTTTGTAATTGGGTTTTATTTAAGCGATTTAATGAATATTTCACGTTTAAATACATTAAAGAAAATATTGAGTAAAATGTAATTTAAGGTTACTTAAATGATATTGTATCTAATGAGGGATTATTTAAGACTAGATAATAATGAGGTTAAATCGAGATCTATATGGAACTATTAAATTGAACATTTAATTAAATATTAAAGCGTTGAACTATATTGGGATTTAAATGGTTTATTTTGAGATTCAGATATGTATTTGAAATCAGTATAGTTGAATTTAGTATTTAGGAACTAAATTGATTAAAAAGTTAGTTGAAACGTTGAATACTTAAAGTTTTGAAATATATTGAACATAAAGGGTATTTTGTGATTTCAAATCCGAATTTGAGATCGATAAAATTGAAGTGGTTATTTTAGAAATTGAGTTGAATTTAAATTAATAAATTGAGATTGAAATAGATTTAAATGGGGTGGTCAGGTTGATGTTAAACGATTTGTCAAGTTGAGGGAATTGAAATTTCTTTACTGTACAAATTATTTAATATATAAAAATACTATTTGGGAAGTATAGAGATATTTGAAGTGAAAATGATATTTTGTTTTGAAGTATAAATTAAGTTGAAAAGACTACGGTGTTATAGTGTATATTTCTATCTTTTAGATAGTTCCATGGACCCTTAGAGGATGGTTATCCCAAACATCCTCTAAGTTAATTATATTTCAGTTGATATTTCACTTGAGTTAGATTTATAGATATAAGAATGTTAATCCTGACTCGAGTGTTTTGTGTTTTGCTTTACGCTCGGGTCAGACTGAGAGATACAACATTTGAGACTCATCTTCGAAGCTGGAGCTTTGCTTGAAGATCCAGCTATCTATCCCTTCAGTCATCCAGTTGATTAGTTCGGAGAAGCCATCTGTTACATTGGAGACTTCATGGCATTTGAACTATTCGGTTGTATTTTATTTCTAACGCTGAGGTATATAGTAGCTTCATGAACTACTATTCTTTATCTATTCCGCTGCATTGTATTACTCTGTGTAAGTGATCTATGATTGATTTATTTACTGTATATTTTAAGTTTTGCCAAATTTTATTAACAATTCGGTATTTTGAATTATTCAAGTCGGACATGTATGGTTTTATTGTCGATTTGAATGGTCTAAAATAGCGGGTCGTTACACAACCGAAGCAACGGGGTATTTCCAACGGTACTTCCAACGGCTACCAATGGCAAATAGCCGATGGAGGCCGTTGCAATAAAATGACCAAATAGCCGTTTGTAGCTATTGGTAGCCATTGCTAATATGGGTGAATTTTTTTTATAACAGCAAGCCATTCGCCTTCCAGCCACACAAAATCAATATATATCCATTTCCACTCCATTTCCACTACATTTCATATGTATGTATGTGTGTGTGTGTGTGTGTGTGTGTGTGTGTGTGTGTATATATATATCACATATCCAACACATTATACCACAAACAATATAAATAACAAAAAATTAACATCAAATTTCATTTTCAAACCAAACTACAAGTCAATATGTACATAAACAACAAAACCCTCACCAACACCAACTCCAATCCATATTCAAGTCAAAATACACAATGCAAACACTTAAACCTCACCACCTCAAAGTCAATATATACACAATAACCATTAAACACAATGCTCACTACCTCAAAGTCAATATATACAATAACCGAACACAAAGATAATAATCATCATACCTCTCAAGCATCATCCTCACCTCCGGAAGCACCAGACGACGAAGGGAAGGAACCATGCCTATGCGCGTACTCCGATAAACGTTGATTCAGCTGCTCCATTTGTATAGCGCGAATACGGTCCTGCTCTTGCAGCTGCTCAACCATGGCTCTAAGCTCTTTTATTTCTGCTTTGTCACACGCCTTTTGAGCTGTCCGAACCTGCAAATAGAATGTGAGATGTTCACATTTGTATTATAATCATTTTCTTAAGCAATGCATATTTTAAAATATAGAAACGTAAATGACGTGATCTTAAGCAATGCATATACCACAAGGAAATGCATATTTTATTAAATGATAATGGTGCAGGATGGTAAATCACGTATATGTCAGATTTAACTCAGGTAGAAATCATTATATGTATAGTGTATCTAAAGGTTAATTTATTAAATATAATATTGCAATGTTTATAAGATTACCGCTTGGTTTCCATAGCCATAGCGCCTATTCCGCTGCGTCGGATCCATGATAACGTCGAAAATATTATCTTGCTTCTCTATCGTCAACTCATCGCGATCCAATTCTGAAAGCAGCTCTGCCCATGCCTCCTGAAACTTTGCATAAATTAAAAACAATTACATGTTAAAAGTAGTAGAATAGGATTTAAACTTATTGATATTAATAAAATAAGATTTAAAATATGCACACATATGCAGCCGTCGCCTTATCATCCTCATCCCACTGATATGTAATATTATCAGCATTGTCTGCTTGTCTTGATACGTGGGCGTGGGTAAATACCTCCATCATAGACATAGGACGTCCAAGCGATCTTTCCTGCAATAAATAATTTATATATTTTAATTTTTCTTAGCTAATTAGTGAACTGATTAATATACAAAATGTAATAACGGTTTAGATCGTAATTGATAAATTTACCAATTCCTCACGGTGGTGCTGAAAAGACTTGGATCCGCCACGATGCGTTATAGGATTCCTACTTCTATTGGCGGAGTTCCTCTCCGACTCCACCTGCAATTTAAATTGAATATTATATTTACTAATTGCGAAATAATTAACTATATATTTGGTAGATTTACCTTGAACTCGTCGATCTCCCACCAACTCATCCAAGAAACCCATATGGAAGCGCTCATCCAGTTCGGTTTCTTTCCCATTTTTTAAGAGCTGACATTACCTCCCTGTAATTTTTGGCGACCTTCGAATTCCGGTGGCGTTGAACCATGGCGACATCGGGCTCCGCCAGTTCCACTTGCCCCTGTACAAAGAGAAAATATCACTAATTGTTCATTTATACTTATTTATATAGTAAATTTGTATAAACTCACCAGGAAATCCTGCCAGATGGCCTCCCTGACTTGGTCAGGGATCTTACTCCACTTAGGACATCAATTTGTCATCCTACTCATATATGATTGCTTGAAAATGCCAAGCACAACGCCTGAGGGCTCCAAATCAAATCCCCCGTGTTAAATATAAAACAAAGCTTTAGACAAGTATATATATGTGTGAACAAATTTATATTGTTATCATTTTAATTTTGATACTTACGCTCCATCAACCTTCGGCTACAAATATACAAGTGGTCGAGCCGGAGGCTTACCACAACTCTCGCTGCCCGAGCGAGAAGAGCTACGACGTCTGGAGCCTGACATAATACCTGTTGAAAGTTTCATTTTTAATTATACACATAGATAAAATGATGATGATATGTGGTGCATGTAATAAAGTCATTTTTAATTGGTAGTGCATGTAATGATGATGATGATATGTGATGCGTGTGCATGAATAATTGTAAAAATTACCGGATATTACTCAGCCCTCGTCATTTACTAATTCAGACTCGGTCTCTTGCTCTATATCGTTTTCCTCTACACTCTCAAATGCTTCAACTGACACATTTTTTCATTATTTAATTGTCCAAAATCAGTTTGATCGTCTGTGATCGTGATTTCAACATTTTCCTCGATATCTGCTTGATAGGCTTATTCTTTTGGAATATTCTTTCCATCGAATGTAAATCTCACCTTGGTTTTAAAAACGCAGACCAATCCGCTTTATCTCTTTTAGAGATGGATAAGGGGCTTAATAAACTTGTAGGGATTGTTTGGCTAGTACAAAAGGATCGTACTGCTGATAACGGGAGGTATGTTTTATTTCTATAAGATTATAATTTGGATGCACGTTAATACCATAACATGGAACATTGCTGAACTAGTTGCATCTAAACAAAAATATTTCCTCTACGAGTCTTATAAAATATGTCAATTGCAAAATCTATGTTAACACGCCATAACAATCATGTATATGATTATTAGGATCATCACTGCCTTTAACAAATACACCGGTATTGTTTGTTAATTTTTCAGCACCGTATTCTTTGGTGTTGAATTTATATCCATTAACGAAAAATATTGGATACGTTTTAACTTACCTTTTCGGTCCCAACGCCAAATGTTTAATCCTTCATCGACCACATTATTTGTAGGATCACAAACGTATTTTGAAAACCAAGTACCGAAATTTTTGCTTAAATCGCCGTTTGGATTTTGTGATTCATAAACACTTCAAACAAAAACATAATATATTGCTTTGTTATTAATTTACACGTACAGTATTAAATTAAATTTATCAAAACTTGTAATCTGATAATTACTTAATAAACGGTGCAACTTCTGGACAATTAAGAAGAATATATATGTGTGCTACATGGTAATCTCTATCATTTAACCATACTTCTACATATTTTCCAGCATGTCGACCACGTTGTTTAAAAATAGATAACATTGCTTCAGAAGAAGAATCTTGTTCAACGGTCTCATCATTACGCGCAACACTTTGAAATAATATATTCACATGATCATTGAAATAATGAGAGAAAAAGAATGATGCTTCTTCTTCGATATATGATTTGCAAATTGAACCTTCAACTCGAGCTTTTTGTCTAAGTACCTAATAAAAAATATTTCATATCAATATTGATTTTTATTTATAGTTAAATTAACATTTACATACTCAGTATTAATAACATACCTCTCGAATGGATACATCCATCCATATTGCACAGGACCTCGAAGACGTTCTTCAAATGGAAGATGAACAGGTAAATGCTCCATTATATTGGAAAAAGCTGGAGGAAGTATTTTCTCCAGTTTGTAGAGCAGTATAGGGATTTCTAACTCAAGTTTACGAAGACGGTCAACTTTTAACGTAGTTGAACAACGCTTCTTATAAAATAAACTAAGTTCTGTTATAACCTTCCAAACCTTTACGGGCAATAATTCTTTGAAAGCGACGAGTAACAAATTTTTCATCATTACATGACAATCATGGTTTTTCATCCCATTTAGTCTTCCGTTCTTATAGTCGACACATCTACGAAGATTAGATGAAATTCCATCAGAAAATCGTAATCCTTCCACCCATTTTAACAGTACTTTAACTTGGTTATTATCTAATTCATAACTATCAATTCATAACATGCTTGGGGTTTTAAGTGTCATTTGGCTTCATATGAAGCTCAGGACGATTGCATATTTCTTCTATATCACGTCTTGATTTCAGATCATCCTTAGTCTTACCCTTAACATTCAAAAGTGTATTAAACACATTATCAAATACGTTTTTCTCGTTATGCATCACGTTAATGTTATGACGGATTAAGAAATTTTTCCAATAAGGACACTCCCAGAATATACTCTGTTTGCACCAATTATGAAATGTCGATTTACCTTGGATTTCAGTTTGCTGCCCGGTTTCACGTATCTTTGGATAATCTTTTACAAGTTCGTATATATCTTCACTTGACCAAATCGTTAGTGGTTGTAAAATCTCATGTCTATTAGCTATGAAGTTTTTTTGTCCCTTCTAAAAGTATGATTAATATGGAGAAAACGTCGATGACAATCAAACCATGGAATTTTCTTCTAATGCCATAAAGAAAATGCTCGTGTTTCTTCCATACAGTAAGGACAAGCAAAACGACCGGCCGTACTCCAACCCGAAAGCATTGCATATGCAGGAAAATCGCTAATAGTCCATAACAAAGAAGCGAACATCCGAATTTTTTTTTGATACGTCGTATGTTACAACTCCTTCATACCACAATATTTTCAATTCTTCGATTAGTGGTTGTAAGTAAACATCGATAGCCTGTGTCGGATCATCAGGGTCAGGGACGACAATTGTAAGAAACATATATGGAGTTTTCATACACATCCACGTGGGTAGATTGTAAGGTGTAATGATTATAGGCCAGATGAATATTTAGAACCAAACTGAGAAAACGACGAAAATCCATCAGTGCACAAGCCTAGTCTTACGTTACGGCTCTCCGCTGCGAAATCGGGATATTTCTTATCAAAATTCTTCCATGGTTGTCCATCAGATAGGTGTGTAAACGTACCTTCTTCAGGTGTTCTCACACTGTGCCATCTCATATGATGCGATGTAACAGATGATGCATATAACCTTTGAAGTCTATGAGTGATAGGTAAATAATGCATATGCTTGTATGGAACTTCTTTTCTCTTTTTTTTCCTTGGTTTGTATCTTTCTTGATTACATATTTTACAATTCCGAAGACTGACATCATCTTTCCAAAACAACATGCAACCATTTAGACATGTATCAATTTTTTGATACGGCAAATCGAAAGATGACATAAGTTTTTTCACTACATAATAATTTTCGCACATTAAATTATCTGATGGCATATGGCATTTAGCAGCTTGTACAACAACCGTAAATCCGACTTTTGTGAGGTTGTACTTTGATTTCATTGCAATATACTCTGCAGTTGCCGATAATTGAGTGCCGCTAGTACATCCATTCCAAAGAGGTTTCTTAGCAGCATCCAATAAATCATATATTTTTTTCGCTCCAACATTTGGTTCGTCTTCGACGTTAAATCGTCGTTATTAATTTCAACAGTAGGGAACATTGATCGTGCTGCATCTTCAACCATATATTCTATGAGATTCGTCGTACTAATTTCATCACTAATGACCTCTATTGACTGTTCTTCGTTGCGTGTTATAATTTCTCCATGACGATCCCACACCTAATAATTGGTTACGAAACCATATTGGCGCAAATGAATCCTAACCATATTCGGTACTAAATGCTTCAACAATTTGCACCTACTACATGGACAACGAATTTCTACGTCGTTTCCAATATTACTTAAAGCAAATTCGACAAACACATTTACCCCGTTAAGAAAATGTTTACTTATTGAGCCTCCCATTTCTCTTCTTCGATACATCCAGCTCCGATCAATAAAATAATTGACCATTTTTCCTACTGTAAAACCTATGATCAATAGTAAAAAATTATTAATCAAATTCGATAAACACATTTAGATTTTACTGTTTTTTATAATCCATTTTCGTTTATATACAAAGTTATATTTCTTGATATTTTGTTCACATTTTTGAACCTTTTGTGATGGTCGGTCATCCTACTTCCCATTACAAACACAATAGTAATTACATTTCTTAAATCATATCATTATGAACGATTTTTCAAAATTTCCCCCCATGTTCCTTGTATGGTACACATATGCGTGTACACAAGGAACGAAAAGGAAATGCCCTCGAAATTTTGTGAACCATTTATAACGATATGATTTACAAAACGTAATTACTTTATAGTGTTTGTAACTTGTCCAATACAGGGACAAATCCAACAGATATTGTATCAGATGAATATGAATATCTGTTTTGCAATAAAAATGAATATTCATACAACGATCATATACAACACTAGTCAGACAAGAAATTTGAATTTTGTTTATATGTTACCGTTTTATTAAATATATAAAATAAAGCATACTGTGCATTATTTTATTTATATTCTACTATTTTACTATATATATAGTAAATTATATGATTTTTACTATTTCACAAAATATATAATTCATGTGTATATATATACTAAATTATATACTTATTTATCTAATGCTAATATATTTTGTAAAAGATATAATTCATGTTCGTAAAATAGTCGACTAATTCATGTTTGCCTAATATTTTACAAAACATACATAAAATAATTTAAATCAATCCTAACTAATATAATGCTAACTCAAATGCGCATTTACACTAAATTATAAACATATGTATATATGTGCATAATATATATACACAAACAATTTGGACATTTGGATGGTAATAATTGTAATTAGCACTTAGTTTGGTATAATAAACAATCAATAGGCTGTTAGATACAACTATAACAAAAAATTAACACAAAATTAGAAAAATATAAAATTTTAGTGTTTTCGGCAAAACTTGATTTTGAAAATGTCTGGGGATGGAGAGAGGGTGCTGGTGTAACGATCGCGATTTTTCGTTGCCGAAAAACCGAACCGTTAGGGTTTTAGAAGAAGAAAGAGGTAGAAGAAGAAAGAAAAGAAAGAGAAGAGAAAACAGAAAATCAAGTAACAGAACGAGAAACAATAACAGAATCTCACAGTCGCAGCGGAACAACATATAATAGATAAATGAATATTCATTAAAACAAAAGAACTATACATTTTATACATACATCACAATACATCATATCATCAGAGTGTACAACAATAAAACAGCGGAAAGAATACTATATACAATAGATAATAGACTACGCTATCCAAGCTCGCCTCCAACATCTGCACAGCAACTCCCGAATCCAGAATAACCTGATAACCTAACTCTAGACTGCCCGTGTGGAAAATAGTGGGCACCCAGAGTTTAGGAAAGGAACAATAAACTCCAGGTCAGTCATGTGACTGGTGTGAGAACTCAAAACAGTTTATCTTTAAACACGCAACAAGAAAGTTTAAATTTTGAAATCCGCAATGCTTTTTTGGAAAATGAAACTACCATAAGGCCTCCCGGCACACACACAATGCAAACGCACACATGGGGGAGATTTCTCCTTATGATAGTCAAACATGCTTACTACGAGAAAAATTCTTTGATATTATTACTAGTGCATAGTGGAAAATATTTCGAAAGTATAATATAAATCCTAGCCAGCATAGGTACCATGATACTATGCCTACTATAGCTGCCATGTTAAATGGCAGGTTCTACAACTAAAACCGTACAGGGCGCGTATTGGATGAATGGATTTCCAACAAATGGTCAGGCTAAGGAACTTCCTACTGCCACATGGGATCGCCTCTGGCGGGACGTCCCGAGAACTAACGTTACGGTTAGATCTCTGCCAACACAAGGCCGGGTTACCTCTGTAACTAGGTAACTACTACACGAATATGTCATCCCCCGGTCCTTTGGGACCTTTATCCGAGCGCTCGATACCAACAACACCACACAGAAATATATATATAGTGTTTCCACATGAGTAAATATCTGGGCTCCATACCATGATACCACCCTTTTCCAGAAGGAAATGACATACCCTAAAGGGCGCGACCCTCATAACCTTGCCGCATATTCCTGTTTCGACCATTTCCGGGGAGTGAGGTCCTGACGAAGTCTCGTCCACAAAGCTACGCTTTGTACAACAAAGCCATGCTTTGGGTCCACAGATGACCAAAGCAATAATCACAAAGATAAATGATCAAATAAATGATCATATCACAAATGACCAACCAAAGATCATCACACAGCAGCACTCAGCATGCCACATTACCAGATTGGGAAATATCGCTGATAACCTTCAACTACATAACCTCTGAGCTCGTACGTCTCAGAGAAGGGTGTTAAGCTAAGAGAATAAATTCTCCGCCACCAACAGAAATGTATTTGAAAGAAATCTGCTCTATCTCTCAAAATGTAATGTCAGACACGTAACCATACAAGTCTGTTCCGGGTTCGAACAGGACCGAAGGCACTTCCAAGGAAGCCCTTGCAATCCGGGTATTCACAATCCCGATAAAATTTCCCATCACAAAGGAAATCTCCATATCGTAGCTAACGATGCGGAGACAATCGATAGGTCATCCTATCGTTTTCACAAATACCCGGTCTTCAACACCGGTCTTCAAATGCAATCCAAACGACGTATCGCATATTCGGAATGGGATATATGACACAAAGGTCCTCTCCCGGCTAAACCGAATAGCGAGCGCTTATTTTAAAAATAAGTGTGCATTCAATTCCAAACAAACACAATCAATACCATCCAAGGGTAAATATTGATAGTCGGTTATTTAACTATCAATAAAGATGCGCCACATCATCAGATTCCAAATAATTTTTCCAAAATTATTAAGTCCCAAAATATCTTTACAAGATATATATATACAATTTCCAAATAATTGCCCAATTTATTTGCTTTACCAAAACCACTTCACGATAAAATTTTCCACACTTAACCAATTGAAAAACCAATTTTCAATTTACCTTTACCATTTTAAAACCAATTTTCAAATTACATTAACCATTTGCAAACTAATTTCAAATCACCTTAACCATTTGAAAACTAATTTCAAATCACCTTAACCATTTGAAAACTAATTTCAAATCACCTTAACCATTTGAAAACTAATTTCAAATCACCTTAACCATTTGAAAACTAATTTCAAATCACCTTAACCATTTGAAAACTAATTTCAAATCACCTTAACCATATATACCTTTTGAAACAAATTTCAAACCACCAAATAAATCTTTACCGATTTATTTTAACTTACGTTCCAAATTCGTAAATTATATTTTCAAATTTAAAAATAAATCAACATTTATTTTTAAACAAATTTCCCTTCATATACATAAATTCCAAGGTGGATTTAAATTCCAAGCATCTACCAGCATACGATTCCCAAATCGATTTCAAGTTATTTGCTTTCAATTACCTTAAAGGTGAATTCACAAAAACCGTTCCATTTCATATTAGAAAACCATTCCCATGCTTATTTTAAAAATAAGTAATTCACAAATTTATTTATTTTCAACGATTTGAAAATATTCCATATACTTAAATCACAGTTAAGTATTTATTCCATTCTCTTTAAGAAAACATTCCCTTATTCACATTTATTTGGGTTAAAAACGAATGTTGCGTAAAACATCGTTACGACAACCCAAAAACACTAGTATATGGATTTGAAATTAAAAATAGATATATAAATCCAATACTATACAAATTATCCCCTTCTGTTTCTCGAAAACGTCTATTTCAACAATCAATGTTGAAATCTATGTTTTCAATACTCAATACATTTTAAAACACCTTTAATTCGTTTTAAATTCCATTTAAAACATTCCTTTCCCAAAAACAGACCCATTTTATTTAATAATCTATTCAATATTCAAAATAGTGAATATAGCCCACTTAACAAATTCCCATATTTCAATTTATCAAATTCGATGGATTTCAAATTTATAAACATAGTTTATAAATTCCATTTCTATTATAAACCCCAATTTTATAAATTCCTTTATTAATCCGATGCAATTTACATAACCCAATTTCATACCCAAAAGCCATATTGTAAGTTAAATACTTATAATATTATTTATTTACCAAATCGTTCCTTTGAACTTCACCAATTTAAAATCTTATCACTTACAAGATTTCTTTATGGTTTATAATAATTTCGACTAATGAAATCTTCATTTATTAACAATTTCTATAAAATTCCCCTTTTTAATGCCCAAATCCATTTCTATAAGTTAATAACTTATAAACTTAAATTTTTCCAATAACCGTTCGTTTTATAAATTTCACATTTATTAATCTATAAATCCTAGTGAAATTCATGTTATACATCAACTTAACACTTTATAAATTTATTCTATAACTTCAATAATTTTTATTTAAAAACATCCATTTATAAAATCCTTTATATAAACCATTAATAATAATAACTTCCCAAAAACCAAATTTAACTATTTTATAAAAACCTATTATTGTTAAAAATTTCTTTTAAGTTATATTTTATAAAAATATAAATTTTTAAAACATAAAGATTTATCCATCTATTTATTTTAAAATTTAATCAATTCAAAATTTTTAATAAACCATATTCTTTGAGAAATCACTTTTAAATCCCTTTTTAAATTCAAAAACCGTATTTTTTAAATTTTTAAAAATTTGAATCCGATGATGCAACAACATCGAATGGTCAATCATGGGAATAACATCATATATCAATGTGATTATCAACAATCAACATAATATTCATAAACAAATAAATATGTGAGGAATCCAGTTGGATCCCTCCAACCTGTTACCCTGCATCCACAGACGTTAGCACAATACCAATTCCACTTCAAGGTGGAATATCGCGGTATATGGGATTTTATAAATATTCCGCTTAATAACGGCGCAATAGGGTCTCATCCGCTATACGAGGCGGGAAATCAAATCCGATATATACATATGCCAATATATATATATCGCTATATATAGTATATATCCTACTATATCTACTAACACAATCAATCAGCAATCAACAATCAATATTAACTATTCAAAATTTTAAACAAAACCTTTCGATTGAGTGAGGAGTTCTCACCTTGATTTTGTTTCCGTTTTCGCGTTCGTTTCGAATAAAATTAAACGAACGTTTAATTTTACCCGAAATTCAAACGAGCTCCAATCGACTCCAAACCAGTTGCATTGCGAAGAGCTCGGCGATACGAAGCCAACGCAAAAAATCTCGTTCAATTTGGACCTCGCAGCAAAAAGTTATCACGTTTTAAAGATTGAACGAATTTGAATTTTGAATTTAAACTAAAAATTAAAAGAAAACACCTCACCCATCTTCACGCGTGCGGGCCCCATCCACCTTCTCTCCCGTTCGTTCGCGTTTCATCATCCCAGGTAGTGAACGCACAAAGAACCCACCAAGCTTGAACTAGGGCTTGATTTTCCGACCACAACGTTCGCCTATTCGTCGATCAGGGAGCGCCACCACCTCCGCCTACGTGAGAGCCATGCTCGGCTGCCCTGGAGTGGAGCTCGGCCCTCTCCCCCTCCTTGGGTTGCGTGCGCAGCCACCAGAGAACGCGGGCCCCTCGCCCACTGCTCGTTGCTCCAATTTCGATCTCGACCGTTGAAGTTGTAGTTCACAGCGTGCTCTTCGATTTCCGTTTAGAAAGTTCGTGGAAAATGTCGACGGATTGGTGTGGATTTGAGGTGGAAGTTGGGTGATTTCTGGCCTTTGAATAATTAGGGCCGGCCATAAACATGATGAGCTAGGGTTTTGGTGAAAATTGCATTTATAAACAACTATTATTATTATTTTAATAATAAAATCTCCAATTTAACACTTTTGCAAACGAACTCCAAACGACGCGTTCCGACAGGCGATTCTAAGGTTTTTCCGCGTTCCGGACGCAATGGAACAGGTTTCGTAAGCTAATTCGGAAGTATGTGTGAGATACGACTATAAACGCTCAATTTAAACTTAAACCGATTTAAACGATTTCTAGGCGTTTTGGCTTGTACCGGACAAACGGCAAATCCAAACGACTTGAAATTTGAAATCTTGCAATAATATCACATTACGGATCCGATGAAACTGGTTTCGTCGAAATCCGAGACCGTTTGAAAAATGGCTATTTTAACTCGCTAAATAAATATTAAAACGATATCGATGCGTTTCGAGCTGCCACGGTCAAACGACAACTCCGATTGCTACGAAAATTGAAATCCGATAATAACTAACTATTACGGATCCAATGGAACTCGTTTCGTTCAATTCTGAGACTGTTCAAAAATTGGCTATTTTACAGTCGATAATTAAATATTAAAATATTCAATTTTCACAAATTAACTCCAAATTCAATTTTACAAGTTCCAAAATATTTCTATAACTTCAATATGATAAAACAAAATTTTCCAAATCATTTCCCATTATATTTAACCCAATATTTAATTATTTCTGGAATTTCACTATTAAATAAATCGATTTAATTGCAAAATTAAATCCAAAATTCAAAATAAAATTTATTCGACTCCAAAAATTCCACTTATTAATATTTAAAATTAATTAAATACTCAAATTCAAATTATTAAAAATTCTGGGTCGTTACAATCTTCCCCCCTTAAAAGAATTTCGTCCTCGAAATTGCAAGTTAAGGAGAATAATCCTAAACCGTTTATTATTTTTCCAAAGCTAATTAGTTTTACTAACTTTTCAAAACAATCTTTTTATTAAGGATTTACTATTATTTCAATTAGCTTTCCCAATTCAATTATAAGTTTCAAACAACTTCGTTTACTTAACAATTTAAATTTAAATTTAAATTCAAATTTCAAACTTTCAAAATTTCTCAAAATTTTTCTAACTCCCTAAATTTTCGAAAAATTTCGCCAGAGTCTCCTTTGCGCGGCTAGATCGGTACGACTACAAAATGGCACCACGGCCCCTCAGAATCAAAAGAAAAAAAGAAAGCCAAGTGGCTGGAGAAGGAAATCACCAAATCTCATATAAAAACTGAAATACGTACCTTTTTGTTGAGCAATTCAATTTAACTTCATAACCAAAATCCCAATTCCATTATATACCTGTATATCATACTAGTAATAGTATCCAATTCCAACATCAACATTCAAATCATTTTGCCAATTCAATTACAAAATTTCCAATACATGCTTCTTATACATTTTTGGTTTATTATTGAAGTTGCATATTCAATTCATTCGTTTCAATTAGTTACATTCACTAATTAAATTCACATTGGTTCATATTCAGCCCAAATCAAATTCAATTCTATTCAAATTCATTTACTTTACATTCAATTTGAATTCAATTACATAGTTTTCAAATGCGCTAATTCAATTTCATTAACACTAAATGAATTTACATACAATCAACCAACAAGCAATAACGACCAATGTACATCCAATACAACCAAATTTTATTCGTTTTACTTACATTCAATTTGGTTCAACTGTTTTAATTCCAATTGGTTTAACATTCAATTGATTTTCATTCTATTATTCAACTATTTTCAAATGAATTTACACTTGCATGCATCATTTCATATCAACTTATTCATATTCTATTGATTAACATTCAATCCATTCTTTAATTCAATTGCTAGTTCTTTTTTTTTTTTTTTTTTTTTTACAAATAAAATTGAATTTCATTTATATAACTTAAGTTCACATCTTTAACAATTTCATTTACTCACTTTATTCATTTATTTTGATATTAACATCAATTCTTTCAACATTACTTAACTTGCATTCCATTTCAACTTTATTTACATCATTTAATTCACTTGATTATTTAACTTTGATACAAAGGTCAAAAAAATTTTTTTTTTTAACTTCACTTAAGTTATTCCATTTAACATCATTTGTTCAAATAAACTTAAGCTTTACTTATCAATTCAATTCGGATTTTAAATCCCAAAGTAAATCCTATTTAACTTTTACTTAAGTCAAATTCATATCAATATTCAAATTCATATTCCATTTTACTTAACTTAATTGTTTAACCACTTCAACAACTGGTTTCACTTACATTTTCCCATTTAATAAGTTATAAAACTTATTATTCAACTTCTAACTTATATTATAAGTTCAAAACCTTTTTCACTTATATTTATCAACTTCAAGTTGAATTTTAATTTTCAAATTTGTTTATTACAACAAAACTTCAGTTTTTAATTCATTTTTGTAGCAAATCCATCACATAGAAACTCGAAAATGATACTGATGATGCTGCAGTCATCACCCTTATTATTTCCCAGTGACAATAGTGAAATCAATGCTAATTATTCTTTCAAAAAGTTTTCTTTCTATTCATAAATCACTTTTATAAACCTTTTACTTATATAATTTTACTTCTTATATACATACATGATTATCTTACAATTGTAAATCATTATTAATTATAATTTCATCTTATGATTCATTGGTTTATACCATTATTCTTTTTACAATAGTTGCTTTTATTAGCTCATTCAAACAACTTTTAATTATTTTATATTTATATCATTTACAACAACCAAGCAATCAATTATATACACACTTCAATAATTCCTGAAAAATTATTTTCTTTTTATATATAAAATATAATCGAGGTAAAATTATTTCATTTACCCAATTTAAAACAATATTGTGTCGAATTGTTCTATTCAAGTGTTTAGGAACCCCTTCGATTCAGTTTTCGAGGCTGCGCCGACGAAGGTTCATATACCACTCAATAAACCAATCATCACAATATAAAACAATTTTATATTCACTAACAAATACGCACTCATATCTATTATTACACTCACACTCATTCTAGAGTACTGCTGACTCTATCTCTAATGAGTAATACCCAACAGAGCAGGTTGTCGCTTAACCATATGCTCTGATACCAAATGTAAAGAACCTCATTTCCGTCAGCAGTAACCGGTAGGCTTTTCAACCATCCCAGCCCCACCGTGGCTTACACTGATACCCCAGACCTTGCTTTTACAGCCAGCCTCTCGACTGTCACGGCTTACGCCTAACCAACCCCGTAAAGAGGACGTGTAGGGGTAAGAGTCTCCCGTTCGCCACCTAACGCAAAGCGAGAACCCCCCATCACGTTTCACCTAGATAAGCAAGTCTGGTCCGGGTTCGAACAGGACCGAAGGCACTTCCAAGGAAGCCCTTGCAATCCGGGTATTCACAATCCCGATAAAATTTCCCATCACAAAGGAAATCTCCATATCGTAGCTAACGATGCGGAGACAATCGATAGGTCATCCTATCGTTTTCACAAATACCCGGTCTTCAACACCGGTCTTCAAATGCAATCCAAACGACGTATCGCATATTCGGAATGGGATATATGACACAAAGGTCCTCTCCCGGCTAAACCGAATAGCGAGCGCTTATTTTAAAAATAAGTGTGCATTCAATTCCAAACAAACACAATCAATACCATCCAAGGGTAAATATTGATAGTCGGTTATTTAACTATCAATAAAGATGCGCCACATCATCAGATTCCAAATAATTTTTCCAAAATTATTAAGTCCCAAAATATCTTTACAAGATATATATATACAATTTCCAAATAATTGCCCAATTTATTTGCTTTACCAAAACCACTTCACGATAAAATTTTCCACACTTAACCAATTGAAAAACCAATTTTCAATTTACCTTTACCATTTGAAAACCAATTTTCAAATTACATTAACCATTTGCAAACTAATTTCAAATCACCTTAACCATTTGAAAACTAATTTCAAATCACCTTAACCATTTGAAAACTAATTTCAAATCACCTTAACCATTTGAAAACTAATTTCAAATCACCTTAACCATTTGAAAACTAATTTCAAATCACCTTAACCATTTGAAAACTAATTTCAAATCACCTTAACCATATATACCTTTTGAAACAAATTTCAAACCACCAAATAAATCTTTACCGATTTATTTTAACTTACGTTCCAAATTCGTAAATTATATTTTCAAATTTAAAAATAAATCAACATTTATTTTTAAACAAATTTCCCTTCATATACATAAATTCCAAGGTGGATTTAAATTCCAAGCATCTACCAGCATACGATTCCCAAATCGATTTCAAGTTATTTGCTTTCAATTACCTTAAAGGTGAATTCACAAAAACCGTTCCATTTCATATTAGAAAACCATTCCCATGCTTATTTTAAAAATAAGTAATTCACAAATTTATTTATTTTCAACGATTTGAAAATATTCCATATACTTAAATCACAGTTAAGTATTTATTCCATTCTCTTTAAGAAAACATTCCCTTATTCACATTTATTTGGGTTAAAAACGAATGTTGCGTAAAACATCGTTACGACAACCCAAAAACACTAGTATATGGATTTGAAATTAAAAATAGATATATAAATCCAATACTATACAAATTATCCCCTTCTGTTTCTCGAAAACGTCTATTTCAACAATCAATGTTGAAATCTATGTTTTCAATACTCAATACATTTTAAAACACCTTTAATTCGTTTTAAATTCCATTTAAAACATTCCTTTCCCAAAAACAGACCCATTTTATTTAATAATCTATTCAATATTCAAAATAGTGAATATAGCCCACTTAACAAATTCCCATATTTCAATTTATCAAATTCGATGGATTTCAAATTTATAAACATAGTTTATAAATTCCATTTCTATTATAAACCCCAATTTTATAAATTCCTTTATTAATCCGATGCAATTTACATAACCCAATTTCATACCCAAAAGCCATATTGTAAGTTAAATACTTATAATATTATTTATTTACCAAATCGTTCCTTTGAACTTCACCAATTTAAAATCTTATCACTTACAAGATTTCTTTATGGTTTATAATAATTTCGACTAATGAAATCTTCATTTATTAACAATTTCTATAAAATTCCCCTTTTTAATGCCCAAATCCATTTCTATAAGTTAATAACTTATAAACTTAAATTTTTCCAATAACCGTTCGTTTTATAAATTTCACATTTATTAATCTATAAATCCTAGTGAAATTCATGTTATACATCAACTTAACACTTTATAAATTTATTCTATAACTTCAATAATTTTTATTTAAAAACATCCATTTATAAAATCCTTTATATAAACCATTAATAATAATAACTTCCCAAAAACCAAATTTAACTATTTTATAAAAACCTATTATTGTTAAAAATTTCTTTTAAGTTATATTTTATAAAAATATAAATTTTTAAAACATAAAGATTTATCCATCTATTTATTTTAAAATTTAATCAATTCAAAATTTTTAATAAACCATATTCTTTGAGAAATCACTTTTAAATCCCTTTTTAAATTCAAAAACCGTATTTTTTAAATTTTTAAAAATTTGAATCCGATGATGCAACAACATCGAATGGTCAATCATGGGAATAACATCATATATCAATGTGATTATCAACAATCAACATAATATTCATAAACAAATAAATATGTGAGGAATCCAGTTGGATCCCTCCAACCTGTTACCCTGCATCCACAGACGTTAGCACAATACCAATTCCACTTCAAGGTGGAATATCGCGGTATATGGGATTTTATAAATATTCCGCTTAATAACGGCGCAATAGGGTCTCATCCGCTATACGAGGCGGGAAATCAAATCCGATATATACATATGCCAATATATATATATCGCTATATATAGTATATATCCTACTATATCTACTAACACAATCAATCAGCAATCAACAATCAATATTAACTATTCAAAATTTTAAACAAAACCTTTCGATTGAGTGAGGAGTTCTCACCTTGATTTTGTTTCCGTTTTCGCGTTCGTTTCGAATAAAATTAAACGAACGTTTAATTTTACCCGAAATTCAAACGAGCTCCAATCGACTCCAAACCAGTTGCATTGCGAAGAGCTCGGCGATACGAAGCCAACGCAAAAAATCTCGTTCAATTTGGACCTCGCAGCAAAAAGTTATCACGTTTTAAAGATTGAACGAATTTGAATTTTGAATTTAAACTAAAAATTAAAAGAAAACACCTCACCCATCTTCACGCGTGCGGGCCCCATCCACCTTCTCTCCCGTTCGTTCGCGTTTCATCATCCCAGGTAGTGAACGCACAAAGAACCCACCAAGCTTGAACTAGGGCTTGATTTTCCGACCACAACGTTCGCCTATTCGTCGATCAGGGAGCGCCACCACCTCCGCCTACGTGAGAGCCATGCTCGGCTGCCCTGGAGTGGAGCTCGGCCCTCTCCCCCTCCTTGGGTTGCGTGCGCAGCCACCAGAGAACGCGGGCCCCTCGCCCACTGCTCGTTGCTCCAATTTCGATCTCGACCGTTGAAGTTGTAGTTCACAGCGTGCTCTTCGATTTCCGTTTAGAAAGTTCGTGGAAAATGTCGACGGATTGGTGTGGATTTGAGGTGGAAGTTGGGTGATTTCTGGCCTTTGAATAATTAGGGCCGGCCATAAACATGATGAGCTAGGGTTTTGGTGAAAATTGCATTTATAAACAACTATTATTATTATTTTAATAATAAAATCTCCAATTTAACACTTTTGCAAACGAACTCCAAACGACGCGTTCCGACAGGCGATTCTAAGGTTTTTCCGCGTTCCGGACGCAATGGAACAGGTTTCGTAAGCTAATTCGGAAGTATGTGTGAGATACGACTATAAACGCTCAATTTAAACTTAAACCGATTTAAACGATTTCTAGGCGTTTTGGCTTGTACCGGACAAACGGCAAATCCAAACGACTTGAAATTTGAAATCTTGCAATAATATCACATTACGGATCCGATGAAACTGGTTTCGTCGAAATCCGAGACCGTTTGAAAAATGGCTATTTTAACTCGCTAAATAAATATTAAAACGATATCGATGCGTTTCGAGCTGCCACGGTCAAACGACAACTCCGATTGCTACGAAAATTGAAATCCGATAATAACTAACTATTACGGATCCAATGGAACTCGTTTCGTTCAATTCTGAGACTGTTCAAAAATTGGCTATTTTACAGTCGATAATTAAATATTAAAATATTCAATTTTCACAAATTAACTCCAAATTCAATTTTACAAGTTCCAAAATATTTCTATAACTTCAATATGATAAAACAAAATTTTCCAAATCATTTCCCATTATATTTAACCCAATATTTAATTATTTCTGGAATTTCACTATTAAATAAATCGATTTAATTGCAAAATTAAATCCAAAATTCAAAATAAAATTTATTCGACTCCAAAAATTCCACTTATTAATATTTAAAATTAATTAAATACTCAAATTCAAATTATTAAAAATTCTGGGTCGTTACAGCTGGCGTTGATTGATGGCGTTGGAACGGCTGCCAGTTGCGTGGGGAAGCTAGGAGCAAGAAAGGAGGAGGAGCGGGGGAGGGTTTTGGTATATTTGGGGAAGAAGAGAATAATGAATCAGACTCGGCCTCGCTGCAGGTTTACATGAATATTTTCAACGGCTTCCAATGGCCGTAAACGGCTCTTTTTCCAACGGCTACCAACGGCAAGTTAAAAAATAACGAGCCATTGGTAGTCGTTGGAAACTCCCATTGGCGGCCGTTCGAAACCTATCATGGCTATATACTGTAGTTCTAGTAGTGCCTCAACTTGTTCCCTATTGGTCCTCCCCTCCTCAACTCGTATGGACTTTGCTGTTCAAGAATAGGACAAGGAATGTTGGAAAGTACATACCATTTTTGATGTGAATCTCACTTTCAGGGGTGATGCCATTGTCCCCCTTGAAGTTATTGTAGCTGGCAAGCAAGTGTGAAATGACTATATTGTTGGTTTCTTCTTTGATGAGCTGCTCTCATACACTGCAGCTGTTAAAAACTTGAAAAGAATCTGGAAACTCAAAAGCTCTATAAATGTTAAATTTGATGGCTTTATATTCTTATTTTTATTGTCTTGTGAAAAGGACAAAACATGAATACTCGAGGAAGGTCGGATTATAATGGGGAACAAGATGTTTATAGTCAAATATTGGAAGCCTGAAATTGGAAATATGTGCGACATTATTAAATATGTCCATCTTTTGGTTCAGATTTCTAATATTCCAATCTACGTTTGGTCTCATTTGGGCATAAACTGGCTAGTAAGTAGGCTACGTAAATTGCTATGTATGGATTAGTTCACTGAGCGACTTGATCGATTAGAATATACTAAATGCACGATCGAGGTCACTCCCAGCCAAGATTGGATATATCACTACCCTGTGAAATTAATGGATGGTGAGGAGCAAATGATCCATGTCAATTATTTATGGAAGCCAGAAATTTGTATAAGCTGCAAAATATTTGGGCATAGCACTTCATCTTGTTTGAGTGCTGATACGAAAAGTGATAATGCAAATGAAAGAATCCTGAAGTGAGTAAAAGTCAAGCTAATACTATTGTTAAGGAAATTAAAAAAAACAAATATAAGGTAATCGAAAAACGAAGATGGAAGAAAATGTTATGAAATAAGAAAAAGAATGTTAAATCTAGATCTTATGCTAATGATTTGTCAGCTGCAGTGATTGCTACCCTAGATTCCTATTCTGATCAGACAAATGGTAGAAAGTCAAGTGAAGAAGTGATGCCAGTTGAAGTAGTGGTTAATTTGAATTCTGAAGATAATTAATCTTCATGAATTTGCTGAGGAAATAGTTCAAACTAACAACAAATTTTTAATATTAGCTGCATATAATGATGTTGCCTCTGCTATTTGCCATGTAGTTGAGAAGCTAGCTTCAGAAGAAGAGAAAGATTATAATGCTGATATACAAAACAATTTAGTTTCCAATGTGCACGCATGGACAAGTGATGTAAATCAAGGTATGAGGTATCGTTCGAAATGCCGAAATCTCGGTTATCTCGTATCATTCTCGGCGAAGGGCGAAACGAAATTAAACCCTAATTTCGTTTCGCCATTGCCTGTTCAAAAAATTGCGCAACAGAAATAGCGAAAGCAAGTACAGGTTGAAAAAGAAAAAGCAAAATCAAAAGCACACGAGATCGAAAAACAAAAGCGATCACGATCAACAACAGAAATAACGTGAGCACACAGTGAAGATTCGATTCGATTTTGTGTGTATAAATATAGTCGAAATCGAACAAGGAAAATTAAAAATACTACCTAATTCTCTTCACTGTCTACTGTCGTAGGCGGCGATGGCAAAGGCAAAGCAAGGGCAAAGGCATGGCAAAGTCGAGGAGAAGGCACGGCGAAGTCGACGAGAGGCGAGGAGCTTGACGAATTCGAGCGAATCGAAGATGCAGGTAATTCTTTTCGAATCGCGATTTTTTTATATCTGGGTTGAATTATTGCTGCGTGAATAACAAAGAGTTGCCGTGAATAACAAATGGAGAGGGTGGGCTTTTGGGCTGTGACTTGTCAATATTTTTACACATACATTATCAAACCCAATAAGTCATTTCGCTATTGTTCAGTTCGCTATTGTTCAGTTCGCTATTGTAATTTCGCAAATATTATTCAGTTCGCTATTGTAATTTTGCTTCCTAAAAATAAGTCATTTCAATACGAAGTATGAACAAATGTTCCAAAAAAACATACCTACTTTGCTAGTACTGCCAATTGTCATGTAGTATCTCATTTATATAATATGGAAAGTGCTGGAACGACTGATTTTGCTGAATAAGTTGAACTGGCATATGTCGGACCTGAATATATTGAACTGACCTTATTATGCCCTGAATATCAGCCTTGAATATGCCGATTTGAATGTGGACTTAAATATGTTGGATTTAGAACATTGAGTATGAACGTGAATATATTGGACTTGAATATTGAGCATGAACATTGAACTTGACTCGAAATTGTGGACTTGAACATTGAACTTTGATGACTTCGATTATTGTTTTTTAATTCATTCATATTTAATTTTTGATTTTGATTTGGAATATTAATTTGTTTAATAACTTTTGTTGATTATAATTTCAGGTACATTATGGAAAATCCGACTGAAATTGGTTGGAATTATGGTACTGCGATCGATAGCAATCTTCGAAAAAAAAATGTAACTTTTGCAATAAAATAATTAATGGCGGTGGTGTGACACGTTTAAAGGAACATCTAGCGAGAGTGGGCGGCGACGTATTGGCATGTTTAATTGTACCTAAAGAAGTTAAACGGCTTATACGATCACATATCGTTCAAAAGAGAAATGAACGAAACAAAGGAAAGCTTGAAAAGCAACGCTTACAAGAGGAATTAATGAGCAGACCGCAACAACTATCGAAAAATGAAAATGAAGATGATGAACAACTTCAAAGTGTCATACGACAAAGCAGAGATGAATTTAGAGACGAAGAGCTGCATAAATCTCATACTGTAGGACGATCGGGTGGTGCTTCAAGTCAAACAATGCACAGATCTAATACCACTGGACGATCGGGTGGTGGTGATTTTGACACTAATGCTGCTGGACGAATCGACTCATATATGCAAAAACGAGGAGGTAGAACTCAACCTTCTATCAAGTCTGCAATGAAAGGTATTAAAGATGCCAAAAAACATATAGGTTGAGCAATTTCTAAGTTCTTTTTTTTCAACCATATTCCACATAATGTTGCTAACAGTCCATACCATACAACAATGGTTGATGCGATTGCAGAATGTGGTCGTGGAATTGATCCACCAACTGCATATGAAATATCACACTCGTACCTTGAAATGGAAATAGAAGAACTTGGGCAATATATTAAAACATTGCATAATTTCTGGATGAATATGGTTGCACATTAATGTGTGATAGGTGGAGTACACGGAATCGACGGAAAATAATAAATTTTCTCGTGTACTCTAACCATGGAACAATATTTATCAAATCTGTGGATGCCACAAATGAATTCCAAAGTGGAGAATATATTTGTGGATTAATGGATGATGTCATCGAAACAGTCGGTGAAAATAGGATGGTGCAAGTTGTTACAGATAATGGAGCAAACTACAAAGCTGCCGGTCAATTATTGATGCAGAAAAGAAGTCATTTATATTAGACACCATGTGCAGCACACCGCATTGACTGGATTTTGGAAGATATTTCCAAAGAGCCAGAGGTAACAACTATTATCACAAATTGTCAATTAATAACGACGTTTATATACAATCACGGTTGGTTACTTTCTATCATGAGAAAAGAGACCAACAATAAAGAATTGATTAGACCTGCAGTAACACGGTTTGCAACACATTTCATCGCACTGGACTCTATTCATAAACATAAAGATGACTTAAGATGGATGATTGCTTCAAGAGAGTGGACATCAAGAGTTCCTAGACTCAATACTAAAGACAAAAGAATAGAAAATATTGTCTCTATACTGATTTACAATAATGCTTTTTGGACTGCTGCGGCTTTTGTCATCCTTGTTTTTGAGCCATTGGTAAAGTTTTACGAATGGTAGATAGTGATGACAAAGCAGATATGGGATATCTTTATGAAGCAATGGATCTAGCAAAAGAATCGATTAGAAAAAATGTTGGTGGAAGGCAATGCCAAAAACGGTGGGATATAATAGACAAAAGATGGGAAAAACAGTTACATCGACCTATTCACGCCGTAGGTAATTTGTTTTATCTTATCGTCATACAAATAATGAAATATATAACATTTCAATAATATTTTAAAATTTTCCTATATAGGTTATTTTCTTAATCCGATCATTCAATATGGGGATGCGACAAACGATGGAGAAGTATTAAATGGATTTAACAACGTCGTTGAAAGAATGGTGCTAGACATTGTAAAACAGATTGAAATTGGAAAAGAGGTAAAACTAACATATATAATAGTTATGTTAAACATTTAACGTTTAAGACATATTAAATATTTAACTTCACATCACAGGTAGGAAGATATAGAATGAAAATGGGTGAATTTGGTTCTACAAAAGCAGGGCTGTCAATGGGTCGGGTCGGGTTTGGGTCGGGTCAAGTCGGGTTTGGGTTGATTTTAAATGGGTCGGGTTAACCCATTTATTAAACGGGTTATAAAAACTCAACCCGAACCCGACCCGCTTATAAACGGGTCGACCTGACCCGACCCGTGTAACCCGATTATAAACGGGTCGGGTCGGGTCATAAATGGGTCGGGCCAACCCGTATAAGGTGTAAACGGGTCGTAAACGGGTCGGGTCAACCCGTATAAGGTATAATTGGGTCGTAAACGGGTCGGAACGGGTCGTAAACGGGTCGGCACGGGCCGTAAACGGGTCGGGTTAACCCGTATAACCCGTATAAGTATAAACGGGTTGTTAACGGGTCAATTTCGGGTTAGCGGGTCAACCCAAAACCCACCCATTTACAAACGGGTCAAATTCGGGTTGACCCGAAAATGACCTACCAACTTAAACGGGTCGGGTTAACCTGCTAATTTCCGTGCGGGTTTCGGGTCGTGTTTCGAGTCATGTAGGAAATTGACAGCCCTATGCAAAAGCATACGCAGCGGTAAAGACATGTTTTCCCGCTCAATGGTGGTCCATAATTGGAAGAGAGGATGCTCCAAATTTAACACGTTTAGCAATACATATTTTAAGCCAAACAGTTTCATCTTCAAACTGCGAAAGAAACTGGACTACATTTTTAATGATTCATACAAAATTACGAAATAGAATAAAAATGGAAAGTCTTGAAAAATTGGTATATGTGCACAACATGAGACTAAGAGCAAAAAATTCAAGACGCCGCGACACTGAAAGTCAATTGATCGATCTAGACTATATATTCCATGAAGAGGATCCATTAGCAGAATGGACTACTGAAATTGAACCACCCTTGTTGCACAACGACCCTTGGATGGCCAGTACATTGAATGATGTAGTCGCTGCTGTCGATGGTATACCTACACAAGCAACAAAGAGTCAAAGCAAAGAAAATAGTAGCAGCTCGTCAAATGATGATCATGGTAATGCAGGTGGAAGTGGCGTTGGTTTAACAAGTAATTATGGTATTGGTTCTAGTGATGGTGGTGAATTATATAGACCAACTCAAACATATTCAAGAAGAAGCGAGCGGCAATCCTAACCGAAGAGATAGTAATTTAAATGTCGAATCCGGACATCAACATGATTATGAGCACCACAATCCATATACTTCAACTGATCCACCAACCTATAGGTATTCTACTTCTGACTATACAGGTGGTAACTCATATAGTGATATCTCGAGTGATCAAAATAGTCAAGCTGCATATACAACACAAAGTGATGAACCATCGTCTTTTGATAATATGATGGCGACATTTATGGGCCCAGGACAAATGCAATATGGTTATCCATCATATTATACAACACAAGACGATGAAGAAAATTATGAAAACAATCCATATGTAGCTTCGAGAAATAGTTTCTTGATGTAGTAGTGTTGTATGTAACATTATTATTTTATTGTACGCTATATTTCTATATGAATTTGAATCATTTATTCGTTACATTTTCATTAAAAATGCAAAAATCCAATATCAAGACCGAAACCGAAATAAGCGAAATGACCGAAACCATAAAAATTTCAAATGACCAAAACCGAGACCGAAACCGAGTTCTCGAACCTTAATGTAAATGCAGCTATGTAACACATTTTAAAACACCAACCTCCTATCAATTTCTCTATACCACTTGATAGCAATATTTTAACTGTGATATCCCGGGAATTTGGGCAATATAAATTTAATAATCTGTGTTTTAAATTTGATTTGATGTGATAATTTTAATAACAAATTTGGAATTTGATTTGATAATCATATTTTAATAAATATTTAAGTTGAAAGATTTTATCTTTTTAAATAAGTAAATTGTTTTCTGTTTATAATATATATTTGTATATATTGTAAATTGATAAATTTTGATTTTTGAATTTAGTAGATTAATTAATTTTCTAACTCTAATTTATATTTGATAAATTGGAAATTTGATTTAAATTTAACATTTAACTTTTCAAGACAATTTAATAAATAATTATATGGTTTATATTAAAGTAAAATCTTATTTGTTTAGATTTATATTTTAATTAACTTAAATTTGAAGTTAAATTTGTTTAACATCAAAGCTTTGTTTTTTTTTTTTTTTTTTTTAAAATTATTGCTTGAAAATGTTATATAAGAATTTAAAATACAATTTACTTATGGTTTTAATATATTGAGTGATAAAGGAAATTTATAGTCACATTTATAAATTACTTAATATTGTTTAATTTGTTATTTTTAAATAAAAATGATAATACCTAGTTTTTATAAACATAAATAAATTTTGCTAGAAATAGGATTTTTTTTTTTAATTTTATAAGAATTATATATGCATATGTATAACTTGATTTTTAGAATTTGATTTGATAAATTAATTTGAAGTTTGAATTTAATGTTTTAAAGAATAAATACTTAAAAGTATTTGAACAGGCTTTTATTTATAAAATTGTTTTGTTTTGTTTTTCTTTAAAAGAAAGGGATAAACTCATTTATATGTACACAAGAAATAAAAATAAGATTTAAAAGCTCTTATAAAAGAAATTTAAAGTTGTATAAACAATTTAGAATAAAAATTTAAATACCTAAATTACATATGTATGTTTATTAACACCCTAATTGACAAGTGTTAAACATAGAGTACTAAGAAGACAAGTGTCTCATTTAAATTTCTTTTTCTTTTTTATTTTAATTAAATCAAGAATTTTGTTTATATAAACATATCTTATTTGCCTCATTATTTTTCCTTTTCCCATTATTCTTCAAACTTAAGAAAACTTTCAGATTTCAAAATATGAATCCATCTACATTTTAAAAAAACAGAAATATGTTCAATCTGTTCAAAACCAACCTACAAACCCCTCTCTAACCAAAATCTAAAACCAAGTATTCTCCTAACCAAAAACTATTTGAATTATCCACAAACCAGAAATCAAGGTATGCCAATCATCTTTAAAACTGAAGCTCTCTTCAAATATATTAACTTGAAATTTCAAATTGCAATTTGATCCTGCAATCTAAAACTGCCTGCAACAGCAGTTCAACCAAGCCTGCAGTCCTCTTTGAAATCAATATTCAAATGCATCTTTTCTCTGGAAGCCTGCAAGTGATCACCTGGAAACAAACATGCATGTAGATCAGGGAGCATATCAGTAAGCAGGATGGAAATTTTAAAGAGCATTTGCAGTTTTTTTTTTAAAAAAAAATCTGAAGTTCAATAAGCAAAACAAAAAGTAAAATTTGAAGCTTTGTGCTCTGCCTCCATAAAATCAGGTGAGTGACAATTTTTACAAAGTAAACTTAAGTAATAAATAGGTTGCTGTTTATTTATAGAATTAAGTGTGTTTGCATGCCATATTTAAGGTTTATTACTGGTATGATATTCTGTGTATTGTTGTACATGTTGATATGAATTTGCCTTTCTGTATACAAGTTACAGATTTAGGAATTGCTTTAAATATTCACTCTATTTAAATTGATGAATGTTAAGTTTTAACATATGAATGTTAACATTGGTTACAGTTTATATTTTTATTTAACATGAAATTTTCTGTATATTGTCTGTAAGCAGAGATTACAAAACAATTCATATATAAGTAAGGAATTGATCACCTTGATTCTTTGATTTAAGATATTAAACCAATTACATAAATCAAAACTTGAATTTTAAAACTAAATTCATAAAATTTAGTTTAAATTTTGACAGAGCATTTCTGTTTTTGTCTGGAAATGGTGATTGGGGTTGAACTGACAACCTAGGTGATTAGAATGACCAATATTGATTTTGGTGATAGATTGGTGAACTGAGTTGCAGAGAAAAATGGTTGATGATAGATTAAATCAGTGAGGTGTTGGGAATTGTGAATCAAAATTTTAAGCCCTAGTTTTTCTGGGTTTGAAGAATTTGATCACTGTGATCAAATTAAGTGATCGAGTTCTCTCTAGTTCGAGCTGGAGGTAGATGGGGTATGGAGAAGTTTGTGGCCGGAGGTGATGTTTCTCAGATGGTCGGAGCTTGGTGGTTGAGGCAAATTTCCAGATTTGCTATTGTTACTGTTTTTTTCGAGCTCGATGCTTGGATTTTGAGGTGAGGCTTCTGCAGTTGGACTGAAGGTGGATTTGAAGTGTGATGGTGGTTACCGACTTGCTCAAGGGGTCGCGAGTGACTGGAAGTGATGGAGGCGGAGGTGCAGGTGCACGAGGTTAATGGTGTATCGGTTGATTGGGGAAGATGAGTATCAGTGTTGTCTCGGGTTGTCTTAGGTTTAGCTCGAAGTTCCTAAACGTTGGACTCGAAGCATTAGGGTTAGGGACTCGGAGTAAAAATTGATGAGGTCTCGGTTTTAATTTAGTTTCAGGGTTTTGGGTAACTGTCAATACAGGTTTGTATAAACCTGTTTTTACTTGAGTTTTAAATAGATTTTAGGATGAATTGTTATTCGAGTTACTCGAAATGCTTGAGTCAGCTAGGGCTAATTATTGAAGTTTAGTAATTGTTGTGTTTCAAAATTTTAATCGGAATTTGAAATATAAAGCAAAAATTTAAATTTAAGTTTTAAATTTAATTTAAATTATAGATTCAAGTTGAATTGAATCTTAAAGTTGGAAATGAGCAGGTATTTGAATTCAAATTTTCTTTAAATAATTTTAAAGGGTTTATTGTTTAAAATGTTTTACAAAGAAATTTGAATTTAAATTTGAAATTGAATATTAAGTAATGTTAAACAAAGTTTTAAAATTTGATTCAAATTTGGATTTGAATCTTTGGTTTAAAAATAAATTTAAGTTTTATAAATTTAAATGTTTCAAACCAAATTTGAATAATAATGGAAAATTTAAATGGTTTAATTTTAAAAAGAAATTTATTTTAACTTTTGTAAAATTTCTTTTATAATGAAAGTATTATTGTCAATTAAGGTTTCAGATTGATTTTAATACTTATTAAAGTTAAAAATAATTTAATGTTTGTATTTCATTTAATTATTAGGGTAATTAAATGAATAATTAATTTATTTAATAAATAAATGAAATAAATAATTACTTAAGGTAATTAGGGTTAAGGGTTTAGAATTAATTATTCTTTGAATAATTAACTTGTAATTAAGAATAATTAATTAAATAAAATTAGTTTTTAATTAATGATTTATAATTAATTAATCAAGTAATAATGGATTTAATTAACACTTAATTATTTAATTAATTAGGGGTTAATTAATAGATTAATTAATGATTAATTAATTTGTAATCAATAATGATTAAAATACGTTAATTACTTTGGAAAATAATTAATGAATTAATTAATAGTTAATGAAGGTCATTAACTAAGGATTATTTAATAATTAATTAATGTGATTAATTTTAATTATTAATTAGATTAATTAATTTAAAGATAATCAATTGTGTAAGTTATTAAGTATAATTACTTATGGAAGTAATTAAGGAATTAATTACTTAGTGTAATTAATTGAGTTAATTTGATTAATTAAAGTTTATTAATTCAGTTTAATTAATTTAAAACTAATCAATTGATGAGTTGTAAAAGATAATTACTTAATGTAATTTATTGAAGAATAATTACTTAGAGAAGTAATTAATGAGTAATTACTATATGTAATTAATTGAAGGTGATTTGTTAATAAAAGTAACTTGAGTATAATTACTTTGTAAATTAATCAAGAGATTAATTAGAGATAATTAATTAAGGGGTAATTAATTTATTTGGTAAAGTAATTAAGGGTAGATAATTACTGAATAGAGTTAATCAAGGGTGATTAACCGTTATAATTTAAATGAAGATTTATTACTTAGAGTAATTAATTTAATTTGAAAATGGAATTAGAAGATCATTATTTATTAAATTAATGATGTAATTAAAATTGATTAATTAAGATTAATTAATCAATAATAAGTAATTAAAGGTAATTAATAAATGTAGTTAATTAAGGACTAATGTAGTTAATTTTAGGTAATTAATTAATGAAGTAATTAAAGGTTAATTACTGTATTTGGTTAAGTATAATTAATTTGAAGAAATTAATTAGTAAATAATTACTTGAATGTAATTAAGGGTTAATTAATCAGGGATGATTAATTAAAATGAATTATTGAATGATGATTAATTATTTGATTAATAATTAAGTAATTGTGATATGAGCAAGTTGATATTGGTAAAATAATTAATTTAATTTACTCTAAATTAATTTGAATGATGTAATTAATTTAATTCATTTTAAATTAATTATATTTGGTATGGTTAATCATTTCTTATATATGGTTGGATAGTGTTGTTTGCATTGGATGATTTGAATCTCAGATATGAGATAGATTATGTTGAATGATTTGGATGCATTGGTTGCATTGTGATGCTGATATAGATTATCTTCTTGGATAATGATAATATGGTTTATCTGATATGATGATAATGTTGATTATCTGTGTGAATCTATGATTTATCTATCTGAGTGTATATAGATAATGAAATTGAATTGTTTTAAACCTTTAAAACAACTTGGCCTTAAAAGACATGCTTTGGATTTCGATGGGACCAGGATTCGGTTTCCATAGTTGGATATCCGAAAACCACATCGATTCCAAATAACGTTAGGTCGTGAATCAAAGTGGAGCTTTGTGAAGACTCGAGGTGTAAGGGCTATACGTCAGTATAACTCTGTGGGTGATTCCGTAATGAGTTTGACGGAATAGTACTTATAGATTCGAGATATAGGTTTAGAGTGCAAGGGTTATCGTCGTTAACTCTGTGGGTGATTCCGTAATGAGTGTAACGAGATAATGCCTTCGGTTTCGTTCGAACCCGGAACGAACTTGTATGGATTGAATGCTTTCAGAACATCGTCAGGTGGACGATGAGCATTCTAAGAGAAATGTCCTCTAAAGGTAATCGTAGCCTCAAGCCTCATCAACCGGGAATGGCTAAAACAGGGGAGGTGCAGCAAGGCTTCGTGGGTCGCACCCACTGGAGAGCAAGATTGATCCCTGTATAGAGGTCCCTTTTATTTCGGCTGTGTGGGCAGTTGGTTGTACACCAACTGCGGGATTGTCTTGTTCGGAACTGTTCACTAAGGAACGGGTCCAGCTTTGTGTTGCAGGGGAGTTAGGGTGGCTCCTCGGTACGTTGATCTAGGCCACGTGCTGTGACGGGCGGTATCCCAGTAGCCCTGCCATTGTATGGAATCCAAAATCCAATAAGTGCCAACGGTTTTGATTGTATTACCCACTTTTGTGGCTAGTAGCTGGAATTTAATGAATGTAACAATTTCGGCTATTTCTTATTTACTTGAAAACCCTAGACACTATTATACTATCACTGGATTTCCTATCAAATGTTTTGGTTAGCGTAAGGTAAAAACTTTTCCATGTTTATGTGTGGGAAGTCTTACGTGATACCTTTTCTTTCCAAGGTTTTTCAAAATTAAGCAACTTTAACCTGTTACTCACACCAGACCCATGTCTGACCCGGAGTTTATTTTTGTTTTTCATAAACTCTTAGGTACTCAAATTTTTACGAGTAGCCAAAGGATTCAGGTTAGGATTCAGGTTAGCTTTGACGAATATTGGAGGAGCAATGGAGCAGGAGGCTTCTGCGTTAGATATATAGTATTCCGCTGTGTGTTCTGTGTTGTCTTTGGGTTGTATTATGATGTAAATACTAGACAGGTGTTTATAACTGTCTAGTATATGTTGTATATCTGTATACTCTGATAGTGGTTGTAAACTACGTAATATTTTATGTTATTAATATAATTTATTCGTTCCGCTGTTGAGATTCTAGTGTTGTTTCTTCTTTCTCTTCTTTCTTTTCTTCTTCTATCCCTTTCTTTCTTAATTGATGATGCGATTTTCTAGGAGTGGAAAATCGGGTCGTCACAGGTGGTATCAGAGCATTAGGTTGAGTGAATACCTAGGTTCTGGAGTGGTGTCTATCTTGAGAGAGCGTATTTGTATTTTATTATATATATTTATATAATTACTTCTACCTATTTGTTGGGTTACCTGTTCGGGTTTTCCAATATGGGTTATAAAGGTAGATAGGATAGTAGGGTGTGTAACCCGACTACTACCAATGGTTGGAGTTTGAGTGTTGAGATTGGAAGTGATTCTATCGAGACTGTAGATCGAATACTGTCTCGAGTGAGTTTTCTTGGAGTTAGGATTTCATAGATCTCTGAAGGTAACCTGTTAAGGTTCGGAGTCTATCTTTGAGATGGATGAGTAGAATTTGGATCTATGGGCTAGGTAGAAGAGATAATGATGGTATTTTGATACCTTTGGAAATGGTAGCTGCGTGATGAGATGCAGTGACTATGGATGTTCTCGAAGATGCTTTCTTTTGAACAAGTTAAGGAGATGAGTCTGCTTCAGTGTTATGGCTGGATTCAGCAGGATGTTTCTGTCCAGTTTGAAGCCCGAGTTTCTCGAAGAGCTTTGGTTTAGGAAGTCTTTGGCATCGGTGTCAGCAGTGCAGTTCGGGTATTCTGGGTGCTGGCAAGAAGTTTTCTGGGTAGCAGTTTTCCTGAAGGTAGATTTCAGAAACAGCAGAGTGGATTCCATTTCTGCGATGGATTGGCTAGTTAAGCGTATGCTGTTATGATTGGTAAAGGGAGAACAATTTTCTTTGGATATTGGACTGGTTGATCGCAAAAGTGACTTGCGATAGTTTGAGTGTTCTCTTGAGCTATGAGAGTTTGTCCGTACCTAGAGGCTAAGTTTTCTTATCGACTGGATTCTAGGAGTGATATCGGAGGTTTAGGGAAGCAGCTTTGGATCAGATGGGGCATCTGAGTTTTCTTTTATGGATCTGCTGAACCGTATTTCTGTGATGTGTTATCCAGTTTGTTCTCGAGTTTTTCTTCTGCTTCAAATCAGAGTTGTGCAGCGGAAACAGATTGGAAGTGCTTTTGTTTTGTCTTTTCCGGATAGGAGAAGTAAGATAGTGTCTGAGATTTATGGAGTAGAGTTTGTGTTCTTGGTTTGGGATTGATCTTGAGGAGATCATTTTGTTGGATTGTTTTGGTTCAGTTTGTTTCTAGAGACATCAGCGAAGGGTGAGCTGATCAGGAGAGTTGAAGGCAGCCCAGGATCGTCAAGAATGTTTGGTGGATAAGAGACGAAGGAGTTGGAGATTTGGTTTTGGAATAAGTTTTCTCCGATCTAAAGAGCTATAAGATTGAGTAGGACTGGGTAAGCCAGTTCCGAATGTTTTGGATCTCTTTTGTGTTTTGTGAGATTGGTGTTTAATTTTCAAAGTTGAATTGTTAGTTTGGATAACTGAATTCGATGTGTGTCACGTATCTCTGAGGGAGTACGTGTATGGTTTATCTCTGGTTGTGAAACCAGCAGTTCGGGAGGATGTGATTGTTGATTCAGACTCGTCTGTAGTCTGACATATTGTTTTGTTGGTAGATATAGTTGGATAGGAGCTCTATAGCTTAGTAGTATTGATTGTTTAGATTCTATAGAGCGAGTATCTCGATATTTATACCGGGGAAACTCGTGAAAATTGTATCCAGTTTTTTCTGGATAATTAGGTTTGTTTTGTTTGTATTGGTTGCTATGGTTGTTAGCATATGTTTGATAATATATGCTTGTGTTCTAAAATAAAAATCTTAAGATAGATTATTAAATTACCTTTGCTTTTAAATTTCGAGGACGAAATTCTTTTAAAGGGGGAGGAATGTGATATCCCGGGAATTTGGGCAATATAAATTTAATAATCTGTGTTTTAAATTTGATTTGATTTGATAATTTTAATAACAAATTTGGAATTTGATTTGATAATCATGTTTTAATAAATATTTAAGTTGAAAGATTTTATCTTTTTAAATAAGTAAATTGTTTTCTATTTATAATATATATTTGTATATATTGTAAATTGATAAATTTTGATTTTTGAATTTAGTAAATTATTTAATTTTCTAACTCTAATTTATATTTGATAAATTGGAAATTTGATTTAAATTTAACATTTAACTTTTCAAGACAATTTAATAAATAATTATATGGTTTATATTAAAGAAAAATCTTATTTGTTTAGATTTATATTTTAATTCACTTAAATTTGAAGTTAAATCTGTTTAACATCAAAGCTTTGTTTTATTTTTTTTTTTATTTTTTTTTAAAGTATTGCTTGAAAATGTTATATAAGAATTTAAAATACAATTTACTTATGGTTTTAATATATTGAGTGATAAAGGAAATTTATAATCTCATTTATAAATTACTTAATATTGTTTAATTTGTTATTTTTAAATAAAAATGATAATACCTAGTTTTTATAAACATAAATAAATTTTGCTAGAAAAAGGATTTGTTTTTTTAAAATTTTTTATAAGAATTATATATGCATATGTATAACTTGATTTTTAGAATTTGATTTGATAAATTAATTTAAAGTTTGAATTTAACGTTTTAAAGAATAAATACTTAAAAGTATTTGAACAGGCTTTTATTTATAAAATTGTTTTGTTTTGTTTTTCTTTAAAAGAAAAGGGATAAACTCATTTATATGTACATAAGAAATAAAAATAAGATTTAAAAGCTCTTATAAAAGAAATTTAAAGTTGTATAAACAATTTAGAATAAAAATTTAAATACCTAAATTACATATGTAAGTTTATTAACACCCTAATTGATAAGTGTTAAACATGGAGTACTAAGAAGACAAGTGTCTCATTTAAATTTCTTTTTCTTTTTATTTTAATTAAATCAAGAATTTTGTTTATATAAACATATCTTCTTTGCCTCATTATTTTTCCTTTTCCCATTATTCTTCAAACTTAAGAAAACTTTCAGATTTCAAAATATGAATCCATCTACATTTAAAAAAACAGAAATCTGTTCAATCTGTTCAAAACCAACCTGCAAACCCCTCTCTAACCAAAATCTAAAACCAAGTATTCTCCTAACCAAAAACTATTTGAATTATCCACAAACCAGAAATCAAGGTATGCCAATCATCTTTAAAACTGAAGCTCTCTTCAAATATATTAACTTGAAATTTCAAATTGCAATTTGATCCTGCAATCTAAAACTGCATGCAACAGCAGTTCAACCCAGCCTACAGTCCTCTTTGAAATCAATATTCAAATGCATCTTTTCTCTGGAAGCCTGCAAGTGATCACCTGGAAACAAACATGCATGTAGATCAGGGAGCATATCAGTAAGCAGGATGGAAATTTTAAAGAGCATTTGCAGTTTTTTTTTTTAAAAAAAAACAATCTGAAGTTCAATAAGCAAAAAAAAAGTAAAATTTGAAGCTTTGTGCTCTGCCTCCATAAAATCAGGTGAGTAACAATTTTTACAAAGTAAACTTAAGTAATAAATGGGTTGCTGTTTATTTATAGAATTAAGTGTGTTTGCATGCCATATTTAAGGTTTATTACTGGTATGATATTCTGTGTATTGTTGTACATATTGATATGAATTTGCCTTTCTCTATACAAGTTACAGATTTAGGAATTGCTTTAAATATTCACTCTATTTAAATTGATATGTGTTAAGTTTTAACATATGAATGTTAACATTGGTTACAGTTTATATTTTTATTTAACATGAAATTTTCTGTATATTGTCTGTAAGCAGAGATTACAAAACAATTCATATATAAGTAAGGAATTGATCACCTTGATTCTTTGATTTAAGATATTAAACCAATTACATAAATCAAAACTTGAATTTTAAAACTAAATTCATAAAATTTAGTTTAAATTTTGACAGAGCATTTCTGTTTTTGTCTGGAAATGGTGATTGGGGTTGAACTGACAACCTAGGTGATTAGAATGACCAATATTGATTTTGGTGATAGATTGGTGAACTGAGTTGCAGAGAAAAATAGTTGATGATAGATTAGATCGGTGAGGTGTTGGGAATTGTGAATCAAAATTTTAAGCCCTAGTTTTTCTGGGTTTGAAGAATTTGATCACTGTGATCAAATTAAGTGATCGAGTTCTCTCTAGTTCGAGCTGGAGGTAGATGGGATATGGAGAAGTTTGTGGCCAGAGGTGATGTTTCTCAGATGATCGGAGCTTGGTGGTTGAGGCAAATTTCCAGATTTGCTATTGTTACTGTTTTTTTCGAGCTCGATGCTTGGATTTTGAGGTGAGGCTTCTGCAGTTGGACTGAAGGTGGATTTGAAGTGTGATGGTGGTTGCCGACTTGCTCAAGGGGTCGCGAGTGACTGGAAGTGATGGAGGCGGAGGTGCAGGTGCACGAGGTTAATGGTGTATCGGTTGATTGGGGAAGATGAGTATCAGTGTTGTCTCGGGTTGTCTTAGGTTTAGCTCGAAGTTCCTAAACGTTGGACTCGAAGCATTAGGGTTAGGGACTCGGAGTAAAAATTGATGAGGTCTCGGTTTTAATTTTGTTTCAGGGTTTTGGGTAACTGTCAATACAGGCTTGTATAAACCTGTTTTTACTTGAGATTTAAATAGATTTTAGGATGAATTGTTATTCGAGTTACTCGAAATGCTTGAGTCAGCTAGGGCTAATTATTGAAGTTTAGTAATTGTTGTGTTTCAAAATTTTAATCGGAATTTGAAATATAAAGCAAAAATTTAAATTTAAGTTTTAAATCTAATTTAAATTATAGATTCAAGTTGAATTGAATCTTAAAGTTGGAAATGAGCAGGTATTTGAATTCAAATTTTCTTTAAATAATTTTAAAAGGGTTTATTGTTTAAAATGTTTTAAAAAGAAATTTGAATTTAAATTTGAAATTGAATATTAAGTAATGTTAAACAAAGTTTTAAAATTTGATTCAAATTTGGATTTGAATCTTTGGTTTAGAAATAAATTTAAGTTTTATAAATTTAAGTGTTTCAAACCAAATTTGAATAATAATGGAAAATTTAAATGGTTTAATTTTAAAAAGAAATTTATTTTAACTTTTGTAAAATTTCTTTTATAATAAAGTATTATTGTCAATTAAGGTTTTATATTGATTTTAATACTTATTAAAGTTAAAAATAATTTAATGTTTTTATTTCATTTAATTATTAGGGTAATTAAATGAATAATTAATTTATTTAATAAATAAATGAAATAAATAATTACTTAAGGTAATTAAGGGTTAAGGGTTTAGAATTAATTATTCTTTGAATAATTAACTTGTAATTAAGAATAATTAATTAAATAAAATTAGTTTTTAATTAATGATTTATAATTAATTAATCAAGTAATAATGGATTTAATTAAGTTTTAATTAACACTTAATTATTTAATTAATTAGGGGTTAATTAATAGATTAATTAATGATTAATTAATTTGTAATCAATAATGATTAAAATAAGTTAATTACCTTGGAAAATAATTATTGAATTAATTAATAGTTAATGAAGGTCATTAACTAAGGATTATTTAATAATTAATTAATGTGATTAATTTTAATTATTAATTAGATTAATTAATTTAAAGATAATCAATTGTGTAAGTTATTAAGTACAATTACTTATGGAAGTAATTAAGGAATTAATTACTTAGTGTAATTAATTGAGTTAATTTGATTAATTTAAGTTTATTAATTCAGTTTAATTAATTTAAAACTAATCAATTGATGAGTTGTGAAAGATAATTACTTAATGTAATTTATTGAAGAATAATTACTTAGAGAAGTAATTAATGAGTAATTACTATATGTAATTAATTGAAGGTGATTTGTTAATAAAAGTAACTTGAGTATAATTACTTTGTAAATTACTCAAGAGATTAATTAGAGATAATTAATTAAGGGGCAATTAATTTATTTGGTAAAGTAATTAAGGGTAGATAATTACTGAATAGAGTTAATCAAGGGTGATTAACCGTTATAATTTAAATGAAGATTTATTACTTAGAGTAATTAATTTAATTTGAAAATGGAATTAGAAGATCATTAATTATTAAATTAATGATGTAATTAAAATTGATTAATTAAGATTAATTAATCAATAATAAGTAATTAAAGGTAATTAATTAATGTAATTAATTAAGGATTAATGTAGTTAATTTTAGGTAATTAATTAATGAAGTAATTAAAGGTTAATTACTGTATTTGGTTAAGTATAATTAATTTGAAGAAATTAATTAGTAAATAATTACTTGAATGTAATTAAGGGTTAATTAATTAGGGATGATTAATTAAAATGAATTATTGAATGATGATTAATTATTTGATTAATAATTAAGTAATAGTGATATGAGCAAGTTGATATTGGTAAAATAATTAATTTAATTTACCCTAAATTAATTTGAATGATGTAATTAATTTAATTCATTTTAAATTAATTGTATTTGGTATGGTTAATCATTGCTTATATATGGTTGGATAGTGTTGTTTGCTTTGGATGATTTGAATCTCAGATATGAGATAGATTATGTTGAATGATTTAGATGCATTGGTTGCATTGTGATGCTGATATAGATTATCTTCTTGGATAATGATAATATGGTTTATCTGATATGATGATAATGTTGATTATCTGTGTGAATATATGATTTATCTATCTGAGTGTATATAGATAATGAAATTGAATTGTTTTAAACCTTTAAAACAACCTGGCCTTAAAATACACGCTTTGGATTTCGATGAGACCGGGATCCGGTTTACATATTTGGATATCCGAAAACCACATCGATTCCAAATAACGTTAGGTCGTGAATCAAAGTGGAGCTTTGTGAAGACTCGAGGTGTAAGGGCTATACGTCAGTATAACTCTGTGGGTGATTCCGTAATGAGTTTGACGGAATAGTACTTATAGATTCGAGATATAGGTTTAGAGTGCAAGGGTTATTGTCGTTAACTCTGTGGGTGATTCCGTAATGAGTGTAACGAGATAATGCCTTCGGTTTTGTTCGAACCCGGAACGAACTTGTATGGATTGAATGCTTTCAGAATATCGTCAGGTGGACGATGAGCATTCTAAGAGAAATGTCCTCTAAAGATAATCGTAGCCTCAAGCCTCATCAACCGGGAATGGCTAAAACAGGGGAGGTGCAGCAAGGCTTCGTGGGTCGCACCCACTGGAGAGCAAGATTGATCCCTGTCTAGAGGTCCCTTTTATTTCGGCTGTGTGGGCAGTTGGATGTACACCAACTGCGGGATTGTCTTGTTCGGAACTGTTCACTAAGGAACGGGTCCGACTTTGTGTTGCAGGGGAGTTAGGGTGGCTCCTCGGTATGTTGATCTAGGCCACGTACTGTGACGGGCGGTACCCCAGTAGCCCTGCCATTGTATGGAATCCAAAATCCAATAAGTGCCAACGGTTTTGATTGTATTACCCACTTTTGTGGCTAGTAGCTGGAATTTAATGAATGTAACAATTTCGGCTATTTCTTATTTACTTGAAAACCCTAGACACTATTATAATATCACTGGATTTCCTATCAAATGTTTTGGTTAGCGTAAGGTAAAAACTTTTCCATGTTTATGTATGGGAAGTCTTACGTGATACCTTTTCTTTCAAAGGTTTTTCAAAATTAAGCAACTTTAACCTGTTACTCACACCAGACCCATGTCTGACCCGGAGTTTATTTTTGTTTTTCATAAACTCTTGGGTACTCAAATTTTTACGAGTAGCCAAGGGATTTAGGTTAGGATTCAGGTTAGCTTTGACGAATATTGGAGGAGCAATGGAGCAGGAGGCTTCTGCGTTAGATATATAGTATTCCGCTGTGTGTTCTGTGTTGTCTTTGGATTGTATTATGATGTAAATACTAGACAGGTGTTTATAACTGTCTAGTATATGTTGTATATCTGTATACTCTAATAGTGGTTGTAAACTATGTAATATTTTATGTTATTAATATAATTTATTCGTTCCGCTGTTGAGATTCTAGTGTTGTTTCTTCTTTCTCTTCTTTCTTTTCTTCTTCTATCCCTTTCTTTCTTAATTGATGATGCGATTTTCTGGGAGTGGAAAATCGGGTCGTCACATTAACTCATGAAAGCATCAATTCAGATAATAACAATCCTACATCTCCCAACACTCACATGCAAGAAAGCGTCCTATTGAATATCCCTTCTCACAATGTCCTCCAAACTCATAACACGGAACCTTCAATTGCACGCAATTCTAATTTAATGCAAACTACTTTATCCACAATCATTCTATCCCCTTCAAATGGAAACTCTTCCCACGCCAACATAACTAAAATTGTCATATCTCCTACCTTCAGACCTACTGGTAATTCTTGCTTGTCTGCCAATCTTGATGACATTGTGTTAAATCTAATGAATTCCTTGTTAAATGTAATGAATTCCTTCCTTCCACTTCCTTTAGCCACCTGGCTACACCTCCTGGTTGGCTTAAATTCGACTCCATTAATCCATCTCCCACCACATCTATATGCAATCCTACCTCCTAGTTGGCTTAAATTCGGCTCCATTAATCCATCTCCCACCACATCTATATGCAATCCTACCTCCTGGTTGGCTTAAATTTCTCAACACAACTCACTTAACAAAGAAAGAAACTCCAAAAAAACCGCCTCGGTTTATGCAACAGGATGATGACACTTTATCAAAAAACAAAGATGGCAGAAAGTGTTAAGAAATAAGAAAAATAATGTTAAATCCGGATCCCATGCTAATGATTTGTCAACTGCAGTGATTGCTCCCCCAGATTCCCATTCTGATCAGACAAATGGTGGAAAGTCAAGTGAAGAAGTGATGCTAGTTGGAGTAATAGTTAATTTGAATTCCAAAGATATTAGTCTTTATGAAGTTATTGCAGAGATAGTTCAAATTAGCAGCAAGTTTTTAGTATTAGCTGCATATGATGATGTTGCCTTCGACATTTTCAAGGTAGTTGAGAAATTAGATTCAGGAAAAGAGAAAGGTTACAATGTTGCTATACAAAATAATTTAGTTCCAACGTACATGCATGCACAAGCGATGTAAATGCAGCTATGCAACACATTTCAATACCCCAACATGATGTGGAAAAACTAAATGATACTTTTTTATACAATAGAATGATGACCTTCCATACAACAATTTAATTTGTAACAAAAATTAATATCAATAAATTGCAATAATGATACCTAATAATCAACTAAATGACACTTTTCTATATAACAGGATGACGATGATTTTGTTGACACCTGTCCTCGGAGAAAGAAATGATATCTGAAGCACCGAAGCAAGAAACAAGTGAAGAAAAAGCTAAATGCGAAGATGTAATTTCTAACACTGCATATAGATATCAATTGCAAGCAATATTTAAGATCATACAATTGGATAGAAAACGAAAGGACTGACAAATAGGCAGATGGACTTTCTGAAACACACCCGGTTTTACCATATTTTTTAACGTTTTTTACGAAAACAAAATTACAATGAAAGAATGCAAGAAACACACCACAATTTGGATGCATTGTATAGTTGCTACTCAGTAGAGAATGAAAATTTCATACTTGGATACGAGAAAACGAGCGTGTCTGCCACCGATACCAGCTTACTATTTGATTTACCATGGGAAGGAAGAAATATAGAGGCAATGCCAAAAATAACAAGTGAAACAATTCCAATAGAGTGCAAAAAATTTGCTAGAAGAAATTTTGAAAACTATGCTTTCATCACAAGGAATGCACAAGAATAAAACAGGAAATAGAAAAGAAAAAAAAACAAAATGTGAAAGACTTGACATTACTAATAATAGTGAAAATTTTGTTGATATATTTTTTTCCGCATAATCAACAAAATTAAGATGCGGACTTCTATTCTATTTGATCAATTTGGAAACGTTGAACACAATATCTTGGCCGAAGACAATAGTTTTCAGTAAATTTGTAAAAAAAAATTATCCATAAACCAAGAAACTTGTCCGGATGCTCCATGATTCCATTGGTAAAATATGTTATTCAAAATATTATTATTTGAAATAAATATTATTTCTAATAATCATATCCAATCAATTTTTTAATATATTTATAGCATTGCATTTGTGAGAATGTGAAGCTCATTCGACCAAGGTGGCTATATAGTGAAAAGTTACCAAGATTTGAAAGATAGGATCCGCGTAAGCTAAAAGACATACTACGTGAGCAATTTTTGGATGATGTAAAAGAGAGTGGGGTAAGTTTAAACTCTATCTTGTCTACATTAATCAATATCATTTTATTTTCTATTTAGAATCAGTTTTAGTACTATATTTCTTCTACTATCATTTGTGTCTATGCATAGTATCAGTTTTTGTCTCTATATAGTATCAGTTTGAATAATTGGTATCATTTTTGTCTCTGCATGGTATCAATTTCAATACTTGGTATCATTTTTTCTCTGCATAGTATCTGTTTGCCTCGGTATAGTATATGTTTTGCCTCAATATAATATTTGTTTTGCCTCTACATAGTATCATGCACAATACACTATTATACTTGGTATCATTTTTAACACTTCACAATATTAGTTTTACCTCTGTAGAGTATCAGTTTCATAATACTATTTTTGCTTTTATTAAAAAATCAATTATAACACAATATCATATTTGGTATCAGTTGTAACATATTAGTTTTGCTAAGTATCAAATTTGCGTAATATCAATTTTGCATTGTATCAGTTTTGCTAATTATCAGTCATAAGATATTAGTTATAATACAATATCATAACTAATACAAAATTTTCCAAAAAGTTATATAGGTGAAAGAAATAGAAAATATTCTTCCACATGAGGCAATGCTCCTTAAAATAGCTTCAAAAAAAAGATAATCAAGCAAGAAAGAAAAAGAAAAGCAAAACAAGAACATAAAATTAGAATAGGCCGATCAAACTTTTGGACCATTTGAAGAGGAAGTAACCATCAGAGTGTTGCAAATGCACGCAAAAGATTTGGAAGACGAAGTCAAGTAAACAAAGGAACAGTTAAAAAGGAAAAGAAGATGTTGTTAGACGTAGAAAAAGAAATTCAAAAATTGAGATATGAAATCAAAGAAACGAAATGAAGAGTTGGACATGGCGAAGAAGATAATCAAGAGAGAAATTCAGAGGCTCAAGTAGAAAAACTGCACATAACAGAAGAAGCAGTATGCACTTTAGATCAAGATATAGATGTAGAGACAGAAATAGAAAACGCAAAAAAAAAATTCACAACTGAAAATAGTGAAGAAGAAAACGAAGAGACAAATGAAGGGACGGAAGCAAAAGATGTAGAAAAGAGATCTACAACTGAAACGAATCAAGAGAGAACTGTGGAGTGTGAAGCAGAAAAAGTATACCCAATAAATCAAGATACACATATGGAGACAGCAGAAAAAAGATCTACAATTGAAAAGAATGAAGAGAGAACCATGGAATGTGAAGCAGAAAAAATACACCCAATAAATCAAGATACACCTATGGAGATAGCAAAAGAAAATGCAAATCAGACTGAAATAGAAAATACAATAGATAATAGATACAGATACACGTTTAAGGACGGAAGCAGAAATAAAAGACATCTGCAACTGAAAAGAATGAAGAAAAGAACGAAGAGAGAAGTGCGGAGTGTGAAGCAGAAAAAGTGCTCCCAATGATCAATATACGCCTATGAAGACAGCAACAGAAATTGTAGACATGGTGGATAGAATAAACGATATAATTTCTCCCATAAATCAAGATACAGTGGTTGACAAAGAAACAAAAGATGAACAGAACATGGACACAATACAAGAAATACATAGCCCAATAGAACAAGATACCATTATCAAGGGCCAAATGATGCCTCACCATGATTCAGTACTTGACTTCACTCCTCCATCTTTCAAACTTTATGACTCACAGGAATTTGAAATGCAAAATGTTGAACCAGATCAACAATTGAAATCAACAAAACCTGCTGGCCAAAGGAGAAAGAAAATAACGAAAAAACCAAAAACAACTTATTATGTCAAAGTAAAAGAATAAACAAGAAAAAGAAAATAAAGCGACGGCTTTGAGTATGGTCAGCGAGTGAAAAAAACTAGCAAATATGCCAAAAACTGAAGAAAAAACAAAGACAATGAAGTAGAAAGTACAGAAGAAACCATCCCAATGCCAATTGTAATAATAGAACCATTATTTGTAGATTTACGACTAGGACACTTCTGATACTTAGAAGTCTTGAACAAAGAACATAGCATAATCCAAACTTTCTTTGCTCTGGCAGGATCACAAAAGTAGGTTTATAAATATTGATACTAAAGCTACATAATAAATAACTTTAATTATTTGATTAACAAAACTGCTATCAAGTGGAGGATGCATAATAAATATTGATACTAATGTTGCATAATAAATAACTTTAGTTAATTGATTAACAAATATTTTTTGTTAAAACAATGAAGTAACATGGGATGATAAGAGCATAATCAGAGGAGGATGCGTAATAACTAAAGGTATGCTCCGACATGTTTTTGAAGGAAATTTCACGGATGGACAAATACATAAATTTATATTTTTGTTTAATGATACTGCTATCAATCCAAATAATTACAAAAACTAATACCTAATAATTTTTTTTTTATAGTTGACACTTACTTATTTTATAAATTATTTTGACTGTTGTTTATGACAAATACTGATACCTATATATTTGCAAAAATGATACCTAGTTTCTGTTTGATATAAGTTGATGCTATGTATTTTAATTATTTGTATGATTGTAATGTACAACAAAGGTGATAACATAATAATGCAAAAATGATACCCAGTAGTTATCTGATTGAAGTTAATGCTTAGTTATTTTATAAATTATTTTGACTGTAATTTATATGAAAACTGATACCAATATATTTTCAAAAATGATATCTACTTTCCGTTTGATATAAGTTGATGCTCTGTAATTTTAATTATTTACTTGCCTGTCACGTATGGCAAAAGTGATACCAACATAATGCAAAACTGATACATAATAGCTATTTGATTGAAGTTTATGCTTAGTTATTTTATAAATTATTTTGACTGTAATTTATATCAAAACTGATACCAAAATATTTGCAAAAATGATACCTAGTTTCTGTTTGATAAAAGTTGATGATCTTTAATTTACAAACTACTTTGAATATCATGTACGACAAAACCGATAACAAATCAATGCAAAACTAATACCTAAATGCCGACTGATTGGAGTTGATGCTTAGTTATTTTATAAATTATTTTGACTATAATTTAATAAAAACCGATACCAAAGTTTCTGCAAAATGATACCTAGTTTCTATTTAATAGAAGTTGATGATCTATAATTTTAGAAACTATTCTGACTGTCATGTATGGCAAAACTGGTATCAAATGAATGCAACGCTGAAACTAATACTTTTCAATATATACTGCAACTGTTTTGGTTACTGATATTGTTTCCTATTGACAATATAGGTAATAGATTGGTATGTCAAAAAATATGGGCTGGCAGAGCACAACTTTGCAATGACAACAACAATGACGGTAACTAAAACTTTTATATGCAAATACATAATAATTCGTACACACACTGAATTGTAACTAATTTTTATATTCAACAGAAAAGGATAATGCTAATGTAGAAAGTATTAAAAGGCATTTAGTCCTGCCTTTACTTGAAGAAATCATGCGAGATAAATATGCAGAAGATATTTATTTTTCTTTACATTGTGTGGGCCATTGGACATTGGTAGCATTGACATATCCTACAATGCAATGGTCTGACATAGATTCTTTACGTCCTGGTAGATCAAATGAAAGAAACAATCCAAGTCTAAAAGAAGCAATGAAATTAGTATGATATATTTTCAAAAAAATTAACAAATATAATTGAAACTAAGTGAACATTAACTAACTTTGTATTGTTTCATCTTTAGTAAAGAAAAGAAGTTGAAAAAATCCTACAAGAACCGTGGAGAAACAACAATATACAATATATGAAAGAGAAGCCAGATGAAATGCATCAAATTATATGCGTATAGCAAACATCAGAAACAAGCTATTTTTTTGTTAAAAATGATACCTACTGACATCAAAATTGATATTAGATCTGAAACTAATGGTAATACTGAAATGACAGTTATTAATACTTAGAACTTGTTATCTGTTTACATCATAATCTTTTATATAAAGTACTATACATCCTTTTATTCCTAGTACATTGAATTGAATTTGATTGATATGGAAGCTATTTTCTTTTAGTTCTATAAACATTTGCTTCAGATCTAACTGATACCTACAGGCACAAAATTGATACTACAACTGTACATAATTAAAATTGAAATAGAATAATTATCACAGATCTTAAAATTGATATCATGCACCAATGATATCAAAACAAATGCCAACATCGATACTAAAACTAATTATTTTATTTCAAAGCATATGATATGTTTGCATCATTGTCTCTTAAATACAATGTTATATATTTTTTACATACCAGATAGTACAAGTGACGCAAACTGATACTAACAATGTATTTTTCTTTAAATATGGTTGACTATGCTATATATGTCATGATACTCATCATATCATTGAACACTAGCCAAATATCGATCAAAATAAAACCTGAACAAATGTTGCAAACAAGAACAAGAATTGTGTATGAGATATTGGCGGATAATGATCATTGTTGGAATTTAGCCGATTTCACTTCAAAAACTGAAAGAAAAAGAAAATATAAAGAAGTGAATTTACTGTAAAAACTGCTGTGATATTCAGTTCTACTAATATAAATTTGATATGTTGTGTTAGAACTAATTGAATTTAGCTTTGTTTTAATGTAGATATAAACACTTGTTGAAATTGCGTCAGTTTGCTGTAAAAATTATGATCTTTTTTTCGATGTTGTAAAAATTAGCTCTATTTCACTTTTTTTACATGTGATGCTATATTATAACTGTATTTTATTTCTAGTTGTACCTGGAACCGATAATTTGTTATACTTGAAACCGATACTAAAAGTATGCATGAAATGATACTATATTTTATCATACATGAAACTAATATCGATACTAATGTTATGCAAAACTGATACCAATTTTGTTTATAACTAAAACCAATACTAATAGCTTGCAAAACTGATACTATTTTTTTCATACCCGAAATTGATACTGATAACATGCAAAAAATGATACTATAATTGGTTATATCCAAAACTAGTATTAATAGCATGCAAAAATCAATATCATACTTTGTAATACCTGAAACTGATACTAATAGCATACAACAACTTATAGAACATTTTTACATACCTAAAATAGATGCTAATAGTATCCAAAACTGATACTAAAGAATTAATATTGAATAAACTAATCAACATCACCACATAATAACTCACCACTTGCCATAAACCTATATGTTCCATTTAACAAAAAATCATTGATCATCACATCTTGCTAACCAAGCATCAATTAATGAAAAAATAGCAACAGGTAAAGAAATGATACTATATATAAAATAACCGAGTACGAATGGAAACCAATCTAATCAGGTATACTGTTTAACCAAGCAGAACATCGAATGCAAAAGATAACTGGATGTCAAACGTAATCGGGTACATATAGAAACAAAGCTATACCGAAGATATATTGCTTAAACCAAGCACATATATGAATGCATAAGCTAACCGGATGCAAAACCTAATAGGGTACGTATTGATGCAAATGTTAACCAAATGCCAAACCTACTCGGATACAAATGAAATCAATCTATACCCAAGATATATTGTTTAACCGAGCATACATATGATTCAAAAGCTAACTGGGTGCCAAACCAAATCGGGTATGTATTGATGCAAAAGCTAAGCAGATGCCAAACATAATCGAGTACGTATTGATGCAAAATCTAACCAGATGCCAAACCAAATCGAGTAGAGATGGAAATCAATCTATACCTGAGGTAAATTTTTTAACCGAGCATACATATGAATGCAAATGGTAACCGGATGCGAAATCTAATCGGGTACATATAGATGCAAAAACTAATCGAATGACACACCTAATAGGCTATGTATTGATGCAAAAGACAACCAGGTGTCTAAACTAATCGGGTACGTATTGATGGAAAAACTAACTAGATGCCAAACCTAATCAGGTACGTATGCATGCAAAAGTTAAATAGATGTCAAACCTAATCGGGTACATATATGTGAAAAACCTAACCGAATGCCAAACATAATAGATCATGCGTCGATGCAAAAGCTAACTGGACGCCAAACCTAATCGGGTACATATGTAAACCAATCGATAACCAAGATATATTGTTTAACCAAGCATGCCACCGAATGTAGAAGCTAAGTAAATGCCAAACCTAGTCAGGTATGCATGGATGCAAAAGCTAACAAGATACGCTACAAAATGATATTTATAACAAATCTGATTCCAAAGTATTGCAGAAATGACAAAACGCTATCTGCCTGATTGGAATCGATACTTTGTAATATAAAAATTATTTTCACTATCATATTATAACAAAAGTAATACCAATATATTACAAAAATGATAATTACTGTCTGTTTGATTGAAGTTTATATTTTGTAATTATAGAAATTATTTCACTGCTATTTATAACAAAACTGATACCAGTATATTACAAAAATGATAACCACTGTTTATTTGATTAAAGTTGATGCCTTTTGATCCTTGAAATTAGTTTCACTGTCGTTTATAACAGAAATGATACCAAAGAATTCAAAAATGATACCAAATTTCTATATGAACATAGAAACCTGCCATTATGTTACACAGCTAACAAACATTAAACAAACTTGTAATTAACAAAATCGAAACCGTGTACTACAACAACGAGCTGTATAACGATATCAAAACAAAATTAATGAACCATAAAGTATTGACTATTTTCAAAGAAAAAAGAGTAGTTTATTGGATATAACAGACAATAGCAACATATGACTTCATCGCCACCTTTATGTTGATGGTGCTACCACCACAGACTACCGAACCCTACAACCCTACAAAATTGCCACTATTCACCTCCTCTTTCAGAATCACGTCGACTGAACCTCTTGGCATCAACTTCGATGGTCATTGCCATCACTGAACCTCTACGGTCATGTTTTTTGATCAAGGATTGCTCCTAACTTCGATCATTTCGATCGTCAAGATCATCGCCATTTTTCTCGTTTTCTTGAGATGTGCATCACGATATCCAAGAAGTTGACTTCGAAGCTGGTTGAAAACTCAATCGGATGATCTTCGTTTGCTAATTTTGGCCGTCTCAACCCATCTTCACCCAAAAGAAGTTCATTACTGTTCGAAATGAAATTTAAACGTATTTGTCCTTAAAATGAATTTATTAGTGGACTATAATATATATATATATATATATATATATATATAATAGTTGTAAAAACTTTATTGTCACACTTTTTTGGCATCAACGTGAACAACCAAAAACGCCCCTCTATATATTATCAAATCTTAATAACTTAAAAATAGGATTTAATATTAAACTTCTTTTACAAATTCAAGCGCCCCTAAAAGTAGGATCTAATGATTAAAAATGCTTTACGAATTCAAAACACTTCTAAAAATAGGATCTAAAATTAAACTTTCTTTATAAATTTAGAATACTTCTTTATAAATACACAAATTGTAACGACCCGTTAAATTAATAATATTAAATGAGTTAAATTAATATAATTTCTAACCTGATTTAGAAAAAAAAAGGCTTTAAGATTTATTTGAGAAAATGTAGTAATTTGTTATAGTAATTGGAAATTAATGTAACAATTTAATTTTTATGACAATAGTTTTGGATAATGTAATTGTCACACTTTGTTAAAAGTTAATGTTAAGAAACCAATAAATGTTGAATTAGTGAATATTAATAAAATATTTACTAGAATGGGATTCATTTAATATTAAAATAAATAGTAGGATTGTTTCATTTGGTGACCGTTGAATAAACCAATGCAATAAGTGTAGATAAAATTTTTTTATGAATATTGTTCGATAATGAATGTACTTAAAAACGGTAATAAACTTAATATAAGAAAACAAAGGCAAATTGTGTATTAATTAATGAATTCATGAATCAGTGTATGGACTTAGTGTAACTATACGTAAATTTACGCAATAAGGTTGTGAAATACCAATGATTTGGATTTCCAATTTATATTAAACATAATGTTGGTAGAAATTGGAATTCACTGTTGTGTGAAATATATGAGAAATCAGGTCAAATGTAAATTATACCGTAGATGATATACTCTTTTAAACAGTAGGATTTTTAAATAAATAAACGTTTCACTTAGGTTTCAATTGGATAACTTATGTAGTTTAATGGAGAATCAATTGCAATTAATTGCCATAAATTAGTGATGATAGGGTAGTTTGATTTGGCCTTTAAGAAGCAAAGAAAAAGAAAGCCAAGATTTATGAATTCATTTGCAATGTGAAATGCAAATCTTGTGGATTGTTTTTTTTTACAAATAGAATTAATATTTAACCATTACGTTAGTGGAGTCTGATAAGTTAAGGTAGATAATCAATGGTAATTTACCTAATTCAAAGGATATATTAATATAAATATGGGTAAAATGAGGTTAGACCAAGGATATAATATTAATTGATTTTTAAGGCTTAATTAATACGTGAAATAGACAAGATTCTACATTCAAACATTTATACAAAGCTAAGTTGTAAATAGAAGTACCAATGTAATATAATGTAAATAGATGGGAATCAACATTTATTTATTTATTTAATGGAATTTAATTTCTATAGTATGATAATCGCAATTAAATGAAACTGAAATAGCTAATTTATACGTTAGTTGAAATTTAGCTGGAATATGAGGATTTTTAATGAAATAGTGAAATCAAATAGAAATAAGGTTTCAATTATACATTGGAATTTATATTTACCATAAAAGGTTAATTGAAAACCAAAGGAGTTAATAAAGGAATCAAGCTTTATCTATTAATTTGGATTTAAGATATGGTAAATTGGATTTATTGCAATAATTAATTCTATAAGATGAGGTTAATACTTATTCTATTTATAATTAGACCAAATTGTTGATATAGATTTTTTGAAAGCAGAATCTATAAATCAATTTGAGTATCAAATTCAATAATTGCGCTTATTGCATAAATAAAGGGAATTTAACGTTAAATATTACGTTACTGAAATTTAAAATGAACTTTAAGAATAATATTGTGAATCATGAACCAAAGTATGTGGCATCCCTATTTGGATAAAGAATGAGTATATAAAAGTTAAAATCTAATATACGGGGTTTTGAGCATTTAATTTTATAATTCTTAAATATAGGAAAGTGCAAAAATTAACACTGCAAATTGATATACTTATAATTTTAATTCACATCCAAGCTTGTTAAATCATTTGAAATTGATTAAATTATATAAGTAATAAAATTTGGACAATTTTAGAATATAATATAAAATTTGGATTTTTGTAATTTATTTTGATTTATTTAATGAATATAAAAATAGCCTTTTTTTGTCACGGACTCGGATTTCGATGAAACCAGTTTCATCGGATCCGTATCGGTGAATTATTATAGTGTTTCAAGTTTCGTATCGATCGGACTTGTCCTTTGATCGTACGGGCGTGAAACGCCTTGAAATCAAATTTAATTAAAATCAATTTGAATCAATTTGGAAATTTTGTTTTCAGCATAACTTCTTCATACGATCAAATTTGGACGTGAAACTTTTTCCATCGCGTTCAGAATATTTTAAATTACCTATTTGGATATATAGATTTAATAAATTTGGTTCCGGAGGCATAGCGGGCTTTTTGGGCCATAGTTTGTTCCGCACGTTCATTCTACGGTCTATCTACTCTATCTCTAACCCCTCTATATAAACCTAGCTACAAGCCCTAGCCTCCACCTAATTTCTTTTCATCTGAGCGTATACTTTCTTCAAGCTCCTCTTCTTCTTCAATGGGTGCTAACCCTAGATCCAGTCAGTTCAAAAAAAAAAAAAAATTTCAGATTTAAAAAAAAAAAAAATTCGGATCTGCAGCAGCTTCTGGTCGCGCTTCGGGTTTCAGGGGAGAAAACCCTAGAGCAACTTCGGGTCAGGAAGAAAATGACTCGGGTCGCTCCGGGTCGTTTTGGCGAAAACTCCAAGCAAGCACCGGGGAATTGAGGCGGCGCACCGAAGTCGAACCCGAAGTCGACCCAGGACCAGAATTTTTCCATTTTTCAAATTTCCATAACTTTTGCATACGAGCTCGGATTCACGCGCGGTTTGTTTTGCTGGGATCGTATCGGAATTTCTGACGTTTTGACGCTGGTTTGGATGGATTTGAAGAACGTCAAAATTTTGAGTTTAAATTGAATTTAAATTCGATTTAAATTCCAAAGGTGAGTGTTTAAAACCCACTCACAACTACTAGAAGCTTTTATGTTTGTTAAATTAATTTTAGAAATGAATAGCAATTTATTTATGAGTATTTGTCATGTTTATTTCACTCATATTTGTTGAATTGCATTTATTAAGTTTAACTGTTAATTTAATTTATTTATTGTGTATTAATTGATAGTTAGAATTTATTTGTTTGCCTATAAACTGCTAGTTAACAGTTATATAGATTATTACTGAATATAAACTATTAGATTAATAGTTGTTAAATTAAATCTGAATAAAATTGCCAGTTATTATCTGTTATCTATTATCAAATATAAATTGTTATTGATTGATATTGCTTGATGATTTTGATTGGATGATGGATGATGTTGATGGATGTTTATTGAATATCATAAAATTGTGAATTATCATGCATATTTCATTTCATTCGGGATTGTGGTTTGAAATGATATACGACCGCAAAATTTTATATCTTTTAAATTGCGGATTGAAATGATAAATATCTGTATCACTTGACCATAGGATAGAAAATTTTATACAGGCACCGCGGTCTATATATAACTATTTTAATGTGAATTCTATGGTTTGGATGGAATACGGTTTCTAAAAATCTTAAATTTTATATTGTATAAATATTATTCTTCCATATATATACATATGAAGTTGAAAATTTTGAAATTAAAAGGTGTATAAAAATCTTTATTAAAAATGGAAGAAAATTAAGAAAATGGAGTTTAATAATTTATATCATATGTTTAAATGTTAAGTTTGGAAATTTTAAGATATGATATTTATAATTGGATTTTTCCCAAAATAAATTGAAATGAATATTCTAGTATAATTTGAATTGGGAAAATATATATATTTTATTACTAGAAATTGAAGTCTTATTATTTATGGATTTTATGTGAATATTCAAGACTAATTAATAGAACAATTGATCTGTTGAAAGAATAAAATCCAATTTTAGTTTGAAATATTGTTACTCAAAATGGATATACGTATATATAAATAAATTGAAGTGGTTTTGGAACTTGAGAGAGATAATATAAATTTTCGTTTAGACTTTAATAAAGAAATGTATTTGTAAAGCCATGAGAACTATTTTCTTTACAAAGTAACATTTAAGTTAAACCATTTAATTCATATACCGTTGAATGTCCAAACCATTCAAGTTTTTTTTATAGAAGTTATGGTTTTAAATTATGATTTTCAAATACTATGCTTTGAAAATATTTGATTTTCAAACGATATGAAGTTAAAGCACTTTGATTTTGGAAAAGAATTATATTTGGGATAAGTGATAAAATATGGTTTTGGGTTTTGAAATGATATTGTATTCATGGTTATGAAATGGAATGTTTATTCTGATTTTTAAAGTATAACCTATTTTTAAATGACCGCGGTGTTATAATAACGATGGGTTGGCAAAGAGACCGGGATCGGATATCTGACATACTCTCTGTCGATACCGAAAACCACTTTGACTAACCGTGTACGCGGTGCAGATTCCAGAATGAAGTAGGTGGTGGCGACGTTTCCTGTAAGGTAAATACGTGGACCCGACTCCCGTGAGTTGGCATAAGGTGGCTAAAACAGGAGCGATTCTCAGGCCAATGAGGTCATTCCTCTGATCGGACCCTCCTCTTCGATATTATACTTTGATTTTGGATTGATTTAGTGGCCACTTCTATATTTTGATTTTGGAGAGTTAGTCCGAGGTGGGCGGTAACTGCGGCTACGCGTTTCCACCAGCCTGGATAGCAATTGGTATATCTACCCTGGCATTGCCTAGTTGTGTCGTGTCACCTACCATACCGAGCCTTTACTATGAGTTTCTATTTGTGTCGTACCTATGGAGTATCCTCTGGTAGCTTCCCGATCAGGAGGTATTACGGTACTGTATAGACTATTGGCATTATTTGTGTTAAGGGCTATATGGGTAACCCCTTAACGCTATTTAAAAGTAAGTTTATTTTATAAATAGACACTATTATAATAGCGCAATATACTACATAGTAAATAGTTTAACGGATCCTTAGGAGATGTAAATCCCGAACATCTCTTGAGTTACTGTACTCATATTTATTTATGTTAATTTAACTCACATAAGATCTTTTAGTCTGACTCGAGTGTTTTTTTTCTTTTCAAATTCGCTCGGGTCAGTCCGAGCGTTTCAGGATCGAAGACTTTAGCTTTGAAGGACGAAGACGAAGGAGTCGTATTATTATTATCTATATTATTGCACCACACTCTAAATTTCCGCTGCATTGGTTGTATTGGTATGTGTAACTCTGATATTCATTGTATAAGTAAAATAAATATTTTGTAAACAGTTATCATGAACTGTATATTGATTATTATATTTTATCCTTCCGCTGTGAGATTCTATTTTGTTTTATTTCTTCTCTGTTTTTCTTATTTACCCCATAACAATCCGCCCTTGCGTATGCTTTGAATTGGCACGTGTGTCGGTTTAAAATGTGCGAAAAGGCGGGATGTTACAGTTGGTATCAGAGCTTTGGTTTAGCGATAAACCTTGGTTTTGTGGGGTTTGACTCTTTGTTAATAGGGTAGTAATACCCTATGGGAGTCGCTGAGTGTATATATATGAGAGAGCGTATTTGTTAGTGTTAATAAAGATTTTGATATTGTGTTAATCTGTTCCGCTTTGTATTTATAAATTCTGGTTGATGCATGGGACGCTATGACATCAATAGGGATTTCTAAACACTTAATAGGACAGACCGACATAATATTTGTTTTTAATATAGGTGAATGAAATAATTTTGCCTATTATATTTTCTGTATATAAAAATATTTTTATAAATATATATATATATATATTTGGTTGCTATAGATTGGGTGTTAGGAAATAAAAATATTTATAACAATTGAAGCTAAGTTGAAATTATAATAAATCAAATTGGAGATTTTAGAACTTAAGTCCGGGATTTTTGAAATTCTTCTTTCAAAGGATTTGTGAAATATAATGATTTGGTTTATAGGTAATTTCTTATATAAATGTTTTGTATAATTCGGAAGAATTGTTTTAAAAGAGGATTTTGGAGAAAATAAATTTTGTACTTTCCTCTCTGTCGCTAGAAAATAATTTCGGTGATGGCGGCCGCATCATCGACTTTCATTTTCGAGTTTCGAAGGGGAAAGGCCACTGTGGTACACTCTACTGCAGATTTATTTTTGAAATTGATTGAATTTTTAATTGTTTTAAATATAACTTGAGATATAAGTTGTAAGAACTCATTTATCTATTATTTTTAAAATAAAATTGAAATTTGGCCCGGTATTTAATTCCTAAATTTCCATTAATTAAATTGTTTAAACTATTTTAGTGGAATAAAAGGTAAGTAAGTAATAAATTGAAACCTCTAAAGGTAGGTAAAAGAATGAATGCTAAGTATAAAGGAAGTTAAAATTTAACTTATAAATAATGGTAAAGATCTATTGAACAATAAATGAATTAAGAGAATTGAGATTAAACTTGTATAAGTTCTTTTGCTTTTTCTTTAACATAAATAACTTACCAAGTATAAAAAGTTGAAATGTAAATTAAGAGTAGAATTTTTGAAAATAATGAAGTATTCAATAAATTACTGTTATAAATAAGAATTTAATGGTATTAACTTAAGTGATGATTGGAATTTTACTAAAATTAAAGGTTGTATTATTAATAGGTGATTTTAACCTTAAGAAAGTAAAAATGAAATTCCTTAATTTATAAAGTTTGATTGTAGGGTTATTAACTTAAGTACGCCTTAATTTCCCCCTATTCTAATATAATAGAAAGTAAGTAATATATAAATGACTGTAAACCCTAAGTAATTAATTAATAAAATTCCTTATTTTTAAGAATGAAGGTTAAAGGGTTAATAATTTAAGTGTAATTAAAAAGGGTTACTGTAATTAAATATAATAGAAAGTGGGTAATTAAATTGTTACTACTATTAAATATAATAGAAACTTCAACATTAAATAAATGAATGAAATTAAAGGTAAGTTGAAATTGTAATTTATAACACAAATATATATATTAATTTAAGGAATTGAGAAGAAACTTGTAAATTTTCGCTTACATTCTTAAAACATACATAACTTACCATATAATAAAAGTTGCAATGTTAGTAAGAAAATGTAAGGGGAAATCTTACAAGTGAAGCTTGAGGTAATAAAGGTATTCAATAAATTTGCTGTTATTAATGAGAATTAATTGTATAAACTTAAGTTAAATTGGAAATTTTACTATATAAGTAAAGGTAAGTAGTATAAATAGATGATATAAACTTTAGTCAATAAATTGGAATGCAAATATAATGAATTTTGTAATAAATGGAAAACGAAAATTGTAAGAAATAAAGAAATCCCTCCATAAATGAAAGAAAGAAAATCAAACCACTGAAGCATCAAATAAATGTATAATAAGTTAATTTGGTTGTTGGTTTGAATTGTATTGTTTGATTTATGATTGTGAGGTAAGGAACTTGAAGTTGTTGGATGAATAAATAATCTATCTTTGTTCCATCTAAGACTGTTGAGTAAAGGATGCACTTGATAGTTAATTTCATTTCATACAAATTTCAAGTTTGAACCCAAACAACTATTTGTTTGATGGATTAAATGATTGCTTTGTGTGTGTATGTATGTCGTTTGTAAGGTTGATGGTTGTTGAATTGTTTGGTTGATTAATGATTGAATCCACTTGAATAGTTCACTTTAAAATAAATATTTAACCTTTTAGATTTTATAAGTGAAATGCTGGCTATGGAAGCCACTGCTAGTGTTCTGGTTCCCTAATAATAAGCATATTGCCCGACAAATAGGTACGTTTTCGGATTACGTTTAAAGCGCTATTTTATAATTTTGCCCGTGTTGGGATAATATTTTGATATTATATTTTCTCCAGAGTCTCTCCGTACAAAGGAGACTCTGCCAAAAATTTTCGTAAATTTTGGACTTAGAATTTTGTTGAATATTTTCCAAACTTTAATGATTTAAGTATAAAAGGTTATAATGACTATAAAACGGGCATATCTCATTTAAGGAAATTAATTTAGTAAATTATTGTTTATAAGTTAATATTTGAAATAAGATGTAATGTTTTATTCTTCCTTCTCCCTTCTTTTTCCTGACGAAAATTTTTGAGTGGGGGAGATTGTAACGACCCGTTAAATTAATAATATTAAATGAGTTAAATTAATATAATTTCTAACCTGATTTAGAAAAAAAAAGGCTTTAAGATTTATTTGAGAAAATGTAGTAATTTGTTATAGTAATTGGAATTTAATGTAACAATTTAATTTTTATGACAATAGTTTTGGATAATGTAATTGTCACACTTTGTTAAAAGTTAATGTTAAGAAACCAATAAATGTTGAATTAGTGAATATTAATAAAATATTTACTAGAATGGGATTCATTTAATATTAAAATAAATAGTAGGATTGTTTCATTTGGTGACCGTTGAATAAACCAATGCAATAAGTGTAGATAAATTTTTTTTATGAATATTGTTCGATAATGAATGTACTTAAAAACGGTAATAAACTTAATATAAGAAAACAAAGGCAAATTGTGTATTAATTAATGAATTCATGAATCAGTGTATGGACTTAGTGTAACTATACGTAAATGTACGCAATAAGGTTGTGAAATACCAATGATTTGGATTTACAATTTATATTAAACATAATGTTGGTAGAAATTGGAATTCACTGTTGTGTGTAATATATGAGAAATCAGGTCAAATGTAAATTATACCGTAGATGATATACTCTTTTAAACAGTAGGATTTTTAAATAAATAAATGTTTCACTTAGGTTTCAATTGGATAACTTATGTAGTTTAATGGAGAATCAATTGCAATTAATTGCCATAAATTAGTGATGATAGGGTAGTTTGATTTGGCCTTTAAGAAGCAAAGAAAAAGAAAGCCAAGATTTATGAATTCATTTGCAATGTGAAATGCAAATCTTGTGGTTTTTTTTTTTTTTACAAATAGAATTAATATTTAACCATTACGTTAGTGGAGTCTGATAAGTTAAGGTAGATAATCAATGGTAATTTACCTAATTCAAAGGATATATTAATATAAATATGGGTAAAATGAGGTTAGACCAAGGATATAATATTAATTGATTTTTAAGGCTTAATTAATACGTGAAATAGACAAGATTCTACATTCAAACATTTATACAAAGCTAAGTTGTAAATAGAAGTACCAATGTAATATAATGTAAATAGATGGGAATCAACATTTATTTATTTATTTAATGGAATTTAATTTCTATAGTATGATAATCGCAATTAAATGAAATTGAAATAGCTAATTTATACGTTAGTTGAAATTTAGCTGGAATATGAGGATTTTTAATGAAATAGTGAAATCAAATGGAAATAAGGTTTCAATTAAACATTGGAATTTATATTTACCATAAAAGGTTAATTGAAAACCAAAGGAGTTAATAAAGGAATCATGCTTTATCTATTAATTTGGATTTAAGATATGGTAAATTGGATTTATTGCAATAACTAATTCTATAAGATGAGGTTAATACTTGTTCTATTTATAATTAGACCAAATTGTTGATATAGATTTTTTGAAAGCAGAATCTATAAATCAATTTGAGTATCAAATTCAATAATTGCGCTTATTGCATAAATAAAGGGAATTTAACGTTAAATATTACGTTACTGAAATTTAAAATGAACTTTAAGAATAATATTGTGAATCATGAACCAAAGTATGTGGCATCCCTATTTGGATAAAGAATGAGTATATAAAAGTTAAAATCTAATATACGGGGTTTTGAGCATTTAATTTTATAATTCTTAAATATAGGAAAGTGCAGAAATTAACACTGCAAATTGATATACTTATAATTTTAATTGACATCCAAGCTTGTTAAATCATTTGAAATTGATTAAATTATATAAGTAATAAAATTTGGACAATTTTAGAATATAATATAAAATTTGGATTTTTGTAATTTATTTTGATTTATTTAATGAATATAAAAATAGCCTTTTTTTGTCACGGACTCGGATTTCGATGAAACCAGTTTCATCGGATCCGTATCGGTGAATTATTATAGGGTTTCAAGTTTCGTATCGATCGGACTTGTCGTTTGATCGTACGGGCGTGAAACGCGTTGAAATCAAATTTAATTAAAATCAATTTGAATCAATTTGGAAATTTTGTTTTCAGCATAACTTCTTCATACGATCAAATTTGGACGTGAAACTTTTTCCATCGCGTTCAGAATATTTTAAATTACCTATTTGGATATATAGATTTAATAAATTCGGTTCCGGAGGCATAGCGGGCTTTTTGGGCCATAGTTTGTTCCGCACGTTCATTCTACGGTCTATCTACTCTATCTCTAACCCCTCTATATAAACCTAGCTACAAGCCCTAGCCTCCACCTAATTTCTTTTCATCTGAGCGTATACTTTCTTCAAGCTCCTCTTCTTCTTCAATGGGTGCTAACCCTAGATCCAGTCAGTTCAAAAAAAAAAAAAATTTCAGATTTAAAAAAAAAAAAAAAAATTCGGATCTGCAGCAGCTTCTGGTCGCGCTTCGGGTTTCAGGGGAGAAAACCCTAGAGCAACTTCGGGTCAGGAAGAAAATGACTCGGGTCGCTCCGGGTCGTTTTGGCGAAAACTCCAAGCAAGCACCGGGGAATTGAGGCGGCGCACCGAAGTCGAAACCGAAGTCGACCCTGGACCAGAATTTTTCCATTTTTCAAAATTCTATAACTTTTGCATACGAGCTCGGATTCACGCGCGGTTTGTTTTGCTGGGATCGTATCGGAATTTCTGACATTTTGACGCTGGTTTGGATGGATTTGAAGAACGTCAAAATTTTGAGTTTAAATTGAATTTAAATTCGATTTAAATTCCAAAGGTGAGTGTTTAAAACCCACTCACAACTACTAGAAGCTTTTATGTTTGTTAAATTAATTTTAGAAATGAATAGCAATTTATTTATGAGTATTTGTCATGTTTATTTCACTCATATTTGTTGAATTGCATTTATTAAGTTTAACTGTTAATTTAATTTATTTATTGTGTATTAATTGATAGTTAGAATTTATTTGTTTGCCTATAAACTGCTAGTTAACAGTTATATAGATTATTACTGAATATAAACTATTAGATTAATAGTTGTTAAATTAAATCTGAATAAAATTGCCAGTTATTATCTGTTATCTATTATCAAATATAAATTGTTATTGATTGATATTGCTTGATGATTTTGATTGGATGATGGATGATGTTGATGGATGTTTATTGAATATCATAAAATTGTGAATTATCATGCATATTTCATTTCATTCGGGATTGTGGTTTGAAATGATATACGACCGCAAAATTTTATATCTTTTAAATTGCGGATTGAAATGATAAATATCTGTATCACTTGACCATAGGATAGAAAATTTTATACAGGCACCGCGGTCTATATATAACTATTTTAATGTGAATTCTATGGTTTGGCTGGAATACGGTTTCTAAAAATCTTAAATTTTATATTGTATAAATATTATTCTTCCATATATATACATATGAAGTTGAAAATTTTGAAATTAAAAGGTGTATAAAAATCTTTATTAAAAATGGAAGAAAATTAAGAAAATGGAGTTTAATAATTTATATCATATGTTTAAATGTTAAGTTTGGAAATTTTAAGATATGATATTTATAATTGGATTTTTCCCAAAATAAATTGAAATGAATATTCTAGTATAATTTGAATTGGGAAAATATATATATTTTATTACTAGAAATTGAAGTCTTATTATTTATGGATTTTATGTGAATATTCAAGACTAATTAATAGAACAATTGATCTGTTGAAAGAATAAAATCCAATTTTAGTTTGAAATATTGTTACTCAAAATGGATATACGTATATATAAATAAATTGAAGTGGTTTTGGAACTTGAGAGAGATAATATAAATTTTCGTTTAGACTTTAATAAAGAAATGTATTTGTAAAGCCATGAGAACTATTTTCTTTACAAAGTAACATTTAAGTTAAACCATTTAATTCATATACCGTTGAATGTCCAAACCATTCAAGTTTTTTTTATAGAAGTTATGGTTTTAAATTATGATTTTCAAATACTATGCTTTGAAAATATTTGATTTTCAAACGATATGAAGTTAAAGCACTTTGATTTTGGAAAAGAATTATATTTGGGATAAGTGATAAAATATGGTTTTGGGTTTTGAAATGATATTGTATTCATGGTTATGAAATGGAATGTTTATTCTGATTTTTAAAGTATAACCTATTTTTAAATGACCGCGGTGTTATAATAACGATGGGTTGGCAAAGAGACCGGGATCGGATATCTGACATACTCTCTGTCGATACCGAAAACCACTTTGACTAACCGTGTACACGGTGGAGATTCCAGAATGAAGTAGGTGGTGGCGACGTTTCCTGTAAGGTAAATACGTGGACCCGACTCCCGTGAGTTGGCATAAGGTGGCTAAAACAGGAGCGATTCTCAGGCCAATGAGGTCATTCCTCTGATCGGACCCTCCTCTTCGATATTATACTTTGATTTTGGATTGATTCAGTGGCCACTTCTATATTTTGATTTTGGAGAGTTAGTCCGAGGTGGGCGGTAACTGCAGCTACGCGTTTCCACCAGCCTGGATAGCAATTGGTATATCTACCCTGGCATTGCCTAGTTGTGTCGTGTCACCTACCATACCGAGCCTTTACTATGAGTTTCTATTTGTGTCGTACCTATGGAGTATCCTCTGGTAGCTTCCCGATCAGGAGGTATTACGGTACTGTATAGACTATTGGCATTATTTGTGTTAAGGGCTATATGGGTAACCCCTTAACGCTATTTAAAAGTAAGTTTATTTTATAAATAGACACTATTATAATAGCGCAATATACTACATAGTAAATAGTTTAACGGATCCTTAGGAGATGTAAATCCCGAACATCTCTTGAGTTACTGTACTCATATTTATTTATGTTAATTTAACTCACATAAGATCTTTTAGTCTGACTCGAGTGTTTTTTTTCTTTTCAAATTCGCTCGGGTCAGTCCGAGCGTTTCAGGATCGAAGACTTTAGCTTTGAAGGACGAAGACGAAGGAGTCGTATTATTATTATCTATATTATTGCACCACACTCTAAATTTCCGCTGCATTGATTGTATTGGTATGTGTAACTCTGATATTCATTGTATAAGTAAAATAAATATTTTGTAAACAGTTATCATGAACTGTATATTGATTATTATATTTTATCCTTCCGCTGTGAGATTCTATTTTGTTTTATTTCTTCTCTGTTTTTCTTATTTACCCCATAACAATCCGCCCTTGCGTATGCTTTGAATTGGCACGTGTGTCGGTTTAAAATGTGCGAAAAGGCGGGATGTTACAGTTGGTATCAGAGCTTTGGTTTAGCGATAAACCTTGGTTTTGTGGGGTTTGACTCTTTGTTAATAGGGTAGTAATACCCTATGGGAGTCGCTGAGTGTATATATATGAGAGAGCGTATTTGTTAGTGTTAATAAAGATTTTGATATTGTGTTAATCTGTTCCGCTTTGTATTTATAAATTCTGGTTGATGCATGGGACGCTATGACATCAATAGGGATTTCTAAACACTTAATAGGACAGACCGACATAATATTTGTTTTTAATATAGGTGAATGAAATAATTTTGCCTATTATATTTTCTGTATATAAAAATATTTTTATAAATATATATATATATATATATTTGGTTGCTATAGATTGGGTGTTAGGAAATAAAAATATTTATAACAATTGAAGCTAAGTTGAAATTATAATAAATCAAATTGGAGATTTTAGAACTTAAGTCCGGGATTTTTGAAATTCTTCTTTCAAAGGATTTGTGAAATATAATGATTTGGTTTATAGGTAATTTCTTATATAAATGTTTTGTATAATTCGGAAGAATTGTTTTAAAAGAGGATTTTGGAGAAAATAAATTTTGTACTTTCCTCTCTGTCGCTAGAAAATAATTTCGGTGATGGCGGCCGCATCATCGACTTTCATTTTCGAGTTTCGAAGGGGAAAGGCCACTGTGGTACACTCTACTGCAGATTTATTTTTGAAATTGATTGAATTTTTAATTGTTTTAAATATAACTTGAGATATAAGTTGTAAGAACTCATTTATCTATTATTTTTAAAATAAAATTGAAATTTGGCCCGGTATTTAATTCCTAAATTTCCATTAATTAAATTGTTTAAACTATTTTAGTGGAATAAAAGGTAAGTAAGTAATAAATTGAAACCTCTAAAGGTAGGTAAAAGAATGAATGCTAAGTATAAAGGAAGTTAAAATTTAACTTATAAATAATGGTAAAGATCTATTGAACAATAAATGAATTAAGAGAATTGAGATTAAACTTGTATAAGTTCTTTTGCTTTTTCTTTAACATAAATAACTTACCAAGTATAAAAAGTTGAAATGTAAATTAAGAGTAGAATTTTTGAAAATAATGAAGTATTCAATAAATTACTGTTATAAATAAGAATTTAATGGTATTAACTTAAGTGATGATTGGAATTTTACTAAAATTAAAGGTTGTATTATTAATAGGTGATTTTAACCTTAAGAAAGTAAAAATGAAATTCCTTAATTTATAAAGTTTGATTGTAGGGTTATTAACTTAAGTACGCCTTAATTTCCCCCTATTCTAATATAATAGAAAGTAAGTAATATATAAATGACTGTAAACCCTAAGTAATTAATTAATAAAATTCCTTATTTTTAAGAATGAAGGTTAAAGGGTTAATAATTTAAGTGTAATTAAAAAGGGTTACTGTAATTAAATATAATAGAAAGTGGGTAATTAAATTGTTACTACTATTAAATATAATAGAAACTTCAACATTAAATAAATGAATGAAATTAAAGGTAAGTTGAAATTGTAATTTATAAAACAAATATATATATTAATTTAAGGAATTGAGAAGAAACTTGTAAATTTTCGCTTACATTCTTAAAACATACATAACTTACCATATAATAAAAGTTGCAATGTTAGTAAGAAAATGTAAGGGGAAATCTTACAAGTGAAGCTTGAGGTAATAAAGGTATTCAATAAATTTGCTGTTATTAATGAGAATTAATTGTATAAACTTAAGTTAAATTGGAAATTTTACTATATAAGTAAAGGTAAGTAGTATAAATAGATGATATAAACTTTAGTCAATAAATTGGAATGCAAATATAATGAATTTTGTAATAAATGGAAAACGAAAATTGTAAGAAATAAAGAAATCCCTCCATAAATGAAAGAAAGAAAATCAAACCACTGAAGCATCAAATAAATGTATAATAAGTTAATTTGGTTGTTGGTTTGAATTGTATTGTTTGATTTATGATTGTGAGGTAAGGAACTTGAAGTTGTTGGATGAATAAATAATCTATCTTTGTTCCATCTAAGACTGTTGAGTAAAGGATGCACTTGATAGTTAATTTCATTTCATACAAATTTCAAGTTTGAACCCAAACAACTATTTGTTTGATGGATTAAATGATTGCTTTGTGTGTGTATGTATGTCGTTTGTAAGGTTGATGGTTGTTGAATTGTTTGGTTGATTAATGATTGAATCCACTTGAATAGTTCACTTTAAAATAAATATTTAACCTTTTAGATTTTATAAGTGAAATGCTGGCTATGGAAGCCACTGCTAGTGTTCTGGTTCCCTAATAATAAGCATATTGCCCGACAAATAGGTACGTTTTCGGATTACGTTTAAAGCGCTATTTTATAATTTTGCCCGTGTTGGGATAATATTTTGATATTATATTTTCTCCAGAGTCTCTCCGTACAAAGGAGACTCTGCCAAAAATTTTCGTAAATTTTGGACTTAGAATTTTGTTGAATATTTTACAAACTTTAATGATTTAAGTATAAAAGGTTATAATGACTATAAAACGGGCATATCTCATTTAAGGAAATTAATTTAGTAAATTATTGTTTATAAGTTAATATTTGAAATAAGATGTAATGTTTTATTCTTCCTTCTCCCTTCTTTTTCCTGACGAAAATTTTTGAGTGGGGGAGATTGTAACGACCCGTTAAATTAATAATATTAAATGAGTTAAATTAATATAATTTCTAACCTGATTTAGAAAAAAAAAGGCTTTAAGATTTATTTGAGAAAATGTAGTAATTTGTTATAGTAATTGGAATTTAATGTAACAATTTAATTTTTATGACAATAGTTTTGGATAATGTAATTGTCACACTTTGTTAAAAGTTAATGTTAAGAAACCAATAAATGTTGAATTAGTGAATATTAATAAAATATTTACTAGAATGGGATTCATTTAATATTAAAATAAATAGTAGGATTGTTTCATTTGGTGACCGTTGAATAAACCAATGCAATAAGTGTAGATAAATTTTTTTTATGAATATTGTTCGATAATGAATGTACTTAAAAACGGTAATAAACTTAATATAAGAAAACAAAGGCAAATTGTGTATTAATTAATGAATTCATGAATCAGTGTATGGACTTAGTGTAACTATACGTAAATGTACGCAATAAGGTTGTGAAATACCAATGATTTGGATTTACAATTTATATTAAACATAATGTTGGTAGAAATTGGAATTCACTGTTGTGTGTAATATATGAGAAATCAGGTCAAATGTAAATTATACCGTAGATGATATACTCTTTTAAACAGTAGGATTTTTAAATAAATAAATGTTTCACTTAGGTTTCAATTGGATAACTTATGTAGTTTAATGGAGAATCAATTGCAATTAATTGCCATAAATTAGTGATGATAGGGTAGTTTGATTTGGCCTTTAAGAAGCAAAGAAAAAGAAAGCCAAGATTTATGAATTCATTTGCAATGTGAAATGCAAATCTTGTGGTTTTTTTTTTTTACAAATAGAATTAATATTTAACCATTACGTTAGTGGAGTCTGATAAGTTAAGGTAGATAATCAATGGTAATTTACCTAATTCAAAGGATATATTAATATAAATATGGGTAAAATGAGGTTAGACCAAGGATATAATATTAATTGATTTTTAAGGCTTAATTAATACGTGAAATAGACAAGATTCTACATTCAAACATTTATACAAAGCTAAGTTGTAAATAGAAGTACCAATGTAATATAATGTAAATAGATGGGAATCAACATTTATTTATTTATTTAATGGAATTTAATTTCTATAGTATGATAATCGCAATTAAATGAAATTGAAATAGCTAATTTATACGTTAGTTGAAATTTAGCTGGAATATGAGGATTTTTAATGAAATAGTGAAATCAAATGGAAATAAGGTTTCAATTAAACATTGGAATTTATATTTACCATAAAAGGTTAATTGAAAACCAAAGGAGTTAATAAAGGAATCATGCTTTATCTATTAATTTGGATTTAAGATATGGTAAATTGGATTTATTGCAATAACTAATTCTATAAGATGAGGTTAATACTTATTCTATTTATAATTAGACCAAATTGTTGATATAGATTTTTTGAAAGCAGAATTTATAAATCAATTTGAGTATCAAATTCAATAATTGCGCTTATTGCATAAATAAAGGGAATTTAACGTTAAATATTACGTTACTGAAATTTAAAATGAACTTTAAGAATAATATTGTGAATCATGAACCAAAGTATGTGGCATCCCTATTTGGATAAAGAATGAGTATATAAAAGTTAAAATCTAATATACGGGGTTTTGAGCATTTAATTTTATAATTCTTAAATATAGGAAAGTGCAGAAATTAACACTGCAAATTGATATACTTATAATTTTAATTCACATCCAAGCTTGTTAAATCATTTGAAATTGATTAAATTATATAAGTAATAAAATTTGGACAATTTTAGAATATAATATAAAATTTGGATTTTTGTAATTTATTTTGATTTATTTAATGAATATAAAAATAGCCTTTTTTTGTCACGGACTCGGATTTCGATGAAACCAGTTTCATCGGATCCGTATCGGTGAATTATTATAGGGTTTCAAGTTTCGTATCGATCGGACTTGTCGTTTGATCGTACGGGCGTGAAACGCGTTGAAATCAAATTTAATTAAAATCAATTTGAATCAATTTGGAAATTTTGTTTTCAGCATAACTTCTTCATACGATCAAATTTGGACGTGAAACTTTTTCCATCGCGTTCAGAATATTTTAAATTACCTATTTGGATATATAGATTTAATAAATTCGGTTCCGGAGGCATAGCGGGCTTTTTGGGCCATAGTTTGTTCCGCACGTTCATTCTACGGTCTATCTACTCTATCTCTAACCCCTCTATATAAACCTAGCTACAAGCCCTAGCCTCCACCTAATTTCTTTTCATCTGAGCGTATACTTTCTTCAAGCTCATCTTCTTCTTCAATGGGTGCTAACTCTAGATCCAGTCAGTTCAAAAAAAAAAAAAAAATCAAATTTAAAAAAATAAAAAAAAATTCGGATCTGCAGCAGCTTCTGGTCGCGCTTCGGGTTTCATGGGAGAAAACCCTAGAGCAACTTTGGGTCAGGAAGAAAATGACTCGGGTCGCTCCGGGTCGTTTTGGCGAAAACTCCAAGCAAGCACCGGGGAATTGAGGCGGCGCACCGAAGTCGAACCCGAAGTCGACCCAGGACCAGAATTTTTCCATTTTTCAAATTTCCATAACTTTTGCATACGAGCTCGGATTCACGCGCGGTTTGTTTTGCTGGGATCGTATCGGAATTTATGACGTTTTGACGCTGGTTTGGATGGATTTGGAGAATGTCAAAATTTTGAGTTTAAATTGAATTTGAATTCGATTTAAATTCCAAAGGTGAGTGTTTAAAACCCACTCACAACTATTAGAAGCTTTTATGTTTGTTAAATTAATTTTAGAAATGAATAGCAATTTATTTATGAGTATTTGGCATGTTTATTTCACTCATATTTGTTGAATTTCATTTATTAAGTTTAACTGTTAATTTAATTTATTTATTGTGTATTAATTGATAGTTAGAATTTATTTGTTTGCCTATAAACTGCTAGTTAACAGTTATATAGATTATTACTGAATATAAACTATTAGATTAATAGTTGTTAAATTAAATCTGAATAAAATTGCCAGTTATTACCTGTTATCTATTATCAAATATAAATTGTTATTGATTGATATTGCTTGATGATTTTGATTGGATGATGGATGATGTTGATGGATGTTTATTGAATATCATAAAATTGCGAATTATCATGCATATTTCATTTCATTCGGGATTGTGGTTTGAAATGATATACAACCGCAAAATTTTATATCTTTTAAATTGCGGATTGAAATGATAAATATCCGTATCACTTGACCATAGGATAGAAAATTTTATACAGGCACCGCGGTCTATATATAACTATTTTAATGTGATTTCTATGGTTTGGATGGAATACGGTTTCTAAAAATCTTAAATTTTATATTGTATAAATATTATTCTTCCATATATATACATATGAAGTTGAAAATTTTGAAATTAAAAGGTGTATAAAAATCTTTATTAAAAATGGAAGAAAATTAAGTTTTAATAATTTATATCATATGTTTAAATGTTAAGTTTGGAAATTTTAAGATATGATATTTATAATTGGATTTTTCCCAAAATAAATTGAAATGAATATTCTAGTATAATTTGAATTGGGAAAATATATATATTTTATTACTAGAAATTGAAGTCTTATTATTTATGGATTTTATGTGAATATTCAAGACTAATTAATAGAACAATTGATCTGTTGAAAGAATAAAATCCAATTTTAGTTTGAAATATTGTTACTCAAAATGGATATACGTATATATAAATAAATTGAAGTGGTTTTGGAACTTGAGAAATATATCTGTAAAGCCATGAGAACTATTTTCTTTACAAAGTAACATTTAAGTTAAACCATTTAATTCATATACCGTTGAATGTCCAAACCATTCAAGTTTTTTTTTATAGAAGTTATGGTTTTAAATTATGATTTTCAAATACTATGCTTTGAAAATATTTGATTTTCAAACGATATGAAGTTAAAGTATTTTGATTTTGGAAAAGAATTATATTTGGGATAAGTGATAAAATATGGTTTTGGGTTTTGAAATGATATCGTATTCATGGTTATGAAATGGAATGTTTATTCTGATTTTTAAAGTATAACCTATTTTTAAATGACCGCGGTGTTATAATAACGATGGGTTGGCAAAGAGACCGGGATCGGATATCTGACATACTCTCTGTCGATACCGAAAACCACTTTGACTAACCGTGTACGCGGTGGAGATTCCAGAATGAAGTAGGTGGTGGCGACGTTTCCTGTAAGGTAAATACGTGGACCCGACTCCCGTGAGTTGGCATAAGGTGGCTAAAACAGGAGCGATTCTCAGGCCAATGAGGTCATTCCTCTGATCGGACCCTCCTCTTCGATATTATACTTTGATTTTGGATTGATTCAGTGGCCACTTCTATATTTTGATTTTGGGGAGTTAGTCCGAGGTGGGCGGTAACTGCGGCTACGCGTTTCCACCAGCCTGGATAGCAATTGGTATATCTACCCTGGCATTGCCTAGTTGTGCCGTGTCACCTACCATACCGAGCCTTTACTACGAGTTTCTATTTGTGTCGTACCTATGGAGTATCCTCTGGTAGCTTCCCAATCAGGAGGTATTACGGTACTGTATAGACTATTGGCATTATTTGTGTTAAGGGCTATATGGGTAACCCCTTAACGCTATTTAAAAGTAAGTTTATTTTATAAATAGACACTATTATAATAGCGCAATATACTATATAGTAAATAGTTTAACGGATCCTTAGGAGATGTAAATCCCGAACATCTCTTGAGTTACTGTATTCATATTTATTTCTGTTAATTTAACTCACATAAGATCTTTTAGTCTGACTCGAGTGTTTTTTTTTCTTTTCAAATTCGCTCGGGTCAGTCCGAGCGTTTCAGTATCGAAGACTTTAGCTTTGAAGGACGAAGACGAAGGAGTCGTATTATTATTATCTATATTATTGCACCACACTCTAAATTTCCGCTGCATTGATTGTATTGGTATGTGTAACTCTGATATTCATTGTATAAGTAAAATAAATATTTTGTAAACAGTTATCATGAACTGTATATTGATTATTATATTTTATCCTTCCGCTGTGAGATTCTATTTTGTTTTATTTCTTCTCTGTTTTTCTTATTTACCCCATAACAATCCGCCCTTGCGTATGCTTTGAATTGGCACGTGTGTCGGTTTAAAATGTGCGAAAAGGCGGGATGTTACACAAATCTAAATATCACTTGAAAATAAAAAATCATTTATTTTACCAATTTAAACATGTACAATTTATAAGGAAAATAATTCACGCGAATTAACACTTATTAATAGTTGGGGGTAGAAACACAATCTTTTGGTCCGACCGTAAAATACCAAAAATACCCTTATGCAAACAAAAGGTCGGGAAATCAAATCCTACTAAAAACAAATATTAACATTATTTTTAAATATATATTTTGGTTTGTAAGTAAAGTTACAATTTTGCAACTCTATTACAACAAAAATTGCATTTATTTTCTTTATTTGTTTTCAATTTATTTTTACCAAAATCATAAATAAATTTTAAATTTTATAATTTTAAAGGTATTTTTTGTACGTACGTGCATTGCACGTGTAATAAAATCTCATAGTTATAATATCTTTAGTGTCACACATTTTTTGTGTCAGCGCGAACTATTAAAAACGCCCGTAATACCAAATTTTAACATCGCTTGAAAATATAATCTTATAATTAAATTTCTTTTGCAAATTTAAAAAGTACATCTACAAATATTATCAAATCTTAATATCATCTAAAATTATGATATAACAAATAAACTTCTTTTACAAATTCAAATAAGCGATCTTCAAATACTACTAAATCTTAATATCATTTAAAATAGGATCTAGCGAACAAATTGTTAATTAATTTATAAATATAAATACAAACTTAAGGGAAAAAAAATAGATTTTGCAACTTAGAAATAAAATTTAAACTAACAACAAATGATTTCAGCGTAAGAGTACGTTTAAATTATTTTCTCTTGGATGTGCTAAATATATACAAATTAGGGAAAAACAATTCACCAAGCAAGCGTATATCATCGTATCGACGAAGAGCGTGCATGCGGCTATCAAGTGCGAAGCCCGTGCGGCTCGTACTTAGGAAAAGCCTTTAAATTTATACACTGGTATTTTATTCCATATCGTTTATTTACGAGGGGAAGCGGTAATAAAGCAGACGAAAAAACAAATCAACTCTTTGCATTCCCAATTCGATTTCCAGTTTCATCATCTTCGATCACTCTGCACTTTTCCCAGGCACTGTTAAATCAACGATGCTTTCCAGCTACAAATCCTATCCTTTTCTACTTCACTTAGGCTCACTCAATCAATTTCGGCATAGGTATGTCTCTTTTTTGTTCCCTTCATATTTCGATTACACAAATTACATGTGCTTTCTTCATTTACAAAATTCTGCTTAGTCAATTTGATTGTATTGCCTTAGTCAAGGAAGATTCATATGAGCGTTATTTGTTTTTCTGTATGAATTGTCGTGGACAATTAACAACAGGCCCGTCTAGCTCAGTTGGTAGAGCGCAAGGCTCTTAACCTTGTGGTCGTGGGTTCGAGCCCCACGGTGGGCGTCATATTTTTTACCAACCGACCATTTGATTCAGTATACAATTTTTTTTTCTTTGTTTCAAGTGTCGATTATGACATCCCAGTTAACAAGGTGGATGTTGAGTTCGTTTTCATCACCACCGAACCAAAGAAAAGGAAGCATTACCGGTCCAAAATCCACGTCCATGCATTGCCGAACCGGAGCACTACCAACCCACTACCCATTACTACCGAACCATCCCTTTCCTACCACCATCACCGAACTAGACTCTGCCGAACCAACCTCCTCCAAGCTCCTGCCGAACCACCTATCCACCGAACCAACCTCATGCCGAACCAACCCACTTCGACCACTACCGGACCAAGTGGATACCGAACCAACATCGCTAGACCAGATTGCTTCAGCCCAGGCCCACCAGCAGCTATATACATCCAAGATCCCTGCCCCCAACCTCACTCTATAAATAGAGGGGCAGGGGCACAACAATGGCGGACAAGTTTGAGAGCTCAAGCACGGAAGGAACTTTCAAACAATTTTTATATACTTGTAATCAAGGCTTTGTACTTGTAATCTGAATAGTAAGAGGAGAATAACATATAAAGTGGACGTAGGCACGTTCTGGCCGAACCACTATAAATCTGCGTGTCTTTTACATTTCAGTCCTTGCTTTTTAAATATTTGCACAACTCATCCAAATCATTAAGAACAACATAAAATCAACTAAATCACACGACTTAGAGGTGTTTGCCCATATTTTGTGCAAAAATTTTTGGTGCTTTCACTGAGAAACTAGCTAGAAGCTACAGCTTCTCCTACTCAACCTTCTTCCTCACAACATCGTTCCTTGCTCCGACAACATGACTTCCAGGCAGAGGAGAGATGTTAACAAAGGAAAGAACGTCGCAACTAGCAGTATCCCAGATCCAGTGGCCCCAAATCAAGAGAATCATCCCGTTTTAACAGCAGTATCAGATGAAAATCAGGCAAATCCAACAGCCCCCGCCGCGGAACAACCAATTGCTAGGGCAGATCTAGACAGGGTTGTGGATGAAGTAACTAACCGCTTCGCATCTCAACAAGAAGCCTTGGTGGACCAACTCATGTTACGCCTAAGGGATGCTGAAGAATCCAACCGCAACACCGAATCATGGGGTGAGTCCGAGTCTGGAGGATCTGAGAGGCGACAAAGACCTTCCTTCTTCGAAGAGGTTAACAACAGAAACAGCCATGGTAGGAGCCGCGCTCGGACTCAGCCCGAATTCTGACCCGAGGTGACACTTGGAACCTAACCCGACGGGGGAGGTGCCAGGCAGGGGTCAGATGTAGCTGAGCCTGCCATGCTACCTAACCATGAAAACACCAGTAGACGGGGCCGAGCTGGAGTCTAGCCCGAAGTTGGACCTGAGGAAGCGCTGAGAACAGAACCCAACAGGGGAAGATCAAGGCAATGGCCAACTATGGATGACCCCAGCATGCCCCCAGAAGACCAGAGGCAGCCTTTGGATAATGTTAGGAGTGACAGACGATACCATCCCTACAAGTCATCTGGACGGAATCAATCCCGCAGGGAAGAACCAAACTCATTTTTGTCCGCTCCAAGTTCTGATGAAAGGATGGAGCGATTGTTCAAAGAGTGCGTCCAACGGGAGCAAAGGGACCAGGGGATAGGTGCTAGGGTAACCAGCCCCTTCACCCGTAATATCGAAACTGCCATCACCTCCCGGGAATGGAAAATGCCAACGATGGAACCTTACAAGGGAACCTCTGACCCCGTCGTACACTTACAGAGGTACACCCAGCATATGCTCATGAGCGGAGAAATAGAGGGAGTGTTGTGTAAATGCTTCCCACTATTCTTGGCAGATCTAGCTACCTCCTGGTTCTGCCACCTACCCCAAGGGTCCATCAGCTCATGGGAAATGTTGAAAGAAAAGTTCATCAGTCAATTCCGCATTCATGTGGAGCAACCCAAGGACGCTTATTCCTTATCTAATATCAAACAGAAACCCGGAGAGACAGTGCAACAATATCTAACCCGATTCAACGCCGCGGCGACCGCAGTCCAAGATGCCGACGAGAAACTTATCCTAATGGCCCTCTGCAGTGGTGTACATCCGGATACTAAATTTGCTAGAAGACTAACCAAGGAAAAACTAGCTACTTTACCTGATTTCTTCCATGAAGCTGGAAAGTATATGAGACTTGAAGACGCTGCCACTGAGAGGCAATCAGGGCAACAGGCTAAGACGGCTACAGACAGGGTCCCCGCTGCAGCAAAGGTTGTTCGAAGAAATGACTCTAGAGACAATGCTGGGGGCAAAAAGGGAGAAAAGCGCTTATATCGACCAGGACCAAGATTTGACTCTTACACTCCTTTGAATGAAACAATCGAAAACATCTTCCTAGCCACTAAAGACGAAGTTAGATACAAGCGCCCCCCGCACAAGAAGGAGTCAGATAACGCAATCAAGTCTGGAAAGTTCTGCCGCTTCCACCATGGACATGACACCAATGAATGCCACCATCTCTGGGACTTGATTGAAGAACACATTAGAAGGAAGAGACCAAAACACTATGTAAAAGGCCAGAACAGGGCTTTAACTCCTGCCAACGAGAATCCTGGACTACCCCCCTAGAAGCAGGCGGAGGAAATCGCAACACCAGCGGCTCTAGTCAAGAGAAGATAGTGGTCCACACCATATCAGGAGGACCGCATATCGCCGACAGAAGCTGGGCGGAGACGGAAAGATACGGTAAGTAACTTAGGAACGATGAAGGCTACGTTAATTCTGTCATGGAAGAGCGCCACCCGAAACGGAAAGAGAATGACGACATCACATTCAGTAGGCGTGACCTAGAGGGAAGACAGTACCCACACATGGATCCTATGGTCATCTCCGCTTGGTTCGGTCCAGCCAAAGTTTTCCGAATTTTAATAGACACTGGAAGCTCAGTAAATATCCTATTCAAGCATGCTTTCGACAAGATGAAGCTGTCAATGAAGGATGTGTCTCTCTGCAACAAACCACTACATGGTTTCACTGGAGATGCGAAGACGCCCCTCGGGCAACTGGACCTATTTGTTGAAATAGGAAGTCATCCCCGCTCCATTGTGCGAAAGCAAACATTTGTGCTAATAGAGAACCACTCGGCCTACAATGCCTTTTTGGGGAGACCGGCCTTGTCTGACTTTCAAATTGTCCTAGCCCCATGGTGCCTGAAGATGAAATTTCCAACAGATAACGGAATAGGAGAAACAGAGGGAGATCAAGACGCTGCTCGAGACTGCTATGTCACTGAAATTCGCAATAACCGCAGAAAAGATAAAGGAAAAAATGCAGAGACTACTCTCTGCATGAAAAACTTGGAAGCATAGCAACTAAAGAAAGCCCCTCCTCTTCGATATACCAGTGACCCTTTCAGTGAATTAGACCCCAGGGACAAAGAGGAGGAGACCACCGTCGAGCCTGCAGAGGCTATGGAATTCGTAGCTGTGGACAAACATGACTCAAGTAGACTATTGAAAATCGGATCTCAACTAAAAGAAGAGTTAAAGGATCAACTCATCGATTTTCTTCGCCACAACATGGATGTATTTGCATGGACGCATGCTGATATGACAGGAATCTCCCCAGATGTAGCATGCCACGTACTGAACATCGATCCCACGAAGATGCCAGTAAAGCAGAAAAAGAGAAGCATGGGGGCAGAACGATCCGCAGCCCTAGACGAAGAAGTAAAGAACCTACTTGCCAATGGCTTCATACGAGAAGCCATCTACCCAGAATGGATCGCCAATCCGGTACTGGTAAAGAAAGCTAACGGAAGGCAAACATGCATCGATTTCTCCAACTTAAATGACGCTTGCCCGAAAGACTGCTTCCCACTCCCCCGAATCAACCAACTCGTGGACAGCACTGCCTGACACGAACTCTTATCCTTTATGGACGCATGCTCAGGATATAACCAGATCCCTATGCACGCCCCCGATCAAGACCACACTAGTTTCATCACAGATCGGGGATTGTACTGCTACAAAGTAATGCCTTTTGGACTTAAAAACGCTGGAGCTACTTATCAGCGCCTTGTCAACAAGATGTTTGTGGAACTAATAGGACACACTATGGAAGTTTATGTGGATGACATGCTGGTAAAATCAAGGAAAGCCAACGATCATATAAACCACCTGGATGGGATGTTTCAAGTACTTCGCCAATATGGAATGAAGCTGAACCCTTTAAAGTGCTCCTTCGGATTATCATCGCGAAAGTTCTTGGGATTCATCGTTCATGCCAGGGGGATTGAAGCAAACCCCGAACAAGTTTGAGCTTTGCAAGATATCAAGATACCATCGACTCGAAGAGAGATGCAAAGCCTAAACGGGAAAGTGGCCGCCCTAAGTAGGTTCATCTATAAAGCAACCGACAAATGCATCCCTTTCTTCGAAGCTCTAAAGAAAGACAAAGGAAATTTCGAATGGACCGACGAATGCTCGACAGCCTTCCTTAACTTAATCGGACACCTCCAGAGACCACCGGTACTCTCAACTCCAGATGAAGGCGAGGAACTGTACTTATACCTTGCTGTATCGTCCCACGCTTTAAGCGCCGCTTTGGTGAGAGAAGACAACCACGCACAGCGGCCCGTATACTTTGTAAGCAAGAGATTTACAGGGGCAGAAGCCAGATACCCTAAACTTGAGAAGCTAGCATACTATCTGCTAATCACGTCACGGAAACTGCGACACTATTTCCAATCTCATTCCATCAGAGTTTTAACAGATCAACCGCTAAGGCAAGTGCTCCATCGCCCCGACACTTCTGGGCGATTACTTCATAGCTGATTTCATTGCCGAATTCACTACTAACGAAGGTAAGGAGCAATCTGAAATAGCAAAAAATATCGAATGGAATCTCTTCGTAGATGGAGCGTCAAACGAACAAGGCTCGGGGGCAGGTGTTGTGATAATCACCCCCAGGGGAAGGAAGCTGCACTACGCCCTAAGGTTGGAATTCGCTGCCACCAACAATGACGCAGAATACGAAGCGGTGATAGTTGGATTAGAACTGGCCTTGGAGATTGGAGTCGGTTCTTTATGTCTCCATAGTGATTCTCAACTCATTGTAAATCAAATACAGGGAGACTTCCAGACTCGAGGAGAACGACTCATAGCATATCTAAAAAAGGCCAAGCTGCTACTCAATCAATTGGATCACTATCTAATCAAACACATCCCTCGAGAAGAGAACCAAGAGGCCGACGAACTAGCAAAGCAAGCTAGTATGAAGAACATCACTATTTTCGGAGCATTAACCATCTCAAAACAGCTGGCACCAAGTTTCGAGCAAGTGAATCTGATAGCTGCGATCGACGAAGAAACTTGGATGACTCCTATCCGGAAATATTTACAAGATGGCACACTGCCCGACAGGCGTAACGAAATCAAGAAAATCTTGAGGAAAGCTTCCCGCTATACATTACAAGAAGGCATCCTCTATCAGCGCGGCTTCTCTAATCCCTTATTAAGGTGTATCGCTGGAAGGGAAGCCAGGGTAGTCTTATCCAACATCCATCAAGGAAGTTGCGGAGATCACACTGGATGGCAGACTCTGGCAAAGAAGATACTCCGATATGGATATTACTGGCCCACTTTAAACAAAGATGCCTTGGACTTCGTCAAGAGATGCGACAGATGTCAGAAATTTTCCAAGATTCCTCGACTACCTAAAAATGAGATTACTCAAATGACCAGCCCTTGGCCCTTTGCAGTATGGGCAATTGACTTGATTGGCGAACTGCCAATGGGCCGAGGCGGAGCCAAATATGCTATAGTGGCGGTTGACTATTTCACCAAATGGGTGGAGGCGGAACCTCTAAATAAAATATCTTCGGCAAAAGTTATCAACTTCTTGATCAAAAATATACTGTGCAGGTACGGAGTCCCACTCAAGATCATATCAGACAACGGACTTCAATTTGACAGCGAAGAATTCGCCGATTGGTGCCAAGAGCACGGAATTCACAAAAGCTTCTCATCTGTAGCTTATCCTCAAGCAAACGGACAAGTCGAAGCTGTCAACAAAATTCTCAAAACCTTAATCAAGAAGAAATTTGAAAAGTCGAAAGGCGCTTGGGTGGACGAACTTCCTACGGCACTTTGGGCCTATCGCACATCTTACAGAACTTCAACAGGGCATACTCCTTTCTCTTTGGCATACGGATCGGAGACCATGCTCCCAGTTGAAACTATAGTGCCCTCTCACCATAGGATCCACTACAACCCGGAAGAGAACGAAGAACTCCTCCTCATGTCTTTGGATCTAATTGAGGAGAGAAGAAACGATGCAGCACTCAAAGCAGCAGCTCATAAGCAAAAAGTTGCAGCACAATACAACTCCAAAGTCAAGCACCGCAGCTTACAAGAAGGAGATCTTGTCCTCAAGCGGATCTTCCCGTGCCCCGGAGCTCTAGATCCAATCTGGGACGGACCCTACGTAATTCATAAAGATCTCCGCAACGGAGCCTATATTTTGTCAACAGTGGACGGAGAGGTGTTCCAGAGGGCATGGAACATCCAACACCTCCGTCGATACTTTTCTTAACTTGTACTGCCCATATGAAGTGAATTAACAAAGAGAATCAGTGGATGTAGGCATTTTCGTGCCGAACCACTTTAAAAATCTTGTCTCTTTTTAACTTGTTCCTTTATATCTTGGCTGCTTGTTAAGCTTTATCCTTTTCTGTTGAACAAAATCATGTATAACGACATTTCCATACTGGAACTTCACGGCGCAACCTCACCTGGACAAGACTCAACAGGTACTATGCGATTCTATGCACTCGCCAATGAGACACTTTGCTCCAGCATCCCTCTACTGTGGGTTAACTCATTGCTCGCGACTGCCCTCAAAGCCAACTGTAATGAGCCGATTATAAGCCATCAAGAAGGCCGACTATAGCCGATGGCCGCTCATTACGGCGTTCGGCTCGCCGGCAACTGTGAACCTACTTTAAGCCCCAACATAAGGTGTGGCCAGCCAGGGGAAGTTCACGGTTGACGATCGGCACCCACGCTAGCCGGCCACAGTAAATCGAATAATACCCACGATTACGGGCCATAATGGTTCGGGTAGTTACTGTGCGCGATCTCGGCTCCGATATGTCTTAAGTGCGGCTGTGGTAAAAAAGATAAACTCCCCGCGGAGGCGTAAGATGGGTGACAAATGTCTCCAAGATCCACAACTAGGGAAAGTGACTACAAAACCCGTTTGCCACGAACTTAAGCATATCGACGGCCTTCCATGATTGGAAGTTTTACTTTTCCTATATTTCCATTCCATTTAAATATTTTTCTTGTATGCTGCATAACGGTCCCTAAAGTACAGGACACTAAATAGGAGGCATTCGCTCACGAGAATCTGAGCCCGCAAACTGGGTGACAAGGCACTCAGCCGCATCCATGGTCAATTACACAAGATGTCCAAAGCTACCCCCTGCAACCAGAATATGAAGGGCGGTACTCTTTTCTCTTGTACATAATCATGTAGCTACGACTTATTCATAACATTGCAAAACATGAGATTATATTTCAAGCAAAAGCTTAACATCGAACACAATCAAATCACAGGCATATGCATAACTATGTTTTTTATACAGCACGTCAAAATAATAACAGCATAAAAACTATAACAGAATCAGCTTATGTTATAAACTTACATAAAAATGTTCAGTAACATAATTACAACTCAAGAGTACATTAATGTTTTGAACTAGCATGTATAGGAATGTCAAGCAGACCAAATAAAATAACCAACTGCACCAGTGCTCCACCCTCGTCCTACCAGCTCTTCGAATCTACTTGACTGTAGGATCGGAGCTCCCAGCATGATGACCAGAGGTCCCGCCTGCCCAATTCAAAAGAGAATCCATCAATAACTACGAAAGATAAGCAATCAAATCACGAAAATATTAAAAGGGAAGACTTACCAGCGTCTGCTCCCTGGTCTTCATCCTCCAGTTGCACACCCACTTCCTCGGCGGCGAGCAGCCTCATGCCTTCCTTCACCACCGCCTTCTCCTCCTTGGTGAACTGTGCGGTAACCACATCCATTCTGAAGGCCGTGCCACCCTCTTTATCCGCTTCAGCCTTGGCTTCCTCCAAAGCCCTGAGATATATCCTAGCCATAACCCGAGTATAATCATCCATCCAGGACGGGTTGCCCTGCCTCCAAGTACGGAAATACATGTCCTGGAGTATCTCGTCCATCATCCCCTGTTCTCCTCAAACTCTTTCATCCGGCCCTCAGAAGCCGACAGCTTAGCGATGGCAACATCCCTCTCCGATTGATGTCTCAAGCGGTCAGCCTGGAGAGACCTCCTCATTTCCTCCATCTCTTCCTTTAGCCTGGCCTGAGCAAGCTCTGCGGCCTCAAGCCTCCCAGATAACTCCTCTACCTGCTCGAGATCCGCCCTCCGAACCTCATCCACCATAGCAATGGCTATGTCAATACGCTCCTTGCAGGCGGCCTCCATCTTTCGTAGTTCTGCCCTACTAGCCTCTTCCATAGTCTCCTTCAACCGCCTGGAGGCAGCCTCGTGCTGAGAAATCTAAATGGCTTGAACGGCAAGCTGTTTGGCCTGATCAGCAACCTTTAGCCGCAACCGAATATTAGCACTCCCAATCTCCTCTCCAGCCTTGACCAGACGGGCATGGTGCCCCATCAACTTCCTGGTCTCCTCCGCGACCCGATCAATATTAGCCTTGGCTTCGTCCCCCATGGTAACTATCCGAGTAGTAAGCAAATCGAGGTCTAAGGACTTAGCCTCATCAAGCACCCGTACCATGGGATTGCGGAGAAGAAGATGCTCACCCGTGGCCTCGTCAAAAGAGATATCCTGAAAACTCGGGTCCAGATCCGGATGGCCGACAAATGGGTTGCGAACCAAACAAGGATGGTCTATCGGGGTGACGGTTGGATTTTCGGACGGATGTGGGGAAGACATAAGCTCAGTATCCTCCTCAGTAATATCATGGATAGGCTGGGCTGGAGGCTGAGGGCGAGGTGAAGGTTCAAACGAAGATCGACCCCTCTTTCTCTTTTGCATATCTTCTTCAATAACTCCGAGAAGAGGGCGATATCTGACCATATCTCCAGGACGGCTAGCTAACGGCTTTGGTTTGGCGAAAGCTTTGAGTAACTTATACTGTTCAAGGCGGTGCCAAATATCTGATGTCTTGGCCACCTTACCCATTCCTGGAATAAAAACCAAGTGTTACAAGCATGCATGAAGCTATGACTCAAGAAACGTGTGAAGTTAAAAGAAGGAGTTAAGAATTCACCTTGAACCGCCGGAGTTGCCTTAGCTGAAATACTCTCAGAAGATAGGCTGGCACCGAACCCGGCCTTATCAGACCTCTTCGATTTCTCCACCAAGGCTGATCCTTCCTCCAACCCCTCAAAAGCCTGACGGAAGGCATCATCCGTCCATTCTTGAATCTCGCCTGCTTGCCCAGGAGGTAAAGCCCCGGCACCATGACCACCACCATCACCTTCTCCGTCGTCTCCGCTCTCTGCCTCTCCTCCTACATCGCCTCCTTCGCCTCCACCTCTATCCTCCTCCACGTCTTCCTCCCCCGGAGTCATTGGGCATGTGCTAGGGGAAGGGCCGTCGGACTTGTTGAGCTTCTTGCCTCCGACAACTGGAGGTTTTGTAAAAGGCCTCCTCTTGCTGCTCTTCGCAGTAGCCCCATCTTTAGCTTTAGCAGCCCTTTCCTCGGCTGTATCTCTCTGCTTAACCACGGATTGACGTGGCAGAATCAGGTTGTGCTCCAGGAGAGTGGCATTCCTGATTAGGAAGAAGCCGACCTGTCCCTTCCAGAGATAGCCTCTATCTCCGCGGCCATCTGTACCAGGCGATCATTCTCCACGACCGCAAAGCCACCTGTCGCTAGCAAGAAATAAAAGCATATAAGAAGAAGCATTGCAGTCGGGACAAAGAAATTACAAGTGGAATTCAACTTACAGCCAGAAGTGAAGAGGCGAAAAGAAACGGAGTCGTCCTTGACGAAGAACCATTCCTTCTTAAACATGGTAAACTTCGAGTATAAGTCCAAGACCGACTTGAATGACACGGCCGACTCTAAACTAATGTACGGAGACCCCTTCTTGTAGCCCCTTAGATTATATAGATATCGGATTTCCCGGTTAGAAGGGGGGCGCCCATATCTCCTTTGGAAGATAACGAATAGTCACACTAAGATGGCATAGGAGTTGGGCTGAAGCTGAAAAGGAGCCACTTTCAGGTAAGTAATGAAGCTGACTATCCATGCATTGATCGGAGGAATGGCCCCGCACATGCAGTGGTATCGGCTATACGCGAAATATCCTTCAGGAGGATTGTACGGCATCACTCCGTCCCCCGGCAACAGCATAAGTGATCTATCTATCCCAAAGGAGCGGGATATAACATCAAGCTGCTCCTCTCTGAGAGAGCTAGGAAAGCAGTCAGGAGGAGAATTCAAGAGCTCCTGAGGACCATATCCGTCCACTAATGACCTCGGGGCAGGTCCCTGTCAAGTTGGTCCTGGCTGGGCAGGGGGCACAACGGGAGGCTCACTTCGGTCCGTGGATTTTCTCTTTTCTGATCGAGTTTCCACTTTGCGAGACATTTATCTGCAACACAAGGAAGTAAACATATGAACGATGTAGTCTGGAATTTCACTTGTAATTTGAAGCATGGAAAAATTCAAGGTTTGAATGTCATTCGGCACGTAAGTTCATTCGGTACTATGTGTCCTTATGCTCATTCGGTGAAACGAAGAAACCTCAAGGGAAACGCACCTGGCTCGGCACTGGATGATTCGGCACTAGATGATTCGGCACTAGATGATTCGGCACTAAATGATTCGGCACTAAGGTGATCCGGCTGTCTCAAATGATGGAAGTGGAACGAAGGCACGTGGCCCATATTTATAAGCAAAAACAATAACCGGACCAGATGGTTCGGCATTAGATACCGGATGATAGCAAAACAAAGCACGCCATATGTAGGCATATGCCCAACTTTGGAGGGCAAGTGTTGGGTTCGTTTTCATCACCACCGAACCAAAAAAAAGGAAGCATTACCGGTCCAAAATCCACCTCCATGCATTGCCGAACCGGAGCACTACCAACCCACTACCCATTACTACCGAACCATCCCTTTCCTACCACCATCACCGAACCAGACTCTGCCGAACCAACCTCCTCCAAACTCCTGCCGAACCACCTATCCACCGAACCAACCTCATGCCGGACCAACCCACTCCGACCACTACCGGACCAAGTGGATACCGAACCAACATCGCTAGACCAGATTGCTTCAGCCCAGGCCCACCAGCAGCTATATACATCCAAGATCCCTGCCCCCAACCTCACTCTATAAATAGAGGGGCAGGGGCACAACAATGGCGGACAAGTTTGAGAGCTCAAGCACGGAAGGAACTTTCAAACAATTTTTATATACTTGTAATCAAGGCTTTGTACTTGTAATCTGAATAGTAAGAGGAGAATAACATATAAAGTGGACGTAGGCACGTTCTGGCCGAACCACTATAAATCTGCGTGTCTTTTACATTTCAGTTCCTGCTTTTTACATATTCGCACAACTCATCCAAATCATTAAGAACAACATAAAATCAACTAAATCACACGACTTGGAGGTGTTTGCCCATTTTTTGTGCAAACAGTGGATGTATAATAGATTGGGAATCTTTATTTGAATTTCAAATAATTAATACGACATGCTCAAACTTAGTACCCAGAAGACAAATATATGATGTTTCATCTTTGGAAACTCCTACGTACACTTTAGCTTTCGGAAAAGATCAAACTACACAACAGCCTGAGAAAAATTGCTAATAAATACACCATTAAAACACTGCCCCAATCAATTAAAAAAATGGCACCGAGTTTGTTCATATTTAACCTAAATATTGTTCTTTCTTCTATCTAACCTGATAGATATTTTCCTTGTAATTTTATTTTCAGTGCAAGTATACTCAGATGGTTATGCTTATAGCTCTCATACATCTACATACAGCAATGTGTACAGTAATGGTGATCTTCTCTATCTAATGAATGAGGAGTCCGTTTGGAAATCATCCGCCCCGCGCCACCCTCCGAGTATATGATTCAACAAGAATCACACAGGTGTAGATTGATAAAAACCTCTAGTAAAATACCCACCAGTACCCGTAACCCAGCGGATAAAACACATTACACAGTACATTTTAGGGATTGGCAAGTACGTAGATCATGTAAGAAAAAGACATTTAGGAGGGTTATTCATGTGTGATGGCCCATAATTCAGATATACATGGATATATGTCTTGTGCTCGTGAGCATGCTAACAGATTGCCACTGCATCAGTAGTTATTTAGTAGAGCAAGGGTGTCTGGATGTGCAGGTCAGTTCTATTCGGAAAATAATAATAATAGTAAATTCATATGTCTTTGCCGACCCAAACCCGAGCCTGGTTACTATATTGGTGACCCAAGCCTGGTTACTACAGTCATAGCCCGCGCCCAGCCTGCTGGGTATTTCAAACTCATTATCCAAGCCCGGGCTGTTGTGTTTTTTGAGCCAATTGGGTAAATTTTATACCTGGCTCAAAATGTTGACAATATAACCATCATTTTAACTCATAACTTTGAAAAAATGGTACACGAACAATGTTTGCAAACAAACTAGATAGTGATGAACATACCTCACAAATAGAAGTATGAAATAAATTCTACATGTAAACGATCACAATGATAGGAAAACAATATATAAACTTATATTTTTGGTACAATTGACAAATAATGATGAATATAGTGTAGAAGTGGAGTGTTGAATTTTGGCGACACTATATGGAGAGAATTGAAGGGTTTGGAAGTAGCTTGGTGACAGAGAAAACGGTTCGTAAATCCAAGCTCGAAGGAGGAAGGTATAACGAAAAAGTTGGAGTGGTGCTGAGAGACTCAACATAGTCGTCTGAAGTTTTGGTCAGACGTTCGAATTTGCTGCAGAATTTTCCAGAGAGCAAGAGCAGAGGTATGTCATTTTGGACAGACGTCTGATGTCTCAGGGAAAATTTTCACCAGACCTTGGACGGTCGTCTATCCCATTGTGACAGATGTCTGTGGCGATTTCTGCCTGTTTTTAGGCCTGAATTTTGTTTGAAGATTTGTGATATATGAAGGGGCAATTCCGGAACTTTGTCTAGGTTTTCTATTCTTCTATATAAGCTATTTCCTGGATCTAGATCTTGGTGTGACAGAAAACGACTGCAAGGGTTTTTAGCCATCACATAGTAGGGTTTATCAAAATCTAATTTTCTTCAATTCTCTTTCCACAAATCTAATCTAATATAATATTTGATCATTGTAATCAATGTCTTGTACTCTTCTCATCGATTTTAATAAAAGCTCTCTCTTAAAGTGGATGTACACTAACACAATGTTAGTGGAACCACTATAAATCGTGGTGTGATTTATTTTATGTTATTGCTTTGATTTCTATATTGCTTGTTTGGGATTTTGATCGGATTTGGATAGGTTGAGATTTAGATTGAGTTATTGATTGGTTGTTTTTACACTTCTTACCACGATCTTGTCTTTTGCTGTGCTTTTGGGGTTTTGATTTGAGTGGTTAGAATTCTGTCACAACATATATGATGTAGTAGACAAAAAGTCGATCCATAAGACTTGCATAGATTGGCTGTTCGATATGAGTGTCAAGTAGGCAAACACACTAGCTTAAGAGAGAAGTGAGATAGCATACAAGAAAAATGTAATTTTGCTTCAGGCTCTCAATGCTCTTTTCCAGCATATGAAGTTTTTCAAAAGCTCAATATGTTTGCAAGTATTTGCAAATTCATGAAATTTTTTCTTATGTCTGACCATTTTATTTTACTTAAAAGTGGATCACGAAAAACATCATTTTGTGACTTTTAATAGGGTATATTTGATATGATGGGTTATATTAGGATATATTTCCTGGAACTTTCATATCAAATATATCCCAATATAACCCATCATATCAAATATATTCTATTAAATTTCAGCGTCAGTTTCGAGTGCTACAAAGGAAAAACGGATCTGATGAATCAAAAGCTTGCATGGCTCTAAAAAGTGTGATATCTAAACCATTTTATATAGCATTGTGAAAACCCCAATATATTAATTTCTTGCTCGAGGAAATTAAAAATTAACAGCAAATACTTTTGTTCCTTTACAGGAGATGATGGAAAGATCAACTGTTTTTATGGTTTGTTGCAAATATCAACCCTAAGAGAAGGGAAGAACCACCCTCTAACTTATGTTGTTTTTGTGTTGGTAATGATATCAATGAAATAGATTAATTAAGATACTAAGGTAAGGTATTTATTATGTCTGCCTCAAAGTTCTCTTATCTCTAAAGAGAAAGGAAGTACTTTATGCAATGTCGGTGTTACTAGATATAAAAATAAGAAATAATACATGAATAATTTCAAAATTCTTTTTAGCTTTTATTAACTTGTCTATCTTCAAGTAGAATATAGCATATATATAACATAAGTTGATATTCAGGTCCTACCATGCAGGAATAACAGTAAATTATATGTGCATATAATTAGGGTCTTGACTTGATTATTTCTTTTCTTAATTTGTATATGTTTTAACACCCTTCGGCTAACCCAACGGCGGTGGTACGACGTCGAGTCTAGATTCTAGTTTGAAAATTTTGCTCTAGTAAGTGGCTTTGTCAATGTTTCTGCCCTTTGGTCTATTGTTATATATATATATATATATATATATATATATATAGGACATCCAAATCTCGTCGAGCAACTTTATCTATTACAAAATGGAATCAACTTCTACGTGTTTGGATGGAAAATTGGATTTGTAGTCAAATATGTTGCTCCAATATTGTCACACCATAATCGAGGTGGTAATAGAAGTTCAAGGCCGAGCTAATATATTAGTTACTACAACCATGTAAGTTCAATGGTTGCATTTGCTAAGGCTTTGCATTCGGCTTTCGTTAATGACCTTGCACCTATTGCTTGCTTAAGCAAACTCCATGAGATAAGAGCAGATCCAAAATATATTACATATCCACTTGTAGATTTGAGATCATTGATATCTCCAATCCAATCTACATCACCAAAAGCTTGAAGAATATTTTGATGCGAGGAACTAATCAATAGTTCATATCCTAGAGTATATTTGAGATACCGTAAGATGCGCTTCACAACAATCCATTGTTTCATGGTTGGCTGAAGCATGAATTGACATTCACAGCTAACTGCGAATGCTATGTTGGGTCAAGTTAATGTTGCATATTGTAGAGCTCCAACCACACGTCTATGTGATGTAGTATTGGCCAATGGTTTGCTTGATGTCATACTTAATTTCGTTGTGAAAGTCATGGAAGAAGAAGCGGGTTTGGCGCCATCCATGTGTATTTTAGTGAGAAGATCATGTATATATTTTCTTTTGAGTTAAGAATAAACCTTTACTTCCTCGAATTGCTTCTTTGGAGTTCATGCACATCACCAAATTCTTTAATTGTAAATTCATTTCCAATTTGTTTAGTGAAATAATCAATCATCGTTTGATCATTTCTTGTTACAGTCATATCATCCACATAAGCCAATATGTCAATAATTGTTACGTCCTTCCTAAAGTTGAACAAAGGTGCATCAGTTTTGATGATTGAAATTTAAGTTCTGAATGTTTATCACTGAGACGTTGAAGCCATGCATGTGGCGCCTGCTTTTGCAGTATACTATTTTCTCTAAGACGTTTTGCAATATATTATAAAAATAACTTAAATGTATAAATATTCTCTGTTTGTGCAATTTAGCAGATCCCCTCGTGCCTTGCACTACGATACAAGCCGTCTAATGGGAATTATAACACATTTGTACTTGCATAATGTAAATAAATCACTAAGCAAATATCATGCACAAAATAGTTTTTTTATCCTTACAATTCAATCCTTATCATATTGATCCTAAAAAAAATTGATAAAGTTGAAGGTATATCCTAAGAGCGATCTGTAATTTATCATAACTTATTAACGATGTAATAAAATCTCATTTGAAATAAAATGTGTTTACGTTTTATTATATATCTGTTATATTGTGATACATTAATTAAATAAATAATTTAAATATATTTAATAGAAAATTCTTAAATAATACTTATGTGATAGTAATTACAAAATGTTGTGATGATGAGAAATTTGTCACATTAAATAATATCATATTGTTTTAAATATTTATGGTCGAGATGTTTCGAGAAATGACATCGATACATCCATTGAGACAAGAGTGCATAATGCTTTCCAAACGTTGGTCAGTGTAGTATGCATGCCTGCAGGAAGCACTAAGAGGGTACGTACTGATATTTACTGATGGAACTACTCGTTCGAGAGCTTCTTGTCGGTGAATAACAACTAGATTAAACGAGAAATCTCGAAGTGACAATATTATGCACTTCTCTCGACTAGAAAATATTATTGAACTTCAATATGGGTTTTGATTATATAAACCATGACATGACATCCATCAAATGACTATAGTTGGGTCTAAGTTGAAGCATTGAAAGTAAAATGTTATTGAATGAAGAATTCATTACTTCGGTTGTATGAGGTTAGTTTCATGATCAATTGTAGTCAAGTCAAGATCAAAATCTCTGGATAGAGTAATATGGCTGAGAATGAATGTTATTATTGAACCAAAGACTTTGTTTATGGAGTAACAAAGTTGAATATGGACACCAAAACCAAATTCCATAAGTTCTAAAGTGATATGGTATTGACGAAAAGAATCGGCGTAAATAATCATTACTAAAAGGTACTGCTTGAATTTGTAAAATTATATTTTACCAATCAGATTTATAAGCAATGAATTAAGTCAAACTGCCACACCACTAGGTAAGGTGAAGTGTGAACATTAGTATTTAAATTTTTTAAATATTACTCGACTGGCTAAATTCATACTCGTGTGCCACACAGCTGAATCTATTTAATCTCCGAAGCAGAGCTCACTTCAACAAAAATACCCTATTACAACGCCCTTTTTACAACGGGCATTGGTTGCCCGTTGTAATGGATGGCTATTACAACGGTCCATTCAGGTCTGTTGTAAAAGATGCCATATATAACGCCCTTTTTACAATGGGCATTGGTTGTCCGTTGTAATAGAAGGCTATTACAACGGTCCATTTCGGCCCGTTGTCATAGGTGTCTATTGCTCTGTAAAAATGTTGGTCGAACGTTCCTCTTTTACTCGAAATTAGGGCTTTGGGAAAAATTGAAGCTGCCGTCTTCAATTGCTCATCGAATGATGATTTACGTGCTTCCTTTATCGATCGATGCTCTTTTCATTTTTCGATGCGAACCCCTATATTTTTGTTCGTATATTTTATACGAGTTCGTATAAAATTTGACCGATCTCTTCGGAAAGAGAATTCTCATAAATCAGGAAGAATTAAACAATGTCGTCTACGACATTAACTTCTTGAAGTGAAGGAGAACTTCTAGTGTGAATTTGGGACTATGCGATGGTGGTCGAAGTGGTGGGTTCCAAACTAGGGTTAGATATTAGTGACAATTCCGACAGAGTTAGGTCAGAGCGATTGTAGCGTTGGATTCAGGTCGAGAGGAACATCATCGGTGCATGTTTTGGAAGGTCAAAGAATAGTTGGGATAGTGTTGCTACTGTCTCCTGCAGCTATGATGGAGATGACGCAATTTTAATGGGTGGTCCAGGATAGTTGGCATTGGTGTAAGCGAGTCGGGTTGATGAAGAAAGAGTTATTGGTGAAGACGGGAGGTGATTTTGTGGTTCCTAGCTCTGTATCACCATGATGTCGTGCATGACGATGGTGGTATGTACACATATATGTGTTGGAGGGAAGAATGTTTAGAAGTATAATAAGAGTATGAACTGGATCCAGGTGAGTTTCTTTATTTAACGCTACATCTAAATGTTTGTATAAATTAAATAATGAAATGAAAAAATGTGTTCGCGTGCTCTGTTATGTACATCAATGCGTGTGTATTTACGTATATGCGCATATGTCACAGACGAAAGTAATCTACTAGAAATACATGCATATGCAAAGTTGTTATGTTGTACCAATTAAACTTATTATAATTACACCCGTAAGAAAATATTCCTCACTCTTAATCTACCATAATAGCTTAAATCCATTTATCATATGGCATGTGATATGCCTTCCCATGTTCTCACCCTGGATACAATCCAAATACTAGCAATTTAGAATTCCAACTGAACCTTTTGTAACTCAATCCCTTAATAATGTCGATATGGTTTATTTAATTTGTATTAAATTTTTTTCTACTTACAGTCCATATTTATATTTTTTGAATTTTCATGATGAAGATTTATATTGTTGAAGGTCTCAAGACATAGCTATTCAAAAAATTGATAAATGCTTCTAGAAATATTTATATATTTTTTGGATGCTGGCATTCCATGCAGATGACAGTAGAAGGTTGATGATTCAAAAAGTCAATCAGCTAATACACAGACAGAATAGGAAAGTAAAGAAATAATGTTACTGCAAAAAGGAAAGTATATCATAAATTTGATTATAGACAAAAGAGACGTTATGGATATTGAAAGTGGCAAGCATCGCTTCCTAAATCTGAGTAGTGTCATCTTACTTATTTGTCTTACTTATGTTGTAACTCTTAATCTAAGTTCCATATACAAGTTTTGATCGAATTTCAAATCTATTTGTTGTTTCACTTTAGTAATTGCAATCAAGCATGATTTACTAACATATAAAATCAAATCCTTAAGTTTCCTTAGTATTAAATAAATACTTTTGTCATGTCTTACTAAATTCTTCACACCCTTTTTATTTCTTTCTATTTGATTTGGACTAAGTAATAATAGTAAAATTCCTTAAATAATAAATAGAAGAGATGGTATAAACTGTCGGTTCGAAGGTATAAATTGGACTTAATCATCCAATTTGAAATATGAAATATTCTTCAACCAACTATACACATCTTTCAAATATGCTCTATTAGTTTATTATGACAAATTGGGTATTAAATTATAAACACTTTGGTTTTTTTTATTTCTCCAACTTGGTATATATGTCAATGTTTTATGTTTCCTTTATACAGTCCTAGACATAAAAATATGAACATTTCCCTCGCCAAATTTGGTGTATTAATAGTTATTACGTCTTTGTCAATGTTTAAAGTAATGGGTATAGCTATTATGTAATTATATAGATTAAATTCTATTTCCAAAAATTAAACACTTTCACACGTAACTGTGTGATCATTACCGTAAAGCAATATTTAGCAGATTGGTTAAGTAGTTCTCTACTTTTTATCTTTATTTGACTATCGTAAAATCAATCTTTTTAAACTGTAATCTTAGTTACTTGCTTATAGTTATTATATTTTAAGTGGAATTTGATTTTATGAAATCGTATTGCTATTTTCTGTTCAGTTATATATAATTTTACCCAAATGTTAATCAATTTTGATATCCACTTTTTATTTCGAAAATTGCTCTTGAAAATTGTGGCACTTATTTGCATATCAATTTATACTGCTTCTAAATTTTATCACTAATTGTTGATTCATTGTAACATCCCGGAATTTTTAACACGGGATTTGTGAACATTTAATTCATTTTAAATGTTTATTATGGGTTTAAGGTTTATTTTGAACTAAGAAGAATTTGGTTAAATTAATAAACCTTGTTTAAATTTCAAATATGGCAATTAAATTGAAATTGGAATAATAATAATTTAATATTGGGATTGGGTTAATTGGCAATTCGGGGTGTAAAAGATATGGGAATGAGTTTAAAATTTATTTTAAGACTATTTGGTCATTAAATAGCGTGGTTGGATTTTTAGATGGATTTTAAAGTTAATAAATTAATATTTGGAATTTTATATTAATTTAGGAATGAATTCAATATTATTAAATATTGCAATTAATCCGATTTAAGTCCAGAATGAACCAGAACGATTTTTAATGTGCTTATAAATTTTATATGAATTATTGTTAAGTTAATAAAATTTTAAAAGTGGAGATTTGGAGTGATTTCGATAATCTCGAGAATCGCTTAATTAAATAGACGAGTTAAAATAGCCTTCCGGGGCACAGTCTCGGAATTCGACGAAACCAGTTTCATTGGATCCGTAATAGTTAGTTATTATTGGATTTCAATTTTCGTAGCAATCGGAGTTGTCGTTTGACCCCGGCAGCTCGAAACGTGTCGAAATCGTTTTAATCGATTTAATTTGAAATTGAACGTTTAATTCCGTAACTCGTTCATACGACCTAATTAGCTTACGAAACCTGTTCCATTGTGTCCGGAACGCGGAAAAACCTTAGGATAGCCTGTCGGATCGTGAGAATTGGAGTTCGTTTGCATTAGTGGTTTAATTGAGAATTCTATTAATTAAATATTATTAAAACTATCATATATATTCTTTTAATTATATCAAACCCTAGCTCTTCAAACCGTGGCCGCCGGTTATAATTTTCAATGGCCGACACTCGTTTTCGTTCGTCTTGAGTTTGCTTCCAATCCAGGCTTCAATTCCAAAAACTTTCTAAAGGAAAACTGTAGATCATGAAGAGATCTACATATCCATACGGTGGACGGTCACGAAGCTCGTCGTGGGGGCCAGAAATTGCTCGAGTATTGGGTGCGTTCGTGCACGTTTCCCGAGGGCTATGATTGACCGAGCTCGAAGCTGTTAGGGCCGAAGGTGGAGCAGGTCGCGAGCTTCATGGTGGTGGTTCTGGATCTACTCATCGACAAGTATGGAGACGGAAAATTTCGAGCCCTAGTTGTGAGTTGGGTCGGCTGCTTTTGTTCGCGTGTTGAACGAGAAGAGGGGGAAGGGAAGAGGGGCGGGCCGTATATTTTGGTAATAAAAAAAAAAAAGGGAAATTTTGTTTTAAATTCAAATTGAAACTTTATAAAATCATAACTGTCTCATACGTACTCAGATTCGGACGAAATTGGATACGCCGGAATCGCAGGAGCGCGAACTACGCGATGGTGCAGATCCGGATCTATTCCGGGCAAGTAGGAATTTAGGTTAAATCGAACATCGTTCGGTTTAATTTAAATTTCGAACGCTCGCCGAAACTCAAGGTGAGTTATTCTCACTCACATCTGGATACTAGTAAAGTAGATAGCTAGTATTGATTGTTTGTTTGGATGTTTAGCTGAATATGTTAGTTATTATCAAATTGAATTGATATATATATACCGTTGTGCTAATATTTGTGGATGCAGGGAAAACAGGTTGGAGGGATCCAACGGGATTCCTCACAAAGTAGTAATATTTTTATATTGATGATTATGCCTGTTTATATATTGTGATTGATAAGTTGGAATTTAATTGCATTGTGATATTGTGGTTTAAACTATAAACCCAGAATATTAGTTATAAAGAAAATTGCAGTTTTAATTATAAAGAAATTAAATTGGGTTTCTAAGAAATTGAGAAATGGTTAAATAAGAAATTAAAAGAATATAAATATTTGAAACCTGATTTGGATGGAAAACTGAAATAAATTGTATAGAAATATTACTGGATAAATTATAAATCCAAAATTAATTATATTTGATAAATTGAATTTAGAGAAATAAAGGTATTGTTAAATAATGGATTTAAAAGGGATTAAAATCTGAAATCTATTTTAAAATGTAAATTGGAAGATTTAAAATTTGGAATGATAATTAAGATAAATGTTATTAGTTGAAGTTTTGGGAAATAAATTTATGTTATAAAACCCTAAAACTAAATTTAATAAATGGACAGAAATCGTGAGAAGGATTTCTGTGATGATTTAGTAGAAATGAGATTTCCTAAGGAAAAACCAAGTTCGAGTTTTAAATTGATTTTATAAAAAGGAGGTTTTAAAATCTTAAACTAGTTTTAAAGAATGTTTTAAAAATTATTATTTTAAAGTGATTTTTTATAAATTAACAATAGTAAATTTTATAAATATTTTAATAATTATGTTTACAAATGGATTTGTTTTAAAAGCTAGTTTTGACCTAAGTATATTGAAATAAGAGTTAATCTTTTTACCACTTTATTTTAATATATAGTATAACTTAACCTTAATTTAAATTAAGCTATATCTTTTAAACAGTTTTGCTTTAAATATTTTGGAATTATATTTTGATTAAGTAATTAGTAGTAAATTTATCTATTTAAAATATACTTTAAATTAAAATGTTTTTAACTGTTTTAAATCTAAACTGTTTTGAACTTGGATATTTCCAATGGAAATATATGGTAAATGATTTACCTTATAAAGGAGAAATTTTGGGAAATGTTTTCAAATGAGATTTGGAAATTTGGTAATATATCTTTTAAAGATATTTGAGGTAAATAAATAGTATGGAATATTATTTATTGTGTGATGGATGCTATGGATGTTTATGAATATAAATTGATAGTTAAATCACCGACTATCAATATTGGACAAATGCGTTGATCGTTTCGAAGAGACCGGGATCGAGATTTATTTCTCGAAAACCACTTCGATCCGGTTTGTACGTTTTCGTGCGATAAACGTTTTTCGGAGTCGAAGATGGAGCAGTGAAGTGCAAGGGCTAGTCGCTACTAATCCTGAGGATATTTCCAAAATGGATGTAGTAGGAATAGTGCCTTCGGTTCCGTTCGAACCCGGGACGGACTTGTATGGACGAATGCTTCGTGACATCGTCAGCGGACGATGGGCATTCTAAGTGAAACGTTCTAAAGGTAACGTTAAGCCTCAAGCCTCACCAACCGGGAATGACTGAAAATCAGGGGATATGCAGCAAGGCTTCGTGGGTAGCCCCCACTGGAGAGTAAGGTCATCCCTGTCTAGAGGTTCCTTTTTATTTCGGCTTAGTGGTGCGGTTGCTGATCCCAACCGCGGGGTGATCTTATTCGGAATTGCCCATAGGTGATTCCGGTCTTGTGTTGCAGGGGACGAAGGGAGTAGTCCTCGGTACTGTGATCTAGACCACGTACTGTGACAGGTGGTACCCCAGTGCCTAGTCATTGTTGGAAATCCATTTTCCCTACGAGCCTTGTACGAGTTTTGTTTGTATTACCCACTTCGGTGGCTAGTAGCTGGAATTTAATAGATGTAACAATTTCGGCTATTTTATAATTATTTGTAAATAGACCCTATTATAATATTAGAGGATTTCTATAAAAAGTGTTTTAGCTATCGTAAGGTAAAAACCCGACATGTTTATTTGTGGCGTGGTCTTACGAGATGCTTTGTTTTCAAAAGGATTTTTGAAACTTTAATAATCAATTGTGTGCATTATTATCAGCTGGTATGCCAGACTGACTCGGGTGTTATTTCGTTATAATGCTCGGGTCAGACCGAGTATTATATGTTCAGGATAGGTTGCTATGGAGCAGGAGAGGAGCTGGAGTTCGAGACGTATTATATGTACCTATATATATATCCGCTGCTATGTTGTATGGTATGTCTGTTATGTGATGATTGATGTATGAGTTACTCTGATGATATGTTGTATAAACAGTTATAGATTTCATTTTTGTGTAAAGATATATAGTTGCTATTATATTTTATTCCGCTGCGACTGTGAGATTCTGATATTGTTTAGTTTCTTCTTCTTCTATCTCTTTTTCTTTAACCTCAATGGTTCGTATTTCTGTTCCACTTGAGTCAATTAGGGTAGAATAATGTTGATTCAAGGGGTACGGATTTGCGGGCTGTTACACTTGGTATCAGAGCTTAGGTTGGCGACAACCTAGGCTTTGGTGGGGTAATTACTCATTTAATAGAGTCGATAGTACTCTATAATGAGTTGAGTGTATTAATAGCTATGAGAGCGTACTTGTTAGTGCTTATAAAATTGTTTTTATACTGTGTTGACTTATCGGTTGAGTGTTTATGAATTCTGGTCGGTGCGGGAAGTACAACCGTATCGATAGGGGTTTCTAAACTCTTGAACAAGATAAACCGACATAGTATTGTTTTTAAAGTGGGTAAATGAAATAATTTTACCCAAAATTATATTTTAATATAAAAGAAATGATTTTCTAGCTTATTATATATTGGGTGATTGTTGGATTGTTAATACCATAATTTAGTAAGAATCTTGAATATGATCTAAAATTTGAAATGATATATATAAGCAAATAAGGAATTTAGGATAGTAAAATTGAAATGGTTATAACCAAATAGAATTAATTAAATATGTTGCAAATAAGAAGTGAAATTAAAATTTGAATTAAACCAGAATTTAAAACCTGGAAGTTTTGGAAAGGATTTTTAAAAGTATTGAAAATAAAAGTTTGGAAGTTTAAAATCCTGGGAAGTTTGAAATGTTTTCCAATGTATTGAAGGCAATAATGAAATATTATTTTGAGTAATATGTTGAATGGAAAACTGTTTGAAATGAATTTGGGAATTTAAGAAGCATTGAACTCACTGCAGTCGCTGGAAAATAATCCTGATGATGCTGGCCACATCATTAGAATTCATTTTCGAGTTTCTAAAGTGATGGATTGCTTTCCTAGTAATTGGTTATGGTATTGTTTGGATTTGTTGGGGATAACAGTTGTTTTGGATATTTCAAAAATGGAAATTTGTTTGGGATATGAACAAATTGTTTTGGGTACAAACAAATTGGTTTGGAAAACATGGAAATTTGATTTGATATACCAAATGGGTATATATATTTGATATATTTCAAAATGGTTTTGAGATAAAACCGGGTAAATTGAATTCTGGAAAAGTTCTAATTAAATAATGAGTAAAGTTGAAATGAATCAACTATTGAATTTGTTAAGTGGAGCTAATGCTAATAAGAAGGAAATGAGAAATTTTAATCATGGAATTAAAATTTAATTTGAGTAATGGATTATACCCATAAGCAAATAAGTATTATACTTATAATTGGAGGTTTGCAAAGAAGATTGGTAACCTTAAGAATTCAGTAATATATATATGTGTGAATCTGAAATTGTGATTATAAGAGTAGATGGATTAAAATGAGCAATATAAGCTTTTAAATAAATAAGTTGGTGAACTTATAAAATAGAAATGGAAATTATAATCACAAATGAGAAATAGTGGAGTGGAATGGTGAATCCAAAATCTAATCTCAAATGAAATGTGAATTGAGATAAGGTAAAGTGGGATATAAAGAAGTGAATGAACTTCAGTTAGTAAACAAGTTTTGAACTTGTATATGGAGAATTAAATTTGGAAATTTGAAATTGAATTCAATCTAAATGAATTGGATATAAAGGTGAATGTAAATTGCTTATAATTGCATTAAGGAATTCACATTCTTAAGTCATTAAGTAATTTAAATTGGAGATTATAAAATGAGAATGGACTTAAGTGAGCACTTTAAAATCTTGAATGGAAGTAAAGTTGCAAATTTATTAAATGGAAGAGGACTTAAATAAGCAACTTAAACTCTTAAATAGAAATTAAAATTGGAATTCATTAATGAAAAAAGTCAAATGGTGTGGCGAATTTAAATTTTGTCCATAAATGAAATGTAAGGAGTAATGAAGCAAAGTGGGAACATAAATGTGAATATTCTTAAGTGGCAAATAAGTTTTGGACTTATGTATGGAAAATGGAATTTGTTTGATAATAAAAATTTGAAATGAAATTCCAGTTAAGTAATAAATAATATTGAATGGAATTAAATCCTTATTTAAGATGGTAAAGGGAATGAAATGAATTCAAGCTGGCTAAATAAAAACTTAGGTGGACTTGAATTTAATTTGGAAAAGAACTGAATTGAAAGGTAGAAAATTTAAATGTGCCAAATGAAATAATTGGAAAATGGTGATATTATAAATGAATTCTGAGTGAATTAAGAAAGTGGATTTAAAACTAATATGGATTAGGTTATTGACTGAATTAAATTACAAATTAATGAAATTTGTATTGTAATGAATAGAATTTGATAATCAGTCAAATTTAGAAGGTAAATAAAAATCCAGTTTGGGTTGAGATTTAATTTTGGTAATAAGTATGGAAAGGGCAAATGAATAATGGAATTTGAATATATTAATGATGATTTGAATTGTGAATAAAATTCAAATGAGTAAAATAATTTAAATGGACTCTTTGTTAATAAAATAAACCTAAGATGGATTGGATAACTAAACAAAGAGCATTAAATTTGTATATGAATTGAAATTTGATTTGAGTGAGAATCAAATGGAAATAAAATTAAATTGATATAAGAAGAGCATGGTAATAATTAAGAATGAGCTTTATTAAGCAATCTTGAATGTAATCTGTTAAATAATTAAAATGGATTACAAGTGAAATGGTATTAATTAATTGTTGAGATGAAACAAAAAGGTAAGGAAAATTTAAGTTAACAATTGCATTGAAATAAGAATGATTGGGTTGTAAATCATGAAAAATTGAAAAGAATTAATATGAATCTAAGTTGAAAATTTATTTTAAATGGTTATAAGCTTAAGTGGCAATTGTTTTGCTTGAATGACTGGAATATTTGAATGTATTTAGAATTGAGTTGTTTAAACAACTAAATTGGTTTTGGATAAATTGGAATTTGATTAAGTAAAGTCAAATTAAAATGGAACTAAATTTGGTATGCAAGAAAGAATTGAGATATCACGAAATTGAATTTGGGTTTAAAATAAATTGAGCTGAATTGGAATATAATCTAAGGGTTGTATATTAATGCAATCAAACTTAGTGATTATGCATATGAATAGACATAAGCATAAAGGAAATGTGAGTCCTTCACATTGGTAATAAGAATTTGATTGTGAATCAAATTTAAATAATGTTGTATATAAATGAATTAAAGCACCTATTCATAATATTGAAGTGAATATGAATGTGTTGTCTTAGTGTATTCAACACTGAACTTGGTTTTGAATTAATTGGAATGCATTGAAATGTTATTAAGTAATTTTGCATAAGAATGAAGATGCTTCTACCCTGAAGATAAAGGTGGTTTGTAAATCAATTAGGAATTGTATTGAAATAGATTGCTATTAGTGAAGCATATGTTAATCCTATTGAGATAAATATGAAGTGTATATGGTTGATTTGAGTATAAATCATTCAAGTGAAAGTAAATAATGTTGGACTTGAATAGATAATTGGAAAGATGATTTAAAATCTTGAATTGTTGGTAAAGGATGGTTAATATTAGTAAATTTTGAAATTTGCTTGGTTTGGATTATGCCATAGATATGTTGGATTGCTTTTATATTGGAAAATGTTGATTAAAATGCACAGATTTTGTAAACTAATAAGTATGTTGAGTAAGTGCAGGAATGCGAGGCGTTCGAGAGGTTTGGAGTGCGTTTATGCATTATATTAGCCGCTTGCTTTTAAAAATTTGCTTAAAGGTACGCCTACGCAAATAAAATTGGGGAAATGATATATATATTGTGTTATATTTTGGTTTCCGGCCGTGTGGGCCGATGTATATATATTTGTGTATCCTGCGATATCGCAGAAGCTCCTCCGTACAGGGGAGACTCTGCCAAAATTTTCCGGAAATTTTGGGAGTTAGAATATTTTTGTGGTTTTGGGAAAAGTTAAGTAACTTATGAAGTTATAAGTTAAAATTAAAGCTTTAGAGATAAGTAAAGCAAATAGGTTTGGAATTGAGCTAAAGGTTTTTGAAAGGGTATATAAGTTGTAACTAGAGAAGTTTGGGTTAAGTTAATGAGTGTAGGAACATTCTTTCTACCTTAACAAATTTCGGGGACGAAATTTTTATAAGGGGGGAGGAATGTAACATCCCGGAATTTTTAACACGGGATTTGTGAACATTTAATTCATTTTAAATGTTTATTATGGGTTTAAGGTTTATTTTGAACTAAGAAGAATTTGGTTAAATTAATAAACCTTGTTTAAATTTCAAATATGGCAATTAAATTGAAATTGGAATAATAATAATTTAATATTGGGATTGGGTTAATTGGCAATTCGGGGTGTAAAAGATATGGGAATGAGTTTAAAATTTATTTTAAGACTATTTGGTCATTAAATAGCGTGGTTGGATTTTTAGATGGATTTTAAAGTTAATAAATTAATATTTGGAATTTTATATTAATTTAGGAATGAATTCAATATTATTAAATATTGCAATTAATCCGATTTAAGTCCAGAATGAACCAGAACGATTTTTAATGTGCTTATAAATTTTATATGAATTATTGTTAAGTTAATAAAATTTTAAAAGTGGAGATTTGGAGTGATTTCGATAATCTCGAGAATCGCTTAATTAAATAGACGAGTTAAAATAGCCTTCCGGGGCACAGTCTCGGAATTCGACGAAACCAGTTTCATTGGATCCGTAATAGTTAGTTATTATCGGATTTCAATTTTCGTAGCAATCGGAGTTGTCGTTTGACCCCGGCAGCTCGAAACGTGTCGAAATCGTTTTAATCGATTTAATTTGAAATTGAACGTTTAATTCCGTAACTCGTTCATACGACCTAATTAGCTTACGAAACCTGTTCCATTGTGTCCGGAACGCGGAAAAACCTTAGGATAGCCTGTCGGATCGTGAGAATTGGAGTTCGTTTGCATTAGTGGTTTAATTGAGAATTCTATTAATTAAATATTATTAAAACTATCATATATATTCTTTTAATTATATCAAACCCTAGCTCTTCAAACCGTGGCCGCCGGTTATAATTTTCAATGGCCGACACTCGTTTTCGTTCGTCTTGAGTTTGCTTCCAATCCAGGCTTCAATTCCAAAAACTTTCTAAAGGAAAACTGTAGATCATGAAGAGATCTACATATCCATACGGTGGACGGTCACGAAGCTCGTCGTGGGGGCCAGAAATTGCTCGAGTATTGGGTGCGTTCGTGCACGTTTCCCGAGGGCTATGATTGACCGAGCTCGAAGCTGTTAGGGCCGAAGGTGGAGCAGGTCGCGAGCTTCATGGTGGTGGTTCTGGATCTACTCATCGACAAGTATGGAGACGGAAAATTTCGAGCCCTAGTTGTGAGTTGGGTCGGCTGCTTTTGTTCGCGTGTTGAACGAGAAGAGGGGGAAGGGAAGAGGGGCGGGCCGTATATTTTGGTAATAAAAAAAAAAAGGGAAATTTTGTTTTAAATTCAAATTGAAACTTTATAAAATCATAACTGTCTCATACGTACTCAGATTCGGACGAAATTGGATACGCCGGAATCGCAGGAGCGCGAACTACGCGATGGTGCAGATCCGGATCTATTCCGGGCAAGTAGGAATTTAGGTTAAATCGAACATCGTTCGGTTTAATTTAAATTTCGAACGCTCGCCGAAACTCAAGGTGAGTTATTCTCACTCACATCTGGATACTAGTAAAGTAGATAGCTAGTATTGATTGTTTGTTTGGATGTTTAGCTGAATATGTTAGTTATTATCAAATTGAATTGATATATATATACCGTTGTGCTAATATTTGTGGATGCAGGGAAAACAGGTTGGAGGGATCCAACGGGATTCCTCACAAAGTAGTAATATTTTTATATTGATGATTATGCCTGTTTATATATTGTGATTGATAAGTTGGAATTTAATTGCATTGTGATATTGTGGTTTAAACTATAAACCCAGAATATTAGTTATAAAGAAAATTGCAGTTTTAATTATAAAGAAATTAAATTGGGTTTCTAAGAAATTGAGAAATGGTTAAATAAGAAATTAAAAGAATATAAATATTTGAAACCTGATTTGGATGGAAAACTGAAATAAATTGTATAGAAATATTACTGGATAAATTATAAATCCAAAATTAATTATATTTGATAAATTGAATTTAGAGAAATAAAGGTATTGTTAAATAATGGATTTAAAAGGGATTAAAATCTGAAATCTATTTTAAAATGTAAATTGGAAGATTTAAAATTTGGAATGATAATTAAGATAAATGTTATTAGTTGAAGTTTTGGGAAATAAATTTATGTTATAAAACCCTAAAACTAAATTTAATAAATGGACAGAAATCGTGAGAAGGATTTCTGTGATGATTTAGTAGAAATGAGATTTCCTAAGGAAAAACCAAGTTCGAGTTTTAAATTGATTTTATAAAAAGGAGGTTTTAAAATCTTAAACTAGTTTTAAAGAATGTTTTAAAAATTATTATTTTAAAGTGATTTTTTATAAATTAACAATAGTAAATTTTATAAATATTTTAATAATTATGTTTACAAATGGATTTGTTTTAAAAGCTAGTTTTGACCTAAGTATATTGAAATAAGAGTTAATCTTTTTACCACTTTATTTTAATATATAGTATAACTTAACCTTAATTTAAATTAAGCTATATCTTTTAAACAGTTTTGCTTTAAATATTTTGGAATTATATTTTGATTAAGTAATTAGTAGTAAATTTATCTATTTAAAATATACTTTAAATTAAAATGTTTTTAACTGTTTTAAATCTAAACTGTTTTGAACTTGGATATTTCCAATGGAAATATATGGTAAATGATTTACCTTATAAAGGAGAAATTTTGGGAAATGTTTTCAAATGAGATTTGGAAATTTGGTAATATATCTTTTAAAGATATTTGAGGTAAATAAATAGTATGGAATATTATTTATTGTGTGATGGATGCTATGGATGTTTATGAATATAAATTGATAGTTAAATCACCGACTATCAATATTGGACAAATGCGTTGATCGTTTCGAAGAGACCGGGATCGAGATTTATTTCTCGAAAACCACTTCGATCCGGTTTGTACGTTTTCGTGCGATAAACGTTTTTCGGAGTCGAAGATGGAGCAGTGAAGTGCAAGGGCTAGTCGCTACTAATCCTGAGGATATTTCCAAAATGGATGTAGTAGGAATAGTGCCTTCGGTTCCGTTCGAACCCGGGACGGACTTGTATGGACGAATGCTTCGTGACATCGTCAGCGGACGATGGGCATTCTAAGTGAAACGTTCTAAAGGTAACGTTAAGCCTCAAGCCTCACCAACCGGGAATGACTGAAAATCAGGGGATATGCAGCAAGGCTTCGTGGGTAGCCCCCACTGGAGAGTAAGGTCATCCCTGTCTAGAGGTTCCTTTTTATTTCGGCTTAGTGGTGCGGTTGCTGATCCCAACCGCGGGGTGATCTTATTCGGAATTGCCCATAGGTGATTCCGGTCTTGTGTTGCAGGGGACGAAGGGAGTAGTCCTCGGTACTGTGATCTAGACCACGTACTGTGACAGGTGGTACCCCAGTGCCTAGTCATTGTTGGAAATCCATTTTCCCTACGAGCCTTGTACGAGTTTTGTTTGTATTACCCACTTCGGTGGCTAGTAGCTGGAATTTAATAGATGTAACAATTTCGGCTATTTTATAATTATTTGTAAATAGACCCTATTATAATATTAGAGGATTTCTATAAAAAGTGTTTTAGCTATCGTAAGGTAAAAACCCGACATGTTTATTTGTGGCGTGGTCTTACGAGATGCTTTGTTTTCAAAAGGATTTTTGAAACTTTAATAATCAATTGTGTGCATTATTATCAGCTGGTATGCCAGACTGACTCGGGTGTTATTTCGTTATAATGCTCGGGTCAGACCGAGTATTATATGTTCAGGATAGGTTGCTATGGAGCAGGAGAGGAGCTGGAGTTCGAGACGTATTATATGTACCTATATATATATCCGCTGCTATGTTGTATGGTATGTCTGTTATGTGATGATTGATGTATGAGTTACTCTGATGATATGTTGTATAAACAGTTATAGATTTCATTTTTGTGTAAAGATATATAGTTGCTATTATATTTTATTCCGCTGCGACTGTGAGATTCTGATATTGTTTAGTTTCTTCTTCTTCTATCTCTTTTTCTTTAACCTCAATGGTTCGTATTTCTGTTCCACTTGAGTCAATTAGGGTAGAATAATGTTGATTCAAGGGGTACGGATTTGCGGGCTGTTACATTCATTAACATATAGTCCTTGAAAATTAACTTAAAATTTATGCAACTAAAGATACATGTTAGTATTGCTTTATTTTGCATGTATGTCAGTTGACTTGATCATAGTTTCCATTTTTTGTGCAATTATTGAACATGTTTCGCCAAAATCTTTAGTAAAAGAGTATCTTTCTTTTTCTAACAGTGATAATGTCAATTTTTATGCATTTATCTTCCTTTAATCTTTCCTGTATCATTTTGAAATCTATCATTTTATGTTTTATCTGAACTACTGACATAAGAATTGAAGTTAGCTAGCTATTATTCTAAAAATAAAAAAAATAAGCAGTTTATTGTTTCTTCTGGCACAATGACTGCATTTGACTACGATAGTAAATAAAACCAGACCATCCAGTAAGTTGTGCTTTAGTTTTCATGTTTATTTTTTTATAGGTGCACTGAAAAATAAAACTTCGCTGCAGCTTTTACATAATATTATCATTTCACTGCAATATAATACAGCTGCCATTGAATAGCATAAAATGAAAGAGGGTTATGGAGGTAAAAAGGCAGATACGTGATGGAAGGGTTTGAAAAGTGGAAGACGGAATGGAAGGGGTTAAGGATTAGAAGAGAACGAAGAAGTAGAAGTGAGAGATGAAGGTGGCGGTAGGAAAACTACGCCTCTGTTTTTACATAGTTTTGCACATTCTATCATGATTTTCTTAGCATCTTTCTACCATAATCCATCTTCGTTTTAGACTTCCAGCGATGCAGGAAGATTTGAGGAAGAGTGCGATAGCCTACTGGATGCTTTGTCATGTGTGGGTTGAGAATCGCTATGTTGTGATTTGCGTTGGGTTGATTTTTACAGCGAGGTGGGAGTTTCTCACATTTTTACAAATTCAATCCTCAGTTTTAATACATAAACCAGTTTCTCACATTTGCCCCAAGTATTATATTGCCTCTCCTAATTAGTTGTATGACCTAAAGACCGAATACCTGGTATTATTCGGTCGGTAAAAACTGAATTCCCGTTTCCTTTTCCATTTTTTTGGTTAAACTGTATTTCCTTATTTTATGTATAATAAATCACAACCTCAAACTCTATTCCCTATCACCTCCTCTATCTCAACTATAGACTGAATTGCTTCAACAAAGTTTATTTATGTTCTAGCTATCCTTATATATCATTTATTGGCTTCAACCTTTTCCTTTTAGTTCCCATTGCTATTAATCATTGATCGTTGAATTATCTTTTTTGACTTGCACAAATATGACATGTGATTACGATCTATGTTGCTCGACTTCTCCACAATGAACAAGTTTACAAAAATTTGTTCAACTATGTTGTAGTGTGTGCAAATCCCTTGCAAAGGCATACAGACAAACTTCAATGCTCAATTACCAGCACAAGGAGCGCCTCTTAGTAATTTTCAACTTGGTGTTGCTACTGCTAGCCACTCCCAACCTTTACAAGATGTGAATTTAAACACTTCAAAATGGTTAATAGAGCAACCAATATTATATAATGCCCTAAAGAACCAACACAAAGGGAATGGGGTCTTGCACAACTATGAGCCGCACAAAGGCTTGCGTTCCATTCAGCCTGCAGAGTATACACCTCAACTTGGTAATTTTTCTCAGCGGCAGGCTTTACGTAACATGAACATGAACACCTCTAAGCGGTCAATGGAACAAGCAACCTTATCTAATGGCCTTACGAATCTCAACATAAATGGAAATGAATTTCTATCTAGCAATCATGGTGTACAAGGAGGGTTGAGTTCTATGCCTATGATTTCTGCTTCCTCGGTTCATCCAATTAGTAGACCGGTTAATCATTCGCACATGACTTCAAGAATGACTTCTAGCAGCATGGAATTACCAAATGCACCTTTGAAAGTGCCTACCGGCAAACCTACTAGGCATCTCAGTCCTCCTCCTGGATTTACAAACATTCCTTCCAAGCAGCCTGAAGATTCTACACTAGAATCTATGATAAATTGAAAAGGAAATATAACTTTAATGGATGACTATAGGTGGGTAGATGAATATCAGCCATCTCTTGTTACAGCTTCTTGGGTGGTTAGCAATGTTTCTCTTAACGATAGTGCCGTTAGGTATAATGGTGCAATGGATTTCCCGTTCCCTGGGAAGCAAATTCCCAATGTTCCAGCCCAAGTGGTTAGTTAGGTTATAATATGAAGTAGCGGTGAGATTATATTATATTGTTCGGGATACAAAGCAGATCGTGTAATATTGTATTGGGCCTTAGTCCATATAGCAGTCCATATTACAAGTATGTATTATAAATACAGAGCATACCGTGTTGTACAACTAGCTATGCAATAATAAAACTTCTTTTTTACATTTCTCTTGCAAATCTATTTTGGTATCGGAGCAGTGAGAACTGTCTAACGACGGTCATCCAGTCCAGTTTGTACTGGAATCTCATCAGAGTTTGCATTATCATCATCGAGCCATCCAAAGAAAGGTGTTAGACCGAAATCATCATTCACCCTCCTTGGTTGCTCTCAGTGCATTGCTTCTCATCATCTGAGAGTGAATTTACCCTTTTCTGATCTCGGCAGTGGTGCCTCGCCAAGAATCTAAACCAAGAAATCAAGATTACTGGCTGCACCATAAAACTTTCTCAATCAGGAGACAATTTGAAGCATCATCAAGATGGCAGGGGATGATGATACAACTTCATCTGCAACAAGTGGAATTAAAAGTCAGGACGAACCAAAATCAAGAAACCAAGTTACACTGGCTATAGAAACAAGAGGCGGTGATATTATGAAACCCAAGAATAATCTGGTAAGCACCACACTTGATGAAAACAACTACATATTGTGGAAATATCAAGTAGAAACAAGCATCAGAGGATATGGGTAAGAAGATTTCTTGTATGGCACAGCCACAGTACCGGCAAGAATGGTGATAGAAGGCACTGGAGAAAGAACAGTCAATAAATAATTCATCAATTATCAAAAACAAGATAGCTTACTGGTTGCCTGGTTGCTTTCATCCATCAGTTCTGGCCTTCTACCACAAATTGTGGGATGTAAAACATCAATTGAGATATGGTCTACAGTGCAACAAATTTTTAACACACAATCAGCAGTAAGAATCTTATACTACAAAAGACAACTGTAGAATCTCAGAAAGGAGAATATGTCAATGAGAGAGTATATTAAAAAGATAAAATCTTATTATGATATTCTTGATGCAGCAGGGCACACTGTATCAGAGTCTGAGCAAATATTGACCATTCTAAATGGTCTAGATGTTGAATATGAGTCAGTGGTAGCAATTATTTCGTCGTAACAAACTCTACCAAACATGCAATATGTCTACTCCATTCTCTTATCTCATGAAGGAAGAATTGAACAAAGGAAAGAAAGTAACACAGAAATGTCTCTTAATTATGCTTCAAATTCATGAAATAGAAATCAAGGAAGAAGACAAGAAAATCAAAACTTCAGGCAAGAAAGCAATCAAAAAAGCAATACAACTCAAAGAGGTAGAGGAAGAAGTGGAAGATGGAACAATAACAGAATAAAATGTCAAATTTGTGAAAAACCAGGAGGCACAACAAGACAGTGCTATTTTCGACTCAACACTGAGTATTACCCAAATCAACAAAATCAGGAAAATCAAAGAAATCACAACTCCAGTGCAAATGTTGCACAGATAGATCAGAGACAAGGCAGTCAAATAGAAATGACAAGATCACAAGCCTTAAATGCAGAAAGACATACCAGATCTGATGATGTAGCAGAAGAAGATTGGTACCCAGATTCAAGTGCCACTAATCATCTCACAAGCAATCTGCAGAATCTCAACTTAGGCAATAAAGAGTATTCAGGTACGCATTCTATCATATGGGGAATGGTGAAGCTTTAAAAATTACACATGTTGGAACTAGAAGTATTCAAGGTAAAAGACTTATTCATCTCAATAATTTGTTGAGAGTCCCACATATTAAAAAGAATTTATTGAGTGTATATCAATTTGCTAATGACAACAATGTGTATTTTGAGTTTCACCCTAAGTTCTATTTAGTCAAGGATTTACTAAATCGAGATATTTTGTTACAGGGTAAATTGGACCAAGGATTATACAAATTCAATTTTGGAAATTCAAGAAAGAGAAAAACTAGGAATATATGACGTAATAATACTGAGTCTCATGTTGCAAATGGTCAACAAATCTTTACTTTATGGCATTACAAGTTAGGACATCCCAATGTAAATGTTGTAAAACAAATTCTTATGAATAATAACATTTCTTGTGATGTATCATTACCATATGTTTGTACCAACTGCCAATTAGGCAAAAGCCATAAATTACCTTTTGTAGATTCTACAACTATTATTAACAAACCACTTCAGTTAGTAGCGACTGATTTGTGGTGGCCTGCTCCAATAAATTCAGACTATGGATTCAGGTATTATATATCTTTTGTTGACTGTTATTCGAGATATACATGGATATATCTTCTAAAACCAAAATTAGATGCACAAAAGACTGTAATAGAATTCATAACTCAAGCAGAAAAATAATTATGTCATGAAGTTAAAATCATGCAATCAGATGGTGGTAGTGAATATAAACCACTGAGAGATTATTTTCAGAAAAAAGGTATTATTCATCGAACAACATGTCCATATACTTCTAAACAGAATGGTTTGGTAGAGAGGAAACATAGACACATAGTAGAAACTGAGTTAACCTTGCTGGCATAGGCATCAATGCCTATGAAATTCTGGCCAGAAGCATTTAACACTGTTGTGTACTTAATCAATAGACTGCCTACCAAAGTTCTTAAACATCCGAGTCCTATTGAATTACTGTTTGGGGTTAAACCAGATTATAAAAGTCTAAAGACATTTGGATGCTTATGATGCCCATGTCTAAGGCCATATAACAGTCATAAATTAAATCTTAAATCTACCCCAAGTACATTCATAGGTTATGGAAACAATAAAAAAGATTACAGATGCTTAAGCAATGATGGCAGGATCTATGTTACCAGACATGTTGTTTTTAATGAGAAATTTTTTCCTTTTGCAGACAAAAATGTCAAGACAACCAAAAAGGTGCATACTAAAGATAATTTCTCAATGCCTTCTATACCTGTCATACCAGAGTGGAATCAGACCAGTGGAAGTGTGCAGAGGATCCAATAGCCATAACACACATCACCCAATGATGACACTGGATTAGGTAATGAAACTGAAAAATCTTCCACCTGCTTCAATAACACCAGTCAGATCAATTCAAATTCAAGAGAAACTTCTCAGTCCACATCACAGCAGTCTGAAGATAGCAATGTTAATCTAGATATACCATCTGTAAGAACAGAACACCATATGATCACAAGGTCAAAAAGTGGTATTTTCAAACCTAAAGTATATAGTGCTCAACTAGATTCAACAGAGCCAAAGGACTACAATGAAGCTATTAGCAATAATAACTAGAAACAGGCTATGGACATTGAATACAATGCTCTCATCAGAAACAAAACTTAGAGTCTAGTACCAATGCCAAAAGACAAGAACATAGTAGGCTGCAAGTGGAACTACAAAATTAAGAAAAATACAGATGGAAGTTTCTCAAAGTACAAAGCAAGACTGGTGGCTAAAGGATATAATCAGCAGTATGGTTTTGACTACAATGAAACATTTTCTCCAGTTGTTAAACCCACTACCATAAGAATCATATTAACTATTGCACTTCACAAAAAATGGAAGATCATGCAGCTTGATGTAAATAATTCCTTTCTCAATGGGAATTTAAAGGAGGAAGTCTTCATGGAACAACCAGAAGGATACCAGAGAGGTGTAAATGATAACTTAGTATGCAAACCACATAAAGCAATTTATTGACTAAAGCAGGCACCACGTGTGTGGAATGAGAAACTCAAGCCCACACTGATGGATTTAGGATATACACCAACCAAATCAGATAATTCATTGTTTATGCAGTGCAAGCAGGAGAAAATCACATACATTTTAGTATATGTGGATGATATTATTATTACAGGAAATGACATTCAAGGCATGGATCAAACTATCAAGTACTTGGATCAAGCTTTCTCAATCAAAGATCTTGGCAATTTGCATCATTTCTTAGGTATAGAAGTTATCCAAACATCTAAGTCAGAGATGGTGTGATGTCAGAAAAGATACATACTGGAATTACGAAAGAAGGCAAACATGGATCAGGCAAAATCCCTACCTACTCTAATGACAAGTAATCTCAAATTATCTAAAGAATCAGGGGAAACCATCGCAAATGAAAAACAACACAGAAGCATTGTAGAAGCTCTTCAGTATATCACAATAACATGACTAGATCTAAGCTACAGTGTAAACAAGGTATGCCAATTCATGCTTAGACCTCTCAGCAACCACTGGAAGGCCGTAAAACGTATTTTACGTTACCTGAAAGGAACAATGGATCATGGTCTACATTTCAACGACGCAAAGGGATTAAACATACAAGCTTACTGTGACGCGGACTGGGCTTCAGATCCAGACGACAAAAGATCAACTACTAGCTTCTGCATATTTCTAGGGAGCAACCCGATCTCTTGGTGCTCGAAGAAGTAAGCTGCTACCTCGCGCTCAAGCACTGAGGCCGAATATAGGTCAATTGCTAGCACCACAGCGGAGATTGTTTGGATCGAGTCGCTACTTAGAAAAATCAGGATCGACCTCACAAATACACCCATAATCTGGTGCGACAACTTGAGCGCAGTACGCCTTTCTGCAAATCCAGTGCTACACTTACGAACAAAGCACTTTGAAATAGATTTGCACTTTGTTCGTGAGAAGGTAACAGAAGGCAAACTGAAAGTTCACCATGTCCCTGCTCAGTTTCAGAGAGCTGACATTCTAACGAAACCCCTCTCAACAAAATACTTCACTCAACTGAAGAAAGATCTCACAATTAAAGAAGGCGGCGTGAAGACAAAGGGGGAAGAGAAAACCCTAGATGAGATTGAAAGGGGGAGTTAGGTTATAATATGAAGTAGCGGTGAGATTATATCATATTGTTCTGGATACAAAGCAGATCGTATAATATTGTATTGGGCCTTAGCCCATATAGCAGTCCATATTACAAGTATGTATTATAAATACAGAGGATACCATGTTGTACAACTAGCTATGCAATAATAAAACTTCTTTTTTTACATTTATCTTGCAAATCTATTTGTGGTAGATGATAAGTGGATTGATTTCAAGCATTTTGAGCATGCCAGGTTGAATTCAGAGCAACAAAATCCTGCGATGATTCCAGATCAATTTCAAGCACAAACACCGTGGCCACCTGGTTACCATGTGTGATGCTTCATTATAACCTGTAAGTTTTTCTGCTTATACTAACTAGGTAATAAATGGTATGCAAGTATTTAGCATGTGGCTGTTTCTTATTTATCTATTTATTAGGTTGAGAGTAATTTTGAAGTGATCGGTCAGCAAATTGGTGCTGTCGACTTTGGCACCATCCTTTCAGTCATTAAATTTCTGCTGGACGTGGATAATATTGGGACATTGCTGGTGATTGATCTTGAAACTAGTAAGTTCCTCTAGTAGTCGGATTAAACCTTTAGTATTCAAATGTTATAACCAATGCAATCATCATCTCTATTGTAGATTTCTTGTTCATGGTCAACTAAATAATTCATGCACAATTATCGATACATAAATGATCTATTTGAACTATATATTTTGTGCATCATTTAATTTCACTGGAAGATGGTACCAACCATTTTCTGTAGAAAGTTCTCTAGTTTTTTCTTCATGTTATTTAGTGCCTTGAGCCACTGACAAATAGTAAATAGTTTTATATTCATAATTTATCCCTCTTTGTTGATAATTAAATAAACCAATATTTACATAAATTTGTGTATTTTTGCTTTGTTGGGCGTAGAGAAGTCATATGGTGTGGATTGTGGGAACCTCAAAGCTATTAACAAAATAACTATTTCTTCTCGGTTTCTAGGAATTTGGAGTTTGTAATTAAGTTCATCAGCTGAGGAAGTAATTGCTATCTTGTTCCGACTCTTGCTGGAAATTGGGGTAAAATTATTACTTCATCATCTGTACTTTGGTATGTGTTTTCACATGCCTGCTGCTTGTGTTAATATATTTGATATATGTCCTATAATAATTGGGTGAATAATCTCTTTGTTGATAAGAGACTTCTTTGTCTGAATCCATTGTGTATGGTATAAAATTATGAATATGGGATGTGAACCTATTACCTTTTGCAAGTCTTTGAGTCTAGGAGGCAGTGACTTATACTTGCCTGGACATTTGTAGCAGATTGTTATGTGTTAATGCTTTATGTATTTGGCGTGTAAACTTGTGACGAGACGGATTTTTGCTCGCTCGAAAATCGACATCCATACTTTACATCGTACTCGAATGCCGTGGATTCGACCGTTCAAATCCGATTCGCCGGAGCTTATAACAACATTAAGTAAATAACACAGCGGAATAAAAGAATAATACATTGATATACAGCTTTGATACAATATCTGATACAACAGATGATCCAATAGATATCAATATACATCAGAGATATGATACAATAAAATAGCAGCGGAAAGAAAACGATAACACTAGCAGCGGAACAAATAACTCTAAGATAGTCTTCAAGGAAGAACTCTAAAAACTGCAACTCCATCTTCAAGAACCAATCCAGCAATAGCTCGAACTCCCAATAACGATGCACCAAGCAAAGCAAGACTGGTGTGGTCCAAAGACCGAGCTAACTCTAGATAATCTACTAAACCTGATTATCTGAAAAACGCAACTCTAGACTGCTCATGTAGAAATAATGAGCACCCAGAGTTTAGGAAAGAACAATAAACTCCGGATCAGTCGTGGGACTGGTGTGAGCAACAAAAACAGTTTATCTTTTAAAAATAATCAAAGAAAGAATTTTAAAGTCAATTCGCAATGCTTTTTAAAAATGAGACTACCATAAGGCCTGCGGCATACACACACAATGCAAACGCAGAATCGGAGGAGATTTCTCCTTATGATAGTCCAAGATGCTTGATACGCATTAAAAAGAACATTTGATATTATTACTAGTGCATAGTGTAGGAAAAATTCATTTCGAAAGTAAAGATATAAATCTTAGCCAACATAGACATTTCGAACTATGCCTACTATAGCTACCATCCAAACAGTGGGGCGCCACCATAAGTGAATGATAGGTTCTACAACTAATACCGTGCAAGATCGTATTGTTTCTTTGGATTTCCAACGAATGGTCAGGCCAAGGAACTTCCCATTGCCACGTGAGAATGCCTCTGGAAGGACGTCCCCGAGAACCAAACCGGATCTCTGCCAACACAAGGCCGGGTTACCCCTAACTGGGTAACTACTGACACGAGTATGCCATCCCCCGGTCCTTTGGGACCTTTAACCGAGCGCTCGTCACCAACATCACACAATCATAAATAAAGTGTTTCAACATGAGTAAGCATCTGGGCTCCATACCATGATACCACCCTTTTCCAGAAGGAAATGCACATACCCTAAAGGGAGCTACCCCTCATAACCTTGCCGCATCTTTCCTGTTTTGACCATTCCGGGGTGTGAGGCTCGACGAAGTCTCGTCCACAAAACACGCTTGATACAAAAGCTGTGCTTTGGGTCAACAAACGATCATAGAAATGATGACAAAGATAAACGATCAAACAAATGATCTTATCACAAATGACCAACACAATGATCATTTCACAGCAACACTCAGCATGTCACATTACCAAATTGGGAATATATTGCTGATAACCTTCAACTACATAACCTCTGAGCTCGTACGTCTCAGAGAAGGGTGTTAAGCTAAGAGAATAAATTCTCCGCCACCAACAGAAATATATTTGAAAGAAATCAACTTTATATCTCAAATTGTAATGTCAGACATAACAATCCATACAAGTCTGTTCTGGGTTCGAACAGAACCGAAGGCACTTACAAAGAAGTCCTTGCAATCCGGATATTCATTAATCACGTTCGGACTTCCCATCACATATGGAGTCTCTATATCGGGGACCAGTCGATGCAAAGACATTCGACGAATTGTCCTTTCGCTTTCAAAAATATCCGGTCTTCAACATCGGTCTTCAAATGCTATCCATAACGACATATCACATATTCGGAATGGGATATATGACACAAAGGTCCTCTCCCGGCTAAACCGAACGGTGAGCGTAGTATTTCAAAAACATGTGGATATTGGGATTTCAATTAAGTCACAACTTAAAACCCAAAACTTTCTTTCAAATGGTTTAAACCAATTACCATTTCAAATCTTTATATTACAAAAAAGAATTATTTCACAAAGATCAATTTATAGACTTTAAAACAATTTCCATTCCAATTGGATTAACTCATTAAATCTTTAAATCAAAGATTTAACTCATAGCTTTCAAAATTCGATTAACTTGTTGAATCTTTAAATCAAAATTCAACTTATATCTTTCAAATCGTTTTCATAACTTGGAAATTATCTTCATTTTCAAACTTGAAATTCTTTTTAACACAAATTGAACGTTCATTTCTCATGTGTAAGCTTTTATTATTTGAAAACAAACAGTTTTCGTTTCAGAAAAATCCAATTATATTTACACGAGTTAAAGCCCTTGAATTCTATTCACATCCTAAATCAATACTTTTAAAATAGTTTAACCCATATATAGCTGGTATAACATTATTAATCCCTAGTTTTAAACCATAGAATTCAATTTCAAATCTTGAATTTAAGTTCAAATCAAATTATTCAACTTCATATTTTATCGAGTTATTCAAAATAAATTTCATCTATGAAATTCCATTTCAAAAGCTTTTCACTTTAAACCCAATCCATTTCCCAAAACATTTGAATTCAAATATTCAAATTTAAAACTATTTCATAAATCCGTGACTTAATCGATTTCCTCGTGAAATCCATATTGGTGTGTGTATAAGTGTGGTCCAGGGGTTTTACACAGTAGTGCAATATCATACAATCATCACAGATCAGAATACATAAATATAGTTGATAAGCGGTATTAACTATAATGCTTATCGTTTATTCACGGATCATGGATATATATCACAGATAAGTAAATTACAGATCACAACATAAATCAGGATGTATCACAAAGCATCACAAATCAGGGATATCAAACAATTCAACGATTAATAGAATTCAAACATCCATATGTAAGCTCAATTAATTATCTGATTAATTTAAATCAGAAAGTCATCAATCATGGTTAATTATCATTAATCGATCCCAAATCATTTGATTAAAGATCTTTAAGTCATTTATTAATCAAATTAAATCAACTTTAAATTTATTGAAAAATTAACCTTTAGTTATTCAATTATCCTTCAATTAATCACTAACTATTCATTAAAAATCTTTAATTAACCATCTTGAAATTAATTATCATCAACAATTATTAATTTCAAATAAATTAGACACTAATTTATTAATTTACCAATTTATTAGTCACAAAGTGATAAACGCCTAATGAACTATAATTAAAAATTTAATTAACCAATCTTTACTTACCATTATAAATAAATCATTCTTAATAACTTTTAAACAATTAATTTATAATAAAAATTATCTTAATTATCATTTAAAACAAAACTTATTTAAACTTTGAAATCAAATTGTCACTAAATTGAGACTTTAAAGTTAATTAACTTTAACACTTAACTTAGGTTAACTACTTAATTAAAATATTAATTGATATTTTTAAAACATCCTTACATATTTATTCAATTTGAAATAAATTCATAACTCAAAAATAATCGAACATTTATTTACTTTGTTATCACTGAAATTTGTTTAACATTATTAACTTTTAAAATTTGTTGGGCTTAACCTTTTTTAAACAAAACCTGAGATTACGCAGGTTCCACCCGAGTTAACACTCGAGTTTCCTCCCCTATTCCCGAGTCATCTCTCGTCTTCTCGCGTGCACCCCTCCTTCTTTTCTTTTGTTTTTTTAAAAAAAAATAATAGTTTGGGTAAAATTTTAATCTGTTAAAACTAACAGCTCACTCGAGACCCTCGCGTATAACATCAGGATCAACTCGAGTCGACTCACGACATTCCCGAGCTCGAACACGCGAGTCCTTCTCCCTTTTCACAACTCAACAGCACATCTCCTAAACCCAAATCAACCACACATGTGCACGTGCACAGCTCATCGTTGACGCCTTGATCTTCGTCGCCACTGTCCACAGGTCATCAATGACCAGCACAATTCATCTAACCACCCAAAACATCAAAACGAACCGAGGATCGAAATTTAGCCATTTGGTCAATGCCTGTAACTCAAACCATCGAAAAGAAATCCCCATTCGCCGTCACCTCCAGCCACTGACGAACTCGCCGCCGCGCCTACATCTGTTCCAGACACCCACGAACATATTCCCCCACCACCGATCTTCTCCACATCACCCGAGACCACGCAACAATCACGAGAACCCACCCATTACCATCTTGACCTTAAACCCTACGTTGATCTTGTTTCGAAACTTTACTCAATAGAATAAATTTTTGATAATTTTTTCGAAATCATAGGTGCTCAAACTTGCTTCAATTCAAATTTTAACCTTATACATTGATTAATTCACTAGAAATTTGTAAAAATGCAGTTTTGGTTCAAATTCAAATTGCTCTTAAAACCCCAAACTAAAATTCTTTGTTTTAGTTTTAAAAATCATGAATTACCGTAAGCATTCAAGATATAAACTTGAATTAGCTTTTAGTAACACTCGAATTTGTCAACTTAGTACTTGATTGCTTGTAAACAAGGTTTCCAGAAATTTTAACAGGTTATTTTACTTGAATTAAATTTTAAAACTTAATATTTATGATAACTAACAATCTTTGTTTTAATCTTAAGTTTTAACCTTGATTACAAGTGATAATGGATTTTTGAATCAAAATCCTGTGTTTAAAAATCTTTAAACAGAGAGTATTTATAACATCAGCCTACACATCCATATTCATAAATCAGTATACACCGAGCATTAATGTTTATGACCAAACATACTTATCACAATACAGATCGATATTTTTAAAATTTAAAGCAAGTGTTACTCACCTTGAAACAAAAAAATTGAACAGAGAACTCTTTGCTGTTTTGAAAACTGTTTTGATCTTCTTCTTTTGGTTTTGCTATTTGCTTTTACAGTTTTCTTGCTGGAATGAATTAAAATGAGAGGAGAAGGATGATATAAAAAGAAAGAAGGAAGTGTACATGTGATGACCTTGTTTATGGCTGAAGAGTAGATAGCATTTATTGCTCATGCCTCCATCCTAGTTTACAAGCCTATGCTATTTAATTATCTATGTACATTTGTTTTATTGCTTATTTAGCTCGGCTGACATGAGATGTTATGGAGGCTGCTGCATTGCATTGGTATGCTAGAGGTGTCTTGCTTGTACTTTATGTTTTCATGTTTATATTTTATTTGTTGACTTCAGCTAATAGATGATAATGCTATAGTGGCTGGTGATATATTAGAGGTATGGTGCAAGTACTATTTGTTTTTACTTGCCTGCACATCTACTTTACTTTTGTTTTGCTTGCTCTACATAACCACCTACAGACCTTACTCTTTTGTTTATTTATTTTTATTTTTATTTTACACAAATATGGTTTTCTTTCATACTTGATTTTATTTCTTGTTTTGTTTTTATACTTTGTTTCGCTTTTATACTTTTGCATTCTTATGAATTTACAGCCAACATTTATTAATTATTATACTTGTAACATACATGAGATTCTATTTTAATATGTTGTTAAAATAAAACAAGTTTGTTACTTTATATTTTTTTTAAACCTTATATAATTTCATTTCTTAAACCATTCACTTACAATTTTTAATCCAAAAATTCATTTAAATTATCAATTTAAATTCATAAAAATCTGGGGTCGTTACAAACTTCCCCCCTTAAAAGAATTTCGTCCTCGAAATTCGCGGGCATGAAAACAACACAAAGATAGACAGATTCGATCTCCTATAATTCCTCAAACTTAAGATATGAATTCCAAACTCAAGTCGGAATATCTCTGAACACATACCAATTTGTCCCTCTTCGGACTTCGACCAACCCAAGAAATTACAAAAGAATGCCAAAATTTGGTTTTAAACGAAATCGCTTTATCGATACAATTCAATTTATCCTTCATATTTCATTAATCAATTTAACTCAATTTTTTCAAAATTTCCAATTTATTTAAAATTTCAATTACAAATTTCAAATTCATTAAGGTTTAAATCAAAAACTGAGAAGAAATTGATGAAGATACGAAATAAAAATTTCCTACAACGATACGTAGAGCATCACCACACCAAAACTTCTTTCTGGAGCTGTCACGAAGAAATGAAAAGAATTTGGAAATCGAATCAAAAGAATTAAGAAACGAATCAAAGGAGATTGAGAAGAAAATTATTTCCACTGTTGTTACAGAGTATTGACCAATTATAGTCGTGTTTTCCTGTCCCCTATCTCGTTCTCTTCTTGCACTCATACTTGCTATCACTGGATAGTAAGAGAATTTACTGAGGCATTCGAACAGATATCTTAGGGATATACTCATTCTAGGGATACTTCACCCTATCTCTAATGAGTTACTTAATGTGTTATACTCCTGAGCTAAAGTTTAACCTTAGTTCTGATACCAAATGTGACGACGCGGATTTTGCCCGCTCGAAAATCGACATCCATACTTTACATCGTACTCGAATGCCGTATCCGATTCGCCGGAGCTTATAACAACATTAAGTAAATGACACAGCGGAATAAAAGAATAATACATTGATATACAGCTTTGATACAATATCTGATACAACAGATGATCCAATAGATATCAATATACATCAGAGATATGATACAATAAAATAGAAGCGGAAAGAAAACGAGAACACTAGCAGCGGAACAAATAACTCTAAGATAGTCTTCAAGGAAGAACTCCAAAAACTGCAACTCCATCTCTAAGAACCAGTCCAGCAATAGCTCGAACTCCCAATAACGATGCACCAAGCAAAGCAAGACTGGTGTGGTCCAAAGACCGAGCTAACTCTAGATAATCTACTAAACCTGACTATCCGAAAAAACCCAACTCTAGACTGCTCGTGTAGAAATAATGAGCATCCAGAGTTTAGGAAAGAACAATAAACTCCGGATCAGTCGTGGGACTGGTGTGAGCAACAAAAACAGTTTATCTTTTAAAAATAATCAAAGAAAGAATTTTAAAGTCAATTCGCAAAGCTTTTTAAAAATGAGACTACCATAAGGCCTCCCGCACACACACACAATGCAAACGCAGAATCGGAGGAGATTTCTCCTTATGATAGTCAAAGATGCTTGATACGCATTAAAAAGAACATTTGATATTATTACTAGTGCATAGTGTAGGAAAAATTCATTTCGAAAGTAAAGATATAAATCTTAGCCAACATAGACATTTCGAACTATGCCTACTATAGCTACCATCGAAATAGTGGGGCGCCACCATAAGTGAATGATAGGTTCTACAACTAATACCGTACAAGATCGTATTGTTTCTTTGGATTTTCAATGAATGGTCAGGCCAAGGAACTTCCCATTGCCACATGAGAACGCCTCTGGAAGGACGTCCCCGAGAACCAAACCGGATCTCTGCCAGCACAAGGCCGGGTTACCCCTAACTGGGTAACTACTGACACGAGTATGCCATCCCCCGGTCCTTTGGGACCTTTAACCGAGCGCTCGTCACCAACATCACACAATCATAAATAAAGTGTTTCAACATGAGTAAGCATCTGGGCTCCATACCATGATACCACCCTTTTCCAGAAGGAAATGCACAGACCCTAAAGGGAGCTACCCCTCATAACCTTGCCGCATCTTTCCTGTTTTGACCATTCCGGGGTGTGAGGCTCGACGAAGTCTTGTCCACAAAAACACGCTTTAAACAAAGGCTGTGCTTTGGGTCAACAAATGATCATAGAAATGATCACAAAGATAAATGATCAAACAAATGATCTAATCACAAATGATCAACATAATGATCATTTCACAGCAACACTCAGCATGTCACATTACCAAATTGGGAATATATTGCTGATAACCTTCAACTACATAACCTCTAAGCTCGTACGTCTCAGAGAAGGGTGTTAAGCTAAGAGAATAAATTCTCCGCCACCAACAGAAATATATTTGAAAGAAATCAGCTTTATATCTCAAATTGTAATGTCAGACATAACAATCCATACAAGTCTGTTCTGGGTTCGAACAAAACCGAAGGCACTTACAAAGAAGTCCTTGCAATCCGAATATTCATTAATCACGTTCGGACTTCCCATCACATATGGAGTCTCTATACCGGGGACCAGTCGATGCAAAGACATTCGACGAGTTGTCCTTTCGCTTTCAAAAATATCCGGTCTTCAACACCGGTCTTCAAAGGCTATCCATAACGACATATCACATATTCGGAATGGGATATATGACACAAAGGTCCTCTCCCGGCTAAACTGAACGGTGAGCGTAGTATTTCAAAAACATGTGGATATTGGGATTTCAATTAAGTCACAACTTAAAACCCAAAACTTTCTTTCAAATGGTTTAAACCAATTACCATTTCAAATCTTTATATTACAAAAAAGATTTATTTCACAAAGATCAATTTATAGACTTTAACAATTTCCATTCCAATTGGATTAACTCATTAAATCTTTAAATCAAAGATTTAGCTCATAGCTTTCAAAATTCGATTAACTTGTTGAATCTTTAAATCAAAATTCAACTTATATCTTTCAAATCGTTTTCATAACTTGGAAATTATCTTCATTTTCAAACTTGAAATTCTTTTTAATACAAATTGAACGTTCATTTCTCATGTGAAAGCTTTTATTATTTGAAAACAAACAGTTTTCGTTTCAGAAAAATCCAATTATATTTACACGAGTTAAAGCCCTTGAATTCTATTCACATCCTAAATCAATACTTTTAAAATAGTTTAACCCATATATAGCTGGTATAACATTATTAATCCCTAGTTTTAAACCATAGAATTCAATTTCAAATCTTGAATTTAAGTTCAAATCAAATTATTCAACTTCATATTTTATCGAGTTATTCAAAATAAATTTCATCTATGAAATTCCATTTCAAAAGCTTTTCACTTTAAACCCAATCCATTTCCCAAAACATTTGAATTCAAATATTCAAATTTAAAACTATTTCGAAAATCTGTGACTTAATCGATTTCCTCGTGAAATCCATATTGGTGTGTGTATAAGTGTGGTCCAGGGGTTTTACACAGTAGTGCAATATCATACAATCATCACAGATCAGAATACATAAATATAGTTGATAAGCGGTATTAACTATAACGCTTATCGTTTATTCACAGATCACGGATATATATCACAGATAAGTAAATTACAGATCACAACATAAATCAGGATGTATCACAAAGCATCACAAATCAGGGATATCAAACAATTCAACGATCAATAGAATTCAAACATCCATATGTAAGCTCGATTAATTATCTGATTAATTTAAATCAGATAAGTCATCAATCATGGTTAATTATCATTAATCGATCCCAAATCATTTGATTAAAGATCTTTAAGTCATTTGTTAATCAAATTAAATGAACTTTAAATTTATTGAAAAATTAACCTTTAGTTATTCAATTATCCTTCAATTAATCACTAACTATTCATTAGAAATCTTTAATTAACCATCTTGAAATTAATTATCATCAACAATTATTAATTTCAAATAAATTAGACACTAATTTATTAATTTACCAATTTATTAGTCACAAAGTGATAAACCCCTAATGAACTATAATTAAAAATTTAATTAACCAATCTTTACTTACCATTATAAATAAATCATTCTTAATAACTTTTAAACAATTAATTTATAATAAAAATTATCTTAATTATCATTTAAAACAAAACTTATTTAAACTTTAAAATCAATTTGTCACTAAATTGAGACTTTAATGTTAATTAACTTTAACACTTAACTTAGGTTAACTACTTAATTAAAATATTAATTGATATTTTTAAAACATCCTTACGTATTTATTCAATTTGAAATAAATTCATAACTCAAAAATAATCGAACATTTATTTACTTTGTTATCACTGAAATTTGTTTAACATTATTAACTTTTAAAATTTGTTGGGCTTAACCCTTTTTAAACAAAACCTGAGATTACGCAGGTTCCACTCGAGTTAACACTAGAGTTTCCTCCCCTATTCCCCGAGTCATCTCTCGTCTTCCCGCGTGCACCCCTCCTTCTTTTCTTTTCTTTTTGTTTTTTTTTTAAAAAAAAATAGTTTGGGTAAAATTTTAATCTGTTAAAACTAACAGCTCACTCGAGACCCTCGCGTATAACATCAGGATCAACTCGAGTCAACTCACGACATTCCCGAGCTCGAACACGTGAGTCCTTCTCCCTTTTCACATCTCAACAGCACATCTCCTAAACCCAAATCAACCACACCTGTGCACGTGCACAGCTCATCGTCGACGCCTTGATCATCGTCGCCACTATCCACAGGTCATCAATGACCGGCACAATTCATCTAACCACCCAAAACATCAAAACGAACCGAGGATCGAAATTTAGACATTTGGTCAATGCCTGTAATTGAGACCATCGAAAAGAAATCCCCATTCGCCGTCACCTCCAGCCACTGACGAACTCGCCGCCGCGCCTACATCTGTTCCAGACACCCACGAACATATTCCCCCACCACCGATCTTCTCCACATCACCCGAGACCACGCAACAATCACGAGAACCCACCCATTACCATCTGGACCTTAAACCCTACGTTGATCTCGTTTCGAAACTTTATTCAATAGAATAAATATTTGATAATTTTTTCGAAATCATAGGTGCTCAAACTTGCTTCGATTCAAATTTCAACCTTTTACATTGATTAATTCACTAGAAATTTGTAAAAATGCAGTTTTGGTTCAAATTCAAATTGCTCTTAAAACCCCAAACTAAAATTCTTCGTTTTCGTTTTACAAATCATGAATTACTCTAAGCATTCAAGATATAAACTTGAATTAGCTTTTAGTAACACTCGAATTTATCAACTTAGTACTTGATTGCTTGTAAACAAGGTTTCTAGAAATTTTAACAGGTTATTTTACTTGAACTAAATTTTAAAACTTAATATTTATGATAACTAACAATCTTTGTTTTAATCTTAAGTTTTAACCTTGATTACAAGTGATAATGGATTTTTGAATCAAAATCTTGTGTTTAAAAAATATTTAAACGGAGAGTATTTATAACATCAGCCTACACATCCATATTCATAAATCAGTATACACAGAGCATTAATGTTTATGACCAAACATACTTATCACAATATAGATCAATATTTTTAAAATTTAAAGCAAGTGTTACTCACCTTGAAACAAAAAAATTGAACAGAGAACTCTTTTCTGTTTTGAAAACTGTTTTGATCTTCTTCTTTTGGTTTTGCTATTTGCTTTTACAGTTTTCTTGCTGGAATGAATTAAAATGAGAGGAAAAGGCTGATATAAAAAGAAAGAAGGAAGTGTACAGGTGATGATCTTGTTTATGGCTGAAGAGTAGATAACATTTATTGCTCATGCCTCCATCCTACTTTACAAGCCTATGCTATTTAATTATGTATGTACATTTGTTTTATTGCTTATTTAGCTCGGCTGACATGAGATGTTGTGGAGGCTGCTGCATTGCATTGGTATGCTAGAGGTGTCTTGCTTGTACTTTATGTTTTCATGTTTATATTTTATTTGTTGACTTCAGCTAATAGATGATAATGCTATAGTGGCTGGTGATATATTAGAGGTATGGTGCAAGTACTATTTGTTTTTACTTGCCTGCACATCTACTTTACTTTTCTTTTGCTTGCTCTACATAACTACCTACAGACCTTACTCTTTTGTTTATTTATTTTTATTTTTATTTTACATAAATCTGGTTTTCTTTCATACTTGATTTTATTTCTTGTTTTGTTTTTATACTTTGTTTCGTTTTTATACTTTTGCATTCTTATGAATTTACAGCCAACATTTATTAATTATTATACTTGTAATATACATGAGATTCTATTTTAATATGTTGTTAAAATAAAACAAGTTTGTTATTTTATATTTTTTTTAAACCTTATACAATTTCATTTCTTAAACCATTCACTTACAATTTTTAATCCAAAAATTCATTTAAATTATCAATTTAAATTCATTAAAATCTGGGGTCGTTACAAAACTTATCTAACTTTTTGGAGTGTTAGAATTTTATGACTAGCTTTTGGTCTTTTCTTATGTGATTTTAATTATTTTACGACAATATTTAGTATTAGTATGGATGTATTGCATGGATGTTGCTGTAAGTGTTTTTAAAATTTGCATTTATTTTGCAATAGGCAATGTACATTGTTATATGAGCTTCTTACAATGGTCACTGCACGTTGTTATATCAGATTTTTACAACGGTCAACACACGTTGTTAAATATGTATTTTACAACGGTCAATACATGTTGTGAAATAGGCTTGCAATTAGTATGGTTAGTCTATTGCAACGGGTTATGGCCGTTGTAAAAAGGTATACTACAATGGTTTTTACAACGTGCTTTGCCTGTTGTAAAATGTGGTGGATCTATTACAACGAGGCCTATTACAACGGACACATGCCGGTTGCAAAAACCATATTACAATGGGTATTGCCCGTTGTAAAAAGACTGTTTTGTTGTAGTGGCTTGATTTAATTGATTTATAATAGTTATTAATTAATTTTGTGAGATATTAATTATTACTTATGGAGTATGATTAGTAAATAGAGTAGCCTTTAGAAATGTTCGTGGTGCTATTAGCAATTTATTAAGTGTGCATATTAAAGTTATATATGTATTTATTGATATACTATATCGATAAGGATTTAAATTGAATTTAAAAGAAAATAAAATGCTAAGGGTTTTTTTAAGGAGTTTATGGTTCATATTGGATCCATGTTTGGTGGGTAAAAAGAGGACAAAAGGGAAGGCATGTAAAAGATTTTGAATTGGTAACAAAAATTATGTAGATATTTTGTCTCCTACTTTCAATTTAAATTCAAATCTTAGCCACCTCCATTTGATTTAACTTTTGCGTCCTCCTCTTACATCTTTGGATGCAAGTGCCATCCCTCTCAATCTCCATTTTTCCACTTCAATCATGTTCAAACAATTAAATTATAGTAAATTCGATATTAGCACATTGTCTGGTTGTATCAGAGAATGTTGATCTGAGAGATCAAGGAGGCTATCAAGATTTAGGTATGAATCAAAGACAAAGCTTCTTAGGTAAAATTCTTTTATTTACAAATTGAGTTTTCATGACATATGTATGATTTTAATAATAAGCTTACATCTATTTATCACTGCTTTTATAAACATGTCCTTTCCATATAAAATATATGTTATTTATCGAGGAATAATTATTTAATTACAATCATTGAATCCATTACGATAGTTTTTATATACAAATGTATATAAAACATTTTCGACCAAAAGTATTAAATCACATTTGTATATATATTTTTTAAATTTACAAAATATATTTCAAAACATTGTTCATTAAATAACTATTACATATATATACATATTGTAAATTGTATTAATTAATATAAACATATTTTATATGCATTTTATTTTCATTAATAAAGTTGCATACTATTTTATAACTATTTTAGATTTTAATAATATTATAAAACTAGTTTTACATTTAAACATAATTATATATAATACTATATATATATTTATATATATTAGTAAAAAAATCGGTTCAAAAAAATTCCATACTATATTGTAATATTTAATATTTTAATAATAATATTACAAAACTAGTTTTATATTTGAACATATATATATATATATAATACTGCATATATTAATAAAATATTTTTATTTTTAAAATTAAAAAAATTATTTTTTTCTGTCAAAAATGATATATATATATATATATAATTATAAATTTTATAATATTTTAAACATTGCATATATTATTTAATTTTATCATAATAATTTCCGATACTAAATTTTTATTTAAAATTTAATATTATTATAATGATTAAAGCTAATATTGAGACATTTGAAAAGCTATAATTTTGGATCTTAGATTCAATTTTAATTTTAAATTATGTTTTCCATTTCAAACTAGATATTTAGTTTAAAATTCAAATTTGAAATTTAAACATATTCAAAATTTATAAGATATTTTCTAAATGAATTTTTATGTACTAAAATAATGTTTTATAACTATATATTATATATATATTATACTTCATATATAGAAAATAATATTTTGGCAAATGACTTATTCATATCAAGTGCCAAGTATATACATAGTAGATGTAAATTCCAACATCTATATATGTTTATATTTAAACCATGTATACCCAATGCAATATTGCATGTGCACATTATAAAGTGAAACCTATATTGATATACTTACAAATTATAACAAATCCTATTAACTAAATCCATCAATTAATTAAGTCGTAGAAATTAAATAAATTATGATTTTACTTAAATTAGTCCGATCGGATCTAATTCTACCTTTAGACTCCATAGGCCAATAGATTCAAAATAGAATTTTTTTTGAAATCTACCTATTTCACCCACTTCTGATCTGCCAGGATCCAACAAAACTAACAATACCTTTTTATACTATTAAAGAATATATCTTGGTTGTGATAGAGTTATGTTGTAGGGGCAATTATGTAATTAATTACATATATCTAACTCAATAACCAATCTTGTTCGAAATAAAAGGTGTTTTCTTTCTATTGTATACTTGATATAATGTGTTATATTAATTAATTAATTTAATTAAAAATATATTTAATAGAAAATCCATAAATGGTACATTTCCTCATACTAGTTACAAAGTGTTGTGACTGTAAGTATTTTATCACAATGAAAATAAATATATCATTTTATTTTAGTCCTGTTACCAGGGTTTCAGGGTTGCTGTTACTAGCATTCCAGGATTGCTCTTCGTAAGATCGTTGTTAGGAAAGATTTCTTATTTTAGTTCTATATCATCTGTGCTAGTTGTGAGGCGTTTATTCTCTAGTGGAATTGCTTGTTGATCTCACTTGTTCACTTGGATGCACCATGGTTTATATTGGGTACTTCTCACACTTCATTATCGGTCGGTGGTCTTGCTAGAGTTCGATATTGAGGTATAATGTGCGGTGGCTTTGCCGGAGCTCATGCAAGAAGTTACCTAATGTTATTATGTTCGATTTTTTCTGTGTTATGATTTGTCACCTGCCAGGCATGTTGGCAACTCCTTTATATAGGTGGTATATTTATGTACATTTTTGCTCTCCTCTACTTTAGACGGTCACACATTTCTCTCAAAAAAGAAAATATTTCGTTTTAAATGTTCCTAGTCAAGATGCATCCGGACTGGATATCGATGTATCCCTTGAGACTAGAGTACGTAACGTTCTTCAATGTTGGGAAGTTTATTACTCATGGCTATTGGGGGCACCTAGAAGTTACATACTAATAGTTATTGGATAAGTATGGAATGACTCACTCGATAGTTTTCTATTGGTTGATGTAACTAAGGTTAAACAGAAAATATCGATGTGACTGATTTACGTAATTCTCTCGACTTAAAAATACTATAGATCTTCAATATGAAAGGTTCGCTTTGATTATAGTCAAATCATGGCATGGCATTCCATCAAGTGACTATAATTGGATCGAGTGGAAGTGTAGGAAGTGAAGCACTATTTAAGAGAGGATACGTCTACTTGGTTATATAGGGTTCATATCACGGTCAACTCAAGTCAACTCAAACTCTTCGGCCGTAGCATTTCGATTAATAGTAATTGTTATTATTGAACCAAGGACTTTGTATTTGGATTATAGAGTTGACTATGGGTGATATTGGAATTTTGACCATTATCAAATTTCATAAGTGCAAAGTGATATAGTTTTGACGAAGATAATTAGTGTAAAATAAATATCACCAGCGGGTAAATCTTAACAAAGTGAAATTGTATTTTAACGAAACTAAATAAGCGATAAATTAGGCCAAAATGTCACACCACCTACTAAGTGACGTGTGAACGTTAACATTTGAATAGTTCAGTGTTAAACGCTAACCGAATTTACACTTGACGAGTCACACAACCGGAATAATGAATTCTCTTCAGACAAAACGATTTAATTATTTTATAATTATTATAAATTAATTGAATTAATTGATATTTATGAAATATTAATTATAAAATTTCGAACATGATTCGAGGAATACATATTATTATATATATTATATATTTATAATAGTTACAAATATATTGATTGTTATGCGATACCACTAAGAAACTAAATTGGATTTATTTAAATATATTTGTTTGGACTTAAATGAGCCATTAACCTATGATGTTGGAGGAAAATTTCGGCAACAATAATAATGTATAGGAGCGGAAAAAAATAAGGCAATGGGTTTGAGATGGATGGTATTAAGATTTGATGAGAAAAGGTAAATGATATGATCACGTTTTCCTCTGATTCAACCACTATATAAAAGACCCTAACCCTAGCTATAGCAAGACTTTTTGGCTGCCTCCTCGCTCCGTCTTGCTGGCCGAATTATACCTCATAGTACTCCAAATCAACTCAAATCAAATCAATTCAAATCAATAGCTATTCGATAGCAACGGGTAGACGATTAAAAAGCTTGTAATGTGACAAATTGTGAAGATTTCAAGAGGAAGGGATCTCATCGTTATAAGGTATAATTAAGGGATTTTTTTTAGGTAAGTATTTAATTTTATATATGATGCTTAATCTCTATATAATTCAATATTGTTCATATGCATATGTGTGAGTGTGTGTGAGTGTATGTCTATATATATACTATTATCACTGAATTGTTAATGAGGTGAGATTCATACAGGTATTGTTGTCGCCACATATATTGATTGGTTATGTATATAATGATATAAAAAATCAATTTTTTGTATAATAGATTTTATACACCCGGCCGAAATAGTTTTATTTCATTTATTATTATTTTAATAATTTATTTATACATATATTAATATATTAGTTAAATATCTAAATGACTAATACTAAAATATATAATTACATTATATAAAAATTCAACTTATATTTTTTAAAATACATAATTGTATAAATTATGTTAACAAAATTAGACCATGAATTTTCTAAAATTAATTCATCATTGTAGAAGCTTCGTTGAAAAATTTAGATTTTTTTAATCGTTTTTAATATTTAAAAAATCATTATTTAATTCGACCAAAAGTAATTAATTAATAGAAATAAACAAAGAGTATTACTGAGTAATACCGTCTGCTAATGCAGAGAATAAGGCTAGATAGGAGCGACCATCTATAGCCTTGTCTTAAATATTGATGCAGCGCAAGCTAACATTGATGATGCAGCGCAAGCTAACATGGTTTTAGGTCGTCCGGAGGAAACCACGGTTTTAGGTCGCTCAAGAATTTTAGGTCGCTCACGACCTAGTGAAGGCCGTTCACGACCTAACGTGATGATGAGTCGGCCAAGCGACCTAACAAGGCAGAAAGACCAACCTCGCGAGTTACAGGAACCGGAACAACATGTCTTAGGTCGGCTATGACCTAGTGGGGATTCGCGACTTAGCGAAGAACGCTCACGAGTCAACTTGATGGGTCGCTCAGGTGATAGGTCGTGAAGTTGATAGGTCGCGAAGGTGATAGGTCGTGTGAAGAAGATTGTGAAGAATTCCTGATTGCCTCTTCTTTAGGTCATGAACGACCTAACTCATAAGTCGCGTGAAGTATCCCTGTTGCTGATAGGTCGCGTGTGTGTAGGTCGTTGAGTGATAAGTCGTCAATGTTGTAAATATGTGTGTGTTGTAACGTTTTTCTTATGCCGTTGAGTCATAGGTCGTTGAGTCGTAGGTCGCGACCTTGTTTAGGTCGTTAAGTCGTATGTTGTGTATGTTGTTAGGTCGCGTGTGACCTGGGTCATGTTAAGTCGTGTTACTTTTTAGTCGTAGGTCGCGTGGCTACTTATGTTGAGTCGTTCGATGATAGGTCGCTGCCGACCTATGCTAAGTCGTGTATGCGAGTCTTGTACATATTGTAAGCCTATAAATAGGCATGGTGTGGGTCATTTGTAACTCGGTTATTGTTGAATAAAATTCTTGTTTGTTAGCTTTGTGCTTTCATTAAATCGGTAGTTGAGTGTGATCTCCTATCTCCACCTACGGTATTCGAGTGCGCTCGAATCAACGTTCGTTGAAGCCAATTCGCGGAATCAAGTGCGCTTGATCAACGCTCGAAGAATTGTAGATCTCTTTCCATGGTGTCATGCGCGATCAACGTGTCAGAGATAACTAGAATTCGGTATCTTCGGATCAACGAATTTGGGCCTTTCAGTATTTCTCAATCCACCTATTGCTACTTTCATAGTTTCATTCCTTTTTGTAATACCCGTTGCGTCAGTTTGGTATCAGAGCTAGACTTAGCCAATCATAGCTAAGCCGAGTCTTGGAGCCAAGGAGTAGTATTTGAAGTGTTTGAGCCGAGAATTGAAGCATCATTTTGGTATCATTAGTTGAAAAGAAGGCCGAGAATAGCTTTGTGTTGAAGTTTGAGCCGTGTATCATTTTGTTTGAACCAGGCCGAAGATTGAAGTTTGTATTTGAGTTTGTTGAAGTATTTGTGATTTGTGTTGAAGATTATTTGATTCAGTCATGCCACCGGGAAGAGCTAACCGCCATCAAAATGTTGAAGCGTTGTATCGAAGGGAAGAAGCCAAGCAAATGGAACAATATATCAATGAGAAATTAGATGAAGGTATTGGGAAGTTAGAGAAATTGATGAATAACTTGAATCAAAGTCAATGGAGAAGGTTGCCAGTCTCGAACCATGGAGGAAACAGAGTTTCTCCATCGGTTACAGAAGCGAGAAGGGTGTCGCCACAATCTTTTAGAGAAAGAAGAGAAACATCAATTTCATCGAGAAGAGATCACCATGATTATTGTCATGAAGAGAAAGAACTCCACGTGAGTTTGAAGATGAGCCATATCGAGATGAAGAGAGACATAGTAGAAGAGACATGCATGATCAAAGGGATGTTGATGGTCGAGATCAATATAGACATACATTTGATTTAAATGAAGAGGGTGATAGAGCCAGCATTCATTATCGAGACCAAGTTCGAAACTCGTATCGGGATGTTGAGAATGACCGACAATGGGAGTCGGGTATGAAGATGGAAATTCCAGAATTCAAGGGTGGAATGGTTGTAGAAGAATTCTTGGACTGGTTGTCTAATGTTGAAGAGATCTTTGATTTCAAAGAGATTCCGGAAAATCATCGAGTGAAGTTGGTTGCTACTAGGTTGAGGGGGAGAGCTATGGCGTGGTGGCAGCAAACCAAACTTACACGAGAACGGATGGGGAAGTCGAAGATTGAATCATAGGAGAGGATGAAGAAACTGATGAAAGCTACATTTTTACCTTACAATTATCAATGACTCATGTATCAGAGGTTGCAGAATCTGAGGCAAGGGACGAAGACTGTTAATGATTATGCTGATGAATTTTATCAACTGATTGCTCGAAATGAAATTATGGAGACAGAGGAACAGATGGCTGCTAGATTTGTTGGAGGGTTGAGGATGCAGATTCAAGATATGGTGAATATGTTTGATCCAAGATCTGTAGCAGAAGCACATCTGAAAGCGTTGGCTTGGGAGAAGCAGGGAAGACGAGGAGGTGGTGTGTTTCCAAGTTCCAACAATCAAGTGAAGGGTGTTAGTGGAAGTTCCAACGTTTCTAAATCTGTCAGCAAACCAGTGGTGAAGGAGGTTGAGAAGGCAAAGGTCAACAACAGTTTCCAATGTTACAATTTCCAAGAAGTGGGTCATAAGAGCAACGAATGTCCAAAGCCAAAGAAGAGAACGATGATTGCTGAAGTTGAAGGTGAGGATGTTGGTGAAGGTGAAGTTAGTCCAGTTGAGAAGGATGAAAAAGATATCGCATCAGGGGATGAAGGATGTAATCTAATGATGAGGAGTTCTTGTTTAACGCCCAAGCAAGAAGATGAGTCTACTTGGTTGAGGAGTAATATCTTTCAGTCGACGTGCACTATTCTGGGAAGGTTTGTAAATTTGTGATTGACGCGGGAAGTTGCGATAATATTATTTCTACCGAAGCTGTGAGAAAGTTGAAGTTGAAAACGGAGAAACATCCTAATCCTTACAAGTTAGCTAGGCTAAGAAAAGGAGGAGAGGTGAAGGTGGATAAGAGAGTTCGAGTTCCATTTTCTATTGGGAAGAAATATAAAGACGAGATCTCGTGTGATGTAGTTGAGATGGATGTTGGTCATTTGCTTTTGGGAAGACCGTGGCAGTTTGATCGAGCAGTGCAACATGATGGTCGGACCAATAGCTACAGTTTTATGTTTGAAGGAGTGAAGATTATTTTAGTTCCAAAGAAGAGGCAACAAAGAGAGAGCAAATCTAAGGAGATTGAGGAGCTGAAAACTTTATTGACTCTGAAGGAATTTGTTAAGGAAGTTGAAGATGAGCCTGAAGTCTTTTTGTTGATTGGATGAGAGAGTAGTGAAGTGGTGGAAGTTCCTGAAGAAGTAAAGCCAGTGCTAGAAGAATTTAAAGATGTATTTGCGGAAGAACTGCCGAAAGAATTGCCACCGTTGGGAGACATACAACATCAAATTGATCTAGTGCCAGGTGCTGTTTTACCGCACAGGCCACATTACAGAATGAGTCCGAAGGAGCACGAGGAGTTGAGAAGGCAAGTGGAAGAGTTACTTGAACAAGGGCGCATACAAGAGAGCTTAAGTCCTTGTGTTGTGCCAGCATTGTTAGTGCCTAAGAAGGATGGTTCGTGGAGAATGTGTACCGATAGTCGGGCATTGAACAAGATTACTGTTCGCTACAGATTTCCTATGCCTAGGCTGGATGACTTGCTAGATCAGTTGAGTGGAGTTGTTATATTTTCAAAGATTGATCTTAAGAGTGGTTATCATCAAATTCGAATCAGACCGGGGACGAATGGAAGACAGCATTCAAGACGAGGGAAGGATTATATGAATGGCTGGTTATGCCGTTTGGTCTATCGAATGCACCAAATACATTCATGAGGGTGATGAATCAAATTTTCAGGCCGTACATTGGGAAGTTTGTGGTAGTTTATTTTGATGATATTCTGATCTATAGTGCTAGTACAGAAGAGCATATTCAGCATTTGCGGAACGTGTTAATTATTCTTCGTGGAGAGCAGTTTTATGCAGCAACAAAGAAGTGTGTGTACATGACTCGAAGTGTTTTATTTTTGGGGTATGTTGTATCTGAGAAAGGTATCCAGGTGGATTAAAGTAAAGTTGAAGCCATTAGAAATTGGCCACAGCCCAAAACTATTACTAAAGTTAGAAGTTTTCATGGGTTGGCATTATTATACCGAAGATTCATTCCACACTTCAGTAGCGTGATGGCACCAGTTACTGATTGTATGAAGGAAAAGAAGATTAGGTGGTCAGAGGAAGCAGGATTTGCTTTTGAGAAGATCAAGACATTATTGACGTCAGCGCCAATTCTTGTATTACCAGACTTTCAGTTGTTATTTGAGCTACATACTGATGCATCTAAAGTTGGGATTGGTGGAGTACTGAGTCAGAGCGGAAGACCAGTTGCTTATTTCAGTGAGAAGTTGTCAGGAGCCAAGTTGAGATATAGTACTTACGATGTTGAGTTTTACGCAATTGTTCAAGCTGTGAAACGCTGGAGACACTATCTATTTCAGAAAGAGTTTGTTCTTTACACCGACCATGAGGCGTTAAAGCACTTGCAAGGGAAGGACAAGATTTCAGCAACGCATGCATCGTGGATTGCCTATTTGCAGCAGTTTACTTTTGTTGTAAAACACAAATCAGGGGTGACAAATCGAGCAGCAGATGCATTGAGCAGGAGAAGTCATTTATTGACGATAATAAAAGTTGAAGTAACGGGGTTCGATATGCTTCCAGAATTATTTGTCGATGATCCTTATTTTGCCAAGGTGGTAAATGAAGTAGAGAAGGGAAAGACAGATGAGTACATGTTAGTGGATGGTTTTCTGTTCAAGGGGGATAAATTGTGTATTCCAGATAGCAGTTTGAGAATGAAGATTATCAAAGAATTGCACGAGGAAGGACATGTGGGCCGTGATCGTACAATGCAGTTGATAATGAAATCTTATTTCTGGCCATCAATGAGGAAAGAGGTTGAACGGTTTGTGGAGAGGTGTCATATCTGTCAGGTTTCGAAGGGAACCGCGACCAATGCAGGATTGTATATGCCGTTACCTGTACCGACTAAACCTTGGATTGATGTGAGCATGGATTTTGTTTTGGGTGTGCCTAGAACTCAAAGGGGTAACGATTCCATTTATGTGGTGGTTGACCGGTTTTCAAAAATGGCACATTTTATTGCTTGTAAGAAGACGTCGGATGCTGTTCATGTTGCTCAGTTATATTTCAAAGAGATCTATCGACTTCATGGGTTGCCAGAGTCTATTGTTTCGGATAGAGATACTCGCTTTTTGAGTCATTTTTGGCTAAGTTTGTGGAAGATGGTAGGAACGAAGCTGAATTTTAGTAGCACTTACCATCCGCAAACTGATGGACAAACGGAGGTGGTTAATAGATCGTTGGGAAACTTATTAAGATATCTTGTGAAGGACAATTTGAAGAGCTGGGATTCGAAATTGTATCAAGCGGAGTTTGCTCACAACCATGCGGTTAATCGAAGCACAGGATTCAGTCCATTTCAGGTTGTTTATTCGACAATTCCAAAGGGACCGTTGGATCTAACAACAGTGCCATATGAGAAGGGAGTTGTTAAGTGAGCTAGTGACTTCGTTAATGAGTTACAGGAGTGCCACAGAACTGTTCATGAACGATTGCTTGCGTCTAATGAAAAGTATAAACAACTGGCGGATAAGAAGCGGAGAAGTGTGAATCTCGAGGAAGGTGATTTGGTTTACGCAGTGTTGACAAAAGATCGTTTTCCGATTGGAACGTACAATAAATTGAAGGCGCGGAAAATTGGTCCGGTTGAAATTTTGAAGAAAATCAATAGGAATGCGTATCAATTGAAGTTACCAGATAATGTTCATACTTCTGATGTTTTTAACGTCAAATACTTAATTCCGTATCATGGAAATGAACTTGTGGTGGAAGAAGATAGTGAAAATTCGAGGTCGAATTTCTGTCAACCAGGGGAGGATGATGTAGCGCAAGCTAACATTGATGAAGCAGCGCTAGCTAACATGGTTTTAGGTCATTCTGAGGAAACCTCGGTTTTAGGTCGCTCGGGAATTTTAGGTCGCTCACGACCTAGTGAAGGCCGTTCACGACCTAACGTGATGATGAGTCGGCCAAGCGACCTAACAAGGCAGAAAGACCAACCTCGCGAGTTACAGGAACCGGGACAACATGTCTTAGGTCGGCTACGACCTATTGGGGATTCTCGACCTAGCGAAGAACGCTCACAAGTCAACTTGATGGGTCGCTCAGGTGATAGGTCGTGAAGTTGATAGGTCGCGAAGGTGATAGGTCGTGTGAAGAAGATTGTGAAGAATTCCTGATTGCCGCTTCTTTAGGTCGCGAACGACCTAACTCATAAGTCGCGTGAAGTATCCCTGTTGCTGATAGGTCGCGTGTGTGTAGGTCGTTGAGTGATAAGTCGTCAATGTTGTAAATATGTGTGTGCTGTAACGATTTTCTTATGCCGTTGAGTCATAGGTCGTTGAGTCGTAGGTCGCGACCTTGTTTAGGTCGTTAAGTCATATGTTGTGTATGTTGTTAGGTCGCGTGCGACCTGGGTCGTGTTAAGTCGTGTTATTTTTAAGTCGTAGGTCGCGTGGCGACTTGTAATATCCCGGAATTTTGGACAATATAAATTTAATAATCTGTGTTTAAATTTATATTAAACTGATAAATTTTGTTAATAAATTTGGTTTGATTTAATAATCTTCTTTATATAAATATTTAATTTGTGAATTTATTTTTAATAAACTAATGAATTTGTTTTCTATTTAATAATGTATATGAATTTATATATATTTTAAATAGATAAGTTGTTTTTAAATAAATTAGTATAGCATAATTTTAATAATTTGAAATTAAGAATTGTGATTTATTTTTGATTTAAGCTTTTCAAAGATATTTAATAAAATACTATATAAATATATGAGATAAATGTTTTAATTTGCTTAAAATTCATTTTAACTTAAACTTGTATATTTAAATTAAGTTACAAAAATGTTTGTGTTATTCTTTTTAAAATATTAATTTATAGAATGAGATTTGTTAATTTAATCTGAGATTTAAAATACAATTTAAAATATGAACTTGCATTCATTAAGTTTAATTTTCTTTAACACTTAATTAAATAACAAAAACCATTTAAAAGACATGTGTAGTGTATTAAGGCATAATATAACATATGTTAAGTAATTAAACAAAGAAGTTAACATGTGTCCATTTCATTTACAAGTGTCATTGATTCAATTTTTTTTTTAATTTTAAATCATAATTTGGATTATAAAACATTGCATATACTCATTCCTTTATTCTTTCTCATTTTCTTCAATTCTTAACAAAGAAACATTTTTCCTCCTTCAATAAAATGAAAGTAAAATCTGTAACATTTCAGATTTTAAAATCAAACTCCTCTCTTATTCAAACATTCAAAAACCTGCAAATCATTCCCTATAAACACTTGCATTTCTCAAACCTGCATTACACAAAACCCTGTAACTCCTCAAACCCAAAATACAAACCTGCATGCAACCATGAAAAAGCAAGAAAACCTGCATATGTGTAAACTAAAGCATGCATTCATTTTTCAAAACTTTGGAACATGCAAATTAAATCAAGTTGAAGCCTGCATTTCATCTGGAACATGCATATGAATCTGGAGATAAATGCAAATGAGTTTGGAAACACAAAGGGGCCTGCATTTCATTTACAAGCATGAAGCCTGCATTTTTTTCAAAATAACCTGGGGATTTGCATCTGCATTCAAACTGGAAGCATCTTTCTAAAACAATGTGGCTCTGTTCTTCATATTAGATTCAGGTGAGTAACACCTAATTTAAAATAAATAAGTAGGATTACATGCTTGTTTAAATCTGATGAATTAAATTTGTGCATATGCTTTTTAGTCTTCCTGCCTGTGTATATAAGAAATGTAATGCATGTCAGATTTCCAAGGTTTTGATTGTTATTGTTTAAGTTCAAAATTGAATAAAATCTGTTTGTTTTAGAATAAAGTAAATACAAATTTTATATGATTTAAAATTGAATTATCTGTAACCTGAGATATCAAGTTACACAAAGTGAATTAGCATAAAGGAAATTCAAACTTTATAATTTGATGATTCAGATTTATACATAGCATCATCAAGCAAATATATGAATTCTAAATCAAATATTAAAACTTTTAGTGTTTTAAATGAAGAGCAGATTTGAATATACTGTATTTTGCAATTTAGTCAAGTTCAGTTGATGCATGCAATTGAATTGGTTGAAATTGTTTTTGGAGACAGTGTGTCTATTTTAGAATATAGGAAAAATATTGAATTGAATTAAAATTCAATCTTGGTGTTGCAATTTGGGATTTTTTAGTTAAGAACCCTAGTTTTTACTAGGTTCATGAATTTGAATACTGTGGGTTCATAACTGGATCGAGTTCTGAGATATTTAGGGGATTGGTAGATGAAGGGATGATGGAGTCATCGCCGGAGTTTGGAGTGAAATAGTGGCCGGAGTTGGGTGAGCTTGCCGTTGACAGGCTAGGCACTGATAAGGGGAAGGTTGTTTCCAGGTTTTTGTTTAAAAACTTGAATTCAAATTCAAGTTGAATCATGGAATTTTGAAGGTGGAAGGTTGTTGAGAGTTCACTGGTGGATGGGGATGGTCGTTGATAAGGACCGAAGATGGCCGGAGTTGGTGGTTGGGTGCATAGTACAGAAGTGTGCATGTTGATGGTAGTGTGTTTTGTGTTGCAGGATTTTATTTCAGTGATAGTCTCGGGTAAAAATTAAAAGTGACTCGAAGCTGGGAAGCTGTTGACTCGAAGTAATTTAGAGGGTGGCTCGGGTTTGTTAAAATGTTTCAGGGTTTTAGTTTTTGAGCAGAATCATGTTTCCAGGTTTCTAAGATTTGAAGTAAAGTAAATTGCAAAACAAAATCTGAAACTATGTTTGAATCTAGAATTTAATTTAAATTAAATAAGTTTAAATTTTAGAACTTTGAATTAAATTTGAAATGCTTTTAAATTCAAGATTGGTTTTAAACTAAAAACAGAAACTATTTTCTGTTTTTATTTAAATTTTTAAATGTAAAGTTTAAATTTGTAAGATTTAGTTCAAAACTGAAATATTTAAACCTGAAACCTAATTTTGAATTCAATAATTTAAATCCTGGATTTTGAAACATTTTTGAATTCAAAAATGTAAGATGATTAAACCAAAACAGAAAACTGTTTTCTGTTTTAATTTAAAAGCAAATTTTTAAATAGCAACTGAAATTTAAAAATTTAAACCTGGGAACTGAAATTTTGAATAGATGAACCTGAGTTGAATTTAAATCTGGAATGTAAATTTAGATTTTAACTTTTACAGTATAAAGAACATTGGTTGGAATTTTAAAACTATAAGTTTTAATTTATGAAATAAAGTTTAAAATAAGTTTAAATTCAGTTTAAAACTTGAGATTTGACTTTAATGTCAGTTTTTAAAATTTGATAAGTTTTTAAATTTAATTTTTTTTTAACTATTTAAGAAAGTTTAAATAATTTGAATTTGAAAACGAAGATGGAGATGTAAATAAAGTTTTAAATTTTTAAGATTGAATCTGAAATGAAAATTTAAAATTGTGTTTCAGTTTGAATTTAAAAAGAATTTTTTTAAATTTAATTTTGTTTGAAACAAATTGCTTAAATACTTTGTATAAAGAAGAATGTTTCTTAATTTTGAACTTAAGAAATTTGTTTCGTTTACATTATTTAATTGATTTAAATGGAATATTAATTATTTAATTAATGAATAATGTGGATGTTTAATTAAGTAATTAATATTATTTTTAAGTAAATTAATTAGATTTGAGATTAATTAATTGAGGTTAATAATCTATAATTAAGGATGTTTAATTTATGATTAAGATTTATTTAATCAAGTGATTAATGATAATTAGATTTTAATTAACACTTAATTAATTAATAATTAGAGGTTAATTAAATTGTAATTAAGTATTAATTAATTGATAATTAATAATGATTAAGTTAAGTTAACTCTTAATTAGGTAATTAAGAAAGGTTAATGAAGGTCATTAACTTAAGATTATTTTAATAATTAATTAATGTGATTAATTTTGATAATTAATTAGATTAATTAATTAATAATAATCAATTGTTTAATTTTTAATTACTTAATGAAGGTAATTAATGAATTAATTACTTAGTGTAATTAATTTGATTAAGGTAATTAGTTTAGATTAATTAAGTTAAATTAATTTAAACATTTGTTGATTTTTGATAATTACTTTATGTAATTTATGAATTTGTAATTACTTAAGGAAGTAATTAAGTAATAATTACTGAATGTAATTAAAGATATTTATTATAGAAGTAATTTAGATTTAAATTACTTTGAAATTAATCATGGGATTAATTTAAATAATTAATTAAGAGTAATTAATTTATGGGATGAGTAATTAAAGTAGTAAATTACTGAATGGTTATTAATCATAGGTGATTAATATATATATGGTTTAAATTGAAGATTAATTACTTATGTAATTAATTTATATTTAGAGATTGATTAAATATAGTTAGAAGTCATTAATTTATTAATTAATGATGTGATTTGGAATTGATTAAATTAAGGAAAAATTAATAATGAATAAATGATTAATGTAATTAATTTTAGTTAATTAATTAATTGAGCTAATACAAGTTAATTATTTGCAAAGGGTTTAATATAATTAACTTCTGTAAGTAATATTAAATGCTAATTACTTAATTGTAATTAGATATGGTTAATCAGTAATGATTAAGTGAAATAAATAGTGAGATGATGATTTTTATAATTGATTTGTAATCAATTAAAGATTAAGATAAGCAGAATTTTGATGATGAAGTGATTAATTTAATTCATTTTAAATTAATTAGAGTTTAAGTAATTAATTTAACTCATTTTAAATTAATTATAAATAGTGTGATCATTAGATAGTTGCTTATGTTTGATGATTGGTATTGATTGCCATATATGGTTTGTAATCTCAGTTATGAGATTAGTAGTGTATGTGATATGGATGCATTGGTTGCTTTTGGATGATAATATGGATTATCTAATTATGATATAGATTATCTGTTCATGATAATGTTAATTATCCATTGTTATATAGTAAATTATCTATCTGTGTATATTTAGATAATGAATTGAATTGTTTTAAACTTAAAACAACTTGGACCTTAAAAGACACGCTTTGGATTTCGATGAGACCGGGATCGGGTTTCCATATTTGGAATCCGAAAACCACATCGATTCCAAATAACGTTAGGTCGTTAACCCAATGTGGAGCGAGTGAAGACTCGAGGTGTAAGGGCTATACGTCAGTATAACTCTGTGGGTGATTCCGTAATGAGTTTGATGGAATAGTACTTATAGATTCGAGATGGTGATTCAGAGTGCAAGGGTTATTGTCGTTAACTCTAAGGGTGATTCCAATACGAGTGTAACGAGATAATGCCTTCGGTTTCGTTCGAACCCGGAACGAACTTGTATGGATTGAATGCTTTTAGAACATCGTCAGGTGGACGATGAGCATTCTAAGTAATATGTCCTATAAAGGTAATCGTAGCCTCAAGCCTCATCAACCGGGAATGACTAAAACAGGAGAGGTGCAACAAAGCTTCGTGGGTAGCCCCCACTTGAGAGCAAGATTTATCCCTGTCTAGAGGTCCCTTTATTTTCGGCTTAGTGGTGCGGTTGCTGATCACAACTGCGGAGTTGTCTTGTTTGGAACTGTTCAGTAAGGAATGGGTCTGGCTTTGTGTTGCAGGGGATTGGGAGTAATCCTCGGTACGGTGATCTAGGCCACGTACTCTGACGGGCGGTACCCCAGTAGCCCAGCCATTGATGGAATCCAAAATCCAATAAGTGCCAACGGTTTTGATTGTATTACCCACTTTTGTGGCTAGTAGCTGGAATTTAATAGATGTAACAATTTCGGCTATTTCTTATTTACTTGAAAACCCTAGACACTATTATAATATCATCGGATTTCCTATCAAATGTTTTGGTTAGCGTAAGGTAAAAACTTTTCCATGTTTATGTGTGGGAAGTCTTACGTGATACCTTTTCTTTTCAAAGGTTTTTGCAACTTTAACCTGTTACTCACACCAGACCCATGTCTGACCCGGAGTTATTTCTGTTTTCTTTAACTCTTGGGTACTCAAATTTTTACGAGTAGCCAAGGGAATTAAGGTTAGGATTCAGGTTAGCTTTGACGAATTGTGGAGGAGCAATGGAGCAGGAGGCTTCTGCGTATAGTTATATAGTTTTCCGCTGTGTTGGTATCTCTGAGTGTTTATCTGTTATGTATTGAATTGTAATAACTAGATAGGTGTTTATAATTGTCTAGTATGTGATGTATTGTCCGAGTAATCTGATATTTGATGTATACTATGTAATACTTATGTTATTAATATAATTTATTCGTTCCGCTGTTGAGATTCTTATGCTGTTTCTTCTTTCTCTTCTTTCTTTTCTCTTTTCTATCCCTTTCTTTCTTAAGGATGATATGACTTTTTGTGGAGAATAAGTCGGGTCGTCTCACGACTTATGTTGAGTCGTTCGATGATAGGTCGCTGCCGACCTATGCTAAGTCGTGTATGCGAGTCTTGTACATATTGTAAGCCTATAAATAGGCATGGTGTGGGTCATTTGTAACTCGGTTATTGTTGAATAAAATTCTTGTTTGTTAGCTTTGTGCTTTCATTAAAGCGGTAGTTGAGTGTGATCTCCCATCTCCACCTACGGTATTCGAGTGCGCTCGAATCAACGTTCGTTGAAGCCAATTCGCGAAATCAAGTGCGTTTGATCAACGCTCGAAGAATTGTAGATCTCTTTCCACGGTATCGTGCGCGATCAACGTGTCAGAGATAGCTAGAATTCGGTATCTTCGGATCAACGAATTTGGGCCTTTCGGTATTTCTCAATCCACCTATTGCTACTTTCACAGTTTCATTCCTTTTCGTAATACCCGCTGCGTCAAATATCTATTGAATACGTCTACAATCCTATAAATTTTCTTTTTGGATCGGCATATCCAATAAATACTTAATACAAAGGCATAGGTGGCCATAGGATCTATCAAAACAAAATACAACAACTTAAATGCAAACACATCACAGAACATTAGATAATCCCATATATACCCATATACAAATACATCACAGAGTATACAAAATGATACATCACATATGTGGTACGACGACCACAATACAAACACGAATCAAAAGAATATACATATCAGAGTAGCAAACTAAAAAGGACTACACAAAAAGCTATAACAAAAAGAGCTAGCAGAATAGTCCATGCAGAAGTAGAATAGGCTAAGGTTATATATTCAACACTTAAATCAAAAAGCTTCATATTTACATTATATAAAAGAACAAAGCAATTTTCTTCCACTTTTCACACAATAAAAATTTATAAACTTACAAACATAAGCAGTAAAATATTTTCCATCGTATAAAAAGATTAATTTTTATTTTCAAACAATTTTATTATTAAAAATCTTAATTTACGAAAATACACTATTTTCAGCAATAAATACAAAAGTTCACATTTTTAACTTCTAAATTCAACAAAAATACTTTTCTCACTTAGAAAAATATTTCAAACCATTTTCAAACCTTATTTATAACTAAAACGTATTTTAAAAACCAATTTCCACCTTTTTATTTAAATAAACCACCTTTAAAATTAATTATTTCTATTAAAAATTACTAAAAGAAGCAAAATGACAATAATTAATAAAATTATTGCACTATTACTAAATAAAAATCATTTCTCATTTATTTTAACTCAAACCACAATAAAGAGGCTTTTAAAACTTTATTCTCACCTTTTATACCCAAAATTCATTGTTTATTTCAAATAAACGATTTAAAACTCCAATTGTATTTAATTCTCAATATTAAATTATAACTACCCTTATAATTTAATATTAACAGGTAATCACCAAAACCAGGGTTGTTACAGAAAGTCATGAGAAAGAAGAGAGAGGGAGAGAAAAAAGAAAAAAGAGAGAAGAAATGAAGAGAAGAAGAAGAGAGAACTAGAACCAAAATAATATGGAATCTTACATCGCAGTGGAACAATATATAATATAGATGAATAATCTTTACAAAAGAGAACTGTAATATACATACATCAATCATATTAGAGTACAACAATCACCAATGATCAGCCTGGACAATTATAATAACATGTCCTCACAATTGCTGTTAATAACAAAGCAGCAGAAAAATAACATATACATGGAATACGACTAGAAGATCTCCAGCTCCTTTGTCGAAGCTCCAAAAGCACCAAATTCGAACCTTTAAGTATAATCGGTCTGATCTCAGCATTGAAAGGGAAGGATTCCCATATAAGTTTAGTAAACCTGCGTGAGAAAAACGCATCTCAACTAAATTTATTTTAAAGTTTATAAAAGCGTTCTTATATTAAAACAAATATATCTCGTAAGACAAGCCCCTACATAAACTCGGACGGATTTCTTTTCTTACGATGACCAAAACATTTCATATCAAATCATATTACATTATAATAGTGTCTATTATACAAATAATAATCAACGTTGCTGAAATTGTTACCATTATTAAATTCCAGATACTAGGCTCTACAGAAAAAATGGTAGGCACGTATTGGATATTGGATTCCATACAAATGACTAGGTAAGGGACTACCTTTCGTACAGTACACCTCTTAAGGGATGCACCAAGGGAGCTGATACTGCCCGCCTAAACCAACACAAGACCGACCTAACCCTTCTTGGATAATACCGAGTATGTCATCACCCTGGTCCTTACTGACTTTTAACGGGTACCGGGGTTATACATTCACTACATACTTAGACATGTGTAGAGTAAAAAGGATGATGACATCTCCTAATAGGAGCGACCCACTTAGCATTACTACTTCTACCCTGTTTTAATCATTTCCTGGGTGTGAAGCCAAAAGAGGTATCGAATACCTTTCATATATCACATCATCTTTGAATTCGAAATTGCCATTTCCTTTGACTACTAATTGCCTTCCATAAAAATATAACCCTTGAGCTCGTACATCTCAAAATTGTTGTTAAGCTAAGAGAAGTTGCCTTCTCTGTCACCACAGATGTATGTTTGTAAAGACCAATGTAACGTAATCTTAGAAGTGCAATGTCAGACATCCATCCATAGAAATTATCTAGGAACAAGACAAACCAAAGGAATAGTCTTTGCACTGGATATTTCATAACGAAGAGACTACTGCTACTATATGTATATTGGGTTTTAACCCCAAATGATCAACAAGCAGTCCTTCACTATGAAAATCCTAAGTATCAGCATCATCAACAAACTTGCACAATCGTCACATATAGTTTGGTAAGAAGTGGTTTTCAGACAAACCGATCCCAGTCTCTTCACACCAACAATGCAAAAGCGTTACTCAACCTCATACAGAAACCAAGTCTCGTAGACTTATCAAATTTTCAACTTTCAACTTGCTATCCTTCGGCCAAGAAGGAAGCTCGGTAGATTGGAGTAATAACTCCACACTACACGAATCAATATCCTTTACAACAAAAAATAATCAAGCCCACATAAATGGCTACATACTAAGTGTACGATTAAATAGTTTCCACATCAAGTCGAGAAACTAAAATGGCCAAAAATATAATTTAGCACTTAAACAGTCACTAGGCTTGATTTGTTAATCTTTTGTTATTAAATCACTTTTCCAAATTTATTACTTCAAGTTATGTTTAAAAAGATATATTCTAAAAACCATTTCAGTATTTCAATATTTGGAAAACATTTCATATACTTATTTTGATAATATGTGAATTTACAACTTAATGTATTTTCAAACCATTTAAACTCCATTTTAAAACATCATTTTCCAAAACATTCATTTTAAGGATTGTTCACTTTAAAAACAACACCTCAAAATTCAATGGAATTAGAAAACCGTCGAAAAATTTAGAAATAAAAATATCCGCAAGCGCACGGTGTACACTTGTAGTACGTGGCGAATACGGGTCGATCTGCAGGGAATTGATGATTTTAAAATTCTTATCAATCAAATTAACCAAAGTTGAAAGTGTGATTAGCTAAAAATGTAAGAAACTAACGAAAACTAGCAAAAGAAAAATAAATAAAAATATGATAGTTAAATGGCAATTTAGAGATAAATCCACTCTCTAGATCATATAATTCAACAATTAATGAAAATATGATCTCTTTTTTTGGTCATAAGTGAGTTTAAATGATGTGTTTATCATAAGTATGAATCATTTGTGCTATTAATTAGCTCAACATGAGGCATCAAACTATAACACAACCTTTAAACAACTTACTAACTCTCATGAAAATGACAACAAAGTTGAAAATGAAATCTATTTTAAGTATGGCCTATTAACTATTAATTAGAAATATAGACCATCAAATTTGAATTTCAAATCACTTTCTTATGCCATAATCATATTTTGATGAAAATGCATTTGTGTTAGTGATTGTTTAAGCATAACTTATTTGGTGTCAACAATATAGACTATCAAATTCAAAACAAAAACAACAAATTAAACCACTTCAAGCATTGTCATTAAGCACAAAAAAGATCTATAATTATCAAAATGTTGAAGCTATATGATTAGAGCTTCATTAACCCTAAATTGAAGGGATTAGCCTCTCATATTTGTTATTAAAACAACAAATATAGCTTGCAACATGAAAGAAAAAGAAAAGGAAAAAGAGAGCAAAGTAGAGAAAAAAACTATTCCACTTACATGAAAAATAAATCTAAACTACTAACACGAAAGTAAATAAACAAAAGAAGCATGTAAAAGAAAGAGAGCACTAATTAACATTGCGTAGAAAAAATGATAGTTACATGAAAATAAAAATGGCTAAGTAGCCATGGAAAAGAGAAAACGAACTTGTCTTTTATTTTGAGCCTAAACTAAACTAAAGAGAGACTAATTAAGAGGAGACTACATGAAACATATGGGTATTTATACATGTATGAAACCCTAATTCATATTTTTGGGGAATGCCCAAAATGCCCATGAGGTAGTGTGGCCACCAAGTAATCATTAGCATGTCATAATCCTCATTTAAGTGTATATGAAGCCATTAATTCCATAAGCATGTGCGTTAGTCACTACTTTGTACATTAAGGTGGTGGGTAGGTGGGGTCCTCCATGATTTTCACTTTGAATTATTTCCATCTTCATTCCTTTGTATTCTTTTTGTGCATGTATATCTTCTTCATGAAACAACTTATAATTGAAATCAAATTCCTACAAAATAATATGGAAATTTTTAATTAATTTTTCTCAAAGAAATATATGCACACAAATGACCGTTTTGCCCCTATATGAAGAGGGATATGTGACAATTTGAAATTAATATGGATTTTGTTTAAAACAAGTTAAAATACCTAATATGATCATTTATTTCATTTAAATAGAATAAATATGGTGATAAAAATATGCACATTTATGTGCACAATAGTCGCAGTTAGCCCGATGATTGCGTCGCCATCCCGGCGAAACCATAGAAAACTGTAGGCATCCGTGCACCTCGATTACACCATGGAACCGCCACAGATCGCAGCTACACCCAGGGTTACGTTGCCATCACGGCAAAAACCATGTAATTGTGGGAATCAGCGCCCTTGAATTTAGCTGCCAAATGAACCTTCACCACACAGACCACATCGATCGCAGACTACATCAGTCGAGTCCCAGTGTAGCCTGTAGGCACTCACTGCCACACGACTTTCGCTATGTCTTCATAGATCGCAGTCTGCCGATGTTACGTCACTCTCCCAGCGAAATCAAACGTAGATTTTAAGCAATCAAAGCCTCTCGACTTACGCTATGGAGCGCAGTAGATCGTAGTTACACCGAGTTACACCGTCGTCACAATATAACCCCAATGTCTATGTTGGCATCAGCGCCCTCGCCTTTCGCTACCCCAACCACAATCCTTAGGAACTTCACTTTAGTCCGGACATCCTCTGCGATCAAATTTAGAACCCCCCTTAGGGCTCAAGGCAGAACCACCCCGTGGATCTCCTACTATAAGTTTCAATTCTAAATGGGAGCGCCTTTCCCCCCACAGTATTCTCAAAACATTTTATACTATACACATATAGTATCTTTCAAATCATACTCTTATATGTATCACATATAAATCCCATTTACAGATAATCGATATCTCAAAATCGATAGTTCTCAAACTTGGCTTTCCAAATTTCTAAAATTTTCTTTTTCCCAAAATCAAAAGCCTTTCAAAATCAATGGGTTCCAAAAACCTTTTTTCCAATTTCATAAAATCATTTATATATATAAATATATATAAGTTATTCTTTTAACTGGAACAAAATATTTTTCAAAGATCTTTTCTTCTGGTTATAGATTCGACAAGGAGAATGTATCATATAAAACAAATATATATATATATAACTTTGTTTATGCCAAATCAATATTCAAATTCGATTTCCTTTATAAAGTTATTTGCCACATTACCCACTTTTTATAAATGAGTTTCAGTTATAGTGATATCCAACTTCCACTCTTATTCATCATATATTTCTCAAAATATAATTTTCCATTTCAAAAATCATTTTTACACTTCTTTTAAAAAATTCAATATCTATTTCATTTAAGCACGTAGGATGTCCATATATCATCCGTACGCAATTCAAATTCGATCGCTCACTCAATCACACAATTTCACTGCCGAACTAGTATCGTCCACTCGACTTCCTAATGCGGACTCAGATCTGGTTTCTTGATCAGAAACCATCATTCTCCATGCATTGCAATAATTATGATAGAGAATTTCTAGAATCAATCAAAAATCCATATCCAGGGTTCGCCGTCGAAAATCGAGTGAAAAATCCCAACTTGGATTCGATATACTATGTAACGACCCAGAATTTCTGTCATTAAAATTTGTATATTTAATTGATTTTAAATATTAATAAGTAAAATTTATAAGTCGAATAATTTATTTTTCGAATATTTGGATTTAATTGGATAATTAAATCGATAATTTAATAGTTGAAATTACAGAGATAATTGAAAATCGAGTTAAATATGATTAAAATTGATTTGTAAAATTTTATTATATCATATTGGAGTTAGAACAATATTTTAGAACTTTTAAAATCGAATTTGAAGTTAAATTGTGAAAATTGAATATTTTAATATTTAATTGACGAGTTAGAATAGCCATTTTTCAAACAGTCTCGGATTTCGATGAAACCACTTTCATCAGATCCGTAATGTGATATTATTGTAAGGTTTCAAATTTCGTGTCAATCGGATTTACCGTTGTCCGGGGCGAGCTAAAACGCACAGAAATTTGATTAACCGAATTAATTTAAAGTCGATCGTTTATTGCCATATCTCGCACAAATGATCGAATTAGCTTCCAAAACCTGTTCCATTGCGTCCGAAACGCGGGGTAAACCTTAAAAACGCCAACCAGCATGCTTCGCTTGGAGTTCAGGAAATTTTCGATGAATAATGTTTTGGCTATTTTTCTATAAAAGGACCTAACTATTTTCATTTTGCAAAAGAAAACTAAACCCTAATTTCTATAGCCGGCCGCCACCCTCTAAATCAATGGCCGAATTGTTTTAATCTTCTTCCTCATTTTTCTCTTCATCCACGCTATGATTCGAGAAACGTTCAACTGCGATATTGTAAAACACATCACGAACTACAACTTCAACGGCTATGATCGCGATTGGGTCAACGGATCGATGGGAATTTTAGCTCAAAGCCGTCACGTTCGGCGTGAATTTCGAGGAGCATGGAGAGGCCGAGTTGCACGTGTTTGATGGTGAAAGTGGAGCTCGACGTTGGCTTCGGAGTGGTGTATCCTGATCAAAGTGAAAATGCTCGTGGTGGTGGCAATTTGAAGCCCTAGGGCCGTGTATTGGGTTCGGTTTTGTTCGATGGTTACTGGAAGTAGTCGTGTTTGGGATGAAGCTCAAACGCACGACCTTGATTTCCTGGAGAAAGTTCGAACGGTAGTGATGAGTTAGGTTAAGAATTATAAAAGAAATTTGTAGTTTAATTATATTATAATTCGCGTAATATTAAAAATATCATAACTCTTTCAAACGAGATCGAAAACGCGCGAAACAAGTTGCGTTGGCTTCGATTCGTCGAATACTACGCTATGGAGCTGGATTGGAATCGTTGGAGCCAGTGAAAATTTCGAGTAAAATTAAACGCTTGTTTAATTTTATTCGAAATAAAACACTGGAACGGAATTGAAATTAAGGTGAGAACTCCTCACTCAATCGAATTGTTTCGATTTAAATTTTAAATAGTTAGATTTAAAATTGTTGATTGTATGCCTGGATGATAAATTATTATCTATTGATTGTTGAAATAGACATTATGCGCCGTTAGTAAGCGGATGTTATTTATTAAAAACATATACCGCGATAATTCCATCCTGATTGGAATTGGTATTATTTATGTACTTAGAGTTGATTTCCCGCATTATATAGCGGATGAGACCCAATTGCGCCGCCTATTAAACGGATAATATTTTTATAAATCCCATATACCGCGATAATTCTGTACTGGAACAGAATTGGTATTGTGCTAATGTCTTTGGATGCAGGGAAATAGCTTGGAGGGATCCAACTGGATTCCTCACCAGTATTTATTGGATTACAGATATTTTGATGTTTGCTGATTATCATATGATGATATATGATGTTTGTTGTCGTGATTGACTATTGGGTGTTGTTGCATCATCGGATCCATTTTTAAAGTTTAAAAATAACGATTTTGATTTTAAAAGGATTTTTAAAAATGTTTTTTCAAAGTATACGTTTTATTAAATTTTTGAATTGATTCATTTTAAATAATTAAAACGTTATAAATTTTTATGTTATAAAAATTAATATTTTTGTGAAATATAACCAAAAGGTGATTTTTAAAATAAATAGATTTATAAAATAGTTTAAATTTGGATTTTTGAATTATTATAAAGGATGTATGTAAAAGATTTTTAACATTGATATTTATAATAATATATATATATAATATTGGAATTATAAAACGAGTTTATTAAGTGTTAAAATGAAGTATAAAATGGATTTCATTAAAAATTATAGATTTATAAATTGTGAAGATTATAAAATGAATAGATGTTGTAAAATAAAAGATTTATAAGTAATTAACTTATAAACTGGATTTTGGGCATTTAAATGGGATATTAATAGAAATTGTTAATAAAGGAGATTTTATAAGTTGAAGTTGTTATAAAATATAAATGAATCTTATAAGTAATAGAAGTTTTAAAAAGAACGATTTTGTAAATAAATGAATTATAAGTATTTAACTTATAATATGGACTTTTGGTATATATTTGAGATATATAAATTGAATTGGATTAATAAAGGAGATTTATAAATCGAAGTATAAATAGAAATGGAATTTATAGACATTGTTTATAAATTCGAAATAAATGGAATTTGATAAATTGAATGTAGAAATTTGTTAAAAGAAGTATATTCACGATTTTGGATAGCGAACTATTCTTTATATAAAATGTGTAGAAATATTGAAATTTGGTTAGTGAAGTACATTCACGATTTTGGACAGTGAATATATTACTAAATAATATGGATATGGTTTGGGGAAGTGATATTTTAAATAGAATTAAAACCATTTAAAGATGTTTTAAAATGCGTTAAGTATCGAATATATAGATTTCAACATTTATTGTTGAAATAGACTTTTTCGAGAAATAGAAGGAAATGGTGGACTATAACACTGTTGTTGTAGTAAATGATTTCCGAAAAGAAATGTTTTGTATAGTATTGGGATTTATATATCTATTTTAATTTTGAATCCATATACTAGTGATTTTGGGTCGTCGTAACGATGTTTTACGTAACATTCGTTTTGGCCCAAACAAATGTGTTTAAGAGAATGATTTCTTAAAGAATGAAATATATACTTAATTTCGATTTAAGTACATTGAATATTTTCCAAGTGTTGAAAATAAATGGATTTGTAAATTACTTATTATTAAATAAGTATGGAAATGTTTTCCAATATGAACTGAATATTTTGATACTTTATCTATTAAAGATAAATTGAAAATGAATATTAGAAATCGGTTTGGGAAATCGTATATTCATAGATATTTTGGGAATTGTAAATTCACTATGGAATTTATAAAAGAAAGGGGAATTTGTTTAAAAATAAACGTTGAGTTAATTTTTGAAGTGTGGGAATAAATTTACGGATTTGGAACGTAAATATAAAGTAAATCGGTTAGGATTTATTTAATTGGTTTAAATGAACCATAATGAAATGAAAGTATTTTCGCGTAAGGAAAATGATTGAAATTGGTTTTCAAGAGTGGTAAAGGTGAAAAGTGATTTGAAAATTTGTTTTCAAATGGTTGAAGTGTTGAAATTATATATCCAATAAAGATATTTTGGAAAGTAAATAATTTGGGAAATTATTTGGAATCTGGTGATGTTGAGCATACCTATTGATAGTTAAATAATCCGACTATTAATATTTACCTTTAAATAGGTATTTGTTGTGATTGCTTGAATTTGAATGCCACATTTATTTTTTGAATAAGCGCTCACTATTCGGGTTAGCCGGGAAAGGACCTTGGGGTCGTATAACCCATTCCGAATATGTGATACGTCGTTATGGATTGCATTTGATGACCGGTGTTGAAGACCGGATATTTGTGAAAACGGAAGGATTACCGTCGAATGTTTCTGCATCGGCTGATCTCCGATATAGAAATTTATTACCCTTTGTGATGGGAAGTCCGGTCGTGATTAGTGAATATCCGAATTGCAAGGACTTCTTTGTTAGTTCCTTCGGTTCCGTTCGATCCCGGAAAGGACTTGTATGGATGTGTGTCTGACGTTACATTTTGAGATGTAAAGCTGGTTTCTATCAAATATATTTCCGTTGGTGGCGGAGAATTTATTCTCTTAGCTTAACACCCTTAGAGGTTATGTAGTTGATGGTTACTAGTGATACATTCTCAAATTGGTAATGTGGCATAAGAAGTGCTGTTGAGCATTTGATGATCAAAGCACAACTTTTGTATAAAGCGTGGCTTTGTGGACGAGACTTCGTCGGACCTCACACCCCGAAAATGGTCAAAACAAGAAGGATGCAGCAAGGTTATTAGGGGGTAGCGCCCCTTTAGTGTATGTCATTCCTTCTTGACAGAGGTGGTATCATGGTATGGAGCCCAGATACTTAACCTATGTTGTTGCTGCAAATTTATTTCTTTGTGGTTGTTGGAAATCGAGGATCCTCGGATATAGATCGGTTACGATCGGGGAATGACATATTCGTGTCAGTAGTTACCCAGTTAGGGGTAACCCGGCCTTGTGTTGGCAGAGATCCGGTTAGGTTCTCGGGTTGTCTTTCCAGAGGCGTACCTATGTGGCAATGGGAAGTTCCTTGGCCTGACCATTTGTTGGAAATCCAAAGAAACAATACAAACCCTGTACGGTTTTAGTTGTATAACCTGTCATGGAATGTGGCGGTAACCTGCTATTGAACATGGTAGCTATAGCAGGCATAAATGCGAAATGCCTATGCTGGCTAAGATTTATATCTTTACATTCGAAATGATTTTTCCTACACTATGCACTAGTAATAATATCAAATGTTTCTTTTTAATGCGTATCAAGCATCTTTGACTATCATAAGGAGAAATCTCCTCCGATTCTGCGTTTACATTGTGTATGTGTGCGGGAGGCCTTATGGTAGTCTCATTTTCTAAAAAGCATTGCGAATCTATTTTAAAATTATCCTGTTCTTTATTTTAAAGATAAACTGTTTTAGTTCTCACACCAGTCACATGACTGACTCGGAGTTTATTGGTTTCCTTCCTAAACTCTGGGTACCCACCAATTTCCACACGGGCAGTCAAGAGTCAGGTTTATCAGGATATTCTGGAATTCAGGAGTTGCTGGAGGCAAGCTAGATGACATGGCGTATTCACTAGTATATAGTATTTCTTACCGCTGTTTGTTGTTTGTTGTTGTACACTCTGATGATGTAATGTGATGTAATGTAATAACTGATATAGTTCTTTGTTTAAAGATTATTCATTTACCTATTATATGTTGTTCCGCTGCGATTGTGAGATTCTGATATTGTTCTGTTGTTTCTTTCTGTTATGTTCTATCTTTTTCTCTCTCCTTCTACCTTTCTCTTCTTCTTTAACCATAATGGTATGGTTTTCCGGCATTCGATTGCTCGGCTGTTGATACAGTGGACGTATTGATGTCGGTTTTCGAGCGTCGAAAAATCTCGATCGTCACATTTGGTATCAGAGCATATGGTTAAGCGACAACCATGGCTCTGTTGGGAATTACTCATTAGAGATAGAGTCAGTAGTACTCTAGAATGAGTGTGAGTGTAATAATAGATACGAGCGCGTATTTGTTAGTGAATATGAAATTATTTTATATTGTGTTTGCTAATCCGTTGAGCTGTTTATGAATTCTGGTCGGTGCCGGGTGTACAACCGTAGTCGATAGGGGTTTCTAAACTCTTAAACGAGGCAAGTCGACATAGTATCATTTTAAATTGGGTAAATGAAATAATTTTACCTTGATTATATTTTATATATAAAGGAGTAATTTTTCAGGATTATTAAGTGTATATAAATTGATTGTTGATTGTTGAAAATGTAAGAATGTATGCAACTAAACAAAAGTTGTTTGAATAAGTTAAATTAAAACAACAATTGTAAAAGAATGAATAGTATAAGAAATTGAATTATTAAGTATGGAACTATAATTAATATGATTTACAATTGTGGAGTAATCTTATATATAAGAAGTGAAATTATATAAGTAAAAGACTTATAAATGTGATTTATAATCTAAAAACAAAATTCCATAGAAGTGTTTTGAAAGGATATGATATTTTGGAAAATTATTTTGGAGAAATTAAAGCTCTAAACTCTTTTCTTTCGCTGGAAAATAATTCCGATGATGATCGCGACATCATTGGTGTTCATTTTCGAGTTTCTAAAAGAGGGATTGCTGCCAAATTGTTTTATATGGAAGTTTTTGGAAAATTTGGATTTGGTTTTGGAAATTCAAATGGTAATTTGAATTGATTTCAAAAATGGTTTTGAAAGGTTGGAAAGACTCTGGAATCCTATTTAAAATATTTATGGGAATGATAAATGAGTTGATAACTTATACAAATTTGAATTTTGATAGAATAAATTTAACCTAAAGGATGGAGTTAAATTAAAGTAAGTATAAGTAAATCAATAAAATCCAAGGGGTAATTGTTGAATATAAGTGTATAACTTATATTATGAGAAAATGTAAGTGAAACAAATTGTTAACAATGGTTAAACAATTTTGTTAAGCAAAATAAAATGTGATTTTGATTAAGTGATGAAATTTGACTTTGGTAAAGGTTAAATAATAAAACTTATTTCAGAATTGGAACCTGAATTGGATTTTTAAATGGAAATTCAAGTTAAATTGAAACAAATGATGTTGAAATGAAATATAACTTAAGAGAAGTGAATGAAGTTGATTTTGGTGTCGAAGTAAATTAATCAAGAGAAGTGATGAATATGAACTTGAGTTATATAAATGAAATTCAACTTGAAATGGTTAAATGAATTAGCAATTGAATTAATAGATGGATTGAATGTTAATCAATCTAATGTAAATTAAATTGATATGGAATAAAGAATGTAAGTGTTAATTCATTAAAAGCTAATGTTATTGAAAGTTGAATAATTGAATGAGAATCAATTTAATATCAACCAATTGGAGTTAAAAAGTGTTGGACCAAATTGAATGTAAATTAAATATTTTGGTTATGTTATTTGATTGTTAATTGATTGTATATAAATTAATTAAGTGTTAATGAAATTAAATTAGTGAAATTGAAAGCTATAAATCATTAAATTCAAATTGGAAGAAAATGAATTTAAATAAAATTGAATTTGATTGAATGGAAAATAAACTAACTTAAATGTATATTAGTGAATGCAAACTAATTGAAATTGAATATGAATGAATGTTAGTAAATCCAATGTTAATGAATCAAATGTGATTTAAATTGGAAAACCAATTCATTGAATATTAATGAGAAGTGAATTTATATTGATTTGGGTATGGATTTGTTGGATGTTTATTGGTTGGATAGTTGTTTGATGGTTGCATTTGTTGATTGAATGCATTGCTATATTGGCATATGTAGTTGTTGTAGTGATATATGTTGTATATTGATGTTACTTTCATATATACATGTTTCTCATGGTTTGTTGAGTGTTTAGTAGGTGCGGATTGTGCTTGCTTCGCATTTGGAGCTCGCTTTCGCGCTATATTAGCCGTATATGCTCGCTAATAAAAATATAAGGTACGTATCTCGGATTAAATATCATACTTTTACACTTTTTTCCTTACGGGATGCCTCATCACTTGATGAGATGTATATTTGTGATATATATACTGTCATTTTTTTTCCGGATCGAGCCGCGCAAAGGAGACTCTGGCGAATTTTTCCGAAAATTTATGGCGTTAGAATATTTTTGAGAAAATTGGGAAATTTTTGAAAACTAAGTATGATTTGGAAACTTAGTAAAGTTATTGTAAGAGGCTTATCTATTAATTTTGGGGAAGTTAAACACTTAAGAGATTTGAAAAATCCAATTTGAACGGTTTGTTTTGGAAAGTTAACAGATTTTGCAAATTTTTCTTACTTGGTAATTTCGAGGACGAAATTCTTTTAAGGGGGGAAGATTGTAACGACCCAGATTTCCTGTCAATTAAAATTTGTATATTTAATTGATTTTAAATATTAATAAGTAAAATTAATAAGTCAAATAATTTATTTTTCGAATATTTGGATTTAATTGGATAATTAAATCGATAATTTAATAGTTGAAATTACAGAGATAATTGAAAATCGAGTTAAATATGATTAAAATTGATTTGTAAAATTTTATTATATCATATTGGAGTTAGAACGATATTTTAGAACTTTTAAAATCGAATTTGAAGTTAAATTGTGAAAATTGAATATTTTAATATTTAATTGACGAGTTAAAGTAGCCATTTTTCAAACAGTCTCGGATTTCAACGAAACAAGTTTCATCGGATCCGTAATGTGATATTATTGTAAGGTTTCAAATTTCGTGTCAATCGGATTTACCGTTTGTCCGGGGTGAGCTAAAACGCACAGAATTTTGATTAACCGAATTAATTTAAAATCGATCTGTAACAACCCGGTATTTTGCATCAATTATAATCAACAATTTAAACGATTAATATTGACACACATTTCTATTTGAAGTTTTTAAATTTTGAATTAAAATTCTTTTATAAATTGTTAAAAGAAATTTTGGGCTTTGAAACTAAATAGCGGTCCATGTTTTTATATTGGGCCGTGTTAATTCTCAAAGAATAATAACCGGTTTCTTTTTCCCCCATTTTATTCATTTTCGTTCGAGACCTAAAACGAACGAAAGAAAATAAATGGCTGTCGTTCGTCCCCCTTTCGAAATTTAGGGCTTCGGCAATCGTCGTCTTCAATTCGATCAAGTTCAACTTCGATGGAGCATGGAGCCTTCGCACGTCTTCAGCAGCCAGGGCTTCGGCAATCGATCCCCCAATTCGAACGGCTACTTCAAAAATAGGTCGAACCGTCTTCACTTCCAAAGCAAAGGTGAGTAATTTATGTTACTCACATCTTATTCAAACTATTCAAATTCGTTTGCTTGCTTGTTTTCATGGTCTTTGGCTTCGATTTGATTTCTTATTTTGTTTGACGTTGATTTCCTTTGACTTCGCCTGTTTCTTTGATTTTGTGAATTTCTGATTGAGTTCGACTTTCACCTGATTCTTTTGTGTTCACTGACCTAACCATGCGATGCTTGATTTTGGTCTCTGATTGGTTTGATACATTCCTGTAGCTCCATCTTGTTTGCTGGTTTGGTGTTGCATCCATGGTGATACTTGTAGTAGCACTGTGCTTGAATCATTTTTGTAGTCTGCACATTGCATGCCTGATTGTTCTGTCCACTTTGAATTATGATCTTTGTAGTTGCTTGATGTCACTCATATGCTGTTTGCTTATATTCTGTTTGCATCCAGTCAGTTTGAACTTTCTTTTTATCCATCTGAAAATTTTGGTCTGCATCATTGCTGGTGGTCTCTTCATTTTTGTTGGTGCTTGAGTGTGAATCAGTTGTCTCATTCACTATCATCAGTTGCATTCACCACTATCATCAGCTTTAGTTGCATCCCTCTGGTCTCTTCATTTTAGATACTTTTTTGTCTGCAGTTGTATCTTGTTTACTGGTTGAACTCATTTGTCATAGCATGATCCATGTTTTTAACTTGCTTGAGTTAGCACTGTGTCATTGTTATTACAAACATAGTTCTTTGTGTATCACTTTGGTATTTCCAGTTTGTATTTGTTGTTTGCCCTTGTACATGCTTCACTGCATCTTCTTCTACCTGATTCACTTTGTCACTGCATATCTATATATGCCTGACCTGTTTCATTTAGTTGTACTGCCCTATGTTGTCACTTGATCTTGTATATCTGTTATTCGCTGGGCCTTGCTCTGTTTTACCCTTGCTGCACTGCCCAGTTCATGTTGTTGGCATTGAATTGTGGCAATTAATTCACTTGCATTTCTTGAGCTTGGCGTCGTATTTTCCCCTGTCCATATTATATTGGACTGTGATGTGTTGTATTGGGTTTTTGAGTTTGGGACAGTGTTGTTCACTGCTTTGGGTTACCTGAGCATTGTTTTGACTGTCTTCTTTTGTTTGTGTGCTGTGGTGCCATAATTTTGGTGCCCTCACCTTCATTCTACTGCCTTCATGTAGTTTGTATCATCTGCCTTTGTGCATCTGACTTGATTTTTGCAGTTGCCATCCCTGTCCACTCTAATTCATTGTGCAGTTATGTGTACATATATATGTACGTTGCTTCATTTGCTTAGTGCATTGCTCACTCTTCTGACCTTTGCATTCGTGAAACTGTTTTGTCAAAATTGTCGTTTCATATCTGGTTCATGTGTACTTAGTTGGGCTTCTTTCTGGTCAGTCTGCATTCATTGTTGTTGTAGATATATTCATAAGTGTTGACCATCTTCTTTGTTTTGTGTTGTTGCCCTGCCTCCATTCAAAAGTATTATTGCATGGAGCTCTGTTGTATATTTGATTATTTGACCTTGTACACTCATGTTGCCCCTGAGTTGAACCGTAATTTATTTTGGTTTGACCTTGTGCCCGGTTGTGTACATTATCACTGTAGTGGCAAGGCAGTGCACGCAAGCATGAACTGCAGCCACACGGTATTCATTGGGTACATCGTCACTGTAGTGGCAGGGCAGTGCACGCAAGCGTGAACTGCAGCCACACGGTATTGGTTTTATTGTTATTTCTTTTGCTTTTGATTTATGGAACTATTTCGTATTCCATATGTTGTAGTGGCGTGGCAGTACACGCTTGCGTATACAGCAGCCCTACTCGAGTTGACGTCTTAATTGATGTTTCCAATTGTTTGAATTGGTTCGCGTTGTATTTACCGTTATCCGATTTCTTTACTTGAGAATCGGATAGGTAAATTTATTTTGACTGTCGTCTAATTTCTATTTAATTATTATTGCTTCTGTGCACTAATAACTGAGTTTGAATTAGACTGACCCGGGTATTATTTTTTTTTGAATTTAATACTCGTGTCAGACCGAGTATTTACAGGTTGTAGATATTCTGCTTTGGGATGCTGCTTGAGCTATAAAGACTTTTCATATCTTTTGGAGTTGTCGAGTCATAGTATAGGTTGATATGTATTCACGATAATGTACTTGTATATATAACTTCCTGAGTTGACTGTTGTAGTTGTATCACATGTACCATGTAAATGTATTGTAACTGACATCAGTTATTATATATATATATATATATATATATATATATATGAGATTTTCTGTTTCATCTATGTTCCGCATTCATATTATCTGTGTTATTAGTTTATATTTTGTCCTAGACTATTATAGCCACCGTGTAGTAGCTTTGAGTTTGCATCGCCATGTCGGATTTCCTCTTGAAATGAAATGTTTTGTTTTTACTATCTGGCATATCGGTGCTCGCATAAGGCAATTACACGGATGGTCGCTCCTCAACAGCCTCATTCTCCGTGCTAGTTGACAGCACTACACCGTAGTGTTCTTGGCTAGTGTGGGTATAGAGGTGGGGCGTCACAGCTTGGTATCAAAGCCTGGGGTTTAGGACGAATATAAAACATAACTTAGATGGAACATGTGTTACAACTATTTGTCGATGTTTTATCTCACATCTTTATCTAAGATCATCTTTTATTGTTAGGAATGAATTCCTAATGCTTATTCATGAGCATTGCTGCTGTCGCACTCGCTCATTTGAGTAAGCACTGCTAAGTATTCTTGTGTATATGCTATACCAAGTTGCATATTGCTGCAACTCGTACCACTTCGATTTGAGCTCGCATTGTTTATTCGAACTGCTGTATATATACATTCTTATCTCTTATTCGTGTACTTGATGCAGTCTCCATGCAATTGGGTTTTGGGTATCAATCTTTGAGACAAATTGCCTTTCAATTGTCGACTCTGTCTGCTTATCCATGGTTTTTGTTTTTCATGTGCCTCTCTCTGATAGTTTTAAAATTTCTTTGGTATAAAAGAAATTGTCTTGGACTTTGCCTTGTCGATATCGACGTTGACTTGACTTTTACTTTTGTTAAAGTCATTCATGCATTTATGCTCGTTTTGCAACGTCTTTCCAATTGTTGATCGATTCTTCTTTTCCGATTAGTTGTTATCTCCTTTGTCGACTTTGATAACTTCTATTTCTGGAATTTTTGGATATTCCTACTTTGGTGGATTTAGAATCGAATTCTTCGGATTTTATTCACGTCTTCGAATGTGAATCTTAGTGAATTGATTTGGTTTTCGAATTTAATCGATTCTTGATTATTTCCCGATTTGTTGCTATCATTTATTAGCAACTTTGATGACCTTTTCTTCGGGATTTTTGTGAACATACCTTTCGATGAATTCGGTATCGATTTCTTTGGATTCTATTCACGTCTTCGTATGTGAAATTCTTGTGATTGATTGTTTCTACAATCATTTTTGTGATTTGTCACTTTAAAAATATAAAGGTTTCAATACTAGTAATAAATATCAAAACTCTTTTATCAAAATGTTTTCAACTCTATTTTCAATATCAAACTTTTTTCCTAAACCGTTTTTCAATCTACTAGTATATACAAGCCTTTACCTCACTCGGATGAGAAATCTAATTAAACGGCTTAGTAAAACAAGTGGTATGAAACGCTTGCGTTTGCTTCGTCGGTTAATTCTTGGACTTATTCGATTGAACCTCTTGTGACAATTTTATTAGTGAAGATTTACAGTTTGTTCGTAAATATTTAAGTTACGCAAGTGGTTATGGGACATGAAGCTAAACTTTTATATTCACTAACTTAGTGTAATTGACACTTCATTCTTATGATTTAGACTAGCAATTGTGCGATGTCTCCTTTTGGTTAGGCTAGACACCACTTGTGTAATTCCATTCACACATACCTTTTCGGTTAGCCTAGACACCACTTGTGTGATTCCGTTCACACATATCTTTTTGCTTTTTGGTTAGGCTAGACACCACTTGTGTGATTCCATTCACACATACCTTTTCGGTTAGCCTAGACACCACTTGTGTGATTCTGTTCACACATATCTTTTTGCTTTTTGGTTAAGCTAGACACCACCTGTGTGATTCCATTCACACATACCTTTTCGGTTAGCCTAGACACCACTTGTGTGATTCCGTTCACACATATCTTTTTGCTTTTTGGTTAGGCTAGACACCACCTGTGTGATTCCATTCACACATACCTTTTCGGTTAGCCTAGACACCACTTGTGTGATTCCACTCACACATACTTTTCTTTTGTTTGCGAGGTTACACTAGACACCACTTGTGTGATTCCACTCACACATACCTTTTTGATTTTTGGTTAGTCTAGACCTCAATCTGTGTGATTCCGACTCACACATGTGGGGTAGCGCCCCACGGTCTTCGGGCCATTCGTGTGTCAAAATTAATGGCTTGCAACCATGAGATAGCGTCTCGTTATGCGTTGCACGTGTTGATGATTTTTCATGCTCGTGTGTAGGTGAGATTTCGTGCTCCCGTTCTCGCTTTGCGTTGCACGTGTTGATGATTTTTCATGCTCGCGTGTAGGTGAGATTCCGTGCTCCCGTTCTCGCTTTGCGTTGCACGTGCTGATGATTTTTCATGCTCGCGTGTAGGTGAGATTCCGTGCTCCCGTTCTCGCTTTGCGTTGCCCGTGTTGATGATTTTTCATGCTCACGTGTAGGTGAGATTCCGTGCTCCCGTTATCACTTTGCATTGCACGTGTTGGTGAGTTTTCATGCTCGCATGTAGGTGAGTTTTCGTGCTCCCGTTCTCGTTATGCGTTGCACGTGCTGATGAATTTTCATGCTCGCATGTAGGTGAGTTTTCGTGCTCCCGTTATCGCTTTGCATTGCACGTGTTGATGAGTTTTCATGCTCGCGTGTAGATGAGTTTTCATGCTCCCGTTCTCGCTTTGCGTTACATGTGCTGATGGGTTTTCATGCTCGCGTGTAGGTGAGTTTTCATGCTCCCGTTCTCGCTTTGCGTTACATGTGCTGATGGGTTTTCATGCTCGCGTGTAGGTGAGTTTTCATACTCCCATTTGAGTTTTCATACTCCCATTTGAGTTTTCATACTTCCGTTCGAGTTTTCATACTCCCGTTCGAGTTTTCATACTCTCATCTTATGATTTCTGGATTTCTTGTGTAGATTTCTAGAATTTGTGCTTCACCAATTTTCGTGATTTCTATTGATAGGTTTTATCAATTTTTGTGCATTGGTGAACTCGTGTGTTATTGATTTGTTATGAATACAAGTTTAGGGTATGATACCCCTTTCTATCTTTGAGAAGATTCTTGTGTCACTTTTGATGAATGAAAATCCACTTATCGAAGTTGCTACTGATATCGCTGTTTTAATCACGTGTTTTAAAAATTGTTTCAAAATAAAAATCGTTTTCAAAATTTTTATAGTTTACCCTTTCAAAAGAATGAGGAAGCGATTTAAACGTTTCAGCAAAATCGAGGACTATGACCCCTTTCTTTTACTGATTCGTTTAATTCCAGACTTGTCCGTTTGATATTGAAAATTTGTGAATTCCTTTTATGAAATTAAAAGAATATTTTGTGATTGTATTGCCCATTGAGTGCTTTAAGAATTCTGGTCGATGCGCTTGATCAACGTTATCGATAGGAATCTCCTAGACGCTTTGATGAGACTATCAGACACAGTAAATTGAATTTTTAAAATGTAAATTTGCCTGAAAAGATAATTACATAAAGTAAATTGTAAATCTCGAAAGTTTTAGCTTTTCGGGAAAGAATATTATTTAAAACAACTCTGTTACGATACTTCTATTCTTGCGATTCCCGAGGGGAACCGAGACTTTATCGTTAGTACCAATGCTAATCGTATTGGTTTGCATGCCATTCTCTTTCATAAGAGAACGTGCTGTCTCTTGTGTTTCTAAATCATTAGTGCCTATTGAGACTAGATATGCCACTGATGATCTAGTGCTCTTGGCTATTGATTTCGTTCTTCAAAATTTGGCATCATTATTTTTGGGTGAGAAATTTGTTCTCTACCCTGATCACGAATCTTGGGAATATTTATTTTCTCATAAGGAACTTAATTTGCGTCAACCACGTTGACTTGAGTTCCTTACATCTTATGATCTTGATATTATTTACCACTCCCGGATGGGAAATCGTGTTGCCGATGCACTTAGTCGTAGGCAACAAGTGGTTGTTTCTTTGGTGATGTCCGTATGGAATCATCTTTTTACCAAGTTCATCAGACGTTTCGATGTACTTCGTTTTATTGAGCTTCGTCTCATTGCTTTTATGGACTTGCGTCTGATGTTCTTTTATGGTGATCGGTTCATTGGACGTACTGTTTTTGTACTACGTCAGCGTTCCGAATTAATGAAGTTTTGACTCATCTGGCGTATGGTTATTGTACTACGCTGTTCCAAATTATTCGTGTCTCACCTATGAAAGGTGTTGTGCGTTTCAATTGGTCGGGAAAGTTAGTGCCTCGATATATTGGGCCATTTCCTATCACTGAACGTATTGGTTTCTTGGCTTATCGCCTCTTATTACCGGCTCAATTTTCTGTTATTCATGACGTGTTTCACGCGTCTTCCTTCTACGGAAATGCCTTAGGGATTCCGATTTTATTCTTGAGCCCGGTATTATTGAAGAAATTGAAGTTTCACCAGATTTGACTTTGAGCAACATTCTATTCACATCAATGTTTCGGGGGTTCAGCACCTTCGAAATAAAGATGTTCTTCTCGTGAAAGTTCAGTGTTCTCTAGTTCTATGGATTTCACTTTGGAATCCAGAGAATTCATCGAGCAAACACGTTCTGGCTTTCTCTTTCATGCTCTATATGGTGAACTTCTTATTTTCAAATTTCTTCATCTTGTGATGATATGCTCTTATGGTTATTACCTTTTGTCCATTTATTCCTTAGGATTGCGAGGACGCAATTTCTTTAAGGAGGGGAGTCTGTAACAACCCGGTATTTTGCATCAATTATAATCAACAATTTAAACGATTAATATTGACACAAATTTCTATTTGAAGTTTTTAAATTTTGAATTAAAATTCTTTTATAAATTGTTAAAAGAAATTTTGGGCTTTGAAACTAAATAGTGGTCCACGTTTTTATATTGGGACGTGTTAATTCTCAAAGCATAATAACCGGTTTCTTTTTCCCCCCTTTTATTCATTTTCGTTCGAGACCTAAAACGAACGAAAGAAAATAAATGGCTGTCGTTCGTCCCCCTTTCGAAATTTAGGGCTTCGGCAATCGTCGTCTTCAATTCGATCGAGTTCAACTTCGATGGAGCATGGAGCCTTCGCACGTCTTTAGCAGCCAGGGCTTCGGCAATCGATCCCCCAATTCGAACGACTACTTCAAAAATAGGTCGAGTCGTCTTCACTTCCAAAGCAAAGGTGAGTAATTTATGTTACTCACATCTTATTCAAACTATTCAAATTCGTTTGCTTGCTTGTTTTCGTGGTCTTTGGCTTCGATTTGATTTCTTATTTTGTTTGACGTCGATTTCCTTTGACTTCGCCTGTTTCTTTGATTTTGTGAATTTCTGATTGAGTTCGACTTTCACCTGATTCTTTTGTGTTCACTGACCTAACCATGCGATGCTTGATTTTGGTCTCTGATTGGTTTGATACATTCCTGTAGCTCCATCTCGTTTGCTGGTTTGGTGTTGCATCCATGGCGATACTTGTAGTAGCACTGTGCTTGAATCATTTTTGTAGTCTGCACATTGCATGTCTGATAGTTCTGTCCACTTTGAATTGTGATCTTTGTAGTTGCTTGATGTCACTCATATGTTGTTTGCTTATATTCTGTTTGCATCAAGTCAGTTTGAACTTTCTTTTTATCCATCTGAAAATTTTGGTCTGCATTATTGCTGGTGGTCTCTTCATTTTTGTTGGTGCTTGAGTGTGAATCAGTTGTCTCATTCACTATCATCAGTTGCATTCACCACTATCATCAGCTTTAGTTTCATCCCTCTGGTCTCTTCATTTTAGACACTGTTTTGTCTGCAGTTGTATCTTGTTTACTGGTTGAACTCATTTGTCATAGCATGATCCATGTTTTTAACTTGCTTGAGTTAGCACTATGTCATTGTTATTACAAACATAGTTCATTGTGTATCACTTTGGTATTTGCAGTTTGTATTTGTTGTTTGCCCTTGTACATGCTTCACTACATCATCTTCTACCTGATTCACTTTGTCACTGCATATCTATATATGCCTGACCTATTTCATTTAGTTGTACTGCCCTATGTTGTCACTTGATCTTGTATATCTGTTATTCGCTGGGCCTTGCTCTGTTTTACCCTTGCTGCACTGCCCAGTTCATGTTGTTGGCATTGAATTGTGGCAATTAATTCACTTGCATTTCTTGCGCTTGGCGTCGTATTTTCCCCTGTCCATATTATATTGGACTGTGATGTGTTGTATTGGGTTTTTGAGTTTGGGACAGTGTTGTTCACTGCTTTGGGTTACCTGAGCATTGTTTTGACTGTCTTCTTTTGTTTGTGTGCTGTGGTGCCATAATTTTGGTGCCCTCACCTTCATTCTACTGCCTTCATGTAGTTTGTATCATCTGCCTTTGTGCATCTGACTTGATTTTTGCAGTTGCCATCCCTGTCCACTCTAATTCATTGTGCAGTTATGTGTACATATATATGTACGTTGCTTCATTTGCTTAGTGCATTGCTCACTCTTCTGACCTTTGCATTCGTGAAACTGTTTTGTCAAAATTGTCGTTTCATATCTGGTTCATGAGTACTTAGTTGGGCTTCTTTCTGGTCAGTCTGCATTCATTGTTGTTGTAGATATATTCATAAGTGTTGACCATCTTCTTTGTTTTGTGTTGTTACCCTGCCTCCATTCAAAAGTATTGTTGCATGGAGCTCTGTTGTATATTTGATTATTTGACCTTGTACACTCATGTTGCCCCTGAGTTGAACCGTAATTTATTTGGGTTTGACCTTGTGCCCGGTTGTGTACATTATCACTGTAGTGGCAAGGCAGTGCACGCAAGCGTGAACTGCAGCCACACGGTATTCATTGGGTACATCGTCACTGTAGTGGCAGGGCAGTGCACGCAAGCGTGAACTGCAGCCACACGGTATTGGTTTAATTGTTATTTCTTTTGCTTTTGATTTATGGAACTATTTCGTATTCCATATGTTGTAGTGGCGTGGCAGTACATGCTTGCGTATACTGCAGCCCTACTCGAGTTGACGTCTTAATTGATGTTTCCAATTGTTTGAATTGGTTCGCGTTGTATTTACCATTATCCGATTTCTTTACTTGAGAATCGGATAGGTAAATTTATTTTGACTGTCGTCTAATTTCTATTTAATTATTATTGCTTCTGTGCACTAATAACTGAGTTTGAATTAGACTGACCCGGGTATTATTTTCTTTTGAATTTAATACTCGGGCCAGACCGAGTATTTACAGGTTGTAGATATTCTGCTTTGGGATGCTGCTTGAGCTATGAAGACTTTTCATATCTTTTGGAGTTGTCAAGTCATAGTATAGGTTGATATGTATTCATGTATATTAGTCGATAATGTACTTGTATATATAACTTCCTGAGTTGACTGTTGTAGTTGTATCACATGTACCATGTAAATGTATTGTAACTGACATCAGTTATTATATATATATGAGATTTTCTGTTTCATCTATGTTACGCATTCATATTATCTGTGTTATTAGTTTATATTTTGTCCTAGACTATTATAGCCACCGTGTAGTAGCTTTGAGTTTGCATCGGCATGTCGGATTTCCTCCTGAAATGAAATGTTTTGTTTTTACTATCTGGCATATCGGTGCTCGCACAAGGCAACTACACGGATGGCCGCTCCTCAACTGCCTCATTCTCCGCGCTAGTTGACAGCACTACACCGTAGTGTTCTTGGCTAGTGTGGGTATAGAGGTGGGGCGTCACACGATCGTTTATTGCCATATCTCGCACAGATGATCGAATTAGCTTCGAAAACCTATTCCATTGTGTCCGGAACGCGGGGTAAACCTTAGAAACGCCAACCGGCACGCTACGTTTGGAGTTCGGAAAATTTTCGATGAATAGTGTTTTGGCTATTTTTCTATAAAAGGACCTAACTATTTTCGTTTTGCAAAAGAAAACTAAACCCTAATTTCTATAGCCGGCGGCCACCCTCTAAATCAATGGACGAATTATTTTAAACCTCTTCCTCATTTTTCTCTTTATCCACGCTATGATTCGAGAAACATTCAACTGCGATATTGTAGAACACATCATGAACAACAACTTCAACGGCTATGATCGCGACTGGGTCAACGGATCGATGTGAATTTTAGCTCAAAGCCGTCGCGTTCGGCACGAATTTCGAGGAGCATGGAGAGGCCGAGTTGCACGTGTTTGATAGTGAAGGTAGAGCTCGACGTTGGCTTTGGAGTGGTGTATCCTGATCAAAGTGAAAATGCTCGTGGTGGTGGCAATTTGAAGCCCTAGGGCCATGCATTGGGTTCGGTTTTGTTCGATGGTTACTGGAAGTGGTCGCGTTTGGGAAGAAGCTCAAACGCACGGCCTTGATTTCCTGGAGAAAGTTTGAACGGCAGTGATGAGTTAGGTTAAGAATTATAAAAGAAATTTGTAGTTTAATTATATTATAATTCGTGTAATATTAAAAATATCATAACTCTTTCATACGAGGTCAAAAACGCGCGAAACAAGTTGCGTTGGCTTCGTTTCGTCGAATACTACGCTATGGAGTTGGATTGGAATCGTTTGGAGCTAGTGAAAATTTCGAGTAAAATTAAGCGTCTGTTTAATTTTATTCGAAATAAAACGCTGGAACGGAATTGAAATCAATGCGAGAACTCCTCACTCAATCGAATTGTTTTGATTTATATTTTAAATAGTTAGATTTGTTGATTGTATGCCTGGATGATAAATTATTATCTATTGATTGTTGAAATAGACATTATGCGCAGTTAGTAAGCGGATGTTATTTATTAAAAACATATACCGCGATAATTCCATCTTGATTGGAATTGGTATTATTTATGTACTTGGAGTTGATTTCCTGCATTATATAGCGGATGAGACCCTATTGACGCCGCCTATTAAGCGGATAATATTTTTATAAATCCCATATACCGCGATAATTCCGTACTGGAACGGAATTGGTATTGTACTAATGTCTTTGGATGCAGGGAAACAGGTTGGAGGGATCCAACTGGATTCCTCACCAGTATTTATTGGATTACAGATATTTTGATTTTTGTTGATTACAATATGATGATATATGATGTTTGTTGTCGTGATTGACTAATGGGTGCTGTAGCATCATCGGATCTATTTTTAAAGTTTAAAAATAATGATTTTGATTTTAAAAGGATTTTTAAAAATGATTTTTCAAAGTATACGTTTTATTAAATTTTTGAATTGATTCATTTTAAATAATTAAAACGTTATAAATTTTTATGTTATAAAAATTAAGATTTTTGTGAAATATAACCAAAAGGTGATTTTTAAAATAAATACATTTATAAAATAGTTTAAATTTGGATTTTTGAATTATTATAAAGGATGTATGTAAAAGATTTTTAACATTGATATTTATAATAAAAAATATATATATAAAATATTGGAATTATAAAACGAGTTTATTAAGTGTTAAAATGAAGTATAAAATGGATTTCATTAAAAATTATAGATTTATAAATTGTGAAGATTATAAAATGAATAGATGTTGTAAAATAAAAGATTTATAAGTAATTAACTTATAAACTGGATTTTGGGCATTTAAATGGGATATTAATAGAAATTGTAAATAAAGGAGATTTTATAAGTTGAAGTTGTTATAAAATATAAATGAATCTTATAAGCAATAGAAGTTTTAAAAAGAACGATTTTGTAAATAAATGAATTATAAGTATTTAACTTATAATATGGACTTTTGGTATATATTTGAGATATATAAATTGAATTGGATTAATAAAGGAGATTTATAAATCGAAGTATAAATAGAAATGGAATTTATAGACATTGTTTATAAATTCGAAATCAATGGAATTTGATATATTGAATGTAGAAATTTATTAAAAGAAGTATATTCGCGATTTTGGATAGCGAACTATTCTTTATATAAAATGTGTAGAAATATTGAAATTTGGTTAGTGGAGTATATTCACGATTTTGGACAGTGAATATATTATTAAATAATATGGATATGGTTTGGGGAAGTGATATTTTAAATAGAATTAAAACTATTTAAAGATGTTTTAAAATGCGTTAAGTATCGAATACATAGATTTCAACATTTATTGTTGAAATAGACGTTTTCGAGAAATAGAAGGAAATGGTGGACTATAATATTGTTGTTATAGTAAATGATTTCCGTAAGGAAATGTTTTGTATAGTATTGGAATTTATATACCTATTTTAATTTTGAATCCCTATACTAGTGATTTTGGGTCGTCGTAACGATGTTTTACGTAGCATTCGTTTTGGCGCACACAAATGTGTTTAAGAGAATGCTTTCTTAAAGAATGAAATATATACTTAATTTCGATTTAAGTATATTGAATATTTTCCAAGTGTTGAAAATAAATGGATTTGTAAATTACTTATTATTAAATAAGTATGGAAATGTTTTCCAATATGAACTGAATATTTTGAGACTTTATCTTTTAAAGATAAATTGAAAATGAATATTAGAAATCGGTTTGGGAAATCGTATATTCATAGATATTTTGGGAATTGTAAATTCACTATGGAATTTATAAAAGAAAGGGGAATTTGTTTAAAAATAAACGTTGAGTTAATTTTTGAAGTGTGGGAATAAATTTACGGATTTGGAACGAAAATATAAAGTAAATCAGTAAGGATTTATTTAATTGGTTTAAATGAACCATGTTGAAATGAAAGTATTTTCACGTAAGGAAAATGATTGAAATTTGTTTTCAAAAGTGGTAAAGGTGAAAAGTGATTTGAAAATTTGTTTTCAAATGGTTGAAGTGTGGAAATTATATATCTAATAAAGATATTTTGGAAAGTAAATAATTTGGGAAATTATTTGGAATCTGGTGATGTTGAGCATACCTATTGATAGTTAAATAATCCGACTATCAATATTTACCTTTAAATAGGTATTTGTTGTGATTGCTTGAATTTGAATGCCATACTTATTTTTTGAATAACCGCTCACTATTCGGGTTAGCCGGGAAAGAACCTTAGGGTCGTATAACCCATTCCGAATATGTGATACGTCGTTATGGATTGCATTTGATGACCGGTGTTGAAGATCGGATATTTGTGAAAACGGAAGGATTACCGTTGAATGTTTCTGCATCGGCTGATCTCCGATATAGAAATTTATTACCCTTTGTGATGGGAAGTCCGGTCGTGATTAGAGTATCCGGATTGCAAGGACTTCTTTGTAAGTGCCTTCGGTTCCGTTCGATCCCGGAACGGACTTGTATGGATGTGTGTCTGACGTTACATTTTGAGATGTAAAGCTGGTTTCTATCAAATATATTTCCATTGGCGGCGGAGAATTTATTCTCTTAGCTTAACACCCTTAGAGGTTATGTAGTTGATGGTTACTAGTGATACATTCCCAAATTGGTAATGTGGCATACGAAGTGCTGTTGAGCATTTGATGATCAAAGCACAAATTTTGTATAAAGCGTGGCTTTGTGGACGAGACTTCGTCGGACTTCACACCCCGAAAATGGTCAAAACAGGAAGGATGCAGCAAGGTTATTAGAGGGTAGCGCCCCTTTAGTGTATGTCATTCCTTCTGGATAGAGGTGGTATCATGGTATGGAGACCAGATACTTAACCTATGTTGTTGCTGCAAATTTATTGCTTTGTGGTTGTTGGAAATTGAGGATCCTCGGATATAGATCGGTTACGATCGGGGAATGACATATTCGTGTCAGTAGTTACCCAGTTAGGGGTAACCCGGCCTTGTGTTCGCAGAGATCCGGTTAGGTTCTCGGGTCGTCTTTCCAGAGGCGTACCCATGTGTCATTGGGAAGTTCCTTGGCCTGACCATTTTTTGGAAATCCAAAGAAACAATACGAACCCTGTACGGTTTTAGTTGTATAACCTGTTATGGAATGTGGCGGTAACCTGCTATTGAACATGGTAGCTATAGTAGGCATAAGTGCGAAATGCCAATGCTGGCTAAGATTTATATCTTTACTTTCGAAACGATTTTTCCTACACTATGCACTAGTAATAATATCAAATGTTTCTTTTTAATGCGTATCAAGCATCTTTGACTATCATAAGGAGAAATCTCCTCCGATTCTGCGTTTGCATTGTGTGTGTGTGCGGGAGGCCTTACGGTAGTCTCATTTTCTAAAAAGCATTGCGAATCTATTTTAAAATTATCCTGTTCTTTATTTTAAAGATAAACTGTTTTAGTTCTCACACCAGTCACATGACTGACTCGGAGTTTATTGTTTTCCTTCCTAAACTCTGGGTGCCCACCAATTGTCACATGAGCAGTCAAGAGTCAGGTTTATCAGGATATTCTGGAATTCAGGAGTTGCTGGAGGCAAGCTAGATGGCATGGTGTATTCACTAGTATATAGTATTTCTTTTCTGCTGTTTGTTGTTTGTTGTTGTACACTCTGATGATGTAATGTGATGTAATGTAATAACTGATATAGTTCTTTGTTTAAAGATTATTCATTTATATATTATATGTTGTTTCGCTGCGATTGTGAGATTCTGATATTGTTCTGTTGTTTCTTTCTGTTCTGTTCTATCTTTTTCTCTCTCCTTCTACCTATCTCATCTTCTTTAACCATAACGGTACGGTTTTTCGGCATTCGATTGCTCGGCAGTTGATACAGTGGACGTATTGATGTCGGTTTTCGAGCGTCGAAAAATCTAGATCGTCACATACTATCTCGAAATTCTATGCTCGAATCTAGATCAAATCATTATGCGAATAGAATAACATACATACATCCTACGTATTTATCTTCATTTATTATTAGCTAAATCAATTTTCTTTTTATTCACATTCATTTTGATTTCTATTCACTTATTCACAATTGCTTCAATTTCCATTTGGGATATCACTTCAATTCTTTTCTCAATTGGTATTTAATTATGAATAGTTTTCACTCTGAACAGCTTGAGTCTAGAAAATAGCTTTGAAAAGTTTAAGACAGTTAAATTGTTGTAAAATAGTTATTAGTTGTAAAATAGCTGTAAAATAGTTAAATAGTTGCAACATAGTTGTAAAATAGTAATTAGTTTGTAAGACAGTCGTAAAATTGTTGTAAAATAGTTAAATAATTTAAAAATATGTATAAGATAGTTTGGGTTTTAAAAAAAATAAAGGTGTATAGTAAATAGCTAGGAAAAATTATATATAAGACAGTTTATATTAAAACGATTTATTTGAAAATAGTTTCATAGTCAAACTGGTTCAATTTCCCAATCTCCCATTCCAATCAATTTCCAATTCCACTTTTATTTAAATTGATTCATTTTCAATTCAATTTGAATTTACTTCGATTCAAATCAATTCCTATTTGAATTTAAACTTATTCAACTTCGATTACAATTCCAATTAATTCAAATCAAATTTCAATTTGAATTAATTTCAATTCCAATCTCAAATAAATAAAAGTGAATTTATATTAGATTGTACTGCCACAAAATATTCCATACATTGATAGACTACACACTAGCAGTTCAAATATTACAACCATTTATCCAAAAATAAGAGTCTTACAGAAGTCATAAATCTAAATGCCTTCTCCATCACCTAGGGTTTGGAAAAAGAACAGAGCCCTAGTATTCTTTACAAGAATCCTCTCTAGGGACTTCCTTCCAGTGGGCAAAGCCCAAACATGTACTTTTCAACAGGATGTCCCCACTTATAACATTTACCACAAAAGGTTTCTACCCTTCCATCAATCTGGATAACTTTCACGCCTCCTGCAGGATGTTCCACAACCTTACTCTTCTTCCGTCTCTTGGGACAATTTCTAGTAATGTGTCCCCTCATCCTACAATGATAGAAAATAGTCGACTCATTGACTGGTTCTACGGGTTTACGCTTCACCTTCCTCACTTCAGGGCAATGGTTTAGGAAGTGTCCTTTCTTATGATACTTAAAGCATAAAATCTCAGAGCGAAACCGTTGGAATGTACCCTTCAATTCCTTCCTTGCTTTACTGCACTTGGCTGCGTAATTACCCTTATTGTAACATCTGTAGCATGTGACATTATCATAAGGCCCTGGTCCAGCCCTTCCATTAACCCATTTTTCATACTCCTGTATTGCTTCTTCTCGTTCCTTAAGTGCAGCTGCTCTCCGCTCCCTACGTCTCGCCTTCCATTCTTCACTTTTAGCCATTACTCTCTTGGATTGGATTCTAGTGGGACTTCCTAACCTATAATTTAGACTTTGATCAATAGAATTTCCAGCTTTTATTTTCCAAATATATATATCTGTTTTATTTCAAATCAACTTTTCATTATATATACACATATCTATTTCATTTGCATACCCATTTATACTTTCAATTTTTAAACCATTCTTGGTTTTTTAATTCAAAACAAATTCCTTCAAAACAACTCTTCTTACTTCCTTAAAATATTTCATTCTGCTTTATCATTTACTGGAAAATCAAATCAAGATAACTTATTTCAATACTTTGAAAATTCTTTTGAATTTTCTAGAATTTAAATTCAGTTTTGAATCCATTTTTAGCTCAACTTAATTGCATCGTTAATCCTTACCCAAATTTCTATTTGGTTGTATATATATATTACCACTTAATTCTTATTATTATATTTAATTTCAATAATCAACAACCAATTATCTTAATATATATAATAATTAGAAAAATTATTGCTTTATATATCAAAATATAAGCTTATATAAAAATCGTTTTTAAAATCGTTTTGAAAATCATTATATAAGAAAATAACAAGTACGCTCTCATATAATACACTAACTCATTCTAGGGTACTACTGATCCTATCTCTAATGAGTAATCCCCACCAGAGTCAAGGTTCTCGCTTAACCTTCAGCTTTGATACCAAATGTAACACCCCGGAATTTTCGACCCTGAAAATTCGACACTAATACGTTCACTGTATAAAGTGCCGAGCAATCAAGTGCCGGAAACACCAGATTGTTAGGGTTAAGAAGAAAAGGAGGTAGAAGAAGAAACAAAAACAAAAGCACAGAATCTCATAATCGCAGCGGAACAAGATATAATATCAAATAACAGTATTTACACAAAGAAAGCTGTAAATGTCAATTTATATACAATATATCAGAGTACAACCATTCTCAAAGAAACTGGACAGTTGTAATAACTTGTCCCTGAATACAATCAACACAAATTCTAATACACAGATGAATCATACGTCTCTGCCATCCAGCTCGTCTTTTGAGCTCCAGAATGACCTAACCTGAAAATCTGTAATACTCGTTCTGACCCGAGCATTAAAATAAAGTAACACCAAAGTCAGGCTGGAAACCAGCGTGTGTAAACCCATCTAATATGAGATACTTAAGTTGTAAAGCTTATTGAAAAACTCAGGTTCTTCTTCATCACTGCAAGTTTTATCTTGCTATAGCCAAACATTTATTCCACAAAATATATCTAAGTACCGTTACTTAGTTTAAATGGCCAAGTTTACTCAATTTATTCCATTCTAGCCTGTTCGATTCAATAATCCAATCTATAAAGAATTATAGATTACTAATAGAGGTGGTTTCGGATATTGCTAATATCCGACCCCCGATCTCATCGAAATCCAAACGCCATCTTTTAAGGCCAAGTTGTTTAAGTAAATAATTCAATTTAAATTCAGCATATCATATTCACACAGAAATTCGTCACTGATATTTGAAACATATCACATTTATCAACAGTTAAATTCAGGCATTTCGTATCACAGATCATCACAAAATATCAGACCAGAGATATTAAAGTATTTAATACAATTTAATCATCCATAGGCTAGATTAACTGGTCACGCAATTTCTAATTAAATTAAATTAAACACTTATACATAAATTAATTAAAAATCCTGCTTAAATGTCATTAACTAAAATTTAATTAATTATTGAAATTAATTAATTATCATTTACAATTACTTAAGACTTAATTAATTAAAAGTTTAAAACATTTATTTTAACCATTTACTTAATTACATTATTAACTTTTATTTAATAACTTTTGTAATTAACTAAATAATTAACATACATATAGTTATCTTAGCTTGATTAAATTAGCATCATTATTAATCTAAGTTAAGGACTAAATTAAAAACTTTTAAATTACTTTATTTATTTTCCCATACGTTTGAGTAAAATCATTTAACTTTAAATTTGGTAAAAATTATTTGAAACTTTGTTTACAATCTTTCTTTTTAAAACTTCGTTTGCTTCCATCATTTTATTTTTTCTTTTAAAAAATTTGTTAATATATATATATATATATATTTATATATATATATATTTTAAATCTTTAGGCCCAAAGCCCAACCGGAAACCCACGAAAATCTTCCCTTCCCTTTACTCTTTTCTTCTTTAAAACTTGACAATTCACTTGTGTACAAACTCGAGCTCAACCCCTCTGCAAACCCGAGCCCAACCCCAAGCCAATTCCCTTTCTCCCCGTCTCTCTCTCTAATACCTGATCCTAACCTTAACTACAAACCAAAAACCCAGACTATTGTGCACCGTGCACATGCACACCGCATCGCCGCCGCTCCGATCCTCGCTGCTACCACCAGCAAGTCGACGATATCATGCCCATTCGTCCCACTACCCATAACTTTGGAACCCACCTCCAAATCAAAATCAAGAAAAATGATCACCACTGGAACAAAACCCAATCACCCAAAACCATCTGGAATCACCTCCTCTGACCACTAGAGACTCCGGCTCCTCGTCCTGACCTTCACCGCAGACCCAAGCTTCTTTTCCCCTACCTCTGATCGAACTCGATGCTTCCCCGATGTCGCATTGGCCTCGAAATCAACGTCGACCAAATCAGGTTTTAAACCCTACTTCGCCACCGTTCATCCTCGACGACGAACAAAAAAATCAGCGACCATTTTTCCCATGCTCTACGACCAACAAGCTACGTTCAGGAATTATCCCGACCCATGATCTTCCATCGATCACCGAAAAACAGCAAAAACCAAAATCCCGTTCAACCCATAATTTCTCCACAAATATTAACTTAAAAATTATGACATTACTATTAAAAATCTTAGTTTTCAAAATCGAATCTGATTATATATGAAAATCTTAAAATCGTGAAAGTCGAATTTTTGAGATGTTTGATTTTTACTGTAATTTCTATCTTTCCAGTAAAATCATTTACTAATTATACTTAAAAACATTTTTAAAAATAGAATTTAGTTATTACAAACATTTTTCCTTTAAAGATCATAACCTGAAATGGATTATATGAAAAGGAATCAAATTTTGAGAAGTTTTTGGTTTGTTGAACCAAAACAGAGACAACACAGACATGCATATATATATATATATATGTATATATGTATATATATGTATATATGTATATATAGACGCACACAGTAAACTTCATACTGATATGCTTGCAAATCATATTTATACATTCATGCAAAAAAAATCACACATTACTTCCATTTTTTATCACATGCATCAGAATATAAAGAAGATTGGGTTTTTGAAGGGTGAAGTTTACTCACAGATTAGATGAACAAAGAAAGTTTTGAAATTAGGAAGCTTAATTTTGAAGCTGGAAGCTTGATTTTGAAACTGTATAGATCTTCTTTGATTAAGTTGAATTTGAATCTATGCTTGCTTCAAATTGAAAGCTTGAAGTAGTTTTTTCTTTTTCTTTTTCTTTTCTGGTTTGGTTTTAGATTTGAAAGATGAAAAAAGAAAGGATTGAGATATATAAGTGTATACAGCCCTGGTTTCATCTAAATCATTTCTTTTATATTTTTTTATGAAGAAACCCATACATTTTGACACTTGTATTTGCATGACATCCCTTAGCTTACAAATGTCCACAAGAGAATATTTTATAATTTCTTTTTATGTTTTATATTTATTTTTTATATTTTCTTTTTATCACAATGTTTACTTAAATTGATAAACTCCTTTATTTATTCTTATTTTAAGCTTAAGCTATTTATGCTTGAATTAATAACTATATACATGTTAGTGTTTAAAAATGTAGAGTTTTGAATCTAATTCATTTTTAAGATATTTATTTTGAATTCCAAACCATAGTTTCGTATTCACAATTTACATATATAAATAATAGTAATTAGAAAGAACATTTTAAATTTGTTTGAAAAGAATAAGTTTGGCACATTAAAATGATTATATTAGGAAATTATCCCAATTCTTTTAAATAATATCACTTAAGTTAGACAACATATTATATTTGTTTAAAATGGTAAGTTTTGCAAATTTAAATAATTATATTAGAAGATTATTAAATTAAGTTCATCATACCCAAAATATTATAACTTAAGTTCGTATATAGTGTTTAAACCAATTTATATTTATATCCAGATATTTTTAATTATCAGAATTTTATTTGTTCGACTTATAAATCGGTATTTCTAATAATTTAATTCGGTTAATTGCCAAATAACGACCGTTAAAAATTTGGATCGTCACAAAGACAGTAAATTTGAAAATTGATTTTAACATATAAAATTAAAACCGACTTTTTCATGTTTTCTATCTTTTGGAGAATATCAAAATCTGTTTTCTTTCATCCATGCTTTTCATTGTTGGATTGACTAGCATGTTCCAACTCTTCCATTGCCATACACATAAATATTGAAAATCACAAAACAAAACAAAAATCGAACTAAATACTATTTAAAAATTCTAATGGAAAAACAGTTTTCGAATTTAAAACTATTTGAATTAGTTCTGGTAATTTTGTTACATAATTTGTATTCAAATATAAATGAAATGCATACACAATCAATTTGAAATTATTTATGAAATTGAATGCTAATTTCATGTGTGTGTGTATCTATGCGTCTGTGCATACACGCGCATGTGTGTGTATTTATGTATATGTGTGTGTATATATGCGTATGTATGTATGTACGTGCGTACGTATGCATGCAAGTATGTATCTGTGCTTGCATTATATGTATATGTATATGTATATATTTTAGAATGGATATCAAATACTTTTGGTTGTTATGTACATATGCTTATTATTATTAGTATTTTTTTGAAAGTGGACAAAATTTTAGTAGGCATTTTCTACCCAAAATGATCAGCCCAATACAATGCAAACAAAATAAATTCAAAACCGTCTTTTGCTTTAAACGCAACTAGTTCATAGAATAATCGAAGTAAACTTTCCAGATATCTCTTCCTTCTCTCTCCAATTCGAGCTTAACTATGGCGCCCGAAAATTTTCACTGCTCATTCATTAGATTTCTCCCAATGCCAGCCTAAGATCCGCCCCTACAAACTCGTCTTCTCCTCGTGCCGAGCCGTTGGTATAAATTTTACCACTTATTCTCTTGCTTACTAATTTTAATTCGATAATTGCCAATTTACTGATTTCTGATCCTTATTTTGGAATATTACATATGTGTATGTATATACACAAATATGTGTTATTTTAATTCAAAATTTATTAATGGACTTTCGTGTAAAATCATAGATTTAAGTTGATTTCCTTCCAAATTCAAAAACCAGAATTCAGATTGCAAACTTTTAATTGTAAAACATAGTTTGTTATTATTTATATAGTATATATACATATATTATTATTTTAATTCAATATATATAAGGACTTTTGTGTAAAATTTCAGATCTAATGTCGGTCTCCTTCATAAGTCAATATTAGATTTCAATTTGTTAACTTTAAATTATAAAAAATATAATATTATAAGTTATATGTATAAGTTATGTTGAATTTAAATATAGTTTATTACTATATATACACACATATTATTTCAATTCAAAATTTATGAAAGGGCTTTTGTGTATAATTACGAATCCAACGTTGAACTCTTTCTTAAGTTAAAATTAGATTTCAAATTGCTAATTTTAGATTTTAAAACATGTAAAATAGGCAAAATTAATTTTATTATGTATATATACACACATATACATTTACATAATATATAAAAATATAATTGTAATTTTATATAATTAAAAAAAAACCTATGAACAACAAAGGAATGTATTAAGGACGAATGGATTCGTTGTGGTGTAAATTTCAACATCTATAAATGTACACATTAATCATGTAAATTGTTTATGTGTTGCACTTGCACTATATATATGACTGTATTTGATATGCTTATTATAATGAATAAATAGTTAATTAAATTTAAACTCGCTTCTAAACGAATAAAATAAAATTCTATTTTAGTTCACGTTGGATTGGATATAATAAACCCTTTTTACTTCATATGCCTAATAAATCTAAAATAGGAACTTTTTTGAAGTCTACTTATTTCACTCACTTCCAACTGATCCAATTTCTTCATCTGGAATGAAGAGGAAAATAAACGGAACTAATATATATGACTAATAAGAGAAGACGGAACAATAAACTATTGTAAGAGGTTCTAACCAATCACCCTTTATTCCAAACCGGTCGGATGATTTGTTATACCATTTGACTGATTAGGGGAAGGGGTGGACCCTTTTAGGTCTCCTTATCCCTATTTCGCTTCCATTTCATTGTTTTTCATCCATTTATGCACTTTTTAAGCTCTGAAAAATCTGAAAATATTTCTTTAAAATAATATAACATATTGCAGATGATGAGGCGAAGTTTGAAGTGATTTGTTATCGTTTATGTGGGTTTAAAAGGCTTATACTCTAAAGGATTCGATAAGGATTCTAAGCCAACATTTTCTTTTCACGATCCATCTTTGAGTGTATTTGTTAACATTATTATAATGTTATGAAGATCATTTACTCTATAATATTTTTCTAAGCTCCGTTTTTATTTTTTTCTGCATTATCGCCATGTTTTTGGTGCATCATTCTTTCTATAATAATAGGTTGATTTATGCAATCTATAAAAAATGTTTTGTGCATCTTCCGTCATGCAATCTGCAAATAATACTTATTTACGTAATTTTACCGAATTCCATTATGTCTCGTGCTGACTGGACAGGGATCGATTTTGGGCCTTGGATAACATGTACCATAAAGAAAACTAGGGATCGAAGGAAAAATAAAATAACATAATGTAAAAGTTTGTGGATGTTAGAACTTGAACTTAGATGCCCAAATAGACATTTAAGCCATATGACCACCCATGAGGCAGGATTCTAGTTATTTAAAGAAAAATCAATATTTTTACATATAATAACTATAATATGGAGGTCTTAAACCATCGGTCCTTGGGCCGGTGTCCAGCTTGTCCAAGCCCAAGGACGAGTCTGGTCTTGCATTATGCATGATACAAGCCATCTAATAGGAATCATAACGACTTTTATGAGTTGCATAATTTGATATATCACTGATAAGTGAATATTACGTACAAAAATGTTTTTTCCCTTGCACGGTTCCATGCATGACATGTTGATTTTGAAAAGAAATTATGATCATTTGTTTTTTATACTATTAAAACACGTGATCATTCATTTTAAATGGCGATCGATTGAGAAAAGTGTAGACATGAGTTCAAAAGAAAAACCGTCAAAAGATGAAATACTGAAAACAACTCATGTATGAGACTAAACATATTGTACGGTAAGATTCAGAAAATATGATTTATGCAAGGAAGTTCTTTTCATGGCAAAACCAAAAGGGGAATTATAATTAAAGCTGGACTAGACTTGCAATTGGAAATTTTAAGGTGCTTGCGAGCTTTATATCTCCAAAATTCAGATTGATGGGAAGCAGTAATAAAGAAGACGGCTGATAATGGGTCGACTTGTTACATTCCCTATTCAATTTCCAAATTCATCATCTTTGATTACTCTTAACTTTTCGCACACCACGCGATTGTCAAATGAACGATACTTTCCAAAGGCCCAGAAGCAAAACCCTAACTTACCGTTCTTCACTTAGGTTCACTCAATCAATTCCGGCATAGGTATGTCTCTTTTTTGTTCCCTTTATGTTTCGATTACGTCACAGTACATGTATTTTCTTCAGTTACAAATTTTTCTCGGTTAAATTGATAATATTGCCTTGTTCAAGGAAGATTCATATGAGTGCATTTTTTTCTGTATGAATTGTCGTAAGGAGACGGCAACAAGCCCATCTAGCTTAGTTGGTAGAGCGCAAGGCTCTTAACCTTGTGGTCATGGGTTCGAGCCCTACGGTGGGCGATCTGTTTTGGCCCAACCGACCACGCCCCTCATTCGTCATACTTTTGTACCAATTATTGTAGATTCTTTAGAATTTTTTTACAGAATCATTCACCACAAATTCTCCATGTGTCTTAAGCATCATTCAGTTGAACTATTAATTCATAAGATGACCATTAGCCGAATATAATGCAAATCTTAGATACCCAGCTCCCGTTCTGAAGACAATATATAATAATCTTCAACAATCTATTTATTGTTTTTACAGTCCTTGTCTGTTCAGGAGCTGATTGAGTTAAGACTTGAAAGTTTGAGATTCATTATTTGTCCAAGTTTAATGACCTCCGGATTTGATCTATGATTTACATGCTTACTATAAAACATGAATTTTATATAATTAAATACTTCACTAAATAACAGAATCAATATGAATCCATCTTCATTCAGTATACAATATTTTTCTTCTTTGTTTCAGCTGTCCATTCCAGTTAACGAGATGGATGGATAACAAATTGGGAATTCTTATTTGAATTTCAAATAAGTAACACGACATACTCACAAACCTTGGTAACACGGTAAACAAGTATGTAATACTGTGTTCATCTTTGGAAACTCGTACATATAATTTAGCTTTCACAAAAAACTCAACTACTCAACAGCCTGAGCGATATTGCTAATGAATAAACCATTAAAGCACTACCCTAATCAGTAAAAAAATTGGCACCGAGTTTGTTAATTTCTTACCTAATAGTGTTCTTCTATCTAACATGATAGCGAGCTTCCTTACAATTTTATTTTCAATGCAAACATACTCAAATGGTCCTGATCTTCTCGTAGTCATGCTTACATTTCTCACATTTACATGCAGCAAAGTGTACAGTAACAACGTAGATTATGTACAGTAACAACATAGATTATGTAAGACAAATGCACATAGGAGGTTATTCATGGGCGGTGGCCCATGATTCAGATATGCATGGATATATGTCTCGTGCTCATGAGTATACTATATGCTAACAGATTGCGACTGCATTAGTAGATATTTAATAGAGCAAGGGTGTCTGGTGCAGGTTAGTTCTACTAAGAAATTTTTTTCGTCTTCAGTATGAAATTTTTAGGTTTGATCAGTTTGCGTCTGATTGTAGCTAGGCCTATCAATGGGTTAGATGAGGTCTGGATGGCTTAAACCCGGTCCTAGATACTGCAATTGTAACCCGAGCCCAGCCTGAGCCTGTTGGGTATTTCAAACTCATTACTTGAGCCCGGGCAGTTGGGTTCTTTGAGCCCATTGTGTAAAATTGTATACATGGCTTAAAATATCGATGATATAACCATCATCTTAACCCGTAACATTGGAAATTTGGTACATGAATAATCTTTGCAAACGAATTGGTTGGTGATGAAACATGTCTCACAAACAAATTGGAGAATTGAGCTTCGCTTGTAAACTTGGCTCCCAATTGAGTGTGCACCAAATCCACGGTGCACATACTTCATGTATTTTACAGGATACCATCAAGTTTAAATGAAAATACTTGATTGTAGATTGAAAATTTCGAAAGTGGAAATATAATTTGGGAAATGAGAATTTGTATTGCGATTTCAATTTTGTTAAAAAAATATTTTAGTTTGCAACTCATTATTTCATAATTTAACCTTTTTCGTTTGCTTCAAAAAAGCATTATCAAACATTTATCTCAAAAAAAGAGATCCCAAGTTTTTTTAACATGGTTAATTGATGGTAATGAGATTCGATATTAACAATTTTAATAGATAACCTGGACGCGTAATACTATTCCAAAGTGGATATACCGAAATGCCAAGTATAGTTTGTGCTTTATATTAATAGTTCCATTTTTGAAAGAATTATATACTCTTGGAAATGAAAAGTAATGGGATATAAATAAGTACAATAACCCTCTTTTGATGAATCAATGCCAAACAAATACCTTAATATGAAAACAAAATCAACAAATGTGGGTATTTAAGTTGAGAAAAGAACTTGGATGAGAGTATTAAATTGGTAGGGACTTTAAGGTAAAATAGTTACGAGAATCAAGAAGAGGAGAGCAAAAGCTTCTGCTTTGCTATTGTTTTTGTTAGACAATTACATAGATTTAGCAGTTGTGTTTGTTTGTAATAATTTACCATTTTTTAAACGGAAAAAAATTATATAGACTTGAATGTAAAATATTTGGAGATAATTTGAGAAAGACCTTGTAAATTATTCTAGAAGTTATAAATTATAGGGATTTAAATGTAAATGGGATGGAGAATTAAGGAGAACCATGTACCTAATTGTGGAAATTGTAAAATATAGAGTTGAATGTATAATAATATAAGAAAATTAAGAAGATTTTTAGTAATTCTTAGAATTAACAAGAGACTTGGATATTTTGCTACATTATTGTTATTCAATATACATGATTGGTAACTGTATAGGTACTATGGCTTAGATATGTAAGAAGAGAGGTTGGGGACATGAATTTGATTACCTAGCGAAGTGATGATTAAAGTAAAATTTAAAATTGATTAAAAAGCTTTCATAGCTCAGTTGGTTAGAGCACCCGTTTAGTAAGCCGGAGGACTTGAGTTCAACTCTCAATGAAATCAAGTTTTTTTTTTTACAAAAAAAGTATTTTTCTCCTCAAATAAAGTGAGTATTATTTTAATTTGTGTCTTCTTGGTTGACCATTCTTCACCTTGCTCTTAACTTTGACCTCTCGTATTAGAATAGGCGAACCAAGTTATTTTTTTTCAAAAAAAGTGCTTTCTCTTCAAATAAAGTGAGTACTATTTTAATTTGTGTCCTTTGTTTCCTCTCGTATACTTCTAGTGTAACGACCCAACTCCCTATCTTCAGGAAATCGCATCGCTAATAAGAAAGAAAGGGATAGAGAATAGAAAGAAAGAGAAGAAAGAAGAACAACACATCAGAATCTAAACAGCGGAACGAATAAATTATATTAATAACATAAAATATTTACATAGTTTACAATCACTATCAGAGTATACAGATAATACAACACATACTAGACAGTTATACACCCGTCTAGTATTTACAACATAATACAATCTCATAGCCAATCACAGAACACACAGCGGAATATAAATATCTAACGCAGAAGCCTCCTGCTCCATTGCTTCTCCAATATTCGTCAAAGCTAACCCGAATCCTAACCTGAATCCCTTGGATACTCGTAAAAATTTGAGCACCCAAGAGTTTATAAAAAAACAAAAATAAACTCCGGGTCAGACATGGGTCTGGTGTGAGTAACAGGTTAAAGTTGCTAAACTTTTAAAAATTCTTTTGAAAAGAAAAGGTATCACGTAAGACTTCCCACACATAAACATGGAAAAGTTTTTACCTTACGCTAACCAAAACATTTGATAGGAAATCCGATGATATTATAATAGTGCCTAGGGTTTTCAAATAAATATGAAATAGCCGAAATTGATACATGATTAAATTCCAGCTACTAGCCACAAAATTGGGTAATACAATCAAAACCGTTGGCACTTATTGGATTTTGGATTCCATACAATGGCAGGGCTACTGGGGTACCGCCCGTCACAGTACGTGGCCTAGATCACCGTACCGAGGAGTACTCCCACTCCCCTACAACACAAGGCCGGATCCGTTCCTTACTGAACAGTTCCGAACAAGACAACCCCGGCAGTTGTCGCGAACCAACCGCCCCACACAGCCGAATATAAGGGACCTCTAGACAGGGATCAATCTTGCTCTCCAGTGGGGGCTACCCACGAAGCCTTGCTGCACCTCCCTTGTTTTAGCCATTCCCGGTTGATGAGGCTTGAGGCTACGATTACCTTTATAGGACATCAAATCTTAGAATACTCATCGTCCGCCTGACGATGTGCTGAAAGCATTCAATCCATACAAGTTCGTTCTGGGTTCGAACGAAACCGAAGGCACTATCTCGTTGCACTCGTTATTGGAATCACCCTCAGAGTCAACGACCATAGCCCTTGCACTCTGATTCACCATCTCGAATCTATAAGCACTATTCCGTCAAACTCATTACGGAATCACCCACAGAGTTATACTGACGTATAGCCCTTACACCTCGAGTCTTCACTTGCTCCACTTGGATTAACGACCTAACGTTTAATTGGAATTGATGTGGTTTTCGGATTCCAAATATGGAAACCCGATCCCGGTCTCATCGAAATCCAAAGCGTGTCTTTTAGGTCCAAGCTGTTTTAAGTTTAAAACAATTGAATTCTAATTATCTATATACACACAGATAGATACTTCATATCATCATAATGGATAATCAACAATTATCATAAACAGGTAATCTATATTATCATCATAACTTGATAATCTACATTATAATCATCCATAGATAACTCATATCATCATCACAATGCAACCAATGCATCCATATCACACAATACTAATCTCATATCTGAGATTCAAACCATTCAAGGTAACCATATCATCCATTCATAAGCAAAGATCTACAAACACGCCGTCTATAATTAATTTAAAATGAATTAAATTAATTTCTTCTATCTCTAATTAATTTAAAGTGAATTAAATTAATTACCTATCTTTAATTAATTTAAAATGAATTAAATTAATTACTTCACCATTTAGAACTTGCTTACTTAACCATTAACTGATTATCAATCAACTAAATAATTGTCCTCAAATTAATCACCTTAATTAATCACCCTTGATTAATTATCCCTTAATTACATTCAAGTAATTATCTTTAATTAATTTACAAATTAATTATCCTTAACCAAAATCAGTAATTAACCTTTAATTACTTCATTAATTAATTAATTATAATTAATTACATTAGTCCTTAATTAATTACATCGATTAATTACTTCCTTAATCACTTATCATTGATTAATTAATCTTAATTAATTAATCCTTAATTACATCATTAATTATATTAATTAATGATCCTTAATTAATTTTAAATTAATTACTTATTTAAATTAATTACATTAAGTAATTATTCTTAATTAAACCACAATTATTAATCATTTTTTTTATTAATTACTTTTAGTAATTAACTATTCTTAATTACTTTCTTAATCATTCCTAAATTAATTACATTTAATAATTAATTAATTTATTAATCATCCCTGATTAAACTCATTAGTAATTAATTAATTACATCACTTAATTATTCAAATAACTTAATTAATAAATGCTTAAATTAATTCCATTAAGTAATTAATTATTAATCACTTCACAAAGTAATTAATCCCAAATATCATACTTTAATTAATTACTTCCAGTAATTTACTTAACTTAATTACTTCTCTAAGTAATTATTTCTCAATGATTACTTATCAACTCATTTAATGATTATTATAAATTAACTAAAGTTAATTAATTAATTTAAACTAATCCAATCAATAAATTAATTACACAAAGTAATTAATATCTTTAATTATTTTCATATAATAATCATACTTAATTAAGTTTCATAATTGATTATTTAAACTAATTAACCCAATTAATTATCAAAATTAATTACATTAATTAATTAATAAATAATCACAAGTTAATGACCTTCTTTAACTTATTAACAAAATTTTAAATTACCTTTCTTAAGTAATTAACTTAAATTAATTACTAATTTAATTATCCCTAGTTAATTTATTTCAAATCTTTAATTAACTAAACAAATTAATTAATTAAATTATTTAAATTACCTTACAAATTTAAATGAAACAAAGATCATTAAATCTTAAATTTACTTTTAAAACTAAAACATTTCTTATTCATGATTACTTTATTATTAATAAAGTAATTTAAATCAATTTATCTTAAAATTGTTTTCAAATTACATTTTAAATTTAAAATTTAAAAAGGAATCAAACTTAACTTAAACAAAGTTTTAAAAACATTTTAAAATCTTTAAAGCTTTATTCTTATTTTATAAAAGAAGTTATAAGAAATTTAAACTCCAAATTCATTTAAAATTACAAATCATATTTAAATATGTTTGAACAACCAATTTGTTCAAACATTTAAATTTCTTTTTAAAACTTCCTTAATTCTCAAACATTGTTTCAAAATTAAATTTTGATTCCAGATTTAAACTTATGTTTAAATCCTTACTTAAATTTAAAGCTTATCCTAAATTAAAATATTTAAACTCTTGAAATTGTTCTAAACATTTTGTTTCAAATTTTAAATTTCAAACCTGGATTCAAAACTCATTTGAAATCCAAACCTTAAATTTTGATTTAAATTCTATTTTCAAAATCCTGCATTTAGATTTTAAAACAAACTTAAAAATTAAAACTACAGGCTTTCATAAACCTGTAATTTCAGAAAGCAACCCGAGTTTCCCCCTTATTTGCTTCGAGTCGCAAACCTAGATACTTGGAGCAAAATTCGAATTCACTCGAGTATAACTCGAGTACAATACTACTGCAAATCCCAACTTCCCTAATACTTTTCTCTGCTCCGTGCATATGCACGGTGGCTGTAGCCACCTCCGGCCACCACCCAGGCCATGAACAAGTCGCCGTTCATCTCAGCATCACCTCACTACCGTCAAACCATTCTATTCCACTCGAAAACGAATTCGAGTTTCCCCCAATCCAAACCTGTCAGCAACAACAACACTCCTTCACCCAAACCTGAAAACCCCATGTCCTCTCTCCACCGGTCACCGGCGCCCTAGCAACTCCGTCCATCCCTTCACCAATTCCCAAACTACCATCACCCATAAAATCAAGACACTCGGTCACCTGTAGCCTCCTCACCGATCCATTAAACAGTGCCTAGGTTTACAATTTTCCCCCCTTTCATTTCCCAGAAGAAAACACAAATGCACATAATTTCAAAACTAAAAATTGAAATTTGGATTTTAAAAATCATAATTTAGTTTAAAGATTTTATTCAAACATCTGGAATTAAGAAATAATCATTATGCTTTGGTTAGATTCCAGTTTCTCTGCCTTTACCTGTTTCCAGAAACTACAGGTATATTTTTCTTTTCTTTTTTTTTTCCTTCTGAACAAATCTTAATTTTAATTTATGCATACAATATAAGCATACATTGTTTGGTCTCATGTATTATTACAGATTTATCTCAGAGAAATTAAATCAGTTACTAAATTATGAACCTGAAAGAAACCTATAAGAACATAACAGTCATCTAGTCATAATCCATTCATACATTCAAACATTCAATTGCATATATACAGTATTGCATTCAAAATCATACACAAGCAAACTACTCAACATGAAATCAGCTAATCATTTTCATAGCAAACTTATTTAAGCAACAAATTTATACTTATTATTTAAAAAAGAATTGTTACTCACCTGGGATTTTATGAAACAGAGCTTTGATTTAACTTGCATGCAGGCTTTGATTTCATATGTATTTAAATCTTTAATTTTGAAAAACTTTTAATTTGCAGTTGCATGTTGAGATGGCCTTGAATGCTTGATTCCCAAATGCAGGCTTTACATTAAGCTTGATTTATCTTGCAAATTTGCTGTTGCTTTGCACATAAATTTGCATGCAGGTTGAAGAAATTTGAATGTTGCTGTTAAAACTTGCATTGCTTTTACTTCTTTGAATTTTCTGATGAAACTTGAGTTGCTAGCATGCAAATTTTATTATGCTTTCGAAAATGGTTTTACAGAGGAAAGGAATTTCAGGTGCAGGCTATTTTCTTTTGTATTTGGAAAGGTTTAACAGAGGACTGCAGATTTGTTTATGGATTTGATTCTCAGAAAAAAATGCATAGGCTTCACATTTGTTTCAGCTGAGATTCTCTTTTTTTTTCTTGAGAAATGGAAATTAGAAAGGATAGAAATGAAAGAAACATGTTTTATACAAGATAAAATGATTTTATTTAAAATATAAAGAAAATCAAAATAAAAGACACTTGTCACAAACTTATATTAATATGATAACACATGTCTCATTAGTTGATTAAAATGTTAACATTTGTTTTATACTACTTAATGTGTTTTATAAATGAAATGTATTTCTTTTTATTTTATTTTATTTTAAAAGTAAATAAAACTCTTTCACTTTATTTGTATTTATATATGTGTAAGTTATTTCCATGAGTAAATGTATATACATTCCTTTTTTAAAGAAAATGAAGTGAAACAATTTATATAAAAATGAAAACTTATTTACAAGATTCATATAGATTTATTCATTTGAATTTCAAAATGAATTCAAATTCAAATGCTATTTACATTTAAAATCCAATTTTAAAATTAATTTATATTAACATATTTATTTTGACAATAATAATTTTGTCTTTTAAAACATATCTACATTTATACATTTATTATTATTAGAAAATAACATGTTTATTAACTTTAAATCATTTATAAAAGAAATCATAAATTACATATCTTATTTATCTTAATTATATACATTAATGTTTAATGTTTTAAATGGTATTTTAAATTTCTAAATAATTCCAAATTATAATTATTAAGCTATATTTAAAAACAAATAAAATAAACTTTTATTTATCTTATTAAAATTTAAACTATATTTTAAAATACAATTATACAAATTTAAAACAATTACTTTAAGTATTTTAAACAATTAGTTATTTATTAAATAAAATAATAATCTCCAAATCATTTAAAATGAATATTAGAATTTAAAAATAATATTTTATTTGTTCATTTAACTTCAAATGAAACATATCTATTCACAATATATATATATATATATATGTGTGTGTGTGTGTGTATATACATTATAAATAGGAAAACAATTTATTAGTTTTTAAAAGATAAAATTCATCAATTACACATTAATTTAATTGGATTATTAAATCAAGTAAATTTTATTAAAATTTTATCAAATCAATTTAATTTTAAATACAGATTATTAAATTGATATTGCTAAAATTTCCAGGATATCACATCTAGTACCATTAATCTACCTGTTCTTGGTTGACCATTCTTCACCTTGCTCTTAACTTTGAGCTCTTGTATTAGAATAGGCGAACCAAGTAAATGGACGTTCATCTAGCTCAGTGAATGGAAGACTATTGACACATAGAAGATTAATATTAAATAAGCAAATGCATATGGTTGATGATATAGACTAAAGAAGTTTAAATAATCCTTTGTCAAAAATGATATGAGATTCAAATATATTTACAATAGTCAAGTAAACTTTAATCTGGAACAAGTGATTATTTGCTCCACCATTTAATTCATTGTTCCTCAATTTGAACTTAAGGTCTTCCGTTTGTTCTTATTTACATTTTGAATTTGGTTTAAGAATAATTACCCTTCATCGTTGTTAATGCGTTTCTCATCAATGATATTAACAGATTCCATACAGATAAAATTTGAAATAAATCGAAACTGATATCTTGAAGGAAAAATTAAAATGAATGCTGTTGTAATTCTTTATTGCAAAATGAAGTATTGATTACAATTTTCTTTCATATGCTTTCTATTGCCAGTAACAGTCTCTTATATACAATTTAAAACAAAAATGTGCTTTGGGCTTACGTGTATAAGTTACAACCCATATATGCCTTAACTATGCTGAGATAAAAGATACATGACAAGCCGCATGCTCTTTAATTCCCCCCCTCAATCCAATATTAGGTTTAGGGTTACTTTTACATCTCAAATCCATGGCGATGCTTGAGAGAGCGATCACGAATTTCCTCGATCCTCCACACTAATTGATTCTTCACCGGAAGTCCTCTCCTTTAACTGAGAATTCCCATTAACTTTTGATATCCCTTCAGAGTTCGACTTAAGATCTTACTTTTTAGATCTGGTTCTAGTATTATTCTGAGACAACTTGCTTGCTGAAGTTATTCCTGTTTGAGGTGACTTGATTTGAGCATTCTTCTCTTTGTCGAAGATTGTCTCTGTGAGAACCGCCTTGTTCTCTACCTTCAGTTCGGCTCGAAACTTTAGAAAGTTTCTTGCTGACAAAGCCTTGATAAGCACGTCCGCACGTTGGTAAGTCGAAGGTATGTGATTGATTTGCAAATTTCCTCTCTGAACTTGCTCACGAACAAAATATAAGTCAATTTCGATGTGTTTTGTTCGTGCGTGCAATATTGGGTTGGCTGCCATGTACACAGTGCTTTGATTATCACACCATAATATTGGTTTGACTACTGTGTTGATTTGTTATTCTTTTAGTAGAGATTGTAGCCAAATTATCTCTGCAGTAGCACTTGCAACACTTCTATATTCTGCTTCTGTGCTTGATCTTGATACAGTAGTCCGTTTTTTGAGCACCATGACACCGGATTGTCTCCAATGTAGATGCAGTATCCTATTACAGACTTTCGATCATCGATGTCTGTAGCCCAATCTGCATCTACATATGCTACGATGTTTAAATAACCGCATGCTCTTAACAATAATCCAAAGTCCATTGTTCCTTTAAGATATCCGAGAATCCTTCTTACTGCCTTCCGGTGTTCATCACGTGGTTCCTGCATAAATTGAGAAACTTTGTTAACACTAAATGATATAACTGGCCTAGTAATAGTATTGTATTGTAGTGCTTGTTTGATGTGAATTTTTGTTTGATGATAACAAATATATATATATATATATATATATCAATATGTGTTTGCAGATTGTACTATATACATATAGGAATACATATTCATATTGAATAATAATACTATTGCACAGAATTTATATCAGTATTTTTATTCAATATAATATTTTACAAAGTTTTCAGCTCTCTCTATATACATACACTTGTTTATACATTTCATATTCATATTTTCTCTCACTACAACACACAACACTGTACATTTTATAGAACCATTAATCTGCATCTAACTGCATTGTCCAGCTCCAGTTCTTGTCATTATATAATTCAATCAGTATTTTTGTTCAATATAATATTTTACAAAATTTTCAGCTCTCTCTATATACATACACTTGTTTATACATTTCATATTCATATTTTCTCTCACTACAACACACAACACTGTACATTTTACAGAACCATTAATCTGCATTTATCTGCATTGTACAGCTCCAGTTCTTGTCATGTCACCTGTGTACCTGTGTAATTAGCAACTACAGCAGCAATCTGAAAATAAACAAATTTGAATTTGCAAAAATATAAATTTGTTTTTATTGGTGCCTCTGTTATTTGGGTTGTTCGTCATCATTTACATTTGAATTCATCACACACAAAGTCGTGCACATAGATATATACACTTATATTCCTATCAGGGACAGGTAATCAAAAGTGGCTGCAGTACACACGTGTACTTTTATACACGTGTGCACTACCTCGCCAACTCGTGTGTGCAGCCAACAAAAGCATGCATGCAAGTGCAGACCAAATACAAGTTGTACAAGATTGCCACCAACATAACAACAAACTCAGTGAAGCCCAAGTATACAACTACAGTATCATGACCAAAGACAAATCAGAGAGGAGTATGCAATGTCGAGAAACAACATCAAGTTCAAATAACAAGTAGTGCAGTAATGGGTGAACAGAAAACAATTGAACAAGTGACTCAGGCAAATACACATGAAGACCAACAACATCAAGTGAGAAACAAAAAAGTTCAACTGAATCAAGTACACAAATGTACACAATCCAAGCAGCCGATACATATGAAACAATTGGAGCAACAAAACATCAACTACAAGCCCAAGTGATAACAGACCACTGAACATATTATATTGATGACATACTACAGTGCAGACCAAAAGCAGCGACCAAGTAGCATGTACACAATATTCTAAATCCCAAAGCAACTCAACAACAATGCATGCAACATGGTGAACAAGACAAAGTGCAGACACAAGAAGTGATACTTCAATGACAAATTGGAGCAACAGTTCATTTATGCAACAGTGACAAATGACACAACAGTTTTGAACAAGTACACCAGTGACACCAATGCAATCAAGTGGCTAAGAAAGTAACATGCAGTTTTGCAGTGATACAAGGCAAACTGGCAACAACAAGTTAAAGTGTAACAATACATGATGAATCAGACCACACGACAAACAAATCAGTGTAGCACCAAGTCATATACAAGCTTCACTGAATCAAAGGAACATTAGAGACATGGAAATAATGATATCGAGTGATACAAATGCAACAACCAAAGTCAAGGGCCGAGCAACAGAATCAATTATGCAACAGTGAAGAATAACCAGAGTTGTACAAGTTCGACACAGCATGGTACAATGCAGATACAACAAGTCTCGACCAAAATCAGTGACTCAATGCAAACATGAACCACAATAATATGCAAAATCAAGTTTACAGAGAACAGATCAAATGAAGCATGTACGCATAGTATGAAGAACACTAAGGTTCAAGTGCAAAAGAAAGAAAGTGCCAAAGAAGTCAATGCCGTGTAAATCAATACTACAGAGATGAACGAATTTTAACAGTGCAGAGATGACCAAGTAAAAAAAAATTCAAATACGTATCTTTGAAAAAGTCAAAAAGTAAAAGAGGAAAGTTTTTGCCGCATCAATCGAACGCTACAAAATCAAGGCCGTGCGCATCAAGTTGAAAATATTTCAGGAAAGCAAGAATTAGGAAAGTGTCAAATTGATACGAACAAATTCAAGTGTCTCAGAATTCATATAAATACCACATCCAAATTCATCATCGGCATCGAGTTCGAATACGAAAATCATAAAAGCACATAAAGAGAAAATTACATACCGAAGCATACGTTGAACTCGATCAAATCGAAGTAGCAAAGAGCAACTCAAAGAAATAGACGATCGACAAAGAGAGGACCAGAATCAATCATATGCTCGATCAACTATCGGCAGTAGCTGTTTTCAAACCCTAAATTGGATCGAAGGGATGAAGCCCTAATTTGGGACAATAATCGCCGCCATTTTTTTTATCAGAGAAAATCGAAAGTGACTGAGTGAAAGAATAGAAAAGGGGCGGCCGTATGTTTTAATTAGGGTTTAGTTTTTTTTAATTAGGGTTTAGTTTGTCAAATAGGGTTTAGCTTTAAAATCAAGTTTTAATCATTTTTGCTCTTATTTTTTTCTTCTGTACTTTTTGATTTAAATCTTGGTAAATCACCACCTAGGTTTTGGTTGTGTCAGATTGTCTAGTTAGAATTAGTTCAGTGAGCAGGGTGTGCGAGTTTGCAAAACTCTATAGGCGGTAGCAGGGTGTGCGAGTCTGTTAGAGTGTTTGTAAGCGGGAGACTGTTTAATTCTAATAGAAATCTGGGAATGCAGCAATAGGCAGGGGTTGCCGAAGTTGGGTAAATTTTGTTTGTGATTTACTTTTCAGCATATTTACTTCTCTGCAGTTTGTTTTTATGTTTAATTCGAGAAAATTTGCTATAACCCTATTCACCCCCTCTAGGGTTAATCTAGATCCTACAAGTGGTATCAGAGAAGGTTATCTTTCTTTAACTCTAGAGTCATGAATCCACCAAATAATAGCTCAGAGGAATTTAGTGAGGTCTGTTGGTGGGCTAAGGAGCAACAAGAATGGTTTCTAGATTCAGGGTGTTCTAGACATATGACAGGTGACAAATCGAAGTTCCTTAGCCTAGAAAATTTTAAAGGTGGAAATGTGATCATGGGAGATAATAGCAAGTGTAAGATTATTGGTAAAGGTAAAGTAGGTAATGGTACGTTTTCCTTGACTAATGTTTTATACGTTGATAATTTGCATCACAATCTCATTTCTATTAGCCAACTATGTGACAAAGGTATGAATGTGGTCTTTGATAGTGATACTTGCAAAATCATTGATAAATCTTCTAATAACATTGTTTTTATAGGCAAAAGAAAAGGAAATGTTTACTCGCTTTCGTTTGATAATCTAAATCTTTCTAGTTGTTTGGTAGCCACTGACGAAGAGGCATCTTTATGGCATAGGAGATTTGGACATGCTAGCATGAGCCTCTTAGAAAAACTTGAAACGAAAGAATTAGTCAGAGGGTTACCACATAAGAAATTTAAAAATAATAAAGTGTGTAAAGCATGTTCCTTGGGCAAGCTTAGTCGATCATCATTTCGCCTTAAAAATATTGTTAGCACATCAAGGGTCCTTGAATTAATTCACATGGACTTATTTGGACCAAATGAAATTGCAAGCTTGAATGGAAAACATTATTGTTGTGTATTCGTTGATGATTATTCTAGATTTACATGGGTTTATTTCTTAGCCAAAAAGTCTGAATCTTTTGATTATTTTTCAAAATTTGCAAAACTTGTTCAAAATGAAAAAGGAGTTTCAATTAAAACTTTGAGAAGTGATCATGGAGGCGAATTTGAAAATTTGGAATTTGAAAGCTTTTGTGAAGAAAATGGTTTAAAACATGAATTTTCTACTCCACGAACACCTCAACAAAATGGGGTGGTTGAAAGGAAAAATCGTACATTACAGGAATTGGCTAGATCCATGTTGAGTGAGTCTAAACTACCTCTAACCTTTTGGGCAGAGGCAGTGAATACTTCGTGCTATGTAATGAATAGAGTAATGATTAGAACAATACTTGACAAAACATCTTATGAATTGTGGCATGAAAGGAAACCTAACATTTCTTATTTTCGTGAATTTGGATGTCCTTGTTTCATTCTTAACACAGGTGATCAACTTGGAAAATTTGAATCAAAGGCTGATGAGGGAATTTTCATGGGCTATTCAACAAGGAGCAAGGCTTACATGATATACAACAAACGAACAAAAACGATTGTTGAATCAACCAATGTGAAATTCGATGAATCTGACTTGGAAAGGACGACTGAAAAGACGGTTGACGATGGGCTAGATCATGAAGGCATTGAAGAAGGGACATCTAGTGGGAAAGCTGAAAGTAGGACTGTTGATGCTGGTAGATTGAAGTTCAAATCCAATCATCCTCCTGAATTGGTTATAGGTGATCCTACGGAAGGTATACGCACTCGCTCGTCATTTGATAAAAATTTATGTGCGTTTTGTTGCCACAGTGGTTTTATTTCTGAGATTGAACCTGATTCTATTGAAATGGCTCTTAATGATGAAAGTTGGGTTTTAGCAATGCAAGATGAACTTAATCAATTTAAGAGAAATAAAGTTTGGAAATTAGTTCCTAGGCCTAATGACTATCCAATTGTTGAAACTAAATGGGTGTTCAAAAATAAGCTTGATGAATCAGGAAATGTAATTAGAAACAAAGCTAGGTTGGTCGCAAAAGGATATAACCAAATAGAAGGTATAGATTTTGATGAAACATTTGCTCCAGTGTCTAGGTTAGAAGCCATTAGGATTTTGCTAAGTTTTGCATGTTATAAGGGTTTCAAACTTAAACAAATGGATGTAAAAAGTGCCTTTCTAAATGGTGATTTGAAAGAGGTTTTTGTTGAACAACCCCCCGGTTTTGAAAATCATGATTTTCCAAATCATGTGTATAAACTAGAAAAAGCATTATATGGTCTTAAGCAAGCTCCTAGAGCTTGGTATGACTGCCTTTGTACATATCTTTTGGAAAATGGCTTTAAAAAGGGGAGTGCTGACACGACACTGTTTCTATTACATAAAGGAAGTGAATTTTTGACTGTTTAGATTTATGTGGATGATATTATTTATGGTGCTACTAATGAACTCTTGTGCGAGAAATTTTAACAAGTCATGTAGGCTAAATTCGAGATGAGCTTGGTCGGAGAATTGAAATATTTTCTTGGATTCCAAATCAAGCAAAGCAGTGATGGTATTTTTATTTCACAATCCAAGTATGTGTTGGAACTGTTGAAGAAATTTGGAGTTGAGAACTCCAAACCATTGAGAACTCCTATGAGCCCATCAACAAAGTTGGACAAAGACGAGAAAGGAATTGCTGTTGATCAGAAGAAATATCGAGGGATAATTGGTTCACTTCTCTATCTTACTGTTTCTACACCTGATATTATGTTTTCTGTGTGTTGTGTGCACGTTTTCAATCTAATCCTAAAGAATCTCATCTGAAAGCCACTAAACGAATTTTGAGATATCTTTCACACACACACAAATTTGGATTATGGTACCCGTCTTGTGAAAATTTTGATTTAGTTGGCTATTCTGATGCTGATTATGCTGGTTCAATTGTTGACAGGAAAAGCACTAGTGGGACATGTTTCATGCTGGGACATTCATTAGTTTCATGGTCAAGTCGAAAACAGAATTGTGTTGCATTATCCACCACTGAAGCAGAATATATTGCTTTAGGACGTTTTTGTGCTCAAATTTTATGGATGATGCAAACTCTTTCTGATTTTGGCTTAGTTTATAAACAAGTTCCATTAAAATGTGATAGTAAAAGTGCAATAGACTTGTCAAATAATCATGTTCATCATTCACGCATAAAACACATTGATGTGAGACACCACTTTCTTAGAGATCACTTTGCTAAGGAAGACATTTGCATTAAACATATTTCAACTAAGGCTCAACTTGCTGATATTTTCACAAAACCCCTCCCTGAAGACAGATTTTCCAGATTACGTTTGGATTTGGGGATTATAGAAATTGACTAATCATTTTCCATTTTTTAGTTGAAATATTCTTGGATATATACTTTCAACTTCAATTTCTAGGATTCAAACCAGTTTTGGATATTATCCAAAGATTGATTCGAATATGGTATTCAGTATTGGATATTACATAATATAATTAATTTGGTAACTTACTCCACGACCATTTCTATTTCTACCATCTTTCTATCGTACATAATGGTTTTGTAAAATGAGAAGAGTGGATTATCTTGTAAAATATATAAAAAAATGATAATAACCCTCATGCATTCCATTCTCATTTAAAAGTCCTTATGGTTATGCATGGATGGAGCATGTGAGTGAATTATTTTTATCATTACTCCATTCTCATTTAAAAGTCCTTATGGTTATGCATGGATGGAGTATGGTAACTAAGTATTCTAGTCTCACTTAAAAGTCCGGATGCTTAGACTAATAAGTAACTGATGATCCCATTTAAAAGTCCTTATGGTTATGCGTGGTTAGTAAGTGCTTATTTTTGTGCTTAAAGGTCAAATTAATTTTAAAATATCTCTCTTCTTATTATACAAAAACCGAATCATCGATCCATTCTCTACAACGTGGAAATTGTTATCTCGTTATGATATATTATTTTTTGTTCCTACTGTTCCATTGTTTTTTTTCTAGTCTTTTGATAATGACAAAAGGGGGAGAAGAACAAGATTTTGATAAGGAAGTAAATGTTTTTTGGAATACTTCAACAAATTTGTTAAATGTTGTTAGTTAATTTTCTTTAGTTCTTTTATTCTTCTGTAATTCTCTAAATCTTCTAAATAGGGAGTGGTCTCAGTTGTAGGGGGAGCATTCATATAGGGGGAGCTAAATATTTCATGCTCAAACACATTTATTAGAATTTCAAAATCATTAATATATATGTTTGTCATCATCAAAAGGGGGAGATTGTTTGATGTGAATTTTTGTTTGATGATAACAAATATATATATATATATATATATATATATATATCAATATGTGTTTGCAGATTGTACCACATAGGAATAAATATTCATATTGAATAATAATACTAATGCACAGAATTTATATAATTCAATCAGTATTTTTATTCAATATAATATTTTACAAAGTTTTCATCTCTCTCTATATACATACACTTGTTTATACATTTCATATTCATATTTTCTCTCACTACAACACACAACACCGTACATTTTACAGAACCATTAATCTGCATCTATCTGCATTGTCCAGCTCCAGTTCTTATCATTATATAATTCAATCAGTATTTTTATTCAATATAATATTTTACAAAGTTTTCAGCTCTTTCTATATACATACACTTGTTTATACATTTCATATTCATATTTTCTCTCACTACAACACACAACACTGTACATTTTACAAAACCATTAATCTACATCTATCTGCATTGTCCAACTCCAGTTCTTGTCCTGTCTCCTGTGTACCTGTATAATTAGCAACTACAACAGTAATCTGAAAATAAACAAATTTTTATTTGCAAAAATATAAATTTGTTTTTATTGGTGCCTCGGTTATTTGGGTTGTTCGTCATCATTTACATTTGAATTCATCACACACAAAGTCGTGCACATAGATATATACACTTGTATTCCTATCAGGGACAGGTAATCAAAAGTGGCTGCAATACACACGTGTACATTTATACACGTGTGCATTGCCTCGCCAACTCGTGTGCGCAGCCAACAAAAGCATGCATGCAAGTGCAGACCAAATGAAAGTTGTACAATATTGCCACCAACATAACAACAAACTCAGTGAAGCCCAAGTATACAACTACAATATCATGACCAAAGCAAAATCAGAGAGGAGTATGCAATGTCGAGAAACAACATCAAGTTCAAATAACAAGCAGTGCAGTAATGGGTGAACAGAAAACAATTGAACAAGTGACTCAGGCAAATACACATGAAGACCAACAACATCAAGTGAGAAACACAAAAGTTCAACTGAATCAAGTACACAAATGTACACAATCCAAGCAGCCAATACATATGAAACAATTGGAGCAACAAAACATCCACTACAAGCCCAAGTGACAGCAGACCACTGAACATATTATATTGAAGACATACTATAGTGCAGACCAAAAGCAGCGACCAAGTAGCATGTACACAATATTCTAAATCCCAAAGCAACTCAACAGCAATGCATGCAACATGGTGAACAAGACAAAGTGCAGACACAAGAAGTGATACATCAATGACAAATTGGAGCAACTGATCATTTATGCAACAGTGACCATTGACACAACAGTTTTGAACAAGTACACCAGTGACACCAATGCAATCAAGTGGCCAAGACAGTAACATGCAGTTTTGCAGTGATACAAGGAAAACTGGCAACAACAAGTTAAAGTGAAACAATACATGATGAATCAGACCACACAGCAAACAAATCAGTGTAGCACCAAGTCATATACAAGCTTCACTGAATCAAAGGAACATCAGAGACATGGAAATAATGATATCGAGTGATACAAATGCAACAACCAAAGTAGAGGGCCAAGCAACAGAATCAATTATGCAACAGTGAAGAATAACCAGAGTTGTACAAGTTCGACACAGCATGGTACAATGCAGATACAACAAGTCTCGACCAAAATCAGTGACTCAATGCAAACATGAACCACAATAATATGCAAAATCAAGTTTGCAGAGAACAGATCAAATGAAGCATGTACGCATAGTATGAAGAACACTATGGTTCAAGTGCAAAAGAAAGAAATTGCCAAAGAAGTCAATGCCGTGTAAATCAATACTACAGAGATGAACGAATTTTAACAGTGCAGAGATGACCAAGTAAAAAAAAATCAAATACGTATCTTTGAAAAAGTCAAAAAGTAAAAGAGGAAAGTTTTTGCCGCATCAATCGAACGCTACAAAATCAAGGTCGTGCGCATCAAGTTGAAAATATTTCAGGAAAGCAAGAATTAGGAAAGTGTCAAATTGATACGAACAAATTCAAGTGTCTCAGAATTCATATAAATACCACATCCAAATTCATCATCAGCATCGAGTTCGAATACGAAAATCATAAAAGCACATAAAGAGAAAATTACATACCGAAGCATATGTTGAACTCGATCAAATCGAAGCAGCAAAGAGCAACTCAAAGAAATAGACGATCGACAAAGAGAGGACCAAAATCAATCATATGCTCGATCAACTATCGGCAGTAGCTGTTTTCAAACCCTAAATTGGATCGAAGGGACGAAGCCCTAATTTGGGACAACAATCGCCGCCATTTTTTTTATCAGAGAAAATCGAAAGTGACTGAGTGAAAGAATAGAAAAGGGGCGGCCGTATGTTTTAATTAGGGTTTAGTTTTTTTTAATTAGGGTTTAGTTTGTCAAATAGGGTTTAGCTTTAAAATCAAGTTTTAATCATTTTTGCTCTTATTTTTTTTCTGTGCTTTTTGATTTAAATCTTGGTAAATCACCACCTAGGTTTTAGGTTGTGTTAGATTGTCTAGTTAGAATTAGTTCAGTGAGCAGGGTGTGCGAGTTTGCAAAACTCTATAGGCGGTTGCAGGGTGTGCGAGTCTGTTAGAGTGTTTGTAAGCGGGAGACTGTTTAATTCTAATAGAAATCTGAGAATGCAGCAGTAGGCAGGGGTTGCCGAAGCTGGATAAATTTTGTGCGTGATTTACTTTTCAGCATATTTACTTCTCTGCAGTTTGTTTTTGTGTTTAATTCGAGAAAATTTGCTATAACCCTATTCACCCCCCCTCTAGGGTTAATCTAGATCCTACAGTGCTCCTATAAAACTTTTATATTGTTTGATATTTAATGTGGATTCTCCCCTGTTTTTGGACAGCCGCTGATTGCTGATCATAGGAGTTGGTTGTGATTTTGCCTCATGCATCTTTGATTTAATAAGAATTTCTTTAATGTAGTTCTTCTGACTTAGCAATATCTCTGTCTTTGATTTTCTATTGACTTCAATCCTTAGAAAATAGTTGAGATTGCCAAGATCTTTGATGGAAAATTGCTTGTTAAGATATTGTATGATGTTTGTAATTTCTGCACTATCATCACCTGTTATGATCATGTCATCAACATATATTAGAATGTAAACAATATGATTATTATAGCTTTTGACAAATAAAGAGTTATCAGATTTGGTAGATTGATAGCCTAGAGAAGTTAATGTGGCCTTCAGTCTATCAAACCATACACTTGGTGCTTATTTCAAGCCATATATGGCCTTGTTCAATTTGCAGACTTGATTATCATTTTGTTTGTACCCCTGTGGCTGTTCCATGTAGATTTCTTCTTGTAGAATCCCATTTATGAATGCATTGTTAACATCCAGTTGCCTTATGTACCAATTTTTGCTTAAGGCAACTGTAAGCACAACTCTGATAGTTGTTGGTTTTACTACAGGTGAGTGTGCCTCACTGAAGTCAAAACAATACTGTTGAGTATATCCTTTGGCAACTAATCTTGCCTTGTATTTGGACACTGTTCCATCTGGATTTTTCTTCAGTTTATAGGTCCATTTGCATCCTATTATGTTTTTGTTTGCTGGTGGAAACACAAGGTTCCATGTTTTATTCTTCATCAGTGCTTGATATTCTTCATTCGTTGTTGTTCTCTAGTTTTCATCTCTATATGCTTGTTCAAATGACTCTGGCTCTTCAGTATTTGTTGTTGCTGTATAGATTTTTGGCTTGAATATCCCTCTTTTAGATCCAGTAATCATGTGATGACCTGTTCTGGTTGGTAATTCAGTATCAGTTGATGTTGAATTATCATCCTCACCAGTGTTGTCCAGGGATTGCTCTTGTAATCTGTCAGTACTAATTCTTCGACTTTGATTGCTTGATGTAGTAGATGATTGAACATGTATGTCAGGCTGTTCCTCTGTTCTATGACCTGGTTCAAGCAACACAGTGTGTTGTTGTTCAGAAAAACCTGCTTCCTTGAGATTCCATGCCTTAGAATATACAGGTATATGTGAAATAGATGTTCTTGGATTATATATCTTCTGAGTAGTTTTTATATTTGCTGAAGCAAAAGTAAATACCTTTTCATTGAATACTACATGTCTACTAATAAATATTTTTCCTGAGTTGTCAAAGCATTTGTAACCTTTCTGCTTGGTTGCATAACCCAGGAATGTGCAAGGATGAGATCTAAAATCTAATTTGTATCTATTATATGGTCTTAGATAGGGAAAACACAGACATCCAAATGTTCTAAGACCATCATAATTAGGTTTGATTCTCATGAGTTTTTCAACTGGACTTACTCCATTTGGTACTTTAGTTGGAAGTCTATTGATCAAATATACTGAAGTACTAAATGAGTCTGGCCAGAATTTCAGGGGTAGAGATGCCTGAGCAAGTAAAGTTATCCCTGTTTCTACTATGTGTCCGTGTTTTCTCTCGACTATACCATTTTGTTCAAAGGTACATGGACACGTGATTCTATATATTATACCTCTGTTTAAGAAAACCTTGTCAAGTGGCTTGTATTCACTACCACCATCACTTTGAACAACTTTAACTTTATGGCAAGTTTGTCTTTCAACTTGAGTAATAAAATGTATAACAGCATTATAAGTCTCTGCCTTAGTTTTCAGATAATATAACCATGTATATCTAGTAAATGCATCAACAAAGGATATGTAGTATCTATAACCATAGTCAGAATTAATGGGTGCAGGACCCCAAAGATCAGTTGTAATCAATTCTAGTGGCATTTTGTATTCAGTAGTAGAATCAGCAAAGGGTAATTTATGACTTTTTCCCATTTGGTAATAAGTAAAAAAATATGACAAAGTATGATCATTAAAGGAAACTTTAATCTCTTTCAAAACCTATTTTACAACATTTGCATTGGGATGACCCAATTTATAATGCCACTGATCAAATACACTTTTATTGTTTTCAACAGATGGTGTTTCACAGTTATTGCTACACTTTACTTTCTCAACAATGTTTCTGCAGTTAGTCACAGTGAACTTGTATAGTCCATTCACTGCATCACCCTGCAAAATTTTTTCGCCGGTTAGTATGTCTTTAACTAAACAGTATTTAAGATAGAATTCAAAATACACATTATTATCATGTGCAAATTGAGAAACACTTATAAGATTTTTCTTAATTCTTGGTACTCTTAACATATTGTTGAGGTATAATTGCCTTTTACATTTAATATAGGTGTGACGACCCGACTTTCCACTCTCGGAAAATCGCATCATCTTTAAGAAAGAAAGGGATAGAAAAGAGAACAGAAAGAAGAGAAGAAAGAAACAACACACCAGAATCTAACAGCGGAACGAATAAACTATATTAATAACATAAATATTACATAGTTTACAACAATATCAGAGTTACACAGCCATACATCAGTACTAGACAGTTATAACCACCTGTCTAGTTATACAACTCCATACAACATCACAGAGAAACACACAGCGGAATACTCTATAGCTATACGCAGAATCCTCCTGCTCCATTGCTCCTTCAGAATTCGTCAAGCCAACCTAAAATCCTAACCTGAATTCCCTTGGCTACTCGTAAAAATTTGAGTACCCAAGAGTTTATGAAAAACAAAAATAAACTCCGGGTCAGACATGGGTCTGGTGTGAGTAAACGATTAAAGTTGCTTAACTTTAAAAAACTTTTTGAAAAGAAAAGGTATCACGTAAGACTTCCCACACATAAACATGGAAAAGTTTTTACCTTACGCTAACCAAAACATTTGATAGGAAATTCTATGATATTATAATAGGGTCTAGGGTTTTCAATTAAATATGAAACAGCCGAAATTGTTACATCTATTAAATTCCAGCTACTAGCCACAAAAGTGGGTAATACAATCAAAACCGTTGGCACTGATTGGATTTTGGATTCCATACAATGGCAGGGCTCCCGGAGTACCGCCCGTCACAGTATGTGGCCTAGATCACCGTACCGAGGAGCCACCCTAACTCCCCTGCAACACAAAGCCGGACCCGTTCCTTACTGAACAGTTTCGAATAAGACAACCCCGACGGTTGTAGCTATTCAACCGTCCACACAGCCGAAATAAAAGGGACCTCTAGACAGGGGTAAATCTTACTCTCCAGTGGGTGCGACCCACGAAGCCTTGCTGCACCTCCCCTGTTTTAGCCATTCCCAGTTGATGAGGCTTGAGGTTACGATTACCTTTATAGGACATATCACTTAGAATGCTCATCGTCCACCTGACGATGTTCTGAAAGCATTCAATCCATACAAGTTCGTTCCGGGTTCGAACGAAACCGAAGGCATTATCTCGCTATACTCATTTTTGGAATCACCCTCGAAGTTAACGACAATAACCCTTGCACTCTAAATCACCATCTCGAATCTATAAGGTCTATTCCGTCAACTCATTACGGAATCACCCACAGAGTTATACTGACGTATAGCCCTGACACCTCGAGTGTTCACTTGCTCCACTTTGACTCACGACCTAACGTTATTTGGAATCGATGTGGTTTTCGGATATCCAAATATGGAAACCCGATCCCGGTCTCATCGAAATCCAAAGCGTGTCTTTTAGGGTCCAAGTTGTTTTAAAGGTTTTAAAACAATTAAATTCAACTATCTATATATACACATGATAGATAATTCACAGCCACAATTGATAATCAACATTATCAAATAACAGGTAATTCATATAATCCATATTATAATAGATAATCCATATATCAACATTCTAAATTGATAATCACAATTCAACCAAGCATCCATATCACACAACCATACTTATCTCAATACTGAGATGACACAGCATTTAAGACAACCAATGTCATCCAATCATTCAGAAGCAATGATTCAACTCATACCAATATAATTAATTTAAACTGGATTAAATTAACTATCTCTAATTAATTTAAAGTGAATTAAATTAATTACCTAATCACTTAATTAATTAAATGAATTACCTTCATCCACTATCTTGCTTAAATAAACATTAGTTAAATCAATTAACTAATCCTAATCAACCTTGATTAATTAACTATTAATAAAGAAATAAATCCTTAATTATTTTTATTAATCATATCAATTAATGAACCTTAATTAATTAATCATGCTTAGATTAATTGCTTTTAACTAATCAACTTAAATACAGTAATTAATTATTCTTAATTACTTCTTAATTACTTTTAATTACTTTAACAAGTAATTACCCATTTAAAATTACTTCCCAATCAGAATTTTACCTATCTCAATTACCTCTGTAATTTACTAATTACTTATCTTAAGTAATTAGCCTTACCAAAACTTATTAAGTAAACATACTTAATCTTTCATCAAGTGACTATTATTAATTAATTAACAAATTAATTAACTTACTTGATTTCACTCATCTCATAAAACAACATTGAGTAATTTATCCTTAATTACTCTCTAGCCCAAATTATCTTCAATTATTAGATTAATTATCTCCAACTATTAATTAATAAACCTTAATTATTAATCAATCCTTTTATCAAAAGTAATTAATCACTAATTACTTTTATAATTAATTAATTAAACTTAATTAACTAATCAATTATCTCTTAATCATTAATTAATAAACTTAATTATTAATTAATTAATCCATAATTAAGATTAATTAATTCTTAATTACAATTAATTAACCTAAATAAAACAGTTAATTAATTCTTAATTAACTTTCTTTATAAATTACTAATCCTTTAATTATTAATTAAGAAAACACAATTATAACTTAATAAAACCTTTATTAATTAAATAATTTTAATTAACTCTTAATTACTTAGTTAATAAGTAATTGCAATTTAATTAATCATTTGACATTAATTAAATCATCAACTTAATTAATAGTTAATTAATTAAATAATTATACTTAATTAATTACTTAATTAACCTCTTTTAAAAATAATAATTAAATAAATTAATTAACTTAAACTTCTTTAATTAACTAACTAATTAAAAATTATTAATACTTAATTATTATTTAAGATAAAATATTATCTTAAATAAATCTTGAAATCTTTATTTAACTTAATTCATTAATTAAATTAAATTATAAGAAATCATTAATTACTTCCCTTAATTATTAATTAACAAATCTAGTTTCAAGTTATCTTTAACTTTATTTGTTAATTAATAAAAACAAATATAAATTTCCTTTATTATTTCCAAAATAAGTTTGAAAACATCATTAGCTAAAACATTTAAACAAATCATATAAATTTCATTTATAAAACAATTAAATTTCAAAAACAAGAATTTTACTTTGATTTAAACTATTTAAAGTTTAAAACTTATTCATTAATTTTAAAAATTTTGTTAACACTTTAGTTCGGGTTTACCCTTTATTTACTGGGAACAAAGCACATGAATTTTAAATCCTAAAAAAAAACTGTTTTAATCTAAAAACTCAAAACTGTTAAACTAACAGTTTACACATCACATCATTACCCAGATCACACGAGTATAAACCCGAGCCACGACCAAAAATGCACGAGTTTCCCCCGAGTCCTACTCCCTTATTACCCTAACTATACCCAGTATCCAATTCCAAAGCAAAACCCAAAACAACTGACACCACCATCCCCACTGTGCAACCTGCACCGTAGCCTGACCTTCTCCAGTCAACGGCAACACCTCCGGCAAATCACCCTAGCCCCTCGCAAGCCCCTACGACCAACAGAACGACACTTCAAGCTTTGAATCAAAATCGAGTTCATCAGGTGACTGAACTCAAAAACCTCTCACCAGAAAACCCAAAAATCATTGCCGCCGATCATCAACAAATGCTACAACTCCGACCATAGTCCACCCACCCACCAAGCTTCCTTCACTCCAATTTTCATTCAATTCGATGCAATAATGAGGTTGCAGTGATCAATTTTCCATACAGGTTCTAGACTAGGTTTAAATCAAATTCCTATCAAAATCAATTTCCACAATGATTTAAAAATCCTTCTGCTATTTTTCCTATACTCTCTGATGAATCACCTAACTCCTTGAAGAATCTCAAGTATTCCAGTTACAAAGATCATAAGTTACAGACCAAAACCCAATTTGCAATAAAAATCAAAATTCATGCTTAAAACAGTTTTAAAATTTTTGAATTCCTTTCCAAAATTCATAATTACCAATGATACTTTGATTTATGAAATTGTTTTAACCAAATTATATACTTGTTTCCAACATTTAAAATAAATTGTTTACTGCATTTTTTTCTTCATATAACTTTAAACTTTCAGAACTTTGTCTTATTTTTAGTTCTAAAATTTAAACTTAAACTACTTATTCTGTTTTAAATCTATGTTCTAATAGTTGCCTAAACAAAATAGCTTGAAGTTTTGATATGAACTTAATTCTGTAGTAACAAAACAGAGATGATCAAAGCAACAAACATGCACAGTTTATAATCAACCTATTAACATTATATCTAAACAGGAGCAAACCTATATGTACACAAATATCATCATAAACTCATAGCAATCAGTTACTTAACTAATTAAATTTTAGTAAAAATGTTTACTCACCTTATTTATGAAGTGCAGAGCCTCATGAAGAAGAGCAGGAAATTGCAAAAGAATTGAACTTGAAACTTCGAAAGACTTGATCCTGAAGCTTTTAAAAACTGGAGTATCTCAGGTTGCATTTTGAAAAACAGGCAAACAAACTTGACCCCAAATCATTTGCATGCACACTTGACAGAGGTGACAGCTTCAGGTAATACCCCTTGAGACTTGAATGCAATTGAAAGTGTTGAGACAGACATGGATTGGAGGCTTGCATCTGATTCTTGAAATCATGATGCAGATTTTGATTTAAGAAAACTGCAGGCATTTGTTTTTGTGAACAACTGCAGGCTTTGCAGTTTTGATTTGGAACAAATATTACAGGCATCTACACTTGAGTTTTTTGAGGAATTTGTTTGAACCTTTACAAACAAAATGTTGCAGGCCTTTGTTTTACTGAATGTGTTTGAGTTTGAAGGATTTCAGATATTTGATTTGTTTTGAGAAAAACTGCATTGCTACAGGTTGCACATAAACATTGTTGCAGGCTTGCAAGTGTTTTCCAAGATTTGAGAACAGAATGGTTTGAGGATTTTCTGGTTTTAGATTTGAATTTTGAGGATTTTTGAAGAGTGAAAGTTTTGTAGGGAAAAAGTTTCTGGTTTCTCTTTTAGACATGAACACAAAATTTGAAAGAAAAAGAAAATGAAGGGAAAGAATGTTTATAAATGTTAATTTCAGATTTAAATAAAAATAAAAGAAAATTAAAATAATGTGACACTTGTCTCTATTTACACAAATGGTTTAACACTTGTTATCAAGATGTTTTAGAATTTAAACATTTGTCACTATTAAGTTTATTTTTTTAATTATAAAGAAATTTAAAAGCTTTTAAAATTATCTTCCTAATTACAAATGTGTTTTAAAAGTAAACATGTTTTATTCATTTAAAAGTACTTTTCTAATTAAATTTCAAGTAAACAAATACATTTATACATTTATAAATGTATGCTAGTTTATAAATACAATCTTTTAAAAAGAAATGCAACTAAATAAAATTATCCAACATTTCAACGTTACTTTAAAATATTATTTCAAAAACTTTTCATTTATTTTACTTAACATATACAAATCAAATTTATATAGAACAAATCTTATTTTATATTAAAAACATTATTTATATATTTAAAACCAAACCATATTATTATTTATATTTTAAGATGCATGTATCTCTTTGAATTCAAATTTATATTCATTTCAAAGTCAAATTTAAAAACCAAATCTAAAATAAATTTTAATGAATATAGACAACTATTTTAAAATAAGCTTATTATTATTTTCAAATAATATATCCTATTTTAAAATCAATATAAAATACACATATCTAAATATACAGATTTAAATGTATTTAAACATACTTATGAATTTTGAAAACAATAAATCAATTTAGAATTTATTTACACAAATAAATTAATTAATCTTAATATAAAACCAATTTACAATAATAATTAAAGTATTACTTGATTGATTATCTTTGAAAATAACAATTTATCAATTCAAATAATTTAAATTAAGAGATTATCAGCATTTTAAACTCCTAGAAATTCCGGGATATTACAATCCTCCCCCCTTAACAGAATTTCGTCCTTGAAATTTAAAACAAAGATAATCCAAAGTTTTATTTTATTTTATTCCAACCAATTCAAACATTCATAATAGCCATATATTATCAATCAAACCAACAATTTCATCCAAACAACCAATTAAATCAAACAACACTAACTATCCGGTCACAGATCCAGATAGACTTCCTAAAATATCTCGAGTTTCCCCAGTACAAACACAGGGATACTTGCTCTACTAAACCCAAACTAGCTATACTTATAAGCTACTGAGTTCCTACTCAGCTAGATCTAAAATCTACCCAAGATACCAAACCATAGACAAGTCTGATCAACATCTAAAACTTCACAGAACTACTGGTCTCAAAACCAGTGATGACCAAAATACGTACTTCCTCAGAGACACGTGAAATAATTTGAATTCCAGTCTTCCAAACTGGCAATTCAACTCTTCAATCCAAAACACTGATCTTTACACAAACTCAGAAGAATCCAATACCTCGAAGCTCACCTCAAATCTTATTGCTCCCATTACCAGAGAAAATTCAACAACAGCGAAGTCTCCAACTTCGAATTCCAAATTCTTCTGTTACTTAACCTCAAAACTTCCCGGATAATCCGGCTGCAAACAGATCCTTCCCGATCAACTCAACCTTCGTTGATACTTTTAAAAAAAACCAACTGGATCAACTCACAAACTGATCCTCACAAGATCAATCCAAAAATCAAAACCAAACTCTATTATAAATAGTAGGAAACCACTTCTCCCATCTGGAAAAGACAGAACAGAACCACTCACCAACTTGCCTCAGATTCTGAAAAATTCCAGTAGAAACTTTCAAATCCAAAATACTGCAACATCCAGTTGCTTCTACTCAAGAACAACAACCACCCGGCTTCCGCTGCACAACTCTGATCTGGAGCAGATGAAAATGTCGTAGAAGAACACAGGCAAAGTCTAAACATCACATCTTGGAAATAAGATTCAACATAAATTCCAAGAAATACAGAGTTGCTTCACCAACAACCAACCTAGGAAACAACCTTCTGCCCAACTGAATCACTCGTATCACTCCTGATATCAAGTCGATTCAGAACTCAAACTTCAATGCGGGCAAAACCTCCAACTTCCCTGAAGATATACTCGGACAATCTTCAGCAACTCCATAACTTCTACATCCTCTAGAAATGCCACAAATCCAAGCAAAAGACTATCTAAGATAATCACCAAACCATCACAAGTCGCTTTTGCGATCAACCCAAACCAAATCCGAGTAAAACTGTTCTCTCTTTACCAAACAGAACAGCTTAAACTTAATTAGCCAACCCATCGAAGAAACGGGTCCACTTAACTGCTTCTGAACTCCACTTCAGAAAAACCGCTAAGCCAGAAGATCTCCCTGCTGAAATACGGAACATTCCCGAGCTGCACTACTAACACAGATGCCAAAGACTTCTTATCCAAAATTCTTTTGAGAAACTCGGACTTCCAACTAAACACATATATCCTGCTAAACTCAGCTGTAACTCTGAAGCAAACACACTTCTTTAAACTTGCTCCGAAAGAAATGTCTCCGGAGATATCCATAGTCACTGCATCTCATCACGCAGCTACTACTCCTGAGGTATCAAAATACCATCACTTACTTCTGCCCAACCGACAGATCCAAATCCTCAAAAATCCGCTCATACGAGCGCAAATCAAACTTACACTTCAAAGATGAACTCCGAACCTTAACAGGTTTCCTTCAGAGATCAAATGAAGTCTTATACCAAACTACAAAGATTACTCGAGACGGTATTAGGTCTACAGTCTCGACAAATACACTTCCAACCTCAAACATTCAAACTCCAACCAATGGTAGTCGTGTTACACACACTACCCCATCTACCTTTATAACTTATATCGAAAAACCCGAATAGGTAATCCAACAGATAGGTAGAAATATATATACATAGTTATATAAAAATTACAAGTACGCTCTCTCAAGAAAGACACCTCTACAGAGCCTAGGTATTCACTCAACCTAACGCTCTGATACCAACTGTGACGACCCGACTTTCCACTCCCGGAAAATCGCATCATCTTTAAGAAAGAAAGGGATAGAAAAGAGAACAGAAAGAAGAGAAGAAAGAAACAACACATCAGAATCTAACAGCGGAACGAATAAACTATATTAATAACATAAATATTACATAGTTTACAAAAATATCAGAGTTACACAGCCATACATCACATAATAGACAGTTATAAACACCTGTCTAGTTATACAACTCCATACAACATCACAGAGAAACACACAGCGGAATACTCTATAGCTATACGTAGAAGCCTCCTGCTCCATTGCTCCTTCAGAATTGGTCAAGCTAACCTAAAATCCTAACCTGAATTCCCTTGGCTACTCGTAAAAATTTAAGTACCCAAGAGTTTATGAAAAACAAAAATAAACTCCGGGTCAGACATGGGTCTGGTGTGAGTAAACGGTTAAAGTTGCTTAACTTTAAAAAACTTTTTGAAAAGAAAAGGTATCACGTAAGACTTCCCACACAAAAACATGGAAAAGTTTTTACCTTACGCTAACCAAAACATTTGATAGGAAATTCTATGATATTATAATAGGGTCTAGGGTTTTCAAATAAATATGAAATAGCCGAAATTGTTACATCTATTAAATTCCAGCTACTAGCCACAAAAGTGGGTAATACAATCAAAACCGTTGGCACTTATTGGATTTTGGATTCCATACAATGGCAGGGCTACTGGGGTACCGCTCTTCACAGTACGTGGTCTAGATCACCGTACCGAGGAGCCACCCTAACTCCCCTGCAACACAAAGCCGGACCCGTTCCTTACTAAACAGTTCCAAATAAGACAACCCCGACGGTTGTAGCTATTCAACCGTCTACACAGCCGAAATAAAAGGGACCACTAAACAGGGGTAAATCTTACTCTTCAGTGGGTGCGACCCACGAAGCCTTGCTGCACCTCCCCTGTTTTAGCCATTCCCGGTTGATGAGGCTTGAGGTTACGATTACCTTTATAGGACATATCACTTAGAATGCTCATCGTCCACCTGACGATGTTCTGAAAGCATTCAATCCATACAAGTTCGTTCCGGGTTCGAACGAAACCGAAGGCATTATCTCGCTATACTCAATTTTGGAATCACCCTCAGAGTTAACAACAATAACCCTTGCACTCTAAATCACCATCTCGAATCTATAAGGTCTATTCCGTCAACTCATTACGGAATCACCCACAGAGTTATACTGACGTATAACCCTTACACCTCGAGTCTTCACTTGCTCCACTTTGACTCACGACCTAACGTTATTTGGAATCGATGTGGTTTTCGAATATCCAAATATGGAAACCCGATCCCGGTCTCATCGAAATCCAAAGCGTGTCTTTTAGGGTCCAAGTTGTTTTAAAGGTTTTAAAACAATTAAATTCAACTATCTATATATACACAGGATAGATAATTCACAGCCACAATTGATAATCAACATTATCAAATAACAGGTAATTCATATAATCCATATTATAATAGATAATCCATATATCAACATTCCAAATTGATAATCACAATTCAACCAAGCATCCATATCACACAACCATACTTATCTCATTACTGAGATCACACAGCATTTAAGACAACCAATGTCATCCAATCATTCAGAAGCAATGATTCAACTCATACCAATATAATTAATTTAAACTGGATTAAATTAACTATCTCTAATTAATTTAAAGTGAATTAAATTAATTACCTAATCACTTAATTAATTAATTAAATTAATTACCTTCATCCACTATCTTGCTTAAATAAACATTAGTTAAATCAATTAACTAATCCTAATCAACCTTGTTTAATTAACTCTTAATAAATAAATAAATCCTTAATTATTTTTATCAATCATATCAATTAATGAACCTTAATTAATTAATCATGCTTAGATTAATTGCTTTTAACTAATCAACTTAAATACCGTAATTAATTATTCTTAATTACTTCTTAATTACTTTTAATTACTTTAACAAGTAATTACCCATTTAAAATTACTTCCCAATCCGAATTTTACCTATCTCAATTACCTCTGTAATTTATTAATTACTTATCTTAAGTAATTAGCCTTACCAAAACTTATTAAGTAAACATACTTAATCTTTCATCAAGTGACTATTATTAATTAATTAACAAATTAATTAATTTACTTGATTTCACTCATCTCATAAAACAACATTGAGTAATTTATCCTTAATTACTCTCTAACCCAAATTATCTTCAATTATTAGATTAATTATCTCCAACTATTAATTAATAAACCTTAATTATTAATCAATCCTTTTATCAAAAGTAATTAATCACTAATTACTTTTATAATTAATTAATTAAAATTAATTAACTAATCAATTATCTCTTAATCATTAATTAATAAACTTAATTATTAATTAATTAATCCATAATTAAGATTAATTAATTCTTAATTACAATTAATTAACCTAAATAAAACAGTTAATTAATTCTTAATTAACTTTCATTATAAATTACTAATCCTTTAATTATTAATTAAGAAAACACAATTATAACTTAATAAAACCTTTATTAATTAATTAATTTTAATTAGCTCTCAATAACTTAGTAAATAAGTAATTGAAATTTAATTAATCATTTGACATTAACTAAATCATCAACTTAATTAATAGTTAATTAGTTAAATAATTATACTTAATTAATTACTTAATTAACCTCTTTTAAAAATAATAATTAAATAAATTAATTAACTTAAACTTCTTTAATTAACTAACTAATTACAAATTATTAATACTTAATTATTATTTAAGATAAAATATTACCTTAAATAAATCTTGAAATCTTTATTTAACTTAATTCATTAATTAAATTAAATTATAAGAAATCATTAATTACTTCCTTTAATTATTAATTAACAAATCTAGTTTCAAGTTATCTTTAACTTTATTTGTTAATTAATAAAAACAAATATAAATTTCCTTTATTATTTCCAAAATAAGTTTGAAAACATCATTAGCTAAAACATTTAAAAAAATCATATAAATTTTATTTATAAAACAATTAAATTTCAAAAACAAGAATTTTACTTTGATTTAAACTATTTAAAGTTTAAAACTTATTCATTAATTTTAAAAATTTTGTTAACACTTTAGTTCGGGTTTACCCTTTATTTACTGGGAACAAAGCGCATGAATTTTAAATCCTAAAAAAAAAACTGTTTTAATCTAAAAACTCAAAACTGTTAAACTAACAGTTTACAGAGCACATCATTACCCTGATCACACGAGTATAAACCCGAGCCACGACCAAAAATGCACGAGTTTCCCCCGAGTCCTACTCCCTTATTACCCTAACTATACCCAGTATCCAATTCCAAAGCAAAACCCAAAACAACTGACACCACCATCCCCACCGTGCAACCTGCACCGTAGCCCGACCTTCTCCAGTCAACGGCAACACCTCTGGCAAATCACCCTAGCCCCTCGTAAGCCCCTACGACCAACAGAACGACACTTTAAGCTTTGAATCAAAATCGAGTTCATCAGGTGACTGAACTCAAAAACCCCTCACCAGAAAACCCAAAAATCGTCGCCGCCGATCATCAACAAATGCTACAACTCCGGCCATAGTCCACCCACCCACCAAGCTTCCTTCACTCCAATTTTCATTCAACTCGATGCAATAATGAGGTTGCAGTGATCAATTTTCCAGACAGCTTCTAGACTAGGTTAAAATCAAATTCCTATCAAAATCAATTTCCACAATGATTTAAAAATCCTTCTGCTATTTTTCCTATACTCTCTAATGAATCACCTAACTCCTTGAAGAATCTCAAGTATTCCAGTTACAAAGATCATAAGTTACAGACCAAAACCCAATTTGCAATAAAAACCCAAATTCATGCTTAAAACAGTTTTAAAATTTTTGAATTCCTTTCCAAAATTCATAATTACCAATGATACTTTGATTTATGAAATTGTTTTAACCAAATTATATACTTGTTTCCAACATTTAAAATAAATTGTTTACTGCATTTTTTTCTTCAGATAACTTTAAACTTTCAGAACTTTGTCTTATTTTTAGTTCTAAAATTTAAACTTAAACTACTTATTCTGTTTTAAATCTATGTTCTAATAGTTGCCTAAACAAAATAGCTTGAAGTTTTGATATGAACTTAATTCTATAGTAACAAAACAGAGATGATCAAAGCAACAAACATGCACAGTTTATAATCAACCTATTAACATTATATCTAAACAGGAGCAAACCTATATGTATACAAATATCATCATAAACTCATAGCAATCAGTTACTTAACTAATTAAATTTTAGTAAAAATGTTTACTCACCTTATTTATGAAGTGCAGAGCCTCAAGAAGAAGAGCAGGAAATTGCTAAAGAATTGAACTTGAAACTTCAAAAGACTTGTTCCTGAAGCTTTTAAAAACTGGAGTATCTCAGGTTGCATTTTGAAAAATAGGCAAACAAACTTGACCCCAAATCATTTGCATGCACACTTGACAGAGGTGACAGCTTCAAGTAATACCCCTTGAGACTTGCATGTAATTGAAAGTGTTGAGACAGACATGGATTGGAGGCTTGCATCTGATTCTTGAAATCATGATGCAGATTTAGATTTAAGAAAACTGCTGGCATTTGTTTTTGTGAAAAACTGCAGGCTTTGCAGTTTTGATTTGGAACAAATATTACAGGCATCAGCACTTGAGTTTTTTGAGGAATTTGTTTGAACCTTTACAAACAAAATGTTGCAGGCCTTTTTTTACTGAATGTGTTTGAGTTTGAAGGATTTCAGATATTTGATTTGTTTTGAGAAAAACTGCATTGCTACAGATTGCACATAAACATTGTTGCAGGCTTGCAAGTGTTTTCCAGGATTTGAGAACAGAATGGTTTGAGGATTTTCTGGTTTTAGATTTGAATTTTGAGGATTTTTGAAGAGTGAAAGTTTTGCAGGGAAAAAGTTTCTGGTTTCTCTTTTAGACATGAACACAAAATTTGAAGGAAAAAGAAAATGAAGGGAAAGAATGTTTATAAATGTTAATTTCAGATTTAAATAAAAATAAAAGAAAATTAAAATAATGTGACACTTGTCTCTATTTACACAAATGGTTTAACACTTGTTATCAAGATGTTTTAGAATTTAAACATTTGTCACTATTAAGTTTATTTTTTTAATTATAAATAAATTTAAAAGCTTTTAAAATTATCTTCCTAATTACAAATGTGTTTTAAAAGTAAACATGTTTTCTTCATTTAAAAGTACTTTTCTAATTAAATTTCAAGTAAACAAATACATTTGTACATTTATAAATGTATGCTAGTTTATAAATACAATCTTTTAAAAAGAAATGCAACTAAATAAAATTTTAAATAAAATTATACAACATTTCAACCTTACTTTAAAATGTTATTTCAAAAACTTTTCATTTATTTTACTAAACATAAACAAATCAAATTTATATAGAACAAATCTTATTTTATATTAAAAACATTATTTATATATTTAAAACCAAACCATATTATTATTTATATTTTAAGATGCATGTATATCTTTGAATTCAAATTTATATTCATTTCAAAGTCAAATTTAAAAACCAAATCTAAAATAAATTTAAATGAATATAAACAACTATTTTAAAATAAGCTTATTATTATTTTCAAATAATATATCCTATTTTAAAATCAATTTAAAATACACATATCTAAATATACAGATTTAAATGTATTTAAACATACTTATGAATTTTGAAAACAATAAATCAATTTAGAATTTATTTACACAAATGAATTAATTAATCTTAATATAAAACCAATTTACAATAATAATTAAAATATTACTTGATTAATTATCTTTGAAAATAACAATTTATCAATTCAAATAATTTAAATTAAGAGATTATCAGCATTTTAAACTCCTGGAAATTCTGGGATATTACAATAGGCATTGCCAATATTTGTGATCCCAATAGGCTTACCATCTCCCATAAATATTGACTGTTTGCCTCTATACTCCTTGTTGCCAAGATTTAAGTTGTCAAGATTATTTGTCAAATGATTGTTTTCACCTGAGTTTGGATACCATGCTTCATCTTTTATATATTCTGATCTTGTTGTTTCATCTTGATGTTGATTCATGCCATTACTCTGTTTATTAAACTCTTGCCGAACTTGTGCTATGTTTGCACTGTGATTACCATTCCTTTGGCTGTTTGAGTTTTGTCCTGGTACATAATTGGTGTAACGACCCGAAATTTTCGAAGCCGAAAATTCCAGATAGTTATGAAAAAGAAGAAAGAGATAGAAGAAGAAAAACAGAAACACCAAACATCTCACAATCGCAGCGGATAAAATATAATAATAAATAATAACAGTTTACAAAAGAATATTATAACTGTCGATTACATTTAATATACATCAGAGTTTCACATAATATACAGTCACTGAATATTTACAATTATCATGACTCAGATAAACAATAATATAAATACAGCGGATATACTCTATACGATACTGCCACCAGCTCGCCTCCTGAGCTCCTGAACGTCCTAACCTGAAAATATGTAATACTCGGTCTGACCCGAGCATTACACCAAAGTAACACCCGGGTCAGGCTGGAAACCAGCGTGAGTAAACCCAACTAACATGGAATGTCCAAACAAACAACTAATATAATCCCGGGTAACCTATACCAATTCAACAAATTCTCAATTTGCCATAGACAACACTTGTTCCATATATCAATTTCTAAGTATCAAACTTAGATAAAATAATCAAATTCACTTAAATCATTTCATTCCATCCTATTAATTTCACATGTCAATTTAAAAAAAATCCGAAGTGGTTTCGGGTATTTCCTAATACCCGACCCCGGCTTCTTCAAAACTCATGTCATCCTAACCCAAGTTACCCAAATGAAATACAACATTTCATATCAGAGATATTAACTCATTCAAAGCATCCAACACCATTCAATCACCCATACACAAAGCTTAATTGCATACAAATCAATTTAATTAATTCTAATTGAATTCAAAACCTCAATCACTTAGATTTCTTCATTTATTAATTCCAAATCAATTAATTAATCAACTCTTCCATATCCATTCATCTTAATGAATCACCCTGGATTAATTATCGTTCAATTACATTCGAGTAATTATCTTTAATTCATTTCACGATATTAATCATTCTTCACCCAAATCAATAAGAAATCTTAATCATCTCATAAATTAATTAACTATATTAATTACATTAACCCTTAATTACTTATATTAATTAACTTCTCATAAGCCGCTTAAATTAATCTTAATTAATTCAAGTCTTTAATTACATCATTAATTATATAAATTATTGACTTCCAATTTATATTTCCATTTACCTTAATCTAAATTAATTATATTAATTAAACCACAATATTAATCGTTCTTGATTTATCTCAACCTATAATTAGCTATCCATTTATTTACTTCATTAAATAAATCAATTTTCTTCTTAATTAATCATCTTGATTAATCCCTTGATTAATCACACTAAGTAATTATATTTTACTAATTTCATTAAGTAATTATTTATCAAACCATCAAATGATTATTCTAAATTACTTACACTTAATTAATTAGCTCAAAACTTACTAAATTAGTTAAGCCAAATCATTAATAAATTTGAATTAATTAAGTATCCATTTTAATTACCCCACTCATTAAATGAATCACAAATGATTAAGCCCTTATCAACATTAAGGTGAAACATTTCCTTATTTATGACTTAAGTCAACAACAATTTAAAATCCAAATACTTCGAGTCAAATCACAATTAACTCGAAAACCAACCAAAACCAAGGTCACATCATCATCAGTGCACATCCAATCAATTTAATCATCCAATCAACTATTTAAATTTAACCATTGAAACTTAAATAATAATCCAACAGAGTGAGATTTACTCACCTTTGATTTTTGTTTGGCAATCCATTTCCATCACGATTTGATTCCACAAGTTCAGACCTTGTAAAAACATTAGATGTTCTATTAATATTCGAGTCAATTGAAAAATGTAAATTTCCATTTAATAATTTAATAACCGGTGATTCATTTTACACGATTAGATTAAATTTAAAACTAATTCCCTTTTTAACGTATTAATTTAGCAACCAACAAAGTCAATAAGTTAATTAAATAAAGTAATTTCCAAAAGCACATTATGTTAAAATAACCTAGTAAATTACAGACGTGTACATGCAAATTCATTATTTCTCTGTTAAAAATTCTGTCTGTACATCATCATTCATTTTTTTTTATAATAGTAAATAGCAAAATGGCTTATTACCTTACAGTTTAAACTTAGATATATATATTTCCTTTATTTTAATCTATATAAGTTATAAACCGAAAGGGAACTACCTTACCCAACAGAAAAAGGCGACCCAGGCTTCGACCACATCTACATCACCGAGCTGCATCGCCTTCGAAGCCGTCATCATCACAACAAAATCCACGCGACCTGAAACCTTTGCCGACTCCATCCTCCCACAGTTCGTAACCTAACCAATTCCTCATGAATGCAATCGCGAGCCAATACGCACCACCTAATACCGCCACCTCACCCTCTCGTCACTTCGATCGCAACCCCAATCGAGTATTGGAACAAGCAAGAGGGGAACAGAAATTATTGAAGTCGTCTTCGCTTTGAATCGATTTGAACTCGATTTCCATTCCATGGCAATCATTCTCGATTGAATATCGAACCCGCGGCCATTATTTGAGGAAGGCTCCGGCCATTTATCCCTAACTCGCACGCGACTGGAAAAATTCGAGCGTCGCCATTTTTTTTTTCTGTGTTTCAGTCACGACTGCCCTGAAGAAAAGAAGAATTATATTTGCGTGAATGATTTTAGAAAGGGGATTTTCCAATCGGCACTTTCTGTTGATTTTCTTTTTTTTTTATAAGCATTCGATTTTGATTCTGTTGTAGGCTTATAGAGGAAGACGAAGATAAATAGGGATTTGGAAATGGCTTCTTGAGCACGCCGTAGTCCAAGAAAATATCTTGTTAATTTTACTTTAAATTTAATTATATTATAAAATTTCAAAACGTCTCGTTAATCGCCAATTAAAATTTTAAACTCCACTTAAGGAATGCCGCTAGGCGATTTCAGGGTTTTACCCGTCTTCCGAACACAATGAAATGTGTTTCAGAGGCTAATTCGATCATATGCACGAGTTACAGAAGAAAACGATCAGTTTTAAAATTAAATTGATTAAAATAGTTCGAAGCGTTTTGAACTGCCACGGTCAAACAACAACTCTGATTGCTACGAAAATTGAAATCCGATAATAACTAACTATTACGGGTCCAATGGAACTGGTTTCGTCAAATTCCGAGACTGTGCCTCGGAAGGCTATTTTTAAATTCAATTTAAACAATATTTTATCAAAATTGAACAAATTACTTTTAAATTAAAATTTCAATCATTCTAATATCTTCAGTATCATTATTATAAATTTTATAAGCCTTCAAATTATTTTAAACAGGCTTAGAATCTCAGATTCAACAATTTACCCAATTTCGATTATTAAATTCATTTCTTAAACCCTATAATTCAATGATTTAATTGTCAGGTAAATATCGATACCTTAAATTCAAGTTAAAATTAACCTTTAAATATTTTAAAATCAATTAACAATTCTATTTTAAATTGTTGGAAAATCTGGGTCGTCACATTCCTCCCCCCTTAAAAGAATTTCGTCCCCGAAATTACTAGTTAGGAGAAATGGACCAATACCCGTTTACTTTTTCCAAAACTCATAATTCAACATCCTACCAACTATCCTTTATTTAAGATCCACTAACACCTTAACCAACTTCCCAAAACCTTCTATAGTTTCAAATCATAATTTTTTTTTCTCAATCATTCAAATTTCAATTTAAAACCAAATTTTAAATTGTCAAAATTTTCTCAAAATTTTCTAACTCTCTAAATTCCCGGAAAATTTTGCCAGCGTCTCCTTTGCGCGGCTAACTCGGTACTACTACAAAAGGCCTCTACGGGCTTCCCAAATTCCAAAAAGAAAACAAAAGCCAAGTGGCTACATCAAAAACCCAATCTAATATCATACAGAATCAAAATACTTACCTTTTAGTCGAGCAATTCACATTCATCATTTGGAATCAAATCCAATTCCCTTTTCCCTTTAGTACCTGCATATTCTATTTAACAACAATATCCAATTGTAACCTTCAAATCACTGTATACATTTCCTTACAGAAATTTCATATCCACTTCTATTCAAATTAGCTTCCACCATTTCATATGAATTCAATTTATTTTCAAATTTTAATACTGAGTTGTATCTTTTATTTATACTGATTCATATTAATTTCATTTACTAGTTTACTTTGATTTTCAATTTGAAATTGTTTTGTCGATAACCAAAAATTTCCAAAAATTTTCTAACTCCCAAAATTTTCAGAAAATTTTGGCAGAGTCTCCTTTGTACGGAGGAGCTTTTGCAATTTGACAAGAGATATAAATATATATACATCGACCCACACGGTCGGAAAAAGCAAAAACAGGTTCATATTTCCTATTTTTATTGCGTAGGCGTACCTTATTTAGCATTTTAAGCAAGCAGCTTATTTATTTTGCAATTTGCATACCCCAAATCTAGCCAAACGGCTTCCATGTACCTGTACTTACTTAATTTAAATACGTAAGTGTCATACATAGGAAATCTATTAACATTTCACTTACTTTTAATAGCTAAACACAAGCATTACATAAATAACAAGCACCAAACACTTCCAATAAGCAATTTATATACTTTAAAGCACATCTAATTATTTCCCACCAAATTTATATGCTTTTTCATTCAATTTTAATGGTTTACACACAATTACTTGCATTCAACTCATTTTAAGTGAAACAATCTCATATTCACTTCAATTGATTCATAAATCAATTATATCGCTTCCACTAATTCATAGCATTCAATTTGATAATATCCATGTGAATAATTAATTGTTTAAGTTTTATAACCAATTAAAATTGATTCCAACTCAGTTTTATTTAATTCAATTCCATTTGAATTTATTCACCAACCATACATACGCATTTCATTTCACCACCTTATTGACTTCATTCAAACTATTTATTAAGCTTAGCATATTCAATATTTCTAAATTTATAACCATTTCCAAATTAATTTTATCCAAGCTTTAATTTAATAGGCTTTTATCCTTATTCGAAGCCAAGCTTCCATAAACTTTGAACTTAAGTTAATTACTTTAATTTATTCCAACATCAACTTAAGTTCACTTCCATTAAATTTGATTCTCATTAAATCAAATTCCATTTAATTCAGTTAACTCATCTATTTTAAATTTTAATTTTAATTCATCTTCTCAATTTACCAACCACATACTGAACTCATTATGCTTCAAATTAATATACCACTAAATTTAAGTTCAGTCTGATAATCCAATTCCAATCACAGCTTTGATTTAAATTTAAATCAGGCTTCATCCATTTATTATTTAACTCAATTAACTCATTTTAACTTCTTAATTTACCCACTTAATTTATTATCGAATTTATTTTATTAACACAAGGCCATTCTCAATTATTTCTACGCATCTGGATTTTATTTGCAACTCAAATCATTATATCCAATTACTTACAAATTCATTAATTACTATTCAAATTTCACTTGAATTTTATTTGTAATTCAAACCATCTCATTTTCAATCCAACTCCATTTTATTTTTATTTTACAATATCTCTTCTTATTTAATTGATTATCAAATCCAGGTCGAATTTTATTTAACAATGCGAATTCACTTCCAAATTCCATTATTAACTTACAATCCATTTATTTACCAAAGTCAAATTTTATTAACAAACTTAATCACACAATTAGTTAATCAATTAGCTTATTTCCAATTTCTAAATCAATATTCGATTTTAATTACAAATCACTTCATTGAAATTCTATTTTGGATTTCCTTTTATTTTTCCAAAATTCCAACACTTTATTTAAAAATATTTAGAAAAGCTTTTCACATAATACTATTAAAATAACTCTTTATGAAAATACTTTTTATAACTCTTTATAACTCGATGTCTCAACCAGTCCATCCTTGTTCTCACAGAAATTCAATCATACGTTGATCAGGCGTAGGACTGAAAATCTATAAGTACTTGGTAAACCCGTTTTCAACACCCAGTGAAAATACTTGGAAAATAATTTTATTAAAATTATAGAAAACAGTTTTGTTGAAAATAGAAGAAATATCTTTGGTGACAATGCTCTGAAAATCATCACCCCCATCCATGGTCACAGTTACATACCAGGGTTACGTTGCAGTCACAACAAAATTCCATGTAACTGCAGGCTCTCCGCGGCCTCTCGATTACGCCATGGATCCCACACAACAGATCACAGTTACATCCAGGGTTACGTTGCCGTCGCAGCAAAAGTCCATGTAACTGCAGGCTCTCCGCGGCCTCTGATTTCGCTGTCGAAATGAAACTTCTCCACTCCTACATAGGTCGCAGTCTACCGAGATAAACTCAAACGCAGACTGTTGGCTCTCAGCGGCACACACGACTTTCACAATGTTACCATAGGTCGCAGTTACATCCTGGGTTACGTTGCAGTCACAACAAAAGTCCATGTAACTGTTGGCTCTCCGCGGCACACACGACTTACGCTATGGTAACTCAACTCATAATCCTCAGGAACTAGTTTTGTCCGGACTCCTCACAGGATCAACTTTAGAACCCTCCCTTGGGGCTCAAGGCAGCGCCACCCAGTGGCACTCCTGAGAAGTCCATTCCAAGGGAGCGCCTTTTTCCCCAGAGCTATCATCAAAACACTTTATACTATACACATATAGTATTTTGCAAATCATACACCTAGTATGAATTTTATCAATGCTCCTTTACACAAAATCGATTATCCCAAAATCGATAATTCTCAAAATAGGCTTTCCAAACTCAATATTGATTTTTTTTTCCAAAAATCAAAAGCCTTTCTCAAAATCCTCATAAGATCCCTTATATATATTCAGATATATATATATATATATATAAAATTTAAAACTTTGGATCCTTACCTTCTTGTATAAAACTCCTTTTATACTCCAAACACTTCTCAAAAACCATAGAAATATCCAATTTCCATCTTTATTCATTTCATATTTCTCAAAATATTCTTTCAGTTCAAAAGAACCATTTCATATTCCTTATTCACCTTTACATTAATCCCCATTTGGATTATTACTTCAATCATTATCTCAGTTGGGTACTTAATCAATAACAGTTTGAACTTCGACCAATTTAGAAAAATAGCTTGAAAATTTTAAAAATAGGTAAGTAGTTGAAAAATAATTATTAGTTTGCAAAATAATAGTAAAATAGTTAACTAATTATAAAATAGTTGGAAAATAGTTAAATAGTTATAGAAATCTTAATAATTGCAAAATAGTTGTAAATTAGTAATTAATTTGTAACATAGTTAAAATATAGTAATGAGTTTAGAAAATAGTTGAGAAATGGGTAAATAGCTCCAAAATAATTGTAAACCAAGTATAAAATAATTTGGCTTTAAGAAAGAAAGGTTATATAGCTTGAAAACAATAAGTTTATATCAAACAAATTATATTAAAAATAGTCCAGAGTCAAAACTGTTCACTTTCCCCCAACAATTCAATTTAAATCTCCATTTAAATTGACCCAATTCCAATCCAAATAACTCCAAATTCTATTGGACTTGATTAATTCCCAATTCAAGTTGAATCAATCTTGATTCCTTCCCAAATTTAAATCAAATTCTAATTGATTTTAATCCTGTTCCACTTTAGTTACAATTCCATATTATTCAGATAAATCTGGACTAATATAAATTGAACTCTCTTCAAGTTCAATAACCCTTTCAAGTTAATCCCATACAAATTTCCCATTTGAATTTTAAACTTGTACAACTTTAATTATAAATTTAATTTTACAACTTCTATTTATAATCAATTACATTCACATTTTGCTTTTAACTTGGAGTTATACATTTTATTTATCCAATATATTTTATTATTCCATAAACATTTTAATCAAGATTCCAGAGTTTAAACCAATTTCCAAAATTTCAAAATCACCTTAGAATTCACCTATATCCAAAATTCTTTGGCAAATTCAATTATCCCTTTGAATTTCAAAACTAAACCCAGTTCATACACAATTCCAATTTAAAACAATTTGGTAGCAATTTCTCTTCTAGAAACTCGAAAATGAACATCGAAAATGCTGCAGTCATCATCGACGTTATTTTCCAGTGACCGAAAGAGTTCAATGCTTTCATCTCTCTAAAAACACTTCCAAATATTTTTGATTTCAAATCTCCCAAATTTCAAACACAAAAATATTTTTGAAATAATACTATTCTTTCTTCAAAACCCTTGGAAACCACTTTCAAACCCAAAAAAATTTTAAATTTTTCCATCCATCCAATTCATATTTAAACATTACTCTGGAATTTCCATCTTACTTTATTTTCAAATATTCTTTGGAATTCTATTTCGGAATTCTATTTCAAATTACAATCTCATTTATTTATAAAGTTTATTTCAACTTATAAATTTCATTCCCAATCCATATTTCAAATTCCGGGATTAAATTTTGAATTTCATTTTCAATCACTTAAATTTTACTTTGGTTATTTATTTTATTTTTTTCTTTTCTACTTAATTTAATTCCAATTTCTAAACTTCAGTTTCAGTTTGAATCCATTTCAAACTAATCTTCATTAAATTTCAGTTTGGTTGTATAATATTATTCCTTAATTTTAATTCCAATAATTAACAACCCATCGTCTAATATTTATTTGAAGAAAATATTGCTTTATATATATCAAAAATATATTTTACAAAAATCATTTAAAATCTTTATACAAGAAAATAACAAGTACGCGCCCATATATATATATATATATATATATATATATATATATATATACTCAACTCATTCTAGAGTACTACAGACTCTATTTAATGAGTAATCCCCACCAGAGCCAAGGTTCTCGCTTAACCTTCAGCTCTGATACCAAATGTAATGACCCGAAATTTTCGAAGCCGAAAATTCCAGATAGTTATGAAAAAGAAGAAAGAGATAGAAGAAGAAAAACAGAAACACCAAACATCTCACAATCGCAGCGGATAAAATATAATAATAAATAATAACAGTTTACAAAAGAATATTATAACTGTCGATTACATTTAATATACATCAGAGTTTCACATAATATACAGTCACTGAATATTTAAATTATCATGACTCAGATAAACAATAATATAAATACAGCGGATATACTCTATACGATACTGCCACCAGCTCGCCTCCTGAGCTCCTGAACGTCCTAACCTGAAAATATGTAATACTCGGTCTGACCCGAGCATTACACCAAAGTAACACCCGGGTCAGGCTGGAAACCAGCGTGAGTAAACCCAACTAACATGGAATGTCCAAACAAACAACTAATATAATCCCGGGTAACCTATACCAATTTAACAAATTCTCAATTTTCCATAGACAACACTTGTTCCATATATCAATTTGTAAGTATCAAACTTAGATAAAATAATCAAATTCACTTAAATCATTTCATTCCATCCTATTAATTTCACATGTCAATTTAAAAAAAATCCGAAGTGGTTTCGGGTATTTCCTAATACCCGACCCCGGCTTCTTCAAAACTCATGTCATCCTAACCCAAGTTACCCAAATGAAATACAACATTTCATATCAGAGATATTAACTCATTCAAAGCATCCAACACCATTCAATCACCCATACACAAAGCTTAATTGCATACAAATCAATTTAATTAATTCTAATTGAATTCAAAACCTCAATCACTTAGATTTCTTCATTTATTAATTCCAAATCAATTAATTAATCAACTCTTCCATATCCATTCATCTTAATGAATCACCCTGGATTAATTATCGTTCAATTACATTCGAGTAATTATCTTTAATTCATTTCACGATATTAATCATTCTTCACCCAAATCAATAAGAAATCTTAATCATCTCATAAATTAATTAACTATATTAATTACATTAACCCTTAATTACTTATATTAATTAACTTCTCATAAGCCGCTTAAATTAATCTTAATTAATTCAAGTCTTTAATTACATCATTAATTATATAAATTATTGACTTCCAATTTATATTTCCATTTACCTTAATCTAAATTAATTATATTAATTAAACCACAATATTAATCGTTCTTGATTTATCTCAACCTATAATTAGCTATCCATTTATTTACTTCATTAAATAAATCAATTTTCTTCTTAATTAATCATCTTGATTAATCCCTTGATTAATCACACTAAGTAATTATATTTTACTAATTTCATTAAGTAATTATTTATCAAACCATCAAATGATTATTCTAAATTACTTACACTTAATTAATTAGCTCAAAACTTACTAAATTAGTTAAGCCAAATCATTAATAAATTTGAATTAATTAAGTATCCATTTTAATTACCCCACTCATTAAATGAATCACAAATGATTAAGCCCTTATCAACATTAAGGTGAAACATTTCCTTATTTATGACTTAAGTCAACAACAATTTAAAATCCAAATACTTCGAGTCAAATCACAATTAACTCGAAAACCAACCAAAACCAAGGTCACATCATCATCAGTGCACATCCAATCAATTTAATCATCCAATCAACTATTTAAATTTAACCATTGAAACTTAAATAATAATCCAACAGAGTGAGATTTACTCACCTTTGATTTTTGTTTGGCAATCCATTTCCATCACGATTTGATTCCACAAGTTCAGACCTTGTAAAAACATTAGATGTTCTACTAATATTTGAGTCAATTGAAAAATGTAAATTTCCATTTAATAATTTAATAACCGGTGATTCATTTTACACGATTAGATTAAATTTAAAACTAATTCCCTTTTTAACGTATTAATTTAGCAACCAACAAAGTCAATAAGTTAATTAAATAAAGTAATTTCCAAAAGCACATTATGTTAAAATAACCTAGTAAATTACAGACGTGTACATGCAAATTCATTATTTCTCTGTTAAAAATTCTGTCTGTACATCATCATTCATTTTTTTTTATAATAGTAAATAGCAAAATGGCTTATTACCTTACAGTTTAAACTTAGATATATATTTCCTTTATTTTAATCTATATAAGTTATAAACCGAAAGGGAACTACCTAACCCAACAGAAAAAGGCGACCCAGGCTTCGACCACATCTACATCACCGAGCTGCATCGCCTTCGAAGCCGTCATCATCACAACAAAATCCACGCGACCTGAAACCTTTGCCGACTCCATCCTCCCACAGTTCGTAACCTAACCAATTCCTCATGAATGCAATCGCGAGCCAATACGCACCACCTAATACCGCCACCTCACCCTCTCGTCACTTCGATCGCAACCCCAATCGAGTATTGGAACAAGCAAGAGGGGAACAGAAATTATTGAAGTCGTCTTCACTTTGAATCGATTTGAACTCGATTTCCATTCCATGGCAATCATTCTCGATTGAATATCGAACCCGTGGCCATTATTTGAGGAAGGCTCCGGCCATTTATCCCTAACTCGCACGCGACTGGAAAAATTCGAGCGTCGCCATTTTTTTTTTTTTCTGTGTTTCAGTCGCGACTGCCCTGAAGAAAAGAAGAATTATATTTGCGTGAATGATTTTAGAAAGGGGATTTTCCAATCGGCACTTTCTGTTGATTTTTTTTTATTTTTTATAAGCATTCGATTTTGATTCTGTTGTAGGCTTATAGAGGAAGACGAAGATAAATAGGGATTTGGAAATGGCTTCTTGAGCACGCCGTAGTCCAAGAAAATATCTTGTTAATTTTACTTTAAATTTAATTATATTATAAAATTTCAAAACGTCTCGTTAATCGCCAATTAAAATTTTAAACTCCACTTAAGGAATGCCGCTAGGCGATTTCAGGGTTTTACCCGTCTTCTGAACACAATGGAATGTGTTTCAGAGGCTAATTCGATCATATGCACGAGTTACAGAAGAAAACGATCAGTTTTAAAATTAAATTGATTAAAATAGTTCGAAGCGTTTTGAACTGCCACGGTCAAACAACAACTCTGATTGCTACGAAAATTGAAATCCGATAATAACTAACTATTACGGGTCCAATGGAACTGGTTTCGTCAAATTCCGAGACTGTGCCTCGGAAGGCTATTTTTAAATTCAATTTAAACAATATTTTATCAAAATTGAACAAATTACTTTTAAATTAAAATTTCAATCATTTTAATATCTTCAGTATCATTATTATAAATTTTATAAGCCTTCAAATTATTTTAAACAGGCTTAGAATCTCAGATTCAACAATTTACCCAATTTCGATTATTAAATTCATTTTTTAAACCCTATAATTCAATGATTTAATTGTCAGGTAAATATCGATATCTTAAATTCAAGTTAAAATTAACCTTTAAATATTTTAAAATCAATTAACAATTCTATTTTAAATTGTTGGAAAATCTGGGTCGTCACAATTGGCATTGAATCTGAAATAACATTTTGGTGCAGTGTGACCAATCTTCTCACAGATCTGATACTTTGGTCTATTGTTGTTGCTCCATCTTCCCCTGCCTCTGCCTCTTACAGCAGGGTTTCCCCTTTGATATTGCTGATTATTGTGATTTTGATTTCTTTTCTTATTATTATTTGAGGCAAAGTTGATGGACATATCACTGTCTATTGGCTTCTTGAACTCCAATCTTCCTTCATGTGCAAGGAGGATGGAACTGACATACTCAAAAGATGGTAAAGTTTCTTGAGAAGATATTACTGCAACTACAGATTCATATTCATCACCTAACCCAGTTAAAATAGTTAACACTTGCGCTGTATTTGAAACTTTGTGTCCTACAGCTTCAAGCATATCACATATGTTCTTGACCTTTCCCAGATATTCTCTCAATGTATGACTCTCTTTTCTGACATTCTGTAATTGCCTTTTGTAATGCATTACTCTGGCGGCAGATTGAGTGCTAAAAATTCTTTCCACTGTCAACCATATTTCATTAGCAGTTCTACATCCAATTACTTGTGGCAGTAGTTTAACATTTGTTGATGAAAGTACCCAAGAACTTATAAGACTGTCTTACCTTTGATACTTAACATATTCTCCATTGCTTACAGTTTTGTTTTCTGAATCAGTGATGAACTTGGGAGGAACAATAGTGGTGCCAAGAATGAATCCTTCCAAGCCATACCCTCTTGCAGCAGTCTCAACTTGAATTTTCCAAAGTAGATAATTATCTTCTTCAAGTTGTGCAGCGATGAGTTGAATCTGAGGACTAATTATGGCTTTCAAGATATTCTCTGCTGTGGCAGTGGTTTGCTGTGGTGGATTAGATGTATTATCAGAGGTTTCTGAGTTTTTATCAGCCATGAAGAAGCTTCTTGAATCAAGAAATACTTGAACAATTTGAAATCAGATAGAGAGATCAAGAACTTATTTCTGTAGAATTCAGGTATATTACAACTGGGTTTAAATGATGATTTTTAATCTAATAAGCCAGTGATTTGGCACTTGCCTTCTTTCTGTTTTGATGAGTTGCTTCAGATCTTGACTGATGTTTTATTTTTCTTTGATTCTGACTTGATCAATGAGAAAGACTGAGTGCAGTCAAAGCTTTCTAGACGAGGCACTAGTCTTTGGAGATAAGTCTTATGATACCCAAATGATGATAATGTTTCTGATGGGTAATTAATCTCCAAATGATGAGATTTCTCTGATGGAGATTAATATCTTCTTCTTTTGCAATGAATTTTGCTGCAGTTTTGCCTTGTACTGGCTTTTATACCAAGATAAAATTTGAAATAAATCAAAACTGATATCTTGAAGGAGAAATTAAAATGAATGCTGCTGTAATTCTTTTTTGCAAAATAAAGTATTGATTACAGTTTTCTATCATATGCTTTCTGTTGCCAGTAATAGTCTCTTATATACAATTTAAAACAAAAATGGGCTTTGGGCTTTCGGGTATAAGTTACAGCCCATATATGCCTTAACTATGCTGAGATTAAAGATACATGACGAGCCGCATACTCTCTACTTCATACGCTTCAGCAAATGGACAGTTAATGTGAAGAGATTGTACTTGGATTGATTGTTCAACATGAGAGTCAAGTAAGCAATAAACTAGTTGTAGGTTCACATTTAATGTATGAGACAACAAAAGAGAACTATAATATTTTCGTCAGGCTACTCTTGTATATGAAGTACTTCAAGCGCTCAACTGTTTACAAGAATATATAACTACTTTCTCTCATGAAGGTCCTTCATTTGTTTGACCATTTTTATTACAGAAGCGAATTAGAAAACACATTGCGGCGCACTTTCATTGTCAGTTTCAGGAGAACAAATGAAGCACGGATTCGTTGACTCTGTCATGCATTGACTCTCAATCTACCAACGTAACTCTACAAAAGGTAATATCTATCTGAACCATATTATAGCATTGAATAAAACATCAATAGTATTTATTAATAAAGGCAAGATCAACATATTTATTAATAAAGACAAGATAAGTAAAATGAAACTAATATAACATATTTTCGTTCCTTCCAGGATTTCCTTCATTTCCTCAAATCATCATTGTGCTCCATCTACCTATCTATTTGATAACTAAAATTTAAACAAGTCTTGATAGAAGAATGCATAATTTGTGAGAAGTTGTAAAATTATTATATCATAATAATTTTACAACTGAATGAATTTTCCACCCAAAAAACAGCGATCTAATTTATAGGCAGAAATTAGTATTTACTTGCCTGCTAATACTGTTAAGTGCGTTTTTATGTTGACGAATATTTCTTTTAATAAGGAAAATTTACCAATTTAGGTTTGTTTTAGAAAGAATAATAGAATTAGTCTAGTTTTAAAAATAATTACAGAAATAGACCACATTTTTTATCTATATAATTGGTGAATTTTCAAAATCCGCCTAAAATAAAAAGCTATCATACGTTGGCGATTTTCTAAAAGTCGCCAACTATGAAATATGCATTTTCTTTGGGCGATTTTTCGAAAATCGTCTGTTAGCGACTTTTGAAAAATTGCTAACTAAATAGACCAAAAAAGTGGTCTAACTGCAATTATTTTTAAAACTGAACTAATTTTGTTATTTCTTTCTAAAACAAACCTATAATGGTAAATTTTCCTTTTATATATGTTTGGGGAACTTGAGTTTTATGTCCTTTTTGTTCTGTTTATTTTTTTCTAGAAGAGCTTTAACTTTTCTTCTTGAGATTGGTGGTTTTCTATATTATCCTTAAATATCTTTGCCTTGTGGTTTACTTAGGAATTATGCTTTCCTTTTTTTTCTACCCTAATTTCTTACAACAAATTTCACCGAGGGCTTCCCACACTCAACCATTATTAAATTTCCATGACCGAGCAAAAAATTATTAAGTAGATTTGCACTGCAAGTCATCAGAAAGAGTTCAAAATCAGATCCCAACTTCAAACAGGATTGTAATCTAACCTATTTTTTCTTAAATATTTTGAATCCATTACTTTAAATAGTTCAAAATCAGATCCCAACTTTGAGAAATTTGATTATAATTCTGTACAATTTATTTTAGTATACAACTTTAGTTGAAATTTCAATAATAATATGTTAAACCTATTGAATGTGCTTAAAACGATCTTACTCACAATTTAATCAAACACCTGCAGCCTGTTTTCTGTTACAATATTAATAATTAATATCAAAAGTTAGATTAAATTAGGAGTTTGATAATCACCATAAAATAGTGATGACTTGTCTTGGAAGCTAAAAACGGTGTAGCATTTATAATACATTTTGAAAGATTATGGCATTCTTTCTTTATTACCTAGACTAGATAACAAACGCCATATAGATTTTCATTCTGGATGTTATCCTGTCTCCATCTCTAAACGAGCCAGAACTATGGAATGGTCGAATAGTAAGCCAGAAATTCAATGAATACTAAGCTAGAAATCCAAGATTATAACTCAAAAAGTCCAAATTCAACCAATAGTCGAGGTATGACATAGGTTCTTCACTATGACCTGAAGAAGCTAACCATTTTCCAGAAGAACAGAGTGACACAAAAGAAAGTCAACTAAAAGCAAGTAAAGTGACAGCTCGGTCTTGATCTCTGAATGTGAGCTGAACAAACAAGTTAAAGGGGATCAATAAGCATACAACATGGAGCAAAGGAAGATTGACCATGAGCTTTCTATCCAAGAAGGTGATAAGTACTTGATCAAAAGTCCAAGAATGTAATAAGTGACAACTCGGCACCGAGTTGTGAGGGCACAACTCGGTACCGAGTTAACTACCGACTTGTGAACATGGTCAAGATCCTCTTCCTGAATCGTCTCCTAAACATGAGGAACGTGACTAGTAAATATCGAAGCATGTTTCGCTGATCTATGTTTATAAACAGGAGGAGGGGAGCACTAATTTGAAATCCTTTTTCTGTTTCTAGAATTTATGATTTTACTATGTCACTATGTTGGATTCTCACCGATTATGAGCACTGAATTGTAAGAATGCGGTTTATAAAATCTCTGAATATCATTAACAAAGTTCAAGTGGACGTAGGTTAGAGTTTAGCCAAACTATTATAAATTGTCATGTATGGTTTACTTCGGTTTTCATTTAATTCTCTATAATTCTAATCGGGTGTTTGTCCAACTTTTGATGCAAACATTTTGATGCTTTTATTGAGAAAACTCGAATTTCTCACTGTTTGGATCTATCTTTAACCTTTGGATTGCTATAATCCATGAACTAGATCTACAAGTATTTATAAGGTCCGTGATAATTTAGATTTTCCTTATAATCTATCATATGATCTACAAAGGCAATGGCATCAAGGAAAAGTTCACTACCTTCAAACCCACCAACGAAGCAGAGGATGATGTTCTCGACATGGAGAAGAAACCAATCAGCCCAGTACATAGAAATTCAGTGTGCATCATAAATGGTTACCAGGGTTGATTTGGATAAGATGACGAGGGAAATGAATGAAAAGCTAATGGAAAGCCAAAACGCTGTGATGAAGCAGATGAAAGGAACTATGGAGGTTAGGACCTAACTATCCTAAGATCATAGGAGGAATAGAAAGGAATTGTCACCTTTCGATTAAGAATAAGATAGTTCCTCCTCATCAGGAAGAAACCACATAGAAGGAAAGTAGAAAATGAAGGGAAAGGAAGATGGAAAGACTCGGGTTGGTAGGACAGAACTCGATGTCGAACCAACTCTATGACTCGGTACCGATCATGCCCCCCAAGTCGCGAATGACGATACTTTTGTTAACTTACAAGATGATGTTGATGCGGACGATAGCCCTGTTACTAGCGACCAGAATGGTGGAGTTCAGACGAATACCATTGTACGTTACGTACAAATCGTAGAAATAGGTCAACAGGGTGAATGGTTCTCTTAGAGATAGGAGAACCCATATATCATGGAACAAACCGAGACGGTTTATGGAGCCAAACAATTGGGGCAGGCGATGATGGTCATCGTTCGGCCGATTCGATAGAACGAGAATTTTTTGCTGATATGGTGAGGTAGCCGATAAATGAAAATCGGCATTGAAACAATGATGACTGGGTTCTTCTCCTAGCAGGACGTAACGACCTCCTTTTTCGACCCTCGAATGCCAACACTAATACGTCCATGATATTCACGTGCTGAACATCCAAGTGACAAAAAGACCAATTGGTAGGGTAAAAGAAAAAGAAGAAAATGAATAAGAAAGAGAAGAACTAAAACATTAGAATCTCATAGCGGAATGATAACTTATAATATCAAAAGACAGTACACGGTGTTAGTCTAACATACCTAGCATGTCAGAGTTCCTAATCTAAGTACTATCATCATTCTAAATAGTTATAATAGCATATCCTTACGATTGCTGATATACATACATAAAGTAACACAGCGAAAATAAATACCATGGTAGATAATCATCCAACTGCTCTCCAAAACTAGACCGTGTCCACATGTTTTAGTGGTTTTTGAATGAAAAGTTAATTTAACTTTATATAACTCCACATGTTTTAATGGTTTTTATATGAAAATTGTTTCATTGTATGTTGTATCGTTTTTATTTGACACCATGCTTAATTTTAAACACAAAAAAATTAATAAAAAAATAAACTTTTTTGTTTAAGGACAACCAAAATAATTTTGGGCTAGAGCAATCCAATCTTAAGGCCGACCATGTCTATTCATAGGGCCTTGGGCTGTAGCCCAGCTTGTCCAAGTTCACGAACAGGTCTAGTATTGCATTGTGGACGATGCAAGCTATCAAATAGGAATCATAACGACTTTTATAAATCGCATAATCTGATAAATCGGTGATACATCAATATTCCGTTCAAAAATATTTTTTTTCCATTTTACAGTACAGTGCACGACATACTGATTTTGAAAAGAAATTATGATAAAAAATTTATACTACTGAAACAACAACCTTGACTATTCAATTTTAAAGTTCGAAAGCAGTCAGTTGAAAAAAACGTAGACAAAATCTCGGAAGAAAAACCATTGTTAGATGGAAAACTTGAAACGACATCATGTATGAACTATGAAAGTTAATATTTTGTACGGTCAGATTTAGAAATCATGATTTATGAGAGGATATTCTTCTCGACGGCAAAACCAAAAATGGAATTATAATTAAAGCTGGACAAGATTTGCAATATTCAAATATAAAAAAAAACAATGCTTGCGTGAGTGCAATATCCAAATTCCAAATCATTTATTTATGATGGGAAGCAATAATAAAGCAGACGAATGAAAATGAGTCAACTTTTTCCATTCCCAATTCAATTTCCAAATTCATCATCTTCGATTACTCTCAACTTCTCCCACACCACACGATTGTCAAGTAAGCGATACTTTCCAGAGGCAAAACCCTAACCTTTTCTTCTTCACTTGGGTTCACTCAATAAATTCTGGCATAGGTATGTCTCTTTTTTGTTCCCTTTATATTCGATTACATCACGTTAGATGTGCTCTCTTCAGTCTTCAGTTACAAAATCTACTCGGTTAATTTGATTGTGTTGCCTTATTCAAGGAAGATTGATATATGTGTTTTTTTTCCCTGTATGGATTGTCGTAAATGGAGAACAGCTAGCCTGTCTAGCTCAGTTGGTATAGCGCAAGGCTCTTAACCTTGTGGTCGTGGGTTCGAGCCCCACGGTGGGCGATCTTTTTCCCTTTTACGCCCAACCGACCGTCTCTCTTTCATCATATTGATTCAGGAAGCTTTCAGAGTACAGTAGAGTTTTTGTAGGTTTGGGTTTTGAAGGTAGACAGCGATGTCACACTTTTGTACCAGTTATCTTAGACGATGAAGTTATCCTGAACAAACATGTTTGCACGTTTCAGTTGAGCTATTTATTCTTGACATGACCATAACGTAATATAGTACTGATATTAGGTACCTAGCTCAAATACTAAAGACAATATATAAGTTAAATCGATTGGCCCACCAATTATTGCCTTTTCCACCCCACAAAAATTTAAAACTAATAATCGACTTTTTTGCCACTTATTATTGAAGTATATGCTTTTTCACATTCTCTCCTCTTTTATGTCTTACAGTTTACCGTAAAGATTGAATTCACCACATCGGCACGTGGTTGCCGAAAGATTCACTTTAATAGCAAATGTGTCCATGAGGTATCCTACGTTTGTTTGCAACGTGTGGATCATATTTCCACTGCTCTTCAGTGATGTGGTATGGTAACCAATGCCAATTAAAAGAAAATAACAATGCAATTGAATCATACACATACAAACACATATCGACTAGCTGCAAAAAAAATCACAAACAGGTACTAACACTTTCAACATCACAGTGCAACATTGCTTAATGAATCTACTACGATCACAAATAGGTACTAGCTATAAAAAAACCTCAAATAGGTACTAGCTGCAGAATGTTCACATTTCTTAATGAACCTACTGCAATCACAGTGCAACATTCAACATCAAACACATACTAACATAGCAAAAAAAACATCACAGTAACATCCCGACTTTGTTTAACTTTGCTTGATCCTTCAACTTGATTTTTAACTTTTCTGCTTTCTTGCTCTCATACGGCGGTCTCTCTCTAAAGTTGTTAGCGGATTACGTACTGCTTTATCTGTAAAAAAAATATTTTTAGAAGCAAAAAGAATACTGTATTAAAAAAAGCAGCACATTATTTCTTAATGCGGTAAACATTGTTATCATGCAACCACATAGCATACAAACTTGAATGATCAATTAGCCCAAAAATCCGAAAAAAGAAAAAGAAAAATTGAATAGAAAATACTTTATTCGAATCAAAAATTGATTGAAAACTTTTGTCTTTTTGATTTATGTGTTTTGAGCAGCTAGTTAGGATTTGTGCAATATGTATTTGGAAGAAGGAAATTGATTTTACAGTAAGGAATGGATTAGACAGGGTAAACGAAGGTAGTGGCAGTTCTGGAAGAAACTGAAGTAGAAAAAGAAAAAATTGGGATGTGTGCTATTTTTTGAATTACTAGAATTAGCCCAATATATAATATTCTTCGACATTCTATTTATTGTTTTCGTCAGTCCTTGTCTGTTTAGGAGACGATTGGGTTAAGACTTTTAAGTTTAAGATTCAATATTTGTCCATGTTTAATGACCTCAGGATTTGATCTACGATTTTACATGCTTGCAATATCTCTATAAACAATGAATTATATAATTAACACTTCGCCAAATGATAGAACCAACATGATTCCATGTTCATTCAGTATAAACTATTTTTCTTCTTTGTTTCAACTGTACATTTCTGTTAACAAGATGGATGGATAACAGATTGGGAATCCTTATAATTTATTTTTCTTCTTTGTTTCTACTGTTCATTGCTGTTAACCAATATAAAAATGGCATCAAGTTTGTTAATATCTAACCTAATAGTGTTCTTCCCTCTATCTAACCTGAAAATGATCTTCCTTGTAATTTTATTTTCAATGCAAGCAAGCATACTTAGATGGTCCTGATCTTCTTGGAGTCATGCTTACAGCTCTCACGCATTTACATATAGCAACGCATACAGTACCAACGTAGATTATGTAAGACGAGGGCATATAGGAGGTTATTCACGTGTGATGGGCCATAATCCGGATATACATGGATATATATTTTGTGCTCAGACCATAACCAACAAAATATTATGTTCACTCCACCCTCTTTCGTCGGCGGCAACCGAGCAAATGGATGACGCAACCAGAAGAGGCAAAAAAGTTACACACTGGTTTGGAAAAAAGTTTACAACGGCAAAGAGTTTTCCATTATATGTTTATAACAGCAAACTCTTTGTCGTTATAAACTATAACCCTAATTATAACTTATAATGGTAAAGACTTTATGGTTATAAAACTCAACCTCTGTTCACCCAACCAGCCACAAGAACAGCTTCAACCAGCTACAGTGAAACGAACCAGTCACATCCTATTGTTCCATGACTTGTTTAGCAACTGGACAAGTCGTTGTTGATTGTGCCCTCATAAGTTTGCTATATGCTGGCACGACCCTTCTCCAAAGCAGCATCTCCTTCAAATCAATCTCGTCATAAACCGGCTGGCGATTTGCGAGGCGAGGCAGCGGCGACAACTCCATCTCGGCATCATGTCCTTCAAATACAATCAACACGACAACGACTCCACATATCAAAGACTCTAATCAACGCAGAAGCACAAGTTGATCTAATGCACAAATTCAGCACCATTTATGGCACAAATCCAGCACAGTTAAGTTAAAATTGGATAGTAGTTAATATTCATGTTAGACTTATAAGAACAATTTTAGCTGGTTGCCTAATTTTGCCAAACTAGAGTATTGTGTGTACAAAATGGTCGGAGATGCTTCAAATGGCTAAAATGTAGAAATATTGAAGAATAAGAGGTTTATAGCTGAAAATTTTGAGCTGTGATGTTGAAATCACTGGTAGCATAAAGAAAACGGCGATACTGGTGAAATATTTGAACTTAAAAATTACTGAGGTTTGGCTTTTTTATTTAAATAGAAATACATTTTATATCCAGATATAGAGAACAAGAACGAGTAATGGCAACATTTGAGAGGGATCTGCATCTGCCAGTTAGTTGTATTGATGCATCTGAATGATTCCTTACTAGACTTAAAGGTGTCAAAGACCCAGAAGCTAAAAGAAAAATCGTTGGAAGTTAATTTATTTATATTTTTGCTAATTTTTCACTAGAATTGGAAAAGAAATCAGGAGAAAAAAAACCTTCTTTTCTTGTTCAAGGAACTCTATATCTAGATGTTATCGAGTCACGCCATTCTGGAAGTGGAAGTTCCTTTCTTATATTAGTAATTTGCAAGATATGATCGATGAATTTGAATGTTATCGGTAATTTTGCAAGTTAGAAGGTTCGAAAAATGTTCATGGGTAATTAATATTAATTTTGTTGTGTATGACTTAAATTATTGTTATAACTTCTCATTATTTATAAACATATAAACTATTTTGATGGTTTAATAATGATAATAGCATATTTTTTGTACAAGGATCTTGTTTTCGCTTTTGGCTTAGGAATCAAAACTTCTAGGATCGGCCCTAAGTATGTGCTAACCAATTGCCACTAAAGCAGTAGATATTTAATGGAGCGAGAACGTCTTGATGTGCATCTTAATCCAACTAAAAAAAGGTTTTCATCTTCAGAAAATTTTAAGTTCGATCAGTTTACGTCGATTGTAACTAGACCTGTCGTGGAATAGGTCCGGGTAGCTTAAAATCCGAACCTAAGCCTGGTTACTGTAATCGTAACTCGAGCCCAGACCGAACCTGCTAGGTATTTCAAACTCATCATTCCAGCCCGTACTATCAGATTTTTTGAGCCCATCGAGTAAAATTGTCTACTGGATCAAAATGTTGATTCTATAATCGAGCAATTAGTACAGACCTGGAAAGAAGTGTGTAAATTAAGCTAATATAAAAGGTTTATCTTATGACATTTCTGAGTTTACTAATAAGAAAATGATTGGCATTAGTTGGTTTGTCTTAACCCATATCCTTTTGTTTTTTCTATTACGTAAAATATATGCATGGGTAATCCTTAATAGCATAAAAGCAGTTAAATATGTACATGGGTTATCATTAATCTTATGAATGTGGGTGTGGAAATTAGGTTGAAGCGTTTCTATTTGTAGGTAATAAGTTTTAAGGACAACACTTCCGAATAATTAGTTTTAAGGACAATTTACAGCATAATGATAAATTCATTTATCTTTTTAAATTATACAGGAAAATGATAAATCCTTTTATCATTATTTCTGTATCACTGAAAATGATAAATTCTTTTATCTTTTTCCTATAAATGTCCTTAAAACTAATGTTTCAGAAGTAATGTCCTTAAAACTTATTACCATGCACAAATAGGCCATTGAAGTGAAAATTCTCAATGTGGGCTATCACCAAGGTGGGTTAAAAACCTAGGTCTCAAAAGATTGACCCACAATTTTGTGGGTTTTATCATTAAGGATTAAACAACATTAAGGATTAAAAAAACTAAGACATACAGACGATTTTGAAGACTAATAAATAAAGAAATTGCAAGAATGTTTTACCAAAAATTGGTATGATGATCACGAATCTAATTAGAGCGTGTATCACGAAGGTAAGCTACGAAAGAAATGATTTCTATATTGAATATAGACATTTCCTAAGATTTAGATTGTAGATGTTCAAATGAATATTTTTTGGAAACTCCAACATGTATATCTTGTTATTGTTAATGGACTTGATGTTTCAGGTAAATACTATTTTCAAAACATGACCCATAAAACATAGTTTCCATGATAACCATGTGGTTTATTTTAACTTCATTTTCGATCCCTGCTTGCTTAGATGGTCTTAGTCCTGTGCAGTTAAAGTGGGTTCTATAACGATAGAGATGCAATCGCTATGTATGCTGATTAACAGTTTGTTTCCTCTAATTAATAGGCATATTTGAGTATGTTTATTTCTCTCTCTAATTGGCTAATAAAATTATTTTTTGCCATCTAATATTAACTTGGGCATTAAGTAATTGATTATATAAATAGAGACTAGAAGAGAGGGTAAAAGTATGGTGGAAAATCTATTTTTTAATTTTCTCTTCTTCATCTTTGTTCTTTTTCTCCAACAATTTTAGCCGTATAGTTATTTGCTCCCTTTCTCAATTTGGTTATTGATTCAATGGTAATTTGTTTACTTTAGCTTTCTTCTATTGATTGTAAACAAAATTTTGGTGAATCAATAAAGTGGGTGGTTGGGTGGAATATTTTGTGTTATTACGTTTTGATTTCAATTCCGTCTTGTTTTCGATCCAAGTTATCTCTTTGTGATTCGGGTGACAAAGATCCGTTGATAAAAGCTTCTGCAAAGCACTACTATTTTCATAACAGTTTGTTATTGGAGCACATATCATCGCAAAGCTTAGAGTAATTTTGGTTTGAGAAATTATTGACGTGGGATATGATTTTGTTTTCAAAGATGGCTATCTTGGATGGGAAAAATTGGGTATTTGAAATCCTAAGATGGATGATGTTTTGTACCTCAATGATGTTCATGATCTGATTGATGGAGATGGAAAGAAGCCCTCTGATGTAGATGAGGGAAAATGAAAGAAGATGGATAAGAATTCGATTGCTTTGATTCGTTAGTATCTTGATGATTCTGTTTTCCATCATATGGCTAGTTGTGAATCCACGAAGGCTTTGTGGGACAAGTTGGTATCTTTGTATGAGTCAAAGAGTGCTACTAGTAAGGCTTTTTTGGTTCGAAAGTTGGTACAACTGAGATTAAATGAAGCGAAGTCTGTTGTAGAGCATTTGAATGAATTTCAAGATGTAATAAATTAATTGGCAAATATGAAGGTCAATTCTGATGATGAGTTACAGGCTCTTTTATTAATGAGTTCGCTTTCAGAAAGTTGGGAAACTTTGGTTGTTTCATTGAGTAATTCCAATGCTAATAGAACTATCTCTGTGGAAACTGTTCGAAGCAGTCTTTTGAATGAGGAGTTTAGAAGAATATGGTTAAGTATGAAATCAATTCAAAGTGAGGCTATAATGGCAAGGGACTCGAAGATAGATAAAATTAAAGGTGTTATCACTTGTCATTATTGTAATAAGAAAGGTCACATACGCAGCAAATGTTATGCTTATAAAAGAGATCAGAAAAAGGTTGCGCATTGTGATACTAGTAATGATGCACATGCAGGCTTTGCTGAAGGTACCGATAGTGATGCTTCTTGTGATGTCCTCTTTGGTGAAAATAAGCCTTGGAAGATGGATTCGGGAGCCAGTTTTCACATTTGTAAAGATGTGAATTGTTTTTCTTCTTATGAGAAGAGTGTCGGCATGATTAGGACAACCAATGGAGAAGAGCTACCAATTTGTGGTATTTGATCTATCCGATTTCGTACGCATGATGGTGTGATTAGGGAAGTCTCTAGAGTGAGACGTGTACTCACTTGTTCGCATAATCTTATTTCTCTCGGTCAGTTGGATCGCCGTGGTTGCACTTATGAGACTCAAGGTGGAGTTTTGAAAGTGAAGAAAGGTGGTCGTGTAAGGATGAGAGGAGTATTGGACGACGGAAACCTTTGTAGCTTGGTTGGTTCTGTAGTCGACAATGTAAAGCGAGTGACGGTTCAAGGACTTAGTCCACAACAAGGTGGGTCACTGCTTATGATTCTAGCATTGAGGATCATATTTTTGACAGGATTCTTCATGTTGATTATGCTCGTGGGATCGATAGTGATCAGGTAATGAGCTCAGATCAAGTGATAGACGGGCGTCGAATTGCAAAATCCACAAAGACAAGACATAGTTCTTTGTAGCATTACAAACGTTTTTTAGACCGCATTTTTGTGGTGTACCTTATGTGGAAGATGCATCACTTGCAGACGGTGGTTGAGGTTTGTAATTTAGTGTGGTTGAGATATGGGGATTTGTGATATATCTAGATATGGCATGCTTGATATGTTGGAGATATATGATTTGGTATCAAGATGGAGTGTTAAATTTTGGTGATACAAAATCACAAATAGAGGGAAATAAATATGCAAAAGAAAGAAAAAGAAGATTTTATTTCATCTAATTAATAGGCATATTTGAGTATGTTTATGGGTTAATCAAATTAATTTTTGCCATCAAATGTTAACTTGGGCATTAAGTAATTGATTATATAAATAGAGATTAGAAGAGAGGGTAAAAATATGGCGGAAAATTTATTTTCTAATTTTCTCTTCCTCATAATTGTTCTTTTTCTCCAACAATTTTAACCATATAGATATTTTCTCTCTTTCTCAATTTGGTTACTGATTCAATGGTATTTCGTTTACTTTAGCTTTGTTCTGTTAATTGTAAACAAAGTTTAGTGAATCAATAAAGTGGGTGGTTGGGTGGAATGTTTTGTGTTATTGCGTTTTGATTTCAATTCCATCTTGTTTTCAATCCAAGTCATCTCTTTGTGATTTTGGTGACAAAGATCCGTTGAAAATAGCTTCCGTAAAGCGCTACTATTTTCATAACAGAAGCGCCCATTCGCACATGCTTCACGGAAGTGGAAACACACCACCCCTTATAGTCCACATGGTGGTTCATACTCTATCATCTTATAAAAATCATGGTTATTTCCATATCTTAGTATATAACCACTTACATTGTCACATACCCGAAGATGCGGGACTATCCCTATTTCGTAGGGCAGTAGTAGCCTATTCTTTAAGTCATTTAATACTTCATTCATTTTCCCAACACGAGATGCAAAAGGTTATCCCAGGATAAAGCAGAGATATAGCGGAAAGCAACGGAGATGCAATAAACTTCATTACATATAAAATTAAATATTAACTTATCTTCATTCTTACATCATTTGTATACGAAAAAGAAGCATTGTTTAATCCTATATAATAAAACCGAAGAATATCATGATTTATGCAGGCTAGATTTGGTGACTATAATTGATTTCTAATTTATATTGAAAACTTGAGTTTTAAAATTAGGTATTTATCCTAACGTTGTTGAATTGGTTTAAAAAAGAATCAGTCAATTTTGTATATTAATGTTGCTAAAGCGGGTGTTAAAAAACCTTAACTGAGCAATGCGATGGAAAATAGCGGAGCTTAAAGCGGATGCATTGTTTAATAGCGTTAAATTAAATTAGAATAGTGGTCGAATAGCACTATGCACTATGATGGATATTTTGTGGGACTCTAGCGGAGGCTTAACTCCACGGCCTTGGTCTTATCATCGATCTTCCAGCTCGCACGTCTTTGCATACTATGATGTGTACAATAACAACATAGATTACACAACTAAACGGGCTTATGAGAGGCTATTTGAGATTGCTGCAGTGGTGGTTCATTTAATAGATCAAGAACGTGGTTTCCATCTTCCATATGATACTTTCAGGTTTGATTTATGTTTAGTAATAGCATCTTATACTATTCTTGTCGTCTTGTTCTTTAGTTTTTTGACCATTGCAATAACTGATAAGAAATCTAGGTGCATATGCAACGAAAGAAATTTGTGATTATGATGTAGACGTTTCCAAGTACTTCTATTGATGATTTGTAAAATACCATGCTTGACACCCACAATGCTCTTGCAGTTAAAATTGAACTTTAACATGGATAGGGCTGCTAGTTTTGTACGAGTCTGTCCGATGTTCGTGTCCGTGGATGAAATACGTTCGTTCGTGTTCATTCAATTTTTAATTAGGACACGAGCTAGGACAACAAAATTTGTACGAGCAAAAATCTCTTCCGTTCCGTGTTCGTTTGAATTTCTTATAATTCAATATATCTTCTATGTTTCTCAAATCATATATGACAACTATTTGGTTGGTTAATTGAGTAAGCATTCATAAAATGTTTATACTTCAATACACATTAGTAAACATAATATAGCTGATGGAAATTTTATTAAACAACATAAAATTTGATGTAAATAGCAATGTTCGTCCGTGTCTGTGTTTGAAAAACATATGTACGAGTCCATTCAATTACATTTAGGACACGAGATAGGACAACAAAAATTGTATAAATATAAATCTTGTCTGGTCCATGTCTGGTCCGATTTTATTTAGGACAGAAACTGAACGCACCTCTGTCCTGTCCGACCGATTTACACCCTTAAATATGGAATGAAATTTTCTAATTCGTAATTAAAATACAGTTTGGACATTTGTTCATTAATGGACATGAAATCAAATTCATATTAGGATCTATGAGTTTTGTACAGGATATGTGAAAATTGTAAGTGAAATATTTTTAATAAAACATTTTGTATGCGTTATTTTGCTTTTAAATAAAAAAGAAGAGAAAGAGAAGAGGAAGTGAGATTGAGAATAGTGGTTTTTCAAGAGAAGGCCGGACCCTTTGGTTATACTAAATAATATTGCAAAAGTGAGCGATTAAAGAAAATAGTAGGATATGGCATTATAAAGCGGTCTACCAATTTCAACTTATTCTTCATATGCGACATGATTATTTAACCAAACCTTTATTTGAACAATTCGCTGCATCATTTAATTTTATTCTTTTTTGTTTATCTTTTGTCCAGTCGTCTCTTCTCCTATCAAGTGTTGTTTTTCTAGTTATATTTGAATACTTTTTATACACATTTTTTTGCTTAATTCTGCATTCCTTTCACAAATATTTGCAAAACATCGTTGGTTCTAAAAATCTTTGCAATTCTCTCAAACAACAAATATTTGCAGAAAAACTCAAAAAAACCTGCAAATTATTGCGATTTAAACTGAAATATTGCAAAGTGTTGGATTTTTGTGACTGTGTGCAAATTATTGCTATTCTTTTCCTATTTATTTTGCAAATATTCATTGTTTATGCAAAAATGAATGAACTCGGCATTGTCTACATTTTTTCTTAATTTTAATGTAATACCTCTTTATACTTTCTTATATTTATTTTGGTAATGAGTTATTTGGATTTTGTTGTTGATCATTGAAGATTTTTTTTTGGAAGAATGGTGTTGCGGTGTACGATTTTAGAGTTTTAAGGATAATATAATCATTTGGATCATATAATTTCAAAAGGAGGAGGGGAGTTTATATGGTTTGATCGAGATGGATGTTTTGTGATTTTAAGGGGAATTGTTGACTGGAAAAGCAATTTGGATAGAAGCACCAATAGATAAAGGTAAAATTGACTAGAAGAATAAAAGGGAAAAAAGGGACAATAGTGTAATGTAGATTTTCAATTTTGCACAAAATGGGTTTCTTTGTGTCCTAAAATTCCCATAATTCCTTATTCCAATTTCATTTATTCTCACATTAATTCAAATCCCTTTCTCTTCCTCCAAAATTAAATCCAACTAACATCTCATCAAATCTGCTGCTTCACACCATTGTCATCTATTTTACATCGTCTTTCACTCCAAATTACTTGTTTATTCCTCTTACAACCACAGTTCTATTAACAAAAAACTTTATCCACTCTTACAAACTGAAGGTGATTTCTTTTTGAAATATTCCAAGAATGAAAAGTTTTGGAGATGAGATAAAGACTAAGAAGGAGAGTGGGGTGAGTTTTCATCCATCGTGTTTAATTTTTTACTAAATTTTTACTAAATTATAAGATAAATTTTTAGATAAAAATAATGTTTCGTAGTTTATCACATAATATGAATGTTTCTGAAAAGATGCATGGAATTTTATGTAAAAGGGAAGATGAAAGATAATAGTTGTAACAACTTGTTCTTCGTAGTACCAAAATCAATGTCTCACATCAACGCCCGACCTTCGAATACCACAAAAGACAGATTATTGGGGTATAATTAAAAAATCCACTATATAAAGGCATAACGATATAATGCCACAGCGGAATGATAATCAATGATATATTGAATATACACAAACAAAATAGAAGGGATGATATATGAGAGGCTGCATTGGCGGAAGTAACTGTTAAGTAAATACCGATATAGAAAATCGTAATAGAATATCTGATACAATAAGTCTTTTATACAAATAACATATGTCATGTACTACTACAAATATCTAGTGTGTGTGTGTATCCAAGTATCATCTTTGCCTCCAAAGCTCCAGCTGCATCGCTCTAATAGCGCATCCACAAAAGCACTCGACTTCCAAACTACTCAATCGAGTACCCAAGAGTTGTCATGAAATAAACGGACAAAGACAAAATACGGGTTGGGTATAAAGCCTGGTGCGAGGGAAACTATCTCAAAGTATTGTATAGAAAAACTATATATATAAAAGGGGAACTACTAAGGTAAGTCGGTCCTCTTCACAAATAAGTCTCAGGGATAACCTGAACTTCCCATAAACAAGCAAAGTTAACCCATCAAAAATGTACGAAATCATACCATAACCTGTTCTTCTTCTGTAACCAACAAGTAAGCGCAACTAATATAATGTAACGGATACGTAGCAATATACCATGATAGGGTAACCCAATATGCTAATGATGAGACAATGCAAATATCACAATTCAAGCATATCCTAGAATACACAATAATATTATCAGCCAACTAATAACACACACAATGTAATGATAAGCGATAGAAAGAGAATATAAATTGGTACTCATCATTACCGATGAGTAGAGTCCACGTTAGACTTGTGTCCCAGATAAATAGAGTCAGTACCTAATATACCATAAACCCTGAGTTGCATCCTCAGTGGTCAGTAGATCTCACCGTACCCCATTAACGAGCATAAGTTATATACGACCTACTCTAAATATCTAAAACATGAGTCTGCGTTAGACATCGATCTATAATTCAAATTATCGTGATCAAATAATTTCCATCGGGGGTCCAAAATAATTAGATTCAATACCTAAATGTACCATTGAACTCGAGTCGCATCCCGCTTTAACAGAACTCATGTGGATCTCACTGTATCCCTATAACGAGCATAAGTGATCATGACCTACCTTGGATGTTTGAAACCTGTCTGGACATCTTTGTACCCCTATATCGAGCATAAGTGATATATGATCCACTCGTAGATGATCATTCTCATTTCCCCCTCCTAGTCATCATGAATTCCTTGACAAACTCGCATAATGCCTCTACAAAAGAGGGCGATGGGCATGTCACATATAATATGCTATTGTTGGAACTAGGCCAGCTTGCAGCGGAAGAAATGAGCGAATTTCAAAAAATTTAACCATTTTGGATCTTTAACGGGCCTATGAAGTCTAAATATACTTAGAACTTTTCTAAGTTTCTTTTAAATAAAACCAAATTTTATTTAACTTCATAAATAAAGTTTCACTTTAATTTAATGTGTATATAAGTTAGAGTATATCAATTATACTCTTATATACACATTTGGGTTTAAATTTTACTTTTCGAATTTATTCAGAGAAGAAAATATTTTATTTCCATTCTCTTAACTTATTCAATTAATGAGGGTGTATAAATTTATTTAGAGAATGAAACTTTACATTTTCTTTGTCTTAAATTATTCAATTAATGAGGATCATAAAGTAAGATAGCGAAGACACTTTTCATATCCTTATCTTAATTAAATTATATATTTAATTAATAAAATAACATTAATGACTAATCTAAATATGACATGAACTGTAAATATATCCACAGCAAATATTATGCATGTGCAACATATATGGAGTGTGCATAATCAGTGGTAATTGATATGTGTACATAAAATAAACAAGAACAAATTGAATGGTTATTACACAGAAATTGAAATGGAAATAAATAATGGACGACGAGGGTGATTGATGCAGTTTCCCTTTTAGTAAACTTAATTAGTACAACATATTAATGACAATCAATAGGTACCATAATGTAGGAATATAGAAGATAAACAATGAATTATATGTATACGTTATTGTCTTAATTAAATAAGAGAAATTGTTTCATACTATGACAACATCAACATATGTAAAATAAATTTTATATGAACATATACAAGTAGATCCAAAAATGTATATATGGATTTCAATCAAAGTTTTCTAATAATATAAATTAGATGGTTATTACAGTCAATTTCAAAACTTTGATTTGTCATTAAAATTTATTTTATTCATATGTAAGTACTTAATGCAATAAAAAGTGCAAGTAATACATACATGTATACATACATACATACATACATACATATACATATACATATACATATACATATACATATACATATACATATACATACATACATACATACATACATATATATATATACTAACATCCAAAACTAAAATTACACTTTGTTATAAAAGATTAAAACATAGATCTACAATCGAAAAATTGTATTGATTTCATATAAATTTCATTTTTGACTCTAAATAGAATTCAATCAATAAACATGAAAATATAAATTTCCAATTTTAAAGAAATGGAATTTAAATTAAATGTTAAAACATAGAATTAAAATAAAACATTGTATTTCAAAATATATAGATTTAGTTTCAATTTAACAAAGTAAAGAAAAACAGCTAATCAATTCTAACATGTAAACATTCAGGTCTGAAGAATTACACTTTAATTAGAATGTTAAAAAACATAGATCTACACTTAAATATTGTTTTAAAAACATAAACAAATTTAATTTTGCTCTATCAAATGAAAACTCAATCATATCATTCAACAAATAATTAAATTAATTTTTTGATTAAGCAAGACAGTAATACATCATACAAATTATGAAAATCATATTAAATTTCCATCAAACATTGGAAAATCACCATCTATATATAAAAAATAACGTACCTTGCTACTCAATCCTTAAAACACACCTTGTTGATGTTGCCTTTGATTTGCACCTTGAATGAAGAATGCTTCTAGATCCGATTGAATTACCTTATGATATTGCCTAGAAATCATACCTTAAATGATGATATCTCCTTAGATCTTTAATATCTATGCCTTATCCTTGCAAGAGATGGATGAACCATTTTTGTTTTGTTTTATTTGATCGTTTTATTTGAAGTTGAAAGATTTTGGAAATCTGTTTTTCTTGTCATGGAAAGTTGGGAAGAGAGAAAGAGATAAAATGAATGAGAATGAATCGTAGATACAGAATGAATTGGAAAATATGTTTTATTTGAAAGAATGTAACTTTTCTCATTCTCTAATTAAAACTTCCCTAATTGATTCCCTTGATTGTTTTTCTCTCTCCAATCCTTTCTTTAAATGCATTTTGTCAAAAGACATACAATTTTCATAAATCATGTCGTTGAATGACATAAAATTTACATAAACCATTTCATACATTTATCTTTAAATTACATTGATATCGTATTCCAATGCACGCAACTATAACTTGTATAAATGCATTAAAATAATTACAAAAAACTTTCAAACATCAAATAAAGAATAATTAATATTTCTCAAACATCAATTAATTTAATCAATTTACAATATCCTATAAATTAATTACATCATGTGGTTTTCCAGAGAATTCATTATTACGGTTGTGCGACTCCAAGGTGTAAATTCAGTCGGCGATTAATATCAAACTATTCGAATATTAATGTTCACACGTCACATAGTAGGTGGTGTGACATTTTGGTTGAATTTATCGCTTACGCATCTTTTGGTAAAATCCAATTTTACTTATTATAAGCGGTATCCGATAGTGACAATTATTTACACCAATTCTTTTCGACAAAACTATATCACATTAGGACTTATAGAAGTTGGTAACGGTCAAAATTCCAGTATCATATGCATTCAACTTTATAGTCTAAACACAAAGTCATTGTTCAATAATAACAATTATTATTAACCGAAGTGCTCTAGCTAGAGACTTTGACTTTAAGTTTACTTCAGTTGACCGTGATGCTAACCTCATATAACCGAGGGGACAAATCCTCTCTTGAATAGTGTTCCACTTCCAATGCTTCAACTCGACCCAACTATAGTCGTTCGATGGATGTCGCGCCATGATTTAACTATAATCAAAGCGGAGCTTCCACATTGAAGATCAATAGTATTCTCAAGTCGAGAGAACTATGTAATTAGACACATCGATATTCTCCGCTTGACGTTAGTTATATTAACCAATAGAAAACTATCGAGTGAGTCATTCCACAGTTATCCAATAACTATCAATGCGTAACTTCTTGGTGCCCCCAATAGTCATGAGTAATACACTGCCCAACATTTGGAGAGTGTTACGTACTCTAGTTTCAACGGATACATCAATATCCAGTTTAATGCATTTTAAATAGGAATATTTAAAATGATGCATTTGTTTCATTGTGATAAATTACTCATAGTTACAACACTTTGTAACTACTATCACAAAATATACCATTTATGGATTTTCTATTAAACATACTTCTAATTAAATTGATTAATTAATATAACCACTTTATATCAAGTAAATAATAGAAAGAAAATATCTTTATTTTGAACAAGATTAGTCAACTAGTTAGAAATATGTTACAAATTATATAATTGACCCTAAGGCATACCTCTAACTCTGTCAATCTCCCACTTGCGCTTGGGGTCAATTATGAAATCTTATTCTAACTTCTCCAATCAGTTTTCTCAAAGCTAATTGGATCTGCCCCTTTGTGATTGGGTATGTTATTATGTTTTAATTGTCTACCATGTCAATCAGCTCTCTCCGATGGTGATAAACTGCTTTATTATATGGAACGATTCGGGGTATGTCTCTCGACTTCTTGTGAGATATAAGTTCTATTACAAACTATAGTGCGACATTGTTATCATATAACAATGTTACGAGATTCTCAACATTTGGAATCGGCTCGGTTATAAATTCGTGCACTTATATTTTTTGTATACATTATTTTTATCGCGACGCCATTCAACGCGATGTGCTTTAGCTTTTTTCATTGAATCAGCCATGGTCTTCCATTTGGAACATTTCCAACATAAAAATTCTTGACTTGAATATTGACAAACTATAATCAATATCACTTTTGAAGTTTGAGTCCGAACACTCTTTCATAAGGAGTTTTTGTTTCAGTAAACAATTCTCTATTATTTTCATAAATACACAAGAACACTTCAAACAACCATTTAGTGATGTCAATTTGGATTTGATATTCGCTTCATGTATCAAATACATAAACAAATCACGTTACCGTAGACAATATAACATGTATGATAATTTCTATTGCCAATGCATAAAGAACTAATCTCACATGCTCCATATTAGACAATTTAATAAGGTATCCATGCATATCAATTGGGGACATTCCTAGTATCTTTTATATTCATTATAAAAGACATCATTTACACTCTAAAGTTGAGCATTAAAACAACTAAGGTTGATTTTAACACAAGTGCATCGTTAAATCAACAATGTGTTGTTATAGTTTATAAATATCAATGTACCTTTTAACGTACTTTCTTTTGAACACACGCTTCCTTTGCATTTTGATTGATAATCAAACTATTTGATATTTCTATCAATTTTTTTTTTAAATTTTGATGCTTATAAAATGATACTTTCTATTATTTCTTGGATCATATCCAAAGACCCACACACTCAACATCCTCCCACTGACATCGAGACATTTTTGGTGATTAGGTAAACAGCTTATTCTAAATCATTAATTTTCTGTTTCAATACAAATGTATCAAACACAAAGTCATACTAGGCGGTAAATTTGTGAGTAAATTCAAAATAACTTGAGCACGTTGAATACTGAATCTATTATGCTAATTTCAACAATTGAAATTTGCGATATTGTTATTATCAACATTGCTTATTTAATTCCAACCGCATTAGTCTTACTTATAAGGACACAATCGCGGCCAATGAATCACATACCTTCGGTTATGACTATCAAAATCATATTTTGATGGCGTACTTGGAATTCTTTTGGATTTGTGCATCAACCGTATTATAGAGTCAACACTCTTAATGGTTTAATTAAGCAACCGAGGATTATATATTTTCGATATTGATAAGAAACTCATAACTTCAATTGTGTGAGAATACTCATTAACACTCTAATATGATGTTTTCATTTAGGTTAGTTAATTTCATTTCATCTCATCTACTTAGTTCTATCTATAGATCGTATCTATTTCCATTTTACTGCAATAATTCCTTAAATAAATTCCTTCACAATGAAGTTTGTATTTCTTGAAACAACAATTGTTTCTCAGTGCAACAGAGTAGGTATTCATAAACGTTTTATAAGTTTCTTTATTTATAAAAATGATTTGGTTTTAGTTTACAAAACTTACGTTCAAAACATAAATATGTCATCTAATAACAGTCTTTCCCAAAATCATTTTGGGCATATTCATACAAGTTCCCTTATGAACAATTATTACGTGCAATCTTTTGACTTGCACAACCTGCCAACTCCTTAACTTAGGATATGTTGGAGTTTCTTGTAAACCCATATCTTGTGTGAGTTTGTAAACTGGTTTGTAAACTGTTATTCAGATGAAATAATATTAATCTTGTGTACTACTCTTAAATACATGACCTTATAGAAAGGAACCAACTCAACTTCACTCACAATTAATCGTACATTATCCATTAAAGATCGATTATTTCTTATCGATGCATCATTATGTATTACATGGAAGAGTGACTTTTTTAGATTGTATCTTTATTCATTTTTAGATACATTTAAAACCCTTTCCAATATACTCACTCATTCGATTAAATTGAACCATTTCTATCCCATGTTAATTTATTTACTTTTGTTTTCTACTCTATGAGTTTACTATAAATATACTACATGTGTATCAAATACACATGTCCATGTCAGTGATAACTCATCGGTGAATATGACGAAGTACATGGAACTATTTTGGTATTAATAATCTTACGGTTGCATACACACACACACACAAATATATATATATATATATATATATATATATATATATATATATATATCAATCCGAAGAGTTCATCAACTCTTATGATGCTCCCACTAATAGGGTGCACAACTCTTCAATTGTTAGTGATATAATTAACCAGTGTCATATGATTCATAATCATATAATAAAAATTATTTCTCAATGTTATGACTTAGTCTATAATTTCAAAATAATTGTAAATAATTTGAGATACTTTTGTATTGTCAGTGCATCACTTTTGTTGTGAAAACAATTACCATATCATAGTTTTTATTTCATACGAATGTTCATAATATTCATATTGAAATATAGCTATTTCTATTTCTCGTCAATTATCGAAAAATAGTCATTATTTCATAAATAACGTTCGGTACATTTTATGATTTTTTTTCATAATACGATGCAATCAATAAGTGCTATATGGCATGCTCCCTCTATTTCTATCACTACTATAATAGCGTACTAAATTTGGAGGCCCATCATTCACTTAATACAGTTTATTTATTTCATACTATACCTAATTTACAGCGGAAAGTTCTTTGATCAACTATCCTAAACTCAAAGAAATAAATAAAATAGAAAATAATTTTCTATATAAAAGTACATTTCGAAATAGAAATCATATTTATTATTCCAATGTTAAGTATCAATCATCATTATTACAATTCTCGTTTCCGTTGTTTCTTTATGAAGTAAACATGATGATTCACTCTCTTCATCCAAACTACGCCTTAGATCATATCTACTCTTGTATATTCGCTATTATTTCTAAATGGTCAAATCATTCAAAACAAAACCCTTACTACAATATCATAACAAACTCTTTACAAAAGCGCATTCAGTTATCCTTAGCTTTTAAGGATATTAGGTATGTTCCGCTTTACTTAAACTGATCAAACTGACATTTGAGCGATCGAGTACTTTGATTTACATTGTAGTTTGGACTAGTGTTACGTTTAACATGATACCATCATTTTGTAATCAATCAGATTGAATACTCGATCTCACACTAAGGTTTTGTTTGGTTTTTCGGATAAACTAATTTCATCGAAATATAGTACACTAAAAACTTTAACTGTTTATAACATTTTGATGGAATTGTATATGGATCAAATATCCATAGTCTTGTATTGGCTTTAGAGTTCGAAACTCATAGAATATGATACATGATCTCGACCAAATAAATGCGTAAGTGACAATACTACGAACGTATTCAGTAGTTGTAAAATCAAGCACTTGCATGGGTGTTGAAACGTTAGCATGCAATAATCTTTTATTGATAAGTATATGTTATATTTCTATTTATCAATCTTCAATTCATTTGTATGTCTTAATTAATAAACACTTTACCAATCTTATCAAATGCAAAATTTATCATTGTAAATAATTATAATATTATTTAGCATACGTTATTACAATATTAGAAAGGTTAAATGTTACCATTTTATTTTTCTAATAAGGTTCCCACTGGTCTTTTATGTTTCTCCAAGCCCTAAGATGAAACATAGAAGTCTTTCGACTTCAATAGTAGTTTTTGGGACTTGTTTGTCTTGGTATTCTGACTTTGAACTTGTTCAACAAGTCATAGCCCCACAAACGATGGATAACTTCTTATTGGTTGTATCACATGCAACTCCTAACTCATGTTTCTTTGTCCTAATCTCATTTCGACCTTGAGTTTTCTCAACAAATCGTAAGAGATTATTCACTCGTACCTACCATATCGCAATGGCCTAAGTTTAGTATATATGTCTTGAGTTTGCTCAACAAATACATATAGTTATCTTACCTCGTTTATTCAATAAATTAATAATACTACACATAACATCTCTATCTTGAGTTTGCTCAACAACTATGGAGTACGCAAACAATTTATATATATATATATATATATATATATATGGTAGAGGACAACATTGTATTGAAGATTCATAATCTTCAATATATTATTCAGTGATATCAACTTATGAAATAATGTATTTCTTGTGAAATACCATCGTAATTCAAGTGTCAGACACATCAGAAATCACAATATGCCTACATTTACGTGTGTATTTATTCCTTAAGTCTATTTGGTTTTTTTAATGTTCTATCTTTAGTTTATACATTCATATCATATAAGTTTTATTAGTATATAACTTTTATATTTCATATTACTCATATGATAGTCTTATATGTAATATTTTATTTAATTAAATCATATTTAATTAATTTAAATTAATTAACTCTTTAATTAATTTTACATTAGTATTCCAATACAACATTTATATTGGACATATCTACTATAACCTTTATAGCGTATACTATAACCTTTATAATATAACACATATATCTTATATAGACGTATTTTATTAAATTAATTAATCTTTAATTAATTTATCTAATTAAATAATTTTAAGTAAATTATATTAAATTAAAGTTTTATCTTATATACATACATGTATACTTATGTCATCTTAAACACTTTTACATAACATAACATAACATAACACGTATCAACATATATAATACATGCATATATATATATATAATATATTAATTAATAAACTCGATTAATTAATTTGTTTTATAAATCTTATTAATAAATAAATTTCAAAATTATATTTAAATAATTTCAAAATTAATATTTAAATAATTTCAAACATTTTAAAATTTTCATTACAGTTATAAATATTTTGAAAATTTATGTTATATTACAACCAATTATAATAAACATGTTTTTATTTTAAATTTAACTTTTAAATTTAAAATCTTGTCCTAATTTTCAAAATTATCCCAAGGAACGATTCAATTTTGGTTTAATCTATCAGGGGCAACCTTTAGGCTCGCTTCATCTTTTCGGCCAAACAGGTAACCAAGTAGAAAAGGGTACTTGATTACCCAATTCCAAGCCTAGATGTCGTCTTTCTAGACACCGCACAAAGTGCGCGAACTTAATTAGTTAGCTCTAACATGACTAATTTAGACCGCATAGGCTATTGGGTTCTGAAACCATTGTTGGACCGAGCCATCCCGTAGTGGAAAAAATGGGTGAATTTCAAAAAGTTTAGTCATTTTGAATCTTTAATAGGCCTATGAAGTCTAAATATACTTAGAACTTTTTTAAGTTTCTTTTAAATAAAATCAATATTTTGTTCAACTTCATAAATAAAGTTTCACTTTAATTTAATGTGTACGTAAATTGAAGTATATCAAATATACTCTTATATGCAAATTTGTGTGTAGCTTTTACTTTTCAAATTTATTTAGAAAAGGAAATATTTCATTTTTTTCTCTTAACTTAGCTAATTAATGAAGGGCATAAATTTATTTAGAGAATAAAACTTTTCATTTTTTTTCTCTTAAATGAGTGGGAACATAAAGTTAGTTAGAGAAGGAAACTTTTAATTTCCTTCCCTTAAATAAATTAAATAATTGGTTAATAAAATAAAATTAATAACTAATCTAAATGATACATGAATTGTAAATATATCCATCGTAAATATTGTGCAAGTGCAACATATAAGGGGTGTGCATAGTCAGTGGTAATTAATATGTATGCATAAAACTATGCAGTTAATGCCCCGTTATTACCCCGCTATAACCCTGCTATATCTCATAGCTGATTTCTACTGCTACAATTTTTCCATATAACCCCAAATATTGCCTTTCCGCTGTAAACCCCACTATCTCCGCTATATCCCCTTATTCCAGCTATATTCCGCTATTTCCGCTATATCTTCTTTAAAAGAAATGAATTATGCATTATAAAACGTATGAAATCAATTTATTTAATTGAATTTTTAATAAATTTTTAGAAATGAAAGTACTCTAATATTCTACTAAATTCAATTATGTTATATAACTGTTTACGTTTATTTTACAGTATATTCGCACATGTTTTTATTTAAAATTATTTATATATATTAATTGTAATTCAATTCCATGTTAATGTTTCATTTAATTACCCTTTATATATTTGTAAAAACATTAAATAAGAGCTTTGTATGCTATTTTAAAGTCATCTGCTATATCCTGCTATATCCTCGCTGTATCTCCGCTATGACTTTTGATACCTCCGTCGCATTGAATCTGCCAAGTGCTTTAACTGCACAGACATAAAATAAACAAGAACAATTAAAATAGTTATTACATAGAAATTGAAATGAAAATAAATAAGGAATGACAAGGGTGATTGATATAGTTTTCCTTTTAGCACACTTAATTAATGCAACATATTAATGACGATCAATAAGTACCATAATTAAGAATATAGAAGGTAAACAATGAATTGTATGCATACATTATTGTCTTAATTACAAAAAAAGATATGACTTCATATTAAGCTAATATATGTAAAGAAAATTGAATTTTATATGAACACATACAATCGATCCAAATATGTATATATGGAATTCAATCAAAACTTTCTAATAATATAAATTAGATATTTATTACAGTTAATTTCAAAACTTTAATTTGTTGTTGAAATTCCTTTTATTCATACGTAAATATCTAATGCAATAAAATGTGCAAGTGATACATTCATACATACATGCATACATACATATATTAACATTAAAAACTAAAATTGCACTTTGATATGAAAGATTAAAACATAAATCTATAATTGTGTAACAACCATAGTTTGATAGCCATGATTATGGTGAACAAAAACTGCCATGAGAAGATTGAGGAGGTAGAAGCTTTTGCAACCAAGCACTGTTCACCAGAGTTGGCTGGAGATCATCGGAAAGGAACGCTGGGAATAGAAGGCACTTGTTAGAGGCAGAAAACATGAAGATCTAGAACATAGGAGAGGATTAGATAAGAATATCAGTGTGTGTATATTTAGTGTCAGTGTGCATGCTTGATATGTCAGTATTTGGGTTGTAACTGGGCCGAGTTGAATCCAGAAAAAAAGTGCATTCTGTCTTCATAAATACTATCATGCTCATTTTGTAAGTGTGTGAAGAAACTTGAAACAATAAAAATCATATTACTTTGTTACTGTATTGTGAGGATTATCTTCTTTCCATTCCAGTTTTTTGTTAATATGTTATCCAATTGTTTTTCTCAGACTTAATACGTTCTTGTTAAATTCCTTTTATCTGCTATAGGTTAATTCATTTGCTGTTAAATTTGTTTTCTTTTTACACTTTAGTTCTTAATTCTTGAATAAGCTATTACTTTGTCTTGATAATTTTCTTTTCCAGTCTTTAATCTTGTTCTTTTTTATGTTTTAATAATTTTCCAGCAGACTGTAACCCTCGAATTCTTCTTCCTTGCTATCAATTCAAGTTTCTGTCTTTGTACTTTCCTCTAATTTCATTTGTTAAAGTCTTGTGAAGCAATCTTGTTAAACATTCTTGTGTGAATTTAAAGTTTTCTGAAATTGATGTTCTTGTCAAAGATATATGTATGTGAATGTCTCTGTTCTATGCAGTAGCCATGTCTTCTTCTTTGAGAAAATTTGCATTTTTTCCTGATACTTCCTTCGAGCCACAATTGAATTTTGCTATTTCTTGATTTTCTTGAAAGTCTGTCAACCACTATCCGACATTTCTGTAATTTTATGTGCACAACAAATCTGTGCACGTGCACAAGTTTGAATTCATCTTCTATCTTCCAGATCTTATCTTCTTCTTCCAAATTCCTTACCTCAACAGCCATGGCCAAAAGCACAGATCAACCAGGGCATACCAATTTGGTATCGGAGCAGTCGTCAGAGTTAAACCACAATCTAACATTTGATCCTGAGCATGCCTAAAATTCAGATCCAAATCCAACCCTAATTTCAAACCCAGATGATCCATGGCTAAGGCAAGAGGAAATTAACAACCGTACTACTTATTCTTTGAGAAATTTAGAAATCACAGCCAGAAATTTGGAGTTTACTGCTCAAAGCTTGGACAAAAAGTTTGATCAATCCACCAAAGATATGCATACTAAATTCGAGGGAGTGCATAATATGTTGATCCCTTTTGTTAATGAGTATCGCAATAACAGGAACCCTTTCCAACCACCACCGACAACTTCTCAGCCTTCGACTTCTTTTCAACCTTATCCCTCTTCCCTATCGCAACCTGTATATCCATCGCAATCACCACCACCAAGGACTTTCACGCAACCTCATAGAACACCTATTGTATCACCCAAAAATGTTCCTTTCTTTAACACTCCTCTAAGATATCCCCAAGAACCACTGCCTCCTTATCAACTCAGAAACCCATTACTCGATTATCCCCTGCTTCATAACCACAACCCATACCCTATCATCAAATTAGATTACCCTACATATTCTGGAGAGGAAGGAGTGGCAGATTGGCTGAGATAAGTCGAAAAGTATTTTAAATTCCATCACACTAAAGGACATCAATAGGTAGAAATTTGTTCATTTGCTTTAAAAAAAGAAGCCTTGCAGTGGTATCATTGGTATGTGAACACTGTGAACAATAATGAAACCTAGCCAGTTTTTAAGGAGGATATATTGGTCAGATTTAACTCTAAAGAAATAGAAAGACCATATGAAACTTTGTCCAAGCTTAAGCAGCATACAACAGTTAGATCTTATTTGAGTCAGTTTGAACAGTTGCAGGCTGTAGTAGAAACTCTTCCACCAAAGTACTTGCTTGATAGGTTTATTGGAGGATTAAAAGAATAAATTAGGTATGATGTCCTCACTTCAAGACCAGTCGACTTTAGGGAGGCAGTAGCATTAGCAATAATGTTTGAAAGTAAATGCCTTCAAACCAAAAAAATTAATTATCCATCACCTAGCACTTCAACTACCAAAACCAGTCAACTACCTCTACCAAAGTCATCACAAGAGTCCACTTCCTATTCTCGCTATAACCATGTCAATAGCTCCAAAGATACTCAACTTGAATCCCTGGAAAAAAGTAGAGGACTCACTCCTAACCAAATTATTGAAATGAGAAGGCAAAATTTGTGTTAAAATTGTAAAGAAAAATGGTCAAGAGATCAAAAATGTAAAACTCCTCAAGTCTATGTGCTGGAAGGAATGATGCCATTACAGGACTGGGAGGATTCCAATGCTAGTGAGGTAACCATGACAGAATCTGACATACAAGTTGAAGATACTTTAGCCATCACCTTGCAAGCTTTATGTGGAATTTCTACTATATCCACCATCAAAGTAAGAGGCGCTATTCAAGGTAAACCAGTTCATATTCTAATTGGTCTGGTTCTACCCATAGCTTCATCAATGATAAACTTGCTAGGAATTTGGATTTAAAAATTGATGAAATTAAACTATTTGAAGTAATGGTGGCCAATGGGGAGAAACTAACTGGTTAGGGGGTTTGGAATGATGTTGTGCTCAAGTGCCAAGGATGTACAATTGCAGTGGATTTGCTCTTATTTCCTTTCGAAGGCTGTCAGGTGGTGCTTGGGGCTCAGTGGATGAAGAGCTTGGGAGAAATAACACTTAGATCAGTTACAAGTTAAATTTGTTTACAATGATAAGCATTATATTTGGCAGGGTTTGAAATAGGATGAGTTGAAATTCATAACATGAGAAGGCTAAATAAAGAGTATGTGCATGGCCATATAGCTATGATGGTATGTTGTCAGCTTATACAGTCAGAGCACAATACAATTCCTTTTCCATCGGAAATTGATGCTATGCTCAAGCAATATCCCCTGATCACTAACCCCTCTCTAAATTTACCACCACCAAGACCCCATGATCGTCGAATACCCCTTTTGCCAAATTCTAAACCTATTTGTCTAAGACCTTATAGGCACTCATATCATATCAAAAATGAGTTGGAAAAAATAATTCAAGACATGTTAGATTCTGGCATTATTAGGCCTAGTCATGGTTCTTACTCATCTCCTGTTGTTATGGTGAGAAAGAAGAATGGAACATGGAGGCTATGTATTGATTATAGGAGGTTGAATGCACAGACCATTAAGGACAAGTTTCCTATTCCATTAATTGAAGAGCTTTTTGATGAGTTACATGGTTCTCAATATTATTCAAAACTGGACTTAAGATCTAGTTACCATCAAATCAGAATGCTTGAAGAAGATATCCACAAAACTGTTTTTAGAACCCATGATGGCCACTATGAATTTGTGGTGATGCCATTTGGGTTGGAAATGCCCCTTCCACCTTTCAATCTCTCATGAATGATATATTTAGAGCACATTTGAGAAAATTTATCTTGGTGTTCTTTGGTGATATACTTGTGTATAGTCAAATCTGGAATAAGCATATCAAACACCTTGAAATAACTTTTCATCTTCTGTAGAAAAATGCTTTGGTGATCAATCTTTCCAAATGTCAGTTTTCCAAGCAATCTATTAATTACCTAGGTCATGTTATTTCTGCCGAAGGCCTTTCAGTCGATCCTAGCAAGGTGCAGGCTGTCCTTAATTGGCCAATTCCACAAAACTTGAAAGCCTTGAGGGTTTTTTTTGGGGCTTACAGGTTACTACCTAAAATTTAAAAAAGGATATGATATAATTGCTAAGCCTTTAACCTCAATGTTGAAGAAGGATGCTTTTAAATGGAGTGATGAAGCAATAGTAGCTTTTGAGCTTTTAAAGAAATGCTTGGTTTCACCACGAATATTAGCTATGTCGGATTTCACCCAGCCTTTCATCTTGGATTGTGATGCCAATAGACAGGGTGTAGGGGCAATTCTCCTTCAAAACAAAAAACCTATAACCTACTTGAGTAAATCTCTCCATGGAAGAAATCTAGCTTTATCTACTTATGAGAAAGAACTCCTCGCTATCGTTATTGCCACAAAAAATGGTCACAATACTTGATGGGGAGACAATTTGTAATAAAGACTGACCATCAGAGTTTAAAATATTTGTTAACAAAATAGATACATATGGGTGTGTAAGGGAAATGGTTGGCTAAACTCCATGCATTCGATTATATGGTGGAGTATAAAAGCGGCGAGGAGAATAAGGTAGCTGATGCCTTGTCAAGGAGAGGTGTAATTGAGATGAATAAAATACTGGTCCAAGCCATATCCATAGTGCAGACTCCTTGGCTACAAAACCTCAAAGAAGCTCTGCATGATTCACTATGGTATCAGCAACTATTAGCAAGAGTGCAAGCAAAAGAACTACCAGTAAGTAAATACAAGGCCGTTGAAGACTTGATATTCAAAAAAGAGAAAATTTTAGTTGATCATCACTTAAACCAGTTGACACAATTTCTTGTTAAAGAGTGCCACTCCTCTCCTTTAGGGGGTCATTCAGGGGTTAAATCAACACTGCATAGATTAAAGCAGGTTTTTTATGGGAAAAAATTAAAAACAAGTGTTGAAGGCTTTGTCAAATCTTGTGAGGAGTGCTAAGAAATAAGCATGGGAATATATTGGTGCCAGGCTTACTACAGCCTCTTCCTAGACCTGACAAGATTTGATCTGACATTTCCATGGATTTATTACATGTTTACCTTAAAGCCACAAGTACATTGTCATATTTGTAGTACTTGATAGACTAAGTAAGTATGCTTATTTCTTTCCACTTCAGCATCCATATGCTGCAAAAGATGTAGCATTAGTTTTTTTCAAGGGGTCTTTAAATTACATGGGCTGCCTAAAACTATTGTAAGTGACAGAGACACTATCTTCACAAGCATCCTCTGGCAAGAACTTTTTAAGCTTCATGGTAGTTCCCTTAAACTCGGTTCAGCCTACCATCCCCAAAGTGATGGTCAAACTGGGGTGGTGAATAAAATTTTAGAAGGTTATCTAAGGTGTTATATGTGTCATAAGCCTAGTGAATGGTCTAGGTGGCTGCCCTTAGCTGAATATTGGTATAACATTACTTGGAAGACTCCAACAAAACTACCCCCTACAAGATTGTATAAGGCATTGATCCCTCCACCTTGCTTTCTTATGTACCCACTACTACCAAGGTTGAACAAGTAGAAGAAGAATTATTCACTCGAGATATTATGATACAATTCCTCAAAGATAGTCTTAAATTGGCTCAAGAAAGAATGAAAAAATATGCAGACATTACAAGAACTGATAGACAGTTTGAAGTTGGAGATTGGGTATATCTAAAATTGCAACCTTACAAGCAGATTACAGCTAGGAATTATAAAACCCATAAGCTTTCACTTAAATTTTATGGTCCTCACAAGGTCATAGAGAAAATAGGTTATGTGGCTTATAAATTACAACTCTATGAAAATACTCGAGTTCATAATGTATTTCATGTTTCATAATTGAAAAAGAAGACAGGGGATGCTGTGATGGTACAAGATAGCATTCCCAGATTTACAATAGAACATATTGAACAACCAGAAAGGATACTAGATGGAAGGATGATTCCTACAAATAATGATGTAGTGGTGCAAATTCTAGTTAAATGGAAAAACAGACCTGAAGAGGAGGCTACTTGGGAAGATTATTGACCAATGATCGGGAAGTTCCCTACACTAGACCTTGAGGCAAGGTCTGTTTTTGAAGTGCAGGGGAAATGTAACAACCATAGTTTGATAGCCATGATTAAGGTGAACAAAAACTGGCATGAGAGGATTGAGGAAGAATAAGCTTTTGCAACTAAGCACTGTTCACCAGAGTTGGCTGGAGATCATTGGAAATGAATGCTAGGAATAACAGGCTCTTGTCAGAGATAGAAAACATGAAGATCTAGGACAAAGGAGAGGATTAGATAAGAATATCAGTGTGTACGTTTAGTGTAGTGTGCATGGTTGATATGTGAGCATTTGGGTTGTAACTGGGCCGAGTTGAATCTAGAAAAAAAAAGTGCAATTGTCTATATAAATACAATCATGATCATTTTGTAAGTGTGTGAAGAAACTTGAAATAATAAAAATCATATTACTTTGTTACTGTATTATGAGGATTATCTTCTTTCCATTCCAGTCTTTTGTTAATCTGTTATCCGTTTGTTTTTCTCAGATTTAATACGTTCTTGTTAAATTCCTTTTATCTGCTACAGGTTAATTCATTTGTTGTTCATTTTGTTTTCTTTTTACACTTTAGTTCTTAATTCTTGAATTAGCTATTACTTTTTCTTTATAGTTTTCTTTTCCAGTCTTTAATCTTGTTCTTTTTATGTTTTGGTAATCTTCCAGTAAACTGTAGCCCTCGAATTCTTCTTCCTTGCTATCAATTCAAGTTTCTATCTTTGTACTTTCCTCTAATTTCATTTGTTAAAGTCTTGTAAAGCAATCTTGTTAAATATTCTTGTGTGAATTTAAAGTTTTCTGATATTGATGTTTTTGTCAAAAATATATGTATGTGAATGTCTCTGTTCTATGTAGTAGCCATGTCTTCTTCTTCGAGAAAATTTGCATTTTTTCCTTGACACTTCCTTCGAGCCACAGTTGAATTTTGCTATTTCTTGATTTTCTTGAAAGTCTGCCAACCACTATCTGACATTTTTTGCTATTTTGTGTGCACAACAAATCTGTGCCTGCGCACAAGTTTGAAATCATCTTCTATCTTCCAGATCTCATCTTCTTCTTCCAAATTCCTTACCTCAACAGCCATGACCAAAAGCACAGATCAACCAGGGCCTTCCAAATTGAAACATTGTATTGATTCCATGTAAATTTCATTTTTAACTTTAAATATAATTCAATTAATCAACATGAAAATGTAAATTTCCAAATCTATAGAAATGGAATTTAAATTAAATGTTAGAACATAGGACTAATATAAAACATTGTATTTTAAAATATATAGATTTAGTTTCAATTTAACAAAGTAAAGAAAAGTAGCTAATCAATTTGAACATGTAAACATTCAATTTCGAAAAATTACACTTTAATTGGAATGTTTGTAAACATAGATCTACACTTAAATATTGTTTTAAAACATAAACAAATTTAATTTTGACCTATTAAATGAAAACTCAATCATATTATTCAACAAATAATTCAATCTTCATAAATAATTTTTTAGTTAAGCAAGACAATAATCATCATACAAATTATGAAAGTCAAATTAATTTCCGTCAAACGTTAAAAAATCATTATCTGAAAATGACATACCCTGATACCCAATTCTTAAAATGCACCTTGTTGATGATGCCTTTGATTTGCACCTTGAATGAAGAATGCTTCTAGATCTGATTGAATTACCTTAGGTTGTTGCCTAGAAATCATACATTGAATGATGATGTCTCCTCAGATCTCCAAGATCCATAACTTTCTCCTTGCAAGAGATGGATGAAACACTTTTTTAATTTATTTGATCTATTTATTTGGAGTTGAAAGATTTTGGAAATTCGTTTTCTTTTTTTGTTTCCGCCGTGAAAAGTTAGGAAGAAAGAAAGAGAAAGAATGAATGAGAAGGAAAATGAATTGTACATACAGAATGAATTGGAGAATATGTTTTATTTGAAAGAATAAAATTTCTCATTCCTTAATTAAAACGTCCCTAATTAATTCCCTTGATTGGTTTTCTCTCCAATCATTTCTTTACACGCATTTCATCAAATGACATAAAATTTCTACGAATCATGTCATCAAATGACATGAAACTTCCATAAATCATTTCATACAATTATCTTTAAATATATCGTATACCATTGGGCGCAAATATAACATTTATAAATGTATTAAAATAATTACAAAAACTTTCAAACATCAAATAAATAATATTTCTCAAATATCAAATAATTTAATCAATTTACAATATTCTATAAATTAATAAATCATGTGGTTTTTCTAGAGAATTCATCATTACTTTTGTTTGATTCAAAGGTGTAAATTCAATCACGATTAATATCGAACTATTCGAATATTAACGTTTACACATCACTTAGCAGATGGTGTAACATTTTGACCGAATTTATTGCTTATGCATCTTTTGGTAAAATCCAGTTTTACTTATTATAAGTGGTACCTGATAGTGACAATTATTTACACCAATTCTCTTCGTCAAAACTATATCACATTAGGACTTATGGAATGTGGTAACGGTCAAAATTTCAGTATAGTCCATATTCAACTTTATAATCCAAACATAAACTTCTTGGCCCAATAATAACAATTATTATTTACCGAAGTGCTCTAGAGACTGACTTTGAGTTGAATTCAGGTGATCGTGATGCTAACCTCATATAACTAAGGAGACGAATCCTCTCTTGAATTGTGTTCCACTTCCAATGCTTCCATTTGATCCAACTATAGTTGTTCGATGGACGTCGTGCTATAATTTAACTATAATCAAAGTGGAGCTTCCACATTGAAGTTCAGCAGTATTCTCAAGTCGAGAGAACTATGCAAATTGGTCACATCGATATTCTCCGCTCGACCTTAGTTATATTAACCAACAGAAAACTATCGAGCGGGTAATTCCATAGTTATCTCATAACTATCGGTATGCAACCACTTGGTGCACCCAGTAGTCATGAGTAATACACTATCCAACATTTGAAGAGCGTTACGTACTCTAGTTTCAACAAATACGTCGATATCCAGTTTCAATGCATCTTGACTTGGAACATTTAAAAGGGGATATTTATTTCATTGTGATAAATTACTCATGGTTACAACACTTTATAACTTCTATCATGAAACATACCATTTATGGATTTTCTATTAAATATATACTTTTAATTATATTGATTAATCAATATGACCACAATATATCAAGTAAATGATAGAAAGAAAATACCTTCATTTCATACAAGATTGGTCAACGAGTTAGATATATGGAAAAAATTACATAATTGCCCCTAGGGCATACCCCTAACTCTATCAGCTATCGGGGCCAAAAAAGAGCATCAATGTCTTATAGATACAAATAGACATTAAAAATAATGTCATGTGATCATAAACGTCTATGACAAATGTAGACCAATGTTACATCAACGTCTATCTATAAGTATGGTCACTAATGGAAGGCCACTAATATGCATGGTCGCTAAAATACGGCCAACACAATGTATGGTCACTAATATAAGACCAATACCATTCATCAAAACATCTACCAAAGCCAAAACCAAGGGGTATGAACTTGCATTCCATTTTCCCTTGTAGCCCAAAAGTCTTCCTAAAGACATTATGAGGAAATCGGGCCGGTCCGAGAGCTAGACGTTTTGGATCTGGGCATTATTGCCTAAATCAGCCATTGATCGGTGGACCTGTCAATGCTACCGGTCTATGGTTTGTCCTAACGGTAATGTTTAGCTCGGGGCACAATCCGAGGCCCGATTTTTGCTCGTTTTTTAGGCCACCTTCTCCATCGAGTCACATGCCCATCCAACCATATTGTCTTCGTCAACATTTTAAGTTTGGTGCTTTATGGTTGAGCATGCATGTCGATTCCTTCGAGTGTTCGGGAAGGATATTCATGTCATCACGAATCCTTTTCCCGATCGTTTGCTGTAAAAATATGATGTAAATCTCGGTAACCCAACTTACTCGATCACATCACCTTCCTTCATTGTAGATGTATATTGGTATGCTACATACAATTCACAGGCATTTACATTTATACTTCCTAATTCACATTTCGAGCTTCAACGGAGCGATTACTCGACCAGGTATCGCCTTATGCAACTTAGCGCACATGATAGTCGTTATAACTATAAGAGATGCTCGTGACATGCTTATACACCTATATGTTTTCACATAAACATATTTACAAAAAAACAATTTGACTGTTTAATAATCAATCTTACTTTTATTTACTACATTTTTTCTATATAAGTCCAAATATCCTCTTCTACTATTTTATAAAATCATGCAACTATTTCATGAAATATATAACTATCATATATATAATAATGAATTAGAATTTAATTAATTTATAACCATGTTATAAATTGATACCAACTCTATCTAACTCTATTCAATACGAATAGAACACAATGTTTCTATATACCGGATCTTATCAATTATCCTGAATATGTCTCAAACTAATCCAATCAAATAGGGGAATAATTACAATTATATATATATATATGATTATAAAGGTTTATACCAAAATATAGAGCTATAATTCTGATCATCTAAGCTGTAAATTTCGAAGTGTCCAAATCTCGTCCAAGTTCATAATATGTCATAGATAATCTCATTGCGAGTGCAACAACAAAGGTTGCATCTCGATTGGACCTCATATACAAAAGATCTGAATTTGATAAGAATTTGAAATTTAAATATTAATTGATTAATTAATTAACATTTAGTTAACTAATCACCTTTATAATCCTTCTTCCGCAAATACACTCATGTACCCATACATGCACAACTACCCATTGTCATGCATCTTCTCTCCCTAGTGCTCATGCAATATTCCACAAAATGATGAACTATCAATTGCAACGCTCTCCTCTATGCCTCCTCTCTGCGATGCACCCAAATAAACCAAGTCTGCCTCCCTACACCAAATTGCGACGTTGCCCCCTCCATGCATGACTACAAATGCCGCACTCACCATTAGCGGACTGGAGTTTAAGAATTTGGTGCAAGAAGACGCATGTCGCCAAGAGAAACACAACTATGCATTTTGTTTTGCTGAACTCCCCTTTGAACGTCACTTAGACCCAAACCTTAGCCAACGACTATACATTGACGAACTCCTCAAGCATCGTCGCACATGCCGAGGCGAACATAGATTCGAAGCCCTCCTCAACATGAGTTCAACGGTTCAAATCTCATCGTCTATCGTGGATCGTAGTTATTTGAATCGGGGAAAACCCAATATCCACTTTTTAAGATCCGTTTAGATTTAGAGAGCAAAACGAATTGTGGGGTCCTAGGAATTATCTAAGTATGGAGTGAATATAAATATATATGTGTGTGTGTATAATTTAATTTCTTAAATAAATCTCCACACTTTTCGTGTTCGTACGATTACACGACGCATCAGATTGCCACAAATTTATGAATTTACGGAAGGTGGGTTGGATGGAACGAAGGGGATTCGGGCTTTGATATTGGACAAAGAAATAAATGTGAAGGGTTTTCTAGAAATGGAGGGAATAATAGGCTTAAATGGGCTTGGATGATTTATTTTGGGCTTAAATTGCTATTTATAATTAATTTTTCCTTTTCCTTTAAATAATTTTTTATTTTTTAATTTATTAATAAACGTATTTCAAACTATTATAAACTAATTCACATTTCATTTTACATGAGATAACTCGATAATTGAACAATTTATTTAATATCAACATATTATCCAAAAAGAATTTATTAATTTATTCAATTTACTAAAGTAAAATATTTTATTAAGTAGAATTTAGTTAATTAAAATATATTTTCAAGAATAATAATTATCAAATTGAATTTGAACAATTTTTATTTTAATTAGATTTTATTTATTTTACGTCGTAGAAAACTGGGTTGTTACACCTATTTTATCCTCGGCGTATGTGTTTTTATTTTTATTCGCTTTATATTTCAGTTATATCATATTAGATATGGTCAATTGTATATTTGATCTGATAGCAAATTATATTTTGGTCTACTTTGCTAATCGTACCATCTTGTTCAAGAAAGTTAAACATTTGCTAAGTGCTTATCATTTTATGTTTAAATAGAAAATAGTTGTAAAACTAGATTGGTCAGCCCATCTAGCTCAATTGGTAGAGCTCAACGCTCTTAAACTTGTGGCAGTGGGTTCAAGCCCACAGTGGATGATTAATCTTTGTCAATCGCCTCTTTTATAACAATGATGCATGATCCCTAATGCATTAGGCTTTTCTGATGGGTAAGAAAAATATTGTGACGTGGTTTTGTTAATGTTACAATAGCTATACGAGGTTTAGAGTTGAGTGAAACTATCAAGGTTCAATGTTGGGTGAAACCATTGAGGTTCAAAGTTGAGTGAATTTGTACCAATGATTCTAGATAGGTCAAACAAAAGAAGTTTACCTTGAAAAATTGTATGTATGAGTTTTGAGTATTTCCGCAAAATTATACTAAAGTAGTTTAACTATGATAGTTCCCATCTTAAATATCGATTCATCCTTTTGATGTGGGATCTTTAGTGCATAAGGATTCTCTAATGTTTGATTAAACAAGCAAAACCTGTGTCGGCTGGGTTTTTTAGATGTTAGGATTAATCAAGCAATTATTTTAGGTAGAAAGGAAGTGAATTTTGTACGAAAGCCAAGTAAATAAAGAAATTTGCCCAAGAAAATAGTTTATATATATGTATATTAGTTTACAAAAATGCTCACAGATTTCTATTGAAGTGTTAGTGGAATTTTTCTTAACATCGGTACTTAAGAACCGAAGGCCAAGCTTCAGTCCATTGTTTATAGGACTTCGATAGGATGGTTACCTATGGCTTTAGAATACCGATGGCTTTAGATTAATGTTGAAAGCTAAGTTGAATCTGTTAGGATAATACCAAGAGGAGTAGGTGCCGAATAGATTGAGAGTAAGTTCTAAGATTGATGCCGAAAGTAAAAGTACAGAAAGTAAAGACACCGAGGTTTATAGTGGTTTGGCCTAAATCGCTACATCCACTTTGTCCTTTCCTTCTTTAGAGTTCTACACCGAAGCCGAAGGCTATTACAGTGATGAGTTGGTATTATCCTCCATTAGTGAGTTTTTACAAGGAACTCTAATATAGGAAAGTACAATATATTCTTAGTATATGAAGAACGTGATGGCCAGAAGATCCTTGTTGCATTGGGATGTTTGTCTACTTATAGATATCTTGATGCTTTGTCATTAGCTGAAAGCTTTTACCATGGATTGGCCACTTGCTCTATATGTGGGGTTAAGATTTAGACATGTGTTGATGCCCGACTAACATGCAAATTAACGCAGATTGATGAAATAGCATTCCATCAATATCTACATATGCTCTGGCCTGGATACTTCATATCATCTTTGGGCTATTTTAGTCCTTGATGCATGCAGTGAGGATTTGGTGTTGATGGCTAAGTAGTTTATATATCATAAGGCTTAGTTGATCGTATGCCGTAATGTTACATAGATAGGGTGTCATAGGGATTTAGTCAATTAAATGTCGTAAGACTTAGTAGATAGAATGTCAATAAGGCTTAGTAAATAGAGTTTTATAAGGCTTAGTTGATTATAGGCTGAATGCTTAGTTTGTTGAATTACGAAGGCTAATGTGGATTTTATGTTGTAAGGTTTAGTTGATTGAAAGTAGAAGGCTTATGTAGATTATATGTGATCGGCTTAGTAAGTAGAGTTTCATAAGACTTAGTAAATAGAGGTTCAATAGGCTTGGTTGATTATAGGCCGAACACTTAGTTGATTGAATACTGAAGGCTAATGTAGAGTATATGCCGCAAGGCTTGGTAAATAGAGTGTTGTAAGACTTAGCAAATAGAGTGTCATAAGGGTTTAACGTATATTTAATGTCAAAGCCTAATGCTGTAGGCTTACATATGTTATTTTCCATAGGCTAGTTGGATTAAATGCCCAAGGCTATTGTTGTAGGCCTATGTAGATAATAGGTCGAAGGCTAATGCCGTATTAAGTATCGAAGGCGAAGTATGTTAAGGCCTGATAGCAACATACATAATGTGTCAAATGCGAAGAGGGTTTTCACATACTATAAAGTTTTGGTTCCAGTAATCTTTACAAAACTATTATCTGAATATGAAGTGACTTCTCTGCTATGCATTACCACCCGTCTACTCTTGCAACAAATAGGGGAAATCACTTTCCTTAGAGGTAGTTTTGAGTGGATCAGAAGGAGTTAAAAGTGAGTACATGGTCGAGGTAATTTAGAACGAGTAGCTACTCTTTTTACTCAAGGCTGGATGCAAAAATGCATATTTGCCACATGGCACCATGCGATTGGCACATTTGAAAAGTTGTTTGTCTTTTTCTGAAAAAGAGAGTTTTGCCTCCAGACATGGTAGCTCTTTAAAAGATTATATTATTTTATAACTGACATTGAGTTGTATGGCTGACATTTCCTCAACGTTATTTTATTTATATAGGAATGTATAATAAATTCCTCTTCTCCTTCATTTACTTTCAATGAATTTTTTTGTTATCGGCATTAAAGCTTGAAGCAAGCTCAAATTTTATCATCTCTTTGATAAAATTTGTAAGATTTATGTCCTTTACTTCTCGTAAGTTGGAAGCTATGTTTGTCTCTTGCTCTTGCTGAACTGCGAGTCAATTTTTATACTTATTTTTGTGATATCTGGGGCATTTTACCGTATTAGTGAATCTTAGGCTTGCTGAATGGTACAAAACCATTAATTTTTCGCCTTTCTTGGATCATTGTTGACAAATAATCGTTTCGTGGTCATTGATCGATAATCGAAAATTCTACCGAACTTTTTGAGAATTTCATGGATTTTGCTTAATCTGCAATATTACTTTTGGGTTCCCAAACCCTTGGTTAGAGACGGTTAATTATGAAATTCTGTTTGAATCATTGATACGAAATTGACCCTACTTAAATTTGGGTTTTTTGCTTGTACCATTTGGCTCATGATTATGCTTCTTTGATTGATAATTATTTACTTTTTGCGTTGTTTGGTTTGAACTAAACTGTCAACAAATTTAGTCCTCCTAGACTGAAATGAATTTTCCTTTGGACACACAAGCAATTCTTGACATGATTTTACATGATTTTGGTGTTATGGGAGTTGAGGCTATAACTCAGAGGCCTGAAGTTACTTGGATTCTTCCTCAGAGGGATGCTCCCAGTGGATGGTGAAGTACTTAGCGAACAAATGTCTCTCCCTTTTGCTCCCTTCTTGGTTGATCTGCTTATTTTTTATAATCTCAATCCCTTTCAACCTCCTCCATTTTATATAATAATCTCTTGATGTTGAAAGTCATGTATTCTTAGAGGGGTTATGCAAGCTTATCAATGGTTGAGATTAATTTCTTATTTGATTTGAAAGACTTGAAATTTTCCACCTAGTTCTTAAATATTATTTACAAATGCGATTAACAACCCTCAGATTATAACCACTTTTCTGAAGGCTACTAACTTACAATTGTACTTAAGAAATTTCATTTGTTAATGAAGATTCTCACTCAAACCTATTTTTATTTATTGCTAGGTAGGGCTGTCAAAAATCCGAAATCCGTCCGCATACGTATCCGGAAAGCGGATAATATCCGATATCCGAAAAATCGGATGCGGATACGGATACGAAGACATCCACATCCGAAAATTATCCGTTCGTCTTTGTTAAGATTATAGTATAAATTATGTATATTTTAGTATAATGAAAGATATTTATTTATTGTTTTATTAAGTTAGTAGTTTATATTGTACGCATTTAATGCTTATTAACTGCTCAAAACAATTTATTATCGCCATATTTGTTTATATTTAACACTTTTATAATCAATTGGATTGAAAAAAAATGTATGTTAAACTTAAAATTTATATTTATATTTATATTTTTTGATTTATCAGTCGTTAACGGATAGGATAGTTATCCGATATCCGTCTGTATCCGCAGATGCGGATATCCGATATCCGAAAATCATTTCGGATGCGGATGTGGATATGGCACTATCCGCATCCGAAAGTATCCATTAACAGGCCTATTGCTAGGGATAACTGAATGGATTCAGCAGACCGAGGAGTTTTTAGCTCGTTTCAAGAATGTGTTGAAGGAACGGGGTAGTCGGAAGTGGGTGAAATAGGTAGATTTCAATTATTATTTTTGTATTTTCAAATTTATTGTCCCTATGAAGTTTAAAGAAATTGTTAGATCCAATCTAATAATGGTTTAAATAAAATCTTATTATATTTAATTTGTTTAAAATTAGTTGCAATTCAATTCAAATTAAATATCTTGTAATGAGCGCATCAAATACACTCATATATATATATATATATATATATATATATATATATATATATATATAGTTGAAGTGCAACGTATAGTCTGTGTACATGGTTAATGTGTACGTACGTTTGTAGATGTTGAGATTTACATTGCAACAAACACATTCGCCTTTATATATGTCATTGTTGTCCATGGTTTTATTTTGAAAAAAACATATAAAATAATAATGATAATATGTATATATACAAAGTTTACTGGTACATGTATATAATATGTTATAAAATATTTTTAACTAGTTGACAATAGTTTAATTATATTTATGATATGACAATTAATGAGTAATAAGTAGGCATTTAAGAGCTAAAAAAGATGGAGGACTTTTTTCCTTTCTTTGCTCATTCATTCAATGCCATTTTGAATCAACGTTTGAACATTTAAGCCCTTGTGCATATTAGAATAGATTATGACAAGTTTTACGTGTTTTGAGATATAAAAATTAACATTTTAAAATCTAGTTTTTACTTATGAAGGATTCAACATAAGATTTATGATTTTAAACAAAAGTCCTTTAAAAAATTTGAATTGAAATAATACACACACATGTAAATAATAACAAACTATATTTTAAATTCAAAATAACATATATATGTAAAACTTATAACTTTATATGTTTTGAAATTTGAAATTTAGTAAGTTGAAAGCTAGATTCTGATTTAGGAAGGATCTAGACTTAGATTTATATTTTTATACAAAAGCACTCTTACAAATTTTGAGCGTGTGTGTAAATATATGTAACTAATAACCAAATGTATTTTATATTTTGAAAATAACATGTATACATGAAACTTATATTCAATTTCATATAATGATTTAAGTAAATAATATATGTAGTTCACTTATATTTGCATATGTAGTATGTTACAAAATAATTTCAAGCAATTAAAATCAGTTATAAATCTAAAAAAAATTCTTTGTTTAATCATTAATTCAAAACTATAGTAAATAATAGATTGGACAACATCGGCATATACATACTCGTTGTATAAGATATGAAATCTAAACTATATAAACATGATATATCATATAATCAAATGAGAAATATATATTATTATAATTAAATTTGTTTCTGGCAAGACATAACTATTTTTTTAAAACTATTTACGTATAAACACAAATATTTAAAATAAAATTATTTTAAAATAAGTTTCAGTTTTAAGAATAAAAAATAATAATTTTCTTTGTTGTTTTGAATTAAAGTGTGTGTATATATATGTGTGTATATATATAAAATATTCATTCGAATATTTAATATATTTTTTTGATTCAGATCAATAAATACAATATATATTATATACATTTATTATAATTTTTATTAATTCATAATGTTTATATTTGAAATTTTGAATAATTCAAATCATTTTTTATTTTAACTGAAACTAATTTAAGTTTGCTTCATATTTCAATAGTTAAATTTCCATTTTACTTTTTTCTCGTTAATGGTAGCTTTGCCTATTTTTCCTGCTTTCCTTCCGTACTGTGAATTTTAAATTCTTTCCCGATGGCACCCTCCCCTCCTCCTCTTCCGGTTTCGTCCATCTCGTCTTCTTTTCCTCCTCGCGCTTCTGGCCCTTCAACTTCGTCTTTGTCCATCCTCCCTCTCCTTCCTGTTCCTGTTCCCCATTCTTTTCCTCCTTCCTTTCCCTCTCAACTTGTTCCCTATTGGTCCTCCCCTCCTCAACTCGTATGGACTTTGCTGTTCAAGAATAGGACAAGGAATGTTGGAAAGTACATACCATTTGATGTGAATCTCACTTTCAGGGGTGATTCCTGTTATCCCGCTTTTTGGCAAAGCTGTGATACCAAAAGATCGGTCAAAAACAAAAGACAGTTCGTCTCAGAGATTGGTTGTACTTCACTTCGCTATGGATATCGATGAATTTTGTCCGAGCCCGGATCAGGCTACAATTGGTAAGACATGACAAGAAAGACCATGAAAGCCAGTGTTCCAAATTTCAGGTTAATCGGAGGTCGTATGAACGAGATATGATCGATGCAAGTTAGCCAAATTATGTCGTTCGAACCCATCAAAAAGTTGAGGAGATGCTCATTTCGAATCCATAGGATTCGTATCCATCACTGTCTGTCAAGTTCGAATCCATCAGGCTCCTTGTACTTCAAATCGATCACATTCGAATCGATCAGCAGGATATTGATCACTTCGAATCGATCGGTTCGAATCCATCAGATGGGCATCCCCTCAGCACGTTCGTATCCATGCTAGAGAGCTATTTCGTATCCATCGAGTCCAGAGCACTTCGAATCCATCACCATCAGTATACCCTACTTCGAATCGATCGGTCACGTGCCCAAGCACTACTTCATATCGATCGTCTTCGCATCCATCAGATTCGAATCCATGAACAATCAATCGTTCGTGTCCACCAAGTCAACTAGCTTGGATGACGTGTCATTCAACAATGCAAACGAGGCGAAGATCATGGATGCGAAGCGGTCGACTCGGAGAAAAAGTAGGATCGATGTGAGGAGTCCGCGTCACGTCACCAATGAACCACGTGACAAGTTCTATTCGAAGGTATCGGTTCGTACTGATGGATTCGAACCAAGCAGCCAACCGAAACATATCAACTCGAATCGATCATATCTCTCAAACCACGAGGCCAAACGCAATGAAATCTTCACAGTAGCTTCCATACAAGGTAAAGATTGTTCCTGCCAAGTTTCAGCTCGATTGGATCATTTTTTGATGGATTCGTAATGACTTCGTATCGATCTCAGATCGAGTCGAAACTTGGTGGGGTCGGTCGCGTGGGCCCACTCACGTGCCAGAAAAAGTGTCCCTAAGTTTGAGCGAGATCTGGGCCTCCTACGTCTATAAATAGCACCCTGAAGCCTTCAGAAAAGGGGATCTTTTGGCGATTCAACGTCCAGACTCTGCCGGATTCAATTCCATACTTCATTATCACTGTTGTAATCAGATTTGAAAGCTATCATCAATTGTAATCCGCTGTAATCGATTGGAATCATCAAGTGAATCAATAAAGACATAAGCTTTAGAGTGGACGTAGGCAAGATCGCCGAACCACTATAAATCCTGTGTTTGTGATTGTTATTTGTGAATTATTGTGATTGTTATTGCTTAGATCTGAGTTCTATATTGATTGTCGCTGATTTGTGTTCATAAACGGGTGCTTTCACGATATTGGGTGTTTGTGGTCAATTTTGGCGCAAACATTTTGGTGCTTTCACTGAGAAGGCTAATTCAGGAGTCCTACCAATTAGAAGTTGATTCAGAAAGTTTGAAAGTTCAGATTTGAGAAATTATGATGAGACAATCGAGCAGAAGGCCAAGGCTAGAGCGAAGTGAACACCAAGGAAGTCAAGAGGCTTCCTCAGGAGCGAATCAAGCGTCGATCTTCATCACTAGGGACGAGATGGAGACGATGATGAAGAAACAAGAGGAGATGATCCAGAGTTTATTTCAACAGATAGGACAACTTGGAGCACAAAATAGAGAAGCGGATGGAGTCCAGAACGGAGCAGGACCATCCGGCATAGCACCTGGATTAGGAGGCACACCCATGGAGAACGTTGATCCAATTTCAGAGAGAGAGAGGAGCATCTGCGCAGCCCGGGAGTACCAGAGGAGTGAACGCTCAGTCAAGGGATCCAGAATTCCCTCGTGGACTCCGGGGGCAGGTCGAAAGTGATGAACGAAGATTGCATCTCGGAGATAGTGACATGTTGGCGGAGATGGTTAGAAGAGCTATGAGAGGCGGTTTGGTAAACAAAGATATGGAGGATGTTAATAGGAGTCCTTTTACTCCAGCAATCAGACGAGCTAGGAACCCACCGGATTTCAAGTTACCATCGTTGGACATATATAACGGGAGAACGGACCCCACGGTTCATCTGACGAAGTATATGAAGCATATGGAAGTGTTGGGGGCATCTGAGGAGGTTATGGCCCGGTGCTTTCCATTGTACTTGGCGGATATTGCAGCGTTATCGTTTAGACAACTAGAGAGTGGATCTATCGGAACATGGAATGATTTAACTGAGAGATTTATGAGGCAATTCAGGGTTCACATTACAAGACCCAAGAATGTGATGACTTTGGCAACCCTAAAGCAGAAAACCAGAGAGACTTTGAGGAGTTATCTAACGCGATTCAATGCAGCAGCAGCTTCGGTGGATCGAGCAGATCCATTTATGGTTGTGATGGCAGTTATGTCCGGAGTAGCTGACGGCACAGAGTTCAAAAATTAATTGACTAAAGATCCACCTGTGGATCTAGGGGAATTCTACGACGAGACAGAAAAGTTTTACGATTGGAAGATGCAAACGTCGAAAGAGAAGAAGGAGAAGGAATCGATATTTATGCGATCAAAGGAGGAAATCCCCCCGAGAAAGGCGCGGAAACTAGTAGAGGTAAAAGAAAGACTGAGAATTACGGGGACAGTCAAAGCGGCAACGGAGGGAGCCGCGAATCACCACTTACACTGAGATGAATGAGAGTCTGGAACGAATTTATCAGGATACCAAAGAGCAGGTTCCTTATCGTAGACCGATGCGAAGGGATCCAACCTCTGACGAAAGAAAATCAGATAAGTTTTGTGCATTTGATGAATTGAACGGTCATAACACTAATGATTGTAGGCATCTGAAGGACGAGGTGGAAGGGCATATCAGGAATGGTATGCTCCTTCTGTATGTGAGGAGGCGAACTCCAGTGGTGGAACCAGAGTGACCACCGTCTACGTCAGCTAGAGGCGACCCTGAATCAAGGCACCGTTTGGTTATCCATTGATCGACTGAAATAACGATGAACAAGTCGTAAGCTTCCCGCTAACACAATTAAATCACTTACACATGTATGAGATCGCGAACGATCCCCAGGCATGCTTTGAATGATCATTGGCCGTTTCATAGTGGGAACTTACACTTTGACATCCTTGCTTTGCTTTTGTTTCGTTTTGATTTGGACATTTAGACTTGGTTTGTTTGGACATTTCTATTTTAAAGCTCATCTGTTGAATAGATATTTGGTTTTGATAATTCTGAAATGGCTAAGCTACTTACACATGTACGGGGTCGCGAACGGTCCTTAGGCATGCTCTGAGATGGCGATATGCCTTGACAAATGATCCAGGGACCCACTCGAACGTGAACCTGGTATCAACAATACCAAGCCCCCCCGGGCACACTTATTCGCCTCCAATAGGTACACAAACGATCCAGGAACTCACCCGAACGTGACCCTGGCATTGATGATACCAAGCCCTCCCGGGCACACTTTCTCGCCTCGAACGGCACCCGACCGCGAACGGTCACAATTCGCCTCGAACGGCACCCGACCTCGAACGGTCACAACCCGCCTCGAACGGCACAACTCGCCCCGAACGGCACAACTCACCTCACCTCAAATGGCTCGATCGCGAACGGTCGTCATTTAAGGTCCGCCACTTGACCGTGCACGGTCGCACTTCACCTCAAATGGCTCGATCCCGAACGATCGTCATTTGAAGTTAGGCACTTGACCATGAACGGTCACACTTCATCTCAAGTATCTCGATCCCGAACGGTCGTTATTTGAGGTCACATAAAACTGTAACTTCCTTTGCAGGACATCAACATAATATGAACATCCAGCTCATGGCATTACAAAACACACCTTCCTATCGCAAGGAATGTTTTGGGGGGGCAAATGTTATCCCGCTTTTTGGCAAAGCCGTGATACCAAAAGATCGGTCAAAAACAAAAGACAGTTCGTCTCAGAGATTGGTTGTACTTCACTTCGCTATGGATATCGATGAATTTTGTCCGAGCCTGGATCAGGCTACAATTGATAAGACATGACAAGCAAGACCATGAAAGCCAGTGTTTCAAATTTCAGGTTAATCGGAGGTCGTATGAACGAGATATGATCGATGCAAGTTAGCCAAAGTTTGTCGTTCGAACCCAACAAAAAGTTGAGCAGATGCTCATTTCGAATCCATAGGATTCGTATCCATCATTATCTGTCAAGTTCGAATCCATCAGGCTCCATGTACTTCGAATCGATCACATTCAAATCGATCAGCAGGATATTGATCACTTCGAATCGATCGGTTCGAATCCATTAGATGGGCATCCCCTCAGCACGTTCGTATCCATGCTAGAGCGCTGTTTCGTATCCATCGGGTCCAGAGCACTTCGAATCCATCACCATCAGTATACCCTACATCGAATCGATCGGTCTCGTGCCCAAGCACTGCTTCGTATCGATCGTCTTCGAATCCATCAGATTCGAATCCATGAACAATCACTCGTTCGTGTCCACCAAGTCAACTAGCTTGGATGACGTGTCATTCATCGATGCAAACGAGGCGAAGATCATGGATGCGAAGCGGTCGACTTGGATAAAAAATAGAATCGATGCGAGGAGTGCGCGCCACGTCACCAAAGAACCACGTGACAAGTTCGATTCGAAGGTATCAGTTCGAACTGATGGATTCGAACCAAGCAGCCAACCGAAACATATCAACTCGAATCGTTCATATCTCTCAAACCACAAGGCCAAATGCAATGAAATTTTCACAGTAGCTTCCATACAAGGTAAAGATTGTTCCTGCCAAGTTTCAGCTCAATTGGATCATTTTTTGATGGATTCGAAATGACTTCGTATCGATCTCAGATCGAGTCGAAACTTGGTAGGGTCGGTCGCGTGGGCCCACTCACGTGCCAGAAAAAGTCTCCCTAAGTTTGAGCGAGATCTGGGCCTCCTACGCCTATAAATAGCACCCTGAAGCCTTCAGAAAAGGGGATCTTTTGGCGATTCAACGTCCAGACTCTGCCGGATTCAATTGCATACTTCATTATCACTGTTGTAATCAGATTTGAAAGCTATCATCAATTGTAATCCGCTGTAATCGATTGGAATCATCAAGTGAATCAATAAAGACATAAGCTTCAGAGTGGACGTAGGCAAGATCGTCGAACCACTATAAATCCTGTGTTTGTGATTGTTATTTGTGAATTATTGTGATTGTTATTGCTTAGTTCTGAGTTCTATATTGATTGTCACTGATTTGTGTTCATAAACGGGTGCTTTCACGATATTGGGTGTTTGTGGTCAATTTTGGCGCAAACAATGCCATCGTCCCCTATGAAGTTATTGCAGCTGGCACGCAAGTGTGAAATGACTATATTGTTGGTTTCTCTTTGATGAGTCGCTCTCATACACTGCACTGGTTAAAAACTTGAAAAGAATCTGGAAACTCAAAAGCTCTATAAACGTTAAATTTGATGGCTTTATATTCTTGTTTTTATTGTCTTCTGAAAAGGACAAAACATGAATACTTGAGGGAGATCGGATTATAATGGGGAACAAGATGTTTATAGTGAAATAAAGGAAGCCTGAAATTGGAAATGTGTGTGACATTATTAAATATGTCCCTCTTTTGGTGCAGATTTCTGATATTCCAGTCTACGCTTGGTCTCGTTTGGGCATAAACTGGCTAGTAAGTAGGGCACGTAAATTGCTATGTATGGATTAGTTCACTGAGCGACTTGATCGATTAGAAATTTAGAATATACTAAATGCATGATCAAGGTCACTCCCAACCAAGATTTGATAGATCACTACCTTGTGAAATTAATGGATGGTGAGAAGCAAATGATCCATGTCAATTATTTATGGAAGCCAGAAATTTGTATTAGCTGCAAAATATTTGGGGAGTGCTGATACGAAAAGTGATAATGCAAATGAAAAGAATCTTGAAGTGAGTAAAAATCAAGCTGACACTATTGTTAAGGAAATTGAAAAAAAACAAATATAAGGTAATCGAAAAACGAAGATGGCAGAAAGTGTAAAGAAATAAGAAAAAGAATGTCAAATCTGGATCTTATGCTAATAATTTGTCAACTGCAGTGGTTGCTCCCCTAGATTTCTATTCTGATCAGACAAATGGTAGAAAGTCAAGTGAAGAAGTGGTGCCAGTTGAAGTTGTGGTTAATTTGAATTCTGAAGATAATTAGTCTTCATGAAGTCACTGAAGAAATAGTTCAAACTAGCAACAAATTTTTAATATTAGCTGCATATAATGATGTTGCCTCTGCTATTTGCCATGTGGTCGAGAAGCTAGCTTCAGGAAAAGAGAAAGACTACAATGTCGATAAACAAAACAATTTAGTTTCCAATGTGCATGCATGCACAAGTGATGTAAATGCAGCTGTGCAACACATTTTAATACGCCAACCTCCTATTAATTTCTCTATACCACTTGATAGCAATATTTTAACTCATGAAAGCATCAATTCAGATGATAACAATCCTACATCTCCCAACACTCACATGCAAGAAAGCATCCTATTGAATATCCCTTCTCACGGTGTCCTCCAAACTCATAACACGGAACCTTCAATTGCACGCAATTCTAATTTAATGCAAACTACTTAATCCCCAATCATTCTATCCCTTTCAAACTGCAACTCTTCCCACGCCAACATAACTAAAATTGTCATATCTCCTATCTTCAGACCTACTAGTAATTCTTGCTTGTCTGCCAATCTTGATGACATTGTGTTAAATGTAATGAATTCCTTGTTAAATGTAGTGAATTCCTTCCTTCCACTTCCTTTGGCCACCTGGCTACACCTCCTGGTTGGCTTAAATTCAGCTGCATTAATCCATCTCCCACCACATCTATATGCAATCCTACCTCCTCAGTCTGCCCTGATCCTCCACCTACCAAAATCAAACCAAACAATGACAACTCGCTTAACAAAGAAAAAACTCCAAAAAAAACCGCCTCGTTTTATGCAACAGGTTGATGACACTTTATCAAAAAACAGAGATGGCAGAAATTGTTAAGAAATAAGAAAAAGGATGTTAAATCTGGATCCCATGCTAATGATTTGTTATCTGCAGTGATTGCTCCCCCAGATTCCCATTCTGATCAGACAAATGGTGGAAAGTCAAGTGAAGAAGTGATGTCAGTTGGAGTAATAGTTAATTTGAATTCTAAAGATATTAGTCTTTATGAAGTTATTGCAGAGATAGTTCAAATTAGCAACAAGTTTTTAGTATTAGCTGCATATGATGATGTTGCCTTCGACTGCGTAGGATGACGATGATTTTGTTGACACCTGTCCTCGGAGAAAGAAAATGATATCTGAAGCACCGAAGCAAGAAACAAGTGAAGAAAAAGCAAAATGCAAAGATGTAATTTCTAACACTACATATAGATATCAATTGCAAGCAATATTTAAGATCATACAATTGGATAGAAAACGAAAGGACTGACAAAAAGGCAATGCTTCTTCAACTAGCTTCGAAAACAAGACAATCAAGCAAGAAAGAAAAATAAAAGCAAAAGAAGAACATAAAATTAGAATAGGCCGATCAAACTTTTGGACCATTTGAAGAGGAAGTAACCATTAGAGTGTTGCAGATGCACGCAAAAGATTTGGAAGACGAAGTCAAGAAAACAAAGGAACGGTTGAAAAGGAAAAGAAGATGTGGTTAGATGTAGAAAAAAAATTCAAAAATTGAGTTATGAAATCAAAGAAATGAAATGAAGAGTTCGACATGGCGAAGAAGATAATCAAGAGAGAAATTCAGAGGCTTAAGTAGAAAAACTGCACATCACAGAAGAAGCAGTATGCACATTAGATCAAAATATAGATGTAGAGACAGAAATAGAAAACGTAGAAAAGAATTTCACAACTGAAAATAGTGAAGAAGAAAATGAAGAGATAGAAGCAGAAAATGTAGAGAAAAGATCTACAACTGAAAAGAATCAAGAGAGAACTTTGGAGTGTGAAGCAGAAAAAGTATACCCAATAAATCAAGATACACCTATGGAGACAGTAGAAAAAAGATCTACAATTGAAAAGAATGAAGAAAGAACCATCGAGTGTGAAGCAGAAAAAACACACCCAATAAATCAAGATACACCTATGGAGACAGCAAAAGAAAATGCAAATCAGACTGAAATAGAAAATACAATAGATAATAGATAAAGATACACGTTTAGGGACGAAAGCAGAAATAAAAGAGATCTGCAACTGAAAAGAATGAAGAGAGAAGTGCGGAGAAGCAGAAAAAGTGCTCCCAATGATAAATATACGCCTATGAAGACAGCAACAGAAATTGTAGACATGGTGGATAGAATAAACGATATAATTTCTCCCATAAATCAAGATACAGTGGTAAACAAAGAAACAAAAGATGAACAGAAAATGGACACAACACCGGCAATACATAGCCCAACAGAACAAGAAACCATTATCAAGAGCCAAAGGATGCCTTACCATGATTCAATACTTGACTTCACTCCTCCATAATTCAAACTTTATGACTCAATAGGAATTTGAAATGCAAAATATTGAACCAGATCAACAATTGAAATCAACAAAACCTGCTCGCCAAAGGAGAAAGAAAATAATGAAAAAATCAAAAACAACTTCCTATGTCAGAGTAAAAGAATAAACAAGAAAAAGAAAATAAAGCGACAGCTTTGAGTACGGTCAGCGAGTGAAAACTAGCAAATAAGCCACTGAAGAAAAAACAAAGACAATGAAGAAGAAAGTACAGAAGAAACCATCCCATTGCCAATTGCAGTAATAGAACCATTATTTGTAGATTTACGACTAGGACACTTCTGATACTTAGAAATCTTGAACAAAGAACATAGCACAATCCAAACTTTCTTTGCTCTGACAGGATCACAAAAGTGGGTTTATAAATATTGGTACTAAAGCTACATGATAAATAACTTTAATTAATTGATTAACAAAACTGCTATCAAGTGGAGGATGCATAATAAATATTGATACTAATGCTACATAATAAATAACTTTAGTTAATTGATTAACAAATCTTTTTTGTTAAAACAATAAAGTAACGTGGGATGATAAGAGCACAATCAGAGGAGGATGCATAATAACTAATGGTATGCTCCGACATGTTTTTGAAGGAAATTTCACGGATGGACAGATACATAAATTTATATTTTTGCTTAATGATACTGCTATCAATCCAAATAATTACAAAAACTAATACCTAATAATTGTTTTATATAGTTGACACTTACTTATTTTATAAATTATTTTGACTGTTGTTTATGACAAATACCGATACCTATATATTTGCAAAAATGATACCTAGTTTTTGTTTGATATAAGTTGATGCTATGTATTTTAATTATTTATTTGACTATAATGTACAACAAAGGTGATAACATAATAATGGAAAACTGATGCCCAGTAGTTATTTGATTGAAGTTAATGCTTAGTTATTTTATAAATTATTTTGATTGTAATTTATATGAAAACCGATATCAATATATTTTCAAAAATGATATCTACTTTCCGTTTGATATAAGTTGATGCTCTGTAATTTTAATTATTTACTTGCCTGTCTCGTATGGAAAAAGTGATACCAACATAATGCAAAACTGATACATAATAGCTATTTGATTGGAGTTGATGCTTAGTTATTTTATAAATTATTTTGACTGTAATTCATATCAAAACTGATACCAAAATATTTGCAAAAATGATACCTAGTTTCTGTTTGATAAAAGTTGATGATCTTAAATTTACAAACTACTTTGACTATCATGTACGACAAAACCGATAACAAATCAATACAAAACTAATACCTAAAAGCTGACTGATTGAAGTTGATGCTTAGTTATTTTATAAATTATTTTGACTATAATTTAATAAAAACCGATACCAAAGTTTCTGCAAAATGATTCATAGTTTCTATTTAATAGAAGTTGATGATCTATAATTTTAGAAACTATTCTGACTGTCATGTATGACAAAACTGATATCAAATGAATGCGTGTATATCTCTGAAGGAGTACGTGTATATCTGAAGGAGTACGTGTATATCTATTTTTGGTTTTGGAATCAGCTGTTCTGGGAGATTTTGGTTGTTGAGTCAGACTTGTTTACAGTCTGATGTTTTGTTAGTTATAGATCTATATGAATAGGAGTCTGTAGTTTAGTGGTGTTGATTATTTGGGTTTTATAGAGCGAGTAACCCGGTGTTTACTGGGGAAACTCGAGGAAACTCTATCCAGAATTTTGTCTGGATAGTTAATTTTGTTTGATTGGATGAATTGATTGCTATGGATGTTAGCAGATGTTTGATATATGCTTGGTTTTAAAATTTAAAATCTAAAATAGGTTATTAAATTACCTTTGTTTTAAATTTCGGGGACGAAATTCTTTTAAGGGGGAAGGAATGTGATATCCCGGAATTTTAGACAATATCAATTTAATAATCTTAATATAAAATTAAATTGATATTGATAATATTTATTAAATAAATATGTTTTGGTTTAATAATCAGATTTAAATAAATATTTAATTTGTGATTTGTCTTTTAGAAGCTAAAATAAATGTTGTAAATTATAATGTGTATATATTTGTATATATATTATAGTTTAACTTTGTTTGGAATTTAACTTACATGAAAATAAGTAAATGAAGTTTGTTTTTAAATTCTAATAAAATATTGAGTAATTAGTAAATTATGTTTTAAATTAATATTTGGCTTTTAAAAATCTATTTAAATTAATAACTTTATGGTTTGATAATATTTATAATAAATGTTATATTGCTTAAAATTTGTCTTGGTTTAATTTTTAAATTTAAGAAAAAGTTGATTTTATTTCTTTTTAAAATATTATTTGATTTAATATGAATTGAGTATAGTTTATATAAGTTTAAAATATAAGATAACATATGATTTAAATTCATTTAAATATAGAAGTGATTTATAATTTCTTTATAAATCATATAAAATTGTAAATTGTTATTTTAAATCATACTAATAAATATTCTATTTTTCAAAATATAAAGAGAATTAAAAAGGGAAAATAGAATCTTCATTTTTAAATTTGATTTTGGTTTGATTTCAAAGAATTAATTTGAATTTGGAAATCTTATTTTGAAATTCAAATTAATTGATTCTTTAAAATATTTTGTGAGTTTTAATTTATAAATAGTTTTATTTACATTTTTTTTAAAAATAAGTAAATCATTTATATTCATTCTAACATAACATAAATTAAAGAAAACCCTTTTTATAAACATTTAAATATAATAACTAAATTAAGTAAAAAGACAAGTGTTAGCTTTTTAAGTATTTAAAACTACATGTGTTAATAAGTTAGTAGCTCTTATGACAAGTGTCATTGTATTTTTATCTTTTCTTTATAAAAAATTTATTTCAGTTCTTTTAAAAACATTTTTCATTTTTCACTTCATTCTCTTCTTAAAATTTAATGCTAATTGAATCAAGAAAACACTTCATTCAAAAAAAAAATCTGAAACCCCTCTAAAACATATTTGCAAATTCATTTCAAAAGAAATTCTAACATCTGAAACTCGTCATTCAAAAATAAGATCAATCTTCTCAAATAAAAACCTACACTTGCAACTCTGGAAAATTCTGCAATCTCAAGTCTGTAATCCTTCAAATACCTGCATTTTTCATCTTTGGAAATTTCTGTAAAATCAAATGAAGTCTGCATTCACACCTCTGCAAACCTGAGAAAATTCTTAAAATGGCCTGCATGCATATGGGTTTGGTCAGTCAATTCAAATGCAAGCATCTTCTTTCAACCTGGGTTCAAAGCTTAAAAATCTGGGTGCTCTGTTCTTTAAATCTAAGTGAGTAACTTCTAAACTTCTTTAATAAAATCTGGTTGCTTGTTATTGTTTCTGAAATAAATTGATATACATGAATACACAGGTGAAGTTTGAAATAATTGTTACTGAATATGTGTTGTGCTTATATAAATCTTACTCTGTGATGCTCCTAGGTCCTGAATGAAATGTAAATTCCTTATTTACTTGATCTTGTATTGATAAGAACTTGAATTATCAAGCAAGATTGTTATTCAACAAGGAACCCTGTATAAAATTAGTAATTGAGTCTGTTTGCCTCTGCAAACAGTAATACAGCAAAAACAATTTTTTTAAAATGGGAAAGAACACCCACTGTTAAGCTTCTAATCTAGTATTGTAAACTTGATATATAAATTGAAAGGTTAAGTTTGGGCAATGCTGTAAATTTTGGGATTTTGGAAGATTGAAATTTCTTTTGTCTGATGTTAAGAGTTTAAAATTTTCAGTAAAATTATCAAATTAGTGAATAATGTTTGGGATTAGTAGTGTTAAGGGTTTTGGGTTCTGTAACCCTAGATCTTGGTCATTTTCAAATTTGAATCATCCTCTCACTCTGGTTGACCGAGAGTGGAACCGTTTGGGAAAAATGTAGATGGGTTCCTGACAAAGTAGTGGCTGGAGTTTCAACTGCATCGATGGCCGGAGGAGGGTGAAATCATTGTTGACAGGTTTGAGAAGTTTGGGGTGAAGTGTGTTTCAGGTTTTTAAAGTAAGAGGGATGCTCTGTTGAATTTTGTGAAAGAGAAGATCACTGATGTTTAGGTGATCATGTTGGTTTAAGGGGGATGATGGATGAGGTGATCATCACTGATGATCGGAAAGTTGTCCATGATTATGTGCATGTGCACAGTGACTATAGGAATGAGTTTAGTTTCTGTGATGCAGTGAAGAGATATGCTCGGGTAATTTCAAATTTTTCCCGAAGTAGGAGTAGGGGTGACTCGAAGTAGACTGGTTTTTGTCTCGGGTAATTGTAGTTGCAGAGAGTTCTCTGTAGCCTGAAACTGTTTTCAGTTTTTTTGATTTTTTTAAAACTAAATTTTAAAAATAGTAAGGCAAGTTTAAATTCAAACTTTAAGTAAGATTAAACTTTGAATTCAAATAGGTTTGAATTCCAGATATTTGAATAAAATTTGCAGTAACAAATTAAGTATTTAATAAATCTGAAACCTGCACAGTTTTGACATTGAGTGATTTTAAATCTGAAAGTAAGTTTTTAAAACAAGTTTTAAATTCTATGTTGAATCTGAATTTAGAATCCTGGATTCAAATTTGAATCTGAAAGTTTCAAAAAAAGAAATAGGTTGAAAAATTCAAATGATGTATTTTAGTTTGAGTATTTTATAAAATTTGAAATGAAGATTTAAAACAGAGTTTTAAATTTTAATCTTTGAATTTAAACTTGAAGCATGAATTTGAATTTTGGTTGTAAGGTAAATAAGATTTGAATTTAAATGTTTAAATGTCATATTTAAGATATTTTAAATTTAATTGAATATAAGCTAAAGTTAAATGATTTTTCTAAAATTTGCTTTAAGAGGTAAATGATTCTTAAAATGAGAACTAAAGAGATTTTAAATATTTAAATTTTGTTAAGTTTGATTTCATTTTAAATTTTAATTTAAAATGGAATTTAGGAAAATTTAAAAGCAAGTTGTTTTTAAATTTCTTTGATAATGATAATTAAATCATTAATGGAATTAATGATTATCATTAAGTTGTTTTGAACTTAATGATTTATTAATTAATCAAGGTAATTAAGATTTTAATTAATTAATTTAATCAATTTATAATTTAGATTAGTTAAATTAATAATTAAGGATTTATTTAATTAATTAAAAGATTTAAGTAAGTAAATTAAATTTGATTAAAATATGATTTAGAAATTAATTCAAATAAGATTTGATTAATTTAATTAATGGATTGGATTATAAATCAAGTAATTAATAATTAATTAAGCTTTAAATTATGACTTGATTAATTTAAGATTAATTAATGTGTTTCTTTAAATATATTAATATTTATTTATTCAATTAATTACTTTGAAAAAAGTAATTAAAGATTTGTTATGAGTTAATGAAGGTGATTAACTTAATATTATTTTATAATTAATTAATGTAATTAATTTTAATAATTAATTGGATTAATTAATTTAAGATAATCCTTTGAATTATTTAAGTATAATTACTTAATGAAAGTAATTAAGGAAATTAATTACTAATTGTAATTAATTAAGTTTATTTTGATTAATTAAGTTAATTAATTAGTTTAATTTAATCATTGATTAATTTGAGAAGTAATTACTAATGCAATTAAAAATGAATAATTACTTAGTGAAGTAATTAAGGAAATAAATTACTAGATGTAATTTAATGGAGGAGATTTGGGAATTAATTACTTTGTGTAATTAATATGTAATTGGTATGTTGAATAATTACTTAAGTAAGTAATTAATTTGGGTTTTGATAAATAAGTTAATCAAGTATGATTAATCAATAGAGATAATTGATAATTAATTTAATGGAGTTATTTAAAATAATTTGAGATCATTAATTTGTATAATTAATGATATGATTAAGGATTGATTTATTTAAGAAAATTAATCAATGAGGTATTAGTTAATTAATTAAGGATTAATTAATGAAGTAATTACAGGTTAATTACAGGGATTGGTTTGGATTAATTAATTTGTGAAATTAATTAGAGATTAATTACTTGAATGTAATTAAAGAATAATTAATCAAGATGATTAATTAGGGTAATTTGTTGAAAATAATTGATTGATGTGTAAGCAAGATTTATATGGATGAGTAATTAATTTAATTCATTTTAAATTAATTAAGAAGAAGGAATTAATTTAATTCATTTTAAATTAATTATAGGATGATGATTTAATAATTCTTTGCTTATGAATTATTGATATTTATTACCCTGAATGGTTGAGATCTCAGTTATGAGATAAATGTTGTTGTGTGATTTGGATGTTATGGTTGCTTTGAGTTGATGATAGAAATTATCTGTTTAAATTGATAATATAGATTATCTGATGTGATGATAATATGGATTATCTATTGTCATGTTGAGAATTATCTATCTGTGTGTATATAGGTAATATTGAATTGAATTGTTTTAAACTTTAAAACAACTTGGCCCTAAAAGACACGCTTTGGATTTCGATGAGACCGGGATCGGGTTTCCATATTTGGATATCCAAAAACCACATCGATTCCAAATAACGTTAGGTCGTGTATCAAAATGGAGCTTTGTGAAGACTCGAGGTGTAAGGGCTATACGTCAGTATAACTCTGTGGGTGATTCCGTAATGAGTTGACGGAATAGTGCTTATAGATTCGAGATGGTGGATTAGAGTGCAAGGGTTATCGTCGTTAACTCTGAGGGTGATTCCAAAACGAGTGTAACGAGATAATGCCTTCGGTTTCGTTCGAATCCGGAACGAACTTGTACGGATTGAATGCTTTCAGAACATCGTCAGGTGGACGATGAGCATTCTAAGTGATATGTCCTATAAAGGTAATCGTAACCTCAAGCCTCATCAACCGGGAATGGCTAAAACAGGGGAGGTGCAGCAAGGCTTCGTGGGTAGCTCCCACTGGAGAGTAAGATTTACCCCTGTCTAGAAGTCCCTTTATATTCGCTGTGTGGGGGCAGTTGATTGCAACAACTGCCGGGGTTGTCTTGTTCGGGACTGTTCAGTAAGGAATGGTCCCGGTCTTGTGTTGCAGGGGAGTTAGGGTGGCTCCTCGGTACGGTGATCTAGGCCATGTACTGTGCGGGCGGTACCCCATTAGCCCTGCCGTTGTATGGAATCCAAAATCCAATAAGTGCCAACGGTTTTGATTGTATTACCCACTTTTGTGGCTAGTAGCTGGAATTTAATCATGTAACAATTTCGGCTATTTCTTATTTATTTGAAAACCCTAGACACTATTATAATATCATCGGATTTCCTATCAAATGTTTTGGTTAGCGTAAGGTAAAAACTTTTCCATGTTTATGTGTGGAAAGTCTTACGTGATACCTTTCTTTCAAAAGGTTTTTAAAAGTTAAGCAACCTTAACCTGTTACTCACACCAGACCCATGTCTGACCCGGAGTTTTTTTTGTTTTTCATAAACTCTTGGGTACTCAAATTTTTTACGAGTAGCCAAGGGATTCAGGTTAGCTTTGACGAATAATGGAGGAGCAATGGAGAAGGAGGCTTCCGCGTTAGATATAGTTTTCCGTTGTGTTTTCTCTGTGTTGTGATTATATTGAGTTGTAAATACTAGACAGGTGTTTATAACTGTCTGGTATATGTGCTGTGTATGCTGTGTATCTCTGATTGGTATTGTATATTATGTAAATACTTATGTTATTAATATAATTTATTCGTTCCGCTGTTGAGATTCTTGTGCTGTTTCTTCTTTCTCTTCTTTCTTTTCTTCATCTATCCCTTTCTTTCTTAATTCATGATGCGATTTTCTGGGAGTAGAAAGTCGGATCGTGACAGTTGGTATCAGAGCGTTAGGTTGAGTGAATACCTAGGCTCTAGATTGGTGTCTATCTTGAGAGAGCGTATTTGTAATTTTAATATATTTATATATATATTTTATTTCTACCTATTTGTTGGGTTACCTGTTCGGGTTTTCCAATGTGGGTTATAAGGTAGATTGAGGTAGTGGTGTGAGTAACACAACTACCGATTGGTTGGAGTTTGAATGTTTAAGGTTGGAAGTGTATCTGTCGAGACTGTAGACCTAATACCGTCTTGAATATAGCTTTGAAGTGGAGCAAGGACTTCATTGATCTCTGAAGAAAACCTGTTAAGGTTCGGAGTTTATTCTCTGAAGTTTGATGAGTAGAGTTTGATCTGTTAGCTGAGCAGAAGCGAGTGATGGTATCTTGATATCTCAGGAAGTAGTAGATGCGTGATGAGATGCATTGACTATGGATGTTTTCGAAGATGTTTTCTTTGGAATAAGTTTAAGGAGGTGAGTCTGCTTCGGTGTTGTGGCTGAGTTAAGCAGGGTGTTTTTGTGTTGTTGAAGTCCGAGTTTCTCGAAGAGCTTTTGGTTAAAAATTCTTTGGCATTGGTGTCAGAAGTGCAGCTCGGAGTGTTCTGTATGTCGGTAGAGTTTTCTGGCATAGCAGTTTTCTGGAGATGGAATTCAGAAGCAGTAGAGTAGAATCCATTTCTTCGATCGGTTGGCAAGATCAGCATAAGCTGTTCTAATTGGTTTAAAGAGAACAGTTTTCTTTGGATCTTAGATTGAGTTGATCGCAAAAGTAACTTGCGATGATTGGGTATTCTCTTGGATTGTTGGAGATTTTTCTGAATATTTTCAGAGAAGTCAAGAGTTTGTCTTCATCTAAAGATTCAGTGGTACCGGTGGTTCTATTAGATGAAGGTTGGTTTCTTGAGTTGGAGTTTGTTGAAGCAACTCAGGATTTGTGGAACTTATGAGTTTTCTCTTGGTTATCTGAGATCTTCTTGGTTATGCTGTCCAGTTATGCTTGTGTTCTTCATCAGCATTCTTTCCTACTCCAGATCAGAGTTGTGCAGCAGAAGCAGTTTGGGAGTGAATCTGCTTTTCTTTTCCGGATAGGAGAAGTTTGTTTTCTTCTGATAGTCGTGGATGGAGTTGTTCTTGACCTTGATTGATCGTGGAGGATCATTCTGGTGGATTGGGTTTGGTCTAGCTTATTTCTTGTGACATCAGCAAGGGTTGAGCTGATCAGGTAAGTGAAGAGCAGTCGAAGATCTGATTTTGGATAAGTTCTCAGTTTTAGGAGCTATAAATTTTGGTAAGGTTGGGTAAGCTAGCTCCGAGATGTTTTGGATTTCTTCTGTGTTTTGTTTTGGATAAGTGTTTGATTATCTGGATTGAATTGCCAGTTTGGACAACTGGAATTCGTGGTGTTTCACGTATCTCTGAAGGAGTACGTGTATATCTATTTTTGGTTTTGGAATCAGCTGTTCTGGGAGATTTTGGTTGTTGAGTCGGACTTGTTTACAGTCTGATGTTTTGTTAGTTATAGATCTATATGAATAGGAGTCTGTAGTTTAGTGGTGTTGATTATTTGGGTTTTATAGAGCGAGTAACCCGGTGTTTACTGGGGAAACTCGAGGAAACTCTATCCAGAATTTTGTCTGGATAGTTAATTTTGTTTGATTGGATGAATTGATTGCTATGGATGTTAGCAGATGTTTGATATATGCTTGGTTTTAAAATTTAAAATCTAAAATAGGTTATTAAATTACCTTTGTTTTAAATTTCGGGGACGAAATTCTTTTAAGGGGGAAGGAATGTGATATCCCGGAATTTTAGACAATATCAATTTAATAATCTTAATATAAAATTAAATTGATATTGATAATATTTATTAAATAAATATGTTTTGGTTTAATAATCAGATTTAAATAAATATTTAATTTGTGATTTGTCTTTTAGAAGCTAAAATAAATGTTGTAAATTATAATGTGTATATATTTGTATATATATTATAGTTTAACTTTGTTTGGAATTTAACTTACATGAAAATAAGTAAATGAAGTTTGTTTTTAAATTCTAATAAAATATTGAGTAATTAGTAAATTATGTTTTAAATTAATATTTGGCTTTTAAAAATCTATTTAAATTAATAACTTTATGGTTTGATAATATTTATAATAAATGTTATATTGCTTAAAATTTGTCTTGGTTTAATTTTTAAATTTAAGAAAAAGTTGATTTTATTTCTTTTTAAAATATTATTTGATTTAATATGAATTGAGTATAGTTTATATAAGTTTAAAATATAAGATAACATATGATTTAAATTCATTTAAATATAGAAGTGATTTATAATTTCTTTATAAATCATATAAAATTGTAAATTGTTATTTTAAATCATACTAATAAATATTCTATTTTTCAAAATATAAAGAGAATTAAAAAGGGAAAATAGAATCTTCATTTTTAAATTTGATTTTGGTTTGATTTCAAAGAATTAATTTGAATTTGGAAATCTTATTTTGAAATTCAAATTAATCGATTCTTTAAAATATTTTGTGAGTTTTAATTTATAAATAGTTTTATTTACATTTTAAAAAAAAATAAGTAAATCATTTATATTCATTCTAACATAACATAAATTAAAGAAAACCCTTTTTATAAACATTTAAATATAATAACTAAATTAAGTAAAAAGACAAGTGTTAGCTTTTTAAGTATTTAAAACTACATGTGTTAATAAGTTAGTAGCTCTTATGACAAGTGTCATTGTATTTTTATCTTTTCTTTATTAAAATTTTATTTCAGTTCTTTTAAAAACATTTTTCATTTTTCACTTCATTCTCTTCTTAAAATTTAATGCTAATTGAATCGAGAAAACACTTCATTCAAAAAAAAATATGAAACCCCTCTAAAACATATTTGCAAATTCATTTCAAAAGAAATTCTAACATCTGAAACTCGTCATTCAAAAATAAGATCAATCTTCTCAAATAAAAACCTGCACTTGCAACTCTGGAAAATTCTGCAATCTCAAGTCTGTAATCCTTCAAATACCTGCATTTTTCATTTCTGGAAATTTCTGTAAAATCAAATGAAGTCTGCATTTACACCTCTGCAAACCTGAGCAAATTCTTAAAATGGACTGCATGCATATGGGTTTGGTCAGTCAATTCAAATGCAAGCATCTTCTTTCAACCTGGGTTCAAAGCTTAAAAATCTGGATGCTTTGTTCTTTAAATCTAAGTGAGTAACTTCTAAACTTCTTTAATAAAATCTGGTTGCTTGTTATTGTTTCTGAAATAAATTGATATACATGAATAGACAGGTGAAGTTTGAAATAATTGTTACTGAATATGTGTTGTGTTTATATAAATCTTACTCTGTGATGCTCCTAGGTCCTGAATGAAATGTAAATTCCTTATTTACTTGATCTTGTATTGATAAGAACTTGAATTATCAAGCAAGATTGTTATTCAACAAGGAACCCTGTATAAAATTAGTAATTGAGTCTGTTTGCCTCTGCAAACAGTAATACAGCAAAAACAATTTTTTTAAAATGGGAAAGAACACCCACTGTTAAGCTTCTAATCTAGTATTGTAAACTTGATATATAAATTGAAAGGTTAAGTTTGGGCAATGCTGTAAATTTTGGGATTTTGGAAGATTGAAATTTCTTTTGTTTGATGTTAAGAGTTTAAAATTTTCAGTAAAATTGTCAAATTAGTGAATAATGTTTGGGATTAGCTGTGTTAAGGGTTTTGGGTTCTGTAACCCTAGATCTTGCTCATTTTCAAATTTGAACCATCCTCTCACTCTGGTTGACCGAGAGTGGAACTGTTTGGGAAAAATGTAGATGGGTTCCTGACAAAGTAGTGGCTGGAGTTTCAACTGCATCGATGGCCGGAGGAGGGTGAAATCATTGTTGACAGGTTTGAGAAGTTTGGGGTGAAGTGTGTTTCAGGTTTTTAAAGTAAGAGGGCTGCTCTGTTGAATTTTGTGAATGAGAAGATCACTGATGTTTAGGTGATCATGTTGGTTTAAGGGTGGATGATGGATGAGGTGATCATCACTGATGATCGGAAAGTTGTCCATGATTATGTGCATGTGCACAATGACCATAGGAATGAGTTAGTTTCTGTGATGCAGTGAAGAGATGTGCTCGGGTAATTTCAAATTTTTCCCGAAGTAGGAGTAGGGGTGACTCGAAGTAGACTGGTTTTTGTCTCGGGTAATTGTAGTTGCAGAGAGTTCTCTGTAGCCTGAAACTGTTTTCAGTTTTTTTGATTTTTTTAAAACTAAATTTTAAAAATAGTAAGGCAAGTTTAAATTCAAACTTTAAGTAAGATTAAACTTTGAATTCAAATAGGTTTGAATTCCAGATATTTGAATAAAATTTGCAGTAACAAATTAAGTATTTAATAAATCTGAAACTTGCATAGTTTTGACATTGAGTGATTTTAAATCTGAAAGTAAGTTTTTAAAACAAGTTTTAAATTCTATGTTGAATCTGAATTTAGAATCCTGGATTCAAATTTGAATCTGAAAGTTTCAAAAAAAGAAATAGGTTAAAAAATTCAAATGATGTATTTTAGTTTGAGTATTTTATAAAATTTGAAATGAAGATTTAAAACAGAGTTTTAAATTTTAATCTTTGAATTTAAACTTGAAGCATGAATTTGAATTTTGGTTGTAAGGTAAATAAGATTTGAATTTAAATGTGTAAATGTCATATTTAAGATATTTTAAATTTAATTGAATATAAGCTAAAATTAAATGATTTTTCTAAAATTTGCTTTAAGAGGTAAATGATTCTTAAAATGAGAACTAAAGAGATTTTAAATATTTAAATCTTGTTAAGTTTGATTTCATTTTAAATTTTAATTTAAAATGGAATTTAGGAAAATCTAAAAGCAAGTTGTTTTTAAATTTCTTTGATAATGATAATTAAATCATTAATGGAATTAATGATTATCATTAAGTTGTTTTGAACTTAATGATTTATTAATTAATCAAGGTAATTAAGATTTTAATTAATTAATTTAATCAATTTATAATTTAGATTAATTAAATAAATAATTAAGGATTTATTTAATTAATTAAAAGATTTAAGTAAGTAAATTAAATTTGATTAAAATATGATTTAGAAATTAATTCAAATAAGATTTGATTAATTTAATTAATGGATTGGATTATAAATCAAGTAATTAATAATTAATTAAGCTTTAAATTATCACTTGATTAATTTAAGATTAATTAATGTGTTTCTTTAAATAAATTAATATTTATTTATTCAATTAATTACTTTGAAAAAAGTAATTAAAGATTTGTTATGAGTTAATGAAGGTGATTAACTTAATATTATTTTATAATTAATTAATGTAATTAATTTTAATAATTAATTGGATTAATTAATTTAAGATAATCCTTTGAATTATTTAAGTATAATTACTTAATGAAAGTAATTAAGGAAATTAATTACTAATTGTAATTAAATAAGTTTATTTTGATTAATTAAGTTAATTAATTAAGTTTAATTAATTTAATTTAATCATTGATTAATTTGAGAAGTAATTATTAATGAAATTAAAAATGAATAATTACTTAGTGAGGTAATTAAGGAAATAAATTACTAGATGTAATTTAATGGAGGAGATTTGGGAATTAATTACTTTGTGTAATTAATATGTAATTGGTATGTTGAATAATTACTTAAGCAAGTAATTAATTTGGGTTTTGATAAATAAGTTAATCAAGTATGATTAATCAATAGAAATAATTGATAATTAATTTAATGGAGTTATTTAAAATAATTTGAGATCATTAATTTATATAATTAATGATATGATTAAGGATTGATTTATTTAAGAAAATTAATCAATGAGGTATTAGTTAATTAACTAAGGATTAATTAATGAAGTAATTACAGGTTAATACAGGGATTGGTTTGGATTAATTAATTTGTGAAATTAATTAGAGATTAATTACTTGAATGTAATTAAAGAATAATTAATCAAGATGATTAATTAGGGTAATTTGTTGAAAATAATTAATTGATGTGTAAGCAAGATTTATATTGGTGAGTAATTAATTTAATTCATTTTAAATTAATTAAGAAGAAGTAATTAATTTAATTGATTTTAAATTAATTATAGGATGATGATTTAATAAGTCTTTGCTTATGAATGATTGATATTTATTACCCTGAATGGTTGAGATCTCAGTTATGAGATAAATGTTGTTGTGTGATTTGGATGTTATGGTTGCTTTGAGTTGATGATAGAAATTATCTGTTTGAATTGATAATATAGATTATCTGATGTGATGATAATATGGATTATCTATTGTCATGTTGAGAATTATCTATCTGTGTGTATATAGGTAATATTGAATTGAATTGTTTTAAACTTTAAAACAACTTGGCCCTAAAAGACACCCTTTGGATTTCGATGAGACCGGGATCGGGTTTCCATATTTGGATATCCGAAAACCACATCGATTCCAAATAACGTTAGGTCGTGTATCAAAATGGAGCTTTGTGAAGACTCGAGGTGTAAGGGCTATACGTCAGTATAACTCTGTGGGTGATTCCGTAATGAGTTGACGGAATAGTGCTTATAGATTCGAGATGGTGGATTAGAGTGCAAGGGTTATCGTCGTTAACTCTGAGGGTGATTCCAAAACGAGTGTGACGAGATAATGCCTTCGGTTTCGTTCGAACCAGGAACGAACTTGTATGGATTGAATGCTTTCAGAACATGGTCAGGTGGACGATGAGCATTCTAAGTGATATGTCCTATAAAGGTAATCGTAACTTCAAGCCTCATCAACCGAGAATGGCTAAAACAGGGGAGGTGCAGCAAGGCTTCGTCGGTAGCTCCCACTGGAGAGCAAGATTTACCCCTGTCTAGAAGTCCCTTTATATTCAGCTGTGTGGGGGCAGTTGATTGCAACAACTGTCGGGGTTGTCTTGTTCGGGACTGTTCAGTAAGGAATGGTCCCGGTCTTGTGTTGCAGGGGAGTTAGGGTGGCTCCTCAGTATGGTGATGTAGGCCACGTAATATGACAGGCTTTACCCCAGTAGCCCTGCCGTTGTATGGAATCCAAAATCCAATAAGTGCCAACGGTTTTGATTGTATTACCCACTTTTGTGGCTAGTAGCTGGAATTTAATCATGTAACAATTTCGGCTATTTCTTATTTATTTGAAAACCCTAGACACTATTATAATATCATCGGATTTCCTATCAAATGTTTTGGTTAGCGTAAGGTAAAAACTTTTTCATGTTTATGTGTGGGAAGTCTTACGTGATACCTTTCTTTCAAAAGGTTTTTAAAAGTTAAACAACCTTAACCTGTTACTCACACCAGACCCATGTCTGACCCGGAGTTTATTTTTGTTTTTCACAAACTCTTGAGTACTCAAATTTTTTACGAGTAGCCAAGGGATTCAGGTTAGCTTTGACGAATAATGGAGGAGCAATGGAGCAGGAGGCTTCTGCGTTAGATACAGTTTTCCGCTGTGTTTTCTCTGTGTTGTGATTGTATTGAGTTGTAAATACTAGACAGGTGTTTATAACTGTCTGGTATATGTGTTGTGTATGCTGTGTATCTCTGATTGGTATTGTATATTATGTAAATACTTATGTTATTAATATAATTTATTCGTTCCGCTGTTGAGATTCTTGTGTTGTTTCTTCTTTCTCTTCTTTCTCTTCTTTCTTTTCTTCATCTATCCCTTTCTTTCTTAATTCATGATGCGATTTTCTGGGAGTAGAAAGTTGGGTCGTGACACTAATGCCAATGTAGAAAGTATTAAAAGGCATTTATTCCTGCCTTTACTTGAAGAAATCATGCGAGATAAATATGCAGAAGATATTTATTTTTCTTTACATTGTGAGGGCCATTTGACATTGGTAGCATTGACATGTCCTATAATGCAATGGTCTGACATAGATTCTTTACGTCCTGGTAGATCAAACGAATCCAAATCTAAAAGAAGCAATGAAATTGGCATGATATTTTTTCAAAAAAATTAACAAATATAATTGAAACTAAGTGAACATTAACTAACTTTGTATTGTTTCATCTTTAATAAAGAAAATAAGTTGAAAAAATCCTACAAGAACCGTGGAGAAACAACAATATACAATATATAAAAGAGAAGCCAGATGAAATGCATCAAATTAAATGCGCATAGCAAACATCAGAAACAAGCTATTTTTTGTTAAAAACGATACCTACTGACAGCAAAATTGATATTAGATCTGAAATTAATATTAATACTGAAACGACACTTAGTTAATACTTAGAACTTGTTATCTATTTACATCATAATCTTTTATATAAAGTACTATACATCTTTTTATGCCTAGTACATTGAATTGAATTTGATTGATATGGAAGCTATTTTCTTTTAGTTCTGTAAACATTTGCTTCAGATCTAACTGATACCCATAGGTACAAAATTGATACCTACAGACACAAAATTGATACTACAACTGTACATAATCAAAATTGAAACAAAATAATTATCACAGATCTTAAAATTGATATCATGCACCAATGATACCAAAACTAATGTTAACATCGATACTAAAACTAATTATTTTATTTCAAAGCATATGATATGTTTGCAACATTATCTCTTAAATACAATGTTATATATTTGTTACATACCAGATAGTACAAGTGATGCAAACTGATACTAATAATATATTTTTCTTTAAATATGGTTGACTGTGCTATATATGTCATGATGCTCATCATATCATTGAACATTAGCCAAACATCGATCAAAATAAAACCTGAACAAATGTTGCAAACAAGAACAAGAATATTGTGTGAGATATTGACGGATAATGATCATTGTTGGAATTTAGCCGATTTCACTTTAAAAACTGAAAGAAAAAGAAAATATAAAGAAGTGAATTTACTGTAAAAACTGCTGTGATATTTAGTTCTACCAATATAAATTTGAGATGTTGTGTTAGAACTAATTGAATTTAGCTTTGTTTTAATTTAGATATAAACACTTGTTGAAATTACGCCAGTTTGCTGTAAAAATTATGATCTTTTTTCCGATGTTGTAAAAATTAGCTCCATTTCACTTTTCTTACATGTGATGCTATGTTATAACTGTGTTTTATTTCTAGTTCTACCTGGAACCGATAATTTGTTATACTTGAAACCGATAATAAAAGTATGCATGAAATGATACTATATTTCATCATACATGAAACTAATATCGATACTAATGTTATGCCAAACTGATACCGATTTTGTTTATACCTAAAACCGATACTAATAGCTTGCAAAACGGATACTATTTTTTTCATACCCGAAATTGATACTAATAGCATGCAAAAAATGATACTATAATTGGTTATATCCAAAACTAGTATTAATAGCATGAGAAAATCAATATCATACTTTGTAATACCTGAAACCGATACTAATAGCATACAACTACTTATAGAAGGTTTTTACATACCTAAAATAGATGCTAATAGTATCCAAAACTAATACTAAAGAATTAATATTGAATAAACTAATCAACATCACCACATAATAACTCACCACTTGCCATAAACCTATACGTTCTATTTAACAAAAATTCATTGATCATCTCGTCTTGCTAACCAAGCATCAATTGATGAAAAAATAGCAACAGATAAAGAAATGATACTATATATAAAATAACCGAGTACGAATGGAAACCAATCTATCAGGTATATTGTTTAACCAAGCAGAACATCGAATGCAAAAGATAACTGGATGTCAAACGTAATCGGGTACATATAGAAACAAAGCTATACCTAAGATATATTGCTTAAACCAAGCACATATATGAATGCATAAGTTAAACGGATGCAAAACCTAATCGGGTACGTATTGATGCAAATGTTAACCGAATGCCAAACCTACTCGGATACAGATGAAATCAATATATACCCAAGATATATTATTCAACCGAGCATATATATGATGCAAAAAGCTAACTGGATGCCAAACCTAATCGGGTACGTATTGATGCAAAAGCTAAGCAGATGCCAAACATAATCGAGTACGTATTGATGCAAAATCTAACCAGATGCCAAATCAAATCGAGTATAGATGGAAATCAATCTATATCTGAGGTAAATTGTTTAACCGAGCATACATATGAATGCAAATGGTAACCGAATGCGAAACATAATCGGGTACATATAGATGCAAAAACTAATCGGATGACACACCTAATCGGCTATGTATTGATGCAAAAGACAACTGGATGTCTAAATTAATCGGGTACATATTAATGCAAAAACTAACTAGATGCCAAACCTAATCAGGTACATATGGATGCAAAAGTTAAATTGATGTCAAACCTAGTCGGGTACATATATGTGAAAAACCTAACCGAATGCCAAACATAATAGAGTATGCATCGATGCAAAAGCTAACTGGACGCCAAACCTAATCGGGTACATATGTAAACCAATCGATAACCAAGATATATTATTTAACCGAGCATGTCACCGAATGTAGATGCTAACTAGATGCCAAACCTAGTCAGGTATGTATGGATGCAAAAGCTAACAAGATACACTACAAAATGATATTTATAACAAATCTGATTCCAAAGTATTGCAAAAATGACCAAACGCTATCTATCTGATTGGAATTGATACTTTGTAATTTAAAAATTATTTTCACTATTATATATATAACAAAAGTAATACTAATATATTACAAAAATGATACTTACCGTCTGTTTGATTGAATTTTATATTTTGTAAGTATAGAAATTATTTCACTTTTATTTATAACAAAAATGATACCAATATATTACAAAAATGATAACCACTGTCTATTTGATTAAAGTTGATGCCTTTTGATCTTAGAAATTAGTTTCACTGTCGTTTATAACAGAAATGATACCAAAGAATTCAAAAATGATACCAAATTTCTATATGAACATAGAAACTTGTCATTATGTTACACGGCTAACAAACATAAAACAAAACTTGTAATTAACAAAATCGAAACTGTGTACTACAACAACGAACTGTATAACGATATCGAAACAAAATAAATGAACCATAAAGTATTGACTATTTTCAAAGAAAAAAGAGTATTGGATATAACAGACAATAGCAACATATGACTTCATCGCCACCTTCATGTTGATGGTGCTACCACCACAGACTACCGAACCCTACAAAATTGCCACTATTCACCTCCTCTTTCTAAATCACGTCGACTGAACCTCTTGGCATCAACTTCGATGGTCATTGCCATCACTGAACCTCTACGGCCATGTTTTTTGATCAAGCATTGCTTCTAACTTCGATCATTTCGATCGTCAAGATCATCGCCATTTTTCTTGTTTTATTGAGATGTGTATCACGATATCTAAGAAGTTGACTTCGAAGCTGGTTGAACACTCAATCGGATGATCTTCGTTTGCTAATGTGACGCCCCACCTCAATACCCACACTAGCCAAGAATACTACGGTGTAGTGCTGTCAACTAGCATGGAGAATAAGGCTGTTGAAGAGCGACCATCCATGTAATTGCTTATCACACGATGGGTATAAATAATCTTCGAAAACAAACATAGAAATAATCATAACACAAATCAGTCACAGATATCCATATCACAAAGACGGAAGAAGATATGAATATATAACTAACACATGAAAGTGTACATCAGAGTAGTGGTCAGTAAGATCCACGATAATACAAAAGAATAGCAACACGTGCTACACAAAAGAATACAACTATGAGTCTATATCTCAAGTGTATACAACAAAAACTGCTAATCTAAATAGTTAGTCAAAAGTCAGAGTGATGAATCCCTGGGAAGAAGTCAAGCAGAAGCACCTGTAACATCTCGGTCTGACCCGAGTATTATTTAAGAAAATAATAAACGGGTCAGTCTAGCTATAAATATCAGATGACATGATATAACATAAAAGATATGGCATAAACATAAAATATCCATAATGACATACCACTATAAGTATGTAAATAATGATCAACAGAAGATCAATCAATAAGAGATAATCAATATCACAAGAATCTTCTCAAAGATTCGGAAAGGGCATCATACCCCAAACTTGTACTCATAACAAGTCAATGACATAAATTCTAGAAATCAATGCAAGAAGTCCAGAAATCATAGAAAGGAGAAAGAGGCCTATCACATGACGGTCTGAAGACCAAGGGGAGCTACCCCACATGTGTGAATGGAATCACACAGATTAAGGTCCAGACTAACCAAAAAGTAAAAAGGTATGTGTGAGTGGAATCACACAAGTGGTGTCTAGTCTAACCTCGCAACAAGAGACATCGCACAGTTGCTAGTCTAAATCATCAGAATGATCGTCATGGTCAACGAGAAGTGTCACTTACACTAAGCTAGTAAATATAGAAGTTTAGCTTCATGTCCCATAACCACTTGCTTAACTTAAATATTTACGAACAAACCGTAAATCTTCACTAATAAAATTGTCACAAGAGGTTCAATCGAACAAGTCCAAGAATTAACCGACGAAGTGAACGCAAGCGTTTCATACCACTTGTTTTACTAAGTCGTTTAATTAGATTTCTCATCCGAGTGAGGTAAAGGTTTGTATATACTAATAGATTGGAAAACGGTTTAAGAAAAGAGCTTTGTTATTAAAAATAGAGTTGAAATTGTTTGTTAAAAGAGTTTGATATTTACTACTAGCATTGAAACCTTTATATTATAAAGTGAAAAAACACAGAAGCAATTGTAGAAACAATCAGTCACAAAGATCGCGTACGGAGATGTGAATAAAATCCAAGGAAATCAGCTCAACGTTTTTCAGATAAGACCCCTACGGAGGGGGGGTCCGGGGGGGTGGCAACCCCCCAAGGTGGGGGTGCGGGGGCAACGCCACCGCTTACGGGGTTCGACCTAATGGTTGCGACCTAGTGAAGATAAAATGAGGTCTAACGACCTAAGGGGAATAGGGTCGAGCGACCTAATGGTTGCGACCTAGGGGTCTAAGGAGTCAAGCGACCTAACTGGAGCAACCCTGTGGTCATGCGACCTAACTGAAATGGCCAAGCGACCTAACAATAGCACAGGTCAAGTGACCTAACATTTTAAGGCCGAGCGACCTAATTAAACTCGCGACTTAATGGTGTGAAAGGCGTGCGACCTAACATGTTACGACCTAAGGGTCGAGCGACTTAGTGGAACAAGGTCATGCGACCTAACGTGTTACGACCTAAGGGTCGAGCGACTTAGTAGAACAAGGTCATGCGACCTAATACTTGTAGTAGGGTTGGGCGACCTAACGGAGTAAACGGTCGAGCGACCTAACAGGTTATAGGTCATGCGACCTAGTGGGTTAACGGCCTAACGACCTACCGGTTATAGGCCCAACGACCTAACGGGTTATAGGTCCAACGACCTAGCGGGATAGAAGGTCATGCGACCTAAAAATGGAAGGCAAGGCCGAGCGACTTAAAGGACCAAGGCCACACGAGTTAAGGCCTAACGACCTACGACCTAGAGGCCCACGACTTACGACCTAAGGAGCCAGAGCCAAGCGACCTAAGGCTGTATAGGGGATTTAAGGCCAGAAACGACCTAAGTGTTAGCGACCTAACGACCTATAGGCCAAACGACCTACGACCTAACACTGAACAAGCATTTAGATGTCCCAGCGACCTATGGTTCTAACTCGCGAGCGACCCAAGGGTTAGGTCGCGAGCGACCTAATTCCAAGCACAAAAAATGGCCAGAACGACCTAAATGCAGAAAATTCACAAAAAACGCTAAAAATTGGAGTTTTTGGCCAATCCAATCCAAACCAATTGCAAATGTGCATGCAAAAGTGATAGGGAATCATTCCCAACAGTACAATATAGTTATAGACTAAATTTGTGAGATCAAAATCTCACCTTTTCACTAAAATTTATGAAGATGAAGCTTGAAAGCAAGGAGAAGCAATCCAAAGCTTGAATCCAATATCTTCTACTTGAATTTGGAGTTGAATGTTGGATTTGCAATTGAATTTGTGCTTGGAGTTTTAATTTCTCATTCTCTTCACCATTAATGCCAAAGCTTGAGTTAGTTAGGAAATTTATGAAGAGTGAGAAGAAGGGGGTTGGAACTTGGGCTTAATAGGCTAAACTAACCCAAAGTCCAAAGCGGGAAAAGTTAGTGAAATTTCACTAACTCCAAACCTATCGATGTTTATACTTAAAAAATTGTAAACAGCATTTCGAACTCAATGGAAGTGGTCTCGAGTCCTGATTTGACCGTTTGCAAAAAGTAGCTTTTCGGACCAATATCCGATTAACGACAAAATATTTAAATAAAATTTTTAAATATTAAATCGATAAATATGCGGGTTGTTACAGCTGATTTGGGCCGTCTCAACCCATTATCACCCAAAAGAAGTTCATTACTGTTCGAAATGAAATTTAAACGTATTTGTTCTTAGAACGAATTTATTATTGGACTATAATATATATATTTATATATATGTAATCTTTAATAATAGTTGTAATGGCTTTGGTGTCACACTTTTTTGGTATCAACGTGAACTACCAAAAACGTCCCTCTATATATTATCAAATCTTAACCACTTAAAAATAGGATCTAATATTAAACTTCTTTTACAAATTCAAACGCCACTAAAAGTAGGATCTAACGATTAAAAATGCTTTATGAATTCAAAACAGTTCTAAAAATAGGATTTAAAATTAAACTTCCTTTGCAAATTTAGAATACTTTTTTACAAATACACATTTTAGTATCACTTGAAAATAAAAATCATCTTTTTTTACTGATTTAAACACATACAATTTATAAGGAAAATAATTCATACGTGAAGCGCGTTGCCGTGACACTCGTAATAATAGTTGTAATAACTTTGGTATCATACTTTTTTGGTATCGACGTGAACTACCAAAAACGACCCTCTATATATTATCAAATCTTAATAACTTAAAAATAGGATTTAATATTAAACTTCTTTTACAAATTCAAACGCCTCTAAAAGTAGGATCTAACGATTAAAAATGCTTTACGAATTCAAAACACTTCTAAAAATAGGATCTAAAATTAAACTTTCTTTATAATTTTAGAATACTTCTTTATAAATACACAAATCTAAATATCATTTGAAAATAAAAAATCATTTATTTTACCGATTTAAACATGTATAATTTGTAAGCAAAATAATTCATGCTAATTAACACTTGTTAATAATTGGGGTGGAAACACAATCTTTTGGTCCGACCGTAAAATACCAAAAATACCCTTATGCAAACAAAAGGTCAGGAAATCAAATCCTACAAACAACAAAAATTAACATTATTTTTAAATATAAATTTTGTATTGCAAGTAAAGTTACAATTTTGAAACTCTATTACAACAAAAATTGCATTTATTTTCTTTATTTGTTTTTAATTTATTTTTACCAAAACCATAAAGAAATTTTAAATTTTATAATTTTAAAGGAATTTTTTGTACGTACGTGCATTGCACGTGTAATAAAATCTCATAGTTATAATATATTTAGTGTCACGCATTTTTTATGTCAGCGTGAACTATTAAAAACGCCCGTAATACCAAATTTTAACATCGCTTGAAAATATAATCTAATAATTAAATTTATTTTACAAATTTTAAAAGTACGTGTACAAATATTATCAAATCTTAATATCATCTAAAAATATGATATAACAAATAAACTTCTTTTACAAGTTCAAAAAATCGATCTTCAAATACTACTAAATCTTTATTTCATTTAAAATAGCATCTAACGAACAATTTATTAATTAATATTATAAATATAAATACAAACTTAAGGAAACAAATAGATTTTGCAACTTAGAAAAAAAAATTGTAACGACCCGAATAAATTCGATGTTTAAAATGAATTAAATTAATAAGATTTTTAATTTAAATTTTGAAAGAAATAAAAATCTTATTTATTTATATGAAAGCGAATGTTGAAATTAGATGTATCAAGGGTAATTAAAATTTACAAATTAAATTATATATTGCAAGTAATTGTAATAGTGGAAATTGTTGCATTTGGATATAAAGTAAAATAAGTAAATTAAGGCAAGTATTGGATTTATCAATGGAATAAAATATTGATTTATGGAAATTGAATGTAAATGGAGGTAATAAAGTAATGCAGGACAATAAATAATTTATTTAGTACAACCCCTTTTATATGTAAACTATTGTAAGGTGTTAATTTATTGAAATATGAAATTAGGAAATGGATTCAAAAATTTATGTTAGATAATGAATTGCAATAATTAAAGTTAGTAATTAATGGGTTAAATGGAATACCAATTTATTCATAAAGTGAATATAAGTGAATGTAACAAAATGAATAGGAAATGCTAATTATGCATAAAGTGATGGTTGATGTAAAAAGGAATGGAACCTAGATGGAATAATTAATTGGATTTAGAATCTTAATTTGTATGTGTGCATATATTTATAATGGAATATAAAAGGGTAAAATAATCATATACAAGTATATAAAAGGTATAATAGTGGGTAACTAGTAAATTCACTCATTTACCAAAAAAAGTTAATTAGATGTGCCTTGATCATAATTAATAACATAACGGAAAGAGTAAATGTACTCATTAGAATATAAATTGCAATTAGATAGAGATTTATGTAACAATGTTAATGCAATGTAAGTAATGCTAATTTAGTTCAATAATAAGCAATTGGGATGAATTCAAAATTTGTAACATATGGCTAGTAAACATATATTATAAATTACCTGCTTATTTGTTAATGGAATTAGAATTTGTAATAAGTGATAATAAAATAAATGAATGTTACACTAATGGAAAATGAAATAACGTCCGTTTAAAAAAGTTGAGTAATTAAAGGGTGGTATTTATTATTAGCGTTACTTTAATAATTATGATTAATTGTGGAAAATGAAATAACGCCCGTTTAAAAATGTTGAGTAATTAAAGGGTCGTATTTATTATTAGCGTTACTTCAATAATTATGATTAAAGTAATAACTAGGGAAGTAATATGTTATAAATTAAATATGACCTAAACTTAAGTGTAAGTAAAAGGTTAAAATTGAATCTAATTCGATTAATTTGAAACTTATTAAAATAAATTGGATTCAAAGTGTAATAAAGGGATTATTTTAAGAAATTGAAATAAATAATATAATTGGTGAAATAATTTACATATAAAATTGAGATGGGAATTTGTTTAAGGAATTATAAATTTATGAACTTTAGAATTTTAATTTTTAATAGTGAGCCATTTTAGTTAACCTATAATAATTAGATTTATTGCAAACGAATGAAATCAAATATGTAATTATTACGTTAACTTAAAAATTAAGTTGAAAATCGGGAAATATTTAGGTGATAATTTTAAATCCAATGGAAAACCCTTCTATTTGAAATTTACAAATGGAATACTTACGAGTTAATTCAATTTAATGGAAATATAGAAATTTATCTATAATTTGAATTTTATGAAATTGAAGATTCTATTGGTTTCATCTTTAATAAATTGACATTTAAAAATTGTTAAGTCATTTTAAATGTTTGAGGATTATTAAGTGATAAAAATTTCCAATTCTAAAACTGAAATATAAAAATTGGATTTATTTACTAATTCTTAATTTATTAATTAATATAAAAATAGCCATTTTGGCCATGGACTCGGATTTCGACGAAACCAGTTTCATCGGATCTGTAACAGTGAATTATTGTAGGGTTTCAAGTTTCGTAGCAATCGGACGTGTCGTTTGATCGTACGAATGCGAAACGCCTTGAAATCGATTTAATTGAAATCAATTTGAAATATTGTTTTCAGCATAACTTCTTCATACGATGGAATTTGAACGTGAAACATTTTTCCATCGCGTTCAGAATATTTTGATATATGGGTTGACCCAATTTCGTTCCGGAGTCGAAACGGGCTTTTTGGGCCAATTATCGTTCAGCACGTTTGTTATCGGATCCATCTACTCTGTTTCAAACCTACCTATATATACCCAGTATAAACCCTAACCTCCATCTATTCTCATTTGTTTGTGCATTCATTTCCTCAGCTCTTCCTCTTTCCAATGGCTGCAAACCTTAGATCTAAATTCAAATTTCAAAAAAATCAAATCAAAAGCTAAAAATTCAAAGTCTCCAGAAAAATTCAAAAAAATTATATGTTGAAGCTCTCGACGAGAGTAATTCAGTGGTGTAATTTGTTTTTCAAAACGATTCACCGTTTACCCAGAAATCACGAATCAATTCCGGCCGTTCGTATGGAATTTTGGACGATCCAACGGTGGATCTTTGCCCAATCGACGATCGAAATGTGGCGTTGGGAAGAGGGTGAGGAGTAGGTCACAGATTTAAGGTTCGTTAGGCGAGATGGTCGATGGAATCGCCAGAATTGGCTTGTGAAGGCGGCGGCGGCGCGATGGTCTGTAGGCGACCGAAGGGGATGGTTTACGAGGCGTAGCGGCGGCTCGGGGCCAGGAACACGGTGGTGCGTTTTGATCGAGGCGATGTGGCTCAGAGGGACGGCAAGAATTGGTCAAAGGTGAAGATTTGTGGCGGCCGAGTTTCCTGTAGACGCGAAATAGGGTTGTTGGGTTTTTACTGTGTACGCGCATGAGAGAAGCAGTTGATGACGTGGACGTTGTGTATTGGGTTAGTTTTATTTTATATTTATTTTTGTTTCAAACGTTTTATTCGAATAACTTCTTCATACGTTATCCGTTTCACCCGAATTTTTTTATTAGGATCGTAACGAAATTCCGGATCTGTTGACGCTGGTTTGGACAAATTTGGAGACTGTCAAATTTTTGGATTTAAATCGGATTTAAATTTGATTTAAATCCAAAAGGTGAGTGTTTTAACCCACTCACAACTTCTAAAATTTCTTATGTTTATTAAATTGACTTAAGATATGAGTAGAAATTTATTTATGACTGTTTGGCGTGTTTTATTCATCTTCTCAGTTAAATCGCATTTATTTAATTTAACTGTCAATTAAATTTATTATTGCATATAATTTGACAGTTAAAATTTATTTATTTGCATATAAACTGCTAGTTAAACAGTTATTAAATTTATTATTGAATATAAACTGTTAGTTAATACCTGTTATTTATTACCTGTTATATTTTATATGCTCTATATTGATGATTGGTTAAATTGATGATGATTGAAATAAATTGGTTGATAATTGATATTGGGTGAATGCATGATGTGTTCTATATTACATAAACTGCAAGTTATTATGCATTTTCATTTCATTCAGGATTGCGGTTTGAAATGATATACAACCGCATTTTTATTTTTAAATTGCGGATTGAAATGGTAAATATCTGTATCACTTGACCATAGGATAGAAAATTATATACAGGCACCGCGGTATATATAAAAAAAAAATTGAAATGATTTTATGGTTTGGCTATGATACGGTTTGACAAATATTAAATTTGTATATGATATAAATATATTTTATATATACATATATAGTTAAATTGTTGAATTTAAGCTATGCATAAATCTGTTAAATAAAAATGAATAAGTTGAAAAATGGAATCTGATAATTTATATTATATGATTAAGTACCGGTTTAAGATCTTGTATATATACATATATAGAGTTTTAAATGATTCAAATCAATTAAGATTGAAAGATAAATTGGAAATTTAATTGGAATTGAGCTTGTTTGAAAGTTTAACTCCATAAGTCGAGGTTAACTTATAAAAATTGGAAATTTAAGGTATGATATTTATAACTAGATTTAATGAATAATTCTAGTATAAATAAATGGAAGGAAATAATTAGTGTTAATAAATTTAGTTTATTTTAAATGGTTATGGATTTATCATGTAAACATTTCAAACTAAATAATAGGAAAATGAATTGTTGATTTGAAATTCCCAACCTTAGTTTTGAAATTCATTAAATACTCAAAGTTTGAGAATATTGAAATCGAAGTGTTTTATTCAAACTGAAAGTGAATCTAAAAGGTATGGGTTTAGAATGAATTTAAAGTGAATAAAAATTTGTGAAGGTGTGGAAATTTTTTACTTTTAAAGAAATTTTAAATTCAACTGTTTTATTTTATATACGGTTGAATATCCAAACCATTTAAATTTGAAAGTTAGGTTTTTAAAACTATGGATTTCCAAGTATTATATTGAAAGTTAAAATTCAAATATTTGGTTTCGATGTAATATAAATTTTAAAAGTGGCGTGATTTTGGAAAAGAAATATATTTGAAATAAAATGATATCATATTTATTTGGGTTTTTAAACGGAAATGATATCATATTTATGGGTTTTAAAAAATGGACAATTATAATCTGGTTTTGAAAGTATAAACTATTTTATAGACCGCGGTGTTATAATAACGTTTGGTTGTTGAAGAGACCGGGATCGAAAGTTGTCATACTCTCTGCCAACTCCGAAAACCACTTTAACAACCGTGTACGCGGTGGAGATTCCAGAATTAAGTAGGTTGGTGGCGGCGTTTCCTGTAAGGTAAATACGTGGACCCAACTCCCGTGAGTTGGCATAAGGTGGCTAAAACAGGAGCGATCGATGGGTTAATGAGGTAGCACCTCTGATCGGACACTTCCCTTCGATATTATACTTTGGATTGATTCGGTGGCCACCTTCATTTTTGATTTCTTTGATTTGGGGGAGTTTGTTTGAGGTAGACGGTAGCTGCGCGCTACGCGTTACCACCGACCCGGAAGCGTAATTGGTATATCTACCCTGGCATTGCCTAGTTGTGCCGTGTCACCTACCCTATCGCGCCTTGTACGAGTTTTTATTTGTGTCGTACCTATGGAGTGTCTTCTCGTAGTCTCCCGATCAGGAGATATGCAGGCACTGTATAAACTATTGGCATTATTTGTGTTAAGGGGAATATTGGGTCACTCCTTAACACTATTTTAAAGTAAGTTTATTTTACAATTAGACACTATTATAATAGCGCGATATACTACATAGTAAATGGTTTAACGGATCCTTAGGAGATGTAAATCCCGAGCATCTCTTGAGTTACTGCACTCATATTTATTTTTGTTAATTTAACTCACATAATATCTTTTAGTTCTTACTCGAGTGTTTTTGTATTTTCAAATTCGCTCGGGTCAGTCCGAGCGTTTTAGGATTTGAAGAATTAGTTTTGGAGGACGAAGACGAAGATTTGTATTATTATTATCTATATTATTGCACTACACTCATACTATTCCGCAGAACTGTTATTGGTATGTGTAACTCTGATATGTATTATATAAATATAATCAAATGCTTTTGTAAACAGATTTATAAACTGTATATTTGATTATTATATTTTATCCTCCCGCTGTGAGATTCTGTTTCTTTTTATTTCTTTCTTGTTTTTTCTTATTTACCCCATAACAATCTGCCCTTCCGTATGGTTTGAATTGGCACGTGTATCGATTTAAAGCATGTGAAAAGGCGGGATGTTACATCTGGTATCAGAGCTTTGGTTTAGCGATAAACCTTAGCTTTGTGGGGTTTGACTCTTTATTAATAGGGTAGTAATACCTTATGGGAGTCGCTGAGTGTATATATATGAGAGAGCGTATTCGTTAGAGTTATAAAAAGGTTTTAATATTGTGTTAATCTGTTCCATTTCGTATTTATAAATTCTGGTTGATGCATGGGACGCTATGACATCAATAGGGATTTCTAAACACTTAATAGGACAGACCGACATAAGATTTGTTTTATATAGGTGAATGAAATAATTTTGCCTATTATATTTTCTGTATATAAAATAATTTTTTTAAATGATATCTATATTTGGCTGAAATAGATTGGTTGCTAGGTAAATAAGTGTAAATAATAATAGAAATAAGATTGGAAAATAAAATAAATGAAATTGGAAATTTAGAACTTAAGCTCCGGGGTTTTGAAATTTTCTTTCAAATAAATTTTGGAATATGATAAAATTGTTTATAAGTATTTTCTGATATAAACATTTAATATAATTTGGAAAAAATTGTTTTAAAGAAGATTTTGGAGAAAATAAGTTTTGTGCTTTCCTCTCTGTCGCTGGAAAATAATTTTGGGGATGGCGGCAGCATCATCGACTTTCATTTTCGAGTTTCGAAGGGGAAAGGCCACTGTAGTAGTTCTACTGCAGATTCATTTTTGAAAAATATAAATTTTGAATTGTTTTAAATATAATTAGAGATATATAAGTTGTAAGAATATATTTATCTATTGTTTTAAAATAAATTTAACCCGGTATTAAATTCTTAAAATTCCATTAATTAATTGTTTCAATTATTGTTGTGAAATAAAAGGTAAGTAATTAATAATTGAAACCTCTAATTTAGGTAAGAGATTTAAGGCTAAGTTATAAAGGAAATAAAAAGGAAATTGAAATTGTAACTTACAAGGAAAGGGTAAAAATTTATTGAACAATGAATTAATTAAAAGAAATGGAACAAACTTGTATAACTTTTAAATTTCACCCTTAAATAACATATATATATCTTACCAAATATTAAAAGTTCAAATGTTTAATAAGAGATTGTAATAGAATATTATACAAGTAGAAATTGAAATAATGAAAGTATTCAATGAAATTGCTGTTAAATGAGAATTTAATGTTATAAACTTAAGTTATAATTGAAATTTTACCAAGTAATTATAATTTAAGGTAAGTATGACAATAGATGATTATAAACTTAAGCAATTAAAGTGTAGATAAATGAGGTCATGCAATTATAAATGAATGTAATATAATAAAGAGAAATTGTAAACTTAAGTAAAAGGGTTGAAGTTATTTCTAAATGAAAATAAAATTGAAAGTAATAAATGAAAATTAAAAGATAAATCGTTATATGAATGAAAATAATTAAACAACTAATGTATGAAATAAAATTAATAATAAGTTAATTTGATTTGTTAGTTGGAATTGTTGCTGTTTGGTTGTGGTTGTTTGGGTAAGGAGATTCAAAATTGTTTGGATGAAAATATAACCTATTTAGTTTATCTAAGGCTGTTGAGTAAATGAAGCACTTGATGGTTTATTCTTCATTCCATACAATTTAAAGGTTTTAAACCCGAACAACTATTTGTTTGTTTGATCTAATGGTTGTTTTGTATTTGTTGTGTATGTTATTTGTTGAAATTGTTGGTTGTTGTATTCATTTATTGTTAGTGATTGAAACCACTTAAATATTTCACTTTATATAAATTGTTAACCCTTTAGATTTTTTTTAGTGAAATGTAGGTTATGGAAGCAATTGCTACTACTTTTTGTTCCATAAATTAAGCGTAAAATGCACGACTAATAGGTACGTTTCGGATTTCGGTTTATGGCACTATTTTATATATTTTTCCCGTGTAGGGATATGTTGATTTGAAAATATACGTTGTATATTGTTATATTAATATTATATTTTCTCTCGAGCCTCTCCGTACAAAGGAGACTCTGCCAAAAAAAATTTTCCGTAAATTTTGAACTTAGAAATATTTTGAAAATGCTTTCCAAATTTTAGTAATTTAAATATAAAAAATTTAATGGTTATAAATTGGTATATTTTATCTAAATTAATTAATTTTATAAATTTAATTGTTTATAAAGTTAATGTTGAATAAGGTATATTGATTTCTTAGTTCTTCGTTTTCCCTTCTTTTCCTTTTCGGGGACGAAAAGTTTTGAGTGGGGGAGAGTGTAACGACCCGAATAAATTCGATGTTTAAAATGAATTAAATTAATAAGATTTTCAATTTAAATTTAGAAAGAAATAAAAATCTTATTTATTTATATGAAAGCGAATGTTGAAATTAGATGTATCAAGGATAATTAAAATTTACAAATTAAATTATATATTGCAAGTAATTGTAATAGTGGAAATTGTCGCATTTGGATATAAAGTAAAATAAGTAAATTAAGGCAAGTATTGGATTTATCAATGGAATAAAATATTGATTTATGGAAATTGAATGTAAATGGAGGTAATAAAGTAATGCAGAACAATAAATAATTTATTTAGTACAATCCCTTTTATTTGTAAACTATAGTAAGGTGTTAATTAATTGAAATATGAAATTAGGAAATGGATTCAAAATTTATGTTAGATAATGAATTGCAATAATTAAAGTTAGTAATTAATGGGTTAAATGGAATACCGATTTATTCATAAAGTGAATATAAGTGAATGTAACAAAATGAAAAGGAAATGCTAATTATGCATAAAGTGATGATTGATGTAAAAAGGAATGGAACCTAGATGGAATAATTAATTGGATTTAGAATCTTAATTTGTATGTGTGCATATATTTATAATGGAATATAAAAGGGTAAAATAATCATATACAAGTATATAAAAGGTATAATAGTGGGTTACTAGTAAATTCACTCATTTACCAAAAAAAGATAATTAGATGTGCCTTGATGATAATTAATAACATAACGGAAAGAGTAAATGTACTCATTAGAATATATATTGCAATTGGATAGAGATTTTAAGTAACAATGTTAATGCAATGTAATCAATACTAATTTAAGTCAATAATAAGGAATTGGGATGAATTCAAAATTTGTAACATATGGCTGGTAAACATATATTATAAATTACGTGCTTATTTGTTAATGGAATTAGAATTTGTAATAAGTGATAATAAAATAAATGAATGTTACACCAATGGAAAATGAAATAACGTTCGTTTAAAAAATGTTGAGTAATTATAGGGTCGTAGTTGTTATTAACGTTACTTTAATAATTATGATTAATTATGGAATTAATACGGGAAGATGTAAAGTAATAACTAGGGAAGTAATACGTTATAAATTAAATATGACCTAAATTTAAGTGTAAGTAAAAGGTTAAAATTGAATATAATTCGATTAATTTGAAACTTATTGAAATAAATTGGATTCAAAGTGTAATAAAGGCATTATTTTAAGAAATTGAAATAAATAATATAATTGGTGAAATAATTTACATATAAAATTGAGATGGGAATTTGTTTAAGGAATTATAAATTTATGAACTTTAGAATTTGAATTTTTAATAGTGAGTTAATTTAGTTAATTTATAATAGTTGGATTTATTGCAAACGAATGAAATCAAATATGTAATTATTACGTTAAGTTAAAAATTAAGTTGAAAATCAGGAAATATTTAGGTGATAATTTTAAATCCAATGGTAAACCCTTCTATTTGAAATTTACAAATGGAATACTTACGAGTTAATTCAATTTAATGGAAATATAGAAATTTATCTATAATTTGAATTTTTTGAAATTGAAGATTCTATTGATTTAATCTTTAATAAATTGACATTTAAAAATTGTTAAATCATTTTAAATGTTTGAGGATTATTAAGTGATAAAAAATTTCAATTCTAAAACTGAAATATAAAAATTGGATTTATTTACTAATTCTTAATTTATTAATTAATATAAAAATAGCCATTTTGGTCACGGACTCGGATTTCGACGAAACCAGTTTCATCGGATCTGTAATAATGAATTATTGTAAGGTTTCAAGTTTCGTAGCGATCGGACGTGTCGTTTGATCGTACGAACGCGAAACGTCTTGAAATCGATTTAATTGAAATCAATTTGAAATATTGTTTTCAGCATAACTTCTTCATACGATAGAATTTGAACGTGAAACATTTTTCCATCGCGTTCAGAATATTTTGAAATATCTATTTTGATATATGGGTTGACCCATTTTCGTTCCGGAGTCGAAACGGGCTTTTTGGGCCAATTATCGTTCAGCACGTTTGTTATCGGATCCATCTACTCTGTTTCAAAACTACCTATATAAATCCAGTATAAACCCTAGCCTCCATCTATTCTCATTTGTTTGTACGTTCATTTCCTCAGCTCTTCCTCTTCCCAATGGCTGCAATCCCTAGATCTAAATTCAAATTTCAAAAAAATCAAATCAAAAGCTAAAAATTCAAAGTCTCTAGAAAAATTCAAAAAATTATACGTTGAAGCTCTCGACGAGAGTAATTCAGTGGTGTGATTCATTTTTCAAAACGATTCACCTTTTACCCAAAAATCACGAATCAATTCCAGCCGTTCGTATGGAATTTTGGATGATCCAACGGTGGATCTTTGCCCAATCGACGATCGGAAGGTGGAGTTGGGAAGAGGGTGAGGAGTAGGTCACGGATCTAAGGTTCGTTTGGCGAGATGGTCGTTGGAATCGCCAGAAATGGCTTGTGAAGGCGGCGGCGGCGCGATGGTCTGTTGGCGACCGGAGGGGATGGTTTTTGAAGCGTAGCGGCAGCTCGGGGCGAGGAGCACGGTGGTGCGTTTTGATCGAGGCGATGTGGCTCAGTGGGACGGCAAGAATTGGTCAAAGGTGAAGATTTGTGGCGGCCGAGTTTCCTGTAGACGCGAAATTAGGGTTGTTGGGTTTTTACTGTGTACGCGCGTGAGAGAAGCAGTTGATGACGTGGACGTTGTGTAATGGGTGAGTTTTATTTTATATTTATTTTTGTTTTCAAACGTTTTATTCGAATAACTTCTTCATACGTTATCCGTTTCATGCGATTTTTTTTTGTTAGGATCGTAATAAAATTCCGGATCTATTGACGCTGGTTTGGACAAATTTGGAGACTGTCAAATTTATGGGTTTAAATCGGATTTAAATTCAATTTAAATCCAAAAGGTGAGTGTTTTAACCCACTCACAACTTCTAAAATTTCTTATGTTTATTAAATTGACTTAAGATATGAGTAGAAATGTGAAGACCCGCATATCCGTACTCCTTGAATATACACTAATCTCCATTGATTAATTCAAGATGAACAGAAATACGAATTCTCAATGTTTAAGAAAAAGAAAAAGGTAGAAGAAGAGAGAAAAAGATAGAAAATAGAGAGAAAAGAAAATAGAATGGAACACAACACAACACAACAATATCAGAATCTCACAATCGCAGCGGAACAACATATAATAGATAAATGAATGATCTTTAAACAAAGAACTATATCAATTATTACATTACATTACATCATATCATCAGAGTGTACAACAACAAATAGCGGAAAAGAAATACTATATACTAGTAATACGCCATGCCATCCAGCTTGCTTCTAGCAGCTCCTGAATTCCAGAATATCCTGATAAACCTATCTCTTGACTGCCCGTGTGGAAATTGGTGGGCACCCAGAGTTTAGGAAGGAAAACAATAAACTCCGAGTCAGTCATGTGACTGGTGTGAGAACTCAAAACAGTTTATTTATCTTTAAAATCAAAATATAGGAATATTTCTAAAGTCAATTCGCAATGCTTTTAAAAATGACACTACCATAAGGCCTCCCGCACACACACACAATGCAAACGCAGAATCGGAGGAGATTTCTCCTTATGATAGTCAAAAATGCTTGATACGCATTAAAAAGAACATTTGATATTATTACTAGTGCATAGTGTATAAAACAATTACGAAAGTAGAATATAAATCTTAGCCAACATACGACCATTATCGTATGTCTACTATAACTACTATGTTCAATAGCAGGTTACCGCCACATTCCATAGCAGGTTATACAACTAAAACCGTACAAGTCTCGTATTGTTTCTTTGGATTTCCAACAAATGGTCAGGCCAAGGAACATCCCATTGCCACATGAGAACGCCTCTGGAAGGACGTCCCCAGAACCAAACCGGATCTCTGCCAACACAAGGCCGGGTTACCCCTAACTGGGTAACTACTGACACGAGTATGCCATCCCCCGGTCCTTTAGGACCTTTATCCGAGCGCTCGTAATCAACATCACACCATAATAATAAAGTGTTTCAACATGAGTAAGTATCTAGGCTCCATACCATGATACCACCCTTTTCCAGAAGGAAATGCACATAACCTAAAGGGAGCTACCCCTCATAACCTTGCTACATCTTTCCTGTTTTGACCATTCTGGGGTGTGAGGCTCGACGAAGTCTCGTCCACAAAGCCACGCTTTATAAAAAAGTTGTGCTTTGGGTCAACAAATGATCATAGAAATGATCACAAAGATAAATGATCAAACAAATGATCATATCACAAACGATCAAACAATGATCATTTCACAGCAACACTCAGCATGTCACATTACCAAATTGGGAATATATCGCTAATAACCATCAACTACATAGCCTCTGAGCTCGTACGTCTCAGAGAAGGGTGTTAAGCTAAGAGAATAAATTCTCCGACACCAACAGAAATATATTTGAAAGAAATCAGCTTTATATCTCAATTTGTAATGTCAGACATACTATCCATACAAGTCTGTTCCGGGCTCGAACAGAACCGAAGGCACTTACAAAGAAGTCCTTGCAATCCGGATTTCCACAATCCTGATCGGATTCCCCATCACATATGGGGAACTCTATACCGGAGCAACTCGGTGCAGAGTCAATAGACAAGTCATCCTATCGCTCTCACAAATATCCGGTCTTCAACACCGGTCATCAAATGCAATCCATAACGACGTATCACATACTCGGAATGGGTTATACGACCCTAAGGTCCTTTCCCGGTTAACCCGAATAGTGAGCGTTTATTCAAAAATAAGTGTGGCATTCAAATTCAAGCAAATCACAACAAATACCTTTCAAAGGTAAATATTGATAGTCGGTTATTGAACTATCAATGGATATGCACAACATCACCAGATTCCAAATAATTTTCCAAATTATTTATTTCCCAAAAATATCTTTACAAGATATATGTTTTCAATACTTCAAAAATAAATCAATATTTATTTTTAAACAAATTCTCCTATCTTTTCATTTATAAATTCCATAGTGAATTTATATTTCAAAATATTTATGAATACACGGTTTCAATTATTCATTTTTTCAGTTTATCTTTAAAAAGATAAATTCTCAACATGTTCACTTTATATTGGAAAACATTTCCATACTTATTTAATAAGTAATTTACAAATCTTTTTATTTTCAACCTTTGGAAAATATTCAATATACTCAAATCGAAATTATGCATATATTTCATTCTTTAAGGAAATCATTCTCTTAAACACATTTATTTGGGCCTAAACGAATGTTGCGTAAAACATCGTTATGACAACCCAAAATCACTAGTATGGGGATTCGAAATTAAAATAGATATATAAATCCCAATACTATACAAAACATTTCCTTTCGGAAATCATTTACTATAAAAATAGTGTTATAGTCCACCATTTCCTTTTATTTCTCGAAAATGTCTATTTCAACAATGAATGTTGAAATCTATGATTTCGAATCTCAACACATTTTAAAAACATCGTTAGATCGTTTTAATTCTATTTAAAACATCATATCCAAAACATTTTCTTTAACACATTATTCACTATTCAAAAACATGAATATACTTCATTAACCAATTTCATCCTTTCTATACACTTTATTTTAAAAGATTATTCACTGTCTAAAACGTGAATATAACTCCATAAATAAGTTATAAAAATTAACTTATCAAAATAAGTCGTTGCGAATTTATAAAACAATGTTTATAAATTCCATTTCTATTTATTTTCTAACAACTTTCTTTATAAATCTCCTTTATTAACCTATTCGATTTATAACTCAATTATAAACCAAAAGTCCATATTATAAGTTAAACACTTACAATTTATTTGTTTACAAAATCGTTCCTTTAACTTCCCAAATTATAAATCTTATAACTTATAAGATTCATTTATTTACCCAAATCTATTCTTTTAATAACTTTACAAATTTTATAAACCTACTGCTTATAAAATTCCATTTATAACTTCACCGTTTATAATTCTATAAATTTCATTCATTTACGAATTCATTCTAACACTTATAAAAACTCGTTTTATAATTCAAATATTTTAATTTATAAATTATCAATTTATAAATCTTTTATATGGATCAATTTAAATTATTCTTTAAAACGTCTTTAAACTCCTTTATAATTTCATCATTTTGATTTATAAAATAATTAAATTTTATAAATCCTATTTTTAAACTTTTCACAATAAATTCAAAAATCCCGATTTAAACCATTTTATAAAATCATTAACCCCATATTTCAAAAAATCAACTTTTAACTATTTTTCTCAAACATCATAATTTTTATAACATTAAAATTATAACATTTATTTATTTAAGATGAATCAATTCCAAAAATATTTTATAAACGTATACTTTCAAAAATCACTTTAAAAATCCTTTTAAAATTCCAAAATTTGGCCCAATGATGCTACACACCAAACAGTCAATCACGACAACAACGATATCACGTATCGATATGATAATCAACGAATATCAAAATATCCATAATCAAATAAATACTGTTGAGGAATCCAGTTGGATCCCTCCAACCTGTTTTCCTGCATCCAAAGATGTTAGCACAATACCAATTCCGTTCCAGTACGAAATTATCGCGGTATATGAGATTTAAAATATTATCCGCTGAATAGACGACGCAATAGGGTCTCATCCGCTATATGCTGCGGGAAATCAAATCCAAGTACACAAATAATTCCAATTTCACTGTTTATGAAATATTCGCGGTATATGTTTTTAATAAATAACATCCGCTTACTGACGGCGCATAATGTCTATTTTAACAATCAATAGATAACAATCATCATTCAAACATACATTCAAGAATTTTAAATCTAACTATTTGAAATAAAAATCGAAACCGATTCGATTGAGTGAGAAGTTCTCACCTTGATTTCAATTTCGTTTTTAGCGATTTATTTCAAATAAAATTAAACGGACGTTTAATTTTACCCGAAATTCTCACTAACTCCAAACGACTCCAATCCAACTCCATAGCGTAGTGTTCATCCATATGATTCCAACGCAACTGGTTTCGCGCGTTTTCGACCTCGTATGAAAAATATATGATTTTTACAAGTTTACACGATTTTATATAACTATATATTTACAACAAAATTTTATTTTTTTAAACCTAAATCTGTAACGACCCAGAATTTTATTTAATTAAAATTTGAATATTTAATTAATTTTAAATATTAATAAGTGAAATTTAAAAGTCGAATAAATTTTTATTCGAATAATTGGATTTAATTGGATAATTAAATCGATAATTTAATATGTTAAATTACAGAAATAAATTAAAAATTGAGTTAAATATGATTGAAAATGATTTTTAAAATTTTATTTTATCATATTGAAGTTAGAACGATATTTTAGAACTTTTAAAATCGAATTAAAAGTTAATTTGTGAAAATTGAATATTTTAATATTTAATCGACTAGTGAAAATAGCCAATTTTTGAACAGTCTCAGAATTGGACGAAACTAGTTCCATTGGATCCGTAATAGTTAGTTATTACCGGATTTTAATTTTCGTAGCAATCGGAGTTTATTGTTTTCCTTCCTAAACTCTAGGTGCCCACCAATTTCCACACGGGCAGTCAAGAGTTAGGTTTATCAGGATATTCTGGATATTCAGGAGTTGCTGGAGGCAAGCTGGATGGCATGGCGTATTACTATCATATAGTATTTCTTTTTCCGCTGTTGTTGTTGTTTGATGTTGTACACTCTGATGATATGGTGTAATGAAATGAAATGTAATGTAATAACTGATATAGTTCTTTGTTTAAAGATTATTCATTTATTATTATATGTTGTTCCGCTGCGAATTGTGAGATTCTGATGTTGTTCTGTTGTTCTGTCGTTCTATTTTCTTTTCTCTCTATTTTCTATCTTCTTATCTCTCCTTCTGTCGTTTTCTTTTCTTGTTAAAACCCTAACTATTCGGTTTTTCGGCAACGAAAAATCCTTATCGTTACATTTGGTATCAGAGCTGTTGGTTAAGCGACAACCATGGTTCTGTTGGGTATTACTCATTAGAGATAGAGTCAGCAGTACTCTAGAATGAGTTTGAGTGTAATAATAGCTATGAGAGCGTATTTGTTAGTGAATATATATAATTGTTTTATATTGTGATGATTGGTTTATTGAGTGGCATATGAACCTTCGTCAGAACGGTCTGCAAAACTATGCCGAAGGGGTTTCTAAACACTTGTACAGAACAATTCGACATAATATTGTTTTAAATTGGGTAAATGGAATAATTTTACCTTTATTTTATTTTATATATAAAGGAATAATTTTTCAGAATTATTAAAGTGTATATAAGTTGATTGTTTAGTTGTTTGAATAATCTAAGTAAAAGAATAATTGTATAAGCAAAAGAATTATAAGAATTGAATTATAATTAAAGTGATTTACAATTGTGAAATAAACTTATATATATAAAAAGTGAAACTATATGAATATGAGTTGTAAATAAAAATGAATTAAAAGTTAAATGGAAATATAACTTAAGAGATGTTGAATGAAGTTGATATTAGTATCAAAGTGAATTAATAAAGTTAAGTGATAAATGTGAACTTAAGTTATGTAAATGAAATTCAACTGTAGTAATTGAATTGAATTAATGGATTGAATGATAATCAATTAAATGTAAATAAAGTTGATATGGGATCATGAATATAAGTGTTAATTCATTAAAATTTAATGATTTTGGAAGTTGAATAAGTAAATGAAAATCAATTTAGTTAAACCAAAATGAATGTAAGTGAAGCAAAGGAACTTGGTTGTAATGAATATACATTGGTTGTTATTTGATTGTTAGTTGATTGTATATAATTCATTAAGTATTAATGAAATTGAAAACTAAAGTAATTGAAATTCAATTGGAAGTTAAGTGAATCTTAAACAGAATTGAATTTGATTTGGAACTGAACCAACTTGAATATGAATTAGTGAATATAAACTAATTGAAAATGAATGTTAGTAAAAACATCCACTGTTAATGAATCAAATATGATTAAATTGAAAACCATTTCATTGAATATTAATGAGAATATGAATGAATATTGATTTGATAGTTGGACGATAGTTGGTTGATGGTTGAATATATATTGCTTTTACTGCAATTGCTATATGTTGTATATCAATACTATTTTCATATATGCATGTTCTCATGTTGTTTGTTGAGTGTTTAGTAGGTGCGGATCGCGTTTGCTTCGCGTTTGGAGCTCGCTTTCGCGCTATATTAGCCGTATATGCTCGCTAATAAAATATAAGGTACATATCTCGGATTAAATATCGTACTTTTACAATTTTTTCCCTGCGGGATGCCTCATTACTTGATGAGATGTATATTTGTGATATATATACTGTCATTTTTTTTCGGATCGGGCCGCGCAAAGGAGACTATGGCGAATTTTTCCGAAAATTTAAGGCGTTAGAAAAATTTGGGAATTTTTGGGAAAATTTTGAAAACTATAACTTTGATTTGGAATTGAAAGTTAAACAATAGTAGTTTGTTTTGAAAAGATAACTAAGTATGATTTGGAACCTTAGTAAAGTTATTGTAAGAAGATTAACTATGGATTTTGGGAAAATTAATAGATTCTGTAACTTTTCTTACTTGTAATTTCGAGGACGAAATTCTTTTAAGGGGGGAAGATTGTAACGACCCAGAATTTTATTTAATTAAAATTTGAATATTTAATTAATTTTAAATATTAATAAGTGAAATTTAAAAGTCGAATAAATTTTTATTCGAATAATTGGATTTAATTGGATAATTAAATCGATAATTTAATATGTTAAATTACAGAAATAAATTAAAAATTGAGTTAAATATGATTGAAAATGATTTGTAAAATTTTATTTTATCATATTGAAGTTAGAACGATATTTTAGAACTTTTAAAATCGAATTAAAAGTTAATTTGTGAAAATTGAATATTTTAATATTTAATCGACTAGTGAAAATAGCCAATTTTTGAACAGTCTCAGAATTGGACGAAACTAGTTCCATTGGATCCGTAATAGTTAGTTATTACCGGATTTCAATTTTCGTAGCAATCGGAGTTTATTGTTTTCCTTCCTAAACTCTGGGTGCCCACCAATTTCCACACGGGCAGTCAAGAGTTAGGTTTATCAGGATATTCTGGATATTCAGGAGTTGCTGGAGGCAAGCTGGATGGCATGGCGTATTACTATTATATAGTATTTCTTTTTCCGCTGTTGTTGTTGTTTGATGTTGTACACTCTGATGATATGGTGTAATGAAATGAAATGTAATGTAATAACTGATATAGTTCTTTGTTTAAAGATTATTCATTTATTATTATATGTTGTTCCGCTGCGAATTGTGAGATTCTGATGTTGTTCTGTTGTTCTGTCGTTCTATTTTCTTTTCTCTCTATTTTCTATCTTCTTATCTCTCCTTCTGTCATTTTCTTTTCTTGTTAAAACCCTAACTATTCGGTTTTTCGGCAACGAAAAATCCTTATCGTTACAAAATCTTGTAAGCCGTTGGATCCACTACCTTCCCATCAGATCCGTGCGCTATCTTCTCCCTCCATCTTCCAGTTTCACGCGCCCAGGTATCAACACGCGCAAGAATACCTATTGGTCCAAACTAGGGTTAGATCTCGCGGCCTGCATACTCGACTAAACTCCATCTTACCACCGCCATTCGAACCGCCTCAGCCACCTCCACACTCACCCCAAGCATGGAGGAGCTCGGCCTCCCCAGGCTCAAGAAAAGACGTGCGCAACATACGGATTTTGAACGAGAATTCCCACTGATTCGATGCTCCAATTACGATCATACCCGTTGGATTTGAAGATCTCGTCGTGCTCTATAATGTTGTAGTTGAGAGATTCAGCCAATTGTTTGTAGATTGGAAGAAAACTAGAGGAGAAAGGGAAGAATTTTCGGCCATTGGTACAGGGAGGTGGCGGCTCCAACCTGAAACCCTAAGGGTTGACATATTTTTGCAAACTGAAATGTTTAGGGGGCTTTTATAGAAAATTTTCCAATTTACTATTCACCCGGAATTTCCGAACTCCAAACGAAGCGTGCCGGTTGGCGTTTCTAAGGTTTACCCTGCGTTCCGAACACAATGGAATATGTTTCGGGAGCTAATTCGGTCATCTGTTTGAGTTATGGCAATAAACGTTCAATTTAAAATTAAACCGATTAAACGATTTTCTAGGCGTTTTAGCTTGCACCGGACAAACGGTAAATCCGATTGACATGAAATTTGAAACCATACAATAATATCACATTACGGATCCGATGAAACTAGTTTCGTCGAAATCCGAGACTTTTTGAAAAATGGCTATTTTAACTCGCCGAATTAATATTAAAAACAATTTCGATGCGTTTCGAGCTGCCACGATCAAACGATAACTCCGATTGCTACGAAAATTGAAATCCGGTAATAACAAACTATTACGGATCCAATGGAACTAGTTTCGTCCAATTCTGAGACTTTTCAAAAAATGGCTAATTTCACTAGTCGATTAAATATGAAAATATTCAATTTTCGCAAATAAACTTTAGATTCGATTTTAAAAGTTCTATAACATCATTATAACTTCAATATGATAAAATAAAATTTTACAAATCATTTTCAATCATATTTAACCCAATTTTCAATTATTTCTGTAATTTAACAAATTAAATTATCGATTTAATTATCCAATTAAATCCAATTATTCGAAATATTTTTTTTTTCTTAATTAATATTTTAAATTAATTAAATATCCAAATTTTAATTAATAAAAATTCTAGGTCGTTACAAGAAATTTATTTATGACTATTTGGCGTGTTTTATTCATCTTCTCAGTTAAATCGCATTTATTTAATTTAACTGTTAATTAAATTTATTATTGCATATAATTTGACAGTTAAAATTTATTTATTTTCATATAAACTGCTAGTTAAACGGATATTAAATTTATTATTGAATATAAACTGTTAGTTAATACCCTTTATTTATTACCTGTTATATTTTATATGCTCTATATTGATGATTGGTTAAATTGATGATGATTGAAATAAATTGGTTGATGATTGATATTGGGTGAATGGATGATGTGTTCTATATTATATAAACAGCAAGTTATTATGCGTTTTCATTTCATTCGGGATTGCGGTTTGAAATGATATGCAACCGCTTTTTATTTTTAGATTGCGGATTGAAATGATAAATATCCGTATCACTTGACCATAGGATAGAAAATTATATACAGGCACCGCGGTATATATATATATATATATATATATAAAATTGAAATGATTTTTATGGTTTGGATATGATACGGTTTGATAAATATTAAATTTGGATATGATATAAATATATTTTATATATACATATATAGTTAAATTGTTGAATTTAAGCTATGCATAAATCTGTTAAATAAAAATGAATAAGTTGAAAAATGGAATCTGATAATTTATATTATATGATTAAGTACAGGTTTAAGATCTTGTATATATACATATATAGAGTTTTAAATGATTCAAATCAATTAAGATTGAAAGATAAATTGGAAATTTAATTGGAATTGAGCTTATTTGAATTTTAACTCCATAAGTTGAGGTTAGCTTATAAAAATTGGAAATTTAAGGTATGATATTAATAACTGGATTTAATGAATAATTCTAGTATAAATAAATGGAAGGAAATAATTAGTGTTAATAAATTTAGTTTATTTTAAATGGTTATGGATTTATCATGTAAACCTTTCAAACTAAATAATAGGAAAATGAATTGTTGATTTGAAATTCCCAACCTTAGTTTTGAAATTCATTAAATACTCAAAGTTTGAGAATATTGGAATCGAAGTGTTTTATTCAAACTGAAAGTGAATCTAAAAGGTATGGGTTTAGACTAAATTTAAAGTGAATAAAAATTTGTGAAGGTGTGGAAATTATTTACTTTTAAAGAAATTTTAAATTCAACTGTTTTATTTTGTATACTGTTGAATATCCAAACCATTTAAGTTTGAAAGTTATGTTTTTAAAACTATGGATTTCGAAGTATTATGTTGAAAGTTAAAATTCAAATATTTGGTTTCGAGGTATTATAAATTTTAAAACTGGCATGATTTTGGAAAAGAAATATATTTGAAATAAAATGATATCATATTTATTTAGGTTTTTAAAAGGAAATGATATCGTATTTATGGGTTTTAAAAAATGGATAATTGTAATCTGGTTTTGAAAGTATAAACTATTTTAAAGACCGCGGTGTTATAATAACGTTTGGTTGTTGAAGAGACCAGATCGAAGGTTGTCATACTCTCTGCCAACTCCGAAAACCATTTTAACAACCGTGTACGCGGTGGAGATTCCAGAATGAAGTAGGTTGGTGGCGGTGTTTCCTGTAAGGTAAATACGTGGACCCAACTCCCGTGAGTTGGCATAAGGTGGCTAAAACAGGAACGATCGACGGGTTAATGAGGTAGCACCTCTAATCGGACACTTCCCTTCGATATTATACTTTGGATTGATTCGGTGGCCACCTTCATTTTGGATTTCTTTGATTTGGGGGAGTTTGTTCGAGGTGGGCGGTAGCTGCGCGCTACGCGTTACCACCGACCCGGAAGCGTAATTGGTATATCTACCCTGGCATTGCCTAGTTGTGCCATGTCAGCTACCCTATTGCGCCTTGTACGAGTTTCTATTTGTGTCGTACCTATGGAGTGTCTTCTCGTAGTCTCCCGATCAGGAGATATGCAGGCACTGTATAGACTATTGGCATTATTTGTGTTAAGGGGAATATTGGGTCACTCCTTAACGCTATTTTAAAGTATGTTTATTTTACAGTTAGGCACTATTATAATAGCGTGATGTACTACATAGTAAATAGTTTAACGGATCCTTAGGAGATGTAAATCCCAAGCATCTCTTGAGTTACTGCACTCATGTTTATTTCTGTTAATTTAACTCACATAAGATCTTTTAGTTCTGACTCGAGTGTTTTTGTCTTTTAAAATTCGCTCGGGTCAGTCCGAGCGTTTCAGGATTTGAAGATTTAGTTCTGGAGGACGAAGACGAAGATTTGTATTATTATTATCTATATTATTGCACTACACTCATACTATTCCGCTGCACTGTTATTGGAATGTGTAACTCTGATATGTATTATATAAATATAGTCAAATGTTTTTGTAAACAGATTTATAAACTGTATATTTGATTATTATATTTTATCCTTCCGCTGTGAGATTCTGTTTCTTTTTATTTCTTTCTTGTTTTTTTCTTATTTACCCCATAACAATCCGCCCTTCCGTATGGTTTGAATTGGCACGTGTGTCGATTTAAAGCATGTGAAAAGGCGGGATGTTGCAAATTTAAACTAACAACAAATGATTTCAGCGCAAGAATACGTTTAAATTATTTTCTCTTGAATGTGCTAAATATATACAAATTGGGGAAAAACAATTCACTTAGCAAGCGCCCGTGCGGCTTGTACTTAGGAAAAGCCTCCAAACTTATACACTGTGGTATTTTATTCCAGATCGTTTATTTACGAGGGGAAGCGGTAATGAAGCGGACGAAAAAACGAATCAACTCTTTGCATTCCCAATTCGTTTTCCAGATTCATCATCTTCGATCTCTCTGCACTTTTCCCAGGCACTGTTAAATCAACGATGCTTTCCAGCTACAAATCCTATCCTTTTCTACTTCACTTAGGCTCACTCAATCAATTCCGGCATAGGTATGTCTCTTTTTTGTTCCCTTTATATTTCGATTACACAAATTACATGTGCTTTCTTCAGTTACAAAATTCTGCTTAGTTAATTTGATTATATTGACTTAGTCAAGGAAGATTCATATGAGTGTTATTTGTTTTTCCGTATGAATTGTCATGTACAATTAATAGCAGGCCCGTCTAGCTCAGTTGGTAGAGCGCAAGGCTCTTAACCTTGTGGTCGTGGGTTCGAGCCCCACGGTGGGCGAGATATTTTTGCCCAACCGATCACCCCTTTTCCATCATACCGATGCTTGAAGCTTTCAGAGTACAGTAGGGTTTGCGGTTTGGAAAGTGATGATACTTTTGTACCAATTATTGTTGATTCTTTAAAGAAAATTGAAGTTCTGTTCACCATAGACGCTCCATGTGTTTTGAACATGTGAAATATTTATTCATCCAACCGATCACCCCTTTTCCATCATACCGATGCTTGAAGCTTTCAGAGTACAGTAGGGTTTGCGGTTTGGAAAGTGATGATACGTTTGTACCAATTATTGTAGATTCTTTAAAGAAAATTGAAGTTCCGTTCACCACAGATGCTCCATGTGTTTTGAACATGTGAAATATTTATTCATAAGATGGCTGTTAACGTCGTATAGTATTGATGTTAGGTACCCAGCTCACTTTCTAAAGACAATATATAATAATCCTCAATAATCTATTTACTATTTTCCACAATCCTTATCTGTTCAGGAGATGAATGAGTTGAAACTTGTAAGTTTAAGGTTCAACAATTGTCCAGGTCTGATGAGATCAGGATTTGATCTACGATTTACATGCTGACAATACCTCAGTAAACAATGAATTTTATATAATTAAACACTTCACTAAATGATACAACCAATATGATTCCATGTTCATTCAGTACGCAATTTTTTTTTCTTTGTTTCAAGTGTCGATTATGACATCCCAGTTAACAAGATGGATGTATAATAGATTGGGAATCTTTATTTGAATTTCAAATAATTAGTACGACATGCTCAAACTTAGTACCCAAGAGACAAATATATGATATTTCATCTTTGGAAACTCCTACGTACACTTTAGCTTTCACAAAAAACCAAACTACATAACAGCCTAAGCAAAATTGCTAATAATTACACCATTAAAACACTGCCCTAATCAATTAAAAAAAATGGCACCTAGTTTGTTAATATTTAACCTAAATAGTGTTCTTTCTTCTATCTGACCTGATAGATATTTTCCTTATAATTTTATTTTCAATGCAAGCATACTCAGATGGTTATGCTTACAGCTCTCATACATTTACATACAGCAATGTGTACAGTAACAACGTAGATCATGTAAGACAAAGACATTTAGGAGGGTTATTCATGTGTGATGGCCCATAATTCAGATATACATGGATATATGTCTTGTGCTCGTGAGTATGCTAACAGATTGCCACTGTATCGGTAGTTATTTAATAGAGCAAGGGTGTTTGGATGTGCAGTTTAGTTCTATTCAGAAAATAATAATTATAATAAATTCATATGTCTTTGCTGACCCAAACCCGAGCCTGGTTACTATATTGGTGATCCAAGCCTGGTTACTACAGTCATAACTAGCGCCCAGCCTGCTGGGTATTTCAAACTCATTATCCAAGCCCGGGCTGTTGGGTTTTTGAGCCCATTGGGTAAATTTTATACCTGGCTCAAAATGTTGACAATATAACCATCATTTTAACTCGTAACTTTGAAAAAATGGTACATGAACAATGTTTGCAAACAAACTGGATAGTGATGAACATACCTCACAAATAGAAGTATGAAATAAATTCTACATGTAAACGATCACAATGATAGGCAAACAATATATAAACTTATATTTTTGGTACAATTGACAAATAATGATGAATATAGTGTCGAGGTGGAGTGTTGAATTTTGGCGACACTATACGAAGAGAATTGAAGGGTTTGGAAGTAGCTTGGTGACGGAGAAAACGGTTCGTAAATCCATGCTCGAAGGAGGAAGGTATAACGAAAAAGTTGGAGGGGTGCTGAGAGACTCAACACAGACATCTGAAGTTTTGGTCAAACGTTCGAATTTGCTGCAGAATTTTGAAGAGAGCAAGAGCAGAGGTATGTCATTTTGGACAGACGTCTGATGTCTCAGGGAAAATTTTCTCTAGACCTTGGACGGTCATCTATCCCATTGTAACAGACGTCTGTGGTGACTTCTGCCTGTTTTTAGGCCTGAATTTTGTTTGAAGATTTGTGATATATTAAGGGGCAATTCCGAAACTTTGTCTAGGTTTTCTATTCTTCTATATAAGCTATTTCCTGGATCCAGATCTCGGTGTGACAGAAAACGACTGCAAGGGTTTTTAGCCATCACAAAGTAGGGTTTATCAAAATCTAATTTTCTTCAATTCTCTTTTCACAAATCTAATCTAATATAATATTTGATCATTGTAATCAGTCTCTTGTACTCTTCTCATCGATTTTAATAAAGGCTCTCTCTTAAAGTGGATGTACACTAACACAACGTTAGTGGAACCACTATAATTCGCGGTGTGATTTATTTTACGTTATTGCTTGTTTGGGATTGTGATCGGATTTGGATGTGTTGATTGATTAGTTATTTTTACACTTCTTACCACGATCTCGTCTTCTGTTGTGCTTTTGGGGTTTTGATTTGAGTGGTTAGAATTCTGTCACAACATATATAATGTAGTAGACAAAAAGTCGATTCATAAGACTTGCATAGATTGGCTGTTCGATATGAGAGTCAAGTAGGCAAACACACTAGCTTAAGAGAGAAGTGAGATAGCGTACAAGAAAAATGTAATTTTGCTTCAGGCTCTCAATGCTCTTTCCCAGCATATGAAGTTTTTCAAAAGCTCAATATGTTTGCAAGTATTTGTTACTTCATGAAAATTTTTCTTTAAAAGTGGATCAAGAGAAACATCATTTTGTGACTTTTAATAGGATATATTTGATATGATGGGTTATGTTAGGATATATTTCCTGGAACTTTCATATCAAATATATCCTACTATATCCCATCATATTAAATACATCCTATTAACTTTCAACGTCAGTTTCAAGTGCTACAAAGGAAAAACGGATCTAATGAATCAAAAGCTTGCATGGCTCTAAAAAGTGTGATATCTACACCATTTTATATAGCATTGTGAAAACGTCAATATATTAATTTCTTGCTCGAGGAAATAAAAAATTAACAGCAAATACTTTTGTTCCTTTGCAGGAGATGATGGAAAGGTCAACTGTTTTTATGGTTTATTGCAAATATCAACCCTAAGAGAAGGGAAGAACCACCCTCTAACTTATGTTGTTTTTGTGTTGGTATATCAATGAAATAGATTAGTTAAGATACTAAGGTAAGGTATTTATTGTGTCTACCTCAAAGTTCTCTTATCTCTAAAGAGAAAGGAAGTACTTTATGAAATGCCGGTGTTACTAGATATAAAAATAAGAAATAGTACATGAATAATTTCAAAATTCTTTTTAGCTTTTATTAACTTGTCTATCTTCAAGAAGAATGTAGCACATATATAATATAAGTTAATATTCAGGTCCTACCATGCAGGAATAACAGTAAATTATATATGCATATAATTAGGGTCTTGACTTGATCATTTCTTTTCTTTATTTGTAGATGTTTTAAAACCCTTCGGCCAACCCAAAGGCAGTTGTACGACGTCGAGTCTAGATTCTAGTTTGACAATTTTGCTCCAGTAAGTGGCTTTGTCAATGTTTCTGCTATTTGGTCTATTATTGATATATATATATATATATATATATATATAGGACATCCAAATCTCGTCGAGCAACTTTATCAATTACAAAATGGAATCAACTTCTACGTGTTTGGATGGAAAATTGGATTTGTAGTCAAATATGTTGCTCCAATATTGTCACACTATAATCTAGGTGGTAATAGAAGTTCAAGGCCGAGCTAATATATTAGTTACTACAACCATGTAAGTTCAACGGTTGCATTTGCTAAGGCTTTGCATTCGGCTTTCGTTGATGACCTTGCACCTGTTGCTTGCTTAAGCAAACTCCATGAGATAAGAGCAGATCCAAAATATATTACATATCCACTTGTAGATCTGTGATCACTGATATCTCCAGTCCAATCTACATCACCAAAAGCTTGAAGAATATTTTGATGCGAAGAACTAATCAATAATTCATATCCTAGAGTATATTTGAGATACCGTAAGATGCGCTTCACAACAATCCATTGTTTCATGGTTGGCTGAAGCATGAATTGACATTCACAGATAACTGCGAATGCTATGTCGGGTCAAGTTAATGTTGTATATTATAGAGCTCCAACCACACGTCTATGTGATGTAGTATTAGCCAATGGTTTGCTTGATGTCATACTTAATTTTGTTGTGAAAGTCATGGAAGAAGAAACGGGTTAGGCGCCATCCATGTGTATTTTAGTGAGAAGATCGTGTATATATTTTCTTTTGAGTTAAGAATAAACCTTTACTTCCTCGAATTGCTTCAATGAGTTCATGCACATCACTAAATTCTTTAATTGTAAATTCATTTCCAAGTTGATTAGTGAAATAATCAATCATCATTCGATCATTTCTTGTTACAGTCATATCATCCACATAAGCCAATATGTTAATAATTGTTACGTCCTTCCTAAAGTTGAATAAAGGTGCATCAGTTTTTGATGATTGAAATTTAAGTTCTAAATGTTTATCACTGAGACGTTGAAGCCATGCATGTGGCGCCTGATTTTGCAGTATACTATTTTCTCTAAGATGTTTTGCAATATATTATAAAAATGACTTAAATATACAAATATTCTCTGTTTTAGCAGATCCCCTCGTGCCTTGCACTGCGGTACAAGCCATCTAATAGGAATTATAATGCATTTGTACTTGCATAATGTAAATAAATCACTAAGAAAATATCATGTACAAAATAGTTTTTTTCATCCTTACAATTCAATCCTTATCATATTGATCCTAAAAAAATTGATAGAGTTGAAGGTATACCCTAAGAGCAATCTGTAATTTATCATAACTTATTAACGATGTAATAAAATCTCATTTGTAATAAAATGTGTTTACGTTTTATTATATATATGTTATATTGTGATACATTAATTAAATAAATAATTTAAATATATTTAATAGAAAATTCTTAAATAATATGTATGTGATAGTAATTACAAAATGTTGTGATGATGAGAAATTTGTCACATTAAATAATAACATATTGTTTTAAATATTTATGGTCAAGATGTTTTGAGAAATGACATCGATACATCTATTGGGACCAGAGTGCTTAACGCTTTCCAAACATTGGTTGGTGTAGTACGCATGCCTGTAGGAAGCACTAAGAGGGTACGTACTGATATTTGCTGATGGAACTACTCATTCGAGAGCTTCTTGTCGGTGAATAACAACTAGATTAAACGAGAAATCTCGAAGTGACAATATTATGCAGTTCTCTCGACTAGAAAATATTATTGAACTTCAATATGGGTTTTGATTATAGTAAACCATGACATGACATCCATAAAACGACTATAGTTGGGTCTAAGTTGAAGCATTGAAAGTAAAATGTTATTGAATGAAGAATCCACTACTTCGGTTGTATGAGGTTAGTATCATGATCAACTGTAGTTAACTCAAAATCAAAATTTCTGGGTAGAGTAATAGGGTTGATAATGAATGTTATTATTGAACAAAAGACTTTGTTTATGGACTAACAAAGTTGAATATGGACACCAAAACCAAATTACATAAGTTCTAAAGTGATATGATATTGACGAAAAGAATCGGCGTAAATAATCATTACTAAAAGGTACTGCTTGAATTTGTAAAATTGTATTTTACCGATCAGATTTATAAGCAATGAATAAAGTCAAACTGCCACACCACTAGGTAAGGTGAAGTGCGAACATTAGTATTTAAATTTTGTAATATTACTCGATTGGCTAAATTCATGCTCGTGTGCCACACAGCTGAATCTATTTAATCTCCGAAGCAGAGCTCACTACAACAAAAATACCCTATTACAGCGCCCTTTTTACAACAGCCATTGGTTGCCCGTTGTAATAGATGGCTATTATAACGGTCCATTCAGGTCCGTTGTAAAAGATGCCATATATAACACCCTTTTTACAATGGGCATTGGTTGCCTGTTGTAATAGAAGGCTATCACAACGATCTATTCCGGCCCGTTGTAATAGGTGTCAATTTTACAGCGGGCTAAAAACGTCCGTTGTAATTGCTGCGACTCAAAACACTAGTTTTCAATTAAAAAACAAGTCCGACGTTTTATTTATTTTATTTCATTCCTCTATTGCTCTGTAAAAATGTTGGCCGATCGTTCCGTTTTTGCTCGAAATTAGGGCTTTGGGAAAAATTGAAGCTGCCGTCTTCGATTGCTCATCGAATGATGATCTATGTGCTTCCTTTGTCGATCGATGCTCTCTTCCTTTGCCGATGCGAACCCCTATATTTTCGTTCGTATATTTTATACGAATTCATATAAAATTTTACTGATCTCTTCGATAATAGAATTCTCCTAAATCACGAAGAATTAAACGATGTCGTCTGCGACATTAACTTCTCGAAGTGAAGGAGAATTTTTGGTGTGAATTTGGGACTACGCGATGGTGGTAGTAGTGATGGGTTCCAAAATAGGGTGAGATTTTAGTGACGATTTCGACAGAGTTATGTCAGAGCGATTGTAGCGTTGGATTCAGGTCGAGAGGAACATCATCGGTGCATGTTTTGGAAGGTCGGAGAACAGTTGGGATCATGTTGCTACTGTCTCCTATAGCTATGATGGAGATGATGCATTTTTAATGGGTGGGCCAGGATAGTTGGCATTGGTGTAAGCGAGTCGGGTTGATGAAGAAAGAGTTATTGGTGAAGACGGGAGGTGATTTTGTGGTTTCTAGCTCTGTATCACCATGCTGCCGTGCATGACGATGGTGGTATGTACACATATATGTGTTGGAGGGAAGAATGTTTAGAAGTATAATAAGAGTAAGAACTGGATCCAGGTGAGTATCTTTATTTAACACTACATCTAAATGTTCGTATAAATTAAATAATGAAATGAACAAATGTGTTCGCGTGCTCTGTTATGTACGTCAATGCGTGTGTATTTACGTATATGCACATATGTCACAAATGAAAGTAATCTACTAGAAATACATGCATATGCAAAATTGTTATGTTGTACCAATTAAACTTATTATAATTACACCCGTAAGAAAATCTTCCTCACTCTTAATCTACCATAATAGCTTAAATCCATTTATTATATGGCATGTGATATGCCTTCCCATGTTCTCACCTTGGATACAATCCAAATACTAGCAATTTAGAATGCCAACTGAACCTTTTGCTACTCAATCCCTTAATAATGTCGATATAGTTTATTTAATTTGTATTAATTTTTTTCTACTTACAGTCCATATTTATATTTTTTGAATTTTCATGATGAAGAATTTATATTATTGAAGGTCTCATGACATAGCTATTCAAAAAATTGATAAATGCTTCTAGAAATATTTATATATTTTTTGGATGCTGGCATTCCATGCAGATGATAGTAGAAGGTTGATGATTCAAAAAGTCAATCAGCTAATACACAGACAGAGTAGGAAAGTAAAGAAATAATGTTACTGCAAAAAGGAAAGTATATCATAAATTTGATTATAGACAAAAGAGATGTTATGGATATTGAAAGTGGCAAGCATCTCTTCCTAAATCTAAGTAGTGTCATCTTACTTATTTGTCTTACTTATGTTGTAAATCTTAATCTAAGTTCCATATACAAGTTTTGATCGAATTTCAAATCTATTTGTTGTTTCACTTTAGTAATTGCAATCAAGCATGATTTACCAACATATAAAATCAAATCCTTAAGTTTCCTTGGTATTAAATAAATACATTTGTCATGTCTTACTAAATTCTTCACACCCTTCTTATTTCTTTCTATTTGATTTGGACTAAGTAATAATAGTACAATTCCTTAAATAATAAATAGAAGAGATGGTATAAACTGTCGGTTCGAAGGTATAAATTGGACTTAGTCTCTAATTTGAAATATGAAATATTCTTCAACCAACAATACACATTTGTCAAATATGCTCTATTAGTTTATTATGACGAATTGGATATTAAATTCTAAACACTCTGTTTTTTTATTTCTCCAACTTGGTATATACGTCAATGTTATATGTTTCCTTTATACAGTCCTAGACATGAAAATATGAATATTTCCCTCGCCAAATTTGGTGTATTAATAGTTATTACGTCTTTGTCGTTGTTTAAGGTAATGGGTATAGCGATTATGTAATTATATAGATTAAATTCAATTTCCAAAAATTAAACACTTGCACACGTAATTGTGTGTAAAATAAAAATCATTTGATCATTACCGTGAAGCAATATTTAGCAGATCGGTTAAGTAGTTCTTTACTTTTTATCTTTATCCGACTATCGTAAAATCAATCTTTTTAAACTGTAATCTTAGTTACTTGCTTATAGTTATTATATTTTAAGTGGAATTTGATTTTATGAAATTGTATTGCTATTTTCTATTCAGTTTTATATAATTTTACCCAAATGTTAATCAATTTTGATATCCACTTTTTGTTTTGAAAATTGCTCTTGAAAATTGTGGCACTTATTTGCATATCAATTTACACTGCTTCTAGATTTTATCACTAATTGTTGATTCATTAACATATAGTCCTTGAAAATTAACTTAAAATTTATGCAACTAAAGATACATGTTAGTATTGCTTTATTTTGCATGTATGCCTGTTGACCTGATCATAGTTTCCATTTTTTGTGCAATTATTGAACATGTTTCGCCAAAATCTTTAGTAAAAGAATATCTTTCTTTTTCTAACAGTGATAAAGTCAATTTTTATGCATTTATCTTCCTTTAATCTTTACTTTATCGTTTTGAAATCTATCATTTTATGTTTTATCCGAACTACTGACATAAGAATTGAAGTTAGCTAGGCTGAAAATAAAAAAATAAGCAGTTTATTGTTTCTTCTGGCACACTGACTGCATTTGACTACGATAGTAAATAAAACCAGACCATCCAGTAAGTTGTGCTTTATTTTTCATGTTTATTTTTTTATAGGTGCACTGAAAAATAAAACTTCGCTGCAGCTTTTACGTAATATTATCGTTTCATTGCAAAATAATACAGCTGCCATTGAATAGCATAAAATGAAAGAAGGTTACGGAGGTAAAAAGGCAGATACGTGATGGAAGGGTTTGAAAAGTGGAAGACGGAATGGAAGGGGTTAAGGATTAGAAGAGAACGAAGAAGTAGAAGTGAGATATGAAGGTGGCGGTAGGAAACCTACACCTCTGTTTTTACATAGTTTTGCACATTCTAACCTGATTTTCTTAGCTTCTTTCTACCATACTCCATCTTCGTTTTACGCTCCCAGTGATGCAGGAAGATTTGAGGAAGAGTGCGACAACCTACTGGATGCTTTGTCATGTGTGGGTTGAGAATTGCTTTGTTGTGATTTGCGTGGGTTTGAGTTTTACAGCGAGGTGGGGGTTTCTCATATTTTTACAAATTCAATCCTCTGTTTTAATATATAAACCAGTTTCTCACATTTGCCCTAAGTATTGCCTCTCCTAATTAGTTGTATGAATTAAAGACCGAATACCTGGTTTTGTTCGGTCGGTAAAAACTGAATTCCCTTTTCCTTTTACATTTTTTTTGGTTAAACTGTATTTCCTTATTTTATGTATAATAAATCACAACCTCAAACTCTATTCCCTGTCACCACCTCTATCTCAGCTACAGACTGAATTGCTTCAATAAAGCTTATTTATGTTCTAGCTATCCTTATATATCTTTTATTGGCTTCAACCTTTTTCTTTTAGTTCCCATTGCTATTAATCATTGATCATTGAATTATCTTTTTTGACTTGCACAAATATGACATGTGATTACGATCTATGTTGCTCGACTTCTCCACAACGAACATGTTTACAACAATTCGTTCAACTATGTTGTAGTGTGTGCAAATCCCTTACAAAGGCATATAGACAAACTTCAATGCTCAATTACTAGCACAAGGAGCGCCTCTTAGTAATTTTCAACCAGGTGTTGCTACTGCTAGCCACTCCCAACCTTTACAAAGTGTGAATTTAAACACTTCAAAATGGTTAATGGAGCAAGCAATATTATCTAATGCCCTAAAGAACCAACACAACGGGAACGGGGTCTTACACAACTGTGAGCAGTAGAAAGGCTTGCGTTCCATTTAGCCTGCAGAGTATACACCTCAACTTGGTAATTTTTCTCAGCAGCAGGCTTTACGTAACATGAACATGAACACCTCTAAGTGGTCAATGGAACAAGCAACCTTATCTAATGGCCTTACGAATCTCAACATAAATGGAAATGGATTTCTAGCTAGCTATAGTATCTATCAGAATAAAATACAACTACATAATGCAAAACACATCATAGAACATCAGATAATCCCATATGTACACATATATACAGATACATCACAGAGTATACAAAATGATACATCACATATGTGGTACGACGACCACAATACAAACACGAATCAAAAGAATATACATATCAGAGTAGCAAACTACAATGGACTACACAAAAAGCTATAACAAAAGGAGCTAGCAGAATAGTCCATGCATAAGCAGAATAGGCTAAGGTTATATATTCAACATTTAAATCAAAACGCTTCATATTTATGTTATATAAAAGAACAAAGCAATTTTCTTCCACTTTTCACACAATAAAAATTTATAAACTTACAAACATAAGCAGTAAAATATTTCCCATCGTATGAAAAGATTAATTTTTGTTTTAAAAAAATTTTATTATTAAAAAACTTAATTTACGAAAATACACTATTTTCACCAATAAATACAAAAGTTCACATTTTTAACTTCTAAATTCAACAAAAATACTTTTCTCGCTTAGAAAAATATTTCAAACCATTATCAAACCTTATTTATAACTAAAACATATTTTAAAAACCAATTTCCACCTTTTTATTTAAATAAACCACCTTTAAAATTAATTATTTCTTTTAAAAATTACTAAAAGAAGAAAAATGACAATAATTAATAAAATTATTGCACTATTACTAAATAAAAATCATTTCTCATTTATTTTAACTCAGACCACAATAAAGAGGCTTCTAAAACTTTATTCACACCTTTTATTCCCAAAATTCAGTTTTATTTCAAATAAACAATTTAAAACTCCAATTGTATTTAATTCTAAATATTAAATTATAACTACCGTTATAATTTAATATTAACAGGTAATCACTAAAACCAGGATTGTTACAGAAAGTCATGAGAAAGAAGAGAGAGGGAGAGAAGAAAGAAAAAAGAGAGAAGAAATGAAGAGAAGAAGAAGAGAGAACTAGAACCAAAATGATACAGAATCTTACATCGCAGCGGAACAATATTTAATATAGATGAATAATCTTTACAAAAGAGAAACTGTAATATACATACATCAATCATATCAGAGTACAACAATCACCAATGATCAACTTGGACAGTTATAATAACATGTCCTCACAATTGTTGTTAATAACAAAGCAGCAGAAAAATAACATATACATGGAATACGACTAGAAGATCTCCAGCTCGTTTGTCGAAGCTCCAAAAGCACCAAATTCGAACCTTTAAATATATTTGGCCTGATCTTAGCATTGAAAGGGAAGGATGCCAGATCAGTTTAGTAAACCTGCGTGAGAAAAACACATCTCAACTGAATTTATTTTAAAGTTTATAAAAGCGTTCTTGTGTCAAAACAAAGGTATCTCGTAAGACAAGCCCCTATATAAACACAGACGGGTTTCTTTTCTTACAATGACCAAAATATTTCATATCAAATCATATTACATTATAATAGTGTCTATTATACAAATAATAATCAACCTTGCTGAAATTGTTACCATTATTAAATTCCAGATACTAGGCTCTACAGACAAAACGGTAGGCACGTATTGGATATTGGATTCCATACAAATGACTAGTTAAGAGACTACTTTTTGTACAGTACACCTCTTAAGGGATGCACCAAGGGAGATGATACTGCCCGCCTAAACCAACACAAGACCGACCTAACCCTTCTTGGATAATACCGAATATGTCATCATCCTGGTCGTTACCGACTTTTCACAGGTACTCAGGTTATACATTCACCACATACTTAGACGTGCGTAGAGTAAAAAGGATGATGACATCTTCTAATGCGAGCGACCCACTTAGCATTGCTGTTTCTACCCTATTTTAGTCATTTCCTGGGTGTGAGGCCAAAAGAGGTATCGATACCTTTCATATACCACATCATCTTTGAATTCCAAATTGCCAATTCTGTTGACTACTAATTGCCTTCCATAAAAATATAACCCTTGAGCTCGTACGTCTCAAAATTGTTGTTAAGATAAGAGAAGTTGCCTTCTCCGTCATCACAGATGTATGTTTGTAAAAATCAATGTACTAATCTTAGAAATGCAATGTCAGACATCCATCCATAGAAGTTGTCCAGGAATAGGACAAACCGAAGGTACTTTCCTACCACATTCTGTCGGGAATCACACTTAGGATTAGTAGTTAATGGTCTTTGCACTGGATATTTCATAACGAAGAGACTACTACTATATGTATATTGGGTTTTAACCCCAAATGATCAACAAGCATTCCTTCACTATGAAAATCCTAAGTATCAGCATCATCAACAAACTTGCACAATCGTCACATATAGTTTGGTACGAAGTGGTTTTCAGACAAACCGATCCCGGTCTCTTCACACCAACAATGCAAAGCATTACTCAACCTCATACACAAACCAAGTCTCGTAGACTTATCAAGTTTTCAACTTTCAACTTGCTATCTTTCGGCCAAGAAGGAAGCTAGGTAGATTGAAGTAATCACTCCACACTACACGAATCAACATCATTTACACCAAAAAATAATCAAGCCCACATAAATGGCTACGTACTAAGTGTACGGCTAAATAGTTTCCACATCAAGTCAAGAAACTAAAATGGCCAAAAATATAATTTAGCACTTAAACAGTCACTAGGCTTGATTTATTAATCTTTTGTTTATTAAATCACTTTTCCAAATTTATTACTTCAAATTATCTTTAAAACGATATATTCTCAAAACCATTTCAGTATTTCAATGTTTGGAAAACATTTCATACACTTCTTTTGATAATATGTGAATTCACAACTTAATATATTTTCAAACCATTTAAACTCCATTTTAAAACATCATTTTCCAAAACATTCATTTTAAGGATTGTTCACTTTAAAAACAACATATCAAAATTCTATGGAATTAGAAAACCGTTGAAAATTTTAGAAATAAAAGTAACCGCAAGCGCACGGTGTACACTTGTAGTACATGGCGAATACGGGTCGATCCGCAGGGAATTGATGATTTTAAAATTCTAATCAATCAAATTAACCAAAGTTGAAAGTGTGATTAGCTAAAAATGTAATAAACTAAGGAAACTAGCAAAAGAAAAATAAATAAAAATATGAGAGTTAAATGACAACTTAGAGATAAATCCACTCTCTAGATCATATAATTCAAAATTAATGAAATTATGATCTCTTTTTTGGTCATAAGTGAGTTTAAATGATGTGTTTATCATAAGTATGACTCAGTTGTGCTATTAATTAGCTCAACATGAGCCATCAAACTATAAGACAACCTTTAACTACTTTCTAACTCTCAATAAAATGACAACAAAGTTGAAAATGAAATCTATTTTAAGTATGGCCTATTAACTGTTAATTAGAAATATAGACCATCAAATTTGAATTTCAAATCACTTCTTATGCCATAATCATACTTTGAGGAAAATGCATTTGTGTTAGTGATTGTTTAAGCATAGCTTATTTGGTGTCAACAATATAGACTATCATATTCAAAACAAAAACAATAAATTAAACCACTTCAAGCATTGTCATTAAGCACAAAAAGAGAGCGATAATTATCAAAATGTTGAAGCTACATGATTAGAGGATTCATTACCCCTAAATTGAAGGGATTAGCCTCTCGTATTAGTTTTTAAAACAACAAATATAGCTTGCAACATGAAAGAAAAAGAAAAGGAAAAAGAGAGCAAAGTAAAGAAAAAAACCATTCCACTTACATGAAAAATAAATCTACACTACTAACATGAAAGTATAAACTAAAGAAGCATGTAAAAGAAAGAGAGCACTAATTGACATTGCATAGAAAAAATGAAAGTTACATGAAAATAAAAGTGGCTAAGTAGCCATGGAAAAGAGAAAGAGAACTTGTCTTTTACTTTGAGCCTAAACTAAACTAAAGAGAGACTAACTAAGAGGAGACTACACGAAACATATGGGAATTTATACATGTATGAAACCCTAATTCATATTTTTGGAGAATGCCCAAAATGCCCATGAGGTGGTGTGGCCACCAAGTAATCATTAGCATGTCATAATCCCCATTTAAGTGTACATGAAGCCATTAATTCCATAAGCATGTGCATTAGCCTCTACTTTGTACATTAAGGTGGTGGGTAGGTGGGGTCCTCAATGATCTTCACTTTGAATTATTTCCATATTCATTTCTTTGTATTCTTTTTGTGCATGCATATCTTCTTCATGAAATAACTTGTAATTGAAATCAAATTCCTACCAAATAGTATGGAAATTTCTAATTAATTTTTCTCAAAGAAATATATGCACATAAATGACCGTTTTTCCCCTATATGAAGATGGATATGTGACAATTTGAAATTAATATGGATTTTTTTTAAAACAAGTTAAAATACCCAATATGATCATTTATTTAATTTAAATAGAATAAATATGGTGATAAAAATATGCACATTTACGTGCTCATCAGTCGTAGTTAGCCCGATGATTGCGTCGCCATCCCGGCGAAACCATAGAAAACTGTAGGCATCCGTGCCCTCGATTACACCATGGAACCACCATAGATCGCAGCTACACCCAGGGTTATGCTGCGATCACGGAAAAAACCATGTAACTGTAGGCATCAGCGCCCTTGAATTTCGCTGCCAAATGAAACTTCATCACACAGACCACATAGATCGCAGACTACATCAGTCGAGTCCCAATTAGCCTATAGGCATTCACTGCCACACGACTTTCGCTATGTCTTCATAAATCGCACTCTGCCGATGTTACGTCACTCTCCCAGCGAAATCAAACGTAGATTTTAAGCAATCAATGCCTCTCGACTTACGCTACAGAGCGTAGTAGATCGCAGTTACACCGAGTTACACTATCGTCATAGCATAACCTCAATGTCTCTGTAGGCATCAGCGCCCTCGCCTTTCGCTACCCCAACCACAATCCTCAGGAACTTCACTTTAGTCCGGACATCCTCTGGGATCAAATTTAGAACCCCCCTTAGGGCTCAAGGCAGAACCACCCCGTGGATCTCCTACTATAAGTTTCAATTCTAAATGGGAGCGCCATACCCCACAGCATTCTCAAATTTTTTTTATACTATACACCTATGGTATATTTCAAATCATACTCTTATATGTATCACATATAAATCCCATTTACAGATAATCGATATCTCAAAATCGAGAGTTCTCAAACTTGGCTTTCCAAATTTCCAAAATTTGCTTCTTCCCAAAATCAAAAGCCTTTCAAAATCAAAGGGTTCCAAAAACCTTTTTTCCAATTTCATAAAATCATTTATATATAAATAAGTATAAGTTATTCTTTTAACTAGAACAAAATATTTTTCAAAGATATTTTCTTCTGGTTATAGATTCGACAAGGAGAATGTATCATATAAAACAAATATATATATATATATAACTTTATTTATGCCAAATCAACAGTCAAATTCGATTTCCTTTATAAAGTTATTTGCCACATTACGCACTTTTTATAAATGAGTTTCAGTTATAGTGATATCCAACTCCACTCTTATTCATCATATATTTCTCAAAATATAATTTTCCATTTCAATAATCATTTTTACATTTATTTTAAAAAAATTCAATATCTATTTCATTTAAGCACATAGGATGTCCATATATCATCCGTACGCAATTCAAATTCGATCGCTCACTCGATCACACAATTTCACTCCCGAACTAGTATCGTCCACCCGACTTCCTAATGCGGACTCAGATTTGGTTTCTTGATCAGAAACCATCATTCTCCATGCATTGCAATAATTATGATAGAGAATTTCCAGAATCAATCAAAAATCCATATCCAGGGTTCGCCGTCGAAAATTAAGTGAAAAATCCCAACTTGGATTCGATATACTATGTAACGACCCAGAATTTCTGTCAATTAAAATTTGTATATTTAATTGATTTTAAATATTAATATGTAAAATTTATAAGTCGAATAATTTATTTTTCGAATATTTGGATTCAATTGGATAATTAAATCGATAATTTAATACTTGAAATTACAGAGATAATAGAAAATCGAGTTAAATATGATTAAAATTGATTTGTAAAATTTTATTATATCATATTGGAGTTAGAACAATATTTTCGAACTTTTAAAATCGAATTTGAAGTTAAATTGTGAAAATTGAATATTTTAATATTTAATTGACGAGTTAAAATAGCCATTTTTCAAACAGTCTCGGGTTTCGACGAAACTGGTTTCATCGGATCCGTAATGTGATATTATTGTAATGTTTCAAATTTCGTGTCAATCGGATTTACTGTTTGTCTGGGGCGAGCTAAAACGCAGAGAAATTTGATTAACCGAATTAATTTAAAATCGATCGTTTATTGCCATATCTCGCACAGATGATCGAATTAGCTTCCGAAACCTGTTCCATTGTGCCCGGAACGCGGGGTAAACCTTAGAAACGCCAACCGGCACGCTTCGTTTGGAGTTCGGGAAATTTTCGATGAATAGTGTTTTGGCTATTTTTCTATAAAAGGACCTAACTATTTTCATTTTGCAAAAGAAAACTAAACCCTAATTTCTATAGTCGGCCGCCACCCTCTAAATCAATGGCCGAATTGTTTTAATCTTCTTCCTCATTTTTCTTTTCATCCACGCTATGATTCGAGAAACGTTCAACTGCGATATTGTAGAACACATCACGAACTACAACTTCAACGGCTATGATCGCGATTGGGTCAACGGATGGTCCACAACCTTACTCTTCTTCCGTATCTTGGGACAATTCCTAGTAATGTGTCCCCACATCGTACAATGATAGAAAATAGTCGACTCATTGACTGGTTCTACGGGTTTACGCTTCACCTTCCTCACTTCAGGGCAATGGTTTAGGAAATGCCCTTTATTATGATACTTAAAGCATAAAATCTCAGAGCGAAACCGTTGGAATGTACCCTTCAATTCCTTCCTTGTTTTACTGCACTTGGCTGCGTAATTACCCTTATTGTAACATCTGTAGCATGTGACAATATCATAAGGCCCTGGTCCAGCCCTTCCCTTAACCCATTTCTCAAACTCTTGTATTGCTTCTTCTCGTTCCTTACGTGCAACTGCTCTCCGCTCCCTGCGTCTCGCCTTCCATTCTTCACTTTTTGCCATTACTCTCTTGGACTAGATTCTAGTGGAACTTCCTAACCTATAATTTAGACTTTGATCAATAGAATTTCCACCTTTTATTTTTATTTTTCAAATATATATATATATATATATATGTTTTATATCAAATCAACTTTGCATTATATATACACATATCTACATTTGCATACCCAATCATACTTTCAATTTTTAAAGCATTCTTGGTTTTTTAATTCAAAACAAATTCCTTCAAAACAACTGTTGTTACTTCCTTAAAATATTTCATTCTGCTTTATCATTTACTGGAAAATCAAACCAAGATAGCTTATTTCAACACTTTGAAAATTCTTTTGAATTTTCTAGGATTTAAATTCAGTTTTGAATCCATTTTTAGCTCAACTTATTTGCATCGTTAATCCTTACCCAAATTTCTATTTGGTTGTATATGTATATATATATATATATTACCACTTAATTCTTATTATTATATTTAATTTCAATAATCAACAACCAAATATCTTAATATATATAATAATTAGAATAATTATTGCTTTATATATCAAAATATAAGCTTATATAAAAATCATTTTTAAAATCGTTTTTAAAATCATTATATAAGAAAATAACAAGTACGCTCTCATATAATGCACTAACTCATTCTAGGGTACTACTGATCCTATCTCTAATGAGTAATCCCCACCAGAGCCATGGTTCTCGCTTAACCTTCAGCTTTGATACCAAATGTAACACCCCGGAATTTTCGACCCTGAAAATTCGACACTAATACGTTCACTGTATAGAGTGCCGAGCAATCAAGTGCCAGAAATACCAGATTGTTAGGGTTAAGAAGAAAAGGAGGTAGAAGAAGAAACAGAAAACAAAAGCATAGAATCTCACAATCGCAGCGGAACAAAATATAATATCGAATAACATCACTAACACAAAGAAAGCTGCAAATGTCAATTTACATACAATATATCATAGTACAACCATTCCCAAAGAAACTGGACAATTGTAACAACTTGTCCCTGAATACAATCAATACAAATTCTAATACACAACTGAATCAAACGTCTCTGGCATCCAGCTCGTCTTTTGAGCTCTAAAATGACCTAACCTAAAAAACTGTAATACTCGGTCTGACCCGAGCATTAAAATAAAGTAATACCAGAGTCAGGCTGGAAACCAGCATGTGTAAACCCATCTAATATGAGATACTTAAGTTGTAAAGCTTCTTGAAAAACTCAGGTAACTTGTTCATCACTGCGAGTTTTATCTTGCTATAGTCAAACATTTATTCCACAAAATATATCTAAGTACCATTACTTAGTTTAAATGGCCAAGTTTACTTAATTTATTCCATTCCAGCCTATTTGATTCTATAATCCAATCTATAGAGAATTATATATTACTAATCGAGGTGGTTTCAGATATTGCTGATATCCGACCCCCGATCTCATCGAAATCCAAACGCCATCTTTTAAGGCCAAGTTGTTTAAGTAAATAGTTCAATTTAAATTCAGCATATCATATTCACACAGAAATTCGTCACAGATATTTGAAACATCTCACATTTATCAACAGTTAAATTCAAGCATTTCATATCACAGATCATCACAAAATATCAGACCAGAGATATTAAAGTATTCATTACAATTTAATCATCCATATGCTAGATTAACTGGTCACGCAATTTCTAATTAAATTAAATTTAATTAATTTAAACACTTATACATAAATTACTTAAAAATCCTTCTTAAATGTCATTAACTAAAATTTAATTAATTATTGAAATTAATTAATTATCATTTACAATTACTTAATACTTAATTAGTTAAAAGTTTAAAAGATTTATTTTAACCATTTACTTAATTACATTATTAACTTTTATTTAATAACTTTTGTAATTAACTAAATAATTAACATACATATAGTTATCTCAGCTTGATTAAATTAGCATCATTATTAATCTAAGTTAAGGGCTAAATTAAAAACTTTTAAATTACTTTATTTATTTTCCCATATGTTTGAGTAAAAACATTTAATTTTAAATTTGGTAAAAATTATTTGAAACTTTGTTTACATTCTTTCTTTTGAAAACTTCATTTGCTTCCATCATTTTATTTTTTCTTTTAAAAACTTTGTTAATATATATATATATATATATATATATATATATATATATATTAAATCTTTAGGCCCAAATCCCAACCGAAAACCTACGAAAATCTTCCCTTCCCTGTATTCTTTTCTTCTTTAAAACTTGACAATTTACTTGCGTACAAACTCGAGCTCAACCCCTCTGCAAACCCGAGCCCAACCCTAAGCTAATTCCCTTTCGCCCCGTCTCTCTCTCTAATACCTGATCCTAACCTTAACTACAAACCAAAAACCCAAACGATTGTGCACCGTGCACGTGAACACCGCATCGCCGCCGCTCCGATCCTCCCCGCTACCACCAACAAGTCGACGATGTCATGCCCATTCGTCCCACTACCCAGATCTTTTGAACCCACCTCCAAATCGAAATAGAGAAAAATGATCACTACTGGAACAAAACCCAATCACCCAAAACCATATCGAATCACCTCCTCTGACCACCAGAGACTCCGGCTCCTCGTCCTAACCTTCACCGCAGACCCAAGCTCCTTTTCCCCTACCTTTGATCCAACTCGATGCTTCCCCGATGTCGCATTAGCCTCGAAATCAATGTCGACCAAATCAGGGTTTTAAACCCTACTTCGCCACCGTTCATCCTCCCCGATGAACAAAAAAATCAGCGACCATTTTTCCCATGCCCTACGACCAATAAACTACCTCCAGGAATTATCCCGACCCATGATCTTCCATCGATCACAGGAAAACAGCAAAAACCCAAATCCCGCTCAACCCATAATTTCTCCACAAATATTAACTTAAAAATTATGATATTACAAATAAAAACCTTAGTTTTCAAAATCTAATCTGATTATATATGAAAATCTTGAAATCGTGAAAGTCGAATTTTTGAGATGTTTGATTTTTTACTGTAATTTCTATCTTTCCAGTAAAATCATTTACTAATTATACTTCAAAACATTTTTAAAAATAGAATTTAGTTATTACAATCATTTTTCCTTTAAAGATCATAACCTGAAATGGATTATATGAAAAGGAATCAAATTTTGAGAAGTTTTTGGTCTGTTGAACCAAAACAGAGATAATACAGACATGCATATATATATATATATATATATATATATATATATATATATATATATATATATAGACACATATAACAAACTTCATGCTGATATGCTTGCAAAGCATATTTATACATTCATGCAAAACATTTTCACGTATTACTTCCATTATTTATCACATGCATCAGAATATAAAGAAGATTGGGTTTTTAAAGGGTGAAGTTTACTCACATATTAGATGAACAGAGAAAGCTATGAAATCAGGAAACTTAATTTTGAAGCTGGAAGCTTGATTTTGAAACTGCTACAGATCTTCTTTGATTAAGTTGAATTTGAATCTATGCTTGCTTCAGATTGAAAGCTTGAAGTAGTTTTAGTTTTTTCTTTTTATTTTCTGGTTTGATTTTAGATTTGAAAGATGAAAAAATAAAGGATTGAGATATATAAGTGTATACAGCCCTGGTTTCACCTAAATCATTTCTTTTATATTTTTTTATGAAGAAAACCGTACATTTTGACACTTGTATTTGCATGACATCCCTTAGCTTACAAATGTCCACAGAGAATATTTTATAATTTCTTTTTATGTTTTATATTTATTTTTTATATTTTCCTTTTATTACAATGTTTACTTAAATTGATAAAAACCCTTTATTTATTCTAATTTTAAGCTATTTATATTTATACTTGAATTAATAACTATATACATGTTAGTGTTTAAAAATGTAGAGTTTTAAATCTAATTCATTTTTAAGATATTTATTTTGAATTCCAAACTATAGTTTCCAATTCACAATTTACATATATAAACAATAGTAATTAGAAAGCACATTTTAAATTTGCTTGAATAGAATAAGTTTGGCACATTAAAATGATTATATTAGGAAATTATCCCAATTCTTTTACATAATATAACTTAAGTTATATAGCATATTTTATTTGTTTAAAATGGTAAGTTTTGTAAATTTAAATAATTATATTAGAAGATTATTAAATTAAGTTCATCATACCCAAAATATTGTAACTTAAGTTCGTATATAGTGTATAAACCTATTTATGTCCATATATTTTTAATTATCAGAAATTTATTTGTTCGGCTTATAAATCAGTATTTCTAATAATTTAATTCAGTTAATTGACAATTAACGACCGTTAAAAATTCAGATCGTCACAAAGACAGTAAATTTGAAAATTGATTTTAACATATAAAATTGAAACTGACTTTGTCATGTTTTCTATCTTTTGGGAAATATCAAAATCTATTTTCTTTCATCCATGCTTTCCATTGTTGGATTGACTAACATGTTCCAACTCTTCCATTGCCATACACACAAATATTGGAAACATAAAACACAAAATTTGTTTTCGAACTAAACACTATTTAAAAATCCTAATGAAAAAATGGTTTTCGAATTTAAAACTATTTTAATTAGTTATGGTAATTTTGTTACATAATTTTTATTCAAATATAAATGAAATGCATACATAATCAATTTGAAATTATTCATGAATTGAATGCTAATTTCATGTGTGTGTGTATCTGTGCGTGTGTGTGCGCGCGCACATGTGTGTGTATGTGTATGTATATGTGTGTGTATATATGCGTATGTATGTATGTACGTACGTGCGTACGTATGCATGCAAGTATGTATCTATGCTTGCATTATATATATATATGTATATGTATATGTATATATTTTAGAATGGATATCAAATACTTTTGGTTGTTATGTACATATGCTTATTATTATTTGTATTTTTTTGAAAGTGGACAAAATTTTATTAGGCATTTTCAACTCAAATGATCAGCCCAATACGACGCAAGCAAAATAAATACAAAAACCATCTTTTGCTTTAAACACAACTAGTTCATAGAATAATCGAAGTAAACTTTCCAGATATCTCTTCCTTCTCTCTCCAATTCGAGCTTAACTATGGCGCACGAAAATTTTCACTGCTCATTCATTAGACTTCTCCCAGTGCCAGCCTAATATCTGCTCCTACAAACTCGTCTTCTCCTCGTGCCGAGCCGTTGGTATAAATTTTACCACTTATTCTCTTGCTTACTAATTTTATTTCGTTAACTGCTAATTTACTGATTTCTGATCCTTCTTTTGGAATATTACATATGATTATGTATATACACAAACATGTGTTATTTTAATTCAAAATTTATTAATGAACTTTCGTGTAAAATCGTAGATTTAAGTTGATCTCCTTCCAAATTCAAAAACCATAATTCAGATTATAAACTTTTAATTGCAAAACATAGTTTGTTATTATTTATATAGTATATATACATATATTATTATTTTAATTCAATATATATAAGGACTTTTGTGTAAAATTTCAGATCTAATGTTGGTCTCCTTCCTAAGTTAATATTAGATTTCAATTTGTTAACTTTAAATTATAAAAATATAATATTATAAGTTATATATATAAGTTATATTGAATTTAAATATAGTTTATTACTATATATATACACATATTATTTCAATTCAAAATTTATGAAAGGGCTTTTGTGTAAAATTACGATCCAACGTTGAACTCTTTCTTAAGTTAAAATTAGATTTCAAATTGCTAATTTTAGATTTTAAAACATGTAAAATAGGCAAAATTAATTTTATTATGTATATACACACACATATACATATACATAATGTATAAAAATACAATTGTAATTTTATATAATTAAAAAAACTATGAACAACAAAGGCATGTATTAAGGACGAATTGATTCGTTCTAGTGTAAATTTCAACATCTATAAACGTACACATTAATCATGTAAATTGTTTTTGTGTTGCACTTGCACTATATATATATATGAGTGTATTTGATATGCTTATTATAATAAATAAATAGTTAATTAAATTTAAACTCCCTTCTAAACGAATAAAATAAAATAAAATTTTATTTTAGATCACGTTGGATTGGATGTAATAAACCCTTTTTACTTCATATGCCTAGTAAATCTAAAATAGGAACTTTTTTGAAGTCTACTTATTTCACTCACTTCCAACCGATCCAATTTCTTCATCTGGAATGACGAGGAAAATAAACGAAACTAATATATGTGACTAATAAGAGAAGACGGAACAATAAACTGTTATAAGAGGTTCTAACCAATCACCCTTTATTCCAAACCGATCGGATGATTTCGGTTGACAGATTAGGGGAAGGGGTGGACCCTTTTGGGTCTCCTTATCCTTATTTCGCTTCCATTTCATTGTTTTTCATCCATTTTCACACTTTTTAAGCTCTGAAAAATCTAAAAATATTTCTTTAAAATAGTACAACATATTGCAGATGATGTGGTGAAGTTTGAAGTTATTTGTTATCGTTTATGTGAGCTTAAAAGGTCTATACTCTAAAGGATTCGATAACGATTCTAAGCCAACATTTCCTTTTCACGATCCGTCTTTGAGTGTATTTGTTAACATCATTATAACGTTATGAAGATCATTTGCTCTATAATATTTTTCTAAGCTCCGTTTTTTTTTGCATTATCGCCTTGTTTTTTGTGCATCACTCTTTGTATAATAATAGGTTGATTTATGCAATCTATAAAAAATGTTTTGTGCATCATCCGTCATGCAATCTGCAAATAATATTTATTTATGTAATTTTACTGAATTCCATTGTGTCTCGCGCGGACTGGACAGGGATCGATTTTAAGCCTTAAATAACATGTACCATAAAGAAAACTAGGGATCGAAGGAAAAATAAAATAACATAATGTAAAAGTTTGTGGATGGTAGAACTTGAACTTAGATGCCCAAATAGACATTTAAGCCATATGACCACCCACGAGGCAGGATTCTAGTTATTTAAAGAAAAAACAATATTTTTACATATAATAACTATAATATGGACGTCTTAAACCATCGGTCCTTGGGCCGACGTCCAGCTTGTCCGACCCCAAGGACGAGTCTGGTCTTGCATTATGCGTGATACAAGCCATTTAATAGGAATCATAACGACTTTTATAAGTTGCATAATTTGATATATCACTGGTAAGTGAATATTACATACAAAAATGTTTTTTTTCCCTTGCACGGTTCCATGCATGACATGTTACAAATTCTGCTCGGTTAAATTGATAATATTGCCTTGTTCAAGGGAGATTCATATGAGTGCATTTTTTTGTATGAATTGTCATAAGGAGATGACAATGAGCCCGTCTAGCTTAGTTGGTAGAGCGCAAGGCTCTTAACCTTGTGGTCGTGGGTTCGAGCCCCACAGTGGGCGAACTACTTTTGCCCAACCAACCACCCCCCTCTTTCGTCATACTGATGCAGGAAGCTATAAGAGTAGAGTAGGGTTTTATAGCTTTGGGAGTTACCGGATACTTTTGCACCAATTATTGTAGATTCTTTAGAAATTTTTTGCATAATCGTTCACCACAAATTCTCCATGTGTCTTGAGCATCATTCAGTTGAACTATTTATTCATAAGATGACCATTAGCCTAATATAATGCAAATATTAGATGCCCAGCTCATGTTCTGAAGACAATATATAATAACTTCAACAATCTATTTATTGTTTTTTACAGTCCTTGTCTTTTCAGGAGATGATTGAGTTAAGACTTGTAAGTTTGAGATTCATTATTTGTCCAGGTTTAATGACCTCAGGATTTGATCTATGATTTACATACTTACAACATCTCTGTAAAACATGAATTTTATATAATTAAATACTTCACTAAATAACAGAATCAATATGAATCCATGTTCATTTAGTATACAATATTTTTCTTCTTTGTTACAACTGTCCATTCCAATTAACGAGATGGATGGATAACATATTGGGAATCCTTATTTGAATTTCAAATAATTAACACGACATACTCACAACCTTGGTAACACGGTAAACACGTATGTAATACTGTGTTCATCTTTGGAAACTCGTACATATAATTTAGCTTTCACAAAAAATCGAACTACTCAACAGCCTGAGCGATATTGCTAATGAATAAACCATTAAAACACTGCCCTAATCAATAAAAAAATTGGCACCGAGTTTGTTAATTTCTTACCTAATAGTGTTCTTCCTTCTATCTAACTTGATAGCGAGCTTCCCTAGAATTTTATTTTCAATGCAAGCATACTCAGATGGTCCTAATCTTCTCGTAGTCATGCTTACATTTCTCACATTTACATGCAGCAATGTGTACAGTAACAACGTAGATTATGTACAGTAATAATGTAGATTATGTAAGACAAAGGCACATAGGAGGTTATTCATGGGCGGTGGCCCATGATTCAGATATGTATGGATATATGTCTCGTGCTCATGAGTATACTATATGCTAACAGATTGCCACTACATCAGTAGATATTTAATAGAGCAAGGGTGTCTGGTGCAGGTTAGTTCTAGTAAGAATTTTTTTTCGTCTTCAGTATGAAACTTTTAGGTTTGATCAGTTTGCGTCTAATTGTAGCTAGGCCTATCAATGGGTTAGATTAGGTCTGGATGGCTTAAACCCGAGCCTGGCTACTACAATTGTAACCTGAGCCCAGCCTGAGCCTGCTGGGTATTTCAAACTCATTACTTGAGCCCGGACTGTTGGGTTTTTTGAGCCCATTGTGTAAAATTGTATACATGGCTTAAAATATCGATGATATAACCATCATCTTAACCCGTGACATTGGAAATTTGGTACATGAATAATGTTTGCAAACGAATTGGTTGGTGATGAAACATGTCTCACAAACAAATTGGAGAATCGAGCTTCGCTTGTAAACTTGGCTCCCAATTGATTGTGCACCAAATCCACGGTGCACATACTTCATGTATTTTACATGATACTATCAAGTTTAAACGAAAATACTTGATTGTAGATTGAAAATTTTGAAAGTGGAAATATAACTTGGGAAATGAGAATTTGTATTGCGATTTCAATTTTGTTTAAAAAAATATTTTAGTTTGCAACTCATTATTCCATAATTTAACCTTTTTTGTTTGCTTCAAAAATGCATTATCAAACATTTATCTCAAAAAAAGAGATCCCAAGTTTTTTTTAACACGGTTAATTGATGGTAATGAAATTCGATATTAATAATTTTAAATAGATAACCTAGACGCATAATATTATTACAAAGTGGATATGCAGAAATGCCAAGTACAGTTTGTACTTTCTATTAATAGTTTCATTTTTGAAAGAATTATATACTCTTGGAAATGAAAAGTAATGGAATATAAATAAGTACAATGACCCTCTTTTGATGAATCAATGCCAAACAAATACCTTAATATGAAAACAGAATCAACAAATGTGAGTGTTTAAGTTGAGAAAAGAACTTGGATGAGAATATTAAATTGGTAGGGACTTTAAGATAAAATAGTAACGAGAATCAAGAAGAGGAGAGCAAAAGCTTCTGCTTTGCTATTATTTTTGTTAGACGATTACATAGATTTAGCAGATGTGTTTGTTTGTAATAAATTACCATTTTTTAAATGGAAAAAAATTATGTAGACCTGAATATAAAATATTTGGTGATAATTTGAGAAAAACCTTGTAAATTATTCTAGAAGTTATAAATTATAGGGACTTAAATGTAAATGGGATGGAGAATTAAGGAGAACCATGTACCTAATTGTGGAAATTGTAAAATATAGAGTTGAATGTAGAATAATATAATAAAATTAAGATGATTTTTAATAATTCTTAGAATTAACAAGAGACTTGGATATTTTGCAACATTATTATTATTTAATATACATGATTGGTTACTGTATAGGTACTGTACCTTAGATATGAAAGAAGAGAGGTTGGGGACTTGAATTTGATTACCTAGCGAAGTGATGATTAAAGTAAAATTAAAAATTGATTAAAAAGCTTTCATAGCTCAGTTTGTTAGAGCACCCGTTTAGTAAGCGGGAGGTCTTGAGTTCAACTCTCAATGAAAGCAAGTCATTTTTTTTTCCAAAAAAATATTTTTCTCCTCAAATAAAGTGAGTATTATTTTAATTTGTGTCTTCTTGGTTGACCATTCTTCACCTTTCTCTTAACTTTGACCTCTCGTACTAGAATAGGCGAACCAAGATAATTTTTTTTCAAAAAAAATGTTTTTCTCTTTACTATTTTAATTTGTGTCCTTTTTTTCCTCTCGTATACCTATAGTACCATCAGTCTGCCTGTTCTTGGTCGACCATTCTTCACCTTGCTCTTAACTTTGAGCTCTCGTATTAGAATAGGCGAACCAAGTAAATGGACGTTCATCTAGCTAAGTGAATGGAAGACCATTGACACATAGAAGATTAATATTAAATAAGCAAATGCATATATACGATGATATAGACTAAAGAAGTTTAAATAATCCTTTGTCAAAAATGATATGAGATTCAAATATATTTACGACAGTCAAGTAAACTTTAATCTAGAACAAATGATTATTTGCTCCACTATTTAATTCATTGTTCCTCAATTTGAACTTAAGGTCTTCCATTTGTTCTTATTTACATTTGGAATTTGGTTTAAGAATAATTACACTTTATCTTGTTAATGCGTTTCTCATCAATGTTATTAACAGATTCCATATAGATAAAATTTGAAATAAATCGAAACTGATATCTTGAAGGAAAAATTAAAATGAATGCTGCTATGATTCTTTATTGCAATTTGATTACAGTTTTCTTTCATATGCTTTTTGTTGCCAATAACAGTCTCTTATATACAAGTTAAAACAAAAATGTGCTTTGGGCTTTCGGGTATTAGTTACAGCCCATATATGCCTTAACTATGTTGTGATAAAAGAAACATGACGAGCTGCATGCTCTCTAATTCCCCCCCCCCCCTCAAACCAATATTAGGTTTAGGGTTACTTTTGCATCTAGATCCATGGCGGTGCTTGAGAGAGCGGTCACGAATTTCCTCGATCCTCCACACTAATTGATTCTTCACCGCAAGTCCTCTCCTTTAACTGAGAATTCCTAGTAACTTTTGATATCCCTTCAGAGTTCGACTTAAGATCTTCCTTTTTAGATCTGGTTATAGTATTATTCTGAGACAACATGCTTGCTGAAGTTACTCCTGTTTGAGGTGACTTGATCTGAGCTTTCTTTTCTTTGTCGAAGATTGTCTTTGTGAGAACTGCCTTGTTCTCTACCTTCAGTTCGGCTCGAAGCTTTAGAAAGTTTCTTGCTGATAAAGCCTTGGTAAGCACCTCCGCACATTGGTAAGTCGAAGGTATGTGATTGATTTGCAAATTTCCTCTCTGAACTTGCTCACGAACAAAATATAAGTCAATTTCGATGTGTTTTGTTCGTGCAAGCAATATTGGGTTGGCTGCCATGCACACAGTGCTTTGATTATCACACCATAATATTGGTTTGACTACCGTGTTGATTTGTAATTCTTTTAGTAGAGATTGTAGCCAAATTATCTCTGCAGTAGCACTTGCAACACTTCTATATTCTGCTTCTGTGCTTCAACTCGATACAGTGGTCAGTTTTTTTGAGCACCATGACACCAGATTGTCTCCAATGCAGATGTAGTATCCTGTTACAGACTTTCGATCATCGATGTCTGTAGCCCAACTGCATCTGCATATGCTACTATGTTTAAATTACTGCATGCTCTTAACATTAATCCAAAGTCCATTGTTCCTTTAAGATATCCGAGAACCCTTTTTACTGCCTTCCAGTATTCATCATGTGGTTCCTTCATAAATTGAGAAACTTTGTTAACACTAAATGATATATTTGGCCTAGTAATAGTAGTGTATTGTAGTGCTCCTACAATACTTTTATATTGTTTGATATTTTATATGGATTCTTCCCTGTTTTTGGGCAGTTGCTGACTGCTGATCGTAGGAGTTGGTTGTGATTTTGCCTCATGCATCTTTGATTTGATAAGAATTTCTTTAATGTAGTTCTTCTGACTTAGCAATATCTCTGTCTTTGATTTTCTGTTGACTTCAATCCTAAGAAAATAGTTGAGATTGCAAAGATCTTTGATGGAAAATTGCTTGTTAAGATATTGTATGATGTTTGTAATTTCTGCACTATCATCACCTGTTATGATCATGTCATCAACATATATTAGGATATAAATAATATGATTATTATAGCTTTTGACAAATAAAAAGTTATCCGATTTGGTAGATTGATAGCCTAGAGAAGTTAATGTGGCCTTCAGTCTATCAAACCATACTCTTGGTTCTTGTTTCAAGCCATTTATGGCCTTGTTCAATTTGCAAACTTGATTATCATTTTTTTGTACCGCCGTGGCTGTTGCATGTAGATTTCTTCTTGTAGAATCCCATTTAACAATGCATTGTTAACATCCAGTTGCCTTATGCCCCAATTTTTTCTTAAGGCAACTTTGAGCACAACTATGATAGTTGTTGGTTTTACTACAGGTGAGAATGTCTCACTGAAGTCAAAACCATGTTGTTGAGTATATCCTTTGGCAACTAATCTTGCCTTGTATTTGGACACTGTTCCATCTGGATTTTTCTTCAGTTTATAAGTCCATTTGCATCCTATTATGTTTTTGTTTGTTGGTGGAAACACAAGATTCCATGTTTTATTCTTCATCAGTGCTTGATATTCTTCATTCATTGTTGTTCTCCAGTTATGCTTGTTCAAATGACTCTGGCTCTTTAGTATTTGTTGTTGCTGTATAGATTTTTGGCTTGAATATCCCTCTTTTGGATCTAGTGATCATGTGATGACCTGTTCTGGTTGGTAATTCAGTATCAGTTGATGTTGAATTATCATCCTCACCGGTGCTGTCCAGGGATTGCTCTTATAATCTGTCAGTACTAATTCTTTGACTTTGATTTCTTGATGTAGTAGATGATTGAACAGGTATGTCAGGCTGTTCCTCTGTTCCATGACCTAGTTCAGGCAACACAGTGTGTTGTGGTTCAGAAAAACCTGCTTCCTTGAGATTCCATGCCTCAGAATATACAGGTATATGTGAAATAGATGTTCTTGGATTATATATCTTCTGAGTAGTTTTTATATTTGCTGAAGCAAAAGGAAATACCTTTTCATTGAATACTACATGTCTACTAATAAATATTTCTCCTGAGTTATCCAAGCTTTTGTAACCTTTCTGCTTGGTTGCATAACCTAAGAATGTGCAAGGATGAGATCTAAAATCTAATTTGTATCTATTATATGGTCTTCGATTGGGAAAACATAGACATCCAAATGTTCTAAGATCATCATAATTGGGTTTGATTCCAATGAGTTTTTCAACTGGACATACTCCATTTAGTACTTTAGTTGGAAGTCTATTGATCAAATATACTGAAGTACTAAATGAGTCTTGCCAGAATTTCAGGGGTAGAGATGCCTGAGCAAGTAAAGTTATCCCTGTTTCTACTATGTGTCTGTGTTTTCTCTCGACTAGACCATTTTGTTCAGAGGTATATGGACACGTGATTCTATGTATTATATCTCTGTTTAAGAAAAAACTTGTCAAGTGATTGTATTCACTACCACCATCACTTTGAACAACTTTAGCTTTATGGCAAATTTGTCTTTCAACTTGAGTAATAAAATGTATAACAGCATTATAAGTCTCTGCCTTAGTTTTTAGAAAATATATACATGTATATCTAGTAAATGCATCAACAAAGGATATGTAGTATCTATAACCATAGTCAGAATTAATGGGTGCAGGACCCCAAAGATCAGTTGTAATCAATTCTAGTGGCATTTTGTATTCAGTAGTAGAATCAGCAAAGGGTAATTTATGACTTTTGCCCATTTGGCAATAAGTACAAACATATGGCAAAGTAGGATCATTAAAGGAAACTTTAATCTCTTTCAAACCTTTTTTACAACATGTGCATTGGGATGTCCCAATTTATAATGCCACTGATCAAATACACTTTTATTGTTTTCAACAGATGGTGTTTCACAGTTATTGCTACACTTTACTTTCTCAACAATGTTTCTGCAGTTAGTCACAGTGAACTTGTATAGTCCGTTCACTGCATCACCCTGCAAAAGTTTTTCACCAGTTAGTATGTCTTTAACTAAACTGTATTTGAGATAGAATTCAAAATACACATTATTATCATGTGCAAATTGAGAAACACTCATAAGATTTTTCTTAATTCTTGGTACTCTTAACATATTGTTGAGGTATAATTGCCTTTTACCTTTAATATAGGCATTACCAATATGAGTGATCCCAATAGGCATACCATCTCCCATAAATATGGACTGTTTGCTTCTATACTCCTTGTTGCCAAGATTTAAGTTGTCATGATTATTTGTCAAATGATTGGTTGCACCTGAGTCTGGATACCATGCTTCATCTTGTATATGTTCTGATTTTGCTGTTTCATCTTGATGTTGATTCATGCCATTACTCTGTTTATTAGACTCATGTTGAACTTGTGCTATGTTTGCACTGTGATTACCATTCCTTTAAATGTCTGAATTTTGTCCTGGTACATAATTGGCATTGAATCTGAAATAACATTTTGGTGCAGTGTGACCAATCTTCTCACAGATCTGACACTTTGGTCTGTTGTTGTTGCTCCATCTTCCCCAGCCTCTGCTTCTTACAACAGGGTTTCCCCTTTGATATTGCTGATTATTGTGATTTTGATTTCTGTTCTTATTATTATTTGAGGCAAAGTTGATGGACATATCACTGTCTATTGGCTTCTTGAACTCCAACTACAGATTCATATTCATCCCCTAACCCGGTTAAAATAGTTAACACTTGCTCTGTGTTTTGAAACTTTGTGTCCTGCAGCTTCAAGCATACCACATATGTTCTCGACCTTTCCTAGATAGTCTCTCATTGTTTGACTCTCTTTTCTGACATTCTGTAATTGCCTTTTGTAATGCATTACTCCGGCTGCAGATTGAGTGTTAAAAATTCTTTCCACTGTCAACCAGATTTCATTAGCAGTTCTACGTCTAATTACTTGAGGCAGTAGTTTAACATTTATTGATGAAAGTAGCCAATAACTTATAAGACTATCTTGCCTTTGATACTTAACATATTCTCAATTGTTTACAGTTTTGTTTTCTGAACCAGTGATGAACTTGGAAGGAACAACAGTAGTGCCAAGAATGAATCCTTCCAAGCCATACCCTCTTGGAGTAGTCTCAACTTGAATTTTCCAAAGTAGATAATTATCTTCTTCAAGTTGTGCTGTGATGAGTTGAATCTGAGGACTAATTGTGGCTTTCAGGAGATTCTCTGTTGCGGTAGTGGTTTGCTGTGGTGGATTAGACTATTATCAGAGGTTTCTGAGTTATTATCAGCCATGAAGAAGCTTCTTGAATCAAGAAATACTTGAACAATTTGAAATCAGATAGAGAGATCAAGAACTCGTTTCTGCAGAATTCAGGTATGTTGCAACAGGGTTTAAATGATGATTTTTAATCTGATAAGCCAGTGGTTTGGCACTTGCCTTCTTTCTGTTTTGATGAGTTTCTTGAGATCTTGACTGATTTTTTATTTTTCTTTGATTCTGACTTGATCAATGAGAAAGACTGAGTGCAGCCAGAGCTTTCTAGGCGAGGCACTTGTCTTTGGAGATAAGTCTTATGATACCGAAATGATGATAATGTTTCTGATGGGTAATTAATCTCCCAATGATGAGATTTATCTGATGGAGATTAATATCTTCTTCTTTTGCAATGAATTTTGATGCAGTTTTGCCTTGTACTGGCTCTGATACCAAGATAAAATTTGAAATAAATCGAAACTGATATCTTGAAGGAGAAATTAAAATGAATGTTGCTGTAATTCTTTATTGCAAAATGAAGTATTGATTACAGTTTTCTTTCATACGCTTTCTGTTGCCAGTAAGAGTCTCTTATATAAAATTTAAAACAAAAATGGGCTTTGGGCTTTCGGGTATAAGTTACAGCTCATATATGCCTTAACTATGCTGAGATAAAAGATACATGACGAGCCGCATACTCTCTAATTCATATGCATTAGCAGATGGTCAGTTAAAGTGAAGAGATTGTACTTGGATTGATTGTTCAACATGAGAGTCAAGTAAGCAATAAACTAGCTATATAGCCTATAGGTTCACATTTAATGAGACAGCAAAAGAGAACTATAATATTTTCGTCAGGGTGGTCTTGTATATGAAGTACTTCAAGCGCTCAACTGTTTACAAGAATATATAACTTTACTTGCTCTCATGAAGGTCCTTCATTTGTTTGACCATTTTTATTACAGAAGCGAATCAGAAAACACATTGCGGCGCACTTTCATTGTCAGTTTTAGGAGAACAAATGAACACGGATTCGTTGACTCTATCATTGCATGACTCTCAATCTACCAGCGTAACTCTACAAAAGGCAATATCTATCTGAACCATGTTATAACATTGAATAAAACATCAATAGTATTTATTAATAAATACAAGATCAACATATTTATTAATAACGACAAGATAAGTAAAATGAAACTAATATAACATATTTTCGTTCCTTCCAGGATTTCCATCATTTCCTCAAATCATCATTGTGTTCCATCTACCTATCTATTTGATAACTAAAATGTAAACAAGTCTTGATAGAAGAATGCATAATTTGTGAGAAGTTGTAAAATTATTATATCATAATAATTTTACAACTAAATGAATTTTCCACCCAAAAAACAATGATCTAATTTATAGGCAGAAATTAGTATTTACTTGCCTGCTAATACTGTTAAGTGCGTTCTTTTTGTTGACGAATATTTCCTTTAACAATTTAGGTTTGTTTTAGAAAGAAATAACAAAATTAGTCCAGTTTTAAAAATAATTACAGAAATAGACCACTTTTTTTTTGTCTATATAATTGGCGAATTTTCAAAAACTGCCTAAAATAAAAAGCTATGATACGTTGGCGATTTTCTAAAAGTCGCCAACTATGAAATATGCATTTTCTTTGGGCGATTTTTCGAAAATCGTCTGTTGGTGACTTTTGAAAACTCGCCAACTAAATAGACAAAAAAAAGTGGTCTATTTCTATAATTATTTTTAAAACTGGACTAATTTTGTTATTTCTTTCTAAAACAAACCTATAATGGTAAATTTTCCTTTTATATATGTTTGGGGAACTTGAGTTTTATGTCCTTTTTGTTCTGTTTATTTTTTTCTAGAAGAGCTTTAACTTTTCTGCTTGAGATTGGTGTTTTCTATATTATCCTTAAATATCTTTGCCCTGTGGTTTACATAGAAGCTATGCTTTCCTTTTTTTTCTTCCCTAATTTCTTACAAGAAATTTCACCGAGGGCTTCCCACACTTAACCATAACTAAGTTTCCATGACCGAGCAAAAAATTATTAAGTAGATTTGCACTGCAAGTCATCAGAAAGAGTTCAAAATCAGATCCCAACTTCAAACAGGATTATAATCTAACCTATTTTTTCTTAAATATTTTGAATCCATTACTTTAAATAGTTCAAAATCAGATCCCAACTTTGAGAAATTTGATTATAATTATGTACAATTTATTTTAGTATGCAACTTTAGTTGAAATTTCAATAATAATATGTTAAATCTATTGAATGTGCTTAAAACGATCTTGCTCACAATTTAATCAAACACCTGCAGCCTATTTTCTGTTACAATATTAGTAATTAATATCAAAAGTAAATTAGGAGTTTGATAATCACCATAAAATAGTAATGACTTGTCTTGGAAGCTAAAAAAAGGTGTAGCATTTATAATACATTTGAAAGATTCTGGCATTCTCTCTTTATTACCTAGACTAGATAACAAACACCATGTAGATTTGCATTCTTGTTGTCATCTTGTCTCCATCTCTAGACGAGCCAGAACTATGGAATGGTCGAATGGTAAGCTAGAAATCCAACGAATAGAAAGCCAGAAATCCAACGATTATAACTCGAAAAGTCTGAATTCAACCAATAGTTGAGGGATGACATATGGTCTTCTCTATGACCTGAAGAAGCTAACCATTTTCCAGAAGAACAGAGTGACACAAAAGAAAGTCAACTAAAAGCAAGTAAAGTGACAACCCGGTCCCAATCTCTGAATGTGAGCTAAACAAACAAGTTAAAGGGGATCAATAAGCATATAACATGGAGCAAAGGAAGATTGACCATGAGCTTTCTATTCAAGAAGGTGAGAAGTACTTGATCAAAAGTCCAAGAATGTAATAAATGACAACTTGGCACCGAGTTGTGAGGCCCAACTCGGTACCGAGTTAACTACCAATTTGTGAACATGGTCAAGATCCTCTTCCTGAATCTTCTCCTAAATGTGAATAACGTGACTAGTAAATATCGAAGCATGTTTCACTAATCTACGTTTATAAACAGGAGGTGGGGAGCACTAGTTCGAAATCCTTTTTCTGTTTCTAGAATTTATGATTTTACTCTGTCACTATGTTGGATTCTCACCGATTATGAGCACTGAATTGTAAGAATGCAGTTTATAAAATCTCTGAATATCATTAACAAAGTTCAAGTGGACGTAGGTTAGAGTTTAGCCAAACTATTATAAATTGTCATGTATGATTTACTTCGATTTTCATTTAATTCTCTATAATTCTAATCGGGTGTTTGTCCAACTTTTGATGCAAAAATTTTGATGCTTTTATTGAGAAAACTCGAATTTCTCACTGTTTGTATCTATCTTTAACCTTTGGATTGCTATAATCCATGAACTAGATCAACAAGTATTCATAAGGTCTGTGGTAATTTCGTTTTTCCTTAAAATCTATCATGTGATCTACAAAGGCAATGGCATCAAGGAAAAGTTCACTATCTCCAAACCCACCAATGAAGCAGAGGATGATGTTCTCGGCACGGAGAAGAAACCAATCAGCCTAGTACGTAGAAATTCAGAGTGCATCAGAAATGGTTACCAGGGTTGATTTGGATAAGATGATGAGGGAAATGAATGAAAAGCTAATGGAAAGCCAAAACGCTGTGATGAAGCAGATGAAAGGAACTATGGAGGTTAGGACCTAACTATCCTAAGATCATAGGTGGAATAGAAAGGAATTGTCACCTTTCGATTAAGAAGAAGATAGTTCCTCCTCATCGGGAAGAAACCACATAGAAGGAAAGAAAAAAAGAAGGGAAAGGAAGATGAGACTTCCAAAATTAAAGTTGGGAAGACCTAGGTTGGTAGGACACAACTCGATGTCGAACCAACTCTATGACTCGGTACCGATCATGCCCCCCAAGTCGCGAATGACGATACTTTTGTTAACTTACAAGATGATGTTGATGCTGACGATAGCCCTGTTACTGGCGACCAGAATGGTGGAGTTCAGACGAATACCATTGTACGTCACGTACAGATCGTAGAAATAGGTCAACAGGGTGAATGGTTCTCTTAGAGATAGGAGAACCCATATATCATGGAACAAACCGAGACGGTTTGTGGAGCCAAACACTTGGGCCAGGCTATGATGGTCATCGTTTGGCCGATTCGATAGAACCAGAATTTTTAGCTGATATGGTGAGGTAGCCGATAAATGAAAATCGGCTTTGAAACAATGATGACTGGGTTCTTCCCTAGCAGGATGTAACGACCTCCTTTTTCGACCCTCGAATGCCAACACTAATACGTTCATGATATTCACGTGCCGAACATCCAAGTGACGGAAAGACCAATTGGTAGAGTAAAAGAAAAAAAGAAAATGAACAAGAAAGAGAAGAATGAAAACATTAGAATCTCATAGCGGAATGATAACTTATAATATCAAAATACAGTACACGGTGTTACTCTAACATACCTAGCATGTCAGAGTTCCTAATCTAAGTATTATCATCATTCTAAATAGTTATAATAGCATATCCTTACGATTGCTGATAAATATACATAAAGTAACGCAGTGAAAATAGATACCATGGTAGATAATCATCCAACTGCTCTCCAAAACTAGACTGTGTCCACATGTTTTAGTGGTTTTTGTAATGAAAAGTTAATTTAACTTTATATAACTCCACATGTTTTAATGGTTTTTATATGAAAAATTGTTTCGTTGTATGTTGTATCGTTTTTATTTGACACCATTTGCTAATTTTAAACACAAATAAATAAATAAATAAATAATTTTTTTTATTTAAGGACAACCAAAATAATTTTGGGCTAGAGCCATCCAATGTTAAGGTCGACCATGTCTATTCATAGGGCCTTGGGCTGTAGCCTAGCTTTTCCAAGTTCACGAATAGGTCTGGTCTTGCATTATGGACGATGCAAGCCATCATATAGGAATCATAACGACTTTTACAAATCGCATAATCTGATAAATAGGTCATGCATAAATATTCCGTTCAAAAATTTTTTTTTTCCATTTTACAGTACAGTGCATGACATACTGATTTTGAAAATAAATTATGATAAAAAATTTATACTACTGAAACATCAATCTTGATCATTCAATTTTAAAGTTCGAAAGCAGTTAGTTGAAAAAAACGTAGACAAGAGCTCGGAAGAAAAACCGTTGCTAGATGGAAAACTTGAAACGACATCATGTATGAATTATGAAAGTAAACATTTTGTACGGTCAGATTTAGAAATCATGATTTATGAGAGGATATTCTTCTCGATGGCAAAACCAAAAGTGGAATTAAAATTAAAGCTGGACTAGATTTGCAATATTCAAATATTAAAAAAATGCTTGCGTGAGTGCAATATTCAAATTCCAAATCATTTATTTATGATGGGAAGCAGTAATAAAGCAGACGAATGAAAATGAGTCAACTTTTTTCATTCCCAATTCAATTTCCAAATTCATCATCTTCGATTACTCTCAACTTCTCCCACACCACGCGATTGTCAAGTAAGCGATACTTTCCAGAGGCAAAACCCTAACCTTTTCTTCTTCACTTGGGTTCACTCAATAAATTCCGGCATAGATATGTCTCTTTTTAGTTTCCTTTAAATTCAATTACATCACGTTAGATGTGCTCTCTTCAGTCTTCAGTTGCAAAATTCTGCTCAGTTAATTTGATTGTGTTTCCTTATTCAAGGAAGATTGATATATGTGTTTTTTCCCCTTTATGGATTATCGTAAATGGACAACAGCTAGCCCGTCTAGCTCAGTTGGTAGAGCGCAAGGCTCTTAACCTTGTGGTCATGGGTTCGAGCCCCATAGTGGGCAATCTTTTTTCCTTTTACGCCAACCAACCGTCCCTCTTTCATCATATTGATTCAGGAAGCTTTCAGAGTACAGTAGAGTTTTTGTAGGTTTGGGTTTTGAAGGTAGACAACGATGTCACACTTTTGTACCAGTTATCGTAGACGATGAAGTTATCCTGAACATGTTTGCACGTTTCAGTTGAGCTATTTATTCATGACATGACCATTAACGAAATATAGTAGTGATATTAGGTACCTAGCTCAAATACTAAAGACAATATATAAGCTAAATAGATTGGCCCACCAATTATTGCCTTTTCCACCCCATAAAAATTTAAAACTAATAATCGACTTTTTTGCCACTTATTATTTACGTATATGCTTTTTCACATTCTCTTCTCTTTTATGTCTTACAATTTACCGTAAAGACTGAATTCACCACGTGGCCACGTGGTTGCTGAAAGATTCACGTTAATAGCAAATGTGTCCATGAGGTATCCCACGTTTGTTTGCAATGTGTGGATCATATTTCCACCGCTCTTCAGTGATGTGGTATGGTAACCAATGCCAATTAAAAGAAAATAACAATGCAATTGAATCGCACACATACAAACACATATCGATTAGCTGCAAAAAAAAATCACAAACAGGTACAACACTTTCAACATCACAGTGCTACATTGCTTAATGAATCTACTACGGTCACAAATATATACTAGCTATAAAAAACCTCAAATAGGTACTAGCTGCAGAAATACAAACACGTTCACATTGCTTAATGAACCTGCTGCAATCACAGTGCAACATTCAACATCAAACACATACTAACATAGCAAAAAAAAATCTCAGTAACATCCCGACTTTGTTCAATTTTGCTTGATCCTTCAACTTAATTTTTAACTTTTCTGCTTTCTTGCTCTCACACGGCGGTCTCTCTCTAAAGTTTTTAGTGGATTACGTACTGCTTTATCTGTAAAAAAAATTATTTTTAGAAGCAAAAAGAATACTGTATTAAAAAAAAGCAGCACATTATTTCTATTGCGGTAAACATTGTTATCACGCAACCACATAGCATACAAACTTGAATTATCAATTAGGCCAAAAATCCAAAAAAAGAAAAAGAAAAATTGAATAGAAAATACTTTATTTATGCTTAGATTCGACTTCTCTCTCCATTCGAATCAAAAATTGACTGAAAACTTTTGTTTTTTTATTTATGTGTTTTGAGGAGCTAGTTAGGGTTTGTGCAATATGTTTTTGGAAGAAGGAAATTGATTTTACAGAAGGAATGGATTAGACATGGTAAACGAAGGTAGTGGCAGTTTTGGAAGAAACTGAAGTGGAAAAAGAAAAAATTGGGATGTGTGCTATTTTTTTGATTACTAGAATTAGCCCAATATATAATATTCTTTGACGATCTATTTACTGCTTTCATCAGTACTTGTCTGTTCAGGAGACGATTGGGTTAAGACTTTTAAGTTTAAATTCAACATTTGTCCACGTTTAATGACCTCAGGATTTGATCTACGATTTTGCTTGCAATATCTCTGTAAACAATGAATTATATAACTAACACTTCGCCAGATGATAGAACCAACATGATTCCATGTTCATTCAGTATAAACTATTTTTCTTCTTTGTTTCAACTGTACATTTCTATTAACAAGATGGATGGATAATAGATTGGGAATCCTTATAATTTATTTTTCTTCTTTGTTTCTACTGTTCATTGCTGTTAACCAATATAAAAATGGCATCAAGTTTGTTAATATCTAACCTAATCAAACCGACCGTTAGGGAGGTTTGTTTACTATCACTGGCTAAAATCAATTTCTCTGAATCCAAAATTATATGCCTCGTTCCTCTCTATTGTTGCTTTGGTGTACTTTTACGATATTATTCTCCTCCGTTTTGACCGTCTTCGTCAAACGCTGCCATTACCGCATTTTCCGATAAATCTTCTTAAAATATCTCCAACTACCATTATTAAAACCTAAATTCTCAATTTTCCCTAAATTTCAATTATCACCGAAATCGCCTTCTTGTTGAGTCCATTGACAACTCCAAATCACTTGCATTGCCCTAGCCTAAAATCGTTCTTTGATAAAAAACGCGATCCAGTTTTCCAAATCAATTTCTATAAAACCCTAAAAGATCTGATTTTCCCAAAATCCAAAAATAAAATAGCTCGAGCAATTGAAGATTTCAAAATTTCCGTGTATGGAGAAAACCATGATCTGGAAGGAGAAAATTCAAAGGCTAAAAAAATGCTCCTAGCGAGGCCTCTAAGAAACGGAAAGCAGAAGCTTAAGCAGCTGTTCAAAGTTATGATTGGACTGACCTCACAGATAATGGAAAGGTAACTAAATGTATAAGTTTTATTTCATACTATTTTATTCACTACCACATAGCAGTGGGTTTATTTCATACTACTTTTTTTTGTTTGTAATTCTTGGCTATGCATAATCTTTTTCCAGCTGTTGAACTTGATAGCTGGTTAAATGTAGGCTTTATTTAGGAGTTATTGTGAGATTACTTTTTCAGCCTACATTGAAATATTACCAATTTTTTTACCGTAGACGCTTCTCTTAACTTGATTTTTCAGAATTTGTGTACATAAATTAATTTCACATTGGTACTCTTTGCCGTTGGGACTTTTCACCACATTTCACATTAATCCATTTATATAATTCAATGTTTTAGATTCTAAGATTCATTAGTATTTTGATAAATTTCACGCTGAAACGTGAAATGTGTTTATATATAACGATAAAAGGGTTTTCACGCTGAAAATTTTATAAATTTCTAAAGAAAAATGAGTCTAATACTGAATCATTTGATAAAATTAAAGGTCCTCCTGTAGAGGTTGACAATTTAAAGAAGGTAGTTAATGACAAGTCATGAAGCATAAAAAATGGAAAAATTAACAGTGATTCTAGGGCTGCATATTTTCTAAAAGTATATTTTCTATAATATTTTTATTTATTTTTGTTTCTAATAATCTTTTTTAATATACTATTACTGCATGCTCAACTGAAATTAATGAGTTTATAAGAAATGCGTTCCTTTCAAAATTAGCAATCGAATGGTCAATTTTCCCACCATTGTGCGCTTATACTAATATAAACTAAACTTAAACGTATTCTTTGATATACACTCTACTTTAGCAAATAACTCGGCAGTGTCACTCAGGTTGTTTGGAGTGTGCTTTCTTTAAGCTGTAGAGGAATAAAGCAGGGACATATTGCATGTACTAGCAATGTGATTCCTAGTGGTCGGATTACATGATCTAAGGCCGTTGCTTGCAGTGCAAATGTAAAGATACTCCATCAAAAACCTCCTCTCCCTAAACCCAATATAAGGAAGCAACAACTCTGTAAAAAAGTGAGAGATGAGAACAATTATGCTGCTCCAACTGCGGTGTCTCAGTGCAAGAAAAGGGCAACGCTGAACGATGTAACAAACATTTGCTTTAACATCCAAGGGATGCGTCAATGTTACAAAATCTTAGGTTCACATAAGTTGATGTTATTTTATTTTATTTTGTCTACATGCTAGTTAATCAAGTAAACCAACAGCTATTTCAGCCCAATTTCCAGCTAGTATCAGAAAATAGAAATATGCACTTTCTTCTTTGCGTTGCCCGTTAAAATTTCAGCGTTGTAGTAATAGTGTTGAATTTTTCGTCTAAGTACTTTATCGAGTTTAGACTAATTATTATTTCATTGTCTATTACAACCCTTCCACCTAATGAATGATCTTATTAGGGGTGTGCAAATGATTGGTTCGGTCTGAAATCGACAAGAAAAATATAACCAGATTAACTATTAAACAAACAAAATCCGAACTAAACCGGTATCTTCAAAATAAAAACCGACTAAACTGGTTCGGTTCGCTTGGTTCATTGGTTGGTGCTTAAATTACCTAAGTGTAGTTGTAAACATAACATGAGAAGAACCGAACAAGCTGGTGAATTGGAGATGTACTATTTGTTAATTCACACTTGGCACCATAGTAGGCTAACCGAGTTTGTATTAACTTCTTTTTACTATAATTTGTCGTACCAATGTTTATTTTTGGGATGCTAAGGTAACATATCAAGGATAACATTTTTTCATAACTATTTTTATTTTATATTCCTTGTCGTATTCTAGACTAAAATTCAGATTGAATCACATGTTCTTTTTAGTAATAGATTGAGGATTGGTTGAAAATGTTTAGACATCATTTTTTTGTGTTTTACCTACAGCCAAGAAAGTGTTTTTTTGGTGTAATAAGAAGATCTTTCGTGCAATGTTTTTTGCTATAACTCTAACCTTGAACACCCTCGAAAGGATTTTTTTCTCTATGAGCAGAAGCATTATAGGCACAAACAATTATCACTGCCATGTAATAATAATCCGATTACTAATATTTCTACTGTAAACATATCTAGGCTACCTAATGAGTATTAATTTTTATGTTGGATTTATTATTATAGGATAGGATGTGGAACTAGAGGGGTTCATTGTTCTGGAATCATGAGGTACCATTTTTGAAAATTAAAAAAGCATTTGATTACAGGCTTAGTGGTATTGGCATCAGATGTATTATTAAGATTGATAGATAGTTGATAATAGGCATGCTTGTAAGTAGTGCATTCCTTGGATATGTACACATAAATATAAAGTAGTTGAGACTTATGTTTGCAAACAAAGGTATCTAGAAAAAATGTGCTTTCACAAAGTATTTTTTCTAAAAAAATAAAAAAAAATTGGGTTCTAATAACGTATTTTTTTTGTTAAACATACTATTACTGCATGCTTAATTCAAATTAATGATATTATAATAAATGCATTTCTTTCAAAACTAATAATTGAACGGTCGGTTTCTCCACCATTGTACGGTTATACTAGTAGTGTTCTTCCCTCTATCTAACCTGAAAATGATCTTCCTTGTAATTTTATTTTCAATGCAAGCAAGCATACTTAGATGGTCCTGATCTTCTTGTAGTCATGCTTACAACTCTCACGCATTTACATACAGCAACGCGTACATTACCAACGTAGATTATGTAAGACGAGGGCATATATGAGGTTATTCACGTGTGATGGCCCATAATCCGGATATACATGGATATATGTTTTATGCTCAGACCATAACCAACAAATATTATGTTCACTCCACCCTCTTTTGTCGGCGGCAACCGAGCAAATGGATGACGCAACCAGAAGAGGCAAAAAAGTCATAAACTGGTTTGGAAAAAAGTTTATAATGGCAAAGAGTTTGCCATTATATGTTTATAACGGCAAACTCTTTGTCGTTATAAACTATAACCCTAGTTATAAACTTATAATGGTAAAAACTTTGTGGTTATAAAACCCAACCTCTGTTCACTCAACCAGCCACAAGAACAACTTCAACCAGCTACAGCGAAACGAACAAGTCACATCCAATTGTTCCATGACTTGTTTAGCAACTGGACAAGTCATTGTTGGTTGTGCCCTCATGAGTTTGCTATATGCTAGCCCGGCCCTTCTCCAAAGCAGCATCTCCTTCAAATCAATCTCGGCATAATCCGGCTGGCGATTGGCGAGGCGAGGCAGTGGCGACAACTCCATCTCGGCTTCATGTCCTACAAATCAATCGACACGACATCAACTCCATATATCAAAGACTCTAATAGACGCAGAAGCACAAGTTGATCTAAGGCACAAATTCAGCACCATTTAGGGCACAAATCCAGCACAGTTAAGTTAAAATTGGATAGTAGTTAATATTCATATTTTTATCATTTTGGAAAATTGGATAGTGGTTAAACTTATAGGAACAATTTTAGTTGGTTCTCTATTTTTTCCAAACTAGAGTATTGTGTGTACAAAATGGTCGGAGATGCTTCAAGTGGCTTAAATGTAGAAAGATTGAAGGATAAGAGGTTTATGGCTCAAAATTTTGAACTGTGATGTTGAAATCACCGGCAGCATAAAGAAAACGGTGATACTGGTGAAATATTTGTACTTAAAAAGAACTGCGGTGATACTGGTGAAATATTTGTACTTAAAAAGAACTGAGGTTTTGTTGAATGTTTTTTCAAATAAGATCCCCTACGGAGGGGGGGGGTCCGGGGGGGTGGTATTATTCTTCTGCGTGTTTCTTCTGATCTGTGCAAGTAATCACAACTTGCACGGATAATCTCAATTGTATCCTGAAAGAAGGTTTTCGTTCTACCCACTGTGATAAAGAAGTGGAAAACATTCTTCAAAGACAACGATTATTTGCCTTGGAGTGATTAGTTTTATATTAACCTACTTTAAACAACAGGTTTGGCTTTTTTTATTTAAATAGAAATACATTTTATATCCAGATATAAAGAACAAGAACGAGTAATGGCAACATTTGAGAGGGATCTGCATCTGCCAATTAGTTGTGTTGATGCATCTGAACGGTTCCTTACTAGACTTAAAGGTTTCAATGACCCAGATGCTAAAAGAAAAATCATTGGAAGTTAATTTATTTATATTTTTGCTGATTTTGCACTAGAATTGGAAAAGAAATTAGAAGAAAAAAAATCTGCTTTTCTTGTTCAAGGAACTCTATATCTAGATGTTATCGAGTTACGCCACCCTGAAATTGGAAGTTCCTTTCTCATATTAGTAATTTGCAAGATATGAAGAATGAATTTGATTGTTATCAGTTATTTTGCAAGTCATAAGGTTAAAAAAATGTTCCTAAGTAATGAACATTAATTTTGTTGTGGATGACTTAAATTATTGTTACGAATAAAATTATTTCTTTTTTTTCCTCTTCTCGTTATTCACAAACATATAAACTATTTTGATGATTTAATTAATGATAATAGCATCATTTTTGTATGAGGACTTGTTTTTGCAAAACTTCTAGGACCGGCCCTATCTATGTGCTAACCGATTGTCAGTATAGCAGTAGATATTTAACAGAGCGAGAACGTCTTGATGTGCAGGCTATCCTACTAAAAGAGGTTTTCATCTTCAGTATGAAATTTTTAAGTTTGATCAGTTTACGTTCGATTGTAACTAGACCTGTCATAGAATAAGAACCGGGTAGCTTAAAATCCGAACCCAAGCTCGGTTACTGTAATCGTAACTTGAGCCCAGACCGTATCACTCCAGCCCGTACTATCATATTTTTTGAGCCCTTCGAGTAAAATTGATCAAAATGTTGATTCTATAATCAAGCAGTTGGTACAAACCTGGAAAGAAGTGTGTAAAATTAGCTAATATAATAGGTTTATTTTATGACATTTCTGAGTTTACTAATAAGAAAATGATTGGCATTAGTTGGTTTGTCTTAACCCATTTCCTTTTGGTTTTTCTATTACGTAAAATATATGCATGGGTAATCTTTAATAGCATAAAAGCAATTATCTTTAACAATATGTACATGGGTTATCACTAATCTTATGAATGTGGGTTATCACCACGGTGGGTATTGTTCCCATGGTGGGTTAAAAACCTGGGTCTCAAAAAATTGACCCACAACTTTGTGGGTTTTAACATTAAGGATTAAACAACATTAAGGATTAAAAAAACAAAGACACACAGACGATTTTGAAGACTAATAAAATAAAGAAATTATAAGAATGCTTTACCAAAAATTGGTATGATGATCACGAATCTAATTAGAGCGTGTATCACGAAGGTAAGTTACGAAAGAAACGATTTCTATATTGAATATAGACGTTTCCTAATATTTAGATTTTGGATGTTGAAATGAATATTTTTTGGAAATTCCAACATGTATATCCTTTTATTGTTAATGGACTTGGTGTTTCAGTTAAATACTATTTTCAAAACATGACCCATAAAACATAGTTTCCATGATAACCATGTGGTTTATTTTAACTTCATTTTCGATCCCTGCTTGCTTATGTGGCCTTAGTCCAGTGTAGTTAAAGCGGGTTCTATGATGATAGAGATGCAATCGCTATGTACAATGATTAACAGTTTGGTCGACAGCAGAACAAACATGGATGACCAGTACTTACCATAATGGTAGTCTACGACGAATTTAGAAATGTCTAAGTTCGGTAAAGTTATTGTTTCCTTGAAACAATATTGCCTCCTCCACAGCATTGAATGATGATGATCAACTGTTTTTCAAGATGAAACAGACCGATCTCTGCTATTTCAAGCAATAATAAACTCAAGAGAGATTGAAAAAGAAGAGAGTGGAGAAGTATACAAGCTTAATAGATTATTTCGTATATTTTTGTTCTTTTGCCTGAAACCATGTTTATAGAGTTTTCAAACATTTATTCAATAAAACGACAATGTGATTTGGAAATCTGGCGATTCTTTAACCGATCAACGTGACCGTTAAAATGACTGTAAGTGCTAAGTGCCTATAGGACGCTTGAAACTGTTAAATTTTGGTGATACGGAATCACAAATAGAGGAAAATAAATATGCAAAAAAAGGAAAGAGAAGATTTTGTTTCCTCTAATTAATAGGCATATTTGAGTATGTTTATTTCTCTCCCTAATTGACTAATCAAATTATTTTTTGTCATCTAATGTTAACTTGGATATTAAGTAATTGATTATATAAATAGAGACTAGAAGGGATGGCAAAAGTGTGGTGGAAAATCAATTTGCTAATTTTCTCTTCTTCATATTTGTTCTTTTTCTCCAACAATTTTAGTCATATAGATATTTGCTCCCTTTCTCAATTTGGTTATTGATTCAGTGGTATTTTGAATACTTTAGCTTTATTCTATTTATTGTAAAAAAAAATTTGGTGAATCAATAAAGTGGGTGGTTGGGTGGAATATTTTGTGTTATTACGTTCTGATTTCAATTCCGCCTTGTTTTCGATCCAAGTTATCTCTTTGTGATTTGGATGACAAGATCCGTTGATAGAAGCTTCCACAAAGCGCTACTATTTTCGTAACGGTTTGGAATCAGAGCACAGATCATCGCAAAGCTTAGAGTAATTTTGGTTTGAAAAATTATTGATGTGGGTTATGATTTCGTTTTCAAAGATGACTATCTTGGATGGGAAAAATTGGGGTATTTCGAAGCCTAAGATGGATGATATTTTGTAGCTCAATGATCCCCATGATCCGATTGATGAAGATGGAAAAAATCCCTCCGATGTAGATGAGAGAAAATGGAAGAAGATGGATAAGAAGGCGATTGCTTTGATTCGTCACTATCTTGATGATTCAGTTTTCCGTCATGTGGCTAGTTGTGAATCAGCGAAGGATTTGTGGAACAAGTTGGTAGCTTTGTATGAGTCAAAGAGTGCTACTAGTAAGGCTTTTCTGGTTCGAAAGTTGGTACAACTGAGATTAGATGAAGAGAAGTCTGTCGCAGAGCATGTGAATGAATTTCAAAATGTAATAAATCAATTTGCAAATATGAAGGTCAATTTTGATGATGAGTTACAGGCTCTTTTATTAATGAGTTCGCTTTCAGAAAGTCGGGAAACTTTGGTTGTTTCATTGAGTAATTCCAATGCTAATGAAACTATCTCTGTGGAAACTGTTTGAAGCAGCCTTTTGAATGAGGAGCTTAGAAGAAAATGTTCAGGTATGAAATCAATTCAAAATGAGGCTATGATGGGAAGAGACTCGAAAATAGATACAATTTGAAAGAAGAAGGACGCTAATGGTAAATGTGTTATCACTTGTTATTATTGTAATAAGAAAGGTCACATACGCAGCAAGTGTTATGCTTATAAAAGAGATCAGAAAAAGGCTGCCATAGTGATACTAATAATGATGCACATGCAGGTTGTGCTGAAGGTACCGATAATGATGCTTCTTGTGATGTTCTCTTTAGTGAAAATAAGTCTTGAAAGATGGATTCGAAAGCCCATTTTCACATTTGTAGAGATGTGAATTTTTTTTCTTCTTATAAAAAGAGTGTCGGCATGATTAGGACAGCCAATGGAGAAGAGCTACCGATTTGTGGTATTGGATCTATCAGATTTCGTATGCATGATTGTGTAGTTAGAGAAGTCTCTAGAATGAGACATGTACTCACTTGTTCGCATAATCTTATTTCCCTCGGTTAGTTGGATCACCGTGGTTGCACTTATGAGACTCAAAGTGTATTTTTGAGAGTGAATAAAGGTGGTCGTGTAAAGATGAGAGGAGTATTTGGACGAATGAAATCTTTATAGCTTGGTTGGTTCTGTAGTTGACAATGGAAAGCGAGTGACAGTTGAAGGACCTAGTCCACAGCAAGGTGGAGAGGCTAATGTGGTCACTGCTTATGATTCTAGCATTGAGGATCATATTTTAGATAGGAGTCTTCGTGTTGATGTTGCTCGAGGGATCGATAGTGATCAGGTAATGAGCTCAGATCGAGTGATAGACAGGTGTCGAATTGCAAAATCCATAAAGACAAGACGGAGATCTTTATGGTATTACAAATGTTTTTGAGACCGGATTTGTATGGTGCGCCTCATGTGGGAGATGCATCACTTGCAGAAAGTGGTTGAGGTTTGTAATTTAGTGTGGTTGAGATATGGAGATTTGTGATAGATCTAGACATGACATGCTTGATATGTTGGAGACATATGATTTTGCATCAAGGTGGAGTGTTAAATTTTGGTGATACAAAATCACGAATAGAAGGAAATAAATATGCAAAAGAAAGAAAGAGAAGATTTTGTTTCCTCTAATTAATAGGCATATTTGAGTATGTTTATTTTTCTCTCTAATGGGCTAATCAAATTATTTTTTGTCATCTAATGTTAACTTGGGTATTAAGTAATTGATTATATAAATAGAACTAGAAGAGAGGGTAAAAATATGGTGGAAAATCTATTTACTAATTTTCTCTTCTCCATATTTGTTCTTTTTTCCCAACAATTTTAAACATATAGATATTTTCTCTCTTTCTCAATTTGGTTGTTGATTTAATGGTATTTTGTTTAATTTAGCTTTGTTCTATTAATTGTAAACAAAATTTTAGTGAATCAATAAAGTGGGTGTTTGGGTGGAATATTTTATGTTATTGCGTTTTGATTTCAATTCCGTCTTATTTTCAATCCATGTTATCTCTTTGTGATTTGGGTGACAAAGATCCATTGATAAAAGCTTCCGCAAAGCGCTACCATTTTCATAACAGAAGCGCCGACTCGCACATACTTCACGGACGTGGGAACGCACCACCCTTATAGTCCACATGGTGGTTCATACTATATTGTCTTATAAAAATTATAGTAGTTTCCATATCTTAGTATATAACCACTTACATTTTCACATACACGAAGATCGGGACTATCCTTATTTAGTAGGGCATTAGTACCCTATTCTTTAAGTCATTTAATACATCGTTCATTTTCCTAACACGAGATGCAAAAGTTATCCCATGATAAAGCGAAGATATAGTGGAAAGCAATGTAGATGCAATAAACTTCATTACATATAAAATTAAATATTTAATATTAACTTATCTTCATTCTCACATCATTTGTATATGAAAAAGAAGTATTGTTTAATCCTATATAGCAAAACTGAAGAATATCATTATTTATGCAGGCTAGATTTGGTGACAATAATTGATTTCTAATTTATATTGAAAACTTAAGTCTTAAAATTAGGTATTTATCCTAACTTTGTTGAACTGATTTAAAAGAAAATCAGTCGATTTTGTATATTAATATTGCTAAAGCGGGTGCTAAAAAATCTTAACTGAGCAGATGTGTCGGAAAATAGCGGAGCTTAAAGCGGATGCATTGTTTAATAGCGTTAAATTAAATTAGCATAGTAGTCGAATAACACTATCGCTATAACGAATATTTTGTGGGACTCTAGCGGAGGTTTAACTCCACGGCCTTGGTCTTATCATCGATCTTCCAGCTCGCACGTCTTTGCATACTATAATGTGTACAATAAAAACATAGATTATACAACTAAATGGGCTTATGAGAGGCTATTTGAGATTGCTGCTGCGGTGGTTGATTTAATAGATCAAGAACATGCCATCTTCCATGTGACACTTTCAGGTTTGATTTATGTAATATCCCAAAAATTTTGGCAATATAAATTTAATAATCTATGTTTAAATTTAAATTAATTTGATTATTTTTGTTAATAAATTTGAATTGATTCTATAATCTTCTTTATTTAAATAATTAATTAGAGGATTTATTTTTAATAAGCTAATAAGTCTGTTTTCTATTTTTAATGTGTATATGTATTTATATATATATATATATTTTAAATAGATAAGTTTGGTTTTAAAATATAAATTAGTATAGCATATTTTCTAATTAAAATATTTTAAAATTGGGAAATTTTGATTTATTTTTGAATTAAGCTTTTCAAAACTATTTAATAAAATAACTAAATGATTTTTATATATATAAGATAAATGTTTTATTTGTTTAAATTATATTTTGACTTAAGTTTGTATATTAAAACAAGTTATAAAAATGTTTGTTTTGTTCTTTTTAAAATATTGATAAATTAATGTGATTTGTAAATTTAATATGAAATTTAAAATACAATTTAAAATATGAAACATGTATTCATTTAAACAACAAATAAGTTATAACCTCTTTCATAAATTTATTTAAAATGATTAAAAATATTATTTAAATGATTAATTTGTATATTGTTTTTATTTATAACTATAATTGGTTTATTTCTTTAATTATTTATCTAAACATAACAAAGTATTAAAACTAATTAATTATGTTTAAACTTTCTTTAACACTTAATCAAAATACTAATCACTTAAAGGACAAATGTAAACTAAATATCATTTTAAACTGACAAGTGTAAGATTTAAGACATGTGTCATGTTTAATTTTATTTTTTCTTTGTTTTAAAAAAAAAATCATAAAGAAGTTATATGAACATGCATTTTTCCATTTCTTCTTTTCTCATTTGCAAATTCTAAAACTAAGAAAAATTTCTTCCAGCTAAAAACCATTCCACTTTTTTTAAACAATCCTCAAATCTGCATTCTACATTCCTCAAATCTGTAACACATACAAAATCAAATCCTGATCAAATTTTCAAAAATATGAAGAAGAAAAAACCTTTTTCCATCTCTCCAAAAATCAAATTCATTCAACTCTTCTAAATCTAAAAATCAAAGTTCTATAACTTTTTTATCCTCAAAAACCTGTTCAAATGCATTGCATAAATCCTGAAATATTTCCTGTAACTCATTATCAAATGCAAAAATTAAAGCTTGCATTTTCCAAAAATTTGGAAAATAATGCAAGCTTACCTGCATGCAACAATTTAAGTAAGAGGTCTGCATTTTTGTCATTTGCAATCTGGAAAGTGGCAACTAAGCAAGTTTTTTAAAGCATCCAAGCAAGTTGTAAAAGATGTTCTGCATGTTCAAAATAATCATGCTCTGCGCATCAGGATTTAAAACGGTGAGTAACTTTATTTAAAAAATTTAATAGAAAAACAGGTTGCATGTTAGATGTATGAAATAAATATTTTGTGAATGTTTAATTGTTGTACGCTCTTATGTATGTTGTATATGCATGTGATATCTGTAGTCCTCTCTGTTTCAAAATTTTGTAGTATCTTGTTTTAATTTAAATTAAAACTTTCAGTTTTGACTGTGACTCAAGATATACTCATTTGTTTTATCACAAACCTTATACTAAATTTTTTACTTAAAATAGATATTCGTGAATTGTTTCTGAAATTTGAAAAAAAAACAAGCAAGTTTTGAAAATAAGCAAACATTACAACTTAATGTTTCAGAGTTATAAATTAAATCATAATACAAAAGCATGGTTTGTAAAAGCAATATTTCAATTTTTAGAGTTAAGGACAGAATGCAGTTTTGATATGACTGTATTTTGCATTTTGAGTTCTAATTGATAATTTATGGGATCGAATGGTTTGATTTTGCTCCTAGAAGTGGTGGAGATATCAAAGATGTTGAGCAAATTATGGGATTGTGTTGCAATTTTTTTGAGGTTGTGATTGGGTTTTACAGTTTTGAAACCTAGTTCTTCTAAGGCTAGATGAATTGATCTTTTCGGCATGTATAGATGTTCGAGTTACTTAGGGTTTTGGGAAATGGAGGTTGATGGATTGACGAAGTCGTCGCCGGAATTTCGAAGGTGATAGTGGCCGGAGTCGCGTCAACGAGGCCGGTGACAGGTTGAAGTTGTTTGGTTCTGTCGATTCCAGGTTTGGGAAATTTGGTCGAAATTTTGAACTAGAGTATATGTCGATCGAATGGTTGTTTGGTTGGCCTGAGGAGATGATCGGCGACTGTGGGGTGGTCGTGAGGATTTCCAGCGATGGCCGGAGGTGGTGTACAGGTGCACAGTGCATAGGTGGACATGTTGGTGATGTTGAGTTTTCAGTTTTTGATTGCTTCCCTTTAGTCTCTGGTGAATTGAGTTTTGACTCGAAGCTATTTAGTTTCGGACTCGAAGTAAGAATGGGTTTGCTCGAGTATGTCTGATGGTTTCAGGTTTTACAAATTTAAACAGAAACCTGATTCTGTTTTAAAATTTAAAGTAGAGTTTGAATATAAACTGGAAAATTTAACTTAGGATTTAAAACCTGAATTTAAATATGAATTCAAATAGTTTGAATTCTGGTCTTTGAAATAATTTGAATTTTTTTAAATTCTGGTTTGGTTTTAAATAAAAACAGGTAACCTTTTTCTGTTTTTAAAATCAAAAGAGAAGTATAAAACGTAAACTGAAAATTTAACTGAGTTTAAAACTGAGTTTGAATATGAATGCTAGTAGTTTGAATCTCAAATTTGAAATTATTTAAGTTTTTAAATTTAAATTCTATTTTAAAACTTATAAGTGTAAAAAGCATATGTAGTTTTGAATTTGTAGTGGAAGTTTAAATTTTAAATTAGAAATTTAAGATGAGTTTAAATTTGGGTTTTTAAATCTGAATTTAAATTTAAAACTTCAGTTTTCAAAATAAAATAAGTTGAAATTTAAATTGTTTAATTACTTTGGAAAGGTCAAATGATTTGAATTCTTTAAAAAGGATGATGTAAAATGTAAACAAAGTTTTTAAGATTTAGGTTTAAATCTGGAATAAAAGGATTCAAACCATATCTCAGTTTTGAATTTAAAAGGAAATTTTTAAATTGAATTTGTTTTGTTTTAAATTGTTTTGAATTTAAATTGAATTTGGATTTAAATTCTTTTAAAAACTTATTTTATAAAGTGTATGTTTCTTTTAACATATGAGATAAAGGCTTTGAATTGTTTTTAAAACCTGTTTAAGTTAAAATTTGTATTCATTTTAAAATCTCAAATTTTAAAATGAAGTTTAATGGAGTTTAAAGTAAATTTAAAACAATTTGTTTTTAAATGCTTAACTAAGAAAGAAATATTTACCTAAAAGATAAATAAAATTTAATGATTGGATTCATTAAATTATTAAGATAATTAAGATGGGTAATTAATTATTTAATTAATTAATAAAATGGATGATTAATTAAGTAATTAATAATTTTTAAATTTGATTAATTAAAGACTTAAGGTTAATTAATCAAGGTTAATTAATCTATAATTAAGGATTGTTAATTAAACTTAATTAATGATTAAGATTTATTAATCAAGTGATTAAGGATTAATTAAGATTGTAATTAACACTTAATTAACTAATAATTAGAGATTAATTAAGTTGTAATTAAATATTAATTAATTTGTAATTATAAATGGAAAATCTGAGTTAATTTCTTAATAATGTAATTAAGAAATGTTAATGAAGGTCATTAACTTAAGATTATTTAACAATTAATTAATGTGATTAATTTTTAATAATTAATTAGATTAATTAATTAATAATAATCATTTATTTAATTGTTTATGCTTAATTACTTCGTGGAGGTAATTAACGAGTTAATTACTTAATGTAATGAATTGGTTTAATGTGATTAGTTGACATTAATTAATTAAGTTAAATTAATTTAAACATTTGTGGATTGATTGGTAATTACTTTATTAATTAATGGTATTATAATTACTTAGGGAAGTATTTAATGGATAATTACTGAATGTAATTAAAGATGTTTAATGATGGAAGTAATTTAGATTAAATTACTTTAGAATTAATCAAGGGATTAATGGAGATAATTAATTAAGAGTAATTAATTTATGGAATGAGTAATTAAGGGTAGTTAATTACTGGGTGTTATTAATCAAGGGTGACTAATATATATGCTTGGTTTAATTGCAGATTAATTACTTAATGTAATTAATTTATATAGAGAGATTAATTAAATTGTAATTAGAAATCATTAATTAATTAAATTAGTGATGTAATTTAAAATTGATTAATTAAGGAATAATCAATAAATGAGGTAATTAATTAATAAAGGATTAATGTAATTAATTTTAGTTGATTAATTGATTAAGTAATTACAAGTTAATTATTTGTAAAGTGTTAAGTATAATTAACTTGTGTGATTAATTTAAAAGCTAATTACTTATTGTAATTAGGGAATTATTAATCAGTAATGATTAATTGAATAGAATAATGAGATGATGATTTATTAATTGATTTGTAATCAATTGATGATTAAGATAAGCAGGATTTTAATGATGAAGTAATTAATTTAATTCATTTTAAATTAATTAGAGATTGAGTAATTCATTTAATTCATTATAAATTAATTATAGATGATGTGATCATTAGATCATTGCTTATGTTTGATGATTGATATTGGTTGCCATGTATGGTTTGTAATCTCAGTTATGAGATGAGTAATGTTATATGATATGGATGCATTGGTTGCATTTGGACGATAATATGGATTATCTGACTATGATATGAATTATCTGTTGGTAATGATAATGTTGATTATCTATTGTGTTGTGAATTATCTATCTGTGTGTATATAGATAGTGAATTGAATTGTTTTAAACTCTAAAAAAACTTGGCCTTAAAAGACACGTTTTGGATTTCGATGAGACCGGGATCGGGTTTCCATGTTTGGATATCTGAAAACCACATCGATCCAAATTAACGTTAGGTCGTGAATCTGAAGTGAAGATGGAGATTCAGAGTGCAAGGGTTATCGTCATTAACTATGAGGGTGATTCCAAAATGAGTGTAACGAGATAATGCCTTCGGTTTCGAACCCGGAACGAACTTGTATGGATTGAATGCTTTCAGAACATCGTCAGGTGGACGATGAGCATTCTAAGTGATATGTCCTATAAAGGTAATCGTAGCCTCAAGCCTCATCAACCGGGAATGGCTAAAACAGGGGAGGTGTAGCAAGGCTAAGTGGGTCATGCCTGGCTTAGTGGTGCGGTTGCCGATCACAACTGCGGGGTGGTCTTGTTCGGGACTGTTCAGTAAGGAATGGTCCCGGCCTTGTGTTGCAGGGGAGCGGACGTACTCCTCGGTACGGTAATCTAGGCCACGTACTGTGACGGGCGGTACCCCAGTAGCCCTGCCATTGTATGGAATCCAAAATCCAATAAGTGCCAACGGTTTTGATTGTATTACGCACTTTTGTGGCTAGCAGCTGGAATTTAATAGATGTAACAATTTCGGCTATTTCTTATTTATTTGAAAATCCTAGACACTATTATAATATCATCGGATTTTCTATCAAATGTTTTGGTTAGCGTAAGTTAAATTTTTTTCCATGTTTATGTGTGGGAAGTCTTACGTGATACCTTCTCTTTTCAAAGGTTTTCAAAGTTAAGCAACTTTAACCTGTTACTCACACCAGACCCATGTCTGACCCGGAGTTTATTTCTGTTTTTCTTAAACTCTTGGGTACTCAAATTTTTACGAGTAGCCAAGGGATTCAGGTTAGCTTTGACGAATTATGGAGGAGCAATGGAGCAGGAGGCTTCCGCATGTAGATATATAGTTTTCCGCTGTGTTGGTATCTCAGAGTGTTTATTTGTAATGTATTGAGTTGTAATAACTAGACAGGTGTTTATAACTGTCTAGTATGTGCTGTACTGTCTGTGTAACTCTGATAATTGTTGTATACTATATAATATTTATGTTATTAATATAATTTATCCGTTCCGCTGTTGAGATTCTAGTGTTGTTTCTTCTTTCTCTTCTTTCTTTTCTCTTTTCTATCCCTTTCTTTCTTAAAGATGATACGACTTTTTGTGGAGAAAAAGTCGGGTCGTCTCATTTGGTATCAGAGCACTAGGTTAAGCGAATACCTTGTCTCTCGAGTGGTGTCTATCTTGAGAGAGCGTATTTGTAATTTTTAATATATATATATATATATTTCTACCTATTTGATGGGTTACCTTTTCAGGTTTTCCAATATAAGTTATAAAGGAAGATAAGGTAGTGGTGTGTGTAACACAACTACCATTGGGTGGAGTTTGAATGGTTGAGGTTGGAAGTGTATTTGTCGAGACTGTAGACCGAATACCGTCTCGAGTGAATTTTGCTTGGAGTAAGAATTTCATCGATCTCTGAAGGAAACCTGTTAAGGTTCGAAGTTCATTTTTAAGTGCAGAGTTGGATGAGTTGAGTTTGTATCTGTCGGTTGGGCAGAAGCAAGCGAGTGATGGTATTTTGATACCTCAGGAAGTAGTAGCTGCGTGATGAGATGTAGTGACTATGGATGTTTCCAAAGATATTTCTTTGGAACAAGTTTAAGAAGTAAGTCTAATTCGGTATTGTGGCTGAGTCCAGCAAGGTGTTTCTGTTTGCTTTGAGGTCCGAGTCTCTCAAAGAGCTTTGGATTGAGAATTCTTTGGCATTGGTGTTAGCAGTGCAGCTCGGAGTGTTCTGTGCTTGCAGGAAGTCTTCTGGCTTAGTAGATTTTCTGAAGTGGAGTTCAAAAGCAGCAGTATGAATCTTTTTCTTCGGTGAATTGGACAAGCCAGCATAAGCTGTTCTGATTGGTTGAGAGAGAGCAGTTTCTTTGGATTTATCCGAGTTGATCGCAAAAGTGACTTGCGATAGTTGAGTGTTCTCTTGAGTTGTTGGAGATTGTCCGGATGTCTTCTGGAAATCAGAGTTTGTCCGCATCTGGAGATCGAGTTTTCTTATCGATTTGAATTCCAAGAGTGGAACCGGTGGTTCAGTTTAGTAGAAGGATGATTCCTTGAGATAGAGTTTGGTGAAGCAACTCAGGTTTCGAAGGAATTTTTTAGTTTTCTTTGTGGATCCATGGAACCATATTTCTGTGCTGGGTTGTCCAGTTTGTGCTCATGCTCTTCATCAGCATTTTCTTCTGCTTCGGATCAGAGTTGTGCAGCGAAAGTAGTTTGAGGTGCATATGCTTTTCTTTTCCGGATAAGGAGAAGTTTGTTCTGTCTTCTGTTGTTGAGGAAGTAGAGTTTGTGTTCTTGGTTTTGGATTGATCTTGAGGAGATATTTGGATTATTTTGATCTAGTCTGTTTCTAGTGGAATCAGCAAGAGTTAAGCTGATCAGGAAGGATGTTGATAGTCCAGGATCGTCCGAAGAGATTTTATAGATAAGGGGCAGAGGAATTTGGATTCTGGAGTCGGAGATTTAGTCTTGGATAAGTTTTTCTCCGATCCAAGGAGCTATAAGTTTGGGAAGTCTGGGAAGGTAGCTTTGAGATGTTTTGGGTTTCTTTTGTATTCTTGTAAGATTAGTGTTTGGTTTTCAAGAGTTGAATTGCCAGTTTGGATAACTGAGATTTAGAGTGTTTCACGTATCTCCGAGGGAGTACGTGTTTGATATTTCTGGTCGTAGGACCAGCAGTTCAGGAGGATTTGGTTGTTGAGTCAGACTCGTCTGTAGTCTGATATCTTGTTTAGAGTTGTAGATATAGATGAATAGGAGCTCTATAGCTTAGAAGTATTGATTGTTTGGATTATATAGAGCGAGTATCCCGATATTTACACCAGGGAAACTCGTGAAAGTTCTACCCAAAATTCTTTTGGATAGTTAGATTTGTTTTGATTGTGTGAATTGATTGCTTTGGTTGTTGGCATATGATTAACATATGCTGTGTTTTAAAATTAAATCTTTGATAAGATTATTAAATTACCTTTGTTTTAAATTTCGGGGACGAAATTCTTTTGAGGGGGGAGGATTGTAATATCCCAAAAATTATGGCAATATAAATTTAATAATCTGTGTTTAAATTTAAATTATTTTGATTATTTTTGTTAATAAATTTGAATTGATTCTATAATCTTCTTTATTTAAATAATTAATTAGAGGATTTATTTTTAATAAGCTAATAAGTCTGTTTTCTATTTATAATGTGTATATGTATATATATATATATTTTTTAAATAGATAAGTTTGGTTTTAAAATATAAATTAGTATAGCATATTTTCTAATTAAAATATTTTGAAATTGGGAAATTTTGATTTATTTTTGAATTAAGCTTTTCAAAACTATTTAATAAAATTACTAAATGATTTTTAAATATATAAGATAAATGTTTTATTTATTTAAATTATATTTTGACTTAAGTTTGTATATTAAAACAAGTTATAAAAATGTATGTTTCATTCTTTTTAAAATATTGATAAATTAATGTGATTTGTAAATTTAGTATGAAATTTAAAATACAATTTAAAATATGAAACATGTATTCATTTAAACAACAAATAAGTTATCACCTCTTTCATAAATTTATTTAAAATGATTAAAAATATTATCTAAATGATTAATTTGTATATTTTTTTATTTATGACTATAATTGGTTTATTTCTTTAATTATTTATCTAAACATAACAAAGTATTAAAACTAATTAACTATGTTTAAACTTTCTTTAACACTTAATCAAAATACTAATCACTTAAAGGACAAATGTAAACTAATATCATTTTAAACTGAAAAGTGTAAGATTTAAGACATGTGTCATGTTTAATTTTATTTTTTCTTTGTTTTTTAAGAAAAATCACAAAGAAGTTATATGAACATGCATTTTTCCATTTCTTCTTTTCCCATTTGCAAATTCTAAAACTAAGAAAAATTTCTTCCAGCTAAAAACCATTCCACTTTTTTTTAAACAATCCTCAAATCTGCATTCTACATTCCTCAAATTTGTAACACATACAAAATCAAATCTTGATCAAATTTTCAAAAATCAGAAGAAAAAAACCTTTTTCCATCTCTTCAAAAATCAAATGCATTCAACTCTTCTAAATCTGAAAATCAAAGTTCTGTAACTTTTTCATCCTCAAAAACCTGTTCAACTGCATTGCATAAACCCTGAAATCTTTCTTGTAACTCATTATCAAATGCAAAAATTAAAGCCTGCATTTTTCAAAAATTTGGAAAATAATGCAAGCTTACCTGCACGCAACAATTTAAGCAAGAGGTCTGCATTTTTGTCATCTGCAATCTGGAAAGTGGCAACTAAGCAAGTTTTTTAAAGCATCCAAGCAAGTTGTAAAAGATGTTCTGCATGTTCAAAATAATCATGCTCTGCTCATCGGGATTTAAAACGGTGAGTAACTTTATTTAAAAAATTTAATATAAAAACAGGTTGCATGTTAGATGAATGAAATAAATATTTTGTGAATGTTTAATTGTTGTATGCTCTTATGTATGTTGTATATGCGTGTGATATCCGTAGTCCTCTCTGTTTCAAAATTTGAAGCTTCTTGTTTTAATTTAAATTCAAACTTTCAGTTTTGACTGTGACTCAAGATATACTCATTTGTTTTATCACAAACCTTAGACTAAAATTTTTACTTAAGATATATATTAGTGAATTGTTTTTGAAATTTGAAAAAAAACAAGCAAGTTTTGAAAATAAGAAAACATTACAACTTAATGTTTCAGAGTTATAAATTAAATCATAATACAAAAGCATGGTTTGTAAAAGCAATATTTCAATTTTCGGAGTTAAGGACAGAATACAGTTTTGATATGACTGTATTTTGCATTTTGAGTTCTAATTGATAATCTATGGGATCAAATGGTTTGATTTTGCTCTTGGAAGTGGTGGAGATATCAGAGATGTTGAGTAAATTATGGGATTGTGTTGCAATTTGTTTTTGAGATTGTGATTGGGTTTTACAGTTTTGAACTCTAGTTCTTCTGAGGCTAGATGAATTGATCTTTTCGGCATGTATAGATGTTCGACTTACATAGGGTTTTGGGAAATGGAGGTTGATGGATTAACGAAGTCGTCGCCGGAGTTTCGAAGGTGATAGTGGCCAGAGCCGCGTCAATGAGGACGTTGATAGGTTGAAGTTGTCTGGTTCTGTCGATTCCAGGTTTGGGAAATTTGGTCGAAATTTTGAATTAGAGTATATGTCGATCGAATGGTTGTCTGGTTGGCTTGAGGAGATGATCGGCGACTGTGGGGTGGTCGTGCGGATTGCCAACGATGGCCGGAGGCGGTGTACAGGTGTACAGTGCATAGGTGGACATGTTGGTGATGTTGAGTTTTCAGTTTTTGACTGTTTTGCTTTAGACTTGGGTGAATTGAGTTTTGACTCGAAGCTATTTAGTTTTTGACTCGAAGTAAGATATGGGTTTGCTCGAGTGTGCTTGATGGTTTCAGGTTTTACAAATTTAAACAGAAACCTGATTCAGTTTTAAAATTTATAGTAGAGTTTGAATATAAGCTGGAAAATTTAACTTTGGATTTAAAACCTGAATTTAAATATGAATTCAAATAGTTTGAATTCTGGTTTGAAATAATTTGAATTTTTTTAAATTCTGGTTTGGTTTTAAATAAAAACAGGAAACCTTTTTCTATTTTTAAAATCAAAAGAGAAGTATAAATTGTAAACTGAAAATTTAACTGAGTTTAAAATTGAGTTTGAATATGAATGCTAGTAGTTTGAATCTCTGATTTGAAATTATTTAAGTTTTTAAATTTAAATTCTGTTTTAAAACTTATAAGTGTAAAAAGCATATGTAGTTTTGAATTTGAAGTGGAAGTTTACATTTTAAATTAGAAATTTAAGATGAATTTAAATTTGGTTTTTTAAATCTGAATTTAAATTTAAAACTTCAGTGTTCAAAATAAATTAAGTTGAAATTTAAATTGTTAATTACTTTGGAAAGGTTAAATGATTTGAATTCTTTAAAAAGGATGATGTAAAATGTAAACAAAGCTTTTAAGATTTAGGTTTAAATCTGGAATAAAAGGATTCAAACTATATCTCAGTTTTGAAATTAAAAGGAAATTTTTAAATTGAATTTGTTTTGTTTTAAATTGTTTTGAATTTAAATTGAATTGGGATTTAAAGTCTTTTAAAAACTTATTTTATAAAGTGTATGTTTCTTTTAACCTATGAGATAAAGGTTTTGAATTGTTTTTAAAACCTTGTTTAAGTTAAAATTTGTATTCATTTTAAAATCTCAAATTTTAAAATAAAGTTTAATGGAGTTTAAAGTAAATTTAAAACAATTTGTTTTTAAATGCTTAATTAAGCAAGAAATATTTATCTAAAAGATAAATAAAATTTAATGATTGGATTCATTAAATTATTAAGATAATTAAGATGGGTAATTAATTATTTAATTAATTAATAATGTGGATGATTAATTAAGTAATTAATAATTTTTAAATTTGATTAATTAAAGACTTAAGGTTAATTAATTAAGGTTAATTAATCTATAATTAAGGATTGTTAATTAAACTTAATTAATGATTAAGATTTATTAATCAAGTGATTAAGGATTAATTAAGATTGTAATTAACACTTAATTAACTAATAATTAGAGATTAATTAAGTTGTAATTAAATATTAGTTAATTTGTAATTATAAATGGTAAATCTGAGTTAATTTGTTAATAATGTAATTAATAAATGTTAATGAAGGTCATTAACTTAAGATTATTTAACAATTAATTAATGTGATTAATTTTTATTAATTAATTAGATTAATTAATTATTAATAGTCTTTTATGTAATTGTTTATGTTTAATTACTTAATGAAAGTAATTAATGAGTGAATTACTTAATGTAATTAATTGGTTTAATGTGATTAGTTTATATTAATTAATTAAGTTAAATTAATTTAAACATTTGTGGATTGATTGGTAATTACTTTATGTATTTAATGGGATTATAATTACTTAGGGAAGTAATTAATGGATAATTACTTAATGTAATTAAGAATGTTTAATGATGGAAGTAATTTAGATTAAATTACTTTAGAATTAATCAAGGGATTAATTGAGATAATTAATTAAGAGTAATTAATTTATGGAATGAGTAATTAAGGGTAGTTAATTACTGGGTGTTATTAATCAAGGGTTATTAATATATATGTGTGGTTTAATTGCAGATTAATTACTTAATGTAATTAATCTATATAGAGAGATTAATTAAATTGTAATTAGAAATCATTAATTAATTAAATTAATGATGTAATTTAAAATTGATTAATTAAGGAATAATCAATAAATGATGTAATTAATTAATAAAGGATTAATGTAATTAATTTTAGTTAATTAATTGATTAAGTAATTACAAGTTAATTATTTTTAAAGTGTTATGTATAATTAACTCGTGTAATTAATTTAAAAGCTAATTACTTATTGTAATTAGGGAATTATTTATCAGTAAAGATTAGTTGAATAGAATAATGAGATGATGATTTATTAATTGATTTGTAATCAATTGATGATTAAGATAAGCAGGATTTTAATGATGAAGTAATTAATTTAATTCATTTTAAATTAATTAGAGATTAAGTAATTAATTTAATTCATTTTAAATTAATTATAGATGGTGTGATCATTAGATCATTGCTTATGTTTGATGATTGATATAGGTTGTCATGTATGGTTTGTAATCTCAGTTATAAGATGAGTAATGTTATATGATATGGATGCATTGGTTGCATTTGGACGATAATATGGATTATCTGACTATGATATGAATTATCTGTTGGTAATGACAATGTTGAGTATCTATTGTGTTGCGAATTATCTATCTGTGTGTATATAGATAATGAATTGAATTGTTTTAAACTCTAAAACAACTTGGCCTTAAAAGACACGTTTTGGATTTCGATGAGACCGGGATCGGGTTTCAATGTTTGGATAACCGAAAACCACATCGATCCAAATTAACGTTAGGTCGTGAATTTGAAGTGAAGATGGAGATTCAGAGTGCAAGGGTTATCATCGTTAACTCTGAGGGTGATTCCAAAATGAGTGTAACGAGATAATGCCTTCGATTTCGTTCGAACCCGGAATGAACTTGTATGGATTGAATGCTTTCAGAACATCATCAGGTGGACGATGAGCATTCTAAGTGATATGTCCTATAAGTGGGTCATGCCCAAGTAGGACGAGATTTACCCCTATCTAGATGTCCCTTTATTTTGGCTTAGTGGTGCGGCTGCTGATCACAACTGCGGGGTGGTCTTGTTCGGGACTGTTCAGTAAGGAATGTCCCGGCCTTGTGTTGCAGGGGAGCGGGCGTACTCCTCAGTACGGTGATTTAGGTCACGTCTTGTGACGGGCGGTCCCTAGTAGCCCTGCCATTGTATGGAATTCAAAATCCAATAAGTGCCAACGGTTTTGATTGTATTACCCACTTTTGTGGCTAGTAGATGGAATTTAATAGATGTAACAATTTCGGCTATTTCTTATTTACTTGAAAACCCTAGACACTATTATAATATCATCGGATTTCCTATCAAATGTTTTGGTTATCGTAAGGTAAAAACTTTTCCATGTTTATGTGTGGGAAGCTTACGTGATACCTTTTCTTTTCAAAGGTTTTTCAAAGTTAAGCAACTTTAACCTGTTACTCACACCAGACCCATGTCTGACCCGGAGTTTATTTCTATTTTTCTTAAACTCTTGGGTACTCAAATTTTTACAAGTAGCCAAGGGATTCAGGTTAGCTTTGACGAATTATGGAGGAGCAATGGAGCAGGAGGCTTTCTTTACACGCATGTTGTCAAATGACATAAAATTTTCATAAATCATGTCATCAAATGACATAAAATTTACATAAATCATTTCATACATTTATCTTTAAATTACATTGATATCGTATACCAACGCAGGCAACTATAACTTTTATAAATGCATTAAAATAATTGAAAAAAACTTTCAAACATCAAATAAATAATAATTAATATTTCTCAAATATCAATTAATTTAATCAATTTACAATATCCTATAAATTAATTAAATCATGTGGTTTTCCAGAGAATTCATTATTACGGTTGTGCGATTCCAAGGTGTAAATTTAGTCGGCGATTAATATCAAACTATTCGAATATTAATGTTCACATGTCACTTAGTAAGTGGTGTAACATGTTGATTGAATTTATCGCTTACGCATCTGTTGGTAATATCCAATTTTACTTATTATAAGCAGTACCCTATAGTGACAATTATTTACGCCAATTCTTTTCGACAAAACTACATCACATTAGGACTATAGAATTTGGTAACGGTCAAAATTCCGGTATTGTCAACATTCAACTTTATAGTCTAAACACAAAGTCAATGTTCAATAATAACAATTATTATTAACCGAAGTTCTTTGGCTAGAGACTTTGACTTTAAGTTTACTTTAGTTGACCGTGATGCTAACCTCATATAACCGAGGAGACAAATCCTCTCTTGAATAGTGTTTCACTTTCAATGCTTCCACTCGACCCAACTATAGTCGTTCGATGGATGCCGCGCCATGATTTAATTATAATCAACGCGGAGCTTCCACATTGACGATCAATAGTATTCTCAAGTCGAGAGAACTATGTTAATTAGTCACATCGATATTCTCTGCTTGATGTTAGTTATATTAACCAATAGAAAACTATCGGGTGAGTCATTCCACAGTTATAACTATCAATGCGTAACCTCTTGGTGTCCCCAGTTGTCATGAGTAATACACTGTCCAACATTTGAAGAGCGTTACGTACTCTGGTTTCAACGGATACATCAATATCCAGTTTCAATGCATCTTGACTAGGAATATTTAAAATGATACATTTGTTTCATTGTGATAAATTACTCATGGTTACAACACTTTGTCACCACTATCACAAAATGTACCATTTATGGATTTTCTATTAAACATACTTCTAATTAAATTGATTAATCAATATAACCACTTTATATCAAGTAAATAATAGAAAGAAAATACCTTTATTTCGAAAAGATTAGTCAACAAGTTAGATATGTGTAACAAATTATATAATTGCCCCTAGGGCATACCTCTAACTCTATCAATCTCTCATTTGCGCTTGGGGTCAATTATGAAATCTTATTCCAACTTCTCCAATCAGTATTCTTAAAGCCAATTGGATCCGTCCCTTTGTGATTGGGTATGTTATTATGTTTTAATTATCTACCCCTCAATCAGCTCTCTTCGATGGTAATCAACTGCTTTATTATGTGAAACGATTCGGGGTATGTCTCTTGACTTCTTGTGAGATATAAGTTCTATTACAAACTATAGTGCGACATTGTTATCATATAACAATGTTACGAGATTCTCAACATTTGGAATCAGCTCGGTTATAAATTTGCGCACTTATATTTTTTGTATACATTGTTTTTATCGCGACGCTATTCAACGCGATGTACTTTAGCTTTTTTCATTGAATCAGCCATGGTCTTCTATTTGGAACGTTTCCAACTTAAAAATTATTGACTTGAACTTATTATTTACAAACTATACTCAATATCACTTTTGAACTATGAGTCCGAACACTCTTTAATAAGGAGTTTTTGTTTCAGTAAATAATCTCTAGTATTTTCATAAATACATAAGAACACTTAAAACAACCATTTAGTGATATCAATTTGGATTTGATATTTGCTTCATGCATCAAATACCTAAACAAATCACGTTATTGTTGTGACGACTAGGAAATTTTTAACATTTGAAATGGAATGTTTAATTGATTTTAAATATTTAGAGGCTAGTTTAACTTGAATTTCGAATATAAATATGAATTTGGCAATTAAATTATTGAATTCAATTTATTAAAGTTGGAAAAAAAATTTAATCTTCAATTTTATGCTAATTAAAAATAATTCAAAGTCTTAGAAAATCTATAATGATAATACTGAGGATAATGGAAGCTTCAAAATTGAATTTGAAAGTAATTTGTTCAGTTTTGGATTATATCGTTTAAATCGATATTTAAAAATAGCCTTCCGAGGCACGGTCTCGGAATTTAACGAAACTAGTTCCATTGGATCCGTAATATTGAATTATTATCGGATTTAAATTTCGTAGCTTTCGAAGTTATCGTGTGATCGTAGATATAAACGCCCAGACAATAATTAATCGATTTAATATAAATTTATATACTCTAGTCAACAGCCGAAATTTCATCCCGTCGGCTGCTTTTCTTTCCCATCATCCTTTCATCTCAGCTGACCTCCTCTGAAATAAGCCACCCTAGTAATCGATCATGTCTCCTTTTCTCGTTTAAATCATGCAACCTCCTTTCTTACTCCCTCAGTTCGAAAAATCAGAAATTGATGGCCGAAGCCCGAAAGAGAAAAAAGTTACGTCTCTCTTTTCAAAATCAACTTTCGATTCCAGCTTCAACAAATTAAATCGAAATCAAAATCGAAATCATGGTGGCCGCGATTTCAAAAAAAAAAAGAAAAAAAAGAAAAAAAAGAAAAAAAAGGGAAAAGTAACTCGCGATTTCCTGTAACAACGGCTACGATGCGCTCGTGATGCTGTGGAGCGTGAGGCGATCAAGCAAGTGTAATCGTGCTCGCATGCGCGCGTATGGGAGACTTGGGCGACTTTGTCGGCAATGAAGCATAGGGTTTCGAACGCGAAGGCAAGCTCGCTCGTGATGGCATGGCCGCGATTTCATTCTAGGGTTTAGGAGCGTTGCAATTTTGGGCGGTTGTGGGTTTGATTTTCAGGCGAGTTTGTCACGAGGTTGGGTGGTTTGAGTAGAGGAGAATGGTGGCTTTGGAGCACGTGACATCAGGGTTCGTCGTGAATATGGGATTGGGGCATCTCGGGTTTGAGCAATAGGTATAGTTTTTGTTTTAAATTTTGAACAGAAAAGAATATTTTTACAGTAAAACAATTCTGTTTAAATTTAAATACACATACACATCTTAAATGTATATGCAATTTTTCAAATTTTATAAATATATCGATGTAGAATAATATAATTCAGCAAAAAAAGGAATGAAAATTTATTTTAGGTATATAAACAATTCTGTTTGAATATACAGTAAGAAATTTAAATGTAAAAAGGTTTTCAAATTTATATAGATTTTTGTGTAGTATATATGTAGTATTAAAAGAAAAAATAGTTTAACATTTATTTATTAGTTTAAACCCAAATTTACTAGTTAAATTAAATAATTAAATAGTGAAAATAATTGTTTGATTTATTCAAATATTAATAAAAATCTTATAATTGTTTTACAAGGTCTGAAACCGTGAAGGAATGGTCAAAATGGAAAATAGGTTAAATGCGTAGTCAAGGTGAGATCTTCTCCCTCAATCAAATATTTTTATGATTAATTTTTGAGTAGTTAGATTTAAAATTGGTTGACTGTATACTTGGATGATTGATTTATTATTCGTTATATTAGTTTAGAGCCCATATGCCGTATAATAGCGGATGATATTATATCGATATTCCACCTCGAAGTGGAATTGGTATTATATATGTATTTGGAGTTGTTGATTTCCCGCATTGTATAGCAGATGAGTCCCTATACGCCGCATAATAGCGGATGATATTATATTTAAACCCATATACCACGATATTCCACCTCGAAGTGGAATTGGAATTATATATGTATTTGAAGTTGTTGATTTCCCGCATTATATAGCGGATGAGACCCTATACGCCGCATAATAGCGGACGATATTTTATAAATCCCATATACTGCGATATTCCACCTCGAAGTGAAATTGGTATTTAATTGTTGTGCTAACGTGTGTGGATGCAGGGAAACAGGTTGGAGGGATCCAACTAGATTCCTCAAATATTTAATTTGTTTCATATGTTATGTGTTGATTATTTATAATCTCTGTGTGATTATATTAGTGATTAAAATCGTTGAAGGCTATAATTTAGTCGAAAATATTTTTGGTATCGTAGGATACCCGAAATGAATAAAAATTTGATTTTGAAATTTGGGTAGAAAATTTATAACAAATTCAATTCAAAAGGAATAGGTGAATTTTAAAAGAAGAAATTTAAATAGATAAGTTTTTATTTTGAAAACTTTTGAATAAATTCCAAAAATATGGGAAAATATTATAAAGGAATTTCGAGTAATATTGTTTAATAGTTGAAGAAATTATTTAATATACGGATTTTAAATATTTGAAAGAGATAAAAGAATTTATCTTAAAAGGAAATAAATTTAGAAATTAAATTTGGGATTTAATTTGGGGCTGAAATTAATTTTAGAAATCGATTTGGGATTTAATTTGGAGTTAAAAAAATTTTTGGAATCGATTTGGAAAATCTGATTCGGTATTGGAAAATAAAATTAGAATTCAATTTGAAATTTGATTTGGTATTTGAAAGTGAATGTTTGGAAAACAATTTGAAAATCGTATATCAGTGGATATTTGAAATTTAAATTCACAATGGGAATTTTATGAAAGAAAAGGAAATTTGTTTTAAAAATAAATATTGTTTTATTTTTATAAGTGTGGAAAGGAATTTACGGATTTGGGAGATAAATTTAAATAAATCCAGAAAGATTTATAAGTTCATTTGAATGAACCATTTTAGAATGGAATGTGGATTTTCCCTGAAAGTCGAGAATGTTTTCAATATAGTTATAAATATAAATTGAAGTTGTAAAGATGGTTTAAGGGAAAAAATGTTTGGAAAAATTATTTACTTAGGTTATTTTAAAAATCTTTAAAGTAAAAATATAATTTAAACTATTATAGAAGTGATTATTTAAAGTTTTAAATTGATATTTGCTTTAGAAATTGGATATTTAAATAGTTATATCCTATCTACTGATTTTTCTTTAAAATTAGTTTTGGACTTGAATTTTTATATACGATATTAGTATAATATTTTTTCATAACTAATATTTTAGCAGGTATTTTAAAATAGTTTTATTTTAAATGTTTTTAAGTATATTTTGAATAAGTATTTTATATTATTTTAAAATATTTGAACTCGGTTGATTTTCAGTGGAAATGAATAAATATTTCAAAATATATTCCGCGTAAGGAAAGTGATTTGAAATTTGTTTTCAAAAGATTGAAATGTGGAAATTGGTTTGAAATTGTTTTCAAATGGATGAAGTGTGAACTTATATCTTGCGAAGATATGTTGAAATTAAATAATTTGGAAAAATTATTTGAAATCCAGTTACTGTTGTGAATGTTGATTGATAGTTAAATAACCGACTATCAATATTGGCCTTTTTAATGGCATTTGAATTTCGATGCGATCTGGAATCGAATTCCAAGTGGATATCCAAAAACCACATCGAACCTTTGTGATTGTGATGGATCTTTTATTTAAAAGATCAAACTGAAAATTGTTGTGATTTGTTGAAATCTAAATATAACACTTATTTTTTTAAAATAAGCGCTCGTTATTCGGAATAGCCGGGAGAGGATTTTGTGTCATATAACCCATTCCGAATAGTGATTCGACGAAATTAATAGCATTTGAAGATGGTGGTGAAGACCGGGTGTCTTCGAAAATGTATGATAACCTATCGAATGTCTCTGCACTGAGTTTCTCCGGTATAGAGATCTCCACATGTGTTGGGGAGTCCGATCGAAATTGTGCATACCTGGATTTGCAAGGGATTCTTCCTTTATGGGACGAGGTGCCTTCGGTTCTGTTCGAACCTGGAACAGACTTGTGTGGTTGTATGTCTGACACTACACTTTGAGGTATAAAGCAGAGTTCTTTCAAATAAATATATGTTGGTGGCGGAGAATTTATTCTCTTAGATTAACACCCTTCTCTGAGACGTACGAGCTCAGAGGTTATGTAGTTGAAGGTTATCAGCGATATACTCCCAATTTGGTAGTGTGGCATGCTAAGTGCTGTTGTGTGTTGATGATCATTTGTTGATCATTTGTGACCAAAGCATGGCATTCGTGTAAAGCGTAGCTTTGTGGACGAGACCTCATCGGACCTCACACCCCGGAAATGGTCGAAACAGGAAAGATGCAGCAAGGTTATGAGGGTCGCACCCTTTAGGGTACGTCATTTCCTTCTGGAAAAAGGTGGCATCATGGTATGGAGCCCAGATACTTAACATATGTGGTTGATGCAATCTCATTTACTGTGTGGTTGTTGCTTTGTGGTTGATGATCCTCGGATAAAGGTCGCAAACGACCGGGGGATGACATATTTGAGTAGTAGTTACCTAGTTACAGAGGTAACCCGGCCTTGTGTTGGTAGTGATCCGGGTAGGTTCTCAGGACCTCCCTCCAAAGACGTACCCATGTGGCAGTAGGAAGTTCATTAGCCTGACCATTTATTGGAAATCCAAAGAAACAATGCGCGTCCTGTACGGTTTTAGTTGCATACCTGCCACGGAATGTGGCGGTAACCTGCTATTAAACATGGTAGCTATATAGGCATAAGTGCGAAATGCCAACGCTGACTAAGATTAATATTATGCTTTCGAAAAGTTTTCCACGCTATGCACTAAAAATAATAATATCAAAGGATTTTCCATATCAAGCATGTTTGACTATCATAAGGAGAAATCTCCTCCAATTCTGCGTTTGCATTGTGTGTGTGGCGGGAGGCCTTATGGTAGTTTCATTTTCCAAAAAGCATAGTGGATTTCTTTTCCTTTCTTTTTGAAAATAACCATTTTTAAGATCTCACACCAGTCCCACGACTGACCTGGAGTTTATTATTCCCTTTCTAAACTCTGGGTCCCCACATTTTTCCACACTGGCAGCCTAGAGTCAGGTTATCAGTTATTCAAGAGCGAAGTCAAGAAGTTGCTATGGAGATCTAAAGGCAAGCTGGATGACGAGACGTACCACTTATTCTATGTAGTGTCCGTTTGCGTCTGGGTTAGTGCAAGTCAAATTTTTTTGTACACAAGTTACTATAACTGCCAGTGTTTGTATTATGTCGTTGTAAACTCTGACAATGTGATGTATAAACAGATATAGTACTTTTGTTTTAAAGATATTCATTTATCTATTATATGTTATTCCGCTGCGAATTGTGAGATTCTGTTTATTGTTTCCTTTTCTTCTTCTTCTACCTATTTCTTATTTAAACCCGAAGACTCGTACATTTGTTCCACTTTGGGCTGAATTGTTGTGGAATTTTGCCAGCTCAAAACGGGTACGGATTTGCGGGCCTTTACAGCGGTATCAGAGCATTTGGTTAAGCAACAACCTTGGCTCTTTTGGTTGTTACTCATTAAAGATAGGGTCAGTAGTACTCTAGAATGAGTTTGAGAGTATTAATAGATATGAGCGTGTATTTGTTAGTGAATACAAAATTGTTTTGTATTGTGATGACTGGTTTGTGTAGTGGTATATGGATTGTGGTCGATATAGTCTGTATAACTCTATCGATAGGAATCTCTAAACACTTGTATAGAAAAATTCGACACGATGTTGTTTTAAAATAGGGTGAATGAAATAATTTTACCCAAAACTATTTTCAACGATAAAGGAAATAATCTTTGTAAATTATTATAGTATACGGTTGTTTGATTGTTAGGAAGTGACAATATTATTATCATTTGAATAGGAAATTGAAATTGTAACTCCAAAATTAAGAAATAAATTCACATACAAATGGAATTTGAGAATATAAATTGTAAATGTGATTTGTAATTTGAAACGGAATTCCAGAGAAGTATTTGGAAATGTTTTGAAAATAATTTGAAAATGGAGATTTGGGAAGTTTAAATCCCTTTGGATTTTGAAGATGATTTTCAAAGGTTTGGAAAAGTGTTTTAAAGGGATGAAAGCTCTAAACTCTTTTTGGTCGTTGGAAAATAACTAAGGGAATGACTGCAGCATCATCGATGTTCATTTTCGAGTTTCCTAGAGACGAATTGCTGCTAAATTATTGTAAGTGGAAGTTGTTTGCAAACTGGGTTTGATTTTAGAAATTTAAAGGGATCTTTTGAATTGATTTCAAAAATGGTTGTGAATTGTTGAAAAGACTCTGGAATCTTATAAAAAATAGTTATGGAATAAAATTTTATACGGCAGAAAATAAAATTGTGAATGAATGAATAAATTTACAGTTGTAAGCAAATGAAAGTGAAATTGAATGTTGAAATTCATTTCGAATTTGTAAGTAAATAAAACTGGAATTGGAATTGAATTTGATTTATGATAAACAAAGCGAAGTATTGAAATGAAATTAGTAAGTGAAAATAATTGAAGAAATGACAAATTAATATGGTTTGAAATGAATTGAATTCAATATTTATAAATGAATGATAAATTAAATTTATATGGAATTTGAAATCCAGTTTAAATATAACTGGTTGTAAACCAAATGGTGAATTGAAATTGAATTGTGTTTGGGGATGAACAAAAGAATAAAACTGGAATTGAAAACTGAATATCGGAAACCAATTTGAATTGTGTGAAATAAAATGAAGTTGTAAAATTAGTTCGAAGTGAACTGAAGATAATAAAGGTGGGAAAAAATGGTTTGAGATAAATTGAATTGGAATTTGTAATGAATTTGTAAATGAAACTAATTTAAAATAGTGAAATGAATCAGTTGTGAATGAAAGATAATCGATAAAATTCGAGATTTAGAAGATAAATTGAATCCAAATAGAATTGAAACTGTAAATCGAATTCAAATGAAATTGAAAATATAAAGTTGAATGAAAATGGATATATAATTTCAATAGTGAAGTAAAAATGGTATAAGAAGTAAGTATTCAAACTTTTGTAATGGAATGTGCAAAATGATTTTTGAATGTACAAATTGGATATGGGTATTAAATAGCTTACAGGTGATATAAAGGAAAATGGAATTGGGATTTGATTTTCGAAGATAGATATAAATTGCTCGACAAAAAGTTATGTATTTAAATTTAAGTATGAAATTTGATGATTTTCTTGTCCAGCCACTTGGCATTTTGTTTTCTTTTGAAATCTGCGGGCCTGTTGTGCCATTTTATAGTCGTACCGAGCTAGCCGCGCAAAGGAGACGTTGGTGAAATTTTCCGAAAATTTAGGAAGTAAGAAAAAATTTGAGAAAATTTTGAAAATTTGGAATTTGAGTTTCAATTTAAATTTGAATTGACTAAGAAAACAATATTGTTTGAAACTTACGGTTAAAGTTGAAAGGTTAGTTAAGGTGATAATAGATCTTTGATGAAAAAGATTATTTTGAAAAGTTGGTAAAACTGTTTGATTTTGGAAAAACAATAATTGGGTTAAGGATCATTCTTCTTAACTAGAAATTTCAAGACGAAATTCTTTTAAGGGGGAAGGATGTGACGACACAGAAATTTTTAACATTTGAAATGGAATATTTAATTGATTTTAAATATTTAGAGGTTAGTTTAACTTGAATTTCGAATATAAATATGAATTTGGCAATTAAATTATTGAATTTAATTTATTAAAGTTGGAAAAAAATTAAATCTTCAATTTTAAGCTAACTAAAAATAATTCAAAGGCTTAGAAATTCTATAACGATAATACTGAGGATAATGGAAGCTTCAAAATTGAATTTGAAAGTAATTTATTCAGTTTTGGATTATATCGTTTAAATTGATATTTAAAAATAGCCTTTCGAGGCACGGTCTCATAATTTAACGAAACCAGTTCCATTGGATCCGTAATATTGAATTATAATCTGATTTCAAATTAGTAGCTTTCAGAGTTATCGTGTGATCGTACGAGATATAAACGCCTAGACAATAATTAATCGATTTAATATAAATTTTTATACTCTAGTCAACAGCCGAAATTTCATATCGTCAGTTGCTTTTCTTTCCCTTCAGCCTTTCATGTCGGCCGACCTCCTCTAAAATAAGCCACCCTAGTAATCGATCCTCTCTCCTTTTCTCGTTTAAATCACGCAACCTCCTTTCTTACTCCCTCAGTTCGAAAAATCAGAAATTGATGGCCGAAGCCTGAAAGATAAAAAAATTTCGTCCCTCTTTCAAAATCAACTTTCGATTCCAGCTTCTGCAAATTAAATCGAAATTGTAATCATGGTGGCCGCGATTTCAAAAAGAAAGAAAAAAAAGAAAAGGGAAAAGTAACTCGCGACTTCCTGTAACAATGGCGACGAGGCGCTCATGATGCTGTGGAGCGTGAGGCGATCAAGCAAGTGTAATCGCGCATGCATGCACGCGTATGGGGAGACTTGGGCGACTTCATCGGCAACGAAGCATAGGATTTCGAACGTGAAGGCAAGCTCGCGTGCGATGGCATGGCTGCGATTTCGTTCTAGGGTTTAGGAGCGTTGCAATTTTGGGCGGCTGTGGGTTCGATTTTCAGGCGAGTTTGTCACGAGGTTGGGTGGTTTGAGTCACAGAGAACGGTGGCTTTAAAGCGCATGACATCAGGGTTCGTCGTGAATATGGGATTGAGGCATCTCTGGTTTGAGCAACAGGTATAATTTTTGTTTTAAATTTTAAACAGAAAAGAATGTTTTTACAGTAAAAACAATTCTATTTAAATTTAAATACACATGCATATCTTAATATGTATATGCAATTTTTCAAATTTTATAAATATATGGATGCAGAAAAATACAATTTAGCAAAAATAAGGAAAGAAAATTTATTTTAGGTATATAAACAATTCTTTTTGAATATATAGTAAGAAATTATAATGTTAAAAGCTTTCAAATTTATATAGATTTTTGTTTAGTATATATGTAGTATTAAAAGAAAAATTAGTTTAACATTTATTTATTAGTTTAAACCCAAATTTACTAGTTAAATTAAATAATTAAATAGTGAAAAAAAATTGATTGATTTATTCAAATATTAATAAAAATCCTATAATTGTTTTACAAGGTCTGAAACCGTGAAGGAATGGTCAAAATGGAAAATGGGTTGCATGCGTAGTCAAGGTGAGATCTTCTCGCTCAATCAAATATGTTTCTGATTTAAATTTTGAATAATTAGATTTAAAGCTGGTTGATTGTGTGCTTGGATGATTGATTTATTATTCGTTATATTAGTTTAGACCCTATACGCCGCATAATAGCGGATGATATTATGTTTAAACCCATATACCGTGATACTCCACCTCGAAGTGGAATTGGTATTATATATGTATTTGGAGTTGTTGATTTCCTACATTATATAGAGGATGAGACCCTATACGCCGCCTAATAGCGGATGATATTATATTTAAAACCATATACCACGATATTCCACCTTGAAGTGGAATTGGTATTATATATGCATTTGGAGTTGTTGATTTCCCGCATTATATAGCGGATGAGACCCTATACGCTGCATAATAGCGGGTGATATTTTATAAATCTCATATACTGCGATATTCCACCTCGAAGTGGAATTGGTATTTAATTGTTGTGCTAACGTCTGTGGATGCAGGGGAACGGGTTGGAGGGATCCAACTGGATTCCTCAAATATTTAATTTGTTTCATATGTTATGTGTTGATTATTTATAATCTCTATTTAACTATATTTGTGATTAAAATGGTTGAAGGTTATAATTTAGCCGAAAATATTTTTGGTATCGTAGGAAACCAGAAATGAATAAAAATTTGATTTTGAAATTTGGGTTGAAAATTTATAATAAATTCAATTCAAAAGGCATGGGTGAATTTTAAAAGAAGAAATTTAAATAGATAAAGTTTTATTTTGAAAACTTATTGAATAAATTCAAAAAATATGGGAAAATATTTTTATAAAGGAATTTCGAGTAATATTGTTTAATAGTTGAAGAAATTATTTAAGATACGGATTTTAAATATTTGAAAGAGATAAAAGAATTTATTTCAAAAGGAAATAAATTTAGAAATTAAATTTGGGATTTAATTTGGGGTAATTTTAGAAATCGATTTGGGATTTAATTTGGAGTTAAAATAATTTTTGGAGTCGATTTGGAAAATCTGATTCGGTATTGGAAAATAAAATTAGAAATCAATTTGAAATTTGATTTGGTACTTGAAAGTGAATGTTCGAAAAACAATTTGAAAATCGTATATTAGTGGATATTTGAAAATTTAAATTCACAATGGGAATTTTATGAAAGAAAGGGAAATTTGTTTTAAAAATAAATATTTTGTTTATTTTTATAAGTGTGGAAAGGAATTTACGGATTTGGGACGTAAATTTAAAATAAATCCATAAAGATTTATGAGTTTATTTGAATGAACCATATTAGAATGGAATGTGGATTTTCCCTGAAAGCCAAGAATGTTTTGAATATAGTTATAAATATAAATTGAAGTTGTAAAGAGGGTTTAAGGGAAAGAATGTTTGGAAAAATTATTTACTTAGGTTATTTTGAAAATCTTTAAAGTAAAAATATAATTTAAACTAATATGGAAGTGATTATTTAAAGTTTTAAATTGATATTTGTTTTAGAAATTGGATATTTAAATAGTTATATCCTATCTACTAATTTTATTTTAAAATTTGTTTTGGACTTGAATTTATATATGCGATATTAGTATAATATTTTTTCATAACTATATTTAAGCAAATATTTTAAAATAGTCTTATTTTAAATGTTTTTAAGTATATTTTGAATAAGTATTTTATATTATTTTAAAATATTTGAATTCGGCTGATTTTCAGTGGAAATGAATAAATATTTGGAAATATATTCCGAGTAAGGAAAATGATTTGAAATTTGTTTTCAAAAGATTGAAATGTGGAAATTGATTTGAAATTGTTTTCAAATGGATGAAGTGTGAACTTATATATTGCGAAGATATGTTGAAATTAAATAATTTGGAAAAAATATTTGAAATCCAGTGACTATTGTGAATGTTGATCAATAGTTAAATAACCGACTATCAATATTGGCCTTTTTAATGGCATTTGAATTTCGACGCGATCGGGAGCCGAATTGCAAGTGGATATCCGAAAACCTCATTGAACCTTTGTGATTGTGATGGATCTTTTATTTAAAAGATCAAAGTAAAAATTGTTGTGATTTGTTGAAATTTGAATATAACACATATTTTTTTTAAATAAGCACTCGTTATTGGGATTAGCCGAGAGAGGACTTTGTGTCATATAACCCATTCCGAATAGTGATTCGATGAAATTAATAGAATTTGAAGATGGTGGTGAAGACCCAGTGTCTTCGAAAACGTAGGATAACCTATCGAATGTCTCTGTACTGAGTTGCTCCGGTATAGAGATCTCCACATGTGTTGGGGAGTCCGATCTAAATTGTACATACCTGGATTTGCAAGGGCTTCTTCCTTTATGGGACGAGGTGCCTTCGGTTCTGTTCGAACCTGGAACAGACTTGTGTGGTTGTATGTCTGACACTACACTTTGAGATATAAAGAAGATTTCTTTCAAATACATATATGTTGGTGGCGGAGAATTTATTCTCTTAGCTTAACACCCTTCTCTGAGACGTACGAGCTCAGAGGTTATGTAGTTGAAGGTTATCAGCGATATACTCCCAATTTGGTAGTGTGGCATGCTAAGTGCTGTTGTGTGTTGATGATCATTTGTTGATCATTTGTGACCAAAGCATGGCATTCGTGTAAAGCGTAGCTTTGTGGACGAGACCTCATCGGACCTCACACCCCGGAAATGTTCGAAACAGGAAAGATGCAGCAAGGTTATGAGGGTCGCACCCTTTAGGGTACGTCTTTTCCTTCTGGAAAAAGGTGGCATCATGGTATGGAGCCCAGATACTTAACCTATGTGGTTGATGCAATCTCATTTACTGTGTGGTTGTTGCTTTGTGGTTGAGGATCCTCGGGTAAAGGTCGCAAACGACCGGGGGATGACATACTTGAGTAGTAGTTACCTAGTTACAGAGTTAACCCGGCCTTGTGTTGGCAGAGATCCGGGTAGGTTCTCGGGACGTCCCTCTAGAGGCGTACCCATGTGGCAGTAGGAAGTTCATTAGCCTGACCATTTGTTGGAAATCCAAAGAAACAATATGCGCCCTGTACGGTTTAGTTGTACAACCTGCCATGGAATGTGGCGGTAACCTGCTATTGAACATGGTAGTTATAGTAGGCATAAGTGCGAAATGCCTATGCTGGATAAGATTAATATTATGCTTTCTAAATGTTTTCCACACTATGCACTAAAAATAATAATATCAAAGGATTTTCCGTATCAAGCATGTTTGACTACCATAAGGAGAAATCTCCTCCAATTCTACATTTGCATTGTGTGTGTGGCGAGAGGCCTTATGGTAGTTTCATTTTCCAAAAAGCATAGTGGATTTCTTTTCCTTTCTTTGTGAAAATAACCATTTTTAAGATCTCACACCAGTCCCACGACTGACCTGGAGTTTATTGTTACCTTTCTAAACTCTGAGTGCCCATAATTTTCCACACGGGCAGCCTAGAGTCAGGTTATCAGTTATTCGGGAGCGAAGTCAAGAAGTTGCTATAGAGATCTGGAGGCAAGCTGGTTAGCGAGACGTACCACTTATACTATGTATTGTTCGCTTGCGTCTGGGTTAGTGCAAGTCAAATTTTATTGTACACAAGTTACTATAACTGCTAGTGTTTGTATTGTGTCGCTATAAACTCTGATAATGTGATGTATAGACTGATATAGTATTTTTGTTTTAAAGATATTCATTTATCTATTATATGTGTTCCGCTACGAATTGTGAGATTCTGTTATTGTTTCCTTTTCTTCTTCTTCTACCTCTTTCTTCTTTAAACCCGAAGACTCGTACATTTGTTCCACTTTGGGCTAAATTGTTGTGGGATTTTGCCAGCTCAAAAAGGGTACGGATTTGCGGGCTTTTACAGTGGTATCAGAGCATTTGGTCAAGCGACAACCTTGGCTTTGTTGGGTGTTACTCATTAGAGATAGAGTCAGTAGTGCTCTAGAATGAGTTTGAGAGTATTAATAGATATGAGCGCGTATTTGTTCGTGAATACATAATTGTTTTATATTATGATGATTGGTTTGTTGAGTGGTATATGGATTGTGGTCAATATAGTCTGTACAACTCTATCGATAGGAATCTCTAAACACTTGTATAGAACAATTCGACACGATGTTGTTTTAAAATAGGGTGAATGAAATAATTTTACCCAAAACTATTTGTGCAGATAAAGGAAATAATCTTTGTAAATTATTATAGTATATGGTTGTTTGATTGTTAGGAAGTGACAATATTATTATCATTTGAATAGGAAATTGAAATCGTAACTCCAAAATTAAGAAATAAATTCACATACAAATGGAATTTGGGAATATAAATTGTAAATGCGATTTGTAATTTGAAACGGAATTCCAGAGAAGTATTTGGAAATGTTTTGAAAAGAATTTGAAAATTTTGGAGATTGGGGAAGTTTAAATCCCTTTTGATTTTGAAGATGATTTTCAAAGGTTTTGGAAAAGTTTTTTGAAGGGATGAAAGCTCTAAACTCTTTTAGGTCGCTGGAAAATAACTTCGGTAATGACTGCAGCATTATCGATGTTCATTTTCGAGTTTCCAAGAGAGGAATTGCTGCTACATTATTGTAAATGGAAGTTGTTTGCAAACTGCGTTTCGTTTTAGAAATTTGAAGGGATAGTTTGAATTGATTTCAAAAATGGTTGTGAATTATTGAAAAGTCTTTGGAATCTTATAAAAAAATAGTTGTGGAATAAAATTTTATAAGGCGGAAAATAAAACTGTGAATGAATGAATAAATTTACAATTGTGAGAAACTGAAAGTGAAATTGAATGTTGAAATTCATTTTGAATTTGTAAGTAAATAAAAATGGAATTGGAATTGAATTTGATTTGTGATAAACAAAGCGAAGTATTGAAATGAAATTAGTAAGTGAAAATAATTGAAGAAATGAAAAATTAAGATTCAATATTTATAAATGAAAGATAAATTGAATTTATATGGAATTTGAAATCCAGTTTAAATATAAGTGGTTGTAAACCAAATGGTGAATTGAAATTTAGTTGTGTTTGGGGATGAACAAAAAAATAAAACTGGAATTGAAAACTGAATATCGGAAACAAATTTGAATTGTGTGATATAAAATAAAGTTGTAAAATTAGTTCAAAGTGAACTAAAGGTAATAAAGGTGGGAAAAAATGTTTTGAGATAAATTGGATTGGAATTTGTAATGAATTTGTAAATGAAACTAATTTAACATAGTGAAATGAATCAGTTGTGAATGAAAGATAATCGATAAAATTCGAGATTTAGAAGATAAACTGAATCCAAATAGAATTGAAAGTGTAAATCGAATTCAAATGAAATTGAAAATGTAAAGTTGAATGAAAATGGATATATAACTTCAATAGTGAAGTAAAAATGGTATAAGAAGTAAGTATTCAAACTTTTGTAATGGAATGTGCAAAATGATTTTTGAATGTACAAAATGGATATGGGTGTTAAATAGCATACAGGTGATAAAGAGGAAAATGGAATTGGGATTTGATTTTCGAAGATAGATTTGAATTGCTCGATAAAAAGTTATTTGTTTAAATTTAAGTATGAAATTTGATGATTTTCTTGTCCAGCCGCTTGGCTTTTTATTTTCTTTCGAAATCTATGTGCCTGTGGTGCCATTTTGTAGTCGTACCGAGCAAGCCGCGCAAAGGAGACGCTGGCGAAATTTTCCGAAAATTTAGATAGTTAGGAAAAATTTGAGAAAATTTTGAAAATTTGGAATTTGAATTTCAATTCAAATTTGAATTGACTAAGAAAACAATATTGTTTGAAACTTACGGTTAAAGTTGAATGGTTAGTTAAGGTGATAATAGATCTTTGATGAAAAAGATTGTTTTGAATAGTTGGTAAAACTGTTTGATTTTGGGAAAACAATAATTGGGTTAAGGATCATTCTTCTTAACTAGAAATTTCGAGACGAAATTCTTTTAAGGAGGTAAGGATGTGACGACCCGGAAATTTTTAACATTTGAAATGGAATATTTAATTGATTTTAAATATTTGGAGGTTAGTTTAACTTGAATTTCGAATATAAATATGAATTTGGCAATTAAATTATTGAATTTAATTAATAAAATTGGGAAAAAAAATTGAATCTTCAATTTTAAGCTAATTAAAAATAATTCATAAGGCTTAGAAAATCTATAATGATAATACTGAGGACAATGGAAGCTTCAAAATTGAATTTGAAAGTAATTTATTCAGTTTTGGATTATATTGTTTAAATTAAGATTTAAAAATAGCCTTTCGAGGCACGGTCTCGGAATTTAACGAAACTAGTTCCATTGGATCCGTAATATTGAATTATTATCGGATTTCAAATTTCGTAGCTTTCGGAGTTATCGTGTGATAGTACGAGATATAAACGCCTAGACAATAATTAATCGATTTAATATAAGTTTATATACTCTAGTCAACAACCAAAATTTCATCCCGTCAGCTGCTTTTCTTTCCCATTGGCCTTTCATCTCGGCCGACCTCCTCTGAAATAAGCCACCCTAGTAATCGATCCTGTCTCCTTTTCTCGTTTAAATCATGCAACCTCCTTTCTTACTCCCTCGGTTCGAAAAATCAGAAATTGATGGCTGAAGCCTGAAAGAGAAAAAAATTACGTCCCTCATTTCAAAATCAACTTTCGATTCCAGCTTCTGCAAATTAAATCAAAACCGAAATTGGATTCATGGTGGCCACGATTTCAAAAAAAGAAAAAAAAAAGAAAAGGGAAAAGTAACTCGCGACTTTCTGAAACAATGGAGACGAGGAGCTCGCGATGTTGTGGAGCGCGAGGCGATCAAGCAAGTGTAATCGCGCACGCATGCCTGCGTATGGGGAGACCTGGGCGACTTCATCGGCAACGAAGCATAGGGTTTCGAACTCGAAGGCAAGCTCGCGTGCGATGGCATGGCCGCCATTTCGTTCTAGGGTTTAGGAGCGTTGCAATTTTGGGCGGCTGTGGGTTCGATTTTCAAGCGAGTTTGTCACAAGGTTGGGTGGTTTGAGTCGCGGAGAACGGTGGCTTTGGAGCGCGTGACATCAGGGTTCGTCGTTAATATGGGATTGGGGCATCTCGGGTTTGAGCAACAAGTATAATTTTTGTTTTAAATTTTAAACAGAAAAGAATATTTTTACAGTAAAAACAATTCTGTTTAAATTTAAATACACATGCATATCTTAATATGTATATGCAATTTTTCAAATTTTATAAATATATGGATGCAGAAAAATATAATTCAGCAAAAAAAAGGAATGAAAATTTATTTTAGGTATATAAACAATTCTGTTTGAATATAAAGTAAGAAATTTTAATGTTAAAAGGTTTTCAAATTTATATAGATTTTTGTTTAGTATATATGTAGTATTAAAAGAAAAATTAGTTTAACATTTATTTATTAGTTTAAACCCAAATTTACTGGTTAAATTGAATAATTAAATAGTTAAAAAAAAATTATTTGATTTATTCAAATATTAATAAAAATCCTATAATTGTTTTACAAGGTCTGAAACCGTGAAGGAATGGTCAAAATGGAAAATGGGTTGCATGCGTAGTCGAGGTAAGATCTTCTCGCTCGATCAAATATTTTTCTGATTTAAATTTTGAATAGTTAGATTTAAAATTGATTGACTGTGTGCTTGGATGATAGATTTATTATTCGTTGTATTAGTTTAGACCCTATACGCCGCATAATAGCGGATGATATTATATTTAATCCCATATACCGCGATATTCCACCTCGAAGTGGAATTGGTATTATATACGTATTTGGAGTTGTTGATTTCCCGCATTTATAGCGGATGAGACCCTATACGCCGCATAATAGCGGATGATATTATATTTAAAACCATGTACCGCTATATTCCACCTAGTAGTGGAATTGGTATTATATATGCATTAGGAGTTGTTGATTTTCCGCATTTTATAGCGGATGAGACCCTACACGCCGCATAATAGCGGATGATATTGTATCTAAAACCATATACCGCTATATTCCACCTAGAAGTGGAATTGGTATTTAATTGTTGTGCTAACGTCTGTGGATGCAAGGTAACAGGTTGGAGGGATCCAACAGGATTCCTTAAATATTTAATTCGTTTCATATGTTATGTGTTGATTATTTATAATCTCTGTGTGATTATATTGGTCATTAAAATCGTTGAAGGCTATAATTTAGCCGGAAATATTTTTGGTATCGTAGGATACCAAAAATAAATAATGTTTGATTTTGAAATTTGGGTAGAAAATTTATAATAAATTTAACTCAAAAGGAATGGGTGAATTTTAAAAGAAGAAATTTAAATAGATAAAGTTTTATTTTGAAAACTTAATGAATAAATTCCAAAAATATGGGAAAAAAATTTATATAGGAATTTCGAGTAATATTGTACAGTAGTTGCATAAATTATTTAAGATACGGATTTTAAATATTTGAAAGAGATAAAAGAATTTTTTTCAAAAGGAAATTAATTTAGAAATCAAATTTAGGATTTAATTTGGGGTTGAAATTAATTTTAGAAATCGATTTGGGATTTAATTTGGAGTTAAAATAATTTTTTGGAATCGTTTTGGAAATCTGGTTCGGTATCGAAAAATAAAATTAGAAATCAGTTTGAAATTTGATTTGGTATTTGAAAGTGAATGTTTGGAAAACAATTTGAAAATCGATATCAGTGGATATTTGAAAATTTAAATTCACAATGGGAATTTTATGAAAAAGGGAAATTTGTTTTAAAAATTAATATTGTTTTATTTTTATAAGTGTGGAAAGGAATTTACGGATTTGGGATGTAAATTTAAAATAAATCCAAAAAGATTTATAAGTTTATTTGAATGAACCATTTTAGAATGGAATGTGGATTTTCCCTGAAAGCCGAGAATGTTTTCAATATAGTTATAAATACAAATTGAAGTTGTAAAGAGGTTTAAGGGAAAGAATGCCTGGAAAAATTATCTATTTAGGTTATTTTGAAAATCTTTAAAGTAAAAATATAATTTAAACTATTATAGAAGTGATTATTTAAAGTTTTAAATTGATATTTGTTTTAGAAATTGGATATTTAAATAGTTATATCCTATCTACTAATTTTATTTTAAAATTTGTTTTGGACTTGAATTTTTATATGCGATATTAGTATAATATTTTTTCATAACTAATATTTAAGCAAGTATTTTAAAATAGTTTTATTTTAAATGTTTTCAAGTATATTTTGAATAATTATTTTATATTATTTTAAAATATTTGAACTCGGCTGATTTTCAGTGGAAATGAATAAATATTTGAAAATATATTCCGCGTAAGGAAAATGATTTGAAATTTGTTTTCAAAAGATTGAAATATGGAAATTCATTTGAAATTGTTTTCAAATGGATGAAGTGTGAACTTATATCTTGCGAAGATATGTTGAAATTAAATAATTTGGAAAAATTATTTGAAATCCAGTGACTGTTGTGAATGTTGATTGATAGTTAAATAACCGACTATCAATATTTGCCTTTATAATGGCTTTTGAATTTCGGTGCGACCGGGAGTCGAATTCCAAGTGGATATCCGAAAACAACATCGAACCTTTGTGATTGTGATGGATCTTTTATTTAAAAGATCAAAGTGTAAATTGTTGTGATTTTCATGTATAATCCTTTATTAATTAAGATAACTCCTTCTAAAAATGGGGACCGCTCCAAATTTCCTTCCCATTCCCGCTGACCCATCACATCCGCCAACATCTCTTCAGCCTTGTCCATCCTCTCCGATTCTCGTACCACCCTCTGAACCTCCCTTACTTCCACTGCCAAACTCTTTTTCTGTTGCTCTTCCCTCTGACAGTGTTGTACTCGTCCCATCTCTTCCCTTTCGTGCCTCAATTGTTACTTCACCACCTCAACACCCTGTACCTTCCATGTCAACTCCTTCTCTTCCTAAACTGCCGCTAGCTTGGAACTCACTTTTCAAAGCAAGACCTAACAATGCTGGCGCGTACGTGCCACGTGATATACAACTTGAATTTCAAGGAGATGCAATTGTCCCACCTGCTGAAGTTGTCAAGGTAGGTAGTTCTTTGTGGTCTGATTATCTAGTCGGGTTTTTCCTTGATAACCCCCTACCATACTCAATTGTTCTGTATTATCTCAAGCGTGCTTGGAAGCTAGCTGGATCCACAACTGTAAAATCAGATGGCTTCCTGTTTTTGTTCAAGTTTAGTAATGAAGAAGATAGGAAAAGAATTTCTGAATCAGACCCAGTTGTAATGAGGAATAAGTTATTCATAGTGAAGCCGTGGGACGAAAATATAGGAAATAACTGTAGTAGTATAAAAGCAGTACCTGTGTGGATAAAATTATCAAATATACCATTGTATGCATGGTCTCCTTTGGGAATTAATTGGTTAACTCCAGAGTTGGTAGGCTTCTTTGTATGGATGCATCAACTGAAAAATTTGAGCGTATCTCCTTTGCTAAATGTTTAGTTGAAGTATCTCCAAACAATGAATTACCAGATAATTTCACAGTGATGTTGCTTGATGGTAATGAACAAGTTGTGAAGGTAGAATACTTGTGGAAACCTGAAATCTGTACCATTTGTAAAGAGTTTGGGCACTTGATTACAAATTGCAGGAAATGTGAAAGTAATGAAACTGCTAAGCAATGTGAAATAAATGATCTACAGAAAGTTAGTGATGAAAAAAAGAATAGGATGAAAAGGGGGAGAGTAAATGAGAAAAAAGAAAGAGTTAAGCAAGTATGGCAAAAAGTAAATAAGAACAAGGATAAAAGAAGAAACCTTAGTGAAGATGTGGGAGTAGATGACTTGAAGATGCAAGGAGAAAATTTAGTTTCTGAGAATGATGGAGGCGGGAAAATAAATTTTGTGCATTTATATGTGCATAAAACTCCAAGTAGTGAACTGTTTTGTTCTGTTTCCACGCAAAACAAGTTCAATTTGCTGCACACTGAAGATGATGAGGATGACTCACTGGAAATGATTGAAGTAGAGGAAGGTGAAATAACTAATGAAGACTTGAATAAAGACAAATGTAATGGTGGGCACAAATGCAATACTTTTACTACTGATGGAAAAGAATATGTAAATAATGAACTAAAAGCAACTGCTGTAGACCATATTTTGCATTCAGAAGATACAAATAGCCCAGAAATGTGCAATGAAAATGGTATTGGAAAACATATAGTGCATGAACCCTCTGATACACATGTCACCGAAATGGATAAAGAATGGTGCAATACATTTGAGCAATAAGTAACACATCTAGTAACAACCATGTATGAAGGCACTGTGGATGTACAAGTTATTGACCCAACACCCTACAATTTTTCAGTTGAATTGCCAGGGTGGCCAGTATGTATTACCAACTTCCAAACCACATCAGTTCCACATATTGACCCAACCACCACTCAAACATGTTCCCAACCTCCTTCCCCTCGTTCACAGCCGCATAGGAAAATAGAAACTAGATCTCTCTCGGCTAAGAGAAGAAATATCTCTTCCTTGCCTCAATGATTTTAATGTTGAATAAAATTTCATCTTGGAATCTCAGAGGAGCACACAGTAACTTGAAACTTGATCAGGTGAAAAGAACTATCAATGAGCACAATATCTGTCTTTTTGGCCTTCTTGAAACTAAACTAAATCTACCTTTATCAACTAGAGCTGTTTCTTATATCAATCCAACCTGGTCCTTCCATCATAACCTTGATAGTGCCTCTTATGGCAGGATTCTAGTCATCTATGATCCTGCTATATTAACTCTTACTCCCCTTCTTTCTACAAGACAGTACATCCACTTTCATGTTCATGACACTCAATCCCGATCCTCATTCTACATTACTTTTGTTTATGCTGACAATAATGTCAACTCTAGGAAAGTATTTTTTAATGCTTTGCCACCTTTAAGATAGTCCACTCACCCTTGGATTGTGTTGGGTGATTTTAACTCCTGTTTTGAATACACTGACAAAACTGGTGGAACTCCTCTTACTTCAAATGACCTTGATCCTCTCAATCTTGCTGTTCATGAATCTGATTTGATCATGGTTAACAAATCTGGAGCAAAGTATTCTTGGAATAATAGAAGTCGAAGTGGTATTCGTACCTTCACTACTATAGATCACACCATTTGCAACCTTCAAGCTCTCTCACACTGGCCTTCCATTTCAGTTTACCTTCCTCAACTTATAATGTCAGATCACTCACCTTTAATTTTAACTCTTGGTCTCCATTTTCAAAAGGAAAAGAGAAGTTTTAAATTTTTTAAAGCTTGGGTTAAACATGAACACTTCCTTGTTTTAGTATCTAAAGTTAGCTCTGATTTTTCATGTTATGGTAATCCTATGTTCAAGTTTTGCAAGAAGCTAAAATGTATTAAGCAGGAGATGAAAATGTGGGCATCCACAACTTTTGGCACTGGTTGCCTGATGTCAACAAGCCTAAAGGATAAACTGAAGAGGCAACAAGATTACATGATGGAGCATCCTCTTGATGTCCAAGCTGCTGAAGAAGAAAGTAAGCTATTCAAAGAAGTTAATATTGCTTTGTATTTGGAGGCTAGTATGAGGAGACAACAACTGCACAAAAAACGGATTGCTGAAGGAGACAAAAATACCAAGTTTTTTAATGATTCTATAAAGGTTAAGCATGCGAGAGAGAATATTCATAGCATTTTTTATGAATATGGTACCTTACATTCATCTGCTGATACTGTTGATAAGGCTTTTATTGACTACTTCTCAAGTATGCTTGGTAACTCTGAAGGTTTTATTCCTAATCTTGATAACATATCTTCTATTTCACTTCCCTGTATCTCTGACCTGGAAGTTGCATGGCTTATTATCCCTGTCACTGATGTGGAGATTAAAACTACTCTCTTCTCAATGAATCAGCAATCATCAGGTGGTCCAGATGGTTTAAATGTGATTTTCTTTATTTCCACTTGGAGTGTTTTGGGTACTGAGTTCTGTAGAGCCATACACAATTGTTTCAACAAATGTAAGATGTTAGGTGAAGTTAATTGTACTAATATTGCTCTTATTGCCAAAGTTAATCCACCAACTAGTGTCTCCTCTTTCAGACCCATCTCCTGCTGTAATGTTGTATATAAATGTATATCTAAAATACTTGCTACTCGTTTAGTCAAAGTTCTTCCCTCATTTGTTTCAAAAAATCAGGCAGCATTTATTCCATCAAGGAGTATTCTTGACAATCTTCTTCTTGATCAAGAATTACTGAAAGGTTATGGAGTAAATAAGGTCCCCACTGCTGCAGCCATTAAAATTGATATCTCCAAGGCCTATGATTCCATTCACTGGTCTTCTATAGTTAGGGTTATGGCTGAGATGGGTTTTTCTAAAAAATTTGTCTCCTGGATATATGTGTGTATCTCCACCCCATCTTTCTCTATTGTTATTAATGGTAGGTCTGTGGGTAACTTTAGAAGTAGTAAAGGAATAAGGCAAGGTGATCCTATATCTTCGTATTTATTCTTGCTTGTTATGGAAGTCTTTACTGTTATTCTTCAAAAATGGTATACTCAGAAAACAATTAAGTTCCACCCAAAGTGTGCAAAACAACATATTACTTCTATCATGTTTGCTGACGACGTGATGTTGTTTACAAAGCCTGAGTTACCTTCCTTAATTGCAATTACTGAGGCATTGCAAGAATTTTATAGTATGACTGGTCTTAAAATAAATCAAGGCAAATCTTCTATCATCGTTTCTGGAGTTAGTGATGCACAAGCAACTGTTTTACAAAGACACATTGGTTTCTCTTCTATGCACACTGATATGAAGTATCTTGGTCTACCATTAATTTCAAAAAAAATAACTAAAGGTGATTGTTTCCCTCTTTACAACAAAATTACTTCTGTTATGAGTGCATGGGAAAATAGGTAACTGTCTCAGAGTGGTAGATTGGTTCTAATTAAATCTACTGTTTTTTCTACCCTTGTTTACTGGGCCCGAGCTATGATACTGCCTGTCAGGCTTGTACAACAAGTCAGGTCTGCTATGAACAGATTTTTTTGGACGGGAAGCATTCATAATAGAAAAATGTCGCCTTGTTCCTTTTCTAAGTTTGAAGCCTCCAAGGAAATGGGTGGTCTTGGGGTTATTGATGTCAGGATGTGGAACAAAGCAGCAATAAGCAAACACATTGATGACCTTATCAACTAGAGAGATAGTTTATGGGTGGACTGGGCTTGGCAATATAATATTAAGAATAAGTATTTCTGATGTATGGCCAATCCTTTAAATAGCAGTTGGATTTGGAGAAGTATATTGAAAATGAGAGATGTTTTCCTTCCTATGATTCTACATCCTGTCAACGCAAATTCCACTGTCAGTTTCTGGTATGACCCCTGGGTCAGTAAGGGCCTTATCTTGTCAAAAATGTGTGACTATAATCAGATTATGCAGTCAGGCATTCAGATTGATGCCAAGGCTATTGATTTCATACATGATGGTAAAATTGTGCTGCCTTACAATAGTAATCAATTTTTAAGGCAGCTGTGGCATGAAATACATTTTCTTTACATCCATGCTACTCAATATGACATTGTACTTTGGGACAATAAGCCACATACTATTAGAAGAGTTTACAACTATGTCACTGTCTCTGCTCCTTTGCCTGCCTCTAAATGGAGCACTGTTATATGGTCTACTGATACTCAACCTAAAGAAAATTTAATGCTTTTGAAAGTTATTACCAAAGCCTTGCTAACTAGAGATGTTCTGAGGAAATATGGTTTGGGTTGTGCTCTTAAATGCCTGTTTTGTGACCAATATGAGGAGTCTACACAACATATATTCTTTGAATGCCCTGCTCTTTTATTTCTTATACATAGAATTGGTTTGAAAACTGTTATTAACTTTCATTATGTCAACTCTGGTGATGTATGGGATGTCTTCTACTCTGCTGTTAGGAAGCATAATGAAGTGGGAAGGTTGATTGCAGTATGCATGAAAATATATATGACAGTCATATGGAGACAAAGAAATGCAATTTTTTTTTGAAAATCAGAGAAAGACATGGGATGAGCTATGGCGTGATGTAAAGAATGGTACATACTGTCAAATGAACTATTGTCTTACTGCCTTTTCTTCTGATCTGCTGCATGGCTGGGAATGATCACTGTTTTCTGTTTTTTTTAATTTTCCTTTGTTGTTTCCCGTCTTTGTTTATCTCATTGTTTATGTTGTAACTTTTTTGTTTTGTGCAATAAAACTGGTAGGGGACCAGTTAACCCCGCTGGCTTTTCCAAAAAAAAAATTGTTGTGATTGTTGAAATCTGAATATAACACTTATTTTTTTAAAATAAGCGCTCGTTATTCGGATTAGCCGAGAGAGGGCTTTGTGTCATATAATCCATTCCAAATAGTGATTCGACGAAATTAATAGCATTTGAAGACGGTGGTGAAGACCGGGTGTCTTCGAAAATGATAGGATAACCTATCGAATGTCTCTACACTGAGTTGCTCCGGTATAGAGATCTCCACATGTGATGGGGAGTCCGATTGGAATTATGGATACCCGGATTTGCAAGGGCTTCTTCCTTTATTGGAAGAGGTGCCTTCGGTTCTGTTCGAACCCGGAACAGACTTGCATGGTTGTATGTGTGACACTACACTTTGAGGTATAAAGCAGATTTCTTTCAAATACAAATCTGTTGGTGGCGGAGAATTTATTCTCTTAGCTTAACACCCTTCTCTGAGACGTACAAGCTCAGAGGTTATGTAACAGCCCGCAAATCCGTACCCCTTGAATCAACACTATTCTATCCTGGTTAACTCAAGTGGCACAGAAATACGAACCATTTAGGGTTAAGAAGAAGAGATAGATGAAGAAGAAACTAAACCATATCAGAATCTCACAGTCGTAGTGGAATAAAATATAATAGTAAATATAGAACTTTACACAAAATGAAATCTATAACCTTTTTGTACATCACATCATCAGAGTTTCATATACATCAAATTACAAATCAGACATACCATACAATCACAGCAGCGGACTATACATATACATATATATAGATAATACGTCTCGGGCTCCAGCTCCTCTCCTGCTCCAAGGCATCCTGTCCTGTACAAATAATACTCGGTCTGACCCGAGCATTATAACGAAATAACACCCGAGTCAGTCTGGAATACCAGCTGATAATAATGCATCCAAATTGATTATTAAAGTTTCAAAAAAATCCTTTGAAAACAAAAGAATCTCGTAAGACCACGCCACAAATAAACATGTCGGGTTTTTACCTTACGATAGCTAAAACTCTTTTTATAGAAATCCTCTGATATTATAATAGGGTCTATTTACAAATACTTATAAAATAGCCGAAATTGTTACATTCATTAAATTCCAGCTACTAGCCACAAAAGTGGGTAATACAAACAAAACTCGTACAAGGCTCGTAGGGAGAATGGATTTCCAACAATGACTAGGCACTGGGGTACCACCTGTCACAGTACGGGGCCTAGATCACCGTACCGAGGACTACTCCCTTCATCCCCTGCAACACAAGGCCGGAACCATTCCTTACTGAACAGTCCCGAACAAGATAAACCCCGTGGTTGGCGCGACCAACCACCCACTAAACCGAAATATATAAGGGACATCTAGACAGGGGAAATATCTTGTCCTGCTTGGGTATGACCCACCTAACCTTGCTGCATATCCCCTGATTTTCAGTCATTCCCGGTTGATGAGGCTTGAGGCTAAGCGTTACCTTTAGAACGTTTTCACCTAGAATGCCCATCTTCCACCTGACGATGTTTCGCAAGCATTCGTCCATACAAGTCCGTCCCGGGTTTGAACGGAACCGAAGGCACTACTCCTACTACATCCATTTTGGAAATATCCTCAGGATTAGTAGCGACTAGTCCTTGCACTTCACTACTCCATCTTCGACTCCAAACACGTTTTTCGCACGAAACGTACAAATCGGATCGAAGTGGTTTTCGAGAAATAAATCTCGATCCCGGTCTCTTCGAAACGATCACGCATTGTCCAATATTGATAGTCGGTGATTTAACTATCAATTTATATTCATAAACATTCATAAGCATCCATCATACAATAAATAATATTCCACATTATTTATTTACCTCAAATATCTTTAAAAGATATATTTTCAAATTTTCAAAGCTCATTTGAAAACAATTTCCAAAACTCTTTCCTTAAAAGGTAAATCCTTTACCATATGTTCCCATTGGAAATAACCAAGTTCAATTTATTTAGATTTAAAACAATTAAAACATTTTATTCTAAATATCCTTTAAAATAGGTAAATTTAATACTAATTATATACTCAAAATAAAATTTCAAAATATTTAAAGCAAAACTATTTTATAGGATATAACTTGATTTAAACTAAGGTTTTAGTTAAACTATATTTTAAAAATAGAGTTGTAAAAAGATTAAGACTTATTGCAATATACTTAGGTCAAAACTAGCTTTTTAAACAAATCCATTTGTAAAAGAATAATTACTTTACTATTTCTAATTAATAAATAGTTACTTTAAAAATAATAATTTCCAAACACTCTTTTAAACAAGTTTAAACTTCAAAACTTTCTTTTTATAAAATCAGTTTAAACTCGAACTTGGTTTTTCCCAAGGAATTTCATTTCCACTTAAACATCACAGAAATCCTTCTCACGATTTCTGTCAATTTATTTCAATTTAGTTTTACAGTTTAATAACATAAATTTACTTTCACATGTATCAACTGATAACATTTCTCTTTGTTTATCATTCCAGATTTTACAAATTTTCAATTTCCATTCTAAATAGATTTCAAATTTAATTCTTTTAAATTCATTATTTAACAATATCCTTTATTCCTTTAAAATTCAATTTGTCCATTTATAATTAATTATGGATTTATAATTTACTCAGCATTATTCCAATTGAATTTTATTTCAGTTTTCCATCCAATAGATTCTAATTTCTTATACTCTTTTAAATTCCTTATTTATAAATTCCTTAATTTCCTTTTTGAAAAACCAATTTAATTCCTTTATAATTAAACTTCAATTTCTTTATAATTAACATTCTGGGTTTGTAGTTTTTACCACAATATCACAGAACAATTTAATTCCACATTTATCAATCACAATATATAAACAGGCATCATCATCAATATAAAAATAATTAATACATTGTGAGGAATCCAGTTGGATCCCTCCAACCTGTTTTTCCCTGCATCCACAAATATTAGCACATCACATATATAAATATCAATCCAGGCTGATACAAATAACATTTCAACCAATCACACAATTATTTAAATATTAACTACTAAAATCAGCTAACATTCCAGGTGTGAGTGAGAATAACTCACCTTGAGTTTCGGCGAGCGTTCGAAATTTAAATTAAACCGGACGGTGTCCGATTTAACTCAAATTCCTACTTGCCCGGAATGGATCCGGATCTGCACCATCACGTAGTGTTCGTCTCTGCGATCCCGGCATTTCCAGTTTCGTTGGAATCTGACAACGTACGCACGAGTTATTCAATTTTAAAGATTTGCATATAAATTTAAAACAATTTTCTCTATATATATAGTTTATTTTAATTCATTAATTTACCAAAACAACAGCTGAAGGACCCAAGCCTTCTTCCTCTCGCGTTCGCACATAGGTCCAACAAACCCATCATCGACTCCCAGATCTGAAAATCGCGACCATCCCCGATGCATTTCATCACGATCTGAGGGCACTACCCCTCTGTCCTTCGCCAACGCTACCTCCGCCTCAAATATCTCCAAGCTCGGCGGCCCCAATGGCCACGAAATCGTGTTCGAACGACGTATGTTCCATGCGAAATTCCGGCCACTCCTCTCCACTATAGCAGATCGCACCCGTAGAGATTTGTAGAGCTCGAGAAGCATTACGACTTTCCAGTTGGTGCTATTCGACGAAAGTCGATGGATAGAGATAAAAATGAGAAAGAACAAGGTGAAACGTCGGCCATTGAACGCAACTGCGGTGGCTTCAAGAGGAAACTAGGGTTTTCCCCGAAAATGTTAATATATATATAGTTATTTTAATCTCGTTCTTCACATTTTAATACCCTATGCAAACGAACCCCAATTCTCAAGAACCAATAGGCGTTCCCAGGGTTTTTCCGTGTTCCGGACGCAATGGAACAGGTTTCGTAAGCTAATTTGATCGTATGCACGAGGTACGGAATTAAACGATCGATTTAAAATTAAATCGGTTAAATCGATTTCGATGCGTTTCGAGCTGCCACGGTCAAACGACAACTCCGATTGCTACGAAAATTGAAATCCGATAATAACTAACTATTATGGATCCAATGGAACTAGTTTCGTTGAATTCCGAGACTGTGCCCCGGAAGGCTATTTTAACTCGTCTATTAAATTCAGCGATTTTCGGAATTATCGAAATCACTCAAAATTTCCACTTCTAAAATTTTATTAACTTAACAATAATTCATATAACATTTATAAACACATAAAAAATCATTTCGGCTCATTCCGAACCAAAATCTGATTATTTGCATTTTAATAATATTAAATTCGTTTTTAAATTATTATAAAATTCCAAATATTAATTTATTGACCTCAAAATTCATCTAAAATTTCCACCATGCTATTTACACTCAGATAGCCCAAGATAAATTTTAAAACCATTTTATCACTATTTACACCCAGAATTTCTTTTATTTCAATTCTGAATATTATATTATTATTGTTCAATTTTCAAATTAAATCCACACCTTAGAAATTTTAACTTGTTAATATAATTTAAACCAATTCCTTTAGTTTAAAATAAATCTTAAACCCATAGTAAACATTTAAAATGAATTAAATGTTCACAAATCCCATACTCAAAATTCTGGGATGTTACATTCCTCCCCCCTTATAAAAATTTCGTCCCCGAAATTTGTATAAGCTAGAACATACTCTCAAACCCATTTACTTATCCCATTTGCTTAGTTAAAAGCTTATATACACTTCACAAAATCCTTTTTGCTCAATTCCCAAACCTATTTGCTTTACTTATCTCTTAAGCTTTAATTTTAACTTATAACTTCATAAGTTACTTAATTTTTCCAAAACCCAAAAAAAAAATTCTAACTCCCAAAATTTACGGAAAATTTTGGCAGCGTCTCCCCTGTACGGAGGAGCTTCTGCGACATCGCAGGATACACAAATATATATACATCGGCTCACACGGTCGGAAACCAAAATATAACACAATATATATATATATCATTTTCCCAATTTTATTTGCGTAGGTGTACCTTTTTAGCAAATTTTTAATAGCAAGCAGCTAATATAATGCATATACGCACTCCAACTCTCTCAAACGCCTCCCGCACCTGTGTTTACTCAAACAAATTCATCAGTTATCAAAATATGAGCAATTTAGCATCATTTTCAATATAAATGTAAGCCAAACATAACTATTTACATTCCAAACAACACTTTGCATAGTTTCCTAAGTAAATCCATATTTTATAACATGCACAAGGTTCATTTTCCCATGCTAACTCCAAGTTATCTCATACAAAGGATTTACATACACGGTTTGCTATGTTCCATTCATATTTATTTCAATATGATTAACATATGCTTCACTAATAGAAATCTATTCTAATTCAATTCTAAATAGATTTACAAACCAACTTCATTTCCAATTTTGAAGCATTTACATTTCCCTAATAATTCATTTATATGCAACATTATTTGATTTGATTTACAATCAAATCCTTATTTCCAATTTGAAGCACTCACATTTCTTTTATGCCTATGTCCATTCAAATGAAAAATTACTTAATTAGGTTGTATTTATCTAATTAATTTAAAACCATCTTTATTTTCAGTTTGGAACAATTGCATTTCTTTTATGATTCACTTGTATTAATATACAAAATTATTTAATACAATTCTAATCTATTTCCATTTATTCAAAACCAACTTAGTTGTTATTTAAACAACTCAATTTTAATTTCTACAATTTCTCATGTCATTCAAGCAAAATCATCACTTCAGCCTATACCCATTTAAAATTAATTTCAGTTTAGATTTATATCAATTTTATGCAATCCTGCATGGTGCTCAATCCAAGCATTTTTATTCCATTTCAATATTTAATTCAATTCTTATTCACACTTCAAAACCATCATTTAAGTTCAAATTAATAACATCCCATTCTATTTTATTTACAGCCCAAACATTCTTGGTTTATCACAATTATTGAATTATATCTCAAATCTTATATTTCCAATTCATTATCTAATAGATTTATATGAATATCATTCCACTTACAATTCAATTTTTAAATAAACATTGGAGAAGTTATTAATTTAAAATCCATTATTTAACCATACCCCTTTTTATCTTCTTATATCAATTTTTATTTCCATTTGATTCTCAATCAATCAATTCCAATCTATTTATAAATTTGAATGCTCTTTGTTTATTTATTCAATCCATTTACAAATTTATTTTATTAACAAAGAGTCTATTTAAATTATTTCACTCATTTGAATTTTACTTACAATTCAAAACCTTCATCATTATAGCTAATTCCATTATACATTCATACTTCCAATATTTATTACCACAATTTAAATCCCAATCCAAAATCAGGATTTTTATTTACCTTCAAATTTTGACTGACTATCAAATTCTATCCATTACAATACAAATTCCATTAATTTGTAACTTAATTCAGTCAATAACCTAATCCATATTAGGTTTTTAATACACTTTCCCAATTCACTTTGAATTCAGTTTTACTATCACCATTTTCCAATTATTTCATTTAACAATTTAAATTCCTACCTTTCCTCATACCTCTTTAAATAGAATCTAAATTTCTTTCAATATTATTTATTACTCAACTGAAATTCAATTACAATTTCATTATCATAGCAAATTTCATCTTCCCAATACATAAGTCCAAGACTTATTTGCCAACATAAGAATATCTACATTTATGTTCTCACTTTACATTTAATTTATGGACAAAATTTAAATTTTCCACACCATTAAACTCTTTTCATTAATGAATTTCAATTTTACTTACATTCAAAAATTTAGATTGCTTACTCAAATCTGTTTTCCAATTTATAATCTCAAATTTAAATTATATCACTTAACAACTTAAGGATATGATCTTCATTATGCAATTATAAACAATTTTACATTTCACCTTTATATCCAATTTACTTTAATTCCAATTCATCTAGATTTAATTAAATTTCAAATTCTCAATTTTAAATTTTCCATTTCATTTAGATTCACTTCCATCTCAATTTCACAATTTTAATTCTCTAAATACAAGTTCAAAACTTGTTTACCTAGTGAAATTCATTCACTTCATTATATCTCACTTTACCTTATCTCAATCCACATTCATTTGAGATTAAATTTTGATCTTCCATACCATTCCTCTATTTCCATCTGTGATTATAATTTCATTTTATTTATATAAGTTCACCAACTTATTTACTTTAAAAGCCTATATAGCTCATTTTACTCATCTACATTTTGTAATCACAAATTCCAAATTCCATTTGCATATGTATATACATCTGAATTCTTAAGGATACAAATTTCCTTAATTTAATTCTTTGCAAATTTTAAATTCATAATCCCAGCTAAAGCATAACACTTACTAGCTTGTGGGCATAATCCATTACACATGACCCACAATTTCAAAGCCAACTTACATTTTAATTCAATCCAAATCATTTTTATTTTAAGTCCAATTTATTTATCTTATCCAAGTTAAATTCAAATTCCTATTTACTTCAATATATTTTATTTACTTCCATTTACTTAAGTTGAATTTTAATTTCAAGATTAAAATTTTCATTTCTTTCTTATTAACATCAGCTTCACCAAAATAAGTTCGTTAGCTGATGCATTTTAACTTTACTCTTCATTTAAATAGAATTTTCCAGAATTCAATTACCCGGTTTTATTTCAAAACCATTTGGAAATAATAATCAATATATATTCCTATTTGGTATATCAATCAAATTACCAAATTTCCAAAACAATTTGTTTATACCAAAACAAATTTCCTTCTTTGAGATTTCCCAAACAACTAGCATACCCAAAATCCAAACAATACTAGGGAAGCAATCCATCACTTTAGAAACTCGAAAATGAATTCTAATGATGTGGCCAGCATCATCAGGATTATTTTCCAGCGACTGAAGTGAGTTCAATGCTTCTTACTTTTCCAAATTCATTTCAAAACAGTTTCCCATTCAAACATATTACTCAAAATAATATTTCATCATTACCTTCAATACATTGGAAAACATTTCAAGCCGTCCCAGGATTTTAAATTTCCCAAACCCTTTTATTTCCATTACCATTAAAATCCTTTCCAAAACTTCCGGGATTTAAATTCTGGTTCAATTCAAATTTCAATTTCACTTCTTATCCATAACATATTTAATTAATTCTATTGGGTTATAAACCACTTTAATATTTAAATTCTTATTAGCTTATTATTTCAAATTTTGATCAAATTCAAGATTCTTACTTGATCATGGTATTAACAACCAACAAACACCCAATATATAATAAGCTAGAAAATCATTTCTTTTATATCAAAATATAATTTTGGGTAAAATTATTTCATTTACCACCTTTAAAAACAATACTATGTCGGTTTATCTTGTTCAAGAGTTTAGAAACCCCTATCGATACGGTTGTACTTCCCGTACCAACCAGAATTCATAAACACTCAACCGATAAGTCAACACAGTAGAAAAACAATTTTATATGCACTAACAAGTACGCTCTCATAGCTATTATTACACTCAACTCATTATAGAGTACTATTGACTCAATTTAATGAGTAACTTCCCCACCAAAGCCTAGGTTGTCGCCAACCTAAGCTCTGATACCAAGTGTAACAGCCCGCAAATCCGTACCCCTTGAATCAACACTATTCTATCCTGGTTAACTCAAGTGGCACAGAAATACGAACCATTTAGGGTTAATAAGAAGAGATAGATGAAGAAGAAACTAAACCATATCAGAATCTCACAGTCGCAGTGGAATAAAATATAATAGTAAATATAGAACTTTACACAAAATGAAATCTATAACCTTTTTGTACATCACATCATCAGAGTTTCATATACATCAAATTACAAATCAGACATACCATACAATCACAACAGCGGACTATACATATACATATATATAGATAATACGTCTCGGGCTCCAGCTCCTCTCCTGCTCCAAGGCATCCTGTCCTGTACAAATAATACTCGGTCTGACCCGAGCATTATAACGAAATAACACCCGAGTCAGTCTGGAATACCAGCTGATAATAATGCATCCAAATTGATTATTAAAGTTTCAAAAAAATCCTTTGAAAACAAAAGCATCTCGTAAGACCACGCCACAAATAAACATGTCGGGTTTTTACCTTACGATAGCTAGAACTCTTTTTATAGAAATCCTCTGATATTAGTCTATTTACAAATACTTATAAAATAGCCGAAATTGTTACATTCATTAAATTCCAGCTACTAGCCACAAAAGTGGGTAATACAAACAAAACTCGTACAAGGCTCGTAGGGAGAATGGATTTCCAACAATGACTAGGCACTGGGGTACCACCTGTTACAGTACGGGGCCTAGATCACCGTACCGAGGACTACTCCCTTCATCCCCTGCAACACAAGGCCGGAACCATTCCTTACTAACAGTCCCGAACAAGATAAACCCCGTGGTTGGCGCGACCAACCACCCACTAAACCGAAATATATAAGGGACATCTAGACAGGGGAAATATCTTGTCCTGCTTGGGTGTGACCCACCTAACCTTGCTGCATATCCCCTGATTTTCATTCATTCCCGGTTGATGAGGCTTGAGGCTAAGCGTTACCTTTAGAACGTTTTCACTTAGAATGCCCATCGTCCACCTGACGATGTTTCGCAAGCATTCGTCCATACAAGTCCGTCCCGGGTTCGAACGGAACCGAAGGCACTACTCCTACTACATCCATTTTGGAAATATCCTCAGGATTAGTAGCGACTAGTCCTTGCACTTCACTGCTTCATCTTCGACTCCAAACACGTTTTTCGCACGAAACGTACAAATCGGATCGAAGTGGTTTTCGAGAAATAAATCACGATCCCGGTCTCTTCGAAACGATCACGCATTGTCCAATATTGATAGTCGGTGATTTAACAATCAATTTATATTCATAAACATTCATAAGCATCCATCATACAATAAATAATATTCCACATTATTTATTTACCTCAAATATCTTTAAAAGATATATTTTCAAATTTTCAAAGCTCATTTGAAAACAATTTCCAAAACTCTTTCCTTACAAGGTAAATCCTTTACCATATGTTCCCATTGGAAATAACCAAGTTCAATTTATTTAGATTTAAAACAATTAAAACATTTTATTCTAAATATCCTTTAAAATAGGTAAATTTACTACTAATTATATACTCAAAATAAAATTTCAAAATATTTAAAGCAAAACTATTTTATAGGATATAACTTGATTTAAACTAAGGTTTTAGTTAAACTATATTTTAAAAATAGAGTTGTAAAAAGATTAAGACTTATTGCAATATACTTAGGTCAAAACTAGCTTTTAAAAAAAATCCATTTGTAAAAGAATAATTACTTTACTATTTCTAATTAATAAAGAGTTACTTTAAAAATAATAATTTCCAAACACTCTTTTAAACAAGTTTAAACTTCAAAACTTTCTTTTTATAAAATCAGTTTAAACTCGAACTTGGTTTTTCCCAAGGAATTTCATTTCCACTTAAACATCACAGAAATCCTTCTCACGATTTCTGTCAATTTATTTCAATTTAGTTTTATAGTTTAATAACATAAATTTACTTTCACATGTATCAACTGATAACATTTCTCTTTGTTTATCTTTCCAGATTTTACAAATTTTCAATTTCCATTCTAAATAGATTTCAAATTTAATTCTTTTAAATTCATTATTTAACAATATCCTTTATTCCTTTAAAATTCAATTTGTCCATTTATAATTAATTATGGATTTATAATTTACTCAGCATTATTCCAATTGAATTTTATTTCAGTTTTCCATCCAATAGATTCTAATTTCTTATACTCTTTTATTTTCCTTATTTATAAATTCCTTAATTTCCTTTTTGAAAAACCAATTTAATTCCTTTATAACTAAACTCCAATATCTTTATAATTAACATTCTGGGTTTGTAGTTTTTACCACAATATCACAGAACAATTTAATTCCACATTTATCAATCACAATATATAAACAGGCATCATCATCAATATAAAAATAATTAATACATTGTGAGGAATCCAGTTGGATCCCTCCAACCTGTTTTTCCCTGCATCCACAAATATTAGCACATCACATATATAAATATCAATCCAGGCTGATACAAATAACATTTCAACCAATCACACAATTATTTAAATATTAACTACTAAAATCAGCTAACATTCCAGATGTGAGTGAGAATAACTCACCTTGAGTTTTGGCGAGCGTTCGAAATTTAAATTAAACCGGACGGTGTCTGATTTAACTCAAATTCCTACTTGCCCGGAATGGATCCGGATCTGCACCATCACGTAGTGTTCGTCTCTGCGATCCCGGCATTTCCAGTTTCGTTGGAATCTGACAACGTACGCACGAGTTATTCAATTTTAAAGATTTGCATATAAATTTAAAACAATTTTCTCTATATATATAGTTTATTTTAATTCATTAATTTACCAAAACAACGGCCGAAGGACCCAAGCCTTCTTCCTCTCGCGTTCGCACACAGGTCCAACAAACCCATCATCGACTCCCAGATCTGAAAATCGCGACCATCCCCGATGCATTTCATCACGATCTGAGGGCACTACCCCTCTGTACTTCGCCAACGCTACCTCCGCCTCAAATATCTCCAAGCTCGGCGGCCCCAATGGCCACAAAATCGTGTTCGAACGACGTATGTTCCATGCGAAATTTCGGCCACTCCTCTCCACTATAGCAGATCGCACCCGTAGAGATTTGTAGAGCTCGAGAAGCATTACGACTTTCCAGTTGGCGCTATTCGACGAAAGTCGATGGATAGAGATAAAAATGAGAAAGAACAAGGTGAAACGTCGGCCATTGAACGCAACTGCGGTGGCTTCAAGAGGAAACTAGGGTTTTCCCCGAAAATGTTAATATATATATAATTATTTTAATCTCGTTCTTCACATTTTAATACCCTATGCAAACGAACCCCAATTCTCAAGAACCAATAGGCGTTCCCAGGGTTTTTCCGCGTTCCGGACGCAATGGAACAGGTTTCGTAAGCTAATTTGATCGTATGCGCGAGGTACGGAATTAAACGATCGATTTAAAATTAAATCGGTTAAATCGATTTCGATGCGTTTCGAGCTGCCACGGTCAAACGACAACTCCGATTGCTACGAAAATTGAAATACGATAATAACTATCTATTACGGATCCAATGGAACTAGTTTCGTTGAATTTCGAGACTGTGCCCCGGAAGGCTATTTTAACTCGTCTATTAAATTCAGCGATTTTCGGAATTATCGAAATCACTCAAAATTTCCACTTCTAAAATTTTATTAACTTAACAATAATTCATATAACATTTATAAACACATAAAAAATCATTTCGGCTCATTCCGAACCAAAATCTGATTATTTGCATTTTAATAATATTAAATTCGTTTTTAAATTATTATAAAATTCCAAATATTAATTTATTGACCTCAAAATTCATCTAAAATTTCCACCATGCTATTTACACTCAGATAGCCCAAGATAAATTTTTAAAACCATTTTATCACTATTTACACCCAGAATTTCTTTTATTTCAATTCTGAATATTATATTATTATTGTTCAATTTTCAAATTAAATCCACACCTTAGAAATTTTAACTTGTTAATATAATTTAAACCAATTCCTTTAGTTTAAAATAAATCTTAAACCCATAGTAAACATTTAAAATGAATTAAATGTTCACAAATCCCATACTCAAAATTCTGGGATGTTACAGGTTATGTAGTTGAAGGTTATCAGCGATATACTCCTAATTTGGTAGTGTGGCATGCTAAGTACTTCTATGTGTTGATGATCATTTGTGACCAAAGCATGACTTTCGTGTAAAGCGTAACTTTGTGGACGAGACCTCATCGGACCTCACATCTTGGAAATGGTCGAAACAGAAAAGATGCGGCAAGGTTATGAGGGTCGTACCCTTTAGGGTATGTCATTTCCTTTTGGAAAAAGGTGGTATCATGGTATGGAGCCCAGATACTTTACCTATGTGGTTACTGCAATCTCATTTACTGTGTGGTAGTTGCTTTGTGGTTGAGGATCCTCGGATAAAGGTCGCAAACGACCGAGGGATGACATACTCGAGTAGTAGTTACCTAGTTACAGAGGTAACCCGGCCTTGTGTTAGCATAGATCCGGGTAGGTTCTCGAGACGTCCCTCTAGAGGCGTACCCATGTGGCAGTAGGAAGTTCCTTAGCCTGACCATTTATTGGAAATCCAAAGAAACAATACGCGCCCTGTACGGTTTTAGTTGTATAACCTGTCATGGAATGTGGCGGTAATCTGCTATTGAACATGGTAGCTATAGTAGGCATAAGTGTGAAATGCCTATGCTGGCTATGATTAATATTATACTTTCGAAATGTTTTCCACACTATGCACTAAAAATAATAATATCAAAGGATTTTGCGTATCAAGCATGTTTGACTATCATAAGGAGAAATCTCCTCCAATTCTGCGTTTGCATTGTGTGTGTGGCGAGAGGCCTTATGGTAGTTTCATTTTCCAAAAAGCATAGCGGATTTCTTTTCCTTTCTTTGTGAAAATAACTATTTTTAAGATCTCACACCAGTCCCACGACTGACCTGGAGTTTATTGTTACCTTTCTAAACTCTGGGTGCCCACAATTTTCCACACGGATAGCCTAGAGTCAGGTTATCAATTATTCGAGAGCGAAGTCCAGAAGTTTCTATGGAGATCTGGAGTCAAGCTGGATGGCGAGACGTACCACTTACACTATGTAGTGTCCGTTTGCATCTGGGTTAGTGCAAGTCAAATTTTATTGTACACAAGTTACTATAACTGCCAGTGTTTGTATTATGTCATTGTAAACTCTGATAAAGTGATGTATAAACTGATATAGTACTTTTTTTTAAAGATATTCATTTATCTATTATACGTTGTTCCGCTGCGAATTGTGAGTTTATGTTATTGTTTCCTTTTCTTCTTCTTCTACCTCTTTCTTCTTTAAACCCGAAGACTCGTACATTTGTTCCACTTTAGGATGAATTGTAGTGGGATTTTGCCAGCTCAAAAGGGGTACGGACTTGCGGGCCTTTACAGAGTTATCGTAGACAACATAACATGTATGATAATTCCTATTGCTAATGCATTAAGAACTAATCTCACATGCTCCATATTAAACAATTTAATAAGGTATCTTTGCATATCGATTTGGAACATTCCGAGTATCTTTTATTTTCATTATAAAAGACATCATTTACACTCTAAAATTGAGCATTAAAACAACTAAGGTTGATTTTAACACAAGTGCATCGTTAAAATCAACAATGTGTTGTTATAGTTTAGAAATATCAATGTACCTTTTAATGTTCTTTCTTATCAACACACGCTTCCTCTGCATTTTGATTGATAATCAATTTATTTGATTTTGATCATTTTTTTTTAATTTTGATGCTTATAAAATGATACTTTCTATCATTTCTTGGATCATATCCAAAGACCCACACAATCAACATCCTCCAACTGACTTCGAGACATCTTTGGTGATTATGCGTAAACAGCTTTAAATCATTATTTAGAATTTTCTATTTTAATACATATGTATCAAACACAAAGTCATACTATGCGGTAAATTTGTGAGTACATCCGAATTAACTTGAGCACGTTAAATACTGAATCTATTATGCTAATTTCAACAATTGAAATTTGCGATATTACTATTATTAACATTGCTTATTTAATTCCAACCACATTAGTCTTGCTTATAAAAACACAATCGCGGCCAATGGATCACATACCTTCGGTTACGACTATCAAATCATATTTTGATAGCGCACTTGGAATTCTTTTGGATTTGCACATCAACCATATTATAGAGTCAACACTCTTAATGGTTTAATTAAGCAACCGATGGTTATATATTTCCGGTATTGATAAGAAACTCATAATTTCACTTGTGCAAGAATACTTATTAGACACTCTAATATGATGTTTTCGTTTAGGTAAGTTAAATTCATTTCATCTCATCTAATTAGTTCTATCTATAGATCGTATCTATTTCCATTTTACTGCAATAATTCCTTAAATAAATTCCTTTACAATGAAGTTCGTATTTCTTGAAACAACAATTGTTTCTCAGTGCAACAGAATAGGTATTCATAAACGTTTTATAAGTTTCTTTATTTATAAAAATGATTTGGTTTTATTTTACAAAACTTATGTTCAAAACATAAATATGTCATCCAATGGCAGTCTTTCCCAAAATCCTTTTGGGCAGATTCATACAAGATCCTTTATGAACAATTATTATGTGCAATCTTTCGACTCGCACAACCTGCCAACTCCCTAACTTAGGATATGTTGGAGTTTCTTATAAACCCTTATCTTGTGTGAGTTTGTAAACTGTTATTCAGATGAAATAATATTAATCTTGTGTACTACTCTTAAATACATGACCTTATAGAAAGGAACCAACTCAACTTCACTCACAATTAATCTACATTACCCAATAAATTTCGATTATTTCTTATTGATGCATCATTATTTATTACATGGAGAAGTGACTTTTTTAGATTGAATCTTTATTCATTTTTAGGTACATTTAAAACCTTTTCCAATATACTCACTCATTCGATCAAATTGTACCATTTCTATCCCATGTTAATTTATTTACTTTTGTTTTCTACTCTATGAATTTACTATAAATATACTACATGTGTATCAAATTCACATTTCCATATCAGTAATAACTCATCGGTGAATATGACGAAGTACATGGAACTATTTTGGTATTAATAAACTTATGGTTACATACATCTACATATATCTATCCGAAGAGTTCATCAACCCTTATGATGCTTCCACTAATATGGTGCACAACTCTTCAATTGTTAGAGATATAATTAACCAGTGTCATATGATTCATAATCATCATATAATAAAAATTATTTCTCAAAGTTATGACTTAGTCTATAATTCCAAAATAATTGTAAATAATTTGAGATACTTTTGTATTGTCAATGCATCACTTTTGTTCTGAAAACAATTACCACATCATAGTTTTAATTTCATAACGAATATTCATAATATTCATATTGAAATATAGCTATTTCTATTTCTCGTCAATTACCAAAAAATAACCATTATTTCATAAACAATGTTCGGTACATTTTATGATTTTTTTTTCATAATACGATGCAGTCAATAAGTGCTATACGGCATGCTCCCTCTATTTCTGTCATTACTATAATAACGTACTAAATTTGGAGGCCCATCATCCACTTAATACGATTTATTTATTTCATATTTTACCTAATTTACAGCGGAAAGTTCTTTGATCAACTACCCTAAACTCAAAGAAATAAATCAAATATAAAACAATTTTCTATATGAAAATATATTTCAAAATAGAAATCACATTTATTATTCCAATGTTTAGTATCAATCATCATTATTACAATTCTCGTTTCCATTGTTTCTTTATGAAGCAAACATGATAATTCACTCTCTTCATCCCAACTATGCCTTAGATCATATCTACTCTTGTATATTCGCTATTATTTCTAAATGGTCAAATCATTCAAAAAAAAACCCTTACTACAGTTCATAACAAACTCTTTATAAAAGGGCATTCGATTATCCTTAGCTTTTAAGGATATTAGGTATGTTCCACTTTACTTAAATAGATCAAACTGACATTTCAGTGATCGAGTACTTTGATTTACATTGTAATTTTGGACTAGTGTTAAGTTTAACATGATACGATCCTTTTGTAATAATCAGATTGAATACTCGATCTCACACTAAGGTTTTGTTTGGTTTTTGGATAAACTAATTTCATCGAAATATAGTACACTACAAACTTTAACCGTTCACCATACAACATTTCTATGGAATTGTATATGGATCAAATATCCATAATCTTGTATTGGCTTTAGAGTTCGAAACTCATAGAATATGATACATGATCTTGACCAAATAAATGCGAAAGTGACCAAACTACAAATGTATTCAGTAGCTATAAAATCAAGCACTTGCATGGGTGTTCAAACATTAACATGCAATAATCTTTTATTGATAAGTATATGTTATATTTCTATTTATCAATCTTCAATTCATTTGTATATCTTAACTGATAAACATTTTACCAATCTCATCAAAAGCACAAATTTATCATTGTAATTAATTAAAATATTATTTAACATGCGTTCTTACAATATTAGAAAGGTTAAATGTTACCATTTCATTTTTCTAATAAGGTTCCCACTGGTCTTTTATGTTTCTCCAAGCCTTAGGATGAAACATAGAAGTCTTTCGACTTCAATAGTGGTTTTTGGGACTTGTTTGTCTTGATATTCTGACTTTTAACTTGTTCAACAAATCATATCCCCACAAACGATAGATAACTTCTTATCAGTTGTATCACATGCAACTCCTAACCCATGTTTCTTTGTCCTAATCTCATTTCGACCTTGAGTTTTCTCAACAAATCATAAGAGATTATTCACTCGTACCTACCATATCGCAATAGCCTAAGTATAGTATATATATCTTGAGTTTGCTCAACAAATACATATAGTTATCTTACCTCCTTTATTTAATAAATTAATAATACTGCGCATAGCATCCCTATCTTGAGTTTGCTCAACAGCTAAGGAGTATGTAAATAATTTATTAATATATATATGGTAGAGGACAACATTATATTGAAGATTCATAATCTTTAATATATTATTGAGTGATATCAACTTATGGACTAATGTATTTCTTGTGAAATACCACCGTAATTCAAGTATCAGACACATCAGAAATCACGATATGCCTACATTTACGTGTGTATTTATTCCTTAAGTCTATTTGGGTTTCTTTAATGTTCCACCTTTAGTTTATACATTCATGTCATATAAGTTTTATTAGTATATAACTTTTATATTTGATATTACTTATATGATAGTCTTATATGTAATATTTTATTTAATTAAATCTTATTTAGTTAATTTAAATTAAATAAATCTTTAATTAATTTTATATTAGTATTCCAATACAACATTTATATTGGACATATCTACTATAACCTTTATAGCGTATACTATAACCTTTATAATATAACACATATCTTATATAGGCATATTTTTATTTATTTAATTAATATTTAATTAATTTATTTAATTAAACAATTTTAATTAAATTATATTGATTTAATATTTTATCTTATACACATACATGTATACTTATGTCATCTTAAACACTTTTACATAACATAACATAACATGTATCAACATATATAATACATGCATATATATATATATTAATTAATAAAATTAAATAATTAATTTGTTTTATAAATCTTATTAATAAATTTTAAATTTCAAACTTAATATTTAAATAATTTCAAACATTTTGAAATTTTCATTACATTTATAAACATTTTGAAAATTTATGTTATATTATAACCAATTATAATAAACATGTTTTTATTTTAAATTTAGCTTTTAAATTTAAAATATTGTCCTAATTTTCAAAATTATCCCAAGGCCCGATTCAAATTTGGTATAATTTATCAAGGGGAACCTTTAGGCTCACTTCACCTTTCCGGCCAGACACGTAACCAGGTAGGAAAGGGTACTTCATTACCCGATTCCAACCCTAGATGTCGTCTTTCTAGACACAGTACACAAGCTTAATTAGTTAGCTCTAACATGACTAATTTAGACCGCATAGGCTATTGGGTTATGAAACCATTGTTGGAACCGGGCCATCCCACAGCGGAAAAAATGGATGAATTTCAAAAAATTTAGCCATTTTAAATCTTTAATATGCCTATGAAGTCTAAATATACTTAGAACTTTTTCAAGTTTCTTTTAAATAAAATCAATATTTTATTTAACTCATAAATAAAGTTTCACTTTAATTTAATGTATACGTAAGTTGGAGTATATCAAATATACTCTTATATACAAATTTTTGTGTAGCGTTTACTTTTCAAATTTATTTAGAAAATGAAATATTTCATTTCTTTCTCTTAACTTATTTAATTAATGAGGGGAATAAATTTATTTAAAGAATAAAACTTTTCATTTCCTTTCGCTTAAACGAGTGGGAACATAAAGTTAGTCAGAGATGGAAACTTTTAATTTCCTTCCCTTAAATAAATTAAATAATTGGTTAATAAAATAAAATTAATAACTAATCTAAATGTGACATGAATTGTAAATATATCGATAGTTAATATTGTGCGAGTGCAACATATATGGGGTGTGCATAATCAGTGGTAATTAATATGTATACATAAAAGTGTGCACTTAATGCCCCGCTATTACCCCGCTGTAACCCTGCTATATCTCATAGAGAATTTCTAACGCTACGATTTTTCCATATAACCCCAAATATTGCCTTTCCATTGTAAGTCCCACAATTTCCGTTATATTTCCTTGTTTCTGCTATATTCCGCTATTTCCGCTAGATCTTCTTTAAAAGAAATGAATTAAAAAATGACATTTATGCGTTATAAAACATATGAAATTAATTTATTTAATTGATTTTTCAATAAATTTTTAGAAATGAAAGTACTCTAATATTCTACTAAATTCAATTATGTTATATAACAATTTTACGTTTATTTTACATTATATTCGCACATGTTTTTTATTTAAATTTATTTATGTATTAATTATAATTCAATTCAATGTTAATTTTTCATTTAATTACCATTTATATATTTGTAAAAAGTATGAGCTTTATATGCTATTTTAAAGTCATCTGCTATTCCCGCTATATCCTCGCTGTATCTTCGCTATGACTTTTGGCACCTTCGCCGCACAGAATCTGCCAAGTGCTTTAACTGCACAGACATAAAATAAACAAGAACAATTTAAATAGTTATTGCATAGAAAATGAAATGAAAATAAATAAGGGATGACAATGGTGATTGATACAACTTTCGTTTTAGCACACTTAATTAATGCAACATATTAATGACAGTCAATAAGTACCATAATTAAGAATATATAAGGTAAAAAATGAATTGTATGTATACATTATTGTCTTAATTAAAAAAAAGAAATGACTTCTTATTGTGCTAATATATGTAAAGAAAATTAAATTTAATATGAACACATACAAGTCGATCCAAATATGTATATGCGGAATTCAATCAAAACTTTCTAATAATATAAATTAGATAGTTATTACAATTAATTTCAAAACTTTGATTTGTTGTTAAAATTCCTTTTATTCGTATGTAAATATCTAATGCAATAAAAAGTGCAAGTGATACATTCATACATACATGCATACATACATATATTTACATTCAAAACTAAAATTGCACTTTGATATGAAAGATTAAAACATAAATCTATAATAATGTAACAACCATAGTTTGATAGGCATGATTATGGTGAACAAAAACTGCTGTGAGAGGATTGAGGGAGAAGAAGCTTTTGCAACTAAGCACTGTTCACCAGAGTTGACTGGAGATCATCAAAAAGGAACGCTGGGAATAGCAGGCACTTGTCAAAGGCAGAAAACATGAAGATCTGGGACAGAGGAGAGGATTAGATAAAAATATCAGTGTGTGTATGTTTAGTATCAGTGTGCATGCATAGTATACCAGTATCTGAGTTGTAACTTGGCCGAGTTGAATCCAAAAAAAATATGCAATCATCTTTATGAATACTGTCATGATCATTTTGTAAGTGTGTGAAGAAACTTGAAACGATAAAAATCATATTACTTTGTTACTGTATTGTGAGGATTATCTTCTTTCCATTGCAGTTTTTTGTTAATCTGTTATCCATTTGTTTTTCTCAGATTTAATACATTCTTGTTAAATTCCTTTTATCTGCTATAGGTTAATTCATTTGCGTTCATTTTGTTTTCTTTTTACACTTTAATTCTTAATTCTTAAATCGGCTATTACTTTGTCTTGATAGTTTTCTTTTTCGGTCTTTAATCTTGTTCTTTTTTTGTTTTAATAATCTTCCAGTAAACTGTAACCCTCGAATTCTTCTTCCTTGCTATCAATTCAAGTATTTGTCTTTGTACTTTCCTCTAGTTTCATTTGTTAAAGTCTTGTGAAGCAATATTGTTAAACATTCTTGTGTGAATTGAAAGTTTTCTAAAATTGATGTTCTTGTGAATGTCTCTGTTTAATGCAGTAGCCATGTCTTCTTCTTTGAGAAAATTTGCATTTTTTCCTGATACTTCCTTCGAGCCACAGTTGAATTTTGCTATTTCTTGATTTTCTTGAAAGTCTGCCAACCACTATCCGATATTTTTTGCTATTTTGTGTGCACAAAAAATCTGTGCACATGTACAAGTTTGAAATCATCTTCTATCTTCCTAATCTCATCTTCTTCATCCAAATTCCTTACATCAACGGCCATGGCCAAAAGCGTAGATCAACCAACGCCTACCAATTTGGTATCGGAGCAGTCGTCGGAGTTAAACCATAATCCCACATTCATCCTGAGCATGCCTAAAATTCAGATCCAGATCCAACCCTAATTTCAAACCCAGATGATCCACGGCTAAGGCAAGAGGAAATTAACAACCGTACTACTTATGCATTGAGAAATTTAGAAATCACAGCTAGAAATTTGGAGTTTACTGTTCAAAACTTGGAAAAAAAGTTTGATCGACCCACTAAAGATATGCATACTAAATTCGAGGGAGTGCATAATATGTTGACCACTTTTGTTAACGAGTATTGCAATAACAGGAACCCTTTCCAACCTCTAGAAACTTCTCAGCCTTCGACATCTTTTCAACCTTGTCCCCTCCCATCGCAACCTGTATATCAATTGCAACCACCACCACCAAGGACTTTCATGCAACCTCACAGAACACTTATTATACCAAACACCTATTATACCACCCAGGAATGTTCCTTTCTTTAACACTCCTCTAAGATATCCCCAAGAACCACGGCCTCCTCATCAACCCAGAAACCCATTATTCGATTATCCTCTGCTTCATAACCACAACCCATACCCTATCATCGAATTAGATTTCCCAACATATTCTGGAGAGGAAGGAGTGGCAGATTGGCTGAGATAAGTCGAACAGTATTTTAAACTCCATCACACTAAAGAACATCAATGGGTAGAAATTTGTTCATTTGCTTTTAAAAAAAGAAGCCTTGCAGTGGTATCGTTGGTATGTGAACACTGTGGCCAATTTTTAAGGAGAAAATATTGGTCAGATTTAACTCTGAAGAAATAGAAAGACCATATGAAACTTTATCCAAGCTTAAGCATCATACAACAGTTAGATCTTATTTTAGTAAGTTTGAACAGTTGCAAGCTATAGTAGAAACTCTTCCACCAAAGTACTTGCTTGATAGTTTTATTGGAGGATTAAAAGAAGAAATTAGGTATGATGTCCTCACGTCAAGACCAGTGGACTTTAGGGAGGTAGTAGCATTAGCAAAAATGTTTGAAAGTAAATGCCTTCAAACCAAAAAAATTAAGTATCCTTCACCTAGCACTTCAACTACCAATTCCAGTCAACTGCCTCCACCAAAGTCATCACAAGAGTCAACTTCCTATTCTCACAATAACCATGTTAATAGCTCCAAAGATACTCAACTTGAATCCCTGGCAAAAAGTAGAGGACTCGCTCCTAACCAAATCATTGAAATGAGAAGGAAAAATTTGTGTTACGGTTGTAAAGAAAAATGGTCAGGAGATCACAAATGTAAAATTCCTAAAGTCTATGTGATGGAAGGAATGATGCCATTATAGGATTGGAAGGATTCCAATGCTAGTGAGGTACCCATGACAGAATCCAACATACAAGTTGAAGAGACTTTAGCCATCACCTTGCAAGCTTTATGTGGAATTCCTACTTTATCCACCATCAAAATAAGAGGCACTATTCAAGGTAAACTAGTTTATATTCTAATTGATTCTGGTTCTACCCATAGCTTCATCAATGATAAACTTGCTAGGAAATTGGATTTAAAAATTGATGAAACTAAACTATTTGAAGTAATGGTGGCCAATGGGGAAAAACTAACTAGTTCGGGGGTTTGTAATGATGTTGTGCTCAAATGCCAAGGATGTACCATGGTAGTGGATTTGCTCTTATTTCCTTTAGATGGCTGTCAGGTTTGTTCTTGGGGCTTAGTGGATGAAGAGCTTGGGAGAAATAACACTTAGACCAGTTACAAGTTAATTTGTTTATGATGATAAGCCTTATATTTGGTAGGGTTTGAAACAGGATGAGTTGAAATTCATTAACAAGAGAAGGCTAAATAAAGAGTATGTGGATGGCCAGATAGCTATGATGGTATGTTGTCAGCTTATACAGTCAAAGCACAATGTAATTTCTATTCCATCATAAATTGATGCCATGCTCAAGAAATATCCCCTGATCACTAACCCCTCTCCAAATTTACCACCACCAAGAACCCATGAACATCGAATACCCCTGTTGCCAAATTCTAAACCTATTTGTCTAAGACCTTACGAGCACTCATATCATATCAAAAGCGAGTTGGAAAAAATAATTCGAGACATGTTAGATTCTGGCATTATTAGGCCTAGTCATAGTTCTTACGCATCTCATGTTGTTATGGTGAGAAAGAAGGATGGAACATGGAGGCTATGTATTGATTATAGGAGGTTGAATGCATAGACCATTAAGGACTAGTTTCCAATTCCATTAATTGAAGAGCTTTTTGATGAGTTACATGGTTCTCAATATTATTCGAAACTGGACTTAAGATCTGGTTATGATCAAATATAATGCTTGAAGAAGATATCCACAAAACTACTTTTAGAACCCATGATGGCCACTAAGAATTTATGGTGATTCCATTTGGGTTGGTAAATGCCCCTTCCACCTTTCAATCTCTCATGAATGATATATTCAGAGCATATTTGAGAAAATTTATCTTGGTGTTCTTTGATGATATACTTGTGTATAGTAAAACCTGGAATGAGCATCTCAAACACCTTGAAATAAATTTTCATCTTTTGCAGAAAAATGCTTTGATTATCAAGCTTTCCAAATGTTAGTTTGCCAAGCAATCTATTGATTACCTAGGTCATGTTATTTCTACCGAAGGCCTTTCAGTCGATCCTAGCCAGGTGCAGTCTGTCCTTAATTGGCCAATTCCACAAAGCTTGAAAGCCTTAAGGGGTTTTTTTGGAGCTTATAGGTTACTACCGCAAATTTACAAAAGGATATGGTATAATTGCTAAGCGTTTAACCTCAATGATGAAGAAGGATGCTTTTAGATGGAGTGATGAAGAAAAAGAAGCTTTTGAGCAGTTAAAGCAATGCTTGGTTAGCTTTATCTACTTATGAGAAAGAACTCATTGATATCATTATTGCCCAAAAAAATGTCACAATACTTGATGGGGAGACAATTTGTAATAAAGACTGACCATCATAGTTTAAAATACTTGTTAATACAACATATACATACGGGTGTGCAAGGGAAATGGTTGGCTAAACTCCATGCATTCGATTATAAGGTAGAGTATAAAAGTGGCTAGGAGAATAAGGTAGCTGATGTCTTGTCAAGGAGAGGTGAAATTGAGATGAATAAAATACTAGTCCAAGCCATATCCGTAGTGCAGACTCCTTGGCTACAAAAACTCAAAGAAGCTCTGCATAATTCACCACGGTATCGGCAACCATTAGCAAGAGTGCAAGCAAAAGAACTACCAGAAAGTAAACACAAGGCTGTTGAAGACTTGATATTCAGAAAAGGGAAAATTTTAGTTAATCATCACTTAAACCAATGGACGCAATTTCTTGTTAAAGAGTACCACTCCTCTCCTTTAGGGGGTCAGTCAGGGGTTAAAGCAACTCTGCATAGATTAAAGCAGGTTTTTTATTGGAAAAATTAAAAACTAGTGTTGAAGGCTTTGCCAAATTTTGTGAGGAGTGCCAAAGAAATAAGCATGAGAACATATTGGTGCCAGGCTTACTGTAGCCTCTTCCTACACCTGACAAGATTTGGTTTGACATTTCCATGGATTTTATTACATGTTTACCTAAAAGCTATAAGTACACTATCATATTTGTAGTAGTTGATAGACTAAGTAAGTATGCTCATTTCTTTCCACTTCAACATCCATATACTGCAAAAGATGTAGAATTAGTTTTTTTTTCAAGCGGTCTTTAAATTACACGGGCTGCCAAAAACTATTGTAAGTGACAGAGACACTATCTTCACAAGCATCTTTTGGCAAGAGCTTTTTAAGCTTCAAGGTAGTTCCCTTAAACTCAGTTCAGCCTACCATCCCTAAAGTTGGTGAATAAAATTTTAGAAGGTTATCTAAGGTATTATGTGTGTCATAAGCCTAGTGAATGGTCCAGATGGCTGCCTTTAGCTGAATATTGGTATAACACTACTTGGAAGACTCCTACAAAAACTACCCCCTACAAGATTGTATATGGCATTGATCCCCCCAACTTGCTTTCTTATGTACCCACTACTGCCAAGGTTGAACAAGTAGAAGAAGAATTATTCACTCGTGATATTATGATACAATTCCTCAAAGATAGTCTTAAATTATCTCAAGAAAGAATGATAAAATATGCTGATATGAGAAGAACTGATAGACAATTTGAAGTTGGAGAATGGGAATATCTAAAATTGCAACCTTATAAGCAGATTACAGCTAGGAATTACAAAACCCACAAGCTTTCACCCAAATTTTATGGCCCTTACAAGGTCATAGAGAAAATAGGTTATGTGGCTTATAAATTGAAATTCATTGAAAATACTCGAATTCATAATGTTTTTCATGTTTCACAATTGAAAAAGAAGATAGGGGATACTGTGATGGTACAAGATAGCATTCCCAGTTTTACAGAAGAACTTGTTGAACAACCGGAAAGAATACTAGATAGAAGGATGATTCTTAGAAATAATGATGTGGTGGTGCAAATTCTAGTTAAATGGAAAGACAGACCTGAAGAGGAGGCTACTTGGGAAGATTATTTGCCAATGATCAAGAAGTTCCCTACACTAGACCTTGAGACAAGGTCTGTTTTTGAAGTGCAGGGGAGATGTAACAACCATAGTTTGATAGCCATGATTATGGAGAGCAAAAATTGGTGTGAGAGGATTGAGGAAGAAGAAGCTTTTGCAACTAAGCACTGTTCACCAGAGTTGGTTGGAGATCATCGGAAAGGAACGCTGGGAATAGCAGGCACTTGTCAGAGGAAGAAAACATGAAGATCTGGGTGTATGTTTAGTGTCAGTGTGCATGCTTGATATATCAGTATCTGGGTTGTAACTGGGCCGAGTTGAATCTAGAAAAATATATGCAATCTGTCTTTATAAATACTATCATGGTCATTTTGTAAGTATGTGAAGAAACTTGTAACAATAAAAAATCATATTGCTTTATTACCGTATTGTGAGGATAATCTTCTTTCCATTCCAGTTTTTTTGTTAATATGTTATCCATTTGTTTTTATCAGATTTAATACGTTCTTGTTAAATTCCTTTTATCTGCTATAGGTTAATTCATTTGCTGTTCATTTTGTTTTCTTTTAACAGTTTAGTTCTTAATTCTTGAATCGGCTATTACTTTGTCTTGATAGTTTTATTTTCCAGTCTTTAATCTTGTTCTTTTTTATGTTTTAGTAATCTTCCAGTAAACTGTAACCCTCGAATTCTTCTTCCTTGCTATCAATTCGAGTTTCTGTCTTTGTACTTGCCTCTAGTTTCATTTGTTAAAGTCTTTTGAAGCAATCTTGTTAAACATTCTTGTATGAATTTAAAATTTTCTGAAATTGATGTTCTTGTCAAAGATATATGTATGTGAATGTATCTATTCTATGTAGTAGCCATGTCTTCTTCTTTGAGAAAATTTGCATTTTTTCCCTGAGACTTCCTTCGAGCCACAATTGAATTTTTGCTATTTATTGATTTTCTTAAAAGTTTGCCAACTTTTGTGTGCACAACAAATCTGTGCACGTGCACAAGTTTTAAATCATCTTCTATCTTCCAGATCTCATCTTCTTCTCCCAAATTTCTTATCTTAATGGCCATGGCCCAAAGCATAGATCAACCAGGGCCTTCCAAATTGAAACATTATATTGATTCCATATAAATTTCATTTTTAACTTTAAATATAATTCAATCAATCAACTTGAAAATGTAAATTTCCAGATCTATAGAAATGGAATTTGAATTAAATGTTAGAGCATAGGACTAGAATAAAACATTGTATTTTAAAATATATAGATTTAGTTTCAATTTAACAAAGTAAAGAAAAGCAGCTAATCAATTTGAACATGTAAACATTCAGATCCGAAAAATTACACTTTAATTAGAATGTTTGTAAACATAGTTTTACACTTAAATATTGTTTTAAAACATAAAAAAATTTAATTTTGATCTATTAAATGAAAACTCAATCATATTATTCAACAAATAATTCAATCTGCATAAATAATTTTTAGTTAAGCAAGACAATAATACATCCTATAAATTATGAAAGTCAAATTAATTTCTGTCAAACATTACAAAATCACTACCTATATATAGAAAATGACATACCATGTTACCCAGTCCTTAAAATGAACCTTGTTGACGATGCCTTTGATTTGCACCTTGAATGAAGAATGCTTCTAGATTCGATTGAATTACTTTAGGCTGTTGCCTAGAAATCATACATTGAATGATGATATCTCCTCAGATCTTCAAGATCTATAACTTCTCCTTGCAAGAGATGGATGAAAGACTTTTTTTTATCTATTTATTGGAGTTGAAAGATTTTGGAAATTTGTTTTCTTTTTTTGTTTTCGCCATGAAAAGTTAGGAAGAAAGAAAGAGAAAGAATGAATGAGAATGAAAATGAATTGTACATACTGAATGAATTGGAGAATATATTTTATTTGAAAGAATAAAATTTCTCATTCTTTAATTAAAACGTCCCTAATTAATTCCCCTGATTGTTTCTCTTGAATCATTTCATTACACGCATGTCATCAAATGACATAAAATTTCTACAAATCATGTCATCAAATGACATAAAATTTCCATAAATCATTTTATACAATTATCTTTAAATTACATTGATATCGTATACCATTGGGCGCAAATATTACTTTTATAAATGTATTAAAATAATTATAAAAAACTTTCAAATATCAAATAAATAATATTTCTCAAATATCAATTAATTTAATCAATTTACAATATTCTATAAATTAATAAATCATGTGGTTTTTGTAGAGAATTTATCATTACTTTTGTGCGATTCAAAGGTGTAAATTCAATAAGTGATTAATATCGAACTATTCGAATATTAACGTTCACACATCACTTAGCAGGTGGTGTGATATTTTGACCGAATTTATTGCTTACGCATCTTTTGGTAAAATCCAATTTTACTTATTATAAGCGGTACCGGATAGTGACAATTATTTAAACCAATTCTCTTCGTCGAAACTATATCACATTGGGACTTATGGAATGTCGTAACGGTGAAAATTCCAGTATAGTCCACATTTAACTTTATAATCCAAACACAAACTTCTTGGCTCACTATTAACAATAATTATTAACCGAAGTGCTTTAGAGACTGACTTTGAGTTGACTTCAGGTGACCGTGATGCTAACCTCATATAACCGAGGAGACGAATCCTCTCTTGAATGGTGTTCCACTTCCAATGCTTCCATTTGATCCAACTATAGTTGTTCGATGGACGTCGTGCCATGATTTAACTATAATCAAAACGGAGCTTCCATATTGAAGATCAACAGTATTCTCAAGTCGAGAGAACTGTGTAAATTGGTCACATCGATATTCTCCGTTCGATCTTAGTTATATTAACCAACAGAAATTTATCGAGCGGATCTTTCCATAGTTATCCAATAACTATCAGTACACAACCTCTTGGTGCCTCCAGTTGTCATGAGTAATACACTGCCCAACATTTGAAGAGCGTTACGTACTCTAGTTTCAACAAATACGTTGATATCCAGTTTCAATGCATCTTGACTTGGAACATTTAAAATGGTATATTTGTTTCATTGTGATAAATTACTCACGGTTACAACACTCTGTAACTTCTATCACAAAACACACCATTTATGGTTTTTCTATTAAATATATAATTTTAATTAAATTGATTAATTAATATGACCACAATATATCAAGTAAATGGTAGAAAGAAAATACCTTCATTTCGAACAAGATCGATCAACGACAAATTACATAATTGCCCCTAGGGCATACCCCTAACTCTATCAGCTATTGGGTAAAAAAAGAGTATCAATGTCTTATAGATATAGTCATTAAAAATAATGTCATGTGTTCATAAACGTCTATGTCAAATGTAGACCATTGTCACATCAATGTCCATCTATAAGTATGGTCCCTAATGGAAGGCCATTAATATGCACGGCCAATAAAATACGGTCAATACAATGTATGGTCACTAATATAAGACCAATAAAACATCTACCAAAGCCAAAACCAAGAGGTATGAACTTGCATTCCATTTTCCTTGTAGCTCAACAGTCTACGTAAAGACATTATGAGGAAATCAGGCCGGTCTGGGAGCTAAACGTTTTGGTTCTAAGAATTATTACCTAAATCAGCCACTGATCGGTGAACCTGTCATTGCTACCGGTCCATGGTTTGTCTTGACGGTAATGCTTAGCTTGGCCGGGCACGATCGGAGGCCCTATTTTTTCTCGTTTTTCACGCTACCTTCTCCATCGAGTCACATGCCCATCCAACCATATTGTCTTCGTCAACGTTTAAAGTTTGGTGCTTTATGGTTGAGTCTGTGTGCCGATTCCTTCCAGTGTTTGGGAGGGATGTTCATGTCGTCACGAATCCTTTTCCCGATCGTTTGCTGCCAAAATGTGATGTAATCTCGGTAATCCAACTTACTCGGTCATATCACCTTCCTTCATTATAGATGTATATTTGTATGCTACATACAGTTCACAGGCATTTACATTTATACTTCCTAATTCACATTTCGAGCTTCACCGGAGCAATTACTCGACCAGGTATCGCCTCATGCAACTTAGTGCACTTGATAGTCGTTATGACTATAAGAGATGCTCGTGATGTGCTTATACACCCATATGTTTTCACATAAACATATTTTAAAAAAAATTGACTGTTTAATAATCAATCTTACTTTTATTTACTACATTTTTTTATATAAGTCCAAATATCCTCTTCTATTATTTTATAAAATCATGCAATTATTTCATGAAATACATAATTAGCATATATATAATAATGAATTTGAATTTAATTAATTTATAACCATGTTATAAATTAATATCAACTCTATCTAACTCTATTCAATACGAATAGAACACAATGTTTCTATATACCGGATCTTATCTATTATCCCGAATATAAACTCAAACTAATCCAATCAAATAAGGGAACAATTACAATTATATATATATATATATATATATATATAGAATTATAGAGATTTATACCAAAATATAGAGTTATAATTCCAATCATCTAAGTTGTAAATTCTGAAGTGTCCAAATCCCGTCCAAGTTCATAGTATGTCGTAGATAATCTCATCATGAGTGCAACAACAAAGGTTTGCATCTCGATTAGACCTCATATACAAATGATATGAATTTGATAAAAATTTAAATATAAATATTAATTGATTAATTAATTAAACACTTAGTTAACTAATCACCTTTATAATCCTTCTTCCCCAAATCCACTCATGTACCTATACATGCACAACTACCCATTGTCATGCATCTTCTCTCCCCTAGTGCTCATGCAATATTCCACAAAATGACAAACGATCAATTGCAACACGCTCTTCTATGCCTCCTCTCTGCGATGCACCCAATTAAACCAAGTCTGCCTCCCTACACCAAATTGCGACATTTTCCCCTCCATGTGTGGCTACAAATGCCGCACTCACCATTAGCTGACTGGAGTTTAAGAATTTGGTGCAAGAAGATGCATGTCGCCAAGAGAAACACAACTATGCCTTTTGTTTCGCTCAACTCCCCTTTGAACGTCACTTAGACCCAAACCTTAGCCAAGGACTATACATTGACGAACTCCTCAAGCATTGTCACACATGTTGAGACCAACATAGATTTGAAGCCCTCCTCAACATGAGTTCAACGGTTCTTGTCTCATCGTCTATCGTGGATCGTAGTTCTTTAAATCGGGGAAAACCCAATATCCACTTTTTAAGGTCCGTCTAGATTTAGAGAGTAAAACGAATTGCGGGATCCTAGGAATTATCTAAGTATGGAGTGAATATAAATATATAAGTGTGTGTGTATAATTTAATTTCTTAAATAAATCTCCACACTTTTCGTGTTCGTACGATTACACGACACATCGGATTGCCACAATTTTATGAATTTAGGGAAGGTAGGGTTGGATGGAACGAAGGGGATTCGGGCTTTGATATTGGACAAAGAAATAAATGTGAAGGATTTTCTAGAAATGGGCTTGGATGATTTATTTTGGGCTTAAATTGTTATTTATAATTAATTTTTCCTTTTCCTTTAAATAATTTTTTATTTTTTAATTTATTAATAAATGTATTTCAAACTATTATAAATTAATTCACATTTCATTTTACACGATATAATTAGATAATTGAACAATTTATTTAATATCAACATATTATCCAAAAAGAATTTATTAATTTATTCAATTTACTAAAGTAAAATTTTCATTAAGTAGAATTTAGTTAAGTAAAATTCATTTTCAAGAATAATAATTATCAAATCGAATTTGAACAAATTTTATTTTAATTAGATTTTATTTATCTTACATCATAGAAAACTGGGTTTTTACACCTATTTTATCCTCGACGTATGTGTTTCTATTTTTAATCGCTTTATATTTCAGTTATATCATATTAGACATGGTCAATTATATATTTGATCTGATTGCAAATGATATTTTGTTCTGCTTTGCTAATCGTATCGTCTTGTTCGAGAAAGTTATACGTTCGCTAAGTGCTTATCGTTTTATGTTTAAATAGAAAATAGTTGTAAAACTAGATTGGTCAACCCATCTAGCTCAATTGGTAGAGCTCAACGCTCTTAAACTTGTGGCGGTAGGTTCAAGCTCACGGTGGATGATTAATCTTTGTGAATCGCCCCTTTTATACTAATGATGCATGATCCCTAACGCATTAGGCTTTTCTGATGGGTAAGAAAAATATTATGACTTGGTTTTGTTAATGTTACAATAGTTATACGAGGTTCAGAGTTGAGTGAAACTATTGAGGTTCAATGTTGAGTGAAACTATTGAGGTTCAAAGTTGAGTGAATTTGTACCAATGATTCTAGATAGGTCAAACAAAAGAAATTTACATTGAAAAGTAGTATGTATGAGTTTTGAGCATTTTCGCAAAATTATACTAAAGTAGTATAACTATGATACTTCCAATCTTAAATATTGATTCATCCTTTTGACGTAGGATCTTTAGTGCATAAGGATTCTCTAATGTTTGATTAAACAAGCACAACCTATGTCATTGGGTTTTGTTGATGTTAGGATTTACCAAGTAATTATGTTAGGTGGAAAGTAAGTGAATTTTGAACGAAAGCCAAGTAAATAAAGAAATTTACCTAAGTAAATAGTTTATATATATGTATAAGTTTACAAAAATGCTCATAGATTTCTAATGAAGTGTTAGTGGAATTTTTCTTAACATCGGTACTTAAGAATCGAAGGGCAAGCTTCAGTCCATTGTTTGGTTTACAGGACTTCGGTAGGACGGTTAACGATGGCATTAGGATACCGATGGCTTTAGATTAATATTGAAAGTTAAGTTGAATCTGTTAGGATAATACCAAGAGGAGTAGGTGCCGAATAGACTGAGAGTAAGTTCTAAGAATGATGCCGAAAGCAAAAGTACAGAAAGTAAAGACATCGAGGTTTATAGTGGTTTGGCCTAAATCGCTGCGTCCACTTTGTCCTTTCCTTCTTTAGAGTTCTACACCGAAGCCGAAAGGCTATTACAGTGATGAGTTGGCATTATCCTCCATTAGTGAGTTTTTACAAGGAACTCTAATATAGGAAAGTACAATATATTCTTAGTATATGAATTATTTGTTGGCCAGAAGATCCTTGTTGCATTGGGATGTTTGTCTACTTATAGAGATCTTGATGCTTTGTCATTAGATGAAAGCTTTTACCATGGATTGACCACTTGCTCTATATGTGGTGTTAAGATTTAGATATGTGTTGATGCCCGACTAACATGAAAATTAATGCGGATTGATGAAATAGCATTCCATCAATATTTGTATGTGCTCTGGCCTGGATACTTCATATCATCTTTGGGCTATTTGAGTCCTTGACGCGTGTAGTGAGGATTTGGTGTTGATGGCTAAGTAGTTTATATATCATAAGGCTTAGTTGATCGTATGCTGTATGGTTAACTATATAGAGTGTCATAGGGATTTAGTCAATTAAATGTAGCAAGACTTAGTAAATAGAGTGTCATAAGGCTTAGTAAATAAAGTTTTATAAGGCTTAGTTGATTATAGGCTGAATGCTTACTTTGTTGAATAACGAAGGCTAATGTAGATTTTATGTTGTAAGGCTTAGTTGATTGAAAGTAGAAGGCTTATGTAGATTGTATGTGATCGGCTTAGTAAGTAGAGTGTCATAAGACTTAGTAAATAGAGGTTAAATAGGCTTAGTTAATTATAGGCCGAATGCTTAGTTGATTGAATGCTGAAGGCTAATGTAGAGTATATGCCGCAAGGCTTGGTAAATCGAGTGTTGTAAGGCTTAGCAAATAGAATGTCATAAGGCTTTAATATATATTTAATGTCAAAGGATAATGCTGTAGGCTTACATATGTTATATGCCATAGGCTAGTTGGATTAAATGCCCAAGGCTATTGTTGTAGGCCTATGTAGATAATAGGTTGAAGGCTAATGCCGTATTAAGTATCGAAGGCGAAGTATGTTAAGGCCTGATAGCAACATACATAAAGTGTCAAATGGGAAGAGGGTTTTCACATGCTGTGAAATTTTGGTTCCAGTAATCTTTACAAAACTATTATCTGAATATGAAGTGACTTCTCTGCTATGCATTACCATCCGTCTGCTCTCGCAACAAATAGGGGAAATCACTTTCCTTAGAGATAGTTTTGAGTGGATTAGAAGGAGTTGTCAGTGAGTACAAGGTCGAGGTAATTTAGATTGAGTAGCTACTCTTTCTACTCATGGATGGGATGCAAAAATGCATATTTACCAGATGTCACCATGCGATTGGCTCATTTGAAAAGTGGTTTCTCCTTTTCTGAAAAAGAGAGTTTTGCCTCCAAATATGGCAGCTCTTTAAAAGATTACATTATTTTATAACTACCATTGATTTGTATGGCTGGCATTTCCTCAATGTTTATTTTATTTATATAGGAATGTATAATAGATTCCTCTTCTCCTTCATTTACTTTCAATGAATATTTTTTTGTTATCGGCATTAAAGCTCGAAGAAAGCTCAAATTTTCTCATCTCTTTGATAAAATTTGTAAGATTTATGTCATTTACTTCTCATAAGTTGAAAGCAATGTTTATCTCATGCTCTTGCTGAACTACGAGTCAATTTTTATAATTATTTTTGTGATATCTGAGGCGTTTTACCGTATTAGTGAATCTTAGGCTTGCTGAATGGTACAAAGCCATTAATTTTTTGCCTTCGTTGGATCATTGTTGGCAAATAATCGTTCCGTGGTCATTGATCGATAATCGAAAATTCTACCAAACTTTTAGAGAATTTCATGGATTTTTCTTAATCTGCAACATACTTTTGGGTTCCCAAACCCTTGGTTAGAGACGGTTAATTGTGAAATTCTGTTTGAATCATTGATACGAAATTGACCCTACTTAAATTTGGGTATTTTGCATGTACCATTTGGCTCATGATTATGCTTCTTTGATTGATAATTATTTACTTTACGGTTATGTTTCGATTTTCGTTGTTTGGTTTGAACTAGACTGTCAACAAATTTAGTCCTCCTAGACTGAAATGAATTTTGTTTTTGACACACAAGCAATTCTTGACATGGTTTTACATGATTTTGATGTTATGGGAGTTGAGGCTATAACTCAAAGGCCTGAAGTTACTTGGATTCTTCCTCGGAGGGATGCTCCCCGTGGATGGTGGAGTACTTAACAAACGAATGTCTCTCCCTTTTGCTCCCTTCTTGGTTGATCTGCTTATTTTTTATAATCTCAATCCCTTTCAACCCCCTCCATTTTATATAATACTCTCTCGATGTTGAAAGACATGTATTCTTAGAGGGGTTATGCAAGCTTATCAATGGTTGAGATTAATTTCTTTTTTGACTTGAGTGACTTGAAATTTTCCATCCAGTTCTTAAATATTATTTACAGATGCGATTAACAACCCTCAGATTATAACCACTTTTCCGAAGGCTGGTAACTTATAATTGTACTTAAGAAATTTCATTTGTTAATGAACATTCTTTATTCTAACTTGATTTTATTTATTGCTAGGGAGACCTGAATGGATTCAGCAGAGCGAGGATTTTTAGCTCGTTTCAAGAATGTGTTGAAGGAACGGGGCTAGTCAGAAGTGGGTGAAATAGGTAGGTTTCAATTTTTTTTTCTATTTTCAAATTTATTGTTCCTACGAAGTTTAAAGGAATTGTTAGATCCAATCTAATAATGGTTTAAATAAAACCTTATTATATTTAATTTGTTTAAAATTAGTTTCAATTCAATTCAAATTAAATATCTTGTAATGAGCGCATCAAATACACTCATATATGTATAGTTGAAGTGCAACATATAGTCTGTGTACATGATTAATGTGTACGTACGTTTGTAGGTGTTGAGATTTACACTGCAACAAACACATTCGCCCTTATATATGTCATTATTGTCCATGGTTTTATTTTGAAAAAATACATATAAAATAATATTGTTAATATGTATATATACATAGTTTACCGGTACATGTACATAATATGTTACAAAATATTTTTAACCACTTGACAATAGTTTAATTATATTTATGATATGACAATTAATGAGTAATAAGTAGGCATTTAAGAGCTAAAAAAGATGGAGGACTTTTTCCTTCCTTTGCTCATTGATTCAATGCCATTTCAAATCAACGTTTGAACATTTAAGCCCTTATGCATAATAGAATAGATTATGACAAGTTTTATGTGTTTTGAGATATAAAAACTAACATTTTAAAACCTAGTTTTTACTTATGAAGGATTCAACATAAGATTTATGACTTTAAACAAAATCCTTTAAAAAAATTAAATTGAAATAATACACACACATGTAAATAATAACAAACTATATTTTAAATTCAAAATAACATATATATGTAAAACTTATAACTTTATATGTTTTGAAATTTAAAATTAACAATTTGAGAGCTAGATTTGATTTAGCAATGATCCAGACTTAGATTTATATTTTTATACAAAAGCACTCTTACAAATTTTGAGTGTGTGTGTAAACATATGTAACTAATAATCAAATGTATTTTATATTTTGAAAATAATACGTATACATGAAACTTATATTCAATTTCATATAATGATTTTAAGTAAATAATATATGTAGTTCACTTATTTTTGTATATGTAGTATGTTACAAAATTATTTCAAGTAATTAAAAGTAGTTATAAATCTAAAAAAATTTCCTTTGTTTAATCATTAATTCAAAACTATAGTGAATAATAGATTGGACAACATCGGCATATACATTCTCGTTGTATAAGATATGAAATCTAAACTATACAAACATGATGTAACATATAATCAAATGAGAAATATATTATTATAATTAAATTTGTTTTTGGCAAGACATAACTATTTTTTAAAACTATTTATGTATAAACACAAATATTTAAAATAAAATTATTTTGAAATAAATTTCAGATTTAAAAATAAAAATTATAAATTTTTGTTGTTGTTTTGAATTAAAGTGTGTGTGTATATAAGTGTGTAAATATATAAAATATCCATTAGAATATTTAATATATAAATTTTTTTTTTTGATTCAGATCAATAAATACAATATATATTATATTCATTTATGATAATTTTTATTAAGTCATAATGTTTATATTTTAAATTTTGAATAATTCAAATCATTTTTTATTTTAACTGAAACTAATTTAAAGTTGTTTCATATATTTCAATAGTTAAATTTCCATTGTACTTTTTTCTCGTTCATGGTAGCTTTGCTTATTTTTCTCGCTTTCCTTCCCTACCGTGAATTTTAAATTCTTTCACGATGGCGCCCTCCCCTCCTCCCCTTCCGGTTTCGTCCATCTCGCCTTCTCTTCCTCCTCGCACTTCCGGCCCTTCCACTTCATCTTTGTCCTTCCTCCCTCTCCTTTCCCCCTCAACTTGTTCCCTATTGATCCTCCCCTCCTCAACTCGTATGGACTTTGCTGTTCAAGAACAGGACAAGTAATGTTGGAATGTACATACCATTTTTGATGTGAATCTCACTTTCAGGGGCAATGCCATTGTCCCCCATGAAGTTATTGCAGCTGGCAAGCAAGTGTGAAATGACTATATTGTTGGTTTCTTCTTTGGTGAGCCGCTCTCATACACTGCAGTGGTTAAAAACTTGAAAAGAATCTGGAAACTCAAAAGCTCTATAAACGTTAAATTTGATGGCTTTATATTCTTATTTTTATTGTCTTGTGAAAAGGACAAAACAGGAATACTTGAGGCAGATCGGATTATTATGGGGAACAAGATGTTTATAGTCAAATAATGGAAGCCTGAAATTGGAAATGTGTGCGACATTATTAAATATGTCCCTCTTTTGGTTTAGATTTCTGATATTCCAATCTACGCTTGGTCTCATTTGGGATTAAACTAGCTAGCAAGTTGGGCACGTAAATTGCTATGTATGGATTAGTTCACTGAGCGAATTGATCGATTAGAAATTTAGAATATACTAAATGCATGATCGAGGTCACTCCCAACCAAATTTGATAGATCACTACCCTGTGAAATTAATGGATGGTGAGGAGCAAATGATCTATGTCAATTATTTATGGAAGCCAGAAATTTGTATTAGCTGCAAAAGGAAAATTCTATTCCAACCCATGTTTTTACTTAGTAGCCCCCTTTGAAAAACCAATTTTATGAAGACAAAAATACCCTTAAGAAAGTGGTTACCAGACGTGGATGGTAAGGTAACCACGTTGGCGCTTTACGTGGTTATGTGTTGAACCACGCACTGCCTCTATGTGGTTTTCTATCTAACATCGTCTACGTGGTTTTCTATCTAACATCGTCTTGTCAGTGCGTGGTAACCACGTAAGGAAGAAATCACGTGAAGGGAAATTGTGGAAGAAGTTAGGGGCTACTGAGCATTTCTAGGGGTTTACAGGATTTTTCAAAAAATGGGGGGCTACTAAGTGAAAACCTGGGTTGGAATAGAATTTTCCGCTGTAAAATATTTAGAGAGTGCTGATACGAAAAGTGATAATGCAAATGAAAAGAATCCTGAAGTGAGTAAAAGTCAAGCTGACACTATTGTTAAGGAAATTGAAAAACACAAATATAAGGTAATCGATGAAGATGGCAGAAAGTATTAAGAGATAAGAAAAAGAATGTTAAATCTGGATCTTATGCTAATGATTTGTCAACTGCAGTGATTGCTCCCCTAGATTCCTATTCTGATCAGACAAATGGTAGAAAGTCAAGTGAAGAAGTGGTGCCAGTTGAAGTAGTGGTTAATTTGAATTCTGAAGACAATTAGTCTTCATGAAGTTACTGAAGAAATAGTTCAAACTAGCAACAAATCTTTAATATTAGCTGCATATAATGATGTTGCCTCTGCTATTTGCCATGTAGTCAGAAGCTAGCTTCAGGAAAAGAGAAAGATTACAATGCTGATAAACAAAACAATTTAGTTTCCAATGTGCACGCATGCACAAGTGATGTAAATGCAGCTGTGCAACACATTTTAATACGCCAACCTCCTATTAATTTCTCTATACCACTTGATAGCAATATTTTAACTCATGAAATCATCAATTCAGATGATAACAATCCTACATCTCCCAACACTCGCATGCAAGAAAGCATCCTATTGAATATCCCTTCTTACAGTGTCCTCCAAACACATAACACGGAACCTTCAATTGCACGCAATTCTAATTTAATGCAAACTACTTTATCACCAATCATTCTATCCCCTTCAAACTGCAACTCTTCCCACGCCAACATAACTAAAGTTGTCATATCTCCTATCTTCAGACCTACTGGTAATTCTTCCTTGTCTGCCAATCTCGATGACATTGTGTTAAACGTAATGAATTCCTTCCTTCCACTTCCTTTGGCCACCTGGCTACTCCTCCTGGTTGGCTTAAATTCAGCTGCATTAATCCATCTCCCACCACATCTATATGCAATCCTACCTCCTCAGTCTGCCCTGATCCTCCACCTACCAAAATCAAACCAAACAATCACAACTCACTTAACGAAGAAAGAAACTCGAAAAAAAACCCGCCTCGTTTTATGCAACAGGATGATGACACTTTATCAAAAAACAGAGATGGCAGAAAGTGTTAAAAAATAAGAAAAAGGATGTTAAATCTGGATCCCATGCTAATGATTTGTTAACTGCAGTGATTGCTCCCCCAGATTCCCATTCTGATCAGACAAATGGTGGAAAGTCAAGTGAAGAAGTGATGTCAGTTGGAGTAATAGTTAATTTGAATTCTAAAGATATTAGTCATTATGAAGTTATTGCAGAGATAGTTCAAATTAGCAACAAGTTTTTAGTATTAGCTGCATATGGTGATGTTGCCTTCGACTGCATAGGATGACGATGATTTTGTTGACACCTATCCTCGGAGAAAGAAAATGATATCTGAAGCACCGAAGCAAGAAACAAGTGAAGAAAAAGCAAAAAGAAAAATGCGAAGATGTAATTTCTAACATTGCATATAGATATCAATTGCAAGCAATATTTAAGATCATACAATTGGATAGAAAACGAAAGGACTGACAAAAAGGAAGTGCTTCTTCAAATAGCTTCGAAAACAAGACAATCAAGCAAGAAAGAAAAATAAAAGCAAAAGAAGAACATAAAATTAGAATATGTAACGACCCGCTTTTTTTGGACAGTTTAAACCGACGATCAAATACACATATCGATTCCAAACCATTCAAAAGGGCAGATAGTTATTGGGGTAAATAAGAAAAGAAAAGAAAAGAAATAAAGGAAAAGAAACAACACAGAATCTCGCAGCGGAACGATAAAATATAATAGTCAAATAAACAGTTCATGAAGCTGTCTACTATACTTTGACAATTATTTATACAACATTTATCAGAGTTTATACATATACAACAGAACGATTAAATAATGCAGCAGATAACATGATGCAAGGGTAATAATAGTAATAGTATACCAAATCTTCGTCTTCGTCCTCCAGAATAGATCTTCAAAAATCTGAAAACTCAGGACTGACCCGAGCGTAATGAAAAGACAAAACACTCGAGTCAGGACTAAAATATCCTTATGAAAGTGAAATCAATCGTAAATAAATATGAGTGTAACGACGTCAGAGATGTTTACGGGGTTTGACATCTCCTATCCAGTCTCAACGTGCGTGCGATAACTCAAGAGATGTTATGGGATTTTCCATCTCTCAAGGATCCGTGAAACTATATACTATGTAGTAATATACGCTAAGTAGATAATGCTTATCAGTAATATAAAGTATCAAAATAGGGTTAAGGCGTTACCATAATCCCCCTTAACACATTTTATATTCCCAAAAGCATATACAAGACCGTAGTTTCCCCAAAACCGGAAGTCACCAGAGGGCAATCCATATACTCAAGGTACAAATCAAAACGTAGTGGTCGCGAATAGGATAATCAGTATGACAAGGTACATGAGGCGATACCAACTAGGATACTAGTAGTTGCGTGATCCGGACTGATGTTGGGCATAGCCAGCAGCCACCTCAACACCGCGAAACAACACTCCCAAATCAAGGGGTGCACCCAAATCGCATCACAAATGTAATAGAAATGGTATCGAAGAAGTGTGTCCGCTAGAGGTGGCGAACCTCAATGGCCCGGCGCGGCTCCTGTTTTAGTCATGTCAGGGGTCATCCAATTTCGTTCTCTTTCTTCAGTCAACGCGTTCACCAAACCATCCACTTCATTCTGGATCAACACTCCGCGTATAATAGTTATTAAAGTGGTGTTCGGTATCGACAGAGAGTATGTCCATATCCGATCCCGGTCTCTTTAATAACTACGTATTATTACACCGTTGGCTCTTTTACATTTCAAATCGATTCGTAATTGATATCAAAATATCATATTCGTTTCAAAAATCAAATCCATTTCAAATATCACCGTATCCTTTCAAATGTAAGATTTCGTTTCAAAAATCATTTTTCGCATCAATATCTCATTTCAATTTCAAAATCATTTCGAATTTCAAATTAGGTTGCAACTTCATTTAACTCAATTCGTATTTAAATTCAAGATTTAAATATAAACATTTCACCTTATTGACCAGCTTAGAATTTTAGAAAATAGTTTTAAGTAGTTTAAAGTAGTTTTAAATAATTAAAATAGTTAAAATACTTTAAAATCTTAAATGGATTTGAAATAGATAAATTTTAGTTTAAATAATTTAAATTGGGTTAAGTAGATTTAAAATAGATTAAAATAGTTAAGTATTCAAAATGGTTTACATAACCGAGTAATTTGGAAAAAACAAAATAAAACAGCTTCAAAACCAATCCATTTCAATTACATCTTCCCAATTCAAATCAATTTCAATTTCCATTCTACCGATTTCAATTTCGATTTCAATTCAATTCAACGTCAACTTTGACTTCAAATTTATTCAAATTTTATATCCACTTTCAATTAATTCAATTTCAATTTATATCGATTTAGAGCTTGGTTTTTCAAAATATCCATTTAGAACACTTACAAGATTATCCATCAATATACGAGTTTAAATCCAAATTTCAAACATGATTCGATTCCAAGCTCGATTTCAAAATATCGCTTATATCTCACTTTTACTTAATTATCCTTCAATACTCAAATTTAAATCTAAATTTCAAATATGATTCAATTTCAAGCTCAATTCCAAAATATCATTTTTATGTTGCTTTTACGTAGTAATACTCAAAGTTCGAAATAATGTTCAATCTTTAAATCAAATAGATTTTCGAAATTCAATCATATCCCAAATTTTATTCTCAAAGTCTCAACTTAAATTATTTAACAATTTTCTTTTAGAAAAATTTATTTCAACATTCCAAACTCAATTTCCCGATAAATTCGATTTCTATAAATTTATTTCTATTTATAACTTTTAAATCGAACATTTAAATAAAATTCAAATCGACGATTTCAAAAATTGTTAATTGAGCCAATTCGGTGTCCGTATATAATTTTCTATCCAACGGCCAAGTAATTTTTATTTCAATTAAATGTCAGGGATGAGTATATATTACTTAAATTAAATCACAGTATCATATGTATGCATAACAGGATCTATATAAGCAAATAAACATCCAAACATTCAATTATCAACCAATAGCATCCATCAAAATACATCATCCAATAAACAATACAATTCATGTCAGTTTCATAGTTATCAATGTCAGGTAATTTAATCGCAATTCAATTTTGATTTCAATTTAACTGTAAATTTAATTTTTCAATGGTTAATTCAAATGACAAGCTATATGACAATTAAATTTTTATCAAACAACGACAAATAAAATCATAACACTTCATAATATCAAATTTAACTAGCATAAAGATATTTAGTGCGGTGTGAGCGTTATAAAACACTCACTTTGATTTCAATGTAGTTCCGGCGCTTTATTTCGAATAAAATTAAACGAGCATTTAATTTTACCCGAAATTTTCTCTAGCTTCAAACGACTCCAATCCAATTCCATAGCGTAGTGCTCGTCAATACGAAGCCAACGCAAAAAGTTTCGTCCGATTTGGACCTCGTATGAAAGAGATACGAATTTTTGAAGTTACTCGAATTATAAATATAATAATTTTACAATTCTTATATTAATTTCAAACCCCATCAATTCTTGGCCGTAGGATCTGTCTTGCACGCATCATGGCCGATGCCCCCTTTCTTCCATCACGCAATGCTCCAGGTCTTCACGCACGAAGACAACCCATGAGCCATCACCTAGGGTTCCAAACGCACCACCCTACGCTCGTCGAAACTTCATTACACCACCGCCAAATCGAAGCTCTTCGCGTAAGCTACCCTCGGCCAAGAGGACGATGAACTCGGTCGAGCATAGAGGCTCGAAAACGTGGCCGACTGGCCCCCTTTTGCACGAGGATTCACGTCAATCCGCTTCGCTAAATACGATCTTGACCGTTGATGTCATAGATCTCACTGTCCTCCTCGATGTTGTAGTTGACAACTTTGCGTAGATGTCGACGGATTGGAGGGAAATTGGAGGAGAAGGTGATGAGATTCTGGCCGTGGGTTATAATAAGAGGCGGCTAGGGTTTTCTTTTTTTTCTTTTTGTTGAAAATTGTGAACAAGGGGCTATTTATAGGAAACGACGAACTCTATTCATTCCGGATTTTCGAACTCCGATTTACGCGCGGTGACCGGCGTTTCTAGGGTTTATCCCGCGTTTCGGACACAATGGAACAGGTTTCGGAAGCTAATTCGATCCTATGTGAGACTTATAGCGATAAACGATCAATTTAAATTAAATCGATTTAAACGAATTTCTATGCGTTTTGGCTCGCCCCGGACAAACGATAAATCCGATTGACACGAAATTTGAAACCTTACAATAATATGACATTACGGATCCGATGAAACTAGTTTCGTCGAAATCCGAGACCGTTTGAAAAATGACTATTTTAACTCGCCAAATTAATATTAAAACAATTTCGATGCGTTTCGAGCTGCCACGGTCAAACGACAACTCCGATTGCTACGAAATTTGAAATCCGATAATAACAAATTATTACGGATCCAATGGAACTAGTTTCGTCCAATTCTGAGACTGTTCAAAAATTGGCTATTTTTCAATCGATAATTAAATATTAAAATATTCAATTTTCACAAATAAATTTTAAATTCAGTTTTAAAAGTTCTATAACATCACCATAACTCCAATATGATAAAATAAAATTTTACAAATCATTTTTAATCATATTAAACCCGTTATTCAATTATCCAATAAATTCCAATTTTAAAATCTTATTAACTCTATTATAATCCCGATATAACTTACATTCACTTTGGAAACCAATTTGAATCATATTAAATCAAATTTCAATTATTCACTCTATTTTCATATATTAAATTTCAATATCAAATTAATCGTATCAAATTCAGAATTTAATTATTCAAACATTTATAATATTAAATTTAACAATTTGATTATTCTTAAATCCCTATCTTTTGAAATATACAAACGAACTTATAAAATTTAACAAATTCAAATTATAGAACAACCATTTCATTAAAACAGTTATTCAATTCCCATTATTCAATTAATTCAATAGATTCCAAATATTAAATTTAAACAATTTAATTGTTCAATATTTGACGGATTTCAATATTGGATTTTTAAATAAAATTTCATTATCAGTCGATTTACTATATTACATCAAATGAACTCTACATTATTATTAATCAACAGTTAGAGATAATGCACTCAACTAATATATGAAATTTCATTTCAATTTCAATTGGTTCACAAATTCAATTCGACTAACTAAATGAATAGGTAACTTAAATAATTATCGTCGTTAACTGTTAATTATTTATAAGTTTATTATTTACAAACAAGCGTCACAATTACCTATACAATACAAATTCATTCAATTACCTTTGACTACATATCATTTCGATTGATTTTGGGATTTTATTCAATTCATAAATAATTAACTTAGGTAAAATCTTGTTGCATTTCATTCTAGTTATTATTTTTCCAAACGACATACAATTTTTTTCTAACACTAAATCACGAAATCTTATTAAATTAGCTATTTTAATTATCGAAAATTTACGGGTCGTTACAGAATAGGTCGATCATACTTTTGGACCATTTGAAGAGGAAGTAACCATCAGAGTGTTGCAGATGCACGCAAAAGATTTGGAAGACGAAGTCAAGAAAACAAAGGAACGGTTGAAAAGGAAAAGAAGATGTGGTTAGATGTAGAAAAAGAAATTCAAAAATTGAGTTATGAAATCAAAGAAACAAAATGAAGAGTTCGACATGGTGAAGAAGATAATCAAGAGAGAAATTCAGAGGCTCAAGTAGAAAAACTGCACATCACAGAAGAAGCAGTATGTACATTAGATCAAGATATAGATGTAGAGACAGAAATAGAAAACGCAGAAAAGAATTTCACAACTGAAAATAGTGAAGAAGAAAATGAAGAGACAAATGAAGAGACAGAAGCAGAAAATGTAGAGAAAAGATCTACAACTGAAAAGAATCAAGAGAGAACTGTGGAGTGTGAAGCAGAAAAAGTATACCCAATAAATCAAGATACACCTATGGAGACAGCAGAAAAAAGATCCATAATTGAAAAGAATGAAGAGAGAACCATCGAGTGTGAAGCAGAAAAAACACACCCAATAAATCAAGATACACCTATGGAGACAGCAAAAGAAAATGCAAATCAGACTGAAATAGAAAAATACAATAGATAATAGATAAAGATACACGTTTAGGGACGAAAGCAGAAATAAAAGAGATCTGCAACTGAAAAGAATGAAGAGAGAAGTGCGGAGTGTGAAGCAGAAAAAGTGCTCCCAATGATCAATATGCACCTATGAAGACAGCAACAGAAATTGTAGACATGGTGGATAGAATAAACGATATAATTTCTCCCATAAATCAAGATACAGTGGTAGACAAAGAAATAAAAGATGAACAGAAAATGGACACAACACTGGAAATACATAGCCCAACAGAACAAGAAACCATTATCAAGAGCCAAAGGATGCCTTACCATGATTCAATACTTGACTTCACTCCTCCATATTTCAAACTTTATGACTCAACAGGAATTTGAAATGCAAAATATTGAACCAGATCAACAATTGAAATCAACAAAACCTGCTTGCCAAAGGAGAAAGAAAATAATGAAAAAACCAAAAACAACTTCTTTTGTCAGAGTAAAAGAATAAACAAGAAAAAGAAAATAAAGCGACAACTTTGAGTATGGTCAGCGAGTGAAAAAAACTAGCAAATAAGCCACTGAAGAAAAAACAAAGACAATGAAGAAGAAAGTACAGAAGAAACCATCCCAATGCCAATTGCAGTAATAGAACCATTATTTGTAGATTTACGACTAGGACACTTCTGATACTTAGAAGTCTTGAACAAAGAACATAGCACAATCCAAACTTTCTTTGCTCTGGCAGGATCACAAAAGTAGGTTTATAAATATTGATACTAAAGCTACATGATAAATAACTTTAATTAATTGATTAACAAAACTGCTATCAAGTGGAGGATGCGTAATAAATATTGATACTAATGCTACATAATAAATAACTTTAGTTAATTGATTAACAAATCTTTTTTGTTAAAACAATGAAGTAACATGGGATGATAAGAGCACAATCAGAGGAGGATGCATAATAACTAATGGTATGCTTCGACATGTTTTTGAAGGAAATTTCACGGATGGACAGATACATAAATTTATATTTTTGCTCAATGATACTACTATCAATCCAAATAATTACAAAAACTAATACCTGATAATTGTTTTTTATAGTTGACACTTGCTTATTTTATAAATTATTTTGACTGTTGTTTATGACAAATACCGATACCTATATATTTGCAAAAATGATACCTAGTTTTTGTTTGATATAAGTTGATGCTATGTATTTTAATTATTTATTTGACTATAATGTACAACAAAGGTGATAACATAATAATGCAAAACTGATGCCCAGTAGTTATCTGATTGAAGTTAATGCTTAGTTATTTTATAAATTATTTCGACTGTAATTTATATGAAAACTGATATCAATATATTTTTAAAAATGATATCTACTATCCATTTGATATAAGTTGATGCTCTGTAATTTTAATTATTTACTTGCCTGTCTTGTATGGCAAAAGTGATACCAACATAATGCAAAACTGATACATAATAGCTATTTGATTGGAGTTGATGCTTAGTTATTTTATAAATTATTTTGACTGTAATTTATATCAAAACTGATACCAAAATATTTGCAAAAAGGATACCTAGTTTCTGTTTGATAAAAGTTGATGATCTTCAATTTACAAACTACTTTGACTATCATGTACGACAAAACCGATAACAAATCAATGCAAAACTAATACCTAAAAGATGACTGATTGAAATTGATGCTTAGTTATTTTATAAATTATTTTGACTATAATTTAATAAAAACCGATACCAAAGTTTCTGCAAAATGATTCATAGTTTCTATTTAATAGAAGTTGATGATCTATAATTTTAGAAATTATTCTGACTGTCATGTATGACCAAACTGATATCAAATGAATGCGATGCTGAAACTAATACTTTTCAATATATATTGCCACTGTTTTGGTTATCGATATTGTTTCGTATTGACAATATAGGTAATAGATTGGTATGTCAAAAAATATGGGCTGGCAGAGCACATCTTTGCAATGACAACAACAATGAAGGTAAATTAAAATTTTATATGAAAATACATAATAATTCGTACACCCACTGAATTGTAACTAATTTTTATATTCAACAGAAAAGGCTAATGCCAATGTAGAAAGTATTAAAAGGCATTTAGTCCTGCCTTTACTTGAAGAAATCATGCGAGATAAATATGCAGAAGATATTTATTTTTCTTTACATTGTGAGGGCCATTTGACATTGGTAGCATTGACATATCCTACAATGCAATGGTCTGACATAGATTCTTTACGTCCTGGTAGATCAAACGAATCCAAGTCTAAAAGAAGCAATGATATTGGCATGATATTTTTTCAAAAAAATTAACAAATATAATTGAAACTAAGTGAACATTAACTAACTTTGTATTGTTTCATCTTTAATAAAGAAAAGAAGTTGAAAAATTCCTGCAAGAACCGTGGAGAAACAATAATATATGAATGAGAAGCCAGATGAAATGCATCAAATTAAACGCGCATAGCAAACATCGGAAACAAGCTATTTTTTGTTAAAAACGATACATACTGACAGCAAGCAGAACATCGAATGCAAAAGATAACTGGATGTCAAACGTAATCGGGTACATATAGAAACAAAGCTATACCTAAGATATATTGCTCAAACCAAGCACATATATGAATGCATAAGTTAACCGGATGCAAAACCTAATTGGGTACGTATTGATGCAAATGTTAACCAAATGCCAAACCTACTCGGAAACAGATGAAATCAATCTATACCCAAGATATATTATTCAACCGAGCATATATATGATGCAAAAGCTAACTGGATGCCAAACCTAATCGGGTACGTATTGATGCAAAAGCTAAGCAGATGCCAAACATAATCGAGTACGTATTGATGCAAAATTTAACCAGATGCCAAATCAAATCGAGTATAGATGGAAATCAATCTACACCTGAGGTAAATTGTTTAACCGAGCATACATATGAATGCAAATGGTAACCGGATGCGAAACATAATCGGGTACATATAGATGCAAAAACTAATCGGATGACACACCTAATCGGCTATGTATTGATGCAAAAGACAACTGGATGTCTAAATTAATCGGGTACGTATTGATGCAAAAACTAACTAGATGCCAAACCTAATCAGGTACATATGGATGTAAAAGTTAAATTGATGTCAAACCTTGTCGGGTACATATATGTGAAAAACCTAACCGAATGCCAAACATAATAGAGTATGCATCGATGCAAAAGCTAACTGGACGCCAAACCTAATCGGGTACATATGTAAACCAATCGATAACCAAGATATATTATTTAACCAAGCATGTCACCGAATGTAGATGCTAACTAGATGCCAAACCTAGTCAGGTATGTATGGATGCAAAAGCTAACAAGATACACTACAAAATGATATTTATAACAAATCTGATTCCAAAGTATTGCAAAAATGACCAAACGCTATCTATCTGATTGGAATTGATACTTTGTAATTTAAAAATTATTTTCACTATTATATATATAACAAAAGTAATACTAATATATTACAAAAATGATACTTACCGTCTGTTTGATTGAAGTTTATATTTTGTAAGTATAGAAATTATTTCACTTTTATTTATAACAAAAATGATACCAATATATTACAAAAATGATAACCACTGTCTATTTGATTAAAGTTGATGCCTTTTGATCTTAGAAATTAGTTTCACTGTCGTTTATAACAGAAATGATACCAAAGAATTCAAAAATGATACCAAATTTCTATATGAACATAGAAACTTGTCATTATGTTACACGGCTAACAAACATAAAACAAAACTTGTAATTAACAAAATCGAAACTGTGTACTACAACAACGAACTGTATAATGATATCGAAACAAAATTAATGAACCATAAAGTATTGACTATTTTCAAAGAAAAAAGAGTAGTTTATTGGATATAACAGACAATAGCAACATATGACTTCATCGCCACCTTCATGTTGATGGTGCTACCACCACAGACTACCGAACCCTACAAAATTGCCACTATTCACCTCCTCTTTCAAAATCACGTTGACTGAACCTCTTGGCATCAACTTCGATGGTCATTGCCATCACTGAACCTCTACGGCCATGTTTTTTGATCAAGCATTGCTTCTAACTTCGATCATTTCGATCGTCAAGATCATCGCCATTTTTCTCGTTTTCTTGAGATGTGTATCACGATATCTAAGAAGTTGACTTCGAAGCTAGTTGAAAACTCAATCAGATGATCTTCGTTTGCTAATTTGGGTCGTCTCAACCCATCTTCACCTAAAAGAAGTTCATTACTGTTCGAAATGAAATTTAAACGTATTTGTTCTTAGAACGAATTTATTAGTGGACTATAATATATATATTTATATATATGTAATCTTTAATAATAGTTGTAATGGCTTTGGTGTCACACTTTTTTGGTATCAACGTGAACTACCAAAAACGTCCCCCTATATATTATCAAATCTTAACGACTTAAAAATAGGATCTAATATTAAACTTCATTTACAAATTCAAACGCCACTAAAAGTAGGATCTAACGATTAAAAATGCTTTATGAATTCAAAACAGTTCTAAAAATAAGATTTAAAATTAAACTTCCTTTGCAAATTTAGAATACTTTTTTACAAATGCACATTTTAGTATCACTTGAAAATAAAAATCATCTTTTTTTACTGATTTAAACACATACAATTTATAAGGAAAATAATTCATGAGCGAAGCGCGTGCCGTGACACTCGTAATAATAGTTGTAATAACTTTGGTATCATACTTTTTTGGTATCAACGTGAACTACCAAAAACGCCCCTCTACATATTATCAAATCTTAATAACTTAAAAATAGGATTTAATATTAAACTTCTTTTACAAATTCAAACGCCTCTAAAAGTAGGATCGAACGATTAAAAATGCTTTACGAATTCAAAACACTTCTACAAATAGGATCTAAAATTAAACTTTCTTTATAAATTTCGAATACTTCTTTATAAATACACAAATCTAAATATCATTTGAAAATAAAAAATCATTTATTTTACTGATTTAAACATGTACAATTTATAAGCAAATTAATTCATGCTAATTAACACTTGTTAATAATTGGGGTGGAAACACAATCTTTTGGTCCGACCGTAAAATACCAAAAATACCCTTATGCAAACAAAAGGTCAGGAAATCAAATCCTACAAACAACAAAAATTAACATTATTTTTATATATAAATTTTGTATTGCAAGTAAAGTTACAATTTTGAAACTCTATTACAACAAAAATTGCATTTATTTTCTTTATTTGTTTTTAATTTATTTTTACCAAAACCATAAAGAAATTTTAAATTTTATAATTTTAAAGGAATTTTTTGTACGTACGGGCATTGCACGTGTAATAAAATCTCATAGTTATAATATATTTAGTGTCACGCATTTTTTATGTCAGCGTGAACTATTAAAAACGCCCGTAATACCAAATTTTAACATCGCTTGAAAATATAATCTAATAATTAAATTTCTTTTACAAATTTAAAAAGTACGTGTACAAATATTATCAAATCTTAATATCCTCTAAAAATATGATATAACAAATAAACTTCTTTTACAAGTTCAAAAAATCGATCTTCAAATACTATTAAATCTTTATATCATTTAAAATAGCATCTAACAAACAATTTATTAATTAATATTATAAATATAAATACAAACTTAAGGGAAAAAAAATAGATTTTGCAACTTATAAAAAAAATTTTGTAACGACCCGAATAAATTCGATGTTTAAAATGAATTAAATTAATAAGATTTTTAATTTAAATTTAGAAAGAAATAAAAATCTTATTTATTTATATGAAAGCGAATGTTGAAATTAGATGTATCAAGGGTAATTAAAATTTACAAATTAAATTATATATTGCAAGTAATTGTAATAGTGGAAATTGTTGCATTTGGATATAAAGTAAAATAAGTAAATTAAGGCAAGTATTGGATTTATCAATGGAATAAAATATTGATTTATGGAAATTGAATGTAAATGGAGGTAATAAAGTAATGCAGGACAATAAATAATTTATTTAGTACAATCCCTTTTATTTGTAAACTATTGTAAGGTGTTAATTAATTGAAATATGAAATTAGGAAATGGATTCAAAAATTTATGTTAGATAATGAATTGCAATAATTAAAGTTAGTAATTAATGGGTTAAATGGAATACCAATTTATTCATAAAGTGAATATAAGTGAATGTAACAAAATGAATAGGAAATGCTAATTATGCATAAAGTGACGGTTGATGTAAAAAGGAATGGAACCTAGATGGAATAATTAATTGGATTTAGAATCTTAATTTGTATGTGTGCATATATTTATAATGGAATATAAAAGGGTAAAATAATCATATACAAGTATATAAAAGGTATAATAGTGGGTAACTAGTAAATTCACTCATTTACCAAAAAAAGATAATTAGATGTGCCCTGATGATAATTAATAACATAACGGAAAGAGTAAATGTACTCATTAGAATATAAATTGCAATTGGATAGAGATTTTTAATAACAATGTTGATGCAATGTAAGTAATGCTAATTTAATTCAATAATAAGGAATTGGGATGAATTCAAAATTTGTAACATATGGCTGGTAAACATATATTATAAATTACCTGCTTATTTGTTAATGGAATTAGAATTTGTAATAAGTGGTAATAAAATAAATGAATGTTACACTAATGGAAAATGAAATAACGTTCGTTTAAAAATGTTGAGTAATTAAAGGGTCGTATTTATTATTAGCGTTACTTTAACAATTATGATTAATTGTGGAATTAATACGGGAAGATGTAAAGTAATAACTAGGGAAGTAATACGTTATAAATTAAATATGACCTAAACTTAAGTGTAAGTAAAAGGTTAAAATTGAATCTAATTCGATTAATTTGAAACTTATTGAAATAAATTGGATTCAAAGTGTAATAAAGGGATTATTTTAAGAAATTGAAATAAATAATATAATTGGCGAAATAATTTACATATAAAATTGAGATGGGAATTTGTTTAAGGAATTATAAATTTATGAACTTTAGAATTTAATTTTTAATAGTGAGTTAATTAGTTAATTTATAATAGTTGGATTTATTGCAAACGAATGAAATCAAATATGTAATTATTACGTTAACTTAAAAATTAAGTTGAAAATCGGGAAATATTTAGGTGATAATTTTAAATCCAATGGTAAACCCTTCTATTTGAAATTTACAAATGGAATACTTACGAGTTAATTCAATTTAATGGAAATATAGAAATTTATCTATAATTTGAATTTTATGAAATTGAAGATTCTATTGGTTTAATCTTTAATAAATTGACATTTAAAAATTGTTAAATCATTTTAAATGTTTGAGGATTATTAAGTGATAAAATTTTCCAATTCTAAAACTGAAATATAAAAATTGGATTTATTTACTAATTCTTAATTTATTAATTAATATAAAAATAGCCATTTTGGTCACGGACTCAGATTTCGACGAAACCAGTTTCATCGGATCCGTAACGGTGAATTATTGTAGGGTTTCAAGTTTCACAGCGATCGGACGTGTCGTTTGATCGTACGAACGCGAAACGCCTTGAAATCAATTTAATTGAAATCAATTTGACATCAATTTGAAATATTGTTTTCAGCATAACTTCTTCATACGATGGAATTTGAACGTGAAACATTTTTCCATCGCGTTCAGAATATTTTGATATATGGGTTGACCCAATTTCGTTCCGGAGTCGAAACGGGCTTTTTGGGCCAATTATCGTTCAGCACGTTTGTTATCGGATCCATCTACTCTGTTTCAAACCTACCTATATAAACCTAGTAGAAACCCTAGCCTCCATCTATTCTCATTTGTTTGTGCGTTCATTTCCTCAGCTCTTCCTCTTCCCAATGGCTGCAAACCCTAGATCTAAATTCAAATTTCAAAAAAATCAAATCAAAAGCTAAAAATTCAAAGTCTCCAGAAAAATTCAAAAAAAATATATGTTGAAGCTCTCGACGAGAGTAATTCAGTGGTGTAATTTGTTTTTCAAAACGATTCACCGTTTACCCAGAAATCACGAATCAATTCCGGCCGCTCGTATGGAATTTTGGACGATCCAACGGTGCATCTTTGCCCAATCGACGATCGAAAGGTGGCTTTGGGAAGAGGGTAAGGAGTAGGTCACAGATCTAAGGTTCGTTTGGCGAGATGGCCGATGGAATCGCCAGAATTGGCTTGTGAAGGCGGCGGCGGCGCGATGGTTAGTTTTATTTTATATTTATTTTTGTTTTCAAACGTTTTATTCGAATAACTTCTTCATACGTTACCCGTTTCACGCGAAATTTTTTTATTAGGATCGTAACGAAATTCCGGATCTGTTAACGCTGGTTTGGACAAATTTGGAGACTGTCCAATTTTTGGGTTTAAATCGGATTTAAATTTGATTTAAATCCAAAAGGTGAGTGTTTTAACCCACTCACAAGTTCTAAAATTTCTTATGTTTATTAAATTGACTTAAGATATGAGTAGAAATTTATTTATGACTATTTGGCATGTTTTATTCATCTTCTCAGTTAAATCGCATTTATTTAATTTAACTGTTAATTAAATTTATTATTGCATATAATTTGACAGTTAAAATTTATGTATTTGAATATAAACTGCTAGTTAAACGGTTATTAAATTTATTATTGAATATAAACTGTTATTTAATACCTGTTATTTATTACCTGTTATATTTTATATGCTCTATATTGATGATTGGTTAAACTGATGATGATTGAAATAAATTGGTTGATAATTGATATTGGATGAATGGATGATGTGTTCTATATTACATAAACTGCAAGTTATTATGCATTTTCATTTCATTCGGGATTGCGGTTTGAAATGATATACAACCGCATTTGTGAAGACCCGCAAATCCGTACCCCTTGAATATACACTAATCTCCATAATTAATTCAAGATGAACAGAAATACGAATTATCAATGTTTAAAAAGAAGAAAAAGACAGAAGAAGAGATTAGAAGATAGAAAAGATAGAGAGAGAAAAGAAAATAGAAAATAGAGAGGAAAGAAAATAGAAAAATAGAACAGAAAGGAAACAAATGAACAACATCAGAATCTCACAATTCGCAGCAGAACAACATATAATAAATGAATAATCTTTAAACAAAGAACTATATCAGTTATTACATTACATCACATTTCATTACATCATATCATCAGAGTGTACAACAACAACAAACAATGCAGCGGAAAAAGAAATACTATATAAACTAGTAATACGCCATGCCATCCAGCTTGCCTCCAGCAACTCCAGAATATCCAGAATATCCTGATAAACCTTAACTCTTGACTGCCCGTGTGGAAATTGGTGGGCACCCAGAGTTTAGGAAGGAAAACAATAAACTCCGAGTCAGTCATGTGACTGGTGTGAGAACTCAAAACAGTTTATTTATCTTTGAAAACAAAATAGAGGAATATTTTTAAAGTCAATTCGCAATGCTTTTAAAAATGAGACTACCATAAGGCCTCCCGCACACACACACAATGCAAACGCAGAATCGGAGGAGATTTCTCCTTATGATAGTCAAAAATGCTTGATACGCATTTAAAAGAACATTTGATATTATTATTAGTGCATAGTGTAGGAAAAATTCATTTCGAAAGTAGAATATAAATCTTAGCCAACATAGACATTTCGAACTATGCCTACTATAGCTACCATCTAAACAGTGGTGACCACCATAAGTAAATGGCAGGTTCTACAACTAATACCGTACAAGTTTCGTATTGGGAAATGGATTTCCAATGAATGATCAGGCCAAGGAACTTCCCATTGCCACATGAGAATGCCTCTGGATGGACATCCCCGAGAACCAAACCGGATCTCTACCAACACAAGGCCGGGTTACCCCTAACTGAGTAACAACTGACCGAATATGCCATCCCCCGGTCCTTTGGGACCTTTCACCGAGCGCTCGCAATCAATTCACACAATCATAAAGTGTTTTCAACATGAGTAAGTATCTGGGCTCCATACCATGATACCACCCTTTTCCAGAAGGAAATGCACATATCCCAAAGGGCGCTACCCCTGATAACCTTGCCGCATCTTTCCTGTTTTGACCATTCCCGAGGTGTGAGGCTCGACGAAGTCACGTCCACAAAAACATACTTTATACAAAAGCCATGCTTTGGGTCAACAAATGATCATAGAAATGATCACCAAGATAGACGATCAAATAAACGATCCTATCACAAATAATCAACACAATGATCATTTACAGCAACACTCAGCATGTCACATTACCAAATTGGGAATATATCGCTGATAACCTTCAACTACATAACCTCTGAGTTCGTACGTCTCAGAGAAGGGTGTTAAGCTAAAAGAATAAATTCTCCGCCACCAACAGAAATATATTTGAAAGAAATCTGCTTTATATCTCAATTTGTAATGTCAGACATACAATCCATACAAGTCTGTTCCGGGCTCGAACAAAACCGAAGGCACTTCTCACGAAGCCCTTGCAATCCGGGTATTCACAATCCCGATCGAATTTCCCATCACTTAGGGAATCTCTATACCAGGAGCTACCCATTGCAGAGACAATCGATAGGTCATCCTATCGCTTTCGCAAATATCCGGTCTTCAACACCGGTCATCAATGCTATTCATAACGACGTATCACATATTCGGAATGGGTTATACGACCCCATGGTCCTTTCCCGGTTAGCCCGAATAGTGAGCGCTTATTCAAAAATAAGTGTGGCATTCAAATTCAAACAAATCACATCAAATACCCATTCAAAGGGAAATATTGATAGTCGGTTATTGAACTATCAATGGATATGCACACATCACCAGTTTCCAAATAATTTTCAAAATTATTTATTTTCCAAAATATCTTTACAAGATATAATATTTCCAATTCTTTAAAAATAAATCAACATTTATTTTTAAACAAATTCCACTTTCTTTTATAAATTCCATAGTGAATTTATATTCCAAAATATCCATGCATATACGATTTCAATTATTCATTTCAATTTATCTTCAAAAAGATAAATTCTCTAATATTCACTTTATATTAGAAAACATTTTCATACTTATTTATTCATAAGTAATTCACAAATTTTATTTATTTTCAACACTTAGAAAATATTCAATATACTTAAATCGAGATTAAGTATATATTTCATTCTTTAAGGAAATCATTCTCTTAAACATATTTATTTGGGCCTAAACGAATGTTGCGTAAAACATCGTTACGACAACCCAAAATCACTAGTATAGGGATTCGAAATTAAAATAGATATATAAATTCCAATACTATACAAAACATTTCCTTTCGGAAATCATTTACTATAACAACAGTGTTATAGTCCACTATTTCCTTTTATTTCTCGAAAACGTCTATTTCAACAATGAATGTTGAAATCTATGGTTTCGAATCTCAACACATTTTAAAACATCGTTAGATCGTTTTAATTCTGTTTAAAATATCACATCCTAAACATTTTCTTTAACATATTATTCACTATTCAAAACGTGAATATACTACGTTAACAATTTTCATCCTTTCTATACATTTCATTTTAAAGGATTATTCACAGTCAAAAACGTGAATATAACTCCATTAATAGGTTTCAACAATTTACTTATCAAAATAAGTTGTTTACGAATTTATAAACAACGTTTCTAAATTCCTTTATTAACCTATATTCAATTCATAACCCAATTATAAACCAAAAGTTCACGTTATAAGTTAAATACTTATAATTTATTTGTTTGCAAAAATCGTTCCTTTGAACTACATAATTATAAATCTTATAACTTATAAGATTCAATTATTTATCCAAATCTATTCTTTTAATAACTTTATAAATTTTATAAACCTACTGCTTATAAAATTCCATTTATAACTTCACCGTTTAATAATTTTATAAATTTCATTCATTTATGAAATTCATTCACAATTCATTCTAACACTTATAAAAACTCGTTTTATAACTCAAATATTTTTATTTATAAATTATCAATTTATAAATCCTTTATAAAATCAATTTATACTATTATTTTAAAACGTCTTTAAACTCCTTTATAATTTCATCATTTTGTTTTATAAAATAATCAATTTTTTTTATAAATCCTTCATAAAATCAATTTATAATAAATTCAAAAATTCCGATTTAACTATTTTATAAAATCGTTAGCATCATATTCTCAAAAATCAATCTTTAACTATATTTCCCAAAAATCATAATTTTTTTTTAACATTAAAAATTATAACGTTTATTTATTTAAAATGGATCAATTCCAAAAATATTTTACAAACGTATACTTTCAAAAATCACTTTAAAATCATTTTAAAATTCCAAAATTTGGTCCAATGATGCTACATACCAAATAGTCAATCACGACAACAACGATATCATATATTGATATGATAATCCATCAAATATCAAAATATCTGAAATCAAATAAATACTGTTGAGGAATCCAGTTGGATCCCCCCAACCTGTTTTCCTGCATCCACAAACATTAGCACAATACCAATTTCGCTCCAGTACGAAATTATCGCGGTATATGTTTTTAATAATATTATCCGCTTAATAACGGCGCAATAGGGTCTCATCCGCTATACAAATGCGGGAAATCAATAACTCCAATATATACATATGCCAATATATATATATATTGCTATTATATATAATACCAATTTCACTGTTTATGAAATATTCGCGGTATATGTTTTAATAAATAACATCCGCTTACTAACGGCGCATAATCTCTATTTTAACAATCAATAGATAACAATCGTCATTCAAACATGCATTCAAATATTTTAAATCTAACTATTTAAAATAAAATCGAAACCGATTCGATTGAGTGAGAAGTTCTCACCTTGATTTCAATTTCGTTTTAGCGATTTATTTCGAATAAAATTAAACGGACGTTTAATTTTACCCAAAATTCTCACTAACTCCAAACCACTCCAATCTAACTTCATCGCGTAGTGCTCGTCCATACGATTCCAACGCAACTGGTTTCGCGCGTTTTTGACCTCGTATGAAAAAGATATGCATTTTACAAGTTTATACTAATTTATAAATAATTTACAACCTTTATATATAAATTTTATACCAAAACTAATCCTGGCCGTCCATTGCAGATCCAACGCGCCAAACTTCATCACCCTCAACTCACGCACGCTACAGACAATGGAACACGCACATGAACCCACTCATCAAATACTAGGGTTTCAATTTGCACCTCCATCACTCGACGAAACTTCATCAAACTACCCTCATTCGAACGCCTCCCACATGCTCCATGCTCGGCTCCATCCCCATGAAGCTCGGCCCTCTGTAGATCTCGGAATTCGTGCGCAACATCGGCCCAAACGCGAGCAATATGAAGCTCCTACACTCCACCATTTCAGATCTCTACCGTATAGATTTAAAGATCTCATCTCACTCTTCAATTTTGTAGTTGAAACCCTAGTCTAATTTTGCCTAGATTTGGAGGATTTGAGGGATGAACGAGATTGAATTTTGGCCATTCACTGTTGTAGGTGGCGGCTGCATAGAAATTAGGTTTAGGTTTTATATATTTTTTTTTAATTTCTAAAGAGAAGGGTGTCTATTTATAGAGATTTGAACGAACACTATTCATCCGGAAATTCCAAACTCCCGATTTACGCACCGAAACTGACGTCCTAGGGTTTATCCCGCGTTCCGGACACAATGGAACAGGTTTCGGAAGCTAATTCGGTCATCTGTGCGAGTTATGGCTACAAACGTTCGATTTAAATTAAACCGATTTAAACGATTTTCTAGGCATTTTAATTTGTACCGGACAAACGGTAAATCCATTTGACACGAAATTTGAAACCTTACAATAATATCACATTACGGATCCGATGAAACTGGTTTCGTCAAAATCCGAGACTTTTTGAAAAATGGCTATTTTAACTCGCCAAATTAAAATTAAAAATAATTCGATGCGTTTCGAGCTGCCACGATCAAACGATAGCTCCGATTGACACGAAAATTGAAATCCGGTAATAACTAATTATTACGGACCCAATGGAACTGGTTTCGCTCAATTCTGAGACTGTTCAAAAATTGACTATTTTCATTAGTCGATTTAATATTAAAATATTCAATTTTCACAAGTTAACTTTTAATTCGATTTTAAAAGTTCTAAAACATCATTCTAACTTCAATATGATAAAATAAAATTTTACAAATCATTTTCAATCATATTTAACTCAATTTTCAATTATTTCCATAATTTAACATATTAAATTATCGATTTAATTATTCAATTAAATCCAATTATTCAAATTAAAATTTATTTGACTTATAAATTTCACTTATTAATATTTAAAATTAATTAAATATTCAAATTTTAATTATCAAAAATTCTGGGTCGTTACAGCATTTTTATTTTTAGATTGCGGATTGAAATGATAAATATCCGTATCACTTGACCATAGGATAGAAAATTATATACAGGCACCGCGGTATATATATAAAAAAATTGAAATGATTTTTATGGTTTGGATATGATACGGTTTGATAAATATTAAATTTGGATATGATATAAATATATTTTATATATACATATATAGTTAAATAGTTGAATTTAAGCTATGTATAAATCTGTTAAATAAAAATGAATAAGTTGAAAAATGGAATCTGATAATTTATATTATATGATTAAGTACAGGTTTAAGGTCTTGTATATATATAGAGAGTTTTAAATGATTCAAATCAATTAAGATTGAAAGATAAATTGGAAATTTAATTGGAATTGAGCTTGTTTGAAATTTTAACTCCATAAGTTGAGGTTAACTTATAAAAATTGGAAATTTAAGGTACGATATTTATAACTGGATTTAATGAATAATTCTAGTATAAATAAATGGAAGGAAATAATTAGTGTTAATAAATTTAGTTTATTTTAAATGGTTATGGATTTATCATGTAAACATTTTAAACTAAATAATAGGAAAATGAATTGTTGATTTGAAATTCCCAACCTTAGTTTTGAAATTCATTAAATACTCAAAGTTTGAGAATATTGAAATCGAAGTGTTTTATTCAAACTGAAAGTGAATCTAAAAGGTATGGGTTTAGACTGAATTTAAAGTGAATAAAAATTTGTGAAGGTGTGGAAATTATTTACTTTTAAAGAAATTTTAAATTCAGTTGTTTTATTTTATATACGGTTGAATATCCAAACCATTTAAGTTTGAAAGTTATGTTTTTAAAACTATGGATTTCGAAGTATTATATTGAAAGTTAAAATTCAAATATTTGGTTTCGAGGTATTATAAATTTTAAAAGTAGCATGATTTTGGAAAAGAAATATATTTGAAATAAAATGATATCATATTTATTTAGGTTTTTAAAAGGAAATGATATCATATTTATGGGTTTTAAAAAATGGATAATTATAATCTGGTTTTGAAAGTATAAACTATTTTATAGACTGCGGTGTTATAATAACGTTTGGTTGTTGAAGAGACCGGGATCGGAAGTTGTTATACTCTCTACCAACTCCGAAAACCACTTTAACAACCGTGTACGCGGTGGAGATTCCAGAATGAAGTGGATTGGTGGCGGCGTTTCCTGTGAGGTAAATACGTGGTCCCAACTCCCGTGAGTTGGCATAAGGTGACTAAAACAGGAACGATCGACGGGTTAATGAGGTAGCATCTCTGATCGGACACTTCCCTTCGATATTATACTTTGGATTGATTCGGTGTCCACCTTCATTTTTGATTTCTTTGACTTGGGGGAGTTTGTTTGAGGTGGGCGGTAGCTGCGCGCTACGCGTTACCACCGACCCGGAAGCGTAATTGGTATATCTACCCTGGCATTGCCTAGTTGTGCCGTGTCACCTACCCTATCGCGCCTTATACGAGTTTTTATTTGTGTCGTACCTATGGATGTCTTCTCGTAGTTCCCGATCAGGAGATATGCAGGCACTGTATAGACTATTGGCATTATTTGTGTTAAGGGGAATATTGGGTCACTCCTTAACGCTATTTTAAAGTAAGTTTATTTTACAATTAGACACTATTATAATAGCGCGATATACTACATAGTAAATAGTTTAACGGATCCTTAGAAGATGTAAATCCCGAGCATCTCTTGAGTTACTGCACTCATATTTATTTTTGTTAATTTAACTCACATAATATCTTTTAGTTCTGACTCGAGTGTTTTTGTATTTTCAAATTCGCTCGGGTCAGTCCGAGAGTTTCAGGATTTGAAGAATTAGTTCTGGAGGACGAAGACGAAGATTTGTATTATTATTATCTATATTATTGCACTACACTCATACTGTTCCGCTGAACGGTTATTGGTATGTGTAACTCTGATATTTATTATATAAATATAATCAAATGTTTTTGTAAACAGATTTATAAACTGTATATTTGATTATTATATTTTATCCTTCCGCTGTGAGATTCTGTTTCTTTTTATTTCTTTCTTGTTTTTTCTTATTTAACCCATAACAATCCGCCCTTTCGTATGGTTTGAATTGGCACGTGTGTCGATTTAAAGCGTGTGAAAAGGCGGGATGTTACATCTGGTATCAGAGCTTTGGTTTAGCGATAAACCTTAGCTTTGTGGGGTTTGACACTTTATCAGTTGGGTAGTAATACCTATGGGAGTCGCTGAGTGTATATATATGAGAGAGCGTATTTGTTAGAGTTATAAAAAGGTTTTAATGTTGTGTTAATCTGTTCCGTTTTGTATTTATAAATTCTTGTTGATGCATGGGACGCTATGACATCAATAGGGATTTCTAAACACTTAATAGGACGGACCGACATAATATTTGTTTTACATAGGTGAATGAAATAATTTTGCCTATTATATTTTCTATATATAAAATAATTTTTTTTAAATGATATCTACATTTGGCTGAAATGGATTGGTTGTTAGGTAAATAAGTGTAAATAATAATAGAAATAAGATTGGAAAATAAAATAAATGAAATTGGAAATTTAGAACTTAAGTTCCGGGGTTTGGAAATTTTCTTTCAAATAAATTTTGGAATATGATAAAATTGTTTATAAGTATTTTCTGATATAAACATTTAATATAATTTGGAAAAAATTGTTTTAAAGAAGATTTTGGAGAAAATAAGTTTTGTGCTTTCCTCTCTATCGCTGGAAAATAATTTCGGTGATGGCGGCCGCATCATCGACTTTCATTTTCGAGTTTCGAAGGGGAAAGGCCACTCTAGTAGTTCTACTGCAGATTCATTTTTGAAAAATATAAATTTTGAATTGTTTTAAATATAATTATAGATATATAATTTGTAAGAATATATTTATCTATTGTTTTAAAATAAATTTAACCCGGTATTAAATTCTTAAATTTCCATTAATTAATTGTTTCAATTATTGTAGTGAAATAAAAGGTAAGTAATTAATAATTGAAACCTCTAATTTAGGTAAGAGATTTAAGGCTAAGTTATAAAGGAAATAAAAAGGAAATTGGAATTGTAACTTATAAGGAAAAGGTAAAAATTTATTGAACAATGAATTAATTAAAAGAAATGGAACAAACTTGTATAACTTTTAAATTTCACCCTTAAATAACATATATATATCTTAGCAAATATTAAAAGTTAAAATGTTTAATAAGAGATTGTAATAGAATATTATACAAGTAGAAATTGAAATAATGAAAGTATTCAATGAAATTGCTGTTAAATGAGAATTTAATGTTATAAACTTAAGTTATAATTGAAATTTTACCAAGTAATTATAATTTAAGGTAAGTATGACAATAGATGATTATAAACTTAAGCAATTGAAGTGTAGATAGATGAGGTCATGCAATTATAAATGAATGTAATATAATAAAGAGAAATTGTAAACTTAAGTAAAAGGGTTGTCAGGACCGGATTCTTCGTCTTTCGAAAATTCAACATCGATACTCACTTTATCGACTGCCGAGTAATCGAACGACGGAAAACCGAACACTGAGGGTTTTAAGAAAGAAGAAAAGAAGAAAAAGACAGAAGAAGAGAGAAAAAGATGGAAATTGGAAAGGAAAGAAAATAGAGAATAGAGGGAAGAGAGAATAGAAAATAGAACGGAACAGAAAACAACAGAACAACAGAATCTCACAATTCGCAGTGGAACAACATATAATAAATAAATGAATAATCTTTAAACAAAGAACTATATCAGTTATTACATTACATCACATTTCATTACATTATATCATCAGAGTGTACAACAACAACAACAACAAACAGTGCAGCGGAAAAAGAAATACTATATAAACTAGTAATACGCCATGCCATCCAGCTTGCCTCCAGCAACTCCAGAATATCCAGAATATCCTGATAAACCTTAACTCTTGACTGCCCGTGTGGAAATTGGTGGGCACCCAGAGTTTAGGAAGGAAAACAATAAACTCCGAGTCAGTCATGTGACTGGTGTGAGAACTCAAAACAGTTTATTTATCTTTAAAATCAAAATAGAGGAATATTTTTAGAGTCAATTCGCAATGCTTTTAAAAATGAGACTACCATAAGGCCTCCCGCACACACACACATGCAGACGCAGAATCGGAGGAGATTTCTCCTTATTATAGTCAAAGATGCTTGATACGCATTTAAAAGAACATTTGATATTATTACTAGTGCATAGTGTAGAGAAAAATTCATTTCGAAAGTAGAATATAAATCTTAGCCAACATACGACCATTATCGTATGCCTACTATAGCTACCATCCAAACAGTGGGGCGCCACCATAAGTGAATGATAGGTTCTACAACTAAAACCGTACAAGTCTCGTATTGTTTCTTTGGATTTCCAACGAATGATCAGGCCAAGGAACTTCCCATTGCCACATGAGAATGCCTCTGGATGGACATCCCCGAGAACCAAACCGGATCTCTACCAACACAAGGCCGGGTTACCCCTAACTGAGTAACAACTGACCGAATATGCCATCCCCCGGTCCTTTGGGACCTTTTCACCGAGCGCTCGTAATCAATTCACACAATCATAACAAAGTGTTTTCAACATGAGTAAGTATCTGGGCTCCATACCATGATACCACCCTTTTCCAGAAGGAAATGGACACATCCTAAAGGGTGCTACCCCTCATAACCTTGCTGCTTCTTTCCTGTTTTGACCATTCACGGGGTGTGAGGCTCGACGAAGTCACGTCCACAAAAACATACTTTATACAAAAGCCATGCTTTGGGTCAACAAATGATCAACACAATGATCACAAGGATAGACGATCAAATAAACGATCCTATCACAAAAAATCAACATAATGATCATTTCAGCATCACTCAGCATGTCACATTACCAAATTGGGAATATATCGCTGATAACATTCAACTACATAACCTCTGAGCTCGTACGTCTCAGAGAAGGGTGTTAAGCTAAAAGAATAAATTCTTCGCCACCAACAGAAATATATTTGAAAGAAATCGGCTTTATATCTCAATTTGTAATGTCAGACATACAATCCATACAAGTCTGTTCCGAGCTCGAACAGAACCGAAGGCACTTACAAAGAAGTCCTTGCAATCCGGATATCCACAATCCTGATCGGATTCACCATCACATATGGAGAACTCAATACCGGAGCAACTCGGTGCAGAGTCAATCGACAGGTCATCCTATCGCTCTCGCAAATATCCGGTCTTGAACACCGATCTTCAATGCAATTCACAACGACGTATCACATATTCGGAATGGGTTATACGACCCCATGGTCCTTTCCCGGTTAACCCGAATAGTGAGCGCTTATTCAAAAATAAGTGTGGAATTCAAATTCAAACAAATCACATCAATTACCCATTCAAAGGGAAATATTGATAGTCGGTTATTGAACTATCAATGAATATGCACACATCACCAGTTTCCAAATAATTTTCCAAATTATTTATTTTCCAAAATATCTTTACAAGATATATAATTTTCACACTTCAAAAATAAATCAGCATTTATTTTTAAACAAGTTCCCCTTTCTTTTATAAATTCCATAGTGAATTTTCATTTTAAAATATCCATGCATATACGATTTCAATTATTCATTTCAATTTATCTTCAAAAAGATAAATTCTCTAAACGTTTCATTTCACATTGGAAAAACATTTCCATACTTATTTAATAAGTAATTCACAAATTTTATTTATTTTCAACACTTGGAAAATATTCAATATACTTAAATCGAGATTAAGTATATATTTCATTCTTTAAGGAAATCATTCTCTTAAACATATTTATTTGGGCCAAAACGAAAGTTGCGTAAAACATCGTTACGACAACCCAAAATCACTAGTATAGGGATTCGAAATTAAAATAGATATATAAATCCCAATACTATACAAAACATTTCCTTTCGGAAATCATTTACTATAACAACAGTGTTATAGTCCACCATTTCCTTCTATTTCTCGAAAACGTTTATTTCAACAATGAATGTTGAAATCTATGGTTTCGAATCTCAATACATTTTAAAACATCGTTAGATCGTTTTAATTTCTATTTAAGACATCAAATCTAAACATTTTCTTTAACATATTATTCACTATTCAAAAACGTGAATATACTACGTTAACACATTTCATCCTTTTATACATTTCATTTTAAAGGATTATTCACAGTCAAAAATGTGAATATAACTCCATTTATAGGTTTCAACAATTTACTTATCAAAATAAGTCGTTTGCGAATTTATAAAACAACGTTTATAAATTCCTTTTCTATTTGTTTTATAACTACTTTCTTTATAAATTTCCTTTATCAACCTATTCACTTTATATCTCAATTATGAACCAAAAGTCCATATTATAAGTTAAATGCTTATAAAACGATTAATTTACAAAATCGTTTCTTTGAACTTCATAATTATAAATCTTATAACTTATAAGATTCAATTATTCATCCAAGTATATTCTTTAATAATTTCACAAAATCTATAAATCTTACTAATTATAAATTTCATTTATAACTTCACCATTTATAATTTTATAAATTCCATTCATTTACAAAATTCATTTTCACTTCATTCAAACACTTATAAAAACTCGTTTTATAATGTCAATATTTCAATTTATAAATATCCATTTATAAATCTCTTAATATAAATCAATTTATATTATTCTTTAAAACGTCTTTAATCTCCTTTATTATTTCACCGTTCTCTTGATTTATAAAATAATTAAATTTTATAAATCCTATATTTAAACTTTTCACAATAAATTCAAATTTCCCAAATTAAACTATTTTATAAAATCATTAGCATCGTATTCTCAAAAATCAGTTTTAACTATATTTCTCAAAAATCATAATTTTTATAACATTAAAAATTATACGTTTATTTATTTTAAAATGAATCAATTCCAAAAATATTTTATAACGTATACTTTCAAAAAATCACTTTGAAATCATTTTAAAATTCCAAATTTGGTCCAATGATGCTACACACCAAATAGTCAATCACAACAACAACGATATCATATATCGATATGAAAATCAACGAATATCAAAATATCCATAATCAAATAAATACTGTTGAGGAATCCAGTTGGATCCCTCCAACCTATTTTCCTGCATCCACAAACATTAGCACAATACCAATTCCGCTCCAGTACGAAATTATCACGGTATATGTTTTTATTAAATATTATCTGCTTAATAACGGCGCAACAGGGTCTCATCCGCTAAACAAATAAATGTGGGAAATCAATAACTCCAATATATACATATGCCAATATATATATATATTGCTATTATATATAATACCAATTTCACTGTTTATGAAATATTCGCGGTATATGTTTTTAATAAATAACATCCGCTTACTAACGGCGCATAATGTCTATTTTAACAATCAATAGATATCAATCATCATTCAAACATGCATTCAAATATTTTAAATCTGACCATTTAAAATAAAATCGAAACTGATTCGATTGAGTGTGAAGTTCTCACCTTGATTTTAATTTCGTTTTAGCGATTTATTTCGAATAAAATTAAACGGACGTTTAATTTTACCCAAAATTCTCACTAACTCCAAACGACTCCAATCCAATTCCATCGCATAGTGCTCGTCCATACGATTCCAACGCAACTGGTTTCGCGCGTTTTCGACCTCGTATGAAAAAGTTATGAATTTATGAAGTTATACGAATTTTTATATAATAATTTACAACAATTTATTTTCTTTTATAAACCTAACATGATCTCGGCCGTTAGATCCAAGCCCTATGAAATCTGAACCATCCTTTTCTTCTTCTCCCTTCCACGCTTCTACAGATCGAACAACCCATTTTGCCGCCACCCTTGCTCGAATTAACGCGACCATTCCCATTTACTTCAGCTCGATCCAGGACCTCCACCACGTGCGCCGCCCCATGCTCCACCCACGGCCGCGACCATGCTGAGCTCGCTCGAGCATCCACGTTAGAAAACGTGTCTAAACTGCGGAGGAACGCAGCCCCCTAGCGACCCAGTCGAGCCTCCATTCTTCATCTCCACCGTTGGATGGGTTCGCCTCTTCGTCCTCTACGACTTCTCAGTTGGAAATTTTCGCAATCGCTTAGTGGATTGAGAGATTTGGAGGAGAGAAAGTGGATCAATTTCGGCCATTGACCTGTTGTAGGTGGCGGCTACACGTAGATTAGGGTTAGGTTTTTATTTTTTTTTATTTTTGAGAATTTTGGGCTATTTATAAGAAAATTCTCAAACACTATTCAATCCGGAAATTCCGAACTCCGATTTACGCACCGTAACCAGCGTTTCTAGGGTTTACCCCGCGTTCCGGACACAATGGAACAGGTTTCGAAAGCTAATTCGGACATCTGTGCGAGTTATGGCTATAAACGCTCAATTTGAATTAAACCGATTTAAATCGATTTCTAGGCGTTTTAATTCGTACCGGACAAACGGTAAATCCAATTGACACGAAATTTGAAACCTTAAAATAATATCACATTACGGATCCGATGAAACTGGTTTCGTCGAATTCCGAGACTTTTTGAAAAATGGCTATTTTAACTCGCCAAATTAATATTAAAAATAATTCGATGCGTTTCGAGCTGCCACGATCAAACGATAACTCCGATTGACACGAAAATTGAAATTCGGTAATAACTAACTATTACGGATCCAATGGAACTGGTTTCGTTCAATTCTGTGACTGTTCAAAAATTGACTATTTTCACTAGTCGATTTTAATATTAAAATATTCAATTTTCACAAATTAACTTTTAATTCGATTTTAGAAGTTCTAAAATATCATTCTAACTTCAATATGATAAAATAAAATTTTACAATTCATTTTCAATCATATTTAACTCAATTTTCAATTATTTCCATAATTTAACATATTAAATTATCGATTTAATTATCCAATTAAATCCAATTATTCGAAATAAAATTTATTCGACTTATAAATTCACTTATTAATATTTAAAATTAATTAAATATTCAAATTTTAATTAATAAAAATTCTGGGTCGTTACATTCTTCCCCCCTTAAAAGAATTTTGTCCTCGAAATTATTAAGTAAGAAAAGTTATAGAATTTATTAACTTTCCAAAAATTCATAATTAAATTCCTTACAGATCTTTACTAAGTTTTCAAATCATACTTGGTTATCTTTCCAATTTTCTCAAATTTTTTCTAACGCCTTAAATTTCCGGAAAAATTCGCCATAGTCTCCTTTGCGCGGCTCGATCCGAAAAAAAAATGACAGTATATATATCACAAATATACATCTCATCAAGTAATGAGGCATCCCGCAGGGAAAAAGTATAAAAGTGCGGTATGTAATCCGAGGTATGTACCTTATATTTTATTAGCGAGCATATACGGCTAATATAGCGCGAAACCGAGTTCCAAATGCGAAGCAAACGCGATCCGCACCTACTAATCACTCAACAAACAACATGAGAAACATGCATATGGACAATAGTATCAATATACAACATATAGCAACATAATAACTATATATGCCAACATAGCAAATGAAACAAAACAACAAATGCAAACATCAACCAACTGTCATCCAACTATCATTCATAACCAAAAAATATTCATTCATATTCTCATTAATATTCAATGAAATGGTTTTTAATTTAATCACATTGATTCATAAGTGAATGGAATTTACTGGATTTTATCAACATTCATTTTCAATTAGTTTATATTTACTAATTCATATTCAAGTTGGTTCACTTCCAAAATCAAATTCAATTTTATTTAAGATTCACTTAACTTCCAATGGAATTCCAATTACTTTAGCTTCCAATTTCATTAATACTCAATGAATTATATACAATCAATCAACTAACAATCATATAACAACCAATGTATATTCATTCAGTTTGGTTTAACACCTTTACTTTCAATTGGTTTTATTAAATTGATTTTCATTCAATCTTTCAACTTCCAATAACATTAGATTTTGATGAATTAACACTTATATTCATTATTCCATATCAACTTAATTCACATTCATTCGATTAACATTTGATCCATTCATTCAATTCAATTACTAAAGTTGAATTTCATTTACTTAACTTAAGTTCACATTCATTTTTATTTACAACTCATATTCATAAATATATCCATATAGTTTCACTTCTTATATATATATATATATGTTTATTTCACAATTGTAATTCACTTTAATTATAATTCAATTTTTATAATTCATTTGCTTATACAATTATTCTTTTATTTAGATTATTCAAACAACTAAACAATCCACTTATATACACTTTAATAATTCTGAAAAATTATTCCTTCATATACAAAATATACTCAAGGTAAATTATTTCATTTACCCAATTTTAAAATCAATATTGTGCCGAATTGTTCTATTCAAGTGTTTAGAAACCCCTTCGGCTTAGTTGTCGAGACCACGCTGACGAAGGTTCATATACCACTCAACAAACCAATCATCACAATATAAAACAATTTTATATATTCACTAACAAATACGCTCTCATAGCTATTATTACACTCAACTCATTCTAGAGCACTACTGACTCTATCTCTAATGAGTAATACCCAATAGAACCATGGTTGTCGCTTAACCATAAGCTCTGATACCACATTGTCAGGACCGGATTCTCCGTCTTCCGAAAATTCAACATCGATACTCACTTTATCGACTGCCGAGTAATCGAACGACGGAAAACCAAACACTGAGGGTTTTAAGAAAGAAGAAAAGAAGAAAAAGACAGAAGAAGAGAGAAAAAGATGGAAATTGGAAAGGAAAGAAAATAGAGAATAGAGGGAAGAGAGAATAGAAAATAGAACGGAACAGAAAACAACAGAACAACAGAATCTCACAATTCGCAGCGGAACAACATATAATAAATAAATGAATAATCTTTAAACAAAGAACTATATCAGTTATTACATTACATCACATTTCATTACATCATATCATCAGAGTGTACAACAACAACAACAAACAGTGCAGCGGAAAAAGAAATACTATATAAACTAGTAGTACGCCATGCCATCCAGCTTGCCTCCAGCAACTCCAGAATATCCAGAATATCCTGATAAACCTTAACTCTTGACTGCCCGTGTGGAAATTGGTGAGCACCTAGAGTTTAGGAAGGAAAACAATAAACTCCGAGTCAGTCATGTGACTGGTGTGAGAACTCAAAACAGTTTATTTATCTTTAAAATCAAAATAGAGGAATATTTTTAGAGTCAATTCGCAATGCTTTTAAAAATGAGACTACCATAAGGCCTCTCGCACACACACACATGCAAACGCAGAATCGGAGGAGATTTCTCCTTATGATAGTCAAAGATGCTTGATACGCATTTAAAAGAACATTTGATATTATTACTAGTGCATAGTGTAGAGAAAAATTCATTTCGAAAGTAGAATATAAATCTTAGCCAACATACGACCATTATCGTATGCCTACTATAGCTACCATCCAAACAGTGGGGCGCCACCATAAGCGAATGATAGGTTCTACAACTAATACCGTACAAGTCTCATATTGTTTCTTTGGATTTCCAATGAATGATCAGGCCAAGGAACTTCCCATTGCCACATGAGAATGCCTCTGGATGGACATCCCCGAGAACCAAACCGGATCTCTACCAACACAAGGCCGGGTTACCCCTAACTGAGTAACAACTGACCGAATATGCCATCCCCCGGTCCTTTGGGACCTTTTCACCGAGCGCTCGTAATCAATTCACACAATCATAACAAAGTGTTTTCAACATGAGTAAGCATCTGGGCTCCATACCATGACACCACCCTTTTCCAGAAGGAAATGCACATACCCTAAAGAGCGCTACCCCTCATAACCTTGCCGCATCTTTCCTGTTTTGACCATTTCGGGGTGTGAGGCTCGACGAAGTCACGTCCACAAAAACATACTTTATACAAAAGCCATGCTTTGGGTCAACAAATTATCATAGAAATGATCACCAAGATAGACGATCAAATAAACGATCCTATCACAAATAATCAACACAATGATCATTTACAGCAACACTCAGCATGTCACATTACCAAATTGGGAATATATCGCTGATAACATTCAACTACATAACCTCTGAGCTCGTACGTCTCAGAGAAGGGTGTTAAGCTAAAAGAATAAATTCTTCGCCACCAACAGAAATATATTTGAAAGAAATCGGCTTTATATCTCAATTTGTAATGTCAGACATACAATCCATACAAGTCTGTTCCGGGCTCGAACAGAACTGAAGGCACTTACAAAGAAGTCCTTGCAATCCGGATATCCACAATCCTGATCGGATTCACCATCACATATGGAGAACTCAATACCGGAGCAACTCGGTGCAGAGTCAATCGACAGGTCATCCTATCGCTCTCGCAAATATCTGGTCTTCAACACCGATCTTCAATGCAATTCACAACGACGTATCACATATTCGGAATGGGTTATACGACCCCATGGTCCTTTCCCGGTTAACCCGAATAGTGAGCGCTTATTCAAAAATAAGTGTGGCATTCAAATTCAAACAAATCACATCAATTACCCATTCAAAGGGAAATATTGATAGTCGGTTATTGAACTATCAATGAATATGCACACATCACCAGTTTCCAAATAATTTTCCAAATTATTTATTTTCCAAAATATCTTTACAAGATATATAATTTTCACACTTCAAATATAAATCAACATTTATTTTTAAACAAGTTCCCCTTTCTTTTATAAATTCCATAGTGAATTTTCATTTTAAAATATCCATGCATATACGATTTCAATTATTCATTTCAATTTATCTTCAAAAAGATAAATTCTCTAAACGTTTCATTTCACATTGGAAAAACATTTCCATACTTATTTAATAAGTAATTCACAAATTTTATTTATTTTCAACACTTGGAAAATATTCAATATACTTAAATCGAGATTAAGTATATATTTCATTCTTTAAGGAAATCATTCTCTTAAACATATTTATTTGGGCCAAAACGAATGTTGCGTAAAACATCGTTACGACAACCCAAAATCACTAGTATAGGGATTCGAAATTAAAATAGATATATAAATCCCAATACTATACAAAACATTTCCTTTCGGAAATCATTTACTATAACAACAGTGTTATAGTCCACCATTTCCTTCTATTTCTCGAAAACGTTTATTTCAACAATGAATGTTGAAATCCATGGTTTCGAATCTCAATACATTTTAAAACATCGTTAGATCGTTTTAATTTCTATTTAAGACATCAAATCTAAACATTTTCTTTAACATATTATTCACTATTCAAAAACGTGAATATACTACGTTAACACATTTCATCCTTTTATACATTTCATTTTAAAGGATTATTCACAGTCAAAAATGTGAATATAACTCCATTTATAGGTTTCAACAATTTACTTATCAAAATAAGTCGTTTGTGAATTTATAAAACAACGTTTATAAATTCCTTTTCTATTTGTTTTATAACTACTTTCTTTATAAATTTCCTTTATCAACCTATTCACTTTATATCTCAATTATGAACCAAAAGTCCATATTATAAGTTAAATGCTTATAAAACGATTATTTTACAAAATCGTTTCTTTGAGCTTCATAATTATAAATCTTATAACTTATAAGATTCAATTATTCATCCAAGTATATTCTTTAATAATTTCACAAAATCTATAAATCTTACTAATTATGAATTTCATTTATAACTTCACCATTTATAATTTTATAAATTCCATTCATTTACAAAATTCATTTTCACTTCATTCAAACACTTATAAAAACTCGTTTTATAATGTCAATATTTCAATTTATAAATATCCATTTATAAATCTCTTAATATAAATCAATTTATATTATTCTTTAAAACGTCTTTAATCTCCTTTATTATTTCACCGTTCTCTTGATTTATAAAATAATTAAATTTTATAAATCCTATATTTAAACTTTTCACAATAAATTCAAATTTCCCAAATTAAACTATTTTATAAAATCATTAGCATCGTATTCTCAAAAATCAGTTTTAACTATATTTCTCAAAAATCATAATTTTTATAACATTAAAAATTATACGTTTATTTATTTTAAAATGAATCAATTCCAAAAATATTTTATAACGTATACTTTCAAAAAATCACTTTGAAATCATTTTAAAATTCCAAATTTGGTCCAATGATGCTACACACCAAATAGTCAATCACAACAACAACGATATCATATATCGATATGAAAATCAATGAATATCAAAATATCCATAATCAAATAAATACTGTTGAGGAATCCAGTTGGATCCCTCCAACCTGTTTTCCTGCATCCACAAACATTAGCACAATACCAATTCCGCTCCAGTACGAAATTATCGCGGTATATGTTTTTATTAAATATTATCCGCTTAATAACGGCGCAATAGGGTCTCATCCGCTAAACAAATAAATGCGGGAAATCAATAACTCCAATATATATATATTGCTATTATATATAATACCAATTTCACTGTTTATGAAATATTCGCGGTATATGTTTTTAATAAATAACATCCGCTTACTAACGGCGCATAATGTCTATTTTAACAATCAATAGATATCAATCATCATTCAAACATGCATTCAAATATTTTAAATCTAACCATTTAAAATAAAATCGAAACTGATTCGATTGAGTGAGAAGTTCTCACCTTGATTTTAATTTCGTTTTAGCGATTTATTTCGAATAAAATTAAACGGACGTTTAATTTTACCCAAAATTCTCACTAACTCAAAACGACTCCAATCCAATTCCATCGCATAGTGCTCGTCCATACGATTCCAACGCAACTGGGTTCGCGCGTTTTCGACCTCGTATGAAAAAGTTATGAATTTATGAAGTTATACGAATTTTTATATAATAATTTACAACAATTTATTTTCTTTTATAAACCTAACATGATCTCGGCCGTTAGATCCAAGCCCTATGAAATCTGAACCATCCTTTTCTTCTTCTCCCTTCCACGCTTCTACAGATCGAACAACCCATTTTGCCGCCACCCTTGCTCGAATTAACGCGACCATTCCCATTTACTTCAGCTCGATCCAGGACCTCCACCACGTGCGCCGCCCCATGCTCCACCCACGGCCGCGACCATGCTGAGCTCGCTCGAGCATCCACGTTAGAAAACGTGTCTAAACTGCGGAGGAACGCAGCCCCCTAGCGACCCAGTCGAGCCTCCATTCTTCATCTCCACCGTTGGATGGGTTCGCCTCTTCGTCCTCTACGACATCTCAGTTGGAAATTTTCGCAATCGCTTAGTGGATTGAGAGATTTGGAGGAGAGAAAGTGGATCAATTTCGGCCATTGACCTGTTGTAGGTGGCGGCTACACGTAGATTAGGGTTAGGTTTTTATTTTTTTTATTTTTGAGAATTTTGGGCAATTTATAAGAAAATTCTCAAACACTATTCAATCCGGAAATTCCGAACTCCGATTTACACGCCGTAACCAGCGTTTCTAGGGTTTACCCCGCGTTCCGGACACAATGGAACAGGTTTCGAAAGCTAATTCGGACATCTGTGCGAGTTATGGCTATAGACGCTCAATTTGAATTAAACCGATTTAAATCGATTTCTAGGCGTTTTAATTCGTACCGGACAAACGGTAAATCCAATTGACACGAAATTTGAAACCTTACAATAATATCACATTACGGATCCGATGAAACTGGTTTCGTCGAAATCCGAGAATTTTTGAAAAATGGCTATTTTAACTCGCCAAATTAATATTAAAAATAATTCGATGCGTTTCGAGCTGCCACGATCAAATAAAATTTTAATTCGATTTGAAAAGTTCTAAAATATCATTCTAACTTCAATATGATAAAATAAAATTTTACAATTCATTTTCAATCATATTTAACTCAATTTTCAATTATTTCCATAATTTAACATATTAAATTATCGATTTAATTATCAAATTAAATCCAATTATTCGAAATAAAATTTATTCGACTTATAAATTCACTTATTAATATTTAAAATTAATTAAATATTCAAATTTTAATTAATAAAAATTCTGGGTCGTTACAAGGGTTGAAGTTATTTCTAAATGAAAATAAAATTGAAAGTAATAAATGAAAATTAAAAGTTAAACCGTTATATGAATGAAAATAATTAAACTACTAATGTATGAAATAAAATTAATAATAAGTTAATTTGATTTGTTAGTTGGAATTGTTGCTGTTTGGTTGTGGTTGTTTGGGTAAGGAGATTCAAAATTGTTTGGATGAAAATATAACCTATTTAGTTTATCTAAGGCTGTTGAGTAAATGATGCACTTGATGGTTTATTCTTCATTCCGTACAATTTAAAGGTTTTAAACCAGAACAACTATTTGTTTGTTTGATTTAATGGTTGTTTTGTATTTGTTGTGTATGCTGTTTGTTGAAATTGTTGGTTGTTGTATTCATTTATTGTTAGTGATTGAAACCACTTAAATATTTCACTTTATATAAATTGTAACCCTTTAGATTTTTTTTAGTGAAATGCAGGTTATGGAAGCAATTGCTACTGCTTTTGGTTCCATTAATTAAGCGTAAAATGCCTGACTAATAGGTACGTTTCGGATTTCGGTTTATGGCGCTATTTTATATATTTTTCCCGTGTAGGGATATATTAATTTGAAAATATATGTTGTATATTGTTATATTTAATATTATATTTTCTCTCGTGCCTCTCCATACAAAGGAGACTCTGCCAAAAAAAAAATTTCCGTAAATTTTGAACTTAGAAATATTTTGAAAATGTTTTCCAAATTTTAGTAATTTAAGTATAAAAAATTTAATGGTTATAAATTGATATATTTTATCTAAATTAATTAATTTTATAAATTTAATTATTTATAAAGTTAATGTTGAATAAGGTATATTGATTTCTTAGTTCTTCGTTTTCCCTTCTTTTCCTTTTCGGGGACGAAAAGTTTTGAGTGGGGAAGAGTGTAACGACCCGAATAAATTCGATGTTTAAAATGAATTAAATTAATAAAATTTTTAATTTAAATTTAGAAAGAAATAAAAATATTATTTATTTATATGAAAGCGAATGTTGAAATTAGACGTATCAAGGGTAATTAAAATTTACAAATTAAATTATATATTGCAAGTAATTGTAATAGTGGAAATTGTCGCATTTGGATATAAAGTAAAATAAGTAAATTAAGGCAAGTATTGGATTTATCAATGGAATAAAATATTGATTTATGGAAATTGAATGTAAATGGAGGTAATAAAGTAATGCAGGACAATAAATAATTTATTTAGTACAATCCCTTTTATTTGTAAACTATTGTAAGGTGTTAATTAATTGAAATATGAAATTAGGAAATGGATTCAAAAATTTATGTTAGATAATGAATTGCAATAATTAAAGTTAGTAATTAGTGGGTTAAATGGAATACCGATTTATTCATAAAGTGAATATAAGTGAATGTAACAAAACGAAAAGGAAATGCTAATTATGCATAAAGTGATGGTTGATGTAAAAAGGAATGGAACCTAGATGGAATAATTAATTGGATTTAGAATCTTAATTTGTATGTGTGCATATATTTATAATGGAATATAAAAGGGTAAAATAATCATATACAAGTATATAAAAGGTATAGTAGTGGGTTACTAGTAAATTCACTCATTTACCAAAAAAAGATAATTAGATGTGCCTTAATGATAATTAATAACATAACGGAAAGAGTAAATGTACTCATTAGAATATAAATTGCAATTGGATAGAGATTTTAAGTAACAATGTTAATGCAATGTAAGTAATGCTAATTTAAGTCAATAATAAGGAATTGGGATGAATTCAAAATTTGTAACATATGGCTGGTAAACATATATTATAAATTACTTGCTTATTTGTTAATGGAATTAGAATTTGTAATAAGTGATAATAAAATAAATGAATGTTACACTAATGGAAAATGAAATAAAGTCCGTTTAAAAATGTTGAGTAATTATAGGGTCGTAGTTATTATTAGCTTTACTTTAATAATTATGATTAATTGTGGAATTAATATGGGAAGATGTAAAGTAATAACTAGGAAAGTAATACGTTATAAATTAAATATGACCTAAACTTAAGTGTAAGCAAAAGGTTAAAATTGAATCTAATTCGATTAATTTGAAACTTATTGAAATAAATTGGATTCAAAGTGTAATAAAGGCATTATTTTAAGAAATTGAAATAAATAATATAATTGGTGAAATAATTTACATATAAAATTGAGATGGGAATTTGTTTAAGGAATTATAAATTTATGAACTTTAGAATTTGAATTTTTAATAGTGAGTTAATTTAGTTAATTTATAATAGTTGGATTTATTGCAAACGAATGAAATCAAATATGTAATTATTACGTTAATTTAAAAATTAAGTTGAAAATCGGGAAATATTTAGGTGATAATTTTAAATCCAATGGTAAACCCTTCTATTTGAAATTTACAAATGGAATACTTACGAGTTAATTCAATTTAATGGAAATATAGAAATTTATCTGTAATTTGAATTTTATGAAATTGAAGATTCTATTGATTTAATCTTTAATAAATTGACATTTAAAAATTGTTAAATCATTTTAAATGTTTGAGGATTATTAAGTGATAAAAATTTCCAATTCTAAAACTGAAATATAAAAATTGGATTTATTTACTAATTCTTAATTTATTAATTAATATAAAAATAGCCATTTTGGTCACGGACTCGGATTTCGACGAAACTTGTTTCATCGGATCCGTAACTGTGAATTATTGCAGGGTTTCAAGTTTCGTAGCGATCGGACGTGTCGTTTGATCGTACGAACGCGAAACGCCTTGAAATCGATTTAATTGAAATCAATTTGAAATATTGTTTTCAGCATATAACTTCTTCATACGATGGAATTTGAACGTGAAACATTTTTCCATCGCGTTCAGAAATTTTGAAATATCTATTTTGATATATGGGTTGACCCAATTTCGTTCTGGATTCGAAACGGGCTTTTTGGGCCAATTATCGTTCAGCACGTTTGTTATCGGATCCATCTACTCTGTTTCAAACCTACCTATATAAACCCTAGCCTCCATCTATTCTCATTTGTTTGTGCGTTCATTTCCTCGGCTCTTTCTCTTCCCAATGGCTGCAAACCCTAGATCTAAATTCAAATTTCAAAAAAGTCAAATCAAAAGCTAAAAATTCAAAGTCTCCAGAAAAATTCAAAAAAATTATGTGTTGAAGCTCTCGATGAGAGTAATTCAGTGGTGTAATTCATTTTTCAAAATGATTCACCATTTACCCAAAAATCACGAATCAATTCCGGCCGTTCGTATGGAATTTTGGACGATCCAACGGTGGATCTTTGCCCAATCGACGATCGGAAGGTGGAGTTGGGAAGAGGGTGAGGAGTAGGTCATAGATCTAAAGTTCGTTTGGCGAGATGGTCGATGGAATCGCCAGAATTGGCTTGTGAAGGCGGCGGCGGCGCGATGGTCTGTAAGCGACCAGAGGGGATGGTTTTTGAAGCGTAACGGCGGCTCGGGGCGAGGAGCACGGTGGTGCGTTTTGATCGAGGCGATGTGGCTCAGTGGGACGGCAAGAATTGGTCAAAGGTGAAGATTTGTGGCGGCCGAGTTTCCTGTAGACGCGAAATTAGGGTTGTTGGGTTTTTACTGTGTACGCGCGTGAGAGAAGCAGTTGATGACATGGAAGTTGTGTAATGGGTTAGTTTTATTTTATAGTTATTTTTGTTTTCAAACGTTTTATTCGAATAACTTCTTCATACGTTATCCGTTTCATGCGAATTTTTTTTGTTAGGATCATAATAAAATTCCGAATCTGTTGACGCTGGTTTGGACAAATTTGGAGACTGTCAAATTTTTGGGTTTAAATCGGATTCAAATTAAATTTAAATCCAAAATGAGTGTTTTAACCCACTCACAACTTCCAAAATTTCTTATGTTTATTAAATTGACTTAAGATATGAGTAGAAATTTATTTATGACTATTTGGCGTGTTTTGTTCATCTTCTCAGTTAAATCGCATTTATTTAATTTAACTGTTAATTAAATTTATTATTGCATATAATTTGACAGTTAAAATTTATTTATTTGCATATAAACTGCTAGTTAAACAGGTATTAAATTTATTATTGAATATAAACTGTTAGTTAATACCTGTTATTTGTTACCTGTTATATTTTATATGCTCTACATTGATGATTGGTTAAATTTATGATGATTGAAATAAATTGGTTGATGATTGATATTGGGTGAATGGATGATGTGTTCTATATTATATAAACTGCAAGTTATTATGCGTTTTCATTTCATTCGGGATTGCGCTTTGAAATGATATACAACCGCATTTTTATTTTTAGATTGCGGATTGAAATGATAAATATCCGTATCACTTGGCTATAGGATAGAAAATTATATACAGGCACCGCGGTATATATATAAAAAAATTGAAATGATTTTTATGGTTTGGATATGATACGGTTTGATAAATATTAAATTTGGATATGATATAAATATATTTTATATATACATATATAGTTAAATTGTTGAATTTAAGCTATGCATAAATCTGTTAAATAAAAATGAATAAGTTAAAAAATGGAATCTGATAATTTATATTATATGATTAAGTACAGGTTTAAGGTCTTTATATATATAGAGTTTTAAATGATTCAAATCAATTAAGATTGAAAGATAAATTGGGAATTTAATTGGAATTGAGCTTATTTGAAATTTTAACTCCATAAGTTGAGGTTAACTTATAAAAATTGGAAATTTAAGGTATGATATTTATAACTGGATTTAATGAATAATTCTAGTATAAATAAATGGAAGGAAATAACTAGTGTTAATAAATTTAATTTATTTTAAATGGTTATGGATTTATCATGTAAACCTTTCAAACTAAATAATAGGAAAATGAATTGTTGATTTGAAATTCCCAACCCTCGTTTTGAAATTCATTAAATACTCAAAGTTTGTGAATATTGGAATCGAAGTGTTTTATTCAAACTGAAAGTGAATCTAAAAGGTATGGGTTTAGACTGAATTTAAAGTGAATAAAAATATGCGAAGGTGTGGAAATTATTTACTTTTAAAGAAATTTTAAATTCAACTGTTTTATTTTATATACTGTTGAATATCCAAACCATTTAAGTTTGAAAGTTATGTTTTTAAAACTATAAATTTCGAAGTAACATGCTGAAAGTTAAAATTCAAATATTTGGTTTCGAGGTATTATAAATTTTAAAACTGGCATGATTTTGGAAAAGAAATATATTTGAAATAAAATGATATCATATTTATTTGGGTTTTTAAAAGGAAATGATATCGTATTTATGGGTTTTAAAAAATGGATAATTATAATCTGGTTTTGAAAGTAATAACTATTTTAAAGACCGCGGTGTTATAATAACGTTTGGTTGTTGAAGAGACGGGGATCGTAAGTTGTCATACTCTCTGCCAACTCCGAAAACCACTTTAACAACCGTGTACGCGGTGGAGATTCCAGAGTGAAGTAGGTTGGTGGCGGTGTTTCCTGTAAGGTAAATACGTGGACCCAACTCCCGTGAGTTGGCATAAGGTGGCTAAAACAGGAACGATCGACGGGTTAATGAGGTAGCACCTCTGATCGGACACTTCCCTTCGATATTATACTTTGGATTGATTCGGTGGCCACCTTCATTTTTGATTTCTTTGATTTGGGGGAGTTTGTTCGAGGTGGGCGGTAGATGCGCGCTACGCGTTACCACCGACCCGGAAGCGTAATTGGTATATCTACCCTGGCATTGCCTAGTTGTGCCGTGTCACCTACCCTATCGCGCCTTGTACGAGTTTCTATTTGTGTCGTACCTATGGAGTGTCTTCTCGTAGTCTCTCGATCAGGAGATATGCAGGCATTGTATAGACTATTGCCATTATTTGTGTTAAGGGGAATATTGGGTCACTCCTTAACGCTATTTTAAAGTAAGTTTATTTTACAATTAGGCACTATTATAATAGCGCGATATACTACATAGTAAATAGTTTAACGGATCCTTAGGAGATGTAAATCCCAAGCATCTCTTGAGTTACTGCACTCATGTTTATTTCTGTTAATTTAACTCAGATAAGATCTTTTTGTTCTGACTCGAGTGTTTTTGTCTTTTAAAATTCTCTCGGGTCAGCCCAAGCGTTTCAGGATTTGAAGATTTAGTTCTGGAGGACGAAGACGAAGATTTGTATTATTATTATCTATATTATTGCACTACACTCATACTATTCCGCTGCACTGTTGTTGGTATGTGTAACTCTGATATGTATTATATAAATATAATCAAATGTTTTTGTAAACAGATTTATAAACTGTATATTTGATTATTATATTTTACCCTTCCGCTGTGAGATTCTGTTTCTTTTTATTTCTTTTTTGTTTTTTTCTTATTTACCCCATAACAATCCGCCCTTCCGTATGGTTTGAATTGGCACGTGTGTCGATTTAAAGCGTGTGAAAAGTCGGGATGTTACAAATTTAAAATAACAACAAATGATTTCAGCGCAAGAATACGTTTAAATTATTTTCTCTTGAATGTGCTAAATATATACAAATTGGGAAAAACAATTCACTTAGCAAGCGCTCGTGCGGCTTGTACTTAGGAAAAGTGTAACGACCCAGAATTTTTGATAACTTAAATTTGAATATTTAATTTATTTTTAATATTAATAAGTGGAATTTTTAAGTCGAATAATTTATTTTTCGAATATTGGGTTTAATGGGATAATTAAATCGATTTATTTAATAGTGAAATTCCACAAATAATTAGATATTGGGTTAAATATGATTGAAAATGATTTGGAAAATTTTGTTTTATCATATTGAAGTTATAGAAATGTTTTAGAACTTGTAAAACTGAATTTGGAGTTAATTTGTAAAAATTGAATATTTTAATATTTAATTATCGACTGAAAAATAGCCAATTTTTGAACAGTCTCAGAATTGAACGAAACAAGTTCCATTGGATCCGTAATAGTTAATTATTATCGGATTTCAAATTTCGTAGCAAACGGAGTTGTCGTTTGACCGTGGCAGCTCGAAACGCATCGATATCGTTTTAATTTTAATTCGGCGAGTTAAAATAGCCATTTTTCAAACGGTCTCGGATTTCGACGAAACCAGTTTCATCGGATCCGTAATGTGATATTATTGCAAGATTTCAAATTTCAAGTCGTTTGGATTTATCGTTTGTCCGGTACAAGCCTAAACGCCTAGAAATCGCTTAAATCGGTTTAAATTTAAATCGACCGTTTATTGCCGTATCTCACACATACTTCCGAATTAGCTTACGAAACCTGTTCCATTGTGTCCGGAACGCGGAAAAACCTTAGGATCGCCTGGCGGCACGCGTCGTTTGGAGTTCGTTTGCAAAAGTGTTAAATTGGGCATTTTATTATTAAAATAATATTAACATATATGTTATCTTCTTTTCCAAAACCCTAATCACTATCACCAGCCGCCTCCTATAGGTCCAATGGCCGAAATCATCCCATTTTCCCCTCTCAAAATCTCCAAATCCGCTCATCGAATCGAGAAACTTCCAACATGAAAGTTGTAGAGCACGGTATGAACTACAAATCCAACGGTGGATCTCAGCTATCGTCGCCATTTGGATGAGATATTGAGCCGTGTCCCCTGGTTGTTGCGTGCGTTCCTCAAGGTGGAGGAGGGCGCCGAGCTTGGCCATGCTTGGGCCGATGGTGGCTTTTGTCGAGGGCTTTCATTTGGTGGCAGGGTGATGAAGTATCGATGCTCGTGGTGGTCGGAAAATCAAACCCTAGGTGACGTTCATGGGTTGTATGCGTGAAGTCTTTCCTGTAGCCGTGCGCAAGAGAAGAAGGGGGGAGAAGGTGTGATGAGCGGCCAGGATTCGTTTGTATGGTATTGGGAATTAAGTAGTTAATTAATTTTATATTAGATCGTGTAAATGTTTAAACTGTGATATCTTTTTGCTGCGAGATCGGAAAATTATGAATCAAAGTGCGTTGGAATCGTATGGTCGTGCTCTTCGCAATGCAACCAGTTTGGAGTCGATTGGAGCTCGTTTGAATTTCGGGTAAAATTAAACGTTCGTTTAATTTTATTCGAAACGAACGCGAAAACCGGAAATAAAACCAAGGTGAGAACTCCTCACTCAATCGAAAGGTTTTGTTTAAAATTTTAAATAGTTAATATTGATTGATAATTGTTGATTGATTGTGGTAGTAGATATAGTAGGATATATACTATATATAGCGATATATATATATTGGCATATGTATATATCGGATTTGATTTCCCGCCTCGTATAGCGGATGAGACCCTATTGCGCCGCCTATTAAGCGGATATTTTATAAAATCCCATATACCGCGATATTCCACCTTGAAGTGGAATTGGTATTGTGCTAACATCTGTGGATGCAGGGTAACAGGTTGGAGGGATCCAACTGGATTCCTCACATATTTATTTGTTTATGAATATTATGTTGATTGTTGATAATCACATTGATATATGATGTTATTCCCGTGATTGACCATCTGATGTTGTTGCATCATCGGATTCAAATTTTTAAAAATTAAAATAACGGTTTTGAATTTAAAAGGGGTTTAAATCGATTTTTCAAAGAATATGGTTTATTAAAAATTTTGAATTGATTAAATTTTAAAATAAATAGATGGATAAATTTTATGTTTTAAAAATTTATATTTTTATAAAATATAACTTAAAAGAAATTTTTAACAATAATAGGTTTTTATAAGATAGTTAAATTTGGTTTTTGGGAAGTTATTATTATTAATGGTTTATATAAAGGATTTTATAAATGGATGTTTTTAAATAAAAAATTATTGAAGTTATAGAATAAATTTATAAAGTGTTAAGTTGATGTATAACATGCATTTCACTAGGATTTATAGATTAATAAATGTGAAATTTATAAAACGAACGGTTATTGGAAAAATTTAAGTTTATAAGTTATTAACTTATAGAAATGGATTTGGGCATTAAAAAGGGGAATTTTATAGAAATTGTTAATAAATGAAGATTTCATTAGTCGAAATTATTATAAACCATAAAGAAATCTTGTAAGTGATAAGATTTTAAATTGGTGAAGTTCAAAGGAACGATTTGGTAAATAAATAATATTATAAGTATTTAACTTACAATATGGCTTTTGGGTATGAAATTGGGTTATGTAAATTGCATCGGATTAATAAAGGAATTTATAAAATTGGGGTTTATAATAGAAATGGAATTTATAAACTATGTTTATAAATTTGAAATTCATCGAATTTGATAAATTGAAATATGGGAATTTGTTAAGTGGGCTATATTCACTATTTTGAATATTGAATAGATTATTAAATAAACGGGTTTGTTTTTGGGAAAGGAATGTTTTAAATGGAATTTTAAACGAATTAAAGGTGTTTTAAAATGTATTGGGTATTGAAAACATAGATTTCAACATTGATTGTTGAAATAGACGTTTTCGAGAAACAGAAGGGGATAATTTGTATAGTATTGGATTTATATATCTATTTTTAATTTCAAATCCATATACTAGTGTTTTTGGGTTGTCGTAACGATGTTTTACGCAACATTCGTTTTTAACCCAAATAAATGTGAATAAAGGAATGTTTTCTTAAAGAGAATGGAATAAAATACTTAACGGTAACTTAAGTATATTGAATATTTCCAAATTGTTGAAAATAAATAAATTTGTGAATTACTTATTTTTAAAATAAGCATGGGAATGGTTTTTCTAATATGAAATGGAACGGTTTTTGTGAATTCACCTTTAAGGTAATTGAAAGCAAATAACTTGAAATCGATTTGGGAATCGTATGCTAGTAGATGCTTGGAATTTAAATCCACTTTGGAATTTATATATATGAAGGGAAATTTGTAAAAAAATAAATGTTGATTTATTTTTTTTTTAAATATGAAAATATAACTTACGAATTTGGAACGTAAGTAAAATAAATCGGTAAAGATTTATTTGGTGGTTTGAAATTTGTTTCAAAAGGTATATATGGTTAAGGTGATTTGAAATTAGTTTTCAAATGGTTAAGGTGATTTGAAATTAGTTTTCAAATGGTTAAGGTGATTTGAAATTGGTTTGCAAATGGTTAATGTAATTTGAAAATTGGTTTTCAAATGGTAAAGGTAAATTGAAAATTGGTTTTTCAATTGGTTAAGTGTGGAAAATTTTATCGTGAAGTGGTTTTGGTAAAGCAAATAAATTGGGCAATTATTTGGAAATTGTGTACATATATCTTGTAAAGATATTTTGGGACTTAATAATTTTGGAAAAATTATTTGGAATCTGATGATGTGGCGCATCTTTATTGATAGTTAAATAACTGACTATCAATATTTACCCTTGGATGGTATTGATTGTGTTTGTTTGGAATTGAATGCACACTTATTTTTAAAATAAGCGCTCGCTATTCGGTTTAGCCGGGAGAGGACCTTTGTGTCGTATATCCCATTCCGAATATGCGATACGTCGTTTGGATTGCATTTGAAGACCGGTGTGAAGACCGGGTATTTGTGAAAACGATAGGATGACCTATCGATTGTCTCCGCATCGTTAGCTACGATATGGAGATTTCCTTTGTGATGGGAAATTTTATCGGGATTGTGAATACCCGGATTGCAAGGGCTTCCTTGGAAGTGCCTTCGGTTCTGTTCGAACCCGGAACAGACTTGTATGGTTACGTGTCTGACATTACATTTTGAGAGATAGAGCAGATTTCTTTCAAATACATTTCTGTTGGTGGCGGAGAATTTATTCTCTTAGCTTAACACCCTTCTCTGAGACGTACGAGCTCAGAGGTTATGTAGTTGAAGGTTATCAGCGATATTTCCCAATCTGGTAATGTGGCATGCTGAGTGCTGCTGTGTGATGATCATTGGTTGATCGTTTGGATATGATCATTTGTTTGATCATTTATCTTTGTGATTATTGCTTTGGTCATCTGTGGACCCAAAGCATGGCTTTGTTACACAAAGCGTAGCTTTGTGGACGAGACTTTATCAGGACCTCACTCCCCGGAAATGGTCGAAACAGGAATATGCGGCAAGGTTATGAGGGTCGCGCCCTTTAGGGTATGTCATTTCCTTCTGGAAAAGGGTGGTATCATGGTATGGAGCCCAGATGCTTACTCATGTTGATACACTATATATATTTCTGTGTGTGGTGTTGTTGGTATCGAGCGCTCGGATAAAGGTCCCAAAGGACCGGGGGATGACATATTCGTGTAGTAGTTACCTAGTTACAGAGGTAACCCGGCCTTGTGTTGGCAGAGATCTAACCGTAACGTTAGTTCTCGGGACGTCCCGCCAGAGGCGATCCCATGTGGCAGTAGGAAGTTCCTTAGCCTGACCATTTGTTGGAAATCCTTTCATCCAATACGTGCCTTGTACGGTTTTAGTTGTATTACCTGCCATTCACTTATGGTGGTCACCACTGTTTGGATGGTAGCTATAGTAGGCATAGTTCGGAATGTCTATGTTGGCTAGGATTTATATTCTACTTTCGAAATTGTTTTCTACACTATGCACTAGTAATAATATCAAAAATGATTTGATTTTCGCGTAGTAAGCATCTTTGACTATCATAAGGGGAAATCTCCTCCAATTCTGCGTTTGCATTGTGTGTGTGGCGGGAGGCCTTATGGTAGTTTCATTTTCAAAAAAAAGCATTGCGGATTTCAAAATTTAAAATTTTCTTGTTGCTTGTTTAAAGATAAACTGTTTTGAGTTCTCACACCAGTCCCATGACTGACCTGGAGTTTATTGTTCCTTTCCTAAACTCTGGGTGCCCACTATTTTCCACACGGGCAGTCTAGAGTTAGGTTGTCAGGTTATTCTGGATTCGGGAGTTGCTGTGCAGATCTGGAGGCGAGCCAGATAGCGTAGTCTATTATCTATTGTATATAGTATTTCTTTCCGCTGTTGTTGTCGTACACTCTGATTGATGTAATGTAATGTGATGTAATGTATAAAATGTATAGTTCTTTTGTTTTAATGAATATTCATTTATCTATTATATGTTGTTCCGCTGCGACTGTGAGATTCTGTTATTGTTTCTCGTTCTGTTACTTGTTTTTCTGTTTTCTCTTCTCTTTCTTTTCTTTCTTCTTCTACCTCTTTCTTCTTCTAAAACCCTAACGGTTCGATTTTTCGGCAACGAAAAATCCCGATCGTTACATTTGGTATCAGAGCTTATGGTTAAGCGACAACCTGCTCTGTTGGGTGTTACTCATTAGAGATAGAGTCAGCAGTACTCTAGAATGAGTATGAGTGTAATAATAGATATGAGCGCGTATTTGTTAGTGAATATAAAATTGTTTTATATTGTGATGATTGGTTTGTTGAGTGGTATATGAACCTTCGTCGGCGCAGCCTCGAAAACTGAATCGAAGGGGTTCCTAAACACTTGAATAGAACAATTCGACACAATATTGTTTTAAATTGGGTAAATGAAATAATTTTACCTCGATTATATTTTATATATAAAAAGAAAATAATTTTTCAGGAATTATTGAAGTGTGTATATAATTGATTGCTTGGTTGTTGTAAATGATATATATATAAAATAATTAAAAGTTGTTTGAATAAGCTGATAAAAGCAACTATTGTAAAAGAATAATGGTATAAACCAATGAATCATAAGATGAAATAATAATTAATGATGATTTACGATTGTAAGATAATCATGTATGTATATAAGAAGTAAAATTATATAAGTAAAAGGTTTATAAAAGTGATTTATGAATAGAAAGGAAATTTTTGAAAGAATATTTAGCATTGATTTCACTATTGTCACTGGGAAATAATAAGGGTGATGACTGCAGCATCATCAGTATCATTTTCGAGTTTCTATGTGATGGATTTGCTACAAAAATGAATTAAAAATTGAAGTTTTGTTGTAATAAACCAATTTGAAATTAAAATTCAATTTGAAATTGATAAATATAAGTGAAAAAGGTTTTGAAGTTATAACATAAGTTAGAAGTTGAATAAAAGGTTTTATAAGTTATAGAATGGGAAAATGTAAGTGAAACCAGTTATTGAAGTGGTTAAACAATTAAGTTAAGTAAAATGGAATATGAATTTGAATATTGATATGAATTTGACTTAAGTAAAAGTTAAATAGGATTTACTTTGGAATTTAAAATCCGAATTGAATTGATAAGTAAAACTTAAGTTTAATTAACAAATGATGTTTAAATGGAATAACTTAAGTGAAGTTGAATAAAAAAATTGATCTTTGTATCAAAGTTAAATAATCAAGTGAATTAAATGATGTAAATAAAGTTGAAATGGAATGCAAGTTAAGTAATATTGAAAGAATTGATGTTAATATCAAAGTAAGTGAATAAAGTGAGTAAATGAAATTGTTAAATGATGTGAACTTGTGATATATAAATGAAATTCAATTTTTATTTGTAAAAAGAATTAGTAATTGAATTAAAGTATGATTGAAAGTTAATCGATCGAATATAAATAAGTTGATATGAAATTATGTATGTAAGTGTAAATTCATTTGAAAATAGTTTAATAATAGAATGAAAATCAATTGAATGTTAAACCAATTGAAATTAAAACAGTTGAACCAAATTGAATTTAAGTAAAACGAATAAAATTTGGTTGTATTGAATGTACATTGGTTGTTATTTGCTTGTTGGTTGATTGTATGTAAATTCATTAAGTGTTAATGAAATTGAACTAGCGTAATTGGAAGCTATGAAATTGAATAGAATTGAATTGGAATTGAAACGAATGAAAATGAATATGCAACTTTAATAGTAAACTAAAAGTGGTATAAGAAGCATGTATTGGAAATTTTATAATTGAATTGGCAAATTGGTTTGAATATTATAATTGGATATTATGCTAGCAGGATATACAGGTTATAATGGAATTGGGATTTTGATTTCAAAGTTAAAAATTTGTAACGCTCGACAAAAAGGTACGTATTTCAATTTTAATATGAGATTTGATGATTTCCTTCTCCAGCCAGTTGGCTTTCTCTTTTCTTTTTGATTCTGAGGGGCCGTAGAGCCGTTTTGTAGTCGTACCGATCTAGCCGCGCAAAGGAGACTCTGGCGAAATTTTTCGAAAATTTCGGGTGTTAGAAAATTTTTGAGAAAATTTTGAAAGTTTGAAATTTGAATTTAAATTTAAATTTGAATTGTTGAGTAAACAAAGTTGTTTGAAACCTATAATTGAAGTTGGAAAGCTAATTGAAATGATAGTAAATCTTTAATAAAAAGATTGGTGTTAGAAGGTTGATAAAACTATTAGTTTTGGAAAAATAATAAACGGATTATGAATTATTCTCCTTAACTTGCAATTTCGAGGACGAAATTCTTTTAAGGGGGGAAGATTGTAACGACCCAGAATTTTTGATAACTTAAATTTGAATATTTAATTTATTTTTAATATTAATAAGTGGAATTTTTAAGTCGAATAATTTATTTTTCGAATATTGGGTTTAATGGGATAATTAAATCGATTTATTTAATAGTGAAATTCCACAAATAATTAGATATTGGGTTAAATATGATTGAAAATGATTTGGAAAATTTTGTTTTATCATATTGAAGTTATAGAAATGTTTTAGAACTTGTAAAACTGAATTTGGAGTTAATTTGTAAAAATTGAATATTTTAATATTTAATTATCGACTGAAAAATAGCCAATTTTTGAACAGTCTCAGAATTGAACGAAACAAGTTCCATTGGATCCGTAATAGTTAATTATTATCGGATTTCAAATTTCGTAGCAAACGGAGTTGTCGTTTGACCGTGGCAGCTCGAAACGCATCGATATCGTTTTAATTTTAATTCGGCGAGTTAAAATAGCCATTTTTCAAACGGTCTCGGATTTCGACGAAACCAGTTTCATCGGATCCGTAATGTGATATTATTGCAAGATTTCAAATTTCAAGTCGTTTGGATTTATCGTTTGTCCGGTACAAGCCTAAACGCCTAGAAATCGCTTAAATCGGTTTAAATTTAAATCGACCGTTTATTGCCGTATCTCACACATACTTCCGAATTAGCTTACGAAACCTGTTCCATTGTGTCCGGAACGCGGAAAAACCTTAGGATCGCCTGGCGGCACGCGTCGTTTGGAGTTCGTTTGCAAAAGTGTTAAATTGGGCATTTTATTATTAAAATAATATTAACATATATGTTATCTTCTTTTCCAAAACCCTAATCACTATCACCAGCCGCCTCCTATAGGTCCAATGGCCGAAATCATCCCATTTTCCCCTCTCAAAATCTCCAAATCCGCTCATCGAATCGAGAAACTTCCAACATGAAAGTTGTAGAGCACGGTATGAACTACAAATCCAACGGTGGATCTCAGCTATCGTCGCCATTTGGATGAGATATTGAGCCGTGTCCCCTGGTTGTTGCGTGCGTTCCTCAAGGTGGAGGAGGGCGCCGAGCTTGGCCATGCTTGGGCCGATGGTGGCTTTTGTCGAGGGCTTTCATTTGGTGGCAGGGTGATGAAGTATCGATGCTCGTGGTGGTCGGAAAATCAAACCCTAGGTGACGTTCATGGGTTGTATGCGTGAAGTCTTTCCTGTAGCCGTGCGCAAGAGAAGAAGGGGGGAGAAGGTGTGATGAGCGGCCAGGATTCGTTTGTATGGTATTGGGAATTAAGTAGTTAATTAATTTTATATTAGATCGTGTAAATGTTTAAACTGTGATATCTTTTTGCTGCGAGATCGGAAAATTATGAATCAAAGTGCGTTGGAATCGTATGGTCGTGCTCTTCGCAATGCAACCAGTTTGGAGTCGATTGGAGCTCGTTTGAATTTCGGGTAAAATTAAACGTTCGTTTAATTTTATTCGAAACGAACGCGAAAACCGGAAATAAAACCAAGGTGAGAACTCCTCACTCAATCGAAAGGTTTTGTTTAAAATTTTAAATAGTTAATATTGATTGATAATTGTTGATTGATTGTGGTAGTAGATATAGTAGGATATATACTATATATAGCGATATATATATATTGGCATATGTATATATCGGATTTGATTTCCCGCCTCGTATAGCGGATGAGACCCTATTGCGCCGCCTATTAAGCGGATATTTTATAAAATCCCATATACCGCGATATTCCACCTTGAAGTGGAATTGGTATTGTGCTAACATCTGTGGATGCAGGGTAACAGGTTGGAGGGATCCAACTGGATTCCTCACATATTTATTTGTTTATGAATATTATGTTGATTGTTGATAATCACATTGATATATGATGTTATTCCCGTGATTGACCATCTGATGTTGTTGCATCATCGGATTCAAATTTTTAAAAATAAAAATAACGGTTTTGAATTTAAAAGGGGTTTAAATCGATTTTTCAAAGAATATGGTTTATTAAAAATTTTGAATTGATTAAATTTTAAAATAAATAGATGGATAAATTTTATGTTTTAAAAATTTATATTTTTATAAAATATAACTTAAAAGAAATTTTTAACAATAATAGGTTTTTATAAGATAGTTAAATTTGGTTTTTGGGAAGTTATTATTATTAATGGTTTATATAAAGGATTTTATAAATGGATGTTTTTAAATAAAAAATTATTGAAGTTATAGAATAAATTTATAAAGTGTTAAGTTGATGTATAACATGCATTTCACTAGGATTTATAGATTAATAAATGTGAAATTTATAAAACGAACGGTTATTGGAAAAATTTAAGTTTATAAGTTATTAACTTATAGAAATGGATTTGGGCATTAAAAAGGGGAATTTTATAGAAATTGTTAATAAATGAAGATTTCATTAGTCGAAATTATTATAAACCATAAAGAAATCTTGTAAGTGATAAGATTTTAAATTGGTGAAGTTCAAAGGAACGATTTGGTAAATAAATAATATTATAAGTATTTAACTTACAATATGGCTTTTGGGTATGAAATTGGGTTATGTAAATTGCATCGGATTAATAAAGGAATTTATAAAATTGGGGTTTATAATAGAAATGGAATTTATAAACTATGTTTATAAATTTGAAATTCATCGAATTTGATAAATTGAAATATGGGAATTTGTTAAGTGGGCTATATTCACTATTTTGAATATTGAATAGATTATTAAATAAACGGGTTTGTTTTTGGGAAAGGAATGTTTTAAATGGAATTTTAAACGAATTAAAGGTGTTTTAAAATGTATTGGGTATTGAAAACATAGATTTCAACATTGATTGTTGAAATAGACGTTTTCGAGAAACAGAAGGGGATAATTTGTATAGTATTGGATTTATATATCTATTTTTAATTTCAAATCCATATACTAGTGTTTTTGGGTTGTCGTAACGATGTTTTACGCAACATTCGTTTTTAACCCAAATAAATGTGAATAAAGGAATGTTTTCTTAAAGAGAATGGAATAAAATACTTAACGGTAACTTAAGTATATTGAATATTTCCAAATTGTTGAAAATAAATAAATTTGTGAATTACTTATTTTTAAAATAAGCATGGGAATGGTTTTTCTAATATGAAATGGAACGGTTTTTGTGAATTCACCTTTAAGGTAATTGAAAGCAAATAACTTGAAATCGATTTGGGAATCGTATGCTAGTAGATGCTTGGAATTTAAATCCACTTTGGAATTTATATATATGAAGGGAAATTTGTAAAAAAATAAATGTTGATTTATTTTTTTTTAAATATGAAAATATAACTTACGAATTTGGAACGTAAGTAAAATAAATCGGTAAAGATTTATTTGGTGGTTTGAAATTTGTTTCAAAAGGTATATATGGTTAAGGTGATTTGAAATTAGTTTTCAAATGGTTAAGGTGATTTGAAATTAGTTTTCAAATGGTTAAGGTGATTTGAAATTGGTTTGCAAATGGTTAATGTAATTTGAAAATTGGTTTTCAAATGGTAAAGGTAAATTGAAAATTGGTTTTTCAATTGGTTAAGTGTGGAAAATTTTATCGTGAAGTGGTTTTGGTAAAGCAAATAAATTGGGCAATTATTTGGAAATTGTGTACATATATCTTGTAAAGATATTTTGGGACTTAATAATTTTGGAAAAATTATTTGGAATCTGATGATGTGGCGCATCTTTATTGATAGTTAAATAACTGACTATCAATATTTACCCTTGGATGGTATTGATTGTGTTTGTTTGGAATTGAATGCACACTTATTTTTAAAATAAGCGCTCGCTATTCGGTTTAGCCGGGAGAGGACCTTTGTGTCGTATATCCCATTCCGAATATGCGATACGTCGTTTGGATTGCATTTGAAGACCGGTGTGAAGACCGGGTATTTGTGAAAACGATAGGATGACCTATCGATTGTCTCCGCATCGTTAGCTACGATATGGAGATTTCCTTTGTGATGGGAAATTTTATCGGGATTGTGAATACCCGGATTGCAAGGGCTTCCTTGGAAGTGCCTTCGGTTCTGTTCGAACCCGGAACAGACTTGTATGGTTACGTGTCTGACATTACATTTTGAGAGATAGAGCAGATTTCTTTCAAATACATTTCTGTTGGTGGCGGAGAATTTATTCTCTTAGCTTAACACCCTTCTCTGAGACGTACGAGCTCAGAGGTTATGTAGTTGAAGGTTATCAGCGATATTTCCCAATCTGGTAATGTGGCATGCTGAGTGCTGCTGTGTGATGATCATTGGTTGATCGTTTGGATATGATCATTTGTTTGATCATTTATCTTTGTGATTATTGCTTTGGTCATCTGTGGACCCAAAGCATGGCTTTGTTACACAAAGCGTAGCTTTGTGGACGAGACTTTATCAGGACCTCACTCCCCGGAAATGGTCGAAACAGGAATATGCGGCAAGGTTATGAGGGTCGCGCCCTTTAGGGTATGTCATTTCCTTCTGGAAAAGGGTGGTATCATGGTATGGAGCCCAGATGCTTACTCATGTTGATACACTATATATATTTCTGTGTGTGGTGTTGTTGGTATCGAGCGCTCGGATAAAGGTCCCAAAGGACCGGGGGATGACATATTCGTGTAGTAGTTACCTAGTTACAGAGGTAACCCGGCCTTGTGTTGGCAGAGATCTAACCGTAACGTTAGTTCTCGGGACGTCCCGCCAGAGGCGATCCCATGTGGCAGTAGGAAGTTCCTTAGCCTGACCATTTGTTGGAAATCCTTTCATCCAATACGTGCCTTGTACGGTTTTAGTTGTATTACCTGCCATTCACTTATGGTGGTCACCACTGTTTGGATGGTAGCTATAGTAGGCATAGTTCGGAATGTCTATGTTGGCTAGGATTTATATTCTACTTTCGAAATTGTTTTCTACACTATGCACTAGTAATAATATCAAAAATGATTTGATTTTCGCGTAGTAAGCATCTTTGACTATCATAAGGGGAAATCTCCTCCAATTCTGCGTTTGCATTGTGTGTGTGGCGGGAGGCCTTATGGTAGTTTCATTTTCAAAAAAAAGCATTGCGGATTTCAAAATTTAAAATTTTCTTGTTGCTTGTTTAAAGATAAACTGTTTTGAGTTCTCACACCAGTCCCATGACTGACCTGGAGTTTATTGTTCCTTTCCTAAACTCTGGGTGCCCACTATTTTCCACACGGGCAGTCTAGAGTTAGGTTGTCAGGTTATTCTGGATTCGGGAGTTGCTGTGCAGATCTGGAGGCGAGCCAGATAGCGTAGTCTATTATCTATTGTATATAGTATTTCTTTCCGCTGTTGTTGTCGTACACTCTGATTGATGTAATGTAATGTGATGTAATGTATAAAATGTATAGTTCTTTTGTTTTAATGAATATTCATTTATCTATTATATGTTGTTCCGCTGCGACTGTGAGATTCTGTTATTGTTTCTCGTTCTGTTACTTGTTTTTCTGTTTTCTCTTCTCTTTCTTTTCTTTCTTCTTCTACCTCTTTCTTCTTCTAAAACCCTAACGGTTCGATTTTTCGGCAACGAAAAATCCCGATCGTTACAAAAAGCCTTCAAATTTATACACTGTGGTATTTTATTCCAGATCGTTTATTTACGAGGGGAAGCGGTAATGAAGCAGACGAAAAAACGAGTCAACTCTTTGCATTCCCAATTCGATTTCCAGATTCATCATCTTCGATCACTCTACATTTTTCCCAAGCACTGTTAAATCAACGATGCTTTCCAGCTACAAATCCTATCCTTTTCTACTTCACTTAGGCTCACTCAATCAATTCCGGCATAGGTATGTCTCTTTTTTGTTCCCTTTATATTTCGATTACACAAATTAGATGTGCTTTCTTCAGTTACAAAATTTTGCTTAGTTAATTTGATTATATTGACTTAGTCAAGGAAGATTCATATAAGTGTTATTTGTTTTTCCGTATGAATTTTCATGTATAATTAATAGCAGGCCCGTTTAGCTCAGTTGGTAGAGCGCAAGGCTCTTAACCTTGTGGTTGTGGGTTCGAGCCCCATGGTGGGCGAGATATTTTTGCCCAACCGATCACCCCTTTTCCATCATACCGATGCTTGAAGCTTTCAGAGTACAGTAGGGTTTGCGGTTTGGAAAGTGATGATACTTTTGTACCAATTATTGTAGATTCTTTAAAGAAAATTGAAGTTCCGTTCACCACAGATGCTCCATGTGTTTTGAACATGTGAAATATTTATTCATCCAACCGATCACCCCTTTTCCATCATACCGATGCTTGAAGCTTTCAGAGTACAGTTGGGTTTGCGGTTTGGAAAGTGATGATACTTTTGTACCAATTATTGTAGATTCTTTAAAGAAAATTGAAGTTCCGTTCACCACAGATGCTCCATGTGTTTTGAACATGTGAAATATTTATTCATAAGATGACTGTTAACGTCGTATAGTACTGATGTTAGGTACCCAGCTCACTTTCTAAAGACAATATATAATAATCCTTAATAATCTATTTACTATTTTCCACAATCCTTATCTGTTCAGGAGATGAATGAGTTGAAACTTGTAAGTTTAAGGTTCAACAATTGTCCAGGTCTGATGAGCTCAGGATTTGATCTACGATTTACATGCTGACAATACCTCAGTAAACAATGAATTTTATACAATTAAACACTTCACTAAATGATACAACCAATATGATTCCATGTTCATTCAGTATGCAAAAAAAAATTCTTTGTTTCAAGTGTCGATTATGACATCCCAGTTAACAAGATGGATGTATAATAGATTGGGAATCTTTATTTGAATTTCAAATAATTAATACGACATGCTCAAACTTAGTACCCAGGAGACAAATATATGATATTTCATCTTTGGAAACTCCTACGTACACTTTAGCTTTCACAAAAAACCAAACTACATAACGGCCTAAGCAAAATTGCTAATAATTACACCATTAAAACACTACCCTAATCAATTAAAAAAATGGCACCTAGTTTGTTAATATTTAACCTAAATAGTGTTCTTTCTTCTATCTAACCTGATAGATATTTTCCTTGTAATTTTATTTTCAGTGCAAGCATACTCAGATGGTTATGCTTACGGCTCTCATACATTTACATATAGCAATGTGTACAGTAACAACGTAGATCATGTAAGACAAAGACATTTAGGAGGGTTATTCATGTGTGATGGCCCATAATTCAGATATACATGGATATATGTCTTGTGCTCGTGAGTATGCTAACAGATTGCCACTGTATCGGTAGTTATTTAATAGAGCAAGGGTGTTTGGATGTGCAGTTTAGTTCTATTCAGAAAATAATAATAATAAATTCATATGTCTTTGCTGACCCAAACCCGAGCCTGGTTACTATATTGGTGATCCAAGCCTGGTTACTACGGTCATAACCAGCGCCCAGCCTGCTGGGTATTTCAAACTCATTATCCATGCCCAGGCTGTTGGGATTTTTGAGCCCATTGGGTAAATTTTATACCTGGCTCAAAATGTTGACAATATAACCATCATTTTAACTCGTAACTTTGAAAAAATGGTACATGAACAATGTTTGCAAACAAACTGGATAGCGATGAACATACCTCACAAATAGAAGTATGAAATAAATTCTACATGTAAACGATCACAATGATAGGCAAACAATATATAAACTTATATTTTTGGTACAATTGACAAATAAAGATGAATATAGTGTCGAGGTGGAGTGTTGAATTTTGGCGACACTATATGGAGAGAATTGAAGGGTTTGGAAGTAGCTTGGTGATGGAGAAAATGGTTCGTAAATCCATTCTCGAAGGAGGAAGGTATAACGAAAAAGTTGGAGTGGTGCTGAGAGACTCAACACAGACATCTGAAGTTTTGGTCAAACGTTCGAATTTGCTGCAGAATTTTGAAGAGAGCAACAGCAGAGGTATGTCATTTTGGACAGACGTCTGATGTCTCAGGGAAAATTTTCTCCAGACCTTGGATGGTCATCTACCCCATTGTGACAGACGTCTGTGGCGACTTCTGCCTGTTTTTAGGCCTGAATTTTGTTTGAAGATTTGTGATATATTAAGGGGCAATTCCAAAACTTTGTCTAGGTTTTCTATTCTTCTATATAAGCTATTTCCTGGATCCAGATCTCGGTGTGACAGAAAACGTCTGCAAGGGTTTTTAGCCTTCACAAAGTAGGGTTTATCAAAATCTAATTTTCTTCAATTCTCTTTCCACAAATCTAATCTAATATAATATTTGATCATTGTAATCAGTCTCTTGTACTCTTCTCATCGATTTTAATAAAGGCTCTCTCTTAAAGTGGATGTACACTAACACAACGTTAGTGGAACCACTATAATTCACGGTGTGATTTATTTTACGTTATTGCTTTGATTTCTATATTGCTTGTTTGGGATTGTGATCGGATTTGGATGGGTTGATTGATTAGTTATTTTTACACTTCTTACCACGATCTCGTCTTCTGCTGTGCTTTTGGGGTTTTGATTTGAGTGGTTAGAATTCTGTCACAACATATATAATGTAGTAGACAAAAAGTCGATTCATAAGACTTGCATAGATTGGCTGTTCGATATGAGAGTCAAGCAGGCAAACACACTAGCTTAAGAGAGAAGTGAGATAGCATACAAGAAAAATGTAATTTTGCTTCAGGCTCTCAATGCTCTTTCCCAGCATATGAAGTTTTTCAAAAGCTCAATATGTTTGCAAGTATTTGTTACTTCATGAAATTTTTTCTTTAAAAGTGGATCAAGAAAAACATCATTTTGTGACTTGTAATAGGATATATTTGATATGATGGGTTATATTAGGATATATTTCCTGGAACTTTCATATCAAATATATCCTACTATATCCCATCATATTAAATATATCCTATTAACTTTCAGTGTCAGTTTCAAGTGCTATAAAGGAAAAACGGATCTAATGAATCAAAAGCTTGCATGGCTCTAAAAAGTGTGATATCTAAACCATTTTATATAGCATTGTGAAAACGTCAATATATTAATTTCTTGCTCGAGGAAATAAAAAATTAACAGCAAATACTTTTGTTCCTTTGCAGGAGATGATGGAAAGATCAACTGTTTTTATGGTTTATTGCAAATATCAACCCTAAGAGAAGGGAAGAACCACCCTCTAACTTATGTTGTTTTTGTGTTGGTATATCAATGAAATAGATTAGTTAAGATACTAAGGTAAGGTATTTATTGTGTCTGCCTCAAAGTTCTCTTATCTCTAAAGAGAAAGGAAGTACTTTATGCAATGTCGATGTTACTAGATATAAAGTTAAGAAATAGTACATGAATAATTTCAAAATTCTTTTTAGCTTTTATTAACTTGTCTATCTTCAAGAAGAATGTAGCACATATGTAATATAAGTTGATATTCAGGTCCTACCATGCAGGAATAACAGTAAATTATTTATGCATATAATTAGGGTCTTGACTTGATTATTTCTTTTCTTTATTTGTAGATGTTTTAAAACCCTTCGGCCAACCCAACGGCGGTGGTATGACGTCGAGTCTAGATTCTAGTTTGACAATTTTGATCCAGTAAGTGGCTTTGTCAATGTTTCTGCTATTTGGTCTATTGTTGATATATATATATATATATATATATATATATATATATATATATATATATATATAGGACATCCAAATCTCGTCGAGCAACTTTATCAATTACAAAATGGAATCAACTTCTACGTGTTTGGATGGAAAATTGGATTTGTAGTCAAATATGTTGCTCCAATATTGTCACACCATAATCTAGGTGGTAATAGAAGTTCAAGGCCGAGCTAATATATTAGTTACTACAACCATGTAAGTTCAACGGTTGCATTTGCTAAGGCTTTGCATTCGGCTTTCGTTGATGACCTTGCACCTGTTGCTTGCTTAAGCAAACTCCATGAGATAAGAGCAGATCCAAAATATATTACATATCCACTTGTAGATTTGTGATCACTGATATCTCCAGTCCAATCTACATCACCAAAAGCTTGAAGAATATTTTGATGCGAAGAACTAATCAATAATTCATATCCTAGAGTATATTTGAGATACCGTAAGATGCGCTTCACAACAATCCATTGTTTCATGGTTGGCTGAAGCATGAATTGACCTTCACAGCTAACTGCGAATGCTATGTCGGGTCAAGTTAATGTTGTATATTATAGAGCTCCAACCACATGTCTATGTGATGTAGTATTAGCCAATGGTTTGCTTGATGTCATACTTAATTTTGTTGTGAAAGTCATGGAAGAAGAAACGGGTTAGGCGCCATCCATGTGTATTTTAGTGAGAAGATCATGTATATATTTTCTTTTGAGTTAAGAATAAACCTTTACTTCCTCGAATTGCTTCAAGGAGTTCATGCACATCACTAAATTCTTTAATTGTAAATTCATTTCCAAGTTGATTAGTGAAATAATCAATCATCATTCGATCATTTCTTGTTACAGTCATATCATCCACATAAGCCAATATGTTAATAATTGTTACGTCCTTCCTAAAGTTGAATAAAGGTGCATCAGTTTTTGATGATTGAAATTTAAATTCTAAATGTTTATCACTGAGACGTTGAAGCCATGCATGTGGCGCCTGCTTTTGTAGTATACTATTTTCTCTAAGATGTTTTGCAATATATTATAAAAATGACTTAAATATACAAATATTCTCTGTTTTAGCAGATCCCCTCGTGCCTTGCACTGCGGTACAAGCCATCTAATAGGAATTATAATGCATTTGTACTTGCATAATGTAAATAAATCACTAAGAAAATATCATGTACAAAATAGTTTTTTCATCCTTACAATTCAATCCTTATCATATTGATCCTAAAAAAATTGATAGAGTTGAAGGTATACCCTAAGACCAATCTGTAATTTATCATAACTTATTAACGATGTAATAAAATCTCATTTGTAATAAAATGTGTTTATGTTTTATTATATATATGTTATATTGTGATACATTAATTAAATAAATAATTTAAATATATTTAATAGAAAATTCTTAAATAATATGTATGTGATAGTAATTACAAAATGTTGTGATGATGAGAAATTTGTCACATTAAATAATAACATATTGTTTTAAATATTTATGGTCAAGATGTTTCGAGAAATGACATTGATACATCTATTGGGACTAGAGTGCTTAACGCTTTCCAAACGTTGGTCGGTGCAGTACGCATGCCTGCAGGAAGCACTAAGAGGGTACGTACTGATATTTGCTGATGGAACTACTCATTCGAGAGCTTCTTGTCGGTGAATAACAACCAGATTAAACGAGAAATCTCGAAGTGACAATATTATGCAGTTCTCTCGACTAGAAAATATTATTGAACTTCAATATGGGTTTTGATTATAGTAAACCATGACATGACATCCATGAAATGACTATAGTTGGGTCTAAGTTGAAGCATTGAAAGTAAAATGTTATTGAATGAAGAATCCATTACTTCGGTTGTATGAGGTTAGTATCATGATCAACTGTATTTAACTCAAGATCAAAATTTCTGGGTAGAGCAATATGGTTGATAATGAATGTTATTATTAAACAAAAGACTTTATTTATGGACCAACAAAGTTGAATATGGACACCAAAACCAAATTACATAAGTTCTAAAGTGATATGGTATTGACGAAAATAATCGACGTAAATAATCATTACTAAAAGGTACTGCTTGAATTTGTAAAATAATATTTTACCGATCATATTTATAGGCAATGAATAAAGTCAAACTGCCACACCACTAGGTAAGGTGAAGTGTGAACATTAGTATTTAAATTTTTTAAATATTACTCGACTGGCTAAATTCATGCTTGTGTGACACACAGCTGAATCTATTTAATCTCCGAAGCAGAGCTCACTACAACAAAAATTCCCTATTACAACGCCCTTTTTACAACAGGCATTGCTTGCCCTTTGTAATAGATGGCTATTATAACGGTCCATTCAGGTCCGTTGGAAAAGATGCCATATATAACACCCTTTTTAAAATGGGCATTGGTTGCCTGTTGTAATAGAAGGCTATCACAACGATCTATTCCGGCCCGTTGTAATAGGTGTCAATTTTACAGCGGGCTAAAAACGTCCGTTGTAATTGCTGCGACTCAAAACCCGAGTTTTCAATTAAAAAAACAAGGCCGACGTTTTATATATTTTATTTCATTCCTCTATTGCTCTGTAAAAATGTTGGCCGATCGTTCCGTTTTTGCTCGAAATTAGGGCTTTGGGAAAAATTGAAGCTGTCGTCTTCGATTGCTCTTCGAATGATGATCTATGTGCTTCCTTTGTCGATCGACGCTCTCTTCCTTTGCCGATGCGAACCCCTATATTTTCGTTCATATATTTTATACGAATTCGTATAAAATTTTACCAATCTCTTCGAAAATAGAATTCTCCTAAATCACGAAGAATTAAACGATGCCGTCTGCGACATTAACTTCTCGAAGTGAAGGAGAATTTTTGGTGTGAATTTAGGACTACGCGATGGTGGTCGTAGTGATGGGTTCCAAACTAGGGTTAGATATTAGTGACGATTTCGACAGAGTTATGTCAGAGCAATTGTAGCTTTGGATTCAGATCGAGAGGAACATCATCGGTGCATGTTTTGGAAGGTCGGAGAACAGTTGGGATCGTGTTGCTACTGTCTCCTGTAGCTATGATGGAGATGATGCATTTTTAATGGGTGGGCCAGGATAGTTGGCATTGGTGTAAGCGAGTCGGGTTGATGAAGAAAGAGTTATTGGTGAAGACGGGACGTGATTTTGTGGTTCCCAGCTCTGTATCACCATGCTGTCGTGCATGATGATGGTGGTATGTACACATATATGTGTTGGAGGGAAGAATGTTTAGAAGTATAATAAGAGTAAGAACTGGATCCAGGTGAGTATCTTTATTTAACATTACATCTAAATGTTTGTATAAATTAAATAATGAAATGAACAAATGTGTTCGCGTGCTCTGTTATGTACATCAATGCGTGTGTATTTACGTATATGCGCATATGTCACAAATGAAAGTAATCTACTAAAAATACATGCATATGCAAAGTTGTTATGTTGTACCAATTAAACTTATTATAATTACACCCGTAAGAAAATCTTCCTCACTCTTAATCTACCATAATAGCTTAAATCCATTTATTATATGGCATGTGATATGCCTTCCCATATTCTCACCTTGGATACAATCCAAATACTAGCAATTTAGAATGCCAACTGAACCTTATACTACTCAATCCCTTAATAATGTCCATATGGTTTATTTAATTTGTATTAATTTTTTTCTATTTACAGTCCATGTTTATATTTTTTGAATTTTCATGATGAAGAATTTATATTATTGAAGGTCTCATGACATAGTTATTCAAAAAATTGATAAATGCTTCTAGAAATATTTATATATTTTTTGGATGCTGGCATTCCATGCAGATGACAGTAGAAGGTTGATGATTCAAAAAGTCAATCAGCTAATACACAGACAGAGTAGGAAAGTAAAGAAATAATGTTACTGCAAAAAGGAAAGTATGTCATAAATTTGATTATAGACAAAAGAGATGTTATGGATATTGAAAGTGGCATGCATCTCTTCCTAAATCTAAGTAGTGTCATCTTACTTATTTGTCCTACTTATGTTGTAAATCTTAATCTAAGTTCCATATACAAGTTTTGATCGAATTTCAAATCTATTTGTTGTTTCACTTTAGTAATTGCAATCAAGCATGATTTACTAACATATAAAATCAAATCCTTAAGTTTCCTTGGTATTAAATAAATACATTTGTCATGTCTTACTAAATTCTTCACACCCTTCTTATTTCTTTCCATTTGATTTGGACTAAGTAATAATAGTACAATTCCTTAAATAATAAATAGAAGAGATGGTATAAACTGTCGGTTCGAAGGTATAAATTGGACTTAGTCATCCAATTTGAAATATGAAATATTCTTCAACCAACTATACACATTTGTCAAATATGCTCTATTAGTTTATTATGACGAATTGGATATTAAATTCTAAACACTCTGTTTTTTTTATTTCTCCAACTTGGTATATACGTCAATGTTTTATGTTTCCTTTATACAGTCCTAGACATGAAAATATGAATATTTCCCTCGCCAAATTTGGTGTATTAATAGTTATTACGTCTTTGTCGATGTTTAAAGTAATGGGTATAGCGATTATGTAATTATATAGATTAAATTCAATTTCCAAAAATTAAACACTTGCACACGTAATTGTGTGTAAAATAAAAATCATTTGATCATTACCATGAAGCAATATTTAGCAGATCGGTTAAGTAGTTCTTTACTTTTTATCTTTATCCTACTATCGTAAAATCAATCTTTTTAAACTGTAATCTTAGTTACTTGCTTATAGTTATTATATTTTAAGTGGAATTTAATTTTATGAAATTGTATTGCTATTTTCTATTTAGTTTTATATAATTTTACCCAAATGTTAATCAATTTTGATATCCACTTTTTGTTTTGAAAATTGCTCTTGAAAATTGTGGCACTTATTTGCATATCAATTTACACTGCGTCTAGATTTTATCACTAATTATTGATTCATTAACATATAGTCCTTGAAAATTAACTTAAAATTTATGCAACTAAAGATACATGTTAGTATTGCTTTATTTTGCATGTATGCCTGTTGACCTGATCATAGTTTCCATTTTTTGTGCAATTATTGAACATGTTTCGCCAAAATCTTTAGTAAAAGAATATCTTTCTTTTTCTAACAGTGATAAAGTCAATTTTTATGCATTTATCTTCCTTTAATCTTTACTTTATCGTTTTGAAATCTATCATTTTATGTTTTATCCGAACTACTGACATAAGAATTGAAGTTAGCTAGCAATTATCCTGAAAATAATAAAATAAGCAGTTTATTGTTTCTTCTGGCACACTGACTGCATTTGACTACGATAGTAAATAAAACCAGACCATCCAGTAAGTTATGCTTTATTTTTCATGTTTATTTTTTATTGGTGCACTGAAAAATAAAACTTCGCTGCAGCTTTTACATAATATTATCATTTCACTGCAAAATAATACAGCTGCCATTGAATAACATAAAATGAAAGAAGGTTACGGAGGTAAAAAGGCAGATACGTGATGGAAGGGTTTGAAAAGTGGAAGACGGAATGGAAGGGGTTAAGGATTAGAAGAGAACGAAGAAGTAGAAGTGAGATATGAAGGTGGCGGTAGGAAACCTACGCCTCTGTTTTTACATAGTTTTGCACATTCTAACCTGATTTTCTTAGCTTCTTTCTACCATACTCCATCTTCGTTTTAGACTCCTAGCGATGCAGGAAGATTTGGGGAAGAGTGCGACAACCTCCTGGATGCTTTGTCATGTGTGGGTTGAGAATTGCTTTGTTGTGATTTGTGTGGGGTTGATTTTTACAGCTAGGTGGGGGTTTCTCACATTTTTACAAATTCAATCCTCTGTTTTAATATATAAACCAGTTTCTCACATTTGCCCTACGTATTGCCTCTCCTAATTAGTTGTATGACCTAAAGACCGAATATCTGGTTTTATTCGGTCGGTAAAAACTGAATTCCCTTTTCCTTTTACATTTTTTTTGGTTAAACTGTATTTCCTTATTTTATGTATAATAAATCACAACCTCAAACTCTATTCCCTGTCACCACCTCTATCTCAGCTACAGACTGAATTGCTTCAATAAAGCTTATTTATGTTCTAGCTATCCTTATATATATTTTATTGGCTTCAACCTTTTCCTTTTAGTTCCCATTGTTATTAATCATTGATCATTGAATTATCTTTTTTGACTTGCACAAATATGACATGTGATTACGATCTATGTTGCTCGACTTCTCCACAACGAACATGTTTACAACAATTTGTTCAACTATGTTGTAGTGTGTGCAAATCCCTTACAAAGGCATATAGACAAACTTCAATGCTCAATTACCAGCACAAGGAGTGCCTCTTAGTAATTTTCAACTAGGTGTTGCTACTGCTAGCCACTCCCAACCTTTACAAAGTGTGAATTTAAACACTTCAAAATGGTTAATGGAGCAAGCAATATTATCTAATGCCCTAAAGAACCAACACAACGGGAACGGGGTCTTACACAACTGTGAGCAGTAGAAAGGCTTGCGTTCCATTTAGCCTGCAGAGTATACACCTCAACTTGGTAATTTTTCTCAGCAGCAGGCTTTACATAACATGAACATGAACACCTCTAAGTGGTCAATGGAACAAGCAACCTTATCTAATGGCCTTACGAATCTCAACATAAATGGAAATGGATTTCTAGCTAGCTATAGGATCTATCAGAATAAAATACAATAACTTAAATGCAAAACACATCACAGAACATCAGATAATCCCATATGTACACATATATACAGATACATCACAGAGTATACAAAATGATACATCACATATGTGGTACGACGACCACAATACAAACACGAATCAAAAGAATATACATATCAGAGTAGCAAACTAAAATGGACTACACAAAAAGCTATAACAAAAAGAGCTAGCAGAATAGTCCATGCAGAAGCAGAATAGGCTAAGGCTATATATTCAACATTTAAATCAAAACACTTCATATTTACGTTATATAAAAGAATAAAGCAATTTTCTTCCACTTTTCACACAATAAAAATTTATAAACTTACAAACATAAGTAGTAAAATATTTCCCATCGTATGAAAAGATTAATTTTTGTTTTAAAAAAATTTATTATTAAAAAACTTAATTTACGAAAATACACTATTTTCACCAATAAATACAAAAGTTCACATTTTTAACTTCTAAATTCAACAAAAATACTTTTCTCACTTAGAAAAATATTTCAAACCATTATCAAACCTTATTTATAACTAAAACATATTTTAAAAACCAATTTCCACCTTTTTATTTAAATAAACCACCTTTAAAATTAATTATTTCTTTTAAAAATTACTAAAAGAAGAAAAATGACAATAATTAATAAAATTATTGCACTATTACTAAATAAAAATCATTTCTCATTTATTTAACTCAGACCACAATAAAGAGGCTTCTAAAACTTTATTCTCACCTTTTATTCCCAAAATTCAGTTTTATTTCAAATAAACAATTTAAAACTCCAATTGTATTTAATTCTAAATATTAAATTATAACCACCGTTATAATTTAATATTAACAGGTAATCACTAAAACCAGGGTTGTTACAGAAAGTCATGAGAAAGAAGAGAGAGGGAGAGAAGAAAGAAAAAAGGGAGAAGAAATGAAGAGAAGAAGAAGAGAGAACTAGAACCAAAATAATATAGAATCTTACATCGCAACGGAACAATATTTAATATAGATGAATAATTTTACAAAAGAGAAACTGTAATATGCATACATCAATCATATTAGAGTACAACAATCACCAATGATCAGCCTGGACAGTTATAATAACATGTCCTCACAATTGTTATTAATAACAAAGCAGCAAAAAAATAACGTATATATGGAATACGACTAGAAGATCTCCAGCTCGTTTGTCGAAGCTCCAAAAGCACCAAATTCGAACCTTTAAATATACTCGGTCTGATCTCAGCATTGAAAGGGAAGGATGCCCAGATCAGTTTAGTAAACCAGCATGAGAAAAACAAATCTCAACTGAATTTATTTTAAAGTTTATAAAAGCGTTCTTATATCAAAACAAAGATATCTCGTAAGACAAGCCCCTACATAAACACAGACGGGTTTCTTTTCTTACGATGACCAAAATATTTCATATCAAATCATATTACATTATAATAGTGTCTATTATACAAATAATAATCAACCTTGCTGAAATTGTTACCATTATTAAATTCCAGATACTAGGCTCTACAGACAAAATGGTAGGCACGTATTGGATATTGGATTCCATACAAATGACTAGTTAAGAGACTACTTTTCATACAGTACACCTCTTAAGGGATGCACCAAGGGAGATGATACTGCCCGCCTAAACCAACACAAGACCGACCTAACCCTTCTTGGATAATACCGAATATGTCATCATCCTGGTCGTTATCGACTTTTCACAGGTACTCAGGTTATACGTTCACCACATACTTAGACGTGTGTAGAGTAAAAAGGATGATGACATCTCCTAATGCGAGCGACCCACTTAGCATTGCTGTTTCTACCCTATTTTAGTCATTTCCTGGGTGTGAGGCCAAAAGAGGTATCGATACCTTTCATATATCACATCATCTTTGAATTCCAAATTGCCAATTCTGTTGACTACTAATTGCCTTCCATAAAAATATAACCCTTGAGCTCGTACGTCTCAAAATTGTTGTTAAGATAAGAGAAGTTGTCTTCTCCGTCATCACAGATGTATGTTTGTAAAAATCAATGTACGTAATCTTAGAAATGCAATGTCAGACATCCATCCATAGAAGTTGTCCAGGAACAGGACAAACCGAAGGTACTTTCCTACCACATTCTGTCGGAAATCACCCCTAGGATTAGTAGTGAATGGTCTTTGCACTGGATATTTCATAATGAAGAGACTACTACTATATGTATATTGGGTTTTAACCCCAAATGATCAACAAGCATTCCTTCACTATGAAAATCCTAGGTATCAGCATCATCAACAAACTTGCACAACGTCACATATAGTTTGGTACGAAGTGGTTTTCAGACAAATCGATCACGGTCTCTTCACACCAACAATGCAAAGCGTTACTCAACCTCATACAGAAACCAAGTCTCGTAGACTTATCAAGTTTTCAACTTTCAACTTGCTATCTTTCAGCCAAGAAGGAAGCTAGGTAGATTGGAGTAATCACTCCACACTACACGAATCAACATCATTTACACCAAAAAATAATCAAGCCCACATAAATGGTTACGTACTAAGTGTATGGCTAAATAGTTTCCACATCAAGTCGAGAAACTAAAATGGCCAAAAATATAATTCAGCACTTAAACAGTCACTAGGCTTGATTTATTAATCTTTTGTTTATTAAATCACTTTTCCAAATTTATTACTTCAAATTATCTTTAAAAGGATATATTCTCAAAACCATTTCAGTATTTCAATATTTGGAAAACATTTCATACACTTCTTTTGATAATATGTGAATTCACAACTTAATGTACTTTCAAACCATTTAAACTCCATTTTAAAACATCATTTTCCAAAACATTCATGTTAAGGATTGTTCACTTTAAAAACAACATATCAAAATTCTATGGAATTAGAAAACCGTTGAAAAATTTAGAAATAAAAATAACCGCAAGCGCACGGTGTACACTTGTAGTACGTGGCGAATGCGGGTCGATCCGCAGGGAATTGATGATTTTAAAATTCTAATCAATCAAATTAACCAAAGTTGAAAGTGTGATTAGCTAAAAATGTAAGAAACTAACGAAATTAGCAAAAGAAAAATAAATAAAAATATGAGAGTTAAATGACAACTTAGAGATAAATCCACTCTCTAGATCATATAATTCAACAATTAATGAAATTATGATCTCTTTTTTTTGTCATAAGTGAGTTTAAATGATGTGTTTATCATAAGTATGACTCATTTGTGCTATTAATTAGCTCAACATGAGCCATCAAACTATAACACAGCCTTTAACTACTTACTAACTCTCATTAAAATGACAACAAAGTTGAAATTGAAATCTATTTTAAGTATGGCCTATTAACTATTAATTAGAAATATAGACCATCAAATTTGAATTTCAAATCACTTCTTATGCCATAATCATACTTTGATGAAAATGCATTTGTGTTAGTGATTGTTTAAGCATAGCTTATTTGGTGTCAACAATATAGACTATCATATTTAAAACAAAAACAATAAATTAAACCACTTCAAGCATTGTCATTAAGCACAAAAAGAGAGCGATAATTATCAAAATGTTGAAGCTACATGATTAGAGGATTCATTACCCCTAAATTGAAGGGATTAGCCTCTCGTATTTGTTTTTAAAACAACAAATATAGCTTGCAACATGAAAGAAAAAGAAAAGGAAAACGAAAGCAAAGTAAAGAAAAAAACCATTCCACTTACATGAAAATTAAATCTACACTACTAACATGAAAGTAAATAAACTAAAGAAGCATGTAAAAGAAAGAGAGCACTAATTGACATTGCATAGAAAAAATGAAAGTTACATGAAAACAAAAATGACTAAGTAGCCATGGAAAAGAGAAAGAGAACTTGTCTTTTACTTTGAGCCTAAACTAAACTAAAGAGATACTAACTAAGAGGAGACTACATGAAACATATGGGAATTTATACATGTATGAAACCCTAATTCATATTTTTAGAGAATGCCCAAAATGCCCATGAGGTGGTGTGGCCACCAAGTAATCATTAGCATGTCATAATCCCCATTTAAGTGTACATGAAGCCATTAATTCCATAAGCATGTGCATTAGCCTCTACTTTGTACATTAAGGTGGTGGGTAGGTGGGGTCCTCCATGATCTTCACTTTGAATTATTTCCATCTTCATTTCTTTGTATTCTTTTTGTGCATGCATATCTTCTTCATGAAATAACTTGTAATTGAAATCAAATTCCTACAAAATAGTATGGAAATTTCTAATTAATTTTTCTCAAAGAAATATATGCACACAAATGACCGTTTTGCCCCTATATGAAGATGGATATGTGACAATTTGAAATTAATATGGATTTTGTTTAAAACAAGTTAAAATACCCAATATGATCATTTATTTAATTTAAATAGAATAAATATGGTGATAAAAATATACACATTTACGTGCTCATCAGTCGCAGCTAGCCCGATGATTGCGTCGCCATCCCGGCGAAACCATAGAAAACTGTAGGCATCCGTGCCCTCGATTACACCATGGAACCGCCATAGATCGCAGCTACACCCAGGGTTACGTTGCCATCACGGAAAAAACCATGTAACTGTAGGCATCAACACCCTTGAATTTCGCTGCCAAATGAAACTTCATCACACAGACCACGTAGATCGCAGACTACATCAGTCGAGTCCCAATTAGCCTATAGGCATTCACTGCCACACGACTTTCGCTATGTCTTCATAAATCGCACTATGCCGATGTTACGTCACTCTCCCAGCGAAATCAAACGTAGATTTTAAGCAATCAATGCCTCTCGACTTACGCTACGGAGCGTAGTAGATCGCAGTTACACCGAGTTAAACTATCGTCACAGCATAACCTCAATGTCTCTGTAGGCATCAGCGCCCTCGCCTTTCGCTACCCCAACCATAATCCTCAGGAACTTCACTTTAGTCCGGACATCCTCTGGGATCAAATTTAGAACCCCCCTTAGGGCTCAAGGCAGAACCACCCCGTGGATCTCCTACTATAAGTTTCAATTCTAAATAGGAGCGCCTTTTACCCCACAGCATTCTCAAAATTTTTTATACTATACACATATGGTATATTTCAAATCATACTCTTATATGTATCACATATAAATCCCATTTACAGATAATCGATATCTCAAAATCGATAGTTCTCAAACTTGGCTCTCTAAATTTCCAAAATTTGCTTCTTCCCAAAATCAAAAGCCTTTCAAAATCAATGGGTTCCCAAAACCTTTTTTCCAATTTCATAAAATCATTTATATATAAATAAGTATAAGTTATTCTTTTAACTAGAACAAAATATATTTCAAAGATCTTTTCTTCTGGTTATAGATTCGACAAGGAGAATGCATCATATAAAACAAATATATATATATATATATATATATATATAACTTTATTTATGCCAAATCAACATTCAAATTCGATTTCCTTTATAAAGTTATTTGCCACATTACGCACTTTTTATAAATGAGTTTCAGTTATAGTGATAGCCAACTTCCACTCTTATTCATCATATATTTCTCAAAATATAATTTACCATTTCAAAAATCATCTTTACATTTCTTTTAAAAAAATTCAATATCTATTTCATTTAAGCACGTAGGATGTCCATATATCATCCATAAGCAATTCAAATTCGATCGCTCACTCGATCACACAATTTCACTGCCGAACTAGTATCGTCCACACGACTTCCTATGCGGACTCAGATCTGGTTTCTTGATCAAAAACCATCATTCTCCATGCATTGCAATAATTATGATAGAGAATTTCCAGAATTAATCAAAAATCCATATCCAGGGTTCGCCGTCGAAAATCGAGTAAAAAATCCCAACTTGGATTCGATATACTATGTAACGACCCAGAATTTCTGTCAATTAAAATTTGTATATTTAATTGATTTTAAATATTAATAATTAAAATCTATAAGTCGAATAATTTATTTTTCGAATATTTGGATTTAATTGGATAATTAAATCGATAATTTAATAGTTGAAATTACAGAGATAATTGAAAATCGAGTTAAATATGATTAAAATTGATTTGTAAAATTTTATTATCTCATATTGGAGTTAGAACAATATTTTAGAACTTTTAAAATCGAATTTGAAGTTAAATTGTGAAAATTGAATATTTTAATATTTAATTGACGAGTTAAAATAGCCATTTTTCAAACAGTCTCGAGTATCGACGAAACTGGTTTCATCGGATCCGTAATGTGATATTATTGTAAGGTTTCAATTTCGTGTCAATCGGATTTACCTTTTGTCCGGGGCGAGCTAAAACGCACAGAAATTTAATTAACCGAATTAATTTAAAATCGATCGTTTATTGCCATATCTCGCACAGATGATCGAATTAGATTCCGAAACTTGTTCCATTGGGTCCAGAACGCGGGGTAAACCTTAGAAATGCCAACCGGCACGCTTCGTTTGCAGTTCGGGAAATTTTCGATGAATAGTGTTTTGGCTATTTTTCTATAAAAGGACCTAACTATTTTCATTTTGCAAAAGAAAACTAAACCCTAATTTCTATAGCCGGCCGCCACCCTCTAAATCAATGGCCGAATTGTTTTAATCTTCTTCCTCATTTTTCTCTTCATCCACGCTATGATTCGAGAAACGTCCAACTGCGATATTGTAGAACACATCACGAACTACAACTTCAACGGCTATGATCGCGATTGGGTCAACGGATGGTCCACAACCTTACTCTTCTTCCGTATCTTGGGACAATTCCTAGTAATGTGTCCCCTCATCCTACAATGATAGAAAATAGTCGACTCATTGACTGGTTCTGCGGGTTTACGCTTCACCTTCCTCACTTCAGGGCAATGGTTTAGGAAATGTCCTTTCTTATGATACTTAAAGCATAAAATCTCAGAGCGAAACCGTTGGAATGTACCCTTCAATTCCTTCCTTGTTTTACTGCACTTGGCTGCGTAATTACCCTTATTGTAACATCTGTAGCATGTGACATTATCACAAGACCCTGGTCCAGCCCTTCCCTTAACCCATTTCTCATACTCCTGTATTGCTTCTTCTCGTTCCTTACGTGCAGCTGCTCTCCGTTCCCTGCGTCTCGCCTTCCATTCTTCACTTTTAGCCATTACTCTCTTGGACTGGATTCTAGTGGGACTTTCTAACCTATAATTTAGACTTTGATCAATAGAATTTCCACCTTTTATTTTTATTTTTCAAATATATATATATATATGTGTGTGTGTGTGTGTGTGTGTGTGTGTGTGTGTTTTATATCAAATCAACTTTGCATTATATATACACATATCTACATTTGCATACCCATTCATACTTTCAATTTTTAAACCATTCTTGGTTTTTTAATTCAAAACAAATTCCTTCAAAACAACTCTTGTTACTTCCTTAAAATATTTCATTCTGCTTTATCATTTACTTGAAAATCAAATCAAGATAGCTTATTTCAACACTTTGAAAATTCTTTTGAATTTTCTACGATTTAAATTCAGTTTTGAATCCATTTTTAGCTCAACTTATTTGCATCGTTAATCCTTACACAAATTTCTATTTGGTTGTATATATATATTACCACTTAATTCTTATTATTATATTTAATTTCAATAATCAACAACTAATTATCTTAATATATATAATAATTAGAATAATTATTGCTTTATATTTCAAAATATAAGCTTATATAAAAATCATTTTTAAAATCGTTTTTAAAATCATTATATAAGAAAATAACAAGTACGCTCTCATATAATACACTAACTCATTCTAGGGTACTATTGATCCTATCTCTAATGAGTAATCCCCACCAGAGCCATGGTTCTCGCTTAACCTTCAGCTTTGATACCAAATGTAACACCCCAGAATTTTCGACCCTGAAAATTCGACACTAATACGTTCACCGTATAGAGTGCCGAGCAATCAAGTGCCAGAAATACCAGATTGTTAGGGTTAAGAAGAAAAGGAGGTAGAAGAAGAAACAGAAAACAAAAGCATAGAATCTCACAATCGCAGCGGAACAAAATATAATATCGAATAACATCATTAACACAAAAAAGCTGTAAATGTCAATTTACATACAATATATCAGAGTACAACCATTCCCAAAGAAACTGGACAGTTGTAACAACTTGTCCCTGAATACAATCAATACAAATTCTAATACACAACTGAATCATATGTCTCTGGCATCCATCTCGTCTTTTGAGCTCTAGAATGACCTAACCTGAAAATCTATAATACTCCGTCTGACCCGAGCATTAAAACAAAGTAACACCAGAGTCAGGCTGGAAACCAGCGTGTGTAAACCCATCTAAGTTGTAAAGCTTCTTGAAAAAATCAGGTAACTTGTTCATCACTGCGAGTTTTATCTTGCTATAGCCAAACATTTATTCCACGAAATATATCTAAGTACCGTTACTTAGTTTAAATAGTCAAGTTTACTTAATTTATTCCATTCCAGCCTGTTTGATTCAATAATCCAATCTATAAAGAATTATAGATTACTGATCGAGGTGGTTTCCGATATTGCTGATATCCGACCCCCGATCTCATCGAAATCCAAACGCCATCTTTTAAGGCCAAGTTGTTTAAGTAAATAATTCAATTTAAATTCAGCATATCATATTCACACAGAAATTCGTCACAGATATTTGAAACATCTCACATTTATCAACAGTTAAATTCAGGCATTTCATATCACAGATCATCACAAAATATCAGACCAGAGATATTAAAGTATTCATTACAATTTAATCATCCATATGCTAGATTAACTGGTCACGCAATTTCTAATTAAATTAAATTTAATTAATTTAAACACTTATACATAAATTACTTAAAAATCCTTCTTAAATGTCATTAACTAAAATTTAATTAATTATTGAAATTAATTAATTATCATTTACAATTACTTAATACTTAATTAATTAAAAGTTTAAAACATTTATTTTAACCATTTACTTAATTACATTATTAACTTTTATTTAATAACTTTTGTAATTAAAATTAATAATTTACATACATATAGTTATCTCAGCTTGATTAAATTAGCATCATTATTAATCTAAGTTAAGGACTAAATTAAAAACTTTTAAATTACTATATTTATTTTCCCATATGTTTGAGTAAAAACATTTAATTTTAAATTTGGTAAAAATTATTTGAAACTTTGTTTACATTCTTTCTTTTGAAAACTTCGTTTGCTTCCATCATTTTATTTTTTCTTTTAAAAACTTTGTTAATATATATATATATATATATATATATATATATTAAATCTTTAGGCCCAAATCCTAACCGAAAACCCACGAAAATCTTCCCTTCCCTGTATTCTTTTCTTCTTTAAAACTTGACAATTTACTTGCGTACAAACTCGAGCTCAACTCCTCTGCAAACCCATGCCCAACCCCAAGCTAATTCCCTTTCGCCCCGTCTCTCTCTCTAATACCTGATCCTAACCTTAACTACAAACCAAAAACCCAGACGATTGTGCACCGTGCATGTGCACACCGCATCGCCGCCGCTCCGATCCTCGCCGCTACCACCAACAAGTCGACGATGTCATGCCCATTTGTCCCACTGCCCAGAACTTTGGAACCCACCTCCAAATCGAAATCGAGAAAAATGATCACCACTGGAACAAAACCCAATCACCCAAAACCATCTCGAATCACCTCCTCTGACCACCAGAGACTCCGGCTCCTCGTCCTAACCTTCACCGCAGACCCAAGCTCCTTTTCCCCTACCTCTGATCCAACTCGATGCTTCCCCGATGTCGCATTGGCCTCGAAATCAACGTCGACCAAATTAGGGTTTTAAACCCTACTTCGCCACCGTTCATCCTCCACGATGAACAAAAAAATCAGCGACCATTTTTCCCATGCCCTACGACCAATAAGCTACCTCCAGGAATTATCCCGACCCATGATCTTCCATCGATCATCGGAAAACAGCAAAAACCCAAATCCCGTTCAACCCATAATTTCTCCACAAATATTAACTTAGAAATTATGATATTACCAATAAAAACCTTAGTTTTCAAAATCTAATTTGATTATATATGAAAATCTTGAAATCGTGAAAGTCGAATTTTTGAGATGTTTGATTTTTTTACTGTAATTTCTATCTTTCCAGTAAAATCATTTACTAATTATACTTCAAAACATTTTTAAAAATAGAATTTAGTTATTACAAACATTTTTCATTTAAAGATCATAACCTGAAATGGATTATATGAAAAGGAATCAAATTTTGAGAAGTTTTTGGTCTGTTGAACCAAAACAGAGACAATACAGACATGCATATATATATATATATATATATATATATATATATATATATATATAGACACACACGACAAATTTCATACTGATATGCTTGTAAAGCATATTTATACATTCATGCGAAACATTTTCACACATTACTTCCATTATTTATCACATGCATCAAAATATAAAGACTACTGGGTTTTTAAAGGGTGAAGTTTACTCACATATTAGATGAACAAAGAAAGCTTTGAAATCAGGAAACTTAATTTTGAAGCTGGAAGCTTGATTTTGAAGCTGCTACAGATCATCTTTGATTAAGTTGAATTTGAATCTATGCTTGCTTTAGAATGAAAGCTTGAAGTAGTTTTAGTTTTTTCTTTTTATTTTCTGGTTTGGTTTTAGATTTGAAAGATGAAAAAAGAAAGGATTGAGATATATAAGTGTATACAGCCCTGGTTTAATCTAAATCATTTCTTTTATATATTTTTATAAAAAAAACCATACATTTTGACACTTGTATTTGCATGACATCCCTTAGCTTACAAATGTCCACAGGAGAATATTTTATAATTTCTTTTTATGTTTTATATTTATTTTTTATATTTTCTTTTTATTACAATGTTTGCTTAAATTGATAAAACCCTTTATTTATTCTAATTTTAAGCTATTTATATTTATACTTGAATTAATAACTATATACATGTTAGTGTTTAAAAATGTATAGTTTTAAATCTAATTCATTTTTAAGATATTTATTTTGAATTCCAAACTATAGTTTCCAATTCACAATTTACATATATAAACAATAGTAATTAGAAAGCACATTTTAAATTTGTTTGAAAAGAATAAGTTTGGCACATTAAAATGATTATAGTAGGAAATTATCCCAATTCTTTTAAATAATATCACTTAAGTTAGATAGCATATTTTATTTGTTTAAAATGGTAAGTTTTGTAAATTTAAATAATTATACTAGAAGATTATTAAATTAAGTTCATCATACCCAAAATATTATAACTTTAGTTCGTATATAGTGTTTAAACCTATTTATATCCAGATATTTTTAATTATCATAATTTTATTTGTTCGGCTTATAAATCAGTATTTGTAATAATTTAATTCAGTTAATTGCCAATTAACGACCGTTAAAAATTCAGATCGTCACAAAGACAGTAAATTTGAAAATTGATTTTAACATATAAAATTGAAACTGACTTTTTCATGTTTTCTATCTTTTGGAAAATATCAAAATCTATTTTCTTTCATCCACGCTTTCCATTGTTGGATTGACTAACATGTTCCAACTCTTCCATTGCCATACACATAAATATTGAAAACATAAAACACAAAATTTGTTTTCGAACTAAACACTATTTAAAATTCCTAATGAAAAAATGGTTTTCGAATTTAAAACTATTTTAATTAGTTATGGTAATTTTGTTATATAATTTGTATTCAAATATAAATGAAATGCATACATAATCAATTTGAAATTATTTATGAATTGAATGTTAATTTCATGTGTGTGTGCATCTGTGCGTGTGTGCGTGCGCGCACATGTTTGTGTATGTGTATATATATGTGTATGTATGTATATGTGTGTATATATATGCGTATGTATGTATGTACGTGTGTACGTATGCGTGCAAGTATGTATCTATGCTTGCATTATATATATATATATATATATATATATATTAGAATGGATATCAAATACTTTTGGTTGTTATGTACACATGCTTATTATTATTTGTATTTTTTTGAAAGTGGACAAAAATTTATTAGGCATTTTCAACCCAAAATGATCAGCCCAATACGACACAAGCAAAATAAATAAAAAAACCATATTTTTCTTTAAACACAACTAGTTCATAGAATAATCGAAGTAAACTTTCCAGATATCTCTTCCTTCTCTCTCCAATTCGAGCTTAACTATGGCGCACGAAAATTTTCACTGCTCATTCATTAGACTTCTCCCAGTGCCAGCCTAAGATCCGCTCCTACAAACTCGTCTTCTCCTCGTGCCGAGCCGTTGGTATAAATTTTACCACTTATTCTCTTGCTTACTAATTTTATTTCGATAACTGCTAATTTACTGATTTCTGATCCTTCTTTTGGAATATTACATATGATTATGTATATACACAAACATGTGTTATTTTAATTCAAAATTTATTAATGGACTTTCGTGTAAAATCGTAGATTTAAGTTGATTTCCTTCCAAATTCAAAAACCATAATTCAGATTGTAAACTTTTAATTGCAAAACATAGTTTGTTATTATTTATATAGTATATATACATATATTATTATTTTAATTCAATATATCTAAGGACTTTTGTGTAAAATTTCAGATTTAATGTTGGTCTCCTTCCTAAGTTAATATTAGATTTCAATTTGTTAACTTTAAATTATAAAAATATAATATTATAAGTTATATATATAAGTTATGTTGAATTTAAATATAGTTTATTACTATATACATACACATATTATTTCAATTCAAAATTTATGAAAGGGCTTTTGTGTAAAATTACGATCCAACGTTGAACTCTTTCTTAAGTTAAAATTAGATTTCAAATTGCTAATTTTAGGTTTTAAAACATGTAAAATAGGCAAAATTAATTTTATTATGTATATACACACACATATACATATACATAATGTATAAAAATACAATTGTAATTTTATATAATTAAAAAAAACTATGAACAACAAAGGCATGTATTAAGGACGAATTGATTCGTTGTGGTGTAAATTTCAACATCTATAAACGTACACATAATCATGTAAATTGTTTTTGTATTGCACTTGCACTATATATATATATATATATGAGTGTATTTGATATGCTTATTATAATAAATAAATAGTTAATTAAATTTAAACTCCCTTCTAAACGAATAAAATAAAATAAAGTTTTATTTTAGATCACGTTGGATTGGATGTAATAAACCCTTTTTACTTCATATGCCTAGTAAATCTAAAATAGGAACTTTTTTGAAGTCTACTTATTTCACTCACTTCCAACTGATCCAATTTCTTCATCTGGAATGAAGAGGAAAATAAATGGAACTAATATATGTAACTAATAAGAGCAGACGGAACAATAAACTGTTATAAGAGTTTCTAACCAATCACCCTTTATTCCAAACCGATCGGATGATTTGTTCTACCAGTTGACTGATTAGGGGAAGGGGTGGACCCTTTTGGGTCTCCTTATCCCTATTTCGCTTCCATTTCATTGTTTTTCATCCATTTTCGCACTTTTTAAGCTTTGAAAAATCTAAAAATATTTCTTTAAAATAGTACAACATATTGCAGATGATGTGGTGAAGTTTGAAGTTATTTGTTATCGTTTATGTGAGTTTAAAAGGTCTATACTCTAAAGGATTCGATAACGATTCCAAGCTAACATTTCCTTTTCACGATCCGTCTTTGAGTGTATTTGTTAACATCATTATAACATTATGAAGATCATTTACTCTATAATATTTTCCTAAGCTCCGTTTTTATTTTTTTCTGCATTATCGCCTTTTTTTTGTGCATCACTCTTTGTATAATAATAGGTTGATTTATGCAATCTATAAAAAATGTTTTGTGCATCATCCGTTATGCAATCTGCAAATAATATTTATTTATGTAATTTTACTGAATTCCATTGTGTCTCGCGCTGACTGGACATGGATCGATTTTAGGCCTTGGATAACATGTACCATAAAGAAAACTAGGGATCGAAGGAAAAATAAAATAACATAATGTAAAAGTTTGTGGATGGTAGAACTTGAACTTAGATGCCCAAATAGACATTTAAGCCATATGACCACCCATGAGGCAGGATTCCAGTTATTTAAAGAAAAAACAATATTTTTACATATATTAACTATAATATGGACGTCTTAAACCATCGGTCCTTGGGTCGACGTCCAGCTTGTCCAAGCCCAAGGACGAGTCTGGTCTTGCATTATGCGTGATACAAGCCATTTAATAGGAATCATAACGACTTTTATAAGTTGCATAATTTGATATATCACTGATAAGTGAATATTACATACAAAAATGTTTTTTTCCCTTGCACGGTTCCATGCATGACATGTTACAAATTCTGCTCGGTTAAATTGATAATATTGCCTTGTTCAAGGGAGATTCATATGAGTGCATTTTTTTCCGTATGAATTGTCGTAAGGAGATGACAATGAGCCCGTCTAGCTCAGTTGGTAGAGCGCAAGGCTCTTAACCTTGTGGTCGTGGGTTCGAGCCCCACGGTGGGCAATCTGTTTTTGCCCAACCAACTACCCCCCTCTTTCGTCATACTGATGCAGGAAGCTATAAGAGTAGAGTAGGGTATTATAGCTTTGGGAGTTACTGGATACTTTTGCACAAATTATTGAAGATTCTTTAGAAATTTTTTGCATAATCGTTCACCACAAATTCTCCATGTGTCTTGAGCATCATTCACTTGAACTATTTATTCATAAGATGACCATTAGCCTAATATAATGCAAATATTAGATACCCAGCTCACGTTCTGAAGACAACATATAATAACTTCAACAATCTATTTATTGTTTTTTACGGTCCTTGTCTTTTCAGGAGATGATCGAGTTAAGACTTGTAAGTTTGAGATTCGTTATTTGTCCAGGTTTAATGACCTCAGGATTTGATCTATGATTTACATACTTACAACATCTCTGTAAAACATGAATTTTATATAATTAAATACTTCACTAAATAACAGAATCAATATGAATCCATGTTCATTTAGTATACAATATTTTTCTTCTTTGTTACAACTATCCATTCCAGTTAACGAGATGGATAGATAACATATTGGGAATCCTTATTTGAATTTCAAATAATTAACACGACATACTCACAACCTTGGTAACACGGTAAACACGTATGTAATCCTGTGTTCGTCTTTGGAAACTCATACATATAATTTAGCTTTCACAAAAAATCGAACTACTCAACAGCCTGAGCGATATTGCTAATGAATAAACCATTAAAACACTGCCCTAATCAATAAAAAATTGGCACCGAGTTTGTTAATTTCATACCTAATAGTGTTCTTCCTTCTATCTAATTTAATAGTGAGCTTCCTTAGAATTTTATTTTCAATGCAAGCATACTCAGATGGTCCTGATCTTCTCGTAGTCATGCTTACATTTCTCACATTTACATGCAGCAATGTGTACAGTAACAACGTAGATTATGTAAAGTAATAATGTAGATTATGTAAGACAAAGGCACATAGGAGGTTATTCATGGGCGGTGGCCCATGATTCAGATATGCATGGATATATGTCTCGTGCTCATGAGTATACTATATGCTAACAGATTTCCACTACATCAGTAGATATTTAATAGAGCAAGGGTGTCTGGTGCAGGTTAGTTCTACTAAGAATTTTTTTCGTCTTCGGTATGAAATTTTAGGTTTGATCAGTTTGCGTCTAATTGTAGCTAGGCCTATCAATGGGTTAGATTAGGTCTGGATGGCTTAAACCCGAGCCTGGATACTACAACTGTAACCCGAGCCCGGCCTGAGCCTGCTGGGTATTTCAAACTCATTACTTGAGCCCGAACTGTTGGGTTTTTTGAGCCCATTGTGTAAAACTGTATACATGGCTTAAAATATCGATGATATAACCATCATCTTAACCCGTGACATTGGAAATTTGGTACATGAATAATGTTTGCAAACGAATTGGTTGGTGATGAAACATGTCTCACAAACAAATTGGAGAATCGAGCTTCGCTTGTAAACTTGGCTCCCAATTGATTGTGCACCAAATCCACGGTGCACATACTTCATGTATTTTACATGATACCATCAAGTTTAAACGAAAATACTTGATTGTAGATTGAAAATTTTGAAAGTGGAAATATAACTTGGGAAATGAGAATTTGTATTGCGATTTCAATTTTGTTAAAAAAATATTTTAGTTTGCAACTCATTATTTCATAATTTAACCTTTTTTGTTTGCTTCAAAAAAGCATTATCAAACATTTATCTCAAGAAAAGAGATCCCAAGTTTTTTTTAACATGGTTAATTGATGGTAATGAGATTCGATATTAATAATTTTAAATAGATAACCTAGACGCATAATACTATTCCAAAGTGGATATGCAGAAATGCCAAGTATAGTTTGTACTTTCTATTAATAGTTTCATTTTTGAAAGAATTATATACTCTTGGAAATGAAAAGTAATGGAATATAAATAAGTACAATGACCCTCTTTTGATGAATCAATGCCAAACAAATACCTTAATATGAAAACAGAATCAACAAATGTGAGTGTTTAAGTTGAGAAAAGAACTTGGATGAGAATATTAAATTGGTAGGGACTTTAATGTAAAATAGTAACGAGAATCAAGAAGAGGAGAGCAAAAGCTTCTGCTTTGCTATTATTTTTGTTTGACGATTACATAGATTTAGCAGATGTGTTTGTTTGTAATAAATTACCATTTTTTAAATGGAAAAAAAATTATATAGACCTGAATGTAAAATATTTGGAGATAATTTGAGAAAAACCTTGTAAATTATTTTAGAAGTTATAAATTATAGGGACTTAAATGTAAATGGGATGGAGAATTAAGCAGAACCATGTACCTAATTGTGGAAATTGTAAAATATAGAGTTGAATGTAGAATAATATAAGAAAATTAAGATGATTTTCAATAATTCTTAGAATTAACAAGAGACTTGGATATTTTGCTACATTATTATTATTCAATATACATGATTGGTTATTGTATAGGTACTGTACCTTAGATATGAAAGAAGAGAGGTTGGGGACTTGAATTTGATTACCTAGCGAAGTGATGATTAAAGTAAAATTAAAAATTGATTAAAAAGCTTTCATAGCTCAGTTGGTTAGAGCACCCGTTTAGTAAGCGGGAGGTCTTGAGTTCAACTCCCAATGAAAGCAAGTCATCTTTTTTTCCAAAAAAAATATTTTTCTCCTCAAATAAAGTGAGTATTATTTTAATATGTGTCTTCTTGGTTGACCATTCTTCATCTTTCTCTTAACTTTGACTTCTTGTATTAGAATAGGCGAAGCAAGTTAATTTTTTTTCAAAAAAAGTGTTTTTGTCTTTACTATTTTAATTTGTGTCCTTTTTTTTCCTCTCGTATACCTATAGTACCATCAGTCTGCCTCTTCTTGGTCGACCATTCTTCACCTTGCTCTTAACTTTGAGCTCTTGTATTAGGATAGACGAACCAAGTAAATGGACGTTCATATAGCTAAGTGAATGGAAGACCATTGACACATAGAAGATTAATATTAAATAAGCAAATGCATATATATGATGATATAGAGTAAAGAAGTTTAAATAATCCATTGTCAAAAATGATATGAGATTCAAATATATTTACGATAGTCAAGTAAACTTTAATCTAGAACAAATGATTATTTGCTCCACCATTTAATTCATTGTTCCTCAATTTGAACTTAAGGTCTTCCGTTTGTTCATATTTACATTTGGAATTTGGTTTAAGAATAATTACCCTTCATCGTTGTTAATGCGTTTCTCATCAATGTTATTAACAGATTCCATATAGATAAAATTTGAAATAAATCGAAACTGATATCTTGAAGGAAAAATTAAAATGAATGCTGCTGTGATTCTTTATTGCAAAATGAAGTATTGATTACAGTTTTCTTTCATATGCTTTTTGTTGCCAATAACAGTCTCTTATATACAAGTTAAAACAAAAATGTGCTTTGGGCTTTCGGGTATAAGTTACAGCCCATATATGCCTTAACTATGTTGTGATAAAAGAAACATGACGAGCCGCATGCTCTCTAATTCCCCCCCCCCCCCTCAAACAAATATTAGGTTTAGGGTTACTTTTACATCTCAGATCCATGGCGGTGCTTGAGAGAGCGATCACGAATTTCCTCGATCCTCCACACTAATTGATTCTTCACCGCAAGTCCTCTCCTTTAACTGAGAATTCCTAGTAACTTTTGATATCCCTTTAGAGTTCGACTTAAGATCTTCCTTTTTAGATCTGGTTCTAGTATTATTCTGAGACAACATGCTTGCTGAAGTTACTCCTGTTTGAGGTGACTTGATCTGAGCTTTCTTTTCTTCGTCGAAGATTGTCTTTGTGAGAACTTCCTTGTTCTCTACCTTCAGTTTGGCTCGAAGCTTTAGAAAGTTTCTTGCTGATAAAACCTTGGTAAGCACCTCCGCACATTGGTAAGTCGAAGTTATGTGATTGATTTGCAAATTTCCTCTCTGAAATTGCTCACGAACAAAATATAAGTCAATTTCGATGTGTTTTGTTCGTGCATGCAATATTGGGTTGGCTGCCATGCACACAGTGCTTTGATTATCACACCATAATATTGGTTTGACTACCGTGTTGATTTGTAATTCTTTTAGTAGAGATTGTAGCCAAATTATCTCTGCAGTAGCACTTGCAACACTTCTATATTCTGCTTCTGTGCTTCATCTCGATACACTGGTCAGTTTTTTTGAGCACCATGACACCAGATTGTCTCCAGTGCAGATGCAGTATCCTGTTACAGACTTTCGATCATCGATGTCTGTAGCCCAACTGCATCTGCATATGCTACGATGTTTAAATTACTGCATGCTCTTAACATTAATCCAAAGTCCATTGTTCCTTTAAGATATCCGAGAATCCTTTTTGCTGCCTTCCAGTATTCATCATGTGGTTCCTTCATAAATTGAGAAACTTTGTTAACACTAAATGATATATTTGGCCTAGTAATAGTAGTGTATTGTAGTGCTCTTATAATACTTTTATATTGTTTGATATTTTATATGGATTCTTCCCTTTTTTTGGACAGTTGCTGACTGCTGATCGTAGGAGTTGGTTGTGATCTTGCCTCATGCATCTTTGATTTGATAAGAATTTCTTTAATGTAGTTCTTCTGACTTAGCAATATCTCTGTCTTTGATTTTCTGTTGACTTCAATCCCTAGAAAATAGTTGAGATGGCCAAGATCTTTGATGGAAAATTGCTTGTTAAGATATTGTATGATGTTTGTAATTTCTGCACTATCATCACCTGTTATGATCATGTCATCAACATATATTAGAATATAAATAATATGATTATTATAGCTTTTGACAAATAAAAAGTTATCCGATTTGGTAGATTGATAGCCTAGAGAAGTTAATGTGGCCTTCAGTCTATCAAACCATACTCTTGGTGCTTGTTTCAAGCCATATATGGCCTTGTTCAGTTTGCAAACTTGATTATCATTTTTTTTGTACCGCCGTGGCTGTTGCATGTAGATTTCTTCTTGTAGAATCCCATTTAACAATGCATTTTTAACATCCAGTTGCCTTATGTCCCAATTTTTTCTTAAGGCAACTGTGAGCACAACTATGATAGTTGTTGGTTTTACTACAGGTGAGAATGTCTCACTGAAGTCAAAACCATGTTGTTGAGTATATCCTTTGGCAACTAATCTTGCCTTGTATTTGGACACTGTTCCATCTGGATTTTTCTTCAGTTTATAAGTCCATTTGCATCCTATTATGTTTTTGTTTGTTGGTGGAAACACAAGATTCCATGTTTTATTCTTCATCAGTGCTTGATATTCTTCATTCATTGTTGTTCTCCAGTTATGCTTGTTCAAATGACTCTGGCTCTTTAGTATTTGTTGTTGGTGTATAGATTTTTGGCTTGAATATCCCTTTTTTGGATCTAGTGATCATGTGATGACCTGTTCTGGTTGGTAATTCAGTATCAGTTGATGTTGAATTATCATCCTCACCGGTGCTGTCCAGGGATTGCTCTTATAATCTGTCGGTACTAATTCTTTGACTTTGATTGCTTGATGTAGTAGATGATTGAACAGGTATGTCAGGCTGTTCCTCTGTTCCATGTCCTGGTTCAGGCAACATAGTGTGTTGTGGTTCAGAAAAACCTGCTTCCCTGAGATTCCATGCCTCAGAATATACAGGTATATGTGAAATAGATGTTCTTGGATTATATATCTTCTGAGTAGTTTTTATATTTGCTGAAGCAAAAGGAAATACCTTTTCATTGAATACTACATGTCTACTAACAAATATTTTTCCTGAGTTATCCCAGCTTTTGTAACCTTTCGGCTTGGTTGCATAACCTAATAATGTGCAAGGATGAGATCTAAAATCTAATTTGTATCTATTATATGGTCTTCGATAGGGAAAATACAGACATCCAAATGTTCTAAGATCATCATAATTGTGTTTGATTCCAATGAGTTTTTCAACTGGACATACTCCATTTAGTACTTTAGTTGGAAGTCTATTGATCAAATATATTGAAGTACTAAATGAGTCTTGCCAGAATTTCAGGGGTAGAGATGCCTAAGCAAGTAAAGTTATCCCTGTTTCTACTATGTGTCTGTGTTTTCTCTCGACTAGACCATTTTGTTCAGAGGTATATGGACACGTGATTCTATGTATTATATCTCTGTTTAAGAAAAAACTTGTCAAGTGACTTGTATTCACTACCACCATCACTTTGAACAACTTTAACTTTATGGCAAATTTGTCTTTCAACTTGAGTAATAAAATGTATAACAACATTATAAGTCTCTGCCTTAGTTTTTAGAAAATATATCCACGTATATCTAGTAAATGCATCAACAAAGGATATGTAGTATCTATAACCATAGTCAGAATCAATTGGTGCAGGACCCCAAAGATCAGTTGTAATCAATTCTAGTGGCATTTTGTATTCAGTAGTAGAATCAGCAAAGGGTAATTTATGACTTTTGCCCATTTGGCAATAAGTACAAACATATGGCAAAGTAGGATCATTAAAGGAAACTTTAATCTCTTTCAAAACCTGTTTTACAACATTTGCATTGGGATGTCCCAATTTATAGTGCCACTGATCAAATACACTTTTATTGTTTTCAACAGATGGTGTTTCACAGTTATTGCTACACTTTACTTTCTCAACAATGTTTCTGCAGTTAGTCACAGTGAACTTGTACAGTCCATTCACTACATCACCCTGCAAAAGTTTTTCACCAGTTAGTATGTCTTTAACTAAACAGTATTTGAGATAGAATTCAAAATACACATTATTATCATGTGCAAATTGAGAAACACTCATAAGATTTTTCTTAATTCTTGGTACTCTTAACATATTGTTGAGGTATAATTGCTTTTTACCTTTAATATAGGCATTACCAACATGAGTGATCCCAATAGGCTTACCATCTCCCATAAATATTGACTGTTTGCCTCTATACTCCTTGTTGCCAAGATTTAAGTTGTCATGATTATTTGTCAAATGATTGGTTGCACCTGAGTCTGGATACCATGCTTCATCTTGTATATGTTCTGATTTTGCTGTTTCATCTTGATGTTGATTCATGCCATTACTCTGTTTATTAGACTCTTGTTTAACTTGTGCTATGTTTGCACTGTGATTACCATTCCTTTTAATGTTTGAGTTTTGTCCTGGTACATAATTGGCATTGAACCTGAAATAACATTTTGGTGCAGTGCGACTAATCTTCTCACAGATCTGACACTTTGGTCTGTTGTTGTTACTCCATCTTCCCCAGCCTCTGCCTCTTACAGCAAGGTTTCCCTTTTGATATTGTTGATTATTGTGATTTTGATTTCTGTTCTTATTATTATTTGAGGCAAAGTTGATGGACATATCACTGTCTATTGGCTTCTTGAACCCCAACCTTCCTTCATGTGCAAGGAGGATGGAACTGAAACTCAAGAGATGATAAAGTTTCTTGAGAAGATATTACTGCAACCACAGATTCATATTCATCACCTAACCCAGTTAAAATAGTTAACACTTGCTCTGTGTTTGGAACTTTGTGTCCTGCAGCTTCAAGCATATCACATATGTTCTCGACCTTTCCTAGTTAGTCTCTCATTGTTTGACTCTCTTTTCTGACACTTTGTAATTGCCTTTTGTAATGCATTACTCTGGCTGCAGATTGAGTGTTAAAAATTCTTTCCACTGTCAACCAGATTTCATTAGCAGTTCTACGTCTAATTACTTGAGGCAGTAGTTTAACATTTATTGATGAAAGTAGCCAAGAACTTATAAGACTATCGTGCCTTTGATACTTAACATATTCTCCATTGTTTACAGTTTTGTTTTCTGAACCAGTGATGAACTTGGAAGGAACAGCAGTGGTGCCAAGAATGAATCCTTCCAAGCCATACCCTCTTGCAGTAGTCTCAACTTGAATTTTCCAAAGTAGATAATTATCTTCTTCAAGTTGTGCTGTGATGAGTTGAATCTGAGGACTAATTGTGGCTTTCAAGAGATTCTCTGTTGCGGTAGTGGTTTGTTGTGGTGGATTAGACTACTATCAGAGGTTTCTGAGTTATTATCAGCCATGAAGAAGCTTCTTGAATCAAGAAATACTTGAACAATTTGAAATCAGATAGAGAGATCAAGAACTCGTTTCTGTAGAATTCAGGTATGTTGCAACTGGGTTTAAATGATGATTTTTAATCGGATAAGCCAGTGGTTTGGCACTTGCCTTCTTTCTGTTTTGATGAGTTTCTTGAGATCTTGACTGATTTTTGATGTAACGACCCGTAAGTCCGTACTCCTTGAATAGACACTAATCTCCTTTGTTTAATTCAAGATGAACGAAAATACGAACCCTTAGGGGTTTTAAGAAAAATTTAAGAAAAGAAAAGGTAGAAGAAGAAGGTAGATAGATAATAGAGAGAAAAGAAAATAGAAAAGAGGACAGAAAATTTTAAAATAGAAGAAAATAGAAGATAGGAAATTTTAAAAATAGAAGAAAAAGAGAATAGAGAAAAAGGAGAAAAACAGAAGAAAATAGGACGGGACAGAAAACAACAGAACAACATCAGAATCTCACAATTCGCAGCGGAACAACATAGAATAATAAATGAATAATCTTTAAATAAAGAACTATATCAGTTATTACATCACATTATATTTCATTACATCATATCATATCATCAGAGTGTACAACAACATACAACAATAAACAGTGCAGCGGAAAAAGAAATACTATATAAACTAGTAATACGCCATGCCATCCATCTTGCCTCCAGCAACTCCAGAATATCCAGAATATCCTGATAAACCTAACTCTTGACTGCCCGTGTGGAAATTGGTGGGCACCCAGAGTTTAGGAAGGAAAACAATAAACTCCGAGTCAGTCATGTGACTGGTGTGAGAACTCAAAACAGTTTATTTATCTTTAAAAATCAAAATAGAGGAATATTTTTAATCAATTCGCAATGCTTTTAAAAATGAGACTACCATAAGACCTCCCACCACACACACAATGCAAACGCAGACTTGGAGGAGATTTCTTCTTATGTTAGTCAAACATGCTTGATACGCATTTAAAAGTAACATTTGATATTATTATTAGTGCATAGTGTAGAACAAATCCTTTCGAAAGTAAAGATATAAATCATAGCCAGCATAGGTACCATTATATTATGCCTACTAATAGCTACCATATTAAATGGCAGGTTCTACAACTAAAACCGTACAAGTTTCGTATTGTTTCTTTGGATTTCCAACGAATGATCAGGCCAAGGAACTTCCCATTGCCACTGAGAATGCCTCTGGATGGACATCCCCGAGAACCAAACCGGATCTCTACCAACACAAGGCCGGGTTACTCCTAACTGAGTAACAACTGACCGAATATGCCATCCCCCGGTCCTTTGGGACCTTTTCACCGAGCGCTCGTAATCAATTCACACAATCATAAAGTGTTTTCAACATGAGTAAGTATCTGGGCTCCATACCATGATACCACCCTTTTCCAGAAGGAAATGGACACATCCTAAAGGGTGCTACCCCTCATAACCTTGCTGCTTCTTTCCTGTTTTGACCATTCACGGGGTGTGAGGCTCGACGAAGTCACGTCCACAAAAACATACTTTATACAAAAGCCATGCTTTGGGTCAACAAATGATCAACACAATGATCACTAAGATAGACGATCAAATAAATGATCCTATCACAAATAATCAACACAATGATCATTTCAGCATCACTCAGCATGTCACATTACCAAAATGGGATATATCGCTGATAACATTCAACTACATAACCTCTGAGCACGTACGTCTCAGAGAAGGGTGTTAAGCTAAAAGAATAAATTCTCCGCCACCAACAGAAATATATTTGAAAGAAATCGGCTTTATATCTCAACTTGTAATGTCAGACATACAATCCATACAAGTCTGTTCCGGGCTCGAACAAAACCGAAGGCACTTCTTACGAAGCCCTTGCAATACGGGTATTCACAATCCCGATCGAATTTCCCATCACTTAGGAGATCTCAATACCAGGAGCTACCCAGTGCAGAGACAATCGATAGGTCATCCTATCGCTTTCACAAATACTCGGTCTTCAACACCGATCTTCAAATGCAATTCATAACGACGTATCACATATTCGGAATGGGTTATACGACCCCATGGTCCTTTCCCGGTTAACCCGAATAGTGAGCGCTTATTCAAAAATAAGTGTGCATTCAAATTCAATCAATTCACACCAAATACCCATTTAAAGGGAAATATTGATAGTCGGCTATCGAACTATCAATTGATATGCATACATCACCAGATTCCAAATAATTTTCCAAATTATTTATCTTCCAAAATATCTTTACAAGATATAAAATTCCAACACTTCAAAAATAAATCAATATTTATTTTCAAACAAATTCTTCTTTTCATTTATAAATTCCATAATGAATTTATATTTCAAAATATTCATGAATATACGATTTCAATTATCCATTTTCAATTTATCTTCAAAAAGATAAATTCTAATTATTCACTTCATATTGGAAACAATTCCATACTTATTAAAAATAAGTAATCGACAAATCTTTTTTTTTTCAACCTTTGAAAATATTCAATATACGAATTTAGTATATATTTCATTCTTTAAGGAAATCATTTATTTAAACATATTTATTTGGGCCAAAACGAATGTTACGTAAAACATCGTTACGACAACCCAAAATCACTAGTATAGGGATTCGAAATTAAAATAGATATATAAATCTCAATACTAAACCAAAACATTTCCTTTCGGAAATCATTTACTATAACAACAGTGTTATAGTCCACCATTTCCTTTTATTTCTCGAAAACGTCTATTTCAACAATAAATGTTGAAATCTATGGTTTCGAATCTCAACACATTTTAAAACATCGTTAGATCGTTTTAATTCTATTTAAAACATTCACATTCAATACATTTTCTTTAACGTATTATTCACTATTCAAAAACGTGAATATACTTCATTAACAAATTTCATCCTTTCTATTCATTTTATTTTAAAGGATTATTCACTGTTTAAAAACGTGAATATAACTCCATTTATAAGTTATAACAATTAACTTATCAAAATAAGTCGTTTTCGGATTTATAAAACAACGTTTATAAATTCCATTGCTATTTATTTATAAAAACTTCTTTTTTTATAAATTCCTTTATTAACCTATTCCCGTTTATAACTAAATTATAAACTAAACGTTCACATTATAAGTTAATTACTTATAAAACGATTATTTTACAAAATCGTTCTTTTTAAAGACTTTTCAATTTATAAACCTTATAACTTATAAGATTTATTTATTTAACCAAATCTATTCTTCAATTAACTTCACAAATTTATAATCTTACTATTTATAAATTTCATTTATAACTTCACAGTTTATAATTCTATAAATTTCATTCATTTATGAAATTCACTTTCACTACATTCAAACACTTATAAAAACTCGTTTTATAATGTCTATATTTCAATTTATAAATATCCATTTATAAATCTCTAAATATAAATCAGTTTATATTATTATTCTAAAACGTCTTTAAATTCCTTTATAATTTCATCATTTCGATTTATAAAATAATCAAATTTTATAAATCCTATATTTAAACTTTTATCATATATTCAAAAATCCAATCTAAATTATTTTATAAAATCATTAGTTCCTTTCATTTCTCGAAAATCGACTTTTAATCGTATTTCTAAAAATCAGCTTTTTAACTATATTTCACAAAAACCATAATTTTTATAACTTTAAAAATTATAACGTTTATTTATTTATAATGGATCAATTCCAAAAATATAGTATATTTTCAAAATCACTTTTAAAATCATTTTAAAATCCCAAAATCTGGGTCCATTGATGCTACACACCAAATAGTCAATCACGACTAACAACGATATCATATATCGATATGATAATCAATCAAATATCAAAATATCTGAAATTAAATAAATACTGTTGAGGAATCCAGTTGGATCCCTCCAACCTGTTTCCTGCATCCAAAAACATTAGCACAATACCAATTTCGCTCCAGTACGAAATTATCGCGGTACATGTTCTTATTAAATATTATCCGCTTAATAACGGCGTAATAGGGTCTCATCCGCTAAACAAAAAATGCGGGAAATCAACAACTGCAATATATACATATGCCAATATATATATATTGATATTATATATAATACCAATTTCACTGTTTATGAAATATTCGCGGTATATGTTTTTATTAAATAACATCCGCTTTCTAACGGCGCATAATGTCTATTTTAACAATCAATAATTTACAGTCATCATTCAAACATGCATTCAAATATTTTAAATCTAACTATTTAAAATAAAATCGAAATCTATTCGATTGAGTGAGAAGTTCTCACCTTGGTTTTAATTTCCGTTTTAGCTTTTATTTCGAATAAAATTAAACGCGCGTTTAATTTTACCCGAAATTCTCACTAACTCCAAACGACTCCAAACCAACTCCATCGTGTAGTGCTCGTCCATACGATTCCAACGCAACAAAACTCGTTCGAATCCGACCTCGCATGCAAAAGTTATCACAGTTTAAACATTGTTCAAATTATAATATAAACAAATTTCACTTCCTTTCATAATTATTTTTTTATACCTAACAAATCCAGGCCCCTCATCACGCCCTCCCCCATCTTCTCACACGCAACATCCCCATCCAGGTAAACGCACGCAAGAACTAGGGTTAAGAACCCATAGCCGCCCCTCTTTCTCAAATTTAAACGGCCACCACGACGAAGTTGAAGATGATCAGAAGGTGCCACAGCGTTCGCCTCCGCATGCTCCACCTACGGCCAGAAACTTATGGAGCTCGGCCCCCCTTGCCATTTCGAATTGCGCGCCAAACGGCCGGCCTTCATGGCCCCCTAACGACCACCACGCAACTCCGATTCAGATCACTACCGTTGGATACGTAGTGCTCGAGGCTCTCTTCGTTTTGTTAGTTGGGAACTTCTCTCGAAAGTGAACGGATTGGAAGAAAACTCAAGATGAAAATCGTTGCGTTCTGGCCATGGAAAAATTTAGGGCTGGCCATAGGTGGTAGTGGCTAGGGTTTGTTTTTATTTTTATTTTTTTTTTATTTTCTAAATGAAGGGTAGGGGTTATTTATAAGGAACCGTTCGACACTATTCACCCGGAAATTCCGAACTCCGATTTAGACGCCGTAACCAGCGTACCTAGGGTTTATCCCGCGTTCCGGACACAATGGAACAGGTTTCGGAAGCTAATTCGGAAGTATGTGCGAGTTATGGCTACAAACGCTCAATTTGAATTAAACCGATTTAAATCGATTTCTAGGCGTTTTAATTTGTACCGGACAAACGGTAAATCCAATTGACTTGAAATTTGAAATCTTACAATAATATCACATTACGGATCCGATGAAACTGGTTTCGTCGAAATCCGAGACTTTTTGAAAAATGGCTATTTTGACTCGCCAAATTTAAATTAAAAACGATTCGATGCGTTTCGAGCTGCCACGATCAAACGATAGCTCCGATTGACACGAAATTTGAAATCCGGTAATAACTAACTATTACGGATCCAATGAAACTAGTTTCGTTCAATTCTGAGACTGTTCAAAAATTGACTATTTTACAGTCGATTATTAAATATTAAAATATTCAATTTTCACAAATTAACTTTTAATTCGATTTTAAAAGTTCTAAAATATTTCTATAACTCCAGTATGATTAAATAAAATTTTCCAAATTATTTTCAATCATATTTAACTCAATTTTCAATTATTTCTATTATTTAACATATTAAATTATCGATTTAATTATCCAATTAAATCCAATAATTCAAATAAAATTTATTTGACTTATAAATTCACTTATAAATATTTAAAATTAATTAAATATTCAATTTTTAATTAATAAAAATTCTGGGTCGTTACAATCTTTCCCCCTTAAAAGAATTTCGTCCTCGAAATTACAAGTAAGAAAAGTTACAGAATTTATTAACTTTCCAAAATTTATAGTTAGACTTCTTACAATTCTTTACTAAGTTTTCAAAATCATACTTAGTTATCTTTTCAAAAACAACTACTATTGTTTAACTTTCAACTCCAAATCAAAGTTAAAGTTTTCAAAACTTTCCCAAAATTTTCTCAAATTTTTTCTAACGCCTTAAATTTCCGGAAAAATTCGCCATGTCTCCTTTGCGCGGCTCGATCCGAAAAAAAAAATGACAGTTTATATATCACAAATATACATCTCATCAAGTAATGAGGCATCCCGGAGGGAAAAAAGTGTAAAAGTGCGATATTTAATCCGAGATATGTACCTTATACTTTATTAGCAAGCATATACGGCTAATATAGCGCTAAAGCGAACTCCAAATGCGAAGCAAACGCGATCCGCACCTACTAAACTTAACAAACAACATGAGAATCATGCACATATACAATAATCTCAATATACAACATATAGCAACATAACAACTACATAATATAGCAAATGCATTCAATAGCAATATATACAATCATCAACCAACTATAATCCATAACCAATCAATATTCATTTATATTCTCATTCATATTCAATGAATTTGGGTTTTCACTTTAAATCATATTTGATTTATTTACATTGGATTTTATCACATTCATTCTCAATTTTAATTAGTTTGCATTCACTAATTAAATCCAATTCACATTCAATTTTATTCAAATTTATTTACTTTCAATTTGAATTCAATTACATAGCTTTCAATTTCATTAATACTTAATGAATTATATGCAACCAATCAACAATCATATAACAACCAATATATATTAATTTCAACCAAATTCTTTCACTTTGGTTTAACACCATCACTTTTCCAATTGGTTTAATTAAATTGATTTTTTATTCAACCATTCAACTTCCAATAAAATTAGATTTTAATGAATTAACACTTATATTCATATAGCTTCACTTCTTATATATATAAGTTTATTTCACGATTGTAAACACTTTAATTATAATTTTATTCTTATAATTCTTTTGCTTATACAATTACTCTTTATTTAGATTATTCAAACAACTAAACAATCAACTTATATACACTTTAATAATTCTGAAAAATTATTTCTTTATATATAAAAATATAATCGAGGTAAAATTATTTCATTCACCCAATTTTAAAATCAATACTATGTCGAATTATCTTGTTTAAGAGTTTAGAAACCCCTATCTACGATAGTTAGCTAGACTAGATCGATCGGAATCTATAAACAATCAACCGATAAGTCAACACAATACAAAACAATTTCATATTCACTAACAAATACGCACTCATAGCTATTATTACACTCAAACTCATTCTAGAGTACTGCTGACTCTATCTCTAATGAATTAATACCCAACAGAACCATGGTTGTCGCTTAACCATCAGAGCTCTGATACCAAATGTAACGACCCGTAAGTCCGTACTCCTTGAATGGACACTAATCTCCTTTGTTTAATTCAAGATGAACGAAAATACGAACCCTTAGGGGTTTTAAGAAAAATTTAAGAAAAGAAAAGGTAGAAGAAGAAGGTAGATAGATAATAGAGAGAAAAGAAAATAGAAAAGAGGACAGAAAATTTTAAAATAGAAGAAAATAGAAGATAGGAAATTTTAAAAATAGAAGAAAAAGAGAATAGAGAAAAAGGAGAAAAACAGAAGAAAATAGGACGGGACAGAAAACAACAGAACAACATCAGAATCTCACAATTCGCAGCGGAACAACATAGAATAATAAATGAATAATCTTTAAATAAAGAACTATATCAGTTATTACATCACATTATATTTCATTACATCATATCATATCATCAGAGTGTACAACAACATACAACAATAAACAGTGCAGCGGAAAAAGAAATACTATATAAACTAGTAATACGCCATGCCATCCATCTTGCCTCCAGCAACTCCAGAATATCCAGAATATCCTGATAAATCTAACTCTTGACTGCCCGTGTGGAAATTGGTGGGCACCCAGAGTTTAGGAAGGAAAACAATAAACTCCGAGTCAGTCATGTGACTGGTGTGAGAACTCAAAACAGTTTATTTATCTTTAAAAATCAAAATAGAGGAATATTTTTAATCAATTCGCAATGCTTTTAAAAATGAGACTACCATAAGACCTCCCACCACACACACAATGCAAACGCAGACTTGGAGGAGATTTCTTCTTATGTTAGTCAAACATGCTTGATACGCATTTAAAAGTAACATTTGATATTATTATTAGTGCATAGTGTAGAACAAATCCTTTCGAAAGTAAAGATATAAATCATAGCCAGCATAGGTACCATTATATTATGCCTACTAATAGCTACCATATTAAATGGCAGGTTCTACAACTAAAACCGTACAAGTTTCGTATTGTTTCTTTGGATTTCCAACGAATGATCAGGCCAAGGAACTTCCCATTGCCACTGAGAATGCCTCTGGATGGACATCCCCGAGAACCAAACCGGATCTCTACCAACACAAGGCCGGGTTACTCCTAACTGAGTAACAACTGACCGAATATGCCATCCCCCGGTCCTTTGGGACCTTTTCACCGAGCGCTCGTAATCAATTCACACAATCATAAAGTGTTTTCAACATGAGTAAGTATCTGGGCTCCATACCATGATACCACCCTTTTCCAGAAGGAAATGGACACATCCTAAAGGGTGCTACCCCTCATAACCTTGCTGCTTCTTTCCTGTTTTGACCATTCACGGGGTGTGAGGCTCGACGAAGTCACGTCCACAAAAACATACTTTATACAAAAGTCATGCTTTGGGTCAACAAATGATCAACACAATGATCACTAAGATAGACGATCAAATAAATGATCCTATCACAAATAATCAACACAATGATCATTTCAGCATCACTCAGCATGTCACATTACCAAAATGGGATATATCGCTGATAACATTCAACTACATAACCTCTGAGCACGTACGTCTCAGAGAAGGGTGTTAAGCTAAAAGAATAAATTCTCCGCCACCAACAGAAATATATTTGAAAGAAATCGGCTTTATATCTCAACTTGTAATGTCAGACATACAATCCATACAAGTCTGTTCCGGGCTCGAACAAAACCGAAGGCACTTCTTACGAAGCCCTTGCAATACGGGTATTCACAATCCCGATCGAATTTCCCATCACTTAGGAGATCTCAATACCAGGAGCTACCCAGTGCAGAGACAATCGATAGGTCATCCTATCGCTTTCACAAATACTCGGTCTTCAACACCGATCTTCAAATGCAATTCATAACGACGTATCACATATTCGGAATGGGTTATACGACCCCATGGTCCTTTCCCGGTTAACCCGAATAGTGAGCGCTTATTCAAAAATAAGTGTGCATTCAAATTCAATCAATTCACACCAAATACCCATTTAAAGGGAAATATTGATAGTCGGCTATCGAACTATCAATTGATATGCATACATCACCAGATTCCAAATAATTTTCCAAATTATTTATCTTCCAAAATATCTTTACAAGATATAAAATTCCAACACTTCAAAAATAAATCAATATTTATTTTCAAACAAATTCTTCTTTTCATTTATAAATTCCATAATGAATTTATATTTCAAAATATTCATGAATATACGATTTCAATTATCCATTTTCAATTTATCTTCAAAAAGATAAATTCTAATTATGCACTTCATATTGGAAACAATTCCATACTTATTAAAAATAAGTAATCGACAAATCTTTTTTTTTTTTCAACCTTTGAAAATATTCAATATACTTAAATCGAATTTAGTATATATTTCATTCTTTAAGGAAATCATTTATTTAAACATATTTATTTGGGCCAAAACGAATGTTACGTAAAACATCGTTACGACAACCCAAAATCACTAGTATAGGGATTCGAAATTAAAATAGATATATAAATCTCAATACTAAACCAAAACATTTCCTTTCGGAAATCATTTACTATAACAACAGTGTTATAGTCCACCATTTCCTTTTATTTCTCGAAAACGTCTATTTCAACAATAAATGTTGAAATCTATGGTTTCGAATCTCAACACATTTTAAAACATCCTTAGATCGTTTTAATTCTATTTAAAACATTCACATTCAATACATTTTCTTTAACGTATTATTCACTATTCAAAAACGTGAATATACTTCATTAACAAATTTCATCCTTTCTATTCATTTTATTTTAAAGGATTATTCACTGTTTAAAAACGTGAATATAACTCCATTTATAAGTTATAACAATTAACTTATCAAAATAAGTCGTTTTCGGATTTATAAAACAACGTTTATAAATTCCATTGCTATTTATTTATAAAAACTTCTTTTTTTATAAATTCCTTTATTAACCTATTCCCGTTTATAACTAAATTATAAACTAAACGTTCACATTATAAGTTAATTACTTATAAAACGATTATTTTACAAAATCGTTCTTTTTAAAGACTTTTCAATTTATAAACCTTATAACTTATAAGATTTATTTATTTAACCAAATCTATTCTTCAATTAACTTCACAAATTTATAATCTTACTATTTATAAATTTCATTTATAACTTCACAGTTTATAATTCTATAAATTTCATTCATTTATGAAATTCACTTTCACTACATTCAAACACTTATAAAAACTCGTTTTATAATGTCTATATTTCAATTTATAAATATCCATTTATAAATCTCTAAATATAAATCAGTTTATATTATTATTCTAAAACGTCTTTAAATTCCTTTATAATTTCATCATTTCGATTTATAAAATAATCAAATTTTATAAATCCTATATTTAAACTTTTATCATATATTCAAAAATCCAATCTAAATTATTTTATAAAATCATTAGTTCCTTTCATTTCTCGAAAATCGACTTTTAATCGTATTTCTAAAAATCAGCTTTTTAACTATATTTCACAAAAACCATAATTTTTATAACTTTAAAAATTATAACGTTTATTTATTTATAATGGATCAATTCCAAAAATATAGTATATTTTCAAAATCACTTTTAAAATCATTTTAAAATCCCAAAATCTGGGTCCAATGATGCTACACACCAAATAGTCAATCACGACTAACAACGATATCATATATCGATATGATAATCAATCAAATATCAAAATATCTGAAATTAAATAAATACTGTTGAGGAATCCAGTTGGATCCCTCCAACCTGTTTCCTGCATCCAAAAACATTAGCACAATACCAATTTCGCTGCAGTACGAAATTATCGCGGTACATGTTCTTATTAAATATTATCCGCTTAATAACGGCGTAATAGGGTCTCATCCGCTAAACAAAAAATGCGGGAAATCAACAACTGCAATATATACATATGCCAATATATATATATTGATATTATATATAATACCAATTTCACTGTTTATGAAATATTCGCGGTATATGTTTTTATTAAATAACATCCGCTTACTAACGGCGCATAATGTCTATTTTAACAATCAATAATTTACAGTCATCATTCAAACATGCATTCAAATATTTTAAATCTAACTATTTAAAATAAAATCGAAATCTATTCGATTGAGTGAGAAGTTCTCACCTTGGTTTTAATTTCCGTTTTAGCTTTTATTTCGAATAAAATTAAACGCGCGTTTAATTTTACCCGAAATTCTCACTAACTCCAAACGACTCCAAACCAACTCCATCGCGTAGTGCTCGTCCATACGATTCCAACGCAACAAAACTCGTTCGAATCCGACCTCGCATGCAAAAGTTATCACAGTTTAAACATTGTTCAAATTATAATATAAACAAATTTCACTTCCTTTCATAATTATTTTTTTATACCTAACAAATCCAGGCCCCTCATCACGCCCTCCCCCATCTTCTCACACGCAACATCCCCATCCAGGTAAACGCACGCAAGAACTAGGGTTAAGAACCCATAGCCGCCCCTCTTTCTCAAATTTAAACGGCCACCACGACGAAGTTGAAGATGATCAGAAGGTGCCACAGCGTTCGCCTCCGCATGCTCCACCTACGGCCAGAAACTTATGGAGCTCGGCCCCCCTTGCCATTTCGAATTGCGCGCCAAACGGCCGGCCTTCATGGCCCCCTAACGACCACCACGCAACTCCGATTCAGATCACTACCGTTGGATACGTAGTGCTCGAGGCTCTCTTCGTTTTGTTAGTTGGGAACTTCTCTCGAAAGTGAACGGATTGGAAGAAAAATCAAGATGAAAATCGTTGCGTTCTGGCCATGGAAAAATTTAGGGCCGGCCATAGGTGGTAGTGGCTAGGGTTTGTTTTTTTTTTTATTTTTTTTTTTATTTTCTAAATGAAGGGTAGGGGTTATTTATAAGGAACCGTTCGACACTATTCACCCGGAAATTCCGAACTCCGATTTAGACGCCGTAACCAGCGTACCTAGGGTTTATCCCGCGTTCCGGACACAATGGAACAGGTTTCGGAAGCTAATTCGGAAGTATGTGCGAGTTATGGCTACAAACGCTCAATTTGAATTAAACCGATTTAAATCGATTTCTAGGCGTTTTAATTTGTACCGGACAAACGGTAAATCCAATTGACTTGAAATTTGAAATCTTACAATAATATCACATTACGGATCCGATGAAACTGGTTTCGTCGAAATCCGAGACTTTTTGAAAAATGGCTATTTTGACTCGCCAAATTTAAATTAAAAACGATTCGATGCGTTTCGAGCTGCCACGATCAAACGATAGCTCCGATTGACACGAAATTTGAAATCCGGTAATAACTAACTATTACGGATCCAATGAAACTAGTTTCGTTCAATTCTGAGACTGTTCAAAAATTGACTATTTTACAGTCGATTATTAAATATTAAAATATTCAATTTTCACAAATTAACTTTTAATTCGATTTTAAAAGTTCTAAAATATTTCTATAACTCCAGTATGATTAAATAAAATTTTCCAAATTATTTTCAATCATATTTAACTCAATTTTCAATTATTTCTATTATTTAACATATTAAATTATCGATTTAATTATCCAATTAAATCCAATAATTCAAATAAAATTTATTTGACTTATAAATTCACTTATAAATATTTAAAATTAATTAAATATTCAATTTTTAATTAATAAAAATTCTGGGTCGTTACATTTGATTTTTCTTTGATTCTGACTTGATCAATGAGAAAGACTGAGTGCAGCCAGAGCTTTCTAGGCGAGGCACTTGTCTTTGGAGATAAGTCTTATGATACCCAAATGATGATAATGTTTCTGATGGGTAATTAATCTCCAAATGATGAGATTTATCTGATGGAGATTAATATCTTCTTCTTTTGCAATGAATTTTGATGCAGTTTTGCCTTGTACTGGCTCTGGTACCAAGATAAAATTTGAAATAAATCGAAACTGATATCTTGAAGGAGAAATTAAAATGAATGCTGCTGTAATTCTTTATTGCAAAATGAAGTATTGATTACAGTTTTCTTTCATACGCTTTCTGTTGCCAGTAACAGTCTCTTATATAATATTTAAAACAAAAATGGGCTTTGGGCTTTCGGGTATAAGTTACAGCTCATATATGCCTTAACTATGCTGAGATAAAAGATACATGACGAGCCGCATAATCTCTAATTCATACGCATCAGCAGAAGGTCAGTTAATGTGAAGAGATTGTACTTGGATTGATTGATCAACATGAGAGTCAAGTAAGAAATAAACTAGCTATATAGCCTATAGGTTCACATTTAATGAGACAGCAAAAGAGAACTATAATATTTCGTCAGGGTGCTCTTGTATATGAAGTACTTCAAGCGCTCAACTGTTTACAAGAATATATAACTTTACTTGCTCTCATGAAGTTCCTTCATTTGTTTGACCATTTTTATTACAGAAGCGAATCAGAAAACACATTGCGGCGCACTTTCATTGTCGGTTTTAGGAGAACAAATGAACACAGATTCGTTGACTCTATCATTGCATGACTCTCAATCTACCAGCGTAACTCTACAAAAGGCAATATCTATCTGAACCATGTTATAGCATTGAATAAAACATCAATAGTATTTATTAATAAAGACAAGAAAAACATATTTATTAATAACGACAAGATAAGTAAAATGAAACTAATATAACATATTTTCGTTCCTTCCAGGATTTCCTTCATTTCCTCAAACCATCATTGTGTTCCATCTACCTATCTATTTGATAACTAAAATGTAAACAAGTCTTGATAGAAGAATGCATAATTTGTGAGAAGTTGTAAAATTATTATATCATAATAATTTTACAACTGAATGAATTTTCCACCCAAAAAACAATGATCTAATTTATAGGCAGAAATTAGTATTTACTTGCCTGCTAATACTGTTAAGTGCGTTCTTTTTGTTGACGAATATTTCCTTTAACAATTTACGTTTGTTTTAGAAAGAAATAACAAAATTAGTCCAGTTTTAAAAATAATTACAGAAATAGACCACTTTTTTTTTGTCTATATAGTTGGCGAATTTTCAAAAACCGCCTAAAATAAAAAGCTATCATACATTGGCGATTTTCTAAAAGTCGCCAACTATGAAATATGCATTTTCTTTGGGCGATTTTTCGAAAATCGTCTGTTGGTGACTTTTGAAAACTCGCCAACTAAATAGACAAAAAAAAGTGGTCTATTTCTGTAATTATTTTTAAAACTGGACTAATTTTGTTATTTCTTTCTAAAACAAACCTATAATGGTAAATTTCCTTTTATATATGTTTGGGGAACTTGAGTTTTATGTCCTTTTTGTTCTGTTTATTTTTTTCTAGAAGAGCTTTAACTTTTTTGCTTGAGATTGGTGTTTTCTATATTATCCTTAAATATCTTTGCCCTGTGGTTTACTTAGAAACTATGATTTCCTTTTTTTTCTTCCCTAATTTCTTACAAGAAATTTCACCGAGGGCTTCCCACACTTAACCATAACTAAGTTTCCATGACCGAGCAAAAAATTATTAAGTAGATTTGCACTGCAAGTCATCAGAAAGAGTTCAAAATCAGATCCCAACTTCAAACAGGATTATAATCTAACCTATTTTTTCTTAAATATTTTGAATCCATTACTTTAAATAGTTTTTGAGAAATTTGATTATAATTCTGTACAGTTTATTTTAGTATACAACTTTAGTTGAAATTTCAATAATAATAAGTTAAATCTATTGAATGTGCTTAAAACGATCTTGCTCACAATTTAATCAAACACCTGCAGCCTGTTTTCTGTTACAATATTAGTAATTAATATCAAAAGTTAAATTAAATTAGGAGTTTGATAATCACCATAAAATAGTGATGACTTGTCTTGGAAGCTAAAAAAAGGTGTGGCATTTATAATACATTTGAAAGATTCTGGCATTCTTTCTTTATTACCTAGACTAGATAACAAACACCATGTAGATTTGCATTCTGGTTGTCATCCTGTCTCCATCTCTAGACGAGCCAGAACTATGTAATGGTTGAATGGTAAGCCAGAAATCCAACGAATAGTAAGCCAGAAATCCAACGATTATAACTCGAAAAGTCTGAATTCAACCAATAGTCGAGGGATGACATATGGTCTTCTCTGAAGCTAACCATTTTCCAGAAGAACAGAGTGACACAGAAGAAAGTCAACTAAAAGCAAGTAAAGTGACAGCCCGGTCCCGATCTCTGAACGTGAGCTGAACAAACAAGTTAAAGGGGATCAATAAGCATATAACATAGAGCAAAGGAAGATTGACCATGAGCTTTCTATTCAAGAAGGTGAGAAGTACTTGATCAAAAGTCCAAGAATGTAATAAGTGACAACTCGGCACCGAGTTGTGAGGCCCAACTCGGTACCGAGTTAACTAACGACTTGTGAACATGATCAAGATCCTCTTCCTGAATCTTCTCCTAAATGTGAATAACGTGACTAGTAAATATCGAAGCATGTTTCACTGATCTACGTTTATAAACAGGAGGAGGGGAGCACTAATTCGAAATCCTTTTTCTGTTTCTAGAATTTATGATTTTACTCTGTCACTATGTTGGATTCTCACCGATTATGAGCACTGAATTGTAAGAATGTAGTTTATAAAATCTCTGAATATCATTAACAAAGTTCAAGTGGACGTAGGTTAGAGTTTAGCCAAACTATTATAAATTGTCATGTACGATTTACTTCGATTTTCATTTAATTCTCTATAATTCTAATCGGGTGTTTGTCCAATTTTTGATGCAAACATTTTGATGCTTTTATTGAGAAAACTCGAATTTCTCACTGTTTGGATCTATCTTTAACCTTTGGATTGCTATAATCCATGAACTAGATCAACAAGTATTCATAAGGTCTTTGGTAATTTAGATTTTCCTTAAAATCTATCATATGATCTACAAAGGCAATGGCATCAAGGAAAAGTTCACTATCTCCAAACCCACCAATGAAGCAGAGGATGATGTTCTCGGCACGCAGAAGAAACCAATCAGCCTAGTACGTAGAAATTCAGAGTGCATCAGAAATGGTTACCAGGGTTGATTTGGATAAGATGACGAGGGAAATGAATGAAAAGCTAATGGAAAGCCAAAACGCTGTGATGAAGCAGATGAAAGGAACTATGGAGGTTAGGACCTAACTATCCTAAGATCATAGGTGGAATAGAAAGGAATTGTCACCTTTCGATTAAGAAGAAGATAGTTCCTCCTCATCAGGCAGAAACCACATAGAAGGAAAGAAAAAATGAAGGGAAAGGAAGATGAGACTTCCAAAATTGAAGTTGGAAAGACTCAGGTTGGTAGGACACAACTCGATGTCGAACCAACTCTATGACTCGGTACCGATCATGCCTCCCAAGTCGCGAATGACGATACTTTTGTTAACTTACAAGATGATGTTGATGCTGACGATAGCCCTGTTACTGGCGACCAGAATGGTGGAGTTCAGACGAATACCATTGTACGCCACGTACAGATCGTAGAAATAGGTCAACAGGGTGAATGGTTCTATTAGAGATAGGAGAACCCATATATCATGGAACAAACCGAAATGGTTTGTGGAGCCAAACACTTAGGGCAGGCTATGATGGTCATCGTTCGGCTGATTTGATAGAACCAGAATTTTTAGCTGATATGGTGAGGTAGCCGATAAATGAAAATCGGCACTGAAACAATGATGACTGGGTTCTTCCCTAGCAGGATGTAACGACCTCCTTTTTCGACCCTCGAATGCCAACACTAATACGTCCATGATATTCACGTGCCGAACATCCAAGTGACGGAAAGACCAATTGGTAGAGTAAAAGAAAAAGAAGAAAATGAACAAGAAAGAGAAGAACGAAAACATTAGAATCTCATAGCGGAATGATAACTTATAATATCAAAAGACAGTACACGGTGTTACTCTAACATACCTAGCATGTCAGAGTTCCTAATCTAAGTGTTATCATCATTCTAAATAGTTATAATAGCATATCCTTACGATTGCTGATATATATACATAAAGTAACGCAGTGAAAATAGGTACCATGGTAGATAATCATCCAACTGCTCTCCAAAACTAGACTGTTTCCACATGTTTTAGTGGTTTTTGTAATGAAAAGTTAATTTAACTTTATATAACTCCACATGTTTTAATGGTTTTTATATGAAAAATTGTTTCGTTGTATGTTGTATCGTTTTTATTTGACACCATTTGCTAATTTTAAACACAAATAAATAAATAAATAAATAAATTTTTTTATTTAAGGACAACCAAAATAATTTTGGGCTAGAGCAATCCAATGTTAAGGCCGACCATGTCTATTCATAGGGCCTTGGGCTGTAGCCTAGCTTTTCCAAGTTCACGAACAGGTCTGGTCTTGCATTGTGGACGATGCAAGCCATCAGATAGGAATCATAACGACTTTTACAAATCGCATAATCTGATAAATCGGTGATACATAAATATTCCGTTCAAAAATATATTTTTTCCATTTTACAGTACATTGCATGACATACTGATTTTGAAAATAAATTATGATAAAAAATTTATACTACTGGAACATCAATCTTGATCATTCAATTTTAAAGTTCAAAAGCACTTAGTTGAAAAAAACGTAGACAAGAGCTCGGAAGAAAAACCGTTGTTAGATGGAAAACTTGAAACGACATCATGTATGAATTATGAAAGTAAACATTTTGTACGGTCAGATTTAGAATACACGATTTATGAGAGGATATTCTTCTCGATGGCAAAACCAAAAGTGGAATTAAAATTAAAGCTGGACTAGATTTGCAATATTCAAATATTAAAAAAATGCTTGCGTGCGTGCAATATTCAAATTCCAAATCATTTATTTATGATGGGAAGCAGTAATAAAGAAGACGAATGAAAATGAGTCAACTTTTTCCATTCCCAATTCAATTTACAAATTCATCATCTTCGATTACTCTCAACTTCTCCCACACCACGCGATTGTCAAGTAAGCGATACTTTCCAGAGGCAAAACCCTAACCTTTTTTTCTTCACTTGGGTTCACTCAATAAATTCCGGCATAGATATGTCTCTTTTTTGTTTCCTTTAAATTAATTTACATCCGTTAGATGTGCTCTCTTCAGTCTTCAGTTGCAAAATTCTGCTCAGTTAATTTGATTGTGTTTCCTTATTCAAGGAAGATTGATATATGTGCTTTTTCCCCTTTATGGATTATCGTAAATGGACAGCAGCTAGCCCATCTAGCTCAGTTGGTAGAGCGCAAGGCTCTTAACCTTGTGGTCGTGGGTTCGAGCCCCATGGTGGGCGATCTTTTTTCCTTTTACGCCCAACCAACCGTCCCTCTTTCATCATATTGATTCAGGAAGCTTTCAGAGTGCAGTAGAGTTTTTGTAGGTTTGGGTTTTGAAGGTAGACAACGATGTCACACATTTGTACCAGTTATCGTAGACGATGAAGTTATCCTGAACATGCTTGCACGTTTCAGTTGAGCTATTTATTCATGACACGACCATTAACGAAATATAGTAGTGATATTAGGTACCTAGCTCAAATACTAAAGACAATATATAAGCTAAATCGATTGGCCCACTAATTATTGCATTTTCCACCCCATAAAAATTTAAAACTAATAATCGACTTTTTTTCCACTTATCATTTACGTATATGCTTTTTCACATTCTCTTCTCTTTTATGTCTTACAGTTTACCGTAAAGACTGAATTCACCACGTGGTCACGTTGGTTGCTGAAAGATTCATGTTAATAGCAAATGTGTCCATGAGGTATCCCACGTTTGTTTGCAACGTGTGGATCATATTTCCACCGCTCTTCAGTGATGTGGTCTGGTAACCAATGCCAATTAAAAGAAAATAACAATGCAATTGAATCACACACATACAAACACATATCGACTAGCTGCAAAAAAAAATCACAAACAGGTACTAACACTTTCAACATCACAGTGCAACATTGCTTAACGAACCTACTACGGTCACAAATATATACTAGCTATAAAAAAACCTCAAATAGGTACTAGCTGCAGAAATACAAACACGTTCACATTGCTTACTACTTGTTTTTGTTTGTAATTCTTGGCTATGCATAATCTTTTTCCAGCTGTTGAACTTGATAGCTGGTTAAATGTAGGCTTTATTTAGGAGCTATTGTGAGATTACTTTTGCAGCCTACATTGAAATATTACCAAATTTTTTACTGTAGACGCTTCTCTTAACTTGATTTTTCAGAATTTGTGTACATAAATTAATTTCACATTGGTACTCTTTGCCGTTGGGAAATTTCACCACATTTCACATTAATCCATTGTATATAATTCAATGTTTTAGATTCTAAGATTCATTAGTATTTTAATAAATTTCACGGTGAAACGTGAAATGTGTTTATATATAACGATAAAAGGGTTTTCACGCTGAAAATTTTGTAAATTTCTAAAGAAAATTGAGTCTAGTGCTGAATCATTTGATAAAATTAAAGGTCCTCCTGTAGAGGTTGAGAATTTAAAGAAGGTAGTTAATGACGAGTCATGAAGCATAAAAAACTGGGAAAATTAACAGTGATTCTAGGGCTACATATTTTCTAAAAGTATATTTTCTATAATATTTTTATTTTTTTTGTTTCTAATAATCTTTTTTTAATATACTATTACTGCATGCTCAACTGAAATTAATGAGTTTATAAGAAATGCGTTCCTTTCAAAATTAGCAATCGAACGGTCAATTTTCCCACCATTGTGCACTTATACTAATATAAACTAATACTTAAACGTATTCTTTGATATACACTCTACTTTAGCAAATAACTCGGCGGTGTCACTCAGGTTGTTTGGAGTGTGCTTTCTTTAAGCTGTAGAGGAATAAAGCAGGGACATATTGCATGTACTAGCAATGTGATTCCTAGTGGTCGAATTACATGATTTAAGGCTGTTGCTTGCAGTGCAAATGTAAAGATACTCCATCAAAAACCTCCTCTCCCTAAACCCAATATAAGGAAGCAACAACTCTGTAAAAAATGAGAGATGAGACCAGTTATGCTGCTCCAACTACGGTGTCTCAGTGCAAGAAAAGGGCAACGCTGAACGATGTAACAAACATTTGCTTTAATTCAGCCAAGGGATGCGTCAATGTTGCAAAATCTTAGGTTCACATAAGTTGATGTTATTTTATTTTATTTTGTCTACATGCTAGTTAATCAAGTAAACCAACAGCTATTTCAGCCCAATTTCCAGCTCGTGATGAACGCGATTTTTCATTGCCGAAAAAACGAATCGTTATGGTTGAAGAAGAAGAAAAAGGTAGAAGAAGACAGAAAAAAAGATAGAATAGAACAGAAAGAAATAACAGAACAACATCAGAATCTCACAATTCGCAGCGGAACAACATATAATAGGTAAATAAATAATCTTTAAACAAAGAACTATATCAGTTATTACATTACATCACATCACATTACATCATCAGAGTGTACAACAACAACAAAAAACAGCGGAAAAGGAATACTATATACTAGTAATACACCATGCCATCCAGCTTGCCTCCAGCAACTCCTGAATTCCAGAATTATCCTGATAAACCTTACTCTTGACTGCCCGTGTGGAAATTGGTGGGCACCCAGAGTATAGGAAGGAAAACAATAAACTCCGAGTCAGTCATGTGACTGGTGTGAGAACTAAAACAGATTATTTTTCTTTAAAATCAAAATAGAGGAATATTTTTTAAAGTCAATTCACAATGCTTTTTAAAAATGAGACTACCATAAGGCCTCCCGCACACACACACAATGCAAACGCAGAATCGGAGGAGATTTCTCCTTATGATAGTCAAAGATGCTTGATACGCATTAAAAAGAAACATTTGATATTATTAATAGTGCATAGTGTAGGAAAAATCATTTCGAAAATAAAGATATAAATCTTAGCCAGCATAGACATTTCGCACTTATGCCTACTATAGCTACCATGTTCAACAGCAGGTTACCGCCACATTCCATGGCAGGTTATACAACTAAAACCGTACAAGATCATATTGTTTCTTTGGATTTCCAACAAATGGTCAGGCCAAGGAACTTCCCATTGCCACATGGAAACGCCTCTGGAATGACGTCCCGAGAACCAACCGGATCTCTGCCAACACAAGGCCGGGTTACCCCTAACTGGGTAACTACTAACACGAATATGTGATCCCCCGATCGTAACCGATCTATCCGAGGATCCTCGATTTCCAACAACCACAAAATTTGCAGCAACAACATTGGTTAAATATCTGGGCTCCATACCATGATACCACCTCTATCCAGAAGGAATGACATACACTAAAGGGGTGCTACCCCCTAATAACCTTGCCGCATCCTTCCTGGTTTGACCATTTCCGGGGTGTGAGGTCCGACGAAGTCTCGTCCACAAAGCCACGGTTTATACAAAAGCTGTGCTTTGGGTCAACAAATGATCAAAGTAATGATCACCAAGATAAATGATCAAACAAATGATCATATCACAAATGATCAAACAATGATCATTTCACAGCAACACTCAGCATGCCACACTACCAAATTAGGAGTATATCACTAATAACCTTCAACTACATAACCTCTGAACTCGTACGTCTCAGAGAAGGGTGTTAAGCTAAGAGAATAAATTCTCCGCCACCAACAGAAATATATTTGAAAGAAATCAGCTTTATATCTCAACTTGTAATGTCAGACATACAATCCATACAAGTCTATTCCGGGCTCGAACAAAACCGAAGGCGCTTACAAAGAAGTCCTTGCATTCCGGATAATTTCTAATCACGTCCGGGCTTTCCGTCACTAAGGGAGACAAAACCTCTATATCGGAGATCGGCCGATGCAGAGTAACTCAACGGTAATCCTTCCGTTTTCAAAAATATCCGGTCTTCAACACCGGTCATCGAATGCAAATCCATTACGACGTATCACAAATTCGGAATGGGTTATACGACCCCAAGGTCCTTTCCCGGCTAACCCGAATAGTGAGCGCTTATATTAAAAATAAGTATGGCATTCAATTTCAAACAATCACAACAAATACCTATTTAAAGGTAAATATTGATAGTCCGTTATTTAACTATCAATAGGCGTGTTCAACATCACCAGATTCCAAATAATTTTCCAAATTATTTACTTTTCAAAATATCTTGACAAGATTTATATTTTTCACACTACAACATTTGAAAACAAATTTTCAAATCACTTTTCACCTTTACCACTTTTGAAAACAAATTTCCATCATTTTCCTTATGCGAAATACTTTCATTTCAACATGGTTCATTTAAACCAATTAAATAAATCCTTACCGATTTACTTTATATTTACGTTCCAAATCCGTAAATTAATTCCCACACTTCAAAAAATAAATCAAAGTTTATATTTAAACAAATTCCCCTTTTCATTTATAAATTCCATAGTGAATTTACATTCCAAAATATTTATGAATATATGATTCCCAAATCGATTTCAAATATTCATTTTCAATTTGTCTTCAAAAAGATAAATTCTCAAAACATTTCATTTCACATTGGAAAAACATTTCATTACTTATTTATTAATAAGTAATTCACAAATCCATTTATTTTCAACACTCGGAAAATATTCAATATACTTAAACTGATATTAAGTATATATTTCATTCTTTAAGGAAATCATTCTCTTAAACATATTTATTTGGGCCAAAACGAATGTTGCGCAAAACATCGTTACGACAACCCAAAATCACTAGTATAGGATTCGAAATTTAGATAGATATATAAATCCCAATACTATACAAAAACATTTCCTTTCGGAAATCATTTACTATAACAACAGTGTTATAGTCCATCATTTCCTTCTATTTCTCGAAAACGTCTATTTCAACAATGAATGTTGAAATCTATGTTTTCGATGTTTACACCTTTTAAAACATCGTTAAAACGATTAACTTCAATTTAAAATATTCATTTTCCCAAGAATATACATTTTATTTGATAATATATTCACTGTCCATAATCGTGAATATACTTCCTTAACCAATTTCAACACTCAATTTTATCAAATTCAATTGATTTCGAATTTATAAATAATGTCTATAAATTCCATTTCTATATTTTATAACAACTTCGTTTTAGAAATCTCCTTTATTAACCAATTCTATTTATACTCCATTTACATGTCGAAATCCGGTTTATAAGTAATTTACTTATAATTCATTTATTCACAAATCCATTCTTTTATGTCAACACTAATTTATAAATCAAAAATTCTTATTTACTTATGAATCTAGGTTCAAACTTTATTTTAACACTTATAAAAAGATCGTTTTATAATTTCTATTTTTTAATTAATAAATATCAATTTTATACAACTTTTATATAAATTGTTTATAATAATTCAAAAATCCCAATTTAACTAAATTTATTCTTTTAATAATTTAAAAATCGTTATTTAAAGCTTATATACTTCAAAATCATACTTAAGTATTATTTTCCAAAAATCATAACTTTTACGAAAATAAATTTATAATGTTTATTTATTTTACCAATTCAAAATTAAATAAAACGTATACTTTCAAAAATCACTTTAAAAATGCTTTTAAAAACCAAAATCAATATTTTGAAACTTCAAAAATGGATCCGATGATGCAACAGCACCAAATAGTCAATCACGACATCCAAATATCATATATCGATATGATAATCAACAAATATCACAATATTTGTAAATAAATCAATACAGTTGAGAAATCCAGTTGGATCCCTCCAACCTGTTTCCCTGCATCCAAAGATGTTAGCACAATACCAATTCCGTTCCAGTACGAAATTATCGCGGTATATGGGATTTAAAATATTATCCGCTTAATTGACGGCGCAATAGGGTCTCATTCGCTATATAATGCGGGAAATCAACTTCAAGTACATAAATAATACCAATTTCACTATACTGTGAAATATTCGTGGTATATGTTTTTAATAAATAACCTCCGCTTACTAACGGCGCATAATGTCTATTTTAACAATCAATAGATAACAATCATCATTCAAACATACAATCAAGAATTTTAAATCTAACTATTTAAAATTAAAATCGAAACCGATTCGATTGAGTGAGAAGTTTTCACCTTGATTTCAATTTCGTTTTAGCAATTTATTTCGAATAAAATTAAACGGACGTTTAATTTTACCCGAAATTCTCACTAACTCCAAATGACTCCAATCTAATTCCATAGCGTAGTGCTCGTCCATACGATTCCAACGCAACTGGTTTCGCGTATTTTCGACCTCGTATGAAAATGATATGAATTTTTAAAGTTACACGAATTTTTATTCATAAATTTACAACATAAATTTTATATTTTATAACCTAAACAGATCACGGCCATTCCTTTTGCCAACACGAATCAAGGCCATCCCCACATACTTCTTCCACACGTGTTTTGCACAGCGCGGCCGAACCCAAAATCCATTGCTAGGGTTAAGAAACGCACCCCCCAAACGACGACCGGCCTCCGATCAAGCAACTTCATTCCGTCGCCTGCCTCATGCTCCACCAATACCCAGGTCGCGGCTAAACTCGGTGGTCCCAAGCCCTCAAATTTCGTGCTTGAAAGCAAGGGGAACGCGGGTCCCTAGCTCCTCGATTGTTGCGCCATTTTAGATCTTATCCGTATGGATTTAAAGATCTCGTTTAGCTCTTCAATTTTGCTTTAGGAAGTATTCGATAATATTGAATGGATTGAGAAAGATTGAAGAGATGCATTTCTGGCCTTCGAATTGGGAGATGGCGGCCAGGGTTTTAAACCCTAATTTGTTTTATTTTGGAAAAAAAAAGAAATAAATGAAGTGCTTTTATAGAGAAATCGACAAACACTATTCATTTCGGAATTTCCGGACTCCGATTTACGCGCGGTAACCCGCGTTTCTAGGGTTTGCCCCGCGTTCCAAACACAATGGAACATGTTTCGGAGGCCAATTCGATTATCTGTGCGAGTTATGGCAATAAACGTTCGATTTGAATTAAACCGATTTAACGAATTTTCTAGGCGTTTTAGTTTGCACGAGACAAACGGTAAATCTGATTGACACGAAATTTAAAACCTTACAATAATATTACATTACGGATCCGATGAAACTAGTTTCGTCGAAATCCGAGACTGTTCAAAAATTGGCTATTTTACAGTCGATAATTAAATATTAAAATATTCAATTTTCACAGATTAACTCTAAATTCGATTTTAAAAGTTCTATAACATCTTTTTAACTCCAACATGATAAAATAAAATTTTACAAATCATTTTCAATCATATTTAACCCAATTTTCAATTACTTCTGTAATTTCACATATTAAATTATTGATTTAATTATCCAATTAAATTCAATTATTCGAAATAAAATTTATTCGACTTATAAATTTCACTTATTAATATTAAAATTCAATTAAATATATAATTTTTAATTGGCAGAAATTCTGGGTCGTTACATACTTCCCCCTTAAAAGAATTTCGTCCTCGAAATTATCAAGTAAGAAAAGTTACAGAATCCATTAACTATCCAAAACCAACCATTCAATTTAGATTTTTCAAATCTCTTAAGTGTTTAACTTTCTAAAAATTCATAGTTAAACTTCTTACAATATCTTTACTAAGTTTCCAAATCCAAACTTTAGTTTTCAAAAATTTCCCAATTTTCTCAAAAAATTTCTAACGCCTTAAATTTTCGGAAAAATTCGCCAGAGTCTCCTTTGCGCGGCTCGATCCGAAAAAAAAATGACAGTATATATATCACAAATATACATCTCATCAAGTGATGAGGCATCCCGTAGGGAAAAAAGTGTAAAAGTACGGTATGTAATCCGAGATATGTACCTTATATATTATTAGCGAGCATATACGGCTAATATAGCACGAAAGCGAGCTCCAAAAGCGAAGCAAACGCGATCCGCACCTACTAAACACTGAACAACAACATGAGAAACATGTATATAGACAATACTATCGATATACAACATATAGCAACATAATAACTATATATGCCAACATAGCAAATGCAGTAAAAGCAATATATTCAACCATCAACCAACTGTCATCCAACTAGCATTCAGCTAACATCCATAACCAATAAATATTCATTCATATTCTCATTAATATTCAATGAATTGGGTTTTCAATTTAATCACATTCGATTCTTTAACAGTGGATGTTTTTACTAACATTCATTTTCAATTAGTTTATATTCACTAATTCATATTCAAACTAGTTCACTTCCAAATCAAATTCAATTCTATTCAAGTTTACATATTATCCATTTGAATTCAATTACATATCTTCCAATTTTGCTAATTTAATTTCATTAACACTTAATGAATTATATACAATCAATCAACAATCAAATAACAACCAATGTTTATTCAATACAACCAAATTTATTCACTTTACATTCAATTTGGTTCAACACTTTTAATTTCAATTGGATCATATTAAATTGACTTCCATTCAATTTATTCAACTTCCAATAACATTAGCTTTTAATGAATTTACACTTACATCCATTATTTCATATCAATTATTTACATTTAATTGATTAACATTCAATCCATTTATCAATTCAATTGCTAATTCCTTTAACAATATAATGTTGAATTTCATTTATATAACTCAAGTTCAAATTCTTAATGACTTCACTTCATTAATTCACTTATTAATCTACTTCGATACCAAAATTAACTTCATTCAACTTCACTTAAGTTACATTCCTTTTCAACCACCTTTTGTTTAACTTAACTTAAGTTTTCACTTATAAATCCAATTCAAATTCCAATCCTATTAACTTTTCTTTAATTTAACTCCATCCTTTAAGTTAAATTTATCTTATCAAAATTCAAATTGTATAAGTTATCAACTCATTTATCATTCTCATTAATATTTTTAAATAGGATTCCAGAGTCTTTTCAATCTTTCAAAACCATTATTGAATACCTTTTGCATTTCAAAACCAAACCCAAATTTTCCAAACAACTTTCATTTAAAATAATCTGGCAGCAATTCCTCTTTTGGAAACCCGAAAATGAATTCTAATGATGTGGCCATCATCATCAGGATTATTTTCCAGCGACCGAAAAGAGTTTAGAGCTTTAATTTCTCCAAAACAATTTTCCAAAATATCAAATCCTTTCAAAACATTTCTCTGGAATTTTTTTTAGATTATAAATTACATTTATACATCTTTTACTTATATAATTTCATTTCTTATATATAAGATTATTTCACAAGTGTAAATCATTTTAATTGTAAATTCATACTTATAATTTGATTGCTTATACAATTATTCTTTTACAACTGTGGTTTTATTTAACTTATTCAACAATCAACAATCAATTCATATACACTTTAAATAATTCTGAAAAATTATTCCTTTATACATATAAAATGTAATTAAGGTAAAATTATTTCATTTACCCAATTTAAATAATACTATGTCGACATGCCTCGTTTAATTGTTTAGAAATCCCTATCGATAATATGGCGTCCCACACACCGATCAGAATCCACAAACAGCTCAACAGATAAGCAAACACAATATAAAACATTTTTATATTCACTAACAAATACGCACTCGTATCCATTATTACACTCACATTCATTCTAGAGTACTACTGACTCTATCTCTAATGAGTAATTCCCAACAAAGCCATGGTTGTCGCTTAACCATAAGCTCTAATACCAAAAGTGACGAACGCGATTTTTCGTTGCCGAAAAACCGAATCGTTATGGTTGAAGAAGAAGAAAAAGGTAGAAGAAGACAGAAAAAAGATAGAATAGAACAGAAAGAAATAGCAGAACAACATCAGAATCTCACGATTCGCAGCGAAACAACATATAATAGCTAAATGAATAATCTTTAAACAAAGAACTATATCAGTTATTACATTACATCACATTACATTACATCATCAGAGTGTACAACAACAACAACAACAAACAGCGGAAAAGGAATACTATATACTAGTAATACGCCATGCCATCCAGCTTGCCTCCAGCAACTCCTGAATTCCAGAATTATCCTGATAAACCTTACTCTTGACTTCCCGTGTGGAAATTGGTGGGCACCCAGAGTTTAGGAAGGAAAACAATAAACTCCGAGTCAGTCATGTGACTGGTGTGAGAACTAAAACAGTTTATTTTTCTTTAAAATCAAAATAGAGGAATATTTTTTAAAGTCAATTCGCAATGCTTTTTAAAAATAAGACTACCGTAAGGCCTCCCGCACACACACACAATGCAAACGCAGAATCAGAGGAGATTTCTCCTTATGATAGTCAAAGATGCTTGATACGCATTAAAAAGAAACATTTGATATTATTAATAGTGCATAGTGTAGGAAAAATCATTTCGAAAATAAAGATATAAATCTTAGCCAGCATAGACATTTCGCACTTATGCCTACTATAGCTACCATGTTCAATAGCAGGTTACCGCCACATTCCATGGCAGGTTATACAACTAAAACCGTACAAGAACGTATTGTTTCTTTGGATTTCCAACAAATGGTCAGGCCAAGGAACTTCCCATTGCCACATGGAAACGCCTTTGGAATGACGTCCCGAGAACCAAACCGGATCTCTGCCAACACAAGGCCGGGTTACCCCTAACTGGTTAACTACTGACACGAATATGTCATCCCCTGATCATAACCGATCTATCCGTGGATCCTCGATTTCCAACAACCACAAAATTTGCAGCAACAACATAGGTTAAATATCTGGGCTCCATTCCATTATACCACCTCTGTCCAGAAGGAATGACATACACTAAAGGGGCGCTTCCCCCTAATAACCTTGCCGCATCCTTCATGTTTTGACCATTTCCGGGGTGTGAGGTCCGACGAAGTCTCGTCCACAAAGCCACGCTTTATACAAAAGCTGTGCTTTGGGTCAACAAATGATTAAAGTAATGATCACCAAGATAAATGATCAAACAAATGATCATATCACAAATGATCAAACAATGATAATTTCACAGCAACACTCAGCATGCCACACTACCAAATTAGGAGTATATAACTAATAACCTTCAACTACATAACCTCTGAACTCGTACGTCTCAGAGAAGAGTGTTAAGCTAAGAGAATAAATTCTCCGCCACCAACAGAAATATATTTGAAAGAAATCAGCTTTATATCTCAACTTGTAATGTCAGACATACAATCCATTCAAGTCTGTTCCGGGCTCGAACAGAACCGAAGGCACTTACAAAGAAGTCCTTGCATTCAGGATAATTTCTAATCACGTCCGGACTTCCCGTCACTAAGGGTGATAAAACCTCTATATCGGAGATCAGCCGATGCAGAGTAACTCAACGGTAATCCTTCCGTTTTCAAAAATATCCGGTCTTCAACACCGGTCATCGAATGCAAATCCATTACGACGTATCACAAATTCGGAATGGGTTATACGACCCCAAGGTCCTTTCCCGGCTAACCCGAATAGTGAGCGCTTGTATTAAAAATAAGTGTGGCATTCAATTTCAAACAATCACAACAAATACCTATTTAAAGGTAAATATTGATAGAAGGTTATTTAACTATCAATAGGCGTGTTCAATATCACCAGATTCCAAATAATTTTCCAAATTATTTACTTTCCAAAATATCTTGATAAGATTTATATTTTTCACACTTCAACATTTGAAAACAAATTTTCAAATCACTTTTCACCTTTACCACTTTTGAAAACAAATTTCAATCATTTTCCTTATGCGAAATACTTTCATTTCAACATGGTTCATTTAAACCAATTAAATAAATCCTTACCGATTTACTTTATATTTATGTTCCAAATCCGTAAATTAATTCGCACACTTCAAAAAATAAATCAAAGTTTATTTTTAAACAAATTCCCCTTTTCATTTATAAATTCCATAGTGAATTTACATTCCAAAATATTTATGAATATATGATTCCCAAATCGATTTCCAATATTCATTTTCAATTTGTCTTCAAAAAGATAAATTCTCAAAACATTTCATTTCACATTGGAAAAACATTTCCGTACTTATTTATTAATACGTAATTCACAAATCCATTTATTTTCAACACTCGGAAAATATTCAATATACTTAAACCGAAATTAAGTATATATTTCATTCTTTAAGGAAATCATTCTCTTAAACATATTTATTTGGGCCAAAACGAATGTTGCGCAAAACATCATTACGACAACCCAAAATCACTAATATAGGGATTCGAAATTTAGATAGATATATAAATCCCAATACTATACAAAAACATTTCCTTTCGGAAATCATTTACTATAACAACAGTGTTATAGTCCATCATTTCCTTCTATTTGTCGAAAACGTCTATTTCAACAATGAATGTTGAAATCTATGCTTTCGATGTTTACACCTTTTAAACATCGTTAAAACGATTAACTTCAATTTAAAATATTCATTTTCCCAAGCATATACATTTTATTTGATAATATATTTACTGTCCAAAATCGTGAATATACTTCCTTAACCAATTTCAACATTCAATTTATCAAATTCCATTGATTTCGAATTTATAAACAATGTCTATAAATTCCATTTCTATATTTTATAACAACTTCGTTTTAGAAATCTCCTTTATTAACCAATTCTATTTATATTCCATTTACATGTCGAAATCCGGTTTATAAGTAATTTACTTATAATTCATTTATTAACAAATCCATTCTTTTATGTCAACACTAATTTATAAATCAAAAAATTCTTATTTACTTATGAATCTAGGTTCAAACTTTATTTTAACACTTATAAAAAGCTCTTTTTATAATTTCTATATTTTAAATAATAAATATCAATTTTATACAACTTTTATATAAATTGTTTATAATAATTCAAAAATCCCAATTTAACTAAATTTATTCTTTTAATAATTTAAAAATCGTTATTTAAGGCTTATATACTTCAAAATCATACTTAAGTATTATTTTCCAAAAATCATAACTTTTACGAAAATAAAAGTACAACGTTTATTTATTTTAACAATTCAAAATTAAATAAAACGTATACTTTCAAAAATCACTTTAAAAATTCTTTTAAAAACCAAAATCATTATTTTAAAACTTCAAAAATGGATCCGATGATGCAACAGCAGCAAATAGTCAATCACGACATCCAAATATCATATATTGATATGATAATCAACAAATATCACAATATCTGTAAATAAATCAATACAGTTGAGGAATCCAGTTGGATCCCTCCAACCTGTTTCCCTACATCCAAAGATGTTAGCACAATACCAATTCCGTTCCAGTACGAAATTATCGCGGTATATGGGATTTAAAATATTATCCGCTTAATAGACGGCGCAATAGGGTCTCATCCGCTATATAATGCGGGAAATCAACTCCAAGTACATAAATAATACCAATTTCACTATACCGTGAAATATTCGCGGTATATGTTTTTAATAAATAACCTCCGCTTACTAACGGCGCATAATGTCTATTTTAACAATCAATAGATAACAATCATCATTCAAACATACAATCAAGAATTTTAAATCTAACTATTTAAAATTAAAATCGAAACCGATTCGATTGAGTGAGAAGTTCTCACCTTGATTTTAATTTCGTTTTAGCAATTTATTTCGAATAAAATTAAACGGACGTTTAATTTTACCCGAAATTCTCACTAACTCCAAACGACTCCAATCCAATTCCATAGCGTAGTGCTCGTCCATACGATTCCAGAGCAACTGGCTTCGCGCATTTTCGACCTCGTATGAAAAAGATATGAATTTATAAAGTTACACGAATTTTTATTCCTAAATTTACAACATAAATTTTATATTTTATAACCTAAACAGATCATGGCCGTTCCTTTTGCCAACACGAATCAAGGCCATCCCCACATGCTTCTTCCCCACGCGTTTTGCACAGCACGGCCGAACCCAAAATCCATTGCTAGGGTTAAGAAACGCACCCCCCAAACGACGACCGGCCTCCGATCAAGCAACTTCGTTCCGTCGCCTGCCTCATGCTCCACCAACACCCGGGTCGTGGCTAAACTCGGTGGTCCCAAGCCCTCAAATTTCATGCTCGAACGCAAGGGGAACGCGGTTCCTAGCTCCTCGATTGCTGCGCCATTTTAGATCTTATCCGTATGGATTTAAATATCTCGTTTAGCTCTTCAATTTTGCTTTAGGAAGTATTCGATAATATTGAATGGATTGAGAAAGATTGAAGAGAGAAAATCATGCATTTCTGGCCTTCAAATTGGGAGATGGCGGCTAGGGTTTTAAACCCTAATTTGTTTTATTTTGGAAAAAAAAGAAATAAATGAAGTGCTTTTATAGAGAAATCGACAAACACTATTCATTCCGGAATTTCCGAACTCCGATTTACGTGCGGTAACCCGCGTTTCTAGGGTCTACCCCGCATTCCGAACACAATGGAACATGTTTCGGAGGCCAATTCGATCATCTGTCCGAGTTATGGCAATAAACGTTCGATTTGAATTAAACCGATTTAACGAATTTTCTAGGCGTTTTAGCTTGCACGGGACAAACGGTAAATCCGATTGACACGAAATTTGAAACCTTACAATAATATTACATTACGGATTCGATGAAACTGCTTTCGTCGAAATCCGAGACTGTTCAAAAATTGTCTATTTTACAGTCGATAATTAAATATTAAAATATTCAATTTTCACAGATTACTCTAAATTCGATTTTAAAAGTTCTATAACATCGTTTTAACTCCAACATGATAAAATAAAGTTTTACAAATCATTTTCAATCATATTTAACTCAATTTTCAATTACTTCTGTAATTTCACATATTAAATTATTGATTTAATTATCCAATTAAATTCAATTATTCGAAATAAAATTTATTCGACTTATAAATTTCACTTATTAATATTAAAATTCAATTAAATATATAATTTTTAATTTGCAGAAATTCTGGGTCGTTACACAGCTAGTATCAGAAAATAGAAATATGCACTTTCTTCTTTGCGTTGCACGTTAAAATTTCAGTGTTGTAGTAATAGTGTTGAATTTTTCGTCTAAGTACTTTATCGAGTTTAGACTAATTATTATTTCATTGTCTATTACAACCCTTCCACCTAATGAATGCTCTTATTAGGGGTGTGAAAATGATTGGTTCGGTCTGAAATCGACAAAAAAAAATATAACCAGATTAACTATTCAACAAACAAAATCCGAACTAAAACGGTATCTTCAAAATAAAAACTGACTAAACTGGTTCGGTTTGGTTGGTTCATTGGTTGGTGCTTAAATTACCTAAGTGTAGTTGTAAACATAACATGAGAAGAACCGAACAAGCTGGTGAACTGGAGATGTACTATTTGTTAATTCACATTTGGCACCATAATAGGCTAACCGAGTTTGTATTAACTTCTTTTTACTATAATATGTCGTACCAATGTTTATTTTTGGGATGCTAAGGTAACATATCAAGGACAACATTTTTTCATAACTACTTTTATTTTATATTCCTTGTCGTATTCTAGACTAAAATTCAGATTGAATCACATGTTCTTTTTAGTAATAGATTGAGGATTGGTTGAAAATGTTTAGACGTCATTTTTCTGTGTTTTACCTACAGCCAAGAAAGTGTTTTTTTTGGTGTAATAAGAAAATCTTTCGTGCAATGTTTTTTGCTATAACTCTAACCTTGAACACCCTCGAAAGGATTTTTTTCTCTGTGAGCAGAAGCATTATAGGCACAAACAATTATCACTGCCATGTAATAATAATCCGATCACTAATATTTCTACTGTAAACATATCTAGGCTACCTAATGAGTACTAATTTTTATGTTAGATTTATTATTATAGGATAGGATGTGGAACTAGAGGGGTTCATTGCTCAGGAATCATGAGGTACCATTTTTGAAAATTAAAAAAGCATTTGATTACTGGCTTAGTGGTATTGGCATTAGATGTATTATTAAGATTGATAGATAGTTGATAATAGGCATGCTTGTAAGTAGTGCATTCCTTGGATATGTACACATAAATATAAAGTAGTTGAGACTTATGCTTGCAAACAAAGGTATCTAGAAAAAATGTGCTTTCAAAAAGTATGTTTTCTAAAAAAAAATAAAAAAAAATTGGGTTCTAATAACGTAATTTTTTTTGTTAAATATACTATTACTGCATGCTTAATTCAAATTAATGATATTATAATAAATGCATTTCTTTCAAAACTAATAATTGAACGGTCGGTTTCTCCACCATTGTACGGTTATACTAGTAGTGTTCTTCCCTCTTTCTAACCTGAAAATGATCTTCCTTGTAATTCTATTTTCAATGCAAGCAAGCATACTTAGATGGTCCTGATCTTCTTATAGTCATGCTTACAACTCTCACGCATTTACATACAGCAACGCGTACAGTACCAACGTAGATTATGTAAGACGAGGGCATATAGGAGGTTATTAACGTATGATGGCCCATAATCCGGATATACATGGATATATGTTTTATGCTCAGACCATAACCGACAAAATATTATGTTCACTCCACCCTCTTTCGTCGGCGGTAACCGAGCAAATGGATGACGCAACCAGAAGAGGCAAAAAAGTCATAGACTGGTTTGGAAAAAAGTTTATAACGGCAAAGAGTTTGCCATTATATGTTTATAATGGCAAACTCTTTGTCGTTATAAACTATAACCCTAGTTATAAACTTATAATGGTAAAAAGCTTGTGGTTATAAAACTCAACCTCTGTTCACTCAACCAGCCACAAGAACAGCTTCAACCAGCTACAGCGAAACGAACAAGTCACATCCGATTATTCCATGACTTGTTTAGCAACTAGACAAGTCATTGTTGGTTGTGCCCTCATGAGTTTGCTATATGCTGGCCCGGCCCTTCTCCAAAGTAGCATCTCCTTCAAATCAATCTCGGCATAAACCGGCTGGCGATTGGCGAGGCGAGGCAGTGGCGACAACTCCATCTCGTCTTCATGTCCTTCAAATCAATCGACACGACAGCAACTCCATATATCAAAGACTCTAATAGACGCAGAAGCACAAATTGATCTAAGGCACAAATTCAGCACCATTTAGGACACAAATCCAGCACAGTTAAGTTAAAATTGGATAGTAGTTAATATTCATGTTTTTATCATTTTGGAAAATTGGATAGTGGTTAGACTTATAGGAACAATTTTAGTTGGTTCTCTATTTTTTCCAAACTAGAGTATTGTGTGTACCAAATGGTCGGAGATGCTTCAAGTGGCTTAAGTGTAGAAAGATTGAAGGATAAGAGGTTTATGGCTCACAATTTTGAACTGTGATGTTGAAATCACTGGCAGCATAAAGAAAACGGTGATACTGGTGAAATATTTGTAATTAAAAAGAACTGCGGTGATACTGGTGAAATATTTGTACTTAAAAAGAACCGAGGTTTTGTTGAATGTTTTTTCAAATAAGATCCCCTACGGAGGGGGGGTCCAGGGGGGTGGTATTATTCTTCTACGTGTTTCTTCTGATCTGTGCAAGTAATCACAACTTGCACGGATAATCTCAATTGTATCCTGAAAGAAGGTTTTCGTTCTACCCACTGTGATAAAGAAGTGGAAAACATTCTTGAAAGACAACGATTATTTGCCTTGGAGTGATTAGTCTTATATTAACCTACTTTAAACAACAGGTTTGGCTTTTTTTATTTAAATAGAAATACATTTTATATCCAGATATAAAGAACAAGAACGAGTAGTGGCAACATTTGAGAAGGATATGCATCTGCCAGTTTGTTGTGTTGATGCATCTGAACGGTTCCTTACTAGACTTAAAGGTGTCAATGACCCAGAAGCTAAAAGAAAAATCATTGGGAGTTAATTTATTTATATTTTTGCTGATTTTGCACTAGAATTGGAAAAGAAATCAGAAAAAAAAACATCTGCCTTTCTTGTTCAAGGAACTCTACATCTAGATGTTATCGAGTTACGCCACCCTAAAATTGGAAGTTCCTTTCTCATATTAGTAATTTGCAAGATATGAAGAATGAATTTGATTGTTATCAGTTATTTTGCAAGTCAGAAGGTTAAAAAAATGTTCCTAAGTAATGAACATTAATTTTGTTGTGGATAACTTAAATTATTGTTACGAATAAAATTATTTCTTTTTTCCTCTTCTCATTATTCATAAACATATAAACTATTTTGATGATTTAATTAATGATAATAGCATTATTTTTTGTACAAGGACTTGTTTTTGCAAAACTTCTAGGACCGACCCTATCTATGTGCTAACCGATTGTCAGTATAGCAGTAGATATTTAACAGAGCGAGAACGTCTTGATGTGCAGGCTATCCTACCAAAAAAAGGTTTTCATCTTCAGTATGAAATTTTTAAGTTTGATCAGTTTACGGTCGATTGTAACTAGACCTGTCATAGAATAGGAACCGGGTAGCTTAAAATCCGAACCCAAGCTCGGTAACTGTAATCGTAACTTGAGCCCAGACCATATCACTCCAGCTCGTACTGTCATATTTTTTGAGCCCTTCGAGTAAAATTGATCAAAATGTTGATTCTACAATCAAGCAATTGGTACAAACCTGGAAAGAAGTATGTAAAATTAGCTAATATAATAGGTTTATTTTATGACATTTCTGAGTTTACTAATAAGAAAATGATTGGCATTAGTTGGTTTGTCTTAACCCATTTCCTTTTGGTTTTTCTATTACGTAAAATATATGCATGGGTAATCTTTAATAGCATAAAAGCAATTATCTTTAACAATATGTACATGGGTTATCACTAATCTTATGAATGTGGGTTATCACCACGGTGGGTATTGTTCCCATGGTGGGTTAAAAACCTGGGTCTCAAAAAATTGACCCACAACTTTGTGGGTTTTAACATTAAGGATTAAACAACATTGAGGATTAAAAAAACAAAGATACACAGACGATTTTGAAGACTAATAAAATAAAGAAATTATAAGAATGCTTTACCAAAAATTGGTATGATGATCACGAATCTAATTAGAGCGTGTATCACGAAGGTAAGTTACGAAAGAAACGATTTCTATATTGAACATAGACGTTTCCTAAGATTTAGATTTTGGATGTTGAAATGAATATTTTTTGGAAATTCCAATATGTATATCCTGTTATAGTTAATGGACTTGGTGTTTCAGTCAAATACTATTTTCAAAACATGACCCATAAAACATAGTTTCCATGATAACCATGTGGTTTATTTTAACTTCATTTTCGATCCCTGCTTGCTTATGTGGCCTTAGTCCAGTGTAGTTAAAGCGGGTTCTATGATGATAGAGATGCAATCGCTATGTACAATGGTTAACAGTTTGGTCGACAGCAGAACAAACATGGATGACCAGAACTTACCATAATGGCAGTCTACGACGAATTTAGAAATGTCTAAGTTCGGTAAAGTTACTGTTTCCTTGAAACAATATTGCCTCCTCCACAGCATTGAATGATGATGATCAACTGTTTTTCAAGATGAAACAGACCGATCTATGCTATTTCAAGCAATAATAAACTCAAGAGAGATTGAAAAAGAAGAGAGTGGAGAAGTATACAAGCTTAATAGATTATTTCGTATATTTTTGTTCTTTTGCCTGAAACCATGTTTATAGAGTTTTCAAACATCTATTCAATAAAACGACAATGTGATTTGGAAATGTAGCGATTCTTTAACCGATCAACGTGACCGTTAAAATGACTGTAAGTGCTAAGTGCCTACAGGATGCTTGAAACTGTTAAATTTTGGTGATACGGAATCACAAATAGAGGAAAATAAATATGCAAAAAAAGGAAAGAGAAGATTTTTTTTCCTCTAATTAATAGGCATATTTGAGTATGTTTATTTCTCTCTCTAATTGACTAATCAAATTATTTTTTGTCATCTAATGTTAACTTGGATATTAAGTAATTGATTATATAAATAGAGACTAGAAGAGAGGGCAAAAGTGTGGTAGAAAATCAATTTGCTAATTTTCTCTTCTTCATATTTGTTCTTTTTCTCCAACAATTTTAGTCATATAGATATTTGCTCCCTTTCTCAATTTGGTTATTGATTCAGTGGTATTTTGAATACTTTAGCTTTATTCTATTTATTGTAAAAAAAATTTGGTGAATCAATAAAGTGGGTGGTTGGGTGGAATATTTTGTGTTATTACGTTCTGATTTCAATTCCGTCTTGTTTTCGATCCAAGTTATCTCTTTGTGATTTGGATGACAAAGATCCGTTGATAAAAGCTTCCACAAAGCACTACTATTTTCGTCACGGTTTGGAATCGGAGCACAGATCATCACAAAGCTTAGAGTAATTTTGGTTTGAAAAATTATTGATGTGGGTTATGATTTCGTTTTCAAAGATGACTATCTTGGATGGGAAAAATTGGGGTATTTCGAAGCCTAAGATGGATAATATTTTGTAGCTCAATGATCTTCATGATCCGATTGACGAAGATGGAAAAAATCCCTCCGATGTAGATGAGAGAAAATGGAAGAAGATGGATAAGAAGGCGATTGCTTTGATTCGTCAGTATCTTGATGATTCAATTTTCCGTCATGTGGCTAGTTGTGAATCAGCGAAGGCTTTGTGGAACAAGTTGGTAGCTTTGTATGAGTCAAAGAGTGCTACTAGTAAGGCTTTTTTGGTTCGAAAGTTGGTACAACTGAGATTAGATGAAGAGAAGTCTGTTGCAGAGCATGTGAATGAATTTCAAAATGTAATAAATCAATTTGCAAATATGAAGGTCAATTTTGATGATGAGTTATAGGCTCTTTTATTAATGAGTTCGCTTTCAGAAAGTCGGGAAACTTTGGTTGTTTCATTGAGTAATTCCAATGCTATTCCACAGTTTGAAGCAACCTTTTGAATGAGGAGCTTAGAAGAAAATGGTCAGGTATGAAATCAATTCAAAATGAGGCTATGATGGGAAGAGACTCGAAAATAGATACAATTTGAAAGAAGAAGGACGCTAATGGTAAATGTGTTATCACTTGTTATTATTGTAATAAGAAAGGTCACATACGCAGCAAGTGTTATGCTTATAAAAGAGATCAGAAAAGGGCTGCCATGGTGATACTAGTAATGATGCACATGCAGGTTGTGCTGAAGGTACCGATAGTGATGCTTCTTGTGATGTCCTCTTTAGTGAAAATAAGCCTTGAAAGATGGATTCGAAAGCCCGTTTTCACATTTGTAGAGATGTGAATTGTTTTTCTTCTTATAAGAAGAGTGTCGGCATGATTAGGACAGCCAATGGAGAAGAGCTACCGATTTGTGGTATTGGATCTATCAGATTTCGTATGCATGATTGTGTAGTTAGAGAAGTCTCTAGAATGAGACATGTACTCACTTGTTCGCATAATCTTATTTCCCTCGGTTAGTTGGATCACCGTGGTTGCACTTATGAGACTCAAAGTGTATTTTTAAGAGTGAATAAAGGTGGTCGTGTAAAGATGAGAGGATTATTTGGATGAATGAAACCTTTATAGCTTGGTTGGTTCTGTAGTTGACAATGGAAAGCGAGTGACGGTTGAAGGACCTAGTCCACAGCAAGGTGGAGAGGTTAATGTGGTCACTGCTTATGATTCTAGCATTGAGGATCATATTTTAGATAGGAGTCTTCGTGTTGATGTTGCTCGAGGGATCGATAGTGATCAAGTAATGAGCTCAGATCGAGTGATAGACGGGTGTCGAATTGCAAAATCCATAAAGACAAGACGGAGATCTTTATGGTATTACAAATGTTTTTGAGACCGGATTTGTATGGCGCGCCTCATGTGGGAGATGCATCACTTGTAGAAAGTGGTTGAGGTTTGTAATTTAGTGTGGTTGAGATATGGAGATTTATGATAGATCTAGACATGACATGCTTGATATGTTGGAGATATATGATTTTGCATCAAGGTGGAGTGTTAAATTTTGGTGATACAAAATCACGAATAGAAGGAAATAAATATGCAAAAGAAAGAAAGAGAAGATTTTGTTTCTTCTAATTAATAAGCATATTTGAGTATGTTTATTTTTTTCTCTAATGGGCTAATCAAATTATTTTTTGCCATCTAATGTTAACTTGGGCATTAAGTAATTGATTATATAAATAGAACTAGAAGAGAGGGTAAAAGTGTGGTGAAAAATCTATTTACTAATTTTCTCTTCTCCATATTTGTTCTTTTTTCCCAACAATTTTAAACATATAGATATTTTCTGTCTTTCTCAATTTGGTTGTTGATTTAATGGTATTTTGTTTAATTTAGCTTTGTTCTATTAATTGTAAACAAAATTTTAGTGAATCAATAAAGTGGGTGTTTGGGTGGAATATTTTATGTTATTGCGTTTTGATTTTAATTCTGTCTTATTTTCAATCCATGTTATCTCTTTGTGATTTGGATGAGAAAGATCCATTGGTAAAAGATTCCGCAAAGCGCTACCATTTTCATAACAGAAGCGCCGACTCGCACATGCTTCACGGACGTGGGGACGCACCACCTTATAGTCCACATGGTGGTCCATACTATATTGTCTTATAAAAATTATAGTAGTTTCCATATCTTAGTATATAACCACTTACATTTTCACATAGCCGAAGATGCGGGACTATCCCTATTCAGTAGGGCATTAGTACCCTATTCTTTAAGTCATTTAATACTTCGTTCATTTTCCTAACACGAGATGCAAAAGGTTATCCCATGATAAAGCGGAGATATAGCGGAAAGCAATGTAGATGCAATAAACTTCATTACATATAAAATTAAATATTTAATATTAACTTATCTTCATTCTCACATCATTTGTATATAAAAAAGAAGTATTGTTTAATCCTATATAGCAAAACCGAAGAATATCTTGATTTATGCAGGCTAGATTTGGTGACAATAATTGATTTCTAATTTATATTGAAAACTTGAATCTTAAAATTAGGTATTTATCCTAACTTTGTTGAACTGATTTAAAAGAAAATCATTCGATTTTGTATATTAATATTGCTAAAGCGGGTGCTAAAAAATCATAACTGAGCAGATGTGTCGGAAAATAGCGGAGCTTAAAGCGGATGCATTGTTTAATAGCGTTAAATTAAATTAGCATAGTAGTCGAATAACACTATGCGCTATAACGAATATTTTGTGGGACTCTAGCGGAGGTTTAACTCCACGGCCTTGGTCTTATCATCGATCTTCCAGCTCGCACGTCTTTGCATACTATAATGTGTACAATAAAAACATAGATTACACAACTAAATGGGCTTATGAGAGGCTATTTGAGATTGCTGCTGCGGTGGTTGATTTAATAGATCAAGAACATGCCATCTTCCATGTGACACTTTCAGGTTTGATTTATGTAATATCCCGGAAATTTTGGCAATATAAATTTAATAATCCGTGTTTAAATTTAAATTAATTTGATTATTTTTGTTAATAAATTTGAATTGTTTCTACAATCTTCTTTATTTAAATAATTAATTAGAGGATTTATTTTTAATAAGCTAATAAGTCTGTTTTCTATTTATAATGTGTATGTGTATTTATATATATATTTTAAATAGACAAGTTTGGTTTTAAAATATAAATTAGTATAGCATATTTTGTAATTAAATATTTTGAAATTGGGAAATTTTGATTTATTTTTGAATTAAGCTTTTCAAAACTATTTAATAAAATAACTAAATGATTTTTATATATATAAGATAAATGTTTTATTTGTTTAAATTATATTTTGACTTAAGTTTGTATATTAAACAAGTTATAAAAATGTATGTTTCATTCTTTTTAAAATATTGATAAATAAATGTGATTTGTAAATTTAGTATGAAATTTAAAATACAATTTAAAATATGAAACATGTATTCATTTAAACAACAAATAAGTTATAACCTCTTTCATAAATTTATTTAAAATGATTAAAAATATTATTTAAATGATTAATTTGTATATTATTTTTATTTATAATTATAATTGGTTTATTTCTTTAATTATTTATCTAAACATAACAAAGTATTAAAACTAATTAACTATGTTTAAACTTTCTTTAACACTTAATCAAAATACTAATCACTTAAAGGACAAATGTAAACTAATATCATTTTAAACTGAAAAGTGTAAGATTTAAGACATGTGTCATGTTTAATTTTATTTTTTATTTGTTTTTTATAAAAAAAATCGCAAAGAAGTTATATGAACATGCATTTTTCCATTTCTTCTTTTCTCATTTGCAAATTCTAAAACTAAGAAAAATTTCTTCCAGCTAAAAACCATTCCACTTTTTTTTAAACAATCCTCAAATCTGCATTCTACATTCCTTAAATTTGTAACACATACAAAATCAAATCTTGATCAAATTTTCAAAAATCTAAAGAAAAAAAAACCTTTTTCCATCTCTTTAAAAATCAAATGCATTCAACTCTTCTAAATCTGAAAATCAAAGTTCTGTACCTTTTTCATCCTCAAAAACCTGTTTAACTACATTGCATAAACCCTGAAATCTTTCTTGTAACTCATTATCAAATGCAAAAATTAAAGCCTGCATTTTTCAAAAATTTGGAAAATAATGCAAGCTTACCTGCACGCAACAATTTAAGCAAGAGGTCTGCATTTTTGTCATCTGCAATCTGGAAAGTGGCAACTAAGCAAGTTTTTTAAAGCATCCAAGCAAGTTGTAAACGATGTTCTGCATGTTCAAAATAATCATGCTCTGCTCCTCGGGATTTAAAACGGTGAGTAACTTTATTTAAAAAATTTAATATAAAAACAGGTTGCATGTTAGATGTATGAAATAAATATTTTGTGAATGTTTAGTTGTTGTATGCTCTTATGTATGTTGTATATGCCTGTGATATCTGTAGTCCTCTCTGTTTCAAAATTTAGAAGCTTCTTGTTTTAATTTAAATTCAAACTTTCAGTTTTGACTGTGACTCAAGATATACTCATTTGTTTTATCACAAACCTTAGACTAAATTTTTTACTTAAGATATATATTAGTGAATTGTTTCTGAAATTTGAAAAAAACAAGCAAGTTTTGAAAATAAGCAAACATTACAACTTAATGTTTCAGAGTTATAAATTAAATCATAATACAAAAGCATGGTTTGTAAAAGCAATATTTCAATTTTCAGAGTTAAGGACAGAATGCAGTTTTGATATGACTGTATTTTGCATTTTGAGTTCTAATTGATAATCTATGGGATCAAATGGTTTGATTTTGCTTTTGGAAGTGGTGGAGATATCGGAGATGTTGAGTAAATTATGGGATTGTGTTGCAATTTGTTTTTGAGATTGTGATTGGGTTTTATAGTTTTGAACACTAGTTCTTCTGAGGCTAGATGAATTGATCTTTTCGGCATGTATAGATGTTTGAGTTACTTAGGGTTTTGGGAAATGGAGGTTGATGGATTGACGAAGTCGTCGTTGGAGTTTCGAAGGTGATAGTGGCCAGAGTCGCGTCAACGAGGCCGTTGATAGGTTGAAGTTGTCTGGTTTTGTCGATTCCAGGTTTGGGAAATTTGGTCGAAATTTTGAATTAGAGTATATGTCGATCGAATGGTTGTCTGGTTGGCCTGAGGAGATGATCGGCGACTGTGGGGTGGTCGTGCGAATTGCCAGCGATGGCCGGAGGCGGTGTACAAGTGTACAGTGCATAGGTGGACATGTTGGTGATGTTGAGTTTTCAGTTTTTGACTGTTTCGCTTTAGTCTCGGGTGAATTGAGTTTTGACTCGAAGCTATTTAGTTTCTGACTCGAAGTAAGATATGGGTTTGCTCGAGTATGCCTGATGGTTTCAAGTTTTACAAATTTAAACAGAAACCTGATTCTGTTTTAAAATTTAAAGTAGAGTTTTAATATAAACTGGAAAATTTAACTTTGGATTTAAAACCTGAATTTAAATATGAATTCAAATAGTTTGAATTCTGGTCTTTGAAATAATTTGAATGTTTTTAAATTCTGGTTTGGTTTTAAATAAAAACAGGAAACCTTTTTCTGTTTTTATAATCAAAAGAGAAGTATAAATTGTAAACTGAAAATTTAACTGAGTTTAAAACTGAGTTTGAATATGAATGCTAGTAGTTTGAATCTCTGATTTGAAATTATTTAAGTTTTTAAATTTAAATTCTGTTTTAAAACTTATAAGTGTAAAAAGCATACGTAGTTTTGAATTTGAAGTGGAAGTTTAAATTTTAAGTTAGAAATTTAAGATGAATTTAAATATGGGTTTTTAAATCTGAATTTAAATTTAAAACTTTAGTGTTCAAAATAAATTAAGTTGAAATTTAAATTGTTTAATTACTTTGGAAAGGTTAAATGATTTGAATTCTTTAGAAAGGATGATGTAAAATGTAAGCAAAGCTTTTAAGATTTAGGTTTAAATCTGGAATAAAAGGATTCAAACCATATCTCAGTTTTGAAATTAAAAGGAAATTTTTAAATTGAATTTGTTTTTTTTAAAATTATTTTGAATTTAAATTGAATTGGGATTTAAATTCTTTTAAAAACTTATTTTATAAAGTGTATGTTTCTTTTAACATATGAGATAAAGGTTTTGAATTGTTTTTCAAACCTTGTTTAAGTTAAATTTGTATTCATTTTAAAATCTCAAATTTTAAAATGAAGTTTAATGGAGTTTAAAGTAAATTTAAAACAATTTGTTTTTAAATGCTTAATTAAGTAAGAATTATTTATCTAAAAGATAAATAAAATTTAATGATTGGATTCATTAAATTATTAAGATAATTAAGACAGGTAATTAATTATTTAATTAATTATTTAATTAATTAATAATGTGGATGATTGTGACGCCCCACCTCTATACCCACGCTAGCCAAGAACACTACGAAGTAGTGCTGTCAACTAGCACGGAGAATAAGGCTGTTGAGGAGCGACCATCCATGTAATTGCTTATCACACGGTGGCTATAAATAATCTTCAGAAACAAACATAGAAATGAGCATAACACACATCATTCACAGCATCCATATCACAGAGGCGGAAGAAGATATGAATATATAACTAACACATGAAAGTGTACATCAGAGTAGTGGTCAAAGAGATCAACAATAATACAAAAGAATAGCAACACGTGCTATACAAAAGAATACAACTATGAGTCTATGTCTCAAGTGTATACAACAAAAACTACTAATCTAAATAGTTAGCCAAAAGTCAGAGTAGCAAATCACGAGAAGAAGTCAAGCAGAAGCACCTGTAACATCTCGGTCTGACCCGAGTATTATTTAAGAAAATAATAAACGGATCAGTCTAGCTATAAATATCAGATGACATGGTATAAAATAAAAGATATGGAATAACATAAAATATCCATACTGACATACTACTATAAGTATGCAAATGATGATCAACAGAAGATCAATCAATAAGAGATAAATCGATATCACAAGAATCTTCTCAAAGATCCAAAGGGGGCATCATACCCTAAACTTGTACTCATAACAAGTCAATGACATAAATTCTAGAAATCAGCACAAGAAATCCAGAAATCACAGAAAAAGGGAAAGAGGCCTATCACATGACGGTCCGAAGACCATGGGGAGCTACCCCATATGTGTGAGTCGAAATCACACAGATGAGGTCTAGACTAACCAAAAATCAAAAAGGTATGTGTGAGTGAAATCACACAAGTGGTGTCTAGTCTAACCTCGCAAACAAAAACGTATGTGTGAGTGAAATCACACAAGTGGTGTCTAGACTAACCAAGAAGGTAAAAAGGTATGTGTGAATGAAATCACACAAGTGGTGTCTAGTCTAACCAAGCAAACATGGGACATCGCAAAATTGCTAGTCTAAATCATAAGAATGATCGTCATGATCAACGAGAAGTGTCAATTACACTAATCTAGTAAATATAAAAGTTTAGCTTCATGTCCCATAACCACTTGCTTAACTTAAATATTTACGAACAAACTGTAAATCTTCACTAGAAAATTGTCACAAGAGGTTCAATCGAACAAGTCTAAGAATTAACCGACGAAGCAAACTCAAGCGTTTCTTACCACTTGTTTTACTAAGCCGTTTAATTTGATTTCTCATCCGAGTGAGGTAAAGGTTTGTATATACTAATAGATTGGAAAACGGGTTAAGAAAAGAGCTTTGTTATTAAAAATAGAGTTGAAATCCTTTTATTGAAAGAGTTTTGATATTTACTACTAGTTTTGAAACCATTATATTTTAAAGTGACCAATCACAGAAGCGATTGTAGAAACAATCAATCACAAAGATCACATTCGGAGATGTGATAAAAATCCAAGGAAATCAGCTCAGCAAGTTCTGTTGAATGTTTTTCATATAAGATCCCCTACGGAGGGGGGTCCAGGGCGGGTGGCAACCCCCAAAGGTGGGGGTGCATGCGGGGGAAACGCCACCGCTACGGGGTTCGACCTGCCCGGTCAGGTCGTGGGGGTCCCGGGGGCAGCGCCCCCGGCGGGGTGCGGGGCAGCGCCCCGTCCAAAACGTTACGACCTAGTGAAGACAAAATGAGGTCTAACGACCTAAGGGTCTAAGGGGTCAAGCGAACTATCGGGATAAGGTCCAACGACCTACGAGTTAAAGGTCCAACGACCTATAGGGTTATAAGGTCAAACGACCTAACGACTCAAGGGTCTAACGACCTAACGACTCAAGGGTCTAACGACCTAACTACTCAAGGGTCTAACGACCTAAAAGTATAAAGGTCATGCGACCTATCGGTTTAAGAGGCGAAACGACCTAACGACTCAAGGGTCTAACGACCTAAGGTATTCGCGACTTAACGGGTTATAGGCCTAACGACCTAACAGGGTTCACGACCTAAGGTATTCGTGACTTAATTCACGACCTAAGGCTTAATTTGTGAACGTCCTATTGCTTAAGGCTTAACTCGCGAGCGACCTACGGTAAGGCTTAACTCGTGAGGGACCTACGGCTTAAGGCTTAACTCATGAGTGACCTACGGCTTATGGCTTAACTCGTGAGCGACCTACGGCTTAAGGCTTAACTCCCGAGCGACCTAACTCCGAAGTGCCAATACTTCCAGAATGACCTAAAGCCCTGCGACCTACGACCCAGCAACCTTGCGACCTATCACCGAACGAGTCAAGTGGCCAGAACGAGCTAAGTGCAGGAAATTTTCAAAAATGCTAAAAATTGGAGTTTTTCGTCAATCCGATCCAAACCAAAGGCAAATGTGCATGCTAAAGTGATAGGGAATCATTCCCAACAGTCCAATATAGTTATAGACTAGAATTGTGAGATAAAAATCTCACCTTTGCACCAAAAACCAATGAACATGAAGAACAAAGCAAGCAAGAATCAATCCCTCTTCAATCCAAATGCAAGAAGCTTGAATCCAATGTCTTCACTTGAGTTTTGGAGTTGATGTTGGATTAGCAAATGAAGACTTAGCTTTTGGAGTTTTAGTTTCTCTTTCCACTCACCATTAATGCAAAAGCTTGAGTTGGTAGGAATTTATGAAGAGTGAAGAGAAGGAGGGGTTTGGGCTTGAGTTATAATGGCTAAGCTAACCCAAAGTCCAAAGCGGGAAAAGTTAGTGAAATTCCACTAACTCCAAACCTATCAATGTTTATACTTAAAAAGTTGTAAACGGCATTTCGAACTCAATGGAAGTGGTCTCGAGTCCGAATTTAACCGTTTGCAAAAAGTAGCTTTTCGGACCAAAATCCAATTAACGATAAAATATTTAAATATAAAATCGACAAATATGCGGGTTGTTACAGACTCCCCTCCTTAAAGAAATTGCGTCCTCGCAATATATATATATATAAGATGGAAATAAAAAGTAACAACCATAAAAGCATATTAACACAAGAGAAATTTGAAATAAGAAGTTCACCCTAAAGAGTAGGAGTAAGCAAGTCCGGATGTGTACGCTCGATGAATTCTATGGATTCCCAAGAACAATCCTTAGGATTTGAGGACCATTGAACCTTCACAAGCGGAACATCTTTATTTCGAAGTCGTTTAACCTCCGAAGCTATAATTCGAATAGGATGCTGCTCATAAGTTAAATTCGGTGAAACTTCAATTTCTTCCACAACAGCAGGCTCAAGAATAGAATCGGAATCCCGAAGGCATTTCCGTAATTGAGAAATGTGAAATACGTCATGTATAGCAGAAAACTGAGCCGGCAATGCAAGGCGATAATCCATGGAACCAATACGTTCAGTGATTGGAAATGGCCCAATATATCGAGGCGCTAACTTCCCCGATCGACTGAAACGTACAACACCCTTCATAGGTGAAACACGAATAAAAAAAGGATCTCCAACAGAAAATTCTAATTTCCTTCTTTGATTATCGGCATAGGATTTTTGTCTACTCTGGGCTTCTTTCATCCTATGTCGAATAAGTTCAATCTTTTCCGTGGAATCACGAATAAAGTCTGGACCTAAAACCAACTTCTCACCGGCCTCAAGCCAACAAGAAGGAGATCGGCATGGCCTTCCATAGAGTGCCTCGAAAGGGGCCATACCAATACTAGACTGGAAGCTATTATTATAGGAAAATTCGACAAGTGAAATATGATCTTCGCAACTTCCACCAAAATCGAGCACACATGCACGAAGAAGATCTTCAAGAGTTTGATTCACACGCTCGGTTTGTCCATCGGACTGGGGGTGATAAGCAGTGCTAAAATTAAGCTTCGTTCCTAAAGTTTTTTGAAGACTCTTCCAAAATCCACTAGTAAACAATGGATCTCGATCGCTAACAATAGAAGTAGGAACTCCATGCAATTTAACAATTTCTTTGATAAAGAGTTTGGCCAAAATAGGAACGGTTCGGTTAGACCGAACGGGAATAAAATGGACGGATTTAGTAAGTCTATCAACGATCACCCATAAGCTATCATGACCCAAACGAGAACGGGGAAGGCCATCTATAAAATACATGGAAATCTGGTCCCACTTCCAAATTGGAATTTCTAAAGGTTGCAATAACCCACCAGGCCTTTGATGTTCGGCCTTGACAAGTTGGCAAGTCATGAAACACTTAACAAAGTTAGCAATATCAGATTTCATTCCCTCCCAATAATAAAGTCGCTTCATATCAGCGTACATTTTACTACTATCAGGATGAATGGTGAATTTAGAATGATGGGAATCTTCTAAAATATCTTTACGAAGATTACCAATATTTGGTACGATAAGTCTACCAAATTTTCGAATGCCGCCACGAGAATCAATATCAAAGTCTTTCAAACTTTCAATATCAATTTTATCCTTAACATTTTTGCCAAGAAGAGCCAATTCAGAATCTAGCCCTTGAGCTTCAAGAATGCGGTCTAAAAGAGAAGGATGAGCCTCAAGGCTACATAAAACAAGTGATGAGCACAAATCGGATACGCGCTCTCGAATCTCACAAGTGGATAAAATCTCGAGATCGTTCCATTCGGATAACATCATAGAAACAACTGCTTGTTGTTTACGGCTAAGAGCATCGGCGACACGATTACCCTTACCGGGGGTATAAAGAATATCAAGATCATAAGGTGCAAGGAACTCGAGCCAACGCTGTTGACGCAAATTAAGTTCCTTTTGAGAAAATAAATATTTCAAAGACTTATGATCCGTGTAAAGAATAAATTTCTCTCCTAATAGATAATGACGCCAAATTCGAAGGGCGAAAACAATAGCCGCGAGTTCTAAATCATGTGTGGAATATCTAGTCTCGGCGGCTTCAATTGCCTAGAGGCATAAGCAATAACACGTTCTTTTTGCATAAGAACGGCACCCAAACCAACGTGACTAGCATCAGTATAAACAACAAAATCTTGATTCCCTTTGGGAATAACAAGAATAGGAGCATCGGAAAGGAGTTCTTTCAATTTTTGAAAAGAGGCTTCACATTTGTCCGACCAAATGTATTTAACTCCCTTCTTAGTCAAGCCAGTAAGAGGCATGGCAATCTTAGAAAAGTCTTTAATGAAACGACGGTAATAACCCGCCAATCCAAGAAAACTACGGATCTCTGTCACACTCTCCGGTCTCTTCCAATCTTGAATCGCTTCAATCTTTGAAGGATCCACGGAGATTCCGAATTCGGAAATAATACGACCAAGAAACTTCAGACAAGATTGCCAAAAGTGGCATTTAGAAAATTTTGCCTTTAATTGATTGCTCCTAAGAGTTTCCAATACAATCCGAAGATGCTTTTCATGCTCCTCCTCGGTTTTAGAATACGCAAGGATATCATCAATGAAGATGAGAACAAACCGATCGAGGAAATCTTTGAAAACTCGATTCATGAGATCAACGAAATAAGCTGGAGCATTCGTTAACCCAAATGGCATAACAAGCCATTCATACAATCCATATCGAGTACGGAATGATGTCAAAGGAATGCTATCCTCTGCGATACGAAGCTGATGGAAACCGGTAGCCAAGTCCAATTGTGAAAAGACCTTAGCACCACTAAGCTGATCGAATAGATCATCAATCCGAGGTAAAGGATATTTATTTTTAATAGTCAGATCGTTAAGCTTGCGATAGTCAACGCAAAGCCTAAGCGTACCGTCGGATTTCTTCACGAAAATAGCCAAAGCTCCCCAAGGCGAGGAACTAGAGCGAATAAATTGCTTCGTCTCCAATTCGGACAACTATTTGCGCATCTCCTCATTTTCCTTATTAGACATGCGATAAGGAGGACGAGTAATAGGTCGAGCTCCAGAAACAAGATTAATTCTGAACTCAATTGCTCGTTTAGGTGGTAAACCTAAAACAGGCTCGAATATGTCAGAAAATTCACGAACAACGTGAATACGAGAAATAATATCATCTTCATCATCATCATCGTTATCATGAGGATTTAAAGAATATAAAGATGCCACCAAACAGGATTCTGAATCTTTAAGATTAACAGAAATCTTATTAACAGATAGTGGATGTCGGAGATTAATAGTCCGCTCAGGACATAGGATATGAGCTTCATAACGATTAAGCCAATCCATTCCCAAAATCATTCCAAAGCCTAGGTAACGCATAACATGCAAATCGGCTAGGAATGGAAAATCACATAAAATAATCTCCACATTTTTACAAAGCAAACTAAGAGTTGCGGATCCACCAACAGGATTCGCAATTTTTAAAGAAGTCATTAATGCAGTAACACTTAAGGAAAAAGTGTCTACCAGTTCCTTTGATGTAAAAGAATGGGATGCACCCGTATCAAAGAGAACTCTAATAGGTTGATCATGAAATAAAATAATACCATCAAGAATGGAGTGAGAAATACCTTGGCCACGAGATGTGTTGCCAGGGGCTTGAGCCACATTTAACTTTCCCCCCTTCTTGGCTTCAAGTTTGAGGCATTGGTGCATGAAATGATCTGGGCTCTTACAATAGCGACAAGGTTTAGGCTTTGAGCACTTATTCGCAAAATGATCCCCAGATCCACAGTTGAAGCATCTCGCACCACTAGGAGAAGGAGCCTTTGCAGCAGGAGTTGCTTGCTTACCCTTTTTGTTGGGATAAGGACGCTTGAATTTGTTTGGCCTCTTCTTGTTGTTGAAGTTTGGTTTAGCGCCTTCCACTTCAACATCACTCTCTCTGTCAGCCTCTTCAAGACGAAGAGCGATATCGATGAGTTGATCAAATGCGACTTCTAGTTTCAGGAGTAGTGGCGTCTTAAGATTCTTATTTAAGCCATAAACGAACCTCTGGTTCTTCTTCAATGGCGTGTTGATGTATTCAACCCCATATTTGGAAAGCGACTCGAAGGCTGCGACGTAATCAGTCATAGAGGATTGACCTTGAACAAGGTCTATAAAACGTCGAGCCAAGGTTACTTTCCCATCTTCTGGTACAAACTTTAACTCGAAGCGTCCCTGAAATTGCTCCCAGGTGAGATCCGCTTCATTAATTTTTGAAATAAGGAGTTCGTACCAGTCCAATGCTCTCTCCTGGAGCATGCTGGAAGCCACCTGAACACGGTGGAGATCGATAAGGTTCATCCGAGAAAAGATTCGATCGCATGATTTTAACCAAGCCTGGACCTCGATGATAGTTTCCGAACCTTTGAAGGGCTTCCCACCCAAGTTGATGTAATCGCCGCACAAGCATGCAAATCCCGACTTTGGGTGAGTAGGTTCCGGGTTAGCTCCAGCTGCTTGAGCATTTGTTACTAAATCAAGAAGCTGTTGAGCAGTCATAAAAACTCCATCTTGGGGTAGAGCACTAGATGGTCCAGTTCTAGGACGGCCGGGTCTAGACATTCTCTTCCTTTAAGAAAGAAAGAAGAGAAGGAAGAAGGTTATTCACCAACGAATATCAAGCAAACTTGATAGATAAAACAAGGAATCATAAAGGAAATAGGATGAATCGGTACGAAGACTAGAATTAATCCTATGGTATAACTCCTAAGATAGACTTAGGACGATGATCCTTGTTAAGTTATTCTACATTGTTCCGAAGTTTTGCTCTGATACCAAGCTGTGACGCCCCACCTCTATACCCACGCTAGCCAAGAACATTACGGAGTAGTGCTGTCAACTAGCATGGAGAATAAGGCTGTTGAGGAGCGACCATCCATGTAATTGCTTATCACACGGTGGCTATAAATAATCTTTGGAAACAAACATAGAAATAAGCATAACACACATCAGTCACAGCATCCATATTACAGAGGCGGAAGAAGATATGAATATATAAATAACACATGAAAGTGTACATCAGAGTAGTGGTCAAAGAGATCCACAATAATACAAAAGAATAGCAACACGTGCTATGCAAAAGAATACAGCTATGAGTCTATGTCTCAAGTGTATACAACAAAAACTGCTAATCTAAATAGTTAGCCAAAAGTCAGAGTAGCAAATCCCGGGAAGAAGTCAAGCAGAAGCACATGTAACATCTCTGTCTGACCCGAGTATTATTTAAGAAAATAATAAACGGATCAGTCTAGCTATAAATATCAGATGACATGGTATAAAATAAAAGATATGGCATAACATAAAATATCCATACTGACATACTACTATAAGTATGCAAATGATGATCAACAGAAGATCAATCAATAAGAGATAAATCGATATCACAAGAATCTTCTCAAAGATCCAAAGAGGGCATCATACCCTAAACTTGTACTCATAGCAAGTCAATGACATAAATTCCAGAAATCAGCACAAGAAATCCAGAAATCACAGAAAAAGGGAAAGAGGCCTAACACATGGCGGTCCGAAGACCACGGGGAGCTACCCCATATGTGTGATTCAAAATCACACAGATGAGGTCTAGACTAACAAAAAATCAAAAAGGTATGTGTGAGTGAAATCACACAAGTGGTGTCTAGTCTAACCTCGCAAACAAAAACGTATGTGTGAGTGAAATCACACAAGTGGTGTCTAGACTAACCAAGAAGGTAAAAAGGTATGTGTGAATGAAATCACACAAGTGGCGTCTAGTCTAACCAAGCAAACATGAGACATCGCACAATTGCTAGTCTAAATCATAAGAATGATCGTCATGATCAACGAGAAGTGTCAATTACACTAAGCTAGTAAATACAAAAGTTTAGCTTCATGTCCCATAACCACTTGCTTAACTTAAATATTTACGAACAAACTGTAAATCTTCACTAGAAAATTGTCACAAGAGGTTCAATCGAACAAGTCCAAGAATTAACCGACGAAGCAAACTCAAGCGTTTCATACCACTTGTTTTACTAAGCCGTTTAATTTGATTAAGCAAACTCAAGCGTTTCATACCACTTGTTTTACTAAGCCGTTTAATTTGATTTCTCATCCGAGTGAGGTAAGGTTTGTATATACTAATAGATTGGAAAACGGGTTAAGAAAAGAGCTTTGTTATTAAAAATAGAGTTGAAATCCTTTTATTGAAAGAGTTTTGATATTTACTACTAGTTTTGAAACCTTTATATTTTAAAGTGACCAATCACAGAAGCGATTGTAGAAACAATCAATCAGAAAGATCACATTCGGAGATGTGATAAAAATCCAAGGAAATCAGCTCAGCAAGTTCTGTTGAATGTTTTTCATATAAGATCTCCTACGGAGGGGGGGTCCAGGGGGGTGGCAACCCCTTAAGGTGGGGGTGCGGGGGCAACGCCACCGCTACGGGGTTCGACCTGCCCGGTCAGGTCGCGGGGGTCCCGGGGGCAGCGCCCCCGGCGGGGTGCGGGGCAGTGCCCCGTCCAAAACGATACGACCTAGTGAAGACAAAATGAGGTCTAATGACCTAAGGGTCTATGGGGTCAAGCGAACTATCGGGATAAGGTCCAACGACCTACGAGTTAAAGGTCCAACGACCTATAGGGTTATAAGGTCATACGACCTAACGACTCAAGGGTCTAACGACCTAAAAGTATAAAGGTCATGCGACCTATCGGTTTAAGAGGCGAAACGACCCAACGACTCAAGGGTCTAACGACCTAAGGTATTCGCGACTTAACGGGTAATAGGCCTAACGACCTAACAGGGTTCACGACCTAAGGTATTCGTGACTTAATTCACGACCCAAGGCTTAATTCACGAACGTCCTACTGCTTAAGGCTTAACTCGCGAGCGACCTACGGTAAGGCTTAACTCGTGAGCGACCTACGGCTTAAGGCTTAACTCGTGAGCGACCTACGGCTTAAGGCTTAACTCGTGAGCGACCTACGGCTTAAGGTTTAACTCGTGAGCGACCTACGGCTTAAGGCTTAACTCGCGAGCGACCTAACTTCGAAGTGCCAATACTTCCAGAATGACCTAAAGCCCTGCGACCTACGACCCAGCGACCATGCGACCTATCACCAAACGAGTCAAGTGGCCAGAACGAGCTAAGTGCAGGAAATTTCCAAAAATGCTAAAAATTGGAGTTTTTCGCCAATCCAATTCAAACCAAAGGCAAATGTGCATGCTAAAGTGATAGGGAATCATTCCCAACAGTCCAATATAGTTATAGACTAGAATTGTGAGATAAAAATCTCACCTTTACACCAAAAACGAATGAAAATGAAGAACAAAGCAAGTAAGAATCAATCCCTCTTCAATCCTAATGCAAGAAGCTTGAATCCAATGTCTTCACTTGAGTTTTGGAGTTGATGTTGGATTAGCAAATGAAGACTTAGCTTTTGGAGTTTTAATTTCTCTTTCCACTCACCATTAATGCAAAAGCTTGAGTTGGTAGGAATTTATGAAGAGTGAAGAGAAGGATGGGGTTGGGATTGAGCTATAATGGCTAAGCTAACCCAAAGTCCAAAGCGGGAAAAGTTAGTGAAATTCCACTAACTCCAAACCTATCAATGTTTATACTTAAAAAGTTGTAAACGACATTTCGAACTCAATGGAAGTGGTCTCGAGTCCTAATTTAACCGTTTGCAAAAAGTAGCTTTTCGGACCAAAATCCGATTAACGATAAAATATTTAAATAAAATATTTAAATATAAAATCGACAAATATGCGGGTTTTTACAATGATTAATTAAGTAATTAACAATTTTTAAATTTGATTAATTAAAGACTTAAGGTTAATTAATTAAGGTTAATTAATCTATAATTAAGGATTGTTAATTAAACTTAATTAATGATTAAGATTTATTAATCAAGTGATTAAGGATTAATTAAGATTGTAATTAACACTTGATTAACTAATAATTAGAGATTAATTAAGTTGTAATTAAATATTAATTAATTTGTAATTATAAATGGTAAATCTGTGTTAATTTCTTAATAATGTAATTAATAAATGTTAATGAAGGTCATTAACTTAAGATTATTTAACAATTAATTAATGTGATTAATTTTTAATAATTAATTAGATTAATTAATTAATAATAATCATTTATTTAATTGTTTATGCTTAATTACTTCATGGAGGTAATTAATGAGTTAATTACTTAATGTAATTAATTGGTTTAATGTGATTAGTTGACATTAATTAATTAAGTTAAATTAACTTAAAAATTTATGGATTGATTGGTAATTACTTTATGTAATTAATGGGATTATAATTACTTAGGGAAGTAATTAATGGATAATTACTGAATATAATTAAGGATGTTTAATGATGGAAGTAATTTAGATTAAATTACTTTAGAATTAATCAAGGGATTAATTGAGATAATTAATTAAGAGTAATTAATTTATGGAATGAGTAATTAAGGGTAGTTAATTACTGGGTGTTATTAATCAAGGGTGATTAATATATATGTGTGGTTTAATTGCAGATTAATTACTTAATGTAATTAATCTATATAGAGAGATTAATTAAATTGTAATTCGAAATCATTAATTAATTAAATTAATGATGTAATTTAAAATTGATTAATTAAGGAATAATCAATAAATGAGGTAATTAACTAATAAAGGATTAATGTAATTATATTTAGTTAATTAATTGATTAAGTAATTACAAGTTAATTATTTGTAAAGTGTTAAGTATAATTAACTTGTGTAATTAATTTAAAAGCTCATTACTTATTGTAATTAGAGAATTATTAATCAGTAAAGATTAGTTGAATAGAATAATGAGATGATGATTTATTAATTGATTTGTAATCAATTGATGATTTAGATAAGCAGGATTTTAATGATGAAGTAATTAATTTAATTCATTTTAAATTAATTAGAGATTAAGTAATTAATTTAATTCATTTTAAATTAATTATAGATGGTGTGTTTATTAGATCATTGCTTATGTTTGATGATTGATATTGGTTGCCATGTATGGTTTGTAATCTCAGTTATGAGATGAGTAATGCTATATGATATGGATGCATTGGTTGCATTTGGATGATAATATGGATTATCTGACTATGATATGAATTATCTGTTGGTAATGATAATGTTGATTATCTATTGTGTTGTGAATTATCTATCAGTGTGTATATAGATAATGAATTGAATTGTTTTAAACTCTAAAACAACTTGGCCTTAAAAGACACGTTTGGATTTCGATGAGACCGGGATCGGGTTTCAATGTTTGGATAACCGAAAACCACATCGATCCAAATTAACGTTAGGTCGTGAATCTGAAGTGAAGATGGAGATTCAGAGTGCAAGGGTTATCGTCGTTAACTCAGAGGGTGATTCCAAAATGAGTGTAACGAGATAATGCCTTCGGTTTCGTTCGAACCCGTAACGAACTTGTATGGATTGAATGCTTTCAGAACATCATCAGGTGGACGATAAGCATTCTAAGTGATATGTCCTATAAAGGTAATCGTAGCCTCAAGCCTCATCAACCCGGAATGGCTAAAACAGGGGAGGTGCAGCAAGGCAAAGTGGGTGATGCCCAAGTAGGACGAGATTAACCCCTATCTAGATGTCCCTTTATTTTGGCTTAGTGGTGCGGCTGCTGATCACAACTGCGGGGTGGTCTTGTTCGGGACTGTTCAGTAAGGAATGGTCCCGGCCTTGTGTTGCAGGGGAGCGAGCGTACTCCTCAGTACGGTGATCTAGGCCACGTACTGTGACGGGCGGTATCCCAGTAGCCCTGCCATTGTATGGAATCCAAAATCCAATAAGTGCCAACGGTTTTGATTGTATTACCCACTTTTATGGCTAGTAGATGGAATTTAATAGATGTAACAATTTCAGCTATTTCTTATTTACTTGAAAACCCTAGACACTATTATAATATCATCGGATTTTCTATTAAATGTTTTGGTTAGCGTAAGGTAAAAACTTTTCCATGTTTATGTGTGGGAAGTCTTACGTGATACCTTTTCTTTTCAAAGGTTTTTCAAAGTTAAGCAACTTTACCCTGTTACTCACACCAGACCCATGTCTGACCTGGAGTTTATTTCTGTTTTTCTTAAACTCTTGGGTACTCAAATTTTTACAAGTAGCCAAGGGATTCAGGTTAGCTTTGACGAATTATGGAGGAGCAATGGAGAAGGAGGCTTTCTTTACACGCATGTTGTCAAATGACATAAAATTTTCATAAATCATGTCATCAAATGACATAAAATTTACATAAATCATTTCATACATTTATCTTTAAATTACATTGATATCGTATACCAATGCAGGCAACTATAACTTTTATAAATGCATTAAAATAATTGAAAAAAACTTTCAAACATCAAATAAATAATAATTAATATCTCTCAAATATCACTTAATTTAATCAATTTACAATATCCTATAAATTAATTAAATCATGTGGTTTTCCAGAGAATTCGGTATTACGGTTGTGCGATTCCAAGGTGTAAATTTAGTCGGCGATTAATATCAAACTATTCGAATATTAATGTTCACATGTCACTTAGTAGGTGGTGTAACATGTTGATTGAATTTATCACTTATGCATCTGTTGGTAATATCCAATTTTACTTATTATAAGCGGTACCCTATAGTGACAATTATTTACGCCAATTCTTTTCAACAAAACTATATCACATTAGGACTAGAATTTGGTAACGGTCAAAATTCCAGTATTGTCAACATTCAACTTTATAGTCTAAACACAAAGTCAATGTTCAATAATAACAATTATTATTAACCGAAGTGCTTTGGCTAGAGACTTTGACTTTAAGTTTACTTTAGTTGACTGTGATGCTAACCTCATATAACCGAGGAGACAAATCCTCTCTTGAATAGTGTTTCACTTTCAACGCTTCCACTCGATCCAACTATAGTCGTTCGATGGATGTCGTTCCATGATTTAATTATAATCAACGCGGAGCTCCACATTGAAGATCAATAGTATTCTCAAGTCGAGAGAATTATATTAATTAGTCACATCGATATTCTCTGCTTGATGTTAGTTATATTAACCAATAGAAAACTATCGAGTGAGTCATTCCACAGTTATCCAATAACTATCAATGCGTAACCTCTTGGTGTCCCCAGTTGTCATGAGTAATATACTGCCCAACATTTGAAGAGCGTTACGTACTCTGGTTTCAACGGATATATCAATATCCAGTTTCAATGCATCTTGACTAGGAATATTTAAAATGATACATTTGTTTCATTGTGATAAATTACTCATGGTTACAACACTTTGTCACTACTATCACAAAATGTACCATTTATGGATTTTCTATTAAACATACTTCTAATTAAATTGATTAATTAATATAACCACTTTATATCAAGTAAATAATAGAAAGAAAATACCTTTATTTCGAACAAGATTAGTCAACGAGTTAGATATGTGTAACAAATTATATAATTGGCCCTAGGGCATAACTCTAACTCTATCAATCTCTCATTTGCGCTTGTGGTCAATTATGAAATCTTATTCCAACTTCTCCAATCAGTATTCTTAAAGCCAATTGGATCCGTCCCTTTGTGATTGGGTATGTTATTATGTTTTAGTTATCTACCCCTCAATCAGCTCTCTTCGATGGTAATCAACTGCTTTAATATGTGAAACGATTCGGGGTATGTCTCTCGACTTCTTGTGAGATATAAGTTCTATTACAAACTATAGTGCGACATTGTTATCATATAACAATGTTATGAGATTCTCAACATTTGGAATCAGCTCGGTTATAAATTTGCACACTTATATTTTTTGTATACATTGTTTTTATCACGACGCTATTCAATGTGATGTACTTTGGCTTTTTTCATTGAATCAGCCATGGTCTTCCATTTGGAACATTTCCAACTTAAAAATTATTGACTTGAACTTATTATTTACAAACTATACACAATATCACTTTTGAAGTATGAGTCCGAACACTCTTTAATAAGGAGTTTTTATTTCAGTAAATAATCTCCAGTATTTTCATAAATACATAAGAACACTTCAAGCAACCATTTAGTGATATCAATTTGGATTTGATATTTGCTTCATGCATCAAAAACATAAACAAATCACGTTATCGTTGTGATGACTAGGAAATTTTTAACATTTGAAATGGAATGTTTAATTGATTTTAAATATTTGGAGGCTAGTGTAACTTGAATTTTGAATATAAATATGAATTTGGCAATTAAATTATTGAATTCAATTTATTAAAGTTGGAAAAAAAATTTGAATCTTCAATTTTATGCTAATTAAAAATAATTCAATAGCTTAGAAAATCTATAATGATAATACTGAGGATAATGGAAGCTTCAAAATTGAATTTGAAAGTAATTTGTTCAGTTTTGGATTATATCATTTAAATCGATATTTAAAAATAGCCTTCCGAGGCACGGTCTCGGAATTTAACGAAACTAGTTCCATTGGATCCGTAATATTAAATTATTATCGGATTTCAAATTTCGTAGCTTTTGAAGTTATCATGTGATCGTAGATATAAACGCCTAGACAATAATTAATCGATTTAATATAAATTTATATACTCTAGTCAACAGCCGAAATTTCATCCCGTCAGCTGCTTTTCTTTCCCATCAGCCTTTCATCTCGGCCGACCTCCTCTGAAATAAGCCACGCTAGTAATTGATCATGTGTCCTTTTCTCGTTTAAATCACGCAAACTCCTTTCTTACTCCCTCAGTTCGAAAAATCAGAAATTGATGGTCGAAGCCTGAAAGAGAAAAAAGTTACGTCCCTCTTTTCAAAATCAACTTTCGATTCCAGCTTCTACAAATTAAATCGAAATCGAAATCGGAATCATGGTGGCCGCGGTTTCAAAAAAAAAGAGAAAAAAAAAGAAAAAAAAAGGGAAAAGTAACTCGCGACTTCCTGTAACAATGGCGATGAGGCGCTCGTGATGCTGTGGAGCGTGAGGCGATCAAGCAAGTGTAATCGTGCTCGCATGCGCGCATATGGGGAGACTTGGGCGACTTTGTCGGCAATGAAGCATAGGGTTTCGAACGCGAAGGCAAGCTCGCGCGCGATGGCATGGCCGCGATTTCGTTCTAGGGTTTAGGAGCGTTGCAATTTTGGGCGGTTGTGGGTTTGATTTTCAAGCGAGTTTGTAATGAGGTTGGGTGGTTTGAGTAGCGGAGAATGGTGGCTTTGGAGCACGTGACATCAGGGTTCGTCGTGAATATGGGATTGGGGCATCTCGGGTTTGAGCAATAGGTATAGTTTTTGTTTTAAATTTTGAACAGAAAAGAATATTTTTACAGTAAAACAATTCTGTTTAAATTTAAATACACATGCATATCTTAAATGTATATGCAATTTTTCAAATTTTATAAATATATCGATGTAGAATAATATAACTCAGCAAAAAAAGGAATGAAAAATTATTTTAGGTATATAAACAATTCTGTTTGAATATACAGTAAGAAATTTAAATGTAAAAAGGTTTTCAAATTTATATAGATTCTTGTTTAGTATATATGTAGTATTAAAAGAAAAATTAGTTTAACATTTATTTATTAGTTTAAACCCAAATTTACTAGTTAAATTAAATAATTAAATAGTGAAAAAAATTGTTTGATTTATTCAAATATTAATAAAAATCCTATAATTGTTTTACAAGGTCTGAAACCGTAAAGGAATGGTCAAAATGGAAAATGGGTTGCATGCATAGTCAAGGTGAGATCTTCTCACTCAATCAAATATTTTTCTGATTAATTTTTGAATAGTTAGATTTAAAATTGGTTGACTGTGTACTTGGATGATTGATTTATTATTCGTTATATTAGTTTAGAGCCTATACGCCGTATAATAGCGGATGATATTATATTTAAACTCATATACCGCGATATTCCACCTCGAAGTGGAATTGGTATTAGATATGTATTTGGAGTTGTTGATTTCCCGCATTATATAGCTGATGAGTCCCTATACGCCGCATAATAGCGGATGATATTATATTTGAACAGATATACCGTAATATTCCACCTCGAAGTGGAATTGGAATTATATATGTATTTGAAGTTGTTGATTTCCCGCATTAATAGCGGATGAGACCCTATACGCTGCATAATAGCGGATGATATTTTATAAATCCCATATACTGCGATATTCCACCTCGAAGTGAAATTGGTATTTAATTGTTGTGCTAACGTCTGTGGATGCAGGGAAAATCGGTTAGGGGGATCCAACTGGATTCCTCAAATATTTAATTTGTTTCATATGTTATGTGTTGATTATTTATAATCTCTGTGTGATTATATTAGTGATTAAAATCGTTGAAGGCTATAATTTAGTCGAAAAAATTTTTGGTATCGTAGGATACCAGAAATGAATAAAAATTTGATTTTGAAATTTAGGTAGAAAATTTATAATAAATTCAATTCAAAAGGAATGGCGAATTTTAAAAGAAGAAATTTAAATAGATAAGTTTTTATTTTGAAAACTTTTGAATAAATTCCAAAAATATGGGAAAATATTATAAAGGAATTTCGAGTAATATTGTTTAATAGTTGAAGAAATTATTTAAGATACGGATTTAAATATTTGAAAGAGATAAAAGAATTTATTTCAAAAGGAAATAAATTTAGAAATTTAATTTGGGATTTAATTTGGGGTTGAAATTAATTTTAGAAATCGATTTGGGATCTAATTAGGAGTTAAAATAAATTTTTGGAATCAATTTGGAAAATATTATTCGGTATTGGAAAATAAAATTAGAATTCAATTTGAAATTTGATTTGGTATTTGAAAGTGAATGTTTGGAGAACAATTTGAAAATCGTATATCAGTGGATATTTGAAAATTTAAATTCACAATGGGAATTTTATGAAAGAAAGGGAAATTTGTTTTGAAAATAAATATTGTTTTACTTTTATAAGTGTGGAAAGGAATTTACGGATTTGGGACATAAATTTAAAATAAATCCAGAAAGATTTATAAGTTCATTTGAATAAACCATTTTAGGATGGAATGTGGATTTTCCCTGAAAGCCGAGAATGTTTTCAACATAGTTATAAATATAAATTGAAGTTGTAAAGATGGTTTAAGGGAAAAAATGTTTGGAAAAATTATTTACTTAGGTTATTTTAAAAATCTTTAAAGTAAAAATATAATTTAAACTATTATAGAAGTGATTATTTGGATATTTAAATAGTTATATCCTATCTACTGATTTTTCTTTAAAATTTGTTTTGGACTTGAATTTTTATATACGATATTAGTATAATATTTTTTCATAGCTAATATTTAAGCAGGTATTTTAAAATAGTTTTATTTTAAATGTTTTTAAGTATATTTTGAATAAGTATTTTATATTATTTTCAAATATTTGAACTTGGTTGATTTTCAGTAGAAATGAATAAATATTTCAAAATATATTCCACGTAAGGAAAATGATTTGAAATTTGTTTTCAAAAGATTGAAATGTGGAAATTGATTTGAAATTGTTTTCAAATGATGAAGTGTGAACTTATATCTTGCGAAGATATGTTGAAATTAAATAATTTGGAAAAATTATTTGAAATCCAGTGACTGTTGTGAATGTTGATTGATAGTTAAATAAACGACTATCAATATTGGCCTTTTTAATGGCATTTGAATCTCGATGCGATCGGGAGTCGAATTCCAAGTGGATATCCAAAAACCACATCGAACCTTTGTGATTGTGATGGATCTTTTATTTAAAAGATCAAAGTGAAAATTGTTGTGATTTGTTGAAATCTAAATATAACACTTATTTTTTTTAAATAAGCGCTCGTTATTCGGATTAGCCGGGAGAGGATTTTGTGTCATATAACCCATTCCGAATAGTGATTCGACGAAATTAATAGCATTTGAAGATGGTGGTGAAGACCGGGTGTCTTCGAAAATGTAGGATAACCTATCGAATGTTTCTGCACTGAGTTGCTCCGGTATATAGATCTCCACATGTGTTGGGGAGTCCGATCGAAATTGTGCATACCTGGATTTGCAAGGGCTTCTTCCTTTATGGGATGAGGTGCCTTCGGTTCTGTTCGAACCTGGAACAGACTTGTGTGGTTGTATGTCTAACACTACACTTTGAGATATAAAGAAGATTTCTTTCAAATACATATATGTTGGTGGCGGAGAATTTATTCTCTTAGCTTAACACCCTTCTCTGAGACGTACGAGCTCAGAGGTTATGTAGTTGAAGGTTATCAGCGATCTACTCCCAATTTGGTAGTGTGGCAAGCTAAGTGCTGTTGTGTGTTGATGATCATTTGTTGATCATTTGTGACCAAAGCATGGCATTCGTGTAAAGCGTAGCTTTGTGGACGAGACCTCATCGAACCTCATCGGACCTCACTCCCCGAAAATGGTCGAAACAGGAAAGATGCAGCAAGGTTATGAGGGTCGCACCCTTTAGGGTACGTCATTTCCTTCTGGAAAAAGGTGGCATCATGGTATGGAGCCCAGATACTTAACCTATGTGGTTGCTGTAATCTCATTTACTGTGTGGTTGTTGCTTTATGGTTGAGGATCCTCGGATAAAGGTCGCAAACGACCGGGGGATGACATACTTGAGTAGTAGTTACCTAGTTACAGAGGTAACCCGGCCTTGTGTTGGCAGAGATCCGGGTAGGTTCTCAGGACCTCCCTCCAGAGTCGTACCCATGTGGCAGTAGGAAGTTCATTAGCCTGACCATTTGTTGGAAATCCAAAGAAACAATGCGCGTCCTATACGGTTTTAGTTGTATACCTGCCATAGAATGTGGCGGTAACCTACTATTAAACATGGTAGCTATAGTAGGCATAAGTGCGCAATGCCTATGCTGGCTAAGATTAATATTATGCTTTCAAAATGTTTTCCACACTATGCACTAAAAATAATAATATCGAAGGATTTTCCATATCAAGCATGTGACGCCCCACCTCTATACCCACGCTAGCCAAGAACACTACGGTGTAGTGCTGTCAACTAGCACGGAGAATAAGGCTGTTGAGGAGTGACCATCCGTGTAATTGCTTTGTGCGAGCACCGATATGCCAGATAGTAAAAACGTGCATTTCATTTCAGGAGGAAATCCGACATGCCGATGCAAACTCAAAGCTACTACACAGTGGCTATAATAGTCTAGGACAAAAATATAAAATAATAACACAGATAATATAAATGCGGAACACAGATGAAACAGAAAGTCTCATATATATATATAATAACTGATGTCAGTTACAATACATTTGACACGGTACATGTGATACAACTACAATAGTCGACTCAGGAAGTTATATATACAAGTACATTATCGACTAATATACATGAATACATATCAACCTATACTATGACTCGACAACTCCAAAAGATATGAAAAGTCTTCATAGCTCAAGCAGCATCCCAAAGCAGAATGTCTACAACCAGAAATAACTCGGGTCTGACCCGAGTATTACATTCAAAAGAAAATAATACCCGGGTCAGTCTAATTCAAACTCAGTTATTAGTGCACAGAAGCAATAATAATTAAATAATGAATAGACGACAGTCACAGAAGTAAATTTACCTATCTAATTCTTAAATAAGAAATCGGATAACGGTAAATATAACGCGAACCAATTCAAATCAATTGGAACATCAATTAAAAGGTCAACACGAGTAGGGCTGCAGTATACGCACGCGTATACTGCCTCGCCACTACAACATATGGAATACGAAATAGATCCATAAATCAAAAGCAAAAGAAATAACAATAAAAGCAGTACCGTGTGGCTGCAGTTCACGCTTGCGTGCACTGCCTTGCCACTACAGTGATGATGTACCCAATGAATACCGTGTGGCTGTAGTTCACGCTAGCGTGCACTGCCTTGCCACCACAGTGATGATGTACCCAATAAAAATTCGCAAGCAAACACAAGATCAAACCCGAGTCACCGGATTCAACTCAGGTGTAATTCGAAAATCAATCCAAATGCCATCAAATAGTACAAGGCCACATATATAAATATGTAGAAAATGACAATAACTAACTCAGGAATGCAGTACAGTGTACCACAAGCAAACCCATATGACATGCATACAAGGATTTCAAGTGAACTCAACAAGATTGTTAAATCCAAATGAACAAAATAATGCAAACCAACATCAGTGACTCGGGTACAAAATGAAATGGTTAAAATAACCATATATGCACACTGCAGCAGCTCAAGTGAACAGAGAGAAGCAACTGGCAACAATGCACAGTGCCTCAATGAATTAAACAAGACTCAAGTGTAGCCTCAATATCAAAGAAGTAAACCCCAAATACATGAAGCAGTGATCTACATAATTATATGTAGTATAACCACACTTATTTATGTAAACAAGAGTGACACCACCAAACTGAAGAATGCCAAACACTGTCACTAGTGTAACAAAATAAACACAATGTCAAAATAGCACTGCAAATACAAACAGGTAGGTACAGGCTAAAGAAGAAAGCACAAAAATAAGGCAATGCAATGTAAACATTGCCTAGCATACATATGAATCAATTTCATATGTACAACAAACACCCAAACAATGCAACAGTGAAAAACACTAGTGAAAAGGGTCACAAAGCAATGGTTCCAAAATGAAATGAACCAGAAGAAGGCAACTGAATTTTGCATGAATGGCTACAAGTATATGAAATGTACTTGTAAACATATGAATGCCAACAGTATGGATATATAGTGATGCAAGATGAAGCATACTCAGGGTTAATGCACATATCAACGAGATGTTCAAGTCGACATAATTGGTGCAGTGCAAAAAGAAATCAAAACAGAGGTAGCAGGTTGGAATGCTCACAGTTATAAAGAAGAACAAGAAGGCATGGACTAGTGACAAATCAAGGCTCAAACATGCACAATATCAAAGAAATAAAGTAGCAGACCAGTGCAAGACAGTGGTCTAAAAATATCAAAGTGTATAGGTCAGGGAAGAACCCAGACCACATGAATTAAGTGTGCAACTGACTTGAATGTCACAAATCGCAACCAACATAATGGATACAACTGATGAATGGTGCAAGGGACAGCACACATAAAGTTCAAGTATAACAATAATGCTCAGTGGGTTTGAGTTCAAAACAAAGCATCAGTTCACATGACCACTGCAACAAATCTCCACCAAAAAAAATATAGCAAGTTTTGAAGATAATGATATACAGGTCAGTGGAAACAAAACAATAATGCTCAAGTTCTCAACCAAAGACAGTAACGGCCGAAGTTATGGCAAATTTTATCAACATCGAGCAAAGATCAAATCGAAGCCGAAGACCACGAAATCAAACAAGCAAACGAATTCGAATAGTTCGAATAAGATGTGAGTAACATAAATTACTCACCTATGCTTTGGAAGTGAAGGCGGCTCGACCTATTTTTGAAGTAGCCGTACGAATTGGGGGATCGATTGCCGAAGCCCTAGCGGCTGAAGACGTGTGAAGGCTCCATGCTCCATCGAAGTTGAACTCGATCGAGTTGAAGACGACGATTGCCGAAGCCCTAAATTTCGAAAAGGAGACGAACGGCAGCCATTATATCGTTTTGTTTAGGGTTTAAAAAAAATGAAAATGAGAAAGGGGGTCGGGTCGAACGAAAATGAAGATGGAGGAAAGGGGGTTTATTGGGCCGGTGTGAATAATTATCACGACACCAAAGAAAAGTGGGTCAAATAATTTTTTAAAGCCCTTTAATTTTACTAAAAATTTGTAAAAGAATTTTAAATTCAAATTTAAAAACTTAAAATGGCAATTTGCAACAATATTAATCGTCTAGATATCGATTATTAATTGATGCGAAAAAAAACCGGGTTGTTACAAACTCCCCTTCTTAAAGAAATTGCGTCCTCGCAATCTTAAGGAATAAATGGACAAAAGGTAACAACCATAAAAGCATATCATCACAAAATGACGAAATTTGAAAATAAGAAGTTCACCATATAGAGTATGAAAGACAAAGCCAGAACATGTTTGCTCGATGAATTCTCTGGATTCCAAAGTGAAATCCATAGAACTAGAGAACACTGAACTTTCACGAGAAGAACATCTTTATTTCGAAGGTGCTGAACCCCCGAAACATTGATGTGAATAGAATGTTGCTCAAAGTCAAATCTGGTGAAACTTCAATTTCTTCAATAACACCGGGCTCAAGAATAAAATCGGAATCCTTAAGGCATTTCCGTAGAAGGAAGACGCGTGAAACACGTCATGAATAACAGAAAATTGAGCCGGTAATAAGAGGCGCTAAGCCAAGAAACTAATACGTTCAGTGATAGGAAATGGCCCAATATATCGAGGCACTAACTTTCCCGACCGACTGAAACGCACAACACCTATCATAGGTGAGACACGAGTAATTTGGAACAACAGCGTAGTACAATAACCATACGCCAGATGAATCAAAGCTTCATTAATTCGGAACGCCGACGTAGTACAAAACAGTATGTCCAATGAACCGATCACCATAAAAGAACATCAGACGCAAGTCCATAAAAGGAATGAGACGAAGCTCAATAAAATGAAGTACATCGAAATGTCTGATGAACTTGGTAAAAAGATGATTCCATACGGACATCACCAAAGAAACAACCACTTGTTGCCTACGACTAAGTGTATCGGCAACACGATTTCCCATCCGGGAGTGGTAAATAATATCAAGATCATAAGATGTAAGGAACTCGAGTCAACGTGGTTGACGCAAATTAAGTTCCTTATGAGAAAATAAATATTCCCAAGATTCATGATCAGGGTAGAGAACAAATTTCTCACCCAAAAATAATGATGCCAAATTTTGAAGAACGAAATCAATAGCCAAGAGCACTAGATCATGAGTGACATATCTAGTCTCAATTGGCATTAATGATTTAGAAACAAAAGAGACAGCACGTTCTCTTATGCAAGAGAATGGCATGCAAACCAATACGATTAGCATTGGTACAAACGATGAAGTCTTGGTTCCCTTCGGGAATCGCAAGAATAGAAGTATCGGGAAAGAGTTGTTTCAAATAATATTCTTTCCCGAAAAGCTAAAACTTTCGAAATTTACGATTTACTTTATGTAATTATCTTTTCAGAAAAATTTACATTTTGAAATTCAATTTACTGTGTCTGATTGTCTCACCAAAGCGTCTAGGAGATTCCTATCGATAACGTTGATCAAGCGCATCGACCAGAATTCTTAAAGCACTCAATGGGCAATACAATCATAAAATAATCTTTTAATTTCATAAAAGGAATTCACAAATTTTTCAACCTCAAACGGACAAGTCCGGAATTAAACGAATCAGTAAATGAAAGGGGTCATAGTCCTCGATTTTGCTGAAACGTTTAAATCGCTTCCTTATTCTTTTGAAAGCGTAAACTATAAAAATTTTGAAAACGATTTTTATTTTGAAACAATTTTTAAAACACGTGATTAAAACAGCGATATCAGTAGCAACTTCGATAAATGGATTTTCATTCATCAAAAGTGTCACAAGAATCTTCTCAAAGATAGAAAGGGGTATCATACCCTAAACTTGTATTCATAACAAGTCAATGACACACGAATTCACCAATGCACAAAAATTGATAAAACTTATCAATAGAAATCACGAAAATTGGTGAAGCACAAATTCCAGAAGACTACACAAGAAATCCAGAAATCACAAGATGAGAGTATGAAAACTCGAATGGGAGTATGAAAACTCGAATGAGAGTATGAAAACTCGAATGGGAGTATGAAAACTCAAATGAGAGTATGAAAACTCAGATGGGAGTATGAAAACTCACCTATACGCGAGCATGAAAACTCATCAGCACATGTAACGCAAAGCGAGAACGGGAGCATGAAAACTCACCTACACGCGAGCATGAAAACTCATCAACACGTGCAACGCAAAGCGAGAACGGGAGCACGAAAACTCACCTACATGCGAGCATGAAAATTCATCAGCACGTGCAACGCATAACGAGAACGGGAGCACGAAAACTCACCTACATGTGAGCATGAAAACTCACCAACACGTGCAAGGCAAAGCGAGAACGGGAGCATGGAAACTCACCTACACGTGAGCATGAAAACTCATCAGTACATGTAACGCAAAGCGAGAACGGGAGCATGAAAACTCACCTACACGCGAGCATGAAAACTCATCAACACGTGCAACGCAAAGCGAGAACGGGAGCACGAAAACTCACCTACATGCGAGCATGAAAATTCATCAGCACGTGCAACGCATAACGAGACGCTAACTCATGGTTGCAAGCCCTTAATTTTGACACACGAATGGCCCGAAGACCGTGGGGCGCTACCCCACATGTGTGAGTCGGAATCACACAGATTGAGGTCTAGACTAACCAAAAATCAAAAAGGTATGTGTGAGTGGAATCACACAAGTGGTGTCTAGTCTAACCTCGCAAACAAAAGAAAAGTATGTGTGAGTGGAATCACACAAGTGGTGTCTAGGCTAACCGAAAAGGTATGTGTGAATGGAATCACACAGGTGGTGTCTAGCCTAACCAAAAGGAGACATCGCACAATTGCTAGTCTAAATCATAAGAATGATCGTCATGATCAACGAGAAGTGCCAATTACATTAAGTTAGTGAATATAAAAGTTTAGCTTCATGTCCCATAACCACTAGCTTAACTTAAATATTTACGAACAAACTGTAAATCTTCACTAATAAAATTGTCACAAGAGGTTCAATCGAACAAGTCCAAGAATTAACCGACGAAGTGAACGCAAGCGTTTCATACCACTTGTTTTACTAAGTCGTTTAATTAGATTTCTCATCCGAGTGAGGTAAAGGTTTGTATATACTAATAGATTGGAAAACGGTTTAAGAAAAGAGCTTTGTTATTAAAAATAGAGTTGAAATTGTTTGTTAAAAGAGTTTTGATATTTACTACTAGTATTGAAACCTTTATATTTTTAAAGTGACAAATCACAAAAATGATTGTAGAAACAATCAATCACAAGAATTCACATACGAAGATGTGAATAGAATCCAAAGAAATCAATACTGTACCCATCAAAAGGTATGTTCACGAAAATCCCGAAGAAAAGATCATCAAAGTTGCTAATAAATGATAGCAACAAATCGGGGAATTAACAAGAATTGATTAAATTTGAAAACCAAATGAATTCACTAAGATTCGCATTCGAAGACGTGAATAAAATCCGAAGAATTCGATTCCAATCCATCAAAGTAGGAATACCCAAAAATTCCTGAAATAGAAGTTATCAAAGTCGACAAAGGTGATAACAACTAATCGGAAAAGAAGAATCGATCAACAATTGGAAAAACGAAGCAAAACGAGCATAAATGCATGAATGACTTTAACAAAAGTAAAAGTCAAGTCAACGTCGATATCGACAAGGCAAAGTCCAAGACAATTTCTTTTATACCAAAGAAATTTTAAAACTATCAGAGAGGCACATGAAAACCAACAAACCATGGATAAGCAGACAGAGTCGACAATTGAAACTCAATTTGTCTCAAAGATTGATACCCAAAACCCAATTGCATGGAGACTCCATCCAGTACACGAATCAGAGATAAGAATGCATAGATACAGCAGTTCGAATAAACAATGCGAGCTCAAATCGAAGTGGGTACGAGTTGCAGCAATATGCAACTTGGTAGAGCATATACACAATGATACTTAGCAGTGCATACTCAAATGAGCAAACGCAACAGAGAATAGCAGCAATGCTCATGAAAAAGAGTTAGGAATTCATACCTAACTATCAAAGATGATCTTAGACAAAGATGTGAAATAAAACATCGACAAATAGTTGTAACACATGTTCCATCTAAGTAATGTTTTATATTCGTCCTAAACCCCAGGCTTTGATACCAAGCTGTGACGCCCCACCTCTATACCCACGCTAGCCAAGAACACTACGGTGTAGTGCTGTCAACTAGCACGGAGAATAAGGCTGTTGAGGAGCGACCATCCGTGTAATTGCTTTGTGCGACCACCGATATGCCAGATAGTAAAAACGTGCATTTCATTTCAGGAGGAAATCCGACATGCCGATGCAAACTCAAAGCTACTACACAGTGGCTATAATAGTCTAGGACAAAAATATAAAATAATAACTTAGATAATATAAATGCGGAACACAGATGAAACAGAAAGTCTCATATATATATAATAACTGATGTCAGTTTCAATACATTTGACACGGTACATGTGATACAACTACAACAGTCGACTCAGGAAGTTATATATACAAGTACATTATCGACTAATATACATGAAAACATATCAACCTATACTATGACTCGACAACTCCAAAAGATATAAAAAGTCTTCATAGCTCAAGCAGCATCCCAAAGCAGAATGTCTACAACCTGAAATAACTCGGGTCTGACCCGAGTATTACATTCAAAAGAAAATAATACCCGGGTCAGTCTAATTCAAACTCAGTTATTAGTGCACAGAAGCAATAATAATTAAATAATGAATAGACGACAGTCACAGAAGTAAATTTACCTATCCGATTCTTAAATAAGAAATCGGATAACGGTAAATATAACGCGAACCAATTCAAATCAATTGGAACATCAATTAAAAGGTCAACACGAGTAGGGCTGCAGTATACGCACGCGTATACTGCCTCGCCACTACAACATATGGAATACGAAATAGATCCATAAATCAAAAGAAAAAGAAATAACAATAAAAGCAGTACCTTGTGGCTGCAGTTCACGCTTGCGTGCACTGCCTTGCCACTACAGTGATGATGTACCCAATGAATACCGTGTGGCTGTAGTTCACGCTTGCGTGCACTGCCTTGCCACCACAGTGATGATGTACCCAATAAAAATTCGCAAGCAAACACAAGATCAAACCCGAGTCACCGGATTCAACTCAGGTGTAATTCGAAAATCAATCCAAATGCCATCAAATAGTACAAGGCCACATATATAAATATGTAGAAAATGACAATAACTAACTCAGGAATGCAGTACAGTGTACCACAAGCAAACCCATATGACATGCATACAAGGATTTCAAGTGAACTCAACAAGATTGTTAAATCCAAATGAACAAAATAATGCAAACCAACATCAGTGACTTGGGTACAAAATGAAATGGTTAAAATAACCATATATGCACACTGCAGCAGCTCAAGTGAACAGAGAGAAGCAACTGGCAACAATGCACAGTGCCTCAATGAATTAAACAAGACTCAAGTGTAGCCTCAATATCAAAGAAGTAAACCCCAAATACATGAAGCAGTGATCTACATAATTATATGTAGTATAACCACACTTATTTATGTAAACAAGAGTGACACCACCAAACTGAAGAATGCCAAACACTGTCACTAGTGTAACAAAATAAACACAATGTCAAAATAGCACTGCAAATACAAACAGGTAGGTACAGGCTAAAGAAGAAAGCACAAAAATAAGGCAATGCAATGTAAACATTGCCTAGCATACATATGAATCAATTTCATATGTACAACAAACACCCAAATAATGCAACAGTGAAAAACACTAGTGAAAAGGGTCACAAAGCAATGGTTCCAAAATGAAATGAACCAGAAGAAGGCAAATGAATTTTGCATGAATGGCTACAAGTATATGAAATGTACTTGTAAACATATGAATGCCAACAGTATGGATATATAATGATGCAAGATGAAGCATACTCAGGGTTAATGCACATATCAACGAGATGTTCAAGTCGACATAATTGGTGCAGTGCAAAAAGAAATCAAAATAGAGGTAGCAGGTTGGAATGCTCACAGTTATAAAGAAGAACAAGAAGGCATGGACTAGTGACAAATCAAGGCTCAAACATGCACAATATCAAAGAAATAAAGTAGCAGACCAGTGCAAGACAGTGGTCTAAAAATATCAAAGTGTATAGGTCAGGGAAGAACCCAGACCACATGAATTAAGTGTGCAACTGACTTGAATGTCACAAATCGCAACCAACATAATGGATACAACTGATGAATGGTGCAAGGGACAGCACACATAAAGTTCAAGTATAACAATAATGCTCAGTGGGTTTGAGTTCAAAACAAAGCATCAGTTCACATGACCACTGCAACAAATCTCCACCAAAAAAAATATAGCAAGTTTTGAAGATAATGATATACAGGTCAGTGGAAACAAAACAATAATGCTCAAGTTCTCAACCAAAGACAGTAACGGCCGAAGTTATGGCAAATTTTATCAACATCGAGCAAAGATCAAATCGAAGCCGAAGACCACGAAATCAAACAAGCAAACGAATTCGAATAGTTCGAATAAGATGTGAGTAACATAAATTACTCACCTAAGCTTTGGAAGTGAAGGCGGCTCGACCTATTTTTGAAGTAGCCGTACAAATTGGGGGATCGATTGCCGAAGCCCTAGCTGCTGAAGACGTGTGAAGGCTCCATGCTCCATCGAAGTTGAACTCGATCGAGTTGAAGACGATGATTGCCGAAGCCCTAAATTTCGAAAGGGAGACGAATGGCAGCTATTATATCGTTTTGTTTAGGGTTTAAAAAAAATGAAAATGAGAAAGGGGGTCGGGTCGAAGAAAATGAAGATGGAGGAAAGGGGGTTTATTGGGCCGGTGTGAATAATTATCACGGCACCAAAGAAAAGTGGGTCAAATAATTTTTTAAAGCCCTTTAATTTTACTAAAAATTTGTAAAAGAATTTTAAATTCAAATTTAAAAACTTCAAATGGCAATTTGCAACAATATTAATCGTCAAGATATCGATTATTAATTGATGCGGAAAAAAAACCGGGTTGTTACAAAGCATGTTTGACTATCATAAGGAGAAATCTCCTCCAATTCTGCGTTTGCATTGTGTGTGTGGCGGGAGGCCTTATGGTAGTTTCATTTTCCAAAAAGCATAGTGGATTTCTTTTCCTTTCTTTTTGAAAATTACCATTTTTAAGATCTCACACCAGTCCCACGACTGACCTGGAGTTTATTATTCCCTTTCTAAACTCTGGGTCCCCACATTTTTCCACACGGGCAGCCTAGAGTCAGGTTATCAGTTATTCGAGAGCGAAGTCAAGAAGTTGCTTTGGAGATCTAAAGGCAAGCTGGATGGCGAGACGTACCACTTATACTATGTAGTGTCCGTTTGCGTTTGGGTTAGTGCAAGTCAAATTTTATTGTACACAAATTACTATAGCTGCCAGTTTTTGTATTATGTCGTTGTAAACTCTAACAATGTGATGTATAAACTGATATAGTACTTTTGTTTTAAAGATATTCATTTATCTATTATATGTTATTCCGCTGCGAATTGTGAGATTCTGTTTATTGTTTCCATTTCTTCTTCTTCTACCTATTTCTTATTTCCGAAGACTCGTACATTTGTTCCACTTTGGGCTGAATTGTTGTGGGATTTTGCCAGCTCAAAACGGGTACGGATTTGCGGGCCTTTACAGCAGTATCAAAGCATTTGGTTAAGCGACAATCTTGGCTCTGTTGGTTGTTACTCATTAGAGATAGGGTCCGTAGTACTCTAGAATGAGTTTGAGAGTATTAATAGATATGAGCGTGTATTTGTTAGTGAATACAAAATTGTTTCGTATTGTGATGACTGGTTTGTGTAGTGGTATATGGATTGTGGTCGATATAGTCCGTATAACTCTATCGATAGGAATCTCTAAACACATGTATAGAAAAATTCGACACGATGTTGTTTTAAAATAGGGTGAATGAAATAATTTTACCCAAAACTATTTTCAATGATAAAGGAAATAATCTTTGTAAATTATTATAGTATACGATTGTTTGATTGTTAGGAAGTGACAATATTATTATCATTTGAATAGGAAATTGAAATTGTAACTCCAAAATTAAGAAATAAATTCACAAACAAATGGAAGTTGAGAATATATATTGTAAATGTGATTTGTAATTTGAAACGGAATTCTAGAGAAGTATTTGGAAATGTTTTGAAAATAATTTGAAAATGGAGATTTGGGAAGTTTAAATCCCTTTGGATTTTGAAGATGATTTTCAAAGGTTTTGGAAAAGTGTTTTGAAGGGATGAAAGCTCTAAACTCTTTTAGGTCGTTGGAAAATAACTAAGGGAACGACTGCAGCATCATCGATGTTCATTTTCGAGTTTCCAAGAGAGGAATTGCTGCTAAATTATTGTAAGTGGAAGTTGTTTGCAAACTGGGTTTGATTTTAGAAATTTAAAGGGATAATTTGAATTGATTTCAAAAATGGTTGTGAATTGTGGAAAATACTCTGGAATCTTATAAAAAATAGTTATGGAATAAAATTTTATAAGGCAGAAAATAAAATTGTGAATGAATGAATAAATTTACAGTTGTAAGCAAATGAAAGTGAAATTGAATGTTGAAATTCATTTCGAATTTGTAAGTAAATAAAACTGGAATTGGAATTGAATTTGATTTGTGATAAACAAAGCGAAGTATTGAAATGAAATTAGTAAGTGAAAATAATTGAAGAAATGACAAATTAGTATGGTTTGGAATGAATTGAATTCAATATTTATAAATAAAAGATAAATTAAATTTATATGGAATTTGAAATCCAGTTTAAATATAAGTGGTTGTAAACCAAATGGTGAATTGAAATTGAATTGTGTTTGGGGATGAACAGAAGAATAAAACTAGAATTGAAAACTAAATATCAGAAACCAATTTGAATTGTGTGAAATAAAATGAAGTTGTAAAATTAGTTCGAAGTGAACTGAAGATAATAAAGGTGGGAAAAATGGTTTGAGATAAATTGAATTGGAATTTGTATTGAATTTGTAAATGAAACTAATTTAAAATAGTGAAATGAATCAGTTGTGAATGAAAGATAATCGATAAAATTCAAGATTTAGAAGATAAATTGAATCCAAATAGAATTGAAACTGTAAATTGAATTCAAATGAAATTGAAAATGTAAAGTTGAATGAAAATGGATATATAACTTCAATAGTGAAGTAAAAATGGTATAAGAAGTAAGTATTCAAACTTTTGTAATGGAATGTGCAAAATGATTTTTGAATGTACAAATTGGATATGGGTATTAAATAGCTTACAGGTGATATAAAGGAAAATGGAATTGGGATTTGATTTTCGAAGATAGATTTAAATTGCTCGACAAAAAGGTATGTATTTAAATTTCAGTATGAAATTTGATGATTTTCTTGTCCAGCCGCTTGGCTTTTTGTTTTCTTTTGAAATCTGCGGGCCTGTGGTGCCATTTTATAGTCGTACCGAGCTAGCCGCTCAAAGGAGATGCTGGCGAAATTTTCCGACAATTTAGGAAGTAAGAAAAAATTTGATAAAATTATGAAAATTTGGAATTTGAGTTTCAATTTAAATTTGAATTGACAAAGATAACAATATTGTTTGAAACTTACGGTTAAAGTTGAAAGGTTAGTTAAGGTGATAATAGATCTTTGATGAAAAAGATTATTTTGAAAAGTTGGCAAAACTGTTTGATTTTGGAAAAACAATAATTGGGTTAAGGATCATTCTTCTTAACTAGAAATTTCGGGACGAAATTCTTTTAAGGGGGAAGGATGTGACGACCCAGAAATTTTTAACATTTGAAATGGAATATTTAATTGATTTTAAATATTTGGAGGTTAGTTTAACTTGAATTTCGAATATAAATATGAATTTGGCAATTAAATTATTGAATTTAATTTATTAAAGTTGGAAAAAAAAATTAAATCTTCAATTTTAAGCTAACTAAAAATAATTCAAAGGCTTAGAAAATCTATAATGATAATACTGAGGATAATGGAAGCTTCAAAATTGAATTTGAAAGTAATTTATTCAGTTTTGGATTATATCGTTTAAATTGATATTTAAAAATAGCCTTTCGAGGCACGGTCTCGGAATTTAACGAAACCAGTTCCATTGGATCCGTAATATTGAATTATAATCGGATTTCAAATTAGTAGCTTTCAGAGTTATCGTTTGATCATACAAGATATAAACGCCTAGACAATAATTAATCGATTTAATATAAATTTATATACTCTAGTCAACAGCCGAAATATCATCTCGTCGGTTGCTTTTCTTTCCCATCAGCCTTTCATGTCGGCCGACCTCCTCTAAAATAAGCCACCCGAGTAATCGATCCTGTCTCCTTTTCTCGTTTAAATCACGCAACCTCCTTTCTTACTCCCTCAGTTCGAAAAATCAGTAATTTATGCATTTGGAGTTGTTGATTTCCCGCATTATATAGTGGATGAGACCCTATACGCTGCATAATAGCGGATGATATTTTATAAATCTCATATATTGCGATATTCCACCTCGAAGTGGAACTAGTATTTAATTGTTGTGCTAACGTCTGTGGATGCAGGGGAACGGGTTGGAGGGATCCAACTGGATTCCTCAAATATTTAATTTGTTTCATATGTTATGTGTTGATTATTTATAATCTCTATTTGATTATATTGGTGAATAAAATGGTTGAAGGCTATAATTTAGCCGAAAATATTTTTGGTATCATAGGAAACCAGAAATGAATAAAAATTTGATTTTGAAATTTGGGTTGAAAATTTATAATAAATTCAATTCAAAAGGAATAGGTGAATTTTAAAAGAAGAAATTTAAATAGATAAAGTTTTATTTTGAAAACTTATTGAATAAATTCAAAAAATATGGGAAAATATTTTTATAAAGGAATTTCGAGTAATATTGTTTAATAGTTTAAGAAATTATTTAAGATACGGATTTTAAATATTTGAAAGAGATAAAAGAATTAATTTCAAAAGGAAATAAATTTACAAATTAAATTTGGGATTTAATTTGGGGTAATTTTAGAAATCGATTTGGTATTTAATTTGGAGTTAAAATAATTTTTGGAATCAATTTGGAAAATCTGATTCGGTATTGGAAAATAAAATTAGAAATCAATTTGAAATTTGATTTGGTATTTGAAAGTGAATGTTCGAAAAACAATTTGAAAATCGTATATCAGTGGATATTTGAAAATTTAAATTCACAATGAGAATTTTATGAAAGAAATGGAAATTTGTTTTAAAAATAAATATTTTTTTATTTTTATAAGTGTGGAAATGAATTTACGGATTTGGGACGTAAATTTAAAATAAATCCATAAAGATTTATAAGTTTATTTGAATGAACCATATTAGAATGGAATGTGGATTTCCCTGAAAGCCGAGAATGTTTTCAATATAGTTATAAATATAAATTGAAGTTGTAAAGACGGTTTAAGGGAAAGAATGTTTGAAAAAATTATTTACTTAGGTTATTTTGAAAATCTTTAAAGTAAAAATATAATTTAAACTAATATATAAGTGATTATTTAAAGATTTAAATTGATATTTGTTTTAGAAATTGGATATTTAAATAGTTATATCCTATCTACTAATTTTATTTTAAAATTTGTTTTGGACTTGAATTTTTATATGCGATATTAGTACAATATTTTTTCATAACTAATATTTAAGCAAATATTTTAAAATAGTTTTATTTTAAATGTTTTCAAGTATATTTTGAATAAGTATTTTATATTATTTTAAAATATTTGAACTCGGCTGGTTTTCAGTGGAAATGAATAAATATTTGGAAATATATACCGCGTAAGGAAAATGATTTGAAATTTGTTTTCAAAAGATTGAAATGTGGAAATTGATTTGAAATTGTTTTCAAATGGATGAAGTGTGAACTTATATCTTGCGAAGTTATGTTGAAATTAAATAATTTGGAAAAAATATTTGAAATCCAGTGACTGTTGTGAATGTTGATCAATAGTTAAATAACCGACTATCAATATTGGACTTTTTAATGGCATTTGAATTTCGATGTGATCGGGAGCCGAATTCCAAGTGGATATCCGAAAACCTCATTGAACCTTTGTGATTGTGATGGATCTTTTATTTAAAAGATCAAAGTAAAAATTGTTGTGATTTGTTGAAATCTGAATATAACACTTATTTTTTTAAAATAAGCACTCGTTATTGGGATTAGCCGGGAGAGGACTTTGTGTCATATAACCCATTCTGAATAGTGATTCGATGAAATTAATAGCATTTGAAGACGGTGGCGAAGACCGAGTGCCTTTGAAAACGATAGGATAACCTATCGAATTTCTCTGCACTGAGTTGCTCCGGTATAGAGATTTCCACATGTGTTGAGGAGTCCGATCGGAATTGTGAATACCCGGATTTGCAAGGGCTTCTTCCTTTATTAGACGAGGTGCCTTCGGTTCTGTTCGAACCTGAAACAGACTTGCATGGTTGTATGTCTGACACTACACTTTGAGATATAAAGCAGATTTCTTTCAAATACATGCTGTTGGTGGCGGAGAATTTATTCTCTTAGCTTAACACCCTTCTCTGAGACGTACGAGTTCAGAGGTTATGTAGTTGAAGGTTATCAACGATATACTCCCAATTTGGTAGTGTGGCATACTAAGTGTTGTTGTATGTTGATGATCATTTATTGGTCATTTGTGACCAAAGCTTGGGATTCGTGTAAAGCGTAGCTTTGTGGAAGAGACCTCATCGGACCTCACACCCCGAAAATGGTCGAAACAGGAAAGATTCTGCAAGGTTATGAGGGTCGCACCCTTTAGGTTATGTCATTTCCTTCTGGAAAAAGGTGGTATCATGGTATGGAGCCCAGTTACTTAACATATGTGGTTGCTGCATTCTCATTTACTGTGTGGTTGTTGCTTTGTGGTTGAGGATCCTCGGATAAAGGTCGCAAACGACCGGGGGATGACATACTCGAGTAGTAGTTACCTAGTTACAGAGGTAACCCGGCCTTGTGTTGGCAGAGATCCGGGTAGGTTCTCGGGACGTCCCTCCAGAGGCGTACCCATGTGGCAGTAGGAAGTTCATTAGCCTGACCATTTGCTGGAAATCCAAAGAAACAATACGCGCCCTGTACGGTTTTAGTTGTATAACCTGCCATGGAATGTGGCGGTAACCTGCTATTGAACATGGTAGTTATAGTAGACATAAGTGCGAAATGCCTATGCTGACTAAGATTAATATTATGCTTTCTAAATGTTTTCCACACTATGCACTAAAAATAATAATATCAAAGGATTTTCCGTATCAAGCATGTTTGACTATCATAAGGAGAAATCTCCTCCAATTCTGCGTTTGCATTGTGTGTGTGGCGAGAGGCCTTATGGTGGTTTCATTTTCCAAAAAGCATAGTGGATTTCTTTTCCTTTCTTTGTGAAAATAACCATTTTTAAGATCTCACACCAGTCCCACGACTGACCTGGAGTTTATTGTTACCTTTCTAAACTCTGAGTGCCCACAATTTTTCACACGGGCAGCCTAGAGTCAGGTTATCAGTTATTCGGGAGCGAAGTCAAGAAGTTGCTATGGAGATCTGGAGGCAAGCTGGTTAGCGAGACGTACCACTTATACTATGTAGTGTTCATTTGTGTCTGGGTTAGTGCAAGTCAAATTTTATTGTACACAAGTTATTATAACTGCCAGTGTTTGTATTGTGTCGCTGTAAACTCTGATAATGTGATGTATAAACTAATATAGTATTTTTGTTTTAAAGATATTCATTTATCTATTATATGTGTTCCGCTATGAATTGTGAGATTCTGTTATTGTTTCCTTTTCTTCTTCTTCTACCTCTTTCTTCTTTAAACCCGAAGACTCGTACATTTGTTCCACTTTGGGCTAAATTGTTGTGGGATTTTGCCAGATCAAAAGGGGTACGGATTTGCGGGCTTTTACAGTGGTATCAGAGCATTTGGTCAAGGGACAACCTTGGCTCTGTTGGGTGTTACTCATTAGAGATAGAGTCAGTAGTACACTAGAATGAGTTTGAGAGTATTAATAGATATGAGCGCGTATTTGTTCGTGAATACAAAATTGTTTTATATTATGATGATTGGTTTGTTGAGTGGTATATGGATTGTGGTCGATATAGTCTGTACAACTCTATTGATAGGAATCTCTAAACACTTGTATAGAACAATTCGACACGATGTTGTTTTAAAATAGGGTGAATGAAATAATTTTACCCAAAACTATTTGTGTGTTTATAATAATATAAAGGAAATAATCTTTGTACATTATTATAGTATATGGTTGTTTGATTGTTAGGAAGTGACAATATTATTATCATTTGAATAGGAAATTGAAATCATAACTCCAAAATTAAGATATAAATTCACATACAAATGGAATTTGAGAATATAAATTGTAAAGGCGATTTGTAATTTGAAACGGAATTCCAGAGAAGTATTTGGAAATGTTTTGAAAAGAATTTGAAAATTTTGGAGATTGGGGAAGTTTAAATCCCTTTTGATTTTGAAGATGATTTTCAAAGGTTTTGGAAAAGTGTTTTGAAGGGATGAAAGCTCTAAACTCTTTTAGGTCGCTGGAAAATAACTTCGGCAATGACTACAGCATTATCGATGTTCATTTTCGAGTTTCCAAGAGAGGAATTACTGCTACATTATTGTAATGGAAGTTGTTTGCAAACTGGGTTTCGTTTTAGAAATTTAAAGGGATAGTCTGAATTGATTTCAAAAATGGTTGTGAATTATTGAAAAGTCTTTGGAATCTTATAAAAAAGTAGTTATGGAATAAAATTTTATAAAGCGGAAAATAAAACTGTGAATGAATGAATAAATTTACAATTGTGAGAAACTGAAAGTGAAATTGAATGTTGAAATTCGTTTCGAATTTGTAAGTAAATAAAACTGGAACTGGAATTGAATTTGATTTGTGATAAACAAAGCGAAGTATTGAAATGAAATTAGTAAGTGAAAATAATTGAAGAAATGACAAATTAAGATTCAATATTTATAAATGAAAGATAAATTAAATTTATATGGAATTTGAAATCCAGTTTAAATATAAGTGGTTGTAAGCCAAATGGTGAATTGAAATTGAATTGTGTTTGGGGATGAACAAAAGAACAAAACTGGAATTGAAAACTGAATATCGGAAACCAATTTGAATTGTGTGAAATAAAATAAAGTTGTAAAATTAGTTCAAAGTGAACTAAAGATAATAAAGGTGGGAAAAATGGTTTGAGATAAATTGGATTGGAATTTGTAATGAATTTGTAAATGAAACTAATTTAACATAGTGAAATGAATCAGTTGTGAATGAAAGATAATCGATAAAATTCGAGATTTAGAAGATAAATTGAATCCAAATAGAATTGAAAGTGTAAATCGAATTCAAATGAAATTGAAAATGTAAAGTTGAATGAAAAACTTGAATAGTGAAGTAAAAATGGTATAAGAAGTAAGTATTCAAACTTTTGTAATGGAATGTGCAAAATGATTTTTGAATGTACAAAATGGATATGGGTGTTAAATAGCTCACAGGTGATATAAAGGAAAATGGAATTGGGATTCGATTTTCGAAGATAGATTTGAATTGCTCGACAAAAAGTTATGTGTTTAAATTTAAGTATGAAATTTGATGATTTTCTTGTCCAGCCGCTTGGCTTTTTATTTTCTTTCGAAATCTGTGTGCCTGTGGTGCCATTTTGTAGTCGTACTGAGCTAGCCGCGCAAAGGAGACGCTGGTGAATTTTTTCGAAAATTTAGGTAGTTAGGAAAAATTTGAGAAAATTTTGAAATTTTGGAATTTGAATTTCAATTCAAATTTGAATTGACTAAGAAAACAATATTGTTTGAAACTTACGGTTAAAGTTGAAAGGTTAGTTAAGGTGATAATAGATCTTTGATGAAAAAGTTTTTTTGAAAAGTTGGTAAAACTGTTTGATTTTGGGAAAACAATAATTGGGTTAAGGATCATTCTTCTTAACTAGAAATTTCGAGACGAAATTCTTTTAAGAAGGTAAGAATGTGACGACCCGGAAATTTTTAACATTTGAAATGGAATATTTAATTGATTTTAAATATTTGGAGGTTAGTTTAACTTGAATTTCGAATATAAATATGAATTTGGCAATTAAATTATTGAATTTAATTTAATAAAATTGGGAAAAAAAATTGAATCTTCAATTTTAAGCTAATTAAAAATAATTCAAAGGCTTAGAAAATCTATAATGATAATACTGAGGATAATGGAAGCTTCAAAATTGAATTTGAATGTAATTTGTTCAGTTTTGGATTATATTGTTTAAATTGAGATTTAAAAATAGCCTTTCGAGGCACGGTCTCGGAATTTAACGAAACTAGTTCCATTAGATCCGTAATATTGAATTATTATCGGATTTCAAATTTCGTAGCTTTCGGAGTTATCGTGTGATCGTACGAGATATAAACGCCTAGATAATAATTAATCGATTTAATATAAATTTATATACTCTAGTCAACAGCCGAAATTTCATCCTGTCAGCTGCTTTTTTTTTCCATCGGCCTTTCATCTCGGCCGACCTCCTCTGAAATAAGCCACCCTAGTAATCGATCCTGTCTCCTTTTCTCGTTTAACTCATGCAACCTCCTTTCTTACTCCCTCGGTTCGAAAAATCAGAAATTGATGGCCGAAGCCTGAAAGAGAAAAAAATTACGTCCCTCATTTCAAAATCAACTTTCGATTCCAACTTCTGCAAATTAAATCGAAATTGGAATCATGGTGGCCACGATTTCAAAAAAAAGAAAAAAAAGAAAAGGGAAATGTAACTCGCGACTTTCTATAACAATGGAGACGAGGCGCTCGCGATGCTGTGGAGCGCGAGGCGATCAAGCAAGTGTAATCGCGCACGCATGCGTGCGTATGGGGAGACCTGGGCGACTTCGTCGGCAACGAAGCATAGGGTTTTGAACTCGAAGGCAACCTCGCGCGCGATGGCATGGCCGCCATTTCGTTCTAGGGTTTAGGAGCGTTGCAATTTTGGGCAGCTATAGGTTCGATTTTCAAGAGAGTTTGTCACGAGGTTGGGTGGTTTGAGTCGTGGAGAATGGTGGCTTTGGAGCGCGTGACATTACGGTTCGTCGTGAATATGGGATTGGGGCATCTCGGGTTTGAGCAATAGGTATAATTTTTGTTTTAAATTTTAAACAGAAAAGAATATTTTTACAGTAAAAACAATTCTGTTTAAATTTAAATACACATGCATACCTTAATATGTATATGCAATTTTTCAAATTTTATAAACATATGGATGCAGAAAAATATAATTCAGCAAAAAAAACGAATGAAAATTTATTTTAGGTATATAAACAATTCTGTTTGAATATATAGTAAGAAATTTTAATGTTAAAAGGTTTTCAAATTTATATAGATTTTTGTTTAGTATATATGTAGTATTAAAAGAAAAATTAGTTTAACATTTATTTATTAGTTTAAACCCAAATTTACTGGTTAAACTGAATAATTAAATAGTTAAAAAAATTGTTTGATTTATTCAAATATTAATAAAAATCCTATAATTGTTTTATAAGGTCTGAAACCGTGAAGGAATGGTCAAAATGGAAAATGGGTTGCATGCGTAGTCAAGGTAAGATCTTCTCGCTCGATCAAATATTTTTCTGATTTAAATTTTGAATAGTTAGATTTAAAATTGATTGACTGTGTGCTTGGATGATAGATTTATTATTCGTTATATTAGTTTAGACCCTATACGCCGCATAACAGCGGATGATATTATATTTAATCCCATATACCGCGATATTCCACCTCGAAGTGGAATTGGTATTATATACATATTTGGAGTTGTTGATTTTCCGCATTATATAGCGGATGAGACCCTATACGCCGCATAATAGTGGATGATATTATATTTAAAACCATGTACCGCTATATTCCACCTAGCAGTGGAATTGGTATTATATATGCATTTGGAGTTGTTGATTTCCCGCATTATATAGCAGATGAGACCCTATACACCGCATAATAGCGGATGATATTGTATCTAAAACCATACACCGCTATATTCCACCTAGAAGTGGAATTGGTATTTAATTGTTGTGCTAACGTCTGTGGATGCAAGGTAACGGGTTAGAGGGATCCAATAGGATTCCTTAAATATTTAATTCGTTTCATATGTTATGTGTTGATTATTTATAATCTCTATGTGATTATATTGGTGATTAAAATCGTTGAAGGCTATAATTTAGCCGGAAATATTTTTGGTATCGTAGGATACCAAAAATAAATAAAATTTGATTTTGAAATTAGGGTAGAAAATTTATAATAAGTTTAACTCAAAAGGAGTGGGTGAATTTTAAAAGAAGAAATTTAAATAGATAAAGTTTTATTTTGAAAACTTAATGAATAAATTCCAAAAATATGGGAAAATTTTTTTTACAGGAATTTCGAGTAATATTGTACAGTAGTTGCAGAAATTATTTAAGATACGGATTTTAAATATTTAAAAGAGATCAAAGAATTTATTTCAAAAGGAAATAAATTTAGAAATTAAATTTAGGATTTAATTTGGGGTTGAAATTAATTTTAGAAATCGATTTGGGATTTAATTTGGAGTTAAAATAATTTTTTGGAATCGTTTTGGAAATCTGGTTCGGTATCGAAAAATAAAATTAGAAATCAATTTGAAATTTGATTTGGTATTTGAAAGTGAATGTTTGGAAAACAATTTGAAAATCGATATCAGTGGATATTTGAAAATTTAAATTCACAATGAGAATTTTATGAAAAAGGGAAATTTGTTTTAAAAATTAATATTGTTTTATTTTTATAAGTGTGGAAAGGAATTTACGGATTTGGGATGTAAATTTAAAATAAATCCAGAAAGATTTATAAGTTTATTTGAATGAACCATTTTAGAATGGAATGTGGATTTTCCCTGAAAGCCGAGAATGTTTTCAATATAGTTATAAAAACAAATTGAAGTTGTAAAGATGGTTTAAGGGAAAGAATGTCTGGAAAAATTATTTACTTAGGTTATTTTGAGAATCTTTATAGTAAAAATATAATTTAAACTATTATAGAAGTGATTATTTAAAGTTTTAAATTGATATTTGTTTTAGAAATTGGATATTTAAATAGTTATATCCTATCTACTAATTTTATTTTAAAATTTGTTTTGGACTTGAATTTTTATATGCGATATTAGTATAATATTTTTTCATAACTAATATTTAAGCAAGTATTTTAAAATAGTTTTATTTTAAATGTTTTCAAGTATATTTTGAATAAGTATTTTATATTATTTTAAAATATTTGAACTCGGCTGATTTTCAGTGGAAATGAATAAATATTTAGAAATATATTCCGCGTAAGGAAAATGATTTGAAATTTGTTTTCAAAAGATTGAAATGTGGAAATTGATTTGAAATTGTTTTCAAATGGATGAAGTGTGAACTTATATCTTGCGAAGATATGTTGAAATTAAATAATTTGGGAAAATTATTTAAAATCCAGTGACTGTTGTGAATGTTGATTGATAGTTAAATAACCGACTATCAATATTTGCCTTTTTATTGGCATTTAAATTTCGATGCGACCGGGAGTCGAATTCCAAGTGGATATCCGAAAACAACATCGAACCTTTGTGATTGTGATGGATCTTTTATTTAAAAGATCAAAGTGAAAATTGTTGTGATTTTCATGTATAATCCTTTATTAATTAAGATAACTCCTTTTAAAAATGGGGACCGCTCCAAATTTCCTTCCCATTCCCGCTGACCCATCACATCCGCCAACATCTCTTCAGCCTTGTCCATCCTCTCCGATTCTCGTACCTCCCTCTGAACCTCCCTTACTTCCACTGCCAAACTCTTTTTCTGTTGCTCTTCCCTTTGACAGTGTTGTACTCGTCTCATCTCTTCCCTTTCGTGCCTCAACTGTTACTTCACCACCTCAACACCCTGTACCTTCCATGTCAACTCCTTCTCTTCCTAAACTGCTGCTAGCTTGGAACTCACTTTTCAAAGCAAGACCTAACAATGCTGGCGCCTATGTGCCACGTGATATACAACTTGAATTTCAAGGAGATGCAATTGTGCCACCTGCTGAAGTTGTCAAGGCGGGTAGTTCTTTGTGGTCTGATTATCTAGTCGGGTTTTTCCTTGATAACCCCCTACCATACTCAACTGTTCTGTATTATCTCAAGCGTTCTTGGAAGCTAGCTGGATCCATAACTGTAAAATCAGATGGCTTCCTGTTTTTGTTCAAGTTTAGTAATGAAGAAGATAGGAAAAGAATTTCTGAATCAGACCAGTTGTAATGAGGAATTAATTTTTTAATAGTGAAGCCGTGGGACGAAAATATAGGAAATAGCTGTAGTAGTATAAAATCAGTACCTGTGTGGATAAAATTATCAAATATACCATTGTATGCATGGTCTCCTTTGGGAATTAATTGGTTAACTGCCAGAGTTGGTAGGCTTCTTTGTATGGATGCATCAACTGAAAAATTTGAGCGTATCTCCTTTGCTAAATGTTTACTTGAAGTATCTCCAAACAATGAATTACCAGATAATTTCACAGTGATGTTGCTTGATGGTAATGAACAAGTTGTGAAGGTAGAATACTTATGGAAACCTGAAATCTGTACCATTTGTAAAGAGTTTGGGCACTTGATTACAAATTGCAGGAAATGTGAAAGTAATGAAACTGCTGAGCAATGTGAAATAAATGATCTACAGAAAGTTAGTGATGAAAAAAAGAATAGGATGAAAAAGGGGAGAGTAAATGAGAAAAAAGAAAGAGTTAAGCAAGTATGGCAAAAAGTAAATAAGAACAAGGATAAAAGAAGAAACCTGAGTGAAGATGTGGGAGTAGATGACTTGAAGATGCAAGGAGAAAATTTAGTTTCTGAGAATAATGGAGGTGGGAAAATAAATTTTGTGCATTTAGATGTGCATAAAACTCCAAGTAGTGAACTTTTTTGTTCTGTTTCCACACAAAACAAGTTCAATTTGCTGCACACTGAAGATGATGAGGATGACTCACTGGAAATGATTGAAGTGGAGGAAGGTGAAATAAATAATGAAGACTTGAATAAAGACAAATGTAATGGCGGGCACAAATGCAATACTTTTACTACTGATGGAAAAGAATATGTAAATAATGAACTAACAGCAACTGCTGTAGACCATATTTTGGATTCAGAAGATACAAATAGCCCAGAAATGTGCAATGAAAATGGTATTGGAAAACATATAGTGCATGAACCCTCTGATACACATGTCACAGAAATGGATAAAGAATGGTGCATTACATTTGAGCAACAAGTAACACATCTAGTAACAACCATGTATGAAGGCACTGTGGATGTACAAGTTACTGACCCAACACCCTACAATTTTTCAGTTGAATTGCCAGGGTGGCCAGTATGTATTACCAACTTCCAAACCACATCAGTTCCACATATTGACCCAACCACCACTCAAACATGTTCCCAACCTCCTTCCCCTCGTTCACAGCCGCATAGGAAAATAGAAACTAGATCTCTCTCTGCTAAGAGAAGAAATATCTCTTCCTTGCCTCAATAATTTTAATGTTGAATAAAATTGCATCTTGGAATCTCATAGGAGCTCACAGTAACTTGAAACTTGATCAGGTGAAAAGAACTATCAATGAGTACAATATCTGTCTTTTTGGCCTTCTCGAAACTAAACTAAATCTACCTTTATCAACTAGAGCTGTTTCTTATATCAATCCAACCTGGTCCTTCCATCATAACCTTGATAGTGCCTCTTACGGCAGGATTCTAGTCATCTATGATCCTGCTGTATTAACTCTTACTCCCCTTCTTTCTACAAGACAGTACATCCACTTTCATGTTCATGGCACTCAATCCCAATCCTCATTCTACATTACGTTTGTTTATGCTGACAATAATGTCAACTCCAGGAAAGTATTTTTTAATGCTTTGCCACCTTTAAGACGGTCCACTCACCCTTGGATTGTGTTGGGTGATTTTAACTCCTGTTTTGAATACACTGACAAAACTGGTGGAACTCCTCTTACTTCAAATGACCTTGATCCTCTCAATCTTGTTGTTCATGAATCTGATTTGATCATGGTTAACAAATCTGGAGCAAAGTATTCTTGGAATAATAGAAGTCGAAGTGGTATTCGTACCTTCACTACTATAGATCACACCTTTTGCAACCTTCAAGCTCCTCACACTGGCCTTCCATTTCAGTTTACCTTCCTCAACCTATAATGTCAGATCACTCACCTTTAATTTTAACTCTTGGTCTCCATTTTCAAAAGGAAAAGAGAAGTTTTAAATTTTTTAAAGCTTGGGTTAAACATGAACACTTCTTTGTTTTAGTATCTAAAGTTAGCTCTGATTTTTCATGTTATGGTAATCCTATGTTCAAGTTTTGCAGGAAGCTAGAATGTATTAAGAAGGAGATGAAAATGTGGGCATCCACAACTTTTGGCACTGGTTGTCTGATGTCAACAAGCCTAAAGGATAAACTGAAGAGGCAACAAGATTACATGATGGAGCATCCTCTTGATGTCCAAGCTGCTGAAGAAGAAAGTATGCTATTCAAAGAAGTTAATATTGCTTTGTATTTGGAGGCTAGTATGAAGAGACAACAACTGCACAAAAAATGGATTGCTGAAGGAGACAAAAATACCAAGTTTTTTCATGATTCTATAAAGGTTAAGCATGCGAGAGAGAATATTCATAGCATTTTTGATGAACATGGTACCTTACATTCATCTGCTGATACTGTTGATAAGGCTTTTATTGACTACTTCTCAAATATGCTTGGTAACTCTGAAGGTTTTATTCCTGATCTTGATAACATATCTTCTATTTCACTTCCCTGTATCTCTGACCTGGAAGTTGCATGGCTTATTACCCCTGTCACTGATGAGGAGATTAAAACTACTCTCTTCTCAATGAATCAGCAATCATTAGGTGGTCCAGATGGTTTAAATGTGATTTTCTTTATTTCCACTTGGAGTGTTTTGGGTATTGAGTTCTGTAGAGCCATACATAATTTTTTCAACAAATGTAAGATGTTAGTTGAAGTTAATTGTACTAATATTGCTCTTATTCCCAAAGTTAATCCACCAACTAGTGTCTCCTCTTTCAGACCCATCTCCTGCTATAATTTTGTATATACATGTATATCTAAAATACTTGCTACTCGTTTAGTCAAAGTTCTTCCCTCGGTTGTTTCAAAAAATCAGGCAGCATTTATTCCATCAAGGAGTATTCTTGACAATCTTCTTCTTTCTCAAGAATTACTGAAAGGTTATGGAGTAAATAAGGTCCCCACTGCTATAGCCATTAAAATTGATATCTCCAAGGCCTATGATTCCATTCACTGGTCTTCTATAGTTAGGGTTATGGCTGAGATGGGTTTTCCTAAAAATTTTGTCTCCTGGATATATGTGTGTATCTCCACCCCATCTTTCTCTGTTGTTATTAATGGTAGGTCTGTGGGTAACTTTAGAAGTAGTAAAGGAATAAGGCAAGGTGATCCTATATCTTCGTATTTATTCTTGCTTGTTATGTTATTCTTCAAAAAAGGTATACTCAGAAAACAATTAAGTTCCACCCAAAGTGTGCAAAACAACATATTACTTCTATCATGTTTGCTGACGACGTGATGTTATTTACAAAGCCTGAGTTACCTTCCTTAATTGCAATTACTGAGGCATTGCAAGAATTTTATAGTATGACTGGTCTTAAAATAAATCAAGGCAATCTTCTATTATGGTTTCTGGAGTTAGTGATGCACAAGCAACTATTTACAAAGACACATTGGTTTCTCTTCTATGCACACTGATATGAAGTATCTTGGTGTACCATTAATTTCAAAAAGAATAACTAAAGGTGATTGTTTCCCTCTTTACAACAAAATTACTTCTGTTATGAGTGCATGGGAAAATAGGCAACTGTCTCAGAGTGGTAGATTGGTTCTGATTAAATCTACTGTTTTTTCTACCCTTGTTTACTAGGCCCGAGCTATGATACTGCCTGTCAGGCTTGTGCAACAAGTCAGGTCTTCTATGAACAGATTTTTTTGGACAGGAAGCATTCATAATAGAAAACTGTTGCCTTGTTCCTTTTCTAAGTTTGAAGCCTCCAAGGAAATGGGTGGTCTTGGGGTTATTGATGTCAGGATGTGGAACAAAGCAGCAATAACCAAACACATTAATGACCTTATCAACAAGAGAGATAGTTTATGGGTGGACTGGGCTTGGCAATATAATATTAAGAATAAGTATTTCTGGTGTATGGCCAATCCTTTAAATAGCAGTTGGATTTGGAGAAGTATATTGAAAATGAGAGATGTTTTCCTTCCTATGATTCTACATCCTGTCAACGCAAATTCCACTGTCAGTTTCTGGTATGACCCCTGGGTCAGTAAGGGCCTTATCTTGTCAAAAATGTGTGACTATAATCAGATTATGCAGTCAGGTATTCACATTGATGCCAAGGCTATTGATTTCATACATGATGGTAAAATTGTGCTGCCTTACAATAGTAATCAATTTTTAAGGCAGTTGTGGCATGAAATACATTTTCTTTACATCCATGCTACTCAATATGACATTGTGCTTTGGGACAATAAGCCACATACTATTAAAAGAGTTTACAACTATGTCACTGTCTCTGCTCCTTTGCCTGCCTCTAAATGGAGCACTGTTATATGGTCTACTGATACTCAACCTAAAGAAAATTTAATGCTTTGGAAAGTTATTACCAAAGCCTTGCTAACTAGAGATGTTCTGAGGAAATATGGTTTGGGTTGTGCTCTTAAATGCCTGTTTTGTGACCAATATGAGGAGTCTACACAACATATATTCTTTGAATGCCCTGCTCTTTTATTTCTTACACATAGAATTGGTTTGAAAACTGGTATTAACTTTCATTATGTCAACTCTGGTGATGTATGGGATGTCTTCTACTCTGCTGTTAGGAAGCATAATGAAGTGGGAAGGTTGATTGCAGTATGCATGAAAATATATGTGACAGTCATATGGAGAGAAAGAAATGCAATTTTTTTTGAAAATCAGAGAAAGACATGGGATGAGCTATGGCATGAAGTAAAGAATGGTACATACTGTCAAATGAAGTATTGTCTTACTGCCTTTTCTTCTGATCTGCTGCATGGCTGGGAATGATCCCTGTTTTCTGTATTTTTAATTTTCCTTTGTTGTTTCCCTTCTTTGCTTATCTCATTGTTCATGTTGTAATTTTTATTGTTTTGTGCAATAAAACTGGTAGGGGACCAGTTAACCCCGCTGGCTTTGCCAAAAAAAAAATGTTGTGATTTGTTGAAATATGAATATAACACTTATTTTTTTAAAATAAGCGCTCGTTATTCGGATTAGCCGAGAGAGGACTTTGTGTCATATAACCCATTCCAAATAGTGATTGACGAAATTAATAGCATTTGAAGACGGTGGTGAAGACCGGGTGTCTTCGAAAATGATAGGATAACCTATCGAATGTCTCTGCACTGAGTTGCTCCGGTATAGAGATCTCCACATGTGATGGGGAGTCCGACTGGAATTGTGGATACCCGGATTTGCAAGGGCTTCTTCCTTTATTGGATGAGGTGCCTTCGGTTCTGCTCGAACCCGGAACAGACTTGTATGGTTGTATGTGTGACACTACACTTTGAGGTATAAAGCAGATTTCTTTCAAATACAAATCTGTTGGTGGCGGAGAACTTATTCTCTTAGCTTAACACCCTTCTCTGAGACGTACGAGCTCAGAGGGTTGAAGGTTATCAGCGATATACTCCTAATTTGGTAGTGTGGCATGCTAAGTGCTGCTGTGTATTGATGATCATTTGTTGGTCATTTGTGACCAAAGCATGACTTTCGTGTAAAGCGTAACTTTGTGGACGAGACCTCATCGGACCTCACACCTTGGAAATGGTCGAAACAGGAAAGACGCGGCAAGGTTATGAGGGTCGTACCCTTTAGGGTATGTCATTTCCTTCTGGAAAAAGGTGGTATCATGGTATGGAGCCCAGATACTTTACCTATGTGGTTACTACAATCTCATTTACTGTGTGGTTGTTGCTTTGTGGTTGAGGATCCTCGGATAAAGGTCGCAAACGACCGGGGGATGACATACTCGAGTAGTAGTTACCTAGTTACAGAGGTAACCCGGCCTTGTGTTGGCACAGATCCAGGTAGGTTCTCGAGACGTCCCTCTAGAGACGTACCCATGTGGCAGTAGGAAGTTCCTTAGCCTAACCATTTATTGGAAATCCAAAGAAACAATACGCGCCCTGTACGGTTTTAGTTGTATAACCTGTCATGGAATGTGGCGGTAATCTGCTATTGAACATGGTAGCTATAGTAGGCATAAGTGTGAAATGCCTATGCTGGCTGTGGTTAATATTATACTTTCGAAATGTTTTCCACACTATGCACTAAAAATAATAATATCAAAGGATTTGGCATATCAAGCATGTTTGACTATCATAAGGAGAAATCTCCTACAATTCTGTGTTTGCATTGTGTGTGTGGCGAGAGGCCTTATGGTAGTTTCGTTTTCCAAAAAGCATAGCGGGTTTCTTTTCCTTTCTTTGTGAAAATAACTATTTTTAAGATCTCACACCAGTCCCACGACTGACCTGGAGTTTATTGTTACCTTTCTAAACTCTGGGTGCCCACAATTTTCCACACGGACAGCCTAGAGTCAGGTTATCAGTTATTCGGGAGCGAAGTCCAGAAGTTTCTATGGAGATCTGGAGTCAAGCTGGATGGCGAGACGTACCACTTACACTATGTAGTGTCCGTTTGCATCTGGGTTAGTGCAAGTCAAATTTTATTGTACACAAGTTACTATAACTGCCAGTGTTTGTATTGTGTCGTTGTAAACTCTGATAAAGTGATGTATAAACTGATATAGTACTTTTGTTTTAAAGATATTCATTTATCTATTATACGTTGTTCCGCTGCGAATTGTGAGATTATGTTCTTTTTTCCTTTTCTTCTTCTTCTACATCTTTCTTCTTTAAACCCGAAGACTCGTACATTTGTTCCACTTTAGGATGAATTATAGTGGGATTTTGCCAGCTCAAAAGGGGTACGGATTTGCGGGCCTTTACAGAGTTATCGTAGACAACATAACATGTATGATAATTTCTATTGCCAATGCATAAAGAACTAATCTCACATGCTCCATATTAAACAATTTAATAAGGTATCTTTGCATATCGATTTGGAACATTCCGAGTATCTTTTATTTTCATCATAAAAGACATCATTTACACTCTAAAACTGAGCATTAAAACAACTAAGGCTGATTTTAACACAAGTGGATTGTTAAAATCAACAATGTGTTGTTATAGTTTAGAAATATCAACGTACCTTTTAATGTTCTTTCTTTTCAACACACGCTTCCTCTGCATTTTGATTGATAATCAATTTATTTGATTTTGATCAATTTTTTTTAATTTTGATGCTTATAAAATGATACTTTCTATCATTTCTTGGATCATATCCAAAGACCCACACAATCAACATCCTCCAACTGACTTCGAGACATCTTTGGTGATTATGCGTAAACAGCTTTAAATCATTATTTAGAATTTTCTATTTTAATACATATGTATCAAACACAAAGTCATACTATGTGGTAAATTTGTGAGTACATCCGAATTAACTTGAGCACGTTAAATACTGAATCTATTATGCTAATTTCAACAATTGAAATTTGCGATATTATTATTATTAACATTGATTATTTAATTCCAACCACATTAGTCTTGCTTATAAAGACACAATCGCGGCCAATGGATCACATACCTTCGGTTACGACTATCAAAATCATATTTTGATAGCGTACTTGGAATTCTTTTGGATTTGCGCATCAACCATATTATAGAGTCAACGCTCTTAATGGTTTAATTAAGCAACCGATGGTTATATATTTTCGGTATTGATAAGAAACACATAATTTCACTTGTGCAAGAATACTTATTAGACACTCTAATACGATGTTTTCGTTTAGGTAAGTTAAATTCATTTCATCTCATCTAATTAGTTCTATCTATAGATCGTATCTATTTCCATTTTACTGCAATAATTCCTTAAATAAATTCCTTTACAATGAAGTTTGTATTTCTTTAAACAACAATTGTTTCTCAGTGCAATAGAATAGGTATTCATAAACGTTTTATAAGTTTCTTTATTTATAAAAATGATTTGGTTTTATTTTACAAAACTTATGTTCAAAACATAAATATGTCATCCAATGGCAGTCTTTCCAAAAATCCTTTTGGGCAGATTCATACAAGATCCTTTATGAACAATTATTATGTGCAATCTTTCGACTCGCACAACCTGCCAACTCCCTAACTTAGGATATGTTGGAATTTCTTATAAACCCTTATCTTGTGTGAGTTTGTAAACTGTTATTCAAATGAAATAATATTAATCTTGTGTACTACTCTTAAATACATGACCTTATAGGAAGGAACTAACTCAACTTCACTCACAATTAATCTACATTACCCAATAAATTTCGATTATTTCTTATTGATGCATCATTATGTATTACATGGAGGAGTGACTTTTTTAGATTGAATCTTTATTCATTTTTAGGTACATTTAAAACCTTTTCCAATATACTCACGCATTCGATCAAATTGTACCATTTCTATCCCATGTTAATTTATCTACTTTTGTTTTCTACTCTATGAATTTACTATGAATATACTACATGTGTATCAAATACACATTTCCATATCAGTAATAACTCATCAGTGAATATGACGAAGTACATGGAACTATTTTGGTATTAATAAACTTATGGTTGCATACATCTACATATATCTATCCGAAGAGTTCATCAACTCTTATGATGCTTCCACTAATATGGTGCACAACTCTTTAATTGTTAGAGATATAATTAACCAGTGTCATGTGATTCATAATCATCATATAATAAAAATTATTTCTCAAAGTTATGACTTAGTCTATAATTCCAAAATAATTGTAAATAATTTGAGATACTTTTGTATTGTCAATGCATCACTTTTGTTCTGAAAACAATTACCACATCATAGTTTTAATTTCATAACGAATATTCATAATATTCATATTGAAATATAGCTATTTCTATTTCTCGTCAATTACCAAAAAATAACCATTATTTCATAAACAATGTTCGGTACATTTTATGATTTATTTTTTCATAATACGATGCAGTCAATAAGTGCTATACGGCATGCCCCTCTATTTCTGTCATTACTATAATAACATACTAAATTTGGAGGCCCATCATCCACTTAATACAATTTATTTATTTCATACTGTACCTAATTTACAGCGGAAAGTTCTTTGATCAACTACCCTAAACTCAAAGAAATAAATCAAATATAAAACAATTTTCTATATGAAAATACATTTCAAAATAGAAATCACATTTATTATTCCAATGTTTAGTATCAATCATCATTATTACAATTCTCGTTTCCATTGTTTCTTTATGAAGCAAACATGACGATTCACTCTCTTCATCCCAACTATGCCTTAGATCATATCTACTCTTGTATATTCGCCATTATTTATAAATGGTCAAATCATTCAAAAAAAACCCTTACTACAGTTCATAACAAACTCTTTATAAAAGGGCATTCGATTATCCTTAGCTTTTAAGGATATTAGGTATGTTCCACTTTACTTAAACAGATCAAACTGACATTTCAGTGATCGAGTACTTTGATTTACATTGTAATTTTAGACTAGTGTTAAGTTTAACATGATACGATCCTTTTGTAATAATCAGATTGACTACTCGATCTCACACTAAGGTTTTGTTTGGTTTTTCGGATAAACTAATTTCATCGAAATATAGTACATCTTTAACCGTTCACCATACAACATTTCTATGGAATTGTATATGGATCAAATATCCATAATCTTGTATTGGCTTTAGAGTTCGAAACTCATAGAATATGATACATGATCTTGACCAAATAAATGCGAAAGTGACCAAACTACAAATGTATTAAGTAGTTGTAAAATCAAGCACTTGCATGGGTGTTCAAACATTAACATGCAATAATCTTTTATTGATAAGTATATGTTTATTTCTATTTATCAATCTTCAATTCATTTGTATATCTTAACTGATAAACATTTTACCAATCTCATCAAACGCACAAATTTATCATTGTAATTAATTAAAATATTATTTAACATGCGTTCTTACAATATTAGAAAGGTTAAATGTTACCATTTCATTTTTCTAACAAGGTTCCTGTAACGACCTGCCGCTCTGACCGCCTCTAGTCGGTAATTAAACCAACTCGAAACGTTCAAAATGACGGATTGTTGTTCAGTTTATAAAGTTTAAACAGAATCAGCCACAGAATCACAGAATATCATAATATTATTCATAAATGAATTTTTCTTACATACATCAGAGTTTGTACAATGCATTAAATATTTATACAGCGGAACAATTTATCTATATATATATCTTTTAGAGTACAAAGAAAAAAAAATTTCGAAAAACTTCAGTGAAGTGCTTTTCCCTCTCTCTAACTTCGCGGCCTGAAAATCTTCAAGCTGTAAAAATACTCGGTCTGACCCGAGCGTTAATTGCAAAACACAAAACACTCGAGTCAGGATTAATCTTAATTCAAGTAATTAAATTTGCAATGAACTGAATAAAATGGTGACAGAGATGACGAATCACATGAATCAATTTAAAATCTATTATGGATTTTTATTATTAACAACTACAAATTTTTAATTTCTGTCAATCCCGTGTGGCTGCAGTACACACGTATATTAATACACATGTGCACTGCCTCGCCAACGCGTGTGCAAGCGCAAATCGGAACAAACCAGTGCAACACTATTTTTTTTTAAATGAAGTGCAACTACAAGATACAGTGAAGCATGTCATGGGTAAACAGTATAATGCCACTGAGAATATAAGGTCAAAGACCAGATCACATCGAAGTGCAACAGAGCTTACGACAATAACTTCAAGATACAATATAACAAGCTACAACTGATGATCAAACAAAGGGATGCAGGCCAAACTACAGTGCAACCGAGAAGCACACAACTGTGTGTATACAAATGATCAGTGAGATAACCCAGGTACAAACAATGCAATCAACAAGCAGAGGTGATCAAGGCAAAACACTAGTGTGCAGCATCAAGTAAAAAGTGACATGGACATATATATATATATATATATATATATATATATATATATATATATATATATGGAACTGCCACTGTATGCAGACAGCAATTGGAAATTCCAGTGATACAAGTGCAACACAGTTGCAAACAACATAGGGAACAGATAAAAATGGACTGATGAACAATATGCAGCAGTGAATGGGAACAACAACAATGAATACTGCTACATGACCAATGACACAGGTGAAACCAGAAACAATGCAAGTAGACCAAACGAAGAGTGCAGGTGAACAAATGTACAAATGAACTCGATCAGTACCCAAGTACTACCAGTGAAGCACAAGTGAACAAATATCACAATGAACCAACAATACATGCAGGTGAACAGAAGTTTGAATCAAAACATAATCAAGGCCAGTTGATAACAAGGAACACAAGTGTGGCAAATGCAAACTGTGGTGAAGCAACAAAGATGAACAATTTAAATTTCATTCAAATGTTAGAAATTGCAGAGCTACAAGATTTTATACCTGAAACTGTTTTGTTTTAAAACTTGATTTAAAACAGAATTTAAAACTTGTTCAAATTTAAAAGTTTCATTAAAAAAAAACTTTGAATTTCAAAACTACATTTGAATTCAGTTTAAATCTTACACTTGATTCAATTTACAATCTTTAAAATATGAGCTTCATTCAAGATTTTAAAAACTGTAAAATCACAGTCTCAAAAACCTGCACAAAATTCTCAGGTTTTAAAACTTTATGCTCCGAGTCAAAAACATAATCACCCGAGTACCACTTCGGGTCAATCAATCCCCTGCTTCGGGTCAGAAGCACAAAAACTCGGGGAAACTGCAAACACTTCAGTGGCATATGTATATGTATGTAACATCATCACAATCTCATAGCAACAGCTAATAACTTAATTAAACTTTAGTAAAAAGTTTACTCACGTGCAAAGATTTTTAAACTTGATCTAAAATCATATGTTTCTGAACTAAGAACAGAGAAGTTAGAAACCATAAATAAGCATTTATCAAATAAACACAGACTTACTCACATGCAAACATACATAACAGTTATCATCAAGTTTTCAAAATATTATAGGTCAAGGTCTGAGACAAGTTCAACCCCAAAGCAAACAATAAAATGTTGAACCACCTCGTATACCAGTGTAACAGCAAGTTACAAAGATCAACATTGAAACTCAGTGAACCCAGTCAAAGCAAAATTAAACCATGTCTACCATACATATGAATCAATTTCATATGTACAACAAACACCCAAAACAAATGTCATGAACCAATAGAAGAAATCAAAATGCATCCATGGAACAGTAAGCAAAACAAAATTGTCCAGTAGACAGAAGATCGTGTCACGATGACAACAATCTCATATATACATACATAAATGCATATATATATGAAGTGCAGTCACAATTGCAAATGATGGTAGCAGTTTCAAATCACAAAGCATGCAGCAAAACAAAACAAATATTGGGTAGCATCTGCTCTCATCAATTAAAACAAATCACGACTTGATAGCATCTTAGCATTTGTTCTTATGTATTTAAAAACAAATATTCAAATATATTAAATAGCATCTGTTCTTATTAGTTTAAATAAGAAAAAAATTGATAGCATCTGTTCTTATCAATTTAAATTTAAAACAAATTATCAACTAGCATCTATTCTTATCAGTTTTTAAAAACAAGTATCCAGTAGCATTTGTTCTAATTAGTTTTAAAAACAAAACTAAATAGCATCTGTTCTTAACAGTTTAAAAAAAATTAATTCCAAATTTGTGTCTGTTCTTACCAGTTTAAATAAAATTATAGTATCTGTTCTTATCAATTAAAATTCAAATAAATCGAGCAAGTGACAGCAAATAGCATCTGTTCTTAACAGTTTAAAATTTAAATTCACAAAGCAACTGTTTTTGTTAGTTCAGATTCAAGTAACCGTGTAAGTGATAGCAGATAGCCCCAAATCATAGCATGCAACCAAGATTCAATTCAACAAATTTAAGAACTTGCATTAAAATCAATTGTGAGCCAAAAACTCACCTTTGCAAACGAAGTGAAGAGCACGTGAGTCGAAGCAAGCCGAAGCAACGCAATCGAAGACGAACGAAAGCCCTTCGATTTGAAAAACCCTAAACTTCAGAGCGCAAGAAGAACAGAAGGAAGACGAGACTCGAATCGAAGCTCCAAATTTGCAAAACCCTAATTTGCATCCAAGGACGAAGACGAAGACGATTACATGGCCGCCATTTTTTTTCCTTTTTGTTTGATAATGAAATGATAGGGAGGGGTGTCGTGTTTTATGGGAGAAGGCGACGTGAATTTAGGTATGGAGGAAGGTACGAGTTAAGGCAATTGTTACGGCATGGAACACGGCATATTTACCGCTGAACGAAGTAAGGTAGTATATACTTCTTATTTATTTTATTTTGTATCTTTTCTTATTTATTTATTTTTTCATTTTATATTCAATTGTTTTGTTTAATTTTTTTTTTCTTAAATAAACTTATAAACGTTTTGCAGTTCAATTATGAAACATAAATTTATATTAACGTGTTTTACAATTTATTTTATATTGATTAAAATTTTATTCATTTATTTAAGTTAAAGAAAAATGTTATTAAACTTAACCATCCATTTATAAATTTTCATAAATAATAATTCGTAAATCCAAACTATTTTTCTTCTAAGTCGTTAGTTTGAATTTCAATACAAATCCCATATTCAATTTCAAACTTCAAAGTTAAATTCAAATTCTATTCAACTTTAAATAGATTAAATTCAAAAATTTAATCGCCGACTTCATAGTTTTATTGGAATTCAATTTAAAATTATTTCAAATATTTAAAATTAATTAAATATCTTCATTTTTAAATTGTTCAAAATTCAGGATCGTTACAATCTCCCCTACTTAAAAGAATTTCGTCCCGAAATTATAAGTTAGGAAAAAAAACGATTGCTAAAATCTCACCGATATTTATATCCTACACAATTTTACCAAGTTTCAAACTCGCAAATAAATATAGGATTCATTCCATTTATTTCATTTCACTAGTTTTGTTCATCAATTTCAATAATCAAGACACAAAAGTCTTTTACCAAAAAAAAATTTTGACTTATAAAACTCAGATTTTTAAACTTGAAATCTTTCATGCTAAATATTTGCATAATATATCTTATCCAAAGCTGTGGACTTTCAAGATATTTAAAAAGATCTTCTTCCTTAATTCATTAAGTTAGAATTGTGTAATTCTAATTTCAGATTATTGATTTTCTATTCAAAGTTTGAAAATACTTGATAACTCGAAGTTTAACAAGTCCATCGTCGTTCTCACAGACTTTAGGCATACGCTGGCCAGGCGCAAGACTAAAAATTTCCAAGTACTAAACATACTTGCTTCAACTCCCAGTGAAAATACTTTTTTAAAAATACTTTTAAAAATGGATATGGAAAGCACGTTCCCCCATGGATCACAGTTTACCCGGCGGTTACGCTACTATCTCAGTAGAATCACTTGAAATCTCAGATTTCTCATCACTCCTGAATTTCGCCATGGTTATCGCCTTAGATCGCGGTCCACACGGCGGTTACGCTACTATCTCAGTAGAATCGCTCGTAGCCTTAGGCATCACGCCCCTCGAATTTCGCTTCGGTTTCCAGATCGCAGTTTACTCGGCGGTTGCGCCACTATCTCAGTGGAATCGCTTGTAACTGTAGGCATCACGCCCCACGAATTACGCCAGCATCAATCACATAATCCCAAACACGATGATCCATCGTGGGGGATATCATATCAGTCCCATTGGACATTCCACTAATGGAATTCTACGTAGCTACGATTTACAATGGACACTCCACCGAGTTCCAATCACTTTCACATATAATAAATGGAAGGTACATTTCCATATCCTCATTTTTTTTAGAAAACATATGTCATATACATATAGTACTTCATTTCACATTTCGTACTTATCATACCTATGTAAACTTACACAGGACTTTCATAATAATGACTTTCTAAACTGATGGTTTTCGATTATATTCACATATATAAGTTACGAAAACTCAATTCACATTCACAACAAATAGAGGATTCCAAATTTTCCATCACGTTTAAAATTTTCCTCTAAATCGATTTGAAAATTTAAGGTTATCTCAAACCTAATTCACATTCATAATCCAATTCATTATCGACTTCACATTCGATTTGGATTTCACGTTACATCGTCAATTCTCAACACATAATTGATGTCTATCGATATATAACCTCTAAGCTCGTACGTCTCAGAGAAGGGTGTTAAGCTAAAAGAATAAATTCTCCGCCACCACAGATATATATTTAATAGAGATCAAATGCTATGTCATCAATTCACAATGTTAGACATACAATCCCAATCGACTATCCAAAATTCAAAGCTGAACTTATATTATTTTTGGTGTCAAAGTTAAACTCAATTTAACTCAAGATTCAATCTTTGAAAAATTTCCAAGTTGAACTAATTGTTCACATTTCTCAAAATAATATCTTTACAAGACATATAATTTTCACACTTAGCCATTTGAAACTAATTTCAAATATTCATTTTTTAATTTATCTCTAAAAGATAAAATTTCAAACCTTTCATTTCATATTGGAAAACATTTCCATACTTATTCAATAATAAGTAATTCACAAATTCTTTCATTTTCAACACTTTGAAAATATTCGATATACTTGAATCAAAATTAAGTATATATTTTACTCTTTAAGGAAATCATTCTTCTAAACACATTTATTTGAGTTAAAACGAATGTTACGTAAAACATCGTTACTACAACTCAAAATCACTAGTATAGGGATTCGGATTTAAGATAGATATATAAATCCCAATACTATAAACAACATTTCCTTACGGAAACCATTTACTATAACAATAGTGTTATAGTCTACGATTTCCTTATTCTTCTCGAAAAAGTCTATTTCAACAATTGAATGTTGAAATCTATGTATTCGATAGTTAATGCATTTTAAAACATCTTTAAAACTATTAACTTTTTCAACTTCAACTTAATTCATAGTTTGAATTCTTCATACTTTTCATAGTATTAGTTTTAAATCGATTTCAAACTTTTCAATATTAAGTTTTCCACTTAATTTAATTTTCTGCACGTTTAAATTCAAATTCATCACTGAATTTATTAAACCTATAATGGATTATCATGTTGACAACTTCAAATTTGAAATTTAAATTTCATTTGAACTTTACATTTGCTTTCTATTTCAAAAATAGTCAACTAGTTCTTTAGTAAATTATTCATCGAATTGGTTCCATTAGATCTATATTTCCATGTTAACTATTTTAGGCAATAGTTTTAAACTTGAAATATAAACTTCACATCAAAACTAGTTTGATTCATACAGTTAAATCAACAATTAAATTTCATTTCATAATATCACTTCCCAAAATGCTATTTCATTAAAATATTTCCTCCGTACAAAATTTTACATAGCTTAATACTTTTAAAAGACGTACATAGAAGATTGTGGATTACAAAAGATAGTATTACAAAATATATCGATTGGTTTAAGATTCAGAATAATTAAGGACTAACGACTTCTTGTCCGATAGTATGCATCTTTGCCAAACTTTCATCTTCGGATGACACTATTTCATGTTGTGTTAAAGGAGAATTAACACATTCAAAATCCACATGTCCCCACTCCTTACAGTTATTGCAAAAATATGTGATGTTTCCATCCTTATCTATCACCTGAGCACTTTTCGCTCTAGCTGGTCGGGCTATAGCTTGCTCACCCTGTTGTCTTTCGGTGCAGTTTCTGGCTATATGTCCAGTCTGACGACAATGGTAGAAGATTGTCAATCTATCGACGGGTAAATTGAGTACGCACTTTTTCCTTTTCACTTTAGGGCAATGACTAAGAAAATGCCCTTTCTCCCGACATTTAAAACACACAATCTCAGGACGAGCGAACCGGTCATCCACATTCCTTTTCTTTCTCCTTTCAATTTCCGCACGTCTCGCTCCTGCTTCTCTACGAGCAATTTCTCTTCGTTCACGGCGTGCTGCTTTTTGTGCTTCGGTTTTCGCAATTATAATTAACAAGGTGTTTTCGAAGTTTCCTATCAATATTCGCAATTTTTATTAGCAGAGGTTGGATTATTCAATCATTCTCCCTAAAACATATCTGTTTATTCAATAATATATTCACTGTCCAAAATCGTGAATATACTTTGTCAACCAATTTCATCATTTCTACAACTTATTTTTATTTTTAAAGGATTACCCACTGTCCAAAATCGTGGATATATCTCCTTTAATAAGCTACAACAATTTACTTATCAAATTCAATTGATTTCGAATTTATAAACAATCTTTACAGATTCCTTTTCTTATTTATAAAACTTCAATTTATAAATCTTTTTATTAACTCAATTCAGTTCAATTTACATAACTCAGTTATATACCCAAAATCCATATTATAAGTTAAATACTTATAATTCATTTATTTACTAATTCGTTCTTAACAACATTTGAAATCAATTTCAAAAGAATTCAGAATCCAATTCTCATGTTATAATTCAATAATTCTCTTGGTTATAACCAAATTAACATATCATTTTATTTCACAATTATTAGTCGAAATATTCAAGTTATTCGATTTAAACCAATTTAAACCAATTCATTAATTCACTTAACTCATATTTCATTTTTCATAAATCTCAATAATTCGATAATGAGCTTCCGAACGATTGAAACTCAAATCTAAGAAGACCTCACCGAATATAATCTATCGCACTTAAATTTAGAGAGGGGAACTTTCAAAATAATTCTAACTTTCAAAATACCTTTTGTTTTAAAGAAAACAACTTTAAACTTCTTTAAATTTGAAAAGCACTTTCTTTATAGTGGTTCTAGTAACTATTCATATTAAACATCATAAACTGAGCTTTGAGTAAACCAAAGCTCTAATACCACTTTTGTAACGACCCGCCGCTCTGACCGCCTCTAGTCGGTAATTAAACCAACTCGAAACGTTCAAAATGATGGATTGTTGTTCAGTTTATAAAGTTTAAACAGAATCAGCCACAGAATCACAGAACAATCATAATATTATTCATAAATGAATTTTTCTTACATACATCAGAGTTTGTACAATGCATTAAATTTTTATACAGCAGAACAATTTATCTATATATATATCTTTTAGAGTACAAAGAAAAAAAATTTCGAAAAACTTCAGTGAAGTGCTTTCCCCTCTCTCTAACTTCGCGGCCTGAAAATCTTCAAGCTGTAAAAATACTCGGTCTGACCCGAGCGTTAATTGCAAAACACAAAACACTCGAGTCAGGATTAATCTTAATTCAAGTAATTAAATTTGCAATGAACTGAATAAAATGGTGACAGAGATGACGAATCACATGAATCAATTTAAAATATATTATGGATTTTTATTATTAACAACTACAAATTTTTAATTTCTGTCAATCCCGTGTGGCTGCAGTACACACGTATATTAATACACATGTGCACTGCCTCGCCAACGCGTGTGCAAGCGCAAATCGGAACAAACCAGTGCAACACTATTTTTTTTAAATGAAGTGCAACTACAAGATACAGTGAAGCATGTCATGGGTAAACAGTATAATGCCACTGCGAATATAAGGTCAAAGACCAGATCACATCGAAGTGCAACAGAGCTTACGGCAATAACTTCAAGATACAATATAACAAGCTACAACTGATGATCAAACAAAGGGATGCAGGCCAAACTACAGTGCAACCGAGAAGCACACAACTGTGTGTATACAAATGATCAGTGCGATAACCCAGGTACAAACAATGCAATCAACAAGCAGAGGTGATCAAGGCAAAACACTAGTGTGCAGCATCAAGTAAAAAGTGACATGGACATATATATATATATATATATATATATATATATATGGAACTGCCACTGTATGCAGACAGCAATTGGAAATTCCAGTGATACAAGTGCAACACAGTTGCAAACAACATAGGGAACAGATAAAAATGGACTGATGAACAATATGCAGCACTGAATGGGAACAACAACAATGAATACTGCTACATGACCAATGACACAGGTGAAACCAGAAACAATGCAAGTAGACCAAACGAAGAGTGCAGGTGAACAAATGTACAAATGAACTCGATCAGTACCCAAGCACTACCAGTGAAGCACAAGTGAACAAATATCACAATGAACCAACAATACATGCAGGTGAACAAAAGCTTGAATCAAAACATAATCAAGGCCAGTTGATAACAGGGAACACAAGTGGCGCAAATGCAAACTGTGGTGAAGCCACAAAGATGAACAATTTAAATTTCATTCAAATGTTAGAAATTGCAGAGCTACAGGATTTTATACCTGAAACTGTTTTGTTTTAAAACTTGATTTAAAACAGAATTTAAAACTTGTTCAAATTTAAAAGTTTCATTAAAAAAAACTTTGAATTTCAAAACTACATTTGAATTCAGTTTAAATCTTACACTTGATTCAATTTACAATCTTTAAAATATGAGCTTCATTCAAGATTTTAAAAACTGTAAAATCACAGTCTCAAAAACCTGCACAAAATTCTCAGGTTTTAAAACCTTATGCTCCAAGTCAAAAACATAATCACCCGAGTACCACTTCGGGTCAATCAATCCCCTGCTTCGGGTCAGAAGCACAAAAACTCGGGGAAACTGCAAACACTTCAGTGGCATATGTATATGTATGTAACATCATCACAATCTCATAGCAACAGCTAATGACTTAATTAAACTTTAGTAAAAAGTTTACTCACGTGCAAAGATTTTTAAACTTGATCTAAAATCATATGTTTCTGAACTAAGAACAGAGAAGTTAGAAACCATAAATAAGAATTTATCAAATAAACACAGACTTACTCACATGCATACATACATAACAGTTATCATCAAGTTTTCAAAATATTATAGGTCAAGGTCTGAAACAAGTTCAACCCCAAAGCAAACAATAAAATGTTGAACCACCTCGTATACCAGTGTAACAGCAAGTTACAAAGATCAACATTGAAACTCAGTGAACCCAGTCAAAGCAAAATTAAACCATGTCTACCATACATATGAATCAATTTCATATGTACAACAAACACCCAAAACAAATGTCATGAACCAATAGAAGAAATCAAAATGCATCCATGGAACAGTAAGCAAAACAAAATTGTCCAGTAGACAGAAGATCGTGTCACGATGACAACAATCTCATATATACATACATAAATGCATATATATATGAAGTGCAGTCACAATTGCAAATGATGGTAGCAGTTTCAAATCACAAAGCATGCAGCAAAACAAAACAAATATTGGGTAGCATCTGCTCTCATCAATTAAAACAAATCACGACTTGATAGCATCTTAGCATTTGTTCTTATGTATTTAAAAACAAATATTCAAATATATTGAATAACATCTGTTCTTATTAGTTTAAATAAGAAAAAAATTGATAGCATCTGTTCTTATCAATTTAAATTTAAAACAAATTATCAACTAGCATCTATTCTTATCAGTTTTTAAAAACAAGTATCCAGTAGCATTTATTCTAATTAGTTTTAAAAACAAAACTAAATAGCATCTGTTCTTAACAGTTTAAAAAAAATAAATTCCAAATTTGTGTCTGTTCTTACCAGTTTAAATAAAATTATAGTATCTGTTCTTATCAATTAAAATTCAAATAAATCGAGCAAGTGACAGCAAATAGCATCTGTTCTTAACAGTTTAAAATTTAAATTCACAAAGCAACTGTTTTTGTTAGTTCAGATTCAAGTAACCGCGTAAGTGATAGCAGATAGCCCCAAATCATAGCATGCAACCAAGATTCAATTCAACAAATTTAAGAACTTGCATTAAAATCAATTGTGAGCCAAAAACTCACCTTTGCAAACGAAGTGAAGAGCACGCGAGTCGAAGCAAGCCGAAGCAACGCAATCGAAGACGAACGAATGCCCTTCGATTTGAAAAACCCTAAACTTCAGAGCGCAAGAAGAACTGAAGGAAGACGAGACTCGAATTGAAGCTCCAAATTTGCAAAGCCCTAATTTGCATCCAAGGACGAAGACGAAGACGATTACATGGCCGCCATTTTTTTTCCTTTTTGTTTGATAATGAAATGATAGGGAGGGGTGTCGTGTTTTATGGGAGAAGGCGACGTGAATTTAGGTATGGAGGAAGGTACGAGTTAAGGCAATTGTTACGGCATGGAACACGGCATATTTACAGCTGAACGAAGTAAGGTAGTATATACTTCTTATTTATTTTATTTTGTATCTTTTCTTATTTATTTATTTTTTCATTTTATATTCAATTGTTTTGTTTAATTTTTTTTTCTTAAATAAACTTATAAACGTTTTGCAGTTCAATTATGAAACATAAATTTATATTAACGTGTTTTACAATTTATTTTATATTGATTAAAATTTTATTCATTTATTTAAGTTAAAGAAAAATGTTATTAAACTTAACCATCCATTTATAAATTTTCATAAATAATAATTCGTAAATCCAAACTATTTTTCTTCTAAGTCGTTAGTTTGAATTTCAATACAAATCCCATATTCAATTTCAAACTTCAAAGTTAAATTCAAATTCTATTCAACTTTAAATAGATTAAGTTCAAAAATTTAATCGCCAACTTCATAGTTTTATTGGAATTCAATTTAAAATTATTTCAAATATTTAAAATTAATTAAATATCTTCATTTTTAAATTGTTCAAAATTCAGGATCGTTACAGTTCCCACTGGTCTTTTATGTTTCTCCAAGCCCTAGGATGAAACATAGAAGTCTTTCGGCTTCAATTGTGATTTTTGGGACTTGTTTGTCTTGATATTCTGACTTTGAACTTGTTCAACAAATCATAGCCCCACAAACGATAGATAACTTCTTATCAGTTGTATCACATGCAACTCCTAACCCATGTTTCTTTGTCCTAATCTCATTTCGACCTTGAGTTTTCTCAACAAATCGTAAGAGATTATTCACTCGTACCTACCTTATCGCAATAGCCTAAGTATAGTATATATATCTTGAGTTTGCTCAACAAATACATATAGTTATCTTACCTCGTTTATTTAATAAATTAATAATACTACACATAACATTCCTATCTTGAGTTTGCTCAACAACTAAGGAGTATGTAAACAATTTATTAATATATATATATGGTAGAGGACAACATTGTATTGAAGATTCATAATCTTTAATATATTATTGAGTGATATCAACTTATGGACTAATGTATTTCTTGTGAAATACCACCGTAATTCAAGTATCAGACACATCAAAAATCACGATATGCCTACATTTACGTGTGTATTTATTCCTTAAGTCTATTTGGGTTTCTTTAATGTTCCACCTTTAGTTTATACATTCATGTCATATAAGTTTTATTAGTATATAACTTTTATATTTGATATTACTTATATGATAGTCTTATATGTAATATTTTATTTAATTAAATCTTATTTAGTTAATTTAAATTAAATAAATCTTTAATTAATTTTATATTAGTATCCCAATACAACATTTATATTGGACATATCTACTATAACCTTTATAGCGTATACTATAACCTTTATAATATAACACATATCTTATATAGACGTATTTTTATTTATTTAATTAATATTTAATTAATTTATTTAATTAAACAATTTTAATTAAATTATATTGATTTAATATTTTATCTTATACACATACATGTATACTTATGTCATCTTAAACACTTTTACATAACATAACATAACATATATAATACATGCATATATATATATATATTAATTAATAAACTTAAATATTTAATTTGTTTTATAAATCTTATTAATAAATTTTAAATTTCAAACTTAATATTTAAATAATTTCAAACATTTTGAAATTTTCATTACATTTATAAACATTTTGAAAATTTATGTTATATTATAACCAATTATAATAAACATGTTTAGCTTTTAAATTTAGCTTTTAAATTTAAAATATTGTCCTAATTTTCAAAATTATCCCAAGGCCCGATTCAAATTTGGTATAATTTATCAAGGGGAACCTTTAGGCTCACTTCACCTTTCCGGCCAGACACGTAACCAGGTAGGAAAGGGTACTTCATTACCCGATTCCAACCCTAGATGTCGTCTTTCTAGACACAGTACGCAAGCTTAATTAGTTAGCTCTAACATGACTAATTTAGACCGCATAGGCTATTGGGTTCTGAAACCATTGTTGGAACCGGGCCATCCCACAGTGGAAAAAATGGATGAATTTCAAAAAATTTAGTCATTTTGAATCTTTAATATGCCTATGAAGTCTAAATATACTTAGAACTTTTTTAAGTTTCTTTTAAATAAAATCAATATTTTATTTAACTCATGAATAAAGTTTCACTTTAATTTAATGTATACGTAAGTTAGAGTATATCAAATATACTCTTATATACAAAAAAATTTGTAGCGTTTACTTTTAAAATTTATTTAGAAAATGAAATATTTCATTTCTTTCTCTTAACTTATTTAATTAATGAGGGGAATAAATTTATTTAAAGACTAAAAATTTTCATTTCCTTTCTCTTAAATGAGTGGGAATATAAAGTTATTCAGAGATGGAAATTTTTAATTTCCTTCCCTTAAATAAATTAAATAATTGGTTAATAAAATAAAATTAATAACTAATCTAAATGTGACATGAATTGTAAATATATCCATAGTTAATATTGTGCGAGTGCAACATATAAGGGGTGTGCATAATCAGTGGTAATTAATATGTATACATAAAAGTGTGCACTTAATGCCCCGCTATTACCCCGCTGTAACCCTGCTATATCTCATAGAGGATTTTTAACGCTACGATTTTTTCATATAACCCCAAATATTGCCTTTCCATTGTAAGTCCCACAATTTCTGTTATATCTCCTTGTTTCTGCTATATTCCGCTATTTCCGTTAGATCTTCTTTAAAAGAAATGAATTAAAAAATGATATTTATGCATTATAAAACATATGAAATTAATTTATTTAATTGATTTTTCAATAAATTTTTAGAAATGAAAGTACTCTAATATTCTACTAAATTCAATTATGTTATATAACAATTTTACGTTTATTTTACATTATATTCGCACATGTTTTTTTTTTTAAATTATTTATGTATTAATTATAATTCAATTCAATGTTAATTTTTCATTTAATTACCATTTATATATTTGTAAAAAGTATGAGCTTTATATGCTATTTTAAAGTCATCTGCTATATCCCGCTATATCCTCGCTGTATCTTCGCTATGAATTTTGACACCTTCGCCGCACTGAATCTGCCAAGTGCTTTAACTGCGCAGACATAAAATAAACAAGAACAATTTAAATAGTTATTGCATAGAAACTGAAATGAAAATAAATAAGGGATGACAATGGTGATTGATACAACTTTCGTTTTAGCACACTTAATTAATGCAACATATTAATGATAGTCAATAAGTACCATAATTAAGAATATATAAGGTAAAAAATGAATTGTATGTATACATTATTGTCTTAATTACAAAAAAGAAATGACTTCTTATTGTGCTAATATATGTAAAGAAAATTAAAGTTAATATGAACACATACAAGTCGATCCAAATATGTATATACGGAATTCAATCAAAACTTTCTAATAATATAAATTAGATAGTTATTACAATTAATTTCAAAACTTTGATTTGTTGTTAAAATTCCTTTTATTCATATGTAAATATCTAATGCAATAAAAGGTGCAAGTGATACATTCATACATACATGCATACATACATATATTAACATTCAAAACTAAAATTGCACTTTGATATGAAAGATTAAAACATAAATCTATAATAATGTAACAACCATAGTTTGATAGGCATGATTATGGTGAACAAAAACTGCTGTGAGAGGATTAAGGAAGAAGAAGCTTTTGCAACTATGCACTGTTCACCAGAGTTGACTGGAGATCATCGAGAAGGAAAGCTGGGAATATCAGGCACTTGTCAAAGGCAGAAAACATGAAGATCTGGGACAGAGGAGAGGATTAGATAAAAATATCAGTGTGTGTATGTTTAGTATCAGTGTGCATGCATAGTATACCAGTATCTGAGTTGTAACTGGGCCGAGTTGAATCCAAAAAAAATGTGCAATTGTCTTTATGAATACTGTCATGATCATTTTTTAAGTGTGTGAAGAAACTTGAAATGATAAAAATCATATTACTTTGTTACCGTATTGTGAGGATTATCTTCTTTCCATTCCAGTTTTTTGTTAATCTGTTATCCATTTGTTTTTCTCAGATTTAATTCGGTCTTGTTAAATTCCTTTTATCTGCTATAGGTTAATTCATTTGCGTTCATTTTGTTTTCTTTTTACACTTTAGTTCTTAATTCTTAAATCGGCTATTACTTTGTCTTGATAGTTTTCTTTTCCGGTCTTTAATCTTGTTCTTTTTTTGTTTTAATAATCTTCCAGTAAACTGTAACCCTCGAATTCTTCTTCCTTGCTATCAATTCAAGTATTTGTCTTTGTACTTTCCTCTAGTTTCATTTGTTAAAGTCTTGTGAAGCAATCTTGTTAAACATTCTTGTGTGAATTGAAAGTTTTCTGAAATTGATGTTCTTGTGAATGTCTCTGTTTAATGCAGTAGCCATGTCTTCTTCTTTGAGAAAATTTGCATTTTTTCCTGATACTTCCTTCGAGCCGCAGTTGAATTTTGCTATTTCTTGATTTTCTTGAAAGTCTGCCAACCACTATCCGACATTTTTTGCTATTTTGTGTGCACAAAAAATCTATGCACATGTACAAGTTTGAAATCATCTTCTATCTTCCTGATCTCATCTTCTTCATCCAAATTCCTTACATCAACGGCCATGGCCAAAAGCGTAGATCAACCAGCGCCTACCAATTTGGTATCGGAGCAGTCGTCAGAGTTAAACCACAATCCCACATTCATCCTGAGCATGCCTAAAATTCAGATCCAGATCCAACCCTAATTTCAAACCCAGATGATCCACGGCTGAGGCAAGAGGAAATTAACAACCGTACTACTTATGCATTGAGAAATTTAGAAATCACAGCTACAAATTAGGAGTTTACTATTCAAAACTTGGAAAAAAAGTTTGATCGATCCACCAAAGATATGCATACTAAATTAGAGGGAGTGCATAATATGTTGACCACTTTTGTTAACGAGTATTGCAATAACAGGAACCCTTTCCAACCTCTGGAAACTTCTCAGCCTTCGACATCTTTTCAACCTTGTCCCCCCCCATCACAACCTGTATATCCATTACAACCACCACCACCAAGGACTTTCATGCAACCTCACAGAACACCTATTATACCACCCAGGAATGTTCCTTTCTTTAACACTCCTCTAAGATATCCCCAAGAACCACGGCCTCCTCATCAACCCAGAAACCCATTATTCGATTATCCTCTGCTTTATAACCACAACCCATACCCTATCATCGAATTAGATTTCCCTACATATTCTGGATAGGAAGGAGTGGCAGATTGGCTGAGATAAGTCGAACAGTATTTTAAACTCCATCACACTAAAGAACATCAATGGGTAGAAATTTGTTTATTTTCTTTAAAAAAAGAAGCCTTGCAGTGGTAACGTTGGTATGTGAACACTGTGGCCAATTTTTAAGGAGAAAATATTGGTCAGATTTAACTTTGAAGAAATAGAAAGACCATATGAAACTTTATCCAAGCTTAAGCATCATACAACAGTTAGATCTTATTTTAGTAAGTTTGAACAGTTGCAGGCTATAGTAGAAACTCTTCCACCAAAGTACTTGCTTGATAGTTTTATTGGAGGATTAAAAGAAGAAATTAGGTATGATGTCCTCACGTCAAGACTAGTGGACTTTAGGGAGGTAGTAGCATTAGCAAAAATGTTTGAAAGTAAATGCCTTCAAACCAAAAATATTAAGTATCCATCACCTAGCACTTCAACTACCAATTCCAGTCAACTGCCTCCACCAAAGTCATCACAAGAGTCCACTTCCTATTCTCACAATAACCATGTTAATAGCTCCAAAGATACTCAACTTGAATCCCTGGCAAAAAGTAGAGGACTCGCTCCTAACCAAATCATTGAAATGAGAAGGAAAAATTTGTGTTACGGTTGTAAAGAAAAATGGTCAGGAGATCACAAATGTAAAATTCCTAAAGTCTATGTGCTGGAAGGAATGATGCCATTACAGGATTGGGAGGATTCCAATGCTAGTGAGGTACCCATGACAGAATCCGACATACAAGTTGAAGAGACTTTAGTCATCACCTCGCAAGCTTTATGTGGAATTCCTACTTTATCCCCCATCAAAGTAAGAGGCAGTATTCAAGGTAAACTAGTTTATATTCTAATTGATTCTGGTTCTACCCATAGCTTCATCAATGATAAACTTGCTAGGAAATTGGATTTAAAAATTGATGAAACTAAACTATTTGAAGTAATGGTGGCCAATGGGGAGAAACTAACTTGTTCGGGGGTTTGTAATGATGTTGTGCTCAAATGCCAAGGATGTACCATGGCAGTGGATTTGGTCTTATTTCCTTTAGATGGCTGTCAGGTGGTGCTTGGGGCTTAGTGGATGAAGAGCTTGGTAGAAATAAAACTTAGACCAGTTACAAGTTAATTTGTTTATGATGATAAGCCTTATATTTGGTAGGGTTTGAAACAGGATGAGTTGAAATTCATTAACAAGAGAATGCTAAATAAAGAGTATGTGGATGGCCAGATAGCTATGATGGTATGTTGTCAGCTTATACAGTCAGAGTACAATGTAATTTCTATTCCATCATAAATTGATGCCATGCTCAAGAAATATCCCCTGACCACTAACCCCTCTCCAAATTTACCACCACCAAGACCCCATGAACATCGAATACCCCTTTTGCCAAATTCTAAACCTATTTGTCTAGGACCTTACGAGCACTCATATCATATCAAAAGAGAGTTGGAAAAAATAATTCGAGACATGTTAGATTCTGGCATTATTAGGCCTAGTCATAGTTCTTACTCATCTCATGTTGTTATGGTGAGAAAGAAGGATGGAACATGGAGGCTGTTGACCCCACCTCGGCCGTGGCTCACCGATCCAAGATAATAAACGACCTAACACTCTGCCGACTTAACAAAGGATGCCGACCTAAGGCTCGAATGGACACCGACCTAACTACCTAATGCCTTAAAGGAAACTGACCTAACGCTTTGCCGACTTAACGAAGCAAGCCACCCTAATGCCTTAAAGGAAACCGACCTAACGCTTTGCCGACTTAACGAAGAAAGCCAACCTAATGCCTTAAAGAAAGTTCCGACCTAACGCTTTGAAATGATGCCGACTTAAGGATCAAGGAGATTCCGACCTAGGACTTACAAAAGTCCACTGACCTAACATGTTTTCCGATCTAACTACTCAAGTTGTTTGCCGACCTAGCCGTTAAGAATAAGTTGGTCCATACCTGAGTCGTGGCCGGCTTATGGCTTATGATAAGTCGTAGCAGACCTAGGGATATGAAGGAGGAAGTAGTACAACAGTTTAACGCGCGGCACGTTAGCTCGGCAATGACTTAGGACTTAAGATTCGAAGCCGGGAAAACATGTGTCCCCCACTTAAGTCGTTGGCCGTGCATGAGTAAAAGGAAGCGACCTATGACCTAGCTTATCTCGACAACGGCTTACGACCCAATTCATCTCGGCCACTACCTACAACTTGACACCAAAAGCCCCTATAAATACGCGACCACCTCCAACATTCAAGGGACTTTTGGCTCATTCTTTTCAAGGACCGATACTCTGCTGCATTCCAAATCGATTCAACACTTAAGGCTTTCAAGACACGTAGAACGCTATCAACAACTTCAAGAAGGAATCTCATACATCCATCATGGGTTTAAAGACTTTCACTTACATTGAAGCTTAAGCGACTCGTTCAAAGTGTTTGATAATTCAAAGTGTATTGTACTTAGGAAGAATTGTATCGATCTGTAACGAATTCGTCAATAAAGATATTCAAAGTGGACGTAGGCAAACTATTAAGCTGAACCACTATAAAATCGCTGTTGTTTACTGTTTTTTCTGCAGTTTTCTGCTTATACTCTGTTCCCAAATCATCGGGTGGTGCTTTCACAACTACACTTTACACACCGGGGTGTTAGCGTTCAAATTTTAGCGTTAACATTTTTGGTGCTTTCACTGAGAACCGAACTCAGGAGAATTATCATCATTGCTCCACGAAAGTTTGTTGAAGTAATCTCTCTGAAGACTAGAAGTTTATCTGAAATCATGGCTCCAGGGAGAAGGAGTAGATCTGTTAGATCTGGAAATGTTCAAGAGGGAAGCTCCGCTTCCCCAGTACCTAATCAAGCCACTCCACCTGTTGGGGTTACAAAAGCAGAATTGGATGCTGTAATTTTAGGGCTGAACCAGCAGATAAATGCCCAAAATGCACAATTGGAGGCTCAGAATGCCCAAAATGCTCTAATTTTGAATAAGTTGAACGATTTGCTTGGGGCAAACCGTCAACCAACGGATAATGAAAGGAACTTTGCTGGCAACGTTCATAATGCTGAGGAAAGGAACGTTCTTGAGAGGGCTGCCAGCCCCTTTGAGCAAACACTTCCTGAAGCTGGTGGATCTAAAGCTCGAAATGATGAGGGGTATCTTTCTGAAATGGTTCGAAAAATCATGAAAGAGAGCATGCAAAGGGATGAAGACGAGAGAGAATGGGGTTTCGCTCCAAGTAAAACCCCGTTTACTGAAAGGATCTTAAAGGCTGAGTTCCCGAGGAAGTTCATCCCTCCAACTATTCCAGCTTACAAGGGGACAAGCGATCCGAACGAATTCTTGTATAAGTATGATTGGCACATGACAGGTGCCAGAGCTTCTGATGAGATAAAGTGCCGATATTTTCCTGTATATCTGGAAGGTGTAGCTCTGCTTTGGTTCACCAAGCTACCAATTCGGTCTATAGATCAGTTTTCTGACCTAACCCGGAAATTCAAGGAGCAGTTCAGACTATATGCTTCAAAAGCCAAAGATATCATGTCGTTGTCAAGTTTAGAACAGAATCCAGGGGAAACTATCAGATCTTTCTTGAATCGCTTTAATATAGCGTTGGCTGAGGTAGACAATGCAGAACCACGTATGATCTTGACTTATCTGATGAGGGCCATTGACAAGTCGAGCGAATTTGGAAAATGGCTAAACATGAAGGAACCAAATTACCTTGAAAAATTCTACAAGAAAGCAGATGAGTTCATATGCTTGGAAAGCCGTCCTGTACCGGTAAAGGCAGTATTGGAAAAAGCTGAAGATAACATTGCTACTCCACGCAAGAGTGAATCTGTAGGACAGAAAAAGGAAAATAACGATGAGAAGAAACAGAAAAATCCGAAGAAGCCTCGTTCCTTCAAGCCATCGGAATATACTCCTTTATCAGATACGCCGGAGCGTATTTACCTTGCCACTAAAGACTCTGTTGATTATCCTAAACCTCCTGCTCTGAGAACCGGGAGAAAAGCTATACAAAGCGGGAAGTTCTGCTGCTTCCATAATCAACCCGTCATGATACCGATGAATGCCGCCAATTGAAAATTTTGATTGAAGAGTTGATAAGGGAAAACAAGCTGCAGCAATTTGTGGAAAAGAATAGCAGCAATCCTGCTTCGTCCAGTCAGGGGCAACAAGCTCCTGCTCATCAACCTAGGACAAGTGAGAAGGCTACAGGGCATGAATCCGGAAGGCCTGTTATCAATGTCATTACGGAGGGACCTCACCCAGCAGGCAGGAGCTGGGGTGAGATGGAAAGGTATACCCGAGCTTTGAAATATGTACCGGCCGAAGAAGATGTCTTTGTTTTGGAAGATGCTATGCCACTGAAACAACAAAGAACTTTTAATGATGATATTGTGTTCAGAGCCAGGGATTCCACAGGTGTTGAAGCTCCTACCTTGGATCCCTTAGTCATCTCGGCTGGTATCGGGCCAGCTATTGTCAGAAGAGTTCTCATTGATTGTGGCGCGTCCTGCAATATCCTCTTCAAGAAAACATTCGACCAAATGAAGATCCCTATGGCTGATGTGCAAGCCTCATCGCAGAAAATCGCTGGCTTCACTGGGGAGCCAAAGCAGCCAATAGGAACCATTGATTTGCTTGTAGAACTTGGAGAGGGAGAAAGAAAAGTAGTCCGCAAGCAAACTTTTGTGATTGTCGACGAATTTTCTGCTTATAATGCTTTCCTTGGCCGTCCAACTCTTGCAGCATTCAAAGCTGTTCTGGCCCCATGGTGCCTCACCATTAAATTCCCCACAGATAATGGAGTAGGAGTTATAAAAGGGGATCAAAATGCCGGGCGGGAGTGTTATCTGACAGAGCTGCGAGAGGCAAGGAAAAGAGAAATGGGAAAGGATGCGGCAACCCCAGACTGCATCAAAGAACCAACCTTGTAGCAATTACAGGGCGGACCCTGCACTGGCGAGCACAGCGGAGCACGAAAAGAAATGGATCCTAGAAAAGCCAGTGCAGGGGAGAATAGAGTGGTACCAGTGGAAACGACGGTACCAGTACCTGTTGACCCGAAGGACCCAAATAAGGTGTTGAATGTGGGTTCACAACTTAATGTGTCAATTCAGAATATCTTAATATCTTTTTTAAAAGCAAATTTGGATGTTTTTGCTTGGACTCATGCCGATATGTGCGGAATATCCCCAGAAGTTGCAGTACACACTCTGAATATTGATCCAAAGTTTACGCCTGTGAAACAGAAAAGATGAACCCAAGGTCCAGAAAGGTCAGCAGCATTAAAAGAAGAAGTTGATCGGCTCATGGAGAATGACTTTATCAAAGAATCTACCTATCCGAATTGGGTTTCAAATCCAGTGCTGGTTAAGAAAGCCAACGGAAAATGGAGAGTGTGCATCGGTTTTTCAGATCTAAACAAGGCGTGCCCCCAAAGACTGCTTCCCATTACCCAGGATCGATCAGCTGGTAGATGGAACAGCGGGACATAAATTGTTATCTTTTATGGATGCCTACTCCGGATATAACCAGATCATGATGCATGAGCCAGATCAGGAGGACACGAGCTTTATCACTGATGTTGGTCTTTACTGCTACAGAGTTATGCCCTTCGGGCTGAAGAATGCGGGGGCAACTTACCAAAGACTTGTTAATGTTATGTTCAAACCGCAATTGGGCAAGACTATGGAAGTCTATGTCGACGACATGTTAGTAAATTCTAAGAAAGCAGTGGATCACATAGAACACTTAGCAGAAATGTACGCGATCCTCCGGAAATACAGAATGAAGCTTAACCCTTTAAAATGTTCATTTAGGGTGGAGTCCGGAAAGTTCTTAGGTTTCATCGTGAGCGCTAGGGGCATTGAAGCTAGTCCAGCTCAAATTACCGCCTTAAAAGAAGTCAAAGCTCCTAGAACGAAGAAGGAATTGCAAAGTCTCAACGGAAAAGTCGTCGCCTTGAGTCTGTTCATTTCCAAAGCCACTGATAAATGCATCCCATTCTTTGACGCTCTAAAGAAAGGAAAGAAAAACTTTGATTGGACTCCCGAATGCAAAAAAGCCTTTGATGAATTGATTCGTCATATGGAAACGCCTCCAATACTTTCTAGGCTCGGCGATGGTGAGGATCTTCTTATATACTTGGCAGTATCATCTCATTCTCTAAGTGCAGCGCTGATACGAGAAGACAAGAGGATTCAATATCCGGTTTACTATATCAGCAAAAGACTCACTGGGGCAGAGATGAATTACTCCAAGTTGGAAAAACTCGCCTATTGCCTACTGATTGCATCGAGGAAGTTGAGGCAATATTTCCAAGCTCATCCTATCAGAGTCCTCACTGATCAACCTTTAAAGCAAGTCCTGTTTCGCCCTGAGACTTCAGGTCGTCTTCTAAAGTGGAACATTGAACTCAGTCAATATGACATCACTTATCACCCCCAAAAAGCAATCAACGGACAAGCTTTAGCAGATTTCATCGCAGAATTCACAGATAAAGGTAACAGTGGGGAGGAAACGATCGATGATTCCCCAATCCAATGGAAGTTATATGTTGATGGCGCGAGAAATGACTACTGTTCTGGAGCAGGGGTTGTACTTGAAACCCCTGAAGGTCGGTCATTATGCTATGCACTAAGATTGGAATTTCCTTCAACGAACAATGAAGCAGAATACGAAGCTCTTATCGCTGGCTTGAAAATTGCTAAAGAACTAAACATCCGAGCATTACCGATCTTCAGTGATTCTCAGCTTATTGTATGCCAAGTCAAGAAGGGATTCCAAGCGAAAGGGGGAAATCTGCCTGCCTACTTGCCAAAGGCCTGGGAACTCCTGTGTGACTTCGACCATTGCACGATAAGCCATATTCCTCGAGAAGAAAACATGAAAGCAGATTCTCTCGCAAAGTACTCTAACACAGGTGAAACCCAATTTCTGGGGTTAGCTCCAGTGGAAGTCCTGTCGGCTCCAAGCATTAATGAGATGGATATTGATTGGATCATGAGCGTGTCTCAAGAGCAAGAATCATGGATGACTCTAATAACAGAATATCTGCTCAATGGCTCTTTACCTGAAAATTCAAAAGAACGGCAAAAGCTACTGAGGAAAGCCTCTTGCTATATAGTCCAGGATGGCCAATTATACAGACGGGGATTCTCAATGCCATTACTTCGATGTGTATCCAGGGAAGAGTCCAAAACAATCCTAGCTGAGGTGCATGGGGGAGAATGTGGTGATCATTTGGGTGGTCAAACTTTAGCAAAGAAGATTCTCCGATACGGATATTTTTGGCCAGAAATTAATCGAGATGCAGCAGACTATTCCCGAAAATGTGACAGATGCCAAAGATTTGCCAAAATTCCTAGAGCACCTTCTACTGAAATCACACAGATGGTCAGTCCACGGCCATTTGCAATATGGGGGATAGACCTTGTAGGACCTTTACCAACTGCCAAATCTGGAATCAAATATGCCATTGTTGCTGTAGATTATTTCACTAAATGGGCAGAAGATGAACCACTGGCTACTATCACCTCTAAAAAGATGATAAGTTTTGTGACTAAAAGTATCATTTGTAGGTATGGTGGGCCTCAAAAGATAATTACAGACAATGGTACTCAGTTCGAAAGTGAGGAATTCCAAGATTTTTGCAAACGATTCAAAATCCGAAAAAGCTTCTCAGTAGTAGCTCATCCGCAGGCAAACGGGCAGGTGGAAGCAGTAAACAAAATTATCAAGTCAACCATCAAGAAGCAACTCGAAAGAGCAAAAGGTGGTTGGGTCGATAAGCTACCACTAGCACTATGGGCATACAGAACTACCCACAAAACTGCGACTGGGCATACTCCGTTTTCATTGGCATACGGGTCAGAAGCAATGATTTCGGTAGAAACAGAGGTCCCTTCACATAGAAGAATCCATTTCAATCAAGCGGAGAATGAAAAACTACAGCTTGAGGCACTAGATCTCCTTGATGAAAAAAGAGAAGAGGCTGAGCTCAGAATCGCCGCTCCTCAGCAAAGGATAGCCAGACATTTCAATTCCAAAGTTCGCCAACGCAGCTTTGAGATTGGAGATCTAGTCTTGAAGAGAATTATGACGGCGACAGGTGTGTTTGGGCCAAATTGGGAAGGACCATATGTCATAGGTCAGAAGCTTCTTGACGGCACATTCAAACTCACTACTGTTGAAGGAGATCAAATTCCAAGAGCTTGGAACATTAACCACTTACGTCCATATTTTACTTGAAAGCTTTGTTGAAATATTGTAAAAAGAATTATAAATGTATGGTTCTTGTAATTGAAAGCAATTGTAAAGCCGATGCAAGTGAATAATGAAAGACTATAAAGTGGATGTAGGCCCAAATTCTTGGCCGAACCACTATAAATCTTGTGTTCCTTATTATTATTACATGTTTGCTTTATTTTCGATATGAAAAGTACATTAAATGTATTGTTGAAATGTCGATTTAAATTTTTGCAGGCAACGAAAATAAAACTTGCACATTACAAGACCAAGTGATTCTTGTTATCATTCAATAAACAAATTTCAAGTCACAAAAGCCCCGAATTCAAATTCCTAGATAGGAAGTGCTTCAATTGAACGGCCAATGATTTCGCCGAAAACGGGCTCTAGCTAATAAATTGAGAAGTTTGAACAAACAAACATCCAATTAAGAAGCTTATGCCCGTTCTCGCGAACTTGCCTAGCAATGAAGTACACTTCTTTGGATTAAACAAACTACTTGTAAGAGAAGGGAGTGCGAGCTTGAAAAGAAAAATAGAGGATCGCTTAAAAGGCATAAGCAAGTAGACAAGGAACAACTAAAGCCCTCTTCGGAGGCACAAGTCCTCTTCGGAGGCACAACTCTTCGGAGGATAAAGACCTCTAACGAGGCATATGCCGCAAAAAAGAAAGTTCTCTACTCAACAAAAAAGATTGGAGGAGTCATGGCCCTCCAACCATGAGAGAGTAACTTCCAGGCAATCAAAGACCTCTTCGGAGGCACATTTCACCAAGAGTTGAAGTGCAACAGTCGCTCTTCATAGTTTCACTTCACCAGAGTTGAAATGCAAAACAAAATAAAGACCTCTTCGGAGGCACATTTCACCAGGAGTTGAAGTGCAACAACCGCTCTTCGGAGTTTCACTTCACCAGAGTTGAAATGCAAAACAAAATAAAGACCTCTTCGGAGGCACATTTCACCAGGAGTTGAAGTGCAACAGCCGCTCTTCGGAGTTTCACTTCACCAGAGTTGAAATGCAAAACAAAATAAAGACCTCTTCGGAGGCACATTTCACCAAGAGTTGAAGTGCAACAGCCACTCTTCGGAGTTTCACTTCACCAAAGTTGAAATATAAAAAAAAAGCCTCTCCCAAGGGGCAGAAACAAAAAGACCTCTTCCCAGAGGCACAATAAGATAGAAAAACCTCTTCCCAGAGGCAGAAATGAAAAGACCTCCTCCCGGAGGCACAATCAAGCAGAAAGACCTCTTCGGAGGCACACGTTTCACCAAGATTGAAATAAAACTTCCAGGTGTTGAAACATGAAAAAGTCTTCCTCAGAGGTGCAACTTTTCAAAGAAACAAAAATCAAGAAGCCCTTTACTGTGGCAAGTAAAAAAAAAAAAAAAAAAATCCTCATCAAAGGCATACTTTAACTTTCAAAGGAAGAATGAATACTTATTCTAGAAAATTCTCTTCATCAAAAAGAAGTTGAAGTACCTTTCAAATACCCGCTTTACCACATAGAAGATTTCATTCAGTAAGATGTGTATATGCACAAAATAAAAAGTGATATCTTCGAAGGATGAAGCGTAAAAACTTGGTTGTATTCTGTTTTCTAACGAAATAATATTCCTCCGAGTATGGAATAATTATTCTCTAGAAAATAAAAGTGCAAGTCCCCTCAAAATATAAAATATTGCAACGAGCTTATGGTATAGGGGCAACATGGTATAACTACATCGGTAAAATTGCGCTCAAACAGTATACCTTAAGCTCACTGCAATATCATGCAAAGAAACTTGTACAAAAATGAATAATAAATGCATTCTCAGATACAGACAGAAGTTTGTACAAAGAAAAAGAATCATTTTATTCAACACTATTAGAATTTTATACAAGTACAGGTTTCAAAGTAAAAAGCAAAAGAAAAACGGAGGCCGGTATCCGCACAATCTCCACTCAGTATATACAAAAAGCAAAGAGCGATACGAAAGCCACAGAACCAAAGCCATCATTTCTTCTTCTTTCCACCTTTTGAGCCCGCACCAGGCCGGATGACCAACTTCTCAGGCCGGTTTCTAAGGGTAGGGGACAAAGGAGAGAGGGGCTCAGTCGGACTTTCTTCCGTTTTTTCTTCGCCAATTGAAGATTTCTTCTTCTTCTTAGAGATTCCCTGCTTTCCCCTCTTTTTGAAGGAAGATCCACTCCCTGGAGAAAAAAGTTTAGCTAGCGGTTCATCATCGGAGCCAGTGGGTTCTGGGGTCTCCTCGCTTCCTTCAGTTTCTTCTCCTCTCGGGTCTTGAGAAGCAACAGGATCATCCAAGACGTGAAGAGCTTCTATTTGCTCCTCTTGTGACCCGGGTTGCGAGGCAGAAGGAGGAGTTACCTTAAGAGGCGGAGAAGGAATAATTGGCGGAGGAGAAGCCTGAACAATGCTCGGTGCTTTCTCTACAGAAGAAAAGAAGTTAAAGTCAGTAAAGAGAGGAGATAAAGGCTCGCTGTGATTCAGGAAATAGTCAAGAAGCTCATAAAACTCCTCAGAAACAAATGAGCAGTCTACTTGGGCAAGATTGACAGTAGGGTTACCTGAAGAAGTCGGTTTCCTGACGTCAACCTCGTAAGCCTGTGCCTCGGCACCCTCGTCGCCTTCATCTCCACCATGTATGCTTGTGATCTCGGTGGTAGCTTTGGTAGGAGATAGATAATGAGAACTAGAACAGATAATGTCAATTTCGGCCGAAGGAGAAGGCTGAATTGGAACAGTTGAGATGGTTTTTCCCGAATATTCTCCTGCCGCTGTTTCGGCCCTTAATTTTGCAAGCTGTTCTCTCCCCTTGGCGAGAGCGGCGCGAGCATCATCATCAAGATAATGCTCTTCAAGAGCTGACTCAGCATAGCCAGCGCCTTTACCACCAAGCATATCGATTGCAGCCTCCCAAACTTCAGCCAGAGTAATTTCATACTTGGGGCCTAGAAAGGCGAGGCTACCACGCCCCAAGATGCTATGCAGGTAGAAATCAAATAATGTTGAGCTGATGTTGGTCCTCGTCGCCTCGTGAGATTCTTCAGCTGCAATTTTGCCGGCAACGGCCTCATCACGCTCCCTTTCAGCTTTGGAAAGTTGAAGCTTAAGCATTTGAATCTCCGCCTCTTGGGAGCTGGTTTTCTTCCGAAGCTCTGCAACATCAGCAATATAGCCCTCACTGATTCTTTTTTGCACTTCGAGCCTGTCTTCGGCGTCTCTTTGGCTGGCATGAGCGTCTCTCACTTGTTTTAGGAGCACTTCTTCTTTTTGAGAATAGGAAGTAGAGGAAGTAGCGAGCTCTTGTTTCAGTTCCTCAACTTTTGCTTCAAGCTCTTCATTGTAAGAAGCGATGCTCCTCATTTCAGTATCGTGTTGTTCGAGAACCTTTTGCCATTCGGCTTTATCATTTTCCATAGTGAGCATGGCCTCTATATTTGCACGATTAACCCTTTGGAGCTCGTCAATAAGTTTTTGCCAGTTTGACATCCTCTCAATATCAAGCTTGACGGCATCGAGGTTTCGTAACATGGAAGACTTGTCAATGGGGACCAAGTCAAGGTCGAACCTTACTCCCTTCAGACACCACTGTGGAAACCGACTTTGCAAAGTGGCCGGGCCTGGTCCAACTTGGAATTTGGGCCTGCTGATTATTGTTTGAATATCTGCTTTTGCAAGAGCGGGAGAGCCAGAAGGAATGTCAAGCGAGGCGGGGGCAGTAACCTTTTCAGGAGTTATGGAGGTGTGCTTCTCACCATGTCGGGCTCGCTTGCTCGAATCTTCAACCATATGACTTTTTCCTCGGTCATCATGGGATTTTCTTTTATGGGAATCGTCACCTCTCTGCGAAGAATCGTGGCGCTCCTCCCTCTCTCTTCTTTCATAACGCTCCTCTTGAGTCCTCTTCTCTTGAGCCTTTCGGGCGACTCTTTCTTCATCAGATTCTCTGTAAGAAGGGAGGTAACGCCTATAATCATATTGGCTACGCCTCCCGTAGCGCTGGAATTCATCGTAGTATGAGCTGCTGCGTCCCATCGGAGAATCTGAAATAAAAAGAGATAAGTTTTAGAAGTCTCCAAATACAGAGAGTCAGAAGCATAAAAGTGCCAAAAAATTCTAAGTGTGTGTGATGTGCAAACTACGCGCATCAAACTACGAACCACTCTTTAATTGAGGAGTGGTTGTGGGTGTAATAGTTAGCGTCAATTCTTGAGTTGACGGAGTCTGTTGCAGAATAGAAGTCGCTTCAACTACTGAAGAAGAAACCCCGGTAGTGATAGGATCATCCTTAAAGATCTCTTGCGAGGTGGCAAAGAGGTCGCTCAGCCCTTCGAAAGTATCGTCCCTGCTCTGCTTGACAGGGCTAGTTTTCTCGGCTTCTTCACCAGATTTCTGTAAACGTCGGGGAGATCCCTGAGGCTCTTCTTCCTCAATAACCAGGGCAAGTTCGTCAGATGGCCCCGCAACATCAACAGAAGTGGAGCACTTCACTAGCAAAGCCTCGGGAGCAGGTCCTTTTGGTATGGATGTGTCAGTAGAAACTGGGGCATCCAACGCTCTAGCCGGGGAGTCTGGGATTTCATGAGGATGTGTAGAACGAGAAGTATGTAGAAGCCCGTATTGATGCAAAAATTCATCCCTCAATAAAAACTTGATGTTTCTCTCTGCTACGGCCACGGCACTCAATCTGTCAAAAGTCTGCTTATGAACCGGATCTCTGGAGGGAAGAGGAAGTGCTGAAAAGAGTAAAGAATGAAATTAGCAATTGGTAATTCGGATCTCGAAAAAGCTTGAAAATGGAGACAGGTAATCTTACTTCCTACTCTCCAGACGGCATAAAACCCTGGGGGGCAGCGAGCAAAGAAAAATTGGTTCAAAAATCCATGAACGCTTTCGGTAAGATCAGAAATAAGTTTGCGGTTTCTAGCACTTCTCACAATTATAAGGGAAGGATGATCTCTACTCTTTGCAAACGAGCATAAGTAAGGAATTTCTTCAAAACTTGGTAAGCGATCAAAAGTTCTTCTGAACAGAACACACAACCCCATCAAGATGGCATAGCCATTAGGATGAAGTTGGGACAGAGAGATTGACGACCGAAGGAGAAGAATTCGAAGAAAGTCATTAAAAGGAGGGATCGCCCCGCTTAAACACATTTGACGATTGATTGCAATAAAGCCACGGGGAGGACTGTCGGCGGTATCACTTGGCCCAAGAAGTAAGACATCACTTTCAGCAAAGCCAAATTGAGTGCGCAGCTGAGTAAATGCTCTCGAAGTTAGAATAGTTGGGGTTCTCTCTGGAGGGTCCTCTATAGGAAGAGCTATCGGAAAAGTTTCTTCCTCTTGAGCTGCCATTTCTTCTTGATGGGGAAGTCATTCTACATAAATAACTGGATATTCAAACATCAAGGTGCACGTTTCCTAAAATGTGTGAGGTGTTGTGTAAAATTAACAAAGCAATAAACAAATATAACTGGAACGAAAACTAGCAAGCATTTGTTAGTTATGAAACCCAGGGACTATTGTTTTAAACCTAAATATGCAAGTATAATGTTGATGCAGACAAATCAGTTCAGATTGTTGATATTTTGCATCAATGTTTAACTTTAGTTGATTGATTCACAAACATTTTATGCAATATATTTAAGTTGCTTGTTTCATCTCGACTAATCTGTCATTTGATGTGGGCAGTCAATGGAAGTATTTTCGCCTTGGTTTCTTTGTTTGTTATTTTTAGCAGGTTGGCAGCTTATAAGTTAATGCGGTCTGTGAAATGATACAATGAGATTCAAGCAAATTTAAAGTTGGGGCAGTTCAGAATTTAGGCAAACTTAGTTCGACAGTTCGAGTCAAATACTCAAAGTGGGACTATGCTCCTAAATGACAACACGTCCAAAGCTTAAGTATTAGGACGGCTACGATTTTAAAAGTCTTTCGCAAGTTAGTTCGGCAGCTCAGTCCTCTAGGTCGCAAGGAAGAGATAAGAAAGTAAGCTCCGATCCAAAAAGGCAGGAACTTCTCCAAGTATTAACTCGGTCACGATTCAGGCCTTAAAGTTTAAATCGGCAAGTTTCCTTCAAGTATTATCTCAACCGCGACTTAAGGTCACTAAGAGCCAGGTCGGCCAAGGCTAAGCCACCCAAATTCACTAACTCGCTCCCGAACCAACATCACACTCCATCAACCCGTTAACCCAATAACCATTCCATCAGCAGCCGCCTTCATTCATGACCAACCAATCACCCAATAATACGATTCAAAATTGTCACAAGTTCGATGCCATGCCATCAGAAATCATCTAACTTGAGGTAGTAAACTGCCTTTGTTGCATCAATGATCACCATGAGCAACCTACACCTTGCCGATTATAAGTATGATGAATTTCGTGATGGGGCACCGTGCAAAGGAACGATTCGAGTTCGAGCAACAAGGTTTACGAATCGATAGTGACCTACAATCAGAAGAGAAATGAGGTTACCTACACGATCAATGGTAGAGGTTATCAATGATCAGATGGGATGAAATCGCCTTTAGGAGCTTGAGAAAATTTTAATGGCGGAATCGAACAAGGGAGTAAGTAATAAAGAGGAAAAAGAAAAGAAAATGAACGACTTATATCTCACTATGGTAGAGACTGAAGCGACTTAGGCCATCTCGCTGTTAGGTCGTTTACGACCTACCGATCTAAAAAAGGAACGGATTAAAGAGTATCGAAGCATACGACCTAACCATTAGGCGCATGCTTCGAGGGGCAAATGTTGACCCCGCCTCGGCCGTGGCTCACCGATCCAAGATAATAAACGACCTAACACTCTGCCGACTTAACAAACGATGCCGACCTAAGGCTCGAATGGACACCGACCTAACTACCTAATGCCTTAAAGGAAACCGACCTAACGCTTTGCCGACTTAACGAAGCAAGCCAACCTAATGCCTTAAAGGAAACCGACCTAACGCTTTGCCGACTTAACGAAGAAAGCCAACCTAATGCCTTAAAGAAAGTTCCAACCTAACGCTTTGAAATGATGCCGACTTAAGGATCAAGGAGATTCCGACCTAGGACTTACAAAAGTCCACTGACCTAACATGTTTTCCGATCTAACTACTCAAGTTGTTTGCCGACCTAGCCGTTAAGAATAAGTTGGTCCATACCTGAGTCGTGGACGGCTTATGGCTTATGATAAGTCGTAGCAGACCTAGGGATATGAAGGAGGAAGTAGTACAACAGTTTAACGCGCGGCACGTTAGCTCGGCAACGACTTAGGACTTAAGATTCGAAGCCGGGAAAGCATGTGTCCCCCACTTAAATCGTTGGCCATGCATGAGTAAAAGTAAACGACCTACGACCTAGCTTATCTCGGCAACGGCTTACGACCCAACTCATCTCGGCCACTACCTACAACTTGACACTAGAAGCCCCTATAAATACGCGACCACCTCCAACATTCAAGGGACTTTTGGCTCATTCTTTTCAAGGACCAATACTCTGCTGCATTCCAAACCGATTCAACACTTAAGGCTTTCAAGACACGTAGAACGCTATCAACAACTTCAAGAAGGAATCTCATACATCCATCATGGGTTTAAAGACTTTCACTTACATTGAAGCTTAAACGACTCGTTCAAAGTGTTTGATAATTCAAAGTGTATTGTACTTGGGAAGAATTGTATCGATCTGTAACGAATTCGTCAATAAAGATATTCAAAGTGGACGTAGGCAAACTATTAAGCCGAACCACTATAAAATCGCTGTTGTTTACTGTTTTTTCTGCAGTTTTCTGCTTATACTCTGTTCCCAAATCATCGGGTGGTGCTTTCACAACTACACTTTACACACCGGGGTGTTAGCGTTCAAATTTTAGCGTTAACAGAGGCTATGTATTGATTATAGGAGGTTGAATGCATAGACCATTAAGGACCGGTTTCCAATTCCATTAATTGAAGAGCTTTTTGATGAGTTACATGGTTCTCAATATTATTCGAAACTGGACTTAAGATCTGGTTATGATCAAATATAATGCTTGAAGAAGATATCCACAAAACTACTTTTAGAACCCATGATGGCCACTAAGAATTTATGGTGATTCCATTTGGGTTGGTAAATGCCCCTTCCACCTTTCAATCTCTCATGAATGATATATTCAGAGCATATTTGAGAAAATTTATCTTGGTGTTCTTTGATGATATACTCGTGTATAGTAAAACCTGGAATGAGCATCTCAAACACCTTGAAATAAATTTTCATCTTTTGCAGTAAAATGCTTTGATTATCAAGCTTTCCAAATGTTAGTTTGCCAAGCAATCTATTGATTACCTAGGTCATGTTATTTCTGCCGAAGGCGTTTCAGTCGATCCTCGCAAGGTGCAGGCTGTCCTTAATTGGCCAATTCCACAAAGCTTGAAAGCCTTAAGGGGTTTTTTGGAGCTTATAGGTTACTACCGCAAATTTACAAAAGGATATGGTATAATTGCTAAGCGTTTAACCTCAATGCTGAAGAAGGATACTTTTAGATGGAGTGATGAAGAAAAAGAAGCTTTTGAGCAGTTAAAGCAATGCTTGGTTAGCTTTATCTACTTATGAGAAAGAACTCATTGATATCATTATTGCCCAAAAAAATGTCACAATACTTGATGGGGAGACAATTTGTAATAAAGACTGACCATCATAGTTTAAAATACTTGTTAATACAACAGATACATAGGGTGTGCAAGGGAAATGGTTGGCTAAACTCCATGCATTCGATTATAAGGTGGAGTATAAAAGTGGCTAGGAGAATAAGGTAGCTGATGTCTTGTCAAGGAGAGGTGAAATTGAGATGAATAAAATACTAGTCCAAGCCATATCCATAGTGCACACTCCTTGGCTACAAAAACTCAAAGAAGCTCTGCATAATTCACCACGGTATCGGCAACCATTAGCAAGAGTGCAAGCAAAAGAACTACCAGAAAGTAAACACAAGGCTGTTGAAGACTTGATATTCAGAAAAGGGAAAATTTTAGTTGATCATCACTTAAACCAATTGACACAATTTCTTGTTAAAGAGCACCACTCCTCTCCTTTAGGGGGTCAGTCAGGGGTTAAAGCAACTCTGCATAGATTAAAGCAGGTTTTTTATTGGAAAAATTAAAAACTAGTGTTGAAGGCTTTGCCAAATTTTGTGAGGAGTGCCAAAGAAATAAGCATGAGAACATATTGGTGCCAGGCATACTGTAGCCTCTTCCTACACCTGACAAGATTTGGTTTGACATTTCCATGGATTTTATTACATGTTTACCTAAAAGCTACAAGTACACCGTCATATTTGTAGCAGTTGATAGACTAAGTAAGTATGCTCATTTCTTTCCACTTCAACATCCATATACTGCAAAAGATGTAGAATTAGTTTTTTTTTTCAAGCGGTCTTTAAATTACACGGGCTGCCTAAAACTATTGTAAGTGACAGAGACACTAACTTCACAAGCATCTTTTGGCAAGAGCTTTTTAAGCTTCAAGGTAGTTCCCTTAAACTTAGTTCAGCCTACCATCCCCAAAGTTGGTGAATAAAATTTTAGAAGGTTATCTAAGGTGTTATGTGTGTCATAAGCCTAGTGAATGGTCCAGATGGCTGCCCTTAGTTGAATATTGGTATAACACTACTTGGAAGACTCCTACAAATACTACCCCCTAAAAGATTGTATATGGCAATGATCCCCCTAACTTGCTTTCTTATGTACCCACTACTGCCAAGGTTGAACAAGTAGAAGAAGAATTATTCACTCGAGATATTATGATACAATTCCTCAAAGATAGTCTTAAATTGTCTCAAGAAAGAATAATAAAATATGCAGATATGAGAAGAACTGATAGACAATTTGAAGTTGGAGAATGGGAATATCTAAAATTGCAACCTTATAAGCAGATTACAGCTAGGAATCACAAAACCCACAAGCTTTCACCCAAATTTTATGGCCCTTACAAGGTCATAGAGAAAATAGGTTATGTGGCTTATAAATTGCAGTTCATTGAAAATACTCGAATTCATAATGTTTTTCATGTTTCACAATTGAAAAAGAAGATAGGGGATACTATAATGGTACAAGATAGCATTCCCAGTTTTACAGAAGAACTTGTTGAACAACCGGAAAGAATACTAGATAGAAGGATGATTCCTAGAAATAATGATGTAGTGGTGCAAATTCTAGTTAAATGGAGAGACAGACCTGAAGAGGAGGCTACTTGGGAAGATTATTTGCCAATGATCAAGAAGTTTCCTACACTAGACCTTGAGACAAGGTCTGTTTTTGAGTGCAGGGGAGATGTAACAACCATAGTTTGATAGCCATGATTATGGAGAGCAAAAATTGGTGTGAGAGGATTGAGGAAGAAGAAGCTTTTGCAACTAAGCATTGTTCACCAGAGTTGGCTGGAGATCATCGGAAAGGAACACTGGGAATAGCAGGCACTTGTCAGAGGCAGAAAACATGAAGATCTGGGTGTATGTTTAGTGTCATTGTGCACGCTTGATATATCAATATCTGGGTTGTAACTGGGCCGAGTTGAATCTATAAAAAAATGTGCAATCTTTCTTTATAAATACTGTCATGGTCATTTTGTAAGTATGTGAAGAAACTTGTAACAACAAAAAATCATATTGCTTTATTACCGTATTGTGAGGATAATCTTCTTTCCATTCCAGTTTTTTTGTTAATATGTTATCCATTTGTTTTTATCAGATTTAATACGTTCTTGTTAAATTCCTTTTATCTGCTATAAGTTAATTCATTTGCTGTTCATTTTGTTTTCTTTTAACACTTTAGTTCTTAATTCTTGAATCGGCTATTACTTTGTCTTGATAGTTTTCTTTTCCAGTCTTTAATCTTGTTCTTTTTTATGTTTTAGTAATCTTCCAGTAAACCGTAACCCTCGAATTCTTCTTCCTTGCTATCAATTCAAGTTTCTGTCTTTGTACTTGCCTCTAGTTTCATTTGTTAAAGTCTTTGAAGCAATCTTGTTAAACATTCTTGTATGAATTTAAAGTTTTGTGAAATTGATGTTCTTGTCAAAGATATATGTATGTGAATGTATCAATTCTATGTAGTAGTCATGTCTTCTTCTTTGAGAAAATTTGCATTTTTTCCCTGATACTTCCTTCGAGCCACAGTTGAATTTTTGCTATTTATTGATTTTCTTAAAAGTTTGCCAAATTTTGTGTGCACAACAAATCTGTGCACGTGCACAAGTTTTAAATCATCTTCTATCTTCCAGATCTCATCTTCTTCTCCCAAATTTCTTACCTTAATGGCCATGGCCAAAAGCATAGATCAACCAGGGCCTACCAAATTGAAACAATATATTGATTCCATATAAATTTCGTTTTTAACTTTAAATATAATTCAATCAATCAACATGAAAATGTAAATTTCCAGATCTATAGAAATGGAATTTGAATTAAATGTTAGAGCATAGGACTAGAATAAAACATTGTATTTTAAAATATATAGATTTAATTTCAATTTAACAAAGTAAAGAAAAGCAGCTAATCAATTTGAACATGTAAACATTCAGATCCGAAAAATTACACTTTAATTAGAATGTTTGTAAACATAGTTTTACACTTAAATATTGTTTTAAAACATAAACAAATTTAATTTTGATCTATTAAATGAAAACTCAATCATATTATTCAACAAATAATTCAATCTTCATAAATAATTTTTAGTTAAGCAAGATAATAATACATCCTATAAATTATGAAAGTCAAATTAATTTCTGTCAAACATTACAAAATCACTACCTATATATATAGAAAATGACATACCCTGTTACCCAGTCCTTAAAATGAACCTTGTTGACGATGCCTTTGATTTGCACCTTAAATGAAGAACGCTTCTAGATTCGATTGAATTACTTTAGGTTGTTGCCTAAAAATCATACATTGAATGATGATATCTCCTCATATCTTCAAGATCCATAACTTCTCCTTGCAAGAGATGGATGAAAGACTTTTTTTTATCTATTTATTGGAGTTGAAAGATTTTGGAAATTTGTTTTCTTTTTTTGTTTCTGCCATGAAAAGTTAGGAAGAAAGAAAGAGAAAGAATGAATGAGAATGAAAATGAATTGTACATACAGAATGAATTGGAGAATATGTTTTATTTGAAAGAATAAAATTTCTCATTCTTTAATTAAAACGTCCCTAATTAATTCCCTTGATTGTTTCTTTCCAATCATTTCATTACACGCATGTCATCAAATGACATAAAATTTCTACAAATCATGTCATCAAATGACATAAAATTTCGATAAATCATTTCATACAATTATCTTTAAATTACATTGATATCGTATACCATTGGGCGCAAATATTACTTTTATAAATGTATTAAAATAATTATAAAAAACATTCAAATATCAAATAAATAATATTTCTCAAATATCAATTAATTTAATCAATTTACAATATTCTATAAATTAATAAATCATGTGGTTTTTGTAGAGAATTTATCATTACTTTTGTGTGATTCAAAGGTGTAAATTCAATCAGCGATTAATATCAAACTATTCGAATATTAACGTTCACACATCACTTAGCAGCTGGTGTGACATTTTGACCGAATTTATTGCTTACGCATCTTTTGGTAAAATCCAATTTTACTTATTATAAGCGGTACCGGATAGTGACAATTATTTAAACCAATTCTCTTCATTGAAACTATATCACATTGGGACTTATGGAATGTGGTAACGGTAAAAATTCCAGTATAGTCCACATTTAACTTTATAATCCAAACACAAACTTCTTGGCTCAATATTAACAATAATTATTAACCGAAGTGCTTTAGAGACTGACTTTGAGTTGACTTCAGGTGACCGTGATGCTAACCTCATATAACCGAGGAGACGAATCCTCTCTTGAATGGTGTTCCACTTCCAATAATTCCGTTTGACCCAACTATAGTTGTTCGATGGACGTCGTGCCCTGATTTAACTATAATCAAAACGGAGCTTCCATATTGAAGATCAACAGTATTCTCAAGTCGAGAGAACTGTGTAAATTGGCCACATCGATATTCTCCGTTCGACCTTAGTTATATTAACCAACAGAAATTTATCGAGCGGATCTTTCCATACTTATCCAATAACTATCAGTACGCAACCCCTTGGTGCCTCCAGTTGCCATGAGTAATACACTGCCCAACATTTGAAGAGCGTTACGTACTCTAGTTTCAACAAATATGTTGATATCCAGTTTCAATGCATCTTGACTTGGAACATTTAAAATGGTATATTTGTTTCATTGTGATAAATTACTCACGGTTACAACACTCTGTAACTTCTATCACAAAACACACCATTTATGGTTTTTCTATTAAATATATAATTTTAATTAAATTGATTAATTAATATGACCACAATATATCAAGTAAATGATAGAAAGAAAATACCTTCATTTCGAACAAGATCGATCAACGACAAATTACATAATTGCCCCTAGGGCATACCCCTAACTCTATCAGCTATTAGGGTAAAAAAAGAGTATCAATGTCTTATAGATACAAATAGTCATTAAAAATAATGTCATGTGATCATAAACGTCTATGACAAATGTAGACCATTGTCACATCAATGTCCATCTATAAGTATGGTCCCTAATGGAAGGCCACTAATATGCACGGCCACTAAAATACGGTCAATACAATGTGTGGTCACTAATATAAGACCAATACCATTCATTAAAACATCTACCAAAGCCAAAACCAAGAGGCATGAACTTGCATTCCATTTTCCCTTGTAGCCCAACAGTCTACGTAAAGACATTATGAGGAAATCAGGCCGGTCCGGGAGCTAAACGTTTTGGTTCTGGGAATTATTACCTAAATCAGCCACTGATCGGTGAACCTGTCAATGCTACCGGTCCACGGTTTGTCTTGACAGTAATGCTTAGCTTGGTCGGGCACGATCCGAGGCCGATTTTTGCTCGTTTTTTACGCCACCTTCTCCATTGAGTCACATGCCCATCCAACCATATTGTCTTCGTCAACGTTTAAAGTTTGGTGCTTTATGGTTGAGTCTGTGTGCCGATTCCTTCGAGTGTTTGGGAGGGATGTTCATGTCGTCACGAATCCTTTTCCCGATCGTTTGCTGCCAAAATGTGATGTAATCTCGGTAACCCAACTTACTCGGTCATATCACCTTCCTTCATTATAGATGTATATTTGTATGCTACATACAATTCACAGGCATTAACATTTATACTTCCTAATTCACATTTCGAGCTTCACCGGAGCAATTACTCGACCAGGTATCGCCTCATGCAACTTAGCGCACTTGATAGTCGTTATGACTATAAGAGATGCTTGTGATGTGCTTATACACCCATATGTTTTCACATAAACATATTTTAAAAAAAATTGACTGTTTAATAATCAATCTTACTTTTATTTACTACATTTTTTTTATATAAGTCCAAATATCCTCTTCTATTATTTTATAAAATCATGCAACTATTTCATGAAATACATAATTAGCATATATATAATAATGAATTAGAATTTAATTAATTTATAACCATGTTATAAATTAATATCAACTCTATCTAACTCTATTCAATACGAATAGAACACAATGTTTCTATATACCGGATCTTATCAATTATCCCGAATATAAGCTCAAACTAATCCAATCAAATAGGGGAATAATTACAATTATATATATATATATATATAATTATATAGATTTATACAAAAATATAGAGTTATAATTCCAATCAACTTAGTTGTAAATTCTGAAGTGTCCAAATCCCGTCCAAGTTCATAGTATGTCGTAGATAATCTCATCATGAGTGCAACAACAAAGGTTTGCATCTCAATTGGACCTCATATACAAAAGATATGAATTTGATAAAAATTGAAATATAAATATTAATTGATTAATTAATTAAACACTTAGTTAACTAATCACCTTTATAATCCTTCTTCCCCAAATCCACTCATGTACCTATACATGCACAACTACCCATTGTCATGCATCTTCTCTCCCCTAGTGCTCATGCAATATTCCACAAAATGACGAACGATCAATTGCAACACGCTCCTCTATGCCTCCTCTCTGCGATGCACCCAATTAAACCAAGTCTGCCTCCCTATACCAAATTGCGACATTTTCCCCTCCACGTGTGGCTACAAATGCCGCACTCACCATTAGCTGACTGGAGTTTAAGAATTTGGTGCAAGAAGATGCATGTCGCCAAGAGAAACAAAACTATGCCTTTTGTTTCGCTCAACTCCCCTTTGAACGTCACTTAGACCCAAACCTTAGCCAACGACTATACATTGACGAACTCCTCAAGCATTGTCGCACATGTTGAGACCAACATAGATTTGAAGCCCTCCTCAACATGAGTTCAACGGTTCTTTTCTCATCGTCTATCGTGGATCGTAGTTCTTTAAATCAGGGAAAACCCAATATCCACTTTTTAAGGTCCGTCTAGATTTAGAGAGTAAAACGAATTGCGGGATCCTAGGAATTATCTAAGTATGGAGTGAATATAAATATATAAGTGTGTGTGTATAATTTAGTTTCGTAAATAAATCTCCACACTTTTCGTGTTCGTACGATTACACGACACATCGGATTGCCACAATTTTATGAATTTAGGGAAGGTAGGGTTGGATGGAACGAAGGGGATTCGGGCTTTGATATTGGACAAAGAAATAAATGTGAAGGATTTTCTAGAAATGGAGGGAATAATAGGCTTCAATGGGCTTGGATGATTTATTTTGGGCTTAAATTGTTATTTATAATTAATTTTTCCTTTTCCTTTAAATAATTTTTTTTTATAATTTATTAATAAATGTATTTCAAACTATTATAAATTAATTCACATTTCATTTTACACGATATAATTAGATAATTGAACAATTTAGTTAATATCAACATATTATCCAAAAAGAATTTATTAATTTATTCAATTTACTAAAGTAAAATTTTCATTAAGTGGAATTTAGTTAAGTAAAATTCATTTTCAAGAATAATAATTATCAAATCGAATTTGAACAATTTTTATTTTAATTAGATTTTATTTATCCTACATCATAGAAAACTGGGTTTTTACACCTATTTTATCCTCGACATATGTGTTTCTATTTTTAATCGCTTTATATTTCAGTTATATCATATTAGATATGGTCAATTATATATTTGATCTTATAGCAAATGATGTTTTATTCTGCTTTGCTAATCGTATCATCTTGTTCGAGAAAGTTATACGTTCGCTAAGTGCTTATCGTTTTATGTTTAAATAGAAAATAGTTGTAAAACTAGATTGGTCAACCCATCTAGCTCAATTGGTAGAGCTCAACGCTCTTAAACTTGTGGCGGTAGGTTCAAGCTCACGGTGGATGATTAATCTTTGTGAATGGCCCCTTTTATACTAATGATGCAGGATCCTAACGCATTAGGCTTTTCTGATAGGTAAGAAAAATATTGTGACTTGGTTTTGTTAATGTTACAATAGTTATACGAGGTTCAGAGTTGAGTGAAACTATTGAGGTTCAATGTTGAGTGAAACCATTGGGGTTCAAAGTTGTGTGAATTTGTACCAATGATTCTAGATAGGTCAAACAAAAGAAATTTACATTGAAAAGTAGTATGTATGAGTTTTGAGCATTTTCGCAAAATTATACTAAAGTAGTATAACTATGATACTTCCCATCTTAAATATTGATTCATCCTTTTGATGTAGGATCTTTAGTGCATAAGGATTCTCTAATCTTTGATTAAACAAGCAAAACCTATGTCATTGGGTTTTGTTGATGTTAGGATTTACCAAGTAATTATGTTAGGTGGAAAGTAAGTAGATTTTGAACGAAAGCCAAGTAAATAAAGAAATTTACCTAAGAAAATAGTTTATATATATATATATATATAAGTTTACAAAAATGCTTACAGATTTCTATTGAAGTGTTAGTGGAATTTTTCTTAACATCGGTACTTAAGAATCGAAGGGCAAGCTTCAGTCCATTGTTTGGTTTACAGGACTTCGATAGGATGGTTAACGATGGCATTAGGATACCGATGGCTTTGGATTAATATTGAAAGTTAAGTTGAATCTGTTAGGATAATACCAAGAGGAGTAGGTGCCGAATAGACTGAGAGTAAGTTCTAAGAATGATGCCGAAAGCAAAAGTACAGAAAGTAAAGACATCGAGGTTTATAGTGGTTTGGCCTAAATCGCTGCGTCCACTTTGTCCTTTCCTTCTTTAGAGTTCTACACCGAAGCCGAAAGGCTATTACAGTGATGAGTTGGCATTATCCTCCATTAGTGAGTTTTTACAAGGAACTCTAATATAGGAAAGTACAATATATTCTTAGTGTATGAATTATGTGTTGGCCAGAAGATCCTTGTTGCATTGGGATGTTTGTCTACTTATAGAGATCTTGATGCTTTGTCATTAGCTGAAAGCTTTTACCATGGATTGACCACTTGCTCTATATGTGGCGTTAAGATTTAGATATGTGTTGATGCCCGACTAACATGCAAATTAACGCGGATTGATGAAATAGCATTCCATCAATATCTATATGTGCTCTGGCCTGGATACTTCATATCATCTTTGGGCTATTTGAGTCCTTGACGCGTGTAGTGAGGATTTGGTGTTGATGGCTAAGTAGTTTATATATCATAAGGCTTAGTTGATCGTATGCTGTATGGTATCATATGCTGTATGGTTAACTATATAGAGTGTCACAGGGATTTAGTCAATTAAATGTAGTAAGACTTAGTAAATAGAGTGTCATAAGGCTTAGTAAATAGAGTTTTATAAGGCTTAGTTGATTATAGGCTGAATGCTTACTTTGTTGAATAACGAAGGCTAATGTAGATTTTATGTTGTAAGGCTTAGTTGATTGAAAGTAGAAGGCTTATGTAGATTGTATGTGATCGGCTTAGTAAGTAGAGTGTCATAAGACTTAGTAAATAGAGGTTAAATAGGCTTAGTTAATTATAGGCTGAATGCTTAGTTGATTGAATGCTGAAGGCTAATGTAGAGTATATGCCGCAAGGCTTGGTAAATCGAGTGTTGTAAGGCTTAGCAAATAGAATGTCATAAGGCTTTAATATATATTTAATGTCAAAGGATAATGCCGTAGGCTTACATATGTTATATGCTATAGGCTAGTTGGATTAAATGCCCAAGGCTATTGTTGTAGGCCTATGTAGATAATAGGTCGAACGCTAATGCCGTAATAAGTATCGAAGGCGAAGTATGTTAAGGCCTGATAGCAACATACATAAAGTGTCAAATGGGAAGAGGGTTTTCACATACTGTGAAATTTTGGTTCCAGTAATCTTTACAAAACTATTATCTGAATATGAAGTGACTTCTCTGCTATGCATTACCATCTGTCTGCTCTCGCAACAAATAGGGGAAATCACTTTTCTTAGAGATAGTTTTGAGTGGATTAGAAGGAGTTGTCAGTGAGTACAAGGTCAAGGTAATTTAGATTGAGTAGCTACTCTTTCTACTCATGGATGGGATGCAAAAATGCATATTTACCAGATGTCACCATGCGATTGGCTCATTTGAAAAGTGGTTTCTCCTTTTCTGAAAAAGAGAGTTTTTCCACCAAACATGGCAGCTCTTTAAAAGATTACATTATTTTATAACTACCATTGATTTGTATGGCTGACATTTCCTCAACGTTTATTTTATTTATATAGGAATGTATAATAGATTCCTCTTCTCCTTCATTTACTTTCAATGAATTTTTTTTTTGTTATCGGCATTAAAGCTCGAAGAAAGCTCAAATTTTCTCATCTCTTTGATAAAATTTGTAAGATTTATGTCATTTACTTCTCGTAAGTTGAAAGCAATGTTTATCTCATGTTCTTGCTGAACTATGAGTCAATTTTTATAATTATTTTTGTGATATCTGAGGAGTTTTACCGTATTAGTGAATCCTAGGCTTGCTGAATGGTACAAAACCATTAATTTTTCGCCTTCGTTGGATCATTGTTGACAAATAATCGTTCCGCGGTCATTGATCGATAATCGAAAATTCTACCAAACTTTTAGAGAATTTCATGGATTTTTCTTAATCTGCAACATACTTTTGGGTTCCTAAACCCTTGGTTAGAGACGGTTAATTGTGAAATTCTGTTTGAATCATTGATACGAAATTGACCCTACTTAAATTTGGGTATTTTGCATGTACCATTTGGCTCATGATTATGCTTCTTTGATTGACAATTATTTACTTTACGGTTATGTTTTGATTTTCGTTGTTTGGTTTGAACTAGACTGTCAACAAATTTAGTCCTCCTAGACTGAAATGAATTTTCTTTTTGACATACATACAATTCTTGACATGATTTTACACGATTTTGGTGTTATGGGAGTTGAGGCTATAACTCAAAGGCCTGAAGTTACTTGGATTCTTCCTCGGAAGGACGCTCCCCGTGGATGGTGGAGTACTTAGCAAACGAATGTCTCTCCCTTTTGCTCCCTTCTTGGTTGATCTTCTTATTTTTTATAATCTCAATCCCTTTCAACCCCCTCCAGTTTATATAATACTCTCTCGATGTTGAAAGTCATGTATTCTTAGAGGGGTTATGCAAGCTTATCAATGGTTGAGATTAATTTCTTATTTGAATTGAATGACTTGAAATTTTCCATCCAGTTCTTAAATATTATTTACAGATGCAATTAACAACCCTCAGATTATAACCACTTTTCCGAAGGCTAGTAACTTACAATTGTACTTAAGAAATTTCATTTGTTAATGAACATTCTCATTCTAACTTGTTTTTATTTATTGCTAGGGAGACCTGAATGGATTCAGCAGAGCGAGGAGTTTTTAGCTCGTTTCAAGAATGTGTTGAAGGAATGGGGCTAGTCGGAAGTGGGTGAAATAGGTAGGTTTCAATTTTTTTTTTCTATTTTCGAATTTATTGTTCCTATGAAGTTTAAAGGAATTGTTAGATCCAATCTAATAATGGTTTAAATAAAACCTTATTATATTTAATTTGTTTAAAATTAGTTTCAATTCAATTCAAATTAAATATCTTGTAATGAGCGCATCAAATACACTCATATATGTATAGTTGAAGTGCAACATATAGTCTGTGTACATGATTAATGTGTACGTACGTTTGTAGGTGTTGAGATTTACACTGCAACAAGAACATTCGCCCTTATATATGTCATTGTTGTCCATGGTTTTATTTTGAAAAAAAACATATAAAATAATAATGTTAATATGTATATATACATAGTTTACCGGTACATGTACATAATATGTTACAAAATATTTTTAACTACTTGACAATAGTTTAATTATATTTATGATATGACAATTAATGAGTAATAAGTAGGCATTTAAGAGCTAAAAAAGATGGAGGACTTTTTTCCTTCCTTTTGCTTATTGATTCAATGCCATTTCAAATCAACGTTTGAACATTTAAGCCCTTGTGCATAATAGAATAGATTATGACAAGTTTTATGTGTTTTGAGATATAAAAACTAACATTTTAAAACCTAGTTTTTTACTAATGAAGGATTCAACATAAGATTTATGACTTTAAACAAAAGTCCTTTAAAAAATTTAAATTGAAATAATACACACACATGTAAATAATAACAAACTATATTTTAAATTCAAAATAACATATATATGTAAAACTTACAACTTTATATGTTTTGAAATTTAAAATTAATAATTTGAGAGCTAGATTTGATTTAGGAATGATCCAGACTTAGATTTATATTTTTATACAAAAGCACTCTTACAAATTTTGAGTGTGTGTGTAAACATATGTAACTAATAATCAAATGTATTTTATATTTTGAAAATAATACGTATACATGAAACTTATATTCAATTTCATATAATGATTTTAAGTAAATAATATATGTAGTTCACTTATATTTGTATATGTAGTATGTTACAAAATTATTTCAAGTAATTAAAATCAGTTATAAATCTAAAAAAAATTCCTTTGTTTAATCATTAATTCAAAACTATAGTGAATAATAGATTGGACAACATCGGCATATACATTCTCGTTGTATAAGATATGAAATCTAAACTGTACAAACATGATGTAACATATAATCAAATGAGAAATATATTATTATAATTAAATTTGTTTTTGGCAAGACATAACTATTTTTTTAAAACTATTTATGTATAAACACAAATATTTAAAATAAAATTATTTTGAAATAAATTTCAGATTTAAAAATAAAAAATATAAATTTTTGTTGTTGTTTTGAATTAAAGTGTGTGTATATATATGTGTGTAAATATATAAAATATCCACTAGAATATTTAATATATAATTTTTTTTTGATTCAGATCAATAAATACAATATATATTATATACATTTATGATAATTTTTATTAAGTCATAATGTTTATATTTTAAATTTTGAATAATTCGAATCATTTTTTATTTTAACTGAAACTAATTTAAAGTTGTTTCATATATTTTAATAGTTAAATTTCCATTGTACTTTTTTCTCGTTCATGGTAGCTTTGCTTATTTTTCTCGCTTTCCTTCCCTACTCTGAATTTTAAATTCTTTCCCGATGGCGCCCTCCCCTCCTCCCCTTCCGGTTTCGTCCATCTCGCCTTCTCTTCCTCCTCGCTCTTCCGGCCCTTCCACTTCATCTTTGTCCTTCCTCCCTCTCCTTTCCCCCTCAACTTGTTCCCTATTGGTCCTCCCCTCCTCAACTCGTATGGACTTTGCTGTTCAAGAACAGGACAAGGAATGTTGGAAAGTACATACCATTTTTGATGTGAATCTCACTTTCAGGGGTAATGCCATTGTTCCCCATGAAGTTATTGCAGCTGGCAAGCAAGTGTGAAATGACTATATTGTTGGTTTCTTCTTTGATGAGCCGCTCTCATACACTGCAGTGGTTAAAAACTTGAAAATAATCTGGAAACTCAAAAGCTCTATAAATGTTAAATTTGATGGCTTTATATTCTTATTTTTATTGTCTTGTGAAAAGGACAAAACAGGAATACTTGAGGCAGATCGGATTATTATGGGGAACAAGATGTTTATAGTCAAATAATGGAAGCCTGAAATTGGAAATGTGTGCGACATTATTAAATATGTCCCTCTTTTGGTTCAGATTTCTGATATTCCAATCTACGCTTGGTCTCATTTGGGCATAAACTGGCTAGCAAGTAGGGCACGTAAATTGCTATGTATGGATTAGTTCACTGAGCGACTTGATCGATTAGAAATTTAGAATATACTAAATGCATGATCGAGGTCACTCCCAACCAAGATTTGATAGATCACTACCCTGTGAAATTAATGGATGGTGAGGAGCAAATGATCTATGTCAATTATTTATGGAAGCCAGAAATTTGTATTAGCTGCAAAATATTTGGGGAGTGCTGATACGAAAAGTGATAATGCAAATGAAAAGAATCCCGAAGTAAGTAAAAGTCAAGCTGACACTATTGTTAAGGAAATTGAAAAAAAACAAATATAAGGTAATCGACGAAGATGGCAGAAAGTGTTAAGAGATAAGAAAAGGAATGTTAAATCTGGATTTTATGCTAATGATTTGTCAACTGCAGTGATTACTCCGCTAGATTCCTATTCTGATCAGACAAATGGTAGAAAGTCAAGTGAAGAAGTGGTGCCAGTTGAAGTAGTGGTTAATTTGAATTCTGAAGATAATTAGTCTTCATGAAGTTACTGAAGAAATAGTTCAAACTAGCAACAAATTTTTAATATTAGCTGCATATAATGATTTTGCCTCTGCTATTTGCCATGTAGTCGAGAAGCTAGCTTCAGGAAAAGAGAAAGATTACAATGCTGATAAACAAAACAATTTAGTTTCTAATGTGCACGCATGCACAAGTGATGTAAATGCAGCTGTGCAACACATTTTAATACGCCAACCTCCTATTAATTTCTCTATACCACTTGATAGCAATATTTTAACTCATGAAAGCATCAGTTCAGATGATAACAATCCTACATCTCCCAACACTCGCATGCAAGAAAGCATCCTATTGAATATCCCTTCTCACGGTGTCCTCCAAACTCATAACATGGAACCTTCAATTACACGCAATTCTATTTTATTGCAAACTACTTTATCCCCAATCATTCTATCCCCTTCAAATTGCAACTCTTCCCACGCCAACATAGCTAAAATTGTCATATCTCCTATCTTCAGACCTACTGGTAATTCTTGCTTGTCTGCCAATCTTGATGACATTGTGTTAAATGTAATGAATTCCTTCCTTCCACTTCCTTTGGCCACCTGGCTACACCTCCTGGTTGGCTTAAATTCAGCTGCATTAATCCATCTCCCACCACATCTATATGCAATCCTACCTCCTCAGTCTGCCCTGATTCTCCACCTACCAAAATCAAACCAAACAATCACAACTCACTTAACAAAGAAAGAAACTCCAAAAAAACCCGCCTCGGTTTATGCAACAGGATGATGACACTTTATCAGAAAACAGAGATGGCAAAAAGTGTTAAGAAATAAGAAAAAGAATGTTAAATCTGGATCCCATGCTAATGATTTGTTAACTGCAGTGATTGCTCCCCCAGATTCCCATTCTGATCAGACAAATGGTGGAAAGTCAAGTGAGATGCAAGTTGGAGTAATAGTTAATTTGAATTCTAAAGATATTAGTCTTTATGAAGTTATTGCAGAGATAGTTCAAATTAGCAACAAGTTTTTAGTATTAGCTGCATATGATGATGTTGCCTTTGACTGCATAGGATGACGATGATTTTTTTGACACCTGTCCTCGAAGAAAGAAAATGATATCTGAAGCACCGAAGCAAGAAACAAGTGAAGAAAAAGCAAAATGCGAAGATGTAATTTCTAACACTGCATATAGATATCAATTGCAAGCAATATTTAAGATCATACAATTGGATAGAAAACGAAAGGACTGACAAAAAGGCAACATTTCTTCAAATAACTTCGAAAACAGGACAATCAAGCAAGAAAGAAAAATAAAAGCAAAACAAGAACATAAAATTAGAATAGGCCGATCAAACTTTTGGACAATTTGAAGTGGAAGTAACCATCAGAGTGTTGTAGATGCACGCAAAAGATTTGGAAGACGAAGTCAAGAAAACAAAGGAACGGTTGAAAAGGAAAAGAAGATGTGGTTAGATGTAGAAAAAGAAATTCAAAAATTGAGATATGAAATCAAAGAAACGAAATGAAGAGTTGGACATGGCGAAGAAGATAATCAAGAGAGAAATTCAGAGGCTCAAGTAGAAAAACTGCACATAACAGAAGAAGCAGTATGCACATTAGATCAAGATATAGATGTGGAGACAGAAATAGAAAACGCAGAAAAGAATTTCACAACTGAAAATAGTGAAGAAGAAAATGAAGAGACAAATGAAGAGACAGAAGCAGAAAATGTAGAAAAGAGATCTACAACTGAAAAGAATCAAGAGAGAACTGTGGAGTGTGAAGCAGAAAAAGTATACCCAATAAATCAAGATACACCTATGGAGACAGCAGAAAAAAGATCTACAATTGAAAAGAATGAAGAGAGAACCATCGAGTGTGAAGCAGAAAAAACACACCCAATAAATCAAGATACACCTATGGAGACAACAAAAGAAAATGCAAATCAGACTGAAATAGAAAATACAATAGATAATAGATAAAGATACACGTTTAGGGACGGAAGCAAAAATAAAAGAGATCTGCAACTGAAAAGAATGAAGAGAGAAGTGCGGAGTGTGAAGCAGAAAATATGCCCCCAATGATCAATATACGCCTATGAAGACAACAACAGAAATTGTAGACATGGTGGATAGAATAAACGATATAATTTCTCCCATAAATCAAGATACAGTGGTAGACAAAGAAACAAAAGATGAACAGAAAATGGACACAACACCGGAAATACATAGCCCAATAGAACAAGATACCATTATCAAGAGCCAAAGGATGCCTTACCATGATTCAGTACTCGACTTCACTCCTCCATCTTTCAAACTTTATGACTCAACAGGAATTTGAAATGCAGAATATTGAACCAGATCAACAATTGAAATCAACAAAACCTGCTGGCCAAAGGAGAAAGAAAATAACGAAAAAACCAAAAACAACTTCTTATGTCAGAGTAAAAGAATAAACAAGAAAAAGAAAATAAAGCGACAGCTTTGAGTATGGTAAGCGAGTGAAAAAAACTAGCAAATAAGCCAAAAACTAAAGAAAAAGCAAAGACAATGAAGAAGAAAGTACAGAAGAAACCATCCCAATGCCAATTGCAGTAATAGAACCATTATTTGTAGATTTACGACTAGGACACTTCTGATACTTAGAAGTCTTGAACAAAGAGCATAGCATAATCCAAACTTTCTTTGCTCTGGCAGGATCACAAAAGTAGGTTTATAAATATTGATAATAAAGCTACATAATAAATAACTTTAATTAATTGACTAACAAAACTGCTATCAAGTGGAGGATGCATAATAAATGTTGATACTAATGCTACATAATAAATAACTTTAGTTAATTGATTAACAAATATTTTTTGTTAAAACAATGAAGTAACATGGGATGATAAGAGCACAATCAGAGGAGGATGCATAATAACTAAAGGCATGCTCCGACATGTTTTTGAAGGAAATTTCACGGGTGGACAGATACATAAATTTATATTTTTGTTTAATGATACTGCTATATCAATCCAAATAATTACAAAAACTAATACCTAATAATTGTTTTTTTATAGTTGACACTTACTTATTTTATAAATTATTTTGGCTGTTGTTTATGACAAATACTGATACCTATATATTTGCAAAAATGATACCTAGTTTCTGTTTGATATAAGTTGATGCTATGTATTTTAATTATTTATTTGACTGTAATGTACAACAAAGGTGATAACATAATAATGCAAAACTGATACCCAGTAGTTATTTGATTGAAGTTAATGCTTAGTTATTTTATAAATTATTTTGACTGTAATTTGTATGAAAATGATATCAATATATTTTCAAAAATGATATCTACTTTCCGTTTGATATAAGTTGATGCTCTGTAATTTTAATTATTTACTTGCCTGTCTCGTATGGCAAAAGTGATACCAACATAATGCAAAACTGATACATAATAGCTATTTGATTGGAGTTGATGCTTAGTTATTTTATAAATTATTTTGACTGTAATTTATATCAAAACTGATACCAAAATATTTGCAAAAATGATACCTAGTTTCTGTTTGATAAAAGTTGATGATCTTTAATTTACAAACTACTTTGACTATCATGTACGACAAAACCGATAACAAATCAATGCAAAACTAATACCTAAAAGCTGACTGATTGAAGTTGATGCTTATTTATTTTATAAATTATTTTGACTATAATTTAATAAAAAGCGATACCAAAGTTTCTACAAAATGATACCTAGTTTCTATTTAATAGAAGTTGATGATCTATAATTTTAGAAACTATTCTGACTGTCATGTATGACAAAACTGATATCAAATGAATGCAATGCTGAAACTAATACTTTTCAATATATACTGCCACCGTATTGGTTACTGATATTGTTTCCTATTGACAATATAGGTAACGGATTGGTATATCAAAAAATATGGGCTGGCAGAGCACAACTTTGCAATGACAACAACAATGACAACAATGACGGTAACTAAAACTTTTATATGCAAATACATAATAATTCATACACCCACTGAATTGTAACTAATTTTTATATTCAACAGAAAAGGCTAATGCCAATGTAGAAAGTATTAAAAGGCATTTAGTCCTGCCTTTACTTGAAGAAATCATGCGAGATAAATATGCAAAAGATATTTATTTTTCTTTACATTGTGAGGGTCATTGGACATTGGTAGCATTGACATATCCTGCAATGCAATGGTCTGAATAGAATTTTTATGTCCTGGTAGATCAAATAAAAGAAACAATCCAAGTCTAAAAGAAGCAATGAAATTGGTATGATATTTTTTCAAAAAAATTAACAAATATAATTGAAACTAAGTGAACATTAACTAACTTTGTATTGTTTCATCTTTAATAAAGAAAAGAAGTTGAAAAAATCCTACAAGAACTGTGGAGAAACAACAATATACAATATATGAAAGAGAAAGCAGATGAAATGCATCAAATTAAATGCTCATAGCAAACATCAGAAACAAGCTATTTTTTGGGTCAAAAACGATACCTACTGACAGCAAAATTGATATTAGATCTGAAACTAATAGTAATACTGAAATGACACTTAGTTAATACTTAGAACTTGTTATATGTTTACATCATAATCTTTTATATAAAGTACTATACATCTTTTTATGCCTAGTATATTGAATTGAATTTGATTGATATGGAAGCTATTTTCTTTTAGTTCTGTAAACATTTGCTTCAGATCTAACTGATACCCATAGGTACAAAATTGATACCTACAGACACAAAATTGATACTACAACTGTACATAATTAAAATTGAAACAAAATAATTATCACAGATCTTAAAATTGATATCATGCACCAATGATACCAAAACTAATGCTAACATCGATACTAAAACTAATTATTTTATTTCAAAGCATATGATATGTTTGCATCATTATCTCTTAAATACAATGTTATATATTTGTTACATACCAGGTGGTACAAGTGATGCAAATTGATACTAACAATATATTTTTCTTTAAATATGTTTGACTGTGCTATATATGTCATGATACTCATCATATCATTGAACATTAGCCACATATCGATCAAAATAAAACCTGAACAAATGTTGCAAACAAGAACAAGAATTGTGTATGAGATATTGACGGATAATGATTATTGTTGGAATTTAGTCGATTTCACTTTAAAAACCGAAAGAAAAAGAAAATATAAAGAAGTGAATTTACTATAAAAACTGCTGTGATATTTAGTTCTACTAATATAAATTTGAGACGTTGTGTTAGAACTAATTGAATTTAGCTTTGTTTTAATATAGATATAAACACTTGTTGAAATTACGTCAGTTTGCTGTAAAAATTATGATCTTTTTTCCCATGTTGTAAAAATTAGCTCTATTTCACTTTTCTTACATGTGATGCTATGTTATAACTATATTTTGTTTTTAGTTGTACCTGGAACCGATAATTTGTTATACTTGAAACCGATACTAAAAGTATGCATGAAATGATACTATATTTTATCATACATGAAACTAATATCGATACTAATGTTATGCAAAACTGATACCAATTTTGTTTATACCTTAAACCGGTACTAATAGCTTGCAAAATTGATACTATTTTTTTAATACCCGAAATTGATACTAATAGCAAGCAAAAAAAGATACTATAATTGGTTATATCCAAAACTAGGATTAATAGCATGCAAAAATCAATATCATACTTCGTAATACTTGAAACTGATACTAACAGCATACAACAACTTAGAGAACATTTTTACATACCTAAAATAGATGCTAATAGTATCCAAAACTGATACTAAATAATTAATATTGAATAAACTAATCAACATCACCACATAATAACTCACCACTTGCCATAAACCTATACGTTCTATTTAACAAAAAATCATTGATCGTCTCGTCTTGCTAACCAAGCATCAATTAATGAAAAAATAGCAACAGGTAAAGAAATGATACTATATATAAAATAACCGAGTACGAATGTAAACCAATCTAATCAGATATACTGTTTAACCAAGCAGAACATCGAATGCAAAAGATAACTGGATGTCAAATGTAATCCGGTACATATAGAAACAAAGCTATACCTAAGATATATTGCTTAAAACAAGCACGTATATGAATGCATAAGCTAACCGGATGCAAAACCTAATTGGATACGTATTGATGTAAATGTTAACCAAATGCCAAACCTACTCGGATACAGATGAAATCAATCTATACCCAAGATATATTGTTTAACCGAGCATACATATGATGCAAAAGCTAACTGGATGTCGAACCTAATCGGGTACGTATTGATGCAAAAGCTAAGCAAATGCCAAACATAATCGAGTACGTATTGATGCAAAATCTAACCAGATGCCAAACCAAATCGAGTACAGATGGAAATCAATCTATACCTGAGGTAAATTGTTTAACCGAGCATACATATGAATGCAAATGGTAACCGGATGCGAAACCTAATCGGGTACATATAGATGCAAAAACTAATCGGATGACACACCTAATCGGCTATGTATTGATGCAAAAGACAACCGGATGTCTAAACTAATCGGGTATGTATTGTTGCAAAAACTAACTAGATGCCAAACCTAATCAGGTACATATGGATGCAAAAGTTAAATTGATGTCAAACCTAATCGGGTACATATATGTGAAAAACCTAACGGAATGCCAAACATAATAGAGTATGCATCGATGCAAAAGCTAATCGGACGCCAAACCTAATCGGATACATATGTAAACCAATCGATAAACAAGATATATTGTTTAATCAAGTATGCCACCGAATGTAGAAGCTAACTATATGCCAAACCTAGTCAGGTATGTATGGATGCAAAAGCTAACAAGATACACTACAAAATGATATATATAACAAATTTGATTCCAAAGTATTGCAAAAATGACAAAATGCTATCTGTCTGATTGGAATTGGTACTTTGTAATTTAAAAATTATTTTCACTATCATATATATAAAAAAGTAATACTAATATATTACAAAAATGATACCTACCGTTTGTTTGATTGAAGTTTATATTTTGTAATTATAGAAATTATTTCACTGTTATTTATAACAAAACTGATACCAATATATTACAAAAATGATAACCACTGTTTATTTGATTAAAGTTGATGCCTTTTGATCTTAGAAATTAGTTTCACTGTCGTTTATAACAGAAATGATACCAAAGAATTCAAAAATGATACCAAATTTCTATATGAACATAGAAACCTGTCATTATGTTACACGGCTAACAAACATAAAACAAACTTGTAATCAACAAAATTGAAACTGTGTACTACAACAACGAGCTGTATAACGATATCAAAACAAAATTAATGAACCATAAAGTATTGACTATTTTCAAAGAAAAAAGAGTAGTTTATTGGATATAACAGACAATAACAACATATGACTTCATCGACACCTTCATGTTGATGGTGCTACCACTACAGACTACCGAACCCTACAAAATTGCCACTATTCGCCTCCTCTTTCAGAATCACGTTGACTGAACCTCTTGGCATCAACTTCGATGGTCATTGCCATCACTGAACCTCTATGGCCATGGTTTTTGATCAAGCATTGCTCTTAACTTTGATCATTTCGATCGTCAAGATCATCGCCATTTTTCTCGTTTTCTATAACGACCCGTTAAGTTCGACCATTTAAAATTGTTTGTTTAATAGGATTTTTGTAATTTATTTTAGTCGAAAGAATAAAGGTGGTAGATAAATATTAAAATGAAGGCTAGAATAAATTATATAGGAGTGACTTAGAAACCTATTTAAAGACATTGAATAAAATTCAAATGAATTAAGTAGAGAAAGAAAGAAAAATTCTTACCTGGACATAAAATTTAATATGGGAATATTAAACCAAATTAATGCAATAAAAGATTGTGAACGATAAATTGAATAGATTAAGAAACCCTGTTATTGCAAGTCAATAAATTTGTAAACCCTAATGAACATCTCAAAATTTATAAATTTATTGAAATTTAAGACATAGCATAAGTGTAGAACTATAGGTATGATGACAAACTTTTATAAATTGTCTAATTAAGGGTCAGCAAATTTATTTGGAAATCAAACTGAATTAAGGGTAAGTAATTATGATGGATTGATGGCATAAACGTTACTAATTTTTATCATAGTAACGGAAGTGAAGATGGAAGGCAACTGTAGAAATTTAAGTACGTATTAACAATTGAAAGGGACTGTCGATTGAATGGAGTACTTTAGGTTGTCTTACTAAATTTAGAATTTAACATAAGACAAATAGAAATAAATCAATAAACGTATAGATTTTAAGTTTATTATGATGAATTATTTTAGTGATATGACTTAGAATAAATGAAATAATTTGGGTTAATTGGTATTTAATGGAATTAAAGGTTGCAATATTCATAGGTAAGGATTTAGATGAAATAGATTGATGTATGAAATTTAATTGGATAAATGGCAATTAATTCCTTTAATTTGTGCAATTAATGTATGTTTAATTGATAACGATAAAAAGTTGATTTTTTTCAGTGTAACCAACGTAAAATATTATCATAGCATGATACTTGGTTTGAATAGAAGGATTTGATTTAATGTGAAAATTTTTGTTCTAAGTATTGAATAAAATTGGGAATCAATTTTTTTTAATGATAATAACGTTAGTATTGGTTAATAAATAGATTCCAATGCAGTAACCAAATAAATGGAATAAGATGAGTATATATTGCATAGAAATGAAATGTAAATTGTCACATTTGGTTGGAGCTAATTTTTAGAAACATATAAATGTTGAATCAGTAAATATTAAATTCCATTTAATATAAGAATTCAAAGGTGGAATATTTACATTTGGATTGGAAATTTGATAGTTATTAATTAAAAGTGACCATTGAATAAATTTATGTAAACGTGATATACTGTAAATAGATGGGGATCAACTTTTATTTATGTGGTCAAGGGAATTTAATTTCTATAGTATGATAATCGAAATTAATGGAAGTTGGAATAGCTAATTTATATGTTAGTTGAATTTAGCTAGAATATGTAGATATTGAATGATAGTAAAAATTTAATGGATATAAAAGTTTCAATTATACATGGAAATTCATACTCGCCATAAAAGGTTAATTGAGACCAAAGAAGTAGTATAGGAATCTAACCTTCTTTATAAATTTGGACTTATTGCAATAGTTAATTTCATAAAATAAAGGTAAAGCTAATTCAAATTTAACTGGACCATTGTTGGTATAACTTTAGAAGCAAGATTGATTTATGATTTGAGTATTTAATTCAACAAGTGGTATTTACGACAAATGAAATAGAATTGAACGTAAAATATTACGTTATTAAATGGAAATGGAATTTGTAAACATTGAGTGAAATCTTAAACTAATGTTAGTATTCGTCGTATTTACAACAATAACTTTGAATAATAGAAAGGAAGTGAATATAATAAATTAATCAAATTTATAGTGTTGAATTCAATTGGATTGGGATTAATAAATAGTTAAGAAAAACAAGGGTTATTAATAATTTGGAATTTAATTATGGTAAAAAGGCTAATTGCAATCAAGATAATGAGTTGAAATGGAAATCCAATTATTTATTTAGTTAGATTTTGTTGAGAGTATAAGGGTATAAGTTTTAATAATTGGGTTTTAGAATAAAATTTTAATTTCCTAATAATAAGAAAGTGCGGATATTAACGCTGCAAATTAATATACTTATACATTTTAATTCAAATCCAAGCGTGTTAAATCAATAGGAACTGATTGAATTATTTTAGTAATGAAATTTGGCTAATAATAGAAGTTGAAAAATAAAATTGGCTTTTATGATTTATTTAATTTATTTAATAAATATTAAAAATAGCCATTTTTGTCACGGACTCGGATTTCGACGAAACCAGTTTCATCGGATCCGTAACGTTGAATTATAATAATGTTTCAAGTTTCGTAGCGATCGGACTTGTCGTTTGATCGTACGGACTCGAAACGCCTTGAAATTTACGCATTTTGAAATCAATTTGAAATTTTTGTTTTTTTACATAACTTCTTCATACGATCAAATTTGGTCGTGAAACCTTTTCCATCGTGTTCATAATATTTTAAATTACCTAGTTAGATATATAGATTTAATAAATTCGATTCCGGAGGCATAGCGGACTTTTTGGGCCAACTACCGTTTAGCACGTTCGTTATCCGTACCCACCTAGCCTTCTTCTATTTGTCTATATATATGCGATCATAAACCCTAGCCTCCCTTCTATTGTAATTGTCTGTACGTACATTTTCTTCATCTGTTTCTCCTCCCCAATGGTTGCAAAACCTAGATCTATCCACAGTTCAAAATCAAAAGTCAAAACTCAAAAATTTCAGAAAATTCCAGAAAAAAAATATGTTGAAGTATTCAATACGCGTAATTCAGTGGTGGAATTCGTTTCTGGTTTCGAAGCGTCGTTTGTCCAGAATTTGCAATTCTTTCCCGACCGTTCGTAAGGAATCTTTGACGATCCAACGGTGGATCTGCGACGATTTCTCGATCGAGGAACATCAGGCTGTAGAGGAAGCCAGGGGCTTCAAATCCATGCGGTTACATCACCTCCTAGTGACCGAGATTGCCAGAATTTGGCCAGGGGAGGGGCGGCGGTCGCGCACGACCTGGGGGCACCGGAGGAGCTGCAAAAATTGGGGTAGGGGCGGCTCGAGGTGGTGAAGAGGATGGGATGCCTTGATCATGGTGGTTCGGCTGGTGGAGGCGGCGAAAATTTGGTCAAAGTTTAGGGGGTGGCGGCCGAGTTCTGTAGGTTTCGAAGGAGGAAGAAATATCGCGTAAGGAAGAAACGCGTGTGACGTGGATTTGGATTTTTGTGTGAGTTGTGTTATTTTATTTATTTATTTTTATTAGATTTCAACTTGCATTTAATCGCATAACTCTCGCATACGTTATCCGATTGACACGAAATTTCTTTTGTTAGGATCGTAATTTAATTCCGGACTTGATGACGCTGGTTTGGACGAATTCTGAGACGGGCGAATTTTTGGGTTTAAATCGAATTTAAATTCGATTTAAATTCATAAGGTGAGTGTTTTGACCCACTCACAACTACTAGAAGCTTTTATGTTTGTTAAATAAATTTTAGAAATGAATAGAAATTTATTTATGAGCTTTTGGCATGTTATTTCATTCATATTTGTAAAATTGCATTTTATTGAATTTAACTATTAATTTAATTGTTTTATTGCGTGTTAATTGGCTGTTAGAAATTATTGTTTGCATATGAACTGCTAGTTAACAGTTATGTCAATTATCACTGAATATAAATTGTTAGATTAATAGTTGATAAATATAATTTGAAATAAAACTGCCAATTATTACCTGTTGTATATTACCAAACATATATTGTTATTGATTGATATTGCTTGATGGTTGTGATTGGATGATAGATGTGTTATTGAATGGATGTTTTATTTGATATCATTAAACTGCAAGTTAGTATGCATTTTTTTCATTTCATTCGGGATTGCGGTTTGAAATGATATACAACCGCAGTTTTATTTTTAAATTACGGATTGAAATGATAAATATCCGTATCACTTGACCATAGGATAGAAAACTATATACAGGCACCACGGTCTATATATAACTATTTTTAATGTGATTTCTATGGTTTGGATGGAATACGGTTTATAAAAATCTTAAATTTTATACTGAATAAATGTTTTCTTCCATATTTATATACATATGAAGTTGAAAAATTTGAAATAAAAAGGTGTATAAATCTCTTTATTAAAATGGAAGAAAATTTAGAAAATGGAGTTTGATAATTTATATCATATGTTTAAATGTTAAGTTTGGAAATTTTAAGATATGATATTTATAATTGGATTTTTCCCAAAATAAATTAAAATGAATATTCTAGTATAATTTGAATTGGAAAAATATATATATTTTATCACTAGAAATTTGAAGTCTTATTTTTTTTATGGATTTTATATGAATATTCAAGACTAATTAATAGAACAATTGATTTGTTGAAAGAATAAAATCCAACTTTAGTTTGAAATAATTGATACTCAAAATGGATATACGTATATATAAATAAATTGAAGTGGTTTTGGAACTTGAGAGAGATAATATAAATTTTGGTTTAGACTTTAATAAAGAAATGTATTTGTAAAGCCATGAGAACTATTTTCTTTACAAAGTAACATTTAAGTTAAACCATTTAATTCATATACCGTTGAATGTCCAAACCATTCAAGTTTTAGAAGTTATGGTTTTAAATTATGATTTTCAAAATACTATGCTTTGAGAATATTTGATTTTTAGACGTTATGAAGTTAAAGCATTTTGATTTTGGAAAAAATTTATATTTGGGATAAGTGATAAAATATGGTTTTGGGTTTTGAAATAATATCGTATTAATGGTTATGAAATGGAATGTTTATTCTGATCTTTAAAGTATAGCCTATTTTTTTTAAATGACCGCGGTGTTATAATAACGATGGGTTATCAAAGAGACCGGGATCGGATATCTGACATACTCTCTGTCGATACCGAAAACCACTTTGACTAACCGTGTACGCGGTGGAGATTCCAGAATGAAGTAGGTGGTGGCGACGTTTCCTGTAAGGTAAATACGTGGACCCAACTCCCGTGAGTTGGCATAAGGTGGCTAAAACAGGAGCGATTCTCAGGCCAATGAGGTCATTCCTCTGATCGGACGCTCCTCTTCGATATTATACTTTGACTTGGATTTGATTCAGTGGCCACTTCTATATTTTGATTTTGGGGAGTTAGTCTGAGGTGGGCGGTAACTGCGGCTACGCGTTTCCACCGGCCTGGATAGCAATTGGTATATCTACCCTGGCATTGCCTAGTTGTGCCGTGTCACCTACCATATCGAGCCTTTACTATGAGTTTCTATTTGTGTCGTACCTATGGAGTATCCTCTGGTAGCCTCCCGATCAGGAGGTATTACGGTACTGTATAGACTATTGGCATTATTTGTGTTAAGGGGAATATTGGGTCACTCCTTAACGCTATTTAAAAGTAAGTTTATTTTATAAATAGACACTATTATAATAGCGCAATATACTACATAGTAAATAGTTTAACGGATCCTTAGGAGATGTAAATCCCGAACATCTCTTGAGTTACTGTACTCATATTTATATTCTGTTTATTTAACTCACATAAGATATTCTAGTCTGACTCGGGTGTTTTGTCTTTTCAAATTCGCTCGGGTCAGTCTGAGCGTTTCAGGATAGCAGATTTTAGCTTTGGAGGACGAAGACGAAGAATCAGTATTATTTTATATATAGTATTACACCACACCCTTTCTATTCCGCTGCATTGCTTGTATTGGTATGTGTAACTCTGATATTTATTGTAAAAGAAGAATCAAGCTTTTGTAAACTGTTTATGAACTGTATATTTGTTATTATATTTTATCCTTCCGCTGTGAGATTCTATTTTCGTTTTATTTCTTCTCTATTTTTCTTATTTACCCCATAACAATCCGCCCTTGCGTATGTTTTGAATTGGCACAAGTGTCGGTTTTAAAGTGTGCGAAAAGGCGGATGTTACATTTTCTTGAGATGTTTAGCACGATATCCAAGAAGTTGACTTCGAAGCTGGTTGAAAACTCAATCAGATGATCTTCGTTTGCTAATTTGGGCCGTCTCAGCCCATCTTCACCCAAAAGAAGTTCATTACTGTTTGAAATGAAATTTAAACGTATTTGTCCTTAAAACGAATTTATTAGTGGACTATAATATATATATATATATATATATATATATCTTTAATAATAGTTGTAATAACTTTAGTGTCACACTTTTTTGGTACCAATGTGAACTACCAAAAACGCCCCTTTATATATTATCAAATCTTAATAAATGAAAATTAGGATCTAATATTAAACTTTTTTTTACAAATTCAAACGCCCCTAAAAGTAGAATCTAACGATTAAAAATGCTTTACGAATTCAAAATACTTCTAAAAATAGGATCTAAAATTGAACTTCCTTTATAAATTTAGAATACTTCTTTATAAATACACAAATCTTAATATCACTTGAAAATAAAAAATCATTTATTTTACCGCTTTAAACATGTACAATTTATAAGGAAAATAATTCACGCGCAAAGCGCGTGCCGCGACACTAATTAATAGTTGGGGTAGAAACACAATCTTTTGGTCCGACCGTAAAATACCAAAAATACCCCCATGCAAACAAAAGGTCGGGAAATCAAATCCTACAAAAAACAAAAATTAACATTATTTTTAAATATAAATTTTGGATTGTAAGTAAAGTTAAAATTTTGAAACTCTATTACAACAAAAATTGCATTTATTTTCTTTATTTGTTTTCAATTTATTTTTACCAAAACCATAAAGAAATTTTAAATTTTATTATTTTAAAGGAATTTTTTGTATGTACGTGCATTGCACGTGTAATAAAATCTCATAGTTATAATATCTTTAGTGTCACACATTTTTTGTGTCAGCGTGAACTATTAAAAACGTCCGTAATACCAAATTTTAACATCGCTTGAAAATATAATCTAATAATTAAATTTCTTTTACAAATTTAAAAAGTACGTCTACAAATATTATCAAATATTAATATCATCTAAAAATATGATATAACAAATAAACTTCTTTTACAAATTCAAAAAATCGATCTTCAAATACTATTAAATCTTAATATCATTTAAAATAGGATCTAACGAACAAATTACTAATTAATATTATAAATATAAATACAAACTTAAGGGGAAAAAAAATAGATTTTGCAACTTAGAAATAAAATTTAAACTAACAACAAATGATTTCAGCGCAAGAATACGTTTAAATTATTTTCTCTTGAATGTGCTAAATATATACAAATTGGGGAAAAACAATTCACCTAGCAAGCGCATATCATCAGTATCGATGAAGAGCGTGTGTGCGGCTATCAAGTGAGAAGCCCGTGCGGCTCGTACTTAAGAAAAGCCTTCAAATTTATACACTGTGGTATTTTATTCTGGATCGTTTATTTACGAGGGGAAGCGGTAATAAAGCAGACGAAAAAAACAAATCAACTCTTTGCATTCCCAATTCGATTTCCAGATTCATCATCTTCGATCACTCTGCACTTTTCCCAGGCACCGTAAAATCAACGATGCTTTCCAGCTACAAATCCTATTCTTTTCTACTTCACTTAGGCTCACCCAATCAATTCCGGCATAGGTATGTCTCTTTTTTGTTCCCTTTATATTTCGATTACACAAATTACATGTGCTTTCTTCAGTTACAAAATTCTGCTTAGTTAATTTGATTGTATTGACTTACTCAAGGAAGATTCATATGAGTGTTATTTGTTTTTCCATATGAATTGTCGTGTACAATTAACAGTAGGCCCATCTAGCTCAGTTGGTATAGTGCAAGGCTCTTAACCTTGTGGTCGTGGGATCGAGCCCCACGGTGGGCGAGATATTTTTGCCTAACCGATTGCCCCTTTTCCATCATACCGATGTTTGAAGCTTTCAGAGTACAGTAGGGTTTGCGGTTTGGAAAGTGATGATACTTTTGTATCAATTATTGTAGATTCTTTAAAGAAAATTGAAGTTCCGTTCACCAGATGCTCCATGTGTTTTGAACATGTGAAATATTTATTCATCCAACCGATCACCCCTTTTCCATCATACTGATGCTTGAAGCTTTCAGAGTACAGTAGGGTTTGCGGTTTGGAAAGTGATGATACTTTTGTACCAATTATTGTAGATTCTTTAAAGACAATTGAAGTTCCGTTCACCACAGATGCTCCATGTGTTTTGAACATGTGAAATATTTATTCATAAGATGACTGTTAACGTCATATAGTACTGATGTTAGGTACTCAGCTCACTTTCTAAAGACAATATATAATAATCCTCAACAATCTATTTACTGTTTTCCACAATCCTTATCTGTTCAGGAGATGAATGAGTTGAAACTTGTAAGTTTAAGGTTCAACAATTGTCCAGGTCTGATGAGCTCAGGATTTGATCTATGATTTACATGTTGACAATATCTCAGTAAACAATGAATTTTATATAATTAAACACTTCACTAAATGATACAACCAATATGATTCCATGTTCATTCAATATACAATTTTTTTTTCTTTGTTTCAAGTGTCGATTATGACATCCCTGTTAACAAGATGGATGTATAATAGATTGGGAATCTTTATTTGAATTTCTAATAATTAATATGACATGCTCAAACTTAGTACCCAGGAGACAAATATATGATATTTCATGTTTGGAAACTCCTACGTACACTTTAGCTTTCGCAAAAAACCAAACTACACAACAGCCTGAGCAAAATTGCTAATAAATACACCATTAAAACACTACCCTAATCAATTAAAAAAAAGGGCACCAAGTTTGTTAATATTTAACCTAAATAGTGTTCTTTCTTCTATCTAACCTGATAGATATTTTCCTTATAATTTTATTTTCAGTGCAAGCATACTCGGATGGTTATGCTTACAGCTCTCATACATTTACATACAGCAATGTGTACAGTAACAACGTAGATCATGTAAGACAAAGACATTTAGGAGGGTTATTCATGTGTGATGGACCATAATTCATATATACATGGATATATGTCTTGTGCTCGTGAGTATACTAACAGATTGCCACTGCATCAGTAGTTATTTAATAGAGCAAGGGTTTCTGGATGTCCAGGTTAGTTCTATTCGAAAAATAATAATAATAATAATAATAATAATAATAATAATAAATTCATATGTCTTTGCTGACCCAAACCCGAGCCTAGTTACTATATTGGTGATCCAAGCCTGGTTACTACAGTCATAACCAGCGCCCAACCTGCTGGGTATTTCAAACTCGTTATCCAAGCTCGGGCTGTTGGGTTTTTTGAGCCCATTGGGTAAATTTTATAACTGGCTCAAAATGTTGACAATATAACCATCATTTTAACTCGTAACTTTGAAAAAATGGTACATGAACAATGTTTGCAAACAAACTGGATAGTGATGAACATACCTCACAAATAGAAGTATGAAATAAATTCTACATGTAAACGATCACAATGATAGGCAAACAACATATAAACTTATATTTTTGGTACAATTGACAAATAAAGATGAATATAGTGTCGAGTTGGAGTGTTGAATTTTGGCGACACTATATGGAGAGAATTGAAGGGTTTGGAAGTAGCTTGGTGACGGAGAAAACGGTTCGTAAATCCAAGCTCGAAGGAGGAAGGTATAACGAAAAAGTTGGAGTGGTGCTAAGAGACTCAACACGGACGTCTGAAGTTTTGGTCAGACGTTCGAATTTGCTGTAGAATTTTCCAGAGAGCAAGAGCAGAGGTATGTCATTTTGGACAGACGTCTGATGTCTCAGGGAAAATTTTCTCCAGACCTTGTACGATCGCCTATCCCATTGTGACAGACGTCTGTGGCAACTTCTGCCTGTTTTTAGGCCTGAGTTTTGTTTGAAGATTTGTGATATATGAAGGGGCAATTCCGGAACTTTGTCTAGGTTTTCTATTCTTCTATATAAGCTATTTCCTGAATCTAGATCTCGGTGGGACAAAACGATTGCAAGGGTTTTTAGCCTTCACAAAGTAGGGTTTATCAAAATTTAATTTTCTTCAAATCTCTTTCCACAAATCTAATCTAATATAATATTTGATCATTGTAATCAATCTCTTGTACTATTCTCATCGATTTTAATAAAAGCTCTCTCTTAAAGTGGATGCACACTAACACAACGTTAGTGGAACCACTATAAATCACGGTGTGATTTATTTTACGCTATTGCTTTAATTTCTATATTGCTTGTTTGGGATTGTGATCGGATTTGGATAGGTTGAGATTTAGAAATAGTTATTGATTGCTTGTTTTTACACTTCTTACCACGATATCATCTTCTGCTGTGCTTTTAGGGTTTTGATTTGAGTGGTTAGAATTCTGTCACAACATATATAATGTAGTATACAAAAAGTCGATTCATAAGACTTGCATAGATTGGCTGTTCGATATGAGAGTCAAGTAGGCAAACATGATAGCTTAAGAGAGAAGTGAGATAACATACAAGAAAGTGCTACAAAGGAACTTTCATATCAAATATATCCTAATATAACCCTGTCATATAAAATATATCCTATTAACTTTCAGCGTCGGTTTCAAGTGCTGCAAAGGAAAAACGGATCTGATGAATCAAAAGCTTGCATGGCTCTAAAAAGTGTGATATCTAAACCATTTTATATAGCATTGTGAAAACGTCATATATTAATTTCTTGCTCGAGGAAATAAAAAATTAACAGCAAATACTTTTGTTCCTTTGCAGGAGATGATGGAAAGATCAACTGTTTTTATGGTTTATTGCAAATATCAACCCTAAGAGAAGGGAAGAAACACCCTCTAACTTATGTTGTTTTTGTGTTGGTAATGATATCAATGAAATAGATTAGTTAAGATACTAAAGTAAGGTATTTATTGTGTCTGCCTCAAAGTTCTCTTATCTCTAAAGAGAAAGGAAGTACTTTATGCAATGTCGGTGTTACTAGATATAAAAATAAGAAATAGTACATGAATAATTTCAAAATTCTTTTTAGCTTTTATTAACTTGTCTATCTTCAAGAAGAATGTAGCACACATATAGTATAAGTTGATATTCAGGTCCTACCATGCAGGAATAACAGTAAATTATATGTGCATATAATTAGGGTCTTGACTTGGTTATTTCTTTTCTTTATTCGTAGATGTTTTAACACCCTTCGGCCAACCCAACGACGGTGGTATGACATCGAGTCTAGATTCTAGTTTGACAATTTTGCTCTAGTAAGTGGCTTTGTCAACGTTTCTGCTGTTTGGTCTATTGTTATATATATATATATATATATATATATATAGGACATCCAAATATCGTCGAACAACTTTATCAATTACAAAATGGAATCAACTTCTACGTGTTTGGATGGAAAATTGGATTTGTAGTCAAATATGTTGCTCCAATATTGTCACACCATAATCTAGGTGGTAATAGAAGTTCAAGGCCGAGCTAATATATTAGTTACTACAACCATGTAAGTTCAACGGTTGCATTTGCTAAGGCTTTGCATTCGGCTTTCGTTGATGACCTTGCACCTGTTGCTTGCTTAAGCAAACTCCATGAGATAAGAGCAGATCCAAAATATATTACATATCCACTTGTAGATTTGTGATCATTGATATCTCCAGTCCAATCTACATCACCAAAAGCTTGAAGAATATTTTGATGCGAAGAACTAATCAATAATTCATATCCTAGAGTATATTTGAGATACCGTAAGATGCGCTTCACAACAATCCATTGTTTCATGGTTGGCAGAAGCATGAATTGACATTCACAGCTAACTGCGAATGCTATATCGGGTCAAGTTAATGTTGCATATTTTAGAGCTCCAACCACACGTCTATGTGATGTAGTATTAGCCAATGGTTTGCTTGATGTCATACTTAATTTTGTTATGAAAGTCATGGAAGAAGAAATGGGTTTGGCGCCATCCATGTGTATTTTAGTGAGAAGATCGTGCATAAAGTTGAATAAATGGTATGCACATCACCAAATTCTTTAATTGTATTTTAGTGAGAAGATCGTGTATTTTGAGTTAAGAATAAACCTTTACTTCCTCGAATTGCTTCAATGGAGTTCATGCACATCACCAAATTCTTTAATTGTAAATTCATTTCCAAGTTGATTAGTGAAATAATCAATCATCATTTGATCATTTCTTGTTACAGTCATATCATCCACATAAACCAATATGTCAATAATTATTACGTCCTTCCTAATGTTGAATAAAGGTGCATTAGTTTTTGATAATTGAAATTTAAGTTCTGAATGTTTATCACTGAACGTTGAAGCCATGCATGTGGCGCCTGCTTTTGCAGTATACTATTTTCTCTAAGATGTTTTGCAATATATTATAAAAATGACTTAAATGTACCAAATATTCTCTGTTTTAGCAGATACCCTTGTGCCTTGCACTGCGGTACAAGCCGTCTAATAGGAATTATAACACATTTGTACTTGCATAATGTAAATAAATCACTAAGCAAATATCATGCACAAAATAGTTTTTTTAATCCTTACAATTCAATCCTTATCATATTGATCCTAAAAAAATTGATAGAGTTGAAGGTATATCCTAAGAGCAATCTGTAATTTATTATAACTTATTAACGATGTAATAAAATCTCGTTTGAAATAAAATGTGTTTATGTTTTATTATATATCTGTTATATTGTGATACATTAATTAAATAAATAAATTAAATATATTTAATAGAAAATTGTTAAATAATATGTATGTGGTAGTAATTACAAAATGTTGAGATGATGAGAAATTTGTCACAATAAATAATAACATATTGTTTTAAATATTTATGGTTGAGATGTTTCAAGAAATGATATCAATACATCCATTGAGACCAGAGTGCGTAACGCTTTTCAAACGTTGGTCAGTGTAGTACGCATGCCTGTAGGAAGCACTAAGAGGGTACGTACTGATATTTACTGATGGAACTACTCGTTCGAGAGCTTCTTGTCGGTGAATAACAACTAGATTAAACGAGAAATCTTGAAGTGACAATATTATGCAGTTCTCTCGACTAGAAAATATTATTGAACTTCAATATGGGTTTTGATCCTAGTAAACCATGACATGACATCCATCGAATGACTATAGTTGGGTCTAAGTTGAAGCATTGAAAGTAAAATGTTATTGAATGAAGAATTCATTACTTCGGTTGTATGAGGTTAGTTTCATGATCAACTGTAGTCAACTCAAGATCAAAATCTCTGGGTAGAGTAATATGGCTGAGAATGAATGTTATTATTGAACCAAAGACTTTGTTTATGGAGTAACAAAGTTGAATATGGACACCAAAACCGAATTTCATAAGTTCTAAAGTGATATGGTATTGACGAAAAGAATCGGCGTAAATAATCATTACTAAAAGGTACTGCTTGGATTTGTAAAATTATATTTTACCGATCAGATTTATAAGCAATGAATTAAGTCAAACTGCCACACCACTAGGTAAGGTGAAGTGTGAACATTAGTATTTAAATTTTTTAAATATTACTCGACTGGCTAAATTCGTACTCGTGTGCCACACAGCTGAATCTATTTAATCTCCGAAGCAGAGCTCACTACAACAAAAATACCCTATTACAATGTCCTTTTTACAACGGGCATTGGTTTCTCGTTTTAATAGATGACTATTATAACGGTCCATTCAGGTCCGTTGTAAAAGATGCCATATATAACGCCTTTTTTACAACGGGCAATTGTTGCCAGTTGTAATAGAAGGCTATTACAACGGTCCATTTCGGCCCGTTATGATAGGTGTCAATTTTACAACGGGCTAAAAACATCCGTTGTAATTGCTGCGACTCAAAACCCTAGTTTTCAATTAAAAAACAAGGCCGGCGTTTTATTTATTTTATTTCGTTCCTCTATTACTCTGTAAAAATGTTAGCCGATCGTTCCTCTTTTGCTAGAAATTAGGACTTTGGGAAAATTTGAAGCTGCCATCTTCAATTGCTCATCGAATGATGATTTACGTGCTTCCTTTGTCGATCGATCCTCTCTTCCTTTGCCGATGCGAACCTCTATATTTTCATTCATATATTTTATATGAATTCGTATAAAATTTGACTGATCTCTTCGAAAAGAGAATTCTCCTAAATTACGAAGAATTAAACGATGTCGTCTGCGACATTAACTTCTTGAAGTGAAGGAGAATTTTTGATGTGAATTTGGGACTGTGCGATGGTGGTCGAAGTGGTGGGTTCCAAACTAGGGTTAGATATTAGTGACGATTCCAACAGAGTTAGGTCAGAGCGATTGTAGCGTTGGATTCAGGTCGAGAGGAACATCATCGGTGCATGTTTTGGAAGGTCGGAGAACAGTTGGGATCGTGTTGCTACTGTCTCCTGTAGCTATGATGGAGATGACGCATTTTTAATGGGTGGTCCAGAATAGTAGGAGTTGGTGTAAGCGAGTCGGGTTGATGAAGAAAGAGTTATTGGTGAAGACGGGAGGTGATTTTGTGGTTCCTAGCTCTGTATCACCATGCTGCCGTGCATGACGATGGTGGTATGTACACATATATGTGTTGGAGGGAAGAATGTTTAGAAGTATAATAAGAGTAAGAACTGGATCCAGGTGAGTATCTTTATTTAACACAACATCTAAATGTTTGTATAAATTAAATAATGAAATGAACAAATGTGTTCGCATGCTCTATTATGTACATCAATGCGTGTGTATTTACGTATCTGCGCATATGTCACAGACGAAAGTAATCTATACTAGAAATACATGCATATGCAAAGTTATTATGTTGTACCAATTAAACTTATCGTAATTACACCCGTAAGAAAATCTTCCTCACTCTTAATCTACCATAATAGCTTAAATTCATTTATTATATGGCATGTGATATGCCTTCCCATGTTCTCACCCTGGATACAATCCAAATACTAGCAATTTAGAATGCCAACTGAACCGTAATAACTATTAATACACCAAATTTGGCGAGGGAAATATTCATATTTTTATGTCGAGGATTACATAAAGGAAACATAAAACATTGACGTATATACCAAGTTGGAGAAATAAAAAAACCAGAGTGTATAGAATTTAATATCCAATTCGTCATAATAAACTAATAAAGCATATTTGACAGATGTGTATAGTTGGTTGAAGAATATTTCATATTTCAAATTGGATGACTAAGCCCAATTTATACCTTCGAACTGACAGTTTATACCATCTCTTCTATTTATTATTTAAGGAATTGTACTATTATTACTTAGTCCAAATCAAATAGAAAGAAATAAAAAGGGTGTGAAGAATTTAGTAAGACATGACAAATGTATTTATTTAATACTAAGGAAACTTAAGGATTTGATTTTATATGTTAGTAAATCATGCTTGATTGCAATTACTAAAGTGAAACAACAAATAGATTTGAAATTCGATCAAAACTTGTATATGGAACTTAGATTAAGAGTTACAACATTAGTAAGACAAATAAGTAAGATGACACTACTTAGATTTAGGAAGAGATGCTTGCCACTTTCAATATCCATAACATCTCTTTTGTCTATAATCAAATTTATGATATACTTTCCTTTTTGCGGTAACATTATTTCTTTACTTTCCTATTTTGTCTATGTATTAGCTGATTGACTTTTGAGAAAAACAATCAAGGGAATTAATTAAGGAAGTTTTAATTAAAAAATGATAAAAGTTTTGTTCTTTAAAAAAAACATATTTTCCAATTCATACTGTATCTACGATTCATTTTCATTCTCATTCATTTTATCTCTTTCCCCCCTCCTAACTTTTCATGGCAAAAAAAACAAATTTTCAGAATCTTTCAACTTCAAATAAAAAAAAATCAAAAAAAAAAAAAAATGGTTCATCCATCTCTTGCAAGGATAAGGCATAGATATTGAAGATCTAAGGAGATATTATCATTTAAGGTGTGATTTCTGGGCAACATCATAAGGTAATTCAATCGGATCTAGAAGCATTCTTCGTTCAAGGTGCAAATAAAAGGCAACATCAACAAGGTGTGTTTTAAGGATTGGGTAGCAAGGTATCTCATTTTCTATATATAGATGGTGATTTTGCAATGTTTGACGGAAATTTAATTTTATTTTCATAATTTGTATGATGTATTACTGTCTTGCTTGATCAAAAATTGATAGAATTGTTTGTTGAATTACATGATTGAATTTTAATTTGATAGAGCAAAATTAATTTTTTTTTATGTTTTTAAAACAATATTTAAGTGTAGATCTATGTTTTTAAACATTCTAATTAAAGTGTAATTTTTCAGACCTGAATGTTTATATGTTAGAATTGATTAGCTGATTTTCTTTACTTTGTTAAATTGGTACTAAATCTATATATTTTAAAATACAATATTTTATTTTAGTTCTATGTTTTAACATTTAATTTAAATTCCATTTCTTCAAATATGAAAATTTACATTTTCATGTTTATTGATTGAATTATATTTAAAGTTAAAAATGAAATTTATATGAAATCAATAAAATGTTTCGATTGTAGATCTAAGTTTTAATCTTTTATAACAAAGTGTAATTTTAGTTTTGGATGTTAATATATACGTGTGTGTGTGTGTGTTACTTGCACCCTTTATTGCATTAAGTACTTACATATGAATAAAATAAATTTTAATGACAAATCAAAGTTTTGATATTGACTGTAATAGCTATCTAATTTAAATTATTAGAAAACTTTGATTGAATTCCATATATACATTTTTGGATCTACTTGTATATGTTCATATAAAATTTATTTTACTTTACATATGTTGTCATAGCATGAAACAATTTCTCTTATTTAATTAAGACAATAACATATACATACATTTCATTATTTATCTTCTATATTCTTACATTATGGTACCTATTGATTGCCATTAATATGTTATATTAATTAAGTTTACTAAAAAGGAAAGTGCATCAATCACCATTGTCATCCATTATTTATTTCCATTTCAATTTCTGTGTAAGAACCATTTAATTTGTCCTTGTTTATTTTATGTATACATATCAATTATCACTGATTATGCACACTCCATATATGTTGCACTTGCATAATATTTGTTGTGGATATATTTACAATTCATGTCATATTTAGCTTAGTCATTAATGCTATTTTATTAATCAAATATATAATTTCATTAAGAGAAGGATTGAAAATTCTTCGCTATCTTATTTTATGATCCCTCATTAATTGAATAATTTAAGACAAAGAAAATGAAAAGTTTCATTCTATAAATAAATTTATACGCCCTCATTAATTAAATGAGTTAAGAGAATGGAAATAAAATATTTTCTTGCCTGAATAAATTCAAAAAGTAAACTTTAAACACAAATTTGAATATAAGAGTATATGCTCTAACTTACACATTAAATTAAAGTGAAACTTTATTTATGAAGTTAAATAAAATTTGGTTTTATTTAAAAGAAACTTAGAAAAGTTCTAAGTATATTTAGACTTCATAGGCCCGTTAAAGATCCAAAATGGTTAAATTTTTGAAATTCACCTATTTCTTTCGCTGCAAGCTGGCCTAGTTTCAACAGTAGCATATTATATGGGACATGCCCATCGCCCTCTTTGGTAGATGCATTATGCGAGTCTGTAAGGAATTCATGATGACTAGAAGGGAGAAATGATGACGATCATCTACGAGTGGATCATATATCACTTAAGAATGTCCACACAAGAAAGTATAAAGAGGTATTATAATAAAATTAAGAAAAAATGTAGACAATGCTGAGTTCATTCATTTTTGCATAAACAACGAATATTTGCAAAATAAATGAGAAAAGAATAGCAATAATTTGCACATAGTCACAAAAATCCAACACTTTGCAATATTTGCAGTTTAAATCGCAATAATTTGCAGGTTTTTTTTTGAGTTTTCTGCAAATATTTATTATTTGAGAGAATTGCAAATATTTTTAAAACCAATGATGTTTTGCAAATATTTGTGAAATGAATGCAGAATTAAGCAAAAAATGTGTAAAAAGTATTCAAATGTTGCTAGAAAAACAACACTTTATAGGAAAAGAGACGACTGGACAAAAATTAATCAAAAAGGAATAAAATTAAATGATGCGATGAATTGCTCAAATAAAGGTTTGGTTAAATAACCATGTCGCATATGAAGAATAAGTTAAAATTGGTAGACCGGTTTATAATGCCATATCTAACAAATTTTTTTAGTAATATAATATACTACCGTTCATTGATCGCTCACTTTTACAATATTATTCAGTATAACCAAAGGGTCTAGCTTTCTCTTGAAAAACCACTATTCTCAATCTCACTTTCTCTTCTCTTTCTTTTCCTTTTTGTTTAAAAGCAAAATAACTCATACAAAATATTTTATTAAAAATATTTCACGTACGATTTTCACATATCCTATACAACACTCATAGATCCTAATATGAATTTGATTTCATATCCATTAATGAACAAAATGTCCAAACTATATTTTATTACGAATTAGAAAATTTCATTCCATATTTAAGGTTGTAAATCGGTCGGACCAGACTGGATGGTGGTGTGTTCAGTTTCTGTTCTAAATAAAATCGGACCGGAAACGGAACAAACGAGATTTATATTTGTACAATTTTTGTTGTCCTCGCTCGTGTCCTAAATGTAATTGGATGGACTCATACGTGAAACATAGAAGATATATTGAATTATAAGAAATTCGAATGAATTCGAATGAACACGGAACGGGCGAGATTTTTGCTCGTACAAATTTTGTTGTCCTAGCTCGTGTCCTAATTGAAATCGAACGAACTCGGACAGATTTATTTCGACCACGGACCCGAACATCGAACAGGCTCGTACAAAACTAACAGCCCTATCCATGTTAAAGTTCAATTTTACATGCAAGAGCATTGTGGGTGTCAAGCATGGTATTTTACAAATCATCAATAGAAGTACTTGGAAACGTCTGCATTATAATCACAAATTTCTTTCGTTGCATATGCTCCTAGATTTCTTATCAGTTATTGCAATGGTCAAAAAACTAAAGAACAAGACGACAAGAATAGTACAAGATGCTATTACCAAACATAAATTGGGACGACCCGACTTTTTCTCCATAAAAAGTCGTATCATCTTTAAGAAAGAAAGGGATAGAAAAGAGAAAAGAAAGAAGAGAAAGAAGAAACAACACTAGAATCTCAACAGCGGAACGAATAAATTGTATTAATAACATAAATATTACATAGTATACAACAGTTATCAGAGTTACACAGACAATACAGCACATACTAGACAGTTATAAATACCTGTCTAGTTATTACAACTCAATACATTACAGATAAACACTCAGAGATACCAACACAGCGGAAAACTATATATCTACACGCGAAAGTCTTTGTCAATGTTTAAAGTAATGGGTGTAGCGATTATGTAATTATATAGATTAAATTCAATTTCCAAAAATTAAACACTTGCACACGTAATTGTGTGTAAAATAAAAATCATTTGATCATTACCGTGAAGCAATATTTAGCAGATTGGTTAAGTAGTTCTTTACTTTTTATCTTTATTTGACTATCGTAAAATCAATCTTTTTAAACTGTAATCTTAGTTACTTGCTTATAGTTGTGGAATTTGATTTTATGAAATCGTATTCCTATTTTCTATTCCGTTTTATATAATTTGGCCCAAATATTAATCAATTTTGATATCCACTTTTTGTTTCGAAAATTTCTCTTGAAAATTGTGGCACTTATTTGCATATCAGTTTACACTGCTTCTAGATTTTATCACTAATTGTTGATTCATTAACATATAGTCCTTGAAAATTAACTTAAAATTTATGCAACTAAAGATACATGTTAGTATTGCTTTATTTTGCATGTATGCCAGTTGACCTGATCATACTTTCCATTTTTTGTGCAATTATTGAACATGTTTCGCCAAAATCTTTAGTAAAAGAATATCTTTCTTTTTCTAACAGTGATAAAGTCAATTTTTATGCATTTATCTTCCTTTAATCTTTACTTTATCGTTTTGAAATCCATCATTTTATGTTTTATCTGAACTACTGACATAAGAATTGAAGTTAGCTACCCATTATTCTAAAAATAAAAAATAAGCAGTTTATTGTTTCTTCTGGCACACTGACTGCATTTGACTACGATAGTAAATAAAACCAGACCATCCAGTAAGTTGTGCTTTAGTTTTCATGTTTATTTTTTTATAGGTGCACTGAAAAATAAAACTTCGCTGCAGCTTTTACATAATATTATCATTTCACTGCAAAATAATGCAGCTGCCATTGAATAGCATAAAATGAAAGAGGGTTACGGAGGTAAAAAGGCAGATACGTGATGGAAGGGTTTGAAAAGTGGAAGACGGAATGGAAGGGGTTAAGGATTGGAAGAGAACGAAGAAGTAGAAGTGAGAGATGGAGGTGGCGGTAGGAAACCTACGCCTCTGTTTGTACATAGTTTTGCACATTCTAACCTGATTTTCTTAGCATCTTTCTACCATACTCCATCTTCGTTTTAGACTTCCAGCGATGCAGGAAGATTTGAGGAAGAGTGCGACAGCCTACTAGATGCTTTGTCATGTGTGGGTTGAGAATTGCTTTGTTGTGATTTGCGTTGCGTTGATTTTTACAGCGAGGTGGGGGTTTCTACAAATTCAATCCTCTGTTTTAATATATAAACCAGTTTCTCACATTTGCCCTAATTATCATATTGCCTCTCCTAATTAGTTGTATGACCTAAAGACTGAATACCTGGTTTTATTCGGTCGGTAAAAACTTAATTCCCTTTTCCTTTTCCTTTTTTTTTGGTTAAACTGTATTTCCTTATTTTATGTATAATAAATCACAACCTCAAACTCTATTCCCTATCACCACCTCTATCTCAGCTACAGACTAAATTGCTTCAATAAAGCTTATTTATGTTCTAGCTATCCTTATATATCATTTATTGGCTTTAACCTTTTCCTTTTAGTTCCCATTGTTATTAATCATTGATCGTTGGCTTATCTTTTTTGACTTGCACAAATATGACATGTGATTACGATCTATGTTGCTCGACTTCTCAACAACGAACATGTTTACAACAATTTGTTCAACTATGTTGCAGTGTGTGCAAATCCCTTACAAAGGCATATAGACAAACTTCAATGCTCAATTACCAGCACAAGGAGCGCCTCTTAGTAATTTTTCAACTAGGTGTTGCTACTGCTAGCCACTCCCAACCTTTACAAAGTGTGAATTTAAACACTTCAAAATGGTTAATGGAGCAAGCAATATTATCTAATGCCCTAAAGAACCAACACAATGGGAATGGGGTCCTACAAAACTATGAGCAGCAGAAAGGCCTGCTTTCCATTCAGCCTGCAGAGTATACACCTCAACTCGGTAATTTTTCTCAGCAGCAGGCTTTACGTAACATGAACATGAACACCTCTAAGTGGTCAATGGAACAAGCAACCTTATCTAATGGCCTTACGAATCTCAACATAAATGGAAATGGATTTCTAGCTAGTAATCATGGTGTACAAGGAGGGTTGAGTTCTATGCCTATGATTTCTGCTTCCTCGGTTCATCCAATCAGTAGACCGGTTAATCATTCGCACATGACTTCAAGAATGACTTCTAGCAGCATGGCATTGCCAAATGCACCTTTGAAAGTGCCTACCAGCAAACCTACTAGGCATCTCGGTCCTCCTTCTGGATTTACAAACATTCCTTCCAAGCAGCCTGAAGATTCTACACTTGAATCTATGATAAATGGAAAAGGAAATATAACTTTAATGGATGACTGTAGGTGGCTAGATGAATATCAGCCATCTCCTGTTACAGCTTCTGGGGTGGTTAGCAATGTTTCTCTTAACGATAGTGCCGTTAGGTATAATGGTGCAATGGATTTCCCGTTCCCTGGGAAGCAAATTCCCAATGTTCCAGCCCAAGTGGTCGATGATAAGTGGATGGATTTCAAGCATTTTGAGCATGCCAGGTTGAATTCGGAGCAACAAAAGCCTGCGATGATTCCAGATCAATTTCAAGCACAAACACTGTGGCCACCTGGTTACCATGTGTGATACTTCATTATAACCTGTAAGTTTTTCTGCTTATACTAACTAGGTAATAAATGGTATGCAAGTATTTAGCATGTGGCTGTTTCTTATTTATCTATTTATTAGGTTGAGAGTAATTTTGAAGTGATCAGTCAGCAAATTGGTGCTGTCGACTTTGGCACCATCCTTTTAGTCATTAAATTTCTGTTGGACGTGGATAATATTGGGACATTGCTGGCGATTGATCTTGAAACTAGTAAGTTCCTCTGGTAGTCAGATTAAACCTTTAGTATTCAAATGTTATAACCAGTGCAATCATCATCTCTATTGTAGATTTCTTGTTCATGGTCAACTAAATAATTCATGCACAATTATCGATACATAAATGATCTATTTGAACTATATATTTTGTGCATCATTTAATTTCACTGGAAGATGGTACCAACCATTTTCTGTAGAAAGTTCTCTAGTTTTTTCTTCATGTTATTTACTGCCTTGAGCCACTGACAAATAGTAAATAGTTTTATATTCATAATTTATCCCTCTTGTTGATAATTAAATAAACCAATATTTACATAAATTTGTGTATTTTTACTTTGTAGGGTGTGGAGAAGTCATATGGTGTGGATGGTGGGAACCTCAAAGCTATTAATAAAATAACTATTTCTTCTCGGTTTCTAGGTATTCGGAGTTTGTAATTAAGTTCATCGGCTGAGGAAGTAATTGCTATCATGTTCCGACTCTTGCTGGAAATTGGGGTAAAATTATTACTTCATCAGCTGTACTTTGGTATGTGTTTTCACAAGCCTGCTGCTTGTGTTAATATATTTGATATGTCTTATAATAATTGGGTGAATAATCTCTTTGTTGATAAGAGACTTCTTTGTCTGAATCCATTGTGTATGGTATAAAATTATGAACATGGGATATGAACCTGTTACCTTTTGCAAGTCTTTGAGTCTGGGAGGCAGTGACTTATACTTGCCTGGAAATTTGTAGCGAACTGTTATGTATTAATGCTTTATGTATTTGGCATGTAAACTTATCTAACTTTTTGGAGTGATAGAATTTTATGACTAGCTTTTAGTCATTTCGTATGTGATTTTAATTATTTTACGACAATATTAAGTATTAATATGGATGTATTGCATGTATGTTGCTGTAAATTTTTTTTAAAATTTGCATTTATTTTGCAACGGACAATGTACGTTGTTATATGAGCTTTTTACAAGGGTCACTGCACGTTGTTATATAAGATTTTGACGACGGTCAACACATGTTGTTAAATATGTATTTTACAACGGTCAATACATGTTGTGAAATAGGCTTGCAATTAGTATGGTTAGTCTATTGTAACGGGTTATGGCCGTTGTAAAAAGGTATACTGCAATGGTTTTTACAACGTGCTTTGTCCGTTGTAAAATGTGGTGGATCTATTACAACGAGACCTATTACAACGGGCACATGCCCGTTGCGAAAACCATATTACAACGGGCATTGCCCGTTGTAAAAAGACTTTTGTTGTAGTGGCTTGATTTAATTGATTTATAATAGTTATTAATTAATTTTTGTGAGATATTAATTATTACTTGTGGAGTATGATTAGTAAACAGAGTAGCCTTTAGAAATGTTCATGTTTCTATTAGCAATTTATTAAGTGTGCATATTAAAGTTATATATGTATTTATTGATATACTATATCGATAAGGATTTTAATTGAATTTAAAAGAAAATAAAATGCTATAGGTTTTTCTAAGGAGTTATGGTTCATATTGGATCCATGTTTGGCGGGGTAAAAAGAGGACAAAAGGGAAGGCATGTACGAGATTTTGAATTGGTAACAAAAATTATGTAGATATTTTGTCTCTTATTTTCAATATAAATTCAAATCTTAGCCGCCTCCTTTTGATTTAACTTTTGCATCCTCCTCTTACATCTTTGGATGCAAGCTGTAACAGCCCGCAAATCCGTACCCCTTGAGTCAACACTATTCTATAACAATCAACTCAAGTTGTACAGAAATTCGAACCATTTGGGTTAAAGAAGAAGAGGTAGAAGAATAAAATAGAAAATAACATCAGAATCTAACCATCGCAGCGGAATAAAATATAATAGATAATAAATTACCTTTACATAAAACAAATCAGATATACATGTTTATATATTTCATCATCAGAGTACATCAACTCAGCTCAACATCAATATCATACAAATGGATGCACAACTCAACACAGCGGAAAATATATGTATATAAACAAGTACGAAATACGCATCGTCATTCAGCTCGGCTCCTGAGCTCCACAACATCAAATCATGTATCCTATAATACTCGGTCTGACCCGAGCATTACAGTTAAATAACACCCGAGTCAGTCTGCAATACCAGCGTGAGAAAATCACACTCGATTGATTATTAAAGTTTCAAAAATCCTTTGAAAAAAAAAGCATCTCGTAAGACCACGCCACAAATAAACATGTCGGGTTTTTACCTTACGATAGCTAAAACAATTTTTATAGAAATCCTCTGATATTATAATAGGGTCTATATACAAATACTTATAAAATAGCCAAAATTATTACATGTATTAAATTCCAGCTACTAGCCACAGAGTGGGTAATACAAACAAAACTCGTACAAGACTCGTAGGGAGTATGGATTTCCAACTAATGACTAGGCACTGGGGTACCACCTGTCACGGTACGGGGCGTAGATCATCGTACCGAGGAGTACGCCCGCTCCCCTACAACACAAGACCGAGGCTACCCCTTAATGGATAATCCCGAGTGAGATCACCCCGCGGTTGGGATCAGCAACCGCCCACTAAGCCGAAATAAAAAGGGACATCTAGACTGGGATGACCTCACCCTGCTTGGGTGCTACCCACCCAGCCTTGTTCCATAACCACTGATTTTCAGTCATTCCCATTTGATGAGGCTTGAGGCTAAGCGTTACCTTATAGAACATATCCCTTATAATGCCCATCGTCCACCTGACGATGTTTCGCAAGCATTCATCCATACAAGTCCGTCCCGGGTTCGAACGGAACCGAAGGCACTATTCCTACTACATCCATTTTGGAAATATCCTCAAGATTAGTAGCGACTAGCCCTTGCACTTCACTACTCCATCTTCGAATCCAAAATCGTTTCCACGAAACGTACAAACCGGATCGAAGTGGTTTACGAGAAATAAATCTCGATCCCGGTCTCTCGAAACGATCAACGCATTTGTGTCCAATATTGATAGTCAGTGATTTAACTATCAATTAATATTCACAAACATTCATCAAACAATAAATAATTTCCCAAATTGTTTATTTATCTCAAAAATATCTTCACAAGATATATTCTCACTTTCAAACCCTTTTTGAAAATAGTTTTCAAACTATCTTCCTTTTCTCAGAATAAATTCCGAGTATTTCTATTTCCATTGGAATCACCAAGCACAAAACTTTAGATTTTTAAAATAATTTGAAAACACTTTATTATAAAATATATTTAACATTAAATTTAGAAAAATTTACTTTAATCCTTAATTTATAATAATACTTTAAACAAAATACCAACTCATTCTTTAAATAATTATTACGATAATAGATTAAACAAAATACTTACTTTGGAATTTTCTTTTTAAACATTTAAGTTAAAACTACTTCAATAATTTACTAAAAATACGTACTATATAAACATTCGAAAATAAAGTTACTTAATGAAATATAAAACTGGATTTCTATTTAAAAAAAACAAAATACTAAGTTACTTCTTACTAGTTACTGCTAAAATAGATTTAAGGAAATACTTACTTTAGACTATAAATATTAGAAATAATATATTTTACAAAACTTGCTTTCTTCAAAAACAACTTTAAAACATTTAATTTATATTTAAAAATTTACTTTTAAAAACATGCACTTGGCTATCCAGAGAAAAAAATCCAACTTCAATCACTTAAATTAATTTTCTCAAATTGATTTCCAATTTATTTTATTTGAAATAAGTTTCTTAAATTACTCAATTCATTTCAAAATTCATTAGTTATGGACCTATTACTATTGTTATTATTTTCCGTTTGATTTTAAACCTTTTAACTGAAATATACAAATTTCAGGCTTTCCCCAATTTCTTCTTTATTCCTTTCAATAATTTAAATCTTAAATATTAAATAAATGTTTTGTTCTATTAAATAATATCATTGAACTTTCAAATTTCATTAACTTTCTGTTTATTCAAAAATTCCTTTCCATATACAGAATTTTATTAATTAGCATTTTGAAACCACTAATATTCTTATCCAATTCACTTTAATTTATATACATTCTTTATAATTATTTCTTAAGAGTTCACTTCTTTTATTTCCTTTCAAAGTCCAATTCTATATATTTGGATAAAACAGAGCACCGAAATATTCAAGCAACTATAACATTCAATATTCTAATATAATTCATCACAGAATATCAATTAATCACAGCTGTGGGTGTTAAATAATTTAAATAAATGTTGAGGGATCCAGTTGGATCCCTCCAACCTGTTTTCCCTGCATCCACAGACGTTAGCACAATATAATATACTAATTCCAAAATATATCATACTATAGTACATCAACCAATTCAACATTTCAAACAATTATTTAAATTTAATCATTTAAATTTAAATTATACTGAGTGAGATTAACTCACCTTTGATTTTTATTTTGCAATCCACTTCAATATTGCTTTGGTTTTCCTAATGTTGGACCTTGAATAAGCATTATAGGATTTTATTAATATTTGAACCGATTGAATAATCAACTAACATTCAATAAATTTAATTAGCTAATTGTTTCGGTTTAAACTAAATTCCCCTTTGAAGATCTAAAATAAGCTAGTTTAAACATTTATTTTATAAACTCTTATTTCGGAAATCTCATATATATTTATAAAATAAGAATTTTCTAACTTCACACGGGTTTTCAAACATGTTTATATTCAATATTCTTTTAAATGGAAATATATTCTGTTAATCTGCATATTTTAAAAAGAAAGATACATATATATAAACTGTATTTAATTATTTTACTGTAATTATATTTCCCTTTTTTTCCTGACTCCTGATTATTCAAATCGAAACTGAATTGCAAATTGTAAATTAACCAGTTGCTTATTTATACCTACGTATGTATATATATATAATGGAGCTAAATAACAAAATTAAAAAAACTTATACCTGCTGCTGACAATCCCTGCTGCCAAAAATCTTTCACAACCATTACAACAACACAACAACAACAAGTTTCTACCTACTACTTCAACAATCAACAATGAAATGCCCACACATCACGACCTCTCCACGTTGCTGCCGCATCTCCTAATCGCCGTGCTCTCGAACAACCCCTAATCGAAATGCCCCACACAGCCTACCCCCACGCGACCCCAAATGAAACACGATCTCGTCCCCAAACTACTGTGCGCAAGCGATAACGAGACGACACAGCAAGGATCTGACTTGACGAGCCAGTCGCGCTCGAATCCCCTCAACATCAAATCTTCGATTCGAAATCGTATTCGATTCCAAACCCATCTCTTCTTTCACTCGCCGATCGATTTGATTTAGAAAAGGAAATAGGGTTTTCGGCTTTTTTTTTCTGTTTCGATTTGTTTTCGAGCGACAAAGCATAGCAGAGATATAGCGGCCATTGTTGATTTCATAAATTCGATTGAAGGTTTTTTTTTCGAATAGAAGGAAGAAAGGGATTTTTTTTATATAGCCTGCTGTCTTCTGAAGGAAGATAAAGGAGAAAATTTGTATTCTAGAAACTGAACTAGGCTTAATTGTAAAGATTTGTTAAGGGCGAAAGAGGGTTAGCGGGTTTAATTTTTTTTTTCCGTCTTGCAAGAGAAGGAAAGAAGATGTGGTTTTATTTGATTCAATTAGGAAACCTGGAATAAAAGAAATTTCGTGATTTAAAAAGGAAAGGAAAACAAAACAGGCAATGCTATTATTATTATTATATATTTTATTTTCCGTAAAAAAAAACGAAATCGATTTGAATTTTCGATATAAAAATTTCAGTGCGTTTATATGCCGTATGCTCACACAACAACTCCAAACACTACGAAAATTGAAATCCGATAATAATTCAATATTACGGGTCCAATAGAACTAGTTTCGTCGAATTCCGAGACTGTGCCTCGGAAGGCTATTTTTAAATTGAATTTAAAACGATAAAATTTTCAAAACTGAACAATTCACTGTTAAATTCAATTTTAAAACTTCTATTATCCTTAGTGTTATCAATATAAATTTTATAAGCCTTCAAATCATTTAAACAGGCTTCAAAATTTCAGATTCAACGTTTTACCCAACTTTACGTAATTCAATAATTTAATTATCAAATAAATAGTGATATTCGTAATTCAAGTTAAATTACTCTATTGAATATTTAAAATCAATTAAATATTCCAATTTTAAATGCTCGAAAATTTCGGGTCGTCACACAAGCGTTATCCCTCTCAATCTCCATTTTTCCACTTCAATCACGTTCAAACAATTAAATTATAGTAAATTCGATATTAGCACATTGTCTGGTTGTATCAGAGAATGTTGATCTGAGAGAACAAGGAGGCTATCTAGATCTAGTATGAATCGAAGACAAAGCTTCTTAGGTAAAATTCTTTTATTTACAAATTGAGTTTTCATGACATATGTATGATGTTAATAATAAGCTTACATCTATTTATCACTACTTTTATAAACATGTCCTTTCCATATAAAATATATGTTATTTATCGAGGAATAATTATTTAATTACAACCATTGAATCCATTACGATAGTTTTTATATACAAATGTATATAAAACATTTTCGACCAAAAGTATTAAATCACATTTGTATATGTATTTTTAAAATTTACAAAATATATTTCGAAACATTGTTCATTAAATAACTATTACATATATATACATATTGTAAATTGTATTAATTAATATAAATATATTTTATATGCATTTTATTTTCATTAATAAAGTTGCATACTATTTTAGATTTTAATAATATTACAAAACTAGTTTTACATTTAAACATAATTATATATAATACTATATATATATTTATGTATATTGGTGAAATGTTTTCGGTTCAAAAAAATTCCATACTATATTGTAATATTTTATATTTTAATAATAATATTACAAAACTAGTTTTATATTTGAACATATATATATATAATACTGCATATATTAATAAAATATTTTTATTTTTAAAATTAAAAAATTAATTTTTTCTGTCAAAAATGATATATATATATATATATATATAATTATAAATTTTATAATATTTTAAACATTGCATATATTATTTAATTTTATCATAATAATTTCCGATACTAAATTTTTATTTAAAATTTAATATTATTATAATGATTAAAGCCAATATTGAGACATTTGAAAAGCTATAAATTTGGATCTTAGATTCAATTTTAATTTTAAATTATGTTTTCCATTTCAAACTAGATATTTATTTTAAAATTCAATTTTGATATTTAAGCATATTCAAATTTATAAGATATTTTCTAAAAGGATTTTTATGTATTAAAAATAATTTTTATAACTATATATATATATATATATATATATTATACTTCATATATAGAAAATAATATTTTGGCAAATGACTTATGCATATCAAGTGCCAAGTATATACATAGTGGATGTAAATTCCAACATCTATATATGTTTATATTTAAACCATGTATACCCAATGCAATATTGCATGTGCACATTATACAGTGAAACCTATATTGATATACTTACAAATTATAATAAATCCCATAAACTAAATCCATCAATTAATTAAGTCGTAGAAATTAAATAAATTATGATTTTACTTAAATTAGTCAGATCGGATCTAATTCTACCTTTAGACTTCATATTCCAATAGATTCAAAATAGATTTTTTTTTTGAAATCTACCTATTTCACCCACTTCTGATCTGCCAGGATCCAACAAAACTAATAATACCTTTTTATACTATTAAAGAATATATCTAGGTTGTGATAGAGTTATGTCGTAGGGGCAATTATGTAATTTATTACATATATCTAACTCAATAACCAATCTTGTTCGAAATAAAAGGTGTTTTCTTTCTATTATATACTTGATATAATGTGTTATATTAATTAATTAATTTAATTAAAAATATATTTAATAGAAAATCCATAGATGGTACATTTTCTCATACTAGTTACAAAGTGTTGTAACTGTAAGTATTTTGTCACAATGAAAATAAATATATCATTTTATTTTAGCCCTGTTACCAGGGTTTCAGGGTTGCTGTTACTAGCATTCCAGGATTGCTATTCGTAGGATCGTTGTTAGGAGAGATTTCTTATTTTAGTTCTAGATCATCTGTGCTAGCCGTGAGGCGTTTATTCTCCAGTGGAATTGCTTGTTGATCTCACTTGTTCACTTGGATGCACCATGGTTTATATTGGGTACTTCTAACACTTCATTATCGGTCGGTGGTCTTGCCGAAGTTCGATATTGAGGTATAATGGGCGGTGGCCTTGCCGGAGCTCATTCAAGAAGTTAACTAATGTTGTTATGTTTGATTTTTCTGTGTTATGATTTGTCACCTACCAGGCATGTTGGCAGCTACTTTATATCGGTTGTATATTTATGTACATTTTTGCTCTCCTCTACTTTAGACGGTCACACATTTCTCTCAAAAAAGAAAATATGTCGTTTTAAATGTTCCTAGTCAAGATGCATCGGGACTGGATATCGATGTATCCCTTGAGACTAGAGTACGTAATGCTCTTCAAATGTTGGGCAGTTTATTACTCATGGCTATTGGAGGCACCTAGAAGTTACGTACTGATAATTATTAGATAAGTATGGAATGACTCACTCGATAGTTTTCTATTGGTTGATGTAACTAAGGTTAAACAGAAAATATTGATGTGACTGATTTACGTAATTCTCTCGACTTGATAATATTGTAGATCTTCTATATGAAAGGTTCGCTTTGATTATAGTCAAATCATGGCATGGCGTTCCATCAAGTGGCTATAATTGGATCGAGTGGAAGTGTAGGAAGTGAAGCACAATTTAAGAGAGGATACGTCTGCTTAGTTATATAGGGTTAATATCACGGTTAACTCAAAGTCTTCGGCCGTAGCATTTCGATTAATAGTAATTGTTATTATTGAACCAAGGACTTTGTATTTGGACTATAGAGTTGACTATGGGAGATATTGGAATTTTGACCATTATCAAATTTCATAAGTGCAAAGTGATATAGTTTTGACGAAGATAATTAGTGTAAAATAAATATCACCAGCAGGTAAAGCTTAACAAAGTGAAATTGTATTTTCACGAAACTAAATAAGCGATAAATCAGGCCAAAATGTCACACCACCTACTAAGTGACATGTGAACGTTAACATTTGAATAGTTCAGTGTTAAACGCTAACCGAATTTACACTTGATGAGTCACACAACCGGAATAATGAATCCTCTTTAGACAAAACGATTTAATTATTTTATAATTATTATAAATTAATTGAATTAACTGATATTTATGAAATATTAATTATAAAATTTTGAACATGATTCGAGGAATACATATTATTATATATATATTTATAATAGATACCAATATATTGATTGTTATGCGATACCGCTAAGAAAATAAATTGGATTTAATTAAATATATTTATTTGGACTTAAATGAGCCATTAGCCTATGATGTTGGAGGAAAATTTCGGCAGCAATAATAATGTATAGGAGCGGACAAAAATAAGGAAATGGGTTTGAGATGGATGGTATTAAGATTTGATGAGAAAAGGTAAAGGATATGATCACTTTTTCCTCTGATTCAACCACTATATAAAAGACCCTAACCATAGTTATAGGAAGACTTTTTGGCTGCCTCCTCGCTCCGTCTTGCGGGCCGAATTATACCTCCTAGTACTCCAAATCAACCCAAATCAAATCAATTCAAATCAATAGCTATTCGATAGCAATGGGTATGCGATTAAAAGGCTTGTAATGTGTCAAATTGTAAAGATTTCAAGAGGAAGGGATCTCATCATTACAAGGTATACTACAGGGATTTAGTTTAGGTAAGTATTTAATTTTATATATGACGCTTAATCTCCATATAATTCAATATTGTTCATATGCATATGTGTGAGTGTGTGTGAGTGTATGTCTAAATATATACTATTATTACTGAATTGTTAATTAGGTGAGATTCATACAAGTATTGTTGTCACCACATATATTGATTAGTTATGTATATAATAATATAAAAAATCAATTTTTTTATATAATAGATTTTATACACCCGGCCGAAATAGTTTTATTTCATTTATTATTATTTTAATAATTTATTTATACATATATTAATATATTAATTAATATATCTACATGACTAATACTAAAATATATAATTATATTACATAAAAATTCAACTAATATTTTTAAAATACATAATTGTATAAATTATGTTTAAAAAATTAGGCCATGAATTTTCTAAAATTAATTTATCATTATAGAAGCTTTTTGAAAAAAATTAGATTTTTTTAATCGTTTTTAATATTTAAAAAATCATTTTTTAATTCGACCAAAAGTAATTAATTAATAGAAATAATATTTCGACTTAGAAAAATCTTTAAAAAAAATTGTAAGCTATAAAATATGATCCCAGATTTTCTGGAATTTTAAAATTCAAAATATATATAAATTATATTTTTACAATCATTTTTTTATCCAATTAATTCATAATATTTAAATATTATTTTAATAAAATTGTAATCAAAATTATACTTTCTATGTATTCGATCTAGAACAATAAAAAGCAGATTTTTTTAATTTTTGTAATATATATATATATAAATTGTTATAAATCATATTTACATTTATGTTATATATATTATACATATAATTATGTTATTTAAAAGATACATACATACATACATATCTTAATATAAATAAAATAAAAATTTCGAGCTTATATCTCGTATGTATATACACACAGATATATATATATATATATATATATATTATTTAACACTATGATATTTACATATAAGTATATCAATAATATTTTCACATAATATACTTATATTTATACACACGCACACTCTTGGTTTTATATATAATAAAAAAATACACACATTTTTGGACAACATATAGTGCATATAGGGTGAGCTAACATGTCCGTTGCGATTTAAACCCCAGCATCTATACATGGGCATGTTATACCCTTCATGGGATATCATGTTACACATTCACAAAAATACACATATGTATATGATTCATATTTATAGTTATATATAAATTGAAAATAAATTAAATAAATTTCGATCAGTATTTTATTAATTTACATGAAATATTTGATTTTATTTAAATCAAATGTAGAAATGTTATAAATAAATTAGACTTCATAAACCCATTAAAGATCCTATAGGGTAAAAAAAATTGTAATTCACCCATAACTTCCACTACGGGCTGGACCAGTACCAACATTAGTATCGGAGCCCAATAGCCTATGCGGTCTAAATTAACCACATTAGAGTTAACTATTAAGCTCGCAGCCGAAAGGTTGTCCCTGATAGAATAGGTCTAAATTTGAGTTGGGCCTTGAGCTAATTTTCAAAATTGTTTGAGGATTAAAAATACAAGATTTTGAATTTAAAAGTTAAATTTAAAATAAGATATAAATATATTATAAAAGTTATAATGTGATGAATCACAAATCCGTATCCTCTGAATCGACAATAAACCACATATGTCCGACCCAAAAAGCACAGAATGATAGAAAGTGTGACGCCCCATCCCGAGACCCACATAAACAAAGAGTATTACTGGGTAGTACTGTCTGCTAATGTAGAGAATAGGGCTAGATAGGAGCGACCATCTATAGCCTTGTCTTAAATATCTATTGAATACGTCTACAATGCTATAAAAAAAATTTGGATCCACATATCCAATAAATACTTAATACAAAGGCAAAGGTGGCCATAGGATCTATCAGAACAAAATACAAAAACTTAAATGCAAAATACATCACAGAACATCATATAATCCCATATATACACACATATACAGATACATCACAGAGTATACAAAATGATACATCATATATGTGGTACGACGACCACAATACAAACAAGAATCAAAAGAATATACATATCAGAGTAGCAAACTAAAAAGGACTATACAAAAAGCTATAACAAAAAGAGCTAGCAGAATAGTCCATGCAGAAGCAGAATAGGCTAAGGTTATATATTCAACACTTAAATCAAAAAGCTTCATATTTACGTTATATAAAAGAACAAAGCAATTTTCTTCCACTTTTCACACAATAGAAATTTATAAACTTACAAACATAAGCAGTAAAATATTTCCCATCGTATGAAAAGATTAATTTTTATTTTAAAACAATTTTATTATTAAGAATCTTAATTTACGAAAATACACTATTTTCACCAATAAATACAAAAGTTCACATTTTTAACTTCTAAATTCAACAAAAATACTTTTCTCACTTAGAAAAATATTTCAAACCATTTCCAAACCTTATTTATAACTAAAACATATTTTAAAAACCAATTTCCACCTTTTTGTTTAAACAAACCACCTTTAAAATTAGTTATTTCTTTTAAAAATTACTAAAAGAAGCAAAATGACAATAATTAATAAAATTATTGCACTATTACTAAATAAAAATCATTTCTCATTTATTTTAACTCAAACCACAATAAAGAGTCTTCTAAAACTTTATTCTCACCTTCTATTCCCAAAATTCATTGTTTATTTCAAATAAACAATTTAAAACTCCAATTGTATTTAATTCTCAATATTAAATTATAACTACTGTTATAATTTAATATTAACAGGTAATCACTAAAACCAGGGTTGTTACAGAAAGTCATGAGAAAGAAGAGAGAGGGAGAGAAGAAAGAAAAAAGAGAGAAGAAATGACGAGAAGGAGAAGAGAGAACTAGAACCTAAATAATATAGAATCTTACATCGCAGCGGAACAATATATAATATAGATGAATAATCTTTATAGAAGATAAACTGTAATATACATACATCAATCATATCAGAGTACAACAATCACCAATGATCAGCCTAGACAGTTATAATAACATGTCCTCACAATTGCTGTTAATAACAAAGCAGCAGAAAAATAACATATACATGGAATACAACTAGAAGATCTCTAGCTCGTTTGTCGAAGCTCCAAAAGCACCAAATCTGAACCTTTAAATATACTTGGTCTGATCTCAGCATTGAAAGGGAAGGATGCCCAGATCAGTTTAGTAAACCAGCATGAGAAAAACACATCTCAACAGAATTTATTTTAAAGTTTATAAAAGCGTTCTTATATCAAAACAAAGATATCTCGTAAGACAAGCCCCTACATAAACACGGACGGGTTTCTTTTATTACGATGACCAAAACATTTCGTATCAAATCATATTACATTATAATAGTGTCTATCATACAAATAATAATCAACGCTGCTGAAATTGTTACCATTATTAAATTCCAAATACTAGGCTCTACAGACAAAATGGTAGGCACGTATTGGATATTGGATTCCATACAAATGACTAGGTAAGGGACTGCATTTCGTACAATACACCTCTTAAGGGATGCACCAAAGGAGCTGATACTGCCCGCCTAAACCAACACAAGACCGACCTAACCCATCTTGGATAATATCGAATATGTCATCACCATGGTCGTTACCGACTTTTAACGGGTACCCGGGTTATAGATTCACCACATACTTAGACATGTGTAGAGTAAAAAGGATGATGACATCTCCTATGGGGAGCGACCACATAGCATTGCTGCTTCTACCCTGTTTTAGTCATTTCCTGGGTGTGAGGCCAAAAGAGGTATCGAATACCTTTCATATATCACATCATCTTTGAATTCTAAATTGCCATTTCTGTTGACTACTAATTGCCTTCCACAAAATTATAACCCTTGAGCTCGTACGTTTCAAAATTGTTGTTAAGCTAAGAGAAGTTGCCTTCTCCGTCACCACAGATGTATGTTTGTAGAAACCAATGTACGTAATATTAGAAATGCAATGTCAGACATCCATCTATAAAAGTTGTCCAGGAACAGGACAAAGCGAAGGTACTTTCCTACCACATTCTGTCGGGAATCACCCCTAGGATTAGTAGTGAATAATCTTTGCACTGGATATTTCATAACGAAGAGACTACTACTACTATATGTATATTGGGTTTTAACCCCAAATGATCGCAAGCAGTCCTTCACTATGAAAATCCTAAGTATCAGCATCATCAACAAACTTGCACAATCGTCACATACAGTTTGGTACGAAGTGGTTTTCAAACAAACCGATCCCGGTCTCTTCACACCAACAGTGCAAAAGCGGTACTCAACCTCATACAGAAACCAAATCTCGTAGACTAATCAAGTTTTCAACTTTCAACTTGCTATCCTACGGCCAAGAAGGAAGCTCGGTAGATTGGAGTAATCACTCCACACTACACGAATCAACATCCTTTACACCAAAAAATAATCAAGCCCACATAAATGGCTACTACTAAGTGTACGACTAAATAGTTTCCACATCAAGTCGAGAAACTAAAATGGCCAAAAATATAATTTAGCACTTAAACAGTCACTAGGCTTGATTTATTAATCTTTTGTTTATTAAATCACTTTTCCAAATTTATTACAAATTATCTTTAAAAAGATATATTCTCAAAACCATTTCAGTATTTCAATATTTGGAAAACATTTCATATACTTATTTTGATAATATGTGAATTCACAACTTAATGTATTTTCAAACCATTTAAACTCCATTTTAAAACATCATTTTCCAAAACATTCATTTTAAGGATGGTTCACTTTAAAAACAACATATCAAAATTTTATGGAATTAGAAAACCGTCGAAAAATTTAGAAATAAAAATAACCGCAAGTGCACGACGTACACTTGTAGTACGTGGCGAATATGGGTCGATCCGCAGGGAATCGATGATTTTAAAATTCTAATCAATCAAATTAACCAAAGTTGAAAGTGTGATTAGCTAAAAATGTAAGAAACTAACGAAAACTAGCAAAAGAAAAATAAATAAAAATATGAGAGTTAAATGACAATTTAGAGATAAATCCACTCTCTAGATCATATAATTCAACAATTAATGAAATTATGATCTCTTTTTTTGGTCATAAGTGAGTTTAAATGATGTGTTTATCATATGTATGATTCATTTGTGCTATTAATTAGCTCAACATGAGCCATCAAACTATAACACAACCTTTAAACCACTTACTAGCTCTCATGAAAATGACAACAAAGTTGAAAATGAAAGCTATTTTAAGTATGGCCTATTAACTATTAATTAAAAATATAGACCATCAAATTTGAATTTCAAATCACTTTCTTATGCAATAATCATATTTTGATGAAAATGCATTTGTGTTAGTGATTGTTTAAGCATAGCTTATTTGGTGTCAACAATATAGACTATCAAATTGAAAACAAAAACAACAAATTAAACCACTTCAAGCATTGTCATTAAGCACAAAAAGAGAGCTATAATTATCAAAATGTTGAAGCTACATGATTAGAGGCTTCATTACCCCTAAATTGAAGGGATTAGCCTCTCATATTTGTTATTAAAACAACAAATATAGCTTGCAACATGAAAGAAAAAGAAAAGGAAAAAGAGATCAAAGTAAAGAAAAAAAATATTCCACTTACATGAAAAATAAATCTACACTACTAACATGAAAGTAAATAAACAAAAGAAGTATGTAAAAGAAAGAGAGCACTAATTAACATTGCATAGAAAAATGAAAGTTACATGAAAATAAAAATGGCTAAGTAGCCATGAAAAAGAGAAAGAGAACTTGTCTTTTATTTTGAGCCTAAACTAAACTAAAGAGAGACTAACTAAGAGGAGACTACATGAAACATATGGGTTTTTATACATGTATGACCTTAATTCATATTTTTGAGGAATGCCCAAAATGCCCATGAGGTAATGTGGCCACCAAGTAATCATTAGCATGTCATAATCCTCATTTAAGTGTACGTGGAGCCATTTATTTCATAAGCATGTGCATTAGTCTCTACTTTGTACATTAAGGTGGTGGGTAGGTGGGGTCCTCCATGATCTTCACTTTGAATTAATTCCATCTTCATTCCTTTGTATTCTTTTTGTGCATGAATTTGCGTCAAAATTGGGCACAACACTCTTCGGGAGTCGTTGAAGAGATAATAGTCAAGAATGCAAGTTCAAAACAGATATTATCTAACAAAAACTCCAATCAACAGTAAAGGAAACGCGTAGGCAATCGATTTATAGTGGTTCGGCGTGTTGCCTACGTCCACTGTAAACTTCTTTGATATTTTATTGCTTTTCTTTCAATGATTACAAGTTGTTACAGCGATCAACAGCAAGTTACAACTGGAAATTCGAAATCAACAATCAAATTATGATGTAGGATGATGGAGATATCGATCTGGCAGAGTCTGGGCGCTTCAGAGTCAGAAGATCCCTTTTCTGTTGGCCCTGGGGCTCTATTTATAGGCGTAGGCTGCTGGTATCTCGCTGAAAACTCGGGAGACCACGTCTGGCATGTAAGGGGGCCCACACGCACGGTCTCAGGAAGTTTGGGCCCACTTTGGCATCGGTTCGAACTCCATTCGAACCGATCAAGAATTAATCCAATCGAGGTGCAATTTGGCATAGACATTCTTCAACATGCATGCAAGCTTCTATGAAAATTTCATGGCATTTGGATCAGTAGGTTAGGAGATATGATGGGTTCGAAATTGGGTTTTTGGCATAGCTGTCTGGTTCGAACCCATGCATTCGAAACGATGGTTTCGAATCCATCATGGCACGCGGCTTCGTGATGACGTGGAGCGCAAACTTCGAATCGATCCGGACTTCACTCCGTGTTGATCGCTTTGACTCCATGTATCTCGGCGCATTCGAACCGATGGAAGACACGTCATCGTGGTTGGTTGACCCAGTGGGTTCGAACGAAGTTACACAGGATGGGTTCGAAGATGGTATCACAGATGGGTTCGAAGAAGGCCTCTGTGATGGGTTCGAAGCATGGTTCCTGTGATGGGTTCGAACTTGTGTTCCTTGGATGCACATGAGCTCTGCAACCCCTCCATGGATACGAGGCACATGGATTCGAACACGATAGAGTCGAACGTAATGGAGTCGAAGGTGAGGCGCTTTGATGGTTTCGAAACCGATGGGTTCGATGTCCTTCGGTTTGAAGGTGATGGTTTCGAGTGGTGCATGATGATGGGTTCGAAGACACCCATCATGGTGGGTTCGAAACCAGCATGTTCCCTCCAAGTTGAACCGATCATAGCTTAGGCATGCAAACTCGGATTGACTTGAAATTTGAAATGCTGACTCCTGTGGTCTTTCTTGCCGTGTCCTATCAATTGTAGCTCAATCTGGACTCGGATAAAATTCAGTGATATCCATGGCGAAAGGAAGTACGATCAACCTCTGAGGCGAACTGTCCTCCGTTTTCGATCAATCTTTTAGTATCGCGGCTTTGCCGAAAAGCGGGATAACATTTTGCCCTCCAAAGTACGTCTTGTGGGAACATGACGTGCTTTGAATAGCTGCCATTTCTCTCTGAATAGTCATTGCCTTCTTTTTTGTCGAAACTCGTATGCTGTACTGCTGTAACCTTGCGTTGATATGATTGATTGCTGTATAATAGTGCTTAGCCGTCGGCTGTCGCATTTGTAACAGAATGAGTGTTTGATCCCTGTGAATATTCAAAATCGAATGTTAGTCCGACATGTATGCGCATATGTTAATTTGACCCTTGTTAACGTCGTGCGTCCACGAGTCGTTGTCAGTTTGGTTTGCTATAGAATTTCGTATCGATTCTCTCCTGAACCGATTTTGAAATTTGAATTGAGACAACGCTTGGTGGTTGTTTTGAAAGGTTTCTTCGTATCAATCCTCTCCTGAACCGATGTAGAAGGTTAAAGGAATCGAATTTGTATTGCGCGAGCGTAATGTTTCGAACCGATGCATTCGAGCATTGATGGGTTCGAAATCCACGTTCGTATGGACGCGGTACGCTTGCTGCTATGATGGATTCGAAATTGACATTCGAACCGGTCTGAAAGGATGGAGTATACTTGTGTTGTGATGGGTTCGAAACTGACATTCGAACCGATGTGAAAGGATGGTTTCGAGACTTTTGTTCGTGGCAGTGGTCCATGTGCTTCACACGATGGAGCCTCAAACGTATGGGTTCGAAAGTGGATTTCGAACCGGTTCTGCATTCTGACCTGTTGTAGTCGGTCAAGTCTACCGGAACGCGAATCGACCCAGTCATCTCCAACCCCCCATATAAATAGCAAGGACCTCGGCATTTTTTCACTTTTTACTTTTACTCTTGCTTGCTTTTTACTGTGCAGTGCATCGTTTCGAAGCTTCAAAAGAGAAAAAACACTGTGTCGCGCTTTCGAATCAGTCAAGATCCGAATCTTTAATTTCTCGAATTCATCATTCAAACTAGGTAATTAGCCTCGGATTCAAACGGCGAAGTTATTTCGAACCCGTTTCTTTTTATCGATTGCGTAGCCTCGAGATTGGCAAAACCAGATCTGGTCTGGGAGGGATTCGAACCGATGCGTGGGCTCGAGTTCGACTCGATGACGGTGGGTCTTTTTATTGGATTTCGAATCGATCCTTGGAATGTCCTTATTGGGATGCGCAGTTCGCACCGATTGAGGGATTCGAGGGGTCCATTCGAACCGATGGGTTCGAACCCATAGGCTATCGTTTCGAAGTCCACAACTTCGTATCGATACGAAGTGGATCGGTTCGAACGTGAATGATGGAGTTGAGGTTTCCTTATCGGTTCGAACTCGTCATCTGTTTATCGGTTCGAAGCGCGTCAGGATGGGTTTGAAAGAAGAGATGTTCAGTTGGGTTCGAACGAAGTCCTTGTGATGGTTTCGAACCCTCTATGATGGATACCAAAGTTTGATATTTTCTAGGCATAACTCCGACGAGCTTCACCCTTGCACATTAGGACTTGAATATTAAACTACATACATGACCGCCTTTCGAAGCTCGTCGATGGAACCATAACAACTTTTATCTGGATCAATTTCCATCATGGAAACGGATTAGTGATGACGGTCAGCGATGACGGTCATTATAGCTAGACTCCGTAGCTTTGTCGTTTGCATGTTTCTTTAACTCTGCAACATTTATTCAAGTAATGCATGTCACTGCACAACATACACTCATACACGCTACACTGGGGAACGCACGGGTTTTTGTCGTCTAACGATGGTTTCTCGTGAGTTAGCTAGTTATGGAACCATCAAGTTCACAGCAGCAGGAGACTCAAGTTACAGTCTCTCCGAGGCTAGAGATTTCGGATATTGATCCTGAGATTATTGGTCCAGCCCCGGATGAACTTCCCGATGCGTCGTTCATTGCCAATCCATCAGATTCCGTTCCATCCAATATCTCCGAAGACTTGTTGGGGAGAATATGTTTGAGGCATGGCCTGTCGCTGGATGATGTGCTACTGCCGGGGCCGAATGATAGACCGCATAATCCCCCAGAGGGATATAGAGCATTTAACCGCCACGCGTGCGCGGCCGGGACACTTCCTCCATTCAACGAGTACATAAGGGAAGTATTGTCGTTCTTGAGGATCGCCCCATCTCAGTTGCACCCGAACGGATATGCGTCAATCAATAGCTTGTTCATTGCATTTATGGAATATCTCCATCGACCACCACTCCCAATTGAGATCAGATACTTGTTCAATTTCAAAACTCGGGGTGATTATCCCTCCTTCACATTCCTGGAAGCGGTGAGAAACTGCCTAGTGGTTACCGGGTCTTGGACCAGGTTGAGCTATTATAGGACAGAATGGTTTTATGTCAGATGTCCTCCTAGATTTGCCCGACGATGGCTATTCAAACGTGAGTATAGCTGAGTTCGTAAATAATTACTACGGCAATTGCAGCCGAAGTGGAACTTATATTTTATCCTTTTTTACAGCGGTGATTCAGCGACCCGAGGGCGAGCACTTTAGGGAGATGGTGCGAGTGCTTCGAGAAGTCCCGAGTGGAGATAGAGATATCGACGTGTTATTGACGGATAGGAATCTCCGGGCCTGCGGTTTGATCGAATAAGGGCAGAGCATAATCTTTGAGGTGGCACTAAGGGTCGTCTCAAAAAAACGAGTCAAGCACAAGAAACCCGGAGTTACTATAACTGGGGAAGCTGACTCTGAAAGAACCCACACCGATGATGAGCCGCTGACCGGGCCTACGGACGCAGTTCCGGATGTCGCGGAGCAGAGAAAAGGCAAGGCTGCCACGGTTAAGTCAAGTAAGAAGGGGAGATGGAAATCGGTTGTTACGGCCCGTTCTGCTCCCGGAGTTAGAATCTCGGAGATGTCTCCTCCGAGAACCGAAAATATTTTTGAAGGGCTTGCCGATCTTCCAATCCCGGACGATGTGTCTTTTCAACATGATGCCGGGTTGGAGGAATTCCATCGCACTCTAGAATTGAACGAGCCTCTTATTACTAGCGAGGTCGACACTTCTGGTTGGTCGGGGGGAATGCATATTCATACACATTTCACGACACTGCATAACCTTTGACTGAAAACTATCTGTCTTGAAAGGTGATTAATCCTATTTTATTTTGCTTCGCAGATATCATGTCTAAGCGAGGTTCAATGCTTGGGAGTCTTCGACACGCCCGCAAGCCTTCATATTACGATTCGCGCAGACGAGAAGGGGATAGAGGTTATGATCAGGGGCGCCCTGGGTATTATGACCAGGGACGCTCTGGGTATTCTAGTCACGAGAGATATGACACGGACAGAGGCTATAAGCGCCGATCGCGATCGCGTACTCCTCCTCCTTCCAGAGATCCCGTACAACCTCCTGCTCATGTCCCTCATCCTTCCGAGTCTTCTCGATATACGTCGGTTTCTCAAACTTCCCGATCTGAGGCGATGACCCCGATAGTCGCAGAGCAGCCTCCTACTGAAATCTCGGGGGAAGGGGCAATTAGACTTGCGCAACTAAAGAGAGAGTTCCCGAATATTTGCTTCGATAACTACGTCTTTCCTCCGAACCTGAAAAGAGTCCCGCCGGAGGCCGAGCGGTTAGCGCTCGACTATGTGCATGACTTCTACACCCAATACAAGGCGTGGTATAGGGCAGCCGACAAAGCATCCACGTTGGCCTTCGAACGAGCAGCTATCATTGAAAAGCTTCAAACCGAGCTGGCTCAAAAAGACCGTATCATACAAGTGTTGAATACCGAGGCTGAATCGTCTCGAAAATCAGAGATGGGGGCTCTTACAAAGGCCGATGAAGCTCAAGCAGCCATGGATAGAATGAAAAAGGAGCACTACGTTACGGTGGAAGACATGGGCCACCGGAACACTGTCGTCACTGCTGAGCGGGATGCGGCGTTAAAAGAACTTAATGAGCTCAAGGCTAAATTTGCCGAGATTATTAAAGATAGAGATGACGCGCATAACACGGCGCAAGAAGCCTGCGAGCAAGCCGTAGTGCTTCGCACTGAAAGAGATGTGGCCGTGGCCAAAGTTCAGGCGGTCGAAGCAGAGGTGGAGGAGAAGGTTCGACATGCAGAGGCCAGGCTAGAGGCCGATATCGAAGATTTGCTCATAACTTACAATGCCAATGTGTTGAAGCACAGAAACTTGGCCTGGCTTCAAGATTATCCAGTTCACCTTCATAGCGCCTGGGACCGATTGGTTGAGGAGGAAGAGGAAGCGCACCCAGGTGAAGCGGTCGATCGATTCGAACTTGAGAATCGACTGCTCACAGACGATGAGAAGAAGGTTCTTCATGATGCTATCATCGCTCATGAGAAGGAAATGATCGATGGTCGTTCCCTGGAAGTCGGAGAGGGGTCAGGTGTTGAGCACCCTTCTGCTGTCACTGAAGTCATCACACCATCTTCGTCGGTGCCTGCATCTGCGGTCGGTTCGCAAACTGTTCCTGCTTACGACCCGGAACAGCCGCGCTTATCTCCTATTCATGAGCATACTTCCGAGGCCGTTCAGCCGTCCGCGAGCCAAACCGGGGAAGGTATTCCGAAGTTATCTCAAGCGTTTTCTAAATAGAGTGTTTGCTTTGTAGCAGTTACTAATAACTTCTTATTTTTTGCCTAGCGACTGGAGTTGCGCCGACTGTCGCGGCTCAAGAACCAAGCAGAGGAGATAAGGCCATCGCCACCGAGACTACTGTTGTAACTGCGGTATCTGCTGAGGCGGCGCAGGGGGGATCCTTATCTGTTGACGAACAAATGGTGAGCGAGCTGCTCGGTGAGCAGGGTGGTTCTTTCTCTGACTTGCCATTTATCATCGTTAGTAGCCTCCCGCCGTCCTCAAGTTCTTCGATGCAAACTGCGGATGCCCCCAGCCAGGCCCAAGCGACTCGAGATGAGGAAATTTTGGCTGAGATCAACGCCGAAATAGAGGCTGCGGGGCAGAGTGGTAACGTCGGTGGCAGCACGGCGGCGCAGAGTCCAACATCTGCTATGGTAGCACCATCGGGTGGCACTATCTCAATTTCCGTTGCGGATCCAGTCCCCCCTACTCCTTCGGCGAGAAGCCCCCGCGTAGATTCAAGCTCCGAGGAGGATATTGACATCATGCCTCCAGTCAAAGAGCCACCGCCGGAGAGGAGACATTCAAAACGAAGAATTTATGTCCCTAGTGACACTGATGATGTACCACAAGTAAGAAGGACGAAAAAGAAGAAATAAATCAGCTTCTCAAGTAGATGTTTTGGTAGATAGGTACTTGTCTTCGTTTTTTGTCAGTAGGTCGTGTATAGATGCAGGTTCGGCCCCTGCTAGTAGGCATTCTTTTTTGGAAGAACTTATCTGCGTGTAAGTCCTTGTTTTAAGTTAGTCGAAATAAAATCTTATTTCTTTGTTTCAACTCTTGTTTTATTTGTGCTTAAGTACTTGCAGTGTCTTGTTTTCGGTCCGGTGTACTTGTGGTGTTTTAACCGTTTAAGTAGAGTTCATCTCATTTGCCAAGTCTGAAGATCTTGTTCACACGTTGTGATTGACGAATGAGTTGAACTTCGGACGTTGTATCACTTCGGTTAGTGATTAATATTTAGCTTTCGTGCCCCCCAGTTTTGGGGAACAGCACTTGTATTTTTGGTGGTTGATCGCACTTGTTGCAAGTCTTGAGCACACGTCCGCACTCCGGGGACTTAGAATAATTTGAGATCGATAACCTAGTTTGCATTCCAGGAGTCCGAAAGTTATTGATGCTTGTAACACGGTTCGTGCTCCGGGAACTTGGGAATGATGTTCACATTCCAACTTGCACTCTACGAACTCGGAGTTGGTATTAACACTTTAGTTCGCACTACCGGAACTTTAACTTGGTGTTTGTGCTCCAATTCACACGCTGGGAATTTGGAGTTCGCATTGATGGGTTGGTTCGCACTCCGGGAACCTGGAATGGATGTTTATACTCCGATTCGCGTTGTGGGAAGTTGGAGTCCGTTCGCGCAGTGGGAACGAATTATGGAATGTTTATACTCCAGTTCACGCTGTGGGAAGTTGGAATCCGTTCGTGCTCCGGGAACGAATTGTTTTAATGTTTATACTCCAATTCGCGCTCTGGGAATTTGGAGTCCGTTCGCGCTCTGGGAACGAATTGTTTAATGTTTATACTCCAATTCGCGCTGTGGGAAGTTGGAGTCCGCTCGCGCTCTGGGAGCGAATTATGGAATGTTTATACTCCAATTCACGCTGTGGGAAGTTGGAGTCCGCTCGCGCTCTGGGAGCGAATTATTAAATGTTTATACTCCAATTCACGCTGTGGGAAGTTGGAGTCCGCTCGCGCTCTGGGAGCGAATTATTAAATGTTTATACTCCAATTCACGCTGTGGGAAGTTGGAGTCCGTTCGCACTCCGGGAACGAATTGTTAAATATTTATACTCCAATTCGCGCTGTGGGAAGTTGGAGTCCGCTCGCGCTCTGGGAGCGAATTATTAAATGTTTATACTCCAATTCGCGCTGTGGGAAGTTGGAGTCCGTTCGCACTCTGGGAACGAATTATGGAATGTTTATACTCCAATTCACGCTGTGGGAAGTTGGAGTCCGCTCGCGCTCTGGGAGCGAATTATGGAATGGACTGTCGTGTGTCGGTCCAGTTCAGCCTTCGATGTGTTGGCTTGCCCCCGAGCTGGGGTTTCACTTAGTGAGTGGCCGGTTGTAACGCAGTCACTCGCTATTTGAATAAGTTCCATTGTTCGATGGAACTTAGCTCTTCGTGTGTCGTGATTGTTGAACGTCGTATTCAGTGAATCACAGCTTTAGCTTGAAGAGATAACATTTTATTTGCTGAAATGAGAAAATGTGGCAAAGTCAGTGCCTTATTACAAATTCAAAATTCAGAATGTAAAGGAAGCTACAAAGCATTCATAGACTGAAGGAGCCTGTCATGTGTGGTAGTGACGAGGTTCTTCGTCGTTCCAGGCTCCTGAGTAAGTAGGCCCGCCACTGATAGCGTTTATCACCAATCTCCCACGGGGACAAGTCGAGTCCTCCTGCCTCGGTCGATTGGGTTCATTGATTGGATTGGATGGGCCCGCTTCTCTGGGCTGCGGTGTCTGCACAAACTGTTCCAGCTTCCTTTCTCTGACTAGTTTTTCAACAAGATCTTGTAAGTGACGACACTCGTTCGTATTGTGCCCGTAGCCTTCATGGAACCTGCAAAATTTTCCCGTCTGGATTTGTCTCTCTGACGACGGTCTTGGAGCAGGTTTTTCATATTGAATCGCATTACGGGTCCGCAAATACAAGTCCTCCAATGAAATATTCAAAGGAGTATAACTGTCGAACTTCGGATTTTTGCGTTGCGGGCCGCGATTTTGATCTTGTTTTTTAAGTTGATTCACGCTCTCTCTTCGCCGGGCTTGTTTATTTTTAATGTTCAACTGAACTTTTCCGGAGCTCTCACCGGATTGTTTTATTGCAACATTGCTTTGGGTTCCTTCCTCATTTGGCCCTGCGTCAGTTTGCTTCCTAGACTGTTTCGCGTCTTCCCGTCTCAAGAATTGAGCTGCTTTGGCATGGAAACGGTCCAATGACGCAGGTGGTTTCCCAGCTAGCCAATTGCCAAATTCAGAATCGGGGTCGATCCCCTTAGTTAACGCCATAAGGATGGAGTTATCGTTTGGATTACTAATCTTTGCACATGCAGTATGGAATCTTTCTAAGTAGTGTCTGAGAGTCTCCCCGGGTGCTTGTGTGACACTAGATAGAGTGTTGACATCTTTCGGCCTTGGGACATGCATGTGGAATTGCTCAACGAATTTTGTGGCCAGCTGGTCGAATGAGGAGATGGATCGAGGAGGCAATCGGGTGAACCACATGGTGGCGATGCCCCCCAAGGATATGGGGAAACTACGACACTTCACAGCGTCGTCGGCTCTGGCAGCAGTCATCGACCATTCATATTTTAGAATATGTTGGTTGGGGTCGGAGTTTCCCTCATACATGGGTAGAGTGGGCATTCGGAATCGCCGTGGGGGTTCAGCATTAAGAATATCGTCCGTAAAGGGAGTGTGACTTCGGGAAACTCCCCAATCGTCGTTTGTGAATCCCTGACTCTCACGGATCATCTGACGTATCATAGTTGAAAGATCCGGCATTTGTGCCGGAGTATGATCACGTTTCGTACTTCGGGCTTGGACCGGATATCGTCGACGGTCCAAGTCTCGCCTTCTTGGCTCATAGTCCTCTGGGACGTACGGTTCAGGAGTATGACCGCTTTGACGACGGTCCAGGTCCGACTGATCTTGAGTGTCGACCCCTGGTTCAGCCGCAACGCTAGCGGTGCGGTATTCAGCGGCGTGGTGAGGAACGGCACCCCCTCCTGAGGAGGGTCTGGTTTGGAAACTGGCTGACGGACCAACTCTTATTTGTCCAACGGTCAATGTCGGTTGGTTTCCAACGGATGGCATACGACTCCCATCTAACCGGGGTCGTGGAGGTCGATTATGATAATCAGAAGATGAAGAACTTTTGCTGGAAGAGCGAGAAGCACGATCTCTCATGGATCTCTTTCGTTTTTGGCGATCCAGCTTATTGATTAGCTCAGCGTTAGCGCGTAGCTGTTCTTCTAGTTGTCGCCGACTCTGGGTCAGCTCTTGGAGTAACAACTGCAACTCTTGTCGGGTAACCGGACCCGACGGCTCTGAGTGCCCAGCGACATCTTGATTAGATGGAGGTAGAGGGGCAGGATTCTGTCTATCCTGTCCTTCTTGATTGACGGCATTCGAGGTGGTTCTTGTGCTAACCATCTTTAGAGTTGATTTCCTTTCCTAGACTTTATGAAAATCTGAATAGAAGGGAAGGAAGTTGGATTTAACGATCTGGATCTCTCTCTTAGATTTATTCAATCCGGTATCGATGACAGATCCAACGAGCAGGAGAAAATCTGGGTTCTCTCAACGAAAGCACCAAAGTGTTTATGTCAAAATTGGGCACAACACTCTTCGGGAGTCGTTGAAGAGATAATAGTCAAGAATGCAAGTTCAAAACAGATATTATCTAACAAAAACTCCAATCAACAGTAAAGGAAACGCGTAGACAATCGATTTATAGTGGTTCGGCATGTTGCCTACGTCCACTGTGAAGTTCTTTGATATTTTATTGCTTTTCTTTCAATGATTACAAGTTGTTACAGCGATCAACAGCAAGTTACAACTGGAAATTCGAAATCAACAATCAAATTATGATGTAGGATGATGGAGATATCGATCCGGCAGAGTCTGGGCGCTTCAAAGTCAGAAGATCCCTTTTCTGTTGGCCCTGGGGCTCTATTTATAGGCGTAGGCTACTGGTATCTCGCTGAAAACCTGAGAGACCACGTCTGGCACGTGAGGGGGCCCACACGCGCAGTCTCAGGAAGTTTGGGCCCACTTTGGCATCGGTTCGAACTCCATTCGAACCGATCAAGAATTCATCCAATCGAGGTGAAATTTGGCGTTGACATTATTCAACATGCATGCAAGCTTCTATGAAAATTTCATGGCATTTGGATCAGTAGGTTAGGAGATATGATGGGTTCGAAATTGGGTTTTTGGCATAGCTGTTTGGTTCGAACCCATGCATTCGAAACGATGGTTTCGAATCCATCATGGCACGTGGCTTCGTGATGACGTGGAGCGCAAACTTCGAATCGATCCGGAATTCACTCCGTGTTGATCGCTTCGACTTCATGTATCTCGACGCATTCGAACCGATGGAAGACACGTCATCGTGGTTGGTTGACCCAGTGGGTTCGAACGAAGTTACACAGGATGGGTTCGAAGATGGTATCACAGATGGGTTCGAAGAAGGCCTCTGTGATGGGTTCGAAGCATGGTTCCTGTGATGGGTTCGAACTTGTGTTCCTTGGACGCACATGATCTCTGCAACCCCTCCATGGATACGAGGCACATGGATTCGAACACGATAGTGTCGAAGGTAATGGAGTCGAAGGTGAGGCGCTTTGATGGTTTCGAAACCGATGGGTTCGATGTCCTTCGGTTCGAAGGTGATGGTTTCGAGTGGTGCATGATGATGGGTTCGAAGACACCCATCATGGTGGGTTCGAAACCAATCATGTTCCCTCCAAGTTGAACCGATCATAGCTTGAGCATGCGAACTCGGATTGACTTGAAATTTGAAATGCTGACTCCTGTGGTCTTTCTTGCCGTGTCCTATCAATTGTAGCTCAATCTGGACTCGGATAAAATTCAGTGATATCCATGGCGAAAGGAAGTACGATCAACCTCTGAGGCGAACTGTCCTCCGTTTTCGATCAATCTTTTGGTATCGCGGCTTTGCCGAAAAGCGGGATAACAACATGCATATCTTCTTCATGAAACAACTTGTAATTGAAATCAAATTCCTACAAAATAGTTTGAAAATTTCTAATTAATTTTTCTCAAAGAAATATATGCACACAAATGACCGTTTTACCCCTATATGAAGATGGATATGTGACAATTTGAAATTAATATGGATTATGTTTAAAACAAGTTAAAATATCGAATATGATCATTTATTTAATTTAAATAGAATAAATATGGTGATAAAAATATGCACATTTACGTGCACATTAGTCGCAGTTACCCTGATGATTGCTTCGCCATCCCGGCGAAACCATAGAAAACTGTAGGCATCCGTGCCCCTCGATTACACCATGGAACCACCATAGATCGCAGCTACACCCAGGGTTACATTTCCATCATGGCAAAAACCATGTAACTGTAGGCATCAGCGCCCTAGAATTTCGCTGCCAAATGAAACTTCACCACACAGACCACATAGATCGCAGACTACATCAGTTGAGTCCCAATGTAGCCTGTAGCACTCACTGCCACACGACTTTCGCTACGTCTTCATAGATCGCATTCTGTCGATGTTACGTCACTCTCCCAGCGAAATCAAACGCAGATTTTAAGCAATAAATGCCTCTCGACTTACGCTATGAAGCGCAAGGGATCGCAGTTACACCGAGTTACACTGTCGTCACAGCATAACCCCAATGTCTCTGTAGGCATCAGCGCCCTCGCCTTTCGCTACCCCAACCACAATCCTCAGGAACTTCACTTTAGTCCGGACATCCTCTGGGATTAAATTTAGAACACCCTTAGGGCACAAGGCAGAACCACCCCGTGGATCTCCTACTATAAGTTTCAATTCTAAATGGGAGCGCCTTTTTCCCCACAGCATTCTCAAAACATTTTATACTATACACATATAGTATTTTTCAAATCATACGCTTATATGTATCACATATAAATCCCACTTACAGACAATCAATATCTCAAAATCGATAGTTCTCAAACTTGGCTTTCCAAATTTCCAAAATTTGCTTTTTCCCAAAATCAAAAGCCTTTCAAAATCAATGGGTTCCAAAAACCTTTTTTCTAATTTCATAAAATCATTTATATATATAAATATATATAAGTTATTCTTTTAACTAGAACAAAATATTTTTCAAAGATCTTTTCTTATGGTTATAGATTCGACAAGGAGAGTGTATCATATAAAACAAATATATACATATATGTATAACTTTATTTATGCCAAATCAATATTCAAATTCGATTTCCTTTATAAAGTTATTTGCCATATTACCCACTTTTTATAAATGAGTTTTAGTTATAGTGATATCGAACTTCAACTCTTATTCATCATATATTTCTCAAAATATACTTTTCCATTTTAAAAATTATTTTTACATTTATTTTCAAAATTTTCAATATCTATTTCATTTAAGCGCGTAGGATGTCCATATATCATCCATGCGCAATTCAAATTCGATCGCTCACTCGATCACACAATTTCACTTCCGAACTAGTATCGTCCACCCGACTTCCTAGTGCGGACTCAGATCTGGTTTCTTGATCAGTAACCGTCATTCTCCTTGCATAGCCATAACTATGATAGGGAATTTCCAGAATCAATCAAAAATCCATATCCAGGGTTTGCCGTCGAAAATCGAGTGAAAAATACCAACTTGGATTCGATATAGTATCTCGAAATTCTGTGGTCGAATCTGGATCAAATCTTTACGCGAATAGAATAACATACATACATCCTACATATTTATCTTCATTTTTTATTAGCTAAATCAATTTTCTTTTTATTCAAATTCATTTGATTTCTATTCACTTATTCACAATTGCTTCAATTTCCATTTGGGATATCACTTCAATTCTTATCTCAATTGGTATTTAATTATAAATAGTTTTCACTCTGAACAGCTTAAGTTTAGAAAATAGCTTTGAAAAGTTTAAGATAGTTAAGTTGTTGTAAAATAGTTATTAGTTGTAAAATAGCTGTAGAACAGTTAAATAGTTGCAACATAGTTGTAAAATAGTAATTAGTTTGTAAGATAGTCGTAAAATTATTGTAAAATAGTTAAATAATTTCAAAATAAGTATAAGATAGTTTGGGTTTTTAAAAAAATAAAGGCCGTATAGTAAGTAGCTAGGAAAAATTAGATTTAAGATAGTTTATATTAAAACAATTTATTTGAAAATAGTTTCAGAGTCAAACTGGTTCAATTTCCCAATCTCCCATTCCAATCAATTTCCAATTCCACTTTTATTTAAATTGATTCAATTTCAATTCAATTTGAATTTTCTTTGATTCAAATCAATTCCTATTTGAATTTAAACCTATTCAACTTCGATTACAATTCTAATGAATTCAAATCAAATTTAAATTTGAACTAATTTCAATTCCAATCTCAAATAAATAAAAGTGAATTTATATTAAATTGTACTGCCATAAAATATTCCATACATTGATAGACTACACATCTAGTTCAAATATTACAACCATTTATCCAAAAATAAGAGTCTTACAGAAGTCATAAATCTAGACGCCTTCTCCATCACCTAGGGTTTGGAAAAAGAACAGAGCCCTTGTATTCTTTACAAGAATCCTCTCTAGGGACTTCCTTCCAGTGGGCATAGCTCGAACATATACTTTTCAATAGGATGCCCCACTTATAACATTTACCACAAAAGGTTTCTACCCTCCCATCAATCTGGATAACTTTCACGCCTCCTGCAGGATGTTCCACAACCTTACTCTTCTTCCATCTCTTGGGACAATTCCTAGCGATGTGTCCCCTTATCCTACAATGATAGCAAATAGTCGACTCATTGGCTGGTTCTACGGGTTTACGCTTCACCTTCCTCACTTCAGGGAAATGGTTTAGGAAATGTCCTTTCTTATGATACTTAAAGCATAAAATCTCAGAGCGAAACCGTTGGAATGTACCCTTCAATTCCTTCCTTGTTTTACTGCACTTGGCTACGTAATTACCCTTATTGTAACATCTGTAGCATGTGACATTATCACAAGACCCTGGTCCAGCCCTTCCCTTAACCCATTTCTCATACTCCTGTATTGCTTCTTCTCGTTCCTTACGTGCAGCTGCTCTCCGTTCCCTGCGTCTCGCCTTCCATTCTTCACTTTTAGCCATTACTCTCTTGGACTGGATTCTAGTGGGACTTTCTAACCTATAATTTAGACTTTGATCAATAGAATTTCCATCTTTTATTTTTATTTTCCAAATATATATATATATATCTGTTTTATTTCAAATCAACTTTGCATTATATATACACATATCTATTTCATTTGCATACCCAGTCATACTTTCAATTTTAAGGCACTCTTGGTTTTTTAATTCAAAACAAATTCCTTCAAAACAACTCTTGTTACTTCCTTAAACTATTTCATTCTCCTTTATAATTTACTGGAAAATCAAACCAAGATAACTTATTTCAATACTTTGAAAATTCTTTTGAATTTTCTAGGATTTAAATTCAGTTTTGAATCCATTTTTAGCTCAACTTATTTGCATCGTTAATCCTTACCCAAATTTCTATTTGGTTGTATATATATATATATATATTACCACTTAATTCTTATTATTATATTTAATTTCAATAATCAACAACTAATTATCTTAATATATATAATAATTAGAAAAATTATTGCTTTATGTATATAAGCTTATATAAAAATCATTTTTAAAATCGTTTTTAAAATCATTATATAAGAAAATAACAAGTACGCTCTCATATAATACACTAACTCATTCTATGATACTACTGATCCTATCTCTAATGAGTAATCCCCACCAGATCCAAGGTTCTCGCTTAACCTTCAGCTTTGATACCAAATGTAACACCCCGGAATTTTCGAACCTGAAAATTCGACACTAATACGTTCACTGTATAAAGTTTCGAGCAATCAAATGCTGAAAACACCAGATTGTTAGGGTTAAGAAGAAAAGGAGGTAGAAGAAGAAACAGAAAACAAAAGCACAGAATCTCAAAATCGCAGTGGAACAAAATATAATATCAAATAACAGTATTTACACAAAGAAAGCTGTAAATGTCAATTTATATACAACTTATCAGAGTACAACCATTCTCAAAGAAACTGGACAGTTGTAACAACTTGTCCCTGAATACAATCAATACAAATGCTAATACACAACTGAATCATACGTCTCTGGCATCCAGCTCGTCTTTTGAGCTCTAGAATGACCTAACCTGAAAATCTGTAATCTCGGTCTGACTTGAGCATTAAAATAAAGTAACACTGGAGTCAGGCTGGAAACCAATGTGTGTAAACCCATCTAATATGAGATACTTAAGTTGTAAAGCTTCTTGAAAAAATCAGGTAACTTGTTCATCACTGCGAGTTTTATCTTGCTATAGCCAAACATTTATTCCATAAAATATATCTAAGTACCGTTACTTAGTTTAAATAGCCAAGTTTACTTAATTTATTCCATTCCAGCCTGTTTGATTCAATAATCCAATATATAAAGAATTATATATTACTAATCGAGGTGTTTTCGAATATTGCTGATATCCGACCCCCGATCTCATCGAAATCCAAATGCCATCTTTTAAGGCCAAGTTGTTTAAGTAAATAATTCAATTTAAATTCAGCATATCATATTCACACAGATATTCGTCACAGATGTTTGAAACATCTCACATTTATCAACAGTTAAATTGAGGCATTTCATATCACAGATCATCACAAAATATCAGACCAGATATATTAAAGCATTCAATACAATTTAATCATCCATCGGCTAGATTAACTGGTCACGCAATTTCTAATTAAATTAATTAAATTAATTTAAACACTTATACATAAATTACTTAAAAATCCTGCTTAAATGTCATTAACTAAAATTTAATTAATTATTGAAATTAATTAATTATCGTTTACAATTACTTAAGACTTAATTAATTAAAAGTTTAAACATTTATTTTAACCATTTACTTAATTACATTATTAACTTTTATTTAATAACTTTTGTAATTAACTAAATAATTAACATACATGTAGTTATCTCAGCTTGATTAAATTAGCTTCATTATTAATCTAAGTTAAGGACTAAATTAAAAACTTTTAAATTACTTTATTTATTTTCCCATGCGTCTGAGTAAAAAAATTTAACTTTAAATTTGGTAAAAATTATTTGAAACTTTGTTTAAAATCTTTCTTTTGAAAACTTTGTTTGCTTCCATCATTTTAGTTTTTATTTTAAAAACTTATATATACATACATACATACATACATACATACATACATACATACATACATACATATATATATCTTTAGGCCCAAAGCCCAACCGGAAACCCACGAAAATCTTCCCTTCCCTTAATTCTTTTCTTCTTTAAAACTTGACAATTCACTTGCGTACAAACTCGAGCTCAACTCCTCTGCAAACCCGAGCCCAACACCAAGCTAATTCCCTTTCTCCCTATCTCTCTCTCTAATACATGATCCTAACCTTAACTACAAACCAAAAAACCAGACGATTGTGCACCGTGCACGTGCACACCGCGTCGCCGCCACTCCGATCCTCGCCGCAACCACCAGCAAGTCGACGATGTCATGCCCATTCGTCCCACTACCCAGAACTTTGTAACCCACCTCCCAATCAAAATATAGAAAAACGATCACCACTGGAACAAAACCCAATCACCCAAAACTATCTCGAATCACCTTCTCTGACCACCAAAGACTCCGGCTCCTCGTCCTGACCTTCACCGCAAACCCAAGTTTCTTTTCCCCTACCTCTGATCCAACTCGATGCTTCCCCGATGTCACATTGGCCTCAAAATCAATGTCGACCAAATCAGGGTTTTAAACCCTACTTCGCCACCGTTCATCCTCCTCGACGAACAAAAAAATCAGCGACCATTTTTCCCATGCTCTACGACCAACAAGCTACCTCCCGGAATTATCCCGACCCATGATCTTCTATCGATCACTGGAAAACAGCAAAAACCCAAATCCCGTTCAACCCATAATTTCTCCACAAATATTAACTTAAAAGTTATGATATTACCATAAAAATCTTAGTTTTCAAAATCAAAACTGATTATATATGAAAATCTTGAAATCGTGAAAGTCGAATTTTTGAGTTGTTTGATTTTTTACTGTAATTTCTATCTTTCCAGTAAAATCATTTACTAATTATAGTTAAATACATTTTTAAAAAGAGAATTTAGTTATTACAAACATTTTCCTTTAAAGATCATAACCTCAAATGGATTATATGGAAAGGAATCAAATTTTGAGAAGTTTCTGTTCTGTTGAACCAAAACAGAGACAACACAGACATGCATATATATATATATATATATATATATATATATATATATATATATATATAGACACACACAGCAAACTTCATACTGATATGCTTGCAAAGCATATTTATACATTCATGCAAAACATTTTCACACATTACTTCCATTATTTATCACATGCATCAGAATATAAAGAAGATTGGGTTTAACGGGTGAAGTTAACTCACAGATTAGATGAACAGAGAAAGCTTTGAAATCAGGAAACTTAATTTTGAAGCTGGAAGCTTGATTTTGAAACTGCTACAGATCTTCTTTGATTAAATTGAATTTGAATCTATGCTTGCTTCAGATTGAAAGCTTCAAGTAGTTTTAGTTTTTTCTTTTTATTTTCTGGTTTGGTTTTAGATTTGGAAGATGAAAGAAGAAAGGATTGAGATATATAAGTGTATACAACCCTGGTTTCATCTAAATCATTTCCTTTATATTTTTTTATGAAGAAAACCATACATTTTGACACTTGTATTTGCATGACATCCCTTAGCTTACAAATGTCCATAAGAGAATATTTTATAATTTCTTTTTATGTTTTATATTTTCTTTTTATTACAATGTTTACTTAAATTGATAAAACCATTTATTTATTCTTATTTTAAGCTTAAGCTATTTATACTTGAATTAATAACTATATACATGTTAGTGTTTAAAAATGTAGAATTTTAAATCTAATTCATTTTTAAGATATTTATTTTGAATTCCAAATCATAGTTTCCTATTCACAATTTACATATATAAACAATAGTAATTAGAAAGCACAGTTTAAATTTGTTTGAAAATAATAAGTTTGGCACATTAAAATGATTATATTAGGAAATTATCCCAATTCTTTTAAATAATATCACTTAAGTTAGATAGCATATTTTATTTGTTTAAAATGGTAAGTTTTGTAAATTTAAATAATTATATTAGAAGATTATTAAATTAAGTTCATCATACCCAAAATATTATAACTTAAGTTCGTATATAGTGTTTAAACCAATTTATATTTATATCCAGATATTTTTAATTATCAGAATTTTATTTGTTCGACTTACAAATCAGTATTTCTAATAATTTAATTCGGTTAATTGCCAATTAACGACCGTTAAAAATTCGGATCGTCACAAAGACGGTAAATTTGAAAATTGATTTTAACATATAAAATTGAAACTGACTTTTTCTTGTTTTCTATCTTTTGGAAAATATCAAAATCTGTTTTCTTTTATCCATGCTTTCTATTGTTGGATTGACTAGCATGTTCCAACTCTTCCATTGCCATACACACAAATATTGAAAACACAAAACATAAAATTTGTTTTCGAACTAAACACTATTTAAAAATTCTAATGAAAAAACGGTTTTCAAATTTAAAACTATTTTAATTAGTTATGGTAATTTTTTTACGTAATTTGTATTCAAATATAAATGAAATGCATACATAATCAATTTGAAATTATTTACGAAATTGAATGTTAATTTCATGTGTGTGTGTCTGTGCGTGTGTGCATGCGTGCACATGTGTGTGTATGTGTATATATATGTATGTATTTATGTATATGTGTGTGTATATATGCGTATGTATGTATGTACGTATGTGCGTACGTATGCATGCAAGTATGTATCTATGTTTACATTATATGTATATATTTTAGAATGGATATCAAATACTTTTGGTTGTTATGTACATATGCTTATTATTATTTGTATTTTTTTGAAAGTGGACAAAATTTTATTAGGCATTTTCAACCCAAAATGATCAGCCCAATACAACGCAAGCAAAATAAATACAAAAACCGTCTTTTTCTTTAAACACAACTAGTTCATAGAATAATTGAAGTAAACTTTCCAGATATCTCTTCCTTCTCTCTCCAATTCGAGCTTAACTATGGCGCCCGAAAATTTTCACTGCTCGTTCATTAGACTTCTCCCGGTGCCAGCCTAAGATCCGCTCCTACAAACCCGTCTTCTCCTCGTGCCGAGCCATTGGTATAAATTTTACCACTTATTCTCTTTCTTACTAAATTTTATTTCGATAACTGCCAATTTACTGATTTTTGATCCTTCTTTTGGAATATTACATATGTTTATGTATATACACAATCATGTGTTGTTTTGATTCAAAATTTATTAATGGACTTTCGTGTAAAATCGTAGATTTAAGTTGATTTCCTTCCAAATTCAAAATCCAGAATTCAGATTGTAAATTTTTAATTGTAAAACATAGTTTGTTATTATTCATATAGTATATATACATATATATTATTTTAATTCAATACATATGGACTTTTGTGTCAAATTTCAGATCTAATTTTGGTCTCCTTCTTAAGTCAATATTAGATTTCAATTTGTTAACTTTAAATTATAAAATATATAATATTATAAGTTATACATATAAGTTACGTTGAATTTAAATATAGTTTATTACTATATATATACACATATTATTTCAATTCAAAATTTATGAAAGGGATTTTGTGTAAAATTACAAATCCAACGTTGAACTCCTTTTTAAGTTAAAATTAGATTTCAAATTGTTAATTTTAGATTTTAAAACATGTAAAATTGGGAAAATTAATTTTATTATGTATATATACACACATATACATATACATAATATATAAAAATATAATTGCAGTTTTATATAATTAAAAAAACCTATGAACAACAAAGGCATGTAATAAGGACGATTGGATTCGTTGTGGTGTAAATTTCAACATCTATAAACGTACACATTAATCATGTAAATTGTTTATGTGTTGCACTTGCACTATATATATATATATATATATATATATATATATATATATATGAGTGTATTTGATATTCTTATTATAATAAATAAATAGTTAATTAAATTTAAACTCGCTTCTAAATGAATAAAATAAAATAAAATTTTATTTTAGATAACGTTGGATTGGATATAATAAACCCTTTTTACTTCATATGCCTAGTAAATCTAAAATAGGAACTTTTTTGAAGTCTACTTATTTCACTCACTTCCAACCGATCCAATTTCTTCATCTGGAATGAAGAGGAAAATAACGGAACTAATATACGTGGCTAATAAGAGAAGACGGAACAATAAACTGTTATAAGAGGTTCTAACAAATCACCCTGTATTCCAAACCGGTCGGATGATTTGTTCTACCAGTTGACTGATTAGGGGAAGGGTGGACCCTTTTAGGTCTCCTTATCCCTATTTCGCTTCCATTTCATTGTTTTTCATCCATTTTTGCATTTTTTTAGCTTTGAAAAAACTGAAAATATTTCTTTAAAATAGTATAACATATTGCAGATGATGTGGCGAAGTTTGAAGTGATTTGTTATTGTTTATGTGGGTTTAAAAGGTCTATACGCTAAAGGATTCGATAACAATTCTAAGCCAACATTTTCTTTTCACGATCTGTCTTTGAGTGTATTTGTTAACATCTTTATAATGTTATGAAGATCATTTACTCTATAATATTTTTCTAAGCTCCGTTTTTATTTTTTTCTGCATTATTGCCTTGTTTTTTTGTGCATGATTCTTTGTATAATAATCGTTTGATTTATGAAATCTATATAAAATGTTTTGTGCATCATCCGTCATGCAATCTGCAAATAATATTTATTTATGTAATTTTACCGAATTCCATTGTGTCTCGCGCTGACTGGACAGGGATCGATTTTGGGCCTTGGATAACGTGTACCACAAATAAAACTAGGGATCGAAGGAAAAATAAAATAACATAATGTAAAAGTTTGTGGATGGTAGAACTTGAACTTAGATGCCCAAATAGACATTTAAGCCATATGACCACCCACGAGGTAGGATTCTAGTTATTTAAAGAAAAAACAATATTTTTACATATAATAACTATAATATGGACGTCTTAAACCATCGGTCCTTGGGCCGGCGTCCAGCTTGTCCAAGCCCAAGGACGATTCTGGTCTGGCATTATGCACGACACAAGCCATCTAATAGGAATCGTAACGAATTTTATAAGTTATCGGAAGAAAAACCGTCGAATGATGAAATACTGAAAACAACTCATGTATGAGAGTAAACATATTGTACGGTTAGATTCAGAAAATATGATTTATGCAAGGAAGTTCTTTTCATGGCTAAACCAAAAGGGGAATTATAATTAAAGATGGACTAGATTTGCAACTGGAAATTTTAAGGTGCTTGCAAGCTTTATATCTCCAAAATTCAGATTGATGGGAAGCAGTAATAAAGAAGATGGCTGAAAATTGGTCAACTTTTTACATTCCCTATTCAATTTCCAAATTTATCATCTTCGATTATTCTCAACTTTTTGCACATCACACGATTGTCAAATGAGCGATTCTTTCCAGAGGCCCAGAAGCAAAACCCTAACTTATCGTTCTTCGCTTAGGTTCACTCAATCAATTCCGGCATAGGTTGTCTCTTTTTTGTTCCCTTTATGTTTCGATTACGTCACGGTACATGCATTTTCTTCAGTTATAATTCTGCTCGGTTAAATTGATAATATTGCCTTGTTCAAGGAAGATTCATACGGGTGCATTTTTTTTCTATATGAATTGTCGTAAGGAGACGACAACATGCCCGTCTAGCTCAGTTGGTAGAGTGCAAGGCTCTTAACCTTGTGGTCATGGGTTCGAGCCCTACGGTGGGCGATCTGTTTTTGCCCAACCGACCACCCCCCTCTTTCGTCATACTGATGCAGGAAGCTATAAGAGTAGAGTATGGTTTTATAGGTTTGGGAGTTACTGGATACTTTTGTACCAATTATTGTAGATTCGTTAGAAATTTTTTGCAGAATCGTTCACCATAAATGCTCCATGTGTCTTGAGCATCATTCAGTTGAACTATTTATTCATAAGATGACCATTAGCCTAATATAACGCAAATCTTAGATACCCAGCTCACGTTCTGAAGACAATATATAACAATCTTCAACAATCTATTTATTGTTTTTTTCTATCCTTGTCTGTTCAGGAGATAATTGAGTTAAGACTTGTAAGTTTGAGATTCATTAGTTGTCCAAGTTTAATGACCTCAGGATTTGATCTATGATTTACATGCTTACAACATCTCTGTAAAACATGAATTTTATATAGTTAAATACTTCACTAAATAACAGAATCAATATGAATCCATGTTCATTCAGGATACAATATTTTTCTTCTTTGTTTCAACTATCCATTCCTGTTAATGAGATGGATGGATAACATATTGGGAATCCTTATTTGAATTTCAAATAATTAACACGACATACTCTCAACCTTGGTAACACGGTAAACACGTATGTAATACTGTGTTCATCTTTGGAAACTCGTACATATAATTTAGCTTTCACAAAAAACCGAACTACTCAACAGCCTGAGCGATATTGCTAATGAATAAACCATTAAAACACTGCCATAATCAATAAAAGAATTGGCACCGAGTTTGTTAATTTCTTACCTAATAGTGTTCTTCCTTCTATCTAACCTGATAGCGAGCTTCGTTACAATTTTATTTTCAATGCAAGCATACTCAAATGGTCCTGATATTCTCGTAGTCATGCTTACATTTCTCATATTTATATGCAGCAATGTGTACAATAACAACGTAGATTATGTAGGACAAATGCACATAGGAGGTTATTCGTGGGCGGTGGCCCATGATTCAGATATGCATGGATATATGTCTCGTGCTCATGAGTATACTATATGCTAACAGATTGCCACTGCATTAGTAGATATTTAATAGAGCAAGGGTGTCTGGTGCAGATTAGTTCTACTAAGAAATTTTTTTCGTCTTCAGTATGAATTTATTTGGTTTGATCAGTTTGCGTCTGATTGTACCTAGGCCTATCAATGGGTTAGATTAGGTCTGGATGGCTTAAACTCGAGCCTGGATACTACAATTGTAACCCGAGCCCAGCCTGAGCCTGTTGGGTATTTCAAACTCATTACTTGAGCCCGGGCAGTTGGGTTTTTTGAGCCTATTGTGTAAAATTGTATACGTGGCTTAAAATATCGATGATATAACCATCATCTTAACCTGTAACATTGGAAATTTGGTACATGAATAATGTTTGCAAACGAATTGGTTGGTGATGAAACATGTCTTACAAACAAATTAGAGAATCGAGCTTCACTTGTAAACTTGGCTCCCAATTGAGTGTGCACCAAATCCACGGCGCACATACTTCATGAATTTTACATGATACCATCAAGTTTAAACGAAAATACTTGATTGTAGATTGAAAATTTTGAAAGTGGAATTACTTGGGAAATGAGAATTTGTATTGCGATTTCAATTTTGTTAAAAAAATATTTTAGTTTGCAACTCATTATTTCATAATTTAACCTTTTTTATTTGCTTCAAAAAAGCATTATCAAACATTTATCTCAAAAAAAGAGATCCCAAGTTTTTTTAACATGGTTAATTGATGGTAGTGAGATTCGATATTAATAATTTTAAATAGATAACCTAGACGCATAATACTATTCCAAAGTGGATATGCAGAAATGCCAAGTATAGTTTGTGCTTTCTATCAATAGTTCCATTTTGAAAGAATTATATACTCTTGGAAATGAAAAGTAATGGAATATAAATAAGTACACATGACCCACTTTTGATGAATCAATGCCAAATAAATACCTTAATATGAAATAGAATCAACAAATGTGGGTGTTTAAGTTGAGAAAAGAACTTGGATGAGAATATTAAATTGGTAGGGACTTTAAGGTAAAATAGTAACGAGAATCAAGAAGAGGAGAGCAAAAGCTTCTGCTTTGCAATTATTTTTGTTAGACGATTACATAGATTTAGCAGATGTGTTTGTTTGTAATAAATTACCATTTTTTAAATGGAAAAAAAATTATATAAACCTGAATGTAAAATATTTGGAGATAATTTGAGAAAAATCTTGTAAATTATTCTAAAAGTAATAAATTATAGGGACTTAAATGTAAATGGGATGGAGAATTAAGGAGAACCATGTACCTAATTGTGGAAATTGTAAAATATAGAGTTGAATGTAGAATAATATTAGAAAATTACGAAGATTTTTAATAATTCTTAGAATTAACAAGAGACTTGGATATTTTGCTACATTACTGTTATTCAATATACATGATTGGTAACTATATAGGTACTGTGCCTTAGATATGCAAGAAGAGAGGTTGGGGACTTGAATTTGATTACCTAGCGAAGTGATGATTAAAGTAAAATTAAAAATTGATTAAAAAGCTTTCATAGCTCAGTTGGTTAGAGCACCCGTTTAGTAAGCGGGAGGTCTTGAGTTCAACTCTCAATGAAAGCAAGTTATTTTTTTTCCAAAAAAATATTTTTCTCCTCAAATAAAGTGAGTATTATTTTAATTTGTGTCATCTTGGTTGACCATTCTTCACCTTGCTCTTAACTTTGACCTCTCGTATTAGAATAGGCGAACCAAGTTGTTATTTTAAAAAAAAAAGTGTTTTTCTCTTCAAATAAAGTGAGTACTATTTTAATTGGTGTCCTTTGTTTCCTCTCGTATACCTCTAGTACCATCAATCTTCCTGTTCTTAGTTGACCATTCTTCACCTTGCTCTAAACTTTGAGCTCTCGTATTAGAATAGGTGAACCAAGTAAATGGACGTTCATCTAGCTCAGTGAATGGAAGACCATTGACACATAGAAGATTAATATTACATAAGCAAATGCATATAGATGATGATATAGACTAAAGAAGTTAAATAATCCTTTGTAAAAAATGATACGAGATTCAAATATATTTACGACAGTCAAGTAAACTTTAATCCGGAACAAGTGATTATTTTCTCCACCGTTTAATTCATTGTTCCTCAATTTGAACTTAAGGTCTTCCGTTTGTTCTTATTTACATTTGGAATTTGGTTTAAGAATAATTACCCTTCATCGTTGTTAATGCGTTTCTCATCAATGATATTAACAGATTCCATACAGATGAAATTTGAAATAAATCGAAACCGATATCTTGAAGGAAAAATTAAAATGAATGTTGTTGTAATTATTTATTGCAAAATGAAGTATTGATTACAGTTTTCTTTCATATGCTTTCTGTTGCCAGTAACAGTCTCTTATATACAATTTAAAACAAAAATGTGCTTTGGGCTTTCGGGTATAAGTTATAGCCCATATATGCCCTAGCTATGCTTAGATAAAAGATACATGACTAGCCGCATGCTCTTTAATTCCCCCCCTCAAACCAATATTAGGTTTACGGCTACTTTTACATCTCAGATCCATGGAGGTGCTTGAGAGAGCGATCATGAATTTCCTCGATCCTCCACACTAATTGATTCTTCACTGCATCTGCATATGCTACGATGTTTAAATTACTGCATGCTCTTAACATTAATCCAAAGTCCATTGTTCCTTTAAGATATCCGAGAATCCTTTTTACTGCCTTCCAGTATTCATCATGTGGTTCCTTCATAAATTGAGGAACTTTGTTAACACTAAATGATATATTTGGCCTAGTAATAGTAGTGTATTGTAGTGCTCCTACAATACTTTTATATTGTTTGATATTTTATATGGATTCTTCCCTGTTTTTGGACAGCTGCTGACTGCTGATCATAGGAGTTGGTTGTGATTTTGCCTCATGCATCTTTGATTTGATAAGAATTTATTTAATGTAGTTCTTCTGACTTAGCAATATCTCTTTGATTTTCTGTTGACTTCAATCCCTAGAAAATAGTTGAGATTGCCAAGATCTTTGATGGAAAATTGCTTGTTAAGATATTGTATGATGTTTGTAATTTCTGCACTATCATCACCTATTACAATCATGTCATCAACATATATTAGAATGTAAATAATATGATTATTATAGCTTTTGACAAATAAAGAGTTATCAAATTTGGTAGATTGATAGCCTAGAGAAGTTAATGTGGCCTTCAGTCTATCAAACCATACTCTTGGTGCTTGTTTCAAGCCATATATGGCCTTGTTCAATTTTCATACTTGATTATCATTTTGTCTTTACCCTTGTGGCTGTTCCATGTAGATTTCTTCTTGTAGAATCCTATTTAAGAATGCATTGTTAACATCTAGTCGCCTTATGTCCCAATTTTTGCTTAAGGCAACTGTGAGTACAACTCTGATAGTTGTTGGTTTTACTACAGGTGAGAATGCCTCACTGAAGTCAAAACCATACTGTTGAGTATATCCTTTGGCAACTAATCTTGCCTTGTATTTGGACACTGTTCCATCTGGATTTTTCTTCAGTTTATAGGTCCATTTGCATCCTATTATGTTTTTGTTTGCTGGTGGAAACACAAGGTTCCATGTTTTATTCTTCATCAGTGCTTGATGTTCTTCATTCATTGTTGTTCTCCAGTTTTCATCTCTATATGCTTGTTCAAATGACTCTGGTTCTTCAGTATTTGTTGTTGCTGTATAGATTTTTGGCTTGAATATCCCTCTTTTGGATCTAGTGATCATGGTGATGACCTATTCTGGTTGGTAATTCAGTATTAGTTGATGTTGAATTATCATCCTCACCAGTGTTGTCCAGGGATTGCTCTTGTAATATGTCAGTACTAATTCTTTGAATTTGATTGCTTGTAGTAGATGATTGAACAGGTGTGTCTGGCTGTTCCTCTGTTCCATGACCCAGTTCAGGCAACACAGTGTGTTGTGGTTCAGAAAAACCTGCTTCCTTGAGATTCCATGCCTCAGAATATACAGGTATATGTGAAATAGATGTTCTTGGATAACATATCTTCTGAGTAGTTTATATATTTGCTGAAGCAAAAGGAAATACCTTTTCATTGAATACTACATGTCTACTAATAAATATTTTTCCTGAGTTGTCCAAGCATTTGTAACTTTTCTACTTGGTTGCATAACCCAGGAATGCGCAAGGATGAGATCTAAAATCTAATTTGTATCTATTATATGGTCTTAGATAGGGAAAACACAGATATCCAAATGTCCTAAGATCATCATAATTGGGTTTGATTCCCATGAGTTTTTCAACTGGACTTACTCCATTTAGTACTTTAGTTGGAAGTCTATTGATCAAATATACTGAAGTGCTAAATGAGTCTGGCCAGAATTTCAGGGGTAGAGATGCCTAAGCAAGTAAAGTTATCCCTATTTCTACAATGTGTCTGTGTTTTCTCTCAACTAGACCATTTTTTCCATAGGTATATGGACACGTGATTCTATGTATTATACCTCTATTTAAGAAAAACCTTGTCATGTGACTTGTATTCACTACCACCATTACTTTGAACAACTTTAACTTTATGGCAAGTTTGTCTTTCAACTTGAGTAATGAAATGTATAACATCATTATAAGTCTCTGCCTTAGTTTTTAGAAAATATATCCATGTATATCTAGTAAATGCTTCAACAAAGGATATGTAGTATCTATAACCATAGTCAGAATTAATGGGTGCAGGACCCCAAAGATCAGTTGTAATCAATTCTAGTGGCATTTTGTATTCTGTAGTAGAATCGGCAAAGGGTAATTTATGGCTTTTGCCCATTTGGAAATAAGTACAAATATATGACAAAGTAGGATCATTAAAGGAAACTTTAATCTCTTTCAAAACCTGTTTTACAACATTTGCATTGGGATGTGCCAATTTATAATGCCACTGATCAAATACACTTTTATTGTTTTCGAAAGATGGTGTTTCACAGTTATTGCTACACTTTACTCTCTCAACAATGTTTCTGTAGTTAGTCACAGTGAACTTGTACAGTCCATTCACTACATCACCCTGCAAAAATTTTCACTAGTTAGTATGTCTTTAACTAAACAGTATTTGAGATAGAATTCAAAATACACATTATTATCATGTGCAAATTGAGAACTCATAATATTTTTCTTAATTCTTGGTACTCTTAACATATTGTTGATGTATAATTGCGTTTTACCTTTATATAGGCATTACCAATATGAGTGATCCCAATAGGCTTACCATCTCCCATAAATATTGACTGGTTGGCTCTATACTCCTTGTTGCCAAGATTTAAGTTGTCAAGATTATTTGTCAAATGATTGGTTGCACCTGAGTCTGGATACCATGCTTCATCTTGTATATGTTCTGATCTTTTGGTTTCATCTTGTGTTAATTCATGCCATTACTCTGTTTATTAGACTCTTGCTGAGCTTGTGCTATGTTTGCACTGTGATTACCATTCCTTTGACTGTTTGAGTTTTTCCTGGTACATAATTGGCATTGAATCTGAAATAACATTTTGGTACAGTGTGACCAATCTTCTCACAGATCTGACACTTTGGTCTGTTGTTGTTGCTCCATCTTCCCCTGCCTCTGCCTCTGCCTCTGCCTCTGCCTCTGCCTCTTACAGCAGGCTTTCCCCTTTGATATTGGCTGATTATTGTGATTTTGATTTCTATTCTTATTATTATTTGAGGCAAAGTTTATGGACATATCACTTTCTATTGGCTTCTTGAACTCCAATCTTCCTTCATGTGCAAGGAGGATGGAACTGACATTCTCAAGAGATGGTAAAGTTTCTTGAGAAGATATTACCGCAACTACAGATTCATATTCATCACCTAACCCAGTTAAAATAGTTAACACTTGCTCTGTATTTGAAACTTTGTGTCCTACAACTTCAAGCATATCACATATGTTCTTGACCTTTCCCAGATAGTCTCTCATTGTTTGACTCTCTTTTCTAACATTCTTTAATTGCCTTTTGTAATGCATTACTCTGGCTGCAGATTGAGTGTTAAAAATTCTTTCCACTGTCAACCAGATTTCATTAGCAGTTCTACATCCAATTACTTGAGGCAGTAGATTAACATTTATCGATGAAAGTAGCTAAGAACTTATAAGACTATCTTGCCTTTGATACTTAACATATTCTCCATTTCTTACAGTTTTGTTTTCTGAATCAGTGATGAACTTGGGAGGAACAGCAATGGTGCCAAGAATGAATCCTTCCAAGCCATACCCTCTTGCAGCAGTCTCAACTTGAATTTTCCAAAGTAGATAATTATCTTCTTCAAGTTGTGCAGCGATGAGTTGAATTTGAGGACTATTTGTGGCTTTCAAGAGATTCTCTACCGTGACAGTGGTTTGCTATGGTGGATAAGATGTATTATCAGAGGTTTCTGAGTTGTTATCAGCCATGAAGAAGCTTCTTGAATCAAGAAATACCTGAACAATTTAAAATCAGATAGAGAGATCAAGAACTCGTTTCTGTAGAATTCAGGTATGTTGCAACTGGGTTTAAATGATGATTTTTAATCTGATAAGCCAGTGGTTTGGTACTTGCCTTCTTTCTGTTTTGATGAGTTTCTTGAGATATTGATTGATTTTTTATTTTTCTTTCATTCTGACTTGATCAATGAGAAAGATTGAGTGCAGTCAGAGCTTTCTAGGCGAGGCACTAGTCTTTGCAGATAAGTCTTATGATACCCAAATGATGATAATGTTTCTGATGGGTAATTAATCTCCAAATGATGAGATTTCTCTGATGGAGATTAATATCTTCTTCTTTTGCAATGAATTTTGATGCAGTTTTTCTTTGTACTGGCTCTGATACCAAGATAAAATTTGAAATAAATCGAAACTGATATCTTGAAGGAGAAATTAAAATGAATGCCACTATAATTCTTTATTGCAAAATGAAGTATTGATTACATTTTTCTTTCATATGCTTTCTGTTACCAGTAACCGTCTCTTATATACAATTTAAAACAAAAATGGGCTTTGGCCTTTCGGGTATAAGTTACAGCCCATATACGCCTTAACTATGCTGAGATAAAAGATACATGACATGCCGCATACTCTCTAATTCATACGCTTCAGCAGACGGACAATTAATGTGAAGAGATTGTACTTGGATTGATTGTTCAACATGAGAGTCAAGTAAGCAATAAACTAGCTGTAGGTTCACATTTAATGTATGAGACAGTAAAAGAGAATTATAATATTTTCGTCAGGCTGTTCTTGTCAAACCGATCGTTAGGGAGGTTTGCTTACTGTCACTGGCCGAAATCAATTTTTCTGAAGCCAAAAAAACATGGATCTTGTCTTATCGCGGCTTCCCTAAAAAAATAGATCTTGTCTCATCGCGGTTTACGTGGATCTTGTCTCATCGCGGTTTCTCTAAACTTTCTCCTTTTATTTCGCGCATCAAAGATTCCAAATTCAAATCTATTATGATTTTCAAATTCTAAAATTTCAATTTCAAATCGACAATTTTGGATGCTTTGATTTATATTTAAATTTGAAATTCATATTTTCATATTCAAATCTCAATTTATTCTTTTTCAACATATTATCATTTAATGTTTAAGTAATATTAACAAAAAATTTAAATGTATATTTCTTATCAAAGTTATACAATCGAACGGTCGGTTTCTCCACCATTGTGCGGTTATACTAGTATATGAAGTACTTCAAGCGCTCAACTGTTTACAAGAATATATAACTTTACTTGCTCTCATGAAGGTCCTTCATTTGTTTGACCATTTTTATTACAGAAGCGAATCAAAAAACACATTTCGGCGCACTTTCATTGTTAGTTTCAGGAGAACAAATGAAGCACGGATTCGTTGACCCTATCATTGCATGACTCTCAATCTACCAACGTAACTCTACAAAAGGCAATATCTATCCGAACCATGTTATAGCATTGAATAAAACATCAATAGTATTTATTAATAAAGACAAGATCAACATATTTATTAATAAAGACAAGATAAGTAAAATGAAACTAATATAACATATTTTCGTTCCTTCCAGGATTTCCTTCATTTCCTCAAATCATCATTGTGTTCCATCTACCTATCTATTTGATAACTAAAATTTAAACAAGTCTTGATAGAAGAATGAATAATTTGTGAGAAGTTGTAGAATTATTATATCATAATAATTTTACAACTGAATGAATTTTCCACCCAAAAAACAGCGATCTAATTTATAGGCAGAAATTAGTATTTACTTGCCTGCTAATACTGTTAAGTGCGTTCTTTATGTTAACGAATATTTCTTTTAATAAGGAAATTTTACCAATTTAGGTTTGTTTTAGAAAGAAATAACAAAATTAGTCCAGTTTTAAAAATAATTACAGAAGTAGACCACTTTTTTTTGGTCTATATTGTTGGTGAATTTTCAAAAACCGCCTAAAATAAAAAGCTATCATACGTTGGCGATTTTCTAAAAGTCGCCAACTATGAAATATGCATTTTCTTTGGGCAATTTTTCGAAAATCGTCTGTTGGCGACTTTTGAAAAATCGCCAACTAAATAGACCACAAAAAAGTGGTCTATTTCTGTAATTATTTTTAAAACTGGACTAATTTTGTTATTTCTTTCTAAAACAAATCTATAATGGTAAATTTTCCTTTTATATATGTTTAGGGAACTTGAGTTTTATGTCCTTTTTGTTCTGTTTATTTTTTCTAGAAGAGCTTTAACTTTTCAGCTTCAGATTGGTGGATTTCTATATTATCCTTAAATATCTTTGCCTTGTGGTTTACATAGAAACTATGCTTTCCTTTTTTTTTCTTCCCTAATTTATTACAAGAAATTTCACTGAGGGCTTCCCACACTCAACCATAATTAAGTTTCCATGACCAAGCAAAAAATTATTAAGTAGATTTGCACTGCAAGTCATCAGAAAGAGTTCAAAATCAAATCCCAACTTCAAACCGGATTATAATCTAACCTATTTTTTCTTAAATATTTTGAATCCATTGCTTTAAATAGTTCAAAATCAGATCCCAACTTTGAGAAATTTGATTATAATTCTGTACAATTTATTTTAGTGTACAACTTTCGTTGAAATTTCAATAATAATATGTTAAACCTATTGAATGTGCTTAAAACGATCTTGCTCACAATTCTTTCAAACACCTGCAGCCTGTTTTCTGTTACAATATTAATAATTAATATCAAAAGTTAAATTAAATTAGGAGTTTGATAATCACCATAAAATAGTGATGACTTGTCTTGGAAGCTAAAAAAAGGTGTAGCATTTATAATACATTTTGAAAGATTCTGGCATTCTTTCTTTATTACCTAGACTAGATAACAAACACCATGTAGATTTGCATTCTGGATGTTATCCTGTCTCCATCTCTAGACAAGCCAGAACTATGGAATGGTCGAATAGTAAGCCAGAAATCCAACGAATAGTAAGCCAGAAATCCAAGATTATAACTCGAAAAGTCCGAATTCAACCAATAGTCGAGGGATGACATAGGGTCTTCTCTATGACCTGAAGAAGCTAACCATTTTCCAGAAGAACAGAGTGACACAAAAGAAAGTCAACAAAAAGCAAGTAAAGTGAAAGCTCGGTCCCGATCTTTGAATGTGAGATGAACAAACAAGTTAAAGGGGATCAATAAGCATATAACATAGAGCAAAGGAAGATTGACCATGAGCTTTCTATCCAAGAAAGTGAGAAGTACTTGATCAAAAGTCTAAGAATGTAATAAGTGATAACTCGGCACCGAGTTGATAACTCGGCACCGAGTTGTGAGGCCCAACTCGGTACCGAGTTAACTACCGACTTGTGAACATGGTCAAGATCCTCTTCCTGAATCTTCTCCTAAACGTGAGGAACGTGACTAGTAAATATCGAAGCATGTTTCGCTGATCTATGTTTATAAACAGGAGGAGGGGAGCAATAATTTTCCTTTTTCTGTTTCTAGAATTTATGATTTTACTCTGTCACTATGTTGGATTCTCACCGATTATGAGCACTAAATTGTAAGAATCCAGCTTATAAAATCTCTGAATATCATTAACAAAGTTCAAGTGGACGTAGGTTAGAGTTTAACCAAACTATTATAAATTGTCATGTATGATTTACTTCGGTTTTCATTTAATTCCCTATAATTCTAATCGGGTGTTTGTCCAACTTTTGATGCAAATATTTTGATGCTTTTATTGAGAAAACTCAAATATCTCACTGTTTGGATCTATCTTTAACCTTTGGATTGCTATAATCCATGAACTAGATCTACAAGTATTCATAAGGTCCATGATTATTTAGGTTTTCCTTAAAATCTATCATATGATCTACAAAGGCAATGACATGAAGGAAAAGTTCACTACCTCCAAACCCACCAACGAAGCAGAGGATGATGTTCTCGGTACGAAGAAGAAACCAATCAGCCTAGTACGTAGAAATTCAAAGTGCATCAGAAATGGTTACCAGGGTTGATTTGGACAAGATGACTCGGGAAATGAATGAAAAGCAAATGGAAAGCCAAAACGCCGTGATAAAGCAGATGAAAGGAACTATGGAGGTTAGGACCTAACTATCCTAAGATCATAGGAGGAATAGAAAGGAATTGTCACCTTTCGATTAAGAAGAAGATAGTTCCTCTTCATCAGGCAGAAACCACATAGAAGGAAAGTAGAAAATGAAGGGAAAGGAAGACGAGACTTCCAAAATTGAAGTTGGAAAGACTCGGGTTGGTAGGACACAACTCGATGTCGAACCAACTCTATGACTCAGTACCAATCATGCCCCCCAAGTCGCGAATGACGATACTTTTGTTAACTTACAAGATAATGTTGATGCTGACGATAGCCCTGTTACTGGCGACCAGAATGGTGGAGTTCAGACGAATACCATTATACGTCACGTACAGATCGTAGAAATAGGTCAACAGGGTGAATGGTTCTCTTAGAGATAGGAGAATCCATATATCATGGAACAAACCGAGACGGTTTATGGAGCCAAACACTTGGGGCAGGCCATGATGGTCATCGTTCGGCCGATTCGATAGAACCAGAATTTTTAGTTAATATGGTGAGGTAGCCGATAAATGAAAATCGGCATTGAAACAATGATGACTGGGTTCTTCTCCTAGCAGGATGTAATGACCTCCTTTTTCGACCCTTGAATGCCAACACTAATACGTCCATGATATTCACGTGCCGAACATCCAAGTGACGGAAAGACCAATTGGTAGGGTAAAAGAAAAAGAAGAAAATGAACAAGAAAGAGGAGAACGAAAACATTAGAATCTTATAGCGGAATGATAACTTATAGTATCAAATGATAGTACACGGTGTTACGATTGCTGATATATATACACACAAAGTAATGCAGCGGAAATAAATACCATGGTAGATAATCATCCAACTGCTCTCCAAAGCTAGACTGTGCCCACATGTTTTAGTGGTTTTTGTAATGAAAAATTAATTTTACTTTATATAACTCCACTTGTTTTGGTGGTTTTTAGATGAAAAATTGTTTCGTTGTATGTTGTATCTTTTTTATTTGACACCATGCTTAATTTTGAACACAAAAAATTAAAAAAAATTATTCAGGGACAAGCAAAATAATTTGAGCTAGAGCAATCCAATCTTAAGGCCGACCATGTCCATTCATAGGGCCTTGGGCTGTAGCCCAGCTTGTTCAAGTTCACGAACAGGTCTGGTCTTGCATTGTGGACGATGCTAGCCATCAAATAGGAATCATAACGACTTTTATAAGTCGCATAATCTGATAAATCGGTGATACATAAATATTCCGTACAAAAATATATTTTTTCCATTTTACAGTACAGTGCATGACATATTGATTTTGAAAATAAATTGTGATAATATTTTTACACTACTGAAACACCAATCTTAATCATTCAATTTTAAAGTTCGAAAGCAGTCGGTTGAAAAAAACGTAGGCAAGAGCTCGGAAGAAAAACCGTTCTTAGATGGAAAACTTGAAACGACGTCATGTATGAACTATGAAAGTAAACATTTTGTACGGTCAGATTTAGAAATCACGATTTATGAGAGGATATTCTTCTCGACGGCAAAACCAAAAGTGGAATTATAATTAAAGCCAGACCAGACTTGCAATATTCAAATAAATAAAAAATGCTTGCGTGCGTGCAATATCCAAATTCTAGATCATTTATTTATGATGAGAAGCAATAATAAAGCAGACGAATGAAAATGAGTCAACTTTTTCCATTCCTAATTCAATTTCCAAATTCATCATCTTCGATTACTCTCAACTTCTCCCACACCACGCGATTGCCAAGTAAGCGATACTTTCCAGAGGCAAAACCCTAACCTTTTCTTCTTCACTTGGGTTCACTCAATAAATTCCGGCATAGATATGTCTCTTTTTTGTTCCCTTTATATTTGATTGCATCAAGTTAGATGTGCTCTCTTCAGTCTTCAGTTGAAAAATTCTGGTCAGTTAATTTGATTGTGTTGCCTTATTCAAGGAAGATTGATATATGTGTTTTTTTTCCCTGTATGGATTATCGTAAATGGACAGCAGCTAGCCCGTCTAGCTCAGTTGGTAGAGCGCAAGGCTCTTAACCTTATGGTCGTGGGTTTGAGCCCCACGGTGGGCGATCTTTTTTCCTTTTACGCCCAACCGACTGTCCCTCTTTCATCATATTGATTCAGAAAGCTTTCAGAGTACAGTAGAGTTTTTGTAGGTTTGGGTTTTGAAGGTATACAACGATGTCACACTTTTGTACCAGTTATCGTAGACGATGAAGTTATCCTGAACATGTTTGCACGTTTCAGTTGAGCTACTTATTCATGACATGACCATTAACGTAATATAGTAGTGATGTTAGGTACCTAGCTCAAATACTAAAGACAATATATAAGCTAAATCGATTGGCCCGCCAATTATTGCCTTTTCCACCCTACAAAAATTTAAAACTAATAATCGACTTTTTTGCCACTTATTATTTACGTATATGCTTTTTCACATTCTCTTCTCTTTTATGTCTTATAGTTTACCGTAAAGGTTGAATTCACCACGTGGTCACGTGGTTGCTGAAAGATTCATGTTAATAGCAAATGTGTCCGTGAGTTATCCCACGTTTGTTTGCAACGTGTGGATCATATTTCCACCGCTCTTCAGTGATGTGGTATGGTAACCAATGCCAATTAAAAGAAAATAACAATGCAACTGAATCACACGCATACAAACACATATCGACTAGCTGCAAAAAAAAATCACAAACAGGTACTAACACTTTCAACATCATAGTGCAACATTGCTTATTGAATCTACTACAATCACAAATTGATGCTAGCTATAAAAAACCTCAAATATGTACTAGCTGCAGAAATACAAACATGTTCACATTGCTTAATGAACCTGCTGCAATCACAGTGCAACATTCAACATCAAACACATACTAACATAGCAAAAAAAATCACAGTAATATCCCGACTTTGTTCAACTTTGCTTGATCCATCAAATTGATTTTTAACTTTTCTGCTTTCTTTCTCTCACACGGCAGTCTCTCTTTAAAGTTGATAGTGGATTACGTACTACTTTATTTGTAAAAAAAAATTATTTTTAGAAGCAAAAAGAATACTGTATTAAAAAAAAGCAGCACATTATTTCTTATTGCGGTAAATATTGTTATCACGCAACCACATAGCATACAAACTTGAATGATCAATTAGGCCAAAAATCCAAAAAAAGAAAAAGAAAAATTGAATAGAAAATACTTTATTTATGCTTAGATCCAACTTCTCTCTCCATTCGAATCAAAAATTGATTGAAAACTTTTGTTTTTTTGATTTATGTGTTTTGAGGAGCTAGTTAGGGTTTGTGCAATATGTTTTTGGAAGAAGGAAATTGATTTTACAGTAAGGAATGGATTAGATAGGGTAAACGAAGGTAGTGGCGGTTTTGGAAGAAACTGAAGTGGAAAAAGAAAAAATTGGGATGTGTGCTATTTTTTATTACTAGTATTAGCCCAATATATAATATTCTTCGACGGTCTATTTACTGTTTTCGTCAGTCCTTGTCTGCTCAGGAGATAATTGGTTTAAGACTTTTAAGTTCAAATTCAATATTTGTCCACGTTTAACGACCTCAGGATTTGATCTACGATTTTACATGCTTGCAATATCTTTGTAAACAATGAATTACATAATTAACACTTCGCCAGATGATAGAACCAACATGATTCCATCTTCATTCAGTATAAACTATTTTTCTTATTTGTTTCAACTGTACATTTCTGTTAACAAGATGGATGGATAACAGATTGGGAATCCTTATAATTTATTTTTCTTCTTTGTTTCTGTTGTTTATTGCTGTTAACCAATATAAAAATGGCACCAAGTTTGTTAATATCTAACCTAATGGTGTTCTTCCCTCTATCTAACCTGAAAATGATCTTCCTTGTAATTTTATTTTCAATGCAAGCATGCATACTTAGATGGTCCTGATCTTCTTGTAGCCATGCTTACAGCTCTCACGCATTTACATACAGCAACACGTACATTACCAACGTAGATTATGAAAGACGAGGGCATATAGGAGGTTATTCACATGTGATGGCCCATAATCCGGATATACGTGGATATACCTTTTGTGCTTAGACCATAACCAACAAAATATTCTATTCACTCCACCCTATCTCATCAGCGGCAACCGAGCGAATGGGTGGCACAACCAGAAGAGGTGGAGAAGTCACGGGCTGGTTTGGAAAAAAGTTTATAACGGTAAAGAGTTTACCGTTATTAGTTTATAACAGCAAACTCTTTGCTGTTATAAACTATAACCACAGTTATAAACTTACAACGGCAAAGACTCTGCGGTTATAAAACTCAACCTCTGGTCACTCAACCAGCCACAGCGAAACGAACAAGGCACACCTAGTTTCTCCATGTCTTTGTTTAGCAACTGTACAAGACATTGTTGATTGTGTCCTCATGAGTTTGCTATATGCTAGCCCGGCCCTTCTCCAAAGCAGCATCTCCTTCAAATCAATCTCGGCATAAACCGGCTGGCAATTGGCAAGGCGAGGCAGCGGCGACAACTCCATCTCAACATCATGTCCTTCAAATCAATCGACACAGCGACTCCACATATCAAAGACTCTAATCGACGCATAAGCACAAGTTGATCTAATGCACAAATTCAACACCATTTAGGGCACAAATCCAGCACAGTTAAGTTAAAATTGGATAGTAGTTAATATTCATGTTTTTATCATTTTGGAAAATTGGATAGTGGTTAGACTTATAAGAACAATTTTAGTTGGTTCTCTATTTTTGCCAAACTAGAGTATTGTGTGTACAAAATGGTCGGAGATGCTTCAAGTGGCTAAAATGTAGAAAGATTGAAGGATAAGAGGTTTATAGCTCAAAATTTTGAACTGTGATGTTGAAATCACTGGCGGAATAAAGAAAACGGTGATACTGGTGAAATATTTGTACTTAAAAAGAACTGAGGTTTGGCTTTTTTAATTTAAATAGAAATATATTTTATATCCAGATATAAAGAACAAGAACGAGTAATGGCAACATTTGAGAGGGATCTGCATCTGCCAGTTAGTTGTATTGATGCATCTGAATGGTTCCTTACTAGACTTAAAGGTGTCAAAGACCCAGAAGCTAAAAGAAAAATCATTGGAAGTTAATTTATTTTTATTTTTGCTGATTTTGCACTAGAATTGGAAAAGAAATTAAAAAAAATATCTGCTTTTCTTGTTCAACGAACTATATATCTAAATGTTATTGAGTCACGCCATCCTGAAATTGAAAGTTCCTTTCTCATATTAGTAATTTGCAAGATATGATCTATGAATTTGAATGTTATCACTAATGTTGCATGTCAGAAGGTTAAAAAAATATTCCTAAGCAATTAACATTAATTTTGTTGTGTATGACTTAAATTATTGTTATAACTTATCATTATTTATAAACATATAAACTATTTTGATGGTTTAATTAATGATAATAGCATATTTTTTGTACAAGGATCTTGTTTTCGCTTTTGGCTTAGGAATCAAAATTTCTAGGATCGGCCCTGAGTATGTGCTAACCGATTGCCACTAAAGCAGTAGATATTTAATAGAGCGAGAACGTCTTGATGCGTAGGTTAGTCCAACTAAAAAAAGGTTTTCATCTTCAGAAAATTTTAAGTTCGATCAGTTTATGTCGATTGTAACTAGACCTGTCATGGAATAGGTCCGGGTAGCTTAAAATCCGAACCTAAGCCTGGTTACTGTAATCGTAACTCGAGCCCAGACCGAACCTGCTAGGTATTTCAAACTCATCACTCCAGCCCGTACTGTCATATTTTTTGAACCCATCGGGTAAAATTGTCTACTGGATCAAAATGTTGATTCTATATTCGAGCAATTGGTACAGACCTGGAAAGAAGTGTGTAGATTAAGCTAATATAAAAGGTTTATCTTATGACATTTCTGAGTTTACTAATAAGAAAATGATTGGCATTAGTTGGTTTGTCTTAACCCATATCCTTTTGGTTTTTATATTACGTAAAATATATGCATGCACTACACCAAAACAGAAAAATTCTAACATCTATAAGTGTTACAAATAATTTCAGTAACACTTTTTAAGTGTTACTAATGGACTGTGAGGAATGGAGCGGCCAAATTTGTAACACTTATAAGTGTTACAAACGTACGTATTACTAACAGTTATAAGTGTTGGTACCTAAATATACGGTAACGCTTATAAGTGTTGGTAACGAAATATACGGTAACACTTATAAGTGTTGGTACAGAAATGTACGACAACGCTTATAAGTGTTGGAAAATGATTATTTAGTAATACACATAAATATACCAAAACTTAAACGCAAAGTTTAAATATAAACACTCTGCAAATAATGATTTCCATATCACAAATAATTCATCATACATATTCAACGAAAAGTTTAAATGCTCTGCAAATGTAGTATAATATATCATAAACAATTATTTACATATCTAAAATAACACAATGTCATATATTCAGATATTATTACAACATAAGCTTCAAAAAAAATTCAAAATACACTTAAGGTTTAACTAACGGTTAACCTAACCATTCCTGATCATCCACTCCAAACTCTAATGGTTTTGAATATTCTTCAACGTCCAATACAACAATCCAAAGTGTCTGGCCATGAATTTGAATCGGTTGCCAGCAATAACTCTTGGAGGTCGTAGCTTGGTTTCCTTTGCCTTGTGCTAGGATTGCTACGCATCTAAAATGATACAAAACAACTCAATCAAATATGATGCAATTATACCTACATTAACCTTCATCATAGTCGAAGTGTTAAATTACATTCATATTACAAAATAACTATGCTGAAGGATGCATACTGAAGTGTTAAATCACATGCATCTTTTTTGTCATCCATAAATCATTATAAAAATAATATTTATGTCTAATACATGACTCAAAAAATAAGTTTTGTCAAAGATTCTAAACATTTTTGTTTGTAAATTTTGCGTTTATATAGAAACTACCTCTATGTTTCCAACTTCTTCCATTGGTTGTCTGTGATTACCCTCTCCACGACAATTTAAATATAAAGTTGAAGGTGACGGTGCTCTATTACTGGTCTTAGAAGCAGCAGACATGCCTTCGCGATTAGACTCTTCCTCTTTTCTTGCTAATGCTGCTGTAGAATGAGGATAAATGATTTAGGGAGGGAACATTTACATTATCCCACTTCCAAAGAGGAAATTAAGGCAACATTTTTTTACATTAATGATTCAAAGTCTCATTGTCCAGAAGGTTTTGCTTCAAAAAAATTAAAGCTACATAGAAATGATATAAATTAGATCTAATTCTTACAATAACGGAAGTTTTCATTAATTGCCATCAGTCAAAAGGAAAGAATCACACATTCACATCTGACTCTATCAGATTTTATTCCAGTTAGGAATTAGATGGGAATATTTTCCTAGTCATGAAGTGGCCAAAAAAATTATGGAGACTAAGAAGTTTAGTAGATTTGCAAAAATTTTATGACATCGTTAATATGGAGTTTATCTGCCGATGCTGTGGACTATGAGTTTTCCTTATGGTCATATCTAATACATTAGTGCATTCCGACTCTAACCTTTTCAATATCAATACAAGGTGTACCAAAGTGGTTTAGTGGATGAAATAGAGGATTACGACAAGGGGAGGAGCTTTCCCCTTATATTTTTGTGTGGCAATTGAATATCTATCACTGAGGCTAGAAAGTGCACCTAAATTAAAGCATATTGTACCAATTAACTCAGTGAAGCCATCTATCTCTCGTTTACTTTACGCAAATGATGTCTGATATTTTCTACCTCTAACCGTATGAGTGCTCAGAGTCTCAGACGATACCACATATTTTACATGATTTGAAATCCACTTTAGGCTTTAAAATTAATTAGAGAAGTCATTATTTTTCACTGAGAGTTTTGGTAATGAAGACCAAATCAGTGGTAGATTACAAATGAGTATGGGTGCGTTACTAGTTAAATATTTTGGTATTCCCCACTCCTCATAGTATCTTCACTATTGAGAATGTACAAGACTACTACAAAGAATAGCTAACAAATTAGAAAACTAAGACAGTAAATTATTGTCTATGGCCAGCAAATCTGAAATTAGAAAATCAAGCATCACTCCTATGATATTATATAAGTTGTAGATCCATCATAAACCTATTGCTATGATTAAAAAAATTGATAGCTTATGGTAAAATAAAATTTCTTGGTAAGAAAGACTCACTAATAATAGCAGGAACAATTCAAAGGCTAAAGGAGGTGCTGGTTTGAAAAATGTGGAGGAACTAAACGACACTTGTGCTCTAAAATTACGTCAGCAACTAGCGAATAACAATAGTTTTTAGGCAATCCCTAATGATAATAATATGTCATCCATAATGAAATCGATGCTTAATGAAACGACCCGACTTTCTTACCACAGAAAATCGCATCATTTTCAAGAAAGAAAGGGATTGAAAAGAGAAAAGAAAGAAGAGAAGAAGAAATAACATCAGAATCTAAACAGTGGAACGAATAAATTATATTAATAACATAAACATTACATAGTTCACAATCACTATCAGAGTTACACAGTTATACAACACATACTAGACAGTTATAAGCACCTGTCTAGTTATACAACTCAATATAGTACAAGAAACAACTCAGAGAAATTTATATAGCGGAATACTATATATCTACACGTAGAATCCTCCTGCTCCATTGCTCCTCCACAATTCGTCAAAGCTATCCTGAATCCCTTGGCTACTCGTAAAAATTTGAATACCCAAGAGTTTAAGAAAAACAGAAAATAAACTCCGGGTCAGACATGGGTCTGGTGTGAGTAACTGGTTAAGGTTGCTTAACTTTAAAAACCTTTTGAAAAGAAAGGTATCACGTAAGACTTCCCACACATAAACATGGAAAAGTTTTTACCTTACGCTAACCAAAACATTTGATAGGAAATCCGATGACATTATAATAGGTCTAGGGTTTTCAAATAAATAAGAAATAGCCGAAATTGTTACATCTATTAAATTCCAGCTACTAGCCACAAAAGTGGGTAATACAATCAAAACCGTTGGCACTTATTGGATGTTGGATTCCATACAATGGCAGGGCTACTGGGGTACCGCCTGTCACAGTATGTGGCCTAGATCAACGTACCGAGGAGTACGCCCGCTCCTCTGCAACACAAGGCCGAAACCATTCCTTAGTTAACAGTTCCGAACAAGACAACCCCGTGGTTGTAGCTAGCAACCACCCACACAGCCAAATATAAAGGGACTTCTAGACAGGGGTAAATCCCGCTCTCCAGTGGGGGCTACCCACGAAGCCTTGCTGCACCTCCCCTGTTTTAGCCATTCCCGGTTGATGAGGCTTGAGGCTACAATTACCTTTAGTGAACACATCACTTATAATGCTCATCGTCTACCTGACGATGTTCTGAAAGCATTCAATCCATACAAGTTCGTTCCGGGTTCGAACGAAACCGAAGGCATTATCTCGTTACACTCATTTTGGAATCACCCTCAGAGTTAACGACGATAACCCTTGCACTCTGAATCATCATCTCGAACCTATAAGTACTATTCCGTCAAACTCATTACGGAATCACCCACAGAGTTATACTGACGTATAGTCCTTACACCTCAAGTCTTCACAAAGCTCCACTTTGATTCACGACCTAACGTTTATTTGGAATCGATGTGGTTTTCGGATATCCAAATATGGAAATCCGATCCCGGTCTCATTGAAATCCAAAGCGTGTCTTTTAGGTCCAAGTTGTTTTAAAGTTTAAAACAATTCAATTATCTATATACACACAGATAGATAACTCACAAGTCACAATTGATAATCAACATTATCAAATAACAGGTAATCCACATTATCAATATCAAAATAGATAATCCATATATCACCATCATAATAGATAATCTAAGTTATCATCACAGTGCAACCAAGCATTCATACCACACAGCATTACTTATCTCATTATTGAGATCATAAACCATTCAAGACCATCAATGTCATCCATTCATACATATGCAATGATTTACTCATACCACATCTATAATTAATTTAAAATGAATTAAATTAACTATTTCCATCTCTAATTAATTTAAAATGAATTAAATTAATTACTCCATATATAACTAATTTAAAATAAATCAAGTTAATTACTTCACTAATATAAATCTTGCTTACTCAATCATTTAATTGATTACAATCAATTAATCATTCATTATTCATCACCCTTGATTAATTACCCTTAATTACATTCATGTAACTATCCTTAATTAATTTCGCAAATTAATTATTCTCAACCAAACAGTAATTAACATTTAATTACTTCAATTAATTAATTAATCATAATTAATTACATTAATTCTTAATTAATTACATTAATTAATTACCTTTAATTATTTATCATTGATTAATTAATCATAATTAATCATATTTAATTACATCATTAATTATAATAATTAATGACCTTTAATTATGCTTAATTAATTATCTTCCTAAATTAATTACCTTAAGTAATTAACTTATAATTATTAATCATCACAGATTAATTACATTTAGTAATTAACTAGTTTAATTACTGTATTAAAACAAATTTACTATCCTTTAATTAATTTCTTAATTAATTCCTTAATTAATTACTAAATAATTAATCCAAATTACCTTATTCTTAAACATCTCCACTTAATTACAGCTTGTAATTGTCAATCAATTACTTTACTAAGTAATTTCCAAATCATTAATTACATTAGGTAATTATCTTTAAAACCCAAGTGTTTAAAATTAATTAAACTTAATTAATTAAAATAAACAATCACATTAAACTAAATTAATTATATTAAGTAATTAATTTCTTAATCACTTCATTAAGTAATTACACTCAAAATTTCATAAATGATTATTATTAAATCAATTAATCTAATTAATTTTTAAAAATTAACCATATTAATTAATTATTCATTAATCCTGGTTAATGACCTTCATAACCATCCTCTAATTATTTCATTAAGTAATTAACTTAGACTAATTATAATAGAGGGAATTAGGCTGAAGGAAAAACCTGAGAACACTTTTAGTCTGAAGGAAAGAAGTTTTAAAATTTAGCCTGAAGGACAAAAAATGATATATTCATATAGCATTACACATCCATAATGCTATATTCATATAGCATTACACATCTATAATGCTATATACAACACAATTTTATAAGTTTCTGCATACACAAACAAGCAGCTGTGTAATGCTATATGAATATAGCATTATGGATGTGCAATGCTATATGAATATATCATTTTTTGTCCTTCAGGCTAAATTTTAAAACTTCTGTCCTTCAGGCTAAAAGTGTTCTCAGGTTTTTCCTTCAGCCTAATTCCCAATTATCTTTAATTATCCATTAATTAAAGTCTAATTATTTAATTGATTAACCATAATTTAAAACTTAATTACATGATTAATAATTCATCAATCATTAATTTAAAAATCTAATTAATGATCTTAATTATAAAATCATTAATCAATATTCATTAATTTCAAATCATTAATTAATTAAATTAATTAACCATTCCTTAATTACTTTGTTAATTAAATAAAATTCCAAAACATTAGTCTTAATTAATTTAAGATAAAACATTTCTAAATTTTGTTTTTTTTTAAAAAAAAATTATTTAAAACAAAGTACTTTTGAAAATTACCTTTAAATTCCTTTTTAAATACAAGTTTTAAAATAAGAACAATTTAAACTAATCAAAGTTTAAACAATTTAAAACTTTTTAAATTGCAAGACAAATAAGTGTTTGCCTTAGAATTTAAATTTCACAAAAATTTTGAAAATAAAAACTCATTTCAAAATTTCACTAACTTCAATTTATATCTAGTTTAAAACTTCCAAATTTAAACCTTCTTTTAAATTTAAAAACTGAAGTTCATTTTTAAATTTAAGATTTCCAGATTTAAATAAAACTTCAAATCTTACTCATATCTTAGAAACTTCATATTTAAAAGGTTTAAACTATTTTACCAAATTAAAATAGTAAATTAAGTTTAATTTTTAAAACTTTATTTTTATTTAAAAACTGAGATTTAAATTTGAATTTAAATTCAAAAATTCAAACTTGAATTTGAATTTGATTTAAACTTTCCTTAAAAATAAAACTACAGATTTTAAAAAAAATTCAAAATAGAAAATACATATTTCTGTAAACCTGAAAACACAGAGCTAACCCAAGAATCCCCTAAAACTACTTCGGGTTTCCTACCAAACTCCTTCGAGTCACCCACCCACCTACTTCGAGCAACTCACCAAAACTTCCCCTGAAACCAAAACAAAACCCAACCATTTCATCACCGTTCATATGCACGGCGACTCTGGCTATCATTGGTCACCGCCGAGGATCTCAACAACCCAGAGGATAACACCGCAACCCTCCACAATCATCAATTCGAACCACCATCCTCTAAATCAATTTCGAGCTCAACATCCCAAACCTGGAAAACCATAATCAGGTTTCTGCCAAAACCTGTCAAAGGCGAATATTCGCCGCTCCGACCACCAGACCATCAAACCCTCCGGCCTCGAACTCATCCACACACCAACTACCCATCCCCCAAATATAATAGCACTCGATCACTTCTTTATTCCATAATGACTGATCTACATTCCCAATTCAAAACTAGGGTTCAAAAAAAATAAATTTCAAACTGCACCTTCCTTACTTAATTTCAACATCACTAATGATTTTTACAAGAATATATAAACCTTCCTCTACAACTCAGAAGAATCCCAAGACTTCTCCATCCATGAATCAACATAATTTGCTAAAGATCCAGTGTCAGTTAAAAACCCAACTGCAACTTAAACTAACACTTAAAAATCCTAATACTTGATTTAAAAATCAAGTTTTTGTTAATGCATTTAACTTATGAAACTGAATTTCAAAAGTAACATGTTTAATTTTGGTTAAAATTTTTCATGCACTGATACTTCCTGTAATTCCAGAGAAAAACTATTTTTTTTTAAACTTACTTAAAACTTTAAAAGTTAACTCAAGATAATTATTAACCTTACTTTATAAATCTAATCATATCAGAAACTAAAATTGGAAGATAAGGTTTTAATAAAAATTTGCCTGAAAATCAAGAAAACAAAACAAGTAATAAAAACAACAGCCTACTCAAATTATATTTTCATTTATACACAGCAATACTTATTTATATCAAACAATCTAGCATGCAATCCTATTTTTAACTTTAAAATTTAAAAAGTTACCCACCTTATATTTAAATGCAGAGCTTCTGTTTGGCTTTCTTTGAAATTTACAGAAATAAAAATGCTGGCATGATCATTGTTTTAAAATCTGAGTTGCAATTATGTTGAAATTGGAATGCTCATGATCCCTGACTAAAACCACTTGCATGCAGATGCTTTTGACAAGCTTCACATCTGAAGTTGTGCAGAGAGAAGATGTAGGCTTGATTATTTCTAGGTTTTAAAAACAAAATGTAGACCTCTTTTGATTTTTGAGGAAGTGCAGATTTCTGGATTTTGAGGATGTTTAGATTTGCTCTATTTGCAGGTTTATAAAAATGCAGGTCTACTTTTGCTTTTGAGGAAGTGGAATATGCAGATTTGTTTACAGATTTTGGTAAACAGAGATTGATGCAGACTTCTTTGATTTTGAGGAATTTGTGTATGCAGATTTGAGCATGGTTTTGGAGTTTTCTGGTTTAGATTTGAACATGCAGATTTGAATATGCAGAATTTTGAAGAGGTGTTACTGATTTTAGAATTTTGAAGATGAGTTTTGATCTTTTCTTTTTGATTAAGGAAATGAAAAAAACAAAGTATGAAAGACTTGCAAGCTTATATAAATGAATTTCAGATTTAATCAAATAAAAGAAAAATTAAAAAAAAATTACACTTGTAAAAGTTTATTCAACACTTGTCAATTTGTTATGTTAATTTTTGAACACTTGTTAAATGAATGAAATTAAGAGATTACACTTGTCCCTTTAAAATAATTAGTACTTAATTTACAAATTAATGTATGTATTAGCCTAATTTTAATTTTGTTAGTTTATATTTAAATATGTGTATAAACTTATAAATAAAAACATGTTAATAAATAAAACTTATACATATAAAAATTAAAAAAATTAAAATTTATACTTGGAATTTTAAATTCAAATCAAATTCAAAATCAAATATTTCAAATCAAGTTATATATATAAATTCAATTTGAAATAAAAAATTGCAAATTTAATTCAAAATCTATTTATAAAGACAATACACTATTAATATTGTTTTTATAAATATCTTATTATTAAATTAAAATCATTTAGAAGAAATTATATTTTTATTAATAAAATATCTATTTCATTAAGCCATAAAATCTTTTTGTTTGTTTATTCTAAATTTAAAACTCAAGCCAAATCATTTTAAACATTTTAATATTTTTCTTATCAATTTTAAAATCATATATTTATTTATGAAATAGTTTTAAAAACTCAATACTAATTTGTATTAAAATTTCCAAATTAAAATGTATATATTAGAATTTTAAAAACATGATTCACTTATTAAGTTTAAACCAAAATCATTTATTCAATAACTTTGAAAAGCTAATATTAAATTAAAAAAATTTCCAAATTACTACAAATATTAAAACTAGAAAATATGCTTTACTTATTAAAATTAAAACAATGCCAATCTATTTAAAATAGAAAATATATATTTATATTGAAAATAGAAATCAATCTATTATTTTTAAAAGATAAAATAACCAATTTAAATATTTATTGAAGATGATTATTAAATCTATTTGAATTATTATTAACAAAAATATCAATATCAATTTAATTTTAATACAGATTATTAAATTGATATTGTTAAAAATTCCGGGATATTACAATCCTTCCCCTTAATAGAATTTCGTCCCCGAAATTTAAAACAAAGGTAATTTAATAATCTCATCAAAGATTTATTTAAAACACAAGCATATATCAAACATATGCTAACAACCATAACAACTAATTCAACCAATCAAACAATTAAATTATCCAGACAAATTCTGGATAAAATTTCATCGAGTTTCCCCAAGTATATATATACCGGGATACTCGCTCTAGAGAATCCAAACAATCAATACTATGAAGCTATAAAAGCTCCTATTCATCTATATCTACAACACTAGACAAGATATCAGACTACAGACGAGTCTGACTCAACGACCAAAATTCCAGAACTGCTGGTTCCACAATCAGAGATACACGTACTCCCTCAGAGGTACGTGAAACTCATCGAATCCCAGTTATCCAAACTGGTAATTCAATCCTGTAGATCAATCACTTATTCTCCAAGATCACAGAAAAGATCCAAAACACTTCAGAACTAACTTTTCAGACTTACCCAATCTTATAGCTCACTTACGATCGGATAAAAACTTATCCAAAATCAAATCTCCGACTTCAGAACCCAAATTCCTTCGTCTCAAATCCAAAAAACACTTCGGACGATCCTGAGTTGTCTACAACCTTACTGATCAGCTCCTCCCTTGCTGATGCCTCTATAAACAACTAGACCAATCAACTCAACAAAATAATCTCCTCAAGATCAACCCTACTCTTCATACATCAGAAGACAACAACCTCTTATGTCCAGAAAAGAAAAGCAGATACACTTCCAAACTGCTTTCACTAATCAACTCTGATCCGAAGTAGAAGAAAATGCTGAAGAAGAACACGAGCACAACTCAACAACACACCCCAGATATATGGTACAACAGATCCATAAGAAAAATTCAAAAGTTCCTCCAAAACTCTGAGCTGCTACACCAACTCAATCTCCAGGAACAATTCTTCTATAAAGCTGAACTACCAGTACCATTCCTGGAATTTCAGTCGATAAGAAAACTCAATCTCCAGATGCGGACAAAACTCTGACTTCTCTGAAGACATCTAGAAAAACTCAGATAACCCAAGAGAACACTTAAACAATCGCAAGTCGCTTTTGCGAACCACCCAAACCAAATCCAAGGAAAACCGTTCTCGCTTAACCAAATAGAACATCTTACACTTAACTAGCCAATACACCCAAGAAACGGGTCCACTTAACTGCTTCTGAACTCCACTTCCAAAAAAAACTGCTAAGCTAGAAGATTCCTTGCCAACACCAAGAACACTCCAAGCTGCACTGTTGCCACAGATGGCAAAGAATTCCAAAACAAAGCTCTTCGAGAAACTCAAACCTCAAAGCAAAAGGATACTGGCTTAACATAGCCACAACACTGAAGCAAACTCACAACCTTAACTTGCTCCGAAAGAAAATATCTTCGGAGATATCCATCGTCACTGCATCTCATCACGTAGCTACTACTTCCTGAGGTATCAAAATACCACTACTCGCTTCTGCCCAACCGATAGATCCAAACTCTACTCATCCAACTTCAAAGATGGACTCCGAACCTTAACATGGTTCCTTCAGAGATTAATGAAGTCCTTCATTACTACGGAACTCGCTCGAGACGGTATTAGGTCTACAGTCTCGACAAAACACTTCCAACCTCAAACATTCAAACTCCAACAAATGATAGTCGTGTCACACACACTACTATCCCATCTACCTTTATAACTTATATGGGAAAACCTGAACAGGTAACCCAACAGATAGGTAGAAATAAATATATTTATAATTTTAAAATTACAAATACACTCTCTCAAGAAAGACACCACTACAGAGCCTAGGTATTCACTCAACCTAATGCTTCGATACCAACTGAAACGACCCGACTTTCTTACCACAGAAAATCGCATCATTTTTAAGAAAGAAAGGGATAGAAAAGAGAAAAGAAAGAAGAGAAGAAGAAACAACAACAGAATCTAAACAACGGAACGAATAAATTATATTAATAACATAAACATTACATAGTTTACAATCACTATCAGGGTTACACAGTTATACAACACATACTAGACAGTTATAAGCACCTGTCTAGTTATACAACTTAATATAGTACAAGAAACAACTCAGAGAAATCTACACAGCGGAATACTATATATCTACACACAGAAGTCTCCTGCTCCATTGCTCCTCCACAATTCGTCAAAGCTAACCTGAATCCCTTGGCTACTCATAAAAATTTGAGTACCCAAGAGTTTAAGAAAAACAGAAAATAAACTCCGGGTCAGACATGGGTCTGGTGTGAGTAACAGGTTAAGGTTGCTTCACTTTAAAAACCTTTTGAAAAGAAAGGTATCACGTAAGACTTTCCACACATAAACATGGAAAAGTTTTTACCTTGCGCTAACCAAAACATTTGATTGGAAATCTGATGATATTGTAATAGGTCTAGGGTTTTCAAATAAATAAAAAATAGCCGAAACTGTTACATCTATTAAATTCCAGCTACTAGCCACAAAAGTGGGTAATACAATCAAAACCGTTGGCACTTATTGGATTTTGGATTCCATACAATGGCAGGGCTACTGGGGTACCGCCCGTCATAGTACGTGGCCTAGATCAACGTACCGAGGAGTACGTCCGCTCCCCTGCAACACAAGGTCGGACCCATTCCTTAATGAACTATTCCAAACAAGACAACCCCGTGGTTGTAGCTAGCAACCACCCACACAGCCGAATATAAAGGGTCTTCTAGACATGGGTAAATCTCGCTCTCCAGTGGGGGCTACCCACGAAGCCTTGCTGCACCTACCCTGTTTTAGCCATTCCCGGTTGATGAGGCTTGAGGCTGCGATTACCTTTAGTGAACACATCACTTAGAATGCTCATCGTCCACCTGACAATGTTCTGAAAGCATTCAATCCATACAAGTTCGTTCCGGGTTCGAACGAAACTGAAGGCATTATCTCGTTACATTCATTTTGGAATCACCCTCAGAGTTAACGACGATAACCCTTGCACTCTGAATCATCATCTCGAACCTATAAGTACTATTCCGTCAAACTCATTACGGAATCACCCACAGAGTTATACTGACGTATAGTCCTTACACCTCGAGTCTTCACAAAGCTCCACTTTGATTCACGACCTAACGTTTATTTGGAATCGATGTGGTTTTCGGATATCCAAATATGGAAACCCGATCCCGGTCTCATCGAAATCCAAAGCGTGTCTTTTAGGTCCAAGTTGTTTTAAAGTTTAAAACAATTCAATTATCTATATACACACAGATAGATAACTCACAAGTCATAATTGATAATTAACATTATCAAATAACAGGTAATCCACATTATCAATATCAAAATAGATAATCCATATATCACAATCACAGTAGATAATCTAAGTTATCATCACAATGCAACCAAGCATTCATACCACACAGCATTACTTATCTCACTATTGAGATCATAAAGCATTCAAGACCATCAATGTCATCCATTCATACATAAGCAATGATTTACTCATACCACATCTAATTAATTTAAAATGAATTAAATTAACTATCTCAATCTCTAATTAATTTAAAATGAATTAAATTAATTACTCCATCTTTAATTAATTTAAAATAAATTAGATTAATTACTTCACCAATATAAATCTTGCTTACTCAATCATTTAATTGATTACAATCAATTAATCATTCATTATTAATCACCTTAATTAATCACCCTTGATTAATTACCCTTAATTACATTCATGTAATTATCCTTAATTAATTTCACAAATTAACTATTCTCAACCAAACAGTAATTAACATTTAATTACTTCAATTAATTAATTAATCATAATTAATTACCTTAATTCTTAATTAATTACATTAATTAATTACCTTTAATTATTTATCATTGATTAATTAATCACAATTAATCATCTTTAATTACATCATTAATTATAATAATTAATGACCCTTAATTATGCTTAATTAATTATCTTCCTAAATTAATTACCTTAAGTAATTAACTTATAATTATTAATCATCACAGATTAATTACATTTAGTAATTAACTAGTTTAATTACTATATTAAAACAGATTAATTATCCTTTAATTAATTTCTTAATTAATTCCTTGATTAATTACTAAAGAACTAATCCAAATTACCTCATTCTTAAACATCTCCACTTAATTAGAACCTGTAATTCTCAATCAATTACTTAACTAAGTAATTTCCAAATCATTAATTACATTAGGTAATTATCTTTAAAACCCAAGTGTTTAAAATTAATTAAACTTAATTAATTAAAATAAACAATCACATTAAACTAAATTAATTACATTAAGTAATTAATTTCTTAATTACTTCAGTAATTACACTCAAAATTTCACAAATGATTATTATTAAATCAATTAATCTAATTAATTATTAAAAATTAACCATATTAATTAATTATTAATTAGTCCAAGTTAATGACCTTCATTAACCATCCTCTAATTATTTCATTAAGTAATTAACTTAGATTAATTACAATTTAAATTATCTTTAATTATCCATTAATTAAAGTCTAATTGTTTAATTAATTAAACTTAATTTAAAACTTAATTACATGATTAATAATTCATCAATCATTAATTTAAAAATCTAATAATGATCTTAATTATAAATTTATTAATCATTAATCAATATTCATTAATTTCAAATCATTAATTAATTAAATTAATTAACCATTCCTTAATTACTTTGTTAATTAAATAAATTTCCAAAACATTAATCTTAACTAATTTAAGATAAAACATTTCTAAATTTTGTTTTTTTAAAAACAAAATTTATTTAAAACAAAGTACTTTTGAAAATTACCTTTAAATTCCTTTTTAATTACAAGTTTTGAAATAAGAATAATTTAAACTTATCAAAGTTTAAACAATTTAAAACTTTTTAAATTGCAAGACAAACAAGTGTTTGCCTTAGAATTTAAATTTCATAAAAAATTTGAAAACAATAACTCATTTCAAAATTTCACTAACTTCAATTTATATTTAGTTTAAAACTTCCAAATTTAAAGCTTCTTTTAAATTTAAAAACTGAAGTTCATTTTTAAATTTAAGATTTCCAGATTTAAATAAAACTTCAAATCTTACTCATATCTTAGAAACTTCATATTTAAAAGTTTTGAACTATTTTACCAAATTAAAATAGTAAATTAAGTTTAATTTTTAAAACTTTATTTTTGTTAAAAGAACTGAGATTTAATTTTGAATTTAAATTCAAAAATTCAAACTTGAATTTGAATTTGATTTAAACTTTCCTTAAAAAAAACTACAGATTTTAAAAAAAAATTCAAAATAGAAACTACATGTTTCGGTAAACCTGAAAACACAGAGCTATCCCGAGAATCCCCTAAAACTACTTCGGGTTTCCTACCAAACTCCTTCGAGTCACCCACCCATCTACTTCGAGCAACTCACCAAAACTTCCCCTGAAACAAAAACAAAACCCAACCCTTTCATCACCGTGCATATGCACGGCGACTCAAGCCATCATTGATCGCCGTCGAGGATCTCAACAACCCAGAGGATAACACCGCAACCCTCCACAATCATCAATTCGAACCACCATCCTCTAATCAATTTCGAACTCAACATCCCAAACCTGGAAAATCATAATCAGGTTTCTGCCAAAACCTGTCAATGGCGAATATTCGCCGCTCCGACCACCAGACCATCAACCCCTCCAGCCTCGAACTCATCCATACACCAACTACCCATCCCCCAAATATCATAGCACTCGATCACTTCTTTATTCCATAATGACTGATCTACATTCCCAATTCAAAACTAGGGTTCAAAAAAAAAATTTCAAACTGCACCTTCCTTACTTAATTTCAACATCACTAATGATTTTTACAAGAATCTATAAACCTTCCTCTACAACTCAGAAGAATCCCAAGACTTCTCCATCCATGAATCAACATAATTTGCTAAAGATCCAATGTCAGTTAAAAACCCAACTGCAACTTAAACTAACACTTAAAAATCCTAATACTTGATTTAAAAATCAAGTTTTTGTTAATGCATTTAGTTTATGAAACTGAATTTCAAAAGTAACATGTTTAATTTTGGTTAAAATTTTTCATGCACTGATACTTCCTGTAATTCCAGAGAAAAACTATTTTTTTAAAACTTACTTAAAACTTTAAAAGTTAACTTAAGATAATTAATAACCTTACTTTATAAATCTAATCATATCAGAAACTAAAACTAAAAGATAAGGTTTTAATCAAAATTTGCCTGAAAATCAAGAAAACAAAACAAGTAATAAAAGCAACAGCCTACTCACATTACATTTTTATTTGTACACAGCAATACTTATTTATATCAAACAGTCTAGCATGCAATCCTATTTTTAACTTTAAAATTTAAAAAGTTACTCACCTTATATTTAAATGCAGAGCTTCTATTTGGCTTTCTTTGAAATTTGCAGAAATAAAAATGCAGGCATGATCTTTGTTTTAAAATCTGAGTTGCAATTATGTTGAAATTTGAATGCTCATGATCCCTGAATAAAACCACTTGCATGCAGATGCTTTTGACAAGCTTCACATCTGAAGTTGTGCAGAGAGAAGATGTAGGCTTGATTATTTCCAGGTTTAAAAAACAGAATGTAGACCTCTTTTGATTTTTGAGGAAGTGTAGATTTCTGGATTTTGAGGATGTTCAGATTTGCTCTATTTCCAGGTTTATAAAAATGCAGGTCTACTTTTGCTTTTGAAGAAGTGGAATATGCAGATTTGTTTACAGATTTTGGTAAACAGAGATTGATGCAGACTTCTTTGATTTTGAGGAATTTGTGTATGCAGATTTGAGCATGGCTTTGGGGTTTTCTGGTTTAGATTTGAACATGCAGATTTGAATATGCTGAATTTTGAAGAGGTGTTACTGATTTTAGAATTTTGAAGATGAGTTTTGATCTTCTTTTTTTTGATGGAAATGAAAAAAACAAAGTATGAAAGAATTGCAAGCCTATATAAATGAATTTCAGATTTAATCAAATAAAAGAATAATTAAAGCAAAATTTACACTTGTAAAAATTTATTCAACACTTGTCAATTTGTTATATTAATTTTTGAACACTTGTTAAATGAATGAAATTAAGAGATCACACTTGTCCCTTTAAAATAATTAGTACTTAATTTACAAATTAATCTATGTATTAGCCTAATTTTAATTTTGTTAGTTTATATTTAAATATGTGTATAAATTTATAAATAAAAACAAACCATGTTAATAAATAAAACTTATACATATAAAAATTAAAAAAAATTAAGATTTATACTTGGAATTTTAATTCAAATCAAATTCAAAATCAAATATTTCAAATCAAGTTATATATGTAAATTCAGTTTGAAATAACAAATTGCAAATAAAGACAATACATTATTAATATTGTTTTTATAAATATCTTATTATTAAATTAAAATCATTTTAAAAGAAATTATATTTTTATTAATAAAATATCTATTTCATTAAGCCATAAAACCTTTTTGTTTGTTCATTCTAAATTTAAAACTCAAGCCAAATCATTTTAAACATTTTAATATTTTTCTTATCAATTTTAAAATCATATATGTATTTACAAAATAGTTTTAAAAACTCAACACTAATTTGTATTAAAATTTCCAAATTAAAATGAATAAATTAGAATTTTAAAAACATGATTCACTTATTAAGTTTAAACCAAAATCGTTTATTCAATAACTTTTAAAAGCTAATATTAAATAAAAACAAATTTTCCAAATTACTACAAATATTAAAACTAGAAAATATGCTTTACTTATTAAAACTAAAACAATGCCAATCTATTTAAAATATAAAATATATATTTATATTGAAAATAGAAATCAATCTATTATTTTTAAAAGATAAAATAACGAATTTAAATATTTATTGAAGATGATTATTAAATCTATTTGAATTATTATTAATAAAAATATCGATATCAATTTAATTTTTAATACAGATTATTAAATTGATATTGTTAAAATTCCGGGATATTAAATTAAACAGAGATGTTGGACTCAAATGAATTAAAAGAGTTATAGCTACTGGTATGGAGATTTTCATTATAGTTTGATCCTTGGTTGAATAATACAATTATGGTGGATCCACTGGCTTTGATAGAATTCATATAAGTGGTAATAATACTCTTAATGCGAAAACATAGTTTGATAATGAATTTCAACCAAACTTATATTTTGGAACTACGGAATTAGTGAACTTAATTTCAGAAGTTGAAATGAAAAAACCTTGTGAAAACAACTACTGGTTATGATTAGGACAAAAAGACTTCGATTTCAAGCAAACTTGGAATCACGTTAGATAGGAGTATGACACATTTGAATGGTGTATAACCATGTCGAACTCCGTAATTACTAGGAAAATGTCCTTATGTGCATATATAAGTCTTAAGCTAAATAGATTAGATGCTACAGAAAATTAAATATTTGGGGTTCAGTGGATCATATTGTCATTCAGTTCTTGTATAGTTATACAATTTGTATAGACACGATTTGAAATTACGTTATTGTGAAATAAGAAAAGGAATCGCATTTGAGCAATCTCAAATCGCTCCAATATAAAATGTTGAGTCAATACCTTTGGGTTATAACTTTGGTATATTTTATTTAAAGGTAGGTTAAACTAGCAAAAAAAATCAATATTATATGTTGTATATCCCTACAAATTCTCATTATCCCTTTTTTTCCATTACAGACTTCTTGATGGGTCAGACTCATAATATTCTAGTGAGTGCATGGTTTTAATTTATATTATTCTTAATATGTATATGTTTTTCTGAATTCTTAATAGATTAGAATTCAGAACATTGAGTTTAGTAGCGTTTGTTTGATTAGTAATATAAAGTCAGGTAAATGGAGTGAATGCATCTTTATTTGTACTGTTCTGCTTATCATTGATTCATTGCTAACAATAGTCCTATATATAGTTATGAAGGAGACTACACTCGAGCATGCAAGGAGATATCGAACTTAAAAAATTTTGTTGCAGATTCAGTAGTAATCATTATTTTATTTTTATTCAATTTTTCTACTATAATTAATAAAATATCAAAATAAATTTTGCAAACTCGTAGTAAAGCATGTTTTTTATATATATTTACCTGTTAGAAATTATAAGTACTTTTTTCTATGCTTTGTACGTCTTAGTGTTATTAATATACTTGTAGATAAATTTTACGAGGGAAGTACTTTTGTCTTTGCCCTATAAGTCTTATTGTTATTAACATACCTATAGACAAATTGTACGAGGGAAGTACTCTTGTCTATGCCTTTTATGGTCAGAAGTTGAATTTGTCAATATTTGGTTCTCTTCCTTCTCAGGTCAAAGTTAATAATAAAAAGATACATTATTTGGAAAACTTGATAATAGTTTAGAAAAAAAATATGTTAATTAATTGTAGGTTGTTGATAAGGAGAATGGTATCGCTGCTTTTCAAATGGACACGGGTAATATTCTATATTATATGATTTTCTTATATACATGCTTTTAAATTGTCTTTGCATATAATTACTTGAATATCCTCCAACATCTCTATTCATATTTAGGGATTTTCTCTAACTAAATTTAGTAATTATCCAAAACTTAAATGACTCATTATTTACGGAGTGAGCTATAGAAACTTATCAACTCTGACCATGAACATGTTTAAATTTATTTGTTACAACTTACAAGAGCTAGTGGATTTCTTATTATTGCTTTTCTAGTTAAAAAAACAGAAAGTTACTATCAATTTTCCAAACTTCAATCACTATTCTATTTCACGCAAAGTGTGTTTGTACTGGCTATATATCTTCTTCAATGTTTCATTTTAGTCTTTTCTTTTTATAGGAAAAATGGATATAATTTTTTAGTGCAGATATCTATGACAATTCAAGAAAACGTATGACCATACTGACAATCTAGTGCACAAAGTACATAGAAATTCTACGAGGAGATAAACAAAAAAATCATTGATTTAGTGTAGTGGTAGGTACTTTCTATGATAAATTGTTTTTGAAAAGACAATTAGATCAATTATTTCTTACTTTTTCTAGTTCTTCATGATATGTTGTACTAAGCTTACGCTTACAATCTTACAAGCAAGTAAGGTATTACTCACAGCACAACCTTTATCAGCAGTGTAACCAGACGTATGTTCTTCTCAACATGCTAACCATTTTTTACTATGCACTGCAGTATGAACCTGTTAATATAACACATGAAATATAAGAAAATAACAAACAAAACTAATCATGCTACGTGTAGTTACTAAGCTTAATAATTCTTTATACCACAGGACTATACATAAATGTGCAGTAATTACTCGAACTTTAAATAAATATTATATTATTCTATTCATATATTAAGCTTAAAAATTACTATTTATAACTTACGCACGCTTAGCTTCTAGCTACTCCTATGGATAAGGTGTTTGTTAATGGTGTATTCTAGAACTAATTATGGATGACAATGCTGATCGGTCCCACAATGTAACGAACGCGGATTTTGCCCGCTCGAAAATCGACATCCATACTTCAAATCGTATTCGAATGCCATAGATTCGATCGTTCAAATCCGATTCGCCGGAGCTTATAACAACATTAAGTAAACAACACAGCGGAATAAAAGAATAATACATTGATATACAGCTCTGATACAATATCTGATACAACAGACGATCCAATAGATATCAATATACATCAGAGATATGATAAAATAAAATAGCAGCGGAAAAGAAAAAGACAGATAACATCTAGCAGTGGAACAATATAACTCTAAGATAGTCTTCAAAAGAGAACTCCAAAAATAACTGCAACTCCATTTCCAAGAATTAATCTAGCAATAGCTCGAACTCCCAATAACGATGCACCAAGCTCAGCAAGACTGGTGCGATCCAAAGACTGAACTAGCTCCAGATAATCTACTAAACCTGACTATCTGAAAAACCCAACTCTAGACTGCTCGTGTAGAAAATAATGAGCACCCAGAGTTTAGGAAAGAAACAATAAACTCTGGATCAGTCGTGGGACTGGTGTGAGCAACAAAAACAGTTTATCTTTTAAAAACAATCAAAGAAAGAATTTTAAAGTCGATTCGCAATGCTTTTTAAAAATGAGACTACCATAAGACCCCCCCCACACACACAATGCAAACACAGACTTGGAGGAGATTTCTTCTGATGATAGTCAAAGATGCTTGATACGCATTAAAAAGAACATTTGATATTATTACTAGTGCATACTGTAAGAAAAATATTTCGAAAGTAGAATATAAATCTTAGCCAGCATAGGTACCATTATATTATGCCTACTATAGCTACCATATTAGATGGCAGGTTCTACAACTAATACCGTACAAGGTTTCGTATTGTTTCTTTGGATTTCCAACGAATGGTCAGGCCAAGGAACTTCCCATTGCCACATGAGAATGCCTCTGGATGGACATCCCCGAGAACCAAACCGGATCTCTACCAACACAAGGCCGGGTTACCCCTAACTGAGTAACAACTGACCGAATATGCCATCCCCCGGTCCTTCGGGACCTTTCAACCGAGCGCTCGCAATCAATTCACACAATCATAAAGTGTTTTCAACATGAGTAAGTATCTGGGCTCCATAGCATGATACCACCCTTTTCCAGAAGGAAATGCACATATCCTAAAGGGCGCTACCCCTCATAACCTTGCTGCTTCTTTCCTGTTTTGACCATTCCGGGGTGTGAGGCTCGACGAAGTCTCGTCCACAAAAACATACTTTATTCAAAAGCCATGCTTTGGGTCAACAAATGATCATAGAAATGATCACCAGGATAGACGATCAAACAAATGATCCTATCACAAATAATCAACACAATGATCATTTCACAGCAACACTCAGCATGTCACATTACCAAATTGGGAATATATCGCTGATAACATTCAACTACATAACCTCTGAGCTCGTACGTCTCAGAGAAGGGTGTTAAGCTAAGAGAATAAATTCTCCGCCACCAACAGAAATATATTTGAAAGAAATCGGCTTTATATCTCAATTTGTAATGTCAGACATACAATCCATACAAGTCTGTTCCGGGATCGAACAGAACCAAAGGCACTTCCAAAGAAGTCCTTGCAATCCGGATATTCACTAATCACGTTTGGACTCCCCATCACATATGGAGTCTCTATACCGGGGACCATTCGATGCAAAGACATTCGACGAGTTATCCTTACGTTTTCGAAAATATCCGGTCTTCACCACCGGTCTTCAAATGCTATCCATAACGACATATCACATATTTGGAATGGGGTATATGACACAAAGGTCCTCTCCCGGCTAAACCGAATAGTGAGCGCAATATTTACAAGAAATATATGGATATTGGGATTTCAATTAAGTCACAACTTATTACCCAAAACTTTCTTCCAAATGGTTTAAACCAATTACCATTTCAAATCTTTATATTACAAAAAGATTTATTTCACAAAGTTCCATTTACAGATTTCAAAACAATTTCTATTTCATTTGGATTAACTCGTTAAATCTTTATATCAAAGATTTAACTTATAGCTTTCAAATCGTTTCTATAACTTGGAAATTATTTTCATTTTTAAACTAGAAATCTTTTTAACACAAATTGGAAGTTCATTTCTTATGTGAAAGCTTTTATTATGAGAAAACAAACAGTTTTTGTTTCAGAGAAATCCAATTAATTTACACGAGTTAAAGCCCTTGAATTCTATTCACATCCCCAAATCAATACTTTTAAAATAGTTTAACCCATATATATAACTGGTATAACATTTTTAATCCCTAGTTTTAAATAATAGAATTCAATTTCAAATCTTGAATTCAAGTTCAAATCAAAATTGTTCAACTTCATATTTTATCGAGTTATTCAAAATAAACTTCATCTATGAAATTCCATTTCAAAAGCTTTTCACTTTAAATCCAATCCATTTCCAAAACATTTGAATTCAAATATTCAAATTTAAAACTATTTCAAAAATCTGTGACTTAATCGATTTCCTCGTAAAATCCATATTGGTGTGTGTATAAGTGTGGTCCAGGGGTTATACACAGTAGTGCAACATCATACAATTATCACTGATTAGTACATAGGAATATAGTCGATAAGCGGTATTAACTATTACGCTTATCGTTCATATACAGATCACAGATATATATCACAGATAAGTAAATTACAGATCATAACATAAATCAGGATAATCATAAAGCATCATATAACAGGGATATCAACAATCAAGTCATCCAATATAATCCAAACATCCATAAATAGGATTAATTTAATTATTTGATTAATTTAAATCAGATTAAATTTCTATGAATAATTCTTCTCATATTTATTATCAAAATAAATTTCAAGTAAATGATCCTCATTAACTATTCATAATTATTTAATTACTATTCTTAAGTAATTAAACTCAATTTAACTATCGTTAATTATCATTTAATTAACCTTTAAAATCATATGTTTAATCACTGATTATTTAATTAATTAAGTTCTAAACTGTAACTTAATAAATCTTAATTACTTGATTAAATAACCTTAATCATTTGTTTAAAAGACAACTCTTTATTAATTTAATGAATCTTATTTACAAATTAATTTACCTTAATTAATTTAACTCAAATCCTAATTTCTTGATTAAATAAATTAATCAATTATTCACTTGAACTAATTTAATGAGTGCATATCATTTTATCTTTACTAATTCAAATTTAAGACATTTTCTAACTAATGTTTTAATTATCATCACAAAGCAAATTTAAACAATTTAAATATTAAAACTTCTTCGATTTCAGACTAGGATTCAAATTATCTTTAATTCAGATTTAAATTTAAATTTAAATTTTTAATTTCAACTTGCTTAAATTTTTCATTTAAAATTTCAACTCCATTTCAAATTTCTTTAATTATTGACCACTTTGAAATTATTAAAATAATTTAAATTTTTGAAACTTTATTTCTAATCGACTATTTTTACATCACTTACCTTATTAATCTCTTACAATAAATATTAACTTAGCTACTAATTTCTAACTTAGCTTAGTAATTAACATACCAAACTAAAACATGTTGTACGTTAAGTCAGATAGCGACCCGAGACAAACTCCAATCCTACTCGAGGCTGTCTCAAGGCTTCCCCGCGTCTCTCTCTCTCCCACCCATCCTGTTCTTCTCCCCAGTCTTTTTTTTTATATACAAGCTTAACTTAAAAAAATTAAAACTGCAGTATCAATAACCATTCACGCGCGCACCGGAATCAACTCGAAGCAACTATCCAAAATTCTCGAGTATCACTCGAGTCAAATCATCACGCGACTCCTGTGAAATAACTGCGCCACCGTGCACGTGCACGTGAACCCCAACCACCACTGGCCACTGTCGCGATCCTCAGCAAGTCAACGATAATGCCTTGAAGTCTTTCGACCACCCAAACAAGTGAGAAGTTCATCAAATCAAAATCGAGCAGTGCAGGAGAACCAGGAAACCCAACCATCTTACCCTCTGAAACCACTGCCGCACCTCCACAACCCTTCCACGAAGCCATCACCAAAACGCGGTACGACTCGATTACCCAGAGATTACGTATTTGCCTCAGTTAACGGTCTGACCAAAATTAGGTTTAGAAACACAAATTGGTTCGCCGACGACGCCTCAATGGTCAGATGCTTTATCGGTCATTTTTCCAAGACTCCCCACTCATTTCTCCACCTCCTGACGAAACCCCGAGGCTTCATCTTCCAGAGATCATCAGCAGTTTCCTCGAACCCACTTTCCAGTCATCCTAGAATTGCATACGAAATCCTAAACTAAAATCTGTAATTTTTATCTTAAAAATCATATTTTCCAAAAGTGTTTCCAGTTATAAAATTAGATTGTAAAATTTTAATACTTAATTTTATCATATTAACAGGTATTACCACTGTTTCTTCCAGATACTGGAAATTTTCAAACTAAACATATTTTTTCATATTTTTTTTTTATATCTTAGATTAAGTTTAAACTTAACTAATCTATTCGAATGCAGAGTTTATCAATGACCGTATACAAAAATTTAGTATTTTAAACTAATATTTTAAAGCCTGTGTCAAGAACAGGGAAGGAACAACCATTCAGACAAGCATTTTTTTTTTAAAGCAACTTCAACTTTGGGTTACAATCCATTTCAGAATGAGGGAGAGAGAGAGATTCAAATTTGATTTTGATATGGTTTACTCTTTTAAACAGAAAGCTATATGTAACTGTGTTTCACAGTTTCCAGCAACAAGAAAATCACTAACTTGCTTTGATTTAATACTGACTTATGGTACAGGGTTAAACAACATTTCCTTTTCTTTTCTTTTCTTTTTTTTTTCTTATCCTGAAGCTAAACAGGGAGTTACATTCTTGTGCAATCATACACAGGCCAAACATTCATTTACATACTCAAAATCCTTGCATGCAACCCAAAGATTAACTCTACAATATCATCCAAGAATTCACACAGCAACAAGATTGGGAAAGAACAAAAATTTACTCACAGTTTGAAGAAGAAAGACAGAGATGCCTTCTTGTTGACATAGGCTGAGCTTCCTCTGGTTTGCTGAAGCTTTTAAGTCTTCTGTTTTGAATTGATTTAAGTTGTTTGTTTGTTTGAATCTTGTTTAAGTTTTGAGTGACACTTGCTTTTGCTTCTTCTTTTTTTCTTTTCTCAGTTTTGAAGAATGAAACTGTAATGATAATTTGATGTGTATATGAAGTTAAAGTATACAGGGTATACAAATCTTGTATAGGGTGGTGATATACTGTTGTTTGATAAATAGCAAGGAACTGATTTTAGTTATGGGCTAGAGGTGTAAACATTAAATGCATGTGTACTTCTTCCATGCTTGCCTACATCTTTTTCTTTTTTTTTTCTTTTTTTTTTACTCGGCTGAGATGAAGGCATTACATGCTTGTTTTACTGCAGATTGGATGGTGGCTGCAGCTTTGTTTATGTTCATGCAGTATTTATTTTACTTCTACTTTACTGCATACTAGAAATATAAAGTCCTATTGTTTGTGAATATAGTTGTACTATTTGTAGATGTTATGTTCACTTATTTTCTTTGTTTGTTATATTTTACTTTGTTTTGTTTCTTATTTATTTATTTGTTTGTTTATAGATAAAAATGTGGTTGTACTTTATCCTTTGTTTATTTGTAATACTTGGTGGCTGCAGATACTTGCATGCATATGGATATAGATATAAAGTAGTTTTAGTTATGTTTGTTACTTGTATTGTATTACTTTGTATTGCATACTTAAGTTTTTAATATCTTTCTTTCTTTTTCAAGTGTTCACACTTATGTTTGGTCTTACACTTTAACTTTATAATATTACTTATAATATAAATAAATTTCCATTTAAATTTGTTATTAGATTTCACTTTACGTGTTAGTTCATTTTTTATTTATCCTATATATATTTGTATTTTATTTTATAGATGTACATTGATTTTAAAACACAGCGTAAATTGTTTGTTAAGTTTTACTTTGTTTAGTTTATTTATTTTTACTTTTATATTTTTATAGTTTACATAACCAAAATTTTAAGGTATTTATTTTATACATATATTTTATTTAAACTTTATTTAAAATTCAAAAACTAATAAGTAAATACATCTTATTTAATTTGAAAAATTCAACCAAATCAATAATTCAATCTAAAATTTAAATTAAATTATAAATTTAAATTCGTCTTTAAAATCAGGATCGTTACAGACTTCCCCACTTAAAAGAATTTCGTCCTCGAAATTCGCAGGCACGAAAACAACACAGAGATAGACTCAATCTCTACAATTTCTCAAATACAAGATATGGATTCCAAATTCAAGTCGGAATATCCCAAAATATATACCAATTTGTCCCTCTTCGGACTTCAACCAACCCAAGAAATTACAACAAAATTTCAAAATTTGGTTTTAAACGAAATCGTTTTATCGATACAATTCGATTTAGCTTCTTCTTCTATTAATCAATTTTAACTCAATTCAAAATTTCTAATTTATTCAAAATTCCTAATTCATTCAAATTTATTCATTAAAGTTTAAAATCAAAACTGATAGGAAACCGATGAAGATACGAAATAAGGATTTTCTACAACGATTCGTATGGCTATCACCGCACCGAAACTTCTTCTGGAGCTGGTACGAAGCAATCAAAAGAATTTAGAAACGAATCAAAGAAATTGATAAGAAAGTTATTTCAACTGTTGCAGGGTATTGACAAATTATAGCCGTATTGCCATGTCCCCTATCTCATTCTCTTCTTGCACTCATACTTACTATCAGTAAATAGTAAGAGAATTTACTGAGGCATTCAAACAGATATCTTAGGGATATACTCATTCTAGGGTATACTTCGCCCTATCTCTAATGAGTTACTTAATGTGTTATACTCCTGAGCTAAAGTTCAACCTTAGCTCTGATACCAAATGTAATGAACGCGAATTTTGCCCACTCGAAAATCGACATCCATACTTCAAATCGTATTCGAATGCCATAGATTCAATCGTTCAAATCCGATTCGCCGGAGCTTATAACAACATTAAGTAAACAACACAGCGGAATAAAAGAATAATACATTGATATACAGCTTTGATACAATATCTGATACAACAGACGATCCAATAGATATCAATATACATCAGAGATATGATAAAATAAAATAGCAGCGGAAAAGAAAAAGACAGATAACATCTAGCAGTGGAACAATATAACTCTAAGATAGTCTTCAAAAGAGAACTCCAAAAATAACTGCAACTCCATTTCCAAGAATTAATCTAGCAATAGCTCGAACTCCCAATAACGATGCACCAAGCTCAGCAAGACTGGTGCGATCCAAAGACTGAACTAGCTCCAGATAATCTACTAAACCTGACTATCTGAAAAACCCAACTCTAGACTGCTCGTGTAGAAAATAATGAGCACCCAAAGTTTAGGAAAGAAACAATAAACTCTGGATCAGTCGTGGGACTGGTGTGAGCAACAAAAACAGTTTATCTTTTAAAAACAATCAAAGAAAGAATTTTAAAGCCGATTCGCAATGCTTTTTAAAAATGAGACTACCATAAGACCTCCCGCCACACACACAATGCAAACGCAGACTTGGAGGAGATTTCTTCTTATGATAGTCAAAGATGCTTGATACGCATTAAAAAGAACATTTGATATCATTACTAGTGCATAGTGTAAGAAAAATATTTCGAAAGTAGAATATAAATCTTAGCCAGCATAGGTACCATTATATTATGCCTACTATAGCTACCATATTAGATGGCAGGTTCTACAACTAATACCGTACAAGGTTTCGTATTGTTTCTTTGGATTTCCAACGAATGGTCAGGCCAAGGAACTTCCCATTGCCACATAAGAATGCCTCTGGATGGACATCCCCGAGAACCAAACCGGATCTCTACCAACACAAGGCCGGGTTACCCCTAACTGAGTAACAACTGACCGAATATGCCATCCCCCGGTCCTTCGGGACCTTTCAACCGAGCGCTCGCAATCAATTCACACAATCATAAAGTGTTTTCAACATGAGTAAGTATCTGGGCTCCATACCATGATACCACCCTTTTCCCGAAGGAAATGCACATATCCTAAAGGGCGCTACCCCTCATAACCTTGCTGCTTCTTTCCTGTTTTGACCATTCCGGGGTGTGAGGCTCGACGAAGTCTCGTCCACAAAAACATACTTTATACAAAAGCCATGCTTTGGGTCAACAAATGATCATAGAAATGATCACCAGGATAGACGATCAAACAAATGATCCTATCACAAATAATCAACACAATGATCATTTCACAGCAACACTCAGCATGTCACATTACCAAATTGGGAATATATCGCTGATAACATTCAACTACATAACCTCTGAGCTCGTACGTCTCAGAGAAGGGTGTTAAGCTAAGAGAATAAATTCTCCGCCACCAACAGAAATATATTTGAAAGAAATCGGCTTTATATCTCAATTTGTAATGTCAGACATACAATCCATACAAGTCTGTTCCGGGATCGAACAGAACCGAAGGCACTTCCAAAGAAGTCCTTGCAATCCGGATATTCACTAATCACGTTTGGACTCCCCATCACATATGGAGTCTCTATACCGGGGACCATTCGATGCAAAGACATTCGACTAGTTATCCTTACGTTTTCGAAAATATCCGGTCTTCACCACCGGTCTTCAAATGCTATCCATAACGACATATCACATATTCGGAATGGGGTATATGACACAAAGGTCCTCTCCCGGCTAAACCGAATAGTGAGCGCAATATTTACAAGAAATATATGGATATTGGGATTTCAATTAAGTCACAACTTATTACCCAAAACTTTCTTCCAAATGGTTTAAACCAATTACCATTTCAAATCTTTATATTACAAAAACATTTATTTCACAAAGTTCCATTTACAGATTTCAAAACAATTTCTATTTCATTTGGATTAACTCGTTAAATCTTTATATCAAAGATTTAACTTATAGCTTTCAAATCGTTTCTATAACTTGGAAATTATTTTCATTTTTAAACTAGAAATCCTTTTAACACAAATTGGAAGTTCATTTCTTATGTGAAAGCTTTTATTATGAGAAAACAAACAGTTTTTGTTTCAGAGAAATCTAATTAATTTACACGAGTTAAAGCCCTTGAATTCTATTCACATCCCCAAATCAATACTTTTAAAATAGTTTAACCCATATATATAACTGGTATAACATTTTTAATCCCTAGTTTTAAATCATAGAATTCAATTTCAAATCTTGAATTCAAGTTCAAATCAAAATTATTCAACTTCATATTTTATCGAGTTATTCAAAATAAACTTCATCTATGAAATTCCATTTCAAAAGCTTTTCACTTTAAACCCAATCCATTTCCAAAACATTTGAATTCAAATATTCAAATTTAAAACTATTTCAAAAATCTGTGACTTAATCGATTTCCTCGTAAAATCCATATTGGTGTGTGTATAAGTGTGGTCCAGGGGTTATACACAGTAGTGCAACATCATACAATTATCACTGATTAATACATAGGAATATAGTCGATAAGCGGTATTAACTATTACGCTTATCGTTCATATACAGATCACAGATATATATCACAGATAAGTAAATTACAGATCACAACATAAATCAGGATAATCATAAAGCATCATATAACAGGGATATCAACAATCAAGTCATCCAATATAATCCAAACATCCATAAATAGGATTAATTTAATTATTTGATTAATTTAAATCAGATTAAATTTCTATGAATAATTCTTCTCACATTTATTATCAAAATAAATTTCAAGTAAATGATCCTCATTAACTATTCATAATTATTTAATTACTATTCTTAAGTAATTAAACTCAATTTAACTATCGTTAATTATCACTTAATTAAGCTTTAAAATCATATGTTTAATCACTGATTATTTAATTAATTAAGTTCTAAACTGTAACTTAATAAATCTTAATTACTTGATTAAATAACCTTAATCATTTGTTTAAAAGACAACTCTTTATTAATTTAATGAATCTTATTTACAAATTAATTTACCTTAATTAATTTAACTCAAATCCTAATTTCTTGATTAAATAAATTAATCAATTATTCACTTGAACTAATTTAATGAGTGCATATCATTTTAGCTTTACTAATTCAAATTTAAGACATTTTCTAACTAATGTTTTAATTATCATCACAAAGCAAATTTAAACAATTTAAATATTAAAACTTCTTCGATTTCAGACTAGGATTCAAATTATCTTTAATTCAGATTTAAATTTAAATTTAAATTTTTAATTTCAACTTGCTTAAATTTTTCATTTAAAATTTCAACTCCATTTCAAATTTCTTTAATTATTGACCACTTTTAAATTATTAAAATAATTTAAATTTTTGAAACTTTATTTCTAATCGACTATTTTTACATCACTTACCTTATTAATCTCTTACAATAAATATTAACTTAACTACTAATTTCTAACTTAGCTTAGTTATTAACATACCAAACTAAAACATGTTGTACGTTAAGTCAGATAGCGACCCGAGACAAACTCCAATCCTACTCGAGGCTGTCTCAAGGCTTCCCCGCGTCTCTCTCTCTCTCACCCATCCTGTTCTTCTCCCCAGTCTTCTTCTTTTTTTTTTATATACAAGCTTAACTTAAAAAAAATTAAAACTGCAGTATCAATAACCATTCACGCGCGCACCAGAATCAACTCGAAGCAACTATCCAAAATTCTCGAGTATCACTCGAGTCAAATCATCACGCGACTCCTGTGAAATAACTGCGCCACCGTGCACATGCACGTGAACCCCAACCACCACTGGCCACTGTCGCGATCCTCAGCAAGTCAACGATAATGCCTTGAAGTCTTTCGACCACCCAAACAAGTGAGAAGTTCATCAAATCAAAATCGAGCAGTGCAGGAGAACCAGGAAACCCAACCATCTTACCCTCTGAAACCACTGCCGCACCTCCACAACCCCTCCACGAAGCCATCACCAAAACGCGGTACGACTCGATTACCCAGAGATTATGCATTTGCCTCAGTTAACGGTCTGACCAAAATTAGGTTTAGAAACACAAATTGGTTCGCCGACGACGCCTCAATGGTCAGATGCTTTATCGGTCATTTTTCCAAGACTCCCCACTCATTTCTCCACCTCCTGACGAAACCCCGAGGCTTCATCTTCCAGAGATCATCAGCAGTTTCCTCGAACCCACTTTCCAGTCATCCTAGAATTGCATACGAAATCCTAAACTAAAATCTGTAATTTTTATCTTAAAAATCATATTTTCCAAAAGTGTTTCCAGTTATAAAATTAGATTGTAAAATTTTAATACTTAATTTTATCATATTAACAGGTATTACCACTGTTTCTTCCAGATACTGGAAATTTTCAAACTAAACATATTTTTTCATATTTTTTTTTATATCTTAGATTAAGTTTAAACTTAACTAATCTATTCGAATGCAGAGTTTATCAATGACCGTATACAAAAATTTAGTATTTTAAACTAATATTTTAAAGCCCGTGTCAAGAACAGGGAAGGAACAACCATTCAGACAAGCATTTTTTTTTTAAAGCAACTTCAACTTTGGGTTACAATCCATTTCAGAATGAGGGAGAGAGAGAGATTCAAATTTGATTTTGATATGGTTTACTCTTTTAAACAGAAAGCTATATGTAACTGTGTTTCACAGTTTCCAGCAACAAGAAAATCACTAACTTGCTTTGATTTATTACTGACTTATGGTACAGGGTTAAACAACATTTCCTTTTCTTTTCTTTTCTTTTTTTTTCTTTTTTTTCTTATCCTGAAGCTAAACAGGGAGTTACATTCTTGTGCAATCATACACAGGCCAAACATTCATTTACATACTCAAAATCCTTGCATGCAACCCAAAGATTAACTCTACAATATCATCCAAGAATTCACACAGCAACAAGATTGGGAAAGAACAAAAATTTACTCACAGTTTGAAGAAGAAAGACATAGATGCCTTCTTGTTGACATAGGCTGAGCTTCCTCTGGTTTGCTGAAGCTTTTAAGTCTTCAGTTTTGAATTGATTTAAGTTGTTTGTTTGTTTGAATCTTGTTTAAGTTTTGAGTGACACTTGCTTTTGCTTCTTTTTTTTTTTTCTTTTCTCAGTTTTGAAGAATGAAACTGTAATGATAATTTGATGTGTATATGAAGTTAAAGTATACAGGGTATACAAATCTTGTATAGGGTGGTGATATACTGTTGTTTGATAAATAGCAAGGAACTGATTTTAGTTATGGGCTAGAGGTGTAAACATTAAATGCATGTGTACTTCTTCCATGCTTGCCTACATCTTTTTCTTTTTTTTTCTTTTTTCTTTTACTCGGCTGAGATGAAGGCATTACATGCTTGTTTTACTGCAGATTGGATGGTGGCTGCAGCTTTGTTTATGTTCATGCAGTATTTATTTTACTTCTACTTTACTGCATACTAGAAATATAAAGTCCTATTGTTTGTGAATATAGTTGTACTGTTTGTAGATGTTATGTTCACTTATTTTCTTTGTTTGTTATATTTTACTTTGTTTTGTTTCTTATTTATTTATTTGTTTGTTTATAGATAAAAATGTGGTTATACTTTATCCTTTGTTTATTTGTAATACTTGGTGGCTGCAGATACTTGCATGCATATAGATATAGATATAAAGTAGTTTTAGTTATGTTTGTTACTTGTATTGTATTACTTTGTATTGCATACTTAAGTTTTTAATATCTTTCTTTCTTTTTCAAGTGTTCACACTTATGTTTGGTCTTACACTTTAACTTTATAATATTACTTATAATATAAATAAATTTCCATTTAAATTTGTTATTAGATTTCACTTTACGTGTTAGTTCATTTTTTATTTATCCTATATATATTTGTATTTTATTTTATAGATGTACATTGATTTTAAAACACAACGTAAATTGTTTGTTAAGTTTTACTTTGTTTAGTTTATTTATTTTTACTTTTATATTTTTATAGTTTACATAACCAAAATTTTAAGGTATTTATTTTATACATATATTTTATTTAAACTTTATTTAAAATTCAAAAACAAATAAGTAAATACATCTTATTTAATTTGAAAATTTCAACCAAATCAATAATTGTAACATCCCGCCTTTTCGCACACTTTAAACCGACACTTGTCCCAATTCAAAGCATACGCAAGGGCGGATTGTTATGGGGTAAATAGGAAAAATGGAGAAGAAATAAAACGAAAATAGAATCTCACAGCGGAAGGATAAAATATAATAACAAATATACAGTTTCATAAACAGTTTACAAAAGCTTGATTCTTCTTTTACAATAAATATCAGAGTTACACATACCAATACGAGCAATGCAGCGGAATAGAAAGAGTGTGGTGCAATACTATATGTAAAATAATACTGATTCTTCGTCTTCGTCCTCCAATGCTAAAATCTGCTATCCTGAAACGCTCGGACTGACCCGAGCGAATTTGAAAAGACAAAAACAATCGAGTCAGACTAGAAAATCTTATGTGAGCTAAATAAACAGAAATAAATATGAGTACAGTAACTGTAACAGCCCAATTTTTTTTACAAGTATTTTTCACTTGTATTTTTTTTTTTTTTTTTTTTTTGAAAAAAAAACTTTGGGGTTTATTTAAAGTGATTAAAATAAAATATGAAGAATGTAAACCAATTTAAATTTTAGTTAAGTATTATTTTTGAAGGATTTAGTGTATTTATAAACTGTTAAATATCGCGTTTAAAAGGACGCGTAAAATTTATGGTAAGTAATGTAATAAAACGTGTAAAATTTAAAACGTTATTTTATATATATATATTTTTGATGTTTTGTATTACGTCAGTTTGACGTACTTTTAAAATCATATATAAACACCTTTATGTATTAAAACATCAGTTAGTGATTTTTAAGACGAACGTTACTTTTGGTTGTAACTGACAGTTTGGTTTTAAATAAAATGTGTATATACGTTTCCATTTCCAAAAGCTTTGAAAAATTCTTGCCGTCATTTAATTAAATCAAACTAAAAAAAATAATATATCAATTCTCATATAATTGGAACGGTTCATATTTTGCCATTCCTCTGATCACGAAACCTTATCTGCCTAAATCTACAATCACGCATATATCATTTGAAAGAAAATCAATTTTGCCTTCCTTTGCGCGTGACACAAAATTTTATTCTTTTAACATTTTTGACATTTGCCTCTTACCATTTGTTTCTTGAGCATGTCACTGTATTCATTTATTCACGCAACCTAAATGGACTAATATATTTGATTGCCTAAAAATCAACTCATGCATTCAATTTAACCTTGCCTATCTTTTCAAATTCTCACATTCCTATTTATATCTCTCTGTTTCCACTGCCTTTATTTTGCAAGATAAAAAAATTTTCGTTCCTATAATCACGCATATAAAGTAAAAAAATCGTATTTAAATATCTTTATGGAGAAAAATATCAGTCAGTGATTTTAAGACGGACGTTATTTTGTTTTAAAGGACCGTTTGATTTCTTTTAATAAATGGTATACGTTCTTTGCCTAAAGCTTACATAAATATTCACCTTTTCATTTATGGGTATCAAACTAAAATCAAGATTTTAGCTAAAATAAAATGGATCACACGTGAGCAACATTAGTGCATTTGTATATATGTAACGTTCGCATTTTTGCTTATTCCTCTTACCCTCTGTTGTCATCAGCTTTACCAAACATCACGCTTGCCCTTCCTTTGATCAATATTCCCCTTAAGTAACGTACAAACTTTATAAATCAAACCATGTATCACGCAAGTCATTTATTTCCCATAATCCAAGCTGCCATTTTCTCTGCCTTTTGTTTACAAATTTTCGAATACTGATCAAACTTTATACGTTGGAAAAAAAAAAAAAAAAAAAAAAAAAAAAAAACTCACCACTCTTCAAAGCATTGTAAATTTTCCTCTGGCAATTTCGTTCGAAGCATCAGGTAATTGTCTTATTGTTTTCTCTTTCTTTTCCTTCTAGTTTTTCCTTTCCTCAGTTTTTTTTGTTCTCATTTGATATGCTCGGCCACTCCAACCCATCTACTTCACCCGATCTAGTTGACAAACTTTGGAAATTTATGAGTCATCACATCTGTAGAAATCTAATATGTGTGTGCAAAGAGATGGTGTAGTTGACCCAGATTTAATTTAATGCTAGCTTAAAGTTTACGCGTACTATCACTACGGAAAAATGGGTTATTCATTGTATATATCATACTTAGTTTTGGGTCAAACAAAATAGAAAGTCAATAATGTTCATTGAAAAAAAAAAAAGAAAAAAAAAAGAAAAAAAAAAAAGAAGAAAGAAATATATATGTAAAACAGAGGAAGGAGAGGAAGGGAAGAGGGAGAGGAGAGATTTGAGGGTACCTGTACATGCGTGTATCAGTGAGAAGCTTTGCCTTTTTGCATATATTAGACAATTTACCTGTACTAAATGCATATCATATAGGAAGCAGTGCCTGCATATTTTTAACATAAATATAGTTCAGACTATATAGTGTGTGTGCAAGCATCTATTAAAAAAGATCCATGCATTTAGTCGAAAGATTGGGCGAATTGTGCATGTGATATATATATTTATAAAAAAAAAAAAAAAACACACACACTGAATTAAATGCTTACAATTTATAAGCTTTCATTCCAAACAATATTTCAATTTGTACCGGACATTGATTTAATTTAATTTACTATTTAATATTATTAATTCATTAACTAAATTCACTACTTACCTTTGTTCTCTTATATGCAACTCTTAGCCTAATATAACAATTTACATCACTTCAATTTATTCGTCATTTTGTTTCAACTGTAAATACTTAGCCTTATATTCCCATGGTTTCATTTCCTTCTCAACGTTTGCTTCATTATTAATTTTAAAATCTTTATTTCTTCTAAAGTAAATTTGCGTAAATCTTATTAAAATGACAAATTTAATTAACGAAAATGACAGGTCGTTACACATATAAAAAAAAAAGAGAATATTTATAATTTAGAAATGATATAATAAAATTTTATAAAGGAAGTAACGTGCAGATCAAATAATGTACTATCCATGCATTAGTTTGTAGTATAGGCTGGGTGAAAACTTTTGCATGTGTACACGCAAATCTAGTAGGAAATAGGCAGTGTGTTTTTGCGTGAAGGGAAAAAATTAAGGGAGTGAAGTATTTGCATTTCTTTGGGTTACAGTGAGCGTACATTCTTAGTTGATATAGGCTTGGGCCGTGACCTTATGCATACTTCCAGTTGAAGTTTAGTAATGTGGTGGTTGTGCGTTTTGTTTAATTAAATAATAGAGTATATATATAAAAGGTAGAAAAAAAAAAGATTTTATTTTGGGCCGAGTTGTTCGTCAAGTAGGGTGGTGTAGTGGTCGAGCGTATCGTGCCAAATTTCTTTGACTCTATTCGTTCCAATTGTTTCAAATATTTGCGTTGACCATAAATTTTAAAAGTCACGTATTCGGTATTTGGATCTTGTTATAGATTTGAATCTAGACGTGACATCCAGGGAAATTTGATCGCTACCCTCTGTGCGTTTCTTTTTTTTTGGTGGATTTTTCATTTTCGCTTGAATCAAATTTTCTGCAGCTTTCAGGTGAGTATTTCTCACCAGACATACGTATTTATATTTTGGTAAATTATTGCAAGTGTATGTGTAAAATTGTATTTCACTATTATCTGTCTGTAATGTAATATAGAATGATGGACCCCATTTAAATTGACACCTCATCAGTATTATCTGTTATATTATTTCTGCAGTTATATTATTAATTGTTATTTACTGCTTAAATCACCACTGCAAGTTCCCTGTTAAAGTTGGATTGTTATGGGCTGAAATAATGATTATTGTTAAACTAGTCTGTTAACTGCTTAACTGATAACTTGGGATTGCGGGTTTGAAATGATAGAACCCGGGGTTTTGTAAATTATGGGTTGAAATGATATAAATCCGTATCACTTGACCTAGGCTAGAGAACTATATACAAGCCCGTGGTCCTTATAATATTTTCTGAAATATTTAAAATTATTTTGGAAGTTAAATATTTGATTTAATATCTTTAAAGGATTTTATATTGATTTTGAATGAGTTATAAATGTTAATAAATAAATAAATAAATATTTGAATAAAATTTTGGAATATAACTTATTTTGGAAATTCTGGATTTTTGAAAGGATAAGATTTCAGTTAAGAAATATATATATAAGTTATATTTGGAAATATTTATTAAGTTAAACAATCTACTAAAGCATTTAAATGCTGTCTTTTGAAATTGGACTAGTTTTACCCGTAACTTTAGGTAGCATTTCCTAAGTGCTATAGAATCTGGAATTTGATTGTTTTGAAATTTAAGGAATTTGATAAATTATATTTATGTTTAAGTTTTGGAGACCTTTAAGATATGAGATTTATAACTGGATTTTTCTTAATAAATTTAAGATGAACATTCTAGTGTTAAGTAAATTTTGAAATTATTTAATGGCATAATTTTGGAGTTTTATCTATGGAATTTATGGGAATATTCAAGACGAAATAATAAACACTAATTTGTTGAAAGAAAAAATATCCAACCTTAGTTTTGAATATTAATACTCCAATTGGATATATATATAGGAATTGAAATGGTCTTGGGAACATGAAGTGATATTTAAATTATGGTTTAAAATAAAGAAATATATTTGTAAAGCTATGTAAATTATCTTCTTTACAAAGTAACCATAAAGTTAAACCATTTATATCCAAACCATTTGTGTTTTGGGAGTTATGTTTTTTTTAAAGAAAAATTTCCAATATATTATGGTTTAAAGGTATAATTCAAATATTTGGTTTCCAGATATTATAAATTTTAAGCAGTATGGTTTTGGAAAAGAATTATATTTGAATATAACGATATCATGTTGTTTTGGGTTTTAAATGATATCGTATTTATAGTTTTGAAATGGAAATGTTTATACTGGTTTTAAAGTATAAATTGTTTTTAAATGACCACGGGTTATAATAACGATGGGTTGGCAAAGAGACCGGGATCGAATATGGACATACTCTCTGTCGATACCGAAAACCACTTTGACCAACCGTGTACGCGGTGGAGATTCCAGAATGAAGTAGGTCGGTGGTGGCGTTTCCTGTAAGGTAAATACGTGGACCCGACTCCCGTGAGTTGGCATAAGGTGGCTAAAACAGGAGCAATTCCAGGCCAATGAGGTCATTCCTCTGATCGGACGCTCCTCTTCGATATTATACTATGATTTTGGATTGATTCGGTGGCCACCTCTATATTTTGATTTTGGGGAGTTAGTCCGAGGTGGGCGGTAACTGCGGCTACGCGTTTCCACCAGCCTGGATAGCAATTGGTATATCTACCCTGGCATTGCCTAGTTGTGCCGTGTCATCTACCATACCGAGCCTTGTACGAGTTTAGATTTCTCCCGTAGCCCGTGTGGTATCCTCTAGTTGCTTCCCGATCAGGAGGAGCTATGATATTGGATGGACTACTGGGACTATTACGTGTTAAGGTGGAAAATGTAAAGCCTTAATGCTATTTAAAAGTATGTTTATTTTATAAATAGACACTATTATAATAGCGCAATATACTACATAGTAAATAGTTTGACGGATCCTTAGAGGATGGGCGGTCCCAAGCATCCTTTAAGTTACTTGCTCTATATTACAGTACACTTGAATTAGCTTACATTATATAAGTATGTATGTCCTGACTCGAGTGTTATGTTTTATTTTTCGCTCGGGTCAGCCTGAGTTGCAGCTTCAATTTCTTCTCCGTAGCTAGGACACTCAGTAGATCATTCGCGCTGCTGGAAGTTGTTTCAGCCTTTATCTTTTCTGGAATTCAAGACTTTGAAGACTCTATCTCTATTTATGTCTTAAAATTTGTATTGAGGATTATAGACAATGTAAGTTCTGTTTTGTTGAAGTTATATCAGTGGCTTCATGAACCACTAAATTTTTAATTTCCGCTGCGAGATTCTGATATCTGTGTATGTGATTCTGTGATCTATTTATTGTATATTCTGAGTTTTGCCAAATTTATTCTACAACGCAGTATTTTGAACAATTCAAGTCCGACAATGTGCGGATGCGAATGGTTGAAAATATTGGGTCGTTACAGTAACTCAAGAGATGCTCGGGATTTACATCTCCTAAGGATCCGTTAAACTATTTACTATGTAGTATATTGCGCTATTATAATAGTGTCTAATTGTAAAATAAACTTACTTTTAAATAGCGTTAAGGCTTTACATTTTCCACCTTAACACGTAAAATGCCAATAGTCTATACAGTACCGTAATACCTCCTGATCGGGAAGCTACCAGAGGATACTCCATAGGTACGACACAAATAGAAACTCGTAGTAAAGGCTCGATATGGTAGGTGACACGGCACAACTAGGCAATGCCAGGGTAGATATACCAATTGCTATCCAGGCTGGTGGAAACGCGTAGCCGCAGTTACCGCCCACCTCGGACTAACTCCCCAAAATCAAAATATAGAAGTGGCCACTGAATCAAATCCAAGTCAAAGTATAATATCGAAGAGGAGCGTCCGATCAGAGGAATGACCTCATTGGCCTGAGAATCGCTCCTGTTTTAGCCACCTTATGCCAACTCACGGGAGTTGGGTCCACGTATTTACCTTACAGGAAACGTCGCCACCACCTACTTCATTCTGGAATCTCCACCGCGTACACGGTTAGTCAAAGTGGTTTTCGGTATCGACAGAGAGTATGTCCATATCCGATCCCGGTCTCTTTGCCAACCAATCGTTATTATAACACCGCGGTCATTTAAAAATAGTTTATACTTTTAAAACCAAAATAAAATCCATTTCAAAACCATAATATTACGATATCATTTCTTCTTTAAAACCCAAAAAGATTCATTTTGATATTATTTTTATAAAACCCAAATCAATGATATCATTTCCCAAATATAAATCTTTTCCAAAAATTATGCCACTTTTAAAATTTATAATTCCTTGTAACCAAATATTTGAACATTAACTTTCAACATAATACTTCGAAATCCATAGTTTTTAAAACCATTACTTTCAAAACTAAATGGTTTGGATATTCAACAATATATAAAATAAGTGATTTAACTTTATGGTTACTTTGTACGGAAAATAATTTACATGGCTTTGTGAATATTTCTTTACTCAATGTTAAAACCATAATCCAAAATATTATTTCAAGTCCCAACCATTCCAATTTTATATATTTTTATATCCATCTTGAGGGTTAATATTTCAACTAAAGTTGGATTTTTATTCTTTCAACAAATCAAATGTTCTATTAATTAGTTTTGAACATTCACATAAAATCCATAAATAATAAGACTTCAATTTCTAGTAATAAAATATATATATTTTTCAATTCAAATTATACTAGAATATTCATTTCAATTTATTTTGGGAAAAATCCAATTGTAAATATACTATCTTAAAATTTCCAACTTAACATTTAAACATAGGATATAAATTATCAAACTCCATTTTCTAAATTTTCTTCCATTTTAATAAAGAGATTTATACACCTTTTTATTTCAAAATTTTCAACTTCATATGTATATAAATATGGAAGAAAACATTTATTCAGTATAAAATTTAAGATTTTTATAAACCGTATTCCATCCAAACCATAGAAATCTCATTAAAAATAGTTATATATAGACCGCGGTGCCTGTATATAGTTTTCTATCCTATGGTCAAGTGATACGGATATTTATCATCTCAATCCGCAATTTAAAAAATAAAACTGCGGTTGTATATCATTTCAAACCGCAATCCTGAATGAAATGTAAATGCATACTAACTTGCAGTTTAATGATATCCAAATAAAACATTCATTCAACAACACATCCATCATCCAATCACACATCGATCAATATCAATCAATAACAATTATATATGTGATCATATATAACAGGTGATAACTGGCAGTTTATTCAAATTAAATTTATCAACTATTAATCTAACAGTTTATTCAGTAATAATTTATACAACTGTTAACTAGCAATTCATATGCAACAATAATTTCCAACAGTCAATTAATACGCAATAAATCAATTAAATTAACAGTTAAATTTAATAAAATGCAATTCAACAGATATGAATGAAATAACATGCCAAAAGCTCATAAATAAATTTCTATTCATTTCAAAAATTTATTTAACAAACATAAAAGCTTCTAGTAATTGTGAGTGGGTTAAAACACTCACCTTTTGAATTTAAATCGAATGTAAATCCGATTTAAACCCAAAATTTGACGGTCTCTAAATTTATCCAAACCAGCGTCATCAGATCCGGAATTTAATTACGATCCTAACAAAAGAAATTTCGTGTGAAACGGAGTTCGTACGTGAAAGTTATCACAATTAAACGATTTGCAATTGAAATAAAAAAAATTAAAAATAAACAAAACAAAAATAAAATACCGTGCCACATCCACCTTCCCTCGTGAAAAACGCATATGCTTCTTCTTGATTGCTAACTTTGTTCCGTAATTTTTCTTTTATTTCGATTTACTTTAATTTTCCTCCTTATTATATGAATGTATGTATTTTAAAAGGTTTGAAAGAAAAAGAAGATTTGAAAAAGAAGAATTGAAAAAAAATGATTAAAATAAGAACTGAAAACGGAAGAGAAGATCTAGATTTGAAAAGAAGAAAGTTTGAAATAGAAGTACATTTGAAGAAGAAGAAGAAGAATATTTGAAGAGAAAGAAAAAAAATTAAAATGAGAGATAATAAGGAGCTTTGAGAAAAACAAGAAAAAAGAAGAAGAAGAAGAAGAAGAATAGCATGGAGGCTAGGGTTAGAGTTAGGAGAAACAAAATGTAATAGAAGAATAAGAAGTAGGTTATTTATAAGGTTAGAGTTAGGTTTAGGGACAAATAGATTTGAAAGGAGAGGCTGCTATTAATTAGAAATAAAGTGAATATGAACACTTGGTATTGAAATATAGCAAACATGAACAGTCCTTTTTTTTTTTTTTTAAAGTAGCAGGTATTAAAAAGAGGTATTTATTAATTAGAAAGAAAATGAATATGGAGGGACAAAAATAAATGACACGTTTCGTTAGTTTGATTCTAAATTAATTAAGTGCTAGATACAGAAAAATTTGAATACATCATATATATATTCATACTTTAACTGTGTGACAAAATTTCTAAACATACATCAAGTACGATTAATTGGTGACAATATATAGGAATAATCAACAATAAATGTGGATGCAATCACATAAGGATCTAATAGGGAAGGAGATAAAAGTAACAATGTTGATTAATTCCACTTTCCCACTTTAGCCAATCCAATTACAAAATTTAAAATTTTATAAAATTTCTCTCCTTTGATTTCTTAAACAATTTTAATAACTAACAACAAGTTCTATGTTAATTCAATCATTAATCATTTCACCAATTACCAAATTAAATTTCAATTATTCGCAATAAATCAAATTATAAATTTTTCATTCCAATAAATAAAATAAATCTTGATTTTTTTTTCTTCCATCCTTATTAATTCCACAACTTGTTCAATTTGAAAATCATTATCATATTTTCCAAATGTTACCTTAATTTAACACTTATGTAACGTATTATTAGATTCGTTGCAAGATTTCAATTTCAATCCCCATTCTTAATATACTCAAATTCTGGACATTTTTATTTCCTTACCCATAAGTGTAACATTTATTACCAATTCCATCCAAATTTAACAGGTAACCCTTAACAATGTTTTCAATCCAAAGGTTATACTTAAGTTTACGTTGTATTCTACAACTTTTCATATTATGAAGAAAATTCACATTATTCCCCAATATTACCTTAATTCATATTAACTTAACATTAAATTTACTCTTCATTCTATTATTAACCTATTAGTATTAAATAGATGAAATTAACATTGGTTTTACACTCTATTACGTAGATATCCTTAAATTTTATCTAAGTTTATATTTACATAATATTCCAACATTAAATTTCATCCAATTTTTTTTTTTCTTCCTTTTTATTTTAATTAAATCCAATTTCCCTAAAGTTACATTCAAACAAGTAAATTTTGATTTCCAATCAATCATTATACTATACATTCTTAACATTTTTTCATTACACTACTAAATTCTACCTTGATAAGTTTACGCTTCTATTGCTTTACTTTCACACTTCCGTTAAAATATAAATTAATTCTAAAGTAACGTTTATTGTTGACCCCGCCATTTTAATTACTCATATTTAGATGAACGTTATTTCAAATAAGTTCATTGACTCATTTAAATTAGGTAGTTTATAGTAGTTGTTATCCCACCCTTACAATTATTTCCTACTAACGTGCTACCAACTCCTTTAATTAAAATTTGAATTCCAAACCTTATTTAATATACTAAGTAAGATAAATAACATATATAGATTGCTACCAACTTTCCTTTTCTTGCATCTATGTGTTTATTACTTGACACACCAGTAAATATTACATATACACAAAATTCCGTTATCACTTGCCTAACAAGGTTATTATCACTTAAGATCTCACTGCATCCACATTTTCACATTTTCATTTCCTAGTTTCTTTACTTTATTCTACATAATTTATTACAAATGGGATTTTCTTTGGTTTACATCTTATTTGTATTTAACATTTCTCAATCACCAGTTCATTTCACTTTAACTGCGGTAAATTGGCGGATAAATTGAATTTGATTCCCAAAATCTAAATTAACAAGAAACAAGGGTAGGTAACATACAATAGTCATTACTCCAAATTCTAGTCACCTAAATAGTCTTTTATTCCTTGCAAATAAATGTTACTATTTATTTTCATAGTACAAATCTCAATGATTATTCCATTTTATATTTGCTTAGGCCATTTATAGTCCACTATACACATCTTCATAAATGGGTAATTTATTCAATTCATTAAGTGTCAATTCTATTAAGCCCTGTTTATATCTTTATGCATTCTTCTATTACTTTACAAAAGGGAATAACTTTTAAATTCATACACTTAATAACAAAACCGTTATAAATCCAATAAACTTCCAAATCCAAGTTTGTACACATTTTACACAACTATTATGATTTCTCACAAACGTTGCATTTATTAAATGACCATTTATTATAATTTAATTCCCTTAATTGAATCAAATGCTTATTATATATATTTTTCTCATTCTTACCATTCCTTCCCATTATAAATTCATTAACATATTTACACATCTCTATCTTCAAATATTAAATGACCAAACTGATTACAAACACTGTTCTTATCAATTTTCATAAATTGGTTCAGATCTATACCTTTTTCATATGATTAAAGTTTATGTTTCTTCTTTCTACAGACATTAAATTTACTATCTACACTTATTGCATCTTTGTATTAATGAATACCATTCAAATTAATGTTTATACTAACATTCACAAATTTAACATTTATTTGTTTCTTAAAAATTACTTTAAATCAAGTTGTGAAAATTTACATTATCCACATCTATTATCATAAAATTTTATAGTTACACTAAATTGCAACCACTATACCAAATTTCTACATTTATTTTTAACCAAATTAGAAATTATATTAATTCATTTTATTAAATATCATAAATTTAACGGGTCGTTACAATCTCCCCCACTCAAAACTTTTCGTCCCCGAAAAGGAAAAGAAGGGAGAAGGAAGAATAAAATAGTGCATCTTATTTCAAATATTAACTTATAAACAATATTTTACTGGATTAATTCCCTTTAATGAAATACACTTGTTTTATAATCATTATATCCTTTAATACTTGAATTATTAAAGTTGGAAAAATATTTTCACAAAATTCTAAGTCCAAAATTTCCTGAAAATTTTGGCAAAGTCTCCTTTGTACGGAGGGACTTTGGAGAAAATATAATATCCAAATATACAAATATATTACACATATTATCCAAATAAAATATCCCAACACGGAAAAATATATAAAATAGCGCTTTATACGTAATCCGAAAACGTACCTATTTGTCGGGCAATACGCTTATTATTACGGAACCAAAAGCAGTAGCAGTTGCTTCCATAACCTGTATTTTCTTATAAGCCTAAAAGTTAAATATTTATATTACAGTGAAATGATTGGATAGATTCAATCATTCATATCCAATCAAATGCAACAACCATAAATTTTAACAAACAGCACATGCCACCAACAAACAACCATTCAATCAAACAATCAATTTGTTGTTCGGGTTCAAATTCTGAAATTGTACGGAATGAAGAATAACTATCAATTGCATCCGTTACTCAACAGTCTTAGATGGAACAAAGATAGATTATTTGTTCATCCCATAACTCCAAAATTCCTTACCCAACAAACATACATCAACCAAACAATCCAAACCAACACCAAAATAGTTTATTTACATTTATTTCATAATTCAGTGGTTTGATTTTCTTTCCTTCATTTATGGGGAAATTTCTTTGTTTCTTACAAGTTTTATTTTCCAACTATCACAAAATTCATTATATTTGTATTTCCTTTTATTACTTAAGTTTCCTTTTATTACCTAAGTTTATAAAATAAATTCTCATTAATAACAACAAATATTTTGAATATCTTCATTTCCTTACTTCTTCACTTGTAAGATTTCCCTTAAATTCTTAATCTGCTAACATTCATTCTTATAAGTGGAAGTTTTTATTTATCCATTAACTATGAATTGCAGTCATTTAATTTTTCCTACTTTCCATTATATTAGAATAGGGAAGATTAAAACATACTTAAGTCAATAATTATACAATCAATTCTTATTTTGAATTTCATTTTATATACTTAGGTTCATATCATCTATTAATAGTTCTTAACCCTTTTTCAGTAAAATTTCAATTATACCCTAAGTTTATACATTAAATTCTTATTATAACAGTAATTTATTGAATACTTCATTTTTCCTAAATTCCTACTTGTAAAATATTCAATTCCAGTTTCTCATTTAACACTTCAACTTTTATATTTGGGTAAGTTATTTATGTTAAGGAAATTGCAATTGAACTTATACAAGTTTAATCTCCATTCTTTTAATTAAATTTAATGTTTATCCATATTACTCTTTGTCTCATATGTACTCAATTTCTCTTTATAACTTTGCAATAATTCTCTTATTTAAATTAGAGGTTTCAATTCATTTATTACTTAACTTTTATTTTACTAACATAATTTTAAACAATTAATTAATGGAAAATTTTAGAATTAAATTCCGGTCAAATTTCAATTTATTTTGAAATAATAGATAAATAATTTCTTACACTTATATATCTCTAATTATATTTAAAACAATTAAAATTTAAATATTTCAAAATAATCTGCAGTAGAATCTACTACAGTGTCCTTTCCCCTTCGAAACTCGAAAATGAAAGTCGATGATGCGGCCGTCATCACCGAAATTATTTTCCAGCGACAGAGAGGAAAGTACAAAATTTATTCTCTCCAAAATCTTCTTTAAAACAATTCTTCCAAATTATACTAAATATTTATATAAGAAAATACTTATAAACCAAATCATTATATTTCATAAATCCTTTGAAAGCAGATTTTCAAAATCCCGGACTTAAGTTCTAAAATCTCCCATTTGATTTATTATAATTTCAACTTAGCTTCAATTTATTATAAAATATTTTTTTTCTTAACACCCAATCTATAGCAACCAAATATATTATATCTTTATAAAAATATTTTTATATATAGAAAATATAATAGGCAAAATTCTTTCATTCACCTATATTAAAACAAATATTATGTCGGTCTGTCCTATTAAGTGTTTAGAAATCCCTATTGATGACATAGCGTCCCATGCATCAACCAGAATTTATAAATACAAAGCGGAACAGATTAACACAATATAAAAATCTTTTTATTAATACTAACAAATACGCTCTCTCATATATATACACTCAGCGACTCCCATAGGATATTACTACCCTATTAACAAAGAGTCAAACCCCACAAAGCCAAGGTTTATCGCTAAACCAAAGCTCTGATACCAGATGTAACATCCCGCCTTTTCGCACACTTTAAACCGACACTTGTCCCAATTCAAAGCATACGCAAGGGCGGATTGTTATGGGGTAAATAAGAAAAATGGAGAAGAAATAAAACGAAAATAGAATCTCACAGCGGAAGGATAAAATATAATAACAAATATACAGTTTCATAAACAGTTTACAAAAGCTTGATTCTTCTTTTACAATAAATATCAGAGTTACACATACCAATACAAGCAATGCAGCGGAATAGAAAGAGTGTGGTGCAATACTATATGTAAAATAATACTGATTCTTCGTCTTCGTCCTCCAATGCTAAAATCTGCTATCCTGAAACGCTCGGACTGACCCGAGCGAATTTGAAAAGACAAAAACACTCGAGTCAGACTAGAAAATCTTATGTGAGCTAAATAAACAGAAATAAATATGAGTACAGTAACTCAAGAGATGCTCGGGATTTACATCTCCTAAGGATCCGTTAAACTATTTACTATGTAGTATATTGTGCTATTATAATAGTGTCTAATTGTAAAATAAACTTACTTTTAAATAGCGTTAAGGCTTTACATTTTCCACCTTAACACGTAAAATGCCAATAGTCTATACAGTACCGTAATACCTCCTGATCGGGAAGCTACCAGAGGATACTCCATAGGTATGACACAAATAGAAACTCGTAGTAAAGGCTCGATATGGTAGGTGACACGGCACAACTAGGCAATGCCAGGGTAGATATACCAATTGCTATCCAGGCTGGTGGAAACGCGTAGCCGCAGTTACCGCCCACCTCGGACTAACTCCCCAAAATCAAAATATAGAAGTGGCCACTGAATCAAATCCAAGTCAAAGTATAATATCGAAGAGGAGCGTCCGATCAGAGGAATGACCTCATTGGCCTGAGAATCGCTCCTGTTTTAGCCACCTTATGCCAACTCACGGGAGTTGGGTCCACGTATTTACCTTACAGGAAACGTCGCCACCACCTACTTCATTCTGGAATCTCCACCGCGTACACGGTTAGTCAAAGTGGTTTTCGGTATCGACAGAGAGTATGTCCATATCCGATCCCGGTCTCTTTGCCAACCAATCGTTATTATAACACCGCAGTCATTTAAAAATAGTTTATACTTTTAAAACCAAAATAAAATCCATTTCAAAACCATAATATTACGATATCATTTCTTCTTTAAAACCCAAAAAGATTCATTTTGATATTATTTTTATAAAACCCAAATCAATGATATCATTTCCCAAATATAAATCTTTTCCAAAAATTATGCCACTTTTAAAATTTATAATTCCTTGTAACCAAATATTTGAACATTAACTTTCAACATAATACTTCGAAATCCATAGTTTTTAAAACCATTACTTTCAAAACTAAATGGTTTGGATATTCAACAATATATAAAATAAGTGATTTAACTTTATGGTTACTTTGTACGGAAAATAATTTACATGGCTTTGTGAATATTTCTTTACTCAATGTTAAAACCATAATCCAAAATATTATTTCAAGTCCCAACCATTCCAATTTTATATATTTTTATATCCATCTTGAGGGTTAATATTTCAACTAAAGTTGGATTTTTATTCTTTCAACAAATCAAATGTTCTATTAATTAGTTTTGAACATTCACATAAAATCCATAAATAATAAGACTTCAATTTCTAGTAATAAAATATATATATTTTTCAATTCAAATTATACTAGAATATTCATTTCAATTTATTTTGGGAAAAATCCAATTGTAAATATACTATCTTAAAATTTCCAACTTAACATTTAAACATAGGATATAAATTATCAAACTCCATTTTCTAAATTTTCTTCCATTTTAATAAAGAGATTTATACACCTTTTTATTTCAAATTTTTCAACTTCATATGTATATAAATATGGAAGAAAACATTTATTCAGTATAAAATTTAAGATTTTTATAAACCGTATTCCATCCAAACCATAGAAATCTCATTAAAAATAGTTATATATAGACCGCGGTGCCTGTATATAGTTTTCTATCCTATGGTCAAGTGATACGGATATTTATCATTTCAATCCGCAATTTAAAAAATAAAACTACGGTTGTATATCATTTCAAACCGCAATCCCGAATGAAATGTAAATGCATACTAACTTGCAGTTTAATGATATCCAAATAAAACATTCATTCAACAACACATCCATCATCCAATCACACATCGATCAATATCAATCAATAACAATTATATATGTGATCATATATAACAGGTGATAACTGGCAGTTTATTCAAATTAAATTTATCAACTATTAATCTAACAGTTTATTCAGTAATAATTTATACAACTGTTAACTAGCAATTCATATGCAACAATAATTTCCAACAGTCAATTAATACGCAATAAATCAATTAAATTAACAGTTAAATGTAATAAAATGCAATTCAACAGATATGAATGAAATAACATGCCAAAAGCTCATAAATAAATTTCTATTCATTTCAAAAATTTATTTAACAAACATAAAAGCTTCTAGTAATTGTGAGTGGGTTAAAACACTCACCTTTTGAATTTAAATCGAATGTAAATCCGATTTAAACCCAAAATTTGACGGTCTCTAAATTTATCCAAACCAGCGTCATCAGATCCGGAATTTAATTACGATCCTAACAAAAGAAATTTCGTGTGAAACGGAGTTCGTATGTGAAAGTTATCACAATTAAACGATTTGCAATTGAAATAAAAAAAAATAAAAATAAACAAAACAAAAATAAAATACCGTGCCACATCCACCTTCCCTCGTGAAAAACGCATATGCTTCTTCTTGATTGCTAACTTTGTTCCGTAATTTTTCTTTTATTTCGATTTACTTTAATTTTCCTCCTTATTATATGAATGTATGTATTTTAAAAGGTTTGAAAGAAAAAGAAGATTTGAAAAAGAAGAATTGAAAAAAAATGATTAAAATAAGAACTGAAAACGGAAGAGAAGATCTAGATTTGAAAAGAAGAAAGTTTGAAATAGAACTAAATTTGAAGAAGAAGAAGAAGAATATTTGAAGAGAAAGAAAAAAAATTAAAATGAGAGATAATAAGGAGCTTTGAGAAAAACAAGAAAAAAGAAGAAGAAGAAGAAGAAGAATAGCATGGAGGCTAGGGTTAGAGTTAGGAGAAACAAAATGTAATAGAAGAATAAGAAGTAGGTTATTTATAAGGTTAGAGTTAGGTTTAGGGACAAATAGATTTGAAAGGAGAGGCTGCTATTAATTAGAAATAAAGTGAATATGAACACTTGGTATTGAAATATAGCAAACATGAACAGTCCTTTTTTTTTTAAAGTAGCAGGTATTAAAAAGAGGTATTTATTAATTAGAAAGAAAATGAATATGGAGGGACAAAAATAAATGACACGTTTCGTTAGTTTGATTCTAAATTAATTAAGTGCTAGATACAGAAAAATTTGAATACATCATATATATATATTCATACTTTAACTGTGTGACAAAATTTCTAAACATACATCAAGTACGATTAATTGGTGACAATATATAGGAATAATCGACAATAAATGTGGATGCAATCACATAAGGATCTAATAGGGAAGGAGATAAAAGTAACAATGTTGATTAATTCCACTTTCCCACTTTAGCCAATCCAATTACAAAATTTAAAATTTTATAAAATTTCTCTCCTTTGATTTCTTAAACAATTTTAATAACTAACAACAAGTTCTATGTTAATTCAATCATTAATCATTTCGCCAATTACCAAATTAAATTTCAATTATTCGCAATAAATCAAATTATAAATTTTTCATTCCAATAAATAAAATAAATCTTGATTTTTTTTCTTCCATCCTTATTAATTCCACAACTTGTTCAATTTGAAAATCATTATCATATTTTCCAAATGTTACCTTAATTTAACACTTATGTAACGTATTATTAGATTCGTTGCAAGATTTCAATTTCAATCCCCATTCTTAATATACTCAAATTCTGGACATTTTTATTTCCTTACCCATAAGTGTAACATTTATTGCCAATTCCATCCAAATTTAACAGGTAACCCTTAACAATGTTTTCAATCCAAAGGTTATACTTAAGTTTACGTTGTATTCTACAACTTATCATATTATGAAGAAAATTCACATTATTCCCCAATATTACCTTAATTCATATTAACTTAACATTAAATTTACTCTTCATTCTATTATTAACCTATTAGTATTAAATAGATGAAATTAACATTGGTTTTACACTCTATTACGTAGATATCCTTAAATTTTATCTAAGTTTATATTTACATAATATTCCAACATTAAATTTCATCCAATTTTTTTTTTCTTCCTTTTTATTTTAATTAAATCCAATTTCCCTAAAGTTACATTCAAACAAGTAAATTTTGATTTCCAATCAATCATTATACTATACATTCTTAACATTTTTTCATTACACTACTGAATTCTACCTTGATAAGTTTACGCTTCTATTGCTTTACTTTCACACTTCCGTTAAAATATAAATTAATTCTAAAGTAACGTTTATTGTTGACCCCGCCATTTTAATTACTCATATTTAGATGAACATTATTTCAAATAAGTTCATTGACTCATTTAAATTAGGTAGTTTATAGTAGTTGTTATCCCACCCTTACAATTATTTCCTACTAACGTGCTACCAACTCCTTTAATTAAAATTTGAATTCCAAACCTTATTTAATATACTAAGTAAGATAAATAACATATATAGATTGCTACCAACTTTCCTTTTCTTGCATCTATGTGTTTATTACTTGACACACCAGTAAATATTACATATACACAAAATTCCGTTATCACTTGCCTAACAAGGTTATTATCACTTAAGATCTCACTGCATCCACATTTTCACATTTTCATTTCCTAGTTTCTTTACTTTATTCTACATAATTTATTACAAATGGGATTTTCTTTGGTTTACATCTTATTTGTATTTAACATTTCTCAATCACCAATTCATTTCACTTTAACTGCGGTAAATTGGCGGATAAATTGAATTTGATTCCCAAAATCTAAATTAACAAGAAACAAGGGTAGGTAACATACAATAGTCATTACTCCAAATTCTATTCACCTAAATAGTCTTTTATTCCTTGCAAATAAATGTTACTATTTATTTTCATAGTACAAATCTCAATGATTATTCCATTTTATATTTGCTTAGGCCATTTATAGTCCACTATACACATCTTCATAAATGGGTAATTTATTCAATTCATTAAGTGTCAATTCTATTAAGCCCTGTTTATATCTTTATGCATTCTTCTATTACTTTACAAAAGGGAATAACTTTTAAATTCATACACTTAATAACAAAACCGTTATAAATCCAATAAACTTCCAAATCCAAGTTTGTACACATTTTACACAACTATTATGATTTCTCACAAACGTTGCATTTATTAAATGACCATTTATTATAATTTAATTCCCTTAATTGAATCAAATGCTTATTATATATATTTTTCTCATTCTTACCATTCCTTCCCATTATAAATTCATTAACATATTTACACATCTCTATCTTCAAATATTAAATGACCAAACTGATTACAAACACTGTTCTTATCAATTTTCATAAATTGGTTCAGATCTATACCTTTTTCATATGATTAAAGTTTATGTTTCTTCTTTCTACAGACATTAAATTTACTATCTACACTTATTGCATCTTTGTATTAATGAATACCATTCAAATTAATGTTTATACTAACATTCACAAATTTAACATTTATTTGTTTCTTAAAAATTACTTTAAATCAAGTTGTGAAAATTTACATTATCCACATCTATTATCATAAAATTTTATAGTTACACTAAATTGCAACCACTATACCAAATTTCTACATTTATTTTTAACCAAATTAGAAATTATATTAATTCATTTTATTAAATATCATAAATTTAACGGGTCATTACAATAATTCAATCTAAAATTTAAATTAAATTATAAATTTAAATTCGTCTTTAAAATCAGGATCGTTACACACAATATAGGGAATATTATTATATCTAAAATGATTAAAAACACTTAAATCATGCAAGCTACGAAAGGATTACAAACACTTAATCATACAAACATTCCACAGAACGTTGAAAGAGTTGAACATAGAGCTAAAATAAAAGGGCAAATACTTTCAAGTTATGAAAAATTATTCGTGTTATAGATAAACTACTCTTTCAACAACAGATAAAGCTCTTATTATTCACTCCATGTTTCTGCCGAAGAGCTAAAACCAAAAAGAAAATACTTGCATTCCCAACTCCTAAATGAATTTCGATACAGTCTTATTATTCACTCCATGTAATTGAAAAAAGAAAAAGATGAAAAAAAGACCAAGCTTTAATGTACGTTTAATGATTTCAATTAACCAATTACAAAAATATAAATGCTCTCACCATAAGTTGTATGGATTTTGCTGGCCTAAATTTGGTATCCTGACTTTTGTTCTTTAACCTCTTTATCTTCCTGTGGATAATGTGAATTAAATTAAAATAAAGCGGCGTATAAGAATTAAACAAAAACAAAAACGTGTACGCTTTAACCCTTTTATGGGAAATGTGTCTACCTTAATCATACTCACAATGAATAGTTTAAAGAAAAAAAAATGAAAAAAAACCTAAATATCTTCCTGTTGATATTTATGAGATTGAAGGATTATGCATCATGATTCAATTCATTACCCAAGTCTTAAAATACAAACTACAATAATAGTAGTTCAGGTCATTCTGCATAATACTATATATGTAATAGTCGATCTGCTATCAATAAAGAGACATGAAACAATAACAGATTATCATCATGACCCATAACTAGATTAATAACTATCCATAGTAAGTTATGAATATGGATTTCATACTGAAATATAAAAAGTTACCATAATTTATTGCTACAAACAAATTACATAGCAAGGATAATCAACTACCTATAGTAGCCATCAATCATCTACACAATTAAGATTCACACACATTACAAAGCAGAATGATTAGTCATCTAATAAAGTATAAGTATCTTAATACCGATAAATCATAGCTAATGCAACAATAACAATAGTTTCTCAAACCATGTAGCAATCATCAAGAGTAAAAACTGATTTCAAGATACAGTTTAATTTACACATTCATAATTTTATACTTGAACATAAAATGAAAACAATCAAAAGAGTTATTTACAGATTCTCATAATACATAACAAATTTTTGCTGAACTTCTTGAATGAATCAAAAATTTTTTAACACTCGGGTAAATCAAAACGGATTCAAACTAACAATTATCCGATATTCTCTGAGTAAAAAAGAATAAACAATCTTTGTCTAACCTTTTTTTTTAAGTCTATTTCTCTAAATAAACAAAATTGACGAGATTCTGAAGTCGCGATGTAGTGAATCGAAATCGCAGGAAATCTAAAGTCGCATTGCAATCTAGTCCTGTTGTCGATGTCGTGAATAAAAGATGGATTGCGATGTGTTGAATCTGAAGTCTATGTCATGAATCTCGATATTGCCAGCCATCGTCGATGTCGCAGCCACGAAAAGCCGTCTTCAATGTTTCATGGAGAAGGACGGCTCCAGAAGCCACTCGTCATCGTTGAAGTCAAGAGAGTGGAAACCCTATTTAAAAAAAAAAATTATGCGGCCTGAAATTGATGGAAAGTGGGGGAAGCGTCACAAAACATATCATATGTAAAAATTACGAAACACTCCATTTTTCAGCGAATTATTTACATGTTTACCAGCTAGTATAATACTTATTTGTGTTGTAAATTATAACCAATATGTTGCAATGTTTATACATATAACTATTTATTTTTACTAACACTTTTGTAGGTACCCTAACACTTTTTTACTGTTGGTAGTTTGTAACATCTATAAGTGTTGGAAATTGACATATATAAAATATTGCAAAATCACTATTTTGGTGTAGTGATGGGTAATCCTTAATAGCATAAAAGCAATTATCTTTAATAATATGTACATGGGTTATCATTAATGAATGTGGGTGTGGAAATTAGGTTGAAGGGCTTCCATTTCTAGGTAATAAGTTTTAAGGGCGGCACTTCCGAATAATTAGCTTTAAGGACAATTTACAACATAATGATAAATTCATTTATCTTTTTAAATTATACAGAAAAATGATAAATCCTTTTATCATTATTTCTGTATCACTGAAAATGATAAATTCTTTTATCTTTCTTCTATAAATGTCCTTAAAACTAATTTTTCAGAAGTAGTGTCCTTAAAACTTATTACCATGCACAAATAAGCCCTTGAAGTGAAAATTCTCAATGTGGGCTATCACCACGGTGGGTTAAAAACCTAGGTGTCAAATTGACCCACAACTTTGTGGGTTTTATCATTAAGGATTAAACAACATTAAGGATTAAAAAACAAAGACATACAGACGATTTTGAAGACTAATAAAATAAAGAAATTGTAAGAATGTTTTACCAAAAATTGGTATGATGATCAGCGTGTATCACGAAGGTAAGTTATGAAAGAAATGATTTCTATATTGAATATAGACGTTTCCTAAGATTTAGATTTTGGATGCTCAAATGAATATTTTTTGGAAACTCCAACATGTATATCCTGTTATTGTAAATGGACTTGGTGTTTCAGTTAAATACTATTTTCAAACATGACCCATAAAACATAGTTTCCATGATAACCATGTGGTTTATTTTAACTTCATTTTCGATCCCTGCTTGCTTAGATGGCCTTAGTCCCGTCCAGTTAAAGCGGGTTCTATGACGATAGAGATCCAATCGCTATGTACAAGGACTAACAGTTTGGTTGGCAGCAGAACAAACACGGATGATCATAACTTACCATAATGGTAGTCCACGACGAATTTAGAAATGTTTGGGTCCGGTAAAGTTACTGTTTCCTTGAAACAATATTGCCTCCTCCACGGCGTTGAATGATGATGATCAACTGTTTTTCAAGATGAAACAGACCGATCTCTGCAATTCCGAGCAATAACAAACTCAAGAGAGATTGAAAAAGAAGAGAGTGGAGAAGTATACAAGCTTAATAGATTATTTCGTATATTTTTGTTCTTTTGTCTAAAACCCTATTTATAGAGTTTTCAAACATCTATCAATAAAACGGCAATGTGATTTGGAAATGTGGCGACTCTTTAACCGATCAACATGACCGTTAAAATGACTGTAAGTGCTAAGTTCCTACAGGACACTTGAAACTGTTAAATTTTGGTGATACAAAATCACAAATAGAGGGAAATAAATATGCAAAAGAAAGAAAGAGAAGATTTTGTTTCCTCCAATTAATAGGCATATTTGAGTATGTTTATTTCTCTCTCTAATTGGCTAATCAAATTATTTTTTGCCATCTAATATTAACTTAGGCATTAAGTAATTGATTATATAAATAGAGACTAGAAGAGAGGGTAAAAGTGTGGTGGAAAATCTATTTGCTAATTTTCTCTTCTTTATCTTTGTTCTTTTTCTCCAACAATTTTAGCCATATAAATATTTGCTCCCTTTCTCAATTTGGTTATTTATTCAATGGTATTTTGTTTACTTTAGCATTGTTCTATTGATTGTAAACAAAATTTTGGTGAATCAATAAAGTGGGTGGTTGGGTGGAATATTTTGTGTTATTACATTTTGATTTCAATTCCGCCTTGCTTTTGATCCAAGTTATCTCTTTGTGATTTAGGTGACAAAGATCCGTTGATAAAAGCTTCTGCAAAGCACTACTATTTTCATAACAGTTTGGTATTGGAGCACATATCATCGCAAAGCTTAGAGTAATTTTGGTTTGAGAAATTATTGACGTGGGATATGATTTTTTTTCAAAGATGGCTATCTTGGATGGGAAAAATTAGGGTATTTAAAAGACTAAGATAGATGATGTTCTGTACCTCAATGATCTTCATGATCCGATTGATGGAGATGGAAAGAAGCCCTCTGATGTAGATGAGGGAAAATGAAAGAAGATGGATAAGAATTCGGTTGCTTTGATTCATTAGTATCTTGATGATTCAGTTTTCCATCATGTGGCTAGTTGTGAATCCGCGAAGGCTTTGTGGGACAAGTTGGTATCTTTGTATGATTCAAAGAGTGCTACTATTAAGGCTTTTCTGGTTTGAAAGTTGGCATAACTGAGATTAGATGAAGAGAAGTCTGTTGTAGAGCATTTGAATGAATTTCAAGATGTAATAAATCAATTGGCAAATATGAAGATCAATTTTGATGATGAGTTACAGACTCTTTTATTAATGAGTTCGCTTTTAGAAAGTTGGGAAACTTTAGTTGTTTCATTGAGTAATTCCAATGCTAATAGAACTATCTCTGTGGAAACTGTTCGAAGCAGTCTTTTGAATGAGGAGCTTAGAAGAATAGGGTCAGGTATGAAATCAATTCAAAGTGAGGCTACGGTGGCAAGGGACTCGAAGATAGATAAAATTTGAAAGAAGGATGCTAATGGTAAAGGTGTTATCACTTGTCATTATTCTAATAAGAAAGGTGACATACGCAACAAGTGTTATGCTTATAAAAGAGATCAGAAAAAGGCTACGCATTGTGATACTAGTAATGATGCACATGCAGGTTTTGCTGAAGGTACAGATAGTGATGCTTCTTGTGATGTCCTCTTTAGTGAAAATAAGCCTTGGAAGATGGATTCGGGAGCCAGTTTTCACATTTGTAGAGATGTGAATTGTTTTTCTTCTTATGAGAAGAGTGTCGGCATGATTAGGACAACCAATGGAGAAGAGCTACCGATTTGTGGTATTTGATCTATCTGATTTCGTATGCATGATGGTGTGATTAGAGAAGTCTCTAGAGTGAGACGTGTACTCACTTGTTCGCATAATCTTATTTCTCTCGGTCAGTTGGATCGCCGTGGTTGCACTTATGAGAATCAAGGTGGAGTTTTGAAAGTGAAGAAAGGTGGTCGTGTAAGGATGAGAGGAGTATTGGAGGACGGAAACCTTTATAGCTTGGTTGGTTCTGTAGTCAACAATGGAAAGCGAGTGACGGTTCAAAGACTTAGTCCACAACAAGGTGGGTCACTGCTTATGATTCTAGCATTGAGGGTCATATTTTTGATAGGATTCTTCATGTTGATTATCCTCGCGGGATCGATAGTGATCAGGTAATGAGCTCATATCGAGTGATAGACGGGTGTCGAATTGCAAAATCCACAAAGACAAAACGAAGTTCTTTGTAGCATTACAAACGTTTTTGAGACCGGATTTTTGTAGTATATCTCATGTGGGAGATGCATCACTTGCACATAGTGGTTGAGGTTTGTAATTTAGTGTGGTTGAGATATGGGGATTTGTGATATATCTAGATATGACTTGCTTGATATGTTGGAGATATATGATTTGGTATCAAGGTGGAGTGTTAAATTTTGGTGATACAAAATCACAAATAGAGGGAAATAAATATGCAAAAGAAAGAAAAAGAGGATTTTGTTTCATCTAATTAATAGGCATATTTGAGTATGTTTATGGGCTAATCAAATTATTTTTTTTCATCTAATGTTAACTTGGGCATTAAGTAATTGATTATATAAATAGAGACAAGAAGAGAGGGTAAAAATGTGGCGGAAAATTTATTTGCTAATTTTCTCTTCTTCATATTTGTTCTTTTTCTCCAACAATTTTAACCATATAGATATTTGCTCTCTTTCTTAATTTGGTTACTGATTCAATGGTATTTTGTTTACTTTAGCTTTGTTCTGTTAATTGTAAACAAAGTTTTAGTGAATCAATAAAGTGGGTGGTCGGGTGGAATGTTTTGTGTTATTGCGTTTTGATTTCAATTCCATCTTGTTTTCAATCCAAGTTACCTCTTTGTGATTTTGGTGACAAAGATCCATTGAAAAAAGCTTCCGCAAAGCGCTACTATTTTCATAACAGAAGCGCCCATTCGCACATGCTTCATGGAAGTGGGAACGCACCACCCCTTATAGTCCACATGGTGGTTCATACTCTTTTGTCTTATAAAAATCATGGTTGTTTCCATATCTTAGTATATAACCACTTACATTGTCACATACCCGAAGATGCGGGACTGTCCCTATTTCGTAGGGCGGTAGTAGCCTATTCTTTAAGTCATTTAATACTTCGTTCATTTTCCCAACACGAGATGCAAAAGGTTATCCCAGGATAAAGCGGAGATATAGCGGAAAGCAACGGAGATGCAATAAACTTCATTACATATAAAATTAAATATTAACTTATCTTCATTCTTACATCATTTGTATACGAAAAAGAAGTATTGTTTAATCCTATATAACAAAACCGAAGAATATCATGATTTATGCAGGCTATGTTTGGTGACTGTAATTGATTTCTATTTTATATTGAAAACTTGAGTTTTAAAATTAGGTATTTATCTTAACTTTGTTGAATTGGTTTAAAAAAGAATCAGTCAATTTTGTATATTGATGTTGCTAAAACGGGTGCTAAAAAACCTTAACTGAGTAGATGCGACGGAAAATAGCGGAGTTTAAAGCGGATGCATTGTTTAATAGCGTTAAATTGAATTAGAATAGTGGTCAAATAGCACTATGCACTATGACGGATATTTTGTGGGACTCTAGCGGAGGCTTAACTCCACGGCCTTGGTCTTATCATCGATCTTCCAGCTCGCACGTCTTTGCATACTATAATGTTTACAATAACAACATAGATTACACAACTAAACGGGCTTATGAGAGGCTATTTGAGATTGCTGCTACAGTGGTACGTTTAATGTGATACTTTCAGGTTTGATTTATGTTTGGTAATAGCATCTTGTACTATTCTTGTCGTCTTGCTCTTTAGTATTTTGACCATTGCAATAACTGATAAGAAATCTAGGTGCATATGCAACAAAAGAAATTTGTGATTATGATGTAGACGTTTCCAAGTACTTCTATTGATGATTTGTAAAATACCATGCTTGACACCCACAATGCTCTTGCATGTAAAATTGAACTTTAACATGGATAGGGCTGTTAGTTTTGCACGAGTCTGTCCGATGTTCGTGTCCGTGGACGAAATACGTCCTTTCGAGTTCATTCGATTTTTAATTAGGACACGAGCTAGGACAAGAAAATTTGTACGAGCAAAAATCTCATCCGTTCCATGTTCGTTCGAATTTCTTATAATTCAACATATCTTCTATGTTTCTCAAAACATATATGACAACTATTTGGTTGTTTAATTGAGTAAGCATTCATAAAATGTTTATACTTCAATACACATTAGTAAACATAATATAGATGACGGAAATTTTATTAAACAACATAAAATTTGATGTAAATAGCAATTTCGTTTGTGTCCGTTCGAGTATGTGTCTGAAAAACGTATGTACAAGTCCATTCAATTACATTTAGGACACGAGCTAGGACAACAAAAATTGTATAAATATAAATCTTGTTTGCTCCGTGTCCGGTCCGATTTTATTTAGGACAGAAACTGAACACACCTCTGTCCTGTCCGACCAATTTACACCCTTAAATATGGAATGAAATTTTCTAATTCGTAATTAAAATACAATTTGGACATTTTGTTCATTAATGGATATGAAATGTAACGACCCAGGATTTTTATTAATTAAAATTTGAATATTTAATTAATTTTAAATATTAATAAGTGAATTTATAAGTCAAATAAATTTTATCTTGAATTATTGGATTTAATTGAACAATTAAATCAATAATTTAATATGTTAAATTATGGAAATAATTGAAAATCGAGTTAAATATGATTGAAAATGATTAGTAAAATTTTATTTTATCATGTTGAAGTTAGAATGATATTTTAGAACTTTTAAAATTGAATTTAAAAGTTAATTTGTGAAAATTGAATATTTTAATATTTAATCGACTAGTGAAAATAGTCAATTTTTGAACAGTCTCAGAATTGAACGAAACCAGTTTCATTGGATCTGTAATAGTTAGTTATTACCGGATTTCAATTTTCGTGTCAATCGGAGCTATCGTTTGATCGTGGCAGCTCGAAACGCATCGAATTATTTTTTTTATTTTAATTTGGCGAGTTAAAATAGCCATTTTTCAAAAAGTCTCGGATTTCGGCGAAACCAGTTTCATCGGATCCGTAATGTGATATTATTCTAAGGTTTCAAATTTCGTGTCAATTGGATTTACCGTTTGTCCGGTACAAATTAAAACGCCTAGAAAATCGCTTAAATCGGTTTAATTTAAATTGAGCGGTTACAACCATAACTCGCACAGATGTCCGAATTAGCTTTCGAAATCTGTTCCATTGTGTCTAGAACGTGGGGTAAACCTTAGAAACGCTGGTTTCGGCACGTAAATCGGAGTTTGTAAAACCCGGATGAATAGTGATAAAAAAATTTCCTATAAATACACCTAAATTCACAAATTTTATTAGAAAATAAACAAACCCTAAATCTAAACGTGGCCGCCATTTCTGAATTCGATGGCCAAAATTTCATTTCGATTCTCCTCAAAAATCTTCAAATCTACTCAACGATTCAAGAATCTTTCAACTGCAACTTTGTAGAGCATCACGAGCTCTACGTTCTCAACGGTTATGATCGTCAATGGCGTGACGAATTGGCGGCAAATCAAGGTGGAAGGGGGCCGGCTGCGCACGCAAAACGAGACACATGTGGTGGCCGAGTTCCACTGTACTTCAGCCGAGTATGGAGCTTGGCATGCTCTTCGACATGGAGCTACCTGATCGACGTATCGTCGAGTGAAGTGGCCGTGATAATAAACCCTAATATACTAACATGGGTTCGGTTTTTGTTGCGCGACCTGGAGCAATTGCGTGGGAAGAAGATGGCCGCGTTCAAGGGCCATGATGCAAGCAAAGAAAATCCTACGGCTATGGCTTGTGTTAGGTTTAAATTATAATTAGTTGTTGTAAATTATTATATAAATTTATACGTGTAAACTTCAAATATTTGTAACTTTTTCATACGAGGTCGAAAAAATGCAAACTCAGTTGCGTTGGAATCGTATCGCCGAGCACTACGCGATGGAGTTGGATTGGAGTCGTTTGGAGTTAGTGAGAATTTTGGGTAAAATTAAACGCGCGTTTAATTTTATTCGAAATAAATCGCTAAAACGAATTTAAAATCAAGGTGAGAACTTCTCACTCAATCGAATCAGTTTCGATTTTATTTTAAATAGTTAGATTTAAAATATTTGAATGCATGTTTGAATGTTGATTAATATTTATTGATTGTTAAAATAGACATTATACGCCATTAGTAAGCGGATGTTATTTATTAAAAACATATACCGCGAATATTTCAAAAACAGTGAAATTGGTATTATATATAATAGCAATATATATATATATTGGCATATGTATATATTGGAGTTATTGATTTCCCGCATTTTTTGTTTAGCGGATGAGACCCTATTGCGCCGTCTATTAAGCGGATAATATTTTAAATCCCATATACCGCGATAATTTCGTACTGGAGCGAAATTGTTATTGTGCTAATGTTTGTGGATGCAGGAAAACAGGTTGGAGGGATCCAACTGGATTCCTCAACAGTTTTATTTTTGATTTCAGATATTTTGATATTTGATGGACTATCATATTGATATATGATATCGTTGTAGTCGTGATTGACTATTTGGTGTGTAGCATCATTGGACCAAATTTTGGGATTTTAAAATGATTTTTAAAGTGATTTTTGAGAATATACTATATTTTGGAATTGATCCATTATAAATAAATAAACGTTATAATTTTTAAAGTTATAAAAATTATGATTTTTAAGAAATATAGTTAAAAGCTGATTTTTGAAAATAAGGAATTAATGACTTTATAAAATAGTTAAATTGGGATTTCTGAAATAATTGTGAAAAGTTTAAATATAGGATTTATAAAATTTGGTTATTTTATAAATCAAAATGATGAAATTACAAAGGAGTTTAAAGATGTTTTTAAAATATTAATATGAATTAATTTATATAAGAGATTTATAAATGGATATTTATAAATTGAGATATTGAAATTATAAAACGAGTTTTTATAAGTGTTTGAATGAAGTGAAAATGAATTTCATTAAAGAATGAAATTTATAGAATTATAAACGGTGAAGTTATAAATGAAATTTATAAATAGTAAGAATTATAAATTTGTGAAGTTATTTGAAGAATAGATTTGGTTAAATAAACGAATCTTATAAGTTATAAGATTTATGGTTTGGAAAGTCTTTAGAGGAACGATTTTGTAAAATAATCGTTTTATAAGTATTTAACTTATAATATGAACTTTTAGTTTATAATTGAGTTATAAACTGGAATAGGTTAATAAAAGAATTTATAAAAAGGAAGTTTTTATAAATAAATTGAAATGGAATTTATAAACGTTGTTTTATAAATTCGCAAATGACTTATTTTGACAAGAAAATTTGTTGAAACCTATAAATGGAGTTATATTCACATTTTTGAACAGTGAATAATCCTTTGAATTAAAATGAATAAAAGGATGAAATTGTTAATGAAGTATATTCACGTTTTTGAATAGTGAATAACACGTTAAAGAAATTGTTTTCGATTTGGATGTTTTAAATAGAATTAAAACGATCGAACAATGTTTTAAAATGTGTTGAGATTCGAAACCATAGATTTCAACATTTATTGTTGAAATAGACGTTTTCGAGAAATAGAAGGAGATGATGGACTATAACACTGTTGTTATAGTAAATGATTTCCGAAAGGAAATGTTTTGTATAGTATTGGGATTTATATATCTATTTTAATTTCGAATCCCTATACTAGTGGTTTTGGGTTGTCGTAACGATGTTTTACGCAACATTCGTTTTGGCCCAAATAAATATGTTGAAGAGAATGATTTCCTTAATAGAATGAAATATATACTAAATTTCGATTTAAGTATATTGAATATTTTCCAAGGGTGAAAATAAATAAAATTTGTGAATTACTTATGAATAAATAAGTATGGAAATGTTTTCCCAATGTGAAATGAAACGTTTTGAGAATTTATCTTTTTGAAGATAAATTGAAATGAATTATTGAAATCATATGCATGGATATTTTGAAATGTAAATTCACTAAGGAATTTATAAAAGAAAGTGGGATTGGTTTAGAAAAATAAATATTGATCTATTTTTGAAGTGTGAAAATTATATATATTGTAAAGATATTTTTGGAAAATAAACAATTTGGGAAATTATTTGGAATCTGGTGATGTTGTGCATATCCATTGATAGTTCAATAACCGACTATCAATATTTCCCTTTGAATGGGTAATTGATGTGATTTGTTTGAATGTGAATGCTACACTTATTTTTGAATAAGCGCTCACTATTTGGGTTAACCGGGAAAGGACCATGGGGTCGTATAACCCATTCCGAATATGTGATACGTCGTTGTGAATTGCATTGAAGATCGGTGTTGAAGACCCGATATTTGCGAGAGCGATAGGATGACCTGTCGATTGTCTCTGCACTGAGTTGCAACGGTATAGAGACTCCCTAAGTGATGGGAAATCCGATCAGGATTGTGAATATCCGGATTGCAAGGACTTCTTTGTAAGTGCCTTCGGTTTTGTTCGAGCCCGGAACAGACTTGTATGGATTGTATGTCTGACATTACAAGTTGAGATATAAAGCCGATTTCTTTCAAATATATTTCTGTTGGTGGCGGAGAATTTATTCTTTTTGCTTAACACCCTTCTCTAAGACGTACGAGCTCAGAGGTTATGTAGTTGAATGTTATCAGCGATATATTCCCAATTTGGTAATGTGACATGCTGAGTGTTGCTGTGAAATGATCATTGTGTTGATTATTTGTGATAGGATCGTTTATTTGATCGTCTATCCTGGTGATCATTTCTATGATCATTTGTTGACCCAAAGCATGGCTTTTGTATAAAGTATGTTTTTGTGGACGTGACTTCGTCGAGCCTCACACCCCGTGAATGGTCAAAACAGGAAAGATGAAGCAAGGTTATGAGGGGTAGCGCCCTTTAGGATGTGTGCATTTCCTTCTGGAAAAGGGTGGTATCATGGTATGGAGCCCAGATACTTACTCATGTTGAAAACACTTTGTTATGATTGTGTGAATTGATTACGAGCGCTCGGTGAAAGGTCCCAAAGGAACGGGGGATGGCATATTCGATCAGTTGTTACTCAGTTAGGGGTAACCCGGCCTTGTGTTAGTAGAGATCCGGTTTGGTTCTCGGGGATGTCCATCAAGAGGCATTCTCATGTGGCAATGGGAAGTTCCTTGGCCTGATCATTCGTTGGAAATCTAAAGAAACAATACGTGACTTGTACGGTTTTAGTTGTAGAACCTGCCATTCACTTATGGTGGCGCCCCACTGTTTGGATGGTAGGTATAGTAGGCATACGATAATGGTCGTATGTTGGCTAAGATTTATATTCTACTTTCGAAATAAATTTTTCCTACAATATGCACTAGTAATAATATCAATGTTATTTTTAAATGCGTATCAAGCATCTTTGACTATCATAAGGAGAAATCTCCTCAAATTCTGCGTTTGCATGTGTGTGTGTGCGGGAGGCCTTATGGTAGTCTCATTTTTAAAAGCATTGCGAATTGACTTTAAAAATATTCCTCTATTTTGATTTTTAAGATAAATAAACTGTTTTGAGTTCTCACACCAGTCACATGACTGACTCGGAGTTTATTGTTTTCCTTCCTAAACTCTGGGTGCCCACCAATTTCCACACGGGCAGTTAAGAGTTAGGTTTATCAGGATATTCTGGATATTCTGGAGTTGCTGGAGGCAAGCTGGATGGCATGGCGTATTACTTATATAGTATTTCTTTTTTCGCTGCACTGTTGTTGTTATTATTGTTGTACACTCTGATGATATGATGTAATGAAATGTAATGTAATGTAATAACTAATATAGTTCTTTGTTTAAAGATTATTCATTTATTATTATATGTTGTTCCGCTGCGAATTGTGAGATTCTGTTATTGTTCTGTTGTTTTCTGTTCCGTTCTATTTTTCTTTCCCCTCCATTTTCTATTCTCTCTAATTTCTATTTTCTTTTCTCTCCTCTCCATCTTCTATCTTTTTCTCTTCTCTTTTATTAAATTCTTTTTCTTAAACCCATAACTATTCGGTTTTTCGGCAACGAAAAATCGCGAAACGTTACATTTGGTATCAGAGCATATGGTTAAGCGACAACCATGGTTCTGTTGGGTATTGCTCATTAGAGATAGAGTCAGTAGTACTCTAGAATGAATTTGAGTGTAATAATAGCTATGAGAGCGTATTTGTTAGTGAATATATAAAAAAAAATTATATTGTGATGATTGGTTTATTGAGTGGCATATGAACTTTCGTCAGCGTGGTCCGCAAGACTATGCCGAAGGAGTTTCTAAACACTTGTATAGAACAAGTCGACATAATATTGTTTTAAATTGGGTAAATGAAATAATTTTACCTTAATTATATATTTAATATATAAAGAAATAATTTCTCAGAATTATTAAAGTATATAAGTTGATTGTTTAGTTATTTGAATAATCTAAATAAAGGAATTGTATAAGCAAAAAGAATTATAAGAGTTAAATTATAATTAAAGTGATTTACAATTATGAAATAAACTTATATATATAAGAAGTGAAATTATATGAATATATTTATGAATAGGAGTTGTAAATAAAAATGAATTTAAAGTTAAATGGAAATTTACTTTAGAATTGAAATCTGAATTTATTTACAAGTAGGAATTTAAGTTATGTAAAACCAAATAAATGTAAATTTTGTTGATATGGAATTGACTTTGGTATCGAAGTAAATAATCAAGTGGATTAAATAAATATGAACTTGAGTTATTTAAAATGAAATTCAACTTTAGAAATTGAATGAATGAATTAAATGTTGATCAATTGAATGAAAATAATGAATGTAAGTGTTAATTCATTAAAATCTAATGTTATTGGAAGTTGAATAAAAATCAATTAACTAAACCAATTGTAAGCAAAGGAATTTGGTTGTAATTAATATACATTGATTGTTATATGATTGTTAGTTGATTGTATATAATTCATTAAGAATTAGTGAAATTGGAAGCTATGAAATTGAATTCAAATTTGAAGTAAATAAATTTGAATAGAATTGAATTTGAATTGGAAGTGAACCAACTTGAATATGAATTAGTGAATATAAACTAATTGAAAATGAATGTTAGTAAGAACATCCACTGGTAATGAATCAAATGTGATTAAATTGAAAACCAATTCATGAAATATTAAAGAGAATATGAATTTGTTGGATGATAGTTGGTTGATGTTTGCATTTGTTGCTTTAGTTTCATTGCTATGTTGACATGTATAGTTATTATGTTACTATATGTTGTATATCGATACTATTGTCTATATGCATGATTCTCATGTTGTTTGTTGAGTAATTAGTAGGTGCGGATCGCGTTTGCTTCGCATTTGGAGCTCGCTTTCGCGCTATATTAGCCGTATATGCTCGCTAATAAAATATAAGGTACATATCTCGGATTACATACCGTACTTTTATACTTTTTTCCCTTCGGGATGCCTCATTACTTGATGAGATGTATATTTGTGATATATATACTGTCATTTTTTTTTCGGATCGAGCCGCGCAAAGGAGACTATGGCGAATTTTTCCGAAAATTTAAGGCGTTAGAAAAATTTGAGAAAATTGGAAATTTTTTGAAAAACTATAACTTTGATTTTGGAATTGAAAGTTAAACAATAGTAATTGTTTTTGAAAAGATAACTAAGTATGATTTGAAAACTTAGTAAGTTATTATAAGAAGTTTAACTATGAATTTTGGAAAAAAGTTAATAAATTCTATAACCTTTCTTACTTAATAATTTCGAGGACGAAATTCTTTTAAGGGAGGAAGATTGTAACGACCCAGGATTTTTATTAATTAAAATTTGAATATTTAATTAATTTTAAATATTAATAAGTGAATTTATAAGTCAAATAAATTTTATCTTGAATTATTGGATTTAATTGAACAATTAAATCAATAATTTAATATGTTAAATTATGGAAATAATTGAAAATCGAGTTAAATATGATTGAAAATGATTTGTAAAATTTTATTTTATCATGTTGAAGTTAGAATGATATTTTAGAACTTTTAAAATCGAATTTAAAAGTTAATTTGTGAAAATTGAATATTTTAATATTTAATCGACTAGTGAAAATAGTCAATTTTTGAACAGTCTCAGAATTGAACGAAACCAGTTCCATTGGATCCGTAATAGTTAGTTATTACCGGATTTCAATTTTCGTATCAATTGGAGCTATCGTTTGATCGTGACAGCTCGAAACGCATCGAATTATTTTTTTTATTTTAATTTGGCGAGTTAAAATAGCCATTTTTCAAAAAGTCTCGGATTTCGACGAAACCAGTTTCATCGGATCCGTAATGTGATATTATTGGAAGGTTTCAAATTTCGTGTCAATTGGATTTACCGTTTGTCCGGTACAAATTAAAACGCCTAGAAAATCACTTAAATCGGTTTAATTTAAATTGAGTGGTTACAACCATAACTCGCACAGATGTCCGAATTAGCTTCCGAAACCTGTTCCATTGTGTCCGGAACGCGGGGTAAACCTTAGAAACGCTGGTTTCGGCGCGTAAATCGGAGTTTGTAAAACCCGGATGAATAGTGATAAAAAAATTTCCTATAAATACACCTAAATTCACAAATTTTATAAGAAAATAAACAAACCCTAAATCTAAACGTGGCCGCCATTTCTGAATTCGATGGCCAGAATTTCATTTCGATTCTCCTCAAAAATCTTCAAATCTACTCAACGATTCAAGAATCTTTCAACTGCAACTTTGTAGAGCATCACGAGCTCTACGTTCTCAACGGTTATGATCGTCAATGGCGTGACGAATTGGCGGCAAATCATGGTGGAAGGGGGCCGGCTGCGCACGCAAAACGAGACACATGTGGTGGCCGAGTTCCACTGTACTTCAGCCGAGTATGGAGCTTGGCATGCTCTTCGACATGGAGCTACCTGATCGACGTATCGTCGAGTGAAGTGGCCGTGATAATAAACCCTAATATACTAACATGGGTTCGGTTTTTGTTGCGCGACCTGGAGCAATTGCGTGGGAAGAAGATGGCCGCGTTCAAGGGCCATGATGCAAGCAAAGAAAATCCTACGGCTATGGCTTGTGTTAGGTTTAAATTATAATTAGTTGTTGTAAATTATTATATAAATTTATACGTGTAAACTTCAAATATTTGTAACTTTTTCATACGAGGTCGAAAAAATGCAAACTTAGTTGCGTTGGAATCGTATCGTCGAGCACTACGCGATGGAGTTGGATTGGAGTCGTTTGGAGTTAGTGAGAATTTTGGATAAAATTAAACGCGCGTTTAATTTTATTCGAAATAAATCGCTAAAACGAATTTAAAATCAAGGTGAGAACTTCTCACTCAATCGAATCAGTTTCGATTTTATTTTAAATAGTTAGATTTAAAATATTTGAATGCATGTTTGAATGTTGATTAATATTTATTGATTGTTAAAATAGACATTATACGCCATTAGTAAGCGGATGTTATTTATTAAAAACATATACCGCGAATATTTCATAAACAGTGAAATTGGTATTATATATAATAGCAATATATATATATATATTGGCATATGTATATATTGGAGTTATTGATTTCCCGCATTTTTTGTTTAGCGGATGAGACCCTATTGCGCCGTCTATTAAGCGGATAATATTTTAAATCCCATATACCGCGATAATTTCGTACTGGAGCGAAATTGGTATTGTGCTAATGTTTGTGGATGCAGGAAAACAGGTTGGAGGGATCCAACTGGATTCCTCAACAGTTTTATTTTTGATTTCAGATATTTTGATATTTGATGGACTATCATATTGATATATGATATCGTTGTAGTCGTGATTGACTATTTGGTGTGTAGCATCATTGGACCAAATTTTGGGATTTTAAAATGATATGTAAAGTGATTTTTGAAAATATACTATATTTTGGAATTGATCCATTATAAATAAATAAACGTTATAATTTTTAAAGTTATAAAAATTATGATTTTTAAGAAATATAGTTAAAAGCTGATTTTTGAAAATAAGGAATTAATGACTTTATAAAATAGTTAAATTGGGATTTCTGAAATAATTGTGAAAAGTTTAAATATAGGATTTATAAAATTTGATTATTTTATAAATCAAAATGATGAAATTACAAAGGAGTTTAAAGACATTTTTAAAATATTAATATGAATTGATTTATATAAGAGATTTATAAATGGATATTTATAAATTGAGATATTGAAATTATAAAATGAGTTTTTATAAGTGTTTGAATGAAGTGAAAATGAATTTCATTAAAGAATGAAATTTATAGAATTATAAACGGTGAAGTTATAAATGAAATTTATAAATAGTAAGAATTATAAATTTGTGAAGTTATTTGAAGAATAGATTTGGTTAAATAAACGAATCTTATAAGTTATAAGATTTATGGTTTGGAAAGTCTTTAGAGGAACGATTTATAAGTTATAAGTTATAAGATTTATCGTTTTATAAGTATTTAACTTATAATATGAACTTTTAGTTTATAATTGAGTTATAAACTGGAATAGGTTAATAAAAGAATTTATAAAAAGGAAGTTTTTATAAATAAATAGAAATGGAATTTATAAACGTTGTTTTATAAATTCGCAAATGACTTATTTTGACAAGAAAATTTGTTGAAACCTATAAATGGAGTTATATTCACATTTTTGAACAGTGAATAATCCTTTGAATTAAAATGAATAAAAGGATGAAATTGTTAATGAAGTATATTCACGTTTTTGAATAGTGAATAACAAGTTAAAGAAATTGTTTTGGATTTGGATGTTTTAAATAGAATTAAAACGATCGAACAATGTTTTAAAATGTGTTGAGATTCGAAACCATAGATTTCAACATTTATTGTTGAAATAGACGTTTTCGAGAAATAGAAGGAGATGATGGACTATAACACTGTTGTTATAGTAAATGATTTCCGAAAGGAAATGTTTTGTATAGTATTGGGATTTATATATCTATTTTAATTTCGAATCCCTATACTAGTGGTTTTGGGTTGTCGTAACGATGTTTTACGCAACATTCGTTTTGGCCCAAATAAATATGTTGAAGAGAATGATTTCCTTAATAGAATGAAATATATACTAAATTTCGATTTAAGTATATTGAATATTTTCCAAGGGTGAAAATAAATAAAATTTGTGAATTACTTATGAATAAATAAGTATGGAAATGTTTTTCCAATGTGAAATGAAACGTTTTGAGAATTTATCTTTTTGAAGATAAATTGAAATGAATTATTGAAATCATATGCATGGATATTTTGAAATGTAAATTCACTAAGGAATTTATAAAAGAAAGTGGGATTGGTTTAGAAAAATAAATATTGATCTATTTTTGAAGTGTGAAAATTATATATATTGTAAAGATATTTTTGGAAAATAAACAATTTGGGAAATTATTTGGAATCTGGTGATGTTGTGCATATCCATTGATAGTTCAATAACCGACTATCAATATTTCCCTTTGAATGGGTAATTGATGTGATTTGTTTGAATGTGAATGCTACACTTATTTTTGAATAAGCGCTCACTATTCGGGTTAACCGGGAAAGGACCGTGGGGTCGTATAACCCATTCCGAATATGTGATACGTCGTTGTGAATTGCATTGAAGATCGGTGTTGAAGACCCGATATTTGCGAGAGCGATAGGATGACCTGTCGATTTTCTCTGCACTGAGTTGCAACGGTATAGAGACTCCCTAAGTGATGGGAAATCCGATCAGGATTGTGAATATCCGGATTGCAAGGACTTCTTTGTAAGTGCCTTCGGTTTTGTTCGAGCCCGGAACAGACTTGTATGGATTGTATGTCTGACATTACAAGTTGAGATATAAAGCCGATTTCTTTCAAATATATTTCTGTTGGTGGCGGAGAATTTATTCTTTTAGCTTAACACCCTTCTCTGAGACGTACGAGCTCAGAGGTTATGTGGTTGAATGTTATCAGCGATATATTCCCAATTTGGTAATGTGACATGCTGAGTGTTGCTGTGAAATGATCATTGTGTTGATTATTTGTGATAGGATCGTTTATTTGATCGTCTATCCTTGTGATCATTTCTATGATCATTTTTTGACCCAAAGCATGGCTTTTGTATAAAGTATGTTTTTGTGGACGTGACTTCGTCGAGCCTCACACCCCGTGAATGGTCAAAACAGGAAAGATGCAGCAAGGTTATGAGGGGTAGCGCCCTTTAGGATGTGTGCATTTCCTTCTGGAAAAGGGTGGTATCATGGTATGGAGCCCAGATACTTACTCATGTTGAAAACACTTTGTTATGATTGTGTGAATTGATTACGAGCGCTCGGTGAAAGGTCCCAAAGGACCGGGGGATGGCATATTCGGTCGGTTGTTACTCAGTTAGGGGTAACCCGGCCTTGTGTTGGTAGAGATCCGGTTTGGTTCTCGGGGATGTCCATCCAGAGGAATTCTCATGTGGCAATGGGAAGTTCCTTGGCCTGATCATTCGTTGGAAATCCAAAGAAAAAATACGTGACTTGTACGGTTTTAGTTGTAGAACCTGCCATTCACTTATGGTGGCGCCCCACTGTTTGGATGGTAGCTATAGTAGGCATACGATAATGGTCGTATGTTGGCTAAGATTTATATTCTACTTTCGAAATAAATTTTTCCTACAATATGCACTAGTAATAATATCAAATGTTATTTTTAAATGCGTATCAAGCATCTTTGACTATCATAAGGAGAAATCTCCTCCGATTCTGCGTTTGCATGTGTATGTGTGCGGGAGGCCTTATGGTAGTCTCATTTTTAAAAGCATTGCGAATTGACTTTAAAAATATTCCTCTATTTTGATTTTAAGATAAATAAACTGTTTTGAGTTCTCACACCAGTCACATGACTGACTCGGAGTTTATTGTTTTCCTTCCTAAACTCAGGGTGCCCACCAATTTCCACACGGGCAGTTAAGAGTTAGGTTTATCAGGATATTCTGGATATCCTGGAGTTGCTGGAGGCAAGCTGGATGGCATGGCGTATTACTTATATAGTATTTCTTTTTCCGCTGCACTGTTGTTGTTGTTATTGTTGTACACTCTGATGATATGATGTAATGAAATGTAATGTAATGTAATAACTGATATAGTTCTTTGTTTAAAGATTATTCATTTATTATTATATGTTGTTCCGCTGCGAATTGTGAGATTCTGTTATTGTTCTGTTGTTTTCTATTCCGTTCTATTTTTCTTTCCCCTCCATTTTCTATTCTCTCTAATTTCTATTTTCTTTTCTCTCCTCTCCATCTTCTATCTTTTTCTCTTCTCTTTTCTTAAATTCTTTTTCTTAAACCCATAACTATTCGGTTTTTCGGCAACGAAAAATCGCGTACGTTACATGAAATCAAATTCATATTAGGATATATGAGTTTTGTATAGGATATGTGAAAATTGTAAGTGAAATATTTTTAATAAAATATTTTGTATGCGTTATTTTTCTTTTAAAGAAAAAAGAAGAGAAAGAGAAGAGGAAGTGAGATTGAGAATAGTGGTTTTTCAAGAGAAGGCTGGACCCTTTGGTTATGCTAAATAATATTGCAAAAGTGAGTGATTAAAGAAAATAGTAGGATATGGCATTATTAACCGGTCTACCAATTTCAACTTATTCTTCATATGCGACATGATTATTTAACCAAACCTTTATTTGAACAATTCGCTACATCATTTAATTTTATTCCTTTTTGTTTAACTTTTGTCCAGTCGTCTCTTCTCCTATCAAGTGTTGTTTTTCTAGTTATATTTGACTACTTTTTATGCACATTTTTTGCTTAATTCTATATTCATTTCACAAATATTTGCAAAACGTCGTTGGTTCTAAAAATCTTTGCAATTCTCTCAAACAATAAATATTTGCAGAAAAAATAAAAAAAAACTGCAAATTATTGCGATTTAAACTGTAAATATTGCAAAGTGCTGGATTTTTGTGACTATGTGCAAATTATTGCTATTCTTTTCCCATTTATTTTCCAAATATTCATTGTTTATGCAAAAATGAATGAACTCGGCATTGTCTACATTTTTTCTATATTTTAATGTAATACCTCTTTATACTTTCTTATATTTATTTTGGTAATGAGTTATTTGGATTTAGTCGTTGATCATTGAAGATTATTTTTTTTTTTGGAAGAATGGTGTTGTGGTGTATGATTTTAGAGTTTTAAGGATCATATAATTTCAAAAGGAGGAGGGGAGTTTATATGGTTTGATCGAGATGGATGTTTTGTGATTTTAAGGGGAATTGTCGACTGGTAAAGCATTTTGGATAGAAGCACCAATAAATAAAGGAAAAATTGACTAGAAGAATAAAAGGGAAAAAAGGGACAATAGTTTAATGTAGATTTTCAATTTTGCACAAAATGGGCTTCTTTGTGTCTTAAAATTCCCATAATTCCTTATTCCAAATTCATTTGTTCTCACATTAATTCAAATCCCTTTCTCTTCCTCCAAAATTAAATCCAACTAACATCTCATCAAATCTGCTGCTTCTCACCATTGTCATCTATTTTCCATCATCTTTCACTCCAAATTACTTGTTTATTCCTCTTACAACCACAGTTCTATTAACAAAAAACTTTATCCACTCTTACAAACTGAAGGTGATTTCTTTTTGAAATATTCCAAGAATGAAAAGTTTTGGGGATGAGATAAAGACTAAGAAGGAGAGTGGGGTGAGTTTTCATCCATCGTGTTTAATTTTTAACTAAATTTTTACTAAATTATAAGATAAATTTTTAGATAGAAATAATGTTTTGTAGTTTATCACATAAGATGAATATTTTTAAAAAGATGCATGGAATTTTATGTAAAGGGAAGATGAAAGATAATAGTTGTAACAACTTGTTCTTCGTAGTACCAAAATCAATGTCTCACATCAACGCCCGACCTTCGAATACCACAAAAGACAAATTATTGGGGTATAATTAAAAACAAACACTATATAAAGGCATAACGATATAATGACACAGCACAATGATAATCAATGATATATTTAATATACACAAACAAAATAGAAGGGACGATAAATGAGAGGCTGCATTAGCGGAAGTAACTGTTAAGTAAATACCGATATAGAAAATCGGAATAGAATATCTGATACAATAAGTCTTATATACAAATAACATATGTCATGTACTACTACAAATATCTAGTGTGTGTGTGTATCCAAGTATCATCTTTGCCTCCAAAGCTCCAGCTGCATCGCTCTAATAGCGCATCCACAAAAGCACTCGACTTCCAAACTACTCAATCGAGTACCCGAGAGTTGTCATGAAATAAACAGACAAAGACAAAATACGGGTTAGGTATAAATCCTGGTGTGAGGGAAACTATCTCAAAGTATTGTATAGCAAAACTAGATATATACAAGGGGAACTACTAAGGTAAGTCGGTCCTCTTCACAAATAAGTCTCAGGGATAACCTGAACTGCCCATAAACAAGCAAAGTTAACCCTAAAAAAAGTACGAAATCATACCATTACCTGTTCTTCTTCTGTAACCAACAAGTAATCGCAACTAATATAATGTGACGGATACATAACAATATACCATGATAGGGTAACCCAATATGCTAATGATGAGACAATGCAAATATCACAATTCAAGCATATCCTAAAATACACAATAATATTATCAGCCGACTAATAACACACACAATGTAATGAAAAGCGATAGAAAGAGAATATAAATTGATACTCATCATTACCGATGAGTAGAGTCCACGTTAGACTCGTGTCCAAGATAAATAGAGTCATTACCTAAATATACCATAAACCCTGAGTTGCATCCTCAGTGATCAGTAGATCTTACCGTACCCCATTAATGAGCATAAGTTATATACGACCTACTCTAAATATCTAAAACATGAGTCTGCGTCAGACATCGATCTATAATTCAAATTATCGTGATCCAATAATTTCCATCAGGGGTCCAAATAAATAGAGTCAGTACCTAAATGTACCATTGATCTCGAGCCGCATCCCGCTTTAACAAAACTCATGTGGATCTCACTGTATCCCTATAACGAGCATAAGTGATCATGATCTACCCTGGATGTTTGAAACCTATCAGGACATCCTTGTACCCCTATATCGAGCATAAGTGATATATTATCCACTCGTGGATGATCGTTATCATTTCCCCCTCCTAATCATCATGAATTCCTTGACAAACTCGCATAATGCCTCTATAAAAGAGGGCGATGGACATGTCACATATAATATGCTATTGTTGGAACTAGGCCAGCTTGCAGCGGAAGAAATGAGCGAATTTCAAAATTTAACCATTTTGGATCTTTAACGGGCCTATGAAGTCTAAATATGCTTAGAAATTTTCTAAGTTTCTTTTAAATAAAACCAAATTTTATTTAACTTCATAGATAAAGTTTAACTTTAATTTAATGTGTATATAAGTTAGAGTATATCAAATATACTCTTATATACACATTTGTGTTTAAATTTTACTTTTCGAATTTATTCAGAGAAGAAAATATTTTATTTCCATTCTCTTAACTCATTCAATTAATGAAGGGGTATAAATTTATTTAGAGAATGAAACTTTTCATTTTCTTTGTCTTAAATTATTCAATTAATGAGGGATCATAAAGTAAGTTAGCGAAGACACTTTTCATATCCTTACCTTAATTAAGTTATATATTTGATTAATAAAATAACATTAATGGCTAATCTAAATATGGCATGAACTGTAAATATATCCACAGCAAATATTATGCAAGTGCAACATATATGGAGTGTGCATAGTCAGTGGTAATTGATATGTATACATAAAATGAACAAGAACAAATTGAATGGTTATTACACAGAAATTGAAATGGAAATAAATAATGGATGACGAGGGTGATTGATGCAGTTTCCCTTTTAGTGAACTTAATTAATACAACATATTAATGACAATCAATAGGTACCATTATGTAAGAATATAGAAGATAAATAATGAATTGTATGTATACGTTATTGTCTTAATTAAATAAGAGAAATTGTTTCATACTATGACAACATACAACATATGTAAAATAAATTTTATATGAACATATACAAGTAGATCCAAAAACGAATATATGGATTTCAATCAAAGTTTTATAATAATATAAATTAGAGAGTTATTACAGTCAATTTCAAAACTTTGATTTGTCATTAAAATTTATTTTATTCATATGTAAGTACTTAATGCAATAAAAAGCGCAAGTAATACATACATACATACAAACATTGTAACGATCCCGATTTTTGATTAAATTTAAATTGATAATTAGAATGAATTTTGGAGTAAAATAGTATACATATATGTATATTACATATATGAGTAAGATTTAATACATATTGAAATTAAATTCAAAATTATACAAGTGTACGTATGAATATATATATAAATAGACATAAATGGAATTTTATTCAAGTGAATTGGAATTTGAAAATTAAATTTAAAGTAAATGTTAAAAATATAAGTAGCATTTAAAAAGAATTAAGATGTAATGTGTGTGTGTGTGTTTATGAATATTGGTTAAAGACAATTTTCTTTCAAAAATTGTATATATGTATATGCTAATGAATAAAAGGAGTACATTCATTTATAAAGTAAATATGATAAAAAAAATTTATTTTAAAAATAAAAATAAACATTCTTTTGTATTTAAAAATTTAAATGTAAACATATACATAAGGAAGTAAAGAAATATACATGCACAAGGGTTTGGAGTAAGGTGATTAACAAAATCTAGAGATTATGATATCTTGTTACAAATGGCATTCAATTTAATTGTTTAAATAAAATAATAGAATAAAAAATTACAAAAACCTTTCCATCTCCCCATATGCAATCATATGATATCTCAGCCAAATCCCTGAAAAGAAAAAAAATAGTAAACAAAGATTTAAGTATCACAAGTTCGAACACCAAAGAAAAAAAATGATAAAACCATAAAATAGATCAAATTAAAGCTAACAACTTCAAACCTCAGATCTGAAGCGTGCATTATGCATTTCAATTCAAACTAGATCATCTCAAACCTGAGATTAGATCATTTGAACATCAAGTTTCAATGGATCAATTTCAATCATCATTTCCAGAGCAAAATCTTCAACCTGGAAAACTAAAGATGGAAACTTGAAGTCATGCTCTTCTTCTTCAATTGAAAATCTAAAACCATACAAACAAACTCAAGCTATAGCCTACAAAACTCCATCTTTCAGGTAGTTTTAAACTTTATAATTTACTGAGATTATGATTTAAAACTCAAATTTTAATATAAATGAATTTAGCTGCAGGCTTTGGCTAGAATAAAGCAGTGCAGTAATTTTTGAAACAAATTCAAGGCAAGTAAAATTTTCTTTTAAAGATTTTTAATTGAATATGTTAAACATTAATGCAACAAGAATTAAGCTATGATATCCATCAATCATTTGCAGCAAAATAATCAAGTTCAAAGATAAAAGAATCAATTTCTGATTTGCAACTGAAGACCCTGTTCTTTGTTTCTGACCTTCCCTGTTCTTTCTAAACTTCAGGTGAGCAACTCCCTTCCATCTGCCTATATCTTTGATATCGTGACTTATGCTTGAAGTATGATCTATGATGTGCTTGAATGATTGTGTGAGTTTGCCTGGCATGTTGATAAAAAAATGAAGAATATAATTGTGCATGTCTGATTAGGTATGCCTCCCTGTTCTTTCTTTTTGAACAAGGTGAGTATACATCTCCCTAAAAACTTAAGTAATTCTGGTTTGTTGCTTGTGAAAGTCTCCTAAGATGATTTGATGTTTGTTTGTGATTATTTAAGTGTTATTTCTGTTGGTAAATTGAAAGTACAGGATTAATATATAGGATGCATAAATCTGGAAAAAATAAATATGGTCTCTGTTGAAAGAAAAAAAAAGTGTTACAGGCTTTGATTTAATAAAGTTCAACCCCCTTTTCCTTGATTTCTTTAACTTATAATACTTAGAAGGAATTCGGTGTGTTGAAAATAATGATAATAATAACAATAAAAAGGGGTAAAATTTATTAAGAAATTTATCTGGAAATTAAATTCACTGATATCCCTTTCTCTGTTCAACATTTTTAACAGACCTACCCATAAAGAAAATTCAAATATCTCTTCCTCAATTTGTTTGTAGGTTATAACCATTGAATAAAGTTGATGCCAACAATGTAATACTAATTTTAAAATATATTTCAACTATATTAATTAAGGATTAGCTCTAAAACAATTTATTACAGTGAACATTTTTGGAAATGGAAAAAAATAAATCTTTTTAATCTCGAATTTGGAAGTCATATACTGGATTGTATTATAGAACGATGAATTTAGATAGTAAAATCGAGATTTTTGGTTTATTTAATTTTGAGAAATTTCGTAGGGGACGGGAATGGCACTTCTGTCAAAATCCCGTTGAATGGCATGGTGAAGTTCATCGAAGTTGGGTTGGTGGAAGTTCGATCATCCTTGATCACTAGAAAAATGTTCGCCGATTTTCTAGTTGATCATGGCAACGGCGAAATAAGATTTTAGGGTTCAGGCTCAGATTTTTGTAAATCGTGTTCTCGAGGCTGTAGAGTCGCCTAGCTTGAATCGGAGGGTATCGCGCCTATGGAGTTAGTTCGGTCGTCGTATGGTGGAGCCGTGGACGTGGTGACGTGGTGTCTGGTGGACGAGATGGTCGGGGAGATGGATTTTTCTGATTTGGGTTTGGGTTCAGTTGACCCTGTTGTACTCGTTTTGATGCTGGGTGAACCATTTGAATTTCTGGGAGCTTGGTGGATCGAGGGGAGCGACGGTGACTTGAGAGCGTCGAAGCGGAAGCGTAGTGGGTCACCAACGACGTGTGCACATTGCACGGTGTAACGGGGATACGTTTGGGTATGGCTGTTAAAAGGAAGAGGAAGGAAGATGTTAGCTCAGTGGATTTTGGTTTTTTGGGGCTCGGGTCTAAATGGTTTAGCACCATTTTTCAAGAGTTTTAAAGCCACATTTGTTTTAAAGTGTTTTAAAGATAATTAGGGGCTTATAATGACAATTCTTTAATTTATTTAAACTTAATTAATAATGTGATTAAGAAATTAATCTAGATAAAAGGTGATCTTTAATTAAGGCTTGGGCAAACTTAAGAATCGTGTATTTATTTAGGGGTAAATTGTAAATAAAATTTATTTTAAAGATTGATAAATTAATATATGTAATTAAAGAATAGTTCATTACCTAATAAATAATTTAAGAATGTGGTGAATCTTTTTTTAAAATTTATTTAAGGAAAATAAATTGATTCAAGTTAACTAATTCAAGGGAAATTATTAGAAGTGAATTACTTAATGAATATAGTTAAAGTGATTAAAGTAATTGATTAATAATTCAAGTTAATTAATCGAGTAATAAATGATTAAATAATAACTACTTAGCGAAAGTAATTAGGAATAGATACTTAAGATTGGATAATCAAATATTGAGGCTTAATTACTTCAAAGTATAATTTATTAATGTGGTTAATTAATTAAGGTAATTAAATCAAGAATAATAAATTAAGGTTAATGAACTTAAAGTGATTAAGAATTCACTATCAATTAAGGAGCAATTAATTTTTGTAATTAATTAAAGAATAGGTAATTAAGATTTAATTAATTACAATCAAAGGTTAATTAATTAAGTTAATAAATTAAAGAAATGATTAATAAATGAAGGTGGTTAAGACTTAATTAATTACAGTTAATGATAATTAATCATTGATTCAAAGATTACAATTTGGGAGTAATTATGTGGGTAATAGATTTAAACCACACGACTTATTCACCTTAAATTGTAGATGTTTGATTGCTATTGAATGATGTGTGATGGATTGATATACTTGATATGGGATGTGATGCTATGTGATGCTTTGTGCTAAGCTGTTATATCTGTGGTGTATATATTGTTATATGAAAACCCTTGACCCGTAGATCGACATTTGAATTTCGATGCGACAAGGAGTTGGATTCTAATAGGTTATCCGAAACCCACATCGAATCATATTAGTGAATCTTTGTGTTTGATAATCTATTTCATCTATGAATCTGTGAATAAGGATAAGCGTTATGGGTAATACCTCTTATCGATATGATTATGATGTTGTGCACTATTGTGTTGAACCCTGGACCACACTATACACACACAAATATGGATTGCTTGCGGAAATGGGTTAAGTCACAGATTTTTGAAATATATTTAAAATTTTATTTTTGAATCCAAAATAGTTTTGGAATTAGAATTGAAGCTTTTGAAAAAAAAGTTATTTTGGATAACTTGATTGAGTTTGAAAATTTAAATAATTTGATTTAAATTTGAATTCAATATTTGAAATTGAATTCTATGGCTTGGAAAACTATGGTTAAAAAGGGTTATTCAACATATAAATGGGTTTTTAAACCATTTTAAAAGCGTTGATTGGGAATTTAAATTCTAAACCCAAAGATTTTAACTTGTATAAATATAATTGAATTTTTCTGAAATGGAAACTATATGTTTTCAAATAATAAGAGCTTTCACATAAGGAATGAATTTTTAATTTGTGTAAGAAGGATTTCAAGCCTAAAATAAAGACAGTCTTCCAAGTTACAAATAAATCTTTGAAAACGTGGTTTGAAAGCTATAAATTAAGTCTTAAATTTAAAGATTTAATGTGTTAATCCAATTGAAATGGAATTGTTTGAAATATATGAATGACCTTTGGGAAACTAGGTGAACTTTGTGAAATGAATCTTTTTATTTAAAGATTTAAAATGGTAATTTGGTTAACCATTTGAAAGAAAAGCTTTGGATTTTAAAGTTGTGACTTAACTGAAATCCCATATCCATATGTTTTTAAATATTGCGCTCGCTATTCGGTTTAGCCGAGAGAGGACCTTGTGTCATATAGCCCATTCCGAATAGTGATACGATGTTATGGATTGCATTTGAAGACCGGTGTTGAAGACCGGGTGTCTTCGAGAACGATAGGATAACCTGTCGGTTGACTCTGCACTGAGTTGCTCCGGTATAGAGTTCTCCCTTAGTGACGGGAAGTCCGATCGGTATTGTCGATACCCGGATTTGCAAGGGCTTCTTCGGAAGTGCCTTCGGTTCTGTTCGAACCCGGAACAGACTTGTATGGTTGTATGTATGACACTACACTTTGAGATATTAAACTGATCTCTATCAAATACATTTCTGCTTGGTGGCGGAGAATTTATTCTCTTAGCTTAACACCCTTCTCTGAGACGTACGAGCTCAGAGGTTATGTAGTTAATATTTATCAGTGATATATTCCCAATTTGGTAGTGTGGCATGCTAAGTGCTGCTGTGTGTTGATGATCACTTGTTGATCATTTGTGATCAAAGCATGGCTTTTGTATAAAGCGTAGCTTTATGGACGAGACTGCATCAGGACCTCACACCCCGGAAATGGTCAAAATAGGAAAGATGCGGCAAGGTTATGAGGGTCGCGCCCTTTAGGGTGTGTCATTCCCTTCTGGTAAAGGGTGGTATCATGGTATGGAGCCCAGATGCTTACTCATGTGGATACTGCAGATCTATTACTTTGTGATTGCTTTGTGGTTTTGAGGCGCCTCGAGTAAAGGTCGCAAAAGACCGGGGGATGGCATGCTCGAGCAGTAGTTACCTAGTTACAGAGGTAACCCGGCCTTGTGTTGGCAGAGATCCGGTTAGGTTCTCGGGACGTCCCACCAGAGGCGATCCCATGTGGCAGTAGGAAGTTCCTTAGCCTGACCCTTGTTGGAAATCCAATCAAAACAATACGTGCCTTGTACGGTTTTAGTTGTAGAACCTGCCATTTAACATGGCAGCTATAGTAGGCATAATATCATGGTACCTATGCTGGCTAGGACTAATATTATACTTTCGAAAGATTTTCCACTATGCACTAGTAATAATATCAAAGAAATTTTCTTGTATTAAGCATATTTGACTATCATAAGGAGAAATCTCCTCCAAGTCTGCGTTTGCATTGTGTGTGTGGCGGGAGGCCTTATGGTAGTTTCATTTTCTAAAAAGCATTGCGGATTTTAAATTTAAATTCTTTTGTTTGTTTTTAAAAGACCAAATGTTTTTGTTTGCTCACACCAGTCCCACGACTGACCTGGAGTTTATTGTTCATTTTCTAAACTCTGGGTGCCCACTATTTTTCCACACGGGCAGTCTAGAGTTGGGTTTTTCAGATAATCAATAGTAGGTGTAGATTCGATAGCTTTCAGCCTAGGATTTGGCAATCGCTTGCCGACGAGACTTGCTTATCTTTGTGCATCATTATTGGGGGTTCGAGCTATTGCTGGATTGGTGTTTTGGAGATGGAGTTCTTTCTTGAAGACCATATTGGAGTTTTTGTTCCGCTGCTGTGTTATCTTTTCTTTTCCGCTGCTATAATCTTGTATCATATCTCTGATGTATATTGTATATTCATTGTATCATCTGTTGTATCATATTGTATCTGATATTATATCAATGTTGTATATTGATATATGCTATTCTTTTTCTTCCGCTGTGTTGTTTTACTTAATGGTGTTATAAGCTCCGGCGAACCAGATTCGACGTTTGGATCTGCGGCATTTGAATACGAGTGTCGTATTCGGCGCCGATTTTCGAAGGTCGAGTCAGGATCGCTACAGTTGGTATCAGAGCTGAGGGTTAAAACTTTAGCTCAGGAGTATAACACATTAAGTAGCTCATTAGAGGTAGGGTGAAGTATACCCTAGAATGAGTATATCCTTAAGATATCCGTTCGAACGCCTCAGTAAATTCTCTTGCTATCCAGTGATAGTAAGTATGAGTGCGAGAAGAGGACGAGAGAGGGGACAGGGGAGTACCACTATAAATGGTCAATACCCTGCAACAGTGGAAACAACTTTCTTCTCAATCTCCTTTGATTCGATTCTAAATTCTTTTGATTGCTTCGTCGCAGCTACAAGAAGAAGTTTCGGTGTGATGAAGGCCCTACGAATCATTGTAGAAAATTCTTACTTCGTATCTTCATCGTTTCCTTGTCAGCTTTTCGATCTAAACTTTAATGGATATGAATTTGAAATTGAAATTGAAAATTAAATAAATTGGAAATTTTAAATTAAGTAAATTGGTTAACTAATATGAAGCTAAATTTGAATTGTATTAATAAAACGATATCGGTTAAAAGCAAATCGTAATTTCTTGTGTATATCAAAATTCGAAGAGGGACAAATTAAAATATATTTTGGAGTATTCCGACCCGAATTTGGGATCCATACCTAGTGTTTGAGAGATCGTAAAAGATTGAATCCATCTATCTATTCTCTGGATCCGATATATTCTACGAACGATTAGTTATCCCTTCGAACTAATCAATGCCCTAGCATATTCATAGGATGGTAGACCCGAATATCTTGTGTAATATTATATGAGTTTGTTCTCATATTGTCGATATTTTGATTTGGTAAGCCGAATACAGAATTGTTATCCAATCTGATTTGGAAAGATATTTCTCTATCTTTCATCTATTTCTTGTCGTCTTCCTTGCAAATTTCGAGGACGAAATTTTTTTTAAGGGGGGCAATCAGCAACGATCCCGATTTTTGATTAAATTTAAATTGATAATTAGAATGAATTTTGAAGTAAAATAGTATACATATATGTATATTACATATATGAGTAAGATTTAATACATATTGAAATTAAATTTAAAATTATACAAGTGTACGTATGAATATATATATATAAATAGACATAAATGGATTTTTTTTCAAGTGAATTGGAATTTGAAAATTAAATTTAAAATAAATGTTAAAAATATAAGTAGCATTTAAAAAGAATTAAGATGTAATGTGTGTGTGTGTATGAATATTGGTTAAAGACAATTTTCTTTCAAAAATTGTATATATGTATATGCTAATGAATAAAAGGAGTACATTCATTTATAAAGTAAATATGATAAAAAAAATTATTTTAAAAATAAAAATAAACATTCTTTTGTCTTTAAAAATTTAAATGTAAACATATACATAAGGAAGTAAAGAAATATACATGCACATGGGTTTGGAGTAAGGTGATTAACAAAATCTAGAGATTATGATATCTTGTTACAAATGGCATTCAATTTAATTGTTTAAATAAAATAATAGAATAAAAAATTACAAAAACCTTTCCATCTCCACATATGCAATCATATGATATCTCAGCCAAATCCCTGAAAAGAAAAAAAAATAGTAAACAAAGATTTAAGTATCACAAGTTCGAACACCAAAGAAAAAAAAATGATAAAACCATAAAATAGATCAAATTAAAGCTAACAACTTCAAACCTTAGATCTGAAGCATGCATTATGCATTTCAATTCAAACTAGATCATCTCAAACCTGAGATTAGATCATTTGAACATCAAGTTTCAATGGATCAATTTCAATCATCATTTCCAGAGCAAAATCTTCAACCTGGAAAACTAAAGATGGAAACTTGAAGTCATGCTCTTCTTCTTCAATTGAAAATCTGAAACCATACAAACAAACTCAAGCTATAGCCTACAAAACTCCATCTTTCAGGTAGTTTTAAACTTTATAATTTACTGAGATTATGATTTAAAACTCAAATTTTAATATAAATGAATTTAGCTGCAGGCTTTGGCTAGAATAAAGCAGTGCAGTAATTTTTGAAACAAATTCAAGGCAAGTAAAATTTTCTTTTAAATATTTTTAATTGAATCTGTTAAACATTAATGCAACAAGAATTAAGCTATGGTATCCATCAATCATTTGCAGCAAAATAATCAAGTTCAAAGATAAAAGAATCAATTTCTGATTTGCTACTGAAGACCATGTTCTTTGTTTCTGACCTTCCCTGTTCTTTCTAAACTTCAGGTGAGCAACTCCCTTCCATCTGCCTATATCTTTGATATCGTGACTTATGCTTGAAGTATGATCTATGATGTGCTTGAATGATTGTGTGAGTTTGCCTGGCATGTTGATAAAAAAATGAAGAATATAATTGTGCATGTTTGGTTAGGTATTCCTCCCTGTTCTTTCTTTTTGAACAAGGTGAGTATACATCTCCCTAAAAACTTAAGTAATTCTGGTTTGTTGCTTGTGAAAGTCTCCAGAGATGATTTGATGTTTGTTTGTGACTATTTAAGTGGTATTTCTGTTGGTAAATTGAAAGTACAGGATTAATATATAGGATGCATAAATCTGGAAAAAATAAATATGGTCTCTGTTGAAAGAAAAAAAAAGTGTTACAGGCTTTGATTTAATAAAGTTAAACCCCCTTTTCCTTGATTTCTTTAACTTATAATACTTAGAAGGAATTCGATGTGTTGAAAATAATGATAATAATAACAATAAAAAGGGGTAAAATTTATTAAGAAATTTATCTGGAAATTAAATTCACTGATATACCTTTCTCTGTTCAACATTTTTAACAGACCTACCCATAAAGAAAATTCAAATATCTCTTCCTCAATTTGTTTGTAGGTTATAACCATTGAATAAAAGTTGATGCCAACAATGTAATACTAATTTTAAAATATATTTCAACCATATTAATTAAGGATTAGCTCTAAAACAATTTCTTACAGTGAACTTTTTTGGAAATGGAAAAAAAATAAATCTTTTTAATCTCGAATATGGAAGTCATATACTGGATTGTATTATAGAACGATGAATTTAGATAGTAAAATCGAGATTTTTGGTTCATTTAATTTTGAGAAATTTCGTGGGGGACGGGAATGGCACTTCTGTCAAAATCCTGTTGAACGGCATGCTGAAGTTCATCGAAGTTGGGTTGTTAGGAAGTTCGATCATCCTTGATCACTAGAAAAATGTTCGCCGATTTTCTAGTTGATCATGGCAACGGCGAAATAAGATTTTAGGGTTCAGGCTCGGATTTTTGTAAATCGTGTTCTCGAGGCTGTAGCGTCGCCTAGCTTGAATCGGAGGGTATCGTGCCTGTGGAGTTAGTTCTGTCTTCGTATGGTGGAGCCGTGGACGTGGTGACGTGGTGTCTGGTGGACGAGATGATCGGGGAGATGGATTTTTCTGATTTGGGTTTGGGTTCAGTTGACCCTATCGTACTCGTTTTGATGCTGGGTGAACCATTCGAATTTCTGGGAGCTTGGTGGATCGAGGGGAGCGACGGCGACTTGAGAGCGTTGAAGCGGAAGCGTGGTGGGTCACCAACGACGTGTGCACGTGCACGTTGCACGGTGTAACGGGGATACGTCTGGGTATGGCTGTTAAAAGGAAGAGGAAGGAAGAAGTTAGCTCAGTATATTTTGGTTTTTTGGGGCTCGGGTCTAAATGGTTCAGCACCAGTTTTCAAGAGTTTTAAAGCCACTTTTGTTTTAAAGTGTTTTAAAGATAATTAGGGGCTTATAATGACAATTCTTTAATTTATTTAAACTTAATTAATAATGTGATTAAGAAATTAATCTAGATAAAAGGTGATCTTTAATTAAGGCTTGGGCAAACTTAAGAATCGTGTATTTATTTAGGGGTAAATTGTAAATAAAATTTATTTTAAAGATTGATAAATTAATATATGTAATTAAAGAGTAGTTCATTACTTAATAAATAATTTAAGAATGTGGTGAATCTTTTTTTAAAATTTATTTAAGGAAAATAAATTGATTCAAGTTAACTAATTCAAGGGAAATTATTAGAAGTGAATTACTTAATGAATATAGTTAAAGTGATTAAAGTAATTGATTAATAATTCAAGTTAATTAATCGAGTAATAAATGATTAAATAATAACTACTTAGCGAAAGTAATTAGGAATAGATACTTAAGATTGGATAATCAAATATTGAGGCTTAATTACTTCAAAGTATAATTTATTAATGTGGTTAATTAATTAAGGTAATTAAATCAAGAATAATAAATTAAGGTTAACTAACTTAAAGTGATTAAGAATTCACTATCAATTAAGGAGCAATTAATTTTTGTAATTAATTAAAGAATAGGTAATTAAGATTTAATTAATTACAATCAAAGGTAAATTAATTAAGTTAATAAATTAAAGAAATGATTAATAAATAAAGGTGGTTAAGACTTAATTAATTACAGTTAATGATAATTAATCATTGATTTAAAGATTACAAATGGGAGTAATTATGTGGGTAATAGATTTAAACCACACGATTTATTCACCTTAAATTGTAGATGTTTGATTGCTATTGAATGATGTGTGATGGATTGATATACTTGATATGGGATGTGATGCTATGTGATGCTTTGTGTTAAGCTGTTATATCTGTGGTGTATATATTGTTATATGAAAACCTTTGACCCGTAGATCGACATTTGAATTTCGATGCGACAGGGAGTCGGATCTAATTGGTTATCCGAAACCCACGTCGAATCATATTAGTGAATCTTTGTGTTTGATAATCTATTTCATCTATGAATCTGTGAATAAAGATAAGCGTTATGGGTTATACCGCTTATCGATATGATTATGATGTTGTGCACTATTGTGTTGAACCCTGGACCACACTATACACACACAAATATGGATTACATGCGGAAATGGGTTAAGTCACAGATTTTTGAAATATATTTAAAATTTTATTTTTGAATCCAAAATAGTTTTGGAATTAGAATTGAAGCTTTTGAAAAAAAAGTTATTTTGGATAACTTGATTGAGTTTGAAAATTTAAATAATTTGATTTAAATTTGAATTCAATATTTGAAATTGAATTCTATGGCTTGGAAAACTATGGTTAAAAAGGGTTATTCAACATATAAATGGGTTTTTAAACCATTTTAAAAGCGTTGATTGGGAATTTAAATTCTAAACCCAAATATTTTAACTTGTATAAATATAATTGAATTTTTCTGAAATGGAAACTATATATTTTCAAATAATAAGAGCTTTCACATAAGGAATGAATTTTTAATTTGTGTAAGAAGGATTTCAAGCCTAAAGTAAAGACGGTCTTCCAAGTTACAAATAAATCTTTGAAAACGTGGTTTGAAAGCTATAAATTAAGTCTTAAATTTAAAGATTTAATGTGTTAATCCAATTGAAATGGAATTGTTTGAAATCTATGAATGACCTCTGTGAAACTAGGTGAACTTTGTGAAATGAATCTTTTTATTTAAAGATTTAAAATGGTAATTTGTTTAACCATTTGATAGAAAAGCTTTGGATTTTAAAGTTGTGACTTAACTGAAATCCCATATCCATATGTTTTTAAATATTGCGCTCGCTATTCGGTTTAGCCGGGAGAGGACCTTGTGTCATATAGCCCATTCCGAATAGTGATACGACGTTATGGATTGTATTTGAAGACTAGTGTTGAAGGCCGGGTGTCTTCGAGAACATAGGATAACCTGTCGATTGACTCTGCACTGAGTTGCTCCGGTATAGAGTTCTCCCTTAGTGACGGGAAGTCCGATCGGTATTGTCGATACCAGGATTTGCAAGGGCTTCTTCGGAAGTGCCTTCGGTTCTGTTCGAACCCGGAACAGACTTGTATGGTTGTATGTCTGACACTACACTTTGAGATATTAAACTGATCTCTATCAAATACATTTCTGCTTGGTGGCGGAGAATTTATTCTCTTAGCTTAACACCCTTCTCTGAGACGTACGAGCTTAGAGGTTATTTAGTTGATATTTATCAGTGATATATTCCCAATTTGGTAGTGTGGCATGCTAAGTGCTGCTGTGTGTTGATGATCACTTGTTGATCATTTGTGATCAAAGCATGGCTTTTGTATAAAGCGTAGCTTTTTGGATGAGACTGCATCAGGACCTCACACCCCGGAAATGGTCAAAACAGGAAAGATGCGGCAAGGTTATGAGGGTCGTGCCCTTTAGGGTGTGTCATTCCCTTCTGGTAAAGGGTGGTATCATGGTATGGAGCCCAGATGCTTACTCATGTGGATACTGTAGATCTATTACTTTGTGATTGCTTTGTGGTTTTGAGGCGCCTCAGATAACGGTCCCAAAGGACCGGGGGATGGCATGCTCGAGTAGTAGTTACCTAGTTACAGAGGTAACCCGACCTTGTGTTGGCAGAGATCCGGTTAGGTTCTCGGGACGTCCCACCAGAGGCGATCCCATGTGGCAGTAGGAAGTTCCTTAGCCTGACCATTTGTTGGAAATCCAATCAAAACAATACGTGCCTTGTACGGTTTTATTTGTAGAACCTGCCATTTAACATGGCAGCTATAGTAGGCATAATATCATGGTACCTATGCTGGCTAGGATTAATATTATACTTTCGAAAGATTTTCCACTATGCACTAGTAATAATATCAAAGAAATTTTCTCGTATTAAGCATATTTGACTATCATAAGGAGAAATCTCCTCCAAGTCTGCGTTTGCATTGTGTGTGTGGCTGGAGGCCTTATGGTAGTTTCATTTTCTAGAAAGCATTGCGGATTTTAAATTTAAATTCTTTTGTTTGTTTTTAAAAGACCAAATGTTTTTGTTTGCTCACACCAGTCCCACGACTGACCTGGATTTTATTGTTCATTTCCTAAACTCTGGGTGCCCACTATTTTCCCACACGGGCAGTCTAGAGTTGGGTTTTTCAGATAATCAATAGTAGGTGTAGATTCGATAGCTTTCAGCCTAGGATTTGGCAATCGCTTGCCGACGAGACTTGCTTATCTTTGTGCATCACTATTGGGGGTTCGGGCTATTGCTGGATTGGTGTTTTGGAGATGGAGTTCTTTCTTGAAGACCATATTGGAGTTTTTGTTCCCCTGTTGTGTTATCTTTTCTTTTCCGCTGCTATTATCTTGTATCATATCTCTGATGTATATTGTATATTCATTGTATCATCTGTTGTATCATATTGTATCTGATATTATATCAATGTTGTATATTGATATATGCTATTCTTTTTCTTCCGCTGTGTTGTTTTACTTAATGGTGTTATAAGCTCCGGCGAACCAGATTCGACGTTTGGATCTGCGGCATTTGAATACGAGTGTCGTATTCGGTGCCGATTTTCGAAGGTCGAGTCAGGATCGCTACAAACATACATACATACATACATACATACATACATATATTAACATCAAAACTAAAATTACACTTTGTTATAAAAGATTAAAACATAGATCTATAATCGAAAAATTGTATTGATTTCATATAAATTTCATTTTTAACTCTAGATAGAATTCAACCAATAAACATGAAAATGTATATTTCCAGTTTTAAAGAAATGGAATTTAAATTAAATGTTAAAACATAGAAATTAAATAAAACATTGTATTTTAAAATATATAGATTTAGTTTCAATTTAACAAAGTAAAGAAAAACACCTAATCAATTCTAACATGTAAACATTCAGTTCTGAAGAATTACACTTTAATTAGAATGTTTAAAAACATAGATCTACACTTAAATATTGTTTTAAAAACATAAAGAAATTTAATTTTGCTCTATCAAATGAAAAATCAATCATATCATTCAACAAATAATTCAATCAATTTTTTGATCAAGCAAGATAGTAATACATCATACAAATTATGAAAATCAAATTAAATTTCCATCAAACATTGCAAAATCACCATCTATATATAGAAAATAACATACCTTGCTACTCAATCCTTAAAACATACCTTGTTGATGTTGCCTTTGATTTGCACCTTGAATGAAGAATGCTTCTAGATCCGATTGAATTACCATATGATGTTGCCTAGAAATCACACCTTAAATGATGATATCTTCTTAGATCTTTAATATCTATGCCTTATCCTTGCAAGAGATGGATGAACCATTTTTGTTTTGTTTTATTTGACCGTTTTATTTGAAGTTGAAAGATTTTGAAAATCTGTTTTTTTTGTCATGGAAAGTTAGGAAGAGAGAAAGAGATAAAATGAATGAGAATGAATCATAGATACATAATGAATTGGAAAATATGTTTTATTTGAAAGAATAAAACTTTTCTCATTCTTTAATTAAAACTTCCTTAATTAATTCCCTTGATTGTTTTTCTCTCTCCAATCCTTTCTTTAAATGCATGTTGTCAAATGACATACAATTTTCATAAATCATGTCATCAAATGACATAAAATTTACATAAACCATTTCATACATTTATCTTTAAATTACATTGATATCGTATACCAATGCACGCAACTATAACTTTTATAAATGCATTAAAATAATTACCAAAAACTTTCAAACATCAAACATCAAATAAAGAATAATTAATATTTCTCAAATATCAATTAATTTAATCAATTTACAATATCCTATAAATTAATTATATCATGTGGTTTTCCAAAGAATTCAATATTACGGTTGTGCGACTCGAAGGTGTAAATTCAGTCGGTGATTAATATCAAACTATTTGAATATTAATGTTCACACGTCACTTAGTAGGTGGTGTGACATTTTGATTGAATTTATCGCTTACGCATCTTTTGGTAAAATCCAATTTTACTTATTATAAGCGATACCCGATAGTGACAATTATTTACGCCAATTCTTTTCGACAAAACTATATCACATTATGACTTATGGAATTTAGTAACGGTCAAAATACCAGTATCATCCACGTTCAACTTTATAGTCCAAACACAAAGTCATTGTTCAATAACAACAATTATTATTAACCGATGTGCTCTGGCTAGAGACTTTGACTTTAATTTTACTTCAGTTGACAGTGATGCTAACCTCATATAACCGAGGAGACAATTCCTCTCTTGAATAGTGTTCCACTTCCAATGCTTCCACTCGACCCAACTATAGTCGTTCGATGGATGTCGCGCCATGATTTAACTATAATCAAAGCGGAGCTTCCACATTAAAGATCAATAGTATTCTGAAGTCGAGAGAACTATGTAATTAGTCACATCGATATTCTCTGCTTGACGTTAGTTATATTAACCAATAGAAAACTATCGAGTGAGTTATTCCACAGTTATCCAATAACTATAAATGCGTAACCTCTTAGTGCCCCCAATAGTCTTGAGTAATACACTGCCCAACATTTGAAGAGCGTTACGTACTCTAGTTTCAACGGATACATCAATATCCAGTTTAATGCATTTTGACTAGGAATATTTAAAATGATACATTTGTTTCATTGTGATAAATTACTCATAGTTACAACACTTTGTAACTACTATCACAAAATATACCATTTATGGATTTTCTATTAAACATACTTCTAATTAAATTGATTATTTAATATAACCACTTTATATCAAGTAAATAATAGAAAGAAAATACCTTTATTTTGAACAAGATTAGTCAACTAGTTAGAAATATGTAACAAATTATATAATTTCCCCTAAGGCATGCCTCTAACTCTATCAATCTCCCACTTGCGCTTGAGGTCAATTAAGAAATCTTATTCCAACTTCTCCAATCATTTTTCTCAAAGCCAATTGGATCCGCCCCTTTGTGATTGGGTATGTTATTATGTTTTAATTATCTACCCTGTCAATCAGCTCTCTCCGATGGTGATAAACTGCTTTATTATGTGGAACGATTCGGGGTATGTCTCTCGACTTCTTGTGAGATATAAGTTCTGTTACAAACTATAGTGCGACATTATTATCATATAACAATGTTACGAGATTCTCAACATTTGGAATCGGCTCGGTTATAAATTTATGCACTTATATTTTTTGTATACATTGTTTTTATCGCGACGCTATTCAACGCGATGTACTTTAGCTTTTTTCATTGAATCAGCCATTGTCTTCCATTTGGAACATTTCCAACATAAAAATTCTTGCCTTGAATTTATTATTGACAAACTATACTCAATATCACTTTGAAGTTTGAGTCCGAACACTCTTTCATAAGGAGTTTTTGTTTCGGTAAACAATTCTCTAGTATTTTCATAAATACACAAGAACACTTCAAACAACCATTTAGTGATATCAATTTGGATTTGATATTTGCTTCATGTATCAAATACATAAACAAATCACATTACCGTAGACAACATAACATGTATGATAATTTTATTGCCAATGCATGAAGAACTAATCTCACATGCTCCATATTAGACAATTTAATAAGGTATCTTTGCATATCAATTAGGGACATTCCTAGTATCTTTTATATTCATTATAAAAGACATCATTTACACTCTAAAGTTGAGCATTAAAACAACTAAGGTTGATTTTAACACATGTGCATCGTTAAAATCAACAATGTGTTGTTATAGTTTATAAATATCAATGTACCTTTTAACGTTCTTTCTTATGAACATACGCTTCCTTTGCATTTTGATTGATAATCAAACTATTTGATATTTCTATCAATTTTTTTTTTTAAATTTTGATGCTTATAAAATGATACTTTCTATTATTTCTTGGATCATATCCAAAGACCCACACACAAAGTCATACTAGTTGGTAAATTTGTGAGTAAATTCAAATTAACTTGAGCACGTTGAATACTGAATCTATTACGCTAATTTCAACAATTGAAATTTGCGATATTGTTATTATCAACATTGCTTATTTAATTCCAACCGCATTAGTCTTACTTATAAGGACACAATCGTGGCCAGTGAATCACATACCTTCGGTTACGACTATCAAAATCATATTTTGATAGCGTACTTGGAATTCTTTTGGATTTGCGCATCAACTGTACCATAGAGTCAACACTCTTAATGGTTTAGTTAAGCAACCGAGGATTATATATTTTCGATATTGATAAGAAACTCATAATTTCAATTGTGCGAGAATACTTATTAAACACTCTAATATGATGTTTTCGTTTAGGTTAGTTAATTTCATTTCATCTCATCTAATTAGTTCTATCAGTAGATCGTATTTATTTCCATTTTACTGCAATGATTCCTTAAATAAATTCCTTCACAATGAAGTTTGTATTTCTTGAAACAACAATTGTTTCTCAGTGCAACAGAGTAGGTATTCATAAACGTTTTATAAGTTTCTTTATTTATAAAAATGATTTGGTTTTAGTTTACAAAACTTACGTTCAAAACATAAATATGTCATCTAATGACAGTCTTTCCCAAAATCCTTTTGGGCAGATTCATACAAGTTTCCTTATGAACAATTATTACGTGCAATCTTTTGACTTGCACAACCTGCCAACTCCTTAACTTAGGATATGTTGGAGTTTCTTATAAACCGTTATCTTGTGTGAGTTTGTAAACTGGTTTGTAAACTATTATTCAGATGAAATAATATTAATCTTATGTACTACTCTTAAATACATGACCTTATAGAAAGGAACCAACTCAACTTCACTCACAATTAATCGTACATTATCCAATAAAGTTCGATTATTTCTTATCGATGCATCATTATGTATTACATGGAGGAGTGACTTTTTTAGATTAAATCTTTATTCATTTTTAGGTATGTTTGAAATCCTTTCCAATATACTCACTCATTCGATTAAATTGAATCATTTCTATCCCATGTTAATTTATTTACTTTTGTTTTCTACTCTCTGAGTTTACTATAAATATACTACATGTGTATCAAATACACATGTCCATGTCAGTGATAACTCATCGGTGAATATGACGAAGTACATGGAACTATTTTGGTATTAATGAATTTACGGTTGCATACACACACACACATATATCAATCCGAAGAGTTCATCAACTCTTATGATGCTCCCACTGATAGGATGCACAACTCTTCAATTGTTAGTGATATAATTAACCAGTGTCATATGATTCATAATCATATAATAAAAATTATTTCTCAAAGCTATGACTTAGTCTATAATTCCAAAATAATTGTAAATAATTTGAGATACTTTTGTATTGTCAGTGCATCACTTTTGTTGTGAAAACAATTACCACATCATAGTTTTTATTTCATACGAATATCCGTAATATTCATATTGAAATATAGCTATTTCTATTTCTAGTCAATTACCGAAAAATAGTCATTATTTCATAAATAACGTTCGGTACATTTTATGATGTTTTTTTCATAATACAATGCAATCAATAAGTGCTATATGGCATGCTCCCTCTATTTCTGTCACTGCTATAATAGCGTACTAAATTTGGAGGCCCATCATCCACTTAATACATTTTATTTATTTCATACTGTACCTAATTTACAGCGGAAAGTTCTTTGATCAACTACCCTAAACTCAAAGAAATAAATCAAATAGAAAACAATTTTCTATATGAAAGTACATTTTGAAATAGAAATCATATTTATTATTCCAATGTTAAGTATCAATCATAATTATTACAATTCTCATTTCCGTTGTTTCTTTATGAAGTAAACATGATGATTCACTCTCTTCATCCCCACTACGCCTTAGATCATATCTACTCTTGTATATTTGCTATTATTGTTAAATGGTCAAATCATTCAAAACAAAATCCTTACTACAATGTCATAACAAACTCTTTACAAAAGCGCATTATGTTATCCTTAGCTTTTAAGGATATTAGGTATGTTCCGCTTTACTTAAACTGATTAAACTGACATTTCAGCGATCAAGTACTTTGATTTACATTGTAGTTTTGGACTAGTGTTACGTTTAACATGATACCATCATTTTGTAATTAGTCAAATTGAATACTCGATCTCATACTAAGGTTTTGTTTGGTTTTTCAGATAAACTAATATCATCGAAATATAGTACACTAAAAACTTTAACTGTGACGACCCTAAATTTTGGACAATTTAAATTGAAAATATTTAATTTATTTTTAAATATTTGAATGATGGTTTAGCTTGAATTCCCAATATAACTATGAATTTGGCGATTAAATTTTAAAATTTAATCTATTGAAAAGTTGGATAAAAATTTGAATCTTCAGTTTTAAGCTGATTAAAAATATTTCAAAGGCTTGTAAAATTCATATTGATAATACGGAAGATAATGGAAACTTCAGAATTTAATTTGAAAGTGATTTGTTCAGTTCCGGATTATATCGTTTGAATCGATATTTAAAAAATAGTCTTCCGACACACAGTCTCGGAATTCAACGAAACCAGTTCCATTGGATCTGGAATATTGTATTATTATCGGATTTCAATTTCCGTAGCGTGTGGAGTGATCTTTTGGCCGTACCTTAAGTAAACGCGGTCAAATTTATATTGAATTCAATTTAAATTTAAATTTGGTCAACATCAGTTGAAATTATATCTGCATCAGTACTTTGCCTTCCTCATCAAAACACTGTAGCGAGGTAATGCAAACACGTTAATTTCAAATCGTGTCACCCTTTTTTTCTTTACCTCACGCCACCTTCCTGTAAAAGAAACAACTCGTCTTCGTTCCTCCTTTTTCAAACAAAACGAAATCACGCAGTTCAAAATCATGGCCGCTTCTGAGAAAAAAAAGACAGTCTCGTTCTAAACAAATCAAACTCCTCTCTAAAATAATTTTAAACGATTCAGTCATTTATCAAATTCGATTCAAATCGAGGCTGTGTTTCTCTCGTCTGCAGTTTCGATCAAGATTTCCCTCTTTCCTTCTATTGTTTGAAGTCGATCGAGTTCGTGAACCAAGGCGCGGAGGCGCGTTCAACTTCGTGGAGGGTTCGTGAGTGGCTCCATTGAGCCTCGCGAGTTCGATATCGCGTTCGAATGGGTTCGTGTAGGGCATGATTAGGAGTGCACAACAACGTTGTGATGGCAATGGAAAGCATGACTCAGGAATTGAGTGGGATCTCGAGCAGATTGATGGAGTCGAGCACGCGTGCGAGGCGCAGTGGCATCGTGTCGAGGTGGGACGACTCCGTTCGATCTTGCTGGACTTGGCGACTCTTAGTAGTGAGGTATTAATTTAATTTAAGTTTTTATATAGATTAGGAATTTTGATTTAGATACAAAAAGAAATGCAGTTTTCCAATTTATGTATATAAACAGGTGCAGAGAAATAATAATACAGTAAAGTTTATAGATAAAGAAAAAATAAAAAAATGCGTATATGTGTTATAACATATGACTTTAAAACAGAAAATAATTACAGTAGTGGAAGAAAAATAAATGTTTGGTGGTTAATTTATTTTATTAATCTATTCAGTCATTTTAACTACTAAAAATAATTGATTAAAAGGGGATTTGTTAAAAAAATGTTAGTCTAAACATTAAAATTGTTAGTTGATTAAATTTATTAAAGAAAAATGGGTTTAAGAAATTTAAATATTAGGTTAAATTAGATAAATCTATTAAATGTGAATTTATTATTCGATTTATTTCGAATATTAATTAAAATTTTATGATTGATATACAAGATCTAAAATAGTGAAGGAATCAACCCGAAAATGGAAAGGGATTGCGAAACAAAAGCAAAGGTGAGAACTTCTCACTCAATCAAAATTGTTTCGATTTAAATTTTAAATAGTTAGATTTAAAATTGCTTGATTGTGTGATTGAATGATAAATTATTATCTGTTGTTTTGAAATAGACCTTATGCACCGTATATTAAGTGGTTTTATTTATTAAACACATATACCGCGATATTCCATCTTGAAGTGGAATTGATATTATATATGTACTTGAAGTTGATTTTCCCACATTATATAGAGGATGAGACCCTATTGCGTCGCATAATAGCGGATAATATTTTATATAAACCCATGTACCGCGATATTCCATATTGGAACGGAATTGGTATTGTGCTAACATCTGTGGATGCAGGGAAACATGTTGGAGGGATCCAACTGGATTCCTCAACAGTATTGATTTATTTACAGATATTTGAGATATATTCTGTTATCATATGATATATGATGTTTTGGATGCCGTGATTATTATATTTAGTGCTGTTGCAACATTGGGCCTATTTTGGAAAAAAAATGTTTAAGTGATGATTTTCAAATTTAAAAGGATTTTTAAGTGATTTTTGAAAGTATACATTTTATTACATTTTGAAATTGATTCATTTTAAATAAATAAACGTTATAATTTTAATGTTATAGAATTTATGATTTTTTAGAAAATATAGTTAAAATGTGATTTTAGAAATGTGGAGTTAATGATTTTATAAAATAGTTTAAATTAAGATTTTTGAATTTTTATAAACGGTTTATATAAAAGATTTATAAAATTGATATTTATAAATTAAAAATATTGGAATTATAAAATGAGTTTTTTCTTATGTTAAAATGAAATAATAAATGGATGGATTTAGTAAGTAAATGAAATTTATAGATTTATAAATTGAGAAGTTATAAAATGAATAGATTTTGTAAAATAAAAGATTTATAGTTAAATTTACTTATAACATGGATTTTGGCGTGTAAATGGGATATGGATAGAATTTGTTAATAAAGTGATTTTATAAGTTGGAGTTGTTATAAAATATAAATGGGATTTATAAACATCGTTTTATAAATCCGAAATCGACTTATTTTGATAAATCAATTATTTTAGATTTTTAAAGGAAATATATTCGCGATTTTGGACGGTGGATAATCCTTTAAATAAAATGTGTAGAAAAATGTTGAATTTGGTTAACGAAGAATATTCAAGATTTTGGGACAGTGAATAATATATTAAAGTGTTTTGGGGAAGTGATATTTTAAATAGAATTAAAACGATTTGAAGTTGTTTTAAAATGTGTTAAGGATCGAAACCATAGGTTTCAACATTTCATTGTTGAAATAGACATTTTCGAGGAAAAAAAGGAAAAGATGGACTATAACACTGTTGTTATAGTAAATGATTTTCGAAAGGAAATGTTTTATATCATATTAGGATTTATATATCTATCTTAATTTCGAATCCCTATACTAGTGATTTTGGGTTGTCGTAATGGTGTTTTACGCAACATTCGTTTGAACCCAAATAAATGCGTTTAAGAGAAGGTTTTCCTTAAAGAAGGAAATATATACTTAATCGTGTTTTAAGTATATCGAGTATTTTCGAAGTATTGAAAATAAATGGATTTGTGAATTACTTATTGTTAAATAAGTATTTGGAAATGTTTCCGATGTAGAAATTGAAATGGGTTTAGAGGATATATCTTTTTAAAGATAAGTTGAAGCGAATATTTGGCAAGTTAATTTAATTTTATGGAAGATTAATAAAAAGGGTCTAGTGATTGTTATGGTGCTGGATATTTGTTTGTTGGCCTTGATAGTTAAATAACCGACTATCAATATTTACCTTTAAATGAGTATTTGTTATGATTGCTTGAATTTGAATGCTACACTTATTTTGAAAATAAGCGCCCGTTATTCGGTTTAGCCGGGAGAGGACCTTTGTGTCATAAATCCCATTCTGAATAGTGATATGTCGTAATAGACAGCATTTGAAGACCGGATATTTTTGAAACAGAAGGATTACCGTTGAATGTCTCTGCATCGGCTGATCTCCGATATAGAGATTTTATCACCCTTTGTGATGAGAAGTCCGGTCGTGATTAGTGAATATCCGGATTGCAAGGGCTTCTTTGGAAGTGCCTTCTGTTCTGTTCGAACCCAGAATGGACTTGTATGGATGTGTGTCTGACATTACAATTTGAGATGTAAAGCTGGTTTCTATCAAATATATTTCTTTTGGTGGCGGAGAATTTATTCTCTTAGCTTAACACCCTTCTTGAGACGTACGAGCTCAGAGGTTATGTAGTTGATGGTTACTAGTGATATATTCCCAAATTGGTAATGTGGCATACGAAGTGCTGTTGAGCATTTGTTGATCAAAGCGTGGCTTTTGTATAATGCATGGCTTTGTGGACGAGACTTCGTCGGACCTCACACCCCAGTAATGGTGAAAACAGGAAAGATGCAGCAAGGTTATTAGGGGATAGCGCCCCCTTAGTGTATGTCATTTCCTTTTGGATGGAGGTGGTATTATGGTATGGAGCCCTGATACTTAACCTATGTTGTGCTGCAAACTTATTATTTTGTGGTTGTTGGTGAATCCCGGGATTTAGGTCGGTTACGACCGGGGGATGGCATATTCGTGTCAGTAGTTACCCAGCTAGGGGTAACCTGGCCTTGTGTTGGCAGAGATCCGGTTAGGTTCTCGAGGCGCCTTTCCAGAGGCATACCTATGTGGCAATAGGAAGTTCCTTGGCCTGACCATTAGTTAGAAATCCAAAATCCAATACGAAACCCTATACGGTTTTAGTTGTAGAACCTGCCATTTACTTATGGTGGTCACCACTGTTTAGATGGTAGCTATAGTAGGCATAGTTCGAAATGTCTATGTTGGCTAAGATTTATATCGTTACTTTTGAAATGTTTTCCTACACTTTGCACTTATAGTAATAATATCAAATAAATCTTTCTACATATCAAGCATATTTGACTATCATAAGGAGAAATCTCCTCCGATTCTGTGCTTGCATTATGTGTGTGTGCGGGAGGCCTTATGGTAGTCTCATTTTCTAAAAGAATTGCGAATCTAATTTTAAAATATTTCTTTGTTGATTTTTAAACACTAGTTCAAAAAGTGCATATTGCTTCGCCTCATTTGCGTCGGTTGAAGTAAAAAACCGATGCAAATAGAACTATCTGCATCAGTTCTATCTTAATAACCGATGCATTTGGTACGTGGAAAGCAATAGGTAATAAAAAATAAAATTTGCATCGGTTATTAAGATAGAACTGATGCAAATAGTTTTAGTCGCATCGGTTTTAAAGTCAACCGATGCAACTACACGTTGATGGTAAAGATATGAAATTTAGGTGGGAAATAATGAAAAATTGGCTCCAAAGTTAGTAATTTGGATAAATGTACTACTTCCTCCTCAATAATCCACTCCAAAAAAAAATCCCCTCATTGTTTAAACAAAGGACAGCAACTAAAAGATAAACTATTTAAGTTCTCACACCAGTCCCATGACTGACCTGCAGTTTATTGTTTCCTTCCTAAACTCTGGGTGCCCACCAATTTTAACACGGGCAGTCTAGAGTCAGGTTATCAGGTCATTTTGGAATTCAGGAGTTGCTGTGGACATCAGGAGCAAGCTGGATGGTTTGGCGTATCAACTAGTATACAGTATTTCTTTTCCGCTGTTTGTTGTTGTACACTCTGATTATGTAATATAATGTAATGTAATAACTGATATGATTCTTTGTTTTAAAGATTATTCATTTATCTATTACATGTTGTTCCGCTGCGATTGTGAGATTCTGATGTTGTTTCTGTTGCTTTCTTTTCTTCTTTCTTCTTCTATCTTCTACCTCTTCTTTAACCCTAACGGTTCGGTTTTCCGGCCTTCGATTACTCGGTAGTTAATACAGTGGACATATTAATGTCGAATTTCATGAGTCGAAAAATCGCATCGTCACATTAACCGTTTATAACATTTCGATGGAATTGTATATGGATCAAATATCCATAGTCTTGTATTGGCTTTAGCGTTCGAAACTCATAGAATATGATACACGATCTCGACCAAATAAATGCGTAAGTCACCAAACTACGAACGTATTCAGTAGTTGTAAAATCAAGCACTTGCATGGGTGTTGAAACGTTAACATGAAATAATCTTTTATTGATAAGTATATGTTATATTTCTATTTATCAATCTTCAATTCATTTGTATATCTTAATTGATAAACATTTTACCAATCTTATCAAATGCAAAATTTATCATTGTAAATAATTATAATATTATTTAGCATACATTCTTACAATATTAGAAAGGTTAAATGTTACCATTTAATTTTTCTAACAAGGTTCCCACTGGACTTTTATGTTTCTCCAAGCCTTAAGATGAAACATAGAAGTCTTTCGACTTCAATAGTGGTTTTTGGGACTTGTTTGTCTTTGTATTCTGACTTTGAACTTGTTCAACAAATCATAGGCCCACAAACGATGGATAACTTCTTATCAGTTGTATCACATGCAACTCCTAACTCATGTTTCTTTGTTCTAATCTCATTTCGACCTTGAGTTTTCTCAACAAATCATAAGAGATTATTTACTCGTACCTGCCATATTTCAATGGCCTAAGTTTAGTATATATGTCTTGAGTTTTCTCAACAAATACATATAGTTATCTTACCTCGTTTATTCAATAGATTAATAATACTACACGTAACTTCTCTATCTTGAGTTTGCTCAACAACTATGGAGTATGCAAACAATTTATTAATATATATATATATATATATATATATATATATATATATGGTAGAGGACAACATTGTATTGAAGATTCATAATCTTCAATATATTGTTGAGTGATATCAACTTATGAAATAATGTATTTCTTGTGAAATACCATCGTAATTCAAGTGTCAGACACATCAGAAATCACGATATGCCTACATTTACGTGTGTATTTATTCCTTAAGTCTATTTGGTTTTTTTAATGTTCTACCTTTAGTTTATACATTCATATCATATAAGTTTTATTAGTATATAACTTTTATATTTCATATTACTTATATGATAGTCTAATATGTAATATTTTATTTAATTAAATCTTATTTAATTAATTTAAATTAATTAACTCTTTAATTAATTTTATATTAGTATTCCAATACAACATTTATATTGGACATATCTACTGTAACCTTTATAATGTAACACATATATCTTATATAGATGTATTTTATTTAATTAATTAATCCTTAATTAATTTATTTAATTAAACAATTTTAAGTAAATTATATTAATTTAAAGTTTTATCTTATATACGTACATGTATACTTATGTCATCTTAAACACTTTTACCTAACATAACATAACATAATGCGTATAAACATATATAATACATGCATATATATGTAATATATATTAATTAATAAGCTCGATTAATTAATTTGTTTTATAAATCTTATTAATAAATTTTAAATTTCAAAATTAATATTTAAATAATTTCAAAATTAATATTTAAATAATTTCAAACATTTTAAAATTTTCATTACATTTATAAACATTTCGAAAATTTATGTTATATTATAACCAATTATAATAAACATGTTTTTATTTTAAATTTAACTTTTAAATTTAAAATCTTGTCCTAATTTTCAAAATTATCCCAAGGCATGATTCAAATTTGGTTTAATCTATCAGGGGCAACCTTTATGCTCACTTCACCTTTTCGGCCAAACAGGTAAGCAGGTAGAAAAGGGTACTTGATTACCCAATTCCAACCCTAGATGTCATCTTTCTAGGCACCGCACAAAGTGCGCAAGCTTAATTAGTTAGCACTAACATGACTAATTTAGACCGCATAGGCTATTGGGTTTTGAAACCATTGTTGGACCGGGCCAGCCCGAAGTGGAAAAAATGGTGAATTTCAAAAAGTTTAGTCATTTTGAATCTTTAATAGGCCTATGAAGTCTAAATATACTTAGAACTTTTTTAATTTTCTTTTAAATAAAATCAATATTTTGTTCAACTTCATAAATAAAGTTTCACTTTAATTTAATGTGTACGTAAATTGGAGTATATCAAATATACTCTTATATACAGATTTCTGTGTAGCTTTTACTTTTCAAATTTATTTAGAAAAGGAAATATTTCATTTTTTTTCCCTTACTTATTTAATTAATGAGGGGCATAAATTTATTTAGAGAATAAAAATTTTCATTTCCTTTCTCTTAAACGAGTGGGAACATAAAGTTAGTTAGAGAAGGAAACTTTTAATTTCCTTCCCTTAAATAAATTAAATAATTGGTTAATAAAATAAAATTAATAAATAATCTAAATGAGACATGAATTGTAAATATATCCATAGTAAATATTATGCAAGTGCAACATATAAGGGGTATGCATAGTCAGTGGTAATTAATATGTATACATAAAACTGTGCAGTTACCCGCTATAACCCTGCTATATCTCAATAACGTATTTCTACCGCTACGATTTTTCCATATAACCCCAAATATTGCCTTTCCGCTGTAAACCCCACTATTTCCGCTATATCCCCTTATTCCCGCTATATTCCGCTATTTCCGCTATATCTTCTTTAAAAGAAATGAATTATGCGTTATAAAACGTATGAAATTAATTTATTTAATTGAATTTTTAATAAATTTTTAGAAATGAAAGTACTCTAATATTCTACTAAATTCAATTATGTTATATAACAGTTTTACGTTATTTTACAGTATATCCGTACATGTTTTTATTTAAAATTATTTATATGTATTAATTATAATTCAATTCAATGTTAATTTTTCATTTAATTACCCTTTATATATTTGTAAAAACATTAAATATGAGCTTTATATGCTATTTTGAAGTCATCTGCTATATCCTGTTATATCCTCACTGTATCTCCGCTGTGACTTTTGATACCTCTGCCGCATTGAATCTGCCAAGTGTTTTAGCTGCACAGACATAAAATAAACAAGAACAATTTAAATAGTTATTACAAAGAAATTGAAATGAAAATAAATAAGGGATGACAAGGGTGATTGATACAGTTTTCCTTTTAGCACACTTAATTAATGCAACATATTAATGACGATCAATAAGTACCATAATTAAGAATATATAAGGTAAACAATGAATTGTATGCATACATTATTGTCTTAATTACGAAAAAGAAATGACTTCATACTAAGCTAATATATGTAAAGAAAATTAAATTTTATATGAACACATACAATCGATCCAAATATGTATATATGGAATTCAATCAAAACTTTCTAATAATGTAAATCAGATAGTTATTATAGTTAATTTCAAAACTTTGATTTGTTGTTGAAATTCCTTTTATTCATACATAAATATCTAATGCAATAAAAAGTGCAAGTGATACATTCATACATACATGCATACAAACATATATTAACATTAAAAACTAAAATTGCACTTTGATAAGAAAGATTAAAACATAAATCTATAATTGTGTAACAACCATAATTTGATAGCCATGATTATGGTGAACAAAAACTGCCATGAGAGGATTGAGGAGGAAGAAGCTTTTGCAACTAAGCACTGTTCACTAGAGTTGGCTGGAGATCATCGGAAAGGAATGTTGGGAATAGCAGGCACTTGTCAGAGGCAGAAAACATGAAGATCTAGGACATAGGAGACGATTAGATAAGAATATCAGTGTGTGTATGTTTAGCGTCAGTGTGCATGCTTGATATGTCAGTATATGGGTTGTAACTGGGCCGAGTTGAATCCCGAAAAAAATGTGCATTCTGTCTTTATAAATACTATCATGCTCATTTTGTAAGTGTGTGAAGAAACTTGAAGCAATAAAAATCATATTACTTTGTTACTGTATTGTGAGGATTATCTTCTTTCCATTCCAGTTTTTTGTTAATCTGTTATACATTTGTTTTTCTCAGACTTAATACGTTTTTGTTAAATTCCTTTTATCTGCTATAGGTTAATTCATTTGTTGTTAAATTTGTTTTCTTTTTACACTTTAGTTCTTAATTCTTGAATCGGCTATTACTTTGTCTTGATAATTTTCTTTTCCAGTCTTTAATCTTGTTCTTTTTTATGTTTTAATAATCTTCCAATAGACTGTAACCCTCAAATTCTTCTTCCTTGCTATCAATTCAAGTTTCTGTCTTTGTACTTTCCTCTAGTTTCATTTGTTAAAGTCTTGTGAAGCAATCTTGTTAAACATTCTTGTGTGAATTTAAAGTTTTCTGAAATTGATGTTCTTGTCAAAGATATATGTATATGAATGTCTCTGTTCTATGCAGTAGCCATGTCTTCTTCTTTGAGAAAATTTGCATTTTTTCCTGATACTTCCTTCGACCACAATTGAATTTTGCTATTTCTTGATTTTCTTGAAAGTCTGCCAACCACTATCCGACATTTCTGCAATTTCGTGTGCACAACAAATCTGTGCACGTGCACAAGTTTGAATTCATCTTCTATCTTCCGGATCTCATCTTCTTCTTCCAAATTCCTTACCTCAACAGCCATGGCCAAAATCACAGATCAACCAGGGCGTAACAATTTGGTATCGGAGCATTCGTCAGAGTTAAACCACAATCCAACATTTGATCCTGAGCATGCCTAAAATTCAGATCCAAATCCAACCCTAATTTCAAACCCAGATGATCAATGGCTAAGGCAAGAGGAAATTAACAACTGTACTACTTATGCTTTGAGAAATTTAGAAATCACAGCCAGAAATTTGGAGTTTACAGTTCAAAGCTTGGACAAAAAGTTTGATCAATCCACCAAAGATATGCATACTAAATTCGAGGGAGTGCATAATATGTTGATCACTTTTGTTAATGAGTATCGTAATAACAAGAACCCTTTCCAACCACCGCCGGCAATTTCTCAGCCTTCGACATCTTTTCAACCTTATCCCCTCCCCTATCGCAACCTGTATATCCATCGCAATCACCACCACCACCAAGGACTTTCACACAACCTCACAGAACACCTATTGTCTCACCCAAGAATGTTCCTTTCTTTAACAATCCTCTAAGATATCCCCAAGAACCACTGCCTCCTCATCAACCCAAAAACCCATTACTCGATTATCCCATGCTTCATAACCGCAACCCATACCCTATCATCAAATTAGATTTCCGTACATATTTTGGAGAGGAAGGAGTGGCAGATTGGCTGAGATAAGTCGAAAAGTATTTTAAATTCCATCACACTAAAGAACATCAATGGGTAGAAATTTGTTCATTTGCTTTAAAAAAAAGAAGCCTTGCAGTGGTATCATTGGTATGTGAACACTGTGAACAATAATGAAACATAGCTAGTTTTTAAGGAGGATATATTGGTCAGATTTAACTCTGAAGAAATAGAAAGACCATATGAAACTTTATCCAAGCTTAAGCAGCATACAACAGTTAGATCTTATTTGAGTCAGTTTGAACAGTTGTAGGCTGTAGTAGAAACTCTTCCACCAAAGTACTTGCTTGATAGGTTTATTAGAGGATTAAAAGAAGAAATTAGGTATGATGTTCTCACTTCAAGACCAGTGGACTTTAGGGAGGCAGTAGCATTAGCAATAATGTTTGAAAGTAAATGCCTTCAAACCAAAAAAATTAATTATCCATCACCTAGCACTTCAACTACCAAAACCAGTCAACTGCCTCTACCAAAGTCGTCATAAGAGTCCACTTCCTATTCTCGCTATAACCATGTTAATAGCTCCAAAGATACTCAACTTGAATCCCTGGCAAAAAGTATAGGACTCACTCCTAACCAAATTATTGAAATGAGAAGGCAAAATTTGTGTTAAAATTGTAAAGAAAAATGGTCAAGAGATCACAAATGTAAAACTCCTCAAGTCTATGTGCTGGGAGGAATGATGCCATTACAGGATTGGGAGGATTCCAATGCTAGTGAGGTAACCATGACAGAATCTGACATACCGGTTGAAGAGACTTTAGCCATCACCTTGCAATCTTTATGTGGAATTCCTGCTATATCCACGATCAAAGTAAGAGGCAGTATTCAAGGTAAACCAGTTCATATTCAAATTGATTATGGTTCTACCCATAGCTTCATCAATGATAAACTTGCTAGGAATTTGGATTTAAAAATTGATGAAACTAAACTATTTGAAGTCATGGTGGCCAATGGGGAGAAACTAACTGGTTTGGGGGTTTGTAATGATGTTGTGCTCAAGTGCCAAGGATGTACAATGGCAGTGGATTTTCTCTTATTTCCTTTAGATGGCTGTCAGGTGGTGCTTGGTGCTCAGTGTATGAAGAGCTTGGGAGAAATAACACTTAGATCAGTTACAAGTTAAATTTGTTTACAATGATAAGCATTATATTTGGCAGGGTTTGAAAAAGGATGAGTTGAAATTCATTAACAAGAGAAGGCTAAGTAAAGAGTATGTGCATGGCCATATAGCTATGATGGTATGTTGTCAGCTTATACAGTCAGAGCACAATACAATTCCTTTTCCATCGGAAATTGATGCTATGCTCAAGCAATATCCCCTGATCACTAACCCCTCTCCAAATTTACCACCACCACGACCCCATGATCATCGAATACCCCTTTTGCCAAATTCTAAACCTATTTGTCTAAGACCTTATAGGCACTCATATCATATCAAAAACGAGTTGGAAAAAATAATTCAAGACATGTTAGATTCTGGCATTATTAGGCCTAGTCATAGTTCTTACTAATCTCCTGTTGTTATGGTGAGAAAGAAGGATGGAACATGAAGGCTATGTATTGATTATAGGAGGTTGAATGCACAGACCATTAAGGACAAGTTTCCTATTCCATTAATTGAAGAGCTTTTTGATGAGTTACATAGTTCTCAATATTTTTCAAAACTGGATTTAAGATCTAGTTACCATCAAATTAGAATGCTTGAAGAAGATGTCCGCAAAACTGTTTTTAGAACCCATGATGGCCACTGTGAATTTGTGGTGATGCCATTTGGGTTGGCAAATGCCCCTTCCACCTTCCAATCTCTCATGAATGATATATTCAGAGCATATTTGAGAAAATTTATCTTGGTGTTCTTTGATGATATACTTGTGTATAGTCAAATCTGGAATGAGCATCTCAAAAACCTTGAAATAACTTTTCATCTTCTGTAGAAAAATGTTTTGGTGGTCAATCTTTCTAAATGTTAGTTTTCCAAGTAATTTATCGATTACCTAGGTCATGTTATTTCTGCCGAAGGCCTTTCAGTCGATACTAGCTAGCTGCAGGCTATCCTTAATTGGCCAATTCCACAAAGCTTGAAAGCCTTAAGAGTTTTTTTGGGGCTTACAGGTTACTACCCCAAATTTAAAAAAAGGATATGATATAATTGCTAAGCCTTTAATCTCAATGTTGAAGAAGGATGCTTTTAAATGGAGTGATGAATCAATAGAGGCTTTTGAGCAGTTAAAGCAATGCTTGGTTTCACCACGAATATTAGCTATGTCGGATTTCACCCAGCCTTTCATCTTGGATTATGATACTAATAGACAGGGTGTAGGGGAAGTTCTCCTTCAAAACAAAAAACTTATAGCCTACTTGAGTAAAGCTATCCATGGAAGAAATCTAGCTTTATCTACTTATGAGAAAGAACTCCTTGCTATCATTATTGCCACAAAAATGGTCACAATACTTGATGGGGAGACAATTTGTAATAATGACTGACCATCGGAGTTTAAAATATTTGTTAACACAACAGATACATACGGGTGTGCAAGGGAAATGGTTGGCTAAACTCCATGCATTCGATTATATGGTGGAGTATAAAAGCGGCGAGGAGAATAAGGTAGCTGATGCCTTGTCAAGGAGAGGTGTAATTGAGATGAATAAAATACTGGTCCAAGCCATACCTGTGACGACCCGACTTTTTCTCCACAAAAAGTCGCATCATCTTTAAGAAAGAAAGGGATAGAAAAGAGAAAAGAAAGAAGAGAAAGAAGAAACAACAATAGAATCTCAATAGCGGAACGAATAAATTATATTAATAACATAAGTATTACATAGTATACAACAACTATCAGAGTTACATAGACAATAAAACACATACTAGACTCAGAGATACCAACACAGCGGAAAACTATATATCTATACGCGGAAGCCTCCTGCTCCATTGGTTCCCCTATAATTCGTCAAAGCTAACCTGAATCCCTTGGTTACTCGTAAAAAATTGAGTACCCAAGAGTTTAAGAAAACAAAAGATAAACTCCGGGTCAGACATGGGTCTAGTGTGAGCAACAGGTTAAATTTGCTTAACTTTGAAAAACCTTTGAAAAGAAAGGTATCACGTAAGACTTCCCACACATAAACATGGAAAAGTTTTTACCTTACGCTAACCAAAACATTTGATAAGAAATCTAATGATATTATAATAGGTCTAGGGTTTTCAAGTAAATAAGAAATAGCCGAAATTATTACATTTATTAAATTCCAGCTACTAGCCACAAAAGTGGGTAATACAATCAAAACCATTGGCACTTATTGGATTTTGGATTCCATACAATGGCAGGGCTACCGGGCTACCGCCCATCACAGTACGCGGCCTAGATCACCGTACCGAGGAGTACGCCCGCTCCCCTGCAACACAAAGTCGGAACCATTCCTTACTGAATAGTTCTGAACAAGACCACCCCGCAGTTGTGATCAGCAACCGCACTACAAAGCCGAAGATAAAGGGACATCTAGACATGGGTAAATCTCGTCCTACTTGGGCATGACCCACTTAGCCTTGCTGCACCTCCCATGTTTTAGCCATTTCCGGTTGATGAGGCTTGAGGCTACGATTACCTTAATTGGACATATCACTTAGAATGCTCATCCTCCACCTGACGATGTTCTAAAAGCATTCAATCCATACAAGTTCGTTCCGGGTTCGAACGAAACCGAAGGCATTATCTCGTTACACTCATTTTGGAACCACCCTCAGAGTTAACGACGATAACCCTTGCACTCTGAATCTTCATCTTCACTTCAGATTCACGACCTAACGTTAATTTGGATCGATGTGGTTTTCGGATATCCAAATATGGAAACCCGATCCCGGTCTCATCGAAATCCAAAACGTCTCTTTTAAGGCCAAGCTGTTTTAGAGTTTAAAACCATTCAATTCATTATCTATATACACACAGATAGATAATTCACATCACAATGGATAATCAACATTATCATCATCAACAGATAATTCATATCATAAAGAGATAATCCATATTATCATCACAATGCAACCAATGCATCCATATCATATAACATTACTCATCCCATAGCTGAGATTACAAACCATACAAGACAACCAATATCAATCATTCATACATAAGCAATGATCTAATGATCACACCATTTATAATTAATTTAAAATGAATTAAATTAATTACTTAATCTCTAATTAATTTAAAATAAATTAAATTAATTACTTCATCATTATAATCGTGCTTAACTTAATCATTAATTGATTACAAATCAATTAAATAATCACCATCTCATTATTCATTTAAATTAATCATTACTGATTAACAATCCCTTAATTACAATAAGTAATTAGCCTTTAAATTAATTACACAAGTTAATTATACTTAACCCTTACAATCATTAACTTTTAATCACTTAATCAATTAATTAACTAAAGTTAATTACATTAATCATTATTTAATTAATTACTTTATTTATTAATTATTCCTTAATTAATCAATTCATCATTAATTTTATTAATTAATGACTTCTAATTACATTTAATCAATCTCTCTATATAAATTAATTACATTAAGTAATTAATCTACAATTAAACCACACATATATTAATCACCCTTGATTAATAACAATCCAGTAATTAACTACCCTTAATTACTTCATTAATAAATTAATCCTTTGATTAATTCTAAACTAATTTAATCTAAATTACTTTCATCATCCAACATCTTTAATTACATTCAGTAATTATCAATTAATTACTTCCTTAAGTAGTTAAAATCCCATTAATTACATAAGGTAATTATTCATCAAATCATCAAGTGTTTGAATTAATTAAACTTAATTAATTAATCTAAACTAATCATATTAACGCAATTAATTACATTAAGTAATTAATTACATTAAGTAATTAATTTATTAATTACTTTTATAAGGTAATTAAACTTAAACAATTCAAACATGATTATTATTAATTAATCTAATTAATTATTAAAATTAACCACATTAATTAATTGTTAAATAATATTAAGTTAATGACCTTCATTAACAAATCTTTAATTACATTATTAAGAAATTAACTCAGATTAACCATCGTTAATTACAAATTAATTAATATTTAATTACCAATTAATTAATTACTAATTATTGAATTAATTAAGTGTTAAGTGCAACTTAATTAATCCTTTATCACTCGATTAATTAATCTTTAATCATTAATTAAAATTTAATCAATAATCCTTAACTATAGATTAATTAACCTTGATTAATTAATCTCAAATCTTAATTAATTAATTTAAAAATTCTTAATTACTTAATTAATCATCCATATCATAAATTAATTAAATAATTAATTATTCATTTTAATTAACTTAATTATTTAACGAATCTAAATCATTAAAAAAATTTATCTTTAAGATAACATTTCTTACTTGATCAAAGTACTTAAAACAATTTGTTTTGAAATTTACTTTAAATTCTATTTAAATTTCATTTTAAACTTAAGATACAAATTTAACTTAAACAAGGTTTTTAAAACAATTCAAAACCTTTATCTTATATGTTAAAAGAACACCCACTTTATAAAATAAGTTTAAAGAATTTAAAACAAGTCCACTTTAAACATTTCAAGTTATTTTAAAAACAAATTCAATTTAAAAATGTACTTTTAATTTCAAATCTGAAATACAACTTGAATCTTTTATTCCAAATTTAAACTTAAATGTTTACAGCTTTATTTACATTTTACATCATCCTTTTTTTAAAAAATTCAAACCATTAAACCTCTTCAATGTAATTAAACAATTTAAAGTTAAACTTATTTTATTTTAAAAACTGAAGTTTAAATTTACTTCCAGATTTAAAACCAGATTTAAACTCATTTTAAATTTCTAGTTTAAATTTTTAAACTTTCAATTCAAATTCAAAACACACATATGCTTTTACACTTATAAGTTTTAAAATCAAATTTAAATTTAAAAACATAAATTACTTCAAATCTCAGATAATCTAATTTGAATTCATATTCAATTTCAGATTTTCAAAACTCAGTTTAAATTTCCTGTTTGCATTTAAACTTTACTTTTAATTAAAAAACAGTAACAGGTTTCCTGTTTTTATTTAAAATCAAACTAAAATTTAAAAATTCAAATTATTTCAAAAACCAAGATTTAAACTATTTGAATTCATATTTAAATTCAGGTTTTAAACTTAGTTCTAATTTTAGTTTACATTTTAAGACCTTACTTCTAATTTTTAAAACTGAAACAGGTTTCTGTTTATTTTGAAAACCTGAAACAATGCATATACTCGAGAAACCCCTTATATTACTTCGAGACACATCCCTATCTGCTTCGAGCAGAAACTCAAATCCCCCGAGACCCATGCGAGGCACCAAAATCCTGTAACCAATATTCACCCGCACATCCCCTTTTTCTCTGTGCACATTTACACCCTCTTCGGCCATCGCTGGCCAACTCCACAACCTTCCCGTAGTCGACAACTATCAACACAGAACATCCATACACCCACTACATCAATTAATGCTCGAAATCAAGATCGAGACACAGTATTCAAACTTGGAACAGCAGTACCCCCTTCAATCTCCAACCTGACAACGCCTCGTTGATGCGCCTCCGGCCACCATTACCCTTAAAACTCTGGCGAAGGCCTCGACATCCCAACATCTTCCAATGCTCAAAGGATAGTTGAACTCGATCAACAATACTTGCCGATAAGATCAATTCTTTCCTAACCCAGAAAACTAGGGTTCTACACTACAAATCACAACCACAACTTCAAAAACAAATTGCAACCTAATCTAAGAATTTTCTCAACATTCCTAATCACTTCACCATCTCCAGGAGCAGATTCAACTCAATCGAACATATAAATCAACAGTGCTAACCCAATATGTAATACACAGTGAAGTTTGAACTGCTCTTTGGTTTAAGCATTAAAAATTATAGTTTTGCTTTTAAAAATCATAATTTTGCATGATGTTTGGATATACAAAGCTGAAACATAAATTCATATAGTTTGAATTTTCACTTTATATAAATTTTTACTCTATTATACATGGTTTCCAGTGAGCTTCTAAATTTATTTTACTTAAAACAAAATTTAAAATTTACTTTATGATGAAATGCCCAACTTTGGTTTAGAACTTAAATTCTAGCAAAGCCTAGATCAAAATGGAATCAAATTTTGGTTAGATTTTTTGTTTTGAAAATATAAACAATCCATTTACAGGTTATACTATCAGACACATATTCATGCAATCACAAATATACAGAAATGCACTTAAAACATTACACATAACCATACATATTTACAGATATGAACATGCAACAAGATTATTTACTTAAGCTTTTAAATTAAAAAGTTACTCACAGATTTAGATGAGCAGAGCACAGTTTCAGGCTTGAAAAAGTTCTTGAATCTTTTGAAAGCTTGCCTTAAAATGCCTTGCATGACTTAAATCTGAAGTGCTTTTAAAACTTGCTTTAATTGTTGCATGCAGGGAAAACTTTCGAGGTTTTGAATGACTTAAATGCAGGTTGCAGACTGAAGAAAGAAACGCAGGTTGCTTGCTTGAAAATGGAATGCAGATTTGCTTTTAGGGGAGAGTAATTCAAATTGGTTTACAGGAATTTGATTTTTTTGATTTGTGATTTGGAGATGGTTTAAAACGGAATGTTTTTCTCAGCTGAAAGTTCTTTGTTGTAGAATTGAAAATAAAGAAAGAAAAAGAAATGGAAGATGGCTAGTGTTTTTATAACTATTTTTATGATTTATTTAAAATCAAAGAAAAATAAAAATTAAACATGACACATGGCTTTAGTAACAAACACTTGTTAACTTTCTTATGTGTTTAAATTACACATGTTAATTGTGTTCTAAGATGCTTACATTTGTCCTTTTAATTAATTAGTATTTATAATTAAATGTTAATGTATGTTTAATAAAAGGTTTGAACTTAATTTGTTTACATTTACTTATTTATATGTATAGCTAATTTTTAAAGAAATAAAACCATTATATTTTATAAATAAAAACAATATACAAATCAATCATTTGAAAATAATAATTTTATTTAAAATAAATTTATAAAAGAGATTACAGATTAATTGTTATTTAAATGAATACATGTTTCATTTATAAGTTGTTTTTAAACTTCATATCTAATTTACAAATCACATTTATTAACCAATATTTTTTTAAAAAGAAGATAAAACAAACATTTTTATAATTTTACTTTAATATAAATTATATTCAAATTTTAAGCTAAAATATATTTAAATAAATAAAACATTTATCTTATATAATTAAAATCATATAGTTATTTTATTAAATAGCTTTGAAAAGCTTAAATAAAAAATTATCATAATTTCCCAATTTCAAAATATTATAATTAGAAAATATGCTATACTAATTTAAATTTAAAACCAAACTTATTTATTTAAAATATATATAAATATATATATACATTATAAATAGAAAACAAATTTATTAACTTTTTAAAAGATAAAATCTATTAATTAAATATTTATCCAATTAGATTATTAAATTAAATTCAAATTTATTAACAAAAATTATCAAATTAATTTAATTTTAAACATAGATTATTAAATTTATATTGTCCAAAATTCCGGGATATTACAATCCTCCCCCCTTAAAAAAATTTCGTCCCCGAAATTTAAAACAAAGGTAATTTAATTATCTCATTAAAGAATTAATTTTAAAATACAGCATATATTAGTCATATGCTAACAACCAAAGCAACCAATTCACACAATCAAAACAAATCTAACTATCCAGAAAAATTCTGAATAGAACTTCTACGAGTTTCCCAAGTATAAATATCGATATACTCGCTCTATATAATCCAAACAGTTAATACTACTAAGCTATAAAGCTCATATCTCATCTATACTACAATTCTAAACAAGATATCAGACTACAGACGAGTCTAACTCAACAACCAAATCCTCATGAACTGCTGGTTCTACAACCAGAAATAGCTCATAAACGTACTCCCTCAGAGATACGTGAAACACTCTGAATCCAAGTTATCCAAACAGGCAATTCGACTCTTGAAAACCAAATACTTCGGAGCTAGCTTTACAGGCTTACCAAAACTCATAGCTCCTTAGATCGGAGAAAACTTATCCCAAAACCAAATCTCCGACCCCAGAATCCAAATTCATCCGTGTGTTATCCATAAAATTCTTTGAACGATCCTGGGCTATCAACATCCTTCCTGATCAGCTCAACCCTAGCTGATGCCTCTAGAAACAGACTGGATCAAAATAACCTAACACTATGATCTCCTCAAGATCAATCCAAAACCAGGACACAACTCTACTCCACAACAACAGAAGACAGAACAAACTTCTCATTATCCGAAAAAGAAAAACAGATGCACCCCCAAACTACTTTCGCTGCACAACTCTGATCCGAAGTAGAAGAAACGCTGATGAAGAACACGAGCACAGACTACACAACCCAGCACAGAAATATGGTTCCACATATCCATAAAGAAAAACTCAGAAGCTCCTCCGAACCTGAGCTGTTTCACCAACTTCTATCTCAAGGAATCATCCTTCTATTAAACTGAACCACCGGTACCAATCCTGGAATACTAGCCGATAAGAAAGCTCGATCTCCAGATGCGGACAAATCTATGACTTCCCTGAAGACATCCGGAAAATCTCCAACAACTCAAGAGAACACTCAACTATCGCAAGTCACTTTTGCGATCAACTCAGCCTAATTCCAAAGAAACTGCTCTCTCTACCAATCAGAATAGCTTATGTTGGTCTAGCCAATTCACCGAAGAAAAGGATTCATTCTGTTGCTTCTGAACTCCCTTTAAGAAAAACTACTCAGCTAGAAGACTTCCTGCCAATCACAGAATACTCCAAGCTGCACTGCTAACACCCATGCCAAAGAATTCTCAATCCCAAGCTCTTCGAGAAACTCGAACCTCAAAGCAACAGAAACACCCTGCTGGACTCATCCACAACACCAAGCAGACGCACTTCCTTACTCTTGTTCCAAAGAAACATCTTCTGAAATATCCATAGTCACTGCATCTCATCACGCAGCTACAACTTCCTGAGGTATCAAGATACCATCACTCACTTGCTTCTGCCCAACTAACAGATCCAAACTCAACTCTACCAACTCTGCACTTCAAAGATGAACTCCAAACCTTAACAGGTTTCCTTCAGAGATCGATGAAATCCTTACTCCAAGCGAAACTCACTCGAGACAGTATTAGGTCTACAGTCTCGACAAATACACTTCCAACCTCATCTACCTTTATAACTTATATTGGAAAACCTGAACAGGTAACCCAATTAGATAGGTAGAAAAATATATATATATATATATATATATATATATATATATATATATATATATATATATTAAAAATACAAATACGCTCTCTAAAGATAGACACCACTCCAGAAACTAGGTATTCGCACAACCTAGCGCTCTGATACCAACTGTGACAACCCTACTTTTTCTCCACAAAAAGTCGCATCATAATTAAGAAAGAAAGGGATAGAATAGAGAAAAGAAAGAAGAGAAAGAAGAAACAACAACAGAATCTCAACAGCGGAACGAATAAATTATATTAATAACATAAGTATTACATAGTATACAACAACTATCAGAGTTGCATAGACAATACAACACATACCAGGCAGTTATAAACACCTGTCTAGTTATTACAACTCAACACATTACAGATAAACACTCAGAGATACCAACACAGTGGAAAACTATATATCTATACGCGGAAGCCTCCTGCTCCATTTGCTCCTCCACAATTTGTCAAAGCTAACCTGAATCCCTTGGCTACTCGTAAAAATTTGAGTACCCAAGAGTTTAAGAAAACAAAAGATAAACTCAGGGTCAGACATGGGTCTGGTGTGAGTAACAGGTTAAAGTTGCTTAACTTTGAAAAACCTTTGAAAAGAAAGGTATCACGTAAGACTTCCCACACATAAACATGGAAAAGTTTTTACCTTACGCTAACCAAAACATTTGATAAGAAATCCGATGATATTATAATAGGTCTAGGGTTTTCAAGTAAATAAGAAATAGCCGAAATTGTTACATTTTTTAGATTCCAGCTTCTAGCCACAAAAGTGGGTAATACAATCAAAACCGTTGGCACTTATTGGATTTTGGATTCCATACAATGGCAAGGCTACCGGGGTACTGCCCGTCACAGTACGTGGCCTGATCACCGTACCGAGTAGTACGCCCGCTCCCCTGCAACACAAAGCCGGAACCATTCCTTACTGAACAGTTTCGAACAAGACCACCCCGCAGTTGTGATCAACAACCGCACCACAAAGCCGAAGATAAAGGGACATCTAGACATGGGTAAATCTCGTCCTACTGGGGCATGACCCACTTAGCCTTGCTGCACCTCTCCTGTTTTAGCCATTCCCGTTTGATGAGGCTTGAGGCCACGATTACCTTAATAGGACATATCACTTAGAATGCTCATTGTCCACCTGAAGCATTCAATCCATACAAGTTCATTCCGGGTTCGAACGAAACCGAAGGCTTCATCTCGTTACACTCATTTTGGAATTACCCTCAGAGTGAACGACGATAACCCTTGCACTCTGAATCTTCATCTTCACTTTAGATTCACGACCTAACGTTAATTTGGATCGACGTGGTTTTCGGATATCCAAATATGAAAACCCGATCCCGGTCTCATCGAAATCCAAAACGTGTCTTTTAAGGCTAAGTTGTTTTAGAGTTTAAAACAATTCAATTCATTATCTATATACACACAGAAGATAATTCACATCACAATGGATAATCAACAGATAATTCATATCATAAATAGATAATCCATATTATCATCACAATGCAACAAATGCATCCATATCATATAACATTACTCATCTCATAGTTGAGATTACAAACCATACAAGGCAACCAATATCAATCATTCATACATAAGCAATGATCGAATGATCACACGATTTATAATTAATTTAAAATGAATTAAATTAATTACTTAATCTCTAATTAATTTAAAATAAATTAAATTAATTACTTCATCATTATAATCCTGGTTAACTTAATCATTAATTGATTACAAATCAATTAAATAATCACCATCACATTATTCATTTAAATTAATCATTACTGATTAACAATCCCTTAATTACATAAGTAATTAGCCTTTAAATTAATTACACAAGTTAATTATACTTAACCCTTACAATCATTAACTTTTAATCACTTAATCAATTAATTAACTAAAGTTAATTACATTAATCATTTATTAATTAATTACTTCATTTATTAATTATTCCTTAATTAATCAATTCATCATTAATTTTATTAATTAATGACTTATAATTACATTTAATCAATCTCTCTATATAAATTAATTACATTAAGTAATTAATCTGCAATTAAACCACATATATATTAATCACCCTTGATTAATAACAATCCAGTAATTAACTACCCTTAATTACTTCATTAATAAATTAATCCTTAATTTATTATCTCAATTAATCCTTTGATTAATTCCAAAGTAATTTAATCTAAATTACTTTCATCATTCAATACCTTTAATTATATTAAGTAATTATCAATTAATTACTTCCTTAAGTAATTACAATCCCATTAATTACATAAAGTAATTATTCATCAAATCATCAAGTGTTTAAATAAATTAAACTTAATTAATTAATCTAAACTAAGCATATTAACACAATTAATTACATTAAGTAATTAATTTATTAATTACTTTTATAAAGTAATTAAACTTAAACAATTCAAATATGATTATTATTAATTAATTAATCTAATTAATTATTAAAATTAATCACATTAATTAATTGTTAAATAATCTTAAGTTAATGACCTTCATTAACAAATCTTTAATTACATTATTAAGAAATTAACTCAGATTAACCATCATTAATTACAAATTAATTAATGTTTAATTACCAATTAATTAATTACTAATTATTAAATTAATTAAGTGTTAAGTGCAACTTAATTAATCCTCAATCACTCGATTAATTAATCTTTAACCATTAATTAAATTTAATTAATAATCCTTAACTACAGATTAATTAACCTTAATTAGTTAATCTCAAATCTTAATTAATTTAAAAATTCTTAATTACTTAATTAATCATCCATATCATAAATTAATTAAATAATTAATTATTCATTTTAATTAACTTAATTATTTAATGAATCTAAATCATTAATTTTTTTATCTTTCAGATAACATTTCTTACTTAATCAAAGTACTTAAAACAATTTGTTTTCAAATTTACTTTAAATTCTATTTAAATTTATTTTAAACTTAAGATACAAACTTAACTTAAACAAGGTTTTTAAAACAATTCAAAACCTTTATCTTATATGTTAAAAGAACACCCACTTTATAAAATAAGTTTAAAGAAATTAAACTTGTTTCACTTTAAACATTTCAAGTTATTTTAAAAACAAATTCAATTTAAAAATGTACTTTTAATTTCAAATCTGAAATACAACTTGAATCTTTTATTCTAGATTTAAACTTAAATCTTTAAAGCTTTATTTACATTTACATCATCCTTTTTTTTAAAAATTCAAATATTAAACCTCTTCAATGTAATTAAACAATTTAAATTTAAACTTATTTTATTTTAAAAAATGAAGTTTAAATTTAATTCCAGGTTTAAAACCAAGATTTAAATTATTTTAAATTTCTAATTTAAAATTTTAAACTTCCAATTCAAATTCAAAACACACATATGCTTTTACACTAGTAAGTTTTAAAATCAAATTTAAATTTAAAAACATAAATTATTTCAAATCTCAGACAATCTAATTTGAATTCATATTCAATTTCAGATTTTCAAAAGTTAGTCTAAATTTCCTGTTTACATTTAAACTTTACTTTTAATTAAAAAAAACAGTAACAGGTTTCCTGTTTTTATTTAAAATCAAACTAAAATTTAAAAATTCAAATTATTTCAAAAACCAAGATTTAAACTATTTGAATTCATATTTAAATTCAGGTTTTAAACTTAGTTCTAATTTTAGTTTAACTTTTAAGACCTTACTTCTAATTTTTAAAAACTGAAACAGGTTTCTGTTTATTTTGAAAACCTGAAACAATGCATATACTCGAGAAACCCCTTATATTACTTCGAGACACATCCTTATCTGCTTCGAGTAGAAACTCAAATCCCCCGAGACCCATGCGAGGCACCAAAATCCTGTAACCAATTTTCACCAACACACCCCCTTTTTCTCTATGCACATGTACACCCTCTCCGGCCACCGCTAGCCAACTTCGCAACCTTCCCCCAGTCGACAACTTTCAACACAGAACATCCATACACCCACTACATCAATTAATGCTTGAAACCAAGATCGAGACACGGTGTTCAAACCTGGAACAGTAGTACCCCCTTCAATCCCCAGCCTGTTAACGCCTCGTTGATGTGCCTTCGGCCAACATTACCCTTAAAACTCTGGCGAAGGCCTTGATATCCCAACATCTTCCAATGCTCAAAGGATAGCTGAACTCGATCAACAATACTTGCCGATAAGATCAATTCTTTCCTAACCCAGAAAACTAGGGTTCTACACTACAAATCACAATCACAACTTCAAAAATGAATTGCAACCTAATCTAAGAATTTTCTCAACATTTCTAATCACTTCACCATCTCCTGGAGCATATTCAACTCAATCGAACATATAAATCAACAGTGCTAACCCAATATGTAATACACAGTGAAGTTTGAACTGCTCTTTGGTTTAAGCATTAAAAATTGTAGTTTTACTTTTAAAAATCATAATTTTTCATGATGTTTTGATATACAAACCTGAAACATAAATTCATATAGTTTGAATTTTCACTTTATATAAAATTTTACTCCGTTATACATGGTCTCCAGTGAGCTTCTAAATTTATTTTACATAAAACACAATTTAAAATTTACTTTATGATGAAATGACCAACTTTGGTTTAGAACTTAAATTCTAGCAAAGCCTAGATCAAAATGGAATCAAATTTTGGTTAGATTTTCAGTTTTGAAAATATAAACAATCCATTTACAGGTTATACTATCAGACACATATTCATGCAATCACAAATGTACAGAAATGCACTTAAAACATTACACATAACCATACAGATTTACAGATATGAACATGCAACAAGATTATTTACTTAATCTTTTAAATTAAAAAGTTACTCACAGATTTAGATGAGCAGAGCACAGTTTCAGGCTTGAAAAAGTTCTTGAATCTTTTGAAAGCTTGCCTTAAAATGCCTTGCATGACTTAAATCTGAAGTGCTTTTAAAACTTGCTTTAATTGTTGCATGCAAGGCAAACTTTCCAGGTTTTGAATGACTTAAATGCAGGTTGCAGATTGAAGAATGAAATGCAGGTTGCTTGCTTGAAAATGGAATGCAGATTTGCTTTTTGGGGAGAGTGAATTCAAATTGGTTTACAGGAATTTGATTTTCTAGATTCGTGATTTGGAGAAGGTTTAAAATGGAATGTTTTTCTCAGCTGAAAGTTCTTTGTTTTAGAATTGAAAATGAAGAAACAAAAAGAAATGGAAGATGGCAAGTGTTTTTATAACTATATTTATGATTTATTTAAAATCAAAGAAAAATAAAAATTAAACATGACACATGGCTTTAGTTACAAACACTTGTTAACTTTCTTATGTGTTTAAATTACACATGTTAATTGTGTTCTAAGATGCTTACATTTGTCCTGTTAATTAATTAATATTTATAATTAAATGTTAATGAATGTTTAATAAAAGGTTTGAACTTAATTTGTTTACAATTACTTATTTATATGTATAGCTAATTTTTAAAGAAATAATACCATTATATTTTATAAATAAAAACAATATACAAATCAATCATTTGAAAATAATATTTTTAATTATTTAAAATAAATTTATAAAAGAGATTATAAATTACTTGTTATTTAAATGAATACATATTTCATTTATAAGTTGTTTTTAAACTTCATATCTAATATACAAATCACATTTATTAATTAATATTTTTTTTAAAAAGAAGATAAAACAAACATTTTTATAATTTTATTTCAATCTAAATTTATATTCAAATTTCAAGTTAGAATATATTTAAACAAATAAAACATTTATCTTATATATTTAAAATCATATAGTTATTTTATTAAATAGCTTTGAAAAGCTTAAATAAAAAATAATCATAATTTCCCAATTTCAAAATATTATAATTAGAAAATATGCTATACTAATTTAAATTTAAAACCAAACTTATCTATTTAAAAAATATATAAATATATATACATTATAAATAGAAAACAAATTTATTAACTTATTAAAAGATAAAATCTATCAATTAAATATTTATCCAATTAGATTATTAAATTAAATTCAAATTTATTAACAAAAATTATCAAATTAATTCAATTTTAAACATAGATTATTTAATTTATATTGTCCAAAATTCCAGGATATCACAATATCCATAGTGCAGACTCCTTGGCTACAAAACCTCAAAGAAGCTCTGCATGATTCACCATGGTATCAGCAACTATTAGCAAGAGTGCAAGCAAAAGAACTACGAGAAAGTAAATACAAGGCCGTTGAAGACTTGATATTCAAAAAAGAGAAAATTTTAGTTGATCATCACTTAAACCAGTTGACACAATTTCTTGTTAAAGAGTACCACTACTCTCCTTTAGGGGGTCATTCAGGGGTTAAAGCAACTCTGCATAGATTAAAGCAGGTTTTTTATGGGAAAAAATTAAAAATAAGTGTTGAAGGCTTTGTCAAATCTTGTGAGGAGTGCCAAGAAATAAGCATGGGAACATATTGGTGCCAGGCTTACTACAACCTCTTCCTAGACCTGACAAGATTTGGTCTGACATTTCCATGGATTTATTACATGTTTACCTAAAAGCCACAAGTATATTGTCATATTTGTAGTAGTTGATAGACTAAGTAAGTATGCTTATTTCTTTCCACTTCAGCATCCATATACTGCAAAAGATGTAGCATTAGTTTTTTTTCAAGGGGTCTTTAAATTACATGGGCTGCCTAAAACTATTGTAAGTGACAGAGACACTATCTTCACAAGCATCCTCTGGCAAGCGCTTTTTAAGCTTCATGGTAGTTCCCTTAAACTCAGTTCAGCCTACCATCCCCAAAGTGATGGCCAAACTGAGGTGGTGAGTAAAATTTTAGAAGGTTATCTAAGGTGTTATGTGTGTCATAAGCCTAGTGCATGGTCCAGATGGCTGCCCTTAGCTAAATATTGGTATAACATTACTTGGAAGACGCCTCCAAAACTAACCCCTACAAGATTGTATAAGGCATTAATCCCCCCACCTTGCTTTCTTATGTACCTACTACTGCCAAGGTTGAACAAGTAGAAGAAGAATTATTCACTCGAGATATTATGATACAATTCCTCAAAGATAGTCTTAAATTGGCTCAAGAAAGAATGAAAAAATATGCAGATATGAGAAGAACTGATAGACAGTTTGAAGTTGGAGATTGGGTATATCTAAAATTGCAACCTTACAAGCAGATTACAGCTAGGAATTTTAAAACCCATAAGCTTTCACCTAAATTTTATGGTCCTTACAAGGTCATAGAGAAAATAGGTTATGTGGCTTATAAATTACAACTCTATGAAAATACTCGAGTTCATAATATATTTCATGTTTCACAATTGAAAAAGAAGATATGGGATGCTGTGATGGTACAAGACAGCATTCCCAGATTTACAGAAGTACATATTGAACAACCAGAAAGGATACTAGATAGAAGGATGATTCCTAGAAATAATGATGTAGTGGTGCAAATTCTAGTTAAATGGAAAAACAGACCTGAAGAGGAGGCTACTTGGGAAGATAATTGACCAATGATCAAGAAGTTCCCTACACTAAACCTTGAGGCAAGGTCTGTTTTTTAAGTGCAGAGGAAATGTAACAACCACAGTTTGATAGCCATAATTATGGTGAACAAAAACTGGTGTGAGAGGATTGAGGAAGAAGAAGCTTTTGCAACTAAGCACTATTCACCAGAGTTCGCTGGAGATCGTCGGAAATGAATGCTGGGAATAACAGGCTCTTGTCAAAGATAGAAAACATGAAGATCTAGGAAAGAGGAGAGGATTAGATAAGAATATCGGTGTGTGTATGTTTAGTGTAGTGTTCATGCTTGATATGTTAGTATCTGGGTTGTAACTAGGCCGAGTTGAATGTAGAAAAAAAAATGCATTCTGTCTTTATAAATACTATCATGATCATTTTGTAAGTGTGTGAAGAAACTTGAAACAATAAAAATCATATTACTTTGTTACTGTATTGTGAGGATTATCTTCTTTCCATTCCAGTTTTTTTGTTAATCTGTTATCCGTTTGTTTTTCTCAGATTCAATACGTTCTTGTTAAATTCCTTTTATCTGCTATAGGTTAATTCGTTTGTTGTTCATTTTGTTTTCTTTTTGCACTTTAGTTCTTAATTCTTGAATTAGCTATTACTTTGTCTTGGTAGTTTTCTTTTCCAGTCTTTAATCTTGTTATTTTTTATGTTTTAGTAATCTTTCAGTAAACTGTAACCCTCGAATTCTTCTTCCTTGCTATCAATTCAAGTTTCTGTCTTTGTACTTTCCTCTAATTTCATTTGTTAAAGTCTTGTAAAGGAATCTTGTTAAACATTCTTGTGTGAATTTAAAGTTTTATGATATTGATGTTTTTGTCAAAGATATATGTACGTGACTGTCTCTGTTCTATGTAGTAGCCATGTCTTCTTCTTCGAGAAAATTTGCATTTTTTCCTGATACTTCCTTCGAGCCACGGTTGAATTTTTTTTATTTCTTGATTTTCTTGAAAGTCTGCCAACCACTGTCCGACATTTTCTGCTATTTTGTGTGCACAACAAACCTGTGCATGTGCACAAGTTTGAAATCATCTTCTATCTTCCAGATCTCATCTTCTTCTTCCAAATTCCTTACCTCAACAGCCATGACCAAAAGCACAGATAAACCAGGGCTTACCAAATTGAAACATTGTATTGATTCCATATAAATTTCATTTTTAACTTTAAATATAATTCAATTAATCAACATGAAAATGTAAATTTCCATATCTATAGAAACGGAATTTAAATTGAATGTTAGAACGTAGGACTAATATAAAACATTGTATTTTAATATATAGATTTAGTTTCAATTTAACAAAGTAAAGAAAAGCAGCTAAGCAATTTGAACATGTAAACATTCAGATTCGAAAAATTATACTTTAATTAGAATGTTTGCAAACATAGATCTACACTTAAATATTATTTTAAAACATAAACAAATTTAATTTTGACCTATTAAATGAAAACTCAATCATATTATTCAACAAATAATTCAATTGTCATAAATAATTTTTTAGTTAAGCAAGACAATAATCATCATACAAATTATGAAAGTCGGATTAATTTCCGTCAAACGTTAAAAAATCACTATCTGAAATGACATACCCAATTCTTAAAATGCACCTTGTTGATGATGCCTTTGATTTGCACCTTGAATGAAGAATGCTTCTAGATCTGATTGAATTACCTTAGGTTGTTGCCTAGAAATCATACATTCAATGATGATGTCTCCTCGGATCTTCAAGATCCATAACTTTCTCCTTGCAAGAGATGGATGAAACACTTTTTTAATTTATTTGATCTATTTATTTGGAGTTGAAAGATTTTGGAAATTTGTTTTCTTTTTTTGTTTCTGCCGTGAAAAGTCAGGAAGAAAGAAAGAGAAAGAATGAATGAGAAGGAAAATGAATTGTACATACAGAATGAATTGGAGAATATGTTTTATTTGAAAGAATAAAATTTCTCATTCTTTAATTAAAACGTCCCTAATTAATTCCCTCGATTGTTTTTCTCTCCAATCATTTCTTTACACTCATGTCATCAAATGACATAAAATTTCTACGAATCATGTCATCAAATGACATAAAACTTCCATAAATCATTTCATACAATTATCTTTAAATATATCGTATACCATTGGGCGCAAATATAACATTTATAAATGTATTAAAATAATTACAAAAACATTCAAACATCAAATAAATAATATTTCTCAAATATCAAATAATTTAATTAATTTACAATATTCTATAAATTAATAAATCATGTGGTTTTTGTAGAGAACTCATCATTACTTTTGTGTGATTCAAAAGTGTAAATTCAATCAGCGATTAATATCAAACTATTCGAATATTAACGTTTACACATCACTTAGCAGATGGTGTAACATTTTGACCGAATTTATTGCTTACGCATCTTTTGATAAAATCTAGTTTTACTTATTATAAGCGGTACCCGATAGTGACAATTATTTACACCAATTCTCTTCGTCAAAACTATATCACATTAGGACTTATGGAATGTGGTAACGGTCAAAATTTTAGTATAGTCCATATTCAACTTTATAATCCAAACACAAACTTCTAGGCTCAATAATAATAATAATTATTAACCGAAGTGCTCTAGAGACTGACTTTGAGTTGAATTCAGGTGATCGTGATGCTAACCTCATATAACTAAGGAGACGAACCTCTCTTGAATTGTGTTCCACTTTCAATGCTTCCATTTGATCCAACTATATTTGTTTAATGGACATCGTGACATGATTTAACTATAATCAAAGTGGAGCTTCCATATTGAAGATCAGCAGTATTCTCAAGTCGAGAGAACTATGTAAATTGGTCACATCGATATTCTCCGCTCGACCTTAATTATATTAACCAACAGAAAACTATCGAGCGGGTAATTCCATAGTTATCCAATCACTATCAGTACACAACCACTTGGTGCCCCCAGTAGTCATGAGTAATACACTGCCCAACATTTAGAGAGCGTTACATACTCTAGTTTCAACGAATACGTCGATATCCAGTTTCAATGCATCTTGACTTGGAACATTTAAAAGGGTAAATTTATTTCATTGTAATAAATTACTCATGGTTACAACACTTTGTAACTTCAATCATGAAACATACCATTTATGGATTTTCTATTAAATATATACTTTTAATTAAATTGATTAATTGATATGACCACAATATATCAAGTAAATGATAGAAAGAAAATACCTTCATTTCAAACAAGATTGGTCAACGAGTTAGATATATGGAACAAATTACATAATTGCCCCTAGGGCATACCTCTAACTCTATCAGCTATCGGGGCCAAAAAAGAGCATCAATGTCTTATAGATACAAATAGACATTACAAATAATGTCATGTGATCATGAACGTCTATGACAAATGTAGACCAATGTCACATCAACGTTTATCTATAAGTTGGTCACTAATGGAAGGCCACTAATATGCATGGCCGCTAAAATACGGCCAACACAATGTATGGTCACATATATAAGACCAATACCATTCATCAAAACTTCTACCAAAGCCAAAACCAAGGGGTATGGACTTGCATTCCATTTTCCCTTGTAGCCCAACAGTCTTCCTAAAGACATTATGAGGAAATCGGGACGGTCCGGAAGCTAGATGTTTTGGATTTGGGCACTGTTGCCTAAATCAGCCACTGATCGGTGGACCTGTCAGTGCTACCGGTCTATGGTTTGTCCTGATGGTAATGCTTAGCTCGGGGCAATATCCGAGGCCCGATTTTTGCTCGTTTTTTACGCCACCTTCTCCATCGAGTCACATGCCCATCCAACCTTATTGTTTTTGTCAACATTTGAAGTTTGGTGCTTTATGGTTGAGCATGCATGCCGATTCCTTCGAGTGTTTGGGAAGGATGTTCATGTCGTCACGAATCCTTTTCCCGATCGTTTGCTGCCAAAATGTGATGTAAATCTCGGTAACCCAACGTACTCGATCACATCACCTTCCTTCATTGTAGATGTATATTGGTATGCTACATAGAATTCACAGGCATTTACATTTATACTTCCTAATTCACATTTCGAGCTTCAACGGAGCGATTACTCGACCAGGTATCGCCTCATGCAACTTAGCGCACATGATAGTCGTTATAACTATAAGAGATGCTCGTGACATGCTTATACACCTATATGTTTTCACATAAACATATTTACAAAAAAACAATTTGACTGTTTAATAATCAATCTTACTTTTATTTACTGCATTTTTTCTGTATAAGTCCAAATATCCACTTCTATTATTTTATAAAATCATGCAACTATTTCATGAAATATATAATTATCATATATATAATAATGAATTAGAATTTAATTAATTTATAACCATGTTATAAATTAATATCAACTCTATCTAACTCTATTCAATATGAATAGAACACAATGTTTCTATATACCAGATCTTATCAATTATCCCAAATATATACTCAAACTAATCCAATCAAATAGGGGAATAATTACAATTATATATATATATATATATATAATTATAAACGTTTATACCAAAATATAGAGTTATAATTCCGATCATCTAAGCTGTAAATTTCGAAGTGTCCAAATCTCGTCCAAGTTCATAATATGTCATAGATAATCTCATTGCGAGTGCAACAACAAAGGTTGCATCTCGATTGGACTTCATATACAAAAGATCTGAATTTGATAAGCATTTGAAATTTAAATATTAATTGATTAATTAATTAAACACTTAGTTAACTAATCACCTTTATAATCCTTCTTCCCCAAATACACTCATGTACCTATACATGCACAACTACCCATTGTCATGCATCTTCTCTCCCCTAGTGCTCATGCAATATTCCACAAAACGACGAACCATTAATTGCAATGCTCTCCTCTACGCCTTCTCTCTACGATGCACCCAATTAAACCAAGTCTGCCTCCAACACCAAATTGCGACATTGTCCCCTCCATGCGTGGCTACAAATGCCGCACTCACCATTAGCGGACTGGAGTTTAAGAATTTGGTGCAAGAAGACGCATGTCACCAAGAGAAACACAACTATGCATTTTGTTTTGCTGAACTCCCCTTTGAACATCACTTAGACCCAAACCTTAGCCAACGACTATACATTTACGAACTCCTCAAGCATCGTCGCACATGCCGAGGCGAACATAGATTCGAAGCCCTCCTCAACATGAGTTCAACGGTTCTAATCTCGTCGTCTATCGTGGATCGTAGTTATTTGAATCGGGAAAAACCCAATATCCACTTTTTAAGGTTCGTTTAGATTTAGAGAGCAAAACGAATTATGGGATCCTAGGAATTATCTAAGTATGGAGTGAATATAAATATATATGGGTGTGTGTGTGTGTAATTTAATTTCTTAAATAAATCTCTACACTTTTCGTGTTCATACGATTACACGACGCATCAGATTGTCACAAATTTATGAATTTAGGGAAGGTAGGGTTGGATGGAATGAAGGAGATTCGGGCTTTGATATTGGATAAAGAAATAAATGTGAAGGATTTTCTAGAAATGGAGGGAATAATAGGCTTAAATGGGTTTGGATGATTTATTTTGGGCTTAAATTGCTATTTATAATTAATTTTTCCTTTTCCTTTAAATAATTTTTTAATTTATAATTTATTAATAAACATATTTCAAACTATTTTAAATTAATTCACATTTCATTTTACACGAGATAACTCGATAATTGAATAATTTATTTAATATCAACATATTATCTAAAAAGAATTTATTAATTTATTCAATTTACTAAAGTAAAATATTTTATTAAGTAGAATTTAGTTAAGTAAAATATATTTTCAAGAATAATTATTATCAAATCGAATTTGAACAGTTTTTATTTTAATTAGATTTTATTTATTTTACGTCGTAGAAAACTGGGTTGTTACACCTATTTTATCCTCGACGTATGTGTTTTTATTTTTATTCGCTTTATATTTCAGTTATATCATATTAGATATGGTCAATTGTATATTTGATCTGATAGCAAATTATATTTTGTTCTGCTTTGCTAATCGTATCTTCTTGTTCAAGAAATTTAAACATTCGCCAAATGCTTATCGTTTTATGTTTAAATAGAAAATAGTTGTAAAACTAGATAGGTCAGCCCATCTAGCTCAATTGGTAGAGCTCAACGCTCTTAAACTTGTGGCAGTGGGTTCAAGCCCACGGTGGATGATTAATCTTTGTCAATCGCCTCTTTTATACCAATGATGCATGATCCCTAATGCATTAGGCTTTTCTGATGGGTAAGAAAAATATTGTGACTTGGTTTTGTTAATTTACAATAGTTATACGAGGTTTAGATTTGAGTGAAACTATCGAGGTTCAATGCTGGGTGAAACCATTGAGGTTTAAAGTTGAGTGAATTTGTATGAATGATTCTAGATAGGTCAAACAAAAGAAGTTTACCTTGAAAAATAGTATGCATGAGTTTTGAGCATTTCCGCAAAATTATACTAAAGTAGTTTAACTATGATAGTTCCCATCTTAAATATCAATTCATCCTTTTGATGTGGGATCTTTAGTGCATAAGGATTCTCTAATGTTTGATTAAACAAGCAAAACCTGTGTCGGTTAGGTTTTTTAGATGTTAGGATTAACCATGTAATTATTTTAGGTAGAAAGTAAGTGAATTTTGTACGAAAGCCAAGTAAATAAAGAAAATTACCCAAGAAAATAGTTTATTTATATGCATATAAGTTTACAAAAATGCTCACAGATTTCTATTGAAGTGTTAGTGGAATTTTTCTTAACATCGGTACTTAAGAACCGAAAGGCAAGCTTCAATCCATTGTTTATAGGACTTCGGTAGGATGGTTAGCTATGGCTTTAGAATACCGATGGCTTTAGATTAATGTTGAAAGTTAAGTTGAATCTGTTAGGATAATACCAAGAGGAGTAGGTGCCGAATAGATTGAGAGTAAGTTCTAAGAATGATGCCGAAAGTAAAAGTAAAGAAAGTAAAGACACCGAGGTTTATAGTGGTTTGGCCTAAATCGCTGCGTCCACTTTGTCCTTTCCTTCTTTAGAGTTCTACACCGAAGCCGAAGGCTATTACAGTGATGAGTTGGCATTATCCTCCATTAGTGAGTTTTTACAAGGAACTCTACTATAGGAAAGTACAATATATTCTTAGTATATGAATTATGTGTTGGCCAGAAGATCCTTGTTGCATTGGGATGTTTGTCTACTTATAGAGATCTTGATGCTTTGTCATTAACTGAAAGCTTTTACCATGGATTGACCACTTGCTCTATATGTGGGGTTAAGATTTAGACAAGTGTTGATGCCCGACTAACATGCAAATTAACGCGGATTGATGAAATAGCATTCCATCAATATCTATATATGCTCTGGCCTGGATACTTCATATCATCTTTGAGCAATTTGAGTCCTTGATGCGTGTAGTGAGGATTTGGTGTTGATGGCTAAGTAGTTTATATATCATAAGGCTTAGTTGATCGTATGCCGTATGGTTAACTAGATAGGGTGTCATAGGGATTTAGTCAATTAAATGTCGTTAGTCTTAGTAGATAGAGTGTCATAAGGCTTAGTAAATAGAGTTTTATAAGGCTTAGTTGATTATAGGCCGAATGCTTAGTTTGTTGAATTACGAAGGCTAATGTAGATTTTATGTTGTAAGGTTTAGTTGATTGAAAGTAGAAGGCTTATGTAGATTATATATGATCGGCTTAGTAAGTAGAGTGTCATAAGACTTAGTAAATAGAGGTTCAATAGGCTTGGTTGATTATAGGCCGAACACTTAGTTGATTGAATACTGAAGGCTAATGTAGAGTACATGCCGCAAGGCTTGGTAAATAGAGTGTTGTAAGACTTAGCAAATAGAGTGTCATAAGGCTTTAACATATATTTAATGTCAAAGCCTAATGCTGCAGGCTTACATATTTTATTTGCCATAGGCCAGTTGGATTAAATGCCCAAGGCTATTGTTGTAGGCCTATGTAGATAATAGGTCGAAGGCTAATGCCGTATTAAGTATCGAAGGCGAAGTATGTTAAGGCCTGATAGCAACACACATAAAGTGTCAAATGCGAAGAGGGTTTTCACATACTGTGAAGCTTTGGTTCTTGTAATCTTTACAAAACAATTATCTGAATATGAAGTGACTTCTCTGCTATGCATTACCACCCGTCTGCTCTCGCAACAAATAAGGGAAATCACCGTAGAGGTAGTTTTGAGTGGATCAGAAGGAGTTATGAGTGAGTACAAGGTCGAGGTAATTTAGAACGAGTAGTTACTCTTTCTACTCAAGGTTGGATGCAAAAATGCATATTTACCACATGGCACCATGCGTTGGCTCATTTGAAAAGTTGTTTCTCCTTTTCTGAAAAAGAGAGTTTTGCCTCCAGACATGGCAGCTCTTTAAAAGATTATATTATTTTATAACTGACACTGCGTTGTATGGCTGACATTTCCTCAACGTTTATTTTATTTATATAGGAATGTATAATAAATTCCTCTTCTCCTTCATTTACTATCAATGAATTTTTTTTGTTATCCGCATTAAAGCTCGAAGCAAGCTCAAATTTTCTCATCTCTTTGATTAAATTTGTAAGATTTATGTCCTTTACTTCTCGTAAGTTGAAAGAAATGTTTGTCTCTTCCTCTTGCTGAACTACGAGTCAATTTTTATATTTATTTTTGTGATATCTGGGGCGTTTTACCGTATTAGTGAATCTTAGGCTTGCTGAATGGTACGAAACCATTAATTTTTCACCTTTCTTGGATCATTGTTGACAAATAATCGTTTCGTGGTCATTGGTCGATAATCGAAAATTCTACTGAACCTTTTGAGAATTTCATGGATTTTGCTTAATCTGCAATATTACTTTTGGATTCCCAAACCCTTGGTTAGAGACGGTTAATTGTGAAATTCTGTTTGAATCATTGATACGAAATTGACCCTACTTAAATTTGGGTATTTTACTTGTACCATTTGGCTCATGATTATGCTTCTTTGATTGATAATTATTTACTTTTTGCGTTGTTTGGTTTGAACTAAACTGTCAACAAATTTAGTCCTCCTAGACTGAAATGAATTTTCCTTTGGACACACAAGCAATTCTTGACATGATTTTACACGATTTTGGTGTTATGGGAGTTGTGGCTATAACTCAGAGGCCTGAAGTTACTTGGATTCTTCCTCAGAGGGATGCTCCCAGTGGACGGTGGAGTACTTAGCAAACGAATGTCTCTCCCTTTTGCTCCCTTCTTGGTTGATCTGCTTATTTTTTATAATCTTAATCCCTTTCAACCTCCTCCATTTTATATAATAATCTCTCGATGTTGAAAGTCATGTATTCTTAAAGGGGTTATGCAAGCTTATCAATGGTTGAGATTAATTTCTTGTTGATTTGAAAGACTTGAAATTTGCCACTTAGTTCTTAAATATTATTTACAAATGCGATTAACAACCCTCAGATTATAACCACTTTTCTAAAGGCTAGCAATTTACAATTGTACTTAAGAAATTTCATTTGTTAATGAAGATTCTCACTCTAACCTATATTTATTTATTGCTAGGTAGGGCTGTAAATGGATAACCAAAAAATCTGAAATCCGTACACATCTGTATTCGAAAAGCGGATAATATCCGATATCCGAGAAAATGGATGCGGATACGGATACGAAGGCTTCCACATCCGAAAATTATCCGTTCGGTCTTTGTTAAGACTATAGTATAAATTATATGTATTTTAGTGTAATGAAGATATTTATTTATTGTTTTATTAAGTTAGTAGTTTATATTGTATGCATTTAATGCTTAATAACTGCTCAAAACAATTTATTATCGCCATATTTGTTTATATTTAACACTTCTATAATGAATTGGATTGAAAAAAATGTATGTTAAACTTAAAATTTATATTTATATTTATATTTTTTGATTTATCAGTCGTTAACGGATTAGATAATTATCCGATATCCGTCTATATCCATAGATGCGGATATCCGATATCCGAAAATCATTTCGGATGTGGATGTGGATATGACACTATCCGCATCCGAAAGTATCCATTGATAGGCCTATTGCTAGGGAGACCTGAATGGATTAAGCAGACTGAGGAGTTTTTAGCTCATTTCAAGAATGTGTTGAAGGAACGGGGTTAGTCGGAAGCGGGTGAAATAGGTAGATTTCAATTTTTTTTTCTATTTTCGAATTTATTGTTCCTATGAAGTTCAAAGAAATTGTTAGATCCAATCTAATAATGATTTAAATAAAATCTTATTATATTTAATTTGTTTAAAATTAGTTGCAATTCAATTCAAATTAAATATCTTGTAATGAGCGCATCAAATACACTTATATATATATATATATATATATATATATATATATATATATATATATATATATATATTTGAAGTGCAACATATAGCCTGTGTACATGGTTAATGTGTACGTACGTTTGTAGATGTTGAGATTTACACTGCAGCAAACACATTCGCCTTTATATATGTCATTGTTGTCCATGGTTTTATTTTGAAAAAAACATATAAAATAATAATGATAATATGTATATATACATAGTTTACTGGTACATGTATATAATATGTTATAAAATATTTTTAACTAATTGACAATATTTTAGTTATATTTATGATATGACAATTAATGAGTAATAAGTAGGCATTTAAGAGCTAAAAAAGATGGAGGACTTTTTTCCTTTCTTTGCTCATTCATTCAATGCCGTTTCAAATTAACGTTTGAACATTTAAGCCCTTGTGCATATTAGAATAGATTATGACAAGTTTTACGTGTTTTGAGATATAAAAATTAACATTTTAAAATCTAGTTTTTACTTATGAAGGATCCAACATAAGATTTATGATTTTAAACAAAAGTCCTTTAAAAAATTTGAATTGAAATAATACACACACATGTAAATAATAACAAACTATATTTTAAATTCAAAATAGCATATGTATGTAAAACTTATAACTTTATATGTATTGAAATTTGAAATTTAGCAATTTGAAAGCTAGATTTTGATTTAGGAAGGATCTAGACTTAGATTTATATTCTTATACAAAAGCACTCTTACAAATTTTGAGCGTGTGTGTAAACATATGTAACTAATAACCAAATGTATTTTATATTTTGAAACTAACAGGTATACATGAAACTTATATTCAATTTCATATAATGATTTAAGTAAATAACATATGTAGTTCATTTATATTTGCATATGTAGTATGTTACAAAATTATTTCAAGTAATTAAAATCAGTTATAAATCTAAAAAAAAAAATCTTTGTTTAATCATTATTTCAAAACTATAGTAAATAACAGATTGGACAACATCGGCATATACATACTCATTGTATAAGATATGATATCTAAACTATACAAACGTAATGTATCATATAATCAAATGAGAAATATATATTATTATAATTAAATTTGTTTTTGGCAAGACATAACTATTTTTTTAAAACTATTTATGTATAAACACAAATATTTAAAATAAAATTATTTTAAAATAAGTTTCAGTTTTAAAAATAAAATATAATAATTTTCTTTCTTATTTTGAATTAAAGTGTGTATATATATGTGTGTGTATATATAAAATATCCATTCAAATATTTAACATATAATTTTTTTTTTGATTCAGATCAATAAATACAATATATATTATATACATTTATTACAATTTTTATTAAGTCATAATGTTTAAATTTGAAATTTTGAATAATTCAAATCATTTTTTATTTTAACCGAAACTAATTTAAAGTTGCTTCATATTTCAATAGTTAAATTTCCATTTTACTTTTTTCTCGTTAATGGTAGCTTTGCCTATTTTTCTCGCTTTCCTTCCCTACTGTGAATTTTAAATTCTTTCCCAATGTAGGCCCCCCCTCCTCCTCTTCCGGCTTCGTCCATCTCGCCTTCTTTTCCTCCTCGCGCTTCTGGCCCTTCAACTTCGTCTTTATCCATCCTCCCTCTCCTTTCTGTTCCTGTTCCTCATTCTTTTCCTCCTTCCTTTCCCCCTCAACTTGTTCCCTATTGGTCCTCCCCTCCTCAACTCGTATGGACTTTGCTGTTCAAGAATAGGACAAGGAATGTTGGAAAGTACATACCATTTGATGTGAATCTCACTTTCAGGGGATGCCATTGTCCCCCATGAAGTTATTGCAGCTGGCAAGCTAGTGTGAAATGACTATATTGTTGGTTTCTTCTTTGATGAGCCGCTCTCATACACTGCACTGATTAAAAACTTGAAAAGAATCTGGAAACTCAAAAGCTCTATAAACGTTAAATTTGATGGCTTTATATTCTTATTTTTATTGTCTTATGAAAAGGACAAAACATGAATACTTGAGGGAGATCGGATTATAATGGGGAACAAGATGTTTATAGTCAAATAATGGAAGCCTGAAATTGGAAATGTGTGCGACATTATTAAATATGTCCCTCTTTTGGTTCAGATTTATGATATTCCAATCTACGCTTGGTCTCATTTTGGCATAAACTGGCTAGTAAGTAGGGCACGTAAATTGCTATGTATCGATTAGTTCACTGAGCAACTTGATCGATTAGAAATTTAGAATATACTAAATGCATGATGGAGGTCTCATTTGTATTAACTGCAAAATATTTGGGGAGTGCTGATACGAAAAGTGATAATGCAAATGAAAAGAATCCCGAAGTGAGTAAAAGTCAAGCCGACACTATTGTTAAGGAAATTGAAAAAAACAAATATAAGGTAATCGGCGAAGATGGCAGAAATTGTTAAGAGAAAAGAAAAAGCATGTTAAATATGGATCTTATGCTAATGATTTGTCAACTGCAGTGATTGCTCCCCTAGATTCCTATTCTGATCAGACAAATGGTAGAAAGTCAAGTGAAGAAGTGGTGCCAGTTGAAGTAGTGGTTAATTTGAATTCAGATAATTAGTCTTCATGAAGTTACTGAAGAAATAGTTCAAACTAGCAACAAATTTTTAATATTAGCTGCATATAATGATGTTGCCTCTGCTATTTGCCATGTAGTCGAGAAGCTAGCTTCAGGAAAAGAGAAAGATTACAATGCTGATAAACAAAACAATTTAGTTTCCAATGTGCACGCATGCACAAGTGACGTAAATGCAGCTGTGCAACACATTTTAATACACCAACCTCCTATTAATTTCTCTATACCACTTGATAGCAATATTTTAACTCATGAAAGCATCAATTCAGATGATAACAACCCTACATCTCCCAACACTCACATGTAAGAAAGCATCCTATTGAATATCCCTTCTCACAGTGTCCTCCAAACTCATAACACGGAACCTTCAATTGCACGCAATTCTATTTTAATGCAATCTACTGGTAATTCTTGCTTGTCTGCCAATCTTGATGACATTGTGTTAAATGTAATGAATTCCTTCCTTCCACTTCCTTTGGCCACCTGGCTACACCTTCTGGTTGGCTTAAATTCAGCTGCATTAATCCATCTCCCACCACATCTATATGCAATCCTACCTCCTCAGTCTGCCCTGATCCTCCACCTACCAAAATCAAACCAAACAATCACAACTCACTTAACAAAGAAAGAAACTCCAAAAAAAACCCGCCTCGGTTTATGCAACAGGATGATGACATTTTATCAAAAAATAGAGATGGCAGAAAGTGTTAAGAAATAAGAAAAAGAATGTTAAATCTGGATCCCATGCTAATGATTTGTTAACTGCAGTGATTGCTCCCTCAGATTCCCATTCTGATCAGACAAATGGTGGAAAGTCAAGTGAAGAAGTGATGCTAGTTGGAGTTTTAGTTAATTTGAATTCTAAAGATATTAGTCTTTATGAAGTTATTGCAGAGATAGTTCAAATTAGCAACAAGTTTTTAGTATTAGCTGCATATGATGATGTTGCCTTCGACTGCATAGGATGACGATGATTTTGTTGTCACCTGTCCTCGGAGAAAGAAAATAATATCTGAAGCACCGAAGCAAGAAACAAGTGAAGAAAAAGCAAAATGCGAAGATGTAATTTCTAACACTGCATATAGATATCAATTGCAAGTAATATTTAAGATCATACAATTGGATAGAAAACGAAAGGACTGACAAAAAGGCAATGCTTCTTCAAATAGCTTCGAAAACAAGACAATCAAGCAAGAAAGAAAAAGAAAAGCAAAACAAGAACATAAAATTAGAATAGGCCGATCAAACTTTTGGACCATTTGAAGAGGAAGCAACCATCAGAGTGTTGCAGATGCACGCAAAAGATTTGGAAGACGAATTCAAGAAAACAAAGGAATGGTTGAAAAGGAAAAGAAGATGTGGTTAGATGTAGAAAAAGAAGTTCAAAAATTGAGATATGAAATCAAAGAAACGAAATGAAGAGTTGGACATGGCGAAGAAGATAATCAAGAGAGAAATTCAGAGGCTCAAGTAGAAAAACTGCACATAACAGAAGAAGCAGTATGCACATTAGATCAAGATATAAATGTAGAGACAAATAGAAAACGCAGAAAAGAATTTCACAACTGAAAATAGTGAAGAAGAAAATGAAGAGACAAATGAAGAGACGGAAGCAGAAAATGTAGAAAAGAGATCTACAACCGAAAAGAATGAAGAGAGAGCTGTGGAGTGTGAAGCAGAAAAAGTATACCCAATAAATCAAGATAGACCTATGGAGACAGCAGAAAAAAGTTCTACAATTGAAAAGAATGAAGAGAGAACCATCGAGTGTGAAGCAGAAAAAACACACCCAACAAATCAAGATACACCTATGGAGACAGCAGAAGAAAATGCAAATCAAACTGAAATAGAAAATACAATAGATAATAGATAAAGATACACGTTTAAGGACGGAAGCAGAAATAAAAGAGATCTGCAACTGAAAAGAATGAAGAGAGAAGTGCGGAATGTGAAGCAGAAAAAGTGCTCCCAATGATCCATATACGCCTATGAAGACAGCAACAGAAATTGTAGACATGGTGGATAGAATAAACGATATAATTTCCCCCATAAATCAAGATACGTGGTAGATAAAGAAACAAAAGATGAACAGAAAATGGACACAACACCGGAAATACATAGCCCAACAGAACAAGATACCATTATCAAGAGCCAAAGGATGCCTTACCATGATTCAGTACTTGACTTCACTCCTCCATCTTTCAAACTTTATGACTCAACAGGAATTTGAAATGCAAAATATTGAACCAGATCAACAATTGAAATCAACTAAACCTGTTGGCCAAAGGAGAAAGAAAATAACGAAAAAACAAAAAACAACTTCTTATGTCAGAGTAAAAGAATAAACAAGAAAAAAGAAAATAAAGCGACAACTTTGAGAATGGTCAGCGAGTGAAAAAAACTAGCAAATAAGCAAAAAACTGAAGAAAAAACAAAGACAATGAAGAAGAAAGTACAGAAGAAACCATCCCAATGCCAATTGCAGTAATAGAACCATTATTTGTAGATTTACGACTAGGACACTTCTGATACTTAGAAGTCTTGAACAAAGAACGTAGCATAATCCAAACTTTCTTTGCTCTGGCAGGATCACAAAAGTAGGTTATGCTTACATCGATACTAAAACTAATTATTTTATTTCAAAGTATATGATATGTTCGCATCATTATCTCTTAAATACAATGTTATATATTTGTTACATACCAGATAGTACAAGTGATGCAAACTGATACTAACAATATATTTTTCTTTAAATATGGTTGACTGTGCTATATATGTCATGATGCTCATCATATCATTGAACATTAGCCAAATATCGATCAAAATAAAACCTGAACAAATGTTGCAAACAAGAACAAGAATTGTGTATGAGATATTGACGGATAATGATCATTGTTGGAATTTAGCCGATTTCACTTTAAAAACTGAAAGAAAAAGAAAATATAAAGAAGTGAATTTACTGTAAAAACTGCTGTGATATTTAGTTCTACTAATATAAATTTCAGATGTTGTGTTAGAACTAATTGAATTTAGCTTTGTTTTATTGTAGATATAAACACTTGTTGAAATTACGTCAGTTTGCTGTAAAAATTATGATCTTTTTTCCGATGTTGTAAAAATTAGCTCTATTTCACTTTTCTTACATGTGATGCTATGTTATAACTGTATTTTATTTCTAGTTGTACCTGGAACCGATAATTTTATTATACTTGAAACCGATACTAAAAGTATCCATGAAATGATACTATATTTTATCTTACATGAAACTAATATCGATACTAATGTTATGCAAAACTGATAGCAATTTTGTTTATACCTAAAACCGATATTAATAGCTTGCAAAAAGGATACTATTTTTTTCATACCCGAAATTGATACTAATAGCATGCAAAAAAAGATACTATAATTGGTTATATCCAAAACTAGTATTAATAGCATGCAAAAATCAATATCATACTTTGTAATGCCTGAAACTGATACTAATAGCATACAACAACTTATAGAACATTTTTACATACCTAAAATTGATGCTAATAGTATCCAAAACTGATACTAAAGAATTAATATTGAATAAACTAATCAACATCACCACATAATAACTCACCACTTGCCATAAACCTATACGTTCTATATAACAAAAATTCATTGATCATCTCGTCTTGCTAACCAAGCATCAATTAATGAAAAAATAGCAACAGGTAAAGAAATGATACTATATATAAAATAACCGAGTACGAATGGAAACCAATCTAATCAGGTATACTGTTTGACCAAGCAGAACATCGAATGCAAAAGATAACTGGATGTCAAACGTAATCGGGTACATATAGAAACAAAGCTATACCTAAGATATATTGCTTAAACCAAGCACATATATGAATGCATAAGTTAACCGGATGCAAAACCTAATCGGGTACGTATTGATGCAAATGTTAACCAAATACCAAACCTACTCGGATACAGATGAAATCAATCTATACCCAAAATATATTGTTCAACCGAGCATACATATGATGCAAAAGCTAATGGATGCCAAACCTAATCGGGTACGTATTGATGCAAAAGCTAAGCAGATGCCAAACATAATCGAGTACGTATTGATGCAAAATCTAACCAGATGCCAAATCAAATCGAGTATAGATGGAAATCAATCTATACCTGAGGTAAATTGTTTAATCGAGCATACATATGACTGCAAATGGTGACCGGATGCGAAACCTAATCGGGTACATATAGATGCAAAAACTAATCGGATGACACACCTAATCGGCTATGTATTGATGCAAAAGATAACTGGATGTCTAAACTAATTGGGTACGTATTGATGCAAAAACTAACTAGATGCCAAACCTAATCAGGTACGTATGGATGCAAAAGTTAAATTGATGTCAAACCTAATCGGGTACAAATATGTGAAAAACCTAACCGAATGCCAAACATAATAGAGTATGCATCAATGCAAAAGCTAACCGGACGCCAAACCTAATCGGGTACATATGTAAACTAATTGATAACCAAGATATATTGTTTAACCAAGCATGTCACCGAATGTAGAAGCTAACTAGATGCCAAACCTAGTCAGGTATGTATGCATGCAAAAGCTAACAAGATACACTATAAAATGATATTTATAACAAATCTGACTCCAAAGTATTGCAAAAATGACAAAACGCTATCTGTCTGATTGGAATTGATACTTTGTAATTTAAAAATTATTTTCACTATCATATATATAACAAAAGTAATACTAATATATTACAAAAATGATACTTACCCTCTGTTTGATTGAAGTTTATATTTTGTAATTATAGAAATTATTTCACTGTTATTTATAACAAAAATGATACCAATATATTACAAAAATAATAACCACTATCTATTTAATTAAAGTTGATGCCTTTTGATCTTAGAAATTAGTTTCACTGTCGTTTATAATAGAAATGATACCAAAGAATTCAAAAATGATACAAAATTTCTATATGAACATAGAAACCTGTCATTAGGTTACGCGACTAACAAACATAAAACAAAATTTGTAGTTAACAAAATCGAAAGTGTGTACTACAACAACGAGCTGTATAACGATATCAAAACAAAATTAATGAACCATAAAGTATTGACTATTTTCAAAGAAAAAAGAGTAGTTTATTGGATATAACAGACAATAGCAACATATGACTTCATCGCCACCTTCATGTTGATGGTGCTACCACCACAGACTACCGAACCCTACAAAATTGCCACTATTCACCTCCTCTTTCAGAATCACGTATATTAAACTTCTTGGCATCAACTTCGATGGTCATTGCCATCACTGAACCTCTACGGCCACGTTTTTTGATCAAGCATTGCTCCTAACTTCGATCATTTCGATCGTCAAGATCATCGCCATTTTTCTCGTTTTCTTGAGACGCGTATCACGATATCCAAGAAGTTGACTTCGAAGCTGGTTGAAAACTCAATCGGATGATCTTTGTTTGCTAATTTGGGCCGTCTCAACCCATCTTCACCCAAAAGAAGTTCATTACTGTTCGAAATGAAATTTAAACGTATTTGTCCTTAAAACGAATTTATTAGTGGACTATAATATATATATATATATATATTAATTTATATATATATATATATGTATATAATCTTTAATAATAGTTGTAATAGCTTTGGTGTCACACTTTATTGGTATCAACGTGAACTACCAAAAACGCTCCTCTATATATTATCAAATCTTAACCACTTAAAAATAGGATCTAATAGTAAACTTCTTTTACAAATTCAAACACCACTAAAAGTAGGATATGACGATTAAAAATGCTTTATGAATTCAAAACAGTTCTAAAAATAGGATTTAAAATTAAACTTCCTTTGTAAATTTAGAAAACTTTTTTACAAATACACATTTTAGTATCACTTGAAAATAAAAATCATCTTTTTTTACCGAATTAAACATATACAATTTATAAGGAAAATAATTTATGCGCGAAGCGCGTGCCGTGACACTCGTAATAATAGTTGTAATAACTTTGGTGTCACACTTTTTTGGTATCAACGTGAACTACCAAAAACGCCCCTCTATATATTATCAAATCTTACCACTTAAAAATAGGATCTAATATTAAACTTCCTTTACAAATTCAAACGCCACTAAAAGTAGGATCTAACGATTAAAAATGCTTTATGAATTTAAAACATTTCTAAAAATAAGATTTAAAATTAAACTTCCTTTGTAAATTTAGAATACTTTTTTACAAATACACATTTTAGTATCACTTGAAAATAAAAATCATCTTTTTTTACAGATTTATACAATTTATAAGGAAAATAATTTATGCGCGAAGCGCGTGCCGTGACATTCGTAATAAAAGTTGTAATAACTTTGGTGTCACACTTTTTTGGTATCAACGTGAACTGTTAAAAATGCCCCTCTATGTATTATCAAATCTCAACAACTTAAAAATAGGATTTAATATTAAACTTCTTTTACAAATTCAAACGCCCCTAAAAGTAGGATCTAACGATTAAAAATGCTTTATGAATTCAAAATACTTCTAAAAATAGGATCTAAAATTAAACTTTCTTTATAAATTTAGAATACTTCTTTATAAATACACAAATCTAAATATCATATGAAAATAAAAAATCATTTATTTTACCGATTTAAACATGTACAATTTATAAGCAAAATAATTCATGCTAATTAACACTTGTTAATAATTGGGGTGGAAACACAATCTTTTGGTCCGACCGTAAAATACCAAAAATACCCTTATGCAAACAAAAGGTCGGGAAATCAAATCCTACAAAAAACAAAAATTAACATTATTTTTAAATATAAATTTTGGATTGTAAGTAAAGTTACAATTTTGAAACTCTATTACAACAAAAATTGCATTTATTTTCTTTATCTGTTTTCAATTTATTTTTACCAAAACCATAAAGAAATTTTAAATTTTATAATTTTAAAGGAATTTTTTGTACGTACGTGCATTGCACGTGTAATAAAATCTCATAGTTATAATATCTTTAGTGTCACACATTTTTTATGTCAGCGTGAACTATTAAAAATGTCCGTAATACCAAATTTTAACATGGCTTGAAAATATAATCTAATAATTAAATTTCTTTTACAAATTTAAAAAGTACGTCTACAAATATTATCAAATCTTAATATCATCTAAAAATATGATATAATAAATAAACTTCTTTTACAAGTTCAAAAAATCGATCTTCAAATACTATTAAGTCTTAATATCATTTAAAATAGGATCTAACGAACAAATTATTAATTAATATTATAAATATAAGTACAAACTTAAGGGAAAAAAATAGATTTTGCAACTTCGAAGTAAAATTTAAACTAACAACAAATGATTTCAGCGCAAGAATACGTTTAAATTACTTTCTCTTGAATGTGCTAAATATATACAAATTGGGGAAAAACAATTCACCTAGCAAGCGCATATCATCAATATCGACGAAGAGCGTGCGTGCGGCTATCAAATGCGAAGCCCGTGCGGCTCGTACTTAAGAAAAGCCTTCAAATTTATACACTGTGGTATTTTTATTCCAGATCGTTTATTTACGAGGGGAAGTGGTAATAAAGCAGACGAAAAAAAACGAATCAACTCTTTGCATTCCCAATTCGATTTCCAGATTCATCATCTTCGATCACTTTGCACTTTTCCCAGGCACTGTTAAATCAACGATGCTTTCCAGCTACAAATCCTATCCTTTTCTACTTCACTTAGGCTCACTCAATCAATTCCGGCATAGGTATGTCTCTTTTTTGTTCCCTTTATATTTCGATTACACAAATTACATGTGCTTTCTTCAGTTACAAAATTTTGCTTAGTTAATTTGATTGTATTGACTTAGTCAAGGAAGATTCATATGAGTGTTATTTGTTTTTCCGTATGAATTGTCGTGTACAATTAACAGCAGGTCCGTCTAGCTCAGTTGGTAGAGCGCAAGGCTCTTAACCTTGTGGTCGTGGGTTCGAGCCCCACGGTGGGCAAGATATTTTTGCCCAACCGATCACCCCTTTTCCATCGTACCGATCCTTGAAGCTTTCAGAGTACAGTAGGGTTAGCGGCTTGGAAAGTGATGATACTTTTGTATCAATTATTGTAGATTCTTTAAAGAAAATTAAAGTTCCTTTCACCAGATGCTCCATGTGTTTTGAACATGTGAAATATTTATTCATCCAACCGATCACCCCTTTTCCATCATACCAATGCTTGAAGATTTCAGAGTACAGTAGGGTTTGCGGTTTGGAAAGTGATGATACTTTTGTACCAATTATTATAGATTCTTTAAAGAAAATTGAAGTTCCGTTCACCACAGATGCTCCATGTGTTTTGAACATGTGAAATATTTATTCATAAGATGACTGTTAACGTCGTATAGTACTGATGTTAGGTACCCAGCTCACTTTCTAAAGACAATATATAATAATCCTCAACAATCTATTTACTGTTTTCCATAATCCTTATCTGTTCAGGAGATGAATGAGTTGAAACTTGTAAGTTTAAGGTTCAACAATTGTCCAGGTCTGATGAGCTCAGGATTTGATCTATGATTTACATGCTGACAATATCTCAGTAAACAATGAATTTTATATAATTATACACTTCACTAAATGATACAACCAATATGATTCCATGTTCATTCAGTATACAATTTTTTTCTTCTTTGTTTCAAGTGTCTATTATGACATCCCAGTTAACAAGATGGATGTATAATAGATTGGGAATCTTTATTTGAATTTCAAATAATTAATACGACATGCTCAAACTTAGTGCCCAAGAGACAAATATATGATATTTCATCTTTGGAAACTCCTACGTACACTTTAGCTTTCGCAAAAAACCAAACCACACAACAGCCCGAGCAAAATTGCTAATAAATACACCATTAAAACACTGCCCTAATCAATTAAAAAAATGGCACCGAGTTTGTTAATATTTAACCTAAATAGTGTTCTTTCTTCTATCTAACCTGATAGATATTTTCCTTGTAATTTTATTTTCAGTGCAAGCATACTCAGATGGTTATGCTTACATCTCTCATACATTTACATACAGCAATGTATACAGTAACAACGTAGATCATGTAAGACAAAGACATTTAGGAGGGTTATTCATGTGTGATGGCCCATAATTCAGATATACATGGATATATGTCTTGTGCTCGTGAGTATGCTAACAGATTGCCACTGCATCAGTAGTTATTTAATTGAGCAAGGGTGTTTGGATGTGCAGGTTAGTTCTATTCGGAAAATAATAATAATAAATTCATATGTCTTTGCTGACCCAAACCCGAGCCTGGTTACTATGTTGTTGATCCAAGCCTGGTTACAACAGTCATAACCAGCGCCCAGCCTGCTGGGTATTTCAAACTTATTATCCAATCCCGGGCTGCTGGGTTTTTTGAGCCCATTGGGTAAATTTTATACCTGGCTCAAAATGTTGACAATATAACCATCATTTTAACTCGTAACTTTGAAAAAATGGTACATGAACAATGTTTGCAAACAAACTGGATAATGATGAACATACCTCACAAATAGAAGTATGAAATAAATTCTACATGTAAACGATCACAATGATAGGCAAACAATATATAAACTTATATTTTTGGTACAATTGACAAATAATGATGAATATAGTGTCGAGGTGGAGTGTTGAATTTTGGCGACACTATATGGAGAGAATTAAAGGGTTTGGAAGTAGCTTGGTAACGGAGAAAACGGTTCGTAAATCCAAGCTCGAAGGAGGAAGGTATAACGAAAAAGTTGGAGTGGTGCTGAGAGACTCAACACAGACGTCTGAAGTTTTGGTCAGACGTTCGAATTTGCTGCAGAATTTTCCAGAGAGCAAGAGCAGAGGTATGTCATTTTGGACAGATGTCTGATGTCTCGGGGAAAATGTTCTCCAGACCTTGGATGGTCGTCTATCCCACTGTGACAGACGTCTGTGGCGACTTTTGCCTGTTTTTAGGCCTGAATTTTGTTTGAAGATTTGTGATATATGAAGGGGCAATTCCAGAACTTTGTCTAGGTTTTCTATTCTTCTATATAAGTTATTTCCTGGATCCAGATCTCGGTGCGACAGAAAACGACTGCAAGGGTTTTTAGCCTTCACAAAGTATGGTTTATCAAAATCTAATTTTTCTTCAATTCTCTTTCCACAAATCTAATCTAATATAATATTTGATCATTGTAATCAGTCTCTTGTACTCTTCTCATCGATTTTAATAAATGCTCTCTCTTAAAGTGGATGTACACTAACACAACGTTAGTGGAATCACTATAAATCGCGGTATGATTTATTTTACGTTATTGCTTTGATTTCTATATTGCTTGTTTGGGATTGCGATCGGATTTGGATGAGTTGAGATTTAGATTGAGTTATTGATTAGCTGTTTTTACACTTCTTACCACGATCTCGTCTTCTGCTGTGCTTTTGGGGTATTGATTTGAGTGGTTAGAATTCTGTCACAACATATATAATGTGGTAGACAAAAAGTTGATTCATAAGACTTGCATAGATTGGCTGTTCGATATGAGAGTCAAGTAGGCAAACACACTAGCTTAAGAGAGAAGTGAGATAGCATACAAGAAAAATGTAATTTTGCTTCAGGCTCTCAATGCTCTTTCCTAGCATATGAAGTTTTTCAAAAGCTCAATATGTTCGCAAGTATTTGTAACTTCATGAATTTTTTTTCTTTAAAAGTGGATCAGGAAAAACAGCATTTTGTGACTTTTAATAGGATATATTTGATATGATGGGTTATATTAGGATATATTTCCTGGAACTTTCATATCAAATATACCCTAATATAACCCAATCATATCAAATATATCCTATTAACTTTCAGCGTCAGTTTCAAGTGCTACAAAGGAAAAACGGATCTGATGAATCAAAAGCTTACATGGCTCTAAAAAGTGTGATATCTAAACCATTTTATATAGCATTGTAAAAACGTCAATATATTAATTTTTTGCTCGAGGAAATAAAAAATTAACAGCAAATACTTTTGTTCCTTTACAGGAGATGATGGAAAGATCAACTGTTTTTATGGTTTATTGCAAATATCAACCCTAAGAAAAGGGAAGAACCACCCTCTAAATTATGTTGTTTTTGTGTTGGTAATGATATCAATGAAATAGATTAGTTAAGATACTAAGGTAAGGTATTTATTGTGTCTACCTCAAAGTTCTCTTATCTCTAAAGAGAAAGGAAGTACTTTATGCAATGTCGGTGTTACTAGATATAAAAATAAGAATTGGTACATGAATAATTTCAAAATTCTTTTTAGATTTTATTAACTTGTCTATCATCAAGAATAATGTAGCACATATATAATATAAGTTGATATCCAGGTCCTACCATGCAAGAATAATAGTAAATTATATGTGCATATAATTAGGGTCTTGACTTGATTATTTCTTTTCTTTATTTGTAGATGTTTTAACACCCTTCGGCCATCCCAACGGCGGTGGTACGATGTCGAGTCTAGATTCTAGTTTGACAATTTTGCTCCAGTAAGTGGCTTTGTCAATGTTTCTGCCCTTTGGTCTATTGTTGATATATATAGGACATCCAAATCTCGTCGAGCAACTTTATCAATTACGAAATGGAATCAACTTCTACGTGTTTGGATGGAAAGTTGGATTTGTAGTCAAATATGTTGCTCTAATATTGTCACACCATAATCTAGGTGGTAATAGAAGTTCAAGGCCGAGCTAATATATTAGTTACTACAACCATGTAAGTTCAACGGTTGCATTTGCTAAGGCTTTGCATTCGGCTTTCGTTGATGACCTTGCACCTGTTGCTTGCTTAAGCAAACTCCATGAGATAAGAGCAGATCCAAAATATATTACATATCCACTTGTAGATTTGTGATCATTGATACCTCCAGTCCAATCTACATCACCAAAAGCTTGAAGAATATTTTGATGCGAAGAACTAATCAATAATTCATATCCTAGAGTATATTTGAGATACCGTAAGATGCACTTCACAACAATCCATTGTTTCATGGTTGGCTGAAGCATGAATTGACATTCACAGCTAACTGCGAATGCTATGTCGGGTCAAGTTAATGTTGCATATTGTAGAGCTCCGACCACATGTCTATGTGATGTAGTATTAGCCAATGGTTTGCTTGATGTCATACTTAATTTTGTTGTGAAAGTCATGGAAGAAGAAACGGGTTTGGCGCCATCCATGTGTATTTTAGTGAGAAGATCGTGTATATATTTTCTTTTGAGTTAAGAATAAACCTTTACTTCCTCGAATTGCTTCAACGAGTTCATGCACATCACCAAATTCTTTAATTGTAAATTCATTTCCAAGTTGATTAGTGAAATAATCAATCATCATTTGATCATTTCTTGTTACAGTCATATCATCCACATAAGCCAATATTTCAATAATTGTTACGTCCTTCCTAAAGTTGAATAAAGGTGCATCAGTTTTTGATGATTGAAATTTAAGTTATGAATGTTTATCACTGAGACATTGAAGCCATTCATGTGGCGCCTGCTTTTGCAGTATACTATTTTCTCTAACATGTTGTGCAATATATTATAAAAATGACTTAAATATACAAATATTCTCTGTTTTAGCAGATCCCCTCGTGCCTTGCACTGCGGTACAAGCATTCTAATAGGAATTATAACACATTTGTACTTGCATAATGTAAATAAATCACTAAGCAAATATCATGCACAAAATAGTTTTTTTCATCCTTACAATTCAATCCTTATCATATTGATCCTAAAAAAATTGATAGAGTTGAAGGTATATCCTAAGAGCAATCTGTAATTTATCATAACTTATTAACGATGTAATAAAATCTCATTTGAAATAAAATGTGTTTATGTTTTATTATATATATGTTATATTGGGATACATTAATCAAATAAATAATTTAAATATATTTAATAGAAAATTCTTAAATAATATGTATGTGATAGTAATTACAAAATGTTGTGATGATGAGAAATTTGTCACATTAAATAATAACATATTGTTTTAAATATTTATGGTCAAGATGTTTCGAGAAATGACATCGATACATCCATTGGGACCAGAGTGTGTAACGCTTTCCAAACGTTGGTCAGTATAGTACGCATGCCTGCAGGAAGCACTAAGAGGGTACGTACTGATATTTGCTGATGGAACCACTCGTTCAAGAGCTTCTTTTCGGTGAATAGCAACTAGATTAAACGAGAAATCTCGAAGTGACAATATTATGCAGTTCTCTCGACTAGAAAATATTATTGAACTTCAATATGGGTTTTGATTATAGTAAACCATGACATGACATCCATCAAATGACTATAGTAGGGTCTAAGTTGAAGCATTGAAAGTAAAATGTTATTGAATGAAGAATCCATTACTTCAGTTGTATGAGGTTAGTAACATGACCAACTGTAGTCAACTCAGGATCAAAATTTCTGGGTAGAGTAATATGGTTGATAATGAATGTTATTATTGAACCAAAGACTTTGTTTATGGACTAACAAAGTTGAATATGGACACCAAAACCAAATTACATAAGTTCTAAAGTGATATGGTATTTACGAAAAGAATCGGCGTAAATAATCATTACTAGAAGGTACTGCTTGAATTTGTAAAATTATATTTTACCGATCAGATTTATAAGCAATGAATTAAGTCAAACTGCCACACCACTAAGTAAGGTGAAGTGTGAACATTAGTATTTAATTTTTTTAAATATGACTTGACTGGCTAAATTCATACTCGTGTGCCACACAGTTGAATCTATTTAATCTCCGAAGCAGAGCTCACTACAATAAAAATACCCTATTACAATGTCATTTTTACAACGGGCATTGGTTGCCCATTGTAATAGATGGCTATTATAACGGTCCATTCAGGTCCGTTGTAAAAGATGTCATATATAACGCCCTTTTTACAATGGGCATTGGTTGCCCGTTGTAATAGATGGCTATTACAACGGTCTATTCCGGCCCGTTGTAATAGGTGTCAATTTTACAACGGGCTAAAAACGTCCGTTGTAATTGTTGCGACTCAAAACCCTAGTTTTCAATTAAAAAAACAAGGCCGGCGTTTTATTTATTTTATTTCGTTCCTCTATTGCTCTGTAAAAATGTTGGCCGATCGTTCCTCTTTTGCTCGAAATTAGGGCTTTGGGAAAAACTGAAGTTGCCGTCTTCAATTGCTCATTGAATGATGATTTACGTGCTTCCTTTGTCGATCGATGCTCTCTTCCTTTGCCGATGCGAACCCCTATATTTTTGTTCGTATATTTTATACGAATTCGTATAAAATTTGACCGATCTCTTCGAAAAGAGAATTCTCCTAAATCACGAAGAATTAAATGATGCCGTCTGCGACATTAACTTCTCGAAGTGAAGGAGAATTTTTGGTGTGAATTTGGGACTGTGCGATGGTGTTCGTAGTGGTGGGTTCCAAACTAGGGTTAGATATTAGTGATGATTCCGACAGAGTTAGGTCAGAGCGATTGTAACGTTGGATTCAGTTCGAGAGGTACATCATCGGTGCATGTTTTGGAAGATCGGAGAACAGTTGGGATCGTGTTGCTGCTGTCTCCTGTAGCTATGATGGAGATGATGCATTTTTAATGGGTGGTCCAGGATAGTTGGCATTGGTGTAAGCGAGTCGGGTTGATGAAGAAAGAGTTATTGGTGAAGACGGGAGGATATTTTGTGGTTCCATCTCTGTATCACCATGCTGCCGTGCATGATGATGGTGGTATGTACACATATATGTGTTGGAGGGAAGAATGTTTAGAAGTATAATAAGAGTAAGAACTGGATCCAGGCGAGTATCTTTATTTAACACTACATCTAAATGTTTGTATAAATTAAATAATGAAATGAACAAATGTGTTCGCGTGCTCTGATATGTACATCAATGCGTGTGTATTTACGTATATGTGCATATGTCACAGATGAAAGTAATCTACTAGAAATACATGCATATGCAAAGTTGTTATGTTGTACCAATTAAACTTATTATAATTACACCCGTAAGAAAATCTTCCTTACTCTTAATATACCATAATAGCTTAAATCCATTTATTATATGGCATGTGATATGCCTTCCCATGTTCTCACCTTGGATACAATCCAAATACTAGCAATTTAGAATGCCAACTGAACCTTTTGCAACTCAATCCCTTAATAATGTGGATATGGTTTATTTAATTTGTATTAATTTTTTTCTACTTACAGTCCATATTTATATTTTTTGAGTTTTCATGATGAAGAATTTATATTGTTGAAGGTCTCATGACATAGCTATTCGAAAAATTGATAAATGCTTCTAGAAATATTTATATATTTTTTGGATGCTGGCATTCCATGCAGATGACAGTAGAAGGTTGATGATTCAAAAAGTCAATCAGCTAATACACAGACATAATAGGAAAGTAAAGAAATAATGTTACTGCAAAAAGGAAAGTATGTCATAAATTTGATTATAGACAAAAGAGACGTTATGGATATTGAAAGTGGCAAGCATCTCTTCATAAATCTAAGTAGTGTCATCTTATTTATTTGTCTTACTTATGTTGTAAATCTTAATCTAAGTTACATATACAAGTTTTGATCGAATTTCAAATCTATTTGTTGTTTCACTTTAGTAATTGCAATCAAGCATGATTTACTAACATATAAAATCAAATCCTTAAGTTTCCTTAGTATTAAATAAATACATTTGTCATGTCTTACTAAATTCTTCACACCCTTCCTATTTCTTTCTATTTGATTTGGACTAAGTAATAATAGTACAATTCCTTAAATAATAAATAGAAGAGATGGTATAAACTGTCGGTTCGAAGGTATAAATTGGACTTAGTCATCCAATTTGAAATATGAAATATACTTCAACCAACTATACACATCTGTCAAATATGCTCTATTAGTTTATTATGTCGAATTGGTTTTTAAATTCTAAATACTAAAGATACATGTTAGTATTGCTTTATTTTGCATGTATGTCAGCTGACCTGATCATAGTTTCCATTTTTTGTGCAATTATTGAACATGTTTCGCCAAAATCTTTAGTAAAAGAATATCTTTCTTTTTCTAACAGTGATAAAGTCAATTTTTATGCATCTATCTTCCTTTGATCTTTGCTTTATCGTTTTGAAATCTATCATTTTATGTTTTATCTGAACTACTGACATAAGAATTGAAGTTAGCTAGCCATTATTCTAAATATAAAAAAATAATCAGTTTATTGTTTCTTCTGGCACACTGACTGCATTTGACTACGATAGTAAATAAAACCAGACCATCCAGTAAGTTGTGCTTTAGTTTTCCTGTTTATTTTTTTATAGGTGCACTGAAAAATAAAACTTCGCTGCAGTTGTGATGGAAGGGTTTTAAAAGTGGAAGACGGAATGGAAGGGGTTAAGGATTGGAAGTGAACGAAGAAGTAGAAGTGAGAGATGGAGGTGGCGGTAGGAAACCTACGCCTCTGTTTGTACATAGTTTTGCACTTTCTAACCTGATTTTCTTAGCATCTTTCTACCATACTCCATCTTCATTTTAGACTCCCAGCGATGCAGGAAGATTTGAGGAAGAGTGCGATAGCCTACTGGATGCTTTGTCATGTGCGGGTTGAGAATTGCTTTGTTGTGATTTGCGTTGGGTTGATTTTTACAGTGAGGTGGGGGTTTCTCACATTTTTGCAAATTCAATCCTCTGTTTTAATATATAAACCAGTTTCTCACATTTGTCCTAATTATCATATTGCCTCTCCTAATTAGTTGTATGACCTAAAGACTGAATACCTGGTTTTATTCGGTCGGTAAAAACTGAATTCCCTTTTCCTTTTCCCTTTTTTTTTGGTTAAACAGTATTTCCTTATTTTATGTATAATAAATCACAACCTCAAACTCTATTCCCTATCACCGCCTCTATCTCAGCTACATACTGAATTGCTTCAATAAAGCTTATTTATGTTCTAGCTATCCTTATATATCATTTATTGGCTTCAACCTTTTCCTTTTAGTTCCCATTGTTATTAATCATTGATCGTTGGCTTATCTTTTTTGACTTGCACAAATATGACATGTGATTACGATCTATGTTGCTCGACTTCTCCACAACGAACATGTTTACAACAATTTGTTCAACTATGTTGTAGTGTGTGCAAATCCATTACAAAGGCATATAGACAAACTTCAATGCTCAATTACCAGCACAAGGAGCGCCTCTTAGTAATTTTTCAACTAGGTGTTGCTGCTGCTAGCCACTCCCAACCTTTACAAAGTGTGAATTTAAACACTTCAAAATGGTTAATGGAGCAAGCAATATTATCTAATGCCCTAAAGAACCAACACAACGGGAATGCGGTCTTACACAACTATGAGCAGCAGAAAGGCTTGCGTTCCATTCAGCCTGCAGAGTATACACCTCAACTTGGTAATTTTTCTCAGCAGCAGGCTTTACGTAACATGAACATGAACACCTCTAAGTGGTCAATGGAACAAGCAACCTTATCTAATGGCCTCACGAATCTCAACATAAATGGAAATGGATTTCTAGCTAGTAATCATGGTGTACAAGGAGGGTTGAGTTCTATGCCTATGATTTCTGCTTCCTCGGTTCATCCAATCAGTAGACTGGTTAATCATTCGCACATGACTTCAAGAATGACTTCTAGCAGCATGGCATTGCCAAATGCACCTTTGAAAGTGCCTGCCAGCAAACCTACTAGGCATCTCGGTTCTCCTCCTGGATTTACAAACATTCCTTCCAAGCAGCCTGAAGATTCTACACTTGAATCTATGATAAATGGAAAAGGAAATATAACTTTAATGGATGACTATAGGTGGCTAGATGAATATCAGCCATCTCCTGTTACAGCTTCTGGGGTGGTCAGCAATGTTTCTCTTAACGATAGTGCCGTTGGGTATAACGGTGCAATGGATTTCCCGTTCCCTGGGAAGCAAATTCCTAATGTTCCAGCCCAAGTGGTCGATGATAAGTGGATGGATTTCAAGCATTTTGAGCATGCCAGGTTGAATTCGGAGCAACAAAAGCCTGCGATGATTCCAGATCAATTTCAAGCACAAACACTGTGGCCACCTGGTTACCATGTGTGATAATTCATTATAACCGGTAAGTTTTTCTGCTTATACTAACTAGGTAATAAATGGTATGCAAGTATTTAGCATGTGGCTGTTTCTTATTTATCTATTTATTAGGTTGAGAGTAATTTTGAAGTGATCGGGCAGCAAAGTGGTGCTGTCGACTTTGGCACCATCCTTTCAGTCATTAAATTTCTGTTGGACGTGGATAATATTGGGACATTGCTGGTGATTGATCTTGAAACTAGTAAGTTCCTCTGGTAGTCAGATTAAACCTTTAGTATTCAAATGTTATAACCAGTGCAATCATCATCTCTATTGTAGATTTCTTGTTCATGGTCAACTAAATAATTCATGCACAATTATCGATACATAAATGATCTATTTGAACTATATATTTTGTGCATCATTTAATTTCACTGGAAGATAGTACGAACCATTTTCTGTAGAAAGTTCTCTAGTTTTTCTTCATGTTATTTACTGCCTTGAGCCACTGACAAATAGTAAATAGTTTTATATTCATAATTTATCCCTCTTTGTCGATAATTAAATAAACCAATATTTACATAAATTTGTGTATTTTTACTTTGTAGGGTGTGGAGAAGTCATATGGTGTGGATTGTGGGAACCTCAAAGCTATTAACAAAATAACTATTTCTTCTCGGTTTCTAGGTATTCGGAGTTTGTAATTAAGTTCATCGTGTGAGGAAGTAATTGCTATCTTGTTCCGACTCTTGCTGGAAATTGGGGTAAAATTATTACTTCATCAGCTGTACTTTGGTATGTATTTTCACAAGCCTGCTGCTTGTGTTAATATATTTCATGTATGTCTTATAATAATCTCTTTGTTGGTATAAAATTATGAATATGGGGTGTGAACCTGTTACCTTTTGCAAGTCTTTGAGTCTGGGAGGCAGTGACTTATACTTGCCTGGACATTTGTAGCGGACTGTTATGTGTTTGCTTTATTTATTTGGCATGTAAACTTATCTAACTTTTTGGAGTGTTAGAATTTTATGACTAGCTTTTAGTCTTTTCGTATGTGATTTTAATTATTTTACGACAATATTTAGTATTAGTATGGATGTATTACATGGATGTTGCTGTAATTTTTTTTTAAAATTTACATTTATTTTGTAACGGGCAATGTACGTTGTTATACGAGCTTCTTACAATGGTCACTGCACGTTGTTATATAAGATTTTTACAACGGTCAACACACGTTGTTAAATATGTATTTTACAACGGTCAACACTTGTTGTGAAATAGACTTGCAATTAGTATGGTTCGTCTATTGCAACGGGTTATGACTATTGTAAAAATGTATACTGCAACGGTTTTTACAACGTGCTTTGCCCATTGTAAAATGTGGTGGATCTATTACAACGAGGCCTATTACAACGGGCACATGCCCGTTGCGAAAACCATATTACAACGGGCATTGCCCGTTGTAAAAAGACTTTTTTGTTGTAGTGACTTGATTTAATTGATTTATAATAGTTATTAATTAATTTTTGTGAGATATTAATTATTACTTATGGAGTATGATTAGTAAACGGAGTAGCCTTTAGAAATGGTCGTGGTGCTATTAGCAATTTATTAAGTGTGCGTATTAAAGTTATATATGTATTTATTGATATACTATATCGATAAGGATTTAAATTGAATTTAAAATAAAATAAAATGCTAAGGGTTTTTCTATGGAGTTTATGGTTCATATTGGATCCATGTTTGGCGGGTTAAAAGAGGACAAAAGGGAAGGCATGTACGAGATTTTGAATTGGTAACAAAAATTATGTAGATATTTTGTCTCCTATTTTCAATATAAATTCAAATCTTAGCCACCTCCTTTTGATTTGACTTTTGCGTCCTCCTCTTACATCTTTGGATGCAAGCTCTATCCCTCTCAATCTCCATTTTTCCACTTCAATCACGTTCAAACAATTAAATTATAGTAAATTCGATATTAGCACATTGTCTGGTTACATCAGAGAATGTTGATCTCAGAGATCAAGGAGGCTATCTAGATCTAGGTATGAATCAAAGACAAAGCTTCTTAGGTAAAATTCTTTTATTTACAAATTGAGTTTTCATGACATATGTATGATGTTAATAATAAGCTTACATCTATTTATCACTGCTTTTATAAACATGTCATTTCCATATAAAATATATGTTATTTATCGAGGAATAATTATTTAATTACAATCATTGAATCCATTACGATAGTTTTTATATACAAATGTATATAAAACATTTTCGGCCAAAAGTATTAAATCACATTTGTATATATATTTTTTAAATTTACAAAATATATTTCAAAACATTGTTCATAAAATAACTATTACATATATATACATATTGTAAATTGTATTAATTAATATAAACATATTTTATATGCATTTTATTTGCATTAATAAAGTTGAATACTATTTTAGATTTTAATAATATTATAAAACTAGTTTTACATTTAAACATAATTATATATATAATACTATATAAATATATATTTTTATATATTAGTAAAATGTTTTCGGTTCAAAAAAATTCCATACTATATTGTAATATTTTATATTTTAATAATAATATTACAAAACTAGTTTTATATTTGAACATATATATATATATATAATACTGCATATATTAATAAAATATTTTTATTTTTAAAATTAAAAAATTAATTTTTTCTGTCAAAAATGATATATATATATATATATAATTATAAATTTTATAATATTTTAAACATTGCATATATTATTTAATTTTATCATAATAATTTCTGATACTAAATTTTTATTTAAAATTTAGTATTATTATAATGATTAAAGCCAATATTGAGACATTGGAAAAGCTATAAATTTGGATCTTAGATTCAATTTTAATTTTAAATTATGTTTTCCATTTCAAACTAGATATTTATTTTAAAATTCAAATTTGAAATTTAAACATATTCAAAATTTATAAGATATTTTCTAAATGAATTTTTATGTATTAAAAATAATGTTTTATAACTATATATATATATTATACTTCATATATAGAAAATAATATTTTGGCAAATGACTTATGCATATCAAGTGCCAAGTATATGCATAGTAGATGTAAACTCCAACATCTATATATGTTTATATTTAAATAATGTATACCCAATGCAATATTGCATGTGCACATTATACAGTGAAACCTATATTGATATACTTACAAATTATAATAAATCCCATTAACTAAATCCATCAATTAATTAAGTCGTTGAAATTAAATAAATTATGATTTTACTTAAATTAGTCAGATCGGATCTAATTCTACCTTTAGACTTCATAGGCCAATAGATTCAAAATAGAATTTTTTTTTGAAATCTACCTATTTCACTCACTTCTGATCTGCTAGGATCCGACAAAACTAACAATACCTTTTATACTATTAAAGAATATATCTTGGTTGTGATAGAGTTATGTCGTTGGGGCAATTATGTAACTTATTACATATATCTAACTCAATAACCAATCTTGTTCGAAATAAAATGTGTTTTCTTTCTATTATATACCTGATATAATGTGTTATATTAATTAATTAATTTAATTAAAAATATATTTAATAGAAAATCCATAAATGGTACATTTTCTCATACTAGTTACAAAATGTTGTGACTGTAAATATTTTATCACAATGAAAATAAATATATCATTTTATTTAGTCCTGTTACCAGGGTTTCAGGGTTGCTGTTACTAGCATTCCAGGATTGCTATTCGTAGGATCGTTGTTAGGAGTGATTTCTTATTTTAGTTCTAGATCGTCTGTGCTAGCCCTGAGGCGTTTATTCTCTAGTGGAATTTCTTGTTGATCTCACTTGTTCACTTGGATGCACCATGGTTTATATTGGGTACTTCTAACGCTTCATTATCGGTCTGTGGTCTTACCGGAGTTCGACATTGTGGTATAATGGGCGGTGGCCTTGCCGGAGCTCATTCAAGAAGTTACCTAATGTTGTTATGTTTGATTTTTCTGTGTTATGATTTATCACCTGCCAGGCATGTTGGCCGCTCCTTTATATCGGTGGTATATTTATGTACATTTTTGCTCTCCTCTACTTTAGACGGTCACACATTTCTCTCAAAAAAGAAAATATATCGTTTTAAATGTTCCTAGTCAGGATGCATCGGGACTAGATATCGATTATCTCTTGAGACTAGAGTACGTAACGCTCTTTAAATGTTGGGCAGTTTATTACTCATGGCTATTGGGGGCACCTAGAAGTTACGTACTGATGGTTATTGGATAAGTATGGAATGACTCACTCGATAGTTTTCTATTGGTTAATGTAACTAACGTTAAACAGAAAATATCGATGTGACTGATTTACGTAATTCTCTCGACTTGATAATACTGTAGATCTTCAATATGAAAGGTTCGCTTTGATTATAATCAAATCATGGCATGGCGTTCCATCAAGTGACTATAATTGGATCGAGTGGAAGTGTAGGAAGTGCACTATTTAAGAGAGGATACATCTGCTTAGTTATATAGGGTTAATATCACGGTCAACTCAAGTCAACTCAAAGTCTTCGGCTGTAGTATTTCAATTAATAGTAATTGTTATTATTGAACCAAGGACTTTGTATTTGGACTATAGAGTTGACTATGGGAGATATTGGAATTTTGACCATTATCAACTTTCATAAGTGCAAAGTGATATAGTTTTGACGCAGATAATTAGTGTAAAATAAATATCACCAGCAGGTAAAGCTTAACAAAGTGAAATTGTATTTTAACGAAACTAAATAAGCGATAAATTAGGCTAAAATGTCACACCACCTACTAAGTGACGTGTGAACGCTAACATTTGAGTAGTTCGGTGTTAAACGCTAACCGAATTTACACTTGACGAGTCACACAACCGGAATAATGAATCCTCTTCAGACAAAACGATTTAATTATTTTATAATTATTATAAATTAATTGAACTAATTGATATTTACGAAATATTAATTATAAAATTTCGAATATGATTTGAGGAATACATATTATTATATATTTTATATATATATATATATAATAGTTACAAATATATTGATTGTTATGCGATACTGCTAAGAAACTAAATTGGATTTAATTAAATATATTTATTTGGACTTAAATGAGCCATTAGCCTATCATGTTGGAGGAAAATTTCGGCAGCAATAATAATGTATAGAAGCGGACAAAAATAAGGAAATGGGTTTGAGATTGATGATATTAAGATCTGATGAGAAAAGGTAAATGATATGATCACTTTTTCCTCTGATTCAACCACTATATAAAAGACCCTAACCCTAGCTATAGCAAGACTTTTTGGCGGCCTCCTCGCTCCATCTTGCTGGCCGAATTATACCTCCTAGTACTCCAAATCAACTCAAATCAAATCAATTCAAATCAATAGTTATTCGATAGCAACGGGTATGCGATTAAAAGGCTTGTAATGTGACAAATTGTGAAGATTTCAAGAGGAAGGGATCTCATCATTACAAGGTATACTTAAGGGATTTTGTTTAGGTAAGTATTTAATTTTATATATGATGCTTAATCTCCGTATAATTCAATATTGTTCATATGCATATGTGTGAGTGTATGTCTATATATATACTATTATTACTGAATTGTTAATTAGGTGAGATTCATGCAGGTATTGTTGTCGCCACATATATTGATTGGTTATGTATATAATAATATAAAAAATCAATTTTTTATATAATAGATTTTATACATCCGGCCGAAATAGTTTTATTTCATTTATTATTATTTTAATAATTTATTTATACATGTATTAATATATTATTTAATATATCTACATGACTAATACTAAAATATATAATTATATAATATAAAAATTAAACTAATATTTTTTAAAATACATAATTGTATAAATTATGTTTAAAAAATTAGACCATGAATTTTCTAAAATTAATTCATCGTTATAGAAGCTTTGTCGAAAATTAGATTTTTTAATCGTTTTTAATATTTAAAAAAACATTTTTTAATTCGACCAAAAGTAATTAATTAATAGAAATAATATTTTGACTTAGAAAAATCTTAAAAAAATTTGTAAGCTATAAAATATGATTCCAGATTTTCTGGAATTTAAAAATTCAAAATATATATAAATTATATTTTTACAATCATTTTTTATCCAATTAATTCATAATATTTAAATATTATTTTATTAAAATTATAATCAAAATTATACTTGCTATGTATTCGATCTAGAACAATAAAAAGGAGATTTTTTTAATTTTTGTAATATATATATGTATAAATTGTTATAAATCATATTTACATTTATGTTATATATATTATACATATAATTATGTTATTTAAAAGATACATACATACATACATACATATATATATCTTAATATAAATAAAATAAAATTTTCGAACTTATGTCTCGTATATACACACACACACACACACACACACATATATATATATATATATATATATATAAATCTATTTATTTATTTATCTATTATTTAACACTATGATATTTACATATAAGTTTATCAATAATATTTTCACATAATATACTTATATTTATACACACACACACTCTTGGTTTTATATATAATAAAAAATAAAATATATACACATTTTTGGACAACATATAGTGCGTATAGGGTGAGCTAACATGTCCGTTGCGATTTAAACCCCAACATCTATATATGAGCATGTTATACCCTTCATGGAATACCATGTTACACATGCACAAAAATACACATATGTATATGATTCATATTTGTAGTTATACATAAATTGAAAATAAATTAAATAAATTTCGATCAGTAATTTATTAATCTACATGAAATATTTGATTTTATTTAAATCAAATGTAGAAATGTTCTAAATAAATTAAACTTCATAAACCCATTAAAGATCCTATAGGGTAAAAAAATTTGAAATTCACCCATAACTTCCACTGCAGGCTGGACCAGTACCAACATTAGTATCGGAGCCCAATAGCCTACGCGGTCTAAATTAACCACATTAGGGTTAACCATTAAGCTCGCAGCCGAAAGGTTGTCCCTGATAGAATAGGTCTAAATTTGAGTTGGGCCTTGAGCTAATTTTCAAAATTGTTTGAGAATTAAAAATACAAGATTTTGAATTTAAAAGTTAAATTGAAAATAAGATATAAATATATTATAAAAGTTATAATGTAACGAATCGCAAATCCATATCCTTTGAATCGACAATAAACCACATATGTTCGACCCAAAAAGCACAGAATGACAGAAAGTGTGACACCCCATCCCGAGACCCACATAAACAAAGAGTATTACTGGGTAATACTGTCTGTTAATGCAGAGAATAGGGCTAGATAGGAGCGACCATCTATAGCCTTGTCTTAAATATCTATTGAATACGTCTACAATGCTATAAAAAAAAATTGGATCGACATATCCAATAAATACTTAATACAAAGGCATAGGAGGCCATAGGATCTACCAGAACAAAATACAACAACTTAAATGCAAAACACATCACAGAACATCAGATAATCCCATATATACACACATATACAGATACATCACAGAGTATACAAAATGATACATCACATATGTGGTACGACGACCACAATACAAACACGAATCAAAAGAATATACATATCAAAGTAGCAAACTAAAAAGGACTACACAAAAAGCTATAACAAAAAGAGCTAGCAGAATAGTCCATGCAGAAGCAGAATAGGCTAAGGTTATATATTCAACATTTAAATCAAAACGCTTCATATTTACGTTATATAAAAGAACAAAGCAATTTTCTTCCACTTTTCACACAATAAAAATTTATAAACTTACAAACATAAGCAGTAAAATATTTTCCATCGTACGAAAAGATTAATTTTTGTTTTAAAACAATTTTATTATTAGAAAACTTAATTTACAAAAATACACTATTTTCACCAATAAATACAAAAGTTCACATTTTTAACTTCTAAATTCAACAAAAATACTTTTCTCACTTAGAAAAATATTTCAAACCATTTTCAAACCTTATTTATAACTAAAACATATTTTAAAAACCAATTTCCACCTTTTTATTTAAATAAACCACCTTTAAAATTAATTATTTCTTTTAAAATTACTAAAAGAAGCAAAATGACAATAATTAATAAAATTATTGCACTATTACTAAATAAAAATCATTTCTCACTTATTTTAAATCAAACCACAATAAAGAGGCTTCTAAAACTTTATTCTCACCTTTTATTCCTAAAATTCAATGTTTATTTCAAATAAACAATTTAAACTCCAATTGTATTTAATTCTCAATATTAAATTATAACTACCGTTATAATTTAATATTAACAGGTAATCACTAAAATCAGGGTTGTTACAGAAAGTCATGAGAAAGAAGAGAGAGGGAGAGAAGAAAGAAAAAAGAGAGAAGAAATGAAAAGAAGAAGAAGAAGAGAGAACTAGAACCAAAATAATATAGAATCTTACATCGCAGCGGAACAATATATAATATAGATGAATAAGCTTTACAAAAGAGAAACTGTAATATACATACATCAATCATATCAGAGTACAACACTCACCAATGATCAGCCTGGACAGTTATAATAACATATCCTCACAATTGTTGTTAATAATAAAGCAGCAGAAAAATAACATATACATGGAATACGACTAGAAGATCTTCAGCTAGTTTGTTTAAGCTCCAAAAGCACCAAATCCAAACCTTCAAATATACTCGGTTTGATCTCAGCATTGAAAGGGAAGGATGCCCAGATAAGTTTAGTAAACCAGCGTGAGAAAAGCACATCTCAACCGAATTATTTTAAAGTTTATAAAAGCGTTCTTATATCAAAACAAAGATATCTCGTAAGACAAGCCCCTACATAAACACAGACGGGTTTCTTTTCTTATGATGACCAAAACATTTCATATCAAATCACATTACATTATAATAGTGTCTATTATACAAATAATAATCAACGTTGCTGAAATTGTTACCATTATTAAATTCCAGATACTAGGCACTACAGACAAAATGGTAGGCACGTATTGGATATTGGAATTCATACAAATGACTAGTTAAGAGACTACCTTTCGTATAGTACACATCTTAAGGGATGCACCAAGGGAGCTGATATTGCCCGCCTAAACCAACACAAGACCGACCTAACCCTTCTTGGATAATACCGAATATGTCATCACCTTGGTCGTCACCGACTTTTAACAGGTACCTAGGTTATACATTCACCACATACTTAGACGTGTGTAGAGTAAAAAGGATGATGACATCTCCTAATGCGAGCGACCCACTTAGCATTGTTGCTTCTACCCTGTTTTAGTCATTTCCTAGGTGTGAGGCCAAAAGAGGTATCGAATACCTTTCATATATCACATCATCTTTGAATTCCAAATTGCCAATTCAGTTGACTACTAATTGCCTTCCATAAAAATATAACCCTTGAGCTCGTACATCTCAAAATTGTTGTTAAGCTAAGAGAAGTTGCCTTCTCTGTCATCATAGATGTATGTTTGTAAAAACCAATGTACGTAATCTTAGAAATGCAATGTCAGACATCCATCCATAGAAGTTGTCCTGGAACAGGACAAACCGAAGGTACTTTCCTACCACATTCTGTTGGGAATCACCCCTAGGATTAGTAGTGAATAGTCTTTGCACTGGATATTTCATAACGAAGAGACTACTACTACTATATGTATATTGGGTTTTAACCCCAAATGATCAACAAGCATTCCTTCACTATGAAAATCCTAAGTATCAGCATCATCAACAAACTTGCACAATCGTCACATATAGTTTGGTACGAAGTGGTTTTCAGACAAACCGATCCCGGTCTCTTCACACCAACAATGCAAAAGCGTTACTCAACCTCATACAGAAACTAAGTCTCGTAGACTTATCAAGTTTTCAACTTTCAACTTGCTATCTTTCGACCAAGAAGGAAGCTAGGTAGGTTTGAGTAATCACTCCACACTACACGAATCAACATCCTTTACACCAAAAAATAATCAATCCCACATAAATGGCTACGTACTAAGTGTACGGCTAAATAGTTTCCACATCAAGTCGAGAAACTAAAATGGCCAAAAATATAATTTAGCACTTAAACAGTCACTAGGCTTGATTTATTAATCTTTTGTTTATTAAATAACTTTTCCAAATTTATTACTTCAAATTATCTTTAAAAAGGTATATTCTCAAAACCATTTCAGTATTTCAATATTTGGAAAACATTTCATATACTTCTTTTGATAATATGTGAATTCACAACTTAGTGTATTTTCAAACCATTTAAACTCCATTTTAAAACATCATTTTCCAAAACATTCATTTTAAGGATTGTTCACTTTAAAAACAACATATCAAAATTCTATGGAATTAGAAAACCGTTGAAAAATTTAGAAATAAAAATAACCGCAAGCGCACATTGTACACTTGTAGTACGTGGCGAATACGGGTCGATCCGTAGGGAATTGATGATTTTAAAATTCTAATCAATCAAATTAACCAAAGTTGAAAGTGTGATTTGCTAAAATTGTATGAAACTAACGAAAACTAGCAAAAGAAAAATAAATAAAAATATGAGAGTTAAGTGACAATTTAGAGATAAATCCACTCTCTAGAACATATAATTCAACAATTAATGAAATTATGATCTCTTTTTTTGGTCATAAGTGAGTTTAAATGATGTGTTTATCATAAGCATGACTCATTTGTGCTATTAATTAGCTCAACATGAGCCATCAAACTATAACACAATCTTTAAACTACTTACAAACTCTCATTAAAATGACAACAAAGTTGAAAATGAAATCTATTTTAAGTATGTCCTATTAATTAGAAATATAGACCATCAAATTTGAATTTCAAATCACTTTCTTATGCCATAATCATATTTTGATGAAAATGCATTTGTGTTAGTGATTGTTTAAGCATAGCTTATTTGGTGTCAACAATATAGACTATCATATTCAAAACAAAAACAACAAATTAGACCACTTCAAGCATTATCATTAAGCACAAAAAGAGAGCTATAATTATCAAAATGTTGAAGCCACATGATTAAAGGATTCATTACCCCTAAATTGAAGGGATTAGCCTCTCATATTTGTTATTAAAACAACAAATACAGCTTTCAACATGAAAGAAAAAGAAAAGGAAAAAGAGAGCAAAGTAAAGAAAAAAACCATTCCTCTTACATGAAAAATAAATCTACACTACTAACATGAAAGTAAATAAACAAAAGAAGCATGTAAAAGAAAGAGAGCACTAATTAACATTGCATAGAAAAAATGAAAGTTACATGAAAATAAAAACGGCTAAGTAGCCATGGAAAAGAGAAAAAGAACTTGTCTTTTATTTTGAGCCTAAACTAAACTAAAGAGAGACTAACTAAGAGGAGACTACATGAAACATATGGGCATTTATGAAACCCTAATTCATATTTTTGGAGAATGCCCAAAATGCCCATGAGGTAGTGTGACCACCAAGTAATCATTAGCATGTCATAATCCCTATTTAAGTGTACATGAAGCCATTAATTCCATAAGCATGTGCATTAGCCTCTACTTTGTACATTAAGGTGGTGGGTAGGTGGGGTCCTTCATAATCTTCACTTTGAATTATTTCCATCTTCATTTCTTTGTATTCTTTTTGTGCATGCATATCTTCTTCATGAAACAACTTGTAATTCAAATCAAATTCCTACAAAATAGTATGGAAATTTCTAATTAATTTTTCTCAAAGAAATATATGCACATAAATGACCATTTTGCCCCTATATGAAGATGGATATGTGACAATTTGAAATTAATATGGATTTTGTTTAAAATAAGTTAAAATACCCAATATGATTATTTATTTAATTTAAATAGAATAAATATGGTGATAAAAATATGCACATTTACGTGCACATCAGTCGCAGTTAGCCCGATGATTGCGTCGTCATCCCGGTGAAACCATATAAAACTGTAGGCATCCGTGCCCCTCGATTACACCATGGAACCGCCATAGATCGCAGCTACACCCAAGGTTACGTTGCCATCTCGGAAAAAATCATGTAACTGTAGGCATCAGCGCCTATGAATTTCGCTGCCAAATGAAACTTCACCACACAGACCACATAGATCGCAGACTACATCAGTCGAGACCCAATGTAGCCTGTAGGCACTCACTGCCACACGAATTTCGCTATGTCTTCATAGATCGCAGTCTGCCGATGTTACGTCACTCTCCCAGCGAAATCAAACGTAGATTTTAAGCAATCAATGCCTCTCCACTTAAGCTATGGAGCGCAGTAGATTGCAGTTACACCGAGTTACACTATCGTCACAGCATAACCCCAATGTCTCTGTAGGCATCAGTGCCCTCGCCTTTCTGATGTGCATGCAAATCTGCATATTTTTACCACCATATTTAATCTATTTAAATTAAATAAATGGTCATATTGGGCATTTTAACATGTTTTAACCAAAATCCATATTAATTCCAAATTGTCACATATCCATCTTTATATAGGGGCAAATCTTTCATTTGTGTGCATATATTTCTTTGAGAAAAATTAATTAGAAATTTGTATATATATGTGTGTGTGTGTGTGTGTGTGTGTAGGAATTTATTCTAAAATATGAGTGGTTTCATGAAGACACATGCATGCACAACATGAATATAAAGGAATGAAGATGGAAATAATTCAAAGTGAACATCATGGAGGACCCCACATACCCACCCTTTAATGTACAAACTAGAGGCTAATGCACATGCTTATGGAATTAATGGCTTCATGTACACTTAAATGGGGATTATGACATGCTAATGATTACTTGGTGGCCACACTACCTCATGGGCATTTTGGGCATTCCCCAAAAATATGAATTAGGGTTTCATACATGTATAGATACCCATATGTTTCATGTAATCTTCATATCCTTCCTCTTCATTAGTTTTAGGATCAAAATAAACAAAGCTCTTCTCTTTCTTTTTTCATGGCTACTTGGCCATTTTTATTCTCATGTAATTTCTTTTTTTTATGCAATTTAATACATGATCTTTTCCTTTCTTTGTTTATTTCCTTTCATGTTGTAGTGTACATCTCTTTTACTTTTATGCAAATAGAATAGATCTCTTTTCCATTAGCTTTCATTTTTCTTTCTTTTTACTTTCATGTTGCATGCTACTTGTGTTGATATGCTAACACAAATGAGAGGCTAATCCCTTCAATTTAGGGGTAATGGAGCCTCTAATCATGTAGCTTCAACATTTTGATGTTTTATACTCTCTTTTTGTGCTTTAATGAGAATGTATGAAGTGGTTAACTTGTTGTTTTTACTTTGAATTTGATAGCCTATATTGTTGACACCAAATAGGTTATACTTAAACAATCACTAACACAAATTACCTCTTCATCTACGTATGATGATGGTAATGAAGTGAATTGTGAGATTAAAATTTGATGGTCTATATTTCTAATTAATAGTCAATAGGCCATACTTAAAATAGATTTTGCTTTCAACTTTGTTATCGTTTTTCATGTGAGTTAGTAAATGGTTTAAGGGGTGTTCTATAGTTTGATGGCTTATGTTGAGCTAATTAATATCACAAATAGGCCATAGTTATGATAAGCACATCAATTAAGCTAACTAATGGCAAAGAAAAGAGAGATCATAACTTTATTTTGTTGATTTATGTGATCTAGAGAGTGGAAGTTTCCTCTAAATTGTCTTAACACTCTCATATTTTTATCTATTTTCTTTTGTCATTTTTCTCTTTTTTTAGTTTAACATTCTCTTCAACCTTGGTTTAATTTGATTGAATAGATTTTTAAAATCATCAATTCCTTGTGGATTGACCCGTATTCGCCACGTGCTACATTCGTACACCGTGCGCTTGCAGTTATTTTTTAATTTAAATTCGTTCGAAGGCTTTCTAAACCGATAGAATTTCGTCGTCGAACACTTTTGCTACCCCAACCACAATCCTCGAGAACTTCACTTTAGTCCGGACATCCACTGGGATCAAATTTAGAACCCCCTTAGGACTCAAGGCAGAACCACCCCGTGGATCTTCTACTATAAGTTTCAATTCTAAATGGGAGCGCCTTTTTCCCCACAGCATTCTCAAAACATTTTATTCTATACACATATGGTATCTATCAAATCATACTCTTATATGTATCACATATAAATCCCATTTACAGACAATCGATATCTCAAAATCGATAGTTCTCAAACTTGGCTTTCCAAATTTCCAAAATTTGCTTTTTCCCAAAATCAAAAGCCTTTCAAAATCAATGGGTTCCAAAAACCTTTTTTCCAATTTCATAAAATCATTTATATATATATAAATATATATAAGTTATTCTTTTAACTAGAAGAAAATATTTTTCAAAGATCATTTCTTCTGGTTATTGATTCGACAAGGAGAATGTATCATATAAAACAAATATATATATAACTTTATTTATGCCAAATAAACATTCAAATTCGATTTCCTTTATAAAGTTATTTGCCACATTACCCACTTTTTATAAATGGGTGTCAGTTGTAGTGATATCCAACTTCTACTCTTATACATCATATATTTCTCAAAATATACTTTTCCAATTCAAAAATCATTTTTACATTTCTTTTCAAAATTTTCAATATCTATTTCATTTAGGCACGTAGGACGTCCATATATCATCCGTACGCAATTCAAATTCGATCGCTCACTCGATCCTACAATTTCACTTCCGAACTAGTATCGTCCACCCGACTTCCTAATACGGACTCAGATCAGGTTTCTTGATCAGAAACCGTCATTCTCCTTACATAGCCATAACTATGATAGAGAATTTCCAGAATCAATCAAAAATCCATATCCAGGGTTCGCCGTCGAAAATCGAGTGAAAAATCCCAACTTGGATTCGGTATACTATCTCGAAATTCTGTGCTCGAATCTGGATCAAATCGTTATGCGAATAGAATAATATACGTACATCCTACGTATTTATCTTCATTGATTATTAGCTAAATCAATTTTCTTTTTATTCGCATTTATTTTGATTTCTATTCACTTATTCACAATTGCTTCAATTTCCATTTGGGATATCACTTCAATTCTTATCTTAATTGGTATTTAATAATAAATAGTTTTCACTCTGAATAGCTTGAGTTTAGAAAATAGCTTTGAATAGTTTAAGATAGTTAAGTTGTTGTAAAATAGTTATTAGTTATAAAATAGCTGTAGAATAGTTAAATAGTTGCAACATAGTTGTAAAATAGTAATTAGTTTGTAAGACAGTGGTAAAATTGTTGTAAAATAGTTAAATAATTTCAAAATAAGTACAAGATAGTTTGGGTTTTTTAAAAATAAAGGTCGTATAGTAAATATCTAGGAAAAATTAGATTTAAGACAGTTTATATTAAAACAATTTATTTGAAAATAGTTTTAGAGTCAAACTGGTTCAATTTTCCAATCTCCCATTCCAATCAATTTCCAATTCCACTTTTATTTAAATTGATTCAATTTTAATTTACTTTGATTCAAATCAATTCCTATTTGAATTTAAACTTATTCAACTTCGATTAAAATTCCAATTAATTCAAATCAAATTTCAATTTGAACTAATTTCGATTCCAATCTCAAATAAATAAAAGTGAATTTATATTAGATTGTGCTGCCACAAAATATTCCATACATTGATAGACTACACACTAGCAGTTCAAATATTACATCCATTTATCCAAAAATAAGAGTCTTACAGAAGTCATAAATCTAGACGCCTTCTCCATCACCTAGGGTTTGGAAAAAGAACAGAGCCCTAGTATTCTTTACAAGAATCCTCTCTAGGGACTTCCTTCCAGTGGGCAAAGCACGAACATGTACTTTTCAACAGGATGTCCCCACTTATAACATTTACCACAAAAGGTTTCTACCCTCCCATCAATCTGGATAACTTTCACGCCTCCTGCAGGATGTTCCACAACCTTACTCTTCTTCCGTCTTTTAGGACAATTCCTAGCGATGTGTCCCCTCATTCTACAACGATAGAAAATAGTCGACTCATTGACTGGTTCTACGAGTTTACGCTTTACCTTCCACACTTCAAGGCAATGGTTTAGGAAATATCCTTTCTTATGATACTTAAAGCATAAAATCTCAGAGCAAAACCATTGGAATGTACCGTTCAATTCCTTCCTTGTTTTACTGCACTTGGATGCGTAATTACCCTTATTGTAACATCTGTAGCATGTGACATTATCATAAGGCCCTGGTCCAACCCTTCCCTTATCCCATTTCTCATACTCCTGTATTGCTGCTTCTCGTTCCTTACGTGCAACTGCTCTCCGCTTCGTGCGTCTCGCCTTCCATTCTTCACTTTTAGTCATTACTCTCTTGGACTGGATTCTAGTGGGACTTCCTAACCTATAATTTAGACTTTGATCAATAGAATTTCCACCTTTTATTTTTATTTTTCAAATATATATATATATATATATATATATATATGTTTTATTTCAAATCAACTTTGCATTATATATACACATATCTACATTTGCATACCCAGTCATACTTTCAATTTTTAAATCATTCTTGGTTTTTTAATTCAAAACAAATTCCTTCAAAACAACTCTTGTTACTACCTTAAAAAATTCCATTCTGCGTTATCATTTACTGGAAAATCAAACCAAGATAACTTATTTCAATAATTTGAAAATTCTTTTGAATTTTCTAGGATTTAAATTCAGTTTTGAATCCATTTTTAGCTCGACTTATTTGCATCGTTAATCCTTACCCAAATTTCTATTTGGTTGTATATATATATTACCACTTAATTCTTATTATTATATTTAATTTCAATAATCAACAACCAATTATCTTAATATATATAATAATTAGAAAAATTATTGCTTTATATATCAAAATATAAGCTTATATAAAAATCATTTTTAAAATCGTTTTTAAAATCATTATATAAGAAAATAACAAGTACGCTCTCATGTAATACACTAACTCATTCTAGGGTACTACTGATCCTATCTCTAATGAGTAATCCCCACCAGAGCCAAGGTTCTCGCTTAACCTTCAGCTTTGATACCAAATGTAACACCCCGGAATTTTCGACCCTGAAAATTCGACACTAATACGTTCACTGTATAGAGTGTCGAGCAATCAAGTGCCGGAAATACCAGATTGTTAAGGCTAAGAAGAAAAGGAGGTAGAAGAAGAAACAGAAAACAAAAGCACAGAATCTCACAATCGCAGCGGAATAAAATATAATATCAAATAACAGCATTAACACAAAGAAAGCTGTAAATGCCAATTTACATACAATATATCAGAGTACAACCATTCCCAAAGAAACTGGACAGTTGTAACAACTTGTCCCTGAATACAATCAATACAAATTCTAGTACACAACTAAATCAAACGTCTCTGGCATCCAGCTCGTCTTTTGAGCTCTAGAATGACCTAACCTAAAAATCAGTAATATTCGGTTTGACCCGAGCATTAAAATAAAGTAACACAAGAATCAGGCTGGAAACCAGCGTGTGTAAACCCATCTAATATGAGATACTTAAGTTGTAAAGCTTCTTGAAAAACTCAGGTAACTTGTTCATCACTTCGAGTTTTATCTTGCTATAGCCAAACATTTATTCCACAAAATATATCTAAGTACCATTACTTAGTTTAAATGGCCAAGTTTACTTAATTTATTCCATTCCAGCCTATTTGATTCAATAATCCAATCTATAAAGAATTATAGATTACTAATCGAGGTAGTTTCAGATATTCTGATATCCGACCCCCGATCTCATCAAAATCCAAATGCCATCTTTTAAGGCCAAGTTGTTTAAGTAAATAGTTCAATTTAAATTCAGCATATCATATTCACACGGAAATTCGTCATAGATATTTGAAACATCTCACATTTATCAACAGTTAAATTCAGGCATTTCATATCACATATCATCACAAAATACCAGACCAGAGATATTAAAGTATTCATTACAATTTAATCATCCATAGGCAAGATTAACTGGTCACGCAATTTCTAATTAAATTAAATTAAATTAGTTTAAACACTTATACATAAATTACTTAAAAATCCTTCTTAAATGTCATTAACTAAAATTTAATTAATTATTGAAATTAATTAATTATCATTTACAATTACTTAATACTTAATTAATTAAAAGTTTAAAACATTTATTTTAACCATTTACTTAATTACATTATTAACTTTTATTTAATAACTTTTGTAATTAACTAAATAATTAACATACATATAGTTATCTCAGCTTGATTAAATTAGCATCATTATTAATCTAAGTTAAGGACTAAATTAAAAACTTTTAAATTACTTTATTTATTTTCCCATACGTTTGAGTAAAAACATTTAACTTTAAATTTGGTAAAAATTATTTGAAACTTTGTTTACATTCTTTCTTTTGAAAACTTCATTTGCTTCCATCATTTTATTTTTTCTCTTAAAAACTTTGTTAATATATATGTTTTAAATCTTTAGGCCCAAATCCCAACCGAAAACCCACGAAAATCTTCCCTTCCCTGTATTCTTTTCTTCTTTAAAACTTAACAATTCACTTGCGTAAAAACTCGAGCTTAACCCCTTTGCAAACCTGAGCCCAACCCCAAGCTAATTCCCTTTCTCCCCCTCTCTCTCTAATACCTGATCCTAACCTTAACTACAAACCAAAAACCCAGACGATTGTGCATCGTGCACGTGCACACCGCATCGCCGCCGCTCCGATCCTCGCCGCTACCACCAGCAAGTCGACGATGTCATGCCCATTCGTCCCACTACCCAGAACTTTGGAACCCACCTCCAAATCGAAATTGAGAAAAATGATCACCACTAGAACAAAACCCAATCACCCAAAACCATCTCGAATATCCTCCTATGACCACCAGAGACTCCGGCTCCTCGTCCCGACCTTCATCGCAGACCCAAGCTTCTTTTCCCCTACCTTTGATCCAACTCGATGCTTCCCCGATGTCGCATTGGCCTCGAAATCAACGTCGACCAAATCAGGGTTTTAAGCCCTACTTCGCCATCGTTCATCCTCCACGACGAACAAAAAAATCAGCGACCATTTTTCCCATGATCTACGACCAACAAGCTACCTCCAGGAATTATCCCGACCCATGATCTTCCATCGATCACCGGAAAACAGCACAAACCCAAATCCCGTTCAACCCAAAATTTCTTTAGAAATATTAAATTAAAAATTATGATATTACCAATAATAACCTTAGTTTTCAAAATCGAATCTGATTATACATGAAAATCTTGAAACCGTGAAGGTCGAATTTTTGAGATGTTTGATTTTTTACTGTAATTTCTATCTTTCCAGTAAAATCATTTACTAATTATACTTAAGAACATTTTTAAAAATAGAATTTAGTTATTACAAACATTTTTCCTTTAAAGATCATAACCCGAAATGGATTATATGAAAAGGAATCAAATTTTGAGAAGTTTTTGGTCTATTGAACCAAAAAGAGACAATACAGACATGCATATGTATATATATGTATATATATGTATATATATATATGTGTATATATATATACAGACACACACAGCAAACTTCATACTGATATGCTTGCAAAGCATATTTATACATTCATGCAAAACATTTTCACACGTTACTTCCATTATTTATCACATGCATCAAAATATAAAGAAGATTGGGTTTTTAAAGGGTGAAGTTTACTCACATATTAGATGAACAAAGAAAGCTTTGAAATCAGGAAACTTAATTTGAAGCTGGAAGCTTGATTTTGAAACTGCTACAGATCTTCTTTGATTAAGTTGAATTTGAATCTATGCTTGCTTCAGATTGAAAGCTTGAAGTAGTTTTAGTTTTTTCTTTTTATTTTCTGGTTTAGTTTTAGATTTGAAAGATGAAAAAAGAAAGGATTGAGATATTTAAGTGTATACAGCCCTAGTTTCATCTAAATCATTTCTTTTATATTTTTTTATAAAGAAAACCATTCATTTTGACACTTGTATTTGTATGACATCCCTTAGCTTACAAATGTCCACAGGAGAATATTTTATAATTTCTTTTTATGTTTTATATTTATTTTTTATATTTTCTTTTTATTACAATGTTTACTTAAATTGATAAAACCCTTTATTTATTCTTATTTTAAGCTTAAGCTATTTATACTTGAATTAATAACTATATACATGTTAGTGTTTAAAAATGTAGAGTTTTAAATCTAATTCATTTCTAAGATATTTATTTTGAATTCCAAACCATAGTTTCCAATTCACAATTTACATACATAAACAATAGTAATTAGAAAGCACATTTTAAATTTGTTTGAAAAGAATAAGTTTGGCACATTAAAATGATTATATTAGGAAATTATCCCAATTCTTTTAAATAATATCACTTAAGTTAGATAGCATATTTTATTTGTTTAAAATGGTAAGTTTTGTAAATTTAAATAATTATATTAGAAGATTATTAAATTAAGTTCATCATACCCACAATATTATAACTTAAGTTCGTATATAGTGTTTAAACCAATTTATATTTATATCCAGATATTTTTAATTATCAGAATTTTATTTGTTCGACTTATAAATCAGTATTTCTAATAATTTAATTCAGTTAATTGCCAATTAACGACCGTTAAAAATTCGAATCGTCACAAAGATGGTAAATTTGAAAATTGAATTTAACATATAAAATTGAAACTGACTTTTTCATGTTTTCTATCTTTTGGAAAATATCAAAATCTATTTTCTTTCATCCATGCTTTCCATTGTTGGATTGACTAGCATGTTCCAACTCTTCCATTGCTATACACACAAATATTGAAAACACAAAACACAAAATTTGTTTTCGAACTAAATACTATTTAAAAATTCTAGTGAAAAAATGGTTTTCGAATTAAAAACTATTTTAATTAGTTATGGTAATTTTGTTACATAATTTGTATTCAATATAAATGAAATGCATACATAATCAATTTGAAATTATTTATGAAATTGAATGTTAATTTCATGTGTGTGTGTATCTGTGCGTGTGTGCGTGCGCGCACATGTGTGTGTATGTGTGTGTGTGTGTGTATGTATGTATATGTGTATATATATGCGTATATATGTATGTACGTGCATACGTATGCATGCAAGTATGTATCTATGCTTGCATTATATGTATATGTATATGTGTATATTTTAGAGTGGATATCAAATACTTTTGGTTGTTATGTACATATGCTTATTATTATTTGTATTTTTTTGAAAGTGGACAAAATTTTATTAGGCATTTTCAACCCAAAATGATCAGCCCAATACGACGCAAGCAAAATAAATACAAAAACCGTCTTTTTCTTTAAACACAACTAGTTCATAGAATAATCGAAGTAAACTTTCCAGATATCTCTTCCTTCTCTCTCCCATTCGAGCTTAACTATGGCGCCCGAAAATTTTCACTGCTCATTCATTAGACTTCTCCCAGTGCCAGCCTAAGATCCGCTCCTACAAACTCGTCTTCTCCTCGTGCCGAGCCGTTGGTATAAATTTTACCACTTATTCTCTTGCTTACTAATTTTATTTCGATAAATGCTAATTTACTGATTTCTGATCCTTCTTTTGGAACATTACATATGATTATGTATATACACAAACATGTGTTATTTTAATTCAAAATTTATTGATGGACTTTTGTGTAAAATCGTAGAATTAAGTTGATTTCCTTCCAAATTCAAAAACCATAATTCAGATTGTAAACTTTTTATTGTAAAACATAGTTTGTTATTATTTATATAGTATATATACATATATTATTATTTTAATTCAATATATATAAGGACTTTTGTGTAAAATTTCAGATCTAATGTTGGTCTCCTTCCTAAGTCAATATTAGATTTCAATTTGTTAACTTTAAATTATAAAAATATAATATTATAAGTTATATATATAAGTTATGATGAATTTAAATATAGTTTATTACTATATATACACACATAATATTATTTCAATTCAAAATTTATGAAAGGGCTTTTGTGTAAAATTACGAATCCAACGTTGAACTCTTTCTTAAGTTAAAATTAGATTTCAAATTGCTAATTTTAGATTTTAAAACATGTAAAATAGGCACAATTAATTTTATTATGTATATACACACACGTATACATATACATAATGTATAAAAATGTAATTGTAATTTTATATAATTAAAAAAACCTATGAACAACAAAGGCATGTATTAAGGATGAATTGATTCGTTGTGGTGTAAATTTCAACATCTATAAACGTACACATTAATCATGTAAATTGTTTTTGTGTTGCATTTGCACTATATATATATATGAGTGTATTTGATATGCTTATTATAATAAATAAATAGTTAATTAAATTTAAACTCCCTTCTAAACGAATAAAATAAAATAAATTTTTATTTTAGATCACGTTGGATTGGATGTAATAAACCCTTTTTACTTCATATGCCTAGTAAATCTAAAATAGGAACTTTTTTGAAGTCTACTTATTTCACTTACTTCCAACTGATCTAATTTCTTCATCTGTAATGAAGAGGAAAATAAACGGAACTAATGTATGTGACTAATAAGAGAAGACGGAACAATATACTGTTATAAGAGGTTCTAACCAATCACCCTTTATTCCAAACCGGTCGGATGATTTGTTCTACCAGTTGACTGATTAGGGGAAGGGGTGGACCCTTTTGGATCTCCTTATCCCTATTTCACTTCCATTTCATTGTTTTTCATCCATTTTCGCATATTTTAAGCTCTGAAAAATTTGAAAATATTTCTTTAAAATAGTATAACATATTGCAGATGATGTGGCGAAGTTTGAAGTGATTTGTTATCGTTTATGTGGTTTTAAAAGGTCTATACTCTAAAGGATTCGATAACGATTCTAAGCCAACATTTTCTTTTCACGATCCGTCTTTGAGTGTATTTGTTAACATCATTATAACATTATGGAGATCATTTACTCTATAATATTTTTCTAAGCTCTGTTTTTATTTTTTCTGCATTATCGCCTTGTTTTTTGTGCATCACTCTTTGTATAATAATAGGTTGATTTATGCAATCTATAAAAAATGTTTTGTGCATCATCCGTCGTGCAATCTGCAAATAATATTTATTTACGTAATTTTACCGAATTCCATTGTGTCTCGCGCTGACTGGACAAGGATCGATTTTAGGCCTTGGATAACATGTACCATAAAGAAAACTAGGGATCGAAGGAAAAATAAAATAACATAAAGTAAAAGTTTGTGGATGGTAGAACTTGAACTTAGATGCCCAAATAGACATTTAAGCCATATGACCACCCACGAGGCAAGATTCTAGTTATTTAAAGAAAAAACAATATTTTTACATATAATAACTATAATATGGACGTCTTAAACCATCGGTCCTTGGGCCGGCGTCCATCTTGTCCAAGCCCAAGGACGAGTCTGGTCTTGCAATATGCGCGATACAAGCCATTTAATAGGAATCATAAGGAATTTTATAAGTTGCATAATTTGATATATCACTGATAAATGAATATTACGTACAAAAATGTTTTTTTCCCTTGCATGGTTCCATGCATGACATGTTGATTTTGAAATGAAATTATGATAATTTATTTTTATACTATTAAAACACGTGATCATTTAATTTTAAACGGTGGTCGATTGAAAAAAGTGTAGACATGAGTTCGGAAGAAAAACCGTCAAATGATGAAATACTGAAAGCAACTCATGTATGAGAGTAAACATATTGTACGGTTAGATTCAGAAAATTTGATTTATGCAAGGTTGTTCTTTTCATGGCAAAACCAAAAGGGGAATTATAATTAAAGCTAGACTAGATTTGCAATTAAAAAATTTAAGGTGCTTGCGAGCTTTATATCTCCAAAATTCAGATTGATGGGAAGCAGTAATAAAGAAGACGGCTGAAAATGGGTCAACGTTTTACATTCCCTATTCAATTTCCAAATTCATCATCTTCGATTACTCTCAACTTTTCACACACCACGCGATTGTCAAATGAGTGATACTTTCCAGAGGCCCAGAAGCAAAACCCTAACTTATCTTCTTCACTTAGGTTCACTCAATCAATTCCGGCATAGGTATGTCTCTTTTTTGTTCCCTTTATGTTTCGATTACGTCACAGTACATGTATTTTCTTCAGTTACAAATTCTGCTCGGTTAAATTGATAATATTGCCTTGTTCAAGGGAGATTCATATGAGTACATTTCTTGTGTATGAATTGTCGTAAGGAGACGACAATAAGCCCGTCTAGCTCAGGTGGTAGAGCGCAAGGCTCTTAGCCTAGTGGTCGTGGGTTCGAGCCCCACGGTGAGCGATCTGTTTTTGCCCAACCAACCACCCCCTCTTTCGTCATACTGATGCAGGAAGCTATAAGCATAGAGTAGGGTTTTATAGGTTTGGGAGTTATCGGATACTTTTGTACCAATTATTATAGATTCTTTAGAAATTTTTTACAGAATCGTTCACCACAAATTCTCCATGTGTCTTGAGCATCATTCAGTTGAACTATTTATTCATAAGATGACCATTAGCCTAATATAATGCAAATATTAGATACCCAGCTCACGTTCTATTTATTGTTTTTATAGTCCTTGTCTGTTCAGGAGATGATTGAGTTAAGACTTGTAAGTTTGAGATTCATTATTTGTCCAGGTTTAATGACCTCAGGATTTGATCTATGATTTACATGCTTATAACATCTCTGTAAAACATGAATTTTATATAATTAAATACTTCACTAAATAACAGAATCAATATGAATCCATGTTCATTTAGTATACAATATTTTTCTTCTTTGTTTCAGCTATCCATTCCAGTTAACGAGATGGATGGATGACATATTGGGAATCCTTATTTGAATTTCAAATAATTAACACGACATACTCACAACCTTGGTAACACGGTAAACATGTATGTAATACTGTGTTCATCTTTGGAAACTCGTACATATAATTTAGCTTTCACAAAAAATCGAACTACCTAACAGCCTGAGCGATATTGCTAATGAATAAACCATTAAAACACTACCCTAATCAATAAAAAAATTGGCACCGAGTTTGTTAATTTCTTACCTAATAGTGTTCTTCCTTCTATCTAACTTGATAGCGTGCTTCCTTACAATTTTATTTTCAATGCAAGCATACTCAGATGGTCCTGATCTTCTCGTAGTCATGCTTACATTTCTCATATTTACATGCAGCAATGTGTACAGTAACAACGTAGATTATGTACAGTAACAATGTAGATTATGTAAGACAAAGGCACATAGGAGGTTATTCATGAGCGGTGGCCCATGATTCAGATATGCATGGATATATGTCTCGTGCTCATGAGTATACCATATGCTAACAGATTGCCAATGCATCAGTAGATATTTAATAGAGCAAGGGTGTCTGGTGCAGGTTAGTTCTACTAAGAAATTTTTTTCGTCTTTAGTATGAAATTTTTAGGTTTGATCAGTTTGTGTCTAATTGTAGCTAGGCCTATCAATGGGTTAGATTAGGTCTGGATGGCTTGAACCTGAGCCTGGATACTCCAATTGTAACCCGAGCCCAGCCTAAGCCTGCTGGGTATTTCAAACTCATTACTTGAGCCCGGGCTGTTGGGTTTTTTGAGCCCATTGTGTAAAATTGTATACGTGGCTTAAAATATCGATGATATAACCATCATCTTAACCCGTAACATTGGAAATTCGGTACATGAATAATGTTTGCAAACGAATTGGTTGGTGATGAAACATGTCTCACAAACAAATTGGAAAATCGAGCTTCGCTTGTAAACTTGGCTCCCAACTGAGTGTGCACCAAATCCACGGTGCACATACTTCATGTATTTTACATGATACCGTCAAGTTTAAACGAAAATACTTGATTGTAGATTGAAAATTTTGAAAGTGAAAATATAACTTGGGAAATGAGAATTTGTATTGCGATTTCAATTTTGTTAAAAAATATATTTTAGTTTGCAACTCATTATTTCATAATTTAACCTTTTTTGTTTGCTTCGAAAAAGCATTATCAAACATTTATCTCAAAAAAAGAGATCCCAAGTTTTCTTTTGACATGGTTAACTGATAGTAATGAGATTCGATATTAATAGTTTTAAATAGATAACCTAGACGCACAATACTATTCCAAAGTGGATATGCAGAAATGCCAAGTATAGTTTGCACTTTCCATTAATAGTTCCATTTTTGAAAGAATTATATACTCTTGGAAATGAAAAGTAATGGAATATAAATAAGTACAATGACCCTCTTTTGATGAATCAATGGCAAACAAATACCTTAATATGAAAACAGAATCAACAAATGTGGGTGTTTATGTTGAGAAAAGAACTTGGATGAGAATATTAAATTGGTAGGCACTTTAAGGTAAAATAGTAACAAGAATCAAGAAGAGGAGAGCAAAAGCTTCTGATTTTCTTTGAGAAAAACCTTGTAAATTATTCTAGAAGTTATAAATTATAGGGACTTAAATGTAAATGGGATGGAGAATTAAGGAGAACCATGTACCTAATTGAGGAAATTGTAAAATATAGAGTTGAATGTAGAATGATATAAGAAAATTAAGAAGATTTTTAATAATTCTTAGAATTAACAAGAGACTTGGATATTTTGCTACATTATTGTTATTCAATATACATGATTGGTTACTGTATAGGTATCGTGCCTTAGATATGCAAGAAGAGAGATTGGGGACTTGAATTTGATTACCTAGCGAAGTGATGATTAAAGTAAAATTAAAAATTGATTAAAAAGCTTTCATAGCTCAGTTGGTTAGAGCACCCGTTTAGTAAGCGGGAGGTCTTGAGTTCAACTCTCAATGAAACCAAGTTATTTTCTTTTCTAAAAAAAATTATTTTTCTCCTCAAATAAAGTGAGTATTATTTTAATATTTGTCTACTTGGTTGACCATTCTTCATCTTGCTCTTAACTTTGACCTCTCGTATTAGAATAGGAGAACCAAGTTATTTTTTTTTTCAAAAAAAGTGTTTTTCTCTTCAAATAAAGTGAGTACTATTTTAATTTGTGTCCTTTTTTTCCTCTCGTATACCTCTAGTACCATTAGTCTGCCTGTTCTTGGTCGACCATTCTTCACCTTGCTCTTAACTTTGAGATCTCGTATTAGAATAGGCGAACCAAGTAAATGGACGTTCATCTAACTAAGTGAATGGAAGACCATTGACACATAGAAGATTAATATTAAATAAGCAAATGCATATAGATGATGATATAGACTAAAGAAGTTTAAATAATCCTTTGTCAAAAATGATATGAGATTCAAATATATTTACGACAGTCAAGTAAACTTTAATCTAGAACAAATGATTATTTGCTCCACCATTTAATTCATTGTTCCTCAATTTGAACTTAAGGTCTTCCGTTTGTTCTTATTTACATTTGGAATTTGGTTTAAGAATGATTACCCTTCATCGTTGTTAATGTGTTTCTCATCAATGATATTAACAGATTCCATATAGATAAAATTTGAAATAAATCGAAACTAATATCTTGAAGGAAAAATTAAAATGAATGTTGCTGTAATTCTTTATTGCAAAATGAAGTATTGATTACAGTTTTCTTTCATATGCTTTCTGTTGCCAGTAACAGTCTCTTATATACAATTTAAAACAAAAATGTGCTTTGGGCTTTCGGGTATAAGTTACAGCTCATATATGCCTTAACTATGCTGAGATAAAAGATACATGATGAGACGCATGCTCTCTAATTTCCCCCCTCAAACCAATATTAGGTTTAGGGTTACTTTTACATCTCAGATCCATGGCGGCGCTTGAGAGAGCGATCACGAATTTCCTCGATCCTCCACACTAATTGATTCTTCACCGCAAGTCCTCTCCTTTAACTGAGAATTCCTAGTAACTTTTGATATCCCTTCAAAGTTTGACTTAAGATCTTCCTTTTTAGATCTGGTTCTAGTATTATTCTGAGACAACTTGCTTGCTGAAGTTACTCCTGTTTGAGGTGACTTGATCTGAGCTTTCTTCTCTTTGTCGAAGATTGTCTCTGTGAGAACTGCCTTGTTCTCTACCTTCAGTTCGGCTTGATACTTTAGAAAGTTTCTTGCTGATAAAGCCTTGATAAGCACGTCCGCACGTTGGTAAGTCGAAGGTATGTGATTGATTTGCAAATTTCTTCTCTGAACTTGCTCATGAACAAACTATAAATCAATTTCGATGTGTTTTTTTCGTGCATGCAATATCGGGTTGGCTGCCATGTACACAGTGCTTTAATTATCACACCATAATATTGGTTTGACTACTGTGCTGATTTGTAATTCTTTTAGTAGAGATTGTAGCCAAATTATCTCTGCAGTAGCACTTGCAACACTTCTATATTCTGCTTATGTGCTTCATCTCGATACAGTGGTCTGTTTTTTTGAGCACCATAACACCAGATTGTCTCCAATGTAGATGCAGTATCCCATTACAGACTTTCGATCATCGATGTCTTTAGCCCAATCTGCATCTGCATATGCTACGATTTTTAACTTACTGCATGCTCTTAACATTAATCCAAAGTCCATTGTTCCTTTAAGATATCCGAGAATCCCTTTTACTACCTTCCAGTATTAATCATGTGGTTCCTTCATAAATTGAGAAACTTTGTTAACACTAAATGATATATCTGGCCTAGTAATAGTAGTGTATTGTAGTGCTCCTACAATATACCTTTATATTGTTTGATATTTTATATGGATTCTTCCCTGTTTTTGGACAGTTGCTGACTGCTGATCATAGGAGTTGGTTGTGATTTTGCCTTATGGATCTTTGATTTGATAAGAATTTCTTTAATGTAGTTCTTCTGACTTAGCAATACCTCTATCTTTGATTTTCTGTTGACTTCAATCCCTAGAAAATAGTTGAGATTGCCAAGATCTTTGATGGAAAATTGCTTGTTAAGATATTGTATGATGTTTGTAATTTCTGCACTATCATCACCTGTTATGATCATGTCATCAACATATGTTAGAATGTAAATAATATGATTATTATAGCTTTCGATAAATAAAGAGTTATCAGATTTGGTAGATTGATAGCCTAGAGAAGTTAATGCAGCCTTCAGTCTATCAAACCATACTCTTGGTGCTTGTTTCAAGCCATATATGGCCTTGTTCGATTTGCAGACTTGATTATCATTTTGTCCGTACCACCGTGGCTGTTGCATGTAGATTTCTTCTTGTATAATCCCATTTAACAATGCATTGTTAACATCCAGTTGCCTTATGTCCCAATTTTTTCTTAAGCAAATGTGAGCATAACTCTGATGGTTGTTGGTTTTACTACAGGTGAGAATGTCTCACTGAAGTCAAAACCATACTGTTGAGTATATTCTTTGGCAACTAATCTTGCCTTGTATTTGGACACTATTCCATCTGGATTTTTCTTCGGTTTATAGGTCCATTTGCATCCTATTATGTTTTTGTTTGTTGGTGGAAACACAAGATTCCATGTTTTATTCTTCATCAGTGCTTGATATTCTGCATTCATCGCTGTTCTCCAGTTTTCATCTCTATATGCTTGTTCAAATGACTCTGGCTCTTTAGTATTTGTTGTTGCTGTATAAATTTTTGGCTTGAATATCCCTCTTTTGGATCTAGTGATCATGTGATGACCTGTTCTGGTTGGTAATTCAGTATCAGTTGATGTTGAATTATCATCCTCACCAGTGTTGTCCAGGGATTGCTCTTATAATCTGTTAGTACTAATTCTTTGACTTTGATTGCTTGATGTAGTAGATGATTGAACAGGTATGTTAGGCTGTTCGTCTGTTCCATGACCTGGTTCAGGCAACACAGTGTGTTGTGGTTCAGAAAAACCTGCTTCCTTGAGATTCCATGCTTCAGAATATACAGGTATATGTGAAATAGATGTTCTTCGATTATATATCTTCTGAGTAGTTTTTATATTTGCTGAAGCAAAAGGAAATACCTTTTCATTGAGTACTACATGTCTACTAATAAATATTTTTCCTGAGTTATCCAAGCTTTTGTAACCTTTCTACTTGGTTGCATAACCCAAGAATGTGCAAGGATGAGATCTAAAATCTAATTTGTATCTATTATATGGTCTTAGATAGGGAAAACACAGACATCCAAATGTTCTAAGATCATCATAATTGGGTTTAATTCCAATGAGTTTTTCAACTGGACTTACTCCATTTAGCACTTTAGTTGGAAGTCTATTGATCAAATACACTAAGTACTAAATGAGTCTTGCCAGAATTTCAGGGGTAGAGATGCCTGAGCAAGTAAAGTTATCCCTATTTCTACTATGTGTCTGTGTTTTCTCTCGACCAGACCATTTTTTCAGAGGTATATGGACACGTGATTCTATGTATTATATCTCTGTTTAAGAAAAAACTTGTCAAGTGACTTGTACTCACTACCACCATCACTTTGAACAACTTTAACTTTATGGCAAGTTTGTCTTTCAACTTGAGTAATAAAATGTATAACAGCATTATAAGTCTCTGCCTTAGTTTTTAGAAAATATATCCATGTATATCTAGTAAATGCATCAACAAAGGATATGCAGTATCTATAACCATAGTCAGAATTAATGGGTGCATGAACCCAAAGATCAGTTGTAATCAATTCTAGTGGCATTTTGTATTCAGTAGTAGAATCAACAAAGGGTAATTTATGGCTTTTGCCCATTTGGCAATAAGTACAAACATATGGCAAAGTAGGATCATTAAAGGAAAATTTAATCTCTTTCAAAACCTGTTTTACAACATTTGCATTGGGATGTCCCAATTTATAATGCCACTGATCAAATACACTTTTATTGTTTTCAACCGATGGTGTTTCACAGTTATTTCTACACTTTACTTTCTCAACAATGTTTCTGCAGTTAGTCACAGTGAACTTGTACAGTCCATTCACTGCATCACCCTGAAAAAGTTTTTCACCAGTTAGTATGTCTTTAACTAAACAATATTTGAGATAGAATTCAAAATACACATAATTATCATGTGAAAATTGAGAAACACTCATAATATTTTTTTAATTCTTGGTACTCTTAACATATTATTGAGGTATAATTGCCTTTTACCTTTAATATAGGCATTACCAATATGAGTGATCCCAATAGGCTTACCATCTCCCATAAATATTGACTGTTTGCCTCTATACTCCTTGTTGCCAAGATTTAAGTTGTCATGATTATTTGTCAAATGATTGGTTGCACCCGAGTCTGGATACCATGCTTCATCTTGTATATGTTCTGATTTTGCTGTTTCATCTTGATGTTGATTCATGCCCTTACTCTGTTTATTAGACTCTTGTTGAACTTGTGCTATGTTTGCACTGTGATTACCATTCCTTTGAATGTTTGAGTTTTGTCCTGGTACATAATTGGCATTGAATCTGAAATAACATTTTGGTGCAGTGTGACCAATCTTCTCACAGATCTGACACTTTGGTCTGTTGTTGTTACTCCATCTTCCCCTACCTCTGCCTCTTACAGCGGGGTTTCCCCTTTCATATTGCTGATTATTGTTATTTTGATTTCTGTTCTTATTATTATTTGAGCCAAAGTTGATGGACATATCACTGTCTATTGGCTTCTTGAACTCCAACGTTCCTTCATGTGCAAGGAGGATGGAACTGACATACTCAAGAGATGGTAAAGTTTCTTGAGAAGATATTACTGCAACTACATATTCATATTCATCACCTAACCCAGTTAAAATAGTTAACACTTGCTCTGTGTTTGAAACTTTGTGTCCTGCAACTTCAAGCATATCACATATGTTCTTGACCTTTCCCAGATAGTCTCTCATTTTTTGACTCTCTTTTCTGACATTCTGTAATTGCCTTGTGTAATGCACTACTGTGGCCGTAGATTGAGTGTTAAAAATTCTTTCCACTGTCAACCAGATTTCATTAGCAGTTCTACATCCAATTACTTGAGGCGGTAGTTTAACATTTATTGATGAAAGTAGCCAAGAACTTATAAGACTATCTTTCCTTTGATACTTAACATATTCTCCATTGTTTATAGTTTTGTTTTCTGAACCAGTGATGAACTTGGGAGGAACAACAGTGGTGCCAAGAATGAATCCTTCCAAGCCATACCCTCTTGCAGTAGTCCCAACTTGAATTTTCCAAAGTAGATAATTATCTTCTTCAAGTTGTGCAGTGATGAGTTGAATCTGAGGACTAATTGTGGCTTTCTAGAGATTCTCTGCTGCGGCAGTGGTTTGCTGTGATGGATTAGACGTGACAGTTAATGTGAAGAGATTGTACTTGGATTGATTGTTCAACATGAGAGTCAAGTAAGCAATAAACTAGCTATATAGCCTATAGGTTCACATTTAATGAGACAGCAAAAGAGAACTATAATATTTTCGTCAGGGTGCTCTTGTATATGAAGTACTTCAAGCGCTCAACAGTTTACAAGAATATATAACTTTACTTGGTCTCATGAAGGTCCTTCATTTGTTTGACCATTTTTATTACAGAAGCGAATCAGAAAACACATTGCGGCGCACTTTCATTGTCAGTTTCAGGAGAACAAATGAAGCACGGATTCGTTGACTCTATCATTGCATGACTCTCAATCTACCAGCGTAACTCTACGAAAGGCAATATCTATCTGAACCATGTTATAGCATTGAATAAAACATCAATATTATTTATTAATAAAGACAAGGTCAACATATTTATTAATAAAGACAAGATAAGTAAAATGAAACTAATATAACATATTTTCGTTCCTTCCAGGATTTCCTTCATTTCTTCAAATCATCATTGTGTTCCATCTACCTATCTATTTGATAACTAAAATTTAAACAAGTCTTGATAGAAGAATGCATAATTTGTGAGAAGTTGTAAAATTATTATATCATAATAATTTTACAACTGAATGAATTTTCCACCCAAAAAACAGTGATCTAATTTATAGGCAGAAATTAGTATTTACTTGCCTGCTAATACTGTTCAGTGCGTTCTTTATGTTGACAAATATTTCTTTTAATAAGGAAATTTTACCAATTTAGGTTTGTTTTAGAAAGAAATAACAAAATCAGTCTAGTTTTAAAAATAATTACAGAAATAGACTACTTTTTTCTGGTCTATATAGTTGGTGAATTTTCAAAAACCACCTAAAATAAAAAGCTATCATACGTTGGCGATTTTCTAAAAGTCGCCAACTATGAAATATGCATTTTCTTTGGGAGATTTTTCGAAAATCGTCTGTTGGCGACTTTTGAAAACTCGCCAACTAAATAGACCAAAAAAAAGTGGTCTATTTCTGTAATTATTTTTAAAACTGGACTAATTTTGTTATTTCTTTCTAAAACAAACCTATAATGGTAAATTTTCCCTTTATATATGTTTGGGGAACTTTAGTTTTATGTCCTTTTTGTTCTGTTTATTTTTTTCTAGAAGAGCTTTAACTTTTCAGCTTGAGATTGGTGGTTTTCTATATTATCCTTAAATATCTTTGCCTTGTGGTTTACTTAGAAACTATGCTTTCATTTTTTTTTCTTCCCTAATTTCTTACAAGAAATTTCATCGAGGGCTTCCCACACTCAACCATAATTAAGTTTCCATGACGGAGCAAAAAATTATTAAGTAGATTTGCACTGCAAGTCATCAGAAAGAGTTCAAAATCAGATCCCAACTTCAAACAGGATTATAATCTAACCTATTTTTTCTTAAATATTTTGAATCCATTACTTTAAATAGTTCAAAATCAGATCCCAACTTTGAGAAATTTGATTATAATTCTGTACAATTTATTTTAGCATACAACTTTAGTTGAAATTTCAATAATAATATGTTAAACCTATTGAATGTGCTTAAAACGTTCTTGCTCACAATTTAATCAAACACCTGCAGCCTGTTTTCTGTTACAATATTAGTAATTAATATCAAAAGTTAAATTAAATTAGGAGTTTGATAATCACCATAAAATAGTGATGACTTGTCTTGGAAGCTAAAAAAAGGTGTAGCATTTATAATACATTTTGAAAGATTCTGGCATTCTTTCTTTATTACCTAGACTAGATAACAAACACAATGTAGATTTGCATTCTGGATGTTATCCTGTGTCCATCTCTAGACGAGCCAGAACTATGGAATGGTCGAATGGTAAGCTGGAAATCCAACGAATCGTAAGCCAGAAATCCAACGATTATAACTCGAAAAGTCCAAATTCAACCAATAGTCGAGGGATGACATATGGTCTTCTCTATGACCTGAAGAAGCTAACCATTTTCCAGAAGAACAAAGTGGCACAAAAGAAAGTCAACTAAAAGCAAGTAGTGACAACTCGGTCTCGATCTCTGAATGTGAGCTGAACAAACAAGTTAAAGGGGATCAATAAGCATATAACATGGAGCAAAAGAAGATTGACCATGAGCTTTCTATCCAAGAAGGTGAGAAGTACTTGATCAAAAGTCCAAAATGTAATAAGTGACAACTCGACACCGAGTTGTGAGGCCCAACTCGGTACCGAGTTAACTACCGACTTGTGAACAAGGTCAAGATCCTCTTCCTGAATTTTCCCATAAATGTGAATAACGTGACTAGTAAATATCGAAGCATGTTTCGCTGATCTACGTTTATAAACAGGAGGAGGGGAGCACTAATTAGAAATCCTTTTTCTGTTTCTAGAATTTATGATTTTACTCTGTCACTATGTTGGATTCTCACCAATTATGAGCATTGAATTGTAAGAATGCCGTTTATAAAATCTCTGAATATCATTAACAAAGTTCAAGTGGACGTAGTTTAGAGTTTAGCCAAACTATAATAAATTGTCATGTATGATTTACTTCGGTTTTCATTTAATTCTCTATAATTCTAATCGGGTGTTTGTCCAACTTTTGATGCAAACATTTTGATGCTTTTATTGGGAAAACTCGAATTTCTCACTGTTTGGATCTATCTTTAACCTTTGGATTGCTATAATCCATGAACTAGATCTACAAGTATTCATAAGGTACGTGATAATTTAGATTTTCCTTAAAATCTATCATATGATCTACAAAGGCAATGGCATCAAGGAAAAGTTCACTATCTCTAAACCCACCAACGAAGCAGAGGATGATGTTCTCGGCACGAAGAATAAACCAATCAGCCTAGTACGTAGAAATTCAGAGTGCATCAGAAATGGTTACCAGGGTTGATTTGGATAAGATGACGAGGGAAATGAATGAAAAGCTAATGGAAAGCCAAAACCTGTGATGAAGTAGATGAAAGGAACTATGGAGGTTAGGACCTAACTATCATAAGATCATAGGAGGAATAAAAAGGAATTGTCACCTTTCGATTGAGAAGACGATAGCTCCTCCTCATCAGGAAGAAACCACATAGAAGGAAAGTAAAAATTGAAGGGAAAGGAAGACGAGACTTCCAAAATTGAAGGTGGAAAGACTCGGGTTGGTAGGACACAACTCGATGTCGAACCAATTCTATGACTCGGTACCGATCATGCCCCCCAAGTCGCGAATGACGATACTTTTGTTAACTTACAAGATGATGTTGATGCTGACGATAGCCCTGTTACTGGCGACCAGAATGGTGGAGTTCAGACGAATACCATTGTACGTCACGTATAGATCGTAGAAATAGGTCAACAGGGTGAATGGTTCTCTTAGAGATAGGAGACCCCATATATCATGGAACAAACCGAGACGGTTTGTGGAGCCAAACACGTGGGGCAGGCCATGATGGTCATAGTTCGACCGATTCCATAGAACTAGAATTTTTAGCTGATATGGTGAGGTAGCCGATAAATGAAAATCGGCATTGAAACAATGATGACTGGGTTCTTCTCCTAGCAGGATGTAACGACCTCCTTTTTCGATCCTCGAATGCTAAAACTAATACGTCCATGATATTCACGTGCCGAACATCCAAGTGACAGAAAGACCAATTGGTAGGGTAAAAGAAAAAGAAGAAAATGAACAAGAAAGAGAAGAACGAAAACATTAGAATCTCATAGCGGAATGATAACTTATAATATCAAAAGACAGTACATGGTGTTACTCTAACATACCTAGCATGTCAGAGTTCCTAATCTAAGTATTATCATCATTCTAAATAGTTATAATAGCATATCCTTACGATTGCTGATATATATACATAAAGTAACGCAGCGAAAATAGGTACCATGGTAGATAATCATCCAACTGCTCTCCAAAACTAGACTGTGTCCACATGTTTTAATGGTTTTTGTAATGAAAAGTTAATTTAACTTTATATAACTCCATATGTTTTAATGGTTTTTATATGAAAACTTGTTTCGTTGTATGTTGTATCGTTTTTATTTAACACCATTTGTTAATTTTAAACACAAATAAATAAATAAATAAAATAAATTTTTTTATTTAAGGACAACCAAAATAATTTTGGGCTAGAGCAATCCAATCTTAAGGCCAACCACGTCTATTCATAGGGCCTTGGGCTGTAGCCCAGCTTGTCCAAGTTCGCGAACAGGTCTGGTCTTGCATTGTGGACGATGCAAGCCATCAAATAGGAATCATAACGACTTTTACAAATCGCATAATCTGATAAATCGGTGATACATAAATATTCCGTTCAAAAATATATTTTTTCCATTTTACAGTATAGTGCATGACATACTGATTTTGAAAAGAAATTATGATAAAAAATTTATACTACTGAAAAATCAATCTTGATCATTCAATTTTAAAGTTCGAAAGCAGTCAGTTGAAAAAAACGTAGACAAGAGCTCGGAAGAAAAATCATTGTTAGATGGAAAACTTGAAACGACATCATGTATGAATTATGAAACTAAACATTTTGTACGGTCAAATTTAGAAATCACGATTTATGAGAGGATATTCATCTCGATGGCAAAACCAAAAGTGGAATTATAATTAAAGCTGGACTAGATTTGCAATATTCGAATATTAAAAAAATGCTTGCATGCGTCCAATATTCAAATTCCAAATCATTTATTTATGATGGGAAGCAGTAATAAAGCAGACGAATGAAAATGAGTCAACTTTTTCCATTCCCAATTCAATTTCCAAATTCATCATCTTCGATTACTCTCAACTTCTCCCACACCACGCGATTGTCAAGTAAGCAATACTTTCCAGAGGCAAAACCCTAACCTTTTCTTCTTCACTTGGGTTCACTCAATAAATTCCGACATAGATATGTCTCTTTTTTGTTTCCTTTATATTCGATTACATCACGTTAGATGTGCTCTCTTCAGTCTTCAGTTGCAAAATTCTTCTCAGTTAATTTGATTGTGTTGCCTTATTCAAGGAAGATTGATATATGTGTTTTTTCCCCTATATGGATTATCGTAAATGGACAATAGCTAGCCCGTCTAGCTCAGTTGGTAGAGCGCAAGGCTCTTAACCTTGTGGTCGTGGGTTCGAGCCCCACGGTGGGCGATCTTTTTTCCTTTTACGCCCAACCGACCGTCCCTCTTTCATCATATCGATTCATGAAGCTTTCAGAGTACAATAGAGTTTTTTTAGTTTTGGGTTTTGAAGGTAGACAACGATGTCACACTTTTGTGCCAGTTATCGTAGACAATGAAGTTATCCTGAACATGTTTGCACGTTTCAGTTGAGCTATTTATTCATGACATGACCATTAACGTACTATAGTAGTGATATTAGGTACCTAGCTCAAATACTAAAGACAATATAAGCTAAATCGATTGGCCCACCAATTATTGCCTTTTCCACCCCACAAAAGTTTAAAACTAATAATCGACTTTTTTGCCACTTATTATTTACGTATATGCTTTTTCACATTCTCTTCTCTTTTATGTCTTACAGTTTACCGTAAAGATTGAATTCACCATGTGGTCACGTGGTTGCTGAAAGATTCACGTTAATAGCAAATGTGTCCATGAGGTATCCCACATTTGTTTGCAACGTGTGGATCATATTTCGAACGCTCTTCAGTGATGTGGTATGGTAACCAATGCCAATTAAAAGAAAATAACAATGCAATTGAATCACACACATACAAACACATATCGACTAGCTGCAAAAAAAAATCACAAACAGGTACTAACACTTTCAACATCACAGTGCAACATTGCTTAATGAATCTACTACGATCACAAATAGATACTAGTTGTAAAAAAACCTCAAATAGGTACTTGCTGCAGAAATACAAACACGTTCACATTGCTTAATGAACCTGCTGCAATCACAGTGCAACATCCAACATCAAACACATACTAACATAGCGAAGAAAAATCACAGTAACATCCCAACTTTGTTCAACTTTGCTTGATCCTTCAACTTGATTTTTAACTTTTCTGCTTTCTTGCTCTCACACGGCGGTCTCTCTCTAAAGTTGTTAGTGGATTACGTACTGCTTTATCTGCAAAAAAAACTATTTTTAGAAGCAAAAAAGAATACCGTATTAAAAAAAGCAGCACATTATTTCTTATTGTGGTAAACATTGTTATCACATAACCACATAGCATACACACTTGAATGATCAATTAGGCCAAAAATCCAAAAAAATAAAAAGAAAAATTGAATAGAAAATACTTTATTTATGCTTAGATCTGACTTCTCTCTCAATTCGAATCAAAAATTGATTGAAAACTTTTGTTTTTTGATTTATGTGTTTTGAGGAGCTAGTTAGGGTTTGTGCAATATGTGTTTGGAAGAAGGAAATTGATTTTACAGTAAGGAATGGATTAGACAGGGTAAACGAAGGTAGTGGCAGTTTTGGAAGAAACTGAAGTGGAAAAAGAAAAAATTGGGATGTGTGCTATTTTTTTTATTACTAGAATTAGCCCAGTATATAATATTCTTCGACGGTCTATTTACTGTTTTCGTCAGTCCTTGTCTGCTCAGGAGACGATTGGGTTAAGACTTTTAAGTTTAAATTCAATATTTTTCCACGTTTAATGACCTCAGGATTTGATCTACGATTTTACATGCTTGCAATATCTCTGTAAACAATGAATTATATAATTAACACTTCGCCAGATGATAGAACCAACATGATTCCATGTTCATTCAGTATAAACTATTTTTCTTCTTTGTTTCAACTGTACATTTCTGTCAACAAGATAGATGGATAACAGATTGGGAATCCTTATAATTTATTTTTCTTCTTTGTTTCTACTGTTCATTGCTGTTAACCAATATAAAAATGGCATCAAGTTTTTTAATATCTAACCTAATCAAACTGACTGTTAGGGAGGTTTGTTTACTGTCACTGGCTAAAATCAATTTCTTTGAACCAAAATTATATGCCTCGTTCCTCTCTGTTGTTGCTTTGGTGTACTTTTTCCATATTATTCTCCTCCGTTTTGACCGTCTTCTTCAAACGCTGCCATTACTGCATTTTCCGATAAATCTTCTTAAAATATCTCCAACTGCCATTGTTAAAACGTAGATTCTCAATTTTCCCTAAATTTTCAATTATCACCGAAATTGCCTTCTTATTGAGTCCATTGACAACTCCAAATCGCTTGCATTGCCCTTGCCTAAAATCGTTCTTTGATAAAAAACGCGATCCAGTTTCTTTCCAAATCAATTTCTATAAAAGCCTAAAAGATCCGATTTTCCCAAAATCCAAAAAGAAAATGGCTCGAGCAATTGAAGATTTCAAAATTTACGTGTATGGAGAAAACCATGATCTGGAAGGAGCAAATTCAAAGGCTAAAAAAATGTTACTAACGAGGCCACTAAGAAACGGAAAGCATAAGCTTAAGCAGCTGTTCAAAGTTATGATTGGGCTGACCTCGCAGATAATGGAAAGGTAACTAAATGTATAAGTTTTATTTCATACTACTTTATTCACTACCACATAGCAGTGGGTTTGTTTCATACTACTTGTTTTTGTTTGTAATTCTTGGCTATGGATAATTTTTTTTCCAGCTGTTGAACTTGATAGCTGGTTGAATGTAGGCTTTATTTAGGAGTTATTGTAAGATTACTTTTGCAGCCTACATTGAAATATTACCAAATTTTTTACTGTAGACGCTTCTCTTAACTTGATTTTCAGAATGTGTGTACATAAATTAATTGCACATTGGTACTCTTTGCCGTTGGGACTTTTCACCACATTTCACATTAATCCATTGTATATAATTCAATGTTTTAGATTCTAAGATTCATTAGTATTTTGGTAAATTTCACGCCGAAATGTGAAATGTGTTTATATATAACGATAAAAGGGTTTTCACGCTGAAAATTTTATAAATTTCTAAAGAAAATTGAGTCTAGTGCTGAATCATTTTATAAAATTAAAGGTCCACCAGTAGTGGTTGAGAATTTAAAGAAGGTAGTTTATGACGAGTCGTGAAGCATAAAAAACTGGGAAAATTAATAGTGATTCTAGGGATGCATATTTTCTAAAAGTATATTTTCTATAATATTTTTATTTTTTTGTTTCTAATAATCTTTTTTTTAATATATTATTACTGCATGCTCAACTGAAATTAATGAGTTTATCAGAAATGCGTTCCTTTCAAAATTAGCAATCGAACGGTCAATTTTCTCACCATTGTGCACTTATACTAATATAAACTAATACTTAAACTTATTCTTTGATATACACTCTACTTTAGCGAATAACTGGGCGGTGTCACTCTGGTTGTTTGGAGTGTGCTTTCTTTAAGCTGTAGAGGAATGAAGCAGGGACATATTGCATGTACTACCAATGTGATTCCTAGTGGTCGGATTACATGATCTAAGGCTGTTGCTTGTAATGCAAATGTGAAGATACTCCATCAGAAACTTCCTCTCCCTAAACCCAATATAAGGAAGCAACAATTCTGTAAAAATGTGAGAGATGAGAGTAGTTATACTGCTCCAACTGTAGTGTCTCAGTGCAAGAAAAGGGCAGCGCTGAATGATGTAACAAACATTTGCTTTAATTCAGCCAAGGGATGCGTCAATGTTACAAAATATCAGGTTCACATAAGTTGATGTTATTTTATTTTATTTTGTCTACATGCTAGTTAATCAAGTAAACCAACAGCTATTTCAGCCCAATTTCCAGCTAGTATCAGAAAATAGAAATATGCACCTTCTTCTTTGCGTTGCCCGTTAAAATTTCAACGTTGTAGTAATAGTGTTGAATTTTTCGTCTAAGTACTTTATCGAGTTTAGACTAATTATTATTTCATTGTCTATTACAAACCTTCCACTTAATGAATGCTCTTATTAGGGGTGTGCAAATGATTGGTTCGGTCTGAAATCGACAAAAAAAATATAACCAGATTAACTATTCAACAAACAAAATCCGAACTAAACCGGTATCTTCAAAATAAAAACCGACTAAACTGGTTTGGTTTGGTTGGTTCATTGGTTGGTGCTTAAATTACCTAACTGTAGTTGTAAACATAACATGAGAAGAACCGAACAAGCTGGTGAATTGGAGATGTACTATTTGTTAATTCACACTTGGCACCATAATAGGCTAACCGAGTTTTTATTAACTTCTTTTTACTATAATTTGTCGTACCAATGTTTATTTTTAGGATGCTAAGGTAACATATCAAGGACAACATTTTTTCATAACTATTTTTATTTTATTTTCCTTGTCGTATTCCAGACTAAAATTCAGATTGAATCACATGTTCTTTTTAATGATAGATTGAGGATTGGTTGAAAATGTTTAGACATCATTTTTTTGTGTTTTACCTACGCCAAGAAAGTGGTTTTTTTGGTGTAATAAGAAAATCTTTCGTGCAATGTTTTTTGCTATAACGCTAACCTTGAACACCCTCGAAAGGATTTTTTTTCTCTGTGAGCAGAAGCATTATAGGCACAAACAATTATCACTGCCATGTAATAACAATCTGATTACTAATATTTCTACTATAAACATATCTAGGCTAGTTAATGAGTACTAATTTTTATGTTGGATTTATTATTATAGGATAGGATGTGGAACTAGAGGGGTTCATTGTCCAGGAATCATGAGGTACATTTTTAAAAATTAAAAAGGCATTTAATTACAGGCTTAGTGGTATTAGCATCAGATGTATTATTAAGATTTATAGATAGTTGATAATAGGCATGCTTGTAAGTTGTGCATTGCTTGGATATGTACACATAAATATAAAGTAGTTGAGACTTATGCTTGCAAACAAAGGTATCTAGAAAAAATGTGCTTTCAAAAAGTATATTTTCTTAAAAAAAATGTGTTCTAATAACGTAATTTTTTTTTTGTTAAATATACTATTACTGCATGCTTAATTCAAATTAATTATATTATAATAAATGCATTTCTTTCAAAACTAATAATTGAACGGTCGGTTTCTCCACCGTTGTACGGTTATACTAGTAGTGTTCTTCCCTCTGTCTAACCTGAAAAAGATCTTCCTTGTAATTTTATTTTCAATGCAAGCAAGAATACTTAGATGGTCCTGATCTTCTTGTAGTCATGCTTACATCTCTCACGCAATTACATACAGCAACGCGTACAGTTCCAACATAGATTATGTAAGACGAGGGCATATAGGAGGTTATTCACGTGTGATGGCCCATAATCCGGATATGCATGGATATATGTTTTATGCTCAGACCATAACCAACAAAATATTATGTTCACTCCACCCTCTTTCGTCGGCGGCAACCGAGCGAATGGATAATGCAACCAGAAGAGGCAAAAAAGTCACAGACTGGTTTGGGAAAAAGTTTATAACGGCAAAGAGTTTGCCATTATATGTTTATAACGGCAAACTCTTTGTCGTTATAAACTATAACCCTAGTTATAAACTTATAATGGTAAAGACTTTGCAGTTATAAAACTCAACCTCTGTTTACTCATCCAGCCACAAGAACAACTTCAACCAGCTACAGCGAAACGAACAAGTCACATCTGATTGTTCCATGACTTGTTTAGCAACTGGACAAGTCATTGTTGGTTGTGCCCTCATGAGTTTGCTATATGCTGGCCCAGCCCTTCTCCAAAGCAGCATCTCCTTCAAATCAATCTCGGCATAAACCGGCTGGCGATTGGTGAGGCGAGGCAGCGGCGACAACTCCATCTCGGCATCATGTCCTTCAAATCAATCGACACGACAGCAACTCCACATATCAAAGACTCTAATCGACGTAGAAGCACAAGTTGATCTAAGGCACAAATTTAGCACCATTTAGGGCACAAATCCAGCACAGTTAAGTTAAAATTGGAAAGTAGTTAATATTCGTGTTTTTATCATTTTGGAAAATTGGATAGTGGTTAGACTTATAGGAACAATTTTAGTTGGTTCTCTATTTTTGCCAAACTAGAGTATTGTGTGTACAAAATGGTCGGGGATGCTTCAAGTGGCTTAAATGTAGAAAGATTGAAGGACAAGAGGTTTATGGCTCAAAATTTTGAACTGTGATGTTGAAATCACTGGCAGCATAAAGAAAACGGTGATACTGGTGAAATATTTGTACTTAAAAAGAACTGTGGTGATACTGGTGAAATATTTGTACTTAAAAAGAACCGAGGTTTTGTTGAATGTTTTTTCAAATAAGATCCCCTACGGAGGGGGGGTCCGGGGGTGGTATTATTCTTCTGAGTGTTTCTTCTGATCTGTGCAAGTAATCACAACTTGCACAGATAATCTCAATTGTATCCTGAAAGAAGGTTTTTGTTCTACCCACTATGATAAAGAAGTGGAAAACATTCTTGAAACACAATGATTATTTTCCTTAGAGTGATTAGTCTTATTTAACCTACTTTAAACAACAGGTTTGGCTTTTTTATTTAAATAGAAATACATTTTATATCCCGATATAAAGAACAAGAACGAGTAATGGCAACATTTGAGAGGGATCTGCATCTGCCAGTTTGTTGTATTGATGCATCTGAACGGTTCCTTACTAGACTTAAAGGTGTCAATGACCCAGAAGCTAAAAGAAAAATCACTGGAAGTTAATTTATTTATATTTTTGCTGATTTTGCACTAGAATTGGAAAAGAAATCAGAAGAAGAAAAAAAATCTGCTTTTCTTGTTCAAGGAACTCTATATCTAGATGTTATCGAGTTACGCCATCCTGAAATTGGAAGTTCCTTTCTCATATTAGTAATTTGCTAGATATGAAGAATGAATTTGAATGTTATCGGTTATTTTGCAAGTCAGAAGGTTAAAAAAAAATGTTCCCAAGTAATTAACATTAATTTTGTTGTGGATGACTTAAATTATTGTTACAAATAAAGTTATTTCTTTTTTTCCTCTTCTCATTATTCATAAACATATAAACTATTTTGATGATTTAATTAATGATAATAGCATCATTTTTTGTACAAGGACTTGTTTTTGCAAAACTTTTAGGACCGGCCCTATCTGTGTGCTAACCGATTGTCAGTATAGCAGTAGATATTTAACAGAGCGAGAACGTCTTGATGTGCAGGCTATCCTACTAAAAAAAGGTTTTCATCTTCAGTATGAAATTTTTAAGTTTGATCAGCTTACGTTCGATTATAACTTGACCTGTTATAGAATAGGTCCGGGTAGCTTAAAATCTGAACCCAAGCTCGGTTACTATAATCGTAACTTGAGCCCAGACCATATCACTCCAGCCTGTACTGTCAGATTTGTTGAGCCCTTCTAGTAAAATTGATCAAAATGTTGATACTATAATCGAGCAATTGTTACAAACCTGGAAAGAAGTGTGTAAAATTAGCTAATATAAAAGGTTTATCTTATGACATTTCCGAGTTTACTAATAAGAAAATGATTGGCATTAGTTGGTTTGTCTTAACCCATTTCCTTTTGGTTTTTCTATTACGTAAAATATATGCATGGGTAATCTTTAATAGTATAAAAGAAATTATCTTTAACAATATGTACATGGGTTATCATTAATCTTATGAATGTGGGTTATCACTACGGTGGGTATGTTCCCATGGTGGGTTAAAAACCCGGGTCTTAAAAAATTGACCCACAACTTTGTGGGTTTTAGCATTAAGGATTAAACAACATTAAGGATTAAAAAAACAATGACACATAGACGATTTTGAAGACTAATAAAATAAAGAAATTGTAAGAATGCTTTACCAAAAATTGGTATGATGATCACGAATCTAATTAGAGCGTGTATCACGAAGGTAAGTTACGAAAGAAACGATTTCTACATTGAATATAGATGTTTCCTAAGATTTAGAATTTGGATGTTGAAATGAATATTTTTTGGAAACTCCAACATGTATATCCTGTTATTGTTAATGGACTTGGTGTTTCAGTTAAATACTATTTTCAAAACATGACCCATAAAACATAGTTTCCATTATAACCATGTGGTTTATTTTAACTTCATTTTCGATCCCTGCTTGCTTAGGTGGCCTTAGTCCAGTGCAGTTAAAGCGGGTTCTATGACGATACAGATGCAATCGCTATGTACACTGATTAACAGTTTGGTCGGTAGCAGAACAAACACGGATGACCAGAACTTACCATAATGGCAGTCCACGACGAATTTAGAAATGTCTAAGTCCGGTAAAGGTACTGTTTCCTTGAAACAATATTGCCTTCTCCACAGCATTGAATGATGATGATCAACTATTTTTCAAGATGAAACCGAACGATCTCTGCAATTCCGAGCAATAACAAACTCAAGAAGATTGAAAAAGAAGAGAGTTGAGAAGTATACAAGCTTAATAGATTATTTCGTATATTTTTGTTCTTTTGTCTGAAACCCTGTTTATAGAGTTTTCAAACATCTATTCAATAAAACGACAATGTGATTTGGAAATGTGGCGATTCTTTAACTGATCAACGTGACCGTTAAAATGACTGTAAGTGCTAAGTGCCTACAGGACGCTTGAAACTGTTAAATTTTGGTGATACAGAATCACAAATAGAGGAAAATAAATGTGCAAAAGAAGGAAAGAGAAGATTTTGTTTCCTCTAATTAATAGGCATATTTGAGTAAGTTTATTTCTCTCTCTAATTGACTAATTAAATTATTTTTTGTCATCTAATGTTAACTTGGATATTAAGTAATTGATTATATAAATAGAGACTAGAAGAGAGGGCAAAAGTGTGGTGGAAAATCAATTTGCTAATTTTCTCTTCTTCGTATTTGTTCTTTTTCTCCAACAATTTTAGTCATATAGATATTTGCTCCCTTTTTCAATTTGGTTATTGATTCGGTGGTATTTTGTTTACTTTAGCTTTGTTCTATCAATCGTAAACAAAATTTTGGTGAATCAATAAAGTGGGTGGTTGAGTGGAATATTTTGTGTTATTACGTTTTGATTTCAATTCCGTCTTGTTTTCGATCCAAGTTATCTCTTTGTGATTTGATGACAAAGATCCGATGATAAAAGCTTCCACAAAGCGCTACTATTTTCGTAACGGTTTGGAATCGGAGCACAGATCATCGCAAAGCTTAAAGTAATTTTGGTTTGAAAAATTAGTGACGTGGGATATGATTTCGTTTTCAAAGATGACTATCTTGGGTGGGAAAAATTGGGGTATTTCGAAGCCTAAGGTGGATGATATTTTGTACCTCAATGATCTTCATGATCCGATTGATGAAGATGGAAAAAAGCCCTCCGATGTAGATGAGAGAAAATGGAAGAAGATGGATAAGAAGGCGATTGCTTTGATTCGTCAGTATCTTGATGATTCAGTTTTCCGTCATGTGGCTAGTTGTGAATCAGCGAAGGCTTTGTGGAACAAGTTGATAGCTTTGTATGAGTCAAAGAGTGCTACTAGTAAGGCTTTTCTGGTTCGAAAGTTGGTACAACTGAAATAGATGAAGAGAAGTCTGTTGCATAGCATGTGAATGAATTTCAAAATGTAATAAATCAATTTGCAAATATGAAGGTCAATTTTGATGATGAGTTACAGGCTCTTTTATTAATGAGTTCGCTTTCAGAAAGTCGGGAAACTGTGGTTATTTCATTGAGTAATTCCAATGCTAATGAAACTATCTCTGTGGAAACTGTTTGAAGCAGCCTTTTGAATGAGGAGCTTAGAAGAAAATGGTCAGGTATGAAATCAATTCAAAATGAGGCTATGATGGGAAGAGACTCAAAAATAGATACAATTTGAAAGAAGAAGGATGCTAATGGTAAATGTGTTATCACTTGTTATTATTGTAATAAGAAAGGTCACATACGCAGCAAGTGTTATGCTTATAAAAGAGATCAGAAAAAGGCTGCCATGGTGATACTAGTAATGATGCACATGCAGGTTTTGCTGAAGGTACCGATAGTGATGTATCTTGTGATGTCCTCTTTAGTGAAAATAAGCCTAGGAAGATGGATTCGAACGCCCGTTTCCACATTTGTAGAGATGCGAATTGTTTTTCTTCTTATAAGAAGAGTGTCGGCATGATTAGGACAGCCAATGGAGAAGAGCTACCAATTTGTGGTATTGGATCTATCAGATTTCGTATGGATGATTGTGTAGTTAGAGAAGTCTCTAGAATGAGACACGTACTCACTTGTTCGCATAATCTTATTTCCCTTGGTTAGTTGGATCACCGTGGTTGCACTTATGAGACTCAAAGTGGATTTTTGAGAGTGAAGAAAGGTGGTCGTGTAAGGATGGGAGGAGTATTTGGACGAATGAAACCTTTATAGCTTGGTTGTTTCTGTAGTTGACAATGGAAAGCAAGTGACGATTGAAGGACCTAGTCCACACCAAGGTGGAGAGGTTAATGTGGTCACTGCTTATGATTCTAGCATTGAGGAACATATTTTAGATAGGAGTCTTCATGTTGATGATGCTCGAGGGATCGATAATGATCAGGTAATGAGCTCAGATCGAGTGGTAGACGGGTTTCGAATTGCAAAATCCATAAAGACAAGACGAAGATCTTTGTGGTATTACAAACGTTTTTGAGATCGGATTTGTATGGTGCGCCTCATGTGGGAGATGCATCACTTGCAGAAGATGGTTGAGGTTTGTAATTTAGTGTGGTTGAGATATGGGGATTTGTGATACATCTAGATATGACATGCTTGATGTGTTGGAGATATATGATTTTGCATCAAGGTGGAGTGTTAAATTTTGATGATACAAAATCACGAATAGAAGGAAATAAATATGCAAAAGAAAGAAAGAGAAGATTTTGTTTCCTCTAATTAATAGGCATATTTGAGTATGTTTAACTTTCTCTCTAATGGGCTAATCAAATTATTTTTTGCCATCTAATGTTAACTTGGGCATTAAGTAATTGATTATATAAATAGAAAATAGAAGAGATGGTCAAAGTGTGGTGGAAAATCTATTTACTAATTTTCTCTTCTCCATATTTATTTTTTTTCTCCAACAATTTTAACCATATCGATATTTTCTCTCTTTCTCAGTTTGGTTGTTGATTCAATGGTATTTTGTTTAATTTAGCTTTGTTCTATTAATTGTAAACAAAATTTTAGTTAATCAATAATGTGGGTGTTTGGGTGGAATATTTTATGTTATTGCGTTTTGATTTCAATTCCGTCTTGTTTTCAATCCATGTTATCTCTTTTTGATTTGGGTGACAAAGATCCGTTTATAAAAGTTTCCGCAAAGCGCTACCATTTTCATAACAGAAGCGTCGACTCGCACATGCTTCACGGATGTGGGAACGCACCACCCTTATAGTCCACATGGTGGTTCATACTATATTGTCTTATAAAAATTATAGTAGTTTCCATATCTTAGTATATAACCACTTACATTGTCACATACCCGAAGATGCTGGACTATCCCTATTTTGTAGGGCATTAGTACCTTATTCTTTAAGTCATTTAATACTTCGTTCATTTTCCTAACACGAGATGCAAAAGGTTATCCCAGGATAAAGCGGAGATATAGCGAAAAGCAATGTAGATGCAATAAACTTCATTACATATAAAATTAAATATTTAATATTAACTTATCTTCGTTCTCACATCATTTATATATGAAAAAGAAGTATTGTTTAATCCTATATAGCAAAACCGAAGAATATCATGATTTATGCAGGCTAGATTTGGTGACTATAATTGATTTCTAATTTATATTGAAAACTTGATTCTTAAAATTAGGTATTTATCCTAACTTTGTTGAATTGATTTAAAAGCAAATCAATCGATTTTGTATATTAATGTTGCTAAAGCGGGTGCTAAAAAATTTTAACTGAGCAGATGTGTCGGAAAATAGCGGTGCTTAAAGCGGATGCATTGTTTAATAGCGTTAAATTAAATTAGCGTAGTAGTCAAATAACACTATGCGCTATAACGGATATTTTGTGGGACTCTAGCAGAGGCTTAACTCCACAGCCTTGGTCTTATCATCGATCTTCCAGCTCGCACGTCTTTACATACTATAATGTGTACAATAACAACATAGATTACACAACTAAATGGGCTTATGAGAGGCTATTTGAGATTGCTGCTGCGGTGGTTGATTTAATAGATCAAGAACATGATTTCCATCTTCCATGTGACACTTTCAGGTTTGATTTATGTTTGGTAATAGCATCTTGTACTATTCTTGTTGTCTTGTTCTTTAGTTTTTTGACCATTGCAATAACTGATAAGAAATCTAGGCGCATATGCAACGAAAGAAATTTGTGATTATGATGTAGACGTTTCCAAGTACTTCTATTGATGATTTGTAAAATACCATGCTTGACACCCACAATGCTCTTGCATGTAAAATTGAACTTTAACATGGATAGGGCTGTTAGTTTTGTACAAGTCTGTCTGATGTTCGGGTCCGTGGCCGAAATACATCTATCCGAGTTTGTTCGATTTTTAATTAGGACACGAGCTAGTACAACAAAATTTGTACGGGCAAAAATCTCGTCCGTTCCGTGTTCGTTCGAATTCGTTCGAATTTCTTATAATTCAATATATCTTCTATGTTTCAAGTATGAGTCCATCCAACTACATTTAGGACACGAGCGAGGACAACAAAAATTGTACAAATACAAATCTCGTCTGTTCCGTGTCCGGTCCGATTTTATTTAGAACAGAAACTGAACACACCACCGTCCAGTCCGTTCCGACCGATTTACAACCTTAAATATGGAATGAAATTTTCTAATTCGTAATAAAATACAGTTTGGACATTTTGTTCATCAATGGATATGAAATCAAATTCATATTAGGATCTATGAGTGTTGTATAGGATATGTGAAAATCGTAAGTGAAATATTTTTGATAAAATATTTGTATGAGTTATTTTGCTTTTAAACAAAAAGGAAAAGAAAGAGAAGAGAAAGTGAGACTGAGAATAGTGGTTTTTCAAAAGAAAGCTGGACCCTTTGGTTATACTAAATAATATTGTAAAAGTGAGCGATCAATGAATGGTAGTATATTATATTACTAAAAAAAATTGTTAGATATGGCATTATAAATCGGTCTACCAATTTCAACTTATTCTTCATATGCGACATGGTTATTTAACCAAACCTTTATTTGAACAATTCGTCGCATCATTTAATTTTATTCCTTTTTGTTTAATTTTTGTCCAGTCGTCTCTTCTCCTATAAAGTGTTGTTTTTCTAGCTACATTTGAATTCTTTTTACACATTTTTTGCTTAATTCTGCATTCATTTCACAAATATTTGCAAAACATCGTTGGTTTTAAAAATATTTGCAATTCTCTCAAATAATAAATTTTTGCAGAAAAACTCAAAAAAACCTGAAAATTATCGCGATTTAAACTGCAAATATTGCAAAGTGTTGGATTTTTGTGACTATATGCAAATTATTGCTATTCTTTTCTCATTTATTTTGCAAATATTTGTTGTTTATGCAAAAATGAATGAACTCAGCATTGTCTACATTTTTTCTTAATTTTATTATAATACCTCTTTATACTTTCTTGTATGGACATCCTTATACCCCTATATCGAGCATAAGTGATATATGATCCACTCGTAGATGATCATCATCATTTCTCCCTCCTAGTCATCATGAATTCCTTACAAACTCACATAATGCATCTACAAAAGAGGGCGATGGGCATGTCCCATATAATATGCTATTGTTGAAACTAGGCCAGCTTGCAGGAAAGAAATATGTGAATTTCAAAAATTTAATCATTTTGAATCTTTAACGGGCCTATGAAGTCTAAATATACTTAGAACTTTTCTAAGTTTCTTTTAAATAAAACCAAATTTTATTTAACTTCATAAATAAAGTTTCACTTTAATTTAATGTGTATGTAAGTTAGAGCATATCAAATATATTCTTATATTCAAATTTGTGTTTAAAGTTTACTTTTTGAATTTATTCAAGCAAGAAAATATTTTATTTCCATTCTCTTAACTCAATTAACTAATGAGGGGGTATAAATTTATTTACAGAATGAAACTTTTCATTTTCTTTGTCTTAAATTATTCAATAAATGAGGGATCATAAAATAAGATAGTGAAGAAACTTTTCAATCCTTCTCTTAATTAAATTATATATTTGATTAATAAAATAACATTGATGACTAAGCTAAATATGACAAGAATTGTAAATATATCCACAGCAAATATTATGCAAGTGCAACATATATGGAGTGTGCATAATCAGTGGTAATTGATATGTATACATAAAATAAACAAGAACAAATTAAATGGTTATTACACAAAAATTGAAATGGAAATAAATAATGGATGACAATGGTGATTGATGCACTTTCCTTTTTAGTAAACTTAATTAATACAACATATTAATGACAATCAATAGGTATCATAATGTAACATATTAATGACAGTGTGTGGTAACTAATAAAATTTGGAAGGCTTGTGTCATTGGTGCTGGGTTTACTGAGCCTATACTTTATGGTGAAGTTGAGTGGAACAGACTTTTCAGGAATACTAGGTGGAAGAATGCTACTTCCTTTTGGCTTTTGTTGATTCTGAAAGTGTATGTGGATGTTATATGGGCTGAGAGAAATGCTAGAGTTTTTGAGAATAAAAAGAAGGTTGATAGTGCTTTGATCAATATCATAAGTGCTAGGGTCAAGGAGAAGTCCTCACATCATGCTGCTTATGACTCGATGGATTAGGGTGGTAGTCTTGCCTTTCTTTGTTTTTTCTTGCTTTAGTGTTATTTACTGTATTCTTTCTTTACTCTCCTCGTGTTTTCTCTGTATTTGTGTTGGGAGCTTAGCATGTTATTTCTCTCCTTTGTTTTATGTATGTGTGCTTAATAAATATGTCTAGGGTCCATTCAACCCTACTTGCCTTTCAAAAAAAAAACAATGAAATGTATGTATACGTTATTGTCTTAATTAAATAAGAGAAATTGTTTCATGCTATGACAACATATGTAAAGTAAAATAAATTTTATATGAACATATACAAGTAGATCCAAAAAAGTATATATGGTATTCAATCAATGTTTTCTAATAATTTAAATTAGATAGTTATTACAGTCAATTTCAAAACTTTGATTTGTCGTTAAAATTTATTTTATTCATATGTAACTACTTAGTGCAATAAAGGGTGCAAGTAATACACACACACACACATGTATATATTAACATCCAAAACTAAAATTACACTTTGTTATAAAAGATTAAAACTTAGATCTACAATCGAAACATTGTATTGATTTCATATAAATTTCATTTTTAACTTTAAATATAATCCAATCAATAAACATGAAAATGTAAATTTTTAGATTTGAAGAAATGGAATTTAAATTAAATGTTAAAACATAGAACTAAAATAAAACATTGTATTTTAAAATATATAGATTTAGTTTCAATTTAACAAAGTAAAGAAAAGCAGCTAATCAATTCTAACATATAAACATTCAGGTCTGAAGAATTACACTTTAATTAGAATGTTTAAATCATAGATCTACACTTAAATATCGTTTTAAAAACATAAACAAATTTAATTTTGCTCTATTAAATGAAAATTCAATCATGTGATTCAACAAATAATTCTATCAATTTTTGATCAAGCAAGACAGTAATACATCGTGCAAATTATGAAAATAAAATTAAAATTCCATCAAACATTGCAAAATCACCATCTATATATAGAAAATGACATACCTTGCTACCCAATCCTTAAAACACACCTTGTTGATGTTGCCTTTGATTTGCACCTTGAATGAAGAATGCTTCTAGATCCGTTTGAATTACCTGATGATGTTGCCTAGAAATCACACCTTAAATGATGATATCTCCTTAGATCTTCAATATCTATGCCTTATCCTTGCAAGAGATGGATGAACCATTTTTTTTTTATTTGATTTTTTTACTTGAAGTTGAAAGATTCTGAAAATTTGTTTTTTTTTTGCCATGAAAAGTTAGGAGGAGAGAAAGAGATAAAATGAATGAGAATGAAAATGAATCGTAGATACAGTATGAATTGGAAAATATGTTTTATTTGAAAGAACAAAACTTTTCTCATTTTTTAATTAAAACTTCCTTAAGTAATTCCCTTGATTGTTTCTCTCTCTCTAATCCTTTCTTTACACGCATGTTGTCAAATGACATAAAATTTTCATAAATCATGTCATCAAATGAAATAAAATTTACATAAATTATTTCATACATTTATCTTTAAATTACATTGATATCGTATACCAATGCAAGCAACTATACTTTTATAAATGCATTAAAATAATTGAACAAAACTTTCAAACATCAAATAAATAATAATTAATATTTCTCAAATATCAATTAATTTAATCAATTTACAATATCTTATAAATTAATTAAATCATGTAGTTTTCCAGAGAATTCATTATTACGGTTGTGCGACTCCAAGGTGTAAATTTAGTCCGCGATTAATATCAAACTATTCGAATATTAATGTTCACATGTCACTTAGTAGGTGGTGTAACATGTTGATTGAATTTATCACTTACGCATCTGTTGGTAATATCCAATTTTACATATTATAAGCGGTACCCTATAGTGACAATTATTTACGCTAATTCTTTTCGACAAAACTATATAACATTAGGACTATAGAATTTGGTAACGGTCAAAATTCCAGTATCGTCAACATTCAACTTTATAGTCTAAACACAAAGTCATTGTTCAATAATAACAATTATTATTAACCGAAGTGCTCTGGCTAGGGACTTTGACTTTAAGTTTACTTCAGTTGACCATGATGCTAACCTCATATAACCGAGGAGACAAATCCTCTCTTGAATAGTGTTTCACTTTCAATGCTTCCACTCGACCCAACTATAGTCGTTCGATGGATGTCGCACCATGATTTAACTATAATCAACGCGGAGCTTCCACATTGAAGATCAATAGTATTCTCAAGTCGAGAGAACTATGTTAATTAGTCACATCGATATTCTCTGCTTGACGTTAGGTATATTAACCAATAGAAAACTATCGAGTGAGTCATTCCAAAGTTATATAATAACTATCAATGCATAACCTTTTGGTGTCCTCAGTAGTCATGAGTAATACACTGCCCAACATTTGAAGAGCGTTACGTACTCTGGTTTCAACGGATACATCAATATCTAGTTTCAATGCATCTTGAATAGGAATATTTAAAATGATACATTTGTTTCATTGTGATAAATTACTCATGGTTACAACACTTTGTCACTACTATCACAAAATATACCATTTATGGATTTTCTATTAAACATACTTCTAATTAAATTGATTAATTAATATAACCACTTTATATCAAATAAATAATAGAAAGAAAATACCTTATTTCGAACAAGATTAGTCAACGAGTTAGATATGTGTAACAAATTATATAATTGCCCCTAGGGCATACCTCTAACTCTATCAGTCTCTCATTTGCGCTTGGGGTAAATTATGAAATCTTATTCCAACTTCTCTAATCAGTATTCATAAAGCCAATTGGATCCGTCCCTTTGTGATTGGGTATGTTATTATGTTTTAATTATCTACCCCTCAATCAGCTCTCTTCGATAGTGATAAACTGCTTTATTATGTAAAACGATTCGGGGTATGTCTCTCGACTTCTTGTGAGATATAAGTTCTGTTACAAACTATAGTGCGACATTGTTATCATATAACAATTTTACGAGAATCTCGACATTTGGAATCGGCTCGGTTATAAATTTGCGCACTTATATTTTTTGCATACATTGTTTTTATCGCGACGCTATTCAACGCGATGTACTTTAGCTTTTTTCATTGAATCGGCCAAGGTCTTCCATTTGGAACATTTTGGAACATTTCCAACTTAAAAATTCTTGACTTGAATTTATTATTTACAAACTATACTCAATATCACTTTTGAAGTATGAGTCTGAACACTCTTTAATAAGGAGTTTTTGTTTCAGTAAATAATCTCTAGTATTTTCATAAGTACACAAGAACACTTCAAACAACCATTTAGTGATATCAATTTGGATTTGATATTTGCTTCATGTATCAAATACATACACAAATCACGTTATCGTTGTGATGACTAGGAAATTTTTAACATTTGAAATGGAATATTTAATTGATTTTAAATATTTGGAGGTTAGTTTAACTTGAATTTCGAATATAAATATGAATTTGGCAATTAAATTATTGAATTTAATTTATTAAAGTTGGAAAAAAAATTGAATCTTCAATTTTATGCTAATTAAAAATAATTCAAAGGCTTAGAAAATCTATAATGATAATACTGAGGATAATGGAAGCTTCAAAATCGAATTTGAAAGTAACTTGTTCAATTTTGGATTATATCGTTTAAATCGATATTTAAAAATAGACTTCCGAGGCACGGTCTCGGAATTTAACGAAACCAGTTCCATTGGATCCGTAATATTGAATTAATATCAGATTTCAAATTTCATAGCTTTCAAAGTTATCGTGTGATCGTACGAGATATAAACGCCTAGACAATAATTAATCGATTTAATATAAATTTATATCTCTAGTCAACAGCCGAAATTTCATCCCGTCCGCTGCTTTTCTTTCCCAACAGCCTTTCATCTCGGCCGACCTCCTTTGAAATAAGCCACCCTAGTAATCGATCCTGTCTCCTTTTCTCATTTAAATCACGCAACCTCCTTTCTTACTCCTTCAGTTCGAAAAAATAGAAATAGATGGCCGAAGCCTGAAAGAGAAAAAAATTACGTCCCTCTTTTCAAAATCAACTTTCGATTCCAGATTCTACAAATTAAATCGAAATCGAAATTGGAATCACGGTGGCCGTGATTTCAAAAAAAAAGAGAAAAAAAGGGAAAAGTAACTCGCGACTTCCTGTAACAATGGCGATGAGGCGCTCGCGATGCTGTGGAGCGCGAGGCGATCTAGCAAGTGTAATCCTGCTCACATGCATGCGTAAGGGGAGACTTGGGCGACTTTGTCGGCAATGAAGCATAGGGTTACGAACGCAAAGGCAAGCTCGCGCGCGATGGCATGGCCGTGATTTCGTTCTAGGGTTTAGGAGCGTTGCAATTTTGGGCGGCCATGGGTTCGATTTTCAGGTGGGTTTGTCAGGAGGTTGGGTGGTTTGAGTCATGGAGAATGGTGGCTTTGGAGCACGTGACATCAGGGTTCGTCATGAATATGGGATTGGGGCATCTCGAGTTTGAGAAATAAGTATAGTTTTTGTTTTAAATTTTAAACAGAAAAGAATATTTTTACAATGAAAACAATTCTGTTTAAATTAATATACACATGCATATCTTAATATGTATATGTAATTTTTCAAATTTTATAAATATATGGATGTAGAAAAATATAATTCAGCAAAAAAAAGGCATGAAAATTTATTTTAGGTATATAAATAATTCTGTTTGAATATACAGTAAGAAATTTAAATGTTAAAAAGGTTTTCAAATTTATATAGATTTTTGTTTAGTATATATGTAGTATTAAAAGAAAAATTAGTTTAACATTTATTTATTAGTTTAAACCCAAATTTACTTATTGAATTAAATAATTAAATAGTGAAAAAAATTGTTTGATTTATTCAAATATTAATAAAAATCCTATAATTGTTTTACAAGGTCTGAAACCGTAAAGGAATGGTCAAAATGGAAAATGGGTTGCATGTGTAGTCAAGGTGAGATCTTCTCACTCAATCAAATATTTTTATGATTTAAATTTTGAATAGTTAGATTTAAAATTGGTTGACTGTGTACTTGGATGATTGATTTATTATTCGTTATATTAGTTTAGAGCCTATACGCCGCATAATAGCGGATGACATTATATTTAAACCCATATACCGCGATATTCCACCTCGAACTGGAATTGGTATTATGTATGTATTTGGAGTTGTTGATTTCCCGCATTATATAGCGGATGAGTCCCTATACGCCGCATAATAGCAGATGATATTATATTTAAACCCATATACCGCGATATTCCACCTCGAAGTGGAATTGGTATTATATATGTATTTGAAGTTTTTGATTTCCCGCATTATATAGCGGATGAGACCCTATACGCCGGATAATAGCGGATGATATTTTATAAATCCCATATACTGCGATATTCCACCTCGAAGTAGAATTGGTATTTAATTGTTGTGCTAACGTCTGTGGATGTAGGGAAACAGGTTGGAGGGATCCAACTGGATTCCTCAAATATTTAATTTGTTTCATATGTTATGTGTTGATTATTTATAATCTCTGTGTGATTATATTGATGATTAAAATCGTTGAAGGCTATAATTTAGTCGAAAATGTTTTTGGTATTGTAGGATACCAAAAATAAATAAAATTTTGATTTTGAAATTTGGGTAGAAAATTTATAATAAATTCAATTCAAAAGGAATGGGTGAATTTTAAAAGAAGAAATTTAAATAGATAAAGTTTTATTTTGAAAACTTATTGAATAAATTCAAAAAATATGGGAAATTATTATAAAGGAATTTCGAGTAATATTGTTTAATAGTTGAAGAAATTATTTAAGATACGGATTTTAAATATTTGAAAGAGATAAAAGAATTTATTTAAAAAGGAAATAAATTTAGAAATTAAATTTGGGATTTAATTTGGGGTTGAAATTAATTTTAGAAATCGATTTGGGATTTAATTTGGAGTTAAAATAAATTTTTGGAATCGATTTGGAAAATCTGATTCGGTATTGGAAAATAAAATTAGAAATCTATTTGAAATTTGATTTGGTATTTGAAAGTGAATGTTTGGAAAACAATTTGAAAATCATATATCAGTGGACATTTGAAAATTTAAATTCACAATGGGAATTTTATGAAAGAAAGGGAAATTTGTTTTAAAAATAAATATTGTTTTATTTTTATAAGTGTGGAAAGGAATTTACGGATTTGGGACGTAAATTTAAAATAAATCCAGAAAGGTTTATAAGTTTATTTGAATGAACCATTTTAGAATGGAATGTGGATTTTCCCTGAAAGCCGAGAATGTTTTCAATATAGTTATAAATATAAATTGAAGTTGTAAAGATGGTTTAAGGGAAAAAAATGTTTGGAAAAATTATTTACTTAGGTTATTTTGAAAATCTTTAAAGTAAAAATATAATTTAAACTATTATAGAAGTGATTATTTAAAGTTTTAAATTGATATTTGTTTTAGAAATTGGATATTTAAATAGTTATATCCTATCTACTGATTTTACTTTAAAATTTGTTTTGGACTTGAATTTTTATATGCGATATTAGTATAATATTTTTTCATAACAAATATTTAAGCAAGCATTTTAAAATAGTTTTATTTTAAATGTTTTTAAGTATATTTTGAACAAGTATTTTATATTATTTTAAAATATTTGAACTGGGCTGATTTTCAGTGGAAATGAATAAATTTTTCAAAATATATTCCGCGTAAGGAAAAAGATTTGAAATTTGTTTTCAAAAGATTGAAATGTGGAAATTGATTTGAAATTGTTTTTAAATGGACGATGTGTGAACTTATATCTTGCGAAGATATGTTGAAATTAAATAATTTGGAAAAATTATTTGAAATCCAGTGAATGTTGATTGATAGTTAAATAACCGACTATCAATATTGGCCTTTTTAATGGCATTTGAATTTCGATGCGATCGGGAGTCGAATTCCAAGTGGATATCCGAAAACCACATCAAGCCTTTGTGATTGTGATGGATCTTTTATTTAAAAGATCAAAGAGAAAATTTTTGTGATTTTTGAAATCTGAATATAACACTTATTTTTTTAAAATAAGCGCTCGTTATTCGGATTAGTCGGGAGAGGATTTTGTGTCATATAACTCATTCCGAATAGTGATTCGACGAAATTAATAGCATTTGAAGATGGTTGTGAAGACCGGGTATCTTCGAAAATGATAGGATAACCTATCGAATGTCTCTGCACTGAGTTGCTCCGGTATAGATATCTCCACATGTGTTGGGGAGTCCGATCGGAATTGTGCATACCTGGATTAGCAAGGGCTTTTTCCTTTATTGGACGAGGTGCCTTCGGTTCTGTTCGAACCCGGAACAGACTTGTATGGTTGTATGTCTGACACTACACTTTGAGATATAAAGAAGATTTCTTTCAAATACATATCTGTTGGTGGCGGAGAATTTATTCTCTTAGCTTAACACCCTTCTCTGAGACGTACGAGCTCAGAGGTTATGTAGTTGAAGGTTATCAGTGATATACTCCCAATTTGGTAGTGTGGCATGCTAAGTGTTTTGTGTATTGATGATCATTTGTTGATCATTTGTGACCAAAGCATGGCATTCGTGTAAAGCGTAGCTTCGTGGACGAGACCTCATCGGACCTCACACCCCGGAAATGGTCGAAACAGGAAAGATGCAGCAAGGTTATGAGGGTCGCACCCTTTAGGGTATGTCATTTCCTTCTGGAAAAAGGTAGCATCATGGTATGGAGCCCAGATAATTAACCTATGTGGTTGCTGCAATCTCATTTACTGTGTGGTTGTTTCTTTATGGTTGAGGATCCTCGGATAAAGGTCGCAAACGACCGGGGGATGACATACTCGAGTAGTAGTTACCTAGTTACAGAGGTAACCCGGCCTTGTGTTGGCAGAGATCCGGGTAGGTTCTCTGGATTTCCCTCCAGAGGCGTACCCATGTGGCAGTAGGAAGTTCATTATCCTGACCATTTGGAAATCCAAAGAAACAATACGCATCCTGTACTGTTTTAGTTGTATAACCTGCCATGGAATGTGGCGGTAACCTGCTATTAAACATGGTAGCTATAGTAGGCATAAGGTCGAAATGCCTATGCTGGCTAAGATTAATATTATACTTTCGAAAAGTTTTCCACACTATGCACTAAAAATAATAATATCAAAGGATTTTCCATATCAAGCATGTTTGACTATCATAAGGAGAAATCTCCTCCAATTCTGCGTTTGCATTGTGTGTGTGGCGGGAGGCCTTATGGTAGTTTCATTTTCCAAAAAGCATAGTGGATTTCTTTTCCTTTCTTTGTGAAAATAACCATTTTTAAGATCTCACACCAGTCCCACGACTGACCTGGAGTTTATTGTTCCCTTTCTAAACTCTGGGTGCCTACATTTTTCCACACGGGCAGCCTAGAGTCAGGTTATCAGTTATTCGAGAGCGAAGTCAAGAAGTTGCTATGGAGATCTAGAGGCAAGATGGATGGAGAGACGTACCACTTATACTATGTAGTGTCCGTTTGCGTCTGGGTTAGTGCAAGTCAAATTTTATTGTACATAAGTTACTATAACTGCCAGTGTTTGTATTATGTCGTTGTAAATTCTGATAATGTGATGTATAAACTGATATAGTACTTTTGTTTTAAAGATATTCATTTATCTATTATATGTTTTCCGCTGCGAATTGTGAGATTCTATTATTGTTTCCTTTCTTCTTCTTCTACCTATTTCTTCTTTAAACCCGAAGACTCGTACATTTGTTCCACTTTGGGCTGAATTATTGGGGGATTTTGCCAGCTCAAAAGGGGTACGGATTTGCGGGCCTTTACAGTGGTATCAGAGCATTCGGTTAAGCGATAACCTTGGCTCTGTTGGTTGTTACTCATTAGAGATAGAGTCAGTATTACTCTAGAATGAGTTTGAGAGCATTAATAGATATGAGCGCGAATTTGTTGGTGAATACAAAATTGTTTTGTATTGTGATGATTGGTTTGTTGAGTGGTATATGAATTGTGGTCGATATAGTCCGTACAACTCTATCGACAGGTATCTCTTAACACTTGTATAGAACAATTCAACACGATGTTGTTTTAAAATAGGGTGAATGAAATAATTTTACCCAAAACTATTTTCGTAGATAAAGGAAATAATCTTTGTAAATTATTATAGTATATGGTTGTTTGATTGTTAGGAAGTGACAATATTATTATCATTTGAACAGGAAATTGAAATTGTAACTCCAAAATTAAGAAATAAATTCACATACAAATGGAATTTGAGAATATAAATTGTAAATGTGATTTGTAATTTGAAACGGAATTCCAGAGAAGTATTTGGAAATATTTTGAAAATAATTTGAAAATGGAGATTCAGGAAGTTTAAATCCCTTTTGATTTTGAAGATGATTTTCAAAGGTTTTGGAAAAGTGTTTTGAAGGGATGAAATCTCTAAACTCTTTTAGGTCGTTGGAAAATAACTTCGGCAGCATCATCGATGTTCATTTTAGAGTTTCCAAGAGAGGAATTACTGTAAATTATTGTAAGTGGAAGTTGTTTGCAAACTGGGTTTGGTTTTAGAAATTTAAAGGGATAATTTGAATTGATTTCAAAAATGGTTGTGAATTGTTGAAAAGACTCTGGAATCTTATAAAAAATAGTTATGGAATAAAATTTTATAAGGCGAAAAATAAAATTGTGAATGAATGAATAAATGTACAGTTGTAAGCAAATTGAAGTGAAATTGAATGTTGAAATTCATTTCGAATTTGTAAGTAAGTAAAACTGGAATTGGAATTGAATTTGAATTGTGATAAACAAAGCGAAGTATTGAAATGAAATTAGTAAGTGAAAATAATTGAAGAAATGACAAATTAATATGGTTTGAAATGAATTGAATTCAATATTTATAAATGAAAGATAAATTAAATTTATATGGAATTTGAAATCCAGTTTAAATATAAGTGGTTGTAAACCAAATGGTGAATTGAAATTTAATTGTGTTTGGGGATGAACAAAAGAATAAAACTGGAATTGAAAACTGAATATCGAAAACCAATTTGAATTGTGTGATATAAAATGAAGTTGTAAAATTAGTTCGAAGTGAACTAAAGATAATAAAGGTGGGGAAAAAATGGTTTGAGATAAATTGAATTGGAATTTGTAATGAATTTGTAAATGAAACTAATTTAAAATAGTGAAATGAATCAGTTGTGAATGAAAGATGATCGATAAAATTCGAGATTTAGAAGATAAATTGAATCCAAATAGAATTGAAACTGTAAATCGAATTCAAATGAAATTGAAAATGTAAGGTTGAATGAAAATGGTTATATAACTTCAATAGTGAAGTAAAAATGGTATAAGAAGTAAGTATTCAGACTTTTGTAATGGAATGTGCAAAATGATTTTTGAATGTAAAAATTGGATGTGGGTGTTAAATAGCTTACAGGTGATATAAAGGAAAATGGAATTGGGATTTGATTTTCGAAGATAGATTTGAATTGCTCGACAAAAAGGTATGTATTTAAATTTCAGTATGAAATTTGATGATTTTCTTGTCCAGCCGCTTGGCATTTATTTTTCTTTTGAAATCTGGGGACCTGTGGTGCCATTTTATAGTCGTACCGAGCTAGCCGCGCAAAGGAGACGCTGGCCAAATTTTTCGAAAATTTAGGAAGTTAGAAAAACTTTGAGAAAATTTTGAAAATTTGGAATTTGAATTGACTAAGAAAACAATATTGTTTGAAACTTACGGTTAAAGTTGAAAGGTTAGTTAAGGTAATAATAGATCTTTGATGTAAAAAATTGTTTTGAAAAGTTGGTAAAACTGTTTGATTTTGGAAAAACAATAATTGGGTTAAGGATCATTCTTCTTAACTAGAAATTTCGAGACGAAATTCTTTTAAGGAGGGAAGGATGTGACGACCCAGAAATTTTTAACATTTGAAATGGAATATTTAATTGATTTTAAATATTTGGAATTTAGTTTAACTTGAATTTCGAATATAAATATGAATTTGGCAATTAAATTAATTAATTTAATTTATTAAAGTTGGAAAAAAATTGAATCTTCAATTTTAAGATAACTAAAAATAATTCAAAGGCTTAGAAAATCTGTAATGATAATACTGAGGATAATGGAAGCTTCAAAATTGAATTTGGAAGTAGTTTGTTCGGTTTTGGATTATATCGTTTAAAGTGATATTTAAAAATAGCCTTTCGAGGCACAGTCTCGGAATTTAACGAAACCAGTTCCATTGGTGTAATATTGAATTATAATCGGATTTCAAATTAGTAGCTTTAGGATTTATCGTGTGATCGTACGAGATATAAACGCCTAGACAATAAATAATCGATATAATATAAATTTATAAACTCTAGTCAACAGCCGAAATTTCATCCCGTCAGCTGCTTTTCTTTCCCATCAGCCTTTCATCTCGGCCGACCTCCTCTGAAATAAGCCACTCTAGTAATCGATCCTGTCTCCTTTTCTCGTTTAAATCACGCAACCTCCTTTCTTACTCCCTCAGTTCGAAAAATCAGAAATTGATGGCCGAAGCCTGAAAGAGATAAAAAATTCATCCCTTTTTCAAAATCAACTTTCGATTCTAGCTTGTGCAAATTAAATCGAAATTGTAATCATGGTGGCCGTGATTTCAAAAAAAAGAAAAGGGAAAAGTAACTCGCGACTTCCTGTAACAATGGCGTCGAGGCGCTCACGATGCTATGAAGCGCGAGGCGATCAAGAAAGTGTAATCGCGCATGCATGCGCGCGTATGGGGAGACCTGGGCGACTTCGTCGGCAACGAAGCATAGGTTTTCGAACGCGAAGGCAAGCTCGCGCGCGATGGCATGGCCGCAATTTCGTTCTACGGTTTAGGAGCGTTGCAATTTTGGGCGGCTGTGGGTTCGATTTTCAGGCGAGTTTGTCACGAGGTTGGTGGTTTGAGTCGCGGAGAACAGTGTCTTTCGAGCGTGTGACATCAGGGTTTGTCGTGAATATGGGATTGAGGCATCTCAGGTTTGAGCAACTGGTATAATTTTTGTTTTAAATTTTAAACAGAAAAGAATATTTTTACAGTAAAAACAATTCTCTTTAAATTTAAATACACATGCATATTTTGAAAGGATAGTTAAGGTGATAATAGATCTTTGATGAAAAAGATTGTTTTGAAAAGTTGGTAAAACTGTTTGATTTTGGGAAAACATTAAGGATCATTCTTCTTAACTAGAAATTTCGGGACGAAATTCGCTTAAGGAGGTAAGGATGTGACGACCCGAAAATTTTTAACATTTGAAATGGAATATTTAATTGATTCTAAATATTTGGAGGTTAGTTTAACTTGAATTTCGAATATAAATATGAATTTGGCAATTAAATTATTGATTTTAATTTATTAAAATTGGAAAAAAAATTGAATCTTCAATTTTAAGCTAATTAAAAATAATTCAAAGGCTTAGAAAATCTATAATGATAATATTGAGGATAATGGAAGCTTCAAAATTGAATTTGAAAGTAATTTGTTCAGTTTTGGATTATATCGTTTAAATTGAGATTTAAAAATGGCCTTTCGAAGCACGGTCTCGGAATTTAACGAAACCAGTTCCATTGGATCTGTAATATTGAACTATTATCGGATTTCAAATTTCGTAGCTTTCGGAGTTATCGTGTGATCGTACGAGGTATAAACGCCTAGACAATAATTACTCGATTTAATATAAATTTATATACTCTATCAACAGCCAAAATTTCAGGCGAGTTTGTCGTGAGGTTGGGTGGTTTGAATCGCGGAGAAAGGTGGCTTTGGAGCGCATGACATCAGGGTACGTCGTGAATTTGGGATTGGGGCATCTCAGGTTTGAGCAACAGGTATAATTTTTGTTCTATATTTTAAATAGAAAAGAATATTTTTACAGTAAAAACAATTCTGTTTAAATTTAAATACACATGCATATCTTAATATTGTTGAATATGCGTTTATATGATTTTTGTTTGGTGATAATAAACATATATATATATATTCATTTAAATGTATTTGTTACTGTACTATTTTATTTTTCACAGATTAAATAAATATTCGCTGAATAAAATTAAATAACACAGAATCTGAATTCAAATAGAAATTTTATTCAAACAAATATTTATTACAATTTTGAATAGTACAAATTCAATCTCTCACTATACATATACAATTTTGATTACAATACATCACAATTTCGTATTTACATTTAACCTCACTACACATCACTCATTCACTCAATTCGTATTTTATCTTCAACTTCACTTCAAATTGAATCCAGCATCTGAGCAATCTGCAAAAATAAATATTGACGCATTAAAATTGAAAAGGAAATATTTTTGCAGTATAAAATAAAATGTGAATTTTTGAAAATAATATTTGCCTCAGTTATTTGGGTTGTTCGTCATCATTTAATTTTGAATCCATCATACACGAACAATGTGACATGCACAGTGTATCACTGTACATGCCACAATGCCGTGCACACCGATATACACTTGATAATGTTACAGGGACAGGTGAGCACAGGTCAAACCCAAATGAAAAGCCGGGTTCAACTCAAATGCAATACAAATAAAATCACAACACGCGCACAAGGTCAAACCCGAGCTATTAGCTGGATTCAACACAGGGCAGTTGTACAGGCTACGACGTCAAGCATGCGAACAGGAAAACCAAAACAATGCCCAACTCAAATAAACAGTGGGAAATTCAAGTACATCGATGCACACATTCATGAACACACATATATGGTCTGAAACTCAAAGATTCAACTCAGGTATAATCAAAGTGTACAAGCTCAAGAAAATGGTCAAGAAAACTAAAGAGCAAAATTCAGAGAGATGTACACATGACAATGGAATTTCACACAATAAATCAATTCAAGATTCAGACAATGACAACAGTGATGCAACAAAACACTAGATCAGTGAAATGCAATATGCAACAACAATGCAGCTTACATGTACACCATGACATCAAGGCCAGAAGCTCAAGTCAATGCACAACAAACTCGACAAACAACAGCATAGTCTCGACTAAAAAGATTCAATGCTATACACTTAAAGACATGTATATCAGTGTACATATATAAGCATTGAACCAAATGAAGACCCAGACTATAATGAAAGATCAACAACTACAGCAGTGTGAAACTCGGGCTTCAGAAGAATCAAGTGACACAACAATGCTCAAAGACTCGGCAATCAAATGACACAGTGTACACAAGTGAAGTCAAATGAATATCAAGACATCATGTATATACACAATGTCAACCAAAGTAGTGGAACTGCAACAACTCAAATGAACACAGTGAAATGCACAAAGACAGAGGCAACATCACAAGTCCAGCTAAATGAAGTATAAGTCAAGGCCGAAGCCATCAGAGGACATGAAACTCAGTACCGTAATGGCTAGAGCCGAAGTACATAGGGGCCACAAAATCAAAGCCATAATGATTAGTTAAAGCCGTGTTTCAAATCAAAGTCAACAACGTGATGACCAAGGAGTCGAAATCAATGCCGTGGAAGCATACCGAAGTCAAAGAGAAAGTCACGGAACCAAAAATCAAGTTCAAGTTCATACCGCTATAATCAAGCCAAGAATTCTACCGTGTCAATCAAGGAATCAAATGCATACGATTATGAATTAGTCAAAGAGAAATCTCAATCATCCAAGTAACATCAATCGGCCGATCAAATAAAATTGACAAATTCAAATATATTTGTACGAACGAAAATCAAGGGTTACAAACACTATATAAACAAATCATCATCGGCAATTTCAAAGCATCGAGTTCAAGTAAGCAAATCAGACGAAGAAAAGGCAAAAATCACATACCAGTCATCAATCGAACTCGATCAACATCGAAGCAGCCAAACGCAACTCAAGGAGACGAATGATCGACAAATCAAACACGCAAATATCCACTAATCGATCAACATAGGCGGTGCTTCGAAGATTTCTCAAAAGCCCTAATTTAAGAGCACGGAATAAAAGAGAACAGGAAGCCTCCATTTTCACCATAGAGATAACGGGCCGATATAATAAAAGAAAAAGGGGATAGGGCCGGCCTTGTTTACATTAAGGCTTAATAGTTTAAAAATAAGGTTTTTTTATTTTAATTGTGTTTTTAAATTGTTATTAATTTGTAATTTCCTTTTTAAACCGTTGTAAGTTCTAGTCGTGTGACTAGGGGACAAACTACGTGGCGTAGTTTGGGAATTCGCAACTCGGTGGCTGAGTTATGGCAGGGTTTTGAGCGTACAATTAGGTTTAGTCGATAGCGGGTGTCGTGAGTTTACGTGTGTAAGCGTCTGACTATCTAATTTCTAGTAGAAACCTTGGGGGCAGCACGTAGGCAGGGTTTTGCCGAAGCTGGGTAAATTCTGTGTCGTTCTATTTCTGCATTTTATTATTCTGCTATTTTTCTATGCTGCTATCATTCTGTAATCTGTGTTGAAATTATTTTATAAGCTTTTTCAATTAATTTTTATAATTTATACCATCACCCTATTCACCCCCCCTCAAGGGTGAAATCGATCCTACAAGTGGTTTCAAAGCTAGGTTTAGAAGTCAACATTTGTTTTAAAAATTCGTTTTTCAAAAAATCAGTTTTTGTTTTAAAAATTTGAATTTTAAAAAAGTCTTCTTTTAATAATACTTTTGTTGAGGGTCGTTCTAATATTATTCCTTCTATTTTCGATGGAACAGATTTTTTGAATTGGAAATTGAAAATGGAATTTTATTTAAAATCTGTTAATGTTAAATGTTGGGATATTATTGAAAATGGGTGTGATATAATAGATAATAAAATTATCTCGATTAATGCTATGGCTATGCATTTATTTTATTCTCATATTAATCAAGATAATTTTAATTTCATCACTCATTGTGAAAATGCATGGGAAATCTGGAATACTTTAAATGCAATATATGGTGCAAAAGTCAACAGCAATGAGAAATCCTCCACAACCAACTCAGTTAAAGAATTGTGCTTTACAGGATTTGTAATAAGCAGTTGTGATGAGGATGATGATGATGGAGCAGCTGAGCTGGCGTTAGTAATGAAGAAATTCAAAAGGTGGAACAACAAATACGGAAATCCTGCTCTAAATCAAAAATTGAAAAGCGGAATAATTAAAGCACTAGACAACTCAGAAGAACACGGGATAATTGGCAACAAACCAGGTGATATCAAGCCCAATTATCCTCGAATTCAACACGGCAAAGAAAAGAATTCAAAAAGGAAAAGTTCTGCCGCCACGTGGAATACAAGTGATGAAGATAATCAAAGTTCTTGCGGTGAGAGTGAGAAAGCAGATACGTGCCTTCATGGAAATATAACTGATAGCAACGACGACGAGCCAAGCGAGGTGTCAAAACTCACTCACTCAGTATTACTTATATATTTCCACGAAGTAAATGGCTATTTTGAACGGCTTAGGGAAAAATATGCTAAACTTTAATCACAAAGAGACACTTTGATAGAATTAAATGAACAACTTGACCAATTAGTTAAAAACTATCAAAGTAGGATCCCTAAGTGTGATGAGTGTCTAACATCCGAAGAAGAAATTAAAAAATCAGAAATTAATATAAAATCACTTGAAAATGAAATTCTGATTTTGAAAGAGAATGAAAATAGTAGGAGAGAGAATTCTATTAAAAAGTGCACACAATTGTTAAACGAAAACGAATCTCTCAAAACACAAGTCCAACAATTGTCAACGACTTTAGATAAATTTTCAAAAAGTGAAAAATCGTTGAATATGCTATTAGGAAAGCAAACTGTTAATACGGTTAAACAAGGACTTGGATATAATAATTCTGAAAATGTTGAAAGCAAGATTAATGAAGAAAATTCAATGTGCACAATTTGTAGAAAATTTGGACACAATTAAAATAATTGTTGGTATAGACCAAAACATGTGAAAACTATACCGATTTAGGTTCCAAAAGGCACAAATATAAAAACTCTCAAAGTTAAACAAATTTGGGTGCCGAAGGGAACAATTATAAATAGTTTTGGGTCTCCACAAAATCATTTTTCTAAATATTCTGCCACTAACAACCATGGACCTATAAAAACAAATAGGTCACAAAAATCTTTCATCGTGTGGGTGTGGTGGCAGGCTAAGGAACAACAACAGTGTTCTCTGGATTTTGGTTGTTCCAGAAACACAACGGGCGACAAAACAAAGTTCCTTAGCCTAGTATAAAGGTGACAGAATCACAACAGACAACAATGAAAAATATCGTAAAGGTAAAACAGGTAAAGGTATATTTATTTATATGATATATTAAATGTGCTAATCTGCACCATATTCTGAATTAAATCAGCCAATAATGTGATGACGAAATAATGATGATTTTTGACTCTGACTAATTCAACATAGTTGGCCAATTATATTCTTATGCCAAAAACACTATAAAATTCTCTAAATTCTTTGAATTACTTCATATATATCAGTTTGGATTAAAAATAGTGTTTTGTTGGATGATAATACATTTGGTTATAATACGGCTAACTCTATATTCACGGTTTTTGATTATTTACACGGCTTCAATTCAATTTCAAAAGAATGTCATTTAAAATGCTGTTAAAATTGAGTTTGGAATTTTTGGTGCACTTCATGGTTTGATCGATCAAATTCAATTAATGATAATTTTGAGTGAAAGAGAAATTCTGATGCAGATTACACTTGTAATCTAGTTGATAGAAAAATTACTAGAGGAACGTGATTTTTTTCGGGACATTTAGTAACTGCATCATTCATTCAAAGAAAATATCTGCTTATATTTTTCATTTCAAGTAATTTTCAAATAGCAGAAAATTTTCTTATAAAACCCCTTCTAGAAAATCATTTTTTGACCTTGTTTTCAGATTGGTCATTTTTAGAAAAATTGGTTTATAATTATTTTTGAATTTGATTTTAATGATTACATTGACTAATCCGACTCCCTAATGATTATCGAAAAGATGAATAGTGATTGAAAAAGTGATGAGTGTTGATATTTATTATATATTATGACTCGAGACGGTATAATTAGTAAATTTCTTTAGAAATTTAAACAAGAGTTATAAAACTTTTTGTTGGTAAAAAATTCCATGACCATCTCTAGCTATATCATATTTCTAACGACCATCACTCATCAAAATTCTATATAGTTTGTCGATATGTGGTACTTTAAACAGGAATCGTTTGTTTTTCATTTTTGCATTTTTTAAAAATAATAAAAAAATTATAGTAAAAAATAATAATAAATAAATAAATACCAAAGTATTCACACTCATTTAAAAGTCCTCACGGTTATGCATGGGTGAATTACTTGGAATTTGTTATGTGCTTCCAAGCTCATTTAAAAGTCCTCACGGTTATGCATGTATGGAACGCATATCAAAAGTTGATTTTTAAAATAAACACGTCGATTCTAATCCCATTTAAAAGTCCTCACGGTTATGCATGGTTAGAAGATACTTGAATTCATTTTTTAAAAATAAAATTGGAATGCTACTAATCTCATTTAAAAGTCCTAACAGTTATGCATAGTTAGTAGATATTCAAATTCCTGATATAAATATACCACAAATAGGCACAACTGTATGGTTTTATATGATGACATCATTCCCATCATTCTAAAAGTGGAATATGCGCCTAACAAAATATTTATGATTTTTGTTTGATTTTTTATTGAAATTTAATATTTATATTCAGTTGAGTTTTAATGTTGAATTAATATCGATAACCTTATCTCTATTTTCTCTAACACTATTATTCTTTTGCTGATAACAAAACGGGGAGAGAAAAGTTAAGATTTTGTCAAATAAAATCAAGTAAAGGTCAAATAATTTTCCATTTGCATCTAGCCTCATTTGCATATTTTTATTTGTATGCATATATGTAGAGGGAGCTTTGTATAGAGAATTAGCATTTAAATAGGGGGAGCAATTAGAGTATATCTATGATCAAATACATTTAACATATTCAAAATCTTAAATATATGTTTGTTATCATCAAAAGGGGGAGATTGTTGAATATGCGGTTATATGATTTTTGTTTGATGATAATAAACATACATATATTCATTTAAATGTATTTGTTACTGTACTATTTTATTTTTCACAGATTAAATAAATATTTGCTGAATAAAATTAAATAACACAGAATCTGAATTCAAAAAGAAATTTTATTCAAACAAATATTTATTACAATTTTGAATAGTACAAATTCAAGCTCTCACTATACATATACAATTTTGATTACAATACATCACAATTTCATATTTACATTTAACCTCACTGCACATCACTCATCCACTCAATTCGTATTTTATCTTCAACTTCACTTCAAATTGAATCCAGCATCTGAGCAATCTGCAAAAATAAATATTGACGCAGTAAAATTGAAAAGGAAATATTTTTGCAGTATAAAATAAAATGTGAATTTTTGAAAATAATATTTGCCTCAGTTATTTGGGTTGTTCGTCATCATTTAATTTTGAATCCATCATACAAGAACAATGTGACATGCATAGTGTATCACTGTACATGCCACAATGCCGTGCACACCGATATACACTTGATAATGTTACAGGGACAAGTGAGCACAGGTCAAACCCAAATAAAAAGCCGGGTTCAACTCAAATGCAATACAAATAAAATCACAACACGCGCACAAGGTCAAACCCGAGCTATTAGCTGGATTCAACACAGGGCAGTTGTACAGGCTACGACGTCAAGCATGCGAACAGGAAAACCAAAACAATGCCCAACTCAAATAAACAGTGGGAAATGCATGTACATCGATGCACACATTCATGAACACACATATATGGTCTGAAACTCAAAGATTCAACTCAGGTACAATCAAAGTGTACAAGCTCAAGAAAATGGTCAAGACAACTAAAGAGCAAAAGTCAGAGAGATGTACACATGACAATGGAATGCAACAAGTTTACACAATAAATCAATTCAAGGTTCAAACAATGACAACAGTGATGCAACAAAACACTAGATCGGTGAACTGCAATATGCAACAGCAATGCAACTTACATGTACACCATAACATCAAGCCAGAAGCTCAAGTCAGTGCACAACAACCTCGACAAACAACAACACAGTCTCGACTAAAAAGATTCAATGCTATACACTTAAAGACATGTATATCAGTGTACATATATAAGCATTGAACCAAATGAAGACCCAGACTATAATGAAAGCTCAACAACTATAGCAGTGTGCAACTCGAGCTTTAGAAGAATCAAGTGACACAACAATGCTCAAAGACTTGGCAATCAAATGACACAGTGTACACAAGTGAAGTCAAATGAAAATCAAGACATCATGTATATACACAATGTCAACCAAAGTAGTGGAACTGCAACAACCCAAATGAACATAGTGAAATGCACAAAGACAGAGCAACATCACAAGTCCAGCTAAATGAAGTATAAGTCAAGGCCGAAGCCATCAGAGGACATGAAACTCAGTACCGTAATGGCCAGAGCTGAAGTACATAGGGGCCACAAAATCAAATCCATAATGATTAGTTAAAGCCGTGTTTCAAATCAAAGTCATCAACGTGATGACCAAGGAGTCGAAATCAATGCCGTGGAAGCATACCGAAGTCAAAGAGAAAGTCACGGAACCAAAAATCAAGTTCAAGTTCATACCGCTATAATCAAGCCAAGAATTCTACCGTGTCAATCAAGGAATCAAGTGCGTACGATTATGAATTAGTCAAAGAGAAATCTCAATCATCCAAGTAACATCAATCGACCGATCAAATAAAATTGACAAATTCAAATATATTTGTATGAACGAAAATCAAGGGTTACAAACCCTATATAAACAAATCATTATCGGCAATTTAAAAGCATCGAGTTCAAGTAAGCAAATCAGACGAAGAAAAGGCAAAAATCACATACCAGTCATCAATCGAACTCGATCAACATCGAAGCAGCCAAACGCAACTCAAGGAGACGAACGATCGACAAATCAAACACGCAAATATCCACTAATCGATCAACATAGGCGGTGCTTCGAAGATTTCTCAAAAGCCCTAATTTAAGGGCATGGAATAAAAGAGAACAGGAAGCCGCCATTTTCACAATAGAGATAACGGGCCGATATAATAAAAGAAAAAGTGGATAGGGCCGACCTTGTTTACATTAAGGCTTAATAGTTTAAAAATAGGGTTTTTTATTTTAATTGTATTTTTAAATTGTTTTTAATTTGTAATTTCCTTTTTAAACCGTTGTAAGTTCTAGTCGTGTGACTAAAAGACAAACTATGTGGCGTAGTTTGAGAATTCGCAACTCAGTGGCTGAGTTGTGGCAGGGTTTTAAGTGTAGAATTAGGTTTAGTCGATAGCGGGTGTCGTGAGTTTACGTGTGTAAGCGTCTGACTATCTAATTTCTAATAGAAACCTTGGGGGCAGCACGTAGGCAGGGTTTTGCCGAAGCTGGGTAAATTCTGTGTCGTTCTATTTCTGCATTTTAATATTCTGTTATTTTTCTGTGCTACTATCATTCTGTAATCTATGTTGAAATTATTTTATAAGATTCTGCAATTAATTTTTTTAATTTATACCATCACCCTATTCACCCCTCCTCTAGGGTGAAATCGATCCTACAAATATGTATATGCAATTTTTCAAATTTTATAAATATATGGATGCAGAAAAATATAATTCAGCAAAAAAAAGGAATGAAAATTTATTTTGGGTATATAAACAATTTTGTTTGAATATAAAGTAAGAAATTTTAGTGTTAAAAGGTTTTCAAATTTATATAGATTTTTGTTTAGTATATATGTAGTATTAAAAGAAAAATTAGTTTAACATTTATTTATTAGTTTAAACCCAAATTTACTAGTTAAATTAAATAATCAAATAGTTAAAAAAATTGCTTGATTTATTCAAATATTAATAAAAATCCTATAATTGTTTTACAAATTCTGAAACCGTGAAGGAATGGTCAAAATGGAAAATGGGTTGCATGCGTAGTCAAGGTAAGATCTTCTCACTCAATCAAATATTTTTCTACTTTAAATTTTGAATAGTTAGATTTAAAATTGATTGACTGTGTGCTTGGATATTTGATTTATTATTCGTTATATTAGTTTAGACCCTATACGCCGCATAATAGAGGATGATATTATATTTAAACCCATATACCGCGATATTCCACCTCGAAGTGGAATTGGTATTATATATGTATTTGTAGTTGTTGATTTCCCGCATTATATAGCGGATGAGACCTTATACACTGCATAATAGCGGATGATATTATATTTAAAACCATATACCTCTATATTCCACCTAGAAGTGGAATTGGTATTATATATGCATTTGGAGTTGTTGATTTCCCGTATTATATAGCGGATGAGACCCTATACGCCGCACAATAGCGGATGAGACCCTATAAAACAATTCAATTCATTATCTAAATATACACAGATAGATAATTCACAACACAATAGATAATCAACATTATCATCAACAGATAATTCATATCATAATCAGATAATCTATATTATCATCCAGAAGCAACCAATGCATCCATATCATTACATTACTCATCTCATAACTGAGATTACAACCAATACATGGCAATCAATACCAATCATCAAACATAAGCAACTATCTAATGATCACACCATTTATAATTAATTTAAAATGAATTAAATTAATTACCTAAACTCTAATTAATTTAAAATGAATTAAATTAATTACTTCATCATTAAAATTCTGCTTATCTTAACCATTAATTGATTACAAATCAATTTATAAATCATCATCCCAATATTCATTTCAATTAATCCTTATTTATTAACTATCTCTAATTACAATAAGTAATTAACATTTAATATTACTTACACAAGTTAATTATATTAAACCCTTTGCAAATAATTAACTCGTAATTTCTTAATTAATTAATTAATCATTTATCCATTATTAATCATATATTAATTAATCAATTCCAAATTACATCATTAATTAATTAATTAATGATTTCTGATTATATTTAATCAACTTCTATATAAATTAATTACATAAGTAATTAATCTTCAATTTAAACCATATATATTAATCACCCATGATTAATAGCCATTTAGTAATTAACTGCTCTAATTACTCATCCCATAATTAATTACTCTTAATTAATTATCTTAATTAATCCTTGATTAATTTCAAAATAATTTAAATTCAAATTACTATAATAAATATCCTTAATTACATTCAGTAATTATTAATTAGATTACTTCCTTAAGTAATTACAAATTCATAAATTACATAAAGTAATTATCAAACAATCCATAAATGTTTAAATTAATTTACTAAATTAATCTAAACTAATCACATAAATCAAATTAATACACCAAGTAATTAATTCATTAATTACCTTCATTAAGTAATTAAACGATTGATTATTATTAATTAATTAATCTAATTAATTATCAAAAATTAATCACATTAATTAATTGTTAAAATAATCTTAAGTTAATGACCTTCATTAACATTTCTTAATTACTTAATTAAGAAATTAACTTATATTAATCATTATTAATTATCAATTAATTAATATTTAATTATCATTTTATTAATCTCTAATTATTAATTAATTAAGTGTTAATTAAAATCTTAATTAATCATTAGTCACTTGATTAAGTAAATCTTAATCATGAATTAAAATTTAATTAACCATCCTTAATTATAGATTAATTAACCTTAATTAATTAACTTTAAGTCTTAATTAATTAACTTAAAAATTATTAATTACTTAATTAAACATCCACATTATTAATTAATTAAATAATTAATTACCCATTTAAATTAAATTAATAATTTAAATAAAACCAATTTCCTTAAGTTTAAAATTAAAAAAACATTCTTCTTTATACAAAGTATTTTAAACACTTTGTTTCAAACAAAAATTCAAATTTAAAATTTTCTTTTAAATTCAAACTGAAACACAATTTTAAATTTCATTTCAGATTCAATCTTAAAAATTAAAACTTTACTTACACTTCCATCTTCATTTTTAAATTCAAGTTATTTAACCTTTTCTAAAAAAGGTTAAAACAAATTTAAATTTAAAAACTTATTGAATTTTAAAACTGTCATAAAAATCAAATTCCAGGTTCAAAACTGAATTTAAACTTATTTTAAATTCTTATTTCATAATTTAAAACTTATAGTTTTAAATACAAAACCAATGTTTCTTTATACTTTAAAAAGTTTAAAAATCTAAATTTAAATTCCAGATTTAAATTAAATTCAAACACAGGTTCCATATTTCTGTTTTCCAGATTTTAAACTTGTTTTTAAGTTTCAGTTGCATTTTAAAATTTGCTTTTAAATTTAAATCAGAAAAACAGTTTCCTATTTTAATTTAAAACATCTTACATTTTGAATTCAAATTGTTCCAAAATCCATGATTTAAATTATTGAATACATAATTACATTCCAGGTTTGCAAATTCCCTGTTTGAACTTAATTTTACAAAGTTAAACTTACTTTTAAATTTAAATAAAACAGAAAACAGTTTCTGTTCTATTTTGAAATCAAATTAAAATTTAAAAGAATTTTAAAATTTATTTCAGAGGCCCAAATTTAGAATTCAAATTCAATTCTAGATTCAAACACAGTTTCAAATTTGATTGCAATATTCTTTACTTCAGTTTGTAAAACCTGGAAACAGTTTCCTGATCAAACTCTAAAACTAATTAAAAATTTCAAAATTTAAATTATTCCAAAAACCCAAAATTTAATTAATTGAATTTATATTTAAATTCATATCCAACTTTAGTTTTCAGATTTTTGTTTGCATTTACTTTCAATTCAACTTTTAGAAACCTGGAAACAAGTTTCTGCTCAAAACTAAAAAAACCTGAAACCATTAACACTAACCCGAGCTATCCTATAATCTACTCCGAGTAAATCACTTCCTAACTTCGAGTCACTTCCCAATTCCCCCGAGACCATCCCGAAGTAAAAACTCTGCAACCAAAACATCACCACCAGAAAATTCACATCCCTGCTCTGTGCACATGTACCCACGACGCAACCCATACCGACCACCTCTGATGATCTCTACACCTCACCAATCAACCACGGCCCCATTCACGATCATCACAACACCATCCAAAATTCAAATTCGAAAACTAGTTTCTCACCCAAACCTGGAACAGGCCGACAGCAACAACATCCCAACCTGTCAATCATCAATTTCCCCCATCACCGTTCACCATCACCTTCCATACTCCGGCAAGGACTTAACCAAACCACCATCCATCCCCACACGAATCGCGGTTGAACTCGATCAACCCAAGAGTCCATATTCAAACAAAATCAGAGACCCAAATAAAACTAGGGTTCTAAACCTGGAAACCCAAATTGCAACACCAAGATTGAATTTTAATTCAATTCAATATTTTCCTATGATCTATAATAGATACACTGTCTCTAAAAACAAATTCAACCAATTCAATTGCGTGCATAATCTGTACTCAGCTAATATGTAAAATACAGTAATTTCAAAACTGTATTTATTTTACAGCACTATAAACTGTAATATTATTTTTAAAAATCATAACTTTGGAAGTTGTTTTGAATTGAATTTCTGATACATTGATTCATGATCCTTTAAATTTTCCATTTATACAGAATTAAGTTGTGATGTTTATGTTGCAGACAGTACCCAAACTATACTGCAAAAAGAAAACCTTTAAAATTTATCATATCATGAAATAAACAAATTCCATTCAATGATAAACATAATAGCAAACAGATTAAGGGATAAGAATTATTTCTGAACTTTAATGGTACAACCAGAACCTAGGAAAACCAAACATACCTCACACCATATATGCACAGGCAATTTAAAAAAAACATAAACAAAATTAAACTCATAAGATAAACTAGCATGCAATCCTACTAATTTATTTAAATTTAGGGGTTACTCACTGTTTTAAAATTGCAGAGCACGGTCCTGAATGTTGAAAACCCCTTTTGAAATCTTTTTGAACATCCTTTGCAAACTGCTTCAGGTTCAAAAAAAAATTGAATGCAGGAACCATTTGAAGTTGCAGTTCAACTCAAGTTGTTTCTTGAAAACATACAGGCTTTACTTGATAAAAATTGAAATGCAGGCATCTAGTTTTGGAGGATGCAGACAGAGCCAAATTCTTCTTGCTTAAAATTGAATGCAGGCTTCAACTTGATTTAATTTGCATATTCCAGAGTTTTGAAAAATGAATGCATGCTTTGGTTTACACACATGCAGGTTTTCTTGCTTGCAAATGAAATGCAGATTTGTATTTTGAAAAAGAGGAGTTTGAATGCAAATGTTTACTTGTTAGAGAAATGCAGTTTGAAGAGATGAACAAAATTTCTCAACTGAAAGAAATTTTGATTTAGAATGAAAGAAAATGAGAAAGAGGAGAAGAAATGAGTATGCAAGTTTATATAGCTATTTTATGATTTAAAATTAAAGAAAAAAAATAAAAATTTGAAACATGACACTTGTTGATCTACTCACTTAAATATTCAACACATGTTTAACTTAGGCTTTAATAACTTACACATGTCATTATTAAATGATTGGTTATCTTAATTAAAGTTAATAAATGTTTAAATTAAATTAATTAATTCTTATACTTCGTTTGTATATAATTTAATTCTAAAGAATAAATCAAAGTGTTATTTTAAATAAGACAATATACAAATTTATCATTTGAAAGAGAAACTTTTAAACAATTAAAATAAATTTATAAAAGATTTTGTAACTTATTTTAATATTCAAACTTAAATTAAAATGAATTTTAAACCAATTAAAACATTTTTCTCATATTTAAAATCATATAGTATTTTATTAAATATTTTTGAAAAGCTTAAATCCAAAAATAAATCACAAATTCCTAAATTCAAAACATTAAAATTATGCTATACTAATTTAATTAAAAATAACTTGTCTATTTAAAATATATATAAATACATATACATTATTAAATAGAAAACAATTTTATCAGTTTATAAAAATAAATTCACAAATTAAATATTTAAATAAAGAAGATTATTAAATCAAATCAAATTTATTAACAAAAATTTATCAATTCAATATAAATTTAAACACAGATTATTAAATTTATATTGTCATAAATTCTGGGATATTACAACTACACTTCGAGATATAAAGCAGATTTCTTTCAAATACAACTCTGTTGGTGGCGGAGAATTTATAATCTTAGCTTAACACCCTTCTCTGAGACGTACGAGCTCAGAGGTTATGTAGTTGAAGGTTATCAGCGATATACACCTAATTTGGTAGTGTGGCATGCTAAGTGCTGCTGTGTGTTGCTGATCATTTGTTGATTATTTGTGACCAAAGCACGACTTTCGTGTAAAGCGTAGCTTTGTGGACGAGACCTCATCGGACCCTACGCCTTGGAAATGGTCGAAACAGGAAAGATGCAGCAAGGTTATGAGGGTCGTACCCTTTAGGGTATGTCATTTCCTTTTGGAAAAAGGTGGTATCATGGTATGGAGCCTAGATACTTTACCTATGTGGTTGCTGCAATCTCATTTACTGTGTGGTTGTTGCTTTGTGGTTGATGATCCTCGGATAAAGGTCGCAAACGACCGAGGGATGACATACTCGAGTAGTAGTTACCTAGTTACAGAGGTAACCTGGCCTTGTGTTGGCAGAGATCCAGGTAGGTTCTCGAGATGTCCCTCCAGAGGCGTACCCATGTGGCAGTAGGAAGTTCTTTAGCCTGATCATTTGTTGAAAATCCAAAGAAACAATACGCGCCCTGTACGGTTTTAGTTGTATAACCTGCCATGGAATGTGGCGGTAACATGCTATTGAACATGGTAGGTATAGCAGGCATAAGTGTGAAATGCCTATGCTGGCTAAGATTAATATTATACTTTCGAAATGTTTTCCACACTATGCACTAAAAATAATAATATCAAAGGATTTTGCGTATCAAGCATGTTTGACTATCATAAGGAGAAATCTCCTCCAATTCTGCGTTTGCATTGTGTGTGTGGCGGGAGGCCTTATGGTATTTTCATTTTCCAGAAAGCGTAGTGGATTTCTTTTCCTTTCTTTGTGAAAATAACCATTTTTAAGATCTCACACCAGTCCCTCGACTGGCCTGGAGTTTATTGCTACCTTTCTAAACTCTGGGTGCCCACAATTTTCTACACGGGCAGCCTAGAGTCAGGTTATCATTTATTCGGGAGCGAAGTTCAGAAGTTGCTATGGAGATCTGGAGGCAAGCTGGATGGAGAGACGTACCACTTATACTATGTAGTGTCCGTTTGCGTCTGGGTTAGTGCAAGCCAAATTTTATTGTACACAAGTTACTATGACTGCTAGTGTTTGTATTGTGTCGTTGTAAACTCTGATAATGTGATGTATAAAATGTATCGTACTTTTGTTTTAAAGATATTTATTTACCTATTGTATGTTGTTCCGCTGCGAATTGTGAGATTCTGTAATTGTTTCCTTTTCCTCTTCTTCTACCTCTTTCTTCTTTAAACCCGAAGACTCGTACATTTGTTCCACTTTAGGCTGAATTGTTGTGGGATTTTGCCAGCTCAAAAGGGGTACGGATTTGCGAGCCTTTACAGAGTTATCGTAGACAACATAACATGTATGATAATTCCTATTGCCAATGCATAAAGAACTAATCTCACATGCTCCATATTAAACAATTTAATAAGGTATCTTTGCATATCGATTTGGAACATTCCCAGCATCTTTTATTTTCATTATAAAAGACATCATTTACACTCTAAAATTGAGCATTAAAACAACTAAGGTTGATTTTAACACAAGTGCATTGTTAAAATCAACAATGTGTTGTTATAGTTTAGAAATATCAATATATCTTTTAATGTTCTTTCTTATCAACACACGCTTCCTCTGCATTTTGATTGTTAATCAATTTATTTGATTTTGATTAATTTTTTTTAATTTTGATGCTTATAAAATGATACTTTCTATCATTTCTTGGATCATATCCAAAGACCCACACAATCAACATCCTCCAACTGACTTCGAGACATTTTTGGTGATTATGTGTAAACAGCTTTAAATCATTATTTAGAATTTTCTGTTTCAATACATATGTATCAAACACAAAGTCATACTATGTGGTAAATTTGTGAGTAAATCTGAATTAGCTTGAGCACATTGAATACTGAATCTATTATGCTAATTTCAACAATTGAAATTTACGATATTATTATTATCATCAACATTGCTTATTTAATTCCAACCACATTAGTCTTGCTTATAAAGACATAATCGCGGCCAATGGATCACATACCTTCGGTTACGACTATCAAAATCATATTTTGATAGCGCACTTGGAATTCTTTTGGATTTGCGCATCAACCATATTATAGAGTCAACACTCTTAATGGTTTAATTAAGCAACCGATGGTTATATATTTTCGGTATTGATAAGAAACTCATAATTTCACTTGTGCAAGAATACTTATTAGACACTCTAATACGATGTTTTCGTTTAGGTTAGTTAAATTCATTTCATCTCATCTAATTAGTTCTATCTATAGATCGTATCTATTTCCATTTTACTTCAATAATTCCTTAAATAAATTCCTTTACAATGAAGTTTGTATTTCTTGAAACAACAATTGTTTCTCAGTGCAACAGAATAGGTATTCATAAACGTTTTATAAGTTTCTTTATTTATAAAAATGATTTGGTTTTATTTTACAAAACTTATGTTCAAAACATAAATATGTCATCCAATGGCAGTCTTTCCCAAAATCCTTTTGGGCAGACTCATACAAGATCCCTTATGAATATTTATTACGGGCAATCTTTTGACTCGCACAACCTGCCAACTCCCTAACTTAGGATATGTTAGAGTTTCTTATAAACCCTTATCTTGTGTGAGTTTGTAAACTGTTATTCAGATGAAACAATATTAATCTTGTGTACTGCTCTTAAATACATGACCTTGTAGAAAGGAACCAACTCAACTTCACTCACAATTAATCGTACATTACCCAATAAATTTCAATTATTTCTTATTGATACATCATTATGTATTACATGGAGGAGTGGCTTTTTTAGATTGAATCTTTATTCATTTTTAGGTACATTTAAAACCTTTTCCAATATACTCACTCATTCGATCAAATTATACCATTTCTATCCCATGTTAATTTATTTACTTTTGTTTTCTACTCTATGAGTTTGCTATAAATATACTACATGTGTATCAAATACACATGTCCATGTCAGTAATAACTCATCGGTGAATATGACGAAGTACATGGAACTATTTTGGTATTAATAAACTTATGGTTGCATACATTTACATATATCTATCCGAAGAGTTCATCAACTCTTATGATGCTTCCACTAATATGGTGCACAACTCTTCAATTGTTAGAGATATAATTAACCAGTGTCATATGATTCATAATCATCATATAATAAAAATTATTTCTCAAAGTTATGACTTAGTCTATAATTCCAAAATAATTGTAAATAATTTGAGATACTTTTGTATTGTCAATGCATCACTTTTGTTGTGAAAACAATTACCACATCATAGTCTTTATTTCATAACGAATATTCATAATATTCATATTGAAATATAGCTATTTCTATTTCTCGTCAATTACCGAAAAATAACCATTATTTCATAAACAATGTTCGGTACATTTTATGAAATTTTTTTCATAATACGATGCAATCAATAAGTGCAATACGGCATGCTCCCTCTATTTCTGTCATTACTATAATAACGTACTAAATTTAGAGGCCCATCATCCACTTAATACAATTTATTTCTTTCATACTGCACCTAATTTACAGCGGAAAGTTCTTTGATCAACTACCCTAAACTCAAAGAAATAAATCAAATAGAAAACAATTTTCTATATGAAAATACATTTCGAAATAGAAATCACATTTATTATTCCAATGCTAAGTATCAATCATCATTATTACAATTCTCGTTTCCATTGTTTCTTTATGAAGCAAACATGACGATTCACTCTCTTCATCCCAACTATGCCTTAGATCATATCCACTCTTGTATATTCGCTATTATTTCTAAATGGTCAAATCATTCAAAGCAAAACCCTTGCTACAGTTCATAACAAACTCTTTATAAAAGGGCATTCAATTATCCTTAGCTTTTAAGGATATTAGGTATGTTCCACTTTACTTAAACATATCAAACTGACATTTCATTGATCGAGTACTTTGATTTACATTGTAATTTTGGACTAGTGTTAAGTTTAACATGATACGATCCTTTTGTAATAATCAGATTGAATACTCGATCTCACACTAAGGTTTTGTTTGGTTTTTCGGATAAACTAATTTCATCGAAATATAGTACACTAGAAACTTTAACCGTTCACCATAGAACATTCTATGGAATTGTATATGGATCAAATATCCATAATTTTGTATTGGCTTTAGAGTTCGAAACTCATAGAATATGATACATGATCTTGACCAATTAAATGCGAAAGTGACCAAACTACAAATGTATTCAGTAGCTGTAAAATCAAGCACTTGCATGGGTGTTGAAACATTAACATGCAATAATCTTTTATTGATAAGTATATGTTATATTTCTATTTATCAATCTTCAATTCATTAGTATATCTTAACTGATAAACATTTTACCAATCTTATCAAATGTACAAATTTATCATTGTAATTAATTATAATATTATTTAACATGCGTTCTTACAATATTAGAAAGGTTAAATGTTACCATTTCATTTTTCTAATAAGGTTCCCACTGGTCTTTTATGTTTCTCCAAGCCCTAAGATGAAACATAGAAGTCTTTCGACTTCAATAGTGGTTTTTGGGACTTGTTTGTCTTGATATTCTGACTTTGAACTTGTTCAACAAATCATAGCCCGACAAAAGATGGATAACTTCTTATCGGTTGTATCACATGCAACTCCTAACCCATGTTTCTTTGTCCTAATCTCATTTCGACCTTGAGTTTTCTCAACAAATCGTAAGAGATTATTCACTCGTACCTACCATATCGCAATAGCCTAAGTATAGTATATATATCTTGAGTTTGCTCAACAAATACATATTGTTATCTTACCTCGTTTATTCAATAAATTAATAATACTACACATAACATCCCTATCTACAGTTTGCTCAATAACTAAGGAGTATGTATACAATTTATTAATATATATATATGGTAGATGACAACATTGTATTGAAGATTCACAATCTTTAATATATTATTGAGTGATATCAACTTATGGACTAATGTATTTCTTGTGAAATACCACCGTAATTCAAGTATTAGACACATCAGAAATCACGATATGTCTACATTTACGTGTGTATTTATTCCTTAAGTCTATTTGGGTTTCTTTAATGTTCCACCTTTAGTTTATACATTCATGTCATATAAGTTTTATTAGTATATAACTTTTATATTTCATATTACTTATATGATAGTCTTATATGTAATATATTATTTAATTAAATCTTATTTAATTAATTTAAATTAAATAAATCTTTAATTAATTTTATATTAGTATTCCAATACAACATTTATATTGGACATATCTACTATAACCTTTATAGTGTATACTATAACCTTTATAATTAACACATATCTTATATAGGCGTATTTTTATTTATTTAATTAATATTTAATTAAACAATTTTAAGTAAATTATATTAATTTAATATTTTATCTTATACACATACATGCATACTTATGTCATCTTAAACACTTTTACATAACATAACATATATCAACATATATAATACATGTATATATATATATATTAATTAATAAACTTAAATAATTAATTTGTTTTATAAATCTTGTTAATAAATTTTAAATTTCAAACCTAATATTTAAATAATTTCAAACATTTTGAAATTTTCATTACATTTATAAACATTTTGAAAATTTATGTTATATTATAACCAATTATAATAAACATGTTTTTATTTTAAATTTAGCTTTTAAATTTAAAATATTGTCCTAATTTTCAAAATTATCCCAAGGCCCGATTCAAATTTGGTATAATTTATCAGGGGGAACCTTTAGGCTCACTTCACCTTTCCGACCAGACACGTAACCAGGTAGGAAAGTGTAACGACCCGTAAATTTAACCGGTTTTAATAACGCGTTTATTTGAAATTTTGTGAAATTTTAAACGATAAAATTTTTAAATATAAATTTGATATTTCGAATGCGTCTAGTTAAACATAGCAACCGGTAAATTTTCGTCCGAAAATATGAAAGTTTATTTCGCGCGTAAATTTACTTCAATTTAATCAGTTAAAAGTGATGAAAATAAAACGTTTTCAAAACCAAAATATTTTTACATAGAAAAATTCTAAACCATCTTTCGAGCAAGTTGTCAGTTTGTCGTTTTTCCAAATTCGGACATCTTTAGCTCCGTCGATCTTATTTTTCTGTGTTTTTCATGCATTTTCCGCTAGTATAAAAATTCGAATTTTTTTTTTCGATCGTACCGCTAACATCTGTATACCGTTTTGATCATCTCGTCATTCTGATCTCTGCGGTATATTCAAATTTTATTTTTGAAGACCGGTACACGGCGGAAGCGACAAAACAGCTAGCCGTATCGTTAACCGTTTTCAAACTTTCGACATCTGTGGCCTTTCATTTGTTACTTATTTAGATTAAACAGCCACTTCTTATAAATTCTCATGCATTAACAATGGACTTTTGTGGTTCTACTTTTATGATTTCATATTGTCATTTGGTTCGTTAATTTATTTCAGCCTCTTCGTTTCTTACTTAGGTTCTGTGAATGCTCATATTAAATTATACAAGTCTTAATATTTATTCCAATCACCTATTCGTTCTCTGTGCCTTGCGTCCATTAGCCACAGCCTGTCCATTTCTTTTGCCTCTTGGAGAAAAGAAAATTGCAAAGCTATCATTTTTCCACTAAAACCACACATCTGTCACCTTCCTCTTCCAACTGTGCTTCATTTTCTTTTTCTTTTCCTTGCGTGAACACACCCATGCCTTGGCCTCTTCACCTCTCCACTCTCATCACCTTCCCACCGGCATACACAACCGAGCCTCCACTGTCAACCGCATCCCTATGCATTGCCTCATCTCAGTTCACCGAGCAGTCCGCCCCATCCTTCCACCCGCGCCCCCTCTTCCATCGTCCCCCTGATCAGCAACTCTCCCCTACACAGCCGTACACAGCAACCATGTCAGCACTCGGCAGTACCACACCTAAACCGAACTCTTTCCTCCATCGTTTGTTCATGGACGACCCTCCATTTTCACGAAGGCAACGCAGCCGAGCCATGTGCGAAAATCCCTGCTCCTTTGCTCTAGTTTCATCGGCATGCCTTCTTCATTTTTTTTTAAAAAGGTACGTGTACATTGATTAAGTTATTTGAGTGTTATTTATATATTGCATAAAGTTATACAGTTTATAGATGTAATATAATGTTTTTTTTAACTAGTGCATATAGACTATATATGTTGACAAAGCTTGGTTTGAAGATATACATGCATGAGTCAGGTTATAGATATAGATACTGTATATCGGTTATATAAAATTGCATGCGTATGTGTTAGTTTAGTGCATGAGTGCATATGTACGTGTCTATAGTACTTGTATTTTATTTTATTTTAAAAAGAAAATATATTGCTTATATAGAGGATATTTGTATAATATAGTATATTGGTTAATAATATACTTGCATGTCAGAAAATGGTTTAATTTACCTGCACATGCATACGAACATTTGTTGACATACAATGGTTTATAAGTATGATAGGATATGGGTATTTTTCTATTTCTCGAGGGTATATAGGCTTGAACCTGCTTTATTGAGCTTATATATATATTTTATAATAAAGTGTGTCTGTATATGATTTTAGAATATATATAAGTTATATAAAAATATTCAAGGTTTTGTTATCGGTGTTTGAACCCATGTGTTTATATTCAGACATTGGTTTACAATTTTTTTTTAAAGGAATGTATAGGTATATCTATAAATTGGTCGGCAAATATAATATGTGAGTTTATATATATATATAGATATACAATATATTAGTTTTATATATAAAATACGATATTGTATATACAAGTTTTATATAGAATTTCATAACATGCTTATGTATATATGTTTTACAAATGAGTTTACGATATAGAACTATATGTATAGTTATGTTACTGTAACCTCTCTGATTGTTTAAAATCTGTATATATATAAGTATATTAATAAGAGCTAGCTTGTATCCAGTTGTATGAGTTGCACTAATATATATGTATTACAGAGTTTGTTCTGTATATGTTATATACGTATATGGTGTGTGTATGGATATATATCACATATATGTTATTATATGTTGTTAGTCTTAAACAGTTAGTTATATGTCAGAACGCATATTTTATTATGTTCATATTTCGAAATTCTACAGTAGGGTATATATATTTTAATATATGAGTTACCATTTATAACTGATCTTGACATATATATATTTTTTAAGTCTGCATGCATACTATTTTCTCTAAAACATAACAAATAGGGATTATTTATTCATGTGTTTTGGGTCTGCAAAGATAATAGGAGTGTTTTTATGATGTAATAATTGAGGAAATATATTATTATCATTATATATATATATATATATATATATTAAATATCAATTTGAAAATACATTTAACCATTTATATATGAGTAGTAGTTTAAACAATAATTTGGATTCGTATATATTTTATTTAAAATTCGTTTGAATTTAGAATATGCTTTATATACGTAAATAGTTACATATAATTATATATATGTCTGTATAAATTCATTTTACCAATTACTTTCATTGATCTGTTCTGATTTGATTTCGGCAATTCCTATTTATCAGCTTTGCTCGACGATTCGTGCCAATCTAGTTTATTCCGAAAGTCGTGCTTGCGATCCGTGACTCGACTTCGTTGTCTATTCTTCTCTAGCCTCGAAAGGTGAGCAATCACTCACGATTAATGTTCTTTATTTATTAAATTTGATTTCAATTGAAACGATAATTGAAATATGCCACTGTTATTCATTGCACTATTATTTATGTATCAGTTCACCTTTAACATCTGACACCGTTATCTGTTATGTATGCAATAATAAATCCAATTTGATTGACAATTGATTGATTGATTGTTGTTTATATTAGATGTTAAATTGTAATGTATAAGTGATAAATATTATGTAATTGAATTTGACGTAGGATAATTAAAACTTGAATCAACATATATGTTGAATGTGATTAGTTAAATATAACCCTTTTAATTTATAAATTAATTGGCATGTAGAATAGTGATAATTACACTTTAAACCACTGGACGTACGTTGGATTAATTGTTGTAGTGTAATATTGTAATCGAATGACAAGCGAAGAACCGTATGAGTAATTAGTGAAATAATCTTTAATCTACATGAAATGATAGTGTAGATTCTAGAGATAATTATATTAATTCGCACAAACAACAATGCGAATTAATACGATTATTTTGGGATTATTTGAATTGATTATTGTGTTGTTATTGATTGTTTATTTACTTTGACACCATCCCTGTTATCACACTGCAAGTTCCCTTTTATTATGATTGATCTTGAATTGAAATTGGAATCGAGTTGAAATGATAAATACCCAAATAAACTTGACTTAGGATAGAAAATTAAATAAACCCGATTGGTCAAATTTTGGTTTAAAATAAAATAAAGATTTTATTTGAATAAATAATATGGTTTTGAATGAAGTTGGAATTTGAATTTATGAAAGGAAAATGTAAGATTGAAATCTGAAACAAATATTAACGTAGAAATTTATGAAAGAACGTTGTTTGAAATTTAATTATATAATAATTAAATTTGAAATTATAAATAAATAATTTGAAATTAGTAATAACTGAGTTTTGAAATTACTAAGTTTGAAATCATTTAATAATTAAATTTGAAATTATAATTAAGTTTGAAATTATAATTAAGTTTGAAATTATAATTAAGTTTGAAATTATAATTAAGTTTGAAATTATTAAGTTGAATTCATAATTAAGTTGATAATGATTTAATAATTAAGTTTGAATTTATAATCAAGTTGTAATTATTAAGTTTTGAAATTTTAATAATTAAGATTGAAATTATTTAATAATTGAAAGATTGAATTATTTGATAATTGAATAAAAATTTGAATTCTTTGATAAGAAAAATTGAACTTTTGAATAAGTGAATTCAAACTTCGTCAATAAATGAAATTGAGTTTCTTATTTAATTAAGCTTTGGAAAATTTAAGTAAGTTAATTAGTGAAATTGAACTTCTTGAACAAGTGAAATTGAGTTCTTTATTTATTTGAGTTTTGAAATTCGTAAGTAAATGAATAAATGGGATTGCATTTCCTTAACGAGAAATAAAATGCGTTTTATTGAAATAAATATAAGACTTGAATTTAAAAATTTGATTTGACGAATTTAATCTAATTGAATTTGAAGTTTTGATATAATGAAGTTGAACTTAAGAAATCGATTTAATGAATTGAAATATGAATAAATTGTTTTGAATGATAAATCAACTTAACGAATATTGAATGAAATCGATAAATGAATTTAAATTAATTTGAATGTTAAATTAAATTAATTAAAATGTCTTCGGAATGAAACATATATATGAACTTGAATCAACATTTGAATTGTTTAAATAAAATTGAAATTGAATTGTAAGACTTTGAAATGGTAATTTGGGATTTTGAAACGAAGATTTTGGAAATTGATATTGAAGGACAAACGAGATGTTGATTACGAATTCTAATTGAATTTGATTTGGTTTTGAAATTTATTAAACGACCAATCGGTGTAATAATTACGGAAGTTATTAAAGAGACCGGAATCGGTTATGGATATACTCTCTATCTAAGCCGAAAACCACTTTAATAACTATACGTGGAGTGATGATCCAGAATGAAGTGGTTGGATTGATGTACGTGATGACTGAAGAAAGAGAACGATAACGGATAGCCTTGACACTTGTGTCAAATTGGAAATGACTAAAATCAGGAGCCGTGCCGGGCCAAATGGGGTTAGCCACCTCGAGCGAACACACTTCTTCGTAACTACTACTCATTACTTGTGATTGATTGGTGCACCCTCGGAATTTCAGGAGTGTTGTTTCGCGGTGTTGCGATCGCTGCGGCGATGCGTTCTCACTAGTCCGGATCAGGCGAACGGTAGTTTCACTACCTTGGGTATTGCCTAATGTGCCTTGTCATACTTGTATCCCTTTATACGCGACCACTACGAATTTGTTTTGTGTTATACCTATGGAGTACTCCTTGATAGCCCACTAGTTTACGGTGGAGTTTACAGTGCTGTATAGACTATGATGCTTATAAAATGTGTTAAGGGGGATAATGGTAACGCCTTAACACTATTTTGATATTTTATATTACTGATAGACATTATCTATTTAGCGTACACCACTACCTAGTAGATAGTTTAACGGATCCTTAAAGGATGGTGATTCCAACATCATTTGAGTTACTTGTATTTCGATTGCTATTTCATTTGAGTTGGATTTATTGATATGAGAATATTAATCCTGACTCGAGTGTTTTGTGTTTTGCTTTACGCTCGGGTCAGACTGAGTGGTTCAGCTTTTGAGACTCACCTTTGGAGTTGGAGCTTTGCTTGAAGATCCAGCCATCTATTCTGCCTTGAGTATTCGATGATTCCAGTGATGTATTTTGATTTGTATTTGATGTATCGTGTTACTCTTCTGCTGTAAACTCTGATGTATCTTATATATTATATAGTAGCTTCATGAACTACTATCTCTTTTATTTCCGCTGCATATTATTACTCTGTGTCTGTAATTCTGTGGTTATTTATTTACTGTATATGTTCAGTTTTGCCAAATTTTAAATTAACAATTCGGTATTTTGAATTATTCAAGTCCGACATGTGCGGATGCGAATAGTCCAAAATAGCGGGTCGTTATAGTTGGTATCAGAGCTTTTGGTAGCTCTAGGAAGAACTCAGCATATAGGGTAAATGTATTTACAGAATCACTCTCATTCAAGTTTCAATCTCTTTCTTTTGACTCAATTCCTTTTAATTTTGGAACGTTCTCTCGGTTTCGGAATTCATTCTTCATCCTCACTACTCGTCTGCTTTTAATTCCGGAGTATCACATAACTCCGCTTCGAATGATCTTTAAAATGAATGGGCGGTCTCGCCAAACTTCGAATTATTTGTAATGGGTGAAACTCCTTTACAATAGGCATTGATTTACCGGAGATTTCTGTATCCTCGGTTTATGATGCTATCTATCTACTGCTATACCTGAATTTTATTTCTTGAGATCGAATGTCGATTTGCCTCGAAATTCTGCATCGATCTTATTCTTGAAGTCACGGTTAACCCGGTTAAGGTTGCCCGTAAATTCAATAAGCGTATCCATCTCCCGATTCGGTTAATTGAATTATCCTATCTTCTGTTTCGAACTTATTATTGAATGAAAATTCTCTTTGATTTGATTTCCATCAAATTTGAATCTTTATACTTATTTTGAAATCCATCCTTGTATCGTCGAGCGAGAAAGTGTATTTGTGAATCAATATTAAAAATAAGAAAAAATATTGTGTTGTTTGAGTTGTTGATGTTGATTCGGGTTTTCGATCGATTCGTCTGATCAACGCTATCGATAGGATTTCCAAAACACTTAAACAAAGCAAACTGACACAATATTGTTTTCAAATTGGTAAACGAAATAAATTGTGTATGATTATATTATATATAAGTGTAAATTTTCTGAAATAAATTGATAATGAACTGTTGTCCGAAATGATAATATTTATTTTCATTTATTGTTTTATAAACCATTGACTATTTCATAATATAAATAAATGAATTTATAAAATTTGGGTATAATTTAATTTGGAATTGAAGTGAATTTAAAATTAGAATTTGAGAATGTAATTTCCAATAAATTTCGAACTATGGTTTTAAAGTTTAAAATGTATATTATTTAAAATATTTTCGAATAGAAATGGTTTTCAAAGAATTTTAAAATGATTAAATTAGTGCTCTCTTATTTTGTCGCTGGAAAATAGTTTCGGTGATGACGGCCGCATCATCGACATTCATTTTCGAGTTTTGAAGTGGAGAGACCACCAGTAGCTTGCTACACTTTTGTTTTGAAATGAATTTGATTTAAATTTTTGATTTGAATTATATATATATATATATATATATATATATATATATATCAGTATTTGATTTAAATGTGACTTGGATATATTGTATGTATATTATTTATCTCTAAATAGTTTGAAGAGAATCGGAAATTTAATTTACGTTTAAGGGTGATTCCATATTTTTAAATGAAACCAAAATTTTGAATAAATATTTAACCTGAAATAAGTGAATTGAAAATTTTATTTGGACAATATTCAAAATTTTCAAAAGTTAACTATGTAATTGAATATTGTACAATATAAAATGATGTTAAAAGAAATTTTAGATGAATTTGACTAGATATGATAAATGTTATACACTTTAAATTTTAATTATAAAAGATGTTAATAAAGATAAATAGAATAATAAGTTGATTGAATAGTAAATGAGACAAATTAAATAAAATTTTGTTTGAAAGAAATCTGTTGAATCAAATATTAATTTGAAATAAAATCAACTTAATGAATCATCTTGAATTTAAAGTTAATTTTTGAATATGAATTAATTTAAATTGAAAGTTATATGGTTTAAACTAATTGTTTTATTTTGTTTTCAATCTATTTTCTTTCTGGTGGTTTCTATTCTCCTACTTTCTTCCTTTTCGGGGACGAAAAGTTTTGAGTGGGGGAGAGTGTAACGACCCGTAAATTTAACCGGTTTTAATAACGCGTTTATTTGAAATTTTGTGAAATTTTAAACGATAAAATTTTTAAATATAAATTTGATATTTCGAATGCGTCTAGTTAAACATAGCAACCGGTAAATTTTCGTCCGAAAATATGAAAGTTTATTTCGCGCGTAAATTTATTTCAATTTAATCAGTTAAAAGTGATGAAAATAAAACGTTTTCAAAACCAAAATATTTTTACATAGAAAAATTCTAAACCATCTTTCGAGCAAGTTGTCAGTTTGTCGTTTTTCCAAATTCGGACATCTTTAGCTCCGTCGATCTTATTTTTCTGTGTTTTTCATGCATTTTCCGCTAGTATAAAAATTCGAATTTTTTTTTTTCGATCGTACCACTAACATCTGTATACCGTTTTGATCATCTCGTCATTCTGATCTCTGCGGTATATTCAAATTTTATTTTTGAAGACCGGTACACGGCGGAAGCGACAAAACAGCTAGCCGTATCGTTAACCGTTTTCAAACTTTCGACATCTGTGGCCTTTCATTTGCTACTTATTTAGATTAAACAGCCACTTCTTATAAATTCTCATGCATTAACAATGGACTTTTGTGGTTCTACTTTTATGATTTCATATTGTCATTTGGTTCGTTAATTTATTTCAGCCTCTTCGTTTCTTACTTAGGTTCTGTGAATGCTCATATTAAATTATACAAGTCTTAATATTTATTCCAATCACCTATTCGTTCTCTGTGCCTTGCATCCATTAGCCACAGCCTGTCCATTTCTTTTGCCTCTTGGAGAAAAGAAAATTGCAAAGCTATCATTTTTCCACTAAAACCACACATCTGTCACCTTCCTCTTCCCACTGTGCTTCATTTTCTTTTTCTTTTCCTTGCGTGAACACACCCATGCCTTGGCCTCTTCACCTCTCCACTCTCATCACCTTCCCACCGGCATACACAACCGAGCCTCCACTGTCAACCGCATCCCTATGCATTGCCTCATCTCAGTTCACCGAGCAGTCCGCCCCATCCTTCCACCCGCGCCCCCTCTGCCATCGTCCCCCTGATCAGCAACTCTCCCCTACACAGCGTACATAGCAACCATGTCAGCACTCGGCAGTACCATACCTAAACCGAACTCTTTCCTCCATCGTCTGTTCATGGACGACCCTCCATTTTCACGAAGGCAACGCAGCCGAGCCATGTGTGAAAATCCCTGCTCCTTTGCTCTAGTTTCATCGGCATGCCTTCTTCATTTTTTTTTAAAAAGGTACGTGTACATTGATTAAGTTATTTGAGTGTTATTTATATATTGCATAAAGTTATACAGTTTATAGATGTAATATAATGTTTTTTTTAACTAGTGCATATAGACTATATATGTTGACAAAGCTTGGTTTGAAGATATACATGCATGAGTCAGGTTATAGATATAGATACTGTATATCGGTTATATAAAATTGCATGCGTATGTGTTAGTTTAGTGCATGAGTGCATATGTACGTGTCTATAGTACTTGTATTTTATTTTATTTTAAAAAGAAAATGTATTGCTTATATAGAGGATATTTGTATAATATAGTATATTGGTTAATAATATACTTGCATGTCAGAAAATGGTTTAATTTACCTGCACATGCATACGAACATTTGTTGACATACAATGGTTTATAAGTATGATAGGATATGGGTATTTTTCTATTTCTCGAGAGTATATAGGCTTGAACCTGCTTTATTGAGCTTATGTATATATTTTATAATAAAGTGTGTCTGTATATGATTTTAGAATATATATAAGTTATATAAAAATATTCAAGGTTTTGTTATCGGTGTTTGAACCCATGTGTTTATATTCAGACATTGGTTTACAATTTTTTTTTAAAGGAATGTATAGGTATATCTATAAATTGGTCGGCAAATATAATGTGTGAGTTTATATATATATAGATATACAATATATTAGTTTTATATATAAAATACGATATTGTATATACAAGTTTTATATAGAATTTCATAACATGCTTATGTATATATGTTTTACAAATGAGTTTACGATATAGAACTATATGTATAGTTATGTTACTGTAACCTCTCTGATTGTTTAAAATCTGTATATATATAAGTATATTAATAAGAGCTAGCTTGTATCCAGTTGTATGAGTTGCACTAATATATATGTATTACAGAGTTTGTTCTGTATATGTTATATACGTATATGGTGTGTGTGTGGATATATATCACATATATGTTATTATATGTTGTTAGTCTTAAACAGTTAGTTATATGTCAGAACGCATATTTTATTATGTTCAGATTTCGAAATTCTACAGTAGGGTATATATATTTTAATATATGAGTTACCATTTATAACTGATCTTGACATATATATATTTTTTAAGTCTGCATGCATACTATTTTCTCTAAAACATAACGAATAGGGATTATTTATTCATGTGTTTTGGGTCTGCAAAGATAATAGGAGTGTTTTTATGATGTAATAATTGAGGAAATATATTACTATCATTATATATATATATATATATATATATATTAAATATCAATTTGAAAATACATTTAACCATTTATATATGAGTAGTAGTTTAAACAATAATTTGGATTCGTATATATTTTATTTAAAATTCGTTTGAATTTAGAATATGCTTTATATACGTAAATAGTTACATATAATTATATATATGTCTGTATAAATTCATTTTACCAATTACTTTCATTGATCTGTTCTGATTTGATTTCGGCAATTCCTATTTATCAGCTTTGCTCGACGATTCGTGCCAATCTAGTTTATTCCGAAAGTCGTGCTTGCGATCCGTGACTCGACTTCATTGTCTATTCTTCTCTAGCCTCGAAAGGTGAGCAATCACTCACGATTAATGTTCTTTATTTATTAAATTTGATTTCAATTGAAACGACAATTGAAATATGCCACTGTTATTCATTGCACTATTATTTATGTATCAGTTCACCTTTAACATCTGACACCGTTATCTGTTATGTATGCAATAATAAATCCAGTTTGATTGACAATTGATTGATTGATTGTTGTTTATATTAGATGTTAAATTGTAATGTATAAGTGATAAATATTATGTAATTGAATTTGACGTAGGATAATTAAAACTTGAATCGACATATATGTTGAATGTGATTAGTTAAATATAACCCTTTTAATTTATAAATTAATTGGTATGTAGAATAGTGATAATTACACTTTAAACCACTGGGCGTATGTTGGATTAATTGTTGTAGTGTAATATTGTAATCGAATGACAAGCGAAGAACCGTATGAATAATTAGTGAAATAATCTTTAATCTACATGAAATGATAGTGTAGATTCTAGAGATAATTATATTAATTCGCACAAACAACAATGCGAATTAATACGATTATTTTGGGATTATTTGAATTGATTATTGTATTGTTATTGATTGTTTATTTACTTTGACACCATCCCTGTTATCACACTGCAAGTTCCCTTTTATTATGATTGATCTTGAATTGAAATTGGAATCGAGTTGAAATGATAAATACCCAAATAAACTTGACTTAGGATAGAAAATTAAATAAACCCGATTGGTCAAATTTTGGTTTAAAATAAAATAAAGATTTTATTTGAATAAATAATATGGTTTTGAATGAAGTTGGAATTTGAATTTATGAAAGGAAAATGTAAGATTGAAATCTGAAACAAATATTAACGTAGAAATTTATGAAAGAACGTTGTTTGAAATTTAATTATATAATAATTAAATTTGGAATTATAAATAAATAATTTGAAATTAGTAATAATTGAGTTTTGAAATTACTAAGTTTGAAATCATTTAATAATTAAATTTGAAATTATAATTAAGTTTGAAATTATAATTAAGTTTGAAATTATAATTAAGTTTGAAATTATTAAGTTGAATTCATAATTAAGTTGATAATGATTTAATAATTAAGTTTGAATTTATAATCAAGTTGTAATTATTAAGTTTTGAAATTTTAATAATTAAGATTGAAATTATTTAATAATTGAAAGATTGAATTATTTGATAATTGAATAAAAATTTGAATTCTTTGATAAGAAAAATTGAACTTTTGAATAAGTGAATTCGAACTTCGTCAATAAATGAAATTGAGTTTCTTATTTAATTAAGCTTTGGAAAATTTAAGTAAGTTAATTAGTGAAATTGAACTTCTTGAACAAGTGAAATTGAGTTCTTTATTTATTTGAGTTTTGAAATTCGTAAGTAAATGAATAAATGGGATTGCATTTCCTTAACCAGAAATAAAATGCGTTTTATTGAAATAAATATAAGACTTGAATTTAAAAATTTGATTTGACGAATTTAATCTAATTCAATTTGAAGTTTTGATATAATGAAGTTGAACTTAAGAAATCGATTTAATGAATTGAAATATGAATAAATTGTTTTGAATGATAAATCAACTTAACGAATATTGAATGAAATCGATAAATGAATTTAAATTAATTTGAATGTTAAATTAAATTAATTAAAATGTCTTTGGAATGAAACATATATATGAACTTGAATCAACATTTGAATTGTTTAAATAAAATTGAAATTGAATTGTAAGACTTTGAAATGGTAATTTGGGATTTTGAAACGAAGATTTTGGAAATTGATATTGAAGGACAAACGAGATGTTGATTACGAATTCTAATTGAATTTGATTTGGTTTTGAAATTTATTAAACGACCAATCGGTGTAATAATTACAGAAGTTATTAAAGAGACCGGAATCGGTTATGGATATACTCTCTATCTAAGCCGAAAACCACTTTAATAACTATACGTGGAGTGATGATCCAGAATGAAGTGGTTGGATTGATGTACGTGATGACTGAAGAAAGAGAACGATAACGGATAGCCTTGACACTTGTGTCAAATTGGAAATGACTAAAATCAGGAGCCGTGCCGGGCCAAATGGGGTTAGCCACCTCGAGCGAACACACTTCTTCGTAACTACTACTCATTACTTGTGATTGATTGGTGCACCCTCGGAATTTCAGGAGTGTTGTTTCGCGGTGTTGCGATCGCTGCGGCGATGCGTTCTCACTAGTCCGGATCAGGCGAACGGTAGTTTCACTACCTTGGGTATTGCCTCATGTGCCTTGTCATACTTGTATCCCTTTATACGCGACCACTACGAATTTGTTTTGTGTTATACCTATGGAGTACTCCCTGATAGCCCACTAGTTTACGGTGGAGTTTACAGTGCTGTATAGACTATGATGCTTATAAAATGTGTTAAGGGGGATAATGGTAAAGCCTTAACACTATTTTGATATTTTATATTACTGATAGACATTATCTATTTAGCGTACACCACTACCTAGTAGATAGTTTAACGGATCCTTAAAGGATGGTGATTCCAACATCATTTGAGTTACTTGTATTTCGATTGCTATTTCATTTGAGTTGGATTAATTAATATGAGAATATTAATCCTGACTCGAGTGTTTTGTGTTTTGCTTTACGCTCGGGTCAGACTGAGTGATTCAGCTTTGGAGACTCACCTTTGGAGTTGGAGCTTTGCTTGAAGATCCAGCCATCTATTCTGCCTTGAGTATTCGATGATTCCAGTGATGTATTTTGATTTGTATTTGATGTATCGTGTTACTCTTCTACTGTAAACTCTGATGTATCTTATATATTATATAGTAGCTTCATGAACTACTATCTCTTTTATTTCCGCTGCATATTATTACTCTGTGTCTGTAATTCTGTGGTTATTTATTTACTGTATATGTTCAGTTTTGTCAGATTTTAAATTAACAATTCGGTATTTTGAATTATTCAAGTCCGATATGTGCGGATGCGAATAGTCCAAAATAGCGGGTCGTTATAGAAAGGGTAATTCATTACCCGATTCCAAGCCAAGATGTCGTCTTTCTAGACACGGTGCGCAAGCTTAATTAGTTAGCTCTAACATGACTAATTTAGACCGCATAGGCTATTGGGTTCTGAAACCATTGTTGGAAACGGGCCATCCCACAGTGGAAAAAAATGGATGATTTCAAAAAATTTAGTCATTTTGTATCTTTAATATGCCTATGAAGTCTGAATATACTTAGAACTTTTTTAAGTTTCTTTTAAATAAAATCAATATTTTATTTAACTCCTAAATAAAGTTTCACTTTAATTTAATGTATACGTAAGTTAGAGTATATCAAATATACTCTTATATACAAATTTTTGTGTAGCGTTTACTTTTAAAATTTATTTAGAAAAGGAAATATTTCATTTCTTTCTCTTAACTTATTTAATTAATGAGGGGCATAAATTTATTTAAAGAATAAAACTTTTCATTTCCTTTCTCTTAAATGAGTGGGAACATAAAGTTAGTCAGAGATGGAAACTTTTAATTTCCTTCCCTTAAATAAATTAAATAATTGGTTAATAAAATAAAATTAATAACTAATCTAAATGTGACATGAATTGTAAATATATCCATAGTTAATATTGTGCGAGTGCAGCATATAAGGGGTGTGCATAATCAGTGATAATTAATATGTATACATAAAACTGTGCACTTAATGCCCCGCTATTACCCCGTTGTAACCCTGCTATATCTCATAGAGGATTTCTACCGCTACGATTTGTCCGTATAACCCTAAATATTGCCTTTTCGTTGTAAGTCCCACTATTTCCGCTATATCTCCTTATTTCCGCTATATTTCGCTATTTCCGCTGGATCTTCTTTAAAAGAAATGAATTAAAAAATGACATTTATGCGTTAAACGTATGAAATTAATTAATTTAATTGATTTTTCAATAAATTTTTAAAAATGAAAGTACTATGATATTCTACTAAATTCAATTATGTTATATAACAATTTTACGTTTATTTTACATTATATTCGCACATGTTTTTTATTTAAAATTATTTATGTATTAATTATAATTCAATTCAATGTTAATTTTTCATTTAATTACCATTTATATAGTTGTAAAAAGTATGAGCTTTATATGCTATTTTAAAGTCATCTGCTGTATCCCGCTATATCCTCGCTGTAACTTTGCTATGACTTTTGTCACCTCCGCCGTATTGAATCTGCCAAGTGCTTTAACTGCGCAGACATAAAATAAACAAGAACAATTTAAATAGTTATTACATAGAAATTGGAATGAAAATAAATAAGGGATGACAATGGTGATTGATACAACTTTCCTTTTAGCACACTTAATTAATGCAACATATTAACGACAATCAATAAGTACCATAATTAAGAATATAGAAGGTAAAAAATGAATTGTATGTATACATTATTGTCTTAATTACTAAAAAGAAATGACTTCATACTATGCTAATATATGTAAAGAAAATTAAATTTAATATGAACACATACAAGTCGATCCAAATATGTATATACGGAATTCAATCAAAACTTTCTAATAATATAAATTAGATAATTATTACAATTAATTTCAAAACCTTGATTTGTTGTTAAAATTCCTTTTATTCATATGTAAATATCTAATGCAATAAAAAGTGCAAGTGATACATTCATACATACATGCATACATACATATATTAACATTCAAAACTAAAATTGCACTTTGATATGAAAGATTAAAACATAAATCTATAATAATGTAACAACCATAGTTTGATAGGCATGATTATGGTGAACAAAAATTGCTGTGAGAGGATTGAGGAAGAAGAAGCTTTTGCAACTAAGCACTGTTCACCAGAGTTGGCTGGAGATCATCGAAAAGGAACGCTGGGAATAGCAGGCACTTGTCAGAGGCAGAAAACATGAAGATCTGGGACAGTGGAGAGGATTAGATAAGAATATCAGTGTGCGTATGTTTAGTATCAATGTGCATGCTTGGTATACCAGTATCTGAGTTGTAACTGGGTCGAGTTGAATCCAAAAAAAATGTGCAATCGTCTTTATAAATATTGTCATGATCATTTTGTAACTGTGTGAAGAAACTTGAAACAATAAAAATCATATTACTTTGTTACTGTATTGTGAGGATTATCTTCTTTCCATTCCAGTTTTTTGTTAATCTGTTATCCATTTGTTTTTCTCAGATTTAATACGTTCTTGTTAAATTCCTTTTATCTGCTATAGGTTAATTCATTTGCATTCATTTTGTTTTCTTTTTACACTTTAGTTCTTAATTCTTAAATCGGCTATTACTTTGTCTTGATAGTTTTCTTTTCCAGTCTTTAATCTTGTTCTTTTTTGTTTTAATAATCTTTCAGTAAACTGTAACCCTCGAATTCTTCTTCCTTTCTATCAATTCAAGTATCCGTCTTTGTACTTTCCTCTAGTTTCATTTGTTAAAGTCTTGTGAAGCAATCTTGTTAAACATTCTTGTGTGAATTGAAAGTTTTCTGAAATTGATGTTCTTGTGAATGTCTCTGTTTAATGCAGTAGCCATGTCTTCTTCTTTGAGAAAATTTGCATTTTTTCCTGATACTTCCTTCAAGCCACAGTTGAATTTTGCTATTTCTTGAAAGTATGCCAACCACTATCCGACAATTTTTGCTATTTTTTGTGCACAACAAATCTATGCACATGTACAAGTTTGAAATCATCTTCTATCGTCCAGATCTCATCTTCTTCATCCAAATTCCTTACCTCAATGGCCATGGCCAAAAGCGTAGATCAACCAGCGCCTACCAATTTGGTATCGGAGCAGTCGTCGGAGTTAAACCACAATCCCACATTCATCTTGAGCATGCCTAAAATTCAGATCCAGATCCAACCCTAATTTCAAACCCAGATGATCCGTGGCTAAGGCAAGAGGAAATTAACAACCGTACTACTTATGTATTGAGAAATTTAGAAATCACAGCTAGAAATTTGGAGTTTACTATTCAAAACTTGGAAAAAAAGTTTGATCGATCCACCAAAGATATGCATACTAAATTCGATAGAGTGCATAATATGTTGACCACTTTTGTTAATGAGTATTGCAATAACAGGAACCCTTTCCAACCTCTGGAAACTTCTCAGCCTTCGACATCTTTTCAACCTTATCCCCTTCCCCCATCGCAACCTGTATATCCATTGCAACCACCATCACCAAGGACTTTCATGCAACCTCACAGAACACCTATTGTACCACCCAGGAATGTTCCTTTCTTTAACACTCCTCTAAGATATCCCCAAGAACCACAGCCTCCTCATCAACCCAGAAACCCATTACTCGATTATCTCCTGCTTCATAACCACAACCCATACCCTATCATCGAATTAGATTTCCCTACATATTCTGGAGAGGAAGGAGTGGCAGATTGGCTGAGACAAGTCGAACAATATTTTAAACTCCATCACACTAAAGAACATCAATGAGTAGAAATTTGTTCATTCGCTTTAAAAAAAGAAGCCTTGCAGTGGTATCGTTGGTATGTGAACATTGTGGCCAGTTTTTAAGGAGAAAATATTGGTCAGATTTAACTCTGAAGAAATAGAAAGACCATATGAAACTTTATCCAAGCTTAAGCATCATACAACAGTTAGATCTTATTTTAGTAAGTTTTAACAGTTGCAGGCTATAGTAGAAACTCTTCCACCAAAGTACTTGCTTGATAGTTTTATTGGAGGATTAAAAGAAGAAATTAGATATGATGTCCTCACTTCAAGATCAGTGGACTTTAGGGAGGCAGTAGCATTAGTAAAAATGTTTGAAAGTAAAAGCCTTCAAACCAAAAAAATTAAGTATCCATCACCTAGCACTTCAACTACCAATTCCAGTCAACTGCCTCCACCAAAGTCATCATAAGAGTCCACTTCCTATTCTCACTATAGCCATGTTAATAGCTCCAAAGATACTCAACTTGAATCCCTAGAAAAAAGTAGAGGACTCACTCCTAACCAAATCATTGCATTGAGAAGGAAAAATTTGTGTTACGGTTGTAAAGAAAAATGGTCAGGAGATCACAAATGTAAAATTCCAAAAGTCTATGTGCTGGAAGGAATGATGCCATTACAGGATTAGGAGGATTCCAATGCTAGTGAGGTACCCATGACAGAATCCGACATACAAGTTGAAGAGACTTTAGCCATCACCTTGCAAGCTTTATGTGGAATTCCTACTTTATCCACCATCAAAGTAAGAGGCAGTATTCAAGGTAAACTTTAATATTCTAATTGATTCTGGTTCTACCCATAGCTTCATCAATGATAAATTTGCTAGGAAATTGGATTTAAAAATTGATGAAACTAAACTATTTGAAGTAATGGTGGCCAATGGGGAGAAACTAACTAGTTTGGGGGTTTGTAATGATGTTGTGCTCAAGTGCCAAGGATGTACCATGGCAGTGGATTTGCTCTTATTTCCTTTAGATGGCTGTCAGGTGGTGCTTGGGGCTTAGTGGATGAAGAGCTTGGGAGAGATAACACTTAGACCAGTTACAAGTTAATTTGTTTACGATGATAAGCCTTATATTTGGCAGGGTTTGAAACAGGATGAGTTGAAATTCATTAACAAGAGAAGGCTAAATAAAGAGTATGTGGATGGCCAGATAGCTATGATGATATGTTGTCATCTTATACAGTCAGAGCACAATGTAATTTCTGTTCCATCAGAAATTGATGCCATGCTCAAGAAATATCCCCTGATCACTAACCCCTCTCCAAATTTACCACCACCAAGACCCCATGACCATCGAATACCCCTTTTGCCAAATTCTAAACCTATTTGTCTAAGACCTTACGAGCACTCATATCATATCAAAAGCGAGTTGGAAAAAATAATTCGAGACATGTTAGATTCTGGCATTATTAGGCCTAGTCATAGTTCTTACTCATCTCCTGTTGTTATGGTGGGAAAGAAGGATGGAACATGGAGGCTATGTATTGATTATAGGAGGTTGAATGCATAGACCATTAAGGACAAGTTTCCAATTCCATTAATTGAAGAGCTTTTTGATGAGTTACATGGTTCTCAATATTATTCGAAATTGGACTTAAGATCTGGTTATGATCAAATATAATACTTGAAGAAGATATCCACAAAACTAATTTTAGTACCCATGATGGCCACTAAGAATTTGTGGTGATTCCATTTGGGTTGGTAAATGCCCCTTCCACCTTTCAATCTCTCATGAATGATATATTCAGAGCATATTTGAGAAAATTTATCTTGATGTTCTTTGATGATATACTTGTGTATAGTAAAACCTGGAATGAGCATCTCAAACACCTTGAAATAAATTTTCATCTTTTGCAGAAAAATGCTTTGATTATCCAGCTTTCCAAATGTTAGTTTGCCAAGCAATCTATTGATTACCTACGTCATGTTATTTCTGCCGAAGGCCTTTTAGTCGATCCTAGCAAGGTGCAGGCTGTCCTTAATTGGCCAATTCCACAAAGCTTGAAAGCCTTAAGATGGTTTTTGGATCTTATAGGTTACTACCGCAAATTTACAAAAGGATATGGTATAATGGCTAAGCGTTTAACCTCAATGCTGAAGAAGGATGCTTTTAGATGGAGTGATGAAGCAAAAAGAAGCTTTTGAGCAGTTAAAGCAATGCTTGGTTAGCTTTATCTACTTATGAGAAAGAACTCATTGAGATCATTATTGCCAAAAAAATGTCACAATACTTGATGGGGAGACAATTTGTAATAAAGACTGACCATCATAGTTTAAAATACTTGTTAATACAACAAATATGGGTGTGCAAGGGAAATTGTTGGATAAACTCCATGCATTCGATTATAAGGTGGAGTATAAAAGTGGCGAGGAGAATAAGGTAGCTGATGTTTTGTCAAGGAGAGGTGAAATTGAGATGAATAAAATACTAGTCCAAGCTATATCCATAGTTCAGACTCCTTGGCTACAAAAAATCAAAGAAGCTCTGCATAATTCACCACGGTATCGGCAACTATTAGCAAGAGTGTAAGCAAAAGAACTACCAGAAAGTAAACACAAGGCTGTTGAAGACTTGATATTCAGAAAAGGGAAAATTTTAGTTGATCATCACTTAAACCAATTGACACAATTTCTTGTTAAAGAGTACCACTCCTTTCCTTTAGGGGGCAGTCAGGGGTTAAAGCAACTCTGCATAGATTAAAGCAGGTTTTTTATTGGAAAAATTAAGAACTAGTGTTGAAGGCTTTGTCAAATTTTGTGAGGAGTGCCAAAGAAATAAGCATGAGAACATATTGGTGCCAGGCTTACTGTAGCCTCTTCCTACACCTGACAAGATTTGGTTTGACATTTCCATGGATATTATTACATGTTTACCTAAAAGCTACAAGTACACCGTCATATTTGTAGTTGTTGATAGACTAAGTAAGTATGCTCATTTCTTTCCACTTCAACATCCATATACTGCAAAAGATGTAGAATTAGTTTTTTTTCAAGCGGTCTTTAAATTACACGGGCTGCCTAAAACTATTGTAAGTGACAGAGACACTATCTTCACAAGCATCTTTTGGCAAGAGCTTTTTAAGCTTCAAGGTAGTTCCCTTAAACTCAATTCAGCCTACCATCCCCAAAGTTGGTGAATAAAAATTTGGAAGGTTATCTAAGGTGTTATGTGTGTCATAAGCCTAGTGAATGGTCCAGATGGCTGCCCTTAGCTGAATATTGGTATAACACTACTTGGAAGACTCCTACAAAAATTACCCCCTACATGATTGTATATGGCATTGATCCCCCCAACTTGCTTTCTTATGTACCCACTACTGCCAAGGTTGAACAAGTAGAAGAAGAATTATTCACTCGAGATATTATGATACAATTCCTCAAAGATAGTCTTAAATTGTCTCATGAAAGAATGATAAAATATGCAGATATGAGAAGAACTGATAGCAATTTGAAGTTGAATGGGAATATCTAAAATTGCAACCTTATAAGCAGATTACAACCAGGAATTACAAAACCCACAAGCTTTCACCCAAATTTTATGGCCCCTACAAGGTCATAGAGAAAATAGGTTATGTGGCTTATAAATTGCAATTCACTGAAAATACTTGAATTCATAATGTTTTTCATGTTTCACAATTGAAAAAGAAGATAGGGGATACTGTGATGGTACAAGATAGCATTCCCAGTTTTACAGAAGAACTTGTTGAACAACTGGAAAGAATACTAGATAGAAGGATGATTCCTAGAAATAATGATGTAGTGGTGCAAATTCTAGTTGAATGGAAAGACAGACCTGAAGAAGAGGCTACTTGGGAATTTTATTTGCCAATGATCAAGAAGTTCCCTACACTAGACCTTGAGACAAGGTCTGTTTTTGAAGTGTAGGGGAGATGTAACAACCATAGTTTGATAGCCATGATTATGGTGAGCAAAAATTGGTGTGAGAGGATTGAGGAAGAAGAAGCTTTTGCAACTAAGCACTGTTCACCAGAGTTGGCTGGAGATCATCGGAAAGGAACGCTGGGAATAGCAGGCACTTGTCAGAGGCAGAAAACATGAATATCTGGGTGTATGTTTGATGCAGTTCAGGCCAGAGATGAAAATACGCAACCCATAATTCTACAAGGAATAAGTCGCACACGACTTAAGGAAGATATAAGTCGCACACGACTTAAGAAAAAGGCTATAGGTCGTCCACGACCGAAGGGGTCACGTAAGGGGGAGCTGCGACTTAACAAAGCTCGGGGAAAAGAGCTACGACCTAACAGATCAGATGGAAAAGAGTTACGACTTAATGGAAGCTTAAGTCGTTCGGGTTTGATGAGTCGCACATGATCTAACGGCATGGCTATAAGTCGTCCACGACTTAACAAAAAGCAGGAAGAAGTTCCAATGGTTGAAGGCCTTAAGTCGGAAGCGGGTTACGACTTAGCTGAGTCGTGGGAAGTTACCGTTTCTTCAAGCTGCCGACGATTTACGACTCATGTTAAGTCGTTGAAGTCTTAAGTCGTCCATGTTTAAGTCGCATGAAGGTGCTATCTGAAGATGTCTCTTAAGTCGTCAACTGTTTGTTCCTTATGTCGTATGTAGTTAGGTCGTCTACGACCTAAGTGATGTAATATGTTGTGATTCTGTAAGTCGTAAGTCATGACGTTGTGTTGTAATTTGTTTATTTTTTTTCTTTGATTCGTTGAATGTTAAGTCGTGAGTCGTGATGTTGTAATATCGATGAGTCGTATGTCGTCTATATTGAGTCACTGCTGATGAGTCGCTGTCGACCCAAGGATGAGTCGTAAGTCGTGTACGACTTAAGGGGCTGGGCGAAAGACTATAAATATGTGTGTGTTGTAACTTGAATCTTGTACCATTGGGTCGTAAGTCGTCACTTTTGTGTGTTTTTAGATCGTGTACGACCTAAGTTGAGTCGGCATTGTGTTGTAACTGATAAGCCGTGTACGTTGAGTCGCTGCCGACATATGATGAGTCGTAAGTCGTGAACGACTTAAGGCACCGGTTGTGAAATGCTATAAATAGGGAGTGTGTTGTACATTTTTAAAAGGTTGATTGTTGAATAAAAAAAAACTTTGTTTGATTACTGTGTGCTTTCATCTAAATTGGTAGTTGAGTGTGATCTCCTATCTCCACTTTCGGTTATTCGAGTGCGCTCGAATCAACGATCGTTGAAGCCAATTCACGGTATCAAGTGCGCTTGATCAACGTTTGAAGAATTGTAGATCTTCTCTCATGGTATCGTGCGCGATCAACGTGTCGAAGATAGCTAGAATTCGGTATCTTTGTGATCAACGAATTTGGGCATTTCAGTATCTTCAATCCACCGTTTGCTACTTTCATCGATCTATATCGTTTTATTATTATCCGCTGCGTCAGTTTTTGGTATCAGAGCTAGACTTAGCCAATCATAGCTAAGCCGAGTCTTGGAGCCAAGGAGTTTGAAGTTGGTGTTCATCGTGTTCATCTTGAAGTTGCAACAAGTTAGAAGCTTTCGATCCATTCCATTTTGGATCAAAGTGTGAAAAGAATTTGAAGTGTAGGCCGAGTTTGTATTGAAGTGTTAAGCTTGTGCGAGCTAGTTGAAGTTTGATTTGTAGAAGATTTGTGAAGTTTTGAAGTGTTTGTGTTGATTTAATCATGCCACCAAGGAGAGCTAATCGTCATCAAAATGTTGAAGCGTTGTATAGAAGAGAAGAAGCCGAGCAAATGGAACAACACATTAATGAGAAATTTGATGAAGGTATCGGAAAGCTAGAGAAGTTGATGAATGATTTGAATCAAAACCAAAGGAGGAGATCACCAGTCTCGAACCATGGAGGAAACAGAGTTTCGCCATCGGTTACGGAAGCGAGAAGGGTATCACCGCAATCTTTTAGAGAGAGAAGAGAAACATCAATTTCATCGAGGAGAGATCACCATGACTATGGACATGAAGGGAGAAGAACTCCACGTGAGTTTGAAGATGAGCCATATCGAGATGAAGAGAGACATAGTAGAAGAGACATGCGTGATCGAAGGGATGTCGATGGTCGAGATCGATATAGACATACATTTGATTTTGATGAAGATGGTGATAGAGCTAGCATTCATTATCGAGATCGAGATCAAGTTCGAAATTCATATCAGGATGTAGAAGATGATCGACGTTGGGAGACGGGTATAAAGATGGAAATTCCAGAATTCAAGGGTGGAATGGTTGCAGAAGAATTCTTGGATTGGTTTTCTAATGTTGAAGAGATCTTTGATTTCAAAGAGGTTCCGGAGAATCGTCGAGTGAAGTGGGTTGCTACTAGGTTGAGGGGGAGAGCTTTAGCGTGGTGGAAGCAAACTAAACTTACGAGAGAAAGAATGGGAAAGTCAAAGATTGTTACATGGGAGAAGATGAAGAAGATGATGAAAGCAACATTTTTACCTTACAACTATCAATCACTTATGTACCAAAGATTGCAGAATCTAAGGCAGGGGACGAAGTCAGTTAATGATTATGCAGATGAATTTTACCAACTCATTGCCAGGAATGATATTATGGAGACAGAAGAACAGTTGACTACAAGATTTGTTGGAGGGTTGCGGATGCAGATCCAGGATATGGTTAATATGTTCGATCCAAGATCTGTGGCGGAAGCACACCAAAAGGCGTTGGCTTGGGAGAAGCATGGAAGGCATGGAGGTGGTGTGTTTACTAATCCCAACAATCAAGTAAAGGGTGTAAGTGGGAGTTCCAATGTTTCTAAAGCTGTCAATAAGCCAGTTGTGAATGAAGTTGCGAAGGCAAAGATCAACAACAGTTTCAAATGTTACAATTGCCAGGAAGTGGGTCACAAGAATAATGAATGTCCAAAGCCGAAGAAACGAACTATGATTGCTGAAGTTGAAGGTGAGGATGTTGGGGAAGGTTATTCTAGTCCAGTTGAGGAGGATGAACAGGATATTGCGTAAGGAGATGAAGGATGTAATCTTACGATGAGGAGGTCTTGTTTAATACCGAAGCAGGAAGAAGAAGCAAGTTGGTTGAGGAGTAACATCTTTCAGTCAACGTGCACTATTCTGGGGAAGGTTTGTAAATTTGTGATTGACGCGGGAAGTTGTGACAATATTATTTCTACCGAAGCTATGAGGAAGTTGAAGCTGAAAACGGAAAAGCATCCAAATCCTTACAAGTTAGCGTGGTTGAGAAAAGGAGGAGAGGTGAAGGTGGATAGGCGAGTTCGAGTTCCATTTTCTATTGGGAAGAAGTATAAAGACAAAATTTGGTGTGATGTGGTGGAAATGGATGTTTGTCACTTGCTTTTAGGAAGACCATGGCAGTATGATCGAGCAGTGCAGCATGACGGTCGAACCAATAGCTACATTTTTATGTTTGAAGGCGTTAAGATTATTTTAGTTCCAAAGAAGAGACAACAGGAAGAGAGTAAATCTGAGGAGATTGAGGAGCTGAAAACTTTATTGACTTTGAAAGAATTTGTTGAAGAACTAGAGGAGAGTCCCGAAGTGTTTTTGTTGATTGGACGTGAAGCTACTAAATTTGTTGAAGTTCCTGAAGAAGTAAAGCCAGTATTGGAAGAATTCAGTGATGTGTTTCCTGAAGAGTTACCAACGGAGTTACCCCCGTTGAGGGATATTCAACATCAGATTGATCTTGTGCCAGGGGCAGTGTTACCATACATGCCACATTACAGGATGAGTCCTAAAGAGCATGAGGAACTGAGAAGGCAGGTGGAGGAGTTGTTAGAACAGGGGCGTGTTCAGGAGAGCTTGAGTCCTTGTGCAGTGCCAGCTTTATTGGTGCCAAAGAAGGATGGTTCGTGGAGGATGTGTACGGACAGTCGGGCTCTAAATAAGATCACTGTGAGATGCAGATTTCCTATGCCGAGGTTTGATGATTTGATTGACCAGTTGAGTGGAGCTGTTGTGTTTTCAAAGATTGACTTGAAAAGTGGATACCATCAGATTCGTATTAGACCGAGTGATGAGTGGAAGACTGCTTTTAAAACCAGGAAAGGTCTATACGAATGGTTGGTTATGCCGTTTGGTTTATCGAATGCACCGAGTACTTTTATGAGAGTGATGAACCAGATTTTCAGACCATTCATTGGGAAGTTTGTAGTAGTTTACTTTGATTATATTTTAATCTATAGTGGGAGTATGGAAGAACACATCCAGCATTTGCGAAAAGTATTGTTGATTCTACGACAGGAGAAATTTTATGCTGCAACAAAGAAGTGTGTGTTCATGACGCACAGTATTTTGTTTCTAGGATATGTTCTGTCAAAGGAAGGCATTCAAGTGGATGAAAGTAAAGTAGAGGCTGTCAGGAGTTGGCCACAACCCAAGACAATTACTGAAGTGAGAAGCTTTCATGGATTGGTATCTTTCTATCGAAGGTTCATTCCACATTTTAGTAGTGTATTGGCACCTGTAACCGATTGCATGAAAGGAAAGAAGTTTGAGTGGTCAGAAGAAGCAGGGGTTGCTTTTGAGAAGATCAAGACTCTATTGACGACAGCACCAATTCTAGTTTTACCGGATTTTCAGTTGTTGTTTGAATTACATACTGATGCATCGAAGGTTGGGGTTGGTGGAGTCTTGAGTCAGAAAGGAAGACCAGTTTCTTATTTCAGTGAGAAGTTATCTGGAGCTAAGTTGAGATATAGCACTTATGATGTTGAGTTTTACGCAATTGTTCAAGCTGTGAAGCACTGAAGACATTATCTATTTCAGAAGGAGTTTGTTCTCCATATGGATCATGAAGCTTTGAAGCATTTGCAAGGGCAAGACAAAATTTCAGCTAGGCACGCTTCATAGGTCGCGTATCTACAGCAGTTTACTTTTGTTGTAAAGCACAAATCAGGGGTGACGAATCGTGTAGCTGATGCATTGAGCAGGAGGAATCATTTGTTGACAACGATGAAGGTTGAAGTGATAGGATTTGAGCTATTGCCAGAATTGGTTGAAGAGGATCCTTACTTTGCAAAGTTTGTTGAGAAAGTTAAGGATGGGAGTACTGATGAGTTTGTGTTGGTAGATGGATTCTTATTCAAGGGGAATCAATTATGCATACCAGATTGTAGTCTGAGGATGAAAATTGTAAAAGAGTTACATGAAGAAGGCCATGTGGGTAGAGATCGAACATTGCAGTTGATTTCTCAATCTTATTATTGGTCGTCGATGAGAAGGGAAGTTGAAAGGTTTGTGCGTAGATGTCATGTTTGTCAGGTTTCGAAAGGGACAGCTACCAATGCGGGATTATATATGCCGTTACCTGTACCGACTAAACCTTGGGTTGATGTGAGTATGGATTTTGTTTTGGGGTTGCCTAGAACTCAAAGGGGTAACGATTCCATTTATGTAGGGGTTGATCGATTTTCGAAAATGGCACATTTTATTGCTTGTAAGAGGACGGCGGATGTTGTTCATGTTGCTCAGTTATTTTTCAAAGAGATATATCGACTTCATGGGTTACCAGAATCTATCGTTTCGGATAGGGATGCTAGATTTTTAAGTCATTTTTGGCTAAGTTTGTGGAAGATGGTGGGAACGAAGTTAAACTTTAGCAGCGCTTATCATCCGCAAACAGATGGACAGACAGAAGTTGTCAACAGATCGTTGGGAAATTTGTTGCGATGTCTTGTAAAGGACAATCTGAAGAGTTGGGACATGAAGTTATGCCAGGCAGAGTTTGCACATAATCATGCAGTGAATCGTAGTACGGGTTTCAGTCCATTTCAGATTGTATATTCGAATCTACCCAGGGAACCGTTGGACTTAACGGTAGTACCACAACCGAAGGGGACGGTTAAACGAGCTGTAGACTTTGTTGATGGGTTGACTGAATGTCATAAAATCGTTCAGGAGCGATTGGAGAAAGCAAATGAGAAGTATAAAAGATCTGCAGATATGAAGCGAAGAAGTGTTGAGTTTAATGAAGGAGATTTGGTATATGCTGTGTTAACAAAGGATCGTTTTCCAGTGGGCGCTTATAACAAGTTGAAAGCCAGAAAAATTGGTCCTGTAGAAGTCGTGAAACGGATTAATGAAAATGCTTATAAGTTGAAGCTACCGGAAGATGTGTACACTTCTGACGTATTCAATGTTAAACATCTCGTGCCATATTATGGGAATGAACAATTCGATGTGGAAGAATTTACAAATTCGAGGACGAATTTTTCTCAACATAGGGAGGATGATGCAGCTCGGGCCAGAGATGAAAATACGCAACCCATAATTCTCGAAGGAATAAGTTGCACACGACTTAAGGAAGATATAAGTCGCACACGACTTAAGAAAAAGGCTATAGGTCGTCCACGACCGAAGGGGTCACGTAAGGGGGAGTTGCGACTTAACAAAGCTCGGGGAAAAGAGCTACGACCTAACAGATCAGATGGAAAAGAGTTACGACTTAATGGAAGCTTAAGTCGTTCGGGTTTGATGAGTCGCACACGATCTAACGGCATGGCTATAAGTCGTCCACGACTTAACAAAAAGCAGGAAGAAGTTCCAATGGTTGAAGGCCTTAAGTCGGAAGCGGGTTACGACTTAGCTGAGTCGTGGAAAGTTACCGTTCCTTCAAGCTGCCGACGAGTTACGACTCATGTTAAGTCGTTGAAGTCTTAAGTCGTCCATGTTTAAGTCGCATGAAGGTGCTGTCTGAAGATGTCTCTTAAGTCGTCAACCGTTTGTTCCTTATGTCGTATGTAGTTAGGTCGTCTACGACCTAAGTGATGTAATATGTTGTGATTCTGTAAGTCGTAAGTCGTGACGTTGTGTTGTAATTTGTTTGTTTTTTTCTTTGAGTCGTTGAATGTTAAGTCGTGAGTTGTGATGTTGTAATATCGATGAGTCGTATGTCGTCTATATTGAGTCACTGCTGATGAGTCGCTGCCGACCCAAGGATGAGTCGTAAGTCGTGTACGACTTAAGGGGCTGGGCGAAAGGCTATAAATATATGTGTGTTGTAACTTGAATCTTGTACCGTTGGGTCGTAAGTCGTCACTTTTGTGTGTTTTTAGATCGTGTACGACCTAAGTTGAGTCGTCATTGTGTTGTAACTGATAAGCCGTGTACGTTGAGTCGCTGCCGACATATGATGAGTCGTAAGTCATGAACGACTTAAGGCACCGGTTGTGAAATGCTATAAATAGGGAGTGTGTTGTACATTTTTAAAACGTTGATTGTTGAATATAAAAAAACTTTGTTTGATTGCTGTGTGCTTTCATCTAAATTGGTAGTTGAGTGTGATCTCCTATCTCCACTTTCGGTTATTCGAGTGCGCTCGAATCAACGATCATTAAAGCCAATTCACGGTATCAAGTGCGCTTGATCAACGTTTGAAGAATTGTAGATCTTGTCTCACGGTATCGTGTGCGATCAACGTGTCGAAGATAGCTAGAATTCGGTATCTTTGTGATCAACGAATTTGGGCATTTCAGTATCTTCAATCCACCGTTTGCTACTTTCATTGATCTATATTGTTATGTTATTATCCGCTGCGTCAATGTTTAGTGTCAGTGTGCACGCTTCATATATCAGTATTTGGGTTGTGACTGGGCCGAGTTGAATCTAGAAAATAATGTGCAATCTTTCTTTATAAATACTGCCATGATCATTTTGTAAGTATGTGAAGAAACTTGTGACAATAAAAATCATATTACTTTGTTACCGTATTGTGAGGATAATCTTCTTTCCATTCCAGTTTTTTTGTTAATATATTATCCATTTGTTTTTCTCAGATTTAATACATTCTTGTTGAATTCCTTTTATCTGCTATAGGTTAGTTCATTTGCTGTTCATTTTGTTCTCTTTTAACACTTTAGTTCTTAATTCTTGAATCAGCTATTACTTTGTCTTGATAGTTTTCCTTTCCAGTCTTTAATCTTGTTCTTTTTTACGCTTTAGTAATCTTCCAGCAAATTGTAACCCTCGAATTCTTCTTCCTTGCTATCAATTCAAGTTTCTGTCTTTGTACTTTCCTCTAGTTTCATTTGTTAAAGTCTTGTGAAGCAATCTTGTTAAACATTCTTGTATGAATTTAAAGTTTTCTGAAATTGATGTTCTTGTCAAAGATATATGTATGTGAATGTCTCTATTCTATGTAGTAGCCATGTCTTCTTCTTCGAGAAAATTTGCATTTTTTCCCTGATACTTCCTTCGAGCCACAGTTGAATTTTGCTATTTATTGATTTTCTTAAAAGTTTGCCAACCACTATCCGACATTTTCTGCTATTTTGTGTGCACAACAAATCTGTGCACGTGGACAAGTTTTAAATCATCTTCTTCTTCCAAATTTCTTACCTTAACGGCCATGGCCAAAAGCATAGATCAACCAGGGCCTACCAAATTGAAGCATTGTATTGATTTCATATAAATTTCATTTTTAACTTTAAATATAATTCAATCAATCAACATGAAAATGTAAATTTCCAGATCTATAGAAATGGAATTTGAATTAAATGTTAGAGCATAGGACTAGAATAAAACATTGTATTTTAAAATATATAGACTTAGTTTCAATTTAACAAAGTAAAGAAAAGCAGCTAATCAATTTGAACATGTAAACATTCAGATCCGAAAAATTACACTTTAATTGGAATGTTCGTAAACATAGTATTACACTTAAATATTGTTTTAAAACATAAACAAATTTAATTTTGATCTATTAAATGAAAACTCAATCATATTATTCAACAAATAATTCAATCTTCATAAATAATTTTTAGTTAAGCAAGACAATAATACATCATACAAATTATGAAAGTCAAATAAATTTCTGTCAAACATTACAAAATCACTACCTATATATAGAAAATGACATACCCTGTTACCCAGTCCTTAAAATGCACCTTTTTGACGATGCCTTTGATTTGCACCTTGAATGAAGAATGCTTCTAGATCCGATTGAATTACCTTAGGCTGTTGGCTAGAAATCATACATTGAATGATGATATCTCCTCAGATCTTCAAGATCCATAACTTCTCCTTGCAAGAGATGGATGAAAGACTTATTTTTGATCTATTTATTGGAGTTGAAAGATTTCAGAAATTTGTTTTCTTTTTTTATTTCCGCCATGAAAAGTTCGGAAGAAAGAAAGAGAAAGAATGAATGAGAATGAAAATGAATTGTACATACAGAATGAATTGGAGAATATGTTTTATTTGAAAGAATAAAATTTCTCATTCTTTAATTAAAACGTCCCTAGTTAATTCCCTTGATTGTTTCTCTCCAATCATTTCATTACACGCATGTCATCAAATGACATAAAATTTCTATAAATCATGTCATCAAATGACATAAAATTTCCATAAGTCATTTCATGCAGTTATCTTTAAATTACATTGATATCGTATACCATTGGGCGCAAATATTACTTTTATAAATGTGTTAAAATAATTATAAAAAACTTTCAAATATCAAATAAATATTATTTCTCAAATATCAATTAATTTAATCAATTTACAATATTCTATAAATTAATAAATCATGTGGTTTTTGTAGAGAATTTATCATTACTTTTGTGTGATTCAAAGGTGTAAATTCAATCAGCGATTAATATCGAACTATTCGAATATTAACGTTCACACATCACTTAGCAGGTGGTGTGACATTTTGACCGAATTTATTGCTTATGAATCTTTTGGTAAAATCCAATTTTATTATTATAAGCGGTACCGGATGGTGACAGTTATTTAAACCAATTCTCTTCGTCAAAATTATATCACATTAGGACTTATGGAATGTGGTAACGGTAAAAATTCCAGTATAGTCCACATTTAACTTTATAATCCAAACACAAATTTCTTGGCTCAATAATAACAATAATAATTAACCGAAGTGCTTTAGAGACCGACTTTGAGTTGACTTCAGGTGACCGTGATGCTAACCTCATATAACCAAGGAGACGAATCCTTTCTTGAATGGTGTTCCACTTCCAATGCTTCCATTTGATCCAACTATAGTTGTTCGATGGACGTCGTGCCATGATTTAACTATAATCAAAACGGAGCTTCCACATTGAAGATCAACAGTATTCTCAAGTCGGGAGAACTGTGTAAATTGGTCACATCGATATTCTCCGTTCGACCTTAGTTATATTAACCAACAGAAATTTATCAAGCGGATCTTTCCATAGTTATCCAATAACTATCAGTACGCAACCCCTTGGTGCCTCCAGTAGTCATGAGTAATACACTGCCCAACATTTGAAGAGTGTTACGTCCTCTAGTTTCAACGAATACGTCGATATCCAGTTTCAATGCATCTTGACTTGGAACATTTAAAATGTATATTTGTTTCATCGTGATAAATTACTCACGGTTACAACACTCTGTAACTTCTATCACAAAACATACCATTTATGGTTTTTCTATTAAATATATAATTTTAATTAAATTGATTAATTAATATAACTATAATATATCAAGTAAATGATAGAAAGAAAATACTTTCATTTCGAACAAGATCGGTCGACGACAAATTACATAATTACCCCTAAGGCATACCCCTTACTCTATCAGCTATTAGGGTAAAAAAGAGTATCAATGTCTTATAGATACAAATAGTCATTAAAAATAATGTCATGTGATCATAAACGTCTATGACAAATGTAAGTATGGTCACTAATGGAAGGCCACTAATATGCACGGCCACTAAAATACGGCCAATACAATGTATGGTCACTAATATAAGACCAATACCATTCATCAAAACATCTACCAAAGCCAAAACCAAGAGGTATGAACTTGCATTCCATTTTCCCTTGTAGCCCAACAGTCTACGTAAAGACATTATGAGGAAATCGGGTCGGTCCGGGAGCTAACGTTTTGGTTCTGGGAATTATTGCCTAAATCAGCCACTGATCGGTGGACCTGTCAATGCTACCTGTCCATGGTTTTTCTTGACGGTAATGCTTAGCTCGGGGCACGATCCGAAGCCTGATTTTTGATCGTTTTTTACGCCACCTTCTCCATCGAGTCACATGCCTATCCAACCATATTGTCTTTGTCAACATTTAAAGTTTGGTGCTTTATGGTTGAGTCTGTGTGCCGATTCCTTCGAGTGTTTGGGAGGGATGTTCATATCGTCAAGAATCCTTTTCCCGACCGTTTGCTGCCAAAATGTGATGTAATCTCGGTAACCCAACTTACTTGATCATATCACCTTCCTTCATTGTAGATGTATATTTGTATGCTACATACAATTCACAGGCATTTACATTTATACTTCCTAATTCACATTTCGAGCTTCACCGGAGCGATTACTCGACCAAGTATCGCCTCATGCAACTTAGCACACTTGATAGTCGTTATGACTATAAGAGATGCTCGTGACGTGCTTATACACCCATATGTTTTCACATAAACATATTTTAAAAAAATTGACTGTTTAATAATCAATCTTACTTTTATTTACTACATTTTTTCTATATAAGTCCAAATATCCTCTTCTATTATTTTATAAAATCATGCAACTATTTCATGAAATACATAATTAGCATATATATAATAATGAATTAGAATTTAATTAATTTATAACCATGTTATAAATTAATATCAACTCTATCTAACTCTATTCAATATGAATAGAACACAATGTTTCTATATACCGGATCTTATCAATTATCCAGAATATAAACTCAAACTAATCCAATCAAATAGGGGAATAATTACAATTATATATATATATATATATATATATATATATATATATAATTGTAGAGATTTATACCAAAATATAGAGTTATAACTCCAATCATCTAAGTTGTAAATTCCGAAGTGTCCAAATCCCACCTAAGTTCATAGTATGTCATAGATAATCTCATCATGAGTGCAACAACAAAGGTTTGCATCTCGATTTGACCTCATATACAAAATGTCAGGACCCGATTCTTCGTCTTCCGAAAATTCAACATCGATACTCACTTTATCGACTGCCGAGTAATCGAACGACGAAAAACCGAACACTGAGGGTTTTAAAAAGAATTTAAGAAAAGAAGAGAGAGAAGAAGAGAGAAAAAGGTAGAAGATAGAGGGAAAAGAAGATAGAAAATTTAGAAATAGAAAGAAAAAGAGAATAGAGAAAAAGGAGAAAAACAGAAGAAAATAGGACGGGACAGAAAGGAAACACAGAACAACAACAGAATCTCACAATTCGCAGCGGAACAACATATAATAATAAATGAATAATCTTTAAATAAAGAACTATATCAGTTATTACATCACATTATATTTCATTACATCATATCATATCATCAGAGTGTACAACAACATACAACAATAAACAGTGCAGCGGAAAAAGAAATACTATATAAACTAGTAATACGCCATGCCATCCAGCTTGCCTCCAGCAACTCCAGAATATCCAGAATATCCTGATAAACCTAACTCTTAACTGCCCGTGTGGAAATTGGTGGGCACCCAGAGTTTAGGAAGGAAAACAATAAACTCCGAGTCAGTCATGTGACTGGTGTGAGAACTCAAAACAGTTTATTTAACTTTAAAATCAAAATAGAGGAATATTTTTAAATTTAATTCGCAATGCTTTTTAAAATGTAACTACCATAAGACCTCCTGCCACACACACAATGCAAACGCAGACTTGGAGGAGATTTCTTCTTATGTTAGTCAAAGATGCTTGATACGCATTAAAATAACATTTGATATTATTATTAGTGCATAGTGTAGAACAAATTCTTTCGAAAGTAGAATATAAATCTTAGCCAGCATAGGTACCATTATATTATGCCTACTAATAGCTACCATATTAGATGGCAGGTTCTACAACTAAAACCGTACAAGTTTCGTATTGGGAATTGGATTTCCAACGAATGATCAGGCCAAGGAACTTCCCATTGCCACATGAGAATGCCTCTGGATGGACATCCCCGAGAACCAAACCGGATCTCTACCAACACAAGGCCGGGTTACCCCTAACTGAGTAACAACTGACCGAATATGCCATCCCCCGGTCCTTTGGGACCTTTATCACCGAGCGCTCGTAATCAATTCACACAATCATAACAAAGTGTTTTCCACATGAGTAAGTATCTGGGCTCCATACCATGACACTACCCTTTTCCAGAAGGAAATGGACACATCCTAAAGGGTGCTACCCCTCATAACCTTGCTGCTTCTTTCCTGTTTTGACCATTCACGGGGTGTGAGGCTCGACGAATTCACGTCCACAAAAACATACTTTATACAAAAGCCATGCTTTGGGTCAACAAATGATCAACACAATGATCACAAGGATAGACGATCAAATAAATGATCCTATCACAAATAATCAACACAATGATCATTTCAGCATCACTCAGCATGTCACATTACCAAATTGGGAATATATCGCTGATAACATTCAACTACATAACCTCTGAGCACATACGTCTCAAAGAAGGGTGTTAAGCAAAGAATAAATTCTCCGCCACCAACAGAAATATATTTGAAAGAAATCGGCTTTATATCTCAAATTGTAATGTCAGACATACAATCCATACAAGTCTGTTCCGGGCTCGAACAAAACCGAAGGCACTTCTTACGAAGCCCTTGCAATACGGGTATTCACAATCCCGATCGAATTTCCCATCACTTAGGAGATCTCTATACCAGGAGCTACCCAGTGCAGAGACAATCGATAGGTCATCCTATCGCTTTCACAAATACTCGGTCTTCAACACCGATCTTCAAATGCAATTCATAACGACGTATCACATATTCGGAATGCGTTATACGACCCCATGGTCCTTTCCCGGTTAACCCGAATAGTGAGCGCTTATTCAAAAATAAGTGTAGCATTCACATTCAAACAAATCACATCAATTACCCATTCCAAGGGAAATATTGATAGTCGGTTATTGAACTATCAATGGATATGCACACATCACCAGTTTCCAAATAATTTTCCAAATTATTTATTTTCCAAAATATCTTTACAAGATATAAAATTTCAATACCTCAAAAATAAATCAACATTTATTTTTAAACAAATTCTTCTTTTCCTTTATAAATTCCATAATGAATTTATATTTCAAAATATTCATGAATATACGATTTCAATTATCCATTTTCTATTTAACTTCAAAAAGATAAATCCTAATTATTCACTTCATATTGGAAACAATTCCATACTTATTAAAAATAAGTAATTCACAAATCTTTTTATTTTCAACACTTAGAAAATATTCAATATACTTAAATCGAATTAAGTATATATTTCATTCTTTAAGGAAATCATTTACTTAAACATATTTATTTGGGCCAAAACGAATGTTGCGTAAAACATTGTTACAACAACCCAAAATCACTAGTATAGGGATTCAAATTTAAAATAGCTATATAAATCCCAATACTTTACAAAGCATTTCCTTTCGGAAATCATTTACTATAACAACAGTGTTATAGTCCACCATTTCCTTTTATTTCTCGAAAACATCTATTTCAACAATAAATGTTAAAATCTATGGTTTCGAATCTCAACACCTTCTAAAACATCGTTAGATCGTTTTAATTAAATTTAAAACATCACATTCAAACATTTTCTTTAACGTATTATTCACTATTCAAAAACGTGAATATACTACGTTAACAAATTTCATCATTTCTATTCACTTTAACTTAAAGGATTATTCACTGTTCAAAATGTGAATATAACTCTATCTCTAAGTTATAACAATTAACTTATCAAAATAAGTCATTTGCGGATTTATAAAACAACGTTTATAAATTCCGTTTCTATTTATTTATAAAAACTTCCTTTTTATAAATTCCTTTATTAACCTATTCCAGTTTATAACTCAATTATAAACTACAAGTTCATATTATAAGTTAATTACTTATAAAACGATTATTTTACAAAATCGTTCATTTAACTTCCCAAATTATTAATCTTAACTTATAAGATTGTTTATTTATCCAAAATTCATTCTTTCGATAACTTTATAAATTTTATAAACCTATTGCTTATAAAATTTCATTTATAACTTCACAGTTTATAATTTCATAAATTTCATTCATTTAGGAAATTCATTTTCACTACATTCAAACACTTATAAAAACTCGTTTTATAATGTCAATATTTCAATTTATAAATATCCATTTATAAATCTCTTAATATAAATCAGTTTATATTATTCTTTAAAACGTCTTTAAATTCCTTTAAAATTTCACCACTTCGATTTATAAAAAAATCAAATTTTATAAATCCTATATTTTAAACTTTTATAATATATTCAAAAATCCAATCTAAACTATTTTATAAAATCTTTAGTTCATATTTCTCAAAAATCAGCTTTTAACTGTATTTCTCAAAAATTATAATTTTTATAACTTTAAAAATTATAACGTTCATTTATTTATAATGGATCAATTCCAAAAATATTTTATCTTTTCAAAAATCACTTTTAAAAACATTTTAAAATCCCAAAATCTGGGTCCAATGATGCTACACACCAAATAGTCAATCACGACAACAACGATATCATATATCAATATGAAAATCCATCAAATATCAAAATATTTGAAATCAAATAAAAACTGTTGAGGAATCCAGTTGGATCCCTCCAACCTGTTTTCCTGCATCCAAAAACATTAGCACAATACCAATTTCGCTCCAGTACGAAATTATCGCGGTACATGTTTTTAATAAATATTATCCGCTTACTAACGGCGTAATAGGGTCTCATCCGCTAAACAAAAAATGCGGGAAATCAACAACTGCAATATATACATATGCCAATATATATATATTGATATTACATATAATACCAATTTCACTGTTTATGAAATATTCGCGGTATATGTTTATAATAAATAACATCCGCTTACTAACGGCGTATAATGTCTATTTTAACAATCAATAATTTACAGTCATCATTCAAACATGCATTCAAATATTTTAAATCTAACTATTTAAAATAAAAATCGAAACTGATTCGATTGAGTGAGAAGTTCTCACCTTGATTTTAAATTCCGTTTTAGCTTTTATTTCGAATAAAATTAAACGCGCGTTTAATTTTACCCGAAATTCTCACTAACTCCAAACGACTCCAAACCAACTCCATCGCGTAGTGCTCGTCCATACGATTCCAACGCAACTGAGTTTGCATTTTTTCGACCTCGTATGAAAAAGTTATGATTTTATGAAGTTTCACGAATTTATACTTAATAAATTACAACATAAACTAATTTAATTTATAACCTAAGCTCATCACAGCCATAGGATTCAGATCCAACACTCCCCCCCTTTTCTCCTTCCTCTCTCGCAAATGCTTCAGGAACACATGCACCCGTCCATAACACACAAACCCATATTTGCAATCTAGGGTTTAATATTGCATCGCGAATACTCGACGATACCTCAACACACTACCACCAACACGAAGCCCTTGACGAGAGCTATCTCCACCTCCTCCACCATGAAGCTCGGCCTGCACATGTGCCTAGAATTCCGTGCGCACGGCAGCAAGGTCGGCCCCACTTTGCTCGCTCATCGTTGCTCCATTCCCGATCATATCCGTATGGATTTAAAGCTCATCTCGTGCTCTTCATCTTTGTAGTTAACAACTTCTTCTAATTCTTTGTAGATTGGGAGAGATTGAGGGAAAAAGGAGATTGAATTCTGGCCTTAGAATAGAAAGTGGCGGCTGTAGTTTTAAAATTAGGGTTTTAGTGTTTTTTTTTTTGTTTTTTTAGAGTGAGGTTGTATTTATAGGAAAAGCAAGCGTAAACACTATTCATCCCGGGAATTCCGAACTCCGATTTAGACGCCGTAACCAGCGTTTCTAGGGTTTACCCCGCGTTCCGGACACAATGGAACAGGTTTCGGAAGCTAATTCGGAAGTATGTGCGAGTTATGGCAACAAACGCTCAATTTAAATTAAACCGATTTAAACCGATTTCTAGGCGTTTTAATTTGTACCGGACAAACGGTAAATCCAATCGACTTGAAATTTGAAACCTTACAATAATATCACATTACGGATCCGATGAAACTGGTTTCGTCAAAATCCGAGACTTTTTGAAAAATGGCTATTTTGACTCGCCAAATTTAAATTAAAAATAATTAGATGCGTTTCGAGCTGCCACGATCAAACGATAGCTCCGATTGACACGAAAATTGAAATCCGATAATAACTAACTATTACGGATCCAATGGAACTGGTTTCGTTCAATTCTGAGACTGTTCAAAAATTGACTATTTTCACTAGTCGATTTAAATATTAAAATATTCAATTTTCACAAATTAACTTTTAATTCGATTTAAAAAGTTCTAAAATATCATTCTAACTCCAGTATGATCAAATAAAATTTTACAAATCATTTTCTATCATATTTAACTCAATTTTCAATTATTTCCATAATTTAACATATTAAATTATCGATTTAATAATTTAATTAAATCCAATAAACCAAAATAAAATTTATTTGACTTATAAATTCACTAATTAATATTTAAAATTAATTAAATATTCAAATTTTAATTTCTAAAAATTCTGGGTCGTTACAATCTTCCCCACTTAAAAGAATTTCGTCCTCGAAATTAACTAGTAAGAAAAGTTATAGAATTTATTTACTTTCTCAAAACAATTTAAACTTCTTACTATAACTTTACTAAGCTTTCAAAATTTTCCCAATTTTCTCAAAAATTTCCTAACGCCTTAAATTTTCGGAAAAATTCGCCATAGTCTCCTTTGCGCGGCTCGATCCGAAAAAAAAAATGACAGTATATATATCACAAATATACATCTCATCAAGTAATGAGGCATCCCGAAGGGAAAAAGTATAAAAGTGCGATATTTAATCCGAGATATGTACCTTATATTTTATTAGCAAGCATATACGGCTAATATAGCGCAAATGCGAACTCCAAATGCGAAGCAAACGCAAATCCGCACCTACTAAATACTCAACAAACAACATGAGAACATGCTCATATGCAAATAATCTCAATATACAACATATAGTAACATAACAACTATATATATCACATAGCAAATGCAACAATAGCAATATATATTCAACCATCATCTAATTATCATTCATAATCAATAATATTCATTCATATTTTCATTAATATACAATGAATTGGTTTTCACTTTAAATCATATTTGATTCATTAACATTGGATTTTTATCAACATTCATTCTCAATTCAATTAGTTAACATTTACTAATTAAATCCTATTCACATTCAATTCTATTCAAATTTATTTAATTCTAATTTGAATTCAATTTCATAGCTTCCAATTTTGCTAATTCACTTTCATTAACACTTAATGAATCATATACAATCAATCAACAATCGTATAACAACCAATGTATATTTATTTCAACCAAATTCCTTTGCTTATATTCATTCTCTTTCAATTTATTCAACTTCTAATAACATTAGATTTTAATGAATTAACACTTACATTCATTATTTCATATCAACTTTATTCACATTCAATTGATTATCATTCAATCCATTTATTCAATTCAATTACTAAAGTTGAATTCTATTCATATAACTTAAGTTCACATTTATTACTTAACTTCATTAATTTAGTTTGATATCAATATCAACTTTATTCAACAATACTTAAGTTATATTCCATTCAACTTTAAATTCACTTTTATTTACAACTCATATTCTTATAATCCATTTGCTCTGATACCACATTGTCAGGACCCGATTCTTCGTCTTCCGAAAATTCAACATCGATACTCACTTTATCGACTGCCGAGTAATCGAACGACGGAAAACCGAACACTGAGGGTTTTAAAAAGAATTTAAGAAAAGAAGAGAGAGAAGAAGAGAGAAAAAGGTAGAAGATAGAGGGAAAAGAAGATAGAAAATTTAGAAATAGAAAGAAAAAGAGAATAGAGAAAAAGGAGAAAAACAGAAGAAAATAGGACGGGACAGAAAGGAAACACAGAACAACAACAGAATCTCACAATTCGCAGCGGAACAACATATAATAATAAATGAATAATCTTTAAATAAAGAACTATATCAGTTATTACATCACATTATATTTCATTACATCATATCATATCATCAGAGTGTACAACAACATACAACAATAAACAGTGCAGCGGAAAAAGAAATACTATATAAACTAGTAATACGCCATGCCATCCAGCTTGCCTCCAGCAACTCCAGAATATCCTGATAAACCTAACTCTTAACTGCCCATGTGGAAATTGGTGGGCACCCAGAGTTTAGGAAGGAAAACAATAAACTCCGAGTCAGTCATGTGACTGGTGTGAGAACTCAAAACAGTTTATTTAACTTTAAAATCAAAATAGAGGAATATTTTTAAATTTAATTCGCAATGCTTTTTAAAATGTAACTACCATAAGACCTCCTGCCACACACACAATGCAAACGCAGACTTGGAGGAGATTTCTTCTTATGTTAGTCAAAGATGCTTGATACGCATTAAAATAACATTTGATATTATTATTAGTGCATAGTGTAGAACAAATTCTTTCGAAAGTAGAATATAAATCTTAGCCAGCATAGGTACCATTATATTATGCCTACTAATAGCTACCATATTAGATGGCAGGTTCTACAACTAAAACCGTACAAGTTTCGTATTGGGAATTGGATTTCCAACGAATGATCAGGCCAAGGAACTTCCCATTGCCACATGAGAATGCCTCTGGATGGATATCCCCGAGAACCAAACCGGATCTCTACCAACACAAGGCCGGGTTACCCCTAACTGAGTAACAACTGACCGAATATGCCATCCCCCGGTCCTTTGGGACCTTTATCACCGAGCGCTCGTAATCAATTCACACAATCATAACAAAGTGTTTTCCACATGAGTAAGTATCTGGGCTCCATACCATGACACTACCCTTTTCCAGAAGGAAATGGACACATCCTAAAGGGTGCTACCCCTCATAACCTTGCTGCTTCTTTCCTGTTTTGACCATTCACGGGGTGTGAGGCTCGACGAATTCACGTCCACAAAAACATACTTTATACAAAAGCCATGCTTTGGGTCAACAAATGATCAACACAATGATCACAAGGATAGACGATCAAATAAATGATCCTATCACAAATAATCAACACAATGATCATTTCAGCATCACTCAGCATGTCACATTACCAAATTGGGAATATATCGCTGATAACATTCAACTACATAACCTCTGAGCACATACGTCTCAAAGAAGGGTGTTAAGCAAAGAATAAATTCTCCGCCACCAACAGAAATATATTTGAAAGAAATCGGCTTTATATCTCAAATTGTAATGTCAGACATACAATCCATACAAGTCTGTTCCGGGCTCGAACAAAACCGAAGGCACTTCTTACGAAGCCCTTGCAATACGGGTATTCACAATCCCGATCGAATTTCCCATCACTTAGGAGATCTCTATACCAGGAGCTACCCAGTGCAGAGACAATCGATAGGTCATCATATCGCTTTCACAAATACTCGGTCTTCAACACCGATCTTCAAATGCAATTCATAACGACGTATCACATATTCGGAAAGGGTTATACGACCCCATGGTCCTTTCCCGGTTAACCCGAATAGTGAGCGCTTATTCAAAAATAAGTGTAGCATTCACATTCAAACAAATCACATCAATTACCCATTCCAAGGGAAATATTGATAGTCGGTTATTGAACTATCAATGGATATGCACACATCACCAGTTTCCAAATAATTTTCCAAATTATTTATTTTCCAAAATATCTTTACAAGATATAAAATTTCAATACCTCAAAAATAAATCAACATTTATTTTTAAACAAATTCTTCTTTTCCTTTATAAATTCCATAATGAATTTATATTTCAAAATATTCATGAATATACGATTTCAATTATCCATTTTCTATTTATCTTCAAAAAGATAAATCCTAATTATTCACTTCATATTGGAAACAATTCCATACTTATTAAAAATAAGTAATTCACAAATCTTTTTATTTTCAACACTTAGAAAATATTCAATATACTTAAATCGAATTAAGTATATATTTCATTCTTTAAGGAAATCATTTACTTAAACATATTTATTTGGGCCAAAACGAATGTTGCGTAAAACATTGTTACAACAACCCAAAATCACTAGTATAGGGATTCGAATTTAAAATAGCTATATAAATCCCAATACTTTACAAAGCATTTCCTTTCGGAAATCATTTACTATAACAACAGTGTTATAGTCCACCATTTCCTTTTATTTCTCGAAAACATCTATTTCAACAATAAATGTTAAAATCTATGGTTTCGAATCTCAACACCTTCTAAAACATCGTTAGATCGTTTTAATTAAATTTAAAACATCACATTCAAACATTTTCTTTAACGTATTATTCACTATTCAAAAACGTGAATATACTACGTTAACAAATTTCATCATTTCTATTCACTTTAACTTAAAGGATTATTCACTGTTCAAAATGTGAATATAACTCTATCTCTAAGTTATAACAATTAACTTATCAAAATAAGTCATTTGCGGATTTATAAAACAACGTTTATAAATTCCGTTTCTATTTATTTATAAAAACTTCCTTTTTATAAATTCCTTTATTAACCTATTCCAGTTTATAACTCAATTATAAACTACAAGTTCATATTATAAGTTAATTACTTATAAAACGATTATTTTACAAAATCGTTCATTTAACTTCCCAAATTATTAATCTTAACTTATAAGATTGTTTATTTATCCAAAATTCATTCTTTCGATAACTTTATAAATTTTATAAACCTATTGCTTATAAAATTTCATTTATAACTTCACAGTTTATAATTTCATAAATTTCATTCATTTAGGAAATTCATTTTCACTACATTCAAACACTTATAAAAACTCGTTTTATAATGTCAATATTTCAATTTATAAATATCCATTTATAAATCTCTTAATATAAATCAGTTTATATTATTCTTTAAAACGTCTTTAAATTCCTTTAAAATTTCACCACTTCGATTTATAAAAAAATCAAATTTTATAAATCCTATATTTTAAACTTTTATAATATATTCAAAAATCCAATCTAAACTATTTTATAAAATCTTTAGTTCATATTTCTCAAAAATCAGCTTTTAACTGTATTTCTCAAAAATTATAATTTTTATAACTTTAAAAATTATAACGTTCATTTATTTATAATGGATCAATTCCAAAAATATTTTATCTTTTCAAAAATCACTTTTAAAAACATTTTAAAATCCCAAAATCTGGGTCCAATGATGCTACACACCAAATAGTCAATCACGACAACAACGATATCATATATCAATATGAAAATCCATCAAATATCAAAATATTTGAAATCAAATAAAAACTGTTGAGGAATCCAGTTGGATCCCTCCAACCTGTTTTCCTGCATCCAAAAACATTAGCACAATACCAATTTCGCTCCAGTACGAAATTATCGCGGTACATGTTTTTAATAAATATTATCCGCTTACTAACGGCGTAATAGGGTCTCATCCGCTAAACAAAAAATGCAGGAAATCAACAACTGCAATATATACATATGCCAATATATATATATTGATATTACATATAATACCAATTTCACTGTTTATGAAATATTCGCGGTATATGTTTATAATAAATAACATCCGCTTACTAACGGCGTATAATGTCTATTTTAACAATCAATAATTTACAGTCATCATTCAAACATGCATTCAAATATTTTAAATCTAACTATTTAAAATAAAAATCGAAAATGATTCGATTGAGTGAGAAGTTCTCACCTTGATTTTAAATTCCGTTTTAGCTTTTATTTCGAATAAAATTAAACGCGCGTTTAATTTTACCCGAAATTCTCACTAACTCCAAACGACTCCAAACCAACTCCATCGCGTAGTGCTCGTCCATACGATTCCAACGCAACTGAGTTTGCATTTTTTCGACCTCGTATGAAAAAGTTATGATTTTATGAAGTTTCACGAATTTATACTTAATAAATTACAACATAAACTAATTTAATTTATAACCTAAGCTCATCACAGCCATAGGATTCAGATCCAACGCTCCCCCCCTTTTCTCCTTCCTCTCTCGCAAATGCTTCAGGAACACACGCACCCGTCCATAACACACAAACCCATATTTGCAATCTAGGGTTTAATATTGCATCGCGAATACTCGACGATACCTCATCACACTACCACCAACACGAAGCCCTTGACGAGAGCTATCTCCACCTCCTCCACCATGAAGCTCGGCCTGCACATGTGCCTAGAATTCCGTGCGCACGGCAGCAAGGTCGGCCCCACTTTGCTCGCTCATCGTTGCTCCATTCCCGATCATATCCGTATGGATTTAAAGCTCATCTCGTGCTCTTCATCTTTGTAGTTAACAACTTCTTCTAATTCTTTGTAGATTGGGAGAGATTGAGGGGAAAAGGAGATTGAATTCTGGCCTTAGAATAGAAAGTGGCGGCTGTAGTTTTAAAATTAGGGTTTTAGTGTTTTTTTTTTTGTTTTTTTAGAGTGAGGTTGTATTTATAGGAAAAGCAAGCGTAAACACTATTCATCCCGGGAATTCCGAACTCCGATTTAGACGCCGTAACCAGCGTTTCTAAGGTTTACCCCGCGTTCTGGACACAATGGAACAGGTTTCGGAAGCTAATTCGGAAGTATGTGCGAGTTATGGCAACAAACGCTCAATTTAAATTAAACCGATTTAAACCGATTTCTAGGCGTTTTAATTTGTACCGGACAAACAGTAAATCCAATCGACTTGAAATTTGAAACCTTACAATAATATCACATTACGGATCCGATGAAACTGGTTTCGTCGAAATCCGAGACTTTTTGAAAAATGGCTATTTTGACTCGCCAAATTTAAATTAAAAATAATTAGATGCGTTTCGAGCTGCCACGATCAAACGATAGCTCCGATTGACACGAAAATTGAAATCCGGTAATAACTAACTATTACGGATCCAATGGAACGGGTTTCGTTCAATTCTGAGACTGTTCAAAAATTGACTATTTTCACTAGTCGATTTAAATATTAAAATATTCAATTTTCACAAATTAACTTTTAGTTCGATTTAAAAAGTTCTAAAATATCATTCTAACTCCAGTATGATAAAATAAAATTTTACAAATCATTTTCTATCATATTTAACTCAATTTTCAATTATTTCCATAATTTAACATATTAAATTATCGATTTAATAATTTAATTAAATCCAATAAACCAAAATAAAATTTATTTGACTTATAAATTCACTAATTAATATTTAAAATTAATTAAATATTCAAATTTTAATTTCTAAAAATTCTGGGTCGTTACACAAAAGATATGAATTTGATAAAAATTGAATTATAAATATTAATTGATTAATTAATTAAACACTTAGTTAACCAATCACCTTTATAATCCTTCCCCAAATCCACTCATGTACCTATACATGCACAATTACCCATTGTCATGCATCTTCTCTCCCCTAGTGCTCATGCAATATTCCACAAAATGACGAACGATCAATTGCAACGCGCTCCTCTACGCCTCCTCTCTGCGATGCACCCAATTAAACCAAGTCTGCCTCCCTACACCAAATTGCGACATTGTCCCCTCCATGCGTGGCTACAAATGCCGCACTCACCATTAGCTGACTGGAGTTTAAGAATTTGGTGCAAGAAGATGCATGTCGCCAAGAGAAACACGACTATGCCTTTTGTTTCGCTCAACTCCCCTTTGAACGTCACTTAGACCCAAACCTTAGCCAACGACTATACATTGACGAACTCCTCAAGCATTGTCGCACATGCTGAGACCAACATAGATTCGAAGCCCTCCTCAACATGAGTTCAACGGTTCTTGTATCATCATCTATCGTGGATCATAGTTCTTTAAATCGGGGAAAACCCAATATCCACTTTTTAAGGTCCGTCTAGATTTAGAGAGTAAAACGAATTGCGGGATCCTAGGAATTATCTAAGTATGGAGTGAATATAAATATATATGTGTGTGTGCGTATAATTTAATTTCTTAAATAAATCTCCGCACTTTTCGTGTTCGTACGATTACACGACACATCGGATTGCCACAGATTTATGAATTTAGGGAAGGTAGGGTTGGATGGAACGAAGGGGATTCCGGCTTTGATATTGGACAAAGAAATAAATGTGAAGGATCTTCTAGAAATGGAGGGAATAATAGGCTTAAATGGGCTTGGATGATTTATTTTGGGCTTAAATTGTTATTTATAATTAATTTTTCCTTTTCCTTTAAATTTTTTTTATTTTTAAATTTATTAATAAATTAATTAATTTAAATTAATTCACATTTCATTTTACACGATATAATTAGACAATTAAACAATTTATTTAATATCATCATATTATCCAAAAAGAATTTATTAATTTATTCAATTTACTAAAGTAAAACATTAAGTAGAAATTAGTTAAGTATAATTCATTTTCAAGAATAATAATTATCAAATCAAATTTGAACAATTTTTATTTTTATTAGATTTTATTTATCTTACATCATAGAAAACTAGGTTTTTACACCTATTTTATTCTCGACGTATGTGTTTCTATTTTTAATCGCTTTATATTTCAGTTATAACATATTAGATATGGTCAATTATATATTTGATCTGATAGCAAATGATATTTTGTTCTGCTTTGCTAATCATATCGTCTTATTCGAGAAAGTTATACGTTCGCTAAGTGCTTATCGTTTTATGTTTAAATAGAAAATAGTTGTAAAACTAGATTGGTCAACCCATCTAGCTCAATTGGTAGAGCTCAACGCTCTTAAACTTGTGGCGGTAGGTTCAAGCTCACGGTGGATGATTAATATTTGTGAATCGCCCCTTTTATACTAATGATGCATGATCCCTAATGCATTAAGCTTTTATGATAGGTAAGAAAAATATTGTGACTTGGTTTTGTTAATGTTACAATAGTTATACGAGGTTCAGAGTTGAGTGAAACTATCAAGGTTCAATGTTGAGTGAAACCATTGAGGTTCAAAGTTGAGTGAATTTGTACCAATGATTCTGATAGGTCAAACAAAAGAAATTTACATTGAAAAATAGTATGTATGAGTTTTGAGCATTTTCGCAAAATTATACTAAAGTAGTATAACTATGATACTTCCCATCTTAAATATTGATTCATCCTTTTGATGTAGGATCTTTAGTGCATAAGGATTCTCTAATGTTTGATTAAACAATCAAAACCTATGTCATTGGGTTTTGTTGATGTTAGGATTTACCAAGTAATTATGTTAGGTAGAAAGTGTTGGAGATTTTACGGTTCGAGACGGATTTGATGGCTATAGAGATAAAAACAATGCTGTACTTCCGACTTCAAGGATCTATGGAATAGATTCTTTCAGACAATAGTTCAACCCACCAGGTACAAACGGGTTATCGAACTATTGACTTTCAGGATTCAATGAAGACCTATAACAGCGTAATCGAACTCAAAGTTTGTACGACTTTGATTCGACCAAGAACACTTCAGAAACTGTATCTGATGATGCAATTTATAGAGAACAGATTGAAGAGGAAGAAGAAAAACAATTCTGCAACGCTTTCTGTATTTGCAACACCTTGGAGGCGTCACAAAACAGAGCAATGGCTGTAACGATTTCTGGGCGTCGCAGAACTGTGTGGAGAAGAAGAAGAAGAGGAAAAAACTTATTTGCAACTGTTCTGGGCGTTGCTATTTATATATGTGAGGAGGTGTCTATTCGCCAAGCGTCACGACCGTTTGCAACGGTTCGTAACTGTTGCGAATAGATTCAAACTTAAACGTCGCGACCTTTCATTTGCAACGTTCAGAAAAACGTTACTAATTCCCGCCTTTATCCAAATTTAGATTTTCCGGTTCTGGGTCCTTAACGGGCTGAAATCTGGCCCGTTACTTTTTACGTATGATCCAAAAATATTTTCGGATCCGAACCCGAAACCCGTACCCGGCCCGGCCCGGCCCGGTTCGGTTCGGTCGGCGGCGGCGCGCGTGTGGTGTTGCATGACTTCTCTCCTCACAACAAAGGAAACATGTGGGAGCCCCAAGGCCCCATCATCCACTTGAGAAAACTATATTTGTACAAGTATATTGTATAGCTTTCTATAATGTGGGACTTTGATTTCTTCTTCCTTCCTTCTTTCATTTCTTCTACTCTTCCAAAACTAAAACCCAAACCCAAATCATTTTGAAAATTTTACAACAATCTCCCCCAATTTTAAAAAAAGTAAATAATAGGACGGCTGAATCACTAGAGTGACTTCCTGCATACCCAAGTGGGATCAAGCCTATGTAGTTCTAAGATCAAGTTTTGCATCATCGTGAAAACCAACACATAAATAAAAGGTATCTTTTGGATTTGAACCTTTACTTAGTGTAAACCATTCAAAGCCTTATCGAGATTCTATGGTGAATGAATCTTGAACCAAGTATCCCTAATGATAAAACCGGAACAATCACACATGTTGATTTCCTTAGGTAAAGTGTTCTGTATTGCTCAGCACGTTAATGGCCATGTGCTTAAATCCTGGTTCATGAGTCTACTTAGAAAGCGGTCTTACTTTCCTAGGAAACGGTCTGATTTCCATACTCATATAGGTAAGTCTCTTAAGGTGTTTCTGCGATACACCTTTTAAGGTTTCTAGACTTATTAAGGATATATATCCATCCTTTGTTCTTGCAGAATCCAACACTAAATATTATGGGATTATCAATTTAGTGTTCCATAATCATTCTCTTAACTTGTTGGTACCCATTGAACTTTGTCTATCCTTTTCAAGATATAAGTTGGGTTTCTGTTAAGGATGATCAACCTTCATTCACAGACCTTAGTCCCATTTCTTGTGACTTTATAGAAACCATCGCCTTTGGAAGACCTTTTGTAAGTGGGTCAGCCAAGTTTTTCTTCGTTTCTATGTAGTCTACAGTTATAACTCCTTTTTTGAGTAATTGTCTCACCATTTGATGTCTTAGACTCACATGTCTAGACCTTCCATTATATGTCTTATTAGACACATTGTATATTGTTGCTTGATTGTCACAGTTAATCAAGACTGTTGGAGATGGCTTCTTCCACAAAGGGATTTCCATTAATAAATTCCTAAGCCATTCCGCTTCTTTACATGCATCTGCTAATGCAATCAATTCTGACAACATTGTTGAGTCAGAAATACAGGTCTGCTTCTTGGAAGCCCAAGACACAGCAGCGCCTCCTAATGTAAAGATCCATCCAGTCGTAGACTTGGATTTGGATTCTACATTGTTCTATGTTGCATCACTATATCCTTCTATTGCAGCAGGATATCCTTTATTAGATAAACCATATTCAATGGTTCCTTTCAAATAAGCTAAAACTCTAGAAATGGCTTTCCAATGTTTGAAACCTGGATTACTCGTAAATCGACACAATATACTTATAGCATGCGCGATGTCTGGTCTAGTGCAATGCATAGCATACATAAGACTCCCAATAACACTGGAATACTCTAGTTGAGAGATAGTACGTCCAGTGTTCTTTTCTAATTTAATACTAGGATCTAAAGGAGTTGGTGCTGGTTTGTCATCGTAATGACCATACTTTTGTAAGAATTTCTCTATGTAATGGGATTGAGTTAGTAATAACTCCCCCTCTTTCCTAACAATTTTAATTCCCAGAATTACATCAGCCTCTCCTAGATCTTTCATATCGAATTTAGAAGACAGAAACTTTTTAGTTTCATTCACGCAGGATATATTGGAACCAAATATTAGCATGTCATCAACGTATAAACATATTATAACAATACTGTTGTTATCCGATTTGCTATAAATACATTTATCAGCATCATTAACAATGAATCCATATGACAGTGCAACTTTATCAAACTTCTCATGCCATTGCACGGGAGCTTGCTTCAGGCCATAAAGAGATTTTACTAATTTGCAAACTTTCTTTTCTTGGCCTGGGGTTTTGAAACCTTCAGGTTGTTCCATATATATCTCTTCTTCTAAATCTCCATTTAGAAAAGCAGTCTTTGCATCCATTTGATGTATGACTAATTTATGAATTGATGCAAGTGCAATTAAACAGCATATAGAAGATATGCGAGCAACTGGAGCATATGTATCAAAATAATCTACTCCATGTCTTTGCTTATATCCCTTAGCAACTAATCTGGTTTTAAACTTATCAATGGATCCATTTGTATTCAACTTTTTCTTGAATATCCATTTACATCCTATAGGTTTAGCACCAGGAGGTAAATCAGTTAAAACCCAAGTTTGGTTTAACATTATGGAATTCATTTCATCATTGATAGCTTCTTTCCAGAAATTTGAATCTCTGGAACTCATAGCTTCAGAATAAGTTTTGGGATCATCATCAACGTTCATTACATATTTAGTCACATTAAGGACTTCGTCCTTACTGCCTTCTACAAGATATGTAATGAAGTCAGGACCATAGTCCTTCTCTATTCTCGCTCTTTTACTTCTCCGTTGTTCAGTACTATTATCTGGTACTGACACTTCCTTGCTGTTTTGAGCAGGAGCATAATCATCGTCATTGATATCATTAGTCATACTAGGTTCTAGACTAGATGATCTCAATGGGATCTCAACAGTTTGATTTTCAAAAAATTCTACATCTACAGATTCTATAACTTCTAGGGTGTCAAGAATAAGAAATATATAAGTTATACTATTAAGTGAATATCCTATGAAAACGCATTTAAATGCTTTTCCTAACTTTGGTCGTTTAGGGTCTGGTTTTCTAACATAAGCTAAGCAACCCCAAACTTTAAGTCTAGTTAGGTTAGGTTTCCTATTAAACCATAATTCACAAGGGGAAATATTATTCTTTTTAAGTGGTACTCTATTTAAAATATAACATGCAGATAACATAGCATCACCCCATAGGTTATAAGATAAATTAGAACTTATAAGCATGGAATTAACCATTTCTACTAAAGTTCTATTCTTCCTTTCAGCAACACCATTTTGTTGTGGTGTATATGGCGCAGTACATTGGTAAATTATACCTTGTTGTTTACAAAACAAGGTGAATTCATTTGAGAAATATTCACCACCACGATCTGAATGTAACATTTTAATTTTAACTCCTAATTGTGTTTCGACCTCTCTGCTTTGTAAATTTTGAATTTATCAAAAGCCTCATCTTTAGTTTTCATTAGATATACATATGCATATCTAGTATAATCATCAATGAATGTTATATAGTATTGGTTACCACCATAGGTGATATGACTTTTTAAGTCACCCACATCACTATATACCAAATCAAGCAAACCAGTTTTCCTTTCTACGGATTTAAAGGATTTCCGGTGTATTTTTGCTTGAACGCATATTTCACATTTAGAGATTGTATCGAAATCACAATCAGAAATTAACCCTAATTTATTCATATTCCTAATAGAATTATAATTAACATGTCCTAATCTACCATGCCATAAATTAATAGAATCAACAATATAAACAGAAGATTTCTTTATTAAATTCAACTTAATCATGCCGTTACAAGAGTATCCCTGTCCAATGAATTTACCATTCTTAGACAACACTAGCTTATCAGACTCATACACCATCTTGAATCCTCCTTTGTTAAGAAGGTATCCAGAGACCAAATTCTTACACATATGAGGTACATAAAATACATTGACTAATGTAAGAACTTTTCCAGAGGTGAGAGGAAGTTCTATAGTTCCTTTTCTCAGAACTTTACTTGGAGCCTTATTTGCTCCAGTAACTTCATCGGCTTCTCCTTTATTTTCTTCGTAACTCTTGAACAGATTACGGTCTCTGCAAATGTGGATGGTTGCTCCAGTATCGAACCACCAATCATTATCATTGCCACTAACGGAGTTTGCCTCTTACACTACAGCCACAAGCGAGTCTTCGACCACATTCACTTTTTGTTGTTTCTTCCGCAGACGGCAGTCTCGGGCATAGTGGCCGGGCTTGTTACAAAAATAACAAGCACCTTTCTTTTTGTTGTTAGTTTTGGAATGATTTTTCTTAAACCGTGTCTCATTCTTTGGCTTTAATTTATCAGTAATTTCAACATTATTTGCCTTAGAATGGGACTCAGTTTGCGGATTATCATCTAGATCGCGTTTGCGAGAGTCTTCTTCAATACGAAGATGACGCTGTAAACCGTCTAAATTATAATCCGTTTCTGCATGCTTCATCTTTTTCTTATAATAATTCCAACTATGCGAAAGTCTAGAAATTATTACTCCAACAACAAAAGATTCAGGGAGATCAATTCCAGCATCTTTAAGTTGATTCACCAACAGTAAGATTTCGCTTACTTGTCCACTTATGGACTTATTGGTGACCATTTTGAAATCCATAAAATTAGAGATAAGAAACTTTTTATTACTTGCCTCGGATATGCGGTACTTATTCTCCAGAGCAGTCCAGAGTGCCTTCGCTGTTTCCAAGGTCTTATAAGCATTGTAGACTGGGGTAGATAGCGCATTCAGAATATGGTCTCTGCATAGGAAATCGTCCTCTTTGCGCTTTGCACGTTTAGCCTTTAGAGCAGCATCATCCTTATCAGTTTCCTCCAGGATTTCTTCCAAGTCATCTTCCAATATGTAGAACAACTTGACGGTGACTAGGAAAAATTTCATCGTCTCTTGCCAACGAGTGAAATTGTCGCCATCAAAATGCTCCAATCGAGTTAGATGCTGATTCATAACTCGTAGAGCGCTCGAACCTTCCATGGTTGAAGACTATTGTCTGAAAATTTGTTGAAGATTTTGCGGTTCGAGACGGATTTGATGGCGATAGAGATAAAAACAATGTTGTACTTCCGACTTCAAGGATCTATGGAATAGATTCTTTCAGACAATAATTCAACCCACCAGGTGCAAACGGGTTATCGAACTATTGACTTTCAGGATTCAATGAAGCCTTATAACATCGTAATCGAATTCAAAGTTTGTACGACTTTGATTCGACCAAGAACACTTCAGAAACTGTATTTGATGATGCAATTTGTAGAGAAGAGATTGAAGAGGAAGAAGAAAAACAATTCTGCAACGCTTTCTGAATTTGCAACACCTTAGAGGCGTCACAAAACAGAGCAATGGCTGTAACGATTCCTGGGCGTCGCAGAACTGTGTGGAGAAGAAGAAGAGGAAAAAACTTATTTGCAACTGTTCTGGGCGTTGCTATTTATATATGTGAGGAGGTGTCTATTCGCCAAGTGTCACGACCGTTTGCAACGGTTCGTAACTGTTGCGAATAGATTCAAACTTAAACGTCGCGACCTTTCATTTGCAACGTTACTAATTCCCGCCTTTATCCAAATTTAGATTTTCCGGTTCTGGGTCCTTAACGGGCTGAAATCTGACCCGTTGCTGTTTACATATGATCCAAAAATATTTTTGGATCTGAACCCGAAACCCGTACCCGGCTCGGTCGGACGGCGGCGGCGCACGTGTGGTGTTGCATGACTTCTCTCCTCACAACAAAGCAAACATGTGGGAGCCCCAAGGCCCCATCATCCACTTGAGAAAGCTATATTTATACAAGTATATTGTATAGCTTTCTATAATGTGGGACTTTGATTTCTTCTTCCTTCCTTCTTTCCTTTCTTCTACTCTTCCAAAACTAAAACCCAAACCCAAATCATTTTGAAAATTTTACAACAGAAAGTAAGTGAATTTTGAACGAAAGCCAAGTAAATAAAGAAATTTACCCAAGAAAATAGTTTATATATATATATATATATAAGTTTACAAAAATGCTCACAGATTTCTATTGAAGTGTTAGTGGAATTTTCCTTAACATCGGTACTTAAGAATCGAAGGGCAAACTTCAATCCATTGTTTGGTTTATAGGACTTCGGTAGGATGGTTAACGATGGCATTAGGATACCGATGGCTTTAGATTAATATTGAAAGTTAAGTTGAATCTGTTAGGATAATACCAAGAGGAGTAGGTGCAGAATAGACTGAGAGTATGTTCTAAGAATGATGCCGAAAGAAAAAGTACAGAAAGTAAAGACATCGAGGTTTATAGTGGTTTGGCCTAAATCGCTGCGTCCACTTTGTTCTTTCCTTCTTTAGAGTTCTACACCAAAGCCGAAAGGCTATTACAGTGATGAGTTAGCATTATCCTCCATTAGTGAGTTTTTACAAGGAACTCTAATATAGGAAAGTATAATATATTCTTAGTATATGAATTATGTGTTGGCCAGAAGATCCTTGTTGCATTGGGATGTTTGTCTACTTGTAGAGATCTTGATGCTTTGTCATTAGCTGAATGCTTTTACCATGGATTGAACACTTGCTTTATATGTGGCGTTAAGATTTAGATACGTGTTGATGGCCGACTAACATGCAAATTAACACGGATTGATGAAATAGCATTCCATCAATATTTGTATGTGCTCTGGCCTAGATACTTCATATCATCTTTGGGCTACTTGAGTCCTTGACGCGTATAGTGAGGATTTGGTGTTGATGGCTATGTAGTTTATATATCATAAGGCTTAGTTGATCGTATGCCGTATGGTTAACTATATAGAGTGTCATAGGGATTTAGTCAACTAAATGTCGTAAGACTTAGTAAATAGAGTGTCATAAGGCTTAGTAAATAGAGTTTTATAAGGCTTAGTTGATTATAGGCCGAATGCTTACTTTATTGAATAACGAAGGCTAATGTAGATTTTATGTTGTAAGGCTTAGTTGATTGAAAGTAGAAGGCTTATGTAGATTGTATATGATCGGCTTAGTAAGTAGAGTCTCATAAGACTTAGTAAATAGAGGTTCAATAGGCTTAGTTGATTATAGGCCGAACGCTTAGTTGATAGAATACTAAAGGCTAATTTAGAGTATATGCCGCAAGGCTTGGTAAATCGAGTGTTGTAAGGCTTAGCAAAAAGAATGTCATAAGGCTTTAATATATATTTAATGTCAAAGGCTAATGCCGTAGGCTTACATATGTTATATGCCATAGGCTAGTTGGATTAAATGCCCAAGGCTATTGTTGTAGGCCTATGTAGATAATAGGTCGAAGGCTAATGCCGTATTAAGTATCGAAGGCGAAGTATGTTAAGGCCTGATAGCAACATACATAAAGTGTCAAATGGGAAGAGGATTTTCACATACTGTGAAATTTTGGTTCCAGTAATCTTTACAAAACTATTATCTGAATATGAAGTGACTTCTCTGCTATGCATTACCATCCGTCTGCTCTCGCAACAAATAGGGGAAATCACTTTCCTTAGATATAGTTTTGAGTGGATTAGAAGGAGTTATCAGTGAGTACAGGTAATTTAGAATGAGTAGCTACTCTTTCTACTCATGGATGGGATGCAAAAATGCATATGTACCAGATGTCACCATGCGATTGGCTCATTTGAAAAGTGGTTTCTCCTTTTCTGAAAAAGAGAGTTTTGCCTCCAGACATGGCAGCTCTTTAAAAGATTACATTATTTTATAGCTGCCATTGATTTGTATGGCTGACATTTCCTCAATGTTTATTTTATTTATATAGGAATGTATAATAGATTCCTCTTCTCCTTCATTTACTTTTAATGAATTTTTTTTGTTATCGGCATTAAAGCTCGAAGCAAGCTCAAATTTTCTCATCTCTTTGATAAAATTTGTAAGATTTATGTCATTTACTTCTCGTAAGTTGAAAGCAATGTTTGTCTCATGCTCTTGCTGAACTACGAGTCAATTTTTATAATTATTTTTGTGATATCTAAGGCGTTTTACCGTATTAGTGAATCTTAGGCTTGCTGAATGGTACAAAACCATTAATTTTTCGCCTTCGTTGGATCATTGTTGACAAATAATCGTTCCGTGGTCATTGATCGATAATCGAAAATTCTGCAGAACTTTTAGGGAATTTCATGGATTTTTCTTAATCTGCAACATACTTTTGGGTTCCCAAACCCTTGATTAGAGACGGTTAATTGTGAAATTCTATTTGAATCTATACGAAATTGACCCTACTTAAATTTGGGTATTTTGCATGTACCATTTGGCTCATGATTATGCTTCTTTGATTGATAATTATTTACTTTACGGTTATGTTTCGATTTTCGTTGTTTGGTTTGAACTAGACTGTCAACAAATTTAGTCCTCCTAGACTGAAATGAATTCTTTTTTGGACACACAAGCAATTCTTGACATGATTTTACACGATTTTGGTGTTATGGGAGTTGAGGCTATAACTCAAAGGCCTGAAGTTACTTGGTTTCTTCCTCGGAGGGATGCTCCCCATGGATGGTGGAGTACTTAGCAAACGAATGTCTCTCCCTTTTGCTCCCTTCTTGGTTGATCTGCTTATTTTTTATAATCTCAATCCCTTTCAACCCCCTCCATTTTATATAATACTCTCTCGATGTTGAAAGTCATGTATTCTTAGAGGGATTATGCAAGCTTATCAATGGTTAAGATTAATTTCTTATTTGAATTGAAAGACTTGAAATTTTCCACCCAATTCTTAAATATTATTTACAGATGCGATTAACAACCCTCAGGTTATAACCACTTTTCCGAAGGCTAGTAACTTACAATTGTACTTAAGAAATTTCATTTGTTAATGAACATTCTCATTCTAACTTGTTTTTATTTATTGCTAGGGAGACCTGAACGGATTCAGCAGACCGAGGAGTTTTTAGCTCGTTTCAAGAATGTGTTGAAGGAACGGGGATAGTCGGAAGTGGGTGAAATAGGTAGATTTCAACTTTTTTTTAACTGAAACTAATTTAAAGTTGTTTCATATATTTCAATAGTTAAATTTCCATTGTACTTTTTTCTCGTTCATGGTAGCTTTGCTTATTTTTCTCGCTTTCCTTCCCTACTGTGAATTTTAAATTCTTTCCCGATGGCGCCCTCCCCTCCTCCCCTTCCGGTTTCGTCCATCTCGCCTTCTCTTCCTCCTCGCACTTTCGGCCCTTCCACTTCATCTTTGTCCATCCTCCCTCTCCTTTCCCCCTCAACTTGTTCCCTATTGGTGCTCCCCTCCTCAATGTTATACGTCTAGTATACCAAAACAGAGAATAATCAAATATAAACTCGTCGCACAAGTATATAACTCAGATTTCCACTACACTGGAATTCTGTAGTAAATATTATAACAATATGAACGTTGTAAATGAATTACAACAATAGCGTTATACTATTTTGAATAAACAGTATAACAAAATAGAAGAAAGAATTGAGAATTCTAACCGGATAATGTCTGAGGCTCGTCGTAACGATTTCCTTAAGAATTTTATTTCAAAATTCTCCCAAGATACAACAGACGAATTCCGCTCGAAACTGTAATGAGTATATCACTCTGTGATTTGAATATAAGAACAGTAGTTAACAGAAGAGAAGAGATTAGAAAATTCAGTGAGGAAAGTGATCAGTTTTCCTACTTATTTATAGTTGTTCCGCATCCCTTCGAACGGTCGCGTCTGCAACCGTTCGTCCAAACGGTCGCGCCCGTTTCCTTTAATCGTTACTGTTCGTGTGCCTGCTTATGTTCAGTCGCGTCTCATCAGTCAGGCCGTACCTGTTCGCCACCAACGGGTCGCACCCGCTTCTTTTCGCCTCCAACGGGTCGCACCCGCTTCTGTTCGTCACTAACGGGTCGCGCCTCTTCATTTAACCGCGTCCGCTTATGAACAGTCGCATCTGTTCGTTCGTTTGCAAATGGTAAAAAAACCCGGCCCAGTTTTGCAGGAAAAGTAGAATCATATTAGACCCGAACCCGAACCCGAGCCCGGCCCAGTTCGGTTCGGTCGGACGGACGGCGGCGTCGCGCGCGCGTGTGTGGTGGAGATGCATGATCTCCCTCCTCACAACGAAGCATACATTTGGGAGCCCCAGGCCCCCAACCTCCTCATTGCAAAGCCATATATATATTGGAATGGTTATGAAATTTTGGCGATGTGGGACTTTATGTATGTTTCATTCATTTTTTCCTTTGGAATTCCAACAATCCCCCACATGAATGATAATATACATATCCCCCACACAAAGCGAAATATCACAGAGTATATATGGAATTAATGCTTTATCGTGGATAAGTAGATATTTCACTTTGAACTTTCCCTAGTTAAAACTTATCGGATTTATTTGGCTAATCGGTGAAATATTTCATCTTGAACCGTCAGCCTTTATTGTATATCCAGACAATAAGGTTTACGAAGCATTGATTCCCTTCTCATCCAATTTCTTGGTTGTGTTCATTTTGGTCCTGAACAGTTGTTGGTTCTGCGAGTGTTATAGAGAATTTAAAGCCTTGTAAAATTCTCATAGAGCCGACCCAGCTCACACTTACATAGGTGATCGCAACCATTAAGAGTATCCTACAAATACCCCACTCGTTATATTCAAGATATGGTCATCATTAAAAAACATAGTTTTAACCTTTAAATGCTTCTGTAGGCATGCATTTATATTATGCACCATAGGAATGGAATTGGACTATGTCCAAACAAATACATTACTTCTTGAGTTATTCAGAACTGGTTTGCCTATTGATCCTAGTCCGTGGGATCTCCAGTCGCTAGGATAGGTTTCCGTATAAGATAACTCTTGATGGTTTAGGCCTTTAAGCCCATTCCCCTCGATGCGCAGTCAATTTTCTCTCTTGATAAACCTTTAGTAAATGGATGCGCTAGGTTATCATTTGTTCTCACATAATCTATGGAAATAGTTCCATTTGAGAGTAACTGCCTAACTGTATTATGGCGTCGACGAATATGTCGTGACTTTCCATTATATACAAAGTTTTGCGCTCTGCTTAGCGCTGCTTTGTTATCAGAGTGTATGCATATGGCCGGTACAGGTTTAGGCCAAAACGGAATATCTTCTAAAAAGTGACGAAGCCATTCTGCTTCTTCGCCTGCCTTATCTAATGCAATGAACTCTGATTCCATAGTGGATCGGGCTATGCATGTTTGTTTAGTAGATTTCCATGATACTGCTGCCCCTGCGTGGGTAAAGACATAACCACTCGTTGATTTTGATTCCTCTGAATCTGCAATCCAGTTTGCATCACTATATCCTTCTAAGACGGCAGGATATTTTCCATAATGTAAGGAATAGTTAGTGGTATTTTTTAAATATCCAAGCACTCTCATTAGTGCTTTCCAGTGTTCCTTTCCTGGATTGCTTGCATACCTGCTTAATCGACTTACTGCATAAGCTATATCTGGTCTTGTGCAATTCATGAGATACATGAGACAACCTATTACACGAGAATATTCCAGTTGCATTACACTCTCATTAGTGTTTTTGTGCAGTACTTCCGATGGATTAAAAGGGGTATTTACTCCTTTAATTCCAAAATTTTGAAATCTTTCAATCACTTTGTCTACATAGTGTGACTGAGACAATTCAATTCCATTAGGAGTTCGTATTATTTTGATTCCCAAAATAACGTCTGCAACTCCTAAGTTTTTCATATCAAAATTGCTAGTTAACATTTTCTTTATGGTCTCTATGACTTGAGTATTTGGACCAAATATTAGCATATCGTCTACATATAGACAAATCAGCACATATGATTGTCCAATTTGTTTATAATAAACACACTTATCGCATTCATTTATACGAAAACCATTTCTTATCATGACACTATCAAATTTTTCGTGCCATTGTTTTGGAGCTTGTTTTAGTCCGTATAATGATTTTACTAATCTACAGACTTTGTTTTCATTTCCTTTGGAAATAAATCCCTCAGGTTGCTCCATGTAAATCTCCTCATCGAGATTTCCATTTAAGAATGCTGTTTTTACATCCATCTGATGAATCTCTAGATAATAGATGGATGCAATTGCTATTAACATTCTTATAGAGGTTATTCGTGTTACCGGCGAATATGTATCAAAAAAGTCTACTCCTTCTTTTTGACGATATCCTTTGGCTACTAATCTGGCTTTATACTTGTCGATAGAGCCATCTGCTTTCATTTTCTTTTTGAAAATCCATTTGCAGCCAATTGGTTTTATTCCTGGTGGAATATCAACAATTTCCCAAGTTTTATTACTTAGAATTGAATCAATCTCACTTTGGATTGCTTCTTTCCAACATGAGGATTCAGAAGATGACATTGCTTCCTTGTACGTTTGAGGTTCGTGTTCTAACATATAAGTTAAAAAATCCGAACCAAATGTTTTGGAAGTTCTTGCCCTTACGCTTCTTCTTGGTTCAACCTCCTCGTTGTCCTGATGAGTTTCATCTTTACATGTCTCATCTCTGTTATCTCTTGTCCTTTTCGGGACAGGATTTCCATCGTTTCTTTTATGTGGGAACACATCTTCAAAGAACGAGGCATCTCTTGATTCCATGATTGTATTTACATGAATATCATTTATATCAGACTTGAATACCAAAAATCTGTAGGCACTACTATTTTGGGCTGGCCCAAGATAATAACAATCTACTGTTTTTGGTCCAAGTTTGACTCTCTTGGGAGGCGGAACAGGAACTTTTGCCAAGCACCCCCACACTTTGAGGTATTTAAAGCTTGGTTTGTGTCCTCTCCATATCTCATATGGAATTGTTCCCGTTTTATTGTGAGGAACTTTGTTTAATATGTGATTAGACATATTTAAGGCTTCCCCCCACAAGTTCGTCGGTAGACCAGAAGTTAAAAGCATGGCAGTAATCATGTCTTTTAACGTTCTATTCTTCCTCTCGGCTACACCATTTTGTTGTGGTGAATATGGAGCCGTTGTTTGATGAATTATTCCATTTTCTTCACAGAATTGTTCAAATGGTGATTCATACTGTCCACCTCGATCAGATCTTAATATCTTGATCTTTTTATTTAATTGATTTTCTACCTCAGCCTTGTATTTTATAAACGCTGTTATTGCTTCATCTTTACGATTTAAAAGATATACATAGCAATATCGCGTATAATCGTCAATGAAAGTAATGAAATACTTTTTCCCACCTCTTGTAGGTAGTGATTTGAAATCACATAAATCTGTATGTACCAAACCTAATGGTTCGGTGCTTCTGTCAACAGATTTAAATGGTTGTTTGACCATTTTTGCTTCTACACATGTCTCACATTTGTAGTTTTTATCTACTTGGAAATTTGGAATCAATCCCAAGTTTGATAATTTCTTCATTTTTCGAAAGTTTATGTGTCCTAATCTATCGTGCCATAGTAAAATTTCATGCTCAAGCAAATAAGAAACTTCAATTTTATTAATAGCACAATCAGAATACATAGTTTTATTGCCGATAACGGCTACATTTGCCTTAAATAGGCCATCACATAAATATCCCCTTCCTATATATATTCCAGCTTTGGACAGAACCATCTTGTCTGACTCAAACACCATCTTGAATCCCTTCTTTGATAGGACTGCACCAGAGATGAGATTCTTGCGTATGTCTGGAACATGGAGCACGTCATTCAACTTAATAGTTTTTCCAGAAGTAAACTTGAGGATTACTGTGCCACTGCCTTCGATCATGGAAACTGCAGAATTACCCATGTAGAGTTTTTCTTCGTGATCGAATTTCTGATATGTAGAAAACATGGATTTGTCAGAACAAACATGACGAGTAGCACCTGTATCTACCCACCATTGGTTAGGATTCTGAACCAGATTGCATTCAGATACTACCGCCGAGAAGTTGGACTCGTCTACTTCCATGTTATCCACTATATTTGCCTCTTTATTGCGTTCCTTCTTGTGTCTGCAATCTTTAGCGGCATGTCCAACTTTTCCACAAACCCAACATTCGCCATTAAACTTCTTGGTTCGTTTGTTGTCTTTTGGTTTGTTGTCTTGAGCTTTCCTTTTCTTCTGGAAACTCTTCTTTTTGTTTTTGGTCTTCGACCCTTCAGCCACAAATGCCTCCTCGCTTGGTTTTGTAACTGCACGGTTGTCCGCCTCGATTTTTAATCGGACTATGAGATCCTGCAAAGAGATTTCCTTCTTTTTATGCTTTAGATAATTGCGGTAATCTCTCCATGACGGCGGCAGTTTTCCCGTGATGGCTTCGACCAGAAATGATTCTCCAACCTTATGACCTTCTGCCTCGAGTTCATGAATGATGATTTGCAGTTCATGCAGTTGAGCGGTTACTGGTTTGGAGTCAACCATCTTGAAGTCCATGAATTTGTCTACAATAAATTTCTTAAGACTGATATTCTGCGTCTTGTATTTTGCGGTAAGTGCATTCCAGAGTTCTTTTGACGTCTTTAAAGGCTGATATACTTTGTATAGCACCTTGTCGAGACAATTCAGAATATAGTTTCTGCATAAAAAATCGGAATGCTTCCACATATTCACCTCTGCTTCCTTGCCTGTTGCAGGAATCGGTTCCTCCTCGTCGAGGTACTTTTGTAGACCGAGCGTGGTGAGATAAAATAACATCTGATTCTTCCATGTCAAGAAATCATCACCATCTCCCTTGAACGGTTCAGGTCTGTTGTGAGTAGTATTCTTTGAAAATTCTACAGTTGCCATCTCTGTTTTAGCAAGAAAACAGTAAAATTCTTAAGATGTTATACGTCTAGTATACAAAAACAGAGAATAATCAAATATAAACTCGTCGCACAAGTATATAACTCAGATTTCCACTACACTGGAATTCTGTAGTAAATATTATAACAATATGAACGTTGTAAATGAATTACAACAACAGCGTTATACTATTTTGAATAAACAGTATAACAAAATAGAAGAAAGAATTGAGAATTCTAACCGGATAATGTCTGAGGCTCGTCGTAACCGTCGTAACGATTTCCTTAAGAATTTTATTTCAAAATTCTCCCAAGATACAACAGACGAATTCCGCTCGAAACTGTAATGAGTATATCACTCTGTGATTTGAATATAAGAACAGTAGTTAGCAGAAGAGAAGAGATTAGAAAATTCAGTGAGGAAAGTGATCAGTTTTCCTACTTATTTATAGTTGTTCTGCATCCCTTCGAACGGTCGCGTCTGCAACCGTTCGTCCAAACGGTCCGTTTCCTTTAATCGTTACTGTTCGTGTGCTTGCTTATGTTCAGTCGCGTCTCATCAGTCAGGCCGTACCTGTTCGCCATCAACGGGTCGCACCCGCTTCTGTTCGTCACTAACGGGTCGCGCCTCTTCATTTAACCGCGTCCGCTTATGAACAGTCGCATCTGTGCCCAGTTTTGCAGGAAAAGTAGAATCATATTAGACCTGAACCCGAACCCGAGCCCGGTCGGACGGACGGCGGCGTCGCGCGCGCGTGTGTGGTGGAGATGCATGATCTCCCTCCTCACAACGAAGCATACATTTGGGAGCCCCAGGCCCCCAACCTCCTCATTGCAAAGCCATATATATATTGGAATGGTTTTGAAATTTTGGCGATGTGGGACTTTATGTATGTTTCATTCATTTTTTCCTTTGGAATTCCAACACTCAACTCGTATGGACTTTGCTGTTCAAGAACAGGACAAGGAATGTTGGAAAGTACATACCATTTGATGTGAATCTCACTTTCAGGGGTGATGCCATTGTCCCCCATGAAGTTATTGCAGCTAGCAAGCAAGTGTGAAATGACTATATTGTTGGTTTCTTCTTTGATGAGCCGCTCTCATACACTGCAGTGGTTAAAAACTTGAAAAGAATCTGGAAACTCAAAAGCTCTATAAATGGTAAATTTGATGACTTTATATTCTTATTTTTATTGTCTTGTGAAAAGAACAAAACAGGAATACTTGAGGGAGATCGGATTATAATGGGGAACAAGATGTTTATAGTCAAATAATGGAAGCCTGAAATTGGAAATGTGTGCGACATTATTAAATATGTCCCTCTTTTGGTTCAGATTTCTGATATTCCAATCTACGCTTGGTCTCATTTGGGCATAAACTGGCTAGTAAGTAGGGCACATAAATTGCTATGTATGGATTAGTTCACTGAGCGACTTGATCGATTAGAAATTTAGAATATACTAAATGCATGATCAAGGTCACTCCCAACCAAGATTTGATAGATCACTGCCCTGTGAAATTAATGGATGGTGAGGAGCAAATGATCTATGTCAATTATTTATGGAAGCCAGAAATTTGTATTAGCTGCAAAATATTTGGGGAGTGCTGATACGAAAAGTGATAATGCAAATTAAAAGAATCCTGAAGTGAGTAAAAGTCAAGCCGACACTATTGTTAAGGAAATTGAAAAAAACAAATATAAGGTAATCGACGAAGATGGCAGAAAGTGTTAAGAGATAAGAAAAAGAATGTTAAATCTGGATCTTATGCTAATGATTTGTCAACTGCAGTGATTGCTCCCCTAGATTCCTATTCTGATCAGACAAATGGTAGAAAGTCAAGTGAAGAAGTGGTGCCAGTTGAAGTAGTGGTTAATTTGAATTCAGATAATTAGTCTTCATGAAAATACTGAAGAAATAGTTCAAACTAGCAACAAATTTTTAATATTAGCTGCATATAATGATGTTGCCTCTGCTATTTGCCATGTAGTCGAGAAGCTAGCTTCAGGAAAAGAGAAAGATTACAATGCTGATAAACAAAACTATTTAGTTTCCAATGTGCACGCATGCACAAGTGATGTAAATGCAGCTGTGCAACACATTTTAATACACCAACCTCCTATTAATTTCTCTATACCACTTGATAGCAATATTTTAACTCATGAAAGCATCAATTCAGATGATAACAATCCTACATCTCCCAACACTCACATGTAAGAAAGCATCCTATTGAATATCCCTTCTCACAGTGTCCTCCAAACTCATAACACGGAACCTTCAATTGCATGCAATTCTATTTTAATGCAAATTACTTTATCCCCAATCATTTTATCCCCTTCAAATTGCAACTCTTCCCATGCCAACATAGCTAAAATTGTCATATCTCCTATCTTCAGACCTACTGGTAATTCTTGCTTGTCTTTCAATCTTGATGACATTGTGTTAAATGTAATGAATTCCTTGTTAAATGTAATGAATTCCTTCCTTCCACTTCCTTTGGCCACCTGGCTACACCTCCTGGTTGGCTTAAATTCAGCTGCATTAATCCATCTCCCACCACATCTATATGCAATCCTACCTCCTCAGTCTGCCCTGATCCTCCACCTACCAAAATCAAACCAAACAATCACAACTCACTTAAATAAGAAAGAAACTCCAAAAAAAACCCGCCTCGGTTTATGCAACAGGATGATGACATTTTATCAAAAAACAGAGATGGCAGAAAGTGTTAAGAAATAAGAAAAAGAATGTTAAATCCGGATCCCATGCTAATGATTTGTTAACTGCAGTGATTGCTCCCTCAGATTCCCATTCTAATCAGACAAATGGTGGAAAGTCAAGTGAAGAAGTGATGCTAGTTGGAGTTATAGTTAATTTGAATTCTAAAGATATTAGTCTTTATGAAGTTATTGCAGAGATAGTTCAAATTAGCAACAAGTTTTTAGTATTAGCTGCATATGATGATGTTGCCTTCGACTGCATAGGATGACGATGATTTTGTTGACACCTGTCCTCGGAGAAAGAAAATAATATCTGAAGCACCGAAGCAAGAAACAAGTGAAGAAAAAGCAAAATGCGAAGATGTAATTTCTAACACTGCATATAGATATCAATTGCAAGTAATATTTAAGATCATACAATTGGATAGAAAACGAGAGGAAAACGAAAGGACTGACAAAAAGGCAATGCTTCTTCAAATAGCTTCGAAAACAAGACAATCAAGCAAGAAAGAAAAAGAAAAGCAAAACAAGAACATAAAATTAGAATAGGCCGATCAAACTTTTGGACCATTTGAAGAGGAAGTAACCATCAGAGTGTTGCAGATGCACGCAAAAGATTTGGAAGACGAATTCAAGAAAACAAAGGAATGGTTGAAAAGGAAAAGAAGATATGGTTAGATGTAGAAAAAGAAATTCAAAAATTGAGATATGAAATCAAAGAAACGAAATGAAGAGTTGGACATGGCGAAGAAGATAATCAAGAGAGAAATTCAAAGGCTCAAGTAGAAAAACTGCACATAACAGAAGAAGCAGTATGCACATTAGATCAAGATATAAATGTAGAGACAGAAATAGAAAACACAGAAAAGAATTTCACAACTGAAAATAGTGAAGAAGAAAATGAAGAGACAAATGAAGAGACGGAAGCAGAAAATGTAGAAAAGAGATCTACAACAGAAAAGAATGAAGAGAGAGCTGTGGAGTGTGAAGCAGAAAAAGTATACCCAATAAATCAAGATACACCTATGGAGACAGCAGAAAAAAGATCTACAATTGAAAAGAATGAAGAGAGAACCATCGAGTGTGAAGCAGAAAAAACACACCCAACAAATCAAGATACACCTATGGAGAAAGCAAAAGAAAATGCAAATCAGACTGAAATAGAAAATACAATAGATAATGGATAAAGATACACGTTTAGGGACGGAAGCAGAAATAAAAGAGATCTGCAACTGAAAAGAATGAAGAGAGAAGTGCGGAGTGTGAAGCAGAAAAAGTGCTCCCAATGATCAATATACGCCTATGAAGACAGCAACAGAAATTGTAGACATGGTGGATAGAATAAACGATATAATTTCCCCCATAAATCAAGATACGTGGTAGATAAAGAAACAAAAGATGAACAGAAAATGGACACAACACCGGAAATACATAGCCCAACAGAACAAGATACCATTATCAAGAGCCAAAGGATGCCTTACCATGATTCAGTACTTGACTTCACTCCTCCATCTTTCAAACTTTATGACTCAACAGGAATTTGAAATGCAAAATATTGAACCAGATCAACAATTGAAATCAACTAAACCTGTTGGCCAAAGGAGAAAGAAAATAACGAAAAAACAAAAAACAACTTCTTATGTCAGAGTAAAAGAATAAACAAGAAAAAAGAAAATAAAGCGACAGCTTTGAGAATGGTCAGCGAGTGAAAAAAACTAGCAAATAAGCAAAAAACTGAAGAAAAAACAAAGACAATGAAGAAGAAAGTACAGAAGAAACCATTCCAATGCCAATTGCAGTAATAGAACCATTATTTGTAGATTTACGACTAGGACACTTATGATACTTAGAAGTCTTGAACAAAGAACGTAGCATAATCCAAACTTTCTTTGCTCTGGCAGGATCACAAAAGTAGGTTATGCTTACATCGATACTAAAACTAATTATTTTATTTCAAAGTATATGATATGTTCGCATCATTATCTCTTAAATACAATGTTATATATTTGTTACATACCAGATAGTACAAGTGATGCAAACTGATACTAACAATATATTTTTCTTTAAATATGGTTGACTGTGCTATATATGTCATGATGCTCATCATATCATTGAACATTAGCCAAATATCGATCAAAATAAAACCTGAACAAATGTTGCAAACAAGAACAAGAATTGTGTATGAGATATTGAAGGATAATGATCATTGTTGGAATTTAGCCGATTTCACTTTAAAAACTGAAAGAAAAAGAAAATATAAAGAAGTGAATTTGCTGTAAAAACTGCTGTGATATTTAGTTCTACTAATATAAATTTCAGATGTTGTGTTAGAACTAATTGAATTTAGCTTTGTTTTAATGTAGATATAAACACTTGTTGAAATTACGTCAGTTTGCTGTAAAAATTATGATCTTTTTTCCGATGTTGTAAAAATTAGCTCTATTTCACTTTTCTTACATGTGATGCTATGTTATAACTGTATTTTATTTCTAGTTGTACCTGGACGATAATTTTATTATACTTGAAATCGATACTAAAAGTATGCATGAAATGATACTATATTTTATCATACATGAAACTAATATCGATACTAATGTTATGCAAAACTGATAGCAATTTTGTTTATACCTAAAACCGATATTAATAGCTTGCAAAAAGGATACTATTTTTTTCATACCCGAAATTGATACTAATAGCATGCAAAAAATGATACTATAATTGGTTATATCCAAAACTAGTATTAATAGCATGCAAAAATCAATATCATACTTTGTAATACCTGAAACTGATACTAATAGCATACAACAACTTATAGAACATTTTTACATACCTAACATAGATGCTAATAGTATCCAAAACTGATACTAAAGAATTAATATTGAATAAACTAATCAACATCACCACATAATAACTCACCACTTGCATAAACCTATACGTTCTATTTAACAAAAATTCATTGATCATCTCGTCTTGCTAACCAAGCATCGATTAATGAAAAAATAGCAACAGGTAAAGAAATGATACCGTATATAAAATAACCGAGTACGAATGGAAACCAATCTAATGAGGTATACTGTTTGACCAAGCAGAACATCGAATGCAAAAGATAACTGGATGTCAAACGTAATCGGGTACATTTAGAATCAAAGCTATACCTAAGATATATTGCTTAAACCAAGCACATATATGAATGCATAAGTTAACCGGATGCACGGGTACGTATTGATGCAAATGTTAACCAAATACCAAACCTACTCGGATACAGATGAAATCAATCTATACCCAAGATATATTGTTCAACCGAGCATACATATGATGCAAAAGCTAACTGGATGCCAAACCTAATCGGGTACGTATTGATGCAAAAGCTAAGCAGATGCCAAACATAATCGAGTACGTATTGATGCAAAATCTAACCAGATGCCAAATCAAATCGAGTATAGATGGAAATCAATCTATACCTGAGGTAAATTGTTTAACCGAGCATACATATGAATGCAAATGGTGACCGGATGCGAAACCTAATCGGGTACATATAGATGCAAAAACTAATCGGATGACACACCTAATCGGCTATGTATTGATGCAAAAGATAACCGGATGTCTAAACTAATCGGGTACGTATTGATGCAAAAACTAACTAGATGCCAAACCTAATCAGGTACGTATGGATGCAAAAGTTAAATTGATGTCAAACCTAATCGGGTACAAATATGTGAAAAACCTAACCGAATGCCAAACATAATAGAGTATGCATCGATGCAAAAGCTAATCGGACGCCAAACCTAATCGGGTACATATGTAAACCAATTGATAACCAAGATATATTGTTTAACCAAGCATGTCACCGAATGTAGAAGCTAACTAGATGCCAAACCTAGTCAGGTATGTATGGATGCAAAAGCTAACAAGATACACTACAAAATGATATTTATAACAAATCTGATTCCAAAGTATTGCAAAAATGACAAAACGCTATCTGTCTAATTGGAATTGATACTTTGTAATTTAAAAATTATTTTCACTATCATATATATAACAAAAGTAATACTAATATATTAGAAAAATGATACATACCCTCTGTTTGATTGAAGTTTATATTTTGTAATTATAGAAATTATTTCACTATTATTTATAACAAAAATGATACCAATATATTACAAAAATGATAACCACTGTCTATTTGATTAAAGTTGATGCCTTTTGATCTTAGAAATTAGTTTCACTGTCGTTTATAATAGAAATGATACCAAAGAGTTCAAAAATGATACCAAATTTCTATATGAACATAGAAACCTGTCATAAGGTTACACGACTAACAAACATAAAACAAAACTTGTAGTTAACAAAATCGAAAGTGTGTACTACAACAACGAGCTGTATAACGATATTAAAACAAAATTAATGAACCATAAAGTATTTACTATTTTCAAAGAAAAGAGATAGTTTATTGGATATAACAGACAATAGCAACATATGACTTCATCGCCACCTTCATGTTGATGGTGCTACCACCACAGACTACCGAACCGTACAAAATTGCCACTATTCGCCTCCTCTTTCAGAATCACGTCGATTGAACTTCTTGGCATCAACTTCGATGGTCATTGCCTTCACTGAACCTCTACGGCCACGTTTTTTGATCAAGCATTGCTCCTAACTTCGATCATTTCAATCGTCAAGATCATCGCCATTTTTCTCGTTTTCTTGAGATGTGTATCACGATATCTAAGAAGTTGACTTCGAAGCTTGTTGAAAACTCAATCGGATGATCTTTGTTTGCTAATTTGGGCCGTCTCAACCCATCTTCACCCAAAAGAAGTTCATTACTGTTCGAAATGAAATTTAAACGTATTTGTCCTTAAAACGAATTTATTAGTGGACTATAATATATATATATATCTATGTATGTATGTATATAATCTTTAATAATAGTTGTAATAGCTTTGGCGTCACACTTTTTTTGTATCAACGTGAACTACCAAAAACGCCCCTCTATATATTATCAAATCTTAACCACTTAAAAATAGGATCTAATAGTAAACTTCTTTTACAAATTCAAACGCCACTAAAAGTAGGATATGACGATTAAAAATGCTTTATGAATTCAAAACAGTTCTAAAAATAGGATTTAAAATTAAACTTCCTTTGTAAATTTAGAAAACTTTTTTACAAATACACATTTTAGTATCACTTGAAAATAAAAATCATCTTTTTTTACCGAATTAAACACATACAATTTATAAGGAAAATAGTTTATGCGCGAAGCGCGTGCCGTGACACTCGTAATAATAGTTGTAATAACTTTGGTGTCACACTTTTTTGGTATCAACGTGAACTACCAAAAACGCCCCTCTATATATTATCAAATCTTAACCACTTAAAAATAGGATCTAATATTAAACTTCTTTTACAAATTCAAACGCCACTAAAAGTAGGATCTAACGATTAAAAATGCTTTATGAATTCAAAACATTTCTAAAAATAAGATTTAAAATTAAACTTCCTTTGTAAATTTAGAATACTTTTTTACAAATACACATTTTAGTATCACTTGAAAATAAAAATCATCTTTTTTTACAGATTTAAACACATACAATTTATAAGGAAAATAATTTATGCGCGAAGCGCGTGCCATGACACTCGTAATAATAGTTGTAATAACTTTGGTGTCACACTTTTTTGGTATCAACGTGAACTGTCAAAAATGCCCCTCTATGTATTATCAAATCTTAATAACTTAAAAATAGGATTTAATATTAAACTTCTTTTACAAATTCAAACGCCCCTAAAAGTAGGATCTAACGATTAAAAATGCTTTATGAATTCAAAACACTTCTAAAAATAGGATCTAAAATTAAACTTTCTTTATAAATTTAGAATACATCTTTATAAATACACAAATCTAAATATCATTTGAAAATAAAAAATCATTTATTTTACCGATTTAAACATGTACAATTTATAAGAAAAATAATTCATGCTAATTAACACTTGTTAATAATTGTGTAACGACCCGTAAATTTTCGATAATTAAAATAGCTAATTTAATAAGTTTTCGTGATTTTAGTGTTAGAAAAAAATTGTAATTCGTTTGGAATAATAATAACTGGAATGAATTGCAACAATAATTATCCAAGTAATGAAAATGAATGCTACTTAGGGAATGCCTTTGAAATCAATAGTTGAATAGGATAATAAATGTTGAATTCATTGGGTGTAATGGGGTAATTGATTGATAAGTAAAATCTATTTAAAATCAAATATTTAATATTGAACAGGTAAATTGTTTAAATTAAATATTTAAAACTTATTGAATAATTGAATAACCGCATAATATAAAGAGTTGTTTTATAATTTTAATTCGTTCCAAAAGTTAAATTTTATAAGTTCGTTTTGAATATTTCAAAAGATAGTGATTTAAGAATAATCAAATTTGTTAAATTTAATATTACGAATGTTGAATAAATTAAATTTCAAATTTGATATGATTAATTTAATATTGAAATTTAATATATGAAAATAGAGTGAATATTTGAAATTTGATTTAATATGATTCAAATTGGTTTCCAAAGTGAATGTAAGTTATATTTGGATTTAAATAGAGTTAATAAGATTTTAAAATTGGAATTTACTGGATAAATTGAATAACGGGTTTAATATGATTAAAAATGATTTGTAAAATTTTATTTTATCATATTAGAGTTATAGTGATGTTATAGAACTTTTAAAACTGAATTTAAAATAAATTTGTGAAAATTGAATATTTTAATATTTAATCATCGACTGGAAAATAGCCAAATTTTGAACAGTCTCAGAATTGGACGAAACCAGTTCCATTGGATCCGTAATAGTTAGTTATTATCGGATTTCAATTTTCGTAGCAATCGAAGTTGTCGTTTGACCGTTGCAGCTCGAAACGCGTTGAAATTGTTTTAATATTAATTTGGCGAGTTGAAATAGTCATTTTTCAAACGGTCTCGGATTTTGACGAAACCAATTTCATCGGATCCGTAATGTGATATTATTGTAAGATTTCAAATTTCAAGTCAAATGGATTTACCGTTCGTCCGGGGCAAGCCAAAACGCATAGAAATTCGTTTATATCGGTTTAATATAAAATTGATCGTTTATTTCCGTAACTCGTGCATACGATCGAATTAGGCCTTGAAACCTTTTCCATTGTGTCCGGAATAGGGGTACAACATTATAAACGCCTGGCGGCACGCCTCGATAGGGGTTCAAGATTTTAAGTTGCATAAATTGGGATATTATGAAATTTAAAATTTATATTTTGACTGGTCAACCCTTCTTTTCAGCTGTAAATTCTACCTTGTCCCTGTAGCTTTTCATTCACGTCTCCCTCTCCTTTATTCTACACGAAATGGCAGAAAGCAAATAATGGAAAGGGGAAAATAAAAATGGAAACTTTGAAAAATCATAACTCAATTTCTACTCGATTAAAAATCACGAAACCAGTTTTAAAAATCCTATTTCATCGTTTGCTTCGACCTGGTATGCTCGTTGCTGGGTGCGGCCTTGGTTTATGAAGATGGACGTGAGCAAAGCAATCTAGGGTTTGCAAAATCGTGGGATTTAGCGATCGATTCGCGGATCGGAGTGCGTAGTTGAGTTCGTCATCGAAAATAGCACCTAGGAGCCGAGTTTGGGAAGGAGCGGCCGCGTCTTGGGGGGGCGACCTAATCGCGTTCGTACTGCAGGGCGCGAAGTCGCGTTCCACATGGTGGGGCCGAGCTTGAAGTTGATGGTACGGGGAGGTGGAGATCGTGAAGGAGAGTTCGCCGGTGAAGACGGATTCGAATTTCGTCAACTATAGCTCCGTATCACTGGAGATTAGTGCACGGCTTAGTGGGTTTCTTTCTCGTGCACGTACAGGAAAGTTGGGGAAGATGGAGCTTGAGTGGGCTGGGCTTCTTTCTTTGGGTATGAATTTATTTTAAAGCCAAATATAAATTGTTTATAAAATTCAAAGGTCGATAACTTATAAAATGTATAACTTCTACATACGAGGTCCGATTGGAACGAAACTTTTTGCATTGCAATCGTTTTGTCGAGCACTACGCTATGGAGCTGGATTGGAATCATTTGGAGCTAGAGAAAATTTTGAGTTAAATCGAACGTTGTTCGATTTGATTTTAAATCGTAAAATCGAGGTGAGTGTTTTATAACGCTCACAACGTACTAAATATCTTTATGCTAGTTAAATTTGACATTATGAAGTGTTATGATCTTATTTGTCGTTGTTTGATAAAAATTTAATTGTCATGTAGCTTGTCTTTTGCATTAACCGTTGAAAATTAAATTGACAGTTAAATTGAAATTAAAATTGAATTGCGATTAAATTACCTGACATTGATAACTATGAAACTGCCATGAATTGTATTGTTTATTGGATGATGTATTTTGATGGATGCTATTGGTTGATAATTGAATGTTTGGATGTTTATTTGCTTATATAAATCCTGTTATGCATACATATGATACTGAGATTTAATTTAAGTAATATATACTCATCCCTGACATTTAATTGAAATAAATAATTACTTGGCCATAGGATAGAAAATTATATACGGACACCGAATTGGCTAAATTAATAATTTTTGAAATCGTCGATTTGAAATTTATGTAAATGTTTCGATTTAAAAGTGATAAATAGAAATCAATTTATAGAAATCGAATTTGTCGAAAATTTGAGTTGGAATGTTGAAATAAATTTTGGTTAAAAGAAATTGGTAAATAATTTAAGTTGTGACTTTAAAATTTAAAATTTGGATATGATTGAATTTCGAAAATCTATTTATTTTAAAGATTGAACATTATTTCGAGCTTTGAATATTACTAAGTAAAAGTGATATGAAAATGATATTTTGAAATCGAGTTTGGAATTGAATCATATTTGGAATTTGGATTTAAACTTGAATATTGTTGGAAATTTTGTTAAGTGTTATAAATTGATATTTTGAGAAATCAAGCTCCAAATCGATATAAATTGAAATTGAATTAATTAAAGGTGAATGTAGAATTGAATTGATTTGAAGTAAAAGTTGACATTATTTTGAATTGAAATCGAAATTGAATCGGTAGAATGGAAATTGAAATTGATTTGAATTGGGAAGTTATAATTGAAATAGATTGATTTTGAAGCTGTTTTAATTTGTTTTCCAAATTACTATGTTATATAAACCATTTTGAATACTTAAACTATTTTAATCTATTTTAAATCTACTTAACCCAATTTAAATTATTTTAAACTAATTTATCTATTTTAAATCCATTTTAAAGATTTTAAGTGTTTTTAACTATTTTAATTATTTTAAACTACTTTTAAACTACTTAAAACTATTTTTCTAAAATCCTAAGCTGGTCAATAAGGTGAAATGTTTATATCTAAATCTTGAATTTAAATATGAAATCTGATATTTTGAAAGATACGATGATATTTGAATGGATTTGATTTTTGAAGCGAATATGATGTTTTGATATCAATTATGAATCGATTTGAAATATAAAGAGCCAAAGGTGTAATAATACGTAGTTATTAAAGAGACCGGGATCGGATATGGACATACTCTCTGTCGATACCGAAAACCACTTTAATAACTATTATACGCGGAGTGTTGATCCAGAATGAAGTGGATGGTTTGGTGAACGCGTTGACTGAAGAAAGAGAACGATATTGGATGACCCCTGACATGACTAAAACAGGAGCCGCGCCGGGCCATTGAGGTTCGCCACCTCTAGCGGACACACTTCTTCGATACCATTTCTATTACATTTGTGATGCGATTTGGGTGCACCCCTTGATTTGGGAGTGTTGTTTCGCGGTGTTGGGGTAGCTGCTGGCTATGCCCAACATCAGTCCGGATCACGCAACTACTAGTATCCTAGTTGGTATTGCCTCATGTACCTTGTCATACTGATTATCCTATTCGCGACCACTACGTTTTGATTTGTACCTTGAGTATATGGATTGCCCTCTGGTGACTTCCGGTTTTGGGGAAACTACGGTCTTGTATATGCTTTTGGGAATATAAAATGTGTTAAGGGGGATTATGGTAACGCCTTAACGCTATTTTGATACTTTATATTACTGATAGACATTATCTACTTAGCGTATATTACTACATAGTAGATAGTTTAACGGATCCTTGAGAGATGGAAAATCCCGTAACATCTCTTGAGTTATTGCACGCACGTTGACACTGGATATGAGATGTCAAACCCCGTAAACATCTCTGACGCCGTTACACTCATATTTATTTACGATTGATTTAACTTTCATAAGGATATTTTAGTCCTGACTCGAGTGTTTTGTCTTTTCATTACGCTCGGGTCAGTCCTGAGTTTTCAGTTTAGGTTGAAGATCATTTCCTTGGAGGACGGAGACGAAGATTTGGTATATTATCTACTACTATTATATTCATTCCATTCCGCTGCATTGTTGTATGATATTTGTTGTGTATGTAACTCTGATAAATGTTGTATAATAATAATCAAATGTATTCATTTCAAATGTATTCATTTAATTAACAGCTTCATGAACTGTTATTTTATTATTATACTTTAGCCTTCCGCTGTGAGATTCTGTGTTGTTTCATTTCCTTTATTTCCCTTCCTTTTCTTTTCTTAATTACCCCAATAACTATCTGCCCTTTTAATGGTTTGGAATCGACATGTGTATTTGATCGTCGGTTTAAACTGTCCAAAAAGGCGGGTCGTTACAGTTGGTATCAGAGCTTTGGTTTAGCGATAAACCTTGGCTCTAGTGGGGAATAACTCATTGAAATAGAGGTAAACTATATGAATGAGTTGAGTGTATATGAGAGAGCGTACTTGTTATTTGATATAAAATGGTTTTATATTGTGTTAATTTGTTCCGTTGAGTATTTATGAATTCTGGTTGATACTTGGGACGCCAAGGCGTCGATAGGAATTTCTAAACACTCGAATAGGACAAACCAACACAATATCGTTTTGGAATATATTTTATATAAAAGAATTATTTGAATATTTATTCATTTTGATTGAATTGATTGTTAGGAGATGATAATATTAGATTATTATCGTTATTGTTTGATCAGTCAATATTTACAACAATTGATTAAATAACAATGGATTTAGGAAAATGAAATCTTGTAAACACAATTGATAATGAATATAAATGAATTTTAACTTGGATTTGGGAATTTAAATTCCGGTGTTTGAAATTGACTTACAAGAATTTGAAAAACTTAATATGAGTATTATATGATAGTATAATTGAGTTGAAATTGTTTTCGAAGGATTTTTTTTTATGATAAGTGTTATATTCCCTTCTCTTGACGCTAGAAAATGATTTCGGTGATGAGTGCACGCATCATCGGCGTTTATTTTCGAGAGTCCGAGTGGGGGAGACCACTTAATAGCTCGTCTAAACTTTGTTTTGATTCAAATTTTATTTTATTTTGTACTCTCTATAGTATGATTGGTTATATAAATTATATAAGTATATATTATTTCAAAACTTGATTTGAAATGAAACCGGGATTGGAATTCTTAAGTCCTTTAATAATTAATGATTTTTTTTAAATGAGTGAAATGAATTTAGACTTGAATCATTAAGGAACTTCTGAATTGTGAAATGAGAAATGAACCTAAGAGCTAAGTGAAATATCAATTGGAGTAGAAATCCTTAGAATGAGGAAATTATGAACTTAAAATAAAAATTGAAACTGTAAAACTCGCATAGTATTAAATTTCATTCTATAGCATAGATATAACTTACCAAAATATTTAAGAAGTTCAAAAATGTTATATGAATTGTTAATTGGATAATATACAAGTATAGGTTTGAATAATGAAATATGCATTTAATTATTGGTTTGCAAATATAAATAAAATTGTTAGTAAATAATTGGAATTTAAATTAACATTTAAAGGTGATTCACAGTTATGTTAATATAAAATGGAAATACTATATGTGAATGAAAATGTGAAAAGATTATAGTGAAATTTAAGTAATGACTTAAGAATTGATAAATTGAAAATTCAACTTTAAATGAAAAGAAGTTGTATGTTGTTTAACTACATTCTATTTGCATAACTATAACTTACCAAATACTTAAAGGGTTTAAAAAGCTAATAAGGATAAGTAGAGAAATAATATACCAGTGTGAGAGTGAAAAATAAAATGTAAAGATCTATTGATAGTTGTAAATATAAAAGAAATTTAAGCTGTAAAATGAATGATACATGTATAAGTGAATGAATAAAATTTAAACTTAATGAAATATAAAATTGGTAAATGGAAACTAATTAAATGTGAATATAACTAAATGTCAATAAACTTGGAAGCGTATGAAATTAAATTTGACTTGGAAATGTATAATTGATTTAGTGTAGATTTTAGATGGATGTTAATGTTTGATATGCATTGGTTGTTAGATGGATGAAAATTGATTAACTAGAATTCATTAGTGTTAATGGAATTGAATAAACGGAATAAAATTTTAAAATAATTAAATTCATATTTGAAGCAAAGTGAAATTAAATATTATTGAATTCAATTTAAATTGAAGCAAATTGACTTGAATTTAAAATGTGAATGAAACAAACTTGAATAAATCGGAAACAAATTGAATGTAAACCTATTGCATGAATGAATAAGAAAATAAATGACTTTGTGTTATGATTGTTCTTTAGAAAATTTGAAGTTTTGATGGTTTGCACTTTGAAATAATAAAAGCAAATTTTTGAGAAAAATCCAAATTTGTCCAATATATGCTGAAACGAAAACAACCATAACTTTTAAATGACTCAACGAAATTCGACGATCTTGGACTTTTCGGAAAGCTTAGAAACTATAGCACAACTTTTATTTGGAGTGTCTTGAGAAATTCCTTCGTCTACTAGGTTAAAAACTTGAACGTTACTCGCTGTCCTGTGTAAAAATAAGTAAAATCTGTAGTATACATCCTTAGTATTTTTGACATATCTTTTTACTGGTTTATCGGATTTTGATGATCTTGTATTTTCTGGAAAGCTAAGAACATAAACTAAAACTTTTGTTTTAAGTGTTTTGTGTTTTGATATTGTTTAGAAGGTCGAAAACGTGGGTGAACGTCGCTGACCTGCGCAATTCATTGCCCAGGCTGAGGCGTATCCTCTAAGTAAAACGGCCATAACTTTTGAATGGATGGTCCGAATTCGATGATTTTGGACATTCCGGAAAGCCTGAAATGAATAAAACAAATTTTGTTTAGATTATGTTGTCAAATTTTATCGTTTAGATGACCTAAAACTAAGATTTGTTTGCTGTCCTGAAATTGAAATCTCAGTTTTGAAGCTAAATATGTTATGTATATGTTGTGTAGGCTAAGTATATCTATCTATCTTTATATGCATGGTTCTAACTTAGTTGTTGAGCATTTTAGTAGGTAGCAAAGGGGTTGCGCTTCGTTGTGGAACTCGCTTCTACGCTAAATGCATAATGTAAGTAAAATGCTAATAAATGCTAAATAAAAGGTACGCTTACGGTTTTATATGATATTGGTGATATTTATATGTTGTTTCCCCACATATGGGATGCCTCATCATTGAGATGAGATGTATATTTGTGATATATATGCTATTATATTTTTCCGATCGAGCCGCGCAAAGGAGACTCTGCCGAATTTTTCCGTAAATCCGGGTGTTAGAAAATTTTTCAAGTTTAAATTTTTTTATAACTTGTTTTGATAACTAACTTTTAAAGTTAGGAAGCCGTTTGGAGTAACTTAGTGGAAGCGTAGTTATGACTTTATAAATGTAATTTCATTGTTTATAAGTGGATAGTTTTAAATAAAATATATCAAATGTTGAATTCTTTACTTAGTTCCTTTTCCCTTCTTTTTCCTTTTCGGGGACGAAAAGTTTGAGTGGGGGAGAGTGTAACGACCCGTAAATTTTCGATAATTAAAATAGCTAATTTAATAAGTTTTCGTGATTTTAGTGTTAGAAAAAAATTGTAATTCGTTTGGAATAATAATAACTGGAATGAATTGCAACAATAATTATCCAAGTAATGAAAATGAATGCTACTTAGGGAATGCCTTTGAAATCAATAGTTGAATAGGATAATAAATGTTGAATTCATTGGGTGTAATGGGGTAATTGATTGATAAGTAAAATCTATTTAAAATCAAATATTTAATATTGAACAGGTAAATTGTTTAAATTAAATATTTAAAACTTATTGAATAATTGAATAACCGCATAATATAAAGAGTTGTTTTATAATTTTAATTCGTTCCAAAAGTTAAATTTTATAAGTTCGTTTTGAATATTTCAAAAGATAGTGATTTAAGAATAATCAAATTTGTTAAATTTAATATTACGAATGTTGAATAAATTAAATTTCAAATTTGATATGATTAATTTAATATTGAAATTTAATATATGAAAATAGAGTGAATATTTGAAATTTGATTTAATATGATTCAAATTGGTTTCCAAAGTGAATGTAAGTTATATTTGGATTTAAATAGAGTTAATAAGATTTTAAAATTGGAATTTACTGGATAAATTGAATAACGGGTTTAATATGATTAAAAATGATTTGTAAAATTTTATTTTATCATATTAGAGTTATAGTGATGTTATAGAACTTTTAAAACTGAATTTAAAATAAATTTGTGAAAATTGAATATTTTAATATTTAATCATCGACTGGAAAATAGCCAAATTTTGAACAGTCTCAGAATTGGACGAAACCAGTTCCATTGGATCCGTAATAGTTAGTTATTATCGGATTTCAATTTTCGTAGCAATCGAAGTTGTCGTTTGACCGTTGCAGCTCGAAACGCGTTGAAATTGTTTTAATATTAATTTGGCGAGTTGAAATAGTCATTTTTCAAACGGTCTCGGATTTTGACGAAACCAATTTCATCGGATCCGTAATGTGATATTATTGTAAGATTTCAAATTTCAAGTCAAATGGATTTACCGTTCGTCCGGGGCAAGCCAAAACGCATAGAAATTCGTTTATATCGGTTTAATATAAAATTGATCGTTTATTTCCGTAACTCGTGCATACGATCGAATTAGGCCTTGAAACCTTTTCCATTGTGTCCGGAATAGGGGTACAACATTATAAACGCCTGGCGGCACGCCTCGATAGGGGTTCAAGATTTTAAGTTGCATAAATTGGGATATTATGAAATTTAAAATTTATATTTTGACTGGTCAACCCTTCTTTTCAGCTGTAAATTCTACCTTGTCCCTGTAGCTTTTCATTCACGTCTCCCTCTCCTTTATTCTACACGAAATGGCAGAAAGCAAATAATGGAAAGGGGAAAATAAAAATGGAAACTTTGAAAAATCATAACTCAATTTCTACTCGATTAAAAATCACGAAACCAGTTTTAAAAATCCTATTTCATCGTTTGCTTCGACCTGGTATGCTCGTTGCTGGGTGCGGCCTTGGTTTATGAAGATGGACGTGAGCAAAGCAATCTAGGGTTTGCAAAATCGTGGGATTTAGCGATCGATTCGCGGATCGGAGTGCGTAGTTGAGTTCGTCATCGAAAATAGCACCTAGGAGCCGAGTTTGGGAAGGAGCGGCCGCGTCTTGGGGGGGCGACCTAATCGCGTTCGTACTGCAGGGCGCGAAGTCGCGTTCCACATGGTGGGGCCGAGCTTGAAGTTGATGGTACGGGGAGGTGGAGATCGTGAAGGAGAGTTCGCCGGTGAAGACGGATTCGAATTTCGTCAACTATAGCTCCGTATCACTGGAGATTAGTGCACGGCTTAGTGGGTTTCTTTCTCGTGCACGTACAGGAAAGTTGGGGAAGATGGAGCTTGAGTGGGCTGGGCTTCTTTCTTTGGGTATGAATTTATTTTAAAGCCAAATATAAATTGTTTATAAAATTCAAAGGTCGATAACTTATAAAATGTATAACTTCTACATACGAGGTCCGATTGGAACGAAACTTTTTGCATTGCAATCGTTTTGTCGAGCACTACGCTATGGAGCTGGATTGGAATCATTTGGAGCTAGAGAAAATTTTGAGTTAAATCGAACGTTGTTCGATTTGATTTTAAATCGTAAAATCGAGGTGAGTGTTTTATAACGCTCACAACGTACTAAATATCTTTATGCTAGTTAAATTTGACATTATGAAGTGTTATGATCTTATTTGTCGTTGTTTGATAAAAATTTAATTGTCATGTAGCTTGTCTTTTGCATTAACCGTTGAAAATTAAATTGACAGTTAAATTGAAATTAAAATTGAATTGCGATTAAATTACCTGACATTGATAACTATGAAACTGCCATGAATTGTATTGTTTATTGGATGATGTATTTTGATGGATGCTATTGGTTGATAATTGAATGTTTGGATGTTTATTTGCTTATATAAATCCTGTTATGCATACATATGATACTGAGATTTAATTTAAGTAATATATACTCATCCCTGACATTTAATTGAAATAAATAATTACTTGGCCATAGGATAGAAAATTATATACGGACACCGAATTGGCTAAATTAATAATTTTTGAAATCGTCGATTTGAAATTTATGTAAATGTTTCGATTTAAAAGTGATAAATAGAAATCAATTTATAGAAATCGAATTTGTCGAAAATTTGAGTTGGAATGTTGAAATAAATTTTGGTTAAAAGAAATTGGTAAATAATTTAAGTTGTGACTTTAAAATTTAAAATTTGGATATGATTGAATTTCGAAAATCTATTTATTTTAAAGATTGAACATTATTTCGAGCTTTGAATATTACTAAGTAAAAGTGATATGAAAATGATATTTTGAAATCGAGTTTGGAATTGAATCATATTTGGAATTTGGATTTAAACTTGAATATTGTTGGAAATTTTGTTAAGTGTTATAAATTGATATTTTGAGAAATCAAGCTCCAAATCGATATAAATTGAAATTGAATTAATTAAAGGTGAATGTAGAATTGAATTGATTTGAAGTAAAAGTTGACATTATTTTGAATTGAAATCGAAATTGAATCGGTAGAATGGAAATTGAAATTGATTTGAATTGGGAAGTTATAATTGAAATAGATTGATTTTGAAGCTGTTTTAATTTGTTTTCCAAATTACTATGTTATATAAACCATTTTGAATACTTAAACTATTTTAATCTATTTTAAATCTACTTAACCCAATTTAAATTATTTTAAACTAATTTATCTATTTTAAATCCATTTTAAAGATTTTAAGTGTTTTTAACTATTTTAATTATTTTAAACTACTTTTAAACTACTTAAAACTATTTTTCTAAAATCCTAAGCTGGTCAATAAGGTGAAATGTTTATATCTAAATCTTGAATTTAAATATGAAATCTGATATTTTGAAAGATACGATGATATTTGAATGGATTTGATTTTTGAAGCGAATATGATGTTTTGATATCAATTATGAATCGATTTGAAATATAAAGAGCCAAAGGTGTAATAATACGTAGTTATTAAAGAGACCGGGATCGGATATGGACATACTCTCTGTCGATACCGAAAACCACTTTAATAACTATTATACGCGGAGTGTTGATCCAGAATGAAGTGGATGGTTTGGTGAACGCGTTGACTGAAGAAAGAGAACGATATTGGATGACCCCTGACATGACTAAAACAGGAGCCGCGCCGGGCCATTGAGGTTCGCCACCTCTAGCGGACACACTTCTTCGATACCATTTCTATTACATTTGTGATGCGATTTGGGTGCACCCCTTGATTTGGGAGTGTTGTTTCGCGGTGTTGGGGTAGCTGCTGGCTATGCCCAACATCAGTCCGGATCACGCAACTACTAGTATCCTAGTTGGTATTGCCTCATGTACCTTGTCATACTGATTATCCTATTCGCGACCACTACGTTTTGATTTGTACCTTGAGTATATGGATTGCCCTCTGGTGACTTCCGGTTTTGGGGAAACTACGGTCTTGTATATGCTTTTGGGAATATAAAATGTGTTAAGGGGGATTATGGTAACGCCTTAACGCTATTTTGATACTTTATATTACTGATAGACATTATCTACTTAGCGTATATTACTACATAGTAGATAGTTTAACGGATCCTTGAGAGATGGAAAATCCCGTAACATCTCTTGAGTTATTGCACGCACGTTGACACTGGATATGAGATGTCAAACCCCGTAAACATCTCTGACGCCGTTACACTCATATTTATTTACGATTGATTTAACTTTCATAAGGATATTTTAGTCCTGACTCGAGTGTTTTGTCTTTTCATTACGCTCGGGTCAGTCCTGAGTTTTCAGTTTAGGTTGAAGATCATTTCCTTGGAGGACGGAGACGAAGATTTGGTATATTATCTACTACTATTATATTCATTCCATTCCGCTGCATTGTTGTATGATATTTGTTGTGTATGTAACTCTGATAAATGTTGTATAATAATAATCAAATGTATTCATTTCAAATGTATTCATTTAATTAACAGCTTCATGAACTGTTATTTTATTATTATACTTTAGCCTTCCGCTGTGAGATTCTGTGTTGTTTCATTTCCTTTATTTCCCTTCCTTTTCTTTTCTTAATTACCCCAATAACTATCTGCCCTTTTAATGGTTTGGAATCGACATGTGTATTTGATCGTCGGTTTAAACTGTCCAAAAAGGCGGGTCGTTACAAATTGGGCTGGAAACACAATCTTTTGGTCCGTCCGTAAAATACCAAAAATACCCTTATGCAAACAAAAGGTCGGGAAATCAAATCCTACAAAAAACAAAAATTAACATTATTTTTAAATATTGGATTGTAAGTAAAGTTACAATTTTGAAACTCTATTACAACAAAAAGTGCATTTATTTTCTTTATCTGTTTTCAATTTATTTTTACCAAAACCATAATGAAATTTTAAATTTTATAATTTTAAAGGAATTTTTTGTACGTACGTGCATTGCACGTGTAATAAAATCTCATAGTTATAATATCTTTAGTGTCACACATTTTTTATGTCGGCGTGAACTATTAAAAACGTCCGTAATACCAAATTTTAACATCGCTTGAAAATATAATCTAATAATTAAATTTCTTTTACAAATTTAAAAAGTACATCTACAAATATTATCAAATCTTAATATCATCTAAAAATATGATATAACAAATAAACTTCTTTTACAAGTTCAAAAAATCGATCTTCAAATACTATTAAGTCTTAATATCATTTAAAATAGGATCTAACGAACAAATTATTAATTAATATTATAAATATAAGTACAAACTTAAGGGAAAAAAATAGATTTTGCAACTTAGAAATAAAATTTAAACTAACAACAAATGATTTCAGCGCAAGAATACGTTTAAATTACTTTCTCTTGAATGTGCTAAATATATACAAATTGGGGAAAAACAATTCACCTAGCAAGCGCATATCATCAATATCAACGAAGAGCGTGCGTGCGGCTATCAAATGCGAAGCCCGTGCGGCTCGTACTTAAGAAAAGCCTTCAAATTTATACACTGTGGTATTTTTATTCCAGATCGTTTATTTACGAGGGGAAGCGGTAATAAAGCAGACGAAAAAAAACGAATCAACTCTTTGCATTCCCAATTCGATTTCCAGATTCATCATCTTCGATCACTTTGCACTTTTCCCAAGCACTGTTAAATCAACGATGCTTTCCAGCTACAAATCCTATCCTTTTCTACTTCACTTAGGCTCACTCAATCAATTCCGGCATAGGTATGTCTCTTTTTTGTTCCCTTTATATTTCGATTACACAAATTACATGTGCTTTCTTCAGCTACAAAATTCTGCTTAGTTAATTTGATTGTATTGACTTAGTCAAGGAAGATTCATATGAGTGTTATTTGTTTTTCCGTATGAATTGTCGTGTACAATTAACAGTAGGCCCGTCTAGCTCAGTTGGTAGAGCGCAAGGCTCTTAACCTTGTGGTCGTGGGTTCGAGCCCCACGGTGGGCGAGATACTTTTGCCCAACCGATCACCCCTTTTCCATCATACCGATCCTTGAAGCTTTCAGAGTACAGTAGGGTTTGCAGTTTGGAAAGTGATGATACTTTTGTATAAATTATTGTAGATTCTTTAAAGAAAATTGAAGTTCCTTTCACCAGATGCTCCATGTGTTTTGAACATGTGAAATATTTATTCATCCAACCGATCACCCCTTTTCCATCATACCAATGCTTAAAGATTTCAGAGTACAGTAGGGTTTGCGGTTTGGAAAGTGATGATACTTTTGTACCAATTATTATAGATTCTTTAAAGAAAATTGAAGTTCCGTTCACCATAGATGCTCCATGTGTTTTGAACATGTGAAATATTTATTCATAAGATGACTGTTAACATCGTATAGTACTGATGTTAGGTACCCAGCTCACTTTCTAAAGACAATATATAATAATCCTCAATAATCTATTTACTGTTTTCCACAATCCTTATCTGTTCAGGAGATGAATGATTTGAAACTTGTAAGTTTAAGGTTCAACAATTGTCCAGGTCTGATGAGCTCAGGATTTGATCTATGATTTACATGCTGACAATATCTCAGTAAACAATGAATTTTATATAATTATACACTTCACTAAATGATACAACTAATATGATTCCATGTTCATTCAGTGTACAATTTTTTTCTTCTTTGTTTCAAGTGTCTATTATGACATCCCAGTTAACAAGATGGATGTATAATAGATTGGGAATCTTTATTTGAATTTCAAATAATTAATACGACATGCTCAAACTTAGTGCCCAAGAGACAAATATATGATATTTCATCTTTGGAAACTCCTACGTACACTTTAGCTTTCGCAAAAAACCAAACCACACAACAGCCCGAGCAAAATTGCTAATAAATACACCATTAAAACACTGCCCTAATCAATTAAAAAAAATGGCACCGAGTTTGTTAATATTTAACCTAAATAGTGTTCTTTCTTCTATCTAACCTGATAGATATTTTCCTTGTAATTTTATTTTCAGTGCAAGCATACTCAGATGGTTATGCTTACATCTCTCATACATTTACATACAACAATGTGTACAGTAACAACGTAGATCATGTAAGACAAAGACATTTAGGAGGGTTATTCATGTGTGATGGCCCATAATTCAGATATACGTGGATATATGTCTTGTGCTCGTGAGTATGCTAACAGATTGCCACTACATCAGTAGTTATTTAATAGAGCAAGGGTGTTTGGATGTGCAGGTTAGTTCTATTCGGAAAATAATAATAATAAATTCATATGTCTTTGCTGACCCAAACCCGAGCCTGGTTACTATGTTGTTGATCCAAGCCTGGTTACTACAGTCATAACCAGCGCCCAGCCTGCTGGGTATTTCAAACTTATTATCCAAGCCCGGGCTGTTGGGTTTTTTGAGCCCATTGGGTAAATTTTATACCTGGCTCAAAATGTTGACAATATAACCATCATTTTAACTCGTAACTTTGAAAAAATGGTACATGAACAATGTTTGCAAACAAACTGGATAGTGATGAACATACCTCACAAGTAGAAGTATGAAATAAATTCTACATGTAAACGATCACAATGATAGGCAAACAATATATAAACTTATATTTTTGGTACAATTGACAAATAATGATGAATATAGTGTCGAGGTGGAGTGTTGAATTTTGGCGACACTATATGGAGAGAATTAAAGGGTTTGGAAGTAGCTTGGTAACGGAGAAAACGGTTCGTAAATCCAAGCTCGAAGGAGGAAGGTATAACGAAAAAGTTGGAGTGGTGCTGAGAGACTTAACACAGACGTCTGAAGTTTTGGTCAGACGTTCGAATTTGCTGCGGAATTTTCCAGAGAGCAAGAGCAGAGGTATGTCATTTTGGACAGACGTCTGATGTCTCGGGGAAAATGTTCTCCAGACTCGTCTATCCCATTGTGACAGACGTATGTGGCGATTTCTGCCTATTTTTAGGCCTGAATTTTGTTTGAAGATTTGTGATATATGAAGGGGCAATTCCAGAACTTTGTCTAGGTTTTATATTCTTCTATATAAGCTATTTCCTGGATCCAGATCTCGGTGCGACAGAAAACAACTGCAAAGGTTTTTAGCCTTCACAAAGTATGGTTTATCAAAATCTAATTTTTCTTCAATTCTCTTTCCACAAATCTAATCTAATATAATATTTGATCATTGTAATCAGTCTCTTATACTCTTCTCATCGATTTTAATAAATGCTCTCTTTTAAAGTGGATGTACACTAACACAACGTTAGTGGAACCACTATAAATCGCGGTGTGATTTATTTTACATTATTGCTTTGATTTCTATATTGCTTGTTTGGGATTGTGATCGGATTTGGATGAGTTGAGATTTAGATTGAGTTATTGATTAGCTGTTTTTACACTTCTTACCACGATCTCGTCTTCTGCTGTGCTTTTGGGGTATTGATTTGAGTGGTTAGAATTCTGTCACAACATATATAATGTAGTAGACAAAAAGTCGATTCATAAGACTTGCATAGATTGGCTGTTCGATATGAGAGTCAAGTCGGCAAACACACTAGCTTAAGAGAGAAGTGAGATAGCATACAAGAAAAATGTAATTTTGCTTCAGGCTCTCAATGCTCTTTCCCAGCATATGAAGTTTTTCAAAAGCTCAATATGTTCGCAAGTATTTGTAACTTCATGAAATTTTTTTCTTTAAAAGTGGATCAGGAAAAACACCATTTTGTGACTTTTAGTAGGATATATTTGATATGATGGGTTGTATTAGGATATATTTCCTGGAACTTTCATATCAAATATACCCTAATATAACCCTATCATATCAAATATATCCTATTAACTTTCAGCGTCAGTTTCAAGTGCTACAAAGGAAAAACGGATCTGATGAATCAAAAGCTTGCATGGCTCTAAAAAGTGTGATATCTAAACCATTTTATATAGCATTGTAAAAACGTCAATATATTAATTTCTTGCTCGAGGAAATAAAAAATTAACAGCAAATACTTTTGTTCCTTTACAGGAGATGATGGAAAGATCAACTGTTTTTATGGTTTATTGCAAATATCAACCCTAAGAAAAGGGAAGAACCACCCTCTAAATTATGTTGTTTTTGTGTTGGTAATGATATCAATGAAATAGATTAGTTAAGATACTAAGGTAAGGTATTTATTGTGTCTGCCTCAAAGTTCTCTTATCTCTAAAGAGAAAGGAAGTACTTTATGCAATGTCGGTGTTACTAGATATAAAAATAAGAATTGGTACATGAATAATTTCAAAATTCTTTTTAGCTTTTATTAACTTGTCTATCATCAAGAATAATGTAGCACATATATAATATAAGTTGATATTCAGGTCCTACCATGCAGGAATAACAGTAAATTATATGTGCATATAATTAGGGTCTTGACTTGATTATTTCTTTTCTTTATTTGTAGATGTTTTAACACCCTTCGGCCATCCCAACGGCGGTGGTACGATGTCGAGTCTAGATTCTAGTTTGACAATTTTGCTCCAGTAAGTGGCTTTGTCAATGTTTCTGCCCTTTGGTCTATTGTTGATATATATATATATATATATATATATATATATATATATATATATATATATATATATAGGACATCCAAATCTCGTCGAGCAACTTTATCAATTACAAAATGGAATCAACTTCTACGTGTTTGGATGGAAAGTTGGATTTGTAGTCAAATATGTTGCTCCAATATTGTCACACCATAATCTAGGTGGTAATAGAAGTTCAAGGCCGAACTAATATATTAGTTACCACAACCATGTAAGTTCAACGGTTGCATTTGCTAAGGCTTTGCATTCGGCTTTCGTTGATGACCTTGCACCTGTTGCTTGCTTAAGCAAACTCCATGAGATAAGAGCAGATCCAAAATATATTACATATCCACTTGTAGATTTGTGATCATTGATACCTCCAGTCCAATCTACATCACCAAAAGCTTGAAGAATATTTTGATGCGAAGAACTAATCAATAATTCATATCCTAGAGTATATTTGAGATACCGTAAGATGCACTTCACAACAATCCATTGTTTCATGGTTGGCTGAAGCATGAATTGACATTCACAGCTAACTGCGAATGCTATGTCGGGTCAAGTTAATGTTGCATATTGTAGAGCTCCGACCACATGTCTATGTGATGTAGTATTAGCCAGTGGTTTGCTTGATGTCATACTTAATTTTGTTGTGAAAGTCATGGAAGAAGAAACGGGTTTGGCGCCATCCATGTGTATTTTAGTGAGAAGATCGTGTATATATTTTCTTTTGAGTTAAGAATAAACCTTTACTTCCTCGAATTGCTTCAACGAGTTCATGCACATCACCAAATTCTTTAATTGTAAATTCATTTCCAAGTTGATTAGTGAAATAATCAATCATCATTTGATCATTTCTTGTTACAATCATATCATCCACATAAGCCAATATGTCAATAATTGTTACGTCCTTCCTAAAGTTGAATAAAGGTGCATCAGTTTTTGATGATTGAAATTTAAGTTCTGAATGTTTATCACTGAGACGTTGAAGCCATTCATGTGGCGCCTGCTTTTGCCGTATACTATTTTCTCTAAGATGTTTTGCAATATATTATAAAAATGACTTAAATATACAAATATTCTCTGTTTTAGCAGATCCCCTCGTGCCTTGCACTGCGGTACAAGCATTCTAATAGGAATTATAACACATTTGTACTTGCATAATGTAAATAAATCACTAAGCAAATATCATGCACAAAATAGTTTTTTCATCCTTACAATTCAATCCTTATCATATTGATCCTAAAAAAATTGATAGAGTTGAAGGTATATCCTAAGAGCGATTTGTAATTTATCATAACTTATTAACGATGTAATAAAATCTCATTTGAAATAAAATGTGTTTATGTTTTATTATATATATGTTATATTGGGATACATTAATTAAATAAATAATTTAAATATATTTAATAGAAAATTCTTAAATAATATGTATGTGATAGTAATTACAAAATGTTGTGATGATGAGAAATTTGTCACATTAAATAATAACATATTGTTTTAAATATTTATGGTCAAGATGTTTCGAGAAATGACATCGATACATCCGTTGGGACCAGAGTGCGTAACGCTTTCCAAACGTTGGTCAGTATAGTACGCATGCCTACAGGAAGCACTAAGATATTTGCTGATGGAACTACTCGTTCGAGAGCTTCTTATCGGTGAATAGCAACTAGATTAAACGAGAAATCTCGAAGTGACAATATTATGCAGTTCTCTCGACTAGAAAATATTATTGAACTTCAATATGGGTTTTGATTATAGTAAACCATGACATGACATCCATCAAATGACTATAGTAGGGTCTAAGTTGAAGCATTGAAAGTAAAATGTTATTGAATGAAGAATCCATTACTTCGGTTGTATGAGGTTTGTAACATGATCAACTGTAGTCAACTTAGGATCAAAATTTCTGGGTAGAGTAATATGGTTGATAATGAATGTTATTATTGAACCAAAGACTTTGTTTATGGACTAACAAAGTTGAATATGGACACCAAAACCAAATTACATAAGTTCTAAAGTGATATGGTATTTACGAAAAGAATCGGCGTAAATAATCATTACTAAAAGGTACTGCTTGAATTTGTAAAATTATATTTTACCGATCAGATTTATAAGCAATGAATTAAGTCAAACTGCCACACCACTAAGCAAGGTGAAGTGTGAACATTAGTATTTAATTTTTTTAAATATGACTTGACTGGCTAAATTCATACTCGTGTGCCACACAGTTGAATCTATTTAATCTCCGAAGCAGAGCTCACTACAACAAAAATACCCTATTACAATGCCATTTTTACAATGGGCATTGGTTGCCCGTTGTAATAGATGGCTATTATAACGGTCCATTCATGTCCGTTGTAAAAGATGTCATATATAACGCCCTTTTTACAACGGACATTGGTTGCCCGTTGTAATAGATGGCTATTACAACGGTCTATTCCGGCCCGTTGTAATAGGTGTCAATTTTACAACGGGCTAAAAACGTCCGTTGTAATTGCTGCGACTCAAAACCCTAGTTTTCAATTAAAAAAACAAGGCCGGCATTTTATTTATTTTATTTCGTTCCTCTATTGGTCTGTAAAAATGTTGGCCGATCATTCCTCTTTTGCTCGAAATTAGGGCTTTGGGAAAAATTGAAGTTGTCGTCTTCAATTGCTCATTGAATGATGATTTAGGTGCTTCCTTTGTCGATCGATGCTCTCTTCCTTTACCGACGCGAACCCCTATATTTTTGTTCGTATATTTTATATGAATTCATATAAAATTTGACCGATCTCTTCGAAAAGAGAATTCTCCTAAATCACGAAGAATTAAATGATGCCGTCTGCGACATTAACTTCTCGAAGTGAAGGAGAATTTTTGGTGTGAATTTGGGACTGTGCGATGGTGGTCGTAGTGGTGGGTTCCAAACTAGGGTTAGATATTAGTGATGATTCCGACAGAGTTAGGTCAGAGCGATTGTAGCGTTGGATTCAGGTCGAGAGGTACATCATCGGTGCATGTTTTGGAAGATCGGAGAACAGTTGGGATCGTGTTGCTGTTGTCTCCTGTAGCTATGATGGAGATGATGCATTTTTAATGGGTGGTCCAGGATAGTTGGCATTGGTGTAAGCGAGTCGGGTTGATGAAGAAAGAGTTATTGGTGAAGGCGGGAGGTGATTTTGTGGTTCCAGCTCTGTATCACCATGCTGCCGTGCATGACGATGGTGGTATGTACAAATATATGTGTTGGAGGGAAGAATGTTTAGAAGTATAATAAGAGTAAGAACTGGATCCAGGTGAGTATCTTTATTTAACACTACATCTAAATGTTTGTATAAATTAAATAATGAAATGAACAAATGTGTTCGCGTGCTCCGATATGTACATCAATGCGTGTGTATTTACGTATATGCGCATATGTCACAGATGAAAGTAATCTACTAGAAATACATGCATATGCAAAGTTGTTATGTTGTACCAATTAAACTTATTATAATTACACCCGTAAGAAAATCTTCCTCACTCTTAATCTACCATAATAGCTTAAATCCATTTATTATATGGCATGTGATATACCTTCCCATGTTCTCACCTTGGATACAATCCAAATACTAGCAAATTAGAATGCCAACTGAACCTTTTGCAACTCAATCCCTTAATAATGTGGATATGGTTTATTTAATTTGTATTAATTTTTTTCTACTTACAGTCCATATTTATATTTTTTGAGTTTTCATGATGAAGAATTTATATTGTTCAAGGTCTCATGACATAGCTATTCAAAAAATTGATAAATGCTTCTAGAAATATTTATTTATTTTTTGGATGCTGGCATTCCATGCAGATGACAGTAGAAGGTTGATGATTCAAAAAGTCAATCAGCTAATACACAGACATAATAGGAAAGTAAAGAAATAATGTTACTGCAAAAAGGAAAGTATATCATAAATTTGATTATAGACAAAAGAGATGTTATGGATATTGAAAGTGGCAAGCATCTCTTCATAAATCTAAGTAGTGTCATCTTATTTATTTGTCTTACTTATGTTGTAAATCTTAATCTAAGTTCCATATACAAGTTTTGATCGAATTTCAAATCTATTTGTTGTTTCACTTTAGTAATTGCAATCAAGCATGATTTACTAACATATAAAATCAAATCCTTAAGTTTCCTTAGTATTAAATAAATACATTTGTCATGTCTTACTAAATTCTTCACACCCTTCTTATTTCTTTCTATTTGATTTGGACTAAGTAATAATAGTACAATTCCTTAAATAATAAATAGAAGAGATGGTATAAACTGTCGGTTCGAAGGTATAAATTGGACTTAGTCATCCAATTTGAAATATGAAATATACTTCAACCAACTATACACATCTGTCAAATATGCTCTATTAGTTTATTATGTCAAATTGGTTTTTAAATTCTAAATACTAAAGATACATGTTAGTATTGCTTTATTTTGCATGTATGTCAGTTGACCTGATCATAATTTCCATTTTTTGTGCAATTATTGAACATGTTTCGCCAAAATCTTTAGTAAACGAATATCTTTCTTTTTCTAACAGTGATAAAGTCAATTTTTATGCATCTATCTTCCTTTGATCTTTGCTCTATCGTTTTGAAATCTATCATTTTATGTTTTATCTGAACTACTGACATAAGAATTGAAGTTAGCTAGCCATTATTCTAAAAATAAAAAAATAATCAGTTTATTGTTTCTTCTGGCACACTGACTACATTTGACTACGACAGTAAATAAAACAAGACCATCCAGTAAGTTGTGCTTTAGTTTTGCTGTTTATTTTTTTATAGGTGCACTGAAAAATAAAACTTCGCTGCAGCTTTTACATAATATTATCATTTCACAGCAAAATAATACGGCTGCCATTGAATAGCATAAAATGAAAGAGGGTTACGGAGGTAAAAAGGCAGATACGTGATGGAAGGGTTTGAAAAGTGGAAGACGGAATGGAAGGGGCTAAGGATTAGAAGAGAACGAAGAAGTAGAAGCGAGAGATGAAGGTGGCGGTGGGAACGCCTCTGTTTTTACATAGTTTTGCACATTCTAAACTGATTTTCTTAGCATCTTTCTACGATACTCCATCTTCGTTTTAGACTCCCAGCGATGCAGGAAGATTTGAGGAAGAGTGCGACAGCCTACTGGATGCTTTGTCATGTGTGGGTTGAGAATTGCTTTGTTGTGATTTGCGTTGGGTTGATTTTTACAGTGAGGTGGGGGTTTCTCACATTTTTACAAATTCAATCCTCTGTTTTAATATATAAACCAGTTTCTCACATTTGCCCTAATTATCATATTGCCTCTTCTAATTAGTTGTATGACCTAAAGACTGAATACCTGGTTTAATTCGGTCGGTAAAAACTGAATTCCCTTTTCCTTTTCCTTTTTTTTGGTTAAACTGTATTTCCTTATTTTATGTATAATAAATCACAACCTCAAACTCTATTCCCTATCACCACCTCTATCTCAGCTACAGACTAAATTGCTTCAACAAAGCTTATTTATGTTCTAGCTATCCTTATATATCATTTATTGGCTTCAACCTTTTCCTTTTAGTTCCCATTGTTATTAATCATTGATCGTTGGCTTAACTTTTTTGACTTGCACAAATATGACATGTGATTACGATCTATGTTGCTCGACATCTCCACAACGAACATGTTTACAACAATTTGTTCAACGATGTTGTAGTGTGTGCAAATCCCTTACAAAGGCATATAGACAAACTTCAATGCTCAATTACCAGCACAAGGAGCGCCTCTTAGTAATTTTTCAACTAGGTGTTGCTACTGCTAGCCACTCCCAACCTTTACAAAGTGTGAATTTAAACACTTCAAAATGGTTAATGGAGCAGGCAATATTATCTAATGCCCTAAAGAACCAACACAACGGGAATGCGGTCTTACACAACTATGAGCAGCAGAAAGGCTTGCGTTCCATTCAGCCTGCAGAGTATACACCTCAACTTGGTAATTTTTCTCAGCAGCAGGCTTTACGTAACATGAACATGAACACCTCTAAGTGGTCAATGGAACAAGCAACCTTATCTAATGGCCTTACGAATCTCAACATAAATGGAAATGGATTTCTAGCTAGTAATCATGGTGTACAAGGAGGGTTGAGTTCTATGCCTATGATTTCTGCTTCCTCGGTTCATCCAATCAGTAGACCGGTTAATCATTCGCACATGACTTCAAGAATGACTTCTAGCAGCATGGCATTGCCAAATGCACCTTTGAAAGTGCCTGCCAGCAAACCTACTAGGCATCTCGGTCCTCCTCCTGGATTTACAAACATTCCTTCCAAGCAGCCTGAAGATTCTACACTTGAATCTATGATAAATGGAAAAGGAAATATAACTTTAATGGATGACTATAGGTGGCTAGATGAATATCAGCCATCTCCTGTTACAGCTTCTGGGGTGGTCAGCAATGTTTCTCTTAACGATAGTGCCGTTGGGTATAACGGTGCAATGGATTTCCCGTTCCCTGGGAAGCAAATTCCCAATGTTCCAGCCCAAGTGGTCGATGATAAGTGGATGGATTTCAAGCATTTTGAGCATGCCAGGTTGAATTCGGAGCAACAAAAGCCTGCGATGATTCCAGATCAATTTCAAGCACAAACACTGTGGCCACCTGGTTACCATGTGTGATAATTCATTATAACCGGTAAGTTTTTCTGCTTATACTAACTAGGTAATAAATGGTATGCAAGTATTTAGCATGTGGCTGTTTCTTATTTATCTATTTATTAGGTTGAGAGTAATTTTGAAGTGATCGGTCAGCAAAGTGGTGCTGTCGACTTTGGCACCATCCTTTCAGTCATTAAATTTCTGTTGGACGTGGATAATATTGGGACATTGCTGGTGATTGATCTTGAAACTAGTAAGTTCCTCTGGTAGTCAGATTAAACCTTTAGTATTCAAATGTTATAACCAGTGCAATCATCATCTCTATTGTAGATTTCTTGTTCATGGTCAACTAAATAATTCATGCACAATTATCGATACATAAATGATCTATTTGAACTATATATTTTGTGCATCATTTAATTTCACTGGAAGATAGTACGAACCATTTTCTGTAGAAAGTTCTCTAGTTTTTCTTCATGTTATTTACTGCCTTGAGCCACTGACAAATAGTAAATAGTTTTATATTCATAATTTATCCCTCTTTGTCGATAATTAAATAAACCAATATTTTCATAAATTTGTGTATTTTTACTTTGTAGGGTGTGGAGAAGTCATATGGTGTGGATTGTGGGAACCTCAAAGCTATTAACAAAATAACTATTTCTTCTCGGTTTCTAGGTATTCGGAGTTTGTAATTAAGTTCATCGTGTGAGGAAGTAATTGCTATCTTGTTCCGACTCTTGCTGGAAATTGGGGTAAAATTATTACTTCATCAGCTGTACTTTGGTATGTATTTTCACAAGCCTGCTGCTTGTGTTAATATATTTCATGTATGTCTTATAATAATCTCTTTGTTGGTATAAAATTATGAATATAGGGTGTGAACCTGTTACCTTTTGCAAGTCTTTGAGTCTGGGAGGCAGTGACTTATACTTGCCTGGACATTTGTAGCGGACTGTTATGTGTTTGCTTTATTTATTTGGCATGTAAACTTATCTAACTTTTTGGAGTGTTAGAATTTTATGACTAGCTTTTAGTCTTTTCGTATGTGATTTTAATTATTTTACGACAATATTTAGTATTAGTATGGATGTATTACATGGATGTTGCTGTAATTTTTTTTTTAAATTTACATTTATTTTGTAACGGGCAATGTACGTTGTTATACGAGCTTCTTACAATGGTCACTGCACGTTGTTATATAAGATTTTTACAACGGTCAACACACGTTGTTAAATATTTATTTTACAACGGTCAACACATGTTGTGAAATAGACTTGCAATTAGTATGGTTCGTCTATTGCAACGGGTTATGACTGTTGTAAAAATGTATACTGCAACGGTTTTTACAACGTGCTTTGCCCATTGTAAAATGTGGTGGATCTATTACAACGAGGCCTATTACAACGGGCACATGTCCGTTGCGAAAACCATATTACAACGGGCATTGCCCGTTGTAAAAAGACTGTTTTGTTGTAGTGACTTGATTTAATTGATTTATAATAGTTATTAATTAATTTTTGTGAGATATTAATTATTACTTATGGAGTATGATTAGTAAACGGAGTAGCCTTTAGAAATGTTCGTGGTGCTATTAGCAATTTATTAAGTGTGCATATTAAAGTTATATATGTATTTATTGATATACTATATCGATAAGGATTTAAATTGAATTTAAAATAAAATAAAATGCTAAGGGTTTTTCTATGGAGTTTATGGTTCATATTGGATCCATGTTTGGCGGGTTAAAAGAGGACAAAAGGGAAGGCATGTACGAGATTTTGAATTGGTAACAAAAATTATGTAGATATTTTGTCTCCTATTTTCAATATAAATTCAAATCTTAGCCACCTCCTTTTGATTTGACTTTTGCGTCCTCCTCTTACATCTTTGGATGCAAGCTCTATCCCTCTCAATCTCCATTTTTCCACTTCAATCACGTTCAAACAATTAAATTATAGTAAATTCGATATTAGCACATTGTCTGGTTACATCAGAGAATGTTGATCTTAGAGATCAAGGAGGCTATCTAGATCTAGGTATGAATCAAAGACAAAGCTTGTTAGGTAAAATTCTTTTATTTACAAATTGAGTTTTCATGACATATGTATGATGTTAATAATAAGCTTACATCTATTTATCACTGCTTTTATAAACATGTCATTTCCATATAAAATATATGTTATTTATCGAGGAATAATTATTTAATTACAATCATTGAATCCATTACGATAGTTTTTATATACAAATGTATATAAAACATTTTCGGCCAAAGGTATTAAATCACATTTGTATATATATTTTTAAATTTACAAAATATATTTCAAAACATTGTTCATAAAACAACTATTACATATATATACATATTGTAAATTGTATTAATTAATATAAACATATTTTATATGCATTTTAGTTGCATTAATAAAGTTGCATACTATTTTAGATTTTAATAATATTATAAAACTAGTTTTACATTTAAACATAATTATATATATAATACTATATAAATATATATTTTTATATATTAGTAAAATGTTTTCGGTTCAAAAAAATTCCATACTATATTGTAATATTTTATACTTTAATAATAATATTACAAAACTAGTTTTATATTTGAACATATATATATATATATATATAATACTGCATATATTAATAAAATATTTTTATTTTTAAAATTAAAAAATTAATTTTTTCTGTCAAAAATGATATATATATATATAATTATAAATTTTATAATATTTTAAGCATTGCATATATTATTTAATTTTATCATAATAATTTCTGATACTAAATTTTTATTTAAAATTTAGTATTATTATAATGATTAAAGCCAATATTGAGACATTGGAAAAGCTATAAATTTGGATCTTGGATTCAATTTTAATTTTAAATTATGTTTTCCATTTCAAACTAGATATTTATTTTAAAATTCAAATTTGAAATTTAAACATATTCAAAATTTATAAGATATTTTCTAAATGAATTTTTATGTAATTAAAATAATGTTTTATAACTATATATATATATATATATATATATTATACTTCATATATAGAAAATAATATTTTGGCAAATGACTTATGCATATCAAGTGCCAAGTATATGCATAGTAGATGTAAACTCCAACATCTATATATGTTTATATTTAAACAATGTATACCCAATGCAATATTGCATGTGCACATTATACAGTGAAACCTATATTGATATACTTACAAATTATAATAAATCCCATTAACTAAATCCATCAATTAATTAAGTCGTTGAAATTAAATAAATTATGATTTTACTTAAATTAGTCAGATCGGATCTAATTCTACCTTTGGACTTCATAGGCCAATAGATTCAAAATAGAATTTTTTTTTGAAATCTACCTATTTCACCCACTTCTGATCTGCTAGGATCCGACAAAACTAACAATACCTTTTATACTATTAAAGAATATATCTTGGTTGTGATAGAGTTATGTCGTTGGGGCAATTATGTAACTTATTACATATATCTAACTCAATAACCAATCTTGTTCGAAATAAAATGTGTTTTCTTTCTATTATATGCTTGATATAATGTGTTATACTAATTAATTAATTTAATTAAAAATATATTTAATAGAAAATCCATAAATGGTACATTTTCTCATACTAGTTACAAAATGTTGTGACTGTAAATATTTTATCACAATGAAAATAAATATATCATTTTATTTAGTCCTGTTACCAGGGTTTCAGGGTTGCTGTTACTAGCATTCCAGGATTGCTATTCGTAGGATCGTTGTTAGGAGAGATTTCTTATTTTAGTTCTAGATCGTCTGTGCTAGCCCTGAGGCGTTTATTCTCTAGTGGAATTTCTTGTTGATCTCACTTGTTCACTTGGATGCACCATGGTTTATATTGGGTACTTCTAACGCTTCATTATCGGTCGGTGGTCTTGCCGGAGTTCGACATTGTGGTATAATGGGCGGTGGCCTTGCCGGAGCTCATTCAAGAAGTTACCTAATGTTGTTATGTTTGATTTTTCTGTGTTATGATTTATCACCTGCCAGGCTTGTTGGCAACTCCTTTATATCGGTGATATATTTATGTACATTTTTGCTCTCCTCTACTTTAGACGGTCACACATTTCTCTCAAAAAAGAAAATATATCGTTTTAAATGTTCCTAGTCAGGATGCATCGGGACTGGATATCGATTATCTCTTGAGACTAGAGTACGTAACGCTCTTTAAATGTTGGGCAGTTTATTACTCATGGCTATTGGGGGCACCTAGAAGTTACGTACTGATGGTTATTGGATAAGTATGGAATGACTCACTCGATAGTTTTCTATTGGTTAATGTAACTAACGTTAAACAGAAAATATCGATGTGACTGATTTACGTAATTCTCTCGACTTGATAATACTGTAGATCTTCAATATGAAAGGTTCGCTTTGATTATAATCAAATCATGGCATGGCGTTCCATCAAGTGACTATAATTGGATCGAGTGGAAGTGTAGGAAGTGCACTATTTAAGAGAGGATACGTCTGCTTAGTTATATAGGGTTAATATCACGGTCAACTCAAGTCAACTCAAAGTCTTCGGCTATAGTATTTCAATTAATAGTAATTGTTATTATTGAACCAAGGACTTTGTATTTGGACTATAGAGTTGACTATGGGAGATACTGGAATTTTGACCATTATCAACTTTCATAAGTGCAAAGTGATATAGTTTTGACGCAGATAATTAGTGTAAAATAAATATCACCAGCAGGTAAAGCTTAACAAAGTGAAATTGTATTTTAACGAAATTAAATAAGCGATAAATTAGGCTAAAATGTCACACCACCTACTAAGTGACGTGTGAACGCTAACATTTGAGTAGTTCGGTGTTAAACGCTAACCGAATTTACACCTGACGAGTCACACAACCGGAATAATGAACCCTCTTCAGACAAAACGATTTAATTATTTTATAATTATTATAAATTAATTGAATTAATTGATATTTACGAAATATTAATTATAAAATTTCGAATATGATTTGAGGAATACATATTATTATATATTTTATATATATATATATATATAATAGTTACAAATATATTGATTGTTATGCGATACCGCTAAGAAACTAAATTGGATTTAATTAAATATATTTATTTGGACTTAAATGAGCCATTAGCCTATCATGTTGGAGGAAAATTTCGGCAGCAATAATAATGTATAGAAGCGGACAAAAATAAGGAAATGGGTTTGAGATGGATGATATTAAGATCTGATGAGAAAAGGTAAATGATATGATCACTTTTTCCTCTGATTCAACCACTATATAAAAGACCCTAACCCTAGCTATAGCAAGACTTTTTGGCGGCCTCCTCGCTCCATCTTGCTGGCCGAATTATACCTCCTAGTACTCCAAATCAACTCAAATCAAATCAATTCAAATCAATAGCTATTCGATAGCAACGGGTATGCGATTAAAAGGCTTGTAATGTGACAAATTGTGAAGATTTCAAGAGGAAGGGATCTCATCATTACAAGGTATACTTAAGGGATTTTGTTTAGGTAAGTATTTAATTTTATATATGATGCTTAATCTCCGTATAATTCAATATTGTTCATATGCATATGTGTGAGTGTATGTCTATATATATACTATTATTACTGAATTGTTAATTAGGTGAGATTCATGCAGGTATTGTTGTCGCCACATATATTGATTGGTTATGTATATAATAATATAAAAAATCAATTTTTTATATAATAGATTTTATACATCCGGCCGAAATAGTTTTATTTCATTTATTATTATTTTAATAATTTATTTATACATGTATTAATATATTAGTTAATATATCTACATGACTAATACTAAAATATATAATTATATAATATAAAAATTAAACTAATATTTTTTAAAATACATAATTGTATAAATTATGTTTAAAAAATTAGACCATGAATTTTCTAAAATTAATTCATCGTTATAGAAGCTTTGTCGAAAATTAGATTTTTTAATCGTTTTTAATATTTAAAAAAACATTTTTTAATTCGACCAAAAGTAATTAATTAATAGAAATAATATTTTGACTTAGAAAAATCTTAAAAAAATTTGTAATCTATAAAATATGATTCCAGATTTTCTGGAATTTAAAAATTCAAAATATATATAAATTATATTTTTACAATCATTTTTTATCCAATTAATTCATAATATTTAAATATTATTTTATTAAAATTATAATCAAAATTATACTTGCTATGTATTCGATCTAGAACAATAAAAAGGAGATTTTTTTAATTTTTGTAATATATATATGTATAAATTGTTATAAATCATATTTACATTTATGTTATATATATTATACATATAATTATGTTAATTAAAAGATACATACATACATACATACATATATATATCTTAATATAAATAAAATAAAATTTTCGAACTTATGTCTCGTATATACATACACATAGATATATATATATATATATATAAATCTATTTATTTATTTATCTATTATTTAACACTATGATATTTACATATAAGTTTATCAATAATATTTTCACATAATATACTTATATTTATACACACACACACTCTTGGTTTTATATATAATAAAAAATAAAATATATACACATTTTTGGACAACATATAGTGCGTATAGGGTGAGCTAACATGTCCGTTGCGATTTAAACCCCAACATCTATATATGGGCATGTTATACCCTTCATGGAATACCATGTTACACATGCACAAAAATACACATATGTATATGATTCATATTTATAGTTATACATAAATTGAAAATAAATTAAATAAATTTCGATCAGTAATTTATTAATCTACATGAAATATTTGATTTTATTTAAATCAAATGTAGAAATGTTCTAAATAAATTAAACTTCATAAACCCATTAAAGATCCTATAGGGTAAAAAAATTTGAAATTCACCCATAACTTCCACTGCGGGCTGGACCAGTACCAACATTAGTATCGGAGCCCAATAGCCTACGTGGTCTAAATTAACCACATTAGGGTTAACTATTAAGCTCGCAGCCGAAAGGTTGTCCCTGATAGAATAGGTCTAAATTTGAGTTGGGCCTTGAGCTAATTTTCAAAATTGTTTGAGAATTAAAAATACAAGATTTTGAATTTAAAAGTTAAATTTAAAATAAGATATAAATATATTATAAAAGTTATAATGTAACGAATCGCAAATCCATATCCTTTGAATCGACAATAAACCACATATGTTCGACCCAAAAAGCACAGAATGACAGAAAGTGTGACGCCCCATCCCGAGACCCACATAAACAAAAAGTATTACTGGGTAATACTGTCTGTTAATGCAGAGAATAGGGCTAGATAGGAGCGACCATCTATAGCCTTGTCTTAAATATCTATTGAATACGTCTACAATGCTATAAAAAAAATGGATCGACATATCCAATAAATACTTAATACAAAGGCATAGGAGGCCATAGGATCTACCAGAACAAAATACAACAACTTAAATGCAAAACACATCACAGAACATCAGATAATCCCATATATACACACATATACAGATACATCACAGAGTATACAAAATGATACATCACATATGCGGTACGACGACCACAATACAAACACGAATCAAAAGAATATACATATCAGAGTAGCAAACTAAAAAGGACTACACAAAAAGCTATAACAAAAAGAGCTAGCAGAATAGTCCATGCAGAAGCAGAATAGGCTAAGGTTATATATTCAACATTTAAATCAAAACGCTTCATATTTACGTTATATAAAAGAACAAAGCAATTTTCTTCCACTTTTCACACAATAAAAATTTATAAACTTACAAACATAAGCAGTAAAATATTTTCCATCGTACGAAAAGATTAATTTTTGTTTTAAAACAATTTTATTATTAAAAAACTTAATTTACGAAAATACACTATTTTCACCAATAAATACAAAAGTTCACATTTTTAACTTCTAAATTCAACAAAAATACTTTTCTCACTTAGAAAAATATTTCAAACCATTTTCAAACCTTATTTATAACTAAAACATATTTTAAAAACCAATTTCCACCTTTTTATTTAAATAAACCACCTTTAAAATTAATTATTTCTTTTAAAATTACTAAAAGAAGCAAAATGACAATAATTAATAAAATTATTGCACTATTACTAAATAAAAATCATTTCTCACTTATTTTAAATCAAACCACAATAAAGAGGCTTCTAAAACTTTATTCTCACCTTTAATTCCTAAAATTCAATGTTTATTTCAAATAAACAATTTAAAACTCCAATTGTATTTAATTCTCAATATTAAATTATAACTACCGTTATAATTTAATATTAACAGGTAATCACTAAAATCAGGGTTGTTATAGAAAGTCATGAGAAAGAAGAGAGAGGGAGAGAAGAAAGAAAAAAGGGAGAAGAAATGAAAAGAAGAAGAAGAGAGAACTAGAACCAAAATAATATAGAATCTTACATCACAGCGGAACAATATATAATATAGATGAATAATCTTTACAAAAGAGAAACCGTAATATACATACATCAATCATATCAGAGTACAACAATCACCAATGATCAGCCTGGACAGTTATAATAACATGTCCTCACAATTGTTGTTAATAACAAAGCAGCAGAAAAATAACATATACATGGAATACGACTAGAAGATCTCCAGCTCGTTTGTTGAAGCTCCAAAAGCACCAAATCCAAACCTTTAAATATACTCGGTCTGATCTCAGCATTGAAAGGGAAGGATGCCCAGATAAGTTTAGTAAACCAGCGTGAGAAAAGCACATCTCAACCAAATTTATTTTAAAGTTCATAAAAGCGTTTTTATATCAAAACAAAGATATCTCGTAAGACAAGCCCCTACATAAACACAAACGGGTTTCTTTTCTTACGATGACCAAAACATTTCATATCAAATCACATTACATTATAATAGTGTCTATTATACAAATAATAATCAACGTTGCTGAAATTGTTACCATTATTAAATTCCAGATACTAGGCTCTACAGACAAAATGGTAGGCACGTATTGGATATTGGATTTCATACAAATGACTAGTTAAGAGACTACCTTCGTATAGTACACATCTTAGGGGATGCACCAAGGGAGCTGATATTGCCCGCCTAAACCAACACAAGACCGACCTAACCCTTCTTGGATAATACCGAATATGTCATCACCTTGGTCGTCACCGACTTTTAACAGGTACCCGGGTTATACATTCACCACATACTTAGACGTGTGTAGAGTAAAAAGGATGATGACATCTCCTAATGCGAGCGACCCACTTAGCATTGTTGCTTCTACCCTGTTTTAGTCATTTCCTGGGTGTGAGGCCAAAAGAGGTATCGAATACCTTTCATATATCACATCATCTTTGAATTCCAAATTGCCAATTCCGTTGACTACTAATTGCCTTCCATAAAAATATAACCCTTGAGCTCGTACATCTCAAAATTGTTGTTAAGCTAAGAGAAGTTGCCTTCTCCGTCATCATAGATGTATGTTTGTAAAAACCAATGTACGTAATCTTAGAAATGTAATGTCAGACATCCATCCATAGAAGTTGTCCTGGAACAGGACAAACCGAAGGTACTTTCCTACCACATTCTGTTGGGAATCACCCCTAGGATTAGTAGTGAATAGTCTTTGCACTGGATATTTCATAACGAAGAGACTACTACTACTATATGTATATTGGGTTTTAACCCCAAATGATCAACAAGCATTCCTTCACTATGAAAATCCTAAGTATCAGCATCATCAACAAACTTGCACAATCGTCACATATAGTTTGGTACGAAGTGGTTTTCAAACAAACCGATCCCGGTCTCTTCACACCAACAATGCAAAAGCGTTACTCAACCTCATACAGAAACTAAGTCTCGTAGACTTATCAAGTTTTCAACTTTCAACTTGCTATCTTTCGACCAAGAAGGAAGCTAGGTAGGCTAGGTAGGTTGGAGTAATCACTCCACACTACACGAATCAACATCCTTTACACCAAAAAATAATCAAGCCCACATAAATGGCTACGTACTAAGTGTACGGCTAAATAGTTTCCACATCAAGTCGAGAAACTAAAATGGCCAAAAATATAATTTAGCACTTAAACAGTCACTAGGCTTGATTTATTAATCTTTTGTTTATTAAATAACTTTTCCAAATTTATCACTTCAAATTATCTTTAAAAAGGTATATTCTCAAAACCATTTCAGTATTTCAATATTTGGAAAACATTTCATATACTTCTTTTGATAATATGTGAATTCACAACTTAATGTACTTTCAAACCATTTAAACTCCATTTTAAAACATCATTTTCCAAAACATTCATTTTAAGGATTGTTCACTTTAAAAACAACATATCAAAATTCTATGGAATTAGAAAACCGTTGAAAAATTTAGACATAAAAATAACCGCAAGCGCACAGTGTACACTTGTAGTACGTGGCGAAACGGGTCGATCCGTAGGGAATTGATGATTTTAAAATTCTAATCAATCAAATTAACCAAAGTTGAAAGTGTGATTTTCTAAAATTGTAAGAAACTAACGAAAACTAGCAAAAGAAAAATAAATAAAAATATGAGAGTTAAGTGACAATTTAGAGATAAATCCACTCTCTAGAACATATAATTCAACAATTAATGAAATCATGATCTCTTTTTTTGGTCATAAGTGAGTATAAATGATGTGTTTATCATAAGTGTGACTCATTTGTGCTATTAATTAGCTCAACATGAGCCAACAAACTATAACACAACCTTTAAACTGCTTACAAACTCTCATTAAAATGACAACAAAGTTGAAAATGAAATCTATTTTAAGTATGTCCTATTAATTAGAAATATAGACCATCAAATTTGAATTTCAAATCACTTTTTTATGCCATAATCATATTTTGATGAAAATGCATTTGTGTTAGTGATTGTTTAAGCATAGCTTATTTGGTGTCAACAAGCATTATCATTAAGCACAAAAAGAGAGCTATAATTATCAAAATGTTGAGCCACATGATTAGAGGATTCATTACCCCTAAATTGAAAGGATTAGCCTCTCATATTTGTTATTAAAACAACAAATATAGCTTTAAACATGAAAGAAAGGGAAATGGAAAAAGAGAGCAAAGTAAAGAAAAAAAACCATTCCACTTACATGAAAAATAAATCTACACTACTAACATGAAAGTAAATAAACAAAAGAAGCATGTAAAAGAAAGAGAGCACTAATTAACATTGCATAGAAAAAATGAAAGTTACATGAAAATAAAAACGGCTAAGTAGCCATGGAAAAGAGAAAAAGAACTTGTCTTTTATTTTGAGCCTAAACTAAACTAAAGAGAGACTAACTAAGAGGAGACTACATGAAACATATGGGCATTTATGAAACCCTAATTCATATTTTTGGAGAATGCCCAAAATGCCCATGAGGTAGTGTGGCCACCAAGTAATCATTAGCATGTCACAATCCCTATTTAAGTGTACATGAAGCCATTAATTCCATAAGCATGTGCATTAGCCTCTACTTTGTACATTAAGGTGGTGGGTAGGTGGGGTCCTTCATAATCTTCACTTTGAATTATTTCCATCTTCATTTCTTTGTATTCTTTTTGTGCATGCATATCTTCTTCATGAAGCAACTTGTAATTGAAATCAAATTCCTACAAAATAGTATGGAAATTTCTAATTAATTTTTCTCAAAGAAATATATGCACACAAATGACCATTTTGCCCCTATATGAAGATGGATATGTGACAATTTGAAATTAATATGGATTTTGTTTAAAACAAGTTAAAATACCCAATATGATTATTTATTTAATTTAAATAGAATAAATATGGTGATAAAAATATGCACATTTACGTACACATCAGTCGCAGTTAGCCCGATGATTGCGTCGCCATCCCGGCGAAACCATAGAAAACTGTAGGCATCCGTGCCCCTCGATTACACCATGGAACTGCCATAGATCGCGGCTACACCTAAGGTTACGTTGCCATCACGGAAAAAATCATGTAACTGTAGGCATCAGCGCCTATGAATTTCGCTGCCAAATGAAACTTCACCACACAAACCACATAGATCGCAGACTACATCAGTCAAGACCCAATGTAGCCTGTAGGCACTCACTGCCACACGACTTTCGCTATGTCTTCATAGATCGTAGTCTGCCGATGTTACGTCACTCTCCCAGCGAAATCAAACGTAGATTTTAAGCAATCAATGCCTCTCCACTTACGCTATGGAGCGCAGTAGATTGCAGTTACACCGAGTTACACTATCGTCACAACATAACCCCAATGTCTCTGTAGGCATCAGTGCCCTCGCCTTTCTGATGTGCATGTAAATCTGCATATTTTTACCACCATATTTAATCTATTTAAATTAAATAAATGGTCATATTGGGCATTTTAACATGTTTTAACCAAAATCCATATTAATTCCAAATTGTCACATATCCATCTTTATATAGGGGCAAATTGGTCATTTGTGTGCATATATTTCTTTAAGAAAAATTAATTGGAAATTTATATATATATATGTATGTGTTGTGTGTGTGTGTGTGTAGGAATTTATTCTAAAATATGAGTGGTTTCATGAAGACACATGCATTCACAACATGAATATAAAGGAATGAAGATGGAAATAATTCAAAGTGAAGATCATGGAGGACCCCACATACCCACCCTTTAATGTACAAACTAGAGGCTAATGCACATGCTTATGGAATTAATGGCTTCATGTACACTTAAATGGGGATTATGACATGCTAATGATTACTTGGTGGCCACACTAACTCATGGGCATTTTGGGCATTCCCCAAAAATATGAATTAGGGTTTCATACATGTATAGATACCCATATGTTTCATGTAATCTTCATATCCTTCCTCTTCATTAGTTTTAGGATCAAAATAAACAAAGCTCTTCTCTTTCTTTTTTCATGGCTACTTGGCCATTTTTATTCTCATGTAATTTCTTTTTTTTGTGCAATTTAATACATGATCTTTTCCTTTCTTTGTTTATTTCCTTTCATGTTGTAGTGAAGATCTCTTTTACTTTTATGCAAATAGAATAGATCTCTTTTCCATTAGCTTTCATTTTTCTTTCTTTTTGCTTTCATGTTGCATGCTACTTGTGTTGATATGATAACACAAATAAGAGGCTAATCCCTTCAATTTAGGGGTAATGAAGCCTCTAATCATGTAGCTTCAACATTTTGATGTTTTATACTCTCTTTTTGTGCTTTAATGAGAATGTATGAAGTGGTTAACTTGTTGTTTTTGCTTTGAATTTGATAGCCTATATTGTTGACACCAAATAGGCTATACTTAAACAATCACTAACACAAATTACCTCTTCATCTACGTATGATGATGGTAATGAAGTGAATGTTGAGATTAAAATTTGATGGTCTATATTTCTAATTAATAGTCAATAGGACATACTTAAAATAGATTTTGCTTTCAACTTTGTTATCGTTTTTCATGTGAGTTAGTAAATGGTTTAAGGGGTGTTCTATAGTTTGATGGCTTATGTTGAGCTAATTAATATCACAAATAGGTCATACTTATGATAAGCACATCAATTAAGCTAACTAATGGCAAAGAAAACAGAGATCATAACTTTATTTTTTTGATTTATGTGATCTAGAGAGTGGAAGTTTCCTCTAAATTGTCTTAACACTCTCATATTTTTTTAATCTATTTTCTTTTGTCATTTTTCTCTTTTTTTTAGTTTAACATTCTCTTCAACCTTGGTTTAATTTGATTGAATAGATTTTTGAAATCATCAATTCCTTATGGATTGACCCGTATTCGCCACGTGCTACATTCGTACACCGTGCGCTTGCGGTTATTTTTTAATTTACATTCGTTTGACGGCTTTCTAAACCGATAGAATTTCGTCGTCGAACACTTTTGCTACCCCAACCACAATCCTCGGGAACTTCACTTTAGTCCGGACATCCTCTGGGATCAAATTTAGAACCCCCTTAGGACTCAAGGCAGAACCACCCCGTGGATCTTCTACTATAAGTTTCAATCCTAAATGGGAGCTCCTTTTTCCCCACAGCATTCTCAAAAAATTTTATTCTATACACATATGGTATCTATCAAATCATGCTCTTATATGTATCACATATAAATCCCATTTACAGACAATCGATATCTCAAAATCGATAGTTCTCAAACTTGGCTTTCCAAATTTCCAAAATTTTCTTTTTCCCAAAATCAAAAGCCTTTCAAAATCAATGGGTTCCAAAAACCTTTTTTCCAATTTCATAAAATCATTTATATATATATAAATATATATAAGTTATTCTTTTAACTAGAAGAAAATATTTTTCAAAGATCATTTCTTCTGGTTATAGATTCGACAAGGAGAATGTATCATATAAAACAAATATATATATAACTTTATTTATGCCAAATAAACATTCAAATTCGATTTCCTTTATAAAGTTATTTGCCACATTACCCACTTTTTATAAATGAGTGTCAGTTGTAGTGATATCCAACTTCTACTCTTATACATCATATATTTCTTAAAATATACTTTTCCATTTCAAAAATCATTTCTACATTTCTTTTCAAAATTTTCAATATCTATTTCATTTAGGCACGTAGGATGTCCATATATCATCCGTACGCAATTCAAATTCGATCGCTCACTCGATCCCACAATTTCACTTCCGAACTAGTATCGTCCACCCGACTTCCTAATACGGACTCAGATCTGGTTTCTTGATCAGAAACCGTCATTCTCCTTGCATAGCCATAACTATGATAGAGAATTTCCAGAATCAATCAAAAATCCATATCCAGGGTTCGCCGTCGAAAATCGAGTGAAAAATCCCAACTTGGATTCGGTATACTATCTCGAAATTCTATGCTCGAATCTGGATCAAATCGTTATGCGAATAGAATAATATACGTACATCCTACGTATTTATCTTCATTGATTATTAGCTAAATCAATTTTCTTTTTATTCGCATTCATTTTGATTTCTATTCACTTATTCACAATTGCTTCAATTTCCATTTGGGATATCACTTCAATTCTTATCTTAATTGGTATTTAATAATAAATAGTTTTCACTCTGAATAGCTTGAGTTTAGAAAATAGCTTTGAAAAGTTTAAGATAGTTAAGTTGTTGTAAAATAGTTATTAGTTGTAAAATAGCTGTAGAATAGTTAAATAGTTGCAACATAGTTGTAAAATAGTAATTAGTTCGTAAGACAGTGGTAAAATTGTTGTAAAATAGTTAAATAATTTCAAAATAAGTATAAGATAGTTTGGGTTTTTTAAAAATAAAGGTCGTATAGTAAATATCCAGGAAAAATTAGATGTAAGACAGTTTATATTAAAACAATTTATTTGAAAATAGTTTTAGAGTCAAACTGGTTCAATTTTCCAATCTCCCATTCCAATCAATTTCCAATTCCACTTTTATTTAAATTGATTCAATTTCAATTAAATTTTAATTTACTTCGATTCAAATCAATTCCTATTTGAATTTAAACTTATTCAACTTCAATTACAATTCCAATTAATTCAAATCAAATTTCAATTTGAACTAATTTCGATTCCAATCTCAAATAAATAAAAGTGAATTTATATTAGATTGTACTGCCACAAAATATTCCATACATTGATAGACTACACACTAGTAGTTCAAATATTAGATCCATTTATCCAAAAATAAGAGTCTTACAGAAGTCATAAATCTAGACGCCTTCTCCATCACCTAGGGTTTGGAAAAACAACAGAGCCCTAGTATTCTTTACAAGAATCCTCTCTAGGGACTTCCTTCCAGTGGGCAAAGCACGAACATGCACTTTTCAATAGGATGTCCCCACTTATAACATTTACCACAAAAGGTTTCTACCCTTCCATCAATCTGGATAACTTTCACGCCTCCTGCAGGATGTTCCACAACCTTACTCTTCTTCCGTCTTTTAGGACAATTCCTAGCGACGTGTCCCCTCATCCTACAACGATAGAAAATAGTTGACTCATTGACTGGTTCTACGGGTTTACGCTTTACCTTCCACACTTCAAGGCAATGGTTTAGGAAATATCCTTTCTTATGATACTTAAAGCATAAAATCTCAGAGCAAAACCGTTGGAATGTATCGTTCAATTCCTTCCTTGTTTTACTGCACTTGGATGCGTAATTACCCTTATTGTAACATCTGTAGCATGTGACATTATCATAAGGCCCTGGTCCAACCCTTCCCTTATCCCATTTCTCATATTCCTGTATTGCCGCTTCTTGTTCCTTACATGCAACTGCTCTCCGCTTCGTGCGTCTCGCCTTCCATTCTTCACTTTTAGTCATTACTCTCTTGGACTGGATTCTAGTGGGACTTCCTAACCTATAATTTAGACTTTGATCAATAGAATTTCCACCTTTTATTTTTATTTTTCAAATATATATATATATATATATATATATGTTTTATTTCAAATCAACTTTGCATTATATATACACATATCTACATTTTCATACCCAGTCATACTTTCAATTTTTAAATCATTCTTAGTTTTTTGATTCAAAACAAATTCCTTCAAAACAACTCTTGTTACTACCTTAAAATATTTCATTCTGCTTTACCATTTACTGGAAAATCAAACCAAGATAACTTATTTCAATAATTTGAAAATTCTTTTGAATTTTCAAGGATTTAAATTCAGTTTTGAATCCATTTTTAGCTCAACTTATTTGCATCGTTAATCCTTACCCAAATTTCTATTTGGTTGTATATATATATATATATTACCACTTAATTCTTATTATTATATTTAATTTCAATAATCAACAACCAATTTTCTTAATATATATAATAATTAGAAAAATTATTGCTTTATATATCAAAATATAAGCTTATATAAAAATCGTTTTTAAAATCGTTTTTAAAATCATTATATAAGAAAATAACAAGTACGCTCTCATGTAATACACTAACTCATTCTAGGGTACTACTGATCCTATCTCTAATGAGTAATCCCCACCAGAGCCAAGGTTCTCGCTTAACCTTCAGCTTTGATACCAACTGTAACACCTCGGAATTTTCGACCCTGAAAATTCGACACTAATACGTTCACTGTATAGAGTGCCGAGCAATCAAGTGCCGGAAATACCGGATTGTTAAGGTTAAGAAGAAAAGGAGGTATAAGAAGAAACAGAAAACAAAAGCACAGAATCTCACAATCGCAGCGGAATAAAATATAATATCAAATAACAGCATTAACACAAAGAAAGCTGTAAATGTCAATTTACATACAATATATCAGAGTACAACCATTCCCAAAGAAACTGGACAGTTGTAACAACTTGTCCCTGAATACAATCAATACAAATTCTAATACACAACTAAATCAAACGTCTCTAGCATCCAGCTCGTCTTTTGAGCTCTAGAATGACCTAACCTAAAAATCTGTAATATTCGGTTTGACCCGAGCATTAAAATAAAGTACCACAAGAATCAGGCTGGAAACCAGCGTGTGTAAACCCATCTAATATGAGATACTTAAGTTGTAAAGCTTCTTGAAAAACTCAGGTAACTTGTTCATCACTTCGAGTTTTATCTTGCTATAGCCAAACATTTATTCCACAAAATATATCTAAGTACCATTACTTAGTTTAAATGGCCAAGTTTACTTAATTTATCCCATTCCAGCCTATTTGATTCAATAATCCAATCTATTAAGAATCATAGATTACTAATCGAGGTAGTTTCAGATATTCTGATATCCGACCCCCGATCTCATCGAAATCCAAACGCCATCTTTTAAGGCCAAGTTGTTTAAGTAAATAGTTCAATTTAAATTCAGCATATCATATTCACACAGAAATTCGTCATAGATATTTGAAACATCCCACATTTATCAACAGTTAAATTCAGGCATTTCATATCACATATCATTACAAAATATCAGACCAGAGATATTAAAGTATTCATTACAATTTAATCATCCATAGGCTAGATTAACTGGTCACGCAATTTCTAATTAAATTAAATTAAATTAATTTAAACACTTATACATAAATTACTTAAAAATCCTGCTTAAATGTCATTAACTAAAATTTAATTAATTATTGAAATTAATTAATTATCATTTACAATTACTTAATACTTAATTAATTAAAAGTTTAAAACATTTATTTTAACCATTTACTTAATTACATTATTAACTTTTATTTAATAACTTTTGTAATTAACTAAATAATTAACATAGATATAGTTATCTCAGCTTGATTAAATTAGCATCATTATTAATCTAAGTTAAGGACTAAATTAAAAACTTTTAAATTACTTTATTTATTTTCCCATATGTTTGAGTAAAAACATTTAACTTTAAATTTGGTAAAAATTATTTGAAACTTTGTTTACATTCTTTCTTTTGAAAACTTCGTTTGCTTCCATCATTTTATTTTTTCTCTAAAAAACTTTGTTAATATATATGTTTTAAATCTTTAGGCCCAAATCCCAACCGAAAACCCACGAAAATCTTCCCTTCCCTGTATTCTTTTCTCTTTAAAACTTGACAATTCACTTGCGTAAAAACTCGAGCTTAACCCCTTTGCAAACCTGAGCCCAACCCCAAGCTAATTCCCTTTCTCCCCGTCTCTCTCTCTAATACCCGATCCTAACCTTAACTACAAACCAAAAACCCAGACGATTATGCACCGTGCACGTGCACACCGCATCGTCGCCGCTCCGATCCTCGCCGCTACCACCAGCAAGTCGACGATGTCATGCCCATTCGTCCCACTACCGAGAACTTTGGAACCCACCTCCAAATCGAAATTGAGAAAAATGATCACCACTGGAACAAAACCCAATCACCCAAAACCATCTCGAATCACCTCCTATGACCACCAGAGACTCCGGCTCCACGTCCAAACCTTCACCGCAGACCCAAGCATCTTTTCCCCTACCTCTGATCCAACTCGATGCTTCCCCGATGTTGCATTGGCCTCGAAATCAACGTCGACCAAATCAAGGTTTTCAGCCCTACTTCGCCATCGTTCATCCTCCACGACGAACAAAAAAATCAGCGACCATTTTCCCCATGATCTACGACCAACAAGCTAACTCCAGGAATTATCCCGACCCATGATCTTCCATCGATCACCGGAAAACAGCAAAAACCCAAATCCCGTTCAATCCATAATTTCTTCATAAATATTAACTTAAAAATTATGATATTACCAATAAAAACCTTAGTTTTCAAAATAGAATCTGATTATACATGAAAATCTTGAAATCGTGAAGGTCGAATTTTTGAGATGTTTGATTTTTTACTGTAATTTCTATCTTTCCAGTAAAATCATTTACTAATTATACTTAAGAACATTTTTAAAAATAGAATTTAGTTATTACAAACATTTTTCCTTTAAAGATCATAACCTGAAATGGATTATATGAAAAGGAATCAAATTTTGAGAAGTTTTTGGTCTGTTGAACCAAAAAGAGACAATGCAAACATGCATATACATATATATGTATATATATATGTATATATATATATACAGACACACACAGCAAACTTCATACTGATATGCTTGCAAAGCATATTTATACATTCATGCAAAACATTTTCACACGTTACTTCCATTATTTATCACATGCATCAGAATATAAAGAAGATTGGGTTTTTAAAGGGTGAAGTTTACTCACATATTAGATGAACAAAGAAAGCTTTGAAATCAGGAAACTTAATTTTGAAGCTGGAAGCTTGATTTTGAAACTGCTACAGATCTTCTTTGATTAAGTTGAATTTGAATCTATGCTTGCTTCAGATTGAAAGCTTAAAGTAGTTTTAGTTTTTTCTTTCTATTTCTGGTTTAGTTTTAGATTTGAAAGATGAAAAAAGAAAGGATTGAGATATATAAGTGTATATTGCCCTGGTTTCATCTAAATCATTTCTTTTATATTTTTTTATGAAGAAAACCATACATTTTGACACTTGTATTTTCATGACATCCCTTAGCTTACAAATGTCCACAGGAGAATATTTTATAATTTCTTTTTATGTTTATATTTATTTTTTATATTTTCTTTTTATTACAATGTTTACTTAAATTGATAAAACCCTTTATTTATTCTTATTTTAAGCTTAAGCTATTTATACTTGAATTAATAACTATATACATGTTAGTGTTTAAAAATGTAGAGTTTTAAATCTAATTCATTTCAAAGATATTTATTTTGAATTCCAAACCATAGTTTCCAATTCACAATTTACATACATAAATAATAGTAATTAGAAAGCACATTTTAAATTTGTTTGAAAAGAATAAGTTTGGAACATTAAAATGATTATATTAGGAAATTATCCCAATTCTTTTAAATAATATTACTTAAGTTAGATAGCATATTTTATTTGTTTAAAATGGTAAGTTTTGTAAATTTAAATAATTATATTAGAAGATTATTAAATTAAGTTCATCATACCCAAAATATTATAACTTAAGTTCGTATATAGTGTTTAAACCAATTTATATTTATATCCAGATATTTTTAATTATCAGAATTTTATTTGTTCGACTTATAAATCAGTATTTCTAATAATTTAATTCAGTTAATTGCCAATTAACGACCGTTAAAAATTCGGATCGTCACAAAGATGGTAAAATTGAAAATTGAATTTAACATATAAAATTGAAACTAACTTTTTCATGTTTTCTATCTTTTGGAAAATATCAAAATCTATTTTCTTTCATCCATGCTTTCCACTGTTGGATTGACTAGCATGTTCCAACTCTTCCATTTCCATATACACAAATATTGAAAACACAAAACACAAAATTTGTTTTCGAACTAAACACTATTTAAAAATTCTAGTGAAAAAATGGTTTTCGAATTTAAAACTATTTTAATTAGTTATGGTAATTTTGTTACATAATTTGTATTCAAATATAAATGAAATGCATACATAATCAATTTGAAATTAATTATGAAATTGAATGTTAATTTCATGTGTGTGTGTATCTGTGCGTGTGTGCGTGCGCGCACATGTGTGTGTATGTGTGTGTGTGTATATGTATGTATGTATATGTGTATATATATGCGTATATATGTATGTACGTGCATACGTATGCATGCAAGTATGTATCTATGCTTGCATTATATGTATATGTATATGTGTATATTTTAGAATGGATATCAAATACCTTTGGTTGTTATGTACATATGCTTATTATTATTTGTATTTTTTGAAAATGGACAAAATTTATTAGGCATTTTCAACCCAAAATGATCAGCCCAATACGACGCAAGCAAAATAAATACAAAAACCGTCTTTTTCTTTAAACACAACTAGTTCATAGAATAATCGAAGTAAACTTTTCAGATATCTCTTCCTTCTCTCTCCCATTCGAGCTTAACTATGGCGCCCGAAAATTTTCACTGCTCATTCATTACACTTCTCCCAGTGCCAGCCTAAGATCCGCTCCTACAAACTCGTCTTCTCCTCGTGCCGAGCCATTGGTATAAATTTTACCACTTATTCTCTTGCTTACTAATTTTATTTCGATAAATGCTAATTTACTGATTTCTGATCCTTCTTTTGGAATATTACATATGATTATGTATATACACAAACATGTGTTATTTTAATTCAAAATTTATTGATGGACTTTTGTGTAAAATCGTAGATTTAAATTGATTTCCTTCCAAATTCAAAAACCATAATTCAGATTGTAAACTTTTTATTGTAAAACATAGTTTGTTATTATTTATATAATATATATACATATATTATTATTTTAATTCAATATATATAAGGACTTTTGTGTAAAATTTCAGATCTAATGTTGGTCTCCTTCCTAAGTCAATATTAGATTTCAATTTGTTAACTTTAAATTATAAAAATATAATATTATAAGTTATATATATATAAGTTATGTTGAATTTAAATATAGTTTATTACTATATATACACACATAATATTATTTCAATTCAAAATTTATGAAAGGGCTTTTGTGTAAAATTACGAATCCAACGTTGAACTCTTTCCTAAGTTAAAATTAGATTTAAAATTGCTAATTTTAGATTTTAAAACATGTAAAATAGGCAAAATTAATTTTATTATGTATACACACACACGTATACATATACATAATGTATAAAAATGTAATTGTAATTTTATATAATTAAAAAAACCTATGAACAACAAAGGCATGTATTAAGGACGAATTGATTCGTTGTGGTGTAAATTTCAACATCTATAAACGTACACATTAATTATGTAAATTATTTTTGTGTTGCACTTGCGCTATATATATATAAGTGTATTTGATATGCTTATTATAATAAATAAATAGTTAATTAAATTTAAACTCCCTTCTAAATGAATAAAATAAAATAAAATTTTATTTTAGATCACATTGGATTGGATGTAATAAACCCTTTTTACTTCATATGCCTATTAAATCTAAAATAGGAACTTTTTTGAAGTCTACTTATTTCACTTACTTCCAACTGATCCAATTTCTTCATCTGTAATGAAGAGGAAAATAAACGGAACTAATATATGTGACTAATAAGAGAAGACGGAACAATATATAACATACTGTTATAAGAGGTTCTAACCAATCACCCTTTATTCCAAACCGGTCGGATGATTTGTTCTACCAGTTGACTAAGTAGGGGAAGGGGTGGACCCTTTTGGATCTCCTTATCCCTATTTCACTTCCATTTCATTGTTTTTCATCCATTTTCGCATATTTTAAGCTCTGAAAAATTTGAAAATATTTCTTTAAAATAGTATAACATATTGCAGATGATGTGGCGAAGTTTGAAGTGATTTGTTATCGTTTATGTGGTTTTAAAAGGTCTATACTCTAAAGGATTCGATAACGATTCTAAGCCAACATTTTTTTTTCACGATCCGTCTTTGAGGGTATTTGTTAACATCATTATAACATTATGAAGATCATTTACTCTATAATATTTTTCTAAGCTCTGTTTTTATTTTTTCTGCATTATCGCCTTCTTTTTTGTGCATCATTCTTTGTATAATAATAGGTTGATTTATGCAATCTATAAAAAAAAATTTGTGCATCATCCATCATGCAATCTGCAAATAATATTTATTTACGTAATTTTACCGAATTCCATTGTGTCTCGCGCTGACTGGACAGGGATCGATGTTAGGCCTTGGATAACATGTACCATAAAGAAAATTAGGGATCGAAGGAAAGATAAAATAACATAAAGTAAAAGTTTGTGGATGGTAGAACTTGAACTTAGATGCCCAAATAGACATTTAAGCCATATGACCACCCACGAGGCAGGATTCTAGTTATTTAAATAAAAAACAATATTTTTACATATAATAACTATAATATGGACGTCTTAAACCATCGGTCCTTGGGCCGGCGTCCATCTTGTCCAAGCCCAAGGACGAGTCTGGTCTTGCAATATGCGCGATACAAGCCATTTAATAGGAATCATAACGACTTTTATAAGATGCATAATTTGATATATCACTGATAAATGAATATTACGTACAAAAATGTTTTTTCCCTTGCATGGTTCCATGCATGACATGTTGATTTTGAAAAGAAATTATGATAATTTATTTTTATACTATTAAAACACGTGATCATTCAATTTTAAACGGCGGTCGATTGAAAAAAGTGTAGACATGAGTTCGGAAGAAAAACCATCAAATGATGAAATACTGAAAGCAACTCATGTATGAGAGTAAACATATTGTACGGTTAGATTCAGAAAATTTGATTTATGCAAGGATGTTCTTTTCATGGCAAAACCAAAAGGGGAATTATATTTAAAGCTAGACTAGATTTGCAATTAAAAAATTTAAGGTGCTTGAGAGCTTTATATCTCCAAAATTCAGATTGATGGGAAGCGGTAATAAAGAAGACGGCTGAAAATGGGTCAACGTTTTACATTCCCTATTCAATTTCCAAATTCATCATCTTCGATTACTCTCAACTTTTCGCACACCACACGATTGTCAAATGAGTGATACTTTCCAGAGGCCCAGAAGCAAAACCCTAACTTATCGTCTTCACTTAGGTTCATTCAATCAATTCCGGCATAGGTATGTCTCTTTTTTGTTCCCTTTATGTTTCGATTACGTCACAGTACATGTATTTTCTTCAGTTACAAATTCTGCTCGGTTAAATTGATAATATTGCCTTGTTCAAGGGAGATTCATATGAGTGCATTTCTTGTGTATGAATTGTCGTAAGGAGACGACAACAAGCCCGTTTAGCTCAGTTGGTAGAGCTCGAGGCTCTTAGCCTAGTGGTCGTGGGTTCGAGCCCCACGGTGAGCGATCTGTTTTTGCCCAACCAACCACCCCCTCTTTCGTCATACTGATGCAGGAAGCTATAAGCATAGAGTAGGGTTTTATAGGTTTGTGAGTTACCGGATACTTTTGTACCAATTATTATAGATTCTTTAGAATTTTTTTACAGAATCGTTCACCACAAATTCTCCATGTGTCTTGAGCATCATTCAGTTGAACTATTTATTCATAAGATGACCATTAGCCTAATATAATGCAAATATCAGATACCCAGCTCATGTTCTATTTATTGTTTTTACAGTCCTTGTCTATTCAGGGGATGATTAAGTTAAGACTTGTAAGTTTGAGATCCATTATTTGTCCATGTTTAATGACCTCAGGATTTGATCTATGATTTACGTGCTTACAACATCTCTGTAAAACATGAATTTTATATAATTAAATACTTCACTAAATAACATAATCGGTATGAATCCATGTTCATTTAGTATACAATATTTTTCTTCTTTGTTTCAGCTATCCATTCCAGTTAACGAGATGGATGGATGACATATTGGGAATCCTTATTTGAATTTCAAATAATTAACACGACATACTCACAACCTTGGTAACACAGTAAACATGTATGTAATACTTTGTTCATCTTTGGAAACTCGTACATATAATTTAGCTTTCATAAAAAATCGAACTACCCAACAGCCTGAGCGATATTGCTAATGAATAAACCATTAAAACACTGCCCTAATCAATAAAAAAATTGGCACCGAGTTTGTTAATTTCTTACCTAATAGTGTTCTTCCTTCTATCTAACTTGATAGCGTGCTTCCTTACAATTTTATTTTCAATGCAAGCATACTCAGATGGTCCTGATCTTCTCGTAGTCATGCTTACATTTCTCATATTTACATGCAGCAATGTGTACAGTAACAATGTAGATTATGTACAGTAGCAATGTAGATTATGTAAGACAAAGGCACATAGGAGGTTATTCATGGGCGGTGGCCCATGATTCAGATATGCATGGATATATGTCTCGTGCTCATAAGTATACTATATGCTAACAGATTGCCAATGCATCAGTAGATATTTAATAGAGCAAGGGTGTCTGGTGCAGGTTAGTTCTACTATGACATTTTTTTCGTCTTTAGTATGAAATTTTTAGGTTTGATCAGTTTGTGTCTAATTGTAGCTAGGCCTATCAATGGGTTAGATTAGGTCTGGATGTCTTGAACCTGAGCCTGGATACTACAATTGTAACCCGAGCCCAGCCTGAGCCTGCTGGGTATTTCAAACTCATTACTTAAGCCCGGGCTGTTGGGTTTTTTGAGCCCATTGTGTAAAATTGTATACGTGGCTAAAAATATCGATGATATAACCATCATCTTAACCCGTAACATTGGAAATTTGGTACATGAATAATGTTTGCAAACGAATTAGTTGGTGATGAAACATGTCTCACAAACAAATTGGAAAATCGAGCTTCTCTTGTAAACTTGGCTCCCAACTGAGTGTGCACCAAATCCACGGTGCACATACTTCATGTATTTTACATGATACCATCAAGTTTAAACGAAAATACTTGATTGTAGATAGAAAATTTTGAAAGTGGAAATATAACTTGGGAAATGAGAATTTGTATTGCGATTTCAATTTTGTTAAAAAATATATTTTAGTTTGCAACTCATTATTTCATAATTTAACCTTTTTTGTTTGCTTCAAAAAAGCATTATCAAACATTTATCTCAAAAAAAGAGATCCCAAGTTTTCTTTTAACATGGTTAACTGATGGTAATGAGATTCGATATTAATAATTTTAAATAGATAACCTAGACGCATAATACTATTCCAAAGTGGATATGCAGAAATGCCAAGTATAGTTTGCACTTTCCATTAATAGTTCCATTTTTGAAAGAATTATATACTCTTGAAAATGAAAAGTAATGGAATATAAATAAGTACAGTGACCCTCTTTTGATGAATCAATGGCAAACAAATACCTTAATATGAAAACAGAATCAACAAATGTGGGTGTTTATGTTGAGAAAAGAACTTGGATGAGAATATTAAATTGGTAGGGACTTTAAGGTAAAATAGTAACAAGAATCAAGAAGAGGAGAGCAAAAGCTTCTGCTTTGCTTTGAGAAAAACCTTGTAAATTATTCTAGAAGTTATAAATTATAGGGACTTAAATGTAAATGGGATGGAGAATTAAGGAGAACCATGTACCTAATTGAGGAAATTGTAAAATATAGAGTTGAATGTAGAATAATATAAGAAATTTAAGAAGATTTTTAATAATTCTTAGAATTAACAAGAGACTTGGATATTTTGCTACATTCTTGTTATTCAATATACATGATTGGTTACTGTATAGGTATCGTGCCTTAGATATGCAAGAAGAGAGATTGGGGACTTGAATTTGATTACCTAGCGAAGTGATGAGTAAAGTAAAATTAAAAATTGATTAAAACGCTTTCATAGCCCAGTTGGTTAGAGCACCCGTTTAGTAAGCGGGAGGTCTTGAGTTCAAGTCTCAATGAAAGCAAGTTATTTTCTTTTATAAAAAAATTATTTTTCACCTCAAATAAAGTGAGTATTATTTTAATTTGTGTCTACTTGGTTGACCATTCTTCATCTTGCTCTTAACTTTGACCTCATGTATTAGAATAGGCGAACCAGGATATTTTTTTCTTCAAAAAAAAGTGTTTTTCTCTTCAAATAAAGTGAGTACTATTTTAATTTGTGTCCTTTTTTTCCTCTCGTATACCTCTAGTACCATCAGTCTGCCTGTTCTTGGTCGACCATTCTTCACCTTGCTCTTAACTTTGAGCTCTCGTATTAGAATAGGCGAACCAAGTAAATGGACGTTCATCTAGCTAAGTGAATGGAAGACCATTGACACATAGAAGATTAATATTAAATAAGCGAATGCATATAGATGATGATATAGACTAAAGAAGTTTAAATAATCCTTTGTCAAAAATGATATGAGATTCAAATATATTTACGACAGTCAAGTAAACTTTAATCTCGAACAAATGATTATTTTCTCCACCATTTAATTCATTGTTCCTCAATTTGAACTTAAGGTCTTGCGTTTGTTCTTATTTACATTTGGAATTTGGTTTAAGAATGATTACCCTTCATCGTTGTTAATGCGTTTCTCATCAATGATATTAACAGTTCAAGTCTCAATGAAAGCAAGTTATTTTCTTTTATAAAAAAAATTATTTTTCACCTCAAATAAAGTGAGTATTATTTTAATTTGTGTCTACTTGGTTGACCATTCTTCATCTTGCTCTTAACTTTGACCTCATGTATTAGAATAGGCGAACCAGGATATTTTTTTCTTCAAAAAAAAGTGTTTTTCTCTTCAAATAAAGTGAGTACTATTTTAATTTGTGTCCTTTTTTTCCTCTCGTATACCTCTAGTACCATCAGTCTGCCTGTTCTTGGTCGACCATTCTTCACCTTGCTCTTAACTTTGAGCTCTCGTATTAGAATAGGCGAACCAAGTAAATGGACGTTCATCTAGCTAAGTGAATGGAAGACCATTGACACATAGAAGATTAATATTAAATAAGCGAATGCATATAGATGATGATATAGACTAAAGAAGTTTAAATAATCCTTTGTCAAAAATGATATGAGATTCAAATATATTTACGACAGTCAAGTAAACTTTAATCTCGAACAAATGATTATTTTCTCCACCATTTAATTCATTGTTCCTCAATTTGAACTTAAGGTCTTGCGTTTGTTCTTATTTACATTTGGAATTTGGTTTAAGAATGATTACCCTTCATCGTTGTTAATGCGTTTCTCATCAATGATATTAACAGATTCCATATAGATAAAATTTGAAATAAATCGAAACTGATATCTTGAAGGAAAAATTAAAATGAATGCTGCTGTAATTCTTTATTGCAAAATGAAGTATTGATTACAGTTTTCTTTCATATGCTTTCTGTTGCCAGTAACAGTCTCTTATATACAATTTAAAACAAAAATGTGCTTTGTGCTTTCGGGTATAAGTTACAGCTCATAATGCCTTAACTATGCTGAGATAAAAGATACATGATGAGCCGCATGCTCTCTAATTCCCCCCTCAAACCAATATTAGGTTTAGGGTTACTTTTACATCTCAGATCCATGGCGGCGCTTGAGAGAGCGATCACGAATTTCCTCGATCCTCCACACTAATTGATTCTTCACCGCAAGTCCTCTCCTTTAACTGAGAATCCCTAGTAACTTTTGATATCCCTTCAAAGTTTTACTTAAGATCTTCCTTTTTAGATCTGGTTCTAGTATTATTCTGAGACAACTTGCTTGCTGAAGTTACTCCTATAAGGTGACTTGATCTGAGCTTTCTTCTCTTTGTCGAAGATTGTCTCTGTGAGAACTGCCTTGTTCTCTATCTTCAGTTCGGCTCGAAACTTTAGAAAGTTTCTTGCTGATAAAGCCTTGATAAGCACGTCCGCACGTTGGTAAGTCGAAGGTATGTGATTGATTTGCAAATTTCCTCTCTGAACTTGCTCACGAACAAAATATAAATCAATTTCGATGTGTTTTGTTCGTGCATGCAATATTGGGTTGGCTGCCATGTACACAGTGCTTTGATTATCACACCATAATATTGGTTTGACTACTGTGCTGATTTGTAATTCTTTTAGTTGAGATTGTAGCCAAATTATCTCTGCAGTAGCACTTGCAACACTTCTATATTCTGCTTATGTGCTTCATCTCGATACAGTGGTCTGTTTTTTTGAGCACCATAACACCATATTGTCTCCAATGTAGATGCAGTATCCTGTTACAGACTTTTGATCATCGATGTCTTTAGCCCAATCTGCATCTGCATATGCTACGATGTTTAACTTACTGCATGCTCTTAACATTAATCCAAAGTCCATTGTTCCTTTAAGATATCCGAGAATCCCTTTTACTGCCTTCCAGTATTCATCATGTGGTTCCTTCATAAATTGAGAAACTTTGTTAACACTAAATGATATTTCTGGCCTAGTAATAGTAGTGTATTGTAGTGCTCCTACAATATACTTTTATATTGTTTGATATTCTATATGGATTCTTCCCTGTTTTTGGACAGTTGCTGACTGCTGATCATAGGAGTTGGTTGTGATTTTGCCTTATGCATCTTTGATTTGATAAGAATTTCTTTAATGTAGTTCTTCTGACTTAGCAATACCTCTATCTTTGATTTTCTATTGACTTCAATCCCTAGAAAATAGTTGAGATTGCCAAGATCTTTGATGGAAAATTGCTTGTTAAGATATTGTATGATGTTTGTAATTTCTGCACTATCATCACCTGTTATGATCATGTCATCAACATATGTTAGAATGTAAATAATATGATTATTATAGCTTTCGATAAATAAAGAATTATCAGATTTGGTAGATTGATAGCCTAGAGAAGTTAATGCGCCTTCAGTCTATCAAACCACACTCTTGGTGCTTGTGTCAAGCCATATATGTCCTTGTTCAATTTGCAGACTTGATTATCATTTTGTCTGTACCGCCATGGCTGTTGCATGTAGATTTCTTCTTGTATAATCCCATTTAACAATGCATTGTTAACATCCAGTTGCCTTATGTCCCAATTTTTTCTTAAGGCAACTGTGAGCACAACTCTGATAGTTGTTGGTTTTACTACAGGTGAGAATGTCTCACTGAAGTCAAAACCATACTGTTGAGTATATCCTTTGGCAACTAATATAGCCTTGTATTTGGACACTGTTCCATCTAGATTTTTCTTCAGTTTATAGGTCCATTTGCATCCTATTATGTTTTTGTTTGCCGGTGGAAACACAAGATTCCATGTTTTATTCTTCATCGGTGCTTGATATTCTGCATTCATTGCTGTTCTCCAGTTTTCATCTCTATATGCTTGTTCAAATGACTCTGGCTCTTTAGTATTTGTTATTGCTGTATAAATTTTTGTCTTGAATATCCCTCTTTTGGATCTAGTGATCATGTGATGACCTGTTCTGGTTGGTAATTCAGTATCATTTGATGTTGAATTATCATCCTCACCAGTGTTGTCCAGGGATTGCTCTTATAATCTGTCAGTACTAATTCTTTGACTTTGATTGCTTGATGTAGTAGATGATTGAACAGGTATGTTAGGCTGTTCGTCTGTTCCATGACCTGGTTCAGGCAACACAGTGTGTTGTGGTTCAGAAAAACCTGCTTCCTTGAGATTCCATGCCTCAGAATATACAGGTATATGTGAAATAGATGTTCTTCGATTATATATCTTCTGAGTAGTTTTTATATTTGCTGAAGCAAAAGGAAATACCTTTTCATTGAGTACTACATGTCTACTAATAAATATTTTTCCTGAGTTATCCAAGCTTTTGTAACCTTTCTACTTGGTTGCATAACCCAAGAATGTGCAAGGATGAGATCTAAAATCTAATTTGTATCTATTATATGGTCTTAGATAGGGAAAACACAGACATCCAAATGTTCTAAGATCATCATAATTGGGTTTGATTCCAATGAGTTTTTCAACTGGACTTACTCCATTTAGTACTTTAGTTGGAAGTCTATTGATCAAATACACTAAGTACTAAATGAGTCTTGCCAGAATTTCAGGGGTAGAGATGCCTGAGCAAGTAAAGTTATCCCTGTTTCTACTATGTGTCTGTGTTTTCTCTTGACCAGACCATTTTGTTCAGAGGTATATGGACACATGATTCTATGTATTATATCTCTGTTTAAGAAAAAACTTGTCAAGTGACCTGTATTCACTACCACCATCACTTTGAACAACTTTAACTTTATGGCAAGTTTGTCTTTCAACTTGAGTAATAAAATGTATAACAGCATTATAAGTCTCTGCCTTAGTTTTTAGAAAATATATCCATGTATATCTAGTAAATGCATCAACAAAGGATATGTAGTATCTATAACCATAGTCAGAATTAATGGGTGCAGGACCCCATAGATCAGTTGTAATCAATTCTAGTGGCATTTTGTATTCAGTAGTAGAATCAGCAAAGGGTAATTTATGACTTTTGCCCATTTGGCAATAAGTACAAACATATGGCAAAGTAGGATCATTAAAGGAAACTTTAATCTCTTTCAAAACCTGTTTTACAACATTTGCATTGGGATGCCCCAATTTATAATGCCACTGATAAAATACACTTTTATTATTTTCAACCGATGGTGTTTCACAGTTATTGCTACACTTTACTTTCTCAACAATGTTTCTGCAGTTAGTCACAGTGAACTTGTACAGTCCATTCACTGCATCACCCTGCAAAAGTTTTTCACCAGTTAGTATGTCTTTAACTAAACAGTATTTGAGATAGAATTCAAAATACACATAATTATCGTGTGCAAATTGAGAAACACTCATAAGATTTTTTAAATTCTTGGTACTCTTAACATATTATTGAGGTATAATTGCCTTTTACCTTTAATAGGCATTACCAATATGAGTGATCCCAATAGGCTTACCATCTCCCATAAATATTGACTGTTTGCCTCTATACTCCTTGTTGCCAAGATTTAAGTTGTCATGATTATTTGTCAAATGATACGTTACACCCGAGTCTGGATACCATGCTTCATCTTGTATATGTTCTGATTTTGCTGTTTCATCTTGATGTTGATTCATGCCCTTACTCTGTTTATTAGACTCTTGCTGAACTTGTGCTATGTTTGCACTATGATTACCATTCCTTTGAATGTTTGAGTTTTGTCCTGGTACATAATTGGCATTGAATCTAAAATAACATTTTGGTGCAGTGTGACCAATCTTCTCACAGATCTGACACTTTGGTCTGTTGTTGTTACTCCATCTTCCCCTGCCTCTGCCTCTTACAGCGGGGTTTCCCCTTTCATATTGCTGATTATTGTTATTTTGATTTCTGTTCTTATTATTATTTGAGGCAAAGTTGATGGACATATCACTATCTATTGGCTTCTTGAACTCCAACGTTCCTTCATGTGCAAGGAGGATGGAACTGACATACTCAAGAGATGGTAAAGTTTCTTGAGAAGATATTACTGCAACTACAGATTCATATTCATCACCTAACCCAGTTAAAATAGTTAACACTTGCTCTGTGTTTGAAACTTTATGTCCTGCAACTTCAAGCATATCACATATGTTCTTGACCTTTCCCAGATAGTCTCTCATTGTTTGACTCTCTTTTCTGACATTCTGTAATTGCCTTGTGTAATGCATTACTGTGGCCGTAGATTGAGTGTTAAAAATTCTTTCCACTGTCAACCAGATTTCATTAGCAGTTCTACATCCAATTACTTGAGGCGGTAGTTTAACATTTATTGATGAAAGTAGCCAAAAACTTATAAGACTATCTTGCCTTTGATACTTAACATATTCTCCATTGTTTATAGTTTTGTTTTCTGAACCAGTGATGAACTTGGGAGGAACAACAGTGGTGCCAAGAATGAATCCTTCCAAGCCATACCCTCTTGCAGTAGTCTCAACTTGAATTTTCCAAAGTAGATAATTATCTTCTTCAAGTTGTGCAGTGATGAGTTGAATCTGAGGACTAATTGTGGCTTTTTAGAGATTCTCTGCTGCGGCAGTGGTTTGCTGTGATGGATTAGACGTATTATCCGAGGTTTCTGAGTTGTTATCAGCCATGAAGAAGCTTCTTGAATCAAGAAATACTTGAACAATTTGAAATCAGATAGAGAGATCAAGAACTCGTTTCTGCAGAATTCAGATATGTTGCATCTGGGTTTAAATGATGATTTTTAATCTGGTAAGCCAGTGGTTTGGCACTTGCCTTCTTTCTGTTTTGATGAGTTTCTTGAGATCTTGACTGATTTTTTATTTTTCTTTGATTCTGACTTGATCAATGAGAAAGACTGAGTGCAGCCAGAGCTTTCTATGCGAGGCACTAGTCTTTGGAGATAAGTCTTGTGATACCCAAATGATGATAATGTTTCTGATGGGTAATTAATCTCCAAATGATGAGATTTATCTGATGGAGATTAATATCTTCTTCTTTTGCAATGAATTTTGATGAGTTTTGCCTTCTATTGGCTCTGATACCAAGATAAAATTTGAAATAAATCAAAACTGATATCTTGAAGGAGAAATTAAAATGAATGCTGCCGTAATTCTTTATTGCAAAATGAAGTATTGATTACAGTTTTCTTTCATATGCTTTCTGTTGCAAGTAACAGTCTCTTATATAAAATTTAAAACAAAAATGGGCTTTGGGCTTTTGGGTATAAGTTACAGCTCATATACGCCTTATCTATACTGAGATAAAAGATACATGACGAGCCGCATACTCTCTAATTCATACGCATCAGCACAGACAGTTAATGTGAAGAGATTGTACTTGGATTGATTGTTCAACATGAGAGTCAAGTAAGCAATAAACTAGCTATATAGCCTATAGGTTCACATTTAATGAGACAGCAAAAGAGAACTATAATATTTTCGTCAGGGTGCTCTTGTATATGAAGTACTTCAAGCGCTCAACAGTTTACAAGAATATATAACTTTACTTGGTCCCATGAAGGTCCTTCATTTGTTTGACCATTTTTATTACAGAAGCGAATCAGAAAACACATTGCGGCGCACTTTCATTGTCAGTTTCAGGAGAACAAATGAAGCACGGATTTGTTGACTCTATCATTGCATGACTCTCAATCTACCAGCGTAACTCTACAAAAGGCAATATCTATCTGAACCATGTTATAGCATTGAATAAAACATCAATATTGTTTATTAATAAAGACAAGGTCAACATATTTATTAATAAAGACAAGATAAGTAAAATGAAACTAATATAGCATATTTTCGTTCCTTCCAGGATTTCCTTCATTTCCTCAAATCATCATTGTGTTCCATCTACCTATCTATTTGATAACTAAAATTTAAACCAGTCTTGATAGAAGAATGCATAATTTGTGAGAAGTTGTAAAATTATTATATCATAATAATTTTACAACTGAATGAATTTTCCACCCAAAAAACAGTGATCTAATTTATAGGCAGAAATTAGTATTTACTTGCCTGCTAATACTGTTCAGTGCTTTCTTTATGTTGACAAATATTTCTTTTAATAAGGAAATTTTACCAATTTAGGTTTGTTTTAGAAAGAAATAACAAAATCAGTCTAGTTTTAAAAATAATTACAGAAATAGACTACTTTTTTTTTGGTCTATATAGTTGGTGAAGTTTCAAAAACCGCCTAAAATAAAAAGCTATCATACGTTGGCGATTTTCTAAAAGTCGCCAACTATGAAATATGCATTTTCTTTGGGAGATTTTTCGAAAATCGTCTATTGGCGACTTTTGAAAACTCGCCAACTAAATAGGCCAAAAAAAAGTGGTCTATTTCTATAATTATTTTTAAAACTGGACTAATTTTGTTATTTCTTTCTAAAACAAACCTATAATGGTAAATTTTCCCTTTATATATGTTTGGGGAACTTGAGTTTTTTATGTCCTTTTTGTTCTATTTATTTTTTTCTAGAAGAGCTTTAACTTTTCAGCTTGAGATTGGTGGTTTTCTATATTATCCTTAAATATCTTTTCCTTGTGGTTTACTTAGAAACTATGCTTTCCTTTTTTTTCTTCCCTAATTTCTTACAAGAAATTTCATCGAGGGCTTCCCACACTCAACCATAATTAAGTTTCCATGACCGAGCAAAAAATTATTAAGTAGATTTGCACTGCAAGTCATCAGAAAGAGTTCAAAATCAGATCCCAACTTCAAACAGGATTATAATCTAACCTATTTTTTCTTAAATATTTTGAATCCATTACTTTAAATAGTTCAAAATCAGATCCCTACTTTTAGAAATTTGATTATAATTCTGTACAATTTATTTTAGTATACAACTTTAGTTGAAATTTCAATAATAATATGTTAAACCTATTGAATGTGCTTAAAACGATCTTGCTCACAATTTAATCAAACACCTGCAGCCTGTTTTCTGTTACAATATTAGTAATTAATATCAAAAGTTAAATTAAATTAGGAGCTTGATAATCACCATAAAATAGTGATGACTTGTCTTGGAAGCTAAAAAAAGGTGTAGCATTTATAATACATTTTGAAAGATTCTGGCATTCTTTCTTTATTACCTAGACTAGATAACAAACACCATGTAGATTTGCATTCTGGATGTTATCCTGTGTCCATCTCTAGACGAGCCAGAACTATGGAATGGTCGAATGGTAAGCCAAAAATCCAACGAATCGTAAGCCAGAAATCCAACGACTATAACTCGAAAAGTCCAAATTGAACCAATAGTCGAGGGATGACATATGGTCTTCTCTATGACCTGAAGAAGCTAACCATTTTCCAGAAGAACAGAGTGGCACAAAAGAAAGTAACCTAAAAGAAAGTAGTGACAGCTCGGCCCCGATCTCTGAATGTGAGCTGAAAAAACAAGTTAAAGGGGATCAATAAGCATATAACATGGAGCAAAAGAAGATTGACCATGAGCTTTCTATCCAAGAAGGTGAGAAGTACTTGATCAAAATTCCAAAATGTAATAAGTGACAACTCGACACCGAGTTGTGAGGCCCAACTCGATACCGAGTTAACTACCGACTTGTGAACATGGTCAAGATCCTCTTCCTGAATTTTCCCCTAAATGTGAATAACTGACTAGTAAATATCGAAGCATGTTTCGCTGATCTACGTTTATAAACAGGAGGAGGGGAGCACTAATTAGAAATCCTTTTCCTGTTTCTAGAATTTATGATTTTACTCTGTCACTATGTTGAATTCTCACCAATTATGAGCATTGAATTGTAAGAATGCGGTTTATAAAATCTCTGAATATCATTAACAAAGTTCAAGTGGACGTAGTTTAGAGTTTAGCCAAACTATTATAAATTGTCATGTATGATTTACTTCGGTTTTCATTTAATTCTCTATAATTCTAATCGGGTGTTTGTCCAACTTTTGATGCAAACATTTTGATGCTTTTATTGAGAAAACTCAAATTTCTCACTGTTTGGATCTATCTTTAACCTTTGGATTGCTATAATCCATGAACTAGATCTACAAGTATTCATAAGGTACGTGATAATTTAGATTTTCCTTAAAATCTATCATATGATTTACAAAGGCAATGGCATCAAGGAAAAGTCACTATCTCCAAACCCACCAACGAAGCAGAGGATGATGTTCTCGGCATGAAGAATATACCAATCAGCCTAGTACGTAGAAATTCAGAGTGCATCAGAAATGGTTACCAGGGTTGATTTGGATAAGATGACGAGGGAAACTAATGAAAAGCTAATGGAAAGCCAAAATGCTATGATGAAGCAGATGAAAGGAACTATGGAGGTTAGGACCTAACTATCATAAGATCATAGGAGGAATAGAAAGGAATTATCACCTTTCGATTGAGAAGAAGATAGTTCCTCCTCATCAAGAAGAAACCACATAGAAGGAAAGTAAAAATTGAAGGGAAAGGAAGATGAGACTTCCAAAATTGAAGGTGGAAAGACTTGGGTTGGTAGGACACAACTCGATGACGAACCAATTCTATGACTCGGTACCGATCATGCCCCCCAAGTCGCGAATGACGATACTTTTGTTAACTTACAAGATGATGTTGATGCTGACGATAGCCCTGTTACTGGCGACCAGAATGGTGGATTTCAGACGAATACCATTGTATGTCACGTACAGATCGTAGAAATAGGTCAACAGGGTGAATGGTTCTCTTAGAGATAGGAGACCCAATATATCATGGAACAAACCGAGACGGTTTGTGGAGCCAAACACGTAGGGCAGGCCATGATGGTCATCGTTCGACCGATTCAATAGAACCAGAATTTTTAGCTGATATGGTGAGGTAGCCGATAAATGAAAATCGGCATTGAAACAATGATGACTGGGTTCTTCTCCTAGCAGGATGTAACGACCTCCTTTTTCGATCCTCGAATGCTAAAACTAATACGTCCATGATATTCACGTGCTGAACATCCAAGTGACAGAAAGACCAATTGGTAGGGTAAAAGAAAAAGAAGAAAATGAACAAGAAAGAGAAGAACGAAAACATTAGAATCTCATAGCGGAATGATAACTTATAATATCAAAAGACAGTACACAGTGTTACTCTAACATACCTAGCATGTCAGAGTTCCTAATCTAAGTATTATCATCATTCTAAATAGTTATAATAGCATATCCTTACGATTGCTGATATATATACATAAAGTAACACAGCGAAAATAGGTACCATGGTAGAAATCATCCAATTGCTCTCCAAAACTAGACTGTGTCCACATGTTTTAATGGTTTTTGTAATGAAAAGTTAATTTAACTTTATATAACTCCATATGTTTTAATGGTTTTTATATGAAAACTTGTTTCGTTGTATGTTGTATCGTTTTTACTTGACACCATTTGTTAATTTTAAACACAAATAAATAAATAAATAAAATAAATTTTTTTATTTAAGGACAACCAAAATAATTTTGGTCTAGAGCAATCCAATCTTAAGGCCGACCATGTCTATTCATAGGGCCTTGGGCTGTAGCCCAGCTTGTCCAAGTTCGAGAACAGGTCTGGTCTTGCATTGTGGACGATGCAAGCCATCAAATAGGAATAATAACGACTTTTACAAATCGCATAATCTGATAAATCGGTGATACATAAATATTCCGTTCAAAAATATTTTTTTTCCATTTTACAGTACAGTGCATGACATACTGATTTTGAAAAGAAATTATGATAAAAAATTTATACTACTGAAAAATCAATCTTGATCATTCAATTTTAAAGTTCGAAAGCAGTCAGTTGAAAAAAACGTAGACAAGAGCTCGGAAGAAAAATCATTGTTAGATGGAAAACTTGAAACGACATCATGTATGAATTATGAAACTAAACATTTTGTACGGTCAAATTTAGAAATCACGATTTATGAGAGGATATTCTTCTCGATGGCAAAACCAAAAGTGGAATTATAATTAAAGCTGGACTAGATTTGCAATATTCAAATATTAAAAAAATGCTTGCATGCGTCCAATATTCAAATTCCAAATCATTTATTTATGATGGGAAGCAGTAATAAAGCAGACGAATGAAAATGAGTCAACTTTTTCCATTCCCAATTCAATTTCCAAATTCATCATCTTCGATTACTCTCAACTTCTCCCACACCACGCGATTGTCAAGTAAGCGATACTTTCCGGAGGCAAAACCCTAACCTTTTTTTCTTCACTTGGGTTCACTCAATAAATTCCAACATAGATATGTCTCTTTTTTGTTTCCTTTATATTCGGTTACATCACGTTAGATGTGCTCTCTTCAGTCTTCAGTTGCAAAATTCTTCTCAGTTAATTTGATTGTGTTGCCTTATTCAAGGAAGATTGATATATGTGTTTTTTCCCCTATATGGATTATCGTAAATGGACAATAGCTAGCCCGTCTAGCTCAGTTGGTAGAGCGCAAGGCTCTTAACCTTGTGGTCGTGGGTTCGAGCCCCACGGTGGGCGATCTTTTTTCCTTTTACGCCCAACCGACCGTCCCTCTTTCATCATATTGATTCACGAAGCTTTCAGAGTACAATAGAGTTTTTTTAGGTTTGGGTTTTGAAGGTAGACAACGATGTCACACTTTTGTACCAGTTATCGTAGACAATGAAGTTATACTGAACATGTTCGCACGTTTCAGTTGAGCTATTTATTCATGACATGACCATTAACGTACTATAGTAGTGATATTAGGTACCTAGCTCAAATACTAAAGACAATATATAAGCTAAATCGATTGGCCCACCAATTATTGCCTTTTCCACCCCACAAAAGTTTAAAACTAATAATCGACTTTTTTGCCACTTATTATTTACGTATATGCTTTTTCACATTCTCTTCTCTTTTAGGTCTTACAGTTTACCGTAAAGATTGAATTCACCACGTGGTCACGTGGTTGCTGAAAGATTCACGTTAATAGCAAATGTGTCCATGAGGTATCCCACGTTTGTTTGCAACGTGTGGATCATCTTTCCACCGCTCTTCAGTGATGTGGTATGGTAACCAATGCCAATTAAAAGAAAATAACAATGCAATTGAATCACACACATACAAACACATATCGACTAGCTGCAAAAAAAAAATCACAAACAGGTACTAACACTTTCAACATCACAGTGCAACATTGCTTAATGAATCTACTACGATCACAAATAGATACTAGCTGTAAAAAAACCTCAAATAGGTACTAGCTGCAGAAATACAAACACGTTCACATTGCTTAATGAACCTGCTGCAATCACAGTGCAACATCCAACATCAAACACATACTAACATAGCGAAAAAAAATCACAGTAACATCCCGACTTTGTTCAACTTTGCTTGATCCTTCAACATGATTCTTAACTTTTCTGCTTTCTTGCTCTCACACGGCGGTCTCTCTCTAATGTTGTTAGTGGATTACGTACTGCTTTATCTGTAAAAAAAATTATTTTTAGAAGCAAAAAAGAATACTGTATTAAAAAAAGCAGCACATTATTTCTTATTGCGGTAAACATTGTTATCACGCAACCACATAGCATACACACTTGAATGATCAATTAGGCCAAAAATCCAAAAAAAGAAAAGGAAAAATTGAATAGAAAATACTTTATTTATGCTTAGATCCGACTTCTCTCTCAATTCGAATCAAAAATTGATTGAAATCTTTTGTTTTTTGATTTATGTGTTTTGAGGAGCTAGTTAGGGTTTGTGCAATATGTTTTTGGAAGAAGGAAATTGATTTACAGTAAGGAATGGATTAGACATGTTAAACGAAGGTAGTGGCAGTTTTGGAAGAAACTGAAGTGGAAAAAGAAAAAATTGGGATGTGTGCTATTTTTTTTATTACTAGAATTAGCCCAGTATATAATATTCTTCGACAGTCTATTTACTGTTTTCGTCAGTCCTTATCTGCTTAGGAGACGATTGGGCTAAGACTTTTAAGTTTAAATTCAATATTTTTCCACGTTTAATGACCTCAGGATTTGATCTACGATTTTACATGCTTGCAATATCTCTGTAAACAATGAATTATATAATTAACACTTCGCCAGATGATAGAACCAACATGATTCCATGTTCATTCAGTATAAACTATTTTTCTTCTTTGTTTCAACTGTACATTTCTGTTAACAAGATAGATGGATAACAGATTGGGAATCCTTATAATTTATTTTTCTTCTTTGTTTCTATTGTTCATTGCTGTTAACCAATATAAAAATGGCATCAAGTTTTTTAATATCTAACCTAATCAAACTGATTGTTAGGGAGGTTTGTTTACTGTCACTGGCTAAAATCAATTTCTTTGAATCCAAAATTATATGCCTCGTTCCTCTCTGTTGTTGCTTTGGTGTACTTTTTCCATATTATTCTCCTCCGTTTTGACCGTCTTCTTCAAACGCTGCCATTACTGCATTTTCCGATAAATCTTCTTAAAATATCTCCAACTGCCATTGTTAAAACCTAGATTCTCAATTTTCCCTAAATTTCAATTATCACCGAAATTGCCTTCTTATTGAGTCCATTGACAACTACAAATCGCTTGCATTGCCCTTGCCTAAAATCGTTCTTTGATAAAAAACGCGATCCAGTTTCTTTCCAAATCAATTTCTATAAAAGCCTAAAAGATCTGATTTTCCCAAAATCCAAAAAGAAAATGGCTCGAGCAATTGAAGATTTCAAAATTTCCGTGTATGGAGAAAACCATGATTTGGAAGGAGCAAATTCAAAGGCTAAAAAAATGCTACTAGCGAGGCCACTAAGAAACGGAAAGCATAAGCTTAAGCAGCTGTTGAAAGTTATGATTGGGCTGACCTCGCAGATAATGGAAAGGTAACTAAATGTATAAGTTTTATTTCATACTACTTTATTCACTACCACATAGCAGTGGGTTTGTTTCATACTACTTGTTTTTGTTTGTAATTCTTGGCTATGCATAATTTTTTTTCCAGCTGTTGAACTTGATAGCTGGTTGAATGTAGGCTTTATTTAGGAGTTATTGTAAGATTACTTTTGCAGCCTACATTGAAATATTACCAAATTTTTTACTGTAGACGCTTCTCTTAACTTGATTTTTCAGAATGTGTGTACATAAATTAATTGCACATTGGTACTCTTTGCCGTTGGGACTTTTCACCACATTTCACATTAATCCATTGTATATAATTCAATGTTTTAGATTCTAAGATTCATTAGTATTTTGGTAAATTTCTCTCTTTCTCAATTTGGTTGTTGATTCAATGGTATTTTGTTTAATTTAGCTTTGTTCTATTAATTGTAAACAAAATTTTAGTTAATCAATAATGTGGGTTTTTGGGTGGAATATTTTATGTTATTGCGTTTTGATTTCAATTCCGTCTTGTTTTCAATCCATGTTATCTCTTTGTGATTTGGGTGACAAAGATCCGTTGATAAAAGTTTCCGCAAAGCGCTACCATTTTCATAACAGAAGCGCCGACTCGCACATGCTTCACGGACGTGGGAACGCACCACCCTTATAGTCCACATGGTGGTTCATACTATATTGTCTTATAAAAATTATAGTAGTTTCCATATCTTAGTATATAACCACTTACATTGTCACATACCCGAAGATGCTGAACTATCCCTATTTTGTAGGGCATTAGTACCTTATTCTTTAAGTCATTTAATACTTCGTTCATTTTCCTAACACGAGATGCAAAAGGTTATCCCAGGATAAAGCGGAGATATAGCGAAAAGCAATGTAGATGCAATAAACTTCATTACATATAAAATTAAATATTTAATATTAACTTATCTTCGTTCTCACATCATTTATATATGAAAAAGAAGTATTGTTTAATCCTATATAGCAAAACCGAAGAATATCATGATTTATGCAGGCTAGATTTGGTGACTATAATTGATTTCTAATTTATATTGAAAACTTGATTCTTAAAATTAGGTATTTATCCTAACTTTGTTGAATTGATTTAAAAGCAAATCAATCGATTTTGTATATTAATGTTGCTAAAGCGGGTGCTAAAAAATCTTAACTGAGCAGATGTGTCAGAAAATAGCGGTGCTTAAAGCGGATGCATTGTTTAATAGTGTTAAATTAAATTAGCGTAGTAGTCAAATAACACTATGCGCTATAACGGATATTTTGTGGGACTCTAGCGGAGGCTTAACTCCACAGCCTTGGTCTTATCATCGATCTTCCAGCTCGCACGTCTTTACATACTATAATATGTACAATAACAACATAGATTACACAACTAAATGGGCTTATGAGAGGCTATTTGAGATTGCTGCTGCGGTGGTTGATTTAATAGTTCAAGAACATGATTTCCATCTTCCATGTGACACTTTTAGGTTTGATTTATGTTTGGTAATAGCATCTTGTACTATTCTTGTCGTCATGTTCTTTAGTTTTTTGACCATTGCAATAACTGATAAGAAATCTAGGCGCATATGCAACGAAAGAAATTTGTGATTATGATGTGGACGTTTCCAAGTACTTCTATTGATGATTTGTAAAATACCATGCTTGACACCTACAATGCTCTTGCATGTAAAATTGAACTTTAACATGGATAGGGCTGTTAGTTTTGTACAAGTCTGTCCGATGTTCGGGTCCGTGGCCGAAATACATCTATCCGAGTTCGTTCGATTTTCAATTAGGACACGAGCTAGTACAACAAAATTTGTACGGGCAAAAATCTCGTCCGTTTCCGTGTTCGTTCGAATTCGTTCGAATTTCTTATAATTCAATATATCTTCTATGTTTCACGTATGAGTCCATCCAACTACATTTAGGACACGAGCGAGGACAAAAAAAATTGTACAAATATAAATCTCGTCTGTTCCGTATCCGGTTCGATTTTATTTAGAACAGAAACTGAACACACCACCGTCCAGTCCGTTCCGACCGATTTACAACCTTAAATATGGAATGAAATTTTCTAATTCGTAATAAAATACAGTTTGGACATTTTGTTCATCAATGGATATGAAATCGAATTCATATTAGGATCTATGAGTGTTGTATAGGATATGTGAAAATCGTAAGTGAAATATTTTTGATAAAATATTTGTATGAGTTATTTTGCTTTTAAACAAAAAGGAAAAGAAAGAGAAGAGAAAGTGAGACTGAGAATAGTGGTTTTTCAAGAGAAAGCTGGACCCTTTGGCTATGCTAAATAATATTGTAAAAGTGAGCGATCAATGAATGGTAGTATATTATATTACTAAAAAAAATTGTTAGATATGGCATTATAAACCGGTCTACCAATTTCAACTTATTCTTCATATGCGACATGGTTATTTAACCAAACCTTTATTTGAACAATTCGTCGCATCATTTAATTTTATTCCTTTTTGTTTAATTTTTGTCCAGTCGTCTCTTCTCCTATAAAGTGTTGTTTTCCTAGCTACATTTGAATTCTTTTTACACATTTTTTGCTTAATTCTGCATTCATTTCACAAATATTTGCAAAACATCGTTGGTTTTAAAAATATTTGCAATTCTCTCAAATAATAAATATTTGCAGAAAAACTCAAAAAAACCTGCAAATTATTGCGATTTAAACTGCAAATATTGCAAAGTGTTGGATTTTTGTGACTATGTGCAAATTATTGCTATTCTTTTCTCATTTATTTTGCAAATATTTGTTGTTTATGCAAAAATGAATGAACTCAGCATTGTCTACATTTTTTCTTAATTTTATTATAATACCTCTTTATACTTTCTTGTATGGACATCCTTATACCCCTATATCGAGCATAAGTGATATATCATCCACTCGTAGATGATCGTCATCATTTCTCCCTCCTAGTCATCATGAATTCCTACAAACTCGCATAATGCATCTACAAAAGAGGGCGATGGGCATGTCCCATATAATATGCTATTGTTGAAACTAGACCAGCTTGCAGGAAAGAAATATGTGAATTTCAAAAATTTAACCATTTTGAATCTTTAACGGGCCTATGAAGTCTAAATATACCTAGAACTTTTCTAAGTTTCTTTTAAATAAAACCAAATTTTATTTAACTTCATAAATAAAGTTTCACTTTAATTTAATGTGTATGTAAGTTAGAGCATATCAAATATACTCTTATATTCAAATTTGTGTTTAAAGTTTACTTTTTGAATTTATTCAAGCAAGAAAATATTTTATTTCCATTCTCTTAACTCAATTAATTAATGAGGGGGTATAAATTTATTTATAGAATGAAACTTTTCATTTTCTTTGTCTTAAATTATTCAATAAATGAGGGATCATAAAATAAGATAGCGAAGAAACTTTTCAATCCTTCTCTTAATTAAATTATATATTTGATTAATAAAATAACATTGATGACTACGCTAAATATGACAAGAATTGTAAATATATCCACAACAAATATTATGCAAGTGCAACATATATGGAATGTGCATAATCAGTGGTAATTGATATGTATACATAAAATAAACAAGAACAAATTAAATGGTTATTACACAGAAATTGAAATGGAAATAAATAATGGATGACAATGGTGATTGATGCACTTTCCTTTTTAGTAAACTTAATTAATACAACATATTAATGACAATCAGTAGGTACCATAATGTAACATATTAATAACAGTGTGTGGTAACTAATAAAATTTGGAAGGCTTGTCTCATTGGTGTTGGGTTTACTGAGCCTATACTTTATGGTGAAGCTGAGTGGAACAGACTTTTCAGGAATACTAGGTGGAAGAATGCTACTTCCTTTTGGCTTTTGTTGATTCTGAAAGTGTATGTGGATGTTATATGGGCTGAGAGAAATGCTAGAGTCTTTGAGAATAAAAAGAAGGTTGATAGTGCTTTGATCAATATCATAAGTGCTAGGGTCAAGGAGAAGTCCTCACATCATGCTGCTTATGACTCGATGGATTAGGGTGGTAGTCTTGCCTTTCTTTGTTTTTTCTTGCTTGAGTGTTATTTACTGTATTCTTTCTTTACTCTCCTCATGTTTTCTCTGTATTTGTGTTGGGAGCTTAGCATGTTATTGCTCTCCTTTGTTTTATGTATGTGTGCTTAATAAATATGGCTAGGGTCCATTCAACCCTACTTGCCTTTCAAAAAAAAAAAACAATGAAATGTATGTATACGTTATTGTCTTAATTAAATAAGAGAAATTGTTTCATGCTATGACAACATATGTAAAGTAAAATAAATTTTATATGAACATATACAAGTAGATCCAAAAAAGTATATATGGTATTCAATCAAAGTTTTCTAATAATTTAAATTAGATAGTTATTACAGTCAATTTCAAAACTTTGATTTGTCGTTAAAATTTATTTTATTCATATGTAAGTACTTAATGCAATAAAGGGTGCAAGTAATACACACACACATGTATATATTAACATCCAAAACTAAAATTACACTTTGTTATAAAAGATTAAAACTTAGATCTACAATCGAAACATTGTATTGATTTCATATAAATTTCATTTTTAACTTTAAATATAATTCAATCAATAAACATGAAAATGTAAATTTTCAGATTTGAAGGAATGGAATTTAAATTAAATGTTAAAACATAGAACTAAAATAAAACATTGTATTTTAAAATATATAGATTTAGTTTCAATTTAACAAAGTAAAGAAAAACAGCTAATCAATTCTAACATATAAACATTCAGGTCTGAGGAATTACACTTTAATTAGAATGTTTAAAACATAGATCTACACTTAAATATTGTTTTAAAAACATAAACAAATTTAATTTTGCTCTATTAAATGAAAATTCAATCATGTGATTCAACAAATAATTCTATCAATTTTTGATCAAGCAAGACAGTAATACATCGTACAAATTATGAAAATAAAATTAAAATTCCATCAAACATTGCAAAATCACCATCTATATATAGAAAATGACATACCTTGCTACCTAATCCTTAAAACACACCTTGTTGATGTTGCCTTTGATTTGCACCTTGAATGAAGAATGCTTCTAGTTCCGATTGAATTACCTCATGATGTTGCCTAGAAATCACACCTTAAATAATGATATCTCCTTAGATCTTCAATATCTATGCCTTATCCTTGCAAGAGATGGATGAACCATTTTTTTTTTTTTTATTTTATTTTTTTATTTGAAGTTGAAAGATTCTGAAAATTTGTTTTTTTTTCCATGAAAAGTTAGGAGGAGAGAAAGAGATAAAATGAATGAGAATGAAAATGAATCATAGATACAGTATGAATTGGAAAATATGTTTTATTTGAAAGAACGAAACTTTTCTCATTTTTTAATTAAAACTTCCTTAAGTAATTCCCTTGATTGTTTTTCTCTCTCTAATCCTTTCTTTACACGCATGTTGTCAAATGACATAAAATTTTCATAAATCATGTCATCAAATGACATAAAATTTACATAAATCATTTCATACATTTATCTTTAAATTACATTGATATCGTATACCAATGCAAGCAACTATACTTTTATAAATGCATTAAAATAATTGAACAAAACTTTCAAACATCAAATAAATAATAATTAATATTTCTCAAATATCAATTAATTTAATCAATTTACAATATCTTATAAATTAATTAAATCATGTAGTTTTCCAGAGAATTCATTATTACGGTTGTGCGACTCCAAGGTGTAAATTTAGTCCGCGATTAATATCAAACTATTCGAATATTAATGTTCACATGTCACTTAGTAGGTGGTGTAACATGTTGATTGAATTTATCACTTACGCATCTGTTGGTAATATCCAATTTTACTTATTATAAGCGGTACCCTATAGTGACAATTACTTACGCCAATTCTTTTCGACAAAACTATATAACATTAGGACTATAGAATTTGGTAACGGTCAAAATTCCAGTATCGTCAACATTCAACTTTATAGTCTAAACACAAAGTCATTGTTCAATAATAACAATTATTATTAACCGAAGTGCTCTGGCTAGGGACTTTGACTTTAAGTTTACTTCGGTTGACCATGATGCTAACCTCATATAACCGAGGAGACAAATCCTCTCTTGAATAGTGTTTCACTTTCAATGCTTCCACTCGACCCAACTATAGTCGTTCGATGGATGTCGCACCATGATTTAACTATAATCAACGCGGAGCTTCCACATTGAAGATCAATAGTATTCTCAAGTCGAGAGAACTATTTTAATTAGTCACATCGATATTCTCTGCTTGACGTTAGGTATATTAACCAATAGAAAACTATCGAGTGAGTCATTCCAAAGTTATATAATAACTATCAATGCATAACCTTTTAGTGTCCTCAGCAGTCATGAGTAATACACTGCCCAACATTTGAAGAGCGTTACGTACTCTGGTTTCAACAGATACATCAATATCTAGTTTCAATGCATCTTGAATAGGAATATTTAAAATGATACATTTGTTTCATTGTGATAAATTACTCATGGTTACAACACTTTGTCACTACTATCACAAAATATACCATTTATGGATTTTCTATTAAACATACTTCTAATTAAATTGATTAATTAATATAACCACTTTATATCAAATAAATAATAGAAAGAAAATACCTTATTTCGAACAAGATTAGTCAACGAGTTAGATATGTATAACAAATTATATAATTGCCCCTAGGGCATACCTCTAACTCTATCAATCTCTCATTTGCGCTTGGGGTAAATTATGAAATCTTATTCCAACTTCTCCAATCAGTATTCATAAAGCCAATTGGATCCGTCCCTTTGTGATTGGGTATGTTATTATGTTTTAATTATCTACCCCTCAATCAGCTCTCTTCGATGGTGATAAACTGCTTTATTATGTAAAACGATTCGGGGTATGTCTCTCGACTTCTTGTGAGATATAAGTTCTCTTACAAACTATAGTGCGACATTGTTATCATATAACAATGTTACGAGAATATCGACATTTGGAATCCGGTCGGTTATAAATTTGCGCACTTATATTTTTTGTATACATTGTTTTTATCGCGACGCTATTCAACGCGATGTACTTTAGCTTTTTCCATTGAATCGGCCAAGGTCTTCCATTTGGACCATTTTGGAACATTTCCAACTTAAAAATTCTTGACTTGAATTTATTATTTACAAACTATACTCAATATCACTTTTGACGTATGAGTCCGAACACTCTTTAATAAGGAGTTTTTGTTTCAGTAAATAATCTCTAGTATTTTCATAAGTACACAAGAACACTTCAAACAACCATTTAGTGATATCAATTTGGATTTGATATTTGCTTCATGTATCAAATACATACACAAATCACGTTATTGTTGTGACGACTAGGAAATTTTTAACATTTGAAATGGAATATTTAATTGATTTTAAATATTTGGAGGTTAGTTTAACTTGAATTTCGAATATAAATATGAATTTGGCAATTAAATTATTGAATTTAATTTATTAAAGTTGGAAAAAAAATTGAATCTTCAATTTTATGCTAATTAAAAATAATTCAAAGGCTTAGAAAATCTATAATGATAATACTGAGGATAATGGAAGCTTCAAAATTGAATTTGAAAGTAACTTGTTCAATTTTGGATTATATCGTTTAAATCGATATTTAAAAATAGCCTTCCAAGGCACGTTCTCGGAATTTAACGAAACCAGTTCCATTGGATCCATAATATTGAATTATTATCAGATTTCAAATTTCATAGCTTTCAAAGTTATCGTGTGATCGTACGAGATATAAACGCCTAGACAATAATTAATCGATTTAATATAAATTTATATACTCTAGTCAAAAGCCAAAATTTCATCCCGTCGGCTGCTTTTCTTTCCCAACAGCCTTTCATCTCGGCCGACCTCCTTTGAAATAAGCCACCCTAGTAATCGATCCTGTCTCCTTTTCTCATTTAAATCATGCAACCTCCTTTCTTACTCCCTCAGTTCGAAAAAATAGAAATTGATGGCCGAAGCCTGAAAGAGAAAAAAATTACGTCCCTCTTTTCAAAATCAACTTTCGATTCCAGATTCTACAAATTAAATCGAAATTGAAATTGGAATCACGGTGGCCGCGATTTCAAAAAAAAAGAGAAAAAAAGGGAAAAGTAACTCGCGACTTCCTGTAACAATGGCGATGAGGCGCTCGCGATGCTGTGGAGCGTGAGGCGATCAAGCAAGTGTAATCCTGCTCACATGCGCGCATATGGGGAGACTTGGGCGACTTTGTCGGCAATGAAGCATAGGGTTACGAACGCAAAGGCAAGCTCGCGCGCGATGGCATGGCCGTGATTTCATTCTAGGGTTTAGGAGCGTTGCAATTTTGGGCGGTCGTGGGTTCGATTTTCAGGCGAGTTTGTCACGAGGTTGGGTGGTTTGAGTCACGGAGAATGGTGGCTTTGGAGCACGTGACATCAGGGTTCGTCATGAATATGGGATTGGGGCATCTCGGGTTTGAGCAATAGGTATAGTTTTTGTTTTAAATTTTAAACAGAAAAGAATATTTTTACATTGAAAACAATTCTGTTTAAATTTAAATACACATGCATATCTTAATATGTATCTGTAATTTTGCAAATTTTATAAATATATGGATGCAGAAAAATATAATTCAGCAAAAAAAAGGAATGAAAATTTATTTTAGGTATATAAACAATTCTGTTTGAATATACAGTAAGAAATTTAAATGTTAAAAGGTTTTCAAATTTATATAGATTTTTGTTTAGTATATATGTAGTATTAAAAGAAAAATTAGTTTAACATTTATTTATTAGTTTAAACCCAAATTTACTTGTTGAATTAAATAATTAAATAGTGAAAAAAAATTGTTTGATTTATTCAAATATTAATAGAAATCCTATAATTGTTTTACAAGGTCTGAAACCGTAAAGGAATGGTCAAAATGGAAAATGGGTTGCATGTGTAGTCAAGGTGAGATCTTCTCACTCAATCAAATATTTTTATGATTTAAATTTTGAATAGTTAGATTTAAAATTGGTTGACTGTGTACTTGGATGATTGATTTATTATTTGTTATATTAGTTTAGAGCCTATACGCCGCATAATAGCGGATGACATTATATTTAAACCCATATACCGCGATATTCCACCTCGAACTGGAATTGGTATTATGTATGTATTTGGAGTTGTTGATTTCCCGCATTATATAGCGGATGAGTCCCTATACGCCGCATAATAGCGGATGATATTTTATTTAAACCCATATACCGCGATATTCCACCTCGAAGTGGAATTGGTATTATATATGTATTTGAAGTTGTTGATTTCCCGCATTATATAGCGGATGAGACCCTATACGCCGCATAATAGCGGATGATATTTTATAAATCCCATATACTGCGATATTCCACCTCGAAGTAGAATTGGTATTTAATTGTTGTGCTAACGTCTGTGGATGCAGGGAAATAGGTTGGAGGGATCCAACTGGATTCCTCAAATATTTAATTTGTTTCATATGTTATGTGTTGATTATTTATAATCTCTGTGTGATTATATTGGAGATTAAAATCGTTGAAGGCTATAATTTAGTCGAAAATGTTTTTGGTATTGTAGGATACCAGAAATAAATAAAATTTTGATTTTGAAATTTGGGTAGAAAATTTATAATAAATTCAATTCAAAAGGAATGGGTGAATTTTAAAAGAAGAAATTTAAATAGATAAAGTTTTATTTTGAAAACTTATTGAATAAATTCCAAAAATATGGGAAAATATTATAAAGGAATTTCGAGTAATATCGTTTAATAGTTGAAGAAATTATTTAAGATACGGATTTTAAATATTTGAAAGAGATAAAAGAATTTATTTAAAAAGGAAATAAATTTAGAAATTAAATTTGGGATTTAATTTGGGGTTGAAATTAATTTTAGAAATCGATTTGGGATTTAATTTGGAGTTAAAATAAATTTTTGGAATCGATTTGGAAAATCTGACTCGGTATTGGAAAATAAAATTAGAAATCTGTTTGAAATTTGATTTGGTATTTGAAAGTGAATGTTTGGAAAAAAATTTGAAAATCATATATCAGTGGACATTTGAAAATTTAAATTCACAATGGGAATTTTATGAAAGAAAGGGAAATTTGTTTTAAAAATAAATATTGTTTTATTTTTATAAGTGTGGAAAGGATTTACGGATTTGGGACGTAAATTTAAAATAAATCCAGAAAGATTTATAAGTTTATTTGAATGAGCCATTTTAGAATGGAATATGGATTTTCCCTGAAAGCCGAGAATATTTTCAATATAGTTATAAATATAAATTGAAGTTGTAAAGATTGTTTAAGGGAAAAAAAATGTTTGGAAAAATTATTTACTTAGGTTATTTTGAAAATCTTTAAAGTAAAAATATAATTTAAACTATTATAGAAGTGATTATTTTAAATTTTAAATTGATATTTGTTTTAGAAATTGGATATTTAAATACTTATATCCTATCTACTGATTTTACTTTAAAATTTGTTTTGGACTTGAATTTTTATACGCGATATTAGTATAATATTTTTTCATAACTAATATTTATGCAAGTATTTTAAAATAGTTTTATTTTAAATGTTTTTAAGTATATTTTGAATAAATATTTTATATTATTTTAAAATATTTGAACTCGGCTGATTTTCAGTGGAAATGAATAAATTTTTCAAAATATATTCCGCGTAAGGAAAAAGATTTGAAATTTGGTTTCAAAAGATTGAAATGTGGAAATTGATTTGAAATTGTTTTTAAATGGATGAAGTGTGAACTTATATCTTGCGAAGATATGTTGAAATTAAATAATTTGGAAAAATTATTTGAAATCCAGTGAATGTTGATTGATAGTTAAATAACCGACTATCAATATTGGCCTTTTTAATGGCATTTGAATTTCGATGCGATCGGGAGTCGAATTCCAAGTGGATATCCGAAAACCACATCAAGCCTTTGTGATTGTGATGGATCTTTTATTTAAAAGATCAAAGAGAAAATTGTTGTGATTTGTTGAAATCTGAATATAAAACTTATTTTTTTTAAATAAGCGCTCGTTATTCGGATTAGTCGGGAGAGGATTTTGTGTCATATAACTCATTCCGAATAGTGATTCGACGAAATTAATAGCATTTGAAGATGGTGGTGAAGACCGAATATCTTCGAAAATGATAGGATAACCTATCGAATGTCTCTGCACTGAGTTGCTCCGGTATAGATATCTCCACATGTGTTGGGGAGTCCGATAGGAATTGTGCATACCTGGATTAGCAAGGGCTTCTTCCTTTATTGGACGAGGTGCCTTCGGTTCTGTTCGAACCCGGAACAGACTTCTATGGTTGTATGTTTGACACTACACTTTGAGATATAAAGAAGATTTCTTTCAAATACATATCTGTTGGTGGCGGAGAATTTATTCTCTTAGCTTAACACCCTTCTCTGAGACGTACGAGCTCAAAGGTTATGTAGTTGAAGGTTATCAGCGATATACTCCCAATTTGGTAGTGTAGCATGCTAAGTGCTGTTGTGTGTTGATGATCATTTGTTGATCATTTGTGACCAAAGCATGGCATTCGTGTAAAGTGTAGCTTTGTGGACGAGACCTCATCGGACCTCACACCCCGGAAATGGTCGAAACAGGAAATATGTAGCAAGGTTATGAGGGCTGCACCCTTTAGGGTATGTCATTTCCTTCTGGAAAAAGGTGGCATCATGGTATGGAGCCCAGATAATTAACCTATGTGGTTGCTGCAATCTCATTTACTGTGTGGTTGTTGCTTTGTGGTTGAGGATCCTCGGATAAAGGTCGCAAACGACCGGGGGATGACATACTCGAGTAGTAGTTACCTAGTTACAGAGGTAACCCGGCCTTGCGTTGGCAGAGATCCGGGTAGGTTCTCTGGATTTCCCTCCAGAGGCGTACCCATGTGGCAGTAGGAAGTTCATTAGCCTGACCATTTGTTGGAAATCCAAAGAAACAATACGCATCCTGTACGGTTTTAGTTGTATAACCTGCCATGGAATGTGGCGGTAACCTGCTATTAAACATGGTAGCTATAGTAGGCATAAGTGCGAAATGCCTATGCTGGCTAAGATTAATATTATACTTTCGAAAAGTTTTCCCACACTATGCACTAAAAATAATAATATCAAAGGATTTTCCATATCGAGCATGTTTGACTATCATAAGGAGAAATCTCCTCCAATTCTGCGTTTGCATTGTGTGTGCGGCGGGAGGCCTTATGGTAGTTTCATTTTCCTAAAAGCATAGTGGATTTCTTTTCCTTTCTTTGTGAAAATAACCATTTTTAAGATCTCACACCAGTCCCACGACTGACCTGGAGTTTATTGTTCCCTTTCTAAACTCTGGGTGCCCACATTTTTCCACACGGGCAGCCTAGAGTCAGGTTATCAGTTATTCGAGAGCGAAGTCAAGAAGTTGCTATGGAGATCTAGAGGCAAGCTGGATGGCGAGACGTACCACTTATACTATGTAGTGTCCGTTTGCGTCTGGGTTAGTGCAAGTCAAATTTTACTGTACATAAGTTACTATAACTGCCAGTGTTTGTATTATGTCATTGTAAATTCTGATAATGTGATGTATAAACTGATATAGTACTTTTGTTTTAAAGATATTCATTTATCTATTATATGTTTTCCGCTGCGAATTGTGAGATTCTATTATTGTTTCCTTTTCTTCTTCTTCTACCTATTTCTTCTTTAAACCCGAAGACTCGTACATTTGTTCCACTTTGGGCTGAATTGTTGAGGGATTTTGCCAGCTCAAAAGGGGTACGGATTTGCGGGCCTTTACAGTGGTATCAGAGCATTCGGTTAGGCGATAACCTTAGCTCCGTTGGTTGTTACTCATTAGAGATAGAGTCAGTATTACTCTAGAATGAGTTTGAGAGCATTAATAGATATGAGCGCGAATTTGTTGGTGAATACAAAATTGTTTTGTATTGTGATGATTGGTTTGTTGAGTGGTATATGAATTGTGGTCGATATAGTCCGTACAACTCTATCGATAGGAATCTCTTAACACTTGTATAGAACAATTCAACACGATGTTGTTTTAAAATAGAGTGAATGAAATAATTTTACCCAAAACTATTTTCGTAGATAAAGGAAATAATCTTTGTAAATTATTATAGTATATGGTTGTTTGATTGTTAGGAAGTGACAATATTATTATCATTTGAACAGGAAATTGAAATTGTAACTCCAAAATTAAGAAATAAATTCACATACAAATGGAATTTGAGAATATAAATTGTAAATGTGATTTGTAATTTGAAACGGAATTCCAGAGAAGTATTTGGAAATATTTTGAAAATAATTTGAAAATGGAGATTCGGGAAGTTTAAATCCCTTTTGATTTTGAAGATGATTTTCAAAGGTTTTGGAAAAGTGTTTTGAAGGGATGAAAGCTCTAAACTCTTTTAGGTCGTTGGAAAATAACTTCGGCAGCATCATCGATGTTCGTTTTCGAGTTTCCAAGAGAGGAATTACTGTAAATTATTGTAAGTGGAAGTTGTTTGCAAACTGGGTTTGGTTTTAGAAATTTAAAGGGATAATTTGAATTGATTTAAAAAATGGTTGTGAACTGTTGAAAAGACTCTAGAATCTTATAAAAAATAGTTATGGAATAAAATTTTATAAGGCGAAAAATAAAATTGTGAATGAATGAATAAATGTACAGTTGTAAGCAAATTGAAGTGAAATTGAATGTTGAAATTCATTTTGAATTTGTAAGTAAGTAAAACTGGAATTGGAATTGAATTTGAATTGTGATAAACAAAGCGAAGTATTGAAATGAAATTAGTAAGTGAAAATAATTGAAGAAATGACAAATTAATATGGTTTGAAATGAATTGAATTCAATATTTATAAATGAAAGATAAATTAAATTTATATGGAATTTGAAATCCAGTTTAAATATAAGTCGTTGTAAACCAAATGGTGAATTGAAATTTAATTGTGTTTGGGGATGAACAAAAGAATAAAACTGGAATTGAAAACTGAATATCGAAAACCAATTTGAATTGTGTGATATAAAATGAAGTTGTAAAATTAGTTCGAAGTGAACTAAAGATAATAAAGGTGGGGAAAAAATGGTTTGAGATAAATTGAATTGGAATTTGTAATGAATTTGTAAATGAAACTAATTTAAAATAGTGAAATGAATCAGTTGTGAATGAAAGATAATCGATAAAATTTGAGAAGTAGAAGATAAATTGAATCCAAATAGAATTGAAACTGTAAATCGAATTCAAATGAAATTGAAAATGTAAAGTTGAATGAAAATGGTTATATAACTTCAATAGTGAAGTAAAAATAGTATAAGAAGTAAGTATTCAAACTTTTGTAATGGAATGTGCAAAATGATTTTTGAATGTAGAAATTGGATGTGGGTGTTAAATAGCTTATAGGTGATATAAAGGAAAATGGAATTGGGATTTGATTTTCGAAGGTAGATTTGAATTGCTCGACAAAAAGGTATGTATTTAAATTTTAGTATGAAATTTGATGATTTTCTTGTCCGGCCGCTTGGCATTTATTTTTCTTTTGAAATCTAGGGGCCTGTGGTGCCATTTTATAGTCGTACCGAGCTAGCCGCGCAAAGAAGACGCTGGCGAAATTTTTCGAAAATTTAGGAAGTTAGAAAAACTTTGAGAAAATTTTGAAAATTTGGAATTTGAATTGACTAAGAAAACAATATTGTTTGAAACTTACGGTTAAAGTTGAAAGGTTAGTTAAGGTAATAATAGATCTTTGATGAAAAAGATTGTTTTGAAAAGTTGGTAAAACTGTTTGATTTTGGAAAAACAATAATTGGGTTAAGGATCATTCTTCTTAACTAGAAATTTCGGGACGAAATTCTTTTAAGGAGGGAAGGATGTGACGACCCAGAAATTTTTAACATTTGAAATGGAATATTTAATTGATTTTAAATATTTGGAGTTTAGTTCAACTTGAATTTCGAATATAAATATGAATTTGGCAATTAAATTAATTAATTTAATTTATTAAAGTTGGAAAAAAATTGAATCTACAATTTTAAGATAACTAAAAATAATTCAAAGGCTTAGAAAATCTCTAATGATAATACTGAGGATAATGGAAGCTTCAAAATTGAATTTGGAAGTAGTTTGTTCAGTTTTGGATTATATCGTTTAAAGTGATATTTAAAAATAGCCTTTCGAGGCACGGTCTCGGAATTTAACGAAACCAGTTCCATTGGTGTAATATTGAATTATAATCGGGTTTCAAATTAGTAGCTTTTGGAGTTATCGTGTGATCGTACGAGATATAAACGCCTAGACAATAATTAATCGATTTAATAGAAATTTATAAACTCTAGTCAACAGCCGAAATTTCATCCCGTCAGCTGCTTTTCTTTCCCATCAGCCTTTCATCTCGGCCGACCTCCTATGAAATAAGCCACTCTAGTAATCGATCCTGTCTCCTTTTCTCGTTTAAATCACGCAACCTCCTTTCTTACTCCCTCAGTTCAAAAAATCAAAAATTAATGGCCGAAGCCTGAGAGAGAAAAAAAATTCATCCCTCTTTTCAAAATCAACTTTCGATTCCAGCTTGTGCAAATTAAACCGAAATTGTAATCGTGGTGGCCGTGATTTCAAAAAAAAGAAAAGGGAAAAGTAACTCGCGACTTCCTGTAACAATGGCGTCGAGGCGCTCATGATGCTATGGAGCGCGAGGCGATCAAGTAAGTGTAATCGCGCATGCATGCGCGCGTATGGGGAGACCTGGGCGAATTCGTCGGCAACGAAGCATAGGTTTTCGAATGCGAAGGCAAGCTCGCACGCGATGGCATGGCCGCGATTTCGTTCTAGGGTTTAGGAGCGTTGCAATTTTGGGCGGCTGTGGGTTCGATTTTCAGGCGAGTTTGTCACGAGGTTGGTGGTTTGAGTCGCGGAGAACGGTGGCTTTCGAGCGTGTGACATCAGGGTTTGTCGTGAATATAGGATTGAGGCATCTCGGGTTTGAGCAACATGTATAATTTTTGTTTTAAATTTTAAATAGAAAAGAATATTTTTACAGTAAAATCAATTCCCTTTAAATTTAAATACACATGCATATTTAGAAAGGTTAGTTAAGGTGATAATAGATCTTTGATGAAAAAGATTGTTTTGAAAAGTTGGTAAAACTATTTGATTTTGGGAAAACAATAATTGGGTTATGGATCATTTTTATTAAGTAGAAATTTCGGGACGAAATTCTTTTAAGGAGGTAAGGATGTGACGATCCGGAAATTTTTAACATTTGAAATGGAATATCTAATTGATTCTAAATATTTGGAGGTTAGTTTAACTTGAATTTCGAATATAAATATGAATTTGGCAATTAAATTATTGATTTTAATTTATTAAAATTGGAAAAAAAATTGAATCTTCAATTTTAAGCTAATTAAAAATAATTCAAAGGCTTAGAAAATCTATAATGATAATACTGAGGATAATGGAAGCTTCAAAATTGAATTTGAAAGTAATTTGTTTAGTTTTGGATTATTTCGTTTAAATTGAGATTTAAAAATGGCCTTTCGAAGCACGGTCTCGGAATTTAACGAAACCAGTTCCATTGGATCCGTAATATTGAATTATTATCGGATTTCAAATTTCGTAGCTTTCGAAGTTATCGTGTGATCGTATGAGATATAAACGCCTAGACAATAATTACTCGATTTAATATAAATTTATATACTCTATCAACAGCCGAAATTTCAGGCGAGTTTGTCGTGGGGTAGGGTGGTTTGAATCGCGGAGAACGGTGGCTTTGGAGCGCATGACATCAGGGTTCGTCGTGAATATGGGATTGGGGCATCTCAGGTTTGAGCAACAGGTATAATTTTTGTTCTATATTTTAAATAGAAAAGAATATTTTTACAGTAAAAACAATTCTGTTTAAATTTAAATACACATGCATATCTTAATATTGTTGTATATGCGATTATATGATTTTTGTTTGATGATAATAAACATATATATATATATATATATATTCATTTAAATGTATTTGTTACTGTACTATTTCATTTTTCACAGATTAAATAAATATTTGCTGAATAAAATTAAATAACACATAATCTGAATTCAAAAAGAAATTTTATTCAAACAAATATTTATTACAATTTTGAATAGTACAAATTCAAGCTCTCACTATACATATACAATTTTGATTACAATACATCACAATTTCATATTTACATTTAACCTCACTACACATCACTTATTCACTCAATTCGTATTTTATCTTCAACTTCACTTCAAATTGAATCCAGCATCTGAGCAATCTGCAAAATTAAATATTGACGCAGTAAAATTGAAAAGGAAATATTTTTGCAGTATAAAATAAAATGTGAATTTTTGAAAATAATATTTGTGTCAGTTATTTGGGTTGTTCGTCATCATTTAATTTTGAATCCATCATACACGAACAATGTGACATGCACAGTGTATCACTGTACATGCCACAATGCCGCGCACACTGATATACACTTGATAATGTTACAGGGACAGGTGAGCACTGGTCAAACCCAAATGAAAAGCCGGGTTCAACTCAAATGCAATACAAATAAAATCACAACACACGCACAAGGTCAAACCCGAGCTATTAGCTGGATTCAACACAGGGCAGTTGTACAGGCTACGACGTCAAGCATGCGAACATGAAAACCAAAACAATGCCCAACTCAAATAAACAGTGGGAAATGCATGTACATCGATGCACACATTCATGAACACACATATATGGTCTGAAACTCAAAGATTCAACTCAGGTACAATCAAAGTGTACAAGCTCAAGAAAATGGTCAAGAAAACTAAAGAGCAAAAGTCAGAGAGATGTACACATAACAATGGAATTTCACACAATAAATTAGTTCAAGATTCAGACAATGACAACAGTGATGCAACAAAACACTAGATCAGTGAACTGCAATATGCAACAACAATGCAACTTACATGTACACCATGACATCAAGGCCAGAAGCTCAAGTCAGTGCACAACAAACTCGACAAACAACAGCACAGTCTCGACTAAAAAGATTCAATGCTATACACTTAAAGACATGTATATCAGTGTACATATATAAGCATTGAACCAAATGAAGACCCAGACTATAATGAAAGATCAACAACTACAGCAGTGTGCAACTCGGGCTTCAGAAGAATCAAGTGACACAACAATGCTCAAAGACTCGGCAATCAAATGACACAGTGTACACAAGTGAAGTCAAATGAATATCAAGACATCATGTATATACACAATGTCAACCAAAGTAGTGGAACTGCAACAACGCAAATGAACACAGTGAAATGCACAAAGACAGAGCAACATCACAAGTCCAGCTAAATGAAGTATAAGTCAAGGCCGAAGCCATCAGAGGACATGAAACTCAGTACCATAATGGCCAGAGCCAAAGTACATAGGGGCCACAAAATCAAAGCCATAATGATTAGTTAAAGCCGTGTTTCAAATCAAAGTCAACAACGTGATGACTAAGGAGTCGAAATCAATGCCGTGGAAGCATACCGAAGTCAATGAGAAAGTCACGGAACCAAAAATCAAGTTCAAGTTCATACTGCTATAATCAAGCCAAGAATTCTACCGTGTCAATCAAGGAATCAAATGCATACGATTATGAATTAGTCAAAGAGAAATCTCAATCATCCAAGTAACATCAATCGGTCGATCAAATAAAATTGACAAATTCAAATATATTTGTACGAACGAAAATCAAGGGTTACAAACACTATATAAACAAATCATCATCGGCAATTTCAAAGCATCGAGTTCAAGTAAGCAAATCAGACGAAGAAAAGGCAAAAATCACATACCAGTCATCAATCGAACTCGATCAACATCGAAGCAGCCAAACGCAACTCAAGGAGACGAACGATCGACAAATCAAACACGCAAATATCCACTAATCGATCAACATAGGCGGTGCTTCGAAGATTTCTCAAAAGCCCTAATTTAAGAGCACGGAATAAAAGAGAACAGGAAGCCGCCATTTTCACCATAGAGATAACGGGTCGTTATAATAAAAGAAAAAGGGGATAGGGCCGGCCTTGTTTACATTAAGGCTTAATAGTTTAAAAATAAGGTTTTTATTTTAATTGTGTTTTTAAATTGTTTTTAATTTGTAATTTCCTTTTTAAACCGTTGTAAGTTCTAGTCGTGTGACTAGGGGACAAACTATGTGGCGTAGTTTGAGAATTCGCAACTCAGTGTCTGAGTTGTGGCAGGGTTTTGAGCGTAGAATTAGGTTTAGTCGATAGCGGGTATCGTGAGTTTACGTGTGTAAGCGTCTGACTATCTAATTTCTAGTAGAAACCTTAGGGGCAGCACGTAGCCAGGGTTTTGCCGAAGCTGGGTAAATTCTGTGTCGTTCTATTTCTGCATTTTATTATTCTGCTATTTTTCTGTGCTACTATCATTCTGTAATCTGTGTTGAAATTATTTTATAAGCTTTTGCAATTAATTTTTATAATTTATACCATCACCCTATTCACCCCCCCTCAAGGGTGAAATCGATCCTACAAGTGGTATCAAAGCTAGGTTTAGAAGTCAACATTTGTTTTAAAAATTCGTTTTTCAAAAAATCAGTTTTTGTTTTAAAAATTTGAATTTTAAAAAAAGGCTTCTTTTAATAATACTTTTGTTGAGGGTCGTTCCAATATTATTCCTTCTATTTTCGATGGAACAGATTTTTTGAATTGGAAATTGAAAATGGAATTTTATTTAAAATCTGTTAATGTTAAATGTTGCGATATTATTGAAAATGGGTGTGATATAATAGATAAGAAAATTATCTCGATTAATGCTATGGCTATGCATTTATTTTATTCTCATATTAATCAAGATAATTTTAATTTCATCTCTCAATGTGAAAATGCACAGGAAATCTGGAATACTTTAAATGCAATATATGGTGCAAAAGTCAACAGCAATGAGAAATCCTCCATAACCAACTCAGTTAAAGAATTATGCTTTACAGGATTTGTAAAAAGCAGTTGTGATGAGGATGATGATGATGGAGCAGCTGAGCTGGCGTTAGTAATGAAGAAATTCAAAAGGTGGAACAACAAATATGGAAATCCAGCTCTAAATCAAAAATTGAAAAGCAGAATAATTAAAGCACTAGACAACTCAGAAGAACATGGGATCATTTGCAACAAACCCGGTGATATCAAGCCCAATTATCCTCGAAGTCAACACGGCAAAGAAAAGAATTCAAAAAGGAAAAGTTCTACAGCCACGTGGAATACAAGTGATGAAGATAATCAAAGTTCTAGCGGTGAGAGTGAGAAAGCAGATACGCGCCTTCATGGAAATATAACTGATAGCAACGACGACGAGCCAAGCGAGATATCAAAACTCACTCACTCAGAATTACTTATATATTTCCACGAAGTAAATGGCTGTTTTGAACGACTTAGGGAAAAATATGCTAAACTTGAATCACAAAGAGACACTTTGATAGAATTAAATGAACAACTTGACCAATTAGTTAAAAACTATCAAAGTAGGATCCCTAAGTGTGATAAGTGTCCAACATCCGAAGAAGAAATTAAAAAATCAGAAATTAATATAAAATCACTTGAAAATGAAATTCTGATTTTGAAAGAGAATGAAAATAATAGGCGAGAGAATTCTATTAAAAAGTGCACACAATTGTTAAACGAGAACGAATCTCTCAAAACACAAGTCCAACAATTGTCAACGACTTTAGATAAATTTTCAAAAAGTGAAAAATCATTGAATATGCTATTAGGAAAGCAAACTGTTAATACGGTTAAACAAGGACTTGGATATAATAAATCTGAAAATGTTGAAAGCAAGATTAATCAAGAAAATTCAATGTGCACAATTTGTACAAAATTTGGACACAATCAAAATAATTGTTGGTATAGACCCAAACATGTGAAAACTATACCGATTTGGGTTCCAAAAGGCACAAATATAAAAACTCTCAAAGTTAAACAAATTTGGGTGCCGAAGGGAACAATTATAAATAGTTTTGGGTCCCCACAAAATCATTTTTCTAAATATTCTGCCACTAACAACCATGGACCTATAAAAACAAATAGGTCACAAAAATCTTTCATCGTGTGGGTGTGGTGGTAGGCTAAGAAACAACAACAGTGTTCTCTGGATTTTGGTTGTTCCAGAAACACAACGGGCGACAAAACAGAGTTCCTTAGCCTAGTATAAAGGTGACAAAATCACAACAGACAACAATGAAAAATATCGTAAAGGTAAAACAGGTAAAGGTATATTTATTTGTACGATATATTAAATGTGATAATCTGCACCATATTCTGAATTAAATCAGCCAATAATGTGATGATGAAATAATGATGATTTTTGACCCTGACTAATTCAACATAGTTGGCCAATTATATTCTTATGCCAAAAACACTATAAAATTCTCTAAATTCTTTAAATACTTCATACATATCAGTTTGGATTAAAAATAGTGTTTTGTTGGATGATAATACATTTGGTTATAATACGGCTAACTCTATATTCACGGTTTTTGATTATTTACACGGCTTCAATTCAATTTCAAAAGAATGTCATTTAAAATGCTGTTAAATTGATTTTGGAATTTTTGGTGCGCACTTCATGGTTTGATCGATCAAATTCAATTAATGATAATTTTGAGTGAAAGAGAAATTCTGATGCAGATTACACTTGTAATCTAGTTGATAGAAAAATTACTAGAGGAACGTGATTTTTGTTGGGACATTTAGTAACTGCATCATTCATTCAAAGAAAATATCTGCTTATATTTTTCATTTCAAATAATTTTCAAATAGCAGAAAATTTTCTTATAAAACCCCGTCTAGAAAATCATTTTTTGACCTTGTTTTCAGATTGGTCATTTTTAGAAAAATTGATTTATAATTATTTTTGAATTTGATTTTAAATGATTACATTGACTAATCCGACTCCCTAATGATTATCGAAAAGATGAATAGTGATTGAAAAAGTGATGAGTGTTGATATTTATTATATATTATGACTCGAGACGGTATAATTAGTAAATTTCTTTAGAAATTTAAACAAGAGTTATAAAACTTTTTGTTGGTAAAAAATTCCATGACCATCTCTATCTCTATCATATTTCTAACGACCATCACTCATCAAAATTCTATATAGTTTGTCGATATGTGGTACTTTAAACAGGAATCGTTCGTTTTTCATTTTTACATTTTTAAAAAATAATAAAAAAAATATAGTAAAAAATAATAATAATAAATAAATACCAAAGTATTCACACTCATTTAAAAGTCCTCACGGTTATGCATGGGTGAATTACTTGGAATTTGTTATGTGCTTCCATGCTCATTTAAAAGTCCTCACGGTTATGCATGTACGGAACGCATATCAAAAGTTGATTTTTAAAATAAACAAGTCGATTCTAATCCCATTTAAAAGTCCTCACGGTTATGCATGGTTAGAAGATACTTGAATTCATTTAAAAATAAATAAAATTGGTACTAATCTGATTTAAAAGTCCTAACAGTTATGCATGGTTAGTAGATATTCAAATTCCTGATATAAATATACCACAAATAGGCACAACTGTATGGTTTTATATGATAACATCATTCCCATCATTCTAAAAGTGGAATATGCGCCTAACAAAATATTTATGATTTTTGTTTGATTTTTTATTGAAATTTAATATTTATATTCAGTTGAGTTTTAATGTTGAATTAATATCGATAACCTTATCTCTATTTTCTTTAACACTATTATTCTTTTGCTAATAACAAAAGGGGGAGAGAAAAGTTAAGATTTTGTCAAATAAAATCAAGCAAAGGTCAAACAATTTTCCATTTGCATCTAGCCTCATTTGCATATTTTTATTTGTATGCATATATGTAGGGGGAGCTTTGTGTAGAGAAGAAGCATTTAAATAGGGGGAGCAATTAGAGTATATCTATGATCAAATACATTTAACATATTCAAAATCTTAAATATATGTTTGTTATCATCAAAAGGGGGAGATTGTTGAATATGCGATTATATGATTTTTGTTTGATGATAATAAACATATATATATATATTCATTTAAATGTATTTGTTACTATACTATTTTATTTTTCACGGATTAAATAAATATTTGCTGAATAAAATTAAATAACACAGAATCTGAATTCAAAAAGAACTTTTATTCAAACAAATATTTATTACAATTTTGAATAGTACAAATTCAAGCTCTCACTATACATATACAATTTTGATTACAATACATCACAATTTCATATTTTCATTTAACCTCACTACACATCACTCATTCACTCAATTCGTATTTTATCTTAAACTTCACTTCAAATTGAATCCAGCATCTGAGCAATCTGCAAAAGTAAATATTGACGCAGTAAAATTGAAAAGGAAATATTTTTGCAGTATAAAATAAAATGTGAATTTTTGAAAATAATATTTGCCCCAGCTATTTGGGTTGATCGTCATTATTTAATTTTGAATCCATCATACACGAACAATGTGACATGCACAGTGTATCACTGTACATGCCACAATGCCGTGCACACCGATATACACTTGATAATGTTACAGGGACAAGTGAGCACAGGTCAAACCCAAATGAAAAGCCGGGTTCAACTCAAATGCAATACAAATAAAATCACAACACGCGCACAAGGTCAAACCCGAGCTATTAGATGGATTCAACACAGGGCAGTTGTACAGGCTACGACGTCAAGCATGCGAACAGGAAAACCAAAACAATGCCCAACTCAAATAAACAGTGGGAAATGCATGTACATCGATGCACACATTCATGAACACACATATATGGTCTGAAACTCAAAGATTCAATTCAGGTACAATCAAAGTGTACAAGCTCAAGAAAATGGTCAAGACAACTAAGGAGAAAAAGTCAGAGAGATGTACACATGACAATGTAATGCAACAAGTTTACACAATAAATCAGTTCAAGGTTCAAACAATGACAACAGTGATGCAGCAAAACACTAGATCAGTGAACTGCAATATGCAACAGCAATGCAACTTACATGTACACCATAACATCAAGCCAGAAGCTCAAGTCAGTGCACAACAACCTCGACAAACAACAACACAGTCTCGACTAAAAAGATTCAATGCTATACACTTAAAGACATGTATATCAGTGTACATATATAAGCATTGAACCAAATGAAGACCCAGACTATAATGAAAGCTCAACAACTATAGCAGTGTGCAACTCGAGCTTCAGAAGAATCATGTGACACAACAATGCTCAAAGACTCGGCAATCAAATGACAAAGTGTACACAAGTGAAGTCAAATGACATCAAGACATCATGTATATACACAATGTCAACCAAAGTAGTGGAACTGCAACAACCCAAATGAACACAGTGAAATGCACAAAGACAGAGCAACATCACAAGTCCAGCTAAATGAAGTATAATTCAAGGCCGAAGCCATCAGAGGACATGAAACTCAGTACCGTAATGACCAGAGCTGAAGGTCATAGGGGCCACAAAATCAAAGCCATAATGATTAGTTAAAGCCGTATTTCAAATCAAGGTCATCAACGTGATGACCAAGGAGTCGAAATCAATGCCGTGGAAGCATACCGAAGTCAAAGAGAAAGTCACGGAACCAAAAATCAAGTTCAAGTTCATACCGCTATAATCAAGCCAAGAATTCTACCGTGTCAATCAAGGAATCAAGTGCGTACGATTATGAATTAGTCAAAGAGAAATCTCAATCATCCAAGTAACATCAATCGACCGATCAAATAAAATTGACAAATTCAAATATATTTGTACGAACGAAAATCAAGGGTTACAAACCCTATATAAACAAATCATTATCGGCAATTTCAAAGCATCGAGTTCAAGTAAGCAAATCAGACGAAGAAAAGGCAAAAATCACATACCAGTCATCAATCGAACTCGATCAACATCGAAGCAGCCAAACGCAACTCAAGGAGACGAACGATCGACAAATCAAACACGCAAATATCCACTAATCGATCAACATAGGCGGTGCTTCGAAGATTTCTCAAAAGCCCTAATTTAAGGGCATGGAATAAAAGAGAACAGGAAGCTGCCATTTTCACAATAGAGATAATGGGCCGATATAATAAAAGAAAAAGGGGATAGGGCCGACCTTGTTTACATTAAGGCTTAATAGTTTAAAAATAGGGTTTTTTATTTTAATTGTATTTTTAAATTGTTTTTAATTTGTAATTTCCTTTTTAAACCGTTGTAAGTTCTAGTCGTGTGACTAGGGGACAAACTACATGGCGTAGTTTGAGAATTCGCAACTTAGTGGCTGAGTTGTGGCAGGTTTTTAAGCGTAGAATTAGGTTTAGTCGATAGCGGGTGTCGTGAGTTTACGTGTGTAAGCATCTGACTATCTAATTTCTAGTAGAAACCTTGGGGGCAGCACGTAGGCAGGGTTTTGCCGAAGCTGGGTAAATTCTGTGTCGTTCTATTTCTGCATTTTATTATTCTGCTATTTTTCTGTGCTACTATCATTCTGTAATCTGTGTTGAAATTATTTTATAAGATTCTGCAATTAATTTTTGTAATTTATACCATCACCCTATTCACCCCTCCTCTAGGGTGAAATCGATCCTACAAATATGTATATGCAATTTTTCAAATTTTATAAATATATGGATGCATAAAAATATAATTCAGCAAAAAAAAAAGGAATGAAAATTTATTTTAGGTATATAAACAATTTTGTTTGAATATAAAGTAAGAAATTTTAGTGTTAAAAGGTTTTCAAATTTATATAGATTTTTGTTTAGCATATATGTAGTATTAAAAGAAAAATTAGTTTAACATTTATTTATTAGTTTAAACCCAAATTTACTAGTTAAATTAAATAATTAAATAGTTAAAAAACTTGATTTATTCAAATATTAATAAAAATCCTATAATTGTTTTACAAATTCTGAAACCGTGAAGGAATGGTCAAAATGGAAAAAGGGTTGCATGCGTAGTCAAGGTAAGATCTTCTCACTCGATCAAATATTTTTCTAATTTAAATTTTGAATAGTTAGATTTAAAATTGATTGACTGTGTGCTTGGATATTTGATTTATTATTCGTTATATTAGTTTAGACCCTATACGCCGCATAATAGAGGATGATATTATATTTAAACCCATATACCGCGATATTCCACCTCGAAGTGGAATTGGTATTATATATGTATTTGGAGTTGTTGATTTCCCGCATTATATAGCGGATGAGACCCTATACACTGCATAATAGCGGATGATATTATATTTAAAACCATATACCGCTATATTCCACCTAGAAGTGGAATTGGTATTATATATGCATTTGGAGTTGTTGATTTCCCGTATTATATAGCGGATGAGACCCTATACGCCGCATAATAGCGGATGATATTTTATAAATCCCATATACTGCGATATTCCACCTCGAAGTAGAATTGGTATTTAATTGTTGTGCAAACGTCTGTGGATGCAAGGAAACAGGTTGGAGGAATCCAACTGGATTCCTCAAATGTTTAATTTGTTTCATATGTTATGTGTTGATTATTTATAATCTCTGTGTGATTATATTGGTGATTAAAATCTTGAAGGCTATAATTTAGCTGAAAATATTTTTGGTATCGTAGGATTCCAGAAATAAATAAAAATTTGATTTTGAAATTTGGGTAGAAAATTTATAATAAATTCAATTCAAAAGGAATGGGTGAATTTTAAAAGAAGAAATTTAAATAGATAAAGTTTAATTTTGAAAACTTATTGAATAAATTCCAAAAATATGGGAAAATATTTTTATAAAGGAATTTCGAGTAATATTGTTTAATAGTTGAAGAAATTATTTAAGATACAGATTTTAAATATTTGAAAGAGATAAAAGTATTTATTTCAAAAGGAAATAAATTTAGAAATTAAATTTAGGATTTAATTTGGGGTTGAAATTAATTTTAGAAATCGATTTGGGATTTAATTTGGAGTTAGAATAATTTTTTGGAATCGTTTTGGAAATCTGATTCGGTATTGCAAAATAAAATTAGAAATCAATTTGAAATTTGATTTGGTATTTGAAAGTGAATGTTTGGAAAACAATTTGAGAATCGTATATCAATGGATATTTTTAGAAATTTAAATTCGTAATGGGAATTTTATGAAAAAGGGAAATTTGTTTTAAAAATAAATATTGTTTTATTTTTATAAGTGTGGAAAGGAATTTACGGATTTGGGATGTATTTAAAATAAATCCAGAAAGATTTATAAGTTTATTTGAATGAACCATTTTAGAATGGAATGTGGATTTTCCCTGAAAGCCGAGTATGTTTTCAATATAGTTATAAATAAAATTGAAGTTGTAAAGATGGTTTAAGGGAAAGAATGTTTGGAAAAATTATTTACTTAGGTTATTTTGAAAATCTTTAAAGTAAAAATATAATTTAAACTATTATAGAAGTGATTATTTAAAGTTTTAAATTGATATTTGTTTTAGAAATTGGATATTTAAATAGTTATATCCTATCCACTAATTTTATTTTAAAATTTGTTTTGGACTTGAATTTTTATATGCGATATTAGTATAATATTTATTCATAACTAATATTTAAGCAAGTATTTTAAAATAGTTTTATTTTAAATGTTTTCAAGTATATTTTGAATAAGTATTTTATATAATTTTAAAATATTTGAACTGGCTGATTTTCAGTGGAAATGAATAAATATTTGGAAATATATTACGCGTATGGAAAATGATTTGAAATTTGTTTTCAAAAGATTGAAATGTAGAAATTGATTTGAAATTGTTTTCAAATGGATGAAGTGTGAACTTATATCTTGCGAAGATATGTTGAAATTAAATAATTTGGAAAAATTATTTGAAATCTAGTGACTGTTGTGAATGTTGATTGATAGTTAAACAACCGACTGTCAATATTGGCCTTTTTAATGGCATTTGAATTTCGATGCGACCGGGAGTCGAATGCCAAGTGGATATCCGAAAACCACATCGAACCTTTGTGATTGTGATGGATCTTTTATTTAAAAGACCAAAGTGAAAATTGTTGTGATTTGTTGAAATCTGAATATAACACTTATTTTTTTAAAATAAGCGCTCGTCATTCGGATTAGCCGGGAGAGGACTTTGTGTCATATAACCCGTTTCAAATAGTGATTCGACGAAATTAATAGCATTTGAAGATGGTGGTGAAGACCGGGTGTCTTCGAAAATGATAGGATAACCTATCGAATGTCTCTGCACTGAGTTGCTCCGGTATAGATATCTCCACATGTGATGGGGAGTCCGATCGGAATTATGGATACCCGGATTTGCAAGGGCTTCTTCCTTTATTGGATGAGGTGCCTTCGGTTCTGTTCGAACCCGGAACAGACTTGTATGGTTGTATGTGTGACACTACTGAGACAACCCGACTTTTTCTCCACAAAAAGTCGTATCATCCTTAAGAAAGAAAGGGATAGAAAAGAGAAAAGAAAGAAGAGAAAGAAGAAACAACACAAGAATCTCAACAGCGGAACCAATAAATTATATTAATAACATAAGTATTACATAGTATACATCAATTATCAGAGTACACAGACAATACGACACATACTAGACAGTTATAAACACCAGTCTAGTTATTACAACTCAATACATATCAGACAAACACTCAAAGATACCAACACAGCGGAAAACTATATAACTATACGCAGAAGCCTCCTTCTCCATATGCTTCTCCACAGTTCGTCAAAGCTAACCCAAATTCTAACCTGAATTCCCTTGGCTACTCGTAAAAATTTGAGTACCCAAGAGTTAAAGAAAAACAGAAATAACTCCGGGTCAGACATGGGTTTGGTGTGAGTAACAGGTTAAAGTTGCTTAACTTTGAAAAACCTTTGAAAAGAAAAGGTATCACGTAAGACTTCCCACACATAAACATGGAAATGTTTTTACCTTACGCTAACCAAAACATTTGATAGGAAATCCGATGATATTATAATAGTGTCTAGGGTTTTCAAGTAAATAAGAAATAGCCGAAATTGTTACATTCATTAAATTCCAGCTACTAGCCACAAAAGTGGGTAATACAATCAAAACCGTTGGCACTTATTGGATTTTGGATTCCACACAATGGCTGGGCTACTGGGTTACCGCCCATCACAGTACGTGGCCTAGATCACCGTACCGAGGAGCCACCCTAACTCCCCTGCAACACAAAGCCGGACCCGTTCTTTACTGAAAAGTTCCGAACAAGACTACCCCGCAGTTGTGATCAGCAACCGCACCACTAAGCCGAAAATAAGGGGACCTCTAGACAGGGATAAATCTTGCTCTCAAGTGGGGGCTACCCACGAAGCTTTGCTGCACCTCCCCTGTTTTAGCCATTCCCGGTTGATGTGGCTTGAGGCTACGATTACCTTTATAGGACACATTACTTAGAATTCTCATCGTCCACCTGATGATGTTCTGAAAGCATTCAATCCATACAAGTTCGTTCCGGGTTCGAACGAAACCGAAGGCATTATCTCGTTACACTCGTATTGGAATCACCCTCAGAGTTAGCGACAATAACCCTTGCACTCTAAACCACCATCTCGAATCTATAAGTACTATTCCGTCAAACTCATTACGGAATCACCCACAGAGTTATACTGACGTATAGCCCTTACACCTCGAGTTTTCACTCGCTCCACTTGGATTAACGACCTAACGTTATTTGGAATCGATGTGGTTTTCGGATATCCAAATATGGAAACCCGATCCCGGTCTCATCGAAATCCAAAGCATGTCTTTTAAGATCCAAGATGTTTTAAGTTTTAAAACAATTCAATTCATTATCTAAATATACACAGATAGATAATTCACAACACAATAGATAATCAACATTATCATCAACAGATAATTCATATCATAATCAGATAATCTATATTATCATCCAGAAGCAACCAATGCATCCATATCATAACATTACTCATCTCATAACTGAGATTACAACCAATACATGGCAATCAATACCAATCATCAAACATAAGCAACTATCTAATGATCACACCATTTATAATTAGTTTAAAATGAATTAAATTAATTACCTAAACTCTAATTAATTTAAAATGAATTAAATTAATTACTTCATCATTAAAATTCTGCTTATCTTAACCATTAATTGATTACAAATCAATTTATAAATCATCATCCTAATATTCATTTCAATTAATCCTTATTTATTAACTATCTTTAATTACAATAAGTAATTAACATTTAATATTACTTGCACAAGTTAATTATATTAAACCCTTTGCAAATAATTAACTCGTAATTTCTTAGTTAATTAATTAATCATTTATCCATTATTAATCATATATTAATTAATCAATTCCAAATTACATCACTAATTAATTAATTAATGATTTCTGATTATAGTTAATCAACCTCTATATAAATTAATTACATAAGTAATTAATCTTCAATTTAAACCATATATATTAATCACCCATGATTAATAGCCATTTGGTAATTAACTGCTCTAATTACTCATCCCATAATTAATTACTCTTAATTAATTATCTTAATTAATCCTTGATTAATTTCAAAATAATTTAAATTCAAATTACTATAATAAATATCCTTAATTACATTCAGTAATTATTAATTTAATTACATCCTTAAGTAATTACAAATTCATAAATTACATAAAGTAATTATCAAACAATCCATAAATGTTTAAATTAATTTACTAAATTAATCTAAACTAATCACATAAATCAAATTAATTACACCAAGTAATTAATTCATTAATTACCTTCATTAAGTATATAAACGATTGATTATTATTAATTAATTAATCTAATTAATTATCAAAAATTAATCACATTAATTAATTGTTAAAATAATCTTAAGTTAATGACCTTCATTAACATTTCTTAATTACTTGATCAAGAAATTAACTTATACTAATCATTATTAATTATCAATTAATTAGTATTTAATTATCATTTTATTAATCTCAAATTATTAATTAATTAAGTGTTAATTAAAATCTTAATTAATCATTAGTCACTTGATTAAGTAAATCTTAATCATTAATTAAAATTTAATTAACCATCCTTAATTATAGATTAATTAACCTTAAGTCTTAATTAATTAACTTAAAAATTATTAATTACTTAATTAAACATCCACATTATTAATTAATTAAATAATTAATTACCCATTTAAATTAAATTAATAATTTAAATGAAACCAATTTCCTTAAGTTTAAAATTAAAAAAAAATTCTTCTTTATACAAAGTATTTTAAACACTTTGTTTCAAACAGAAATTCAAATTTAAAAATTTCTTTTAAATTCAAACTGAAACACAATTTTAAATTTCATTTCAGATTCAATCTTAAAAATTAAAACTTTACTTACACTTCCATCTTCATTTTTAAATTCAAGTTATTTAACCTTTTCTAAAAATGGTTAAAACAAATTTAAATTTAAAAACTTATTGAATTTTAAAACTGTCATAAAAATCAAATTCCAGGTTTAAAACTGAATTTAAACTTATTTTAAATTCTTATTTCATAATTTAAAACTTATAGTTTTAAATACAAAACCAATGTTTCTTTATACTTTAAAAAGTTTAAAAATCTAAATTTAAATTCCAGATTTAAATTAAATTCAAAAACAGGTTCCATATTTCTGTTTTCCATATTTTAAACTTGTTTTTAAGTTTCAGTTGCATTTTAAAATTTGCTTTTAAATTTAAATCAGAAAAACAGTTTCCTGTTTTAATTTAAAACATCTTACATTTTGAATTCAAATTGTTCCAAAATCCCTGATTTAAATTATTGAATACATAATTACATTCCAGGTTTGCAAATTCCTTGTTTGAACTTAATTTTACAAATTTAAACTTACTTTTAAATTTAAACAAAACAGAAACAAAACAGTTTCTGTTCTGTTTTGAAATCAAATTAAAATTTAAAAGAATTTCAAAATTTATTTCAGAGGCCCAAATTTAGAATTCAAATTCAATTCTAGATTCAAACACAGTTTTAGATTTGATTGCAATATTCTTTACTTCAATTTGTAAAACCTAGAAATAGTTTCCTAATCAAACTCTAAAACTAATTAAAAATTTCAAAATTTAAATTATTCCAAAAACCCAAAATTTAATTAATTGAATTTATATTTAAATTCATATCCAACTTTAGTTTTCATATTTTTGTTTGCAATTTACTTTCAATTCAACTTTTAGAAACCTGGAAACAAGTTTCTGCTCAAAACTAAAAACCTGAAACCATTAACACTAACCCGAGCTATCCTATAATCTACTCCGAGTAAATCACTTCCCAACTTCGAGTCACTTCCCAATTCCCCCGAGACCATCTCGAAGTAAAAACTCTGCAACCAAAACATCACCACCAGAAAATTCACATCCCTGCTCTGTGCACATGCACCCACGACGCAACCCATACCGACCACCTCTGATGATCTCTACACCTCACCAATCAACCACGGCCCCATTCACGATCATCACAACACCACCCAAAATTCAAATTCGAAAACTAGCTTCTCACCCAAACCTAGAACAGGCCGACAACAACAACATCCCAACCTGTCAATCATCAATTTCCCCCATCACCGTTCACCATCACCTTCCATACTCCGGCAAGGACTTAACCAAACCACCATCCATCCCCACACGAATCGCGGTTGAACTCGATCAACCCAAGAGTCCACATTCAAACAAAATCAGAGACCCAAATAAAACTAGGGTTCTAAACCTGGAAACCCAAATTGCAACACCAAGATTGAATTTTAATTAAATTCAATATTTTCCTATGATCTATAATAGATACACTGTCTCTATAAACAAATTCAACCAATTCAATTGCATGCATAATCTGTACTCAGCTAATATGTAAAATACAGTAATTTCAAAACTGTATTTATTTTACAGCACTATAAACTGTAATATTATTTTTAAAAATCATAACTTTGGAAGTTGTTTTGAATTGAATTTCTGATACATTGATTCATGATCCTTTAAATTTTCCATTTATACAGAATTAAGTTGTGATGTTTATGTTGCAGACAGTACCCAAACTATACTGCAAAAAGAAAACCTTTAAAATTTATCATATCATGAAATAAACAAATTCCATTCAATGATAAACATAATAGCAAACAGATTAAGGGATAAGAATTATTTCTGAACTTTAATGGTACAACCAGAACCTAGGAAAACCAAACATACCTCACACCATATATGCACAGGCAATTTAAAAAAAACATAAACAAAATTAAACTCATAAGATAAACTAGCATGCAATCCTACTAATTTATTTAAATTTAGGAGTTGCTCACTGTTTTAAAATTGCAGAGCACAGTCCTGAATGTTGAAAACCCCTTTTGAAATCTTTTTGAACATCCTTTGCAAACTGCTTCAGGTTCAAAAAAAAAAATTGAATGCAGGAACAATTTGAAGTTGCAGTTCAACTCAAGTTGTTTCTTGAAAACATGCCGGCTTTACTTGATAAAAATTGAAATGCAGGCATCTAGTTTTGGAGGATGCAGACAGAGCCAAATTCTTCTTGCTTAAAATTAAAATGCAGGCTTCAACTTGATTTAATTTGCATATTCCAGAGTTTTGAAAAATGAATGCATGCTTTGGTTTACACACATGCAGGTTTTCTTGCTTGCAAATGAAATGTAGATTTGTATTTTGAAAAAGAGGAGTTTGAAAGCAAATGTTTACTTGTTAGAGAAATGCAGTTTGAAGAGATGAACAAAATTTCTCAGCCGAAAGAAATTTTGATTTAGAATGAAAGAAAATGAGAAAGAGGAGAAGGAATGAGTATGCAAGTTTATATAGCTATTTTATGATTTAAAATTAAAGGAAAAAAAATTAAAATTTGAAACATGACACTTGTTGATCTACTCACTTAAATATTCAACACATGTTTAACTTAAGCTTTAATAACTTACACATGTCATTATTAAATGATTGGTTATCTTAATTAAAGTTAATGAATGTTTAAATTAAATTAATTAGTTCTTATGCTTAGTTTGTATATAATTTAATTCTAAAGAATAAATCAAAGTGTTATTTTAAATAAGACAATATACAAATTTATCATTTGAAAGAGAAACTTTTAAACAATTAAAATAAATTTATAAAAGAGTTTGTAACTTATTTTAATATTCAAACTTAAATTAAAATGAATTTTAAACCAATTAAAACATTTTTCTCATATTTAAAATCATATAGTATTTTATTAAATATTTTTGAAAAGCTTAAATCCAAAAATAAATCACAAATTCCTAAATTCAAAACATTAAAATCATGCTATACTAATTTAATTAAAAATAATTTGTCTATTTAAAATATATAAAAATACATATACATTATTAAATAGAAAACAATTTTATCAGTTTATTAAAAATAAGTTCACAAATTAAATATTTAAATAAAGAAGATTATTAAATCAAATAAAATTTGTTAACAAAAATTTATCAATTCAATATAAATTTAAACACAGATTATTAAATTTATATTGTCATAAATTCTGGGATATTACAACTACACTTTGAGATATAAAGCAGATTTCTTTCAAATACAAATCTGTTGGTGGCGGAGAATTTATAATCTTAGCTTAACACCCTTCTCTGAGACGTACGAGCTCAGAGGTTATGTAGTTGAAGGTTATCAGCGATATACACCTAATTTGGTAGTGTGGCATGCTAAGTGCTGCTGATCATTTGTTGATTATTTGTGACCAAAGCACGGCTTTCGTGTAAAGCGTAGCTTTGTGGACGAGACCTCATCGGACCTCACACCTTGGAAATGGTCGAAACAGGAAAGATGCAGCAAGGTTATGAGGGTCGTACCCTTTAGGGTATGTCATTTACTTTTGGAAAAAGGTGGTATCATGGTATGGAGCCTAGATACTTTACCTATTTGGTTGCTGCAATCTCATTTACTGTGTGGTTGTTGCTTTGTGGTTGATGATCCTCGGATAAAGGTCGCAAACGACCGAGGGATGACATACTCGAGTAGTAGTTACCTAGTTACAGAGGTAACCTGGCCTTGTGTTGGCAGAGATCCGGGTAGGTTCTCGAGATGTCCCTCCAGAGGCGCACCCATATGGCAGTAGGAAGTTCTTTAGCCTGATCATTTGTTGAAAATCCAAAGAAACAATACGCGCCCTGTACGGTTTTAGTTGTATAACCTGCCATGGAATGTGGCGGTAACCTGCTATTGAACATGGTAGGTATAGCAGGCATAAGTGTGAAATGCCTATGCTGGCTAAGATTAATATTATACTTTTGAAATGTTTTCCACACTATGCACTAAAAATAATAATATCAAAGGATTTTGCGTATCAAGCATGTTTGACTATCATAAGGAGAAATCTCCTCCAATTCTGCGTTTGCACCGTGTGTGTGGCGGGAGGCCTTATGGTAGTTTCATTTTCCAGAAAGCGTAGCGGATTTCTTTTCCTTTCTTTGTGAAAATAACCATTTTTAAGATCTCACACCAGCCCCACGACTGACCTGGATTTTATTGCTACCTTTCTAAACTCTGGGTGCCCACAATTTTCTGCGAGCAGCCTAGAGTCAGGCTATCAGTTATTCGGGAGCGAAGTTCAGAAGTTGCTATGGAGATCTGGAGGCAAGCTGGATGGAGAGACGTACCACTTATACTATGTAGTGTCCGTTTGCGTCTGGGTTAGTGCAAGCCAAATTTTATTGTACACAAGTTACTATGACTGCTAGTGTTTGTATTGTGTCGTTGTAAACTCTGATAATGTGATGTATAAAATGTATAGTACTTTTGTTTTAAAGATATTTATTTACCTATTATATGTTGTTCCGCTGCGAATTGTGAGATTCTGTTATTGTTTCCTTTTCTTCTTCTTCTACCTCTTTCTTCTTTAAACCCGAAGACTCGTACATTTGTTCCACTTTGGGCTGAATTGTTGTGGGATTTTGCCAGCTCAAAAGGGGTACGGATTTGCGAGCGATTACAGAGTTATCATAGACAACATAACATGTATGATAATTCCTATTGCCAATGCATAAAGAACTAATCTCACATGCTCCATATTAAACAATTTAATAAGGTATCTTTGCATATCGATTTGGAACATTCCCAGCATCTTTTATTTTCATTATAAAAGACATCATTTACATTCTAAAATTGAGCATTAAAACAACTAAGTTTGATTTTAACACAAGTGCATTGTTAAAATCAACAATGTGTTGTTATAGTTTAGAAATATCAATATACCTTTTAATGTTCTTTCTTATCAACACACGCTTCCTCTGCATTTTGATTGATAATCAATTTATTTGATTTTGATCAATTTTTTTTTAATTTTGATGCTTATAAAATGATACTTTCTATCATTTCTTGGATCATATCCAAAGACCCACACAATGAACATCCTCCAACTGACTTCGAGACATTTTTGGTGTTTATGTGTAAACAGCTTTAAATCATTATTTAGAATTTTCTGTTTCAATACATATGTATCAAACACAAAGTCATACTATGTGGTAAATTTGTGAGTAAATCTGAATTAGCTTGAGCACGTTGAGTATTGAATCTATTATGCTAATTTCAACAATTGAAATTTACGATATTATTATTATCAACATTGCTTATTTAATTCCAACCACATTAGTCTTGCTTATAAAGACATAATCGCGGCCAATGGATCACATACCTTCGGTTACGACTATCAAAATCATATTTTGATAGCGCACTTGGAATTCTTTTGGATTTGCGCATCAACCATATTATAGAGTCAACACTCTTAATGATTTAATTAAGCAACCGATGGTTATATATTTTCGGTATTGATAAGAAACTCATAATTTCACTTGTGCAAGAAAACTTATTAGACACTCTAATACGATGTTTTCGTTTAGGTTAGTCAAATTCATTTCATCTCATCTAATTAGTTCTATCTATAGATCATATCTATTTCCATTTTACTGCAATAATTCCTTAAATAAATTCCTTTACAATGAAGTTTGTATTTCTTGAAACAACAATTGTTTCTCAGTGCAACGGAATAGGTATTCATAAACGTTTTTTAAGTTTCTTTATTTATAAAAATGATTTTGTTTTATTTTACAAAACTTATGTTAAAAACATAAATATGTCATCCAATGGCAGTCTTTCCCAAAATCCTTTTGGGCAGATTCATACAAGATCCCTTATGAATAATTATTACGGGCAATCTTTCGACTCGCACAACCTGCCAACTCCCTAACTTAGGATATGTTGGAGTTTCTTATAAACCCTTATCTTGTGTGAGTTTGTAAACTGTTATTCAGATGAAACAATATTAATCTTGTGTACTGCTCTTAAATACATGACCTTATAGAAAGGAACCAACTCAACTTCACTCACAATTAATCGTACATTACCCAATAAATTTCGATTATTTCTTATTGATACATCATTATGTATTACATGGAGGAGTGACTTTTTCAGATTGAATCTTTATTCATTTTTAGGTACATTTAAAACCTTTTCCAATATACTCACTCATTCGATCAAATTATACCATTTCTATCCCATGTTAATTTATTTACTTTTATTTTCTACTCTATGAGTTTGCTATTAATATACTACATGTGTATCAAATACACATGTCCATGTCAGTAATAACTCATCGGTGAATATGACGAAGTACATGGAACTATTTTGGTATTATTAAACTTATGGTTGCATGCATTTACATATATCTATCCGAAGTGTTCATCAACTCTTATGATGCTTCCACTAATATGGTGCACAACTCTTCAATTGTTAGAGATATAATTAACCAGTGTCATATGATTCATAATCATCATATAATAGAAATTATTTCTCAAAGTTATGACTTAGTCTATACTTCCAAAATAATTGTAAATAATTTGAGATACTTTTGTATTGTCAATGCATCACTTTTGTTGTGAAAACAATTACCACATCATAGTTTTTATTTCATAACGAATATTCATAATATTCATATTGAAATATAGCTATTTCTATTTCCCGTCAATTACCGAAAAATAACCATTATTTCATAAACAATGTTCGGTACATTTTATGAATTTTTTTTCATAATACGATGCAATCAATAAGTGCAATACGGCATGCTCCCTCTATTTCTGTCATTACTATAATAACGTACTAAATTTGGAGGCCCATCATCCACTTAATACAATTTATTTCTTTCATATTGCACCTAATTTACAGCGGAAAGTTCTTTGATCAACTACCCTAAACTTAAAGAAATAAATCAAATAGAAAACAATTTTCTATATGAAAATACATTTCGAAATAGAAATCACATTTATTATTCCAATGCTAAGTATCAATCATTATTATTACAATTCTCGTTTCCATTGTTTCTTTATGAAGCAAACATGACGATTCACTCTCTTCATCCCAACTATGCCTTAGATCATATCCACTCTTGTATATTCGCTATTATTTCTAAATGGTCAAATCATTCAAAGCAAAACCCTTGCTAAAGTTCATAACAAACTCTTTATAAAAGGGCATTCAATTATCCTTAGCTTTTAAGGATATTAGGTATGTTCCACTTTACTTAAACATATCAAACTGACATTTCAGTGATCGAGTACTTTGATTTACATTGTAATTTTGGACTAGTGTTAAGTTTAACATGATACGATCCTTTTGTAATAATCAGATTGAATACTCGATCTCACACTAAGGTTTTGTTTGGTTTTTTGGATAAACTAATTTCATCGAAATATAGTACACTAAAAACTTTAACCGTTCACCATAGAACATTCTATGGAATTGTATATGGATCAAATATCCATAATTTTGTATTGGCTTTAGAGTTCGAAACTCATAGAATATGATACATGATCTTGACCAAATAAATGCGAAAGTGACCAAACTACAAATGTATTCAGTAGCTGTAAAATCAAGCACTTGCATGGGTGTTGAAACATTAACATGCAGTAATCTTTTATTGATAAGTATATGTTATATTTCTATTTATCAATCTTCAATTCATTAGTATATCTTAACTGATAAACATTTTACCAATCTTATCAAATGTACAAATTTATCATTGTAATTAATTATAATATTATTTAACATGCGTTCTTACAATATTAGAAAGTTTAAATGTTACCATTTCATTTTTCTAATAAGGTTCCCACTGGTCTTTTATGTTTCTCCAAGCCCTAAGATGACACATAGAAGTCTTTCGACTTCAATAGTGGTTTTTGGGACTTGTTTGTCTTGATATTCTGACTTTGAACTTGTTCAACAAATCATAGTCCGACAAAAGATGGATAACTTCTTATCGGTTGTATCACATGCAACTCCTAACCCATGTTTCTTTGTCCTAATCTCATTTCGACCTTGAGTTTTCTCAACAAATCGTAAGAGATTATTCACTCGTACCTACCATATCGCAATAGCCTAAGTATAGTATATATATCTTGAGTTTGCTCAACAAATACATATAGTTATCTTACCTCGTTTATTCAATAAATTAATAATACTACACATAACATCCCTATCTTCAGTTTGCTCAACAACTAAGGAGTATGTAAACAATTTATTAATATATATATGGTAGATGACAACATTGTATTGAAGATTCATAATCTTTAATATATTATTGAGTGATATCAACTTATGGACTAATGTATTTCTTGTAAAATACCACCGTAATTCAAGTATCAGATACATCAGAAATCACGATATGTCTACATTTACGTGTGTATTTATTCCTTAAGTCTATTTGGGTTTCTTTAATGTTCCACCTTTAGTTTATACATTCATGTCATATAAGTTTTATTAGTATATAACTTTTATATTTCATATTACTTATATGATAGTCTTATATGTAATATTTTATTTAATTAAATCTTATTTAATTAATTTAAATTAAATAAAGCTTTAATTAATTTTATATTAGTATTCCAATACAACATTTATATTGGACATATCTACTATAACCTTTATAGCGTATACTATAACCTTTATAATATAACACATATCTTATATAGACGTTATTTTATTTATTTAATTAATATTTAATTAAACAATTTTAAGTAAATTATATTAATTTAATATTTTATCTTATACACATACATGTATACTTATGTCATCTTAAACACTTTTACATAACATAACATATATCAACATATATAATACATATATATATATATATATATTAATTAATAAACTTAAATAATTAATTTGTTTTATAAATCTTATAAACAAATTTTAAATTTCAAACCTAATATTTAAATAATTCAAACATTTTGAAATTTTCATTACATTTATAAACATTTTGAAAATTTATGTTATATTATAACCAATTATATAAACATGTTTTTATTTTAAATTTAGCTTTTAAATTTAAAATATTGTCCTAATTTTCAAAATTATCCCAAGGCCCGATTCAAATTTGGTATAATTTATCAGGGGGAACCTTTAGGCTCACTTCACCATTCCGGCCAGACACGTAACCAGGTAGGAAAGGGTAATTCATTACCCGATTCCAACCCAAGATGTCGTCTTTCTAGACACAGTGCGCAAGCTTAATTAGTTAGCTCTAACATGACTAATTTAGACCACATAGGTTATTGGGTTCTGAAACCATTGTTGGAAACGGGCCATCCCACAGTGGAAAAAATGGATGATTTCAAAAAAATTAGTCATTTTGTATCTTTAATATGCCTATGAAGTCTAAATATACTTAGAACTTTTTTAAGTTTCTTTTAAATAAAATCAATATTTTATTTAACTCCTAAATAAAGTTTCACTTTAATTTAATGTATACGCAAGTTAGAGTATATCAAATATACTCTTATATACAAATTTTTGTGTAGCGTTTACTTTTAAATTTATTTAGAAAAGGAAATATTTCATTTCTTTCTCTTAGCTTATTTAATTAATGAGGGGCATAAATTTATTTAAAGAATAAAACTTTTCATTTCCTTTCTCCTAAATGAGTGGGAACATAAAGTTAGTCAGAGATGGAAACTTTTAATTTCCTTCCCTTAAATAAATTAAATAATTGGTTAATAAAATAAAATTAATAACTAATCTAAATGTGACATGAATTGTAAATATATCCATAGTTAATATTGTGCGAGTGCAGCATATAAGGGGTGTGCATAATCAGTGGTAATTAATATGTATACATAAAACTGTGCACTTAATGCCCCGCTATTACCCCGTTGTAACCCTGCTATATCTCATAGAGGATTTCTACCGCTACGATTTGTCCTTATAACCCTAAATATTGCCTTTTCATTGTAAGTCCCACTATTTCCGCTATATCTCCTTGTTTCCGCTATATTTCGCTATTTCCGCTGGATCTTCTTTAAAAGAAATGAATTAAAAATGACATTTATGCGTTAAACGTATGAAATTAATTAATTAAATTGATTTTTCAATAAATTTTTAAAAATGAAAGTACTCTAATATTCTACTAAATTCAATTATGTTATATAACAATTTTACGTTTATTTTACATTATATTCGCACATGTTTTTTATTTAAAATTATTTATGTATTAATTATAATTCAATTCAATGTTAATTTTTCATTTAATTACCATTTATATATTTGTAAAAAGTATGAGCTTTATATGCTATTTTAAAGTCATCTGCTATTTCCCGCTGTATCCTCGTTGTAACTTCGCTATGACTTTTGTCACCTCCGCCGCATTGAATCTGCCAAGTGCTTTAACTGCGCAGACATAAAATAAACAAGAACAATTTAAATAGTTATTACATAGAAATTGGAATGAAAATAAATAAGGGATGACAATGGTGATTGATACAACTTTCCTTTTAGCACACTTAATTAATGCAACATATTAATGACAATCAATAAGTACCATAATTAAAAATATAGAAGGTAAAAAATGAATTGTATGTATACATTATTGTCTTAATTACAAAAAAGAAATGACTTCATACTATGCTAATATATGTAAAGAAAATTAAATTTAATATGAACACATACAAGTCGATCCAAATATGTATATACAGAATTCAATCAAAACTTTCTAATAATATAAATTAGATAATTATTACAATTAATTTCAAAACCTTGATTTGTTGTTAAAATTCCTTTTATTCATATGTAAATATCTAATGCAATAAAAAGTGCAAGTGATACATTCATACATACATGCATACATACATATATTAACATTCAAAACTAAAATTGCACTTTGATATGAAAGATTAAAACATAAAATCTATAATAATGTAACAACCATAGTTTGATAGGCATGATTATGGTGAACAAAAACTGCTGTGAGAGGATTGAGGAAGAAGAAGCTTTTGCAACTAAGCACTGTTCACCAGAGTTGGCTGGAGATCATCGAAAAGGAACGCTGGGAATAGCAGGCACTTGTCAGAGGCAGAAAACATGAAGATCTGGGACAGTGGAGAGGATTAGATAAGAATATTAGTGTGCGTATGTTTAGTATCAGTGTGCAAGCTTGGTATACCAGTATCTGAGTTGTAACTGGGACGAGTTGAATCCAAAAAAAATGTGCAATCGTCTTTATAAATATTATCATGATCATTTTGTAAGTGTGTGAAGAAACTTGAAACAATAAAAATCATATTACTTTGTTACTGTATTGTGAGGATTATCTTCTTTCCATTCCAGTTTTTTGATAATCTGTTATCCATTTGTTTTTCTCAGATTTAATACGTTCTTGTTAAATTCCTTTTATCTGCTATAGGTTAATTCATTTGCATTCATTTTGTTTTCTTTTTACACTTTAGTTCTTAATTCTTAAATCGGCTATTACTTTGTCTTGATAGTTTTCTTTTCCAGTCTTTAATCTTGTTCTTTTTTTGTTTTAATAATTTTTCAGTAAACTGTAACCCTCGAATTCTTCTTCCTTTCTATCAATTCAAGTATCCGTCTTTGTACTTTCCTCTAGTTTCATTTGTTAAAGTCTTGTGAAGCAATCTTGCTAAACATTCTTGTGTGAATTGAAAGTTTTCTGAAATTGATGTTCTTGTGAATGTCTCTGTTTAATGCAGTAGCCATGTCTTCTTCTTTGAGAAAATTTGCATTTTTTCCTGATACTTCCTTCAAGCCACAGTTGAATTTTGCTATTTCTTGAAAGTCTGCCAACCACTATCCGACATTTTTTGCTATTTTGTGTGCACAACAAATCTGTGCACATGTACAAGTTTGAAATCATCTTCTATCGTCCAGATCTCATCTTCTTCATCCAAATTCCTTACCTCAACGGCCATGGCCAAAAGCGTAGATCAACCAGCGCCTGCCTATTTGGTATCGGAGCAGTCGTTGGAGTTAAACCACAATCCCACATTCATCTTGAGCATGCCTAAAATTCAGATCCAAATCCAACCCTAATTTCAAACCCAGATGATCCACGTCTAAGGCAAGAGGAAATTAACAACCGTACTACTTATGTATTGAGAAATTTAGAAATCACAGCTAGAAATTTGGAGTTTACTGTTCCAAATTTGGAAAAAAAAGTTTGATCGATCCACCAAAGATATGCATACTAAATTCGAGGGAGTGCATAATATGTTGACCACTTTTGTTAATGAGTATTGCAATAACAGGAACCCTTTCCAACCTCTGGAAACTTCTCAGCCTTCGACATCTTTTCAACCTTATCCCCTTCCCCCATCGCAACTTGTATATCCATTGCAACCACCATCACCAAGGACTTTCATGCAACCTCACAGAACACCTATTGTACCACCCAGGAATGTTCCTTTCTTTAACACTCCTCTAAGATATCCCCAAGAACCACAGCCTCCTCATCAACCCAGAAACCCATTACTCGATTATCTCCTGCTTCATAACCACAACCCATACCCTATCATCGAATTAGATTTCCCTACATATTCTGGAGAGGAAGGAGTGGCAGATTGGCTGAGACAAGTCGAACAGTATTTTAAACTCCATCACACTAAAGAACATCAATGTGTAGAAATTTGTTCATTCGCTTTAAAAAAAGAAGCCTTGCAGTGGTATCGTTGGTATGTGAACATTGTGGCCAGTTTTTAAGGAGAAAATATTGGTCAGATTTAACTTTGAAGAAATAGAAAGACCATATGAAACTTTATCCAAACTTAAGCATCATACAACAGTTAGATCTTATTTTAGTAAGTTTGAACAGTTGCAGGCTATAGTAGAAACTCTTCCACCAAAGTACTTGCTTGATAGTTTTATTGGAGGATTAAAAGAAGAAATTAGGTATGATGTCCCCACTTCAAGACCAGTGGACTTTAGGGAGGCAGTAGCATTAGCAAAAATGTTTGAAAGTAAAAGCCTTCAAACCAAAAAAATTAAGTATCCATCACCTAGCACTTCAACTACCAATTCCAGTCAACCGCCTCCACCAAAGTCATCACAAGAGTCCACTTCCTATTCTCACTATAGCCATGTTAATAGCTCCAAAGATACTCAACTTGAATCCCTGGCAAAAAGTAGAGGACTCACTCCTAACCAAATCATTGCATTGAGAAGGAAAAATTTGTGTTACGGTTGTAAAGAAAAATGGTCAGGAGATCACAAATGTAAAATTCCAAAAGTCTATGTGCTGGAAGGAATGATGCCATTACAGGATTAGGAGGATTCCAATGCTAGTGAGGTACCCATGACAGAATCCGACATACAAGTTGAAGAGACTTTAGCCATCACCTTGCAAGCTTTATGTGGAATTCCTACTTTATCCACCATTAAAGTAAGAGGCAGTATTCAAGGTAAACTTTAATATTCTAATTGATTCTGGTTCTACCCATAGCTTCATCAATGATAAATTTGCTAGGAAATTGGGTTTAAAAATTGATGAAACTAAACTATTTGAAGTAATGGTGGCCAATGGGGAGAAACTAACTGGTTTGGGGGTTTGTAATGATGTTGTGCTCAAGTGCCAAGGATGTACCATGGTAGTGGATTTGCTCTTATTTCCTTTAGATGGCTGTCAGGTGGTGCTTGGGGCTTAGTGGATGAAGAGCTTGGGAGAGATAACACTTAGACCAGTTACAAGTTAATTTGTTTACGATGATAAGCCTTATATTTGGCAGGGTTTGAAACAGGATGAGTTGAAATTCATTAACAAGAGAAGGCTAAATAAAGAGTATGTGGATGGCCAGATAGCTATGATGATATGTTGTCATCTTATACAGTCAGAGCATAATGTAATTTCTATTCCATCAGAAATTGATGCCATGCTCAAGAAATATCCCCTGATCACTAACCCCTCTCCAAATTTACCACCACCAAGACCCCATGACCATCGAATACCCCTTTTGCCAAATTCTAAACCTATTTGTCTAAGACCTTACGAGCACTCATATCATATCAAAAGCGAGTTGGAAAAAATAATTCGAGACATGTTAGATTCTGGCATTATTAGGCCTAGTCATAGTTCTTACTCATCTCCTGTTGTTATGGTGAGAAAGAAGGATGGAACATGGAGGCTATGTATTGATTATAGGAGGTTGAATGCATAGACCATTAAGGACAAGTTTCCAATTCCATTAATTGAAGAGCTTTTTGATGAGTTACATGGTTCTCAATATTATTCGAAACTGGACTTAAGATCTGGTTATGATCAAATATAATACTTGAAGAAGATATCCACAAAACTAATTTTAGTACCCATGATGGCCACTAAGAATTTGTGGTGATTCCATTTGGGTTGGTAAATGCCCCTTCCACCTTTCAATCTCTCATGAATGATATATTCTGAGCATATTTGAGAAAATTTATCTTGATGTTCTTTGATGATATACTTGTGTATAGTAAAACCTGGAATGAGCATCTCAAACACCTTGAAATAAATTTTCATCTTTTGCAGAAAAATGCTTTGATTATCCAGCTTTCCAAATGTTAGTTTGCCAAGCAATCTATTGATTACCTACGTCATGTTATTTCTGCCAAAGGCCTTTTAGTCGATCCTAGCAACGTGCAGGTTGTCCTTAATTGGCCAATTCCACAAAGCTTGAAAGCCTTAAGATGGTTTTTGGATCTTATAGGTTACTACCGCAAATTTACAAAAGGATATGGTATAATTGCTAAGCGTTTAACCTAAATGCTGAAGAAGGATGCTTTTAGATGGAGTGATGAAGCAAAAAGAAGCTTTTGAGCAGTTAAAGCAATGCTTGGTTAGCTTTATCTACTTATGAGAAAGAACTATTGATATCATTATTGCTAAAAAAATGTCACAATACTTGATGGGGAGACAATTTGTAATAAAGACTGACCATCATAGTTTAAAATACTTGTTAATACAACAAATATGGGTGTGCAAGGGAAATTGTTGGATAAACTCCATGCATTCGATTATAAGGTGGAATATAAAAGTGGCGAGGAGAATAAGGTAGCTGATGTTTTGTCAAGGAGAGGTGAAATCGAGATGAATAAAATACTAGTCCAAGCCATATCCATAGTGCAGACTCCTTGGCTACAAAAAATCAAAGAAGCTCTGCATAATTCACCACGGTATCGGCAACTATTAGCAAGAGTGTAAGAAAAAGAACTACCAGAAAGTAAACACAAGGCTGTTGAAGACTTGATATTCAGAAAAGGGAAAATTTTAGTTGATCATCACTTAAACCAATTGACACAATTTCTTGTTAAAGAGTACCACTCCTCTCCTTTAGGGGGCAGTCAGGGGTTAAAGCAACTCTGCATAGATTAAAGCAGGTTTTTTATTGGAAAAATTAAAAACTAGTGTTGAAGGCTTTGTCGAATTTTGTGAGGAGTGCCAAAGAAATAAGCATGAGAACATATTGGTGCCAGGCTTACTGTAGCCACTTCCTACACCTGACAAGATTTGGTTTGACATTTCCATGGATATTATTACATGTTTACCTAAAAGCTACAAGTACACTGTCATATTTGTAGTAGTTGATAGACTAAGTAAGTATGCTCATTTCTTTCCACTTCAACATCCATATATTGCAAAAGATGTAGAATTAGTTTTTTTTCAAGCGGTCTTTAAATTACACGGGCTGCCTAAAACTATTGTAAGTGACAGAGACACTATCTTCACAAGCATCTTTTGGCAAGAGCTTTTTAAGCTTCAAGGTAGTTCACTTAAACTCAATTCAGCCTACCATCCCCAAAGTTGTTGAATAAAATTTTGGAAGGTTATCTAAGGTGTTATGTGTATCATAAGCCTAGTGAATGGTCCAGATGGCTGCCCTTAGCTGAATATTGGTATAACATTACTTGGAAGACTCCTACAAAAATTACCCCCTACATGATTGTATATGGCATTGATCCCCCCAACTTGCTTTCTTATGTACCCACTACTGCCAAGGTTGAACAAGTAGAAGAAGAATTATTCACTCGAGATATTATGATACAATTCCTCAAAGATAGTCATAAATTGTCTCAAGAAAGAATGATAAAATATGCAGATATGAGAAGAACTGATAGCAATTTGAAGTTGAATGGGAATATCTAAAATTGCAACCTTATAAGCAGATTACAACCAGGAATTACAAAGCCCACAAGCTTTCACCCAAATTTTATGGCCCTTACAAGGTCATAGAGAAAATAGGTTATGTCGCTTATAAATTGCAATTCACTGAAAATACTTGAATTCATAATGTTTTTCATGTTTCACAATTGAAAAAGAAGATAAGGGATACTGTGATGGTACAAGATAGCATTCCCAGTTTTACAGAAGAACTTGTTGAACAACTGGAAAAAATACTAGATAGAAGGATGATTCCTAGAAATAATGATGTAGTGGTGCAAATTCTAGTTAAATGGAAAGACAGACCTGAAGAAGAGGCTACTTGGGAAGTTTATTTGCCAATGATCAAGAAGTTCACTACACTAGACCTTGAGACAAGGTCTGTTTTTGAAGTGCAGGGGAGATGTAACAACCATAGTTTGATAGCCATGATTATGGTGAGCAAAAATTGGTGTGAGAGGATTGAGGAAGAAGAAGCCTTTGCAACTAAGCACTGTTCACCAGAGTTGGCTGGAGATCATCGGAAAGGAACGCTGGGAATAGCAGGCACTTGTCAGAGGCAGAAAACATGAATATCTGGGTGTATGTTTGATGCAGCTCAGGCCAGAGATGAAAATACGCAACCCATAATTCTCCAAGGAATAAGTCGCACACGACTTAAGGGATATATAAGTCACACACGACTTAAGAAAAAGGCTATAGGTCATCCACGACCGAAGGGGTCACGTAAGGGGGAGCTGCGACTTAACAAAGCTCGGGGAAAAGAGCTACGACCTAACAGATCAGTTGGAAAAGAGTTACGACTTAATGGAAGCTTAAGTCGTTCGGGTTTGATGAGTCGCACACGATCTAACGGCATGGCTATAAGTCGTCCACGACTTAACAAAAAGCAGGAAGAAGTTCCAATGGTTGAAGGCCTTAAGTCGGAAGCGGGTTACGACTTAGCTGAGTCGTGGGAAGTTACCGTTCCTTCAAGCTACCGACGAGTTACGACTCATGTTAATTCGTTGAAGTCTTAAGTCGTCCATGTTTAAGTCGCATGAAGGTGTTGTCTGAAAATGTCTCTTAAGTCGTCAACCGTTTGTTCCTTATGTTGTATGTAGTTAGGTCGTCTACGACCTAAGTGATGTAATATGTTGTGATTCTGTAAGTCGTAAGTCGTGACGTTGCGTTGTAATTTTTTTTTTTTCTCTTTGATTCGTTGAATGTTAAGTCGTGAGTCGTGATGTTGTAATATCGATGAGTCGTATGTCGTCTATATTGAGTCACTGCTGATGAGTCGCTGCCGACCCAAGGATGAGTCGTAAGTCGTGTACGACTTAAGGGGCTGGGCGAAAGGCTATAAATATGCGTGTGTTGTAACTTGAATCTTGTACCGTTGGGTCGTAAGTCGTCACTTTTGTGTGTTTTTAGATCGTGTACGACCTAAGTTGAGTCGGCATTGTGTTGTAACTGATAAGCCGTGTACGTTGAGTCGCTGCCGACATATGATGAGTCGTAAGTCGTGAACGACTTAAGGCACCGGTTGTGAAATGCTATAAATAGGGAGTGTGTTGTACAGTTTTAAAAGGTTGATTGTTGAATAAAAAAAACTTTGTTTAATTGCTGTGTGCTTTCATTTAAATTGGTAGTTGAGTGTGATCTCCTATCTCCACTTTCGGTTATTCGAGTGCGCTCGAATCAACGATCGTTGAAGCCAATTCACGGTATCAAGTGCGCTTGATCAACGTTTGAAGAATTGTAGATCTTCTCTCACGGTATCGTGCGCGATCAACGTGTCGAAGATAGCTAGAATTCAGTATCTTTGTGATCAACGAATTTGGGCATTTCAGTATCTTCAATCCACAGTTTGCTACTTTCATCGATCTATATCGTTTTGTTATTATCCGTTGCGTCAGTTTTTGGTATCAGAGCTAGACTTAGCCAATCATAGCTAAGCCGATTCTTGGAGCCAAGGAGTTTGAAGTTGGTGTTCATCGTATTCATCTTGAAGTTGCAACAAGTTAGAAGCTTTCGATCCATTCCATTTTGGATCAAGGTGTGAAAAGAATTTGATGTGTAGGCCGAGTTTGTATTGAAGTGTTAAGCTTGTGTGAGCAAGTTGAAGTTTGATTTGTAGAAGATTTGTGAAGTTTTGAAGTGTTTGTGTTGATTTAATCATGCCACCAAGGAGAGCTAATCGTCATCAAAATGTTGAAGCGTTGTATGGAAGAGAAGAAGCCGAGCAAATGGAACAACGCATTAATGAGAAATTTGATGAAGGTATTGGAAAGCTAGAGAAGTTGATGAATGATTTGAATCAAAACCAAAGGAGGAGATCACCAGTCTCGAACCATGGAGGAAACAGAGTTTCGCCATCGGTTATGGAAGCGAGAAGGGTATCACCGCAATCTTTTAGAGAGAGAAGAGAAACATCAATTTCATCGAGGAGAGATCACCATGACTATGGACATGAAGGGAGAAGAACTCCACGTGAGTTTGAAGATGAGCCATATCAAGATGAAGAGAGACATAGTAGAAGAGACATGCGTGATCGAAGGGATGTCGATGGTCGAGATCGATATAAACATACATTTGATTTTGATGAAGATGGTGATAGAGCTAGCATTCATTATCGAGATCGAGACCAAGTTCGAAATTCATATCGGGATGTAGAAGATGATCGACGTTGGGAGACGGGTATAAAGATGGAAATTCCAGAATTCAAGGGTGGAATGGTTGCAGAAGAATTCTTGGATTGGTTGTCTAATTTTGAAGAGATCTTTGATTTCAAAGAGGTTCCGGAGAATCGTCGAGTGAAGTTGGTTGCTACTAGGTTGAGGGGGAGAGCTTTAGCGTGGTGGGAGCAAACTAAACTTACGAGAGAAAGAATGGGAAAGTCAAAGATTGTTACATGGGAGAAGACGAAGAAGATGATGAAAGCTACATTTTTACCTTACAACTATCAATCACTTATGTACCAGAGATTGCATAATCTAAGGCAGGGGACAAAGTCAGTTAATGATTATGCAGATTAATTTTACCAACTCATTGCCATGAATGATATTATGGAGACAGAAGAACAGTTGACTGCAAGATTCGTTGGAGGGTTGCGGATGCAGATCCAGGATATTGTTAATATGTTCGATCCAAGATCTGTGGCGGAAGCACACCAAAAGGCGTTGGCTTGGGAGAAGCAGGGAAGGCGTGGAGGTGGTGTGTTTACTAATTCCAACAATCAAGTAAAGGGTGTTAGTGGGAGTTCCAATGTTTCTAAAGCTGTCAATAAGCCAGTTGTGAATGAAGTTGCGATGGCAAAGATCAACAACAGTTTCAAACGTTACAATTGCCAGGAAGTGGGTCACAAGAGTAATGAATGTCCGAAGCCGAAGAAACGAACTATGATTGCTGAAGTTGTAGGTGAGGATGTTAGGGAAGGTTATTCTAGTCCAGTTGAGGAGGATGAACAAGATATTGCGTCAGGAGATGAAGGATGTAATCTTATGATGAGGAGGTCTTGTTTAATACCGAAGCAGGAAGAAGAAGCAAGTTGGTTGAGGAGTAACATCTTTCAGTCAACGTGCACTATTCTGGGGAAGGTTTGTAAATTTGTGATTGACGCGGGAAGTTGTGACAATATTATTTCTACCGAAGCTGTGAGGAAGTTGAAGCTAAAAACGGAAAAGCATCCAAATCCTTACAAGTTAGCGTGGTTGAGAAAAGGAGGAGAGGTGAAGGTGGACAGGCGAGTTCGAGTTCCATTTTCTATTGGGAAGAAGTATAAAGACGAAATTTGGTGTGATGTGGTGGAAATGGATGTTTGTCACTTGCTTTTAGGAAGACCATGGCAGTATGATCGAGAAGTGCAGCATGACGGTCGAACCAATAGCTATAGTTTTATGTTTGAAGGCGTTAAGATTATTTTAGTTCCAAAGAAGAGACAACAAGAAGAGAGTAAATCTGAGGAGATTGAGGAGCTGAAAACTTTATTGACTTTGAAAGAATTTGTTGAAGAAGTAGAGGAGAGTCCCGAAGTGTTTTTGTTGATTGGACGTGAAGCTACTAAATCTGTTGAAGTTCCTGAAGAAGTAAAGCCAGTATTGGAAGAATTCAGTGATGTGTTTCCTAAAGAGTTACCAACGGAGTTACCACCGTTGAGGGATATTCAACATCAGATTGATCTTGTGCCAAGGGTAGTGTTACCACACAGGCCACATTACAGGATGAGTCCTAAAGAGCATGAGGAACTGAGAAGGCAGGTGGAGGAGTTGTTAGAACATGGGCGTGTTCAGGAGAGCTTGAGTCCTTGTGCAGTGCCAGCTTTATTGGTGCCAAAGAAGGATGGTTCGTGAAGGATGTGTACGGACAGTCGGGCTCTAAATAAAATCACTGTGAGATACAGATTTCCTATGCCGAGGTTTGATGATTTGATTGACCAGTTGAGTGGAGCTATTGTGTTTTCAAAGATTGACTTGAAAAGTGGATACCATCAGATTCGTATTAGACCGGGTGATGAGTGGAAGACTGCTTTTAAAACCTGGAAAGGTCTATACGAATGGTTGGTTATGCCGTTTGGTTTATCGAATGCACCGAGTATTTTTATGAGAGTGATGAACCAGATTTTCAGACCATTCATTGGGAAGTTTGTAGTAGTTTACTTTGATGATATTTTAATCTATAGTGGGAGTATGGAAGAACACATCCAGCATTTGCGTGAAGTATTGTTGATTCTACGGCAGGAGAAATTTCATGCTGCAACAAAGAAGTGTGTGTTTATGATGCACAGTATTTTGTTTCTGGGATATGTTCTGTCAAAGGAAGGCATTCAAGTGGATGAAAGTAAAGTAGAGGCTGTCAGGAGTTGGCCACAACCCAAGACAATTACTGAAGTGAGAAGCTTTCATGGATTGGTATCTTTCTATCGAAGGTTCATTCCACATTTTAGTAGTGCAATGGCACCTGTAACCGATTGCATGAAAGGAAAGAAGTTTGAGTGGTCAGAAGAAGCAGGGGTTGCTTTTGAGAAGATCAAGACTCTATTGACGACAGCACCAATTCTAGTTTTACCGGATTTTCAATTGTTGTTTGAATTGCATACTGATGCATCGAAGGTTGGGGTTGGTGGAGTCTTGAGTCAAAAAGGAAGACCAGTTTCTTATTTTAGTAAGAAGTTATCTAGAGCTAAGTTGAGATATAGCACTTATGATGTTGAGTTTTACGCAATTGTTCAAGCTGTGAAGCACTGGAGACATTGTCTATTTCAGAAGGAGTTTGTTCTTTATACGGATCATGAAGCTTTGAAGCATTTGCAAGGGCAAGACAAAATTTCAGCTAGGAACGCTTCATGGGTCGTGTATCTACAGCAGTTTACTTTTGTTGTAAAGCACAAATCAGGGGTGACGAATCGTGTAGCTGATGCATTGAGCAGGAGGAATCATTTGTTGACAACGATGAAGGTTGAAGTGATAGGATTTGAGCTATTGCCAGAATTGGTTGAAGAGGATCCTTACTTTGCAAAGTTTGTTGAGAAAGTTAAGGATGGGAGTACTGATGAGTTTGTGTTGGTAGATGGATTCTTATTCAAGGGGAATCAATTATGCATACCAGATTGTAGTCTTAGGATGAAAATTGTAAAAGAGTTACATGAAGAAGGCCATGTGGGTAGAGATCGAACATTGCAGTTGATTTCTCAACCTTATTATTGGTCGTCGATGAGAAGGGAAGTTGAAAGATTTGTGCGTAGATGTCATGTTTGTCAGGTTTCGAAAGGGACAACTACCAATGCGGGATTATATATGTCGTTACCTGTACCGACTAAACCTTGGGTTGATGTGAGTATGGATTTTGTTTTGGGGTTGCCCAGAACTCAAAGGGGTAACGATTCCATTTATGTAGGGGTTGATCGATTTTCGAAAATGGCACATTTTATTGCTTGTAAGAAGACGGCGGATGTTGTTCATGTTGCTCAGTTATTTTTCAAAGAGATATATCGACTTCATGGGTTACCAGAATCTATCGTTTCGGATAAGGATACTAGATTTTTAAGTCATTTTTGGCTAAGTTTGTGGAAGATGGTGGGAACGAAGTTAAACTTTAGCAGCGCTTATCATCCGCAAACAGATGGACAGACAGAAGTTGTCAACAGATCGTTGGGAAATTTGTTGCGATGGCTTGTGAAGGACAATCTGAAGAGTTGGGACATGAAGTTATGCCAGGCAGAGTTTGCACATAATCATGCAGTGAATCGTAGTACGGGTTTCAGTCCATTTCAGATTGTATATTCAAATCTACCCAGGGGACCGCTGGACTTAACGGTAGTATCACAACCGAAGGGGACGGTTAAACGAGCTGTAGACTTTGTTGATGGGTTGACTGAATGTCATAAAATCGTTCAGGAGCGATTGGAGAAATCAAATGAGAAGTGTAAAAGATCCGCAAAGCGAAGAATTGTTGAGTTTAATGAAGGAGATTTGGTATATGCTGTGTTAACAAAGGATGTTTTACACTGGGCGCTTACAACAAGTTGAAAGCCAGAAAAATTGGTCCTGTAGAAGTCGTGAAATGGATTAATGAAAATGCTTATAAGTTGAAGCTACCGGAAGATGTGTACACTTATGACGTATTCAATGTTAAACATCTCGTGCCATATTATGGGAATGAACAATCCAATGTGGAAGAATTTACAAATTCGAGGACGAATTTTTCTCAACCTGGGGAGGATGATGCAGCTCAGGCCAGAGATGAAAATACGCAACCCATAATTCTCTAAGGAATAAGTCGCACATGACTTAAGGAAGATATAAGTCGCACACGACTTAAGAAAAAGGCTATAGGTCGTCCACGACCGAAGGGGTCGCGTAAGGGGGAGCTGCGACTTAACAAAGCTCGGGGAAAAGAGCTACGACCTAACAGATCAGATGGAAAAGAGTTACGACTTAATGGAAGCTTAAGTCGTTCGGGTTTGATGAGTCGCACACGATCTAACGACATGGCTATAAGTCGTCCACGACTTAACAAAAAGCAGGAAGAAGTTCCAATGGTTGAAGGCCTTAAGTCGGAAGCGGGTTACGACTTAGCCGAGTCGTGGGAAGTTACCATTCCTTCAAGCTGCCGACGAGTTACGACTCATGTTAAGTCGTTGAAGTCTAAATTCGTCCATGTTTAAGTCGGATGAAGGTGCTGTCTGAAGATGTCTCTTAAGTCGTCAACCGTTTGTTCCTTATGTCGTATGTAGTTAGGTCGTCTACGACCTAAGTGATGTAATATGTTGTGATTCTGTAAGTCGTAAGTCGTGACGTTGTGTTGTAATTTGTTTGTTTTTTTTCTTTGAGTCATTGAATGTTAAGTCGTGAGTCGTGATGTTGTAATATCGATGAGTCGTATGTCGTCTATATTGAGTCATTGCTAATGAGTCTCTGCCGACCTAAGGATGAGTCATAAGTCGTGTACGACTTAAGGTGCTGGGCGAAAGGCTATAAATATGTGTGTGTTGTAACTTGAATCTTGTACCGTTGGGTCGTAAGTCATCACTTTTGTGTGTTTTTAGATCGTGTACGACCTAAGTTGAGTCGGCATTGTGTTGTAACTGATAAGCCGTGTACGTTAAGTCGCTGCCGACATATGATGAGTCGTAAGTCGTGAACGACTTAAGGCACCGGTTGTGAAATGCTATAAATAGGGAGCGTGTTGTACATTTTTAAAAGGTTGATTGTTGAATAAAAAAAACTTTGTTTGATTGCTGTGTGCTTTCATCTAAATTGGTAGTTGAGTGTGATCTCCTATCTCCACTTTCGGTTATTCGAGTGCGCTCGAATCAACGATCGTTGAAGCCAATTCACGGTATCAAGTGCGCGTGATCAACGTTTGAAGAATTGTAGATCTTCTCTCATGGTATCGTGCGTGATCAACGTGTCGAAGATAGCTAGAATTCGGTATCTTTGTGATCAACGAATTTAGGCATTTCAGTATCTTCAATCCACCGTTTGCTACTTTCATCTATCTATATCGTTTTGTTATTATCCGCTGCGTCAATGTTTAGTGTCAGTGTGAATGCTTGATATATCAGTATCTGGATTGTAACTGGGCCGAGTTGAATCTAGAAAATAATGTGCAATTTGTCTTTATAAATACTGCCATGATTATTTTGTAAGTATGTGAAGAAACTTGTGACAATAAAAATCATATTACTTTGTTACCGTACTGTGAGGATAATCTTCTTTCCATTCCATTTTTTTGTTAATATATTATCCATTTTTTTTTCTCAGATTTAATACATTCTTGTTGAATTCCTTTTATCTGCTATAGGTTAATTCATTTGCTGTTCATTTTGTTCTCTTTTAACACTTTAGTTCCTAATTCTTGAATCAACTAGTTTTCCTTTCCAGTCTTTAATCTTGTTCTTTTTTATGTTTTAGTAATCTTCCAGTATACTATAACCCCCGAGTTCTTCTTCCTTGCTATCAATTCAAGTTTCTGTCTTTGTACATTCCTCTAGTTTCATTTGTTAAAGTCTTGTGAAGCAATCTTGTTAAACATTCTTGTGTGAATTTAATGTTTTCTAAAATTGATGTTCTTGTCAAAGATATATGTATGTGAATGTCTCTATTCTATGTAGTAGCCATGTCTTCTTCTTCGAGAAAATTTGCATTTTTCCCCTGATACTTCCTTCGAGCCACAGTTGAATTTTGCTATTTATTGATTTTCTTAAAAGTTTGCCAACCACTATCCGACATTTTCTGCTATTTTGTGTGCACAACAAATCTATGCACGTGCACAAGTTTTAAATCATCTTCTATCTTCCAGACCTCATCTTCTTCTTCCAAATTTCTTACCTTAACGGCCATGGCCAAAAGCATAGATCAACCAGGGCCTACCAAATTGAAACATTGTATTGATTTCATATAAATTTCATTTTTAACTTTAAATATAGTTCAATCAATCAACATGAAAATGTAAATTTCCAGATCTATAGAAATGGAATTTGAATTAAATGTCAGAGCATAGGACTAGAATAAAACATTGTATTTTAAAATATATAGACTTAGTTTCAATTTAACAAAGTAAAGAAAAGCAGCTAATCAATTTGAAAATGTAAACATTCAGATCCGAAAAATTACACTTTAATTAGAATGTTCGTAAACATAGTATTACACTTAAATATTGTTTAAAACATAAACAAATTTAATTTTGATATGTTAAATGAAAACTCAATCATATTATTCAACAAATAATTCAATCTTCATAAATAATTTTCAGTTAAGCAAGACAATAATACATAATACAAATTATGAAAGTCAAATAAATTTCTGTCAAACATTACAAAATCACTACCTATATATAGAAAATGACATACCCTGTTACCCAGTCCTTAAAATGCACCTTTTTGACGATGCCTTTGATTTGCACCTTGAATGAAGAATGCTTCTGGATCCGATTGAATTACCTTAGGCTGTTGCCTAGAAATCATACATTGAATGATGATATCTCCTCAGATCTTCAAGATCCATAACTTCTCCTTGCAAGAGATGGATGAAAGGCTTATTTTTGATCTATTTATTGGAGCTGAAAGATTTTGGAAATTTGTTTTCTTTTTTTGTTTCCGCCATGAAAAGTTCGAAAGAAAGAAAGAGAAAGAATGAATGAGAATGAAAATGAATTGTACATACAGAATGAATTGGAGAATATGTTTTATTTGAAAGAATAAAATTTCTCATTCTTAAATTAAAACGTCCCTAATTAATTCCCTTGATTGTTTCTCTCCAATCATTTCATTACACGCATGTCATCAAATGACATAAAATTTCTACAAATCATGTCATCAAATGACATAAAATTTCCATAAATCATTTCATACAATTATCTTTAAATTACATTGATATCGTATACCATTGGGCGCAAATATTACTTTTATAAATGTGTTAAAATAATTATAAAAAACTTTCAAATATCAAATAAATAATATTTCTCAAATGTCAATTAATTTAATCAATTTACAATATTCTATAAATTAATAAATCATGTGGTTTTTGTAGAGAATTTATCATTACTTTTGTGTGATTCAAAGGTGTAAATTCAATCAGCGATTAATATCGAACTATTCGAATATTAACGTTCACACATCACTTAGCAGGTGGTGTGACATTTTGACCGAATTTATTGTTTTTGCATCTTTTGGTAAAATCCAATTTTATTATTATAAGCGGTACCGGATAGTGACAATTATTTAAACCAATTCTCTTCGTCAAAATTATATCACATTAGGACTTATGGAATGTGGTAACGGTAAAAATTCCAGTATAGTCCTTATTTAACTTTATAATCCAAACACAAACTTCTTGGCTCAATAATAACAATAATTATTAACCGATGTGCTTTAGAGACCGACTCTGAGTTGACTTCAGATGACCGTGATGCTAACCTCATATAACCGAGGAGACGAATCCTCTCTTGAATGGTGTTCCACTTCCAATGCTTCCATTTGATCCAACTATAGTTGTTCGATGGACGTCGTGCCATGATTTAACTATAATCAAAACGGAGCTTCCACATTGAAGATCAACAGTATTCTCAAGTCGAGAGAACTGTGTAAATTGGTCACATCGATATTCTCCGTTCGACCTTAGTTATATTAACCAACAGAAATTTATCGAGCGGATCTTTCCATAGTTATCCAATAACTATCAGTACGCAACCCCTTGGTGCCTCCAGTAGTCATGAGTAATACACAGCCCAACATTTGAAGAGCGTTACGTCCTCTAGTTTCAACGAATACGTCGATATCCAGTTTCAATGCATCTTGACTTGGAACATTTAAAATGGTATATTTGTTTCATCGTGATAAATTACTCACGGTTACAACACTCTGTAACTTCTATCACAAAACATACCATTTATGGTTTTTCTATTAAATATATAATTTTAATTAAATTGATTATTAATATAACCGTAATATATCAAGTAAATGATAGAAAGAAAATACTTTCATTTCGAACAAGATCGGTCGACGACAAATTACATAATTGCCCCTAAGGCATACCCCTTACTCTATCAGCTATTAGGGTAAAAAAAGAGTATCAATGTCTTATAGATACAAATAGTCATTAAAAATAATGTCATGTGATCATAAACGTCTATGCCAAATGTAAGTATGGTCACTAATGGAAGGCCACTAATATGCACAGCCACTAAAATACGGCCAATACAATGTATGGTCACTAATATAAGACCAATACCATTCATCAAAACATCTACCAAATCCAAAACCAAGAGGTATGAACTTGCATTCCATTTTCCCTTGTAGCCCAACAGTCTACGTAAAGACATTATGAGGAAATCGGGTCGGTCCGGGAGCTAAACGTTTTGGTTCTGGGAATTATTGCCTAAATCAGCCACTGATCGGTGGACCTGTCAATGCTACCGGTCCATGGTTTTTCTTGACGGTAATGCTTAGCTCGGGGCACGATCCGAAGCCCGATTTTTGCTTGTTTTTTACGCCACCTTCTCCATCGACTCACATGCCTATCCAACCATATTGTCTTTGTCAACATTTAAAGTTTGGTGCTTTATGGTTGAGTCTGTGTGCCGATTCCTTTGAGTGTTTGGGAGGGATGTTCATATCGTCAAGAATCCTTTTCCCGACCGTTTGCTGCCAAAATGTGATGTAATCTCGGTAACCCAACTTACTTGATCATATCACCTTCCTTCATTGTAGATGTATATTTGTATGTTACATACAATTCACAGGCATTTACATTTATACTTCCTAATTCACATTTCGAGCTTCACCGGAGCGATTACTCGACCAAGTATCGCCTCATGCAACTTAGCACACTTGATAGTCGTTATGACTATAAGACATGCTCGTGACATGCTTATACACCCATATGTTTTCACATAAACATATTTTAAAAAAATTGACTGTTTAATAATCAATCTTACTTTTATTTACTACATTTTTTCTATATAAGTCCAAATATCCTCTTCTATTATTTTATAAAATCATGCAACTATTTTATGAAATACATAATTAGCATATATATAATAATGAATTAGAATTTAATTAATTTATAACCATGTTATAAATTAATATCAACTCTATCTAACTCTATTCAATATGAATAGAACACAATGTTTCTATATACCGGATCTTATCAATTATCCCGAATATAAACTCAAACTAATCCAATCAAATAGGGGAATAATTACAATTATATATATATAATTATAGAGATTTATACCAAAATATAGAGTTATAATTCCAATCATCTAAGTTGTAAATTCCGAAGTGTCCAAATCCCGTCCAAGTTCATAGTATGTCGTAGATAATCTCATCATGAGTGCAACAACAAAGCTTTGCATCTCGATTGGACCTCATATACAAAAGATATGAATTTGATAAAAATTGAAATATAAATATTAATTGATTAATTAATTAAACACTTAGTTAACCAATCACCTTTATAATCCTTCCCCAAATCCACTCATGTACCTATACATGCACAATTACCCATTGTCATGCATCTTCTCTCCCCTAGTGCTCATGCAATATTCCACAAAATGACGAACGATCAATTGCAACGCGCTCCTCTACGCCTCCTCTCTGCGATGCACCCAATTAAACCAAGTCTGCCTCCCTACACCAAATTGCGACATTGTCCCCTCCATGCACGGCTACAAATGCCGCACTCACCATTAGCTGACTGGAGTTTAAGAATTTGGTGCAAGAAGATGCATGTCGCCAAGAGAAACACAACTATGCCTTTTGTTTCGCTCAACTCCCCTTTAAACATCACTTAGACCCAAACCTTAGCCAACGACTATACATTGACGAACTCCTCAAGCATTGCCGCGCATGCTGAGACCAACATAGATTCGAAGCCCTCCTCAACATGAGTTCAACGGTTCTTGTATCATCATCTATCTGGATCATAGTTCTTTAAATCGGGGAAAACCCAATATCCACTTTTTAAGGTCCGTCTAGATTTAGAGAGTAAAATGAATTGCGGGATCCTAGGAATTATCTAAGTATGGAGTGAATATAAATATATATGTGTGTGTGCGTATAATTTAATTTCTTAAATAAATCTCCGCACTTTTCGTGTTCGTACGATTACACGACACATCGGATTGCCACAGATTTATGAATTTAGGGAAGGTAGGGTTGGATGGAACGAAGGGGATTCGGGCTTTGATATTGGACAAAGAAATAAATGTGAAGGATTTTCTAGAAATGGAGGGAATAATAGGCTTAAATGGGCTTGGATGATTTATTTTGGGCTTAAATTGTTATTTATAATTAATTTTTCCTTTTCCTTTAAATAATTTTTTATTTTTTAATTTATTAATAAATTAATTAATTTAAATTAATTCACATTTCATTTTACACGATATAATTAGACAGTTGAACAATTTATTTAATATCAACATATTATCCGAAAAGAATTTATTAATTTATTCAATTTACTAAAGTAAAATTTTCATTAAGTAGAAATTAGTTAAGTATAATTCATTTTCAAGAATAATAATTATCAAATCGAATTTGAATAATTTTTATTTTAATTAGATTTTATTTATCTTACATCATAGAAAACTAGGTTTTTACACCTATTTTATCCTCGACGTATGTGTTTCTATTTTTAATCGCTTTATATTTCAGTTATAACTTATTAGATATGGTCAATTATATATTGATCTGATAGCAAATGATATTTTGTTCTGCTTTGCTAATCATATCGTCTTATTCGAGAAAGTTATACGTTCGCTAAGTGCTTATCGTTTTATGTTTAAATAGAAAATAGTTGTAAAACTAGATTGGTCAACCCATCTAGCTCAATTGGTAGAGCTCAATGCTCTTAAACTTGTGGCGGTAGGTTCAAGCTCACGGTGGATGATTAATCTTTGTGAATCACCCCTTTTATACTAATGATGCATGATCCCTAATGCATTAAGCTTTTCTGATAGGTAAGAAAAATATTGTGACTTATTTTTGTTAATGTTACAATAGTTATACGAGGTTCAGAGTTGAGTGAAACTATCAAGGTTCAATGTTGAGTGAAACCATTGAGGTTCAAAGTTGAGTGAATTTGTACTAATGATTCTAGATAGGTCAAACAAAAGAAATTTACATTGAAAAATAGTATGTATGAGTTTTGAGCATTTTCGCAAAATTATACTAAAGTAGTATAACTATGATACTTCCCATCTTAAATATTGATTCATCCTTTTGATGTAGGATCTTTAGTGCATAAGGATTCTCTAATGTTTGATTAAACAAGCAAAACCTATGTCATTGGGTTTTGTTGGTGTTAGGATTTACCAAGTAATTATGTTAGGTAGAAAGTAAGTGAATTTTGAACGAAAGCCAAGTAAATAAAGAAATTTACCCAAGAAAATAGTTTTATATATATATATAAGTTTACAAAAATGCTCAGAGATTTCTATTGAAGTGTTAGTGGAATTTTTCTTAACATCGGTACTTAAGAATCGAAGGGCAAGCTTCGGTCCATTGTTTGGTTTATAGGACTTCGGTAGGATGGTTAACGATGGCATTAGGATACCGATGGCTTTAGATTAATATTGAAAGTTAAGTTGAATCTGTTAGGATAATACCAAGAGGAGTAGGTGCCGAATAGACTGAGAGTATGTTCTAAGAATGATGCCGAAAGAAAAAGTACAAAAAGTAAAGACATCGAGGTTTATAGTGGTTTGGCCTAAATCGCTGCGTCCACTTTGTTCTTTCCTTCTTTAGAGTTCTACACCAAAGCCGAAAGGCTATTACAGTGATGAGTTAGCATTATCCTCCATTAGTGAGTTTTTACAAGGAACTCTAATATAGGAAAGTACAATATATTCTTAGTATATGAATTATGTGTTGGCCAGAAGATCCTTGTTGCATTGGGATGTTTGTCTACTTGTAGAGATCTTGATGCTTTGTCATTAGCTGAATGCTTTTACCATGGATTGACCACTTTCTTTATATATGGCGTTAAGATTTAGAGACGTGTTGATGCCCGACTAACATGAAAATTAACACGGATTGATGAAATAGCATTCCATCAATATTTGTATGTGCTCTGGCCTAGATACTTCATATCATCTTTGGGCTACTTGAGTCCTTGACGCGTATAGTGAGGATTTGGTGTTGATGGCTATGTGGTTTATATATCATAAGGCTTAGTTGATCGTATGCCGTATGGTTAACTATATAGAGTGTCATAGGGATTTAGTCAATTAAATGTCATAAGACTTAGTAAATAGAGTGTCATAAGGCTTAGTAAATAGAGTTTTATAAGGCTTAGTTGATTATAGGCTGAATGCTTACTTTATTGAATAACGAAGGCTAATGTAGATTTTATATTGTAAGGCTTAGTTGATTGAAAGTAGAAGGCTTATGTAGATTGTATGTGATCGGCTTAGTAAGTAGAGTGTCATAAGACTTAGTAAATACAGGTTCAATAGGCTTAGTTAATTATAGGCCGAACGCTTAGTTGATAGAATACTAAAGGCTAATGTAGAGTATATGCCACAAGGCTTGGTAAATCGAGTGTTGTAAGGCTTAGCAAAAAGAAAGTCATAAGGCTTTAATATATATTTAATGTCAAAGGCTAATGCCGTAGGCTTACATATGTTATATGCCATAGGCTAGTTGGATTAAATGCCCAAGGCTATTGTTGTAGGCCTATGCAGATAATAGGTCGAAGGCTAATGCCGTATTAAGTATAGAAGGCGAAGTATGTTAAGGCCTGATAGCAACATACATAAAGTGTCAAATGGGAAGAGGATTTTCACATACTGTGAAATTTTGGTTCCAGTAATCTTGACAAAACTATTATCTGAATATGAAGTGACTTCTCTGCTATGCATTACCATCCGTCTGCTCTGGCAACAAATAGGGGAAATCACTTTCCTTAGAGATAGTTTTGAGTGGATTAGAAGGAGTTATCAGTGAGTACAAGGTCGAGGTAATTTAGAATGAGTAGCTACTCTTTCTACTCATGGATAGGATGCAAAAATGCATATGTACCAGATGTCACCATGCGATTGGCTCATTTGAAAAGTGGTTTCTCCTTTTCTGAAAAAGAGAGTTTTGCCTCCAGACATGGCAGCTCTTTAAAAGATTACATTATTTTATAACTGCCATTGATTTGTACGGCTGACATTTCCTCAATGTTTATTTTATTTATATAGGAATGTATAATAGATTCCTCTTCTCCTTCATTTACTTTCAATGAATTTTTTTTTATCGTCATTAAAGCTCGAAGCAAGCTCAAATTTTCTCATCTCTTTGATAAAATTTGTAAGATTTATGTCATTTACTTCTCTAAGTTGAAAGCAATGTTTGTCTCATGCTCTTGCTGAATTACGAGTCAATTTTTATAATTATTTTTATGATATCTAAGGCGTTTTACTGTATTAGTGAATCTTAGGCTTGGTGAATGGTAAAAAACCATTAATTTTTGGCCTTCGTTGGATCATTGTTGACAAATAATCGTTCCGTGGTCATTGATCGATAATCGAAAATTCTACTGAACTTTTAGGGAATTTCATGGATTTTTCTTAATCCGCAACATACTTTTGGGTTCCCAAACCCTTGATTAGAGACGGTTAATTGTGAAATTCTATTTGAATCTATACGAAATTGACCCTACTTAAATTTGGGTATTTTGCATGTACCATTTGGCTCATGATTATGCTTCTTTGATTGATAATTATTTACTTTACGGTTATGTTTCGATTTTCGTTGTTTGGTTTGAACTAGACTGTCAACAAATTTAGTCCTCCTAGACTGAAATGAATTCTCTTTTGGACACACAAGCACTTCTTGACATGATTTTACACGATTTTGGTGTTATGGGAGTTGAGGCTATAACTCAAAGGCCTGAAGTTACTTGGATTCTTCCTCGGAGGGATGCTCCCCGTGGATGGTGGAGTACTTAGCAAACGAATGTCTCTCCCTTTTGCTCCCTTCTTGGTTGATCTGCTTATTTTTTATAATTTCAATCCCTTTCAACCCCCTCCATTTTATATAATACTCTCTCGATGTTGAAAGTCATGTATTCTTAGAGGGATTATGCAAGCTTATCAATGGTTAAGATTAATTTCTTATTTGAATTGAAAGACTTGAAATTTTCCACCCAGTTCTTAAATATTATTTACAGATGCGATTAACAACCCTCAGGTTATAACCACTTTTCCGAAGGCAAGTAACTTACAATTGTACTTAAGAAATTTCATTTGTTAATGAACATTCTCATTCTAACTTGTTTTTATTTATTGCTAGGGAGACCTGAATGGATTCAGCAGACCGAGGAGTTTTTAGCTCGTTTCAAGAACGTGTTGAAGGAACGGGGATAGTCGAAAGTGGGTGAAATAGGTAGATTTCAATTTTTTTTAACTGAAACTAATTTAATGTTGTTTCATATATTTCAATAGTTAAATTTCCATTGTACTTTTTTCTCGTTCATGGTAGCTTTGCTTATTTTTCTCGCTTTCCTTCCCTATTGTGAATTTTAAATTCTTTCCCGATGGCGCCCTCCCTTCCTCCCCTTCCAGTTTCGTCCATCTCGCCTTCTATTCTTCCTCGCACTTACGGCCCTTCCACTTCATCTTTGTCCATCCTCCCTCTCCTTTCCCCCTCAACTTGTTCCCAATTGGTGTTCCCCTCCTCAACTCGTATGGACTTTGCTGTTCAAGAACTGGACAAGGAATGTTGGAAAGTACATACCATTTGATGTGAATCTCACTTTCAGGGGTGATGCCATTGTCCCCCATGAAGTTATTGCAGCTGGCAAGCAAGTGCGAAATGACTATATTGTTGGTTTCTTCTTTTATCAGCCGCTCTCATACACTACAGTGGTTAAAAACTTGAAAAGAATCTGGAAACTCAAAAGCTCTATAAACGGTAAATTTGATGACTTTATATTCTTATTTTTATTGTCTTGTGAAAAGGACAAAATAGGAATACTTGAGGGAGATCGGATTATAATGGGGAACAAGATGTTTATAGTTAAATAATGGAAGCCTGAAATTGGAAATGTGTGCGACATTATTAAATATGTCCCTCTTTTGGTTTAGATTTCTGATATTCCAATCTACGCTTGGTCTCATTTGGGCATAAACTGGCTAGTAAGTAGGGCACGTAAATTGCTATGTATGGATTAGTTCACTGAGCGACTTGATCGATTAGAAATTTAGAATATACTAAATGCATGATCGAGGTCACTCCCAACCAAGACTTGATAGATCACTACCCTGTGAAATTAATGGATGGTGAGGAGCAAATGATCTATGTCAATTATTTATGGAAGCCAGAAATTTGTATTAGCTGCAAAATATTTGGGGAGTGCTGATATGAAAAGTGATAATGCAAATGAAAAGAATCCTGAAGTGAGTAAAAGTCAAGTTGACACTATTGTTAAGGAAATTGAAAAAAACAAATATAAGGTAATCGACGAAGATGGCAGAAAGTTTTAAGAGATAAGAAAAGGAATGTTAAATCTGGATCTTATGCTAATGATTTGTCAACTGCAGTGATTGCTCCCCTAGATTCCTATTTTGATCAGACAAATGGTAGAAGTCAAGTGAAGAAGTGGTGCCAGTTGAAGTAGTGGTTAATTTGAATTCTAAAGATAATCAGTCTTCATGAAGTTACTGAAGAAATAGTTCAAACTAGCAACAAATTTTTAATATTAGCTGCATATAATGATGTTGCCTCTGCTATTTGCTATGTAGTCGAGAAGCTAGCTTCAGGAAAAGAGAAAGTTTACAATGCTGATAAACAAAACAATTTAGTTTCCAATGTGCACGCATGCACAAGTGATGTAAATGCAGCTGTGCAACACATTTTAATATGCCAACCTCCTATTAATTTCTCTATACCACTTGATAGCAATATTTTACTCATGAAAGCATCAATTCAGATGATAACAATCCTACATCTCCCAACACTCACATGCAAGAAAGCATCCTATTGAATATCCCTTCTCACATTGTCCTCCAAATTCATAACACGGAACCTTCAATTGCACGCAATTCTATTTTAATGCAAACTACTTTATCCCCAATCATTCTATCCCCTTCAAATTGCAACTCTTCCCACGCCAACATAGCTAAAATTGTCATATCTCCTATCTTCAGACCTACTGGTAACTCTTGCTTGTTTGCCAATCTTGATGACATTGTGTTAAATGTAATGGATTCCTTGTTAAATATAATGAATTCCTTCCTTCCACTTCCTTTGGCCACCTGGCTACACCTCCTGGTTAGCTTAAATTCAGCTGCATTAATCCATCTCCCACCACATCTATATGCAATCCTACCTCCTCAGTCTGCCTTGATCCTCCACCTACCAAAATCAAACCAAACAATCACAACTCACTTAACAAAGAAAGAAACTCCAAAAAAAACCCGCCTCGGTTTATGCAATAGGATGATGACACTTTATCAAAAAACAGAGATGGCAGAAAGTGTAAAGAAATAAGAAAAAGAATGTTAAATCTGGATCCCATGCTAATGATTTGTTAACTGCAGTGATTGCTCCCCCAGATTCCCATTCTGATCAGACAAATGGTGGAAAGTCAAATGAAGAAGTGATGCCAGTTGGAGTAATAGTTAATTTGAATTCTAAAGATATTAGTCTTTATAAAGTTATTGCAGAGATAGTTCAAATTAGCAACAAGTTTTTAGTATTAGCTGCATATGATGATGTTGCCTTCGACTGCATAGGATGACGATGACTTTGTTGACACCTGTCCTCGGAGAAAGAAAATGATATCTGAAGCACCGAAGCAAGAAACAAGTGAAGAAAAAGCAAAATGCGAAGATGTAATTTCTAACACTGCATATAGATATCAATTGCAAGCAATATTTAAGATCATACAATTAGATAGAAAACGAAAGGACTGACAAAAAGGCAATGCTTCTTCAAATAGCTTCGAAAACAAGACAATCACGCAAGAAAGAAAAAGAAAAGAAAAACAAGAACATAAAATTAGAATAGGCCGATCAAACTTTTGGACCATTTGAAGAAGAAGTAACCATCAGAGTGTTGCAGATGCACGCAAAAGATTTGGAAGACGAAGTCAAGAAAACAAAGGAACGGTTGAAAAGGAAAAGAAGATGTGGTTAGATGTAGAAAAAGAAATTCAAAATTTGAGACATGAAATCAAAGAAACGAAATGAAGAGTTGGACATGGCGAAGAAGATAATCAAGAGAGAAATTCAGAGGCTCAAGTAGAAAAACTGCATATAACAGAAGAAGCAGTATGCACATTAGATCAAGATATAGATGTAGAGACAGAAATAGAAAACGCAGAAAAGAATTTTAAAACTGAAAATAGTGAAGAAGAAAATGAAGAGACAGAAGAAGAAAATGTAGAAAAGAGATCTACAACCGAAATGAATCAAGAGAGAACTGTGGAGTGTGAAGCAGAAAAAGTATACCCAATAAATCAAGATACACCTATGGAGACAGCAGAAAAAAGATCTACAATTAAAAAGAATGAAGAGAGAACCATCGAGTGTGAAGCATAAAAAACACACCCAATAAATCAAGATACACCTATGGAGACAGCAAAAGGAAATGCAAATCAGACTGAAATAGAAAATACAATAGATAATAGATAAAGATACACGTTTAGGGACGGAAGCAGAAATAAAAGAGATCTGCAACTGAAAAGAATGAAGAGAGAAGTGCGGAGTGTGAAGCAGAAAAAGTGCTCCCAATGATCAATATACGCCTATGAAGACAGCAATAGAAATTGTAGACATGGTGGATAGAATAAACGATATAATTTCTCCCATAAATCAAGATACAGTGGTAGACAAAGAAACAAAAGATGAACAGAAAATGGACACAACACCGGAAATACATAGCCCAACAGAACAAGATACCATTATCAAGAGCCAAAGGATGCCTTACCATGATTCAGTACTTGACTTCACTCCTCCATCTTTCAAACTTTATGACTCAACATGAATTTGAAATGCAAAATATTGAACCAGATCAACAATTGAAATCAACAAAACCTGCTGGCCAAAGCAGAAAGAAAATAACGAAAAAACCAAAAACAACTTCTTATGTCCGAGTAAAAGAATAAACAAGAAAAAGAAAATAAAGCGACGGCTTTGAGTATGGTCAGCGAGTGAAAAAACTAGCAAATAAGCCAAAAATTGAAGAAAAAACAAAGACAATGAAGAAGAAAGTACAGAAGAAACCATCCCAATGCCAATTGCAGTAATAGAACCATTATTTGTAGATTTACCACTACGACACTTCTGATACTCAGAAGTCTTGAACAAAGAACATAGCATAATCCAAACTTTCTTTGCTCTGGCAGGATCACAAAAGTAGGTTCATAAATATTGATACTAAAGCTACATAATAAATAACTTTAATTAACAAAACTGCTATCAAGTGGAGGATGCATAATAAATATTGATACTAATGCTACATAATAAATAACTTTAGTTAATTGATTAACAAATCTTTTTTGTTAAAACAATGAAGTAACATGGGATGATAAGAGCACAATCAGAGGAGGATGCATAATAACTAAAGGTATGCTCCGACATGTTTTTGACTGTTGTTTATGACAAATACTGATACCTATATATTTGCAAAAATGATACCTAGTTTCTGTTTAATATAAGTTGATGCTATGTATTTCAATTATTTATTTGACTGTAATGTACAACAAAGGTGATAACATAATAATGCAAAACTGATATCCAGTAGTTATTTGATTGAAGTTAATGCTTAGTTATTTTATAAATTATTTTGACTGTAATTTATATGAAAACTGATATCAATATATTTTCAAAAATGATATCTACTTTCCGTTTGATATAAGTTAATGCTTTGTAATTTTAATTATTTACTTGCATGTCTCGTATGGCAAAAGTGATGCCAACATAATGCAAAACTGATACATAATAGCTATTTGATTGGAGTTGATGCTTAGTTATTTTATAAATTATTTTGACTGTAATTTATATCAAAACTGATACCAAAATATTTGCAAAAATGATACCTAGTTTCTGTTTGATAAAAGTTGATGATCTTCAATTTACAAACTACTTTGACTATCATGTACGAAAAAACCGATAACAAATCAATGCAAAACTAATACCTAAAAGCTGACTGATTGAAGTTGATGCTTATTTATTTTATAAATTATTTTGACTATAATTTAATAAAAACTGATACCAAAGTTTCTGCAAATTGATACTTAGTTTCTATTTAATAGAAGTTGATGATCTATAATTTTAGAAACTATTCTGACTGTCATGTATGACAAAACTGATATCAAATGAATGCAATGCTGAAACTAATACTTTTCAATATATACTGCCACTGTTTTGGTTACCGATATTGTTTCTTATTGAAAATTTAGGTAATAGATTGGTATGTCAAAAAATATGGGCTGGCAGAGCACAATTTTGCAATGACAACAACAATGACGGTAACTAAAACTTTTATATGCAAATACATAATAATTCGTACACCCACTTATGCAAAACCTAATCGGGTACGTATTGATGCAAATGTTAACCAAATGCCAAACCTACTCAGATACAGATGAAATCAATCTATACTCAAGATATATTGTTCAACCGAGCATACATATGATGCAAAGCTAACTGAATGCCAAACCTAATCGGGTACGTATTGATGCAAAAACTAAGCAGATGCCACACATAATCGAGTATGTATTGATGCAAAATCTAACCAGATGCCAAACCAAATCGAGTATAGATGGAAATCAATCTATACCTGAGGTAAATTGTTTAACCGAGCATACATATGAATGCAAATTGTAACCGGATGCGAAACCTAATCGGGTACATATAGATGCAAAAACTAATCGGATGACACACCTAATCGGCTATGTATTGATGCAAAAGGCAGCCAGATGTCTAAACTAATCGAGTACGTATTGATGCAAAAACTAACTAGATGCCAAACCTAATCATGTACGTATGGATGCAAAAGTTAAATTGATGTCAAACCTAAACGGGTACATATATGTACAAAACCTAACCGAATGCTAAACATAATAGAGTATGCATCGATGCAAAAGAAAATTGGACGCCAAACCTAATCGGGTACATATGTAAACCAATCGATAACCAAGATATATTGTTTAACCAAGCATGCCACCGAATGTAGAAGCTAACTAGATGCCAAACCTAGTCAGATATGTATGGATGCAAAAGCTAACAAGATACACTACAAAATGATATTTATAAAAAATCTGATTCCAAAGTATTGCAAAAGTGACAAAATGCTATCTGTCTGATTGGAATTGATACTTTGTAATTTAAAAATTATTTTCACTATCATATATATAACAAAAGTAATACTAATATATTACAAAAATGATACTTACCGTCTGTTTGATTGAAGTTTATATTTTGTAATTATAGAAATTATTTCACTGTTATTTATAACAAAACTGATACCAATATATTACAAAAATGATAACCACTTTTTATTTGATTAAAATTAATGCCTTTTGATCTTAGAAATTAGTTTCACTGTCGTTTATAATAGAAATGATACCAAAGAACTCAAAAATGATACCAAATTTCTATATGAACATAGAAACCTGTCATTATGTTACACGGCTAACAAACATAAAACAAACTTGTAATCAACAAAATTGAAACTGTGTACTACAACAACAGTTGTATAACGATATCAAAACAAAATTAATGAACCATAAAACATTGACTATTTTCAAAGAAAAAAGAGTAGTTTATTGGATATAACAGACAATAGCAACATATGACTTCATCGACACCTTCATGTTGATGGTGTTACCACCACAGACTACCGAACCCTAAAAAATTGCCACTATTCGCCTCCTCTTTCAGAATCACGTTGACTGAACCTCTTGGCATCAACTTCGAGGGTCATTGCCATCACTGAACCTCTACGGCCATGTTTTTTGATCAAGCATTGCTCTTAACTTCGATCATTTCGATCGTCAAGAACATCGCCATTTTTCTCGTTTCTTGAGATGTGTATCACGATATCCAAGAAGTTGACTTCAACGCTGGTTGAAAACTCAATCGGATGATCTTCGTATAATAGTTGTAATAACTTTTGTGTCACACTTTTTTGGTATCAACATGAACTACCAAAAACGCCCATCTATATATTATCAAATCTTAATAAATTAAAATTAGGATCTAATATTAAACTTCCTTTACAAATTCAAACGCCCCTACAAGTAGGATCTAACGATTAAAAATGCTTTACGAATTCAAAATATTTCTAAAAATAGGATCTAAAATTGATCTTCCTTTATAAATTTAAAATACTTCTTTATAATTACACAAATCTTAATATCACTTGAAAATAAAAAAATTATTTATTTTACCGCTTTAAACATGTACAATTTATAAGTAAAATAATTCACGCGCGAAGCGCGTGCCGTGACACTTATTAATAGTTGGGGTAGAAACACAATCTTTTGGTCTGACCGTAAAATACCAAAAATACCCTTATGCAAACAAAAGGTCGGGAAATCAAATCCTACAAAAAGCAAAAATTAACGTTATTTTTAAATATAAATTTTGGATTGTAAGTAAAGTTACAATTTTGAAACTCTATTACAACAAAAATTGCATTTATTTTCTTTATTTGTTTTCAATTTATTTTTACCAAAACCATAAAGAAATTTTAAATTTTAAATTTTTAAACGAATTTTTTGTACGTACGTGCATTGCACGTGTAATAAAATCTCGTAGTTATAATATCTTTAGTGTCACACATTTTTTGTGTCAGCGTGAACTATTAAAAACGCCCGTAATACAAAATTTTAACATCGCTTGAAAATATAATCTAATAATTAAATTTCTTTTACAAATTTAAAAAGTACGTCTACAAATATTATCAAATCTTAATATCATCTAAAAATATGATACAACAAATAAACTTCTTTTACAAATTCAAAAAATCGATCTTCAAATACTATCAAATCTTAATATCATTTAAAATAGGATCTAACGAACAAATTACTAATTAATATTATAAATATAAATACAAACTTCAGGGAAAAAAAATAGATTTTGCAACTTAGAAATAAAATTTAAACTAACAACAAATGATTTCAGCGCAAGAATAAGTTTAAATTATTTTCTCCTGAATGTGCTTAATATATACAAATTGGGGAGAAACAATTCACCTAGCAAGCGCATATCATCAGTATCGACGAAAAGCGTGTGTGCGGCTATCAAGTGCGAAGCCCGTGCGGCTCGTACTTAAGAAAAGCCTTCAGATTTATACACTGTGGTATTTTACTCCAGATCGTTTATTTACGAGGGGAAGCGGTAATAAAGCAGACGAAAAAACGAATCAACTCTTTGCATTCCCAATTTGATTTCCAGATTCATCATCTTCGATCACTCTGCACTTTTCCCAGGCACTGTTAAATCAACGATGCTTTCCAGCTACAAATCCTATCCTTTTCTACTACACTTAGGCTCACTCAATAAATTCCGGCATAGGTATGTCTCTTTTCTGTTCGCTTTATATTTCGATTACACAAATTACATGTGCTTTCTTCAGTTACAAAATTCTGCTTACTTAATTTGATTGTATTGACTTAGTCGAGGAAGATTCATTTGAGTGTTATTTGTTTTTCCATATGAATTGTCGTGTACAATTAACTGCATGCCTGTCTAGCTCAGTTGGTAGAGCGCAAGGCTCTTAACCTTGTGGTCGTGGGTTCGAGCCCCACGGTGGGCGAGATATTTTTGCCCAACAGCTCGCCCCTTTTCCATCATACCGATGCTTGAAGCTTTCAGAGTACAATAGGGTTTGCGGTTTGGAAAGTGATGATACTTTTGTATCAATTATTGTAGATTCTTTAAAGAAAATTGAAGTTCCGTTCACCAGATGCTCCATGTGTTTTGAACATGTGAAATATTTATTCATCCAACCGATCACCCCTTTTCCATTATACCGATGCTTGAAGCTTTCAGAGTACAGTAGGGTTTGCGGTTTGGAAAGTGATGATACTTTTGTATCAATTATTGTAGATTCTTTAAAGAAAATTAAAGTTCCTTTCACCAGATGCTCCATGTGTTTTGAACATGTGAAATATTTATTCATCCAACCGATCACTCCTTTTCCATCATACCGATGCTTGAAGCTTTCAGAGTACAGTAGGGTTTGCGGTTTGGAAAGTGATGATACTTTTGTACCAACTATTGTAGATTCTTTAAAGAAAATTGAAGTTCCGTTCACCACAGATGCTCCATGTGTTTTGAACATGTGAAATATTTATTCATAAGATGATTGTTAACGTCGTATAGTACTGATGTTAGGTACCCGGCTCACTTTCTAAAGACAATGTATAATAATCCTCAACAATCTATTTACTGTTTTCCACAATCCTTATCTGTTCAAGAGATGAATGAGTTGAAACTTGTAAGTTTAAGTTTCAACAATTGTCCAGGTCTGATGAGCTCAGGATTTGATCTATGATTTACATGCTGACAATATCTCAGTAAACAATGAATTTTATATAATTAAACACTTCACTAAATGATACAACCAATATGATTCCATGTTCATTCAGTATACAATTTTTTTTTCTTTGTTTCAAGTGTCGATTATGACATCCCAGTTAACAAGATGGATGTATAATAGATTGGGAATCTTTATTTGAATTTCAAATAATTAATACGACATGCTACTTAGTACCCAAGAGACAAATATATGATATTTCATCTTTGGAAACTCCTACGTACACTTTAGCTTTCGCAAAAAACCAAACTACACAACAGCCTAAGCAAAATTGCTAATAAATACACCATTAAAACACTACCCTAATCAATTAAAAAAAATGGCACCGAGTTTGTCAATATTTAACCTAAATAGTGTTCTTTCTTCTATCTAACCTGATAGATATTTTCCTTGTAATTTTATTTTCAGTGCAAGCATACTCAGATGGTTATGCCTATAGCTCTCATACATTTACATACAGCAATGTGTACAGTAACAACGTAGATCATGTAAGACAAAGACATTTAGGAGGGTTATTCATGCGTGATGGCCCATAATTCAGATATACATGGATATATGTCTTGTGCTCGTGAGTATGCTAACAGATTGCCACTGCATCAATAGTTATTTAATAGAGCAAGGGTGTCTGGATGTGCAGGTTAGTTCTATTGGGAAAATAATAACAATAAATTCATATGTCTTTGTTGACCCAAACCCGAGCCTAGTTACTATATTGGAGATCCAAACCTGGTTACTACAGTCATAACCAGCGCCCAGCCTGTTAGGTATTTCAAACTCATTATCCATGGCCGGGCTATTGGGTTTTTTGAGCCCATTGGGTAAATTTTATACCTGGCTAAAAATGTTGACAATATAACCATCATTTTAACTCGTAACTTCGAAAAAATGGTACATGAACAATGTTTGCAAACAAACTGGATAGTGATGAACATACCTCACAAATAGAAGTATGAAATAAATTCTACATGTAAACGATCACAGTGATAGGCAAACAATATATAAACTTAGATTTTTGGTACAATTGACAAATAATGATGAATATAGTGTCGAGGTAGAGTGTTGAATTTTGGCGACACTATATGGAGAGAATTGAAGGGTTTGGAAGTAGCTTGGTGATGGAGAAAACGGTTCGTAAATCCAAGCTCGAAGGAGGAAGGTATAACGAAAAAGTTGGAGTGGTGCTGAGAGACTCAACACAGGCGTCTGAAGTTTTGATCAGACGTTCGAATTTGCTGCAGAATTTTCCAGAGAGCAAGAGCAGAGGCATGTCATTTTGGACAGACGTTTGATGTCTCAGGGAAAATTTTCTCCAGACTTTGGACGGCCGTCTATCCCATTGTGACAGACGTCTGTGGCGACTTCTGCCTGTTTTTAGGCCTGAGTTTTGTTTGAAGATTTGTGATATATGAAGGGGCAATTCCGGAACCTTGTCTAGGTTTTCTATTCTTCTATATAAGTTATTTCCTGGATCTAGATCTCGGTGTGACAGAAAACGACTGCAAGGGTTTTTAGCCTTCACAAAGTAGGATTTATCAAAATTTAATTTTCTTCAATTCTCTTTCCACAAATCTAATATAATATAATATTTGATCATTGTAATCAATCTCTTGTACTCTTCTCATCGATTTTAATAAAAGCTCTCTCTTAAAGTGGATGTACACTAACACAATGTTAGTGGAACTACTATAAATCACGGTGTGATTTATTTTACGTTATTGCTTTGATTTCTATATTGCTTGTTTGGGATTGTGATCAGATTTGGATAGGTTGAGATTTAGATTGAGTTCTTGACTGGTTGTTTTTACATTTCTTACCACGATCTCGTCTTCTGCTGTGCTTTTGGGGTTTTGATTTGAGTGGTTAGAATTCTGTCACAACATATATAATGTAGTAGACAAAAAGTCGATTCATAAGACTTGCATAGATTGGTTGTTCGATATGAGAGTCAAGTAGGCAAACACACTAGCTTAAGAGAGAAGTGAGATAGCATACAAGAAAGTGCTACAAAGTGCTACAAAGGAACTTTCATATCAAACATATCCTAATATAACCCAATCATATCAAATATATCCTATTAACTTTCAGCGTCAGTTTCAAGTGCTACAAAGGAAAAACGGATCTGATGAATTAAAAGCTTGCATGGCTCTAAAAAGTGTGATATCTAAACCATTTTATATAGCATTGTGAAAACGTCAATATATTAATTTCTTGCTCGAGGAAATAAAAAATTAACTGCAAATACTTGTTCCTATGAAGGAGATGATGGAAAGATCAACTGTTTTTATGGTTTATTGCAAATATCAACCCTAAGAGAAGGGAAGAACCACCCTCTAACTTATGTTGTTTTTGTGTTGGTAATGATATCAATGAAATATATTAGTTAAGATACTAAGGTAAGTTATTTATTGTGTCCGCCTCAAAGTTCTCTTATCTCTAAAGAGAAAGGAAGTACTTTATGCAATGTCGGTGTTACTAGATATAAAAATAAGAAATAGTACATGAATAATTTCAAAATTCTTTCTAGCTTTTATTAACTTGTCTATCTTCAAGAAGAATGTAGCACATATATAATATAAATTGATATTCAGGTCCTACCATGCAGGAATAACAGTAAATTATATGTGCATATAATTAGGGTCTTGACTTGATTATTTCTTTTCTTTATTTGTAGATGTTTTAACACTCTTCGGCCAACCGAACGGCGGTGGTACGACGTCGAGTCTAGATTCTAGTTTGACAATTTTGCTCCAGTAAGTGGCTTTGTCAATGTTTCTGCCGTTTGGTCTATTGTTATATATATATATATATATATATATATATATATATATATAGGACATCCAAATCTCGTCGAGCAACTTTATCAATTACAAAATGGAATCAACTTCTATGTGTTTGGATGGAAAATTGGATTTGTAGTCAAATATGTTGCTCCAATATTGTCACACCATAATCTACGTGGTAATAGAAGTTTAAGGCCGAGCTAATATATTAGTTACTACAACCATGTAAGTTCAACGGTTGCATTTGCTAAGGCTTTGCATTCGGTTTTCGTTGATGACCTTGCACCTGTTGCTTGCTTAAGCAAACTCCATGAGATAAGAGCACATCCAAAATATATTACATATCCACTTGTAGATTTTTGATCATTGATATCTCCAGTCCAATCTACATAACCAAAAGCTTGAAGAATATTTTGATGCGAAGAACTAATCAATAATTCATATCCTAGAGTATATTTGAGATACCGTAAGATGCGCTTCACAACAATCCATTATTTCATGGTTGGCTGAAGCATGAATTGACATTCACAACTAACTGCGAATGCTATGTCGGGTCAAGTTAATGTTGCATATTGTAGAGCTCCAACCACACGTCTATGTGATGTAGTATTAGCTAATGGTTTGCTTGATGTCATACTTAATTTTGTTGTGAAAGTCATGGAAGAAGAAACGGGATTGGCGCCATCCATGTGTATTTTAGTGAGAAGATCGTGCATGAAGTTGAATAAATGGTACGCACATCACCAAATTCTTTAATTGTATTTTAGTGAGAAGATCGTGTATTTTGAGTTAAGAATAAACCTTTACTTCCTCGAATTGCTTCAACGGAGTTCATGAACATCACCAAATTCTTTAATTGTAAATTCATTTCCTAGTTGATTAGTGAAATAATAAATCATCATTTGATCATTTCTTATTACAGTTATATCATCCACATAAGCCAATATGTCAACAATTGTTACGTCCTTCCTAAAGTTGAATAAAGGTGCATCAGTTTTTGATGATTGAAATTTAAGTTCTGAATGTTTATCACTGAGACGTTGAAGCCATGCATGTGGCGCCTGCTTTTGCAGTATACTATTTTCTTTAAGATGTTTTGCAATATATTATAAAAATGACTTAAATGTATAGATATTCTCTGTTTTAGCAGATCCCCTCGTGCCTTGCACTGCGGTACAAGCCGTCTAATAGGAATTATAACACATTTGTACTTGCATAATGTAAATAAATCACTAAGCAAATATCATGCACAAAATAGTTTTTTTCATCCTTACAATTCAATCCTTACCATATTGATCCTAAAAAAAATTGATAGAGTTGAAGGTATATCCTAAGAGCAATCTGTAATTTATTATAACTTATTAATGATGTAATAAAATCTCATTTGAAATAAAATGTGTTTATGTTTTATTATATATCTGTTATATTGTGATACATTAATTAAATAAATAATTTAAATATATTTAATAGAAAATTCATAAATAATATGTGTGTGATAGTAATTACAAAATGTTGAGATGATGAGAAATTTGTCACATTAAATAATAACATATTGTTTTAAATATTTATGGTCGAGATGTTTCGAGAAATGACATCGATACATCCATTGAGACCAGAGTACGTAACGCTTTCGAAACGTTGGTCAGTGTAGTACGCATGCCTGCAGGTAGCACTAAGAGGGTACGTACTGATATTTGCTCGAAATTAGGGCTTTGGGAAAAATTGAAGCTGCCATCTTCAATTGCTCATCGAATGATGATTTACGTGCTTCCTTTGTCGATCGATGCTCTATTCCTTTGCCGATGCGAACCCCTATATTTTCGTTCGTATATTTTAAACGAATTCGTATAAAATTTGACCGATCTCTTCGAAAAGAGAATTCTCCTAAATCATGAAAAATTAAACGATGTCGTCTGCGACATTAAATTCTCGAAGTGAAGGAGAATTTTTGGTGTGAATTTGGGACTGTGCGATGGTGGTCGTAGTGGTGGGTTCCAAACTAGGGCTAGATATTAGTGACGATTCCGACAGTGTTAGGTCAGAGCGATTGTAGCGTTGGATTCAGGTCGAGAGGAACATCATCGGTGCATATTTTGGAAGGTCGGAAAACAGTTGGGATTGTGTTGCTGCTGTCTCCTGTAGCTATGATGGAGATGACGCATTTTTAATGGGTGGTCCAGGATAGTTGGCATTGGTGTAAGCGAGTCGGGTTGATGAAGAAAGAGTTATTGGTGAAGACGGGAGGTGATTTTGTGGTTCCTAGCTCTGTATCACCATGCTGTCGTGCATGACGATGGTGGTATGTACACATTTATGTGTTGGAGGGAAGAATGTTTAGAAGTATAATAACACTACATCTAAGTGAGTATCTTTATTTAACACTAACACTGTGTTAGGATTTACCAAGTAAGTATCTTTATTTAACACTACATCTAAGTGTTTGTATAAATTAAATAATGAAATGAACAAATGTGTTCGCGTGCTCTGTTATGTACATCAATGCGTGTGTATTTACGTATATGCGCATATGTCACAGACGAAAGTAATCTATACTTGAAATACATGCATATGCAAAGTTGTTATGTTGTACCAATTAAACTTATTATAATTACACCTGTAAGAGAATCTTCCTCACTCTTAATCTACCATAATAGCTTAAATCCATTTATTATATGGCATGTGATATGCCTTCCCATGTTCTCACCCTGGATACAATCCAAATACTAGCAATTTAGAATGCCAACCGAACCTTTTGCAACTCAATCCCTTAATAATTTGTATTAATTTTTTTCTACTTACAGTCCATATTTATATTTTTTGAATTTTCATGATGAAGAATTTATATTGTTGAAGGTCTCATGACATAGTGATGCAGAACATCTAAGGAAGGAATTAGGGGTTTTCACCTGTAGGTCGTTCGCCGACCTAGCTTTGCCTCTCCACTGCATTCACCCAACTCGCGAGTCAACTCCGGTGCCAGCAACCCCTACCGCGACCTTGTCCATGTCTCGCAAGCAACTGAACCTCTATCGAGATAAAACCCTATATCGCGAACGACTCCCGAGATCCCTCTTTGAACCATGTCACCGTGAGTCGCCCCACCATTAGTCGCGAACGACTCATTGCCACGCGCGAGAGAATTATGTGTCGCGAACGACTCATCTACTTTGCCCCTAAGTCGCGAACGACCTATGTAAATTTCAGTAAGTCGCTCCTTCTCCATTCTATAAGTCGCAAAAGACTTATATTTTTTTTTGAGTCGCGAGAATTTGTGCAGTGTTCAAGTTTTAAGCCGCAAGCTTGAGTCGTTGCCGAAGAAGCATGAGTCGTTGCCGAGTTAACATGAAGTCGTTGCATTTTTTTAAAATCGCGTACATATTGTGTTGTAAATTTTAAGCCGTGTGTTGAGTTGTAAGTCTATAAATAGGCAAGTCGTGTCATTTGTAATGGTTGTTGAAAATTGAATAAAATTTCCATTTGATTGCTTTGTGCTTTCTTTAAATTGGTAGTCGAGTGAAAATCTCCTATCTCCACTTCGGCATTCGAGTGCGCTCGAATCAACGAACGTTGAAGCCGATTCACGGAATCAAGTGCGCTTGATCAACGTCGAAGAATCGTAGATCCTTCATCACGGTATCGTACGCGATCAACGTGTTAAGGATAGCTAGAATCCAGTATCTCTTGAGATCAACGGATTTGGGCATTTTCGGCATCATTCAATCCACCGATTGCTAATTCCATCGACATATCAAGTTTTTGTTAATCCGCTGCGTCATTTTTGGTATTAGAGCAAGTTTTAGCCAATCATAGCTAAATCGGGGCTTGGAGCCAAGTATTTGAAGTTTGAAGTTGTTCGTTGTGTTCATATTGAAGTTGCAGCAAGTTTGGGGTTTCGATCCATTTCAATTTGGATCAAAGTTGGAAAGGTGTTTAAATTTGAACCGAGTCAAAGCATAGGCCGTGCCGTGTTCTTGTGTTAAAGTTTTGGAGTGTGCTTTGTTGGAAGCAAGCCAAGTTAGAAGTTGAAGCCGAGCGACTTAATCTTTGGGTCGTTCACCTTATTCGAGCTAGTGACCGTGAATTAATTTTGTATGGAAACTTTGAAGTTTTGAATAGAGGGCTAGTTGAGCCGTGACTTGTTTGAATTTTGAGTTGAAGTTGAAGTTATTTGAAGATTTTGAAGATTTGTTGAATTACTTGTTTGAAGTCCAATCATGCCTCCGAGACGAGCTCAACGTCATCACAATATTAATGCTTTATATGGAAGAGAAGAGGCCGATGAAATGGAGCAACGAATCCACGAGAGTTTTACTGAAAAGTTAAACGAAGGAATTGGTCGATTAGAGAGAATGATGCTTGAAATGAATCAAAGTAGAAGAAGAGTTTCACCTGAATCGAGCCATGGGAGAAGTAGAGCTTCGATACTGTTAACGCTAAAATTTGAACGCTAACACCCCGGTGTGTAAAGTGTAGTTGTGAAAGCACCACCCGATGATTCGAGAACAGAGTATAAGCAGAAAACCGCAGAAAAAGCAGTAAATAACAACGATTTTATAGTGGTTCGGCTTAATAGTTTGCCTACGTCCACTCTGAATATCTTTATTGATGATTTCGTTGCAAGTTGATACAGTTCTTCTCAAGTACAATACACTTTGAACTACTAAACACTTTGAACGAGTAGCTTAAACTTCAATGTAAGTGAAAGTCCTCAAATCCATGACGGATGCATGAGATTTCTTCTTGAAGTTGTTGATAGCGTTCTACGTGTCTTGAAAGCTTTGAGTGTTGAGTTGGTTTGGAATGTAGCAGAGTATCGGTGCTTGGAAAGAATGAGCCAAAAGTCCCCTCAATGTTGGAGATGGCCATGTATTTATAGGCAAATTTCTGGGCTGGAATTGTTGCTGAAGTCATAGGTCGTGACCGACTCAGGATGAGTCGTAAGTCGTGACCGACTTAAATATCGCGAGTCAGCAGGCAGCGACATAAGTGAAGCGGCATTGAGTTTGCTTATTGTTTGCTTAGGTCGCCAGCGACTTATAATAGGTCATTAAACAATTTAAGTTACTTGAGTCGTTGGAAAACTTAGGTCGGTCTGCCTCATGAGTTGTCAACTCCATGAGTCGTTAACCCGTTGAGTCGGCCAGCACCTTTAAGTCACTAAGGTTATAACCCGGTGAGTCGCTGTCCCTCCTGAGTCGTTGAGTCATAACCCTTCAAGGCCGTTGAGTCGGTAACTCCTTAAGGCTGTTGAGTCGGGCTATTCTCTTAAGCCGCTAAGGTTACTAAATCGTTAGCCTGTTGAGTCGTAACTAGATAGGTCGTTGATTCGGTCCATATGTTAGGTCGGTAATCAGTTTATTCGGTAATCATTGTGAGTCGTGAGCCTTTCTTGAGTCGCTTGAGCAGAGGGGTTAACAATTGCCCCTCGAAGTACACGCTTAAGTCATGAGTCGTGTGCTTCGACCCAGTGCCTGAGTCTTAAACGACTCAAAGAGACTCATGACTCGTTAGTCCTTCCATCTTCCCCCCTGCATCGTATATAAGCCGTTGAGTCGGTCCTTCCTCCTCACTTTATTGCTTATCTGTTTTATTTGATCCTGCCATTAACGATCCTTCAAGTTTCCAGAGACGCATCCAAGTTAATCAGTCGTCAACTCATCTTTACCTTTTTATTGCGTAAGTGAATTCACTTTTATGCCGTGTTCCATTGCGAGCCATGTTTTTGATCGATTTGCAACTGCCATCAATAATATTGTTGTTATCGTTCGTGAATCATAGTAGTGCATCAGATTCGTCACACGCAGCGATTCGAATTGGTTTTTGGGTGATTTCCGATGATGTGAGGCGAAGATAATGAATTATAGTGTCTCGAATTAGCTGGTCTGTGGGTTTGGAGGAGATGAGAAAGTTCTTAGCGGGTTATGGGTTAGAAAGGAGTTAACTGGTTGTGGAGACGACCTAAAATTCTCACGATATAGTTGGATTTTTATATCTACCGACTTAGGAAGGCCTTGCAATCTCATCCGTCCATGACCTATTTTTGGGTCGTGTTGACTTCCTGATGATTTAGGACTTAGGTCGTACGAGCGACTCAACCCTTTAGATCCTTACCACAACTTATCCTTTAGACCGTGAACGTCTCAAGCCATAAGTCGTGAACGACTCAGCACTTAGGCTATTTTCCATACCGAGTTGTTTCTTGGGGCTTAACCCCTGACCGACTTAAGTAGATGGGACCTAGGCTTTGAGTCGTTGGCGAGTCAGGACTTGTGTGAATTTTGTTCGTGCTTTGAACCGTTGCATGGACTTTGAACTGTTGAACTTTATTGCATTCATTCACAGGTTGCTTTAACTTGCAAGCTAACAATCTGTCCAATACAACATTTACAGAAAATTGGGATGAATATACTGCCATCGACTGCCCACATCAAATGACAGATTAGTTAATAACAGATAATTAACTTAAATAAATTGTGTGAACGAAGTGCTTTCAACTCATCAATTTCAAGTAAAATATTAAAGCAACACTGAAATAGTCAATTGAAACTGACCAGCCTGCACTAATATTATGCTTGAACTTTATATTAACAAGTTCTGAAATTTTGTAATCGATCAATCATCGACTAGCTTAATTCCAGTCATATTTACTTGCTATTTTTATTAGTTTTGCACGACACTTCACACTTTTAGGAAACGTGCACCTTCACATTTGAATATCCAGTTGCTTGTGTAGAATGACTTCTCAGGAAGAAGATACAACGGTTCAGACTGGAGAGGCAACTGTTATTCCGGCTCCACTGGCCAATCCTCCCGAAAGAGCCTCTTCTACTTTATCGTACAGAGTTTTTCGCCAATTGTGCGCTCAGTTTGGCATTGCTGAATCAGATGCCATTCATCCCGAGAGAAGTAACACTGCTGACATAGCACCCCCTGGCTTTGTAACGGTCAATCGACAAATGTGCCTTAGTGGGGGCGTTCCTCCTTTCAATGACTTCTTCCAACAACTTCTTCGTCATCTGGCCATCGCCCCATCCCAATTACACCCCAATGGTTATGCCATTTTAATGGGGTTGTATGTACTGTTTAGGAGGACGCTTGATCGATTCCCAAGCTTTGACGAGATTTGCTTCCTATGCTCTTTCACCAGGACTAAAGATCACCCCTCTATTACTGTCGTGAGAAGTGCTCGAAATCGTAAATTGATCATCGGTCTTCCTGACAGCGCTCATGGGTTTTTGACTCAATATTTCTATGTCCGCTGTCCCCCGGGGTTTTACGCTGTATGGAGGGAAGGAAGTAAGCTTAACCATTCTTACTATGTTTGTTATCTGACTTTTGTGAAACTGAATTGTTAAGTGTTAACTCCGCTTCTCTTTTTTTATTTTCAGCGCTCCCCCCTCCTTCTAGGGATCCCAGTCATATGCCAACTTTCGAAAGGCTCAAGGCCGTGCCAGTTGAGGAGAGAGACATTCAATTTCTGTTGAAAGACGAGTTTTTGCATCAGTACGGACTTCTGCATACTTCTCATTTTACTCACCCCTGCGAGGTTCCAGACTCCCCACCTAAAGCATCAGATGCCCCGATTTCTACAGACACATCCATACCAAAAGGACCTGCTCCCGAGGCTTCGCTAGTGAAGTGCTCCACTTCTATTGATGTTGCGGGGCCATCTGTCGAACTTGCCCTGGTTATTGAGGAAGAAGAGCCTCAGGGATCTCCCCGACATTCACAGAAATCTGGCGAAGAAGCCGAGAAAACTAGCCTTGTCAAGCAGAGCAGGGACGATACCTTCGAAGGGCTGAGCGACCTCTTTGCCACCTCGCAAGAGATCTTTAAAGATGATCCTATCACTACCGGGGTTTCTTCTTCAGTAGTCGAAGCGACTTCTATCCTGCAACAGACTCCATCAACTCAAGAGTTGACGCTAACTATTACACCCACAACTACTCCTCAATTAAAGAGTGGTTCGTAGTTTGATGCGCGTAGTTTGCACATCACACACACTTAGAATTTTTCGGCACTTTTATGCTTCCGACTTTTGTACTTTGAAGAATTCTAAAATTTAGCTCTTTTTTATTTCAGATCCTCCGATGGGGCGCAGCGGATCTTACTATGATGATTTCCAGCGCTACGGGAGGCGTAGCCAATATGATTACAGGCGTTACCTCCCCTCTTACAAAGAATCTGATGAAGAAAGAGCCGCTCGAAAGGCTCAAGAGAAGAGGGCTCAGGAGAAGAGGGCTCAAGAGGAACGTTATGAAAGAAGAGAGAGGGAGGAGCGCCATGATTCTTCGCAGATAGGCGACGATTCCCATAAAAGAAAATCCCATGATGACAGAGGAAAAAGTCATATGGTTGAAGATTCGAGCAAGCGAGTCCGACATGGTGAGAAGCACACCTCTACAACTCCTGAAAAGGTTACTGCCCCTGCCTCGCTTGACATTCCTTCCGGCTCTCCCGCTCTCGGGAAGACAGACATCCAAACAATAATTAGCAGGCCCAAATTCCAAGTCGGACCGGGTCCGGCCACTTTGCAAAGTCGGTTTCCACAGTGGTGTCTGAAGGGAGTAAGGTTTGACCTTGACTTGGTCCCCATTGACAAGTCTGCTATGTTACGAAACCTCGATGCCGTCAAGCTTGATATTGAGAGGATGTCAAACTGGCAAAAACTTTTCGACGAGCTTCAAAGGGTTAATCGTGCAAACATAGAGTCCATGCTTACTATGGAAAATGATAAAGCCGAATGGCAAAAGGTTCTTGAGCAACATGACACTGAAATAAGGAGCATTGCTTCTTCCAACGAAGAGCTTGAAGCAAAAGTTGCGGAGCTGAAACAAGAGCTTGCTGCTTCCTCTACTTCTTATTCTCGAAAAGAAGAAGTGCTCCTAAAACAAGTGAGAGACGCTCATGCCAGCCAAAGAGATGCCGAAGACAGGCTTGAAGTGCAAAAAAGAATTAGTGAGGGCTATGTTGCTGATATTGAAGAGCTTCGGAAGAAAAACAGCTCCCAAGAGGCGGAGATCCAAATGCTTAAGCTTCAACTTTCTAAAGCTGAAATGGAGCGTGATGAGGCCGTTGCCGGCAAAATTGCAACTGAAGAATCTCACGAAGCAACGAGGACCAACATCAGCTCAACATTATTTGATTTCTACCTGCATAGCATCTTGGGGCGCGGTAGCCTTGCCTTTCTAGGCCCCAAGTATGAAATTACTCTGGCAGAAGTTTGGGAAGCCGCACTTGATATGCTTGGTGGTAACGGCGCTGGCTATGCCGAGTCAGCTCTTAAGGAGCATTATCTTGACGATGATGCTCGTGCCGCTCTTGCCAGGGAGAGAGAACAGCTCGCAAAATTAAGGGCCGAAACAGCGGCAGGAGAATATTCGGGAAAAACCATCTCAACTGTTCCAATTCAACCTTCTCCTTCGGCCGAAATTGACATTATTGGTTCTAGTTCTCATTCTCTATCTCCTACCAAAGTTACCACCGAGATCACAAGCATACACGGTGGAGATGAAGGCAACGAGGGTGCCGAGGCACAGGCTTACGAGGTTGATGTCAGAAAACCGACCTTTGCAGGTAACCCTACTGCTAACCTTGCCCAAGTAGACTGCTCATCTGTTTCTTACGAGCTTGATGAGCTCCTTGACTACTTCTTGAATCTCGACGAGCCATTGTCTCCTCTTTTTGCGTGAATTACTGACATTTTTGACTTTTCCTTTGTAGAGAAAGCGCCGAGCGTCATTCAAACTTCTTCATCTCCAGCTACTGTTCCTCTGCCTTCCCCAATCACTCCTACTCCTCATCCGGGATCACAGGGAGAAATAATAGGTGCCCTCCGGGGCTTGGATGACCCAACTGCTTCGCGAGAGCAAAAGGACGAAGGACTTGAGGGAGGTGAGATATCTCCGGAGCGGACTCCTTCTAATGACATAACTCTGTCTAAACTTGTTACTCCAGGAAGTGAGTCTTCTTCAAAGAGGAGAAAGAAGCGCGGAACATCAAAGAGGAGAGGGAAGAGCATCGTTGCTACTGAAGAGGAACCGGAAGTTGAACCAGTTGTACCTCCCTCTCCTTCTTCCCTCATGCCTCTAGATCGAACCGAAAAGATAACCATCCGGCCGCGTAAAGGGTCCAAAGGTGGCAAGAAGAAATGAAGATCCTAGTTTTTAGCTTTTTTGTTTTTTTATGTACTGGTCGAGGATTGTGCGGGTACCGGCCCTCGCTTTCTTTATTTTGAAACTTGTATCTGTAATACAATTGAATAAAATGATCCTTTATTTGTACAAACTCTTGTTTGAATTTGAGAATGCATTTATTATTCATTTTTGTACAAGTTTATTTATATGATATTGCAGTGAGCTTGTGGTATATTGTTCTGAGCGTAATTTCACTAATGTAGCTATACCATGTTGTCCCTATACCATAAGCCTGTTGCAATATTTTACATTTTGAGGGGACTTGTACTTTTATTTTCTAGAGAATAATTATTCCATACTTGGAGGAATATTATTTCGTTAAAAATGTACAACTCCCTCCATACAAGTTTTTACGCTTCAACCTTCGAAGATACCACTTTTTCTTTTGTGCAAATACACATTTTATCAAGTGAATTCTTCTATGTGGTAAAGCGGGCCTCTGAAGGGTACTTTAATTTCTCTTTTGAGGAAGAGTATTTTCCAGAATAGGTGAATTATTCTTCCTTTGAAAGTTGGAGTGTGCCTTTGATGAGGGCTTCTTCACGTTTCAACACTTGGAAGTTTTATTTAAATCTTGGTGAAACGTGTGCCTCTGAGTAGGGCTTTTGCCTGGAAGTTTGGGGTTTCTTTCTCTAGGTTGGACGGATTCACGGGAGTGTATCGACCGATCATTCCGCAACTTTGTATTGAGAAAGATCTCTCTTTTTCTGGTTAGGCCCGCTCGAGGTCTTTGATTTGGACTCTAAAGAGTAGCGTTGGACTCTGAAGAGTAGTTTGAACTCTAAAGAGTGGCATTGGGTCTCCGAAGAGAAGCATTTGGACTCTTAAGAGTAGCGTTGGACTCTGAAGAGTAGTTTGAACTCTAAAGAGTGGCATTGGGTCTCCGAAGAGAAGCATTTGGACTCTGAAGAGAAGCGTTGGACTCTGAAGAGTAGTTTGAACTCTAAAGAGTGGCATTGGGTCTCCGAAGAGAAGCATTTGGACTCTGAAGAGTAGCGTTGGACTCTGAAGAGTAGTTTGAACTCTAAAGAGTGGCATTGGGTCTCCGAAGAGAAGCATTTGGACTCTGAAGAGTAGCGTTGGACTCTGAAGAGTAGTTTGAACACTAAAGAGTGGCATTGTGTCTCCGAAGAGAAGCATTTGGACTCTGTAGAGTAGCGTTGGCGCTTGTGTCTTTATACCCTGTGCTTCTTAGCAACTCCTCACAATTACTTAGTACATGTCACGTTTTTTCGTTGGCTTTTGCTAAAGAAATGTGCCTTATTGCTGAATGGATCCATGGGGCAGATGCAAGCTGCTCCACCATATGTTCGTTTACACAAACGATCGTGGTTGGTTAGCAAATTGCCCTCTTTGGTGGAGTCCTCAATCGTTTGCAAATTGCACTTCTTTCGAAATACTTGAATTCGGAACATTTTTGACTTGCCATTCGTTTACTCTATAATTTGCAGGAATCGCTTTGCTTTGTGATGTGTTGGATGAGCAAGATTTATTTCGATAACCTGCAATACTAAATCGAGATTTTTAGTAATATTTGCATATTGAAATGATACAGGCATTTTAACGGCATCGAAGAATACAAGATTTATAATTGCTCATTACTGATTCACATCACATTTATAGTGGTTAACAGCACAAGAATTATTCATTCATCATCATTTTACAAAGTTAAGCAACACTATTAAGTAAAATATGGGTGTAAATGAATGTCATCCCATGATTTTGCGATTCACGTGTCAGTCAATGACCAGCTTCTCGGATTCTTGCTCCGTAGTTCTGTAGCTTGAACCGGGTCGGTAAGGAGGACACGATTGCCCCTGAGCGGATGAGGTTGGGCCAATTTAGTCTTTCTTCACATATTGTTGAAGTTTATTCTGTTTTAGCAATTCTTCAATCACACTTTTTAACTGGCGACATTGATCAGTATCGTGACCAGGTTGGTTGTGAAATCGACAGAATTTCCCATTTTGCACTGCCCCTCTTCCCATCTCAGGTGGTTTAGGGTACTTGATAACATCCTTTGTTGCCAAGAAGATTCTTTCTGGTGTATCAGTTAAGGGGGTGAAATCTGAAGGATTAAAACGTCGAGGTTTCTTCTTGTTTCCCTGCTTCTTTCCTTCATCACTTTCCCTTTTCTGGTTCCCAAATCCTCTCTTGTTAGAGAAGACATCGTTATTCTTAATTTCGGCCACCACTGCTTTTTCTGACATCGAGAGATTTTCTAGGCGTATGAATTCGTCGGCCTTTTTATAAAACATTTCGAGTGAGTTTGGTTCCTTCATTTTAAGCCACATCCCGAATTCACTTGACTTGTCGATGGCCCGCATTAAGTATGTGAGCATCATTCGGGGCTCCGCGTTGTCTACCTCGGCTAAAGCTATATTAAAACGGTTCAAAAAAGACTTGATGGGCTCTCCGGGCGATTGTTCCATACTGGACAATGACATTATATCTTTTGCCTTTGACGCATACAACCTGAATTGTTCTTTTTTCGGGTTAAATCGGAGAATTGGTCTATGGATCGAACCGGTAGCTTGGTGAACCAAAGCAAAGCCACCCCTTCTAAATATACTAGAAAATATCGGCATTTAATCTCATCCGATGCTCGTGCCCCAGTCATATGCCAATCGTATCTGTATAGAAATTGGTTAGGGTCACTTGTCCCTCGATAGGCTGGGATGGTAGGAGGTACAAATTTCCTGGGAAACTCCGCCTTTAAAATCCTTTCGGTAAACGGGGTTTTACTTGGAGCGAAACCCCATTCTCTCTCGTCTTCATCCCTTTGCATGCTCTCTTTCATGATTTGTCGAACCATTTCAGGAAGATACCTCTCATCATTTCGAGCTTTGGATCCACCAACTTCAGGAAGTGTTTGCTCAAGGGGGCTGGCAACCCTCTCAGGAACGTTCCTTTCTTCAGCATCATGAACGTTGCCAGCAAAGTTCCTTTCATTACCCGTTGGTTGATGGTTTGCCCCAAGCAAATCGTTCAACTTATTCAAAATTAGGGCATTTTGGGCATTCTAAGCCTCCAATTGTGCACTTTGGGCATTTATCTGCTGGTTCAGCCCTAAGATTACAGCATCCAACTCCGCTTTTGTAACCCCAACAGGTGGAGTGGCTTGATTAGGTACTGGGGAAGCGGAGGTTCCCTCTTGAACATTTCCAGATCTAACAGATCTACTCCTTCTCCCCGGAGCCATGATTTCAAATAAACTTCTAGTCTTCAGAGAGATTACTTCAACAAACTTTCGTGGAGCAATGATGATAACTCGCCTGAGTTCAACTCTCAATGAAAGCACCAAAAATGTTAACGCTAAAATTTGAACGCTAACACCCCGGTGTGTAAAGTGTAGTTGTGAAAGCACCACCCGATGATTCGGGAACAAAGTATAAGCAGAAAACCGCAGAAAAAGCAGTAAATAACAACGATTTTATAGTGGTTCGGCTCAATAGTTTGCCTACGTCCACTCTGAATATCTTTATTGATGATTTCGTTACAAGTTGATACAGTTCTTCTCAAGTACAATACACTTTGAACTACTAAACACTTTGAACGAGTAGCTTAAACTTCAATGTAAGTGAAAGTCCTCAAATCCATGTCGGATGCATGAGATTTCTTCTTGAAGTTGTTGATAGCGTTCTACATGTCTTGAAAGCTTTGAGTGTTGAGTTGGTTTGGAATGTAGCATAGTATCGGTGCTTGGAAAGAATGAGCCAAAAGTCCCCTCAATGTTGGAGATGGCCATGTATTTATAGGCAAATTTCTGGGCTGGAATTGTTGCTGAAGTCATAGGTCGTGACCGACTCAGGATGAGTCGTAAGTCGTGACCGACTTAAATATCGTGAGTCAGCAGGCAGCGACATAAGTGAAGCGGCATTGAGTTTGCTTATTGTTTGCTTAGGTCGCCAGCGACTTATAAAAGGTCATTAGACATCTTAAGTTACTTGAGTCGTTGGAAAACTTAGGTCGGTCTGCCTCATGAGTTGTTAACTCCATGAGTCGTTAACCCGTTGAGTCGGCCGGCACCTTTAAGTCGCTAAGGTTATAACCCGGTGAGTCGCTGTCCCTTCTGAGTCGTTGAGTCATAACCCTTCAAGGCCGTTGAGTCGGTAACTCCTTAAGGCTGTTGAGTCGGGCTATTCTCTTAAGCCGCTACGGTTACTAAGTCGTTAGCCTGTTGAGTCGTAACTAGATAGGTCGTTGATTCGGTCCATATGTTAGGTCGGTAATCAGTTGAGTCGGTAATCATTGTGAGTCGTGAGCCTTTCTTGAGTCGCTTGAGCAGAGGGGTTAACAGATACATTCAGATCGGGAGAGAAGAGAAGACGATAGAAGTGTTGATAATCGTGATAGAAATGTTGATCGAAGGAGTGGTAGTAGAGATGTTAGAGGTCGTGATCGACATCGATATACTTCAGATTTTGATGAGGAGTTTGATGGTGATAGGGCGAGTGTTCACTATCGAGATAGAGAACAAACACGACGTCAGAATCGAGATGTAGATGATGATCGTCGATGGGAATCGGGAATGAAGATGGAGATTCCAGAATTTAAAGGCGGGATGGTTGCTGAGGAATTCTTAGACTGGTTGTCAAATGTTGAGGAGATCTTTCATTTCAAGGAGGTTCCGGAGAATCGCCGAGTGAAGTTGGTTGCTACTAGGTTGAGGGGTAGAGCTTTGGCGTGGTGGCAGCAAACTAAACTTACCAGAGAACGGATGGGGAAGTCAAAGGTTGTAGAGTGGGATAAGATGAAGAAAATGATGAGAGCTACATTTTTGCCATACAACTATCAATCACTCATGTACCAGAGATTGCAGAATCTAAGGCAGGGGACGAAGTCAGTTAATGATTATGCAGACGAATTTTACCAACTCATTGCCAGAATGACATAATGGAGACAGAAGAACAACTGACTGCTAGATTTGTTGGAGTGTTACGAATGCAGATCCAGGATATGGTTAATATGTTCGATCCAAGATCTGTGGCGGAAGCACACCAAAAGGCGTTGGCTTGGGAGAAGCAGGGAAGGCGTGGAGGTGGTGTGATTACTGATTCTAATAACCAAGTGAAGGGTGTTAGCGGAAGTTCTAATGTTTCTAAACCTGTCAGTAAACCCGTAGTAAAGGAGAGTGAGAAGGCGAAGGTTAACAATGGTTTCAAATGCTACAATTGCCAGGAGATGGGTCATAAAAGCAATGAGTGTCCAAAACCAAAGAAACGAGCTATGATAGCTGAAGTTGCAAGTAAGGATGCTGTTGAGGGTGAAGATAGTCCAGTTGAGGAGAATGAACAGGATATCGCATCGGGAGACGAAGGGTGTAATCTAATGATGAGGAGGTCTTGTTTAACACCAAAGCAAGAAGATGAAGCTAGTTGGTAGAGGAGTAACATCTTTCAGTCGACATGCACTATTCTGGGAAAAGTTTGTAAATTTGTGATTGATGCAGGAAGTTGTGACAATATTATTTCTATAGAAGCGGTGAGAAAATTGAAATTGAAAACGGAAAAACATCCAAATCCTTATAAGTTAGCGTGGCTGAGAAAAGGAGGAGAGGTGAAGGTAGATAAGCGAGTTCGAGTTCCATTTTCTATTGGGAAGAAATATAAAGGCGAGATTTGGTGTGATGTAGTTGAGATGGATGTTTGTCATTTGCTTTTGGGAAGACCGTGGCAGTATGATCGAGCAGTGCAGCATGACGGTCGAACCAATAGCTACAGTTTTATGTTTGAAGGCGTTAAGATTATTCTAGTTCCAAAGAAGAGATAGCAGGGAGAGAGTAAATCTGAGGAGATTGAAGAGCTAAAAACTTTGCTATCATTGAAAGAGTTTGTTAAGAAAGTTGAAGAGGAACCTGAAGTATTCCTGTTAATTGGACGAGATTGTAGTGAAGAGGTTGAAATCCCAGAAGAAGCGAAGCCAGTTTTGAAAGAATTTGAGGATGTATTTCCAGAAGAGTTGCCCAAGGAGTTACCGCCACTGAGAGACATTCAACATCAAATCGATCTTGTTCCGGGAGCAGTATTACCGCATAGACCGCATTATCGGATGAGTCCGAAGGAGCATGAAGAACTGAGAAGGCAGGTGGAAGAGTTACTTGAGCAAGGACGTGTGCAGGAAAGTTTGAGTTCATGTGCTGTGCCAGCTTTGTTAGTACCAAAGAAGGACGGAACGTGGAGGATGTGCACTGACAGTCGAGCATTGAATAAGATTACGGTGAGATATAGATTTCCAATGCCAAGGTTGGATGACTTGCTAGATCAGTTGAGTGGAGCTACTATCTTTTCGAAGATTGATTTGAAGAGCGGATATCATCAAATTCGGATTAGACCTGGAGACGAATGGAAGACAGCCTTCAAGATGAGAGAGGGGTTATACGAATGGTTGGTTATGCCATTTGGTTTATCAAATGCACCTAGTACATTCATGCGGGTGATGAATCAAATCTTTAGACCATTCATTGGGAAGTTCGTGGTGGTTTATTTCGATGATATTCTGATATATAGTAGGAGTATGGAGGAGCATGTTCAACATTTGAGGGAAGTGCTGATTATTCTTCGTGAAGAACAATTTTATGCTGCTACGAAGAAATGCGTGTTCATGACGCATAGTGTTTTATTTCTGGGATATGTTGTGTCAGGAGAAGGTATACAGATGGACCAGAATAAAGTTGAAGCAGTCAGGAATTGGCCACAGCCAAAGACAATTACGGAAGTGAGAAGTTTTCATGGGCTAGCGTCATTCTACCGAAGATTCATTCCACACTTCAGTAGCGTGATGGCTCCAGTTACTGATTGCATGAAAGGGAAACAGTTTGTATGGTCAGAGGAAGCGGTGGTTGCTTTAGAGAAGATCAAGGAACTATTGACGACAGCACCGATTCTTGTTTTACCAGATTTTCAGTTGTTGTTTGAATTGCATACTGATGCGTCGAAGGTGGGAATTGGTGGAGTGTTGAGTCAGAGGGGACGTCCTATTGCATATTTTAGTGAGAAGTTGTCAGGAGCGAAGATGAGATACAGTACATATGACGTTGAATTCTATGCTGTTGTACAAGCTATTAAACATTGGAGACACTATCTATTTCAAAAAGAGTTTGTTTTTTACACTGATCATGAGGCGTTGAAGCATATGTAAGGACAGGACAAGATTTCCGCGAGACATGCATCATGGATTGCCTATTTACAGCAATTTACTTTTGTTGTCAAACACAAGTCTGGAGTGACGAATCGGGTAGCTGATGCTTTGAGTAGGAGGAGTCATTTATTAACGACAATGAAAGTTGAAGTGACAGGGTTTGAATTATTGCCAGAGTTGATTGAAGAAGATCCTTACTTTGTGAAATTTGTTGAGAAAGTCAAGGAAGGAAGTACAGATGAATTTGTGTTGGTTGATGGATTCTTGTTCAAGGGGAATCGATTATGTATACCAGACTGTAGCTTGAGAATGAAGATTGTTAAATAATTAAATGAAGAAGGCCATGTGGGTAGAGATCGTACATTGCAGTTAATTTCTCAATCTTATTTTTGGCCGTCAATGAGGAAAGAGGTAGAGAGATTTGTGGAGAGATGTCATATCGGTCAAGTCTCAAAAGGAACAGCGACAAACGCGGGATTATACATGCCATTACCCGTGCCTACTAAACCATAGGTTGATATTAGTATGGATTTTGTTTTGGGTTTGCCTAGAACTCAAAGGTGGAATGATTCTATATTTGTTGTGGTGGATAGGTTTTCGAAAATGGCACATTTTATACCCTGTAAGAAGACAGCGGATGCAGTTCGAGTGGCACAATTATTCTTTAAAGAGGTGTATCGATAGCAAGGTTTACCAGAATCTATTGTTTCTGATCGACATACTAGATTTTTAAGCCATTTTTGGTTGAGTTTGTGGAAGATGGTCGGAACAAAGCTGAGTTTTAGTAGCGCTTACCATCCGCAAACTGATGGGCAAACGGAGGTGGTTAACCGATCGTTGAGAAATTTACTGAGATGTCTTGTGAAAGACAATTTGAAAAGCTGGGATTTGAAATTGTGTCAAGCTGAGTTCGCACACAATCACGCAGTCAATCGAAGTACTGGATTCAGTCCATTTCAAGTTGTATATTCATCCATTCCAAAGGGACCGTTGGATTTAACGACAGTACCATATCAGAGGGTAGTTGTTAAGCGGGCTAGTGATTTGGTGAATGAGTTACAGGAATGCCACAAAGTTGTACAGGAACGATTGCGTAAGACAAATGAGAAGTATAAACAGATGGCGGATAAAAAACGACGAAGTGTTATCTTCAAAGAAGGAGATTTTGTATATGCAGTTTTGACGAAAGATCGTTTTCCGGTTGGAACTTACAACAAGTTAAAAGCATGAAAGGTTGGTCCAGTAGAAATTTTGAAGAAGGTCAATGATAATGCGTATCGGTTAAGATTACCGGTGGATGTTCATACTTCTGATGTGTTTAACGTGAAACACTTGATTCCGTATTATGATGATGATCAAGAAAATGCGAATTCGAGGATGAATTCTTTCGTACCCAGGGAGGATGATGCAGAACATCAAAGGAAGGAATTAGGGGTTTTCACCTGTAGGTCGTTCGCCGACCTAGCTTTGCCTCTCCACTGCATTCACCCAACTCGCGAGTCAACTCCGGTGCCACCATCCCCTACCGCGACCTTGTCCATGTCTCGCAAGCAACTGAACCTGTATTGAGATAAAACCCTATATCGCGAACGACTCCCGAGATCCCTCTTTGAACCACGTCACCGTGAGTCGCCCCACCATTAGTCGCGAACGACTGATTGCCGCGCGCGAGAGAATTATGTGTCGCGAACGACTCATCTACTTTGCCCCTAAGTCGCGAATGACCTATGTAAATTTCAGTAAGTCGCTCCTTCTCCATTCTATAAGTCGCGAACGACTTATATTTTTTTTTAGTCGCGAGAATTTGTGCAGTGTTCAAGTTTTAAGCCGCACGCTTGAGTCATTGCCGAAGAAGCATGAGTCGTTGCCGAGTTAACATGAAGTCGCTGCATTTTTTTTAAATCGCGTACATATTGTGTTGTAAATTTTAAGCCGTGTGTTGAGTTGTAAGCCTATAAATAGACAAGTCGTGTCATTTGTAATGGTTGTTGAAAATTGAATAAAATTTCCATTTGATTGCTTTGTGCTTTCTTTAAATTGGTAGTCGAGTGAAAATCTCGTATCTCCACTTCGGCATTCGAGTGCGCTCGAATCAACGAACGTTGAAGCCGATTCACGGAATCAAGTGCGCTTGATCAACGCCGAAGAATCGTAGATCCTTCATCACGGTATTGTGCGCGATCAACGTGTTAAGGATAGCTAGAATCCGGTATCTCTTGAGATCAGTGGATTTGGGCATTTTCGGCATCATTCAATCCACCGATTGCTAATTCCCTTGACATATCAAGTTTTTGTTAATCCACTGCGTCACATAGCAATTCAAAAAATTGATAAATGCTTCTAGAAATATTTATATATTTTTTGGATGCTGGCATTCCATGCAGATGACAGTAGAAGGTTGATGATTCAAAAAGTCAATCAGCTAATACACAGACCGAATAGGAAAGTAAAGAAATATTGTTACTGCAAAAAGGAAAGTATATCATAAATTTGATTATAGACAAAAGAGATGTTATGGATATTGAAAGTGGCAAGCATCTCTTCCTAAATCTAAGTAGTGTCATCTTACTTATTTGTCTTACTTATGTTGTAACTCTTAATCTAAGTTCCATATACAAGTTTTGATCGAATTTCAAATCTATTTGTTGTTTCACTTTAGTAATTGCAATCAAGCATGATTTACTAATATATAAAATCAAATCCTTAAGTTTCCTTAGTATTAAATAAATACATTTTTCATGGACTACTAAATTCTTCACACCCTTTTATTTCTTTCTATTTGATTTGGACTAAGTAATAATAGTACAATTCCTTAAATAATAAATAGAAGAGATGGTATAAACTGTCGGTTCGAAGGTATAAATTAGGCTTAGTCATCCAATTTGAAATATGAAATATTCTTCAACCAACTATACACATCTGTCAAATATGCTCTATTAGTTTATTATAATGAATTGGATATTAAATTCTAAACACTCTGGTTTTTTTTTATTTCTCCAACTTGGTATATATGTCAATGTTTTATGTTTCCTTTATACAGTCCTAGACATAAAAATATGACTATTTCCCTCGCCAAATTTTGTGTATTAATAGTTATTACGTCTTTGTCAATGTTTAAAGTAATGAGGGTAGCAATCATGTAATTATATAGATTAAATTCAATTTCCAAAAATTAAACACTCGCACACATAGTTGTGTGTAAAATAAAAATCATTTGATCATTACCGTGAAGCAATATTTAGTAGATTGGTTAAGTAGTTCTTTACTTTTTATCTTTATTTGACTATCGTAAAATCAATCTTTTTAAATTGTAATCTTAGTTACTTGCTTATAGTTATTATATTTTAAGTGGAATTTGATTTTATGAAATCGTATTGCTATTTTCTATTCCGTTTTATATAATTTTACCCAAATGCTAATCAATTTTGATATCCATTTTTTGTTTCGAAAATTGCTCTTGAAAATTGTGGCACTTATTTGCATATCAATTTACACTGCTTCTAGATTTTATCACTAATTGTTGATTCATTAACATATAGTCCTTGAAAATTAACTTAAAATTTATGCAACTAAAGATACATGTTAGTATTGCTTTATTTTGCATGTATGCCAGTTGATCTGATCATAGTTTCCATTTTTGTGCAATTATTGAACATGTTTCGCCAAAATCTTTAGTAAAAAAATATCTTTCTTTTTCTAACAGCGATAAAGTCAATTTTTATGCATTTATCTTCCTTTAATCTTTACTTTATCGTTTTGAAATCTATCATTTTATGTTTTATCTGAACTATTGACATAAGAATTGAAGTTAGCTAGCCATTATTCTAAAAATTAAAAAGAAGTAGTTTATTGTTTCTTCTGGCACACTGACTGCATTTGACTACGATAGTAAATAAAACCAGACCATCCAGTAAGTTGTGCTTTAGTTTTCATGTTTCTTCTGGCACACTGGCAGCTTTTACATAATATTATCATTTCACTGCAAAATAATGCAGCTGCCATTGAATAGCATAAAATGAAAGAGGGTTACGGAGGTAAAAAGGCAGATACGTGAAGGATGGGTTTGAAAAATGGAAGACGGAATGGAAGGGGTTAAGGATTAGAAGAGAACGAAGAAGTAGAAGTGAAAGATGAAGGTGGCGGTAGGAAACCTACGCCTCTGTTTTTACATAGTTTTGCACATTCTAACCTGATTTTCTTAGCATCTTTCTACCATACTCCATCTTCGTTTTAGACTTCCAGCGATGCAGGAAGATTTGAGGAAGAGTGCGACAGCCTACTAGATGCTTTGTCATGTGTGGGTTGAGAATTTCTTTGTTGTTATTTGCGTTGGGTTGATTTTTACAGCGAGGTGGGGGTTTCTCACATTTTTAAAAATTCAATCCCCTGTTTTAATATATAAACCAGTTTCTCACATTTTCCCTAAGTATTATATTGCCTCTCCTAATTAGCTGTATGACCTAAAGACCGAATACCTGGTTTTATTCGGTCGGTAAAAACTGAATTCCCTTTTCCTTTTCCATTTTTTTGGTTAAACTGTATTTCCTTATTTTATGTATAATAAATCACAACCTCAGACTCTATTCCCTATCACCACCACTATCTCAGCTACAGACTGAATTGCTTCAATAAAGCTTATTTATGTTCTAGCTATCCTTATATATCATTTATTGGCTTCAACCTTTTCCTTTTAGTTCCCATTGTTATTAATCATTGATCGTTGAATTATCTTTTTTGACTTGCACAAATATGACATGTGATTACGATCTATGTTGCTCGACTTCTCCACAACGAACATGTTTACAACAATTTGTTCAACTATGTTGTAGTGTGTGCAAATCCCTTACAAAGGCATACAAACAAACTTCAATGCTCAATTACCAGCACAAGGTGCGCCTCTTAGTAATTTTCAACTAGATGTTGCTACTGCTAGCCACTCCCTACCTTTACAGAGTGTGAATTTAAACACTTCAAAATGGTTAATGGAGCAAGCAATATTATCTAATTCCCTAAAGAACCAGCAGAAAGGCTTGCGTTCCATTCAGCCTGCAGAGTATACACCTCAACTTGGTAATTTTTCTCAGCTGTAGGCTTTACGTAACATGAACATGAACACCTCTAAGTGGTCAATGGAACAAGCAACCTTATATAATGGCCTTACGAATCTCAACATAAATGGAAATGGATTTCTAGCTTGTAATCATGGTGTACAAGGAGGGTTGAGTTCTATGCCTATGATTTCTGCTTCCTCGGTTCATCCAATCAGTAGACCGGTTAATCATTCGCACATGACTTCAAGAATGACTTCCAGCAGCATGGCATTGCCAAATGCGCCTTTGAAAGTGCCTACCAGCAAACCTACTAGGCATCTCGGTCCTCCTCCTGGATTTACAAACATTCCTTCCAAGCAGCCTGAAGATTCTACACTTGAATCTATGATAAATGGAAAACGAAATATAACTTTAATGGATGACTATAGGTGGCTAGATGAATATCAGCCAATCTCCTGTTACAGCTTCTGGGGTGGTTAGCAATGTTTCTCTTAATGATAGTGCCGTTAGGCATAACGCTGCAATGGATTTCCCGTTCCCTGGGAAGCAAATTCCCAATGTTCCAGCCCAAGTGGTCGATGATAAGTGGATGGATTTTAAGCATTTTGAGCATGCCAGGTTGAATTCGAAGCAACAAAAGCCTGCGATGATTCTAGATCAATTTCAAGCACAAACACTGTGGCCACCTGGTTACCATGTGTGATACTTCATTATAACCTGAAGTTTTTCTACTTACACTAACTAGGTAATAAATGGTATGCAAGTATTTAGCATGTGGCTGTTTCTTATTTATCTATTTATTAGGTTGAGAGTTATTTTGAAGTGATCGGTCAACAAATTGGTGCTATCGACTTTGGCACCATCCTTTCAGTCCTTAAATTTCTGTTGGACGTGGATAATATTGGGACATTGCTGGCGATTGATCTTGAAACTAGTAAGTTCCTCTGGTGGTCAGATTAAACCTTTAGTATTCAAATGTTATAACCAGTGCAATCATCATCTCTATTGTAGATTTCTTGTTCATGGTCAACTAAATATTTCATACACAATTATCGATACATAAATGATCTATTTGAACTATATATTTTGTGCATCATTTAATTTCACTGGAAGATGGTACCAACCATTTTCTGTAGAAAGTTCTCTAGTTTTTTCTTCATGTTATTTACTGCCTTGAGCCACTGACAAATAGTAAATAGTTTTATATTCATAATTTATCCCTCTTGTTGATATTTAAATAAACCAATATTTACATAAATTTGTGTATTTTTACTTTGTAGGGTGTGGAGAAGTCATATGGTGTGGATTGTGGAACCTCAAAGCTATTAACAAAATAACTATTTCTTCTCGGTTTCTAGGTATTCGGAGTTTGTAATTAAGTTCATCAGCTGAGGAAGTAATTGCTATCTTGTTCCGACTCTTGCTGGAAATTGGGGTAAAATTATTACTTCATCAGCTGTACTTTGGTATGTGTTTTCACAAGCCTGCTGCTTGTGTTAATATATTTGATATGTCTTATAATAATTGGGTGAATAATCTCTTTGTTGATAAGAGACTTCTTTGTTTGAATCCATTGAGTATGGTATAAAATTATGAATATGGAATGTGAACCTGTTACCTTTTGCAAGTCTTTGAGTCTGGGAGGCAGTGACTTATACTTGCTTGGACATTTGTAGCGGACTGTTACATGTTAATGCTTTATGTATTTGGCATGTAAACTTATCTAACTTTTTGGAGTGTTAGAATTTTATGACTAGCTTTTAGTCTTTTCGTATGTGATTTTAATTATTTTACGACAATATTTAGTATTAATATGGATGTATTGCATGGATGTTGTTGTAATTTTTTTTAAAATTTGCATTTATTTTGCAACGGGCAATGTACGTTGTTATATGAGCTTCTTACAATGGTCATTGCACGTTTTTATATAAGATTTTTACAACGGTCAACACACGTTGTTAAATATGTATTTTACAACGGTTAATACATGTTGTGAAATAGGCTTGCAATTAGTATGGTTAGTCTTTTGCAACGGGTTATGACCGTTGTAAAAATGTATACTGCAATGGTTTTTACAACGTGCTTTGCCCGTTGTAAAATATGGTGGATCTATTACAACGAGGCCTATTACAACGGGCACATGCCCGTTGCGAAAACCATATTACAACGGGCATTGCCCGTTGTAAAAAGACTGTTTAGTTGTAGTGGCTTGATTTAATTGATTTATAATAGTTATTAATTAATTTTTCTGAGATGCTAGACTTGAACAGTTTAGATACAAACTTTCACAACCTATACAAGATCTTCCTTACGAAATGATGATTTCGTGTCAAATAAACCGATAAAACGATAAATGCTCAATTCCGTTGATCATGATGATGCTGGAATCTAGCTATCTCCAACCCGTTGATCTCGCAAGATACTGTGTTGAAAGATCTACAATACGATCGTTGATCACTCGCAAGTGATACCGAGAATTGGCTTCAAAATAGTTGATTCGCTCACGAATAACCCGAAGATGGAAAGTAGAAGGAGATCACACTCAACTTCTAACAATGATGGCCAAAGCTCACACACAAATTTATTTCAAAAATCAACTCCCCTTTACAAATGACAACACACGCCTATTTATAGGAAATTACATCGACACGCGTCTCAATACTTGCGACTCAACAACAACACAAGTGACTCACATCATACGACTCACGACCGAATACAAACAGGCGACTTAACATCGCACGAGTTACAACATCACACGACTTAACAATACAACATATATGCGACTTAACAATACAACATACACATGCGACTCACGACCTAAGAAATCAGCGACATAAGAAGAAAACACGGCTTCAGGAACGACTTAAGAGACTTAAGCGACATAAGGAATCAGCCTTCATGCGACATAAGAACAATGCGACATAAGCGACTTAAGAAGTGCGGCATCAGTAAACGGTTTAAGGAAATGCGGCATAAGTTAACGGCTTAAGGAAATGCGGCCTACGACTTACGACTTAACTCTGGAGCTTGCTAGGTTATTAAGTCGCTTTTGCCTTAACTCGTTAGGTCGGTGCTCGTTGAATCGCTAGGCCGGTCGGTCGCTTGGGCCGTTAGATAGTTAAGTTGCTTTGTGCTTTAGGCTGATAGTTCGCTCCCTGCTGTAGGTCGTTGGGTCGCTCCCTGCTGTAGGTCATTAAGGCAGACGACTTAAGATTGAGCGACTTAAGGTTGAGCGACTTAACATGGTGTGCTGCATCATCCTCACCTGGTGGAAAAGAATTCGACCCCGAATTTACACTTTCCTCTTCTCCGACATACTTATTCCCATGATATGGAATCAAGTGTTCGACGTTGAAAACGTCAGCAGTATGGATATGATCCGGCAATTTTAACTGATAAGCATTCTTATTAATCTTTTTTACGATTTCCAAAGGACCAATCTTTCTAGCAGCTAGTTTGTTGTAAGTACCAATAGGAAATCGATCCTTAGTTAATACTGCATATACAAAATCTCCTTCTTTGAATTCAACATTTCGTCGTTTAATATCTGCGGATTGCTTATATTTCTCATTCGCCTTAAGCAATCGTTCCTGCACAACCTTGTGGCACTCTTGCAATTCATTCACAAAATCACTAGCTCGTTTGATCACTCCTTTCTTCTGTGGTACTATAGATAAATCCAATAGTCCCTTAGGAATTGTCGAATAAACGACCTGGAATGGACTGAACCCAGTGCTACGATTAACTGCAGGGTTGTGTGCAAACTCAGCTTGACACAGCTTGGAATTCCAACTCTTCAAATTGTCATTCACGAGGCATCTCAATAGATTACCTAGGGATCTATTCACAACTTCTTTCTGTCCATCCGTATGTGGATGATAAGCACTACTAAATTTCAGCTTTGTCCCGCCCATTCTCCATAGACTCATCCAAAAATGACTCAGAAAACGAGTGTCTCTATCCGATACAATAGATTCAGGCAACCCGTGAAGTCGATAGATCACTCTGAAGTATAACTATGCGACATTAACTGCATCTGCCGTCTTCTTGCATGCGATAAAATGTACCATTTTTGAAAATCGATCAACCACTACGTAGATAGAATTATTGCCACGCTGCATCCTCGGCAAGCCCAACACAAAATCCATACTAACATCCACCCATGGTTTAGTAGGTATAGGCAACGACATATATAAACCTGCATTTGTTGCGATCCCCTTTGAAACTTGACAAATATGGCACCTCTGAACGAACTTTTCAACTTCCTTCCTCATTGATGGCCAAAACTAAGACTTTGAAATCAACTGCATGGTACGGTCGCGGCCCACGTGTCCTTCTTCATGTAATTCTTTGATGATTTTCATTCGGAGACTGCAATCTGGAATACACAACTGATTTCCTTTGAATAGAAAACCTTCAACCAGCATATATCCATCCATACTTCCCTTCTTGACTTTGTCTAGGATTTTGGAAAAATATGAATCTGAAGTAAGAAGATCTGGAAGTAAGTCAAAACCCATCACCTCTACTCGTATGGTTGTTAGTAAATTCTCCCTCCGACTCAATGCATCGGCGACGCGATTAGTTACTCCAGACTTGTGTTTTACGACGAATTAAATTGTTGCAAATAAGCTATCCATAATGCATGCTTAGCTGCTATTTTATTCTGCCCTTGTAAATGTTTCAACGCTTCATGGTCCTTATACAAAACAAATTCTTTATGGAACAATTAATGTCTCCAATGCTTCACAGCCTGCACAATAGCATAAAACTCCACATCATAAGTATTGTATCTCATCTTTGCTTCAGAAAGTTTTTCACTGAAATAGGCAATTGGACGTCCCTTCTGACTCAACATTCCTCCAATTCCAACTTTGGATGCATCTGTATGTAACTCAAATGGTAACTGAAAATCTGGCAACACTAGAATCGGTGTTGAGGTTAAAAGTTCCTTGATTTGTTCAAAAGAAGATCCTGCCTCTTTCGTCCATGAAAACTGCTTTCCCTTCATACAATCAGTAATAGGAGCCATCACACTACTAATGTGCGGTATAAATCTTCGATAAAATGAAGCTAACCCATGGAAACTTATGATTTTTGTTATAGTTTTGGGTTGTGGCCAATTTTTGATTGCGGCTACTTTACTCTGGTCCACTTGTATTCCTTCCTTAGACACGACATAACCCAGAAATAAAACACTTGGCGTCATGAACACACATTTCTTCGTCGCTGCATAAAACTGTTCTTGACGAAGAATAGTTAACACCTTTCGCAAGTGTTGAATGTGCTCCTCTGTGCTAGCACTATATAGCAAGATATCATCAAAGTAAACTACAACAAACTTCCTGATGTAAGGTCTGAAAATTTGATTCATCACCCTCATAAATGTACTTGGTGCATTAGATAGACCAAATGGCATGACCAGCCATTCATATAATCCTTCCCGAGTTTTGAATGCTGTCTTCCATTCATCACCTGGTCTTATGCGAATCTGATGATAACCACTCTTAAGATTGACCTTAGAAAAGATTACAGACCCACTGAGTTGATCCAATAGATCATCAAGTCTTGGCATAGGAAATCTGTATCTGACAGTTATTTTGTTGAGTGCCCTGCTGTCGGTACACATTCTCCATGAACCATCTTTCTTCGGTACCAACAGAGCTGGTACAACACAAGGACTGAGACTCTCTCGAACACGCTCTTGCTCAAGCAACTCCTCAACTTGTCTCCTCAACTCTTCATGCTCATTTGGTCTCATACGATAATGTGGACTATGCGGTAAAACATCACCTGACACTAGATCAATTTGATGCTGTATATCCCTCGGTGGCGGTAATTCCTTGGGTAATTCCGTAGGAAAGACATCTTCAAATTCATCTAACACCGGTCCAACCTCCGCAGGAATTTCAATATCTTCACTTGTTTCATACCCAATCAACATAAACAATTCAACACTATCTTCCACTTCTTTAACAAATTCTCTCGTAGATAATAGACTAGTTGATTCCACTTTCTTCTCTGCCTTGCTTTCACATTGTTCACGCTTCTTAGAAACTAAGGTAACTTGGGTCCCTTCAAACATGAAACTGTAGCTGTTGGTGCGACCATTATGTTGTACGGCTCTATCATATTGCCATGGTCTTCCCAATAGTAGATGACACACATCTATATCGACAACATCACACCATATATCATCTTTGTACTTCTTCCCAATAGAAAATGTAACAAATGCTCGTCTTCCCACTGTCACTTCTCCACCTTTCTTTAGCCATGCCAGTTTATAAGGTCTATTGTGTTTTTCAGTCTTCAACCCTAACTTCATCACGGCTTCTTCAGAAATAATGTTATCGCAGCTTCCCGCATCAATAACAAATCGACAAACCTTTCCCAAGATAGTACATGTAGACTGAAAGATATTGCTTCTCAGCCAACTAGAATTATTCTCATGCATTGGCACTAAACAAGACCTCCTCATCATCAAGTTACACCCTTCGTCTCCTGACACAACTTCTTCATCTTCATCAAACTTCGATGGTTGAGAATAATCAACTTCAGCTTCCACATCCTCATACTCACATTCCTCTGCAACTAATGCTCTCTTCTATGTCTTTGTACATTCATTACTTTTATGGCCAAACTCCTGACAATTATAGCACTTGATACTGTTATTGACTTTTTCTTTAGCGGCTTCATTGACAATTGGTTTATTGACTGTCTTAGAAACATTAGCACTGCTACTAGCACCCTTATTCTGATTGTTAGAACCCGCAAACACACCACTTCCTCGTCTCCCTTGTTTCTCCCAAGCTAGAGCTTTCTGATGTGCTTCAGCAACAGACATTAGATTAAACATATTCACCATGTCTTGAATTTGCATTCGTAACCCTCCAACATATCGAGCCGTTAGCTATTCCTCGGTTTCCATAATATCATTCCTTGCAATCAATTGATAGAATTCATCTGCATAGTCATTCACCGTCTTCGTCCCTTGTCTCAAATTCTGCAAAGGTTGATACATAAGAGATTGGTAATTTTATGGCAAGAAAGTCGCTTTCATCATCTTTCTCATCTTCTCCCAAGTGACAACCTTTGATTTTCTCATTCTCTCCCGAGTTAGTTTAGTTTGTTGCCACCAAGCCATAGCTCTTCCCCTTAGTCTTGCAGCGACTAATTGGACTCTACGATTTTCAGGCACTTCCTTGAATTTCAAAATTTCTTCAATATTCGACAACCAATCAATAAATTCTTCTGCTTGCATATCACCTTTGAATTCTGGAATTTCCATCCTCATACCTGACTCCCATTTACGATCATTTTCGGAATCCAGATATCGATTTCGCACTTGGCCTCGATCTCGATAATGAATACTACCTCCATCACCATCCTCCTCAAAATCATATGTATTTCGATATCGATCCTGACCATCTATGTCTCCACGACTACGCATGTCCCTTCTACCCTATCTTTCAACATCACGATATGGTTCATTTTCAAACCTACGTTGAGTTCTTCCCTCTTCATTTCGGTACCCATGGTGGTCTCGCATCATTGAAACTGATGATTCTCTCCTATCTCGATCAGACCGGGGTGACATCCTCCTTTCTCCCGAAATCGACGGTGAAACCCTGTTTCCACTCTGGTTCGAAATTGGTGACGTTCTCCTTTGATTTCGATTCATGTCGTTCATCAACTTCTCCAATTTTTCAATACCCTCATTGAACTTTTCATTGATACGCTGCTCCATCTGCTCAGCTTCTTGTCTTCTATACAGATCTTCAACATTATGATAGTGATCAGCACGTCTCGGAGGCATGATCATTAAACAATCTCGTTTTCGTCTCTAATCTAGCTCTGATACCAATTGACGCAGCTTAGACTAGGCTTGAACAGTTTAGATACAAACTTTCACAGCCTATCCAGGATTTTCCTCACGAAATGATGATTTCGTGTCAAATAAACCGATAAAACGATAAATGCTCAATTCCGTTGATCGTGATGATGCCGGAATCTAGCTATCTCCAACCCGTTGATCTTGCAAGATACCGTGTTGAAAGATTTACAATTCGATCGTTGATCACTTGCAAGTGATACCGAGGATTGGCTTCAAATTCGTTGATTCGCTCACGAATAACCCAAAGATGGAAAGTAGAAGGAGATCACACTCAACTTCTAACAATGGTGAAAATCAACTCCCCTTTACAAATGACAACACACCCCTATTTATAGGAAATTACACCCACACGCGACTCAATACTTGCGACTCAACAACAACACAAGCGACTCACATCATACAACTCACGACCTAATACAAACAGGCGACTTAACATCACACGAGTTACAACATCACACGACTTAACAATACAACACATATGCGACTTAACAGTACAACATACACATGCGACTCATGACTCACGACCTAAAAAATCAGCGACATAAGAAGAAAACACGGCTTTAGGAATGGCTTAAGAGACTTAAGCGACATAAGGAATCAACCTTCATGCGACATAAGAACAATGCAACATAAGAACAATGCGACATAAGCGACTTAAGAAGTGCGGCATCAGTGAACGGCTTAAGGAAATGCGGCATAAGTTAACGGCTTAAAGAAATGCGGCCTACGACTTACGACTTAACTCTGGAACTTGCTAGGTTATTAAGTCGCTTTTGCCTTCACTCGTTAGGTCGTTGCTCGTTGAGTCGCTAGGCCGGTAGGTCGCTTGGGCCGTTAGATAGTTAAGTCGCTTTGTGCTTTAGGCCGATAGGTCGCTCCCTGCTGTAGGTCGTTGGGACGCTCCCTGCGTAGGTCTTTAAGGCAGGCGACTTAAGATTGAGCGACTTAAGGTTGAGCGACTTAACATGGTGCGCTGCATCATTAATTATTACTTATGGAGTATGATTAGTAAACAGAGTAGCCTTTAGAAATGTTCGTGGTGCTATTAGCAATTTATTAATTATGCATATTAAAGTTATATATGTATTTATTGATATACTATATCAATAAGGATTTAAATTGAATTTAAAAGAAAATAAAATGCTAAGACTTTTTCTAAGGAGTTTATGGTTCATATTGGATCCATGTTTGGCGGGTAAAAAGATGACAAAAGGGAAGGCATGTACGAGATTTGGAATTGGTAACAAAAATTATGTAGATATTTTGTCTCCGATTTTCAATATAAATTCAAATCTTAGCCGCCTCCTTTTGATTTAACTTTTGCGTCCTCCTCTTACATCTTTGGATGCAAGCGCTATCCCTCTCAATCTCCATTTTTCCACTTCAATCACGTTCAAACAATTAAATTATAGTAAATTCGATATTAGCACATTGTCTGGTTGTATCAGAGAATGTTGATCTGAGAGATCAAGGAGGCTATCTAGTTCTAGGTATAAACCAAAGACAAAGCTTCTTAGGTAAAATTCTTTTATTTACAAATTGAGTTTTCATGACATATGTATGATGTTAATAATAAGATTACATCTATTTATCACTGCTTTTATAAACATGTCCTTTCCATATAAAATATATTTTATTTATCGAGGAATAATTATTTAATTACAATCATTGAATCCATTACGATAGTTTTTATATACAAATGTATATAAAATATTTTCGGCCAAAAGTATTAAATCACATTTGTATATATATTTTTTAAATTTACAAAATATATTTCAAAACATTGTTCATTAAATAACTATTACATATATATACATATTGTAAATTGTATTAATTATGCATTTTATAATCATTAATAGAGTTGCATACTATTTTAGATTTTAATAATATTATAAAACTAGTTTTACGTTTAAACGTAATTATATATAATACTATATATTTATGTGTATTGGTAAAATGTTTTCGGTTCAAAAAATTCCATACTATATTGTAATATTTTATATTTTAATAATAATATTACAAGACTAGTTTTATATTTGAACACATATATATAATACTGCATATATTAATAAAATATTTTATTTTTAAAATTAAAAAAATTAATTTTTTACGTCAAAAACGATATATATATATATATAATTATAAATTTTATAATATTTTAAACATTGCATATGTTATTTAATTTTATCATAATAATTTCCGATACTAAATTTTTATTTAAAATTTAATATTATTATAATGATTAAAGCCAATATTGAGACATTTGAAAAGCTATAAATTTGGATCTTAGATTCAATTTTAATTTTAATTATGTTTTCCATTTCAAACTAGATATTTATTTTAAAATTCAAATTTGAAATTTAAAAACATAAAATTTATAAGACGTTTTTCTAAATGGATTTTTATGTATTAAAAATAATGTTTTATAACTATATATTATATAAATATATATATATATTATACTTCATATATAGAAAATAATATTTTGGCAAATGACTTATGCATATCAAGTGCCAAGTATATACATAGTGGATGTAAATTCCTGCATCTATATATGTTTATATTTAAACCATGTATACCCAATGCAATATTGCATGTGCACATTATACAGTGAAACCTATATTGATATACTTACAAATTATAATAAATCCCATTAACTAAATCCATCAATTAATTAAGTCGTAGAAATTAAATAAATTATGATTTTACTTAAATTAGTCAGATCGGATCTAATTCTACCTTTAGACTTCATAGGCCAATAGATTCAAAATAGAATTTTTTTTTTGAAATCTACCTATTTCACCCACTTCTGATCTGCCAGGATCCAACAAAACTAACAATACCTTTTTATACTATTAAAGAATATATCTTGGTTGTGATAGAGTTATGTCGTAGGGGCTATTATGTAATTTATTACATATATCTAACTCAATAACCAATCTTGTTCGAAATAAAAGGTGTTTTCTTTCTATTATATACTTGATATAATGTGTTATATTAATTAATTAATTTAATTAAAAATATATTTAATAGAAAATCCATAAATGGTACATTTTCTCATACTAGTTACAAAGTGTTGTGACTGTAAGTATTTTATCACAATGAAAATAAATATATCATTTTATTTTAGTCCTGTTACCAGGGTTTCAGGGTTGCTGTTACTAGCATTCCAGGATTGTTATTCGTAGGATCGTTGTTAGGAGAGATTTCTTACTTTAGTTCTAGATCATCTGTGCTAGCCGTGAGGCGTTTATACTCTAGTGGAATTGCTTGTTGATCTCACTTGTTCACTTGGATGCACCATGGTTTATATTGGGTACTTCTAACATTTCATTATCGATCGGTGGTCTTGCCGAAGTTCGATATTGAGATATAATGGGCGGTGGCCTTGCCGGAGCTCATTCAAGAAGTTACCTAGTGTTGTTTTGTTTGATTTTTCTATGTTATGATTTGTCACCTGCCAGGCATGTTGGCGGCTCCTTTATATCGGTTGTATATTTATGTACATTTTTGCTCTCCTCTACTTTAGACGGTCAGACATTTCTCTCAAAAAAGAAAATATATCATTTTAAATGTTCCTAGTCAAGATGCATCAGGACTGGATATCGATGTATCCCTTGAGACTAGAGTACGTAACGCTCTTCAAATGTTGGGCTGTTTATTACTCATGGCTATTGGGGGCACCTAGAAGTTACGTACTGATAGTTATTAGATAAGTATGGAATGACTCACTCGATAATTTTCTATTGTTTGATGTAACTAAGGTTAAACAAAAATATCGATGTGACTGATTTACGTAATTCTCTCGACTTGATAATACTGTAGATCTTCAATATTAAAGGTTCGCTTTGATTATAGTCAAATCATGGCATGGCGTTCCATCAAGTGGCTATAATTGGATCGAGTGGAAGTGTAGGAAGTGATGCACTATTTAAGAGAGGATATGTCTGCTTAGTTATATAGGGTTAATATCACGGTCAACTCAAGTCAACTCAAAGTCTTCGGCCGTAGCATTTCGATTAATAGTAATTGTTATTATTGAACCAAGGACTTTGTATTTGGACTATAGAGTTGACTATGGGAGATATTGGAATTTTGACCATTATAAATTTCATAAGTGCAAAGTGATATAGTTTTGATGAAGATAATTAGTGTAAAATAAATATCACCAGCAGGTAAAGCTTAACAAAGTGAAATTGTATTTTAACGAAACTAAATAAGCGATAAATTAGGCCAAAATGTCACACCACCTAATAAGTGACGTGTGAACGTTAACATTTGAATAGTTCAGTGTTAAACGCTAACCGAATTTAAACTTGATGAGTCACACAACCGGAATAATGAATCCTCTTCAGACAAAACAATTTAATTATTTTATAATTATTATAAATTAATTGAATTAATTGATATTTATGAAATATTAATTATAAAATTTCAAACATGATTCGAGGAATACATATTATTATATATATATTTATAATAGTTACGAATATATTGATTGTTATGCGATACCGCTAAGAAACTAAATTGGATTTAATTAAATATATTTATTTGGACTTAAATGAACCATTAGCCTATGATGTTGGAGGAAAATTTCGGCAACAATAATAATGTATAGGAGCAGACAAAAATAAGGAAATGGGTTTGAGATGGATGGTATTAAGATTTGATGAGAAAAGGTAAATGATATGATCACTTTTTCCTCTGATTCAACCACTATATAAAAGACCCTAACCCTAGCCATAGCAAGACTTTTTGGCTGCCTCCTCGCTCCGTCTTGCTGGCCGAATTATACCTCCTAGTACTCCAAATCAACTCAAATCAAATCAATTCAAATCAATAGCTATTCGATAGCAATGGGTATGCGATTAAAAGGCTTGTAATGTGACAAATTGTGAAGATTTCAAGAGGAAGGGATCTTATCATTACAAGGTATACTTAAGGGATTTAGTTTAGGCAAGTATTTAATTTTATATATGATGCTTAATCTCCGTATAATTCAATATTGTTCATATGCATATGTGTGAGTGTGTGTGATTGATGTCTAAATATATACTATTATTACTGAATTGTTAATTAGGTGAGATTCATACAGGTATTGTTGTCGCCACATATATTGATTGGTTTTGTATATAATAATACAAAAAATCAATTTTTTATATAATAGATTTTATACACCCGGACGAAATAGTTTTATTTCATTTATTATTATTTTAATAATTTATTATACATATATTAATATATTAGTTAATATATCTACAAGACTAATACTAAAATATATAATTATATTATATAAAATTCAAATAATATTTTTTAAAATACACAGTTGTATAAATTATGTTTAAAAAATTAGACCATGAATTTTCTAAAATTAATTTATCATTATAGAAGCTTTGTTTAAAAAATAGATTTTTTTAATCGTTTTTAATATTTAAAAAATCGTTTTTTAATTCGACCAAAAGTAATTGATTAATAGAAATAATATTTTGACTTAGAAAAATCTTAAAAAAAAAATTGTAAGCTATAAAATATGTTCCAGATTTTCTGGAATTTTAAAATTCAAAATATATATAAATTATATTTTTACAATCGTTTTTTTATCCAATTAATTCATAATATTTAAATATTATTTTAATAAAATTATAATCAAAATTATACTTGCTATGTATTCGATCTAGAACAATAAAAAGGAGATTTTTTTAATTTTTGTAATATATATATATCTATATAAATTGTTATAAATCATATTTACATTTATGTTATATATATTATACATATAATTATGTTATTTAGAAGATACATACATACATACATATATATATATATCTTAATATAAATAAAATAAAATTTTCGAACTTATATCTCGTATGTACACACACACACACACACACACATATATATATATTTATTTAATATTTAACACTATGATATTTACATATAAGTATATCAATAATATTTTCACATAATTTACTTATATTTATACACACACACACTCTTGGTTTTATATATAATCAAAAAAATATACACATTTTTGGACAACATATAGTGCGTATAGGGTGAGCTAACATGTCCGTCGCGATTTAAACCCCAACATCTATATATAGGCATGTTATACCCTTCATGGAATATCATGTTACACATGCAAAAAAATACACATATGCATATGATTCATATTTATAGTTATATATAAATTGAAAATAAATTAAATAAATTTCGATCAGTAATTTATTAATTTACATGAAATATTTGATTTTATTTAAATCAAATGTAGAAATGTTCTAAATAAATTAGACTTCATAAACCCATTAAAGATCCTATAGGGTAAAAAAATTGAAATTCACTCATAACTTCCACTACGGGCTGGACCAGTACCAACATTAGTATCGGAGCCCAATAGCCTATGCAGTCTAAATTAACCACATTAGAGTTAACTATTAAGCTCGCAGCCGAAAGGTTGTCCCTGATAGAATAGGTCTACATTTGAGTTAGGCCTTGAGCTAATTTTCAAAATTGTTTGAGAATTAAAATACAAGATTTTGAATTTAAAATTTATATTTAAAATAAGATATAAATATATTATAAAAGTTATAATGTGACGAATCGCAAATCTGTATCCTTTGAATCGACAATAAACCACATATGTCCGACCCAAAAAGCACAGAATGATAGAAAGTGTGACGCCCCATCCCGAGACCCACATAAACAAAGAGTATTACTGGGTAATACTGTCTGCTAATGCATAGAATAGGGATAGATAGGAGCGACTATCTATAGCCTTGTCTTAAATATCTATTGAATACGTCTGCAATGCTATAAACAAAATTTGGATCGACATATCCAATAAATACTTAATACAAAGGAAAAGGTGGCCATAGGATCTATCAGAACAAAATACAACAACTTAAATGTAAAACACATCACAGAACATCAAATAATCCCATATATACACACATATACAGATACATCACAGAGTATACAAAATGATACATCACATATGTGGTACGACGACCACAATACAAACACGAATCAAAAGAATATACATATCAGAGTAGCAAACTAAAAAGGACTGCACAAAAAGCTATAACAAAAAGAGCTAGCAGAATAGTCCATGCAGAAGCAGAATAGGCTAAGGTTATATATTCAACGCTTAAATCAAAAAGCTTCATATTTACGTTATATAAAAGAACAAAGCAATTTTCTTCCATTTTTCACACAATAAAAATTTATAAACTTACAAACATAAGCAGTAAAATATTTGCCATCGTATGAAAATATTAATTTTTATTTTAAAACAATTTTATTATTAAAAATCTTAATTTACGAAAATACACTATTTTCACCAATAAATACAAAAGTTCACATTTTTAACTTCTAAATTCAACAAAAATACTTTTCTCACTTAGAAAAATATTTCAAACCATTTCCAAACCTTATTTATAATTAAAACATATTTTAAAAACCAATTTCCACCCTTTTATTTAAATAAACCACCTTTAAAATTAATTATTTATTTTAAAAATTACTAAAAGAAGCAAAATGACAATAATTAATAAAATTATTGCACTATTACTAAATAAAAATCATTCTCATTTACTTTAAATCAAACCACAATAAAGAGTCTTCTAAAACTTTATTCTCACCTTCTATTCCCAAAATTCATTGTTTATTTCAAATAAACCATTTAAAACTCCAATTGTATTTAATTCTCAATATTAAATTATAACTATCGTTATAATTTAATATTAACAGGTAATCACTAAAACCAGGGTTGTTACAGAAAGTCATGAGAAAGAAGAGAGAGGGAGAGAAGAAAGAAAAAGAGAGAAGAAATGAAGAGAAGAAGAGAGAACTAGAACCAAAATAATATAGAATCTTACATCGCAGCGGAAGGATATATAATATAGATGAATAATCTGTACAAAAGATAAACTGTAATATACATACATCAATCATATCAGAGTACAACAATCACCAATGATCAACCTGGACAGTTATAATAACATGTCCTCACAATTGCTGTTAATAACAAAGCAGCAAAAAAATAACATATACATGGAATACAACTAGAAGATCTCCAGCTCGTTTGTCGAAGCTCCAAAAGCACCAAATCTGAACCTTTAAATATAGTCGGTCTGATCTCAGCATTGAAAGGGAAGGATGCCCAGATCAGTTTACTAAACCAACGTGAGAAAAACACATATCAACTGAATTTATTTTAAAGTTTATAAAAGCGTTCTTATATCAAAACAAAGATATCTCGTAAGGCAAGCCCCTACATAAACACGGACGGGTTTCTTTTCTTACGATGACCAAAACATTTCGTATCAAATCATATTACATTATAATAGTGTCTATTATACAAATAATAATCAACGTTGCTGAAATTGATACCATTATTAAATTCCAAATACTAGGCTCTACAGACAAAATGGAACACCTCTTGAGGGATGCACCAAGGGAGCTGATACTGCCCGCCTAAACCAACACAAGACCGACTCAACCCTTCTTGGATAATACCGAATATGTCATCACCCTGGTCGTTACCGACTTTTAACGGGTACTCGGGTTATAGATTCACTACATACTTAGACATGTGTAGAGTAAAAAGGATGATGACATCTCCTAATAGGAGCGACCCATTTAGCATTGCTGCTTTCTACTCTGTTTTAGTCATTTCCTGGGTGTGAGGCCAAAAGAGGTATCGAATACCTTTCATATATCACATCATCTTTGAATTCCAAATTGTCATTTCTGTTGACTACTAATTGCCTTCCACAAAAGTATAACCCTTGAGCTCGTACGTTTCAAAATTGTTGTTAAGCTAAGAGAAGTTGCCTTCTCTGTCACCACAGATGTATGTTTGTAGAAACCAATGTACGTAATCTTAGAAATGCAATGTCAGACATCCATCCATAGAAGTTGTCCAGGAACAGGACAAACCGAAGGTACTTTCCTACCACATTCTGTCGGGAATCACCCCAAGGATTAGTAGTGAATAGTCTTTGCACTAGATATTTCATAACGAATAGACTACTACTACTATATGTATATTGGGTTTTAACCCCAAATGATCAACAAGCAGTCCTTCACTATGAAAATCCTAAGTATCAGCATCATCAACAAACTTGCATAATTGTCACATACAGTTTGGTACGAAGTGGTTTTCAGACAAACAGATCCCGGTCTCTTCACACCAATAATGCAAAAGCGTTACTCAACCTCATACAGAAACCAAGTCTCGTAGACTTATCAAGTTTTCAACTTTCAACTTGCTATCCTTCGGCCAAGAAGGAAGCTCAATAGATTAGAGTAATCACTCCACACTACACGAATCAACATCCTTTACACCAAAAAATAATCAAGCCCACATAAATGGCTACGTACTAAGTGTACGACTAAATAGTTTCCACATCAAGTCGAGAAACTAAAATGGTCAAAAATATAATTTAGCACTTAAACAGTCACTAGTCTTGATTTATTAATATTTTTTTTATTAAATCACTTTTCCAAATTTATTACTTCAAATTATCTTTAAAAAGATATATTCTCAAAACCATTCCAGCATTTCAATATTTGGAAAACATTTCATATACTTATTTTGATAATATGTGAATTCACAACTTAATGTATTTTCAAACCATTTAAACTCCATTTTAAAACATCATTTTCCAAAACATTCATTTTAAGGATTGTTCACTTTAAAAACAACATATCAAAATTCTATGGAATTAGAAAACCGTCGAAAAATTTAGAAATAAAAATAACCGCAAGCGCACGACGTACACTTGTAGTACGTGGCGAATACGGGTCGATCCGCAGGGAATTGATGATTTTAAAATTCTAATCAATCAAATTAACCAAAGTTGAAAGTGTGATTAGATAAAAATGTAAGAAGCTAACGAAAACTAGCAAAAGAAAAATAAATAAAAATGTGAGAATTAAATGACAATTTAGAGATAAATCCACTCTCTAGATCATATAATTCAACAATTAATGAAATTATGATCTCTTTTTTTGGTCATAAGTTAGTTTAAATGATGTGTTTATCATAAGTATGATTCGTTTGTGCTATTAATTAGCTCAACATGAGCCATCAAACTATAACACAACATTTAAACCACTTACTAACTCTCATGAAAATGACAACAAAGTTGAAAATGAAATATATTTTAAGTATGGCCTATTAACTATTAATTAAAAACATAGATCGTCAAATTTGAATTTCAAATCACTTTCTTATGCCATAATCATATTTTGATGAAAATGCATTTGTGTTAGTGATTGTTTAAGCGTAGCTTATTTGGTGTCAACAATATAGACTATCAAATTCAAAACAAAAACAACAAGTTAAACCACTTCAAGCATTGTCATTAAGCACAAAAAGTGAGCTATAATTATCAAAATGTTGAAGCAACATGATTAGAGGCTTCATTATCCCTAAATTGAAGGGATTAGCCTCTCATATTTGTTATTAAAACAACAAATATAGCTTGCAACATGAAAGAAAAAGAAAAGAAAAAAGAGAGCAAAGTAAAGAAAAAAACTATTCCACTTACATGAAAAATAAATATACACTACTAACATGAAAGTAAATAAGCAAAAGAAGTATGTAAAAGAAGGAGATCACTAATTAACATTTCATAGAAAAAATGAAAGTTACATGAAAATAAAAATGGCTAAGTAGCCATGAAAAAGAGAAAGAGAACTTGTCTTTTATTTTGAGCCTAAACTAAACTAAAGAGAGGCTAACTAAGAGGAGACTACATGAAACATATAGGTATTTATAGATGTATGAAACCCTAATTCATATTTTTGGGGAATGTCCAAAATGCCCATGAGGTAGTGTTGCCACCAAGTAATCATTAGCATGTCATAATCTCCATTTAAGTGTACATGAAGCCATTAATTTCATAAGCATGTGCATTAGTCTGTACTTTGTACATTAAGGTGGTGGGTAGGTGGGGTCCTCCATGATCTTCACTTTGAATTATTTCCATCTTCATTCCTTTGTATTATTTTTGTGCTTGCATATCTTCTTCATGAAACAACTTGTAATTGAAATCAAATTCCTACAAAATAGTATGGAAATTTCTAATTAATTTTTCTCAAAGAAATATATGCACACAAATGACTATTTTGCCCCCATACGAAGATGGATATGTGACAGTTTGAAATTAATATGGATTTTGTTTAAAACAAGTTAAAATACCCAATATGATCGTTTATTTAATTTAAATAGAATAAATATGGTGATAAAAATATGCACATTTAGGTGCACATTAGTCGCAGTTAGCCCGATGATTGCGTCGCCATCCTGGCGAAACCATAGAAAACTGTAGGCATCCGTGCCCCTCGATTACACCATGGAACCGCCATAGATCGCAGCTACACCTACGGTTACGTTGCCATCATGGAAAAAACCATGTAACTGTAGGAATCAGCGCCCTTGAATTTCGCTGCCAAATGAAACTTCACCACATAGATCGCAGACTACATCAGTCGAGTCCCAATGTAGCCTATAGGCACTCACTGCCACATGACTTTCGCTATGTCTTCATAGATCGTAGTCTGCCGATGTTACGTCACTCTCCCAGTGAAACTAAACGTAGATTTTAAGCAATCAATGCCTCTCGACTTATGCTATGGAGCGCAGTGGATCGCAATTACACCGAGTTACACTATCGTCACAGCATAACCCCAGTGTCTCTGTAGGCATCAGCGCCCTCGCCTTTCGCTACCCCAACCACAATCCTCATGAACTTCACTTTAATCCGGACATCCTCTGGGATCAAATTTAGAACCCCCCTTAGGGCTCAAGGCAGAACCACCCCATGGATCTCCTACTGTAAGTTTCAATTCTAAATGGGAGCGCCTTTTTCCCCACAGCATTCTCAAAACATTTTATACTATACACATATAGTATCTTTCAAATCATACTCTTATATGTGTCACATATAAATCCCATTTACAGACAATCGATAGTTCTCAAACTTGGCTTTCCAAATTTCCAAAATTTGCTTTTTCCCTAGATCAAAAGCCTTTCAAAATCAATGGGTTCCAAAAACCTTTTTTCCAATTTCATAAAATCATTTATATATATAAATATATATAAGTTATTCTTTTAACTAGAACAAAATATTTTTCAAAGATCTTTTCTTCTGGTTATAGATTCGACAAGGAGAATGTATCATATAAAACAAACACACACACACACACACACACACACACACACACATATATATATAAAACTATATTTATGCCAAATCAATATTCAAATTCGATTTCCTTTATAAAGTTATTTGCCACATTACCCACTTTTTGTAAATGATTTTCAGTTATAGTGATATCCAACTTCCACTCTTATTCATCATATATTTCTCAAAATATACTTTTCCATTTCAAAAATCATTTTTACATTTATTTTCAAAATTTTCAATATCTATTTCATTTAAGCACATAGGATGTCCATATATCATCCGTACGCAATTCAAATTCGATCGCTCACTCGATCACATAATTTCACTTCCGAACTAGTATCGTCCACCCGACTTCCTAATGCGGACTCAGATCTGGTTTCTTGATCAGTAACCGTCATTCTCCTTGCATAGCCATAACTATGATAGAGAATTTCCAGAATCAATCAAAAATCCATATCCAGGGTTCGTCGTCGAAAATCGAGTGAAAAATCCCAACTTGGATTCGATATACTATCTCGAAATTCTGTGCTCGAATCTGGATCAAATCGTTATGCGAATAGAATAACATACATACATCCTACGTATTTATCTTCATTTATTATTAGCTAAATCAATTTTCTTTTTATTCACATTCATTTTGATTTCTATTCACTTATTCTCAATTGCTTTAATTTCCATTTGGGATATCACTTCAATTCTTATCTCAATTGGTATTTAATTATAAATAGTTTTCACTCTGAACAGCTTGATTCTAGAAAATAGCTTTTAAAAGTTTAAGATAGTTAAGTTGTTGTAAAATAGTTATTAGTTGTAAAATAGCTGTAGAATAGTTAAATAGTTGCAACGTAGTTGCAAAATAGTAATTAGTTTGTAAGACAGTCGTAAAATTGTTGTAAAATAATTAAATAATTTCAAAATAGGTATAAGATAGTTTGGGTTTTAAAAAAAATAAAGGTCGTATAGTAAATAGCTAGGAAAAATTAGATTTAAGACATTTTATATTAAAACAATTTATTTGAAAATAGTTTCAAAGTCAAACTGGTTCAATTTCCCAATCTCCCATTCCAATCAATTACCAATTCCACTTTTATTTAGATTGATTCAATTTAAATTCAATTTGAATTTACTTCAATTCAAATCAATTATTATTTGAATTTAAACTTATTCAACTTCGATTACAATTCCAATTAATTCAAATCAAATTTCAATTTGAACTAAATTCTATTCCAATCTCAAATAAATAAAAGTGAATTTATATTAGATTGTACTGCCATAAAATATTCCATACATTGATAGACTACACACTGGTAGTTCAAATATTACAACCATTTATCCAAAAATAGGAGTCTTAAAGAAGTCATAAATCTAGACGCCTTCTCCATCACCTAGGGTTTGGAAAAAGAACAGAGCCTTAGTATTCTTTACAAGAATCCTCTCTAGGGACTTCCTTCTAGTGGGCAAAGCCCAAACATGTACTTTTCAATAGGATGTCCCCACTTATAACATTTACCACCAAAAGGTTTCTGCCCTTCCATCAATCTGGATAACTTTCACGCCTCCTGCAGGATGTTCCACAACCTTACTCTTCTTCCGTCTCTTGGGACAATTCCTAGCGATGTGTCCCCTCATCCTACAATGATAGCAAATAGTCGACTCATTGACTGGTTCTACGGGTTTACACTTCACCTTCCTCACTTCAGGGCAATGGATTAGGAAATGTCCTTTCTTATGATACTTAAAGCATAAAATCTCAGAGCGAAACCGTTGGAATGTACCCTTCAATTCCTTCCTTGTTTTACTGCAATTGGCTGCGTAATTACCCTTATTGTAACATATGTAGCATGTGACATTATCACAAGGCCCTGGTCCAGCCCTTCCCTTAACCAATTTCTCATACTCCTGTATTGCTTCTTCTCGTTCCTTACGTGCAGTTGCTCTCCGCTCCCTGCGTCTCGCCTTCCATTTTTCACTTTTAGCCATTACTCTCTTGGACTAGATTCTAGTGGGACTTCCTAACCTATAATTTAGACTTTGATCAATAGAATTTCCAGCTTTTATTTTTATTTTCCAAATATATATATATATATATATCTGTTTTATTTCAAATCAACTTTGCATTATATATACACATATCTATTTCATTTGCATACGCAGTCATACTTTCAATTTTTAAACCATTCTTGGTTTTTTAATTCAAAACAAATTCCTTCAAAACAACTCTTTTTACTTCCTTAAACTGTTTCATTCTGCTTTATCATTTACTGGAAAATCAAACCAAGATAACTTATTTCAATACTTTGAAAATTCTTTTGAATTTTCAAGGTTTTAAATTCAGTTTTGAATCCATTTTTAGCTCAACTTATTTGCATTGTTAATGCTTACCCAAATTTATATTTGGTCGTATATATATATATATTACTACTTAATTCTTATTATTATATTTAATTTCAATAATAAACAACCAATTATCTTAATATATATAATAATTAGAAAAATTATTGCTTTATGTATATAAGATTATATAAAAATCATTTTAAAAATCATTATATAAGAAAATAACAACTGCGCTCTCATATAATACACCAACTCATTCTAGGGTACTACTGATCCTATCTCTAATGAGTGATCCCCACCAGAGCCAAGGTTCTCGCTTAACCTTCAGCTTTGATACCAAATGTAACACCCCGGAATTTTTGATCCTGAAAATTCGACACTAATACGTTCACTGTATAGAGTGCCGAAAACACCAGATTGTTAGGGTTAAGACGAAAATGAGGTAGAAGAAGAAACAAAAAATAAAAGCACAGAATCTCACAATCACAGCGGAACAAAATATAATATCAAATAACAGCATTTACACAAAGAAAGCTGTAAATGTCAATTTATATACAACATATCAGAGTACAACCATTCTCAAAGGAACTGGACAGTTGTAACAACTTGTCCCTGAATACAATCAATACAAATTCTAATACACAACTGAATCATACGTCTCTGGCATCCAGCTCGCCTTTTGAGCTCCAGAATGACCTAAGCTGAAAATCTGTAATACTCGGTCTGACCCGAGCATTAAAATAAAGTAACACCAGAGTCAGGTTGGAAACCAGCGTGTGTAAACCCATCTAATATGAGATACTTAAGTTGTAAAGCTTCTTGAAAAAATCAGGTAACTTGTTCATCACTGCGAGTTTTATCTTGCTATAGCCAAACATTTATTCCACAAAATATATCTAAGTACCGTTACTTAGTTTAAATAGCCAAGTTTACTTAATTTATTCCATTCCAGCCTGTTTAATTCAATAATCCAATCTATAAATAATTATAGATTACTAATCGAGGTGGTTTCGAATATTGCTGATATCCGACCCCCGATCTCATCGAAATCCAAACGCCATCTTTTAAGGCCAAGTTGTTTAAGTAAATAATTCAATTTAAATTCAGAATATCATATTCACACAGAAATTCATCACAGATGTTTGAAACATCTCTCATTTATCAACAGTTAAATTCAGGCATTTCATATCACAAATCATCACAAAATATCAGACCAGAGATATTAAATTATTCAATACAATTTAATCATCCATAGGCTAGATTAACTGGTCACGCAATTTCTAATTAAATTAAATTAAATTAATTTAAACACTTATACATAAATTACTTAAAAATCCTGCTTAAGTATCATTAACTAAAATTTAATTAATTATTGAAATTAATTAATTATCATTTACAATTACGTTAGACTTAATTAATTAAAAGTTTAAAACATTTATTTTAACCATTTACTTAATTATATTATTAACTTTTATTTAATAACTTTTGTAATTAACTAAATAATTAACATACATATAGTTATCTCAGCTTGATTAAATTAGCGTCATTATTAATCTAAGTTAAGGACTAAATTAAAGACTTTTAAATTACTTTATTTATTTTCCCGTACGTCTGAGTAAAAACATTTAACTTTAAATTTGGTAAAAATTATTTGAAACTTTGTTTAAAATCTTTGTTTTGAAAACTTTGTTTGCTTCCATCATTTTATTTTTTCTTTTAAAAACTTTGTTAATATATATATATATATATATATATATATATATATATATATATATATATATTAAATCTTTAGGCCCAAAGCCCAACCGGAAACCCACAAAAATCTTCCCTTCCCTTTATTCTTTTCTACTTTAAAACTTGACAATTCACTTGCGTACAAACTCGAGCTCAACCCCTCTGCAAACCCGAGCCTAACCCTAAGCTAATTCCCTTTCTCCCCGTCTCTCTCTCTAATACCTGATCCTAACCTTAACTACAAACCAAAAAACCAGACGATTGTGCACCATGCACGTGCACACTACGTTGCTGCCGCTCCGATCCTCGCCACTACCACCAGCAAGTCGATGATGTCATGCCCATTCGTCCCACTACCCAGAACTTTGGAACCCACCTCCAAATCAAAATCAAGAAAAATGATCACCACTGGAACAAAACCCAATCACCTTAAACGATCTCGAATCACCTTCTCTGACCACCATAGACTCTGGTTCCTCGTCCTGACCTTCACCGCAGGCCCAAGCTTCTTTTCCCCTATCTCTGATCCAACCCGATGCTTCCCCGATGTCGCATTGGCCTCAAAATCAACGTCGACCAAATCAGGGTTTTAAACCCTACTTCGTCGCCATTCATTCTCCACGACGAACAAAAAAATCAGCAACCATTTTTCCCATGCTCTACGACCAATAAGCTACCTCCAGGAATTATCCCGACCCATGATCTTCCATCGATCACCGAAAAACAGGAAAAACCCAAATCCCGTTCAACCCATAATTTCTCCATAAATATTAACTTAAAAGTTATGATATTACCATTAAAAATCTTAATTTTCAAAATCAAATCTGATTATATATGAAAATCTTGAAATCGTGAAAGTCGAATTTTTGAGATGTTTGATTTTTTACTGTAATTTCTATCTTTCCAGTTAAATTATTTACTAATTATACTTAAAAACATTTTTAAAAATAGAATTTAGTTATTACAAACATTTTCCTTTAAAGATCATAACCTGAAATGGATTATATGAAAAGGAATCAAATTTTGAGAAGTTTTTGGTCTACTGAACCAAAACAGAGACAACACAGACATGCATATATATATATATATATATATATATATATATATAGACACGCACAATAAACTTCATACTGATATGCTTGTAAAGCATATTTATACATTCATGCAAAACATTTTCACACATTACTTCCATTATTTATCACATGCATCAGAATATAAAGAAGACTAGATTTTTAAAGGGTGAAGTTTACTCACAGATTAGATGAACAGAGAAAGCTTTGAAATCAGGAAACTTAATTTTGAAGCTGGAAGCTTGATTTTGAAACTGCTACAGATCTTCTTTGATTAAGTTGAATTTGAATCTATGCTTGCTTCAGATTGAAAGCTTGAAGTAGTTTTAGTTTTTTCTTTTTATTTTCTGGTTTGGTTTTAGATTTGAAAGATGAAAAAAGAAAGGATTGAGATATATAAGTGTATACATCCCTGATTTCATCTAAATCATTTCTTTTATATATTTTTATGAAGAAAACCATACATTTTGACACTTGTATTTGCATGACATCCCTTAGCTTACAAATGTCCATAAGAGAATATTTTATAATTTCTTTTTATGTTTTATATTTTCTTTTTATTACAATGTTTACTTAAATTGATAAAACCCTTTATTTATTCTTATTTTAAGCTTAAGCTATTTATACTTGAATTAATAACTATATACATGTTAGCGTTTAAAAATGTAGAGTTTCAAATATAATTTATTTTTAAGATATTTATTTTGAATTCCAAATCATAGTTTCCTATTCACAATTTACATATATAAACAATAGTAATTAGAAAGCACATTTTAAATTTGTTTGAAAAGAATAAGTTTTGCACATTAAAATGATTATATTAGGAAATTATCCCAATTCTTTTAAATAATATCACTTAAGTTAGATAGCATATTTTATTTGTTTAAAATGGTAAGTTTCGTAAATTTAAATAATTATATTAGAAGATTATTAAATTAAGTTCATCATACCACTTAAGTTCGTATATAGCGTTTAAACCAATTTATATTTATATCCAAATATTTTTAATTATCAGAATTTTATTTGTTCGACTTATAAATCAGTATTTCTAATAATTTAATTCGGTTAATTGCCAATTAACGAACGTTAAAAATTCGGATCGTCACAAAGACGGTAAATTTGAAAATTGATTTTAACATATAAAAATGAAACTGACTTTTTCATGTTTTCTATCTTTTAGAAAATATCAAAATCTGTTTTCTTTCATCCATGCTTTCCATTGTTGGATTGACTAGCATGTTCCAACTCTTGCATTGCCATACACACAAATATTGAAAACACAAAACACAAAATTTGTTTTCGAACTAAACACTATTTAAAAATTCTAAAGAAAAACGGTTTTCGAATTTAAAACTATTTTAATTAGTCATGGTAATTTTGTTACGTAATTTGTATTCAAATACAAATGAAATGCATACATAATCAATTTGAAATTATTTATGAAATTGAATGTTAATTTCATGTGTGTGTGTCTGTGCGTGTGTGCGTGCGCGCACATGTGTGTGTATGTGTGTATATATATATATATGTATTTATGTATATGTGTGTATATATTTACGTATGTATGTATGTATGTATGTACGTGCGTACGTATGCATGCAAGTATGTATCTATGCTTGCATTATATGTATATGTATATGTATATATTTTAGAATGGATATCAAATACTTTTGGTTGTTATTTACATATGCTTATTATTATTCGTATTCTTTTGAAAGTGGACAAAATTTTATTAGGCATTTTCAACCCAAAATGATCAGCCCAATACAACGCAAGCAAAATAAATACAAAAATAGTCTTTTGCTTTAAACACAACTTGTTCATAGAATAATCGAAGTAAACTTTCCATATATCTCTTCCATCTCTCTCCAATTCGAGCTTAACTATGGCCCCCGAAAATTTTCACTGCTCATTCATTAGACTTCTCCCAGTGCCAGCCAAAGATCCGCTGCTACAAATTCGTCTTCTCCTCGCGCCGAGCCGTTGGTATAAATTTTGCCACTTATTCTCTTGCTTTCTAATTTTATTTTGATAACTGCCAATTTATTGATTTCTGATCCTTCTTTTGGAATATTACATATGCTTATGTATATGCACAAACATGTGTTGTTTTAATTAAAAATTTATTAATGGACTTTCGTGTAAAATCGTAGATTTAAGTTGATTTCCTTCCAAATTCAAAAACCAAAATTCAGATTGTAAACTTTTAATTGTAAAACGTAGTTTGTTATTATTTATATAGTATATATACATATATTACTATTTTAATTCAAAATATATGGACTTTTGTGTAAAATTTTAGATCTAATGTTGGTCTCCTTCCTAAGTCAATATTAGATTGCAATTTGTTAACTTTAAATTATAAAAATATAATATTACAAGTTATATATATATATATATAAGTTATGTTGAATTTAAATATAGTCTATTACTATATATATACCCATATTATTTCAATTCAAAATTTATGAAAGGGCTTTTGTGTAAAATTACGAATCCAACGTTGAATCTTTCTTAAGTTAAAATTAGATTTCAAATTGTTAATTTTAGATTTTAAAACATGTAAAATAGGCAAAATTAATTTTATTATGTACATACACACACACATATACATATACATAATATATAAAAATATAATTGTAATTTTATATAGTTAAAAAAACCTATGAACAACAAAGGCATGTATTAAGGATGAATGGATTCGTTGTGGTGTAAATTTCAACATCTATAAACGTACACTTAATCATGTAAATTGTTTATGTGTTGCACTTGCACTATATATATATATATATATATATATATGAGTGTATTTGATATGCTTATTATAATAAATAAATAGTTAATTAAATTTAAAATCGCTTCCAAACGAATAAAATAAAATAAAATTTTATTTTAGATCACGTTGGATTGGATATAATAAACCCTTTTTACTTCATATGCCTAGTAAATGTAAAATAAGAACTTTTTTGAAGTCTACTTATTTCACTCACTTCCAACTGATCCAATTTCTTCATCTGGAATGAAGAAGAAAATAAACAAAACTAATATATGCGACTAATAAGAGAAGACAGAACAATGATTGGTTATAAGAGGTTCTAACCAATCACCCTTTATTCCAAACCGGTCGGATGATTTGTTCTACCAGTTTACTGATTAGGGGAAGGGGTGGACCCTTTTAGGTCTCCTTATCCCTATTTCGCTTCCATTTCATTGTTTCTCATCCATTTTCGCACTTTTTAAGCTCTGAAAAATCTAAAAATATTTCTTTAAAATAGTATAACATATTGCAGATGATGTGGCAAAGTTTGAAGTGATTTATTATTGTTTATGTGGGTTTAAAAGGTCTATACTCTAAAGGATTCGATAACGATTCTAAGCCAACATTTTCTTTTCATGATCCGTCTTTGAGTTTATTTGTTATCATTTTTATAATGTTATGAAGATCATTTTGTGATGTCCCGGAAATTTGAGGCAATAATTATTTAATAATTTCATTGATAATTATTTTAAAAATGTGAAATATTGTTTTAATAATTTAATTTAAACTGGAAATCTCTTTTGAAAATTAATAATTATTTAGTTTGTTAAATAATTATCTTTTCAAAGATTAAAAATATTTATAATGTATAAATGTTTATACATTGTAAATAGAAGATTTGGTTTTAATTTTTTTTTATATGTAATAAAGAATATTTTCTAATTATTTTATATAAATGAATAATTTGTATATTAATTAATTTGATTTAAATTAGTATTGTATAATTTTCTCAAGTTTGTTTTAATTTTCTTTCTTATATCTTTATTAAAAAGTAAGTATGTATTTATTTTGTTTTTAAAATAAATATAGTTTAAATTTCATTTTATAATAAAGGTTTATTTTGTTTTGTTTTATTTTAAAATCTTCTTTTCTTTTGAAATTTAGTTTCATATAGAATATTATTTTTAAAAAGAATTAAACAAACATTAATATGTAAGTGTATAGTTTTATAAAAAGCTTATATGTATTTAATTAAAAGCTAATGTTAATAAATCACTTTGAACTTGCTAAAACATAGTAGAAATGTTTCAAGATAAATTCAAATACATTTAGTAATTTAGAATTCTCTTTTAAATATTAACATGCATATGTGTTAACTTTTTAAACTATTAAGTAGACACTTGTAAAAATTTTGACATAATAAGTTAACATGTGGCATTGATTTTAAATCTCATTGTTTAAATTATTGATAAGTGAAATATAGCAAAGCATTTGGATTAAAACATTTTCTCATTTGAAAGATCTGAAAATCAAATTTCAGAAATTCTAAAAACAATTTTCAAGCTTGCAAATAAATTTCTACAAACCATCTTCAATCAAATTCACAAATCTGCAAATCATCTCCACAAGCAAATGCATGTTTTAGAATCTACATTCAACTACAAATCTGCAACCTCTCTACTTAAATTTCTGCAAAAAAAAAAAAAAAAATCAATCCTCAAATCTGCAATATTTAAAACCCAATCTAAATCTAAATTCTGTGAGATTCAACCTCAAAAAAATCTGCATGTTAAATCTGCAAATCTGAGCATTAGAATGGGTCTGCATGTAATCTTCATCAACAATTAATAGCATCAAGAAACTCAGCAATCAAAATACAAGTAAAGCAACTTCAATTTCAAACCTGCACCCAGATTTCAAATGCAGTTTCAAGTCAGGGGCCTGGGAATTGAAATCTACATCAAATTGCTCTGCATATAGTGTTCTGCATCTTCAATTTAAGGTGAGTAAGCTTTTTATCTTTTAAAAACAGTTTTTTTAAATCAAAGTCAAACATAAGTTAAAGAGCTTATGTTTTTATTTACAGAAAGCAAACTGTTTTAAAACAAACTGTTCTGTTTTGTTTTAAAATGAAATAAGTAAACTTACATGCATAAATTTGTGACACCTGAGTATATGAAGTGAAGATAAATAAATGATGTGGTGATTACAAACTCATGAATGATATGTGTGCATAGGAATGAATTTGCTTATATGTTTTTTTTTCTTATTTCTGGGATCTGCATACCTAGTTGGTTGTGAACTGAGATGTTTTCTTAAATAGTAAAGCATTATTATTTAAATTGTTGCTGTTACTAAACTTGTGTGTAAACAAAGTATGTTAGTTAGTATAAATGTAGTTTCTGGAAAAAAAAATCATGAATTAGTTAAAATATGTTAAAATCTAAAACCTGTTACCTCTGAAATAACTATAGCAGTGAGTATATTTTCAAATAAGAATTGGGATACCAACATCATTAATTATTATAAACAAGATTATAACATTGATGTATGTTAGAAATAAGGAAGTATAAAACAAGTTTCATTTTTTTTAGTTGACTGTGTAAATGTGCATTTCTGTTTGAAACAAAAAAGGAAACTTGAATTAATCTGTTAAGCTAGTGGATATTGAGTGTTTAGGTTCTTCATGCTAGTGGTATATTGAGGTTAGAATGGAGTAAATTGGGTGATATATGATCAGAGAAAGAGAGGAGTTAGGAATTGAGTTCTTTTCAGATTTCAGAACTTTGTTTGAATGTGCAGTTCTTAGTATATTACCATGCTCTCTGTTGCTTCAAGTTATTTGTGGCTTTGGGAACTTGTAGAGGGGATGTAAGGGAAGATATATTCAAGAATGTGTCGATGATGGTGGCTGGAGGTGGTGTTTCTAGGTGATTGACAAGGGGTCTTTGTTGCAGTGTGTACTCAGGGGATTATTAGTTGTGTGCAGGTTGTTGACTCGGGGAATACTCGGGTAGATTGGCTTCTGACTCGAAGCAACAGATAGGGAAACTCGAAGTAAAATTTTGTGTACTCGGGTAAGTTGGCTTCAGAGTTGAAACAGAGAGTATTTGCAGTTTTTTTTAAGAATTTGAATGGAGTTCAAATTCTAGTGTAAGGTTTGATTCATATATATGTTGAAATTGAATTCAAATAGAGTTTGAATTCAAAGTTTTTTTTAAAATTGAAATATCTTAAAATAAGTTTAAATTTGGTTTTAAATAAATATAAAAAAAATGGTTACAGTTCAAATCCTGTAGTTTGCAGTTTTCATAAAATTGAATGAAATTATAATTTAAAGATCTTAATTTGATTTAAATATAAGTTAAGTCTGAATTCAAATGAAGTTTTGAGTTCAAGGTTTTAAAAATGAAATTTTTAAATTTAATCAAGATTTAAATTCAGTTTTAAATCAAAATTAAAACAGTTTCAGGTTTTAATCCAGAAGTTTTGCAGTTTTTAGACTTTTGAATGAATTCATGTTTTTTTTTAGTGGATCTTGATTCAAGTGGAAGTAGAAACTGACTTCAAATAAAGTTTGAAATTCAATGTTTTTAAAAATGAAAACCTTAAATTTAAACCAGATTTAAATTTTGATTTTAAATCTAGATAATAAAAACTGTTTCAGGTTTTTTTTTTTTAAACTCAGAGAGTAATTTGCAGTTTTAGTTTAGATGAATTCATTTTTTTTATAGATAAAATCTGATTCAAATGGAAGTTGAATCTTAATTCAAATGTAGTGTTGAATTCAAAAGTTTTAAAAATGAGAATCTTAAATTTAAACAAGTTTTAAACTCTGTTTAAACCAAGACTAAAAACAGTTTCAGGGTATCTTTCAAAACCAGAGTTTGAATTTAAACAGTTTTTGTATGTTTTAAAACTTTGAACAGATTTGAATGTTTTAAGTAAGTTTTAAACTCAGTTTGAAATCAATTTAAAACTGTTTCCAGATTTCTTTGAAACCCAGTTTAATTTCAAAACAGTTTTTAAAATTTGAAATAAATGAACATATTCAAATGTTTAAAAGTGAATTTGAAAATGAAATTTCATTTCAAATAAGTTTAAAACTTGAAAGAATTGAGTTCCTTTAGTATTTGAAAGTATTTGAATTAAAATATGAAGTGTTGATGTAAATTTAAAAGTTGAAAATAATCAATTTATTTTCAATGCTTAATTTATCAAGTAATTTAGTTTTAAATCTTTCTTGAGTGATGAGTGTTGTTTAAACATTCATTTTTATTTTATGGTTTATAATTATTTTTGGAATTAATGAATCTTTAAATAAAATTTGAAATTGATTCTTAGAAATGTATTGTTTTAATACATTTTGAAATTAAATGAGTCTTTTGATAAGTAATTTGAATATTTTGAAAATATTTAAGATAATTAAGAATTTACTTAATTATCTGATTTGGAATAATGATTTAGATTAATTTTAATTAGAAATGATTTATTAATCTAATCCAGATTTCTTAAGTATGTAATTAATGAAATGTGTTAAATAATAATGATGATAATTATCTAAGGATAATTAAGTAATTAATTAATGTCAATAAATTTTAATATTGTGATTTGTTAAGTTAATTAATTTAGTTTAATTAATTTTAATAAATCATTAGATAACTTTAAGAATGTAATTACTTAATGTAATTAGTGGAGCAGGATTACTTGATGAAGTAATAAGGTTAATTACTGGAATGTAATTAGTAATTTGGATAATTACTTTTGGAATTAATTAAGGAATTAATTAATGATTAATTATTGGTTAATTAATTTATAAATGAGTAATTAAGATAGTTAATTATTAATCAAGGTGTTTAATAATTAGGTTAATTACTAAATGTAATTAATTTTAATTAAGTAATCTATTTAAATATTAAAGATCATTAATTAATGTTAATGATGTAATTAAGGATTGTTCAATTAAGTAATAATTGATTAATTAAGTAATTAATTAATTGTAATTAATTAAGGGCAATTATAATTAATTATAATCAATTAATAAATGAGTAATTAATGTTAATTACTTATAATTTAGGTTAATTAATTTATAAAATTAATTAAAGACTAATTACTTATTGTAATTAGTGAATGATTAATCAAAGTTGTTTAATCAAGTTGAATACTTAGGAAGTGAATTAATTAACTGGGTTAATTAATGGATGTTAAGCAGGATTTAAATGAGTAATTAATTTAATTATTTTAAATTAATTAGAGATGGTTGTAATTAATTTAATTCATTTTAAATTAATTATAATTGTTGGTTAATGAATCATTGCTTATGGATGTTATTGATTAAATGGTTGTGATCTCAGAAATGAGATGATTGTATCTGTATGATATGAATGTTTGGATAACTATGATGGTTTGTGATGGATTATTTGGATGGATGATTATCTGTTTATGGATGATACAGATTGTCTGTTTATGATATGAATGTGATTATCTATTTTGAGATATAGTTTATCTATCTGTATGAATTAGATAACAATGAAATAAGTTAATTGTTTAAAACCCTTAAGTACAACTTGGACATTAAGATGGCGTTTGGTTTCGATGAGATCGGGATCGGGTTTCCATATTTGGAATTCCGAAAACCACATCGATTCCAATTAAACGTTAGGTCGTTAATCCAAGTGGAGCAAGTGAAGACTCGAGGTGTAAGGGCTATACGTCAGTATAACTCTGTGGGTGATTCCGTAATGAGTTTGACGGAATAGTACTTATAGGTTCGAGACGGTGATATAGAGTGCAAGGGTTATTGTCGTTAACTCTGAGGGTGATTCCAATACGAGTGTAACGAGATAATGCCTTCGGTTTCGTTCGAACCCGGAACGAACTTGTATGGATTGAATGCTTTCAGAACATCGTCAGGTGGACGATGAGCATTCTAAGAGATGTGTCCTCTAAAGGTAATCGTAGCCTCAAGCCTCATCAACCGGGAATGGCTAAAACAGGGGAGGTGCAGCAAAGCTTCGTGGGTAGCCCCCACTGGAGAGCAAGATTGATCCCTGTCTAGAGGTCCCTTTTTATTCGGCTTAGTGGGCAGTTGTCAGTGTACACCAACTGCGGGGTTGTCTTGTTCGGAACTGTTCAGTAAGGAACGGGTCCGGCTTTGTGTTGCAGGGGAGTTAGGGTGGCTCCTCGGTACGGTGATCTTGGCCACGTACTGTGACGGGCGGTACCCCAGTAGCCCTGCCATTGATGGAATCCATAATCCAATAAGTTCCTGTACGGTTTTGATTGTGCCCAACTATGTTGGAACGTGAGATGTAAGCATTCCAGCTATTTCTGTATTTTATTTTGAAAACCCTAGACACTATTATAATATCACTGGATTTCCTATCAAATGTTTTGGTTAGCGTAAGGTAAAAACTTTTCCATGTTTATGTGTGGGAAGTCTTACGTGATACCTTTTGTTTTCAAAGGATTTTCTAAAGTTAAGCAACTTTTATCCCCGTTTACTCACACCAGACCCCTGTCTGACCTGAGTGTTTATTTTCTGTTTTATTAAACTCTTGGGTACTCATATTATGTATGAGTAGTCAAGTGTTTCAGGATTGCTTTGATCGAGTTCTGGAGGAGATAATGGAGCAGGAGGCTTCAGCGTGTAGATATATGTAGTGGTTCCGCTGTGTTTGAGTTGTATCTGTTTCTCTGATGTATTTGGATTGTAATTGCTAGACAGATGTTTATAACTGTCTAGTTTGTGTTGTATTAGCCGTTTAACTCTGATGTATATGATACTGTGTAAAGTTTTATGTGATATATTATAATTTATTCGATTCCGCTGTGAGATTCTGATATTGTCTGTTCTTTCTTTCCTTTCTTTTCTCTTTTCTATCCCTTTCTTTCTTCTTAATGATGCAACTTTCTGGAGTATGGAAGTTGGGTCGTTACAACGTGGTATCAGAGCGTTAGGTTGAGTGAATACCTAGGCTCTGTAGTGGTGTCTTTCTTGAGAGAGCGTATTTGTAATTTTTAATATATATATATTTCTGCCTATTTGTTGGGTTACCTGTTCGGGTTTCCAATATAAGTAATAAAGGTAGATAGGGTAGTGGTGTGTGTAACACAACTACCAATAGTTGGAGTTTGAGTGTTGGAAGTGATCTGCTAGGGCAGTTTGGGTATCTTGTTTAATTTGGCAGTTTGGTGAGAAAGATTTCTCTGATCTCTGAAGGAAATCTTTTCAAGATTCGGAGTTTATTTTTGGAATATAAGCTTGGTGCAGTCGTGTGAGGGGTTTTTCTTGAGTTTGGATCAGTTGGGAGTTCTGAAGCCAGCAATGGTATTTTGAAAACCTTAAGAAGGAGTTCTGTCTATATTTGAGTTTGAAACTCAGTTTGGCAGAGTATTTTGAGTTTGGTTTGGGAGCGAGTTTCCCGAGAGATATCTGTCTTTTGAAGGCTCTATTGTGAAAAGGCTGGTGTAGCTTTGAGGTTCAATGAGTTTTTGGTTAAGGAAGCTTTGGCAGCAGTAGCAGCAGTGAGTGGCCTGTTCTTCGGTGGTTCAGAAATCTCTGTGATTCTTCTGTCAGTAGTCCGGGCAGATGGTGGAGCTTGTCCATTTCTTCTGAAAGCTCAGTTGGGTGTGATGTTAGTGGTTAAGAGGTGGGCCACTAGTTTCTTCTTTTGAAGGCTTTAGCTGTTCTGATTTTGTAGTGAGAACAATTTCTTGAGATCTGAACCAGGTGGAATCGCAAAAGTGACTTGCGATAGTTCAGAAGTTCTCTGTGTGATCTTTGCTTGGATTGAAGCATCTTTAGTGGATGTTTGAGTTATCAAGGTGATTTGGTATTTTCTGGATATCTTTGAAGGAATCAAGATTTGCATTCGCATCAGAAGATTGAGTTCTGTATCGACTTGGTTCTTGGAGCTTTGCCGGTGGTTTAGCATTGTAGGAAATTCTTTGAGTATGATCTGTTTAAGTTGATAGAATTTATTGGATCCAGTTTCCTGGTTTCTGGTTGAATTTTTGCTGTGGTGGTTGTGACTGAATCGGATATGTCACTGGGATTTTATGGAATTTGATGAACAATATTCCGGGATAAGTTGATCAAGTTTATACTTATGTTCATCAACAGCATTCACGAATCAGAGTTGCGCAGTGGAAGCATGGTGGCGGCTATTCCAGAATAGGAGCATCCGATTCTTTGGGAATTTGAGTTTTGTCTTGGATCAAAGGATTTCTACAGGATATTCATTTTGGATCCGGAGACCTGATTGTTTTATATCTGTAGTAGAGTTTGTGTGGTGGAGTTTGATTGATCTAGAAGTTGAAGGCAGCCCAGGATCAATATGAGTATTGGATCTTTCTGTTTTCTCTTAAGAGTTAAGTATATGGTTTATCTCTGGTTTTAGAATCAGTAGTTCTGTGAGATTTAGGAGTTGATCAGGACTTGTCTATAGTCCTGTATTCTGTTTAGATTTGTAGATCTAGATATATAGGAGCTCTAGATCTGTGTTGTGTTGCTAGTTTAGATTCTGTAGGGCGAGTGTCCTGGTGTTTGTACCTGGGAAACTCTAGGGAATTCTATCCAGAATTTTGTCTGGGTAGTTAGAATTGTTTGTTTGAATTGGTTGCTATGATTGCTAGTATTTGGTTGATAGTATATGATTGCTCTTTTAAAATTTAAAATTTGTATGGGATTATTAAATTACCTTTGCTTTTAAATTTCGGGGACGAAATTCTTTTAAGGGGGGAGGAATGTGATGTCCCGGAAATTTGAGGCAATAATTATTTAATAATTTCATTGATAATTATTTTAAAAATGTGAAATATTGTTTTAATAATTTAATTTAAACTGGAAATCTCTTTTGAAAATTAATAATTATTTAGTTTGTTAAATAATTATCTTTTCAAAGATTAAAAATATTTATAATGTATAAATGTTTATACATTGTAAATAGAAGATTTGGTTTTAATTTTTTTTTTATATGTAATAAAGAATATTTTCTAATTATTTTATATAAATGAATAATTTGTATATTAATTAATTTGATTTAAATTAGTATTGTATAATTTTCTCAAGTTTGTTTTAATTTTCTTTCTTATATCTTTATTAAAAAGTAAGTATGTATTTATTTTGTTTTTAAAATAAATATAGTTTAAATTTCATTTTATAATAAAGGTTTATTTTGTTTTGTTTTATTTTAAAATCTTCTTTTCTTTTGAAATTTAGTTTCATATAGAATATTATTTTTAAAAAGAATTAAACAAACATTAATATGTAAGTGTATAGTTTTATAAAAAGCTTATATGTATTTAATTAAAAGCTAATGTTAATAAATCACTTTGAACTTGCTAAAACAAAGTAGAAATGTTTCAAGATAAATTCAAATACATTTAGTAATTTAGAATTCTCTTTTAAATATTAACATGCATATGTGTTAACTTTTTAAACTATTAAGTAGACACTTGTAAAATTTTTGACATAATAAGTTAACATGTGGCATTGATTTTAAATCTCATTGTTTAAATTATTGATAAGTGAAATATAGCAAAGCATTTGGATTAAAACATTTTCTCATTTGAAAGATCTGAAAATCAAATTTCAGAAATTCTAAAAACAATTTTCAAGCTTGCAAATAAATTTCTACAAACCATCTTCAATCAAATTCACAAATCTGCAAATCATCTCCACAAGCAAATGCATGTTTTAGAATCTACATTCAACTACAAATCTGCAACCTCTCTACTTAAATTTCTGCAAAAAAAAAAAAAATCAATCCTCAAATCTGCAATATTTAAAACCCAATCTACATCTAAATTCTGTGAGATTCAACCTCAAAAAAATCTGCATGTTAAATTTGCAAATCTGAGCATTAGAATGGGTCTGCATGTAATCTTCATCAACAAGTAATAGCATCAAGAAACTCAGCAATCAAAATACAAGTAAAGCAACTTCAATTTCAAACCTGCACCCAGATTTCAAATGCAGTTTCAAGTCAGGGGCCTGGGAATTGAAATCTACATCAAATTGCTCTGCATATAGTGTTCTGCATCTTCAATTTAAGGTGAGTAAGCTTTTTATCTTTTAAAAACAGTTTTTTTAAATCAAAATCAAACATAAGTTAAAGAGCTTATGTTTTTATTTACAGAAAGCAAACTGTTTTAAAACAAACTGTTCTGTTTTGTTTTAAAATGAAATAAGTAAACTTACATGCATAAATTTGTGACACCTGAGTATACGAAGTGAAGATAAATAAATGATGTGGTGATTACAAACTCATGAATGATATGTGTGCATAGGAATGAATTTGCTTATATGTTTTTTTTCTTATTTCTGGGATCTGCATACCTAGTTGGTTGTGAACTGAGATGTTTTCTTAAATAGTAAAGCATTATTATTTAAATTGTTGCTGTTACTAAACTTGTGTGTAAACAAAGTATGTTAGTTAGTATAAATGTAGTTTCTGGAAAAAAAAATCATGAATTAGTTAAAATATGTTAAAATCTAAAACCTGTTACCTCTGAAATAACTATAGCAATGAGTATATTTTCAAATAAGAATTGGGATACCAACATCATTAATTATTATAAACAAGATTATAACATTGATGTATGTTAGAAATAAGGAAGTATAAAACAAGTTTCATTTTTTTTAGTTGACTGTGTAAATGTGCATTTCTGTTTGAAACAAAAAAGGAAACTTGAATTAATCTGTTAAGCTAGTGGATATTGAGTGTTTAGGTTCTTCATGCTAGTGGTATATTGAGGTTAGAATGGAGTAAATTGGGTGATATATGATCAGAGAAAGAGAGGAGTTAGGAATTGAGTTCTTTTCAGATTTCAGAACTTTGTTTGAATGTGCAGTTCTTAGTATATTACCATGCTCTCTGTTGCTTCAAGTTATTTGTGGCTTTGGGAACTTGTAGAGGGGATGTAAGGGAAGATATATTCAAGAATGTGTCGATGATGGTGGCTGGAGGTGGTGTTTCTAGGTGATTGACAAGGGGTCTTTGTTGCAGTGTGTACTCAGGGGATTATTAGTTGTGTGCAGGTTGTTGACTCGGGGAATACTCGGGTAGATTGGCTTCTGACTCGAAGCAACAGATAGGGAAACTCGAAGTAAAATTTTGTGTACTCGGGTAAGTTGGCTTCAGAGTTGAAACAGAGAGTATTTGCAGTTTTTTTTAAGAATTTGAATGGAGTTCAAATTCTAGTGTAAGGTTTGATTCATATATATGTTGAAATTGAATTCAAATAGAGTTTGAATTCAAAGTTTTTTTTAAAATTGAAATATCTTAAAATAAGTTTAAATTTGGTTTTAAATAAATATAAAAAAAATGGTTACAGGTTCAAATCCTGTAGTTTGCAGTTTTCATAAAATTGAATGAAATTATAATTTAAAGATCTTAATTTGATTTAAATATAAGTTAAGTCTGAATTCAAATGAAGTTTTGAGTTCAAGGTTTTAAAAATGAAAATTTTAAATTTAATCAAGATTTAAATTCAGTTTTAAATCAAAATTAAAACAGTTTCAGGTTTTAATCCAGAAGTTTTGCAGTTTTTAGACTTTTGAATGAATTCATGTTTTTTTTTAGTGGATCTTGATTCAAGTGGAAGTAGAAACTGACTTCAAATAAAGTTTGAAATTCAATGTTTTTAAAAATGAAAACCTTAAATTTAAACCAGATTTAAATTTTGATTTTAAATGTAGATAATAAAAACTGTTTCAGGTTTTTTTTTTTAAACTCAGAGAGTAATTTGCAGTTTTAGTTTAGATGAATTCATTTTTTTTATAGATAAAATCTGATTCAAATGGAAGTTGAATCTTAATTCAAATGTAGTGTTGAATTCAAAAGTTTTAAAAATGAGAATCTTAAATTTAAACAAGTTTTAAACTCTGTTTAAACCAAGACTAAAAACAGTTTCAGGGTATCTTTCAAAACCAGAGTTTGAATTTAAACAGTTTTTGTATGTTTTAAAACTTTGAACAGATTTGAATGTTTTAAGTAAGTTTTAAGCTCAGTTTGAAATCAATTTAAAACTGTTTCCAGATTTCTTTGAAACCCAGTTTAATTTCAAAACAGTTTTTAAAATTTGAAATAAATGAACATATTCAAATGTTTAAAAGTGAATTTGAAAATGAAATTTCATTTCAAATAAGTTTAAAACTTGAAAGAATTGAGTTCCTTTAGTATTTGAAAGTATTTGAATTAAAATATGAAGTGTTGATGTAAATTTAAAAGTTGAAAATAATCAATTTATTTTCAATGCTTAATTTATCAAGTAATTTAGTTTTAAATCTTTCTTGAGTGATGAGTGTTGTTTAAACATTCATTTTTATTTTATGGTTTATAATTATTTTTGGAATTAATGAATCTTTAAATAAAATTTGAAATTGATTCTTAGAAATGTATTGTTTTAATACATTTTGAAATTAAATGAGTCTTTTGATAAGTAATTTGAATATTTCGAAAATATTTAAGATAATTAAGAATTTACTTAATTATCTGATTTGGAATAATGATTTAGATTAATTTTAATTAGAAATGATTTATTAATCTAATCCAGATTTCTTAAGTATGTAATTAATGAAATGTGTTAAATAATAATGATGATAATTATCTAAGGATAATTAAGTAATTAATTAATGTCAATAAATTTTAATATTGTGATTTGTTAAGTTAATTAATTTAGTTTAATTAATTTTAATAAATCATTAGATAACTTTAAGAATGTAATTACTTAATGTAATTAGTGGAGCAGGATTACTTGATGAAGTAATAAGGTTAATTACTGGAATGTAATTAGTAATTTGGATAATTACTTTTGGAATTAATTAAGGAATTAATTAATGATTAATTATTGGTTAATTAATTTATAAATGAGTAATTAAGATAGTTAATTATTAATCAAGGTGTTTAATAATTAGGTTAATTACTAAATGTAATTAATTTTAATTAAGTAATCTATTTAAATATTAAAGATCATTAATTAATGTTAATGATGTAATTAAGGATTGTTCAATTAAGTAATAATTGATTAATTAAGTAATTAATTAATTGTAATTAATTAAGGGCAATTATAATTAATTATAATCAATTAATAAATGAGTAATTAATGTTAATTACTTATAATTTAGGTTAATTAATTTATAAAATTAATTAAAGACTAATTACTTATTGTAATTAGTGAATGATTAATCAAAGTTGTTTAATCAAGTTGAATACTTAGGAAGTGAATTAATTAACTGGGTTAATTAATGGATGTTAAGCAGGATTTAAATGAGTAATTAATTTAATTATTTTAAATTAATTAGAGATGGTTGTAATTAATTTAATTCATTTTAAATTAATTATAATTGTTGGTTAATGAATCATTGCTTATGGATGTTATTGATTAAATGGTTGTGATCTCAGAAATGAGATGATTGTATCTGTATGATATGAATGTTTGGATAACTATGATGGTTTGTGATGGATTATTTGGATGGATGATTATCTGTTTATGGATGATACAGATTGTCTGTTTATGATATGAATGTGATTATCTATTTTGAGATATAGTTTATCTATCTGTATGAATTAGATAACAATGAAATAAGTTAATTGTTTAAAACCCTTAAGTACAACTTGGACATTAAGATGGCGTTTGGTTTCGATGAGACCGGGATCGGGTTTCCATATTTGGAATTCCGAAAACCACATCGATTCCAATTAAACGTTAGGTCGTTAATCCAAGTGGAGCAAGTGAAGACTCGAGGTGTAAGGGCTATACGTCAGTATAACTCTGTGGGTGATTCCGTAATGAGTTTGACGGAATAGTACTTATAGGTTCGAGACGGTGATATAGAGTGCAAGGGTTATTGTCGTTAACTCTGAGGGTGATTCCAATACGAGTGTAACGAGATAATGCCTTCGGTTTCGTTCGAACCCGGAACGAACTTGTATGGATTGAATGCTTTCAGAACATCGTCAGGTGGACGATGAGCATTCTAAGAGATGTGTCCTCTAAAGGTAATCGTAGCCTCAAGCCTCATCAACCGGGAATGGCTAAAACAGGGGAGGTGCAGCAAAGCTTCGTGGGTAGCCCCCACTGGAGAGCAAGATTGATCCCTGTCTAGAGGTCCCTTTTTATTCGGCTTAGTGGGCAGTTGTCAGTGTACACCAACTGCGGGGTTGTCTTGTTCGGAACTGTTCAGTAAGGAACGGGTCCGGCTTTGTGTTGCAGGGGAGTTAGGGTGGCTCCTCGGTACGGTGATCTAGGCCACGTACTGTGACGGGCGGTACCCCAGTAGCCCTGCCATTGATGGAATCCATAATCTAATAAGTTCCTGTACGGTTTTGATTGTGCCCAACTATGTTGGAACGTGAGATGTAAGCATTCCAGCTATTTCTGTATTTTATTTTGAAAACCCTAGACACTATTATAATATCACTGGATTTCCTATCAAATGTTTTGGTTAGCGTAAGGTAAAAACTTTTCCATGTTTATGTGTGGGAAGTCTTACGTGATACCTTTTGTTTTCAAAGGATTTTCTAAAGTTAAGCAACTTTTATCCCCGTTTACTCACACCAGACCCCTGTCTGACCTGAGTGTTTATTTTCTGTTTTATTAAACTCTTGGGTACTCATATTATGTATGAGTAGTCAAGTGTTTCAGGATTGCTTTGATCGAGTTCTGGAGGAGATAATGGAGCAGGAGGCTTCAGCGTGTAGATATATGTAGTGGTTCCGCTGTGTTTGAGTTGTATCTGTTTCTCTGATGTATTTGGATTGTAATTGCTAGACAGATGTTTATAACTGTCTAGTTTGTGTTGTATTAGCCGTTTAACTCTGATGTATATGATACTGTGTAAAGTTTTATGTGATATATTATAATTTATTCGATTCCGCTGTGAGATTCTGATATTGTCTGTTCTTTCTTTCCTTTCTTTTCTCTTTTCTATCCCTTTCTTTCTTCTTAATGATGCAACTTTCTGGAGTATAGAAGTTGGGTCGTTACACATTTACTCTATAATATTTTTCTAAGCTCCGTTTTTATTTTTTTCTACATTATCGCCTTGTTTTTTTGTGCATCATTCTTTGTATAATAATAGGTTGATTTATGCAATCTATAAAAAATGTTTTGTGCATCATCCGTCATGCAATCTGCAAATAATATTTATTTATGTAATTTTACCGAATTCCATTGTGCCTCGCGCTGACTGGACAGGGATCGATTTTGGGCCTTGGATAACATGTACCACAAATAAAACTAGGGATCGAAGGAAAAAAAAACATAATGTAAAAGTTTGTGGATGGTAGAACTTGAACTTAGATGCCCAAATAGACATTTAAGCCATATGACCACCCACGAGGCAGGATTCTAGTTATTTAAAGAAAAAACAATATTTTTACATATAATAACTATAATATGGACGTCTTAAACCATCGGTCCTTGGGCCGGCGTCCAGCTTTCCAAGCCCAAGGACGAGTCTGGTCTTTCATTATCCACGATACAAGCCATCTAATAGGAATCATAATGACTTTTATAAGTTGCATAATTTGATATATCGCTGATAAGTGAATATTACGTACAAAAATGTTTTTTCCCCTTGCACGGTTCCATGCATGACATGTTGATTTTGAAAAGAAATTATGATCATTTATTTTTATACTATTAAAACACATGATCATTCAATTTTAAACGGCGATCGATTGAGAAAAGTGTAGACATGAGTTCGGAAGAAAAACCGTCGAATGATGAAATACTAAAAACAACTCATGTATGAGAGTAAACATATTGTACGGTTAGATTCAGAAAATATGATTTATGCATGGAAGTTCTTTTCATGGCAAAACCAAAAGGGGAATTATAATTAAAGCTGGACTAGATTTACAATTAAAAATTTTAAAGTGCTTGCGAGCTTTATATCTCCAAAATTCAGATTGATGGGAAGTAGTAATAAAGAAGACGGCTGAAAATGGGTCAACTTTTTACATTCCTTATTCAATTTCCAAATTTATCATCTTCGATTGCTCTCAACTTTTTGCACACCACGCGATTGTCAAATGGGCGATACTTTCCAGAGGCCCAGAAACAAAACCCTAACTTATCGTTCTTCGCTTAGGTTCACTCAATCAATTCCAGCATAGGTATGTCTCTTTTTTGCTCCCTTTATGTTTCGATTACGTCACAGTACATGTATTTTCTTCAGTTACAAATTCTGCTCGGTTAAATTGATAATATTGCCTTGTTCAAGGAAGATTCATATGAGTGCATTCTTTTCTGTATGAATTGTCGTAAGGAGACGGCAACATGCCCGTCTAGCTCAGTTGGTAGAGCGCAAGGCTCTTAACCTTGTGGTCGTGGGTTCGAGCCCCACGGTGGGCGATATGTTTTTGCCCAACCGACTACCCCCCTCTTTCGTCATACTGATGCAGGAAGCTATAAGAGTAGAGTAGGGTTTTATAGGTTTGGGAGTTGCTGGATACTTTTGTACCAATTATTGTAGATTCTTTAGAAATTTTTTGCAGAATCGTTCACCACAAATGCTCCATGTGTCTTGAGCATCGTTCGGTTGAACTATTTATTCATAAGATGACCATTAGCCTAATATAATGCAAATGTTAGACACCTAGCTCACGTTCTGAAGATAATATATAATAATCTTCAACAATCTATTTATTGTTTTTTACAGTCCTTGTCTGTTCAGGAGATGATTGAGTTAAGACTTGTAAGTTTGAGATTCATTATTTGTCCAAGTTAAATGACCTTAGGATTTGATCTAAGATTTACATGCTTACAACATCTCTGTAAAACATGAATTTTATATAATTAAACACTTCACTAAATAACAGAATCAATATGAATCCATGTTTATTCAATATACAATATTTTTCTTCTTTGTTTCAGTTGTCCATTCCAGTTAAAGAGATGGATGGATAACATATTGGGAATCCTTATTTGAATTTCAAATAATTAAAACGACATACTCACAACCTTGGTAACACGGTAAACACGTATGTAATACTGTGTTCATCTTTGGAAACTCGTACATATAATTTAGCTTTCACAAAAAACCGAACTACTCAACAGCCTGAGTGATATTAATGAATAAATCATTAAAACACTGCCCTAATCAATAAAAAAATTGGCACCGAGTTTGTTAATTTCTTACCTAATAGTGTTCTTCCTTCTATCTAACTTGATAGCGAGCTTCCTTACAAATTTATTTTCAATGCAAGCATACTCAAATGGTCCTGATCTTCTCGTAGTCATGCTTACATTTCTCACATTTACATGCAGCAGTGTGTACAGTAACAACGTAGTTTATGTACAGTAACAACATAGATTATGTAAGACAAAGGCACATAGGAGGTTATTCATGGGCGGTGGCCCATGATTCAGATATGCATGGATATATGTCTCGTGCTCATGAGTATACTATATGCTAACAGATTACCACTGCATCAGTAAATATTTAATAGAGCAAGGGTGTCTTGTGCAGGCTAGTTCTACTAAGAAATTTTTTTCGTCTTCAGTATGAAATTTTTAGTTTTGATCAGTTTGCGTCTGATTGTACCTAGGCCTATCAATGGGTTAGATTAGGTCTGGATGGCTTATACCCGAGCCTGGATACTACAATTGTAACCCGAGCCCAGCCTGAGGCTGTTGGGTATTTCAAACTCATTACTTGAGCATGGGCAGTTGGGTTTTTTGTGCCCATTGTGTAAAATTATATGCGTGGCTTAAAATATCGATGATATAACCATCATCTTAACCTGTAACATTGGAAATTTGGTACACGAATAATGTTTGCAAACGAATTGGTTGGTGATGAAACATGTCTCACAAACAAATTGGAGAATCAAGCTTCGCTTGTAAACTTGGCTCCCAATTGAGTGCGAACCAAATCCACGGTGCACATACTTCATGAATTTTACATGATACCATCAAGTTTAAACGAAAATACTTGATTGTAGATTGAAAATTTTGAAAGTGGAAATATTACTTGGGAAATGAGAATTTGTATTGAGATTTCAATTTTGTTAAAAAATATTTTAGTTTGCAACTCATTATTTCATAATTTAACCTTTTTTGTTTGCTTCAAAAAACATTATCAAACATTTATGTCAAAAAAAGAGATCCCTAGTTTTTTTTAACACGGTTAATTGATGGCAATGAGATTCGATATTAATAATTTTAAATAGACAACCTAGACGCATAATACTATTCCAAAGCGGATATGCAGAAATGCCAAGTATAGTTTGTACTTTCTATTAATAGTTCCATTTTTGAAAGAATTATATACTCTTGGAAATGAAAAGAAATGGAATATAAATAAGCATAATGACCCTCTTTTGATGAATCAATGCCAAACAAATACCTTAATATGAAAATAGAATCAACAAATGTGGGTGCTTATGTTGAGAAAAGAACTTGGATGAGAATATTAAATTGGTAGGGACTTTAAGGTAAAATAGTAACGAGAATCAAGAAGAGGAGAGCAAAAGCTTCTGCTTTGCAATTATTTTTGTTAGACGATTACATAGATTTAGCAGATGTATTTGTTTGTAATAAATTACCGTTTTTTAAACGGCAAAAAAATTATATAGACCTGAATGTAAAATATTTGGAGATAATTTGAGAAAAACCTTGTAGATTATTCTAGAAGTTATAAATTATAGGGACTTAAATGTAAACGGGATGGAGAATTAAGGAGAACCATGTACCTAATTGTGGAAATTGTAAAATATAGAGTTGAATGTAGAATAATATAAGAAAATTAAGAAGATTTTTAATAATTCTTAGAATTAACAAGAGACTTGGATATTTTGCTACATTATTGTTATTCAATATACATGATTGGGAACTGTATAGGTACTGTGCCTTAGATATGCAAGAAGAGAGGTTGGGGACTTGAATTTGATTACCTAGCGAAGTGATGATTAAAGTAAAATTAAAAATTGATTAAAAAGCTTTCATAGCTCAGTTGGTTAAAGCACCCGTTTAGTAAGCGGGAGGTCTTGAGTTCAACTCTCAATGAAAGCAAGTTATTTTTTTTCCAAAAATAATATTTTTCTCCTCAAATAAAGTGAGTATTATTTTAATTTGTGTCATCTTGGTTGACCATTCTTCACCTTGCTCTTAACTTTGACCTCTCGTATTAGAATAGGGAACCAAGTTATTTTTTTTTCAAAAAAAAGCGTCTTTCTCTTCAAATAAAGTGAGTACTATTTTAATTTGTGTCCTTTGTTTCCTCTCGTATACCTCTAGTACCATCAATCTGCCTGTTCTTGGTTGATCATTCTTCACCTTGCTCTAAACTTTGAGCTCTCGTATTAAAATAGGCGAACCAAGTAAATGGACGTTCATCTAGCTCAGTGAATGGAAGACCATTGACACATAGAAGATTAATATTAAATAAGCAAATGCATATAGATGATGATATAGACTAAAGAAGTTTAAGTAATCCTTTGTCAAAAATGATACGAGATTCAAATATATTTACGACAGTCAAGTAAACTTTAATTTGGAACAAGTGATTATTTTCTCCACCATTTAATTCATTGTTCCTCAATTTGAACTTAAGGTCTTCCGTTTGTTCTTATTTACATTTGGAATTTGGTTTAAGAATAGTTACCCTTCATCGTTGTTAATGCGTTTCTCATCAATGATATTAACAGATTCCATACAGATAAAATTTGAAATAAATCGAAACTGATATCTTGAAGGAAAAATTAAAATGAATGCTGCTGTAATTCTTTATTGCAAAATGAAGTATTGATTACAGTTTTCTTTCATATGCTTTCTCTTGCCAGTAACAGTCTCTTATATATAATTTAAAACAAAAATGTGCTTTGGGCTTTCGGGTATAAGTTACAGCCCATATATGCCTTAACTATGCTGAGATAAAAGATACATGACGAGCCGCATGCTCTTTAATCCCCCCCCCCCTCAAACCAATATTAGGTTTAGGGTTACTTACATCTCAGATCCATGGCAGTGCTTGAGAGAGCGATCCCGAATTTCCTCGATCCTCCACACTAGTTGATTCTTCACCGTAAGTCCTCTCCTTTAACTGAGAATTCCCAGTAACTTTTGATATCCCTTCAGAGTTCGACTTAAGATCTTCCTTTTTAGATATGGTTCTAGTATTATTCTGAGACAACTTGCTTGCTGAAGTTACTCGTGTTCGAGGTGACTTGATCTGAGCTTTCTTCTGTTTGTCGAAGATTGTCGCTGTGAGAACTGCCTTGTTCTCTTCCTTCAGTTCAAATCGAAACTTTAGAAAGTTTCTTGCTGACAAAGCCTTGGTAAGCACGTCCACACGTTGATAAGTCGAAGGTATGTGATTGATATGCAAATTTCCTCTCTAAACTTGCTCACGAACAAAATATAAGTCAATTTCGATGTGTTTTGTTCGTGCATGCAATATTGGGTTGGCTGCCATGTACACAGTTCTTTGATTATCACACCATAATATTGGTTTGACTACTGTGTTGATTTGTAATTCTTTTAGTAGAGATTGTAGCCAAATTATCTTTGCAGTAGCACTTGCAACACTTTTACATTCTGCTTCTGTGCTTGATCTTGATATAGTGGTCGGTTTTCTTGAGCACCATGACACCAGATTGTCTCCAATGTAGATGCATTATCCTGTTACATACTTTCGATCATCGATGTCTATAGCCCAATCTGCATCTGCATATGCTACGATGTTTAAATTACTACATGCTCTTAAGATTAATCCAAAGTCCATTGTTCCTTTAAGATATCCGAGAATCCTTTTTACTGCCTTCCTGACGTAGCGGATTATAACGATGACGACAAAATGAAGACTTCGTGTCAAACTAATCGATGAAACGATTAGATGAAACAAGATAAATCGATGGATTGAAAAATACCGAATGCCCAAATTCGTTGATCTCGAGAGATACCGAATTCTAGCTATCTCCAACACGTTGATCGCGCACGATACCGTGTTAAAAGATATATGACTCTTCTACGTTGATCTCGCGCACGAGATTCCATGAATCGGCTTCAAATCCGTTGATTCGAGCGCACTCGAATAACCGAAAATGGAGAAAGGGGCTCAAACTCAACTTTCAATTTCAAAGAGGCACAAAGCACTCAAACACAAAGTTTCATTCAAAATCAACCCCCTTTACAAATGACCCAACATCCCTATTTATAGGGTTACAACACAACACTGGGTCGTTAACGACCTACCAAATACAAACGATTAAACCAAGGCAGCCACGACCTAACAGTGGTGACCTAACAGACACACGACTTAGCGACTAATGACTCAACATACATACAACATGAGTTACGACCTAAGTAACACACGACATAACCATATATACATCACAACACATCCACGCGACATACGACCTAAAAACAGGGCGACCTAAAAAAAGTACAACACTGCTTTATGACAGCGACTTAGGCTTCAGCGACCTAGGAATTGGCTTCTGGAAATCTTCATGTGGCTTAAACATCTGGAGTGACCTAACTTCAATGCGGCTTAAGAACCATCTGTTTCCTTCTGTGTTGGGAGTTAGGTCGTTCGCGACCTATATTGGAGCGACTTAAAGCTTCTCGACCTAAGCAGAGGGGTAATCTGGAGCGAGATAAGGGCAATGCGGCTTCATTTGTTAGCTCGTTTTCATGATTCATTAGCGACCTAAGGATGTGATCTGGCCTTAACTCGCTAGGTCGCTTGAGCGAGCTAAAACTTAACTTGTCAGTAGTAGTTTGCGCTTCATCATCCTCCCCCGGTTGATAGAAATTCGACCTCGAATTTGTACCTTCCGCTTCCTCAACAAGCTTATTCCCATGATACAGAATCAAATGTTTAACATTGAAAACATCAGAAGTATAGACATGATCCGGCATTCTTAACTGATAAGAATTATCATTGATCTTCTTCAAGATTTCCACTGGACCAATTTTTCGAGCTTTCAACTTGTTGTAAGTTCCCACTGGAAAACGATCTTTCGTCAATACCGCATACACAAAATCTCCTTCGTTGAATTCAACATTTCGTCGCTTAGTATCTGTTGATTGCTTATATTTCTCATTCGCCTTAAGCAATCGTTCCCGTACTACCTTGTGGCATTCTTGCAATTCATTCACAAAATCACTAGCTCGTTTGACCACTCCTTTCTGAAATGGAACTATCGATAAATCCAACGGTCCCTTTGAAATTGTTGAATAGACAACCTGAAATGGACTAAAAACCGTGCTACGATTAACTGCAAGGTTGTGTGCAAACTCAGCATGACATTACTTCGAATCCAAACTCTTCAACTTATCGTCTACAAGGCATCGCAACAGATTACCTAGGGATCTATTCACGACTTCAGTCTGTCCATCCGTCTGTGGATGATAAGCACTGCTAAATTTCAACTTAGTTCTAATCATTTTCCATAGACTCATCCAAAAATGGCTCAGAAATCGAGTATCTCTATCCGAAACAATAGATTCTGGTAGTCCATGAAGTCTATAGATCTCTTTGAAGTATAACTGAGCGACATTAACGACGTCTGCAGTCTTCTTACAAGCAATAAAATGTACCAATTTTGAAATCCTGTCCACCACCACATAGATAGAATCATTGCCACGTTGCGTTCTCGGCAATCCCAACACAAAGTCCATGCTAACATCCACCCAGGGTTTAGTAGGTATTGGCAACGGCATATATAATCCTGCATTTGTAGCGGTTCCTTTCGAAACTTGACAGATATGACATCTCTCCACAAACCTTTCGACTTCTTTTCTCATTGACGGCCAAAAATAAGATTGAGAAATCAACTGCAATGTACGATCTCTACCCACATGGCCTTCCTCATGTAATTCTTTCACAATCTTCATTCGCAAACTACAATCTGGAATACATAATCGATTTCCTTTGAAAAGGAAACCATCCACTAACACAAACTCATCCGTCTTTCCTTTATTGATTTCGTCCACAAACTTCTCAAAATAAGGATCTTCAACAAACAATTCTGGGAGTATATCAAACCCTGTCACTTCAACCCTCATTGTAGTCAATAAATGATTTCTCCTGCTCAATGCATCTGCCACGCGATTCGTAATTCCCGACTTATGTTTTACAACAAAAGTAAATTGCTGCAAGTATGCAATCCATGATGCATGCCTAGCTGCAATCTTGTCCTGCCCATGCAAATGTTTCAACGCCTCATGATCAGTATATATCACGAACTCCTTGTGAAACAAGTAAATGTCTCCAGTGTTTCACGGCTTGCACTATAGCATAAAATTCAACGTCATAAGTATTATATCTCATCTTTGCCCCAGAAAGTTTCTCATTGAAATATGCAATTGGCCTTCCCTTCTGACTCAACACCCCTCCAATCCCCACTTTAGATGCATCAGTATGTAACTCAAACAACAACTGAAAATCCGCCAAAACTAGAATTAGTGTTGTCGTCAAAAGTTCCTTGATTCGCTCAAAAGCAAATCATGCTTCCTATGTCCATGAAAATTGCTTCCCCTTCATACAATAAGTAACTGGTGCCATCACGCTACTGAAATATGGAATAAACCTTCGATAGAATGATGCTAGCCCATGAAAACTTCTCACTTCAGTTATGGTCCTGGGCTGTGGCCAATTTATGATTGCTTCAACTTTACTTTGGTCCACCTGGATTCCTTCCTTGGATAATACATACCCCAAAAACAAAACACTATGCGTCATGAGTACGCATTTCTTTGTTGCAGCATAGAATTGCTCTTGTCGAAGTATCATTAACACTTCTCTCAAATGATGCAAGTGTTTTTCTGGGCTTCCACTGTATATCAGTATATCATCAAAATACATCACCACGAACTTCCCAATAAATGGTCTAAAGATCTGATTCATCACCCGCATAAATGTACTAGGTGCATTTGGAAGACCAAACGGCATAACCAGCCATTCATACAACCCTTCTCTAGTCTTGAATGATGTATTCCATTCATCCCCTAGTCGAATTCGAATTTGATGATATCCGCTCTTCAAATCAATCTTGGAAAATATAGCAGCTCCATTCAACTGGTCTAACAAATCATCCAATCTAGGCATTGGAAATTTGTACCTCATAGTAATCTTGTTCAGTGCCCGACTATCAGTACACATTCTCGAAGTTCCATCCTTCTTCGGTACTAACAAAGCTGGTACAACACAAGGACTTAAGCTCTCTTGTATGCGCCCTTGTTCAAGCAATTCTTCCACCTGCCTTCTCAACTCCTCATGTTCCTTTAGACTCATCCTGTAATGTGGTCTATGTGGTAACACGGCTCCTGGAACAAGATCTATTTGGAGTTGTATGTCCCTCAACGGTGGTAACTCCTTTGGCAATTCTTCAGGAAATACATCTTCAAATTCTTCCAATACTGGTTTGACTTCCTTTGGAATTTCAACCTCCTCGCTACTTTCACGTTCAATCAACAAAAATACTTCGGGCTCGTCCTCCACTTCTTTGACAAACTCCTTCAAAGATAACAAAGTCTTCAGTTCTTCAATCTCCTCCAACTTGCTTTCTTCTTGTTGTCGTTTCTTAGGAACCAAAGTGATTTTAGTGCCCTCGAACATGAAACTGAAGCTGTTGGTACGACCATCATGTTGCACAGCTCTATCATATTGCCATGGTCTTCCCAACAACAGATGACATATATCCATATCAACCACATCACACCAAATTTCATCTTTGTATTTCTTCCCAATTGAAAAAGTTACATAAGCTCTTCTACTAACCTTCACTTCTCCACCTTTCCTCAACCAAGCTAACTTGTAAGGTTTAGGATGCTTCTCAGTCTTTAATTCCAATTTCTTTACAGCCTCTGTAGAAATGATACCGGCATCAATAACAAACTTGCAAAACTTTCCCAAAATAGTGCACGTTGACTGGAAAATATTGCTCCTCAACCACCTAGATTCATCCTCTTGCTTTGGTGTCCAACAAGATCTCCTCATCAACAAATTACGTCCTTCATCTCCTGACACTAATTCTACTTCCTCCTCAACTTGTGGTGAATTGGAATATTCTACTTCTTCATCCTCATCCTCAACCTCAGCAACCATCACTCGCTTCTTCGGCTTCGGACATTCATTGCTCTTGTGACCAAACTCCTGACTATTTTAGCGCTTGAAATTGTTGTTGACCTTGGTCTTAGCAACTTCATTAACAACCGGTTTAGTGACTGTCTTGGAAACATTAGCATTGTTACTAGCCCTTTTCACTTGATTGTTGGAATTTGTAAACACACCACCTCCTCTTCTGCCTTGCTTCTCCCAAGCTAACGCCTTTTGGTGTGCTTCAGCCACGGATCTTGGATCAAACATGTTCACCATATCCTGAACTTGCATTCTCAGTCCTCCAACAAATCTAGCTGTCAATTGTTCCTCTGTCTCCATGATATCATTCCTCGCAATCAATTGATAAAATTCATCCGCATAATCATTCACCGACTTTGTTCCCTGTCTCAAATTCTGCAATCACTGATACATAAGAGATTGATAATTATAAGGCAAGAAAGTAGCCTTCATCAACTTCTTCATCTTCGTCCAAGAGACAATCTTCGATTTGCCCATTCTCTCCCGTGTAATTTTTGTTTGCTGCCACCATGCCATAGCTCTTCCCCTCAATCGAGTAGCAACCAACTTAACCCTTCGATGCTTGGGAACTTCCTTGAAGTCAAAAATTTCTTCAACATTTGATAACCAATCCAGGAATTCTTCGGCTATCATTCCACCCTTGAATTCTGGAATTTCTGTTTTCATCCCCGACTCCCATTTACGATCATCTTCTACCTCCCGATAGTGATTTCGTACTTGGTCTCGAACTCGATAATGAACACTATATCTATCACCATCTTCATCATAATCAAATGTACTTCGATATCGATCTCGACCATCAACATCTCTATGATCATGCATATCTCTTCTACTATGTCTTTCAACATCACGATATGGCTCTTCTCCAAGCTCACGTGGAGTTCTTCTCTCTTCATTTCTATACTCATGGTGTTCTCGTCTCAATGAAATTGATGATTCTCTTCTTTCTCGATAAGATTACGGCGACACCCTCCTCGCTTTCGTAACCGATGGCGAAACTCTGTTTCCTCCATGGTTCGAGATTGGTGACCTTCTCCTTTGACTTTGATTCATATCATTCATCAATTTCTCTAACTTGCCAATACCTTCATCAAACTTTTCATTAATACGTTGTTCCATTTGCTCGGCCTCTTGTCTAAGATACACATCTTCAACATTTTGAAAACGGTTAGCACGTCTCAGAGGCATTGTCGAATCTTCAACAAATTCAATCACACTTCAACTAGCACAATTTCAACTCAAATCTGAACTTGGCTTTGCTCGGCCTGCACTTAGCTCTCGGCCTGCACTTCAACAACTGTACTTTCGGCCTGTACTTAGCTTGCTCAGCTTAAACTTCAAAACTTCAACACTTCAAATCTTCTCCCAATAGGCTCGGCTTAGCTATGATTGGCTAAGTCTAGCTTTGATACCAAACAGACGCAGCGGATTATAATGATGACGACGAAATGAAGACTTCGTGTCAAACTAATCGATGAAACGATTAGATGAAACAAGATAAATCGATGGATTGAAAAATACCGAATGCCCAAATTCGTTGATCTCGAGAGATACCGAATTCTAGCTATCTCCAACACGTTGATCGCGCACTATACCGTGTTAAAAGATCTACGAATCTTCTACATTGATCTCGTGTAAGGACCCGATTCTTCGACTTCCGAAAATCGACATCAATACGTCCACTGTATCAACTGCCGAGCAATCGAATGCCGGAAAACCGAACACTTAGGGTTTAAGAAGAAGAAAGAGGTAAAAGAAGAGAGAAAAAGATAGAACAGAACAGAAACAACAGAAAAATATTAGAATCTCACAATTCGCAGCGGAACAACATATAATAGATAAATGAATAATCTTTAAATAAAGAACTATATCAGTTATTACATTTCGTCATATTACATTACATCATCAGAGTGTACAACAACAAACAAACAGCGGAAAAGAAATACTATATACTAGTGAATACGTCATGCCATCCAGCTTGCCTCCTGCAACTCCTGAATTCCAGAAAATCCTGATAAACCTTACTCCTGACTGCCCGTGTGGAAATTGGTGGGCACCCAGAGTTCAGGAAGGAAAACAATAAACTCCGAGTCAGTCATGTGACTGCTGTGAGAACTAAAACAGTTTATTTATTTTTAAAACAAAGTACAAGATAATTTTTTTAAAAATAGATTCGCAATGCTTTTTAGAAAATGAGACTACCATAAGGCCTCCCGCACACACACACAATGCAAACGCAGAATCGGAGGAGATTTCTCCTTATGATGGTCAAAGATGCTTGATACGCATTAAAAAGAAACATTTGATATTATTACTAGTGCATAGTGTGGGAAAATTATTTCAAAAGTAAAGATATAAATCTTAGCCAGCATAGGCATTTCGCACTTATGCCTACTATAGCTACCATCCAAACAGTGGGGCGCTACCATAAGTGAATGATAGGTTCTACAACTAAAACCGTACAAGATCGTATTGTTTCTTTGGATTTCCAATAAATGGTCAGGCCAAGGAACTTCCCATTGCCACATGGAAATGCCTCTGGAATTTCGTCCCGAGAACCAAACCGGATCTCTGCCAACACATGGCCGAGTTACCCCTAACTGGGTAACTACTGACACGAATATGTCATCCCCCGATCGTAACCGATCTATATCCGAGGATCCTCGATTTCCAGCAACCACAAAATTTGCAGCAACAACTTAGGTTAAATATCTGGGATCCATACCATGATACCACCTCTATCCAAAAGGAATGACATACACTAAAGGGGCGTTACCCCCTAATAACCTTGCCGCATCCTTCCTGTTTTGACCATTTTCGGGGTGTGAGGTCCGACGAAGTCTCGTCCACAAAGCCACGCTTTATACAAAAGCTGTGCTTTGGGTCAACAAATGATCAAAGTAATGATCACCAAGATAAATGATCAAACAAATGATCATATCACAAATGATCAAACAATGATCATTTCACAGCAACACTCAGCATGCCACACTACCAAATTGGGAGTATATCACTAATAACCTTCAATTACATAACCTCTGAGCTCGTACGTCTCAAAGAAGGGTGTTAAGCTAAGAGAATAAATTCTCCGCCACCAACAGAAATATATTTGAAAGAAATCAGCTTTATAATTCAGCTTGTAATGTCAGACATACAATCCATACAAGTCTGTTCCGAGCTCGAACAGAACCGAAGGCACTTACAAAGAAGTCCTTGCATTCCGGATAATTTCTAATCACGTCCGGACTTCCCGTCACTAAGGGTGATAAAACCTCTATATCGGAGATCAGCCGATGCAGAGTAACTCAACGGTAATCCTTCCGTTTTCAAAAATATCCGGTCTTCAACACCGGTCATCGAATGCAATCCATTATGACGTATCACATATTCGGAATGGGTTATACGACCCCAAGGTCTTTTCTCGGCTAACCCGAATAGTGAGCGCTTATTCAAAAATAAGTGTGGCATTCAAATTCAAGCAATCACAACAAATACCTATTTAAAGGTAAATATTGATAGTCGGATTATTTAACTATCAATAAGCGTGTTCAACATCACCAGATTCTAAATAATTTCCCAAATTATTTACTTTCCAAAATATCTTTACAAGATATATATTTTTCACACTTCAACATTTGAAAACAAATTTTCAAATCACTTTTCACCTTTACCACTTTTGAAAACAAATTTCAATCATTTCCCTATACGAGATTACTTTCATTTCAACATGGTTTGTTTAAACCAATTAAATAAATCCTTAACGATTTACTTTATATTTAAGTTCCAAATCCGTAAATTAATTCCCACACTTCAAAAATAAAGCAACGTTTATTTTTAAACAAATTCCCCTTTTCATTTATAAATTCCATAGTGAATTTACACTTCCAAAGTATCTACGAATATACGAATTTCTAGTCGACTTCTAATACTCATTTTAAATTTATCTTTAAAAGATAAAATCTCAAAACATTCACTTCATATTGGAAAACATTTCCATACTTATTTAATAATAAGTAATTCACAAACCCATTTATTTTCAACACTTGGAAAATATCCAATATACTTAAATCGAAATTAAGTATATATTTCATTCTTTAAGAAATCATTCTCTTAAACACATTTGTTTGGGCCTAAACGAATGTTACGTAAAACATTGTTACGACGACCCAAAATCGCTAGTATAGGGATTCAAAATTTAAATAGATATATAAATCCCAATACTATATAAACATTTCCTTTCGGAAATCATTTACTATAACAACAGTGTTATAGTCTACCATTTCCTTCTTTCTCGAAAACGTCTATTTCAACAATACTGTTGAAATCTATGGTTTCGATTCATAATACATTTTAAAACATCTTTAAAATAATTAACTTCATTCTATAATATGCATTTTGCCAAACATGACCATTTTATTCAATAATGTATTCACTGTCCAAAACCGTGAATATATTTCCTTTAATAAACTTCAATATTCAATTTATCAAATTCAATTGATTTCGAATTTATAAACAATGTTTATAAATTCCTTTTCTATTTATAAGCTTCGATTTAAAAATCTCATTATTAACAAATTCCATTTATATCTCATTTAAATGCCAAAATCCGATTTATAAGATAATTACTTATAAATCTTCTATTTCACAAAATCTATTCATTTTATAACTTTACAATTTATAAATCTATAAATTCCGTTCATTTATGAAATCCATTTTTATTTCATTTTTAACACTTATAAAAACTCGTTTTAATATTCCAATATTTTTAATTTATAAAATATCAATTTTATAAGTCTTTTATACACATTGTTTTTAATAATTCAAAAAAATCTCAATTTAAACCAATTTATAAATTAATTAACTATTTATTTCCAAAAATCTCATTTCGGTTATATTTCTCAAAAATCTTAATTTTTATAACATAAAAATTTATAACGTTTTAATTATTTAAAATGAATCAATTCAAAATTTAATAAAAATATATACTTTGAAAAATCACTTTAAAATCCTTTTAAAAATCAAAATCGTTACTTTAAAACTTCAAAAATGGATCTGATGATGCAACAGCACCAAATAGTCAATCACGACAACAAATATCACAATATCTGTAAATAAATCAATATAGTTGAGGAATCCAGTTGGATCCCTCCAACCTGTTTCCCTACATCCACAAACATTAGCACAATACCAATTCCGTTCCAGTACGGAATTATCGCGGTATATGGGATTTATAAATTATTATCCGCTTAATAGACGGCGCAATAGGGTCTCATCCGCTATACAATGCGGGAAATCAACTCCAATATATACATATGCCAATATATATATATTGTTATATATAGATATATCCTATTATATCTAATATCACAATCAAACAGAAATCAATAACTGCAATCATCATTCAACATACATTCAAGCAAATTTTAAATCTAACTATTTAAAATTTAAATCGAAACTGTTCGATTGAGTGAGAAGTTCTCACCTTGATTTAAATTCTGTTCCAGCGTTTTATTTCGAATAAAATTAAACAGACGTTTAATTTTACCCGAAATTTTCACTAGCTCCAAACGATTCTAATCCCGCTCCATAGCGTAGAGCTCGTCCATACGATTCTAACGCAACTGATTTCGCATTTTTTCGATCTCGTATGAAAGAGATATAGCTTTTTAAAGTTAATACGATTTATAATATAATTAATTACAACTTTATTTTCTTTATAAACCTTGAAATAAATCAGAGCCGTGCGTTCCAATGTTCCAACATCCAGGTCGCACTTTCGTTCTTCTCTAACGTTCGTGAAAAAAACTTTATGTAACCCAAATCACGCTCGAACTCCTCCAAGTCGCAACCCCATCCTTCACGTTCAGCTCGATCAACTACTCTCACTTTGAAGGCCTTTACGAATGCTACCCTCGGCCATGACCACGTGGCACTTGGCCACCTCCATGGCATGCGAAACAAAGACAAACGACGCCACTTTGATCGAAAATTGCCATTGATTCGTTGCTCTAGAATCCATCATCTCCGTATGGATCTGAAGTGCTTGACGAGTGCTACAACATTGCAGTTGAGAGTTTCTTGAATAGAATGATCGATTTGAAGAAATTAAGGAGGAAAGACAAGAGATTTTCGGCCATTCATATCATAACTGGCGGCTAGGGTTTTAAACCCTAATTTGTTTTATTTTGGAAAAAAAGAAATAAATGAAATGCTTTTATAGAGAAATCGACAAACACTATTCACTCCGGAATTTTCGAACAGCCATTTACGCGCGGTAACCGGCATTTCTAGGGTTTATCCCGCGTTCCGGACACAATGGAACAGGTTTCGGAAGCTAATTCGGTCATCTGTGCGAGTTATGGCAATAAACGATCGATTTAAATTTAAACCGATTAAACGATTTTCTATGCGTTTTCGCTTGCCCCGAACAAACGGTAAATCCGATTGACTTGAAATTTGAAACCTTACAATAATATCACATTATGGATCCGATGAAACTAGTTTCGTCGAAATCCGAGACTGTTTGAAAAATGACTATTTTAACTAGCCAAATTAATATAAAAAAAATTCGATGCGTTTCGAGCTACCACGGTCAAACAACAACTCCGATTGCTACGAAAATTAAAATCCGATAATAACAAACTATTACGAATCCAACGAAACTAGTTTCGTCTAATTTTGAGACTGTTCAAAAATTGGCTATTTTACAGTCGATAACTAAATATTAAAATATTCAATTTTCACAGATTAACTTTAAATTCGATTTTAAAAGTTCTATATCATTTTTATAACTCCAATATGATAAAATAAAATTTTACAAATCATTTTCAATCATATTAAACCCAATTTTCAATTATTTTTGGAATTTCAATTATTAAATTATCAATTTAATCATCCAATTAAATTCAATTATTCGAAATAAAATTTATTCGACTTATAAATTTCACTTATTAATATTTAAAATTAATTAAATATTCATATTTTAATTAATATAAATTCTGGGTCATTACAGACTTCCCCCCTTAAAAGAATTTCGTCCTCGAAATTACCAAGTAAGAAAAATTTACAGAATCCATTAACTTTCCAAAACCAACCATTCAATTTAGATTTTTACAAATCTCTTAAGTGTTTAACTTTCCCAAAATTCATAGTTAAACCTCTTATAATAACTCTACTAAGTTTCCAAATCCAAACTTAGTTTTCAAAAATTTCTCAATTTTCTCAAAAATATTCTAACGCCTTAAATTTTCGGAAAATTTCGCCATAGTCTCCTTTGCGCGGCTCGATTCGAAAAAAAAATGACAGTATATATATCACAAATATACATCTCATCAAGTGATGAGGCATCCCGCAGGGAAAAAAGTGTAAAAGTGCGATATTTAATCCGAGATATGTACCTTATTTATATTTAGCGAGCATATACGGCTAATAAAGCGCGAAAACGAGCTCCAAATGCGAAGCAAACGCGATCCGAACTTACTAAACACTCAACAACAACATGAGATCGTGCATATATGAAAATAGTATCAATATACAACATATAGCAACACAACAACTACATGTGCCAACATAGCAAATGCAACAAAACAACAAATGCAAACATCAACCAACTATCATCCATAACCAAATCAATATTCATTCATATTCTCATTAATATTCAATGAATTGGTTTTCAATTTAAATCACATTTGATTCATTTACATTGGATTTTACTAACATTCATTCATATTCAATTTTAGTTAGTTTGCATCCACTCATTTACAGTCATATTAGTTCACTTCCAAATCAAATTCAATTCTATTCAAATTTATTTACTTCTCTTTCAATTTGAATTCAATTATATAGCTTTCAATTTTGCTAATTCAATTTCATTAACTTTTAATGAATTCATATACAATCAACTAACAAACAAATAACAACCAATGTACATTCAACATAACTAAATTTATTCAATTTACATTCAATTTGGTTCAACATTCAATTGACTTTCGTTCAATTTATTCAATTTTCAATTTCTCAACTTTATTAGCTTCTAATGAATTAACACTTACATTCATTGTCTCATATCAATTATTTACCTTCAATTGATTTACATTCAATTCATTTATTTATTCAACTGCTAATTCATTTAACATTCAAGTTGAATTTCATTTATATAACTCAAGTTCACATTCATAACTTCATTTCATTAATTCACTTATTAATTTATTTCGACACCAAAATCAACTTTATTCAACTTTACTTAAGTTATATTCAATTCCAACATCATTTGTTTCAATTTAACTTAAGATTCCACTTATAAATCCAATTTAGATTTCAATTCTAAAGTAAATTCTATTTAACCTTTACCAAAGCTAAATTTATTAACTCGTATCATAAGTTCAAAATTTATTTCACTTAAATTCATCAATTTACAAATTGGATTTTTATTGATTCACTTATACCTACTTTAATTTAACTCCATCCTTTAAGTTAAATTTATTCTATCAAAATTCAAATCGTATAAGTTATCAACTCATTTATCATTCCTATAAATATTTTTTAAATAGGATTCCAGAGTCTTTTCAACCTTTCAAAACCAATTTTTAAAATCAATCGAAATTACCTTTTGAATTTCCAAAACCAAATCCAAATTTTTCCAAACAACTTTCTTTTAAACAATTTGGCAGCAATCCCTCTTTTGGAAACCCGAAAATGAACACCAATGATGTCGCGATCATCATCGGAATTATTTTCCAGCGACCGAAAAGAGTTTAGAGCTTTCATCTCTTCAAAACAATTTTCCCAAATATCAAATCATTTCAAAATACTTCTTTGGAATTTCATTTCAGATTATAAATCACAATTTATAAACCTTTTACTTATATAATTTCACTTATTATATATAAGATTATTTCACAATTGTAAATCACTTTAATTATAATTCCGTCTTACAATTCATTTTCTTATACAATTATTCTTTTACAACTGTTGTTTTTATTTAATTTATTCAAACAACTTTTGTTTACTTGCATGCATTCTTACATTTTCAACAATCAACAATCAATTTATATGCACTTAATAATCCTGAAAAATTATTCCTTTATATACAAAATATAATCAAGGTAAAATTATTTCATTTACCTAATTTAAAACGATACTATGTCAACTTGCCTCGTTTAAGAGTTTAGAAATTCCTATCGATAATATGGCGTCCCATCTACCGACCAGAATTCACAAACAGCTCAACGGATAAGCAAACACAATATAAAACAATTTATATTCACTAACAAATACGCACTCATAGCTATTATTACACTCACACTCATTCTAGAGTACTACTGACTCTATCTCTAATGAGTAACACCCAACAGAGCCATGGTTGTCGCTTAACCATATGCTCTGATACCACATTGTAAGGACCCGATTCTTCGACTTTCGAAAATCGACATCAATACGTCCACTGTATATCAACTACCGAGCAATCGAATGCCGGAAAACCGAACACTTAGGGTTTAAGAAGAAGAAAGAGGTAAAAGAAGAGAGAAAAAGATAGAACAGAACAGAAACAACAGAACAATATCAGAATCTCACAATTCGCAGTGGAACAACATATAATAGATAAATGAATAATCTTTAAATAAAGAACTATATCAGTTATTACATTTCATCATATTACATTACATTACATCATCAGAGTGTACAACAACAAACAAACAGCGGAAAAGAAATACTATATACTAGTGAATACGTCATGCCATCCAGCTTGCCTCCTACAAATCCTGAATTCCAAAATAATCTGATAAACCTTACTCCTGACTGCCCGTGTGGAAATTGGTAGGCACCCAGAGTTTAGGAAGGAAAACAATAAACTCTGAGTCAGTCATGTGACTGGTGTGAGAACTAAAACATTTTATTTTTTTATTTTAAAACAAAGTACAGGATAATTTTTTTAAAATAGATTCGCAATGCTTTTTAGAAAATGAGACTACCATAAGGCCTCCCGCACACACACACACACATAATGCAAACGCAGAATCGGAGGAGATTTCTCCTTATGATAGTCAAGATGCTTGATACGCATTAAAAAGAAACATTTGATATTATTAATAGCGCATAGTGTAGGAAAATTATTTTGAAAGTAAAGATATAAATCTTAGCCAGCATAGGCATTTCGCACTTATGCCTACTATACCTACCATCCAAACAGTGGGGCGCCACCATAAGTGAATGATAGGTTCTACAACTAAAACCGTACAAGATCGTATTGTTTCTTTGGATTTCCAACAAATGGTCAGGCCAACGAACTTCCCATTGCCACATGGAAACGCCTTTGGAATGTCGTCCCGTGAACCAAACCGGATCTCTGCCAACACAAGGCCGGGTTACCCCTAAATGGGTAACCACTGACACGAATATGTCATCCCCCGATCGTAACCGATCTATATCAGAGGATCCTTGATTTCCAACAACCACAAAATTTACAGCAACAACTTAGGTTAAATATCTGGGATCCATACCATGATACCACCTCTATCCAGAAGGAATGGCATACACTAAATGGGCGTTACCCCCTAATAACCTTGCCGCATCCTTCCTGTTTTGACCATTTTCAGGGTGTGAGGTCCGACGAAGTCTCGTCCACAAAGCCACGCTTTATACAAAAGCTGTGCTTTGGGTCAACAAATGATCAAAGTAATGATCACCAAGATAAATGATCAAACAAACGATCATATCAAAAATTGTCAGACAATGATCATTTCACAGCAACACTCAGCATGCCACACTACCAAATTGGGAGTATATCACTAATAACCTTCAATTACATAACCTCTGAGCTCGTACGTCTCAAAGAAGGGTGTTAAGCTAAGAGAATAAATTCTCCGCCGCCAACAGAAATATATTTGAAAGAAATCAGCTTTATAATTCAGCTTGTAATGTCAGACATACAATCCATACAAGTCTGTTGCGGGTTCGAACAGAACCGAAGGCACTTACAAAGAAGTCCTTGGATTCCGGATAATTTCTAATCACGTCCGGACTTCCCGTCACTAAGGGTGATAAAACCTCTATATCGGAGATCAGCCGATGCAGAGTAACTCGACGGTAATCCTTCCGTTTTCAAAAATATCCGGTCTTCAACACCGGTCATCGAATGCAATCCATTATGACGTATCACATATTCGGAATGGGTTATACGACCCCAAGGTCCTTTCTCAGCTAACCCGAATAGTGAGCGCTTATTCAAAAATAAGTGTGGCATTCAAATTCAAGCAATCACAACAAATACCAATTTAAAGGTAAATATTGATAGTCGGATTATTTAACTATCAATAAGCGTGTTCAACATCACCAGATTCCAAATTATTTCCCAAATTATTTACTTATCAAAATATCTTTACAAGATATTATTTTTTCACACTTCAACATTTGAAAACAAATTTTCAAATCACTTTTCACCTTTACCACTTTTGAAAACAAATTTCAATCATTTCCCTATACGAGATTACTGTCATTTCAACATGGTTCATTTAAACCAATTAAATAAATTCTTAACGATTTACTTTATATTTACGTTCCAAATCCGTAAATTAATTCCCACACTTCAAAAATAAATCAACGTTTATTTTTAAACAAATTCCCCTTTTCATTTATAAATTCCATAGTGATTTACATTTCCAAAATATCTATGAATATACGATTTTCTAATCGACTTCTAATACTCATTTTAAATTTATCTTTAAAAGATAAAATCTCAAAACATTCACTTCATATTGGAAAACATTTCCATACTTATTTAATAATAAGTAATTCACAAACCCATTTATTTTCAACACTTAGAAAATATCCAATATACTTAAATCGAAATTAAGTATATATTTCATTCTTTAAGAAATCATTCTCTTAAACACTTTTGTTTGGGCCAAAACGAATGTTACGTAAAACATTATTACGAAGACCCAAAATCACTAGTATAGGGATTCAAAATTTAAATAGATATATAAATCCCAATACTATATAAAACAATTCCTTTCAGAAATCATTTACTATAACAACAGTGTTATAGTCCACCATTTCCTTCTTTCTCGAAAACGTCTATTTCAACAATAATGTTGAAATCTATGGTTTCGATTCATAGTACATTTTAAAACATCTTTAAAATAATTAACTTCATTTTATAATATTCATTTTGCCAAACATGACCATTTTATTCAATAATCTATTCACTGTCCAAAATCGTTAATATATTTCCTTTAATAAACTTCAATATTCAATTTATCAAATTCAATTGATTTTGAATTTATAAAAAATGTTTATAAATTCCTTTTCTATTTATAAGCTTCGATTTATATATCTCATTATTAAAAAATTCCATTTATATCTCATTTAAATGCCAAAATTCGATTTATAAGTTAATTACTTATAAATCTTCTATTTCACAAAATCCATTCATTTTATAACTTCACAGTTTATAAATCTATAAATTCCGTTCACTTATGAAATCCATTTTTATTTCATTTTTAACACTTATAAAAACTCGTTTTAATATTCCAATATTTTTAATTTATAAAATATCAATTTTTTAAGTCTTTTATACACATTGTTTTTAATAATTCAAAAAAATCTCAATTTAAACCAATTTATAAATTAATTAACTATTTATTTCCAAAAATATCATTTCGGTTATATTTCTCAAAAATCTTAATTTTTATAACATAAAAATTTATAACGTTTTAATTATTTAAAATGAATCAATTCAAAATTTAATAAAAACATATACTTTGAAAAATCACTTTAAAATCCTTTTAAAAATCAAAATTGTTACTTTAAAACTTCAAAAATGGATCCGATGATGCAACAACACCAAATAGTCAATCACGACAACAAATATCATATATCAATATGATAATCCACAAATATCACAATATCTGTAAATAAATCAATATAGTTGAGGAATACAGTTGGATCCCTCCAACCTGTTTCTCTGCATCCACAAACATTAGCACAATACCAATTCCGTTCCAGTATGGAATTATCGCGGTATATGGGATTTATAAATTATTATCCGCTTAATAGACGGCGCAATAGGGTCTTATTCGCTATACAATGCGGGAAATCAACTCCAATATATACATATGCCAATATATATATATTGTTATATATAGATATATCCTATTATATCTAATATCACAACCAAACAGAAATCAATAACTGCAATCATCATTCAACATACATTCAAGCAAATTTTAAATCTAACTATTTAAAATTTAAATCGAAACTGTTCGATTGAGTGAGAAGTTCTCACCTTGATTTAAATTCTGTTCCAGCGTTTCATTTCGAATAAAATTAAACAGACGTTTAATTTTACCCGAAATTTTCACTAGCTCCAAACGATTCCAATCCTGCTCCAAAGCGTAGAGCTCGTCCATACGATTCCAACACAACTGATTTCGCATTTTTTTCGATCTCGTATGAAAGAGATATAGCTTTTTAAAGTTAATACGATTTATAATATAATTAATTACAACTTTATTTTCTTTATAAACCTTGAAATAAATCAGAGCCGTGCGTTTCAATGCTCCAACATCCAGGCTGCACTTTCATTCTTCTCTCCCGCTCGTGAAAAATACTTCACGTAACCCAAATCACGCTCGAACTCCTCCAAGTCGCTACCCCATCCTTCACGTTCAGCTCGATCAACAACTCTCACTTCGAAGGCCTTCACGATTGCTACCCTCGGCCATTACCACGTGGCACTCGGCCACCTCCATGGCTTGAGAAACGAAGACAAACGGCGCCACTTTGATCGACAATTGCCATTGATTCGTTGCTCTTGAATCCATCATCTCCGTATGGATCTGAAGTGCTTGACGAGTGCTACAACATTGTAGTTGAGAGTTTCTTGAATAGAATGATGGATTTGAAGAAATTAAGGAGGAAAGACAAGATATTTTCGGCCATTCATATCATAACTGGCGGCTAGGGTTTTTAAACCCTAATTTGTTTTATTTTGGAAAAAAAGAAATAAATGAAGTGCTTTTATAGAGAAATCGACAAACACTATTCACTCCGGAATTTTCGAACTCCGATTTACGTGCGGTAACCGGTATTTCTAGGGTTTATCCTGTGTTCCGGACACAATGGAACAGGTTTCGGAAGCTAATTCGGTCATCTGTGCGAGTTATGGCAAAAAAACGATCGATTTAAATTTAAACCGATTAAACGATTTTCTATGCGTTTTCGCTTGCCCCGGACAAACGTTAAATCCGATTGACTTGAAATTTGAAACCTTACAATAATATTACATTACGGATCTGATGAAACTAGTTTCATCGAAATCTGAGACTGTTTGAAAAATTACTATTTTAACACGCCAAATTAATTTAAAAAAAATTCGATGCGTTTCGAGCTGCCACGGTCAAACGACAACTCCGATTGCTACGAAAATTGAAATCCAATAATAACAAAATATTACGGATCCAATGAAACTAGTTTCGTCCAATTCTGAGACTGTTCAAAAATTGGCTATTTTACAGTCGATAATTAAATATTAAAATATTCAATTTTCACAGATTAACTCTAAATTCGATTTTAAAAGTTCTGTATCATTGTTATAACTCCAATATGATAAAATAAAATTTTACATATTATTTTCAATCATATTAAACCCAATTTTCAATTATTTCTGGAATTTCAATTATTACGATTTAATTATCCAATTAAATTCAATTATTCGAAATAAAATTTATTCGACTTATAAATTTCACTCATTAATATTTAAAATTAATTAAAAATTCATATTTTAATTAATATAAATTCTGGGTCATTACATCTCGCGCACGAGATTCCGTGAATCAGCTTCAAATCCGTTGATTCGAGCGCACTCGAATAACCGAAATGGAGAAAGGAGCTCACACTCAACTTCCAATTTCAAAGAGGCACAAAGCACTCAAACACAAAGTTTCATTCAAAATCAACCCCCTTTACAAATGACCCAACATCCCTATTTATAGGGTTACAACACAACACTAGGTCGTTAACGACCTGCCAAATACAAACGATTAAACCCAGGCAGCCACGACCTAACAGTGGCGACCTAACAGACACACGACTTAGCGACTAACGACTCAACATACATACAACACGAGTTACGACCTAAGTAACATACGACATAACCATATATACATCACAACACATCCACGCGACATACGACCTAAAAACAGGGCGACCTAAAAAAAGTACAACACTGCTTTATGACAGCGACTTAGGCTTCAGCGACCTAGGAATTGGCTTCTGGAAATCTTCATGCGGCTTAAACATCTGGAGCGACCTAACTTCAAGGCGGCTTAAGGACCATCTGTTTCCTTCTGTGTTGGGAGTTAGGTTGTTCGCGACCTATATTGGAGCGACTTAAAGCTTCTCGACCTAAGCAGAGGGGTAATCTAGAGCGAGATAAGGGCAGTGCGGCTCCATTTGTTAGCTCGTTTTCATGACTCGTTAGCGACCTAAGGATGTGATCTGGCCTTAACTCGCTAGGTCGCTTGAGCAAGCTAAAACTTAACTTATCAGTAGTAGTTTGCGCTGCATCACTTCCAGTGTTCATCATGTGGTTACTGCATAAATTGAGAAACTTTGTTAACACTAAATGATATGTCTGGCCTAGTAATAGTAGTGTATTGTAGTACTCCTACAATACTTTTATATTGTTTGATATTTAATATGGATTCTCCCCTGTTTTTGGACGGTTGCGGACTGCTGATCATAGGAGTTGGTTGTGATTTTGCCTCATGCATCTTTGATTTGATTAGAATTTATTTAATGTAGTTCTTCTGACTTAGCAATATCTCTTTGATTTTCTGTTGACTTCAATCCCTAGAAAATAGTTGAGATTGCCAAGATCTTTGATGGAAAATTGCTTGTTAAGATATTGTATGATGTTTGTAATTTCTGCACTATCATCACCTGTTATGATCATGTCATCAACATATATTAGAATGTAAATAATATGATTATTATAGCTTTTGACAAATAAAAAGTTATCAGATTTGGTAGATTGATAGCCTAGAGAAGTTAATGTGGCCTTCAGTCTATCAAACCATACTCTTGGTGCTTGTTTCAAGCCATATGCGGCCTTGTTCAATTTGCAGACTTGATTATCATTTTGTCTGTACCCCTGTGGCTGTTCCATGTAGATTTCTTCTTGTAGAATCCCATTTGAGAATGCATTGTTAACATCTAGTTGCCTTATGTCCCAATTTTTGCTTAAGGCAACTGTGAGCACAACTCTGATAGTTGTTGGTTTTACTACAAGTGAGAATGCCTCACTGAAGTCAAAACCATACTGTTGAGTATATCCTTTGGCAATTAATCTTGCCTTGTATTTGGACACTGTTCCATCTGGATTTTTCTTTAGTTTATAGGTCCATTTGCATCCTATTATGTTTTTGTTTGCTGGTGGAAACACAAGGTTCCATGTTTTATTCTTCATCAGTGCTTGATATTCTTCATTCATTGCTGTTCTCCAGTTTCCATCTCTATATGCTTGTTCAAATGACTCTGGCTCTTCGGTATTTGTTGTTGCTGTATAGATTTTTGGCTTGAATATCCCTCTTTTGGATCTAGTGATCATGTGATAGCCTGTTTTGGTTGGTAATTCAGTATCAGTTGATGTTGAATGATCATCCTCACCAGTGTTGTCCAGGGATTGCTCTTGTAATCTGTCAGTACTTATTCCTTGACTTTGATTGCTTGATGTAGTAGATGATTGAACAGGTATGTCAGGCTGTTCCTCTGTTCCATGACCTGGTTCAGGCAACACAGTGTGTTGTGGTTCAGAAAAAACCTGCTTTCTTGAGATTCCATGCCTTAGAATATACAGGTATATGTGAAATAGATGTTCCTGGATAATATATCTTCTGAGTAGTTTTTATATTTGCTGAAGTAAAAGGAAATACCTTTTCATTGAATACTACATGTCTATTAATAAATATTTTTCCCGAGTTGTCCAAGCATTTGTAACCTTTCTGCTTGGTTGCATAACCTAGGAATGTGCAAGGATGAGATCTAAAATCTAATTTGTATATATTATATGGTCTTAGATAGGGAAAACACAGATATCCAAATGTCCTAAGATCATCATAATTGGGTTTGATTCCCATGAGTTTTTCAACTGTACTTACTCCATTTAGTACTTTAGTTGGAGGTCTATTGATCAAATATACTGAAGTACTAAATGAGCCTGGCCAGAATTTCAGGGGTAGAGATGCCTGAGCAACTAAAGTTATCCCTATTTCTACCATGTGTCTGTGTTTTCTCTCGGCTAGACCATTTTTTTCAGAGGTATATGGACACGTGATTCTATGTATTATACCTCTGTTTAAGAAAAACCTTGTCAAGTCACTTGTATTCACTACCACCATTACTTTGAACAACATTAACTTTATGGCAAGTTTGTCTTTCAACTTGAGAAATGAAATGTATAACATCATTATAAGTCTCTGCATTAGTTTTCAGAAAATATATCCATGTATATCTAGTAAATGCATCAACAAAGGATATGTAGTATCTATAACCATAGTCAGAATTAATGGGTGCAGGACCCCAAAGATCAGTTGTAATCAATTCTAGTGGCATTTTGTATTCAGTAGTAGAATCAGCAAAGGGTAATTTATGACTTTTGCCCATTTGGCAATAAGTACAAATATATGGAAAAGTAGGATCATTAAAGGAAACTTTAATCTCTTTCAAAACCTGTTTTACAACATTTGCATTGGGATGTCCCAATTTATAATGCCACTGATCAAATACACTTTTATTGTTTTCGAAAGATGGTGTTTCGCAGTTATTGCTACACTTTACTTTCTCAACAATGTTTCTGTAGTTAGTCACAGTGAACTTGAACAGTCCATTCACTCCATCACCCTGCAGAAATTTTCACCAGTTAGTATGTCTTTAACTAAACAGTATTTGAGATAGAATTCAAAATACACATTATTATCATGTGCAAATTGAGAAACACTCATAAGATTTTTCTTAATTCTTGGTACTCTTAACATATTGTTGAGGTATAATTGCCTTTTACCTTTAATATAGGCATTACCAATATGAGTGATCCCAATAGGCTTACCATCTCCCAAAAATATTGACTGTTTGCCTCTATACTCCTTGTTGCCAAGATTTAAGTTGTCAAGATTATTTGTCAAATGATTGGTTGCACCCGAGTCTGGATACCATGCTTCATCTTGTATATGTTCTGATCTTGTTGTTTCATCTTGTGCTGATTCATGCCATTACTCTGTTTATTAGACTCTTGCTGAACTTGTGCTATATTTGTACTGTGATTACCATTCCTTTGACTGTTTGAGTTTTTTCCTGGTACATAATTGGCATTGATTCTGAAATAACATTTTGGTGTAGTGTGACCAATCTTCTCACAGATCTGACACTTTGGTCTGTTGTTGTTGCTCGATCTTCCCCTGCCTCTGCCTCTTATAGCAGGGTTTCCCCTTTGATATTGCTGATTATTGTGATTTTGATTTCTGTTCTTATTATTATTTGAGGCAAAGTTGATGGACATATCATTGTCTATTGGCTTCTTGAACTCCAATCTTCCTTCATGTGCAAGGAGGATGGAACTGAGATACTCAAGAGATGGTAATGTTTCTTGAGAAGATATTACTGCAACTACAGATTCATATTCATCACCTAACCCAGTTAAAATAGTTAACACTTGCTCTGTATTTGAAACTTTGTGTCCTACAGCTTCAAGCATATCACATATGTTCTTGACCTTTCCCATATAGTCTCTCATTGTTTGACTCTCTTTTCTGACATCCTGTAATTGCCTTTTGCAATGCATTAATCTAGTTGCAGATTGAGTGTTAAAAATTCTTTCCACTGTCAACCAGCTTTCATTAGCAGTTCTACATCCAATTACTTGAGGCAGTAGTTTAACATTTATTGATGAAAGTAGCCAAGAACTTATAAGACTATCTTGCCTTTGATACTTAACATATTCTCCATTGCTTACAGTTTTGTTTTCTGAATCAGTGATGAACTTGGGAGGAACAACAGTGGTGCCAAGAATGAATCCTTCCAAGCCATACCCTCTTGCAGCAGTCTCAACTTGAATTTTCCAAAGTAGATAATTATCTTCTTCAAGTTGTGAAGTGATGAGTTGAATCTGAGGACTAATTGTGGCTTTCAAGAGATTCTCTACTGCAGCAGTGGTTTGCTGTGGTGGATTAGATGTATTATCAGAGGTTTCTGAGTTGTTATCAGCCATGAAGAAGCTTCTTAAATCAAGAAATACTTGAACAATTTGAAATCAGATAGAGAGATCAAGAACTCATTTCTGTAGAATTCGGGTATGTTGCAAATGTGTTTAAATGATGACTTTTAATCCGATAAGCCAGTGGTTTGGCACTTGCCTTCTTTCTGTTCTGATGAGTTTCTTGAGATCTTGACTGATTTTTGATTTTTCTTTTATTCTGACTTGATCAATGAGAAAGACTGAGTGCGGTCAGAGCTTTCTAGGCGAGGCACTATTCTTTGGAGATTAGTCTTATGGTACCCAAATGATGATAATGTTTCTGATGGGTAATTAATCTCCAAATGATGAGATTTCTCTGATGGAGATTAATATCTTCTTCTTTTGCAATGAATTTTGATGCAGTTTTGCCTTGTACTGGCTCTGATACCAAGATAAAATTTGAAATAAATCGAAATTGATATCTTGAAGGAGAAATTAAAATGAATGCTACTGTAATTCTTTATTGCAAAATAAAGTATTGATTACAGTTTTCTTTCATATGCTTTCTGTTGCCAGTAACAGTCTCTTATATACAATTTAAAACAAAAATGGGCTTTGGGCTTTCGGGTATAAGTTACAGCCCATATATGCCTTAACTATACTGAGATAAAAGATACATGACGAGCCGCATACTCTCTAATTCACACGCTTCAGCAGATGGACAATTATTGTGAAGCAATTGTACTTGGATTGATTGTTCAACATGAGAGTCAAGTAAGCAATAAACTAGCTGTAGGTTCACATTTAATGTATGAGACAGTAAAAGAGAACTATAATATTTTTGTCAGGCTGCTCTTGTCAAACCGACCGTTAGGGAGGTTTGCTTACTGTCACTGGGCAAAATCAATTTTTCTGAAGCCAAAAAAACGTGGATCTTGTCTCATCGCGGTTTCCCCAAAAACGTGGATCTTGTCTCATCGCAGTTTACGTAGATCTTATCTTGTCGCGATTTTCCTAAACTTTCTCCTTTTATTTCGTGCATCAAAGATTCCAAATTTAAATCTATTATGATTTTAAAATTCCAAAATTTCAATTTCAAATCGACAATTTTGGATGCTTTGATTAATATTTAAATTGGAAATTCATATTTTCAGATTCAAATCTCAATTTAGTCTTTTCCAACATATTATCACTTAATGTTTAAGTAATATTAACAAAAAATTTAAATGTATATTTCTTATCAAAGTTATACAATCGAACGGTCGGTTTATCCACCGTTGTGCGGTTATACTAGTATATGAAGTACTTCAAGCGCTCAACTGTTTACAAGAATATATAACTTTACTTGCTCTCATGAAGGTCCTTCATTTGTTTGACCATTTTTATTACAGAAGCGAATCAGAAAACACATTGCGGCGCACTTTCATTGTCAGTTTCAGGAGAACAAATGAAGCACGGATTCGTTGACCCTATCATTGCATGACTCTCAATCTACCAACGTAACTCTACAAAAGGCAATATCTATCTGAACCATGTTATAGCATTGAATAAAACATCAATAGTATTTATTAATAAAGATAAGATCAACATATTTATTAATAAAGACAAGATAAGTAAAATGAAACTAATATAAGATATTTTCGTTCCTTCCAGGATTTCCTACATTTCCTCAAATCATCATTGTGTCTCATCTACCTATCTATTTGATAACTAAAATTTAAACAAGTCTTGATAGAAGAATGCATAATTTGTGAGAAGTTGTAAAATTATTATATCATAATAATTTTACAAATGAATGAATTTTCCACCCAAAAAACGGCGATCTAATTTATAGGCAGAAATTTGTATTTACTTGCCTGCTAATACTGTTAAGTGCGTTCTTTATGTTGACGAATATTTCTTTTAATAAGGAAATTTTACCAATTTAGGTTTGTTTTAGAAAGAAATAACAAAATTAGTCCAGTTTTAAAAATAATTACAGAAATAGACCACTTTTTTCTGTCTATATAGTTGGTGAATTTTCAAAAACCGCCTAAAATAAAAAGCTATCATACGTTGGCGATTTTCTAAAAGTCGCCAACTATGAAATATGCATTTTCTTTGGGCGATTTTTCGAAAATCGTCTGTTGGCGACTTTTGAGCAATGCCAACTAAATAGACAAAAAAAAGTGGTCCATTTCTGTAATTATTTTTAAAACTGGACTAATTTTGTTATTTCTTTCTAAAACAAATCTATAATGGTAAATTTTCCTTTTATATATGTTTGGGGAACTTGAGTTTGGTCCTTTTTGTTCTGTTTATTTTTTTCTAGAAGAGCTTTAACTTTTCTGCTTGAGATTAGTGGTTTTCTATATTATCCTTAAATATCTTTGCCTTGTGGTTTACTTAGAAACTATCCTTTCCTTTTTTTTCTTTCCTAATTATTTACATGAAATTTCACTGAGGGATTCCCACACTCAACCATAATTAAGTTTCCATGACCGAGCAAAAAATTATTAAGTAGATTTACACTGCAAGTCATCAGAAAGAGTTCAAAATCAGATCCCAACTTCAAACAGGATTATAATCTAACCTATTTTTTCTTAAATATTTTGAATCCATTACTTTATATAGTTCAAAATCAGATCCCAACTTTGAGAAATTTGATTATAATTCTATACGATTTATTTTAGTATACAACTTTAGTTGAAATTTCAATAATAATATGTTAAACCTATTGAATGCGCTTAAAACGATCTTGCTCACAATTTAATCAAACACCCGCAGCCTGTTTTCTGTTACAATATTAATAATTAATATCAAAAGTTAAATTAAATTAGGAGTTTGATAATCACCATAAAATATTGATGACTTGTCTTGGAAGCTAAAAAAGGTGTAGTATTTATAATACATTTTGAAAGATTCTGGCATTCTTTCTTTATTACCTAGACTAGATAACAAACACCATGTAGATTTGCATTCTGGATGTTATCCTGTCTCCATCTCTACACGAGCCAGAACTATGGAATGGTCGAATAGTAAGCCAGAAATCCAACGAATAGTAAGCCAGAAATCCAAGATTATAACTCGAAAAGTCCGAATTCAACCAATATTCGAGGGATGACATTGGGTCTTCTCTATGACCTGAAGAAGTTAACCATTTTCTAGAAGAATAGAGTGACACAAAAGAAAGTCAACTAAAAGCAAGTAAAGTGACAGCTCGGTCTCGATCTTTGAATGTGAGCTGGACAAACAAGTTAAAGGGGATCAATAAGCATATAACATGGAGCTGAGTTGTGAGGCCCAACTCGGTACCGAGTTAACTACCGACTTGTGAACATGGTCAAGATCCTCTTCCTGAATCTTCTCCTAAACGTGAGGAACGTGACTAGTAAATATTGAAGCATGTTTCACTGATCTATGTTTATAAACAGGAGGAGGGGAGCACTAATTTTCCTTTTTCTGTTTCTAGAATTTATTATTTTACTCTGTCACTATGTTGGATTCTCGCCGATTATGAGCACTGAATTGTAAGAATGCAGTTTATAAAATATCTGAATATCATTAACAAAGTTCAAGTGGACGTAGGTTAGAGTTTAGCCAAACTATTATAAATTGTCATGTATGATTTACTTCAGTTTTCATTTCATTCTCTATAATTCTAATCGGGTGTTTGTCCAACTTTTGATGCAAATATTTTGATGCTTTTATTGAGAAAACTAAAATTTCTCACTGTTTGGATCTATCTTTAACCTTTGGATTGCTATAATCCATGAATAAGATCTACAAGTATTCATAAGGTCCATGATTATTTATATTTTCCTTAAAATCTATCATATGATCTACAAAGGCAATGGCATCAAGGAAAAGTTCACTACCTCCAAACCCACCAACGAAGCAGAGGATGATGTTCTCGGCACGAAGAAGAAACCAATCAGCCTAGTACGTAGAAATTCAAAGTGCATCAGAAATGGTTACCAGGGTTGATTTGGACAAGATGGCGAGGGAAATGAATGAAAAGATAATGGAAAGCCAAAACGCTGTGATGAAGCAGATGAAAGGAACTATGGAGGTTAGGACCTAACTATCATAAGATCATAGGAGGAATAGAAAGGAATTGTCACCTTTCGATTAAGAAGAAGATAGTTCCTCCTCATCAGGCAGAAACCACATAGAAGGAAAGTAAAAAATGAAGGGAAAGGAAGATGAGACTTCCAAAATTGAAGTTGGAAAGACTCGGGTTGGTAGGACATAACTCGATGTTGAACCAACTCCATGACTCGGTACCAATCATGCCCCCCAAGTCGTGAATGACGATACTTTTGTTAACTTACAAGATGATGTTGATGCTGACGATAGCCCTGTTACTGGCGACCAGAATGGCGGAGTTCAGACGAATACCATTGTACGTCACGTACAGATCGTAGAAATAGGTCAACAGGGTGAATGGTTCTCTTAGAGATAGGAGAACCCATATATCATGGAACAAACCGAGATGGTTTGTGGAGCCAAACAATTGGGGCAGGCCATGATGGTCATCGTTCGGCCGATTCAATAGAACTAGAATTTTTAGCTGATATGGTGAGGTAGCCGATAAATGAAAATCCACATTGAAACAATGGGTTCTTCTCCTAGAAGGATGTAACGACCTCCTTTTTCGACCCTCGAATGCCAACACTAATACATCCATGATATTCACATGCCGAAACTCCATGTGACGGAAAGACCAATTGGTAGGGTAAAAGAAAATGAAGAAAATGAACAAGAAAGAGGAGAACGAAAACATTAGAATCTCATAGCGGAATGATAAGTTATAATATCAAATGATAATACACGGTGTTACGATTGCGGATATATATACACACAAAGTAATGCAGCGGAAATAAATACCATGGAAGATAATCATCCAACTGCTCTCGAAAGCTAGACCGTGTCCACATGTTTTAGTGGTTTTTGTAATGAAAAGTTAATTTAACTTTATATAACTCCACTTGTTTTGGTGGTTTTTAGATGAAAAATTGTTTCGTTGTATGTTGTATCTTTTTTATTTGACACCGTGCTTAATTTTGTACACAAAAAAATTAAAAAAAATTTATTCAGGGACAAGCAAAATAATTTTGAGCTAGAGCAATCCAATCTTAAGGCCGATCATATCCATTCATAGGGCCTTGGGTTGTAGCCCAGCTTGTTCAAGTTCACCAACAAGTCTGGTCTTGCATTGTGGACGATGCTAGCCATCAAATAGGAATCATAACAACTTTTATAAGTCGCATAATCTGATAAATCGGTGATACATAAATATTCCGTACAAAAATATTTTTTTTTCCCATTATACTGTACAGTGCATGAAATATTGATTTTGAAAAGAAATTGTGATAATATTTTTATACTACTGAAACACCAATCTTAATCATTCAATTTTAAAGTTCGAAAGCAGTCAGTTGAAAAAAAACGTAAGCAAGAGCTCGGAAGAAAAACCGTTCTTAGATGGAAAATTTGAAATGACATCATGTATGAACTATGAAAGTAAACATTTTATACGGTCAGATTTAGAAATCATGATTTATGAGAGGATATTCTTCTCGACGGAAAAACCAAAAGTGGAATTATAATTAAAGCCGAACTAGATTTGCAATATTCAAATAAAAAAATGCTTGTGTGCATGCAATATCCAAATTCCATATCATTTTTTTATGATGGGAAGCAGTAATAAAGCAGACGAATGAAAATGAGTCAACTTTTTCCATTCCCAATTCAATTTCCAAATTCATCATCTTCGATTACTCTCAACTTCTCCCACACCACGCGATTGTCAAGTAAGCGATACTTTCCGGAGGCAAAACCCTAACCTTTTCTTCTTTACTTGGGTTCACTCAATAAATTCCGGCATAGATATATCTCTTTTTTGTTTCCTTTATATTCGATTACATCACGTTAGATGTGATCTCTTCAGTCTTCAGCTGCAAAATTCTGCTCATTTAATTTGATTGTGTTGCCTTATTCAAGGAAGATTGATATATGTGTTTTTTCTCCTGTATGGATTATCGTAAATGGACAACAGCTAGCCCATCTAGCTCAGTTGGTAGAGCGCAAGGCTCTTAACCTTGTGGTCGTAGGTCTGAACCCCGCGGTGGGCGATCTTTTTTCCTTTTACGCCCAACCGACCGTCCCTCTTTCATCATATTGATTCAGGAAGCTTTCAGAGTACAGTAGAGTTTTTGTAGGTTTGGGTTTTGAAGGTAGACAACGATGTCACACTTTTGTACCAGTTATTGTAGACGATTAAGTTATCCTGAACATGTTTGCACGTTTCTGTTGAGCTATTTATTCATGACATGACCATTAACGTAATATAGTAGTGATATTAGGTACCTAGCTCAAATACTAAAGACAATATATAAGCTAAATCGATTGGCCCACCAATTATTGCCTTTTCCACCCCATAAAAATTTAAAACTAATAATCGACTTTTTGCTACTTATTATTTACGTATATGCTTTTTCACATTCTCTTCTCTTTTATGTCTTATGGTTTACCGTAAAGATTGAATTCACCACATGGCCGCGTGGTTGCTAAAAGATTCACGTTAATAGCAAATGTGTCCATGAGGTATCCCACGTTTGTTTGCAACGTGTGGATCATATTTCCACCGCTCTTCAGTGATGTGGTATGGTAACCAATGCCAATTAAAAGAAAATAACAATGCAATTGAATCACACACATACAAACACATATCGACTAGCTGCAAAAAAAAATCACAAACAGCTACTAACACTTTCAACATCACAGTGCAACATTGCTTAATGAATCTACTACGATCACAAATAGATACTAGCTGTAAAAAAACCTCAAATAGGTACTAGCTGCAGAAATACAAACACGTTCACATTGCTTAATAAACCTGCTGCAATCACAGTGCAACATTCAACATCAAACACATGCTAACATAGCAAAAAAAAAAATCACAGTAACATCCCGACTTTGTTCAACTTTGCTTGATCCTTCAACTTGATTTTTAACTTATCTGCTTTCTTGCTCTCACACGGCGGTCTCTCTCTAAAGTTGTTAGTGGATTACGTACTGCTTTATCTGTAAAAAAAAATATTTTTAGACGCAAAAAGAATACTGTATTAAAAAAACAGCACATTATTTCTTATTGCGGTAAACATTGTTATCACGCAACCACATAGCATACAAACTTGAATGATCAATTAGGCCAAAAATCCAAAAAAAAAAAAAAATTGAATAGAAAATACTTTATTTATGCTTAGATCCGACTTCTCTCTCCATTCGAATCAAAAATTGATTGAAAACTTTTGTTTTCTTGATTTATGTGTTTTGAGGAGCTAGTTAGGGTTTGTGCAATATGTTTTTGGAAGAAGGAAATTGATTTTACAGTAAGGAATGGATTAGACAGGGTAAACGAAGGTAGTGGCTGTTTTGGAAGAAACTGAAGTGGAAAAAGAAAATATTGGGATGTGTGCTATTTTTTTTATTACTAGAATTAGCCCAATATATAATATTCTTCGATAGTCAATTTACTGTTTTCGTCAGTCCTTGTCTGTTTAGGAGACGATTGGGTTAAGAATTTTAAGTTTAAATTCAATATTTGTCCACGTTTAATGACCTCGGGATTTGATTTACGATTTTACATGCTTGCAATATCTCTATAAACAATGAATTATATAATTAACACTTCGCCAGATGATAGAACCAACATGATTCCATGTTCATTCAGTATAAACTATTTTTCTTCTTTGTTTCAACTGTACATTTCTGTTAACAAGATGGATGGATAACAGATTGGGAATCCTTGTAATTTATTTTTCTTCTTTATTTCTACTATTCATTGCTGTTAACCAATATAAAAATGGCACCAATTTTGTTAATATCTAACCTAATAGTGTTCTTCCCTCTATCTAACTTGAAAATGATTTTCCTTGTATTTTTATTTTCAATGCAAGCAAGCATACTTAGATGGTCCTGATCATCTTGTAGTCATGCTTACAGCTCTCACACATTTGCATACATCAACACGTACAGTAACAACGTAGATTATGTAAGACGAGGGCATATAGGAGGTTATTCACATGTGATGGCCCATAATTCAGATATACATGGATATATCTTTTGTGCTCAGACCATAACCAACAAAATATTCTGTTCACTCCACCCTCTCTCATCGGCGAAACCCGAGCGAATGGGTGGCATAACCAGAAGAGGTGGAGAAGTCACAGGCTGGTTTGGAAAAAAGTTTATAACGGTAAAGAGTTTACGTTGTTAGTTTATAACGAAAAACTTTTTGCTGTTATAAACTATAACCCTAGTTATAAACTTACAAAGGCAAAGACTCTGCGGTTATAAAACTCAACCTCTGTTCACTCAACCAGCCACAACGAAACGAACAAGCACACCTAGTTTCTCCATGTCTTTGTTTAGCAACTGTACAAGTCATTGTTGATTGTGTCCTCATGAGTTTGCAATACGCTGGCCCGGCCCTTCTCCAAAGCAGCATCTCCTTCAAATCAATCTCGGCATAAACCGGCTGGCGATTGGCGAGGCGAGGCAGCGGCGACAACTCCATCTCGGCATCATGTCCTTCAAATCAATCGACATAGCGACTGTAACGATCGTAAATTTTGAACAATTTAAATTGTGAATATTTAATTAATTTTGAATATTTGAATGATAATTTAAACTGAATTTCCAATATAACAATGAATTTTGCGATCAAATTTGAGAATTTAATCTAGAAAAAGTTGAATAAAATTTATATTTGACTTTGGAGTTGAAATTGAATATTGAATTTGTATTTTTAATTCAAACTAATGACTTAAGAAAATAATTTGGATACAAGAATTTTTATTTATGTAAATTTATAAATGGATGGTTAGTTTTAAATAACATTTTTCTTTTCTTTAAAATAAAAAGGAATAAAATTTTATTCAATACAAAATAGATAAGTAAATATACATAGTTAAAATTTAAAACAACATATTTGTAAACTTCGTAAAATATGAAGTGACTACATTGGAAAAGTTATAACAACATAATTCAACAAAACAAAGCAAAGAAATAACAAAATTTATTGAAATTCAAAATGAAAAAAAATATATAATAAAATTTGGTTAAGTGTTGTTGGGCTTTGAAATTGTGAATCTCGGTCCATTTACCTTTGAATGCCGTTTCCTTTTTACCTCAATTCGACCCGTTTCCTCCATTATCCATTTTCACAAACCCTAAGCAAAATCACGAAAGAAAAAGAAAATAAAAATGATGGCAGCCGTTCCTCTTTGTAAATTAGGGCTAGCAATCTAATCTAGGGTTTTGCTTCTTGCGATTCAAAACAAGGGTTTGCGATCTAATCTGGGCTTCGACCTTCGTTCAAATTGGCTTATTTCCCTTCGGCTGCTTCGACTTTGTTATGGTGAGTTTTCTGCTCACGATTAATTTTTAATTCAGGTGTTTAAATTTGTTTGGATTGAATGTTGGTTGCATGCTATGATTTGGTGATTATTAGCTTTCAGTTGCTCGGTTAAATTTGAATTTTAAACTAATAAGAACAGATAACTCACTGCATGTTGGATTGTTGGTTGCTATTCGTTATCACTTGCTCTGATGTTGTGTTTTTGAACTGTTAAGATCAGATTCTACTCAATTTTTGATTTTAAACTAATAAGAATAAATGCTATTTGATATTTGTTTTAAATTGGTAAGAACAGACACTATTTAAATTTTAATTTAAACTGATAAAAACAAATGCTATGAATAACCTGATGAGAACAGGTGCTTCCAAATGTTTGATTTCAGATTGTTGTTTTGAAAATTTGTTTTTCTTAAAAACTGATTTGAACAGATGCTATAAATTTAATTTTTTTTTTTTTTTTTTACTGTTGAGAACAGATGCTATCATTTTAAGAATCTGATGAGAATAGAGGCTATTAAATCTTGACTTGCTTTGTGTTGCTGCATGTGTTGGATCTTGCTTTGTTAATGAATATTTATATGGAAACCTCTGAACCCAAACCTTCTTCTTTGTTTATCCGTGAATCAATCACTTAAGCCTATAATATGTTGTGATGTTTTGGTACCTGAAATTGTTTTTGTTAAGTGATAATGTGTTTGCATGCTTGTTTATGTTGACTGTCCCTCTGTTTTGAAATGCATGTGAGTTTTCTAAGCTCACGATAATCTTCATGCAAGTTTTTGAATTTGTTTGAAGTGAATTCCTTGGTTGCATGCTATGTTTTTGGGGCGATTTGATTATCTTTGGCTCGGCTAATTTAATTTTTAAAACTGATATGCTCAGATTTGTGACTGCATGTTGAATTTTTGTGCTAGTTGCTGTTATTTGCTCGATTTACTTGGATTTTAAATTGGTAGAAACAGATGCTAGTAATTATTTTAAACTATAAGAACAGATTCTACCCATTTGATTTAGTTTTTGAACTGTTAGGAGCAAATGTTTTTTTGATTTCTTTTAAAATTTAAATTTGTAAGAACAGATGCTGCCCAGTCTTAATTTTTAAATTGATTAGAACAAATGCTACCTGACTATTTGTGTTTGTTTTAAAATTGATAGGAACATGTGCTATTTGTGTTTGTTTTAAAATTGATAGGAACATGTGCTATTTGTGTTTGTTTTAAAATTGATAGGAACATGTGCTATTGGTGTTTGTTTTAAAAATTGATAAGAACAGATGCTATATTTATTTTGTTATTAAATTGATAAGTACAGATGCTACTAAATATCTTGTTTGAAAACTGTTTGCAAACAATTGCATTATGAATTTAAACTTGCATGTTTGTCCCATGCCTGGTAACCATTAGACCATTTATTATTTTGCACTTGAGTCTTTTGGTACTGTTGTTGTATTGGTGTTGCATTTGGTCTGCATTGTAGTTGTATTCATATATACTTGCTACTGTTGCATTACTTGCTTCACTTGAGTTTTTTTTTGTAACAGTAGTCTACTGTGTTCATGCACTTTGGTTTGTGGCAGTTTGCATGTCAAGTTGCATCCATGCTGTTGCACTTGTAGTTGTACCCCATGCTGTTGCACTTGGGTCTGGTCACTGTTCTCTTGGTTGTTCTAGTCTTCATTTCCATTGTTGTTTGCATCCTGATATATGTTGCATTGCAGTTGATTCATTTGGTCATTTGGTGTCTGCATCCTTATCTGTTGCATACATAAGTTTGGCCACTGTTGTATAATTGCATTTGATCTGCACTTGTGTATATTCTCAGGTGGCACACTGCAACTGCACTTGCATTTGTGACCTTTATTTGCCTGTTGTTTGAATTGTGCATTATTCATGTGTAGCTTGGTCATTTTGATGCACTGCCTTGATTTATTTTGCCTCTATCTTTATAGTTACAGGTTTTAAACTTGATTTAAAAATTCAAACTATCCACCTAAGTGTTTTTTTTAGTTTTTAATCCTTAAACAAAATATGTTGTATGTGAGTAACATTTTATATTAAATAAACTTAAGTAGAAATTATTTGCCTGTTTTACTCTAGAAACAAGTGTGTTTGCATGAAAACACAATTTCATACTGGTAGATACATGAATATATTTAGTTGAGCAAGCTGCTGTGAGTTTATTTCTTTCAGTGTGAAGATTTAAGGTTTAACAAAATGTGGTTATGAACATTTGTCAAAGTTTAAAGTTCTATTTAATATGAAAGTTCTGTATTGTCTCTGTGAATTTAGAAAATAAACAAAACAAATCTTATGGGTTGTCTCTGTGAACATTGGAACAAATCTTGATCATTTTGCTGTGTCAATTTGTGTATTCCCTGTTGTTAACTCTGTCTGGTTGATGGGCATGTCACTGACTTGCTGTCTTATTCATCTTGGTTTTAGTTGTTGTAAATCCTATGTGATGTTTGCCTAGTTGTGGTCTTGTTTCATGTTTAATGCAGTGCTTGGTCATCGCACTGGTCATTGCTTGTGAAGTTTGGTATTGCATTGTTATGTACGTGATATGTTGACACATTCACCTATGCTTGCACTACTTCATTCCAATGTATACTCTTGTCTGCAATTGTTCATCCTGAAGCTTGATCATTGTTTCACTTGTCTTCACTTCTGTTTTCTCCTAGTTGCTGTGGCATTGTGCCTTTGGTCTGCATATTGACTGTTGCAGTCCAACTTGTTGTTGGTCTTACTTATAATTTGTAGCCAGTTGGTCTTCAGTTTCATCTTCAATTGTAGCTTGTTATATGGAACTGGTAGTTGTTGCTGAGCTTGCATACTTCATGCTTGTTGTTGTATACCTGTCCACTGTAGTTGTGTCTTGCCACTGCTGCCCCTGTGCACTATTGATCTGTGCACTGTCCATACTTGTAGTTGTATGCCCTGTTGCATTTGGGGCTGCTGAAACTGTTGTGCATTTCGGCCTGTACTTGTGCTCGCTGCCTTGACCTGCTGTGTTGTTTCTGTTCGGGCTTGTTATTGTATCTTTGTGGTCTTTGTGATTACACTCGCACACGTGTTGGCGAGGCAGTGCACACGTGTGTTTGTCAGAACTTAAAAATTTGAAATTGTTAATGTGAAAAATCCGTAATAGATTTTAAATTGATTTATCTGTTTTACCATATCTGTAACCATATTATTCAGTTCATTTCAAATTTATTTACTTGAATAAAGATTAATCCTGACTCGAGTGTTTTTGTGTTTTGCAATTAACGCTCGGGTCAGACCGAGTATTTTTACAGCTTGGAGTTTTGCGCGCAGCGAAGTTAGAGAGAGAGGGGAAAGCACAACTAAAGCTTTTCAGAAAATTATTTTTCTTGTACTTAATAAAATTTGTTTTCCGCTGTATAAAATGTAACTTATTGTATTAACTCTGATATTTGTATATAAAAGAAAAGTTGTTTATAAAATATGATTACTATTCTGTGATTCTGTAGCTGATTCTGTTTAAATGTTATAAACTAAATAACAATCCGTCATTTTGAACGTTTCTAGTTGGTTTAATTACCGACTAGAGGCGGTCAAGGCGGCGGGTCGTTACAAAGTGGTATCAGAGCTTTGGTACACAAAGCTTAGTTTATGGCGTTTAATATGAATAGTTACTAGAATCACTTTAAAGGGAGTGTTTTCAAATCTAAAGAAGTTTAAAATTGTTTTCTTTAAAATAAAAGGTATTTGAAAATTAGAATTATTTTTGGAAATTCCCCTCTCTAAATTTAGGTTTGCGACTGTTTCTCTTCGGTGAGGTCTCGTTAGACTTGAGTTTCGATCGTTCAGAAACTCATTATCGAATTTTTGAGAGTCATGGAAAATGAAATGTAAGTCAAGTGGATTAATGAATTGGTTTAAATTGACTTAAATCAAATATTTTGAATATCTCCAAAGTAGTAATTGGAAAATAAAATGATATGTCAATTTGATTATAACCAAGCGGATTATTGAACTATAACTTGGAAATTTAATTTTGAATTCTTTTGAAAAATTGATTTCAAATGTTGTGAAGAACGATTTAGTGAATAAATGGATTATAAGTATTTAACTTATAATATGAAATTTTGGGTATATAACTAAGTTATATGAGCTGAATTGAATCAAATTAATAAAGGAGATTATAAAACGAAGTTTTATAAATAGAAATGGAATTTCTAAAGATGTTTATAAAATCCGCAAATGACTTATTTTGATAAGTAAATTGTTGTAACTTATTAAAGGAGTTATATCTATGGTTTTGGACAATAAATAAGATATAAAAAGAGATATGAATCTAATGAAAATTTATAAGAGATTTAAATAGATGCAATGAAGAATTTGAATTTGTATGGCATGAAATTAAGTTAAGTGGAAAACTTAATATTGGAAATTTGAAGTTGATTTAAAACCAATATTTTGAAATGTATGCAGAATTCAAACTATGAATTAAGTTGAAGTTGAAACTTAAATGGGAATGTTTTTGGGAAGCAACACTATGAAATGAAGTAAATCCATTTTAAGTTGTTTTGAAATGTGTTAAGTATCGAAAGCATAGATTTCAACATTCATTGTTGAAATAGACGTTTTCGAGGAAAAGAAAGGAAATGTTTTATATAGTATTGGGATTTATACATCTATATTAAATTCGAATCCCTATACTAATGATTTTTGGGTCGTCGTAACGATGTTTTACGCAACATTCGTTTTGACTCAAATAAATGTGTTTAAAGAATGATTTCTTTTAAGAATGAAATATATACTTGATTTTGGTTTAAGTATATCGAATATTTTCAAAGTGTTGAAAATAAATGGATTTGTGAATTACTTATTATTGAATAAGTATGAAAATATTTTCCAATATGAAATGAAAAGTTTGAAACTTTATCTTTTAAAGATAAAGTGAGAAGTGAATGTTTGAAATTTTATCTTTTGAAGATAAATTGAAAATGAATTTGTGAAATCGATTTGAAAATCGTATATTCATAGATACCTTGGAAATGTAAATTCACTATGGAATTTATAAAAGAAAGGGGAATTTGTTAAAAATAAATATTGATTTATTTTTGAAATGTGGAAATAAATTTACGGATTTGGAACGTAAGTTTAAAATAAATCGGTAAGGATTTATTTGATTAATTTAAGTGAACCATTTGAAGTTTAAAATGGATAAATATTTGGAAATGTTTCCATTTAAGGAAATTGCTTTGAAATTTGTTTTCAAAGATTAAAAGGTGCAAAATGATTTGAATTTGTTTCAAATGGTTAAGTGTGAAAATTTTTATATCTTGTAAAGATATTATTTTTGGGAAATTTGAACAATTAGTTCAATTTGGAAATTTTCAAAGTGATTGAATTTTGAGTTAAATTGAGTTTAACTTTGACGCCCAAAAACAATTTAAGTTGAACATTGAATTTTAAATGGATGATTTGGATTGTATGTCTAACGTCGTGAATTGACGACATATCAATTGATCTCTATTAAATATATATCTGTTGGTGGCGGAGAATTTATTCTCTTAGCTTAACACCCTTCTCTGAGACGTACGAGCTCAGAGGTTATATATCGATAGACATCAATTATGTGTTGAGGATTGACGATGTAACGTGAAATCCAAATCGAGTGTGAAGTCGATAATAAATTGGATTATGAATGTGAATTAGGTTTGAGATAACCTTAAAATTCCAAATCGGCTTAGAGGAAAATTTTAAATGGATAATGAAATGGAAAAATTTGTGAATCCTCTATTTGTTATGGGTATGAAATATTGTGGTTTTCATAACGTATATGTGTGAATACGATTAATTCGAAAACCAATTAGTTTGGAAAAGTAATTGTTATGGAAAACTTATGTAAGTACATGAGTATGATATGTACTAAATGTGAAATGAAATATTATATATGTATGTATAATATTATGTTTTCCAAATTGAGGATATGGAAAGGTACCTTCCATTTATACTGTGTGACTGTGTGATGGTGATGGAACTCGAGATGAGTATCCATTTAAAAATCGTAGCTACGTAGTATTTCCATTAGTTGGATGACCATTTATATTTCCATTAGTTGGATGACCATTTATATTTCCATTAGTTGGATGACCTTTTGTATTTCCATTAGTTGGAATGTCCTTTTGGACTGGTATAGTGTGCTAGCGTAATTCGAGGGGCGAGAGGCCTATGGTTACAAGCGATTCCACTGGGATAGTGGCGTAACCGCCGAGTATACCGCGATCTAGTTACACTCGGGTGGTAGCGTAATTTGAGGGGCGTGATGCCTACAGTTACAAGCGATTCCACTGGGATAGTGGCGTAACCGCTGTGTAAACTGCAATCTACAAACCAAAGCGTAATTCGAGGGGCGAGATGCCTACGGTCACGAGCGATTCTACTGGGATAGTAGCGTAACCGCCGTGTGAACCGCGATCTTTGGCAACAACCATGGCGAAATTCAAGGGATGAGATATCCACAGTTACAAGCGACTCTACTGGGATAGTAGCGGAACCGCCGAGTAAACTGTGATCCATGGGGGAATGTGCTTTCCATATCCATTTTTAAAAGAATTTTTAAAGTATTTTCACTGGGAATTGAAGCAAGTATATTTAGTACTTGGAGATTGTTAGACTTGCGCCTGGCCAGCGTATGCCTAATGTCTTTAAGAACGACAGTAGACTTGTTAAATTTCGAGTTAGCAAGTATTTTCAAACTTTAAATAGCAAATCAATTATCTGAAATTAAAGTGATGTAAATTCCAACCTAATGAATTAAGGAAGAGGATTTTTGAAATGTTTTGAAAAATCCACAGCTTTGGAAAAGTTATAATATGTAAAATTTCTTAAATGTAGTGTTTCAAATTTAAAATTTGGGTTTTGTAAGTTGAAAATTTTAGTAAAGATTTTTTTTTGTGTCTTGATTGTAGAAAATAATAAACAAAAGAGTTAATTAGCAAAGCTAGCGAGATAAAACAAATAGAATGAATCCTATATTCATTCATCTTTAATAAGTGTTGAACTTGATAAAATTGAGTAAAATATAAATATCGGTGAAATTTTAACAATCATTTTTCCTTACTTGTAATTTCGGGACGAAATTCTTTTAAGGAGGGGAGATTGTAACGATCGTAAATTTTGAACAATTTAAATTGTGAATATTTAATTAATTTTGAATATTTGAATGATAATTTAAACTGAATTTCCAATATAACAATGAATTTTGCGATCAAATTTGAGAATTTAATCTAGAAAAAGTTGAATAAAATTTATATTTGACTTTGGAGTTGAAATTGAATATTGAATTTGTATTTTTAATTCAAACTAATGACTTAAGAAAATAATTTGGATACAAGAATTTTTATTTATGTAAATTTATAAATGGATGGTTAGTTTTAAATAACATTTTTCTTTTCTTTAAAATAAAAAGGAATAAAATTTTATTCAATACAAAATAGATAAGTAAATATACATAGTTAAAATTTAAAACAACATATTTGTAAACTTCGTAAAATATGAAGTGACTACATTGGAAAAGTTATAACAACATAATTCAACAAAACAAAGCAAAGAAATAACAAAATTTATTGAAATTCAAAATGAAAAAAAATATATAATAAAATTTGGTTAAGTGTTGTTGGGCTTTGAAATTGTGAATCTCGGTCCATTTACCTTTGAATGCCGTTTCCTTTTTACCTCAATTCGACCCGTTTCCTCCATTATCCATTTTCACAAACCCTAAGCAAAATCACGAAAGAAAAAGAAAATAAAAATGATGGCAGCCGTTCCTCTTTGTAAATTAGGGCTAGCAATCTAATCTAGGGTTTTGCTTCTTGCGATTCAAAACAAGGGTTTGCGATCTAATCTGGGCTTCGACCTTCGTTCAAATTGGCTTATTTCCCTTCGGCTGCTTCGACTTTGTTATGGTGAGTTTTCTGCTCACGATTAATTTTTAATTCAGGTGTTTAAATTTGTTTGGATTGAATGTTGGTTGCATGCTATGATTTGGTGATTATTAGCTTTCAGTTGCTCGGTTAAATTTGAATTTTAAACTAATAAGAACAGATAACTCACTGCATGTTGGATTGTTGGTTGCTATTCGTTATCACTTGCTCTGATGTTGTGTTTTTGAACTGTTAAGATCAGATTCTACTCAATTTTTGATTTTAAACTAATAAGAATAAATGCTATTTGATATTTGTTTTAAATTGGTAAGAACAGACACTATTTAAATTTTAATTTAAACTGATAAAAACAAATGCTATGAATAACCTGATGAGAACAGGTGCTTCCAAATGTTTGATTTCAGATTGTTGTTTTGAAAATTTGTTTTTCTTAAAAACTGATTTGAACAGATGCTATAAATTTAATTTTTTTTTTTTTACTGTTGAGAACAGATGCTATCATTTTAAGAATCTGATGAGAATAGAGGCTATTAAATCTTGACTTGCTTTGTGTTGCTGCATGTGTTGGATCTTGCTTTGTTAATGAATATTTATATGGAAACCTCTGAACCCAAACCTTCTTCTTTGTTTATCCGTGAATCAATCACTTAAGCCTATAATATGTTGTGATGTTTTGGTACCTGAAATTGTTTTTGTTAAGTGATAATGTGTTTGCATGCTTGTTTATGTTGACTGTCCCTCTGTTTTGAAATGCATGTGAGTTTTCTAAGCTCACGATAATCTTCATGCAAGTTTTTGAATTTGTTTGAAGTGAATTCCTTGGTTGCATGCTATGTTTTTGGGGCGATTTGATTATCTTTGGCTCGGCTAATTTAATTTTTAAAACTGATATGCTCAGATTTGTGACTGCATGTTGAATTTTTGTGCTAGTTGCTGTTATTTGCTCGATTTACTTGGATTTTAAATTGGTAGAAACAGATGCTAGTAATTATTTTAAACTATAAGAACAGATTCTACCCATTTGATTTAGTTTTTGAACTGTTAGGAGCAAATGTTTTTTTGATTTCTTTTAAAATTTAAATTTGTAAGAACAGATGCTGCCCAGTCTTAATTTTTAAATTGATTAGAACAAATGCTACCTGACTATTTGTGTTTGTTTTAAAATTGATAGGAACATGTGCTATTTGTGTTTGTTTTAAAATTGATAGGAACATGTGCTATTTGTGTTTGTTTTAAAATTGATAGGAACATGTGCTATTGGTGTTTGTTTTAAAAATTGATAAGAACAGATGCTATATTTATTTTGTTATTAAATTGATAAGTACAGATGCTACTAAATATCTTGTTTGAAAACTGTTTGCAAACAATTGCATTATGAATTTAAACTTGCATGTTTGTCCCATGCCTGGTAACCATTAGACCATTTATTATTTTGCACTTGAGTCTTTTGGTACTGTTGTTGTATTGGTGTTGCATTTGGTCTGCATTGTAGTTGTATTCATATATACTTGCTACTGTTGCATTACTTGCTTCACTTGAGTTTTTTTTTGTAACAGTAGTCTACTGTGTTCATGCACTTTGGTTTGTGGCAGTTTGCATGTCAAGTTGCATCCATGCTGTTGCACTTGTAGTTGTACCCCATGCTGTTGCACTTGGGTCTGGTCACTGTTCTCTTGGTTGTTCTAGTCTTCATTTCCATTGTTGTTTGCATCCTGATATATGTTGCATTGCAGTTGATTCATTTGGTCATTTGGTGTCTGCATCCTTATCTGTTGCATACATAAGTTTGGCCACTGTTGTATAATTGCATTTGATCTGCACTTGTGTATATTCTCAGGTGGCACACTGCAACTGCACTTGCATTTGTGACCTTTATTTGCCTGTTGTTTGAATTGTGCATTATTCATGTGTAGCTTGGTCATTTTGATGCACTGCCTTGATTTATTTTGCCTCTATCTTTATAGTTACAGGTTTTAAACTTGATTTAAAAATTCAAACTATCCACCTAAGTGTTTTTTTTAGTTTTTAATCCTTAAACAAAATATGTTGTATGTGAGTAACATTTTATATTAAATAAACTTAAGTAGAAATTATTTGCCTGTTTTACTCTAGAAACAAGTGTGTTTGCATGAAAACACAATTTCATACTGGTAGATACATGAATATATTTAGTTGAGCAAGCTGCTGTGAGTTTATTTCTTTCAGTGTGAAGATTTAAGGTTTAACAAAATGTGGTTATGAACATTTGTCAAAGTTTAAAGTTCTATTTAATATGAAAGTTCTGTATTGTCTCTGTGAATTTAGAAAATAAACAAAACAAATCTTATGGGTTGTCTCTGTGAACATTGGAACAAATCTTGATCATTTTGCTGTGTCAATTTGTGTATTCCCTGTTGTTAACTCTGTCTGGTTGATGGGCATGTCACTGACTTGCTGTCTTATTCATCTTGGTTTTAGTTGTTGTAAATCCTATGTGATGTTTGCCTAGTTGTGGTCTTGTTTCATGTTTAATGCAGTGCTTGGTCATCGCACTGGTCATTGCTTGTGAAGTTTGGTATTGCATTGTTATGTACGTGATATGTTGACACATTCACCTATGCTTGCACTACTTCATTCCAATGTATACTCTTGTCTGCAATTGTTCATCCTGAAGCTTGATCATTGTTTCACTTGTCTTCACTTCTGTTTTCTCCTAGTTGCTGTGGCATTGTGCCTTTGGTCTGCATATTGACTGTTGCAGTCCAACTTGTTGTTGGTCTTACTTATAATTTGTAGCCAGTTGGTCTTCAGTTTCATCTTCAATTGTAGCTTGTTATATGGAACTGGTAGTTGTTGCTGAGCTTGCATACTTCATGCTTGTTGTTGTATACCTGTCCACTGTAGTTGTGTCTTGCCACTGCTGCCCCTGTGCACTATTGATCTGTGCACTGTCCATACTTGTAGTTGTATGCCCTGTTGCATTTGGGGCTGCTGAAACTGTTGTGCATTTCGGCCTGTACTTGTGCTCGCTGCCTTGACCTGCTGTGTTGTTTCTGTTCGGGCTTGTTATTGTATCTTTGTGGTCTTTGTGATTACACTCGCACACGTGTTGGCGAGGCAGTGCACACGTGTGTTTGTCAGAACTTAAAAATTTGAAATTGTTAATGTGAAAAATCCGTAATAGATTTTAAATTGATTTATCTGTTTTACCATATCTGTAACCATATTATTCAGTTCATTTCAAATTTATTTACTTGAATAAAGATTAATCCTGACTCGAGTGTTTTTGTGTTTTGCAATTAACGCTCGGGTCAGACCGAGTATTTTTACAGCTTGGAGTTTTGCGCGCAGCGAAGTTAGAGAGAGAGGGGAAAGCACAACTAAAGCTTTTCAGAAAATTATTTTTCTTGTACTTAATAAAATTTGTTTTCCGCTGTATAAAATGTAACTTATTGTATTAACTCTGATATTTGTATATAAAAGAAAAGTTGTTTATAAAATATGATTACTATTCTGTGATTCTGTAGCTGATTCTGTTTAAATGTTATAAACTAAATAACAATCCGTCATTTTGAACGTTTCTAGTTGGTTTAATTACCGACTAGAGGCGGTCAAGGCGGCGGGTCGTTACAGCGACTCCACATATCAAAGAATCTAATCGATGCAGAAGCACAAGTTGATCTAATGCACAAATTCAGCACCATTTAGGGCACAAATCCAACACAGTTAAGTTAAAATTGGATAGTAGTTAATATTCATGTTTTTATCATTTTGGAAAATTGGATAGTGATTAGACTTATAAGAACAATTTTAGTTGATTCTCTATTTTTGCCAAACTAGATATTGTGTGTACAAAATGGTCGGAGATGCTTCAAGTGGCTTAAATGTAGAAAGATTGAAGGATAAGAGGTTTATAGCTTAAAATTTTGAACTGTGATGTTGAAATCACTGGCAGCATAAAGAAAACGGTGATACTGGTGAAATATTTGTACTTGAAAAGAACTGAGGTTTGGCTTTTTTAATTTAAACAGAAATACATTTTATATCTAGATATAAAGAACAAGAATGAGTAATGGCAATATTTGAGAGGGATCTGCATCTGCCAGTTAGTTGTATTGATGCATCTGAATGGTTCCTTACTAGACATAAAGGTGTCAAAGACCCAGAAGCTAAAAGAAAAATCATTGGAAGTTAATTTATTTTTATTTTTGCTGATTTTGCACTAGAATTGGAAAAGAAATCAGAAGAAGAAAAAATATGCTTTTCTTGTTCAACGAACTATATATCTAAATGTTAATGAGTCACGCCATCCTGAAATTGAAAGTTCCTTTCTCATATTAGTAATTTGCAAGATATGATCTATGAATTTGAATGTTATCAGTAATGTTGCATGCCAGAAGGTTAAAAAAATATTCCTAAGTAATTAACATTAATTTTGTTAAAATTTGTATTCATTTTAAAATCTCAAATTTTAAAATGAAGTTTAATGGAGTTTAAAGTAAATTTAAAACAATTTGTTTTTAAATGCTTAATTAAGTAAGAAATATTTATCTAAAAGATAAATAAAATTTAATGATTGGATCCATTAAATTATTAAGATAATTAAGATGGGTAATTAATTATTTAATTAATTAATAATGTGGATGATTAATTAAGTAATTAATAATTTTTAAATTTTGATTAATTAAAGACTTAAGGTTAATTAATTAAGGTTAATTAATCTATAATTAAGGATTGTTAATTAAACTTAATTAATGATTAAGATTTATTAATCAAGTGATTAAGGATTAATTAAGATTGTAATTAACACTTAATTAACTAACAATTAGAGATTAATTAAGTCGTAATTAAATATTAATTAATTTGTAATTACAAATGGTAAATCTGAGTTAATTTCTTAATAATGTAATTAAGAAATGTTAATGAAGGTCATTAACTTAAGATTATTTAACAATTAATTAATGTGATTAATTTTTAATAATTAATTAGATCAATTAATTAATAATAATCATTTATGTAATTGTTTATGTTTAATTACTTAATGGAAGTAATTAATGAGTTAATTACTTAATGTAATTAATTGGTTTAATGTGATTAGTTTATATTAATTAATTAAGTTAAATTAATTTAAACATTTGTGGATTGATTGGTAATTACTTTATGTAATTAATGGGATTATAATTACTTAGGGAAGTAATTAATGGATAATTACTCAATGTAATTAAAGATGTTTAATGATGGAAGTAATTTAGATTAACTTACTTTAGAATTAATCAAGGGATTAATTAAGATAATTAATTAAGAGTGATTAATTTATGGAATGAGTAATTAAGGGTAGTTAATTACAGGGTGTTATTAATCAAGGGTGATTAATATATATGTGTGGTTTAATTGCAAATTAATTACTTAATGTAATTAATTTATATAGAGAGATTAATTAAATCGTAATTAGAAATCATTAATTAATTAAATTAATGATGTAAATTAAAATTGATTAATTAAGGAATAATCAATAAATGAGGTAATTAATTAATAAAGGATTAATGTAATTAATTTTAGTTAATTAATTGATTAAGTAATTACAAGTTAATTATTTGTAAAGTGTTAAGTATAATTAACTTGTGTAATTAATTTAAAAGAAAATTACTTATTGTAATTAGGGAATTATTAATCAGTAATGATTAATTGAATAGAATAATGAGATGATGATTTATTAATTGATTTGTAATCAATTGATGATTAAGATAAGCAGGATTTTAATGATGAAGTAATTAATTTAATTCATTTTAAATTAATTAGAGATTAAGTAATTAACTTAATTCATTTTAAATTAATTATAGATGGTGTGATTATTAGATCATTGCTTATGTTTGATGATTGATATTGGTTGCCATGTATGGTTTGTAATCTCAGTTATGAGATGAGTAATGTTATATGATATGGATGCATTGGTTGCATTTGGATGATAATATGGATTATCTGATTATGATATGAATTATCTGTTGGTAATGATAATGTTGATTATCTATTGTGTTGTGAATTATCTATCTGTGTGTATATTGTAATGCCCCACCTCTGTGCTCACAATAACAAAGAGTATTAAAGGAATAACTGTCTGTTATCACGAAGAATAAGGCTGGATAGGAGCGGGCATCCGTAGTTAGGCCTTACACTAGTATTGGTTATTGCGATAGGAGTGGTATATATTTTTATTTTTCATCTCTTATTTATTTACTCCCATCGACATACCCAATTCCAGTATAAAACGAACTATGATGGTTCATAATAGTTTAGGACAAAAAATATAATAACAACATAGATAATATAAATGCAGAACACAGATAAAACAAAAAGTCTCATATATATAATAACTGATGTCAGTTTAAATACATGTGATACAGTACATATGATACAACTACAACTGCCGACTCTGGAAGTTACATATACAAGTACATTAGCGTATATAATATACATGAATAAATATCTTCCTATACAAATACACTGACTACAATAGATGACAACGACTACACCAAAAGATATGAAGAGGCTTCATAGCTCAAGCAGCAACCCAAAGTAAGATATCTACAACCTGTAATAACTCGGTCTGACCCGAGTATTAAATTCAAAAGAAAATAATACACGGGTCAGTCTAATTCAAACACTGTTATTAGTGCACAGAAGCAATAATAATTAAGTAAAAATAGACGACAGTCATAATAAATCTCTTCTATCCGATCCTTAAATAAAGAAATCGAATAACGATAAATATAACACGTAACAGTGTTAAACAACAAATCAGCAAGTCCAAATTATCAACGAAGATAAATTAAAAAGATTATCAATGAAGATAATTTAGAAAACAACAGAATTGCCTAAACGACAATTAACAACAAAATCATCAAATTAAATCAATCAAAATACAATTCAAAACATATTGAATTGAATAAACGAAACAGTTCAAACAATTGAAATATCAATTAAAACGTCAACTCAAGTAGGGCTGCAGTACATGCACGCGTGCACTGCCTCGACACTACAGCATATGGAATACGCAAAGGATCAATAAATCAAAAAAAATAGAATATCAATAAAAGCCATACCGTGTGGCTGCAGTACACGCTTGCGTGCACTGCCTTGCCACTACTGTGATGACGTACACAAAAGCTCAACGAATCAAAAGCAATTGGCATCAACTCAAATCAAACTATCAATGACCAATGGACAATGACAGTGTCGAAGTCCTCCAAGTCAGGGACATAGGGGCCGAAGCCAATACACAAAGAAAATGTAAAGTCAAAGTCAAGTAGGGAATTCGCTACCGTAACGACCAAGGGAAGGTCGAACGGTTCTGAAACCCCGAGCAGGTGGTATATTACCGATCCCGATAAATGACAACACTAAGTGCACATGTATAACAACAATGAATCAATATCGAACTAGTTCAATTGCAGTGGCAGTAGTAAAACTACAATTTCCAAAATGAAGCATGAAAACCTCAATATGCAGAGAACTGCAATTACCCAAAATGAAGAAAGAACTAATGTATACAAACATGAAGGCAACAGGTACCAGGCAAAAACCTCAATATGCACCAAGGCACAGTACACAAGTGGCCCAGCAAATACAAAGAAATCAAACAAGGTCGTGTCTGAATACAAGCACACCCAAAGGTGCACTAGTATATAATGGTACACAGACACATCAAAACTGCACAGCGCAAAATAACCCAATGAAACCAGAAATGTGCTCAAGGCAAATACAGACCACATGATGGAAGGAATACATAAATGTACAACTCCAAGTGTGTCAACCAAACAACTCAATGCAGCAGCACAGGTCAACATGACAACCGATGGAACGAGGCCGAACTAGATGAAAGGCAACAAGTGATGCATCAACAGCTCAATATGTAAGTAATACAAGTCAGTAAGGATTTACTGAAGCCAGAAGCAACAGCGCTACCTAACACAAAGTCAAGTAATAAAATCAAGGTATGGACAGAAATTACTTGCAACATGATGCGATGAAAGCAACTTACAAAATCAAGTTGGGATGCATATTCGAACAACCCATGTCAAAACCATCAATCGAAATGCAAACTGTCTCGAGTAATAATACCAGAAACTACAAAGAAACCAAGTGTATGAAGACTGCATCAAGAATACAACTCGGAGGCAATCAAACATATAAGCAGCAGACTCGAGTGATACAAGATCAATGCAACTACAGCCGAGACTTAACTGATTCAAGCCAAGACTGAAGCACGCATAGTGACACAAATCAGATACAAGGGGAAATGCAAAAATGAAATATATAGCTCAAATCAAAACCGGGAGCATCCAGTGTCAAATTTATTCAAATTTATTGAAATAGAGAAAAACATCAACAACAAACAAAGTCGAACAACTTAGGCACGGTATTGAGAATGGATTAGATGTGAGTGATAGTTCACTCACCTCGACTCGACGAGCAGGACAATCGATCGGCAAGCAACCCAAATCAAAGCAGAACGAACTCATCAAGCGGCCGAAGGTATCTCGAGACGATCGACAAACGAAGCAAGGAAACCGAGTTGAATCGAGCGTTTGAAGTCGCGTCTTCGAATTTTCTCAGAACCCTAATTTGAAGAAAAAGGGGAATGAGCCGCCACCATTTTTTTTCGTTCGTATGCTATTTAGGGTTTGCCATACAAAATGAAATAGGAACGACCCAGTTATATGCTTTTGATATTAATCACAACACTAAAAAGAAGGTGGCCAAAATACTCCTCAAAGCCCAACAACATTTAACAATTTATTAAAAGAATTTTTACCCAATAAATTCCAATAGCAATTAACTAACGATTTAATCACCTAGCGACGATAAATTAATTGTTGTAAAACCCTGGTTGTTACATATATAGATAATGAATTGAATTGTTTTAAACTCTAAAACAACTTGGCTTTAAAAGACACCTTTTGGATTTCGATGAGACCGGGATCGGGTTTCCATGTTTGGATAGCCGAAAACCACATCGATCCAAATTAACGTTAGGTCATGAGTCTGAAGTGAAGATGGAGATTCAAAGTGCAAGGGTTATCGTCGTTAACTCTGAGGGTGATTCCAAAATGAGTGTAACTAGATAATGCCTTCGGTTTCGTTCGAACCCGGAACGAACTTGTATGGATTGAATGCTTTCAGAACATCGTCAAGTGGACGATGAGCATTCTAAGTGATATGTCCTATAAAGGTAATCGTAGCCTCAAGCCTCATCAACCAGGAATGGCTAAAACAGGGGAGGTGCGGCAAGGCTAAGTGGGTCATGCCCAAGTAGGACGAGATTTACCCCTGTCTAGATGTCCCTTTATTTCGGCTTAGTGGTGCGGTTGCTGATCACAACTGCAGGGTGGTCTTGTTCGGGACTGTTCAGTAAGGAATGGTCCCGGCCTTGTGTTGCAGCGGAGCGGGTGTACTCCTCGGTACGGTGATCTAGGCCACGTACTGTGATGGGCGGTACCCCAGTAGCCCTGCCATTGTATGGAATCCAAAATCCAATAAGTGCCAACGGTTTTGATTGTATTACCTACTTTTGTGGCTTGTAGCTGGAATTTAATAGATGTAACAATTTCGGCTATTTCTTATTTACTTGAAAACCCTAGACACTATTATAATATCATCGGATTTCCTATCAAATGTTTTGGTTAGCGTAAGGTAAAAACTTTTCCATGTTTATGTGTGGGAAGTCTTACGTGATACCTTGTCTTTTCAAAGGTTTTTCAAAGTTAAGCAACTTTAACCTGTTACTCACACCAGACCCATGTCTGACCCGGAGTTTGTTTCTATTTTTCTTAAACTCTTCGGCACTCAAATTTTTACAAGTAGCCAAGGGATTCAGGTTAGCTTTGACGAATTATGGAGGAGCAATGGAGCAGGAGGCTTCCGCGTGTAGATATATGGTTTTCCGCTGTGTTGGTATCTTTGAGTGTTTATCTGTAATGTATTGAGTTGTAATAACTAGATAGGTGTTTATAACTGTCTAGTATGTGTTGTATTGTCTGTGTAACTCTGATAACTGTTGTATACTATGCAATATTTATGTTATTAATATAAAATTTTCGTTTCGCTGTTGAGATTCTAGTGTTGTTTCTTCTTTCTCTTCTTTCTTTTCTCTTTTCTATCCCTTTCTTTCTTAAAGATGATACGAATTTTTGTGGAGAAAAAGTCAGGTCGTCTCAATTTATGTTTGGTAATAGCATCTTGTACTATTCTTATCGTCTTGTTCTTTAGTTTTTCGACCATTGCAATAACTGATAAGAAATCTAGGCGCATATGCAACAAAAGAAATTTGTGATTATGATGTAGACGTTTCCAAGTACTTCTATTGATGATTTGTAAAATACCATGCTTGACACCCACAATGCTCTTGCATGTAAAATTGAACTTTAACATGGATAGGGCTGTTAGTTTTGTATGAGTCTGTCCGATGTTCGGGTCCATGGCCGAAATACATCTGTCCGAGTTCGTTCGATTTTCAATTAGGACACGAGCTAGGACAACAAAATTTGTATGAGAAAAAATCTCGTCCGTTCCGTGTTCATTCGAATTCGTCTGAATTTCTTATAATTCAATATATCTTCTATGTTTCACGTCCGAGTCCATCCAATTACATTTAGGACACGAGCGAGGACAACAAAAATTGTACAAATATAAATCTCGTCTGTTCCGTGTCCAGTCCGATTTTATTTAGAACAGAAACTGAACACACCACCGTCCAGTCCGGTCCGACCGATTTACAACCTTAAATATGGAATGAAATTTTCTAATTCGTAATAAAATATAGTTTGGACATTTTGTTCATTAATGGATATGAAATCAAATTCATATTAGGATATATGAGTGTTGTATAGGATATGTGAAAATCGTAAGTGAAATATTTTTAATAAAATATTTTGTATGAGTTATTTTTCTTTTAAACAAAAAGGAAAAGAAAGAGAAAAGAAAGTGAGATTGAGAATAGTGGTTTTTCAAGAGAAAGCTGGACCCTTTGGTTATACTAAATAATATTGTAAAAGTGAGCGATCAATGAATGGTGGTATATTATATTACTAAAAAAAATTGTTAAATATGCCATTATAAACCGGTCTACCAATTTCAACTTATTCTTCATATGCGACATGGTTATTTAACCAAACCTTTATTTGAACAATTCATCGCATCATTTAATTTTATTCCTTTTTGTTTAATTTTTGTCCAGTCGTCTCTTCTCCTATAAAGTGTTGTTTTTCTGACTACATTTGAATACTTTTTACACATTTTTTGCTTAATTCTGTATTCATTTCACAAATATTTGCAAAACATCGTTGGTTTTAAAAATATTTGCAATTCTCTCAAACAATAAATATTTGCAGAAAACTCAAAAAAACCTGCAAATTATTGCGATTTAAACAACAAATATTGAAAAGTGTTGGATTTTTGTGACTATGTGCAAATTATTGCTATTCTTTTCTCATTTATTTTGCAAACATTCGTTGTTTATGCAAAAATGAATGAACTCGGCATTGTCTACATTTTTTCTTAATTTTATAATAATACCTCTTTATACTTTCTTGTGTGGACATTCTTAAGTGATATATGATCCACTCGTAGATGATCGTCATCATTTCTCCCTCCTAGTCATCATGAATTCCTTACAAACTCGCATAATGCGTCTACAAAAGAGGGCGATGGGCGTGTCCCATATAATATGCTATTTTTGAAACTAGGCCAGCTTGCAGCGAAAGAAATAGGTGAATTTCAAAAATTTAACCATTTTGGATCTTTAACGGGCCTATGATGTCTAAATATACTTAGAACTTTTCTAAGTTTCTTTTAAATAAAACCAAATTTTATTTAACTTCATAAATAAAGTTTCACTATAATTTATTGTGTATGTAAGTTAGAGCATATCAAATATACTCTTATATTCAAATTTGTGTTTAAAGTTTACTTTTTGAATTTATTCAGGCAAGAAAATATTTTATTTCCATTCACTTAACTCATTTAATTAATGAGGGGGTATAAATTTATTTACAGGATGTAACTTTTCATTTTATTTGTCTTAAATTATTCAATTAATGAGGGATCATAAAATAAGATAGCGAAGAAACTTTTCAATCCTTCTCTTAATTAAATTATATATTCGATTAATAAAATAACATTAATGACTAAGCTAAATATGATATGAATTGTAAATATATCCATAGCAAATATTATGCAAGTGCAACATATATGGAGTGTGCATAATCAGTGGTAATTGATATGTATACATAAAATAAACAAGAACAAATTAAATGGTTATTACACAGAAACTAAAATGGAAATAAATAATGGATGACAATGGTGATTGATGCACTTTCCTTTTTAGTAAACTTAATTAATACAACATATTAATGACAATCAATAGGTACCATAACGTAAGAATATAGAAGATAAATAATGAAATGTATGTATATGTTATTGTCTTAATTAAATAAGAGAAATTGTTTCATGCTATGACAACATATGTAAAGTAAAATAAATTTTATATGAACATATACAAGTAGATCCAAAAATGTATATATTGTAACGATCCCGAATTTTAATTAATTTTAAATTGATAATTTATTTTAATTTTGACTAAAATTGTGAAATTTATTGGTAAATTACTTTGAATTTCTTATAATTCATATAAAAAGATATGTGTTTATTTTATTAAGTTTTAAAAACGATTTCTTTTAGAATTTAATATATAAATAATGAATGGATAAAAATAAATACAAGACGATAAGTATTTGAGTTGAAAATAGAAATTTATTTTATTTCAAAGCAACAAGACTAAAGGCAAGAGAAATTTTACACATTCAACTAAATTCAAACAAAAATATAATGTGTATGCAAGACAAATTAAACATGTGCAAACAAGTAAAGTAAACATATAAATGAAGTATTACAAAACAAAAATGCATACAAGTATGTAGCTTGCAAAAGGAAGAAACCAAATAGAATACAAAGCATAAAACAAACAATCTTTACTTAATATTCATGTGACAAAATAATAAGGCAAAGCAAATATAATCCAGTATTCAAACAAGACTTAAGCAATTAATGCAGCCATGCATGTTGTACAAACAACAATGTATATCCCTGTACAACTCAATTTCATATATCAGCCGAGTTAGAGAAAAGGTAGGCAAGCATAAACAAAGTATAAAAAGAAATATAAACAAACCAGGCAAGAACAAGTCAATACAAAGCAACACAAACAAATATATGTATATGCCTGTAAGATTGATGCAAAGTTAAGTACAAAGTAATAGAGCATAAGTATGTGACAATAAAAAAAAAACAAATTACAAATATCAGCCGAGACAAGCAAGTATGGCTGAAGTAAACATAATGAATGCAGCCTGTAAAGTAGTAGGCAAGAACAAAGTTAAAAAAATAAAAAAACAATACAACTTGAACAAGTACAAACTGAATTGCAAAACAATAAATGCAACATACCTTTGCATTTAATGCAACATGCCTCCCCTACCTTGAACAACGTCCTCCTCTATATTAATACACACTCATTTGTGTTATTTTGTTCATCAAAAGAAACCTCGCAAAGTCAGAAAAAAGAAGAAGAATAACTTCATCAAACAAAAGGCAGGGTGATTTAGAGGAAGATCAAAGAAAAATATTTTACAGTTTAAAAGTTCAAAACTGTTTTCAAAATCTGGGTGCTCTGTGATCTCCTCAAACGGTGAGTAACTTTTGTTTTAAACTTAAAAGTAAAACTGTTGAATACTTATCTGTGAGTAACATATAGCTATTTAGACCTGAATCTATGTTGTTATTGCTCTGTTTGTACATACATGTGCTAGTGCTCTTTCTTCTCTGTTTAGTTCCAAAGTGCTAACCCATAAAGAAAATTCAGCTTCCTCTTTCCAAATCAATATTAGGCCTTGATTTTAAAACAAGTTAGTCATGTTTAAGTATAGATAATAATTTAAAACTGGTTTCATGGAAAAAAATGTATATAGGATGAAAAATCTAAGTTTTTACAGTCAAAACTTTATACTCTGGGAATTTCAAAATTCAGGAAACATTGATTCAAGTGTATAGCCTAAATCCTGAATAAAAGTTATGATTTTTAAGTGTGGGTTGATGATTTTTAGCGATGGGGATCAGCAGCAGTTGGTCTTTGTTTAAAAAGTGGAATTTTACCAATTTTTGGTGGTCGTTTGATTCGTGGATATCAGGGTTGTTTGTGCAGATGGAGGAGGCTACAGGGATGCCTGGAAAAATGGTCGGAGGTGGCTATGGCGGCGTGGGATTTTTATTCGTAGACCTAATTTTTCTGGTGTTCGATCATTTGATCTCCGCGACCTCCATAGTGCGTCGAGTTGCACGTCATTGGAGGGGGAAGAAGCTAGGTGGGTGGCGGAGTGGTGACCGATGTTTGGAGTCGCCTAGTGGTCGGAGCGCCGAGAACTTGACGTTGACAGGTTTCGAGTGGTGTTTCCTGTCATTGTTCCAAGTTTCAAATTTTTTTTTTTGCTTAAATTTCGTACAGGAATTTATCACGAGACCTGATGATCGAGTTAGTGTTAGGTGATGTTAGTGGAGGTGGGACGATCATCGTCGATGATCGGAAACCTCCGCAGCCTCTGTGCACGTGCATGGTGCGTTTGTTTCCTGGTGAAGTGGGCTTTGCTTGCTTTCGAATTGATAATGTTTAACATGGTAAATGTTTTACCCAGGTTTTAAAAACAGAACCAGTTCTATTTTGCTAATTTAAAACTAAATTTTAAATTATAAAGCAAGTTTAAATTTAGTTTTAAAAACAAAAGTTTAACCATAAATTCAAGTTTAGTTTGACACTTAGTTTGGAAACAAAGTTTTTTTTTAATTGTTTAAATAACTAAAAGTGCTTAAGTAATTAAAGGGATTTTTAATGACTTGAATTAAAAATGAAATATGATTTGTAAAGGAAGAGTTTAAACACAATTTTAAACCAGAACCTGAACCTGAACCTAAATTGAATTCTAGATTTTGAAAATAAAATAGGATTTTATAAATCTAATGTTTAAATAAGTAAAGTATATTTTAAATACATGAAAAAATGAAAAAGAATTTGATCTAACTCTTTTAAATTCCTTTATAACAAAAGTATTATTTAACATGTGAATCTATAGGTTTTAAAAATTTAGTTGTTGACTTTATTAAAGATAAACCGAAATTTCATTTTACATCTTGAATTTAAAATGAAATTTAAAAGTAAATTTGGAAAAATATATTATTAAACATATTTGTAAGTGAAAATTTAACCATTAATAAGAATGAGTTTCACTTTAAAGTTAATGAAAACTTAAGGATTTATAATTCATTTATTTTTGAGTTAATTAGAATAGATAATTTATATTTTGTATTAATTGAATTATTAATTCCAGATTAAATTTATTAATGAAAGGTAAGTTAATTTAATTAAGGAATAATTAAATCGTAATTAAGAATCCATTAAGTTACAGTTGACACTTGATTAATTCAATAATTAGGACTAATTAATGAGTTTTTAATGGTTAATTAATAGATAATCAATAATGATTAATATAAGTAAGTCTCTTTAGAAAGGTAATTAAAGAAATTCAATAGTTAATGAAGTCATTAACTAAGATTTTATTTGAATAATTCACTAATGTGATAAAATGTGACAATCAATTGGATTAGATTAACTAAAGATAATCATTTATAAAATTGTGTAAGTGTAATTAATTTATGGTAAGTAATTAAAGATTCAATTTCTTAAAATAATTAATTAAGGGATTAACTAATTATGTAATTGGTTTAAAAGTTAACTAAATTAATATGATTAATTATGAATAATTTAATTTATTAAGGTGATTGATTAAATTATTTATATCAAATGATTTGTAATTAATAAATCCTGATTGGAAATTAATTTTATTAATTAGGATTTAACAATTAATTAATCCCGCTTATAAATGACTATTGAATACTTGATGTATTATATGAGATGCCTTGAATTGATTGTCCTATCTAATCTGTGATATTTTGTTCTGTGACCATGTATAGTTTATTTATTTACATTTGTATATTATCTGTGAATCAGTGAATGGACGATAAGCGTTATAGTTTATATCGCTTATCAACTATATTTCTGTGTTTTAATCTGTGATGATTGAATGATGTTGCACTATTATGTTAAACCCCTGGACCACACTTATACACACAAATATGGATTTCACGAGGAAATCGGTTAAGTCACAGATTTTTGAAAAAGTTTTAAATTTGAATATTTGAATTCAAATGATTTGGAAATGGATTGGGTTTAAAGTAAAAAGTTTTTGAAATACAATTTCAAAGATGAAATTATATTTGAATAACTTGATTAAGTTTTGGAATTTAAATAATTTGATTTAAACTTAGATTCAAGATTTGAAATTGAATTCTATGATTTGATATTAGGGATTAAAGATGTTATTCCTGTTATATATGGGTTAAACTATTTTTAAGTATTGTTTCCGGGAATTTGAATTAACCCAAAATTGTAACTTGTATAAATGAAATCGGGTTTTTCCAAAATAAAACTGTTGTTTCTAAATGATAAAAAGTTTTCGTTTCAAATTGTGTTAAAGGGATTTCAAGTTGAAACTGAAATAGTTTTCCAAGTTATAAATGAATATTTGGAAACGAATTTTGAAAATGAATATTTGGGAACGATTTGAAAGCTATGAGACAAATCTTTGATTTAATGAATTAATCCAATTGAAATGGAATTGTTTTGAAATCTAGGAATGAATCTTTGTGAAAATGGGTGAACTTAGTGAAATAAATCTTTTGTTTAAAAGACTTGAAAATGGTAATTTGTTTAAACCATTTGGAATAAAGTTTTGAATTATTAAGTTGTGACTTAATTGAAATCCCATATCCATATGTTTTAAATGTTGCGCTCACTATTCAGTTTAGCCGGGAGAGGACCGTTGTGTACTATAACCCATTCCGAATATGTGATTCGACGTTATGGATAGCATTGAAGACCGGTGGTGAAGACCGGGTATTTGCGAGAACGATAGGATGACCTATCGATTGTCTCTGCACTGAGTTGCTCCGGTATAGAGATTCCCTAAGTGATGGGAAGTCCTATCGGGATTGTGGATACCCGGATTGCAAGGACTTCTTTGGAAGTGCCTTCGGTTCTGTTCTAAATCCAGAACAGACTTGTATGGATTGTATGTCTGACTTTACATTTTGAGATATAAAGCAGATTTCTTTCAAATACATTTCTGTTGGTGGCGGAGAATTTATTCTCTTAGCTTAGCACACTTAGAAGATATGTAGCTGAAGGTTAACAGCAATATATTCCCAGCTTGGTAATGTGGCATGCTGAGTGCTGCTGATCATTTGTCGATCAAAGCGTGGTTTTTGTAAAAAGCGTACCTTTGTGGACGAGACTTCGTCGAGCCTCACAACCCGGTAATGGTCGAAACAGGAATCATGGCAGCAAGGTTTCAGGGGTAGCTTCCCTAGGGTATGACCATTCCTTCTGGAAAGGGGTAGTATCATGGTATGGAGCCCAGATACTTACTCATGTGGATACACTATATCTATTACTTTGTGGTGTTGTTGGAATCGAGGCCTCGTATAAAGGTCCCAAAGGACCGGCGGTGGCATATCTGAGGTTTTGTATATTCCCCGGGAAGGGGGGTAGCCGGCCTTGTTTGGCAGAGATCCGGGTTGGTTCTCGGGACGTCCTTCCAGAGGCGTTCCATTTCGGTATGGGAAGTTCCTTTGCCCGGCCATTTGTTGAAAATCCATTCTTCAAATACGTACCTTGTACGGTTTTAGTTGTATTACCTGCCATCTACTTATGGTGGCGCCCCACTGTTTGGATGGTAGATATAGTAGGCATAGTTCGAAATGTCTATGCTGGCTAAGATTTATATTCTACTTTCGAAATGTTTTCTCCACCTTGCACTTATAGTAATAATATCAAAGGAATTCGTGTATCAAGCATATTTGACTATCATAAGGAGAAATCTCCTCCGATTCTGCGTTTGCATTGTGTGTGTGTGTGTGGGAGGCCTTATGGTAGTCTCATTTTCTAAGAGCATTACGAATCTAATTTAAAATTTTCTTACTGTTTGTTTTTAATAGATAAACTGTTTTTGTTACTCACACCAGTCCCATGACTGATCCGGAGTTTATTGTTCTTTCCTAAACTCTGGATGCTCAAAATTTTTCTACACGAGCAGTCTAGAGTTGGTTTTTTCAGATAGTCTGGTTTAGTAGATTATCTGGAGCTAGTTCAGTCTTTGGATACGGACTGCACTTGCTTATCTTTGTGCATCGTGATGTTGGATCGAGCTGTTGTTGCTGGAGTTATTTTATGAAGACTATCTTAGAGTTATATTGTTCCGCTGCTAGATGTTATCTATTTTTTTCTTTTCCGCTGCTATTTTCTTGTATCATATCTCTGATGTATATTGATATTCATTATATCACTCTGTTGTATCAGATATTGTATGTCAATGTATTATTCTTTTTTCCGCTGTGTTGTTTACTTAATGTTGTTATAAGCTCCGGCGAATCGGATTTGAACGGTCGAATCTACGACATTCGAATACGATGTGAAGTATGGATGTCAATTTTCAAGCGTGAAAATCCGCTTCGTTACATATATGGAATTCAATCAAAGTTTTCTAATAATTTAAATTAGATAGTTATTACAGTCAATTTCAAAACTTTGATTTGTCATTAAAATTTATTTTATTCATATGTAAGTACTTAATGCAATAAAGGGTGCAAGTAATACACACACACACATATATATTAACATCCAAAACTAAAATTACACTTTGTTATAAAAGATTAAAACTTAGATCTACAATCGAAACATTGTATTGATTTCATATAAATTTCATTTTTAACTTTAAATATAATTCAATCAATAAACATGAAAATGTAAATTTTCAGATTTGAAGAAATGGAATTTAAATTAAATGTTAAAACATAGAACTAAAATAAAACATGTATTTTAAAATATATAGATTTAGTTTCAATTTAACAAAGTAAAGAAAAGCAGCTAATCAATTCTAACATATAAACATTCAGGTCTGAAGAATTACACTTTAATTAGAATGTTTAAAACCATAGATCTACACTTAAATATTGTTTCAAAAACATAAACAAATTTAATTTTTCTCTACCAAATGAAAATTCAATCATGTAATTCAACAAATAATTCTATCAATTTTTGATCAAGCAAGACAGTAATACATCATACAAATTATGAAATAAAATTAAATTTCCATGAAACATTGCAAAATCACCATCTATATATAGAAAATGACATACCTTTCTACCCAATCCTTAAAACACACCTTGTTAATGTTGCCTTTGATTTGCACCTTGAATGAAGAATGCTTCTTGATCCGATTGAACTACCTTATGATGTTGACTAGAAATCACACCTTAAATGATGATATCTCCTTAGATCTTCAATATCTATGCCTTATCCTTGCAAGAGATGGATGAACCATTTTTTTTGTTTTATTTGATTTTTTTATTTGAAGTTGAAAGACTTTGAAAATTTGTTTTATTTGCCATGAAAAGTTAGGAGGAGAGAAAGACATAAAATGAATGAGAATGAAAATGAATCGTAGATACGGTATGAATTGGAAAATATGTTTTATTTGAAAGAACGAAACTTTTCTCATTTTTTAATTAAAACTTCCTTAATTAATTCCCTTGATTATTTTTCTCTCTCCAATCCTTTCTTTACATGCATGTTGTAAAATGACATAAAATTTTCATAAATCATGTCATCAAATGACATAAAATTTACATAAATCATTTCATACATTTATCTTTAAATTACATTGATATCGTATACCAATGCAGGCAACTATAACTTTTATAAATGCATTAATAATTGAAAAAAACTTTCAAACATCAAATAAATAATAATTAATATTTCTCAAATATCAATTAATTTAATCAATTTACAATATCCTACAAATTAATTAAACATGTGGTTTTCCAGAGAATTCATTATTACGGTTGTGCGACTCCAAGGTGTAAATTTAGTCTGCGATTAATGTCAAACTATTCGAATATTAATGTTCACATGTCACTTAGTAGGTGGTGTAACATGTTGATTGAATTTATCACTTACGCATCTGTCGGTAATATCCAATTTTACTTATTACAAGCGGTACCCTATAGCGGCAATTATTTACGCCAATTCTTTTCAATAATAACAATTATTATTAACCGAAGTGCTCTGGCTAGAGACTTTGACTTTAAGTTTACTTTAGTTGACTGTGATGCTAACCTCATATAACCGAGGAGACAAATCCTCTCTTGAATAGTGTTTTACTTTCAATGCTTCCACTCGACCCAACTATAGTCGTTCGATGGATGTCGTGCCATGTATAATCAACGTGGAGCTTCCACATTGAAGATCAATAGTATTCTCAAGTCGAAGAACTATGTTAACTAGTCACAACGATATTCTCTGCTTGACGTTAGTTATATTAACCAATAGAAAACTATCGAGTGAGCCATTCCACGGTTATCCAATAACTATCAATGCGTAACCTCTTGGTGTCTCCAGTTGTCATGAGTAATACACTGCCCAACATTTGAAGAGCGTTACATACTCTAGTTTCAACGGATACATCAATATCCAGTTTCAATGCATCTTGACTAGGAATATTTAAAATAATACATTTGTTTCATTGTGATAAATTACTCATGGTTACAACACTTTGTCACTACTATCACAAAATATACCATTTATGGATTTTCTATTAAACATACTTCTAATTAAATTGATTAATTAATATAACCACTTTATATCAAGTAAATAATAGAAAGAAAATACCTTTATTTCGGACAAGATTAGTCAACGAGTTAGATATGTGTAACAAATTATATAATTGCCTTTAGGGCATACCTCTTACTCTATCAATCTCCCATTTGCGCTTGGGGTCAATTATGAAATCTTATTCCAACTTCTCAAATCAGTATTCTTAAAGCCAATTGGATCCGCCCCTTTGTGATTGGGTATGTTATTATGTTTTAATTATCTACCCCTCAATCAGCTCTCTTCGATGGTGATAAACTGCTTTATTATGTGAAACGATTCGGGGTATGTCTCTCGTCTTCTTGTGAGATATAAGTTCTATTACAAACTATAGTGCGACATTGTTATCATATAAAAATGATATGAGATTCTCAACATTTGGAATCGGCTTGGTTATAAATTTGCGCATTTATATTTTTTGTATACATTGTTTTTATCGCGACGCTATTCAACGCGATGTACTTTAGCTTTTTTCATTGAATCGGCCATGGTCTTCCATTTGGAACATTTCTAACTTAAAAATTATTGACTAGAATTTATTATTTACAAACTATACTCAATATCACTTTTCAAGTATGAGTCCGAACACTCTTTAATAAGGAGTTTTTGTTTCAGTAAATAATCTCTAGTATTTTCATAAATACATAAGAACACTTCAAACAACCATTTAGTGATATCAATTTGGATTTGATATTTGCTTCATGTATCAAATATATAAACAAATCACATTATCGTTGTGACGAATAGGAAATTTTTAACATTTGAAATGGAATATTTATTTGATTTTAAATATTTGGAGGTTAGTTTAACTTGAATTTCGAATATAAATATGAATTTGGCAATTAAATTATTGAATTTAATTTATTAAAGTTGGAAAAAAAATTTGAATCTTTAATTTTATGCTAATTAAAAATAATTCAAAGGCTTAGAAAATCTATAATGATAATACCGAGGATAATGGATGCTTCAAAATTGAATTTGAAAGTAATTTGTTCAGTTTTGGATAATATCGTTTAAATCGATATTTAAAAATAGCCTTCCGAGGCACGGTCTCGGAATTTAACAAAACCAGTTCCATTGGATCGTTAATATTGAATTATTATCGGATTTCAAATTTCGTAGCTTTCGAAGTTAACGTGTGATCGTACGAGATATAAACGCCTAGACAATAATTAATCGATTTAATATAAATTTATAAACTCTAGTCAACAGCCGAAATTTCATCCCGTCAGCTGCTTTTCTTTCCCATCAGCCTTTCATCTCGGCCAACCTCCTCTGAAATAAGCCACCCTAGTAATCGATCCTGTCTCGTTTTCTCGTTTAAATCACGCAACCTCCTTTCTTACTCCCTCAGTTCGAAAAATCAGAAATTGATGGCCGAAGCCCGAAAGAGAAAAAAATTACGTCCCTCTTTTCAAAATCAACTTTCGATTCTAGCTTCTACAAATTAAATAGAAATCGAAATTGTAATCATGGTGGCCGCGATTTCAAAAAAAAGAGAAAAAAAGAAAAAAAAAAGGGGAAAGTAACTCGCCACTTCCTGTAACAATGGCGACGAGGCGCTCGCGATGCTGTGGAGCGCGAGGCGATCAATCAAGTGTAATCGTGCTCGCATTCACGCGTATGGGGAGACTTGGGCGACTTTGTCGGCAATGAAGCATAGGGTTCGAACGCGAAGGCAAGCTCGCGTGCGATGGCTTGGCCGTAATTTCGTTCTAGGGTTTAGGAGCATTGCAATTTTGGGTAGCTGTGGGTTTGATTTTCAGGCGAGTTTGTCACGAGGTTGGGTGGTTTGAGTAGCGGAGAATGGTGGCTTTGGAGCACGTGACATCAGGGTTCGTCGTGAATATGGGATTGGGGCATCTCGAGTTTGGGCAATAGGTATAGTTTTTGTTTTAAATTTTAAACAGAAAAAAATATTTTTAGAGTAAAAACAATTCTGTTTAAATTTAAACACACATGCATATCTTAATATGTATATGCAATTTTTCAAATTTTATAAATATATGGATGTAGAAAAATATAATTCAGCAATAAAAGGATTGAAAATTTATTTTAGGTATATAAACAATTCTATTTAAATATACAGTAAGAAATTTAAATGTTAAAAGGTTTTCAAATTTATATAGATTTTTGTTTAATATATCTGTAGTATTAAAGAAAAATTAATAAACATTTATTTATTAGTTTAAACCCAAATTTACTAGTTAAATTAAGTAATTAAATAGTGAAAAAAATTGTTTGATTTATTCAAATATTAATAAAAATCCTATAATTGTTTTACAAGGTTTGAAACCGTGAAGGAATGGTCAAAATGGAAAATGGGTTGCATGCGTAGTCAAGGTGAGATCTTCTTACTCAATCAAATATTTTTCTGATTTAAATTTTGAATAGTTAGATTTAAAATTGGTTGACTGTGTACTTGGATGATTGATTTATTATTCGTTATATTAGTTTAGAGTCTATACGCCGCATAATAGTGGATGATATTATATTTAAACCCATATACCGCTATATTCCATCTCGAAGTGGATATGGTATTATATAAGTATTTGGAGTTGTTGATTTCCCGCATTATATAGCAGATGAGTCCCTATACGCCGCATAATAGCGGATGGTATTATATTTAAACCCATATACCGCGATATTCCACCTCGAAGTGGAATTGGTATTATATATGTATTTGAAGTTGTTGATTTCCCGCATTATATAGCGGATGAGACCCTATACGAAGCATAATAGCGGATGATATTTTATAAATCCCATATACTGCGATATTCCACCTCAAAGTAGAATTCGTATTTAATTGTTGTGCTAACGTCTGTGGATGCAAGGAAACAGGTTGGAGGGATCCAACAGGATTCCTCAAATATTTAATTTGTTTCATATGTTATGTGTTGATTATATATAATCTCTGTGTGATTATATTGGTGATTAAAATCGTTGAAGGCTATAATTTAGTCGAAAATATTTTTGGTATCGTATGATACCAGAAATAAATAAAAAATTGATTTTGAAATTTGGGTAGAAAATTTATAATAAATTCAATTCAAAAGGAATGGGTGAATTTTAAAAGAAGAAATTTAAATAAACAAAGTTTTATTTTGAAAACTTATTGAATAAATTCCAAAAATATGGGAAAATATTATAAAGGAATTTCGAGTAATATTGTTTAATAGTTGAAGAAATTATTTAAGATACGGATTTTAAATATTTGAAAGAGATAAAAGAATATATTTCAAAAGGAAATAAATTTAGAAATTAAATTTGGGATTTAATTTGGGGTTGAAATTAATTTTAAAATCGATTTGGGATTTAATTTGGAGTTAAAATAAATTTTTGGAATCGATTTGGAAAATCTGATTCGGTATTGGAAAATAAAATTACAAATCAATTTGAAATTTGATTTGGTATTTGAAAGTGAATGTTTGGAAAACAATTTGAAACTCGTATATTAGTGGATATTTGAAAATTTAAATTCACAATGAGAATTTTATGGAAGAAAGGGAAATTTGTTTTAAAAATAAATATTGTTTTATTTATATGAGTGTGGAAAGGAATTTACGGATTTGGGACGTAAATTTAAAATAAATCCAGAAAGATTTATAAGTTTATTTGAATGAACCATTTTAGAATGGAATGTGGATTTTCCCTGAATGCCGAGAATGTTTTCAATATAGTGATAAATATAAATTGAAGTTGTAAAGATGGTTTAAGGGAAAAAATGTATGGAAAAATTATTTACTTAGGTTATTTTGAAAATATTTAAAGTAAAAATATAATTTAAACTATTATAGAAGTGATTATTTAAAGTTTTAAATTGATATTTAGAAATTGGATATTTAAATAGTTATATCCTATCTACTGATTTTACTTTAAAATTTGTTTTGGACTTGAATTTTTATATGCGATATTAGTATAAATTTTTTTCATAACTAATATTTACGCAAGTATTTTAAAATAATTTTATTTTTAATGTTTTTAAGTATATTTTGAATAAGTGTTTTATATTATTTTAAAACATTTGAACTCGGCTGATTTTTAGTGGAAATGAATAAATATTTCAAAATATATTCCGCGTAAGGAAAATGATTTGAAATTTGTTTTCAAAAGATTGAAATGTGGAAATTGATTTGAAATTGTTTTCAAATGGATGAAGTGTGAACTTATATCTTGCGAAGATATGTTGAAATTAAATAATTTGGAAAAATTATTTGAAATCCAATGACTGTTGTGAATGTTGATTGATAGTTAAATAACCGACTATCAATATTGGCCTTTTTAATGGCATTTGAATTTTGATGCGATCGGGAGTTGAATTACAAGTGGATATCCGAAAACCACATCGAACCTTTGTGATTGTGATGGATCTTTTATTTAAAAGATCAAAGTGAAAATTGTTGTGATTTGTTGAAATCTGAATATAACACTTATTTTTTAAAATAAGCGCTCGTTATTCGGATTAGCCGGGAGAGGATTTTGTGTCATATAACCCATTCCGAATAGTGATTCGATGAAATTAATAGCATTTGAAGATGGTGGTGAAGACCGGGTGTCTTCGAGAAGGATAGGATAACCTAGCGAATGTCTCTGCACTGAGTTGCTCCGGTATATAGATCTCCACATGTGTTGGGGAGTCCAATCGGAATTGCGCATACCTGGATTTGCAAGGGCTTCTTTCTTTATGGGACGAGGTGCCTTCGGTTCTGTTCGAACCCAGAAAAGACTTGTGTGGTTGTATGTCTGACACTACACTTTGAGATATAAAGCAGATTTCCTTCAAATACATATCTGTTGGTGGCGGAGAATTTATTCTCTTAGCTTAACACCCTTCTCTGAGACGTACGAGCTCAGAGGTTATGTAGTTGAAGGTTATCAGCGATATACTCCCAATTTGGTAGTGTGGCATGCTAAGTGCTGTTGTGTGTTGATGATCATTTGTTGATCATTTGCGACCAAAGCATGGCATTCGTGTAAAGCGTAGCTTTGTGCACAAGACCTTATCGGACCTCACACCTCGAAAATGGTCGAAACAGGAAAGATGCAGCAAGGTTATGAGGGTCGCACACTTTAGGGTATGTCATTTCCTTCTGGAAAAAGGTGGCATCATGGTATGGAGCCCAGATACTTAACCTATGTGATTGCTGCAATCTCATTTACTGTGTGGTTCTTGCTTTGTTGTTGAGGATCCTCGGATAAAGGTCGCAAACAACCAGGGGATGACATACTTGAGTAGCAGTTACCTAGTTACAAAGGTAACCCGGCCTTGCGTTGGCAGAGATCCGTGTAGGTTCTCGGGCCTCCCTCCAGAGCCGTACCCATGTAGCAGTAGGAAGTTCATTAGCCTGACCATTTGTTGGAAATCCAAAGAAACAATACGCGTCCTATGCGGTTTTAGTTGTATAACCTACCATGGAATGTGGCCGTAACCTGCTATTAAACATGGTAGCTATAGTAGGCATAAGTGCGAAATGCCTATGCTGGCTAAGATTAATATTATGCTTTCGAAATGTTTTCCACACTATGCACTAAAAATAATAATATCGAAGGATTTTCCGTATCAAGCATGTTTGACTATCATAAGGAGAAATCTCCTCCAATTCTGCGTTTGCATTGTGTGTGTGGCGGGAGACCTTATGGTAGCTTCATTTTCCAAAAAAACATAGTGGATTTCTTTTCCTTTCTTTGTGAAAATAACCATTTTTAAGATCTCACACCAGTCCCACGACTGACCTGGAGTTTATTATTCCCTTTCTAAACTCTGGGTGCCCACATTTTTCCACACGTGCAGCCTAGAGTCAGGTTATCAGTTATTCGAGAGCGAAGTCAAGAAGTTGTTATGGAGATCTACAGCAAGCTGGATGGCGAGACGTACCACTTATACTATGTAGTGTCCGTTTGCGTCTGGGTTAGGGCAAGTCAAATTTTATTGTACATAAGTTACTATAAATGCCAGTGTTTGTATTATGTCGTTGTAAACTCTGATGATGTGATGTATAAACTGATATAGTACTTTTGTTTTAAAGATGTTCATTTATATATTATATGTTGTTCCGCTGCGAATGTGAGATTCTGTTTATTGTTTCCTTTTCTTCTTCTTCTACCTATTTTTTCTTTAAACCCGGAGACTCGTACATTTGTTCCAATTTGGGCTGAATTGTTGTGGGATTTTGCCAGCTCAAAACGGGTACGGATTTGCGGGCCTTTACAGTGGTATCAGAGCATTTGGTTAAGCGACAACCTTGGCTCTATTGGTTGTTACTCATTAGAGATAGAGTCAGTAGTACTCTAGAATGAGTTTGAGAGTATTAATAGATATGAGCACGTATTTATTAGTGAATACAAAATTGTTTTGTATTGTGATGATTGGTTTGTTGAGTAGTATATGGATTGTGGTCGATATAGTCTGTACAACTCTATCGATATGAATCTCTAAACACTTGTATAGAAAAATTCGACACAATGTTGTTTTAAAATAGGGTGAATGAAATAATTTTACCCAAAACTATTCTCATAGATAAAGGAAATAATGTTTGTAAATTATTATAGTTTATGGTTGTTTGATTGTTAGGAAGTGACAATATTATTATCATTTGAATAGGAAATAGAAATTGTAACTCCAAAATTAAGAAATAAATTCACATGCAAATGGAATTTGAGAATATAAATTGTAAATGTGATTTGTAATTTAAAATGGAATTCCAGAGAAGTATTTGGAAATGTTTTGAAAATAATTTGAAAATGGAGATTTGGGAAGTTTAAATCCCTTTTGATTTTGAAGATGATTTTCAAAGGTTTTGGAAAAGTGTTTTGAAGGGTTGAAAACTCTAAACTCTTTTAGGTCGTGGGAAAATAACTTCGGTAATGACTGCAGCATCATCGATGTTCATTTTCGAGTTTTCAAGAGAGGAATTGCTGCTAAATTATTGTAAGTGGAAGTTGTTTGCAAACTGGGTTTGGTTTTAGAAATTTAAAGGATAATTTGAATTGATTTCAAAAATGGTTGTGAATTGTAGAAAAGACTCTGGAATCTTATAAAAAATAGTTATGGAATTAAATTTTATAAGGCGAAAAATAAAATTGTGAATGAATGAATAAATTTACAGTTGTAAGCAAATGAAACTGAAATTGAATGTTGAAATTCATTTCGAATTTGTAAGTAAATAAAACTGGAATTGGAATTGAATTTGATTTGTGATAAACAAAGCGAAGTATTGAAATGAAATTAGTAAGTGAAAATAATTGAAGAAATGACAAATTAATATGGTATGAAATGAATTGAATTCAATATTTATAAATGAAAGATAAATTAAATTTATATGGAATTTGAAATCCAGTTTAAATATAAGTTGTAACAACCCGCATATTTGTTGATGTTATATTGAAATATTTTATTTAAATATATTTTTTTGATACTCGGAATTTAGACCGAAAAGCTATCTTTTGCATACGGTCGAATTAGGACTCGGGACCACTCCCATTGAGTTTAAAATGCCGTTTGCGACCGTTTTGAGTATAAGCTTCAATATGTTTGGAGAAATTTGATTTTTGCTACTTTTTCACTTAGGGTTTTGATTTGGTCTGAGCCCACTTATGTATTCAGTCCCAACCCCTCTCCTCCTCATTTACTTCATTTCCAATTCCTAATACTCAAGCTTTAGCAACAATGGTGGGAGAGATGGGAAATTAAAACTCCAAAACCCTAGTTTTCTTTTGCAAATCAAGTTCTAGCTCCAAACTAATAGAAGAACCCATTGGTAAGCTTCTCTTCTTCTTCTCCAACTCAATCTCTTATCAATTTCAGAAATTCCTAAACCTAACTTTGGGAATGTTCTTCTTTTAAAGCTTAGAATCAAGCTTCTTGATTTGCATTTTGAAGAGTGGTTGATTCTCCTTTGCTTTCAAGCATCTTCTTCAATCATTTGGGTTCAAAGGTGAGATTTTTATCTCACATCTATGTCTATGATTATCTTCGATTGTTAGGAATAAATTCCTAACACATATTCATGTGTATTTGATTTTGATTTGGATAGGTTTTGTGAACATTCAAAATTTTTAGTGTTATGAGTTCAAATCTTCAAAAATCATAGCTTTGTTGTTTGAACTTGTTTTTGGTGATGCATCGAAGAGCTTATAGGGCCGAGTAGTTGATTTTCATCAACCCCTAGTGACCGTGCTCGCTCAATTGCATTTTGATGAAGATTGCATCTTCATTTTATAGGCTGGAAAGCAACCTTGATGCCAGTCAGTCGACTGGACCTTTGAGTCAGTCGACTGGCTGTAGCACATAGGCATTCCGAAGGCAACTAACAGAGGCTCGGGTCCTCTGTTTTCCCTGCATTCAGTCGACTGAATTTTTAGGTTAGTCGACTGACTGCAGGAAATTATTTTTCATGCCTCTGGTCCAGTCGACTGGACCTTTTAGTAAGTCGACTGACCTGCACCTATTTGCCTAATTGTGCATATTTTTGCTTTGTTTCCAAATTTCATCGATTCGTGTTATTTCCCACTTGTTGTTGCTACGACTTTAATGACTTCTATTCTTGGAATTTTTGGGAATACCCATTTTGATGGATTCGGATCGATTTCTTTGGATTTTTATTCACGTCTTTGAATGTGAAATTTGGTGGTTGATTGTTCTACAATCATTTTCGTGTTTTGTCACTTTAAAAATATAAAGGTTTCAATACTAGTAGTAAATATCAAAACTCTTTCCTCAAACAATTTCAATTATTTTAATACCAAATTCGTTTATAAAACTGTTTTCCAATCTATTAGTATATACAAACCTTTACCTCACTCGTATGAGAAATCTAATTAAACGGCTTAGTAAAACAAGTGGTATGAAACGCTTGCGTTTACCTCGCTGGTTAATTCTTGGACTTGTTCGATTGAATCTCTTGTGACAATATTCTAGTGGAGATCTACAATTTGTTCGTAAATATTTAAGTTAAGCTAGTGGTTATGGGACATGAAGCTAAGCTCATATATTAACTAGCTTACTGTAATTGACACTTCTTGATGATCATGAAGATCATTTTTGTGATTTAGACTAGCAATGTGCGATGTCTCTTTGTCTACGAGGGAGACTAAACCCCGTTTGTGTGAGTTTCAACTCACATATGTGGGGTAGCGCCCCATGGTCTTCGGGCCGTTCGTGTGTCAAAAATTAATGGCTAGCTACCATGAGATAGCGTCTCGTTCGTGTGATACATATGTTGGTGAGTTTTCATGCTCCCGTTCGTGTGATAGGCCTCCCCCCCATTTTGTGTGATTTCTGGATTTCGTGTGTCGAATTATGGAATTTTCTTCTTCACCTATTTTTGTGATTTCTATTGATATGATTTATCAATTTTTGTGCATAGGTGAATTCGTGTGTCATTGACTGGAATTCTTGAGATAATTTCTAGAATTTATGCTTCACCAATTTTCGTGATTTCCATTGATAAGTTTTATCAATATTTGTGCATTGGTGAATTTGTGTGTCATTGACTTTTGTGATTGACATTGATATAATCGTCAATAATTGTGGTTTGATGAACGAAATAAGGAGTATGACATTTCTTTGATTCTTGTGTAGATTTTGTGACATTGATTGATCCCTTGATGATTCTCAACTACTTATATATATCACAGCTTGGCGTTGTGATTATTGTGTGTTTAGTCATATCTCTTATTCTATATCGTTTCATCTGATATTTATAGTTAGACTGATCCGTTTATTATTTTCTTATTAAATAATACTCGGGTCAGACCGAGATGTTACAGGTGCTTCTGCTTGACTTCTCCCTAGGGATTCATTACTCAGACTTTTGGCAAACTACTTAGATTAGTAGTTTATTTTGTTGTATACACTTGAGATTTAGACTCATAGTTGTATTCTTTTGTATAGCACGTGTTGCTATTCTTTTGTATTATTGTGGTTCTTTTTGACCACTACTCTGATATACACTTCCATGTGTTAATTATGTATTCATATCTTCTTCCGCCTTTGTGATATGAATTATCTGTGACTGATTTATATTATGTTTATTTCTGTACTTGTTTCCAAAGATATTATAGCCATTGTGTAGTAGCGTTGAGTTTGTGTCGGTATGTCGGAATTCCTCTTGATAAAGTATTGAATGTTATACTATCTGACATATCGATGCTCGCACAAAGCAATTACACGGATGGTCACTCCTCAACAGCCTTATTCTCCGTGCTAGTTGGCAGCATTCATCGTAATGTTATTGGCTAGCATGGGTATAGAGGTGGGGCGTCATAGCTTGGTATCAGAGCGAAACTTCGGAACAATATGGAATGTTAGAACAAGGATCATCGTCCTAAGTCTTTCTTAGGAGTCATGCTTTAGGATTTTATTCGAGTCTTCGTACCGATTCATCCTATTTTCTTTTATGATTCCTTGTTTTATCTATCAAGAATTGCTTGATATTGAATTTGGTGAATAACCTTTTTCTTCTTCTTCTTTCTTTCTAAAGAAAGAGAAATGTCTAGACCAGGCCGCCCCAGAGCCATACCATCTAGCACTCCACCCCAGGATGGAGTTTTTATGACTGCTCAACAGCTTCTTGATTTAGTGACGAATGCTCAAGCAGCTGGAGCTAACCCGGAACCTACTCACCCAAAGTCGGGGTTTGCACGCTTGTGCAGCGATTACACTAATTTGGGCGGGGATCCATTCAAAGGTTCTGAAACTATTATTGAAGTACAGGCTTGGCTAAGGTCATGCGATCGAATCTTTTCTCGCATGAATCTTATTGACCTTCACCGAGTTCAGTTGGCCTCTAGTATGCTCCGAGAAAGAGCATTAGACTGGTACGAGCTTCTTATTTCTGAGATTAATGAAGCGGATCTCACCTGGGAGCAATTCCAGGAACGCTTCGAGTTGAAATTTGTACCAGAAGCAGAGAAATTGACATTGGCTCGACGATTTATAGACCTTGTTCAAGGTGAGTCCTCCGTGACTGATTACGTCGCCTCCTTCGAGTCGCATTCCAAATATGGGATTGAATACATCAACACCCCTTTAAAGAAGAACCAGAGGTTCGTCTATGGCTTAAACAAAAATCTCAAGAAGCCATTACTTCTAAAATTAGAAGTTTCTTTCGACCAACTCGTTGATATCGCTCTTCGTCTTGAAGAGGCGGATAGGGAGAATGATGTTGAAGTGGTGGGTTCCAAACCGAACTTCAACAACAAGAAGAGGCCAAACAAATTCAAAGGCCCTTATCCCAATAAGAAAGGGAGGCAAGCAACTCCTATTGAAAAGACCTTTTCCTCTACTCAAGGGAAATGCTATAATTGTGGTTCGAAAGACCATTTTGCGAACAAGTGTTCAAAGCCTCGTACTTGTCGCTATTGCAAAAGCCCGGACCATTTTATGCATGTATGTCCCAAACTTCAAAATAGGAAGGAGAGAAAGCTTAATGTTGCTCAAGCCCCTGGCAACACATCTCGTGGCCAAGGTATTTCTCATTCTATTCTGGATGGAATTATTTTATTTCGTGATCATCCTATTCAAGTTCTTTTTGATACGGGTGCGTCCCATTCTTTTATATCAAAAGAACTTGTTGATACTTTTTCTTTGGATGTTCTGTGTTTAATGACTTCTTTGAGAATTGCGAATCCGGTTGGTGGATCCGCGACAAGCAGTTTATTGTGTAAAGATGTCAAGATTATATTGTGTGATTTTTCTTTCCGAGCCGATTTGCATGTCATGCGTTATTTAGGCTTTGGAATGATTTTGGGAATGGATTGGCTTAACCGTTATGAAGCTCTTATCCTATGTCCTGAGTGGACTATTCATCTTCGACATCCTCAATCTGTTAAGCAGATTTCTATTAATCTTAAAGATTCAGATTCCGGCTTGGTTGCATCTTTATATTCTTTAAATCCTCGTGATGACGATGACGATGATGAGGGTGATATTATTTCTCTTATTCACGTCGTTCGTGAATTTTCTGACATATTCGAGCCCGTTTTAGGATTACCACCTAAGCGAGCAATTGAGTTCAGAATTAATCTTATTCCTGGAGCTCAACCTATCACTCGTCCTCCGTATCGTATGTCCAATAAAGAAAACGAGGAGATGCGTAAACAATTATCCGAATTGGAGACGAAGCAATTTATTCGCTCTAGTTCCTCGCCTTGGGGAGCTTCAGCTATTTTTGTGAAGAAATCCGATGGAACACTTAGGCTTTGCGTTGACTACCGCAAGCTTAATGATCTTACTATCAAAAATAAATATCCTTTACCTCGGATTGATGATCTATTCGATCAACTTAGTGGTGCTAGAGTCTTTTCACAATTAGACTTAGCTACTGGATTTCATCAGCTTCGTATTGCAGAGGATAGTATTCCTTTGAAATCGTTCCTTACTCGTTATGGATCTTATGAATGGCTTGTTATGCCATTTGGTCTAACGAATGCTCCGGCTTATTTCGTTGACCTTATGAATAGAGTTTTCAAAGACTTCCTCGACCGGTTTGTTCCCATCTTTATCGATGATATTCTTGTGTATTCTAAAACCGAGGAGGAGCATGAAAAACATCTTCGGATTGTGTTGGAAACTCTTAGGAGTAATAAATTAAAGGAAATTTTTTCTAAATGCCACTTTTGGCAATCTCGTGTGAAGTTTCTCGGTCATATTATTTTCGAATCCGGAATTTCCGTGGATCCTTCAAAGATTGAAGCGATTCAAGATTGGAAGAGACCGGAGAGTGTGACGGAGATTCGTAGTTTTCTCGGATTGGCGGGCTATTACCGTCGTTTTATCAAAGACTTTTCTAAGATTGCCGTGCCTCTCACTAGCTTGACGAAGAAAGGTGTTAAATACATTTGGTCGGACAAATGTGAAGCTTCTTTTCAGGAATTAAAAGAACTTCTTTCTAATGCTCCTATTCTCGTTATTCCCGAGGGGAATCAAGATTTCGTTGTTTATACCGATGCTAGTCGCGTTGGTTTGGGTGCCGTTCTTATGCAAAGAGAACGTGTTATTGCTTATGCTTCTAGGCAATTGAAGCATGCTGAGACTAGATATGCCACTCATGATTTAGAGCTCGCGGCTATTGTTTTCGCCCTTCGTATTTGGCGTCATTATCTTTTAGGAGAGAAATTTGTTCTTTATACCGATCATAAGTCCTTGAAGTATTTATTCTCTCAAAAGGAACTTAATTTGCGTCAACAGCATTGGCTCGAATTTTTTGCACCATATGATCTTGATATCCTTTATACTCCCGGAAAGGGAAATCGCGTTGCGGATGCACTTAGTCGAAAGCAACAAGCGGTTGTTTCTATGATGATAACCGAATGGAACGATCTCGAGATTTTATCCACTTGTGAAATTCGAGACCGTGTTTCCGATTTATGTTCATCTCTTGTTTTATGTAGCCTTGAGGCTCATCCTTCTCTTCTAGACCGCATTCTTGAAGCTCAAAGGCTAGATCCCGAATTGGCTCTTCTTGGCCAAAATGTTAAGGATAATATTGATATTGAAGGTTTGAAAAACTTTGATATCGATTCTCGTGGCGGCATTCGAAAATTTGGTAGACTTATCGTACCAAATATTGGTGATCTTCGTAAAGATATTTTAGAGGATTCCCATCGTTCTAAATTTACCATTCATCCCGGTAGCAGTTGAATGTACGCGGATATGAAGCGACTTTATTATTGGGAGGGAATGAAACTTGACATCACTAACTTCGTTAAGCGTTGCATGACTTGCCAACTGGTAAAGGCCGAACATCAAAGGCCCGGTGGGTTATTGCAACCTTTAGAAATTCCAATTTGGAAGTGGGACCAAATTTCCATGGATTTTATAGATGGCCTTCCCCTTTCTCGTTCGGGTCATGATAGCTTATGGGTGATTGTTGATAGGCTTAATAAATATGCCCATTTTATTCCCGTTCGGTCTAACCGAACCGTTCCTCTTTTGGCTAAGCTCTTTGTTAAAGAGATTGTTAAATTACATGGAGTTCCTACTTCTATTGTTAGTGATCGTGATCCATGTTTACTAGTGGATTTTGGAAGAGTCTTCAAAAAGCCTTGGGAACGAAGCTTAATTTTAGCACCGCTTATCATCCTCAGTCCGATGGACAAACCGAGCGTGTTTATCAAACTCTTGAAGATCTTCTTCGTGCATGTGTTTTTGATTTTGGTGGAAGTTGGGAAGATCATATTTCACTTGTTGAATTTTCCTATAATAATAGCTTCCAATCTAGTATTGGTATGGCACCTTTCGAGGCACTCTATGGAAGGCCATGCCGATCTCCTTCTTGTTGGCTTGAGGCCGGTGAGAAGCTGGTTTTAGGTCCAGATTTTATTCGTGATTCCACAGAAAAGATTGACCTTATTCGTCATAGGATGAAAGAAGCCCAGAGTAGACAAAAATCCTATGCCGATAATTGGAGAAAGAAGTTAGAATTTTCTGTGGGAAATCTTGTGTTCATTCGTGTGTCACCTATGAAAGGTGTTGTACGTTTCAGTCGATCAAGAAAATTAGCGCCTCGATATATTGGGCCATTTTCTATCACCGAACGTATTGGTTCCGTGGCATATCGCCTTTTATTACCTGCTCAGTTTTCTGCTATTCATGACGTGTTTCACGTTTCTCAATTACGGAAATGCCTTTGAGATTCTGATTCTATTCTTGAGCCCGGTGTTGTGGAAGAGATTGAAGTTTCACCTAATTTAACTTATGAGCAACATCCTATTCGTATCATTGCTTCGGAAGTCAAACGACTTCGAAATAAAGGTGTTCCGCTTGTTAAAGTTCAATGGTCTTCAAATCCTAAGGATTGTTCTTGGGAATCTAGAGAGTTCATCGAGCGAACACATCCGGACTTACTTCCTCGTGCTCTTTGAGGTGAACTTCTTATTTCAAACTTCTTTTGTGTTGAATATGCTTTTATGGTTGTTACTATATATATTCTTCTCAAATATTGCGAGGACGCAATTTCTTTAAGGAGGGGAGTATGTAACGACCCGCATATTTGTTGATGTTATATTTAAATATTTTATTTAAATATATTTTTTTGATACTCAGAATTTAGTCCGAAAAGCTACTTTTTGCATACGGTCGATTTAGGACTCGGGACCACTCCCATTGAGTTTAAAATGCCGTTTGCGACCTTTTGAGTATAAGCTTCGATATGTTTGGAGAAAGTTGATTTTTGCTACTTTTTCACTTAGGGTTTTGATTTGGGCTGAGCCCACTTATGTATTCAGTCCCAACCCCTATCCTCCTCGTTTACTTCATTTCCAATTCCTAATACTCAAGCTTTAGCAACAATGGCGGGAGAGATGGGAAATTAAAACTCCAAAACTCTAGTTTTCTTTTGCAAATCAAGTTCTAGCTCCAAACTAATAGAAGAACCCATTGGTAAGCTTCTCTTCTTCTTCTCCAACTCAATCTCTTATCAATTTCAGAAATTCCTAAACCTAACTTTGGGAATGTTCTTCTTTTAAAGCTTAGAATCAAGCTTCTTGAGTTGCATTTTGAAGAGTGGTTGATTCTCCTTTGCTTTCAAGCATCTTCTTCAATCGTTTGAGTTCAAAGGTGAGATTTTTATCTCACATCTATGTCTATGATTATCTTCGATTGTTAGGAATAAATTCCTAATACATATTCATGTGTATTTGATATTGATTTGGATAGCTTTTGTGAACATTCCAAATTTTTAGTGTTTTGAGTTCAAATCTTCAAAAATCATAGCTTTATTGTTTGAACTTGTTTTTGTTGATGCATCGAAGAGCTTATAGGGCCGGATAGTCGATTTGCATAAACCCCTAGTGACCGTGCTCGCTCGATTGCATTTTGATGAAGATTGCATCTTCATTTTATAGGCTGGAAAGCAGCCTTGATGCCAGTCAGTCGACTAGACCTTTGAGTCAGTCGACTGGCTGTAGCACATAGGCATTTCGAAGGCAACTAACAGAGGCTCGGGTCCTCTGTTTTCCCTGCATTCAGTCGATTGAATTTTTAGGTCAGTCGACTGACTGTAGGAAATTATTTTTCATGCCTCTGGTCCAGTCGACTGGACCTTTTAGTCAGTCGACTGACCTGCACCTATTTGCCTAATTGTGCATATTTTTGCTTAGTTTCCAAATTTCATGGATTCGTGTTATTTCCCACTTGTTGTTGCTACGACTTTAATGACTTCTATTCTTGGAATTTTTGGGAATACCCATTTTGATGGATTCGGATCGATTTCTTTGGATTTTTATTCACGTCTTTGAATGTGAATTTTGGTGGTTGATTGTTCTACAATCATTTTCATGTTTTGTCACTTTAAAAAAATAAAGGTTTCAGTACTAGAAGTAAATATCAAAACTCTTTCCTCAAATGATTTCAATTATTTTAATACCAAATTCGTTTATAAAACTGTTTTCCAATCTATTAGTATATACAAACCTTTACCTCACTCGTATGAGAAATCTAATTAAACGGCTTAGTAAAACAAGTGGTATGAAACGCTTGCGTTTACCTCGCCGGTTAATTCTTGGACTTGTTCAATTGAATCTCTTGTGACAATTTTCTAGTGGAGATCTACAATTTGTTCGTAAATATTTAAGTTAAGCTAGTGGTTATGGGACATGAAGCTAAGCTCATATATTTACTAGCTTACTGTAATTTACACTTCTTGATGATCATGACGATCATTTTTGTGATTTAGACTAGCAATGTGCGATGTCTCTTTGTCTACGAGGGAGACTAAACCCCGTTTGTGTGAGTTTCAACTCACATATGTGGGGTAGCGCCCCATGGTCTTCGGGCCGTTCGTGTGTCAAAAATTAATGGCTAGCTACCATGAGATAGCGTCTTGTTCGTGTGATACATATGTTGGTGAGTTTTCATGCTCCCGTTCTGTGATAGGCCTCCCCCCATTTTGTGTGATTTCTGGATTTCGTGTGTCGAATTATGGAATTTTCTTCTTCACCTATTTTTGTGATTTCTATTGATATGATTTATCAATTTTTGTGCATAGGTGAATTCGTGTGTCATTGACTGGATTTCTTGAGATGATTTCTACAATTTATGCTTCACCAATTTTCATGATTTCCATTGATAAGTTTTATCAATATTTGTGCATTGGTGAATTTGTGTGTCATTGACTTTTGTGATTGACATTGATATAATCGTCAATAATTGTGGTTTGATGAACGAAATAAGGAGTATGACATTTCTTTGATTCTTGTGTAGATTTTGTGACATTGATTAATCCCTTGATGATTTTCAACTACTTATATATATCACAGCTTGGCATTGTGATTATTGTGTGTTTAGTCATATCTCTTATTCTATATCGTTTCATCTGATATTTATAGTTAGACTGATCCGTTTATTATTTTCTTATTAAATAATACTCGGGTCAGACCGAGATGTTACAGGTGCTTCTGCTTGACTTCTCCCTAGGGATTCATTACTCTGACTTTTGGCAAACTACTTAGATTAGTAGTTTATTTTGTTGTATACACTTGAGATTTAGACTCATAGTTGTATTCTTTTGTATAGCACGTGTTGCTATTCTTTTGTATTATTGTGGATCTTTTTGACTAATACTCTGATATACACTTCCACGTGTTAATTATGTATTCATATCTTCTTCCGCCTTTGTGATATGAATTATCGGTCATTAATTTATGTTATGTTTATTTCTGTACTTGTTTCCGAAGATATTATAGCCACTGTGTAGTAGCTTTGAGTTTGTGTTGGTATGTCGGATTTCCTCTTGATAAAGTATTGAATGTTATACTATCTGACATATCGATGCTCGCACAAAGCAATTACACGGATGGTCGCTCCTCAACAGCCTTATTCTCCGTGCTAGTCGACAGCATTCACCGTAATGTTCTTGGCTAGCGTGGGTATAGAGGTGGGGCGTCACATAAGTGGTTGTAAACCAAATGGTGAATTGAAATTGAATTGTGTTTGGGGATGAACAAAAGAATAAAAATGGAATTGAAAATTGAATATCGGAAACCAATTTGAATTGTGTGAAATAAAATGAAGTTGTAAAATTAGTTCGAAGTGAACTAAAGATAATAAAGGTAGGAAAAAAATGGTTTGAGATAAATTGAATTGGAATTTGTAATGAATTTGTAAATGAAACTAATTTAAAATAGTGAAATGAATCAGTTGTGAATGAAAGATAATCGATAAAATTCGAGATTTAGAAGATAAATTGAATCCAAATAGAACTGAAACTGTAAATCGAATTCAAATGAAATTGAAAATGTAAAGTTTAATGAAAATGGATATATAACTTCAATAGTGAAGTAAAAATGGTATAAGAAGTAAGTATTCAAACTTTTGTAATGGAATGTGCTAAATGATTTTTGAATGTAGAAATTGGATATGCGTGTTAAAGAGCTTACAGGTGATATAAAGGAAAATGGAATTGGGATTTTATTTTTGAAGATAGATTTGAATTGCTTGACAAAAAGGTATGTATTTAAATTTCAGTATGAAATTTGATGATTTTCTTGTCCAGCCGGTTGGCTTTTTGTTTTCTTTTGAAATCTGGGGGCCTGTGGTGCCATTTTATAGCCGTACCGAGCTAGCCGCAGAAAGGAGACGCTGGCGAAATTTTCCGAAAATTTAGGAAGTTAGAAAAAATTTGAGAAAATTTTGAAAATTTGGAATTTGAGTTTCAATTTAAATTTGAATTGACTAAGAACACAATATTGTTTGAAACTTACGGTTAAAGTTGAAAGGTTAGTTAAGGTGATAATAGATCTTTGATGAAAATGATTGTTTTGAAAAGTTGGTAAAACTGTTTGATTTTGGAAAAACAATAATTGGGTTAAGGATCATTCTTCTAAACTAGAAATTTCGGGACGAAATTCTTTTAAGGGGGGAAGGATGTGACGACCCGGAAATTTTTAACATTTGAAATGGAATATTTAATTGATTTTAAATATTTGGAGGTTAGTTTAACTTGAATTTCGAATATAAATATGAATTTGGCAATTAAATTATTGAATTTAATTTATTAAAGTTGGAAAAAAATTGAATCTTCAATTTTAAGCTAACTAAAAATAATTCAAAGGCATAGAAAATCTATAATGATAATATCGAGGATAATGGAAGCTTTAAAATTGAATTTGAAAGTAATTTGTTCAGTTTTGGATTACATCTTTTAAATTGATATTTAAAAATAGCCTTTCGAGGCACGGTCTCGGAATTTAACGAAACCAGTTCCATTGCATCCGTAATATTGAATTATAATCGGATTTCAAATTAGTAGCTTCAGAGTTATCATTTGATCGTACGAGATATAAACGCCTAGACAATAATTAATCGATTTAATATAAATTTATATACTCTAATCAACAGCCGAAATTTCATCCCGTCAGCCGCTTTTCTTTCCCATCAGCCTTTTATCTCGGCCGACCTCCTCTGAAATAAGCCACCCTAGTAATCGATCCTGTCTCCTTTTCTCGTTTAAATCACGCAACCTCCTTTCTTACTCCCTCGGTTCGAAAAATCAGAAATTGATGGCCGAAGACTGAAAGAGAAAAAAATTTCGTCCCTCTTTTCAAAATCAACTTTCGATTCCAGCTTCTGCAAATTAAATCGAAATTGTAATCATGGTGGCCGCGATGTCAAAAAAAAAAGAAAAAAAAAAGAAAAAAAGAAAAGGAAAAGTAACTCGCGACTTCCTATAACAATGGCAACGAGGCGCTCACGATGTTGTGGAGCGCGAGGCGATCAAGCAAGTGTAATCGCACATGCTTGCGCGCGTATGGGGAGACCTGGGCGACTTCGTCGGCAACGAAGCATAGGGTTTCGAACGCGAAGGCAAGCTTGCGCGCGATGGCATGGCCGCGATTTCGTTCTAGGGTTTAGGAGGGTTGCAATTTTGGGCGGCTGTGGGTTCGATTTTCAGGCGAGTTTGTCACGAGGTTGGGTGGTTTGAGTTGCGGAGAATGGTGGCTTTAGAGCGCGTGACATCAGGGTTCATCGTGAATATGGTATTGAGGCATCTCGGGTTTGAGCAACAGGTATAGTTTTTGTTTTAAATTTTAAACGTAAAAGAATATTTTTACAGTAAAAAAAATTCTGTTTAAATTTAAATACACATGCATGTCTTGGTATGTATATGCAATTTTTCAAATTTTATAAATATATGGATGCAGAAAAGTATAATTTAGCAAAAAAAAGGAATGAAAAATTATTTTAGGTATATAGACAATTTTGTTTGAATATGCAGTAAGAAATTTCAGTGTTAAAAGTTTTCAAATTTATATAGATTTTTGTTTAGTATATTTGTAGTATTAAAAAAAATTAGTTTAACATTTATTTATTAGTTTAAACCCAAATTTACTAGTTAAATTAAATAATTAAATAGTGAAAAAAAATTGTTTGATTTATTCAAATATTAATAAAAATCCTATAATTATTTCACAAGGTCTAAAACCGTGAAGGAATGGTCAAAATGGAAAATGGGTTGCATGCGTAGTTAAGGAGAGATCTTCTCACTCAATCAAATATGTTTCTAATTTAATTTTTGAATAGTTAGATTTAAATCTGGTTGATTGTGTGCTTAGATGATTGAATTATTATTCGTTATATTAGTTTAGACCCTATACGCCGCATAGTAGCGGATGATATTATATTTAAACCCATATACCGCGATATTCCACCTCAAAGTGGAATTGGTATTATATATGTATTTGGAGTTGTTGATTTCCCACATTATATAGAGGATGAGACCCTATACACCGCATAATAGCGGATGATATTATATTTAAAACCATATACCGCGATATTCCACCTTGAAGTGGAATTGGTATTATATATGCATTTGGAGTTGTTGATTTCCCGCATTATATAGCGGATGAGACCCTATACGCCGCATAATAGCGGATGATATTTTATAAATCTCATATATTGTGATATTCCACCACGAAGTGGAATTGGTATTTAATTTTTGTGCTAACGTCTGTGAATGCAGGGAAACGGGTTAGAGGGATCCAACTGGATTCCTCAAATATTTAATTAGTTTCGTATGTTAAGCGTTGATTATTTATAATCTCTATTTGATTATATTGGTTATTAAAATCGTTGATGGCTATAATTTAGCCGAAAATATTTTTGGTATCGTAGTGTAACGCCCCACCTCTATACTCACGCTAGCCAAGGACACTACAGAGTAATACCGTCAACTAGCGCGAAGAATAAGGCTGTTGAGGAGCGACCCTCCGTGTAGTTGCTTTATGCGAGCACCGATATGTCAGATAGAATAACATGCATTTCATTTCAAGAGGAAATCCGACATACCGCTACAAACTCAAAGCTACTACACAGTGGCTTTTTATGATCTTCGGAAATAAATATAGAAAAAAGCATAACACAAATCAGTCACAGGTATCCATATCACAAAGGCGGAAAAAGATATGAATATAACACATAGATGTGTATATCAGAGTAGTGGTCTAACAAGATCCACAATATCACAAAAGAATAGTTGTAAGTGCTACACAAAAGAATAAGTATACATCATGGGGTCTATATCTCAAATGTATACAACAAAATAAACTACTAATCTAAGTAGTTAGCCAAAAGTCAGAATAATAATCCCAGATGAGGAGTCAAGCAAGAGCACCTGTAACATCTCGGTCTGACTCGAGTATTATTTAATAAGAAAATGATAAACGGATCAGTCTAAATATATCAGATGAAATGATATAGAATAAGAGATATGGCAAAAACTTATAATAACCATAATGTCATACTGTGATAAGCATGTAATTGAAAATCAACAAGAGATTAATCAATATCACAAGAATCTTCTCAAAGATAAAAAGGATTGTCATACTCTTTATTTCATTCACCAAACCATAAATATTGACTATTATATCAATGCCAATCACAAAAGTTAATGACACACAAATTCACGAAGGCACAAATATTGATAGAACTTATCAATGAAACCACAAAAGTTAGTGAAACACAAGTTCTAGAAATCGTCAATAGAAATCTAGAAATCACAAAAAGGGGGGAGGCCTATCACAAAACGGGAGCATAAAAACTCACCAACACGTGTATCACAAAATGGAACGTTATTCCATGGTTGTTAACCATTAATTTTTTTAGCCGAAGCTCCACAAAACGGTCCGAAGACCATGGGTCGCTACCCCACCAATTTGAGTCGAAACTCCACAAAAACGGGGTTTAGTCTCCCTCGCAGACAAAGAGACATCGAACATTGCTAGTCTAAATCACAAAAATGATCATCATTGATCATTAAGAAGTGTCAATTACACTAAGCTAGCAAATAGATGAGTTTAGTTTCATATCCCATAACCACTAGCTTAACTTAAATATTTACGAACAAATTGTAGATCTCCACTATAAAATTGTCACAAGAGGTTCAGTCGAACAAGTCCAAGAATAAACCGACGAAGTAAACGCAAGCGTTTCATACCACTCATTTTACTAAGCCGTTTAATTAGATTTCTCATACGAGTGAGGTAAAGGTTTGTATATACTAGTAGATTGGAAAACGGTTTGAGAAAACGAGCTTTGTAAATAAAATAGTGTTGAAATCATTTGGAATGAAGAGTTTTGATATTTACTACTAGTATTAAAACCTTTATATTTTTAAAGTGACAAATCACAAAAGTGATTGTAGGAACAATCAATCATCAAAATTCACATACGAAGATGTGAATCAAATCCAAAGAAATCGATTCTGAATCCATCAAAGTGGATATACCCAAAATTTCTTAAAATAGAAGTTATCAAAGTTGACAAAGGAGATAAAAACTAATCGAAGAAGTAGAATCGATTAAAGATTGGAAAACAAAACAAATAGCACATAAATAGGCAAAACAGGTAAATAGGAGCAGGTCAGCCGACTGAATTCCCTGAGTCAGTCGACTGAACACATACCTGAGAAATTTTCGGGCTTCAGCTCAGTCGACTGACTCAGAAAATTCAGCTGACTGAACCTAAATTCCTGCATTTCCTACCCTATTTCAAATGAAGTGCAAACTCACTCAATTTGCAATCGGACAAGCACAGACGCTAGGGGTTTACGCCAATCGGCAACCCGGTCCTATTGGCTCGTCGATGCATCACCAAAACATGATCAAAACATCAAAGTTAGGATTTTTAAAGATTTGAACCCCAAAAACAATAAAAATTGGAATATTCACCAATTCAATCCAAACCAAAAGCAAATGCAGATGAATAAGTGTTAGGAATTCATATCCAACAACCAAAGATAATTATAGTCATAGATGTGAGATAAAAATCTCACTTTTAAACCCAAAACAAATGAAGAAGAAGCTATAGAGCAATGGAAAGAACAATCACTCTTCAATTCCAACCCAAAGATATTGAATCTAAGATTAAAAGAGAAACATTTCCTAAATTAGGTTTAGGAATTTCTGAAATTGGTAAGAGAATGAGTTGGAGAAGAAGAAGATGAGGCTTACCAAAGCTTCTTCTATAAATTTGGAGCTAGAACTTGATTTGCAAAAGAAAACTAGGGCTTGGAGTTTTAATTTCCCATTCCTCTCTCCATTGTTGTTAAAGCTTGATTATTAGGAATTAGAAATGAAGTAATGAAGAGGAGAGGGGTGAAGCTTGGGTCTAATGGGCTGAAACAAAACCAAAGCCCTAAGTGAAAAAGTGGCAAAATTCCACTAACTCCAAACATATCAAAGTTTATACTCAAAAAGATCGCAACCGTCATTTTGAACTCAATGAGGGTGGTCTCGAATCCTAATTTGACTGTTCGCAAAAAGTATCTTTTTGGACTATAATCCGACTAACGATGAAATATTTAAATAAAATATTTAAATACTCAATCGTAAAATATGTGGGTTATTACAGACTCCCCTCCTTAAAGAAATTACGTCCTCGCAATATTTAAGAAGAAAATATATATTAACACCCATGAAAGCATATTCAACACAAAGAAATTTGAAATAAAAAGTTCACCTTAAAGAGCAGAGAAAGTAAGTCCGGATGTGTTCGCTCAATGAATTCTCTAGATACGCAAGAGCAATCCTTAGGATTTGAGGACCATTGGATTTTAACAAGCGGAACATCTTTATTTCTAAGGCACTTGACCTCTAAAGCAATAATGCGAATAGGATGTTGCTCATAAGTTAAATTAGCTGAAACTTCAATTTCTTCCACAACAACTGGCTCAAGAATAGAATCGGAATCTCGAAGGCACTTCCGTAATTGAGAAACGTGAAACACGTCATGAATAGCAGAAAAATGAGCCGGTAATAAAAGGTGATAAGCCACGGAACCAATACGTTCAGTGATAGCAAATGGACCAATATATAGAGATGCTAACTTTCCCGATCGACTGAAACGCACAACACCCTTCATAGGTGAAGCACGAATAAACACAAGATCTCCTATAGAAAATTCTAATTTCCTTCTTCGGTTATCGGCATAGGATTTTTGTCTACTCTGGGCTTTTTTCATCCTATGACGAATAAGGCAATCTTCTCTGTGGAGTCACGAATAAAATCTGGACCTAAAACCAGCTTCTCACCTGCCTCAAGCCAACAAGAAGGAGATCGGCATGGCCTTCCATAGAGTGCCTCGAAAGGTGCCATACCAATGCTAGATTGGAAGCTATTATTATAGGAAAACTCAACAAGAGAAATATGATCTTCCCAACTTCCACCAAAACCAAGAACACATGCACGAAGAAGATCTTCAAGAGTTTGATTCACACGCTCAGTTTGTCCATCGGACTGGGGTTGATAAGCGGTGCTAAAATTAAGCTTCGTTCCAAAAGCTTTTTGAAGACTCTTCCAAAATCCACTAGTAAATAATGGATCACGATCACTAACAATAGAAGTAGGAACTCCATGCAATTTAACAATTTCTTTAATAAAGAGTTTGGCCAAAGGAGGAACGGTTCGATTGGACCGAATGGGAATGAAATGGGCGGATTTAGTAAGACTATCAACTATTACCCATAAGCTATCATGACCCGAACGAGAACGGGGAAGGCCGTCTATAAAGTCCATGGAGATTTGGTCCCACTTCCAAATTGGAATTTCTAAAGGTTGCAATAACACACCGGGCCTTTGATGTTCAGCCTTAACAAGCTAGCAAGTCATACAACACTTAACAAAGTTAGCAATATCAGATTTCATTCCCTCCCAAAAATAAAGTTGCTTCATATCTGTGTACATTTTACTACTACCGGGATGAATGGTAAATTTAGAACGATGAGAATCTTCTAAAATGTCTTTATGAAGACCACTGATATTTTGCACGATAAGTCTACCAAATTTTCGAATACCGCCACGAGAATAATATCATAGTCTTTCAAACCTTCAATATCAATTTTATCCCTAATATTTTGGCCAAGAAGAGCCAATTCGGGATCTAGCTTTTGAGCTTCAAGAATGCAGTCTAGAAGAGAAGGATGAGCCTCAAGACTACATAAAACAAGAGATGAACATAAATCGGAAACATGATCTCGAATCTCACAAGTAGATAAAATCTCGAGATCATTCCATTCGGATAACATCATAGAAACAACCGTTTGTTGCTTACGACTAAGTGCATCGGCAACACGATTACCCTTTCCGGGTGTATAAAGAATATCAAGATCATATGCTGCAAGAAATTCGAGCCAACGTTGTTGACGCAAATTAAGTTCCTTTTGAGAAAACAGATACTTCAAGGATTTATGATCAGTGTAAAGAATAAAATTTTCTCCCAAAAGATAATGATGCCAAATACGAAGGGCGAAATCAATAGCCGCGAGCTCTAAATCATGAGTGCCATATCTAGTCTCAGCTGGCTTCAATTGCCTAGAAGCATAAGCAATAACACGTTCTCTTTGCATAAGAACGGCACCCAAACCAACGTGACTAGCATCGGTATAAATAATAAAATCTTGATTCCCCTTGGGAATCACAAGAATAGGAGCATCGGAAAGGAGTTCTTTTAATTTCTGAAAAGAAGCTTCACATTTGTCCGACCAAATGTATTTAACTCCCTTCTTAGTCAAATTAGTAAGAGGGACGGAAATTTTTGAAAAGTCTTTTATAAAACGACGGTAATAGCCCGCTAATCCAAGGAAGCTATGGATTTCCGTCACACTCTCTGGTCTCTTCAAATTTTGAATCGCTTCAATCTTTGAAGGATCCACGGAAATTCCGGATTCGAAAATAATATGACCGAGAAACTTCACACGAGATTTCCAAAAGTGGCATTTAGAAAATTTCGCTTTCAATGGATTACTCCTAAGAGTTTCCAACACAATCCGAAGATGCTTTTCATGTTCCTCCTCGGTTTTAGAATACACAAGAATATCATCAATAAAGATGAGAACAAACCGATAGAGGAAGTCTTTGAAAACTCTATTCATAAGGTCAACGAATAAGCCGGAGCATTCGTTAAACCAAATGGCATAACAAGCCATTCATAAGATTCATAACGAGTACGGAACGATGTCAAAGGAATGCTATCCTCTGCAATACGAAGCTGGTGAAAACCGGTAGCTAAGTCTAATTGTGAAAAGACTCTAGCTCCACTAAGTTGATCGAATAGATCATCAATCCGAGGTAAAGGATATTTATTCTTAATAGTAAGACCATTAAGCTTACGGTAGTCAACGCAAAGCCTAAGTGTACCATCGGATTTCTTCACAAAAATAGCCGTAGCTCCCCAAGGAGAGGAACTAGAGCGAATAAATTGCTTCGTCTCCAATTTAGATAATTGTTTGCGCAACTCCTCATTTTCTTTATTGGACATACGATAAGGAGGACGAGTAATAGGTTGAGCTGCAAGAATGAGATTAATTCTAAACTCAATTGCTCGCTAAGGCGGTAATCCTAAAACGGGCTCAAATATGTCGGAAAATTCACGAACAACGTGAATAAGAGAAATAATATCTTCCTCATCATCATTATCGTCATCATGAGGATTTAAAGAATATAAAGATGCAACCAAGCTGGAATCCGAATCTTTAAGGTTAATAGAAATCTGCTTAACAGATTGAAGTTGTCGAAGATAAATAGTCTGCTCAGGACATAGGATTTAGGCTTTATAGTGGTTAATCCAGTCCAATCCCAAAATCATTCCAAAGCCTAAGTAGCGCATAACATACAAATCGGCTCGGAAAGAAAAATTACACAAAACAATCTCGACATCTTTACACAATAAACTGATTGTCGTGGATCCACCAACCGGATTCGTAATTTTCAAAGAAGTCATTTTACACAAAACATCCAAAGAAAAAGTATCAATTAGTTCTTTTGAAATAAAAGAATGGGACGCACCCGTATCAAAAAGAACTCGAATTGGATGATCACGAAATAAAATAATGCCATCAAGGATAGAATGAGAAATACCCTTACCACGAGATGTGTTGCCAGGGGCTTGAGCAACATTAAGCTTTCCCTCCTTCCTATTTTGAAGTTTGGGACAAGAAGACAAATAATGATCCAGGCTTTTGCAATAGCAATAAGTATGAGGCTTTGAACACTTGTTCACGTAATGGTCCTTAGAACCTCAGTTGTAGCATTGCCCACCACTTGGGGTAGAAGTCTTAGTTGCCGGAGAGGCTTGCTTCCCTTTCTTATTGTTGGGATAAGGACCTTTGAACTTATTAGGCCTTTTCTTGTTGTTGAAGTTTGGTTTAGCACCCGTGACTTCAACATCACTCTCCCTATCTGCCTCTTCAAGACGAAGAGCGATATCAACGAGTTGATCAAAAGAAACTTCTAACTTTAGAAGTAATGGCTTCTTGAGATTTTTGTTCAAGCCATATACAAATCTTTGGTTCTTCTTCAATGGGGTGTTATCTATTTGACCCCGTATTTAGAAAGTGACTCGAAGGATGCGACATAATCTTCCACGGAAGATTCACCTTGAATAAGGTCTATGAAACGACGAGCCAATGTCACCTTCTCAGCTTCTAGCACAAATTTTAACTCGAATCGTTCCTGGAATTTCTCCCAAGTAAGATCCGCTTCAATTATTTCGGAAATCAGAAGCTCATACCAGTCTAATGCTCTTTCTTGGAACATACTAGAGGCCACCTGAACACAGTGAAGATCAATAAGATTCATGCGTGAAAAGATTCGATCACATGTTCTTAGCCAATCCTGAACTTCAATAATGGTTTTAGAACCTTTAAATGTCTTCCCATCCAAGTTGGTATAATCGTTGCACAAGCGTGCAAATCCAGATTTAGGGTGAGTAGGTTCCGGATTAGAACCGGCTGCTTGAGCATTATTTACTAGATCATGAAGCTGCTGGGCAGACATAAATACTCCATCCTAGGGAGTAGCACTAGATTGACCGGCGGTGGGACGACCAGGTCTAACCATTTCTCTTCATTAAGAAAGAAAGAAGAAGAAGAAAAAGGTTATTCACAAAATGAATATCAAACAACAATGATTGATAAAACAAGGAATCACAAAAGAAAATAGGATAAGATGGTACGAAGAACGAATTAAATCCTAAGGCATGACTCCTAAGATGGACTTAGGACGATGATCCTTGTTAAATTATTCTGCATTGTTACGAAGTTTGGCTCTGGTACCAAGCTGTGACGCCCCACCTCTATACTCACGCTAGCCAAGGACACTATAGAGTAATGCCGTCAACTAGCGTGAAGAATAAGGCTGTTGAGGAGTGACCCTTCGTGTAGTTGCTTTATGCGAGCACCGATATGTCAGATAGAATAACATGCATTTCATTTCAAGAGGAAATCCGACATGCCGATGCAAACTCAAAGCTACTACACAGTGGCTATATATAATCTTCGGAAACAAATATAGAAATAAGCATAACACAAATCACTCACGGGTATCCATATCACAAAGGCGGAAAAAGATATGAATATAACACATAGATGTGTATATCAGAGTAGTGGTCTAACAAGATCCACGATATCATAAAAGAATAGTTGCAAGTGCTACACAAAAGAATAAGTATACATCATAGGGTCTATATCTCAAATGTATACAACAAAATAAACTACTAATCTAAGTAGTTAGCCAAAAGTCAGAATAATAATCCCAGATGAGGAGTCAAGCAAGAGCACCTGTAACATCTCGGTCTGACCCGAGTATTATTTAATAAGAAAATGATAAACGGATCAGTCTAACTATAAATATCGGATGAAATGATATAGAATAAGAGATATGGAAAAAACGTATAATAACCATAATGTCATACTGTGATAAGTATGTAATTGAAAATCAATAAGAGATTAATCAATATCACAAGAATCTTCTCAAAGATAAAAAGGATTGTCATACTCTTTATTTCATTCACCAAACCATAAATATTGACTATTATATCAATGCCAATCACAAAAGTTAATGACACACAAATTCACCAAGGCACAAATATTGATAGAACTTATCAATGAAACCACAAAAGTTGGTGAAACACAAGTTCTAGAAATCGTCAATAGAAATCCAGAAATCACAAAAAGGGGGGAGGCCTATCACAAAACGGAAGCATAAAAACTCACCAACACGTGTATCACAAAATGGAATGTTATTCCATGGTTGTTAACCATTAATTTTTTTGAGCTGAAACTCCACAAAATGGTCCGAAGACCATGGGTTGCTACCCCACCAATTTGAGTCGAACCTCCACAAAAACGGGGTTTAGTCTCCCTCGCAGACAAAGAGACATCGCACATTGCTAGTCTAAATCACAAAAATGATCATCATGATCATTAAGAAGTGTCAATTACACTAAGCTAGCAAATAGATGAGTTTAGCTTCATGTCCCATAACCACTAGCTTAACTTAAATATTTACGAACAAATTGTAGATCTCCACTATAAAATTGTCACAAGAGGTTCAATCGAACAAGTCCAAGAATTAACAGACGAAGTAAACGCAAGTGTTTCATACCACTCGTTTTACTAAGCCGTTTAATTAGATTTCTCATACGAGTGAGGTAAAGGTTTGTATATACTAGTAGATTGGAAAATGGTTTGAGAAAACGAGCTTTGTAAATAAAATAGCGTTGAAATAATTTGGAATGAAGAGTTTTGATATTTACTACTAGTATTAAAACCTTTATATTTTTAAAGTGACAAATCACAAAAGTGATTATAGGAACAATCAATCATCAAAATTCACATACGAAAATGTGAATCAAATCCAAAGAAACCAATTCTGAATCCATCTAAGCGGATATACCAAAAATTTCTTAAAATAGAAGTTATCAAAGTTGAAAAAGGAGATAACAACTAATCGGAGAAGAAGAATCGATTAAAGATTGGAAAACAAAGCAACTAGCACATAAATAGGCAAAACAGGTAAACAGGAGCAGGTCAGTCGACTGAATTCCCTGAGTCAGTCGACTGAACACATACCTGAGAAATTTTCGGGCTTCAGCTCAGTCGACTGACTCAGAGAATTCAGTCGACTGAGCCTAAATTCCTACATTTCCTACCCTATTTCAATTGAAGTGCAAACTCACTCAATTTGCAATCAGACAAGCATGGACGCTAGGGGTTTACGCCAATCGGCAACCCGGTCCTATTGGCTCCTCGATGCATCACTAAAACATGATCAAAACATCAAAGTTAGGATTTTTAAAGATTTGAACCCCAAAAACACTAAAAATTGGAATATTCACCAATTCAATCCAAACCAAAAGCAAATGCACATGAATAAGTGTTAGGAATTCATATCCAACAACCAAAGATAATTATAGTAATAGATGTGAGATAAAAATCTCACCTTTAAACCCAAAATAAATGAAGAAGAAGCTATAGAGAAATGGCAAGAACAATCACTCTTCAATTCCAACCCAAAGAGCTTGAATCTAAGCTTAAAAGAGAAACATTTTCTAAATTAGGTTTAGGAATTTCTAAAATTGGTAAGAGAATGAGTTGGAGAAGAAAAAGACGAGGCTTACCAAAGCTTCTTCTATAAATTTGGAGCTAGAACTTGATTTGCAAAAGAAAACTAGGGCTTGGAGTTTTAATTTCCCATTCCTCTCTCCATTGTTATTAAAGCTTGAGTATTGAGAATTAGAAATGAAGTAATGAAGAGGAGAGGGGTGAAGCTTGGGTCTAATAGGCTGAAACAAAACCAAAGCCCTAAGTGAAAAAGTGGCAAAATTCCACTAACTCCAAACATATCAAAGTTTATACTCAAAAAGATCGCAACCGTCATTTTGAACTCAACGGGGGTGGTCTCGAGTCATAATTTGACTGTTTGCAAAAAGTAGTTTTTCGGACTATAATCCGACTAACGATGAAATATTTAAATAAAATATTTAATACTCAATCGTAAAATATGCGGGTTGTTACACGTAGGATACCAGATATGAATAAAAATTTGATTTTGAAATTTGGGTAGAAAATTTATAATAAATTCAATTCAAAAGGAATGGGTGGATTTTAAAAGAAGAAATCTAAATAGATAAAGTTTTATTTTGCAAACTTATTAAATAAATTCCAAAAATATGGGAAAATATTTTTATAAAGGAATTTCGAGTAATATTGTTTAATAGTTGAAGAAATTATTTAAAATACGGATTTTAAATATTTGAAAGAGATAAAAGAATTTATTTCAAAAGGAAATAAATTTAGAAATTAAATTTAGGATTTAATTTGGGGTTGAAATTAATTTTAGAAATCGATTTGGGATTTAATTTGGAGTTAAAATAATTTTTTGAATCGATTTGGAAAATCTGATTCGGTATTGGAAAATAAAATTAGAAATCAATTTGAAATTTGATTTGGTATTTGAAAGTGAATGTTCGGAAAATAATTTGAAAATCGTATATCAATGGATATTTGAAAATTTAAATTCACAATGGGAATTTTATGAAAGAAAGGAAAATTTGTTTTAAAAATAAATATTGTTTTATTTTTATAAGTGTGGAAAGGAATTTACGGATTTGGGACGTAAATTTAAAACAAATCCAGAAAGATTTATAAGTTTATTTGAATGAACCATATTAGAATGGAATGTGTATTTTCCCTGAAGGCCGAGAATGTTTTCAATATAGTTATAAATATAAATTGAAGTTGTAAAGATGGATTAAGGGAAAGAATGTTTTGAAAAGTCATTTACTTAGGTTATTTTAAAAATCTTTAAAGTAAAAATATAATTTAAACTATTATAGAAGTGATTATTTAAAGATTTAAATTGATATTTGTTTTAGAAATTGGATATTTAAATAGTTATATCCTATCTACTTATTTAATTTTAAAATTTATTTTCGACTTGAATTTTTATATGCGATATTAGTATAATATTTTTTCATAACTAATATTTAAGCAAATATTTTAAAATAGTTTTATTTTAAACGTTTTCAAGTATATTTTAAATAAATATTTTATATTATTTTAAAATGTTTGAACTCGGCTGATTTTCAGTGGAAATGAATAAATATTTGGAAATATATTCCGCGTAAGGGAAATGATTTGAAATTTGTTCTCAAAAGATTGAAATGTGGAAATTGACTTGAAATTGTTTTCAAATGGATGAAGTGTGAACTTCTATCTTGCGAAGATATGTTGAAATTAAATAATTTGAAAAAATTATTTGAAATCCAGTAACTGTTGTGAATGTTGATCGATAGTTAAATAACCGACTATCAATATTGGCCTTTTTAATGGAATTTGAATTTCGATGCGATCGGGAGCCGAATTCCAAGTGGATATCCGAAAACCACATCAAACCTTTGTGATTGTGATGGATCTTTTATTTAAAAGATCAAAGTAAAAATTGTTGTGATTTGTTGAAATCTGAATATAACACTTATTTTTTTAAAATAAGCGCTCGTTATTCGAATTAGCCGGGAGAGGACTTTGCGTCATATAACCCATTCCGAATAGTGATTCGACGAAATTAATAGCATTTGAAGGCGGTGTGTAACGTATGCGGATTTTCGTTGCCGAAAAACCGAATAGTTATGGGTTTTTAAAAAGAATTTAAGAAAAGAAAAGGAAAGAAGACATTAAGAAAAGAGAAGAGAAGAAGATAGAAAATAGGGAGGAGAGAAAACAGAAGATAGAAAATTTTAAAATAGAACGGAACCGGACACAACAGAACAACATCAGAATCTCACAATTCGCAGCGGAACAACATATAATAATAAATGAATAATCTTTAAACAAAGAACTATATCAGTTATTACATTTTATCACATTACATTACATCATATCATCATATCATCAGAGTGTACAACAACAACAAACAGTGCAGCGGAAAAAGAAATACTATATAAGTAATATGCCATGCCATCCAGCTTGCCTCCAGCAACTCCAGAATATCCTGATAAACCTTAACTCTTAACTGCCCGTGTGGAAATTGGTGGGCACCCAGAGTTTAGGAAGGAAAACAATAAACTCCAAGTCAGTCATGTGACTGGTGTGAGAACTCAAAACAGTTTATTTATCTTTAAAATCAAAATAGAGGAATACTTTTAAAGTCAATTCGCAATGCTTTTAAAAATGAGACTACCATAAGACCTCTTGCCACACACACAATGCAAACGCAGACTTGGAGAAGATTTCTCCTTATGATAGCCAAAGATGCTTGATACGCATTAAAACCAAATCAATTTTGATATTATTATTAGTGCATAGTGTAGAAGAAATTCATTTCGAAAGTAGAATATAAATCTTAGCCAGCATAGGTACCATTATATTATGCCTACTAATAGCTACCATATTAGATGGCAGGTTCTACAACTAAAACCGTACAAGTTTCGTATTGTTTCTTTGGATTTCCAACGAATGATCAGGCCAAGGAACTTCCCATTGCCACATGAGAATGCCTCTGCATGGACATCCCCGAGAACCAAACCGGATCTCTACCAACACAAGGCCGGGTTACCCCTAACTGAGTAACAACTGACCGAATATGCCATCCCCCGGTCCTTTGGGACCTTTTCACCGAGCGCTCGTAATCAATTCACACAATCATAACAAAGTGTTTTCAACATGAGTAAGTATCTTGGCTCCATACCATGATACCACCCTTTTCCAGAAGGAAATGGACACATCCTAAAGGGTGCTACCCCTCATAACCTTGCTGTTTCTTTCCTGCTTTGACCATTCACGGGGTGTGAGGCTCGACGAAGTCACGTCCACAAAAACATACTTTATACAAAAGCCATGCTTTGGGTCAACAAATGATCAACACAATGATCACAAGGATAGACGATCAAATAAACGATCCTATCACAAAAAATCAACACAATGATCATTTCAGCATCACTCAGCATGTCACATTACCAAATTGGGAATATATCGCTGATAACATTCAACTACATAACCTATGAGCACGTACGTCTCAGAGAAGGGTGTTAAGCTAAAAGAATAAATTCTTCGCCACCAACAGAAATATATTTGAAAGAAATCGGCTTTATATCTCAAATTGTAATGTCAGGCATACAATCCATACAAGTCTGTTCCGGGCTCGAACAAAACCGAAGGCACTTCTTACGAAGCCCTTGCAATACGGGTATTCACAATCCCAATCGAATTTCCCATCACTTAAGGAATCTCTATACCAGGAGCTACCCAGTGCAGAGACAATCGATAGGTCATCCTATCGTTTTCACAAATACTCGGTCTTCAACACCGATCTTCAATGCAATTCACAACGACGTATCACATATTCGGAATGGGTTATACGACCCCATGGTCCTTTCCCGGTTAACCCGAATAGTGAGCGCTTATTCAAAAATAAGTGTGGCATTCAAATTCAAACAAATCACATCATATACCCATTCAAAGGGAAATATTGATAGTCGACTATTGAACTATCAATTGATATGCATACATCACCAGATTCCAAATAATTTTCCAAATTATTTATTTTCCAAAATATCTTTACAAGATATATAATTTTCACACTTCAAAAATAAATCAATATTTATTTTCAAACAAATTCTACTTTTCATTTATAAATTCCATAATGAATTTATATTCCAAAATATTCATGCATATACGATTTCAATTATCCATTTTCAATTTATCTTCTAAAAGATAAATTCTAAATATTCATTTCATATTGGAAAACATTTCCATACTTATTAAACATAAGCAATTCACAAATCTTTTTATTTTCAACACTTAGAAAATATTCAATATACTTAAATCGAATTAAGTATATGTTTCATTCTATTAAGGAAATCATTCACTTAAACATATTTATTTGGGTCAAAACGAATGTTGCGTAAAACATCGTTACGACAACCCAAAATCACTAGTATAGGGATTCGAAATTAAAATAGATATATAAATCCCAATAATACACAAAACATTTCCTTTCGGGAATCATTTACTATAACAACAGTGTTATAGTCCACTATTTCCTTTCATTTCTCGAAAACGTCTATTTCAACAATAAATGTTGAAATCTATGGTTTCGAATCTCAACACATTTTTAAAACATCGTTAGATCGTTTTAATTCTATTTAAAACATTCACATTCAAACCATTTTCTTTAACGTGTTATTCACTATTCAAAAACGTGAATATACTACGTTAATCAATTTCATCATTTTATTCATTTTATTTCAAAGGATTATTCACAGTCAAAACGTGAATATAACTCCATTTATAGGTTTCAACAATTAACTTATCAAAATAAATCATTTGCGAATTTATAAAACAACGTTTATAAATTCCATTTCTATTTATTTATAACAACTTCCTTTTACAAATTTCCTTTATTAATCTATTCCAGTTTATAACTCAATTATAACTAAAAATTCATATTATAAGTTAAATACTTATAAAACGATTATTTTACAAAATCGTTCTTTTAAAGACTTTCAAATTTATGAATCTTATAACTTATAAGATCCATTTATTTTGCCTAACTATTCTTCAAATAATTTCACCAAATTTATAAATCTTACTATTTATAAATTTCATTTATAACTTCACAGTTTATAATTCTATAAATTTCATTCATTTATGAAATTCATTTTCACTTCATTCAAACACTTATAAAAACTCGTTTTATAATGTCAATATTTCAATTTATAAATATCCATTTATAAATCTCTAAATATAAATCAAATTATATTATTCTTTAAAACGTCTTTAAATTCCTTTAAAAACTTCACCATTTTGATTTATAAAATAATAAAATTTTATAAATCCTATATTTAAACTTTTTATAACAAGTTCAGAATCCCAATTTAAACTCTTTTATAAAGTCATAAATTCCTTATTTTCAAAAATCAGCTTTTAACTATATTTCTTAAAAATCATAATTTTTATAACTTTAAAAATTATAACGTTTATTTATTTAAAATGGATCAATTCTAAAAATATAGTATATTTTCAAAAATCACTTTAAAATTATTTTAAAATCCCAAAATCTGGGTCCAATGATGCTACACACCAAATAGTCAATCACGACAAACAACGATATCATATATCGATATGATAATCCATCAAATATCAAAATATCTGAAAATCAAATAAAAACTGTTGAGGAATCCAGTTGGATCCCTCCAACCTGTTTTCCTGCATCCAAAAACATTAGCACAATACCAATTTCGCTCCAGTACGAAATTATCGCGGTACATGTTCTTATTTAATATTATCCGCTTAATAACGGCGTAATAGGGTCTCATCCGCTAAACAAAAAATGCGGGAAATCAATCAACTGCAATATATACATATGCCAATATATATATTGATATTATATATAATACCAATTTCACTGTTTATGAAATATTCGCGGTATATGTTTTTAATAAATAACATCCGCTTACTAACGGCGTATAATGTCTATTTTAACAATCAATATATAACAATCATCATTCAAACATGCATTCAAATATTTTAAATCTAACTATTTAAAATAAAATCGAAACCGATTCGATTGAGTGAGAAACTCTCACTTTGATTTAAATTCCGTTTCAGCTTTTATTTCGAATAAAATTAAACGGACGTTTAATTTTACCAAAAATTCTCACTAACTCCAAACGACTCCAAACCAACTCCATCGCGTAGTGCTCGTCCATACGATTCCAACGCAACTGGTTTTGCATTTTTTCGACCTCGTATGAAAAAGATATGAATATTTAAAGTTTACTCGATTTATTTATAACTAATAACAACATTTCAATTATAATTTTATAACCTAAATCAATATCTGCCGTCCATCCTTTCCTAGAACCATCTGGGCCGCGTGTTGCTTCTCCCCCATCTCCTTCTTCGTACGCGTGAACCCCCCCCCCCCCCCCCCCCCCCCATAGCCGAACCCATTACGTCCATTTAGGGTTAAACATTGCAACCCCAAAACTCGACAAAACCCCATCACCTCCACGCCATTCGAACCCCCTCAGCCACCTCCACACTCGCCCAGAACCATGAAGAACTCGGTCGCCCTATACACACGCAAATCGAGAATGAACGCGCGGCCTTTGAATGCAATTTGCCGTCAATCCGTGCAACGAAACACGATCATAACCGTTGAATATAAGGATCTCACGTAGCTCTACAACTTTGTAGTTGGAGATTTCTTGAATGGGTTTGTGGATTGAAAGATAATTGAAGAAAAGAGACTGCAATTTTCGGCCATCCATTTCAGTTGCTGGCGGCTAGGGTTTGTTTTTCTTTTTAATTTTTTTTTATTTTTTTAAATGGGGGGCTATTTATAAGAGAACGAACGACACTATTCATCCCGGAAATTCCGAACTCCGATTTACGCGTCGTAACCAGCGTTTCTAGGGTTTACCCCGCGTTCCGGACACAATGGAACAGGTTTCGGAAGCTAATTCGGAAGTATGTGCGAGTTATGGCCGTAAACGCTCAATTTAAATTAAACCGATTTAAGTCGATTTCTAGGCGTTTTAATTTGTACAGGACAAACGGTAAATCCAATTGACTTGAAATTTGAAACCCTAAAATAATATCACATTACGGATCCGATGAAACTGGTTTCGTCGAAATCCGAGACTTTTTGAAAAATGTCTATTTTCACTCGCCAAATTTAAAATAAAAATAAATCGATGCGTTTCGAGCTGCCACGATCAAACGGTAACTCCGATTGAGACGAAATTTGAAATCTGGCAATAACTAACTATTACGGATCCAATGGAACTGGTTTCGTTCAATTCTGAGACTGTTCAAAAATTGGCTATTTTTACTAGTCGATTTTAATATTAAAATATTCAATTTTCACAAATTAACTTTTAATTCGATTTTAAAAGTTCTAAAATATCGTTCTAACTCCCATATGATAAAATAACATTTTACAAATCATTTTCAATCATATTTAACTCAATTTTCAATTATTTACATAATTTAACATATTAAATTATCGATTTAATAATCCAATTAAATCCAATAATTCAAATAAAAATTTATTTGACTTATAAATTCACTTATTAATATTTAAAATAAATTAAATATTCAAATTTTAATTACTAAAAATCCTGGGTCGTTACAATCTTCCCCCCTTAAAAGAATTTCGTCCTCGAAATTAACAAGTAAGAAAAGTTATAGAAGTTATTAATTTTCCAAAATTCATAATTAAACTTCTTACAATAACCTTACTAAGTTTTGAAATCATACTTAGTTATCCTTTCAAAAACAACTACTATTGTTTAACTTTCAATTCCAAAATCAAAGTTAAAGTTTTCAAAATTTCCAATTTTCTCAAAAATTTTCTAACGCCTTAAATTTTCGGAAAAATTCGCCATAGTCTCCTTTGCGCAGCTCGATCCAAAAAAAAATGACAGTATATATATCACAAATATACATCTCATCAAGTAATGAGGCATCCCGCAGGGAAAAAAGTATAAAAGTACGGTATGTAATCCGAGATATGTACCTTAAAATTTTATTAGCGAGCATATACGGCTAATATAGCGCTAAAGCGAGCTCCAAATGCGAAGCAAACGCGATCCGCACCTACTAATCACTCAACAAACGACATGAGAATCATGCATATATGAACATAGTATCAACATACATCATATAGCAATATAATAACTATATATGTCAACATATCAAATGAAACAAAAGCAATATATATTCAACCATCAACCAACATCATCCATAACCAATATATTCATTCATATTCTCATTAATATTCAATGAATTGGGTTTTCAATTTAATCACATTTGATTTATTAACATTGGATTTTATCAACATTCATTCTCAATTTTAATTAGTTTGCATTCACTAATTAAATCCAATTCACGTTCAATTCTATTCAAATTTATTTACTTCTAATTTGAATTCAATTACATAGTTTTCAATTTCATTAACACTTAATGAATTATATACAATCATCTAACAATCATATTCAATATCAACCAATGTTTATTAATTGCAACCAAATTCCTTTGCTTATCAATTGGTTTAAATTAAATTGATTTTCATTCAATTTTATTCAACTTCTAATAACATTAGATTTTAATGAATTAACACTTATACCCATTATTCCATATCAACTTAAATTTACATTTAATTGATTTACATTCAATCCAATTCAATTTCTAAAGTTGAATTTCATTTAAATAACTTAAGTTCATATTTCATTTTACTTTATTACTAATATCAACTTCATTTAACTTTGAATTCATTTTTACTTACAACTCATATTCATAAATATATTCATATAGTTTCACTTCTCATATATATAAGTTTATTTCACAATTGTAAATCACTTTAATTATAATTCAATTCTTATAATTCATTTTACTTATACAATTATTCTCTTATTTAGATTATTCAAACAACTAAACAATCAACTTATATACACTTTAATAATTCTGAAAATTATTCCTTTATATATAAAATATAATCAAGGTAAAATTATTTCATTCACCCAATTTAAAAACAATATTGTGCCAAATTGTTCTATTCAAGTGTTTAGAGATCCCTATCAACAACGTTAATTACTCGTATTAACCAGAATCTATATACCACTCAACCAACCAATCATCACAATATAAAACAATTTTATATTCACTAACAAATACGCTCTCATAGCTATTATTACACTCAAACTCATTCTAGAGTACTACTGACTCTATCTCTAATGAATAATACCCAACAGAACCATGGTTGTCGCTTAACCATATGCTCTGATACCAAATGTAACGTACGCGGATTTTCGTTGCCGAAAAACCGAATAGTTATGGGTTTTTAAAAAGAATTTAAGAAAAGAAAAGGAAAGAAGACATTAAGAAAAGAGAAGAGAAGAAGATAGAAAATAGGGAGGAGAGAAAACAGAAGATAGAAAATTTTAAAATAGAACGGAACAGGACACAACAGAACAACATCAGAATCTCACAATTCGCAGCGGAACAACATATAATAATAAATGAATAATCTTTAAACAAAGAACTATATCAGTTATTACATTTTATCACATTACATTACATCATATCATCATATCATCATATCATCAGAGTGTACAACAACAACAAACAGTGCAGCGGAAAAAGAAATACTATATAAGTAATATGCCATGCCATCCAGCTTGCCTCCAGCAACTCCAGAATATCCAGAATATCCTGATAAACCTTAACTCTTAACTGCCTGTGTGGAAATTGGTGGGCACCCAGAGTTTAGGAAGGAAAACAATAAACTCCAAGTCAGTCATGTGACTGGTGTGAGAACTCAAAACAGTTTATTTATCTTTAAAATCAAAATAAAGGAATATTTTTAAAGTCAATTCGCAATGCTTTTAAAAATGAGACTACCATAAGACCTCCTGCCACACACACAATGCAAACGCAGACTTGGAGAAGATTTCTCCTTATGATAGCCAAAGATGCTTGATACGCATTAAAACCAAATCAATTTTGATATTATTATTAGTGCATAGTGTAGAAGAAATTCATTTCGAAAGTAGAATATAAATCTTAGCCAGCATAGGTACCATTATATTATGCCTACTAATAGCTACCATATTAGATGGCAGGTTCGACAACTAAAACCGTACATGTTTCGTATTGTTTCTTTGGATTTCCAACGAATGATCAGGCCAAGGAACTTCCCATTGCCACATGAGAATGCCTCTGGATGGACATCCCCGAGAACCAAACCGGATCTCTACCAACACAAGGCCGGGTTACCCCTAACTGAGTAACAACTGACCGAATATGCCATCCCTCGGTCCTTTGGGACCTTTTCACCGAGCGCTCGTAATCAATTCACACAATCATAACAAAGTGTTTTCAACATGAGTAAGTATCTGGGCTCCATACCATGATACCACCCTTTTCCAGAAGGAAATGGACACATCCTAAAGGGTGCTACCCCTCATAACCTTGCTGCTTCTTTCCTGTTTTGACCATTCACGGGGTGTGAGGCTCGACGAAGTCACGTCCACAAAAACATACTTTATACAAAAGCCATGCTTTGGGTCAACAAATGATCAACACAATGATCACAAGGATAGACGATCAAATAAACGATCCTATCACAAAAAATCAACACAATGATCATTTCAGCATCACTCAGCATGTCACATTACCAAATTGGGAATATATCGCTGATAACATTCAACTACATAACCTCTGAGCATGTACGTCTCAGAGAAGGGTGTTAAGCTAAAAGAATAAATTCTTCGCCACCAACAGAAATATATTTGAAAGAAATCGGCTTTATATCTCAAATTGTAATGTCAGGCATACAATCCATACAAGTCTGTTCCGGGCTCGAACAAAACCGAAGGCACTTCTTACGAAGCCCTTGCAATACGGGTATTCACAATCCCGATCGAATTTCCCATCACTTAAGGAATCTCTATACCAGGAGCTACCCAGTGCAGAGACAATCGATAGGTCATCCTATCGTTTTCACAAATACTCGGTCTTCAACACCGATCTTCAATGCAATTCACAACGACGTATCACATATTCGGAATGGGTTATACGACCCCATGGTCCTTTCTCGGTTAACCTGAATAGTGAGCGCTTATTCAAAAATAAGTGTGGCATTCAAATTCAAACAAATCACATCATATACCCATTTAAAGGGAAATATTGATAGTCGACTATTGAACTATCAATTGATATGCATACATCACCAGATTCCAAATAATTTTCCAAATTATTTATTTTCCAAAATATCTTTACAAGATATATAATTTTCACACTTCAAAAATAAATCAATATTTATTTTCAAACAAATTCTACTTTTCATTTATAAATTCCATAATGAATTTATATTCCAAAATATTCATGCATATACGATTTCAATTATCCATTTTCAATTTATCTTCTAAAAGATAAATTCTAAATATTCATTTCATATTGGAAAACATTTCCATACTTATTAAACATAAGCAATTCACAAATCTTTTTATTTTCAACACTTAGAAAATATTCAATATACTTAAATCGAATTAAGTATATGTTTCATTCTATTAAGGAAATCATTCACTTAAACATATTTATTTGGGTCAAAACGAATGTTGCGTAAAACATCGTTACGACAACCCAAAATCACTAGTATAGGGATTCGAAATTAAAATAGATATATAAATCCCAATAATACACAAAACATTTCCTTTCGGGAATCAATTACTATAACAACAGTGTTATAGTCCACTATTTCCTTTTATTTCTCGAAAACGTCTATTTCAACAATAAATGTTGAAATCTATGGTTTCGAATCTCAACACATTTTTAAAACATCGTTAGATCGTTTTAATTCTATTTAAAACATTCACATTCAAACCATTTTCTTTAACGTGTTATTCACTATTCAAAAACGTGAATATACTACGTTAATCAATTTCATCATTTTATTCATTTTATTTCAAAGGATTATTCACAGTCAAAACGTGAATATAACTCCATTTATAGGTTTCAACAATTAACTTATCAAAATAAGTCGTTTGCGAATTTATAAAACAACATTTATAAATTCCATTTCTATTTATTTATAACAACTTCCTTTTACAAATTTCCTTTATTAATCTATTCAAGTTTATAACTCAATTATAACTAAAAGTTCATATTATAAGTTAAATACTTATAAAACGATTATTTTACAAAATCGTTCTTTTAAAGACTTTCAAATTTATGAATCTTATAACTTATAAGATCCATTTATTTTGCCTAACTATTCTTCAAATAATTTCACCAAATTTATAAATCTTACTATTTATAAATTTCATTTATAACTTCACAGTTTATAATTCTATAAATTTCATTCATTTATGAAATTCATTTTCACTTCATTCAAACACTTATAAAAACTCGTTTTATAATGTCAATATTTCAATTTATAAATATCCATTTATAAATCTCTAAATATAAATCAAATTATATTATTCTTTAAAACGTCTTTAGATTCCTTTAAAAACTTCACCATTTTGATTTATAAAATAATAAAATTTTATAAATCCTATATTTAAACTTTTTATAACAAGTTCAGAATCCCAATTTAAACTCTTTTATAAAGTCATAAATTCCTTATTTTCAAAAATCAGCTTTTAACTATATTTCTTAAAAATCATAATTTTTATAACTTTAAAAATTATAACGTTTATTTATTTAAAATGGATCAATTCTAAAAATATAGTATATTTTCAAAAATCACTTTAAAATTATTTTAAAATCCCAAAATCTGGGTCCAATGATGCTACACACCAAATAGTCAATCACGACAAACAACGATATCATATATCGATATGATAATCCATCAAATATCAAAATATCTGAAAATCAAATAAAAACTGTTGAGGAATCCAGTTGGATCCCTCCAACCTGTTTTCCTGCATCCAAAAACATTAGCACAATACCAATTTCGCTCCAGTACGAAATTATCGCGGTACATGTTCTTATTTAATATTATCCGCTTAATAACGGCGTAATAGGGTCTCATCCGCTAAACAAAAAATGCGGGAAATCAATCAACTGCAATATATACATATGCCAATATATATATATTGATATTATATATAATACCAATTTCACTGTTTATGAAATATTCGCGGTATATGTTTTTAATAAATAACATCCGCTTACTAACGGCGTATAATGTCTATTTTAACAATCAATATATAACAATCATCATTCAAACATGCATTCAAATATTTTAAATCTAACTATTTAAAATAAAATCGAAACTGATTCGATTGAGTGAGAAACTCTCACTTTGATTTAAATTCCGTTTCAGCTTTTATTTCGAATAAAATTAAACGGACGTTTAATTTTACCCAAAATTCTCACTAACTCCAAACGACTCCAAACCAACTCCATCGCGTAGTGCTCGTCCATATGATTCCAACGCAACTGGTTTCGTGTTTTTTCGACCTCGTATGAAAAAGATATGAATATTTAAAGTTTACTCGATTTATTTATAACTAATAACAACATTTCAATTATAATTTTATAACCTAAATCAATATCTGCCGTCCATCCTTTCCTAGAACGATCTGGGCCACGTGTTGCTTCTCCCCCATCTCCTTCTTCGTACGCGTGAACCCCCCCCCCCCCCCATAGCCGAACCCATTACGTCCATTTAGGGTTAAACATTGCAACCCCAAAACTCGACAAAACCCCATCACCTCCACGCCATTCGAACCCCCTCAGCCACCTCCACACTCGCCCAGAACCATGAAGAACTCGGTCGCCCTATACACACGCAAATCGAGAATGAACGCGCGGCCTTTGAATGCAATTTGCCGTCAATCCGTGCAACGAAACACGATCATAACCGTTGAATATAAGGATCTCACGTAGCTCTACAACTTTGTAGTTGGAGATTTCTTGAATGGGTTTGTGGATTGAAAGATAATTGAAGAAAAGAGACTGCAATTTTCGGCCATCCATTTCAGTTGCTGGCGGCTAGGGTTTGTTTTTCTTTATATATATATATATATTTTTTTAAATGGGGGGCTATTTATAAGAGAACGAACGACACTATTCATCCCGGAAATTCCGAACTCCGATTTACGCGCCGTAACCAGCGTTTCTAGGGTTTACCCCGCGTTCCAGACACAATGGAACAGGTTTCGGAAGCTAATTCGGAAGTATGTGCGAGCTATGGCTGTAAACGCTCAATTTAAATTAAACCGATTTAAGTCGATTTCTAGGCGTTTTAATTTGTACAGGACAAACGGTAAATCCAATTGACTTGAAATTTGAAACCTTACAATAATATCACATTACGGATCCGATGAAACTGGTTTCGTCGAAATCCGAGACTTTTTGAAAAATGGCTATTTTCACTCGCCAAATTTAAAATAAAAATAAATCGATGCGTTTCGAGCTGCCACGATCAAACGGTAACTCCGATTGAGACGAAATTTGAAATCCGATAATAACTAACTATTACGGATCCAATGGAACTGGTTTCGTTCAATTCTGAGACTGTTCAAAATTTGGCTATTTTTACTAGTCGATTTTAATATTAAAATATTCAATTTTCACAAATTAACTTTTAATTCGATTTTAAAAGTTCTAAAATATCGTTCTAACTCCCATATGATAAAATAACATTTTACAAATCATTTTCAATCATATTTAACTCAATTTTCAATTATTTACGTAATTTAACATATTAAATTATCGATTTAATAATCCAATTAAATCCAATAATTCAAATAAAAATTTATTTGACTTATAAATTCACTTATTAATATTTAAAATAAATTAAATATTCAAATTTTAATTACTAAAAATCCTGGGTCGTTACACGGTGGCGAAGACCGGGTGTCTTCAAAAACGATAGGATAACCTATCGAATGTCTCTGCACTGAGTTGCTCCGGTATAGAGATCTCCACATGTGATGGGGAGTCCGATTGGAATTGTGGATACCCGGATTTGCAAGGGCTTCTTCCTTTATTGGACGAGGTGCCTTCGGTTCTGTTCGAACAGGGAACTGACTTGTATGGTTGTATGCGTGACACTACACTTTGAGATATAAAGCAGATTTCTTTCAAATACATAGCTGTTGGTGGCGGAGAATTTATTCTCTTAGCTTAACACCCTTCTCTGAGACGTACGAGCTCATAGGTTATGTAGTCGAAGGTTATGAGCGATATACTCCCAATTTGGTAGTGTGGCATTCTAAGTGCTACTATGTGTTGATGATCATTTATTGAACATTTGTGACTAAAGCATGGCATTCGTGTAAAGCGTAGCTTTGTGGACGAGACCTCATCGGACCTCACACCCCGGAAATGGTCGAAACAGGAAAGATGCTGCAAGGTTATGAGGGTCGCACCCTTTAGGGTATGTCATTTCCTTTTGGAAAAAGGTGGTATCATGGTATGGAGCCCATGTACTTAACCTATGTGGTTACTACAATCTCATTTACTGTGTGGTTGTTGCTTCGTGGTTGAGGATCCTTGGATAAAGGTCGCAAACGACCGGGGGATGACATACTCGAGTAGTAGTTACCTAGTTACAGAGGTAACCCGGTCTTGTGTTGGCAGAGATCCGGGTAGGTTCTCGGGACGTCCCTCCAGAGGCGTACCCATGTGGCAGTAGGAAGTTCATTAGCCTGACCATTTATTTGAAATCCAAAGAAACAATGCACGCCCTATACGGTTTTAGTTGTATAACCTGCCATGGAATGTGGCGGTAACCTGCTATTGAACATGGTAGTTATAGTAGGCATAAGTGCGAAATGCTTATTTTGGCTAAGATTAATATTATACTTTCTAAATGTTTTCCACACTATGCACTAAAAATAATAATATCAAAGGATTTTCCGTATCAAGCATGTTTGACTATCATAAGGAGAAATCTCCTCCAATTCTGCGTTTGCATTGTGTGTGTGGCGAGAGGTCTTATGGTAGTTTCATTTTCCAAAGAGCATAGTGGATTTCTTTTCCTTTCTTTGTGAAAATAACCATTTTTAAGATCTCATACCAGTCTCATGACTGACCTGGAGTTTACTGTTACCTTTCTAAACTCTGAGTTCCCACAATTTTCCACACGGGCAGCCTAGAGTCAGGTTATCAGTTATTCGGGAGCGAAGTCAAGAAGTTGCTATAGAGATCTGGAGGCAAGCTGGTTGGCGAGACGTACCACTTATACTATGTAGTGTTCGTTTACGTCTGGGTTAGTGCAAGTCAAATTTTATTGTACACAAGTTACTATAACTGCCAGCGTTCGTATTGTGTCGTTGTAAACTCTTATAATGTGATGTATAAACTGATATAGTATTTTTGTTTTAAAGATATTCATTTATCTATTATATGTTGTTCCGCTATGAATTGTGAGATTCTGTTATTGTTTTCTTTTCTTCTTCTTCTACCTCTTTCTTCTTTAAACCCAAAGACTCGTACATTGTTCCACTTTGGGCTATATTGTTGTGGGATTTTGCCAGCTCAAAAGGGGTACGGATTGGCGGGCCTTTACAATGGTATCAGAGCATTTGGTCAAGCGACAACCTTTGCTCTGTTGGGTGTTACTCATTAGAGATAGAGTCAGTAGTACTCTAGAATGAGTTTGAGAGTATAAATAGATATGAGCGCGTATTTGTTCGTGAATACAAAATTGTTTTATATTATGATGATTGGTTTGTTGAGTAGTATATGGATTGTGGTCGATATAGTCTGTAAAACTCTATCGATTGGAATCTCTAAACACTTTATAGAACAATTCGACACGATGTTGTTTTAAAATAGAGTGAATGAAATAATTTTCCCCAAAACTATTTTTGTAGATAAAGGAAATAATCTTTGTAAATTATTATAGTATATGGTTGTTTGATTGTTAGGAAGTGACAATATTATTATCATTTGAATAGGAAATTGAAATCGTAACTCCAAAATTAAGAAATAAATTCATATACAAATGGAATTTGAGAATATAAATTGTAAATGTGATTTGTAATTTGAAACGGAATTCCAGAGAAGTATTTGGAAATGTTTTGAAAAGAATTTGAAAATTTTGGAGATTGGGGAAGTTTAAATCCCTTTTGATTTTGAAGATGATTTTCAAAGGTTTTGGAAAAGTGTTTTGAAGGGATGAAAGCTCTAAACTCTTTTAGGTCGCTGGAAAATAACTTCGGTAATGACTGCAACATCATCGATGTTCATTTTCGAGTTTCCAAGAGAGGAATTGCTGCTACATTATTGTAAGTGGAAATTGTTTGCAAACTGGGTTTGGTTTTAGAATTTAAAGGAATAATTTGAATTGATTTTAAAAATGATTGTGAACTGTTGAAAAGACTTTGGAATCTTATAAAAAAATAGTTATGGAATAAAATTTTATAAGGCGGAAAATAAAATTGTGAATGAATGAATAAATTGACAAATGTGAGAAACTGAAAGTGAAACTGAATGTTGAAATTCATTTCGAATTTGTATGTAAATAAAACTGGAATTGGAATTGAACTTGGTTTGTGATAAACAAAGCGAAGTATTGAAATGAAATTAGTAAGTGAAAATAATTGAAGAAATGACAAATTAATATGGTTTGAAATGAATTGAATTCAATATTTATAAATGAAAGATAAATCAAATTTATATGGAATTTGAAATCCTGTTTAAATATAAGTGGTTGTAAACCAAATGGTGAATTGAAATTGAATTGTGTTTGGGGATGAACAAAAGAATAAAACTGGAAATGAAAACTGAATATCGGAAACCAATTTGAATTGTGTGAAATAAAATAAAGTTGTAAAATTAGTTCAAAGTGAACTAAAGATAATAAAGGTGAGAAATAAATGGTTTGGGATAAATTGAATTGGAATTTGTAATGAATTTGTAAATGAAACTAATTTAAAATAGTGAAATGAATCAGTTGTGAATGAAAGATAATCGATAAAATTCGAGATTTAGAAGATAAATTGAATCCAAATAGAATTGAAAGTGTAAATCGAATTCAAATGAAATTGAAAATGTAAAGTTGAATGAAAATGGATATATAACTTCAATAGTGAAGTAAAAATGGTATAATAAGTAAGTATTCAAACTTTTGTAATGGAATGAGCAAAATGATTTTTGAATGTAGAAATTGGATATGGGTGTTAAATAGCTTACAGGTGATATAAAGAAAAATGGAATTGGGATGCGATTTTCGAAGATAGATTTGTATTACTCGACAAAAAGTTATGTATTTAAATTTCAGTATGAAATTTGATGATTTTCTTGTCCAGCAGCTTGGCTTTTTATTTTCTTTTGAAATTTGGGTGCCTGTGGTGCCATTTTGTAGTCGTACCGAGCTAGCTGCGCAAAGGAGACGCTGGCGAAATTTTTCGAAAATTTAGGAAGTTAGGAAAATTTTTAGAAAATTTTGAAAATTTGGAATTTCAATTTCAATTTAAATTTGAATTGACTAAGAAAACAATATTGTTTGAAACTTACGGTTAAAGTTGAATGGTTAGTTAAGGTGATAATAGATCTTTGATGAAAAAGATTGTTTTCAAAAGTTGGTAAAACTGTTTGATTTTGGGAAAACAATAATTGGGTTAAGGATCATTCTTCTTAACTAGAAATTTCGAGACGAAATTCTTTTAAGGAGGTAAGGATGTGACGACCCAGAAATTTTTAACATTTGAAATGGAATATTTAATTGATTTTAAATATTTGGAGGTTAGTTTAACTTGAATTTCGAATATAAATATGAATTTGGCAATTAAATTATTGAATTTAATTTAATAAAATAGGAAAAAAAAATAAATCTTCAATTTTAAGTTAATTAAAAATAATTCAAAGACTTAGAAAATCTATAATGATAATATTGAGGATAATGGAAGCTTCAAAATTGAATTTGAAAGTAATTTGTTCAGTTTTCTATTACATCGTTTAAATTGAGATTTAAAAATAGCCTTTCGAGGCACGGTCTCAGAATTTAATGAAACCAGTTCGATTGGATCCATAATAATGAATTATTATCGGATTTCAAATTTCGTAGCTTTCAGAGTTAGCGTGTGATCGTACGAGATATAAACGCCTAGACAATAATTACTCGATTTAATATAAATTTATATACTCCAGTCAACAGCCGAAATTTCGTCCCGTCAGCTGCTTTTCTTTCCCATCAGCCTTTCATCTCGGACGACCTCCTCTGAAATAAGCCACCCTAGTAATCGATCCTGTCTCCTTTTCTCGTTTAAATCACGCAACCTCCTTTCTTACTCCCTTAGTTCGAAAAATCAGAAATTGATGGCCGAAGCCTGAAAGAGAAAAAAATTACGTCCCTCTTTTCAAAATCAACTTTCGATTCCAGCTCTTGCAAATTAAATCGAAATCGAAATCATGGTGTCCGTAATTTCAAAAAAAGAAAAAAAAGAGAAGGGAAAAGTAACTTGCGACTTCCTGTAACAATGGAGACGAGGCGCTCGTGATGTTGTGGAGCGCGAGGCGATCAAGCAAGTGTAATCGCGCACACATGCACGCGTATGGGGAGACCTGGGCGACTACGTCGGCAACGAACCATAGTGTTTCGAACTCGAAGGCAAGCTCGCGCGCGATGGCATGGCCGCGATTTCGTTCTAGGGTTTAGGAGTGTTGCAATTTTGGGCGGCTGTGGGTTCGATTTTCAAGCGAGTTTGTCACGAGGTTGGGTGGTTTGAGTCGCGGAAAACGGTGGCTTTGGAGCGCGTGACATCAGGGTTCGTCGCGAATATGGGATTGGGACATCTCGGGTTTGAGTAACAGGTATAATTTTTGTTTAAAATTTTAAACAGAAAAGAATATTTTTACAGAAAAAAATTCTGTTTAAATTTAAATACACATGCACATCTTAATATGTATATGCAATTTTTCAAATTTTATAAATATATGGATGCAAAAAAATATAATTCAGCAAAAAAAAGGAATGAAAATTTATTTTAGGTATGTAAACAATTCAGTTTGAATATAAAGTAAGAAATTTTAATGTTAAAAGGTTTTCGAATTTATATAGATTTTTTTTAGTATATATGTAGTATTAAAAGAAAAATTAGTTTAACATTTATTTATTAGTTTAAACCCAAATTTACTAGTTAAATTAAATAATTAAATTGTTAAAAACATTGTTTGATTTATTCAAATATTAATAAAAATCCGATAATTGTTTTACAAGGTCTGAAACCGTGAAGGAATGGTCCAAATGGAAAATGGGTTGCGTGCGTAGTCAAGGTAAGAACTTCTCACTCAATCAAATATTTTTCTGATTTAAATTTCGAATAGTTAGATTTAAAATTGATTGACTATGTGCTTGGACGATTGATTTATTATTCGTTATATTAGTTTAGACCCTATATGCCGCATAATAGCGAATGATATTTTATTTAATCCCATATACCGCGATATTCCACCTCGAAGTGGAATTGGTATTATATACGTATTTGGAGTTGTTGATTTCCCGCATTATATAGCGGATGAGACCCTATACGCCGCATAATAGCGGATAATATTATATTTAAAACTATATACCGCTATATTCTACCTAGAAGTGGAATTGGTATTATATATGCATTTGGAGTTGTTGATTTCCCGCATTATATAGTGGATGAGACCCTATACGCCGCATAATAGCGGATGAGACCCTATACGCCGCATAATAGCGGATGAGACCCTATACGTCGCATAATAGCGGATGATATTATATTTAAAACCATATACCGCTATATTCCACCTTGAAGTGGAATTGGTATTTAATTGTTGTGCTAACGTCTGTGGATGCAGTGAAACAGGTAGGAGGGATCCAACTGGATTCCTCAACTATTTAATTTGTTTCATATATTATGTGTTGATTATTTATAATCTCTGTGTGATTATATTGGTGATTAAAATCGTTGAAGGCTATAATTTAGCCGGAAATATTTTTGGTATCGTAGGATACCAGAAATAAATAAAAATTTGATTTTGAAATTTGGGTAGAAAATTTATAATAAATTCAATTCAAAAGGAATGGGTGAATTCAAAAGAAGAAATTTAAATAGATAAAGTTTTATTTTGAAAACTTATTGAATAAATTCGAAAAACATGGGAAAAATATGTTTATAAAGGAATTTCGAGTAATATTGTTTAATAGTTGAAGAAATTATTTAAGATACGGATTTTAAATATTTGAAAGAGATAAAAGAATTTATTTCAAAAGGAAATAAATTTAGAAATTAAATTTAGGATTTAATTTGGGGTTGAAATTAATTTTTGAAATCGATTTGGGATTTAATTTGGAGTTAAAATAATTTTTTGGAATCGTTTTGGAAATCTGGTTCGGTATTGCAAAATAAAATTAGAAATCAATTTGAAATTTGATTTGGTATTTGAAAGTGAATGTTTGGAAAACAATCTGAAAATCGTATATCAGTGGATATTTGAAAATTTAAATTCACAATGGGAATTTTATGAAAAGGGGAAATTTGTTTTAAAAATAAATATTGTTTTATTTTTATAAGTGTGGAAAGGAATTTACGAATTTGGAATGTAAATTTAATATAAATCTAGAAAGATTTATAAGTTTATTTGAATGAACCATTTTAGAATGGAATGTGGATTTTCCCTGAAAGCCGAGAATGTTTTCAATATAGTTATAAATACAAATTGAAGTTGTAAAGGTGGTTTAAGGGAAAGAATGTTTGGAAAAATTATTTACTTAGGTTATTTTGAAAATCTTTAGAGTAAAAATATAATTTAAACTATTATAGAAGTGATTATTTAAAGTTTTAAATTGATATTTGTTTTAGAAATTGGATATTTAAATAGTTATATCCTATCTACTAATTTTATTTTAAAATTTGTTTTGGACTTGAATTTTTATATGCGATATCAGTATAATATTTTTTCATAACTAATATTTAAGCAAGTATTTTAAAATAGTTTTATTTTAAATGTTTTCAAGTATATTTTGAATAAGTATTTTATATTATTTTAAAATATTTGAACTTGGCTGATTTTCAGTGGAAATGAATAAATATTTGGAAATATATTCCGCGTAAGGAAAATGATTTGAAATTTGTTTTCAAAAGATTGAAATGTGGAAATTGATTTGAAATTGTTTTTAAATGGATGAAGTGTGAACTTATATCTTGCGAAGATATGTTGAAATTAAATAATTTGGAAAAAATTTAGAAATCCAGTGACTGTTATGAATGTTGATTGATAGTTAAATAACCGACTATCAACATTAGCCTTATTAATAGCATTTGAATTTCGATGCCACCGAGAGTCGAATTCCAAGTGGATATTCAAAAATCGCATCGAACCTTTGTGATTGTGATGGATCTTTTATTTAAAAGATCAAAGTGAAAATTGTTGTGATTTGTTGAAATCTGAATATAACGCTTATTTTTTAAAATAAGCGCTCGTTATTCGGATTAGCCGAGAGAGGACTTTGTGTCATATAACCCATTCCATATAGTGATTCGACGAAATTAATAGCATTTAAAGAAGGTGGTGAAGACGGGGCGTCTTCGAAAATGATAGGATAACCTATCGAATGTCTCTGCACTGAGTTGCTCCGGTATAGAGATCTCCACATGTGATGGGGAGTCCGATTGGAATTGTGGATACCCGGATTTGCAAGGGCTTCTTCCTTTATTGGATGAGGTGCCTTCGGTTCTGTTCGTACCCGGAACAGACTTGTATGGTTGTATGTGTGACACTACACTTTGAGATATAAAGCAGATTTCTTTCAAATATAAATCTGTTGGTGGCGGAGAATTTATTCTCTTAGCTTAACACCCTCCTCTGAGACATACAAGCTCAGAGATTATGTAGTTGAAGTTTATCAGCGATATACTCCTAATTTGGTAGTGTGGCATGCTAAGTGCTGCCATGTGTTGATGATCATTTGTTGGTCATTTGTGACCAAAGCATGGCTTTCGTGTAAAGCGTAACTTTGTGGACGAGACCTCATCGGACCTCACACCTTGGAAATGGCCGAAACAGGAAAGATGCGGCTAGGTTATGAGGGTCGTACGCTTTAGGGTATGTCATTTCCTTCTGGAAAAAGGTGGTATCATTGTATGGAGCCTAGATACTTTACCTATGTGGTTGCTGCAATCTCATTTACTGTGTGGTTGTTGCTTTGTGGTTGAGGATACTCGGATAAAGGTCGCAAACGACCGGGGGATGACATACTCGAGTAGTAGTTACCTAGTTATAGAGGTAACCCGGCCTTGTGTTGGCAGAGATCCGGGTAGGTTCTCGAGATGTCCCTCCAGAGGCGTACCCATGTGGCAGTAGGAAGTTCTTTAGCCTGACCATAAATCCAAAGAAACAATACGCGCCCTGTACGGTTTTAGTTGTATAACCTGCCATGGCATGTGGCGGTAACCTGCTATTGAACATGGTAGCTATAGTATGCATAAGTGTGAAATGCCTATGCTGGCTAAGATTAATATTATACTTTCGAAATGTTTTCCATGCTATGCACTAAAAATAATAATATCAAAGGATTTTGCGTATCTAGCATGTTTGACTATCATAAGGAGAAATCTTCTCCAATTCTGCGTTTGCATTGTGTGTATGGCGGAAGGCCTTATGGTAGTTTCATTTTCTAAAATGCATAGCGGATTTCTTTTCCTTTCTTTGTGAAAATAACCATTTTTAAGATCTCACACCAGTCCCACGACTGACCTGGAGTTTATTGTTACATTTCTAAACTCTGGGTGCCCACAATTTTCTACACAGGCAGCCTAGAGTCAGGTTATCAGTTATTCGGGAGCGAAGTCTAGAATTTGCTATGGAGATCTGGAGGCAAGCTGGATGGCGAGACGTACCACTTATACTATGTAGTGTCCGTTTGAGTCTGGGTTAGTGCAAGTCAAATTTTATTGTACACAAGTTACTATAACTACCGGTGTTTGTATTGTGTCATTGTAAACTCTGATAATGTGATGTATAAACTGAGATAGTACTTATGTTTTAAAGATATTCATTTATCCATTATATGTTGTTCTGCTGCGAATTGTGAGATTCTGTTATTGTTTCCTTTTCTTCTTTTTCTACCTCTTTCTTGTTTAAACCCGAAGACTCGTACATTTGTTCCACTTTGGGATGAATTGTTGTGGGATTTTGCCAGCTCAAAAGGGGTACGGATTTGCGGGCCTTTATAGAGTTATCGTAGACAACATAACATGTATGATAATCATCCAAGTTACATAATCCCAATAGCTTTTCTTCGAAGTAAAATAATGCTTGTGCTGTACTTTGAATCCTAGTGAACAACATTAATGGCTTCTACTGTAACGGCTAGTTCTGACATCCCGTTACCTTCTTCTTCTTCTCCCCCGCTCCTCTCGTCTAATTCCGTCTCTTTATCTCCTGTTCTTGACCCTCCTCCTCTTATTCCTCCTGACCCAGGATCTTCTAATCCTCTCTCAATTGCTCATTCTGATCCACTGTTGAAGTCGTGGTCTTCTCTGTTTGCTTCGAAGCCTAGGAATGCGGGATCGTATACTCCATTAGAGTTCAATATTGATTATCGTGGATCGCCGCTTCCTCCCCCTGATGTCTTGATGTCTGAAGGTATGAATTTTTGGGAGGGTTATCTAGTGGGGTTTTTCTTGGGTGTGCCAGTGAATTATATGGCAGTGGTATCACATTTTAAAAAAACATGGAAACTGAAAGGTTCATATGACATCAAATCAGACGGTGCAAATTATTTCATTAAGTTTTCTTGTCCAGAGGACAAACAAACTGTACTTCGTGCAGATCCTTCATTTATTAGAGGTCAAATGTTTGTAATAACTACGTGGAAACCTGCTTTTGGTTCAGTGCAATCTCAAGTAAAATCTGTTCCTATATGGATACAACTTTATAATATTCCCCATATTGCATGGACACTAATTGGAATAAATTGGATTGCCTGTCATTTGGGGAAGCTTATCTGTTTCAATGAAGCTACTGAAAAGAGGGAAAGAATGGAATATGCAAAGTGTTTGGTTGAAATAACTCCTGACAAAGAGTTGCCAGAATTCTTATTAATAGGAGATGGAGTAGAGACAAGTCAAAAAGTATACATTGAGTATAATTGGAGGCCTTTGATATGCACTGCTTGTAAAGTTTTTGGTCACTCTACCAATAATTGTGATATGGACAAAAGTATTAGTGAAGAGAAAGTAAGCAGTGAAAAAGGTGTCAAGGCAAATGATTCTGATCCAACAAATAAAAATAAAACTTCAAGGCATAGAAACATTATTGGTGATAATGTGAAAAATAGACAACAAAGTTGGAAGCCTAAGACTATTCAAGTGAACAACAAAGGAGTGGAATCAGACATAACAAAAAAGAATAATGTTATGAACACTATTAGTTCAGACACAATGCAGGCAACTAAAGAATCACAGTTACAAAGTGTTACTCAAATTGAAACATGTAATGCTTTTGCAATTCTTTCAGAAATAGAAGAAGGAGAATTAATAGAAAAGGAAACGGGAACATCAAGTAATTTGCGGGTAGATCCTGATAATATTGTTTATCAACAGAGAGATATCACTGAAATTAACAACATATCTCAAAAGTCCCAATTTCAAAAAGGAACTGAATTAGGTAAACATCAGCAAGACACTAATAAAAGCAATCATAAGGAAACGGAGGCATCAACACTTAATTCCATCCCAGTGTCTCAGAATAGAATTACTAATGCAGATGATTCATCTGGTTTAAACTCTATTGCTAACAATTCTGTTAGCCCATATGCAAAATTAAAGCCTCCACAAAATATACCTCTCTTTACTCCTTCAAAGGATGACATTCTTGAAGTCAACATGAGTTCTTCATCAGATGCTGATTTTTGCTCAGAAGATGACATGAATGAAGGATATGATTTCGATCAAGAACAAATTATGGCTAGGCTCACTACAAAAAATTCAAAAAAAAATAAAAATAAAAATTCCTCTGCTACGCTTAAAGGGCCACAAAGATTCACTCGGCAATCTGCCAATAAATATAAATAATTATGATGCTAGACAATATTGGATACTGGAATATAAGAGGAGGACATGATGAAGCCAAAGTTTATGAAATTAAAATGCTTATTAAAGGCAACAACCTAGGAATGATATGCATTAGTGAAACCAAATACTCTGAGGCAGACACTTCTGTATTTGCTAAAAGAATTGCTCCTGGATGGGATGTTATACACAATCATTCAGTTGCTCCTTTTGGGAGACTGCTGATCTTATGGAATCCACAGCTATACACTATTAGTGTTACTGAAACTCACAGACAATTCATTCACTGCAATATAAATCACATTCCTACTAACTTTAATTTTAACTCTACATTTATCTATGCAGATAATTTAAAAGCTAATAGGCAGATGTTTCTTGATATTCTTCCTTCCTTGCACACAGTATTACCCTGGTTGTGCCTTGGAGATTTTAATTGTATGCAACATTCAGAGGATAAGATGGGAGGATTACCATTGACTCTGGTGGATGTTGCTCCTCTTAATAATGCTATTATTCTTGCTCACCTTCATGAGATTCCAAAATCTGGTATGTTTTACACTTGGAATAATTGTAGCAGAACAGGTATTAGAACCTTTTGCAAATTAGATCGTTCTTATTTTAATATTGCTGCTTTCAATGCTTGGCCTTCTTTAATTTCTATTTTCCCTTCTTCTTCCTTATCTGATCATAGTCCTATCATTTTGGACTGGGGAAACAGAAGTAATAAAGGTCCTTCTTCCTTTAACTTTTTTAATAGTTGGATTGATGACCCTGAATTTTTTCCATTAATTGAACAGGCTTGGGACACACCAAAATTTGGAAATCCTATGTACATTCTTCAATCGAAGCTTAAAGATTGTAAAGTCTCCATTAAAAGTTGGTCTTTAGATAAATATGGGTCTGGTAGTCTACTCTCCACCAAAATAAGCTCTGTGCTTAGTGATACTCATATCCAACTGCAATCTGACCCTAGTAATATAGCTATATCAAATAAAGTTAGTGAACTTACTAAAAATCTGAAAATAGCTATCAAAACTGAACTTAAAATGCTCCGGGAAAAAAACAAAACTAATTGGGATAAAGGAGGAGATAGAAACACTAAAATATTCCACAACTCTCTGAAAATTAAGAAGGCTGCTGCTTTAATTCATAGGATTAAAGATAGACATGGTTTTGAAGTAAACACCCATTCAAGTATAAAGCAATCTTTCCTTAATTACTACCAATTTCTTTTTTCTAAAACTGAAGAAGCTACTAACATTCATGTCATTAATGAATTACCTATAAGTAATATATCTAATGATCAAGCTAATAATTTAATTAAGCTCATTACCCCAGAAGAAATTCATGATTCCATCTTCAATATGAAAACTACTAGTTCTCCTGGTCCTGATGGGTTTTCTGCTTTGTTTTTTCAAAAATGTTGGCATATTATTAAACATGACTTTTGTAAAGCTATCCAACATTTTTTTAAAACTAATACTCTGCTGAAAGGCATAAACCATACCAAACTAGCCCTTATTCCAAAAGTTAACATGCCTCAGTCAGTTTCTGAGTTCAGGCCCATTGCCTGTTGTAATGTAATATATAAATGTATTACTAAAATTTTATCTTCTAGAATGAAAAATTGCCTTGCTGGACTAATATCCCCTAATCAAAATGGTTTTGTTGCTGGAAGATCAATTATAGATAATATTTTACTCTCCCAGGAGCTAATTAAAGGCTACAATAGGAAAAATATTTCTCCTAGATGTTTTATGAAGTTGGATATCCATAAAGCTTATGATTCTGTTAGTTGGGAGGCTATCATATCCATTATGTCCAAAATGAACTTTCCTTTGCCTTTCTTAGCTTGGATATATACATGCATATCTACTGTTAATGTCTCCTTATCTATAAATGGTGAGTCATTTGGTTATTTTAAAATGCATAAAGGAATTAGGCAAGGGGATCCTATATCCTCTTCTCTATTTATTTTAGTTATGGAGGTACTTACTCAATTAATTGGTGTTGAATGCCATAAAAAAAAAATTGATTATCACCCTAAGTGTCAAAAATTTCAAATATCTACTTTAATGTTTGCTGATGATCTCCTTCTTTTCACTAAACCAAACATAAAATCTGTTACAAATGTTTTTACTACCTTCCAAATTTTTAACCAAATGACAGGCCTAAATATAAATAAAAGTAAATCTCAAATAAGTATTGCAGGGGTTTCAAATGTCATTTTTCAGAATATCCTTCATGTTTCTGGTCTTCAAGCTATTGACCAAAATGCTATGCACCTTGGTGCTCCTATGTGTAAGGCTAGAATTACCAATGCTCAATGCCTTCCTTTATATGAAAAAATAACTAATAAGCTTAATAATTATAATGGTACTAAAATCTCGCAAGCTGGAAGACTTGTCATCATCCAGAGTGTTGCCTCTGCTATGTGTGCTTATTTTTTTAAACTATTCATAATTCCTTATAAACTCATTAATATGCTAAATAGAGCTTTTAATCATTTCCTATGGCATGGAAATATTTTTTCCACTAAACTCATTCCTATTGCCTACAAGAAAATTATTGTTCCTTTAAATAAGGGAGGACTGGGAATTATTAACCTAAAACTTTGGAATATTGCAACTACATCTCAGCTTGTTAACAAATTGCTCAGTAGTAGCATGGGGATGTGGGAAAAATGGAATAGGCATTACAATCTTAGGGGTGGAAATTATTGGACTATGGAAGCCAAAAATTCTGATAGCTTTTTATGGAAAAAACTTTTGGCTAATAGAAGTTATTACTTGCCTATGGTGCAGTGCAACACTGTGAACTCTTTTTGGTACTCCCCTTGGTGTGCTCCAGGAATGATTCTATCTCATCATATTGATTATATCCTTTTAATTAACTCTGGAATACCCATCAATGCTAATGCTAATGATTTTTTTATAGATGGTGTGTTGCAATTACCTCATGTCAGTTCGACTGAGCTAAATAATCTATGGTCTACTATTACTGATGCTTATAAGCATGTGGATCATGGTGGGATCAGCTGGAATGGAATTCATCACAGCATATCCATTGTTTACAGAACTATAATCCAAATTCAACATGATTCCACTTTTCCTTGGCACACTCGTATATGGAAGTCTGGATCTAAACAAAAGCATAATCTGCTGCTTTGGAAATGCTTGATGAATGCAATACACACTCAAGACAATCTTGTTAGAAGGCAATTAATCGATCACTCGCTATGCATTCTTTGCAACAGAGCAGCGGAAAATGTTGGGCATTTATTCTTCAATTGCCACTTTTCTTTTCAGTTATGGAAGGAAGTTCTTCATAGAATTCACGAGAGGCCTCCGCATCGAGATTTTAAGCTGGAATGGATTAGGATTTTCCATTTAACTAGATGGAAGACGATATCGACCAAACGAATTCTCTCCTACCTCAAGCTTACGATAGCTGTGATATGGGACGAAAGGAATTTGAGAAGATTTGCGCAGTCTTCTTCTTCTCTTTCTCAACTTCTTTTGAAATTTCCCCTGTAGTTATCGCGTCTTTTATTAGTCTGTGTGTGGTTATGCTGTTCTGTAATTGATCTCTTGTTGTATCGTGTCTCTTCATTTACATTCTTCTTTGTAAGTTGATTCTGGTTTAATTAAAGTGGACTGTCCACTATAAAAACAGGCTGGCTTTGCTAAAAAAAAAAATAACATGTATGATAATTCCTATTGCCAATGTATAAAGAACTAATCTCACGTGCTCCATATTAAACAATTTAATAAGGTATCTTTGCATATCGATTTGGAACATTCCCAGTATCTTTTATTTTCATTATAAAAGACATCATTTACACTCTAAAATTGAGCATTAAAACAACTAAGGTTGATTTTAACACAAGTGCATCGTTAAAATCAACAATGTGTTGTTATAGTTTAGAAATATCAATGTACCTTTTAATGTTCTTTCTTATCAACACACGCTTCCTTTGCATTTTGATTGATAATCAATTTATTTTATTTTGATCAATTTTTTTTAATTTTGATGCTTATAAAATGATACTTTCTATCATTTCTTGGATCATATCCAAAGACCCACACAATCAACATCCTCCAACTGACTTCGAGACATTTTTGGTGATTATGTGTAAACAGCTTTAAATCATTATTTAGAATTTTATGTTTCAATACATATGTATCAAACACAAAGTCATACTATGTGGTAAATTTGTGAGTAAATCCGAATTAACTTGAGCACGTTGAATACTGAACCTATTATGCTAATTTCAACAATTGAAATTTGTGATATTATAATTATCAACATTACTTATTTAATTCCAACCACATTAGTCTTGCTTATAAAGACACAATCGCGGCCGATGGATCGCATACCTTCGGTTACGACTATCAAAATCATATTTTGATAGCGCACTTGGAATTCTTTTGGATTTGCGCATCAACCATATTATAGAGTCAACACTCTTAATGGTTTAATTAGCAACCGATGGTTATATATTTTCGGTATTGATAAGAAACTCGTAATTTCACTTGTGCAAGAATACTTACTAGACACTCTAATATGATGTTTTCGTTTAGGTTAGTTAAATTCATTTCATCTCATCTAATTAGTTCTATCTATAGATTGTATCTATTTCCATTTTACTACAATAATTCCTTAAATAAATTCCTTTATAATGAAGTTTGTATTTCTTGAAACAACAATTGTTTCTCAGTGTAATAGAATAGGTATTCATAAATGTTTTATAAGTTTCTTTATTTATAAAATGATTTGGTTTTATTATACAAAACTTATGTTCAAATAAATAAATATGTCATCCAATGGCAGTCTTTCTCAAAATTCCTTTTGGGCAGATTCATACAAGATCCCTTATGAACAATTACTATGTGCAATCTTTCGACTCGCACAAGCTGCCAACTCCCTAACTTAGGATATGTTGGAGTTTCTTGTAAGCCCTTATCTTGTGTGAGTTTGTAAACTGTTATTCAGATGAAATAATATTAATCTTGTGTACTACTCTTAAAACATGACCTTATAGAAAGGAATCAACTCAACTTCACTCACAATTAATCGTACATTACCCAATAAATTTCGATTATTTCTTATTGATGCATCATTATGTATTACATGAAGGATTGACTTTTTTAGATTGAATCTTTATTCATTTTTAGGTACATTTAAAACCTTTTCCAATATACTCACTCATTCGATCAAATTGTACCATTTCTATCCATGTTAATTTATTTACTTTTGTTTTCTACTCTATGAATTTACTATAAATATGCTACATGTGTATCAAATACACATGTCCATGTCAGTAATAACTCATCGGTGAATATGACGAAGTACATGGAACTATTTTGTTATTAATAAACTTATGGTTGCATACATCTACATATATCTATCCGAAGAGTTCATCAACTCTTATGATGCTACCACTAATATGGTGCACAACTCTTCAATTGTTAGAGATATAATTAACCAGTGTCATATGATTCATAATCATCATATAATAAAAATTATTTCTCAAAGTTATGACTTAGTTATAATTCCAAAATAATTGTAAATAATCTGAGATACTTTTGTATTGTCAATGCATCACTTTTGTTCTGAAAACAATTACTACATCATAGTTTTTATTTCATAACAAATATTCATAATATTCATATTGAAATATAGCTATTTCTATTTCTCGTCAATTACCCAAAAATAACCATTATTTCATAAACAATGTTCGGTACATTTTATGAATTTTTTTTCATAATACGGTGCAATCAATAAGTGCTATACGGCATGCTCCCTCTATTTCTGTCATTACTATAATAACGTACTAAATTTGGAGGCCCGTCATCCACTTAATACAATTTATTTATTTCATACGGTACCTAATTTACAGCGGAAAGTTCTTTGATCAACTACCCTAAACACAAAGAAATAAATCAAATAGAAAACAATTTTCTATATAAAAATACATTTCGAAATAGAAATCACATTTATTATTCCAATGTTAAGTATCAATCATCATTATTACAATTCTCATTTCCATTGTTTCTTTATGAAGCAAACATGACGATTCACTCTCTTCATCACAACTATGCCTTAGATCATATCTACTCTTGTATATTCGCTATTATTTCTAAATGATCAAATCATTCAAAACAAAACCCTACTGCAGTTCATAACAAACTCTTTATAAAAGGGCATTCAATTATCCTTAGCTTTTTTAGGATATTAGGTATGTTCCACTTTACTTAAACAGATCAAACTGACATTTCAGTGATCGAGTACTTTGATTTACATTGTAATTTTGTACTAGTGTTAAGTTTAACATGATACGATCCTTTTGTAATAATCAGATTGAATACTCGATCTCACACTAAGCTTTTGTTTGGTTTTTCGGATAAACTAATTTCATCGAAATATAGTACACTAGAAACTTTAACCGTTCACCATACAATATTTCTATGGAATTGTATATGGATCAAATATCCATAATCTTGTATTGGCTATAGAGTTCGAAACTCATAGAAAATGATGCATGATCGTGACCAAATAAATGCGAAAGTGACCAAACTACAAATATATTCAGTAGCTGTAAAATCAAGCACTTGCATGGGTGTTGAAACATTAACATGCAATAATCTTTTATTGATAAGTATATGTTATATTTCTATTTATCAATCTTCAATTCATTTGTATATCTTAACTGATAAACATTTTACCAATCTTATCAAATGCACAAATTTATCATTGTGATTAATTATAATATTATTTAACATGCGTTCTTACAATATTAGAAAGGTTAAATGTTACCATTTCATTTTTCTAATAAGGTTCCTACTGGTCTTTTATGTTTCTCCAAGCCCTAGAATGAAACATAGAAGTCTTTCGACTTTAACAGTGGTTTTTGGGACTTGTTTGTCTTGATATTCTGACTTTGAACTTGTTCAACAAATCATAGCCCCACAAACGATGGATAACTTCTTATAGGTTGTATCACATGCAACTCCAAACCCATGTTTCTTTGCCTAATCTCATTTCGACCTTGAGTTTTCTCAATAAATCGTAAGAGATTATTCACTCGTACCTGCCATATCGCAATAGCCTAAGTATAGTATATATATCTTGAGTTTGCTCAACAAATACATATAGTTATCTTACCTCGTTTATTCAATAAATTAATAATACTACACATAACATCCCTATCTTGAGTTTGCTCAACAACTAAGGAGTATGTAAACAATTTATTAATATATATTGTAGAGGACAACATTGTATTGAAGATTCATAATCTTTAATATATTATTGAGTGATATCAACTTATGGACTAATGTATTTCTTGTGAAATACCACCGTAATTCAAGTATTAGACACATCAGAAATCATATGCCTACATTTACGTGTTTATTTATTCCTTAAGTCTATTTGGGTTTCTTTAATGTTCCACATTTAGTTTATACATTCATGTCATATAAGTTTTATTAGTATATAACTTTTATATTTCATATTACTTATATGATAGTCTTATATGTAATATTTTATTTAATTAAATCTTATTTAGTTAATTTAAATTAAATAAATCTTTAATTAATTTTATATTAGTATTCCAATACAACATTTATATTGGACATATCTATTATAACCTTTATAGCGTATACTATAACCTTTATAATATAACACATATCTTATATAGACGTATTTTTATTTATTTAATTAATATTTAATTAATTTATTTAATTAAACAATTTTAAGTAAATTATATTAATTTAATATTTTATCTTATACACATACATGTATACTTATAACATCTTAAACACTTTTACATAACATAACATAACATATATACATGCATATATATATTAATTAATAAACTTAAATAATTAATTTGTTTTATAAATCTTATTAATAAATTTTAAATTTCAAACTTAATATTTAAATAATTTCAAACATTTTGAAATTTTCATTACATTTATAAACATTTTGAAAATTTATGTTATATTATAACCAATTATAATAAACATGTTTTTATTTTCAATTTAGCTTTTAAATTTAAAATATTGTCCTAATTTTCAAAATTATCCCAAGGCCCGATTCAAATTTGGTATAATTTATCAAGGGGAACCTTTAGGCTCACTTCACCTTTCCAGCCAGACACGTAACCAGGTAGGAAAGGGTACTTCATTACCCGATTCCAACCCTAGATGTCGTCTTTCTAGACACAGTACGCAAGCTTAATTAGTTAGCTCTAGCATGACTAATTTAGACCGCATAGGCTATTGGGTTCTGAAACCATTGTTGGAACCGGGTCATCCCAAGGTGGAAAAAATGGATGAATTTCAAAAAAATTAGTCATTTGAATCTTTAATATGCCTATGAAGTCTAAATATACTTAGAACTTTTTTAAGTTTCTTTTAAATAAAATCAATATTTTATTTAACTCATAAATAAAGTTTCACTTTAATTTAATGTATACGTAAGTTAGAGTATATCAAATATACTCTTATATATAAATTTTTGTGTAGCATTTACTTTTCAAATTTATTTAGAAAATGAAATATTTCATTTCTTTCTCTTAACTTATTTAATTAATGAGGGGCATAAATTTATTTAAAGAATAAAACTTTTCATCTCCTTTCTCTTAAATGAGTGGGAACATAAAGTTAGTTAGAGATGGAAACTTTTAATTTCCTTCCCTTAAATAAATTAAATAATTGGTTAATAAAATAAAATTAATAACTAATATAAATGTGACATGAATTGTAAATATATCCATAGTTAATATTGTGCGAGTGCAACATATAAGTGGTGTGCATAATCAGTGGTAACTAATATGTATACATAAAACTGTGCACTTAATGCCCCACTATTACCCCGCTGTAACCCTGCTATATCTCACAGAGGAATTCTACCGCTACGATTTTTCCATATAACCCCAAATATTGCCTTTCCGTTGTAAGTCCCACAATTTCCGTTATATCTCCTTATTTCCACTATATTCCGTTAGATCTTCTTTAAAAGAAATGAATTAAAAAATGACATTTATGCGTTATAAAACGTATGAAATTAATTTATTTAATTGATTTTTCAATAAATTTTTAGAAATGAAAGTACTCTAATATTCTACTAAATTCAGTTATGTTATATAACAATTTTACGTTTAGTTTACATTATATTCGCATATGTTTTTTATTTAAAATTATTTATGTATTAATTATAATTCAATTCAATGTTAATTTTTCATTTAATTACCATTTATATATTTGTAAAAAGTATGAGCTTTATATGCTATTTTAAAGTCATCTGCTATATCCCGCTATATCCTCGTTGAATCTTCGCTATGACTTTTGGCACCTCCGCCGCATTGAATCTGCCAAGTGCTTTAACTGCGCAGACATAAAATAAACAAGAACAATTTAAATAGTTATTACATAGAAATTGAAATGAAAATAAATAAGGGATGACAATGGCGATTGATACAACTTTCCTTTTAGCACACTTAATTAATGCAACATATTAATGACAATCAATAAGTAACGTAATTAAGAATATAGAAGGTAAAAAATGAATTGTATGTATACATTATTGTCTTAATTACAAAAAAGAAATGACTTCATACTGTGCTAATATATGTAAAGAAAATTAAATTAAATATGAACACATACAAGTCGATCCAAATATGTATATACGGAATTCAATCAAAACTTTCTAATAATATAAATTAGATAGTTATGATAATTAATTTCAAAACTTTGATTTGTTGTTAAAATTCCTTTTATTCATATGTAAGTGTCTAATGCAATAAAAAGTGCAAGTGATACATTCATACATACATGCATACATACATATATTTACATTCAAAACTAAAATTGCACTTTGATATGAAAGACTAAAACATAAATCTATAATAATGTAACAACCATAGTTTGATAGGCATGATTAAGATGAACAAAAACTGATGTGAGAGGATTGAGGAAGAAGAAGCTTTTGCAACTAAGCACTGTTCACCAGAGTTGGCTGGAGATCATCGAAAAGGAACGCTGGGAATAGCAGGCACTTGTCAGAGGCAGAAAACATGAAGATCTGGGATAGAGGAGAGGATTAGATAAGAATACCAGTGTGTGTATGTTTAGTATCAGTGTGCATGCTTGGTATACCAGTATCTGAGTTGTAACTGGGCCGAGTTGAATCCAAAAAAAATGTGCAATCGTCTTTATAAATACTGTCATGATCATTTTGTAAGTGTGTAAAGAAACTTGAAACAATAAAAATCATATTACTTTGTTACTGTATTGTGAGGATTATCTTCTTTCCATTCCAGTTTTTTGTTAATCTGTTATCCATTTGTTTTTCTCAGATTTAATACGTTCTTGTTAAATTCCTTTTATCTGCTAGGTTAATTCATTTGCGTTCATTTTTTTTTCTTTTTACACTTTAGTTCTTAATTCTTAAATCGGCTATTAATTTGTCTTGATAGTTTTCTTTTCCAGTCTTTAATCTTGTTCTTTTTTGTTTTAATAATCTTCCAGTAAACTGTAACCCTCGAATTATTCTTCCTTGCTATCAATTCAAGTATCTGTCTTTGTACTTTCCTCTAGTTTCATTTGTTAAAGTCTTGTGAAGCAATCTTGTTAAACAATCTTATGTGAATTGAAAGTTTTCTGAAATTGATGTTCTTGTGAATGTCTCTGTTTGATGCAATAGCCATGTCTTCTTCTTTGAGAAAATTTGCATTTTTTCTTGATACTTCCTCCGAGCCACAGTTGAATTTTGCTATTTCTTGATTTTGTTGAAAGTCTTTCAACCACTATCCGACATATTTTGCTATTTTGTGTGCACAACAAATTTGTGCACATGTACAAGTTTGAAATCATCTTCTATCTTCCAGATCTCATCTTCTTCATCCAAATTCCTTACCTCAACGGCCATGGCCAAAAGCGTAGATCAACCAGCGCCTATCAATTTGGTATCGGAGCAGTCGTCGGAGTTAAACCATAATCTCACATTCATCCTGAGCATGCCTAAAATTCAGATCCAGATCCAACCCTAATTTCAAACCCATATGATCCACGGCTGAGGCAAGAGGAAATTAACAACCGTACTACTTATGCATTGAGAAATTTAGAAATCACAGCTAGAAATTTGGAGTTTACTGTTCAAAACTTGGAAAAAAAGTTTGATCGCTCCACCAAAGTTATGCATACTAAATTCGAGGGAGTGCATAATATGTTGACCACTTTTGTTAATGAGTATTACAATAATAGGAACCCTTTCCAACCTCTGGAAACTTCTCAGCCTTCGACATCTTTTCAACCTTATCCCCCCCCCATCGCAACTTGTATATCCATTGCAACCACCACCACCAAGGACTTTCATGCAACCTCTCAGAACACCTATTGTACCACCCAGGAATGTTCCTTTCTTTAACACTCCTCTAAGATATCCCCAAGAACCACGGCCTCCTCATCAACCCAGAAACCCATTACTCGATTATCTCCTGCTTCATAACCACAACCCTTACCCTATCATCGAATTAGATTTCCCTACATATTATGGAGAGGAAGGAGTGGCATATTGGCTGAGACAAGTCGAACAGTATTTTAAACTCCATCACACTAAAGAACATCAATGGGTAGAAATTTGTTCATTTGCTTTTAAAAAAGAAGCCTTGCAGTGGTATCGTTGGTATGTGAACACTGTGGCCAATTTTTAAGTAGAAAATATTGGTCAGATTTAACTCTGAAGAAATAGAAAGACCATATGAAACTTTATCTAAGCTTAAGCATCATACAACAGTTAGATCTTATTTTAGTAAGTTTGAACAGTTGCAGGCTATAGTAGAAACTCTACCACCAAAGTACTTGCTTGATAGTTTTATTGGAGGATTAAAAGAAGAAATTAGGTATGATATCCTCACTTCAAGACCAGTGGACTTTAGGGAGGCAGTAGCATTAGAAAAAATGTTTGAAAGTAAATGTCGTCAAACCAAAAAAATTAAGTATCCATCACCTAGCACTTCAACTACTAATTCCAGTCAACTGCTTGCACCAAAGTCATCACAAGAGTCCACTTCCTATTCTCACTATAGCCATGTTAATAGCTCCAAAGATACTCAACTTGAATCCCTGGCAAAAAGTAGAGCACTCACTCCTAACCAAATCATTGAAATGAGAAGGGAAAAATTGTGTTACGGTTGTAAAGAAAAATGGTCAGGAGATCACAAATGTAAAATTCCTAAAGTCTATGTGCTGGAAGGAATGATGCCATTACAGGATTGGGAGGATTCCAATGCTAGTGAGGTACCCATGACAGAATCCGACATACAAGTTAAAGAGACTTTAGCCATCACCTTGCAAGCTTTATGTGGAATTCCTACTTTATCCACCATCAAAGTAAGAGGCAGTATTCAAGGTAACTAGTCTATATTCTAATTGATTCTGGTTCTACCCATAACTTCATCAATGATAAATTTGCTAGGAAATTGGATTTAAAAATTGATGAAACTAAACTATTTGAAGTGATGGTGGCCAATGGGGAGAAACTAACTGGTTCGGGGGTTTGTAATGATGTTGTGCTCAAGTGCCAAGGATGTACCATGGCAGTGGATTTTCTCTTATTTCCTTTAGATGGCTGTCAGGTGGTGCTTGGGGCTTAGTGGATGAAGAGCTTAGGAGAAATAACACTTAGACCAGTTACAAGTTAATTTGTTTACGATGATAAGCCTTATATTTGGTAGGGTTTGAAACAGGATGAGTTGAAATTCATTAACACGAGAAGGCTAAATAAAGAGTATGTGGATGGCCAGATAGCTATGATGGTATGTTGTCAGCTTATACAGTCAAAGCATCATGTAATTTATATTCCATCATAAATTGATGCCATGCTCAAGAAATATCCCCTGATCACTAACTCCTCTCCAAATTTACCACCACCAAGACCCCATGACCATCGAATACCCCTTTTGCCAAATTCTAAACCTATTTTTCTAAGACCTTACGAGCACTCATATCATATCAAAAGCGAGTTGGAAAACATAATTCGAGACATGTTAGATTCTGGCATTATTAGGCCCAGTCATAATTCTTACTTGTCTCCTGTTGTTATGGTGAGAAAGAAGGATGGAACATGGAGGTTATGTATTGATTATAGGAGGTTGAATGCATATACCATTAAGGACAAGTTTCCAATTCCATTAATTGAAGAGCTTTTTAATGAGTTACATGGTTCTCAATATTATTCGAAACTAGACTTAAGATCTGGTTATGATCAAATATAATGCTTGAAGAAGATATCCACAAAACTACTTTTAGAACCCATGATGGCCACTAAGAATTTGTGGTGATTCCATTTGGGTTGGTAAATGCCCCTTCCACCTTTCAATCTCTCATGAATGATATATTCAGAGCATATTTGAGAAAATTTATCTTGGTGTTCTTTGATGATATACTTGTGTATAGTAAAACCTGGAATGAGCATCTCAAACACCTTGAAATAAATTTTCATCTTTTGCAGAAAAATGCTTTGATTATCAAGCTTTCCAAATGTTAGTTTGCCAAGCAATCTATTGATTGCCTAGGTCATGTTATTTCTGCCGAAGGCCTTTCAGTCGATCCTAGCAAGGTGCAGGCTGTCCTTAATTGGCCAATTCCACAAAGCTTGAAAGCCTTAAGGGGGTTTTTGGAGCTTATAGGTTACTACCGCAAATTTAAAAAAGGATATGTTGTCATTGCTAAGCGTTTAACCTCAATGCTGAAGAAGGATGCTTTTAGATGGAGTGATGAAGCAAAAGAAGCTTTTGAGCAGTTAAAGCAATGCTTGGTTAGCTTTATCTACTTATGAGAAAGAACTCATTGATATCATTATTGCCAAAGAAATGTCACAATACTTGATGGGGAGACAATTTGTAATAAAGACTGACCATCATAGTTTAAAATACTTGTTAATACAATAGATACATATGGGTGTGCATGGGAAATGGTTGGCTAAACTCTATGCATTCGATTATAAGGTGGAGTATAAAAGTGGCTAGGAGAATAAGGTAGCTGATGTCTTGTCAAGGAGAGGTGAAATTGAGATGAATAAAATACTAGTCCAAGCCATATCCATAGTGCAGACTCCTTGGCTACAAAAACTCAAAGAAGCTCCACATAATTCACCACGGTATCGGCAACTATTAGCAAGAGTGCAAGCAAAAGAACTACCAGAAAGTAAACACAAGGCTGTTGAAGACTTGATATTCAGAAAAGGGAAAATTTTAGTTGATCATCACTTAAACCAATTGACACAATTTCTTGTTAAAGAGTACCACTCCTCTCCTTTAGGGGGTCACTCAGGGGTTAAAGCAACTCTACATAGATTAAAGTAGGTTTTTTATTGGAAAAATTAAAAACTAGTGTTGAAGGCTTTGCCAAATTTTGTGAGGAGTGCCAACGAAATAAGCATGAGAACATATTGGTGCCAGGCTTACTGTAGCCGCCTCTTCCTACACCTGACAAGATTTGGTTTGACATTTCCATGGATTTTATTACATGTTTACCTAAAAGCTACAAGTACACTGTCATATTTGTAGTAGTTGATAGACTAAGTAAGTATGCTCATTTCTTTCCACTTCAACATCCATATACTGCAAAAGATGTAGAATTAGCTTTTTTTCAAGCGGTCTTTAAATTACACGGGCTGCCTAAAACTATTGTAAGTGACAGAGACACTATCTTCACAAGCATCTTTTGGGAAGAGCTTTTTAAGCTTCAAGGTAGTTCCCTTAAGCTCATTTCAACCTACCATCCCCAAAGTTGGTGAATAAAATTTTGGAAGGTTATCTAAGGTGTTATGTGTGTCATAAGCCTAGTGAATGGTCCAGATGGTTGCCCTTAGCTGAATATTGGTATAACACTACTTGGAAGACTCCTACAAAAACTACCCCCTACAAGATTTTATATGGCACTGATCCCCCCAACTTGCTTTCTTATGTACCCACTACTGCCAAGGTTGAACAAGTAGAAGAAGAATTATTCACTTGAGATATTATGGTACAATTCCTCAAAGATAGTCTTAAATTGTCTCAAGAAAGAATGATAAAATATGCAGATATGGAAAGAACTGATAGACAATTTGAAGTTGGAGAATGGGAATATCTAAAATTGCAACCTTATAAGCAGATTACAGCCAGGGATTTCAAAACCCACAAGCTTTCACCCAAATTTTATAGCCCTTACAAGGTCATAGAGAAAATAGGTTATGTGGCTTATAAATTGCAAAATACTCCAATTCATAATGTTTTTCATGTTTCACAATTGAAAAAGAAGATAGGGGATACTGTGATGGTACAAGATAGTATTCCTAGTTTACAGAAGAACTTGTTGAACAACCGACAAGAATACTAGATAGAAGGATGATTCCTAGAAATAATGATGTAGTGGTGCAAATTCTAGTTAAATGGAAAGATAGACCAGAAGAGGAGGCTACTTGGGAAGATTATTTGCCAATGATGAAGAAGTTCCCTACACTAGACCTTGAGACAAGGTCTATTTTTGAAGTGCAGGGGAGATGTAACAATCATAGTTTGATAGCCATGATTATGGTGAGCAAAAATTGGTGTGAGAGGATTGACGAAGAAGAAGCTTTTGCAACTAAGCATTGTTCACCAGAGTTGGCTGGAGATCATCGGAAAGGAACGCTGGGAATAGCAGGCACTTGTCAGAGGCAGAAAACATGAAGATCTGGGTGTATGTTTAGTGTCAGTGTGCATGCTTGATATATCAGTATCTGGGTTGTAACTGGGCCGAGTTGAATCTAGAAAAAAATGTGCAATCTGTCTTTATAAATACTGTCATGATCATTTTGTAAGTATGTGAAGAAACTTGTAACAATAAAAAATCATATTACTTTGTTACCGTATTGTGAGGATAGTCTTCTTTCCATTCCAGTTTTTTGTTAATATGTCGTCCATTTGTTTTTCTTAGATTTAATACGTTCTTGTTAAATTCCTTTTATGTGCTATAGGTTAATTCATTTGCTGTTCATTTTGTTTTCTTTTAACACTTTAGGTCTTAATTCTTGAATCAGCTATTACTTTGTCTTGGTAGTTTTCTTTTCCAGTCTTTAATCTTGTTCTTTTTAATGTTTTAGTAATCTTCCAGTAAACTGTGACCCTCAAATTCTTCTTCCTTGCTATCAATTCAAGTTTCTGTCTTTGCACTTTCCTCTAGTTTCATTTGTTAAAGTCTTGTGAAGCAATCTTGTTAAACATTCTTGTGTGAATTTAAAGTTTTCTGAAATTGATGTTCTTGTCAAAGATATATATATGTGAATGTATCTATTCTATGTAGTAGCCATGTCTTCTTCTTCGAGAAAATTTGCATTTTTTCCCTGATACTTCCTTCGAGCCACAGCTGAATTTTGCTATTTATTGATTTTCTTAAAAGTTTGCCAACCACTATCCGACATTTTCTGCTATTTTGTGTGCACAACAAATCTGTGCACGTGCACAAGTTTTAAATCATCTTTTATCTTCCAGATCTCATCTTCTTCTCCCAAATTTCTTACCTTAACGACCATGGCCAAAAGCATAGATCAACTAGGGCCTACCAAATTGAAACATTATATTGATTCCGTATAAATTTCATTTTTAACTTTAAATATAATTCAATTAATCAACATGAAAATGTAAATTTCCAGATCTATAGAAATGGAATTTGAATTAAATGTTAGAGCATTGGACTAGAATAAAACATTGTATTTTAAAATATATAGATTTAGTTTCAATTTAACAAAGTAAAGAAAAGCAGCTAATCAATTTGAACATGTAAATATTCAGATCCGAAAAATTACACTTTAATTAGAATGTTTGTAAACATAGTTTTACACTTAAATATTGTTTTGAAACATAAACAAATTTAATTTTGATCTATTAAATGAAAACTCAATCATATTATTCAACAAATAATTCAATCTTCATAAATAATTTTTAGTTAAGCAAGACAATAATACATCATACAAATTATGAAAGTCAAATTAATTTCTGTCAAACATTACAAAATCACTACCTATATATAGAAAATGACATACCCTGTTACCCAGTCCTTAAAATGCACCTTGTTGACGATGCCTTTGATTTGCACCTTGAATGAAGAATGCTTCTAGATTCGATTGAATTACCTTAGGCAGTTGCCTAGAAATCATACATTGAATGATGATATCTCCTCAGATCTTCAAGATCCATAACTTCTCCTTGCAAGAGATGGATGAAAGACTTTTTTTGATCTATTTATTGGAGTTGAAAGATTTTGAAATTTTGTTTTCTTTTTTTGTTTCCGCCATGAAAAGTTAGGAAGAAAGAAATAGAAAGAATGAATGAGAATGAAAATGAATTGTACATAAAGAATGAATTGGAGAATATGTTTTATTTGAAAGAATAAAATTTCTCATTCTTTAATTAAAACGTCCCTAATTAATTCCCTTGATTGTTTCTCTCCAATAATTTCAGTAAACGCATGTCATCAAATGACGTAAAATTTCTACAAATCATGTCATCAAATGACATAAAATTTCCATAAATCATTTCATACAATTATCTTTAAATTACATTGATATCGTATACCATTGGGCGCAGATATTACTTTTATAAATGTATTAAAATAATTATAAAAAACTTTCAAATATCAAATAAATAATATTTCTCAAATATAAATTAATTTAATCAATTTACAATATTCTATAAATTAATAAATCATGTGGTTTTTGTAGAGAATTTATCATTACTTTTGTGTGATTCAAAGGCGTAAATTCAATCAGCGATTAATATCGAACTATTCGAATATTAACGTTCACACATCACTTAGCAGGTGGTGTGACATTTTGACCGAATTTATTGCTTACGCATCTTTTGGTAAAATCTAATTTTACTTATTATAAGCAGTACCGGATAGTGACAATTAACCAATTCTCTTCGTCAAAACTATATCACATTAGGACTTATGGAATGTGGTAATGGTAAAAATTTCAGTATAGTCCACATTTAACTTTATAATCCAAACACAAACTTCTTGGCTCAATAATAACAATAATTATTAACCGAAGTTCTTTAGAGACTGACTTTGAGTTGACTTCAGGTGACCGTGATGCTAACCTCATATAACCGAGTAGACGAATCCTCTCTTGAATGGTGTTCCACTTCCAATGCTTCCATTTGATCCAAGTATAGTTGTTCGATGGACGTCGTGCCATGATTTAACTATAATAAAAATGGATCTTCCACATTGAAGATCAACAGTATTCTCAAGTCGAGAGAACTGTGTAAATTGGTCACATCGATATTCTCCGTTCGACCTTAGTTATATTAACCAACAGAAATTTATCGAGCGGATCTTTCCATAGTTATCCAATAACTATCAGTACGCAACCCCTTGGTGCCTCCAGTAGTCATGGGTAATACACTGCCCAACATTTGAAGAGCGTTACGTACTCTAGTTTCAACGAATACGTCGATATCCAGTTTCAATGCATCTTGACTTGGAACATTTAAAATGGTATATTTGTTTCATTGTGGTAAATTAGTCACGGTTACAACACTCTGTAACTTCTATCACGAAACATACCATTTATGGTTTTTCTATTAAATATATAATTTTAATTAAATTGATTAATTAATATGACCACAATATATCAAGTAAATGATAGAAAGAAAATACCTTCATTTCGAACAAGATCGATCAACGACAAATTACATAATTGCCCCTAGAGCATACCCCTAACTCTATCAGCTATTGGGTTAAAAAAAAGAGTATCAATGTCTTATAGATACAAATAGTCATTAAAAATAATGTCATGTGATCATAAACGTCTACGACAAATGTAGACCATTGTCACATCAATGTCCATCTGTAAGTATGGTCACTAATGGAAGGCCACTAATATGCACTACCACTAAAATACGGCCAATACAATGTATGGTCACTAATATAAGACCAATACCATTCATCAAAACATCTACCGAAGCCAAAACCAAGAGGTATGGACTTGCGTTCCATTTTCCCTTGTAGCCCAATAGTCTACGTAAAGACATTATGAGGAAATCGGGTTGGTCCGGGAGCTAAACGTTTTGGTTCTGGGAATTATTGCCTAAATCGGCCACTAATCGGTAGACCTGTCAATGCTATCGGTCCATGGTTTGTCCTGACGGTAATGCTTAGCTTGGGGCACGATTCGAGGCCCATTTTTGCTTGTTTTTTACGCCACCTTCTCCATCGAGTCACATGCCCATCCAACCATATTGTCTTTGTCAACATTTAAAGTTTGGTGCTTTATGGTTGAGTCTGTGTGCCGATTCCTTCGAGTGTTTGGGAGGGATGTTCATGTCATCACGAATCCTTTTCCCGATCGTTTGTTGCCAAAATGTGATGTAATCTCGGTAACCCAACTTACTCGATCATATCACCTTCCTTCATTGTAGATGTATATTTGTATGCTACATACAATTCACAGGCATTTACATTTATACTTACTAATTCACATTTCGAGCTTCACCGGAGCAATTACTCGACCAGGTATCGCCTCATGCAACTTAGCGCACTTGATAGTCGTTATGACTATAAGAGATGCTCGTGACGTGCTTATACACCAATATGTTTTCACATAAACATATTTTAAAAAAAACTGACTGTTTAATAATCAATCTTACTTTTACTTACTACATTTTTTCTATATAAGTCCAAATATCCTCTTCTATTATTTTATAAAATCATGCAACTATTTCATGAAATACATAATTAGCATATATATAATAATGAATTAGAATTTAATTAATTTATAACCATGTTATAAATCAATATCAACTCTGTCTAACTCTATTCAATACGCATAGAACACAATGTTTCTATATACCGGATCTTATCAATTATCCTGAATATAAACTCAAACTAATCCAATCAAATTGGGGTATAATTACAGTTATATATATATATATATATAATTATAGAGATTTATACCAAAAATATATAGTTATAATTCCAATCATCTAAGTTGTAAATTCCAAAGTGTCCAAATCCCGTCCAAGTTCATAGTATGTCGTAGATAATCTCATCATGCGTCCAACAACCAAGGTTTGCATCTCGATTGGACCTCATATACAAAAGATATGAATTTGATAAAAATTGAAATATAAATATGAATTGATTAATTAATTAAACACTTAGTTAACTAATCACCTTTATAATCCTTCTTCCCCAAATCCACTCATGTACCTATACGTGCACAACTACCCATTGTCATGCATCTTCTCTCCCTAGTACCCATGCAATATTCCACAAAATGACGAACGATCAATTACAATGTGCTCCTCTATGCCTCCTCTCTATGATGCACCCAATTAAACGAAGTCTGCCTCCCTACACCAAATTGCGACATTGTCCCCTCCATGCGTGGCTACAAATGCTGCACTCACCATTAGCTGACTGGAGTTTAAGAATTTGGTGCAAGAAGATGCATGTCGTCAAGAGAAACACAACTATGCCTTTTGTTTCGCTCAACTCCCCTTTGAACGTCACTTAGACCCAAACCTTAGCTAACGACTATACATCGACAAACTCCTCAAGCGTTGTCGCACATGCTGAGACCAACATAGATTCGAAGCCCTCCTCAACATGAGTTCAACGGTTCTTGTCTCATCGTCTATCATGGATCGTAGTTCTTTAAATCGGGGAAAAACCAATATCCACTTTTTAAGGTCCTTGTAGATTTAGAGAGTAAAACGAATTGCAAGATCCTAGGAATTATCTAAGTATGGAGTGAATATAAATATATATGTGTGTGTGTGTAATTTAATTTCTTAAATAAATCTCCACACTTTTCGTGTTCGTATGATTACACAACACATCGGATTGCCACAAATTTATGAATTTAGGGAAGGTAGGGTTGGATGGAACGAAGGGGATTCGGGCTTTGATATTGGACAAAGAAATAAATGTGAAGGATTTTCTAGAAATGGAGGGAATAATAGGCTTAAATGGGCTTGGATGATTTATTTTTGGCTTAAATTGTTATTTATAATTAATTTTTCCTTTTCCTTTAAATAATTTTTTTTAATTTATTAATAAATGTATTTCAAACTATTATAAATTAATTCACATTTCATTTTACACGATATAGTTAGATAATTGAACAATTTATTTAATATCAACATATTATCCAAAAAGAATTTATTAATTTATTCAATTTACTAAAGTAAAATTTTCATTAAGTAGAATTTAGTTAAGTAAAATTCATTTTCAAGAATAATAATTATCAAATCGAATTTGATCTATTTTTATTTTAATTAGATTTTATTTATCTTACATCGTAGAAAACTGGGTTTTTATTCCTATTTTATCCTCGACGTATATGTTTCTATTTTTAATCGCTTTATATTTCAGTTATATCATATTAGGTATGGTCAATTATATATTTGATCTGATAGCAAATGATATTTTGTTCTGCTTTGCTAATCGTATCGTCTTGTTCGAGAAAGTTATACGTTCGCTAAGTGTTTATCGTTTTATGTTTAAATAGAAAATAGTTATAAAACTAGATTGGTCAACCCATCTAGCTCAATTGGTAGAGATCAATGCTCTTAAACTTGTGGCGGTAGGTTCAAGCTCACGGTGGGTGATTAATCTTTGTGAATCGCCCCTTTTATACTAATGATGCATGATCCCTAATGCATTAGGCTTTTCTGATGGCTAAGAAAAATATTGTGACTTGGTTTTGTTAATGTTACAATAGTTATACGAGGTTCAGAGTTGAGTGAAACTATCGAGGTTCAATGTTGAGTGAAACCATTGAGGTTCAAAGTTGAGTGAATTTGTACCAATGATTCTAGATAGGTCAAACAAAAGAAATTTACATTGAAAAATAGTATGTATGAGTTTTGAGCATTTTCGCAAAATTATACTAAAGTAGTATAACTATGATACTTCCCATCTTAAATATTGATTCATCCTTTTGATGTAGGATCTTTAGTGCATAAGGATTCTCTAATGTTTGATTAAAAAAGCAAAACCTATGTCATTAGGTTTTGTTGATGTTAGGATTTACCAAGTAAGTATGTTAGGTAGAATGTAAGTGAATTTTGAACGAAAGCCAAGTAAATAAAGAAATTTACCCAAGAAAATAGTTTATATATATATATATATATATATATATATAAGTTTACAAAAATGCTCATAGATTTCTATTGAAGTGTTAGTGGAATTTTTCTTAACATCGGTACTTAAGAATCGAAGGGCAAGCTTCAGTCCATTATTTGGTCTACAGGACTTCGGTAGGATGGTTAACGATGGCAATAGGATACCGATGGCTTTAGATTAATATTGAAAGTTAAGTTGAATCTGTTAGGATACTACTAAGAGGAGTAGGTTCCGAATAGACCGAGAGTAAGTTCTAAGAATGATGCCGAAAGCAAAAGTACAGAAAGTAAAGACATCGAGGTTTATAGTGCTTTGGCCTAAATCGCTGCGTCCACTTTGTCCTTTCATTCTTTAGAGTTCTACACCGAAGCCGAAAGGCTATTACAGTGATGAGTTGGCATTATCCTCCATTAGTGAGTTTTTACAAGGAACTCTAATATAGGAAAGTACAATATACTCTTAGTATATGAATTATGTGTTGGCCAGAAGATCCTTGTTGCATTGGGATGTTTGTCTACTTATAGAGATCTTGATGCTTTGTCATAGCTGAAAGCTTTTTCCATGGATTGACCGCTTGCTCTGTATGTGGAGTTAAGATTTAGATATGTGTTGATGCCCAACTAACATGCAAAATAACGCGGATTGATGAAATAGCATTCCATCATTATCTGTACGTGCTCTGGCCAGGATACTTCATATAATCTTTGGGCTATTTGAGTCCTTGACGCGTGTAGTGAGGATTTGGTGTTGATGGCTAAGTAGTTTATATATCATAAGGCTTAGTTGATCGTATGCCGTTTGGTTAACTATATAGAGTGTCATAGGGATTTAGTCAATTAAATGTAGTAAGACTTAGTAAATAGAGTGTCATAAGGCTTAGTAAATAAAGTTTTATAAGGTTTAGTTGATTATAGGCTGAATGCTTACTTTGTTGAATAACGAAGGCTAATGTAGATTTTATGTTGTAAGGCTTAGTTGATTGAAAGTAGAAGGCTTATGTAGATTGTATGTGATCGGCTTAGTAACTAGAGTGTCATAAGGCTTAGTAAATAGAGGTTCAATAGGCTTAGTTGATTATAGGCCGAACGCTTAGTTGATTGAATACTATAGGCTAATGTAGAGTATATGCCGCAAGGCTTGGTAAATCGAGTGTTGTAAGGCTTAGCAAATAAAATGTCATAAGGCTTTAATATATATTTAATGTCAAAGGCTAATGCCGTAGGCTTACATATGTTATATGCCATAGGCTAGTTGAATTAAATGCGCAAGGCTATTGTTGTAGGCCTATGTAGATAATAGGTCGAAGGCTAATTCCGTATTAAGTATCGAAGGCGATGTATGTTAAGGCCTGATAGTAACATACATAAAGTGTCAAATGGAAAGAGGGTTTTCACATACTGTGAAATTTTGGTTCCAGCAATCTTTACAAAACTATTATCTGAATATGAAGTGACTTCTCTGCTTGCATTACCATCCGTCTGCTCTCGCAACAAATAGGGGAAATCACTTTCCTTAGAGATAGTTTTGAGCGGATTAGAAGGAGTTATCAGTGAGTACAAGGTCGAGGTAATTTAGAATGAGTAGCTACTCTTTCTACTCATGGATGGGATGCAAAAATGCATATTTACCAGATGTCACCATGCGATTGGCTCATTTGAAAAGTGGTTTCTCCTTTTCTGAAAAAGAGAGTTTTGCCTCCAGACATGGCAGTTCTTTAAAAGATTACATTATTTTATAACTGCCATTGATTTGTATGGCTGACATTTCCTCAACGTTTATTTTATTTATATAGGAATGTATAATAGATTCCTCTTCTCCTTCATTTACTTTCAATGATTTTTTTTTTTTTTGTTATCGGCATTAAAGCTCGAAGCAAGCTCAAATTTTCTCCTCTCTTTGATAAAATTTGTAAGATTTATATCATTTACTTCTCGTAAGTTGAAAGCAATATTTATCTAATGCTCTTGCTGAACTACGAGTCAATTTTTATAATAATTTTTGTGATATCTGAGGCGTTTTACCGTATTAGTGAATCTTAGGCTTGCTGAATGGTACAAAACCATTAATTTTTCGCCTTCGTTGGATCATTGTTGACAAATAATCGTTCCATGGTCATTGATCGATAATCGAAAATTCTACTGAACTTTTGGAGAATTTCATGGATTTTTCTTAATCTACAACGTACTTTTGGGTTCTCAAACCCTTGGTTAGAGACGGTTAATTGTGAAATTCTGTTTGAATCATTGATACAAAATTGACCCTACTTAAATTTGGGTATTTTTCATGTACCATTTGGCTCATGATTATGCTTCTTTGATTGATAATTATTTACTTTACGGTTATGTTTCGATTTTCGTTGTTTGTTTTGAACTAGACTGTCAACAAATTTAATCCTCCTAGACTGAAATGAATTTTCTTTTGGACACACACGCAATTCTTGACATGATTTTACACGATTTTGGTGTTATGGGAGTTGAGGTTATAACTCAAAGGCCTGAAGTTACTTGGATTCTTCCTCGGAGGGATGCTCCCCGTGGATGGTGGAGTACTTAGCAAACGAATGTCTCTCCCTTTTGCTCCCTTCTTGGTTGATCTGCTTATTTTTTATAATCTCAATCCCTTTCAACCCCCTCCATTTTATATAATACTCTCTCGATGTTGAAAGTCGTGTATTCTTAGAGGGGTTATGCAAGCTTATCGATGGTTGAGATTAATTTCTTATTTGAATTGAAAGACTTGAAATTTTCCACCCAGTCCTTAAATATTATTTACAGATGCGATTAACAACCCTTAGATTATAACCACTTTTCCAATGGCTAGTAACTTACAATTGTACTTAAGAAATATCATTTGTTAATAACATTCTAATTCTAACTTGTTTGTAGTTATTGCTAGGGAGACCTGAATGGATTCAGCAGACGGAGGAGTTTTTAGCTCGTTTCAAGAATGTGTTGAAGGAACGGGGCTAGTCGGAAGTGGGTGAAATAGGTAGGTTTCAATTATTATTTTTCTATTTTCGAATTTATTGTTTCTACGAAGTTTAAAGGAATTGTTAGATCCTATCTAATAATGGTTTAAATAAAATCATATTATACTTAATTTGTTTAAAACTAGTTTCAATTCAATTCAAATTAAATATCTTGTAATGAGCGCATCAAATACACTCATATATGTATAGTTGAAGTGCAACATATAGTCTGTGTACATGATTAATGTGTATGTAAGTTTGTAGGTGTTGAGATTTATACTGCAACAAACACATTCGCCCTTATATATGTCATTGTTGTCCATGGTTTTATTTTGAAAAAAAATATACAAAATAATAATGATAATATGTATATATACATAGTTTACTGGTACATGTATATAATATGTTATAAAATATTTTTAACTAATTGACAATAGTTTAGTTATATTTATGATATGACAATTAGTGAGTAATAAGTAGGCATTTAATAGCTAAAAAAGATGGAGGACTTTTTTCCTTTCTTTGCTCATTCATTCAATGCCGTTTCAAATTAACGTTTGAACATTTAAGCCCTTGTGCATATTAGAATAGATTTTGACAAGTTTTACGTGTTTTGAGATATAAAAATTAACATTTTAAAATCTAGTTTGTACTTATGAAGGATTCAACACAAGATTTATGATTTTAAACAAAAGTCCTTTAAAAAATTCGAATTGAAATAATACACACACATGTAAATAGTAACAAACTATATTTTAAATTCAAAATAACATATATATATGTAAAACTTATAACTTTATATGTTTTGAAATTTGAAATTTAGTAGTTTGAAAGCTAGATTTTGATTTAGGAAGGATCTAGACTTAGATTTATATTTTTATACAAAAGCACTCTTACAAATTTTGAGTGTGTGTGTAAACATATGTAACTAATAACCAAATGTATTTTATATTTTAAAAATAGCATCTATACATGAAACTTATATTCAATTTCATATAATGATTTAAGTAAATAATATATGTCGTTCACTTATATTTGCATATGTAGTATGTTACAAAATTATTTCAAGTAATTAAAATCAGTTATAAATCTAAAAAAATATATTCTTTATTTAATCATTAATTCAAAACTATAGTAAATAATAGATTGGACAACACAGGCATATACATACTCGTTGTATAAGATATGAAATCTAAACTATACAAACATGATGTAACATATAATCAAATGAGAAATATATTATTATAATTAATTTTTTTTTGGCATGACATAACTATTTTTTTAAAACTATTTATGTATAAACACAAATATTTAAAATAAAATTATTTTGAAATAAATTTCGGATTTAAAAATAAAAAATATAAATTTTTGTTGTTGTTTTGAATTAAAGTGTGTGTATATATATGTGTAAATATATAAAATATCCATTTGAATATTTAATATATAATTTTTTATTGATTCAGATCAATAAAGACAATATATATTATATACATTTATGATAATTTTTATTAAGTCATAATGTTTATATTTTGAATTTTGAATAATTCAAATCATTTTTTATTTTAACTGAAACTAATTCAAAGTTGTTTCATATATTTCAATAGTTAAATTTCCATTGTACTTTTTTCTCGTTCATGGTAGCTTTGCTTATTTTTCTCGCTTTCCTTCCCTACTGTGAATTTTAAATTCTTTCCCGATGGCGCCCTCCCCTCCTCCCCTCCTCCCCTTCCAGTTTCGTCCATCTCGCCTTCTCTTCCTCCTCGCACTTCCGGTCCTTCCACTTCATCTTTGCCTATCCTCCCTCTCCTTTCCCCCTCAATTTGTTCCCTATTGGTCCTCCCCTCCTCAACTCGTATGGACTTTGTTGTTCAAGAACAGGACAAGGAATGTTGGAAAGTACATACCATTTTTGATGTGAATCTCACTTTTAGGGGTGATGCCATTGTCCCCCATGAAGTTATTGCAGCTGGCAAGCAAGTGTGAAATGACTATATTGTTGGTTTCTTCTTTGATGAGCCGCTCTCATACACTGCAGTGGTTAAAAACTTGAAAGAATCTGGAAACTCAAAAGCTCTATAAACGTTAAATTTGATGGCTTTATATTCTTATTTTTGTTGTCTTGTGAAAAGGACAAAATAGGAAGACTTGAGGGAGATCGAATTATAATGGGGAACAAGATGTTTATAGTCAAATAATGGAAGCCTGAAATTGGAAATTGGAAATGTGTGCGACATTAATTAAATATGTCCTTCTTTTGGTTCAGATTTCTGATATTCCAATCTACGCTTGGTCTAATTTGGGCATAAACTGGCCAGTAAGTAGGGCACGTAAATTGCTATGTATGGATTAGTTCACTGAGCGACTTGATCGATTAGAAATTTAGAATATACTAAATGCATGATCGAGGTCACTCCCAACCAAGATTTGATAGATCACTACCCTGTGAAATTAATGGATGGTGAGGTGCAAATGATCAATGTCAATTATTTATGGAAGCCAGAAATTCGTAATAGCTGCAAAATATTTGGGGAGTGCTGATACGAAAAGTGATAATGCAAATGAAAAGAATCCTGAAGTGAGTAAAAGTCAAGCTGACACTATTGTTAAGGAAATTGAAAAAACAATATAAGGTAATCGACGAAGATGGCAGAAAGTGTTAAGAGATAAGAAAAAGAATGTTAAATCTGGATCTTATGCTAATGATTTTTCAACTGCAGTGATTGCTCCCCTAGATTCCTATTTTGATCAGACAAATGGTAGAAAGTCAAGTGAAGAAGTGGTGCCAGTTGAAGTAGTGGTTAATTTGAATTCTGAAGATAATTAGTCTTCATGAAGTTACTGAAGAAATAGTTCAAACTAGCAACAAATTTTTAATACTAGCTGCATATAATGATGTTGCCTCTGCTATTTGCCATGTAGTTGAGAAGCTAGCTTCAGGAAAAGAGAAAGATTGCAATGCTGATAAACAAAACAATTTAGTTTCCAATGTGCACGCATGCACAAGTGACGTAAATGCAGCTGTGCAACACATTTTAATACGCCAACCTCCTATTAATTTCTCTATACCACTTGATAGCAATATTTTAACTCATGAAAGCATCAATTCAGATGATAACAATCCTACATCTCCCAACAGTCACATGCAAGAAAGCATCCTATTGAATATCCCTTCTCACAGTGTCCTCCAAACTCATAACACGGAACCTTCAATTACATGCAATTCTAATTTAATGCAAACTACTTTATCCCCAATCATTCTATCCCCTTCAAATTGCAACTCTTCCCACGCCAACATAGCTAAAATTGTCATATCTCCTATCTTCGGACCTACTGGTAATTCTTGCTTGTCTGCCAATCTTGATGACATTGTGTTAAATGTAATGAATTCCTTGTTAAATGTAATGAATTCCTTCCTTCCACTTCCTTTGGCCACCTGGCTACACCTCCTGGTTGGCTTAAATTCAGCTGCATTAATCCATCTCCCACCACATCTATATGCAATCCTACCTCCTCAGTCTGCCCTGATCCTCCACCTACCAAAATCAAACCAAACAATCACAACTCACTTAACAAAGAAAGAAACTCCAAAAAAAACCCGCCTCGGTTTATGCAACAGGATGATGACACTTTATCAAAAAACAAAGATGGCAGAAAGTGTTAAGAAATAAGAAAAAGAATGTTAAATCTGGATCCCATGCTAATGATTTGTTAACTGCAGTGATTGCTCCCCCAGATTCCCATTCTGATCAGACAAATGGTGGAAAGTCAAGTGAAGAAGTTGTTGGGGAATTCTCGGTCTTCCCGCTTCGTGAAGTTAAGATAGGCACTTTAAGATTAAAAGTAGCAATGGAAACACAAGAGTTTATAATTCTCCAATATGGAGATTCTTCCACTACACAAAAGAATAGTAGGATTACAATAATATGATTACAAAAGTAACTCACACTTGGTGGCTCACTCAAGCTTGAGGATAAAGACTTCTCAGGCTATCACTCTTTTCTCTCAAAGAGGATCTCTCTAACTCTCAAGTTTTTTCTCACTCTAAGAAGTGGCTTCTTCCTTGGATTCTTGGATGGCTAGTAATAGGGATCCTTCTCCTATTTATACTACTCAACCTCCACAATGAATGGTGGAGATTACATACATCCGACGGTAGAGATTGATTCTCTAGAATGCTCCACACTCTCTAGGAATCTCTACACTCTTCCATTCCCTTCTTTATTCTTCCATACTCTTCCGTAAGGTTCCAGAAGGTTCCACACGTCTCTAGAATATTCCAGAGGGTTCCACACTCTTCCACAAGCTTCTAGAGAGTTCTACATTTCTCTAGAGTTCTCCGGAACATTCTAGAAAATTCTAGATTTCTCTAGAAACGTCTAGAATTTTCTAGAAACTCTCCAATTAAGGAGGGATCCCAACAAATCTCCCCCTCCCGACTTAATTGGGGGGTAGTAGTACGCCGACACCTTGACAGTAGTCTTCAAACTTCTTTGTTGGTACTACTTCGGTTATCATGTTAGTCCAGTTCTCATCTGTGTGAACCTTGTCAAGATGTATTTGCTTTTCCTCAAGGACTCCTCGAATCTAGTAATATCTTGTATCAATATGCTTTGTGCGGGAATGAAATGCTGAATTCTTTGCCAAGTAAATTGCACTTTGATTGTCACACTTCAAGACATACTTTTCTTGATCCACTCCCAATTCATGCAACAAGTTCTTCACCCACAACATCTCCTTGCAAGCTTCAGTAGCTGCGATATACTCTGCCTCTGTAGTGGATAATGCAATACACTTTTGCAGCTTTGATTGCCATGAAATAGCTCCCCCTGCAAAAGTGGTTAGGTATCCTGATGTTGATTTCCTTGAATCAATGTCACCAGCCAAGTCTGCATCTGTATATCCTTCTAACACATGTTTTCCTTTTCCAAAGCATAAACATCTTTTGGAAGTTCCATGTAGATATCGGAGGATCCATTTGACTGCAACCCAATGCTCATTCCCTGGGTTAGCCAAGAAGCGACCGACGACACCAACTGCATAAGCGATATCTGGTCTTGTGCATATCATTGGATACATGAGACTGCCTACTACAGATGAGTATGGTTTCTTCTTCATTTCCTCCTTGTCTTTTCACTTGTCGGACTCTGCTTCGAACTTAGCTTGAAGTGCCCAGCTAGTGGAGTGTTAACCGGCTTTGATTTGTGCATGTTGAACCTTTCCAAGACTTTCTCGATATATCTCTCTTGGGATAGCCATGACAGTCTTTTTGATCTATCACGAGTTATTCTCATCCCAAGAATCTGTTTAGCCGGCCCCAAATCTTTCATGGCAAAGCTCTTGCGTAGATCTTTCTTTAAAGCAGCTATCTTTATGCGGTTTTGTCCAATGATTAGCATATCATCAACATAGAGCAGAAGTATGAGAAAGTCACCACTTACATACCTCTTTATGAAGACACAATGATCGCTTTCCGTCCTTTTGAAATCATGTTCTGCCATGAATGCGTTGAACTTCTTGTACCATTGCCTTGGTGCTTGCTTAAGTCCATATAGACTCTTTGTGAGGCGGCACACTAGATCTTCTTTGCCTGGAACTTTGAATCCCTCAGGCTGTTCCATGTAGATCTCTTCCTCTAGCTCACCATGCAGAAACGCCGTCTTGACATCGAGTTGTTCAATCTCCAAATCTTGCACGGCTGCTAGGCTAAGCACAACTCGGATTGATGACATCTTTACCACGGGAGAGAATATCTCTTCAAAGTCAGTACCCTTTTCTTGTCCAAATCCTTTGACGACTAATCGAGCTTTATAGCGAGGCTTTGAACAGTTCTCTTCGGTCTTGATTCTATACACCCACTTATTCTTCAAAGCTCTTCTCCCTTTTGGTAGCTCCACTAGTTCATATGTGTTATTCTCATGCAAGGATTGCATTTCTTCTTGCATGGCTATTCTCCACTCTTCTTTATGACAATCACTCATTGCTTCTTTATAGCTTTGAGGCTCCCCCTCATCAGTGAGCATAACGTACTCCTCTGTGTTGTATCGGGTGGATGGTCTTCTGTCCCTTGAGGATCGTCTTGGCTCTGGTGCGATTGGAGTGCTAGATTGAGGTTCTTCCTGAACTGGTTCATCATGAATTTCATGATCTTCAGCTTCACTGCTTTCTTGTGTGTTGTTATCTTCATGTCGAACCAGAGTAGGTTCAATGTTTTTACTGCTTTTGGCCTCTCTGAATTCTTGATATCTTCAATTGTTTGGTCTTCGAAGAATACAACGTCTCTACTGCGAATAACCCTCTTTTTAATTGGGTCCCACAACCGGTACCCAAATTCATCCTTAGGTGAACGAAGATAAATACACTCCTTTGTCTTTGCATCAAGCTTAGCTCTCTCATCTTTGGTGATGTGAACAAATTCCCTGCACCCGAACACCTTGAGATGATTATATGAAGCCCTCTTGCCCGTCCAAACTTCCTCAGGAATGGCCCCTTCCAAAGGAACTGATGGTGTGAGGTTGACAATGTCGGCCACAGCCATTATAGCTTCTCCCCAGAATGATTTGGGTAACTTAGCATGAGAGAGCACACAACGAACTCTTTCTTCAATGGTTCGGTTCATTCTCTCAGCTAGCTCATTCAATTGTGGTGTCTTGGGTGGAGTCTTCTCTAGCCTAATGCCATATTTCTTGCAATAGTCTTCAAAAGGACCTCTATACTCACCTCCGTTATCTGATCGTACACACTTGATCTTCCGTCCAGTCTCACGCTCCACCAGAGCATGGAATTCTTTGAAGGCATCAAGCACTTGATCCTTTGATTTTAACAGGTGCAACTATACTTTCCTTGAATGATCATCAATGAAGGTGACAAAATATAGAGCACCACCAATGGATCTCTCAGACATCGAACATACGTCAGTGTGCACGAGGTCTAGAATGTTCTTTCTTCTTATGGGCGGAGAAGATCTTTGGAAAGCAACCTTATGTTGTTTTCCAGCTAAACAATGACACAAGGATGAAGTGGTTTACCTTTCACGTCAGGGAGGAGTTGTTTCTGAGTGAGTATGTGAAGACCTTTCTCACTAATGTGCCCAGGTCGTTTATGCCATGTGTCCATATCATCAGTAGAGATGTTTACTTCTCCTTTGCATAGCTTAGCTTGCATTACATACAATGATCCTACCTTCTTTCCTCGAGCTATTGTCAAACTTCCTTTGGTGAGCTTCCACTTCCCTTCACCAGAGTAATTCATTAGACCGTCATCATCTAGCTTTTCAGCGGAGATAAGACTGAGGCGCATGGTTGGGACATGCCTCACATCTTTCAAAACAAGCTTGCACCCGGTGCTTGTCGTCAGAGTGATGTCTCCTATTCCAACAATCTTGCTTCTATCTTGATTTCCCATTTGCATCGTACCAAAGTCACCTCTTTGGTAGGATGAGAAGAAGTTTTCATGTGGAGTAACATGGAAGGAAGCACCAGAATCAACAATCCAAGAACTCTCATCACAAGCAATGTTTAGAATGTTACTTTCATCAACGAGATATAGCAGATCTTCCTTTAATACTATGGCAGTAGTACTCTTTTCTTCTTGCTTCTTTATTAGGCTTATTTGGTCAGGCTTAACATTACCGGCCTTTTGGTCTCTTTTGAAGCTTCGACATTCCATTTTCTTGTGACTCATCCTTCCACAGTAATAGCATGCAATCTTCGAGCGTGACTTGGATCTACCTCGAGATTGATGGGGATTTCGGCTCTTACTACGTCCACGGGTTTCATTCCTACCCTGTTTCTCAACAACATTCGCTTCGGGATGGATAGACTCATCTCGTTCCATTCTCCTTGCTTCTTCACCAAGAAGGCTGTCACTGACGGTATCCATGTTAACTTTCCTTCCGGAGCTGAGTTACTTAGCGTGACAACAAGTGTGTCCCAACTTTCCGGTAAGGAACTAAGGAGTAGAAGGGCTTGTAGCTCATCATCAATCTTCATATCAATTTTTGTTAGTTGATTTACGAGCCCCTTGAAGTTATTCAAGTGCTCAATCATACTATGACCATCCTTATACTCCAATTTCACCAACCGTCGAACTAAATTGGCCTTGTTGCGAGGCGTTTTCTTTCGAATCATGGACTCAAGCTTTGTCCATAATTCATAGGCATTGGTATAAGTAGAAACATGCTCGAACAGAAGTTGGTCGATGTATTTACGGATCATAGCAACATCCTTACGGTTCAACAGTTCCCACTGAGCATCACTCTTTCCTTCCACCTTATTTTTGTAGATGATGGGCTCATGCAAATCCTTATAATACAAGTGGTCCTCCATCATTGGCTTCCAATAGGAGTAGTTGTTAGCTGTGAGCTTGAACATGTCTCCATCATGAGCGACAATATCCTCCATCTTGAACTTACACGAGCTTGATTACGGCTACGGATGAACCTGGCTCTGATACCACTATTGGGGAAATCTCGGTCTTCCCGCTTCGTGAAGTTAAGATAGGCACTTTAAGATTAAAAGTAGCAATGGAAACACAAGAGTTTATAATTCTCCAATATGGAGATTCTTCCACTATACAAATGAATAGTAGGATTACAATAATATGATTACAAAAGTAACTCACACATGGTGGCTCACTCAAGCTTGAGGATAAAGACTTCTCAAGCTATCGCTCTTTTCTCTCAAAGAGGATCTCTCTAACTCTCAAGTTTTTTCTCACTCTAAGAAGTGGCTTCTTCCTTGAATTCTTGGATGGCTAGTAATAGGGTTCCTTCTCCTATTTATACTACTTAACCTCCATAATGAATGGTGGAGATTACATGCATCCGACGGTAGAGATTGATTCTCTAGAATGCTCCACACTCTCTAGGAATCTCTACACTCTTCCATTCCCTTCTTTTTTCTTCCATACTCTTCCGTAAGGTTCCAGAAGGTTCCACACATCTCTAGAATATTCCAGAGGGTTCCACACTCTTCCACAAGCTTCAAGAGAGTTCTACACTTCTCTAGAGTTCTCCGGAACATTCTAGAAAATTCTAGATTTCTCTAGAAACGTCTAGAATTTTCTACAAACTCTCCAATTAAGGAGGGATCCCAACAGAAGTGATGCCAGTTGGAGTTATAGTTAACTTGAATTCTAAAGATATTAGTCTTTATGAAGTTATTGCAAAGATAGTTCAAATTAGTAACAAGTTTTTAGTATTAGCTGCATATAATGATGTTGCCATCGACTGCATAGGATGACGATGATTTTGTTGACACTTGTCCTCGAAGAAAAAAAATGATATCTGAAGCACCGAAGCAAGAAACAAGTGAAGAAAAAGCAAAATGCGAAGATGTAATTTCTAACACTGCATATAGATATCAATTGCAAGCAATATTTAAGATCATACAATTGGATAGGAAACGAAAGGACTGACAAAAAGGCAATGCTTCTTCAAATAGCTTCGAAAACAAGACAATCAAGCAAGAAAGAAAAAGAAAAGCAAAACAAGAACATAAAATTAGAATAGGCCGATCAAACTTTTGGACCATTTGAAAAGGAAGTAACCATCAGAGTGTTGCAGATGCACGCAAAAGATTTGGAAGATGAAGTCAAGAAAACAAAGGAACGGTTGAAAAGGAAAAGAAGATGTGGTTAGATGTAGAAAAAGAAATTCAAAAATTGAGATATGAAATCAAAGAAACGAAATGAAGAGTTAGACATGGCGAAGAAGATAATCAAGAGAGAAATTCAGAGGCTCAAGTAGAAAAACTGCACATAACAGAAGAAGCAGTATGCACATTAGATCAAGATATAGATGTAGAGACAGAAATAGAAAACGCAGAAAAGAATTTCACAACCGAAAATAGTGAAGAAGAAAATGAAGAGACAAATGAAGAGACAGGAGCAGAAAATGTAGAAAAGAGATCTATAACTGAAAAGAATCAAGAGAGAACTGTGGAGTGTGAAGCAGAAAAAGTATACCCAATAAATCAAGATACACCTATGGAGACAGCGGAAAAAAGATCTACAATTGAAAAGAATGAAGAGAGAACCATCGAGTGTGAAGCAGAAAAAACACACCCAATAAATCAAGATACACCTATGGAGATAGCAAAAGAAAATGCAAATCAGATTGAAATAGAAAATACAATAGATAATAGATAAAGATACACGTTTAGGGACGGAAGCAGAAATAAAAGAGATCTGCAACTGGAAAGAACGAAGAGAGAAGTGCGGAGCGTGAAGCAGAAAAAGTGCTCCCAATGATCAATATACGCCTATGAAGACAGCAACAGAAATTGTAGACATGGTGGATAGAATAAACGATATAATTTCTCCCATAAATCAAGATACAGTGGTAGACAAAGAAACAAAAGATGAACAGAAAATGGACACAACACCGGAAATACATAGCCCAACAGAACAAGATACCATTATCAAGAGCCAAAGGATGGCTTACTGTGATTCAGTACTTGACTTCACTCCTCCATCTTTCAAACTTTATGACTCAACAAGAATTTGAAATGCAAAATATTGAACCAGATCAACAATTGAAATCAACAAAACCTGCTGGCCAAAGGAGAAAGAAAATAACGAAAAAACCAAAAACAAGAATAAACAAGAAAAAGAAAATAAAGCGACAGCTTTGAGTATGGTCAGCGAGTGAAAACAAACTAGCAAATAAGCCAAAAAACTGAAGAAAAAACAAAGACAATGAAGAAGAAAGTACAGAAGAAACCATCCCAATGCTAATTGCAGTAATAGAACCATTATTTGTAGATTTACGACTAGGACACTTCTGATACTTAGAAGTCTTGAACAAAGAACATAGCATAATCCAAACTTTCTTTGCTCTGGCAGGATCACAAAAGTAGGTTTACAAATATTGATACTAAAGCTACATAATAAATAACTTTAATTAATTGATTAACGAAACTGCTATCAAGTGGAGGATGCATAATAAATATTGATACTAATGCTACATAATAAATAACTTTAGTTAATTGATTAACAAATCTTTTTTGTTAAAACAATGAAGTAACATGGGATGATAAGAGCACAATCAGAGGAGGATACATAATAACTAAAGGTATGCTCCGACATGTTTTTGCAGGAAATTTCACGGATGGGCAGATACATAAATTTATATTTTTGTTTAATGATACTGCTATTAATCCAAATAATTACAAAAACTAATACCTAATAATTGTTTTTTTATAGTTGACACTTGCTTATTTTATAAATTATTTTGACTGTTGTTTATGACAAATACCGATACCTATATATTTGCAAAAATGATACCTAGTTTCTGTTTGATATAAGTTGATGCTATGTATTTTAATTATTTATTTGACTGTAATGTACAACAAAGGTGATAACATAATAATGCAAAACTGATACCCAATAGTTATTTGATTGAAGTTAATGCTTAGTTATTTTATAAATTATTTTGACTGTAATTTATATGAAAACTGATATCAGTATATTTTCAAAAATGATATCTACTTTCTGTTTGATATAAGTTGATGCTCTGTAATTTTAATTATTTACTTGCTTGTCTCGTATGGCAAAAGTGATACCAACATAATGCAAAACTGATACATAATAGCTATTTGATTGGAGTTGATGCTTAGTTATTTTATAAATTATTTTGACTGTAATTTATATCAAAACTGATACCAAAATATTTGCAAAAATGATACCTAGTTTCTATTTGATAAAAGTTGATGATCTTTAATTTACAAACTACTTTGACTATCATGTACAACAAAACCGATAACAAACCAATGCAAAACTAATACCTAAAAGCTGACTGATTGAAGTTGACGCTTATTTATTTTATAAATTATTTTGACTATAATTTAATAAAAACCGATACCTAGTTTCTATTTAATAGAAGTTGATGATCTATAATTTTAGAAACTATTCTGACTGTCATGTATGACAAAACTGATATCAAATGAATGCAATGTTGAAACTAATACTTTTCAACATATACTGTCACTGTATTGGTTACTGATATTGTTTCCTATTGACAATATAGGTAATAGATTGGTATATCAAAAAATATGGGCTGGCAGAGCACAACTTTGCAATGACAACAACAATGACGGTAACGAAAACTTTTATATGCAAATACATAATAATTCGTACACCCACTGAATTGTAACTAATTTTTATGTTCAACAGAAAAGGCTAATGCCAATGTAGAAAGTATTAAAAGGCATTTAGTCCTGCCTTTACTTGAAGAAATCATGCGAGATAAATATGCAGAAGATATTTATTTTTCTTTACATTGTGAGGGTCATTGGACATTGGTAGCATTGACATATCCTACAATGCAATGGTCTGGCATAGATTCTTTACGTCCTGGTAGATCAAATGAAAGAAACAATCCAAGTCTAAAAGAAGCAATGAAATTAGTATGATATTTTTTCAAAAAAAATTAACAAATATAATTGAAACTAAGTGAAAATTAACTAACTTTGTATTGTTTCATCTTTAATAAAGAAAAGAAGTTGAAAAATTCCTGCAAGAACCGTGGAGAAACAACAATATATGAATGAGAAGCCAGATGAAGTGCATCAAATTAAACGCGCATAACAAACATCGGAAACAAGCTATTTTTTGTTAAAAACGATACATACTGACAGCAAAATTGATATTAGTTTTGAAACTAATAGTGATACTGAAATGACACTTAGTTAATACTTAGAACTTGTTATCTGTTTACATCATAATCTTTTATATAAAGTACTATACATCTTTCTATGCCTAGTACATTGAATTGAATTTGACTGATATGGAAGCTATTTTCTTTTAGTTCTGTAGACATTTGCTTCAGATCTAACTGATACCCATAGGTACAAAATTGGTACCTACAGACACAAAATTGATACTACAACTGTACATAATTAAAATTGAAACAAAATAATTATCACAGACCTTAAAATTGATATCATGCACCAATGATACCAAAGCTAATGCTAACATCGATACTAAAACTAATTATTTTATTTCAAAGCATATGATATGTTTGCATAACTATCTCTTAAATACAATGTTATATATTTGTTACATACCAGATAGTACAAGTGATGCAAACTGATACTAACAATATATTTTTCTTTAAATATGGTTGACTGTGCTATATATGTCATGATACTCATCATATCATTGAACATCAGCCAAATATCGATCAAAATAAAACCTGAACAAATGTTGCAAACAAGAACAAGAATTGTGTATGAGATATTGAGGGATAATGATCATTGTTGGAATTTAGCCGATTTCACTTTAAAAACTGAAAGAAAAAGAAAATATAAAGAAGTGAATTTACTGTAAAAACTGCTGTGATATTTAGTTCTACTAATATAAATTTGAGATGTTGTGTTTGAACTAATTGAATTTAGCTTTGTTTTAATGTAGACATAAAAACTTGTTGAAATTACGTCAGTTTGCTATAAAAATTATGATCTTTTTTTCCATGTTGTAAAAATTAGCTCTATTTCACTTTTCTTACATGTGATGCTATGTTATAACTGTATTTTATTTCTAGCTGTACCTAGAACCGATAATTTGTTATACTCGAAACCGATACTAAAAGTATGCATGAAATGATACTATATTTTATCATACATGAAACAAATATCGATACTAATGTTATGCAAAACTGATACCAATTTTGTTTATACCTAAAACCGATACTAATAGCTTGCAAAACGGATACTATTTTTTTCATACCCGAAATTGATACTAATAGCATGGAAAAAATGATACTATAATTGGTTATATCCAAAACTAGTATTAATAGCATGCAAAAATCAATATCATACTTTGTAATACCTGAAACTGATACTAATAGCATACAACAACTTATAGAACATTTTTACATACCTAAAATAGATGCTAATAGTATCCAAAACTGATACTAAAGAATTAATATTGAATAAACTAATCAACATCACCACATAATAACTCATCACCTGCCATAAACCTATACGTTCTATTTAACAAAAATTCATTGATCATCTCATCTTGCTAACCAAGCACCAATTAATGAAAAAATAGCAACAGGTAAAGAAATGATACTATATATAAAATAACCGAGTACGAATGGAAACCAATCTAATCAGGTATACTGTTTAACCAAGCAGAACATCGAATGCAAAAGATAACTGGATGTCAAACGTAATCGGGTACATATAGAAACAAAGTTATAACTAAGATATATTGCTTAAACCAAGCACATATATGAATGCATAAGTTAACCGGATGCAAAACCTAATCGGGTACGTATTGATGCAAATGTTAACCAAATGCCAAACCTACTCGGATGTCTAAACTAATCGGGTATGTATTTTTGTAAAAACTAACTAGATGTCAAACCTAATCAGGTACATATGGATGCAAAAGTTAAATTGATGTCAAACCTAATCGGGTACATATATGTGAAAAACCTAACCGAATGCCAAACATAATAGAGCATGCATCGACGCAAAAGCTAATTGGACGCCAAACCTAATCGGGTACATATGTAAACCAGTCGATAATCAAGATATATTGTTTAACCAAGCATGCCACCAAATATAGAAGCTAACTATGTGCCAAACCTAGTCAGGTTTGTATGGATGCAAAAGCTAACAAGATACACTACAAAATGATATTTATAACAAATCTGATTCCAAAGTATTGCAAAAATGACAAAATGCTATCTGTCTGATTGGAATTGATACTTTGTAATTTAAAAATTATTTTCACTATCATATATATAACAAAAGTAATACTAATATATTACAAAAATGATACTTACCGTCTGTTTGATTGAAGTTCATATTTTGTAATTATTGAAATTATTTCACTGTTATTTATAACAAAAATGATACCAATATATTACAAAAATGATAACCACTGTTTATTTGATTAAAGTTGATGCCTTTTGATCTTAGAAATTAGTTTCACTGTCGTTTATAACAGAAATGACACCAAAGAATTCAAAAATGATACCAAATTTCTATATGAACATAGAAACCTGTCATTATGTTAGACGGCTAACAAACATAAAACAAACTTGTAATCAACAAAATCGAAACTGTGTACTACAACAACAAGCTGAATAACGATATCAAAACAAAATTAATGAACCATAAAGTATTGACTGTTTTCAATGAAAAAAGAGTAGTTTATTGGATATAACAGACAATAGCAACATATGACTTCATCGACACCTTCATGTTGATGGTGCTACCACCACAGACTACCGAACCCTACAAAATTGCCGCTATTCGCCTCCTCTTTCATAATCACGTTGACTGAACCTCTTGGCATCAACTTCGATGGTCATTGCCATCGCTGAACCTCTACGACCATGTTTTTTGATCAAGCATTGCTCTTAACTTCGATCATTTCGATCGTCAAGATCATCGCCATTTTTCTCGTTTTCTTGAGGTGTGTATCACCATATCCAAGAAGTTGACTTCGAAGCTGGTTGAAAACTCAATCGGATGATCTTCGTTTGCTAATTTGGGCCGTCTCAACCCATCTTCACCCAAAAGAAGTTCATTACTGTTCGAAATGAAATTTAAACATATTTGTCCTTAAAACGAATTTATTAGTGGACTATAATATATATATCTTTAATAATAGTTGTAATAACTTTAGTGTCACACTTTTTTGGTACCAACGTGAACTACCAAAAACGCCCCTCTATATATTATCAAATCTTAATAAATTAAAATTAGGATCTAATATTAAACTTTTTTTACAAATTCAAACGCCCCTAAAAGTAGGATCTAACGATTAAAAATGCTTTACGAATTCAAAATACTTCTAAAAATAGGATCTAAAATTGAACTTCCTTTATAAATTTAGAATACTTCTTTATAAATACACAAATCTTAATATCACTTGAAAATAAAAAATCATTTATTTTCCGCTTTAAACATGTACCATTTATAAGGAAAATAATTCATGCGCGAAACGCGTGCCGTGACACTTATTAATAGTTTGGGTAGAAACACAATCTTTTGGTCCGACCATAAAATACCAAAAATACCCCTATGCAAACAAAAGGTCGGGAAATCAAATCCTACAAAAAAAAAATTAACATTAGTTTTAAGTATAAATTTTGGATTGTAAGTAAAGTTACAATTTTGAAACTCTATTACAACAAAAATTGCATTTATTTTCTTTATTTGTTTTCAATTTATTTTTTCCAAAACCATAAAGAAATTTTAAATTTTATAATTTTAAAGGAATTTTTTTGTACGTACGTGCATTGCACGTGTAATAAAATCTCATAGTTATAATATCTTTAGTGTCACATATTATTTGTGTCGGCGTGAACTATTAAAAACGCCCGTAATACCAAATTTTAACATCACTTGAAAATATAATCTAATAATTAAATTTCTTTTACAAATTTAGAAAGGGGGGAATTAATTTAAAGGATAAAGATTTGTATATTTTTTGCCTCAAGGACACGACCTCAATATTTTTACTACAAGGACAAACATTCTTCTAAAAATTATTCATAAGGAAAAACATTTTCCAAAATTATTCATAAGGATGACAAAACTGCTACCTAGCTAAAACTGATACCTAAAAACTGCTACCGATAACTACAAACTAATACCTAAAAACTGTTATAAATAACTAAAAACTGATACCTACAGAAAGTTGTCCTTCAGGATAAAATATTGAAGGTCTGTCCTTGAGGCTAAAAAGCTATGAAATTTTGTCCTTGACAATAATTTCCTGTTTAGAAAGTACGTCTACAAATATTATCAAATCTTAATATCATCTAAAAATATGATATAACAAATAAACTTCTTTTACAAATCAAAAAATCGATCTTCAAATACTATTAAATCTTAATATCATTTAAAAAAGGATCTAACGAACAAATTACTAATTAATATTATAAATATAAATACAAACTTAAGGGGAAAAAATAGATTTTGCAACTTAGAAATAAAATTTAAACTAACAACAAATGATTTCAGCGCAAGAATACGTTTAAATTATTTTTTGTTGAATGTGCTAAATATATACAAATTGGGGAAAACCAATTCACCTAGCAAGCGCATATCATCAGTATCGATGAAGAGCGTGTGTGCGGCTATCAAGTGCGAAGCCCGTGCTTCTCGTACTTAAGAAAAGCCTTCAAATTTATACACTGTGGTATTTTATTCCAGATCGTTTATCTAGGAGGGGAAGCGGTAATAAAGCAGACGAAAAAAACGAATCAACTCTTTGCATTCCCAATTCGATTTCCAGATTCATCATCTTCGATCACTATGCACTTTTGCCAGGCACTGTTAAATCAACGATGCTTTCCAGCTACAAATCCTATCCTTTTCTACTTCACTTAGGCTCACTCAATCAATTCCGGCATAGGTATGTCTCTTTTTTGTTCCCTTTATATTTCGATTACACAAATTACATATGCTTTCTTCAGTTACAAAATTCTGCTTTGTTAATTTGATTGTATTGACTTACTCAAGGAAGATTCATATGAGTGTTATTTGTTTTTCCGTATGAATTGTCGTGTACAATTAACAGTAGGCCCGTCTAGCTCAGTTGGTAGAGCGCAAGGCTCTTAACCTTGTGGTCGTGGGTTCGAGCCCCACGGTGGGCGAGATATTTTTGCCCAACCGATCGACCCTTTTCCATCATACCGATGCTTGAAGCTTTCAGAGTACAGTAGGGTTTGCGGTTTGGAAAGTTATGATACATTTGTATCAATTGTTATAGATTCTTTAAAGAAAATTGAAGTTCCCTTCACCAGATGCTCCATGTGTTTTGAACATGTGAAATATTTATTCATCCAACCGATCACCCCTTTTCCGTCATACCGATGCTTGAAGCTTTCAGAGTATAGTAGGGTTTGCGGTTTGGAAAGTGATGATACTTTTGTACCAATTATTGTAGATTCTTTAAAGAAAATTGAAGTTCCGTTCACCACAGATGCTCCATGTGTTTTGAACATGTGAAATATTTATTCATAAGATGACCGTTAACGTCGTATAGTACTGATGTTAGGTACCCAGCTCACTTTCTAAAGACAATATATAATAATCCTCAACAATCTATTTACTATTTTCCACAATCCTTATCTGTTCAGGAGATGAATGAGTTGAAACTTGTAAGTTTAAGGTTCAACAATTGTCCAGGTCTGATGAGCTCATGATTTGATCTATGATTTACATGCTGACAATATCTCAGTATACAATGAATTTTATATAATTAAACACTTGACTAAATGATACAACCAATATGATTCCATGTTCATTCAGTATACAATTTTTTTTTCTTTGTTTCAAGTGTCGATTATGACATCCCACTTAACAAGATGGATGTATAATAGATTGGGAATCTTTATTTGAATTTCAAATAATTAATACGACATGCTCAAACTTAGTACCCAGGAGACAAATATATGATATTTCATCTTTGGAAACTCCTACGTACACTTTAGCTTTCGCAAAAAACCAAACTACACAACAGCCTGAGCAAAATTGCTAATAAATACACCATTAAAACACTGTCCTAATCAATTAAAAAAAATGGCACCGAGTTTGTTAATATTTAACCTAAATAGTGTTCTTTCTTCTATCTAACCTGCTAGATATTGTCCTTGTAATTTTATTTTCAGTGCAAGCATACTCAAATGGTTATGCTTACAGCTCCATACATTTACATACAGCAATGTGTACAGTAACAACGTAGATCATGTAAGACAAAGACATTTAGGAGGGTTATTCATGTGTGATGGACCATAATTCAGATATACATGGATATATGTCTTGTGCTCGTGAGTATGCTAACAGATTGCCACTGCATCAGTAGTTATTTAATAGAGCAAGGGTGTCTGGATGTGCAGGTTAGTTCTATTCGGAAAATAATAATAACAATAATAAATTCATGTCTTTGCTGACCCAAACCCCAGCCTAGTTACTATATTGGTGATCCAAGCCTGGTTACTGCAGTCATAACCAGCGCCCAGCCTGCTGGGTATTTCAAACTCATTATCCAAGCCCGGGCTGTTGGGTTTTTTGAGCCCATTGGGTAAATTTTATACCTGGCTCAAAATGTTGACAATATAACCATCATTTTAACTCGTAACTTTGAAAAAATGGTACATGAACAATGTTTGCAAACAAACTGGATAGTGATGAACATACCTCACAAATAGAAGTATGAAATAAATTCTACATGTAAACGATCACAATGATAGGCAAACAATGTAAACTTATATTTTTGGTACAATTGACAAATAATGATGAATATAGTGTTGAGGTTGTAACGTGTCGATTTTTCGTTGCCGAAAAACTGAATAGTTATGGGTTTAAGAAAAAGAAAAGAAGAAGAAGATAGAAAATGATAGAACAGAACGGAAGAACAACAGCAGAACACCATCAGAATCTCACAATTCGCAGCTGAACAACATATAATAATAAATGAATAATCTTCAAACAAAGAACTATATCAGTTATTACATTTTATACATTACATTTTATACATTACATTTCATCAGAGTATACAACATCAAACAACAAACAGTGCAGCGGAAAAGAAATACTATATACTAGTAATACGCCATGCCATCCAGCTTGCCTCCAGCAATTCCTGAATATCCTGATAAACCTTAACTCTTGACTGCCCGTGTGGAAATTGGTGGGCACCCAGAGTTTAGGAAGGAAAACAATAAACTCCGAGTCAGTCATGTGACTGGTGTGAGAACTCAAAACAGTTTATTTATCTTTAAAATCAAAATAGAGGAATATTTTTAAATTCAATTCGCAATGCTTTTAAAAATGAGACTACCATAAGACCTCCTGCCACACACACAATGCAAACGCAGGCTTGGAGAAGATTTCTCCTTATGATAGTCAAACATGCTTGATACGCATTTAAAAAGAACATTTGATATTATTACTAGTGCATAGTGTAGAAAATTCATTTCTAAAGTAGAATATAAATCTTAGCCAGCATAGGTACCATTATATTATGCCTACTAATAGCTACCATATTAGATGGCAGGTTCTACAACTAAAACCGTACAAGTTTCGTATTGTTTCTTTGGATTTCCAACAAATGGTCAGGCCAAGGAACTTCCCATTGCCACATGAGAATGCCTCTGGAAGGACATTCCCGAGAACCAAACCGGAACTCTTCCAACACAAGGCCGGGTTACCCCTAACTGGGTAACTACTGACACGAGCACGCCATTCCCCGATCGTAAACGACCTTTCTCACGGGATCCCGATAACCAACAACCACAAAGTAATAAATTCGCAGTAACCACATAGGTTAAATATCTGGGCTCCATACCATGATACCACCTCTATCCAGAAGGAAATGTACATACCCTAAAGGGAGCTACCCCTCATAACCTTGCCGCATCTTTCCTGTTTTGACCATTTCCGGGGTGTGAGGCTCGACGAAGTCTCGTCCCCAAAAACATACTTTATACAAAAGCCATGCTTTGGGTCAACAAATGATCATAGAAATGATCACCAAGATAGACGATCAAATAAATGATCCTATCACAAATAATCAACACAATGATCATTTACAGCAACACTCAGCATGTCACATTACCAAATTGGGAATATATCGCTGATAACATTCAACTACATAACCTCTAAGCTCGTACGTCTCAGAGAAGGGTGTTAAGCTAAAAGAATAAATTCTTCGCCACCAACAGAAATATATTTGAAAGAAATCTGCTTTATATCTCAACTTGTAATGTCAGACATACAATCCATACAAGTCTGTTCCGGGATTGAACAAAACCGAAGGCACTTACAAAGAAGTCCTTGCAATCCGGATATTCACAATCCTGATCGGATTTCCCATCACTTAGAGAGTCTCTGTACCGCTGCAACTCAGTGCAGAGACAATCGACGGGTCATCCTATCGCTCTCGCAAATACCGGGTCTTCAACACCGATCTTCAATGCAATTCACAACGACGTATCACATATTCGGAATGGGTTATACGACCCCATGGTCCTTTCCCGGTTAACCCGAATAGTGAGCGCTTATTCAAAAATAAGTGTGGCATTCAAATTCAAACAAATCACATCAAATACCCATTCAAAGGGAAATATGGATAGTCGGTTATTGAACTATCACTGGATATGCACACATCACCAGTTTCCAAATAATTTTCCAAATTATTTATTTTCCAAAATATCTTTACAAGATATATTATTTCATACTTCAAAAATAAATCAATATTTATTTTTAAACCAATTCCACTTTCTTTTATAAATTCCTTAGTGAATTTATAATCCAAAATATCTATGAATATTCGATTTCGATTATTCATTTCAATTTATCTTCAAAAAGATAAATTCTCAAAGTATTCACTTTATATTGGAAAACATTTCCATACTTATTTAATAAGTAATTCACAAATTTTATTTATTTTCAACACTTAGAAAATATTCAATATACTTAAATCGAGATTAAGTATATATTTCATTCTTTAAGGAAATCATTCTCTTAAACATATTTATTTGGGCCAAAATGAATGTTGCGTAAAACATTGTTACGACAACCCAAAATCACTAGTATAGGGATTCGAAATTAAAATAGATATATAAATCCCAATACTATACAAAACATTTCCTTTCGGAAATCATTTACTATAACCACAGTGTTATAGTCCATCATCTCCTTCTATTTCTCGAAAACGTCTATTTCAACAATAAATGTTGAAATCTATGGTTTCGAATCTCAACACATTTTAAAACATTGTTCGATCGTTTTAATTCTATTTAAAACATCCAAATCCAAAACAATTTCTTTAACGTGTTATTCACTATTCAAAAACGTGAATATACTTCATTAACAATTTCATCCTTTTATTCATTTTAATTCAAAGGATTATTCACTATTCAAAAATGTGAATATAACTCCATTTATAGGTTTCAACAAATTTTCTTGTCAAAATAAGTCATTTGCGAATTTATAAAACAACGTTTATAAATTCCATTTCTATTTATTTATAAAAACTTCCTTTTTATGAATTCTTTTATTAACCTATTCCAGTTTATAACTCAATTATAAACTAAAAGTTCATATTATAAGTTAAATACTTATAAAACGATTATTTTACAAAATCGTTCCTCTAAAGACTTTCCAAACCATAAATCTTATAACTTATAAGATTCATTTATTTAACCAAATCTATTCTTCAAATAACTTCACAAATTTATAATTCTTACTATTTATAAATTTCATTTATAACTTCACCGTTTATAATTCTATAAATTTCATTCTTAAATGAAATTCATTTTCACTTCATTCAAACACTTATAAAAACTCGTTTTATAATTTCAATATCTCAATTTATAAATATCCATTTATAAATCTCTTATATAAATCAATTCATATTAATATTTTAAAAACGTCTTTAAACTCCTTTATAATTTCATCATTTTGATTTATAAAATAATCAAATTTTATAAATCCTATATTTAAACTTTTCACAATTATCTCAGAAATCCCAATTTAACTATTTTATAAAGTCATTAATTCCTTATTTTCAAAAATCAGCTTTTAACTATATTTCTTAAAAATCATAATTTTTATAACTTTAAAAATTATAACGTTTATTTATTTATAATGGATCAATTCCAAAATATAGTATATTCTCAAAAATCACTTTAAAAATCATTTTAAAATCCCAAAATTTGGTCCAATGATGCTACACACCAAATAGTCAATCACGACTACAACGATATCATATATCAATATGAAAATCCATCAAATATCAAAATATCTGAAATCAAATAAAAACTGTTGAGGAATCCAGTTGGATCCCTCCAACCTGTTTTCCTGCATCCAAAAACATTAGCACAATACCAATTTCGCTCCAGTACGAAATTATCGCGGTATATGGGATTTAAATATTATCCGCTTAATAGACGGCGCAATAGGGTCTCATCCGCTAAACAAAAATTGCGGGAAATCAATAACTGCAATATATACATATGCCAATATATATATATATTGCTATTATATATATAATACCAATTTCACTGTTTATGAAATATTCGCGGTATATGTTTTTAATAAATAACATCCGCTTACTAACGGCGTATAATGTCTATTTTAACAATCAATAGATAACAATCATCATTCAAACATGCATTCAAATATTTTAAATCTAACTATTTAAAATAAAATCGAAACTGATTCGATTGAGTGAGAAGTTCTCACCTTGATTTTAAATTCCGTTTTAGCGATTTATTTCGAATAAAATTAAACGGACGTTTAATTTTACACGAAATTTTCACTAACTCCAAACGACTCCAATCCAATTTCATCGCGTAGTGCTCGTCCATACGATTCCAACGCAACTGGTTTCGCGCGTTTTCGAGCTTGTATGAAAAAGTTATGATTTTTACAAGTTTATACTAATTTTTATAAACAATTTACAACATAACAATATAATTTTAAACCTTAATTATTTACAACCTTTGAATCTATGCCCCCCCCCCTCATCAGGCCCGTATGTTGCTTCTTCCTCTCCACGCAAATTCTACAGCCAACCACGCACAAACTAACCCAACTCTTCAATACTAGGGTTTATTATTGCAACTCGATCACTTGACTAAACTTCGATCAGGGAGTTGCAAATCGAAGCCCCATCCACCACCTACCTTCGGCCCTAAGCTAGTGAAGCTCGGCCTTCATCTGATGCTCGAATCTCGAGGCATAACGGCCACGCACGCAGGCCATTATCTCATCATCCGTAGCTTGAAACTTGATCTTGACCGTTCACATCGTAGAGCTCGCGAAGATCTACGTTTTTGCAGTTGGTAGTTCTTTGAATCGATGAACGGATTTGGAGTTTTCGAGGGAGGAAGGTTGCGTGTTTCTGGCCGTTGGTTATGTGGGTGGCGGCTGCAGTTATAATTAGGGTTAGGTTTTTATTTTTAATTTGTGAATGAGGGTATGGTATATTTATAGGAAATTATTCAAAACACCATTCATCCGGAAATTCCGAACTCCGATTTACGCGCCGTAACCAGCGTTTCTAGGGTTTACCCCGTGTTACGGACACAATGGAACAGGTTTCGAAAGCTAATTCGGACATCTGTGCGAGTTATGGCAATAAACGTTCAATTTAAATTAAACCGATTTAAATCGATTTCTAGGCGTTTTAATTTGTAACGGACAAACGGTAAATCCAATCGACTTGAAATTTGAAACCTTACAATAATATCATATTACGGATCCGATGAAACTGGTTTCGTAGAAATCCGAGACTTTTTGAAAAATGGCTATTTTAACTCACCAAATTAAAATAAAAAAACAATTCGATGCGTTTCGAGCTGCCACGATCAAACGGTAACTCCGATTGACACGAAAATTGAAATCCGGTAATAACTAACTATTACGGATCCAATGGAACTGGTTTCGTTCAATTCTGAGACTGTTCAAAAATTGGCTATTTTACAGTCGAAATTAAATATTAAAATATTCAATTTTCACAAATTAACTTTTAATTCGATTTTAAAAGTTCAAAAATATCATTCTAACTCTAACATGATAAAATAAAATTTTACAAATCATTTTCAATCATATTTAACCCAATTTTCAATTATTTCCATAATTTCACATATTAAATTATCGATTTAATTATCCAATTAAATCCAATAATTCAAATAAAAATTTATTTGACTTATAAATTCACTTATTAATATTTAAAATTAATTAAATATTCAAATTTTAATTATTAAAAATTCTGGGTCGTTACAATCTTTCCCCCTTAAAAGAATTTCGTCCTCGAAATTACAAGTAAGAAAAATTACAGAATCTATTAATTTTCCCAAAATCCATAGTTAAACTTCTTACAAATCTTTACTAAGTTTTCAAAATCATACTTAGTTATCTTTTCAAAAACAACTACTATTGTTTAACTTTCAATTCAAAATCAAAGTTAAAGTTTTCAAAATTTTCCAATTTTCTCAAAAATTTTCTAACGCCTTAAATTTTCGGAAAAATTCGCCATAGTCTCCTTTGCGCGGCTCGATCCAAAAAAAATGACAGTATATATATCACAAATATACATCTCATCAAGTAATGAGGCATCTCGAAGGGAAAAAGTATAAAAGTACGGTATGTAATCCGAGATATGTACCTTATATTTTATTAGCAAGCATATACGGCTAATATAGCGCGAAAGCGAGCTCCAAATGCGAAGCAAACGCGATCCGCACCTACTAATTACTCAACAAACAACATGAGAACATGCATATAGACAATAGTATCAATATACATCATATAGCAACTGAAACAAAAGCAACAAATGCAAACATCAACCAACTATCATTCAACTAACATCCATAACCAATAAATATTCATTTATATTCTCATTAATATTCAATGAATTGGTTTTCAATTTAATCACATTTGATTCATTTACATTGGGTTTACTAACATTCATTTTCAATTAGTTTATATTCACTAATTCATATTCAAGTTGGTTCACTTCCAAATTAAATTCAATTTTATTTAAGATTCACTTAACTTCCAATTGAATTTCAATTACTTTAGCTTCCAATTTTATTAAATCAATTTCATTAACACTTAATGAATTATATACAATCAACTAACAATCATATAACAATCAATGTATATTAATTACAACCAAATTACAATTGGTTTAATTAATTGATTTTTATTCAACTTCCAATAACATTAGATTTTAATGAATTAACACTTATATTCATTATTCCATTCCAATTTATCTTCAGTTATACTTCCATTTAACTTTAAATTCATTTTTTTATTTACTACTCATATTCATAAATATATTCATATAGTTTCACTTCTTATATATATAAGTTTATTTCACAATTGTAAATCACTTTAATTATAATTCAATTCCTATAATTCTTTTACTTATACAATTATTCTTTTGTTTAGATTATTCAAACAACTAAACAATCAACTTATATACACTTTAATAATTCTGAAAATTATTTCTTCATATACAAAATATACTCAAGGTAAAATTATTTCATTTACCCAATTTTAAAACAATATTGTGCCGAACTGTTCTGTACAAGTGTTTAGAGATCCCTATCAACAACGTTAATTACTCGTATTAACCAGAATCTATATACCACTCAACAAACCAATCATCACAATATAAAACAATTTTTATATTCACTAACAAATACGCTCTCATAGCTATTATTACACTCAACTCATTCTAGAGTACTTCTGACTCTATCTCTAATGAGTAATACCCAACAGAACCATGGTTGTCGCTTAACCATATGCTCTGATACCAAATGTAACGTGTCGATTTTTCGTTGCCGAAAAACCGAATAGTTATGGGTTTAAGAAAAAGAAAATAAGAAGAAGATAGAAAATGATAGAACAGAACGGAAGAACAACAGCAGAACACCATCAGAATCTCACAATTCGCAGCGGAACAACATATAATAATAAATGAATAATCTTTAAACAAAGAACTATATCAGTTATTACATTTTATACATTACATTTTATACATTACATTTCATCAGAGTATACAACATCAAACAACAAACAGTGCAGCGGAAAAGAAATACTATATACTAGTAATACGCCATGCCATCCAGCTTGCCTCCAGCAATTCCTAAATATCCAGAATATCCTGATAACCCTTAACTCTTGACTGCCCGTGTGGAAATTGGTGGACACCCAGAGTTTAGGAAGGAAAACAATAAACTCCGAGTCAGTCATGTGACTGGTGTGAGAACTCAAAACAGTTTATTTATCTTTAAAATCAAAATAGAGGAATATTTTTAAATTCAATTCGCAATGCTTTTAAAAATGAGACTACCATAAGACCTCCTGCCACACACACAATGCAAACGCAGACTTGGAGAAGATTTCTCCTTATGATAGTCAAACATGCTTGATACGCATTTAAAAAGAACATTTGATATTATTACTAGTGCATAGTGTAGAAAATTCATTTCGAAAGTAGAATATAAATCTTAGCCAGCATAGGTACCATTATATTATGCCTACTAATAGCTACCATATTAGATGGCAGGTTCTACAACTAAAACCGTACAAGTTTCGTATTGTTTCTTTGGATTTCCAACAAATGGTCAGGCCAAGGAACTTCCCATTGCCACATGAGAATGCCTCTGGAAGGACATTCCCGAGAACCAAACCGGAACTCTGCCAACACAAGGCCGGGTTACCCCTAACTGGGTAACTACTGACACGAGCACGCCATTCCCCGATCGTAAACGACATTTCTCACGGGATCCCGATAACCAACAACCACAAAGTAATAAATTCGCAGTAACCACATAGGTTAAATATCTGGGCTCCATACCATGATACCACCTCTATCCAGAAGGAAATGTACATACCCTAAAGGGAGCTACCCCTCATAACCTTGCCGCATCTTTCCTGTTTTGACCATTTCCGGGGTGTGAGGCTCGACGAAGTCTCGTCCCCAAAAACATACTTTATACAAAAGCCATGCTTTGGGTCAACAAATGATCATAGAAATGATCACCAAGATAGACGATCAAATAAATGATCCTATCACAAATAATCAACACAATGATCATTTACAGCAACACTCAGCATGTCACATTACCAAATTGGGAATATATCGCTGATAACATTCAACTACATAACCTCTAAGCTCGTACGTCTCAGAGAAGGGTGTTAAGCTAAAAGAATAAATTCTTCGCCACCAACAGAAATATATTTGAAAGAAATCTGCTTTATATCTCAACTTGTAATGTCAGACATACAATCCATACAAGCCTGTTCCGGGATTGAACAAAACCGAAGGCACTTACAAAGAAGTCCTTGCAATCCGGATATTCACAATCCTGATCGGATTTCCCATCACTTAGAGAGTCTCTGTACCGCTGCAACTCAGTGCAGAGACAATCGACGGGTCATCCTATCGCTCTCGCAAATACCGGGTCTTCAACACCGATCTTCAATGCAATTCACAACGACGTATCACATATTCGGAATGGGTTATACGACCCCATGGTCCTTTCCCGGTTAACCCGAATAGTGAGCGCTTATTCAAAAATAAGTGTGGCATTCAAATTCAAACAAATCACATCAAATACCCATTCAAAGGGAAATATGGATAGTCGGTTATTGAACTATCACTGGATATGCACCCATCACCAGTTTCCAAATAATTTTCCAAATTATTTATTTTCCAAAATATCTTTACAAGATATATTATTTCATACTTCAAAAATAAATCAATATTTATTTTTAAACCAATTCCACTTTCTTTTATAATTTCCTTAGTGAATTTATAATCCAAAATATCTATGAATATTCGATTTCGATTATTCATTTCAATTTATCTTCAAAAGGATAAATTCTCAAAGTATTCACTTTATATTGGAAAACATTTCCATACTTATTTAATAAGTAATTCACAAATTTTATTTATTTTCAACACTTAGAAAATATTCAATATACTTAAATCAAGATTAAGTATATATTTCATTCTTTAAGGAAATCATTCTCTTAAACATATTTATTTGGGCCAAAACGAATGTTGCGTAAAACATTGTTACGACAACCCAAAATCACTAGTATAGGGATTCGAAATTAAAATAGATATATAAATCCCAATACTATACAAAACATTTCCTTTCGGAAATCATTTACTATAACCACAGTGTTATAGTCTATCATCTCCTTCTATTTCTCGAAAACGTCTATTTCAACAATAAATGTTGAAATCTATGGTTTCGAATCTCAACACATTTTAAAACATTGTTCGATCGTTTTAATTCTATTTAAAACATCCAAATCCAAAACAATTTCTTTAACGTGTTATTCACTATTCAAAAACGTGAATATACTTCATTAACAATTTCATCCTTTTATTCATTTTAATTCAAAGGATTATTCACTATTCAAAAATGTGAATATAACTCCATTTATAGGTTTCAACAAATTTTCTTGTCAAAATAAGTCATTTGCGAATTTATAAAACAACGTTTATAAATTCCATTTCTATTTATTTATAAAAACTTCCTTTTTATGAATTCTTTTATTAACCTATTCCAGTTTATAACTCAATTATAAACTAAAAGTTCATATTATAAGTTAAATACTTATAAAACGATTATTTTACAAAATCGTTCCTCTAAAGACTTTCCAAACCATTAATCTTATAACTTATAAGATTCATTTATTTAACCAAATCTATTCTTCAAATAACTTCACAAATTTATAATTCTTACTATTTATAAATTTCATTTATAACTTCACCGTTTATAATTCTATAAATTTCATTCTTAAATGAAATTCATTTTCACTTCATTCAAACACTTATAAAAACTCGTTTTATAATTTCAATATCTCAATTTATAAATATCCATTTATAAATCTCTTATATAAATCAATTCATATTAATATTTTAAAAACGTCTTTAAACTCCTTTATAATTTCATCATTTTGATTTATAAAATAATCAAATTTTATAAATCCTATATTTAAACTTTTCACAATTATCTCAGAAATCCCAATTTAACTATTTTATAAAGTCATTAATTCCTTATTTTCAAAAATCAGCTTTTAACTATATTTCTTAAAAATCATAATTTTTATAACTTTAAAAATTATAACGTTTATTTATTTATAATGGATCAATTCCAAAATATAGTATATTCTCAAAAATCACTTTAAAAATCATTTTAAAATCCCAAAATTTGGTCCAATGATGCTACACACCAAATAGTCAATCACGACTACAACGATATCATATATCAATATGAAAATCCATCAAATATCAAAATATCTGAAATCAAATAAAAACTGTTAAGGAATCCAGTTGGATCCCTCCAACCTGTTTTCCTGCATCCAAAAACATTAGCACAATACCAATTTCGCTCCAGTACGAAATTATCGCGGTATATGGGATTTAAATATTATCCGCTTAATAGACGGCGCAATAGGGTCTCATCCGCTAAACAAAAATTGCGGGAAATCAATAACTGCAATATATACATATGCCAATATATATATATTGCTATTATATATATAATACCAATTTCACTGTTTATGAAATATTCGCGGTATATGTTTTTAATAAATAACATCCGCTTACTAACGGCGTATAATGTCTATTTTAACAATCAATAGATAACAATCATCATTCAAACATGCATTCAAATATTTTAAATCTAACTATTTAAAATAAAATCGAAACTGATTCGATTGAGTGAGAAGTTCTCACCTTGATTTTAAATTCCGTTTTAGCGATTTATTTCGAATAAAATTAAACGGACGTTTAATTTTACACGAAATTTTCACTAACTCCAAACGACTCCAATCCAATTTCTTCGCGTAGTGCTCGTCCATACGATTCCAACGCAACTGGTTTCGCGCGTTTTCGACCTCGTATGAAAAAGTTATGATTTTTACAAGTTTATACTAATTTTTATAAACAATTTACAACATAACAATATAATTTTAAACCTTAATTATTTACAACCTTTGAATCTATGCCCCCCCCCCCCCCCCCCCGCTCATCAGGCCCGCACGTTGCTTCTTCCTCTCCACGCAAATTCTACAGCCAACCACGCACAAACTAACCCAACTCTTCAATACTAGGGTTTATTATTGCAACTCGATCACTCGACTAAACTTCGATCAGGGAGTTGCAAATCGAAGCCCCATCCACCACCTACCTTCGGCCCTAAGCTAGTTAAGCTCGGCCTTCATCTGATGCTCGAATCTCGAGGCATAACGGCCACGCACGCAGGCCATTATCTCATCATCCGTAGCTTGAAACTTGATCTTGACCGTTCACATCGTAGAGCTCGCGAAGATCTACGTTTTTGCAGTTGGTAATTCTTTGAATCGATGAACGGATTTGGAGTTTTCGAGGGAGGAAGGTTGCGTGTTTCTGGCCGTTGGTTATGTGGGTGGCGGCTGCAGTTATAATTAGGGTTAGGTTTTTATTTTTAATTTGTGAATGAGGGTATGGTATATTTATAGGAAATTATTCAAAACACTATTCATCCGGAAATTCCGAACTCCGATTTACGCGCCGTAACCAGCGTTTCTAGGGTTTACCCCGCGTTACGGACACAATGGAACAGGTTTCGAAAGCTAATTCGGACATCTGTGCGAGTTATGGCAATAAACGTTCAATTTAAATTAAACCGATTTAAACCGATTTCTAGGCGTTTTAATTTGTAACGGACAAACGGTAAATCCAATCGACTTGAAATTTGAAACCTTACAATAATATCACATTACGGATCCGATGAAACTGGTTTCGTCGAAATCCGAGACTTTTTGAAAAATGGCTATTTTAACTCGCCAAATTAAAATAAAAAAACAATTCGATGCGTTTCGAGCTGCCACGATCAAACGGTAACTCCGATTGACACGAAAATTGAAATCCGGTAATAACTAACTATTACGGATCCAATGGAACTGGTTTCGTTCAATTCTGAGACTGTTCAAAAATTGGCTATTTTACAGTCGAAATTAAATATTAAAATATTCAACTTTCACAAATTAACTTTTAATTCGATTTTAAAAGTTCAAAAATATCATTCTAACTCCACCATGATAAAATAAAATTTTACAAATCATTTTCAATCATATTTAACCCAATTTTCAATTATTTCCATAATTTCACATATTAAATTATCGATTTAATTATCCAATTAAATCCAATAATTCAAATAAAAATTTATTTGACATATAAATTCACTTATTAATATTTAAAATTAATTAAATATTCAAATTTTAATTATTAAAAATTCTGGGTCGTTACAATCTTTCCCCCTTAAAAGAATTTCGTCCTCGAAATTACAAGTAAGAAAAATTACAGAATCTATTAATTTTCCCAAAATCCATAGTTAAACTTCTTACAAATCTTTACTAAGTTTTCAAAATCATACTTAGTTATCTTTTCAAAAACAACTACTATTGTTTAACTTTCAATTCAAAATCAAAGTTAAAGTTTTCAAAATTTTCCAATTTTCTCAAAAATTTTCTAACGCCTTAAATTTTCGGAAAAATTCGCCATAGTCTCCTTTGCGCGGTTTGATCCAAAAAAAAAATGACAGTATATATATCACAAATATACATCTCATCAAGTAATGAGGCATCTCGAAGGGAAAAAGTATAAAAGTACGGTATGTAATCCGAGATATGTACCTTATATTTTATTAGCAAGCATATACGGCTAATATAGCGCGAAAGCGAGCTCCAAATGCGAAGCAAACGCGATCCGCACCTACTAATTACTCAACAAACAACATGAGAACATGCATATAGACAATAGTATCAATATACATCATATAGCAACTGAAACAAAAGCAACAAATGCAAACATCAACCAACTATCATTCAACTAACATCCATAACCAATAAATATTCATTTATATTCTCATTAATATTCAATGAATTGGTTTTCAATTTAATCACATTTGATTCATTTACATTGGGTTTACTAACATTCATTTTCAATTAGTTTATATTCACTAATTCATATTCAAGTTGGTTCACTTCCAAATTAAATTCAATTTTATTTAAGATTCACTTAACTTCCAATTGAATTTCAATTACTTTAGCTTCCAATTTTATTAAATCAATTTCATTAACACTTAATGAATTATATACAATCAACTAACAATCATATAACAATCAATGTATATTAATTACAACCAAATTACAATTGGTTTAATTAATTGATTTTTATTCAACTTCCAATAACATTAGATTTTAATGAATTAACACTTATATTCATTATTCCATTCCAATTTATCTTCAGTTATACTTCCATTTAACTTTAAATTCATTTTTTTATTTACTACTCATATTCATAAATATATTCATATAGTTTCACTTCTTATATATATAAGTTTATTTCACAATTGTAAATCACTTTAATTATAATTCAATTCCTATAATTCTTTTACTTATACAATTATTCTTTTGTTTAGATTATTCAAACAACTAAACAATCAACTTATATACACTTTAATAATTCTGAAAATTATTTCTTCATATACAAAATATACTCAAGGTAAAATTATTTCATTTACCCAATTTTAAAACAATATTGTGCTGAACTGTTCTGTACAAGTGTTTAGAGATCCCTATCAACAACGTTAATTACTCGTATTAACCAGAATCTATATACCACTCAACAAACCAATCATCACAATATAAAACAATTTTTATATTCACTAACAAATACGCTCTCATAGCTATTATTACACTCAACTCATTCTAGAGTACTTCTGACTCTATCTCTAATGAGTAATACCCAACAGAACCATGGTTGTCGCTTAACCATATGCTCTGATACCAAATGTAACGTGTCGATTTTTCGTTGCCGAAAAACCGAATAGTTATGGGTTTAAGAAAAAGAAAAGAAGAAGAAGATAGAAAATGATAGAACAGAACGGAAGAACAACAGCAGAACACCATCAGAATCTCACAATTCGCAGCGGAACAACATATAATAATAAATGAATAATCTTTAAACAAAGAACTATATCAGTTATTACATTTTATACATTACATTTTATACATTACATTTCATCAGAGTATACAACATCAAACAACAAACAGTGCAGCGGAAAAGAAATACTATATACTAGTAATACGCCATGCCATCCAGCTTGCCTCCAGCAATTCCTGAATATCCAGAATATCCTGATAAACCTTAACTCTTGACTGCCCGTGTGGAAATTGGTGGACACCCAGAGTTTAGGAAGGAAAACAATAAACTCCGAGTCAGTCATGTGACTGGTGTGAGAACTCAAAACAGTTTATTTATCTTCAAAATCAAAGTAGAGGAATATTTTTAAATTCAATTCGCAATGCTTTTAAAAATGAGACTACCATAAGACCTCCTGCCACACACACAATGCAAACGCAGACTTGGAGAAGATTTCTCCTTATGATAGTCAAACATGCTTGATACGCATTTAAAAAGAACATTTGATATTATTACTAGTGCATAGTGTAGAAAATTCATTTCGAAAGTAGAATATAAATCTTAGCCAGCATAGGTACCATTATATTATGCCTACTAATAGCTACCATATTAGATGGCAGGTTCTACAACTAAAACCGTACAAGTTTCATATTGTTTCTTTAGATTTCCAACAAATGGTCAGGCCAAGGAACTTCCCATTGCCACATGAGAATGCCTCTGGAAGGACATTCCCGAGAACCAAACCGGAACTCTGCCAACACAAGGCCGGGTTACCCCTAACTGGGTAACTACTGACACGAGCACGCCATTCCCCGATCGTAAACGACCTTTCTCACGGGATCCCGATAACCAACAACCACAAAGTAATAAATTCGCAGTAACCACATTGGTTAAATATCTGGGCTCCATACCATGATACCACCTCTATCCAGAAGGAAATGTACATACCCTAAAGGGAGCTACCCCTCATAACCTTGCCGCATCTTTCCTGTTTTGACCATTTCCGGGGTGTGAGGCTCGACGAAGTCTCGTCCCCAAAAACATACTTTATACAAAAGCCATGCTTTGGGTCAACAAATGATCATAGAAATGATCACCAAGATAGACGATCAAATAAATGATCCTATCACAAATAATCAACACAATGATCAGTTACAGCAACACTCAGCATGTCACATTACCAAATTGGGAATATATCGCTGATAACATTCAACTACATAACCTCTAAGCTCGTACGCCTCAGAGAAGGGTGTTAAGCTAAAAGAATAAATTCTTCGCCACCAACAGAAATATATTTGAAAGAAATCTGCTTTATATCTCAACTTGTAATGTCAGACATACAATCCATACAAATCTGTTCCGGGATCGAACAAAACCGAAGGCACTTACAAAGAATTCCTTGCAATCCGGATATTCACAATCCTGATCGGATTTCCCATCACTTAGGGAGTCTCTATACCGCTGCAACTCAGTGCAGAGACAATCGACAGGTCATCCTATCGCTCTCGCAAATACCGGGTCTTCAACACCGATCTTCAATGCAATTCACAACGACGTATCACATATTCGGAATGGGTTATACGACCCCATGGTCCTTTACCGGTTAACCCGAATAGTGAGCGCTTATTCAAAAATAAGTGTGGCATTCAAATTCAAACAAATCACATCAAATACCCATTCAAAGGGAAATATTGATAATCGGTTATTGAACTATCACTGGATATGCACACATCACCAGTTTCCAAATAATTTTCCAAATTATTTATTTTCCAAAATATCTTTACAAGATATATTATTTCATACTTCAAAAATAAATCAATATTTATTTTTAAACCAATTCCACTTTCTTTTATAATTTCCTTAGTGAATTTATAATCCAAAATATCTATGAATATTCGATTTCGATTATTCATTTCAATTTATCTTCAAAAAGATAAATTCTCAAAGTATTCACTTTATATTGGAAAACATTTCCATACTTATTTAATAAGTAATTCACAAATTTTATTTATTTTCAACACTTAGAAAATATTCAATATACTTAAATCAAGATTAAGTATATATTTCATTCTTTAAGGAAATCATTCTCTTAAACATATTTATTTGGGCCAAAACGAATGTTGCGTAAAACATTATGACGACAACCCAAAATCACTAGTATAGGGATTCGAAATTAAAATAGATATATAAATCCCAATACTATACAAAACATTTCCTTTCGAAAATCATTTACTATAACCACAGTGTTATAGTCTATCATCTCCTTCTATTTCTCGAAAACGTCTATTTCAACAATAAATGTTGAAATCTATGGTTTCGAATCTCAACACATTTTAAAACATTGTTCGATCATTTTAATTCTATTTAAAACATCCAAATCCAAAACAATTTCTTTAACGTGTTATTCACTATTCAAAAACGTGAATATACTTCATTAACAATTTCATCCTTTTATTCATTTTAATTCAAAGGATTATTCACTATTCAAAAATGTGAATATAACTCCATTTATAGGTTTCAACAAATTTTCTTGTCAAAATAAGTCATTTGCGAATTTATAAAACAACGTTTATAAATTCCATTTCTATTTATTTATAAAAACTTCCTTTTTATGAATTCTTTTATTAACCTATTCCAGTTTATAACTCAATTATAAACTAAAAGTTCATATTATAAGTTAAATACTTATAAAACGATTATTTTACAAAATCGTTCCTCTAAAGACTTTCCAAACCATAAATCTTATAACTTATAAGATTCATTTATTTAACCAAATCTATTCTTCAAATAACTTCACAAATTTATAATTCTTACTATTTATAAATTTCATTTATAACTTCACCGTTTATAATTCTATAAATTTCATTCTTAAATGAAATTCATTTTCACTTCATTCAAACACTTATAAAAACTCGTTTTATAATTTCAATATCTCAATTTATAAATATCCATTTATAAATCTCTTATATAAATCAATTCATATTAATATTTTAAAAACGTCTTTAAACTCCTTTATAAATTCATCATTTTGATTTATAAAATAATCAAATTTTATAAATCCTATATTTAAACTTTTCACAATTATCTCAGAAATCCCAATTTAACTATTTTATAAAGTCATTAATTCCTTATTTTCAAAAATCAGCTTTTAAATATATTTCTTAAAAATCATAATTTTTATAACTTTAAAAATTATAACGTTTATTTATTTATAATGGATCAATTCCAAAATATAATATATTCTCAAAAATCACTTTAAAAATCATTTTAAAATCCCAAAATTTGGTCCAATGATGCTACACACCAAATAGTCAATCACGACTACAACGATATCATATATCAATATGAAAATCTATCAAATATCAAAATATCTGAAATCAAATAAAAACTGTTGAGGAATCCAGTTGGATCCCTCCAACCTGTTTTCCTGCATCCAAAAACATTAGCACAATACCAATTTCGCTCCAGTACGAAATTATCGCGGTATATGGGATTTAAATATTATCCGCTTAATAGACGGCGCAATAGGGTCTCATCCGCTAAACAAAAATTGCGGGAAATCAATAACTACAATATATACATATGCCAATATATATATATTGCTATTATATATATAATACCAATTTCACTGTTTATGAAATATTCGCGGTATATGTTTTTAATAAATAACATCCGCTTACTAACGGCGTATAATGTCTATTTTAACAATCAATAGATAACAATCATCATTCAAACATGCATTCAAATATTTTAAATCTAACTATTTAAAATAAAATCGAAACTGATTCGATTGAGTGAGAAGTTCTCACCTTGATTTTAAATTCCGTTTTAGCGATTTATTTCGAATAAAATTAAACGGACGTTTAATTTTACACGAAATTTTCACTAACTCCAAACGACTCCAATCCAATTTCATCGCGTAGTGCTCGTCCATACGATTCCAACGCAACTGGTTTCGCGCGTTTTCGACCTCGTACGAAAAAGTTATGATTTTTACAAGTTTATACTAATTTTTATAAACAATTTACAACATAACAATATAATTTTAAACCTTAATTATTTACAACCTTTGAATCTATGCCCCCCCCCCCCTCATCAGGCCCGTACGTTGCTTCTTCCTCTCCACGCAAATTCTACAGCCAACCACGCACAAACTAACCCAACTCTTCAATACTAGGGTTTATTATTGCAACTCGATCACTCGACTAAACTTCGATCAGGGAGTTGCAAATCGAAGCCCCATCCACCACCTACCTTCGGCCCTAAGCTAGTGAAGCTCGGCCTTCATCTGATGCTCGAATCTCGAGGCATAATGGCCATGCACGCAGGCCATTATCTCATCATCCGTAGCTTGAAACTTGATCTTGACCGTTCACATCGTAGAGCTCGCGAAGATCTACGTTTTTGCAGTTGGTAATTCTTTGAATCGATGAACGGATTTGGAGTTTTCGAGGGAGGAAGGTTGCGTGTTTCTGGCCGTTGGTTATGTGGGTGGCGGCTGCAGTTATAATTAGGGTTAGGTTTTTATTTTTAATTTGTGAATGAGGGTATGGTATATTTATAGGAAATTATTCAAAACACTATTCATCCGGAAATTCCGAACTCCGATTTACGCGCCGTAACCAGCGTTTCTAGGGTTTACCCCGCGTTCCGGACACAATGGAACAGGTTTCGAAAGCTAATTCGGACATCTGTGCGAGTTATGGCAATAAACGTTCAATTTAAATTAAACCGATTTAAACCGATTTCTAGGCGTTTTAATTTGTAACGGGCAAACGGTAAATCCAATCGACTTGAAATTTGAAACCTTACAATAATATCACATTACGGATCCGATGAAACTAGTTTCGTCGAAATCCGAGACTTTTTGAAAAATGGCTATTTTAACTCGCCAAATTAAAATAAAAAAACAATTCGATGCGTTTCGAGCTGCCACGATCAAACGATAACTCCGATTGACACGAAAATTGAAATCCGATAGTAACTAACTATTACGGATCCAATGGAATTGGTTTCGTTCAATTCTGAGACTGTTCAAAAATTGGCTATTTTACAGTCGAAATTAAATATTAAAATATTCAATTTTCACAAATTAACTTTTAATTCGATTTTAAAAGTTCAAAAATATCATTCTAACTCCAACATGATAAAATAAAATTTTACAAATCATTTTCAATCATATTTAACCCAATTTTCAATTATTTCCATAATTTCACATATTAAATTATCGATTTAATTATCCAATTAAATCCAATAATTCAAATAAAAATTTATTTGACTTATAAATTCACTTATTAATATTTAAAATTAATTAAATATTCAAATTTTAATTATTAAAAATTCTGGGTCGTTACAGAGGTGGAGTGTTGAATTTTGGCGACACTATATGGTAAGAATTGAAGGGTTTGGAAGTAGCTTGGTGATGGAGAAAACGGTTCGTAAATCCAAGCTCGAAGGAGGAAGGTATAACGAAAAAGTTGGAGTGGTGCTGAGAGACTCAACACAGACGTCTGAAGTTTTGGTCAGACGTTCGAATTTGCTGCAGAATTTTCCAGAGAGCAAGAGCAGAGGTATGTCATTTTGGACAGACGTCTGATGTCTCAGCGAAAATTTTCTCCAGACCTTGGACGGCCATCTATCCCATTGTGACAGACGTCTGTGGCGACTTCTGGCTGTTTTTAGGCCTGAGTTGTGTTTGAAGATTTGTGATATATAAAGGGGCAATTCCGAAACTTTGTCCAGGTTTTCTATTCTTCTATATAAGCTATTTCCTAGATCTAGATCTCGGTGTGACAGAAAACGACTACAAGGGTTTTTAGCCTTCACAAAGTAGGATTTATCAAAATTTAATTTTCTTCAATTCTCTTTCCACAAATCTAATCTAATATAATATTTGATCATTGTAATCAATCCTTGTACTCTTCTCATCGATTTTAATAAAAGCTCTTTCTTAAAGTGGATGTATACTAACACAACGTTAGTGGAACCACTATAAATCACGATGTGATTTATTTTACGTTTTTGCTTTGATTTCTATATTGCTTGTTTGGGATTGTGATCGGATTTGGATAGGTTGAGATTTAGAAATAGTTATTGATTGGTTGTTTTTACACTTCTTACCACGATCTCGTCTTCTGCTGTGCTTTTAGGGTTTTGATTTGAGCGGTTAGAATTTTGTCACAACATATATAATGTAGTAGACAAAAAGTCGATTCATAAGACTTGCATAGATTGGTTGTTCGATATGAGAGTCAAGTAGGCAAACACGCTAGCTTAAGAGAGAAGTGAGATAGCATACAAGAAAGTTCTACAAAGGAACTTTCATATCAAATATATCCTAATATAACCCTGTCATATCAAATATATCCTATTAACTTTCAGCGTCGGTTTCAAGTTCTACAAAGGAAAAACGGATATGTTGAATCAAAAGCTTGCATGGCTCTAAAAAGTGTGATATCTATACCATTTTATATAGCATTGTGAAAACGTCAATATATTAATTTCTTGCTCGAGGAAATAAAAAATTAACAGCAAATACTTTTGTTCCTTTGCAGGAGATGATGGAAAGATCAACTGTTTTTATGGTATATTGCAAATATCAACCCTAAGAGAAGGGAAGAACCACCCTCTAACTTATGTTGTTTTTGTGTTGGTAATGATATCAATGAAATAGATTAGTTAAGATACTAACTTAAGGTATTTATTGTGTCCGCCTCAAAGTTCTCTTATCTCTAAAGAGAAAGGAAGCACTTTATGCAATGTCGGTGTTACTAGATATAAAAATAAGAAATAGTACATGAATAATTTCAAAATTCTTTTTAGCTTTTATTAACTTGTCTATCATCAAGAAGAATGTAGCACATATATAATATAAGTTGATATTCAGGTCCTACCATGCAGGAATAACAGTAAATTATATGTGCATATAATTAGGGTCTTGACTTGATTATTTCTTTTATTTATTTGTAGATGTTTTAACACCCTTCGGCCAACCCAACGGCGGTGGTACGACGTCGAGTCTAGATTCTAGTTTGACAATTTTGCTCCAGTAAGTGGCTTTGTCAATGTTTCTGCCGTTTGGTCTATTGTTATATATATATATATATATATATATAGGACATCCAAATCTCGTCGAGCAACTTTATCAATTATAAAATGGAATCAACTTCTATGTGTTTGGATGGAAAATTGGATTTGTAGTCAAATATGTTGCTCCAATATTTTCACACCATAATTTAGGTGGTAATAGAAGTTCAAGGCCGAGCTAATATATTAGTTACCATAACCATGTAAGTTCAACGGTTGCATTTGCTAAGGCTTTGCATTCGGCTTTCGTTGATGACCTTGCACCTGTTGCTTGCTTAAGCAAACTCCATGAGATAAGAGCAGATCCAAAATATATTACATATCCACTTGTAGATTTGTGATCATTGATATCTCCAGTCCAATCTACATCACCAAAAGCTTGAAGAATATTTTGATGCAAAGAACTAATTAAAAATTCATATCCTAGAGTATATTTTAGATATCGTAAGATGCGCTTCACAACAATCCATTGTTTCATGGTTGGCTGAAGCATGAATTGACATTCACGGCTAACTGCGAATTCTATGTCGGGTCAAGTTAATGTTGCATATTGTAGAGCTCCAACCACACGTCTATGTGATGTAGTATCAGCTAATGGTTTGCTTAATGTCATACTTAATTTTGTTGTGAAAGTCATGGAAGAAGAAATGGGTTTGGCGCCAACCATGTGTATTTTAGTGAGAAGATCGTGCATAAAGTTGAATAAATGGTATGCACATCACCAAATTCTTTAATTGTATTTTAGTGAGAAGATCGTGTATTTTGAGTTAAGAATAAACCTTTACTTCCTCGAATTTCTTCAACGGAGTTCATGCACATCACCAAATTCTTTAATTGTAAATTCATTTCCAAGTTGATTAGTGAAATAATCAATCATTATTTGATCATTTCTTGTTATAGTCATATCATCCACATAAGCCAATATGTCAATCGTTGTTACGTCCTTCCTAAAGTTGAATAAAGGTGCATCAGTTTTTGATGATTGAAATTTAAGTTCTGAATGTTTATCACTGAGACGTTGAAGCCATGCATGTGGCGCCTGCTTTTGCAGTATACTATTTTCTCTAAGATGTTTTGCAATATATTATAAAAATGAGTTAAATGTACAAATATTCTCTGTTTTAGCAGATCCCCTTGTGCCTTGCACTGCGGTACAAGCCATCTAATAGGAATTATAACACATTTGTATTTGCATAATGTAAATTAATCACTAAGCAAATATCATGCACAAAATAGTTTTTTATCCTTACAATTCAAGACTTATCATATTGATCCTAAAAAAAATTGATAGAGTTGAAGGTATATCCTAGGAGCAATCTGTAATTTATTATAACTTATTAACGATGTAAAAAAATCTCATTTGAAATAAAATGTGTTTATATTTTATTATATATCTATTATATTGTGATACATTAATTAAATAAATAATTTAAATATATTTAATAGAAAATTCTTAAATAATATGTATGTGATAGTAATTACAAAATGTTGAGATGATGAGAAATTTGTCACAATAAATAGAACATATTGTTTTAAATATTTATCGTCGAGATGTTTCGAGAAATGACATCAATACATCCATTGAGACCAGAGTGCGTAACGCTTTCCAAACGTTGGTCAATGTAGTACGCATGCCTGCAGGAAGCACTAAGAGGGTACGTACTGATATTTACTGATGGAACTACCCATTTGAAAGCTTCTTGTCGATGAATAACAATTAGATTAAACGAGAAATCTCGAAGTGACAATATTATGCAGTTCTCTCGACTAGAAAATATTATTGAACTTCAATATGGGTTTTGATTATAGTAAACCATGACATGACATCCATCGAATGACTATAGTTGGGTCTAAGTTGAAGCATTGAAAGTAAAATATTATTGAATGAAGAATTCATTACTTCTGTTGTATGAGGTTAGTATCATGATCAACTATAGTCAACTCAAGGTCAAAATCTCTGGGTAGAGTAATATGGTTGATAATGAATGTTATTATTGAACCAAAGACTTTGTTTATGGTCTAACAAAGTTGAATATGGACATCAAAACCAAATTCTATAAGTTCTAAAGTGATATGGTATCGACGAAAAGAATCGGCGTAAATAATCATTACTAAAGGGAACTACTTGAATTTGTAAAATTATATTTTACCGATCAGATTTATAAGTAATGAATTAAGTCAAACTGCTACACCACTAGGTAAGGTGAAGTGTGAACATTAGTATTTAAATTTTTTAAATATTACTAGACTGGCTAGATTTATACTCGTGTGCCACACAGCTGAATCTATTTAATCTCCAAAGTAGAGCTCACTACAACAAAAATACCCTATTACAATGCCCTTTTTACAACGAACATTGGTTGTCCATTGTAATAGATGGCTATTATAACAGTCCATTCAGGTCCGTTGTAAAAGATGCCATATATAACGCCTTTTTTACAACGGGTATTGGTTGACCGTTGTAATAGAAGGCTATAACAACAGTCCATTCCGGCCTGTTGTAATAGGTGTCAATTTTACAACGGGTTAAAAACGTCCGTTGTAATTGCTGCGACTCAAAACCCTAGTTTTCAATTAAAAAAACAAGGCCGGCGTTTTACTTATTTTATTTCGTTCCTCTATTACTCTGTAAAAATGTTGGCCGATCGTTCCTCTTTTGCTCAAAATTAGGACTTTGGGAAAAATTGAAGCTTCCATCTTCAATTGCTCATCGAATGATGATTTACGTGCTTCCTTTGTCGATCGATGCTCTCTTCCTTTGCCGATGCAAACCCCTATATTTTCATTCTTATATTTTATATGAATTCGTATAAAATTTGACCGGTCTCTTCGAAAAGAGAATTCTCCTAAATCACGAAGAATTAAATGATGTCGTCTGCAACATTAACTTCTTGAAGTGAAGGAGAATTTTTGATGTGAATTTGGGACTGTGCGATGGTGGTCGAAGTGGTGGGTTCCAAACTAGGGTTAGATATTAATGACGATTCCGACAGAGTTAGGTCAGAGCGATTGTAGCGTTGGATTCAGGTCGAGAGGAACATCATCGGTGCGTGTTTTGGAAGGTCGGAGAACAGTTGGGATCGTGTTGCTACTATCTCCTGTAGCTATGATGGAGGTGACACATTTTTAATAGGTGGTCCAGGATAGTTGGCATTGGTGTAAGCGAGTCGGGTTGATGAAGAAAGAGTTATTGGTGAAGACGGGAGGTGATTTTGTGGTTCCTAGCTCTGTATCACCATGCTGCCGTGCATGACGATGGTGGTATGTACCCATATGTGTTGGAGGGAAGAATGTTTAGAAGTATAATAAGAGTAAGAACTGGATCCAGGTGAGTATCTTTATTTAACACTACATCTAAATGTTTGTATAAATTAAATAATGAAATGAACAAATGTGTTCGCGTGCTCTGTTATGTACATCAATGCGTGTGTATTTACGTATATGCGCATATGTCACAGACGAAAGTAATCTATACGAGAAATACATGCATATGAAAAGTTGTTATGTTGTACCAATTAAACTTATTATAATTACACCCGTAAGAAAATCTTCCTCACTCTTAATTTACCATAATAGCTTAAATCCATTTATTATATGGCATGTGACATGCCTTCCCATGTTCTCACCCTGGATACAATCCAAATACTAGCAATTTAGAATGCCAACTGAACCTTTTGCAACTCAATCCCTTAATAATGTCGATATGGTTTATTTATTTTGTATTATTTTTTTCTACTTACAGTCCACATTTATATTTTTTAAATTTTCATGATGAAGAATTTATATTGTTGAAGGTCTCATGACATAGCTATTCAAAAAATTGATAAATGCTTCTAGAAATATTTATATATTTTTTGGATGCTGGCATTCCATGCAAATGACAGTAGAAGGTTGATGATTCAAAAAGTCAATCAGCTAATACACAGACAAAATAGGAAAGTAAAGAAATAATGTTATTGCAAAAAGGAAAGTATATCATAAATTTGATTATAGACAAAAGAGATGTTATGGATATTGAAAGTGGCAAGCATCTCTTCCTAAATCTATGTAGTGTCATCTTACTTATTTGTCTTACTTATGTTGTAACTCTTAATCTATGTTCCATATACAAGTTTTGATCGAATTTCAAATATATTTGTTGTTTCACTTTAGTAATTGCAATCATGATTTACTAACATATAAAATCAAATCCTTAAGTTTCCTTAGTATTAAATAAATACATTTGTCATGTCTTACTAAATTCTTCACACCCTTTTTATTTCTTTCTATTTGATTTGGACTAAGTAATAATAGTAAAATTCCTTAAATAATAAATAGAAGAGATGGTATAAACTGTCGGTTCGAAGGTATAAATTGGGCTTAGTCATCCAATTTGAAATATGAAATATTCTTCAACCAACTATACACATCTGTCAAATATGCTCTATTAGTTTATTATGACGAATTGGATATTAAATTCTAAACACTCTGGTTTTTTTATTTCTCCAACTTGGTATATACGCCAATGTTTTATGTTTCCTTTATACAGTCCTAGACACAAAAATATGAATATTTCCCTCGCCAAATTTGGTGTATTAATAGTTATTACGTCTTTGCCAATGTTTAAAGTAATGGGTGTAGCGATTATGTAATTATATAGATTAAATTAAATTTCCAAAAATTAAACACTTGCACACGTAATTGTGTGTAAAATAAAAATCATTTGATCATTACCGTGAAGCAATATTTAGCAGATTGGTTAAGTAGTTCTTTACTTTTTATCTTTATTTGACTATCGTATAATCAATCATTTTAAACTGTAATCTTAGTTACTTGCTTGTAGTTATTATATTTTAATTGGAATCTGATTTTATGAAATCGTATTGCTATTTTCTATTCCGTTTTATATAATTTTACCCAAATGTTAATCAATTTTGATATCCACTTTTTGTTTCGAAAATTGCTCTTGAAAATTGTGGCACTTATTTGCATATCAATTTACACTGCTTCTAGATTTTATCACTAATTATTGATTCATTAACATATAGTCCTTGAAAATTAACTTAAAATTTATGCAACAAAAGATACATGTTAGTATTGCTTTATTTTGCATGTATGCCAGTTGACCTGATCATAGTTTCCATTTTTTGTGCAATTATTGAACATGTTTCGCCAAAATCTTTTGTAAAAGAATACCTTTCATTTTCTAACAGTGATAAATTCAATTTTTATGCATTTATCTTCCTTTAGTCTTTACTTTATCGTTTTGAAATCCATCATTTTATGTTTTATCTGAACTACTAACATAAGAATTGAAGTTATCTAGCCATTATTCTAAAAATAAAAAATAAGCAGTTTATTGTTTCTTCTGGCACACTGACTGCATTTGACTACGATAGTAAATAAAACCAGGCCATCCAGTAAGTTGTGCTTTAGTTTTCATGTTTATTTTTTTATAGGTGCACTGAAAAATAAAAATTCGCTGTAGCTTTTACATAATATTATCATTTCACTGCAAAATAATGCAGCTGCCATTGAATAGCATAAAATGAAAGAGGGTTACGGAGGTAAAAAGGCAGATACGTGATGGAAGGGTTTGAAAAGTGGAAGACGGAATGGAAGGGGTTAAGGATTAGAGGAGAACGAAGAAGTAGAAGTGAGAGATGAAGGTGGCGGTAGGAAACCTACGCCTCTGTTTTTACATAGTTTTGCACATTCTAACCTGATTTTCTTAGCCTCTTTCTACCATACTCCATCTTTGTTTTAGACTCCCACCGATGCAGGAAGATTTTAGGAAGCGTGCGATAGCCTACAGGATGCTTTGTCATGTGTGGGTTGAGAATTGCTTTGTTGTGATTTGCGTTGGGTTGATTTTTACAGCGAGGTGGGGGTTTCTTACATTTTTACAAATTCAATCCTCTTTTTTTATATATAAACCAGTTTCTTGCATTTGCCCTAAGTATTATATTGCCTCTCCTAATTAGTTGTATGACCTAAAGACCGAATACCTGGTTTTATTCGGTCGATAAAAACTGAATTCCCTTTTCCTTTTACATTTTTTTTGGTTAAACTGTATTTCCTTATTTTATGTATAATAAATCACAACCTCAAACTCTATTCCCTATCACCACCTCTATCTCAGCTACAGACTGAATTGCTTTAATAAAGCTTATTTATGTTCAAGCTGTCCTTATATATCATTTATTGGCTTCAACCTTTTCCTTTTAGTTCCCATTGTTATTAATCATTGATCGTTGAATTATCTTTTTTGACCTGCACAAATATGGCATGTGATTACGATCTATGTTGCTCGACTTCTCCACAATGAACATGTTTACACCAATTTGTTCAACTATGTTGTAGTGTGTGCAAATCCCTTACAAAGGCATATAGACATACTTCAATGCTCAATTACCATCACAAGGAGCGCCTCTTAGAAATTTTCAACTAGTTGTTGCTACTGCTAGCCACTCCCAACCTTTACAAAGTGTGAATTTAAACACTTCAAAATGGTTAATGGAGAAAGCAATATTATCTAATGCCCTAAAGAACCAACACAACGGGAATGGTATCTTACACAAATATGAGCAGTAGAAAGGCTTGTGTTCCATTCAGCCTGCAGAGTATACACCTCAACTTGGTAATTTTTCTCAGCAGCAGGCTTTACGTAACATGAATATGAACACCTCTAAGTGGTTAATGGAACAAGCAACCTTATCTAATGGCCTTACGAATCTCAACATAAATGGAAATGGATTTCTAGCTAGTAATCATGGCGATTGATCTTGAAACTAGTAAGTTCCTCTGGTAGTCAGATTAAACCTTTAGTATTCAAATGTTATAACCAGTGCAATCATCATCTCTATTGTAGATTTCTTGTTCATGGTCAACTAAATAATTCATGCACAATTATCGATACATAAATGATCTGTTTGAACTATATATTTTGTGCATCATTTAATTTCACTGGAAGATGGTACCAACCATTTTCTGTAGAAAGTTCTCTAGTTTTTTCTTCATGTTATTTACTGCCTTGAGCCACTAACAAATAGTAAATATTTTTATATTCATAATTTATCCCTCTTGTTGATAATTAAATAATCCAATATTTACATAAATTTGTGTATTTTTACTTTGTTGGGTGTGGAGAAGTCATATGGTGTGGATTGTGTGAATCTCAAAGCTATTAACAAAATAACTATTTCTTCTCGGTTTCTAGGTATTCAGAGTTTGTAATTAAGTTCATCAGCTGAGGAAGTAATTGCTATCTTGTTCCGATTCTTGCTGGAAATTGGGGTAAAATTATTACTTCATCAGCTGTACTTTGGTATGTGTTTTCACAAGCCTGCTGCTTGTGTTAATATATTTGATATGTCTTATAATAACTGGGTGAATAATCTCTTTGTTGATAAGAGACTTCTTTGTCTGAATCCATTGTGTATGGTATAAAATTATGAATATGGGATGTGAACCTGTTACCTTTTGCAAGTCTTTGAGTCTGGGAGGCAGTGACTTATACTTGCCTGGACATTTGTAGCGGACTGTTATGTGTTAATGCTTTATGTATTTGGTATGTAAACTTATCTAAAATTTTGGAGTGTTAGGATTTTATGACTAGCTTTTAGTCTTTTCGTATGTGATTTTAATTATTTTACGACAATATTTAGTATTAATATGGATGTATTGCATGAATGTTGCTGTAATTTTTTTTAAAATTTGCATTTATTTTGCAACGAGCAATGTATGTTGTTATATGAGCTTCTTACAATGATCACTGCACGTTGTTATATAAGATTTTTAAATGTTCAACACACGTTGTTAAATATGTATTTTACAACGGTCAATACATGTGAAATAGGCTTGCAATTAGTATGGTTAGTCTATTGCAACGGGTTATGGCCGTTGTAAAAAGGTATACTGCAACGGTTTTTACAACGTGCTTTGCCCGTTGTAAAATGTGGTAGATCTATTACAACGAGGCCTATTACAACGGGCACATGCCCGTTGCGAAAACCATATTACAACGGGCATTACCCGTTGTAAAAAGACTGTTTTGTTGTAGTGGCTTGATTTAATTGATTTATAATAGTTAGTAATTGATTTTTGTGAGATATTAATTATTACTTATGGAGTATGATTAGTAAACAGAGTAGCCTTTAGAAATGTTCATGGTGCTATTAGCAATTTATTAAGTGTGCATATTAAAGTTATATATGTATTTATTGATATACTATATCGATAAGGATTTAAATTGAATTTAAAAGAAAATAAAATGCTAAGGGTTTTTCTAAGGAGTTTATGGTTCATATTGGATCCATGTTTGACGGGTAAAAAGAGGACAAAAGGAAAGGCATGTACGAGATTTTGAATTGGTAACAAAAATTATGTAGATATTTCGTATCCTATTTTCAATATAAATTCAAATCTTAGCCGCCTCCTTTTGATTTAACTTTTGCGTCCTCCTCTTACATCTTTGGATGCAAGCGCTATCCCTCTCAATCTCCATTTTTCCACTTCAATCACGTTCAAAAAATTAAATTATAGTAAATTCGATATTAGCACATTGTCTGGTTGTATCAGAGAATGTTGATCTGAGAGATCAAGGAGGCTACCTAGATCTAGGTATGAATCAAAGCCAAAGCTTCTTAGGTAAAATTCTTTTATTTACAAATTGAGTTGTCATGACATAAGTATGATGTTAATAATAAGCTTACATCTATTTATCACTACTTTTATAAACATGTCCTTTCCATATAAAATATATGTTATTTATCGAGGAATAATTATTTAATTACAATCATTGAATCCATTACGATAGTTTTTACATACAAATGTATATAAAACATTTTCGGCTAAAAGTATTAAGTCACATTTGTATATATATTTTTTAAATTTTAAAAATATATTTCAAAACGTTGTTCATTAAATAACTATTACATATATATACATATTGTAACTTGTATTAATTAATATAAACATATTTTATATGCATTTTATTTTCATTAATAAAGTTGCATACTATTTTAGATTTTAATAACATTATAAAACTAGTTTACATTTAAACATAATTATATATAATATTGTATATATATATTTATGTATATTGGTAAAATGTTTTCGGTTCAAAAAAATTCCATACTATATTGTAATATTTTATATTTTAATAATAATATTACAAAACTAGTTTTATATTTGAACACACATATATATATATATATATATATATAGATAATACTACATATATTAATAAAATATTTTTATTTTTTAAATTAATAAAATTAATTTTTTCTGTCAAAAATGAGATATATATATATATATATATATATAATTATAAATTTTATAATATTTTTGACATTGCATATATCATTTAAGTTTATCATAATAATTTCCGATACTAAATTTTTATTTAAAATTTAATATTATTATAATAATTAAAGCCAATATTGAGACATTTGAAAAGCTATAAATTTGGATCTTAGATTCAATTTTAATTTTAAATTATGTTTTCCATTTCAAACTAGATATTTACTTAAAATTCAAATTTGAAATTTAAACATATTCAAAATTTATAGGATATTTTCTAAATGGATTTTTATGTATTAAAAATAATGTTTTATAACTATATATTATAAATATATATATATATTATACTTCATATATAGAAAATAATATTTTGCCAAATGACTTATGCATATCAAGTGCCAAGTATATACATAGTGGATGTAAATTCCAACATCTATATATGTTTATATTTAAACCATGTATACCCAATGCCATATTGCATGTGCACATTATACAGTGAAACCTATATTGATATATTTACAAATTATAATAAATCCCATTAACTAAATCCATCAATTAATTAAGTCATAGAAATTAAATAAATTATGATTTTACTTAAATTAGTCAGATCGGATCAAATTCTACCTTTAGACTTCATAGGCCAACAGATTCAAAATAGATTTTTTTTGAAATCTACCTATTTCACCCACTTCTGATCTGCCAGGATCCAACAAAACTAACAATACCATTTTATACTATTAAAAAATATATCTTGGTTGTGATAGAGTTATGTCGTAGGTGCAATTATGTAATTTATTACATATATCTAACTCAATAAACAATCTTGTTCGAAATAAAAGGTGTTTTCTTTCTATTATATACTTGATATAATGTGTTATATTAATTAATTAATTTAATTAAAAATATATTTAATAGAAAATCCATAAATGGTACATGTTCTCATACTAGTTACAAAGTGTTGTGACCGTAAGTATTTTGCCACAACGAAAATAAATATATCATTTTATTTTAGTCCTGTTACCAGGGTTTCAGGGTTGCTGTTACTAGCATTCCAGGATTGCTATTCGTAGGATGGTTGTTAGGAGAGATTTCTTATTTTAGTTCTAGATCATCTGTGCTAGCTGTGAGGCGTTTATTCTCTAGTGGAATTGCTTGTTGATCTCACTTGTTCACTTGGATGCACCATGGTTTATATTGGGTACTTCTAACACTTCATTATCGGTCGGTGGTCTTGCCGAAGTTCGATATTGAGGTATAATGGGCTGTGGCCTTGCCGGAGCTCATTCAGGAAGTTACCTAATGTTGTTATGTTTGATTTTTCTGTGTTATGATTTGTCACCTACCAGGCATGTTGCCAGCTCCTTTATATCGGTTGTATATTTATGCACATTTTTGCTCTCCTCTACTTTAGACGGTCACACATTTCTCTCAAAAAAGAAAATATATCGTTTTAAATGTTCCTAGTCAAGATGCATCGGGACTGGATATCGATGTATCCCTTGAGACTAGAGTACGTAACGCTCTTCAAATGTTGGGCAGTTTATTGCTCACGGCTATTGGGGCACCTAGAAGTTACGTACCGATAGTTATTAGATAAGTATGAAATGACTCACTCGATAGTTTTCTATTGGTTGATGTAACTAAGGTTAAACAGAAAATATCGATGTGACTGATTTATGTAATTGTCTCGACTTGATAATACTGTAGATCTTTAATATGAAAGGTTCGCTTTGATTATAGTCGAATCATGGCACAGCGTTCCATCAAGTGGCTATAATTGGATCAAGTGGAAGTGTAGGAAGTGAAGCACTATTTAAGAGAGGATACGTCTGCTTAGTTATATAGGGTTAATATCACGGTCAACTCAAGTCAACTCAAAGTCTTCGGCCGTAGCATTTCGATTAATAGTAATTGTTATTATTGAACCAAGGACTTTGTATTTGGACTATAGAGTTGACTATGGGAGATATTGGAATTTTGACCATTATCAAATTTCATAAGTGCAAAGTGATATAGTTTTGACGAAGATAATTAGTGTAAAATAAATATCACCAGCAGGTAAATCTTAACAAAGTGAAATTATTTTTTAACGAAACTAAATAAGAGATAAATTAGGCCAAAATGTCACACCACCTACTAAGTGACGTGTGAACGTTAACATTTGAATAGTTCAGTGTTAAGCGCTAACCGAATTTACACTTGATGAGTCACACAACCGGAATAATGAATCTTCTTCAGACAAAACAATTTAATTATTTTATAATTATTATAAATTAATTGAATTAAATGATATTTATGAAATATTAATTATAAAATTTCGAACATGATTCGAGGAATTCATATTATTATATATATTATATATAGTTATAATAGTTACAAATATATTGATTGTTATGCGATACCGCTAAGAAACTAAATTGGATTTAATTAAATATATTTATTTGGACTTAAATAAGCCATTAGCCTATGATGTTGGAGGAAAATTTCGGCAGCAATAATAATGTATAGGAGCGGACAAAAATAAGGAAATGGGTTTGAGATGGATGTTATTATTTGATGAGAAAAGGTAAATGATATGATCACTTTTTCCTCTGTTCAACCACTATATAAAAGACCCTAACCCTAGCTATAGCAAGACTTTTTGGCTGCCTCCTCACTCCGTCTTGCTGGCCGAATTATACCTCCTAGTACTCCAAATCAACTCAAATCAAATCAGTTCAAATCAATAGCTATTCGATAGCAATGGGTATGCGATTAAAAGGCTTGTAATGTGACAAATTGTGAAGATTTCAAGAGGAAGGGATCTCATCATTACAAGGTATACTTAAAGGATTTAGTTTAGGCAAGTATTTAATTTTATATATGATGCTTAATCTCCGTATAATTCAATATTGTTCATATGCATATGTGTGAGTGTGTGTGAGTGTATGTCTAAACGTATACTATTATTACTGAATTGTTAATTAGATGAGATTCATGCAGGTATTGTTGTTGCCACATATATTGATTGGTTATGTATATAATAATATAAAAAATCAATTTTTTTTATAATAGATTTTATACACCCGGCCGAAATAGTTTTATTTCATTTATTATTATTTTAATATTTTATTTATACATATATTAATATATTAGTTAATATGTCTACATGACTAATACTAAAATATATAATTATATTATATAAAAATTCCACTAATATTTTTTAAAATACATAATTGTATAAATATGTTTAAAAAATTAGACTGTGAATTTTCTAAAATTAATTTATCATTATAGAAGCTTTGTTGAAAAAATTAGATTTTTTAATCGTTTTTAATATTTAAAAAATCATTTTCGAATTCAACTAAAAGTAATTAATTAATAGAAATAATATTTTGACTTAGAAAAATCTTAAAAAAATTTGTATGCTATAAAATATGATTCCAGATTTTCTGGAATTTTAAAATTCAAAATATATATAAATTATATTTTTACAATCATTGTTTAATCCAATTAATTCATAATATTTAAATATTATTTTAATAAAATTATAATCAAAATTATTCTTGCTATGTATTTGATCTAGAACAATAAAAAGGAGATTATTTAAGTTTTGTAATATATATATATATATATATATATAAATTGTTATAAATCATATTTACATTATGTTATATATATTATACATATAATTGTGTTATTTAAAAGATACACACATACGTACATATATATTTTAATATAAATAAAATAAAAATTTCGAACTTATATCTCGTATGTATATACACACAGTGTGTATATATATATATATATTTATCTATTATTTAACACTATGATACTTACATATAAGTATATCAATAATATTTTCACATAATATACTTTATTTATACATACACACTCTTGGTTTTATATATAATAAAAAAATACACATTTTTGGACAACATATAGTGCGTATAGGGTGAGCTAACATGTCCGTTGTGATTTAAACCCCATCATCTATATATGGGCATGTTATACCCTTCATGGAATATCATGTTACACATGCACAAAAATACACATATGTATATGATTCATATTTATAGTTATATATAAATTGAAAATAAATTAAATAAATTTCGATCAGTAATTTATTAATTTACATGAAATATTTGATTTTATTTAAATCAAATGTAGAAATGTTCTAAATAAATTAGACTTCATAAACCCATTAAAGATCCCATAGGGTAAAAAAAACTGAAATTCACCCATAACTTCCACTACGGGCTGGACCAGTACCAACATTAGTATCGGAGCCCAATAGCCTATGCGGTCTAAATTAACCACATTAGAGTTAACTATTAAGCTCGCAGCCGAAAGGTTGTCCCTGATAGAATAGGTCTAAATTTGAGTTGGGCCTTGAGCTAATTTTCAAAATTGTTTGAGAAATAAAAATACAAGATTTTGAATTTAAAAGTTAAATTTAAAATAAGATATAAATATATTATAAAAGTTAATGTGACGAATCGCAAATCTGTATCCTTTGAATCGATAATAAACCACATATGTCCGACCCAAAAAGCACAGAATGATAGAAAGTGTGACGCCCCATCCCGAGACCCACATAAACAAAGAGTATTACTGGGTAATACTGTCTACTAATGCAGAGAATAGGGCTAGATAGGAGTGACCATCTATAGCCTTGTCTTAAATATCTATTGAATACGTCTACAACGCTATAAAAAAAATTTGGATCGACATATCCAATAAATACCTAATACAAAGGCAAAGGTGGCCATAGGTTCTATCAGAACAAAATACAACAACTTAAATGCAAAACACATAAACATCAGATAATTCCATATATACACACATATACAGATACAGCACAGAGTGTACAAAATGATACAACACATATATGGTACGACGACCACAATATAAACACGAATCAAAAGAATATACATATCAGAGTAGCAAACTAAAAAGGACTACACAAAAAGCTATAACAAAACGAGCTAGCAGAATAGTCCATGCAAAAGCAGAATAGGCTAAGGTTATATATTCAACACTTAAATAAAAAACCTTCATATTTATGTTATATAAAAGAACAAAGCAATTTTCTTCCACTTTTCACACAATAAAAATTTATAAACTTACAAACATAAGCAGTAAAATATTTCCCATCGTATGAAAAGATTAATTTTTATTTTAAAACAATTTTATGATTAAAAATCTTAATTTACGAAAATACACTATTTTCACCAATAAATACAAAAGTTCACATTTTTAACTTCTAAATTCAACAAAAATCATTTTTCACTTAGAAAAATATTTCAAACCATTTCCAAACCTTATTTATAACTGAAACATCTTTTAAAAACCAATTTCCACCTTTTTATTTAAATAAACCACCTTTAAAATTAATTACTTCTTTTAAAAATTACTAAAAGAAGCAAAATGACAATAATTAATAAAATTATTGCACTATTACTAAATAAAAATCATTTCTCATTTATTTTAACTCAAACCACAATAAAGAGGCTTCTAAAACTTTATTCTCACCTTCTATTCCCAAAATTCATTGTTTATTTCAAATAAACAAAACTCCAATTGTATTTAATTCTCAATATTAAATTATAACTACCGTTATAATTTAATATTAACAGGTAATCACTAAAACCAGAGTTGTTACAGAAAGTCATGAGAAAGAAGAGAGAGGGAGAGAAGAAAGAAAAAAGGGAGAAGAAATAAAGAGAAGAAGAAGAGAGAACTAGAACCAAAATAATATAGAATCTTACATCGCAGCGGAACAATATATAATATAAATAAATAATCTTTACAGAAGAGAAACTGTAATATACATACATCAATCATATCAGAGTGCAACAATCACCAATGATCAGCCTAGACAGTTATAATAACATGTCCTCACAATTGCTGTTAATAACAAAGCAGCAGAAAAATAACATATACATGGAATACAACTAGAAGATCTCCAGCTCGTTTGTCGAAGCCCCAAAACCACCAAATATGAACCTTTAAATATACTCGGTCTGATCTCAGCATTGAAAGGGAAGGATGCCCAGATCAGTTTAGTAAACCAGCATGAGAAAAACACATCTCAACTGAATTTATTTTAAAGTTTATAAAAGCGTTCTTATATCAAAACAAAGATATCTCGTAAGATAAGCCCCTACATAAACACAGACGGGTTTCTTTTCTTACGATGAACAAAACATTTCGTATCAAATCATATTACATTATAATAGTGTCTATTATACAAATAATAATCAACGTTGCTGAAATTGTTACCATTATTAAATTCCAAATACTAGGTTCTACAGACAAAATGGTAGGCATGTATTGGATATTGGATTCCATACAAATGACTAGGTAAGGGACTACCTTTCGTACAGCACACCTCTTAAGGGATGCACCAAGGGAGCTAATACTGCCCGCCTAAACCAACACAAGACCGACCCTAACCCTTCTTGGATAATACTGAATATGTCATCACCCTGGTCGTTACCGACTTTTAACGGGTACCTGGGTTATAGATTCACCACATACTTAGACATGTGTAGAGTAAAAAGGATGACATCTCCTAATGGGAGCGACCACTTAGCATTGCTGCTTCTGCCCAGTTTTAGTCATTTCCTGGGTGTGAGGCCAAAAGAGGTATCGAATACCTTTCATATATCACATCATCTTTGAATTCCAAATTGCCATTTCCGTTGACTACTAATTGCCTTCCACAAAAATATAACCCTTGAGCTCGTACGTTTCAAAATTGTTGTTAAGCTAAGAAAAGTTGCCTTCTCCGTCACCACAGATGTATGTTTGTAGAAACCAATGTACGTAATCTTAGAAATGCAATGTCAGACATCCATCCATAGAAGTTGTCCAGGAACAGGACAAATCAAATGTACTTTCCTACCACATTCTGTCGGGAATCACCCCTAGGATTAGTAGTGAATAGTCTTTGCACTGGATATTTCATAACGAAGAGACTACTACTACTATATGTATAGTGGGTTTTAACCCCAAATGAACAACAAGCAGTCCTTCACTATGAAAATCCTAAGTATCAGCATCATCAACAAACTTGCACAATCGTCGCATACAATTTGGTACGAAGTGGTTTTCAGACAAACCAATTCTGGTCTCTTCACACTAACAATGCAAAAGCGTTACGCAACCTCATACAGAAACCAAGTCTCGTAGACTTATCAAGTTTTCAACTTTCAACTTGCTATCCTTCGGCCAAGAAGGAAGCTCGGTAGATTGGAGTAATCACTCCACACTACACGGATCAACATCCTTTACACCAAAAAATAATCAAGCCCACATAAATGGCTATGTACTAAGTGTACGAATAAATAGTTTCCACATCAAGTCAAGAAACTAAAATGGCCAAAAATATAATTTAGCACTTAAACAGTCACTAGGCTTGATTTATTAATCTTTTGTTTATTAAATCACTTTTCCAAATTTATTACTTCAAATTATCTTTAAAAAGATATATTCTCAAAACCATTTCAGTATTTCAATATTTAGAAAACATTTCATATACTTATTTTGATAATATGTGAATTCACAACTTAATGTATTTTCAAACCATTTAAACTCCATTTTAAAACATCATTTTCCAAAACATTCATTTTAAGGATTGTTCACTTTAAAAGCAACATATCAAAATTCTACGGAATTAGAAAACCGTCGAAAAATTTAGAAATAAAAATAACCGCAAGCGCACGACCTACACTTGTAGTATGCGGCGAATATGGGTCGATCCGTAGGGAATTGATGATTTTAAAATTCTAATCAATCAAATTAACCAAAGTTGAAAGTGTGGTTAACTAAAAATGTAAGAAACTAACGAAAACTAGCAAAAGAAAAATAAATAAAAATATGAGAGTTAAATGACAATTTAGAGATAAATCACCTCTCTAGATCATATAATTCAACAATTAGTGAAATTATAATCTCTTTTTTGGTCATAAGTGAGTTTACATGATGTGTTTATCATAAGTATGATTCATTTGTGCTATTAATTAGCTCAACATGAGCCATCAAACTATAACACAACCTTTAAACCACTTACTAACTCTCAAGAAAATGAAAATAAAGTTGAAAATGAAATTTATTTTAAGTATGGTCTGTTAACTATTAATTAAAAATATAGACCATCAACTTTGAATTCAAATCACTTTCTTATGCCATAATCATATTTTGATGAAAATGCATTTGTGTTAGTGATTGTTTAAGCATAGCTTATTTGGTGTCAACAATATAGACTATCAAATTCGAAACAAAAACAAAAAATTAAACCACTTCAAGCATTGTCATTAAGCACAAAAAGAGAGCTATAATTATCAAAATGTTGAAGCTACATGATTAGAGGCTTCATTACCCCTAAATTGAAGGGATTAGCCTCTCATATTTGTTATTAAAACAACAAATATAGCTTGCAACATGAAAGAAAAGGAAAAGGAAAAGGAAAGCAAAGTAAAGAAAAAAACTATTCCACTTACATGAAAAATAAATCTACACTACTAACATGAAAGTAAATAAACAAAAGAAGTATGTAAAAGAAAGAGAGCACTAATTAACATTGCGTAGAAAAAATGAAAGTTACATGAAACTAAAAATGACTAAGTAGCCATCAAAAGGAGAAAGAGAACTTGTCTTTTATTTTGAGCCTAAACTAAACTAAAGAGAGACTAACTAAGAGGAGACTACATGAAACATATGGGTATTTATACATGTATGAAACCCTAACTCATATTTTTGGGGAATGCCCAAAATGCCCATGAGGTAGTGTGACCACCAAGTAATCATTAGCATGTCATAATCCCCATTTAAGTGTGCATGAAGCCATTAATTTCATAAGCATGTGCATTAGTCTCTACTTTGTACATTAAGGTGGTGGGTAGGTGGGGTCCTCCATGATCTTTACTTTGAATTATTTCCATCTTCATTCCTTTGTATTCTTTTTGTGCATGCATATCTTCTTCATGAAATAACTTTTAATTGAAATCAAATGCCTACAAAATAGTATGGAAATTTCTAATTAATTTTTCTCAAAGAAATATATGCACACAAATGACCGTTTTACCCCTATATGAAGATGGATATATGACAATTTGAAATTAATATGGATTTTGTTAAAAACAAGTTAAAATACCCAATATGATCATTTATTTAATTTAAATAGAATAAATATGGTGATAAAAATATGCACATTTACGTGCACATTAGTCGCACTTAGCCCGATGATTGCGTCGCCATCCCGGCGAAACCATCGAAAACTGTAGGCATCCGTGCCCCTCGATTACACCATGAAACCGCCATAGATCGCAGCTACACCCAGGATTACGTTGCCATCACGGCAAAAACCATGTAACTGTAGGCATGAGCGCCCTTGTATTTCGCTGCCAAATGAAACTTCACCACACAGACCACATAGATCGCAGACTACATCAGTCGAGTCCCAATGTAGCCTGTAGGCACTCACTGCCACACGACTTTCGCTATGTCTTCATAGATCGCAGTATGCCGATGTTACGTCACTCTCCCAGCGAAATCAAACGTAGATTTTAAGCAATCAATGCCTCTCGACTTACGCTATGGAGCACAGTGGATCGCAGTTACACCGAGTTACACTGTCGTCACAGCATAACCCCATTGTCTCTATAGGTATCAGCGCCCTCGCCTTTCGCTACCCCAACCACAATCCTCAGGAACTTCACTTTAGTCTGGACATCCTGTGGGATCAAATTTAGAACCCCCCTTAGGGCTCAAGGCAGAACCACCCCGTGGATCTCCTACTATAAGTTTCAATTCTAAATGGGAGTACCTTTTTCCCTACAGCATTCTCAAAACATTTTATACTATATGCATATAGTATCATTCAAATCATACTCTTATATGTATCACATATAAATCCCATTTACAGACAGTCGGTATCTCAAAATCGATAGTTCTCAAACTTGGCTTTCCAAATTTCAAAAATTTGCTTTTTGCAAAATCCAAAGCCTTTCAAAATCAATGGGTTCTAAAAACCTTTTTTCCAATTTCATAAAATCATTTATGTATATATATATATAAATATATATAAGTTATTCTTTTAACTAGAACAAAATATTTTTCAAAGATCTTTTCTTCTGGTCATAGATTCGACAAGGAGAATGTATCATATAAAACAAATATATATATATATGTATATATATATGTATATATATATAACTTTATTTATGCCAAATCAACATTCAAATTCGATTTCCTTTATAAAGTTATTTACCACATTACCCACTTTTTATAAATGAGTTTCAGTTATAGTGATATCCAACTTCCACTCTTATTCATCATTTATTTCTCAAAATATACTTTTCCATTTCAAAAATCATTTTTACATTTATTTTCAAAATTTTCAATATCTATTTCATTTAAGCACGTAGGATGTCCATATATCATCCGTACGCGATTCAAATTCGATCGCTCACTCGATCACACAATTTCACTTCCGAACTAGTATCGTCCACCCGACTTCTTAATGCGGACTCTGATCTGGTTTCTTGATCAAAAACCATCATTCTCCTTGCATAGCCATAACTATGATAGGGAATTTCCAGAATCAATCAAAAATCCATATCCAGCGTTTGCCGTCGAAAATCGAGTGAAAAATCCCAACTTGGATTCGATATACTATCTCGAAATTCTGTGCTCGAATCTGAATCAAATCATTATGCGAATAGAATAACATACATACATCCTACGTATTTATCTTCATTTATTATTAGCTAAATTAATTTTCTTTTTATTCACATTCATTTTGATTTCTATTCACTTATTCACAATTGCTTCAATTTCCATTTGGGATATCACTTCAATTCTTATCTCAATTGGCATTTAATTATAAATAGTTTTCACTCTTAACAGCTTGAGTCTAGAAAATAGCTTTGAAAAGTTTAAGATAGTTAAGTTGTTGTAAAATAGTTATTAGTTGTAAAATAGCTGTAGAATAGTTAAATAGTTGCAACATAGTTGTAAAATAGTAATTAGTTTGTAAGACAGTCGTAAAATTGTCGTAAAATTGTTGTAAAATGGTTAAATAATTTCAAAATAAGTATAAGATAGTTTGGGTTTTAAAAAAAATAAAGGTCGTATAGTAAATAGCTTGGAAAAATTAGATTTAAGACAGTTTATATTAAAACAATTTATTTGAAAATAGTTTCAGAGTGAAACTGGTTCAATTTCCCAATCTCCCATTCCAATCAATTTCCAATTCCACTTTTATTTAAATTGATTCAATTTCAATTCAATTTGAATTTACTTCGATTCAAATCAATTCCTATTTGAATTTAAACTTATTCAACTTCGATTACAATTCCAATTAATTCAAATCAAATTTCAATTTAAACTAATTTCATTTCCAATCTCAAATAAATAAAAGTGAATTTATATTAGATTGTACTGCCATAAAATATTACATACATTGATAGACTACACACTAGTAGTTCAAATATTACAACCATTTATCCAAAAATAAGAGTCTTACAGAAGTCATAAATCTAGACGCCTTCTCCATCACCTAGGTTTGGAAAAAGAACAGAGCCCTATTATTCTTTACAAGAATCCTCTCTAGGGACTTCCTTCCAGTAGGCAAAGCCCGAACATGTATTTTCAATAGGATGTCCCCACTTATAACATTTACCACAAAAGGTTTCTACCCTTCCATCAATCTGGATAACTTTCACGCCTCCTGTAGGATTTTCCACTACCTTACTCTTCTTCCGTCTCTTGGGGCAATTCCTAGCGGTGTGTCCCCTCATCCTACAATGATAGCAAATAGTCAACTCATTGACTAGTTCTACGGGTTTACACTTCACCTTCCTCACTTCAAGGCAATGGTTTAGGAAATGTCCTTTCTTATGATACTTAAAGCATAAAATATCAGAGCGAAACCGTTGGAATGTACCCTTCAATTCCTTCCTTGTTTTACTGCACTTGGCCGCGTAATTACCCTTATTGTAACATTTGTAGCATGTGACATTATCACAAGGCCCTGGTCCAGCCCTTCCCTTAACCCATTTCTCATACTCCTGTATTGCTTCTTCTCGTTCCTTACATGCAGCTGCTCTCCGCTACCCGCGTCTCGCCGTCCATTCTTCACTTTTAGCCATTACTCTCTTAGACTGGATTCTAGTGGGACTTCCTAACCTATAATTTAGACTTTGATCAATAGAATTTCCAGCTTTTATTTTTATTTTTCAAATATATATATATATATATATATATATATATATATATATCTGTTTTATTTCAAATCAACTTTGCATTATATTTACACATATCTATTTCATTTGCATACCCAGTCATACTTTCAATTTTTAAACCATTCTTGGTTTTTTAATTTAAAACAAATTCCTTCAAAGCAACTCTTTTTACTTCCTTAAACTATTTCATTCTGCTTTATCATTTACTGGAAAATCAAACCAAGATAACTTATTTCAATACTTTGAAAATTCGTCTGAATTTTCAAAGATTTAAATTCAGTTTTGAATCCATTTTTAGCTCAACTTATTTGCATCGTTAATCCTTACCCAAATTTCTATTTGGTTGTATATATATTACCACTTAATTCTTATTATTATATTTAATTTCAATAATCAACAACCAATTATCTTAATATATATAATAATTAGAAAAATTATTGCTTTATGTATATAAGCTTATATAAAAATCATTTTTAAAACCGTTTTTAAAATCATTATATAAGAAAATAACAAGTACGCTCTCATATAATACACTAACTCATTCTAGGGTACTACTGATCCTGTCTCTAATGAGTAATCCCCACCAGAGCCAAGGTTCTCACTTAACCTTCAGCTTTGATACCAAATGTAACAACCCGGAATTTTCGATCCTGAAAATTCGACACTAATACGTTCACTGTATAGAGTGCCAAGCAATCAAGTGCCGAAAACACCAGATTGTTAGGGTTAAGAAGTAAAGGAGGTAGAAGAAGAAACAGAAAACAAAAGCACAGACTCTCACAATCGCAGCGGAACAAAATATAATATCAAATAACAGCATTTCCACAAAGAAAGCTGTAAATGTCAATTTATATACAATATATCAGAGTACAACCATTCTCAAAGAAACTGGACAGTTGTAACAACTTGTCCCTGAATACAATCAATACAAATTCTAATACACAACTGAATCATACGTCTCTGGCATCCAGCTCGTCTTTTGAGCTCCAGAATGACCTAACCTGAAAATCTGTAATACTCGATCTGACCCAAGCATTAAAATAAAGTAACACCAGAGTCAGGCTGGAAACCAGCGTGCGTAAACCCATCTAAGTTGTAAAGCTTCTTGAAAAAATCAGGTAACTTGTTCATCACTACGAGTTTTATCTTGCTATAGCCAAACATTTATTCCACAAAATATATCTAAGTACCGTTACTTAGTTTAAATAGCCAAGTTTACTTAATTTATTCCATTCCAGCCTATTTGATTCAATAATCCAATCTATAAAGAATTATAGATTACTAATCGAGATGGTTTCGAACATTGCTGATATCCGACCCCCGATCTCATCGAAATCCAAACGCCATCTTTTAAGGCCAAGTTGTTTAAGAAAATAATTCAATTTAAATTCAGCATATCATATTCACACAGAAATTCATCACAGATGTTTGAAACATCTCACATTTGTCAACAGCTAAATTCAGGCATTTCATATCACATATCATCACAAAATATCAGACCAGAGATATTAAAGTATTCAATACAATTTAATCATCCATAGGCTAGATTAACTGGTCACGCAATTTCTAATTAAATTAAATTAAATTAATTTAAACACTTATAAATAAATTTCTTAAAAATCATGTTTAAATGTCATTAACTAAAATTTAATTAATTATTGAAATTAATTAATTATCATTTACAATTACTTAAGACTTAATTAATTAAAAGTTTAAAACATTTATTTTAACCATTTACTTAATTACATTATTAACTTTTATTTAACAACTTTTGTAATTAACTAAATAATTAACATACATATAGTTATCTCAGCTTGATTAAATTAGCATCATTATTAATCTAGTTAAGGACTAAATTAAAAACTTTTAAATTACTTTATTTATTTTTCCATACGTCTGAGTAAAAACATTTAACTTTAAATTTGGTAAAATTTATTTGAAACTTTGTTTAAAATCCTTCTTTTAAATACTTTGTTTGCTTCCATCATTTTATTTTTTCTTTTAAAAACTTTGTTAATATATATATATATATATATATATATATATATATATATATATATATATATATTAAATTTTTAGGCCCAAAGCCCAACTGGAATCCCACGAAAATCTTCCCTTCCCTTTATTCTTTTCTTCTTTAAAACTTGACAATTCACTTGCGTACAAACTCGAGCTCAACACCTCTGCAAACCCGAGCCCAACCCCAAGCTAATTCCCTTTCTCCCTGTCTCTCTCTCTAATACCTGATCCTAACCTTAACTACAAACCAAAAAACCAGACGATTGTGCACCGTGCACGTGCACACCGCGTCGCCGCCGCTCCGATCCTCGCTGCTACCACCAGCAAGTCGACGATGTCATGCCCATTCGTCCCACTACCCAGAACTTTGGAACCCACCTCCAAATCAAAATCAAGAAAAATGATCACCACTGGAACAAAACCCAATCACCAAAAACCATCTCAAATCACCTTCTCTGACCACTAGAGACTCCGGCTCCTCGTCCTGACCTTCACCGCAGACCCAAGCTTCTTTTCCCCTACCTCTGATCCAACTCGATGCTTCCCCGATCTCGCATTGGCCTCAAAATCAACGTCGACCAAATTAGGGTTTTAAACCCTACTTGGCCAACGTTCATCCTCCACGACGAACAAAAAAAATCAGCGACCATTTTTCCCATGCTCTACGACCAACAAGCTACCTCCAGGAATTATCCCGACCCATGATCTTCCATCGATCACCTGAAAACAGCAAAAACCCAAATCTCGTTCAACCCATAATTTCTCCACAAATATTAACTTAAAAGTTATGATATTACCATTAAAAATCTTAGTTTTCAAAATCGAATCTGATTATATATGAAAATCTTGAAATCGTGAAAGTCGAATTTTTGAGATGTTTGATTTTTTACTGTAATTTCTATCTTTCCAGTAAAATCATTTACTAATTATACTTAAAAACATTTTTAAAAATAGAATTTAGTTATTACAAACATTTTCCTTTAAAGTTCATAACCTGAAATGGATTATATGAAAAGGAATCAAATTTTGAGAAGCTTTTGGTCTGTTGAACCAAAACAGAGACAACACAGACATGCATATATATATATATATATATATATATATGTATATATATATATATATGTATATATATATATATGTATATATATATATATGTATATATATATATGTATATATAGACACAGAAAACTTCATACTAATATGCTTGCAAAGCATATTTATACGTTCATATAAAGAAGATTGGGTTTTTAAAGGGTGAAGTTTACTCACAGATTAGATGAACAGAGAAAGCTTTGAAATCGGGAAACTTAATTTTGAAGCTGGAAGCTGGATTTGGAAACTGCTACAGATCTTCTTTGATTAAGTTGAATTTGAATCTATGCTTGCTTCAGACTGAAAGCTTGAAGTAGTTTTAGTTTTTTCTTTTTATTTTCTGGTTTGGTTTTAGATTTGAAAGATGAAAAAAGAAAGGATTAAGATATATAACTCTATACAGCCCTAGTTCCATCTAAATCATTTCTTTTATATTTTTTTATGAAGAAAACCATACATTTTGACACTTGTATTTACATGACATCCCTTAGCATACAAATGTCCATAAGAGAATATTTTATAATTTCTTTTTATGTTTTATATTTTCTTTTTATTACAATGTTTACTTAAATTGATAAAACCCTTTATTTATTCTTATTTTAAGCTTAAGCTATTTATATTTGAATTAATAACTATATACATGTTAGTGTTTAAAAATGTAGAGTTTTGAATCTAATTCATTTTTAAGATATTTATTTTGAATTCCAAATCATAGTTTCCTATTCACAATTTACATATATAAACAATAGTAATTAGAAAGCACATTTTAAATTTGTTTGAAAAGAATAAGTTTGGCACATTAAAATGATTATATTAGGAAATTATCCCAATTCTTTTAAATAATATCACTAAAGTTAGATAGCATATTTTATTTGTTTAAAATGGTAAGTTTTGTAAATATAAATAATTATATTAGAAGATTATTAAATTAAGTTCATCATACCTAAAATATTATAACTTAAGTTCGTATATAGTGTTTAAACCAATTTATTTTTATATCCAGATATTTTTAATTATCAGAATTTTATTTGTTCGACTTATAAATCAGTATTTCTAATAATTTAATTCGGTTAATTGCCAATTAACGACCGTTAAAAATTCGGATCGTCACAACGACGGTAAATTTGAAAATTGATTTTAACATCTAAAATTGAAACTGACTTTTTCATGTTTTCTATCTTTTGGAAAATATCAAAATCTGTTTTCTTTCATCCATGCTTTCCATTGTTGGATTGACTAGCATGTTCCAACTCTTTCATTGCCATACACACAAATATTGAAAACACAAAATTTGTTTTCAAACTAAAAACTATTTAAAAATTCTAATGAAAAAACGATTATCGAATTTAAAACTATTTTAATTAGCTATGGTAGTTTTGTTACATAATTTGTATTCAAATATAAATGAAATTCATACATAATCAATTTGAAATTATTTATGAAATTGAATGTTAATTTCATGTGTGTGTGTCTGTGCGTGTGTGCGTGCGTGCACATGTGTGTATGTGTGTGTGTGTGTGTGTGTGTGTGTGTGTGTGTGTGTGTATATGTATTTATGTATATGTGCGTATATATATGCCTATGTATGTATGTATGTACGTGTGTACATATGCATGCAAGTATGTATCTATGCTTGCGTTATATGTATATGTATATGTATATATTTCAGAATGGATATCAAATACTTTTGGTTGTTATGTACATATGCTTATTATTATTTGTATTTTTTTGAAAGTGGACAAAATTTTATTAGGCATTTTCAACCCAAAATGATCAGCCCAATACAACGCAAGCAAAATAAATACAAAAACCGTCTTTTGCTTTAAACACAACTAGTTCATAGAATAATCGAAGTAAACTTTCCAGATATCTCTTCCTTCTCTCTCCAATTTGAGCTTAACTATGGCGCCCGAAAATTTTCACTGCTCATTCATTAGACTTCTCCCAGTGCCAGCCTAAGATCCGCTCCTACAAACTCGTCTTCTCCTCGTGCCGAGCCGTTGGTATAAATTTTACCACTTATTCTCTTGCTTACTAATTTTATTTCGATAACGGCCAATTTACTAATTTCTGATCCTTCTTTTGGAATATTACATATGTTTATGTATATACACAAACATGTGTTGTTTTAATTCAAAATTTATTAATGGACTCTCGTGTAAAATCGTAGATTAAGTTGATTTCCTTCCAAATTCAAAAACCAGAATTCAGATTGTAAATTTTTAATTGTAAAACATAGTTTGTTATTATTTATATAGTATATATACATATATTATTATTTTAATTCAATATATATGGACTTTTGTGTAAAATTTCAGATCTAATGTTGGTCTCCTTCCTAAGTCAATATTAGATTTCAATTTGTTAACTTTAAATTATAAAAATATAATATTATAAGTTATATATATAAGTTATGTTGAATTTAAATATAGTTTATTACTATATATACACACATATTATTTCAATTCAAAATTTATGAAAGGGCTTTTGTGTAAAATTACGAATCCAACGTTGAACTCTTTCTTAAGTTAAAATTAGATTTCAAATTGTTAATTTTATATTTTAAAACATGTAAAATAGGAAAAATTAATTTTATTATGTATATATACACACATATACATATACATAGTATATAAAAATATAATTGTAATTTTATATAATAAAAAAACCTATGAAAAACAAAGGCATGTATTAAGGACGAACGGATTCGTTGTGGTGTAAATTTCAACATCTATAAACATACAGTGATCATGTAAATTGTTTATGTGTTGCACTTGCACTATATATATATATATATATGTGTGTGTGTGTGTGTGTGTGTGTGAGTGTATTTGATATGCTTATTATAATAAATAAATAGTTAATTAAATTTAAACTCACTTCTAAACGAATAAAATAAAATAAAATTTTATTTTAGATCACGTTGGATTAGATATAATAAACCCTTTTTACTTCATATGCCTAGTAAATCTAAAATAGGAACTTTTTTGAAGTCTACTTATTTCACTCACTTCCAACTAATCCAATTTCTTCATCTGGAATGAAGAGAAAAATAAACGGAACTAATATATGTGACTAATAAGAGAAGACGGAACAAGAAACTGTTATAAGAGGTTCTAACCAATCACCCTTTATTCCAAACCGGTCGGATGATTTGTTCTACCAATTGACTGATTAGGGGAAGGGATGGACCCTTTTAGGTCTCCTTATCCCTATTTCGCTTCCATTTCATTGTTTTTCATCCATTTACGCACTTTTTAAGCTCTGAAAAATCTGAATATATTTCTTTAAAATAGTATAACATATTGCAGATGATGTGGCGAAGTTTGAAGTGATTTGTTATTGTTTATGTGGGTTTAAAAGGTCTATACTCTAAAGGATTCAATAACGATTCTAAGCCAACATTTTCTTTTCACGATCCATCTTTGAGTGTATTTGTTAACATCTTTATAATGTTATGAAGATCATTTACTCTATAATATTTTTCTAAGCTCCGTTTTTATTTCTTTTGCATTATCGCCTTGTTTTTTTGTGCATCATTTTTTTTATAATAATAGGTTGATTTATGCAATCTATAAAAAATGTTTTGTGCATCATCCGTCGTGCAATCTGCAAATAATATTTATTTACGTAATTTTACCGAATTCCATTATGTCTCGCGCTGAATGGACACGGATCGATTTTGGGCCTTGGATAACATGTACCACAAATAAAACTAGGGATCGAAGGAAAAATAAAATAACATAATGTAAAAGTTTGTGGATGGTAGAACTTGACTTAGATGCCCAAATAGATATTTAAGCCATATGACCACCCATGAGGCAGGATTCTAGTTATTTAAAGAAAAAACAATATTTTTACATATAATAACTATAATATGGACGTCTTAAACCATCAGTCCTTGGGCCGGCGTCCAGCTTGTCCAAGCCCAAGGACGAGTCTAGTCTTGCATTATGTACGATACAAGCCATCTAATAGGAATCATAACGACTTTTATAAGTTGCATAATTTGATATATCACGAATAAGTGAATATTACGTACAAAAATGTTTTTTCCCCTTACACAGTTCCATGCATGACATGTTGATTTTGAAAAGAAATTATGATCATTTATTTTTATACTATTAAAACACGTGATCATTCAATTTTAAACGGCGATCGATTGAGAAAAGTGTAGACATGAGTTCGGAAGAAAAACCATCGAATGATGAAATACTGAAAATAACTCATGTATGAGAGTAAACATATTGTACGGTTAGATTCAAAAAATATGATTTATGCAAGGAAGTTCTTTTCATGGCAAAACCAAAAGGGGAATTATAATTAAAGCTGGACTAGATTTGCAATTGAAAATTTTAAGGAGCTTGCGAGCTTTATATCTCCAAAATTCAGATTGATGGGAAGCAGTAATAAAGAAGACGGCTGAAAATGGGTCAACCTTTTACATTCCCAATTCAATTTCCAAATTTATCATCTTCGATCACTCTCAACTTTTTGCACACCACGCGATTGTCAAATGAGCGATACTTTCCAGAGGCCCAGAAGCAAAACCCTAACTTATCGTTCTTCGCTTAGGTTCACTCAATCAATTCCGGCATAGGTATGTCTCTTTTTTGTTCCCTTTATGTTTCGATTATGTCATAGTACATGTATTTTCTTCAGTTACAAATTCTGCTCGGTTAAATTGATAATATTGCCTTGTTCAAGGAAGATTCATATGAGTGCATTTTTTTCTGTATGAATTGTCGTAAGGAGACGACAACATGCCCGTCTAGCTCAGTTGGTAGAGCGCAAGGCTCTTAACCTTGTGGTCGTGGGTTCGAGCCCCATGGTGGGCGATCTGTTTTTGCCCAACCGACCACCCCCTCTTTCGTCATACTGATGCAGGAAGCTATAAGAGTAGAGAAGGGTTTTATAGGTTTGGGAGTTACTGGATACTTTTGTACCAATTATTGTAGATTCTTTAGAAATTTTTTGCAGAATCGTTCACCGAAACTGCTCCATATGTCTTGAGCATCATTCAGTTGAACTATTTATTCATAAGATGACCATTAGCCTAATATAATGCAAATTTTAGATACCCAGCTCACGTTCTGAAGATAATATATAATAATCTTCAACAATCTATTTATTGTTTTTTACAGTCCTTGTCTGTTCAGGAGATGATTGAGTTAAGACTTGTAAGTTTGAGATTCATTATTTGTCCAAGTTTAATGACCTCAGGATTTGATCTATGATTTACATGCTTACCACATCTCTGTAAAACATGAATTTTATATAATTAAATACTTCACTAAATAACAGAATCAATATGAATCCATGTTCATTCAGTATACAATATTTTTCTTCTTCGTTTCAGCTGTCCATTCCAGTTAACGAGATGGATGGATAACATATTGGGAATCCGTATTTGAATTTCAAATAATTAACACGACATACTCACAACCTTGGTAACACGGTAAACACGTATATGATACCGTGTTCATCTTTGGAAACTCGTACATATAATTTAGCTTTCGCAAAAAACCGAACTACTCAACAGCCTGAGCGATATTGCTAATAAATAAACCATTAAAACACTGCCCTAATCAATAAAAAAATTGGCACCAAGTTTGTTAATTTCTTATCTAGTAGTGTTCTTCCTTCTATCTAACCTGATAGCGAGCTTCCTTACAATTTTATTTTCAATGCAAGCATACTCAGATGGTCCTGATCTTCTCGGAGTCATGCTTACAGCTCTCGCATTTACATGCAGCAATGTGTATAGTATCAACGTAGATTATGTACAGTAACAACGTAGATTATGTAAGACAAAGGCACATAGGAGGTTATTCATGTGCGGTGGCCCATGATTCAGATATGCATGGATATATATCTTGTGCTCATGAGTATACTATATGCTAATAGATTGCCACTGCATTAGTAGATATTTAATAGAGCAAGGGTGTCTAGTGCAGGTTAGTTCTACTAAGAAATTTTTTTTCGTCTTCTGTATGCAATTTTTAGGTTTTACCAGTTTGCGTATGATTGTAACTAGGTCTGTCAATGAGGTAGATTAGGTCTGGATGGCTTAAACCCGAGCCCGGATACTACAATTGTAACCCGAGCCCAGCCTGAGCCTGGTGGGTATTTCAAACTCATTACTTGAGCCCGGGCTGTTGGGTTTTTTGAGCCCATTGTGTAAAATTGTATACGTGGCTTAAAATATCGATGATATTACCATCATCTTAACTTGTAACATTGAAAATTTGGTACATGAATAATTTTTGCAAACGAATTGGTTGGTGATGAAACATGTCTCACAAACAAATTGGAGAATTAAGCTTCGCTTGTAAACTTGGCTCCCAATTGAGTGTGCACCAAATCCACCGTGCACATACTTCATGTATTTTACATGATACCATGAAGTTTAAACGAAAATACTTGATTGTAGATTGAAAAATTAGAAAGTGGAAATATAACTTTGAAAATGAGAATTTGTATTGCGATTTCAATTTTGTTAAAGAAATATTTTAGTTTGCAACTCATTATTTGGTTAATGCGTTTCTCATCAATGATATTAACAGATTCCATACAAATAAAATTTGAAATAAATCAAAACTGATATCTTAAGGGAAAAATTAAAATGAATGCTGCTGTAATTCTTTATTGCAAAATGAAGTATTGATTACAGTTTTCTTTCATATGCTTTCTGTTGCTAGTAATAGTCTCTTATATACAATTTAAAACAAAAATGTGCTTTGGGCTTTTGGGTATAAGTTACAGCCCATATATGCCTTAACTATGCTGAGATAAAAGATACATGAAGAGCCGCATGCTCTTTAATTCCCCCCTCAAACCAATATTAGGTTTAGGGTAACTTTTACATCTCAGATCCATGGCGGTGCTTGAGAGAGCAATCACGAATTTCCTCAATCGTCCACACTAATTGATTCTTCACCGCAAGTCCTCTCCTTTAACTGAGAATTCCTAGTAACTTTTGATATCCCTTCAGAGTTCGACTTAAGATCTTCCTTTCTAGATCTGGTTCTTGTATTATTCTAAGACAACTTGCTTGCTGAAGTTACTCCTGTTCGAGGTGACTTGATCTGAGCTTTCTACTCTTTGTCGAAGATGGTCTCTGTGAGAACTGCCTTGTTCTCTACCTTCAGTTCGGCTCGAAACTTTAGAAAGTTTCTTGAGGACAAAGCCTTAGTAAGCACGTTGGTAAGTCGAAGGTATGTGATTGATTTGCAAATTTCCTCTCTGAACTTGCTCACGAACAAAATATAAGTCAATTTCGATGTGTTTTGTTCGTGCGTGCAATATTGGGTTGGCTGCCATGTACACAGTGCTTTGATTATCACACCATAATATTGGTTCGACTACTATGTTGATTTGTAATTCTTTTAGTAGAGATTGTAGCCAAATTATCTCTACAGTAGCACTTACAACACTTCTATATTCTGCTTCTGTGCTTGATCTCGATACAGTGGTCTGTTTTTGTGAGCACCATGACACCGGATTGTCTCCAATGTAGATGCAGTATCATGTTACATACTTTCGATCATCGATGTCTATAACCCAATCTGCATCTGCATATGCTACGATGTTTAAATTACTACATGCTCTTAATATTAATCCAAAGTCCATTGTTCCTTTAAGATATCCGAGAATCCTTTTTACTGCCTTCTAGTGTTCATCATGTGGTTCCTGCATAAATTGAGAAACTTTGTTAACACTAAATGATATATCTGGCCCAGTAATAGTAGTGTATTGTAGTGCTCCTACAATACTTTTATATTGTTTGATATTTAATATGGATTCTCCCCTGTTTTTGGACAGTTGCTGACTGCCGATCATAGGAGTTGGTTATGATTTTGCCTCATGCATCTTTGATTTGATAAGAATTTCTTTAATGTAGTTCTTCTGGCTTAGTAATATCTCTTTGATTTTCTGTTGACTTCAATCCCTAGAAAATAGTTGAGATTGCCAAGATCTTTGATGGAATATTGCTTGTTAAGATATTGTATGATGTTTGTAATTTCTGCACTATCATCACCTGTTATGATCATGTCATCAACATATATTGGAATGTAAATAATATGATTATTATAGCTTTTGACAAATAAAGAGTTACCAGATTTGGTAGACTGATAGCCTAGAGAATTTAATGTGGCCTTCAGTCTATCAAACCATACTCTTGGTGCTTGTTTCAAGCCATATATGGCCTTGTTCAATTTGCAGACTTGATTATCATTTTGTCTGTACCCCAGTGGCTGTTCCATGTAGATTTCTTCTTGTAGAATGTCATTTAAGAATGCATTGTTAACATCTAGTTGCCTTATGTCCCAATTTTTGCTTAAGGCAACTGCGAGCACAGCTCTGATGGTTGTTGGTTTTACTACAGATGAGAATGCCTCACTGAAGTCAAAACCATATTGTTGAGTATATCCTTTGGCAACTAATCTTGCCTTGTATTTAGATACTGTTCCATCTGGATTTTTCTTCAGTTTATAGGTCCATTTGCATCCTATTATGTTTTTGTTTGCTGGTGGAAACACAAGGTTTCATGTTTTATTCTTCATCAGCGCTTGATATTCTTCATTCATTGCTGTTCTCCAGTTTTCATCTCTATATGCTTGTTCAAATGACTCTGGCTCTTCAGTATTTGTTGTTGCTGTATAGATTTTTGGCTTGAATAACCCTCTTTTGGATCTAGTGGTCATGTGATGACCTGTTCTGGTTGGTAATTCAGTATCAGTTGATGTTGAATTATCATCCTCACCAGTATTGTCCAGGGATTGCTCTTGTAATCTGTCGGTACTAATTCTTTGACTTTGATTGTTTGATGTAGTAGATGATTGAATAGGTATGTCAGGCTGTTCCTTTGTTCCATGACCTGATTTAGGCAACACAGTGTGTTGTGGTTCAGAAAAACCTGCTTCCTTGAGATTCCATGCCTCAGAATATACAGGTATATATGAAATAGATGTTCTTGGATTATATATCTTCTGAGTAGTTTTTATATTTGCTGAAGCAAAAGGAAATACCTTTTCATTGAATACTACATGTCTACTAATAAATATTTTTCCTGAGTTGTCCAAGCATTTGTAACCTTTCTGCTTGGTTGCATAACCCAGGAATGTGCAAGGATGAGATCTAAAATCTAATTTGTATCTATTATATGGTCTTAGATAGGGAAAACACAGATATCCGAATGTCCTAAGATCATCATAATTGGGTTTGATTCCCATGAGTTTTTCAACTGGACTTACTCCATTTAGTACTTTAGTTGGAAGTCTATTGATCAAATATATTGAAGTACTAAATGAGTCTGGCCAGAATTTCAGGGGTAGAGATGCCTGAGCAAGTAAAGTTTTCCCTATTTCTACTATGTTTCTGTGTTTTCTCTCGACTAGACCATGTTGTTCAGAGGTATATGGACACGCGATTCTATGTATTATACCTATGTTTAAGAAAAACCTTGTCAAGTGACTTGTATTCACTACCACCATTACTTTGAACAACTTTAACTTTATGGCAAGTTTGCCTTTCAACTTGAGTAATGAAATGTACAACATCATTATAAGTCTCTGCCTTAGTTTTCAGAAAATATATCCATGTATATCTAGTAAATGCATCAACAAAGGATATGTAGTATCTATAACCATAGTTAGAATTAATGGGTGCGGGACCCCAAAGATCAGTTGTAACCAATTCTAGTGGCATTTTGTATTCACTAGTAGAATCAGCAAAGGGTAATTTATGACTTTTGCCCATTTGGCAATAAGTACAAATATATGGCAAAGTAGGATCATTAAAGGAAACTTTAATCTCTTTCAAAACCTGTTTTACAACATTTGCTTTGGGATGTCCCAATTTATAACGCCACTGATCAAATGCGCTTTTATTGTTTTCGACAGATGGTGTTTCACAGTTATTGCTACACTTTACTTTCTCAATAATGTTCCTGTAGTTAGTCACAGTGAACTTGTACAGTCCATTCACTGCATCACCCTGCAAAAGTTTTTCACCGGTTAGTATGTCTTTAACTAAACAGTATTTGAGATAGAATTCAAAATACACATTATTATCATGTGCAAATTGAGAAACACTCATAAGATTTTTCTTAATTCTTGGTACTCTTAACATATTGTTGAGGTATAATTGCCTTTTACCTTTAATATAGGCATTACCAATATGAGTGATCCCAATAGGCTTACCATCTCCCATAAATATTGACGGTTTGCCTCTATACTCCTTGTTGCCAAGATTTAAGTTGTCAAGATTATTTGTGTAACGTTTGCGATTTTTCGTTGCCGAAAAACCGGATAGTTAGGGTTTTAAAAAGAAGAAAGAGACAGAAGAAGAGAGAAGAAGATAGAAAATAGAGAGAAAAGAAAATAGAAAATAGAATGGAACAGAAAGAAAACAACAGAACAACATCAGAATCTCACAATTCACAACGGAACAACATATAATAATAAATGAATAATCTTTGAACAAAGAACTATATCAGTTACTACATTTATCATCATATTACATTACATCATATCATCAGAGTGTACAACAACATACAACAACCAACAGCGGAAAAGAAATACTATATACTAGTAATACGCCATGCCATCCAGCTTGCCTCCAGCAACTCCTGAATATCCTGATAAACCTTAACTCTTGACTGCCCGTGTGGAAATTGGTGGGCACCCAGAGTTTAGGAAGGAAAACAATAAACTCCGAGTCAGTCATGTGACTGGTGTGAGAACTCAAAACAGTTTATTTATCTTTAAAATCAAAATAGATGAATATTTTTAAAGTCAATTCGCAATGCTTTTAAAAAATGAGACTACCATAAGGCCTCCCGCACACACACACATTGCAAACACAGAATCGGAGGAGATTTCTCCTTATGATAGTCAAAGATGCTTGATACGCATTAAAAAGACATTTGATATTATTACTAGTGCATAGTGTAGGAAAAATTTATTTCGAAGGTAGAATATAAATCTTAGCCAGCATAGACATTTCGAACTATGCCTACTATACCTACCATCTAAACAGTGGTGACCACCATAAGTAAATGGCAGGTTCTACAACTAATACCGTACAAGGTTTCATATTGGGAATTGGATTTGAAGAAAACGAGGGGGAAGATGAACAATTTTCGGCCTTCCATTGAAGGGGTGGCGGCTGTAGAATATTAGGGTTAGGTTTATTTATTTATTTTTATTTGTGAAGGGTTGGGCTATTTATAGGAAAACGAACGACACTATTCATTCCGGAAATTCCAAACTCCGATTTATGCGTGTAACCAGCATTTCTGGGGTTTACCCCGCGTTACGGACACAATGGAATAGGTTTCGAAAGCTAATTCGGACATCTGTGCGAGATATGGCAATAAACGTTTAATTTAAATTAAACCGATTTAAACGATTTTCTAGGCGTTTTAATTTGCACCGGACAAACGATAAATCCGATTGACACGAAATTTGAAACCTTACAATAATATCACATTACGGATCCGATGGAACTAGTTTCGTCGAAATCCGAGACTTTTTGAAAAATGGCTATTTTAACTCGCCAATTTAATATTAAAAACAATTCGATGCGTTTCGAGCTGCTTCGATCAAACGATAACTCCGATTGCTACGAAAATTGAAATCCGGTAATAACTAACTATTACGGATCCAATGGAACCGATTTCGTTCAATTCTGAGACTGTTCAAAAATTGGCTATTTTCACTAGTCAATTAAATATTAAAATATTCAATTTTCACAAATTAACTCTTAATTCGATTTTAAAAGATCTAAAATATCATTCTAACTCCAATATGATATAATAAAATTTTATAAATCATTTTCAATCATATTTAACCCAAATTTCAATTATTTCCATAATTTCACATATTAAATTATTGATTTAATTGTCCAATTAAATCCAATTATTCAAAATAAAATTTATTGGACTTATAAATTTCACTTATTAATATTTAAAATTAATTAAATATTCAAATTTTATTTAATAAAAATTCTGGGTCGTTACATACTTCCCCCCTTAAAAGAATTTCGTCCTCGAAATTAACAAGTAAGAAAAGTTACAGAATCTATTAACTTTCTATAAATCCATAGTTAAACTTTTTACAATAACTTTACTAAGTTTTCAAATCATACTTAGTTATCTTTTCAAAAACAACTACTAATGTTTAACTTTCAATTCCAAATCAAAGTTATAGTTTTCAAAATTTTCCCAATTTTTCTCAAAAATATTCTAACGCCTTAAATTTTCGGAAAAATTCGCCATAGTCTCCTTTGCGCGGCTCGATCCGAAAAAAAAATGACAGTATATATATCACAAATATACATCTCATCAAGTAATGAGGCATCCCGCAGGGAAAAAGTGTAAAAGTACGATATTTAATCCGAGATATGTACCTTATATTTTATTAGCGAGCATATACGGCTAATATAGCGCGAAAGCGAGCTCCAAATGTGAAGCAAACGCGATCCGCACCTACTAAACACTCAACAACAACATGAGAAACATGTATATAAACCATAGTATCGATATACAACTTATAGCAACTATATATGTCAACATAGCAAATGCAGTAAAAGCAATATATTCAACCATCAACCAATTATCATCCAACTAGCATTCATAACCAATATATATTCATTATATTCTCATTAATATTCAATGAAATGGTTTTCTATTTAAATCATATTTGATTCATTAACAGTGGATGTTTTTTTTTACTAACATTCATTTTTCAATTAGTCCATATTCATTAATTCATATTCAAGTTGGTTCACTTCCAAATCAAATTCAATTCCATTTAAGATTCACTTAACTTCCAATTGAATTTCAATTACTTTAGCTTTCAATTTCATTAACACTTAATGAATTATATACAATCAACTAGCAATCATATAACAACCAATGTTTATTAATTACAACCAAATTTCTTTGCTTATATTCATTTTGGTTTAACACCATCACTTTCAATTTGTTTAATTAAATTGATTTTCATTCAATTATTCAACTCCAGTAACATTAGATTTTAATGAATTAACACTTATATCCATTATTTCATATCAATCATTTTCATTCAATTGATTAACATTCAATCCATCATTCAATTCAATTGGTAATCCATTTAACCATCTTAAGTTGAATTTCATTTATATAACTCAAGTTCACATTTATCACTTAACTTTATTAATTTTCTTCGATACCAAAATTAACTTCATTCAACATCACTTAAGTTATATTCCCATTTAACTTTAAATTCATTTTTATTTACAACTCATATTCATAAATATATTCATACAGTTTCACTTCTTATATATATAAATTTATTTCACAATTGTAAATCACTTTAATTATAATTCAATTCTTATAATTTTCTTTTGCTTATACAATTATTCTTTTATTTAGATTATTCAAACAACTAAACAATCAACTTATATACATTTTAATAATTCTGAAAAATTATTCTTTTATATATAAAATATACTCAAGGTAAAATTATTTCATTTACCCAATTTAAAACAATATCGTGTCGAATTGTTCTATACAAGTGTTTAGAGATCCCTATCAACAACGTTAATTACTCGTATTAACCAGAGTCCATATACCACTCAACAAACCAATCATCACAATATAAAACAATTTTATATTCACTAACAAATACGCTCTCATAGCTATTATTACACTCAAACTCATTCTAGAGTACTGCTGACTCTATCTCTAATGAGTAATACCTAACAGAACCATGGTTGTCGCTTAACCATACGCTCTGATACCAAATGTAACGATTGCGATTTTTCGTTGCCCAAAAACCGAATAGTTAGGGTTTTAAAAAGAAGAAAGAGACAGAAGAAGAGAGAAGAAGATAGAAAATAGAGAGAAAAGAAAATAGAAAATAGAACGGAACAGAAAGAAAACAACAGAACAAAATCAGAATCTCACAATTCGCAGCGGAACAACATATAATAATAAATGAATAATCTTTGAACAAAGAACTATATCAGTTATTACATTTATCATCATATTACATTACATCATATCATCAGAGTGTACAACAACATACAACAACCAACAGCGGAAAAGAAATACTATATACTAGTAATACGCCATGCCATCCAGCTTGCCTCCAGCAACTCCTGAATATCCTGATAAACCTTAACTCATGACTGCCCGTGTGGAAATTAGTGGGCACCCAGAGTTTAGGAAGGAAAACAATAAACTCCGAGTCAGTCATGTGACTGGTGTGCGAACTCAAAATGGTTTATTTTTCTTTAAAATCAAAATAGAAGAATATTTTTAAAGTCAATTCGCAATGCTTTTAAAAAATGAGACTACCATAAGGCCTCCCGCACACACACACAATGCAAACGCAGAATCGGAGGAGATTTCTCCTTATGATGGTCAAAGATGCTTGATACGCATTAAAAAGACATTTGATATTATTACTAGTGCATAGTGTAGGAAAAATTTATTTCGAAGGTAGAATATAAATCTTAGCCAGCATAGACATTTCGAACTATGCCTACTATAGCTACCATCTAAATAGTGGTGACCACCATAAGTAAATGGCAGGTTCTACAACTAATACCGTACAAGGTTTCATATTGGGAATTGGATTTGAAGAAAACGAGGGGGGAAGATGAACAATTTTTGGCCTTCCATTGAAGGGGTGGCGGCTGTAGAATACTAGGGTTAGGTTTATTTTTTTTATTTGTGAAGGGTTGGGCTATTTATAGGAAAACGAACGACACTATTCATTCCGGAAATTCCAAACTCCGATTTACGCGCGTAACCAGCGTTTCTGGGGTTTTCCCCGCATTCCGGACATAATAGAACAGGTTTTGAAATCTAATTCGGACATCTGTGCGAGATATGGCAATAAACGTTCAATTTAAATTAAACCGATTTAAACGATTTTCTAGGCGTTTTAATTTGCACAGGACAAACGATAAATCCGATTGACACGAAATTTCAAACCTTACAATAATATCACATTACGGATCCGATGAAACTGGTTTCGTCGAAATCCGAGACTTTTTGAAAAATGGCTATTTTAACTCGCCAATTTAATATTAAAAACAATTCGATGCGTTTCGAGCTGCTTCGATCAAACGATAACTCCGATTGCTACGAAAATTGAAATCCGGTAATAACTAACTATTACGGATCCAATGGAACCGATTTCGTTCAATTCTGAGACTGTTCAAAAATTGGCTATTTTCACTAGTCGATTAAATATTAAAATATTCAATTTTCACAAATTAACTCTTAATTCGATTTTAAAAGTTCTAAAATATCATTCTAACTCCAATATGATATAATAAAATGTTATAAATCATTTTCAATCATATTTAACCCAAATTTCAATTATTTCCATAATTTCACATATTAAATTATTGATTTAATTATCCAATTAAATCCAATTATTCAAAATAAAATTTATTCGACTTATAAATTTCCCTTATTAATATTTAAAATTAATTAAATATTCAAATTTTATTTAATAAAAATTCTGGGTCGTTACAATTTGTCAAATGATTGGTTACACCTGAGTCTGGATACCATGCTTCATCTTGTATATGTTTTGATCTTGTTGTTTCATCTTGTGTTGATTCATGCCATTACTCTTTTTATTAGACTCTTACTGAACTTGTGCTATGTTTGTATTATCATTACCATTCCTTTGACTGTTTGAGTTTTTTCCTGGTACATAATTGGCATTGAATCTGAAATAACATTTTGGTGCAGTGTGACCAATCTTCTCACAGATCTGACACTTTGGTCTGTTGTTGTTGCTCCATCTTCCCCTGCCTCTGCCTCTTACAACAGGGTTTCCCCTTTGATATTGCTGATTTTGTGATTTTTATTTCTGTTCTTTTCATTATTTGAGGCAAAGTTGATGGACATATCATTGTCTATTGGCTTCTTGAACTCCCATCTTCCTTCATGTGCAAGGAGGATGGAATTGACATACTCAAGAGATGGTAAAGTTTCTTGAGAAGATATTACTGCAACTACAGATTCATATTCATCACCTAACCCAGTTAAAATAGTTAACACTTGCTCTGTATTTGAAACTTTGTGTCCTACAGCTTCAAGCATATCACAAATGTTCTTGACCTTTCCAGATAGTCTCTCATTGTTTGACTCTCTTTTTTGACATTCTGTAATTGCCTTTTGTAATGCATTACTCTGGCTGCAGATTGAGTGTTAAAAATTCTTTCCACTGTCAATCAGATTTCATTAGCAGTTCTACATCCAATTACTTGAGGCAGTAGTTTAACATTTATTGATGAAAGTAGACAAGAACTTATAAGACTATCTTGCCTTTGATACTTAACATAATCTCCATTGCTTACAGTTTTGTTATCTGAATCAGTGATGAACTTGGGAGGAACAGCAGTGGTGCCAAGAATGAATCATTCCAAGCCATACCTTCTTGCAGCAGTCTCAACTTGAATTTTCCAAAGTAGATAATTATCTTCTTCAAGTTGTGCAGTGATGAGTTGAATCTGAGGACTAATTATGGCTTTCAAGAGATTCTCTGCTGCGGCAATGGTTTGTTGTGGTGGATTAGATGTATTATCAGAGGTTTCTGAGTTGTTATCAGCCATGAAGAAGCTTCTTGAATCAAGAAATACTTAAACAATTTGAAATCAGATAGAGAGATCAAGAACTCGTTTCTGTAGAATTCAGGTATGTTGCAACTGGGTTAAAATGATGATTTTTAATCTGATAAGCCAGTGGTTTGGCACTTGCCTTCTTTCTATTTTGATGAGTTTCTTGAGATCTTGACTGATTTTTGATTTCTCTTTGATTCTGACTTGATCAATGAGAAAGACTGAGTGCAGTCAGAGCTTTCTAGGTGAGGCACTAGTCTTTGGAGATAAGTCTTATGATACCCAAATGATGATAATGTTTCTGATGGGTAATTAATCTCCAAATGATGAGATTTCTCTGATGGAGATTAATATCTTCTTCTTTTGCAATGAATTTTGATGCAGTTTTTCCTTGTGCTGGCTCTGATACCAAGATAAAATTTGAATAAATCGAAATTGATATCTTGAAGGAGAAATTAAAATGAACGCTACTGTAATTCTTTATTGCAAAATGAAGTATTGATTACAGTTTTCTTTCATATGCTTTCTATTGCCAGTAACAGTCTCTTATATACAATTTAAAACAAAAATGGGCTTTGGGCTTTCGGGTATAAGTTACAGCCCATATATGCCTTAACTATCCTGAGATAAAAGATACATGACGAGCCGCATACTCTCTAATTCATACGCTTCCACAGACGGACAATTAATGTGAAGAGATTGTACTTGGATTGATTGTTCAACATGAGAGTCAAGTAAGCAATAAACTAGCTGTAGGTTTACATTTAATGTATGAGACAGTAAAAGAGAACTATAATATTTTCGTCAGGCTGCTCTTGTCAAACCGACCGTTAGGGAGGTTTGCTTACTGTCACTGGCCAAAATCAATTTTTCTAAAGCCAAAAAATCGTGAATCTTGTCTCATCGCGGTTTCCCTAAAAACATGGATCTTCTCTTATCGCGGTTTACGTGGATCTTGTCTCATCGCAGTTTCCCTAAAATTTCTCCTTTTATTTCGCGCATCAAAGATTCCAAATTCAAATCTATTATGATTTTCAAATTCTAAAATTTCAATTTCAAATCGACAATTTTGGATGCTTTGATTAATATTTAAATTTGGAATTCATATTTTCAGATTCAAATCCCAATTTATTCTTTTCCAACATATTATCACTTAATGTTAAAGTAATATTAACAAAAATTTTAAATGTATATTTCTTATAAAATTTATACAATCGAACAGTCGGTTTCTCCACAGTTGTGTGGTTATACTAGTATATGAAGTACTTCAAGTGCTCAACTGTTTACAAGAATATATAACTTTACTTGCTCTCATGAAGGTCCTTCATTTGTTTGACCATTTTTATTACAGAAGCAAATCAGAGAACACATCGTGGTGCACTTTCATTGTCAGTTTCAGGAGAACAAATGAAGCACGGATTCATTGACCCTATCATTACATGACTCTCAATCTACCAACGTAACTCTACAAAAGGTAATATCTACCTGAACCATGTTAAAGCATTGAATAAAACATCAATAGTATTTATTAATAAAGACAAGATCAACATATTTATTAATAAACACAAGATAAGTAAAATGAAACTAATATAACATATTTTTGTTCCTTCCAGGATTTCCTTCATTTCCTCAAATCATCATTGTGTTCCATCTAACTATCTATTTGATAACTAAAATTTAAACAAGTCTTGATAGAAGAATGCATAATTTGTGAGAAGTTGTAAAATTATTATATCATAATAATTTTACAACTGAATGAATTTTCCACCCAAAAAACAGCGATCTAATTTATAGGCAGAAATTAGTATTTACTTGCCTGCTAATACTGTTAAGTGCGTTCTTTATGTTGACGAATATTTCTTTTAATAAGGAAATTTTACCAATTTAGGTTTGTTTTAGAAAGAAATAACAAAATTAGTCCAGTTTTAAAAATAATTACAGAAATAGACCACTTTTTTTGGTCTATATAGTTGGTGAATTTTCAAAAACCGCCTAAAATAAAAGGATATCATACGTTGGCGATTTTCTAAAAGTCGCCAACTATGATATATGCATTTTATTTGGGCGATTTTTCGAAAATCGTCTGTTGGCGACTTTTGAAAAATCGCCAACTAAATAGACCAAAAAAAAGTGGTCTATTTCTGTAACTATTTTTAAAACTGGACTAATTTTGTTATTTCTTCTAAAACAATTCTATAATGGTAAATTTTTCCTTTTATATATGTTTGGGGAACTTGAGTTTTATGTCCTTTTTGTTCTGTTTATTTTTTTCTTGAAGAGCTTTAACTTTTCTGCTTGAGATTGGTGGTTTTCTATATTATCCTTAAATATCTTTGCCTTGTGGTTTACTTAGAAATTATGCTTTCCGTTTGTTTTTCTTCCCTAATTTCTTACAAGAAATTTCACTGAGGGCTTCCCACACTCAACCATAATTAAGTTTCCATGATCGAGCAAAAAATTATTAAGTAGATTTGCACTGCAAGTCATCAGAAAGATTCAAAATCAGATCCTAACTTCAAACAGGATTATAATCTAACCTATTTTTTCTTAAATATTTTGAATCCATTACTTTAAATAGTTCAAAATCAGATCCCAGCTTTGAGAAATTTGATTATAATTCTGTACAATTTATTTTAGTATACAACTTTAGTTAAAATTTCAATAATAATATGTTAAACCTATTGAATGTGCTTAAAACGATCTTGCTCACAATTTAATCAAACACCTGCAGCCAGTTTTCTATTACAATATTAATAATTAATATCAAAAGTTAAAATAAATTAGGAGTTTGATAATCACCATAAAATAGTGATGACTTGTCTTGGAAGCTAAAAAAAGGTGTAGCATTTATAATACATTCTGAAAGATTCTGGCGTTCTTTCTTAGTTGCCTAGACTAGATAACAAACACCATATAGATTTACATTCTGGATGTTATCCTGTCTCCATCTCTAAACGTGCCAGAACTATGGAATGGTCGAATAGTAAGCCAGAAATCCAACGAATAGTAAGCCAGAAACCCAAGATTATAACTCGAAAAGTCCGAATTCAACCAATAGTCGAGGGATGACATAGGGTCTTCTCTATGACCTAAAGAAGCTAATCATTTTCCAGAAGAATAGAGTGACACAAAAGAAAGTCAACTAAAAGCAAGTAAAGTAACAGCTCGGTCCCGATCTCTGAATGTGTGCTGAACAAACATGTTAAAGGGGATCAATAAGCATATAACATGGAGCAAAGGAAGATTGACCATGAGCTTTCTATCCAAGAAGGTGAGAAGTACTTGATCAAAATTCCAAGAAGGTAATAAGTGACAACTCGGCACCGAGTTGTGAGGCCCAACTCGATACCGAGTTAACTACCGACTTGTGAACATGGTCAAGATCCTCTTCCTGAATCTTCTCCTAAACGTGAGGAACGTGACTAGTAAATATCGAAGCATGTTTCGCTGATCAATGTTTATAAACAGGAGGAGGGGAGCACTAATTTTCCTTTTTCTGTTTCTAGAATTTATGATTTTACTTTGTCACTATGTTGGATTCTCACCGATTATGAGCACTGAATTGTAAGAATGCAGTTTATAAAATATCTGAATATCATTAACAAAGTTCAAGTGGACGTAGGTTAGAGTTTAGCCAAACTATTATAAATTGCATGTATGATTTACTTCGGTTTTCATTTAATTCTCTATAATTCTAATCGAGTGTTTGTCCAACTTTTGATGCAAATATTTTGATGCTTTTATTAAGAAAACTCAAATTTCTCGCTGTTTGGATCTATCTTCAACCTTTGGATTGCTATAATCCATGAACTAGATCTACAAGTATTCATAAGGTCCGTGATTATTTAGATTTTCCTTAAAATCTATCATATGATCTACAAAGGCAATGGCATCAAGGAAAAGTTCGCTACCTCCAGACCCACCAACGAAGCAGAGGATGATGTTCTTGGCACGGAGAAGAAACCAATCAGCCTAGTATGTAGAAATTCAAAGTGCATCAAAAATGGTTACCAGGGTTGATTTGGACAAGATGACGATAGAAATGAGTGAAAATCTAATGGAAAGCCAAAACGTTGTGATGAAGCATATGAAAGGAACTATGGAGGTTAGGACCTAACTATCCTAAGATCATAGGAGGAATAGAAAGGAGTTGTCACCTTTCGATTAAGAAGAAGATAGTTCCTCCTCATCAGGCAGAAACCACATAGAAGGAAAGTAGAAAATGAAGGGAAAGGAAGATGAGACTTCCAAAATTGAAGTTGGAAAGACTCGGGTTGGTAGGACACAAATCGATGTCGAACCAACTCTATGACTCGGTACCAATCATGCCCCCCAAGTCGCGAATGACAATGCTTTTGTTAACTTACAAGATGATGTCGATGCTGACGATAGCCCTGTTACTGGCGACCAGAATGGTGGAGTTCAGACGAATACCATTGTACGTCACGTACAGATCGTAGAAATAGGTCAACAGGGTGAATGGTTCTCTTAGAGATAGGAGAACCCATATATCATGGAACAAACCGAGACAGTTTGTGGAGCCAAACACTTAGGGCAGGCCATGATGGTCATCGTTCGGCCGATTCGATAGAACCAGAACTTTTAGCTGATATGGCGAGGTAGCCGATAAATGAAAATCGGCATTGAAACAATGATGACTGGGTTCTTCTCCTAGCAGGATGTAACGACCTCCTTTTTCGACCCTCGAATGTCAACACTAATACATCCATGATATTCACGTGCCGAACATCCAAGTGACGGGAAGACCAATTGGTAGGGTAAAAGAAAAAGAAGAAAATGAACAAGAAAGAGCAGAACGAAAACATTAGAATCTCATAGCGGAATGATAACTTATAATATCAAATGATAGTACACGGTGTTAGGATTGCTGATATATACACACACAAAGTAATGCAACGGAAATAAATACCATGGCAGATAATCATCCAACTGCTCTCCAAAGCTAGACTGTGTCCACATGTTTTTGTGGTTTTTGTAATGAAAAGTTAATTTAACTTTATATAACTCCACTTGTTTTGGTGGTTTTTAGATGAAAAATTGTTTCGTTGTATGTTGTATCTTTTTTATTTGACACCATGCTTAATTTTGAACACAAAAAAATTTAAAAAAAATTAAAAAATTTATTCAGGGACAAGCAAAATAATTTTGCGCTAGAGCAATCCAATCTTAAGGCCGACCATGTCAATTCATGGGGCCTTGGGCTGTAGCCCAGCTTGTTCAAGTTCACGAACAAGTCTGATCTTGCATTATGGATGATGCTAGCCATCAAATAGGAACCTAACGACTTTTATAAGTCGCATAATCTGATAAATCGGTGATACATAAATATTCCGCACAAAAATATTTTTTTTTTCATTTTACAGTACAGTGCATGACATATTGATTTTGAAAAGAAATTGTGATAATATTTTATACTACTGAAACACTAATCTTAATCATTCAATTTTAAAGTTCGAAAGCAGTCAGTTGAAAAAAACTAGGCAAGAGCTCGGAAGAAAAACCATTCTTAGATGGAAAACTTGAAAGGACATCATGTATGAACTATGAAAGTAAACATTTTGTACGGTCAGATTTAGAAATAACGATTTATGAGAGGATATTCTTCTCGACGGCAAAACCAAAAGAGGAATTATAATTAAAGTCGGACAAGATTTGCAATATTCAAATAAATAAAAAATTCTTGCGTGCGTGCAATATCCAAATTCCAGATCATTTATTTATGATGGGAAGCAGTAATAAAGCAGACGAATGAAAATGAGTCAACTTTTTTCATTCCCAATTCAATTTCCAAATTCATCATCTTCGATTACTCTCAACTTCTCCCACACCACGCGATTTTCAAGTAAGAGATACTTTCCAGAGGCAAAACCCTAACCATTTCTTCTTCACTTAGGTTCACTCAATAAATTCCGGCATAGATATGTCTCTTTTTTGTTTCCTTTATATTCGATTACATCACGTTAGATGTGCTCTCTTCAGTCTTCTGTTGCAAAATTCTGCTCAGTTAATTTGATTGTGTTGCCTTATTCAAGGAAGATTGATATATGTGTTTTTTTCCTGTATGGATTATCGTAAATGGATAACACCTAGCCCGTCTTGCCCAGTTGGTAGAGCGCAAGGCTCTTAACCTTGTGGTCATGGGTTCGAGCCCCACGGTGGGCGATCTTTTTTCCTTTTACGCCCAACCGACCGTCCCTCTTTCAACATATTGATTCAGGAAGCTTTCAGAGCATAGTATAGTTTTTGTAGGTTTGGGTTTTGAAGGTAGACAACGATGTCACACTTTTGTACCAGTTATCGTAGACGATGAAGTTATCCTGAACATGTTTGCACGTTTCAGTTGAGCTATTTGTTCATGACATGACCATTAACGTAATATAGTAGTGATGTTAGGTACCTAGATCAAATACTAAAGACAATATATAAGCTAAATCGATTGGCCCACCAATTATTGCCTTTCCCACCCCACAAAAATTTAAAACTAATAATCGACTTTTTTGCCACTTATTATTCAAGTATATGCTTTTTCACATTCTCTTCTCTTTTATGTCTTACAATTTACCGTAAAGATTGAATTCACCACGTGGTCACGTGGTTGCTGAAAGATTCACGTTAATAGCAAATGTGTCCATGTGGTATCCCACGTTTATTTGCAACGTGTGAATCATATTTCCACCGCTCTTCATTGATGTGGTATGGTAACCAATGCCAATTAAAAGAAAATAACAATGCAATTGAGTCACACACATACAAACACATATCGACTAGCTGCAAAAAAAATCACAAACAGGTACTAACACTTTCAACATCAAAGTGCAACATTGCTTAATGAATCTACTACGATCATAAATAGATACTAGTTATAAAAAACCCTTAAATAGGTACTAGCTGCAGAAATACAAACACGTTCACATTGTTTAATGAACCTGCTGCAATCACAGTGCAACATTCAACATCAAACACATACTAACATAGCAAAAAAATCACAGTAACATCCCGACTTTGTTCAACTTTGCTTGATCCTTCAACTTGATTTTTAACTTTTCTGCTTTCTTGCTCTTACACGGTGGTCTCTCTCTAAAGTTGTTAGTGGATTACGTACGGGTTTATCTGTAAAAAAAATTATTTTTAGAAGCAAAAAGAATACTGTATTTAAAAAAGCATCACATTATTTCTTATTGCGGTAAACATTGTTATCACGCAACAACATAGCATACAAACTTGAATGATCAATTAGGCCTAAAATCCAAAAAAAGAAAAAGAAAAATTGAATAGAAAATACTTTGTTTATGCTTAGATCCAACTTCTCTCTCCATTCAAATCAAAAATTGATTGAAAACTTTTGTTTTTTTTATTTATGTGTTTTGAGGAGCTAGTTAGGGTTTGTGCAATAAGTTTTTGGAAGAAGGAAATTGATTTTATAGTAAGGAATGGATTAGACAGGGTAAACGAAGGTAGTGGCAGTTTTGGAAGAAACTGAAGTGGAAAAAGAAAAAATTGGGATGTGTGCTATTTTTTTATATTACTTGTATTAGCCCAATATATAATATTCTTCGACAGTCTATTTACTGTTTTTGTCAGTCCTTGTCTGCTCAGGAGACGATTGGGTTAAGACTTTTAAGTTTAAATTCAATATTTGTCCACGTTTAATGACCTCAGGATTTGATCTACGATTTTACATGCTTGCAATATCTCTGTAAACAATGAATTATATAATTAACACTTCGCCAGATGATGGAACCAACATGTGACGCCCCACCTCTATACCCACGCTAGCCAAGAACACTGCGAAGTAATGCTGTCAACTAGCACGGAGAATAAGGCTGTTGAGGAGCGACCATCCGTGTAATTGCTTTGTGCGAGCATCGATATGTCAGATAGTATAACATGCAATTCTTTTTAAGTGGAAATCCGACATGCCGACACAAACTCAAGGATATCACACGGTGGCTATAATATCTTCGGAAACAAATATAAAAATAAACATAACATAAATCAGTCACAGACAATTCATATCACAAATGCGGAAATAGATATGAATATTACACTAGGAAGTGTACATCAGAGTAGTGGTCTAAAAAGATCCACAATATCACAAAAGAATAGTTACATGAACTACATAAAATAATAAGTATACATTATGGAGTCTATATCTCGAATGTATACACCAAAATAAACTACTAATCTAAGTAGTAAGCCAAAAGTCAGAGAAATCAATCCCAAGAGAGAAGTCAAGCAGAAGCACCTGTAACATCTTGGTCTGACTCGAGTATTATTTAATAAGAAAATAATAAACGGATCAGTCTAACTATAAATATCAGATGAAACGATATAGAGTAAGAGATATGACTAAACACATAATAATCACAATGCCAAGCTGTGATATATATAATTAGTTGAAAATCATCAAGAGATTAATCAATGTCACAAATTCTACACAAGAATCAAAGTAAATGTCATACACCTTATTTCGTTCATCAAACCACAAATATTGACGATTATATCAATGTCAATCACAAAAGTCAATGACACACAAATTCCAGAATTCAATACGCGAAATCCAGAAATCACAAAAGTCAATGACGCACAAATTCACCAATGCACAAATATTGATAAAACTTATCAATGGAAATCACGAAAATTGGTGAAACACAAATTCTAGAAATCATCTCAAGAAATCCAGAAATCACAAAGGGGGGAGGCCTATCACAAACGGGAGCATAAAGCCCACCAACACGTGTATCACAAACGGAACGCTAATTCCATGGTTGCTAACCATCACAAATTGAGCCGAAGCTCCACAAACGGCCCGAAGACCATGGGTTGCTACCCCACCAAATTGAGTCGAAACTCCACAAAACGGGGTTTAGTCTCCCTCGTAGACAAAGCGACATCGCACATTGCTAGTCTAAATCACAAAGATGATCGTCATGATCAACGAGGAGTGTCGATTACACTAAGCTAGTAAATATATGAGTTTAGCTTCATATCCCATAACCACTTGCTTAACTTAAATATTTACGAACAAACTGTAAATCTCCACTAGAAAATTGTCACAAGAGGTTCAATCGAACAAGTCCAAGAATTAACCGACGAAGTAAACAAAAGCGTTTCATACCACCTGTTTTACTAAGCCGTTTAATTAGATTTCTCATACGAGTGAGGTAAAGGTTTGTATATACTAATAGATTGGAAAACGGTTTTAGAAACGAGTTTTGTAATTAAAATAGTATTAAAATCGTTTGAGGAAAGAGGGTTTTGATATTTACTACTAGTATAGAAAACCTTTATATTTTTAAAGTGACAAATCACAAAGAAGATTGTAAGAACAATCAATCACTAAAATTCACATTCGAAGACGTGAATAAAATCCAGAGAAACCGATAAAGAATCCATTGAAATGGATATTCAAAAATCCCTAAAAAGAGTCATCAAAGTCAAAATAAATGATAACAACAAATAGGATTATCACGAATCGATTTAAATTGGAATTCTCAAACAGAAAGGCGAGAAGGCAAAATCACAATAGTTTCAGACGTCTGAAACAAGTGGTTCAGACGTCTGAATCTGGAAATATAAAAATTTCCAGAACACGATTCAGACGTCTGAACCAAATGTTTCAGACGTCTGAAATAGGCATATTTTAGCCTATTTTCTTTCTGTTTGAAAATAAGCCAATTCAGACATCTGAAACCATATATTCAGACGTCTGAATCTGGGAATAGAAAACTTCCCAGACAATATTCAGACGTCTGAATATCACGTTTCAGACGTCTGAATGAAGGGTTCAGGGCATTCCCTGAACCTATGCCAAAAATGGCCAAACGAATATCGAAATCGATCGAACGAGCAAATGGCGATGACTAAGGAATTACGTCGAACGACAACCCAGCCTAAACGGCTCTTCGATACGCCTCAACTATCAATGTCCAAATATCATTAATAGGATTTTCATAAATTAGACCAAATCACCAAAAATTGGAATATACACGAAATCGATCCAAACCAAAATCAATTGTACACGAATAAGCGTTAGGAATTCATACCTAACAATCGAAGATAATTATAGACAAAGATGTGAGATAAAAATCTCACCTTTTTTCCAAAATCAAACAAGAAGAAGCTTGAAAGCAAAAGGAGAATCAAACTCTCTTCAACACAACCCAAATGAGCTTGAATCTATGCTTAAAACAAGAACATTCCCAAAATTAGGTTTAGGAATTTCTGAAATTGGTAAGAGAATAAGTTGGAGAAGAAGAAGAGAATGCTTACCAATGGGTTCTCTTGAATTTGGAGCTAGGAATTTGAGGTTGCAAGAGGAACTAGGGTTTTGGAGTTTTAATTTCCAATCTCTCCCACCATTATTGCCTTAGAACTGAAAAGAGGAAGAAAATGAGGGTGAATGGAGAAGAGTGGCTCTGTTTTGAGTATAAGTTAAACATAGGGCTGAACCCAAACCCAAACCCAAAGTGAAAAGTAGCAAAAAATCAACTTTCTCCAAACATGTCGAAGCTTATACTCAAAAAGGTCGCAAACGGCATTTTAAACTCAATGGGAGTGGTCCCGAGTCCTAATTCGACCGTATGCAAAAAGTAGCTTTTTCGGACTAAAATCCGATTAACGATAGAATATTTAAATAAAATATTTAAATATAAAATCGATAAATATGCGGGTTGTTACAGACTACCCTCCTTAAAGAAATTGCGTCCTCGCAATATTTAAGAAGAGAACATAAAGTAACAACCATAAAAGCATATTCAACACAAAAGAAATTTGAAATAAAAGGTTCACCTTAAAGAGCACTGGAAAGCAAGTCCGGATGTGATCGCTCGATGAATCCCCTAGACTCCCGAGAACAATCCTTAGGATTTGAAGACCATTGAACTTTAACAAGCGGAACATCTTTATTTCGAAGTCGTTTGACTTCCGAAGCAATGATACGAATAGGATGTTGCTCATAAGTTAAATTAGGCGAAACTTCAATCTCTTCCACAACACCGGGCTCAAGAATAGAATCGGAATCTCGAAGACATTTCCGAAGTTGAGAAACGTGAAACACGTCATGGATAGCAGAAAATTGAGCCGGTAATAAAAGGCGATAAGCCATGGAACCAATACGTTCAGCGATAGGAAATGATGTATCGAGGCGCTAACTTTCCCGATCGACTGAAACATACAACACCCTTCATAGGTGAAACACGAATAAAAACAAGATCTCCAACATAAATTCTAATTTCCTTCTTCGATTATTGGCATAGGATTTTTGTCTACTCTGGGCTTTTTTCATCCTATGACGAATAAGATCAATCTTTTCTGTGGAATCAAGAATAAAATCAGGACCTAAAACTAGCTTCTCACCGGCCTCAAGCCAACAAGAAGGAGATCGGCATGGCCTTCCATAGAGTGCCTCGAAAGGTGCCATACCAATACTAGATTGGAAGCTATTATTATAGGAAAATTCAACAAGTGAAATATGATCTTCCCAACTTCCACCAAAATCAAGAACACAAGCATGAAGAAGATCTTCAAGAGTTTGATTCACACGCTCGGTTTGTCCATCGGACTGAGGATGATAAGCGGTGCTAAAATTGAGCTTCGTTCCCAAAGCTTTTTGAAGACTCTTCCAAAATCCACTAGTAAACAATGGATCACGATCACTAACAATAGAAGTAGGGACTCCATGCAATTTAATAATCTCTTTGATAAAGAGCTTGGCCAAAAGAGGAACGGTTCGGTTAGACCGAACGGGAATAAAATGGGCGGATTTAGTAAGTCTATCAACGATCACCCATAAGCTATCATGACCCGAACGAGAACGGGGAAGGCCATCTATAAAATCCATGGAAATTTGGTCCCACTTCCAAATTGGAATTTCTAAAGGTTGCAATAACCCACCGGGCCTTTGATGTTCGGCCTTAACGAGTTGGCAAGTCATGCAATGCTTAACGAAGTTAGCGATGTCAAGTTTCATTTCCTCCCAATAATAAAGTCGCTTCATATCTGCGTACATTTTACTACTACCGGGATGAATGGTGCATTTAGAACGATGAGAATCTTCTAAAATATCCTTACGAAGATCAATAATATTTGGTACGACAAGTCTACCAAATTTTCGAATGCCGCCACGAGAATCGATATCAAATTCTCTCAATCCTTCAATATCACCTCTATTCTTAATATTTTGGCCAAGAAGAGCCAAGTCGGGATCTAGCCTTTGAGCTTCAAGTATGCGGTCTAATAGAGAAGGATGAGCCTCAAGGCTACATAAAACAAATGATGAGCATAAATCGGATATGGGCTCTCGAATCTCACAAGTGGATAAGATCTCGAGATCGTTCCATTCGGATATCATCGTAGAAACAACAGCTTGTTGTTTACGGCTAAGAGCATCGACGACACGATTACCCTTTCCGGGAGTATAAAGAATATCAAGATCATATGGTGCAAGAAATTCGAGCCAACGCTGTTGACGCAAATTAATTTCCTTTTGAGAGAATAAATACTTCAAGGATTTATGATCGGTATAAAGAACAAATTTCTCTCCTAAAAGATAATGACGCCAAATCCGAAGAGCAAAAACAATAGCCGCGAGCTCTAAATCATGAGTGGCATATCTAGTCTCAGCAAGCTTTAATTGCCTAGAAGCATAAGCAATAACACGTTCTTTTTGCATAAGAACGGCACCCAAACCAACGCGACTAGCATCGGTATAAACAACGAAATCCTGATTCCCCTCGGGAATAACGAGTATAGGAGCATCAGAAAGAAGTTCTTTTAATTTCTGAAAAGAAGCCTCACATTTGTCCGACCAAATGTATTTAACACCTTTCTTCGTCAAGCTAGTGAGAGGCACGACAATCTTAGAAAAGTCTTTGATAAAACGACGGTAATAGCCCGCCAATCCGAGAAAACTACGAATCTCTGTCACACTCTCCGGTCTCTTCCAATCTTGAATCGCTTCAATCTTTGAAGGATCCATAGAAATTCCAGATTCGGAAATAATATGACCGAGAAACTTCACACGAGGTTGCCAAAAGTGGCATTTAGAAAAAATTTCCTTTAATTGATTACTCCTAAGAGTTTCCAATATAATACGAAGATGTTTTTCATTCTCCTCCTCGGTTTTAGAATACACAAGAATATCATCAATAAAGATGAGAACAAATCGATCGAGGAAGTCTTTAAAAACTCGATTCATTAAGTCAACAAAATAAGCCGGGGCATTCGTTAACCCAAATGGCATAACAAGCCATTCATAAGATCCATACCGAGTACGGAACGATGTCAAAGGAATGCTATCCTTTGCAATACGAAGCTGATGAAAACCGGTAGCCAAGTCCAATTGTGAAAAGACTCTAGCACCACTAAGTTGATCGAATAGGTCATCAATCCGAGGTAAAGGATATTTATTTTTGATAGTAAGATCATTAAGCTTGCGGTAGTCAACGCAAAGCCAAAGTGTTCCATCGGATTTCTTCACAAAAATAGCTGAAGCTCCCCAAGGCGAGGAACTAGAGCGACTAAATTGCCACGTCTTCAATTCAGATAATTGTTTACGCATCTCCTCGTTTTCTTTATTGGACATACGATAAGGAGGACGAGTGATAGGTTGAGCTCCAGGAATAAGGTTAATTCTGAACTCAATTGCTCGCTTAGGTGGTAATCCTAAAACGGGCTCAAATATGTCGGAAAATTCACGAACGACGTGAATAAGAGAAATAATATCACCCTCATCATCATCATCGTCATCACGAGGGTTTAAAGAATATAAAGATGCAACCAAAGCAGAATCCGAATCTTTAAGAATAGCAGAAACCTGATTAACAGATTGAGGATGTCGAAGATGAATAGTCCGCTCAGGACATAGAATATGAGCTTCATAACGGTTAAGCCAATCCATTCCTAAAATCATTCCAAAGCCTAAATAACGCATGACATGCAAATCGGCTCGGAAAGAAAAATCACACAAAATAAGCTTGACATCTTTACACAATAAACTGATTGTTGTGGATCCACCAACTGGATTCGCAATTCTCAAAGAAGTCATTAAACACAAAACATCCAAAGAAAAAGCATCAACAAGTTCTTTTGATATAAAAGAATGGGACGCACCCGTATCAAAAAGAACTCGAATAGGATGATCATGAAATAAAATAATTCCATGAAGGATAGAATGAGGAATACCTTGGCCACGAGATGTGTTGCCAGGGGCTTGAGCAACATTTAACTTTCCCTCCTTCTTGCCCTGAAGCTTGGGGCATAAAGATATAACATGACCGGGAACTTTGCAGTAGCGACAAGAGAGAGACTTTGGGCACTTGTTCGCATAATGGTCCTTCGAACCACAATTATAGCATTCCCCACGGCCAAAGGAAGAAGTCTTTGCCACGGAGGTTGCTTGCTTCCCTTTCTTATTAGGATAGGGGCCTTTGAGTTTGTTTGGCCTCTTCTTGTTGTTGTTGAAGCTTGGTTTGGAACCCACCACTTCAACATCATTCTCCCTATCCGCCTCTTCAAGACGAAGAGCGATATCAACGAGTTGGTCGAAAGAAACTTCTAATTTTAGAAGTAATGGCTTCTTGAGATTTTTGTTTAAGCCACAGACAAATCTCTGATTCTTCTTCAGAGGGGTGTTGATGTATTCAACCCCATATTTGGAAAGTGATTCAAAAGAAGCAACGTAGTCCGTCACGGAAGAATCGCCTTAAACAAGGTCAATGAAACGACGAGCCATCGTCACTTTCTCAGCTTCTGGCATGAATTTTAATTCGAAGCGTTCTCGGAATTGCTCCCAGGTGAGATCCGCTTCATTAATCTTAGAAATAAGAAGCTCGTACCAGTCCAGTGCTCTTTCTCGGAGCATACTAGAGGCCACCTGAACTCGGTGAAGGTCAATAAGATTCATGCGAGAAAAGATTCGATCGCATGACCTTAGCCAAGCCTGTACTTCAATAATAGTTTCGGAACCTTTGAATGGCTCCCCACCCAAATTAGTGTAATCGCTGCACAAGCGTGCAAATCCCGACTTTGGGTGAGTAGGTTCCGGGTTAGCTCCAGCTGCTTGAGCATTCGTCACTAAATCAAGAAGCGATTGAGCAGTCATAAAAACTCCATCTTGGGGTGGAACACTAGATGGTCCAGCTCTGGGACGGCCTGGTCTAGACATTCCTCTTCCTTAGAAAGAAAGAAGAAGAAGAAAAAGGTTATTCACCAAATTGAATATCAAGCAATCTTGATAGACAAAACAAGGAATCATAAGGAAAATAGGATGAATCGGTACGAAGACTCGAATTAAATCCTAAAGCACGACTCCTAAGATGGACTTAGGACGATGATCCTTGTTATAATATTCCATATTGTTCCGAAGTTTAGCTCTGATACCAAGCTGTGACGCCCCACCTCTATACCAACGCTAGCCAAGAACACTACAAAGTAATGCTGTCAACTAGCACGGAGAATAAGGCTATTGAGGAGCGACCATCCGTGTAATTTCTTTGTGCGAGCATCGATATGTCAGATAGTATAACATGCAATTCTTTTTAAGTGGAAATCCGACATGCCGACACAAACTCAAGGATATCACACGGTGGCTATAATATCTTCGGAAACAAATATAAAAATAAACATAACATAAATCAGTCACAGACAATTCATATCACAAAGGCGGAAATAGATATGAATATTACACTAGGAAGTGTACATCAGAGTAGTGGTCTAAAAAGATCCACAATATCACAAAAGAATAGTTACATGAACTACACAAAAGAATAAGTATACATTATGGAGTCTATATCTCGAATGTATACACCAAAATAAACTACTAATCTAAGTAGTAAGCCAAAAGTCAGAGAAATCAATCCCAAGAGAGAAGTCAAGCAGAAGCACCTGTAACATCTCGGTCTGACCCGAGTATTATTTAATAAGAAAATAATAAACGGATCAGTCTAACTATAAATATCAGATGAAACGATATAGAGTAAGAGATATGACTAAACACATAATAATCACAATGCCAAGCTGTGATATGTATAATTAGTTGAAAATCATCAGGAGATTAATCAATGTCACAAATTCTACACAAGAATCAAAGTAAATGTCATACACCTTATTTCGTTCATCAAACCACAAATATTGACGATTATATCAATGTCAATCACAAAAGTCAATGACACACAAATTCCAGAATTCAATACGCGAAATCCAGAAATCACAAAAGTCAGTGACGCACAAATTCACCAATGCACAAATATTGATAAAACTTATCAATGGAAATCACGAAAATTGGTGAAACACAAATTCTAGAAATCATCTCAAGAAATCCAGAAATCACAAAGGGGGGGAGGCCTATCACAAACGGGAGCATAAAGCCCACCAACACGTGTATCACAAACGGAACGCTAATTCCATGGTTGCTAACCATCACAAATTGAGCCGAAGCTCCACAAACGTCCCGAAGACCATGGGTTGCTACCCCACCAAATTGAGTCGAAACTCCACAAAACGGGGTTTAGTCTCCCTCGTAGACAAAGAGACATCGCACATTGCTAGTCTAAATCACAAAGATGATCGTCATGATCAACGAGGAGTGTCGATTACACTAAGCTAGTAAATATATGAGTTTAGCTTCATGTCCCATAACCACTTGCTTAACTTAAATATTTACGAACAAACTGTAAATCTCCACTAGAAAATTGTCACAAGAGGTTCAATCGAACAAGTCCAAGAATTAACCGACGAAGTAAACGCAAGCGTTTCATACCACTCGTTTTACTAAACCGTTTAATTAGATTTCTCATACGAGTGAGGTAAAGGTTTGTATATACTAATAGATTGGAAAACGGTTTTAGAAACGAGCTTTGTAATTAAAATAGTATTAAAATCGTTCGAGGAAAGAGGGTTTTGATATTTACTACTAGTATAGAAAACCTTCATATTTTTAAAGTGACAAATCACAAAGAAGATTGTAAGAACAATCAATCACTAAAATTCACATTCGAAGACGTGAATAAAATCCAGAGAAACCGATAAAGAATCCATTGAAATGGATATTCAAAAATCCCTAAAAAGAGTCATAAAAGTCAAAATAAATGATAACAACAAATAGGATTATCACGAATCGATTTAAATTGGAATTCTCAAACAAAAAGGCGAGAAGGCAAAATCACAACAGTTTCAGACGTCTGAAACAAGTGGTTCAGACGTCTGAATCTGGAAATATAAAAATTTCCAGAACACGATTCAGACGTCTGAACCAAATGTTTCAGACGTCTGAAATAGGCATATTTTAGCCTATTTTCTTTCTGTTTGAAAATAAGCCAATTCAGACGTCTGAAACCATATATTCAGATGTATGAATCTGGGAATATAAAACTTCCCAGACAATATTCAGACGTCTGAATATCACGTTTCAGACGTCTGAATGAAGGGTTCAGGGCATTCCCTGAACCTATGCCAAAAATGGCCAAACGAATATCGAAATCGATCGAACGAGCAAATGGCGATGACTAAGGAATTACGTCGAACGACAACCCGGCCTAAACGGCTCTTCGATACGCCTCAACTATCAATGTCCAAATATCCATAATAGGATTTTCATAAATTAGACCAAATCACCAAAAATTGGAATATACACAAAATCGATCCAAACCAAAATCAATTGTACACGAATAAGCGTTAGGAATTCATACCTAACAATCGAAGATAATTATAGACAAAGATGTGAGATAAAAATCTCACCTTTTTACCAAAATCAAACAAGAAGAAGCTTGAAAGCAAAAGGAGAATCAACCTCTCTTCAACACAACCCAAATGAGCTTGAATCTATGCTCAAAACAAGAACATTCCCAAAATTTGGTTTAGGAATTTCTGAAATTGGTAAGAGAATAAGTTGGAGAAGAAGAAGAGAATGCTTACCAATGGGTTCTCTTGAATTTGGAGCTAGGAATTTGAGGTTGCAAGAGGAACTAGGGTTTTGGAGTTTTAATTTCCCATCTCTCCCACCATTATTGCCTTAGAACTGAAAAGAGGAAGAAAATGAGGGTGAATGGAGAAGAGTGGCTCAGTTTTGAGTATAAGTTAAACATAGGTCTGAACCCAAACCCAAACCCAAAGTGAAAAGTAGCAAAAAATCAACTTTCCCCAAACATGTCGAAGCTTATACTCCAAACAGTCGCAAACGGCATTTTAAACTCAATGGGAGTGGTCCCGAGTCCTAATTCGACCGTATGCAAAAAGTAGCTTTTTCGGACTAAAATCCGACTAATGATAGAATATTTATATAAAATATTTAAATATAAAATCGATAAATATGCGGGTTGTTACACAACAAGATTCCATGTTCGTTCAGTATAAACTATTTTTCTTGTTTGTTTCAACTGTACATATCTTTTAACAAGATGGATGGATAACAGATTGGGAATCCTTATAATTTATTTTTCTTCTTTGTTTCTACTATTCATTGCTGTTAACCAATATAAAAATGGCACCAAGTTTGTTAATATCTAACCTAATAGTGTTTTTCTCTCTATCTAACCTGAAAATGATCTTCCTTGTAATTTTATTTTCAATGCAAGCAAGCATACTTAGATGGTCCTGATCTTCTTGTAGTCATGCTTACAGCTCTCACGCATTTACATACAGCAACACATACAGTACCAATGTAGATTATGTAAGACGAGGGCATATAGGAGGTTATTCACGTGTGATGGCCCATAATCCGGATATACATGGATATATCTTTTGTGCTTAGACCATAACCAACAAAATATTCCGTTCACTCCACCCTCTCTCATCAGTGGCAACCTAGCGAATGGGTGGCACAACCATAAGAGGCGGAGAAGTCACAGGCTGGTTTGGAAAAAAGTTTATAACGGTAAAGAGTTTACCGTAATTAGTTTATAACGGCAAACTCTTTGCTGCTATAAACTGTAACCCTAGTTATAAACTTACAACGGCAAAGACTCTATGGTTATAAAACTCAACCTCTGTTCACTCAACCAGCCACAGTGAAACGAACAAGGCACACCTAGTTGCTCCATGTCTTTGTTTAGCAACTGTATAAGTCATTGTTGATTGTGTCCTTATGAGTTTGCTATATGCTGGCCTGGCCCTTCTCCAAAGCAGCATCTCCGTCAAATCAATCTCGGCATAAACCGGCTGGCGATTGGCGAGGCGAGGCAGCGACGACAACTCCATCTCGGCATCATGTCCTTCAAATCAATCGACACAGCGACTCCACATATCAAAGACTCTAATCGACTCAGAAGCACAAGTTGATCTAATGCACAAATTCAGCACCATTTAGCGCACAAATCCATCACATTTAAGTTAAAATTGGATAGTAGTTAATATTCATGTTTTATCATTTTGGAAAATTGGATAGTGGTTAGACTTATAAGAACAATTTTAGTTGGTTCTCTATTTTTGCCAAATTAGAGTATTGTGTGTACAAAATGGTCGGAGTTGCTTCAAGTGGCTTAAATGTAGAAAGATTGAAGGATATGAGGTTTATAGCTCAAAATTTTGAACTGTGATGTTGAAATCACTGGCAGCATAAAGAAAACGGTGATACTGGTGAAATATTTGTACTTAAAAAGAATTGAATTTTGGCTCTTTTAGTTTAAATAGAAATACATTTTATATCTAGATATAAAGAACAAGAACGAGTAATGGCAACATTTGAGAGGGATCTGCATCTGCCAGTTAGTTGTATTGGTGCATCTGAATGGTCCTTACTAGACTTAAAGGTGTCAAATACCCAGAAGCTAAAAGAAAAATCATTGGAAGTTAATTTATTTTTATTTATGCTGATTTTGCACTAGAATTGGAAAAGAAATTAGAAGAAAAAAAATATGCTTTTCTTGTTCAGCGAACTATATATCTAAATGTTATCGAGTCACGCCATCCTGAAATTGAAAGTTCCTTTCTCATGTTAGTAATTTGCAAGATATGATCTATGAATTTGAATGTTATCAGTAATGTTGCATGTCAGAAGGTTAAAAAAATATTCCTAAGTAATTAACATTAATTTTGTTGTGTATGACTTAAATTATTGTTCTAACTTCTCATTATTTATAAACATATAAACTATTTTGATGGTTTAATTAATGATAATAGCATATTTTTTGTACAAGGATCCTGTTTTCGCTTTTGGCTTAGGAATCAAAACTTCTAGGATCGGCCCTGACTATATGCTAACCGATTGCCACTAAAGCAGTAGATATTTAACAGAGCAAGAACGTCTTGATGTGCAGGTTAGTCCAACTAAAAAACGGTTTTCATCTTTAGAAAATTTTAAGTTCGATTAGTTTACGTCGATTGTAAATAGACCTGCCATGGAATAGGTCCGGGTAGCTTAAAATCCGAACCTAAGCCTGGTTATTGTAATCGTAACTCGAGCCTAGACCGAACCTGCTAGGTATTTCAAACTCATCACTCCAGCCCGTACTGTCATATTTTTTAAGCGCATCGGGTAAAATTGTCTACTACATCAAAATGTTGATTCTATAATTGAGCAATTGGTATAGACCTGGAAAGAAATGTGTAAATTAAGCTAATATAAAAGGTTTATCTTATGACATTTCTGAGTTTACTAATAAGAAAATGATTGGCATTAGTTGGTTTGTCTTAACCCATATCCTTTTGGTTTTTCTATTACGTAAAATATATGCATGGGTAATCCTTAATAGAATAAAAGCAATTATCTTTAATAATATGTACATGGGTTATCATTAATCTTATGAATGTGGGTGTAGAAATTAGGTTGAAGGGCTTCTATTTTAGGTAATAAGTTTTAAGGACAGCACTTCCGAATAATCAGTTTTAAGGACAATTTACAACATAATGATAAATTCATTTATCTTTTTAAATTATACAGGAAAATGATAAATCCTTTTATCATTATTTCTGTATCACTGAAAATGATAAATTCTTTTATCTTTTTCCTATAAATGTCCTTAAAACTAATTTTTCAAAAGTGGTGTCCTTAAAACTTATTACCATGCAAAAATAAGCCCTTGAAGTGAAAATTCTCAATGTGGGCTATCATCATGGTGGGTTAAAAACCTAGGTATCAAAAAATTGACCCACAACTTTGTGGGTTTTATCATTAAGGATTAAACAACATTAAGGATTAAAAAAACAAAGACATACAGACGATTTTGAAGCTTGATAAAATAAAGAAAATGTAAGAATGTTTTACCAAAAATTGGTATGATGATCACGAATCTAATTAGGGCGTGTATCATGAAGGTAAGTTACGAAAGAAATGATTTCTATATTGAATATAGACGTTTCCTAAGATTTAGATTTTGGATGTTCAAATGAATATTTTTTGGAAACTCCAACATGTATATCCTGTTATTGTTAATGGACTTGGTGTTTCAGTTAAATACTATTTTCAAAACATGACCCACAAAACATAGTTTCCATGATAACCATGTGGTTTATTTTAACTTCATTTTCGATCCCTGCTTGCTTAGATGGCCTTAGTGTTGTGCAGTTAAAGCGGGTTCTATGACGATAGTGATGCAATCGCTATGTATACTGACTAACAGTTTGGTCGGCGGCAGAACAAACACGGATGATCAGAACTTACCATAATGGTAGTCCACGACAAATTTAGAAATGTTTGGGTCCGGTAAAGTTACTGTTTCCTTGAATCAATATTGCCTCCTCCATAGCGTTAAATGATGATGATCAACTGTTTTTCAAGATGAAACGGACCGATCTCTGTAATTCCGAGCAATAACAAACTCATGAGAGATTGAAAAAGAAGAGAGTGGAGAAGTATACAAGCTTAATAGATTATTTCGTATATTTTTGTTCTTTTGTCTGAAACACTGTTTATAGAGTTTTCAAACATCTATTCAATAAAATGGCAATGTGATTTGGAAATGTGGCGACTCTTTAACTGATCAACATGACCGTTAAAATGACTGTAAGTGCTAAGTACCTACAGGACACTTGAAACTGTTAAATTTTAGTTATACAAAATCACAAATCGAGGGAAATAAATATGCAAAAGAAAGAAAGGGAAGATTTTGTTTCCTCTAATTAATAGGCATATTTGAGTATGTTTATTTCTCTCTCTAATTGGCTAATCAAATTATTTTTTGCCATCTAATATTAACTTGGGCATTAAGTAATTGATTATATTAATAGAGACTAGAAGAGAGGGTAAAAGTGTGGTGGAAAATCTATTTGCTAATTTTCTCTTCTTCATCTTTGTTCTTTTTCTCCAACAATTTTAGCCATATAAATATTCGCTCCCTTTCTCAATTTGGTTATTGATTCAATGGTATTTTGTTTACTTTAGCTTTGTTCTATTGCTTGTAAAGAAAATTTTGGTGAATCAATAAAGTGGGTGGTTGGGCTGAATATTTTTGTTATTACGTTTTGATTTCAATTCCGTCTTGTTTTCGATCCAAGTTATCTCTTTGTGATTTGGGTGACAAAGATCCGTTGATAAAAGCTTCTGTAAAGCACTACTATTTTCATAACAGTTTGGTATTGAAGCACATATCATCGCAAAGCTTAGAGTAATTTTGGTTTGGGAAATTGTTGACGTGGGATATGATTTTGTTTTCAAAGATGGCTATCTTGGATGGGAAAAATTGGGGTATTTCAAAGCCTAAGATGGATGATGTTCTGTACTGAAAGTGAATAGGACCGTATAATATGGATAAACAGTAATATAGAGTATAGATAGTAAATAACGCGGAATATAAATGCAGTAAGTAAAATGACACCAGAGATTTTATACTGGTTCGGAGCACCGTCCTACGTCCAGTCCCATACTAACTTCTGGCATTAACTAACAATACCCTCACTTAACCCGGAGGAATAGGTAAACAACACCTGAGTAGTAGAACATGATTTTTTCCTCAGCAGCAGAAGAGGACTTTCCCTTGCCTGAGCAGTAGAACAGGACTTTAACAAAGTATAAATGTAGTTGACTTAATGTGTTCTTGATAACACTGATTTGCCTATTAAGATTACAAACTTCCTATAATCAATTCCTCAAGAGTATAAAGAGTATGTGAAGAGTTGAAAACGGAAGAATATTGCTATGAATCAAAGTATATAGAATATAACTTAAAGATTCAAAGCAATGAAGAGTATGAGAGCACTTGAGTAATCACAAGAGAGAACAGAAAGAATTAGAATCAGAAATTGGTGATTATGAAGTATGAGATAACTTCTATATATAGTTATCAGAGAAATGCAACTCTTAGTGAAGAGTTTTATCCAAGAGAGACGACTGTTGATGAATTGCAACTCTTCATTGAAGAAGATGTCCATTCAGAAATTTTGCAGTTGAAGCCGGTTCAGTCGACTGGTATATTGGGTCAGTCGACTGGTGTTTGAATATTTAAAAATATTTGTCGTTTCAAAAACAGAAACAGTGTTCACTGCTGTGCATATGCACAGTCAGTCGACTGGCAAGAACAGTCAGTCGACTGGCTATGCATATATTGCACAGTGAACTCGGTTTGTAAAGAAAAATTTAAAAATTGAAAACTTGAGGATTGATTTTAACATATGTCTAAGACTCAACATCTATAATAGTTACTTTAAGCCTAGAGATCCTCTGTTGTCTTCTTTTTGTCATGTATGAATGCAAATTCTTCTTTAGTTTCTGAACTGTCTTGTCATGAATCAAAACTAGTAATTCAACATTCTCCCCCTTTTTGATTAATGACAACCTGTATATATGTTGGGGAGAAAATATTTCTCCCCCTGAATGTATGATATCTTTTTCCTGCATCAAATATGTTAGTGCACATACTTTTTCTCCCCCTTTGTCATCGACAAAAAGGAGATACATCAAACAAAAATATAAATGAAAAGAGCAGAAATATATAAAAGAGTGACTATTTAGTACAAGTCTCAATAAATAAATAAGTAGCAAGATTTAATATGTTTAAATTGTCAGTAGAGTTATAAATAATTCATATCCAACATACTTATGAAAAGAACCTACTCATCTCCCTCTGGTACAGGCTCCTTTCCCGGTCTAGAAGTTCCATGAGCACCACTTCTTGTGCCACTAGTATCACTACTAGTATGCTCTTCGGAAGTTGACCATGTAAATCTTGGTTCTGGACGTTTACCGTGTGCTATTGAAGAAGCAGTTGTGGAAGACGAACATGAAATTGCATCCCATATGATAGAAAAGAATCCTTTTACTTTGTCTAATTTTTTATCTACTTTCTTTAAACGAGATCTTAGTTTTTGTTGATTTCTAGAAAGGATCTCGACGGATTCTCGCAAACTAGCTGATTGTGCAAGATGAATATCATCGTCTTCTTCGGGATGGGACGTTCGTTCTTGAATAATTGGTCCGCCTGATTGACGTTGATGTTGCCGACGCCATTCTTCATCGGAGGTAAATGTCAGAGAAGCTGACGGTAGTTTCATGAGGCTTATTGTGTGAATGTTGATAACTCCAACGGAAGAAGTTTCGGATTCCGATTGAGGTGTTCCCACATTTAAAAGCAATCGCATTATATATTCACCAAAATAAATTGTTCTCATGTTACCGTTGTTGAAGGAGAGAAACTCATCCAATATTCGTCGTAGCCAATTTACTTGAATTCCTCCCTATACCGCATATAAAGCTTTGATATTTTCTGGGTAGATAAGTTCATATGACCCTGTTCTTGGAAGTATACTCCGCATTAAAGCTTTGTGAAGAATTCTAGCTTTTGATCGTGTTCCTTCATATTATCCCCCTTAAACATATGGCTAATCCGATCCCTTTGTCGAATATTACATTCGACATCATCTGGTGGAATGCCATGATTGGGAGTTTGAAGTATGTGTGTCATTCGATCTAAGGAGAAGAATACTTGTTGACCACACACTAAAATCCAAACACAATCATCCCTATTTGATGGACGTTGATGAGGAAGATTTAAATTAGCATAGAATAATTTTACCATGAGGTGGTTGATCTTGTGAGAATTGGCATTCAACTCAAGTAGAGATTCCAATCCGGATCGACACATAAGTTCTTGTAAACCATAAGCCGCGAAATCGCTGTAGACCATGAATGAACCTTCAAAGATCCTTGATTTTTTCATTTTATGCCATCTTGTTACAGCTACATCATTGTATAGCCATTGTGAAATTTGGGCATCGGTCGGATCGACGGAAGAAGAGCCTTGTCTTTGACGTTTTGGAGCAGCCATTTGATTGAGTTTTTAGTGAAAAAATTGAGTGTAATTGGGAATTTACGGTTTGTGGGCGAAATAGATTTGGGTGAAAACTGAGAAGAGTAAAGTGAAATTTGGGAAAAAGGCAAGTAAATAGGGAAGTTAGAGGCAGTTTTCACACAGCCAGTCGATTGGTAAAAGCATTCAGTCGACTGGTGTACTGAAATTTGCTAAAATTTTGAACTGCCAGTCGGTTGAACGTGTTAGGTCAGTCGACTGACTAGTTTCCCGAGAGTTTTGATCACCTGCATTCAGTCGACTGGCGTGCAATTTCAGTCGACTTACTGGAATTAAGAATTGCAATGAAGTTGAGAAAACAAAATTTTATAAAGAAGCAAATATATAATTGAAATACAAATAATCAGGAACAATAATATACAAGAAAGATAATTATTTTGGAGTTTTAGGAGAGGATTCTTGTGGTTCAACCTTGGTATTCTCAACAAAAGGTTGCAAAGGAGGCCAATAATTTTGGCGTTCCCATGAGTTTGGAGATGCCGGAGGTTGAGGTGGAGATTGTTCCTAGTTATTCCAGCCGGATGAATTTGCCTGACGGGATGTTGAAGGTTGAACAACATCATGCTTAGATGATTTGCCACAAAACTTAAGTGCAATAGATTCTATAAGGCTAAGACGATTTGAATTCATCCGCTGTTCGTAAAACATTTCTCTCTGTAAATTGACTTGTTCCTGTTGGTAGTGATGGATTTCATCAATTTTTGTTTTTGTTTTTGGAGAAAGAAACAACGATCTTCGAGACTTCTTTGGTTTTGGTAAAAATCTGGTGTGATATCTTCCTGGTTTATGAATAGGGATAGGAGTTGGCAATGATGGTGTCGAGCTACTGGATGAATCATAGTTACTCGAGGAGGTTGGAGTAGCAAAGGATAATTTTGAGTTAGAGGAATCATGAGAGTTTTGAGAGGCCATTGAGGAGAAGATTTAATTTGTAAAGATTGTTTAAAAAATTTGTAATGATGATTAATAACTGAGAAGAGTGCAGTTTATATAGTTGAATATGAGCTTAGAATGAGTGGTTATAGAGCTTCAAAAGTTAATAACCAGAGATTAAATAAAATAATAGTGGGGGAGAATAATTGAAGGATATATGGTTAAGAACGTATGAAACATATGACTTAGCAGGAAATGCAATCATAACACAACTGGTAAGCTACGGAGTTACCAGCTAGGAGACCCAGGTTCAAGTCCCGGTGGCTATGTTATTTTGTTTTTTGAACGAAAATATTAAGAATAAATAGAACCAATCTTCTATATGAAACAAGAAACAATCATAAATGGTAAGAAGTATTTGAAAACATAGGAGTGGTTATGAGTTCAAGTCTTGCTAGAGTCATAAAAAATTTTATTTTTGTTTTGATAAAATTTGAGTGAAAGTTATATATATATATATATATATATATATATATCTATGTATGTATGTATGTACGTATATATTTTGCCAAGATGTGTTATTAGAAGCTACAAATATAGATATATATATATACACACACACATACATATATATATAATTTTATAAATTTTTAAAATAAATAATACCAAGCTCTCGTCTTAAATTAACAAAAGTATTTTCGTTTAAAGGTTTTGTAAATATATCTGCCAATTGTTTATCAAAGGAAACAAATTCTAGATTTATCAAATTCTTTTCAATATTATCACGAAGAAAATGATGACGAATGTCAATGTGTTTTGTTCGTGAGTGATTAACAGGATTTTTAGATAAATTAATAGCACTAGAATTATCACAGTAAATAGTTGATTTAGTTAAATTAAAACCCAAATCTTGTAGTGTTTGTTGCATGTATATAACTTGAGCACATGCCAGAGCGGCAGAAATATATTCTGCTTCACATGTCGATAATGAAACACAGTTTTGTTTCTTACTAAACCAAGATATAAGAGATCATCCAATAAAATGACAAGTCCCACTTGTACTTTTTCTATCTGTCCGGCTTCCTCCAAAATCAGCATCACTATGTGATACCAATTCAAAAGGACATTCCTTTGGATAGAATAGTCCAAAGTCCTTGGTTTTATTAAGATACCGTAATATGCGTTTTCACTACTCGTAAATGTGATTCTTTGGGATCTGCTTGAAATCGTGCACACAAACAAACACTCATCATTATGTTAGGTCTACTAGCTGTTAAATATAGTAATGATCCAATCATACTTCGATATAATTTTTGGTCAATATTTTTTCCATTTTCATCTTTGTCAAGATGTATAGTTGTACTCATAGGAGTTGGTTTGGTAGAAGTATTTTCCATACCAAAGCGTTTATTTAGATTGTTACAATATTTTTCTTGATTAATAAAAATACCATTTTCTAGTTGTTTTATTTGTTAACTAAGAAAATAATTTAACTCACCCATACGTGACATTTCAAATTCATTTGACATTATCTTAGAAAATTCTTGACAAAGCTTTTCGTTTGTAGAGCCAAAAATTATATCATCAACATATATTTGAATAATTAAAATGTCATGCTTATTTCTTTTAATAAAAAGAGTTTGATCAACCTTTCCAATTTCAAAACCAGAATTTATTAAATAACTTTTAAGACGATCGTACCAAGCACGAGGTGCTTGTTTCAAACCGTATAAAGCCTTTTTGAGTTTATAGACATGGTCAGGAAATTGTTCATGTATAAATAATGGAGGTTGTTCAACATAAACATTTTCTTTTATAAAACCATTTAAAAAAGCACTTTTGACATCCATTTGATATAATTTAAAGTTATGAAAACATGCAAAAGCTAGTAAGATTCGTATTGCTTCTAGTCTAGCGACTGGAGCAAACATTTCTTCATAGTCAATTCCTTCCTCTTGATTATAACCTTGAGAAATTAATATAGCTTTATTTCTAGTAATATTTCCTTGTTCATCTGCTTTATTTTTGAAAACCCATTTTGTACCAATAACTGAATGATCACTAGGTCGTGGAACTAAATCCCAAACGTCATTTCTTTCGAATTGGTTTAGTTCTTCTTGCATAGCGATTAACCAGTTTTCATCAATAGACGCTTCTTTAATATTTTTCGGTTCAATATGAGAAAGAAAAGCTACATGACCCATTTGATTTAATTGACTTCTTGTCCCAACAGATGAATTTAGTTCTCCAATAACATTAATAGAAGGATGATCTCTTAATACTCTAGGTGGAGATCTTAATTCATTGTTATTGTTAGCAATGTTTTCAAATTTCAAAAGTTGTAGTTTCTGTGTTTGTGGTATTATCAGGGAAATCTTCATCGTCTATTATACTCGAAGTTGGTTTAAAATTATCATCAAAAGATGCATGAAGAGTCTCTTCAATGATATTTGTTCTTTTATTATAAATTCGATAAGCTTTGCTATGATCCGAATATCCTAAAAATATTCCTTCATTGGATTTTGGATCAAATTTACCAAGCTGATCTTTTGTGTTTAACATAAAACATTCCGAACCAAAAATTTTAAAATAGAAAACATTTGGTTTTCGTCCATTTAGAAGTTCATAAGGAGTATTCTTTGTTAGTGGTCGAATAGAAACACGATTTAAAACATAACAAGCTGTTGCAACTGCTTCAGCCCAAAAATGTTTTGGTAATGTACTTCCATTTAACAAAGTCCTTGCACATTCTTGTAAGGTTCTATTTTACGTTCTACAACCCCATTTTGTTGTGGAGTTCTAGGAAACGAAAAGTTATGGAATATTCCTTTTTTCTTACAGAAATGTTCAAAGGCTTCGTTTTCGAATTCAACTCCATGATCACTTCTTATGTTTTTAATTTTCAAACCTTTAAAATTTTGAATTCTTTTGACAAACGATTTGAAATTTTGAAAAGTATCACTTTTATTTTTCATAAAAATAGTCCAAGTATATCTAGAAAAATCATCAACAATTACAAGCACGTATCTACTGTGATTAATGGATTGTACTTGAGTTGGTCCAAATAAATCCATATGCAGTAATTCAAGTGGTTGTAAGGTTGAAATAACCTTTTTAGATTTAAAAGGTGATTTAGTTAATTTTTCTAACTGACATGCATCACGAATATGATCTATTTTAAAATTCATTTTTGGTAAACCTTTTACTAAATCATTTTTAGAAAGCTTATGTATAGTTTGGAAATTAATATGATAAAATCGTTTGTGCCATAACCAAGGATCATTTTCTTTGGCTATTAAACACATATTTGAATTATGTTTTATTTTCATATTCAGAACATAGATATTTCTGTCTCTATTTCCTTCAAAGATAAGATTTTGATTTTGATCAAAAATACTACATTTGTTTTCAGAAAAAGTGATTTTAATCATTTGTCACACAATTGGCTGATACTAAGTAAATTACGTTTTAAATTTTTGACAAGTAAAACATTTGAAATAAGAGGTAAATTTGAAATACCATTGTTGCTCACATCGCCTTTGCCGATGATATATCCTTTGGAGTTGTCTCCAAATGTGACGGAGCCTCCATCTGTGTAAATAATATTTGATAGCATATCTTTGTCTCCTGTCATATGTTTTGAGCAACCACTGTCGATTATCCATTTTCCTCTTTTCTTGAGTGGGACCTATAAAAAATATAATATAATATTGGTACCCACCTTTTAATAGGGTCCTAAGAGTTAAATCTTAGGAAACCAAAACCAAGAGGGCTCAGTATCCCATTTAAAAATATAATCTTTATTTTTATGAACAGTTTGTAAAAAGGTGTTTATATATTTCTTTCTAATCAAACTGTTGTTTGTTTTAGGAACCCAACCTTTTATGCTTTTTGAGTAAGAATTTCTTTTTGTCTGAACTTTAGTAGGATTAATTTTTCTCTTAATTTTCTTTTTAGATGGAGCTGTTGTTTTCTTAACATATCCTAACCCTTTCTTACTTGACACAGATTGTGAGTTATCAATAATTTTTGATAATATTTCTCTTCCTTTATTAAAATTCAAAACATTTTTGGTGATGCTTTCTAACTTAGTTTTGAGACTAGTATTATCCAATTCTATCAATTTTATTTTTGTTTTTAGTCCATGATTTTCATAAACAAGAGCATCATTTTTCCTTTTTGAGTTTCAATTTCTTGACTCAAAAGAGTGACTTGAGAATTGATATTAAAGAATGATTCTTGTAATTTTTCAAGTTCTTCCTCTAATATTTTCTTCTCATGTTTAAGCATATCTCTTTCGAATTCTGTTTTGTTTTGATATTCACGAGTCTCCTTATATTTTCTTTTGAGATTTTTTAGAGTGTCAACTAGCTCCGGATTTATCTCAATCATATCATCAAAAGTAAAATCACTAACCTCGTTTTCAGTAGCCATGAAGCATACATTTACTTGCTCGTTTTCACTGTCACTACTGTTCTCTGATGAAGAAGTGTTTGTATCATCCCATGTTACTGAGAATGCTTTCTTTTTCTTGTCTTTTCTGCCTTTGAAATATTTCTTCTTTAATTTTGGGCATTCCTTCTGAATATGACCTTTCTTATGACAATTGAAACATTCTAGAACTGAGGATGATGGTTTGTTTGGAAAATTCCTTTTTCCATAATTTTTGTTATTTTTTCGGAATTTCAAGAACTTTTTGAAATTTTTGGCAACAAATGCTAGATCTTCTTCATCCGAATCTTCATCTTTTTCTTCTTCAGCATGAAAAGCTATGTTCTTTTTATCTTGTGCTTGTACTCGTTTTGCTTGCAAATTCACTTCATAGGACATTAGATTTCCTATTAACTCTTCAGGTTTTATGGTAGAGAAGTCATTAGCTTCTTCAATAGCCAAGACTTTTCTTTCCCATTCATCCGTTAAAGAGTTTAGGATTTTTGATACAATATCAAAATCAGTGTACTTTTCTCCTAATCCTAATAGTGAATAATAGATATCTTGAAATCTAGAGTACATATCATTGATGGATTCATCTTGTTTCATTCTAAAGTTTTGAAACTGATATTTGAGCATGGAGATTTTGCTTTGTTTGACCTTGTTAGTTCCTTCATGAGTGATTTTAAGCGTTCTCCATATTCATAAGTAGTTTGACACATGCTAACACGATTAAATTCATTTCTATCTAGTGCACAGAATAACATGTTTATAGCTTTAGCATTGGCAGTAGCATCTAGTTTTTGTGTGTTTGACCAAGTGGAATATTCTCCAGTAGGAAGAGTGTATTCATTCTGTGTGATATTCCATGATTCAAAACAATTAGATTGCATATAGATTCGCATACGAGTAGACCAATAAATATAATTCAAACCATTAAAGAATGAGGTAGTGTAGTGGATTGACCTTCAATAAAACTAGTATTAGTGGTGTTGTTTTCCATATTAGCAAGATATCAGATAACTTTGTAAGGTTACAAGATGCCTTGCTCTGATACCAAATGAAAGTGAATAGGACCGTATAATATGGATAAACAGTAATATAGAGTATAGATAGTAAATAACGCGGAATATAAATGCAGTAAGTAAAATGACACCAGAGATTTTATACTGGTTCGGAGCACCGTCCTACGTCCAGTCCCATACTAACTTCTGGCATTAACTAACAATACCCTCACTTAACCCGGAGGAATAGGTAAACAACACCTGAGTAGTAGAACATGATTTTTTCCTCAGCAGCAGAAGAGGACTTTCCCTTGCCTGAGCAGTAGAACAGGACTTTAACAAAGTATAAATGTAGTTGACTTAATGTGTTCTTGATAACACTGATTTGCCTATTAAGATTACAAACTTCCTATGATCAATTCCTCAAGAGTATAAAGAGTATGTGAAGAGTTGAAAAAGGAAGAATATTGCTATGAATGAAAGTATATAGAATATAACTTAAAGATTCAAAGCAATGAGGAGTATGAGAGCACTTGAGTAATCACAAGAGAGAATATAAAGAATTAGAATCAGAAATTGGTGATTATGAAGTATGAGATAACTTCTATATATAGTTATCAGAGAGATGCAACTCTTAGTGAAGAGTTTCAGCCAAGAGAGACGACTGTTGATGAATTGCAACTCTTCATGGAAGAAGATTTCCATTCAAAATTTTTGCAGTTGAAGCCGGTTAGTCGACTGGTGTTTGAATATTTAAAAATATTTGCCGTTTCAAAAATATAAACAGTGTTCACTGCTGTGCATATGCACAATCAGTCGACTGGCAAGAACAGTCAGTCGACTGGCTGTGCATATATTGCACAGTGAACTCTGTTTGTAAAGAAAAATTTAAAAATTGAAAACTTGAGGATTGATTTTAACATATGTCTAAGACTCAACATCTATAATAGTTACTTTAAGCCTTGATATCCTCTGTTGTCTTCTTTTTGTCATGTATGAATGCAAATTCTTCTTTAGCTTCTGAACTGTCTTGTCATGAATCAAAACTAGTAATTCAACATGGACCTCAGTGATCTTCATGATCCGATTGATGGAGGTGGAAAGAAGCCCTCTGATGTAGATTAGGGAAAATGAAAGAAGATGGATAAGAATTCGATTGCTTTGATTCGTTAGTATCTTGATGATTCAGTTTTCCATCATGTGGCTAGTTGTGAATCCGCGAAGGCTTTGTGGGACAAGTTGGTATCTTTATATGATTCTAAGAGTGCTACTAGTAAGGCTTTTCTGGTATGAAAGTTGGCACAACTGAGATTAGATGAAGAGAAGTCTATTGCAGAGCATTTGAATGAATTTCAAGATGTAATAAATCAGTTGGAAAATGTGAAGGTCAATTTTGATGATGAGTTACAGTCTCTTTTATTAATGAGTTCGCTTTCAGAAAATTGGGAAACTTCGGTTGTTTCATCGAGTAATTCCAGTGCTAATAGAACTATCTCTGTGGAAACTGTTCGAAGCAGTCTTTTAAATGAGGAGCTTAGAAGAATAGGGTCGGGTATGAAATCAATTCAAAGTGAGGCTATGGTGGCAAAAGACTCGAAGAGAGATAAAATTTGAAAGAAGGACGCTAATGGTAAAGGTGTTATCACTTGTCATTATTCTAATAGGAAAGGTGACATACGCAGCAAGTGTTATGCTTATAAAAGAGATCAGAAAAAGGTTACGCATTGTGATACAAGTAATGATGCACATGCAGGTTTTGCTGAAGGTACCGATAGTGATGCTTCTTGTGATGTCCTCTTTAGTGAAAATAAGCCTTGGAAGATGGATTCGGGAGCCAGTTTTCACATTTGTAGAGGTGTGAATTGTTTATCTTCTTATGAGAAGAGTGTTCAGCATGATTAGGACAACCAATGGAGAAGAGCTACCGATTTGTGGTATTTGATCTATCTGATTTCGTATGCATGATGGTGTGATTAGAGAAGTCTCTAGAGTGAGACGTGTACTCACTTGTTCGCATAATCTTATTTCTCTCGGTCAGTTGGATCACCGTGGTTGCACTTATGAGACTCAAGGTGGAGTTTTGAAAGTGAAGAAAGGTGGTCGTGTAAGGATGAGAGGAGTATTGTAGGACGGAAACCTTTATAGCTTGGTTGGTTCTGTAGTCGACAATGGAAAGCGAGTGACGGCTCAAGGTCTTAGTCCACAACAAGGTGGGTCACTGCTTATGATTCTAGCATTGGGGATCATATTTTTGACAGGATTCTTCATGTTGATTATGCTCGTGGGATTGATAGTGATCAGGTAATGAGCTCAGATCGAGTGATAGACGGGTACCGAATTGCAAAATCCACGAAGATAAGACGGAGTTCTTTGTAGCATTACAAACGTTTTTGAGACCGGATTTTTGTGGTGTACCTCATGTGGGAGATGCATCACTTGCAGACGGTGGTTGAGGTTTGTAATTTAGTGTGGTTGAGATATGGGGATTTGTGATATATCTAGATATGACATGCTTGATATGTTGGAGATATATGATTTGGTATCAAGGTAGAGTGTTAAATTTTTGTGATACAAAATCACAAATAGAGGGAAATAAATATGCAAAAGAAAGAAAAAGAAGATTTTGTTTCATCTAATTAATAGGCATATTGAGTATGTTTATGGGCTAATCAAATTATTTTTTGTCATTTAATGTTAACTTGGGCATTAAGTAATTGATTATATAAATAGAGATTAAAAGAGAGGGTTAAAATGTGGCGGAAAATTTATTTGCTAATTTTCTCTTCTTCGTATTTATTCTTTTTCTCCAACAATTTTAACCATATAGATATTTTCTATCTTTCTCAATTTGGTTACTGATTCAATGGTATTTTGTTTACTTTAGCTTTGTTCTGTTAATTGTAAATAATGTTTTAGTGAATCAATAAAGTGGGTGGTTGGGTGGAATGTTTTGTGTTATTGCGTTTTGATTTCAATTCCATCTTGTTTTCAATCCAAGTCATCTCTTTGTGATTTTGGTGACAAAGATCCGTTAAAAAAAGCTCCACAAAGCACTACTGTTTTCATAACAGAAACGCCTATTTGCACATGCTTAATGGAAGTGGGAACGCATCACCCCTTATAGTCCACATGGTGGTTCATACTCTATTGTCTTATAAAATTCATGGTTGTTTCCATATCTAAGTATATAACCACTTACATTGTCACATACCCGAAGATGCGGGACTGTCCCTATTTCGTAGGGCGGTAGTAGCCTATGCTTTAAGTCATTTAATACTTCGTTCATTTTCCCAACACGAGATGCAAAAGGTTATCCCAGGATAAAGCGGAGATATAGCGGAAAGCAACGGAGATGCAATAAACTTCATTACATATAAAATTAAATATTAACTTATCTTCATTCTTACATCATTTGTACACGAAAAGGAAGTATTGTTTAATCCTATATAACAAAACCGAAGAATATCATGATTTATGCAGGCTAGATTTGGTGACTATAATTGATTTCGAATTTATATTGAAAACTTGATTTTTAAAATTAGGTATTTATCCTAACTTTGTTGAATTGGTTTAAAAAAGAATCAGTCAATTTTGTATATTAATGTTGCTAAAACGGGTGCTAAAAAACCTTAACTGAGCAGATGCGACGGAAAATAGTGGAGCTTAAAGCGGATGCATTGTTTAATAGTGTTAAATTAAATTAGAATAGTGGTCGAATAGCACTATGCACTATGATGGATATTTTGTGGGACTCTAGCGGAGGCTTAACTCCACGGCCATGGTCTTATCATCGATCTTCCAGCTCGCACGTCTTTGCATACTATAATGTGTACAATAACAACATAGATTACACAACTAAACGGGCTTATGAGAGGCTATTTGAATTGCTGCTACAGTGGTTCGTTTAATGTGATACTTTCAGGTTTGATTTATGTTTGGTAATAACATCTGGTAGTATTCTTGTCGTCTTGTTCTTTAGTTTTTTTACCATTGCAATAACCGATAAGAAATGTAGGCGCATATGCAACGAAAGAAATTTGTGATTATGATGTAGACGTTTTCAAGTACTTCTATTGATGATTTGTAAAATAACATGCTTGGCACCCACAATGCTCTTGCATGCAAAATTGAACTTTAACATGGATAGGGCTGTTAGTTTTGTACGAGTCTGTCCGATGTTCGTGTCCGTGGACGAAATACGTCTGTTCGAGTTCATTCGATTTTTAATTAGGACACGAGCTAGGACAAGAAAATTTATACGAGCAAAAATCTCATCGGTTTCGTGTTCGTTCGAATTTCTTATAATTCAATATATCTTCTATGTTTCGCAAAACATATATGACAACTATTTGGTTGGTTAATTGAATAAGCATTCATAAAATGTTTATACTTCAATACACATTAGTAAACATAATATAGCTGATGGAAATTTTATTAAACAACATAAAATTTGATGTAAATAGCAATGTTCGTCCGTGTCCGTTCGAGTCTGTGTCCAAAACGTATGTACAAGTCCATTCAATTACATTTAAGACACGAGCTAGGACAAAAAAAATTGTATAAATATAAATCTTGTCTGGTCCGTGTCCGGTCCGATTTTATTTAGGTCAAAAACTGAACACACCTCTGTCATGTCCGACCAATTTACACCCTTAAATATGGAATGAAATTTTCTAGTTCGTAATTATAATACAGTTTGGACATTTTGTTCATTAAGATATGAAATCAAATTCATATTAGGATCTATGAGTTTTGTACAGGATATGTGAAAATTGTAAGTGAAATATTTTTAATAAAATATTTTGTATTTGTTATTTTTCTTTTAAAGAAAAAAGAAGAGAAAGAGAAGAGCAAGTGAGATTGAGAATAGTGGTTTTTCAAGAGAAGGCTGGACCCTTTGGTTATATTAAATAATATTGCAAAAGTGAGCATTTAAAGAAAATAGTAGGATATGGCATTATAAACCGGTCTACCAATTTCAACTTATTCTTCATATGCGACATGATTATTTAACCAAACCTTTATTTGAACAATTCGCTGCATCATTTAATTTTATTCCTTTTTGTTTAACTTTTGTCCAGTCGTCTCTTCTCCTATCAAGTGTTGTTTTTCTAGTTATATTTGAATACTTTTTATGCACATTTTTTTCTTAATTCTGCATTCGTTTTACAAATATTTGCAAAACATCGTTGGTTCTAAAAATCTTTGCAATTCTCTCAAACAATAAATATTTGCAGGACAACCTCAAAAAAACCTGCAAATTATTGCGATTTAAACTGCAAATATTGCAAAGTGCTAGATTTTTATGACTATGTGCAAATTATTGCTATTCTTTTCCCATTTATTTTCCAAATATTCATTGTTTATGCAAAAATAAATGAACTCGGCATTGTCTACATTCTTTCTTAATTTTAATGTAATACCTCTTTATACTTTCTTATATTTATTTTGGTAATGAGTTATTTGGATTTAGTTGTTGATCATTGAAGATTAATTTTTTTTTGGAAGAATGGTGTTGCGGTGTATGATTTTAGAGTTTTAAGGAAAATATAATCATTTGGATCATATAATTTCAAAAGGAGAAGGAGAGTTTCTATGGATTGATGGAGATGGATGTTTTGTGATTTTAAGGGTAATTATTGACTGGAAAAGCATTTTGGATAGAAGCACCAATAGATAAAGGCAAAATTGACTAGAAGAATAAAAGGGAAAAAAGGGACAATAGTTTAATGTAGATTTTCAATTTTGCACAAAATGGGCTTCTTTGTGTCCTGAAATTCCCATAATTCCTTATTCCAATTTCATTTATTCTTACATTAATTCAAATCCCTTTCTCTTCCTCCAAAATTAAATCCAGCTAACATCTCATCAAATCTGCTGCTTCTCACCATTGTCATCTATTTTCCATCATCTTTCACTCCAAATTACTTGTTTATTCCTCTTACAACCACAGTTCTATTAACAAAAATGTGACGACCCGGAATTTTCGAGCATTTAAAATTGGAATATTTAATTGATTTTAAATATTCAATAGAGTAATTTTAACTTGAATTCAAATATCACTATTTATTTGATAATTAAATTATTGAATTAAATCATTTGAAGTTGAGTGAAATATCGAATCGGGAATTTTAAGCTTGTTAAAAGTAATTTGAAGGTTTGTAAAATTTATATTGATAGTATAGAGATAATAGAAGTTGTAAAATTGAAATTAACACTGGTTTGTTCAGTTTTAAAATTTTATAATTTAAATTGAATTTAAAAATAGCCTTCCGAGGCACAGTCTCAGAATTCGACGAAACCAGTTCCATTGGATCCGTAATATTAAATTATTATCGGGTTTCAAATTTCATATTGATTGGAGCTGTTGTGGGAGCATACAAAATATAAACGCGTTGAAAATTTAATTGATATTAATCTGATGAAATTTAATTTAAATAGTTGAGCCTTCTTGTATACGCCTCCTCCCTTAAACTTAAAATCAAATCCAAATTGTCTTCTTGCAGAAGCCATTTTCTTCCCCACTTTCTCTTTAAATTTTTACGTTCCTATCCCCTCTTTCTACAATTCAAATCGCAGAAGAAAAAAAATAAGAAAAAATTAATAGCCGAATTGATTCCCCAAGTCGCAATCCCCTCCTCTTCAATTCACATAAAATCAAAATCGTATTCGAATTCCTCCAGCCGAGTATTTTTTCCTAAATCAAAGAAAATAAAAATGGCCGTACTAAAGCGAAAAAATAAAAATAAAATCAAAATCAAATGAAGTGAATGAAGCTTGATTCGAACGCAAGCCATTGTTCGGTTTCATCAGCATCTAGGGGGGAAGGGTTTATCGCGTTTTGCGCATAAGGAAAGGGGGCAGCGACGACTACTAGGCGATGGTTGGTAGTGGCTCACGCAGGGTTGAGGCCGATTTAGCGTTGCGATTTGACGCGAGTACGTCAACATGGTCGCGCGCGTCGAGGCGAAGAGGATGTTGGCATGGAGGAGATGAATGTGAGGTGGTGGTCAGCAGGCAGAGCACGAAGACATGTTGCGTGATGTTTGGAAATGGAGTGGTTGTTGCAGGCGACGTGATGATAGGCAACGCGTTCACGATGGTTGAGGAGTGTTTTGGCAGTGAGGTATTTCTATAACAGCTTATTTTTCAACTTTATATCTAATCTAAGTGTGTGTGTGTGTGTATATATATATAGCTTAGGAATTTTGATATTGTTGCAGAAAGAAATTTTATTTTTACAGTAGGATTTATAAAACAATTATTTACTCCAATTCCTATATTTATATACATAAGTGTTATTTCGGCAGTAAAGAAATTTCTGTTTGTTAGGTACAGAGGAAAAAATTATACTTATGAATATACACTTGCATATTTTTAATCTTGCTGTTTAATTTTCAATTAAGTATTAGGGTGATATGTATATTATAAAACATATTAAAAACGAATATTTACAAATTCATCAATTGTTATGTAATGGCTAATTTATTTTGAACATTTTTAAATTATTAGTACTCAAGTTTAAACCTTTGAGTTTAATCTATTGATTTTTAGTTCGTTTATCAGTAAATTATTTTTACAGAAAGATTTTAAAATATATAGAGATTTTAAATGTTGAGGAGTTTATATCAAAATAAGATTTTTAATCTATATAAATTGATTTTATAAGTATGGGTTTTAGAAAAAAAACAATATATATATATATAAATAAAAGTATATCTATATAAAACATACACACCTTTTGTCTTAGTAATTTATTGTAAATTAATGGATTATGGTGATTAACTCATTTCACAAACTTATTTAATTATTTCAGTCACTAAAATAATTTATCAAAGGAAAATTAGTTTAAATAAAATTCCTAATTAATTAAATTGAAAAATGGTAGTTAATATTCGATTAGTTCAATGATAATAAATCATATAATGTTATTCAAGGTCTAAAATTGAAGAGAAACAAGCCGGTTTGGATTGGATTGCAAATTAAAGGACAAAGGTGAGTTAATCTAACCCAGTTCAATTCAAATTTAAATTTAAATGATTACATTTAAATAATTGTTTGAATGGTTGAATTGATTGGTGTGTTATAGTATGGTATATTTTGGAATTGTTATTTTATATTATGCCAACGTCTGTGGATGCAGGGAAAACAGGTTGGAGGGATCCAACTGGATCCCTCAACATTTATTTAAAATTATTTAATACCCTCTGTTGTGATTATTTGATATTCTATGATTAATTATATTGAGATATTGAATGCTATGGTTGGATTGGATATAATTGGGTATAATGAATTACCAAAAATATATAAATTGGATTTTGGAAAGAGAAATAAAGGAAATGAATTTGTAAGTAAAATAATTATGGAAACTTGAATAAATTTAAGAATGAATTGGAAAAGAAATAAAGTGCCTTTAAAATTCTAATAAATAAATCTTAAGTTTAGTAAGGGAAATTTGAATAATCAGAAGATTAATGAATTTTAAGTTTCAGTGTTATTATTTTAAAAGAATAAAACATTTATTTAAAATTTAAGATTCAATTTATTGAAAAGAACACAGAAGAAATTGGGAAGAAGCTGAAATTGGTATATTTCAGTTAAATGATATAAAATCAAACGGAAATTAATAATAATAAAAATAAAGTCCATAATTAATGAATTTTGAGATAAACTGATAAGTAAAGAAATTTATTTCAAATGGAATAAATTGGGAATTAATTTGGAAAATTGATTTAAGTGACTGAGGTTGGAAATTCTTCCTGGATAACCAAGTACATTTTCAAAGAAAATTTTTAAATATAAATTAAAAGTTTTTAAGTTGTTTAAAAAGCAAGTTTTAGAAAAATTTATTATTCTAAATATTTAAAATTCTAAAGTAAGTATTTTCTTTTAATCTTTTCCTTTAATCTATTATAGCAATAATTATTTAAAGAGTGACTTAGTATTTTATTTTAAAAAGTGTAAATCTAGTTTTATATTTTATTAAGTAACTTTATTTTCAAATATCCATATAGTATGTATTTTTACAAATTATTGAAGTAATTTTAACTTGGATGTTTTAAAGTATATTTTTGAAAAAAAGGTAAAATGTTTAAATTAATTTAGAAAAATCCAGTTTTGTACTTGGCGATTTCAGTGGAGATAAAAAATATTTGGGAAAGTTTATTCTGGAAAGAAAGAATGGTTTCAAACTGTTTTCAAAAGGTTGAGAATAGAAATATATGTTGTGAAGATATTTTTGAGATTAATAAATAATTTGGAAAATTATTTATTGGTTGATGGATGTTTGTGCATATTAATTGATAGTTAAATAACCGACTATCAGTATTGGACAAAAATGCGTTGATCGATTCGAAGAGACCGGGATCTAGATTTATTTCTCGAAAACCACTTCGATCCGGTTTGTACGTTTCGAGGAAACGAGTTTGGATTCGAAGATGGAGCAGTGAAGTGCAAGGGCTAGTCGCTAAAAATCCTAAGGATATTTCCAAATGGATGTAGTAAGAGAAGTGCCTTCGATTCCGTTCGAACCCAGGACGCACTTGTATGGACGAATGCTTGCGAAACATCGTCAGCTGGACGATGGGCATTCTAAAGGATATGTTCTAAAAAGGTAACGCTTAGCCTCAAGCCTCATCAAATGGGAATGACTGAAAATCAGGGGTTATGTAGCAAGGCTAGGTGGGTAGCATCCAAGCAGGGTGAGGTCATCCCTGTCTAGATGTCCCTTTTTATTTTGGCTTAGTGGGCGGTTGCTGATCCCAACCGTGGGGTGATCTTACTCAGGATTATCCAGTAAGGGGTAGTCCCGGTCTTGTGTTGCAGGGGAGCGGGCGTACTCCTCGGTACGGTGATCTAGGCCCCGTACTGTGACAGGTGGTACCCCAGTGCCTAGTCATTAGTTGGAAATCCATTCTCCCTACGAGCCTTGTACGAGTTTTGTTTGTATTACCCAATCTGTGGCTTGTAGCTGGAATTTAATAGATGTAACAATTTCGGCTATTTTATAAGTATTTGTATATAGACCCTATTATAATATCAGAGGATTTCTATAAAAATTGTTTTAGCTATCGTAAGGTAAAAACCCGACATGTTTATTTGTGGCGTGGTCTTACGAGATGCTTTTGTTTTCAAAGGATTTTTGAAACTTTAATAATCAATTGGGTGTGATTTTCTCACGCTGGTATTCCAGACTGACTCGGGTGTTATTTAACTATAATGCTCGGGTCAGACCGAGTATTATAGGGTACAGGATATGATGCTGTGGAGCTCAGGAGATGAGCTGGATGACGACCCGTACTCTCGTACTTGTTTACATATATTCCGCTGTGTTGAGTTGCTGTGTATCCATTTGTATGTATTGATGTTGAGCTGTGATTGTTGTACTCTGATGATGTAATATATAAACAGAGATATTTGATTTAGAGTAAAGATCATTTATTATCTATTATATTTTATTCCACTGCGATGGTTAGATCATGTTGTTGTTTTCTATTTTCTTCTTCTACCTCATCTTCTTTATCCCAAATGGTTCGTATTTCTATAAAACTTGAGTTGATTTAGATAGAATAGTGTTGACTCAAGGGGTACGGATTTGCGGGTCATTACAAAAAAACTTTATCCACTCTTACAAACTGAAGGTGATTTCTTTTTGAAATATTCCAAGAATGAAAAGTTTTGGAGGTGAGATAAAGACTAAGAAGGAGAGTGGGGTGAGTTTTCATCCATCATGTTTAATTTTTAACTAAATTTTTACTAAATTATAAGATAAATTTTTGATAGAAATAATGTTTTATAGTTTATCACATAAAAATGAATGTTTTTGAGAAGATGCATGGAATTTTATGTAAAAGGGAAGATGAAAGATAATAGTTGTAACAACTTGTTCTTTATAGTACCAAAATCAATGTCTCACATCAACGCCCGACCTTCGAATACCACAAAAGACAGATTATTGGGGTATAATTAAAAACAAACACTACATAAAGGCATAACAATATAATCCCACAGCGGAATGATAATCAATGATATATTGAATATACACAAACAAAATAGAAGGGATGATATATGAGAGGCTGCATTAGTGGAAGTAACTGTTAAGTAAATACCGATATAGAAAATCGGAATAGAATATCTGATACAATAAGTCCTATATATAAATAACATATGTCATGTACTACTACAAATATCTAGTGTGTGTGTGTGTATCCAAGTATCATCTTTGCCTCCAAAGCTCCAGCTGCATCGCTCTAATAGCGCATCCACAAAAGCACTCGACTTCCAAACTACTCAATCGAGTACCCGAGAGTTGTCATGAAATAAAAAGACAAAGACAAAATACGGGTTAGGTATAAATCCTGGTGTGAGGGAAACTATCTCAAAGTATTGTATAGAAAAACTATGTTTATACAAGGGGAACTACTAAGGTAAGTCAGTCCTCTTCACAAATAAGTCTCAGGGATAACCTGAACTGCCCATAAACAAGCAAAGTTAACCCATAAAAAATGTACGAAATCATATCATAACCTGTTCTTCTTCTGTAACCAACGAGTAAGTGCAACTAATATAATATGACGGATACGTGACAATATACCATGATAGGGTAATCCAATATGCTAATGATGAGACAATGCAAATATCACAATTCAAGCATATCCTAGAATACACAATAATATTATCAGCCAACTAATAACACACACAATGTAATGATAAGCGATAGAAAGAGAATATAAATTGATACTCATCATTACCGATGAGTAGAGTCCACGTTAGACTCGTGTCCAAGATAAATAGAGTCAGTACCTAAATATACCATAAACCCTGAGTTGCATCCTCAGTGATCAGTAGATCTTACCATACCCCATTAATGAGCATAAGTTATATACGACCTACTCTAAATATCTAAAACATGAGTCTGCGTTAGACATCGATCTATAATTCAAATTATCATGATCCCATAATTTCCATCAGGGGTCCAAAATAAATAGAGTCAGTACCTAAATGTACCATTGATCTCGAGCCGCATTCCTCTTTAACAGAACTCATGTGGATCTCACTGTATCCCTATAACGAGCATAAGTGATCGCGACCTACCCTGGATGTTTGAAACCTATCTGGACATTATTGTACCCCTATATCGAGCATAAGTGATATATGATCCACTCGTAGATGATCGTTATCATTTCCTCCTCCTAGTCATCATGAATTCCTTGACAAACTCGCATAATGCCTCTACAAAAGAGGGCGATGGGGATATCACATATAATATGCTATTATTGGAACTAGGCCAGCTTGCAGCGGAAGATATGAGCGAATTTCAAAAAATTTAACCATTTTGCATCTTTAACGGGCCTATGAAGTCTAAATATACTTAGAACTTTTCTAAGTTTCTTTTAAATAAAACCAAATTTTATTTAACTTCATAAATAAAGTTTCACTTTAATTTAATGTGTATATAAGTTAGAGTATATCAAATATACTCTTATATACACATTCGTGTTTAAATTTTACTTTTCGAATTTATTCAGAGAAGAAAATATTTTATTTCCATTCTCTTAACTCATTCAATTAATGAGGGGGTATAAATTTATTTAGAGAATGAAACTTTTCATTTTCTTTGTCTTAAATTATTCAATTAATGAGGGATCATAAAGTAAGATAGCGAAGACACTTTTCGTATCCTTATCTTAATTAAATTATATATTTGATTAATAAAATAACATTAATGACTAATCTAAATATGACATGAACTGTAAATATATCCACAGCAAATATTATGCAAGTGCAACATATATGGAGTGTGCATAGTCAGTGGTAATTGATATGTATACATAAAATAAACAAGAACAAATTGAATGGTTATTACACAGAAATTGAAATGGAAATAAATAATGGATGATGAGGGTGATTGATGCAGTTTCCCTTTTCATGAAGTTAATTAGTACAACATATTAATGACAATCAATAGGTACCATAATGTAAGAATATAGAAGATAAATAATGAATTGTATGTATATGTTATTGTCTTAATTAAATAAGAGAAATTGTTTCATACTATGACAACATACAACATATGTAAAATAAATTTTATATGAACATATACAAGTAGATCCAAAAATGAATATATGGATTTCAATCAAAGTTTTCTAATAATATAAATTAGATAGTTATTACAGTCAATTTCAAAACTTGGACTTGTCATTAAAATTTATTTTATTCATATGTAAGTACTTAATGCAACAAAAAGTGCAAGTAATACATACATACATACAAACATACATACATACATACATACGTACATACATACATACATACATACATACATATATTAACATCCAAAACTAAAATCACACTTTGTTATAAAAGATTAAAACATAGATCTACAATGGAAAAATTGTATTGATTTCGTATAAATTTCATTTTTAACTCTAGATAGAATTCGATCAATAAACATGAAAATGTAAATTTCCAGTTTTAAAGAAATGGAATTTAAATTAAATGTTAAAACATAGAATTAAAATAAAACATTGTAATTTAAAATATATAGATTTAGTTTCAATTTAACAAAGTAAAGAAAAACAGCTAATCAATTCTAACATGTAAACATTCAGGTCTGAAGAATTACACTTTAATTAGAATGTTTAAAAACATAGATCTACACTTAAATATTGTTTTAAAAACATAAACAAATTTAATTTTGCTCTATCAAATGAAAACTCAATCATATCATTCAACAAATAATTCAATCAATTTTTTGATCAAGCAAGACAGTAATGCATCATACAAATTATGAAAATCAAATTAAATTTTCATCAAACATTGCAAAATCACCATCTATATATAGAAAATAACATACCTTGCTACTCAATCCTTAAAACACACCTTGTTGATGTTGCCTTTGATTCGCACCTTGAATGAAGAATGCTTCTAGATCCGATTGAATTACCTTATGATGTTGCCTAGAAATCACACCTTAAATGATGATATCTTCTTAGATCTTTAATATCTATGCCTTATCCTTGCAAGAGATGGATGAACCATTTTTGTTTTGTTTTATTTGATCGTTTTATTTGAAGTTGAAAGATTTTGGAAATCTGTTTTTTTGTCATGGAAAGTTAGGAAGAGAGAAAGAGATAAAATGAATGAGAATGAGTCATAGATACAGAATGAATTGGAAAATATGTTTTATTTGAAAGAATGAAACTTTTCTCATTCTTTAATTAAAACTTCCTTAATTAATTCCCTTGATTGTTTTTCTCTCTCTAATCCTTTCTTTAAATGCATGTTGTCAAATGACATACATTTTTCATAAATCATGTCATCAAATGACATAAAATTTACATAAACCATTTCATACATTTATCTTTAAATTACATTGATATCGTATACCAATGCACGCAACTATAACTTGTATAAATGCATTAAAATAATTACAAAAAACTTTCAAACATCAAATAAAGAATAATTAATATTTCTCAAATATCAATTAATTTAATCAATTTACAATATCCTATAAATTAATTACATCATGTGGTTTTCCAAAGAATTCATTATTACGGGTGTGCGACTCCAAGGTGTAAATTCAGTCGGCGATTAATATCAAACTATTTGAATATTAATGTTGACACGTCGCTTAGTAGGTGGTGTGACATTTTGATTGAATTTATCGCTTACGCAAATTTTGGTAAAATCCAATTTTACTTATTATAAGCGGTACCCGATAGTGACAATTATTCACACCAATTCTTTTCGACAAAACTATATCACATTAGGACTTATAGAATTTGGTAACGGTCAAAATTCCAGTATCGTCCGCATTCAACATTATAGTCCAAACACAAAGTCATTGTTCAATAATAACGATTATTATTAATCGAAGTGCTCTGGCTAGAAACTTTGACTTTAAGTTTACTTCAGTTGACAGTAATGCTAACCTCATATAACCGATGAGACAAATCCTCTCTTGAATAGTGTTCCACTTCCAATGCTTCCACTCGACCCAACTATAGTCGTTCGATGGATGTCGTGCTATGATTTAACTATAATCAAAGCGGAGCTTCCACATTGAAGATAAATAGTATTCTCAAGTCGGGATAACAATGTAATTAGTCACATCGATATTCTCTGCTTGACGTTAGTTATATTAACCAATAGAAAACTATCGAGTGAGTCATTCCACAGTTATCCAATAACTATCAATGCGTAACCTCTTAGTGCCCCCAGTAATCATGAGTAATACACTGCCCAACATTTGAAGAGCGTTACGTACTCTGGTTTCAACGGATACATCAATATCCAGTTTGATGCATTTTGACTAGGAATATTTAAAATGATACATTTGTTTCATTGTGTTAAATTACTCATAGTTACAACACTTTGTAACTACTATCACAAAATATACCATTTATGGATTTTCTATTAAACATACTTCTAATTAAATTGATTAATTAATATAACCACTTTATATCAAGTAAATAATAGAAAGAAAATACCTTTATTTTGAACAGGATTAGTCAACTAGTTAGAAATATGTAACAAATTATATAATTTCCCCTAAGGCATACCTCTAACTCTATCAATCTCCCACTTGCGCTTGGGGTCAATTATGAAATCTTATTCCAACTTCTCCGATCAGTTTTATCAAAGCCAATTGGATTCGCCCCTTTGTGATTGGGTATGTTATTATGTTTTAATTATCTACCCTGTCAATCAGCTCTCTCCGATGGTGATAAACTACTTTATTATGCGGAACGATTCGGGGTATATCTCTCGACTTCTTGTGAGATATAAGTTCTGTTACAAACTATAGTGCGACATTGTTATCATATAACAATGTTACGAGATTCTCAACATTTGGAATCGGCTCGGTTATAAATTTGTGCACTTATATTTTTTGTATACATTGTTTTTATCACGACGCTATTCAACGCGATGTACTTTAGCTTTTTTCATTGAATCAGCCATGGTCTTCCATTTGGAACATTTCCAACATAAAAATTCTTGACTTGAATTTATTATTGGCAAACTATACTCAATATCACTTTGAAGTTTGAGTCCGAACACTCTTTCATAAGGAGTTTCTGTTTCGGTAAACAATTCTTTAGTATTTTCATAAATACACAAGAACACTTCAAACAACCATTTAGTGATATCAATTTGGATTTGATATTTGCTTCATGTATCAAATACATAAACAAATCACGTTACCGTAGACAACATAACATGTATGATAATTTCTATTGCCAATGCATAAAGAACTAATCTCACATGCTCCATATTAGACAATTTAATAAGGTATCTTTGCATATCAATTGGGGACATTCCTAGTATCTTTTATATTCATTATAAAAGACATCATTTACACTCTAAAGTTGAGCATTAAAACAACTAAGGTTGATTTTAACACAAGTGCATCGTTAAAATCAACAATGTGTTGTTATAGTTTACAAATATCAATGTACCTTTTAACATTCTTTCTTATGAACACACGCTTCCTTTGCATTTTGATTGATAATGAAACTATTTGATATTTCTATCAATTTTTTTTAAAAATTTGATGCTTATAAAATGATACTCTCTATTATTTCTTGGATCATATCCAAAGACCCACACACAAAGTCATACTAGGTGGTAAATTTGTGAGTAACTTCAAATTAACTTGAGCACGTTGAATACTGAATCTATTACGCTAATTTCAACAATTGAAATTTGCGATATTGTTATTATCAACATTGCTTATTTAATTCCAACCGCATTAGTCTTACTTATAAGGACACAATCGCGGCCAATGAATCACATACCTTCAGTTACGACTATCAAAATCATATTTTCATAGCGTACTTGGAATTCTTTTGGATTTGCGCTTCAATCCTATCATAGAGTCAACACTCTTAATGGTTTAATTAAGCAACCGAGGATTATATATTTTGGATATTGATAAGAAACTCATAATTTCAATTATGCGAGAATACTTATTAAACACTATAATACGACGCTTTCGTTTAGGTTAGTTAATTTCATTTCATTTCATCTAATTAGTTCTATCGATTGATCGTTTCTATTTCCATTTTACTGCAATAATTCCTTAAATAAATTCCTTCAAAATGAAGTTTGTATTTCTTGAAACAATGTTTGTTTCTCAGTGCAACAGAGTAGGTATTCATAAATGTTTTGTAAGTTTCTTTATTTATAAAAATGATTTGGTTTCAGTTTACAAAACTTACGTTCAAAACATAAATATGTCATCTGACGACAGTCTTTCCCAAAATCCTTTTGGGCGGATTCATACAAGTTCCCTTATGAACAATTATTACGTGCAATCTTTTGACTTACACAACCTGCCAACTCCTTAACATAGGATATGTTGAAGTTTCTTATAAACCCTTATCTTGTGTGAGTTTGTAAACTGGTTTCTAAACTATTATTCAGATGAAATAATATTAAGCTTGTGCACTACTCTAAAATACATGACCATATAGAAAGGAACCAACTCAACTTCACTCACAATTAATCGTACATTATCTAACAAAGTTCGATTATTTCTTATCGATGCATCATTATGTATTACATGGAGGAGTGACTTTTTTAGATTGAATCTTTATTCATTTTTAGGTACGTTTAAAACCCTTTCCAATATACTCACTCACTCGATTAAATTGAACCATTTCTATCCCATGTTAATTTATTTGATTTTGTTTTCTACCCTATGAGTTTACTATAAATATACTGCATGTGTATCAAATACACATGTCCATGTCAGTGATTACTCATCGGTGAACATGACGAAGTACATGGAACTATTTTGGTATTAATAAACTTACGGTTGCATGCATACACACACAGACATATACATATATATCAATCTGAAGAGTTCATCAACTCTTATGATGCTCCCACTAATAGGATGCACAACTCTTCAATTGTTAGTGATATAATTAACCAATGTCATATGATTCATAATCATATAATAAAAAGTATTTCTCAAAGTTATGACTTAGTCTATAATTCCAAAATAATTGTAAATAATTTGAGATACTTTTGTATTGTCAGTGCATCACTTTTGTTGTGAAAACAATTACCACATCATAGTTTTTATTTCATATGAATATTCATATTGAAATATAGCTATTTCTATTTCTCGTCAATTACCGAAAAATAGTCATTATTTCATAAATAACGTTCGGTACATTTTATGATTTTTTTTTTCATAATACGATGCAATCAATAAGTGCTATATGGCATGCTCCCTCTATTTCTGTCACTGCTATAATAGCATACTAAATTTGGAGGCCCATCATCCACTTAATACATTTTATTTATTTCATACTGTACCTAATTTACAGCGGAAAGTTCTTTGTTCAACTATCCTAAACTCAAAATAATAAATCAAATAGAAAACAATTTTCTATATGAAAGTACATTTTGAAATAGAAATCATATTTATTATTCCAATGTTAAGTATCAATCATAATTATTACAATTCTCATTTCCGTTGTTTCTTTATGAAGTAAACATGATGATTCACTCTCTTCATCCCAACTACGCCTTAGATCATATCTACTCTTGTATATTCGCTATTATTTCTAAATGGTCAAATCATTCAAAACAAAACCCTTACTACAATATCATAACAAACTCTTTACAAAAGCGCATTCAGTTATCCTTAGCTTTTAAGGATATTAGGTATGTTCCGCTTTACTTAAACTGATCAAACTCACAATTCAGCGATCGAGTACTTTGATTTACATTGTAGTTTTGGACTAGTGTTACGTTTAACATGATACCATCATTTTGTAATTAGTCAGATTGAATACTCGATCTCACACTAAGGTCTGGTTTGGTTTTTCGGATAAACTAATTTCATCGAAATATAGTACACTAAAAACTCTAACCGTTTATAACATTTCGATGGAATTGTATATGGATCAAATATCTATAGTCTTGTATTGGCTTTAGAGTTCGAAACTCATAGAATATGATACACGATCCCGACCAAATAAATGCGTAAGTGACCAAACTACGAACGTATTCAGTAGTTGTAAAATCAAGCACTTGCATGGGTGTTGAAACGTTAACATGAAATAATCTTTTATTGATAAGTATATGTTATATTTCTATTTATCAATCTTCAATTCATTTGTATATCTTAATTGATAAACATTTTACCAATCTTATAAAATGCAAAATTTATCATTGCAAATAATTATAATATTATTAGCATACATTCTTACAATATTAGAAAGGTTAAATGTTACCATTTAATTTTTCTAATAAGGTTCCCATTGGTCTTTTATGTTTCTCCAAGCCCTAAGATGAAACATAGAAGTCTTTTGACTTCAATAGTGGTTTTTGGGACTTGTTTGTCTTGGTATTCTGAGTTTGAACTTGTTCAACAAATCATAGGCCCACAAACGATGGATAACTTCTTATCGGTTGTATCACATGCAACTCCTAGCTCATGTTTCTTTGTTCTAATGTCATTTCGACCTTGACTTTCCTCAACAAACCATAAGAGATTATTCGCTCGTACCTATCATATCGCAATGGCCTAAGTTTAGTATATATGTCTTGAGTTTTCTCAACAAATACATATAGTTATCTTACCTCGTTTATTCAATAAATTAATAATACTACACATAACATCTCTATCTTGAGTTTGCTCAACAACTATAGAGTATGCAAATAATTTATTGATATATATATATATATGGTAGAGGACAACATTGTATTGAAGATTCATAATCTTTAATATATTATTGAGTGATATCAACTTATGAAATAATGTATTTCTTGTGTAATACCATCGTAATTCAAGTGTCAGACACATCAGAAATCACGATATGCCTACATTTACGTGTGTATTTATTCCTTAAGTCTATTTGGTTTTTTTAATGTTCTACCTTTAGTTTATACATTCATATCATATAAGTTTTATTAGTATATAACTTTTATATTTCATATTACTTATATGATTGTCTTATTGTAATATTTTATGTAACAACCCGCATATTTATCGGTTTCAATATTTAAATATTTTATTTAAATAATTTATCGATACTCGAAATTTGGTCCGAAAAACTACTTTTTGCATACGGTCGAATTAGGACTCGGGACCACTGCCATTGAGTTTAAAATGACGTTTGCGATCTTTTTAAGTGTAAACTTTGATATGTTTGGAGTTAGTCAAGTTTTGCTACATTTTCACTTTGGGTTTGGGTTTGGGTTCAGTCCTATGTTTAACTTATACTCAAATCTGAATCACTCCCCCCATTCACTCTCACTTCCTCCTCTATTCAGTTCTAAAGCATAAATGGTTGGAGAGATGGGAAATTAAAACTCCAAAACCCTAGTCTTCCTTAGCAAATCCAACTTCTAGCTCCAAATTCAAGAGAACCCATTGGTAAGTTTCTCTTCATCTTCTCCAACTCATTCTCTTAATCAATTTCAGAAATTCCTAAACCTAACTTTGGGAATGTTCTTCTTTTAAAGCTTAGAATCAAGCTTCTTGAGTTGGATTTGAAGAGCGGTTGATTCTTCTTTGCTTTCAAGCTTCTTCTTCAATCGTTTGGGTTCAAAGGTGAGATTTTTATCTCACGTCTATGTCTATAATTATCTTCAATTGTTAGGTATGAATTCCTAACACTTGTTCTTGTGCAATTGATCTTGGTTTGGATTGATTTGGTATATATTCCAATTTTTGGTGTTTTGAAATCAAAATCTAAGATATTTGGACATTGATATTTGAGGCGTATCAAAGAGCCATTAAGGCTGGGTTGCCGCGTGGCGTAAACCCTTGGTCGTCATTTGCTCGTTCGATCATTTCCGATATTCGTTTGGCCATTTTTGGTCGAGGTTCAGGAAATCCTCAAAATTCCAGTTTCAGACATCTGAATCTGGGATTTCAGACGTCTGAATTGGCTCATTTTCAAACAGAAAGAAAATAGGATAAAAACGCCTATTTCAGACGTCTGAAACATTTGTTTCAGACGTCTGAATCATGTTCTGGAAAATTTTAATTTTTCCAGATTCATACGTCTGAACCACTTGTTTCAAACGTCTGAAACTGTAGTATTTTGCCTGCTTGCCTTTTTGTTTAAGAATTCCAATTTAAATCGATTCGTGATGATCCTATTTGTTGTTATCATTTATTATGACTTTGATGACCCCTTTTTAGGGATTTTTGAGTATCCATTTTGATGGATTCTTTATTGGTTTCTTTGGATTTTATTCACGTCTTCGAATGTGAATTTTAGTGATTGATTGTTCCTACAATCTTCTTTGTGATTTGTCACTTTAAAAATATAAAGGTTTCAATACTGGTAGTAAATATCAAAATTCTTTCATCAAAACGATTTCAACACTATTTTATTACAAAGCTCGTTTCTTAAACCGTTTTCCAATCTGTTAGTATATACAAGCCTTTACCTCACTCGTATGAGAAATCTAATTAAATGGCTTAGTAAAACAAGTGGTATGAAACGCTTGCGTTTACTTCGTCGGTTAATTCTTGGACTTGTTCGATTGAACCTCTTGTGACAATTTTCTAGTGGAGATCTACAATTTGTTCGTAAATACTTAAGTTAAGCTAGTGGTTATAGGACATGAAGCTAAGCTCATATATTTACTAGATTACTGTAATTGACACTTCTCTTTGATCATGACGATCATTTCAAGATTTAGACTAGCAATTGTGCGATGTCTCTTTGTTTGTGGGGTTAGACTTGACCCCGTTTCTGTGTGATTTTGACTCACGCATGTGGGGTAGCTCCACATGGCCTACAGGCCGCTCGTGTGTCAAAAATTAATGGCTAGCTGCCATGAGATAGCTTCTCGTTCGTGTGATACATATGTTGGTGAGCTTTAATGCTCCCGTTCGTGTGATAGGCCTCCCCCCTTTCTTGTGATTTCTGGATTTCGTGTGTTGAATTCTGGAATTTACGCTTCATCTATTTTTGTGATTTCTATTGATATGATTTATCAATTATTGTGCATTAGTGAATTCGTGTGTCATTGACTTGTTGTGAATACAAGTTTTGGGTATGGAACCCTTTTTGGATCTTTGTGAAGATTTTTGTGACATTGATTAATCTCATGTTGAGTTTCAATTTCATACTTATAGTAGTATGCCTTTATGGTTATCATATGTTTATGCCATATCTCTTGTTCTATATCATGTCATCTGATATTTATAGCTAGACAGATCCGTTTATTATTTTCTTATAAATAATACTCGGGTCAGACCGAGATGTTACAGGTGCTTCTGCTTGACTCCTTATCGGACCATCATATGATCTTTTGGCTAACTACTCTAGTTTAGTAGTTTTTGGTGTATACATTTGAGAAATAGACTCCTTGATGTATACATATTCTTTTGTTAAGCACTTGTATCTATTCTTTTGTGTTAGTGTGGATCTTTTTGACCACTGCTCTGATATACACTTTTATGTGTTAGATATATATTCATATCTTCTTCCGCCTTTGTGATATGAATTATCTGTGACTGATTTGTGTTATTCTTATTTCTATATTTGTTTCCGAAGATTATTATAGCCACTGTGTAGTATCTTTGTGTTTGTATCGGTATGTTGGATTTCCTCTTGAAATAAAATGCATGTTATACTATCTGACATATCGGTGCTCGTGCAAAGCAATTACACGAATGGTCGCTCCTCGACAGCCTTATTCTCCGTGCTAGTTGACAGCATTACACCTTAGTGTTCTTGGCTAGCGTGGGTATAGAGGTGGTGCGTCACAGCTTGGTATCAGAGCCAAACTTCGGAACAATTTGGAATATTATAACAAGGATCATCGTCCTAAGTCTTTCTTAGGAGTCGTGCTTTAGGATTTAATTCGTGTCTTCATACCGATTTATCCTATTTTCTTTATGATTCCTTATTTTATCTATCAAGATTGCTTGATATTCATTTTGTGAATAACCTTCTTCTTCTTCCTTCTTTCTTTCTTAAGGAAGAGAAATGGTTAGACCTAGTCGTCCCAGAGCTGGACCATCTAGTGTTCCACCCCAAGATGGAGTTTTTACGACTACCCAGCAACTTCTTGACCTTGTCACGAATGCTCAAGCGGCTGGTTCTAATCCGGAACCTACTCACCCTAAATCTGGGTTTGCATGTTTGTGCAATGATTACACTAACCTGGGCGGGAAGCCATTTAAAGGTTCTGAAACTATTATTGAAGTCCAGGCTTGGTTAAGGACATGCGATCAAATCTTTTCTCGCATGAACCTCATTGATCTTCACCGAGTTCAGGTGGCTTCTAGTATGCTCTAAGAAAGAGCATTGGACTGGTACGAACTTCTTATTTCTGAGATTATTGAAGCGGATCTCACCTGGGAGCAATTCCGAGAATGCTTCGAATTAAAATTCGTGCCAGAAGCAGAGAAAGTAACATTGGCTCGGCGTTTCATAGACCTTGTTCAAGGTGAATCTTCCGTGGCAGATTATGTTGCATCCTTCGAGTCACTTTCCAAATATGGGGTTGAATACATCAACACCCCATTGAAGGAGAACCAAAGATTTGTCTATGGCTTAAACAAGAATCTCAAGAAGCCATTACTTCTAAAATTAGAAGTTCCCTTCGACCAACTCATTGATATCGCTCTTCGTCTTGAAGAGGCGAATAGGGAAAGTGATGTTGAAGTGGTGGGTTGCAAACCAAACTTCAGCAACAAGAAAAGGCCAAACAAATTCAAAGGTCCTTATCCCAATAAGAAAGGGAAGCAAGCAACTCCTGCTGCAAAGATCTTTTCCTCTACTGAAGGGAAATGCTTTAACTATGAACAAGTATTCAAAGCCTCGTACTTGTCGTTATTGCAAAAGCCCGGATCATTATCTATCTTCTTGTCCCAAACTTCAAAATAGGAAGGAGGGAAAGCTTAATGTTGCTCAAGCCCCTGGCAACACATCTTGTGGCCAAGGTATTTCTCATTCTATCCTTGATGGCATTATTTTATTTCGTGATCATCCTATTCGAGTTCTTTTTGATACGGGTGCGTCCCATTCTTTTATATCAAAAGAGCTTGTTGATACTTTTTCTTTAAGTGTTGTTGCTTTAATGACTTCTTTGAGAATTACGAATCCGGTTGGTGGATCCGCAACAATCAGTTTATTGTGTAAAGATGTCGAGATTATTTTGTGTGATTTTTCTTTCCTAGCCGATTTGCATGTCATGCGTTATTTAGGCTTTGGAATGATTTTGGGAATGGATTGGCTTAACCGTTATGAAGCTCATATCCTATGTCCTGAGCGGACTATTCATCTTCGACATCCTTAATCTGTTAAGAAGATTTCTATTAATCTTAAAGATTCGGATTCCAGCTTGGTTGCATCTTTATATTCTTTAAATCCTCGTGATGACGATAATGATGATGAGGAAGATATTATTTCTCTTATTCACGTTGTTCGTGAATTTTCCGACATATTTGAGCCCGTTTTAGGATTACCACCTAAGCGAGCAATTGAGTTCAGAATTAATCTTATCCCTGGAGCTCAACCTATTACTCGTCCTCCTTATTGTATGTCCAATAAAGAAAATGAAGAGATGCGTAAACAATTATCTGAATTGGAGACTAAGCAATTTATTCGCTCTAGTTCCTCGCCTTGGGGAGCTTCGGCTATTTTCGTAAAGAAATCTGATGGTACTCTTAGGATTTGCGTTGACTACCGCAAGCTTAATGATCTTACTATCAAAAATAAATATCCTTTACCTCGGATTGATGATTTATTTGACCAACTTAGTGGTGCTAGAGTCTTTTCACAATTAGACTTAGCTACTGGATTTCATCAGCTTCGTATTGCAAAGGATAGCATTCCTTTGACATCATTCTGTACTCGTTATGCATCTTATGAATGGCTTGTTATGCCATTTGGTCTAACGAATGCTCCGGCTTATTTCGTTGACCTTATGAATAGAGTTTTCAAAGACTTCCTCGACCGGTTTGTTATCATCTTTATTGATGATATTCTTGTGTATTCAAAAACCAAGGAGGAACATGAGAAGCATCTTCGGATTGTATTAGAAACTCTTAGGAGAAATCAATTAAAACCAAATTTTTCTAAATGCCGCTTTTGGCAATCGCGTGTGAAGTTTCTCGGTCATATTATTTCCGAATCCGAGATTTCGATGGATCCTTCAAAGATTGAAGCGATTCAAGATTGGAAGAGACCGGAGAGTGTGACGGAGATTCGTAGTTTTCTTGGATTGGCGGGTTATTACCGCCGTTTTATCAAAGACTTTTCTAAGATTTTCGTGCCTCTCACTAGCTTAACGAAGAAAGGTGTTAAATAGATTTGGTCGGACAAATGTGAAACTTCTTTTCAGAAACTAAAGGAACTTATTTCTAATGCTCCTATTCTTGTTATTCCCGAGGGGAATCAAGATTTCATTGTTTATATCGATGCTAGTCGTGTTGGTTTGGGTGTCGTTCTTATGCAAAGAGAACGTGTTATTGCTTATGCTTCTAGGCAATTGAAGCCTGCTGAGACTAGATATGCCACTCATGATTTAGAGCTCGCGGCTATTGTTTTTGCTCTTCAGATTTGGCGTCATTATCTTTTGGGAGAGAAATTCATTCTTTATACCGATCATAAGTCTTTGAAGTATTTATTCTCTCAAAAGGAACTTAATTTGCGTCAACAACGATGGCTCGAGTTCCTTGCTCCTTATGATCTTGATATTGTTTATACCCCTGGTAAGGGTAATCGTGTCGCCGATGCTCTTAGCCGTAAACAACAAGTTGTTGTTTCTATGATGATATCCGAATGGAACGATCTCGAGATTTTATCCACTTGCGAAATTCGAGACCGTGTTTCCGATTTATGTTCATCTCTTGTTTTGTGTAGCCTTGAGGCTCATCCTTCTCTTTTAGACCGCATTCTTGAAGCTCAAGGGCTTGATCCCGAATTGGCTCTTCTTGGCCAAAAGGTTAAGGATTAAATTGATATTGAAGGTTTGAAAGACTTTGATATTGATTCTCGTGGCGGCATTCGGAAATTTGGTAGACTTGTCGTGCCAAATATTAGTGATCTTCAAAAAGACATCTTCGAAGATTTCCATCGTTCTAAATTTACCATTCATCCCGGTAGCAGTAAAATGTACGCGGATATGAAGCGACTTTATTATTGGGAGGGAATGAAACTTGACATTGCTAACTTTGTTAAGTGTTGCATGACTTGCCAACTCATTAAGGTCGAACATCAAAGGCCCGGTGGGTTATTGCAACCTTTAGAAATTCCAATTTGGAACTGGGACCAAATTTCCATGGATTTTATAGATGGCCTTCCCCGTTCTCGTTCGGGTCATGATAGCTTATGGGTGATTGTTGATAGACTTACTAAATCTGCCCATTTTATTCTCGTTCGGTCTAACCGAACCGTTCCTCTTTTGGCCAAACTCTTTGTTAAAGAGATTGTTAAATTACATGGAGTTCCTACTTCTATAGTTAGTGGTCGTGATCCATTGTCTACTAGTGTATTTTGGAAAAGTCTTCAAAAAGCTTTAGGAACGAAGCTTAATTTTAGCACCGCTAATCACCCCCAGTCCGATGGACAAACCAAGCGTGTGAATCAAACTCTTGAAGATCTTCCTCGTGCATGTGTTCTTGATTTTGGTGGAAGTTGGGAAGATCATATTTCACTTGTTGAATTTTCCTATAATAATAGCTTCCAATCTAGTATTGGTATGGCACCTTTCGAGGCACTCTATGGAAGGCCATGCCGATCTCCTTCTTGTTGGCTTGAGGCCGGTGAGAAGCCGGTTTTAGGTCCAGATTTTATTCGTGATTCCACAGAAAAGATTGACCTTATTCGTCATAGGATGAAAGAAGCCCAGAGTAGACAAAAATCCTATGCCGATAACCGAAGAAGGAAATTAGAATTTTCTGTGGGAGATCTTGTGTTCATTCGTGTGTCACCTATGAAAGGTGTTGTACGTTTCAGTCGATCGGGAAAGTTAGCGCCTCGATATATTGGGCCCTTTTCTATCACTGAACGTATTGGTTCAATGGCTTATCGCCTATCATTACCGGCTCAGTTTTCTGCCATGCATGACGTGTTTCCCGTTTCTCAATTACGGAAGTGCCTTCGCGATTCCGGTTCTATTCTTGAGCCCGGTGTTGTGGAAGAGATTGAAGTTTCGCCTAATTTAACTTATGAGCAGCATCCTGTTCGTATTATTGCTTCGGAAGTCAAACGACTTCGAAACAAGGATGTCCCGCTTATGAAAGTTCAATGGTCTTCAAATCCTAAGGATTGTTCTTGGGAATCTAGAGAGTTCATCGAGCGATCACATCCGGACTTGCTTTCCCGTCCTCTTTAAGGTGAACATTTTATTTCAAATTTCTTTTGTGCTGAATATGCTTTTATGGTTGTTACTTTATATTTTCTTCTTAAATATTGCGAGGACGCAATTTCTTTAACGAGGGGAGTCTGTAACAACCCGCATATTTATCGGTTTTTATATTTAAATATTTTATTTAAATATTTTATCGATACTCGCAATTTGGTCCGAAAAGCTACTTTTTGCGTACGGTCGAATTAGGACTCGGGACCACTCCTATTGAGCTTAAAATGACGTTTGAGATCTTTTTAAGTGTAAACTTTGATATGTTTGGACAAGTTTTGCTACTTTTTCAATTTGGGTTTGGGTTCAGCCCTATGTTTAACTTATACTCAAATCTGAACCACTCCCCTCATTCACTCTCACTTCCTCCTCTATTCAGTTCTAAAGCATCAATGGTGGGAGAGATGTGAAATTAAAACCCCAAAACCCTAGTCTTCCTTAGCAAATCCAACTTCTAGCTCCAAATTCAAGAGAACCCATTGGTAAGTTTCTCTTCATCTTCTCCAACTCATTCTCTTAATCAATTTCAGAAATTCCTAAACCTAACTTTGGGAATGTTCTTCTTTTAAAGCTTAGAATCAAGCTTCTTGAGTTGGATTTGAAGAACGGTTGATTCTTCTTTGCTTTCAAACTTTTTCTTCAATCGTTTGGGTTCAAAGGTGAGGTTTTTATCTCACATCTATGTTTATAATTATCTTCAATTGTTAGATATGAATTCCTAACACTTGTTCTTGTGCAATTGATCTTGGTTTGGATTGATTTGGTATATATTCCAATTTTTGGTGTTTTGAAATCAAGATCTATGAAAATCCTATTATGGATATTTGGACATTGATATTTGAGGCGTATCGAAGAGCCGTTAAGGCTGGGTTGCCACATGGCGTAAATCCTTAGTCGTCATTTGCTCGTTCAATCGTTTTCGATATTCGTTTGGCCATTTTTGGTTGAGGTTCAGGAAATCCTCAAAATTCCAGTTTCAGACGTCTGAATCTGGGATTTCAGACGTCTGAATTGGCTCATTTTCAAACAGAAAGAAAACAGGCTAAAAACACCTATTTCAGACGTCTAAAACATTTGGTTCAGACGTCTGAATCACGTGTGGAAATTTTTAATTTTTCCAGATTCAGACGTCTGAACCACTTGTTTCAGACGTCTGAAACTGTAGTATTTTGCCTGCTTGCCTTTTTGTTTAAGAATTCCAATTTAAATCGATTCATGATGATCCTATTTGTTGTTATCATTTATTATGACTTTGATGACTCCTTTTTAGGGATTTTTGAATATCCATTTCGATGGATTCTTTATCGGTTTCTTTGGATTTTATTCACGTCTTCGAATGTGAATTTTAGTGATTGATTGTTCCTACAATCTTCTTTGTGATTTGTCACTTTAAAAATATAAAGGTTTCAATACTAGTAGTAAATATCAACATTCTTTCATCAAAACGATTTCAACACTATTTTATTACAAAGCTCGTTTCTTAAACCGTTTTCCAATCTATTAGTATATACAAGCTTTTACCTCACTCGTATGAGAAATCTAATTAAACGGCTTAGTAAAACAAGTGGTATGAAATGCTTGCGTTTACTTCGTCGGTTAATTCTTGGACTTGTTCGATTGAACCTCTTGTGACAATTTTCTAGTGGAGATCTACAATTTGTTCGTAAATATTTAAGTTAAGCTAGTGGTTATGGGACATGAAGCTAACCTCATATATTTACTAGCTTACTGTAATTAACACTTCTCTTTGATCATGACGATCATTTTAAGATTTAGACTAGCAATTGTCTGATGTCTCTTTGTTTGCGGGGTTAGACTTGACCCCGTTTCTGTGTGATTTCGACTCACACATGTGGGGCAGCTCCCCATGGCCTTCGGGCCGTTCGTGTGTCAAAAATTAATGGCTAGCTACCATGAGATAGCTTCTCGTTTGTGTGATACATATGGTGGTGAGCTTTAATGCTCCCGTTCGTGTGATAGGCCTCCCTCCTTTCTTGTGATTTCTGGATTTCGTGTGTTGAATTCTGGAATTTATGCTTCATCTATTTTTGTGATTTCTATTGATATGATTTATCAATTATTGTGCATTGGTGAATTTGTGTGTCATTGACTTGTTGTGAATACAAGTTTTGGGTATGAAACCCTTTTTGGATCTTTGTGAAGATTTTTGTGATATTGATTAATCTCATGTTGAGTTTCAATTTCATACTTATGGTAGTATGCCATTATGGTTATCATATGTTTATGCCATATCTCTTGTTCTATATCATGTCATCTGATATTTATAGCTAGACTGATCCTTTTATTATTTTCTTATAAATAATACTCGGGTCAGACCGAGATGTTACAGGTGCTTCTGCTTGACTCCTTACCGGACCATCATATGATCTTTTGGCTAACTACTCTAGTTTAGTAGTTTTTGGTGTATACATTTGAGAAATAGACTCCTTGATGTATACATATTCTTTTGTTAAGCACTTGTATCTATTCTTTTGTGTTAGTGTGGATCTTTTTGACCACTGCTCTGATATACACTTTCATGTGTTAGTTATATATTCATATCTTCTTCCGCCTTTGTGATATGAATTATCTGTGACTGATTTGTGTTATGCTTATTTCTATATTTGTTTCCGAAGATTATTATAGCCACTGTGTAGTATCTTTGTGTTTGTATCGGTATGTCGGATTTCCTCTTGAAATAAAATGCATGTTATACTATCTGACATATCGGTGCTCGTGCAAAGCAATTACACGATGGTCGCTCCTCAACAGCCTTATTCTCCGTGCTAGTTGACAGCATTACATCTTAGTGTTCTTGACTAGCGTGGGTGTAGAGGTGGGGCGTCACATTTTATTTATTTAAATCTTATTTAATTAATTTAAATTAATTAACCCTTTAATTAATTTTATATTAGTATTCCAATACAACATTTATATTGGACATATCTACTATAACCTTTATAGCGTATACTATAACCTTTATAATTTAACATATATATCTTATATAGACGTATTTTATTTAATTAATTAATTTTTAATTAATTTTTTTAAATAAATTTTTTTAATTAAATTATATTAATTTAAAGTTATATCTTATATACATACATGTATGCTTATGTCATCTTAAACAATTTTACATAACATAACATACCATAACGCGTATCAACATATATATATATATATATATATAATACATGCATATATATATAATATATATTAATTAATAAACTCGATTAATTAATTTGTTTTATAAATCTTATTAATAAATTTTAAATTTCAAAATTAATATTTAAATAATTTCAAAATTAATATTTAAATAATTTCAAACATTTTAAAATTTTCGTTGCATTTATAAACATTTTGAAAATTTATGTTATATTATAACCAATTATAATAAACATGTTTTTATTTTAAATTTAAAATCTTGTCCTAATTTTCAAAATTATCCTAAGGCACGATTCAAATTTGGTTTAATCTATTAGGGGCAACCTTTAGGCTCACTTCACCTTTTCGGCCAAATAGGTAACCAAGTAGAAAAGGGTACTTGATTACCCAATTCCAACCCTAGATGTCATCTTTCTAGACACCGCACAAAGTGTGCAAGCTTAATTAGTTAGCACTAACATGACTAATTTAGACCGCATAGGCTATTGGGTTTTGAAACCATTGTTGGACCGGGCCAGCCCGTAGTGGAAAAAATGGATGAATTTCAAAAAGTTTAGTCATTTTGAATCTTTAATAGGCCTATGAAGTCTAAATATACTTAGAACTTTTTTAAGTTTCTTTTAAATAAAATCAATATTTTGTTCAACTTCATAAATAAAGTTTCACTTTAATTTAATGTGTACGTAAATTGGAGTATATCAAATATACTCTTATATACAAATTTGTGTGCAGCTTTTATTTTTCAAATTTATTTAGAAAAGCAAATATTTCATTTTTTTCTCTTAACTTATTTAATTAATGAGGGGCATAAATTTATTTAGAGAATAAAACTTTTCATTTCCTTTCTCTTAAACGAGTGGGAACATAAAGTTAGTTAGAGAAGGAAACTTTTAATTTCCTTCCCTTAAATAAATTAAATAATTGGTTAATAAAATAAAATTAATAACTAATCTAAATGAGACATGAATTGTAAATATATCCGTAGTAAATATTGTGCAAGTGCAACATATAAGGGGTGCGCATAGTCAGTGGTAATTAATATGTATACATAAAACTGTGCAGTTAATGCCCCGCTATTACCCCGCTATAACCCTACTATATCTCATAGCTGATTTCTACCCGCTATGATTTTTTCATATAACCCCAAATATTGCCTTTCCGCTGTAAACCCCACTATTTCCGCTACATCCCCTTATTCCCGCTATATTCCGCTATTTCCGCTATATCTTTTTTAAATGAAATGAATTATGCGTTATAAAACGTATGAAATTAATTTATTTAATTGAATTTTTAATAAATTTTTAGAAATGAAAGTACTCTAATATTCTACTAAATTCAATTATGTTATATAACAGTTTTATGTTTATTTTACAGTATATTCACACATGTTTTTATTTAAAATTAATTATATGTATTAATTATAATTCAATTCAATGTTAATTTTTCATTTAATTACCCTTTATATATTTTTAAAAACATTAAATATGAGCTTTATATGCTATTTTAAAGTCATCTGCTATATCCCGCTATATCCTCGCTGTATCTCCGCTATGACTTTTGATACCTCTGCCGCATTGAATCTGCCAAGTGCTCTAACTGCACAGACATAAAATAAACAAGAACAATTTAAATAGCTATTACATAGAAATTGAAATGAAAATAAATAGGGGATGACAAGGGTGATTGATACAGTTTTCCTTTTAGCACACTTAATTAATGCAATATATTAACGACGATCAATAAGTACCATAATTAAGAATATAGTAGGTAAACAATGAATTGTATGCATACATTATTGTCTTAATTACGTAAAAGAAATGACTTCATACTAAGCTAATATATATAAGGAAAATTAAATTTTATATGAACACATACAATCGATCCAAATATGTATATATGGAATTCAATCAAAACTTTCTAATAATATAAATTAGATAGTTATTACAGTTAATTTCAAAACTTTGATTTGTTGTTGAAATTCCTTTTATTCATACGTAAATATCTAATGCAATAAAAAGTGCAAGTGATACGTTCATACATACATGCATACATACATATATTAACATTAAAAACTAAAATTGCACTTTGATATGAAAGATTAAAACATAAATCTATAATTGTGTAACAACCATAATTTGATAGCCATGATTATGGTGAACAAAAACTTCCATGAGAGGATTGAGGAGGAAGAAGATTTTGCAACTAAGCATGTTCACTAGAGTTGGCTGGAGATCATCGGAAAGGAACGCTGGGAATAGCAGGCACTTGTCAGAGGCAGAAAACATGAAGATCTAGGACATAGGAGAGGATTAGGTAAGAATATCAGTGTGTGTATGTTTAGTGTTAGTGCGCATGCTTGATATGTCAGTATTTGGGTTGTAACTGGGCCGAGTTGAATCCCGAAAAAATGTGCATTCTGCCTTTATAAATACTATCATGCTCATTTTGTAAGTGTGTGAAGAAACTTGAAACAATAAAAATCATATTACTTTGTTACTGTATTGTGAGGATTATCTTCTTTCCATTTCAGTTTTTCGTTAATCTGTTATCCATTTTTTTTCTCAGACTTAATACGTTCTTGTTAAATTCCTTTAATCTGCTATAGGTTAATTCATTTGCTGTTAAATTTGTTTTCTTTTTACACTTTAGTTCTTAATTCTTGAATCAGCTATTACTTTGTCTTGATAATTTTCTTTTCCAGCCTTTAATCTTGTTCTTTTTTATGTTTTAATAATCTTCCAGTAGAATGTAACCCTCGAATTCTTCTTCCTTGCTATCAATTCAAGTTTTTGTCTTTGTACTTTCCTCTAATTTCATTTGTTAAAGTCTTGTGAAGCAATCTTGTTAAACATTCTGTGTGAATTTAAAGTTTTCTGAAATTGATGTTCTTGTCAAAGATATATGTATGTGAATGTCTCTGTTCTATGCAGTAGCCATGTCTTCTTTTTTGAGAAAATTTGCATTTTTCCTGATACTTCCTTCGAGCCACAATTGAATTTTTCTATTTCTTTATTTTCTTGAAAGTCTGCCAACCACTATCCGACATTTCTGCAATTTTGTGTGCACAACAAATCTGTGCACGTGCATTAGTTTGAATTCATCTTCTATCATCCAGGTCTCATCTTCTTCTTCCAAATTCCTTACCTCAACAGCCATAGCCAAAAGCGCAGATCAACCAGGGCGTACCAATTTGGTATCGGAGCAGTCGTCAGAGTTAAAACACAATCCAACATTTGATCCTGAGGATGCCTAAAATTCAGATCCAAATACAACCCTAATTTCAAACCCAGACGATCCATGGCTGAGGCAAGAGGAAATTAACAACCGTACTACTTATGCTTTGAGAAATTTAAAAATCACAGCCAGAAATTTGGAGTTTACTGTTCAAAGCTTGGACAAAAAGTTTGATCAATCCACCAAAGATATGCATACTAAATTCGAGGGAGTGCATAATATGTTAATCCCTTTTGTTAATGAGTATCGTAGTAACAAGAACCCTTTCCAACCACCATCGGCAACTTCTCAGCCTTCGACATCTTTTCAACCTGATCCCCTCCCCTATCGAAACCTGTATATCCATCGCAATTACCACCACCAAGGACTTTCACGCAACCTCACAGAACACCTATTGTATCACCCAAGAATGTTCCTTTCTTTAACACTCCTCTAAGATATCCCCAATAACCACTGCCTCCTCATCAACCCAGAAACCCATTACTCGATTATCCCCTGCTTCATAACCACAACCCATACCCTATCATCAAATTAGATTTCCATACATATTCTGGAGAGGAAGGAGTGGAAGATTGGCTGAGATAAGTCGAAAAGTATTTTAAATTCCATCACACTAAAGAACATCAATGGGTAGAAATTTGTTCATTTGCTTTAAAAAAAAGAAGTCTTGCAGTGGTATCATTGGTATATGAACACTGTGAACAATAACGAAACCTAGCCGCTTTTAAGGAGGATATATTGGTCAGATTTAACTCTGAAGAAATAGAAAGACCATATGAAACTTTATCCAAGCTTAAGCATCATACAACAGTTAGATCTTATTTGAGTCAGTTTGAACAGTTGCAGGCTGTAGTAGAAACTGTAGGATCGATTTCACCCTAGAGGAGGGGTGAATAGGGTGATGGTATAAATTATAAAAATTAATCGCGGAAGCTTATTAATTAATTTCAACACAGATCACAGAATAGTAGCAGCACAGATAAAAGCAGAATAACAAATGCAGAAATAGAACGACACAGAATTTACCCAGCTTCGGCAAAAACCTGCCTACGTGCTGCCCCCAAGGTTTCTACTAGAAATTAGATAGTCACACGCTTACAAACGTAAACTCGCGACACCCGCTACTGACTAACCTAACTCTACGCTCAAAATCCTGCCACAACTCAGCCACTGAGTTGCGAATTCTCAAGCTACGCCACGTAGCTTGTCCTCTAGTCACACGACTAGCAAATACAATGGTTTGAAAAGAGATTTAAAAATTAAAAACAAATTCAAAACTAAAAAACAAGATAAAGCCCTTAAAAACTAAAGCCCTTAACAAAACCCTAATTTGAAAAGGCCGGCCCCTTTTATTATTTAGTCCCGTTCCTTTTGCCTGTTCCTTTGAGAAAATGACGACAGTTGCTTTCTTTGTTCGATGAATTAGGGCTTCGTTCCCTTGTGGAAATTAGGGTTCTTCAATTTAAGCCGCCGCTCTTGATTGCTGGTTGGTTGCCTTGTCGATCACTTGTTTCTTCACGGCGCTTCAACTGCATCGAATTCTTATTTGATTTCGGTATGTACTTTTCTCCTCTTTGTTTTCTGATTTGATACTTTCTCGAACTCCGATGCTTTATCAATTGCCGATGATGATGATTTGAGTTTTACATCTTGAACATGATTGATAAATTAGTGCCGATGATGACTGTGGGTTTTTATAAGGATTTGATTTCCTTTAATTCGTTCGTATCACTTTCCTAATATTTGCACTTGATGCGCATGGCTTTCCTGATATTTTTTGCAACTTGCTACTCACGGCCTTGATGTTGATGCGTTCGATACTTACTTGATTCATACGGCTTTGTTTTGAGAACGTTCGATCCTTCTTGAATAACAATGCAGAAACTTTCCTCTTTTTAATTGCTGACTATTTCAAAAATAAAGATACGAATTTTTTTCTTTTTCCTGTTTTGTGCATTGTGTAACTTGCTTCTCTGCTACTATATGTATTCATCAATGTTGGCATCTGCATTGCATTTCTCAGTGAACTCCATTTCACTTTGTTGCATTTGGTCTCGAGTTTCACTGTTGCATGCACTTGTTGTGCAGTATTGCTGTTCATATGAACTTGCATTCATTCGAGTTGTATTTATACACCACCTCTTGAGCTTCAGTAGTTGTCTGTTCACTACCATACTGAAATTCACTGTTGCACTTGAGTTTTTGCTTGCATTGTCACTTGATGTTGTTGCAATCTTCACTTCTGGTTGGCCACTGTTGCATTTCTGTATCTTGTGGCACGGCGATGCATTTGCATGTTTGGTTTGCTCCTTTTCTGGTTGGTGTTGCTGTTATGTTGATGGCTAGCCTTTGCTAGTTCATTCATGACATGTTGTCCATGTGTGTTCCTTTGTGTTTGACCTTTGTTGTCACTGGTTCATTGTGGTAGTAGCTGTCTTCACTGATGCTGCACTTGGTCTTGTCTTTGATGTTCCTCTCATTGCATATGAACTTGGTCTACTTGATGCTGTAGCTTTCAAGTATATGTGCATCACTTGACTTCATTCCACTGTGCATTTCTCTGGTTTCTGTAGTTGTAACTGGTCTTTGTAGTTGCTGTGCCTCTGAGTTATTTCTTGCATCATAGTCTGGTTGATGAATTATATTTATGAACATTAACTTGGGGCAGATGCTATGTCTTTGTGCATTTCACTGTGTTCATTTGCTTCATGTCATACTATGTTGTTTCATTGCTGCACTTGAGTTTTGTTACTTGAGCTGCTTTGTTGAGTTCCATTTGACTTGACTGTACTTGTACAACTTCATTGTGGCTTGTACATGCTGTATTGTCTGGTCTGGTCTGCATACATGATTGTTATAGTCCATTTTGCTGTTGGTCTTCATTGCATTCATGTCATGTTGCCTTGTGTTGAATCGAGTTTCAACACTCGGGTTTGACCTTGTGCTCGTGTCGTGATTTTGAATATATTGCACGTGAGTTGAACCCGGCTTTTCATTCGGGTTTGACCAGTGCTCACCTGTCCCTGTAATATTATCAAGTGTATATCGATGTGCACGGCCATGTGGCATGTACAGTGACACACTGTGCATGTCACACTGTTCGTGTGTGATGAATTCAAATGTAAATGATGACGAACAACCCAAATAACTGAGGCAAATCATACTTTCAAAAATCATATTTTAATTTATATTGTAAAAATATTTTTTTTTCAATTTTACTGCGTTAGTGAATATTTTTGCAGATTGCTCAGATGCTGGATTCAAACTGAAATGCAGTTGAAGACAAAATACGAGTGTGAGTGATATGTAGTGAGGTTATAAATGTAAATTGAAGTCGTGATGTATTCAAAAATGTATATGTATAGTGAGAGCTTGAAATTGTACTATTCAAGATTGTAATAAATATTTGTTTGAATAAAATTTCTGTTTGAATTCAAATTCCATTCAAATTCTGTGTAATTTATTTTATTCAACAAATATTTATTTAATCTATGAAAAATAGAATAGTACGTTACCAAATACATTTAAATGAATATATATGTTTATTATCATCAAACAAAAACATATAAGCGCATATTCAACAATCTCCCCCTTTTGATGATAACAAACATATATTTAAGATTTTAACCGTGTTAAATGTATTTGATCAATGATATACTCTAATTGCTCCCCCTATTTGAATGCTTCCTCTTTACATGACGCTCCCCCTACATATATGCATACAAATAGAAATATATAATTAAGTCTAGATGCAAATGGAAAATTATTTGACCTTTGCTTGATTCTATTTGACAAAATCTTAACTTTTCTCTCCCCCTTTTGTTATCAGCAAAAGAATGATAGTGTTAGAAAAATAGAGATTAAGTGATCAATATTAATCCAACATTAAACTCAAATTGAATATAAATATTAAACTCCAATAAGAATCAAACAAAAAATCATAACTACCATTATTGGGCGCATATTCCACTTTTAGAATGAATGATGGAAATGATGTTCTAATATAAAATCATACAATTGTATCAACTTGTGGTACATTTATATCAGGAATTTGAATACCTACTAATCATGCATAACCGTTAGGACTTTTAAATGAGATTAGTAGTATTCCAATTTAATTTTAAAAATGAAATCAAGTATCTTCTAACCACGCGTGACCGTGAGGACTTTTAAATGGGATTAGAATCAACTTGTCTATTAAATCAATTAATTTTGATATGCGTTCCATACATGCATAACCATAAGGATTTTAAATGAGTATGGAAGCACATAAAAAAAATCCAAGTAATTCACCCATGCATAACCGTGAGGACTTTTAAATGAGAGTGAATACTTTGGATATTTATTTATTTTTAAAAAATATATGAAATGAAAAACAAATGTTCCCTGATTATAGTACCACATATCGACCAACTATATATATATAAGTTTTGATAAACCATGGTCGATAGAAATATGATAGATATAGAAATGGTCATGGAATCTTTACCCAACAAAAAGTTTTGTAACTCTTGTTTGAATTCCTAAAGAAATTTTCCAAATATACTCTCTTGAGTAATGCAAGTTAAATATCAACACTTATCACCTTTTTAATCACTATTTATCTTTTTGATAATTAGCAGGGAGTCAGATTAGTCAAAATTTGTCATTTAAAATCAAATAAAAATGACTAATCCGAAAATATGGTCAAAAATGATTTTCTTGAAGAACTTTTATGAGAAAAAAAAATTCTGCTAATTGAAAAATATTTGTAATGAAAAATATGCAGATAATTTCTTTCAAAAACGATGCAGTTACTAAATGTCTCACCATAAATCACATTCAACTAGTAATTTTTCTATCAACTTGATTACCAGTGTAATCTGCATCTGAATTTCTCTTTTACTCCAAAATATCACTAACTATATTTGATAGACCAGATCATGAAGTGTGCATGAAAACTCAAACAGCATTCTAAATGGCATTCACTCGAATTTGGATTGAAGCCGTGTAAATAATCAGAAAATCGTGAATATAGAGTTAGCCGAATTATAACCAAATGCATTATCATCCAACAAATCACAATATTTAATCCAAACAAATATGTATGAAGTAATTCAAAGATTAGTGTTTTTGGCATAAATATAATTGGCCAACTATTTTGAATGAGTCAAATCAAAGTCATCATCTTTTCATCATCTCGATATTGGCTGATTCAGAATATGGTGCAGATTATCACATTTAATATATCGTTCAAATAAATATACCATTACCTGTTTTACCCTTACGATATTTTTCGTTGTTTATCCATTGTGATTCTGTCACCTTTATAATAGGCTAAGGAACTTTGCTTTGTCGCCCGTTGTGTTTCTGGAACAGCCAAAAATCCAGAAAAACACTATTATTGTTACTTAGCCTGCCACCACACCTACACGATGAAAGATTTATGTGACCTATTTGTTTTTATAGGTCCATGGTTGTTAGTGGCAGAAAATTTTGAAAAACAATTTTGTAAAGACCCAAAACTATTTATAATTGTTCCCTTTGGCACCCAAATTTGTTTAATTTTGAGAGATTTTATATTTGTGCCTTTTGGAACCCAAATTGGTATGGTTTCCACATGTTTGGGTCTATTCCAATTATTGTGATCGTGTCCAAATTTTCTACAAATTGTGCACATGGAATTTTCTTGATTAATATCGCTTTCAACATTTTCAGATTGATTATATCCAAGTCCTTGTCTAGCTATATTAACAGTTTGCTTGCCTAATAGCAGATTCAACGATTTCTCACTTTTTGAAAATTTATCTAAAGTTATTGACAATTGTTGAACTTGTATTTTGAGAGATTCATTTTCGTTCAATAATTGCGTGCACTTTTTGATAGAATTTTCTCTCATAGTATTTTCGTTCTCTTTCAAAATCAGAATTTCATTTTCAAGTGATTTTATATTAGTTTCTGATTTTTTAATTTCTTCTTCGAATGTTGGACACTTATCACACTTAGGGATCCTACTTTGATAGGTTTTAACTAATTGGTCAAGTTGTTTATTTAAATCTATCAAAGTATCTTTTTGTGATTCAAGTTTGGCATACTTCTCCCTAAGTCGTTCAAAACAACCATTCACTTCGTGGAAATATATCAGTAATTCAGAATGAGAAAGTTTTGATACCTCACTTGGCTCGTCATCATCACTGTCAGTTATTTCACCATGAAGACACAAGTCTGCTTTTTCATCCTCACTGTCAGCACTTTGATTATCTTCATCACTTGTATTCCACGTGGCAGCAAAACTTCTCCTTTTTGATTTCTTTTCAAAGTCGCGTCGATTTTGAGGACAATTGGGCTTGATGTGTCCGGGTTGGTTGCACCTATGACAGATGATCTTTTGTTCTTCTGGATTTTCCAATATTTTATTTATTCTGCTTTTCAATTTTCGATTTAGAGCTGAATTTCCGTATTTGTAATTCCACCTTTTGACTTTCTTTATTATCAGCTCCAATTCCGCTGCTCCATCATCATTATCATCACTATCAATTTCTGTTGTTCCTTTAAGAGCTATTGGTTTCTTTCGAGTATCACCTCCTTCACGTTCTTCCTCGAATTTCATTTCAAGCTCATAAGCAGTGAGGTTTCCGATGAGTTCTTCGACTTTCATTTGTTTCAAATCTTTAGACTCTTGAATGGCAGTCACTTTGGCTTCAAAACTTCGTGGAAGGACTCTGAGGATTTTTCGGACTATCTCCAACTCTGTATATGGTTTTCCAAGGGCTTTTGATTTGTATACGATATTGGAAAGTCGTCCATGCATCTCTTTGACATTTTCTTCTTTTGCCATTGTGAAATTCTCGTATTCGCTGCTTAGCATGGCAAGGTGAGATTCTTTGACTTGAGATGTTCCTTCGTGAGTCACTTCTAGTGTGTGCCATATTTCCTGTGCAGTTAGACAATGTGAGACACGATTAAATTCAAATTGATCCAATGAACAGATAATAGAATTCATAGCTCTAGCATTAGCATTTTGTAATTTATTTTCTAGTTCTGTCCAGTGATCCATCGGTTTATCTATTTTCTGATTATCTACAATTATAGTTGGTGCTCTATAACCTGTCTCAACAATGTTCCAAGCGTCAATGGTTTTCAGAAAAATTTTCATTCTATTTTTCCAATAAGCATACTCACCATTGAACATTGGTGGTCTAACTATGGACTGACCCTCAGCAAAAGCATTATTAAAAGAAGCCATTTTAAAAATTCAAAATTTTTTTAAAATAAAAGTTGGTTTTTGAAAAACGAATTTTTTTAAAACAGAAGTTGACTTCTATTCCTAGCTCTGATACCACTTGTAGGATCGATTTCACCCTAGAGGGGGGGTGAATAGGGTGATGGAATAAATTATAAAAATTAATCGCGGAAGCTTATTAATTAATTTCAACGCGGATCACAGAATAGTAGCAGCACAGATAAAAGCAGAATAACAAATGCAGAAATAGAACGACACAGAATTTACCCAGCTTCGGCAAAAACCTGCCTACGTGCTGCCCCCAAGGTTTCTACTAGAAATTAGATAGTCACACGCTTACACAAGTAAACTCGCGACACCCGCTACTGACTAACCTAACTCTACGCTCAAAACCCTGCCACAACTTAGCCACTGAGTTGCGAATTCTCAAGCTACGCCACGTAGCTTGTCCTCTAGTCACACGACTAGCAAATACAATGGTTTGAAAAGAGATTTAAAAATTAGAAACAAATTCAAAACTAAAAAACAAGATAAAGCCCTTAAAAACTAAAGCCCTTAACAAAACCCTAATTTAAAAAGGCCGGCCCCTTTTATTATTTAGTCCCGTTCCTTTTGCCTGTTCCTTTGAGAAAATGCCGACAGTTGCTTTCTTTGTTCGATGAATTAGGGCTTCGTTCCCTTGTGGAAATTAGGGTTCTTCAATTCAAGCCGCCGCTCTTGATTGCTGGTTGGTTGCCTTGTCGATCACTTGTTTCTTCACGGCGCTTCAACTGCATCGAATTCTTATTTGATTTCGGTATGTACTTTTCTCCTCTTTGTTTTCTGATTTGATACTTGCTCGAACTCCGATGCTTTATCAATTGCCGATGATGAACATGATTGATAAATTAGTGCCGATGATGACTGTGGGTTTTTATAAGGATTTGATTTCCTTTAATTCGTTCGTATCACTTTCCTAATATTTGCGACTTGATGCGCACGGCTTTCCTGATGTTTTTTGCAACTTGCTACTCACGGCCTTGATGTTGATGCGTTCGATACTTACTTGATTCATACGGCTTTGTTTTGAGAACGTTCGATCCTTCTTGAATAACAATGCAGAAACTTTCCTCTTTTTAATTGCTGACTATTTCAAAAATAAAGATACGAATTTTTTCTTTTTCCTGTTTTGTGCATTGTGTAACTTGCTTCTCTGCTACTATATGTATTCATCAATGTTGGCATCTGCATTGCATTTCTCAGTGAACTCCATTTCACTTTGTTGCATTTGGTCTCGAGTTTCACTGTTGCATGCACTTGTTGTCGCAGTATTGCTGTTCATATGAACTTGCATTCATTCGAGTTGTATTTATACACCACCTCTTGAGCTTCAGTAGTTGTCTGTTTCACTACCATACTGAAATTCACTGTTGCACTTGAGTTTTTGCTTGCATTGTCACTTGATGTTGCTGCAATCTTCACTTCTGGTTGGCCACTGTTGCATTTCTGTATCTTGTGGCACGTCGATGCATTTGCATGTTTGGTTTGCTCCTTTTCTGGTTGGTGTTGCTGTTATGTTGATGGCTAGCCTTTGCTAGTTCATTCATTACATGTTGTCCATGTGTGTTCCTTTGTGTTTGACCTTTGTTGTCACTGGTTCATTGTGGTAGTAGCTGTCTTCACTAATGCTGCACTTGGTCTTGTCTTTGATGTTCCTCTCATTGCATATGAACTTGGTCTACTTGATGCTGTAGCTTTCAAGTATATGTGCATCACTTGACTTCATTCCACTGCGCATTTCTCTGGTTTCTGTAGTTGTAACTGGTCTTTGTAGTTGCTGTGCCTCTGAGTTATTTCTTGCATCATAGTCTGGTTGATGAATTATATTTGTGAACATTAACTTGGGGCAGATGCTATGTCTTTGTGCATTTCACTGTGTTCATTTGCTTCATGTCATACTATGTTGTTTCATTGCTGCACTTGAGTTTTGTTACTTGAGCTGCTTTGTTGAGTTCCATTTGACTTGACTGTACTTGTACAACTTCATTGTGGCTTGTACATGCTGTATTGTCTGGTCTGGTCTGCATACATGATTGTTATAGTCCATTTTGCTGTTGGTCTTCATTGCATTCATGTCATGTTGCCTTGTGTTGAATCGAGTTTCAACACTCGGGTTTGACCTTGTGCTCGTGTCGTGATTTTGAATATATTGCACGTGAGTTGAACCCGGCTTTTCATTCGGGTTTGACCTGTGCTCACCTGTCCCTGTAATATTATCAAGTGTATATCGATGTGCACGGCCATGTGGCATGTACAGTGACACACTGTGCATGTCACACTGTTCGTGTGTGATGAATTCAAATGTAAATGATGACGAACAACCCAAATAACTGAGGCAAATCATACTTTCAAAAATCATATTTTATTTTATATTGTAAAAATATTTCTTTTTCAATTTTACTGCGTTAGTGAATATTTTTGCAGATTGCTCAGATGCTGGATTCAAACTGAAATGCAGTTGAAGACAAAATACGAGTGTGAGTGATATGTAGTGAGGTTATAAATGTAAATTGAAGTCGTGATGTATTCAAAAATGTATATGCATAGTGAGAGCTTGAAATTGTACTATTCAAGATTGTAATAAATATTTGTTTGAATAAAATTTCTGTTTGAATTCAAATTCCATTCAAATTCTGTGTAATTTATTTTATTCAACAAATATTTATTTAATCTATGAAAAATAGAATAGTACGTTACCAAATACATTTAAATGAATATATATGTTTATTATCATCAAACAAAAACATATAAGCGCATATTCAACAGAAACTCTTCCACCAAAGTACTTGCTTGATAGGTTTATTGGAGGATTAAAAGAAGAAATTAGGTATAATGTCCTCACTTCAAGACCAGTGGACTTTAGGGAGGCAGTAGCATTAGCAATAATGTTTGAAAGTAAATGCCTTCAAACCAAAAAAAATTAAGTATCCATCACCTAACACTTCAACTACCAAAACCAGTCAACTGCCTCTACCAAAGTCGTCATAAGAGTCCACTTCCTATTCTCGCTATAACCATGTTAATAGCTCCAAAGATACTCAACTTGAATCTCTGGCAAAAAGTAGAGGACTCACTCCTAACCAAATTATTGAAATGAGAAGGCAAAATTTGTGTTAAAATTGTAAAGAAAAATGGTCAAGCGATCACAAATGTAAAACTCCTCAAGTCTATGTGCTGGAAGGAATGATGCCATTACAGGACTGGGAGGATTCCAATGCTAGTGAGGTAACCAAGACAGAATCTGACATACGAGTTGAAGAGACTTTAGCCATCGCCTTGTAAGCTTTATGTGGAATTCCTGCTATATCCACCATCAAAGTAAGAGGCAGTGTTCAAGGTAAACCAGTTCATATTCTAATTGATTATGGTTCTACCCATAGCTTCATCAATGATAAACTTGCTAGGAATTTGGATTTAAAAATTGATGAAACTAAACTATTTGAAGTAACGGTGGCCATTAGGGAGAAACTAACTGGTTCGGGGGTTTGTAATGATGTTGTGCTCAAGTGCCAAGGATGTACAATGGCAGTGGATTTGCTCTTATTTTCATTAGATGACTGTCAGGTGGTGCTTGGTGCTCAATGGATGAAGAGCTTGGGAGAAATAACACTTAGATCGGTTACAAGTTAAATTTGTTTACAATGATAAGCATTATATTTGGCAGGGTTTGAAACAGGATGAGTTGAAATTCATTAACAAGAGAAGACTAAATAAAGAGTATGTGCATCGCCATATAGTTATGATGGTATGTTGTCAGCTTATACAGTCAGAGCACAATACAATTCCTTTTCCATCGGAAATTGATGCTATGCTCAAGCAATATCCCCTGATCACTAACCCCTCTCCAAATTTACCACCACAAAGACCCCATGATCATCGAATACCCCTTTTTCCAAATTCTAAACCTATTTGTCTAAGACCTTATAGGCACTCATATCATATCAAAAGCGAGTTGGAAAAAATAATTCAAGACAAGTTAGATTCTGGCATTATTAGGCCTGTCATAGTTCTTACTCATCTCCTGTTGTTATGGTGAGAAAGAAGGATGGAACATGAAGGCTATGTATTGATTATAGGAGGTTGAATGCACAGACCATTAAGGACAAGTTTCCTATTCCATTAATTGAAGAGCTTTTTGATGAGTTACATGGTTCTCAATATTATTCAAAACTGGACTTAAGATCTAGTTACCATCAAATTAGAATGCTTGAAGAAGATATCCGCAAAACTTTTTTTAGAACCCATGATGGCCACTATGAATTTGTGGTGATTCCATTTGGGTTGGCAAATGCCCCTTCCACCTTCCAATCTCTCATGAATGATATATTCAGAGCATATTTGAGAAAATTTATCTTGGTGTTCTTTGATGATATACTTGTGTATAGTCAAATCTGGAATGAGCATCTCAAACACCTTGAAATAACTTTTCATCTTCTGTAGAAAAATGCTTTGGTGATCAATCTTTCCAAATGTTAGTTTTCCAAGCAATCGATTGATTACCTAGGTCATGTTATTTCTGTCGAAGGCCTTTCAGTCGATCCTAGCAAGGTGCAGGCTATCCTTAATTGGCCAATTCCACAAAGCTTGAAAGCCTTAAGGGGTTTTTTGGGGCTTACAGGTTACTACCCCAAATTTAAAAAAGGATATGATATAATTGCTAAGCCTTTAACCTCAATGTTGAAGAAGGATGCTTTTAAATGGAGTGATGAAGCAATAGAGGCATTTGAGCAGTTAAAGCAATGCTTGGTTTCACCACGAATATTAGCTACGTCGGATTTCACCCAGCCTTTCATCTTGGATTGTGATGCTAATAGACAGGGTGTAGTGGCAGTTCTCCTTCAAAACAAAAAACCTATATCCTACTTGAGTAAAGCTCTCCATGGAAGAAATCTAGTTTTATCTACTTATGAGAAAGAACTCCTTGCTATCATTATTGCCACAAAAAATGGTCACAATACTTGATGGGGAGACAATTTGTAATAAAGACTGACCATCAGAGTTTAAAATATTTGTTAACACAACAGATACATACGGGTGTGCAAGGGAAATAGTTGGCTAAACTCCATGCATTCGATTATATGGTGGAGTATAAAAGAGGAAAGGAGAATAAGGTAGTTGATGCCTTGTCAAGGAGAGGTGTAATTGAGATGAATAAAATACTGGTCTAAACCATATCCATAGTGCAGACTCCTTGGCTACAAAACCTCAAAGAAGCTCTACATGATTCACCATGGTATCAGCAACTATTAGCAAGAGTGCAAGCAAAAGAACTACCAGAAAGTAAATACAAGGCCGTTGAAGACTTGATATTCAAAAAAGAGAAAATTTAGTTGATCATCACTTAAACCAGTTGACACAATTTCTTGTTAAAGAGTACCACTCCTCTCCTTTAGGGGGTCATTCAGGGGTTAAAGAAACTCTGCATAGATTAAAGCAGGTTTTTTATGGGGAAAAATTAAAAACAAGTGTTGAAGGCTTTGTCAAATCTTGTGAGGAGTGCCAAGAAATAAGCATGGGAACATATTAGTGCCAGGCTTACTACAGCCTCTTCCTAGACCTGACAAGATTTGGTCTGACATTTCCATGGATTTATTACATGTTTACCTAAAAGCTACAAGTATATTGTCATATTTGTAGTGGTTGATAGACTAAGTAAGTATGCTTATTTCTTTCCACTTCAGCATCCATATACTGCAAAAGATGTAGCATTAGTTTTTTTCAAGGGGTCTTTAAATTACATGGGCTGTCTAAAACTATTGTAAGTGACAGAGACACTATCTTCACAAGCATCCTCTGGCAAGAACATTTTAAGCTTCATGGTAGTTCTCTTAAACTCAGTTCAGCCTACCATCCCCAAAGTGATGGTCAAACTGGGTGGTGAGTAAAATTTTAGAAGGTTATCTAAGGTGTTATGTGTGTCATAAGCCTAGTAAATGGTCCAGATGGCTGCCCTTAGATGAATATTGGTACAACATTACTTAGAAGACTCCTACAAAACTACCCCCTACAAGATTGTATAAGGCATTGATCCCCCCACCTTGCTTTCTTATGTACCCACTACTGCCACGGTTGAACAAGTAAAAGAATAATTATTCACTCGAGATATTATGATACAATTCCTCAAAGATATTCTTAAATTGGCTCAAGAAAGAATGAAAAAATATGCAGATATGAGAAGAACTGATAGACAGTTTGATGTTGGAGATTGGGTATATCTAAAATTGCAACCTTACAAGCAGATTACAGCTAGGAATTATAAAACCCATAAGCTTCCACCTAAATTTTATGGTCCTTACAAGGTCATAGAGAAAATAGGTTCTGTGGCTTATAAATTACAACTCTATGAAAGTACTCGAGTTCATAATGTATTTCATGTTTCACAATTGAAAAAGAAGATAGGGGATGCTGTGATGGTACAAGATAGCATTCCCAGATTTATAGAAGAACATATTGAACAACCAGAAAGGATACTAGATAGAAGGATGATTCCTAGAAATAATGATGTAGTGGTGCAAATTCTAGTTAAATGAAAAAAACAGACCTGAAGAGGAGGCTACTTGGGAAGATTATTGACCAATGATCAAGAAGTTCCGTACACTAGACCTTGAGGCAAGGTCTGTTTTTGAAGTGCAGGGGAAATGTAACAACCACAGTTTGATAGCCATGATTATGGTGAACAAAAACTGGTGTGAGAGGATTGAGGAAGAAGAAGCTTTTGCAACTAAGCACTGTTCACCAGAGTTGGCTGGAGATCATCGAAAATGAATGCTGGGAATAACAGGCTCTTGTCAGAGATAGAAAACATGAAGATCTAGGACAGAGGAGAGGATTAGATAAGAATATCAGTGTGTGTATGTTTAGTGTAGTGTTCATGCTTGATATGTCAGTATCTGGGTTGTAACTGGGCCGAGTTGAATCTAGAAAAAAAGTGTGCAATCTGTCTTTATAAATACTATCATGATCATTTTGTAAGTGTATGAAGAAACTTGAAAGAATAAAAAATCATATTACTTTGTTACTGTATTGTGAGGATTATCTTCTTTCCATTCCATTTTTTTGTTAATCTGTTATCTGTTTGTTTTTCTCAGATTTAATACGTTCTTGTTAAATTCCTTTTATCTACTATAGGTTAATTCGTTTGTTGTTCATTTTGTTTTCTTTTTGCACTTTAATTCTTAATTCTTGAATTAGCTATTACTTTGTCTTGATAGTTTTCTTTTCCAGTCTTTAATCTTGTTCTTTTTTATGTTTTAGTAATATTCTAGTAAACTGTAACCCTCAAATTCTTCTTCTTGCTATGAATTCAAGTTTCTGTCTTTGTACTTTCCTCTAATTTCATTTGTCAAAGTCTTGTAAAGGAATCTTGTTAAACATTCTTGTGTGAATTTAAAGTTTTCTGATATTGATGTTTTTGTCAAAGATATATGTATGTGAATGTCTCTGTTCTATGTAGTAGCCATGTCTTCTTCTTCGAGAAAATTTGCATTTTTTCCTGATACTTCCTTCGAGCCACGGTTGAATTTTTTTTATTTCTTGATTTTCTTGAAAGTCTGCCAACCACTATCCGACATTTTCTGCTATTTTGTGTGCACAACAAATCTGTGCATGTGCACAAGTTTGAAATCATCTTCTATCTTCCAGATCTCATCTTCTTCTTCCAAATTCCTTACCTCAACAGCCATGACCAAAAGCACAGATCAACCAGGGCGTACCAAATTGAAACATTGTATTGATTCCATATAAATTTCATTTTTAACTTTAAATATAATTCAATTAATCAACATGAAAATGTAAATTTCTGTATCTATAGAAATGGAATTTAAATTAAATGTTAGAACATATGACTAATATAAAACATTGTATTTTAAAATATATAGATTTAGTTTCAATTTAACAAAGTAAAGAAAAGCAGCTAATCAATTTGAGCATGTAAACATTCAGATTCGAAAAATTATACTTTAATTAGAATGTTTGTAAACAAAGATCTACACTTAAATATTGTTTTAAAACATATACAAATTTAATTTTGACCTATTAAATTAAAACTCAATCATATTATTCAACAAATAATTCAATCGTCATAAATAATTTTTTAGTTAAGCAAGACAATAATCATCATACAAATTATGAAAGTCAAATTAATTTCCGCCAAACGTTAAAAAATCACTATCTGAAAATGACATACCCTGATACCCAATTCTTAAAATGCACCTTGTTGATGATGCCTTTGATTTGCACCTTGAATGAAGAATGCTTCTAGATCCGATTGAATTACCTTAGGTTGTTGCCTAGAAATCATACATTGAATGGTGATGTCTCCTCAGATCTCCAAGATCCTTAACTTTCTCCTTGCAAGAGATGGATGAAACACTTTTTTAATTTATTTGATCTGTTCATTTGGAGTTGAAAGATTTTGGAAATTCGTTTTCCTTTTTTGTTTCCGCCGTGAAAAGTTAGGAAGAAAGAAAGAGAAAGAATGAATGAGAAGGAAAATGAATTGTACATACAGAATGAATTGGAGAATATGTTTTATTTGAAAGAATAAAATTTCTCATTCTTTAATTAAAACGTCCCTAATTAATTCCCTTGATTGTTTTTCTCTCCAATCATTTCTTTACACGCATGTCATCAAATGACATAAAATTTCTACGAATCATGTCATCAAATGACATAAAACTTCCATAAATAATTTCATACAATTATCTTTAAATATATCGTATACCATTGGGCGCAAATACAACATTTATAAATGTATTAAAATAATTACAAAAACTTTCAAACATCAAATAAATAATATTTCTCAAATATCAAATAATATAATCAATTTACAATATTCTATAAATTAATAAATCATGTGGTTTTTGTAGAGAATTCATCATTACTTTTGTGCGATTCAAAGGTGTAAATTCAATCAGCGATTAATATCGAACTATTCGAATATTAACGCTTACACGTCACTTAGCAGATGGTGTAACATTTTGACCGAATTTATTGCTTACGCATCTTTTGGTAAAATCTAGTTTTACTTATTATAAGCGGTACCTGATAGTGACAATTATTTACACCAATTCTCTTCGTCAAAACTATATCACATTAGGACTTATGGAATGTGGTAACGGTCAAAATTTCAGTATAGTCCATATTCAACTTTATAATCCAAACACAAACTTCTTGGCTCAATAATAATAATAATATTAACCGAAGTGCTCTAGAGACTGACTTTGAGTGGAATTTAGGTGATCGTGATGCTAACCTCATATAACTAAGGAGACGAATCCTCTCTTGAATTGTGTTCCACTTCCAATGCTTCCATTTGATCCAACTATAGTTATTTGATGGACATCGTGCCATGATTTAACTATAATCAAAGCGGAGCTTCCATATTGAAGATCAGCAGTATTCTTAAGTCGAGAGAACTATGTAAATTGGTCACATCGATATTTTCCGCTCGACCTTAGTTATATTGACCAACAGAAAACTATCGAGCGGGTAATTCCATAGTTATCCAATAACTATCAGTACGCAACCACTTGGTGCCCCCAGTAGTCATGAGTAATACACTGCCCAACATTTGGAGAGCGTTACATACTCTAGTTTCAATGAATACGTCGATATCCAGTTTCAATGCATCTTGACATGGAACATTTAAAAGGGTATATTTATTTCATTATGATAAATTACTCATGGTTACAACACTTTGTAACTTCTATCATGAATCATACCATTTATGGATTTTCTATTAAATATGTACTTTAAATTAAATTGATTAATTGATATGACCACAATATATCAAGTAAATGATAGAAAGAAAATACCTTCATTTCAAACAAGATTGGTCAACGAGTTAGATATGTAGAACAAATTACAGAATTGCCCCTAGGGCATACCCCTAACTCTATCAGCTATCAGGGCCAAAAAAGAGCATCAATGTCTTATAGATACAAATAGACATTAAAAATAATGTCATGTGATCATAAAGGTCTATGACAAATGTAGACCAACGTCACATCAACGTCTATCTATAAGTATGGTCATTAATGGAAGGCCACTAATATGCACGGCCGCTAAAATACGGCCAACACAATGTATGGTCACTAATATAAGACCAATACCATTCATCAAAACATCTACCAAAGCCAAAACCAAGGGGTATGAACGTGCATTCCATTTTCCCTTGTAGCCCAATAGTCTTCCTAAAGACATTATGAGGAAATCGGGACGGTCCGGGAGCTAGATGTTTTGGATTTGGGCATTATTGCCTAAATCAGCCACTGATCGGTGGACCTGTCAATGCTACCGGTCTATGGTTTGTCCTGACGGTAATGCTTAGCTCGGGGCAATATCCGAGGCCCGATTTTTACTCGTTTTTTACGCCACCTTCTCCATCGAGTCACATGCCCATCCAACCGTATTGTCTTTGTCAACATTTGAAGTTTAGTGCTTTATGGTTGAGCATGCATGCCGATTCCTTCGAGTGTTCGGGAAGGATGTTCATGTCGTCACGAATCCTTTTCCCGGCCGTTTGCTGCCAAAATGTGATGTAAATCTCAGTAACCCAACTTACTCGATCAAATCACCTTCCTTCATTGTAGATGTATATTGGTATGCTACATACAATTCACAGGCATTTACATTTATACTTCCTAATTCACATTTCGAGCTTCAACGGAGCGATTACTCGACCAGGTATCGCCTCATGCAACTTAGCGCACATGATAGTCGTTATAACTATAAGAGTTGCTCGTGACATGCTTATACACCTATATGTTTTCACATAAACATATTTACAAAAAGACAATTTGACTATTTAATATCAACCTTACTTTTATTTACTACCTTTTTTCTATATAAGTCCAAATATCCTCTTCTATTATTTTATAAAATCATGCAACTATTTCATGAAATATATAATTATCATAGGGGAAATTAATTTAAAGGACAAAAATTTCTATATTTTTTGCCTCAAGGACACGACCTCAATATTTTTACCATAAGGACAAACATCTTCTAAAAATTATTCACAAGGACAAACATTTTCCAAAATTATTCATAAGGACAACAAAACTGATACCGAGCTAAAAACTGATACCTACAAACTGCTACCGATAACTACAAACTGATACCTAAAAACTGCTATCAATAACAAAAAACTGATACCTACATAAAGTTGTCCTTTAGGATAAAATATTGAAGGTCTGTCCTTGAGGCTAAAAAGCTGTGAAATTTTGTCCTTGACAATAATTTCCTGATTATCATATATATAATAATGAATTATAATTTAATTAATTTATAACCATGTTATAAATTAATATCAACTCTATCTAACTCTATTCAATACGAATAGAACACACTGTTTCTATATACCGGATCTTATCAATTATCCCGAATATATACTCAAACTAATCCAATCAAATAAGGGAATAATTGCAATTATATATATATATATATATATAATTATAAACGTTTACACCAAAATATAGAATTATAATTCCGATCATCTAAGCTGTAAATTTCGAAGTGTCCAAATCTCGTCCAAATTCATAATATGTCATTGATAATCTCATTGCGAGTGCAACAACAAAGGTTGCATCTCGATTGGACCTCATATATAAAAGATCTGAATTTGATAAGAATTTGAAATTTAAATATTAATTGATTAATTAATTAAACACTTAGTTAACTAATCACCTTTATAATCCTTCTTCCCCAAATACACTCATGTACCTATACATGCACAACTACCCATTGTCATGCATCTTCTCTCCCCTAGTGCTCATGCAATATTGCACAAAATGACGAACTATCAATTGCAACACTCTCCTCTACGCCTTCTCTCTGTGATGCACCCAATTAAACCAAGTCTGCCTCCATACACCAAATTGCGACATTGTCCCCTCCATGCGTGGCTACAAATGTCGCACTCACCATTAGCGGACTGGAGTTTAAGAATTTGGTGCAAGAAGACGCATGTCACTAAGAGAAACACAACTATGCATTTTGTTTTGCTGAACTCCCCTTTGAACGTCACTTAGACCCAAACCTTAGCCAATGACTATACATTGACGAACTCCTCAAGCATCATCGCACATGCCGAGGCGAACATAGATTCGAAGCCCTCCTCAATATGAGTTCAACGGTTCTAATCTCGTCGTCTATGTGGATCGTAGTTATTTGAATCGGAGAAAACCCAATATCCACTTTTTAAGGTCCGTTTAGATCTAGATAGCAAAACGAATTATGGGATCCTAGGAATTATCTAAGTATGGAGTGAATATAAATATATATGGGTATATGTGTATAATTTAATTTCTTAAATAAATCTCCACACTTTTCGTGTTTGTACGATTACACGACGCATCAGATTGCCACAAATTTATTAATTTAGGGAAGGTAGGGTTGGATGGAACGAAGGGGATTCGGGCTTTGATATTGGATAAAGAAATAAATGTGAAGGATTTTCTAGAAATGGAGGGAACAATAGGCTTAAATAGGCTTGGATGATTTATTTTGGGCTTAAATTGTTATTTATAATTAATTTTTCCTTTTCCTTTATATAATTTTTTAATTTTTAATTTATTAATAAACGTATTTCAAACTATTTTAAATTAATTCACGTTTCATTTTACACGAGATAACTCAATAATTGAACAATTTATTTAATATCAACATATTATCCAAAAAGAATTTATTAATTTATTCAATTTACTAAAGTAAAATATTTTATTAAGTCGAATTTAGTTAAGTAAAATATACTTTCAAGAATAGTAATTATCAAATCGAATTTGAACCATTTTTATTTTAATTAGATTTTATTTATTTTACGTCGTAGAAAACTGGATTATTACACCTATTTTATCCTCGACGTATGTGATTTTATTTTTATTCGCTCTTTATTTCATTTATATCATATTCGATATGGTCAATTGTATATTTGATCTGATAGCAAATTATATTTTGTTCTTCTTTGCTAATCGTATCGTCTTGTTCAAGAAATTTAAACATTCGCTAAATGCTTATCGTTTTATGTTTAAATAGAAAATAGTTGTAAAACTAGATTGGTCAGCCCATCTAGCTCAATTGGTAGAGCTCAACGCTCTTAAACGTGTGGCAGTGGGTTCAAGCCCACGGTGGATGATTAATCTTTGTCAATCGCCTCTTTTATACCAATGATGCATGATCCCTAATGCATTAGGCTTTTCTGATGGGTAAGAAAAATATTATGACTTGGTTTTGTTGATTTACAATAGTTATACGAGGTTTAGAGTTGAATGAAACTATCGAGGTTCAATGTTGGGTGAAACAATTGAGGTTCAAAGTTGAATGAATTTGTACGAATGATTCTAGATAGGTCAAACAAAAGAAGTTTACCTTCAAAAATAGTATGTATGAGTTTTGAGCATTTCCGCAAAATTATACTAAAGTAGTTTAACTATGATAGTTCCCATCTTAAATATCAATTTATCCTTTTGATGTGGGATCTTTAGTGCATAGGGATTCTCTAATGTTTGACTAAACAAGCAAAACTTGTGTCGATTAGGTTTTTTAGATGTTAGGATTAACCAAGTAATTATTTTAGGTAGAAAGTAAGTGAATTTTGTATGAAAGCCAAGTAAATAAAGAAATTTACCCAAAGAAATAGTTTATATATATGTATATAAGTTTACAAAAATGCTCACAGATTTCTATTGAAGTGTTAGTGGAATTTTTCATAACATCGGTACTTAAGAACCGAAGGGCAAGCTTCAGTCCATTGTTTATAGGACTTCGGTAGGATGGTTACCTATGACTTTAGAATACCGATGGCTTTAGATTAATGTTGAAAGTTAAGTTGAATCTGTTAGGATAATACCAAGAGGAGTAGGTGCCGAATAGATTGAGAGTAAGTTCTAAGAATGATGCCGAAAGTAAAAGTACAGAAAGTAAAGACACCGAGGTTTACAGTGGTTTGGCCTAAATCGCTGCGTCCACTTTTTCCTTTCCTTATTTAGAGTTCTACACCGAAGCCGAAGGCTATTACAGTGATGAGTTGGCATTATCCTCCATTAGTGAGTTTTTACAAGGAACTCTAATATAGGAAAGTACAATATATTCTTAGTATTTGAATTATGTGTTGGCCAGAAGATCCTTGTTGAATTGGGATGTTTGTCTACTTATAGAGATCTTGATGCTTTGTCATTAGCTGAAAGCTTTTACCATGGATTGACCACTTGCTATATATGTGAGGTTAAGATTTAGACATGTGTTGATGCCCGACTAACATGCAAATTAACGCGGATTGATGAAATAGCATTCCATCAATATCTATATGTGCTCTGGCCTGGATACTTCATCTCATCTTTGGGCTATTTGAGTCCTTGATGCATGTAGTGAGGGATTTGGTGTTGATGGCTAAGTAGTTTATATATCATAAGGCTTAGTTGATCGTATGCCGTATGGTTAACTAGATAGGGTGTCATAAGGATTTAGTCAATTAAATGTCGTAATACTTAGTAGATAGAGTGTCATAAGGCTTAGCAAATAGAGTTTTATAAGGCTTAGTTGATTATAGGCCGAATGCTTAGTTTGTTGAATTACGAAGGCTAATGTAGATTTTATGTTGTAAGGTTTAGTTGATTGAAAGTAGAAGGCTTATGCAGATTATATGTGATCGGCTTAGTAAGTAGAGTGTCATAAGACTTAGTAAATAAAGGTTCAATAGGCTTGGTTGATTATAGGCCGAACACTTAGTTGATTGAATACCGAAGGCTAATGTAGAGTATATGCCGCAAGGCTTGGTAAATAGAGTGTTGTAAGACTTAGCAAATAGAGTGTCATAAGGCTTTAACATATATTTAATGTCAAAGCCTAATGCTGTAGGCTTACATATGTTATTTTCCATAGGCTAGTTGGATTAAATGCCCAAGGCTATTGTTGTAGGTCTATGTAGATAATAGGTCAAAGGCTAATGCTGTATTAAGTATCGAAGGCGAAGTATGTTAAGGCCAGATAGCAACATACATAAAGTGTCAAATGCGAAGAGGGTTTTCACATACTGTGAAGTTTTGGTTCCAGTAATCTTTACAAAACTATTATCTGAATATGAAGTGACTTCTCTGCTATGCATTACCACTCGTCTGCTCTCGCAACAAATAGGGGAAATCACCTTAGAGGTAGTTTTGAGTGGATCAGAAGGAGTTATGAGTGAGTACAAGGTCGAGGTAATTTAGAACGAGTAGCTACTCTTTCTACTCAAGGCTGGATGCAAAAATGCATATTTACCACATGGCACCATGCAATTGGCTCATTTGAAAAGTTGTTTCTCCTTTTCTGAAAAAGAGAGTTTGCCTCCAGACATGGCAGCTCTTTAAAAGATTATATTATTTTACAACTGACATTGAGTTGTATAGCTGACATTTCCTCAACGTTTATTTTATTTATATAGGAATGTATAATAAATTCCTCTTCTCTTTCATTTACTTTCAATGAATTTTTTTTTGTTATCGGCATTAAAGCTCAAAGCAAGCTCAAATTTTCTCATCTCTTTGATTAAATTTGTAAGATTTATGTCCTTTACTTCTCGTAAGTTGAAAGCAATGTTTGTCTCTTGCTCTTGCTGAACTACGAGTCAATTTTTATATTTATTTTTGTGATATCTGGGGCATTTTACCGTATTAGTGAATCTTAGGCTTGCTGAATGGTACAAAACCATCAATTTTTCGCCTTTCTTGGATCATTGTTGACAAATAATCGTTTCGTGGTCATTGATCGATAATCGAAAATTCTATTGAATTTTTTGAGAATTTCATGGATTTTTCTTAATCTGCAAAATTACTTTTGGATTCCCAAACCCTTGGTTAGAGACGGTTAATTGTGAAATTCTGTTTGAGTCATTGATACGAAATTGACCGTACTTAAATTTGGGTATTTTGCTTGTACCATTTGGCTCATGATTATGTTTCTTTGATTGATAATTATTTACTTTTGCGTTGTTTGGTTTGAACTAAACTGTCAACAAATTTAGTCCTACTAGACTGAAATGAATTTTCCTTTGGACATACAAGCAATTCTTGACATGATTTTACACGATTTTGGTGTTTTGGGAGTTGAGGCTATAACTCAAAGGCCTAAAGTTACTTGGATTCTTCCTCGGAGGGATGCTCCCAGTGGATGGTGGAGTACTTAGCAAACGAATGTCTCTCCCTTTGGCTCCCTTCTTGGTTGATCTGCTTATTTTTTATAATCTCAATCCCTTTCAACCTCCTCCGTTTTATATAATAATCTCTCGACGTTGAAAGTCGTGTATTCTTAGAGGGGTTATGCAAGCTTATCAATGGTTGAAATTAATTTCTTATTTGATTTGAAATACTTGAAATTTGCCACCTAGTTCTTAAATATTATTTACAAACGCGATTAACAACCCTCAGATTATAACCACTTTTCCGAAGGCTAGTAACTTACAATTGTACTTAAGAAATTTCATTTGTTAATGAAGATTCTCACTCTAACCTATTTTTATTTATTGCTAGCCAGGGAGACCTGAATGGATTCAGCAGACCGAGGAGTTTTTAGCTCGTTTCAAGAATGTTTTGAAGGAACGGGGCTAGTTGGAAGTTGGTGAAATAGGTAGATTTCAATTATTATTATTTTTCTATTTTCGAATTTATTGTTCCTATGAAGTTTAAAGAAATTGTTAGATCCAATCTAATAATGGTTTAAATAAAATCTTATTATATTTAATTTGTTTAAAATTAGTTGCAATTCAATTCAAATTAAATATCTTGTAATGAGCGCATCAAATATACTCATATATATATATATATATATATATATATATATATATAGTTGAAGTGCAACATATAGTCTGTGTACATGGTTAATGTGTACGTACGTTTATAGATGTTGAGATTTACACTGCAACAAACACATTCGCCTTTATATATGTCATTGTTGTCCATGGTTTTATTTTGAAAAAAACATATAAAATAATAATGATAATATGTATATGTACATAGTTTACTGGTACATGCATATAATATGTTACAAAATATTTTAACTAATTGACAATAGTTTAGTTATATTTATGATATGACAATTAATGAGTAATAAGTAGGCATTTAAGAGCTAAAAAAGATGGAGGACTTTTTTCCTTTCTTTGCTCATTCATTCAATGCCGTTTCAAATTAACGTTTGAACATTTAAGCCCTTGTGCATATTAGAATAGATTATGACAAGTTTTACGTGTTTTGAGATATAAAAATTAACATTTTAAAATCTAGTTTTTACTTATGAAGGATTCAACATAAGATTTATGATTTTAAACAAAAGTCCTTTAAAAAAATTGAATTGAAATAATACACACACATGTAAATAGTAACAAACTATATTTTAAATTCAAAATAACATATATATGTAAAACTTATAACTTTATATGTTTTGAAATTTGAAATTTAGCAATTTGAAAGCTAGATTTTGATTTAGGAAGGATCTAGACTTAGAGTTATATTTTTATACAAAAGCACTCTTACAAATTTTGAGCGTGTGTGTAAACATATGTAACTAATAACCAAATGTATTTTATATTTTGAAAATAACATCTATACATGAAACTTATATTCATTTTCATATAATGATTTAAGTAAATAATATATGTAGTTCACTTATATTTGCATATGTAGTATGTTACAAAAAAATTTCAAGTAATTAAAATCAGTTATAAATCTAAAAAAAATTCTTTATTTAATCATTAATTCAAAACTATAGTAAATAATAGATTGGACAACATCGGCATATACATACTCGTTGTATAAGATATGAAATCTAAACTATACAAACATGATGTAACATATAATCAAATGAGAAATATATTATTATAATTAAATTTGTTTTTGGCAAGACATAACTATTTTTTTAAAACTATTTATGTATACACACAAATATTTAAAATAAAATTATTTTGAAATAAATTTCAGATTTAAAAATAAAAAATATAAATTTTTGTTGCTGTTTCGAATTAAAGTGTGTGTATATATATGTGTGTAAATATATAAAATATACATTCGAATATTTAATATATAAATTTTTTTTTGATTCAGATCAATAAAAACAATATATATTATATACATTTATGATAATTTTCAGTAAATCATAATGTTTTTATTTTAATTTTTGAATAATCCAAATCATTTTTTATTTTAACTGAAACTAATTTAAAGTTGTTTCATATATTTCAATAGTTAAATTTCCATTGTACTTTTTTCTCGTTCATGGTAGCTTTGCTTATTTTTCTCGCTTTCCTTCCCTACTGTGAATTTTAAATTCTTTCCCGATGGCTCCCTCCCTTCCTCCCCTCCTCCCCTTCCGGTTTCGTCCATCTCGCCTTCTCCTCCTCCTCGCACTTCCGGCCCTTCCACTTCATCTTTGTCCATCCTCCCTCTCCTTTCTCCCTCAACTTGTTCACTATTGGTCCTCCCCTCCTCAACTCGTATGGACTTTGCTGTTCAAGAACAGGACAAGGAATGTGTAACGACCCAGAATTTTTAGAAATTAAAAATATGAATATTTAATTTATTTTAAATATTAATAAGTGAATTTATAAGTCAAATAAATTTTAATTTGAATTATTGGATTTATTTGAATAATTAAATCGATAATTTAATATGTTAAATTATGGAAATAATTGAAAATATAGTTAAATATGATTGAAAATGATTTGTAAAATTTTATTTTATCATATGGAAGTTAGAACGATATTTTAGAACTTTTAAAATCAAATTAAAAGTTAATTTGTGAAAATTGAATATTTTAATATTTAAATCGACTAGTGAAAATAGTCAATTTTTGAACAGTCTCAGAATTGAACGAAACCAGTTTCATTGGATCCGTAATAGTTAATTATTACCGGATTTCAATTTTTGTGTCAATCGGAGTTATCGTTTGATCGTGGCAGCTCGAAACGCATCGATTTATTTTTAATTTAAATTTGGCGAGTGAAAATAGCCATTTTTCAAAAAGTCTCGGATTTCGACGAAACCAGTTTCGTCGGATCCGTAATATGATATTATTGTAAGGTTTCAAATTTCAAGTCAATTGGATTTACCGTTTGTCCTGTACAAATTAAAACGCCTAGAAATCGACTTAAATCGGTTTAATTCAAATTGAGCGTTTATAGCCATAACTCGCACATACTTCCGAATTAGCTTCCGAAACCTGTTCCATTGTGTCCGGAACGCGGGGTAAACCCTAGAAACGCTGGTTACGGCGCGTAAATCGGAGTTCGGAATTTCCGGGATGAATAGTGTTTCGTCGGTTCCTTATAAATAGCCCACTATCTCAAAAAAACAAAAAAAAAACATAAAACCCTAATTTCCTACTGCAGCCGCCACCCCCCCTAAACGGCCAGAAACGTCCCAACTTCCACCTCGATTATCTCCTCATCCATCGACATTTACCAACAACTTTCAACTAGAGAATCGAAGAGCATGAAGAGATCTTTAATATCAACGGTCAAGATCGCGAATGGCTTCACGAATCAACGGGAATTTGTGTTCAAAGGGCTGTAGTTCATTCTCGAACTGCGTGCTATAGGGATGGCCGAGCTCTATGAGCTTAGGGCCGAGTATGGCTCTTGTCGAGGGCTTTCGCGTCGCGGTGGTTTGATCGAGTTTCGTTGAGTAATCGCGATGCAATGTTTAACCCTAATTATCTATGTTGGGTTCGGCTCTATGATGTTTCACCTGTACAAGTTGCGTGCAAAAGGAAAGGATGGGGGAGAAGCAACACGCGGCCCAGATCTGATGGCAAATGAAATCAAGGGCTCAGATTTATTCTAGGTTATAATTTGAAAAGATTATTGTAAATTAGTAAGTTTAAATACATGTAACTTCAAAAATTCATAACTTTTTCATACGAGGTCGAAAACGCGCGAAACCAGTTGCGTTGGAATCGTATGGACGAGCACTACACGATGGAGTTGGTTTGGAGTCGTTTGGAGTTAGTGAAAATTTTAGGTAAAATTAAACGTCCGTTTAATTTTATCCGAAATAAATCGCTAAAACGGAAATAAAATCAAGGTGAGAACTTCTCACTCAATCGAATTAGTTTCGATTTTATTTTAAATAGTTAGATTTAAAATATTTGAATGCATGTTTGAATGTTGATTGATATCTATTGATTGTTAAAATAGACATTATACGCCGTTAGTAAGCGGATGTTATTTATTAAAAACATATACCGCGAATATTTCATAAACAGTGAAATTGGTATTATATATAATATCAATATATATATATTGGCATATGTATATATTGCAGTTGTTGATTCCCCGCATTTTTTAGCGGATGAGACCCTATTACGCCGTTATTAAGCGGATAATATTTAATAAGAACATATACCGCGATAATTTCGTACTGGAGCGAAATTGGTATTGTGCTAATGTTTGTGGATGCAGGAAAACAGGTTGGAGGGATCCAACTGGATTCCTCAACAGTATTTATTTAATTTCAGATATTTTGATATTTGATGGATTATCATATCGATATATGATATCGTTGTTGTCGTGATTGACTATTTGGTGTGTAGCATCATTGGACCAAATTTGGAATTTTAAAATGAATTTTAAAGTGATTTTTGAAAAGTATACGTTATATAAAATATTTTTTGGAATTGATCCATTTTAAATAAATAAACGTTATAATTTTTAAGGTTATAAAAATTATGATTTTTAAGAAATATAGTTAAAAGCTGATTTTTGAAAATAAGGAATTAACGACTTTATAAAATAGTTAAATTGAGATTTCTGAAATAATTGTGAAAAGTTTAAATATAGGATTTATAAAATTTGATTATTTTATAAATCAAAATGATGAAATTATAAAGGAGTTTAAAGACGTTTTTAAAATATTAATATGAATTGATTTATATAAGAGATTTATAAATGGATATTTATAAATTGAGATATTGAAATTATAAAACGAGTTTTTATAAGTGTTTGAATGAAGTGAAAATGAATTTCATTAAAGAATGAAATTTATAAAATTATAAACTGTGAAGTTATAAATTAAATTTATAAATAGTAAGATTTATAAATTTGTGAAGTTATTTGAAGAATAGATTTGGTTAAATAATTGAATCTTATAAGTTATAAGATTTATAATTATGAAGTTCAAAGGAACGATTTTTGTAAACGAATAAATTATAAGTATTTGACTTATAATATGAACCTTTATTTTATAATTGAGTTATAAATTGAATAGGTTAATAAAGGAATTTATAAAAGGAAGTTGTTATAAATAAATAGAAATAGAATTTATAAACGTTGTTTTATAAATTCGCAAATGGCTTATTTTGATAAGTAACTTGTTGAAACCTATTAATGGAGTTATATTCACGTTTTGAATAGTGAATAATATGTTAAAGAAATTGTTTTGAATGTGATATTTTGAATAGAATTAAAACGATCTAACGATGTTTTAAATGTGTTGAGATTCGAAACCATAGATTTCAACATTTATTGTTGAAATAGATGTTTTCGAGAAATAAAAGGAAATAGTAGATTATAACACTGTTGTTATAATAGATGATTTTCGAAAGGAAATGTTTTGTATAGTATTGGGATTTATATATCTATTTTAATTTCGAATCCATATACTAGTGATTTTGGGTTGTCGTAACGATGTTTTACGTAACATTCGTTTTGGCCCAAATAAATATGTTGAAGAGAATGATTTCCTTAATAGAATGAAATATATACTTAATTTCGATTGAAGTATATTGAATATTTTCCAAGTGTTGAAAATAAATAAAAATTGTGAATTACTTATGAATAAATAAGTATGGAAATGTTTTCCAATATGAAGTGAATAATTAGAATTTATCTTTTTGAAGATAAATTGAAATGAATTATTGAAATCATATGCATGGATATTTTGAATTATAAATTCACTATTGAATTTATAAAAGAAAGTGGAATTTGTTTAAAAATAAATATTGATTTATTTTTGAAGTATTGAAATTATATATCTTGTAAAGATATTTTGGAAAATAAATAATTTGGAAAATTATTTGGAAACTGGTGATGTGTGCATATCCAGTGATAGTTCAATAGCCGACTATCAATATTTCCCTTTGAATGGGTAATTGATGTGATTTGTTTGAATGTGAATGTCACACTTATTTTTGAATAAGCGCTCACTATTCGGGTTAACCGGGAAAGGACCATGGGGTCGTATAACCCATTCCGAATATGTGATACGTCGATGTGAATTGCATTTGAAGATCGGTGTTGAAGACCCGGTATTTGCGAGAGCGATAGGATGACCTGTCGATTTACTCTGCACCGAGTTGCTCCGGTATAGAGTTCTCCATATGTGATGGTGAATCCGATCAGGATTGTGAATATCCGGATTGCAAGGACTTCTTTGTAAGTGCCTTCGGTTTTGTTCGAGCCCGGAACAGACTTGTATGGATTGTATGTCTGACATTACAAGTTGAGATATAAAGCCGATTTCTTTCAAATATATTTCTGTTGGTGGCGGAGAATTTATTCTTTTAGCTTAACACCCTTCTCTGAGACGTACGAGCTCAGAGGTTATATAGTTGAAGTTATCAGCGATATATTCCCAATTTGGTAATGTGACATGCTGAGTGTTGCTGTAAATGATCATTGTGTTGATTATTTGTGATAGGATCGTTTATTTGATCGTCTATCTTGGTGATCATCGTGTTGATCATTTGTTGACCCAAAGCATGGCTTTTGTATAAAGTATGTTTTTGTGGACGTGACTTCGTCGAACCTCACACCCCGGAAATGGTCAAAACAGGAAAGATGTGGCAAGGTTATGAGGGGTAGCACCCTTTAGGGTATGTACATTTCCTTCTGGATAGAGGTGGTATCATGGTATGGAGCCCAGATATTTAACCTATGTGGTTACTACGAATTTATTACTTTGTGGTTGTTGGTTTTCGGGATCCCGTGAGAAAGGTCGTTTACGGTCGGGGAATGGCGTGCTCGTGTCAGTAGTTACCCAGTTAGGGGTAACCCGGCCTTGTGTTGGCAGAGTTCCGGTTTGGTTCTCGAGGATGTCTTTCCAGAGGCATTCTCATGTGGCAATGGGAAGTTCCTTGGCCTGACCATTTGTTGGAAATCCAAAGAAACAATACGTGACTTGTACGGTTTTAGTTGTATAACCTGCTATGGAATGTGGCGGTAACCTGCTATTGAACATAGTTAGCTATAGTAGGCATAGTTCGGAATGTCTATGCTGGCTAAGATTTATATTCTACTTTCGAAATGAATTTTTCCTACACTATGCACTAATAATAATATGAAATGTTCTTTTAAATGCGTATCAAGCATCTTTGACTATCATAAGGAGAAATCTCCTCCGATTCTGCGTTTGCATGTGTGTGTGTGCGGGAGGCCTTATGGTAGTCTCATTTTTGAAAGCATTGCGAATTGAAATAAAAATATTCCTCTATTTTGATTTTTAAAGATAAATAAACTGTTTTGAGTTCTCACACCAGTCACATGACTGACTTGGAGTTTATTGTTTTCCTTCCTAAACTCTGGGTGCCCACCAATTTTCACACGGGCAGTCAAGAGTTAGGTTTATCAGGATATTCTGGATATTCTGGCGTTGCTGGAGGCAAGCTGGATGGCATGACGTATTATTAGTATATAGTATTTCTTTTTCCGCTGCACTGTTTGATGTTGTATATTGTTGTACTCTCTGATGATATGATGTAATGAAATGTGATGAAATGTAATAACTGATAGTTCTATGTTTAAAGATTATTCATTTATTATTATATGTTGTTCCGCTGCGAATTGTGAGATTCTGATGTTGTTCTGTTGTTTTCTGTCCCGTTCTATTTTCTCTATTTTCTTTCTGTTCTATTTCTCTTTTTCTTCTATTTTAAAATTCTTCTTTCTTCTTTTCCCTCTATCTTCTACCTTTTTCTCTCCTTTTCTTTTCTTAAATTCTTTTAAAAACCCTCAGTGTTCGGTTTTCCGTCGTTCGATTCCTCGGCAGTCGATAAAGTGAGTGTCGATGTTGAATTTTCGGAAGACGAAGAATCATGTCCTGACAGAATGTTGGAAAGTACATAGCATTTTTGATGTGAATCTCACTTTCAGGGGTGATGCCATTGTCCCCCATGAAGTTATTGCAGCTGGCAAGCAAGTGTGAAATGACTATATTGTTGGTTTCTTTTTTGATGAGCCGCTCTCATACACCGCAGTGGTTAAAAACTTGAAAAGAATCTGGAAACTCAAAAGCCCTATAAACGTTAAATTTAATGGCTTTATATTCTTATTTTTATTGTCTTGTGAAAAGGACAAAACAGGAATACTTGAGGGAGATCGGATTATAATGGGGAACAAGATGTTTATAGTCAAATAATGGAAGCCTGAAATTGGAAATGTGTGCGACATTATTAAATATGTCCCTTTTTGGTTCAGATTTCTGATATTCCAATCTACGCTTGGTCTAATTTGGGCATAAACTGGCTAGTAAGTAGGGCACGTAAATTGCTATGTATGGATTAGTTCACCGAGCGACTTGATCGATTAGAAATTTAGAATATACTAAATGCATGATCGAGGTCACTCCCAACCAAGATTTGATAGATCACTACCCTGTGAAATTAATGGATGGTGAGGAGCAAATGATCTATGTCAATTATTTATGGAAGCCAGAAATTTGTATTAGCTGCAAAATATTTGGGGAGTGCTGATACGAAAAGTGATAATGCAAATGAAAAGAATCCCAAAGTAAGTAAAAGTCAAGCTGACACTATTGTTAAGGAAATTTAAAAAAACAAATATAAGGTAATCGACGAAGATGGCAGAAAGTGTTAAGAGATAAGAAAAAGAATGTTAAATCTGGATTTTATGCTAATGATTTTTCAACTGCAGTGATTACTCCGCTAGATTCCTATTCTTATCAGACAAATGGTAGAAAGTCAAGTGAAGAAGTGGTGCCAGTTGAAGTAGTGGTTAATTTGAATTCTTAAGATAATTAGTCTTCATGAAGTTACTGAAGAAATAGTTCAAACTAGCAACAAATTTTTAATATTAGCTGCATATAATGATGTTGCCTCTGCTATTTGCCATGTAGTCGAGAAGCTAGCTTCAGGAAAAGAGAAAGATTACAATGCTGATAAACAAAACAATTTAGTTTCCAATGTGCACGCATGCACAAGTGATGTAAATGCAGCTGTGCAACACATTTTAATACGCCAACCTCCTATTTATTTCTCTGTACCACTTGATAGCAATATTTTAACTCATGAAAGCATCAATTCAGATGATAACAATCCTACATCTCCCAACACTCACTTGCAAGAAAGCATCCTATTGAATATTCCTTCTCACGGTGTCCCCCAAACTCATAACACGGAACCTTCAATTGCACGCAATTCTATTTTAATGCAAACTACTTTATCCCCAATCATTCTATCCCCTTCAAATTGCAACTCTTCCCACGCCAACATAGCTAAAATTGTTATATCTCCTATCTTCGGACCTACTGGTAATTCTTGCTTGTCTGCCAATCTTGATGACATTGTGTTAAATGTAATGAATTCCTTGTTAAATGTAATGAATTCCTTCCTTCCACTTCCTTTGGCCACCTGGCTACACCTCCTGGTTGGCTTAAATTCAGCTGCATTAATCCATCTCCCACCACATCTATATGCAATCCTACCTCCTCTGTCTGCCCTGATCCTCCACCTACCAAAATCAAACCAAACAATCACAACTCACTTAACAAAGAAAGAAACTCCAAAAAAAACCCGCCTCGGTTTATGCAACAGGATGATGACACTTTATCAAAAAACAGAGATGGCAGAAAGTGTTAAGAAATAAGAAAAAGAATGTTAAATCTGGATCCCATGCTAATGATTTGTTAACTGCAGTGATTGCTCCCCCAGATTCCCATTTTGATCAGACAAATGGTGGAAAGTCGAGTGAAGAAGTGATGCTAGTTGGAGTAATAGTTAATTTGAATTCTAAAGATATTAGTCTTTATGAAGTTATTGCAGAGATAGTTCAAATTAGCAACAAGTTAGCTGCATATGATGATGTTGCCTTCGACTGCCTAAGATGACGATGATTTTGTTGACACCTGTCCTCGGAGAAAGAAAATGATATCTGAAGCACCGAAGCAAGAAACAAGTGAAGAAAAAGCAAAATGCGAAGATGTAATTTCTAACACTGCATATAGATATCAATTGCAAGCAATATTTAAGATCATACAATTGGATAGAAAACGAAAGGACTGACAAAAAGGCAATGCTTCATCAAATAGCTTCGAAAACAAGAGAATCAAGCAAGAAAGAAAAAGAAAAGCAAAACAAGAACATAAAATTAGAATAGGCCGATCAAACTTTTGGACCATTTGAAGAGGAAGTAACCATCAGAGTGTTGCAGATGCACGCAAAAGATTTGGAAGACGAAGTTAAGAAAACAAAGGAACGGTTGAAAAGGAAAAGAAGATGCGGTTAGATGTAGAAAAAGAAATTCAAAAATTGAGATATGAAATCAAAGAAATGAAATGAAGAGTTGGACATGGCGATAAAGATAATCAAGAGAGAAATTCAGAGGCTCAAGTAGAAAAACTGCACATAACAGAAGAAGCAGTATGCACATTAGATCAAGATATAGATGTAGAGACAGAAATAGAAAACGTAGAAAAGAATTTCACAACTAAAAATAGTGAAGAAGAAAATAAAGAGACAAATGAAGAGACAGAAGCAGAAAATGTAGAAAAGAGATCTACAACTGAAAAGAATCAAGAGAGAACTATGGAGTGTGAAGCAGAAAAAGTATACCCAATAAATCAAGATACACCTATGGAGACAGCAGAAAAAAGATCTACAATTGAAAAGAATGAAGAGAGAACCATCGAGTGTGAAGCAGAAAAAACACACCCAATAAATCAAGATACACCTACGGTTACAACAAAAGAAAATGCAAATCAGACTGAAATAGAAAATACAATAGATAATAGATAAAGATACACGTTCAGGAACGGAAGCAGAAATAAAAGAGATCTGCAACTGAAAGAATGAAGAGAGAAGTGCGGAGTGTGAAGCAGAAAAAGTGCTCCCAATGATCAATATACGCCTATGAAGACAGCAACAGAAATTGTAGACATGGTTGATAGAATAAACGATATAATTTCTCCCATAAATCAAGATACAGTGGTAGACGAAGAAACAAAAGATGAACAGAAAATGGACACAACACCGGAAATACATAGCCCAACAGAACAAGATACCATTATCAAGAGCCAAAGGATGCCTTACCATGATTCAGTACTTGACTTCACTCCTCCATCTTTCAAACTTTATGACTCAAAAGGAATTTGAAATGCAAAATATTGAACCAGATCAACAATTGAAATTAACAAAACCTGCTGGCCAAAGGAGAAAGAAAATAACGAAAAAACCAAAGACAACTTCTTATGTCAGAGTAAAAGAATAAACAAGAAAAAGAAAATAAAGCGACAGCTTTGAGTATGGTCAGCGAGTGAAAAAAACTAGCAAATAAGCCAAAAACTGAAGAAAAAACAAAGACAATGAAGAAGAAAGTACAGAAGAAACCATCCCAATGCCAATTGCAGTAATAGAACCATTATTTGTAGATTTACTACTAGGACACTTCTGATACTTAGAAGTCTTGAACAAAGAACATAGCATAATCCAAACTTTCTTTGCTCTAGCAGGATCACAAAGTAGGTTTATAAATATTGATACTAAAGCTACATGATAAATAACTTTAATTAATTGATTAACAAAACTGCTATCAAGTGGAGGATGCATAATAAATATTGATACTAATGCTACATAATAAATAACTTTAGTTAATTGATTAAAAAATCTTTTTTGTTAAAACAATGAAGTAACATGGGATGATAAGAGCACAATCAGAGGAGGAGGCATAATAACTAAAGGTATGCTCGGACATGTTTTTGAAGGAAATTTCACAGATGGACAGATACATAAATTTATATTTTTACTTAATGATACTGCTATCAATCCAAATAATTACAAAAACTAATACCTAATAATTGTTTTTTTATAGTTGACACTTACTTATTTTATAAATTATTTTGACTGTTGTTTATGACAAATACTGATACCTATATATTTGCAAAAATGATACCTAGTTTCTGTTTGATATAAGTTGATGCTATGTATTTTAATTATTTATTTGACTATAATGTACAACAAAGGTGATAACATAATAATGCAAAACTGATACCCAGTAGTTATTTGGTTGAAGTTAATGCTTAGTTATTTTATAAATTATTTTGACTGTAATTTATATGAAAACTGATATCAATATATTTTCAAAAATGATATCTACTTTCCGTTTGATATAAGTTAATGCTCTGTAATTTTAATTATTTACTTGCCTGTCTCGTATGGCAAAAGTGATACCAACAGTAATGCAAAACTGATACATAATAGCTATTTGATTGGAGTTGATGCTTAGTTATTTTATAAATTATTTTGATTGTAATTTATATCAAAACTGATACCAAAATATTTGCAAAAATGATACCTAATTTCTGTTTGATAAAAGTTGATGATCTTCAATTTACAAACTACTTTGACTATCATGTACGACAAAATCGACAACATATCAATGCAAAACTAATACCTAAAAGCTGACTGACTGAAGTTGTTGCTTAGTTATTTTATAAATTATTTTGACTATAATTTAATAAAAACCGATACCAAAGTTTCTGAAAAATGATACATAGTTTCTATTTAATAGAAGTTGATGATCTATAATTTTAGAAACTATTCTGACTGTCATGTATGACAAAACTGATATCAAATGAATTCAATGCTGAAACTAATACTTTTCAATATATACTGCCACTGTTTTGGTTACCGATATTGTTTCCTATTGACAATATAGGTAATAGATTGGTATGTCAAAAAATATAGGCTGGCAGAGCACAACTTTGCAATGACAACAACAATGATGGTAACTAAAACTTTTATATGCAAATACATAATAATTCGTACACCCACTCAATTGTAACTAATTTTTATATTCAACAGGAAAGGCTAATGCCAATGTAGAAAGTATTAAAAGGCATTTAGTCCTGCCTTTACTTGAAGAAATCATGCGAGATAAATATGCAGAAGATATTTATTTTTCTTTACATTGTGAGGGCCATTGGACATTGGTAGCATTGACATATCCTACAATGCAATGGTCTGACATAGATTCTTACGTCCTAGTAGATCAAACGAAAGAAACAATCCAAGTCTAAAAGAAGCAATGAAATTGGTATGATATTTTTTCAAAAAAAATTAACAAATATAATTGAAACTAAGTGAACATTAACTAACTTTGTATTGTTTCATCTTTAATAAAGAGAAGAAGTTGAAAAAAATCCTACAAGAACCGTGGAGAAACAACAATATACAATACATGAAAGAGAAGCTAGATGAAATGCATCAAATTAAATGCGCATAGCAAACATCAGAAACAAGCTATTTTTTGTTAATAATGACACCTACTGACAGCAAAATTGATATTAGATCTGAAACTAATAATAATACTGAAATGACACTTAGTTAATACTTAGAACTTGTTATCTATTTACATCATAATCTTTTATATAGAGTACTATACATCTTTTTTATGCCTACTACATTGAATTGAATTTGATTGATGTGGAAGCTATTTTCTTTTAGTTCTGTAAACATTTGCTTCAGATCTAACTGATACCCATAGGTACAAAATTGATACCTACAGACACAAAATTGATACTACAGCTGTACATAATTAAAATTGAAACAAAATAATTACCACAGATCTTAAAATTGATATCATGCACCAATGATACCAAAACTAATGCTAACATCGATACTAAAACTAATTATTTTATTTCAAAGCATATGATATGTTTGCATCATTATTTCTTAAATACAATGTTATATATTTGTTACATATCAGATAGTAAAAGTGATGCAAACTGATACTAACAATATATTTTTCTTTAAATATGGTTGACTATGCTATATATGTCATGATGCTCATAATATCATTGAACATTAGCCAAATATCGATCAAAATAAAACCTGAACAAATGTTGCAAACAAGAACAAGAATTATGTATGAGATATTGACGGATAATGATCATTGTTGGAATTTAGCCGATTTCACTTTAAAAACTGAAAGAAAAAGAAAATATAAAGAAGTGAATTTACTGTAAAAACTATTGTGATATTTAGTTCTACTAATATAAAATTAAGATGTTGTGTTAGAACTAATTGAATTTAGCTTTGTTTTAATGTAGATATAAACACCTGTTGAAATTACGTCAGTTTGATGTAAAAATTATGATCTTTTTTCCGATGTTGTAAAAATTAGCTCTATTTCACTTTTCTTACATGTGATGCTATGTTATAACTGTATTTTATTTCTAGTTCTACCTGGAACCGATAATTTGTTATACTTGAAACCGATACTAAAAGTATGCATGAAATGATACTATATTTTATCATTCATGAAACTAATATAGATACTAATGTTATGAAAAACTGATACCAATTTTGTTTATACCTGAAACCGATACTAATAGCTTGCAAAACGGATACTATTTTTTTCATACCCGAAATTGATACTAATAGCGTGCAAAAAATGATACTATAATTGGTTATATCAAAAACTAGTATTAATAGAATGCAAAAATCAATATCATACTTTGTAATACCTGAAACTGATACTAATAGCATACAACAACTTATAGAACATTTTTACATACCTAAAATAGATGCTAATAGTATCCAAAACTGATACTAAAGAATTAGTATTGAATAAACTAATCAACATCACCACATAATAACTCACCACTTGCCATAAACCTATACGTTCTATTTAACAAAAATTCATTGATCATCTCGTCTTGCTAACCAAGCATCAATTAATGAAAAAATAGCAACAGGTAAAGAAATGATACTATATATAAAATAACCGAGTACGAATGGAAACCAATCTAATCAGGTATACTGTTTAACCAAGCAGAACATCGAATGCAAAAGATAACTGGATGTCAAACGTAATCGGGTACATATAGAAACAAAGCTATACCTAAGATATATTGCTTCAACCAAGCACATATATGAATGCATAAGTTAACCGGATGCAAAACCTAATCAGGTACGTATTGATGCAAATGTTAACCAAATGCCAAACCTACTCGGATACAGATGAAATCAATCTATACCCAAGATATATTGTTCAACCGAGCATACATATGATGCAAAAGCTAACTGGATGCCAAACCTAATCGGGTACGTATTGATGCAAAAGCTAAGCAGATGCCAAACATAATCGAGTACGTATTGATGCAAAATCTAACCAGATGCCAAATCAAATCGAGTATAGATGGAAATCAATCTATACCTGAGGTAAATTGTTTAGCATACATATGAATGCAAATGGTAACCGGATGAGAAACCTAATCGGGTACATATAGATGCAAAAACTAATCGGATGACACACTTAATCGGCTATGTATTGATGCAAAAGACAACCGGATGTCTAAACTAATCGGGGACGTATTGATGCAAAAACTAACTAGATGCCAAACCTAATCAGGTACGTATGGATGCAAAAGTTAAATTGATGTCAAACCTAATCGGGTACATATATGTGAAAAACCTAACCGAATGCCAAACATAATAGAGTATGCATCGATGCAAAAGCTAATCGGATGCCAAACCTAGTCGGGTGCATATGTAAACCAATCGATAACCAAGATATATTGTTTAACCAAGCATGTCACCGAATGTAGAAGCTAACTAGATGCCAAACCTAGTCAGGTATGTATGGATGCAAAAGCTAACAAGATACACTACAAAATGATATTTATAACAAATCTGATTCCAAAGTATTGCAAAAATGACAAAACGCTATCTGTCTGATTGGAATTGATACTTTGTAATTTAAAAATTATTTTCACTATCATATATATAACAAAAGTAATACTAATATATTACAAAAATGATACTTACCGTCTGTTTGATTGAAATTTATATTTTGTAATTATAGAAATTATTTAACTGTTATTTATAACAAAAATGATACCAATATATTACAAAAATGATAACCATTGTCTATTTGATTAAAGTTGATGCCTTTAGATCTTAGAAATTATTTCACTGTCGTTTATAACAGAAATGATACCAAAGAATTCAAAAATGATACCAAATTTCTATATGAACATAGAAACCTATCATTATGTTACACGGCTAACAAACATAAAACAAAACTTGTAATTAACAAAATCGAAACTGTGTACTACAACAACGAGCTGTATAACGATATCAAAAAAAATAATTAATGAACCATAAAGTATTGACTATTTTCAAAGAAAAAAGAGTAGTTTATTGGATATAACAGACAATAGCAACATATGACTTCATCGCCACCTTCATGTTGACGGTGCTACCACCACAGACTACCGAACCCTACAAAATTGCCACTGTTCACCTCCTCTTTCAGAATCACGTCGACTGAACCTCTTGGCATCAACTTCGATGGTCATTGCCATCACTGAACCTCTACGGCCATGTTTTTTGATCAAGCATTGCTCCTAACTTCGATCATTTCGATCGTCAAGATCATCGCCATTTTTCTCGTTTTCTTGAGATGTGTATCACGATATCCAAGACGTTGACTTCGAAGCTGGTTGAAAACTCAATCGGATGATCTTCATTTGCTAGTTTGGGAAGTCTCAACCCATCTTCATCCAAAAGAAGTGCATTACTGTTCGAAATGAAATTTAAACGTATTAGTCCTTAAAACGAATTTATTAGTGGACTATAATATATATATATATATATATTTATATATATGTATATAATCTTTAATAATAATTGTAATAGATTTGGTGTCACACTTTTTTGGTATCAACGTGAACTACCAAAAACGCCTCTCTATATATTATCAAATTTTAACCACTTAAAAATAGGATCTAATATTAAAATTCTTTTACAAATTCAAACGCCACTAAAAGTAGGATCTAACGATTAAAAATGCTTTATGAATTTAAAACAGTTCTAAAAATAGGATTTAAAATTAAACTTCCTTTGTAAATTTAGAATACTTTTTTACAAATACACAATTTAGTATCACTTGAAAATAAAAATCATCTTTTTTACTGATTTAAACACATACAATTTATAAGGAAAATAATTTATGCGCGAAGCGCGTGCCGTGACACTCGTAATAATAGTTATAATAACTTTGGTGTCACACTTTTTTGGTATCAACGTGAACTACCAAAAACACCCCTCTATGTATTATCAAATCTTAATAACTTAAAAATAGGATTTAATATTAAACTTCTTTTACAAATTCAAACACCCCTAAAAGTAGGATCTAACGATTAAAAATGCTTTACGAATTCAAAACACTTCTAAAAATAGGATCTAAAATTAACCTTTCTTTATAAATTTAGAATACTTCTTTATAAATACACAAATCTAAATATCATTTGAAAATAAAAAGTCATTTATTTTACCGATTTAAACATGTACAATTTATAAGCAAAATAATTCATGCTAATTAACACTTGTTGATAATTGGGATGGAAACACAATCTTTTGGTCCGACCGTAAAATACCAAAATACCCTTATGCAAACAAAAGGTCGGGAAATCAAATCCTACAAAAAACAAAAATTAACATTATTTTTAAATATAAATTTTGGATTGTAAGTAAAGTTACAATTTTGAAACTCTATTACAACAAAAATTGCATTTATTTTCTTTATTTGTTTTCAATTTATTTTTACCAAAACCATAAAGAAATTTTAAATTTTATAATTTTAAAGGAATTTTTTGTACGTATGTGCATTGCACGTGCAATAAAATCTCATAGTTATAATATCTTTAGTGTCACACATTTTTTATGTCAGCATGAACTATTAAAAACGCCCGTAATACCAAATTTTAACATCGCCTGAAAATATAATCTAATAATTAAATTTCTTTTACAAATTTAAAAAGTACGTCTACAAATATTATCAAATCTTAATATCATCTAAAAATATGATATAACAAATAAACTTCTTTTAAAAGTTCAAAAAATTGATCTTCAAATACTATTAAATCTTAATATCATTTAAAATAGGATCTAACGAACAAATTATTAATTAATATTATAAATATAAATACAAACTTAAGGGAAAAAATAGATTTCGCAACTTAGAAATAAAATTTAAACTAACAACAAATGATTTCAGCGCAAGAATACGTTTAAGTTATTTTCTCTTGAATGTGCTAAATATATACAAATTGGGGAAAAACAATTCACCTAGCCAGCGCATATCATCAGTATCGACGAAGAGCGTGCGTGCGGCTATCAAGTGCGAAGCCCGTGCGGCTCTTACTTAAGAAAAGCCTTCAAATTTATACACTGTGGTATTTCATTCCAGATCGTTTATTTACGAGGGGAAGCGGTAATGAAGCAGATGAAAAGAACGAATCAACTCTTTGCATTCCCAATTCGATTTCCAAATTCATCATCTTCGATCACTCTGCACTTTTCCCAGGTACTGTTAAATCAACGATGCTTTCCAACTACCAATCCAATCCTTTTCTACTTCACTTAGGCTCACTCAATCAATTCCGGCATAGGTATGTCTCTTTTTTGTTCCCTTTATATTTCGATTACACAAATTACATGTGCTTTCTTCAGTTACAAAATTCTGCTTAGTTAATTTGATTGTATTGACTTAGTCAAGGAAGATTCATATGAGTGTTGTTTGTTTTTCCGTATGAATTGTCGCGTACAATTAATAGCAGGCCTGTCTAGCTCATTTGGCAGAGCGCAAGGCTCTTAACCTTGTGGTCGTGGGTTCGAGCCCCATGATTGGCGAGATATTTTTGCCCAACCGATCGCCCCTTTTCCATCATACTGATGCTTGAAGCTTTCAGAGTACAGTAGGGTTTGCGGTTTGGAAGGTGATGATACTTTTGTATCAATTATTGTAGATTCTTTAAAGAAAATTGAAGTTCCGTTCACCAGATGCTCCATGTGTTTTGAACATGTGAAATATTTATTCATCCAACCGATCACCCCTTTTCCATCATACCGATGCTTGAAGCTTTCGGAGTACAGTAGGGTTTGCGGTTTGGAAAGTGATGATACTTTTGTACCAATTATTGTAGATTCTTTAAAGAAAAATTGAAGTTCTGTTCACCACAGATGCTCCATGTGTTTTGAACATGTGAAATATTTATTCATAAGATGACTTTTAACATCGTATAGTACTGATGTTAGGTACCCAGCTCACTTTCTAAAGACAATATATAATAATCCTCAACAATCTATTTACTATTTTCCACAATCCTTATCTGTTCAGGAGATGAATGAGTTGAAACTTGTAAGTTTAAGTTTCAACAATTGTCCAGGTCTGATGAGCTCAAGATTTGATCTATGATTTACATGCTGACAATATCTCAGTAAACAATGAATTTTATATAATTAAACACTTCACTAAATGATACAACCAATATGATTCCATGTTCATTCAGTATACAATTTTTTTTTTGTTTCAAGTGTCAATTATGACATCCTAGTTAACAAAATGGATGTATAATAGATTGGGAATCTTTTTTTGAATTTCAAATAATTAATACGACATGCTCAAACTTAGTACCCAGGAGACAAATATATGATATTTCATCTTTGGAAACTCCTACGTACACTTTAGCTTTCGCAAAAAACCAAACTACACAACAGCTTGAGCAAAATTGCTAATAAATACACCATTAAAACATTGCCCTAATCAATTAAAAAAATGGCACCGAGTTTGTTAATATTTAACCTAAATAGTGTTCTTTCTTCTATCTAACCTGATAGATATTTTCCTTGTAATTTTATTTTCAGTGTAAGCATACTCAGATGGTTATGCTTACAGCTCTCATACATTTACATACAGCAATGTGTACAGTAACAACGTAGATCATGTAAGACAAAGACATTTAGGAGGGTTATTCATGTGTGATGGACCATAATTCAGATATACATGGATATATGTCTTGTGCTCGTGAGTATGCTAACAGATTGCACTGCATCAGTAGTTATTTAATAGAGCAAGGGTGTTTGGATGTGCAGGTTAGTTCTATTCGAATAATAATAATAATAATAATAATAATAAATTCATATGTCTTTGCTGACCCAAACCCGAGCCTGGTTACTATATTGGTGATCCAAGCTTGGTTACTACAGTCATAACCAGCGCCCAGCCTGCTGGGTGTTTCAAACTCATTATCCAAGCCCGGGCTGTAGGGTTTTTTGAGCCCATTGGGTAAATTTTATACCTGGCTCAAAATGTTGACAATATAATCATCATTTTAACTCGTAACTTTGAAAAAATGGTACATGAACAATGTTTGCAAACAAACTGGATAGTGATGAACATACCTCACAAATAGAAGTATGAAATAAATTCTACATGTAAACGATCACAATGATAGGCAAACAATATATAAACTTATATTTTTGGTGCAATTGACAAATAATGATGAATATAGTGTCGAGGTGGAGTGTTGAATTTTGGCGACACTATATGGAGAGAATTGAAGGGTTTGGAAGTAGCTTGGTAACGGAGAAAATGGTTCGTAAATCCAAGCTCGAAGGAGGAAGGTATAACGTAAAAGTTCTAGTGGTGCTGAGAGACTCAACACAGACGTCTGAAGTTTTGGTCAGACGTTCGAATTTGCTGCAGAATTTTCCAGAGAGCAAGAGCAGAGGTATGTCATTTTGCACAGACGTCTGATGTCTTAGGGAAAATTTTCTCCAGACCTTGGACGGTCGTCTATCCCATTGTGACAGACGTATGTGGCGACTTCTGCCTGTTTTTAGGCCTGAATTTTGTTTGAATATTTGTGATATATAAAGAGGCAATTCTAAAACTTTATCTAGGTTTTCTATTCTTCTATATAAGCTATTTTCTGGATCCAGATCTCGGTGTGATAGAAAACGACTGCAAGGGTTTTTAGCCTTCACAAAGTAGGGTTTATCAAAATCTAATTTTCTTCAATTCTCTTTCCACAAATCTAATCTAATATAATATTTGATCATTGTAATCAGTCTCTTGTACTCTTCTCATTAATTTTAATAAAAGCTCTTTCTTAAAGTGGATGTACACTAACACAACGTTAGTGGAACCGCTATAAATCGCGGTGTGACTTATTTTACGTTATTGCTTTGATTTCTATATTGCTTGTTTGGGATTGTGATTGGATTTGGATGTGTTGAGATTTAGATTGAGTTATTAATTAGTTGTTTTTACACTTCTTACCACGATCTCGTCTTCTGCTGTACTTTTAGGGTTTTGATTTGAGTGGTTTGAATTCTGTCACAACATATATAATGTAGTAGACAAAAAGCTGATTTATAAGACTTGCATAGATTGGTTGTTCGATATGAGAGTCAAGTAGGCAAACACACTAGCTTAAGAGAGAAGTGAGATAGCATGCAAGAAAAATGTAATTTTGCTTCAGGCTCTCAATGCTCTTTCCCAGCATATGTAGTTTTTCAAAAGCTCAATATGTTTGCAAGTATTTGTAACTTTATGAAACTTTTTCTTTAAAAGTGGATCAGGAAAAACATCATTTTGTGACTTTTAATAGGATATATTTGATATGATGGGTTATATTAGGATATATTTCCTGGAACTTTCATATCAAATATATCCTAATATAAACCATCATATTAAATATATGCTATTAACTTTCAACGTCAGTTTCAAGTGCTACAAAGGAAAAACGGATCTGATGAATCAAAAGTTTGCATGGCTCTAAAAAGTGTGATATCTAAACCATTTTATATAGCATTGTGAAAACGTCAATATATTAATTTCTTGCTCGAGGAAATAAAAAATTAACAGCAAATACTTTTGTTCCTTTGCAGGAGATGATGGAAAGATCAACTGTTTTTATGGTTTATTGCAAATATCAACCCTAAGAGAAGGGAAGAACCACCCTCTAACTTATATTGTTTTGTGTTGGTAATGATATCAATGAAATAGATTAGTTAAGATACTAAGGTAAGGTATTTATTGTGTCTGCCTCAAAGTTCTCTTATCTCTAAAGAGAAAGGAAGTACTTTATGCAATGTTGGTTTTACTAGATATAAAAATAAGAAATAGTACATGAATAATTTCAAAATTCTTTTTAGCTTTTATTAACTTGTCTATCTTCAAGAAGAATGTTGCACATATATAATATAAGTTGATATTCAGGTCCTACCATGCAGGAATAACAGTAAATTATATGTGCATATAATTAAGGTCTTGACTTGATTATTTCTTTCCTTTATTTGTAGATGTTTTAACACCCTTCGACCAACCCAACGGCGGTGGTACGACGTCGAGTCTAGATTCTAGTTTGACAATATTGCTCCAGTAAGTGGCTTTGTCAATGTTTCTGCCGTTTGGTCTATTGCTGATACACACACACACACACACACACACACACACACACATATATATAGGACATCCAAATCTCGTCGAGCAACTTTATCAATTACAAAATGGAATCAAATTCTACGTGTTTGGATGGAAAATTGGATTTGTAGTCAAATATGTTGCTCCAATATTGTCACACCATAATCTAGGTGGTAATAGAAGTTCAAGGCCGAGCTAATATATTAGTTACTACAACCATGTAAGTTCAACGGTTACATTTGCTAAGGCTTTGCATTCGGCTTTCGCTGATGACCTTGCACCTGTTGCTTGCTTAAGCAAACTCCATGAGATAAGAGCAGATCCAAAATATATTGCATATCCACTTGTAGATTTGTGATCATTGATATCTCCAGTCCAATCTACATCACCAAAAGCTTGAAGAATATTTTGATGCGAAGAACTAATTAATAATTCATATCCTAGAGTGTATTTGAGATACCGTAAGATGCGCTTCACAACAATCCATTGTTTCATGGTTGGCTGAAGCATGAATTGACATTCACAGCTAACCACGAATGCTATGTCGGGTCAAGTTAATGTTGCATATTGTAGAGCTCCAACCACACGTCTATGTGATGTAGTATTAACCAATGGTTTGCTTGATGTCATACTTAATTTTGTTGTGAAAGTCATCCATGTGTATTTTAGTGAGAAGATCGTGTATATATTTTCTTTTGAGTTAAGAATAAACCTTTACTTCCTCGAATTGCTTTAACGAGTTCATGCACATCACCAAATTCTTTAATTGTAAATTCATTTCCAAGTCGATTAGTGAAATAATCAATCATCATTTGATCATTTCTTGTTACAGTCATATCATCCACATAAGCCAATATGTCAATAATTGTTACGTCCTTCCTAAAGTTGAATAAAGGTGCATCAGTTTTTGATGATTGAAATTTAAGTTCTGAATGTTTATCACTGAGACGTTGAAGCCATGCATGTGGCGCCTGCTTTTGCAGTATACTATTTTCTCTAAGATGTTTTGCAATATATTATAAAAATGACCTAAATATACAAATATTCTCTGTTTTAGCAGATCCCCTTGTGCCTTGCACTGCGGTACAAGCCGTCTAATAGGAATTATAACACATTTGTACTTGCGTAATGTAAATAAATCACTAAGCAAATATCATGCACAAAATAGTTTTTTCCATTCTTACAATTCAATCCTTATCATATTGATCCTAAAAAAATTGATAGAGTTAAAGGTATATCCTAAGAGAAATCTGTAATTTATCATAACTTATTAACGATGTAATAAAGTCTCATTTGAAATAAAATGTGTTTATGCTTTATTATATATATGTTATATTGTGATACTTAATTAAATAAATAATTTAAATTTATTTAATAGAAAATTCTTAAATAGTATGTATGTGATAGTAATTACAAAATGTTGTGATGATGAGAAATTTGTCACATTAAATAATAACATATTGTTTTAAATATTTATGGTCAAGATGTTTCGAGAAATGACATCGATACATCCATTGGGACCAGAGTGCGTAACGCTTTCCAAACGTTGGTCAGTGTAGTACGCATGCCTGCAGGAAGCACTAAGAGGGTATGTACTGATATTTGCTGATGGAACTACTCGTTCGAGAGCTTCTTGTCGGTGAATAACAACTAGATTAAACGAGAAATCTCGAAGTGACAATATTATGCAGTTCTCTCGACTAGAAAATATTATTGAACTTCAATATGGGTTTTGATTATAGTAAACCATGACATGACATCCATCAAATGACTATAGTTGGGTCTAAGTTGAAGCATTGAAAGTAAAATGTTATTGAATGAAGAATCCATTACTTCGGTTGTATGAGGTTAGTATCATGATCAACTGTAGTCAACTCAAGATCAAAATTTCTGGGTAGAGTAATATGGTTGATAATGAATGTTATTATCGAACCAAAGACTTTGTTTATGGACTAACAAAGTTGAATATGGACACCAAAACCAAATTACATAAGTTATAAAGTGATATGGTATTGACGAAAAGAATCGGCGTAAATAATCATTACTATAAGGTACTGCTTGAATTTGTAAAATTATATTTTACCGATCAGATTTATAAGCAATGAATTAAGTCAAACTGGCACACCACTAGGTAAGGTGAAGTGTGAACATTAGTATTTAAAATTTTTAAATATTACTCAACTAGCTAAATTCATACTCGTGTGCCACACAGCTGAATCTATTTAATCTCCGAAGCAGAGCTCACTACAACAAAAATACCCTATTACAACGCCCTTTTTACAACGGGCATTGGTTGCCCATTGTAATAGATGGCTATTAATACGGTCCATTCAGGTCCGTTGTAAAAGATTCCGTATATAACGCCTTTTTTACAACGGGCATTGGTTGCCCGTTATAATAGAAGGCTATTACAACGGTCTATTCCGGCCCGTTGTAATAGGTGCCAATTTTACAACGCGCTAAAAACGTACGTTGTAATTGCTGCGACTCAAAACCCTAGTTTTCAATTCAAAAAACAAGGCCAGCGTTTTATTTATTTTATTTCGTTCCTCTATTTCTCTATAAAAATGTTGGCCGATTGTTCCTCTTTTGCTCGAAATTAGGGCTTCGGGAAAAATTGAAGCTGCCGTCTTCAATTGCTCATTGAATGATGATTTACGTGCTTCCTTTGTCGATCGGTGCTCTCTTCCTTTGCCGATGCGAACGCCTATTGTAATGACCCGCCATCCGTCTCCACAGAATGACGCATCATTACTAAGAAAGAAAGGGATGGAAAAGAGAAAGAAAGAGAAGAAAGAAGAAACAATAACATCAGAATCTAAACAACGGAACGAATAAATTATATTAATAACATAAAATATTACATAGTATCAACAATTATCAGAGTTACACAGATACACATCACATACTAGACAGTTATAAACACCTGTCTAGTTATACAACTCAATACCACATCAATACAGAGATACCAAACACAGCAGAACTATATATCTAACGCAGAAGCCTCCTGCTCCATTACTTCTCCATAATTCGTCAAAGCTAACCTGAATCCCTTGGCTACTCGTAAAAATTTGAGTACCCAAGAGTTTAAGAAAACAGAAGATAAACTCTGGGTCAGACATGGTATGGTGTGAGTAATAGGTTAAAGTTGCTTAATTTTCAAAAACCTTTTGAAAAGAAAGGTATCACGTAAGACTTCTCACGCATAAACATGGAAAAGTTTTTACCTTACGCTAACCAAAACATTTGATAGGAAATCCAGTGATATTATAATAGGTCTAGGGTTTTCAAGTAAATAAGAAAAAGCCGAAATTGTTACATCTATTAAATTCCAGCTACTAGCCACAAAAGTGGGTAATACAATGAAAACCGTTGGCACTTATTAGATTTTGAATTCCATACAATGGCTGGGCTACTAGGGTACCGCCCGTCACAGTACGTGGCCTAGATCACTGTACCAAGGAGTACGCCCGCTCCCCTACAATACAAGGCCGAAACCATTCCTTACTGAACAGTTCCAAACAAGACAACCCCGCAGTTGGTGCGCAATTCCAACCACCCACTAAGCCAAAATAAAAAGGGGCCCCTAGACAGGGGAAAATCTCGTCCTACTTGGGCATGACTCACTTAGCCTTGTTGCACCTCCCCTGTTTTAGCCATTCCCGGTTGCCGAGGCTTAAGGTTACGATTACTTTTATAGGACACATCACTTAGAATGCTCATCGTCCACCTGACGATGTTATGAAAGCATTCAATCCATACAAGTTCGTTACAGGTTCGAATGAAACCGAAGGCATTATCTCGTTACACTTATTTTGGAATCACCCTCAGAGTTAACGACGATAACCATTACACTCTGAATCACCATCTCGAGCCTGTAAGTACTATCTCCGTCAAACTCATTACGGAATCACCCCTAGAGTTTTACTGACGAATAGTCCTTACACCTCGAGTCTTCATTCTTCACATAAGATTCACGATCTATCGTTAATTTGGATCGATGTGGTTTTCGGATATCCAAATCTGGAAAACCGATCCCGGTCTCTTCGAATCCAAAGCGTGTCTTTTAGGTCCAAGTTGTATTAGAGTTCAAAACAATTCAATACAATTATCTATATATACACAGATAGATAATCCACAGATTCACAACAGATAATCAACATTATCATCACAACAGATAATCCATATTATCATTATCAAAGATAATCCATATCATTATCACAATGCAGCCAGTGCATCCATATCACTCAAAATTACTAATCTCATAGTTGAGATTTCAAACCATTCAAGGCAACCAATATCATCCAATCATATATAAGAAATGATCTATAATCACACCATCTATAATTAATTTAAAATGAATTAAATTAATTATATCATCTCTAATTAATTTAAAGTGAATTAAAATAATTACTTGCATCAATATAAATCTGGCTTACATAACCATTAATTAATTACAAATTAATTAATTAATTATCCTCTAATTAATCACCTTAATTAATCACCCTTGATTAATTATACTTTAATTAATTTCACAAAATTAATTACTCTAAACCAAATACAGTAATTAACCTTTAATTACTTCACTAATTAATTAACTATAATTAATTACATTAATCCTTGATTAATTACAATTAATTAATTACCCTTAATTACTTATTATTGATTAATTAGTCAATCTTAATTACATAATTAATTATATTAATTAATGATCTTTAATTATATTTAATTAATTTATCTTATTTAAATTAATTACATTAAATAATTAATCTCAATTAAACCATAATTATTAATCACCTTTGATTTGTCACCTTTAGTAATTAACTGCCCTTAATTACTTATTAAATTAATTACTCCTTAATTAATTTCTTAAATTAATCTCTTGATTAATTTCACAAAGTAATTTTATCCAAATTACTTTCACAATTCCAACATCATCCACTAATTACATCCAGTAATTATCTTTAATTACTTCACTGAGTAATTACATTCCATTAATTACATTAAGTAATTATTATCAAACCAACAAGTGATTAAAATTAATTAAACTAAATTAATTAATTTAAACTATCCACAATAAACCCCATTAATTAAATTAAGTAATTAATTTATTAATTACTTCCATCACGTAATTAATCTTAAAATAATTTTCACAATTGATTATCATTAAATTAACTAATCTAATTAATTATTAAAAATTAATCATATTAATTAATTACTAAATAATCCTTAGTTAATGACCTTCATTAACTATTTATCATTCTTTAATTACTTTTCTTAATTTACTTCTTAATTAATCTCTAATTTTAAATTAATCCAAATTATTAATTATAAATTAAATAAACAAGTCATTCCTTAATTATCTTATTTATTTAATTATTTTAATATCTTAATGATTTCTAAGATAATCCATTTCTTATTATTAATTTCATTAATATTATAGTGTACTTAGAACGTTGCATTTTTAAATTTAAATTCAAATTCCATTTTGAATCTAAAATTCAAAATAATATTTATTTAAACATTATCCAAATTTAAATTCCATTTAAAATCCTTTAAAATAAATGTAAATAACATTTATTACTTACATTTGAAACTTATATAAGATAAGCCTTAATTTTACTTAATTTTATTTAAAAATTAAGTTTTAAGTACATTACCATTTAACTTCCATTTATAAACCTTTTATAAAGAACTTTATTTCAAAAGAATCAAGTTTAAGTATTTGTTTGAAAACACATTTACCTCTAATAAACAATTTAAATTTAAACTGTGTTTGAAAATATTCAGAATTTATAAAACTTATTCAAATATCCAGATTTGAATTCAAGATACTTGAATCCATTATTTGTTTAAAACTTTTGATTTAAAACTTGAATTAATCTTTGTTTAAACCTTGATTTTAAACCTTTTTATGTAAACCCAAATTTCATTTTAAACTCTTAAAATTCAAAAGCTATTTACTGAGCTAAGTCTTTGAATTTAAATCACTGTATAAAATATATTTCAGATTTTAAATTGAAAATTTCAAAATCTTGAAATCTGTTAGGTTTTTAAAAACCTGAAAACTCACTCTAAATATTTCAAACTTTGAGATTTTTAAGCCATTTGAATTTTACTTCATACTAGATTTAAACATGTTTAAATCTATCATCTCAACTTGCAATTCATTTAAATTTTGATTTAAATTTAAAACCTACAGGCAGGTTGCAGAAAAATTGCAACAACTTCACTAACCCGAGCAAAAAGAAATTTGCTTTGAGTCATCAGACCAACATCTCCGAGCAACTTCCCAAAATCTCAAGTAAAAACTCGAGTCGCTGCTGCCACCTAGAGTTCATCAGAACTCAAAATTGCACGGTGCACATGCACCGTGCCTCCGGCCATCTTCATCCACCTCCGGTGGCTTTCCAACATCGACGATGAACCCTTCAATCCATTACGATCATCACAATGCTCACAAACAACTCGAATTTGAATTCGAGTTCAAAATTCCAAAACCTGGAAATAGAAGACCAAACCCATCACAACCTGTCATCGCTTCCCCCACGGTGCTCCGACCACCAGAGAACTTCCACCTTCGGCCACAGCCTCGCCTACGACCAAACTGTCAACACCTAAAACCCCGTTCAACTCGATCATACCTACAGGTAGTACTGACTAAAACAATTTACCTACTTTAAACTAGGGCTAGAGACAAAGAACCCTCACCACTGCTTCCATGGTGATTTGCTTCACCATCACAGATTTTTCCCAGCTTCATTGGTAACTCCTCTACCCACAAAATGAACCCCGATCCCTCAATATCGATAGATCATCAGAAACCCCCTAATTTCCCTTTTCCGTTCTTTACAGAATTACACCATTTTCCCATCATTTTAAATTATGAATTAAGCTTCACAAATCATGATTTAGAGTAATAATATGGTTTACATTCTCAAATTTATAAGTTAAGATGTTTGCATTTTACTCATATCAAGTTTGTTCAGTCTTCCCCCTTGATTCCTAGTGATGTTACCATCCTATTTAACTTAAATGTATTTTAACTAAATCTTCACTGGAACATAAGAGTTTCTTTTGAAACTTAAGTTTTAACATGACTAAACTAAAAGATTTAAATTTAAATTAGAAACCAGAAATTTAAAACTGGGAACAGAGATGTTCCAGATATTCAAATGCACTTTTCATACAGCAGAATTCATCAATAATATTTGCACAAACACACTTGTAAACATTCCCAATTGCAATATTTTCTATAAAAATAACATGCAACCTTAATTTATTCTAAGTTTAAAAGTTACTCACCTGAACTTTATGGATAGAGCAATGATTTTGTAAAAGACTTTTGTGCCTTTAAAACTGGAAATATGCAGTTCTTCTTTTTAAAACTTGAATTGCTTCCTTACTTAATACTGTATGCATGCTGCTTCCAGATTGAAATGATGCAGTGCTTTCATACTTGAAAATATGCAGGTTTAAAATAGTTTTCCTTGAATGCTACAGATTTGCTTCCCAGATTAACAATACAGTTGCATGCATGCTTCTTTGAGACTCCAGATTGTAGAAATGCAGGTTTGAAACAGTTTGGCTTGCATGCTTTGATTGAATTTGAAAAATGACTTGCATTTGATTTTAGTGGGATGTTTTGAGAAAGTGTTTCCAGGGAGTAAAAGGAAGGATTTTTTGAAGATGATTCAGATTTTAGTTTTTAGTTTTTGAGGAAGTGTGTTTTCCTTTTGCATTTAGATTTAGAAAAGAAATAAAATGAAAGAGAATTTGTTTATAAAAACTAAAATAAAAATAAAAAGAAAAGGCAAATTTTAAAAAATGCCACATGTCTCTAATTCTAACATTTGTCAAGTCGTAGTGTTTATTGATTAACACATGTCTCTTTTTAAAGTTAATTAGTTATAATTAGGTTAATTTGTATTTTATTAAATGTTAATACAAGATAAATGTAAATCCATATTTAATATATTAGTTACTATGTATTTATTTATATGTAGTTAAATTTTAAAATGATTAAATCCTATTTAATTTATAAAATAAAGGTTTATACTAATATTTTAAAATCAAAACAAATTAAAAATATTTAAGCATTAAATTTAAAAGCTTTGAATTCAAATTCAAATCAAGTTATATATATATATATACATATATAACTACACAATAAAATTTTGAACAAACAACTATTTTCATAAAAAAATCTATTTGTTAAAACAATGTATTATTATATTTTAAAAATAACAAAATTGATAACTATAAATAATTTATAAAAGAAATTGTTTTCTTTATAAATAAATTATTTATTTTATCACATTATATCAAAATAACCCTTATTGTTATTTTTATTTAAATTTAAACTTGAGTTAAAACATATTTTAAATCATTTCAACGTTTACCTTATGCATTTAAAATCATAAAGTTATTTATTATACTTTTAAAAACTTTATATCAAATAAATTAATTTAAACAAATTAAATTTTTATCTTATCAATTAAAACCATATTTATTTATTAAATAACCTTTTAAAAATTTAACTTTTAAATAAAATCAAAATTCCCAATTTTACTAAAGATATATATTTTTATAGAAAACATGATTTATTTATTTATTAAATTTAAAACAAGATCTATTAACAATATATACATACATATTCTATATACATTGTAAATATAAAACAATTATTAGATTTAAAAAGATAAAATCTATCAATTAAATATTTATTTTATTGGATTATTAAATTAATTCAAATCTTATCACAAAGATTATCAAATCAATTTAATTTTTATTTTAGATTATTAAATTGATATTGCTTTAAAATTCCGGGTCATCACACCTATATTTTCGTTCGTATATTTTATACGAATTCGTATAAAATTTGACTGATCTCTTTGAAAAGAGAATTCTCCTAAATCACAAAGAGTTAAACGATGTCGTCTGCGACATTAACTTCTCGAAGTGAAGGAGAATTTTTGGTGTGAATTTGGGACTGTGCGATGGTGGTCGTAGTGGTGGGTTCCAAACTAAGGTTAGATATTAGTGATGATTCCAACAGAGTTAGGTCAGAGCGATTGTAGCGTTGGATTCAGGTCGAGAGGTACATCATCGGTGCATGTTTTGGAAGATCGGAGAACAGTTGGGATCGTGTTGCTGCTGTCTCCTGTAGCTATGATGGAGATGATGCATTTTTAATGGGTGGTCCAGGATAGTTGGCATTGGTGTAAGCGAGTCGGGTTGATGAAGAAAGAGTTATTGGTGAAGACGGGAGGTGATTTTGTGGTTCCAGCTCTGTATCACCATGCTGGCGTGCATGACGATGGTGGTATGTACAAATATATGTGTTGGAGGGAAGAATGTTTAAAAGTATAATAAGAGTAAGAACTGGATCTAGGTGAGTATCTTTATTTAACACTACATCTAAATGTTTGTATAAATTAAATAATGAAATGAACAAATGTGTTCGCGTGCTCCGATATGTACATCAATGCGTGTGTATTTACGTATATGCGCATATGTCACAGATGAAAGTAATCTACTAGAAATACATGCATATGCAAAGTTGTTATGTTGTACCAATTAAACTTATTATAATTACACCCGTAAGAAAATCTTCCTCACTCTTAATCTACCATAATAGCTTAAATCCATTTATTATATGGCATGTGATATGCCTTCCCATGTTCTCACCTTGGATACAATCCAAATACTAGCAATTTAGAATGCTAACTGAACCTTTTGCAACTCAATCCCTTAATAATGTCGATATGGTTTATTTAATTTGTATTAATGTTTTTCTACTTACAGTCCATATTTATATTTTTTGAATTTTCATGATGAAGAATTTATATTGTTGAAGGTCTCATGACATAGTTATTCAAAAGATTAATAAATGCTTCTAGAAATATTTATATATTTTTTGGATGTTGGCATTCCATGCAGATGACAGTAGAAGGTTGATGATTCAAAAAGTCAATCAGCTAATACACAGACAGAATAGGAAAGTAAAGAAATAATGTTACTGCAAAAAGGAAAGTATATCATAAATTTGATTATAGACAAAAGAGATGTTATGGATATTGAAACTGGCAAGCATCTCTTCCTAAATCTAAGTAGTGTCATCTTACTTATTTGTCTTACTTATGTTGTAAATCTTAATCTAAGTCCCATATACAAGTTTTGATCGAATTTCAAATCTATTTGTTGTTTCGCTTTAGTAATTGCAATGAAGCATGATTTTTTTTTTTGAAATGGTACTTTATATACAACAGATCATTGGGACAACATATCCCATGTCAATAAACGTTCGAAAGCAAGTTTCGAACTTTTGACCTCTTGCACCAAAGCCGAATCAATTAACCACTTGGACAATGGTGCTTGTCTAATGAAGCATGATTTACTAACATATAAAATCAAATCCTTAAGTTTCCTTAGTAGTAAATAAATACATTTGTCATGTCTTACTAAATTCTTCACACCCTTCTTATTTCTTTCTATTTGATTTGGACTAAGTAATAATAGTACAATTCCTTAAATAATAAATAGAAGAGATGGTATAAACTGTCGGTTCGAAGGTTTAAATTGGACTTAGTCATCCAATTTGAAATATGAAATATTCTTCAACCAACTATACATATCTGTCAAATATGCTCTATTAGTTTATTATGACGAATTGGGTATTAAATTCTAAACACTCTGGTTTTTTTTATTTCTCCAACTTGGTATATACGCCAATGTTTTATGTTTCCTTTATACAGTCCTAGACATAAAATTATGAATATTTCCCTCTCCAAATTTGGTGTATTAATAGTTATTACGTCTTTGTCAATGTTTAAAGTAATGGGTATAGCGATCATGTAATTATATAGATTAAATTCAATTTCCAAAAATTAAACACTTGCACACGTAATTGTGTGTAAAATAAAAATCATTTGATCATTACCGTGAAGCAATATTTAGCAGATTGGTTAAGTAGTTCTTTACTTTTTATCTTTATCTGACTATCATAAAATCAATCTTTTTAAACTGTAATCTTAGTTACTTGCTTATAGTTATTATATTTTAAGCGGAATTTGATTTTATGAAATCGTAATGCTATTTTCTATTCATTTTTATATAATTTTACCCAAATGTTAAACAATTTTGATATCCACTTTTTGTTTCGAAAATTGCTCTTGAAAATTGTGGCACTTATTTGCATATCAATTTACACTGCTTCTAGATTTTATCACTAATTGTTGATTCATTAACTATAGTCCTTGAAAATTAACTTAAAATTTACGCAACTAAAAATACATGTTAGTATTGCTTTATTTTGCATGTATGCCAGTTGGCCTGATCATAGTTTCCATTTTTTGTGCAATTGTTGAATATGTTTCGCCAAAATCTTTAGTAAAAGAATATCATTCTTTTTCTAACAGTGATAAAGTCAATTTTTATGCATTTATCTTCCTTTAATCTTTACTATCGTTTTGAAATCTATCATTTTATGTTTTATCTGAACTACTGATATAAGAATTGAAGTTAGCTAGCCATTATTCTAAAAATAAAAAAATAAGCAGTTTATTGTTTCTTCGACACACTAACTGATTTGACTATGATAGTAAATAAAACCAGACCATCCAGTAAGTTGTGCTTTAGTTTTCATGCTTATTTTTTTATAGGTGCACTGAAAAATAAAACTTCGCTGCAGCTTTTACATAATATTATCATTTCACTGCAAAATAATACAGCTGCCATTGAATAGCATAAAATGAAAGAGGGTTACGGAGGTAAAAAGGCAGATATGTGATGGAAGGGTTTGAAAAGTGGAAGACGGAGTGGAAGGGGTTAAGGATTAGAAGAGAACGAAGAAGTAGAAGCGATAGATGAAGGTGGCGGTAGGAAACCTACGCCTCTGTTTTTATATAGTTTTGCACATTCTAACCTGATTTTTCTTAGCATCTTTCTGCCATACTCCATCTTCGTTTTAGACTCCCAGCGATGCAGGAAGATTTGAAGAAGAGTGCGACAGCCTACTGGATGCTTTGTCATGTGTGGGTTGAGAATTGCTTTGTTGTGATTTGCGTTCGGTTGATTTTTACAGCGAGGTGGGGGTTTCTCACATTTTTGCAAATTCAATCCTCTGTTTTAATATATAAACCAGTTTCTCACATTTGCCCTAAGTATTATATTGCCTCTCCTAATTAGTTGTATGACCTAAAGACCGAATACCTGGTTTTATTCGGTCGGTAAAAACTGAATTCCCTTTTCCTTTTCCATTTTTTTTGTTAAACTGTATTTCCTTATTTTATGTATAATAAATCACAACCTCAAACTCTATTCCCTATCACCACCTCTATCTCATCTATAGACTGAATTGCTTCAATAAAGCTTATTTATTTTCTAGCTATCCTTATATATCATTTATTGGCTTCAACCTTTTCCTTTTAGTTCCTATTGTTATTAATCATTGATCGTTGAATTATCTTTTTTGACTTGCACAAATATGACATGTGATTACGATCTATGTTGCTCGACTTCTCCACAATGAACATGTTTACAACAATTTGTTCAACTATGTTGTAGTGTGTGCAAATCCCTTACAAAGGCATATAGACAAACTTCAATGCTCAATTACAAGCACAAGGAGCGCCTCTTAGTAATTTTCAACTAGGTGTTGCTACTGCTAGCCACTCCCAACCTTTACAAAGTGTGAATTTAAACACTTCAAAATGGTTAATGGAGCAAGCAATATTATCTAATGCCCTAAAGAACCAACACAACGGGAATGGGGTCCTACAAAACTATGAGCAGCAGAAAGGCCTGCTTTCCATTCAGCCTGCAGAGTATACACCTCAACTCGGTAATTTTTCTCAGCAGCAGTCTTTACGTAACATGAACATAAACACCTCTAAGTGGTCAATGGAACAAGCAACCTTATCTAATGGCCTTACGAATCTCAACATAAATGGAAATGGATTTCTAGCTAGTAATCATGGTGTACAAGGAGGGTTGAGTTCAATGCCTATGATTTCTGCTTCCTCGGTTCATCCAATCAGTAGACCGGTTAATCATTCGCACATGACTTCAAGAATGACTTCTAGCAGCATGGCATTGCCAAATGCACTTTTGAAAGTGCCTACCAGCAAACCTACTAGGCATCTCGGTCCTCCTCCTGGATTTACAAACATTCCTTCCAAGCAGCCTGAAGATTCTACACTAGAATCTATGATAAATGGAAAACGAAATATAACTTTAATGGATGACTGTAGGTGGCTAGATGAATATCAGCCATCTCCTGTTACAGCTTCTGGGGTGGTTAGCAATGTTTCTCTTAACGATAGTGCCGTTAGGTATAACGGTGCAATGGATTTCTCGTTCCCTGGGAAGCAAATTCCCAATGTTCCAGCCCAAGTGGTCGACGATAAGTGAATGGATTTCAAGCATTTTGAGCATGCCAGGTTGAATTCGGAGCAACAAAAGCCTGCGATGTTCCAGATCAATTTCAAGCACAAACACTGTGGCCACCTGGTTACCATGTGTGATAACCTGTAAGTTTTTCTACTTATACTAACTAGGTAATAAATGGTATGCAAGTATTTAGCATGTGGCTGTTTCTTATTTATCTATTTATTAGGTAGTAAATGGTATGCAAATTGGTGCTGTCGACTTTGGCACCATCCTTTCAGTCATTAAATTTCTGTTGGACGTGGATAATATTGAGACATTGCTGGTGATTGATCTTGAAACTAGTAAGTTCCTCTGGTAGTCAGATTAAACCTTTAGTATTCAAATGTTGTAACCAGTGCAATCATCATCTCTATTGTAGATTTCTTGTTCATGGTCAACTAAATAATTCATGCACAATTATCGATACATAAATGATCTATTTAAACTATATATTTTTTGCATCATTTAATTTCACTGGAAGATAGTACGAACCATTTTCTGTAGAAAGTTCTCTAGTTTTTTCTTCATGTTATTTACTGCCTTGAGCCACTAACAAATAGTAAATAGTTTTATATTCATAATTTATCCCTCTTTGTTGATAATTAAATAAACCAATATTTACATAAATTTGTGTATTTTTACTTTGTAGGGTGTGGAGAAGTCATATGGTGCGGATTGTGGGAACCTCAAAGCTATTAACAAAATAACTATTTCTTCTCGGTTTCTAGGTATTCGGAGTTTGTAATTAAGTTCATCGGCTGAGGAAATTGGGGTAAAATTATTACTTCATCAGTTGTACTTTGGTATGTATTTTCACAAGCCTGCTGCTTGTGTTAATATATTTCATGTATGTCTTATAATAATTGGGTGAATAATCTCTTTGTTGATAAGAGACTTCTTTGTCTGAATCCATTGTGTATGGTATAAAATTATGAATATGGGATGTGAACCTGTTACCTTTTGCAAGTCTTTGAGTCTGGGAGGCAGTGACTTATACTTGCCTGGACATTTGTAGCGGACTGTTATGTGTTAATGCTTTATGTATTTGGCATGTAAACTTATCTAACTTTTTGGAGTGTTAGAATTTTATGACTAGCTTTTAGTCATTTCGTATGTGATTTTAATTATTTTACGACAATATTTAGTATTAGTATGGATGTATTGCATGGATTATGCTGTAATTTTTTTTTAAAATTTGCATTTATTTTGCAACAGACAATGTACATTGTTATATGAGCTTCTACAATGGTCACTGCACGTTGTTATATAAGATTTTTACAACGGTCAACACGTTGTTAAATATGTATTTTACAACGTTCAATACATGTTGTGAAATAGGCTTGCAATTAGTATGGTTAGTCTATTGCAACGGGTTATGGCCTTTGGAAAAAGGCATACTGCAATGGTTTTACAACGTGTTTTGCCCGTTGTAAAATGTGGTGGATCTATTACAACGAGGCCTATTGCAACGGGCATATGCCCGTTGCGAAAACCATATTACAACGGCCATTGTCCGTTGTAAAAAGACTGTTTTGTTGTAGTGGCTTGATTTAATTGATTTATAATAGTTATTAATTAATTTTTGTGAGATATTAATTATTACTTATGGAGTATGATTAGTAAACAGAGTAGCCTTTAGAAATGTTCGTGGTGCTATTAGCAATTTATTAAGTGTGCATATTAAAGTTATATATGTATTTATTGATATACTATATCGATAAGGATTTAAATCGAATTTAAAATAAATTAAAATGCTAAGGGTTTTTCTAAGGAGTTTATGGTTCATATTGGATCCATGTTTGGCAGGTTAAAAGAGGACAAAAGGGAAGGCATGTACGATTTTGAATTGGTAACAAAAATTATGTAGATATTTTGTCTCCTATTTTCAATATAAATTCAAATCTTAGCCACCTCCTTTTGATTTAACTTTTGCGTCCTCCTCTTACATCTTTGGATGCAAGCGCTATCCCTCTCAATCTCCATTTTTCCACTTCAATCACGTTCAAACAATTAAATTATAGTAAATTCGATATTAGCACATTGTCTGGTTGCATCAGAGAATGTTGATCTCAGAAATCAAGGAGGCTATTTAGATCTAGGTATGAATCAAAGACAAAGCTTCTTAGGTAAAATTCTTTTATTTACAAATTGAGTTTTCATGACATATGTATGATGTTAATAATAAGCCTACATATATTTATCACTGCTTTTATAAACATGTCCTTTCCATATAAAATATATGTTATTTATCGAGGAATAATTATTTAATTACAATCATTGAATCCATTACGATAGTTTTTATATACAAATGTATATAAAACATTTTCGGCCAAAAGTATTAAATCACATGTGTATTTTTTTTTTAAATTTACAAAATATATTTCAAAGCATTGTTCATTAAATAACTATTACATATATATACATATTGTAAATTGTATTAATTAATATAAACATATTTTATATGCATTTTATTTTCATTAATAAAGTTGCATACTATTTTAGATTTTAATAATATTATAAAACTAGTTTTACATTTAAACATAATTATATATATAATACTATATATATATTTATATATATTAGTAAAATGTTTTCGGTTCAAAAAAATTCCATACTATATTGTAATATTTTATATTTTAATAATAATATTACAAAACTAGTTTAATATTTGAGCATATATATATAATACTGCATATATTAATAAAATATTTTTATTTTTAAAAATAAAAAAATTAATTTTTTCTGTCAAAAATGATATATATATATATATATAATTATAAATTTTATAATATTTTAAACATTGCATATATTATTTAATTTGATCATAATAATTTCCGATACTAAATTTTTATTTAAAATTTAATATTATTATAATTATTAAAGCCAATATTGAGACATTCGAAAAGCTATAAATTTGGATCTTAGATTCAATTTTAATTTTAAATTATGTTTTCCATTTCAAACTAGATATTTATTTTAAAATTCAAATTTGAAATTTAAACATATTCAAAATTTATAAGATATTTTCTAAATGAATTTTTATGTATTAAAAATATTGTTTTATAACTATATATATATATTATACTTCATATATAGAAAATAATATTTTGGCAAATGACTTATGCATATCAAGTGCCAAGTATATGCATAGTAGATGTAAATTCCAACATCTATATATGTTTATATTTAAACCATGTATACCCAATGCAATATTACATGTGCACATTATACAGTGAAACCTATATTGATATACTTACAAAGTATAATAAATCCCATTAACTAAATCCATCAATTAATTAAGTCGTAGAAATTAAATAAATTATGATTTTACTTAAATTAATCAGATCGGATCTAATTCTACCTTTAGACTTCATAGGCCAATAAATTCAAAATAGATTTTTTTTTTTGAAATCTACCTATTTCACCCACTTCTGATCTGCTAGGATCCAACAAAACTAACAATACCTTTTTATACTATTAAAGAATATATCTTGGTTGTGATAGAGTTATGTCGTAGGGGCAATCATGTAATTTATTACATATATCTAACTCAATAATCAATCTTGTTCGAAATAAAAGGTGTTTTCTTTCTGTTATATACTTGATATAATGTGTTATATTAATTAGTTAATTTAATTAAAAATATATTTAATAGAAAATCCATAAATGGTACATTTTCTCATACTAGTTACAAAGTGTTGTGACTATAAATATTTTATCACAATGAAAATAAATATATCATTTTATTTTAGTCCTGTTACCAGGGTTTCAGGGTTACTGTTACTAGCATTCTAGGATTGCTATTCGTAGGATCGTTGTTAGGAGAGATTTCTTATTTTAGTTCTAGATCATCTGTGCTAGCCGTGAGGCGTTTATTCTCTAGTGGAATTGCTTGTTGATCTCAATTGTTCACTTGGATGCACCATGGTTTATATTGGGTACTTCTAATGCATCATTATCGGTCGGTGGTCTTGCCGGAGTTCAACATTGAGGTATAATGGGCGGTGGTCTTGCCGGAGCTCATTCAAGAAGTTACCTAATGTTGTTATGTTTCATTTTTCTGTGTTATGATTTGTCACCTGCCAGGCATGTTGGCAGCTCCTTTATATCGGTGGTATATTTATGTACATTTTGGTCTCCTCTACTTTAGAAGGTCACACATTTCTCTCAAAAAAGAAAATATATTGTTTTAAATGTTCCTAGTCAAGATGCATCGGGATTGGATATCGATGTATCCCTTGAGACTATAGTATGTAACGCTCTTCAAATGTTGGGCAGTTTATTACTCATGGCTATTGGGGGCACCTAGACGTTACGTACTGATAGTTATTGGATAAGTATGGAATGACTCACTCGATAGTTTTCTATTGGTTGATGTAACTAACGTTAAACAGAATATATCGATGTGACTGATTTGCGTAATTTTCTCAACTTGATAATACTGTAGATCTTCAATATGAAAGGTTCGCTTTGATTATAGTCAAATCATGGCATGGCGTTCCATCAAGTGACTATAATTGGATCGAGTGGAAGTGTAGGAAGTGAAGCACTATGTAAGAGAGGATACGTCTGCTTAGTTATATAGAGTTAATATCACGGTCAACTCAAAGTCTTCGGCCGTAGCATTTCGATTAATAGTAATTGTTATTATTGAACCAAGGACTTTGTATTTGGACTATAGAGTTGACTATGTGAGATATTGGAATTTTGACCATTATCAAATTTCATAAGTGCAAAGTGATATAGTTTTAACGAAGATAATTAGTGTAAAATAAATATCACCAGTAGGTAAAGCTTAACAAAGTGAAATTGTATTTTAACGAAACTAAATAAGCGATAAATTAGGCCAAAATGTCACACCACCTACTAAGTGACGTGTGAACGCTAACATTTGAGTAGTTCGGTGTCAAACGCTAACCGAATTTACACTTGACGAGTCACACAACCGGAATAATGAATCCTCTTCAGACAAAACGATTTAATTATTTTATAATTATTATAAATTAATTGATATTTATGAAATATTAATTATAAAATTTCGAATATGATTCTAGGAATACATATTATTATATATATTATATATATATTTATAATAGTTACAAATATATTGATTGTTATGCGATACCGCTAAGAAACTAAATTGGATTTAAATGAGCCATTAGCCTATGATGTTGGAGGAAAATTTCGGCAGCAATAACAATGTATAGGAGCGGACAAAAATAAGGAAATGGGTTTGAGATGGATGGTATTAAGATCTGATGAGAAAAGGTAAATGATATGATCACTTTTTCCTCTGAATCAACCACTATATAAAAGACCCTAACCCTAGCTATAGCAAGACTTTTTGGCGGCCTCCTCGCTCCGTCTTACTGGCCGAATTATACCTCCTAGTACTCCAAATCAACTCAAATCAAATCAATTCAAATCAATAGCTACTCGATAGCAACGGTTATGCGATTAAAAGGCTTGTAATGTGACAAATTGTGAAGATTTCAAGAGGAAGGGATCTCATCATTACAAGGTATACTTAAGGGATTTTGTTTAGGTAAGTATTTAATTTTATAAATGATGCTTAATCTCCGTATAATTCAATATTGTTCATATGCATATGTGTGAGTGTGTGTGAGTGTATGTCTATATATATACTATTATTACTGAATTGTTAATTAGGTGAGATTCATATTGTCGCCACATGTATTGATTGGTTATGTATATAATAATATAAAAAATCAATTTTTTATATAATAGATTTTATACACCCGGCCGAAATAGTTTTATTTCATTTATTATTATTTTAATAATTTATTTATACATATGTTAATATATTAGTTAATATATCTACATGAATAATAATAAAATATATAATTATATTATATAAAAATTCAACTAATATTTTTTAAAATACATAATTGTATAAATTATGTTTAAAAAATTAGACCATGAATTTTCTAAAATTAATTCATCATTATAGAAGCTTTGTTGAAAAAATTAGATTTTTTAATCATTTTTAATATTTAAAAAATCATTTTTTAATTCGACCAAAAGTAAATAATTAATAGAAATAATATTTTGACTTAGAAAAATCTTAAAAAAAATTGTAAGCTATAAAATATGATTCCGGATTTTCTGGAATTTTAAAATTCAAAATATATATAAATTATTTTTTTACAATCATTTTTTATCCAATTAATTCATAATATTTAATATTATTTTAATAAAATTATAATCAAAATTATACTTGCTATGTGTTCGATCTAGAACAATAAAAAGGAGATTTTTTAATTTTTGTAATATATATATATATATATATATATATATATATATATGTGTGTGTGTGTGTGTATGTATGTATGTATAAATTGTTATAAATCATATTTACATTTATTTTGTATATATTATACATATAATTATGTTATTTAAAAGATACATACATACATACATATATATCTTAATATAAATAAAATAAAATTTTCAAACTTATATCTCGTATATACATACACACAGATATATATTTATTTATTTATTTATTTATTTATTTATCTATTATTTAACACTATGATATTTACATATAAGTATATCAATAATATTTTCACATAATATACTTATATTTATACACACACACACTCTTGGTTTTATATATAAAAAAAAAATATAAACACACTTTTGGACAACATATAGTGCGAATAGGGTGAGCTAACATGTCCGTTGCGATTTAAACCCCAGCAACTATATATGGGCATGTTATACCCTTCATGGAATATCATGTTACACATGCACAAAAATACACATATGTATATGATTCATATTTATAGTTATATATAAATTGAAAATAAATTAAATAAATTTCGATCAGTAATTTATTAATCTACATGAAATATTTGATTTTATTTAAATCAAATGTAGAAATGTTCTAAATAAATTAAACTTCATAAACCCATTAAAGATCCTATAGGGTAAAAAAATTTTGAAATTCACCCATAACTTCCACTGCGGGCTGGACCAGTACCAACATTAGTATCGGAGCCCAATAGCCTATGTGGTCTAAATTAACCACATTAGGGTTAACTATTAAGCTCGCAGCCGAAAGGTTGTCCCTGATAGAATAGGTCTAAATTTGAGTTGGGCCTTAAGCTAATTTTCAAAATTGTTAGAGAATTAAAAATACAAGATTTTGAATTTAAAAGTTAAATTTAAAATAAGATATAAATATATTATAAAAGTTATAATGTAATGAATCGCAAATCCATATCCTTTGAATCGACAATAAACCACATATGTCTGACCCAAAAGCACAAAATGACAGAAAGTGTGATGCCCCATCCCGAGACTCACATAAACAAAGAGTATTGCTGGATAATACTGTCTGTTAATGCAGAGAATAGGGCTTGACAGGAGCGACCATCTATTTCCTTATCTTAAATATCTATTGAATACATCTACAATGCTATAAAAAAAATTTGGATCAACATATCCAATAAATACTTAATACAAAGGCATAGGTGGCCATAGGATCTATCAGAACAAAATACAACAACTTAAATGCAAAACACATCACAGAACATCAGATAATCCCATATATACACACATATACAGATACATCACAGAGTGTACAAAATGATACATCACATATGTGGTACGACGACCACAATACAAATACGTATCAAAAGAATATACATATCAGAGTAGAAAACTAAAAAGGACTACACAAAAAGCTATAACAAAAAGAGCTAGCAGAATAGTCCATGCAGAAGCAGAATAGGCTAAGGTTACATATTCAACATTTAAATCAAAACGCTTCATATTTACGTTATATAAAAGAACAAAGCAATTTTCTTCCACTTTTCACACAATAAAAATTTATAAACTTACAAACATAAGCAGTAAAATATTTCCCATCGTATGAAAAGATTAATTTTTTTAAAAGCAATTTTATTATTAAAAAACTTAATTTACGAAAATACACTATTTTCACCAATAAATACAAAAGTTCACATTTTTAACTTCTAAATTCAAAAAAATACTTTTCTCACTTAGAAAAATATTTCAAACCATTTTCAAACCTTATTTATAACTAAAACATATTTTAAAAACCAGTTTCCACCTTTTTATTTAAATAAACCACCTTTAAAATTAATTATTTCTTTTAAAAATTACAAAGAGAAGCAAAATGACAATAATTAATAAAATTATTGCACTATTACTAAATAAAAATCATTTCTAATTTATTTTAACTAAAACCACAATAAAGAGGCTTCTAAAACTTTATTCTCACCTTTTATTCCCAAAATTTAGTGTTTATTTCAATAAACAATTTAAAACTCCAATTGTATTTAATTCTCAATATTAAATTATAACTACCATTATAATTTAATATTAACTAGTAATCACCAAAACTAGAGTTGTTACAGAAAGTCATGAGAAAGAAGAGAGAGGGAGAGAAGAAAGAAAAAAGAGAGAAGAAATGAAGAGAAGAAGAAGAGAGAACTAGAACCAAAATAATATAGAATCTTACATCGCAGCGGAACAATATATAATATAGATGAATAATATTTACAAAAGAGAAACTGTAATATACATACATCAATCATATCAGAGTACAACAATCACCAATGATCAGCCTGGACAGTTATAATAACATGTCCTCACAATTGTTGTTAATAACAAAGCAGCAGAAAAATAACATATACATGGAATACGACTAGAAGATCTCCAACTCGTTTGTCGAAGCTCCAAAAGCATCAAATCCGAACCTTTAAATATACTCGGTCTGATCTCAGCATTGAAAGGGAAGGATGCCCAGATCAGTTTAGTAAACCAGCGTGAGAAAAACACATCTCAGCTGAATTTATTTTAAAGTTTATAAAAGCGTTCTTATATCAAAACAAAGATATCTCGTAAGACAAGCCCCTACATAAACACAGACGGGTATCTTTTCTTACGATGACCAAAACATTTCATATCAAATCATATTACATTATAATAGTGTCTATTATACAAATAATAATCAACGTTGCTGAAATTGTTACCATTATTAAATTCCAGATACTAGGCTCTACAGACAATATGGTAGGCACCTATTGGATATTGGATTGCATAGTTAAGAGACTACCTTTCATACAATACACCTCTTAAGGGATGCACCAAGGGAGCTGATACTGCCCGCCTAAACCAACACAAGACCGACCTAACCCTTCTTGGATAATACCGAATATGTAATCACCCTGGTTGTTACCGACTTTTAACAGGTACCCGGGTTATACATTCACCACATACTTAGACATGTGTAGAGTAAAAAGGATGATGGCATCTCCTAATGCGAGCGACCCACTTAGCATTGCTGCTTCTATCCTGTTTTAGTCATTTCCTGGGTGTGAGGCCAAAAGAGGTATCGAATACCTTTCATACATCACATAATCTTTGAGTTCCAAATTTCCAATTCCGTTGATTACTAATTGCCTTCCACAAAAGTATAACCCTTGAGCTCGTAAGTCTCAAAATTGTTGTTAAGCTAAGAGAAGTTGCCTTCTCCGTCATCACAGATGTATTTTGTAAAAACCAATGTACGTAATCTTAGAATGCAATGTCAGACATCCATCCATAGAAGTTGTCTAGGAACAGGGCAAACCGAAGGTAATTTCCTACCACATTCTGTCAGGGATCACCCCTAGGATTAGTAGTGAATAGTCTTTGCACTGGATATTTCATAACGAAGGGACTAGTACTACTATATGTATATTGGGTTTTAACCCCAAATGATCAACAAGCATTCCTTCACTATGAAAATCCTAAGTATCAGCATCATCAACAAACTTGCACAATCGTCACATATAGTGTGGTACGAAGTGGTTTTCAGACAAACCGATCCCGGTTTCTTCACACCAACAATGCAAAAGCGTTACTCAACCTCATACAGAAACCAAGTCTCGTAGACTTATCAAGTTTTCAACTTTCAAATTGCTATCTTTCGGCCAAGAAGGAAGCTAGGTAGATTGGAGTAATCACTCCACACTACACGAATCAACATCCTTTACACCAAAAAATAATCAAGCCCACATAAATGGCTACGTACTAAGTGTACGGCTAAATAGTTTCCACATCAAGTCGAGAAACTAAAATGACCAAAAATATAATTTAGCACTTAAACAGTCACTAGGCTTGATTTATTAATCTTTTGTTTATTAATCTTTTGTTTATTAAATCACTTTTCCAAATTTATTACTTCAAATTATCTTTAAAAAGATATATTCTCAAAACCATTTCAGTATTTCAATATTTGGAAAACATTTCATATACTTCTTTTGATAATATGTGAATTCACAACTTAATGTATTTTCAAACCATTTAAACTCCATTTTAAAACATCATTTTCCAAAACATTCATTTTAAGGATTGTTCAATTTAAAAACAACATATAAAATTTTATGGAATTAGAAAACCGTTGAAAAATTTAGAAATAAAAATAACCGCAAGCGCACGGTGTACACTTGTAGTACGTGGCGAATACGGGTCGATCCATAGGGAATTGATGATTTTAAAATTCTAATCAGTCAAATTAACCAAAGTTGAAAGTGTGATTAGCTAAAAATGTAAGAAACTGATGAAAAATGCAAAAGAAAAATAAATAAAAATACGAGAGTTAAATGACAATTTAAAGATAAATCCACTCTCTAGATCATATAGTTCAACAATTAATGAAATTATGATCTCTTTTTTTGGGTCATAAGCGAGTTTAAATGATGTGTTTATCATAAGAATGACTCATTTGTGCTATTAATTAGTTCAACATGAGCTATCAAACTATAACACAACCTTTAAACTACTTACAAACTCTCATTAAAATGACAACAAAGTTGAAAATGAAATCTATTTTAAGTATGGCCTATTAACTATTAATTAGAAATATAGACCATCAAATTCGAATTTCAAATCACTTTCTTATGTCATAATCATATTTTGATGAAAAAGCATTTGTGTTAGTGATTGTTTAAGCATAACTTATTTGGTGTCAACAATATAGACTATCATATTCAAAACAAAAACAAAAAATTAAACCACTTCAAGCATTGTCATTAAACATAAAAAGATATCTATAATTATCAAAATGTTGAAGCTACATGATTAGAGGATTAATTACCCTTAAATTGAAGGGATTAGCCTCTTATATTTGTTATTAAAACAACAAGTATAGCTTGCAACATGAAAGAAAAAGAAAAGGAAAAAGAGAGCAAATTAAAGAAAAAACCATTCCACTTACATGAAAAATAAATCTACACTACTAACATGAAAGTAAATAAACAAAAGAAGCACGTATAAGAAAGAGAGCACTAATTAACATTGCATAGAAAAAATGATAGTTACATGAAAATAAAAATGGCTAAGTAGCCATGGAAAAGAGAAAGAGAACTTGTCTTTTTTTTTTGAGCCTAAACTAAACTTAAGAGAGACTAACTAAGAGGAGACTACATGAAACATATGGGTATTTATACATGTATGAAACCCTAATTCATATTTTTGGAGAATGCTCAAAATGCCCATGAGGTAGTGTGGCCATCAAGTAATCATTAGCATGTCATAATCCCCATTTAAGTGTACATGAAGCCATTAATTCCATAAGCATGTGCATTAGCCTCTACTTTGTACATTAAGGTGGTGGGCAGGTGGGGTCCTCCATGATCTTCACTTTGAATTATTTCCATCTTCATTTCTTTGTATTCTTTTTGTACATGCATATCTTCTTCATGAAACAACTTGTAATTGAAATCAAATTCCTACAAAATAGTATGGAAATTTCTAATTAATTTTTCTCAAAGAAATATATGCACACAAATGACCGTTTTGCCCCTATATGAAGATGGATATGTGACAATTTGAAATTAATATGGATTTTGTTTAAAAAAAATTAAAATACCCAATATGATCATTTATTTAATTTAAATAGAATAAATATGGTGATAAAAATATGCACATATACGTGCACATCAGTCGCAGTTTGCCCGATGATTGCGTCGCCATCCGACGAAACCATAGAAAACTGTAGGCATCCGTGCTCCTCGATTACACCATGGAACCTCCATAGATCGCAGCTACACCTAGGGTTACGTTGCCATCACGGAAAAAACCATGTAAATGTAGGCATCAGCTCCCTTGAATTTCGCTGCCAAATGAAACTTCACCACACAGACCACACAGATCGCAGACTACATCAGTCGAGTGCCAATGTAGCCTGTAGGCACTCACTGCCACACGACTTTCGCTATGTCTTCATAGATCGTAGTCTGCCGATGTTACGTCACTCTCCTGGTGAAATCAAACGTAGATTTTAAGAAATCAATACCTCTCGACTTACGCTATGGAGCGCAGTAGATCGCAGTTACACCGAGTTACACTATCGTCACAGCATAACCCCAATGTCTCTGTAGGCATCAGCGCCCTCGCCTTTCGCTACCCCAACCACAATCCTCAGGAACTTCACTTTAGTCCGGACATCCTCTGGGATCAAATTTAGAACCCCCCTTAGGGCTCAAGGCAGAACCACCCCGTGGATCTCCTACTATAAGTTTCAATTCTAAATGGGAGCGCCTTTTTCCCCACAGCATTGTCAAAACATTTTATACTATACACATATGGTATCTTTTAAATCATACTCTTATATGTATCACGTATATATCCCATTTACAGACAATCGATATCTTAAAATCGATAGTTCTCAAACTTGGCTTTCCAAATTTCCAAAAATTTGCTTTTTCCCAATATCAAAAGCCTTTCAAAATCAATGGGTTCTAATAACCTTTTTTCCAATTTCATAAAATCATTTATATATATAAATATATATAAGTTATTCTTTTAACTAGAACAAAATATTTTTCAAAGATCTTTTCTTCTGGTTATAGATTCGACAAGGAGAATGTATCATATAAAACAAATATATATATATATATATATATATATGTAACTTTATTTATGCCAAATCAACATTCAAATTCGATTTCCTTTATAAAGTTATTTGCCACATTACCCACTTTTTATAAATGAGTTTCAGTTATAGTGATATCCAACTTCCACACTTATTCATCATATATTTCTCAAAATATACTTTTCCATTTCAAAAATCATTTTTACGTTTCTTTTCAAAATTTTCAATATCTATTTCATTTAAGCACGTAGGATGTCCATATATCATCCGTACACAATTCAAATTCGATCGCTCACTCGATCCCACAATTTCACTTCCAAACTAGTATCGTCCACCCGACTTCCTAATGCAGACTCAGATCTGGTTTCTTGATCAGAAACCGTCATTCTCCTTGCATAGCCATAACTATGATAGAGAATTTTCAAAATCAATCAAAAATCCATATCCAGGGTTCGCCGTCGAAAATCGAGTGAAAAATCCCAACTTGGATTCGATATACTATCTCGAAATTCTGTGCTCGAATCTGGATCGAATCGTTATGCGAATAGAATAATATACGTACATCCTACGTATTTATCTTCATTGATTATTAGCTAAATCAATTTTCTTTTTATTCACATTCATTTTGATTTCTATTCACTTATTCACAATCGCTTCAATTTCCATTTGGGATATCACTTTAATTCTTATCTCAATTGGTATTTAATTATAAATAGTTTTCACTCTAAATAGCTTGAGTTTAGAAAATAGCTTTGAAAAGTTTAAGATAGTTAAGTTGTTGTAAAATAGGTATTAGTTGTAAAATAGCTGTAGAATGGTTAAATAGTTGAAACATAGTTGTAAAATAGTAATTAGTTTGTACGACAGTTGTAAAATTGTTGTAAAATGGTTAAATAATTTCAAAATAAGTATAAGATAGTTTGGGTTTTTTAAAAATAAAGTCCGTATAGTAAATAGCTAGGAAAAATTAGATTTAAGACAGTTTATATTAAAACAATTTATTTGAAAATAGTTTCAGAGTCAAACTGGTTCAATTTCCCAATCTCCCATTCCAATCAATTTCCAATTCCACTTTTATTTAAATTGATTCAATTTCAATTCAATTTGAATTTACTTCGATTCAAATCAATTCCTATTTGAATTTGAACTTATTCAACTTCGATTACAATTCCAATTAATTCAAATCAAATTTCAATTTGAACTAATTTCAATTCCAATCTCAAATAAATAAAAGTGAATTTATATTAGATTGTACTGCCACAAAATATTCCATACATTGATAGACTACACACTAGTAGTTCAAATATTACATCCATTTATCCAAAAATAAGAGTCTTACAGAAGTCATAAATCTAGACGCCTTAGAACAGAGCCCTAGTATTCTGTACAAGAATCCTCTCTAGGGACTTCCTTCCAGTGGGCAAAGCACGAACATGTACTTTTCAACAGGATGTCCCCACTTATAGCATTTACCACAAAAGGTTTCTACTTTCCATCAATCTGGATAACTTTCACGCCTCCTGTAGGATGTTCCACAACCTTACTCTTCTTTCGTCTTTTGGGACAATTGCTAGCGATGTGTCCCCTCATCCTACAATGATAGAAAATAGTCGACTCATTGACTGGATCTACGGATTTACGCTTCACCTTCCTCACTTCAGGGCAGTGGTTTAGGAAATGTCCATTCTTATGATACTTAAAGCATAAAGTCTCAGAGCGAAACCGTTGGAATGTACCGTTCAATTCCTTCCTTGTTTTACTGCACTTGGCTGCGTAATTACCCTTATTGCAACATCTATAGCATGTGACATTATCATAAGGCCCTGGTCCAGCCCTTCCCTTAACCCATTTCTCATAGTCCAGTATTGCTTCTTCTCGTTCCTTACGTGCAACTGCTCTCCGCTCACTGCGTCTCGCCTTCCATTCTTCACTTTTAGCCATTACTCTCTTGGACTTGATTCTAGTGGGACTTCCTAACCTATAATACTTTGATCAACAGAATTTCCACCTTTTATTTTTATTTTTCATATATATATATATATATATATGTTTTATTTCAAATCAACTTTGCATTATATATACACATATCTACATTTGCATACCCAGTCATACTTTCAATTTTTAAACCATTCTTGGTTTTTTAATTCAAAACTAATTCCTTCAAAACAACTCTTGTTACTTCCTTAAAATATTTCATTCTGCTTTATCATTTACTGGAAAATCAAAGCAAGATAACTTATTTCAATACTTTGAAAATTCTTTTGAATTTTCTAGGACTTAAATTCAGTTTTGAATCCATTTTTAGCTCAATTTATTTGCATCGTTAATCCTTACCCAAATTTCTATTTGGTTGTATATATATATATATATATTACCACTTAATTCTTATTATTAGATTTAATTTCAATAATCAACAACCAATTATCTTAATATATATAATAATTAGAAAAATTATTTCTTTATATATCAAAATATAAGCTTATATAAAAATCATTTTTAAAATCGTTTTTAAAATCATTATATAAGAAAATAACAAGTACGCTCTCATATAATACACTAACTCATTCTTGGGTACTACTGATCCTATCTCTAATGAGTAATCCCCACCAGAGCCAAGGTTCTCGCTTAACCTTCAGCTTTGATACCAAATGTAACACCCTGGAATTTTCGACCCTAAAAATTCGACACCAATACGTTCACTGTATAGAGTGCCGAGCAATCAAGTGCCGGAAATACCAGTTTGTTAGGGTTAAGAAAAAAGGAGGTAGAAGAAGAAACAGAAAACAAAAGCACAGAATCTCACAATCGCAGCGGAACAAAATATAATATCAAATAACAGCATTAACACAAAGAAAGCTGTAAATGTCAATTTACATACAATATATCAGAGTACAACCATTCGCAAAGAAACTGGACAGTTGTAACAACTTGTCCCTGAATACAATCTATACAAATTCTAATTTACAACTGAATCAAACGTCTCTGGCATCCAGCTTGTCTTTTGAGCTCCAGAATGACCTAACCTAAAAATCTGTAATACTCGGTCTGACCCGAGCATTAAAATAAAGTAACACTAGAGTCAGGCTGGAAACCAGCATGTGTGAACCCATCTAATATGAGATACTTAAGTTGTAAAGCTTCTTGAAAAACTCAGGCAACTTGTTCATTACTGGGAGTTTTATCTCGCTATAGCCAAACATTTATTCCATAAAATATATCTAAGTACCGTTACTTAGTTTAAATGGCCAAGTTTACTTAATTTATTCCATTCCAGCCTATTTGATTCAATAATCCAATATATAAAGAATTATAGATTACTAGTCGAGGTGGTTTCAGATATTGCTGATATCCGACCCCCGATCTCATCGAAATCCAAAGGCCATCTTTTAAGGCCAAGTTGTTTAAGTAAATAATTCAATTTAAATTCAGCATATCATATTCACACAGAAATTCGTCACAGATATTCGAAACATCTCACATTTATCAACAGTTAAATTCAGGCATTTCATATCACAGATCATCACAAAATATCAGACCAGAGATATTAAAGTATTCATTACAATTTAATCATCCATAGGCTAGATTAACTGGTCACGCAATTTCTAATTAAATTAAATTAATTTAAACACTTATACATAAATTACTTAAAAATCCTGCTTAAATGTCATTAACTAAAATTTAATTAATTATTGAAATTAATTAATTATCATTTACAATTACTTAATACTTAATTAATTAAAAGTTTAAAACATTTATTTTAACCATTTACTTAATTACATTATTAACTTTTATTTAATAACTTTTGTAATTAACTATATAATTAAAATACATATAGTTATCTCAGCTTGATTAAATTAGCATCATTATTAATCTAAGTTAAGGACTAAATTAAAACTTTTAAATTACTTTATTTATTTTCCCATATGTTTGAGTAAAAACATTTAACTTTAAATTTGGTAAAAATTATTTGAAACTTTGTTTACATTCTTTCTTTTGAAAACTTCATTTGCTTCCATCATTTTATTTTTTCTTTTAAAAATCTTCCCTTCCCTGTATTATTTTCTTCTTTAAAACTTAACAATTCACTTGCGTACAAACCCGAGCCCAACCCCGCTGCAAACCCGAGCCCAACCCCAAGCTAATTCCCTTTCTCCCCGTCTCTCTCTAATACCTGATCCTAACCTTAACTACAAACCAAAAACCCAGAAGATTGTGCACCATGCACGTGCACACCGCATCGCCGCCGCTCCGATCCTCGCCGCTACCACCAGCAAGTCGACGATGTCATGCCCATTCGTCCCATTACCTAGAACTTTAGAACCCACCTCCAAATCGAAATTGAGAAAAATGATCACTACTGGAACAAAACCCAATCACCCAAAACCATCTCGAATCACCTCCTCTGACCACCAGAGACTCCGGCTCCTCGTCCTGACCTTCACCGTAGAACCGAGCTTCTTTTCCCCTACCTCTGATCCAACTCGATGCTTCCCCAATGTCGCATTGGCCTCGAAATCAACATCGATCAAATCAGGGTTTTAAACCCTACTTCGCCACCGTTCATCCTCCACGACGAACAAAAAAATCAGCGACCATTTTTTCCATGCTCTACGACCAATAAGCTACCTCCAGGAATTATCCCGACCCATGATCTTCCATCGATCACCGGAAAACAGCAAAAACCCAAATCCCGTTCAACCCATAATTTCTCCACAAATATTAAATTAAAAAAATTGTGATATTACCAATAAAAGCCTTAGTTTTCAAAATCGAATCCGATTATATATGAAAATCTTGAAATTGTGAAAGTCGAATTTTTGAGATGTTTGATTTTTTTACTGTAATTTCTATCTTTCCAGTAAAATCATTTACTAATTATACTTAAAAACATTTCTAAAAATAGAATTTAGTTATTACAAACATTTTTCCCTTAAAGATCATAACCTCAAATATGAAAAGGAAACAAATTTTGAGAAGTTTTTGGTCTGTTGAACCAAAACAGAGACAATACAAACATGCATATATATATATATATATATATATATATATAGACACACACAGCAAACTTCATGCTGATATGCTTGCATAGCATATTTATACATTCATGCAAAACATTTTCACACATTACTTCCATTATTTATCACATGCATCAGAATATAAAGAAGATTGGGTTTTTAAAGGGTGAAGTTTACTCACATATTAGATGAACAGAGAAAGCTTTGAAATCAGGAAACTTAATGTTGGAAGCTTGATTTTGAAACTGCTACAGATCTTCTTTGATTAAGTTGAATTTGAATCTATGCTTGCTTCAGATTGAAAGCTTGAAGTTGTTTTAGTTTTTTCTTTTTATTTTCTGGTTTGGTTTTGGATTTGAAAGATGAAAAAAAGAAAGGATTGAGATATATAAGTGTATACAGCCCTGGTTTCATCTAAATCATTTCTTTTATATATTTTTATGAAGTAAACCATACATTTTGACACTTGTATTTGCATGACATCCTTTAGCTTACAAATGTCCACAGGAGAATATTTTATGATTTCTTTTTATGTTTTATATTTATTTTTTATATTTTCTTTTTATTACAATGTTTACTTAAATTGATAAAACCCTTTATTTATTCTTATTTTAAGCTTAAGCTATTTATACTTGAATTAATAACTATATACATGTTAGTGTTTAAAAATGTAGAGTTTTATATCTAATTCATTTTTAAGATATTTATTTTGAATTCCAAACCATAGTTTCCAATTCACAATTTACATATATAAACAATAGAAATTAGAAAGCACATTTTAATTTGTTTGAAAAGAATAAGTTTGGCACATTAAAATGATTATATTAGGAAATTATCCCAATTCTTTTAAATAATATCACTTAAGTTAGATAACATATTTTATTTGTTTAAAATGGTAAGTTTTGTAAATTTAAATAATTATATTAGAAGATTATTAAATTAAGTTCATCATACCCAAAATATTATAACTTAAGTTCGTATATATTGTTTAAACCAATTTATATTTATATCCAGATATTTTTAATTATCAGAATTTTATTTGTTCGACTTATAAATCAGTATTTCTAATAACTTAATTCAGTTAATTGCCAATTAACGACCGTTAAAAATTCGGATCATCACAAAGATGGTAAATTTTAAAATTGATTTTAACATATAAAATTGAAACTGACTTTTTCATGTTTTCTATCTTTTGGAAAATACCAAAATCTATTTTCTTTCATCCATGCTTTCCATTGTTGGATTGACTAGCATGTTCCAACTCTTCCATTGCCATACACATAAATATTGAAAACACAAAACACAAAATTTGTTTTCGAACTAAACACTATTTAAAAATTCTACTGAAAAAATGGTTTTCGAATTTAAAACTATTTTAATTAGTTATGGTAATTTTGTTACGTAATTTGTATTCAAATATAAATGAAATTCATACATAATCAATTTGAAATTATTTATGAAATTGATTGTTAATTTCATGTGTGTGTATCTGTGCGTGCGCGCGCGCGCACATGTGTGTGTATGTGTATATATATGTATGTATGTATATGTGTGTGTATATATGTGTATGTATGTATGTCACTTATGCATGCAAGTATGTATCTATGATTGCATCATATGTATATGTATATGTATATATTTTAGAATGGATATCAAATACTTTTGGTTGTTATGTACATATGCTTATTATTATTTGTATGTTTTGGAAAGTGGACAAAATTTTATTAGGCATTTTCAACCCAAAATGATCAGCCCAATACGACGCAAGCAAAATAAATACAAAAACCGTCTTTTGCTTTAAACACAACTAGTTCATGAAATAATCGAAGTAAACTTTCCAGATATCTCTTCCTTCTCTCTCCAATTGGAGCTTAACTATGGCGCCCAAAAATTTTCACTGCTCATTCATTAGACTTCTCCTAATGCCAGCCTAAGATCCGCTCCTACAAACTCGTCTTCTCCTCGTGCCGAGCCGTTGGTATAAATTTTACCACTTATTCTCTTGCTTACTAATTTTATTTCGATAACTGCTAATTTACTGATTTCTGATCCTTCTTTTGGAATATTACATATGATTATGTATTTGCACAAACATGTGTTATTTTAATTCAAAATTTATTAATGGACTTTCGTGTAAAATCGTAGATCTAAGTTGATTTCCTTCCAAATTCAAAAACCATAATTCAGATTGTAAACTTTTAATTGTAAAACATAGGTTGTTATTATTTATATAGTATATATACATATATTATTATTTTAGTTAATATATATATATATAGACTTTTGTGTAAAATTTCAGATCTAATGTTGGTCTCCTTCCTAAGTCAATATTAGATTTCAATTTGTTGACTTTAAATTATAAAAATATAATATTGTAAGTTATATATATATATAAGTTATGTTGAATTTAAATATAGTTTATTACTATATATATACACATATTATTTCAATTCAAAATTTATGAAAGGGCTTTTATGTAAAATTACGAATCCAACGTTGAACTCTTTCTTAAGTTAAAATTAGATTTCAAATTGCTAATTTTAGATTTTAAAACATGTAAAATAGGCAAAATTAATTTTATTATGTATAGACACACACATATACATATACAAAATGTATAAAAATATAATTGTAATTTTATATAATTAAAAAAACCTATGAACAACAAAGGCATGTATTAAGGACGAATTGATTCGTTGTGATGTAAATTTCAACATCTATAAACGTACACATTAATCATGTAAATTGTTTTTGTGTTGCACTTGCACTATATATATATATATATGAGTGTATCTGATATGCTTATTATAATAAACAAATAGTTAATTAAATTTAAACTCCCTTCTAAACGAATAAAATAAAATTTTATTTTAGATCACGTTGGATTGGATGTAATAAACCCTTTTTACTTCATATGCCTAGTAAATCTAAAATAGGAACTTTTTTGAAGTCTACTTATTTCACTCACTTCCAACTGAACCAATTTCTTCATCTGGAATGAAGAGGAAAATAAACGGAACCAATATATGTGACTAATAAGAGAAGGCTGAACAATAAACTGTTATAAGAGGTTCTAACCAATCACCCTTTATTCCAAACCGGTCGGATGATTTGTTCTACCAGTTGACTGAGTAGGGGAAGGGGTGGACACTTTTGGGTCTCCTTATCCCTATTTCGCTTCCATTTCATTGTTTTTCATCCATTTTCGCACTTTTTAAGCTCTGAAAAGTCTGAAAATATTTTTTAAAATAGTATAACATATTGCAGATGATGTGGTGAAGTTTGAAGTGATTTGTTATCGTTTATGTGGGTTTAAAAGGTCTATACTCTAAAGGATTCGATAACGATTCTAAGCCAGCATTTTCTTTTCACGATCCGTCTTCGAGTGTATTTGTTAACATCATTATAAAGTTATGAAGATCATTTGCTCTATAATATTTTTCTAATCTCCGTTTTTATTTTTTCTGCATTATCTCCTTGTTTTTTGTGCATCACTCTTTGTATAATAATAGGTTGATTTATGCAATCTATAAAAAATGTTTTGTGCATCATCCGTCATGCAATCTGCAAATAATATTTATTTATGTAATTTTACCGAATTCCATTGTGTCTCGCGCTGACTGGACAGGGATCGATTTTAGGCCTTGGATAACATGTACCATAAAGAAAACTAGGGATCGAAGGAAAAATAAAATTACATAATGTAAAAGTTTGTGGATGGTAGAACTTGAACTTAGATGCCCAAATAGACATTTAAGCCATATGACCACCCACGAGGCATAGTTATTTAAAGAAAAAACAATATTTTTACATATAATAACTATAATATGGAAAACCATCGGTCCTTGGGCCGGCGTCCAGCTTGTCCAAGCCCAAGGACGAGTCTGGTCTTGCATTATGCGCGATACAAGCCATTTAATAGGAACCATAACGACTTTTATAAGTTGCATAATTTGATATATCACTGATAAGTGAATATTACGTACAAAAATGTTTTTTTCCCTTGCACGGTTCCATGCATGACATGTTGATTTTGAAAAGAAATTACGATCATTTATTTTCATACTATTAAAACACGTGATCATTCAATTTTAAACGGTGATCGATTGAGAAAAGTGTAGACATGAGTTCGGAAGAAAAACCGCCAAATGATGAAATACTGAAAACAGCTCATGTATGAGAGTAAACATATTGTACGGTTAGATTCAGAAAATATGATTAACGCAAGGAAGTTCTTTTCATGGAAAAACCAAAAAGGGAATTATAATTAAAGATAGACTAGATTTGCAATTAAAAAATTTAAGGTGCTTGCGAGCTTTATATCTCCAAAATTCAAATTGATGGGAAGCGGTAATAAAGAAGACGGCTGAAATTGGGTCAACTTTTTACATTCCCTATTCAATTTCCAAATTCATCATCTTCGATTACTCTGAACTTTTCGCACACCACGCGATTGTCAAATGAGCGATACTTTCTAGAGGCCTAGAAGCAAAACCCTAACTTATCGTTCTTCACTTAGGTTCACTCAATCAATTCCGGGATAGGTATGTCTCTTTTTTGTTCCCTTGATGTTTCGATTACCTCACAGTACATGTATTTTCTTCAGTTACAAATTATGCTTGGTTAAATTGATAATATTGCCTTGTTCAAGGGAGATTCATATGAGTGCATTTTTTCTGTATGAATTGTCGTAAGGAGACGACAACAAGCCCGTCTAGCTCAGTTGGTAGAGCGCAAGGCTCTTAACCTTGTGGTCGTGGGTTCGAGCCCCACGGTGGGCGATTTGTTTTTGCCCAACCAACCACCCCCCTCTTTTGTACCAATTATTGTAGATTCTTTAGAATTCTTTTGCTGACGTTCACCACAAATTCTCCATGTGTCTTGAGCATCATTCAGTTGAACTATTTATTCATAAGATGACCATTAGCCTAATATAATGCAAATATTAGATACCAAGCTCACGTTCTAAAGACAATATATAATAATCTTCAACAATCTATTTACTGTTTTTTACAGTCCTTGTCTGTTCAGGGGATGATTGAGTTAAGACTTGTAAGTTTGAGATTCATTATTTGTCCAGGTTTAATGACCTCAGGATTTGATCTATGATTTAGATGCTTACAACATCTCTGTAAAACATGAATTTTATATAATTAAATACTTCATTAAATAACAGAATCAATATGAATCCATGTTCATTTAGTATACAATATTTTTTCTTCTTTGTTTCAGCTGTCCATTCCAGTTAACGAGATGGATGGATAACATATTGGGAATCCTTATTTGAATTTCAAATGATTAACACGACATACTCACAACCTTGGTAACATGGTAAACACGTATGTAATACTGTGTTCATCTTTGGAAACTCGTACATATAATTTAGCTTTCACAAAAAATCGAACTACTCAATAGCCTGAGTGATATTGCTAATGAATAAACCATTAAAACATTGCCCTGATCAATAAAAAAATTGGCACCGAGTTTGTTAATTTCTTACCTAATAGTGTTCTTCCTTCTATCTAACTTGATAGCGAGCTTCCTTACAATTTTATTTTCAGTGCAAGCATACTCAGATGGTCCTGATCTTCTCGAAGTCATGCCTACATTTCTCACATTTACATGCAGCAATGTGTACAGTAACAACGTAGATTATGTACAGTAACAATGTAGATTATGTAAGAAAAAGGCACATAAGAGGTTATTCATGGGCAGTGGCCCATGATTCAGATATGCATGGATATATGTCTCGTGCTCATGAGTATACTACATGCTAACAGATTTCCACTGCATCAGTAGATATTTAATAGAGCAAGGGTGTCTGGTGCAGGTTAGTTCTACTAAGAAATTTTTTTCGTCTTCAGTATGAAATTTTTAGGTTTGATCAGTTTGCGTCTAATTGTAGCTAGGCCTATCAATGGGTTAGATTAGGTCTGGATGGCTTAAACCCGAGCCTGGATACTACAATTGTAACCCGAGCCCAGCCTGATCCTGTTGGGTATTTCTAACTCATTACTTGAGCCCGGGCTGTTAGGTTTTTTGAGCCCATTGTGTAAAATTGTATACGTGGCTTAAAATATCGATGATATTACCATCATCTTAACCCGTAACATTGGAAATTTGGTACATGAATAATGTTTGCAAACGAATTGGCTGGTGATGAAACATGTCTCACAAAAAAATTGGAGAATCGAGCTTCGCTTGTAAACTAGGTTCCCAATTGAGTATGCACCAAATCCACGGTGCACATACTTCATGTATTTTACATGATACCATCAAGTTTAAACGAAAATACTTGATTGTAGATTGAAAATTTTGAAAGTGGAAATATAACTTGGGAAATGAGAATTGGTATTGCGATTTCAATTTTGTTACAAAATATTTTAGTTTGCAACTCATTATTTCATAATTTAACCTTTTTTGTTTGCTTCAAAAAAGCATTATCAAACATTTATCTCAAAAAAAGAGATCCCAAGTTTTCTTTTATCATGGTTAATTGATGGTAATGAGATTCGATATTAATAATTTTAAATAGATAACCTAGACGCATAATACTATTCCAAAGTGGATATGCAGAAATGCCAAGTATAGTTTGTACTTTCTATTAATAGTTCCATTTTTGAAAGAATTATATACTCTTGGAAATGAAAAGTAATGGAATATAAATAAGTACAATGACCTTCTTTTGATGAATCAATGGCAAACAAATACCTTAATATGAAAACAGAATCAACAAATGTGGGTGTTTAAGTCGAGAAAAGAACTTGGATGAGAATACTAAATTGGTAGGGACTTTAAGGTAAAATAGTAACGAGAATTAAGAAGAGGAGAGCAAAAGCTTCTGCTTTGCAATTATTTTTGTTAGACGATTACACAGATTTAGCAGATGTGTTTCTTTGTAATAAATTACCATTTTTTAAATAGAAAAAAAAAATTATATAGACCTGAATGTAAAATATTTGGAGATAATTTGAGAAAAACGTTGTAAATTATTCTAGAAGTTATAAATTATAAGGACTTAAATGTAAATGAGATGGAGAATTAAGGAGAACCATGTACCTAATTGTGGAAATTGTAAAATATAGAGTTGGATGTAGAATAATATAAGAAAATTAAGAAGATTTTTAATAATTCTTAGAATTAACAAGAGACTTGGATATTTTGCTACATTGTTGTTATTCAATATACATGATTGGTTACTGTATAGGTATTGTGCCTTAGATATGCAAGAAGAGAGGTTGGGGACTTGAATTTGATTACCTAGCGAAGTGATGATTAAAGTAAAATTAAAAATTGATTAAAAAGCTTTCATAGCTCAGTTGGTTAGAGCACCCGTTTAGTAAGCGGGAGGTCTTGAGTTCAACTCTCAATGAAAGCAAGTTATTTTTTTTTCCAAAAAAATTATTTTTCTCCTCAAATAAAGTGAGTATTATTTTAATTTGTGTCTTCTTGGTTGACCATTCTTCATCTTGCTCTTTACTTTGACCTCTCATATTAGAATAGGCGAACCAATTTATTATTTTTTTCAAAAAAAAAGTGTTTTTCTCTTCAAATAAAGTGGGTACTATTTTAATTTGTGTCCTTTTTCTCCTCTCGTATACCTCTAGTATCATCAGTCTGACTGTTCTTGGTCGACCATTCTTCACCTTGCTCTTAACTTTGAGCTCTCATATTAGAGTAGGCGAACCAAGTAAATGGACGTTAATCTAGCTAAGTGAATGGAAGACCATGACACATAGAAGATTAATATTAAATAAGCAAATGCATATAGATGATGATATAGATTAAAGAAGTTTAAATAATCCTTTGTCATAAATGATATGAGATTCAAATATATTTATGACAGTCAAATAAACTTTAATCTAGAACAAATGATTATTTGCTCCACCATTTAATTTATTGTTCCTCAATTTGAACTTAAGGTCTTCCGTTTGTTCTTATTCACATTTGGGATTTGGTTTAAGAATAATTACCCTTCATCGTTGTTAATGCGTTTCTCATCAATGATATTAACAGATTCTATATAGATAAAATTTGAAATAAATCGAAACTGATATCTTGAAGGAAAAATTAAAATGAATGCTGCTGTAATTCTTTATTGCAAAATGAAGTATTGATTACAGTTTTCTTTCATATGCTTTCTGTTGCCAGTAACAGTCTCTTATATACAATTTAAAACAAAAATGTGCTTTGGGCTTTCGGGTATAAGTTACAACCCATATATGACTATGCTGAGATAAAAGATACATGACGAGCCGCATCCTCCCTAATTCCCTCCACCCCCCCTCAAACCAATATTAGGTTTAGGGTTACTTTTACATCTCAGATCCATGACGGCGTTTGAGAGAGCGATCACGAATTTCCTCGATCCTCCACACTAATTGATTCTTCACCGCAAGTCCTCTCCTTTAACTGAGAATTCCTAGTAACTTTTGATATCCCTTCAGAGTTCGACTTAAGATCTTCCATTTTAGATCTGGTTCTAGTATTATTCTGAGACAACTTGCTTGCTGAAGTTACTCCTGTTTGAGGTGACTTGATCTGAGCTTTCTTCTCTTTGTCGAAGATTGTCTTTGTGAGAACTCCCTTGTTCTCTACCTTCAGTTCGGTTCGAAACTTTAGAAAGTTTCTTGCTGATAAAGCCTTGGTAAGCATGTCCGCACGTTGGTAAGTCGAAGGTATGTGATTGATTTGCAAATTTCCTCTCCGAACTTTCTCACGAACAAAATATAAGTCAATTTCGATGTGTTTTGTTCGTGCATGCAATATTGGGTTGGCTGCCATGTACACAGTGCTTTGATTATCACACCATAATATTGGTTTGACTACTATGTTGATTTCTAATTATTTTAGTAGAGATTGTAGCCAAATTATCTCTGCAGTAGCACTTGCAACACTTCTATATTCTGCTTTTATGCCTCATCTCGATACAGTGGTCTGTTTTTTTGAGCACCATGACACCAGATTGTCTCCAATGTAGATGCAGTATCCTGTTACAGACTTTCAATCATCAATGTCTTTAGCCCAATCTACATCTGCATATGCTATGATGTTTAAATTACTGCATGCTCTTAACATTAATCCAAAGTCCATTGTTCCTTTAAGATATCCGAGAATCCTTTTTACTGCCTTGCAGTATTCATCATGTGGTTCCTTCATAAATTGAGAAACTTTGTCAATACTAAATGATAAATCTGGCCTAGTAATAGTAGTGTATTGTAGTGCTCCTACAATACTTTTATATTATTTGATAATTTATATGGATTCTTCCCTGTTTTTGGACAGTTACTGACTTCTAATCGTAGGAGTTGGTTGTGATTTTGCCTCATGCATCTTTGATTTGATAAGAATTTCTTTAATGTAGTTCTTATGACTTAGCAATATCTCTGTCTTTGATTTTCTGTTGACTTCAATCCCTAGAAAATAGTTGAGATTGCCAAGATCTTTGATGGAAAATTGCTAGTTAAGATATTGTATGATGTTTTTAATTTCTGTACTATCATCACCTGTTATGATCATGTCATCAACATATATTAGAATGTAAATAATATGATTATTATAGCTTTTGACAAATAAAGAGTTATCAGATTTGGTAGATTGATAGCCTAGAGAAGTTAATGTGGCCTTCAGTCTATCAAACCATACTCTTGGTGCTTGTTTCAAGCCATATATGGCCTTGTTCAATTTGCAGACTTGATTATCATTTTGTCTGTACCGCCGTGGCTGTTGCATGTAGATTTCTTCTTGTAGAATCCCATTTAACAATGCATTGTTAACATCCAGTTGCCTTATGTCCCAATTTTTGCTTATGGCAACTATGAGCACAACTCTGATAGTTGTTGGTTTTACTATAGGTGAGAATGTCTCACTGAAGTCCAAACCATACTGTTGAGCATACCCTTTGGCAACTAATCTTGCCTTGTATTTGGACACTGTTCCATCTAGATTTTTCTTCAGTTTATAGGTCCATTTGCATCCTATTATGTTTTTGTTTGCTGGTGGAAACACAAGATTCCATGTTTTATTCTTCATCAGTGCTTGATATTCTTCATTCATTGTCGTTCTCCAGTTTTCATCTCTATATGCTTGTTCAAATGACTCTGGCTCTTTAGTATTTGTTGTTGCTGTATAGATTTTTGGCTTGAATATCCCTCTTTTGGATCTAGTGATCATGTGATGACCTGTTCTGGTTGGTAATTCAGTATCAGTTGATGTTAAATTATCATCCTCACCAGTGTTGTCCAGGGATTGCTCTTATAATCTGTCAGTACTAATTCTTTGACTTTGATTGTTTGATGTAGTAGATGATTGAACAGGTATGTCAGTCTGTTCCTCTGTAACATGACCTGGTTCAGGCAACACAGTGTGTTGTGGTTCAGAAAAACATGCTTCCTTGAGATTCCATGCCTCAGAATATACAGGTATATGTGAAATAGATGTTCTCGGATTATATATCTTCTGAGTAGTCTTTATATTTGCTGAAGCAAAAGGAAATACCTTTTCATTGAATACTACATGTCTACTAATAAATATTTTTCCTGAGTTATCCAAGCTTTTGTAACCTTTCTGCTTGGTTGCATAACCCAAGAATGTGCAAGGATGAGATCTAAAATCTAATTTGTATCTATTATATGGTCTTAGATAGGGAAAACACAAACATCCAAATGTTCTAAGATCATCATAATTGGGTTTGATTCCAATGAGTTTTTCAACTGGACTTACTCCATTTAGTACTTTAGTTGGAAGTCTCTTGATCAAATATACTGAAGTACTAAATGAGTCTTGCCAGAATTTCAGGTGTAGAGATGCCTGAGAAAGTAAAGTTATCCATGTTTCTACTATGTGTCTGTGTTTTCTCTCGACTAGACCATTTTGTTCAGAGGTATATGGACACGTGATTCTATGTATTATATCTCTGTTTAAGAAAAAACTTGTCAAGTGACTTGTATTCACTACCACCATCACTTTGAACAACTTTAACTTTATGGAAAGTTTGTCTTTCAACTTGAGTAATAAAATGTATAACAGCATTATAAGTCTCTGCCTTAGTTTTTAGAAAATATATCCATGTATATCTAGTAAATGCATCAACAAAGGATATGTGGTATCTATAACCATAGTCAGAATTAATGGATGCAGGACCCCAAAGATCAGTTGTGATCAATTCTAGTGGCATTTTGTATTCAGTAGTAGAATCAGCAAAGGGTAATTTATGGCTTTTGCCCATTTGGCAATAAGTACAAACATATAGCAAAGTAGGATCATTAAAGGAAACTTTAATCTCTTTCAAAACCTGTTTTACAACATTTGCATTGGGATGTCCCAATTTATAATGCCACTAATCAAATACACTTTTATTGTTTTCAACAGATGGTGTTTCACAGTTATTGCTACACTTTACTTTCTCAACAATGTTTCTGCAGTTAGTCACAGTGAACTTGTACAGTCCATTCACTGCATCACCCTGCAAAAGTTTTTCACCAGTTAGCATGTCTTTAACTAAACAGTATTTGAGATAGAATTCAAATGCACATTATTATCATGTGCAAATTGAGAAACACTCATAAGATTTTTCTTAATTCTTGGTACTCTTAACATATTGTTGAGGTATAATTGCCTTTTACCTTTAATATAGGCATTACCAATATGAGTGATCCCAATAGGCTTACCATCTCCCATAAATATTGACTGTTTGCCTCTATAGTCCTTGTTGCCAAGATTTAAGCTGTCATGATTATTTGTCAAATGATTGGTTGCACCTGAGTCTGGATACCATGCTTCATCTTGTATATGTTTCGATTTTGTTGTTTCATCTTGATGTTGATTCATGCCATTACTCTGTTTATTAGACTCTTGCTGAACTTGTGCTATGTTTGCACTGCGATTACCATTCCTTTGAATGTTTGAGTTTTGTCCTGGTACATAATTGGCATTGAATCTGAAATAACATTTTGGTGCAGTGTGACCAATCTTCTCACAGATCTGACACTTTGGTCTGTTGTTGTTGCTCCATCTTCCCCTGCCTCTGCCTCTTGCAGCAGGGTTTCCCCTTTGATATTGCTGATTATTGTGATTTTGATTTCTGTTCTTATTGTTATTTGAGGCAAAGTTGATGGACATATCACTGTCTATTGGCTTCTTGAACTCCAACCTTCCTTCATGTGCAAGGAGGATGGAACTGACATACTCAAGAGATGGTAAAGTTTCTTGAGAAGATATTACTGCAACTACAGATTCATATTCATCACCTAACCCAGCTAAAATAGTTAGCACTTGCTCTGTGTTTGAAACTTTGTGTCCTGCAGCTTCAAGCATATCACATATGTTCTTGACCTTTCCCAAATAGTCTCTCATTGTTTGACTCTCTTTTCTGACATTTTGTAATTGCCTTTTGTAATGCAATACTTTGGCTGTAGATTGAGTGTTAAAAATTCTTTCCACTGTCAACCAGATTTCATTAGCAGTTCTACATCCAATTACTTGAGGCAGTAGTTTAACATTTATTGATGAAAGTAGCCAAGAACTTATAAGACTATCTCGCCTTTGATACTTAACATATTCTCCATTGTTTACAGTTTTGTTTTCTGAACCAGTGATGAACTTGGGAGGAACAACAGTGGTGCCAAGAATGAATCCTTCCAAGCCATACCCTCTTGCAGTAGTCTCAACTTGAATTTTCCAAAGTAGATAATTATCTTCTTCAAGTTGTGCAGTGATGAGTTGAATCTGAGGACTAATTGTGGCTTTCAAGAGATTCTCTGTTGCGGCAGTGGTTTGCTGTGGTGGATTAGATGTATTATAAGAGGTTTCTGAGTTGTTATCAGCCATGAAGAAGCTTCTTGAATCTAGAAACACTTGAACAATTTGAAATCAGATAGAGAGATCAAGAAATCGTTTCTGCAGAATTCAGGTATGTTGCAACTGGGTTTAAATAATGATTTTTAATCTGATAAGCCAGTGGTTTGGCACTTGCCTTCTTTCTGTTTTGATGAGTTTCTTGAGATCTCGACTGATTTTTGATTTTTCTTTGATTCTGACTTGATCAATTAGAAAGACCGAGTGCAGCCAAAGCTTTCTAGGCGAGGCAGTAGTCTTTGGAGATAAGTCTTATGATACCCAAATGATGATAATGTTTCTGATGGGTAATTAATCTCCAAATGATGAGATTTATCTGATGGAGATTAATATCTTCTTCTTTTGCAATGAATTTTGATGCAGTTTTGCCTTGTACTGGCTCTGATACCAAGATAAAATTTGAAATAAATCGAAACTGATATCTTGAAGGAGAAATTAAAATGAATGCTGCTGTAATTCTTTATTGCAAAATGAAGTATTGAATACAGTTTTCTTTCATATGCTTTCTGTTTCCAGTAACAGTCTCTTATATAAAATTTAAAACAAAAATGGGCTTTGGGCTTTCGGGTATAAGTTACAGTTCATATGTGCCTTAACTATGCTGAGATAAAAGATACATGACGAGCCGCATACACTCTAATTCATAAGCATCAGCAGACGGACAGTTAATGTGAAGAGAATGTACTTGGATTGATTGTTCAACATGAGAGTCAAGTAAGCAATAAACTAGCTATATAGACTATAGGTTCACATTTAATGAGACAACAAAAGAGAACTATAATATTTTCGTCAGGGTGCACTTGTATATGAAGTACTTCAAGCGCTCAACTGTTTACAAGAATATATAACTTTACTTGCTCTCATGAAGGTCCTTCATTTGTTTGACCATTTTTATTACAGAAGCGAATCAGAAAACACAATGCGGCGCACTTTCATTGTCAGTTTTAGGAGAACAAATGAAGCACAGATTCGTTGACTCTATCATTGCATGATTCTCAATCTACCAGCATAACTCTACAAAAGGCAATATCTATCTGAACCATGTTATAACATTGAGTAAAACATTAATAGTATTTATTAATAAAGACAAGATCAACATATTTATTAATAAAGACAATATAAGTAAAATGAAACTAATATAACATATTTTCGTTCCTTCCAGGATTTTCTTCATTTCCTCAAATCATCATTGTGTTCCATCTACCTATCTATTTGATAACTAAAATTTAAAAAAGTCTTGATAGAAGAATGCATAATTTGTGAGAAGTTGTAAAATTATTATATCATAATAATTTTACAACTGAATGAATTTACCACAAAAAACAGCGACCTAATTTATAGGCAGAAATTAGTATTTACTTGCCTGCTAATACTGTTAAGTACGTTCTTTATGTTGACGAATATTTCTTTTAGTAAGGAAATTTTACCAATTTAGGTTTGTTTTAGAAAGAAATAACAAAATTAGTTCAGTTTTAAAACTAATTACAGAAATAGACCACTATTTTTTGAGTCTATATAGTTGGTGAATTTTCAAAAACCGCCTAAAATAAAAAGTTATCATACGTTGGCGATTTTCTAAAAGTCGCCAACTATGAAATATGCATTTTCTCTGGGCGATTTTTCGAAAATCGTCTGTTGGCGACTTTTGAAAACTCGCCAACTAAATAGACCAAAAAAGTGGTCTATTTCTGCAATTATTTTTAAAACTGAACTAATTTTGTTATTTCTTTCTAAAACAAATCTATAATGGTAAATTTTCCTTTTATATATGTTTGGGGAACTTGAGTTTTATGTCCTTTTTGTTCTGTTTATTTTTTTCTAGAAGAGCTTTAACTTTTCTGCTTGAGATTGGTGGTTTTCTATATTATCCTTCAATATCTTTGCCTTGTGGTTTACTTAGAAACTATGCTTTCCTTTTTTTTCTTCCCTAATTTCTTACAAGAAATTTCATCGTGGGCTTCCCACACTCAACCATAATTAAGTTTCCATGACCGAGCAAAAAATTATTAAGTAGATTTGCACTGCAAGTCATCAGAAAGAGTTCAAAATCAGATCCCAACTTCAAACAGGATTATAATCTAACCTATTTTTTCTTAAATATTTTGAATCCATTACTTTAAATAGTTCAAAATCAGATCCCAACTTTGAGAAATTTGATTATAATTCTGTACAATTTATTTTAGTATACAACTTTAGTTGAAATTTCAATAATAATATGTTAAACCTATTGAATGTGCTTAAAACGATCTTGCTCACAATTTAATCAAACACCTGCAACCTGTTTTCTATTACAATATTAGTAATTAATATCAAAAGTTAAATTAAATTAGGAGTTTGATAATCACCACAAAATAGTGATGACTTGTCTTGGAAGCTAAAAAAAGGTGTAGCATATACATTTTGAAAGATTCTGGCATTCTTTCTTTATTACCTAGACTAGATAACAAACACCATGTAGATTTGCATTCTGGATGTTATCCTGTCTCGATCTCTAGACGAGCCAGAACTATGGAATGGTCAAATGGTAAGCCTGATATACAACGAATAGTAAGCCATAAATCCAATGATTATAACTCGAAAAGTCCGAATTTAACCAATAGTCGAGGGATGACATATGGTCTTCTCTATGACCAGAATAAGCTAACCATTTTCCAAAAGAATAGAGTGACACAAAAGAAAGTCAACTAAAAGCAAGTAAAGTGACAGCTCGGTCCCGATCTCTGAATGTGAGCTGAACAAACAATTTAAAGGGGATCAATAAGCATATAACATGGAGCAAAGGAAGATTGACCATGAGCTTTCTATCCAAGAAGGTGAGAAGTACTTGATCCAAAGTCCAAGAATGTAATAAGTGACAACTCGGCATCGAGTTGTGAGGCCCAACTCGGTACCGAGTTAACTACCGACTTGTGAACATGGTCAAGATCCTCTTCCTGAATCTTCTCCTAAATGTAAAGAACACGACTAGTAAATATCGAAGCATGTTTCGCTGATCTACGTTTATAAACAGGAGAAGGGGAGCACTAATTTGAAATCCTTTTTCTGTTTCTAGAATTTATGATTTTACTCTGTCACTATGTTGGATTCTCACCGATTATGGGCACTGAATTGTAAGAATGCAGTTTATAAAATCTCTGAATATCATTAACAAAGTTCAAGGGGACATAGGCCAGAGTTTAGCCAAACTATTATAAATTGTCATGTATGATTTACTTCGGTTTTCATTTAATTCTCTATAATTCTAATCGGGTGTTTGTCCAACTTTTTATGGCAAACATTTTGATGCCTTTATTGAGAAAACTCGAATTTCTCACTGTTCGGATCTATCTTTAACCTTTAGACTACTATAATCCACGAACTAGATCTACAAGTATTCATAAGGTCCGTGATAATTTAGATTTTCCTTAAAATCTATCATATGATCTACAAAGGCAATGGCATCAAGGAAAAGTTCACTATCTCCAAACCCACCAACGAAGCAGAGGATGATGTTCTCGGCACGGAGAAGAAACCAATCGGCCTAGTACGTAGAAATTCAGAGTGCATCAGAAATGGTTACCAGGGTTGATTTGGATAAGATGACGAGGGAACTGAATGAAAAGCTAATGGAAAGCCAAAACGCTGTGATGAAGCAGATGAAAGGAACTATGGAGATTCGGACCTAACTATCCTAAGATCATAGGAGGAATAGAAAGGAATTGTCACCTTTCGATTAAGAAGAAGATAGTTCCTCCTCATCAGGCAGAAACCACATAGAAGGAAAGTAAAAAACGAAGGGAAAGGAAGATGAGACTTCCAAAATTGAATTTGGAAAGACTCGGGTTGGTAGGGCACAATTCGATGTCAAACCAACTCTATGACTCGGTACCGATCATGCCCCCCAAGTCGCGAATGACGATACTTTTGTTAACTTACAAGATGATGTTGATGCTGACGATAGCCCTATTACTGGCGACCGGAATGGTGGAGTTCAGACGAATACCATTGTACGTCACATACAGATCGTAGAAATAGGTCAACAGGGTGAATGGTTCTCTTAGAGATAGCAGAACCCATATATCATTGAACAAACCGAAACAGTTTGCCAAACACTTGGGGCAGGACATGATGGTCATCGTTCGGCCAATTCGATAGAACCAGAATTTTTAGCTGATATGGTGAGGTAGCCGATAAATGAAAATCGACATTGAAACAATGATGACTGGGTTCTTCTCCTAGCAGGATGTAACGACCTCCTTTTTCGACCCTTGAATGCCAACACTAATACGTCCATGGTATTCACGTGCCGAACATCCAAGTGACGGAAAGACCAATTGGTAGGGTAAAAGAAAAAGAAGAAAATGAACAAGAAAGAGAAGAACGAAAACATTAGAATCTCATAGAGGAATGATAACCTATAATATCAAAAGACAGTACACGGTGTTACTCTAACATACCTAGCATGTCAGAGTACCTAGTCTAAGTATTATCATCATTCTAAATAGTTATAATAGCATATCCTCACGATTACTGATATATATACATAAAGTAACGCAGCGAAAATAGATACCATGGTAGATAATCATCCAACCGCTCTCCAAAACTAGACTATGTTGTAACAACCCGCATATTTATCGATTTTATATTTAAATATTTTATTTAAATATTTTATCGTTCGTCAGATTTTGGTCCGAAAAGCTACTTTTTGCAAACAGTAGAATTGGGACTCGAGACCATCCCCATTGAGTTCAAAATGACGTTTGCGACCTTTTTGAGTATAAACTTCGATATGTTTGGAGTTAGTGGAATTTTTCCACTTTTCACTTAAGGCTTTGGTTTGGGCTGAGCCCAATAACCCCACTTACTAGCTCAGTTCCAACCCCCTCTCCTCTTCATTACTTCATAATTTCCTAATACATTCAAGCTTCATCAAAAATGGAGGAAGAGAAAAAGAATTAGGAAATCCTAAGCCCTAGTTTCCATTAGCAAATCCATCTTCTTGCTCCAAACTCAAGTGAACCCATTGGTAAGCATCTCCTTCTTCTTCTCCAACTCATTCTCCTTCCAATTTTAGAAATTTCCTAAACCTAACTTAGGGAATGTTCTTCTTTTAAGCTTAAATTCAAGCTTCTAGTGTTGAGATTGAAGTGTGGTTGATCTTCCCTTGTCTTCAAGCTTCTCATTCATTGTTTTTGGGTTCAAAGGTGAGATTTTTATCTCACATCTATGCTTATATTTATCTTCGATTGTTAGTTATGAATTCCTAACACTTATTCGTGTGCAATTGCTTTTGGTTTGGATTGATTTGGTGAATATTCCAATTTTTAGTGTTTTGGGTTCAAATCTTTAAAAATCCTAACTTTGATGTTTGAATTTGTTTTTGATTGTGCATCGAAGAGCTTATAGGGCCGGGTAGTTGATAGGCATAAACCCTTAGCGCCGTTGCTCAAGCAAATGCAATTTGATCGAGATTGCACCTCTTTTGAAATAGGGCAGGGGAGTGCTGGCAACAGGTTCGGCCGACCGAGCCCCTGGGCCGGTCGACCGACCTGCTACCCAGGCACTTCCTGCCTCTGTTTGGAAGTTTCGATTACAGGCCTCGGCCGACCGAGCCCCTCGGCCGGTCGACCGACCTGGTGCCCCAAGCACTTCCAACCCCTGGTTCGGTCAACCGACTCAGGGAGTCCGGTCGACCGACCTGTTCCTATTTGCAAGTTTTGTCTATTTGCCTATTTGCTTGAATTTCCAACTTTAATCGATTCGTGTTGTTTCCTATTTGTCGCTATCATTTATTATCGACTTTGATGACATTTTCTTTGGGAATTTAGGATATATCTACTTTGATGGATTCGGTATCGATTTCTTTGGATTTTATTTACATCTTCGTATGTGAATTTTAGTAATTGATTGTTCCTACAATCTTCTTTGTGATTTGTCACTTTAAAAATATAAAGGTTTTCTATACTAGTAGTAAATATCAAAACTATTTCTTCAAATGATTTCAACACTATTTTATTACAAAGCTCGTTTTCTTAAACCGTTTTCCAATCTATTAGTATATACAAGCCTTTACCTCACTCGTATGAGAAATCTAATTAAACGGCTTAGTAATACAAGTGTTATGAAACGCTTGCGTTTATTTCGTCGGTTAATTCTTGGACTTGTTCGATTGAATCTCTTGTGACAATTTTCTAGTGGAGATCTACAATTTGTTCGTAAATATTTAAGTTAAGCTAGTGGTTATGGGACATGAAGCTAAGCTCATATATTTACTAGCTTACTATAATTGACACTTCTCTTTGATCATAACGATCATTTTATGTTTTAGACTAGCATGTGCAATGTCTTTGCTTTTGATACATTGGATGTACCGTTTGCACTACATCAATGTCTTTGCTTTTGATACATTGGATGTACCATTTGCACTGCATCAATGTCTTTGCTTTTGATTCATTGGATGTACCGTTTGCACTACATCAATGATATACTTTTGATACATTGGATCTACCGTTTGCACTACATCAATGTCTTTGCTTTTGATTCATTCGATGTACCATTTGTACTACATCAATGATATGCTTTTGATACATTGGATGTACCGTTTGCACTACATCAATGTCTTTGCTTTTGATACATTGGATGTACCGTTTGCACTACATCAATGTCTTTGCTTTTGATTCATTGGATGTACCGTTTGCACTACATCAATGCTATACTTTTGATACATTGGATGTACCGTTTGCACTACATCAATGTCTTTGCTTTTGATACATTGGATGTACCGTTTGCACTACATCAATGTCTTTCCTTTTGATTCATTGGATGTACCGTTTGCACTACATCAATGATATGCTTTTGATACATTGGATGTACCGTTTGCACTACATCAATGTCTTTGCTTTTGATTCATTGGATGTACCGTTTGTACTACATCAATGATATGCTTTTGATACATTGGATGTACCGTTTGCACTACATCAATGTCTTTTCTTTGTGATTCATTGGATGTACCGTTTGCACTACATCAATGTCTTGGCCATCCTTTTCTTGTGATTTCTGGATTTCGTGTGTTGAATTCTGGAATTTATGTTTCACCGACTTTTACGATTGGCATTGATATATATGTCATTTATTGTGGCTTGGTGAATGAAATTAGGAGTATGACATTCCTTTTTATCTTTGAGAAGATCTTTGCGATATTGATTAATCTCTTGTTAATTTTTAATTACTTATATTTATCACAGCTTGGCATTGTTATTATTATACGTTTCTTATTCTATATCATTTCATCTGATATTTATAGCTAGACTGATCCGTTTATTATTTTCTTCTTAAATAATACTCGGGTCAGACCGAGATGTTACAGGTGCTTCTGCTTGATTTCTCTTCTGGGGTTATCATTTGACTTTTGGCTAACTACTTAGATTAGTAGTTTTTGTTGTATACATTTGAGATACAGACTCTATGATGCATACTTATTCTTTTGTCTAGCACTTGTGTCTATTCTTTTTGATATTGTGGATCTTGTTTGACCACTACTCTGATGTACACTTTCATGTGTAATATTCATATCTATTTTCGCCTTTGTGCTATGAATTGTCTGTGACTGATTTATGTTATGTTTATTTCTATATTTGTTTCCGAAGACATTTTAGCCACTGTGTAGTAGCTTTGAGTTTGTGTCGGTATTTCAGATTTCCTCTTGATAAAGAAATGCATGTTAAACTATCTGACATATCGATGCTCGCACAAAGCAATTATACAGATGGTCGCTCCTCAACAGCCTTATTCTCCATGCTAGTTGACAGCATTACTCCGTAGTGTTCTTGGCTAGCGTGGGTATAGAGGTGGGGCGTCACAGGTTGGTATCAGTGCCAAACTTTGGAATAATGTAGAATAATATAACAAGGATCATCGTCCTAAGTCTTTCTTAGGAGTCGTGCTTTAGGATTTAATTCGAGTCTTCGTATCGATTCATCCTATTTTCTTTATGATTCCTTGTTTTATCTATCAAGAATTGCTTGATATTTATCTTGAGAATAACTTGTTCCTCTTCTTTCTTTCTTTCTTAAAGAAGAGAAATGGTTAGACCTGGCCGTCCCAGCGCCGGTCAACCTAGTGCTACTCCCCTGGATGAAGTATTTATGTCTGCCTAGCAGCTTCTTGATCTAGTAAAGAATGCTCAAGCTGCCGGTCCCAATCCCGAGCCTACTCATCCTAGATCCGGTTTTGCACGCTTGTGCAGAGACTACACCGATTTGGGTGGAAGGCCATTCACGGGATCCGAGAGTGTTGTAGAAATTCAAGCTTGGCTCAAATCATGCGATCGCATCTTTTCTCGCATGAACCTTATTGATCTACATCAAGTCTAAGTGGCTTCTAGCATGCTCCAAGAAAGAGCATTAGATTGGTATGAGATTTTAATTTCTGAAATCGTTGAAGCGGATCTCACTTGGGAGCAATTCCGGGAACGATTCGAATTAAAGTTTGTGCCGGAGGCTGAAAAAGTAACTTTAGCCCGACGTTTCATAGACCTTGTTCAAGGTGAATCTTCTGTGATAGACTATGTCGCATCTTTCGAATCTCTGTCCAAATACGGGTTGAATACATCAACACCCCATTGAAGAAAAATCAGAGATTTGTCTATGGCTTGAATAAGAATCTTAAGAAGCCATTACTCCTGAAACTTGAGGTTTCATTTGATCAGCTTATTGATATCGCTCTTCGTCTTGAAGAGGCCGATAGAGAAGGTGATGTTGAAGTTGTGCGTGCCCAACAAAACTTCAACAACAACATGAAGAGGCCTATTAAATTCAAAGGCCCCATTCCCAACAAGAAAGGGAGGCAAGAAACCCCGGCAGCAAAAGCACCTACCTCTAGTCATGGACGATGCTACAATTGTGGTTTCACAGACCATTATGCAAGGGAGTGCCCGAAACCCCTCTTTTGTCGTTATTGCAAAGGTTCGCGTCATCTTTTATCTTCATGTCCTAAGCTTCCAAGCAAGAGAGAAGGAGAGCTGCAAGCCCCTAGCAACTCTTCTCTTGGTCAAGGTATTTTACATTCAATCCTAGATGGCATTGTTTTATTTTGTGACCTTCTTATTCGAGTTGTTTTTGATATGGGTTCCATCTCACTATTCTATATCAAAAGAACTTGTTGATTCCTTTTCTTTGAATATATTTTGGGATTGATGACTTCTTTGAGAGTTGTGAATCCAGATGGTAGATCCGCAACACTCAATTTGTCTTTATAGATGTCAAAATTATTTTATGTGATTTTTCTGTCCGAGCCGATTTTTACTTAGGCTTCGGAATTTACTTTTGTAAGGATTGGCTTAATTATTATGAGGCCATATCCTTTGTCCCGTGTGGACTATTCATCTTTGACATTTTCAATCTGTTAAGCAGATTTCTATTTTTCCTTTATGATTTTGATTCCAACTTGATGGCATCATTTTATTCCTTAAGCCCACTTATAAGGAAAGTGTTATTTCTCTCATTCATGTAGTTTGAGAAATTTTCTGGTATTTTTGAGCTTGTCTTAGGATTATCGCCTAAGTAATCTTTTGTGTGGTGCTAAGGTCTTTTCAGTTTGACCTTACCACCGGTTTTCATTTGCTATGAATTACGGAAGTTAGCATTCCACTTACCGCATTCCGCACTTGTTATGATTCCTATGAATGAATTATTATGTCATTCGGTTTGTCCAGCTTATTTCATCCATTTTAGGTATCGAGTATTCTATCGAATATCTCGATGATTCCATTTTTTTGCATTTATTGATTTTGGATGAAAATAGCAATTTAAAATTTTGCAAAATCTTTTTCTTAAGATTTATTTAGAAGTATAACTGGATTTTTGTTCTTAAAACGAACAAAGAATATTCTTAGAAGTTTTTGAGAAACTTACTTATCCTATAGAATATGATTTTGTGATTGTATTGCCCATTTAGTATTTTAAGAATTCTGGTTGATGCGCTTGATCAACGTTATTGATAAGAATCTCCTAAACGCTTTGATGAGACAGTCAGACACGATATATTAACTTGTAAAAATGTAAATTTTTGTAGAAAGATTATTACATAAAAATAAAAATGTAATTTTGAAATTTTTAACTTTTCGGGAAAGAGGATTATTTAAAAGAACCCTTCCTTTCGATACTCTTATTCTTGTGATTCCTGAAGGGGAACCAAGACTTTGCTATTTGTACTGATACTAGTCGTATTGGTTTGGAATGTCATTCTCTTGCAAAGGAGAACGTGCTATCACTTGTGCTTCTAAATTATTATAGCTTATCGAGACAAGATATGTCACTCATGATCTATGCTCACGGCTATTGTTTTTACTTTTGGAATTTGGCATCATCATATTTGGATGAGAAATTTGTTCTCTACCTCGATCATAAATCGTTGTAATATTTATTTTCTCATAAGGAACTTCATGTCGACTCGAGTTCCTGGCATCTTATGATCTTGATATTCTGGAAATCGTGTTGCCAACGCGCATTGTCGTAGGCAACAAGGTGTTGATTCTTTGATGATGTCTGAATGGAATTATCTTTTTATCAAGTTCATCAGACGTTTTGATGTACTTCGTTTTATTGAGTTTCATCTCATTTTTTTATGGACTAGCGTCCGATGTTCTTTTATGGTGTTCGGTTCATCGGATGTACTGTTATTATACTACATCGATGTTCCATCTTATCTGGATCAATGGATGTACAATTATTATACTACATCATTGTTTCGGTTTATCGGTTCATTGGACGTACCGTTTTTGTACTACGTCGGTGTTTCGAAATTATTCGGGCTTTGGTTCATTGGGCGTACCATTTTTGTACTACGCTGATGTCCTAAATTATTTGAGTTTCTCGTTTCCCGGGCGTACTATTATTATACTACGTCGTTGCACCAGCTCAATTTTCTACTATTCTTGACGTTCTCCCCGTCTTTTATCTACGGAAATGCCTTAGGGATTCCGGTTTTATTCTTGAGCCCGGTGATATTGTGGAAATTGAAGTCTCACTAGTTTTGACTTATGAGCAACATTCCATTCGCATCATTGCTTCGGAGGTTGGGCGCCTTCGGAATAAAGATATTCTTTTTGGTAAAAGTTCAATGGTTCTCAAATCCTAAGGATTGCTCTTGAGAAATCTTGAGAGAATTCATCGAACGAAAACTTTCGGATTTACTCCTTCGTGTTCTTTATGGTGGACTTCTTGATTGAAATTTTCTTTTGTGTTGATATGCTTCTATGGTTGTTACTTCTTATTTTCTTCTTAAGTATTGCGAGGACACAATTTCTTTAAGGAGGGGAGTCTGTAACAACCCGCATATTTATCGATTTTAGATTTAAATATTTTATTTAAATATTTTATCGTTCGTCGGATTTTGGTCCGAAAAGCTACTTTTTGCAAACAGTCGAATTGGGACTCGAGACCACCCCCATTGAGTTCAAAATGACGTTTGTGACCTTTTTGAGTGTAAACTTCGATATGTTTGGAGTTAGTGGAATTTTGCCACTTTTCACTTAGGGCTTTGGTTTGGGCTGAGCCCAATAACCCCACTTACTAGCTCAGTTCCAAACCCCTCTCGTCTTCATTACTTCATAATTTCCTAATACATTCAAGCTTTATCAAAAATGGGGGAAGAGAAAAAGAATTAGGAAATCCTAAGCCCTAGTTTCCATTAGCAAATCCATCTTCTTGCTCCAAACTCAAGTGAACCCATTGGTAAGCATCTCCTTCTTCTTCTCCAACTCATTCTCCTTCCAATTTTAGAAATTTCCTAAATCTAACTTAGGGAATGTTCTTCTTTTAAGCTTAGATTCAAGCTTCTAGTGTTGAGATTGAAGTGTGGTTGATCTTCCCTTGTCTTCAAGCTTCTCATTTATTGTTTTTGGGTTCAAAGGTGAGATTTTTATCTCACATCTATGCTTATATTTATCTTCGATTGTTAGGTATGAATTCCTAACACTTATTCGTGTGCAATTGCTTTTGGTTTGGATTGATTTGGTGAATATTCCAATTTTTAGTGTTTTGGGTTCAAAACTTTAAAAATCCTAAATTTGATGTTTGAATGTGTTTATGATTGTGCATCGAAGAGCTTATAGGGCCGGCTAGTCGATAGGCATAAACCCTTAGCGCCGTTGCTCGAGCGAATGCAATTTGATCTAGTTTGCACCTCTTTTGAAATAGGGCAGGGGAGTGCTGGCAACAGGTTCGGCCGACCGAGCCGCTGGGCCGGTCGACCGACCTGCTACCCAGGCACTTCCTGCCTCTGTTTGGAAGTGCCGATTACAGGCTTCGGCCGACCGAGCCCCTGGGCCGGTCGACCGACCTGGTGCCCCAAGCACTTCCAACCCTTGGTTCAGTCAACCGACTCAGGGAGTCCGGTCGACCGACCTGCTCCTATTTGCAAGTTTTTCCTATTTACCTATTTGCTTGAATTTCCAACTTTAATCGATTCGTGTTGTTTCCTATTTGTCACTATCATTTATTATCGACTTTGATGACATTTTCTTTGGGAATTTAGGATATATCCACTTTGATGGATTCGGTATCAATTTCTTTGGATTTTATTTACATCTTCGTATGTGAATTTTAGTAATTGATTGTTCCTACAATCTTCTTTGTGATTTGTCACTTTAAAAATATAAAGGTTTTCTATACTAGTAGTAAATATCAAAACTATTTCTTCAAATGATTTCAACACTATTTTATTACAAAGCTCGTTTTCTTAAACCGTTTTCCAATCTATTAGTATATACAAGCCATTACATCACTCGTATGAGAAATCTAATTAAATGGCTTAGTAAAACAAGTGGTATGAAACGCTTGCGTTTATTTCATCGGTTAATTCTTGGACTTGTTCGATTGAATCTCTTGTGACAGTTTTCTAGTGGAGATCTACAATTTGTTCGTAAATATTTAAGTTAAGTTAGTGGTTATGGGACATGAAGCTAAGCTTATATATTTACTAGCTTACTGTAATTGACACTTTTCTTTGATCATGACGATCATTTTATGTTTTAGACTAGCATGTGCAATGTCTTTGCTTTTGATACATTGGATGTACCGTTTGCACTACATCAATGTCTTTGCTTTTGATACATTGGATGTGCCGTTTGCACTACATCAATGTCTTTGCTTTTGATTCATTGGATGTACCGTTTGCACTACATCAATGATATACTTTTGATACATTGGATGTACCGTTTGCACTACATCAATGTCTTTGCTTTTGATTCATTGGATGTACCGTTTGCACTACATCAATGATATGCTTTTGATACATCGGATGTACCGTTTGCACTACATCAATGTCTTTGCTTTTGATACATTGGATGTACCGTTTGCACTACATCAATGTCTTTGCTTTTGATTCATTGGATGTACCGTTTGCACTACATCAATGATATACTTTTGATACATTGGATGTACCGTTTGCACTACATCAATGTCTTTGCTTTTGATACATTGGATGTATCGTTTGCACTACATCAATGTCTTTGCTTTTGATACATTGGATGTACCGTTTGCACTACATCAATGTCTTTCCTTTTGATTCATTGGATGTACCGTTTGCACTACATCAATGATATGCTTTTGATACATTGGATGTACCGTTTGCACTACATCAATGTCTTTGCTTTTGATTCATTGGATGTACCGTTTGCACTACATCAATGATATGCTTTTGATACATTGGATGTACCGTTTTCACTACATTAATGTCTTTGCTTTGTGATTCATTGGATGTACCGTTTGCACTACATCAATGTCTTGGCCATCCTTTTCTTGTGATTTCTGGATTTCGTGTGTTGAATTCTGGAATTTATGTTTCATCGACTTTTACGATTGGCATTGATATATGTCATTTATTGTGGCTTGGTGAATGAAATTAGGAGTATGACATTCCTTTTTATCTTTGAGAAGATCTTTGTGATATTGATTAATCTCTTGTTGATTTTTAATTACTTATATTTATCACCGCTTGGCATTGTGATTATTATACGTTTAGTCATATCTCTTATTCTATATCATTTCATCTGATATTTATAGCTAGACTGATCCGTTTATTATTTTCTTCTTAAATAATACTCGGGTCAGACCGAGATGTTACAGGTGCTTCTGCTTGATTTCTCTTCTGGAGTTATCATCTGACTTTTGGCTAACTACTTAGATTAGTAGTTTTTGTTGTATACATTTGAGATACAGACTCTATGATGCATACTTATTCTTTTGTCTAGCACTTGTATCTATTCTTTTTGATATTGTGGATCTTGTTTGACCACTACTCTGATGTACACTTTCATGTGTAATATTCATATCTATTTCCGCCTTTGTGATATGAATTGTCTGTGACTGATTTATGTTATGTTTATTTCTATATTTGTTTCCGAAGACATTTTAGCCGCTGTGTAGTAGCTTTGAGTTTGTGTCGGTATTTTGGATTTCCTCTTGATAAAGAAATGCATGTTAAACTATCTAACATATCGATGCTCGCACAAAGCAATTATACAGATGGTCGCTCCTCAACAGCCTTATTCTCCATGCTAGTTGACAGCATTACTCCGTAGTGTTCTTGGCTAGCGTGGGTATAGAGGTGGGGCGTCACATATGTCCACATGTTTTAGTGGTTTTTGTAATGAAAAGTTAATTTAACTTTATATAACTCCACATGTTTTAATGGTTTTTATATGAAAAATTGTTTCGTTGTATGTTGTATCGTTTTTATTTGACACCATTTGTTAATTTTAAACACAAAAAAATAAATAAATAAATTTTTTTATTTAAGGACAACCAAAATAATTTTGGGCTAGAGCAATCCAATCTTAAGGCCGACCATGTCTATTCAAAGGGCCTTGGGCTGTAGCCCAGCTTGTCCAAGTTCACGAACAGGTCTGGTCTTGCATTGTGGACGATGCAAGCCATCAAATAGGAATCATAACGACTTTTACAAATCGCATAATCTGATAAATCGGTGATACATAAATATTCCGTTCAAATTTTTTTTTTTTTCATTTTATAGTACAGTGCATGACATACTGATTTTTGAAAGGAAATTATGATAAAAAATTTATACTACAGAAACATCAATCTTGATCATTCAATTTTAAAGTTCGAAAGGAGTTAATTGAAAAAAACGTAGACAAGAGCTCGGAAGAAAAACCGTTGTTAGATGGAAAACTTGAAACGACATCATGTATGAATTATGAAAGTAAACATTTGGTACGGTCAGATTTAGAAATCACGATTTATGAGAGGATATTCTTCTCGATGGCAAAACCAAAAGTGGAACTATACTTAAAGCTGGACTAGATTTGCAATATTCAAATATTAAAAAAATGCTTGCGTGCGTGCAATATTCAAATTCCAAATCATTTATTTATGATGGGAAGCAGTAATAAAGCAGACGAATGAAAATGAGTCAACTTTTTCCATTCCCAATTCAATTTCCAAATTCATCATCTTCGATTACTCTCAACTTCTCCCACGCCACGCGATTGTCAAGTAAGCGATACTTTCCAGAGGCAAAACCCTAACCTTTTCTTCTTCTCTTGGGTTCACTCAATAAATTCCGACATAGATATGTCTCTTTTTGTTTCCTTTATATTCGATTACATCACGTTAGATGTGCTCTCTTCAGTCTTCAGTTGCAAAATTCTGCTCAGTTAATTTGATTGTGTTGCCTTATTCAAGGAAGATTGATATATGTGTTTTTTCCCCTGTATGGATTATCGTAAATGGAAAATAGCTAGCCTGTCTAGCTCAGTTAGTAGAGCGCAAGGCTCTTAAACTTGTGGTCGTGGGTTCGAGCCCCACGGTGGGCGATCTTTTTTCCTTTTACGCCCAACCGACCGTCCCTCTTTCATCATATTGATTCAGAAGGATTTCAGGGTACCGTAGAGTTTTTGTAGGTTTGGGTTTTGAAGGTGGACAACGATGTCACACTTTTGTACCAGTTATCGTAGACGATGAAGTTATCCTGAACATGTTTGCACGTTTCAGTTGAGCTATTTATTCATGACATGACCATTAACGTAATATAGTAGTGATATTAGGTACCTAGCTCAAATACTAAAGACAATATATAAGCTAAATCGATTGACCCACCAATTATTGCCTTTTCCACCCCACAAAAATTTAAAACTAATAATCGACTTTTTTTCCATTTATTATTTACGTATATGCTTTTTCACATTCTCTTCTCTTTTATGTCTTACAGTTTACCGTAAAGATTGAATTCACCACGTGGTCACGTGGTTGCTGAAAGATTCACGTTAATAGCAAATGTGTCCATGAGGTATCCCATGTTTGTTTGAAACGTGTGGATCATATTTCCACCGCTCTTCAATGATGTGGTATGGTAACCAATGCCAATTAAAAGAAAATAACAATGCAATTGAATCACACACATACAAACACATATCGTCTATCTGTAAAAAAAAATCACAAACAGGTACTAACACTTTCAACATCACAGTGCAACATTGCTTAATGAATCTACTACGATCACAAATAGATACTAGCTGTAAAAAAAACCTCAAATAGGTACTAGCTGCAGAAATACAAACACGTTCACATTGCTTAATGAACCTGCTGCAATCACAGTGCAACATTCAACATCAAACACATACTAACATAGCAAAAAAAAAATCACAGTAACATCCCGACTTTGTTTAACTTTGCTTGATCCTTCAACTTGATTTTTAACTTTTTTGCTTTATTGCTCTCACACGGCGGTCTCTCTCTAAAGTTGTTAGTGGATTACGTACTGCTTTATCTGTAAAAAAAATTATTTTTAGAAGCAAAAAGAATACTATATTAAAAAAAAGCAGCACATTATTTCTTATTGCGGTAAGCATTGTTATCACGCAACCACATAGCATACAAACTTGAATGATCAATTAGGCCAAAAATCCAAAAAAAGAAAAAGAAAAATTGAATAGAAAATACTTTATTTATGCTTAGATCCGACTTCTCTCTCCATTCGAATCAAAAATTGATTGAAAACTTTTATTTTTTTGATTTATGTGTTTTGAGGAGCTAGTTAGGGTTTGTGCAATATGTTTTTGGAAGAAGGAAATTAATTTTACAGTAACGAATGGATTAGACAGGGTAAACGAAGGTAGTGGCAGTTTTGGAAGAAACTGAAGTGGAAAAAGAAAAAATTGGGATGTGTGCTATTTTTTTTATTACTAGAATTAGCCCAATATATAATATTCTTCGACAGTCTATTTACTGTTTTCGTCAGTCCTTGTCTGTTCAGGAGACGATTGGGTTAAGACTTTTAAGTTTAAATTCAATATTTGTCCACATTTAATGACCTCAGGATTTGATCTACGATTTTACATGCTTGTAATATCTCTGTAAACAATGAATTATATAATTAACACTTTGCCATATGATAGAACCAACATGATTCCATGTTCATTCAGTATAAACTATTTTTCTTCTTTGTTTCAACTGTACATTTCTGATAACAAGATGGATGGATAACAGATTGGGAATCCTTATAATTTATTTTTCTTCTTTGTTTCTACTGTTCAGTGTTGTTAACCAATATAAAAATGGTATCGAGTTTGTTAATATCTAACCTAATCAAACCGACCGTTAGAGAGGTTTGTTTACTGTCACTAGCTAAAATCAGTTTCTCTGAATTCAAAATTATATGCCTCGTTCCTCTCTGTTGTTGCTTTGGTGTACTTTTTCCATATTATTATCCTCTGCTTTGACCGTCTTCTTCAAACGCTGCCATTATCACATTTTTCGATAAATATTCTTAAAATACCTCCAACTGCCATTGTTAAAACCTAGATTGTCAATTTTCCCTAAATTTCAATTATCACCGAAATCGCCTTCTTGTTGAGTCCATTGACAACTCCAAATCGCTTGCATTTCTCTTGCCTAAAATCGTTCTTTCATACAAAATGCGATCTAGTTTCTTTCCAAATCAATTTCTATAAAACCCTAAAAGATCTGATTTTCCCAAAATCCAAAAAGAAAATGGCTCGAGCAATTGAAGATTTCCAAATTTCCGTGTATGGAGAAAACCATGATCTGGAAGGAGCAAATTCCAAGGCTAAAAAAATGCTACTAGCGAGGTCTCTAAGAAACGGAAAGCAGAAGCTTAAGCAGCTGTTCAAAGTTATGATTGGGCTGACCTCGTAGATAATGGAAAGGTAAATAAATGTATAAGTTTTATTTCATACTACTTTATTCACTACCACATAGCAATGGGTTTATTTCACACTACTTGTTTTTGTTTGTAATTCTTGGCTATGCATAATTTTTTTTTCCAGCTGTTGAACTTGATAGCTGGTTGAATGTAGGCTTTATTTAGGATTTATTGCGAGATTACTTTTGCAGCCTAGATTGAAATATTACCAAATTTTTTACTGTAGACGCTTCTCTTAACTTGATTTTTTAGAATTTGTGTACATAAATTAATTGCACATTGGTACTCTTTGCCGTTGGGACTTTTCACCACATTTCACATTAATCCATTGTATATAATTCAATGTTTTAGATTCATTAGTATTTTGGTAAATTTCACGCTGAAACATGATTTGTTTATATATAACGATAAAAGGGTTTTCACGCTGAAAATTTTATAAATTTCTAAAGGAAATTGAGTCTAGTGCTGAATCATTTGATAAAGTTAAAGGTCCTCCTGTAGAGGTTAAGAATTTAAAGAAGGTAGTTTATGACGAGTCATGAAGCATAAAAAACTGGGAAAATTAACAGTGATTCTAGGGCTGCATATTTTCTAAAAGTATATTTTCTATAATATTTTTATTTTTTTTGTTTCTAATAATCTTTTTTTAATATACTATTACTGCATGCTCAACTGAAATTAATGAGTTTATAAGAAATGCGTTCCTTTCAAAATTAGCAATCGAACGGTCAATTTTCCCACCATTATGCACTTGTACTAATATAAACTAATACTTAAACTTGTTCTTTGATATACACTCTACTTTAGCAAATAACTTGACGGTGTCACTCAGGTTGTTTGGAGTGTGCTTTCTTTAAGCTGTAGAGGAATGAAGCAGTGACATATTGCATGTACTAGCAATGTGATTCCTAGTGGTTGGATTACATGATCTAAGGCTGCTGCTTGCAATGCAAATGTAAAGATACTCCATCAGAAACCTCCTCTCCCTAAACCCAATATAAGGAAGCAACAACTCTGTAAAAATGTAAGAGATGAGAACAGTTATGCTGCTCCAACTGCGGTGTCTCAGTGCAAGAAAAGGGCAGCGCTGAACGATGTAACAAGCATTTTCTTTAATTCAGCCAAGGGATGCGTCAATGTTACAAAATCTCAGGTTCACGTAAGTTGATGTTATTTTATTTTATTTCTTCTACATGCTAGTTAATTAAGTAAACCAACAGCTATTTCAGCCCAATTTCCAGCTAGTATCAGAAAATAGAAATATGCACCTCTTCTTTGCGTTGCCCGTTAAAATTTCAGCTTTGTAGTAATAGTGTTGAATTTTTCGTCTAAGTACTTTATCGAGTTTAGACTAATTATTGTTTCATTGTCTATTACAAACCTTCCACTTAATGAATGCTCTTATTAGGGGTGTGTAAATGATTGGTTCGGTCTGAAATCGACAAAAAAATATATGACCAGATTAACTATTCAACAAACAAAATCCGAACTAAACCGGTATCTTCAAAATAAAAACCGACTAAACTGGGTCGGTTTGGTTGATGCTTAAATTACCTAAGTGTAGTTGTAAACATAACATGAGAAGAACCGAACAAGCTGGTGAATTGGAGATGTACTATTTGTTAATTCACACTTGGCACCATAATAGGCTAACCGAGTTTGTATTAACTTCTTTTTACTATAATTTTTCGTACCAATGTTTTTTTTTGGGATGCTAAGGTAATATATCAAGGACAGCATTTTTTCATAACTATTTTTATTTAAATTCCTTGTCGTACTCTAGACTAAAATTCAGATTGAATCACATGTTCTTTTTAGTAATAGATTGAGGATTGGTTGAAAATGTTTAGACATCATTTTTTTGTGTTTTACCTACAGCCAAGAAAGTGTTTTTTTTGGTGTAATAAGAAAATCTTTCGTGCAATGTTTTTTTGCTATAACTCTAACCTTGAACACCCTCGAAAGGATTTTTTTCTCTGTGAGCAGAAGCATTATAGGCACAAACAATTATCACTGCCATGTAATAATAATCCGATTACTAATATTTCTATTGTAAACATATCTAGGCTACTTAATGAGTACTAATTTTTATGTTGGATTTATTATTATAGAATAGGATGTGGAACTAGAGTGGTTCATTGTTCAGGAATCATGAGGTACCATTTTTGAAAATTAAAAAAGCATTTGATTACAGGCTTAGTGGTATTGGCATCAGATGTATTATTAAGATTGATAGATAATTGATAATAAGAACGCTTGTAAGTAGTGCATTCCTTGGATATGTACACATAAATATAAAGTAGTTGAGACTTATGCTTGCAAACAAAGGTATCTAGAAAAAATGTGCTTTCAAAAAGTATATTTTCTATAAAAAAAATCAGTTCTAATAACGTAATTTTTTTTGTTAAATATAATATTATTGCATGCTTAATTCAAATTAATGATATTATAATAAATGCATTTCTTTCAAAACTAATAATTGAACGGTCGGTTTCTCCACCATTGTACGATTATACTAGTAGTGTTCTTCCCTCTATCTAACCTAAAAATGATCTTCCTTGTAATTTTATTTTCAATGCAAGCAAGCATACTTAGATGGTCCTCATCTTCTTGTAGTCATGCTTACAGCTCTCACGCATTTACATACAGCAACGCGTACAATACCAATGTAGCTTATGTAAGACGAGGGCATATAGAAGGTTATTCACGTGTGATGGCCCACAATCCAGCTATACATGGATATATGTTTTATGCTCAGACCATAACCAACAAAATATTATGTTCACTACACCCCCTTTCGTCAGCGACAACCGAGCAAATGGATGATGCAACCAGAAGATGCAAAAAAGTCACAGACTGGTTTGGAAAAAAGTTTACAACGGCAAAGAGTTTGCCATTATATGTTTATAATGGAAAATTCTTTGTCATTATAAACTATAACCCTAGTTATAAACTTATAATGGTAAAGACTTTGCGGTTATAAAACTCAACCTCTGTTCACTCAACCAGCCACAAGAACAGCTTCAACCAGCTACAGCGAAACGAACAAGTCACATCCGATTGTTCCATGACTTGTTTAGCAACTAGACAAGTCATTATTGATTGTGCCCTTATGAGTTTGCTATATGCTGGCCCGACCCTTCTCCAAAGCAGCATCTCCTTCAAATCAATCTCGGCATAAACCGACTGGCGATTGGCGAGGCAGCGACGACAACTCCATCTCGACATCATGTCTTTCAAATCAATCGACACGACAACTCCATATATCAAAGACTCTAAACGACGCAGAAGCACAAGTTGATCTAAGGCACAAATTCAGCACCATTTAGGGTACAAATGCAGCACAGTTAAGTTAAAATTGGATAGTAGTTAATATTAGTGTTTTTATCATTTTGGAAAATTGGATAGTGGTTAGACTTATAGGAAAATTTTTAGTTGGTTCTCTATTTTTGCCAAACTAGAGTATTGTGTGCACAAAATGGTCGGAGATGCTTCAAGTGGCTTAAATGTAGAAAGATTGAAGGATAAGAGGTTTATGGCTCAAAATTTTGAACTGTGATGTTGAAATCACTGGCAGCATAAAGAAAACGGTGATACTCGTGAAATATTTGTACTTAAAAAGAACTGCAGTGATACTAGTGAAATATTTATAATTAAAAAGAACTGAGGTTTTGTTGAATGTTTTTTCAAATAAGATTGTAATATCCCGGAATTTTTAACAATATCAATTTAATAATCTGTATTAAAAATTAAATTGATATTGGTATTCTGATAATAATAATTCAAATAGATTGGATAATCTTCTTCAATAAATATTTAATTGGTTATTTTATCTTTTAGAAATAATAAGTTGGATTCTATTTATAATATAAATATATGGGTTATATTGTAAATGGACTAACTTTGTTTTAAACTAAATAAATAAATCATGATTTAAAATTCTAATATATATAACAATAATTTGGGAAGTTTGATTTAATTTAATATTAAGTTTTCAAAGCCATTAAATAAATAAGTATATGTTTTTAAAATTGATAAGAAAAATATTAAATGTTTAAAATTAAATTAGATTGAGTTTTAAATTTAGAATAAATTTAACAAAAGGTTCTATGATTTAATAAAATAGATATTTTATTAGTAAAAATATAATTTCTTGTAAAATGATTTTAAATTAATAATAAGAGATTTATAAAAGCAATATTAATATTGTATTGTCTTTATAAATAAGTTTTGAATAGGATTTGTAATTTTTATTTCAAATTGAATTTATATTTATAACTTGATTTGAAAATAATTGATTTTGAATTTAGTTTGAATTTGAATTCAAAAATATAAACCTTAATTGTTTTAATTTTTAATATGTAGAAGTTTCAAATTGTAAAACATGATTTGTTTTTATTTTCATTTATAAATTTATATACATGTTTAAAAAAAAATAAACTAACAAATTAGTTTGGCTTAATACATACATTAACTATTATATTAGCATTTAAAATTAATTTACTAACTACCTTAAAAGGACAAGTGTATGAATTTAAGCAACACATAAACAAGTGTTCTAAAATTAAAAATTCATGTGACAAATGTTGAATATTTCATACAAGTGTCAAATTGTGTTTTCATTTTCTAAATTTAATAAATTCATAAATTATATTATATAAGTATGCATCTTCTTTTCTAATTCCTTTTTCTAATCTCAATTCTAACTCAAAGAAAGCTTCAAACACCTATTCAAAATCTGAAAACCCTCTCTCAAAATAAATCAAAACTCAGATCAAAATCTTGTAAACACCCTTCAAGCTCAAAAACAAAAACCTGTACTTCAATTCTCATATCAAAAAGCTAAACTCTGTAATTCATTTTCCCAACTCAATCCCTGTAACCAATTCATTTTTAGAGAGATCAAATTTGTAAATACATTTTCTCAAAGTGTAACGACGCGATTTTTCGTCCACGAACGCCGACATCAATACGTCCACTGTATCAACTGCCGAGCAATCGAAAGCCGGAAAACCGTACCATTAGGGTTAAAGAAGAAGAAGGAGGTAGAAGGAGAGAGAAAAAGATAGAACAGAACAGAAAGAAATAACAGAACAACATCAGTATCTCACAATTCGCAGCGGAACAACATATAATAAATAAATGAATAATCTTTAAACAAAGAACTATATCAGTTATTACATTACATCATATTACATTACATCATCAGAGTGTACAACAACAACAACATCGACAGCGGAAAAGAAATACTATATACTAGTGAATACGTCATGCCATACAGCTTGCCTCCTGCAACTCCTGAATTCCTGAATATCCTGATAAAATAACTCTTGACTGCCCGTGTGGAAATTTGTGGGCACCCAGAGTTTAGGAAGGAAAACAATAAACTCCGAGTCAGTCATGTGACTGGTGTAAGAACTAAAACAGTTTATTTTTAAAACAAAGAATATGATAATCTTAAAATAGGTTCGCAATGCTTTTTAAAATGAAACTACCATAAGGCCTCCCGCACACATACACAATGCAAACGCAGAATCGGAGGAGATTTCTCCATATGATAGTCAAAGATGCTTGATACGCATTAAAAAGAAACATTTGATATTATTACTAGTGCATAGTGTAGGAAAAATCATTTTGAAAATAAAGATATAAAGCTTAGCCAGCATAGGCATTCCGCACTTATGCCTACTATAGCTACCATCCAAACAGTGGTGACCACCATAAGTGAATGACAGGTTCTACAACTAAAACCGTACAAGATCGTATTGTTTCTTTGGATTTCCAACAAATGGTCAGGCCAAGGAACTTCCCATTGCCACATGGAAACGCCTCTGGAATGATGTCCCGAGAACCTAACCGAATCTCTGCCAACACAAAGCCGGGTTACCTTTCAAACTAGGTAACCACTGACACGAATATGTCATCCCCCGATCGTAACCGATCTATCCGAGGATCCTCGATTTCCAACAACCACAAAATTTGCAGCAACAACATAGGTTAAATATCTGGGCTCCATACCATGATACCACCTCTATCCAGAAGGAATGACATACACTAAAGGGGTGCTACCCCCTAATAACCTTGATGCATCCTTCCTGTTTTGACCATTTCCGGGGTGTGAGGTCCGACGAAGTCTCGTCCACAAAACCACGCTTTATACAAAAGTTGTGCTTTGGGTCAACAAATGATCAAAGTAATGATCACTAAGATAAATGATCAAACAAATGATCATATCACAAATGATCAAACAATGATCATCCACAACAACACTCAGCATGCCACACTACCAAATTGGGAGTATATCAATAATAACCTTCAACTACATAACCTCTGAGCTCGTACGTCTCAGAGAAGGGTGTTAAGTTAAGAGAATAAATTCTCCGCCACCAACAGAAATATATTTGAAAGAAATCAGCTTTATATCTCAATTTGTAATGTTAGACATACAATCCATACAAGTCTGTTCCGGGCTCGAACAGAACCGAAGGCACTTCCAAAGAAGTCCTTGCAATTCGGATACTCACTAATCACGACCAGACTTCCCGTCACTAAGGGTGATAAAACCTCTATATCGGAGATCAGCCGATGCAGAGCAACTCAACGGTAATCCTTCCGTTTTCAAAAATATCCGGTCTTCAGCACCGGTCATCAAATGCAATCCATTACGACGTATGACATATTCGGAATGGGTTATACGACCCCAAGGTCCTTTCCCGGCTAACCCGAATAGTGAGCGCTTATTTTAAAAATAAGTGTGGCATTCAAATTCAAGCAATCACAACAAATACCTATTTAAAGGTAAATATTGATAGTCGGGTTATTTAACTATCAATGGGCGTGTTCAACATCACCAAATTCCAAATAATTTCCCAAATTATTTACTTTCCAAAATATCTTTACTAGATATATAATTTTCCCCACTTCAACCATTTGAAAACAAATTTCAAATCAATTTCCTTAAATGGAAACACTTCCAATTATTTATCCATTTTAAATTTAAAATGGTTCATCTAAATAAATCAAATAAATCCTTACTGATTTACTTTTTATTTACGTTCCAAATCCGTAAATTTATTCCCACGGTTCAAAAATAAATCAACGTTTATTTTTAAACAAATTTCCCTTTCTTTTATAAATTCCATAATGAATTTATAATTCCTAAATATCTATGAATATACGATTTCCCAAACCGATTTCTAATATTCATTTTCAATTATCCTTAAAGACAAAGTATCAAAATATTCACTTCATATTGGAAAACATTTCCATACTTATTTAATAATAAGTAATTTACAAATCCATTCAATTTCAACACTTGGAAAATATTCAATATACTTAAATCGAAAATTAAGTATATATTTCATTCTTTAAGAAATCATTCTCTTAAACACATTTGTTTGGGCCAAAACGAATGTTGTGTAAAACATCGTTACGACGACCCTAAATCACTAGTACAGGGATTTGAACTTTAGATAGATATATATATAAATCCTAATACTATACAAAAAAAACATTTCCTTTCGGAAATCATTTACTATAACAACAGAGTTATAGTCCACTATTTCATTCTTTCTCGAAAACATCTATTTCAATAATAATGTTGAAATCTATGGTTTCTATTCATAATGCATTTTAAAACGTCTTTAAAATCATTAACTTCATTTTATAATATTCATCTTTGCCAAACATGACCATTTTATTCAATAAATTATTCACTGTCCAAAATCGTGAATATATTTCCTATAATAAACTTCAATATTCAATTTATCAAATTCAATTGATTTTGAATTTATAAACAATGTTTATAAATTCCTTTTCTATTTATAAGCTTCGATTTATAAATCTCATTATTAACAAATTCCATTTATATCTCATTTAAATGCCAAAATCCGATTTATAAGATAATTACTTATAAATCTTCTATTTCACAAAATCTATTCATTTTATAACTTCACAATTTATAAATCTATAAATTCCATTCACTTATGAAATTCATTTTTATTTCATTTTTAACACTTATAAAAACTCGTTTTAATATTCCAATATTTTTAATTTATAAAATATCAATTTTATAAGTCTTTTATACACATCGTTTTTAATAATTCAAAAATCCCAATTTAAACCAATTTATAAATTAATTAACTATTTATTTCCAAAAATCTCATTTCGGTTGTGTTTCTCAAAAATCTTAATTTTTATAACATAAAAATTTATAACGTTTTAATTATTTAAAATGAATCAATTCAAAATTTAATAAAACATATACTTTGAAAAATCACTTTAAAATCCTTTTAAAAAATCAAAATCGTTACTTTAAAACTTCAAAAATGGATCCGATGATGCAACAGCTCCAATAGTCGATCACGACAACAAATATCATATATCGATATGATAATCAACAAACATCACAATATCTGTAATCAAATCACTATAGTTGAGGAATCCATTTGGATCCCTCCAACCTGTTTCCCTGCATCCACAGATGTTAGCACAATACCAATTCCGCTCCAGTACGGAATTATCGCGGTATATGGGATTTATAAAATATTATCCGCTTAATAGGCGGCGCAATAGGGTCTCATCCGCTATATAATGTGGGAAATCAACAACTCCAATATATACATATGCCAATATATATATATATATATTGCTATATATAGATATATCCTACTATGTATACTATCACAATCAAACAGCAACCATAACTGCAATCATCATTCAACATACATTCAAGAAATTTTAAATCTAACTATTTAAAATTTAAATCGAAACTGTTCGATTGAGTGAGAAGTTCTCACCTTGGTTTATTTCCGTTTCAGCTTTTATTTCGAATAAAATTAAACGGACGTTTAATTTTACCCGAAATCTTCATTAACTCCAATCGACTCCAAACCAGTTGCATCGAGTAGTGATCGTCCATACGATTCCAATGCAATTTGTTTCGTAATTTTTCGACCTCATATGAAAGAGATATGCATTTTTAAAATTTACACGATTTAAACTATAATTTATTTACAATTTCTTTTATAATTTTAAACCCTAACCAATCAGAGCCGTGCGTTTTAAAAATTGGAATCCAGGTCGCTCACGTTACTTTCTTCCCCAACGCAAATCTACAGGCCGAACAAACCCATCTTGCCGCCAATTAGGGTTGAACTTTTCGACCACCTATGCTCGATTAAAATTCGATCAAAGACCATCGTCATGAAGCTCACCACGACCACCACCCACGGCCAGAACACCATCAAACTCGACCCCCCCTAGTGCTCGAAAACCAGGCCGAAATCCACCACGAACGCGGCCAATTTCTTCCTCCACGACGCTCCAATTCAGATCACCACCGTTGGATATGTCGTACACATCGAGCTCTACTCTTTTCTAGTTGGAGGTTTCTTGTTATTGATGATAGATTTGAAGATAATTGAGGGAGAAGGAGGTTTAATTTCGTCCATAGGTTTATGAAAGTGGCGGCTAGGCTGTAGAAACCCTAGGGTTTAATTTGTTTTGCAAAAGTGAATGTTCAAGGTGCTTTTATAGAAAATTCACGAATCACTATTCATCCGAAATTTTCCGAACTCCAAACGAAGCGTGCCGGCTGACGTTTCTAAGGTTTACCCCACGTTTCGAACACAATGGAACATGTTTCAGGAGCTAATTTGGTCATCTGTACGAGTTATGGCAATAAACGTTCAATTTAAATTTAAATCGGTAAATCAAAATTTTAGGCGTTTTAGCTTGCCTCGGAAAAACGGTAAATCCGATTGACACGAAATTTTAAACCATACCATAATATCACATTACGGATCCGATGAAACTGGTTTCGTCGAAAACTGAGATTGTTTGAAAAATGACTATTTTAACTCGCCAAATTAATATTAAAAACAATTTCGATGCGTTTCGAGCTGCCACGATCAAACGACAACTCCAATTGCTACGAATATTAAAATCCGATAATAACAAACTATTATGGATCCAATGGAACTAGTTTCGTTCAATTCTGAGACTGTTCGAAAAGCGGCTAATTTCACTAGTCGATTAAATATTAAAATATTCAATTTTCACAATTTAACTCTAAATTCAATTTTAAAAGTTCTATAACATCGTTATAACTTCAATATGATAAAATAAAATTTTACAAATCATTTTCAATCATATTTAACCCAAATTTCAATTATTTCTGTAATTTAACATATTAAATTATCAATTTAATTATCCAATTAAATCAAATTATTCGAAATAAAATTTATTCGACTTATAATTTCACTTATTAATATTTAAAATTAATTAAATATACGAATTTTAATTAATAGAAATTCTGGGTCGTTACAAACTTCCACCTTAAGAATTTCGTCCTCGAAATTACCAAGTAAGTAAAAATTTACAGAATCCATTAACTTTCCAAAATCCATAGTTAAACTTCTTATAGTAACTTACTAAGTTTTCAAATCATACTTAGTTCTTTCAAAACCAGACTATATCGTTTAACTTTCAACTCCAAACCAAATTTATAGTTTTCACAAAATTTTCCCAATTTTCTCAAAAATTTTCTAACGCCTTAAATTTTCGGAAAATTTCGCCATAGTCTCCTTTGTGCGGCTGGATCCGAAAAAAAAATGACAGTATATATATCACAAATATACATCTCATCAAGTGATGAGGCATCCCGCAGGGAAAAAAGTGTAAAAGTACGGTATGTAATCCAAGATACGTACCTTATTATATTATTAGCGAGCGTATACGGCTAATATAGCACGAAAGCGAGCTCCAAATGCGAAGCAAGCACAATCCGCACCTACTAAACACTCAACAAACAATGAGAAACATGTATATATGAAAATAATACCAATATACATCATATAGCAACATAACAACTACATAATATAGCAAATGCAACTAAACAACAAATGCAAACATCAACCAACTATCATCCATAACCAAATCAATATTCATTCATATTCTCGTTAATATTCAATGAATTGGTTTTCAATTTAAATCACATTTGATTCATTTACATTGGATTTTACTAACATTATTCATATCCAATTTCAATTAGTTTGCATTTACTAATTTACATTTTCATTAGTTCACTTCCAAATCAAATCAAATTCAATTCCATTCAAGTTTACATATTATCCATTTGAATTCAATCACATAGCTTCCAATTTCGCTAATTCAATTTCATTAACACTTAATGAATTATATACAATCAATCAACATCCATATAACAACCAATGTACATCCAATATAACTAAATTTATTCACTTTACATTCAATTTGGTTCATATCAATTATTTACATTTAATTGATTAACATTCAATCCATTTATCAATTCAATTGCTAACTCCTTTAACAATATATGTTGAATTTCATTTATATAACTCAAGTTCAAATTCTTAATGACTTCACTTCATTAATTCACTTATTAATTTACTTCGATACCAAAATTTACTTCATTCAACTTCACTTAAGTTATATTCCATTTCAAACATCTTATCAAATCCAAATCAATTTATTTAACTTTCCTTTTGTTAAATTTCAAATTACATGTCTTTGATGACAACTCAAATTTATTTCAACTTGGATTTGATTGACTTACTTATACTTCCTTTAATTTAACTTCATCCTTTAAGTTAAATTTATTCTATCAAAATTCAATCTGTATAAGTTATCAATTCATTTATCATTCCCATAATATTTTAAATAGGATTCCAGAGTCCTTTCAAACTTTCAAAACCATTTTTGAAATCAATTCAAATTATCTTTTGAATTTCAAAACCAACCCCAAATTTTCCAAAACAACTTCCATTTAAAATAACATGGCACCAATCCCTCTTTTGGAAACCCAAAAATGAACACCGATGATGTCATGATCATCATCAGAATTATTTTCCAGCGACCGAAAAGAGTTTAGAGCTTTAATTCCTCCAAAACAATTTTCCAAAATATCTAATCCTTTCAAAACACTTCTCTGGAATTTTATTTTCAGATTATAAATCACATTATATATAATTTGGATAATTTCACTTCTTATATATAAGATTATTTCACAAGTGTAAATTATTTTAATTATAACTTCATACTTATAATTTTATTGCTTATACAATTCATTCTTTTACAGCTGTTGTTTTTATTTAACTTATTCAACAACCAAACAATCAATTATATACTTTAATAATTCTGAAAAATTATTCTTTTATATAGAAAATATAATCGAGGTAAAATTATTTCATTTACCCAATTTTTAAACAATATTGTGTCGAATTGTTCTATTCCAGTGTTTAGAAACCCCTTCGATACAGTTGCGTAGACTGTGCCGACGAAGGTTCATATGCCACTCAATAAACCAATCATCACAATATAAAACAATTTAATATTCACTAATAAATACGCGCTCGTATCTATTATTATACTCACACTCATTCTAGAGTACTGCTGACTCCATCTCTAATGAGTAATACCCAACAGAGCCATGGTTGTCGCTTAACCATATGCTCTGATACCAAATGTAACGATGCGACTTTTCGACGCTCGAAAAACCAACATCAATATGTCCACAGTATCAACTACCAAGTAATCGAATGCCAGAAAAATCGTACCGTTAGGGTTAAAGAAGAAGAAAAGATAGAAGAAGAGAGAAAATATAGAACAGAACAGAAAGAAATAACAGAACAACATCAGAATCTCACAATTCGCAGCGGAACAACATATAATAAATAAATGAATAATCTTTAAACAAAGAACTATATCAGTTATTACATTACATCATATTACATTTCCCAAACCGATTTCTAATATTCATTTTCAATTTATCCTTAAAGATAAAGTATCAAAATATTCACTTCATATTGGAAAACATTTCCATTCTTATTTAATAATAAGTAATTTACAAATCCATTCAATTTCAACACTTGGAAAATATTCGGTATACTTAAATCGAAAATTAAGTATATATTTCGTTCTTTAAGAAATCATTCTCTTAAACACATTTGTTTGGGCCAAAAAGAATGTTGCGTAAAACATCGTTACGACGACCCAAAATCACCAGTATAGGGATTTGAACTTTAGATAGATATATATATAAATCCCAATACTATACAAAAAAAATATTTCTTTTTGGAAATCATTTACTATAACAACAGAGTTATAGTCCACTATTTCCTTCTTTCTCGAAAACGTCTATTTCAACAATAATGTTGAAATCTATGGTTTCGATTCATAATGCATTTTAAAACGTCTTTAAATACATTAACTTCATTTTATAATATTCATCTTTGCCAAACATGACCATTTTATTCAATAATGTATTCACTGTCCAAAATCGTGAACATATTTCCTTTAATAAACTTCAATATTCAATTTATCAAATTCAATTGATTTCGAATTTATAAACAATGTTTATAAATTCCTTTTCTATTTATAAGCTTCGATTTGTAAATCTCATTATTAACAAATTCCATTTATATCTCATTTAAATGCCAAAATCCAATTTATAAGATAATTACTTATAAATCTTCTATTTCACAAAATCTATTCATTTTATAACTTCACAATTTATAAATCTATAAATTCCGTTCACTTATGAAATTCATTTTTATTTCATTTTTAACACTTATAAAAACTCATTTTAATATTCCAATATTTTTAATTTATAAAATATCAATTTTATAAGTCTTTTGTACACATCGTTTTTAATAATTCAAAAATCCCAATTTAAACCAATTTATAAATTAATTAACTATTTATTTCCAAAAATCTCATTTCGGTTGTATTTCTCAAAAATCTTAATTTTTATAACATAAAAATTTATAACGTTTTAATTATTTAAAATGAATCAATTCAAAATTTAATAAAAACATATACTTTGAAAAATCACTTTAAAATCCTTTTAAAAAATCAAAATCGTTACTTTAAAACTTCAAAAATGGATCCGATGATGCAACAACTCTAAATAGTCGATCACGACAACAAATATCATATATCGATATGATAATCAACAAACATCACAATATCTGTAATCAAATCACTATAGTTGAGGAATCCAGTTGGATCCCTCCAACCTGTTTACCTGCATCCAAAGATGTTAGTACAATACCAATTCCGCTCCAGTACGGAATTATCGCGGTATATGGGATTTATAAAATATTATCCACTTAATAGGCGGCGCAATAGGGTCTCATCCGCTATATAATGCGGGAAATCAACAACTCCAATATATACATATGCCAATATATATATATATATATATATATATATATATATTGCTATATATAGACATATCCTACTATATATACTATCACAATCAAACAGCAATCAATAACTGCAATCATCATTCAACATACATTCAAGAAATTTTAAATCTAACTATTTAAAATTTAAATCGAAACTGTTCGATTGAGTGAGAAGTTCTCACCTTGGTTTATTTCCGTTTCAGCTTTTATTTCGGATGAAATTAAACGGACATTTAATTTTACCCGAAATATTCAATAACTCCAATCGACTCCAAACCAGTTGCATCGCGTAGTGCTCGTCCATATGATTCCAACGCAATTTGTTTCATAATTTTTCGACCTCGTATGAAAGAGATATGCATTTTTAAACTTTACACGATTTAAACTATAATTTATTTACAATTTCTTTTATAATTTTAAACCCTAACCAATCAGAGCCGTGCATTTTGAAAATTGGAATCCAGGCCGCTCACGTTACTTTCTTCCCCAACGCAAATCTACAGGCCGAACAAACCCATCTTGCCGCCAATTAGGGTTGAACTTTTCGACCACCTACGCTCGATTAAAATTCGATCAGAGACCATCGTCATGAAGCTCACCGCGACCACCACCCACGGCCAGAACACCATCAAACTCGACCCCCCCCCCCCCCCCAGTGCTCGAAAACCGGGCCGAAACCCACCACGAACGCGGCCAATTTCTTCCTCCACGACGCTCCAATTCAGATCACCACCGTTGGATATGTCGTACACATCGAGCTCTACGCTTTTCTAGTTGGACGTTTCTTGTAATTGATGATAGATTTTAAGATAATTGAGGGAGAAGGAGGTTTAATTTCGGCCATAGGTTTATGAAAGTGGCGGCTAGGCTGTAGAAACCCTAGGGTTTAATTTCTTTTGCAAAAGTGAATGTTCAAGGTGCTTTTATAGAAAATTCACGAATCACTATTCATCCAAAATTTTCCGAACTCCAAACGAAGCGTGCCGGCTGATGTTTCTAAGGTTTACCCCACGTTCCGAACACAATGGAATGTGTTTCGGGAGCTAATTCGGTCATCTGTACGAGTTATGGCAATAAACGTTCAATTTAAATTTAAATCAGTAAAATCAAATTTCTAGGAGTTTTAGCTTGCCCCGGACAAACGGTAAATCCAATTGACACGAAATTTGAAACCATACCATAATATCACATTACGGATCCGATGAAACTGGTTTCGTCGAAATCCGAGACTGTTTGAAAAATGACTATTTTAACTCGCCAAATTAATATTAAAAACAATTTCGATGCGTTTCGAGCTGCCACGATCAAACGACAACTCCAATTGCTATGAAAATTAAAATCCGATCATAACAAACTATTACGGATCCAATGGAACTAGTGTCGTTCAATTCTGAGACTGTTCGCAAAACGACTAATTTCACTAGTCGATTAAATATTAAAATATTCAATTTTCACAATTTAACTCTAAGTTCAATTTTAAAAGTTCTATAACATCGTTATAACTTCAATATGATAAAATAAAATTTTACAAATCATTTTCAATCATATTTAACCCAAATTTCAATTATTTCTGTAATTTAACATATTAAATTATCGATTTAATTATCCAATTAAATCAAATTATTCGAAATAAAATTTATTCGACTTATAATTTCACTTATTAATATTTAAAATTAATTAAATATACGAATTTTAATTAATAGAAATTCTGGGTCGTTACACAAAGCTAATTCAAAAGATTGCAAAGCTCACTTCCAAAAATCTGTATGCAACTATAAATCTGGAAGCAGAAGCAAAACTGCATATTTTCATCTGGAAGCATGCATGTAGAATTGGGGAGCAAATACAAATAGAATTTAAAGTTTACAAAAATAAAAGAAGCAAACTGCAGTTTTTAAAAGTACTAAAGCAATTTGAAGATTTGAATCAATGCATTTCAGGATCAAGTTTTTCAATTAACAATGAATGCTCTGCTCATAATTTTTCAGGTGAGTAACTTTAAAAAAATATTTAAATTTCTACTTAGGTTGCATGCTTGTTTGTCCTGATATAAATATGTATTGTTGTGTTTTGATAAAAGTCTGATGTGAGATGTAATGTGTGCATGCTGTTGTTTTATTTGCCTATGCTGTTTAATTTTCCAGACACCAAACATCATTTAAATCTTCATCTTTTGGTTAAGTTTCTGATGGAATGAAGTTTATAAAGTGAAGTCGTTGATTATCTTAAATCAATAACTAAAATTTTTATGTAAGTTAAGAATTAATGATTTGGAAAATTAAAATATTAGGAGTTGTCTCTGAAACACAGAACAACATCAATGCATGTTGATTTTATTAAATCCCAAACATGTTAATTTGTTAATTCAGTATCATAAATCAAAAATACTATCTGCAACATGATTTTTAAATCAAAGATTGGAATTTTAAGATAGTAGATGAAGTTGCTATTGGGTTTTGAACTAAAAATGGAATTTTAGTAAATTCTGATGATCTTTGTATGGGGAGATCTCGGGGTTCTTTCTGAAGGAAGTAGGTTGAGTGGAAAGTAGGGGAAAAATCTTGAATGTTGATTAAATGCCAGAGTAATTACAGATTTGGGAATTCTACTTTTAAACCCTAGTTTTGCTGGGTGTTAGGAAATCGTTCATATTTACTTGTATGATTGACCGAGTGCTTTGGTGTTTGGGAAAGGGATAGAGGGTGTGTAGAAGCATTCGTGGCCGGAGAGGTTGGATGTCAGGTGGTCGGAGGTGAGAAATTTTACCGTTGACAGGTTTTGAAAGGGGTGGAAACCTGTTACTGTTTCCAGGTGGGGTTTAAGAATCTCGGACTTGAAATCGATAGTTGAATCTTGAATTGATGGTTGTGGTGGATTACTGGGTCATTGTATGGTTGGTTAAGATCATCTCTGATGATCAACGGTGAACGTAGTCACCGTGCATATGCATGGTGATGAGAAGTATCTGTTGTTGGTTGGCCTGAGTTTGGTTTGCTCGAGTTGATGTAGTGAGTAGCCCGAAGCAGTAGATTTATTTACTCGGGTAATTTTTGTTTTGTCTCGAAGCAGTTGTATTGGGTTGAGTTTGCTATGTGTTTTTCCAGGTTTCCAGAACTGTTTTTAAATCTGGATTTAAATTTTTAAAATCTGTAGTTTTGTGTTTAAGTAAGGTTTAGGTTTAAATTCAAATTCAAATTTGAATTTCTGTTTTAAATTCAAAACCCAGTTTTAAATAAAAAAATAAAAGTTTCAAATTTTGGCTTAATTAACTATTTTATTTTGGTACATAATTTAAACTTTTTAAAATATGAGTTTTTTTTAAAATATGAGAAAGAATTAAAGTTTTATTTAAAAATGGAAATTTAAATTTGAAGTGCAGTTTTAAATTTTAAAGAAGGTTTAAATTTTGAAGTTCTAAACCAAATGAATTTAAGTTATTAAAATTTTGAAATGAATGTAACTTTAAACTTTTTATATAGCACTTGTTTGATTTGCAATATAAAGTTTTAAATTATTTAAACATTGAAAAGTTTAAATTGTTCTTATTTTAAACTTGTATTTAAAATGGAAGTTAAAGGTAATTTCAAAAGTACTTTGACTTAAATAAATTTTGTTTATAAACATAATTAAGTTATGTTTTATTTTGAAAATTAAAATTAAGGTTAATATTTTAGAAATAATTTAATTAATAAGGTAATTAAGATTAATTAATTGAATTTGGAATTAATAATTGATTAATGATTAATCAATTTATAATTAAGATCATTAATTAAATTATTAATTAATGATGAATGAATGAATATTAATAATTATGTAATTAAGTTTTAAATCAAGGTTAATTAATTTAATAATTAACTTTAATGAATAATTAAAGATAATTTAATTTGTAATTACTTTAAGTTAATTACTTGATAAAAATAATTAAAGAATGGTTAATGAAGGTCATTAACCAGGATTCTTTGACAATTAATTAATATGGTTGATTTTTTTATAATTAATTAGATTAATTAATTTAATAATAATCAATTATGAATGGTTTGAGTGTAATTACTTAGTAAAGTAATTAAGAAATTAATTACTTAATGTAATTAATTTAGTTTAATGAGATTGTTTAATTTAATTAATTAAGTTTAATTAATTTTAAACATTTGGGTTTTATAAATAATTACTTTATGTAATTAATGATTTGGGTATTTACTTAGTTAAGTAATTAATTAATAATTACATGGTTGTAATTAAGTGGAGATGTTTAAGTGTGAAGTAATTTGGTTTAAATTACTTATTAATTAATCAAGGGATTAATTAAGAGATTAATTAAGGATAATTAATTTGTTTTAATATGGTAATTAAGTTAATTAATTACTTAAGGTAATTAATAAAAGGGAATCATTAATTATTTTAATTAATGATGTAATTAAAGTTGATTAATTTAGATTAATTAATCAATAATAAGTAATTAAAGGAAATTAATTAATGTAATTAATTAAGGATAAATGTAATTAATTATGATTAATTAATTAATTGAAGTAATTAAAGGTTAATTACTGTTTGTTTGAGAATAATTAATTTGTGAAATTAATTAAGGATAATTACATGAATGTAATTACGGGTAATTAATCAAAGGTGGTTAATTAAGGTAATTAATAATGAATCATTAACTGATTGTAATCAATAAAATGATTGAGAAAGCAAGATTTATATTGGTGAAGTAATTAATTTAATTTATTTTAAATTAATTATAGATAAAGTAATTAATTTAATTCATTTTAAATTAATTAGAGATAGAGATAGTTAGTTTAATTCATTTTAAATTAATTATATTATGGTATGAGTAAATCTTTGCTTATGTATGGATGGATGACATGGATTGTCTTGGATGCTTTAAGATCTCAGTAATGAGATAAATGATATTGTGTGGTATGAATGATTTGATTTTATTGTGATGATAACATAGGTTATCTATTGTGATGGTAGTATATGGAGTATCTATTTTGATATTGATAATGTGGAGTACCTGTTATGTGATAATGTTGACTATCAATTGTGAATGTGTGTTATCTATCTGTGTATATAGATACTATTGAATTGTTTTAAACCTTTAAAAAAACTTGGACCTAAAAGACACGCTTTGGATTTCGATGACACCGGGATCGGGTTTCCATATTTGGATATCCGAAAACCACATCGATTCGAAATAACGTTAGGACGTGAATCCAAGTGGAGCGAGTGAAGACTCAAGGTGTAAGGACTATAAGTCAATATAACTCTGTGGGTGATTCCATAATGAGTTTGACGGAATAGTACTTATAGATTCGAGATGGTGGTTTAGAGTTCAAGGGTTATTGTCGTTAACTCTGAGGGTGATTCCAAAATGAGTGTAACGAGATAATGCCTTCGGTTTCGTTCGAACCCGGAACGAACTTGTATGGATTGAACGCTTTCAGAACATCGTCAGGCGGACGATGAGCATTCTAAGATGATATGTCCTATAAAGGTAATCGTAACCTCAAGCCTCATCAACCGGGAATGGCTAAAACAGGGAAGGTGCAGCAAGGCTTCGTGGGTCGCACCCACTGGAGAGCGAGATTTACCCCTGTCTAGAGGTCCCTTTTTATTTCGGCTGTGTGGACGGTTTTTGAGCTCCAACCGTCGGGGTTATGTTGTTCGGAACTATTCGGTAAGGAATGGGTCCGGCCTTGTGTTGCAGGGGAGTGGGAGTACTCCTCGATACAGTGATCTAGGCCACGTATTGTGACGGGCGGTACCCCAGTAGCCCTGCCATTGTATGGAATCCAAAATCCAATAAGTGCCAACGGTTTTGATTGTATTACCCACTTTTGTGGCTAGTAGCTGGAATTTAATAAATGTAACAATTTCGGCTATTTCTTATTTATTTGAAAACCCTAGACCCTATTATAATATCATCAGATTTCCTATCAAATGTTTTGCTTGGCGTAAGGTAAAAAAATTTCCATGTTTATGTGTGGGAAGTCTTACGTGATGCCTTTCTTTCAAAAGATTTTGAAAATTAAGAAACTTAACCTGTTACTCACACCAGACCCATGTCTGACCCGGAGTTTATTTTTGTTTTTCATAAACTCTTGGGTACTCAAATTTTACGAGTAGCCAAGGGATTCAGGTTAGGATTCAGGTTAGCTTTGACGAATATTGAAAGAACAATGGAGCAGGAGGCTTCTGCGTTAGATATATAGTATTCCGCTGTGTGTTCTATGTTGTCTCTGGATTGTATTGAGTTGTAATAACTAGACAGGTGTTTATAACTGTCTAGTATGTGATGTTTATCTGTGTACTCTGATATGGTTGTAAACTATGTAATATTTATGTTATTAATATAGTTTATTCGTTCCGCTGTTAGATTCTGATGTTGTTTCTTTCTTCTCTTCTTCTTATTCTCTTTTCTATCCCTTTCTTTCTTAAAAATGATGCGATTTTCTGTGGTAAAAAAGTCGGGTCGTCTCAAAGATCCCCTACGGAGGTGGGGTCCGGGGGGGTGGGTGGTATTATTCTTCTGAGTGTTTCTTCTGATCTGTGCAAGTAATCACAACTTGCACAGATAATCTCAATTGTATCCTGAAAGAAGGTTTTTGTTCTACCCACTGTGATAAAGAAGTGGAAAACATTCTTGAAAGACAACGATTATTTGCCTTGTAGTGATTAGTCTTATATTAACCTACTTTAAACAACAGGTTTGGCTTTTTTTATTTAAATAGAAATACATTTTATTTCCAGATATAAAGAACAAGAACGAGTAATGGCAACATTTGAGAGGGATCTGCATCTTCCAGTTAGTTGTATTGATGCATCTGAACGGTTTCTTACTAGACTTAAAGGTGTCAATGACCCAGAAGCTAAAAGAAAAATCATTGGAAGTTAATTTATTTATATTTTTGCTGATTTTGCACTAGAATTGGAAAAGAAATCAGAAGAAAAAAATCTGCTTTTCTTGTTCAAGGAACTCTATATCTAGATATTATCGAGTTACGCCATCCTGAAATTGGAAGTTCCTTTCTCATATTAGTAATTTGCAAGATAAGAAGAATGAATTTGAATGTTATCAGTTATTTTGCAAGTCAGAGGGTTATAAAAAATATTCCTAAGTAATTAACATTAATTTTGTTGTGGATGACTTAAATTATTGTTACAAATAAAGTTATTTCTTTTTTTCCTCTTCTCATTATTCATAAACATATAAACTATGTTGATGATTTAATTAATGATAATAGCATCTTTTTTTGTACAAGGACTTGTTTTTGCAAAACTTCTAGGACCGGCCCTATCGATGTGCTAACCGATTGTCAGTATAGCAGTAGATATTTAACAGAGCGAGAACATCTTGATGTGCAGGCTATCCTACTAAAAAAAGGTTTTCATCTTCAGTATGAAATTTTTAAGTTTGATCAGTTTACGTTCGATTGTAACTAGACCTGTCATAGAATAGGTTCGGGTAGCTTAAAATCCGAACCCAAGCTCGGTTACTGTAATTGTAACTTGAGCCTAGACTGTATCACTCCAGCCCGTACTGTCAGATTTTTGAGCCCTTCGAGTAAAATTGATCAAAATATTGATTCTATAATTGAGCAATTGGTACAAACCTGGAAAGAAGTGCGTAAAATTAGCTAATATAAAAGGTTTATCTTATGAAATTTCTGAGTTTACTAACAAGAAAATGATTGGCATTAGTTGGTTTGTCTTAACCCATTTCCTTTTGGTTTTTCTATTACGTAAAATATATGCATGGGTAATCTTTAATAGCATAAAAGCAATTATGTTTAACAATATTTACATGGGTAATCACTAATCTTATGAATGTGGGTTATCACCACGGTGGGTATTGTTCCCATGGTGGGTTAAAAACCTGGGTCTCAAAAAATTGACCCACAACTTTGTGGGTTTTAACATTAAGGATTAAACAACATTAAGGATTAAAAAACAAAGACACACAGACGATTTTGAAGACTAATAAAATAAAGAAATTGTAAGAATGCTTTACCAAAAATTGGTATGATGATCACGAATCTAATTAGAGCGTGTATCACGAAGGTAAGTTACGAAAGAAACGATTTCTATATTGAATATAGACGTTTCCTAAGATTTAGATTTTGGATGTTGAAATGAATATTTTTTGGAAACCCCAACATGTATATCTTGTTATTGTTAATGGACTCGGTGTTTCAGTTAAATACTATTTTCAAAACATGACCCATAAAACATAGTTTCCATGATAACCATGTGGTTTATTTTAACTTCATTTTCGATCCCTACTTGCTTAGGTGGCCTTAGTCCAGTGCAGTTAAAGCGGGTTCTATGACGATAGAGATGCAATCGCTATGTACACTGATTAACAGTTTGGTCGGCAGCAGAACAAACACAGATGACCAGAACTTACCATAATGGTAGTCCACGACGAATTTAGAAATGTCTAAGTCCGGTAAAGTTACTATTTCCTTGAAACAATATTGCCTCCTCCACAACATTGAATGATGATGAACAACTGTTTTTCAAGATGAAACAGACCGATCTCTGCAATTGCGAGTAATAACAAACTCAAGAGAGATTGAAAAAGAAGAGAGTGGAGAAGTATACAAGCTTAATAGATTATTTCGTATATTTTTGTTCTTTTGTCTGAAACCCTGTTTATAGAGTTCTCAAACATCTATTCAATAAAACGACAATGTGATTTGGAAATGTGGCGATTCTTTAACCGATCAACGTGGCCGTTAAAATGACTGTAAGTGCTAAGTGCCTACAGGACGCTTGAAACTGTTAAATTTTGGTGATACAGAATCACAAATAGAGGAAAATAAATATGTAAAAGGAGGAAAAAGAAGATTTTGTTTCCTCTAATTAATAGGCATATTTGAGTATGTTTATTTCTCTCTCTGATTGACTAATCAAATTATTTTTTGTCATCTAATGTTAACTTGGATATTAAGTAATTGATTATATAAATAGAGACTAGAAGAGAGAGCAAAAGTGTGGTGGAAAATCAATTTGTTAATTTTCTCTTCTTTATATTTGTTCTTTTTCTCCAACAATTTTAGTCATATAGATATTTGCTCCCTTTCTCAATTTGGTTATTGATTCAGTGGTATTTTGTTTACTTTAGCTTTGTTCTATTAATCGTAAACAAAATTTTGATGAATCAATAAAGTGGGTGGTTGTGTGAAATATTTTGTGTTATTACGTTTTGATTTCAATTCCATCTTGCTTTCGATCCAAGTTATCTCTTTGTGATTTGAATGACAAAGATCCGTTGATAAAAGCTTCCACAAAGCGCTACTATTTTCGTAACGGTTTGGAATCGGAGCACAGATCATCGCAAAGCTTATAGTAATTTTGTTTTCAAAAATTATTGACGTGGGATATGATTTCGTTTTCAAAGATGACTATCCTGGATGGGAAAAATTGGGGTATTTCGAAGCCTAAGATGGATGATATTTTGTACCTCAATGATCTTCATGATCCGATTGATGAAGATGGAAAAAAGGCCTCCGATGTTGATGAGAGAAAATGGAAGAAGATGGATAAGAAGACGATTGCTTTGATTCGTCAGTATCTTGATGATTCAGTTTTCCGTCATATGGCTAGTTGTGAATCAGCGAAGGCTTTGTGGAACAAGTTGGTAGCTTTGTTTGTGTCAAAGAGTGCTACTAGTAAGGCTTTTCTGGTTCGAAAGTTGGTACGACTGAGATTAGATGAAGAGAAGTCTGTTGCAGGGCATGTGAATGAATTTCAAAATGTAATAAATCAATTTGCATATATGAAGGTCAATTTTGATGATGAGTTACAGGCTCTTTTATTAATGAGTTCGCGTTCAGAAAGTCGGGAAACTTTGGTTGTTTCATTGAGTAATTCCAATGCTAATGAAACTATCTTTGTGGAAACTGTTTGAAGCAGCCTTTTGAATGAGAAGCTTAGAAGAAAATGGTTAGGTATGAAATCAATTCAAAATGAGGCTATGATGGGAAGAGACTCGAAAATAAATACAACTTGAAAGAAGAAGGACGCTAATGGTAAATGTGTTATCACTTGTTATTATTGTAATAAGAAGGGTCACATACGCAGCAAGTGTTGTGCATATAAAAGAGATCAGAAAAAGGCTTCCATGGTGATACTAGTAATGATGCACATGCAGGTTTTGCTAAAGGTACCGATAGTGATGCTTCTTGTGATGTCCTCTTTAGCGAAAATAAGCCTTGGAAGATGGATTCGAAAGCCCGTTTTCACATTTGTAGAGATGTGAATTGTTTTTCTTCTTATAAGAAGAGTGTCGGCATGATTAGGACAACCAATGGAGAAGGGCTACCGATTTGTGTTATTGGATCTATCAGATTTCGTATGCATGATTGTGTAGTTAGAGAAGTCACTAGAATGAGACATGTACTCACTTGTTCGCATAATCTTATTTCCCTCGGCTAGTTGGATTACCGTGGTTGCACTTATGAGACTCAAAGTGGATTTTTGAGAGTGAAGAAAGGTGGTCGTGTAAGGATGAGAGGAGTATTTGGACGAATGAAACCTTTATAGCTTGGTTGGTTCTGTAGTTGACAATGGAAAGCGAGTGACGATTGAAGGACCTAGTCCACAGCAAGGTGGAGAGGTTAATGTGGTCACTGCTTATGATTCTAGCATTGAGGATCATATTTTAGATAGGAGTCTTCATGTTGATGATGCTCGAGAGATCGATAGTGATCAGGTAATGAGCTCAGATCGAGTGAAAGATGGGTGTCGAATTGCAAAATCCATAAAGACAAGACGGAGATCTTTGTGGTATTACAAACGTTTTTGAGACCGGATTTGTATGGTGCGCCTCATGTGGGAGATGCATCACTTGCAGAAGGTGGTTGAGGTTTGTAATTTAGTGTGGTTGAGATATGGGGTTTTGTGATAGATCTAAATATGACATGCTTGATATGTTGGAGATATATGATTTTGCATCAAGGTGGAGTGTTAAATTTTGGTGATACAAAATCACGAATAGAAGGAAATAAATATGCAAAAGAAAGATAGAGAAGATTTTGTTTCCTCTAATTAATAGGCATATTTGAGTATGTTTATTTTTCTCTCTAATGGGCTAATCAAATTATTTTTTGCCATCTAATGTTTACTTGGACATTAAGTAATTGATTATATAAATAGAAACTAGAAGAGAGGGTAAAAGTGTGGTGGAAAATCTATTTACTAATTTTATCTTCTCCATATTTGTTCTTTTTCTCCAACAATTTTAACCATATAGATATTTTCTCTCTTTCTCAATTTGGTTGTTGATTCAAGGGTATTTTGTTTAATTTAGCTTTGTTCTATTAATTGTAAACAAAATTTTAGTGAATCAATAAACTGGGTGTTTGGGTGGAATATTTTATGTTAATGCATTTTGATTTCAATTCCGTCTTGTTTTCAATCCATGTTATCTCTTTGTGATTTGGGTGACAAAGATCCGTTGATAAAACCTTCCGCAAAGCGCTACCATTTTCATAACAGAAGCGCCGACTCGCACATGCTTCACGGACGTGGGAACGCACCACCCTTATAGTCCACATGGTGGTTCGTACTATATTGTCTTATAAAAATTATAGTTGTTTCCATATCTTAGTATATAACCACTTACATTGTCACATACCCAAAGATGCGGGACTATCCCTATTTTGTAGGGCACTAGTACCCTATTCTTTAAGTCATTTAATACTTCGTTCATTTTCCTAACACGAGATGCAAAAGGTTATCCTAGGATAAAGCGGAGATATAGCGGAAAGCAATGTAGATGCAATAAACTTCATTACATATAAAATTAAATATTTAATATTAACTTATCTTCATTCTCACATCATTTGTATATGAAAAAGAAGTATTGTTTAATCCTATATAGCAAAACCGAAGAATATCATGATTTATGCAGGCTAGATTTGGTGACTATAATTGATTTCTAATTTATATTGAAAACTTGAGTCTTAAAATTAGGTATTTATCCTAACTTTGTTGAATTGATTTAAAAGAAAATCAGTCGATTTTGTATATTAATGTTGCTAAAGAGGGTGCTAAAAATCTTAACTGAGCAGATGTGTCGGAAAATAGCGGAGCTTAAAGCGGATGCATTGTTTAATAGCGTTAAATTAAATTAGTTTAGTAGTCGAATAACACTATGCGCTATAACAGATATTTTGTGGGACTCTAGCGGAGGCTTAACTCCACAGCCTTGGTCTTATCATCGATCTCCCAGCTCGCACGTTTTTGCATACTATAATGTGTACAATAACAACATAGATTACACAACTAAATGGGCTTATGAGAGGCTATTTGAGATTGCTGCTGCGGTGGTTGATTTAATAGATCAAGAACATGATTCCATCTTCCATGTGACACTTTCAGGTTTGATTTATGTCTGGTAATAACATCTTGTACTATTCTTGTCGTCTTGTTCTTTAGTTTTTTGACCATTGCAATAACTGATATGAAATCTAGGCGCATATGCAACGAAAGAAATTTTTGATTATGATGTAGACATTTCCAAGTACTTCTATTGATGATTTGTAAAATACCATGCTTGACACCCACAATGCTCTTGCATGTAAAATTGAACTTTAACATGGATAAGGCTGTTAGTTTTGTACGAGTCTGTCCGATGTTCGGGTCCGTGGCCGAAATACATCTGTCCGAGTTCGTTCGATTTTCAATTTGGACACGAGCTAGGACAACAAAATTTGTACAAGCAAAAATCTCGTATGTTCCGTGTTCGTTCGAATTCATCCGAATTTCTTATAATTCAATATATCTTCTATGTTTCACGTATGAGTCCATCCAATTACATTTAGGACACGAGCGAAGACAACAAAAATTGTACAAATATAAATCTCGTCTGTTCCGTGTCCGGTCCGATTTTATTTATGACAGAAACTGAACACACCACCGTCCAGTCCGGTCCGACCGATTTACAACCTTAAATATGGAATAAAATTTTCTAATTCGTAATAAAATACAGTTTGGACATTTTGTTCATTAATGGATATGAAATCAAATTCATATTAGGATCTATGAGTGTTGTATAGGATATGTGAAAATCGTAAGTGAAATATTTTTAATAAAATATTTTGTATGAGTTATTTTGCTTTTAAACAAAAAGGAATAGAAAGAGAAGAGAAAGTGAGATTGAGAATAGTGGTTTTTCAAGAGAAAGCTGGACCCTTTGGTTATACTAAATAATATTGTAAAAGTGAGCGATGAATGAACGGTAGTATGTTATATTACTAAAAAAAATTGTTAGATATGGCATTATGAACCGGTCTACCAATTTCAACTTATTCTTCATATGCGACATGGTTATTTAACTAAACCTTTATTTGAACAATTCGCCGCATCATTTAATTTTATTCCTTTTTGTTTAATTTTTGTCCAGTCGTCTCTTCTCCTATAAAGTGTTGTTTTTCTAGCTACATTTGAATACTTTTTACACATTTTTTGCTTAATTCTGCATTCATTTCACAAATATTTGCAAAACATCGTTGGTTTTAAAAATATTTGCAATTCTCTCAAATAATAAATATTTGCAGAAAAACTCAAAAAAACCTGCAAATTATTGCGATTTAAACTGCAAATATTGCAAAGTGTTGGATTTTTGTGACTATGTGCAAATTATTGCTATTCTTTTCTCATTTATTTTGCAAATATTAGTTGTTTATGCAAAAATGAATAAACTCAGCATTGTCTACATTTTTTCTTAATTTTATTATAATACCTCTTTATACTTTCTTGTATGGACATCCTTATACCCCTATATCGAGCATAAGTGATATATGATCCACTCGTAGATGATCGTCATCATTTCTCCCTCCTAGTCATCATGAATTCCTTACAAACTCGCATAATACATCTACAAAAGAGGGTGTTGGGCATGTCCCATATAATATGCTATTGTTGAAACTAGGCCAGCTTGCAGCGAAAGAAATAGGTGAATTTCAAAAATTTAACCATTTTGGATCTTTAACGGGCCTATGAAGTCTAAATATACTTAGAACTTTTCTAAGTTTCTTTTAAATAAAACCAAATTTTATTTAACTTCATAAATAAAGTTTCACTTTAATTTAATGTGTATGTAAGTTAGAACATATCAAATATACTCTTATATTCAAATTTGTGTTTAAAGTTTTCTTTTTGAATTTATTCAGGCAAGAAAATATTTATTTCCATTCTCTTAACTCATTTAATTAATGAGGGGTTATAAATTTATTTACAGAATGAAACTTTTCAATTTCTTTTTTTTGTCTTAAATTATTCAATTAATGAGGGATCATAAAATAAGATAGTGAAGAAACTTTTCAATCCTTCTCTTAATTAAATTATATATTTGATTAATAAAATAACATTAATGACTAAGCTAAATATGACATGAATTGTAAATATATCCACAACAAATATTACGCAAGAGCAACATATATGGAGCGTGCATAATCAGTGGTAATTGATATGTATACATAAAATAAACAAGAACAAATTAAATGGTTATTACATAGAAATTGAAATGGAAATAAATAATGGATGACAATGGTGATTGATGCACTTTCCTTTTTAGTAAACTTTATTAATACAACATATTAATGACAATCAATAGGTACCATAATGTAAGAATATAGAAGATAAATAATGAAATGTATGTATACGTTATTAAGAAATTGTTTCATGCTATGACAACATATGTAAAGTAAAATAAATTTTATATGAACATATACAAGTAGATCCAAAAATGTATATATGGAATTCAATCAAAGTTTTCTAATAATTTAAATTAGATAGTTATTATAGTCAATTTCAAAACTTTGATTTATTATTAAAATTTATTTTATTCATATGCAAGTACTTAATGCAATAAATGGTGCAAGTAATACACACACACACACATATATATTAACATCCAAAACTAAAATTAGACTTTGTTATAAAAGATTAAAACTTAGATCTACAATCGAAACATTGTATTGATTTCATATAAATTTCATTTTTGACTTTAAATATAATTCAATCAATAAACAAGAAAATGTAAAATTTCAGATTTGAAGAAATGGAATTTAAATTAAATTTTAAAACATAGAACTAAAATAAAACATTGTATTTTAAAATATGTAGATTTAGTTTCAATTTAACAAAGTAAAGGAAAGCAGCTAATCAATTCTAACATATAAATATTCAGGTCTGAAGAATTACATTTTAATTAGAATGTTTAAAAACATAAATTTCCATCAAACATTGCAAAATCACCATCTATATATAGAAAATGACATACCTTGCTACCCAATCCTTAAAACACACCTTGTTGATGTTTCCTTTGATTTGCACATTGAATGAAGAATGCTTCTAGATCCGATTGAATTACCTTATGATGTTGCCTAGAAATCACACCTTAAATGATGATATCTCCTTAAATCTTCAATATCTATGCCTTATCCTTGCAAGAGATGGATGAACCATTTTTTTTTGTTTTATTTGATTTTTTTATTTGAAGTTGAAAGATTATGAAAATTTGTTTTTTTTGCCATGAAAAGTTAGGAGGAGAGAAAGAGATAAAATGAATGAGAATGAAAATGAATCGTAGATACAGTATGAGTTGGAAAATATGTTTTATTTGAAAGAACGAAACTTTTCTCATTTTTTAATTAAAACTTTCCTAATTAATTCCCTTGATTGTTTTTATCTCTCCAATCCTTTCTTTACACGCATGTTGTCAAATGACATAAAATTTTCATAAATCATGTAATCAAATGACATAAAATTTACGTAAATCATTTCAAACATTTATCTTTAAATTACATTGATATCGTATACCAATGCATGCAACTATACTTTTATAAATGCATTAAAATAATTGAAAAAAACTTTCAAACATCAAATAAATAATAATTAATATTTCTCAAATATCAATTAATTTAATCAATTTACAATATCCTATAAATTAATTAAATCATGTGGTTTTCCGAAGAATTCATTATTACGGTTGTGCGACTCCAAGGTGTAAATTTAGTCGGTGATTAATATCAAACTATTCGAATATTAATGTTCACATGTCACTTAGTAGGTGGTGTAACATGTTGATTGAATTTATCACTTACGCATCTGTTGGTAATCTCCAATTTTACTTATTATAAGCGGTACCCTATAGTGACAATTATTTACGCCAATTCTTTTCGACAAAACTATATCACATTAGGACTATAGAATTTGGTAACGGTCAAAATTCCAGTATCGTCAACATTCAACTTTATAGTCTAAACACAAAGTCATTGTTCATTAATAACAATTATTATTAACCGAAGTGCTCTGGCTAGAGACTTTGACTTTAAGTTTACTTCAGTTGCCCGTGATGCTAACCTCATATAACCGAGGAGACAAATCCTCTCTTGAATAGTGTTTCACTTTCAATGCTTCCACTCGACCCAACTATAGTCATTGGATGGATGTCGCGCCATGATTTAAGTATAATCAACGCGGAGCTTCCACATTGAAGATTAATAGTATTCTCAAGTCGAGAGAACTATGTTAATTAGTCACATCGATATTCTCTGCTTGACGTTAGTTATATTAACCAATAGAAAACTATCGAGTGAGTCATTCCACAGTTATCCAATAACTATCAATGCATAACCTTTTGGTGTCCCCAATAGTCATGAGTAATACACTACCCAACATTTGAAGAGCGTTACGTACTCTGGTTTCAACGGGTACATCAATATCCAGTTTCAATGCATCTTGACTAGGAATATTTAAAATGATACATTTGTTTCATTGTGATAAATTACTCATGGTTACAACACTTTGTCACTACTATCACAAAATATACCATTTATGGATTTTCTATTAAACATACTTCTAATTAAATTGATTAATTAATATAACCACTTTATATCAAGTAAATAATAGAAAGAAAATACCTTTATTTCGAAGAAGATTAGTCAACGAGTTAGATATGTGTAACAAATTATATAATTGCCCCTAGGGCATACCTCTAACTCTATCAATCTCTCATTTGCTCTTGGGGTCAATTATGAAATCTTATTCCAACTTCTCCAATCAGTATTCTTAAAACCATTTGGATCTGTCCCTTTGTGATTGGATATGTTATTACGTTTTAATTATCTACCCCTCAATCAGCCCTCTTCGATGGTGATAAACTGCTTCATTATGTGAAACGATTCGGGGTATGTCTCTCGACTTCTTGTGAGATATAAGTTCTGTTACAAACTATAGTGCGACATTGTTATCATATAACAATGTTACGAGATTCTCAACATTTGGAATCGGCTCGGTTATAAATTTGCGCAATTATATTTTTTGTATACATTGTTTTTATCGTGACGCTATTCAACGCGATGTACTCTGGCTTTTTTCATTGAATCAGCCATGGTCTTCCATTTGGAACATTTCCAACTTAAAAATTCTTGACTTGAATTTATTATTTACAAACTATACTCAATATCACTTTTGAAGTATGAGTCCGAACACTCTTTAATAAGGAGTTTTTGTTTCAGTAAATAATCTCGAGTATTTTCATAAATACACAAGAACACTTCAAACAACCATTTAGTGATATCAATTTGGATTTGATATTTGCTTCATGTATCAAATACATAAACAAATCACGTTATCGTTGTGACGACTAGGAAATTTTTAACATTTGAAATGGAATATTTAATCGATTTTAAATATTTGGAGGTTAGATTAACTTGAATTTTGAATATAAATATGAATTTGGCAATTAAATTATTGAATTTAATTTATTAAATTTGGAAAAAAAATTGAAACTTCAATTTTATGCTAATTAAAAATAATTCAAAGGCTTAGAAAATCTATAATGATCATACTGAGGATAATGGAAGCTTCAAAATTGAATTTGAAAGTAATTTGTTCAGTTTGGGATTATATCGTTTAAATCGATATTTAAAAATAGCCTTCCGAGGCACAGTCTTGGAATTTAACGAAACCAGTTCCATTGGATCCCTAATATTGAATTATTATCGGATTTCAAATTTCGTAGCTTTCGAAGTTATCATGTGATTGTACGAGATATAAACGCCTAGACAATAATTAATCGATTTGATATAAATTTATATACTCTAGTCAACAGCCGAAATTTCATCCCGTCAGCTGCTTTTCTTTCCCATCAGCCTTTCATCTCGGCCGACCTCCTCTGAAATAAGCCAACCTAGTAATCGATCATGTCTCCTTTTCTCGTTTAAATCACGTAACCTCCTTTCTTACTCCCTCTGTTCGAAAAATCAGAAATTGATGGCCGAAGCCTGAAAGAGAAAAAAATTACGTCCCTCTTTTCAAAATCAACTTTCGATTCCAGCTTCTACAAATTAAATCGAAATCGAAAATGGAATCATGGTGGCCGCGATTTCAAAAAGAAAAGAAAAAATGGGAAAAGTAACTCGCGATTTCCTGTAACAATGGCGACGAGGCGCTCGCGATGCTGTGTAGCGCTAGGGGATCAAGCAAGTGTAATCGTGCTCGCATGCGCGCTTATGGGGAGACTTGGGTGACTTTGTCAGCATTGAAGCATAGGGTTTCGAACGCGAAGGCAAGCTTACGCGCGATGGCATGGCTGCGATTTCGTTCTAGGGTTTAGTAGCGTTGCAATTTTAAGCGGCCGTGGGTTCGATTTTCAGGCGAGTTTGTCATGAGGTTGGGTGGTTTGAGTCGCGGAGAATGGTGGCTTTGGAGCACGTGACATCAGGGTTCGTCGTGAATAAGGGATTGGGGCATCTCGGGTATGAGCAATAGATATAGTTTTTGTTTTAAATTTTAAACAGAAAAGAATAGTTTTACAGTAAAAATAATTCTGTTTAAATTTAAATACACATGCATATCTTAAATGTATATGCAATTTTTCAAATTTTATAAATATATGGATGCAGAAAAATATAATTCAGCAAAAAAGAGGAATGAAAATTTATTTTAGGTATATAAACAATTCTGTTTGGATATACAGTAAGAAATTTAAATGTTAAAAGGTTTTCAAATTTATATAGATTTTTGTTTAGTATATATGTAGTATTAAAAGAAAAATTAGTTTAACATTTATTTATTAGTTTAAATCCAAATTTACTAGTTAAATTAAATAATTAAATAGTGAAAAAAATTGTTTGATTTATTCAAATTTTAATAAAAATCCTAAAATTGTTTTACAAGGTCTGAAACCATGAAGGAATGGTCAAAATGGAAAATGGGTGCATGCGTAGTCAAGGTGAGATCTTCTCACTCAATCAAATATTTTTCTGATTTAAATTTTGAATAGTTAGATTTAAAACTGGTTGACTGTGTGCTTGGATGATTGATTTATTATCCGTTGTATTAGTTTAGACCCTATACGCCGCATAATAGCAGACGATATTATATTTAAACCCATATACAGCGATATTCCACCTCGAAGTGGAATTGGTATTATATTTGTATTTGAAGTTGTTGATTTCCATCATTATATAGCAGATGAGACCCTATACGCCACATAATAGCGGATGATATTATATTTAAAACCATATACCACGATATTCCACCTTGAAGTGGAATTGGTATTATATATGCATTTGGAGTTGTTGATTTCCCGCATTATATAGCAAATGAGACCCTACACGCCGCATAATAGCGGATGATATTTTATAAATCTCATATACTGCAATATTCCACCTCGAAGTGGAATTGATATTTAATTGTTGTGCTAACGTCCGTGGATGCAGGGAAACGGGTTGGAGGGATCCAACTGGATTCCTCAAATATTTAATTTGTTTCATATGTTATGTGTTGATTATTTATAATCTCTATTTGATTATATTGGTGATTAAAATCGTTGAAGGCTATAATTTAGCCGAAAATATTTTTGGTATCGTCGGATACCAGAAATGAATAAAAATTTGATTTTGAAATTTGGGTACAATTTATAATAAATTCAATTCAAAAGGAATGGGTGAATTTTAAAAGAAGAAATTTAAATAGATAAAGTTTTATTTTGAAAACTTATTGAATAAATTCCAAAAATATGGGAAAATATTTTTATAAAGGAATTTTGAGTAATATTGTTTAATAGTTGAAGAAATTATTTAAGATGCGGATTTTAAATATTTGAAAGAGATAAAATAATTTATTTCAAAAGGAAATAAATTTAGGACTTAAATTTGGGATTTAATTTGGGGTTGAAATTAATTTTAGAAATCGATTTGTGATTTAATTTGGAGTTAAAATAATATTTTGGAATCGATTTGGAAAATATGATTCGGTATTGGAAAATAAAATTAGAAATCAATTTGAAATATGATTTGGTATTTGAAAGTGAATGTTCGAAAAACAATTTGAAAATCGTATATTAGTGGATATTTGAAAATTTAAATTCACAATGGGAATTTTATGAAAGAAAGGGAAATTTTTTTTAAAAATAAATACTGTTTTATTTTTATAAGTGTGGAAAGGAATTTACGGATTTGGGACATAAATTTAAAATAAATCCAAAAAGACTTATAAGTTTATTTGAATGAACCATATTAGAATGGAATGTCGATTTTCCCTGAAAGCCGAGAATTGTTTCAATATAGTTATAAATATAAATTGAAGTTGTAAAGATGGTTTAAGGGAAAGAATGTGTGGAAAAATTATTATTTTGATAATCTTTAAAGTAAAAATATAATTTAAACTATTATAGAAGTGATTATTTAAAGTTTTAAATTGATATTTGTTTTAGAAATTGGATATTTAAATAGTTATATCCTATCTACTAATTTTATTTTAAAATTTGTTTTGGACTTGAATTTTTATATACGATATTAGTATAATATTTTTTCATAACTAATATTTAAGCAAATATTTTAAAATAGTTTTATTTTAAATGTTTTCAAGTATATTTTGAATAAGTATTTTATATTATTTTAAAATATTTGAACTCGGCTGATTTTTAGTGGAAATGAATAAATATTTGGAAATATATTCCGCGTAAGGAAAATGATTTGAAATTTGTTTTCAATGGATTGAAATGTGGAAATTGATTTGAAATTATTTTCAAATGGATGAAGTGTGAACTTATATCTTGCGAAGATATGTTGAAATTAAATAATTTGGAAAAATTATTTGAAATCCTGTGACTGTTGTGAATGTTGATCGATAGTTAAATAACCGACTATCAATATTGGCCTTTTTAATGGCATTTGAATTTCGATGCGATCGGGAGCCGAATTCCAAGTGGATATCCGAAAACCACATCGAACCTTTGTGATTATGATGGATCTTTTATTTAAAAGATCAAAGTAAAAATTGTTGTGATTTGTTGAAATCTGTATATAACACTTATTTTTTTAAAGTAAGCGCTCGTTATTCGGATTAGCCGGGAGAGGATTTTGTGTCATATAACCCATTCCGAATAGTGATTCAACGAAATTAATAGCATTTGAAGATGGTTGTGAAGACCGGGTGTCTTTGAAAACGGTAGGATAACCTATCGAATGTCTCTGCACTGAGTTGCTTCGGTATAGAGATTTCCACATGTGTTGGGGAGTCCGATCGGAATTGTGGATACCCGGATTTGCAAGGGCTTCTTCCTTTATTAGACGAGGTGCCTTCGGTTCAGTTTGAACCTAGAACAGACTTGTATGGTTGTATGTCTGACACTACACTTTGAGATATAAAGCAGATTTCTTTCAAATACATAGTTGTTGGTGGCGGAGAATTTATTCTCTTAGCTTAACACCCTTCTCTGAGACGTACGAGCTCAGAGGTTATGTAGTTGAAGGTTATCAGCGATATACTCCCAATTTGGTAGTGTGGCATACTAAGTGCTGCTGTGTGTTGATGATCATTTATTGATCATTTGTGACCAAAGCATGGCATTCAGCTTTGTGGACGAGACCTCATCGGACCTCACACCCCGGAAATGGTCGAAACAGGAAAGATGCTGCAAGGTTATGAGAGTCGCACCCTTTAGGGTATGTCATTTCCTTTTGGAAAGAGGTGGTATCATGGTATGGAGCCCAAATACTTAACCTATGTGGTTGTTACAATCTCATTTACTGTGTGGTTGTTGCTTTGTGGTTGAGGATCCTCGGATAAAGGTCGCAAACGACCGGGGAATGACATACTCGAGTAGTAGTTACCTAGTTACAGAGGTAATCCGGCCTTGTGTTGGCAGAGATCCGGGTAGGTTCTCGGGACGTCCCTCCAGATGCGTACCCATGTGGCAGTAGGAAGTTCATTAGCCTGACCATTTGTTGGAAATCCTAAGAAACAATACGCGCCCTGTACGGTTTTAGTTGTATAAACTGCCGTGGAATGTGGCGGTAACCTGCTATTGAACATGGTAGCTATAGTAGGCATAAGTGTGAAATGCCTATGCGGGCTAAGATTAATATTATACTTTCTAAATGTTTTCCACACTATGCACTAAAAATAATAATATCAAACGATTTTCCGTATCAAGCTTGTTTGAGTATCATAAGGAGAAATCTCCTCCAATTCTACATTTGCATTGTGTGTGTGGCGGGAGGCCTTATGGTAGTTTCATTTTCCAAAAAGCATAGTGGATTTATTTTCCTTTCTTTGTGAAAATAACCATTTTAAGATCTCACACCAGTCCCACGATTGACCTAGAGTTTATTGTTCCCTTTCTAAACTCTGAGTGCCCACAATTTTCCACACGAGCAGCCTAGAGTCAGGTTATCAGTTATTCGGGAGCGAAGTCAAGAAGTTGCTATGGAGATCCGGAGGCAAGATGGATGGCGAGACGTACCACTTATACTATGTAGTGTTCGTTTGCGTTTGGTTTAGTGCAAGTCAAATTTTATTGTACACAAGTTAATGCATAGTTTACCGTCCTGTAAAATGGTTGCCAATGTTTGTATTGTGTCGTTGTAAACTCTGATGATGTGATGTATAAACTGATATAGTATTTTTGTTTTAAAGATATTCATTTATCTATTATATGTTGTTCCGTTGCGAATTGTGAGATTCTGTTATTGTTTCCTTTTCTTCTACCTCTTTCTTCTTTAAACCCGAAGACTCGTACATTTGTTCCACTTTAGGCTAAATTGTTGTGGGATTTTGCCAGCTCAAAAGGGGTACGGATTTGCGGGCCTTTACAGTGGTATCAGAGCATTTGGTCAAGAGACAACCTTGGCTCTGTTGGTGTTACTCATTAGAGATAGAGTCAGCAGTACTCTAGAATGAGTTTGAGAGTATTAATAGATATGAGCGCGTATTTGTTCGTGAATACAAAATTGTTTTATATTATGATGATTGGTTTGTTGAGTGGTATATGTATTGTGGTCGATATAGTCTGTACAACTCTATCGAAAGGAATCTCTAAACACTTGTATAGAACAATTCGACATGATGTTGTTTTAAAATAGGGTGAATGAAATAATTTTACCCAAAACTATTTTCGTAGATAAAGGAAATAATCTTTGTAAATTATTATAGTATATGTTTGTTTGATTGTTAGGAAGTGACAATATTATTGTCATTTGAATAGGAAATTGAAATCGTAACTCCAAAATTAAGAAATAAATTCACATACAAATGGAATTTGAGAATATAAATTGTAAATGTGATTTGTAATTTGAAACGGAATTCCAGAGAAGTATTTGGAAATGTTTTGAAAAGAATTTGAAAATTTTGGAGATTGGGGAAGTTTAAATCCCTTTTGATTTTGAAGATGATTTTCAAAGGTTTTGGAAAATTGTTTTGAAGGGATGAAAGCTCTAAACTCTTTTAAGTCGCTGGAAAATAACTTCGGTAATGACTGCAGCATCATCGATGTTCATTTTCGTGTTTCCAAGGGAGGAATTGCTGCTACATTATTGTAAATGGAAGTTGTTTGCAAACTGGGTTTGGTTTTAGAAATTTAAAGGGATAATTTGAATTGATTTCAAGAATGGTTGTGAAATGTTGAGAAGACTCTGGAATCTTATAAAAAATAGTTATGGAATAAAATTTTATAAGGCGGAAAATAAAATTGTGAATGAATGAATAAATTTACAATTGTGAGAAACTGAAAGTGAAATTGAATGTTGAAATTCATTTCGAATTTGTAAGTAAATAAAACTGGAATTGGAATTGAATTTGATTTGTGATAAACAAAGCGAAGTATTGAATGAAATTAGTAAGTGAAAATAATTGAAGAAATGACAAATTAATATGGTTTGAAATGAATTGAATTCAATATTTATAAATGAAAGATAAATTAAATTTATATGGAATTTGAAATCCAGTTTAAATATAAGTGGTTGTAAACCAAATGGTGAATTGAAATTGAATTGTGTTTGGGATGAACAAAAGAATAAAACTGGAATTGAAAACTGAATATCGGAAACCAATTTGAATTGTGTGAAATAGAATGAAGTTGTAAAATTAGTTCAAAGTGAACTAAAGATAATAAAGGTGGGAAAAAAATGGTTTGAGATAAATTGAGTTGGAGTTTGTAATGAATTTGTAAATGAAACTAATTTAAAATAGTGAAATGAATCAGTTGTGAATGAAAGACAATCGATAAAATTCGAGATTTAGAAGATAAATTGAATCCAAATAGAATTGAAAGTGTAAATCGAATTCAAATGAAATTGAAAATGTAAAGTTGAATGAAAATGGATATATAACTCCAATAGTGAAGTAAAAATGGTATAAGAAGTAAGTATTCAAACTTTTGTAATGGAATGTGCAAAATGATTTTTGAATGTACAAAATGGATATGGGTGTTAAATAGCTTACAGGTGATATAAAGGAAAATGGAATTGGGATTTTATTTTCGAAGATAGATTTGAATTGCTCGACAAAAAGTTATGTATTTAAATTTCAGTATGAAATTTGATGATTTTCTTGTCCAGCCGCTTGGCTTTTTATTTTCTTTTGAAATCATGGTGCCTGCGGTGCCATTTTGTAGTCGTACCAAGCTAGCCGCGCAAAGGAGACGCTGGCGAAATTTTCCGAAAATTTAGGAAGTTGGGAAAATTTTGAAAATTTGGAATTTGAATTTCAATTTAAATTTGAATTGACTAAGAAAACAATATTGTTTGAAACTTACAGTCAAAGTTGAAAGGTTAGTTAAGGTGATAATAGATCTTTGATGAAAAAGATTGTTTTGAAAAGTTGGTAAAACAGTTTGTTTTTGGGAAAACAATAATTGGGTTAAGGATCATTCTTCTTAACTAGAAATTTCGGGACGAAATTCTTTTAAGGAGGTAAGGATGTGACGACCCGGAAATTTTTAACATTTGAAATGGAATATTTAATTGATTTTAAATATTTGGAGGTTAGTTTAACTTTAATTTCGAATATAAATATGAATTTGGCAATTAAATTATTGAATTTAATTTATTAAAATTGGAAAAAAAATTAGTCTTCAATTTTAAGCTAATTAAAAATAATTCAAAGGCTTAGAAAATCTATTATGATAATACTGAGGATAATGGAAGCTTCAAAATTGAATTTGAAAGTAATTTGTTCAGTTTTGTATTATATCATTTAAATTGAGATTTAAAAATAGCCTTTCGAGGCACGGTCTCGGAATTTAACGAAACCAGTTCCATTGGATCCGTAATATTGAATTATTATCGGATTTCAAATTTCGTAGCTTTCAGAGTTATCGTTTGATCGTACGAGATATAAACGCCTAGACAATAATAATTACTCGATTTAATATAAATTTATATACTCTAGTCAACAGTCGAAATTTCATCCCGTCAGCTGCTTTTCTTTCCCATCAGCCTTTCATCTCGGCCGACCTCCTCTGAAATAAGCCACCCTAGTAATCGATCCTGTCTTCTTTTCTCGTTTAAATCACGCAACCGCCTTTCTTACTCCCTTAGTTCGAAAAATCAGAAATTGATGGACGAAGCCTGAAAGGGAAAAAAATTACGTCCCTCTTTTCAAAATCAACTTCCGATTCCATCTTCCGCAAATTAAATCAAAATCGAAATTGGAATCATGGTGGCCGCGATTTCAAAAAAAAGAAAAAAAAGAAAAGGGAAAAGTAACTCGCGACTTCCCATAACAGTGGCGACGAGGCGCTAGCGATGCTGTGGAGCACGAGGCGATCAAGCAAGTGTAATCGCGCACGCATGCGCGCGTTTGGGGAGACCTGGGCGACTTCATCGGCAACAAAGCATAGGGTTTCGAACTCGAAGGCAAGCTCGCGCGCGATGGCATGGCCGCGATTTCATTCTAGGGTTTAGGAGCGTTGCAATTTTGGACGGCTGTGGGTTCGATTTTCAGGCGAGTTTGTCACGAGGTTGGGTGGTTTGAGTCGCGGAGAACGGTGGCTTTGGAGCACGTGACATCAAGGTTCGTCGTGAATATGGGATTGGGGCATATCGGGTTTGAGCAACATGTATAATTTTTGTTTTAAATTTTAAATAGAAAAGAATATTTTTACAGTAAAAACAATTCTGTTTAAATTTAAATACACATGCATATCTTAATATGTATATGAAAATTTTCAAATTTTATAAATATATGGATGTAGAAAAATATAATTCAGCAAAAAAAAGGAATGAAAATTTATTTTAGGTGTATAAACAATTCTGTTTGAATATAAAGTAAGAAATTTTAATGTTAAAAGGTTTTCAAATTTATATAGATTTTTGTTTAGTATATATGTAGTATTAAAAGAAAAATTAGTTTAACATTTATTTATTAGTTTAAACCCAAATTTACTAGTTAAATTAAATAATTAAATGGTTAAAAAAAATTATTTGATTTATTCAAATATTAATAAAAATCCTATAATTGTTTTACAAGGTCTGAAACCGTGAAGGAATGGTCAAAATGGAAAATGGGTTGCATACGTAGTCAAGGTAAGATCTTCTCACTAAATCAATTTTTCTGATTTAAATTTTGAATAGTTATATTTAAAATTGATTGACTGTGTGCTTGGATGATTGATTTATTATTCGTTATATTAGTTTAGACCCTATACGCCGCATAATAGCGGATGATATTATATTTAAACCTATATACCTGATATTCCACCTCGAAATGGAATTGGTATTATATATGTATTTGGAGTTGTTGATTTCCCGCATTATATAGCGGATGAGACCTTATACGCTGCATAATAGAGGATGATATTATATTTAAAACCATATACCACTATATTCCACTTAGGAGTGGAATTGGTATTATATATGCATTTGGAGTTGTTGATTTCCCATATTATATAGCGGATGAGAACCATACGCCGCATAATAGCGGATGATATTTTATAAATCCCATATACTGCGATATTCCACCTCGATGTGGAATTGGTATTTAATTGTTGTGCTAACGTCTGTGGATGCAGGGAAACAGGTTGGAGGGATCCAACTGGATTCCTTAGATATTTAATTTGTTTCATATGTTATGTGTTGATTATTTATAATCTCTGTGTGATTATATTGGTGATTAAAATCGTTGAAGGCTATAATTTAGCCGAAAATATTTTTGGTATCGTAGGATACCCGAAATAAATAAAAATTTAATTTTGAAATTTGGGTAGAAAATTTATAATAAATTCAATTCAAAAGGAATGGATGAATTTTAAAAGAAGAAATTTAAATAGCTAAAGTTTTATTTGGAAAACTTATTGAATAAATTCCAAAAATATAGGAAAATATTTTTATAAAGGAATTTCGAGTAATATTGTTTAATAGTTAAAGAAATTATTTAAGATACGGATTTTAAATATTTGAAAGAAATAAATAATTTATTTCAAAAGGAAATAAATTTAGAAATTAAATTTAGGATTTAATTTGGGGTTGAAATTAATTTTAGAAACCGATTTAGGATTTAATTTGGAGTTAAAATAATTTTTTGGAATCGTTTTGGAAATCTGATTCGGTATTGCAAAAAAAATTAGAAATCAATTTGAAATTTGATTTGGTATTTGAAAGTGAATGTTTGGAAAACAATTTGAAAATCGTATATCAGTGGATATTTGAAAATTTAAATTCACAATGGGAATGTTATGAAAAAGGGAAATTTGTTTTAAAAATAAATATAGTTTTATTTTTATAAGTGTGGAAAGGAATTTACGGATTTGGGACGTAAATTTAAAATGAATCCAGAAAGATTTATAAGTTTATTTGAATGAACCATTTTAGAATGGAATGTGGATTTTCCTTGAAAGCCGAGAATGTTTTCAATATAGTTATAAATACAAATTGAATTTGTAAAGATGGTTTAAGGGAAAGAATGTTTGGAAAAATTATTTACTTAGTTATTTTGAAAATCTTTAAAGTAAAAATATAATTTAAACTATTATAGAAGTGATTATTTAAAGTTTTAAATTAATATTTGTTTTAGAAATTGGATATTTAAATAGTTATATCCTATCTACTAATTTTATTTTAAATTTTGTTTTGGACTTGAATTTTTATATGCGATATTAGTATAATATTTTTTCATAACTAATATTTAAGCAAGTATTTTAAAATAGTTTTATTTTAAACGTTTTCAAGCATATTTTGAATAAGTATTTTATATTATTTTAAAATATTTGAACTCGGCTGATTTTCAGTTGAAATGAATAAATATTTGGAAATATATTCCGCGTAAGGAAAATGATTTGAAATTTGTTTTCAAAAGATTGAAACGTGGAAATTGATTTGAAATTGTTTTCAAATGGATGAAGTGTGAACTTATATCTTGCGAAGATATGTTGTAATTAAATAATTTGGAAAAATCATTTGAAATCCAGTGACTATTGTGAATGTTGATTGATAGTTAAATAACCGACTATCAATATTGGCCTTTTTAATGGCATTTGAATTTCGATGCGACCGGGGGTCGAATTCCAAGTGGATATCCGAAAACCACATCGAACCTTTGTGATTGTGATGGATCTTTTATTTAAAAGATCAAAGTGAAAATTGTTGTGATTTGTTGAAATCTGAATATAACACTTATTTTTTTAAAATAAGCACTCGTTATTCGGATTAGCCGAGAGAGGACTTTGTGTCATATAACCCATTCCAAATAGTGATTCGACGAAATTAATAGCATTTGAAGATGGTGGTGAAGACCGGGTGTCTTCGAAAATGATTGGCTAACCTATCGAATGTCTCTGCACTGAGTTGCTCCGGTATAGAAATCTCCACATGTGATGGGGAATCTGATTGGACTTGTGGATACCCAGATTCGCAAGGGCTTCTTCCTTTATCAGACGAGGTGCCTTCGGTTCTGTTCGAACCCGGAATAGACTTGTATGGTTGTATGTGTGACACTACACTTTGAGATATAAAGCAGATTTCTTTCAAATACAAATCTGTTGGTGGCGGAGAATTTATTCTCTTAGCTTAACACCCTTCTCTGAGACGTATGAGCTCAGATGTTATGTAGTTGAAGGTTATCAACGATATACTCCTAATTTGGTAGTGTGGCATGCTAAGTGCTGATGTGTGTTGATGATCATTTGTTGATCATTTGTGACCAAAGCATGGCTTTCGTGTAAAGCGTATCTTTGTGAACGAGTCCTCATCGGACTTCACATCTTGGAAATGGTCGAAACAGGAAAGATGCGGCAAGGTTATGAGGGTCGTACCCTTTGGGGTATGTCATTTCCTTCTGGAAAAAGGTGGTATCATGGTATGGATCCCAGATACTTTACCTATGTGGTTGCTGCAATCTCATTCACTGTGTGGTTGTTGCTTTGTGGTTGAGGATCCTCGGATAAAGGTCGCAAACGACCGGGGGATGACATACTCGAGTAGTAGTTACCTAGTGTAACAACCCTAATTTTTAGCTATTTTATTTTATTTTAATTATTTAATTTTTAAGATATTTTATATAAATTGTGTTTAAAGATATAGTTTAATTATTTAATTTGAAGATATATTTTATAAAATTGCATATGCCAATAAAATCTAATAATAACTGTGAATTTTTAAGCTATGTTGGAACAGTTGAATTTCGCGTTCAAAAGACGCGTCAATTTTAGGGTATAAGCAACGTAATAAAACGTGTGTTTCTAAAATGATATTTTTACAGAAATTTTTGATGTTTTAGACTGCGTCTGTTTAACGTAGTGTAAAAATCATATTTTCATATTAATTTGAAGAAAAATATCAGTCAGTAACTTTATAGCAACCGGTACTCTGTTAACTAACAGTCTGATTTTCAATAAACTTATATACGTTTTCCACTCTTATAGCCAACATAAATATTTACCATTTCATTTATTGTTTTCAAAACTAAAAAAATCAAAATGTATATATGAAATGAGATGGACACAAAGTAACGAACAAACATTAAAACCAGACATATATTCATTGCATACGTTTTTTTTTTTTTGCTTTGCCTTAAGTTTGGCCAGTTCATACATTTGATACAAATCAAAACTTATGTAAATATAAATGAATCATCATCTTTTACTCATGCTATCAATACGTGAGAAACTGTTGAATTCAAAAATTGATAATCCATAAATCACGCAAGCTCTAAGTAACGTATTATCAACCTTTGCTCTGCTTCATCAGTCATCAACCTATAATCACGCATTTATATTTATAACTGAAGAGAAATCATATGAGTCAACATTCAACATAAAACTGATACATCTTTTCTCTTCCCCTGATCTCGCCAGGTATCACATCTATTAAAAATATAACGTAAAACATATCTTAGCCTTCCACTTTATCAACTGAAAACTCTCGAACATGATCAAGCAAATATGTATGGAACAGTTATTTCTTTTGCCTTGTTGAGTGAAAGCTTTTTCAATTGATTTCCAAAAAAAAAACACTCAACCAATTAAATGGTATAAAATAGGGTAATCAAGTTTTATAAACTGGAAAATTTATTTTGCCAAGCATCACGCATTGATAACTCTCCTGGTTTATTTCTTTAACCACGTGTACCAGCAATTATCAAAAAGAAAACTGAAATGTGCATTAATCTGGAAGATGTTAAACCAAACAATTATTTACTGGTATAAATGGTGAAATCAAATATGTAGTTAATAGGCAGCTTAAATCACGCAAGCTAATATATTCATAACGTTGTAACTAATACTTTAAACCCATTATTTAACAAACCATAAATCACGCACGGATATTTTCATATTTTCAAACTTTATATAGGTTGTAACTCTCGGCCCCTTCTTGCTTTATTTCTTTTGTAACTGATACGTTATTTTTCCTCTAGAAATTAAGTCTCGGCCTATATGTATCTTTCACCTTTCTCTACTTTTTTTCTGCAAATTCCAGTCAGTCTTTGCTCAAATCAGGTAATAGTCTTTTATTTTCTTTCTTCCTATTCTAAGTTTTCTCTGCCATTTTGTTTGCTCGTCCATTTCATTTTGTACCACTACCTGAGTTGTTTAGATGAGTTGAGAGTGTGAGAAATATTGGTAGGCTTGTGGCTGATCTGGCTAGAACTAGGAAGAACATAGGATGTTTTGGCTGAAGCAGTTTGAATGTGGAGAGTTTTATTTTAGGCTTAAAACTGAGTAGTTGTATATTTTGGTTTCTAGTTGCTGTTGTTTGCTCAAAATCTGCTTGGATATTTTAATACTGATAAGAACAGATACTATTTGATTTTGTTTTAAGTTGGTAAAACAGATTTTACCCAAAGTTGTTTTTAAATTGATTAGAACAAATGCTACCAGATAATTTGTTTTATTTTAAATTTTTAAATTAATAAGAACATATGCTATTTGATTCTTTTGTTTTAAACTGATGTGGAACAGATGCTTTAGAAATTGATAAATACAGATGCTACAAAATATCTTGTTGAAACTGTTTGCAAACAATTTCATGTTGAATTTAAACTTGTATGTTCACTGAGTTACTTCTTTGCCTTGATTCACTTGGTCATTTCTTTGGGTCTGCATTTTTGGCTACTGCCTATGGGGTCTACTTTTTAACCTGACAAGCATTTGATTCACCGGTAACACTTTAGTCTCTTGAGTTGTTTACTGCCATTGTTGTTTGCATCTTGATAAGGGTTGCACTGCAGTTGATTCACTTCACTTGTGGTCTTCATTTTTTTCATTTGAAACTTCTGTTTCAATTCGCATTTCTTTGAAACTTGAGTTGCACACTACTGTCTTGCATGATTTTGATAAAATGTGAAATATTACATGTTGCTTCGTACCATGCTTTAGTTGTCTGCATCCCATATCTTTGCTCTTACAATATGAACAGACCCTTGAAACCATATGTTATCTTGTTGTTTGAATCATTGCTTGATGTTATATATGTATGTAGATAGTGTGTCTGCTTGTCTGCATTTAGGTTGTATTCATATATACCTACCACTGTTGCATTATTTGCTTCACTTGAGCTTTTTTTGTAACTATAGCCTATTGTGTTCAGCTTGAAAACTTTGCATTTTCCAAATTTTGATAGGTTCAGTCTTCATTTTTGTCTTCCCAGTGTTCATGCACTTGGGTTTGTAGCAGTTTCCATGACAAGTTGCATCCTGAAGCTTGATCATTGTTTCACTGTCTTGATCATTTTTTTTCTGATAGCCTGTTGTTTACACTTTGATGCTGTTTCATGGTTTCACTTGTCTTCACTTCTGTTTGTTCCTAGTTGATGTGGCATTGTGCCTTTGGTCTGCATTGAAGTTGTATTCATATCCATTTTGTTTGCATCACCTGATATGTTTCAGCCTTCCTATCCATTGTTGTTGCATTATCTGATATGTTTCAGTTTCCATGTCAAAGTGGTATCCATGCTGTGCACTTAGGTCCAGTCAGAGTGTTTGCAGAGGAGATGAAGTGTTTAGGCAGAGGTAGGAAAGTAGTGTGTGTGTGGATCTGTGACCCGAAGCAGAGAAGGGATTGACTCGAAGTAGTGGCCTAGCTGACTCGAAGCAGCTACATATTTTCTCGAAGCAAGTGTGGTTTGGCTCGGGTATGTTGAAAGATAGGCTAGAAAAAAGAGAGAAAAGAAAAGGGCTGTGCACGTGTACGTGTATACCCCGGTGTATCATAAGACAACCCAACCTTTTGCCTTAGTCGTCAGTCTTTAGGAAAATTTGCCGTAAATTTTGGGTTAACCCGGTTCTCGTTAGGGTACGTTTTGGTCACGGTACACGGTGGAGTGGTCGAGCAAAGCCAAAAACAAATTCCGTTCTATTTTAAATTTTTCTTGACCATAAATTCTAAAGTCACGTTTCAAATTATTTGAATTTGTTCTAGATTTGAATCTAGGCGATATTCGAGAATTTTGACCGTTATTCTCTGTCGGTCTGTACCGGGAAACGTCGTTTTAAATTCAAATTTTCTGCAACTCTCAGGTGAGTATTTCTCACCAGACATACGTATTTATATTTCGTAAATTATTGCAAGTGTATGTGTAAAATTTTATGTCACTATTATCTGTCTGTAGTGTAATATAAAATGATGAACCCCATTTAAATTGACACCTCATCAGTTATTATCTGTTGTATTATATCTGCAGTTATATTATGTTATTGTTTATTTACTGCTTAAATCCCCACTGCAAGTTCCCTGTTATATATATATTGTTATAGGCTGAAATGATAGGCCTAAATGATTATCGCTGTTAAATTATGCTGTTAACTGCTTAACTGTTAAACTTGGGATTGCGGGTTTGAAATGATAGGACCCGGGATATTTGTAAACTACGGATTGAAATGATATAAATCCGTACCACTTGACCTAGGCTAGAAAACTATATACAGGCCCGTGGTCCTTATAATATTTTCTGAAATATTTAAAATTATTTTGGAAGTTAAATATTTGATTTATATCTTTAAAGGAATTTATATTGATTTTTAATAAGTTATAAATAAAGAAATAAATAAATATTTGAATAAATTTATGGAATATAACTTATTTGGTAAATCGGGATTTTGAAAGAATAAGATTTCAGTTAATAAATGAATAAATAAATAGGTTATATTTGGAAATATTTATCAAGTTAAACAATCTATTACAGCATTTAAATGCTGTCTTTTGAAATTTGACTAGTTTTACCCATAACTTTAGGTAGCATTTCCTAAGTGCTATGGAATCTAGAATTTGATTGCTCTAAAATTTATGGAATTTGATAAATTTTATTTTACCTTAAGTTTTGGAAAAACTTAAGACATAATATTTATAACTGTATTTTCCTAAATAAATTAAAGATAAATATTCTGGTATTAAGTAAATTTTGGGAAAAATTTAATGGTTAAAATTTGGAGTTTTATTTATGGAAATTATGGGAATATTCAAGACTAAAAATATAAAACATTGATTTGTGAAAGAATAAAACCCAAACTAAGTTTTGAATAGTAAATACTCCAATTGGATATATATAAAAAATTGAAATGGTTTTGGGAACATAAAGGGATATTTAAATTATGGTTAAACTTTAAATAAAGAAATATATTTGTGAAGCTATGTAAATTATCTTCTTTACAAAGTAACCATAAAGTTAACCCATTTATATATATACCGTTGAATGTCCAAACCATTGTGTTTGGGAGTTATGGATTTAAGTAAAGTTTCCAAAACATTATCCTTTGAAGATATAATTCAAATATTTGGTCTCCAGATATTATAAACAGTATGGTTTTGGAAAGAATTATATTTGAATATAACGATATCCTATTGTTTTGGGTTTTAAAATGATATCGTATCTATAGTTTTGAAATGGAAATGTTTATTCTGATTTAAAGTATAAACTGTTTTTAAATAACCACGGGTTATAATAACGAAGGGTTGGCAAAGAGACCGGGATCGGATATGGACATACTCTCTGTCGATACCGAAAACCACTTTGACTAACCGTGTACGCGGTGGAGATTCCAGAATGAAGTAGGTTGGTGGTGACGGTTTCTTGAAAGGTATATACGTGGACCCGACTCCCGTGAGTTGGCATAAGGTGGCTAAAACAGGAGCGATTCTCGGATTAATGAGGTAGCTCCTCTGATCGAACGCACTTCTTCGTATACCATTCTATTGCTTATGTGATTGTTTGGGTGCACCCTTTGATTTGGGAGTGTTGTTCGAGGTGGGCGGTTGCTGCGGCTTCGCGTTACCACCGGTCCGGATAGCAATTGGTATATCTACCCTGGCATTGCCTAGTTGTGCCGTGTCACCTACCATATCGAGCCTTGTACGAGTTTGGTTTTCTCCCGTAGCCCGTGTGGTATCCTCTAGTTGCTTCCCGAGTAGGAGGAGCTATGATATTGGATGGACTACTGGGACTATTACGTGTTAAGGGCTATATGGGTAACCCCTTAATGCTAAGAAATAAGTATGTTTACTTTATAAATAGACACTATTATAATAGCGCAATATACTACATAGTAAATAGTTTAACGGATCCTTAGAGGATGGGCGGTCCCAGGCATCCTTTGAGTTACTTGCTATATATTACAGTACACTTGATTTAGCTTACATTATATAAGTATGTATGTCCTGACTCGAGTGTTTTGTTTTATTGTACGCTCGGGTCAGCCTGAGTTGCAGCTTCAGTTTCTTCTCCGTAGCTAGGACACTCAATAGATCATTCGTGCTATTGGAAGTTGTTTCAGGCTTTATCCTTTCTGGAATTCAAGACTTTGAAGACTCTCTATCTGTGTATGTTAAAATTTGTATTGAGGATTATAGACAATGTAAGTTCTGTTTTGTAAAGATGTATCAGTGGCTTCATGAACCACTAAATTTTAATTTCCGCTGCGAGATTCTGATATCTGTGTATGTGATTGTGTGATTTATTTACTGTATATTCTGAGTTTTGCCAAATTTATTCTACAACGCAGTATTTTGAACAATTCAAGTCCGACATGTGCGGATGCGAGTGGTTGAAAATACTGGGACGTTACAGCTGGTATCAGAGCTTTGGCTCTAGGCAAAACTCAGAATATATGGTAAATTTGATTTACAGAATCACCTTCATTTGAGATTGAATCTCTTCCTTTTCGAATTTTGGAACATTCCCTGTGGTTCCAAGGTTCATTCGTGTCCCTCATTTTTTTCATCTACTTTAGATTTTGGAGTGCCCCATAACTCCACTTCGGATGATCTTTATAGTGAATTGGCGGTTTCGCCATTATTCTAATAAAGGGGTGAAACTCCTTTACCATTAGCATTGATTCACCGGAGATTTATATTTATCCTCGGGTTATATGCCAGTATCTTCGGTTATTCCGAACTCTATCTCTTCAGATCAAATATAGATTTAACCCAATCACATCGATCCGACTCTTTAAGTCACGGATAACTAGGTCAAGGTTGTCCGCGATTCATATAAACTCACCCAGTTCCTTATTTTGATATTAAATCATCAGTCTTTCTGATTTCCATTTATCTTGAATTCTATTTGATTTGAGTCCATCAAATTTGAGTCTCTATCCTTGTTTTGAAAAATTTTATTCCTATATTTGAAAATAAAATCTAATATTATATATAAGTATGATTTTCAGAATTTTATAATTAATTTAACTAGTTGTCAAAAAGATAATAGTTTTGATTTTATTTATGGTTTTGTAAGATAGAATAAAAATTTGAATATAAACAATGGATATAAATTAATTTAGAAACAGAAATGAATCTAAAACAAGAACTTGAGAATTCAATTTCTGATGATTTCAAACCTTGGGTTTAAAAAGTTTTAAAGGATATATTATTTAGAGTATTTTTATAGAAATTTGTTTCCAAAGAAATTTTAAAATTAGTGCTTTCCTCTTTGTCGCTGGAAAATAATTTCGGTGATGACTGCAGCATCATCGACATTCATTTTCGAGTTTCGAAGGGAAAAGACCATCCTGTAGTCTGGCTACAGTATTTCCTTGAGTTTTTAATTGATTTGAATTTCTTAAGTATGATTTAATATATATAGATATATAATTTAAAATTGATTGACATATTACGTATATATATTTATTTATCTCTATATGGTTTGAGGGGAATCAGAAATTTAATTCTTAAAATTTTATCTTAAGAAATTTCATTTCAATATAACTTACCTTGATTTTCAAAAGTGAAAAATGAATCTGGATAATATACAATATAAAAAGGAGGTTATAAATAAAATTTGAGTGGTTATAATTAATGTTATACACTTAAATTTTAGTTATAAAAAAAAAAGATAAATAAAGGTAATATAGAGATAAGAAAAATATATTTGGAAGGAATGTTTTGTAATAAGGATTGTTTATCTTAAAATCATAGTTAATTAATGTCCAAGGAAAATATTATGAAAAGAAATTTGATTGTTATATTTGCTATAATAAATATTCTATTTATGAAATAGACATGTCTTGAAAATAGATAATTATGATTTAAATAGTTAAGACATATTTCAATATCACTAAATTTTGATAAATTGAGAATTGGTTTTCCATTGGAAATTTCAAGAAGGAATATCTTATTTATTAAAATAGGTATTTCAAACAAAGTGTTAGGTTATTTGTTAAAATTAAGAATTAAATGCAATAATAAACTGATTAGGAGTGCTATCATATCTACTATAGCATATTATAAGTGCTGATGTCTCTAACAATAAAAATTTGTTTTGAAATTCTTATAATTGGATAAATGAACTCAGGAATATTTAAACTTTGATATGAATATTATTTGGCATTGAAACTGAAAGATATAAATGAGGATTATTTTGATAGTAATATGATTTTAGTAATATGATTTCCAAATAATATCTATAGATTTTAAATGACTTTCAAAGTATTATGATTTCAAAGGCATTATGATTTCAAAGTTATTATCTTACTTTGTTTTCAAACTATCTTCGAGTATCCTTGGTTTCCCTATCTGCTACGGATTGGGAAGGCTATTGCTTATTCCAGTCTGTTTAGAAATCTTTGTATAATCTTTGAAATCTTTGTTACCCATCGGGACCTGAGCACCGCTGAGCACCCAGAGCATGACTGTCAAACTGAAAAGGGTATAATCCGATTCTAAGGATCTTCTTCGTGCTTCAAATACCGGAACTATTCGTTTACGGTACTTGTTTATCTAGCTTATCTTCCTGTTGTTTCTCTTTTTCGTTCCTTTTCGAGGACGAAAAGTTCTTAAGTGGGGGAGAGTGTAACAACCCTAATTTTTAGCTATTTTATTTTATTTTAATTATTTAATTTTTAAGATATTTTATATAAATTGTGTTTAAAGATATAGTTTAATTATTTAATTTGAAGATATATTTTATAAAATTGCATATGCCAATAAAATCTAATAATAACTGTGAATTTTTAAGCTATGTTGGAACAGTTGAATTTCGCGTTCAAAAGACGCGTCAATTTTAGGGTATAAGCAACGTAATAAAACGTGTGTTTCTAAAATGATATTTTTACAGAAATTTTTGATGTTTTAGACTGCGTCTGTTTAACGTAGTGTAAAAATCATATTTTCATATTAATTTGAAGAAAAATATCAGTCAGTAACTTTATAGCAACCGGTACTCTGTTAACTAACAGTCTGATTTTCAATAAACTTGTATACGTTTTCCACTCTTATAGCCAACATAAATATTTACCATTTCATTTATTGTTTTCAAAACTAAAAAAATCAAAATGTATATATGAAATGAGATGGACACAAAGTAACGAACAAACATTAAAACCAGACATATATTCATTGCATACGTTTTTTTTTTTTTGCTTTGCCTTAAGTTTGGCCAGTTCATACATTTGATACAAATCAAAACTTATGTAAATATAAATGAATCATCATCTTTTACTCATGCTATCAATACGTGAGAAACTGTTGAATTCAAAAATTGATAATCCATAAATCACGCAAGCTCTAAGTAACGTATTATCAACCTTTGCTCTGCTTCATCAGTCATCAACCTATAATCACGCATTTATATTTATAACTGAAGAGAAATCATATGAGTCAACATTCAACATAAAACTGATACATCTTTTCTCTTCCCCTGATCTCGCCAGGTATCACATCTATTAAAAATATAACGTAAAACATATCTTAGCCTTCCACTTTATCAACTGAAAACTCTCGAACATGATCAAGCAAATATGTATGGAACAGTTATTTCTTTTGCCTTGTTGAGTGAAAGCTTTTTCAATTGATTTCCAAAAAAAAAACACTCAACCAATTAAATGGTATAAAATAGGGTAATCAAGTTTTATAAACTGGAAAATTTATTTTGCCAAGCATCACGCATTGATAACTCTCCTGGTTTATTTCTTTAACCACGTGTACCAGCAATTATCAAAAAGAAAACTGAAATGTGCATTAATCTGGAAGATGTTAAACCAAACAATTATTTACTGGTATAAATGGTGAAATCAAATATGTAGTTAATAGGCAGCTTAAATCACGCAAGCTAATATATTCATAACGTTGTAACTAATACTTTAAACCCATTATTTAACAAACCATAAATCACGCACGGATATTTTCATATTTTCAAACTTTATATAGGTTGTAACTCTCGGCCCCTTCTTGCTTTATTTCTTTTGTAACTGATACGTTATTTTTCCTCTAGAAATTAAGTCTCGGCCTATATGTATCTTTCACCTTTCTCTACTTTTTTTCTGCAAATTCCAGTCAGTCTTTGCTCAAATCAGGTAATAGTCTTTTATTTTCTTTCTTCCTATTCTAAGTTTTCTCTGCCATTTTGTTTGCTCGTCCATTTCATTTTGTACCACTACCTGAGTTGTTTAGATGAGTTGAGAGTGTGAGAAATATTGGTAGGCTTGTGGCTGATCTGGCTAGAACTAGGAAGAACATAGGATGTTTTGGCTGAAGCAGTTTGAATGTGGAGAGTTTTATTTTAGGCTTAAAACTGAGTAGTTGTATATTTTGGTTTCTAGTTGCTGTTGTTTGCTCAAAATCTGCTTGGATATTTTAATACTGATAAGAACAGATACTATTTGATTTTGTTTTAAGTTGGTAAAACAGATTTTACCCAAAGTTGTTTTTAAATTGATTAGAACAAATGCTACCAGATAATTTGTTTTATTTTAAATTTTTAAATTAATAAGAACATATGCTATTTGATTCTTTTGTTTTAAACTGATGTGGAACAGATGCTTTAGAAATTGATAAATACAGATGCTACAAAATATCTTGTTGAAACTGTTTGCAAACAATTTCATGTTGAATTTAAACTTGTATGTTCACTGAGTTACTTCTTTGCCTTGATTCACTTGGTCATTTCTTTGGGTCTGCATTTTTGGCTACTGCCTATGGGGTCTACTTTTTAACCTGACAAGCATTTGATTCACCGGTAACACTTTAGTCTCTTGAGTTGTTTACTGCCATTGTTGTTTGCATCTTGATAAGGGTTGCACTGCAGTTGATTCACTTCACTTGTGGTCTTCATTTTTTTCATTTGAAACTTCTGTTTCAATTCGCATTTCTTTGAAACTTGAGTTGCACACTACTGTCTTGCATGATTTTGATAAAATGTGAAATATTACATGTTGCTTCGTACCATGCTTTAGTTGTCTGCATCCCATATCTTTGCTCTTACAATATGAACAGACCCTTGAAACCATATGTTATCTTGTTGTTTGAATCATTGCTTGATGTTATATATGTATGTAGATAGTGTGTCTGCTTGTCTGCATTTAGGTTGTATTCATATATACCTACCACTGTTGCATTATTTGCTTCACTTGAGCTTTTTTTGTAACTATAGCCTATTGTGTTCAGCTTGAAAACTTTGCATTTTCCAAATTTTGATAGGTTCAGTCTTCATTTTTGTCTTCCCAGTGTTCATGCACTTGGGTTTGTAGCAGTTTCCATGACAAGTTGCATCCTGAAGCTTGATCATTGTTTCACTGTCTTGATCATTTTTTTTCTGATAGCCTGTTGTTTACACTTTGATGCTGTTTCATGGTTTCACTTGTCTTCACTTCTGTTTGTTCCTAGTTGATGTGGCATTGTGCCTTTGGTCTGCATTGAAGTTGTATTCATATCCATTTTGTTTGCATCACCTGATATGTTTCAGCCTTCCTATCCATTGTTGTTGCATTATCTGATATGTTTCAGTTTCCATGTCAAAGTGGTATCCATGCTGTGCACTTAGGTCCAGTCAGAGTGTTTGCAGAGGAGATGAAGTGTTTAGGCAGAGGTAGGAAAGTAGTGTGTGTGTGGATCTGTGACCCGAAGCAGAGAAGGGATTGACTCGAAGTAGTGGCCTAGCTGACTCGAAGCAGCTACATATTTTCTCGAAGCAAGTGTGGTTTGGCTCGGGTATGTTGAAAGATAGGCTAGAAAAAAGAGAGAAAAGAAAAGGGCTGTGCACGTGTACGTGTATACCCCGGTGTATCATAAGACAACCCAACCTTTTGCCTTAGTCGTCAGTCTTTAGGAAAATTTGCCGTAAATTTTGGGTTAACCCGGTTCTCGTTAGGGTACGTTTTGGTCACGGTACACGGTGGAGTGGTCGAGCAAAGCCAAAAACAAATTCCGTTCTATTTTAAATTTTTCTTGACCATAAATTCTAAAGTCACGTTTCAAATTATTTGAATTTGTTCTAGATTTGAATCTAGGCGATATTCGAGAATTTTGACCGTTATTCTCTGTCGGTCTGTACCGGGAAACGTCGTTTTAAATTCAAATTTTCTGCAACTCTCAGGTGAGTATTTCTCACCAGACATACGTATTTATATTTCGTAAATTATTGCAAGTGTATGTGTAAAATTTTATGTCACTATTATCTGTCTGTAGTGTAATATAAAATGATGAACCCCATTTAAATTGACACCTCATCAGTTATTATCTGTTGTATTATATCTGCAGTTATATTATGTTATTGTTTATTTACTGCTTAAATCCCCACTGCAAGTTCCCTGTTATATATATATTGTTATAGGCTGAAATGATAGGCCTAAATGATTATCGCTGTTAAATTATGCTGTTAACTGCTTAACTGTTAAACTTGGGATTGCGGGTTTGAAATGATAGGACCCGGGATATTTGTAAACTACGGATTGAAATGATATAAATCCGTACCACTTGACCTAGGCTAGAAAACTATATACAGGCCCGTGGTCCTTATAATATTTTCTGAAATATTTAAAATTATTTTGGAAGTTAAATATTTGATTTATATCTTTAAAGGAATTTATATTGATTTTTAATAAGTTATAAATAAAGAAATAAATAAATATTTGAATAAATTTATGGAATATAACTTATTTGGTAAATCGGGATTTTGAAAGAATAAGATTTCAGTTAATAAATGAATAAATAAATAGGTTATATTTGGAAATATTTATCAAGTTAAACAATCTATTACAGCATTTAAATGCTGTCTTTTGAAATTTGACTAGTTTTACCCATAACTTTAGGTAGCATTTCCTAAGTGCTATGGAATCTAGAATTTGATTGCTCTAAAATTTATGGAATTTGATAAATTTTATTTTACCTTAAGTTTTGGAAAAACTTAAGACATAATATTTATAACTGTATTTTCCTAAATAAATTAAAGATAAATATTCTGGTATTAAGTAAATTTTGGGAAAAATTTAATGGTTAAAATTTGGAGTTTTATTTATGGAAATTATGGGAATATTCAAGACTAAAAATATAAAACATTGATTTGTGAAAGAATAAAACCCAAACTAAGTTTTGAATAGTAAATACTCCAATTGGATATATATAAAAAATTGAAATGGTTTTGGGAACATAAAGGGATATTTAAATTATGGTTAAACTTTAAATAAAGAAATATATTTGTGAAGCTATGTAAATTATCTTCTTTACAAAGTAACCATAAAGTTAACCCATTTATATATATACCGTTGAATGTCCAAACCATTGTGTTTGGGAGTTATGGATTTAAGTAAAGTTTCCAAAACATTATCCTTTGAAGATATAATTCAAATATTTGGTCTCCAGATATTATAAACAGTATGGTTTTGGAAAGAATTATATTTGAATATAACGATATCCTATTGTTTTGGGTTTTAAAATGATATCGTATCTATAGTTTTGAAATGGAAATGTTTATTCTGATTTAAAGTATAAACTGTTTTTAAATAACCACGGGTTATAATAACGAAGGGTTGGCAAAGAGACCGGGATCGGATATGGACATACTCTCTGTCGATACCGAAAACCACTTTGACTAACCGTGTACGCGGTGGAGATTCCAGAATGAAGTAGGTTGGTGGTGACGGTTTCTTGAAAGGTATATACGTGGACCCGACTCCCGTGAGTTGGCATAAGGTGGCTAAAACAGGAGCGATTCTCGGATTAATGAGGTAGCTCCTCTGATCGAACGCACTTCTTCGTATACCATTCTATTGCTTATGTGATTGTTTGGGTGCACCCTTTGATTTGGGAGTGTTGTTCGAGGTGGGCGGTTGCTGCGGCTTCGCGTTACCACCGGTCCGGATAGCAATTGGTATATCTACCCTGGCATTGCCTAGTTGTGCCGTGTCACCTACCATATCGAGCCTTGTACGAGTTTGGTTTTCTCCCGTAGCCCGTGTGGTATCCTCTAGTTGCTTCCCGAGTAGGAGGAGCTATGATATTGGATGGACTACTGGGACTATTACGTGTTAAGGGCTATATGGGTAACCCCTTAATGCTAAGAAATAAGTATGTTTACTTTATAAATAGACACTATTATAATAGCGCAACATACTACATAGTAAATAGTTTAACGGATCCTTAGAGGATGGGCGGTCCCAGGCATCCTTTGAGTTACTTGCTATATATTACAGTACACTTGATTTAGCTTACATTATATAAGTATGTATGTCCTGACTCGAGTGTTTTGTTTTATTGTACGCTCGGGTCAGCCTGAGTTGCAGCTTCAGTTTCTTCTCCGTAGCTAGGACACTCAATAGATCATTCGTGCTATTGGAAGTTGTTTCAGCCTTTATCCTTTCTGGAATTCAAGACTTTGAAGACTCTCTATCTGTGTATGTTAAAATTTGTATTGAGGATTATAGACAATGTAAGTTCTGTTTTGTAAAGATGTATCAGTGGCTTCATGAACCACTAAATTTTAATTTCCGCTGCGAGATTCTGATATCTGTGTATGTGATTGTGTGATTTATTTACTGTATATTCTGAGTTTTGCCAAATTTATTCTACAACGCAGTATTTTGAACAATTCAAGTCCGACATGTGCGGATGCGAGTGGTTGAAAATACTGGGACGTTACACCTAGTTACAGAGGTAACCTGGCATTGTGTTGGTAAAGATCCGGGTAGGTTCTCGAGACGTCCCTCCAGAGGCCTAGAGTCAGGTTATCAGTTATTTGGCAGCGAAGTCCAGAAGTTTCTATGGAGATCTGGAGGCAAGCTGGATGGCGAGACGTACCACTTATACTATGTAGAGTCCGTTTGCGTCTGGGTTAGTGCAAGTCAACTTTTATTGTACACAAGTTGCTATAACTGCCAGTGTTTGTATTGTTTCGTTGTAAACTCTGATAATGTGATGTATAAACTGATATAGTACTTTTGTTTTAAAGATATTCATTTACCTATTTTATGTTGTTCCGCTGTGAATTATGAGATTCTGTTATTGTTTCCTTTTCTTCTTCTTCTACCTCTTTCTTCTTTAAACCCGAAGACTCGTACATTTGTTCCACTTTGGGCTGAATTGTTGTGGATTTTGCCAGCTCAAAAGGGGTATGGATTTGCGGGCCTTTACAGAGTTATCGTAGATAACATAACATGTATGATAATTCCTACTGCCAATGCATAAAGAACTAATCTCACATGCTCTACATTAAACAATTTAATAAGGTATCTTTGCATATCAATTTTTAACATTCCCAGTATCTTTTATTTTCATTATAAAAGACATCATTTACACTCTAAAATTGAGCATTAAAACAACTAAGGTTGATTTTAACACAAGTGCATCTTTAAAATCAACAATGTGTTGTTATAGTTTAGAAATATCAGTGTACCTTTTAATGTTCTTTCTTATCAACACACGCTTCCTCTGCATTTTGATTGATAATCAATTTGTTTGATTTCGATCAATTTTTTTTTTAATTTTGATACTTATAAAATGATACTTTCTATCATTTCTTGGATCATATCCAAAGACCCACACAATCAACATCCTCCAATTGACTTCGAGACATTTTTGGTGATTATGTGTAAACAGCTTTAAACCATGATTTAGAATTTTCTGTTTCAATACATATGTATCAAACACAAAGTCATATTATGTGGTAAATTTGTGAGTAAATCCGAATTAACTTGAGCATGTTGAATACTGAATCTATTATGCTAATTTCAACAATTGAAATTTGCGATATTATTATTATCAACATTGCTTATTTAATTCCAACCACATTAGTCTTGCTTATAAAGACACAATCGCGGCCAATGGATCACATACCTTCGGTTACGACTATCAAAATCATATTTTGATAGCGCATTTGGAATTCTTTTGGATTTGCGCATCAACCATATTATAGAGTCAACACTCTTAATGGTTTAATTAAGCAACCGATGGTTATATATTTTCGGTATTGATAAGAAACTCATAATTTCACTTGTGCAATAATACTTATTAGACACTCTAATACGATGTTTTCGTTTAGGTTAGTTAAATTCATTTCATCTCATCTAATTAGTTCTATCTATAGATCGTATCTATTTCCATTTTACTGCAATAATTCTTTAAATAAATTCCTTTACAATGAAGTTTGTATTTCTTGAAACAACAATTGTTTCTTAGTGCAACAGAATAGGTATTCATAAACGTTTTATAAGTTTCTTTATTTATAATAATGATTTGGTTTTATTTTACAAAACTTATGTTCAAAACATAAATATGTCATCCAATGGCAGTCTTTCCCAAAATCCTTTTGGGCAGATTCATACAAGATCCCTTATGAACAATTATTACGTGCAATCTTTCGACTCGCACAACCTGCCAACTCCCTAACTTAGGATATGTTGGTGTTTCTTATAAACCCTTATCTTGTGTGAGTTTTTAAACTGTTATTCAGATGAAATAATATTAATCTTGTGTACTACTCTTAAATACATGACCTTATAGAAAGGAACCAACTCAACTTCACTCACAATTAATCGTACATTAGCCAATAAATTTCGATTATTTCTTATTGATTCATCATTATGTATTACATGGAGGAGTGACTTTTTTAGATTGAATCTTTATTCATTTTTACGTACGTTTAAAACCTTTTCCAATATACTCACTCATTCGATCAAATTGTACCATTTCTATCCCATGTTAATTTATTTACTTTTGTTTTCTACTCTATGAGTTTACTATAAATATACTACAAGTGTATCAAATACACATGTCCATGTCAGTAATAACTCATCGGTGAATATTACAAAGTACATGGAACTATTTTGGTATTAATAAACTTATGGTTGCATACATCTATCCGAAGAGTTCATCAACTCTTATGATGCTTCCACTAATATGGTGCACAACTCTTCAATTGTTAGAGATATAATTAACCAGTGTCATATGATTCATAATCATCATATAATAAAAATTATTTCTCAAAGTTATGACTTAGTCTATAATTCCAAAATAATTGTAAATAATTTGAGATACTTTTGTATTGTCAATGCATCACTTTTGTTGTGAAAACAATTACCACGTCATAGTTTTTATTTCATAACGAATATTCATAATATTCATATTGAAATATAGCTACTTCTATTTCTCGTCAATTACCGAAAAATAACCATTATTTCATAAACAATGTTCGGTACATTTTATGAATTTTTTTCATAATACGATGCAATCAATAAGTGCTATACAACATTGTCCCTCTATTTCTGTCATTACTATAATAACGTACTAAATTTGGAGGCCCATCATCCACTTAATACAATTTATTTATTTCATACTGTACCTAATTTTCAACGGAAAGTTCTTTGATCAACTACCCTAAACTCAATGAAATAAATCAAATAGAAAACAATTTTCTATATGAAAATACATTTCGAAATAGAAATCACATTTATCATTCCAATGTTAAGTATCAATCATCATTATTACAATTCTCGTTTCCATTGCTTCTTTATGAAGCAAACATGACGATTCACTCTCTTCATCCCAACTATGCCATAGATCATATCTACTCTTGTATATTCGCTATTATTTCTAAATGGTAATATCATTCAAAAAAAAACCCTTACTACAGTTCACAACATACTCTTTATAAAAGGGCATTCAATTATCCTTAGCTTTTAAGGATATTACTTAAACAGATCAAAATGACATTTCAGTGATCGAGTACTTTGATTTACATTGTAGTTTTGGACTATTGTTAAGTTTAACATGATACGATCCTTTTGTAATAATCAGATTGAATACTCAATCTCACACTAAGGTTTTGTTTGGTTTTTCGGATAAACTAATTTCATCGAAATATAGTACACTAGAAACTTTAACCATTCACCATACAACATTTCTATGGAATTGTATATGGATCAAATATCCATATCTTGTATTTGTGACGACCGCCCATGACTCCCGCACCAAAACAAGGAAATAATGCGCTGAAAGGCGTGCCAGGCAGCCATGGACGATAGTCAGGGTAAAACAAAACAAAAGAATCTCTATCGTACAACTCACAGCGCATGGATAAAATACAATAGAGAAATATAATATAGTGAAGCTCCATAGAACAGAACATCATCATATAAGCATCACAGTAGTTTTATACAATCATCTACTCAAATCCATACATGAAAGCCTCACTACAAATCACTCAACCAAATACAGCAGCGGATACCCAGTACATATAGTAAGAAAACTAATATGCAAAGCCTCCTGCTCGTCTTCGTCATCTTCATCGTAGAACTCCTAGCACAGCACCTGTCACCTGCTACCTAGTCTGCCCATCCCAACATGGATGAACAGCCCAAGGTAATAAGAGGAGACATAAAACCTTGAGTCAGACAAAGTCTTAGTGAGCAGTAAATTAACTATCAAACATACCAAAAGAGCATAAAGGATAAAAGGAATAGGAACCAAACCATCCCACTCCACCTCTTCCTACAGTGATAGCCCCAGACATACACTAAGGAGAAGCAAGCATAACAACATAGACAATTAAGGTAAAGCGAATACCACTCGAGTCAAGGACGATGTTTTCCAAATACAAACCCCCAAGGCCTAAACCAAGATCAGATAAGCACCCAGAAAACACCGCTCTTGAAGCCGAATGATAATACAACCAAACATCCATGACTCTGGCTATCACTGTTATCCTTGCCTCGATTTCACCGTTAGCTGAATGACCATCTGTCAAGGGTTAATGGTAACCCCGGTTCTAACCATAACTCCGCACACTGCCTTGTGCCTAGGACTTATCTACTTTGCCCAGAGTACTCAACTACCTACCTGTAGTCTTTTGGGTGTCCCGACTACCTACCTGTAGTCGTTATGGGCGCCCCATGTACTCTTGCTTTTGAGCATGCTAGAACCTTCAACAACGACGAGATCCAAGCCTCCTAGCCATCCTTCTTGACGACTATCCTCATACAAGCTCAAGCTACCTCTTGAACAATCCATTATCAACCAACTTGAACTACTCTTCAAGTTATCAACATGCTTGGAATGATCCCTGCTTGGATTAAGCCAAGACTCACATCATACTTCGCTTCATCGCATCAAAGCAAAGTCTCAACTCAACAACATGGTTTGCCTCATCAAATCATGGCAAAGTCCCATCTCAACATCATCCAATCTATACATATGAGCTTCAACATCCGCTACATATGCCTTAAGCAGCTTTCACCATTCAAGAGCCTTCTTCCATAGCTTTTGAATCCTCTTTCATCATCTTGTTCCAAATCAACTACTAGCTAACTTGGAAACAATCAAATCAATCATACATTCAAATAATCAATCATTCAAACAAGATCTATTAAGCAATTTAAGCAATATCAACTATAATGGCAATTTCGTAAATAAACGAGCAAAAGTCCAACATATGTGAAATCATGGTTTTTAGCATAGATTTATCAATTATAAAACATGGGATTTGTCTCTAATGCTTATTAAACAAACTTGCATAAGTAAACATCTTCAAAAACCATGGATCTAGACTTCGATCTAAGAAAAATGCATGAAATCTCTAACTTTAACACTCAAACAAGCCACCAATCCAATATACTCCCTTGGATCCGCGTGAGAGATAACTACCACTCACCAAATCACCCAAACACTACAAAAACTACACACTTCAGATCTGGACAGCGAAGATCAAGGTTTGATCCGGCAATATCTCGCTCCAATCGATGAATTCTAGCTCGAACGGATGAAGATCTTCAACTTTGGCACTTGGATCTTCGATCTCGATCTTCGATCTTGGATGGATGTTAGAATTAGATTGGAATGGAGAAAAGAAGATGAAGAAATGTTGTAGTCGAGTCTTCAAAATGGCAGCACTTCGTCGCTTCGAAATCTGGTGCCAAAAAGTGAGCCGAACCCCTCTATTTATAGGCTGGAACCTCCCTGAGTCGTCGCCCCATGAGTCGGTCCCGACTCATCATGAGTCGTCCACGACTCATCTCCTGCCGACTCACGACCTAGCACAGCCGACCCTGCGACTTAACTAAACAACATATACTGCCGACTTAACACTAACCCAGATGCCGACTTAAATTCTACCGACTCAAAGACCTAACGACTCAACACAGCAAGAAGGTCACACGACTTAAGACACATACGACTTATCCCGGCCGACCTAAGCCTAATCCTTATCCCACGAGACACGACTCAACAACCCTGCCGACATACGACTTAATACCAGAGCCGACCTAACTAATCAACGACTCAACACCAAGCTGACTAACGACTTACGACTCATCGTTAAGTCGTGCCTACCGACTCAGTTGCAAACGACCTAACAACACAGCCTTATGGCCGACCTAAGTCCTAGCCGACTCAACTGCACAGCCTTCCGACTCAAGCCAACGACTCAATACACCAAGGCACAAGGTCATACGACTCAAACCCAAACCGACTCAACACCTACCGACTCACGACTCAAGACCAGTGCCGACTCAACATAAGTCGGTCACGACCTAAAAGCCTCCGACCTAAGACACTGCCGCGTTTTCCCCAAGTCCTAAGTCGTACGACGACTCAACAATACACACTCACGACTCAACTATGATGCCGACTCACGACTCATCAGGCCCTACGACTCAAAACCCTGCCGACTCATTATCCACGACCTAAGCCTAAACCCCTTAAGTCGCTACACCCTTAACCCGTTAACTCCTTAACTCGGCAAACCCTATGAGTCGTAACTCGTTGACTCGGCCACACTTCTTATCTCGGCCCTCTATGAGTCGGTCATCCTATGAGTCTCCTAACTTCTTGAGTCGGTCCATCCTTATCTCGGCCAACACTTTAAACCGCTACCCCTCCTTGAGTCGGTCCCCTATGAGTCGGTCACGACTCATCACTTGTACCCGGGTTAACTTCTAAACGACTCAAGCTAGAAGCAACACAAACAACACTAACAACCTGTAAATTCTACGATTTATCGACACGTAAAAATACGGGTCGTTACATTCTCTCCCCCTTAGGAATTTCGCCCCCGAAATTCCAAGCAAACAACAGCAATCACAATTATTCCGCATGCCTACCATCCATAGCAATCAACAAACCATGCAACCAATTCTAACCTAGCATGCAGAATTCTAAGACTTAGAACAAGCTACAAATTCATGAGATGTCACGACACTTTAGGGCAATACCTCGAAGAGTCCGGGATGAGCTGCCTTCATCCTCTCTTCCTCCTCCCACGTACAGTCGTTAACATCATCACTCCATTGTACCTTGAGCAACGTAATCGTCTTCCTCCTAAGCTGTTTCGTATCGGTTTCAACAATACGAAGCGGCTTACGAGGTCTCGAAACAACTGGATCAACCTCCAAGTCTTCACAGCTATCAGCAGAAACCACCGTAGTTGGGTCGTGCACATACTTCCGTAGATAAGATACATGAAAAACATTGTGCACACCCGCCATCTTTTCCGGTAACTCCAATCTATAAGCGAGCTTTCCAATTCGCTCGATAATCGGAAATGGTCCAACAAATCTCGGAGTCAATTTCCCTTTCTTCCCGAATCTAACAACATTCTTCAATGGGGAAATCTTCACAAAAACCATATCACCTACGTCGAATTCCAAATCCTTACGACGATTATCGGCATAACTTTTCTGACGATCTTGGGCTGCCTTCATTCGTTGCCGAATGATCTCTATACAATCTGAAGTCTGTCGAATCATCTCTGGCCCAAGTATCAGCTTTTCTCCAGTTTCCAACCAACATGTCGGAGAGTTACACGGTCTTCCATATAATGCCTCATATGGTGCCATACCGATACTCGACTGATAACTGTTATTATAAGCAAACTCCACCAAATGAAGGTGATCTTCCCATGATCCTCCGAAGTCCAAAACACATGCTCTAAGAAGATCTTCCAAAACTCAGTTGACTCTCTCAGTCTGACCATCTGTTTGAGGGTGATAAGCTGTACTCAAACACAACTCAGTTCCCAAAACTTCCTGGAAGCTCTTCCAAAATCTACTAGTGAACAATGGATCTCGATCGCTCACTATACTCTTCGGAACACCATGGAAACGAACTATCCACTTCACATATAATTCAGCCAACTTCGATGCAGTCCTAGTCGATCGAACAGGAATGAACCTTGCACTCTTGGTCAAACGATCTACTATGACCCAAATCCCTTCATTCCCTGCTCTTGTCCTAGGTAGACCATCGATAAAGTCCATCGACACTTGCTCCCACTTCCATGTAGGAACCTCTAATGGCTGAAGCAATCCACTGGGCTTCTTCTGCTCAGCTTTCACCAACTGGCAATTCATACACTTGGAAATAAAATTTCCAACATCCTTCTTCATACCTTCCCAGTAGTAGGTTCTCTTCATATCCCGATACATCTTATTTCCACCTGGATGAATTGTCAACTTCGAGTGATGACTCTCCCTCAGAACTTCATCTCTCAATCCATCTACATCGGGAACAACTAGTCGCCCTTGCTTTCGAAGCCAACCCTCTCGATCGACCTCGAATCCCTTATCCTTCTCCGGGTCCAATCCAGATTCCAAATCACAGATAATCTTGACAAGCTTATCATCTCCCCTTTGCCTCTCACCAATTCTTTCCACAAGAGTAGGCCTTATCGATAAGTTTGCCAACATCTCAGGTTCCAATTCACATCTAGGCCTGAAATCAAATCCAGCCAAATACTCAAGACTCTTCCATTCCGAAAACATGGCTCCCAATCCTGCATGTCTTCGTCTTAACGCATCAGCCACTGCGTTACCTTTCCCTGGAGTATAGGCTATACCAAAATCATACGATGCTAAGAACTCTAGCCACCGTTGCTGTCGAAGATTCAAATCCTTTTGGGAAAACAGATACTTCAACGACTTATGATCTGTAAACAGCTCAAATCTAACTCCCAATAGATAGTGTCTCCACATCTTCAAAGCAAACACAATCGCCGCTAACTCCAAATCATGAGTCGGATAATTCCTTTCATGCGGCTTCAGTTGTCGACTTGCATACGCAACAACTTTATCCTTCTGCATTAGCACCGCTCCTAGTCCAGTGCCACATGCATCGGTGTAAACCACCATCTCATCATTCCCACTTGGAATAGTCAAAACAGGAGCACTCGTCAATCGCTCTTTCAGGATTACAAAAGCTTGCTCACACTTATCATCCCATCTGAACACCTGGTTCTTCTTTGTCAATCCTGTTAACGGTGCAGCTATCTTGGAAAAGTCTTTGATAAACCAACGATAATATCCTGCTAATCCAAGAAAACTTCTCACATCAGATGCATTCTTAGGTCTAACCCAATCCTGGATCACTGCCACCTTAGCGGGGTCAACCGCTATTCCATTTCCAGAGATAACATGGCCTAAGAACCTCACTTCACTCTTCCAGAAGTGACACTTCGAAAACTTAGCCTTCAGCTGATGTTTCCGCAAAATTTCCAAAACAATCCTCAAGTGCGTCTTGTGCTCTCCCTCAGTTCTGGAATAAATCAGAATATCATCCACGAACACAAGCACGAACTTATTCGACTGATCTCTGAACACTCTATTCATAAGATCCACAAAATATGCTGGCGCGTTAGTCAACCCAAACGGCATTACCAGCCACTCATAAAACCCGGATGGTGTCCTGAAAGCAGTCTTCGGCACACTATCCTTCGCCACTCTCAACTGGTGAAATCCCGTTGCCAAATCCATCTGAGAAAACACCTTAGCCTCGTGAAGCTGATCAAACAAGTCATCTATTCTCGGCAATGGATACTTGTTCTTCCTAGTCACCTTATTCAGCTCACGATAATCAACACACAACCTCAACGATCCATCCGTTTTGGTTGCGAACACAACGGGCGCACCCCATTCGGACACACTTCTCCGAATGAATCCTTTCCGCAAAAGGTCATCAACTTGCACCTTCAGCTCTTGCTGCTCCCTCGGTGCCATTCGCCTAAGAGGCATCACAACAGGTCTGGCTCCCTCAATTAGATCGATACGAAACTCGATCTCCCTATGCGGCGGTAACCCTTTGACTTCCTCAAAGACATCACCAAACTCATTCACAATAGGCACCAATGACAGTCCATCCCGTGGAACAACTAGCGAATACATGAAGCTCATGAAGACGCCTTCTTCATGCTTACATCGTATCACAACCTTTCGCCCTTCCACATTCCCGACTGTCACCTCAAGCCTCTCACAATCAATCCTAGCCGCATACTTCCTAAGCCAGTCCATACCCAAAATAATTCCGAACCCCGCAAAGTTCAGAACAAAGCAATCACAAACAAACGAGCAATCATGACTCGACACAACTAGACCACGACATAACATACACAAACATGACGAACCCCCTACCGGATTAGTCACAACCAATGGCCTATCAACAATATCCGGTTTCATACCTAACCGGCTTACCAAATCATCACAAACAAAAGAATGCGACGCTCCAGTATCAAACAACACTCTAACTGGAACACCACAAATAGAAAGAGTACCTTGAACAACCACACTCTTCCCCTTCTCTTCAGCAGTAGGAGCTTTCGAAGACGATGGAACAGCCCCCAAAGCATAGGCTTGCACAACCTGCCTATCTTTCCTCGGTTCTGGACAATCCTTCTTGATATGTCCCAGCTTATCACAGTTGTAACACTTTCCCGGCACTTTGGGATTCTTACAATCTTTGTAAAGATGGCCCTTCTGCTGGCAGTTATAGCAAGTCACTTCACTTTTCGGCTTCTTCTGGCCATCCCTACCCCTCTGTTGCTGTTGTTTCCTCTTCTTATTGCCACTCTGCTGTGGTTTAGATCCTTCCCTAGCTACAGCAATAACAGAACTTTCCCTAGGAAACAAACTCTCATGCCTAAGAGCTTTTTCCACAAGCTTCTCAAATGGATCGTCCAGATGATCCACTAACTGCCTCCCAAGATAAGCATCCAGACCAGTCACAAACTTTTCATTCTTCTGGTAGGGAGAATCAATATATGATCTGGCATACTTAGACAAAGCTTCAAACTCAGAAATGTACTCAAGAACAGGCCTTCCCCCTTGCTTGAGCTCCACAAACCTCTTAAACAAGACAGATTTCTGGGAAGTAGAGATGAACTTAGCTTCAAATCTAACTTGGAATTGCTCCCAAGTAATCTCTTCTTCTGGAGTATCGATGGTGATAGAATTCCACCAATCAGCAGCTCTTCCCTGAAGCTGTCTCGATGCAAGCTTCCTCTTAGTTGCATCCTCAATCCCTAAGTCACCAAAGATTCTTTTGCAAGCATCAATCCATCTCTGCACCTCAATAGTCGACTCCGTCCCCAAGAAAACTTTCCCTCCAAGAGCAGTATAATCCTTGCAAAGCTTGGCAAAATCCACCGGTCTCGGAGCTTGGACTTGAACTCCCACATCCACAGATGATCCTGAAGCTGGTATTCTCCTCATGATTGAAGTCATCATGGCCTCAAACATAGGAGCATAATCAACAGCTTCCCTAGCATCACGGCTACCCCTCGCAGCTTGTCTCTCACTTCGACTCATCCTTAATATCTGTAAATAAGAATGATTAGAACACCTTAAGAAACAACTGCATAAGGAGTTCAAACCCTTCTAAACTACTATATTATATATAGTAATCATCCATCAAATTACAATTACGTCTCTCTTACGTAGTTACATCAGCGAGCGTTGGCTAAAATCGACTAACCAAAGCTCTGATACCAAATGTGACGACCGCCCATGACTCCCGCACCAAAACAAGGAAATAATGCGCTGAAAGGCGTGCCAGGCAGCCATGGACGATAGTCAGGGTAAAACAAAACAAAAGAATCTCTATCGTACAACTCACAGCGCATGGATAAAATACAATAGAGAAATATAATATAGTGAAGCTCCATAGAACAGAACATCATCATATAAGCATCACAGTAGTTTTATACAATCATCTACTCAAATCCATACATGAAAGCCTCACTACAAATCACTCAACCAAATACAGCAGCGGATACCCAGTACATATAGTAAGAAAACTAATATGCAAAGCCTCCTGCTCGTCTTCGTCATCTTCATCGTAGAACTCCTAGCACAGCACCTGTCACCTGCTACCTAGTCTGCCCATCCCAACATGGATGAACAGCCCAAGGTAATAAGAGGAGACATAAAACCTTGAGTCAGACAAAGTCTTAGTCAGCAGTAAATTAACTATCAAACATACCAAAAGAGCATAAAGGATAAAAGGAATAGGAACCAAACCATCCCACTCCACCTCTTCCTACAGTGATAGCCCCAGACATACACTAAGGAGAAGCAAGCATAACAACATAGACAATTAAGGTAAAGCGAATACCACTCGAGTCAAGGACGATGTTTTCCAAATACAAACCCCCAAGGCCTAAACCAAGATCAGATAAGCACCCAGAAAACACCGCTCTTGAAGCCGAATGATAATACAACCAAACATCCATGACTCTGGCTATCACTGTTATCCTTGCCTCGATTTCACCGTTAGCTGAATGACCATCTGTCAAGGGTTAATGGTAACCCCGGTTCTAACCATAACTCCGCACACTGCCTTGTGCCTAGGACTTATCTACTTTGCCCAGAGTACTCAACTACCTACCTGTAGTCTTTTGGGTGTCCCGACTACCTACCTGTAGTCGTTATGGGCGCCCCATGTACTCTTGCTTTTGAGCATGCTAGAACCTTCAACAACGACGAGATCCAAGCCTCCTAGCCATCCTTCTTGACGACTATCCTCATACAAGCTCAAGCTACCTCTTGAACAATCCATTATCAACCAACTTGAACTACTCTTCAAGTTATCAACATGCTTGGAATGATCCCTGCTTGGATTAAGCCAAGACTCACATCATACTTCGCTTCATCGCATCAAAGCAAAGTCTCAACTCAACAACATGGTTTGCCTCATCAAATCATGGCAAAGTCCCATCTCAACATCATCCAATCTATACATATGAGCTTCAACATCCGCTACATATGCCTTAAGCAGCTTTCACCATTCAAGAGCCTTCTTCCATAGCTTTTGAATCCTCTTTCATCATCTTGTTCCAAATCAACTACTAGCTAACTTGGAAACAATCAAATCAATCATACATTCAAATAATCAATCATTCAAACAAGATCTATTAAGCAATTTAAGCAATATCAACTATAATGGCAATTTCGTAAATAAACGAGCAAAAGTCCAACATATGTGAAATCATGGTTTTTAGCATAGATTTATCAATTATAAAACATGGGATTTGTCTCTAATGCTTATTAAACAAACTTGCATAAGTAAACATCTTCAAAAACCATGGATCTAGACTTCGATCTAAGAAAAATGCATGAAATCTCTAACTTTAACACTCAAACAAGCCACCAATCCAATATACTCCCTTGGATCCGCGTGAGAGATAACTACCACTCACCAAATCACCCAAACACTACAAAAACTACACACTTCAGATCTGGACAGCGAAGATCAAGGTTTGATCCGGCAATATCTCGCTCCAATCGATGAATTCTAGCTCGAACGGATGAAGATCTTCAACTTTGGCACTTGGATCTTCGATCTCGATCTTCGATCTTGGATGGATGTTAGAATTAGATTGGAATGGAGAAAAGAAGATGAAGAAATGTTGTAGTCGAGTCTTCAAAATGGCAGCACTTCGTCGCTTCGAAATCTGGTGCCAAAAAGTGAGCCGAACCCCTCTATTTATAGGCTGGAACCTCCCTGAGTCGTCGCCCCATGAGTCGGTCCCGACTCATCATGAGTCGTCCACGACTCATCTCCTGCCGACTCACGACCTAGCACAGCCGACCCTGCGACTTAACTAAACAACATATACTGCCGACTTAACACTAACCCAGATGCCGACTTAAATTCTACCGACTCAAAGACCTAACGACTCAACACAGCAAGAAGGTCACACGACTTAAGACACATACGACTTATCCCGGCCGACCTAAGCCTAATCCTTATCCCACGAGACACGACTCAACAACCCTGCCGACATACGACTTAATACCAGAGCCGACCTAACTAATCAACGACTCAACACCAAGCTGACTAACGACTTACGACTCATCGTTAAGTCGTGCCTACCGACTCAGTTGCAAACGACCTAACAACACAGCCTTATGGCCGACCTAAGTCCTAGCCGACTCAACTGCACAGCCTTCCGACTCAAGCCAACGACTCAATACACCAAGGCACAAGGTCATACGACTCAAACCCAAACCGACTCAACACCTACCGACTCACGACTCAAGACCAGTGCCGACTCAACATAAGTCGGTCACGACCTAAAAGCCTCCGACCTAAGACACTGCCGCGTTTTCCCCAAGTCCTAAGTCGTACGACGACTCAACAATACACACTCACGACTCAACTATGATGCCGACTCACGACTCATCAGGCCCTACGACTCAAAACCCTGCCGACTCATTATCCACGACCTAAGCCTAAACCCCTTAAGTCGCTAAACCCTTAACCCGTTAACTCCTTAACTCGGCAAACCCTATGAGTCGTAACTCGTTGACTCGGCCACACTTCTTATCTCGGCCCTCTATGAGTCGGTCATCCTATGAGTCGCCTAACTTCTTGAGTCGGTCCATCCTTATCTCGGCCAACACTTTAAACCGCTACCCCTCCTTGAGTCGGTCCCCTATGAGTCGGTCACGACTCATCACTTGTACCCGGGTTAACTTCTAAACGACTCAAGCTAGAAGCAACACAAACAACACTAACAACCTGTAAATTCTACGATTTATCGACACGTAAAAATACGGGTCGTTACAGTATTGGCTTTAGAGTTCGAAACTCATAGAATATGATACATGATCTTGACCAAATAAATGCAAAAGTGACCAAACTAAAAATGTATTCAGTAGATGTAAAATCAAGCACTTGCATGGGTGTTGAAACATTAACATGCAATAATCTTTTATTGATAAGTATATGTTATATTTCTATTTATCAAACTTCAATTCATTTGTATATCTTAACTGATAAACATTTTACCAATCTTATCAAATGCACAAATTTATCATTGTAATTAATTATAATATTATTTAACATGCGTTCTTACAATATTAGAAAGGTTAAATGTTACCATTTCATTTTTCTAATAAGGTTCCCACTGGTCTTTTATGTTTCTCCAAGCCCTAAGATGAAAAATAGAAGTCTTTCGACTTCAATAGTGGTTTTTGGGACTTGTTTGTCTTGATATTCGGACTTTGAACTTGTTCAACAAATCATAGCCCCACAAACGATGGATAACTTCTTATCGGTTGTATCACATGCAACTCCTAACCCATGTTTCTTTGTCCTAATCTCATTTCAACCTTGAGTTTTCTCTACAAATCGTAAGAGATTGTTCACTCGTACCTACCATATCGCAATAGTCTAAGTATAGTATATATATCTTGAGTTTGCTCGAAAAATACATATAGTTATCTTACCTCGTTTATTCAATAAATTAATAATACTACACATAACATCCCTATCTTGAGTTTGCTCAACAACTAAGGAGTATGTAAACAATTTATTAATATATATATATATATATGGTAGAGGATAACATTGTATTGAAGATTCATAATCTTTAATATATTATTGAGTGATATCAACTTATGGACTAATGTATTTCTTGTGAAATACCACCGTAATTCAAGTATCAAACACATCAGAAATCACGATATGCCTACATTTACGTGTGTATTTATTCCTTAAGTCTATTTGGGTTTCTTTAATGTTCCACCTTTAGTTTATACATTCATGTCATATAAGTTTTATTAGTATATAACTTTTATATTTCATATTACTTATATGATAGTCTTATATGTAATATTTTATTTAATTAAATCTTATTTAATTAATTTAAATTGAATAAATCTTTAATTAATTTTATATTAGTATTCCAATACAACATTTATATTGGACATATCTACTATAACCTTTATAGCGTATACTATAACCTTTATAATATAACACATATCTTATATAGATGTATTTTTATTTATTTAATTAATATTTAATTAATTTATTTAATTAAACAATTTTAAGTAAATTATATTAATTTAATATTTTATCTTATACACATACATGTATACTTATGTCATCTTAAACACTTTTACATAACATAACATAACACATATCAACATATATCATACATGCATATATATATATATATTAATTAATAAACTTTAATAATTAATTTGTTTTATAAATCTTATTAATAAATTTTAAATTTCAAACTTAATATTTAAATAATTTCAAACATTTTGAAATTTTCATTACATTTATAAACATTTTGAAAATTTATGTTATATTATAACCAATTATAATAAACATGTTTTTATTTTAAATTTAGCTTTTAAATTTAAAATATTGTCCTAATTTTCAAAATTATCCCAAGGCCCGATTCAAATTTGGTATAATTTATCAGGGGGAACCTTTAGGCTTACTTCACCTTTCCGGCCAGACACGTAACCAGGTAGGAAAGGGTACTTCATTACCCAATTCCAACCCTAGATGTCGTCTTTCTAGACACAATGCGCAAGCTTAATTAGTTAGCTCTAACATGACTAATTTAGACCGCATAGGCTATTGGGTTATGAAACCATTGTTGGAACCGGGACATCCCACAGTGGAAAAAATGGATGAATTCAAAAAAATTAGTCATTTTGAATCTTTAATATGCCTATGAAGTCTAAATATACTTAGAACTTTTTTAAGTTTCTTTTAAATAAAATCAATATTTTATTTAACTCATAAATAAAGTTTCACTTTAATTTAATGTATACGTAAGTTAGAGTATATCAAATATACTCTTATATACAAATTTTTGTGTAGCGTTTACTTTTCAAATTTATTTAGAAAAGGAAATATTTCATTTCTTTCTCTTAACTTATTTAATTAATGAGGGGCACAAATTTATTTAAAGAATAAAACTTTTCATTTCCTTTCTCTTAAATGAGTGGGAACATAAAGTTAGTCAGAGATGGAAACTTTTAATTTCCTTCTCTTAAATAAATTAAATAATTGGTTAATAAAATAAAATTAATAACTAATCTAAATGTGACATGAATTGTAAATATATCCATAGTTAATATTGTGCGAGTGCAACATATAAGGGGTGTGCATAATCAGCGGTAATTAATATGTATACATAAAACTGTGCACTTAATGCCCCGCTATTACCACGCTATAACCCTGCTATATCTCATAAAGCATTTCTACCGCTACGATTTTTCCATATAACCCCAAATCTTAATATCACTTGAAAATAAAAAATCATTTATTTTACCGCTTTAAACATGTACAATTTATAAGGAAAATAATTCACGCGCGAAGCGCGTGCCGTGACACTTATTAATAGTTGGCGTAGAAACACAATCTTTTGGCCCGACCGTAAAATACCAAAAATACCCTTATGCAAACAAAAGGTCGGGAAATCAAATCCTACAAAAAACAAAAATTAACATTATTTTTATATATAAATTTTGGATTGTAAGTAAAGTTACAATTTTGAAACTGTATTACAACAAAAATTGCATTTATTTTCTTTATTTGTTTTCAATTTATTTTTACCAAAACCATAAAGAAATTTTATATTTTATAATTTTAAAGGAACATTTTGTACATACGTGCATTGCACGTGTAATAAAATCTCATAGTTATAATATCTTTAGTGTCACACATTTTTTGTGTCAGCGTGAACTATTAAAAACGCCCGTAATACCAAATTTTAACATCGCTTGAAATATAATATAATAATTAAATTTCTTTTGCAAATTTAAAGAGTACGTCTACAAATATTATCAAATCTTAATATCTAAAAATATGATATAACAAATAAACTTCTTTTACAAATTCAAAAAATCGATCTTCAAATACTATTAAATCTTAATATCATTTAAAATAGGATCTAACGAACAAATTACTTATTAATATTATAAATATAGATACAAACTTAAGGGGAAAAAATAGATTTTGCAACTTAGAAATAAAATTTAAACTAACAACAAATGATTTCAGCGCAAGAATACGTTTAAATTATTTTCTCTTGAATGTGCTAAATATATACAAATTGAAGAAAAACAATTCGCCTAGCAAGTGCATATCATCAGTATCGACGAAGAGCGTGTGTGCGGCTATCAAGTGCGAAGCCCGTGCGGCTCGTACTTAAGAAATGCCTTCAAATTTATACACTGTGGTATTTTATTCTAGATCGTTTATTTACGAGGGGAAGCAGTAATAAAGCAGACGAATAAAACGAATCAACGCTTTGCATTCCCAATTCGATTTCCAGATTCATCATCTTCGATCACTCTGCACTTTTCCCAGGCACTGTTAAATCAACGATGCTTTCCAGCTACAAATCCTATCCTTTTCTACTTCACTTAGGCTCACTCAATCAATTCCGGCATACGTATGTCTCTTTTTTGTTCCCTTTATATTTCGATTACACAAATTACATGTTCTTTCTTCAGTTACAAAATTCTGCTTAGTTAATTTGATTGTATTGACTTACTCAAAGAAGATTCATATGAGTGTTATTTGTTTTTCCATATCAATTGTCGTGTACAATTAATAGCAGGCCCGTCTAGATCAGTTGGTAGAGCGCAAGGCTCTTAACCTTGTGGTTGTGGGTTCGAGCCCCACGGTGGGTGAGATATTTTTGCCCAACCGATCGCCCCTTTTCCATCATACCGATGCTTGAAGCTTTCAGAGTACAGTAAGGTTTGCGATTTGGAAAGTGATGATACTTTTGTATCAATTGTTGTAGATTCTTTAAAGAAAATTGAAGTTCCGTTCACCATATGCCCCATGTGTTTTGAACATGTGAAATATTTATTCATCCAACCGATCACCCCTTTTCCATCATACCGATGCTTGAAGCTTTCAGAGTACAGTAGGGTTTGCGGTTTGGAAAGTGATGATTCTTTTGTACCAATTATTGTAGATTCTTTAAAGAAAAATGAAGTTCCGTTCACCATAGATGCTCCATGTGTTTTGAACATGTGAAATATTTATTCATAAGGTGACTGTTAACTCGTATAGTACTGATGTTAGGTACCCAGCTCACTTTCTAAAGACAATATATAATAATCCTCAACAATCTATTTACTATTTTCCACAATCCTTATCTATTCAGGAGATGAATGAGTTGAAACTTGTAAGTTTAAGGTTCAACAATTGTCCAGGTCTGATGAGCTTAGGATTTGATCTATGATTTACATGCTGACAATATCTCAGTAAACAATAAATTTTATATAATTAAACACTTCACTAAATGATACAACCAATATGATTCCATGTTCATTCAGTATACAATTTTTTTTTTCTTTGTTTCAAGTGTCGATTATGACATCCCAGTTAACAAGATGGATGTATAATAGATTGGGAATCTTTATTTGAATTTCAAATAATTAATACGACATGCTCAAACTTAGTACCCAGGAGACAAATATATGATATTTCATCTTCAGAAACTCCTACGTACACTTTAGCTTTCGCAAAAAACCAAACTACACAACAGCCTGAGCAAAATTGCTAATAAATACACCATTAAACACTGCCCTAATCAATTAAAAAAAATGGCACCGAGTTTGTTAATATTTAACCTAAACAGTGTTCTTTCTTCTATCTAACCTGATAGATATTTTCCTTGTAATTTTATTTTCAGTGCAAGCATACTCAGATGGTTATGCTTACAGCTCTCATACATTTACATACAGCAATGTGTACAGTAACAACGTAGATCATGTAAGACAAAGACATTTAGGAGGGTTATTCATGTGTGATGGCCCATAATTTAGATATACATGGATATATGTCTTGTGCTCGTGAGTATTCTAACAGATTTCCACTGCATCAGTAGTTATTAAATAAAGCTTATTTATGTTCTAGCTATCCTTATATATCATTTATTGGCTTCAACCTTTTCCTTTTAGTTCCCATTGTTATTAATCATTGATCGTTGAATTATCTTTTTTGACTTGCACAAATATGACATGTGATTACGATCTATGTTGCTCGACTTCTCCACAACGAACATGTTTACAACAATTTGTTCAACTATGTTGTAGTGTGTGCAAATCCCTTACAAAGGCATACAAACAAACTTCAATGCTCAATTACCAGCACAAGGAGCGCCTCTTAGTAATTTTCAACTAGGTGTTGCTACTGTTAGCCACTTCCAACCTTTACAAAGTGTGAATTTAAACACTTCAAAATGGTTAATGGAGCAAGCAATATTATCTAATGCCCTAAAGAACCAACACAACGGGAATGGGGTCTTACACAACTATGAGCAGCAGAAAGGCTTGCGTTCCATTCAGCCTGCAGAGTATACACCTCAACTTGGTAATTATTCTCAGCAGCAGGCTTTACGTAACATGAACATGAACACCTCTAAGTGGTCAATGGAACAAGCAACCTTATCTAATGGCCTTACGAATCTCAACATAAATGGAAATGGATTTCTAGCTAGTAATCATGGTGTACAAGGAGGGTTGAGTTCTATGCCTGTGATTTCTTCTTCCTCGGTTCATCCAATCAGTAGACCGGTTAATCATTCACACATGACTTCAAGAACGACTTCTAGCAGCATGGCATTGCCAAATGCACCTTTTAAAGTGCCTACCAGCAAACCTACTAGGCATCTCGGTCCTCCTCCTGGATTTACAAACATTCCTTCCAAGCAGCCGAAGATTCTACACTTAAATCTATGATAAATGGAAAAGGAAATATAACTTTAATGGATGACTATAGGTGGCTAGATGAATATCATCCATCTCCTGTTACAGCTTCTGGGGTGGTTAGCAATGTTTCTCTTAACGATAGTGCCGTTAGGTATAACGGTGCAATTGATTTCCCGTTCCCTGGGACGCAAATTCCCAATGTTCCAGCCCAAGTGGTCGATGATAAGTGGATGGATTTCAAGCATTTTGAGCATGCCAGGTTGAATTCGGAGCAACAAAAGCCTGCAATGATTCCAGATCAATTTCAAGCACAAACACTATGGCCACCTGGTTACCATGTGTGATACTTCATTATAACCTGTAAGTTTTTCTGCTTATACTAACTAGGTAATAAATGGTATGCAAGTATTTAGCATGTGGCTGTTTCTTATTTATCTATTTATTAGGTTAAGAGTAATTTTGAAGTGATCGGTCAGCAAATCGGTGCTGTCGACTTTGGCACCACCTTTCAGTCATTAAATTTCTGTTGGACGTGGATAATATTAGGACATTGCTGGCGATTGATCTTGAAACTAGTAAGTTCCTCTGGTAGTGTAACGACCCGAAATTTTCTAACTCGAAAATTCCAGACAGTTATGGAAAAGAAGAAAGAGATAGAAGAAGAAGAACAGAAAACACCAAACATCTCAAATTCGCAGCAGATAAAATATAATAATAAATAATAATAGCTTACAAAAGAATACTACATCCATCTATTACATTTCAATACATCAGAGTTTCACATATATTCAAATGCTGGTCATATACAATCAATTTATCACAGAATTACAATAATATAATTACAGCGGAAATATTCTATGCGTTCTTGCCATCCAGCTCACCTCCTTAGCTCCAGAACGTCCTACCTGAAAATCTGTAATACTCGGTCTGACCCGAGCATTACATCAAAGTAACACCCGGGTCAGGCTGGAAACCAGCGTGAGTAAACCCAACTAACGTGGAATACAAAGCATACAACTTTTATAGAACCCGGGTAAACCAAACCAATTTTACAAATCCACAATATGTCATAGACAAACTTTCTTTCACATATAAGTTTCCTAAGTGCCAACATTTCGATCAAATAGTCCGATTCACTTAAAAAGTTTCATTCCAACTTGTTAATCCCACATATCAATTTATAAGAATTCGAAGTGGTTCCGGGTATTTCCCAATACCCGATCCCGGCCTCTTCGAAACTCATGTTATCCTAACCCAAGATATTCAAATAAAATACACAATATTTCATATCAGAGATATTAACTCATCCAATACCATTCAATCATCCATAGCAAAGCTTAATCACACAAATCAATTCAATTCATTTAAATTGAATTTCAAACCTCAATCACTTAGATTCCTTCATTAAATATTAATTAATTTCGAATCAATTAATAAATCAACCCTTCATTATTCATCTTAATTAGTCACACTGGACTAATTATCTTCAATTACATTGAAGAAATTAATTTAAATTAATTTCACAAGACCAATTATTCTTAACCCAAAATCAGCAAGTAATCTTAATTACTTCATAAATTAATTAACTATATTAATTACATTAATCCTTAATTAATTAATTTCTCATAAGTTACTTATTATGGATTAATTAATCTTAATTAATCAAATCCTTAATTACTTCATTAATTTTATAAGTTATTGATTTTCATTTATATTTCAATTTATCCAAATCTAAATTAATTATATTAATTAAACCACATTATTAATCATACTTGATTTATCTCCACCTGAAATGATCTACTCTTTTATTTACTTCATTAAATAAATTAATTCCCCTTGATTTAATTATCTTAATTCAAGGCAATCATATTTTATTAATTGAATTACATAACTACTTATTAAACCACCAAATGATCGTTCTAATTAATTTAAACTTAAATTAATTAACTCAAATCATTAATTAATTTAAATAATTATTCATTTAAACTATCCTACCTACTTAATGAATCTCCAATCATTAAACTTTTATTGATTTTGAACTAAACTATTTCCTTATTTGCGACTTAAGTTTAAAACTATTTAAAAATCCAAATGCTTCGAGTCAAACAACAATTAACTCGAGAATCAACAAAAACCAAAGTCACATCATTATCAGTGTACAACCAATCAACTTAAACATTCAACCAATTATTTAAATTTAACCATATAAATTTAAATAAAAATCCATCAGAGTGAGATTTACTCAACTTTGCTTTTACTTTTTGCAATCCATTCCAACATTGCCTTGGTTTCTCGATTTTTGACCTTGAATAAACATATTATGGTTTATTAGTATTTAACTAATTGCACAATCTATTATCCAATTTATAATTTTAGTTAACCTGTAAATTATTTTAAACTAATATGTTGGGTTTAAACCAATAATTTATTTTTAAACAAATTTCCCTTTTAATAAATATGTTTTTATAAATAAGATAAATCACATAACTTCAATAAATACATAAATTTGCACTAAACACATATCCTGATAAAATAGTCCATATAAATTCCTTAATCTCTATATAAATATATTCCGACAAATCAATTTATACTACCCTTTAAAAAAAAATCTATTCTCTAAGTCTTATCGATAAATTATTTCTGTTTTAAGATCTTGTCTTTCTTTTCTGTTTCCCTTTTTTTTCCTCTTGTATACATATTCTCCTTTCTTCTTCAACCGAGTATAATGAAAAAGGAAGATTAATACCTTCCTGCTAGGATGCGAGTCCAAACTATCCTTGCTAACTCCAGCAGCTCCACCAAAGTGAGCCAGCCTCATCCAAAACTGCCGCGAGCCCACCACTCCACCTCCCGGATACCGCCGCCAGCCTCGCGATCCCAATCCCCCTCGAGATCGCCCCTTCTCTACCTAATTCGATCGAACTTCGTTCGATTTCGCGGCCGTGGTTAGACTTGCTCGGTCTCTCCTTCTTGCGACTCAATTCGAATATGGCTTCAGCCTTCACGAGATGAGGCGATTCACCTGTCGCAACATAGCCTCGTTCATCATTGTCTTATTCGAGAACGAACATCATGATCCCCCCTTTCCCCCTTTCGGTCGCCATATTATTATTATTTTTTCTTAAACGAGATCGATTTTGAAAAAATAATGGAGAGGCACGGCTTTATCTTCTGTTAGTAGATTAGAGAGGAGATGAAGAATAAATATCAGCTGGGAATATAGCTTCTTGAGTACGCTTTATATTATATAATAAAATATTGAAAAATATCTCGTGTTGCATCGTGAAATTTCGAACTCCTCTTAAGGAATGCCGCTAGACGATTATAAGGTTATACCCACATTCCGAACACAATGGAATGCGTTTCGGAACCCAATTCGATCATCTGCGCGAGTTACGGAAATAAACGATCATTTTAAATTAAATCGATTAAAATAGTTCTAAATGTTTTGAGCTGCCAGGGTCAAACGGAAACTCCGATTGCTACGAAAATTGAAATCCGATAATTACTAACTATTACGGATCCAATGAAACTGGTTTCGTCAAATTCCGAGACTGTGCCTCGGAAGGCTAATTTTAAGTTCAATTTAAACAATATATTATCAAAATTGAACAAAACACTTTCAAACTCAATTTCAACACTTTTACTATTTTCAATGCTATCAATATAAATTTTGTAAGCCTTCAAATTATTATTAACAGGCTTAAAAATTCCAGATTCAACAATTTACCCAATTTCAATTATTAAATTCAACGTTTAAACTATAAAATTCGATGATTTAATTCTCAAGTAAATATTGATATTTTGGAATTCAAGTTAAAATTAACTTTTAAATATTTAAAATCGATTAATTATTCTAATTTAATTCGTTAAAATTTCCGGGTTGTCACATTCCTCCCCCTTAAATGAATTTCGTCCCCGAAATTACTAGTTAGGGAGAATGGACCAATACTCGTTTGCCTTTTCCAAAACTCACAATTCAACATCCTACCAACTATTTTTAATTAAAGACCTACTATCGTTTTCAAACACTAGCCTTCCGCTCAATCATTTAGGTTTCAATTTAAAACCAATTTTGAATTATCAAAATTTCCTCAAAATTTTCTAACTCTCTAAATTCCCGAAATTTTTTGCCAGCGTCTACTTTGCGCGGCTAGCTCGGTACTACTACAAAAGGCCTCTACGGGCTCCCAAATGCCAAATGAAAACAAAAGCCAAGTGGCTACATCAAAAACCCAATCCAATTTCATCTAGAAATTTAAATACGTACCCTTTTGTCAGGCAATACAAATTTATCTTCTGATATCAAATCTAATTTCTTTTCCCCTTATAATCCCTGCATATCTTACTTAACAATAATATCCAATTGTAACATTACAAATCATTTTATACATTCTCTTATATAGGTTCTCATATTTACTTCTATTCAAATTCATTTTTCCAGTTTTAATATGAATTCAACTAATTTCAGTTTTGAATATTAAAATTTTATTTTCCATTTATAACTGAGTCTTATTAGTTCCATCTACTAATCTATTTCAGTTTCATATTTAAAATCGTTTAATTGCTTAACAAAAAATTTCTCAAAAATTTTCAAAAATTTTCTAACTCCCAAAATTTCCGGAAAATTTTGGCATAGTCTCCTTTGTACGGAGGAGCTTTTGCAATTTGACAAGAGATATAAATATATATACATCGACCCACACGGTCGGAAAAAGCAAAAATAGTTCATATTTCCTATTTGTATTGCCTAGGCGTACCTTATTTAGCATTTAAGCATGCGGCTTATTTATTTTAGCAATTAGTGCAATCCAAATCCAGCCAAACAGCCTTCAGATACCTGTACTTACTCAATTTAAATATGTAAGTTCCATATATAGAGAATTTATTAACATTCTACTTACTTTCAATAGCTAAACATATACATTACTAAACATCAAGCACCAAACACTTCCTATAAAAAATTTATATGCTTTAAAGCTAATTCAAGTTCTTTTCAACCAATTCATATGTCGTTTCATTTAAGTTTTAATGGTTCACAACTCGATTTCTGACATTCCATTGATTTATAATCCAAACAAGCTCATTTTCACTTCAGTTGATTCAGAATCAAATTTACTTAATCTCTATCAACTCATAGAATTTAATTACTTTGGTTTACGCCAAACAACAATTATTGTTATGCAATCTCGACGATATTCGCTTAATAGTGTATTCTATTTTAGTTTATAGCTACTTTAAATAAATTTTCAATTCATTTATATTTAATTCCATTTCATTTCTAATTTATCTACCCACTATTCATTATCTCGACACATTTCATTCTTGTATACTACTAGCCATTTCCAAATTAATTCAATCCAAGCTTTATTTAATGGGTTTTCACCCTTATTCGAAGCCAAGCTTCCATAAATTTTAAACTTAAGTTAATTTACTTTAATTTATTCCAACATCAAACTTAAGTTACTTCCATTCGATCCTCATTTAATCAACTTCCATTAAATTCAGTTAGCCCATCAATTTTAAATTTTAATTTTAAATTCACTTTCTCAATTTATCAAAATAATATCCAAGCACATACTTAACTCATTTATACTTCAAATTAATATGCCACCGAACTTAAGTTCAGTCTGATAATCCAATTCCAATCACAACTTTGATTTAGTTTTTATGTAATCAGACTTCATCCATTTATTATTTAACTCAATTAACCCATTTTAATTTTTTAATTTACGTACTTAATTCATTTTCGAATTTATTTTATTAATACATGGCCATTCTCAATTTATTTCTATTCACTTGGATTTTTTTGCAATTAAACTATGTCTATTATAAATAAATTTCATATGACGATACTTCTCTTATATCTAATTTACTTGCAAATTTCATTAAATATTATTCAAATCACCTTCGAATTTTATTTGTAATTCAAACCATCACATTTTTCAATCCAACTCTATTTTATTTTTATTTTACAACACCTCCTCTTATTCAATTCATTATCAAATCTAAGTCGAATTCTATTTAAAATTCGAATTCATTCCCAAACCCATTATCAACTTACAATCCATTTATTTTTTTCCAAGTTAAATTTTATTAATATACTCAATCAAATAATTATTTAGCCAATTAGCTTATTTCAACTTCTAAATCAATATTCGATTTTAATTACAAATTCACTTCATTAGAATTCCAGTTTGGATTTCCTTGATTTTCCAAAATTCCAACATCTTTATTTAAAATTTTTAGAAATGCTTTTAAATTCAGATAATACTATTTAAAATAGCTTTTAATAAAAATACTTTTATAACTCGATGCCTCAACCAGTCCATCCTTGTTCTCATAGAAATTCAGTCATACGTTGATTAGGCGTAGGACCGAAAATCTATAAGTACTTGGTAAACCCGTTTTCAACAACCAGTGAAAATACTTGAAAAATAATTTTATTGAAAATATAGAAAACAATTTTTGAAAATAGAGGAAATATCTTTGGTGAGAATGCTCTGAAAATCATCACCTCCATCCATGGTCGCAGTTAACCCGATGGTTATGTTGCCATCCCGACAAAATCCATAGATAACTATAGGCCTCCGCGCCCCTTGATTACACCATGGAACCCACGACAGATCGCAGCTACAACTGGGGTTACGTAGCTATCACAGCAAAAACCCATATAACTGTAGGCATCAGCGCCATCGAATTTCGCTGCCGAAATGAAACTTCTCCACTCTACTTGACCATAGATCGCAGTCTACCGATGTTGCGTTGCCTTCCCAGCAAAATCAAGTATAGACCGTTGGCACTCATCCTCCACACGACTTTCGCTTTGGTCCCCACAGTAGATCGCAGCGACATCGAGTTACACTGTCGTCACAGCATAACCCAAATGCCTCTGTAGGCATTAGCGCCCTCGACTTTCGCTACCCAATAATCCTCAGGAACTAGTTTTGTCCGGACTCCTCACGGGATCAACTTTAGAACCCCCCTTGGGGCTCAAGGCAGCACCACCCGGTGGTACTCCTGAGAAGTTCAATTCAAGGAAGCGCCTTTTTCCCCAGAGCCATCATCAAAATATTTTATACTATACACATATAGTATCTTCAAATCATACACCTAGTATGATCTCATACAAAGTTCATTTATACAAAATCGATTATTCCAAAATCGATAATTCTCAAACTAGGCTTTCCAAATTCTCATATTGATTTTACCCAAAAAAACAAAAGCCTTTCCAAATCCAAAGGTTCTCAAAACCTTTTCCAAAATCCTCATAAGATCCTTTATATATATACACACCGATATATATAATTTTTAAAACTTTGGATCATTTCAAACTTGTATAAAACCCTTTTATACTTCTAACACTTTCTAAAATATTTTCCTCTCGCTATAGATTTATCAAGGGGAGTTTTATCTCATATAACAAAGATATATAGCTTCATTTATTCAAAATCAAATATTCAAATTTGACTTCTCTTCCAATATCAATTTCCTTTCTATTCACAGTTCCTTAAATTTCCTTTCACTTATTTACAATTGCCTTAATCCCCATTTGGATTATCACATCAATTCTTATCTCAGTTGGGTATTTAATCAATAACAGTTTTGAACTCCGACCAGTTTAATTTTAGAAATTAGCTTGAAAAATTTAAAATAGAAAGTAGTTGAAAAATAATTATTAGTTTGCAAAATGGCTATAAAATAGATAACTAATTGTAAAATAGTTGAAAAATAAGTAAATAGTTTCAGAAATTTTAGATAATTGCAAAATAGTTGTAAAATAGAAATTAGTTTGTAAAATAGTTGAAAAATAGTAATTAGTTTAGAAAACAGTTGAAAAATTATTAAATAGGTCCAAGAATAATTGTAAACTAAGTATAAAATAATTTGGCTTCAAGAAAGAAAAGGTGTATATATTAAATAGCCTAAAAATAAGTTTATATTAAAACAATTCATATTGAACATATTCAAGAGTCAACTGTTCACTTTCCCAACAATTCAATTTAAGTTTCCATTTCCATTTAATTGACTCAATTCTAACTTGAATAACTTCAATTTCTATTGAAATTTATTTAAACCCAATTCAAGTTGAATCAATCTTGATTCCCTTTCCAATTTAGACCAATTTCCATTTGATTTTAGCCATGTCCAACTTTAATTATAATTTCGAATTATTCGAATCCATTTGAATTATTATCAATTGAACTCATTTCAACTTCAAATCATTTCAATATAATCCAATTCAGTTTCCCTTTTTAAATTTTTAAAATTATACATCTTCGATCACCAATCAATTACTTCAAACCAAATTCAATTTTGAACTGATTCAATTTCAATCTCAATTCTAATCCATTTCGACTTATATAAATTCGAGTTAAATTCTCAAAGATTGGTTTAACTTTTTAAACCAAATTAACTTTTATTTTAAAGTTTTTAAATAATTTAATGTCTGAGTTCAATTCTCAAAATTCCATTTTAAATTATCTTTATTTATGTATTTCAAGGTTCAAATAAGAGTTCAATACAAATTTTATTTTAAAAAATTTAATTTATTATTACATTTTATCTTCCAGTTTGAATCCAGTTCTTAAACTAGTTTATTTTACAATTCAATTATTCAAATTTATTTTATTTATACAATACCATTCTCAATTTACAATTTTTTTTTAACAATAGGATGATATCATCCAATTTATTTTAAAACGTCCATCCATTTTCAATTTTTAAATCTCAAACCCGTTTTGAGATCACACACATTCCCAATTCAATCAACCATTTAACTTTCCAAGTTAAATTCCAATTTACTTAATCCAATCAATCTTACTCAATTTGAATTCCCGCTTCAAACTTCAAAATTCTTTCCCTCTTATAAGTTCAAAACTTATATCACTTTGGGTTTTTACATCACACTTCAGAGAAAAATCAAAACTCAACCTCTTAGAGTTTATTTCAAATTATCTTTGACTTCGTATATATATCCATACATATATACATATTTGTTTCTTGGCCCTCCCAGCCATGTTTTCAAAATTTAAACCACCTTTGGCTTTAAACTCAAATCAATTTTCAAACAACTCATTATTTGCAACAAGTCCCAGTTATTCAAATAATACTTATTTATTATTTTTATTTTTATTTTGAAACAAAATTTTCGAATTCTGGGACCAGATTTAGAATTTCATTATCAATCAATTAAATTTTAATTTAGTTGTATTCCTATTTCTACTTAATTTAATTCCAATTCAAGATTCCAATTTGGTTGTATTATATTACTTCTTAACTTCAATTTCAATTTTTAACAACCAATCGCTTTAATATTTATTAGAACGAAATATTTCTTTATATATCAAAATATACTATTATATAAAATCATTTAAAATCTTTATATAAGAAAATAACAAGTACGCTTTCATATATATATATATATATATATATATTCTCAACTCATTCTAGAGTACTACAGACTCTGTTAATTGAGTAATCCCCACCAGAGCCAAGGTTCTCGCTTAACCTTTCATCTCTGATACCAATTGTAACGATCCGAAATTTTCTAACCCGAAAATTCCAGATAGTTATGGAGAAGAAGAAAGAGATAGAAGAAGAAGAACAGAAAACACCAAACATCTCAAATTCGCAGCGGATAAAATATAATAATAAATAATAATAGCATACAAAAGAATACTACATCCATCGATTACATTTCAATACATCAGAGTTTCACATATATTCAAATGCTGGTCATATACAATCAATTTATCACAGAATTACAATAATATAATTACAGCGGAAATATTCTACGCGTTCTTTCCATCCAGCTCGCCTCCTTATGTCCAGAACGTCCTACCTGAAAATCTGTAATACTCGGTCTGACCCGAGCATTACATCAAAGTAACACCCGGGTCAGGCTGGAAACCAGCGTGAGTAAACCCAACTAACATGGAATACAAAGCATACAACTTTTATAGAACCCGGGTAACCCAAACCAATTTTACAAATCCATAATATGTCATAGATATACTTTCTTTCACACATAAGTTTCCTAAGTGCCAACATTTCGATCAAATAGTCTGATTCACTTAAAAATGTTTCATTCCAACTTGTTAATCCCACATATCAATTTATAAGAATTCAAAGTGGTTCCGGGTATTTCCCAATACCCGATCCCGGCCTCTTCGAAACTCATGTTATCCTAACCCAAGATATTCAAATAAAATACACAACATTTCATATCAGAGATATTAACTCATCCAAAACATCCAATACCATTCAATCATCCATAGCAAATCTTAATCACACAAATCAATTCAATTCATTTAAATTGAATTTCAAACCTCATTCACTGAGATTCCTTCATTAAATATTAATTAATTTTGAATCAATTAATAAATCAATCCTTCATTATTCATCTTAATTAGTCACACTGGACTAATTATCTTCAATTACATTAAAGAAATTAATTTTAATTAATTTCACAAGATCAATTATTCTTAACCCAAAATCAGCAAGTAATCTTAATTACTTCATAAATTAATTAACTATATTAATTACATTAATCCTTAATTAATTAATTTCTCATAAGTTACTTATTATGGATTAATTAATCTTAATTAATCAAATCCTTAATTACTTCATTAATTTTATAAGTTATTGATTTTCATTTATATTTCAACTTATCCAAATCTAAATTAATTATATTAATTAAACCACATTATTAATCATACTTGATTTATCTCCACCTGAAATGATCTACTCTTTTATTAACTTCATTAAATAAATTAATTCTCCTTGATTTAATTATCTTAATTCAAAGCAATCATATTTTATTAATTGAATTACATAACTACTTATTAAACCACCAAATGATCATTCTAATTAATTCAAACTTAAATTAATTTACTCAAATCATTAATTAATTTAATTAATTATTCATTTAAACTATCCTACCTATTTAATGAATCACCAATCATTAAACCTTTATTGATTTTAAACTGAACTATTTCCTTATTTACGATTTAAGTTTAAAACAATTTAAAAATCCAAATGTTCGAGTCAAACAACAATTAACTCGAGAATCAACAAAAACCAAAGTCACATCATTATCAGTGTACAACCAATCAACTTAAACATTCAACCAATTATTTAAATTTAACCATATAAATTTAAATAGAAATCCATCAGAGTGATTTTTACTCACCTTTGCTTTTACTTTTTGCAATCCATACAAACACTGCCTTGGTTTCTTGATTTTTGACCTTGAATAAACATATTATGGTTTATTAGTATTTAACTAATTGCACAATCTATTATCCAATTTATAATTTTAATTAACCAGTAAATTATTTTAAACTAATAAGTTGGGTTTAAACCAATAATTTATTTTTAAACAAATTTCCCTTTTAATAAATATGTTTTTATAACTAAGATAAATCACATAACTTCAATAAATACATAAATTTGTACTAAACACATATCCTGATAAAATAGTCCATATAAATTCCTTAATCTCTATATAAATATATTCCGACAAATCAATTTATACTACCCTTTAAAAAAAATCCTATTCTCTAAGTCTTATCCATAAATTATTTCTGTTTTAAGATCTTGTCTTTCTTTTCTGTTTCTCTTTTTTTTCCTCTTGTATACATATTTCTCCTTTCTTCTTCAACCGAGTATAATGAAAAAGGAAGATTAATACCTTCCTGCTAGGATGCGAGTCCAAACTATCCTTGCTAACTCCAGCAGCTCCACCAAAGTGAGCCAGCCTCATCCAAAACTACCGCGAGCCCACCACTCCACCTCCTGGATGCCGCCGCCAGCCTCGCGATCCCAATCCCCCTCAAGATCGCCCCTCCTCTGCCTAATTCGATCGAACTTCGTTCGATTTCGCGGCCATGGTAAGACATGCTCGGTCGCTCCTTCTTGCGACTCAATTCGAATACGGCTTCGGCCTTCACGAGATGAGGCGATTCACCTATCGCAACATAGCCTCGTTCATCATTGTCTTGTTCGAGAACGAACAGCATGATCCCCCCCTTTCCCCCTTTCGGTCGCCATATTATTATTATTTTTTCTTAAACGAGGTCGATTTTGAAAAAATAATTGAGAGGCACGACTTTGATTTCTGTTAGTAGATTAGAGTGGGGATGAAGAATAAATATCAGCTGGGAATATAGCTTCTTGAGTACGCTTTATATTATATAATTAAATATTGAAAAATATCTCGTGTTGCATCGTGAAATTTCGAACTCCTCTTAAGGAATGCCGCTAGACGATTATAAGGTTTTACCCACATTGCGAACACAATGGAACGTGTTTCGGAACCTAATTCGATCATCTGCGCGAGTTACAGAAATAAACGATCATTTTAAATTAAATCGATTAAAATAGTTCTAAACGTTTTGAGCTGCCAGGGTCAAACGACAACTCCGATTGCTACGAAAATTGAAATCCGATAATAATTAACTATTACGGATCCAATGAAACTAGTTTCGTCAAATTCCAAGACTATGCCTCGGAAGGCTAATTTTAAGTTCAATTTAAACAATATATTATCAAAATTGAACAAAACACTTCCAAACTCAATTTCAACACTTTCATTACTTTCAATGCTATCAATATAAATTTTGTAAGCCTTCAAATTATTATTAACGGGCTTAAAAATTCCAGATTCAACAATTTACCCAATTTCAATTATTAAATTCAACGTTTAAACTATAAAATTCGATGATTTAATTCTCAAGTAAATATTGATATTTTGAAATTCTAGTTAAAATTAACTTTTAAATGTTTAAAATCGATTAATTATTCCAATTTAATTCGTTAAAATTTCCGGGTTGTCACAGGTAGTCATATTAAACCTTTAGTATTCAAATGTTATAACCAGTGCAATCATCATCTCTATTGTAAATTTCTTGTTCATGGTCAACTAAATAATTCATGCACAATTATCGATACATAAATGATCTATTTGAACTATATATTTTGTGCATCATTTAATTTCACTGGAAGATGGTACCAACCATTTTCTGTAGAAAGTTCTCTAGTTTTTTCTTCATGTTATTTACTGCCTTGAGCCACTGACAAATAGTAAATAGTTTTATATTCATAATTTATCCCTCTTGTTGATAATTAAATAAACCAATATTTACATAAATTTGTGTATTTTTACTTTGTAGGGTATGGAGAAGTCATATGGTGTGGATTGTGGGAACCTCAAAGCTATGAACAAAATAACTATTTCTTCTCGGTTTCTAGGTATTCGGAGTTTGAAATTAAGTTCATCGGCTGAGGAAGTAATTGCTATCTTGTTCCGACTCTTGCTGGAAATTGGGGTAAAATTATTACTTCATCAGCTGTACTTTGGTATGTGTTTTAACAAGCCTACTGCTTGTGTTAATATATTTGATATGTCTTATAATAATTGGGTGAATAATCTCTTTGTTGATAAGAGACTTCTTTGTCTGAATCCATTGTGTATGGTATAAAATTATGAACATGGGATGTGAACCTGTTACCTTTTGCAGGTCTTTGAGTCTGCGAGGCAGTGACTTATACTTGCTTGGACATTTGTAGCGGACTGTTATGTGTTAATGCTTTATGTATTTGGCATGCAAACTTTTCTAACTTTTTGGAGTGTTAGAATTTTATGACTAGCTTTTAGTCTTTTCGTATGTGATTTTAATTATTTTACGACAAAATTTAGTATTAATATGGATGTTGCTGTATTTTTTTTAAAAATTTGCATTTATTTTGCAACGGACAATGTACGTTGTTATATGAGCTTCTTACAATGGTCATTGCACGTTGTTATATAAGATTTTTTACGACGGTCAACACACGTTGTTAAATATGTATTTTACAACTGTCAATATATGTTGTGAAATAGGCTTCCAATTAGTATGGTTAGTCTATTGCAACGGGTTATGGCCGTTGTAAAACGGTATACTGCAACGGTTTTTACAATGTGCTTTGCCCGTTGTAAAATGTGGTGGATCTATTACAACGAGGCCTATTACAACGGGCACATGCCCGTTGCAAAAACCATATTACAGCGGGCATTACCCGTTGTAAAAATGCTGTTTTGTTGTAGTGGCTTGATTTAATTGATTTATAATAGTTATTAATTAATTTTTGTGAGATATTAATTATTACTTATGGAGTATGATTAGTAAACAGAATAGCGTTTAGAAATGTTCGTGGTGCTATTAGCAATTTATTAAGTGTGCATATTAAAGTTATATATGTATTTATTGATATACTATATCGATAAGGATTTAAATTTAATTTAAAAGAAAATAAAATGCTAAGGGTTTTTCTAAGGAGTTTATGGTTCATATTGGATCCATGTTTGGCGGGGTAAAAAGAGGACAGAAGGGAAGGCATGTGCGAGATTTTGAATCGGTAACAAAAATTATGTAGATATTTTGTCTTCTATTTTCAATATAAATTCAAATCTTAGCCGCCTCCTATTGATTTAACTTTTGCATCCTCCTCTTACATCTTTGGATACAAGCGCTATCCCTCTCAATCTCCATTTTTCCACTTCAATCACGTTCAAACAATTAAATTATAGTAAATTCGATATTAGCACATTGTCTGGTTGTATCAGAGAATGTTGATCTGAGAGATCAAGGAGGCTATTTAGATCAAGGTATGAATCGAAGACAAAGCTTCTTAGGTAAAATTCTTTTATTTACAAATTAAGTTTTCATGACATATGTATGATGTTAATAATAAGCTTACATCTATTTATCACTGCTTTTATAAACATGTCCTTTCCATATAAAATATATGTTATTTATCGAGGAATAATTATTTAATTACAATCATTGAATCCATTACGATAGTTTTTATATACAAATGTATATAAAACATTTTCGGCCAAAAGTATTAAATCACATTTGTATATATATTTTTTAAATTTATGAAATATATTTCAAAACATTGTTCATTAAATAACTATTACATATATATACATATTGTAAATTATATTAATTAATATAAACATATTTTATATGCATTTTATTTTCATTAATAAAGTTGCATACTATTTTAGATTTTAATAATATTATAAAACTAGTTTTACATTTAAACATAATTATATATAATACTATATATATATTTATGTATATTGGTAAAATGTTTTCGGTTCAAAAAAATTCTATACTATATTGTAATATTTTATATTTTAATAATAATATTACAAAACTAGTTTTATATTTAAACATATGTGTATATATATATAATACTGCATATATTAATAAAATATTTTTATTTTTAAAACTAAAAAAAGTTACCTTTTTCTATCAAAAATGATATATATATATATATATATAATTATAAATTTTATAATATTTTAAACTTTTTATTTAAAATTTAATATTATTATAATGATTAAAGCCAATATTGAGACATTTGAAAAGCTATAAATTTGAATCTTAGATTCAATTTTAATTTTAAATTACGTTTTCCATTTCAAGCTAGATATTTATTTTAAAATTCAAATTTGAAATTTAAACATGTTCAAATTTATAAGATATTTTCTAAATGGATTTTTATGTATTAAAAATAATGTTTTATAACTATATATTATAAATATATATATATATATTATACTTCATATATAGAAAATAATATTTTGGCAAATGACTTATGCATATCAAGTGCCAAGTATATACATAGTGGATGTAAATTCCAACATCTATATATGTTTATACTTAAACCATGTATACCCAATGCAATATTGCATGTGCACATTATACAGTGAAACCTATATTGATATACTTACAAATTATAATAAATCCCATTAACTAAATCCATCAATTAATTAAGTCGTAGAAATTAAATAAATTATGATTTTACTTAAATTAGTCAGATCGGATCTAATTCTACCTGTAGACTTCATAGGCCAATAGATTCAAAATAGATTTTTTTTTTTGAAATCTACCAATTTCACCCACTTCTGATCTGCCAGGATCCAACAAAACTAACAATACCTTTTTATACTATTAAAGAATATATCTTGGTTGTGATAGAGTTATGTCGTAGGGGCAATTATGTAATTTATTACATATATCTAACTCAATAACCGATCTTGTTCGAAGTAAAAGGTGTTTTCTTTCTATTATATACTTGATTTAATGTGTTATATTAATTAATTAATTTAATTAAAAATATATTTAATGGAAAATCCATAAATGGTACATTTTCACATACTAGTTACAAAGTGTTGTGACTGAAGTATTTTATCACAATGAAAATAAATATATCATTTTATTTTAGTCTTGTTACCAGGGTTTCAGGGTTGCTGTTACTAGCATTCCAGGATTGCTATTCGTAGGATCGTTGTTAGAGGAGATTTCTTATTTTAGTTCTAGATCATCTGTGCTAGCCGTGAGGCGTTTATTCTCTAGTGGAATTGCTTGTTGATCTCATTTGTTCACTTGGATGCACCATGGTTTATATTGGGTATTCTAACACTTCATTATCGGTCGGTGGGCTTGCCGAAGTTCGATATTGAGGTATAATGGGCGGTGGCCTTGCCGGAGCTCATTCAAGAAGTTACCTAATATTGTTATGTTTGATTTTTCTGTGTTATGATTTGTCACCTACCAGGCATGTTGGCAGCTCCTTTATATCGGTTGTATATTTATGTACATTTTTGCTCTCCTCTACTTTAGATGGTCACACATTTCTCCCAAAAAAGAAAATATATCGTTTTAAATGTTCCTAGTCAAGATGCATCGGGACTGGATATCGATGTATCCCTTGGGACTAGAGTACGTAACGCTCATCAAATGTAAGGCAGTTTATTACTCATGGCTATTGGGGGCACCTAGAAGTTACGTACTGATAGTTATTAGATAAGTATGGAATGACTCACTCGATAGTTTTCTTTTGGTTGATGTAACTAAGGTTAAACATAAAATATCGATGTGACTGATTTACGTAATTCTCTCGACTTGATAATACTGTAGATCTTCAATATGAAAGGTTCGCTTTGATTATAGTCAAATCATGGCATGGCGTTCCATCAAGTGGCTATAATTGGATCGAGTGGAAGTGTAGGAAGTGAAGCACTATTTAAGAGAGGATACATCTGCTTAGTTATATAGGGTTAATATCACGGTCAACTCAAAGTCTTCGATCGTAGCATTTCGATTAATAGCAATTGTTATTATTGAACCAAGGACTTTGTATTTGGACTATAGAGTTGACTATGGGAGATATTGGAATTTTGACCATTATCAAATTTCATAAGTGCAAAGTGATATAGTTTTGACGAAGATAATTAGTGTAAAATAAATATCACTAGCAGGTAAAGCTTAACAAAGTGAAATTGTATTTTAACGAAACTAAATAAGTGATAAATTAGGCCAAAATGTCACACCACCTACTAAGTGATGTGTGAACGTTAACATTTGAATAGTTCAGTGTTAAACGCTAACCGAATTTACACTTGATGAGTCACACAATCGGAATAATGAATCCTCTTCAGACAAAACGATTTAATTATTTTATAATTATTATAAATTAATTGAATTAATTGATATTTATGAAATATTAATTATAAAATTTCGAACATGATTCGAGGAATACATATTATTATATATATATTTATAATAGATACAAATATATTGATTGTTATGCGATACCGCTAAGAAACTAAATTGGATTAAATTAAATATATTTATTTGGACTTAAATGAGCCATTAGCCTATGATGTTGGAGGAAAATTTCGGCAGCAATAATAATGTGTAGGAGCGGACAAAAATAAGGAAATGGGTTTGAGATGGATGGTATTAAGATTTGATGAGAAAAGGTAAATGTGATGATCACTTTTTCCTCTGATTCAACCACTATATAAAAGACCCTAACCCTAGCTATAACAAGACTTTTTGGCCGCCTCCTCGCTCCGTCTTGCTGGCCGAATTATACCTCCTAGTACTCCATATCAACTCAAATCAAATCAATTCAAATCAATATCTATTCGATAGCAATGGGTATGCGATTAAAAGGCTTGTAATGTGTCAAATTGTGAAGATTTCAAGAGGAAGGGATCTCATCATTACAAGGTATACTTAAGGGATTTAGGTTAGGTAAGTATTTAATTTTATATATGATGCTTAATCTCCATATAATTCAATATTGTTCATATGCATATGTGTGAGTGTGTGTGAGTGTATGTCTAAATATATACTATTATTATTGAATTGTTAATTAGGTGAGATTCATACAAGTATTATTGTCGCCACATATATTGATTGGTTATGTATAAAATAATATAAAAAATCAATTTTTTATATAATAGATTTTATACACCCGGTCGAAATATTTTTATTTCATTTATTATTATTTTAATAATTTATTTATATTAATATATTAGTTAATATATCTACATGACTAATACTAAAATATATAATTATATTATATAAAAATTCAACTAATATTTTTTAAAATACATAATTGTATAAATTATGTTTAAAAAATTAGACCATGAATTTTCTAAAATTAATTTATCATTATAGAAGCTTTGTTGAAAAAATTATATTTTTTTAATCGTTTTCAATATTTAAAAAATCATTTTTTAATTCGACCAAAAGTAATTAATTAATAGAAATAATATTTTGACTTAGAAAAATCTTAAAAAAAATTTGTAAGCTATAAAATATGATTCAAGATTTTCTGGAATTTTAAAATTCAAAATATATATAAATTATATTTTTACAATCATTTTTTTATCCAATTAATTCATAATATTTAAATATTATTTTAATAAAATTATAATCAAAATTATACTTGCTATGTATTCGATCTAGAACAATAAAAAGGAGATTTTTTTAATTTTTGTAATATATGTATATATATATATATATAAAAATTGTTATAAATCGTATTTACATTTATGTTATATATATTATACGTATAATTATGTTATTTAAAAGATACATACATACATACATATATATCTTAATATAAATAAAATAAAATTTTCGAACTTATATCTCGTATGTATATACACAGATATATATATATATATATATATTATTTAACACTATGATATTTAAATATAAGTGTATCAATAATATTTTCACATAATATACTTATATTTATACACACACACACTCTTGGTTTTATATATAATAAAAAAATATACACACATTTTTGGACAACATATAGTTCATATAGGGTGAGCTAACATGTCCGTTGCGATTTAGACCCCAGCATCTACATATGGGCATGTTATACCCTTTATGGAATATCATGTTACACATGCACAAAAATACACATATGTATATGATTCATATTTATAGTTATATATAAATTGAAAATAAATTAAATAAATTTTGATCAGTAATTTATTAATTTACATGAAATATTTGATTTTATTTAAATCAAATGTAGAAATGTTCTAAATAAATTAGACTTCATAAACCCATTAAAGATCCTATAGGGTAAAAAAATTTGAAATTCACCCATAACTTCCACTACGGGCTGGACCAGTACCAACATTAGTATCGGAGCACAATAGCCTATGCGGTCTAAATTAACCACATTAGAGTTAACTATTAAGCTCGCAGCCGAAAGGTTGTCCCTGATAGAATAGGTCTAAATTTGAGTTGGGCCTTGAGCTAATTTTCAAAATTATTTGAGAATTAAAAATACATGATTTTGAATTTAAAAGTTAAATTTAAAATAAGATATAAATATATTATAAAAGTTATAATGTGGCGAATCGCAAATCCGTATCCTTTGAATCGACAATAAACCACATATGTCCGGCCCAAAAAGCACAGAATGATAGAAAGTGTGACGCCCCATCCCGAGACCCACACAAACAAAGAGTATTACCAGGTAATACTGTCTGCTAATGCAGAGAATAGGGCTAGATAGGAGCGACCATCTATAGTCTTGTCTTAAATATCTATTGAATACGTCTACAATGCTATAAAAAAAATGGATCGGCATATCCAATAAATACTTAATACAAAGACAAAGGTGGGCATAGGATCTATCAAAACAAAATACAAAAACTTAAATGCAAAACACATCACAGAACATCATATAATCCCATATATACACACATATGCAAATACATCACAGAGTATACAAATTGATACATCACATATGTGGTACAACGACCACAATACAAACACGAATCAAAAGAATATACATGTCAGAGTAGCAAACTAAAAAGGCCTACACAAAAAGCTATAACAAAAAGAGCTAGTAGAATAGTCCATGCAGAAGCAGAATAGGCTAAGGTTATATATTCAACACTTAAATCAAAAAGCTTCATATTTATGTTATATAAAAGAACAAAGCAATTTTCTTCCACTTTTCGCACAATAAAAATTTATAAACTTACAAACATAAGCAGTAAAATATTTCCCATCGTATGAAAAGATTAATTTTTATTTTAAAACAATTTTATTATTAAAAATCTTAATTTACAAAAATACACTATTTTCACCAATAAATACAAAAGTTCACATTTTTAACTTCTAAATTCAACAAAAATACTTTTCTCACTTAGAACAATATTTCAAACCATTTCCAAACCTTATTTATAACTAAAACATATTTTAAAAAGCAATTTCCACCTTTTTATTTAAACAAGCCACCTTTAAAATTAATTATTTCTTTTAAAAATTACTAAAAGAAGAAAAATGACAATAATTAATAAATTTTTTGCACTATTACTAAATAAAAATCATTTCTCATTTATTTTAACTCAAACATAATAAAGAGTCTTCTAAAACTTTATTCTCACCTTCTATTCCCAAAATTCATTGTTTATTTCAAATAAACAATTTAAAACTCCAATTGTATTTAATTCTCAATATTAAATTATAACTACTGTTATAATTTAATATTAACAGGTAATCACTAAAACCAGGGTTGTTACAGAAAGTCAAGAGAAAGAAGAGAGAGGGAGAGAAGAAAGAAAAGAGAGAGAAGAAATGAAGAGAAGAAGAAGAGAGAACTAGAACCAAAATAATATAGAATCTTACATCGCAGCGGAACAATATATAATATAGATGAATAATCTTTACAGAAGAGAAACTGTAATATACATACATCAATCATATCAGAGTACAACAATCACCAATGATCAGCCTGGACAGTTATAATAACATGTCCTCACAATTGCTGTTAATAACAAAGCAGTAGAAAACTAACATATACATGGAATACAACTAGAAGATCTCCAGCTCGTTTGTCGAAGCTCCAAAAGCACCAAATCCGAACCTTTAAATATACTTGGTCTGATCTCAGCATTGAAAGGGAAGGATGCGCAGATCAGTTTAGTAAACCAGCGTGAGAAAAACACATCTCAACTGAGTTTATTTTAAAGTTTATAAAAGCGTTCTTATATCAAAACAAAGATATCTCGTAAGACAAGCCCCTACATAAATACGGACGAGTTTCTTTTCTTACGATGACCAAAACATTTCGTATCAAATTATATTACATTATAATAGTGTCTATTATACAAATAATAATCATCGTTACTGAAATTGTTACCATTATTAAATTCCAAATACTAGGCTCTACAGACAAAATGGTAGGCACGTATTGGATATTGGATTCCATACAAATGACTAGGTAAGGGACTACATTTCGTACAGTACACCTCTTAAGGGATGCACCAAGGGAGCTGATACTGCCCGCCTAAACCAACATAAGAACGACCTAACCCTTCTTGGATAATACCGAATATGTCATCACCCTGGTCGTTACCGACTTTTAACGGGTACCCGGGTTATAGATTCACCACGTACTTAGACATGTGTAGAGTAAAAAGGATGATGACATCTCCTAATAGGAGCGACCACTTAGCATTGCTGCTTCTACCTTGTTTTAGTCATTTCCTGGGTGTGAGGCCAAAAGAGGTATTGAATACCTTTCATATATCACATCATCTTTGAATTCCAAATTGCCATTTCCGTTGACTACTAATTGCCTTCCACAAAATTATAACCCTTGAGCTCGTACGTATCAAAATTGTTGTTAAGCTAAGAGAAGTTGCCTTCTCCGTCACCACAGATGTATGTTTGTAGAAACCAATGTACGTAATCTTAGAAATGCAATGTTAGACATCCATCCATAGAAGTTGTCCAGGAACAGGACAAACCAAAGGTACTTTCCTACCACATTTTGTCGGGAATCACCCTAGGATTAGTAGTGAATAGTCTTTGCACTGGATATTTCATAACGAAGAGACTACTACTACTATATGTATATTGGGTTTTAACCCCAAATGATCAACAAGCAGTCCTTCACTATGAAAATCCTAAGTATCAGCATCATCAACAAACTTGCACAATCGTCACATACAGTTTGGTACGAAGTGGTTTTTAGACAAACCGATCCCGGTCTCTTCACACCAACAATGCAAAAGCGTTACTCAACCTCATACAGAAACCAAGTCTCGTAGACTTATCAAGTTTTCAACTTTCAACTTGCTATCCTTCGGCCAAGATGGAAGCTCGGTAGATTGGAGTAATCACTCCACACTGCACGAATCAACATCCTTTACACCAAAAAATAATCAAGCCCACATAAATGGCTACGTACTAAGTGTACGACTAAATTGTTTCCACATCAAGTCGAGAAACTAAAATGGCCAAAAATATAATTTAGCACTTAAACAGTCAATAGGCTTGATTTATTAATCTTTTGTTTATTAAATCACTTTTCCAAATTTATTACTTCAAATTATCTTTAAAAAGATATATTCTCAAAACCATTTCAGTATTTCAATATTTGGAAAACATTTCATATACTTTTTTTGATAATATGTGAATTCACAACTTAATGTATTTTCAAACCATTTAAACTCCATTTTAAAACATCATTTTCCAAAACATTCATTTTAAGGATTGTTCACTTTAAAAACAACATATCAAAATTCTATGGAATTAGAAAACCGTCGAAAAATTTAGAAATAAAAATAACCGCAAGCGCACGACGTACACTTGTAGTACGTGGCGAATACGGGTCGATCCGCAGGGAATTGATGATTTTAAAATTCTAATCAATCAAATTAACCAAAGTTGAAAGTGTGATTAGCTAAAAATGTAAGAAACTAATGAAAACTAGCAAAAGAAAAATAAATAAAAATATGAGAGTTAAATGACAATTTAGAGATAAATCCACTCTCTAGATCATATAATTCAACAATTAATGAAATTATGATCTCTTTTTTTGGTCATAAGTGAGTTTAAATGATGTGTTTATCATAAGTATGATTCATTTGTGCTATTAATTAGCTCAACATGAGCCATTAAACTGTAACACAACCTTTAAACCACTTACTAACTCTCATGAAAATGACAACAAAGTTGAAAATGAAATCTATTTTATGTATGGCCTATTAACTATTAATTAAAAATAAAGACCATCAAATTTGAATTTCAAATCACTTTCTTATGTCATAATCATATTTTGATGAAATGCATTTGTGTTAGTGATTGTTTAAGCATAGCTTATTTGGTGTCAACAATATAGACTATCAAATTCAAAACAAAAACAACAAATCAAACCACTTCAAGCATTGTCATTAAGCACAAAAAGAGAGCTATAATTATCAAAATGTTGAAGCTACATGATTAGAGACTTCATTACCCCTAAATTGAAGGGATTAGCCTCTCATATTTGTTATTGAAACAACAAATATAGCTTGCAACATGAAAGAAAAAGAAAAGGAAAAAGAGAGCAAAGTAAAGAAAAAACAACTATTCCACTTACATGAAAAATAAATCTACACTACTAACATGAAAGTAAATAAACAAAAGAAGTATGTAAAAGAAAGAGAGCACTAATTAACATTGCATAGAAAAATGAAAGTTACATGAAAATAAAAATGGTTAAGTAGCCATGAAAAAGAGAAAGAGAACTTGTCTTTTATTTGAGCCTAAACTAAACTAAGAGAGACTAACTAAGAGGAGACTACATGAAACATATGGGTATTTATACATGTATGAAACCCTAATTCATATTTTTGGGGAATTCCCAAAATGCCCATGTGGTAGTGTGGCCACCAAGTAATCATTAGCATGTCATAATCCCCATTTAAGTGTACATGAAGCCATTAATTTCATAAGCATGTGCATTAGTCTCTACTTTGTACATTAAGGTGGTGGGTAGGTGGGGTCCTCCATGATCTTTACTTTGAATTATTTCCATTTTCATTCCTTTTTATTCTTTCTGTGCATGCATATCTTCTTCATGAAACAACTTGTAATTGAAATCAAATTCCTACAAAATAGTTTGGAAATTTCTAATTAATTTTTCTCAAAGAAATATATGCACACAAATGACCGTTTTGCCCCTATATGAAGATGGATATGTGACAATTTGAAATTAATATGGATTTTATTTAAAACAAGTTAAAATATCCAATATGATCATTTATTTAATCTAAATAGAATAAATATGCTGATAAAAATATGCACACTTACGTACACATTAGTCGCAGTTAGCCCGATAATTGCGTCGCCATCCCGGCGAAACCATAGAAAACTGTAGGCATCCGTGCGCCTCGATTACACCATGGAACCGCCATAGATCGCAGTTACACCCAGGGTTACGTTGCCATCACGGCAAAAACCATGTAACTGTAAGCATCAGGGCCCTTGAATTTCGCTGCCAAATGAAACTTCACCACACAGACAACATAGATCGCAGACTACATTAGTTGAGTCCCAATGTAGCCTGTAGGCACTCATTGCCACACGACTTTCGCTATGTCTTCATAGATCGCAGTCTGCCGATGTTACGTCACTCTCCCAGCGAAATCAAACGTAGATTTTAAGCAATCAATGCCTCTCGACGTACGCTATGGAGCGCAATGGATCGCAGTTACACTGAGTTACACTGTCGTCACAGCATAACCCCAATGTCTCTATAGGAATCAGCACCCTCGCCTTTCGCTACCCCAATCACAATCCTCAGGAACTTCACTTTAGTCCGGAGATCCTCTGGGATCAAATTTAGAACCCCCCTTAGGGCTCAAGGCAGAACCACCCCGTGGATCTCCTACTATAAGTTTCAATTCTAAATGGGAGCGCCTTTTTCCCCACAGCATTCTCAAAACATTTTATACTATACACATATAGTATCTTTCAAATCATACTCTTACACATATAAATCCCATTTACATACAATCGATATCTCAAAATCGATAGTTCTCAAACTTGGCTTTCCAAATTTCCAAAATTTGCTTTTTTCCAAAATCAAAAGCCTTCCAAAATCAATGGGTTCCAAAAACCTTTTTTCCAATTTCATAAAATCATTTATATATATAAATATATATAAGTTATTCTTTTAACTAGAACAAAATATTTTTCAAAGATCTTTTCTTCTGGTTATAGATTTGACATGGAGAATGTATCATATAATATATATATAACTTTATTTATGCCAAATCAATATTCAAATTCGATTTCCTTTATAAAGTTATTTGCCATATTACCCACTTTTTATAAATGAGTTTCAGTTATAATGATATCCAACTTCAACTCTTATTCATCATATATTTCTCAAAATATACTTTTCCATTTCAAAAATTATTTTTACATTTATTTTCAAAATTTTCAATATCTATTTTATTTAAGCACGTAGGATGTCCATATATCATCCGTACGCAATTCAAATTCGATCGCTCACTCGATCACACAATTTCACTTCCGAACTAGCATCGTCCACCCAACTTCCTAGTGCGGACTCAGATCTGGTTTCTTGATCAGAAACCGTCATTCTCCTTGCATAGCCATAACTATGATAGAGAATTTCCAGAATCAATCAAAAATCCATATCCAGGGTTCGCCGTCGAAAATCGAGTGAAAAATCCCAACTTGGATTCGATATACTATCTCGAAATTTTGTGCTCGAATCTGGATCAAATCGTTATGCGAATAGAATAACATACATACATCCTACGTTTTTATCTTCATTTAATATTAGCTAAATCTATTTTCTTTTTATTCACATTTATTTTGATTTCTATTCACTTATTCACAATTGCTTCAATTTCCATTTGGGATATCACTTCAATTCTTATCTCAATTGGTATTTAATTATAAATAATTTTCACTCTGAACAGCTTGAGTTTAGAAAATAGCTTTGAAAAGTTTAAGATATTTAAGTTGTTGTAAAATAGTTATTAGTTGTAAAATAGCTGTAGAATAGTTAAATAGTTGCAACATAGTTGTAATATAGTAATTAGTTTGTAATACAGTCGTAAAATTATTGTAAAATAGTTAAATAATTTCAAAATAAGTATAAGATAGTTTGGGTTTTTAAAAAAATAAAGGTCGTATAGTAAATAGCTAGGAAAAATTAGATTTAAGACAGTTTATATTAAAATAATTTATTTGAAAATAGTTTCAGAGTCAAACTGATTCAATTTCCCAATCCCCATTTCAATCAATTTCCAATTCCACTTTTATTTAAATTGATTCAATTTCAATTCAATTTGAATTTACTTCGATTCAAATCAATTCCTATTTGAATTTAAACTTATTCAACTTTGATTACAACTCCAATTAATTGAAATCAAATTTCCATTTGGACTAATTTCAATTCCAATCTCAAATAAACAAAAGTGAATTTATATTAAATTGTACTGCCATAAAATATTCCATACATTGATAGACTACACATTAGTAGTTCAAATATTACAACCATTTATCCAAAATAAGTGTCTTACAGACGTCATAAATCTAGACGCCTTCTCCATCACCTAGGGTTTGGAAAAAGAACAGAGCCTTGTATTCTTTACAAGAATCCTCTCTAGGGACTTCCTTCCAGTAGGCAATGCCCGAACATGTACTTTTCAATAGGATGTCCCCACTTATAACATTTACCACAAAAGATTTCTACCCTCCCATCAATCTGGATAACTTTCATGCCTGCAGGATGTTCCACAACCTTACTCTTCTTCCATCTCTTGGAACAATTCCTAGCGATGTGTCCCCTCATCCTCCAATGATAACAAATAGTCGACTCATTGGCTGGTTCTACGGATTTACGCTTCACCTTCCTCACTTCAGGGCAATGGTTTAGGAAATGTCCTCTCTTATGATACTTAAAGCATAAAATCTCAGAGCGAAACCGTTGGAACGTACCCTTCAATTCCTTCCTTGTTTTACTGCACTTGGCTGCATAATTACCCTTATTGTAACATCTGTAGCATGTGACATTATCACAAGGCCCTGGTCCAGCCCTTCCCTTAACCCATTTCTCGTACTCATGTATTGCTTCTTCTCGTTCCTTACGTGCAGCTGCTCTCCGCTCCCTGCGTCTCGCCTTCCATTCTTCACTTTTAGCCATTACTCTCTTGGACTGGATTCTGGTGGGACTTTCTAACCTATAATTTAGACTTTGATCAATAGAATTTCCAGCTTTTACTTTTATTTTCCAAATATATATATATATATATATATATATATATATATATATATATGTTTTATTTCAAATCAACTTTGCATTATATATACACATATCTATTTCATTTGCATACCCAGTCATACTTTCAATTTTTAAACCATTCTTGGTTTTCTAATTCAAAACAAATTCCTTCAAAACAACTCTTGTTACTTCCTTAAACTATTTCATTCTTCTTTATCATTTACTGGAAAATCAAACCAAGATAACTTATTTCAATACTATGAAAATTCTTTTGAATTTTCTAGAATTTAAATTCAGTTTTGAATCCATTTTTAGCTCAACTTATTTGCATCGTTAATCCTTACCCAAATTTCTATTTGGTTGTATATATATATATTACCACTTAATTCTTATTATTATATTTAATTTCAATAACCAACAACCAATTATCTTAATATATATAATAATTAGAAAAATTATTGCTTTATGTATATAAGCTTATATAAAAATCATTTTTAGAATCGGTTTTAAAATCATTATATAAGAAAATAACAAGTACGCTCTCATATAATACACTAACTCATTCTAGGATACTACTGATCCTATCTCTAATGAGTAATCCCTACCAGATCCAAGGTTCTTACTTAACCTTCAGCTTTGATACCAAATGTAACACCCCGGAATTTTCGATCCTGAAAATTCGACACTAATACGTTCACTATATAAAGTGTCGAGCAATCAAGTGCCGAAAACACTAGATTGTTAGGGTTAAGAAGAAAAGGAGGTAGAAGAAGAAACAGAAAACAAAAGCACAAAATCTCAAAATCGCAACGGAATAAAATATAATATCAAATAACAGCATTTACACAAAGAAAGCTGTAAATGTCAATTTATATACAACATATTAGAGTACAACCATTCTCAAAGAAACTGGACAGTTGTAACAACTTGTCCCTGAATACAATCAATACAAATTCTAATACACAACTGAAGCATATGTCTCTGGCATCCAGCTCGTCATTTGAGCTCCAGAATGACCTAACCTGAAAATCTGTAATACTCGGTCTGACCCGAGCATTAAAATAAAGTAACACCAGACTCAGGCTGGAAACCAGCGTGTGTAAACCCATCAAATATGAGATGTTTAAGTTGTAAAGCTTCTTGAAAAAATCGGGTAACTTGTTCATCACTGCGAGTTTTATCTTGCTATAGCCAAACATTAATTCCAGAAAATATATCTAAGTACCGTTACTCAGTTTAAATAGCCAAGTTTACTTAATTTATTCCATTCCAGCCTGTTTGATTCAATAATCCAATATATAAAGAATTATAGATTACTAATCGAGGTGGTTTCGAATATTGCTGATATCCGATGCCCGATCTCATCGAAATCCAAACGCCATCTTTTAAGGCTAAGTTGTTTAAGTAAATAATTCAATTTAAATTCAGCATATCATATTTACACAGAAATTCGTCATAGATGTTTGAAACATCTCACATTTATCAACAGCTAAATTCAGGCATTTCATATCACAGATCATCACAAAATATCAGACCAGAGATATTAAAGTATTCAATACAATTTAATCATCCATAGGCTAGATTAACTGGTCACACAATTTCTAATTAAATTAAATTAATTTAAACACTTATACATAAAATACTTAAAAATCCTGCTTAAATGTCATTAACTAAAATTTAATTAATTATTGAAATTAATTAATTATCATTCATAATTACTTAAGACTTAATTAATTAAAAGTTTAAACATTTATTTTAACATTTACTTAATTACATTATTAACTTTTATTTAATAACTTTTGTAATTAACTAAATAATTAACATACATATAGTTATCTCAGCTTGATTAAATTAGCATCATTATTAATCTAAGTTAAGGACTAAATTAAAAACTTTTAAATTACTTTATTTATTTTCCCATACGTCTGAGTAAAAACATTTAACTTTAAATTTGGTAAAAATTATTTGAAACTTTGTTTAAAATCTTTCTTTTGAAAACTTTGTTTGCTTCCATCATTTTATTTTTTATTTTAAAAACTTATATATATATATATATATATATATTAAATCTTTAGGCCCAAAGCCCAACCGGAAACCCACGAAAATTTTCCCTTCCCTTAATTCTTTTCAAATTTAAAACTTGACAATTCACTTGCATACAAACTCGAGCTCAACCCCTCCGCAAACTCGATCCCAACCCCAAGCTAATTCCCTTTCTCCCCATCTCTCTCTCTAATACCTGATCCTAACCTTAACTACAAACCAAAAAACCAGACGACTGTGCACCATGCACGTGCACACCGCGTCGCTGCCGCTCCGTTCCTCGCCGCTACCACCAGCATGTCGACGATGTCATGCCCATTCGTCCCACTACCTAGAACTTTGGAACCCACCTCCCAATCAAAATCAAGAAAAATGATCACCACTGGAACAAAACCCAATCACCCAAAACCATCTCGAATCACCGTCTCTGACCACCAGAGACTCCGGCTCCTCGTCCTGACCTTCACCGCAAACCCAAGCTTCTTTTCCCCTACCTATGATCCAACTTGATGCTTCCACTATGTCACATTGGCCTCAAAATCAACGTCGACCAAATCAGGGTTTTAAACCCTACTTCGCCACCGTTCATCCTCCACGACGAACACAAAAATCAGCGACCATTTTTCCCATGCTCTACGACCAACAAGCTACCTCCAGGAATTATCCCGACCCATGATCTTCCATCAATCACCGAAAAACAGCAAAAACCCAAATCCCGTTCAACCCATAATTTCTCCACAAATATTAACTTAAAAGTTATGATATTACCATTAAAAATCTTAGTTTTCAAAATCGAATCTGATTATATATGAAAATCTTGAAATCGTGAAAGTCGAATTTTTGAGATGTTTGATTTTTTACTGTAATTTCTATCTTTCCAGTAAAATCATTTACTAATTATACTTAAAAAAATTTAAAAAAGGGAATTTAGTTATTACAAACATTTTCCTTTAAAGATCATTGTTATGGATTATATGAAAAGGAATCAAATTTTGAGAAGTTTTTGGTCTGTTGCACCAAAACAGAGACAACACAGACATGCATATATATATATATATATATGTATGTATGTATGTATGTATATATAGACACACACATCAAACTTCATACTGATATGCTTGCAAAGCATATTTATATATTCGTGCAAAACATTTTCACACATTACTTCCATTATTTATCACATGCATCAGAATATAAAGAAAATTGGGTTTTTAAAGGGTGAAGTGTACTCACAGATTAGATTAACGGAGAATGCTTTGAAATCAGGAAACTTAATTTTGAAGCTGGAAGCTTGATTTTGAAACTGCCACAGATCTTCTTTGATTAAGTTGAATTTGAATCTATGCTTGCTTCAGATTGAAAGCTTGAAGTAGTTTTAGTTTTTTCTTTTTATTTTCTGGTTTGGTTTTAGATTTGAAAGATGAAGAAAGAAAGGATTGAGATATATAAGTGTATACAACCCTAGTTTCATCTAAATCATTTCTTTTATATTTTTTTATGAAGAAAACCATACATTTTGACACTTGTATTTGCATGACATCCCTTAGCTTACAAATGTCCATAAGAGAATATTTTATAATTTCTTTTTATGTTTTATATTTTCTTTTTATTACAATGTTTACTTAAATTGATAAAACCATTTATTTATTCTTATTTTAAGCTTAAGCTATTTATACTTGAATTAATAACTATATACATGTTAGTGTTTAAAAATGTAGAATTTTAAATCTAATTCATTTTTAAGATATTTATTTTGAATTCCAAATCATAGTTTCCTATTCACAATTTACATATATAAACAATAATAATTAGAAAGCACATTTTAAATTTGTTTGAAAAGAATAATTTTGGCACATTAAAATGATTATATTAGGAAATTATCCCAATTGTTTTAAATAATATCACTTAAGTTAGATAGCATATTTTATTTGTTTAAAATGGTAAGTTTTGTAAATTTAGATAATTATATTAGAAGATTATTAAATTAAGTTCATCATACCCAAAATATTATAACTTAAGTTCGTATATAGTGTTTAAACCAATTTATATTTATATCCAGATATTTTTAATTATCAGAATTGTATTTGTTCGACTTACAAATCAGTATTTCTAATTATTTAATTTGGTTAGTTGTCGATTAACGACCGTTAAAAATTCGGATCGTCACAAAGACGATAAATTTGAAAATTGATTTTAACATATAAAATTGAAACTGACTTTTTCATGTTTTCTATCTTTTGGAAAATATCAAATCTGTTTTCTTTCATCCATGCTTTCCATTGTTGGATTGACTAGCATATTCCAACTCTTCTATTGCCATACACACAAATATTGAAAACACAAAATACAAAATTTGTTTTCGAACTAAACACTATTTAAAAATTCTAATGAAAAAACGGTTTTCGAATTTAAAACTATTTTAATTAGTTATGGTAATTTTGTTACGTAATTTGTATTCAAATATAAATGAAACGCATACATAATCAATTTGAAATTATTTATGAAATTAAATGTTAATTTCATGTGTGTGTGTCTGTGCGTGTGTGCGTGCGCCCACATGTGTGTGTATGTGTATATATATATATATATGTATTTATGTATATGTGTGTATATATATCTGCATGTATGTATGTATGTATGTACGTGCGTACGTATGCATGCAAGTATGTATCTATGCTTACATTTTATGTATACGTATATGTATATATTTTAGAATGGATATCAAATACTTTTGGTTGTTATGTACATATGCTTATTATTATTTGTATTTTTTTGAAAGTGGACAAAATTTTATTAGCCATTTTCAACCCAAAATGACCAGCCCAATACAACGCAAGCAAAATAAATACAAAAACCGTCTTTCGCTTTAAACACAACTAGTTCATAGAATAATCGAAGTAAACTTTCCATATATCTCTTCCTTCTCTCTCCAATTCGAGCTTAACTATGGCGCCCGAAAATTTTCACCACTCATTCATTAGACTTCTCCCAGTGGCAGCCTAAGATCCGCTCCTACAAACTCGTCTTCTCCTCGTGCCGAGCCGTTGGTATAAATTTTACCACTTATTCTCTTGCTTACTAATTTTATTTCGATAACTGCCAATTTACTGATTTCTGATCCTTCTTTTGGAATATTACATATGTTTATGTATATACACAATCATGTGTTGTTTTGATTCAAAATTTATTAATGGACTTTCGTGTAAAATCGTAGATTTAAGTTGATTTCCTTCCAAATTCAAAAAACAGAATTCAGATTGTAAATTTTTAATTGTAAAACATAGTTTGTTATTATTCATATAGTATATATACATATGTTATTATTTTAATTCAATATATATGGACTTTTTTGTAAAATTTCAGATATAATTTTGGTCTCCTTCCCAAGTCAATATTAGATTTCAATTTGTTAACTTTAAATTATAAAAAATATAATATTATAAGTTATATATATATAAGTTATGTTGAATTTAAATATAGTTTATTACTATATATACACATATTATTTCAATTCAAAATTTATGAAAGGGCTTTTGTGTAAAATTACAAATCCAACGTTGAACTCTTTCTCAAGTTAAAATTAGATTTCAAATTGTTAATTTTAGATTTCAAAACATGTAAAATAGGCTAAATTAATTTTATTATGTATATATACACACATATACATATACATAATATATAAAAATATAATTGTAGTTTTATATAATTAAAAAAACCTTTGAACAACAAAGCCATGTATTAAGGACAAATGGATTCGATGTGGTGTAAATTTCAACATCAATAGACGTACACATTAATCATGTAAATTGTTTATGTGTTGCACTTGCACTATATATATGAGTGTATTTGATATGCTTATTATAATAAATAAATATTTAGTTAAATTTAAACTCGCTTCTAAACAAATAAAATAAAATAAAATTTTATTTTAGATCACGTTGGATTGGATATAATAAACCCTTTTTACTTCATATGCCTAGTAAATCTAAAATAGGAACTTTTTTGAAGTCTACTTATTTCACTCACTTCCAACTGATCCAATTTCTTCATCTGGAATGAAGAGGAAAATAAACGGAACTAATATATGTGACTAATAAGAGAAGACGGAACAATAAACTGTTATAAGAGGTTCTAACCAATCACCCTTTATTCCAAACCGGTCGGATGATTTGTTCTACCAGTTGACTGATTAGGGGAAGGGGTGGACCCTTTTAGGTCTCCTTATCCCTATTTCGCTTCCATTTCATTGTTTTTCATCCATTATTGCACTTTTTAAGCTTTGAAAAATATGAAAATATTTCGTCAAAATAGTATAACCTATTGCAGATGACGTGGCGAAGTTTGAAGTGATTTGTTATTGTTTATGTGGGTTTAAAAGGTCTATACTCTAAAGGATTCGATAACGATTCTAAGCCAACATTTTCTTTTCACGATCCATCTTTGAGTGTATTTGTTAACATCTTTATAATGTTATGAAGATCATTTACTCTATAATATTTTTCTAAGCTCCGTTTTTATTTTTTCTGCATTATCGCCTTGTTTTTTTGTGCATCATTCTTTGTATAATAATAGGTTGATTTATGCAATCTATAAAAAATGTTTTGTGCATCATCCGTCGTGAAATCTGCAAATAATATTTATTTATGTAATTTTACCGAATTCCATTGTGTCTCGCTCTGACTGGACAGGGATCGATTTTGGGCCTTGGATAACATGTGCCACAAATAAAACTAAGGATCGAAGGAAAAATAAAATAACATAATGTAAAAGTTTGTGGATGGTAGAACTTGAACTTAGATGCCCAAATAGACATTTAAGCCATATGACCACCCACGAGGCAGGATTCTAGTTATTTAAAGAAAAAAACAATATTTTTACATATAATAACTATAATATGGACGTCTTAAACCATCGGTCCTTGGGCCGGCGTCCAGGTTTTCCAAGCCCAAGGACGAGTCTAGTCTTGCATTATGCACGATACAAGCCATCTAATAGGAATCATAACGACTTTTAAAAGTTGCATAATTTGATATATCACTGATAAGTGAATATTACGTACAAAAATGTTTTTTCCCCTTGCACGGTTCCATGCATGACATGTTGATTTTGAAAAGAAATTATGATCATTTATTTTTATACTATTAAAACACGTGATCATTCAATTTTAAACGGCGATCGATTGAGAAAGGTGCAGACATGAGTTCGGAAGAAAAACCGTCGAATGATGAAATACTGAAAACAACTCATGTATGAGAGTAAACATATTGTACGGTTAGATTCAGAAAATATGATTTATGCAAGGAAGTTCTTTTCATGGCTAAACCAAAAGGGGAATTATAATTAAAGCTGGACTAGATTCACAATTGAAAATTTTAAGGTGCTTGCGAGCTTTATATCTCCAAAATTCAGATTGATGGGAAGCAGTAATAAAGAAGACGGCTGAAAATGGGTCAACTTTTTACATTCCCTATTCAATTTCCAAATTTATCATCTTCGATTACTCTCAACTTTTTGCACACCACGCGATTGTCAAATGAGCGATAATTTCCAGAGGCCCAGAAGCAAAACCCTAACTTATCGTTCTTCGCTTAGGTTCACTCAATCAATTCCGGCATAGGTATGTCTTTTTTTGTTCCCTTTATGTTTCGATTACGTCACAGTACATGTATTTTCTTCAGTTACAAATTCTGCTTGGTTAAATTGATAATATTGCCTTGTTCAAGGAAGATTCATATGAGTGCATTTTTTCTGTATGAATAGTCGTAAGGAGACGACAACATGCCCGTCTAGCTCAGTTGGTAGAGCGCAAGGCTCTTAACCTTGTGGTCGTGGGTTCGAGCCCCACGGTGGGCGGTTTGTTTTTGCCCAACCGATCACCCCCCTCTTTCGTCATACTGATGCAGGAAGCTATAAGAGTAGAGTAGGGTTTTATAGTTTTGGGAGTTACTGGATACTTTTTTACCAATTATTGTAGATTCTTTAGAATTTTTTTGCAGAATCGTTCACCACAAATGCTCCATGTGTCTTGAGCATCATTCAGTTGAACTATTTATTCATAAGATGACCATTAGCCTAATATAATGCAAATCTTAGATACCCAGCTCACGTTCTGAAGACAATATATAATAATCTTCAACAATCTATTTATTGTTTTCTATAGTCCTTGTCTGTCCAGGAGATGATTGAGTTAAGACTTGTAGGTTTGAGATTCATTATTTGTCCAAGTTTAATGACTTCAGGATTTGATCTATGATTTACATGCTTACAACAACTTTGTAAAACATGAATTTTATATAATTAAATACTTCACTAAATAACAGAATCAATATGAATCCATGTTCATTCGGTATACAATATTTTTCTTCTTTGTTTCAGCTGTCCATTCCAGTTAACGAGATGGATGGATAACATATTGGGAATCCTTATTTGAATTTCAAATAATTAACACGACATACTCACAACCTTGGTAACACGGTAAACACGTATGTAATACTGTCTTCATCTTTGGAAACTCGTACATATAATTTAGCTTTCACAAAAAACCGAACTACTCAACAGCCTGAGCAATATTGCTAATGAATAAACCATTAAAACACTGCCCTAATCAATAAAAAAATTGGCACCGAGTTTGTTAATTTCTTACCTAATAGTATTCTTCCTTCCATCTAACCTGATAACGAGCTTCGTTACAATTTTATTTTCAATGCAAGCATACTCAAATGGTCCTGATATTCTCGTAGTCATGCTTACATTTCTCATATTTACATGCAGCAATGTGTACAATAACAATGTAGATTATGTAAGACAAAGGCACATAGGAGGTTATTCATGGGCGGTGGACCATGATTCAGATATGCATGGATATATGTCTCGTGCTCATGAGTATACTATATGCTAACATATTGCCACTGCATCAGTAGATATTTAATAGAGCAAGGGTGTCTGGTGCAGGTTAGTTCTACTAAGAAATTTTTTCCGTCTTCAGTATGAAATTTTTAGGTTTGATCAGTTTGCGTCTGATTGTACCTAGGCCTATCAATGGGTTAGATTAGGTCTGGATGGCTTAAACCCGAGCCCTGATACTACAATTGTAACTCGAGCCCAGCCTGAGCCTGTTGGGTATTTCAAACTCATTACTTGAGCCCGAGCAGTTGGGTTTTTTGAGCCCATTGTGTAAAATTGTATACGTGGCTTAAAATATCGATGATATAACCATCATCTTAACCTGTAACATTGGAAATTTGGTACATGAATAATGTTTGCAAACGAATTGGTTGGTGATGAAACATGTCTCACAAACAAATTGGAGAATCGAGCTTCGCTTGTAAACTTGGCTCCCAATTGAGTGTGCACCAAATCCACGGTGCACATACTTCATGAATTTTACATGATACCATCAAGTTTAAACGAAAATACTTGATTGTAGATTGAAAATTTTTGTAACAACCCAGAATTTTTAGTAATTTAAATTTGAGTATTTAATTAATTTTAAATATTAATAAGTGAATTTTTGGAGTCGAATAAATTTTATTTTGAATTTTGGATTTAATTTTGCAATTAAATCGATTTATTTAATAGTGAAATTCCACAAATAATTAGATATTGGGTTAAATATGATTGAAAATGGTTTGGAAAATTTTGTTATATCATATTAAGGTTATAGAAATATTTTAGAACTTGTAAAATTGAATTTGGAGTTAATTTGTAAAAATTGAATATTTTAATATTTAATTATCGACTGAAAATAGCCAATTTTTGAACAGTCTCAGAATTGAACGAAACGAGTTCCATTGGATCCGTAATAGTTAGTTATTATCGGATTTCAAATTTCGTAGCAAACGGAGTTGTCGTTTGACCGTGGCAGCTCCAAACGCATCGATATCGTTTTAATTTTAATTCGGCGAGTTAAAATAGCCATTTTTCAAACGGTCTCGGATTTCGACGAAACCAGTTTCATCGGATCCGTAATGTGATATTATTGTAAGATTTCAAATTTCAAGTCAATCGGATATATCGTTTGTCCGGTACAAGCCAAAACGCCTAGAAATCGTTTAAATCGGTTTTAATTTAAATTGATCGTTTAATTCCATATCTCACACATACGATCGAATTAGCTTACGAAACCTGTTCCATTGTGTCCGGAACGCGGAAAAACCTTAGGATCGTCTGTCGGAACGCGTAGTTTGGTGGTCGTTTGCATAAGTTGTTAACAAGAGAATTTTATTAATAAAATAATATTAAAACATATTATATGTTCCATTAATTTTCTAAACCGTAATTAACAAAGCCGGCCGCCCCCTTTTATCGTTCATGGCCGATAATCACCCGTTTTCTCCTCCATTTTGCAATCAATCCATGCAACGATTATCAAAATCTCCAACTGGGAAAACGTAGAGGGCGCCTGGATCTACAGATCCAACGGTTGTGATGGATTTTAGTGGCGCGTGGAGGGAGCAGGGAGGTCGCGTTCTCGGCCGGATGGAGGAGTTGTTCTCAGCCCATAGTCGACCGAGTCTGGCCGCACTCTGGCCCAAGGTGGGACTCGCGACGCTCTTCGACGAGGTGGGTTCCGATCGTCGTCTCGTGGGGTGTGGTGGATGCGATGTTGTGCCCTAGCATCGCTGTGTTGGGTTTCGTTCGTTCGTTTGGTTCCTGATGTTGCGTGCGTGATCTTGGTGAGGGGGAAGAGGGACGCGGGGCCGTTGGGTTAGTATTTGTAAATTTATTTAAAAAGAATTGTTTTGAAATTCAATTCAAACTTTAAAAATTGATAACTCTTCCATATGATATCAGATTCGAACGAAACTGGAAACGTTGGAATCGCAGAAGCGTGTACTTCGCGATGGTGTAGATCCGGAGTTATTCCGGGCAACTAGAAATTTGGGTTAAATCGGACTCCGTCCGGTTTAATTTAAGTTTCGAACGCTCGCCGAAACCAAGGTGAGAACTCCTCACTCAATCAAACTGTTTGGTTTAAAATTTTAAATAGTTAATATTGATTGATAATTGTTGATTGATTGTGGTAGTAGATATAATAGGATATATATTATATATAGCAATATATATATATTGGCATATGTATATATTGAATTTGATTTCCCGCCTCGTATAGCGGATGAGACCCTATTGCGCCGCCTATTAAGCGGATATTTATAAAATCCCATATACCGCGATATTCCACCTCGAAGTGGAATTGGTATTGTGCTAACGTCTGTGGATGCAGGGTAACAGGTTGGAGGGATCCAACTGGATTCCTCACATATTTATTTGTTTATAAATATTATGTTGATTGTTGATAATCATATTGATATATGACACTTATTCCCGTGATTGACCATCTGATGTTGTTGCATCATCGGATTCAAATTTTAAAAAAAATTAAAATAACGGTTTTGAATTTAAAGGGGTTTTAAATCGATTTTTCAAAGAATATGGTTTATTAAAAATTTTGAATTGATTAAATTTTAAAATAAATAGATGGATAAAATTTTATGTTTTAAAAATTTATATTTTTATAAAATATAACTTAAAAGAAATTTTTAACAATAATAGGTTTTTATAAAATAGTTAAATTTGGTTTTTGGGAAGTTATTATTATTAATGGTTTATATAAAGGATTTTATAAATGGATGTTTTTAAATAAAAATTATTGAAGTTATAGGATAAATTTATAAAGTGTTAAGTTGATGTATAACATGAATTTCACTAGGATTTATAGATTAATAAATGTGAAATTTATAAAACGAACGGTTATTGGAAAAATTTAAGTTTATAAGTTATTAACTTATAGAAATGGATTTGGGCATTAAAAAGGGGAATTTTATAGAAATTGTTAATAAATGAAGATTTCATTAGTTGAAATTATTATAAGCCATAAAGAAATCTTGTAAGTGATAAGATTTTAAATTGGTGAAGTTCAAAAGAACGATTTGGGTAAATAGATAATATTATAAGTATTTAACTTATAATATTGATTTTAGTATATAATCGAGTTATGTAAATCGAATTGGACTAATAAAAGGAGATTTCTAAAACGAAGTTTCATAAATAGAAATGGGATGTATGGACATTGTTATAAATCCGAAAAATCAATTTAATTTGATAAATTGAATATGGAATTTGTTAAAGGGGTTGTATTCACTATTTTTGAACGGTGAATGTATTATTTTATTAAATGAACGTGTTTTTGGAAAAGAACGTTCTAAATGGAATTTAAAACTAATTAAAGACGTTTTAAGATATGTTAAGTATCGAAATCATAGATTTCAACATTGATTGTTGAAATAGACGATTTCGAGAAATAGAAGGGAATATTTTGAATAGTAGTGGATTTATGTATCCATTTTTTTATTTCAAATCCATATACTAGTGTTTTTGGGTTGTCGTAACGATGTTTTACGCAACATTCGTTTTTAACCCAAATAAATGTGAATAAAGGAATGTTTTCTTAAAGAGAATGGAATAAATACTTAACTGTGATTTAAGTATATGGAATATTTTCAAATCGTTGAAAATAAATAAATTTGTGAATTACTTATTTTTAAAATAAGCATGGGAATGGTTTTCTAATATGAAATGGAACGGTTTTTGTGAATTCACCTTTAAGGTAATTGAAAGCAAATAACTTGAAATCGATTTGGGAATCGTATGCTAGTAGATGCTTGGAATTTAAATCCACCTTGGAATTTATATATATATGAAGGGAAATTTGTTTAAAAATAAATATTGATTTATTTTGAAGTATGAAAATGAATTTACGGATTTGGGACGTAAATTTAAATTAAATCGGTAAAGATTTATTTGATGATTTGAAATTTGTTTTCAAAGGGTATAAAGGATGAAAAGTAATTTGAAATTAGTTTTCAAATGGTTAAGGTGATTTGAAATTAGTTTTCAAATGGTTAAGGTTATTTGAAATTGGTTTGCAAATGGTTAATGTAATTTGAAATTTGTTTTCAAATGGTTGAGGTGTTTAATTTGAAATGGGTTTTCAAATGGTTAAGTGTGGAAATTATATCGTGAAGGTGTTTTGGTAAAGCAAATAAATTGGGCAATTATTTGGAAATTGTGTATATATATCTTGTAAAGATATTTTGGGACTTAATAATTTTGGAAAAATTATTTGGAATCTGATGATGTGGCGCATCTTTATTGATAGTTAAATAACCGACTATCAATATTTACCCTTGGATGGTATTGATTGTGTTTGTTTGGAATTGAATGCACACTTATTTTTAAAAATAAGCGCTCGCTATTCGGTTTAGCCGGGAGAGGACCTTTGTGTCATATATCCCATTCCGAATATGCGATACGTCGTTTGGATTGCATTTGAAGACCGGTGTTGAAGACCGGGTATTTGTGAAAACGATAGGATGACCTATCGATTGTCTCCGCATTGTTAGCTACGATATGGAGATTTCCTTTGTGATGGGAAATTTTATCGGGATTGTGAATACCCGGATTGCAAGGGCTTCCTTGGAAGTGCTTTCGGTTCTGTTCGAACCCGGAACAGACTTGTATGGTTACATGTCTGACATTACATTTTGAGAGATAGAGCAGATTTCTTTCAAATACATTTCTGTTGGTGGCGGAGAATTTATTCTCTTAGCTTAACACCCTTCTCTGAGACGTACGAGCTCAGAGGTTATGTAGTTGAAGGTTATCAGCGATATTTCCCAATCTGGTAATGTGGCATGCTGAGTGCTGCTGTGTGATGATCATTGGTTGATCGTTTGGATATGATCATTTGTTTGATCATTTATCTTTGTGATTATTGCTTTGGTCATCTGTGGACCCAAAGCATGGCTTTGTTGCACAAAGCGTAGCTTTGTGGACGAGACTTCGTCAGGACCTCACTCCCCGGAAATGGTCGAAACAGGAATATGCGGCAAGGTTATGAGGGTCGCGCCCTTTAGGGTATGTCATTCCCTTCTGGAAAAGGGTGGTATCATGGTATGGAGCCCAGATATTTACTCATGTGGAAACACTATATCTATTTCTGTGTGGTGTTGTTGGTATCGAGCGCTCGGATAAAGGTCCCAAAGGACCGGGGGATGACATATTCGTGTAGTAGTTACCTAGTTACAGAGGTAACCCGGCCTTGTGTTGGCAGAGATCTAACCGTAACGTTAGTTCTCGGGACGTCCCGCCAGAGGCGATCCCATGTGGCAGTAGGAAGTTCCTTAGCCTGACCATTTGTTGGAAATCCATTCCTCCAATACGCGCCTTGTACGGTTTTAGTTGTATTACCTGCCATTCACTTATGGTGGTCACCACTGTTTGGATGGTAGCTATAGTAGGCATAGTTCGGAATGTCTATGTTGGCTAGGATTTATATTCTACTTTCGAAATTGTTTTCTACACTATGCACTAGTAATAATATCAAAAATGATTTGATTTTCGCGTAGTAAGCATCTTTGACTATCATAAGGAGAAATCTCCTCCAATTCTGCGTTTGCATTGTGTGTGTGGCGGGAGGCCTTATGGTAGTTTCATTTTCCAAAAAGCATTGCGGATTTCAAAATTTAAACTTTCTTGTTGCGTGTTTAAAGATAAACTGTTTTGAGTTCTCACACCAGTCACATGACTGACCTGGAGTTTATTGTTCCTTTCCTAAACTCTGGGTGCCCACTATTTTCCACACGGGCAGTCTAGAGTTAGGTTGTCAGGTTATTCTGGATTCGGGAGTTGCTGTGCAGATCTGGAGGCGAGCCAGATAGCGTAGTCTATTATTTATTGTATATAGTATTTCTTTTCCGCTGTTTTATTGTTGTTCACTCTGATGATATGATGTATTGTGATGTATGTATAAAATGTATAGTTCTTTTGTTTTAATGATATTCATTTATCTATTATATGTTGTTCCGCTGCGATTGTGAGATTCTGATATTGTTTCTCGTTCTGTTACTTGTTTTTCTGTTTTCTCTTCTCTTTCTTTTCTTTCTTCTTCTACCTCTTTCTTCTTCAAAAACTCTAACGGTTCGATTTTTCGGCAACGAAAAATCGCGATCGTTACATTTGGTATCAGAGCATATGGTTAAGCGACAACCTGCTCTGTTGGGTATTACTCATTAGAGATAGAGTCAGTAGTACTCTAGAATGAGTGTGAGTGTAATAATAGATATGAGCGCGTATTTGTTAGTGAATATAAAATTGTTTTATATTGTGATGATTGGTTTATTGAGTGGCATATGAACCTTCGTCGGCACAGTCTGTACAACTGGATCGAAGGGGTTTCTAAACACTTGAATAGAACAATTCGACATGATATTGTTTTAAATTGGGTAAATGAAATAATTTTACCTTGATTATATTTTCTATATAAGAAAATAATTTTTTCAAGAATTATTGAAGTGTGTGTATAATTGATTGTTTGATTGTTTGAAATATATATATATATATAAGTTAATTAAAAGTTGTTTGAATAAGTTATATAAAAACAACTATCGTAAAAAGAATAATTGTATAAGCTAATGAATTATAAGTATGGAATTATAATTAAAATGATTTACAATTGTAAAATAATCTTATGTATATAAGAAGTGAAATTTTATAAGTAAGATTTATAAATGTAATTTATAAATAAAAGGAAATTTTGAAAGAATATTTAGCATTGATTCACTATTGTTACTGGGAAATAATAAGGATGATGACTGCAGCATCATCAGTATCATTTTCGAGTTTCTATGTGATGGATTTGCTACAATAATGAATTTAAAATTGAGGTTTTGTTGAAATAAACAAATTTGAAATTAAAATTCAACTTGAAATTGTCAAATATAAGTGAAAAAAAAGGGGTTTTGAACTTATAATATGAGTTGGAAGTTGAATAATAAGTTGTATAACTTATAGAATGAGAAAATGTAAGTAAAACCAATTATTGAAGTGGTTAAACAATTAAGTTAAGTAAAATGAAATACGAATTTGATTGTTGATATGAATTTGACTTAAGTAAAAGTTAAATAGAATTTACTTTAGAATTGGAAACCGAATTGGATTGATAAGTGGAAACTTAAGTTTATTTGAACAAATTATGTTAAATGGAATAGAGTTTGAAATGAATTAGGAGAATACTTAAGTTGAATAGTGGAAGTAAATGTAAATGAAGTTGAATGGAATATAACTTGAGTAATGTTGAAAGAATTGATGTTGATATCAAAATAAAATGAATAAAGTGAATTAATGAAATCGTTAAATGATGTGAACTTGAGTTATATAAATGAAATTCAATTTTTATATGTAAAAAGAATTGGCAACTGAATTAAAGTATGGATTGAATGTTAATTAATCGAATGTGAATAAGTTGATATGAAATGATGTATGTAAGTGTAAGTTCATTTCGAGCTAGTTGAATAATTGAATGAAAATCAGTTGAATGTTAAATCAATTGGAATTAAAACTGTTGAACCAAATTGAATGTAGTGAGAGAAAAACTAATAATTTGGTTTTATTGGATATACATTGGTTGTTATTCGCTTGTTGGTTGATTGTATGTAAATTCATTAAGTGTTAATGAAATTGAATTAGCGCATTTGAAAACTATGTAATTGAATTCAAATTGAAAGTGAAGTAAATAAATTTGAATAGAATTGAATTCGAGTTGATTTGAAAGTGAACCAATGTGAATTTAATTAGTGAATGTAAACTAATGGGAAATGAATGAGAAAGAATATGCAACTTCAATAGTAAACTAAAAATGTATAAGAAGCATATGTTGAAAGGTTTTGTAATTGAATTGGCAAAATGATTTGAATGTTGAAGTTGGAATTGTGTACTACTACTAGCAGGATATACAGGTATATAATGGATTGGGATTTTGATTTCAAAGTTAAAAAATTTGTAACGCTCGACAAAAAGGTACGTATTTCAATTTTTATATGAGATTTGATGATTTCCTTCTCCAGCCACTTGGCTTTCTCTTTTCTTTTTGATTTTGAGGGGCCGTAGAGCCGTTTTGTAGTCGTACCGATCTAGCCGCGCAAAGGAGACTCTGGCGAAATTTTTCGAAAATTTAGGGAGTTAGTAAAATTTTGAGAAATTTTGAAAGTTTGAAATTTGAATTTAAATTTAAATTTGAATTGTTAAGTAAACAATGTTGTTTGAAACCTATAATTGAAGTTGGAAAGCTAATTGAAATGATAGTAAATCTTTAATAAAAAGATTGGTGTTAGAAGGTTGATAAAACTATTAGTTTTGGAAAAATAATAAACGGATTATGAATTATTCTCCTTAACTTGCAATTTCGAGGACGAAATTCTTTTAAGGGGGGAAGATTGTAACAACCCAGAATTTTTAGTAATTTAAATTTGAGTATTTAATTAATTTTAAATATTAATAAGTGAATTTTTGGAGTCGAATAAATTTTATTTTGAATTTTGGATTTAATTTTGCAATTAAATCGATTTATTTAATAGTGAAATTCCACAAATAATTAGATATTGGGTTAAATATGATTGAAAATGGTTTGGAAAATTTTGTTATATCATATTAAGGTTATAGAAATATTTTAGAACTTGTAAAATTGAATTTGGAGTTAATTTGTAAAAATTGAATATTTTAATATTTAATTATCGACTGAAAATAGCCAATTTTTGAACAGTCTCAGAATTGAACGAAACGAGTTCCATTGGATCCGTAATAGTTAGTTATTATCGGATTTCAAATTTCGTAGCAAACGGAGTTGTCGTTTGACCGTGGCAGCTCCAAACGCATCGATATCGTTTTAATTTTAATTCGGCGAGTTAAAATAGCCATTTTTCAAACGGTCTCGGATTTCGACGAAACCAGTTTCATCGGATCCGTAATGTGATATTATTGTAAGATTTCAAATTTCAAGTCAATCGGATATATCGTTTGTCCGGTACAAGCCAAAACGCCTAGAAATCGTTTAAATCGGTTTTAATTTAAATTGATCGTTTAATTCCATATCTCACACATACGATCGAATTAGCTTACGAAACCTGTTCCATTGTGTCCGGAACGCGGAAAAACCTTAGGATCGTCTGTCGGAACGCGTAGTTTGGTGGTCGTTTGCATAAGTTGTTAACAAGAGAATTTTATTAATAAAATAATATTAAAACATATTATATGTTCCATTAATTTTCTAAACCGTAATTAACAAAGCCGGCCGCCCCCTTTTATCGTTCATGGCCGATAATCACCCGTTTTCTCCTCCATTTTGCAATCAATCCATGCAACGATTATCAAAATCTCCAACTGGGAAAACGTAGAGGGCGCCTGGATCTACAGATCCAACGGTTGTGATGGATTTTAGTGGCGCGTGGAGGGAGCAGGGAGGTCGCGTTCTCGGCCGGATGGAGGAGTTGTTCTCAGCCCATAGTCGACCGAGTCTGGCCGCACTCTGGCCCAAGGTGGGACTCGCGACGCTCTTCGACGAGGTGGGTTCCGATCGTCGTCTCGTGGGGTGTGGTGGATGCGATGTTGTGCCCTAGCATCGCTGTGTTGGGTTTCGTTCGTTCGTTTGGTTCCTGATGTTGCGTGCGTGATCTTGGTGAGGGGGAAGAGGGACGCGGGGCCGTTGGGTTAGTATTTGTAAATTTATTTAAAAAGAATTGTTTTGAAATTCAATTCAAACTTTAAAAATTGATAACTCTTCCATATGATATCAGATTCGAACGAAACTGGAAACGTTGGAATCGCAGAAGCGTGTACTTCGCGATGGTGTAGATCCGGAGTTATTCCGGGCAACTAGAAATTTGGGTTAAATCGGACTCCGTCCGGTTTAATTTAAGTTTCGAACGCTCGCCGAAACCAAGGTGAGAACTCCTCACTCAATCAAACTGTTTGGTTTAAAATTTTAAATAGTTAATATTGATTGATAATTGTTGATTGATTGTGGTAGTAGATATAATAGGATATATATTATATATAGCAATATATATATATTGGCATATGTATATATTGAATTTGATTTCCCGCCTCGTATAGCGGATGAGACCCTATTGCGCCGCCTATTAAGCGGATATTTATAAAATCCCATATACCGCGATATTCCACCTCGAAGTGGAATTGGTATTGTGCTAACGTCTGTGGATGCAGGGTAACAGGTTGGAGGGATCCAACTGGATTCCTCACATATTTATTTGTTTATAAATATTATGTTGATTGTTGATAATCATATTGATATATGACACTTATTCCCGTGATTGACCATCTGATGTTGTTGCATCATCGGATTCAAATTTTAAAAAAAATTAAAATAACGGTTTTGAATTTAAAGGGGTTTTAAATCGATTTTTCAAAGAATATGGTTTATTAAAAATTTTGAATTGATTAAATTTTAAAATAAATAGATGGATAAAATTTTATGTTTTAAAAATTTATATTTTTATAAAATATAACTTAAAAGAAATTTTTAACAATAATAGGTTTTTATAAAATAGTTAAATTTGGTTTTTGGGAAGTTATTATTATTAATGGTTTATATAAAGGATTTTATAAATGGATGTTTTTAAATAAAAATTATTGAAGTTATAGGATAAATTTATAAAGTGTTAAGTTGATGTATAACATGAATTTCACTAGGATTTATAGATTAATAAATGTGAAATTTATAAAACGAACGGTTATTGGAAAAATTTAAGTTTATAAGTTATTAACTTATAGAAATGGATTTGGGCATTAAAAAGGGGAATTTTATAGAAATTGTTAATAAATGAAGATTTCATTAGTTGAAATTATTATAAGCCATAAAGAAATCTTGTAAGTGATAAGATTTTAAATTGGTGAAGTTCAAAAGAACGATTTGGGTAAATAGATAATATTATAAGTATTTAACTTATAATATTGATTTTAGTATATAATCGAGTTATGTAAATCGAATTGGACTAATAAAAGGAGATTTCTAAAACGAAGTTTCATAAATAGAAATGGGATGTATGGACATTGTTATAAATCCGAAAAATCAATTTAATTTGATAAATTGAATATGGAATTTGTTAAAGGGGTTGTATTCACTATTTTTGAACGGTGAATGTATTATTTTATTAAATGAACGTGTTTTTGGAAAAGAACGTTCTAAATGGAATTTAAAACTAATTAAAGACGTTTTAAGATATGTTAAGTATCGAAATCATAGATTTCAACATTGATTGTTGAAATAGACGATTTCGAGAAATAGAAGGGAATATTTTGAATAGTAGTGGATTTATGTATCCATTTTTTTATTTCAAATCCATATACTAGTGTTTTTGGGTTGTCGTAACGATGTTTTACGCAACATTCGTTTTTAACCCAAATAAATGTGAATAAAGGAATGTTTTCTTAAAGAGAATGGAATAAATACTTAACTGTGATTTAAGTATATGGAATATTTTCAAATCGTTGAAAATAAATAAATTTGTGAATTACTTATTTTTAAAATAAGCATGGGAATGGTTTTCTAATATGAAATGGAACGGTTTTTGTGAATTCACCTTTAAGGTAATTGAAAGCAAATAACTTGAAATCGATTTGGGAATCGTATGCTAGTAGATGCTTGGAATTTAAATCCACCTTGGAATTTATATATATATGAAGGGAAATTTGTTTAAAAATAAATATTGATTTATTTTGAAGTATGAAAATGAATTTACGGATTTGGGACGTAAATTTAAATTAAATCGGTAAAGATTTATTTGATGATTTGAAATTTGTTTTCAAAGGGTATAAAGGATGAAAAGTAATTTGAAATTAGTTTTCAAATGGTTAAGGTGATTTGAAATTAGTTTTCAAATGGTTAAGGTTATTTGAAATTGGTTTGCAAATGGTTAATGTAATTTGAAATTTGTTTTCAAATGGTTGAGGTGTTTAATTTGAAATGGGTTTTCAAATGGTTAAGTGTGGAAATTATATCGTGAAGGTGTTTTGGTAAAGCAAATAAATTGGGCAATTATTTGGAAATTGTGTATATATATCTTGTAAAGATATTTTGGGACTTAATAATTTTGGAAAAATTATTTGGAATCTGATGATGTGGCGCATCTTTATTGATAGTTAAATAACCGACTATCAATATTTACCCTTGGATGGTATTGATTGTGTTTGTTTGGAATTGAATGCACACTTATTTTTAAAAATAAGCGCTCGCTATTCGGTTTAGCCGGGAGAGGACCTTTGTGTCATATATCCCATTCCGAATATGCGATACGTCGTTTGGATTGCATTTGAAGACCGGTGTTGAAGACCGGGTATTTGTGAAAACGATAGGATGACCTATCGATTGTCTCCGCATTGTTAGCTACGATATGGAGATTTCCTTTGTGATGGGAAATTTTATCGGGATTGTGAATACCCGGATTGCAAGGGCTTCCTTGGAAGTGCCTTCGGTTCTGTTCGAACCCGGAACAGACTTGTATGGTTACATGTCTGACATTACATTTTGAGAGATAGAGCAGATTTCTTTCAAATACATTTCTGTTGGTGGCGGAGAATTTATTCTCTTAGCTTAACACCCTTCTCTGAGACGTACGAGCTCAGAGGTTATGTAGTTGAAGGTTATCAGCGATATTTCCCAATCTGGTAATGTGGCATGCTGAGTGCTGCTGTGTGATGATCATTGGTTGATCGTTTGGATATGATCATTTGTTTGATCATTTATCTTTGTGATTATTGCTTTGGTCATCTGTGGACCCAAAGCATGGCTTTGTTGCACAAAGCGTAGCTTTGTGGACGAGACTTCGTCAGGACCTCACTCCCCGGAAATGGTCGAAACAGGAATATGCGGCAAGGTTATGAGGGTCGCGCCCTTTAGGGTATGTCATTCCCTTCTGGAAAAGGGTGGTATCATGGTATGGAGCCCAGATATTTACTCATGTGGAAACACTATATCTATTTCTGTGTGGTGTTGTTGGTATCGAGCGCTCGGATAAAGGTCCCAAAGGACCGGGGGATGACATATTCGTGTAGTAGTTACCTAGTTACAGAGGTAACCCGGCCTTGTGTTGGCAGAGATCTAACCGTAACGTTAGTTCTCGGGACGTCCCGCCAGAGGCGATCCCATGTGGCAGTAGGAAGTTCCTTAGCCTGACCATTTGTTGGAAATCCATTCCTCCAATACGCGCCTTGTACGGTTTTAGTTGTATTACCTGCCATTCACTTATGGTGGTCACCACTGTTTGGATGGTAGCTATAGTAGGCATAGTTCGGAATGTCTATGTTGGCTAGGATTTATATTCTACTTTCGAAATTGTTTTCTACACTATGCACTAGTAATAATATCAAAAATGATTTGATTTTCGCGTAGTAAGCATCTTTGACTATCATAAGGAGAAATCTCCTCCAATTCTGCGTTTGCATTGTGTGTGTGGCGGGAGGCCTTATGGTAGTTTCATTTTCCAAAAAGCATTGCGGATTTCAAAATTTAAACTTTCTTGTTGCGTGTTTAAAGATAAACTGTTTTGAGTTCTCACACCAGTCACATGACTGACCTGGAGTTTATTGTTCCTTTCCTAAACTCTGGGTGCCCACTATTTTCCACACGGGCAGTCTAGAGTTAGGTTGTCAGGTTATTCTAGATTCGGGAGTTGCTGTGCAGATCTGGAGGCGAGCCAGATAGCGTAGTCTATTATTTATTGTATATAGTATTTCTTTTCCGCTGTTTTATTGTTGTTCACTCTGATGATATGATGTATTGTGATGTATGTATAAAATGTATAGTTCTTTTGTTTTAATGATATTCATTTATCTATTATATGTTGTTCCGCTGCGATTGTGAGATTCTGATATTGTTTCTCGTTCTGTTACTTGTTTTTCTGTTTTCTCTTCTCTTTCTTTTCTTTCTTCTTCTACCTCTTTCTTCTTCAAAAACTCTAACGGTTCGATTTTTCGGCAACGAAAAATCGCGATCGTTACAATTTTGAAAGTGGAAATATTACTTAGGAAATGAGAATTTGTATTGCGATTTCAATTTTGTTAAAAAATATTTTAGTTTGCAACTCATTATTTCATAATTTAACCTTTTTTATTTGCTTCAAAAAAGCATTATCAAACATTTATCTCAAAAAGAGAGATCCCAAGTTTTTTTTAACATGGTTAATTGATGGTAATGAAATTCGATATTAATAATTTAAATTGATAACCTAGACGCATAATACTATTCCAAAGTGGATATGCAAAAATGCTAAGTATAGTTTGTACTTTCTATTAATAGTTCCATTTATGAAAGAATTATATACTCTTGGAAATGAAAAGTAATGGAATATAAATAAGTACACATGACCCTCTTTTGATGAATCAATGCCAAACAAATACCTTAATATGAAAATAGAATCAACAAATGTGGGTGTTTAAGTTGAGAAAAGAACTTGGATGAGAATATTAAATTGGTAGGGACTTTAAGGTAAAATAGTAACGAGAATCAAGAAGAGGAGAGCAAAAGCTTCTGCTTTGCAATTATTTTTGTTAGACGATTACATAGATTTAGCAGATGTGTTTGTTTGTAATAAATTACCATTTTTTAAACGGAAAAGAAATTATATAGACCTGAATGTAAAATATTTGGAGATAATTTGAGAAAAACCTTGTAAATTATTCTAGAAGTTATAAATTATAGGGACTTAAATGTAGATGGGATGGAGAATTAAGGAGAACCATGTACCTAATTGTGGAAATTGTAAAATGTAGAGTTGAATGTAGAATAATATATGAAAATTAAGAAGATTTTTAATAATTCTTAGAATTAACAAGAGACTTGGATATTTTGCTACATTATTGTTATTCAATATACATGATTGGTAATTGTATAGGTACTGTGCCTTAGATATGCAAGAAGAGAGGTTGGGGACTTGAATTTGATTACCTAGCGAAGTGATGATTAAAGTAAAATTAAAACTTGATTAAAAAGCTTTCATAGCTCAGTTGGTTAGAGCACCCGTTTAGTAAGCGGGAGGTCTTGAGTTCAACTCTCAATGAAAGCAAGTTATTATTGTTTTTCCAAAAATAATATTTTTCTCTTCAAATAAAGTGAGTATTATTTTAGTTTGTGTCATCTTGGTTGACCATTCTTCACCTAGCTCTTAACTTTGACCTCTCGTATTAGAATAGGCGAACCAAGTTATCTTTTTTCAAAAAAAGTGTTTTTCTCTTCAAATAAAGTGAGTACTGTTTTAATTTGTGTCCTTTGTTTCCTCTCGTATACCTCTAGTACCATCAATCTGCCTGTTCTTGGTTGACCATTCTTCACCTTGCTCTAAACTTTGAGCTCTCGTATTAGAATAGGCGAACCAAGTAAATGGACGTTCATCTAGCTCAGTGAATGGAAGACCATTGACACATAGAAGATTAATATTAAATAAGCAAATGCATATAGATGATGATATAGACTAAAGAAGTTTAAATAATCCTTTGTCAAAAATGATACGAGATTCGAATATATTTACGACTATCAAGTAAACTTTAATCTGGAACATGTGATTATTTTCTCCACCATTTAATTCATTGCTCCTCAATTTGAACTTAAGGTCTTCCATTTGTTCTTATTTACATTTGGAATTTGGTTTAAGAATAATTACCCTTCATCGTTGTTAATGCGTTTCTCATCAATGATGTAACGACCCAGAATTTCTATTAATTAAAATTTGAATATTTAATTAATTTTAATTATTAATAAGTGGAATTTATAAGTCAAATAATTTATTTTCGAATATTGGATTTGATTGGATAATTAAATCGGTTATTTAATAGTTGAAATTTCTGAAATAATTGAAAATCGAGTTAAATATGATTGAAAATGATTTGTAAAATTTTATTTTATCATATTGGAGTTAGAACGATATTTTAGAAATTTTAAAATCGAATTAAAAGTTAATTTGTGAAAATTGAATATTTTAATATTTAAATCGACTAGTGAAATTATTCAATTTTCGAACTGTCTCAGAATTGGGCGAAACTAGTTCCATTGGATCTGTAATAGTTTGTTATCACCGGATTTCAATTTTCGTAGCAATCGGAGTTTTCGTTTGACCGTGGCAGCTCGAAACGCATCGAAATTGTTTTAATATTAATTTGGCGAGTTAAAATAGCCATTTTTCAAACAGTCTCGGATTTTGACGAAACCAGTTTCATCGGATCCGTAATGTGATATTATTGTATGGTTTCAAATTTCATGTCAATCGGATTTACCGTTTGTCCGGCGCAAGCCAAAACGCCTAGAAATTTGATTTATCGATTCAATTTTAAATCGAACGTTTATTGCCATAACTCGCACAGGTGATCGAATTAGCTTCCGAAACATGTTCCATTGTGTTCGGAACGTGGGGTAAACCTTAGAAACGCCAACCGGCACGCTTCGTTTGGAGTTCGGAAAATTTTCGATGAATAATGTTTTGAGAAATTTTCTATATAACAACCTCAATATTTCATTTTGCACTCAAGCCCTAGGGTTTTGCTTCAGCCGGCCCTAATTTTCCAGTGGTTGAGAATTTTCGAAACTTTCTTCCTCAATCTCTCTCAATCCGTAAGGAATTAGCAAAAGTCGTCAACTACAAAGTTGTAGAGGGCATCGATATCTCTCTATCTTACGGTGGAGATCGAATTTGGGAGAGCAGATTGACGGCAAAACGAGGTGGAAGCTTCTGTGTTTTTCACACAAATCGAGGTGGAGGGGAGAGCCGAGTTCAACCCTCTCCTGGCCGTAGGTAGCTCTTGCGTAAGCGCTTCTAACGTGGGTCTCCGATCAACTTCTCGTCGAGTGATGGTGGAGCAATGGTCGGTCAAAGGTCGGCAATGATGGGTTCATTTTCACGAAAAAGACCTGGGAGCAAAACGTGAAATAGGGAAGAGAACGTGAGTGGCCTGATGTGCTGCAGCAAGATCTAACGGCCAGGATTTGCGTAGGGTTAAATTATAAATTAAATTGTAAATTAATGTGTGTTTAAATTCGTGTAAATTTAAACTGCCATAACTTTTTGCTACGAGGTCGGAATTGCACGAAACGAATTGCGTTGGCTTCGTTTTGTCGAGCACTACGCAATGCAACTAGTTTGGAGTCGTTTGGAGCTAGTGAGAATTTCGGGTAAAATTAAACGTACGTTTAATTTTATTCGAAATAAAACGCTAAAACGGAATTAAAATCAAGGTGAGAACTTTGCACTCAATCAAATCGGTTTCGATTTTTAATTTTAAATAGTTATATTTAAATTTCTTGAATGCATGTTTGAATGATGATTGTTATCTATTGATTGTTAAAATAGACATTATGCGCCGTTAGTAAGTGGATGTTATTTATTAAAAACATATACCGCGAATATTTCACAGTACAGTGAAATTGGTATTATATATGTACTTGGAGTTGATTTCCCGCATTATATAGCGGATGAGACCCTATTGCGCCGTCTATTAAGCGGATAATATTTTATAAATCCCATATACCACGATAATTCCGCACTGGAACGGAATTGGTATTGTGCTAATGTTTGTGGATGCAGAAACTGGTTGGAGGGATCCAACTGGATTCCTCAACTGTATTGATTTATTTACATATATTGTGATATTTGTTGATCATCATATCGATATATGATATTTGGATGTCGTGATTGACTATTTGGTGCTGTTGCGTCATCGGTTCCATTTTTGAAGTTTTAAAATAATGATTTTGGTTTTTAAAAGAATTTTTAAAGTGATTTTTGAAAGTATACGTTTTATTTAATTTTGAATTGTTAAAATAAATAAACATTTTAATTTTATGGTTATAAAGGTTATATTTTTGGGAAAATAATACTTAAGTGTAATTTTGGAGTTATATAAGTTTTAAATAACGTTTTGTAAATTAATAAAGAGATTGGTTTATTTAAATTGAGATTTTTGAATTATTATAAACGGTTTATATAAAAAATTTATAAAATTTATATTTTATAAGTTAAAGATATTGGAATTATAAAACATGCTTTTATAAGTGTTAAAAAAAAGTTGTACTTAGTTTTATATGTAAGTAAATAAGAATTTTAGATTTATAAACAAATGATGATATAAAAGAATGGATTTGTGAACAAATGGATTATAAGTAATTTACTTATAAGTTAGATTCGGCATATAAATGAAATATAAATTGGGTTAATAAAGGAGATTCATAAATCGAAGCTTATAAATAGAAATGTAATTTATAGACATTGTTTATAAATTCGAAATCAATGGAATTTGATAAATTGAAAGTTGAAATTGGTTAAGGAAGTATATTCACGATTTTGGACAGTGAATATATTATCAAATAAAATGGATATGCTTGGGAAAATGTATATTATAAAATGAAGTTAATCGTTTTAACGATGTTTTAAAATGTATTATTAATCGAATACATAGATTTCAACATTTATTGTTGAAATAGACGTTTTCGAGAAATAGAAGGAAATGATGGACTATAACACTGTTGTTATAGTAAATGATTTCCGAAAGAAAATGTTTTTGTATATTATTGGGATTTATATATCTATCTAAATTTCGAATCCCTATACTAGTGATTTTGGGTTGTCGTAACGATGTTTTGCGCAACATTCGTTTTGGCCCAAATAAATATGTTTAAGAGAATGATTTCCTTAAAGAATGAAATATATACTTAATTCCGGTTTAAGCATATTGAAATTTTCCAAGTGTTGAAAATAAATGGATTTGTGAATTACTTATTAATAAATAAGTACGAAAATGTTTTTCCAATGTGAAATGAAACGTTTTGAGAATTTATCTTTTTGAAGACAAATTGAAAATGAATATTAGAAATCGATTTGGGAATCATATATTCATAAATATTTTGGAATGTAAATTCACTATGGAATTTATAAATGAAAAGGGGAATTTGTTTAAAAATAAACGTTGATTTATTTTTTGAAGTGTGGGAATAAATTTACGGATTTGGAACGTAAATATAAAGTAAATCGGTAAGGATTTATTTAATTGGTTTAAATGAACCATGTTGAAATGAAAATATTTCGCATAAGTTAATTGATTGAAATTTGTTTTCAAAAGTGGTAAAGGTGAAAAGGGATTTGAAAATTAGTTTTCAAATGTTGAAGTGTGGGAAATATATATATCTTGTAAAGATATTTTGGAAAATAAATAATTTGAAAAATTATTTGGAATCTGGTGATGTTGAACATGCCTTTTGATAGTTAAATAATCCGACTATCAATATTTACCTTTAAATAGGTATTTGTTGTGATTTTTTGAATTTGAATGCCACACTTATTTTTGAATAAGCGCTCACTATTCGTGTTAGCCGGGAAAGGACCTTGGGGTCGTATAACCCATTCCGAATATGTGATACGTCGTAATGGATTGCATTTGATGACCGGTGTTGAAGACTGGATATTTTTGAAAACGGAAGGATTACCGTTGAGTTACTCTGCATCGGCTGATCTCCGATATAGAGGTTTTCTCACCATTAGTAACGGGAAGTCCGGACGTGATTAGAAATTATCCGGAATGCAAGGACTTCTTTGTAAGTGCCTTCGGTTCTGTTTGAGCCCGGAACAGACTTGTATGGATTGTATGTCTGACATTATAAGTTGAGATATAAAGCTGATTTCTTTCAAATATATTTCTGTTGGTGGCGGAGAATTTATTCTCTTAGCTTAACACCCTTCTCTGAGACGTACGAGCTCAGAGGTTATGTAGTTGAAGGTTATTAGTGATATACTCCCAATTTGGTAGTGTGGCATGCTGAGTGTTGCTGTGGAATGATCATTTTTTGATCATTTGTGATATGATCATTTGTTTGATCATTTATCTTGGTGATCATTACTTTGATCATTTGTTGACCCAAAGCACAGCTTTTGTATAAAGCGTGGCTTTGTGGACGAGACTTCGTCGGACCTCACACCCCGGAAATGGTCAAAACAGAAAGGATGCAGCAAGGTTATTAGGGGGTAGCGCCCCTTTAGTGTATGTCATTCCTTCTGGATAGAGGTGGTATCATGGTATGGAGCCTAGATACTTAACCTATGTTGTTGCTGCAAATTTATTGCTTTGTGGTTGTTGGAAATAGAGGATCCTCGGATAGATCGGTTACGATCGGGGGATGACATATTCGTGTCAGTAGTTACCCAGTTAGGGGTAACCTGGCCTTGTGTTAGCAGAGATCTGGTTTGGTTCTCGGGTCGTCTTTCCAGAGGCATACCCATGTGGCAATGGGAAGTTCCTTGGCCTGACCATTTGTTGGAAATCCAAAGAAATAATACGATCTTGTACGGTTTTAGTTGTAGAACCTATCATTCACTTATGGTGGCGCCCCACTGTTTGGATGGTAGCTATAGTAGGAATAAGTGAGAAATGCCTATGCTGGCTAAGATTTATATCTTTACTTTCGAAATAATTTTCCTACACTATGCACTAGTAATAATATCAAATGTTTCTTTTTAATGCGTATCAAGCATCTTTGACTATCATAAGGAGAAATCTCCTCCGATTCTGCGTTTGCATTTTGTGTGTGTGCGGGAGGCCTTATGGTAGTCTCATTTTCTAAAAAGCATTGCGAATCTATTTTAAAATTATCCTGTTCTTTGTTTTAAAGATAAACTGTTTTGGTTCTCACACCAGTCACATGACTGACTCGGAGTTTATTGTTTTCCTTCCTAAACTCTAGGTGCCCACCAATTTCCACACGGGCAGTCAAGAGTCAAGTTTATCAGGATATTCTGCAATTTAGGAGTTGTTGGAGGCAAGCTGGACGGCATGGCGTATTACTAGTATATAGTATTTTTTTTCCGCTGTTTGTTGTTGTTGTACACTCTGATGACGTAATGTAATATGGTGTAATGTAATAACTGATATAGTTCTTTGTTTAAAGATTATTCATTTATCTATTATATGTTGTTCCGCTGCGATTGTGAGATTTTGATATTGTTCCGTTCTATCTTTTTCTCTCTTCTTCTATCATTTTCTTCTCCTTTAAACCTAAAGACTCGTAAATTTGTTCCTCTTTGGCTGGGTTATTGTGGAATGTTGCCAGCTCAAAGGAGTACGGATTTGCGGTTCTTTACATTTGGTATCAGAGCTTATGGTTAAGCGACAACCATGGCACTGTTAGGTATTACTCATTAGAGATAGAGTCAGTAGTACTCTAGAATGAGTTTGAGTGTAATAATAGATACGAGCGCGTATTTGTTAGTGAATATAAATTGTTTTATATTGTGATGATTGGTTTGTTGAGTGGTATATGGATTTTGGTCAACATGAGTAATTAACGTTGTTGATAGGGATCTCTAAACACATGAATAGAACAATTCGACACAGTATTGTTTTAATAGGGTAAATGAAATAATTTTACCTTGATTATATTTTATATATAAAGGAAATAATTTTTCAGAATTATTAAAGTGTATATGAATTGATTGTTTGGTTGTTGAATAAAAACAACATTTTTTAAAGAATAATTGTATAAGCAAATGAGTTATAAGTATGGAACTATAATTAATGTGATTTACAATTGTGAAATAATCTTATATACAAGAAGTGAAATTATATAAGTAAAAGACTTATAAATGTGATTTATAATCTGAAAACAAAATTCCAGAGAAGTGTTTTGAAAGGATTTGTTATTTTGGAAAATTATTTTGGAGAAATTAAAGCTCTAAACTCTTTTTGGTCGCTGGAAAATAATTCTGATGATGATCATGATATCATCGACGTTCATTTTCAGGTTTCCAAAAGAGGGATTGCTGCCAAATTGTTTAAAAGAAAGTTGTTTGGAAACTTTGGATCTGATAAGATGTTTGAAATGGAATATAACTTAAGTGATGTTGAATGAAGTTGATTTTTGGTGTCAAAGTAAATTAATAAGTGAATTAATGAAGTGAAGTCATTAAGAATTTGAACTTGAGTTATATGAATGAAATTCAACTTTATATTGTTAAAGGAATTAACAATTGAATTGATGAAGGGATGAAATATTAATCAATTGAATGTAAATAATTAGTATGAAACAATGAATATAAGTGTTAATTCATTAAAAGCTAATGTTATAGGAAATTGAATAAATTGAATGAAAGTCAATAGAATATCAAACCAATTGGAATTAAAACTGTTGGACCAAATTGAATGTAAATTAAATAATTTGGTTATGTTGAATATACATTGGTTGTCATGTGAATGTTAGTTGATTGTATATAATTCATTAAGTGTTAATGAAATTGAATTAGCGAAATTAAAAGCTATGTGATTGAATCCAAATTGGAAGTAAATAAATTTGAATAGAATTGGATTTGATTTGGATTGAAGGCGAATTAATGTGAATAAATTAGTGAATGTAAACTAACTGAAATCGAATGAATGAACGTTTGTAAAATTCCAATGTTAATGAATCAATTGGAAAACCAATTCAATGAATATTAATGAGAAGTGAATTTATATTGATTTTGGTAGTTGCATTTGTTGCTTTGGTTGCATTTGCTATATTATGTAGTTGTTATGTTGCTATATGTTGTATATCGATACTATTGTCTATATACATGTTCTCATGTTGTTTGTTGAGTGTTTAGTAGGTGCGGATCGCGTTTGCTTCGCATTTGGAGCTCGCTTTCGCGCTATATTAGCCGTATATGCTCGCTAATAAAAATTAAGGTACATATCTCGGATTAAATATCGTACTTTTACACTTTTTTCCCTGCGGGATGCCTCATCACGTGATGAGATGTATACTTGTGATATATATACTGTCATTTTTTTTTCGGATCGAGCCGCGCAAAGGAGACTCTGGCGAATTTTTCCGAAAATTTAAGGCGTTAGAATATTTTTGAGAAAATGAGAAAACTTTTGAAAACTATATATGGATTTGGAAACTTAGTAAAGATTTTGTATGAAGTTTAACTATGAATTTTGAGAAAGTTAAACACTTAAGAGATTTGAAAAATCTAATTTGAATGGTTCGTTTTGGAAAGTTAATGGATTCTGTAAAAAATTTCTTACTTGGTAATTTTGAGGACGAAATTCTTTTAGGGGGGAAGTCTGTAACGACCCAAAATTTCTATTAATTAAAATTTGAATACTTAATTAATTTTAATTATTAATAAGTGGAATTTATAAGTCGAATAATTTATTTTCGAATATTGGATTTAACTGGATAATTAAATCGGTTATTTAATAGTTGAAATTTCTGAAATAATTGAAATCGAGTTAAATATGATTGAAAATGGTTTGTAAAATTTTATTTTATTATATTGGAGTTAGAACGATATTTTAGAACTTTTAAAATCGAATTAAAAGTTAATTTGTAAAAATTGAATATTTTAATATTTAAATCGACTAGTGAAATTAGTCAATTTTCGAACAGTCTCAGAATTGGGTGAAACTAGTTCTATTGGATCTATAATAGTTTGTTATTACCGAATTTCAATTTTCGTAGCAATCGGAGTTTTCGTTTGACCGTGGCAGCTCGAAACGCATCGAAATTGTTTTAATATTAATTTGGCGAGTTAAAATAGCCATTTTTCAAACAGTCTCGGATTTCGACGAAACCAGTTTCATATGATCTGTAATGTGATATTATTGTAGGTTTCAAATTTCATGTCAATCGGATTTACCGTTTGTCCGGTGCAAGCCAATACGCATAGAAATTTGATTTACCGATTCAATTTTAAATCGAACGTTTATTGCCATAACTCGCACAGGTGATCGAATTAGCTCCCGAAACACGTTCCATTGTGTTCGAAATGCGGGGCAAACCTTAGAAACGCCAACCGGCACGCTTCGTTTGGAGTTCAGAAAATTTTCGATGAATAGTGTTTTGAGAAATTTTCTATATAAGGACCTCAATATTTCATTTTGCACTCAAGCCCTAGGGTTTTGCTTCAGCCGGCCATAATTTTCCAATGGCTGAGAATTTTCGAAACTTTCTTCCTCAATCTCTCTCAATCCGTAAGGAATTAGCAAAAGTTGTCAACTACAAAGTTGTAGAGGGCATCGATATCTCTCTATCCAACGGTGGAGATCGAATTTGGGCGAGCAGATTGATGGAAAAACGAGGTGGAAGCTGCTGGGTTTTTCACGCAAATCGAGGTGGAGGGGAGAGCCAAGTTCAACCCTCTCCTGGCCGTGGGAAGCTCTTGCATAGGCGCTTCTAACGTGGGTCTCCGATCAACTTCTCGTCGAGTGATGGTGGAGCAATGGTCGGTCAAAGGTCGGCAATGATGGGTTCATTTTCACGAAAAAGACCTGGGAGCAAAACTTGAAATAGGGAAGAGAACCTGAGTGGCCTGATGTGCTGCAGCAAGATCTAACGGCCAGGTTTTGCGTAGGGTTTAATTATAAATTAAATTGTAAATTAATGCGTGTTTAAATTCGTGTAACTTTAATCTGCCATAACTTTTTGCTACGAGGTCGGAATTGCACGAAACGAATTGTGTTGGCTTCGTTTTGTCGAGCACTACGCAATGCAACTGGTTTGGAGTCGTTTGAAGCTAGTGAGAATTTCGGGTAAAATTAAACGTACGTTTAATTTTATTCAAAATAAAACGCTAAAACGGAATTAAAATCAAGGTGAGAACTTTTCACTCAATCGAATCGGTTTCGATTTTTAATTTTAAATAGTTATATTTAAATTTCTTGAATGCATGTTTGAATGATGATTGTTATCTTTTGATTGTTAAAATAGACGTTATGTGTCGTTAGTAGGCGGATGTTATTTATTAAAAACATATACCGCGAATATTTCACAGTACAGTGAAATTGGTATTATTTATGTACTTGGAGTTGATTTCCCGCATTATATAGCGGATGAGACCCTATTGCACCGTCTATTAAGCGGATAATATTTTATAAATCCCATATACCGCGATAATTCCGTACTGGAACGGAATTGGTATTGTGCTAATGTTTGTGGATGTAGGGAAACAGGTTGGAGGGATCCAACTGGATTCCTCAACTGTATTGATTTATTTACAGATATTGTGATATTTGTTGATTATCATATCAATATATGACATTTGGATGTCGTGATTGACTATTTGGTGTTGTTGCGTCATCGGATCCATTTTTGAAGTTTTAAAATAATGATTTTGGTTTTTAAAAGAATTTTTAATGTGATTTTTGAAAGTATACGTTTTATTTAATTTTGAATTGTTAAAATAAATAAACATTTTAATTTTATGTTTATAAAAGTTATATTTTTGGGAAAAAAATACTTAAGTGTAACTTTGGAGTTATATAAGTTTTAAATAACGTTTTGTAAATTAATAAAGAGATTGGTTTATTTAGATTGAGATTTTTGAATTATTATAAACGGTTTATATAAAAGATTTATAAAATTTATATTTTAGAAGTTAAAGATATTGGAATTATAAAACGAGCTTTTATAAGTGTTAAAATAAAGTTGTACTTAGTTTTATAAGTAAATAAGAATTTTAGAAACAAACGATGATATAAAAGAATGGATTTGTGAATAAATGGATTATAAGTAATTTACTTATAAGTTAGATTCGGCATATAAACGAAATATAAATTGGATTAATAAAGGAGATTTATAAATCGAAGCTTATAAATAGAAATGGAATTTATAGACATTGTTTATAAATTCGAAATCAATGGAATTTGACAAATTGAAAGTTGAAATTGGTTAAGGAAGTATATTCATGATTTTGGACAGTGAATATATTATCAAATAAAATGGATATCCTTGGGAAAATGAATATTATAAAATGAAGTTAATCGTTTTAACGATGTTTTAAAATGTATTATGAATCGAATACATAGATTTCAACATTTATTGTTGAAATAGACGTTTTCGAGAAATAGAAGGAAATGATGGACTATAACACTGTTGTTATAGTAAATGATTTCCGAAAGGAAATGTTTTTGTATAGTATTGGGATTTATATATCTATCTAAATTTCGAATCCCTATACTAGTCATTTTGGGTTGTCGTAACGATGTTTAGCGCAACATTCGTTTTGGCCAAAATAAATATGTTTAAGAGAATGATTTCCTTAAAGAATGAAATATATACTTAATTCCGGTTTAAGTATATTGAATATTTTCCAAGTGTTGAAAATAAATGGATTTGTGAATTACTTATTAATAAATAAGTACGGAAATGTTTATCCAATGTGAAATGAAACGTTTTGAGAATTTATCTTTTTGAAGACAAATTGAAAATGAATATTAGAAATCGATTTGGGAATCATATATAAATATTTTGGAATGTAAATTCGCTATGGAATTTATAAATGAAAAGGGGAATTTGTTTAAAAATAAATGTTGATTTAGTTTTTGAAGTGTGGGAATAAATTTACGGATTTGGAACGTAAATATAAAGTAAATCGGTAAGGATTTATTTAATTGGTTTAAATGAACCATGTTGAAATGAAAGTATTTCGCATAAGGAAATTGATTGAAATTTGTTTTCAAAAGTAGTAAAGGTGAAAAGTGATTTGAGAATTAGTTTTCAAATGATGAAGTGTGGGAAATATATATATCTTGTAAAGATATTTTGCAAAATAAATAATTTGAAAAATTATTTGGAATCTGGTGATGTTGAGCATGCCTTTTGATAGTTAAATAATCCGACTATCCATATTTACCTTTAAATAGGTATTTTTTGTGATTGTTTGAATTTGAATGCCACACTTATTTTTGAATAAGCGCTCACTATTCGGGTTAGCCGGGAAAGGACCTTGGGGTCGTATAACCCATTCCGAATATGTGATACGTCGTAATGGATTGCATTTGATGACCGGTGTTGAAGACCGGATATTTTTGAAAACATAAGGATTACCGTTGAGTTACTCTGCATCGGCTGATCTCCGATATAGAGGTTTTATCACCCTTAGTGACGGGAAGTCCGGACGTGATTAGAAATTATCCGGAATGCAAGGACTTCTTTGTAAGTGCCTTCGGTTCTGTTCGAGCCCGGAACAAACTTGTATGGATTGTATGTCTGACATTACAAGTTGAGATATAAAGCTGATTTCTTTCAAATATATTTCTGTTGGTGGCGGAGAATTTACTCTCTTAGCTTAACACCCTTCTCTGAGACGTACGAGCTCAGAGGTTATGTAGTTGAAGGTTATTAGTGATATACTCCCAATTTGGTAGTGTGGCATGCTGAGTGTTGCTGTGGGATGATCATTGTTTGATCATTTGTGATATGATCATTTGTTTTATCATTTATCTTGGTGATCATTACTTTGATCATTTGTTGACCCAAAGCACAGCTTTTGTATAAAGCGTGGCTTTGTGGACGAAACTTCGTCGGACCTCACACCCCGGAAATGGTCAAAACAGGAAGGATGCGGCAAGGTTATTAGGGGGTAGCGCCCCTTTAATGTATGTCATTCCTTCTGGATAGAGGTGGTATCATGGTATGGAGCCCAGATACTTAACCTATGTTGTTGCTGCAAATTTATTGCTTTGTGGTTGTTGGAAATCGAGGATCCTCGGATAGATAGGTTACGATCGGGGGATGACATATTCATGTCAGTAGTTACCCAGTTAGGGGTAACCCGGCCTTGTGTTGGCAGAGATCTGCTTCGGTTCTCGGGTCGTCTTTCCAGAGGCGTACCCATGTGGCAATGGGAAGTTCCTTGGCCTGACCATTTGTTGGAAATCCAAAGAAACAATACGATCTTGTACGGTTTTAGTTATAGAACCTATCATTCACTTATGGTGGCGCCCCACTGTTTGGATGGTAGCTATAGTAGGCATAAGTACGAAATGCCTATGCTGGCTAAGATTTATATCTTTACTTTCGAAATAATTTTCCTACACTATGCACTAGTAATAATATCAAATGTTTCTTTTTAATGCGTATCAAGCATCTTTGACTATCATAAGGAGAAATCTCCTCCGATTCTGCGTTTGCATTTTGTGTGTGCGCGGGAGGCCTTATGGTAGTCTCATTTTCTAAAAAGCATTGCGAATCTATTTTAAAAGTATCATGTTCTTTGTTTTAAAGATAAACTGTTTTAGTTCTCACACCAGTCACATGACTGACTCGGAGTTTATTGTTTTCCTTCCTAAACTCTGGGTGCCCACCAATTTCCACACGAGCAGTCAAGAGTCAGGTTTATCAGGATATTCTGGAATTTAGGAGTTGTTGGAGGCAAGCTGGATGGCATGGCGTATTACTAGTATATAGTATTTATTTTTTCCGCTGTTTGTTGTTGTTGTACACTCTGATGATGTAATGTAATATGATGTAATGTAATAACTGATATAGTTCTTTGTTTAAAGATTATTCATTTATCTATTATATGTTGTTCCACTGCGATTGTGAGATTCTGATATTGTTCTGTTCTATCTTTTTCTCTCTTCTTCTATCTTTTTCTTCTCCTTTAACCCTAAAGACTCGTAAATTTGTTCCTCTTTGGCTGGGTTGTTGTGGAATGTTGCCAGCTCAAAGGAGTATGGATTTGTGGTTCTTTACAAATGATATTAATAGATTCCATACAGATAAAATTTGAAATAAATTGAAACTGATATCTTGAAGGAAAAATTAAAATGAATGCTGCTATAATTCTTTATTGCAAAATGAAGTATTGATTACAGTTTTCTTTCATATGCTTTCTGTTGCCAGTTATAGTCTCTTACATACAGTTTAAAACAAAAATGTGTTTTGTGCTTTCGGGTATAAGTTACAACCCATATATGCCCTAGCTATGCTGAGATAAAAGATACATGACGAGTCGCATGCTCTTTAATTCCCCGCCTCAAACCAATATTAGGTTTAGGGTTACTTTTACATCTCAGATCCATGGAGGTGCTTGAGAGAGCGATCACGAATTTCCTCGATCCTCCACACTAATTGATTCTTCACTGCAAGTCCTCTCCTTTAACTGAGAATTCCCAATAACTTTTGATATCCCTTCAGAGTTCGACTTAAGATCTTCCTTTTTAGATCTGGTTCTAGTATTATTCTGAGACAACTTGCTTGCTGAAGTTACTCCTGTTCGAGGTGACTTGATCTGAGCTTTCTTCTCTTTGTCGAAGATTGTCTCTGTGAGAACTGCATTGTTCTCTACCTTCAGTTCGGCTTGAAACTTTAGAAAGTTTCTTGCTGACAAAGCCTTGGTAAGCACGTCCGCACGTTGGTAAGTCAAAGGTATGTGATTGATTTGCAAATTTCCTCTCTGAACTTGCTCACGAACAAAATATAAGTCAATTTCGATGTGTTTTGTTCGTGCGCGCAATATTGGGTTGGCTGCCATGTACACAGTGCTTTGATTATCACACCATAATATTGGTTTGACTACTGTGTTGATTTGTAATTCTTTTAGTAGAGATTGTAGCCAAATTATCTCTGCAGTAGCACTTGCAACACTTCTATATTCTGCTTATGTGCTTGATCTCGATACAGTGGTCTGTTTTTTTTAGCACCATGTCACCGGATTGTCTCCAATGTAGATGCAGTATCCTGTTACATACTTTCGATCATCGATGTCTATAGCCCAATCTGAATCTGCATATACGATGTTTAAATTACTACATGCTCTTAACATTAATCCAAAGTCCATTATTCCTTGAAGATATCCGAGAATCCTTTTTACTGCCTTCTAGTGTTCATCATGTGGTTTGTAACGACCCGTTAAATTTATGATATTTAATAAAATGAATTAATATAATTTCTAATTTGGTTAAGAATAAATGTAGAAATTTGGTATAGTGGTTGTAATTTAGTGTAACTATAAAATTTTATGATAATAGATGTGGATAATGTAAATTTTCACAACTTGATTTAAAGTAATTTTGAAGAAACAAATAAATGTTGAATTTGTGAATGTTAGTATAAATATTAACTTAAATGGTGTTCATTAATACAAAGATGTAATTAGTGTAGATAGTAATAATTTATGCCTGTAGTGAAAGGAAAAGAAAACTAATAGAAACATAAAATTTATTTTATGTAAACAAAAGTATAGTTTTGAACAAACTTATGAAAATTGATAGAAACAGTGTTTGTAATCAGTTTGGTTATTTTATATTTGAAAGATAGAGATGTGTAAATACGTTAATGAATATAAAATGGGAAGGAATGGTAGAATGAAAAGAATATATATAATAATAAGCATTTGATTCAATTAAGGGAATTAAATTATAATAAATGGTCATTTAATAAATTCAACGTTTGTGAGAAATCATAATAGTTGTGTAAAATGTGTACAAACTTGGATTTGGAAGTTTATTGGATTTATAACGGTTTTGTTATTAAGTGTATGAGTTTAAAAGTTATTCCCTTTTGTAAAGTAATAGAAGAATGCATAAGATATAAACAGGGCTTAATAGAATTGACACTTAATGAATTGAATAAATTACCCATTTATGTAGATATGTATAGTGGACTATAAATGGCCTAAGCAAATATAAAATGGAATAATCATTGAGATTTGTACTATGAAAATAAATAGTAACATTTATTTGCAAGGAATAAAAGACTATTTAGGTGACTAGAATTTGGAGTAATGACTATTGTATGTTACCTACCCTTATTTCTTGTTAATTTAGATTTTGGGAATCAAATTCAATTTATCCGCCAATTTACCGCAGTTAAAGTGAAATGAATTGGTGATTGAGAAATGTTAAATACAAATAAGATGTAAACCAAAGAAAATCCCATTTGTAATAAATTATGTAGAATAAAGTAAAGAAACTAGGAAATGAAAATGTGAAAATGTGGATGCAGTGAGATCTTAAGTGATAATAACCTTGTTAGGCAAGTGATAACGGAATTTTGTGTATATGTAATATTTACTGGTGTGTCAAGTAATAAACACATAGATGCAAGAAAAGGAAAGTTGGTAGCAATCTATATATGTTATTTATCTTACTTAGTATATTAAATAAGGTTTGGAATTCAAATTTTAATTAAAGGAGTTGGTAGCACGTTAGTAGGAAATAATTGTAAGGGTGGGATAACAACTACTATAAACTACCTAATTTAAATGAGTCAATGAACTTATTTGAAATAACGTTCATCTAAATATGAGTAATTAAAATGGCGGGGTCAACAATAAACGTTACTTTAGAATTAATTTATATTTTAACGGAAGTGTGAAAGTAAAGCAATAGAAGCGTAAACTTATCAAGGTAGAATTTAGTAGTGTAATGAAAAAATGTTAAGAATGTTATAGTATAATGATTGATTGGAAATCAAAATTTACTTGTTTGAATGTAACTTTAGGGAAATTGGATTTAATTAAAATAAAAAGGAAGAAAAAAAATTGGATGAAATTTAATGTTGGAATATTATGTAAATATAAACTTAGATAATATTTAAGGATATCTACGTAATAGAGTGTAAAACCAATGTCAATTTCATCTATTTAATACTAATAGGTTAATAATAGAACGAAGAGTAAATTTAATGTTAAGTTAATATGAATTAAGGTAATATTGGGGAATAATGTGAATTTTCTTCATAATATGATAAGTTGTAGAATACAACGTAAACTTAAGTATAACCTTTGGATTGAAAACATTGTTAAGGGTTACCTGTTAAATTTGGATGGAATTGGCAATAAATGTTACACTTATGGGTAAGGAAATAAAAATGTCCAGAATTTGAGTATATTAAGAAATGGGGATTGAAATTGAAATCTTGCAACGAATCTAATAATACGTTACATAAGTGTTAAATTAAGGTAACATTTGGAAAATATGATAATGATTTTCAAATTGAACAAGTTGTGGAATTAATAAGGATGGAAGAAAAAAAAAATCAAGATTTATTTTATTTATTGGAATGAAAAATTTATAATTTGATTTATTGCGAATAATTGAAATTTAATTTGGTAATTGGCGAAATGATTAATGATTGAATTAACATAGAACTTGTTGTTAGTTATTAAAATTGTTTAAGAAATCAAAGGAGAGAAATTTTATAAAATTTTAAATTTTGTAATTGGATTGGCTAAAGTGAGAAAGTGGAATTAATCAACGTCGTTACTTTTTATCTCCTTCCCTATTAGATCCTTATGTGATTGCATCCACATTTATTGTTGATTATTCCTATATATTGTCATCAATTAATCGTACTTGATGTATGTTTAGCAATTTCGTCACACAATTAAAGTATGAATATATATATATATGATGTATTCAAATTTTTCTGTATCTAGCACTTAATTAATTTAGAATCAAACTAACGAAACGTGTCATTTATTTTTGTCCCTCCATATTCATTTTCTTTCTAATTAATAAATACCTCTTTTTAATACCTGCTACTTTAAAAAAAAAAAGGACTGTTCATATTTGCTATATTTCAATACCAAGTGTTCATATTCACTTTATTTCTAATTAATAGCAGCCTCTCCTTTCAAATCTATTTGTCCCTAAACCTAACTCTAACCTTATAAATACGAAATGATGCAAATGAAACCCTAGCCTCCATTCAAATCTCCTTCTCCTTCTTTTCTTCTTCAAATCTCCTTATTATATCTCATTCTAATTTTTTTCCTTCCTCTTCAAATATTCTTCTTCAAGTTTTCTTCTATTTCATACTTCTTCTTTCTTTTCAAATCTAGATCTTCTCTTCCATTTTCAGTTCTTATTTTAATCCTTTTCTTTTTTTCAAATCTTCTTTTTCAAATATTTTTTTTTCTTTTCCAAACCTTTTAAAAATACATACATTCATATAATAAGGAGGAAAATTAAAGTAAATCGAAATAAAAGAAAAATTATGGAACAAAGCTTGAAATCAAGAAGAAGCATACGCATTTTTCACGTGGGAAGAGCGGATGTGGCACGGTATTTCATTTTCGTTTAATTTATTTTTGTTTGAATTTAATTTGATTTTGATTTTTCAAATGCGTTAATACATTTAACTTCCACATACGAACTCCGTTTCATGCGCGATTTTTTTTAGGATCGTAATTAAATTCCAGATTTTTTTTGACGCTGGTTTGGACAGATTTGGAGACCGTCGAATTTTTGGGTTTAAATTGGATCTAAATCCAATTTAAATTCTAAAAAGGTGAGTGTTTTAACCTACTCACAACTTCTAAAAGTTTTTATGTTTGTTAAATTTATCGTAGAAATGAATAGAAATTTATTTATGACTATTTGGCATGTTTCTTTCGTCATAGCTGTTAAATTGCATTTATTGAATTTAACTGCCAATCTAATTTATTTATTGCGTAGTATTTGACAGCTAGAATTTGTTTGTTCGCATATAAACTGCTAGTTAACAGTTATATAATTATTACTGAATATAAAGTGTTAGATTAATAGTTGTTAAATTTAATTTGAATATAATTGCCAGTTATTACCTGCTATATAATCTCATATATATTTTGATATTGATTGATATTGATGGATGATTGTGATTTGGATAATGGATGATGTTGATGAATGAATGTTTATTTGATATCATTAAATTGCAAGTTATCATGCATTTTTCATTTCATTCGGGATTGTGGTTTGAAATGATATACAACCGCAAAATTTTATTTTAAATTGTGGATTGAAATGATAAATATCTGTATCACTTGACCATAGGATAGAAAATTATATACAGGCACCGTGGTCTATATATAAATTATTTTAAAGGTGATTTCTATGGTTTGGATGGGATACGGTTTATAAAATTTAATTCTGATATCTTATAAAATATGTTTCTTCGAGATATACACATATGAAGTTAAAATTTTAAATTTAAGCTGAGTATAAACCTGTTGAATAAAATGATAAAAATTTGAGAAAAATGGAATTTGGTGATTTATCTTATATGTTTAAGTTTGGAAATTTTAAGGTATGATATTTATAAATGGATTTTCCAAGATTTACTTAAATAGAATATTTTAGTATAATTTAAATTTAAGAAAATAGTTAATTTCTAGAAATTGGAGTTTTATTTATAGATTTTATGTAAATATTCAAAACTAAATAATAGAACATTTAATTTGTTGAAAGAATAAATTCCAACTTTAGTTTTGAAATATTAATACTCCAAATGGATATATATAAATAGAAATTTAAGGGGTTTTAGAACTTAAAGTGATTATGGTTTAAACTTTAATAAAGAACCATATTTGTAAAGCCATGTAAATTATTTTCTTTACAAAGTAACCATAAAGTTAAATCACTTATTTTATATATTGTTGAATATCCAAACCATTTAGTTTTGAAAGTAATGGTTTTAAAAACTATGGATTTCGAAGTATTATGTTGAAAGTTAATATTCAAATATTTGGTTACAAGGAATTATAAATTTTAAAAGTGGCATAATTTTGGAAAAGATTTATATTTGGGAAATGATATCATTGATTTGGGTTTTATAAAAATAATATCAAAATGAATCGTTTTGGGTTTTGAAGAAGAAATGATATCGTAATATTATGGTTTGAAATGGATTAAATTCTGGTTTTAAAGTATAAACTATTTTTAAATGACCGCGGTGTTATAATAACGATGGGTTGGCAAAGAGACCGGGATCGGATATGGACATACTCTCTGTCGATACCGAAAACCACTTTGACTAACCGTGTACGCGGTGGAGATTCCAGAATGAAGTAGGTTGGTGGCGACGTTTCCTGTAAGGTAAATACATGGACCCAACTCCCGTGAGTTGGCATAAGGTGGCTAAAACAGGAGCGATTGACGGGTTAATGAGGTCATTCCTCTGATCGGACACTCCTCTTCGATATTATACTTTGACATTGGATTGATTCAGTGGCCACTTCTATTTTGATTTTGGGGAGTTTGTTCGAGGTGGGTGGTAGCTGCGGCTACGCGTTACCATCGACCCGGAAGCGCAATTGGTATATCTACCCTGGCATTGCCTCGTTGTGCCGTGTCACCTACCCTATCGCGCCTTGTACGAGTTTGGATTTCTCCCGTAGCCCGTGTGGTATCCTCTGGTGGCTTCCCGATCAGGAGGGACTATGATATTGGATGGACTACTGGGACTATTACGTGTTAAGGTGGAAAATGTAAAGCCTTAATGCTATTTAAAAGTATGTTTATTTTACTATAGACACTATTATAATAGCGCAATATACTACATAGTAAATAGTTTAACGGATCCTTAGGAGATGTAAATCCCGAACATCTTTTGAGTTATTGCACGCATATTTATGTCTGTTAATTTAACTCACATAAGATCTTTTAGTTCTGACTCGAGTGTTTTTGTCTTTTCAAATTCGCTCGGGTCAGTCCGAGCGTTTCAGGATCGAAGACTTTAGCTTTGGAGGACGAAGACGAAGAATTTGTATTATTATTATTCATAGTATTGCACTACACTCACACTGTTCCGCTGCATTGTTATTGGTATGTGTAACTCTGATATGTATTATATAAATGTTTGTAAACAGTTTTTATAAACTGTATATTTTCTTATTATATTTTATCCTTCCGCTGTGAGATTCTATTTGTTTTTTTTCTTCTCTGTTCTTATTTACCCCATAACAAATCCGCCCTTCCGTATGGTTTGAATCGGCATGTGTGTCGGTTTAAATCGTGCGAAAAGGCGGGATGTTACAGTTGGTATCAGAGCTTTGGTTTAGCGATAAACCTTGGCTTTGTGGGGTTTGACTCTTTGTTAATAGGGTAGTAATACCCTATGGGAGTCGCTGAGTGTATATATATGAGAGAGCGTATTTGTTAGTATTAATAAAAAGATTTTTATATTGTGTTAATCTGTTCCGCTTTGTATTTATAAATTCTGGTTGATGCATGGGACGCTATGTCATCAATAGGGATTTCTAAACACTTAATAGGACAGACCGACATAATATTTGTTTTAATATAGGTAAATGAAAGAATTTTGCCTATTATATTTTCTATATATAAAAATATTTTTATAAAGATATATATATATTTGGTTGCTATAGATTGGGTGTTAGGAAATGAAATATTTATAATAACTGAAGCTAAGTTGAAATTATGATAAATCAAATTGGAGATTTTAGAACTTAAGTCCGGGGTTTTTTTCCAAATCTGCTTTCAAAGAATTTGTGAAATTTATTGATTTGGTTTATAAGTAATTTCTTATATAAATATTTTGCATAATTTGGAAGAATTGTTTTAAAGAAGATTTTGGGAAAAAAAAAATTTAAATTCTGTACTTTCCTCTCTGTCACTGGAAAATAAATTCGGTGATGATGGCCGCATCATCGACTTTCATTTCGAGTTTCGAAGGGGAAAGGCCACTGTAGTAAATTCTACTGCAGATTTATTATGAAATTTTCTAAAAAAAAATTTCTTTTATTGTTCTAACTATAATTAGAGATTTTGACTTGTAAGAACTTATTTATCTATTATTTTGAAATAAATTGAAATTTAACCCGGTATTTAATTCTAAATTTTTCCGTTAATTAATTGTTTAAAATTTGTTAGTGAAATAAAAGTTAAGTAATAAATGAATTGAAACCTCTAATTGAAATAAGAGAATAATTGCAAAGCTATAAAGAGGAATTTGCATACATATGAGACAAAGAGTAATATGGATAAACATTAAATTTAATTAAAAGAATGGAGATTAAACTTGTATAAGTTCAATTGCAATTTCCTTAACATAAATAACTTACCCAAATATAAAAGTTGAAGTGTTAAATGAGAAACTGGAATCGAATATTTTACAAGTAGGAATTTAGAAAAATGAAGTATTCAATAAATTACTGTTATAATAAGAATTTAATGGTATAAACTTAGGTTATCATTGAAATTTTACTGAAAAAGGGTTAAGAATTATTAATAGATGATATGAACCTAAGTATATAAAATGAAATTCAAAATAAGAATTGATTGTATGATTATTGACTTAAGTATGTTTTAATCTTCCCTATTCTAATATAATGGAAAGTAGGAAGAATTTAAATGACTGTAATCCATAGTTAATAGATAAATAAAAACTTCCACTTATAAGAATGAATGTTAGCAGATTAAGAATTTAAGGGAAATCTTACAAGTGAAGAGTAAGGAAATGAAGATATTCAAAATATTAGTTGTTATTAATGAGAATTTATTTTATAAACTTAGGTAATAAAAGGAAACTTAAGTAATAAAAGGAAATACAAATATAATGAATTTTGGGATAATTGGAAAATAAAACTTGTAAGAACAAAGAAATCCCTCATAAATGAAGGGAAGAAAATCAAACCACTGAAGTATGAAATAAATGTATAATAAGCTATTTTGGTGTTGATTTGAATTGTTTGGTTGATGTATGGTTGTTGGGTAAGGAATTTTGAAGTTGTTGGATGGAGAAATAATCTATCTTTGTTCCATCTAAGACTGTTGAGTAAAGGATGCACTTGATAGTTATTTTACATTTCGTACAATTTCGGAATTTGAACCTAACAACTAATTGTTTGTTTGATTGAATGATTTTGTTTGCGGTGTGTGCTGTTTGTTAAAATGTATGGTTGTTGCATTTGATTGGATATGAATGATTGAATCCACTAGAATAGTTCATTTTAAAATAAATATTTAACCTTTTAGGCTTATAAGAAAATACAGGTTATGGAAGCAACTGCTACTGCTTTTGGTTCCGTAATAATAAGCGTATTGCCCGACAAATAGGTACGTTTCCGGATTACGTATAAAGCGCTATTTTATATATTTTCCCGTGTTGGGATATTTTATTTGGATAATATGTGTAATATATTTGTATATTTGGATATTATATTTTCTCCAGAGTCCCTCCGTACAAAGGAGACTTTGCCAAAATTTTCAGGAAATTTTGGACTTAGAATTTTGTGAAAGTATTTTCCCAACTTTAATAATTCAAGTATTAAAGGATATAATGATTATAAAACAAGTATATTTCATTAAAGGAAATTAATCCAGTAAAATATCGTTTATAAGTTAATATTTGAAATAAGATGCACTGTAAATCTTCCTCCTCCCTTCTTTTTCCTTTTCGGGGACGAAAAGTTTTGAGTGGGGGAGATTGTAACGACCCGTTAAATTTATGATATTTAATAAAATGAATTAATATAATTTCTAATTTGGTTAAGAATAAATGTAGAAATTTGGTATAGTGGTTGCAATTTAGTGTAACTATAAAATTTTATGATAATAGATGTGGATAATGTAAATTTTCACAACTTGATTTAAAGTAATTTTGAAGAAACAAATAAATGTTGAATTTGTGAATGTTAGTATAAATATTAACTTAAATGGTGTTCATTAATACAAAGATGTAATTAGTGTAGATAGTAATAATTTATGCCTGTAGTGAAAGGAAAAGAAAACTAATAGAAACATAAAATTTATTTTATGTAAACAAAAGTATAGTTTTGAACAAACTTATGAAAATTGATAGAAACGGTGTTTGTAATCAGTTTGGTTATTTTATATTTGAAAGATAGAGATGTGTAAATACGTTAATGAATATAAAATGGGAAGGAATGGTAGAATGAAAAGAATATATATAATAATAAGCATTTGATTCAATTAAGGGAATTAAATTATAATAAATGGTCATTTAATAAATTCAACGTTTGTGAGAAATCATAATAGTTGTGTAAAATGTGTACAAACTTGGATTTGGAAGTTTATTGGATTTATAACGGTTTTGTTATTAAGTGTATGAGTTTAAAAGTTATTCCCTTTTGTAAAGTAATAGAAGAATGCATAAGATATAAACAGGGCTTAATAGAATTGACACTTAATGAATTGAATAAATTACCCATTTATGTAGATATGTATAGTGGACTATAAATGGCCTAAGCAAATATAAAATGGAATAATCATTGAGATTTGTACTATGAAAATAAATAGTAACATTTATTTGCAAGGAATAAAAGACTATTTAGGTGACTAGAATTTGGAGTAATGACTATTGTATGTTACCTACCCTTGTTTCTTGTTAATTTAGATTTTGGGAATCAAAGTCAATTTATCCGCCAATTTACCGCAGTTAAAGTGAAATGAATTGGTGATTGAGAAATGTTAAATACAAATAAGATGTAAACCAAAGAAAATCCCATTTGTAATAAATTGTGTAGAATAAAGTAAAGAAACTAGGAAATGAAAATGTGAAAATGTGGATGCAGTGAGATCTTAAGTGATAATAACCTTGTTAGGCAAGTGATAACGGAATTTTGTGTATATGTAATATTTACTGGTGTGTCAAGTAATAAACACATAGATGCAAGAAAAGGAAAGTTGGTAGCAATCTATATATGTTATTTATCTTACTTAGTATATTAAATAAGGTTTGGAATTCAAATTTTAATTAAAGGAGTTGGTAGCACGTTAGTAGGAAATAATTGTAAGGGTGGGATAACAACTACTATAAACTACCTAATTTAAATGAGTCAATGAACTTATTTGAAATAACGTTCATCTAAATATGAGTAATTAAAATGGCGGGGTCAACAATAAACGTTACTTTAGAATTAATTTATATTTTAACGGAAGTGTGAAAGTAAAGCAATAGAAGCGTAAACTTATCAAGGTAGAATTTAGTAGTGTAATGAAAAAATGTTAAGAATGTTATAGTATAATGATTGATTGGAAATCAAAATTTACTTGTTTGAATGTAACTTTAGGGAAATTGGAATTAATTAAAATAAAAAGGAAGAAAAAAAATTGGATGAAATTTAATGTTGGAATATTATGTAAATATAAACTTAGATAAAATTTAAGGATATCTACGTAATAGAGTGTAAAACCAATGTTAATTTCATCTATTTAATACTAATAGGTTAATAATAGAACGAAGAGTAAATTTAATGTTAAGTTAATATGAATTAAGGTAATATTGGGGAATAATGTGAATTTTCTTCATAATATGATAAGTTGTAGAATACAACGTAAACTTAAGTATAACCTTTGGATTGAAAACATTGTTAAGGGTTACCTGTTAAATTTGGATGGAATTGGCAATAAATATTACACTTATGGGTAAGGAAATAAAAATGTCCAGAATTTGAGTATATTAAGAAATGGGGATTGAAATTGAAATCTTGTAACGAATCTAATAATACGTTACATAAGTGTTAAATTAAGGTAACATTTGGAAAATATGATAATGATTTTCAAATTGAACAAGTTGTGGAATTAATAAGGATGGAAGAAAAAAAAAATCAAGATTTATTTTATTTATTGGAATGAAAAATTTATAATTTGATTTATTGCGAATAATTGAAATTTAATTTGGTAATTGGCGAAATGATTAATGATTGAATTAACATAGAACTTGTTGTTAGTTATTAAAATTGTTTAAGAAATCAAAGGAGAGAAATTTTATAAAATTTTAAATTTTGTAATTGGATTGGCTAAAGTGAGAAAGTGGAATTAATCAACGTCGTTACTTTTTATCTCCTTCCCTATTAGATCCTTATGTGATTGCATCCACATTTATTGTTGATTATTCCTATATATTGTCACCAATTAATCGTACTTGATGTATGTTTAGCAATTTTGTCACACAGTTAAAGTATGAATATATATATATGATGTATTCAAATTTTTCTGTATCTAGCACTTAATTAATTTAGAATCAAACTAACGAAACGTGTCATTTATTTTTGTCCCTCCATATTCATTTTCTTTCTAATTAATAAATACCTCTTTTTAATACCTGCTACTTTTTAAAAAAAAAGGACCGTTCCTATTTGCTATATTTCAATACCAAGTGTTCATATTCACTTTATTTCTAATTAATAGCAGCCTCTCCTTTCAAATCTATTTGTCCCTAAACCTAACTCTAACCTTATAAATACGAAATGATGCAAATGAAACCCTAGCCTCCATTCAAATCTCCTTCTCCTTCTTTTCTTTTTCAAATCTCCTTATTATATCTCATTCTAATTTTTTTCCTTCCTCTTCAAATATTCTTCTTCAAGTTTTCTTCTATTTCATACTTCTTCTTTCTTTTCAAATCTAGATCTTCTCTTCCATTTTCAGTTCTTATTTTAATCCTTTTCTTTTTTTCAAATCTTCTTTTTCAAATATTTTTTTTTCTTTTCCAAACCTTTTAAAAATACATACATTCATATAATAAGGAGGAAAATTAAAGTAAATCGAAATAAAAGAAAAATTATGGAACAAAGCTTGAAATCAAGAAGAAGCATACGCATTTTTCACGTGGGAAGAGCGGATGTGGCACGGTATTTCATTTTCGTTTAATTTATTTTTGTTTGAATTTAATTTAATTTTGATTTTTCAAATGCGTTAATACATTTAACTTCCACATACGAACTCCGTTTCATGCGCGATTTTTTTTTAGGATCGTAATTAAATTCCAGATTTTTTTGACGCTGGTTTGGACAGATTTGGAGACCGTCGAATTTTTGGGTTTAAATTGGATCTAAATCCAATTTAAATTCAAAAAAGGTGAGTGTTTTAACCTACTCACAACTTCTAAAAGTTTTTATGTTTGTTAAATTTATCGTAGAAATGAATAGAAATTTATTTATGACTATTTGGCATGTTTCTTTCGTCATAGCTGTTAAATTGCATTTATTGAATTTAACTGCCAATCTAATTTATTTATTGCGTAGTATTTGACAGCTAGATTTGTTTGTTCGCATATAAACTGCTAGTTAACAGTTATATAATTATTACTGAATATAAAATGTTAGATTAATAGTTGTTAAATTTAATTTGAATATAATTGCCAGTTATTACCTGCTATATAATCTCATATATATTTTGATATTGATTGATATTGATGGATGATTGTGATTTGGATAATGGATGATGTTGATGAATGGATGTTTATTTGATATCATTAAATTGCAAGTTATCATGCATTTTTCATTTCATTCGGGATTGTGCTTTGAAATGATATACAACCGCAAAATTTTATTTTAAATTGTGGATTGAAATGATAAATATCCGTATCACTTGACCATAGGATAGAAAATTATATACAGGCACCGTGGTCTATATATAAATTATTTTAAAGGTGATTTCTATGGTTTGGATGGGATACGGTTTATAAAATTTAATTTTGATATCTTATAAAATATGTTTCTTCGAGATATACACATATGAAGTTAAAATTTTAAATTTAAGCTGAGTATAAACCTGTTGAATAAAATGATAAAAATTTGAGAAAAATGGAATTTGGTGATTTATCTTATATGTTTAAGTTTGGAAATTTTAAGGTATGATATTTATAAATGGATTTTCCAAGATTTACTTAAATAGAATATTTTAGTATAATTTAAATTTAAGAAAATAGTTAATTTCTAGAAATTGGAGTTTTATTTATAGATTTTATGTAAATATTCAAAACTAAATAATAGAACATTTAATTTGTTGAAAGAATAAATTCCAACTTTAGTTTTGAAATATTAATACTCCAAATGGATATATATAAATAGAAATTTAAGGGGTTTTAGAACTTAAAGTGATTATGGTTTAAACTTTAATAAAGAACCATATTTGTAAAGCCATGTAAATTATTTTCTTTACAAAGTAACCATAAAGTTAAATCACCTATTTTATATATTGTTGAATATCCAAACCATTTAGTTTTGAAAGTAATGGTTTTAAAAACTATGGATTTCGAAGTATTATGTTGAAAGTTAATATTCAAATATTTGGTTACAAGGAATTATAAATTTTAAAAGTGGCATAATTTTGGAAAAGATTTATATTTGGGAAATGATATCATTGATTTGGGTTTTATAAAAATAATATCAAAATGAATCGTTTTGGGTTTTGAAGAAGAAATGATATCGTAATATTATGGTTTTGAAATGGATTATATTCTGGTTTTAAAGTATAAACTATTTTTAAATGACCGCGGTGTTATAATAACGATGGGTTGGCAAAGAGACCGGGATCGGATATGGACATACTCTCTGTCGATACCGAAAACCACTTTGACTAACCGTGTACGCGGTGGAGATTCCAGAATGAAGTAGGTTGGTGGCGACGTTTCCTGTAAGGTAAATACATGGACCCAACTCCCGTGAGTTGGCATAAGGTGGCTAAAACAGGAGCGATTGACGGGTTAATGAGGTCATTCCTCTGATCGGATACTCCTCTTCGATATTATACTTTGACTTTGGATTGATTCAGTGGCCACTTCTATTTTGATTTTGGGGAGTTTGTTCGAGGTGGGCGGTAGCTGCGGCTACGCGTTACCATCGACCCGGAAGCGTAATTGGTATATCTACCCTGGCATTGCCTAGTTGTGCCGTGTCACCTACCCTATCGCGCCTTGTACGAGTTTGGATTTCTCCCGTAGCCCGTGTGGTATCCTCTGGTGGCTTCCTGATCAGGAGGGACTATGATATTGGATGGACTACTGGGACTATTACGTGTTAAGGTGGAAAATGTAAAGCCTTAATGCTATTTAAAAGTATGTTTATTTTACTATAGACACTATTATAATAGCGCAATATACTACATAGTAAATAGTTTAACGGATCCTTAGGAGATGTAAATCCCGAACATCTTTTTAGTTATTGCACTCATATTTATTTCTGTTAATTTAACTCACATAAGATCTTTTAGTTCTGACTCGAGTGTTTTTGTCTTTTCAAATTCGCTCGGGTCAGTCCGAGCGTTTCAGGATCGAAGACTTTAGCTTTGGAGGACGAAGACGAAGAATTTGCATTATTATTATTCATAGTATTGCACTACACTCACACTGTTCCGCTGCATTGTTATTGGTATGTGTAACTCTGATATGTATTATATAAATGTTTGTAAACAGTTTTTATAAACTGTATATTTTCTTATTATATTTTATCCTTCCGCTGTGAGATTCTATTTGTTTTTTTTCTTCTCTGTTCTTATTTACCCCATAACAAATCCGCCCTTCCGTATGGTTTGAATCGGCATGTGTGTCGGTTTAAATCGTGCGAAAAGGCGGGATGTTACATGGTTCCTGCATAAATTGAGAAATTGTTAACACTAAATGATATATCCGGCCTAGTAATAGTAGTGTATTGTAGTGCTCCTACAATACTTTTATATTGTTTGATATTTAATATGGATTCTCCCCTGTTTTTGGACAGTTGTTGACTGCCGATCATAGGAGTTGGTTGTGATTTTGCGTCATGCATCTTTGATTTGATAAGAATTTATTTAATGTAGTTCTTCTGACTTAGCAATATCTCTTTGATTTTCTATTGACTTCAATCCCTAGAAAATAGTTGAGATTGCCAAGATCTTTGATGGAAAATTGCTTGTTAAGATATTATATGATGTTTGTAATTTCTGCACTATCATCACCTGTTATGATCATGTCATCAACATATATTAGAATGTAAATAATATGATTATTATATCTTTTGACAAATAAAGAGTTATCAGATTTGGTAGATTGATAGCCTGGAGAAGTTAATTTGGCCTTCAGTCTATCAAACCATACTCTTGGTGCTTGTTTCAAGCCATATATGGCCTTGTTCAATTTGCAGACTTGATTATCATTTTGTCTTTACCCCTGTGGTTGTTCCATGTAGATTTCGTTTTGAAGAATCCCATTTAAGAATGCATTGTTAACATCTAGTTGCCTTATGTCCCAATTTTTGCTTAAGGCAACTGTGAGTACAACTTTGATAGTTGTTGGTTTTACTGCAGGTGAGAATGCCTCACTGAAGTCAAAACCATACTGTTGAGTATATCCTTTGGGAACTAATCTTGCCTTGTAATTGGACACTGTTCCATCTGGATTTTTCTTCAGTTTATAGGTCCATTTGCATTCTATTATGTTTTTGTTTGCTGGTGAAAACACAAGGTTCCATGTTTTATTCTTCATCGGTGCTTGATATTCTTCATTCATTGTTGTTCTCAAGTTTTCATCTCTATATGCTTGTTCAAATGACTCTGGCTCTTCAGTATTTGTTGTTGCTGTATAGATTTTTGGCTTGAATATCCCTCTTTTGGATCTAGTGATCATGTGATGACCTGTTCTGGTTGGTAATTCAGTATCAGTTGATGTTGAATTATCATCCTCACCAGTGTTGTCCAGGGATTGCTCTTGTAATCTGTCAGTACTAATTCTTTGACTTTGATTGCTTGATGTAGTAGATGATTGAACAGTTATGTCGGGCTATTCCTCTGTTCCATGACCTGGTTCAGGCAACACAGTGTGTTGTGGTTCAGAAAAACCTGCTTCCTTGAGATTCCATGCCTCAGAATGTACAGGTATATGTGAAATAGATGTTCTTGGATAATATATCTTCTGAGTAGTTTTTATATTTGCTGAAGCAAAAGGAAATACCTTTTCATTGAATACTACATGTCTACTAATAAATATTTTTCCTGAGTTGTCCAAGCATTTGTAACCTTTCTGCTTGGTTGCATAACCCAGGAATGTGCAAGGATGAGATCTAAAATCTAATTTGTATCTATTATATGGTCTTAGATAGGGAAAACACAGATATCCAAATGTCCTAAGATCATCATAATTGGGTTTGATTCCCATGAGTTTTTCAACTGGACTTTCTCCATTTAGTACTTTAGTTGGAACTATTGATCAAATATACTGAAGTACTAAATAAGTCTGGCCAGAATTTCAGGGGTAGAGATGCCTGAGCAAGTAAAGTTATCCCTATTTCTACTATGTGTCTGTGTTTTCTCTTGACTAGACCATTTTGTTCAGAGGTATATGGACACGTGATTCTATGTATTATACCTCTGTTTAAGAAAAACCTTGTCATGTGACTTGTATTCGCTTTTACCATTACTTTGAACAACTTTAACTTTATGGCAAGTTTGTCTTTCAACTTGAGTAATGAAATGTATAACATCATTATAAGTCTCTGCCTTAGTTTTTAGAAAACATATCCATGTATATCTAGTAAATGCATCAACAAAGGATATGTGGTATCTATAACCATAGTCAGAATTAATGGGTGCAGGACCCCAAAGATCAGTTGTAATCAATTCTAGTGGAATTTTGTATTCAGTGGTAGAATCAGCAAAGGGTAATTTATGACTTTTTCTCATTTGGCAATAAGTACAAATATATGACAAAGTAGGATCATTAAAGGAAACTTTAATCTCTTTCAAAACCTATTTTACAACATTTGCATTGGGATGTCCCAATTTATAATGCCACTGATCAAATACACTTTTATTTTTTTCGACAGATGGTGTTTCACAGTTATTGCTACACTTTACTTTCTCAACAATGTTTCTATAGCTAGTCACAGTGAACTTGTACAGTCCATTCACTGCATCACCCTGCAAAAGTATTTCACCAGTTAGTATGTCTTTAACTAAACAATATTTGAGATAGAATTCAAAATACACATTATTATCATGTGCAAATTGAGAAACACTCATAATATTTTTCTTAATTCTTGTTACTCTTAACATATTGTTGAGGTATAATTGTGTTTTACCTTTAATATAGGCATTACCAATATGAGTGATCCCAATAGGCTTACCATCTCCCATAAATATTGACTGGTTGGCTCTATACTCCTTGTTGCCAAGATTTAAGTTGTCAAGATTATTTGTCAAATAATTGATTGCACCTGAGTCTGGATACCATGCTTCATTTTGTATATGTTTTGATCTTGTTGTTTCATCTTGTGTTAATTCATGCCATTACTCTGTTTATTAGATTCTTGCTGAACTTGTGCTATGTTTGCACTGTGATTACCATTCCTTTGACTGTTTGAGTTTTTTTCTTGGTACACAATTGGCATTGAATCTGAAATAACATTTTGGAGCAGTGTGACCAATCTTCTCACAGATCTGACACTTTGGTCTGTTGTTGTTGCTCCATCTTCCCCTGCCTCTGCCTCTGCCTCTTACAGTAGGGTTTCCCCTTTATATTGCTGATTATTGTGATTTTGATTTCAATTCTTATTATTATTTGAGGCAAAGTTGATGGACATATCACTGTCTATTGGCTTCTTGAACTCCAATCTTCCTTCATGTGCAAGGAGGATGGAACTGACATACTCAAGAGATGGTAAAGTTTCTTGAGAAGATATTACTGCAACTGCAGATTCATATTCATCACCTAACCCAGTTAAAATAGTTAACACTTGCTCTGTATTTGAAACTTTGTGTCCTACAGCTTCAAGCATATCACATATGTTCTTGACCTTTCCCAGATAGTCTCTCATTGTTTGACTCTCTTTTCTGAAATTCTGTAATTGCCTTTTGTAATGCATTACTCTGGCTGCAGATTGAGTGTTAAAAATTCTTTCCACTGTCAACCAGATTTCATTAGCAGTTCTACATCCAATTACTTGAGGCAGTAGATTAACATTTATTGATGAAAGTAGCCAAGAACTTATAAGACTATCTTGCCTTTGATACTTAACATATTCTCCATTTCTTACAGTTTTGTTTTCTGAATCAGTGATGAACTTGGGAGGAACAGCAGTGGTGCCAAGAATGAATCCTTCCAAGCCATACCCTCTTGCAGCAGTCTCAACTTGAATTTTCCAAAGTAGATAATTATCTTCTTCAAGTTGTGCAGTGATGAGTTGAATCTGAGGACAAATTGTGGCTTTCAAGAGATTCTCTACTGTGACAGTGGTTTGCTATGGTGGATTAGATGTATTATCAGAGGTTTCTGAGTTGTTATCAGCCATGAAGAAGCTTCTTGAATCAAGAAATACTTGAACAATTTGAAATCAGATGGAGAGATCAAGAACTCGTTTCTGTAGAATTCAGGTATGTTGCAACTTGGTTTAAATGATGATTTTTAATCTGATAAGCCAGTGGTTTGGCACTTGCCTTCTTTCTGTTTTGATGAGTTTCTTGAGATCTTGACCGATTTTTGATTTTTCTTTGATTCTGACTTGATCAATGAGAAAGACTGAGTGCAGTCAGAGCTTTCTTGGCGAGGCACTAGTCTTTGGAGATAAGTCTTATGAGACCCAAATGATGATAATGTTTCTGATAGGTAATTAATCTCCAAATGATGAGATTTCTCTGATGGAGATTAATATCTTCTTCTTTTGCAATGAATTTTGATGTAGTTTTGCCTTGTACTAGCTCTGATACCAAGATAAAATTTGAAGTAAATCGAAATTGATATCTTGAAGGAGAAATTAAAATGAATGCTATAGTAATTCTTTATTGCAAAATGAAGTATTGATTACAGTTTTCTTTCATATGCTTTCTGTTGCCAGTAACAGTCTCTTATATACAATTTAAAAAAAAAGGGCTTTGGGCTTTCGGGTATAAGTTACAGCCCATATATGCCTTAACTATGCTGAGATAAAAGATACATGACGAGCCGCATACTCTCTAATTCATATGCTTCAGCAAACGGACAACTAATGTGAAGAGATTGTACTTCGATTGATTGTTCAACATGAGAGTCAAGTAAGCAAAAAACTAGCTGTAGGTTCACATTTAATGTATGAGAAGTAAAAGAGAACTATAATATTTTCGACAGGCTGCTCTTATCAAACCGATCGTTAGGGAGGTTTGCTTACTGTCATTGGCCAAAATCAATTTTTCTGAAGCCAAAAAAACATGGATCTTGTCTCATCGCGGTTTCCCTAAAAACATGGATCTTGTCTCATCGCAGATTATGTGGATCTTGTCTCATCGCGGTTTCCCTAAACTTTCTCTTTTTATTTCGCGCATCAAAGATTCCAAATTCAAATCTATTATGATTTTCAAATTCTAAAATTTCAATTTCAAATCGACAATTTTGGATGCTTTGATTAATATTTAAATTTGAAATTCATATTTTCAGATTCAAATCTCAATTTATTCTTTTTCAACATATTATCACTTAATGTTTAAGTAATATTAACAAAAATTTAAATCTATATTTCTTGTCAAAGTTATACAATCGAACGTTCGGTTTCTCCACCGTTGTGCAGTTATACTACTATATGAAGTACTTCAAGCGCTCAACTGTTTACAAGAATATATAACTTTACTTGCTCTCATAAAGGTCCTTCATTTGTTTGACCATTTTTATTACAGAAGCGAATCAGAAAACAAATTGCGGCGCACTTTCATTGTCAGTTTCAGGAGAACAAATGAAGCGAGGATTCGTTAACCCTATCATTGCATGACTCTCAATCTACCAACGTAACTCTACAAAAGGCAATATCTATCTGAATCATGTTATTGAAAGAGGCTATGCGGTAGGATCGTGTAATATGGAATAATGAAATAGTCTAGATAGATAAAGTAGGTAAATGCAAGGAGACACCATGATTTTATACTGGTTCGTACCTCTTGTCTTACGTCCAGTCCCTAAGCTTCACTTAGGAATTTCACTAACTAATACCCTCACTTCACCCGGAGGAATATGTTTACAACTTACCCAAACAACCGAACGGGACTTCTTGCCTCAACTACCGAAGAGGACTTCAACTCAATTACTAAATACAATATTTGACTTGTTGTGTTTTTGTCAACACTAATGAGTCTAATGTAGTACAATATTCCTATAATCTTATCCTCGAGAGTATGCAATGTGTTTGTGAAGATTTAGGAATGTTAATTGCTATGAATCAAAAGAATGTTATAAACAAAAACAGTGATTCAAGCAATAGATTGGTGATTGCTTTGAGAATATCTAGAGAATATGAACAAGAGAATAGTAAGATTAAAGCAAGAGAATTCAGTGAATTAAATGATGTTAGAATCATGTATATATACTTGTAGAAGAGGTGCATAAGTTGTCAAAGGTTGCAAACAAGAGATGCTTCCATTTCCATTGATGAATGGTTGCAACTCTTGGGAGGAAGAAGGTGTCTTTTCAGAGAAAATTCGCGGATTTAAATTCAGTCGACTGAGCAGGAGATTCAGTCGACTGAAATATGAAGAAAAATTTTCAGGAACAATTTCAGTCGACTGCACAGGTAATTCAGTCGACTGAAACTATGCAATTTTGTATATGTGTATAGTTTCAGTCGACTGGCCATGTCTGTTCAGTCGACTGAAGTATAAAAGTATGCACAGTGAACATGTGAATGTGTTCTATTGTTCGTGCAAATCTCTTGAGGATAGATTTTAACAAATAATCTAGACTAAGACCCATAGAAAATCATACTAATGTTTATACTTTGGTCTTCATCGATCTTCTTCTAGCTTTTGCATTCTCTTCCTATTTATTGAAGCTCATTGTCATTGATCAAAATCTTCGTGCATCAACATTCTCCCCCTTTTTTATTGATGACAATACTATTCTAGAGATGTATATACTTACTTTCTCCCCCTGAATGTATGCACTATCTTTCCTACAAAACAAAGTTAGTACCATAGATTTTATCCCCCTTTGTCATCGACAAAAAGGAAGAACTAACAGCGGTAATAATATATCAAAACAATCACTAAATCATAGAGAATATTTGCATAAACATGAATTAAGAGAAATAAAAATGTTATGACAGACAAGCATAAAATAGCGATTTATACAAGCCATTAGAAAGTTAAAAATACACATCAAAACAACACAATTACTCATCCTTATCCCAGTCATATGAACCTTCCCTTCCAGTTGGTTCACGTATGACGGGTCCTCCTGTTGGTGGTCTAGGTGCTCTTCCTCCTTAGCCACAACTAGCTCCGCTTGCGCTGCTACTTGTATGCTCTTCGGATGTCGTCCATGTAAACGTAGGTGCCGGACGTTTGCCGCGAGATGTTGAAGCAGTAGTGGTGCTTGAGCACGAAATTGCATCCCAAAGCTTGTTGAAGAATCCTTTGATTTTATCAAGCTTATGATCTACCTTTTTAAGATGAGTGTCAAGAATTTGTTGATTTCTTGACAATATCCCCAAGGATTGATTGGTAGTGAAGCTTGGATCAACAAGACGAATTTCATCATCTTGCTCGAGATGTTCTTCGTGGCGAGGTTGAGGAGGTTGTTGTTGTTGTTCTTGATGCCTTGCTTCCCATTCGGCAAGTGATATTATGCGAGGAGGTCGAGATGGGAGTTGCATTAGGCTTATGGTCCGATGGTTAATTTGATGAACCATTGTATTCCCTGATTCAGGTAATGGCATATTGACATTTAGGAGAAGCCGCATGATGTACTCTCCAAAGTAAATAGTGTGCATTTTGCCATTGTTGAAAGTGAGAAACTCATCAAGAATAAGCTGTACCCAATTAACTTGTATATTGCCAAAAATAGCATATAGAGCTCGATAGTTATTTGGCTAGACAATTTCATACGAGCCTTTACGAGGAGTAATCGTTCTCATTAGGGCTTTATGGAGGATTCTCGCCATAGGTCGAAGAGAGGTGGACCTAAAATCCCTAAAGTTGACATTGTCATCCATGAATCGATGGTTGATGTTGTCACAAATGTGTGGATTGAATTCTATTTCCTCTAACTTTCTCCCGACATTTGGAGACTCTAAAATATGTGCTATTCTATCCAATGAGAACCAAACTTTCTTTCCACACACCATACTCCAAACACTATTGTTTGGATTTCTTGGAGTTTGGTGTCCAAGATTAAGATTAGCATAAAATAATTTTACCATTACATGATTAATGGCATGGTCATTTCGTTTCAAATCTAAAAGAGAAGTTAAACCTGCCGGATCTGTTAATGCTTGGATGTTGTAGGTTTGAAAACTTTGAAAATCAACAAAAGAATGCTCGAAAATTCTTGAATTCTTCATCTTGTTCCATCGAGTGACAGCGGTTCCATCGTAAAGCCATTGTGCTATTTGAGCATCAATTGGCTCGGAGGATGAAGAAGATGAAGCTCTTGCTCTTTTTGGTGCCATTTGGGTGAGAATTGATTTGATTTTGAGTAATTTGGGAGCTAGGGTTTCGAAATTAATTTGGGGAAGATGTTTATAGGAGGTAAAAGTGAATTGGTAGGGTAAAATCTGATGGTTAAAAGAGGAAATTTTGCCTGGGAAGCAGCGTTCAGTCGACTGAATGTTCTGTTCAGTCGACTAAATCAAAGGCCGAAGTGTTCTGTGATAGGTTCAGTCGACTGAGCAGTACATTTATTCGACTGAATTTTTGTTGCTGAAATTTTTTGTTGAATTTTTAGTCAACTGTGCAGAAGGTTCCAGTCGACTGAACTTAGTATATATTGTTTTCTGTCATATTTTCAGTCGACTAAGCAGGGACATTCAGTTGACTGAAACATGCAATTTTGTTGTTTTAGTTAATTTTTGAAATTAAATAATTTATTTAAAGAAATAGTTACAAAAAATATTGATGCAACAACATACAAATATTTCAAAATTTAACTATTTCTTTGGAGATGGACTTGGAGACTTCTTTCCTTCATTCTTCATGTAATTTATATCCCATGAATTCGGACTATACTGAGGAGTTTTAGGAGACGTCCAAGGATTCATAGGATCGACTGGATTACGATAAGATGAAGATGGATCAAGAGAGCTAACAGGGCGAGGTAGGGGTTCAGCCACTTCGTTCTTCTTTGATCCACAGAAGCGTAAACCAATTTGCTCTAGGAAGCTCAAGCGTCTTGCCGTAACTTTTTGTTCGAAGTATAGTTCTCTTTGAAGATCTATTTGTTGTTGTTGGAAGTGATGAATTTCATCAATCTTTCTTTTTGTGTCCGGTGAGATAAAGAGTCCGCGTTTCGCCTTTTTGGATTCTTATGTGAAACCAGTACGATAATTTTCCCATTTGTACACCGGCTCATGTGCTGGTGTTGGTGTGGGAAGTTTTGGCGACGTTGGAGTGTTATCAACTGACGAGGTGATATTGATTGGAGAGAAGGAGTTGTTGGATGACATTTTATATTGAATTAAAATTTTATTCGTAAAATCAAGATGAAAATAAAAATATTTTTAAGAGTTTATTTATAATAGAATTTTACTAAACAAATAACGGTTATAATTTAATAAGAATTTCTAACCGCATAGAGATTTAGTGGTAAAGAGGATTTTGTTTGAAATGTATGTTTCTTATGTAATAATTCAGTTTTACAAATGTGTGGTTTATAAATTATATAAAGTAGCATATAACAAAACTGAAAATATTTAAAATTATTATTCAGTCGACTGAACAAATTGTTTTAGTCGACTGAAATATGGAAATGTTTCTAAAGTATATCTAATTAATGTTTTTAAAGGATATTATACCTAATTCTCGTCGAAGTTTTATAAAGGAGTTTTCTAATAGAGGTTTAGTAAATATATCGGCAATTTGATTTTCGGTAGAAATATGTTATAAATTAATTATTCGTTTTTCGATATTGTCACGTAGAAAACGGTGACGAATATCTATATGTTTTGTACGGGAGTGATTTACCGGATTTTTAGATTAGTTTATTGTACTTGTATTATCACAGCATATTGTAGAATTTGTTAAATTTATATTAAAATCTTTGAGTGTTTGTTGCATGTATATAACTTGAGTGCAAGCTAAAGCAGTTGATATATATTCTGCTTCGCATGTCGAAAGCGAGACACAATTTTGTTTCTTACTAAACCAAGATACAAGTGATTTTCCAATGAAATGGCAAGTACCACTTGTACTTTTCTATCCGTTCGAGATCCACCAAAATCAGCATCACTGAATGACACTAACTCAAATGAACATTCCTATGGATAGAACAGACCGAAATCTTTAGTGTTGTTAAGATATCGTATAATTCGTTTTACCGCTCTTAAATACGATTCTTTAGAATTAGATTGAAACCGTGCACTCATCATTATGTCAGGTCTACTAGCGGTTAAGTAAAGTAAGGAACCTACCATTCTTCTAAACAATTTTTGATCTACACTTTTCCCATTTTCATCTTGACGAGATGAGTAGTGGTACTCATAGGAGTAGGTTTAGCCGAAGTGTTTTCCATGCCGAATCGTTTAATTAAATTAGCACAATATTTTTCTTGATTTATAAAAATTCCATTTGTTAATTGTTTGATTTGAAGTCCGAGAAAATATGATAGTTCTCCCATATGAGACATTTCGAACTCATTAATTATTATATTTGAAAATTCTTTACATAAATTCTCATTTGTCGAACCAAAAATAATATCGTCTACGTATATTTGAATTATTAAAATATCTTTGGTAGTATTTTTAATAAAAAGTGTTTGATCTACTTTTCCAATTTTAAATCCTGAGTTTAATAAATAACTTTTAAGTCTTTCATACCAAGCACAAGGTGCTTGTTTAAGACCATATAGTGCTTTCTTTAATTTAAATACATGATCCGGATATTTTTCATGTATAAATAAATGAGGTTGTTCTACATATACATTTTCTTTAATAAAACCATTTAAAAATGCACTTTTAACATCCATTTGATAAAGTTTAAAATTGTGAAAACAAGCAAAGGATAATAGTATACGTATTGCTTCCAGTCTTGCAAAGGGAGCAAATGTTTCTTCAAAATCAATACCTTCTTCTTGATTATACCCTTGTGCTACTAGTCTTGCTTTATTCCTTGTTATATTACATTGTTCGTCTACTTTATTTTTGTAAATCCATTTTGTTCCAATTACTGATTGATTATTATGACGGGGAACTAATTCCCAAACATCGTTACGTTCAAATTGATTTAATTCTTCTTGCATTGCGATAATCCAATAATCATCTGTTGATCTTCTTTTGGATTTTTAGGTTCTATTGATGAAATGAAAGCTACATTACCCATTTGATTTAGTTGATTTCTTGTTCTAACTTGAGAATTTATTTCTCCTATTATATTTTGAGTTGGATGATCTCGTAATATTCTTGGAGGAGATCTTAGTTCATTATTATTATTTTCAAGGTTTGTTTCTTCTATATTTATCAATTCTTCATCATCTTTTATATTTAAATTTTTATTAAAATTTTCATCAAAAGATATATGCAAAGTTTCTTCTATTAAGTTTGTTCATTTATTAAAAACTCGATATGCTTTACTTCGTTCTGAGTATCCTACGAAAATTCCTTCATCAGCTTTTGAATCGAATTTTCCTAATTGATCTTTTGTATTTAAAATGAAACATTTTGATCCAAATATCTTAAAATAAGATTTATTTGGCTTTTTATTATTAAATAGTTCATAAGGAGTATTTTTAGTTAATGGTCTAATTGATACTCTATTTAATACATAACATGTAGTAGCCACGGCTTCTGCTCAAAAATGTTTTGGTAGAGAACATCCATTCAATAATGTTCTTGCACATTCTTGTAATGTTCTATTCTTTCTTTCTACAACTCCATTTTGTTGTGGAGTTCTAGGAAAAGAAAAATTATGATTTATTCCTTTCTTTTTACAAAAAGTTCCAAAAACTTCATTTTCGAATTCGCCTCCATGATCGCTTCTAATATTTTTAATTTTCAAATCTTTAGTGTTTTGAATTCTTTTAACAAATGTTTTAAAATGCTCAAAAGTGTCACTTTTATTTTTTATAAAAATAGTCCATTTATATCTTGAAAAATCATCAACTATTATAAATTCGTATCGATTATGATTAATGGATTGAACTTGTGTTGGTCCGAATAAATCCATATGTAGTAATTCTAATGGTTGTAAAGTTGAAATATTTTTCTTAGATTTGAAAGATGATTTCGTTAATTTTCCTTTTTGACAATCATCACAAAAATTATTTATTTTAAAATTTATTTTTGGTAATCCTCTTACTAATTCATTTTTAGAGAGTTTTCTAATGGTTTTAAATTTTATATGACAAAATCTTTTGTGCCATAACCAAGGATCATTATCTTTGACAAGTAAACACATACTTGAATTATGATTAATATTCATATTTAAAACATAAATATTTCTATCCCTATTTCCTTCAAAAATAAGATTTTGGTTTTGATCAAAAATACTACATTTATTATTCGAGAAAGTTATTTTCAAACCTTTGTCACACAATTGACTTATGCTAAGTAGATTATGTTTTAAATTTTCAACTACTGAAACATTTGTTATAAAAGGTAAATTTGATGTACCATAATTGTTCACATCTCCTTTGCCAATGATATACCCTTTTGAATTGTCTCCGAAGGTAACCGAGCCACCATCAAAGTAAGTGATGTTTGTAAGCATATCTTTGTCTCCGGTCATGTGTTTTGAACAACCACTGTCTAATATCCATTTCTTCTTTTTGACTGGGACCTGAAAATAAATATGAAATTATGGGTACCCACCTTTTAATAGGGTCCTAAAAAGTTAGAGTTTAGAAAACCAAACCCAATTTGGTTTACTATCCTTTTTATAAATATAGTTTTCATTATGATGAACATTATCCATAAATGTTTTAATGTATTTATTTCTTATTAATATATTGTTAATCTTTGGTATCCAAATTTTAACTACTTTGTTTTCTATTTTTGTTTTAATAGGTTTATTTAGCAATATTTGTTGTTTTGAATCCATATTCCTTTTTAAATTTGTATTTTTCTTATTAGGAATTTTTGACTCCACTTTATATCCTAATCCATGTTTAATTGAAGCGGATTGAGAATTTTCTAAAATCTTCGATAAATTTTCTCTTCCTTTGTTAAAGTTAGAAACCTTTTTAGTGATGTCATCTAATCTAGCTTGAAGACTATTATTTTCTAACTCAACTTGTCTAATCTTAGTTTTTAACTCATTATTTTCAGAAACAATTATATCATTCTTTGTTTTTTGAGTTTCAATTTCTTGACTTAAGAGTGATAATTGAGTTTCCGAATTTGAATGAGATTCTTGAACTTTTTCAGGTTCTTCTTCTAAGATTTTCTTTTCATCTTTTAACATATCCCTTTCAAATTCAGCTTTGTTTTGATTTTCACGAGTTTCTTTGAGTTTCTTTTTAAGAGTTTTTATTGTGCTTAAAAGTTCAGTGTTTACTTCAATTAAATCGTCGAAAGTTAAATTATTTACCTCAGATTCTTGAGCCATGAAGCATACATTTGCCTGTTCATTGTCGCTATCAATATCATTTTCGAATGAAGATGAATCTGAATCGTCCCATGTTACAGAAAATGCCTTCGTTTTGAATTTATCTTTCTTGTTTTTGTTGTTGAAGTTTTTCTGATTTTCCTTTATTTGTTCTTGACAATCTTTTTGCACGTGTCCTTTCTTGTGACAATTGAAGCATTCTATATTTGAGGATGAAGGTTTGTTCAAGAAATTCTTTTTGAATCCATTTTTGTTTCCTTTTCTATACTTTAAGAATTTCTTGAAGTTTTTGGCTATAAATGCTAGATCTTCATCTTCAGACTCTGATTCTTCCTTTTCCGCATGAAAAGCAACATTCTTTCTTTCTTGAGCTTGATCTTTCTTAGCTTGCATATTTACTTCATACGACATAAGATTTCCAATCAGTTCTTCTGGTTTCATTGTAGATAGATCATTTGCTTCCTCGATTGCTAGTACTTTTCTCTCCCATTCATCAGTGAGTGAATTTAGAACTTTAGACACAATGTCAAAGTCCGTGTATCTTTCTCCTAGTCCGATTAGAGCATGATGAATGTCTTGAAATCTTGAGTGCATGTCATTGATGGTTTCATTTTGTCGCATTCTAAAGTTTTGGAATTGATTCTTCAGCATGGATATCTTTGTTTGTTTAACTTTGTTTGTGCCTTCATGTATGACTTTCAGTGTTTCCCATATCTGATATGCAGTAGTACATATGCTAACACGGTTGAATTTATTTCTATCTAGGGCACAAAATAGCATATTCATAGCTTTGGCATTTGCACTAGCTTCATTCTTTTGAATTTGTGTCCATGTAGGATAATCGGTTGTGGGCACACCGAACTCTTCTTGAGTAGCATTCCAGGCTTCGAAACTTGTTGCTTGCATATAAATCCTCATCCTAGTAGCCCAGTAGTTGTAGTTTAGTACATTGAATAGGGGAGGTCTTTGGGTGGATTGTCCTTCCGCAAATGTAGAACTATAGGCAGATGTTGTGCTTGTGCTTGCGTTATTTTCCATATTATCAATATGTCTAATAACGGTTTTATGGTTATAGGACGGCCTTGCTCTGATACCAAATGAAAGAGGCTATGCGGTAGGATCGTGTAATATGGAATAATGAAATAGTCTAGATAGATAAAGTAGGTAAATGCAAGGAGACACCAGGATTTTATACTGGTTCAGACCTCTTGTCCTACGTCCAGTCCCTAAGCTTCACTTAGGAATTTCACTAACTAATACCCTCACTTCACCCGGAGGAATAGGTTTACAACTTACCCGAACAACCGAACGGGATTTCTTGCCTCAACTACCGAAGAGGACTTCAACTCAATTACTAAATATAATATTTTACTTGTTGTGTTCTTGTCAACACTAATGAGTCTAATGTAGTACAATATTCCTATAATCTTATCCTCGAGAGTATGCAATGTGTTTGTGAAGATTTAGGAATGTTAATTGCTATGAATCAAAAGAATGTTATAAACAAAAACAGTGATTCAAGCAATAGATTGGTGATTGCTTTGAGAATATCTAAAGAATATGAACAAGAGAATAGTAAGAATAAAGCAAGAGAATTCGGTGAATTAAATGATGTTAGAATCATGTATATATACTTGTAGAAGAGGTGCATAAGTTGTCAAAGGTTGCATACAAGAGATGCTTCCATTTCCATTGATGAATGGTTGCAACTCTTGGGAGGAAGAAGGTGTCTTTTCAGAGAAAATTCGCTGGTTTAAATTCAGTCGACTGAGAAGGAGATTCAGTCGACTGAAAATATGAAGAAAAATTTTCAGGAACAATTTCAGTCGACTGCACAGGTAATTCAGTCGACTGAAACTGTGCAATTTTGTATACGTGTATAGTTTCAGTCGACTGGCCATGTCTGTTCAGTCGACTGAAGTATAAAAGTATGCAGAGTGAACATGTGAATGTGTTCTAATGTTCGTGCAAATTTCTTGAGGATAGATTTTAACAAATAATCTAGACTAAGACCCATAGAAAATCATACTAATGTTCATACTTTGGTCTTCATCGATCTTCTTCTAGCTTTTGCATTCTCTTCCTATTTGTTGAAGCTCATTGTCATTGATCAAAATCTTCGTGTATCAACAGTTATAACATTGAATAAAACATCAATGGTATTTATTAATAAAGACAAGATCAACATATTTATTAATAAAGACAAGATAAGTAAAATGAAACTTATATAACATATTTTTGTTCCTTCCAGGATTTCCTTCATTTCCTCAAATCATCATTGTGTTCCATCTACCTATCTATTTAATAACTAAAATTTAAACAAGTCTTGATTGAAGAATGCATAATTTGTGAGAAGTTGTAAAATTATTATATCATAATAATTTTACAACTGAATGAATTTTCCACCCAAAAAACAGCGATCTAATTTATAGGCAGAAATTAGTATTTACTTGCCTGTTAATATTGTTAAGTGCGTTCTTTATGTTGACGAATATTTCTTTTAATAAGGAAATTTTACCAATTTAGGTTTGTTTTAGAAAGAAATAACAAAATTAGTCCAGTTTTAAAAATAATTACAGAAATAGACCACTTTTTTTTGTCTATATAGTTGGTGAATTTTCAAAAACCGCCTAAAATAAAAAGCTGTCATACGTTGGCGATTTTCTAAAAGTCGCCAACCATGAAATATGCATTTTCTTTGGGCGATTTTTCGAAAATCGTCTGTTGGCGAATTTTGAAAAATCGCCAACTAAATAGACCAAAAAAAGTGGTCTATTTCTGTAATTATTTTTAAATCTGGACTAATTTTGTTATTTCTTTCTAAAACAAATCTATAATGGTAAATTTTCCTTTTATATATGTTTGGGGAACTTGAGTTTTATGTCCTTTTTGTTTTGTTTATTTTTTTCTAGAAGAGCTTTAACTTTCAGCTTGAGATTGGTGGTTTTCTATATTATCCTTAAATATCTTTGCCTTGTGGTTTACTTAGAAACTATGCCTTCCTTTTTTTTCTTCCCTAATTTCTTACAAGAAATTTCACTAAGGGTTTCCCACACTCAACCATAATTAAGTTTCCATGACCGAGCAAAAAATTATTAAGTAGATTTGCACTACAAGTCATCAGAAAGAGTTCAAAATCAGATCCCAACTTCAAACAGGATTATAATCTAACCAATTTTTCCTTAAATATTTTGAATCCATTACTTTAAATAGTTCAAAATCAGATCCCAACTTTGAGAAATTTGATTATAATTCTGTACAATTTATTTTAGTATACAACTTTAGTTGAAATTTCAATAATAATATGTTAAACCTATTGAATGTGCTTAAAACGATCTTGCTCACAATTTAATCAAACACCTACAACCTGTTTTCTGTTACAATATTAATAATTAATATCAAAAGTTAAATTAAATTAGGAGTTTGATAATCACCATAAAATAGTGATGACTTGTCTTGGAAGCTAAAAAAGGTGTAGAATTTATAATACATTTTAAAAGATTCTGGCATTCTTTCTTTATTACCTAAACTAGATAACAAACACCATGTAGATTTGCATTCTAGATGTTATCATGTCTCCATCTCTAGACGAGCCAGAACTATGGAATGGTCGAATAGTAAGCCAGAATCCAACGATAGTAAGCCAGAAATCCAAGATTATGACTCGAAAAGTCCGAATTCAACCAATAGTCGAGGGATGACATAGGGTCTTCTCTATGACCTGAAGAAGCTAACCATTTTCCAGAAGAATAGAGTGACACAAAAGAAAGTCAACTAAAAGCAAGTAAAGTGATAGCTCGGTCCCGATCTCTGAATGTGAGCTGAACAAACAAGTTAAAGGGGATCAATTAGCATATAACTTGGAGCAAAGGAAGATTGACCATGAGCTTTCTATCCAAGAAGGTGAGAAGTACTTGATCAAAAGTCCAAGAATGTAATAAGTGATAACTCGACACCGAGTTATGAGGCCCAACTCGGTACCGAGTTAACTACCGACTTGTGAACATGGTCAAGATCCTCTTCCTGAATCTTCTCTTAAATGTGAGGAACGTGACTAGTAAACATCGAAGCATGTTTCGTTGATCTATGTATATAAGCAGGAGGTGGGGAGCACTAATTTTCCTTTTTCTGTTTCTAGAATTTATGATTTTACTCTGTCACTATGTTGGATTCTCACCGATTATGAGCACTGAACTGTAAGAATGCAGTTATAAAATCTTTGAATATCATTAACAAAGTTCAAGTGGACGTAGGTTAGAGTTTAGCCAAACTATTATAAATTGTCATGTATGATTTACTTCGGTTTTCATTTAATTCTCTATAATTCTAATCGGGTGTTTGTCTAACTTTTCATGCAAATATTTTGATGCTTTTATTGAGAAAACTCAAATTTCCCACTATTTGGATCTATCTTTAACCTTTGGATTGCTATAATCCATGAACTAGATCTACAAGTATTCATAAGGTCCGTGATTATTTAGATTTTCCTTAAAATCTATCATATGATCTACAAAGGCAATGGCATCAAGGAAAAGTTCACTACCTCCAAACCCACCAACGAAGCAGAGGATGATGTTCTCGGCACAGAGAAGAAACCAATCAGCCTAGTATGTAGAAATTCAAAGTACATCAGAAATGGTTACCAGGGTTGATTTGGACAAGATGACGAGGGAAATGAATGAAAAGCTAATGGAAAGCCAAAACGCTGTGATGAAGCAGATGAAAGGAACTATGGAGGTTAGGACCTAACTATCCTAAGATCATTGGAGGAATAGAAAGGAATTGTCACCTTTCGATTAAGAAGAAGATAGTTCCTCCTTATCAGGCAGAAACCACTTAGAAGGAAAGTAGAAAATGAAGGGAAAGGAAGACGAGACTTCCAAAATTGAAGTTGGAAAGACTCGGGTTGGTAGGACACAACTCGATGTCGAACCAACTCTATGACTCGGTACCAATCATGCCCCCCAAGTCGCGAATGATGATACTTTTGTTAACTTACAAGATGATGTTGATGCCGACGATAGCCCTGTTACTGCCGACCAGAATGGTGGAGTTCAGACGAATGCCATTGTACGTCACGTACAGATCATAGAAATAGGTCAACAGGGTGAATGGTTCTCTTAGAGATAGGAGAATCCATATATCATGGAACAAACCGAGACGGTTTGTGGAGCCAAACACTTGGGGCAGGCCATGATGGTCATCGTTTGGCCGATTCGATAGAACCAGAATTTTTAGCTGATATGGTGAGGTAGCCGATAAATGAAAATCAGCATTGAAACAATGATGACTGGGTTCTTCTCCTAGCAGGATGTAACGACCTCCTTTTTCGACCCTCGAATGCCAACACTAATACGTCCATGATATTCACGTGCCGAACATCCAAGTGACGGAAAGACCAATTGGTAGGGTAAAAGAAAAAGAAGAAAATGAACAAGAAAGAGGAGAACGAAAACATTAGAATCTCATAGCGGAATGATAACTTAAAATATCAAATGATAGTACACGGTGTTACGATTGCTGATATATATACACACAAAGTAATACAGCGGAAATAAATACCATGGTAGATAATCATCCAACTGCTCTCCAAAGCTAGACTGTGTCCACATATTTTTGTGGTTTTTGTAATGAAAAGTTAATTTAACTTTATATAACTCCACTTGTTTTGGTGGTTTTTAGATGAAAAATTGTTTCGTTGTATGTTGTATCTTTTTTATCTGACACCATGCTTAATTTTGAACACAAAAAAATTAAAAAAATTTATTCAGGGATAAGCAAAATAATTTTGAGCTAGAGCAATCCAATCTTAAGGCCGACCATGTCCATTCATCGGGCCTTGGGCTATAGCCCAGCTTTTCAAGTTCACGAATAGGTCTGGTCTTGCATTGTGGACGATGCTAGCCATCAAATAGGAATCATAACGACTTTTATAAGTCACATAATCTGATAAATCGGTGATACATAAATATTCCGTACAAAAATATTTTGTTTCCATTTTACAGTACAGTGCATGACATATTGATTTTGAAAAGAAATTGTGATAATATTTTTATACTTCTGAAACACCAATCTTAATCATTCAATTTTAAAGTTCGAAAGAAGTTAATTGAAAAAAACGTAGGCAAGAGCTTGGAAGAAAAACCGTTCTTAGATGGAAAACTTGAAATGACATCATGTATGAACTATGAAAGTAAACATTTTGTACGGTCAGATTTAGAAATCACGATTTATGAGAGGATATTCTTCTCGACGGCAAAACCAAAAGTGGAATTATAATTAAAGCCGGACTAGATTTGCAATACTCAAATATAAAAAAATACTTGCATGCGTGCAATATCCAAATTCTAGATCATTTATTTATGATGGGAAGCAGTAATAAAGCATACAAATGAAAATGAGTCACTTTTTCCATTGCCAATTCAATTTCCAAATTCATCATCTTCGATTACTCTCAACTTCTTCCACACCACACGATTGTCAAGTAAGCGATACTTTCCAGAGGCAAAACCCTAACCTTTTCTTCTTCACTTGGGTTCACTCAATAAATTTCGACATAGATATGTCTCTTTTTTGTTTCCTTTATATTCGATTACATCACGTTAGATGTGCTCTCTTCAGTCTTCAGTTGCAAAATTCTGCTCAGTTAATTTGATTGTGTTGCCTTATTCAAGGAAGATTGATATATGTGTTTTTTTTCCCCTATATGGATTATCGTAAATGGACATCAGTTAGCCCGTCTAGCTCGGTTGGCAGAGCGCAAGGCTCTTGACCTTGTGGTCATGGGTTCGAGCCCCACGGTGGGCAATCTTTTTTCCTTTTACGCCCAACCGACCGTCCCTCTTTCATCATATTGATTCAGGAAGCTTTCAGAGTACAGTAGAGTTTTTGTAGGTTTGGGTTTTGAAGGTAGACAACAATGTCACACTTTTGTACCAGTTATCGTAGACGATGAAGTTATCCTGAACATGTTTGCACGTTTCAGTTGAGCTATTTATTCATGACATGACCATTAACGCAATATAGTAGTGATGTTAGGTACCTAGCTCAAATATTAATGACAATATATAAGCTAAATCGATTGGCCCACCAATTATTGCCTTTTCCACCCCACAAAAATTTAAAACTAATAATCGACTTTTTTGCCACTTATTATTTACGTATATGCTTTTTCACATTCTCTTCTATTTTATGTCTTACAGTTTACCGTAAAGATTGAATTCACCACGTGGTCACGTGGTTGCTGAAAGATTCACGTTAATAGCAAATGTGTTCATGAGGTATCCCACGTTTGTTTGCAACGTGTGGATCATATTTCCACCGCTCTTCAGTGACGTGGTATGGTAACCAATGCCAATTAAAATAAATAACAATGCAACTGAATCACACACATACAAACACATATCGACTAGCTGCAAAAAAAATCACAAACAGGTACTAACAATTTCAACATCACAGTGCAACATTGCTTAATGAATCTACTACGATCACAAATAGATACTAGCTGTAAAAAAAACCTCAAATATGTACTATCTATAGAAATACAAACACGTTCACATTGCTTAATGAACCTGCTACAATCACAGTGCAACATTCAACATCAAACACATACTAACATAGCAAAAAAAAAATCACAGTAACATCCCGACTTTGTTCAACTTTGCTTGATCCTTCAACTTGATTTTTAACTTTTTTGCTTTCTTGCTCTCACACGGCGGTCTCTCTCTAAAGTTCTTAGTGGATTACGTACTGCTTTATTTGTAAAAAAAAAAAATTAGAAGCAAAAAGAACACTGTATTAAAAAAGCAGCACATTATTTCTTATTGCGGTAAACATTGTTATCACGCAACCACATAGCATACAATCTTGAATGATCAATTAGGCCAAAAATCCAAAAAAAGAAAAAGAAAAATTGAATAGAAAATACTTTATTTATGCTTAGATTCGACTTCTCTCTCTATTCGAATCAAAAATTGATTGAAAACTTTTTTTTTTTGATTTATGTGTTTTGACGAGCTAGTTAGGATTTGTGCAATATGTTTTTGGAAGAAGGAAATTGATTTTACAGTAAGGAATGGATTAGACAGGGTAAACGAAGGTAGTGGCAGTTTTGGAAGAAACTGAAGTGGAAAAAGAAAAATTGGGATGTGTGTTATTTTTTTTATTACTAGTATTAGCCCAATATATAATATTCTTTGACAGTCTATTTACTATTTTCGTCAGTCCTTGTCTGCTCAGGAGACGATTGGGTTAAGACTTTTAACTATAAATTCAATATTTGTCCACGTTTAGCGACCTCAGGATTTGATCTACGATTTTACATGCTTGCAATATCTCTGCAAACAATGAATTATATAATTAACACTTTGCCAGATGATAGAACCAACATGATTCCATGTTCATTCAGTATAAACTATTTTTCTTCTTTGTTTCAACTGTACATTTCTGTTAACAAGATGGATGGATAACAGATTGGGAATCCTTATAATTTAATTTTCTTCTTTGTTTCTACTGTTCATTGCTGTTAACCAATATAAAAATGGCATCAAGTTTGTTAATATCTAACCTAATAGTGTTCTTCCATCTATCTAACCTGAAAATGATCTTCCTTGTAATTTTATTTTCAATGCAAGCAAGCATACTTAGATGGTCCTGATCTTCTTGTAGTCATGCTTACAGCTCTCACGCATTTACATACAGCAACACGTACATTACCAACGTAGATTATGTAAGACGAGGGCATATAGGAGATTATTCACATGTGATGGCCCATAATCCGGATATACATGGATATATCTTTTGTGCTCAGACCATAACCAACAAAATATTTTGTTCACTCCACCCTCTCTCATCAGCCGAAAGCGAGCGAATGGGTGGCACAACCAGAAGAGGCGGAGAAGTCACATGCTGGTTTGGAAAAAAGTTTATAACGGTAAAGAGTTTACCGTTATTAGTTTATAATGGCAAACTCTTTGCTGTTATAAACTATAACCCTAGTTATAAACACAACGACAAAGACTCTGTGGTTATAAAACTCAACCTCTGTTCACTCAACCAGCCACAGCGAAACGAACAAGGCACACCTAGTTGCTCCATGTCTTTGTTTAGCAACTGTACAAGTCATTGTTGATTGTGTCCTCATGAGTTTGCTATATGCTGGCCCGACCCTTCTCCAAAGCAGCATCTCCTTCAAATCAATCTCGGCATAAACCGGCTGGCGATTGGCGAGGCGAGGCAGCGACGACAACTCCATCTCAGCATCTTGTCCTTCAAATCAATCAACACAGCGACTCCACATATCGAAGACTCTAATCGATGCAGAAGCACAAGTTGATCTAATGCACAAATTCAGCACCATTTAGGGCACAAATCCAGCACAGTTAAGTTAGAATTGGATAGTAGTTATTATTCATGTTTTTATCATTTTGGAAAATTGGATAGTGTTTAGACTTGTAAGAACAATTTTAGTTGGTTCTCTATTTTTGCCAAACTAGAGTATTGTGTGTACAAAATGGTTGGAGATGCTTCAAGTGGCTTAAATGTAGAAAGATTGAAGGATAAGAGGTTTATAGCTCAAAATTTTGAGTTGTGATGTTGAAATCACTGGCAGCATAAAGAAAACGGTGATACTGGTGAAATATTTGTACTTAAAAAGAACTGAGGTTTGGCTTTTTTAATTTAAATAGAAATAAATTTTATATCCAGATATAAAGAACAAGAACGAGTAATGGCAACATTTGAGAGGGATCTGCATCTGCCAGTTAGTTGTATTGATGCATCTGAATGGTTCCTTACTAGACTTAAGGGTGTCAAAGACCCAGAAGCTAAAAGAAAAATCATTGGAAGTTAATTTATTTTTATTTTTGCTTATTTTGCACTAGAATTGGAAAAGAAATTAGAAGAAAAAAAACTTCTTTTCTTGTTCAATGAACTATATATCTAAATGTTATCGAGTCACGCCATCCTGAAATTGAAAGTTCCTTTCTCATATTAGTAATTTGCAAGATATGATCTATGAATTTGAATGTTATCGGTAATGTTGCATGTCGGAAGGTTAAAAAATTATTCTTAAGTAATTAACATTAATTTTGTTGTGTATGACTTAAATTATTCTTATAACTTCTCATTATTTATAAACATATAAACTATTTTGATGGTTTAATTAATGATAATAGCATATTTTTTGTACAAGGATCCTGTTTTCGCTTTTGGCTTAGGAATAAAAATTTCTAGGATCGGCCCTGACTATGTGCTAACCGATTGCCACTAAAGCAGTAGATATTTAATAGAGCGAGAACGTCTTGATGTGCAGGTTAGTCCAACTAAAAAAAGGTTTTCATCTTCAGAAAATTTTAAGTTCGATCAGTTTACGTCGATTGTAACTAGACCTGTCACGGAATAGGTCCGGGTAGCTTAAAATCCGAACCTAAGCCTGGTTACTGTAATCGTAACTCGAGCCCAGACCGAACCTGCTAGGTATTTCAAACTCATCACTCCAGCCCGTACTGTCAGATTTTTTAAGCCCATCAGGTAAAATTGTCTACTGGATCAAAATGTTGATTCTATAATCGAGCAATTGGTACAGATCTAGAAAGAAGTGTGTAAATTAAGATAATATAAAAGGTTTATCTTATGACATTTCTGAGTTTACTAATAAGAAAATGATTGGCATTAGTTGGTTTGTCTTAACCCATATCCTTTTGGTTTTTCTATTACATAAAATATATGCATGCACTACACCAAAACAGGCAAATTCTAACATTTATAAGTGTTACAAATAATTTCAGTAACAATGTTTAAGTGTTACTAACGGACTGCGAGGAATGGAGCGGCCAAATTTGTAACACTTATAAGTGTTACAAAAGTACGTATTACTAACACTTATAAGTGTTGGTACCTAAATATACGGCAACGCTTATAAGTGTTGGTAACGAAATATACGGCAACGCTTATTAGTGTTGGTAACGAAATATACGGCAACGCTTATAAGTGTTGGTAACGAAATATACGGCAACGCTTATTAGTGTTGGTAACGAAATATACGGCAACGCTTATAAGTGTTGGTAACGAAATATACGGTAACACTTATAAGTGTTGGTACAGAAATATACGGCAAATAATTCAAAATACATCATACATATTCAATGAAAAGTTTAAACGCTCTGCAAACGTAGTATAATATATCATAGACAATTATTTACATATCTAAAATACCACAATGTCATATATTCAGATATTATTACAACATAAGCTTCAAAAAAAATTCAAAATACACTTAAAGTTTAACTAACGGTTAACCTAACCATTCCTGATCATCCACTCCAAACTCTAATGGTGTTGAATATTCTTCAACGTCCAATACAATAATCCAAAGTGTCTGGCCATGAATTTGAATCGGTTGCCAGCAATAACTCTTGGAGGTCGTAGCTTGGTTTCCTTTGCCTTGTGCTAGGATTGCTACGCATTTAAAATGATACAAAACAACTCAATCAAATATGATGCAATTATACCTACATTAACCTTCATCATATTCGAAGTGTTAAATTACATTCATATTACAAAACAACTATGCTGAAGGATGCATACTGAAGTGTTAAATCACATGCATCTATTTTGTCATCCATAAATCATTATAAAAATAATATTTATGCCTAATACATGACTCAAAAAATAAGTTTTGTCAAAGATTCTAAACATTTTTGTTTGTAGATTTTACGTTTATATAGCAACTACCTCTATGTTTCCAACTTCTTCCATTGGCTATCTGTGATTACCCTCTCCACGACAATTTAAATATAAAGTTGAAGGTGACGGTGCCTACTACTGGTCTTAGAAGCAGCTGACATGCCTTCGCGATTAGACTCTTCCACTTTTCTTGCTAATGCTGCTTTAGAATGAGGATAAATGATTTAGGGAGGGAACATTTATATTATCCCACTTCCAAAGAGGAAATTAAGGCAGCATTTTTTTACATTAATGATTCAAAGTCTCATTGTCCAGAAGGTTTTGCTTCGAAAAAATTAAAGCTGCATAGAAATGATATAAATTTAATCTAATTCTTACAATAGAGGAAGGTTTCATTAATTGCCATCGGTCAAAAAGAAAGAATCACACATTCACATCCGACTCTATCAGATTTTATTCCAGTTAGGAATTAGATGGGAATATTTTGCTAGTCATGAAGTGGCCAAAAAATTTATGGAGACTAAGAAGTTTAGTAGATTTGCAAAAGTTTTATGACATCGTTAATATGGAGTTTATTTGCCGATGCTGTGGGCTATGGGTTTTCCTTATGGTCATATCTAATACATTAGTGCATTCCAACTCTAACCTTTTCAATATCAATACAAGGTGTACCAAAGTGGTTTAGTGGATAAAATAGAGGATTACGACAAGGGGAGGAGCTTTCCCTTATATTTTGTGTGGCAATTGAATATCTATCATTGTGGCTAGAAAGTGCACCTAGATTAAAGCATATTGTACCAATTAACTCAGTGAAGCCATCTATCTCTCATTTACTTTACGCAAATGATGTCTGATATTTTCTACCTCTAACCGTATGAGTGCTCAGAGTCTCAGACGATACCACATATTTTACATGATTTGAAATCCACATCAGGCTTGAAAATTAATTAGAGAAGTCATTATTTTTCACTGAGAGTTTTGGTTATGAAGACCAAATCAGTGGTAGATTACAAATGAGTGTGGGTGCCTTACTAGTTAAATATTTTGGTATTTCCCACTCCTCATAGTATCTTCACTATTGAGAATGTACAAGACTACTGCAAAGAATAACTAACAAATTAGAAAACTGAGATAGTAAATTATTGTCTATGGCCAGCAAATCTGAAATTAGAAAATCAAGCATCACTCCTATGATATTATATTAGTTGTAGATCCATCATAAACGTATTGCTATGATTAAAAAAATTGATAGCTTGTGGTAAAATAAAATTTCTTGGTCAGAAAGACTCACTAATAATAGCAGGAACAATTCAAAGGCTAAAGGAGGTGCTGGTTTGAAAAATGTGGAGGAACTAAACGACACTTGTGCTCTAAAATTACGTCAGCAACTAGCGAATAACAATAGTTTTTAGGCAATCCCTAATGATAATAATATGTCATCCATAATGAAATCGATGCTTAATGAAACGACCCGACTTTCTTACCACAGAAAATCGCATCATTTTTAAGAAAGAAAGGGATAGAAAAGAGAAAAAAAAGAAGAGAAGAAGAAACAACATCAGAATCTAAATAGCGGAACGAATAAATTATATTAATAACATAAACATTACATAGTTTACAATCACTATCAGAGTTACACAGTTATACAACACATACTAGACAGTTATAAGCACCTGTCTAGTTATACAACTCAATATAGTATAAGAAACAACTCAGAGAAATCTACACAGCGGAATACTATATATCCACACGCAAAAGCCTCCTGCTCCATTGCTCCTCCACAATTCGTCAAAGCTAACCTGAATCCTTTGGCTACTCGTAAAAATTTGAGTACCCAAGAGTTTAAGAAAAACAGAAAATAAACTCCGGGTCAGGCGTGAGTCTGGTGTGAGTAACAGGTTAAGGTTGCTTAACTTAAAAAACCTTTTGAAAAGAAAGGTATCACGTAAGACTTCCCACACATAAACATGGAAATTTTTTTACCTTACGCTAACCAAAACATTTGATAGGAAATCCGATGATATTATAATAGGTCTAGTGTTTTCGAATAAATAAGAAATAGCAGAAATTGTTACATCTATTAAATTCCAGCTACTAGCCAAAAAAGTGGGTAATACAATCAAAACCGTTGGCACTTTTTGGATTTTGGATTCCATACAATGGCAGGGCTACTGGGGTACCGCCCGTCACAGTATGTGGCCTAGATCAACGTACCGAGGAGTACGCCCGCTCCCCTGCAACACAAGGCCGGACCCATTCCTTACTGAACAGTTCCGAACAAGACAACCCCGTGGTTGTAGCTAGCAACCACCCATACAGCCGAATATAAAGGGACTTCTAAACAGGGATAAATCTCGCTCTCCAGTGGGGGCTACCCACGAAGCCTTGCTGCACCTCCCCTATTTTAGCCATTCCCGGTTGATGAGGCTTGAGGCTACGATTACCTTTAGTGAACACATCACTTAGAATGCTCATCGTCCACCTGACAATGTTCTGAAAGCATTCAATCCATACAAGTTCGTTCCGGGTTCGAACGAAACCGAAGGCATTATCTCGTTACACTCATTTTGGAATCACCCTCAGAGTTAACGATGATAACCCTTGCACTTTGAATCATCATCTCGAACCTGTAAGTACTATTCCGTCAAACTCATTACGGAATCACCCATAGAGTTATACTGACGTATAGTCCTTACACCTCGAGTCTTCACAAAGCTCCACTTTGATTCACGACCTAACATTTATTTGGAATCGATGTGGTTTTTGGATATCCAAATATGGAAACCCGATCCCGGTCTCATCGAAATCCAAAGCGTGTCTTTTAGGTCGAAGTTGTTTTAAAGTTTAAAACAACTCAATTATCTATATACACACAGAGATAGATAACTCACAAGTCACAATTGATAATCAACATTATCAAATAACAGGTAATCCACATTATCAATATCAAAATAGATAATCCATATATCACCATCATAATAGATAATCTAAATTATCATCACAATGCAACCAAGCATTCATACCACACAGCATTACTTATCTCACAATTGAGATCACAAAGCATTCAAGACCATCAATGTGATCCATTCATACATAAGCAATGATTTACTAATACCACATCTATAATTAATTTAAAATGAATTAAATTGACTATCTCCATCTCTAATTAATTTAAAATGAATTAAATTAATTACTCCATCTTTAATTAATTTAAAATAAATTAAATTAATTACTTCACCAATATAAATCTTGCTTACTCAACCATTTAATTGATTACAATCAATTAATCATTCATTATTAATCACCTTAATTAATCACCCTTAATTAATTACCCTTAATTACATTCATGTAATTATCCTTAATTAATTTCACAAATTAATTATTCTCAACCAAACAGTGATTAACATTTAATTACTTCAATTAATTAATTAATCTTAATTAATTACATTAATTCTTTATTAATTACATTAATTAATTATGTAACAACCCGCATATTTATCGATTTTTATATTTAAATATTTTATTTAAATATTTTATCGTTAATCGGATTTTGGTCTGAAGCTACTTTTTGCAAACGGTCAAATTAGGACTCGAGACCACTTCCATTGAGTTCGAAACGTCGTTTGCAATCTTCTAAGTATAAACATTGATATGTTTGGGGTTAGTGGAATTTCACCACTTTTTCACTCGAGCCTTTGGTTTGGACTTTTAGCCCATTAAGCCCAAGTTCCACCCCCCCTTCTTCTTCATTGCTTCATTTCATTTCCTAACACTAAAGCTTCAACAAAAATGGTGAATGGAATGAGAAATTAAAACTCCAAAGTCTTTGTTTTATTGCAACTCCAACATTCAACTCCAAATTCAAGAAGAAGACATCGGATTCAAGCTTGTGGTTGCTTCTCCATTTGCCTTCAAGCTTTGTTCTTCATTTTCATTGGGTTTTGGAGCAAAGGTGAGATTTTTATCTCACAAATCTAGTCTATAACTATATTGGACTGTTGGGAATGATTCCCTATCACTTTTGCATGCACATTTGCATTTGGTTTGGATTGGATTGGCGAAAAACTCCAATTTTTAGCGTTTTGGTGAATTTTCTGCACTTAGGTCGTTCTGGCCATTTTTGGTGTTCGGAGTTAGGTCGTTCGCGACCTAACCCTAAGGTCGTTCGCGTGTTATCGCGCTAGGTCGCACTGCCTTGAATTTTCACTTCGGAGTTAGGTCGTTTCACGTTAGGTCGTATGGGGTTTAGGTCGTAGGTCGTTTCTGGCCTTAAATTCCCTCTGCAGCGTTAGGTCGCTCAGCCTTTCCTTGTTAGGTCGTCACCACTTAGGTCGCGACAAATGTTAGTACGTTAGGGCCTTAGGTCGTAGGCCTTAGCTCGCATTTGAGCTTAGGTCGTAGGTCGCTAGCTCGTAGCTCGTATTTGAGCTTAGGTCGTAGGTCGCATCACCCTTAAGTCGTTCGACCTGATGCCTCTTTTAGGTCGCGCATCCCTTTAGGTCGCTCGTGAGTTGGTGGCGTAGGTCGTAGGTCGTTTAACTCTTAGGTCGTTAGGCTTTGTGTGGAGTTAGGTCGCCTGCTTTCCTTAAGTCGTAAGTCGCGTGTGCTTTAGGTCGCGCACTTTCTTAGGACGCGAACCCTTTTAGGTCGTTGACCACGCTAGGTCGCTTGGCCTCTTCACTGCTTAGGTCGTTAAACCCTTCCTCTTTTAGGTCGCTCGATCCTTGTTGCCGATAGGTCGCGTGCTTTCTTAGGTCGCGTACCTTTAGGTCGCGTGTCCCCTCTACCTCGTTAGGTCGCAAAGAACTTTAGGTCGCTCGACCTCCTTACCCACCAGGTCGCGCACTTAGTTAGGTCGCTCAGCCATTGTGTTAGGTCGCGTGAACCCTTAGGTCGTTAGACCTCACTTTGCTTTAGGTTGTAGACCTCTTGCCTTCACTTAGGTCGTACCGTTTTGTCGGGGCGTTGCCCCGCACCCCGCCGGGGGCGCTGCCCCCTGGACCCCCGCGACCTGACCGGGCAGGTCGAACCCCGTAAGCGGTGGCGTTGCCCCCGCACCCCCACCTTGGGGGGTTGCCACCCCCCCTGGACCCCCCCTCCGTAAGGGATCTTATCTGAAAAACATTGAGCTGATTTCCTTGGATTTTATTCGCATCTCCGTATGCGATCTTTGTGACTGATTGTTTCTACACTTGCTTATGTGTTTTGTCACTTTATAATACAAAGGTTTCAATACTAGTAGTAAATATCAAAACTCTTTTAACAAACAATTTCAACTCTATTTTTAATAACAAAGCTCTTTTCTTAAACCGTTTTCCAATCTATTAGTATATACAAGCCTTTACCTCACTCGGATGAGAAATCTAATTAAACGACTTAGTAAAACAAGTTGTATGAAACGCTTGCGTTCACTTCGTCGGTTAATTCTTGGACTTGTTCGATTGAACCTCTTGTGACAATTTTATTAGTGAAGATTTACAGTTTGTTCGTAAATATTTAAGTTAAGCAAGTGGTTATGGGACATGAAGCTAAACTTCTATATTTACTAGCTTAGTGTAATTGACACTTCTCGTTGATCTTGATGATCGCTTTATGAATTAGACTAGCAATTGCGCGATGTCTCTTTCATTGCAAGGTTAGACTAAACACCACTTGTGTGATTCCATTCACACATACCTTTCTGCTTTTTGGTTAGTCTTGACCTCAATCTGTGTGATTCCACTCACACATGTGGGGTAGCTCCCCATGGTCTTCGGACTGTCATGTGATAGGCCTCTTTCCCTTTTTATGATTTCTGGATTTCTCGTGTTGATTTCTGGAATTTATGTCATTGACTTGTTATGAGTACAAGTTTAGGGTATGATGCCCCCTTCGAATCTTTGAGAAGATTCTTGTGATATTGATTATCTCTTATTGATTGATCTTCTGTTGATCATTATTTACATACTTATAGTGGTATGTCGTTATGGATGTTTATGTTTATGCCATATCTTTTATGTTATATCATGTCATCTGATATTTATAGCTAGACTGATCCGTTTATTATTTTCTTAAATAATACTCGGGTCAGACCGAGATGTTACAGGTGCTTCTGCTTGACTTCTTCCCAGGGATTCATCACTCTGACTTTTGGCTAACTGTTTAGATTAGCAGTTTTTGTTGTATACACTTGAGATATAGACTCATAGTTGTATTCTTTTGTATAGCACGTGTTGCTATTCTTTTGTATTATTGTGGATCTTTTGACCACTACTATGATGTACACTTTCATGTGTTAGTTATATATTCATATCTTCTTCCGCCTTTGTGATATGGATGTCTGTGACTGATTTGCGTTATGCTTATTTCTACGTTTGTTTCCGAAGATTATTTATAGCCACCGTGTGATAAGCAATTACATGGATGGTCGCTCCTCAACAGCCTTATTCTCCGTGCTAGTTGACAGCACTACTCCAAAGTGTTCTTGGCTAGCGTGGGTATAGAGGTGGGGCGTCACAGCTTGGTATCAGAGCCAAACTTCGGAACAATGTAGAATAATCTAGCAAGGATCATGTCCTAAGTCTTTCTTAGGAGTTGTTCCTTAGGATTTAATTCGAGTCTTCGTACCGATTCATCCTATGTCCTTTATGATTCCTTGTTTTACCTATCAAGATTGCTTGATATTCATTTTGTGAATAACCTTCTTCTTCTTCCTTCTTTCTTTCTTAAGGAAGAGAAATGGTTAGTTCTAGCAGTCCTAGCGCTGGTCAATCCAGTAGTCCTTCTCTGGATGGCGCATTCGTGTCTGCCCAACAACTTTTGGATCTTGTAAAGAATCAAGAGTTTGTCTGTGCTTTGAGTAAGAATACCACAAAGATCTTACCTTTGAAACTAGAAGTTCCTTTCGACCAGCTTGTAGATATCACTCTACAAGAGGAAGAGGCTGATAAAGGAATTGATAGTGATATTGGGATTTCCAAGAAGAGGCGTATTAAATTCAAAAGCCCTCATCCCGATAAGAAGGTGAAGCAACCTATTTTTGGAGCAAAGACTCCAATCCTTAATTGTGGAAATTGCTACAACTGTGGTTCTAGGGACGACTATGCGAAGGAGTGTTCGGAACCACTCTTTTGTCGTTACTGCAAAGATTCCAGTCATCATATTTCTGTCTGCCCCATACTTCTAAGTAAGAAGAAGGTGGGACCAGAAACTTCGGTAGCCAAGCCATCTACCTCTAGTCGTAAACGATGCTACAATTGTGGTTCCTCAGACCGTTATGTAACCAAGTGCCCGGAACCCCTCTATTGCCGCTATTGCAAGGGCTCGGGCCATTACTTGTCTACATGTCCCACACGACCTAGTAAGAGAGAAGGAAAGCTAAAAGCTTCTAACGAAACTTCTCTGGGCCAAGGTATTCCTTATTTAATCCTTGATTTCATTTGTTTGCGATTATCCGATTCGAGTTCTTTTTGATATGGGTTTCCCTCATCATTTTTATTTATCAGAAGAACTTGTTGATTCTCTTTATTTTTATATTTTGGGCTTGATGACTTCTTTGAGGATTGTGAATCCGAATCAGAGGATTCGCAACACTCAATTTGCTTATTATTGATGTCGAAATTATTACATGTGATTTTTCTTTCCGAACCGATTTGCGTATTGTGCATTGCTTAGGTTTCGGAATTGATTTGCGTGTAAGGGTTGGCTTAATCACTTTGAAGCCCATATCCAATTGTTCTGAATGGACAATTCCTTTTTCGACATTTTCAATCTGTTAAGCATATTCATATTTTTCCTTTGTGATTTCGATTTCAAATCGATGGCATCATTTTATTCTTTAAGCTCACATGTTGAATAAAGAGATATCTCTCTCATTCATATCGGTTGAGAATTCTTCGATATTTTTGAGTTTGTCTTAGGATCGTTACCTAAGCAACCTTTTAAGTGGTGTTAAGGTCTTTCTAGTTTGACCTTGCCATCGAATTTCAATCACTACGAGTTGCGGAAGTTAGCCTTCCACATACCGCATTCCGCACTCATTATGATTTATATGAATGACATATTGTGTCATTCAGTTTATCCAGTTTATTTCATCCATTTTATAAATCAAGTATTCTATGGATATCTCAATAATTCCAATCTTGTATTTATTAATTTTGGATGAAAATAGAAATTTAAAATTTTACAAATCTTTTAAGAAGATATTTTAAATTCCTATAAAAAGGTAATTTTGTGTTGTATTGCCCATTTAGTGTTTTAAGATTTCTGGTCGATGCACTTGATCAACGCTATCGATAGGGATTTCCTAAACGCTTTGATGAGACAATCAGTCACAATAAATTGACTTGTAAAATATAAATTTTTCTATAAAGGTAATTGTGATTTTTAAAGTTTTAGCTTTTTGGGAAAGAGGACAAAATTCCTTCTTTTCAATATTCTTATTCTTGTGATTCCCGAAGAGAACGTGCAATCACTTTTGCTTCTAAATCTTTAAGGCCGATCGAGACTCGGAATGCCACTTATGATCTGGTACTCGCGGCTATTGATTTTGCTTTCAATATTTGGCATTATCGTCTTTGGTGGAGAAATTTGTTCTCTACCTCAATTATAAATCATTGGGATATCTATTTCTCATAATTAAGTTGCGTCAACCATATTGGCTCGAATTTCTTGCATCTTATGATCTTGATATTCTATATACTCCCTGAAAGGGGAAATCTTGTTGCCAACGCACTAGTCGTAAGCAACAAGTAGTTGTTTTCTTTGGTGATATCCGAATGGAACGATCTCGAGACTCTATTCACTTGAGAGATTCGAGATCGCGAAATTCGATTTATATGCATCCCTTGTTTTATGTAGTCTAGAGGTTCTTTATTCTTTTTAGACTGCATCCTTGTAGCTCAAAGGGCTAGATTCTGAATTGGCTTTTCTTAGCCAATGTTGTAGGGATAAAATTATTATTGAAAGTTAGAAAGACTTCGGTATTGATTTTCGTGGCGACCTTTAAAAGTTTGGTAGACTTATCGTACCAAATATTTGTGATCTTCGTCAATATATTTTAGAAGATTCACATCGTTCCAAAATCACCATTCATCCTAGAAGTAGTAAAGTGTACGTAGATATGAAGCGACTTTATTATTTGGAGTGAATGAAATCTGATATCGCTAACTTTGTTAAGTGTTGTATGACTCGCCATCTTGTCAAGGCCCTACACTAAAGGCCTGGTGGGTTAATGCAACCTTTAGAAATTCCAATTTGGAAGTAAGACCAAATCCCCATGGATTTTATAGATGTCTTTCCCCGTTCCCGTTCGGTTCATGATAACTTATGGGTTATAGTAAATTGACTTACTAAATCCGTCCATTTTATTCCCCGTTCGGATTAACCGAACCGTTCCTCTTTTGGCCCAAACTCTTTGTTAAAGGAGATGTTAAATTACATGGAGTTCCTACTTCTATCGATAGCGATAGTGATCCATTGTTTACTAGTGGATTTTTGGAAGTGTCTTCAAAAAGCTTTAGAAACGAAGCTTAATTTAAGTACCGCTTATTACCCCAGTCCGATGGACAAGTAGAGCGTGTGAACCAAACTCTGGAAGACCTTCTTCGTGTTGTGTGCTTGATTTTTATGGAAGTTGGGAAAATCATATTTCTCATATTGAATTTTCCTATAATCATAGCTTCCAATCTAGTATTGGTATGGCATTCTTCGAGGCGCTCTAGGGAATGCTATGCCAATCTCCTTCTTGTTGGCTTAAGGTCGATGAGAAGCTGGTTTTAGGTCCAGAATTTTACTCGTGTTTCACCTATGATAGGTGTTGTACGTTCCCGTTGACAGGGAAAGATTAGCGCCTCAATATATTGGGCCATTCCCTATCACCGTACGTTTAGATTCCATGGCTTGTCGCCTTGCATTACCGGCTCAGTTTTCTGCTATGCACGACATGTTTCACGTTTCACAATTACGGAAATGCCTTCGGGATTCCGATTCCATTCTTGAGCCTGCTGTTGTGGAAGAAATTGAAGTTTCGCCGAATTTAACTTATAAGCAGCATCCTATTCGAATTATTGCTTCGGAGGGTAAACGGCTTCGAAATAAAGATGTTCCGCTTGTGAGGGTTCAATGGTCCACAAATCCTAAGGATTGCTCTTGGGAATCCAGAGAATTCATCGAGCGAACATATCCGGACTTGCTTACTCCTGCTCTTTGAGGTGAACTTCTAATATCAAATTTTTTTAGTATTAATATGCTTTTATGGTTGTTACTTCTTATTTCCACCTTATATATTGCGAGGACGCAATTTCTTTAAGGAGGGGAGTCTGTAACAACCCGCATATTTATCGATTTTTATATTTAAATATTTTATTTAAATATTTTATCGTTAATCGGATTTTGGTCCGAAGCTACTTTTTGCAAACGGTCAAATTAGGACTCGAGACCACTTCCATTGAGTTCGAAACGTCGTTTGCAATCTTCTAAGTATAAACATTGATATGTTTGGGGTTAGTGGAATTTCACCACTTTTTCACTCGAGCCTTTGGTTTGGACTTTTAGCCCATTAGGCCCAAGTTCCACCCCCCCTTCTTCTTCATTGCTTCATTTCATTTCCTAACACTAAAGCTTCAACAAAAATGGTGAATGGAATGAGAAATTAAAACTCCAAAGTCTTTGTTTTATTGCAACTCCAACATTCAACTCCAAATTCAAGAAGAAGACATCGGATTCAAGCTTGTGGTTGCTTCTCCATTTGCCTTCAAGCTTTGTTCTTCATTTTCATTGGGTTTTGGAGCAAAGGTGAGATTTTTATCTCACAAATCTAGTCTATAACTATATTGGACTGTTGGGAATGATTCCCTATCACTTTTGCATGCACATTTGCATTTGGTTTGGATTGGACTGGCCAAAAACTCCAATTTTTAGCGTTTTGGTGAATTTTCTGCACTTAGGTCGTTCTGGCCATTTTTGGTGTTTGGAGTTAGGTCGTTCGCGACCTAACCCTTAGGTCGTTCACGTGTTATCGCGCTAGGTCGCACTGCCTTGAATTTTCACTTCGGAGTTAGGTCGTTTCACGTTAGGTCGTATGGGGTTTAGGTCGTAGGTCGTTTCTGGCCTTAAATTCCCTCTGCAGCGTTAGGTCGCTCAGCCTTTCCTTGTTAGGTCGTCACCACTTAGGTCGCGACAAATGTTAGTACGTTAGGGCCTTAGGTCGTAGGCCTTAGCTCGCATTTGAGCTTAGGTCGTAGGTCGCTAGCTCGTAGCTCGTATTTGAGCTTAGGTCGTAGGTCGCATCACCCTTAAGTCGTTCGACCTGATGCCTCTTTTAGGTCGCGCATCCCTTTAGGTCGCTCGTGAGTTGGTGGCGTAGGTCGTAGGTCGTTTAACTCTTAGGTCGTTAGGCTTTGTGTGGAGTTAGGTCGCCTGCTTTCCTTAAGTCGTAAGTCGCGTGTGCTTTAGGTCGCGCACTTTCTTAGGACGCGAACCCTTTTAGGTCGTTGACCACGCTAGGTCGCTTGGCCTCTTCACTGCTTAGGTCGTTAAACCCTTCCTCTTTTAGGTCGCTCGATCCTTGTTGCCGATAGGTCGCGTGCTTTCTTAGGTCGCGTACCTTTAGGTCGCGTGTCCCCTCTACCTCGTTAGGTCGCAAAGAACTTTAGGTCGCTCGACCTCCTTACCCACCAGGTCGCGCACTTAGTTAGGTCGCTCAGCCATTGTGTTAGGTCGCGTGAACCCTTAGGTCGTTAGACCTCACTTTGCTTTAGGTTGTAGGCCTCTTGCCTTCACTTAGGTCGTACCGTTTTGTCGGGGCGTTGCCCCGCACCCCGCCGGGGGCGCTGCCCCCTGGACCCCCGCGACCTGACCGGGCAGGTCGAACCCCGTAAGCGGTGGCGTTGCCCCCGCACCCCCACCTTGGGGGGTTGCCACCCCCCCTGGACCCCCCCTCCGTAAGGGATCTTATCTGAAAAACATTGAGCTGATTTCCTTGGATTTTATTCGCATCTCCGTATGCGATCTTTGTGACTGATTGTTTCTACACTTGCTTATGTGTTTTGTCACTTTATAATACAAAGGTTTCAATACTAGTAGTAAATATCAAAACTCTTTTAACAAACAATTTCAACTCTATTTTTAATAACAAAGCTCTTTTCTTAAACCGTTTTCCAATCTATTAGTATATACAAGCCTTTACCTCACTCGGATGAGAAATCTAATTAAACGACTTAGTAAAACAAGTGGTATGAAACGCTTGCGTTCACTTCGTCGGTTAATTCTTGGACTTGTTCGATTGAACCTCTTGTGACAATTTTATTAGTGAAGATTTACAGTTTGTTCGTAAATATTTAAGTTAAGCAAGTGGTTATGGGACATGAAGCTAAACTTCTATATTTACTAGCTTAGTGTAATTGACACTTCTCGTTGATCTTGATGATCGCTTTATGAATTAGACTAGCAATTGCGCGATGTCTCTTTCATTGCAAGGTTAGACTAGACACCACTTGTGTGATTCCATTCACACATACCTTTCTGCTTTTTGGTTAGTCTTGACCTCAATCTGTGTGATTCCACTCACACATGTGGGGTAGCTCCCCATGGTCTTCGGACCGTCATGTGATAGGCCTCTTTCCCTTTTTATGATTTCTGGATTTCTCGTGTTGATTTCTGGAATTTATGTCATTGACTTGTTATGAGTACAAGTTTAGGGTATGATGCCCCCTTCGAATCTTTGAGAAGATTCTTGTGATATTGATTATCTCTTATTGATTGATCTTCTGTTGATCATTATTTACATACTTATAGTGGTATGTCGTTATGGATGTTTATGTTTATGCCATATCTTTTATGTTATATCATGTCATCTGATATTTATAGCTAGACTGATCCATTTATTATTTTCTTAAATAATACTCGGGTCAGACCGAGATGTTACAGGTGCTTCTGCTTGACTTCTTCCCAGGGATTCATCACTCTGACTTTTGGCTAACTGTTTAGATTAGCAGTTTTTGTTGTATACACTTGAGATATAGACTCATAGTTGTATTCTTTTGTATAGCACGTGTTGCTATTCTTTTGTATTATTGTGGATCTTTTGACCACTACTATGATGTACACTTTCATGTGTTAGTTATATATTCATATCTTCTTCCGCCTTTGTGATATGGATGTCTGTGACTGATTTGCGTTATGCTTATTTCTACGTTTGTTTCCGAAGATTATTTATAGCCACCGTGTGATAAGCAATTACATGGATGGTCGCTCCTCAACAGCCTTATTCTCCGTGCTAGTTGACAGCACTACTCCAAAGTGTTCTTGGCTAGCGTGGGTATAGAGGTGGGGCGTCACAAATTACCTTAAATTATTTATCATTGATTAATTAATCATAATTAATCATATTTAATTACATCATTAATTATAATAATTAATGACCTTTAATTATGCTTAATTAATTATCTTCCTAAATTAATTACCTTAAGTAATTAACTTATAATTATTAATCATCACAAATTAATTACATTTAGTAATTAACTAGTTTAATTACTATATTAAAACAAATTAATTATCCTTTAATTAATTTCTTAATTAATTCCTTGATTAATTACTAAATAATTAATCCAAATTACCTCATTCTTAAACATCTCCAATTAATTACAACCTGTAATTATCAATCAATTACTTAACTAAGTAATTTCCAAATCATTAATTACATTAGGTAATTATCTTTAAAATCCAAGTGTTTAAAATTAATTAAACTTAATTAATTAAAATAAACAATCACATTAAACTAAATTAATTACATTAAGTAATTAATTTCTTAATTACTTCATTAAGTAATACACTCAAAATTTCACAAATGATTATTATTAAATCAATTAATATAATTAATTATTAAAAATTAACCATATTAATTAGTTATTAATTAATCCTGGTTAATGACCTTCATTGACCATCCTCTAATTATTTCTTTAAGTAACTAACATAGATTAATTACAATTTAAATTATCTTTAATTATCCATTAATTAAAGTCTAATTATTTAATTAATTAACCTTAATTTAAAACTTAATTACATGATTAATAATTCATCAATCATTAATTTAAAAATCGAATTATTGATCTTAATTATAAATTTATTAATCATTAATCATTAATCAATATTCATTGATTTCAAATCATTAATTAAATTAATTAACCATTCCTTAAGTACTTTGTTAATTAAATAAATTTCCAAAACATTAATTTTAATTAATTTAAGATAAAACATTTCTAAATTTTGTTTTTTTAAAAATAAAATTTATTTAAAACAAAGTACTTTTGAAAATTACCTTTAAATTCCTTTTTAAACACAAGTTTTAAAATAAGAACAATTTAAACTTATCAAAGTTTAAACAATTTAAAACTTTTTAAATTGCAAGGCAAACAAGTGCTTGCCTTAGAATTTAAATTTCATAAAAAATTTGAAAAAAAAAATCATTTCAAAATTTCACTAATTTCAATTTATATTTAGTTTAAAACTTCCAAATTTAAACCTTCTTTTAAATCTAAAAACTGAAGTTCATTTTTAAATTTAGGATTTCCTGATTTAAATAAAACTTCAAATCTTACTCATATCTTAGAAACTTCATATTTAAAAGGTTTAAACTATTTTACCAAATTAAAATAGTAAATTAAGTTTAGTTTCTAAAACTTTATTTTTATTAAAAAACTGAGATTTAAATTTGAATTTAAATTCAAAAATTCAAACTTGAATTTGAATTTGATTTAAACTTTCCTTAAAAATAAAACTATAGATTTTAAAAAAAAAAATCAAAACAGAAACTACATGTTTCTGTAAACCTGAAAACACAAAGCTAACCCGAGAATCCCCTACTACTTCGGGTTTCCTACCAAACTCCTTCGAGTCACCCACCCATCTACTTCGAGCAACTCACCAAAACTTCCCCTGAAACCAAAACAAAACCCAACCCTTTCATCACCGTGCATATGCACGGCGACTCCGGCCATCATTGGTCGCCGCCGATGATCTCAACAACCCAGAGGATAACACCGCAACCCTCCACAATCATCAATTCGAACCACCATCCTCTAAATCAATTTCAAACTCAACATCCCAAACCTGGAAAACCATAATCATGTTTCTGCCAAAACCTGTCAATGGCGAATATTCGCCGCTCCGACCACCAGACCATCAACCCCTTCGGCCTCGAACTCATCCACACACCAACTACCCATCCCCCAAATATCATAGCACTCGATCACTTCTTTATTCCATAATGACTGATCTACATTCCCAATTCAAAATTAGGGTTCAAAAAAAAATTCAAACTGCACCTTCCTTACTTAATTTCAACATCACTAATGATTTTTACAAGAATCTATAAACCTTCCTCTACAACTCAGAAGAATCCCAAAACTTCTCCATCATGAATCAACATAATTTGCTAAAGGTCCAATGTCAGTTAAAAACCCAATTGCAACTTAAACTAACACTTAAAAATCCTAATACTTGATTTAAAAATCAAGTTTTTGTTAATGCATTTAGTTTATGAAACTGAATTTCAAAAGTAACATGTTTAATTTTGGTTAAAAATTTTCATGCACTGATACTTCCTGTAATTCCAGAGAAAAACTATTTTTTTTAAACTTGCTTAAAACTTTAAAAGTTAACTTGAGATAATTAATAACCTTACTTTATAAATCTAATCATATCAGAAACTAAAATTAAAAGATAAGGTTTCAATAAAAATTTGCCTGAAAATCAAGAAAACAGAACAAGTAATAAAAACAACAGCCTACTCACATTACATTTTCATTTATACACAGCAATACTTATTTATATCAAACAATCTAGAATGCAATCCTATTTTTAACTTTAAAATTTAAAAAGTTACTCACCTTATATTTAAATGCAAAGCTTCTGTTTGGCTTTCTTTGAAATTTGCAGAAATAAAAATGCAGGCATGATCTTTGTTTTAAAATCTGAGTTGCAATTATGTTGAAATTGGAATGCTCATGATCCCTGACTAAAACCACTTGCATGCAGATGCTTTTGACAAGCTTCACATCTGAAGTTGTGCAGAGAGAAGATGTAGGCTTGATTATTTCCAGGTTTTAAAAACAGAATGTAGACCTCTTTTGATTTTTGAGGAAGTACAGATTTCTGGATTTTGAGGATGTTCAGATTTGCTCTATTTCCAGGTTTATAAAAATGCAGGTCTACTTTTGCTTTTATGGAAGTGGAATATGCAGATTTGTTTACAGATTTTGGTAAACAGAGATTGATGCAGACTTCTTTGATTTTGAGGAATTTGTGCATGCAGATTTGAGCATGGTTTTGGGGTTTTCCGGTTTAGATTTAAACATGCCGATTTGAATATGCAGAATTTTGAAGAGGTGTTACTGATTTTAGAATTTTGAAGATGAGTTTTGATCTTTTCTTTTTGATTAAGGAAATGAAAAAAATAAAGTATGAAAGAATTGCAAGCTTATATAAATGAATTTCAGATTAAATCAAATAAAAGAAAAATTAAAACAAAATTTACACTTGTAAAAATTTATTCAACACTTGTTAATTTGTTATGTTAATTTTTGAACACTTGTTAAATGATTGAAATTAAGAGATCACACTTGTCCCTTTAAAATAATTAGTACTTAATTTACAAATTAATGTATGTATTAGCCTAATTTTAATTTTGTTAGTTTATATTTAAATATGTGTATAAATTTATAAATAAAAACAAACCATGTTAATAAATAAAACTTATACATATAAAGATTAAAACAATTAAGATTTATACTTGGAATTTTAAATTCAAATCAAATTAATCAAATATTTCAAATCAAGTTATATATATAAATTCAATTTGAAATAACAAATTACAAATTTAATTCAAAATCTATTTATAAAGACAATATACTATTAATATTATTTTTATAAGTATCTTATTATTAAATTAAAATCATTTTGAAATAAATTATATTTTTATTAATAAAATATCTATTTCATTAAGCCATAAAACCTTTTTGTTTGTTCATTCTAAATTTAAAACTCAAGCCAAATCATTTTAAACTTTTTAATATTTTTCTTATCACTTTTAAAATCATATATTTATTTATGAAATAGTTTTAAAAACTCAATACTAATTTGTATTAAAATTTCCAAATTAAAATGTATATATTAGAATTTTAAAAACATGATTCACTTATTAAGTTTAGACCAAAATCATTTATTCAATAACTTTGAAAAGCTAATATTAAATAAAAACAAATTTTCCAAATTACTACAAATATTAAAACTAGAAAATATACTTTACTTATTAAAATTAAAACAATGCCAATCTGTTTAAAATATAAAATATATATTTATATTGAAAATAGAAATCAATCTATTATTTTTAAAAGATAAAATAAGCAATTTAAATATTTATTGAAGATGATTATTAAATCTATTTGAATTATTTTAACAAAAATATCAATATCAATTTAATTTTTAATACAGATTATTAAATTGATATTGTTAAAAATTCCGGGATATTACACTTAAACAGAGATGTTGGACTCAAATGTATTAAAAGAGTTATATCTACTGGTATGGAGATTTTCATTAAAGTTTGATCCTAGGTTGAATAATAAAATTATGGTGGATCCACTGGTTTTGATAGAATTCATATAAGTGGTAATAATACTCTTAATGTGAAAACATGGTTTGATAATGAATTTCAACCAAACTTATATTTTGGAACTACGGAATTAGTGAACTTAGTTTCAGAAGTTGAAATGAAAAAACCTTGTGAAAACAACTACTGGTTATGATTAGAACAAAAAGACTTCGATTTCAAGAAAACTTGGAATCACGTTAGACAGGAGTATGACCATTTGAATGGTGTATAACCATGACGAACTCCGTAATTACTAGGAGAATGTCCTTATGTGCATATATAAGTCTTAAGCTAAATAGATTAGATACTACCGAAAATTAAATATTTGGGGTTCAGTGGATCATATTTTCATTCAATTCTTGTATAGTTATACAATTTGTATAGACACGATTTGAAATTACGTTATTGTGAAATAAGAAAAGGAATCGCATTTGAGCAATCTCAAATCGCTCCAATACAAAATGTTGAGCCAAGACCTTTGGGTTATAACTTCGGTATATTTTATTTAAAGGTAGGTTGAACTAGCAAAAAAAATCAATATTATATGTTGTATATCCCTACAAATTCTCATTATACCTTTTTTTCCATTACAGACTTCTTGATGGGTCAGACTCATAATATTCTAGTGAGTGCATGGTTTTAATTTATATTATTCTTAATTTGTATATGTTTTTCAGAATTCTTAATAGATTAGAATTCACAACATTGAGTTTAGTAGCGTTTGTTTGATTAGTAATATAAAGTCAAATAAATGGAGTGAATGCATCTTTATTTGTACTGTTCTGCTTATCATTGATTCATTGCTAACAATAGTCCTTTATATAGTTATGAAGGAGACTACACTCGAGAATGCAAGGAGATATTGAACTTAAAATTTTTTGTTGCCGATTCAGTAGTAATCATTGTTTTATTTTTATTCTATTTTTCTACTATAATTAATAAAATATCAAAATAAATTTTGCAAACTCTTAGTAAAGCATGTTTTTTATATATATTTACCTGTTAGAAATTATAAGTACTTTTTTCTACGCTTTGTATGTCTTATTGTTATTAATATACTTGTGGATAAATTTTACGAGGGAAGTACTTTTGTCTTTTCCCTGTAAGTCTTATTGTTATTAACATACCTATATACAAATTGTATGAGGGAAGTACTCTTGTCTATGCCTTTTATGGTTAGAAGTAGAATTTGTCAATATTTGGTTCTCTTCCTTCTCAGGTCAAAGTTAATAATAAAAAGACACATTATTTGGAAAACTCGATAATAGTTTAGAAAAGAATATGTTAATTAATTGTAGGTTGTTGATGAGGAGAATGGTATCGCTGCTTTTCAAATGGACACAGGTAATATTCTATATTATATGATTTTCTTATATACATGCTTTTAAATTGTCTTTGCATATAATTACTTGAATATCCTCCAACGTCTCTATTCATATTTAGGGATTTTCTCTAACTAAATTTAGTAATTATCCAAAACTTAAATGACTCATTATTTACGGAGTGAGCTATAGAAACATACCAACTCTGACCATGAACATGTTTAAATTTATTTGTTACAACTTACAAGTGCTAGTGGATTTCTTATTATTGCTTTTCTAGTTAAAAAACAGAAAGTTACTATCAATTTTCCAAACTTCAATCACCATTCTATTTCACGCAAAGTGTGTTTGTACTGGTTATATATCTTCTTCAATGTTTCGTTTTAGTCTTTTCTTTTTAATGAAAAACGGATATCATTTTTTAATGCAGGTATCTATGACAATTCAAGAAAACGTACGACCATACTGACAATCTAGTGCACAAAGTACATAGAAATTCTACGAGGAGATAAACAAAAAAGTCATTGATTTGGTGTAGTGGTAGGTACTTTCTATGATAAATTGTTTTTGAAAAGACAATTAGATCAATTATTGCTTACTTGTTCTAGTTCTTCATGATATGTTGTTACTAAGCTTACACTTACAATCTTACAAGTAAGTAAGGTATTACTCACAGCACAACCTTTATCAGCAGTGTAACCAGACGTATGTTCTTCTCAACATGCTAACCATTTTTGACTATGCACTGCAGTATGAACCTGTTAATATAACACATGAAATATAAGAAAATAACAAACAAAACTAATCATGCTACGTGTAGTTACTAAGCTTAATAATTCTTTATACCATAGGACTATACATAAATGTGCAGTAATCACTCGAACTTTAAATAATTATTATATTATTCTATTCATACATTAAGCTTAAAAATTACTGTTTATAACTTACGCGCGCTTAGCTTCTAGCTACTCCTATGGATAAGGTGTTTGTTAATGGTGTATTCTAGAACTAATTATGAATGACAATACTGATCGGTCCCACAATATAGGGAATATTATTATATCTAAAATGATTACAAACACTTAAATCATGCAAGCTACGAAAGGGTTGCAAACACTTAAATCATACAAACATTCCACAGAACGTTAAAAGAGTTGAACACAGAGCTAAAATAAAAAGGCAAATACTTGCAAGTTATGAAAAAATATTCGTGCTATAGATAAACTACTCTTTCAACAACGGATAAAGCTCTTATTATTCGCTCCATGTTTCTGCCGAAGAGCTAAAACCAAAAAGAAAATACTTGCATTCCCAACTCCTAAATGAATTTCGATACAGTCTTATTATTCACTCCATGTAATTGAAAAGAGAAAAAGATGAAAAAAAGACCAAGATTTAATGTACGTTCAATGATTTCAATTAACCAATTATAAAAATGTAAATGCTCTCACCATAAGTTGTATGGATTTTGCTGGCCTAAATTTGGTATCCTGACTTTTGTGCTTTAACCTCTTTATCTTCCTGTGGATAATGTGAATTAAATTAAAATAAAGCGGCACATAAGAATTAAACAAAAACAAAAACGTGTACGCTTTAACCCTTTTATGGGAAATGTGCCTACCTTAATCATACTCACAATGAATAGTTTAAAGAAAAAAATGGAAAAAAACCTAAAAATCTTCCTGTTGATATTTATGAGATTGAAGGATTATGCATCATAATTCAATTCGTTACCCAAGTCTTAAAATACAAACTACAATAACAGTAGTTCAGGTCATTCCGCATAATACTATATACGTAATATTCGATCTGCTATCAATAAAGAGACATGAAACAATAACAGATTATCATCATGACCCATAACTGGATTAATAACTATCCATAGTAAGTTATGAATATGGGTTTCATACTGAAATATAAAAAGTTTCCATAAGTTATTGCTACAAACAAATTACATAGCAAGGATAATAAACTACCTACAGTAGCCATCAATCATCTACACAATTAAGATTCACACACATTACAAAGCAGAATGATTAGTCATCTAATAAAGTATAAGTATCTTAATACCGATAAATCATAGCTAATGCAACAATAACAATAGTTTCTCAAACCATGTAGCAAACATCATGAGTAAAAACTAGTTTCAAGATACAGTTTAATTTACACATTCATAATTTTATACTTGAACATAAAATGAAAACAATCAAAAGAGTTATTTATAGATTCTCGTAATACATAACAAATTTTTGCTGAACTTCTTGAATGAACCAAATTTTTTTAACACTCGGGTAAATCAAAACGGATTCATACTAATAATTATCCGTTATTCTCTGAGTAAAAAAGAATAAACAATCTTTGTCTAACCTTTTTTTTTTGAAGTCCATTTCTCTGAATAAACAAAATTGATGAGATTCTGAAGTCGCGATGTAGTGAATCGAAATCGCAGGAAATCTAAAGTCATGTCGCAATCTAGTCCTGTTGTCGATGTCGTGAATAAAAGATGGATTGCGATGTGTTGAATCTGAAGTCTATGTCATGAATCTCGATATTGCCAGCCGTCGTCGATGTCGCAGCCACGAAAAGCCGTTTTCAATGTTTCATGGAGAAAGACGGCTCTAGAAGCCACTCGTCATCGTTGAAGTCAAGAGAGTGGAAACCCTAGTTAAAAAAATAATAATTTTATGCGGCCTGAAATTGATGGAAAGTGGGGGAAGCGTCATAAAACATATCATATGTAAAAATTACGAAACACTCCATTTTTCAGCGAATTATTTACATCTTTACCAGCTAGTATAACACTTATTTGTGTTGTAAATTATAACCAATATGTGGCAATGTTTATACATATAACTATTTATTTTACTAAAACTTTTGTAGGTACCCTAACACTTTTTTACTGTTGGTAGTTTATAACATCTATAAGTGTTGGAAATTGACATATATAAAATGTTGCAAAATCACTATTTTGGTGTAGTGATGGGTAATCCTTAATAGCATAAAAGCAATTATCTTTAATAATATGTACATGGGTTATCATTAATCTTATGAATGTGGGTGTGGAAATTAGGTTGAAGGGCTTCTATTTCTAGGTAATAAGTTTTAAGGGCAGCACTTCCGAATAATTAGTTTTAAGGACAATTTACAGCATCATGATAAATTCATTTATCTTTTTAAATTATACAGGAAAATGATAAATCCTTTTATCATTATTTCTGTATCACTGAAAATGATAAATTCTTTTATCTTTCTTCTATAATTGTCCTTAAAACTAATTTTTCAGAAGTAGTGTCCTTAAATTTTATTACCATGCACAAATAAGCCCTTGAAGTGTAAATTCTCAATGTGGGCTATCATCACGGTGGGTTAAAAACCTAGGTATCAAAAAATTGACCCACAACTTTGTGGGGTTTATCATTAAGGATTAAACAACATTAAGGATTAAAAAAACAAAGACATACAGACGATTTTGAAGACTAATAAAATAAAGAAATTGTAAGAATGTTTTACCAAAAATTGGTATGATGATCACGAATCTAATTAGAGCGTGTATCACGAAGGTAAGTTACGAAAGAAATGATTTCTATATTGAATATAGACGTTTCCTAAGATTTAGATTTTGGATGTTCAAATGAATATTTTTTGGAAACTCCAACATGTATATCCTGTTATTGTTAATGGACTTGGTGTTTCATTTAAATACTATTTTCAAAACATGACCCATAAAACATAGTTTCCGTGATAACCATGTGGTTTATTTTAAATTCATTTTCGATCCCTGCTTGCTTAGATGGCCTTAGTCCTGTGCAGTTAAAGCGGGTTCTATGACGATAGAGATGCAATCGCTATGTACACTGACTAACAGTTTGGTCGGCAGCAGAACAAACACGGATGATCAGAACTTACCATAATGGTAGTCCACGACGAATTTAGAAATGTTTGGGTCCGGTAAAGTTACTGTTTCCTTGAAACAATATTGCCTCCTCCACAGCGTTGAATGATGATGATCAACTGTTTTTCAAGATGAAACGGACCGATCTCTGCAATTCCGAGCAATAACAAACTCAAGAGAGATTGAAAAAGAAGAGAGTGGAGAAGTATACAAGCTTAATAGATTATTTCGTATATTTTTGTTCTTTTGTCTAAAACCCTGTTTATAGAGTTTTCAAACTTCTATTCAATAAAACGGCAATGTGATTTGGAAATATGGCGACCCTTTAACCGATCAACATGACAGTTAAAACGAGTGTAAGTGCTAAGTGCCTACAGGACACTTGAAACTGTTAAATTTTGGTGATACAAAATCACAAATAGAGGGAAATGAACATGCAAAAGAAGGAAAAGATTTTGTTTCCTCCAATTAATAGGCATATTTGAGCATGTTTATTTCTCTCTCTAATTGGCTAATCAAATTATTTTTTTCCATCTAATATTAACTTGGGCATTGAGTAATTGATTATATAAATAGAGACTAGAAGAGAGGGTAAAAGTGTGGTGGAAAATCTATTTACTAATTTTCTCTTCTTCATGTTTGTTCTTTTTCTCCAACAATTTTAGCCATATAAGTATTTCCTCCCTTTCTCAATTTGGTTATTGACTCAATGGTATTTTGTTTACTTTAGCTTTGTTCTATTGATTGTAAACAAAATTTTAGTGAATCAATAAAGTGGGTGGTTGGGTGGAATATTTTGTGTTATTACGTTTTAATTTCAATTCCGTCTTGTTTTCGATCCAAGTTATCTCTTTGTGATTTGGGTGACAAAGATCCGTTGACAAAAGCTTCTGTAAAGCACTACTATTTTCATTACAGTTTGGTATTGGAGCACATATCATCACAAAGCTTAGAGTAATTTTGGTTTGAGAAATTGTTGACGTGGGATATGATTTTGTTTTCAAAGATGGCTATCTTGGATGGGAAAAATTAGGGTATTTGAAAGCCTAAGATGGATGATGTTCTGTACCTCAATGATATTCATGATTCGATTGATGGAGATGGAAAGAAGCCCTCTGATGTAGATGAGGGAAAATGAAAGAAGATGGATAAGAATTCGATTGCTTTGATTCATTAGTATCTTGATGATTCAGTTTTCCATCATGTGGCTAGTTGTGAATCCACGAAGGCTTTGTGGGACAAGTTGGTATCTTTGTATGATTCAAAGAGTGCTACTAGTAAGGCTTTTCTGGTTTGAAAGTTGGCACAACTGAGATTAGATGAAGAGAAGTCTGTTGTAGAGCATTTGATTGAATTTCAAGATGTAATAAATCAATTGGCAAATATGAAGGTCAATTTTGATGATGAGTTACAGGCTCTTTTATTAATGAGTTCGCTTTTAGAAAGTTGGGAAACTTTGGTTGTTTCATTGAGTAATTCCAATGCTAATAGAACTATCTCTGTGGAAACTGTACGAAGCAGTCTTTTGAATGAGGAGCTTAGAAGAATAGGGTCAGGTATGAAATCAATTCAAAGTGAGGCTATGGTGGCAAGGGACTCGAAGATAGATAAAATTTGAAAGAAGGATGCTAGTGGTAAAGGTGTTATCACTTGTCATTATTCTAATAAGAAAGGTGACATACGCAGCAAGTGTTATGCTTATAAAAGAGATCCGAAAAAGGCTACGCGTTGTGATACTAGTAATGATGCACATGCAGGTTTTGCTGAAGGTACCGATAGTGATGCTTCTTGTGATGTCCTCTTTAGTGAAAATAAGCCTTGGAAGATGGATTCGGGAGCCAGTTTTCACATTTGTAGAGATGTGAATTGTTTTTCTTCTTATGAGAAGAGTGTCGGCATGATTAGGACAACCAATGGAGAAGAGCTACTGATTTGTAGTATTTGATCTATCCGATTTCGTATGCATGATGGTGTGGTTAGAGAAGTATTTAGAGTGAGATGTGTACTCACTTGTTCGCATAATCTTATTTCTCTCGGTCAGTTGGATCGCCGTGGTTGCACTTATGAGAATCAAGGTGGAGTTTTGAAAGAGAAGAAAGGTGGTCGTGTAAGGATGAGAGGGGTATTGGACGACGGAAACCTTTATAGCTTGGTTGGTTCTGTAGTCGACAATGGAAAGCGAGTGACGGTTCAAGGACTTAGTCCACAACAAGGTGGGTCACTGCTTATGATTCTAGCATTGAGGATCATATTTTTGACAGGATTCTTCATGTTGATTATGCTTGTGGGATCGATAGTGATCAGCTAATGAGCTCAGATCGAGTGATAGACGGGTGTCGAATTGCAAAATCCACAAAGACAAGATGGAGTTCTTTGTAGCATTACAAACGTTTTTGAGACCGGATTTTTGTAGTGTACCTCATGTGGGAGATGCATCACTTGCACACGGTGGTTGAGGTTTGTAATTTAGTGTGGTTGAGATATGGGGATTTGTGATATATCTAGATATGACATGCTTGATATGTTGGAGATATATGATTTGGTATCAAGGAGGAGTGTTAAATTTTGGTGATACAAAATCACAAATAGAGGAAAATAAATATGCAAAAGAAAGAAAAATAAGATTTTGTTTCATCTAATTAATAGGCATATTTGAGTATGTTTATGGGTTAATCAAATTATTTTTTGTCATCTAATGTTTACTTGGGCATTAAGTAATTGATTATATATTTTTAGAGACTAGAAGAGAGGGTAAAAATGCGACGGAAAATTTATTTGCTAATTTTCTCTTCTTCATATTTGTTCTTTTTCTCCAACAATTTTAACCATATAGATATTTGCTCTCTTTCTCAATTTGGTTACTGATTCAATGGTTATTTGTTTACTTTAGCTTTGTTCTGTTAATTGTAAACAAAGTTTCAGCGAATCAATTAAGTGGGTGGTTGGGTCGAATATTTTGTGTTATTGCGTTTTGATTTCAATTCCATCTTGTTTTCAATCCAAGTCACCTCTTTGTGATTTTGGTGACAAAGATCCGTTGAAAAAAGCTTCCGCAAAGCGCTACTATTTTCATAACAGAAGCGCCCATTCGCACAAGCTTCACGGAAGTGGGAACGCACCACCCCTTGTAGTCCACATGGTGTTTCATACTCTTTTGTCTTATAAAAATCATGGTTGTTTCCATATCTTAGTATATAACCACTTACATTGTCACATACCCAAAGATGCGGGACTGTCCCTATTTCGTAGGGCGATAGTAGCCTATTCTTTAAGTCATTTAATACTTCGTTCATTTTCCCAACACAAGATGCAAAAGGTTATCCCAGGATAAAGCGGAGATATAGCGGAAAGCAACGGAGATGCAATAAACTTCATTGCATATAAAATTAAATATTAACTTATCTTCATTCTTACATCATTTGTATACGAAAAAGAAGTATTGTTTAATCCTATATAACAAAACCGAAGAATATCATGATTTATGCAGGCTAGATTTGGTGACTATAATTGATTTCTAATTTATATTGAAAACTTGAGTTTTAAAATTAGGTATTTATCCTAACTTTGTTGAATTGTTTTAAAAAAGAATCAGTCAATTTTGTATATTAATGTTGCTAAAACGGGTGCTAAAAAACCTTAACTGAGCAGATGCGATGGAAAATAGCGGAGTTTAAAGCGGATGCATTGTTTAATAGCGTTAAATTAAATTAGAATAGTGGTCAAATAGCACTATGCACTATGACGGATATTTTGTGGGACTCTAGCGGAGGCTTACGGCCTTGGTCTTATCATCGATCTTCCAGCTCGCACGTATTTGCATACTATAATGTGTACAATAACAACATAGATTACACAACTAAACGGGCTTATGAGAGGCTATTTGAGATTATGCTACAGTGGTTCGTTTAATGTGATACTTTCAAGTTTGATTTATGTTTGGTAATAACATCTTGTACTATTCTTGTCGTCTTGTTCTTTAGTTTTATGACCATTGCAATAACTGATAAAAAATCTAGGCGCATATGCAACAAAAGAAATTTGTGATTACGATGTTGACGTTTCCAAGTACTCCTATTGATGATTTGTAAAATACCATGCTTGACACCCACAATGCTCTTGCATGTAAAATTGAACTTTAACATGGATAGGGCTGTTAGTTTTATACGAGTCTGTCCGATGTTCGTGTCCGTGGATGAAATACGTCCGTTCGAGTTCATTCAATTTTTAATTAGGACATGAGCTAGGCATGAAAATTTGTACGAGCAAAAATCTCATCCGTTCCGTGTTCGCTTGAATTTCTTATAATTCAATATATCTTTTATTTTCTCAAAACATATATGACAACTATTTGGTTGGTTAATTGAGTAAGCATTCATAAAATGTTTACACTTCAATACACATTAGTAAACATAATATAGCTGATGGAAATTTTATTAAAAAACATAAAATTTGATGTAAATAGCAATGTTCGTTCGTGTCCGTTCGAGTCTGTGTCCGAAAAACGTATGTACAAGTCCATTCAATTACATTTAGGACACGAGCTAGGACAACAAAAATTGTATAAATATAAATCTTGCCTGGTCCGTGTCCGGTCTGATTTTATTTAGGATAGAAACTGAACACACCTCTATCCTGTCCGACCAATTTACACCCTTAAATATGGAATGAAATTTTCTAATTCGTAATTAAAATACAGTTTGGACATTTTGTTCATTAATGTATATGAAATCAAATTCACATTAGGATCTATGAGTTTTGTACAGGATATGTGAAAATTGTAAGTGAAATATTTTTAATAAAATATTTTTTATGCGTTATTTTGCTTTTAAAGAAAAAGGAAGAGAAAGAGAAGAGGAAGTGAGATTGAGAATAGTGGTTTTTCAAGAGAAGGCTGGACCCTTTGGTTATACTAAATAATATTGCAAAAGTGAGTGATTAAAGAAAGTAGTAGGATATGGCATTATAAACCGGTCTACCAATTTCAACTTATTCTTCATATGCGACATGATTATTTAACCAAACCTTTATTTGAACAATTCGCTGCATCATTTAATTTTATTCCTTTTTGTTTAACTTTTGTCCAGTCGTCTCTTCTCCTATCAAGTGTTGTTTTTCTAGTTATATTTGAATACTTTTTATGCACATTTTTTTGCTTAATTCTGTATTCGTTTCACAAATATTTGCAAAACATCACTGGTTTAAAAATCTTTGCAATTCTCTCAAACAATAAATATTTGCAAAAAACTCAAAAAAACCTACAAATTATTGCGCTTTAAACTGCAAATATTGCAAAGTGCTGGATTTTTGTGACTATGTGCAAATTATTGTTATTCTTTTCCCATTTATTTTCCAAATATTCATTGTTTATGCAAAAATGAATGAACTCGGCATTGTCTACATTTTTTCATAATTTTAATGTAATACCTCATTATACTTTCTTATATTTATTTTGGTAATGAGTTATTTGGATTTAGTTGTTGATCATTGAGATTAATTTTTTTTTGGAAGAATGGTGTTGCGGTGTATGATTTTAGAGTTTTAAGGATAATATAATCATTTGGATCGTATAATTTCAAAAGGATGAGGGAGTTTATATGGTTTGATCGAGATGGATGTTTTGTGATTTTAAGGGGAACTGTTGACTGGAAAAGCATTTTGGATAAAAGCACCAATAGATAAAGGAAAAATTGACTAGAAGAATAAAAGGGAAAAAAGGGACAATAGTTTAATGTAGTTTTTCAATTTTGCACAAAATGGGCTTCTTTGTGTCCTAAAATTCCCATAATTCCTTCTTCTAATTTCATTTGTTCTCACATTAATTCAAATCCCTTTCTCTTCCTCCAAAATTAAATCCAACTAACATCTCATCAAATCTGTTGCTTCTCATCATTGTCATCTATTTTCCATCATCTTTCACTCCAAATAACTTGTTTATTCCTTTTACGACCACAGTTCTATTAACAAAAAACTTTATCCACTCTTACAAACTGAAGGTGATTTTTTTTGAAATATTCCAAGAATGAAAAGTTTTGGGGATGAGATAAAGACCAAGAAGGAGAGTGGGGTGAGTTTTCATCCATCGTGTTTAATTTTAACTAAATTTTTACTAAATTATAAGATAAATTTTTAGATAGAAATAATATTTTGTAGTTTATCACATAAGATGAATGTTTTTGAAAAGATGCATGGAATTTTGTGTAAAAGGGAAGATGAAAGATAATAGTTGCAACAACTTGTTCTTCGTAGTACCAAAATCAATGTCTAACATCAACGCCCGACCTTCGAATACCACAAAAGACAGATTATTGGGGTATAATTAAAAACAAACACTATATAAAGGCATAACGATATAATGACACAGCGGAATGATAATCAATGATATATTGAATATACACAAACAAAATAGAAGGGACGATATATGAGAAGCTGCATTAGCGGAAGTAACTTTTAAGTAGATACCGATATAGAAAATCGCAATAGAATATCTGATACAATAAGTCTTATATACAAATAACATATGTCATGTACTACTACAAATATCTAGTATGTGTGTATGTGTGTATCCAAGTATCATCTTTGCCTCCAAAGCTCCAGCTGCATCGCTCTAATAGCGCATCCACAAAAGCACTCGACTTCCAAACTACTCAATCGAGTACCCGAGAGTTGTCATGAAATAAACAGACAAAGACAAAATACGGGTTAGGTATAAAGCCTGGTGTGAGGGAAACTATCTCAAAGTATTGTATAGCAAAACTATATATATACAAGGGGAACTACTAAGGTAAGTCGGTCCTCTTCACAAATAAATCTCAGGGATAACCTGAACTGCCCATAAACAAGCAAAGTTAACCCATAAAAAATGTACGAAATCATACCATAACCTGTTCTTCTTCTGTAACCAACGAGTAAGCGCAACTAATATAATGTGACGGATACGTAACAGTATACCATGATAGGGTAACCCAATATGCTAATTATGAGACAATGCAAATATCACAATTCAAGCATATCCTAGAATACACAATAATATTATCAGCCAACTAATAACACACACAATGTAATGATAAGGGATAGAAAGAGAATATAAATTGATACTCATCATTACCGATGAGTAGAGTCCACATTAGACTCGTGTCCAAGATAAATAGAGTCAGTACCTAAATATACCATAAACCCTGAGTTGCATCCTCAGTGATCAGTAGATCTTACCGTACCCCATTAATGAGCATAAGTTATATACGACCTACTCTAAATATCTAAAACATGAGTCTGCGTTAGACATCGATCTATGATTCAAAATATCGTGATCCGATAATTTTGTAACATCCGGCCTTTTCGCACGCTTTAAACCGACACACATGCCAATCCAAACCATACGGAAGGGCGGATTGTTATGGAAATATAAGAAGAACCGAAAAAAAAGAATCTCACAGCGGAAGGATAAAATATAATAATCAAATATACAGTTCATGAAGCTGTTTTACAAAACTTTTGATTACATTTATACACTACATATCAGAGTACACATACCAAAGAATAATAATTAATGCAGCAGAATTAAATGGTGTAGTGGAATAATATAGTAGATAATAATACTACAAATCTTCATCTTCGTCCTCCAGAATAAAATCTTCCAATCCTGAAACGCTCGGACTGACCCGAGCGAATTGAAAAGGCAAAACACTCGAGTCAGAACTAAAGGATCTTATGTAAGTTAAATCAACAGAAATAAATATGAGTGCAGTAACTCAAAAGATGCTCAGGATTCACATCTCTTAAGGATCCGTTAATCTATTTACTATGTAGTATATTGCGCTATATACAGTAGTGACTAATCAGTAAAGTATAATCATATAGAAAATAGCGTTAAGGGGATGGTGAACCTTAACGCGGTCGGATCTTTAAACCAAAATCGTAATAGGCTCGATATAAGGAGATGACACGGCACGCGAGGCAATGCCAGGGTGGATACACCGTTTGCACTCCCGGACCGGTGGTGACGGCAAGCCAGCAGCTTTCGCCCACCTCGAACAATACCCCCGAATCAAAGTGGCGCCACATATCGAATCACAAAAGTAATAGAATGGTTTCCGATGGAGCATGCCCGATGAAAGGGTGCGACCCTTTGTGTAGCCCGGTATAGCTCCTGTTTTAGTCATTTATGCCAACTCACGGGAGTTGGGTCCACGTAATATACCTCGAGAATGTCTCCACCATCTTCCTTCATTCTGAAATCTCCACCGCGTACACAGTTGTTAAAGTGGTTTTCGGTATTGGCCGGCTATAAGACAATATCCGATCCCGGTCTCTTTAACAACCAATCGTTTATCACACACCGGATGGTTCTTTTATATTTCAAAGGTCGATTTACAATTTATATTAAAATATCATATTCGATTTCAAATCATATTCGCTTTCAAATCATAGTCATTTTCAAATCATATTCGCTTTCAAACCCTATTCACTTTGAAATGATTTCCAGTTTCCAAAACCATAATTTCTTCCTAATTTCATATATATTCTTACTTCAAATCATCAATTCAATTTATTCTCCTTTAAAACCAAGCATTTAATTAACATTTCCTCTTTACTTAGACGGGAAATTTAGAAATAGTTTAAATAACTATAGTAGTTATAAATAGTTAAATTACTCTAGAATAGTTTAACTATAGATTAAAATATTGTTTAATTGATCTAAGACGGTTAAGTAAATTTTATAGTGGATTAAACATAATTAAAATAGATTTATTAGCTTTAAAATAGATTAATTAGTTTTAAAATAGTTTAAAAAGGGTTGACTAGTTTAATATAAATTAAATGGTTTTAAAATATAGGTTAAAATGATTTGATATATAGTTGAGATAGGTAAAAATAGTTTAATAGTTTAAAAATCTTAATAATTACAGTCTTTACGGTAATATATTTTAAAATAGTTTATATTAAAATATGAATTTTAAAATACTATCAATTTACTATTCATTTCATTTCCACACAAAACCATTTCATTTTTTTTTATCAACAAAATCCACTTTCAAAACTCCGTTCACATTCTATAAATAAAACATTGCATTTACATCGATTTCAATTCATGTTTGAAATATTAAATTATATTATTTCCATTTTTAATACACTTCAAAGTTATATTTCAGCAACTCAAATTTCTCAATTTTGACAAATTTCACTTTTTCTTCAAAAATTCAACTTTGAAATTACATATAAATTCTTTTTAACAATACCTTAAAACCAATACAAATTTCATCATAAACCCAAATTCCGATAATAATTCAATCCAGAGAAATCATATATTTCTCAAATTATCATTTAAATCCAGATTCAAAAATTAAAGCTTAAAAAAATCATTAAATTTAACCAATCCGGTATCCGTATATAATTTTCTACCCTAGGGTCAAGTGGTACGGATATTTATCATTTCAATCCGCAATTTAAAATAAAAATGTGGTTGTATATCATTTCAAACCGCAATCCCGAAAAAATGAAAATGCATGATGATTTGAAGTTTATACAATATAAATATAGCATCCATTCATCCAAATATCAATCATCAACCATTATTTACAATCATCATCCCATTTAAACAATCATCGATATAGAGCATATAAATTATGCAGGTAATAAATTACAGGTATTAACTAGCAGTTTATATTCAATAATAAATTTAATAACTGTTAAACTAGTAGTTTATATGCAAATAAATAAATTCTAACTGTCAATTTATATGCAATAAATAAAATAAACTAACAATTAAATTAAATAAATGCGAATTAACTGAGATGACGAATAAATCATGCCAAACAGTCATAAATATATTTCTACCCATATCTAAAATTAATTTAACAAACACAAGAAATTTTAGAGGTTGTGAGTGGGTTAAAACACTCACCTTTTGAATTTAAATCGAATTTAAATCCGATTTAAACCCAAAAATTTGACAGTCTCCAAATTGGTCCAAACCAGCGTCAACAGATCCGAAATCCTAACAAAAAAAATCTCGCGTAAATCGGATATCGTATGTAAGAGTTATGACGATAAATGCGATTGAAATCATAAAAAAAAAATCAAAATGGAACACATTTACTCTAGTGCCACGTCATCAAGCATTTGCACGCATCTTCTCCAGTAACCAATTTTTGCACGCGCAAGCTCCCTGGAAACAGCCGGACACAAACTCTGCCTACCGACAGTTTGACCAAGTTTCACCACTTCCTCCGGCCGCCATGGCCCACGCCGCTACCAGCATTGAGCTCGCCTCGACGAGCCGCCTTCACCTGAACCCCCGCTCATGCCTCCGGTCGCCGCCGCCGCCGTTGATTACAAACCCTAACCCTCGATTTTCGGCCACCACGCTCGATTCCAGGCGAAACGGCCACCACCAATCAACTTCGCAGGCCCCCCTCTCCAAAACCCATATACCAATTTCTTCGATTGAAGCCGAAATCAAAAAGCCCCAAATCAACCCTATGGGTTTCGAAATTACAGGGTTTGAACACGATTTCCCGCTAATCGAAGCGCAATCTCGAAAAACAGACAGCAGATGCTCATTCGTATCGTTGATATCTTCGACATATATTTTTTCGAAAATTTTCTGTGGATTTTAATTTTTAGTTTTGATTTTGAAATGAAAACAGATCTAGATTTTGCAACCATTGAGGAAGAGAAAGAGGTGAAGAAATGAACGTACAACAAAAGAGAATAGAATGGAGGCTAGGGTTTACCATAGCCTATTTATAGACAAACCGAAATAGAATAGGTGAACACGAATTATAAACGTGCTAAACGATAGTTGGCCCAAAAAGCCCGTTCTGACCCCGGAACGAAAATTAGATGACCCATATATCAAAATAGGTATTTTAAAATGTTCTGAACGCGATGGAAAAAGTTTCACGTCCAAATTCGATCGTATGAAGAAGTTATGCTGAAAACAATATTTCCAAATTGATTTTCAAATTGATTTCAACTAAAACGATTTCAAGGCGTTCCGCGTTCGTACGATCAAACGACAAGTCCGATCGCTACGAAACTTGAAACTCTACAATAATTCACCGATACAGATCCGATGAAACTGGTTTCGTCGAAATCCGAGTCCGTGACCAAAATGGCTATTTTTATATTAATTAAATAATTTTTTTTTTTTTTTTGAAAAGCAAGAGCAAAAAGCTCACTTTATTAACTAATGAAAAATTACAACCAAAGAAAAATGACCACTAGCAAGTCCAATTACACCCATGACCAAGAATATAATTCAAAAACAGGATATACCCATGACCACACTATGACCAGATTACCATCTATGACCATAATACAATTAGAGAATTGACTTACAACCCTGACCAAATTACAAACATCAAACAACAACTACATAACAAATAATGGAAAACATGGCAGCAGCTTTGAACCAAAAAATCAGAGATGGCATCAGGAAGAAGAAAACAAACAATCTAGGCCACCAAAACATATATAATCATCAGCATAAAAGGTTTCACCCTGTAAAAGCTTCACTCTGTAAATGCTTCACTCTGAAAATTCTTCACTCTGTAAATGCTTCATCAAACAGACATAACAAGCAACATTCATATGAACAACAGCATTACCAGTGAAAGCTTCTCCTTGTCAATGCATCCAGAAACCTCTGTTGCCAAACTTAAAAAAAAGAAACAGTAAACAAGAATTAATCTTAACAAGAGTCAGAGCTTAGAAACCAAAGAATATTCCTGTGTATCTGATCAAACAATTGTGAGGAGCTCCTGATACTGCTACCAAATATTCTATTATTTCTCTCTTGCCAAACTTCATAAACCAATCTTTTTAACATTTTAAGCAGAAGCCTTGTCTGACATGATTTCCATCTAGTAGCCTTGAAAATATTGAACCATTCAATAGAACTTACAGTTGAAGGTTTATAGAAACCATAAGATGATAGTAATCTATACCAGATTTGAAAGACAAAAGAGCACTCAAAGAATAAATGTGTGTTACATTCTGTTTCAGACTTACAAAAAACACACATATTGTCTGAGATAATTCCAATCCTACAGAGTTTATCCTTGGTATTTAATGCATTAGCCATCACTTTCCATAATAACAAATTTTCCTTAGCACTGCCACCTATTTTCCAAATTCTTGTATACCATGGAAAAAGAAAACCATTATCACAGAGAGATTTGTAAACAAGCCTGATTGAAAAAGTCTTCCCAGACCATACTAGCACATTATCAGAACTTATTGTAGGATAACTTGAAATGATGTTCCATAATTGTCTTAATTGAAAAGAGCTTGTATAGGGCAAAACCAAACTGCCATCATGAATAAAATCAACAACTTTAGCTTGTTCAGCTATACCAGAGATATTTCTCAAATTGTAATCAACAATTGAACTTAAGATTAAGCCTTGTTTAGACCAGGGAGAGTGCCAAAAAGACAAATCCTTAATCAGATCATGATTACATTGAATTAAAGGAATAAAAGTTTCTCTAAGCTTCAAAATACATCTCCAACTCCAACTACAACTTTGAGGAATTGACATAGTCCAAAAGTTTTTCCTACCAATAAGATTATGATTAACCCATTGTGACCAGAGATTGTTGTCAGTTGTAAAAATTTTATTGTAATAAACAGATATTGCAGCTCTGTTCCATTGACAGATATTAGTTATTCCAAGACCACCATGTTTCTTTGAATCAAAAAGTTTATTGAAAGAGATTGGAATTAACTTCTTAGAAATGGATCACCATGCCATAAAAATTTATTAAGAGCACTAGTAATCATATTAATAAGCTTAGCTGGAAGAATATAGTGCCTTGTCCAATATGTAGTCATAGCTACAGCTATTGACTGAACAATGGTTAACCTACCAGCTTGTGAAAGTTTACCAACTGGCCATAAGTGTAGTTTTTCAATGATCTTTTCAAACAGTGGCATGCAATCTTGCTTAGTAAGTCTAGATGTAATCAAAGGCAGACCCAAATAGAAAGAATTTCTAGGCAGTTCTTGAAGACCAGAAAAATTAATAATGTCTTTCATTTCCAATGGACTTAAACCAGCAACTAAAATATTAGATTTAGCCAAATTAATTTGAAGTCCTGTTATAGAATGAAAAATCTTCAGAGTTGAAAAAATGCATTGTATGTTATCTATGGTGGGCTTTGTAAAGACAACCAAGTCATCAGCAAAAAGGAGATGAGTAATTTGTGGATGCTTACATTTCGGATGCAACTGTAAAACTCCATTAAGAACAAGTTCCTTGAACAAAGAATTAAGAAGCTCCATGACAATAATAAACAGATAGGCTGAAATAGGATCACCTTGCCTAACACCATGTATACCCTTAAAATAACCATATAGACCACCATCTCTCAAAATAGAATACATAGGAGAAGAGATACAAGTGTAAATCCAAGCTAAAAATGGTTTTGGAAAATTCATTTTGGACATAACTGCTAAAATAGAATTCCAATGCACCGAGTCAAAAGCTTTCCTAATATCCAATTTTAACATACACCTTGGAGAAATAGTTTTTCTTTCATATCCAAATAACAATTCTTGAGTCAGTAAAATATTATCACTAATAGATCTACCTTTGATGTAGGCAGCTTGGTTAATGCTTATAATAGATGGCAGTACAAGTTGAAGTCTGTTAGCTAAAATCTTTGAGATGATCTTATAGATGATATTACAACAAGAGATTGGCCTAAAATCAGTGACAGATGTTGGATTAACAATCTTAGGAATCAAAGCTATAGCAGTAGCAGATAAACCAGCAGGAAGCTTATTATGAAGAAAAAAGTATTTAATTGCATTAACAATATCTGATCCAATAATACTCCAACTATGTTGAATAAAATAAGCATTAAAGCCATCAGGTCCTCCACAACTATTACTATCCAAACTGAAAACTGCATTCCTAATTTCCTCTTCAGTAATTACACTAATCAGAGAACATGATAGAGTGTCTGATAATGAGGGAAGAGTAATATTAAAGAGGGGATTTAAATCAGGAATGAAAGAAATGGATGGTGCTAAGACAGAAGAAAAATATTGGACAAAAGCCTGATTAATACCATCAAAAGTGTTCACCAACAACCCATTCATATCCTTAACTTGAAAAATGCAATCACGACTTCTTTTAACTTTAAGAAAGTTATGATAATACTTAGTATTTCTGTCTGCCTCCTTTTCCATTTTCACATGAAGTTTCTGCTTAAGAGTTGACACTTCTCTATCAATTACTTTCTCAAGTTCATGCCTTAAATGCAATTCAGCTTGTTTTAATAAAGTATCACAGGGTCTAATACACAGTGCTTCCTGAATCTTAATAAGGTCATTTCTAATTTGAGTTGAGAGTTTAGAATCATTACCAAAATGTTCTGCTGACCACACTTTAAGATGAAACTTTAGCACCTTCATCTTAAGAATAATATTTGCAAGAGGGTCTTTGCCAAATTGCATACTCCAAACTTGTCTGAGAATAACAAAATAATCAACATGCTTAGTCCAAAAATTAAAAAATTTAAAAGTATGTTTCCCTCCACCAAATTTATCAGCTCCATTTTGAAATATTAAAGGACAGTGATCTGAAAGAGAAGGTTGATGAATATGATAAAATGAATTAGGCCAAAATTGAAGAAAAGGCAGATTTATAAAAATATGATCAAGTTTGCAAAGGGTTACATTACCATTCCTACTACAATTAGACCAAGTGTAAACAGACCCAAAGAATTTGAGAGAAAATAAATTTGCTTGACAAATAGCACTATTAAGAGGAGATATATCCTTGAGTGATAAAGAACAAACACCAAATTTCTGATCACAAGCAAACATGCAGTTAAAATCACCACCAACAAGCCAAGGAAAAGATAGAGGATTTAATGATGGAAGATGATCCAAAAAGATCTGTCTTAAAGACAAAGAATTATGAGCATATACAGAGGTAAGGAGAAAATTCAAACCAGAAGCTAAATGAGTACATTGATAGTGAATGAATTGATCTGAAGCACAGATTCTAGAAAGAATAAAAACACTAGGATTCCATAAAGTCAACAATCTACCATATTTAGCTTCAAGAAAATTTTGATCAGAAGACCAGGATGGAGCTATTATGGCTACAGCTTTGACTGAAGATTGAATATCAAGCTTAGTTTCAGAAATACATATTAATTGAATATCCTTTTCTCTTAAAAGATTCCTAATCTCAAATTGTTTAGAGGGTGAATTGGCACCCCTAATATTCCAGAATGCAATATTATTCATTTAAAAGGTAAAGGAGGTAATAAAGGTGAAGGATTTTTCCTAGTATGTCTTGTATGAGAATTTTCCTTAGAGGAGGAACATGGAAGAACTTCATGAGATTTAAAATCCTTGCCTTTATTCAGGTCATAGACAATCTTAGCACCAGCATCAAGACAAGAAGAAGAAGGGGGAGGCAGAATAATATGACTGGGTGGAGACAAATGCAAATATGGAGAGCTGGAAGATAAATTGGAAGGAGATTGATTACTAAATTGAGAACAACAAGAGGATGTAAGAGTAGAGTCAACAGAAGAAGAGTTAGAGATATTAACAGAAGAAGAACTATTACCAATATGAGAAATAGAAGCAACCAATGAAGTTGAAAGATTTGAACAAGAAGAATTTAAAGCTAAAGAATTAGATTGAAGAGAAGAATGCAAAGATTTGTCAAGAGAAGAATTTGATAAAATTGAAAAAGAATTAGATGTATTAGGACAAGAAGAAAAAGAGACTCCATTCTCGTTCACAACACCACCATTAACTTTCACAACACTATCAACAACTACTTGTTCTTTCTTTTTCCAGATACTTTTATTCTTCCTATTAACATTCTTCCAATCTTTCTCATTAAGAATTGTATTACCAGTATTAGCAACAATATCAGGCTGAGTTTTATCCACACACTTCTCACCATCTTGCCCCTTTCCTATTACTTTCCTTTCATCCTTATTAATAAATTCACAATATGCAGTATCATGACCAAAAATTTTACAATGAGTACAAATCTTAGGTTTCCAATCATAAGAAAGCTTAACATCTGGACAGTTGCTACCCAATTGAGGAATAGAAATAGTATCAGGTAAATCAAACTCAGGAGAAATCTCAACTAGCGCTTTAGCATACTTAAATCTCTGAAGTTTCTCAGTGCTATTATCAAAACAAATAAGCCTACTAACATGACAAGCCAACCAATTAATCCCAATCAAAGTCCAAAGAATGATTGGAATTCTGTGAAAGTGAATCCATACAGGAACTTTCTTGATTTGAGCTTGTGAAATTCCAACCGAAGGATCCCATTTAGTAATAATAAACATTCTACCTCTAATGAAAATAGGATCCAACTTAAGAACATAATCCCTATCCTCTTGATTTGAAAATTTAAAATAGAAATTATAACCATCAGATTTAAAATCCACATCACCTTTAAGCTTCCAAAATCTTTTCAGAGTAGAAACAACTGTCAAGAACGAAAGAGTACCATCCAAGAAAAAGCCAACCAAATGATTTTCCCAATATTTCAAACCCTCTTCTCGAACAAGATCAGGCAGAGAAGCGGACGCTTTATCCCTACAAATATCAAAATCAATAGGCTTATAAGAGCCAGCATTCTTAGGTAAAGACTTGAAAAGAGAAGACCAGTTCGAAACAGGAGAAGACGACTTAAAAGAAGAAGATGAAATGGACACAGACTGACAAGAAGCAGAAGGAAGACTGGACGAGAAAATGGGAGTAGAAGAAGAAGACGAGAAGGAAGAAGACGAAGAAGAGAGAGGAGGGAAAGAAGCAGAATCAAAAGAAAAAGAGGACGAAGAAGACGCCATTAAAATTTCAAAAAGGAGCGAGGAGGGAAATTCCCATATTAATTAAATAAATTGATTAAATCAAATTTTATATTTTAAATCCTAAAATTTACAATTTATCATCTTTATATTACTCAAACACTTACAATGATTTTACACAAAGTTAGATGTCAAATAAATGTTGATTTAATCATATGTTTCAGCGTAAATTCAATTTTTATTACATACATCAAATTAAAAATTATGCTTTCAATAATTACACTGAAATCACCATTCATTCTTTTTATTCAACATTTGTTTACTTTTTATTCCTTTAATACTTCTACATACATCTTGGATTTGTATAAATGGTTATAATGTGAAATCTTGTCTACTTTACATTTTAAATTAAGGTTTCTAAAACCAATTAATATTATTTCCTTAGTCTAACACCCTTTTACCCAAATTTATACTAATATAACCTTAAATTAGATTAATCCCTATTGCTTTCCCATTTAATTTATTTGACCCTATTAACGTAATAGTTAAACATTAATTTCACTTATTTGTAATGAATCCACTAATTTGATTTCAAATTTCAAATAAATAAATAAATCCTGGTTTTTTTTCACTTCTTAAATCACCCAAACGTCATATTAAAAAAATAAAGTTAACATTGATTGCATCTTATAGAATTAAGAAACTACAATGACAAATCCAAACTACACTAACTACCCAAATAGGCATCTTACAATGGTAACTATTCAACTTTTAATTACCTTTTAGTTTTATTTCAATTGTTCTCATTTATTCCTTACCAATGTTCGTTATCATTTATAAATGTTATGTCAGTTTCCTATTTTGTTGCAATATTTTTATTTATTCATCCATTACTGCATAACCTCATTTATTTCATTTTCTATCTTCACATTATATTCAGGTACAATTCTTACACCATTTTATTTATTGAAAAATTTATTCATATTACAAACAAAGATTTAAATTACCATTTATATATGTTATTTTAGCCTTCATTTCAATATAAATTTATAAGTGTTTTTTTTTCTACTAAATTTAATTACAAAACTTATTAATTTAAGCCAATTAAACTCTCTAAATCTCCGGGTCGTTACACTCTCCCCCACTCAAAACTTTTCGTCCCCGAAAAGGAAAAAAAGGGAAAAGTAGAATTTAATAACAATACATCTTATTCAAAACATTTAACTTATAAACAATAATTTACTAAATTTTTTACCTAGATAAATTATACCCGTTTAATAATCATTATATTCCTTTATACTTAAATAAATAAAGTTTGGAAAAACATTTTCAAAAATTTATAAGTCCAAAATTTTACGAAAATTTTTGGCAGAGTCTCCTTTGTACGAAGAGGCTCGGGAAAAAAATATAATATTAAATATAACAAAATACACAAATATTTTCCAAAATAATATATATCCCTACACGGGAAAATATATGAAATAGCGCTATAAACCGTAATCCGAAAACGTACCTATTTGTCGGGCAATTTACGCTTATTTTATGGAACCAAAAGCAGTAGCAATTGCTTCCAAAACCTGCGTTTCACTTAAAAAAATCCAAAGGATTAACTATTTATATAAAGTGAAATATTTAAGTGGTTTCAATTACTAACAACAAATCAATACAACAGCCATCCATTTCAACAACAACATACACAACAAAACAAAACAACCATTCAATCAACAGGCAAATAGTTGTTCGGGTTCAAAACTTGAAATTGTACGGAATGAAAAATAACTATCAAGTGCATCATTTACTCAACAGTCTTAGATGGAACAAAATAAATTATTTATTCATCCAACAATTTCAAATTTCCTTACCCAACCAAACATAAATCAAACAATAACAATTCAACCCAACAATCAATTTAGCTTATTATAAATTTTTATTTCATACTTTAATTGTTTGATTTCCTTTCTTTCATTCATTGAGTGATTACCTCATTTATTTCATTTATTACTTACAATATTCATTTTTACTTTAAATGTCATGTAAGTTTCTTTTTATTGCATTCCATTTATGCATTTCTAAATTTTAGTCATTTATTTCTCACAGTTTCATTTATTATAGAATTTCATTCTATTTACTTAAGTTTTAAAATCATCTAATTATAATACTTACCTTTAATTAGGGTAAAATTTCAATTTACAACTTAAGTTTATAACATTAAATTCTCATTTATAATAGTAAATTCATTGAATACTTCATTTCCTACTTTTACTTGTACAATTTTCATTGCATCTCCTATTAAACATTTCAACTTTTAATATTTGGTAAGTTATATATGTTATTTAAGGGTATAATTGAAAGTTATACAAGTTTGTTCTATGGTAAATTTAACGTTTAATAATAATATTCTTTATTTCATAGGTTATAATTTCAACTTCCTTTAAGACCATTTATAACCTATCATTAAATCTCTTATTTCCTTTAGAGGTTTTAATTTATTAATTACCGATGTTTCAATTCACCATAATAATTGAAACAATTAATTAATGGAAATTTAAGAATTTAATACCGGGTTAAATTTTCAATTTATTTTAAAACAATAGATAAATATATTCTTACAACTTATATATCTCTAATTATTTTTAAACAATTCAAAATTTAGATATTTTCAAAAATGAATCTGCGGTAGAATTACTACAGTGGCCTTTCCCTTCGAAACTCGAAAATGAGAGTCGATGATGCGGCCGCCATCACCGAAATTATTTTCCACCGACAGAGAGGAAAGTACAAAACGTATTTTCTCAAAAAAAAATCATCTTTAAACAATTCTTTCAAGTTATATTGAAAAACTTATATCAGAAAATACTTCTAAAATATTATTATTGTATTTCAACTCATTTGAAAGAAGTTTTCAAAAACCCCGGAACTTAAGTTCTAAAATCTCCAATTTGATTTATTTTAATTTCAATCTATTTCACTATTATTCAAAACCTTCATTACCTAACAACCAATCTATTGCAACCAAATATATATATCATTTAAAATTTTATTTTATATACAGAAAATATAATAGGCAAAATTATTTCATTCACCTATATAAAACAAATATTATGTCGGTCTGTCCTATTAAGTGTTTAGAAATTCCTATTGATGTCACAGCGTCCCATGCACCAACCAGAATTTATAAATACAAAACGGAACAGAGTAACACAATATTAAAACCTTTTTATAACACTAACAAATACGCTCTCTCATATATATACACTCAGCGACTCCCATAGGGTATTACTACCCTATTAATAAAGAGTCAAACCCCACAAAGCTAAGGTTTATCGATAAACCAAAGCTCTGATACCAGATGTAACATCCCGCCTTTTCGCACGCTTTAAACCAACACACATGCCAATCCAAACCATACGGAAGGGCGGATTGTTATGGGAATATAAGAAGAACCGAATAAAAAGAGAATCTCACAGCGGATGGATAAAATATAATAATCAAATATACTGTTCATGAAGCTGTTTTACAAAACTTTTGATTACATTTATACAATACATATCAGAGTACACACACAAAAGAATAATAATTAATTCGGCAGAATTAAATGGTGTAGTGGAATAATATAGTAGATAATAATACTACAAATCTTCATCTTCATCCTCCAGAATAAAATCTTCCAATCCTGAAACGCTCGGACTGACCCAAGCGAATTAAAAAGACAAAACACTCGAGTCAGAACTTAAGGATCTTATGTAAGTTAAATCAACAGAAATAAATATGAGTGCAGTAACTCAAAAGATGCTCAAGATTCACATCTCTTAAGGATCCGTTAAAGTATTTACTATGTAGTATATTGCGCTATATACAGTAGTGTCTAATCAGTAAAGTATAATCCTATAGAAAATAGCGTTAAGGGGATGGTGAACCTTAACGCGGTCGGATCTTTAAACCAAAATCGTAACGGGCTCGATATAAGGAGATGACACGGCACGCGAGGCAATGCCAGGGTGGATACACCGTTTGCACTCCCGGACCGGTGGTGACGGCAAGCCAGCAGCTTCCGCCCACCTCAAACAATACCCCCGAATCAAAGTGGCGCCACATATCGAATCACAAAAGTAATAGAATGGTTTCCGATGGAGCATGCTCGATGAAAGAGTGCAACCCTTTGTGTAGCCCGGTATAGCTCCTGTTTGAGTCATTTATGCCAACTCACGGGAGTTGGGTCCACGTAATATACCTCGAGAACGTCGCCACCATCCTCCTTCATTCTGGAATCTCCACCGCGTACACAGTTGTTAAAGTGGTTTTCGGTATTGGCCGGCTATAAGACAATATCCAATACCGGTCTCTTTAACAACCAATCGTTTATCACACACCGGATGGTTCTTTTATATTTCAAAGGTCGATTTACAATTTATATTAAAATATCATATTCGATTTCAAATCATATTCGCTTTCAAATCATAGTCATTTTCAAATCATATTCGCTTTCAAACCCTATTCACTTTGAAATCATTTCCAGTTTCCAAAACCATAATTTCTTCCTAATTTCATATTTCCAAACAGGTTACATTCTTACTTCAAATCATCAATTCAATTTATTCTCCTTTAAAACCAAGCATTTAATTAACATTTCCTCTTTACTTAGACGGGAAATTTAGAAATAGTTTAAATAAGTATAGTAGTTATAAATAGTTAAATTACTCTAGAATAGTTTAACTGTAGATTAAAATATTGTTTAATTGATCTAAGACGGTTAAGTAAATTTTATAGTGGATTAAACATAATTAAAATAGATTTATTAGCTTTAAAATAGATTAATTAGTTTTAAAATAACTTAAAAAGGGTTAACTAGTTTAATATAAATTAAATGGTTTTTTAAAATATAGGTTAAAATGATTTGATATATAGTTGAGATAGGTAAAAATAGTTTAACAGTTTAAAAATCTTAATAATTATAGTCTTTACGGTAATATATTTTAAAATAGTTTATATTAAAATATGAATTTTAAATACTATCAATTTACTATTCATTTCATTTCCACACAAAACCATTTCATTTTTTTTATCAACAAAATCCACTTTCAAAACTCCATTCACATTCTATATATAAAACATTGCGTTTACATCGATTTCAATTCATGTTTGAAATATTAAATTACATTATTTCCATTTTTAATACACTTCAAAGTTATATTTCAACATCTCAAATTTCTCAATTTTGACAAATTTCACTTTTTCTTCAAAAATTCAACTTTGAAATTACATATAAATTCTTTTTAACAATACCTTAAAACCAATACAAATTTCATCATGAACCCGAATTCCGATAATAATTCAATCCGCAGAAATCATATATTTCTCAAATTATCATTTAAATCCAGATTCAAAAATTAAAGCTTAAAAAAAATCATTAAATTTAACCAATTCGGTATCCATATATAATTTTCTACCCTAGGGTCAAGTGGTACGGATATTTATCATTTCAATCCGAAATTTAAAATAAAAATGCGGTTGTATATCATTTCAAACCGCAATCCCGAAAAAATGAAAATGCATGATGATTTGAAGTTTATACAATATAAATATAGCATCCATTCATCCAAATATCAATCATCAACCATTATTTGCAATCATCATCCCATTTAAACAATCATCGATATAGAGCATATAAATTATGCAGGTTATAAATTACAGGTATTAACTAGCAGTTTATATTCAATAATAAATTTAATAACTGTTAAACTAGCAGTTTATATGCAAATAAATAAATTCTAACTGTCAATCTATATGCAATAAATAAAATAAACTAACAGTTAAATTAAATAAATGCGAATTAACCGAGATGACGAATAAATCATGCCAAACAGTCATAAATATATTTCTACCCATATCTAAAATTAATTTAACAAACACAAGAAATTTTAGAAGTTGTGAGTGGGTTAAAACACTCACCTTTTGAATTTAAATCGAATTTAAATCCGATTTAAACCCAAAAATTTGACAGTCTCCAAATTGGTCCAAACCAGCGTCAACAGATCCGAAATTTTATTACGATCCTAACAAAAAAAATCTCGCGTAAATCAGATATCGTATGTAAGAGTTATGACGATAAATGCGATTGAAATCATAAAAAAAAAATCAAAATGGAACACATTTACTCTAGTGCCATGTCATCAAGCATTTGCACGCATCTTCTCCAGTAACCAATTTTTGCACGCGCAAGCTCCCTGGAAACAGCCGGACACAAATGCTGCCTACCGACACTTTGACCAAGTTTCACCACTTCCTCCGGCCGCCATGGCCCACGCCGCTACCACCATTGAGCTCGCCTCGACGAGCCGCCTTCACTTGAACCCCCGCTCATGCCTCCGGTCGCCGCCGTCGCCGTTGATTACAAACCCTAACCCTCGATTTTCGGCCACCACGCTCGATTCCAGGCGAACGGCCACCACCAATCAACTTCGCAGGCCTCCCTCTCCAAAACCTATATACCAATTTCTTCGATTGAAGCCGAAATCAAAAAGCCCCAAATCAACCCTATGGGTTTCGAAATTACGGGGTTTGACCGCGATTTCCCGCTAATCGAAGCGCAATCTCGAAAAACAGACAGCAGATGCTCATTCGTATCGTTGATATCTTCGACATATATTTTTTTGAAAATTTTCTGTGGACTTTTAATTTTTAGCTTTGATTTTGAAATGAAAACAGATCTAGGTTTTGCAACCATTGAGGAAGAGAAAGAGGTGAAGAAATGAACGTACAACAAAAGAGAATAGAATGGAGGCTAGGGTTTATCATAGCCTATTTATAGACAAACTAAAATAGAATAGGTGAACACGAATTATAAACGTGCTAAATGATAGTTGGCCCAAAAAGCCCGTTCTGACCCTGGAACGAAAATTGGATAACCCATATATCAAAGTAGGTATTTTAAAATATTCTGAACGCGATGGAAAAAGTTTCACGTCCAAATTCGATCGTATGAAGAAGTTATGCTGGAAACAATATTTCCAAATTGATTTTCAAATTGATTTCAATTAAAACGATTTCAAGGCGTTCCACGTTCGTACGATCAAACGACAAGTCCGATCGCTACGAAACTTGAAACTCTACAATAATTCACCGATACAGATCCGATGAAACTGGTTTCGTCGGATCTGTATCGGTGAATTATTGTAGAGTTTCAAGTTTCGTATACGATCAAACGACAAGTCCGATCGCTACGAAACTTGAAACTCTACAATAATTCACCGATACAAATCCGATGAAACTGGTTTCGTCGAAATCCGAGTCCGTGACCAAAATGGCTATTTTTATATTAATTAAATAAATTGATTAAATCAAATTTTATATTTTAAATCCTAAAATTTACAATTTATCATCTTTATATTACTCAAACAGTTACAATGATTTTACAAAAAGTTAGATGTCAAATAAATGTTGATTCAATCATATGTTTCAGCGTAAATTCAATTTTTATTACGTACATCAAATGAAAAATTATACTTTCAATAATTACACTGAAATCACCATTCATTCTTTTTATTCAACATTTGTTCACTTTTTGTTCCTTTAATACTTCTACATACATCCTGGATTTGTATAAATGGTTATAACGTGAAATCTTGTCTACTTCACATTTTAAATTAAGGTTTCTAAAACCAATAATATTATTTCCTTAGTCCAACGCCCTTTTACCCAAATTTATACTAATATAACCTTAAATTAGATTAATCCCTATTGCTTTCCCATTTAATTTATTTGACCCTATTAACGCAATAGTTAAACATTAATTTCACTTATTTGCAATGAATCCACTAATTTGATTTCAAATTTCAAATAAATAAATAAATCCTGGTTTTTTTTCACTTCTTAAATCACCCAAACGTCATATTAAAAAAATAAAGTTAACATTGATTGCATCTTATAGAATTAAGAAACTATAATGACAAATCAAAACTACACTAACTACCCAAATAGGCATCTTACAATGGTAACTATTCAACTTTTAATTACCTTTTAGTTTTATTTCAATTGTTCTCATTTATTCCTTACCAATGTTAGTTATCATTTATAAATGTTATGTCAGTTTCCTATTTTGTTGCAATATTTTTATTTATTCATCCATTACTGCATAACCTCATTTATTTCATTTTCTATCTTTACATTATATTCAGGTACAATTCTTACACCATTTTATTTATTGAAAAATTTATTCATATTACAAACAAAGACTTATATTACCATTTATATATGTTATTTTAGCCTTCATTTCAATATAAATTTATTAGTGTTTTTTTTCTACTAAATTTAATTACAAAACTTATTAATTTAAGCCAATTAAACTCACAAAATCTCCAGGTCATTACAAATTTCCATCTGGGTCCAAAATAAATAGAGTCGGTACCTAAATGTACCATTGATCTCGAGCCGCATCCCGCTTTAACAGAACTCGTGTGGATCTCATTGTATCCCTATAATGAGCGTAAGTGATCATGACCTACCCTGGATGTTTGAAACCTGTCTGAAAATCCTTGTACCCCTATATCGAGCATAAGTGATATATGATCCACTCGTAGATGATTGTTTTCATTTCCCCCTCCTAATCATCATGAATTCCTTGACAATCTCGCATAATGCCTCTACAAAAGAGGCGATGGGCATGTCACATATAATATGCTATTGTTGGAACTAAGCCAGCTTGCAGCAGAAGAAATGAAGTCTAAATATACTTAGAAATTTTCTAAGTTTCTTTTAAAAAAAACCAAATTTTATTTAACTTAATAAATAAAGTTTCACTTTAATTTAATGTGTATATAAGTTATAGTATATCAAATATACTCTTATATACACATTTGTGTTTAAATTTTACTTTTCGAATTTATTTAGAGAAGAAAATATTTTATTTCCATTCTCTTAACTCATTCAATTAATGAAGGGGTATAGATTTATTTAGAGAATGAAACTTTTCATTTTCTTTGTCTTAAATTATTCAATTAATGAGGGATCATAAAGTAAGATAGCGAAGACACTTTTCATATCCTTACCTTAATTAAATTATATATTTGATTAATAAAATAACATTAATGGCTAATCCAAATATGGCGTGAACTGTAAATATATCCACAGCAAATATTATGCAAGTGCAACATATATGGAGTGTGCATAGTCAGTGGTAATTGATATGTATACATAAAATAAACAAGAACAAATTGAATGGTTATTACACGGAAATTGAAATGGAAATAAATAATGGATGACGAGGGTGATTGATGCAGTTTCACTTTTAGTCAACTTAATTAATACAACATATTAATGATAATCAATAGGTACCATAATGTAAGAATATAGAAGATAAATAATGAATTGTATGTATACGTTATTATCTTAATTAGATAAGAGAAATTGTTTCATACTATGACAACATACAACATATGTAAAATAAATTTTGTATGAATATATACAAGTAGATCCAAAAATGAATATATGGATTTCAATCAAAGTTTTCTAATAATATAAATTAGATAGTTATTACAGTCAGTTTCAAAACTTTGATTTGTCATTAAAATTTATTTTATTCATATGTAAGTACTTAATGCAATAAAAAGTGCAAGTAATACATACATACAAACATACATACATACATACATATATTAACATCCAAAACTAAAATTACACTTTGTTATAAAAGATTAAAACATAGATCTACAATCGAAAAATTGTATTGATTTCATATAAATTTCATTTTTAACTCTAGATAGAATTCAATCAATAAACCTGAAAATGTAAATTTCCAGTTTTAAAGAAATGGAATTTAAACTAAATGTTAAAACATAGAATTAAAATAAAACATTGTATTTTAAAATATATAGATTTAGTTTCAATTTAACAAAGTAAAGAAAAACAGCTAATCAATTCTAACGTGTTAACATTCAGGTCTGAAGAATTACACTTTAATTAGAATGTTTAAAAACATTGATCTACACTTAAATATTGTTTTAAAAACATTAAAAAAATTAATTTTGCTCTATCAAATGAAAACTCAATCATATCATTCAACGAATAATTCAATCAATTTTTTGATCAAGCAAGACAGTAATACATCATACAAATTATGAAAATCAAATTAAATTTCCATCAAACATTGCAAAATCACCATCTATATATAGAAAATAACATACCTTGCTACTCAATCCTTAAAACACACCTTGTTGATGTTGCCTTTGATTTGCACCTTGAATGAAGAATGCTTCTAGATCCGATTGAATTACCTTATGATGTTTCCTAGAAATCACACCTTAAATGATGATATCTTCTTAGATCTTTAATATATATGCCTTATCCTTGCAAGAGATGGATGAACCATTTTTGTTTTTTGTTTTTTTATCGTTTTATTTGAAGTTGAAAGATTTTGGAAATCTTGTTTTTTGTCATGGAAAGTTAGGAAGAGAGAAAGAGATAAAATGAATGAGAATGAATCATAGATACAGAATGAATTGGAAAATATGTTTTATTTGAAAGAATAAAACTTTTCTCATTCTTTAATTAAAACTTCCCTAATTAATTCCCTTGATTGTTTTTCTCTCTCCAACCCTTCCTTTAAATGCATGTTGTCAAATGACATACAATTTTCATAAATCATGTCATCAAATGACATAAAATTTACATAAACCATTTCATACATTTATCTTTAAATTACATTGATATCGTATACTAATGCACGCAACTATAACTTGTATAAATGCATTAAAATAATTACCAAAAACTTTCAAACATCAAATAAAGAATAATTAATATTTCTCAAATATCAATTAATTTAATCAATTTACAATATACTATAAATTAATTACATCATGTGGTTTTCCAAAGAATTCATTATTACGGTTGTGCGACTCCAAGGTGTAAATTCAGTCGGCGATTAATATCAAACTATTTGAATATTAATGTTCACTCATCACTTAGTAGGTGGTGTGACATTTTGATTGAATTTATCGCTTAGGCATCTTTTGGTAAAATCCAATTTTACTTATTATAAGCGGTACACGATAGTGACAATTATTTACATCAATTCTTTTCGACAAAACTATATCACATTAGGACTTATAGAATTTGGTAACGGTCAAAATTCCAGTATCGTCCACGTTCAACTTTATAGTCCAAACACAAAGTCATTGTTCAATAATAACAATTATTATTAACCGAAGTGCTCTGGCTAGAGACTTTGACTTTAAGTTTACTTCAGTTGACAGTGATACTAACCTCATATAACCGAGGAGACAAATCCTCTCTTGAATATTGTTCCACTTTCAATGCTTCCACTCGACCCAACTATAGTCGTTCGATGGATGTCGCGCCATGATTTAACTATAATCAAAGCGGAGCTTCCACATTGAAGATCAATAGTATTCTCAAGTCGAGAGAATGTGTAATTAGTCACATCGATATTCTCTACTTGACGTTAGTTATATTAACCAATAGAAAACTATCGAGTAAGTCATTCCACAGGTATCCAATAACTATAAATGCGTAACCTCTTGGTGCCCCCAGTAGTCATGAGTAATACACTGCCCAACATTTGAAGAGCGCTACGTACTCTAGTTTCAATGAATACATCAATATCCAGTTTAATGCATTTTGACTAGGAATATTTAAAACGATACATTTGTTTCATTGTGATAAATTACTCATAGTTACAACACTTTGTAACTACCATCACAAAATATACCATTTATGGATTTTCTATTAAACATACTTCTAATTAAATTGATTAATTAATATAACCACTTTATATCAAGTAAATAATAGAAAGAAAATACCTTTATTTTGAACAAGATTAGTCGACTAGTTAGAAATATGTAACAAATTATATAATTTCCCCTAAGCATACCTCTAACTCTATCAATCTCCCACTTGCTCTTGGGGTCAATTATGAAATCTTATTCCAACTTCTCCAATCAGTTTTCTCAAAGCCAATTGGATCCGCCCCTTTGTGATTGGGTATGTTATTATGTTCTAATTATCTACCCTGTCAATCAGCTCTCTCCGATGGTGATAAACTATTTTATTATGTGGAACGATTCGGGGTATGTCTCTCGACTTCTTTATTAGATATAAGTTCTGTTACAAACTATAGTGTGACATTGTTATCATATAACAATGTTACGAGATTCTCAACATTTGGAATCGGCTCGGTTATAAATTTGTGCACTTATATTTTTTGTATACATTGTTTTTATCGCTACGCTATTCAACGCGATGTACTTTAGCTTTTTTCATTGGATCAGCCATGGTCTTCCATTTGGAACATTTCCATCATAAAAATTCTTGACTTGAATTTATTATTGACAAACTATACTCAATATCACTTTGAAGTTTGAGTCCGAACACTCTTTCATAAGGAGTTTTTGTTTCGGTAAACAATTCCCTAGTATTTTCATAAATACACAAGAACACTTCAAACAACCATTTAGTGATATCAATTTGGATTTGATATTTGCTTCATGTATTAAATACATAAACAAATCACGTTACCGTAGACAACATAACATGTATGATAACTTTTATTGCCAATGCATAAAGAACTAATCTCACATGCTCCATATTAGACAATTTAATAAGGTATATTTGCATATCAAGTGGGGACATTCCTGGTATCTTTTATATTCGTTATAAAAGACATCATTTACACTCTAAAGTTGAGCATTAAAACAACGAAGGTTGATTTTAACACAAGTGCATCGTTAAAATCAACAATGTGTTATTATAGTTTATAAATATCAATGTACCTTTTAACGTTCTTTCTTATGAACACATGCTTCCTTTGCATTTTGATTGATAATCAAACTATTTGATATTTCTATCAATTTTTTTTTAAATTTTGATGCTTATAAAATGATACTTTCTATTATTTCTTGGATCATATCCAAAAACCCACACACAAAGTCATGCTAGGTGGTAAATTTGTGAGTAAATTCAAATTAACTTGAGCACGTTGAATACTCAATCTATTACGCTAATTTCAACAATTGAAATTTGCGATATTGTTATTATCAACATTGCTTATTTAATTCCAACCGCATTAGTCTTACTTATAAGGACACAATAGCGGCCAATGAATAACATACCTTCGGTTACGACTATCAAAATCATATTTTGATAGCGTACTTGGAATTCTTTTGGATTTGCGCATCAACCGTATCATAGAGTCAACACTCTTAATGGTTTAATTAAGCAACCGAGGATTATATATTTTCGATATTGATAAGAAACTCATAATTTCAATTGTGCGAGAATACTTATTAAACACTCTAATAAGATGTTTTCGTTTAGGTTAGTTAATTTCATTTCATCTCATCTAATTAGTTCTATCTATAGATCGTATCTATTTCCATTTTACTGCAATAATTCCTTAAATAAATTCCTTCACAATGAAGTTTGTATTTCTTGAAACAACAGTTGTTTCTCAGTGCAACAGATTAGGTATTCATAAACGTTTTATAAGTTTCTTTATTTATAAAAATGATTTGGTTTTAGTTTACAAAACTTACGTTCAAAACATAAATATGTCATCTAATGACAGTCTATCCCAAAATCCTTTTGGGCAGATTCATACAAGTTCCCTTATGAACAATTATTACGTGCAATCTTTTGACTTGCACAACCTGCCAACTCCTTAACTTAGGATATGTTGGAGTTTCTTATAAACCCTTATCTTGTGTGAGTTTGTAAACTGGTTTGTAAACTATTATTCAGATGAAATAATATTAATCTTCTGTACTACTCTTAAATACATGACCTTATAGAAAGGAACCAACTCAACTTCACTCACAATTAATCGTACATTATCCAATAAAGTTCGATTATTTCTTATCGATGCGTCATTATGTATTACATGGAGGAGTGACTTTTTTTAGATTGAATCTTTATTCATTTTTAGGTATGTTTAAAACCCTTTCCAATATACTCACTCATTCGATTAAATTGAACAATTTCTATCCCATTTTAATTTATTTACTTTTGTTTTCTACTCTATGAGTTTACTATAAATATAATACATGTGTATCAAATACACATGTCCATGTCAGTGATAACTCATCGATGAATATGACGAAGTACATGGAACTATTTTGGTATTAATAAACTTACGGTTGCATATACACACACATATATATCAATCCGAAGAGTTCATCAACTCTTATGATGCTCCCACTAATAGGATGCACAACTCTTCAATTGTTAGTGATATAATTAACCAGTGTCATATGAATCATAATCATATAATAAAAATTATTTCTCAAAGCTATGACTTAATCTATAATTCCAAAATAATTGTAAATAATTTGAGATACTTTTGTATTGTCAGTGCATCACTTTTGTTGTGAAAACAATTACCACATCATAGTTTTTATTTCATACGAATATCCATAATATTCATATTGAAATATAGCTATTTCTATTTCTCGTCAATTACCGAAAAATAGTCATTATTTCATAAATAACGTTCGGTACATTTTATGATTTTTTTTCATAATACAATGCAATCAATAAGTGCTATATGGCATGCTCCTTCTATTTCTGTCACTGCTATAATAGCGTACTAAATTTGGAGGCCCATCATCCACTTAATACATTTTATTTATTTTATACTGTACCTAATTTGCAACGGAAAGTTCTTTGATCAACTATCCTAAACTCAAGGAAATAAATCAAATAGAAAACAATTTTCTATATGAAAGTATATTTTGAAATAGAAATCATATTTATTATTCCAATTGTAACGACCCAGAATTTTTGATAACTTGAATTTGAATATTTAATTTATTTTTAATATTAATAAGTGGAATTTTTAAGTCGAATAATTTATTTATCGAATATTTGGATTTAATGGGACAATTAAATCGATTTATTTAATAGTGAAATTCCACAAATAATTAAATATTGGGTTAAATATGATTGAAAATGATTTGGAAAATTTTGTTTTATCATATTGAAGTTATAGAAATGTTTTAGAACTTGTAAAACTGAATTTGGAGTTAATTTGTAAAAATTGAATATTTTAATATTTAATTATCGACTGAAAAATAGCCAATTTTTGAACAGTCTCGGAATTGAACGAAACGAGTTTCATTGGATCTGTAATAGTTAGTTATTATCGGATTTCAATTTTCGTAGCAATCGGATTTGTCGTTTGACCGTGGCAGCTCGAAACGCATCGATATCGTTTTAATTTTAATTCGGCGAGTTAAAATAGCCATTTTTCAAACGGTCTCGGATTTCGACGAAACTAGTTTCATCGGATCCGTAATGTGATATTATTGTAAGATTCCAAATTTCAAGTCGATCGGATTTATCGTTTGTCCGGTACAAGCCAAAACGCCTAGAAATCGTTTAAATCGGTTTTAATTTAAATTGATCGTTTAATTCTATATCTCACACATACGATCGAATTAGCTTACGAAACCCATTCCATTGTGTCCGGAACGCGGAAAAACCTTAGGATCGCCTGTCGGAACGCGTAGATTGGAGGTCGTTTGCATAAGTGTTAAATTGGAGATTTTATTGTTAAAATAATATTAATAACATGTATATACTAATTATTCTTTCTAAACCCTAGCCATTTTTGCTCAGCCGCCTCCACCCCAGTTAATGGCCGAAAATCACCAATTTATTTTCCAAATTATTTCTCAATCCGCTCATCGAATCGAGAAACTTCCAACATGAAAGTTGTAGAGCACGGTATGAACTACAAATCCAACGGTGGATCTCAGCTATCGTCGCCATTTGGATGAGATATTGAGCCGTGTCCCCTGGTTGTTGCGTGCGTTCCTCAAGGTGGAGGAGGGCGCCGAGCTTGGCCATGCTTGGGCCGATGGTGGCTTTTGTCGAGGGCTTTCATTTGGTGGCAGGGTGATGAAGTATCGATGCTCGTGGTGGTCGGAAAATCAAACCCTAGGTCGGCATGTGATGGGTTCAAGTGCGTGTTTTTGTTTCCTGGAGAGGAGTTACCGTGCGCGTGAAGAGAAGGAGAGCGGGAGGAAGCTAGTGCGTGCGGCCCACATGTGTTGGGTGAATTTTCTTTTTTTTTGTGTTAATTTAATTGAAATTTGAATTCGTGTCAACTTAAAATGCAATATCTTGTTCATGCGAGGTCCGATTGGGACGAATCAAAGTGCGTTGGGATCGTATGGTCGTGCTCTTCGCGATGAAGCTAGTCTGGAGTCGATTGGAGCTCGTTTGAATTTCGGGTAAAATTAAACGTTCGTTTAATTTTATTCGAAACGAACGCCGAAACCGGAAATAAAATCAAGGTGAGAACTCCTCACTCAATCGAACAGTTTGGTTTAAAATTTTAAATAGTTAATGTTGATTGATGATTGCTGTTTGATTGTGCTAGTAGATATAGTAGGATATATACTATATATAGCGATATATATATATTGGCATATGTATATATCGGATTTGATTCCCCGCCTCGTATAGCGGATGAGACCCTATTGCGCCGCCTATTAAGCGGATATTTTATAAAATCCCATATACCGCGATATTCCACCTTGAAGTGGAATTGGTATTGTGCTAACGTCTGTGGATGCAGGGTAACAGGTTGGAGGGATCCAACTGGATTCCTCACATATTTATTTGTTTATAAATATTGTGTTGATTGTTAACTATCATATCGATATATGATGTTTATTCCCGTGATTGACCATTTGATGCGGTTGCATCATCGGATTCATTTTTAAAAAAAGTTAAAAATAACGATTTTGAATTTAAAAGGATTTTTAAGTAATTTTTCAAGTATATGTTTTATTAAATTTTGAACTTGATTCATTTTAAATAAATTAAGATTTTAAATACTAAAGTTATAAAACTATGATTTTTATGAAATATAACCAAAAGGAAAATTTTAAAATAAATAGATTTATAAAATAGTTAAATTGGGTTTTTGGGTAATTTTTATTAATAGTTTATGTAAAAGATTTTATAAATTGATATCTATAAATTTAAAAATTTTGGAATTATAAGACGGGTTATTAAGTGTTAAAATGAAGTATAAAAATGGATTTCATTTAAACTATAGTTTTATAAATTATGAAAGTTATGAAATGAATTGATGTTGAAAATAAAAGTTTATAAGTAATTAACTTATAAAATGGCTTTGGGCATTTAAAAGGGGATTTTTATAGAAATTGTTAATAAAGGAGGTTTTTATAAGTTGAAAACTATTATAAAAGGTGAGAAATCTTATCAGTAATAAGATTAACAATTTGTGAAGTTTTAAAAGGAACGACTTGGTAAATAAATAATATTTTAAGTATTTGACTTATAATACGAACTTTTGGTATAGAAATTGGGTTTATAAATTGAATTGGCTTAATAAAAGAGATTTCTAAACCGAAGTTATTAATAGAAATAGAATTTATAAACGTTGTTTATAAATTTGAAATCAATGTAATTTGGTAAATTGAATTTAGAATTGTTAAAGGGGTTACATTCACTCTTTTAAACGATGAGTATATTATTAAGTCAAATGGGCATGTTTTGGGAGAAGAATGTTTTAAAGGGAATTTTAAAACGATTTTAAGATGCTCTAAAATGCATTAAGTATCGAATACTGGGATTTCAACATTCATTGTTGAAATAGACGTTTTCGAGAAATAAAAGGAAATGAATACGTAGATTTCAACATTCATTGTTGAAATAGGCGTTTTCGAGAAATAAAAGGAAATGAATACGTAGATTTCAACATTCATTGTTGAAATAGGCGTTTTCGAGAAAATGAGGAAATGATGGACTATAACACTGTTGTTATAGTGAATGGTTTCCAAATGGAAATATTTTGTGTAGTATTGGAATGTATGTTTCTATTTTTATTTTGAAACCCTATTCCAGTGATTTTGGGTTGTCGTGACGGTGTTTTACGCAACATTCGTTTTGACCCAAGTAAAAGTGAATAGAAGAATGTTTTCCTTAAAAGAATGAAATATATACTTGGCTATGGTTAAGTATATCGAATATTTTCAAATTATTGAAAATAAATAAAATTTGTGAATCCTTATTATTAAATAAGTATGGGAATGCTTTTCCAATATGAAATGAAATGTTTTTGAGAATTTATCTTTTTGAAGATAAATTGAGATTGAATAACTGAAATCTATTGAAAACGTTAGGTCAGTAGATATTTTGAAATATAAATTCACTATGGAATTTATAAAAGGAAGGGAAATTTGTTTAAAAATAAATATTGATTTATTTTGAAGTATGGAAATCAATTTACGAATTTGGAACGTAAATTTAAAATAAATCGGTAAAGATTTATTCGATGATTCGAAATCTGTTTTCAAAGGGTATAAATGATGTAAAGTGATTTGAAATTGGTTTTCAAATGGTTGAGGTGTTTAATTTGAAATGGGTTTTCAAATGGATAAAGTGTGGAAAATTTTATCGTGAAGTGGTTTTGGTAAATCAAATAATTTGGGCAATTATTTGGAAATTGTGTATATATATCTTGTAAAGATATTTTGGGACTTAATAATTTTGGAAAAATTATTTGGAATCTGATGATGTGGCGCATCTTTATTGATAGTTAAATAACCGACTATCAGTATTTACCCTTGGATGGTAATTGTTGTGATTGTTGAAATTGAATGCTACACTTATTTTTAAAAATAAGCGCTCGCTATTCGGTTTAGCCGGGAGAGGACCTTTGTGTCATATATCCCATTCCGAATATGCGATACGTCGTTTGGATTGCATCTGAAGACCGGTGTTGAAGACCGGGTATTTGTGAGAACGATAGGATGACCTATCGATTGTCTCCGCATCGTTAGCTACGATATGGAGATTTCCTTTGTGATGGGAAATTTTATCGGGATTGTGAATACCCGGATTGCAAGGGCTTCTTTGGAAGTGCCTTCGGTTCTGTTCGAACCCGGAACAGACTTGTATGGTTACGTGTCTGACATTACGTTTTGAGAGATAGAGCAGATTTCTTTCAAATACATTTCTGTTGGTGGCGGAGAATTTATTCTCTTAGCTTAACACCCTTCTCTGAGACGTACGAGCTCAGAGGTTATGTAGTTGAAGGTTATCAGCGATATTTCCCAATCTGGTAATGTGGCATGCTGAGTGCTGCTGTGTGATGATCATTGGTTGATCGTTTGGATATGATCATTTGTTTGATCATTTATCTTTGTGATTATTGCTTTGGTCATCTGTGGACCCGAAGCATGGCTTTGTTACACAAAGCGTAGCTTTGTGGACGAGACTTCGTCAGGACCTCACTCCCCGGAAATGGTCGAAACAGGAATATGCGGCAAGGTTATGAGGGTCGCGCCCTTTAGGGTATGTCATTTCCTTCTGGAAAAGGGTGGTATCATGGTATGGAGCCCAGATGCTTACTCATGTTGATACACTATATATATTTCTGTGTGTGGTGTTGTTGCGAGCGCTCGGATAAAGGTCCCAAAGGACCGGGGGATGACATATTCGTGTAGTAGTTACCTAGTTACAGAGGTAACCCGGCCTTGTGTTGGCAGAGATCTAACCGTAACGTTAGTTTCTCGGGACGTCCCGCCAGAGGCGATCCCATGTGGCAGTGGGAAGTTCCTTAGCCTGACCATTTGTTGGAAATCCAATCAAAACAATACGCGCCTTGTACGGTTTTAGTTGTATTACCTGCCATTCACTTATGGTGGTCACCACTGTTTGGATGGTAGCTATAGTAGGCATAGTTCGGAATGTCTATGCTGGCTAGGATTTATATTCTACTTTCGAATTGTTTTCTACACTATGCACTAGTAATAATATCAAAAATGATTTGATTTTCGCGTAGTAAGCATCTTTGACTATCATAAGGAGAAATCTCCTCCAATTCTGCGTTTGCATTGTGTGTGTGGCGGGAGGCCTTATGGTAGTTTCATTTTCCAAAAAGCATTGCGGATTTAAAAATTTAAATTTTCTTGTTGCTTGTTTAAAGATAAACTGTTTTGAGTTCTCACACCAGTCCCATGACTGACCTGGAGTTTATTGTTCCTTTCTTAAACTCTGGGTGCCCACTATTTTCCACACGGGCAGTCTAGAGTTAGGTTATCAGGTTATTCTGGATTCGGGAGTTGCTGAGCAGATCTGGAGGCGAGCCAGATAGCGTAGTCTATTATCTATTGTATATATATCTTTTCTTTTTCCGCTGTTGTTGTTGTACACTCTGATTGATGTAATGTAATGTGCTGTAATGTATAAAAAGGTATAGTTCTTTTGTTTTAATGAATATTCATTTATCTATTATATGTTGTTCCGCTGCGACTGTGAGATTCTGATATTGTTCCTGTTCTGTTACTTGTTTTTGTTTCTTCTCTCCTTTCTTTCTTCTATCTTTCTCTCTCTTCTCCTACCTCTTTCTTCTTCTTCTTAAACCCTAACGGTTCGATTTTTCGGCAACGAAAAATCTCGATCGTTACATTTGGTATCAGAGCATGTGGTTAAGCGACAACCATGGTTCTGTTGGGTATTACTCATTAGAGATAGAGTCAGCAGTACTCTAGAATGAGTGTGAGTGTAATAATAGATATGAGCGCGTATTTGTTAGTGAATATAAAATTGTTTTATATTGTGATGATTGGTTTATTGAGTGGCATATGAACCTTCGTCGGCACAGTCTGTACAACTGGATCGAAGGGGTTTCTAAACACTTGAATAGAACAATTCGACATGATATTGTTTTAAATTGGGTAAATGAAATAATTTTACCTTGATTATATTTTCTATATAAGAAAATAATTTTTTCAAGAATTATTGAAGTGTGTGTATAATTGATTGTTTGATTGTTTGAAATATATATATATATATAAGTTAATTAAAAGTTGTTTGAATAAGTTATATAAAAACAACTATCGTAAAAAGAATAATTGTATAAGCTAATGAATTATAAGTATGGAATTATAATTAAAATGATTTACAATTGTAAAATAATCTTATGTATATAAGAAGTGAAATTTTATAAGTAAGATTTATAAATGTAATTTATAAATAAAGGGAAATTTTGAAAGAATATTTAGCATTGATTTCACTATGGTTACTGGGAAATAATAAGGATGATGACTGCAGCATCATCAGTATCATTTTCGAGTTTCTATGTGATGGATTTGCTACAATAATGAATTTAAAATTGAAGCTTTGTTGTAGTAAACAAATTTGAAATTAAAATTCAACTTGAAATTGTCAAATATAAGTGAAAAAAAGGGGTTTTGAACTTATAATATGAGTTGGAAGTTGAATAATAAGTTGTATAACTTATAGAATGAGAAAATGTAAGTAAAACCAATTATTGAAGTGGTTAAACAATTAAGTTAAGTAAAATGAAATACGAATTTGATTGTTGATATGAATTTGACTTAAGTAAAAGTTAAATAGAATTTACTTTAGAATTGGAAACCGAATTGGATTGATAAGTGGAAACTTAAGTTTATTTGAACAAATTATGTTAAATGGAATAGAGTTTGAAATGAATTAGGAGAATACTTAAGTTGAATAGTGGAAGTAAATGTAAATGAAGTTGAATGGAATATAACTTGAGTAATGTTGAAAGAATTGATGTTGATATCAAAATAAAATGAATAAAGTGAATTAATGAAATCGTTAAATGATGTGAACTTGAGTTATATAAATGAAATTCAATTTTTATATGTAAAAAGAATTGGCAACTGAATTAAAGTATGGATTGAATGTTAATTAATCGAATGTGAATAAGTTGATATGAAATGATGTATGTAAGTGTAAATTCATTTCGAGCTAGTTGAATAATTGAATGAAAATCAGTTGAATGTTAAATCAATTGGAATTAAAACTGTTGAACCAAATTGAATGTAGTGAGAGAAAAACTAATAATTTGGTTTTATTGGATATACATTGGTTGTTATTCGCTTGTTGGTTGATTGTATGTAAATTCATTAAGTGTTAATGAAATTGAATTAGCGCATTTGAAAACTATGTAATTGAATTCAAATTGAAAGTGAAGTAAATAAATTTGAATAGAATTGAATTCGAGTTGATTTGAAAGTGAACCAATGTGAATTTAATTAGTGAATGTAAACTAATGGGAAATGAATGAGAAAGAATATGCAACTTCAATAGTAAACTAAAAATGTATAAGAAGCATATGTTGAAAGGTTTTGTAATTGAATTGGCAAAATGATTTGAATGTTGAAGTTGGAATTGTGTACTACTATTAGCAGGATATACAGGTGTATAATGGAATTGGGATTTGATTTTGAAGTTAAAAAATTGAATTGCTCGACAAAAAGGTACGTATTTCAATTTTAGTATGAGATTTGATGATTTCCTTCTCCAGCCACTTGGCTTTCTCTTTTCTTTTTGATTCTGAGGGGCCGTGGTGCCATTTTGTAGTCGTACCGATCGAGCCGCGCAAAGGAGACGCTGGCGAAATTTTTCGAAAATTTAGGGAGTTAGAAAATTTTTGAGAAAATTTTGAAAAGTTTGAAATTTGAATTTAAATTTAAATTTGAATTGTTGAGTAAACAATGTTGTTTGAAACCTATAATTGAAGTTGGAAAGCTAATTGAAATGATAGTAAATCTTTAATAAAAGATTTGTGTTAGAAAGTTGATAAAACTAATTGATTTTTGAAAAATAATAAACGGATTAGGATCGTTCTCCTTAACTTGCAATTTCGAGGACGAAATTCTTTTAAGGGGGGAAGATTGTAACGACCCAGAATTTTTGATAACTTGAATTTGAATATTTAATTTATTTTTAATATTAATAAGTGGAATTTTTAAGTCGAATAATTTATTTATCGAATATTTGGATTTAATGGGACAATTAAATCGATTTATTTAATAGTGAAATTCCACAAATAATTAAATATTGGGTTAAATATGATTGAAAATGATTTGGAAAATTTTGTTTTATCATATTGAAGTTATAGAAATGTTTTAGAACTTGTAAAACTGAATTTGGAGTTAATTTGTAAAAATTGAATATTTTAATATTTAATTATCGACTGAAAAATAGCCAATTTTTGAACAGTCTCGGAATTGAACGAAACGAGTTTCATTGGATCTGTAATAGTTAGTTATTATCGGATTTCAATTTTCGTAGCAATCGGATTTGTCGTTTGACCGTGGCAGCTCGAAACGCATCGATATCGTTTTAATTTTAATTCGGCGAGTTAAAATAGCCATTTTTCAAACGGTCTCGGATTTCGACGAAACTAGTTTCATCGGATCCGTAATGTGATATTATTGTAAGATTCCAAATTTCAAGTCGATCGGATTTATCGTTTGTCCGGTACAAGCCAAAACGCCTAGAAATCGTTTAAATCGGTTTTAATTTAAATTGATCGTTTAATTCTATATCTCACACATACGATCGAATTAGCTTACGAAACCCATTCCATTGTGTCCGGAACGCGGAAAAACCTTAGGATCGCCTGTCGGAACGCGTAGATTGGAGGTCGTTTGCATAAGTGTTAAATTGGAGATTTTATTGTTAAAATAATATTAATAACATGTATATACTAATTATTCTTTCTAAACCCTAGCCATTTTTGCTCAGCCGCCTCCACCCCAGTTAATGGCCGAAAATCACCAATTTATTTTCCAAATTATTTCTCAATCCGCTCATCGAATCGAGAAACTTCCAACATGAAAGTTGTAGAGCACGGTATGAACTACAAATCCAACGGTGGATCTCAGCTATCGTCGCCATTTGGATGAGATATTGAGCCGTGTCCCCTGGTTGTTGCGTGCGTTCCTCAAGGTGGAGGAGGGCGCCGAGCTTGGCCATGCTTGGGCCGATGGTGGCTTTTGTCGAGGGCTTTCATTTGGTGGCAGGGTGATGAAGTATCGATGCTCGTGGTGGTCGGAAAATCAAACCCTAGGTCGGCATGTGATGGGTTCAAGTGCGTGTTTTTGTTTCCTGGAGAGGAGTTACCGTGCGCGTGAAGAGAAGGAGAGCGGGAGGAAGCTAGTGCGTGCGGCCCACATGTGTTGGGTGAATTTTCTTTTTTTTTTGTGTTAATTTAATTGAAATTTGAATTCGTGTCAACTTAAAATGCAATATCTTGTTCATGCGAGGTCCGATTGGGACGAATCAAAGTGCGTTGGGATCGTATGGTCGTGCTCTTCGCGATGAAGCTAGTCTGGAGTCGATTGGAGCTCGTTTGAATTTCGGGTAAAATTAAACGTTCGTTTAATTTTATTCGAAACGAACGCCGAAACCGGAAATAAAATCAAGGTGAGAACTCCTCACTCAATCGAACAGTTTGGTTTAAAATTTTAAATAGTTAATGTTGATTGATGATTGCTGTTTGATTGTGCTAGTAGATATAGTAGGATATATACTATATATAGCGATATATATATATTGGCATATGTATATATCGGATTTGATTCCCCGCCTCGTATAGCGGATGAGACCCTATTGCGCCGCCTATTAAGCGGATATTTTATAAAATCCCATATACCGCGATATTCCACCTTGAAGTGGAATTGGTATTGTGCTAACGTCTGTGGATGCAGGGTAACAGGTTGGAGGGATCCAACTGGATTCCTCACATATTTATTTGTTTATAAATATTGTGTTGATTGTTAACTATCATATCGATATATGATGTTTATTCCCGTGATTGACCATTTGATGCGGTTGCATCATCGGATTCATTTTTAAAAAAAGTTAAAAATAACGATTTTGAATTTAAAAGGATTTTTAAGTAATTTTTCAAGTATATGTTTTATTAAATTTTGAACTTGATTCATTTTAAATAAATTAAGATTTTAAATACTAAAGTTATAAAACTATGATTTTTATGAAATATAACCAAAAGGAAAATTTTAAAATAAATAGATTTATAAAATAGTTAAATTGGGTTTTTGGGTAATTTTTATTAATAGTTTATGTAAAAGATTTTATAAATTGATATCTATAAATTTAAAAATTTTGGAATTATAAGACGGGTTATTAAGTGTTAAAATGAAGTATAAAAATGGATTTCATTTAAACTATAGTTTTATAAATTATGAAAGTTATGAAATGAATTGATGTTGAAAATAAAAGTTTATAAGTAATTAACTTATAAAATGGCTTTGGGCATTTAAAAGGGGATTTTTATAGAAATTGTTAATAAAGGAGGTTTTTATAAGTTGAAAACTATTATAAAAGGTGAGAAATCTTATCAGTAATAAGATTAACAATTTGTGAAGTTTTAAAAGGAACGACTTGGTAAATAAATAATATTTTAAGTATTTGACTTATAATACGAACTTTTGGTATAGAAATTGGGTTTATAAATTGAATTGGCTTAATAAAAGAGATTTCTAAACCGAAGTTATTAATAGAAATAGAATTTATAAACGTTGTTTATAAATTTGAAATCAATGTAATTTGGTAAATTGAATTTAGAATTGTTAAAGGGGTTACATTCACTCTTTTAAACGATGAGTATATTATTAAGTCAAATGGGCATGTTTTGGGAGAAGAATGTTTTAAAGGGAATTTTAAAACGATTTTAAGATGCTCTAAAATGCATTAAGTATCGAATACTGGGATTTCAACATTCATTGTTGAAATAGACGTTTTCGAGAAATAAAAGGAAATGAATACGTAGATTTCAACATTCATTGTTGAAATAGGCGTTTTCGAGAAATAAAAGGAAATGAATACGTAGATTTCAACATTCATTGTTGAAATAGGCGTTTTCGAGAAAATGAGGAAATGATGGACTATAACACTGTTGTTATAGTGAATGGTTTCCAAATGGAAATATTTTGTGTAGTATTGGAATGTATGTTTCTATTTTTATTTTGAAACCCTATTCCAGTGATTTTGGGTTGTCGTGACGGTGTTTTACGCAACATTCGTTTTGACCCAAGTAAAAGTGAATAGAAGAATGTTTTCCTTAAAAGAATGAAATATATACTTGGCTATGGTTAAGTATATCGAATATTTTCAAATTATTGAAAATAAATAAAATTTGTGAATCCTTATTATTAAATAAGTATGGGAATGCTTTTCCAATATGAAATGAAATGTTTTTGAGAATTTATCTTTTTGAAGATAAATTGAGATTGAATAACTGAAATCTATTGAAAACGTTAGGTCAGTAGATATTTTGAAATATAAATTCACTATGGAATTTATAAAAGGAAGGGAAATTTGTTTAAAAATAAATATTGATTTATTTTGAAGTATGGAAATCAATTTACGAATTTGGAACGTAAATTTAAAATAAATCGGTAAAGATTTATTCGATGATTCGAAATCTGTTTTCAAAGGGTATAAATGATGTAAAGTGATTTGAAATTGGTTTTCAAATGGTTGAGGTGTTTAATTTGAAATGGGTTTTCAAATGGATAAAGTGTGGAAAATTTTATCGTGAAGTGGTTTTGGTAAATCAAATAATTTGGGCAATTATTTGGAAATTGTGTATATATATCTTGTAAAGATATTTTGGGACTTAATAATTTTGGAAAAATTATTTGGAATCTGATGATGTGGCGCATCTTTATTGATAGTTAAATAACCGACTATCAGTATTTACCCTTGGATGGTAATTGTTGTGATTGTTGAAATTGAATGCTACACTTATTTTTAAAAATAAGCGCTCGCTATTCGGTTTAGCCGGGAGAGGACCTTTGTGTCATATATCCCATTCCGAATATGCGATACGTCGTTTGGATTGCATCTGAAGACCGGTGTTGAAGACCGGGTATTTGTGAGAACGATAGGATGACCTATCGATTGTCTCCGCATCGTTAGCTACGATATGGAGATTTCCTTTGTGATGGGAAATTTTATCGGGATTGTGAATACCCGGATTGCAAGGGCTTCTTTGGAAGTGCCTTCGGTTCTGTTCGAACCCGGAACAGACTTGTATGGTTACGTGTCTGACATTACGTTTTGAGAGATAGAGCAGATTTCTTTCAAATACATTTCTGTTGGTGGCGGAGAATTTATTCTCTTAGCTTAACACCCTTCTCTGAGACGTACGAGCTCAGAGGTTATGTAGTTGAAGGTTATCAGCGATATTTCCCAATCTGGTAATGTGGCATGCTGAGTGCTGCTGTGTGATGATCATTGGTTGATCGTTTGGATATGATCATTTGTTTGATCATTTATCTTTGTGATTATTGCTTTGGTCATCTGTGGACCCGAAGCATGGCTTTGTTACACAAAGCGTAGCTTTGTGGACGAGACTTCGTCAGGACCTCACTCCCCGGAAATGGTCGAAACAGGAATATGCGGCAAGGTTATGAGGGTCGCGCCCTTTAGGGTATGTCATTTCCTTCTGGAAAAGGGTGGTATCATGGTATGGAGCCCAGATGCTTACTCATGTTGATACACTATATATATTTCTGTGTGTGGTGTTGTTGCGAGCGCTCGGATAAAGGTCCCAAAGGACCGGGGGATGACATATTCGTGTAGTAGTTACCTAGTTACAGAGGTAACCCGGCCTTGTGTTGGCAGAGATCTAACCGTAACGTTAGTTTCTCGGGACGTCCCGCCAGAGGCGATCCCATGTGGCAGTGGGAAGTTCCTTAGCCTGACCATTTGTTGGAAATCCAATCAAAACAATACGCGCCTTGTACGGTTTTAGTTGTATTACCTGCCATTCACTTATGGTGGTCACCACTGTTTGGATGGTAGCTATAGTAGGCATAGTTCGGAATGTCTATGCTGGCTAGGATTTATATTCTACTTTCGAATTGTTTTCTACACTATGCACTAGTAATAATATCAAAAATGATTTGATTTTCGCGTAGTAAGCATCTTTGACTATCATAAGGAGAAATCTCCTCCAATTCTGCGTTTGCATTGTGTGTGTGGCGGGAGGCCTTATGGTAGTTTCATTTTCCAAAAAGCATTGCGGATTTAAAAATTTAAATTTTCTTGTTGCTTGTTTAAAGATAAACTGTTTTGAGTTCTCACACCAGTCCCATGACTGACCTGGAGTTTATTGTTCCTTTCTTAAACTCTGGGTGCCCACTATTTTCCACACGGGCAGTCTAGAGTTAGGTTATCAGGTTATTCTGGATTCGGGAGTTGCTGAGCAGATCTGGAGGCGAGCCAGATAGCGTAGTCTATTATCTATTGTATATATATCTTTTCTTTTTCCGCTGTTGTTGTTGTACACTCTGATTGATGTAATGTAATGTGCTGTAATGTATAAAAAGGTATAGTTCTTTTGTTTTAATGAATATTCATTTATCTATTATATGTTGTTCCGCTGCGACTGTGAGATTCTGATATTGTTCCTGTTCTGTTACTTGTTTTTGTTTCTTCTCTCCTTTCTTTCTTCTATCTTTCTCTCTCTTCTCCTACCTCTTTCTTCTTCTTCTTAAACCCTAACGGTTCGATTTTTCGGCAACGAAAAATCTCGATCGTTACACCAATGTTAAGTATCAATCATAATTATTACAATTCTCATTTCCGTTGTTTCTTTATGAAGTAAACATGATGATTCACTCTCTTCATCCTAACTATGCCTTAGATCATATCTACTCTTGTATATTCGCTATTATTTCTAAATGGTCAAATCATTCAAAACAAAACCCTTACTACAATATCATAACAAACTCTTTACAAAAGCGCATTCAGTTATCCTTAGCTTTTAAGGATATTAGGTATGTTCCGTTTTACTTAAACTGATCAAACTAACATTTCAGCGATCGAGTACTTTGATTTACATTGTAGTTTTGGACCAGTGTTACGTTTAACATGATACCATCATTTTGTAATCAGTCAGATTTAACACTCGATCTCACACTAAGTTTTTGTTTGGTTTTTCGGATAAACTAATTTCATCGAAATATAGTACACTAAAAACTTTAACTGTGACGACCCTAAATTTTGGACAATTTAAATTGAAAATATTTAATTTATTTTTAAATATTTGAATGATGGTTTAGCTTGAATTCCCAATATAACTATGAATTTGGCGATTAAATTTTAAAATTTAATCTATTGAAAAGTTGGATAAAAATTTGAATCTTCAGTTTTAAGCTGATAAAAAATATTTCAAAGGCTTGTAAAATTCATATTGATAATACTGAAGATAATAAAAACTTCAGAAATTAATTTGAATGTGATTTTTTCAGTTTTGGATTATATCGTTTGAATCGATATTTAAAAAATAGCCTTCCGAGACACAATCTCGGAATTCAACGAAACCAGTTCCATTGGATCCGGAATATTGTATTATTATCGAATTTCAATTTTCGTAGCCTTTGGAGTGATCGTTTGGCCGTACGTTAAGTAAACGCGTTGAAATTTATATCGAATTCAATTTAAATTTAAATTTATATTTGGTCAACATCAGTTAAAATTATATCTACATCAGTACTTTGCCTTCCCCATCAAAAAACTGTAGCGAGGTAATGCAAACACGTTAATTTCAAATCGTGTCACCCTTTTTTTCTTTACCTCACGCAACCTTCCTGTAAAAGAAACAACTAGTCTTCGTTCCTCCTTTTTCAAACAAAACGAAATCGCGCAGTTCAAAATCATGGTCGCTTCTGAGAAAAAAAAGACAGTCTCGTTCTAAACAAATTAAACTCCTCTCCAAAATAATTTTAAACGATTCAGTCATTTATCGAGTTCGATTCGAATCGAGGCTGTGTTTCTCTCGTCTGCAGTTTCGATCGAGATTTCTCTCTTTCCTTCCTACTGTTTAAAGTCGATCGAGTTCGGGAACCAAGGCGCGGAGGCGCGTTCAACTTCGTGGAGGGTTCGTGAGTGGCTCCGTTGAGCCTCGCGAGTTCGATATCGCGTTCAAATGGGTTCGTGTAGGGCATGATTAGGAGTGAACAGCAACGTTGTGATGGCAATGGAAAGCATGACTCAGGAATCGAGTGGGATCTCAGGCAGATTGATGGAGTCGAGCACGTGTGCGAGGCGCAGCGGCATCGTGTCGAGGTGGGACAACTCCGTTCAAGCTTGCTGGACTTGGCGACTCTTAGTAGCGAGGCATTAATTTAATTTAAGTTTTTATATCGATTAGGAATTTTGATTTAGATACAAAAAGAAATGCAGTTTTCCAATTTATGTATATAAACAGGTGTAGAGAAATAATAATACGGTAAAGTGTATAGATAAAGAAAAAATAAAAAAATGTGTATATGTGTTATAACATATGACTTTAAAACAAAAAATAATTACAGTAGTTGAAGAAAAATAAATGTTTGGTGGTTAGTTTATTTTATTAATCTATTCAGTCATTTTAACTACTAAAAATAATTGATTAAAAGGGGATTTGTTAAAAAAAATGTTAGTTTAAAAATCAAAATTGTTAGTTGATTAAATTTATTAAAGAAAAATGGGTTTAAGAAATTTAAGTACTAGGTTAAATTAGATAAATCTATTAAATGTGAATTTATTATTCGATTTATTTTGAATATTAATTAAAATTTTATGATTGATATACAAGGTCTAAAATAGTGAAGGAATCAAGCCGAAAATGGAAAGGGATTGCGAAACAAAAGCAAAGGTGAGAACTTCTCACTCAATCAAAATTGTTTCGATTTAAATTTTAAATAGTTAGATTTAAAATTGCTTGATTGTGTGATTGAACGATAAATTATTATCAGTTGTTTTGAAATAGACCCTATGCGCCGTATATTAAGCGGATGTTATGTATTAAACACATATACTGCGATATTCCATCTTGTAGTGGAATTGGTATTATATATGTACTTGGAGTTGATTTTCCCGCATTATATAGCGGATGAGACCCTATTGCACCGCATAATAGCGGATAATATTTTATATAAACCCATGTACCGTGATATTCCGTAATGGAACGGAATTGGTATTGTGCTAACATTTGTGGATGCAGGGAAACATGTTGGAGGGATCCAACTGGATTCCTCAACAGTATTGATTTATTTACAGATATTTGAGATATATTCTGTTATCATATGATATATAATGTTTTGGATGCCGTGATTGTTATATTTAGTGTTGTTGCAGCATTAGGCCTATTTTGGAAAAAAATGTTTAAGTGATGATTTTCAAATTTAAAAGGATTTTAAAGTGATTTTTGAAAGTATACATTTTATTAAATTTTGAAATTGATTCATTTTAAATAAATAAACGTTATAATTTTAATGTTATAAAATTTAAGATTTTTTAGAAAATATAGTTAAAATGTGATTTTAGAAATGTGGAGTTAATGATTTTATAAAATAGTTTAAATCGAGATTTTTGAATTTTCATAAACGGTTTATATAAAAGATTTATAAAATTGATATTTATAAATTAAAAATATTGGAATTATAAAACGAGTTTTTTGGTGTTAAAATGAAATAATAAATGGATGGATTTAGTAAGTAAATGAAATTTATAGATTTATAAATTGAGAAGTTATAAAATGAATAGATTTTGTAAAATAAAAGATTTATAGTTAAATTTACTTATAATATGGATTTTGGCGTGTAAATGGGATATGGATAGAATTTGTTAATAAAGTGATTTTATAAGTTGGAGTTGTTATAAAATATAAATGGGATTTATAAACATCGTTTTATAAATCCGAAATCGACTTATTTTGATAAGTCAATTATTTTAGATTTTTAAAGGAAATATATTCGCGATTTTGGACGGTGGATAATCCTTTAAATAAAATGTGTAGAAAAATGTTGAATTTGGTTAACGAAGAATATTCACGATTTTGGGACAGTGAATAATATATTAAAGTGTTTTGGGGAAGTGATATTTTAAATAGAATTAAAACGATTTGAAGTTGTTTTAAAATGTGTTAAGGATCGAAACCTTCGGTTTTAACATTTCATTGTTGAAATAGACGTTTTCGAGAAAAAAAGAGGAAAAGATGGACTATGACACTGTTGTTATAGTAAATGATTTTCGAAAGGAATTGTTTTATATCGTATTGGGATTTAAATATCTATCTTAACTTCGAATCCCTATACTAGTGATTTTGGGTTTTCGTAACGCTGTTTTACGCAACATTCGTTTGGACCCAAATAAATGCGTTTAAGAGAATGTTTTCCTTAAAGAAGGAAATATATACTTAATCGTGTTTTAAGTATATCGAATATTTTCTAAGTATTGGAAATAAATGGATTTGTGAATTACTTATTGTTAAATAAGTATTTGGAAATGTTTTCCAATGTAGAAATTGAAATGGTTTAGATGATATATCTTTTTAAAGATAAGTTGAAGCGAATATTTGGCAAGTTAATTTAATTTTATGGAAGATTAATAAAAAGGGTCTAGTGATTGTTATGGTGCGGGATATTTGTTTATTGGCCTTGATAGTTAAATAACCGACTATCAATATTTACCTTTAAATGGGTATTTGTTATGATTTCTTAAATTTGAATGCTACACTTATTTTGAAAATAAGCGCTCGTTATTCGGTTTAGCCGGGAGAGGACCTTTGTGTCATAAATCCCATTCCGAATAGTGATATGTCGTAATGGATAGCATTTGAAGACCGGTGTTGGAGACGAGATATTTTTGAAAACGGAAGGATTACCGTCGAATGTTTCTGCATCGGTTGATCTCCGATATAGAGATTTTATCACCCTTTGTGATGGGAAGTCCGGTCGTGATTAGTGAATATCCGGATTGCAAGGGTTTCTTTAGAAGCGCCTTCGGTTCTGTTCAAACCCAGAATGGACTTGTATGGATGTGTGTCTGACATTACAATTTGAGATGTAAAGCTGGTTTCTATGAAATATATTTCTGTTGGTGGCGGAGAATTTATTCTCTTAGCTTAACACCCTTCTCTGACACGTACGAGCTCAAAGGTTATGTAGTTGATGGTTACTAGTGATATATTCCCAAATTGGTAATGTGGCATACGAAGTGCTGTTGAGCATTTGTTGATCAAAGTGTGGATTTTGTATAAAGCGTAGCTTTGTAGACGAGACTTCGTCGGACCTCACACCCCGGTAATGGTCAAAATAGGAAAGATGCAGCAAGGTTGTTAGGGGATAGTGCCTCCTTAGTGAACGTCATTTCCTTCTGGATAGAGGTGGTATTATGGTATGGAGGCCTGATACTTAACATATGTTGTGCTGCAAACTTATTATTTTATGGTTGTTGGTGAATCCCGGGATTTAGGTCGGTTACGACCGAGGGATGGCATATTCGTGTCAGTAGTTGCCCAGCTAGGGGTAACCCAGCCTTGTGTTGGCGGAGATCCAGTTAGGTTCTCGGGGCGTCTTTCCAGAGGCGTACCTATGTGGCAATGGGAAGTTCCTTGGCCTGACCATTAGTTGGAAATCCAAACTCCAATACGAAACCCAATACGGTTTTAGTTGTAGAATCTGCCATTTACTTATGGTGGTCACCACTGTTTAGATGGTAGCTATGGTAGGCATAGTTCGGAATGTCTATGTTGGCTAAGATTTATATCATTACTTTCGAAATGTTTTCCTACACTTTGCACTTATAGTAATAATATCAAATAAATCTTTCTACGTATCAAGCATATTTGACTATCATAAGGAGAAATCTCCTTCGATTCTGCGTTTGCATTGTGTGTGTGCGCGAGAGGCCTTATGGTAGTCTCATTTTCTAAAAGCATTGCGAATCTAATTTTAAAATATTTCTTTGTTGATTTGTAAAGATAAACTGTTTAAGTTCTCACACCAGTCCCATGACTGACCTGGAGTTTATTGTTTCCTTCCTAAACTCTAGGTGCCTACCAATTTTAACACGGGCAGTCTAGAGTCAGGTTATCAGGTCATTCTAGAATTCAGGAGTTGCTGTGGAGATCAGGAGCAAGCTGGATGGTTTGGCATATCAACTAGTATATAGTATTTCTTTTCCGCTGTTTGTTGTTGTACACTCTGATTATGTAATGTAATGTAATGTTATGTGATGTAATAACTGATGTGATTCTTTGTTTAAAAGAATATTCATTTATCTATTATATGTTGTTCCGCTGCGATTGTGAGATTCTGATGTTGTTTCTGTTGCTTTCTTTTCTTCTTTCTTCTTCTATCTTCTACCTCTTCTTTAACCCTAACGGTTCGGTTTTCCGGCCTTCGACTGCTCGGCAGTTGATACAGTGGACGTATTAATGTCGACTTTCGTGAGTCAAAAAATCGCGTCGTCACATTTGGTATCAAAGCATTTGGTTAAGTGACAACCTTGGCTCTATTGGGAATTACTCATTAGAGATAGAGTCAGCTATGAGCGCGTATTTGTTAGTGAATATAATTTTTTTATTGTGATGATTGGTTTGTTGAGTGGTATATGGATTCTGGTCGATATAGTCCGTACAACTCTATCGATAGAGATCTCTAAACACTTGTACAAAACAATTCGACCCGATATTGTTTTAAAATAGGGTAAATGAAATAATTTTACCCAAAACTATTTTCGTAGATAAAGGAAATAATTTTTGTAAATTATTATAGTATATGGTTGCTTGATTGTTATGAAGTGATAATATTATTATCATTTGAGTAGGAAATTTAAATCGTAACTCCAAAGTTAAGAAATAAATTCACATACAAATGGAATTTAAGAATATGAATTGTAAATGTGATTTATAAAATTCCAGAGAAGTGTTTGGAAATGTTTTGAAAAGAATTCGAAAATTTTGGAGATTTGGAAAGTTTAAATCCCTTTTGATTTTGAAAATGAATTTCAAAGGTTTTGGAAAAGTTTTTTGAAGGGATGAAAGTTCTAAACTCTTTTTGGTCGCTGGAAAATAATTCTGATAATGATCACGACATCATCGGTGTTCATTTTCGGGTTTCCAAAAGAGGAATTGCTGCCAAGTTGTTTTAAATGAAAGTGGTTTAGAAAATTTGGGTTTGGGTTTGGAAATTCAAAAGATAATTTGAATTGATTTCAAAGATGATTTTTGAAATGTTGAAAAGACTCCGGAATCCTATTTAAAATATTTATGGTAATAATAAATGAGTTGATAACTTATACAATTTGAATTTTGATAAAATAAATTTAACTTCAAGGATGGAGTTAAATTAAAGTAAGTATAAGTGAATAAATTAAATAAAGTGAATTTAAAGAAAGGTCTAAGGAGGCTAAGTGAAATAATTACTTAAAGAAAATTTATTAAGTTAAAAATAAATTTGGGGGTAGCAACAAATAGAGTTGAAAGTGTAAATTGAATTCAAATGAAATTGGAAATGTAAGATTGAATGAAAATGAATATATAACTTCAATAGTAAACTAAAGATGATATAAGAAGTAAGCATCGAAATTTTGTAATAAAATGTGCAAAATGATATTTGAATATTGTAATTGGATATTATGGCTAGCAGGATATACATGTGTATTAAAAGAAATGGAATTGGGATTTTGATTTCAAAGATAAAATTGAATTGCTCGATAAAAAGGTACGTATTTCAATTTCAGTATGAAATTTGGTGATTTTCTTATCCAGCCACATGGCCTGTTGTTTTCTTTTGGGATTTGAGGGCTTGTGGTGCCATTTTGTAGTCGTACCGAGCTAGCCGCGCAAAGGAGACGCTGGCGAAATTTTTCGAAAATTTAGAGTGTTTGAAAAATTTTGAGAAAATTTTGAAAGTTTGAATTTGAATTTAAATTTAAATTTGAATTGTGAAGTAAACAATATTGTTGGAAGCTATGAAAGATTTTGGAAAATTAGTTGAAGCAATAATAATGGGTCTTTAGTAAAAAGATTTGTTTTGGAAAGTTGATAAAACTGTTTGGTTTGGAAAATATTAAATGGGTTGAGGGTCATTCTTCCTAACTTGTAATTTCGGGACGAAATTCTTTTAAGGGGGAAAGTATGTGACGACCCTAAATTTTGGATAATTTAAATTGAAAATATTTAATTTATTTTTAAATATTTGAATGATGGTTTAGCTTGAATTCCCAATATAACTATGAATTTGGCGATTAAATTTTAATCTATTGAAAAGTTGGATAAAAATTTGAATCTTCAGTTTTAAGCTGATTAAAAATATTTCAAAGGCTTGTGAAATTCATATTGATAATACTGAAGATAATAGAAACTTTAGAATTTAATTTGAAAGTGATTTGTTCAGTTTCGGATTATATCGTTTGAATCGATATTTAAAAATAGCCTTCCGAGACACAGTCTCGGAATTCAACGAAACCAGTTCCATTGGATTCGGAATATTGTATTATTATCGGATTTCAATTTTCGTAGCGTTTGTAGGGATCGTTTGGTCGTACGTTAAGTAAACGCGTTGAAATTTATATCGATTTCAATTTAAATTTAAATTTATATTTGGTCAACATCAGTTGAAATTATATCTACATCAGTACTTTGCCTTCCCCATCAAAACACTGTAGCTAGGTAATGCAAACACTTTAATTTCAAATCGTGTCACCCTCTTTTTCTTTACCTCATGCAACCTTCCTGTAAAAGAAACAACTCGTCTTCGTTCCTCCTTTTTCAAACAAAATGAAATCGCGCAGTTAAAAATCATGGCCGCTTATGAGAAAAAAAAATACAGTCTCGTTCTAAACAAATCAAACTCCTCTCTAAAATAATTTTAAACGATTCAGTAATTTATCGAATTCGATTCGAATCGAGGCTGTGTTTCTCTCGTCTGTAGTTTCGATCGAGATTTCCCACGTTCTTCCTACTGTTTGAAGTCGATCGAGTTCGTGAACCAAGGCGCGGAGGCACGTTCAACTTCATGGAGGGTTCGTGAGTGGCTCCGTTGAGCCTCGCGAGTTCGACATCGCGTTCGAATGGGTTCGCGTAGGGCTTGATTAGGAGAGCACAACAACGTTGTGATGGCAATGGAAAGCACGACTCAGGAATCGACGAAGTCGTGGGATCTCGAGTAGATTGATGGAGTCGAGCACGCGTGCGAGGCGCAGTGGCATCGTTTCGAGGTGGGACGACTCCGTTCGATCTTGCTGGACTTGGCGACTCTTAGCAGCGAGGTACTAATTTAATTTAAGTTTTTATATAGATTAGGAATTTTGATTTAGATACAAAAAGAAATGCAGTTTTCCAATTTATGTATATAAACAGGTGCGGAGAAATAATAATACAGTAAAGTGTATAGATAAAGAAAAAATTAAAAAATGTGTATATGTGTTATAACATATGACTTTAAAACAGAAAATAATTATAGTAGTTGAAGAAAAATAAATGTTTGGTGGTTAGTTTATTTTATTAATCTATTCGGTCATTTTAACTACTAAAAATAATTGATTAAAAGGGGATTTGTTAAAAAAATGTTAGTTTAAAAATCAAAATTGTTGGTTGATTAAATTTATTAAAGAAAAATGGGTTTAAGAAATTTAAGTATTTGGTTAAATTAGATAAATCTATTAAATGGGAATTTATTATTCGATATATTTCGAATATTAATTAAAAGTTTATGATTGATATACAAGGTCTAACAAAGTGAAGGAATCAAGCCGAAAATGGAAAGGGATTGCGAAACAAAAGCAAAGGTGAGAACTTCTCACTCAATCGAAATTGTTTCGATTTAAATTTTAAATAGTTAGATTTAAAATTGCTTGATTGTGTAATTGAATGATAAATTATTATCTGTTGTTTTGAAATAGACCATATGCGCCGTATATTAAGCGGATGTTATTTATTAAACACATATACCGCGATATTCCATCTTGAAGTGGAATTGGTATTATATATGTACTTGGAGTTGATTTTCCCGCATTATATTGCGGATGAGACCCTATTGCGCCGCATAATAGCGGATAATATTTTATATAAACCCATGTACCGTGATATTCCGTATTGGAATGGAATTGGTATTATGCTAATATCTGTGGATGCAGGGAAATAGGTTGGAGGGATCCAACTGGATTCCTCAACAGTATTGATTTATTTACAGATATTTGAGATATATTCTGTTATCATATGATATATGATGTTTTGGATGCCGTGATTGTTATATTTAGTGTTGTTGCAGCATTGGGCCTATTTTGGAAAAAAAAAGTTTAAGTGATGATTTTCAAATTTAAAAGGATTTTAAAGTGATTTTTGAAAGTATACATTTTATGAAATTTTGAAATTGATTCATTTTAAATAAATAAACGTTATAATTTTAATGTTATAAAATTTATGATTTTTTAGAAAATATAGTTAAAATGTGATTTTAGAAATGTGGAGATAGTGATTTTATAAAATAGTTTAAATTGAGATTTTTGAATTTTTTATAAACGGTTTATATAAAAGATTTATAAATTTGATATTCATAAATTAAAAATATTGGAATTATAAAACGAATTTTTTCTTGTGTTAAAATGAAATAATAAATGGATGGATTTAGTAAGTAAATGAAATTTATAGATTTATAAGTTGAGAAGTTATAAAATGAATAGATTTTTTAAAATAAAAGATTTATAGTTAAATTCAGTTATAACATGGATTTTGGCGTGTAAATGGGATATGGATAGAATTTGTTAATAAAGTGATTTTATAAGTTGGAGTTGTTATAAAATATAAACAGGATTTATAAACATCGTTTTATAAATCCGAAATCGACATATTTTGATAAGTCAATTATTTTAGATTTTTAAAGGAAATATATTCGCGATTTTGGACGGTGGATAATCCTTTAAATAAAATGTGTAGAAAAATGTTGAATTTGGTTAACGAAGAATATTCACGATTTTGGGACAGTGGATGATATATTAAAGTGTTTTGGGGAAGTGATATTTTAAATAGAATTAAAATGATTTGAAGTTGTTTTAAATTGTGTTAAGGATCGAAACCATAGATTTCAACATTTCATTGTTGAAATAGACGTTTTCGAGAAAAAAAAAAGGAAAAGATGGCTATTGCACTGTTGTTATAGTAAATGATTTTCGAAAGGAAATGTTTTATATCATATTGGGATTTATATATCTACCTTAATTTCGAATCCCTATACTAGTGATTTTGGGTTGTCGTAACGATGTTTTACGCAACATTCGTTTGGACCCAAATAAATGCGTTTAAGAGAATGTTTTCCTTAAAGAAGGAAATATATACTTAATTGTGTTTTAAGTATATCGAATATTTTCTAAGTATTGAAAATAAATGGATTTGTGAATTACTTATTGTTAAATAAGTATTTGGAAAAGTTTTCCAATGTAGAAATTGAAATGGTTTAGAGGATGTATCTTTTTAAAGATAAGTTGAAGTGAATATTTGGCAAGTTTATTTAATTTTATGGAAGATTAATAAAAAGGGCCTTGTGATTGTTATGGTGCTGGATATTTGTTTGTTGGCCTTGATAGTTAAATAACCGACTATCAATATTTACCTTTAAATGGGTATTTGTTATGATTGCTTGAATTTGAATGCTACACTTATTTTGAAAATAAGCGCTCGTTATTCGGTTTAGCCGGGAGAGGACCTTTGTGTCATAAATCCCATTCCAAATAGTGATATGTCGTAATGGATAGCATTTGAAGACCGGTGTTGAAGACCGAATATTTTTTAAAACGGAAGGATTACCGTCGAATGTCTTTGCATCGGCTGATCTTCGATATAGAGTTATCACCCTTTGTTATGGGAAGTCTGGTCGTGATTAGTGAATATCCGGATTGCAAGGGCTTCATTGGAAGTGCCTTCGGTTCTGTTCGAGCCCAGAATGGACTTGTATGGATGTGTGTCTAACATTACAATTTGAGATGTAAAGCTGGTTTCTATCAAATATATTTCTGTTGGGGGCGGATAATTTGTTCTCTTAGCTTAACACCCTTCTCTGAGACGTACGAGCTCAAAGGTTATGTAGTTGATGGTTACTAGTGATATATTCCCAAATTGGTAATATGGCATACGAAGTGCTGTTGAGCATTTGTTGATCAAAGCGTGGCTTTTGTATAAAGCGTAGCTTTGTGGACGAGACTTCGTCGGACCTCACACCCCAGTAATGGTCAAAACAGGAAAGATGCGGCAAGGTTATTAGGGGATAGCGCCCCCTTAGTGTATGTCATTTCCTTCTGGATAGAGGTGGTATTATGGTATGGAGCCCTGATACTTAACCTATGTTGTGCTGCAAACTTATTATTTTGTGGTTGTTGGTGAATCCCGGTATTTAGGCCGGTTACGACCGGGGGATGGCATAGTCGTGTCAGTAGTTACCCAACTAGGGGTAACCCGGCCTTGTGTTGGCAGAGATCCGGTTAGGTTCTCGGGGCGTCTTTCCAGAGGCGTACCTATGTGGCAATGGGAAGTTCCTTGGCCAGACCATTAGTTGGAAATCCAAACTCCAATATGAAACCCTGTACGGTTTTAGTTGTAGAACCTGCCATTTACTTTCAAAATGTTTATGTTGGCTAAGATATATATCATTACTTTCAAAATATTTTCCTACACTTTGCACTTATAGTAATAATATCAAATAAATCTTTCTATGTATCAAGCATATTTAACTATCATAAGGAAAAATCTCCTCCGGTTCTGTGTTTGCATTATGTGTGTGTGCGGAAGGCCTTATGGTAGTCTCATTTTCTAAAAGCATTGCGAATCTAATTTTAAAATATTTCTTTGTTGATTTTTAAAGATAAACTATTTAATTTCTCACACCAGTCCCATGACTGACCTGTAGTTTATTGTTTCCTTCCTAAACTCTGGGTGCCCATCAATTTTAACACGGGCAGTCTAAAATCAGGTTATCAGGTCATTCTGGAATTCAGGAGTTGCTGTGGAGATCAGGAGCAAGATGGATGGTTTGGCATATCAACTAGTATATAGTATTTCTTTTCCGCTGTTTGTTGTTGTACACTCTGATTATGTAATGTAATGTAATGTAATAACTGATATGATTCTTTGTTTTAAAGATTATTCATTTATCTATTATATGTTGTTCCGCTGCGATTGTGAGATTCTGATGTTGTTTCTGTTGCTTTCTTTTCTTCTTTCTTCTTCTATCTTCTACCTCTTCTTTAACCCTAACGGTTCGGTTTTTCGGCCTTCGATTTCTCGGCAGTTGATACAGTGGATGTATTAATGTCGACTTTCGTGAGTCGAAAAACGCGTCATCACATTAACCGTTTATAACATTTCGATGGAATTGTATATGGATCAAATATCCATAGTCTTGTATTGGCTTTAGAGTTCGAAACTCATAGAATATGATACACGATCTCGACCAAATAAATGCGTAAGTGACCAAACTATGAACGTATTCAGTAGTTGTAAAACCAAACTACGAACGTATTCAGTAATTTTGCATGGGTGTTGAAACGTTAACATGAAATAATCTTTTATTGATAAGTATATGTTATATTTCTATTTATCAATCCTCAATTCATTTGTATATCTTAATTGATGAACATTTTACCAATCTTATCAAATGCAAAATTTATCATTGTAAATAATTATAATATTATTTAGCGTACATTCTTACAATATTAGGAAGGTTAAATGTTACCATTTAATTTTTCTAATAAGGTTCCCACTGGACTTTTATGTTTCTCCAAGCCCTACGATGAAACATAGAACTCTTTCGACTTCAATAGTGGTTTTTGGGACTTGTTTGTCTTGGTATTCTGACTTTGAACTTGTTCAACAAATCATAGGCCCACAAACGATGGATAACTTCTAATTGGTTGTATCACATGCAACTCCTAACTCATGTTTCTTTGTTCTAATCTCATTTCGACCTTGGGTTTTCTCAACAAATCATAAGAGATTATTCACTCGTACCTGCCATATCGCAATGGCCTAAGTTTAGTATATATGTCTTGAGTTTTCTCAACAAATACATATAGTTATCTTACCTCGTTTATTCAATAAATTAATAATACTACACATAAAATCTTGATGTGCACGTAAATGTGCATATTTTTATCACCATATTTATTCTTTTTAAATTAAATAAATGATCATATTGGGTATTTTAACTTGTTCAAACCAAAATTCATATTATTTGAAATTGTCGCATATTCATCTTCATCCAAGGGCAAAATGGTCATTTTTGTGCGTATATTAATTTGAGAAAAATTAATTGAAAATTTGTATATATTTTTTTGTAGGAATTTGATCTTAAATAGAAGTGGTTTCATGAAGATATGCATGCACAAAATTAATACAAAGGAATGAAGATGGAAATAATTCAAAGTGAAGAACATGGAGGACCCCACCTACCCACCTACCTTAATGTACAAATTAAAGGCTAATGCACATGCTTTTGGAGTTAATGGCTTCATGTACACTTAATGGGGGATTAAGACATGTTAATGATTACTTGGCCTCCACACTTCCTAAGGGGCATTTTGGGCATTCCCCAAAAATATGAATTAGGGTTTCATACATGTATAAATACCCATACGTTTTATGTAACCTTATCTCTTCTCTTAGTCTCTCTTAGGCCTCCTTTTCTTTAGTTTAGTTTAGATCAAAAATAAAAGAAAGCTCTCTTTCTCTTTTCATGGCTACTTAGCCGTTTTTATTTTATGTAATTTTCTTTTCTTTTATGCAATTTAATACATGCTCTTTCCTTTTCATGTTCATTTACTTTCATGTTGTAGTGTAGATCTTTTCTCTTTTATGCAAGTAGAATAGTTTTCTTTTCATTTGCTTTCATTTTTCTTTCTTTTGCTTTTATGTTGTTAGCTACATTTGTTAATCAAATGACAAATATGAGAAGCTAAACCCCTTCAATTTAGGGGTAATGAAGCTCTCTAATTATGTAGCTTCAACTATTTGTTAATTCATGCTCTCTTTTTGTGCTTAATGATGATCAACGAAGTGGTTTAATTGTTGTTTTTGCTTTGAATTTGATAGCCTATATTGTTGACACCAAATAGGCTATGCTTAAACAATCACTAACATTAATTGCCTCTTCATCAAAATGTGATTATGGAAAAATAAAGTGATTTGAAATTAAAATTTGATGGTCTATGTTACTAATCAATAGTTAATAGGCCATACTTAAAATAGATTTCATTTTCATTGTCATTTTTCATGAGAGTTAAAAGTTGTTTAAGGGGTGGTTATAGTTTGATGGCTTATGTTGAGCTAATTAATAGCACAAATAGGTCATACTTATGATAAACACATCAATAAACTAACTAATGACCATAAAAGAGAGATCATGATTTCATATATGTTGAACTACATGATCTAGAGAGTGGACTTATTCTCTAAATTGTCATTTTCTCATATTTGCATTTCTTTTCTTTTTGTTAGTTAGTTCATTTTCTTGTTTTCTAGCTTAAACACACTCTCGACTTTGGGTTAATTTGATTGAGTAGGAAATTTAAATCAACAATTCCCTGTGGATCGACCCGTATTCGCCACGTGCTACATTCGTACACCGTGCGCTTGCGGTATAAATTTTATTTCAAAATTCATTCGACGGTTTTCTAAACCGATAGAATTTCCGTCGACGAATAAGTTTTTGGCGCCTTTGCTGGGGAATTGTTTTGATTTCAATTTTCTATTCTTTGAATTATTTGTGTTTGACTTTTGTGTGTGTGTTTGTTTTGTTTGTGTTGTGTTAAAAAAAAATTATGTGTTTGTTTGATTTTGTGTGCGTTTGTTTGTGTTCTATTTATTTTCGTTTGCCTTTCCTTTTTTTTCTAAAAGAAAAAAGAAAACACACACCATTTCAAAAACAATTTTTTTTATATATTTGCATTTTCTTTTACATTCACATTGTACATTTGCATTTGCCTTTACATTTTACATATACAATTTCAAAACTGTGCACATCAGCCTGCACACAAACCCTCTCCCTGTCTGCATATTCTCTGTTTTCTTCCCCTGCCACTGTGTCAAACCATTCTCCCAAACACTGCATCAGTTCACCCAGCATCCTCCTCATTCACTCTCCCCATCCTCATAACTCCATCAACATTCTTCATTCTCCATCAATCTGCCTACACACTTCATCCAAACCACTACACCCCTTGCATCATACAAGCAACTCTCTGCCAACCATCGTCTAAAACCCACCTGAACCGCATTCATCTCCACCCCCTAACTGCTTCTACTCCGATTCAACCTCCCTACTGCCTTACTCCTTGCCATTCAGACATCTCCCCTACCCTGAACTTCATCAAACCAGTCATCACTGCTACCTTTCTCAAACAAACCCACTGTCACTCAAAACCAAACCCTTCACAACATCCATACTCAATTGCCTTGTTGTTGCTGTCAACTTCACATTAACAGTCTTCCAAACATCAACAATCTTCCACCACAACAGTCTTTCTGCCTCACAACCTTTTCAGTTATACATAATTGTCAACCTTCCACATTCAATAACTTCTTGATCACAACCTCAACCATTTCACCACAAATTTCTCCAAACAGCAAGCACATACCACTGCACATACCTAACAAACCATCCCTCGTGTCATTTTAGTTCACCATCATACAACTGCACAAAAGCAGCGACAACAACTACACTATCCAGTTGACAAACCAAAGCACTTCACTGCCTTTTCCTCCAGCCATCACTTCATCATTCAAAAGACCATCCTATACAATCAGTTCACCCATCCTCTTCAACCTCAACCACATATCCACATTAACAAACCACTACAACCACTCCACATATCACCTGCCTTGGCTTCTTCCTCATACAACCAAACGCAACCACATCAAAAAAAAAACAGAGTGTTCCTACCCATCTGAAATCGCCGAAACCTCCCACTTGCTTGCCTGGACTTTCAATCGACCAACGCAACATTAACCACCCACAGCCACTCGACAATCTCACCAATTCAATAACCTACTTGCACCTCGTCGAACACAGTAACCTCAATTCGACATCGAGCTTCTCAGTTACCCCAACCAATTTACATACGATCGAACTCGCGACCGAAACCACCTCCACCATCAAACAGCCCAATCCCCAAATCGACTTCGGTAACCACGAAGACGAACTCAAACCGCAACAAGCAACACCTAATTCCCTGAATTGCTAATTTGATTTGAATCACCTTCAACTTGCTTACTTGCTCAAGTGCTAATTTTAGTCTGGGATTTTTATTAGTTGAATTTGGATTAACTCTGAATCAGAAAAAAAACTGTCGATTTGTGAAAGTGAACAGATAAAATTGGTTGGAGGATTTTGTGAATTGAAAATTTTAGGTGTGCTGTTCATTTTAGTTCGTGGTTTTAGATTAAGAAACCGAAATTAATCTGGTTTTATTCAATTAAGTGGGCTGGGCTGTAGGATGGAGCACGATTTCTTTCTTTCTTTATTTATTTATTTTTAAATTGTTTAGTTCAGTTTAGTTTTCTAATAAAAATAAAAAAAACAAAAAAAAGACAAAAAAAAAGAGGTTTGTTTTAGTTTTATTTGATCATTGAATTTTTATCTTGGAAATTTACTTTGAGTTCCAAAATTTGGCAATTTGTTTGTTTCCTTTATTTTGTTTTGCTTTGTTTTCTTTCTTCACCTAAGAATTTTTTTTTAAAGTAAAACCCTACTTTTAAGTTTCCTTTCAAAAAAAAAGTTGTATATATCTTGCTTTATTTCAGGTTGCCAAAGCAGAATTACAGAAAGAGCAGAAGTGCTTGTTAAATAAATTGCTTGATTTGAAGTGCTTGCAAAAAAAATAACTACTTGCTTGCTTAAAAAAAATTTTGTTTTAGTTGTCTTGCATTGTTGTTTGCTTGCATTTTAAGAAAAAAAAAATTAAAAAAAAAATTCAAAATCAAAAGCAAAAACAAAATTTCATTCTAGTTGCATTGTTAATACACGTTTTACTTCAATTTTGCATTTCATCTTATATTTGATTAATAATAACATAGCCCTTAATTGTATATTGACAAGTTGTCTTCATTGAACAATTTAATTTCTTGGTGTCTAGGCTACGGCAGAGCAATAATCAGTTATAAATATTACAGTGATTCGTAAATATTATACTGAATTGTTCCTCTGAAGGTACTTAAACCTTCGGCTGCATTGCTACGGTGATTCGTGGTGCACCAATAAATCCTATCCGTTACCTGGCTGAGAACTATCTTGTTTATCTAAGACAACGTGTGAATTTACAATTTTGTGTTAGTTTAGGATAAATAATTCGTAATTAGGCCCTTGCATTCATTTAGTTGCATTAGTTCATGCATATTTTAAAAAAAAATCAGAAATCCAAAAAAAATCCAGAAAAACCAAAATCCAAAAAAAAATATATAAAACCTTTCCAAAAACAAAGAAAAAATTTGAAAAAAAAACAAAAATCAATTTTCCATTTTGAAAAATAAATTCTACATGTAAATATTTTTCTTTATAAAAAAAAAACCAAAAAAAATTCTTGAAAATGTCTGAGTTTCCTTTTTCTTACTCACTTGAATTTAGTTGTGAAAATCAATATAATCCATATGAGTTCACTCCAAATTCGTACGGATATTTTAACAACAACTATTGTGTAAATAATTCAAATTTCAAACAACAAAATTTTCAAAACGATGACCAACCTTCGACTCTTGAAAATAGCATTGAAGTGATTTCATCTTTACTCGAACTTTCTACACAACAAAATCAAGAGATAAATGATTTATGTAATTCTTATTTGTGTAATAACTCAAGTCAAGGATTTCAAAATTGAATTCAATTCAAAATTCAAACGATTACGATTATAACCCATGTCAATTCAATTTCGAACTCCAAAATGAATTTCAAACTCAACATGAAAATGGGAACAACTTTTCGAACGAATTAGGCAATGGGAATAATCTTAACCATGTTACGAGTGAAATTTTTTGTTCTCAACAAATCAAAATCGAAAATTCTCAATTTAATAACTACAAATTGGATTTTGTTGAATAAATGAATGAAATTTACGATGATCACACGGATTTGTTGTTTGAAACTTATATGAAACATCGTGAAAAACAAAATCAAATTTCAACGTGGACGAGTCAAGTGATAATCCATCTTTTACCCAAATCGATGATTTTCAAACAACAACTTTTGAAACTGAAAATGATGATCTTAACCGAGTTGTTGAAAAGACGGTAATTGTGTTGGATTTCAATTCTTTTGAGGGTGAGAAACTCGATTTAAATTTCGATCTTCCTTTTTCTGAAAATTTGAATACAACAACTTTGGATTTTGAAATGGATATATGCGATAAAGTTGTTGATAATCCAATGAAGGAAGATGAATTTAATAAACACAAGTTTTATGGACTTCTCGAAAATGAGTCATTAAATTCTAATGGGGAAGATTTCGATCACCATTTTGACTTCGAAATTGATAATTTGGAAGAAGTTTTCAATGGCACACTTGAATTTCAATTTGGTGAAAATAAATGTGAATTTCAATCAATTGTTTTATCAACCCCAAAAATGGTCGAAAATAAAACAACTCATACGATTTTCAATAAAACGACTTTCGTTTTTCCCAATCCACACTCAACTTCGAAATCTTTTACGATTTGGTTTTTCGTGCTTAAACTGTGTCTCACACATTTGACGAGACAAATGAATCGGTCTTTAGAAGACCGTTTCATTTACTTTTTGACTGTATACTTTCTCATCCCTTGTAAATAATAATCTTTCATGTAAATATTGGATTTTTATTTTATTTTTCTCCTTCCACTTGGGTTGACTGTGGGGGCACAGTCAAAATCATGTGTGGGGGGAGATTCATCTACATTTTTTTTCATGGTTTATTTTTGCTTCGTTATCTCAAAAAAAAATTTAAAAAATCCTAAAAATAAATTTTATTTTGATTTATTTTTAAATAAAAACACTATAAGATAAATGTATGGTTTTGGTTTATTAAACTGAAATTTTTGAAAATTTATTTGTCTTAACAAAAATAAAATTGAAGTTTGATTACAAATAATAATGGTTTAACTAGTATATAGGAAGATTCATACGTGTTAATTATGAAATACATCCTAATTGAAAATTTTTGTTTTAAAAGTGGTGAATTTAAAGTAAAGGATATAACATTTTTTTGTCTTATAAGTTAAATGGTGCTAAGATGATTTTGCAAAACTATCTCTCTCTTAAAAATAAAAAAAATAAAAAAAAATAACATCCAAAGTAGTCACTCTCATTTAAAAGTCCTCACGGTTATGCATGAATGAATTACTTGGAATCTTTGATTATGTGCTTTCATACTCATTTAAAAGTCCTCACGGTTATGCATGTATAGGGCACATGTAAAAAAATAGACTTAATAAAAACCACCTACGGTCGATAGGTGTATGCACGAAAGTATGTGCACTCGCCATGCTCTGTACTTCCCTCACATAAGTCCGAAAGGCAGTGCATGGGTGGTATATCTGGCCTCAGTTTACCTGAGCTAGGTGTGTAATTTTTCTTGCAAATAATGAGGGAGCAAGCAATTGAAATCCTAGCACTATTTTTACTTATTTGATTTGATTTGTTATCGAAAAGAAATGAAAATACCACTTTGATAAACTTTGATAATCAACTAAGGATCCATTTTATAATTACACTTTGTTATCAACCGAAACAACAAGTTAAACTATTGTCTATTTGTTATGATAACTTGATTTTTGTTGGATATTTTGACGAGTAAATGACATAAATTTTCAAGATAATAACCAAAACCTATATTTAACTTATTCGTGTCAACTTAAAAATAAATCCTTCATTTGTAAATATTTTCAAAAATTTGCATTCATCTTTTTGTAAATAAATCTTGCATTTTGTAAATATTTTCATCGTGCATTTTGATTTTGTGGGTAGTATCCGCTGAAAACCCTCACAAGACAACACTCGTCCTACTGGGGACACCCAGAGGTTTAACGGCTTGTTGCATATGCTCAATGCAATCGTGCTTCCTACGAAAAAGGATTTATCTTAGTTTCCCTTTATTCGAGGACGAATAAAAAGATAAGTGTGGGGGTATTTGATGTGCACGTAAATGTGCATATTTTTATCACCATATTTATTCTTTTTAAATTAAATAAATGATCATATTGGGTATTTTAACCTGTTTAAACCAAAATTCATATTATTTGAAATTGTCGCATATTCATCTTCATACGAGGTCAAAATGGTCATTTTTGTGCGTATATTAATTTGAGAAAAATTAATTGAAAATTTGTATATATTTTTTTGTAGGAACTTGATCTTAAATAGAAGTGGTTTCATGAAGATATGCATGCACAAAATTAATACAAAGGAAGAAGATGGAAATAATTCAAAGTGAAGAACATGGAGGACCCCACCTACCTACCTACCTTAATGTACAAATTAAAGGCTAATGCACATGCTTTTGGAGTTAATGGCTTCATGTACACTTAATGGGGGATTAAGACATGTTAATGATTACTTGGCCTCCACACTTCCTAAGGGGCATTTTGGGCATTCCCCAAAAATATGAATTAGGGTTTCATACATGTATAAATACCCATACGTTTCATGTAACCTTATCTCTTCTCTTAGTCTATCTTAGGCCTCCTTCTCTTTATTTTAGTTTAGATCAAAAATAAAAGAAAACTCTCTTCCTCTTTTCATGGCTACTTAGCCATTTTTATTTTATGTAATTTTCTTTTCTTTTATGCAATTTAATACATGCTCTTTCCTTTTCATGTTCATTTACTTTCATGTTGTAGTGTAGATCTTTTCTCTTTTATGCAAGTAGAATAGTTTTCTTTTCATTTGCTTTCATTTTTCTTTCTTTTGCTTTTATGTTGTTAGCTACATTTGTTAATCAAATGACAAATATGAGAGGCTAAACCCCTTCAATTTAGGGGTAATGAAGCTCTCTAATTATGTAGCTTCAACTATTTGTTAATTCATGCTCTCTTTTTGTGCTTAATGATGATCAATGAAGTGGTTTAATTGTTGTTTTTGCTTTGAATTTGATAGCCTATATTGTTGACACCAAATAGGCTATGCTTAAACAATCACTAACACTAATTGCCTCTTCATCAAAATATGATTATGGCAAAACAAAGTGATTTGAAATTAAAATTTGATGGTCTATGTTTCTAATCAATAGTTAATAGGCCATACTTAAAATAGATTTCATTTTCATTGTCATTTTTCATGAGAGTTAAAAGTTGTTTAAGGGGTGTGTTATAGTTTGATGGCTTATGTTGAGCTAATTAATAGCACAAATTGGTCATACTTATGATAAACACATCAATAAACTAACTAATGACCATAAAAGAGAGATCATGATTTCATATATGTTGAACTACATGATCTTGAGAGTGGATTTATTCTCTAAATTGTCATTTAACTCTCATATTTGCATTTCTTTTCTTTTTGTTAGTTAGTTCATTTTCTTGTTTTCTAGCTTAAACACACTCTCGACTTTGGGTTAATTTGATTGAGTAGGAAATTTAAATCAACAATTCCCTTTGGATCGACCCGTATTCGCCACGTGCTACATTCGTACACCGTGCGCTTGCGGTATAAATTTTATTTCAAAATTCATTCGATGGTTTTCTAAACCGATAGAATTTCCGTCGACGAACACATCTCTATCTTGAGTTTGCTCAACAACTATGGAGAATGCAAACAATTTATTAATATATATATATATATATATATATATATGATAGAGGACAACATTGTATTGAAGATTCATAATCTTCAATATATTATTGAGTGATATCAACTTATGAAATAATGTATTTCTTGTGAAATACCATCGTAAATCAAGTGTCAGACACATCAGAAATCACGATATGCCTACATTTATGTGTGTATTTATTCCTTAAGTCTATTTGGTTTTTTTAATGTTCTACCTTTAGTTTATACATTCATATCGTATAAGTTTTATTAGTATATTACTTTTATATTTCATATTACTTATATGATATTCTTATATGTAATATTTTATTTAATTAAATCTTATTTAATTAATTTAAATTAATTAACTCTTTAATTAATTTTATATTAGTATTCCAATACAACATTTATATTGGGCATATCTACTATAACCTTTATAATATAACACATATATCTTATATAGACGTATTTTATTTAATTATCTTTAATTAATTTATTTAATTAAACAATTTTATGTAAATTATATTAATTTAAAGTTTTATCTTATATACATACATGTATGCTTATGTCATCTTAAACACTTTTACATAACATAATATAACATAACGCGTATCAACATATATAATACATGCATATATATAATATACATTAATTAGTAAGCTCGATTAATTAATTTGTTTTACAAATCTTATTAATAAATTTTAAATTTCAAAATTAATATTTAAATAATTTCAAACATTTTAAAATTTCATTACATTTATAAACATTTTGAAAATTTATGTTATATTATAACCAATTATAATAAACATGTTTTTATTTTAAATTTAACTTTTAAATTTAAAATCTTATCCTAATTTTCAAAATTATCCCAAGGCACGATTCAAATTTGGTTTAATCTATCAGGGGCAACCTTTAGGCTCACTTCACCTTTTCGGCCAAACAGGTAACCAAGTAGAAAAGGGTACTTGATTACCCAATTCCAACCCTAGATGTCATCTTTCGAGACACCGCACAAAGTGTGCAAGCTTAATTAGTTAGCACTAATATGACTAATTTAGACCGCATAGGCTATTGGGTTTTGAAACCATTGTTGGACCGGGCCTGCCCGTAGTGGAAAAAATGGGTGAATTTCGAAAAGTTTAGTCATTTTGAATCTTTAATAGGCCTATGAAGTCTAAATATACTTAGAACTTTTTTAAGTTTCTTTTAAATAAAATCAATATTTTGTTCAACTTCACAAATAAAGTTTCACTTTAATTTAATGTGTACGTAAATTGGAGTTTATCAAATATACTCTTATATACAAATTTGTGTGTAGCTTTTACTTTTCAAATTTATTTAGAAAAGGAAATATTTCATTTTTTTTCTCTTAACTTATTTAATTAACGAGGGGCATAAATTTATTTAGAGAATAAAACTTTTCATTTCATTTCTCTTAAACGAGTGGGAACATAAAGTTAGTTAGAGAAGGAAACTTTTAATTTCCTTCCCTTAAATAAATTAAACAATTGGTTAATAAAATAAAATTAATAACTAATCTAAATGAGACATGAATTGTAAATATATCCATAGTAAATATTGTGCAAGAGCAACATATAAGGGGTATGCATAGTCAGTGGTAATTAATATGTATACATAAAATTATGCAGTTAATGCCCCGCTATAACCCTGCTATATCTCATAGCTGATTTCTACCGCTACGATTTTTCCATATAAACCCAAATATTGTCTTTCCGCTGTAAACCCCACTATTTCCGCTATATCCCCTTATTCCCGCGATATTCCGCTATTTCCGCTATATCTTCTTTAAAAGAAATGATTTATGCATTATAAAACGTATGAAATTAATTTATTTAATTGAATTTTTAATAAATTTTTAGAAATGAAAGTACTCTAATATTCTACTAAATTCAATTATGTTATATAACAGTTTTACGTTTATTTTACACTATATTCGCACATGTTTTTGTTTAAAATTATTTATATGTATTAATTATAATTCAATTCAATGTTAATTTTTCATTTAATTACCCTTTATATATTTGTAAAAACATTAAATATGAGCTTTATATGTTATTTTGAAGTCATCTGCTATATCCGGCTATATCCTCGCTGTATCTTCGCTATGACTTTTGATACCTCCGCCGCATTGAATCTGCCAAGTGTGTTAACTGCACAGACATAAAATAAACAAGAACAATTTAAATAGTTATTACATAGAAATTGAAATGAAAATAAATAAGGGATGACAAGGGTGATTGATACAGTTTTCCTTTTAGCACACTTAATTAATGCAACATATTAATCACGATCAATAAGTAACATAATCAAGAATATAGAAGGTAAACAATGAATTGTATGCATACATTATTGTCTTAATTACGAAAAAGAAATGACTTCATACTAAGCTAATATATGTAAAGAAAATTAAATTTTTATGAACACATACAATCGATCCAAATATGTATATATGGAATTCAATCAAAACTTTCTAATAATATAGATTAGATAGTTATTATAGTTAATTTCAAAACTTTGATTTGTTGTTGAAATTCCTTTTGTTCATACGTGAATATCTAATACAATAAAAAGTGCAAGTGATACATTCATACATACATGCATACATACATATATTAACATTAAAAACTAAAATTGCACTTTGATATGAAAGATTAAAACATAAATCTATAATTATGTAACAACCATAATTTGATAGCCATGATCATGGTGAACAAAAACTGCCATGAGAGGATTGAGGAGGAAGAAGCTTTTGCAACTAAGCCATGTTCACTAGAGTTGGCTGTAGATCATTGAAAAGGAACGCTGGGAATAACAGGCACAGTCAGAGGCAGAAAACATGAAGATCTAGGACATAGGAGAGGATTAAATAAGAATATCAGTGTGTGTATGTTTAGTGTCAGTGTGCATGCTTGGTATGTCAGTATCTGGGTTGTAACTGGGCCGAGTTGAATCCCAAAAAAATGTGCATTCTGTCTTTATAAATACTATCATGCTCATTTTGCAAGTGTGTGAAGAAACTTGAAACAATAAAAATCATATTACTTTGTTACTGTATTGTGAGGATTATCTTCTTTCCATTCCAGTTTTTTGTTAATCTGTTATCCATTTTTTTCTCAAACTTAATACATTCTTGTTAAATTCCTTTTTTCCGCTATAGGTTAATTCATTTGTTGTTAAATTTGTTTTCTTTTTACACTTTAGTTCTTAATTCTTGAATCATTATTACTTTGTCATGATAATTTTCTTTTCCAGTCTTTAATCTTGTTCTTTTTGATGTTTTAATAATCTTCCAATAGACTGTAACCCTCGAATTCTTCTTCTTTGCTATCAATTCAAGTTTCTGTCTTTGTACTTTCCTCTAGTTTCATTTGTTAAAGTCTTGTGAAGCAATCTTGTTAAACATTCTTGTGTGAATTTAAAGTTTTCTGAAATTGATGTTCTTGTCAAAGATATATGTATGTGAATGTCTCTGTTCAATGCAGTAGCCATGTCTTCTTCTTTGAGAAAATTTGCATTTTTTCCTGGTACTTCCTTCGAGCCACAATTGAATTTTGCTATTTCTTGATTTTCTTGAAAGTCTGCCAACCATTATCCGACATTTCTGCAATTTTGTGTGCACAACAAATCTGTGCACGTGCACAAGTTTGAATTCATATTCTATCTTCCGGATCGCATCTTTTTCTTCCAAATTCCTTACCTCAACAGCCATGGCCAAAAGCACAGATTAACCAGGGCGTACCAATTTGGTATCGGAGCATTCCTCAGAGTTAAACCACAATCCAACATGTGATCCCGAGCATGCCTAAAATTCAGATCCAAATCCAACCCTAATTTCAAACCCAGATGATCCATGGCCGAGGCAAGAGGAAATTAACAACCGTACTACTTATGCTTTGAGAAATTTAGAAATCACAGCCAGAAATTTGGAGTTTACCGTTCAAAGCTTGGACAAAAAGTTTGATCAATCCACCAAAGATATGCATACTAAATTAAAGGGAGTGCATAATATGTTGATCACTTTTGTTAATGAGTATCGTAATAACAAGAACCCTTTCCAACCACCGCCGGCAACTTCTCAGCCTTCGACATCTTTTCAACCTTATCCCCTCCCCTATCGCAACCTGTATATCCATCGTGTAACAGCCCGCTATTTTGGACCATTCAAATCGACAATAAAACCGTACATGTCCGACTTGAATAATTCAAAATACCGAATTGTTAATAAAATTTGGCAAAACTTAAAATATACAGTAAATAAATCAATCATAGATCACTTACACAGAGTAATACAATGCAGCGGAATAGATAAAGAATAGTAGTTCATGAAGCTACTATATACCTCAGAGTTAGAAATAAAATACAACCGAATTGTTCAAATGCCATGAAGTCTCCAATGCAACAGATGGCTTCTCTGAACCAATCAACTGGATGACTGAAGGGATAGATAGCTGGATCTTCAAGCAAAGCTCCAACTTCGAAGGTGAGTCTCAAATGTTGTATCTCTCAGTCTGACCCGAGCGTAAAGCAAAAACACAAAACACTCGAGTCAGGATTAACATTCTTATATCTATAAATCTAACTCAAGTGAAATATCAACTGAAATATAATTAACTTAAAGGACGTTTGGTATAACCATCCTCTAAGGGTCCATGGAACTATCTATAAGGTAGAAATATACACTATAATACCGAGGTCATTTCAAATTAATTTATACTTCACAACAAAAATATATTTTCATTATATATATATATACATAAATATTTAGAGTAGAATATTTGTAGTTTCCTCAACTTAACAAATCGTTTTCAAAATCAACCCGACCATCCCATTCAAATTTTATTCAATCTCAATATATAAATTTTTATACAATTCAGTTTTTTTTTGATCAAACAAATTCAAATTTTATACATTTCAAATACAGAACTAAATCAAAATTTTACTGTTTAAATTTTACTATATTTCAACGCTTTAATATTCAACAACTCAAAGTTTGATTTAACAGTTTCATATAGATCTCGATTTAACCTTGTTATTTAGTCTTGAAATGTTCACTAAATAAATTCAGTATTTATTTAATAACCCAATTTACCTTTAAACTAAATATTCCTTTCGATTTGTTTAAACTTGAAACCTCCATTTAATCATTTAAATCAAAATCAAGTTATAAATCGAATCTTAAATTTCAAATTCTTTGGTTCAAATAATCCAATTAAGTAAAATACTTAACTAAATACAATTTCAATTAATTCAACTTTATCTTCTCAACCTTAACTTATCCAAATTATTACAACAATCAATTTTGAAATATAAATTTAAATAAATACTTAAACATATTATATGGATTAAATCGATCTCCAAAATATTACTATTAAATCTATATATAAAATTTCTATTTTCATATAATATTTTAAGAATTAATATTTATTAAAACCGTATATTTATTTTCAACCCATAGAAATTATTTTCAAAATATTTATACATATGGATCAACGGTGTCTGTATATAATTTCATACCCTATGGTCAAGGAATACGGATTTCAATCCGAAATTTAAATATACGGGTAGATATCACTTCGACCCGTAATCCCAAATTCAATTTTTATTGAAAATCGCTTGGGTTTATCATTTCAACCCATAACGAAGTTCTCCTATTCTAAAGTCCGTTCGGATATGTATCATTTCAACCCATATTGAATTCTAAACTACGGGGAACTTGCAGAGTGATAACAAATAATAAAATAACAGACATATATCATCAATAACAGTATAATATAACAATGGGATATGGTGTCATATCCCACAGGTGAACACATTTGCAAACAACAAAATATATAGCAATGTAAATAACTAACAGTAGCATATTTCAATTGTCGTTTCAATTGGAATCAAATTTAATAAATAAAAGAACGTTAGTCGTGAGTGATTGCTCACCTTTCGTGGCTGGAGGGTACCGAAGGTGATACGGAAACACACACTGATACGGACATGGAAATTTGATTTACAAATCCAAGCAAAGCAAAATTGGCACGAATTTGATGAACAGAATCTGGTAACAGAAACGACGGGAACGGATCAAAATAGCTTGATATAAAGTTTTGGACGAGACGCATATTATATTAATTTTTCACTTAAACCCATTATTTTAAAATACATATTCATTTGAAATAAATCTCAAATAATTTTTTTTATATATATATAACCAAAATCAATAAAATCTTTATAGCTTGTATATGCACTTTGACCTAATCATTTATACCCATATAAACTTGACAGTTTAGATATATAAATTAACACAGGCTATATAAATTTTGTTTTTATTACTGTTAACTAAAACAACTACTAATGTGTATACAACCGCTTATAGATAAAATATACTTTTTATATTAACTCACTATGCAGACTTAAAAAAATCTTGTAAACTTAAATATAAACAATTGCTTATACATATTAATATAATCTGGAAAAAAAATTTAGAATAGAAAACGTGGGAATTTAAAATTCATGTAGTTGCAGCCTAAATCAAAAAGGTAAATTCATATACAGGTGAACATGCAGCTATATGTATAAGTAAATTATTGTAACCTTACCCAAATGAAAAGACTCAATACCAAATTTCCATAACCTATGTATTTAAACTGACAACGTTTATATAAGTAATATAAACAAAATACTTTCCTTCTAGCGAATAAAACAATACTTCTAACAACACTTAAAACTTTATATATTTTTCTTAAACAGTTAAAACTTTATACATATTTATATTTAATTTAGACATGTAAAATAAAATAAAATTTAAAGTCCAACTTTATATCCAACAGAAACAAAATCTTACAACTTATTCATATTTTTGCTTTTACAGCAATTCAAAACATAAAAATTTAAAACTACATTTAATTCGAACCCAATATACTTAGTACACTTTAATATAATAATATCTGAAACCATACACTGCAAATACTACCCATAACATACGCACACCATACAAAAGTTATAACCCAAAACATACGCACACCACACAAAAGTTATACCAATATATATGTAAACAATATAACTAAAATATCTTATATAAACTATTTATAAACTTATACAACTATGCAGACAACCCATACAATCTTCCTATATACTAGACTCATATTATAACAGAAGCTAGACATATATATACAACAGTTATGAATCTATAACTTAATGTATATAAATAATTTACACAGAATACTATACTTATATTTAAGATATACTAAACCAAAAAGGAAGGAGAAAGGCCGAAGTCAGGGGTGGTGGGGAGCTCGGAGGGGAGCACGGCACTGCTTCATGCTTCGGCGTGGAAGAGGAGGGGAGACAAATGGAGAGGTGGATGGTGATGGCCTCGGTGGCGTGAGAGTGGATAGTGCAAGAAGAAGGAGTGATATAACGTTTGGTGAGTGGTTACGTGAAGGAGGAGGAAGTGGTTTATGAATGAGGAAGAAAGTGAAAAGGTAAAGGCAAATGGTTCAGATCTAAATATATAGGAATAAGGCAATGGATGCAACGTATCCAACATTTACATTTCAAAACCGACGAAATTAAAGGTAGTCATCGATGCGTTGAGTGACGGGGTTTTAAGGCACGAAATAAATATGTGAGAAATGAGCTGGCTGCAATTTATTATGTACGTTATTATATGTACTATTTATTTTTGAAACGTAAGTATAGAAAAGGAAAAGGAAAAGTCAGAGCAATACGAGCCAGAAATAAATGGGAAATAAATATAACCAAAATGGTAACGGTCTAATTTCTTGATTTCAGCTGAAAATTATTTAAGCAATAAATTTATTGCTTGGCAAGCAAGGCTCAGGTTGAAAAGCAAAGGAAACAAAAGTCCCAATATAAAGTAAAGAGAGAGAAATGAAGTTAAAAAGGGAAAGAAAAATAAAGTGAATCGTTTTAAAATAATAATTACGACGTATACAAATGTATACGTTTGATTTTTCGAAACTGCTAAACATAAATTCAGGAAAAATGGAAAGCAAATATATAATGATGTATGGGAAGAAAGAAAGTCACCGAAATCAATTGTAACGGTCACCTGCAATATTTTCTCCTAAACACATATATCCAATCAAAAGAAATTGTAACGCTCAAAAGCTTTGATTTAGGAAAGGTTATTAAAACAAGTTACTGCTGGCTACAATCAAATATTTATGTTTTGAGGGAACAGTTTCTTACCTTTAAAAAGCAATGAAGACAGAGAGAAAATAACAGAGACGGCAACAAATCAATCAATCAAGTGAATGAAAAAGGCAACCGGGAAACGTATCAAATTAAATATTGGCAGTAACGGTCACCCATTTATTTAGCTGACAAATATTAAAGCTATAAAGGCAATTAACATATCAACCATTCAAAAAGATAAATACAACGTATACAAAATTATACGCTTAATTTTTGAAATGATGGCAACGGCAAAAATTTAGCAACTGATGAAATAATTACTAAAGTAAAGGATAGCGGCTATTGCTTGATAATAAATTTATTATTAGCAATTTTTAGCGTGAATTTAATAGAATTTCCCAATGAAATAAACTTTGTTAAAATAAATTAAAAATTAAAAATATGCTATATTTAAATATACGTATTCTAAATATATAAACATTTTATTTGAAAATTCAATTATTATAAGATTTCACAAATATTTAATTTAAATACGTTATAGAATCAATTAAAATTGTTAAAATTTTCCGGGTCGTTACACTCTCCCCCACTCAAAACTTTTCGTCCCCGAAAAGGAAGGAGGTAGGAGAATAAAACAACCAGAAAAAAAATAGATTGAAAGCCAAGATAAACAATAAATTTTAAAACTATATAAATTTTATTTAAAATATTTATTTGAAAATTTCATTTGAAATTAAATTTTCTTTAATGTTTAATACTTCTCAAACTCCTTTGCAAACAATTATTTACATTATTACTTCTATTTACAAAGACTATTGAAAATATTAAATCCAAAATTTATGAAATTTTTAATTTTTCTCAAGATACCTTTCAAATATTATCAATAAATTAATAATCATTTTCTTTAAAGGTGTTTTATTTAATTTATAACTTCAAAAATATTTATAACGCTAATATTTTATATAAAACAATGTAGTATACAAATAAGCAATATTTAAAAGATTTATTCAAAAAGGAAAGGAAGGTAGATTCCGAAAAAGGAATATAGATGAAAAATAAAGCTGAGCAGATGAGGTAGATTCAAAAGAATAGAATCGGACACGAATAATTTATTTCAAACCATAAGAATTTAAATTTCAAATATTAATACAAAATTTCTTTGTTGAAAATACTTTTATAATAAAATACCTTTATAAATAAAATACTTCTATATCGAAACCAATTTTTCTTTCGAAAATACTTTTATAACTCGATGTTTTAACAAGTTTATCCTCGTTCTTGCAGACTCTGGCCATGCGTTGATCAGGCGCAAAGCTAGAGTTCTTCAAGTACTTAGTAGACCTGTTTCAACACCCAGTGAAAATATTTGAAAAACCTTTTAAAAACAGATATGGAAAGTACAATCCAAACAAATCAACCAAACCAAAACCTTTGTCCGATCATGGTTCGCAGATACACAATGGTTACGCCTGGGTCCCCCAGGAAACAATCCATATCCGTAAGCTTTCTCAGCCCTGCGAGTTACGCCATGATGACTAGTAGAGTGCAGGATACACAATGGTTACGCCTGGATCCCCCAGGAAACAATCCGTACCCCTAGGCAAGACTCAGCCAGGCACTTGCGCTACTATTCGCGACCTACACAGATTGCAGGATACACAATGGTTACGCCTGGATCCCCCAGAAAACAATCCGTACCCCTACGCAAGACTCAGCCAGGCAATTGCGCTATGCATTCACGAGAGAAAAAAAACCATGGGTTATGCCACGGTGGGAACACTCGAGTATTACATCCGGAAAACCAAAAATCAGAGAGAATAATATCGATAGAATGAATCCACGATGTGGCCACAAAGCGGATATCAAGCAGAAGGCACTTTCCATATCTTTACTTCGAAAATATATATCATATAGTACCTTTTCAAATCACTTTCAAATATCGTACTTATATAAAGTCCATATATATAGGATTTCATTTTTCCCAAATCGAATACTTTCCAAATCAATAGTAGATCAAATCATACTTATATAGACTTCGATTATATAAAATCTCTTTCCAAATTGAGTACCTTTCAAATCAATAGATTTCAAATCAACTTCATACTTATACAATCCATTTTATATAGGTTCGACCACTCCCAAATCAAGTGCTTAAAAATATAAGGTTCTCAATTTCAAATCATTCAATATCCATTCAGTTTCCAAATCATATATGATTTCACCAAATTTTCTTTCAAATTAAGTATCTAAATTTCAAAGTTTCCAAAATAATAGGTTTAGAAAATTATCCCAGTTTCTAAATTAAAATAATTCAAGTCAACCAAATTCATTTCCAAAATCTCCATAAGAGTACTGGTTTTTAATTTCAGTTTAATTTCAAAACCAAATATTTTCTCAAAATCAATTATACTAAAAATAGTTTCCAAATTTATAAGTATCCCTTTAAAACTTTTAAAATATCTATTTCTATTCGAAATATCCAATTTACCTTTCTGAAAACCATTATTCAAAACCATATTTTTTTCAAAACATTTCAAAACTAAATTTATATTCTTTATCAAACATTTTATACTCCTCGAAATTTCTTAGCTTTGAAAATTTAATCTCGATTTGGAAGTGTTCGAACATTCAAAATAGTTAGGGAAATCAAATTTTCAATTCAACAGTTGAAAATCAACAATAAATCAATAAACCAATTATTAAATCCGAAACTCGAGGACTGAACACCGGTCTCATTTTAAATTGTTTCAAATATATACTTATATCTTTCTAAAATATCAAATTATACTTCGGAAGTTGAAATCAAAAACGGTTTTACAAAATCACTTGCATAGCGAAGCTATTAAAGTGGCCTCTCCCCCACTCTGAAACTCGAAAATCAATGTCGATGATGCGTGCACTCATCACCGAAATTATTTTCCAGCGACATAAGTGAGTTCTGGACTTCTATTTTCTTGAAAACTTCTTTGAAATTTCTTCAAAATTATTGGAATTCATTTGAACTCATTTGAAACCTTTCTGATTCGGAAAAATACTTTTAAATCGTATTATTTTTATATATTTTCCAAAATCTTAAAACCAATTTCAAAATACCGGAATTAAATTCTCGAATTTCAAATTTTACTCTACAGTTATAAATCATTTTTATATAAATCAATTTCTTATATTTTTTTTCAAAATTTCAAATCCTTTCAAAACCCTTTTATATAGAATAACTTTTCTTATTTGTTTTTTTATTATTATATATAGGTATATAATCCTTATCGAAAACAATTTCACTTTTATATATAGAATAAAATCATAGTTATCAAAATAAAAATTTCGTATAAAACAATTTTAAAATACAACAAACCCGATTTTCAAAGGATGATTCAAGAATGGATTTCCAAACAAAGATAGAGATTTAATTTAGAGGAACTCTAATCAATAGAATCCTGATTCGAAGATAGGCTCAAACAAAGTTGAGAAAATCAAATTACAAAATAGAAGATGGATATACTTCTATAAATCTCGAGCGACCTTAACCGGGTCAACCTTGACTTCAGGAATATAATTGATGCGGAATTCTAAAGCAAATCGACATTCGATTGCCAGAGATAGAATTCGGCATACCAAGATATAGCAGCATCGTAAACCGAGGATACAGAAATCTCCGGTGAATCAATGCCAATTGTAAAGGAGTTTTCACCCCCTTTACAATTCATTCCGTGGAGTTATGGGATACTCCAGAATCAAACGAATATAAATAGGGAGAGACAAGAATGAATTTCGAAACCGAGGGACATTCCAAAATTCAAAGGAAATCAAGTCAAAAAGAAGGGATTCAACTCGAACGAAAGTGATTCTGTAAATGAATTTACCATATATGCTAGGTTTTGCCTAGAGCCAAAGCTCTGATACCAACTGTAACAGCCCGCTATTTTGGACCATTCAAATCGACAATAAAACCGTACATGTCCGACTTGAATAATTCAAAATACCGAATTGTTAATAAAATTTGGCAAAACTTAAAATATACAGTAAATAAATCAATCATAGATCACTTACACAGAGTAATACAATGCAGCGGAATAGATAAAGAATAGTAGTTCATGAAGCTACTATATACCTCAGAGTTAGAAATAAAATACAACCGAATTGTTCAAATGCCATGAAGTCTCCAATGCAACAGATGGCTTCTCTGAACCAATCAACTGGATGACTGAAAGGATAGATAGCTGGATCTTCAAGCAAAGCTCCAACTTCGAAGGTGAGTCTCAAATGCTGTATCTCTCAGTCTGACCCGAGCGTAAAGCAAAAACACAAAACACTCGAGTCAGGATTAACATTCTTATATCTATAAATCTAACTCAAGTGAAATATCAACTGAAATATAATTAACTTAAAGGACGTTTGGTATAACCATCCTCTAAGGGTCCATGGAACTATCTATAAGGTAGAAATATACACTATAATACCGAGGTCATTTCAAATTAATTTATACTTCACAACAAAAATATCTTTTCATTATATATATATATATACATAAATATTTAGAGTAGAATATTTGTAGTTTCCTCAACTTAACAAATCGTTTTCAAAATCAACCCGACCATCCCATTCAAATTTTATTCAATCTCAATATATAAATTTTTATACAATTCAGTTTTTTTTTGATCAAACAAATTCAAATTTTATACATTTCAAATACAGAACTAAATCAAAATTTTACTGTTTAAATTTTACTATATTTCAACGCTTTAATATTCAACAACTCAAAGTTTGATTTAACAGTTTCATATAGATCTCGATTTAACCTTGTTATTTAGTCTTGAAATGTTCACTAAATAAATTCAGTATTTATTTAATAACCCAATTTACCTTTAAACTAAATATTCCTTTCGATTTGTTTAAACTTGAAACCTCCATTTAATCATTTAAATCAAAATCAAGTTATAAATCGAATCTTAAATTTCAAATTCTTTGGTTCAAATAATCCAATTAAGTAAAATACTTAACTAAATACAATTTCAATTAATTCAACTTTATCTTCTCAACCTTAACTTATCCAAATTATTACAACAATCAATTTTGAAATATAAATTTAAATAAATACTTAAACATATTATATGGATTAAATCGATCTCCAAAATATTACTATTAAATCTATATATAAAATTTCTATTTTCATATAATATTTTAAGAATTAATATTTATTAAAACCTTATATTTATTTTCAACCCATAGAAATTATTTTCAAAATATTTATACATATGGATCAACGGTGTCTGTATATAATTTCATACCCTATGGTCAAGGAATACGGATTTCAATCCGAAATTTAAATATACGGGTAGATATCACTTCGACCCGTAATCCCAAATTCAATTTTTATTGAAAATCGCTTGGGTTTATCATTTCAACCCATAACGAAGTTCTCCTATTCTAAAGTCCGTTCGGATATGTATCATTTCAACCCATATTGAATTCTAAACTACGGGGAACTTGCAGAGTGATAACAAATAATAAAATAACAGACATATATCATCAATAACAGTATAATATAACAATGGGATATGGTGTCATATCCCACAGGTGAACACATTTGCAAACAACAAAATATATAGCAATGTAAATAACTAACAGTAGCATATTTCAATTGTCGTTTCAATTGGAATCAAATTTAATAAATAAAAGAACGTTAGTCGTGAGTGATTGCTCACCTTTCGTGGCTGGAGGGTACCGAAGGTGATACGGAAACACACACTGATACGGACATGGAAATTTGATTTACAAATCCAAGCAAAGCAAAATTGGCACGAATTTGATGAACAGAATCTGGTAACAGAAACGACGGGAACGGATCAATATAGCTTGATATAAAGTTTTGGACGAGACGCATATTATATTAATTTTTCACTTAAACCCATTATTTTAAAATACATATTCATTTGAAATAAATCTCAAATAATTTTTTTTTATATATATATAACCAAAATCAATAAAATCTTTATAGCTTGTATATGCACTTTGACCTAATCATTTATACCCATATAAACTTGACAGTTTAGATATATAAATTAACACAGGCTATATAAATTTTGTTTTTATTACTGTTAACTAAAACAACTACTAATGTGTATACAACCGCTTATAAATAAAATATACTTTTTATATTAACTCACTATGCAGACTAAAAAAAATCTTGTAAACTTAAATATAAACAATTGCTTATACATATTAATATAATCTGGAAAAAAAATTTAGAATAGAAAACGTGGGAATTCAAAATTCATGTAGTTGCAGCCTAAATCAAAAAGGTAAATTCATATACAGGTGAACATGCAGCTATATGTATAAGTAAATTATTGTAACCTTACCCAAATGAAAAGACTCAATACCAAATTTCCATAACCTATGTATTTAAACTGACAACGTTTATATAAGTAATATAAACAAAATACTTTCCTTCTAGCGAATAAAACAATACTTCTAACAACACTTAAAACTTTATATATTTTTCTTAAACAGTTAAACTTTATACATATATTATATTTAATTTAGACATGTAAAATAAAATAAAATTTAAAGTCCAACTTTATATCCAACAGAAACAAAATCTTACAACTTATTCATATTTTTGCTTTTACAGCAATTCAAAACATAAAAATTTAAAACTACATTTAATTCGAACCCAATATACTTAGTACACTTTAATATAATAATATCTGAAACCATACACTGCAAATACTACCCATAACATACGCACACCATACAAAAGTTATAACCCAAAACATACGCACACCACACAAAAGTTATACCAATATATATGTAAACTATATAACTAAAATATCTTATATAAACTATTTATAAACTTATACAACTATGCAGACAACCCATACAATCTTCCTATATACTAGACTCATATTATAACAGAAGCTAGACATATATATACAACAGTTATGAATCTATAACTTAATGTATATAAATAATTTACACAGAATACTATACTTATATTTAAGATATACTAACCCAAAAAGGAAGGAGAAAGGCCGAAGTCAGGGGTGGTGGGGAGCTCGGAGGGGAGCACGGCACTGCTTCATGCTTCGGCGTGGAAGAGGAGGGGAGACAAATGGAGAGGTGGATGGTGATGGCCTCGGTGGCGTGAGAGTGGATAGTGTAAGAAGAAGGAGTGATATAACGTTTGGTGAGTGGTTACGTGAAGGAGGAGGAAGTGGTTTATGAATGAGGAAGAAAGTGAAAAGGTAAAGGCAAATGGTTCAGATCTAAATATATAGGAATAAGGCAATGGATGCAACGTATCCAACATTTACATTTCAAAACCGACGAAATTAAAGGTAGTCATCGATGCGTTGAGTGACGGGGTTTTAAGGCACGAAATAAATATGTGAGAAATGAGCTGGCTGCAATTTATTATGTACGTTATTATATGTACTATTTATTTTTGAAACGTAAGTATAGAAAAGGAAAAGGAAAAGTCAGAGCAATACGAGCCAGAAATAAATGGGAAATCAATATAACCAAAATGGTAACGGTCTAATTTCTTGATTTCAGCTGAAAATTATTTAAGCAATAAATTTATTGCTTGGCAAGCAAGGCTCAGGTTGAAAAGCAAAGGAAACAAAAGTCCCAATATAAAGTAAAGAGAGAGAAACGAAGTTAAAAAGGGAAAGAAAAATAAAGTGAATCGTTTTAAAATAATAATTACGACGTATACAAATGTATACGTTTGATTTTTCGAAACTGCTAAACATAAATTCAGGAAAAATGGAAAGCAAATATATAATGATGTATGGGAAGAAAGAAAGTCACCGAAATCAATTGTAACGGTCACCTACAATATTTTCTCCTAAACACATATATCCAATCAAAAGAAATTGTAACGCTCAAAAGCTTTGATTTAGGAAAGGTTATTAAAACAAGTTACTGCTGGCTACAATCAAATATTTGTGTTTTGAGGGAACAGTTTCTTAACTTTAAAAAGCAATGAAGACAGAGAGAAAATAACAGAGACGGCAACAAATCAATCAATCAAGTGAATGAAAAAGGCAACCGGGAAACGTATCAAATTAAATATTGGCAGTAACGGTCACCCATTTATTTAGCTGACAAATATTAAAGCTATAAAGGCAATTAACATATCAACCATTCAAAAAGATAAATACAACGTATACAAAATTATACGCTTAATTTTTGAAATGATGGCAACGGCAAAAATTTAGCAACTGATGAAATAATTACTAAAGTAAAGGATAGTGGCTATTGCTTGATAATAAATTTATTATCAGCAATTTTTAGCGTGAATTTAATAGAATTTCCCAATGAAATAAACTTTGTTAAAATAAATTAAAAATTAAAAATATGCTATATTTAAATATACGTATTCTAAATATATAAACTTTTTATTTAAAAATTCAATTATTATAAGATTTCACAAATATTTAATTTAAATACGTTATAGAATCAATTAAAATTGTTAAAATTTTCCGGGTCGTTACACATCGCAATCACCACCACCAAGGACTTTCACGCAACCTCATAGAACACCTATTGTATCACCCAAGAATGTTCCTTTCTTTAACACTCCTCTAAGATATCCCCAAGAACCACTGCCTCCTCATCAACCCAGAAACCCATAACTTGATTATCCCCTGCTTCATAACCATAACCCATACCCTATCATCAAATTAGATTTCCGTACATATTCTGGAGAGGAAGGAGTGGAAGATTGGCTGAGATAAGTCAAAATGTATTTTAAATTCCATCACACTAAAGAACATCAATGGGTAGAAATTTGTTCATTTGCTTTAAAAAAAAGAAGTCTTGCAGTAGTCTCATTGGTATGTGAACACTGTGAATAATAATGAAACCTACCCAGTTTTTAAGGAGGATATATTGGTCAGATTTAACTCTGAAGAAGTAGAAAGACCATATGAAACTTTATCCAAGCTTAAGCAGCATACAACAGTTAGATCTTATTTGAGTCAGTTTGAACAGTTGCAAGCTGTAGTAGAAACTCTTCCACCAAAGTACTTGCTTGATAGGTTTATTGGAGGATTAAAAGAAGAAATTAGGTATGATGTCCTCACTTCAAGACCAGTGGACTTTAGGGAGACAGTAGCATTAGCAATAATGTTTGAAAGTAAATGCCTTCAAACCAAAAAAATTAAGTATCCATCACCTAGCACTTCAACTACCAAAACCAGTCAACTGCCTCTACCAAAGTCGTCACAAGAGTCCACTTCCTATTCTCGCTATAACCATGTTAATAGCTCCAAAGATACTCAACTTGAATCCCTGGCAAAAAGTATAGGATTCACTCCTAACCAAATTATTGAAATGAGAAGGCAAAATTTGTGTTAAAATTGTAAAGAAAAATGGTCAAGAGATCACAAATGTAAAATTCCTCAAGTCTATGTGCTGGAAGGAATGATGCCATTACAGGACTGGGAGGATTCAAATGCTAGTGAGGTAACCATGACAGAATCTGACATACGAATTGAAGAGACTTTAGCCATCACCTTGCAAGCTTTATGTGGAATTCCTGCTATATCCACCATCAAAGTAAGAGGCAGTATTCAAGGTAAACCATTTCATATTCTAATTGATTATGGTTCTACCCATAGCTTCATCAATGATAAACTTGCTAGGAATTTGGATTTAAAAATTGATGAAACTAAACTATTTGAAGTAATGGTGGCCAATGGGGAGAAACTAACTGGTTTGGGGGTTTGTAATGATGTTTTGCTCAAGTGCTAAGGATGTACTATGGCAGTGGATTTGCTCTTATTTCCTTTGGATGGCTGTCAGGTGGTGCTTGGTGCTCAGTGGATGAAGAGCATGGGAGAAATCACACTTAGATCAGTTACAAGTTAAATTTGTTTACAATGATAAGCATTATATTTGGCAGGGTTTGAAACAGGATGAGTTGAAATTCATTAACAAGAGAAGGCTAAATAAAGAGTATGTGCATGGCCATATAGCTATGATGGTATGTTGTCAGCTTATACAGTCAGAGCACAATACAATTCCTTTTCCATCGGAAATTGATGCTATGCTCAAGCAATATCCCCTCATCACTAACCCCTCTCCAAATTTACCACCACCAAGACCCCATGATCATCGAATACCCCTTTTGCCAAATTCTAAACCTATTTGTCTAAGACCTTATAGGCACTCATATCATATCAAAACGAGTTGGAAAAAATAATTCAAGACATGTTAGATTCTGGCATTATTAGGCCTAGTCATAGTTCTTACTCATCTCCTGTTGTTATGGTGAGAAAGAAGGATGGAACATGAAGGCTATGTATTGATTATAGAAGGTTGAATGCACAGACCATTAAGGACAAGTTTCCTATTACATTAATTGAAGAGCTTTTTGATGAGTTACATAGTTCTCAATATTATTCAAAACTGGACTTAAGACTAGTTACCATCAAATTAGAATGCTTGAAGAAGATATCCGCAAAACTGTTTTTAGAACCCATGATGGCCACTATGAATTTGTGGCGATGCCATTTGGGTTGGCAAATGCCCCTTCCACCTTCCAATCTGTAACGGAAGCGATTTTTCGTTGCCGAAAAACCGAACCATTATGGGTTTTTTTTGAAAAAGAAAGAGGTAGAAGAGAGAAGAGATAGAAAATAGAGAGGAAAGAAGATAGACGATTTTTTTAGAAAACAGAGAATTTTTAAAAATAGAAGATAGAAAATTTTAAAAATAGAAAGAAAGGAGAAAGAAAAATAGAGAATTTTAAAATAGAACGGGAAAGAAAGGAAACAACAGAACAACAACAGAATCTCACAATTCGCAGTGGAACAACATATAATAATAAATGAATAATCTTTAAACAAAGAACTATATCAGTTATTACATTACATTATATTTCATTACATCAAATCATCAGAGTGTACAACAACATACAACAATCAGTGCAGCGGAAAAAGAAATACTATATAAGTAATATGCCATGCCATCCAGCTTGCCTCCAGCAACTTCAGAATATCCAGAATATCCTGATAAACCTTTCTCTTGACTGCCCGTGTGGAAATTAGTGGGCACCCAGAGTTTAGGAAGGAAAACAATAAACTCCGAGTCAGTCATGTGACTGGTGTGAGAACTCAAAACAGTTTATTTAACTTTAAAATCAAAATAGAGGAATATTTTTAAATTCAATTCGCAATGCTTTTAAAAATGAGACTACCATAAGGCCTCCCGCACACACACACACATGCAAACGCAGAATCGGAGGAGATTTCTCCTTATGATAGTCAAAGATGCTTGATACGCATTTAAAAGAACATTTCATATTATTATTAGTGCATAGTGTAGAGAAATATTTCGAAAGTAGAATATAAATCTTAGCCAACATAGACATTTCGAACTATGCCTACTATAGCTACTATCCAAACAGTGGTGACCACCATAAGTGAATAGCAGGTTCTACAACTAATACCGTAAAAGTTTCGTATTGGGAATTGGATTTCCAACAAATGGTCAGGCCAAGGAACTTCCCATTGCCACTGAGAATGCCTCTGGAAAGACACCCCCGAGAACCAAACCGGAACTCTGCCAACACAAGGCCGGGTTACCCCTTAACTGGGTAACTACTGACACGAGCACGCCATTCCCCGGTCCTTTAGGACCTTTTCAACCGAGCGCTCGATATCCAACATCACACCATAATAAATAGAGTGTTTTCAACATGAGTAAGTATCTGGGCTCCATACCATGATACCACCCCTTTCCAGAAGGAAATGCACATACCCTAAGGGGAGCTACAACAACCCCTAATAACCTTGCCGCATCTTTCCTGTTTTGACCATTTCCGGGATGTGAGGCTCGACGAATTCACGTCCACAAAAACATACTTTATACAAAAGCCATGCTTTGGGTCAAAAAATGATCAACACAATGACCACTAAGATAGACGATCAAATAAATGATCCTATCACAATAATCAACACAATGATCATTTCAGCATCACTCAGCATGTCACATTACCAAACTGGGAATATATCGCTGATAACTTCAACTATATAACCTTTGAGCACATACGTCTCAAAGAAGGGTGTTAAGCTAAAAGAATAAATTCTCCGCCACCAACAGAAATATATTTGAAAGAAATCGGCTTTATATCTCAACTTGTAATGTCAGACATACAATCCATACAAGTCTGTTCCGGGCTCGAACAGAACCGAAGGCACTTACAAAGAAGTCCTTGCAATCCGAATAATTTCTAATTACGTTCGGATTTCCCATCACTTATGGAGATCTCTATACCGGGGATCAGCCAGTGCAGAGACAATCAACAAGAAACCCTTTTCGTTTTCGAAAATATCCGGTCTTCAACACCGTTCTTCGAATGCAATTCATAACGACGTATCACATATTCGGAATGGGTTATACGACCCCATGGTCCTTTCCCGGTTAACCCGAATAGTGAGCGCTTATTTTAAAAAAAATAAGTGTGGCATTCAATTTCAAACAATTCACAACAAATACCTATTTAAAGGTAAATATTGATAGTCGGTCATTGAACTATCAATAGATATGCCAGCATCAACAGATTCCAAATAATTTTCCAAATTATTTATTTCACAAAAATATCTTTAGAAGATATAACTTTCCATATTTCAAAAATAAATCAATATTTATTTTAAACCTATTTTCCCAATTTCTTTATAAATTCCATATTGAATTTATATTTCCAAAATATTTATGAATATACGATTTCAAGTATCCATTTTTCAATTTATCTTCAAAAAGATAAATTCTCAATATATTCACTTTATATTGGAAAACATTTCTATACTTATTAAATAAGTAATTCACAATCTTTTATTTTCAACACTTAGAAAATATTCTATATACTTAAATCGAAATTAAGTATATATTTCTTTCTTTAAGGAAATCATTCACTTAACCGTATTTATTTGGGCCAAAACGATGTTGCGTAAAACATCGTTACGACAACCCAAAATCACTAGTATAGGGATTCGAAATAAAATAGATATATAAATCCCAATACTATACAAAACATTTCCTTTCGGAAATTATCTATTATAACAACAGTGTTATAATCTATTATTTCCTTCTATTTCTCGAAAACATCTATTTCAACAATAAATATTGAAATCTATAATTTCGAATCTCGATACATTTTAAAACATCGTTAGATCGTTTTAATTCTGTTTAAAACATCACATTCCAAATAATTCTTTAACATAATATTCACTATACAAAAACGTGAATATATATTATTAATAAATTTCATTTCTTCTATTCCTTTTATTTTAAGGAATTATTCACTGTTTAAAACATGAATATATCTCCATAAATAAATTAGGACAATTTACTTATTAAATAAGTCATTTTGAATTTATAAAACAACGTCTATAAATTCTATTCTATTTATTTTATATCAACTTCCTTTTATAAATTTTTCTTTATTAACCTATCTCAATTCATATCACAATGATATACTAAAAATTCATATTATAAGTCAAATACTTAAAATTTATTTATTTGAAAAATTGTTTCTTTGAACTTCTCAAATTTATAAATTTTATAACTTATAAGATTCATTTATTTATCCAACTCATTCCTTTAATAACTTTATAAATTTTATAAACCTACTGCTTATAAAATTCCATTTATAACTTCATCGTTATAATTCTATAATTTTCATTTATTTATGAAATTTATTCAAAATTCTTTCTAACACTTAGAAAAGTTCGTTTTACACTTCTAATATTTTTAATTTACAAATGTCAATTTATAAATCTTTCAATACAAATAAATTTGTATTATTATTTTAAAACATCTTTTAAACTCTTTTAGAATTCCATCATTTTGATTTATAAAATAATCCAATTTCATAAATCCTATTTTTAAACTTTTTTATAATAGATTCAAAAATCTCAGTTTAAACTATTTTATAAAATCATCAATCCCATATTTTCAAAAATCAATTTTTTTAACTATATTTCTCAAAAATATAATTTTTATAACATTAAAAATTATAACGTTTATTTATTTTAATGGATCAATTCCAAATATATTTAATAAACGTATATTTTCCAAAAATCCCTTTTGAAATTAAAATCGTTATTTTTAAATTTCAAAAATTGGATCCGATGATGCAACACATCAAATAGTCAATCACGATTTTCCAATATCATATATCGATATGATAAACAATCAAACATCACAATATTTAAAATCAATAAATATTTGTGAGGAATCCAGTTGGATCCCTCCAACCTGTTTCCCTGCATCCACAGACATTAGCACAATACCATTCCGTTTCAAGACGGAATATCGCGGTATATGGGATTTTATAAATATATATATCCGCTTACTAACGGCGCATAGGGTCTCATCCGCTAAAAGAAATGCGGGAAATCAATCAACTGCAATATATACATATGCCAATATATATATATATTGCTATATATATAATATAATACCAATTCCACTTCGAGGTGGAATATCGCGGTATATGTGTGTAATAAATAACCTCCGCTTACTAACGGCGTATAAGGTCTATTCACATCCAATATTTATATATATATATATAACAATCATCATTCAAGCATTCAATCAACATAGTCAAGCAAATTTTAAATCTAACTATTTAAAATTTAAATAAACAATAGAAATTCCTTTTGAGTGAGAAGTTCTCACCTTTATTCTTGTTTGCAATCCACTTCCAATTCAACTTGTTTTCTTCATTTATACCTTGTATAAATATTTACACAATTTATTAATATTCGAATCAATCGAATAAATTAAATTTTCATTAGATAATTTCGATTCATCGGCGATTTCATTTTTAATAGTTAAATAAATTGATAGTTTCGTTTAAACCAATTTCTCGTTTAATAAATTTATTTAAACAATTTTTTTTTCTTTAATAAATTTATTTAAACTAATTTTGTCCTTTTAAAATAATTTTAACTAGAGATTTCCAATTGAACTTAATTTCTTTTTTTTATAAATTTTAAATCAACTAATCTTTTCTTAAATAAAATTATTTTTCTTTGTTTAATAATTTATTTAACTAAAAATCTAAAAATTAAATTTCCTTTAAAATTTATTTCTACTAATTCTTTTACTTTAAATTAGTATCTTTAAATCGATTTCTTCTTTAATAAATTATAAAAATTAAGTTTTTAATCTAAATTTCCTTTAAAAATCTTTATAAAATTTATCAATATTTATTATAAATCGAACTATTTGATTTACTATTTAAAAATTTGATTAACTAACTATTTAATTAATATATTTTTTTCTATACATAGTTTATTTAGAAACTGTCCATATATATGTAAATTAATTTTTGTTTACATTTTCTGTTTTACTGTTTATATATTTTCAATTTACATATTTATATATATAATAGATTTAAAGAAAAATACTTACTGTTTTCAACCAAAATATGTATGTGGGTGTTTATATTCAGTAATAAAAGAAAAAGCTATGTTATCCACATAATCTACATATATATATAAATTTGATAATTAAAATCATACCTCACTGGAAAATCACAAAAACCCAGACCATTGCAGCCATCATCGGCGAACCCTATCGACTGCCGACTTCATCGAGTTGAACGCGACTCCTCAATCGAGCTCGAGCGAGCTCCACCTCACATTCACGCGCCGCCTTGTCACCACGAGTCGCCCCACCTGCGCCGCCTCCATCGCCATTGCGTCGACGCGAATCACCTCGCGCGCGCTCGCGCTCGTGTCGATCGAGCCCTACGCCGTCGCCTCTAATCGCACACCCCCTTCGAGCGTTGCCGCGCCCACATCAGTCGCGCACCACTGCTACTCGACGTCGCCATCATCTTCGAGCGTCGCGCGTACCCAAACGCGAGCTGCCCACTTCGATTTCGCTCGAAATCGAGCTTCCCCAATTCGTGCGCGCCGTGAACTCACTGACTCGCGCGCTCTCCTATGCGCGAGCGATCAACTTAGGGCTTCGGCCTTCTCTTTTCGAGCTGAGGCTTCGGCCTCCATTTTTTATCTGCGTGACTTTGAAAATTTTTTTTTTTTAATGAGGTAAGGCTTCGGTGTTTTAAAGGAGAAGGAGATCGTGTTTTTGCAGAGTGAAGACGTGGGTTTAGGGCGTAAACGATGGCGTGAGAAAAGCTGAACGAAGTAAGGTAGTATATACTTATTTTATATACATTTTATTTTTTTTTATTTTTTTATTTTTTATTTTGAATTCAATTTTATTTTGTAAATTGTTTTCTTTAATAAACATAGAAACGTTTTGAAGTTCAACTATTAACATCTATTTATAAATTTACATAGATAAAATTCGTAAATCCAAACTATTTTTTTCTAAGTCATTAGTTCAAATTTTAAATACCTATTAAATATTCAGTTTCAAACTTCAAAGTTAAATTCAATTTCTATTCAACTTTAAATAGATTAATTTCAAAAATTTAATCGCCAACTTCATAGTTGAATTGAAAATTCAATTCAAACCAATATTCAAATATTTAAAATTAATTAAATATTTCAATTTAAATTATTAAAAATTCAGGGTCGTTACAATCTTTCCCCCTTAAAAGAATTTCGTCCCGAAATTACAAGTTAAGAAGAATGTCCTTATCCCGATTATTATTTTTCACAATTCAAATAGTTTTATTAACTCACTAGCCTAAATCTTTTTACTTGAGATTTACTATCATTTCAACTAGCTTTCCAACTTTATTTATAGGTTTCAAACAATATTGTTTTACTAACCATTCAAATTTAAATTCAAATTCAAATTCAAACTTTCAAACTTTCAAATTTTTTCTCAAAAATTTTCTAACACCCTAAATTTTCGAAAAATTTCGCCAGCGTTTCCTTTGCGCGGCTAGCTCGGTACGACTACAAAATGGCACCACGGCCCCTCAGAATCAAAAAGAAAAGAGAAAAGCCAAGTGGCTAGAGAAGAAAGTCATCAAATCTCATACTAAAATTGAAATACGTACCTTTTTGTCGAGCAATTCAATTTTATCTTTGAAATCAAAATCTCAATTTCTTTATACACCTGTATAACCTGTATAATCTGCTAGTAGTAGCATCCAAATCCAATATTCAAACTATTTTGCTAATTCTATTACAAAATTTTCAACATATACTTCTTATACGTTTTTACTTCACTATTGAAGTTACATATCAATTTCATTCAATTTTACTCTTCAATTCAATTCACACTTCAAATTCTTTCGAATTCAATTCTCAATTTAAATTCTATTTGAATTAAATTCTAAATTCTAAATATTGAATTCTATTGATTAACTAATTTAATTCAATTTGTACATTCACATTACTATATTGAATTAGTTTTATTCATTAATTCATTTCAATATTTCAATTCATCTCGTTTTCTTGCTTACTACCAATTCATATACCATCTTTATTCAATCTTTATTCACATTCCATATTCATTCCATTTGAAATTATTTCATAAATGAATAAACTATCAAGTTAATTTACTTGAATTCAATTCATTTTATTTATTCAATTCCATATACTAATGATAATAATCCAATATTATTATTTCCTAGCAATCATGCAACCATATACTATAATAATTCATTGAAAATTATTTCTTTTCATACAAAATAGTTTTGGGCAAAAATTATTTTATAATATAAATCAATTTTATATTCACTAACAAATACGCGCTCATATCTATTATTACACTCAAACTCATTCTAGAGTACTGCTGACTCTATCTCTAACGAGTAATACCCAACAGAACCATGGTTGTCGCTTAACCAACAGCTCTGATACCAACTGTAACGGAAGCGATTTTTCGTTGCCGAAAAACCGAACCATTATGGGTTTTTTTTGAAAAAGAAAGAGGTAGTAGAGAGAAGAGATAGAAAATAGAGAGGAAAGAAGATAGACGATTTTTTTTAGAAAACAGAGAATTTTTAAAAATAGAAGATAGAAAATTTTAAAAATAGAAAGAAAGGAGAAAGAAAAATAGAGAATTTTAAAATAGAACGGGAAAGAAAGGAAACAACAGAACAACAACAGAATCTCACAATTCGCAGCGGAACAACATATAATAATAAATGAATAATCTTTAAACAAAGAACTATATCAGTTATTACATTACATTATATTTCATTACATCAAATCATCAGAGTGTACAACAACATACAACAATCAGTGCAGCGGAAAAAGAAATACTATATAAGTAATATGCCATGCCATCCAGCTTGCCTCCAGCAACTTCAGAATATCCAGAATATCCTGATAAACCTTTCTCTTGACTGCCCGTGTGGAAATTAGTGGGCACCCAGAGTTTAGGAAGGAAAACAATAAACTCCGAGTCAGTCATGTGACTGGTGTGAGAACTCAAAACAGTTTATTTAACTTTAAAATCAAAATAGAGGAATATTTTTAAATTCAATTCGCAATGCTTTTAAAAATGAGACTACCATAAGGCCTCCCGCACACACACACATGCAAACGCAGAATCGGAGGAGATTTCTCCTTATGATAGTCAAAGATGCTTGATACGCATTTAAAAGAACATTTCATATTATTATTAGTGCATAGTGTAGAGAAATATTTCGAAAGTAGAATATAAATCTTAGCCAACATAGACATTTCGAACTATGCCTACTATAGCTACTATCCAAACAGTGGTGACCACCATAAGTGAATAGCAGGTTCTACAACTAATACCGTAAAAGTTTCGTATTGGGAATTGGATTTCCAACAAATGGTCAGGCCAAGGAACTTCCCATTGCCACTGAGAATGCCTCTGGAAAGACACCCCCGAGAACCAAACCGGAACTCTGCCAACACAAGGCCGGGTTACCCCTTAACTGGGTAACTACTGACACGAGCACGCCATTCCCCGGTCCTTTAGGACCTTTTCAACCGAGCGCTCGATATCCAACATCACACCATAATAAATAGAGTGTTTTCAACATGAGTAAGTATCTGGGCTCCATACCATGATACCACCCCTTTCCAGAAGGAAATGCACATACCCTAAGGGGAGCTACAGCAACCCCTAATAACCTTGCCGCATCTTTCCTGTTTTGACCATTTCCGGGATGTGAGGCTCGACGAATTCACGTCCACAAAAACATACTTTATACAAAAGCCATGCTTTGGGTCAACAAATGATCAACACAATGACCACTAAGATAGACGATCAAATAAATGATCCTATCACAATAATCAACACAATGATCATTTCAGCATCACTCAGCATGTCACATTACCAAACTGGGAATATATCGCTGATAACTTCAACTATATAACCTTTGAGCACATACGTCTCAAAGAAGGGTGTTAAGCTAAAAGAATAAATTCTCCGCCACCAACAGAAATATATTTGAAAGAAATCGGCTTTATATCTCAACTTGTAATGTCAGACATACAATCCATACAAGTCTGTTCCGGGCTCGAACAGAACCGAAGGCACTTACAAAGAAGTCCTTGCAATCCGAATAATTTCTAATTACGTTCGGATTTCCCATCACTTATGGAGATCTCTATACCGGGGATCAGCCAGTGCAGAGACAATCAACAAGAAACCCTTTTCGTTTTCGAAAATATCCGGTCTTCAACACCGTTCTTCGAATGCAATTCATAACGACGTATCACATATTCGGAATGGGTTATACGACCCCATGGTCCTTTCCCGGTTAACCCGAATAGTGAGCGCTTATTTTAAAAAAAATAAGTGTGGCATTCAATTTCAAACAATTCACAACAAATACCTATTTAAAGGTAAATATTGATAGTCGGTCATTGAACTATCAATAGATATGCCAGCATCAACAGATTCCAAATAATTTTCCAAATTATTTATTTCACAAAAATATCTTTAGAAGATATAACTTTCCATATTTCAAAAATAAATCAATATTTATTTTAAACCTATTTTCCCAATTTCTTTATAAATTCCATATTGAATTTATATTTCCAAAATATTTATGAATATACGATTTCAAATATCCATTTTTCAATTTATCTTCAAAAAGATAAATTCTCCATATATTCACTTTATATTGGAAAACATTTCTATACTTATTAAATAAGTAATTCACAATCTTTTATTTTCAACACTTAGAAAATATTCTATATACTTAAATCGAAATTAAGTATATATTTCTTTCTTTAAGGAAATCATTCACTTAACCGTATTTATTTGGGCCAAAACGATGTTGCGTAAAACATCGTTACGACAACCCAAAATCACTAGTATAGGGATTCGAAATAAAATAGATATATAAATCCCAATACTATACAAAACATTTCCTTTCGGAAATTATCTATTATAACAACAGTGTTATAATCTATTATTTCCTTCTATTTCTCGAAAACATCTATTTCAACAATAAATATTGAAATCTATAATTTCGAATCTCGATACATTTTAAAACATCGTTAGATCGTTTTAATTCTGTTTAAAACATCACATTCCAAATAATTCTTTAACATAATATTCACTATACAAAAACGTGAATATATATTATTAATAAATTTCATTTCTTCTATTCCTTTTATTTTAAGGAATTATTCACTGTTTAAAACATGAATATATCTCCATAAATAAATTAGGACAATTTACTTATTAAATAAGTCATTTTGAATTTATAAAACAACGTCTATAAATTCTATTCTATTTATTTTATATCAACTTCCTTTTATAAATTTTTCTTTATTAACCTATCTCAATTCATATCACAATGATATACTAAAAATTCATATTATAAGTCAAATACTTAAAATTTATTTATTTGAAAAATTGTTTCTTTGAACTTCTCAAATTTATAAATTTTATAACTTATAAGATTCATTTATTTATCCAACTCATTCCTTTAATAACTTTATAAATTTTATAAACCTACTGCTTATAAAATTCCATTTATAACTTCATCGTTATAATTCTATAATTTTCATTTATTTATGAAATTTATTCAAAATTCTTTCTAACACTTAGAAAAGTTCGTTTTACACTTCTAATATTTTTAATTTACAAATGTCAATTTATAAATCTTTCAATACAAATAAATTTGTATTATTATTTTAAAACATCTTTTAAACTCTTTTAGAATTCCATCATTTTGATTTATAAAATAATCCAATTTCATAAATCCTATTTTTAAACTTTTTTATAATAGATTCAAAAATCTCAGTTTAAACTATTTTATAAAATCATCAATCCCATATTTTCAAAAATCAATTTTTTTAACTATATTTCTCAAAAATATAATTTTTATAACATTAAAAATTATAACGTTTATTTATTTTAATGGATCAATTCCAAATATATTTAATAAACGTATATTTTCCAAAAATCCCTTTTGAAATTAAAATCGTTATTTTTAAATTTCAAAAATTGGATCCGATGATGCAACACATCAAATAGTCAATCACGATTTTCCAATATCATATATCGATATGATAAACAATCAAACATCACAATATTTAAAATCAATAAATATTTGTGAGGAATCCAGTTGGATCCCTCCAACCTGTTTCCCTGCATCCACAGACATTAGCACAATACCATTCCGTTTCAAGACGGAATATCGCGGTATATGGGATTTTATAAATATATATATCCGCTTACTAACGGCGCATAGGGTCTCATCCGCTAAAAGAAATGCGGGAAATCAATCAACTGCAATATATACATATGCCAATATATATATATTGCTATATATATAATATAATACCAATTCCACTTCGAGGTGGAATATCGCGGTATATGTGTGTAATAAATAACCTCCGCTTACTAACGGCGTATAGGGTCTATTCACATCCAATATTTATATATATATATATAACAATCATCATTCAAGCATTCAATCAACATAGTCAAGCAAATTTTAAATCTAACTATTTAAAATTTAAATAAACAATAGAAATTCCTTTTGAGTGAGAAGTTCTCACCTTTATTCTTGTTTGCAATCCACTTCCAATTCAACTTGTTTTCTTCATTTATACCTTGTATAAATATTTACACAATTTATTAATATTCGAATCAATCGAATAAATTAAATTTTCATTAGATAATTTCGATTCATCGGCGATTTCATTTTTAATAGTTAAATAAATTGATAGTTTCGTTTAAACCAATTTCTCGTTTAATAAATTTATTTAAACAATTTTTTTTTCTTTAATAAATTTATTTAAACTAATTTTGTCCTTTTAAAATAATTTTAACTAGAGATTTCCAATTGAACTTAATTTCTTTTTTTTATAAATTTTAAATCAACTAATCTTTTCTTAAATAAAATTATTTTTCTTTGTTTAATAATTTATTTAACTAAAAATCTAAAAATTAAATTTCCTTTAAAATTTATTTCTACTAATTCTTTTACTTTAAATTAATATCTTTAAATCGATTTCTTCTTTAATAAATTATAAAAATTAAGTTTTTAATCTAAATTTCCTTTAAAAATCTTTATAAAATTTATCAATATTTATTATAAATCGAACTATTTGATTTACTATTTAAAAATTTGATTAACTAACTATTTAATTAATATATTTTTTTCTATACATAGTTTATTTAGAAACTGTCCATATATATGTAAATTAATTTTTGTTTACATTTTCTGTTTTACTGTTTATATATTTTCAATTTACATATTTATATATATAATAGATTTAAAGAAAAATACTTACTGTTTTCAACCAAAATATGTATGTGGGTGTTTATATTCAGTAATAAAAGAAAAAGCTATGTTATCCACATAATCTACATATATATATAAATTTGATAATTAAAATCATACCTCACTGGAAAATCACAAAAACCCAGACCATTGCAGCCATCATCGGCGAACCCTATCGACTGCCGACTTCATCGAGTTGAACGCGACTCCTCAATCGAGCTCGAGCGAGCTCCACCTCACATTCACGCGCCGCCTTGTCACCACGAGTCGCCCCACCTGCGCCGCCTCCATCGCCATTGCGTCGACGCGAATCACCTCGCGCGCGCTCGCGCTCGTGTCGATCGAGCCCTACGCCGTCGCCTCTAATCGCACACCCCCTTCGAGCGTTGCCGCGCCCACATCAGTCGCGCACCACTGCTACTCGACGTCGCCATCATCTTCGAGCGTCGCGCGTACCCAAACGCGAGTTGCCCACTTCGATTTCGCTCGAAATCGAGCTTCCCCAATTCGTGCGCGCCGTGAACTCACTGACTCGCGCGCTCTCCTATGCACGAGCGATCAACTTAGGGCTTCGGCCTTCTCTTTTCGAGCTGAGGCTTCGGCCTCCATTTTTTATCTGCGTGACTTTGAAAATTTTTTTTTTTTTTTAATGAGGTAAGGCTTCGGTGTTTTAAAGGAGAAGGAGATCGTGTTTTTGCAGAGTGAAGACGTGGGTTTAGGGCGTAAACGATGGCGTGAGAAAAGCTGAACGAAGTAAGGTAGTATATACTTATTTTATATACATTTTATTTTTTTTTATTTTTTTATTTTTTATTTTGAATTCAATTTTATTTTGTAAATTGTTTTCTTTAATAAACATAGAAACGTTTTGAAGTTCAACTATTAACATCTATTTATAAATTTACATAGATAAAATTCGTAAATCCAAACTATTTTTTTCTAAGTCATTAGTTCAAATTTTAAATACCTATTAAATATTCAGTTTCAAACTTCAAAGTTAAATTCAATTTCTATTCAACTTTAAATAGATTAATTTCAAAAATTTAATCGCCAACTTCATAGTTGAATTGAAAATTCAATTCAAACCAATATTCAAATATTTAAAATTAATTAAATATTTCAATTTAAATTATTAAAAATTCAGGGTCGTTACACAATCTCTCATGAATGATATTTTCAGAGCATATTTGAGAAAATTTATCTTGGTGTTCTTTGATGATATACTTGTGTATAGTCAAATCTGGAATGAGCATCTCAAACACCTTGAAATAACTTTTCATCTTCTGTAGAAAAATGCTTTGGTGATCAATCTTTCCAAATGTCGGTTTTCCAAGCAATCTATTGATTACCTAGGTCATGTTATTTCTGCCGAAGGCCTTTCAGTCGATCCTAGCAAGGTGCAAGCTATCCTTAATTGGCCAATTCCACAAAGCTTGAAAGCCTTAAGGGTTTTTTTGGGGCTTACAGGTTACTACCCCAAATTTAAAAAAGGATATGATATAATTGCTAAGCCTTTAACCTCAATGTTGAAGAAGGATGCTTTTAAATGGAGTGATGAAGCAATAGAGGCTTTTGAGCAGTTAAAGCAATGCTTGGTTTCACCACGAATATTAGCTATGTCGGATTTCACCCAGCCTTTCATCTTGGATTGTGATGCTAATAGACAGGGTGTAGAGGCAGTTCTCCTTCAAAAGAAAAAAACCTATAGCCTACTTGAGTAAAGCTCTCCATGGAGGAAATCTAGCTTTATCTACTTATGAGAAAGAACTCCTTGCTATCATTATTGCCACAAAAAATGGTCACAGTACTTGATGGGGAGACAATTTGTAATAAAGACTGACCATCGGAGTTTAAAATATTTGTTAACACAACAGATACATACGGGTGTGCAAGGGAAATGGTTGTCTAAACTCCATGCATTCGATTATATGGTGGAGTATAAAAGCGGCGAGGAGAATAAGGTAGCTGATGCCTTGTCAAGGAGAGGTGTAATTGAGATGAATAAAATACTGGTCCAAGCCATATCTGTGACGACCCAACTTTTTCTCCACAAAAAGTCGCATCATCTTTAAGAAAGAAAGGGATAGAAAAGAGAAAAGAAAGAAGAGAAAGAAGAAACAACAACAAAATCTCAACAGCGGAACGAATAAATTATATTAATAACATAAGTATTACATAGTATACAAAAACTATCAGAGTTACACAGACAATACAACACATACTAGACAGTTATAAACACCTGTCTAGTTATTACAACTCAACACATTACAAATAAACACTCAGAGATACCAGCACAGCGGAAACTATATATCTATACGCGGAAGCCTCCTGCTCCATTTGCTCCTCCACAATTCGTCAAAGCTAACCTGAATCCCTTGGCTACTCATAAAAATTTGAGTACCCAAGAGTTTAAGAAAAAACAAGATAAACTCAGGGTCAGACATGGGTCTGGTGTGAGTAACAGGTTAATGTTGCTTAACTTCGAAAAATCTTTGAAAAGAAAAGTATCACGTAAGACTTCCCACACATAAACATGGAAAAGTTTTAACCTTACGCTAACCAAAACATTTGATAAGAAATCTGATGATATTATAACAGGTCTAGGGTTTTCAAGTAAATAAGAAATAGCCGAAATTGTTACATTTATTAAATTCCAGCTACTAGCCACAAAAGTGGGTAATACAATCAAAACCGTAGGCACTTATTGGATTTTAGATTCCATACTTAATGAATCTAAATCATTAATTTTTTTAATCTTTAAGATAACATTTCTTACTTAATCAAAGTACTTAAAACAATTTGTTTTCAAATTTACTTTAAATTCTATTTAAATTTCATTTTAAACTTAAGATATAAATTTTACTTAAACAAGGTTTTTAAAACAATTCAAAACCTTTATCTTATATGTTAAAAGAACACCCACTTAATAAAATAAGTTTAAAGAATTTAAAACAAATTCACTTTAAACGTTTCAAGTTATTTTAAAAACAAATTCAATTTAAAAATGTACTTTTAATTTCAAATCTGAAATACAACTTGAATCTTTTATTCCAAATTTAAACTTAAATCTTTAAAGCTTTATTTACATTTTACATCATCCTTTTTAAAAAAAATCAAATCATTAAACCTCTTCAATGTATTTAAACAATTTAAATTTAAACTTATTTTATTTTACAAAAATGAAGTTTAAATTTAATTCCAGATTTAAAACCCAGATTTAAACTCATTTTAAATTTCTAATTTAAAATTTTAAACTTCCAATTCAAATTCAAAACACACATATGCTTTTACACTTATAAGTTTTAAAATCAAATTTAAATTTAAAAACATAAATTATTTCAAATCTCAGACAATCTAATTTGAATTCATATTCAATTTCAGATTTTCAAAACTCGGTTTAAATTTCTTGTTTGCATTTAAACTTTACTTTTAATTAAAAAAACAGTAACATATTTCCTGTTTTTATTTAAAATCAAACTAAAATTTAAAAATTCAAATTATTTCAAAAACCAAGATTTAAACTATTTGAATTCATATTTAAATTCAGGTTTTAAACTTAGTTCTAATTTTAGTTTACATTTTAAGACCTTACTTCTAATTTTTAAAAACTGAAATAGGTTTTTGTTTATTTTGAAAACCTGAAACAATGCATATACTCGAGAAACCCCTTATATTACTTCGAGACACATCCCTATCTGCTTCGAGCAGAAACTCAAATCCCCCGAGACCCATGCGAGGCACCAAAATCCTGTAACCAATATTCACCAGCACATCCCCTTTTTCTCTGTGCACATGTACACCCTCTCCGGCCACCGCCGGCCAACTCCGCAACCTTCCCACAATCCACAACTATCAACACAGAACATCCATACACCCACTACATCAATTAATGCTCGAAATCAAGATCGAGACACAGTATTCAAACCTGGAACAGCAGTACCCCCTTCAATCCCCGACCTGTCAACGCCTCGTTGATGCGCCTCCGGCCACCGTTACCCTTAAAACTCTAGCGAAGGCCTCGACATCCCAACATCTTCCAATGCTCAAAGGATAGTTGAACTCGATCAACAATACTTACCGATAAGATCAATTCTTTCCTAACCCAGAAAACTAGGGTTCTACACTACAAATCACAACCACAACTTCAAAAATGAATTGCAACCTAATCTAAGAATTTTCTCAACATTCCTAATCACTTCACCATCTCCAGGAGCAGATTCAACTCAATCGAACATATAAATCAACAGTGCTAACCCAATATGTAATACACAGTGAAGTTTGAACTGCACTTTGGTTTAAGCATTAAAAATTGTATTTTTACTTTTAAAAATCATAATTTTGCATGATGTTTTGATATACAAACCTGAAACATAAATTCATATAGTTTGAATTTTCACTTTATATAAATTTTTACTCTGTTATACATGGTTTCTAGTGAGCTTATAAATTTATTTTACTTAAAACAAAATTTAAAACTTACTTTATGATGAAATGACCAACTTTGGTTTAGAACTTAAATTCTAGCAAAACCTAGATCAAAATGGAATCAAATTTTGGTTAGATTTTTAGTTTTGAAAATATAAGCAATCCATTTGCAAGTTATACTATCAGACACATATTCATGCAATCACAAATATACAGAAATGCACTTAAAACATTACACATAATACATATTTACAGATATGAACATGCAACAAGATTATTTACTTAAGCTTTTAAATTAAAAAGTTACTCACAGATTTAGATGAGCAGAGCACAGTTTCAGGCTTGAAAAAGTTCTTGAATCTTTTGAAAGCTTGCCTTAAAATGCCTTGCACGACTTAAATCTGAAGTGCTTTTAAAACTTGCTTTAATTGTTGCATGTAGGGAAAACTTTCCAGGTTTTGAATGACTTAAATGCAGGTTGCAGATTGAAGAAAGAAATGCAGGTTGCTTGCTTGAAAATGGAATGCAGATTTGCTTTTTGGGGAGAGTGAATTCAAATTGGTTTACAGGAATTTGATTTTTTTTTAGATTTGTGATTTGGAGATGGTTTAAAATGGAATGTTTTTCTCAGCTGAAAGTTCTTTGTTTTAGAATTGAAAATGAAGAAAGAAAAAGAAATGGAAGATGGCAAGTGTTTTTATAACTATTTTTATGATTTATTTAAAATCAAAGAAAAATAAAAATTAAACATGCACATGACACATGGCTTTAGTTACAAACACTTGTTAACTTTCTTATGTGTTTAAATTACACATGTTAATTGTGTTCTAAGATGCCTACATTTGTCCTTTTAATTAATTAGTATTTATAATTAAATGTTAATGAATGTTTAATAAAAGGTTTGAACTTAATTTGTTTACAATTACTTATTTATATGTATAGCTAATTTTTAAAGAAATAAAACCATTATATTTTATAAATAAAAACAATATACAAATCAATCATTTGAAAATAATATTTTTAGTTATTTAAAATAAATTTATAAAAGAGATTACAAATTACTTGTTATTTAAATGAATACATGTTTCATTTATAAGTTGTTTTTAAACTTCATATCTAATTTACAAATCACATTTATTAATCAATATTTTTTTTAAAAAGAAGATAAAACAAACATTTTTATAATTTTACTTTAATCTAAATTTATATTCAAATTTTAAGCTAAAATATATTTAAACAAATAAAACATTTATCTTATGTATTTAAAATCATATAGTTATTTTATTAAATAGCTTTGAAAAGCTTAAATAAGAAATAATCATAATTTCCCAATTTCAAAATATTATAATTAGAAAATATGCTATACTAATTTAAATTTAAAACCAAACTTATCTATTTAAAATATATATAAATATATATACATTATAAATAAAAAACAAATTTATTAACTTATTAAAGGATAAAATCTATCAATTAAATATTTATCCAATTAGATTATTAAATTAAATTCAAATTTATTAACAAAAATTATCAAATTAATTTAATTTTAAACATAGATTATTAAATTTATATTGTCCAAAATTCCGGGATATCACAATCCTCCCCCCTTAAAAGAATTTCGTCCCCGAAATTTAAAACAAAGGTAATTCGATAATCTCATTAAATATTTAATTTGAAAATACAGCATATATTAATCATATGCTAACAACCAAAGCAACCAATTCACACAATCAAAACAAATCTAACTATCCATAAAAATTCTGAATAGAACTTCTACGAGTTTCCCCGGTATAAATATCGGGATACTCGCTTTATATAATCCAAACAATCAATACTACTAAGCTACATAGCTCCTATCTCATCTATACTACAACTCTAAACAAGATATCAGACTACAGACGAGTCTGACTCAACAACCAAATCCTTCTGAAGTGCTGGTTCTACAACCAGAAATAGCTCATACACGTACTCCCTCAGAGATACGTGAAACACTATGAATCCCAGTTATCCAAACTGGCAATTCAACTCTTGAAAACCAAATACTTCGGAGCTAGCTTCACAGTCTTACCAAAACTTATAGCTCCTTGGATTGGAGAAAACTTATCCTAAAACCAAATCTCCGACTCCAGAATCCAAATTCATCCGTCTCTTATCCATAAAATTCTTCGGACGATCCTGGGCTATCAACATCCTTCCTGATCAGCTCAACCCTAGCTGATGCCTCTAGAAACAGACTGGATCAAAATAACCCAACACTATGATCTCCTCAAGATCAATCCAAAACTAGGAATACAACTCTACTCCACAACAACAGAAGACAGAACAAACTTCTCCTTATCCAGAAAAGAAAAACAGATGCACCCCCAAACTACTTCCGCTGCACAACTCTGATCCGAAGTAGAAGAAATGCTGATGAAGAACACGAGCACAGACTAGACAACCCAGCACAGAAATATGGTTCCACATATCCATAAAGAAAAACTCAGAAGCTCCTCCGAACCTGAGCTGTTTCACCAACTTCTATATCAAGGAACCATCCTTCTATTAAACCGAACCACCGGTACCAATCCTGGAATACTAGCCGATAAGAAAGCTCGATCTCCAGATGCAGACAAACCTATGACTTCCCTGAAGACATCCAGAAAATCTCCAACAACTCAAGAGAATACTCAACTATCGCAAGTCACTTTTGCGATCAACTCAGCCTAATTCCAAAGAAACTGCTCTCTACCAATCAGAATAGCTTATGTTGGTCTAGCCAATTCACCAAAGAAAAGGATCCATTCTGCTGCTTCTGAACTCCCTTTCAGAAAAACTACTCAGCCAGAAGACTTCCTGCCAATCACAGAACACTCTGAACTGCACTGCTAACACCCATGCCAAAGAATTCTCAGTCCCAAGCTCTTCGAGAAACTCGGACCTCAAAGCAACAGAAACACCTGCTGGACTCAGCCACAACACCAAGCAGACGCACTTCCTTACTCTTGTTCCAAAGAAACATCTTCGAAAATATCCATAGTCACTGCATCTCATCACGCAACCACTACTTCCTGAGGTATCAAGATACCATCACTCACTTGCTTCTGCCCAACCGACAGATCCAAACTCAACTTAACCAACTCTGCACTTCAAAGATGAACTCCGAACCTTAACAGGTTTCCCTCAGAGAATGATGAAATCCTACTCCAAGCAAAACTCACTCAAGACGGTATTAGGTCTACAATCTCGACAAATACACTTCCAGCCTCATCTACCTTTATAACTTATATTGGAAATCCTGAACAGGTAACCCAATCAGATAGGTAGAAATATATATATACACACACACACACACACACACACACACACACACACACACACACACACACTAAAAATACAAATACGCTCTCTCAAGATAGACACCACTCCAGAAACTAGGTATTCGCTCAACCTAGCGCTCTGATACCAACTGTGACGACCCGACTTTTGCTCCATAAAAAGTCGCATCATCTTTAAGAAAGAAAGGGATAGAAAAGAGAAAAGAAAGAAGAGAAAGAAGAAACAACAATAGAATCGCAACAACGGAACGAATAAATTATATTAATAACATAAGTATTACATATTATACAACAACTATTAAAGTTACACAGACAATACAACACATACTAGACAGTTATAAGCACCTGTCTAGTTATTACAACTCAACACATTACAAATAAACACTCATAGATACCAACACAGCGGAAAACTATATATCTATACGCGGAAGCCTCCTGCTCCATTTGCTCCTCCATAATTCGTCAAAGCTAACCTGAATCCCTTGGCTACTCGTAAAAATTTGAGTACCTAAGAGTTTAAGAAAACAAAAGATAAAGTCAAGGTCAGACATGGGTCTGGTGTGAGTAACAGGTTAAAGTTGCTTAACTATGAAAAACCTTTGAAAAGAAAGGTATCACGTAAGACTTCCCATACATAAACATGGAAAAGTTTTTACCTTACGCTAACCAAAACATTTGATAAGTAATCCGATGATATTATAATAGGTCTAGGGTTTTCAAGTAAATAAGAAATAGCCGAAATTGTTACATTTTTTAAATTCCAGCTACTAGCCACAAAAGTGGGTAATACAATCAAAACCCTTGACACTTATTGGATTTTGGATTCCATACAATGGCAAGGCTGTCGGGGTACCGTCCGTCACAGTACGTGGCCTAGATCACCGTACCGAGGAGTACGCCCGCTCCCCTGCAACACAAAGCCGGAACCATTCCTTACTTAACAGTTCCGAACAAGACCACCCCGCAGTTGTGATCAGCAACCGCACCACAAAGCTGAAGATTAAGGGACATCTAGACAGGGGTAAATCTCGTCCTACTTGGGCATGACCCACTTAGCCTTGCTGCACCTCCCCTATTTTAGCCATTCCCGGTTGATGAGGCTTGAGGCCACGATCACCTTAATAGGACATATCACTTAGGATGCTCATCGTCCACCTGACGATGTTCTGAAAGCATTCAATCCATACAAGTTTGTTCCGGATTCGAACGAAACCGAAGGCATTATCTCGTTACATTCATTTTGGAATCACCCTCAGAGTTAACGACGATAACCCTTGCACTCTGAATCTTAATCTTCACTTTAGATTCACGACCTAACGTTAATTTGGATCGATGTGGTTTTCGGATATCCAAATATGGAAACCCGATCCCGGTCTCATCGAAATCCCAAACGTGTCTTTTAGGGCTAAGTTGTTTTAGAGTTTAAAACAATTCAATTCATTATCTATATACACACAGATAGATAATTAACATCACAATGGATAATCAACATTATCATCATCAACAGATAATTCATATCATAAACAGATAATCTATATTATCATCACAATGCAACCAATGCATCCATATCATATAACATTACTCATCTCATAGCTGAGATTACAAACCATACAAGGCAACCAATATCAATCATTTATACATAAGCAATGATCTAATGATCACACCATTTATAATTAATTTAAAATGAATTAAATTAATTACTTAATCTCTAATTAATTTAAAATAAATTAAATTAATTACTTCATCATTATAATCCTGCTTAACTTAATCATTAATTGATTACAAATCAATTAAATAATCACCATCTCATTATTCATTTAAATTAATCATTACTGATTAACAATCCCTTAATTACAATAAGTAATTAGTCGTTAAATTAATTACAAGTTAATTATACTTAACCCTTATAATCATTAACTTTTAATCACTTAATCAATTAATTAACTAAAGTTAATTACATTAATCATTTATTAATTAATTACTTCATTTATTAATTATTCCTTAATTAATCATTTCATCATTAATTTTATTAATTAATGACTTCTAATTACATTTAATCAATCTCTCTATATAAATTAATTACATTAAGTAATTAATCTACAATTAAACCACATATATATTAATCACCCTTGATTAATAACAATCCAGTAATTAACTACCCTTAATTACTTCATTAATAAATTAATCCTTAATTTATTATCTCAATTAATCCTTTGATTAATTCCAAAGTAATTTAATCTAAATTACTTTCATCATCCAACATCTTTAATTACATTCAGTAATTATCAATTAATTACTTCCTTAAGTAATTACAATCCCATTAATTACATAAAGTAATTATTCATCAAATCATCAAGTGTTTAAATTAATTAAACTTAATTAATTAATCTAAACTAAGCATATTAACACAATTATTACTTTTATAAAGTAATTAAACTTAAACAATTCAAACATGATTATTATTAATTAATTAATCTAATTAATTATTAAAATTAATCAAATTAATTAATTGTTAGTTAATCTTAAGTTAATGACCTTCATTAACAAATCTTTAATTACATTATTAAGAAATTAACTCAGATTAACCATCATTAATTACAAATTAATTAATATTTAATCACCAATTAATTAATTACTAATTATTAAATTAATTAAGTGTTAACTGCAACTTAATTAATCCTTAATCACTCGATTAATTAATCTTTAATCATTAATTAAAATTTAATTAATAATCCTTAACTACAGATTAATTAACCTTAATTAATTAATCTTAAATCTTAATTAATTAATTTAAAAATTCTTAATTACTTATTAATCATCCATATCATAAATTAATTAAATAATTAATTATTCATTTTAATTAACTTAATTATTTAATGAATCTAAATCATTAATTTTTGTTATCTTTAAGATAACATTTCTTACTTAATCAAAGTACTTAAAACAATTTGTTTTCAAATTTACTTTAAAATCTATTTAAAATTCATTTTAAACTTAAGATACAAATTTAACTTAAACAAGGTTTTTAAAACAATTCAAAACCTTTATCTTATATGTTAAAAGAACACCCACTTTATAAAATAAGTTTAAAGAATTTAAACTTGTTTCACTTTAAACATTTCAAGTTATTTTAAAAACAACTCAATTTAAAAATGTACTTTTAATTTCAAATCTGAAATACAATTTGAATCTTTTATTCCAGATTTAAACTTAAATCTTTAAAGCTTTATTTACATTTTGCATCATCCTTTTTTTTTAAATTCAAATCATTAAACCTCTTCAATGTAATTAAAAAAAATTAAATTTAAACTTATTTTTTTTAAAAACTGAAGTTTATATTTAATTCCAGGTTTAAAACCCAGATTTAAACTCATTTTAAATTTCTAATTTAAAATTTTAAACTTCCAATTCAAATTCAAACACACATATGCTTTTACACTTATAAGTTTTAAAATCAAATTTAAATTTAAAAACATAAATTATTTCAAATCTCAGACAATCTAATTTGAATTCATATTCAATTTCAGATTTTCAAAACTTAGTTTAAATTTCCTGTTTGCATTTAAACTTTACTTTTAATTAAAAAACAGTAACAGGTTTCTTGTTTTTATTTAAAATCAAACTAAAATTTAAAAATTCAAATTATTTCAAAAACCAAGATTGAAACTATTTGAATTCATATTTAAATTCAGGTTCTAAACTTAGTTCTAATTTTAGTTTACATTTTAAGACCTTACTTCTAATTTTTAAAAACTGAAATAGGTTTCTGTTTATTTTGAAAACCTGAAACAATGCATATACTCGAGAAACCCCTTATATTACTTCGAGACACATCCCTATCTGCTTCGAGTAGAAACTCAAATCCCCCGGGACCCATGCGAGGCACCAAAATCCTGTAACCAATATTCACCAGCACATCCCCTTTTTCTCTGTGCACATGTACATCTTCTCCGGCCACCACTGGCCAACTCCGCAACCTTCTCGCAGTCGACAACTATCAACACAGAACATCCATACACCCATTATGAGACGACCCAACTTCCAAACTCCAGGAAGTCGCATCGCTAAGAAGAAAGAAAGGGATAGAAAAGAGAAAAGAAAGAAAAGAAAGAACAGACAACATCAGAATCTCACAGCAGAATCGAATAAATTATAATATATCACATAATACTTTACATAGTATCATATACATCAGAGTTAAACAGCTAATACAACACAAACTAGACAGTTATAAACATTTGTCTAGCAATTACAATTCAAGTACATCAGAGAAAACAGATACAACTCAAACACAGCGGAACTAGTAAATATATCTACACGCTGAAGCCTCCTGCTCCATTATCTCCTCCAGAACTCGTCAAAGCAATCCTGAATCACTTGACTACTCATACATAATATGAGTACCCAAGAGTTTAATAAAATAGAAAATAAACACTCAGGTCAGACAGGGGTCTGGTGTGAGTAAACGGGGATAAAAGTTGCTTAACTTTAGAAAATCCTTTGAAAACAAAAGGTATCACGTAAGACTTCCCACACATAAACATGGAAAAGTTTTTACCTTACGCTAACCCAAACATTTGATAGGAAATCCAGTGATATTATAATAGTGTCTAGGGTTTTCAAAATAAAATACAGAAATAGCCGAAATTGTTACATTTATTAAATTCCAGCATACATAGGTATACAATCAAAACCGTAGGGTCTCGTAGGAAGAATGGGTTTCTATCAATGGCAGGGCTACTGGACTACCGCCCATCAAAGTACGTGGCCTAGATCACCGTACCGAGGAGCCACCCTAACTCCCCTGCAACATGAACAGTTCGGAACAAGACCATCCCGCAGATTGGCCCTCGCCAACTGCCACACAACCGAATATAAAGGGACCTCTAGACAGGGATAAATCTTGCTCTCCAGTTGGTGCTACCCACGAAGCCTTGCTGCACCTCCCCGGGTTTAGCCATTCCCGGTTGATGAGGCTTGAGGTTACGATTACCTTTATAGGACATATCAATCTTAGAATGCTCATCGTCCACCTGACGATGTTCTGAAAGCATTCAATCCATACAAGTTCGTTCGGGGTTCGAACGAAACCAAAGGCATTATCTCGTTACACTCGTTTTGGAATCACCCTCAGAGTTAACGACGATAACCCTTGCACTCCAAATCACCATCTCGAACCTATAAGCACTATTCCATCAAACTCATTACGGAATCACCCACAGAGTTATACTGACGTATAGCCATTACACCTCGAGTCTTCACTTGCTCCACTTGGATTAACGACCTAACGTTTAATTGGAATCGATGTGGTTTTCGGAATTCCAAATATGGAAACCCGATCTCGGTCTCATCGAAACCAAACGCCATCTTAATGTCCAAGTTGTACTTAAGGGTTTTAAACAATTAACTTATTTCATTATAATCTATTTCACACAGATAGATAAACTACATCTCACAATAGATAATCACATTCATATCATAAACAGATAATCTGTATCATCCATAAACAGATAATCATTGAACCAAATAATCCATCACAAACCATCATACTTAACCAATCATCCATATCATACAGATACAACTAATCTCATTACTGAGATCACAACCATTCAATCAACAATATCCATAAACAATGGTTTATTAACCATCAACTATAATTAATTTAAAATGAATTAAATTAATTACAACCATCTCTAATTAATTTAAAATAAATTAAATAAATTAACACATTTAAATCCTGCTTAACATCCATTAATTAATTAACCCAGTTAATTAATTCACTTTCTAAGTATTTAACTTGATTAAACATCTCTGATTAATCATCCTCTAATTACAATAAGTAATTAGTCTTTAATTAATTTCACAAATTAATTAACCTTAATCATAAGTAATTAACATTTAATTACTCATTAATTAATTAATTATAATTAATTATATTTGTCCTTAATTAATTACAATTAATTAATCACTTAATTAATTATTTCTAAATCAAACAATCCTTAATTACATCGTTAATTATAATAATTAATGATTTCTAATATCTAAATAAATTACTTAATTAAAATTAATTACATTTAGTAATTAATCTAATTATTAATCACCTTGATTAATATTAAATTTAGTAATTAACTATCTTTAATTACTTATTTATAAATTAATTAACAAATAATTAATCATTAATTGATTCCTTAATTAATTACAAAAGTAATTATCCAAATTACTAATTACATTCTAGTAATTATCAATATTACTTCTCTATGTAATCCTGCTCCATTAATTACATTTGGTAATTACACTCTTAAAATCATCAAATGATTTATTAAAATTAATTAAACTAAATTAATTAACTTAAATAAATCACATATCAAAATTAATTAAAATAAGTAATTAATTCCTTAATTACTTTAATCAAGTAATTGTATTTAATAAATTATAATTGATTATATTCAATTAATTAATCTAGTTAATTATCAAAATTAATTACATTAATTAATTACTACCTTATACTTAAATAATTATAACTATTTATTAATTAACAACATTTCAATAATTACATACTTAAGAAAATTTGAATTAGATTAATTATTAATGAATCATTTCTAATTAAAAATTAACCTAAATCATTATTTAAAATCAAATAATTAAGTAAATCCTTAATTATCTTAAATATTTTTCAAAATAATTTAATTACTTATCAAATGACTCATTTATATTCAAAATGTATTTAAACAATACATTTCTAAAGTTAAATTCAAATTCCATTTAAAATTCTAATATTTAAAATATTTAACTATTAAACATTAATCCAAATTTTAAATAGTTATAAACCTTAAATAAAATGAATGTTTAAGAACATTACTTAAATATAAAAGAAAGATTTAAAACAAAATTACTTGATTAAAACAAATCAAGCTTTGAAAATAGATTGATTAATTTTAACTTTCAAATTTAAATTAAACACTTCATATTTTAATTTCAATATTAAAAGAAATAAATTCTTTCAAGTTTTAAAACTTATTTGAAATCAAATTCCATTTTCAAATCTATTTTAAAACATCTAAATCTGTTCATTATTATTTTCTATTTACAAACTGTTTTGAATCCTAAACTGGTTTGTAAAGAAACTTGAGAACAAATTTTTACTTGTTTTCAAGAACAAATTTAAATCTTGTTTTAAAATGTTTAAATCTGTTTAAAATTTAAAAACTAACAAAACTGTTTAAATCAAATTCTGGTTTTAAAAGGGTAAACCTAAAACTAATTTTAAAACTTAATTTAAAACTGAATTTAAATCTTGTTTAAATTTAAGAATTCACTTTTAAAAACTTAGACTCAAAACTTCATTTGAATGTAGATTCAACTTCCATTTGAATCAGATTCTAACTTAAAAAAAAATATGAGTTCATTTAAATTAAAAACTGCAAAATTCCCTGGATTAAAACCTGAAACTGTTTTTAAATCTTGATTTAAAACAGAATTTAAAACTTGTTTAAATTTAAAATTTTCATTTTTAAAAACTTTGAATTTCAAACTTCATTTGAATTCAGTTTTCAACTTCCACCTAAAATCAAATTCCCACACTAAAATTTAAATTTCATTCAACATGTTAGAAACTGCAAAGCTTCAGGTTTATAAACCTGTAAATCAATATACCCGAGAAACCAAGATTTTACTTCGAGTTTCCCAACACCCTACTTCAAGTCAAAAATAAAAATACCCGAGCAATGACTCGAGTCAAAAACCCTGCACACCCCCTAATATCTACCAGGCTCCAAACATGAATGGTGCACCGTCGCCTCGGCGAACTACAGCAATGCTAACCCACTCCTACAAGTCACTTATCATCCCCTACATCCACTGCAACTCAAACTTCCAAAATTTCAGGTTGATCAAACAACCTGAAACACAACCCCAAATCCTATCAAAACCTGGAAAACCCAATATCATCTCCTCTCTCTGATCCTCCATCATCGAATCTACTCCATTCTTACACCAATATTCCACTAATGGAAAGCATCTTAACTCCTGACATTAACTAGCCTAACAGATTATTCCAAAAATTTCCACTTCTGTTTAAAACAGAAATGTTTCCCCCAATAGTTTAATTAAAACTATAAGTTTTTTTTAAATTCCCAGTTTCAAACATGTATTCTAGTTTTAAACTTGTTCTAATATTTTAAGATATTTGAGATTCATGATTATTAAAAATAAGGACAGTTACATTTGTTTTCAGAGGCACAGATCTTTAATTAAACTAAATTTATCAAAAATCATAATTTATAAACCTAAATCTATGCTAACAAACATATTTGATTTACATAATAATTTCTAACTGAGATCTAATCTTGTGGAAATGGATTTTTTTTATCAAAAGTCCTAGATAAGAAAACAGAATTCATGTCTGTAGATAGCTAGCATCACATATATATGCTTATTAATGAATACACACAGAATATCATCACATTATAATCAAGCAAACATGCTTGTTTCAATCAGTACTCATGCACAGATACTTTAGGCCTTTTTGCTTTATGAGGTATCTCATTTTAAATTAAAAAAAGAGCAGATTTCATCAAGACAGTATTGATTTTTATTTAAACAAGCATGTATTAGAACTTGAGATTTCTGAAACTTCTTTAGCTTTACTTTGAAAAAAAAAAAGATAAGTACTGTTTTTAAAATTAGAAGCTTACTCACTTGATTAAATTGAAGATGCAGAAATCAAACTAGATGCAGATTTCAGGACCCTGCATATTGAAGCTACATGTTGATCCTGGCTTGCATTTGATTACAGAAATTTCTTCTTTAGTTGATGAAGATTGTATGCAGACTCCATTTTCAAATGCACAGATTTGAAGCTGTTCTTCAATTTGCGGTTGAATAGATCTTCATTTTACAGTTGATATGTTGAAGAAAATGATTACAATGTTTGCTTTGTAGAAGTTGATTTGTAGTTTGTTATTTGCAGATTTGATTGAAGATTTAACATGCATTTTGTTTTGAGTTTTTAATTTTACAGAAATCTGATTTCTGTTTTTTTCACTTTGAAGAAAAAGTGTTCTTAACAAATGCATTGCTATGTTTTATTGTCAATAAAATTTTAATAATAAGTTTTAAAAACAAATGCCACTTGTTGTATTATTATGTTAAATGTTTTACAAGTGTCCATTTAATAGTTTAAGAATTTAACACATATGCAATTCAATTATTAAAAGCAATTTTTAAATGTATAAATGTATTTGAATTTGTCTTAAACCATTTCAAACTAATTTTAGCATGTTTCTAAATGTTTATTAACATTAGCTTTTAAATAAATACATATAAACTTCATTATAAAATTATACATTTAAATGTTTGTTTAATTATTTTTAAAATAATATTCTAAAGCTAATTTTCAAAAGAAAAGATTTTAAGAAGAAAGAGAAATGTTGAATTAGATTTATTCAAGAGTATTAAATCAAATGTTATACTTGAACAAGAATGAATTAAATCTTATTTCAAAGAAATACAATTTTTAAAACAAAACAAAACAAACTTTTATTATAAAACAAAATTTAAACTATATTTATTTTTATAAACAAAATAAATACTTACTTACATTTCTAAGAAAATATAAGAAAGATTTTTAAAACAAACCCTTTGAAAAGTTTACAATACTAATTTAAATTAATTTAATCAATTTACAAATTATACATTTATATAGTAATTAGAAAATATCCTTTATTTAATATAAATTAAAATTAAAACCAAATCCTCTATTTACAATGTATAAACATTTATACATTATAAATAAAATATTTTTAAATCAGCATAGAAAGATAAATTTACTACTTAAATATTTTTAACATTTGAAAAGAATATCATTTGACAAACTAAATAATTATAAATTTACAAAAGAGAATTCCAGTTTGAATTAATTTATTAAATCAATATTTCACATTTTAAAATAATTATTAAATAATTATTGCCTAAATTTCTGGGACATCACACACTACATCAATTAATGCTCGAAATCAAGATCAAGACACAGTATTCAAACCTGGAACAGCAGTACCCCCTTCAATCCCCAACCTGTCAACGCCTCGTTGATGCGCCTTCGGCCACCATTACCCTTAAAACTCCGGCGAAGGCCTTGACATCCCAACATCTTCCAATGCTCAAAGGATAGTTGAACTCGATCAACAATACTTGCCGATAAGATCAATTCTTTCCTAACCCAGAAAACTAGGGTTCTACACTACAAATCACAACCACAACTTCAAAAGTGAATTGCAACCTAATTTAAGAATTTTCTCAACATTCCTAATCACTTCACCATCTCCAGGAGCAGATTCAACTCAATCGAACATATAAATCAACAGCGCTAACCCAATATGTAATGCACAGTAATGTTTGAACTGCTCTTTGGTTTAAGAATTAAAAATTGTTGTTTTACTTTTAAAAATCATAATATTGCATGATGTTTTGATATACAAACCTGAAACATAAATTCATATAGTTTGAATTTTCACTTATATAAATTTTTACTCTGTTATACATGGTTTCCAGTGAGCTTTTAAATTTATTTTACTTAAAACAAAATTTAAAATTTACTTTATGATGAAATGACCAAATTTGGTTTAGAACTTAAATTCTAGCAAAGCCTAGATCAAAATGGAATCAAATTTTGGTTAGATTTTTAGTTTTGAAAATATAAACAATCCATTTACAGGTTATACTATCAGACACATATTCATGCAATCACAAATATATAGAAATGCACTTAAAACATTACACATAACCATACATATTTACAGATATGAACATGCAACAAGATTATTTACTTAATCTTTTAAATTAAAATGTTACTCACAGATTTAGATGAGCAGAGCACAGTTTCAGGCTTGACAAAGTTCTTGAATCTTTTGGAAGCTTGCCTTAAAATGCCTTGCATGACTTAAATATGAAGTGCTTTTAAAACTTGCTTTAATTGATGCATGCAGGGCAAACTTTCTAGGTTTTGAATGACTTAAATGCAGGTTGCAGATTGAAGAAAGAAATGCAGGTTGCTTGCTTGAAAATGGAATGCAGATTTGCTTTTTGGGGAGAGTGAATTCAAATTGGTTTACAGGAATTTGATTTTCTAGATTTGTGATTTGGAGATGGTTTAAAATGGAATGTTTTCCTCAGCTGAAAGTTCTTTGTTTTAGAATTGAAAATGAAGAAAGAAAAAGAAATGGAAGATGGCAAGTGTTTTTATAACTATATTTATGATTTATTTAAAATCAAAGAAAAATAAAAATTAAACATGACACATGGCTTTAGTTACAAACACTTGTTAACTTTCTTATATGTTTAAATTACACATGTTAATTGTGTTCTAAGATGCTTACATTTGTCCTTTTAATTAATTAGTATTTATAATTAAATGTTAATGAATGTTTAATAAAAGGTTTGAACTTAATTTGTTTACAATTACTTATTTATATGTATAGCTAATTTTTAAAGAAATAAAACCATTATATTTTATAAATAAAAACAATATACAAATCAATCATTTAAAAATAATATTTTTAATTATTTAAAATAAATTTATAAAAGAGATTATAAATTACTTGTTATTTAAATGAATACATGTTTCATTTATAAGTTGTCTTTAAACTTCATATCTAATTTACAAATCACATTTATTAATCAATATTTTTTTTAAAAACGAAGATAAAACAAACATTTTTATAATTTTATTTTAATCTAAATTTATATTCAAATTTTAAGTTAAAATATATTTAAACAAATAAAACATTTATCTTATATATTTAAAATCATATAGTTATTTTATTAAATAGCTTTGAAAAGCTTAAATCAAAAATAATCATAATTTCCCAATTTCAAAATGTTATAATTAGAAAATATGCTATACTAATTTAAGTTTAAAACCAAACTTATCTATTTAATATATATATAAATATATATACATTATAAATAGAAAACAAATTTATTAACTTATTAAAAGATAAAATCTATCAATTAAATATTTATCCAATTAGATTATTAAATTAAATTCAAATTTATTAACAAAAATTATCAAATTAATTCAATTTTAAACAGATTATTAAATTTATATTGTCCGAAATTCCGGGATATCACAATATCCATAGTGCAGACTCCTTGGCTACAAAACCTCAAAGAAGCTCTGCATGATTCACCATGGTATCAGCAACTATTAGCAATAGTGCAAGCAAAAGAACTACCAGAAAGTAAATACAAGGCCGTTGAAGACTTGATATTCAAAAAACAGAAAATTTTAGTTGATCATCACTTAAACCAGTTGACACAATTTCTTGTTAAAGAGTACCACTCCTCTCCTTTAGGGGGTCATTCAGGGGTTAAAGCAACTCTGCATAGATTAAAGCAGGTTTTTTATGGGAAAAAATTAAAAACAAGTGTTGAAGACTTTGTCAAATCTTGTGAGGAGTGCCAAGAAATAAGCATGGGAACATATTGGTGCCAGGCTTACTACAGCCTCTTCCTAGACCTGACAAGATTTGGTCTGACATTTCCATGGATTAATTACATGTTTACCTAAAAGCCACAAGTATATTGTCATATTTGTAGTAGTTGATAGACTAAGTAAGTATGCTTATTTCTTTCCACTTCAGCATCCATATACTGCAAAAGATGTAGCATTAGTTTTTTTCAAGGGGTCTTTAAATTACATGGGCTACCTAAAACTATTGCAAGTGACAGAGACACTATCTTCACAAGCATCCTCTGGCAAGAGCTTTTTAAGCTTCATGGTAGTTTCCTTAAACTCAGTTCAGCCTACCATTCCCAAAGTGATGGTCAAACTGAGGTGGTGAGTAAAATTTTAGAAGGTTATCTAAGGTGTTATGTGTGTCATAAGCCTAGTGAATGGTCCAGATGGACGCCCTTAGCTGAATATTGGTATAACATTACTTGGAAGACTCCTACAAAACTACCCCCTACAAGATTGTATAAGGCATTGATCCCCCCACCTTTCTTTCTTATGTACCCACTACTGCCAAGGTTGAACAAGTAGAAGAAGAATTATTCACTCGAGATATTATGATACAATTCCTCAAAGATAGTCTTAAATTGGCTCAAGAAAGAATGAAAAAATATGCAGATATGAGAAGAACTGATAGACAGTTTGAAGTTGGAGATTGGGTATATCTAAAATTGCAACCTTACAAGCAGATTACAGCTAGGAATTATAAAACCCATAAGCTTTCACCTAAATTTTATGGTCCTTACAAGGTCATAGAGAAAATAGGTTCTGTGGCTTATAAATTACAACTCTATGAAAATACTCGAGTTCATAATATATTTTATGTTTCACAATTGAAAAAGAAGATAGGGGATGATGTGATGGTACAAGATAACATTCCCAGATTTACAGAAGTACATATTGAACAACCAGAAAGGATACTAGATAGAAGGATGATTCCTAGAAATAATGATGTAGTGGTGCAAATTCTAGTTAAATGGAAAAACAGACCTGAAGAGGAGGCTACTTGGGAAGATTATTGACCAATGATCAAGAAGCTCCCTACACTAGACCTTGAGGCAAGGTCTGTTTTTGAAGTGCAGAGGAAATGTAACAACCACAGTTTGATAGCCATGATTATGGTGAACAAAAACTGGTGTGAGAGAATTGAGGAAGAAGAAGCTTTTGCAACTAAGCACTATTCACCAGAGTTGGCTGGAGATCATCGGAAATGAATGCTGGGAATAACAGGCTCTTGTCAAAGATAGAAAACAAGAAGATCTAGGACGGAGGATAGGATTAGATAAGAATATCAGTGTGTGTATGTTTAGTGTAGTGTTCATGCTTGATATGTCGGTACTTGGGTTGTAACTGGGCCGAGTTGAATCTAGAAAAAAATGTGCATTCTTTCTTTATAAATACTATCATGATCATTTTGTAAATGTGTGAAGAAACTTGAAACAATAAAAATCATATTACTTTGTTACTGTATTGTGAGGATTATCTTCCTTCCATTCCATTTTTTTGTTAATCTGTTATCCTTTTGTTTTTCTCAGATTTAATACGTTCTTGTTAAATTCCTTTTATCTGCTATAGGTTAATTCGTTTGTTGTTCATTTTGTTTTCTTTTGCACTTTAGTTCTTAATTCTTGAATTAGCTATTACTTGTCTTGGTAGTTTTCTTTTCCAGTCTTTAATCTTGTTCCTTTTTATGTTTTAGTAATCTTCCAGTAAACTGTAACCCTCGAATTCTTCTTCCTTGCTATCAATTCAAGTTTCTGTCTTTATACTTTCCTCTAATTTCATTTGTTAAAGTCTTGTAAAGGAATCTTGTTAAACATTCTTGTGTGAATTTAAAGTTTTCTGATATTGATGTTTTTGTCAAAGATATATGTATGTGAATGTCTCTGTTCTATGTAGTAGCCAGGTCTAAGATATATGTGTGTGCCATGATTTAACTATAATCAAAGCAGAGCTTCCATATTGAAGATCAGCAGTATTCTCAAGTCAAGAGAACTATGTAAATTGGTCACATCGATATTCTCCGCTCGACCTTAGTTATATTAAGCAATAGAAAACTATCGAGCGGGTAATTCCATAGTTATCCAATAACTATCAGTACGCAACCACTTGGTGCCCCGGTAGTCATGAGTAATACACTGCCCAACATTTGGAGAGCGTTACATACTCTAGTTTCAATGAATACGTCGATATCCAGTTTCAATGCATCTTGACTTGGAACATTTAAAAGGGTATATTTATTTCATTCTAATAAATTACTCATGGTTACAACACTTTGTAACTTCTATCATGAAACATACCATTTATGGATTTTCTATTAAATATATACTTTTAATTAAATTGATTAATTGATATGACCACAATATATCAAGTGAATGATAGAAAGAAAATACCTTCATTTCAAACAAGATTGGTCAAATAGTTAGATATATGGAACAAATTACATAATTGCCCCTAGGGCATACCCCTAACTCTATCAGCTATCGGGGCCAAAAAAGAGCATCAATGTCTTATAGATACAAATAGACATTAAAAATAATGTCATGTGATCATGAATGTACATGACAAATGTAGACCAATGTCCCATCAACGTCTATCTATAAGTATGGTCACTAATGGAAGGCCACTAATATGCATGGCCGCTAAAATACGGCCAACACAATGTATGGTCACTAATATAAGACCAATACCATTCATCAAAACTTCTACCAAAGCCAAAGCCAAGGGGTATGGACTTGCATTCCATTTTCCTTTATAACCCAACAGTCTTCCTAAAGACATTATGAGGAAATCGGGACGGTCCGGGAGCTAGAAGTTTTGGATTTGGGCATTATTGCCTAAATTAGCCACTGATCGGTGGACCTGTCAATGCTACCGGTCTATGGTTTGTCCTGACGGTAATGCTTAGCTCGGGGCAATATCCGAGCCTCGATTTTTGCTCATTTTTTAAGCCACCTTCTCCATCGAGTCACATGCCCATCCAACCGTATTGTCTTTGTCAACATTTAAAGTTTGGTGCTTTATGGTTGAGCATGCACGCTGATTCCTTCGAGTGTTTGGGAAGGATGTTCATGTCGTCACGAATCCTTTTCCCGATCGTTTTGTGACATCCCGGAATTTTGACCCTATTATTACAATAAGTTTTTAGTCAAATTTAAATAAAATACAAGATTTTCATTTATAAATAAATAAGATGTTGGATATTATTAGTTGTATATGTATTATAAAGGGATTTATAATTTCAAATTATAAAATAGACTCTTTCAACGATATTCAAAAATAAATCTGTTTTATTCGATTAAATTAAAAATTATATATTAATGACATTTAATATCAGAAATATGAATGTAATTAATAATGATGAGTATAATAATACAATTCTTTTCATATTAAATATAAATATAAAATACATTAGTGCAAATACATTACAAATCAAATATTGGAAAATTTAACTTTGAATAAAAATAAGATCAAGAAATGTTTCTAACAACAGCTTTTGAAATAAAAATAAAAATAAGCTTATAAATATTTAATATAAGTACAATGTAAAAAATATAGTTATAAACATAAGTCTACATGAACATTAGTTCAAACTATAATTTGAATAAGATATAAATACAAATGTAACTATGTTAAGATCAAATATCTTTAAACAAAACTAACTTGTCTGCAAACATTATTTATATGTTAACATAAGTATGAAGATAAAATAGAATATTTTGTACAGACCAAACCTGCAAACAAACATTTTGTTTATATGTTAAAATAAGAGAGAGCAAGAATTTACATCAGTAAAACATATTAGTACAAAAGAAAACTGCAAATATCTTTATATATATTGTTTGTGTCAGCAAACATTAATAAGATGTTAGCATAAATAAAAACATTAGTACAAACACAAATGAAAACCTGCAGCAAACATTTTGTTTATATGTTAACATAAGTATGTTCAAACCAAAATCTGCAACTACCAAAACAAGGTTTGTCAGCAAGCATTAAAAGTGTAAACCTTTATGAATACATCTTTCTACAAACAAATCTGCAAATATCTATATACAAATCCATGTGCCAGGAAGCATTTAATTTATGTTAACATAAGTGTAAACATATACATTAATTAGCACTACTATCTGTCTAATGTAAGCTGCTAGCCGAAATAATTTGCTTAGCTCAGTTTTAGTACCTTATTACTAATAAAAAAATAAAGCAAATATTATATTATGTTAAAGCTTGTTCAAGAAGGCAGCTTGTTCAAGTTATATATATGTATTCATCATTTCTTATTTCATTTAGTTCAGTCATTAACTTATAAAAACAAACCTGAGAAGAAGCAAAAGTATAAACAAAACTGCAGATTATCAAACTTAATCAAATTCAAGCTATAGGTTTCTTCATCAAGCAACTAGCCTTTGTTTCAACTGTTGAGTGGTGAGTAAACTAACCCTTTTGAAATTTAATTTAATAATTGACTCATGAATGAATTACTATGTTGATATAGCAATGTTCTGTTATGTTTTGTAAATTCTGGATGAATTGTACTTAGTTGTTCTTAAAGTTTCTTTCATAAACCTAAGGCAAAGAAACAGAGGATAAGTATATCTCTCCTATAAACAATTTAAACTAAAAGTTTAAGTGGAATAAACATAGCATAAATATTTGGAAGTTGTTCTAATAACAACATAGTTACTGTAATGTTAATTTACAGTAAAAAGTAAATAATGATCGAAATTCGAATTGCATAAATTGTAAATTCAAATTTATATCTTGAAACAAAATACTAAGTTATGATTATTAAGACCCAAATTATAATTTTTAGTGAACAAGTCTGAGAGCAGTTTGATAATAAACCATTTATGCTTTTCTATGAATTTCAGAAGATTCTTCCAATAATTATTGATGAAATTTGACATGAAGTTCATGTATTGATTCTAGATCACCTGAAAAATGTTAGAAATTTTTTTAATTGCAAGACTTTGTGGGAATTATGGAAAATAGGGTTATGGGTTCGGTGTTTTCGAGCTCTGTTCATGTGAAGGTCGCGTCGCCGAGGCTTCACCGAGTGCCATGAGATTTGGTTAGATGCTAGAGTGGGGTGTCGGCAAGGTTTGATCGGAGCCACGTCGTCTATGGCGGTCGTGGCAGCGAATACGAGGTGGTTTTGTCCACTGTGTTCGTGTTGCAGTTCGACTTTTGGGCGTTTTTTTTTATTTCGTGGTTGTCGCGTTCTTCTGGGTTCGAACGAGAGGGGAGTTTGTGATTTGTGGGTGGAATCGCATGGGGGTGGCGCGGTGGTGGACCGCCGTGCACGTGCACGGCGGTGGGGAAAAATTCTGGACATTGTCGACTCGAGTGACTCTCGAGTTAGTCGCGTGGATGACTTCGGGTTTGTTCCTGGGTCTTTGGTTGAGCGCGTGTGTGTTTTTAAGTTTAAACAGCTTTAAACTTAAACTTTTATAAAAAAAGAAAAAACAAAGAAACAGTAGAATTAGAAACAGGGGAAGAAGAGGAGAAGATAGGAGTTTGACGCGAGAAACATACTGGGTAATCTCGAGTTTGGCCCGAGTTAGATGCGATGTTGACTTCATGTTGTAATTCCAGAAGTTTGCCACTATATTGAATTGAAGTTAAATAAGTTAGTGCAAATTATGTTATTATGTGTTAACCAAATTGTTTTAAGCCCAATTGAACTTTAAAGCCTTACGGTAACAAGTTGAGTACTTAATTTAAATCCAAGTTAATTAATAATGTAATAAATTTTATAATTAAGATTTAATAAGTAGTTCAATAGTTTAATCAAATTTGTAATTAAAGATTTTAATGATAATCTTGTGTGAACTCATGTGTAATTAAGAATTTAATTAATCATTTGAAGTTGATTAATTAACAAATCGTAGTTAACGAATTAATTAAATAATTAATGATTAAACGATTAAGTTAATTAATAATTAATGATTAATTAAGCAATAAATAATAATTAAATGTGTAATTGAGTTTTATAAATCGATAATTAAGGTTATTGATTAGTAATTAAGAATTAATTCATTAATTAAGTGAATGATTAATAAGTAATTAATGAATTGAAATAAGTTAATTAATTGTAATTGATTAAGAAAGAATAAAATATAATTTACTCTTGAGTATGCAATTAAGTTTAAAACAAATCAAACTTGTTGATATGAATCAATGACTCTATTTGATTTCCTTTGATGTTTATTTATATCTGTGATGTTCTGTGATATTCTAGATATATCTGTGATGATTGTGCATGATTTATCTGCATTAAATTGCTTTATGATTTATCTGATGTTATTTATCTGTGTTAAATTGCTATATGAATTCAATTGTTAAATTTAAACTGTTAAGTTAATTAGACAACTTGGACTTTAAAATGGCGTTTGGATTTCGATGAGACCGGGATCGGGTATCGAATTGATATTCCGAAAACCACATCGATCCAAACTAAACGTTAGGTCGTGTAATCTCAAGTGAAGATCGAGATGGTTTTTTCAGAATGCAAGGGTTATCGTCGTTAACTCTGAGGGTGGTTCCAAAACGAGTGTAACGAGATAATGCCTTCGGTTTCGTTCGAATCCTGAACGAACTTGAATGGATTGAATGCTTTCAGCACATCGTCAGGTGGACGATGAGCATTCTAAGAAATATGTTTTATAAAGGTAAACGCAGCCTCAAGCCTCATCAACCGGGAATGGCTAAAACAGGGGATGTGCAGCAAGGTTAGGTGGGTCATGCCCAAGCAGGATAAGGTATACCCCTGTCTAGATGTCCCTTTTATTCGGCTGTGTGGGCGGTTGGTCTGCAGCCAACTGCGGGGTTATCTTGTTCGGGACTGTTCAGTAAGGAATGGTTCCGGCCTTGTGTTGCAGGGGAGTTATGGTGGCTCCTCGGTACTGTGATCTAGGTCACGTACTGTGGCGGGCGGTACCCCAGTAGCCCTGCCATTGTATGGGATCCAATTTCCAATAAGCGTCGTACGTTTTGATTGTGCCCAACTATGTTGAAATGTGAGATGTAAGCATTTCAGCTATTTCTGTATTTTACTTGAAAACCCTAGACACTATTATAATATCATTGAATTTCCTATAAAATGTTTTGATTAGCGTAAGGTAAAAACTTACCCGTATTTATGTGTGGGAAGTCTTACGTGATACCTTTATTTTAAAAGATTTTCAAAGTTAAACAACTTTAACATGTTTACTCATACCAGACCCATGTCTGACCCGAAGTTTATATTTTGTTTTTCATAAACTCTTGGGTACTCAAATTTTTGTGAGTAGCCAAGTGATAGGTATTCGGAGTATAGAGTTTTCTGGAGGAGTTGGAGCAGAAGACCAGACGTATGTAGCTATATATATAGTTCCGCTGTGTTAGTTAGTTTATGATATTTGAGATGTATGTTCTGATAGATATGTATATGATAGTCATGTTGTATGATATTGTATAACTCTGGTGTATATATAACTATGTAATAGTTATGTTGATATATTATATTTTATTCCATTCCGCTGTGAGATTCTGATGTTGTTATTCTTTCTTTTCTTTTCTATTTCTATCCGTTTCTTTCTTATTGATGACACGTCTTCCTGGGCGTAGGAAGCCGGGTCGTCACAGCTGGTATCGGAGCATTAGGTTGAGCGAATACCTAGGCTCTGGAGTAATATTTATCTTGAGAGTGCGTATTTGTATTTTCATATAATTATATATGTATATACCTATCTAAATTTGTTGAGTCACCTGAACAGGTAACCCAACATGAGTTCTCGAAGAAGAGGCAGAGTTAGGGCCAGTACTTCGATGGGTAATGGTCGTAGTCAAATTGCTAGAGAGGCTGTTAATCCAGTACCGCCTCAAGTTAGTTTTGCAGCCTTATGTAAAGATTTTATCGATCTTAGAGGCCAACCATTTAAAGGTTCAGAATCGATAATTGAAGTTCAAGCCTGGCTACGTTCTTGTGAGCGTATTTTTAAGAGGATGAGATTGTCGGATGATCAGAAGAGGGATATGGCATCGTGGCAATTGCAGGGAGGCGCAGCAGCATGGTGGGATGCAACTATTGTAAATATTCCTGAAGAAGATATTTCATGGGAAATATTTAAGGAGTTATTTGAGAAGAAGTTTATGCCAACAGCAAGGAAAACTCAATTGTACCAGGATTTTCTGAATTTGAAGTAGGAAAGCATGACCATTTCTGAGTATGAGACCAGATTCAACGAAATTTCGTGTTATGGATCAGGACTCATTGATACTCCCCTCAAGAAGAATGAAAAGTTTGTGCAAGGATTGAGGTCCGAATTCCAGAATAAGATGATGGTGCTCTTGAAAGGTTCTTTTGTTGATTTAGTTGATATAGCATTGAGGTATGAAGATTTGATGAGCAAGAAATTGGAGGCAACAGCAGCAGTTTCGAGAGGGAATTCCGTTAACCCAAATAAAAGGAAGTTTAATCCACTTTGGAAAAGACAAGCTGAGGGAAAGAAATCGGGAGGAAGTAATAACGGACCCCGTAAGTGTTATAATTGTCAGCAAATTGGACATTTGGCAGATCAGTGTTCTCAAGGAGGATCTCAACAACAGCAACGACAGAGTGGTCCAGGATTGGCAGTAGTCCAGAGATCATTGTGTTTTAATTGTCGTCAACCCGGTCATATGATTAAGAATTGTCCACTTTTGCAGAGGACACTGCAAGATAAAGTTTTTGCTTTGGAAGCAGGTTCATCTTCTTCTTCTCAAGGCAAAGGAGTTTTGGAAGGTACCTTACTCTTAGATGGCAAATATATTAAATTTATATTTGATTCGGGTGCATCTTTGAGTTTCATATCTTCAGAATCAGTAGAAAAGTTTTCTCTTAACCCTAGTACCGTGGATCGTCCCCTTATTGTATCTAATCCTATTGGTGGAGCAACAAAATTGGATACGATCTGTAAGGACTTGAAGCTTTCTTATTTGTCCCACAGTTTCTCTTGTGACCCGTATGTGTTAAATTTTAAGGTATTTGATCTTATTTTGGGAATGGATTTGCTCGATAAGTATAAAGCAGTCCTGAATTGTGATGAGAGGACCGTTGCATTGGAGACTGATTTGGGTAGGATTGCCAAAGTGTCGTGCGATAGTTCTGGATTTCACTTAAGTAGTCTTTTGCAAGGAGTTGAGACTTCTCAAGAGAAAGTTGAGGAAATCGATGTGGTACGAGATTTTCCAGATGTTTTTGAAGAAGTTAAGTGTCTTCCGCCACATCGAGAGATTGAGTTTCGTATTGATTTGATTCTAGGAGCAGTACCGATGATTCAACCCAGTAGGAGAATGCCTCCTAGAGAGAGAGAAGAGTTGGTTAAGAAGACGCAAGATCTTTTGGAGAAGGGTTTGATTAGACCCAGTTTTTCTTATTGGGGCTCTGCTGCGGTGTTTGTCACCAAATCGGATGGTTCACTAAGGTTCTGTGTTGATTATAGAGAATTGAACAAAGTGACCATTCGGAATAAATATCCTTTTCTCGCATCGATGATCTTTTCGACCAGTTGCATGGAGCTTCTATCTTTTCTCAACTAGATCTAGCTTCAGGTTTCCATCAATTGAGAGTAACTGAAGATAGTATTCCCTTGACAGCATTTAGGGGACCGAATTGTTTTTATGAGTGGTTGATTATGCCGTTCGGGTTAACCAACGCTCCTGCCTATTTTGTTGACCTCATGAACCATGTCTTTAGAGATGTGTTGAATAAGTTTGTTTTGGTATTCATTGATGATATTTTGGTCTACTCCAAATCGAAAGAAGAGCACATGCAACATTTGAGGATTGTATTGGAGACTCTGAGGAAGCATGTGTTGAAGGCAAAGTTTTCAAAGTGCCATTTTTGGAAATCAGAAGTTAAATTTTTAGGGCACATTGTTTTTGGTAAAGGCATTTCTGTAGACCCAGCGAAGGTTGAAACTATTTTGCAATGGAAACAGTCGGAGACACCAACTGAAGTTCGCAGTTTTCTGGGTTTGGCTGGCTACTACAGAAAATTCATTAAGGATTATTCCAAAATTTCTTCGCATCTGACTAAGCTGACTAGGAAAGGAACTAAATTCAAATGGACACCTCAGTGTGAAGAAGCTTTTCAGGAATTGAAAACAAGGCTAACTAGTGCACCAGTACTTGCTATTCCGGATGGAAAGAGCAAATTTGAGGTATATACGGATGCATGTTTAGTTGGATTGGGAGCGGTTCTGATGCAGAATGGCAGAGTAATTGCGTATGCTAGTTGACAATTGAAGTCCTATGAGAAGAACTATGCTACGCATGATCTAGAACTGTTAGCTATTGTTTTTGCTTTGAAGATATGGAGACATTATCTTTTGGGAGAAAAGTTTGAGTTATTCACGGATCACAAACCGTTGACATATATTTTCTCTCAAAAGGATCTTAATTTGAGACAGCAGAGATGGTTCGAATTTTTGGCATCTTATGATCTGGATATTTGGTATACTTCGGGGAAAGCAAATGTCGTCGCTGATGCTCTTAGTAGAAATGCTGTTTTATCTCTTTTGGAAGTAGTTCCATCTCTCCAGGAAAAGATCATTGGTAAGCAAATGGAGGATAAATCTTTTGAGGAAATAATTCTTGGAACTAAGGACGGGCGATATTCAGATTTCAAGATAGACGATCAGGGTGGTCTAAGGATTAATGGTTGTTTGTGTGTGCCTAATATAGATGGATTGAGGCAAGAAGTTTTAGCTGAGTGTCATCGTTCCAAATTGAATATTCACCCCGGAATCTCGAAGATGTATAAAGATACGAGGAGAGTTTTCTAGTGGCCGAATATGAAGAAGGATGTAGCTGCTTTTGTTAATAGTTGTGCCATCTGTCAGCAAGTGAAGAGAGATCAACAAAAGTCTGCAGGACTATTGCAACCTTTGGAAATTCCAGATTGGAGTGGGAGATGATCTCGATGGACTTCATCGATGGTTTGCCTAGAACCAGGAAAGGAAATGAAGGAATATGGGTTATTGTTGATCGTTTAACGAAGAGTGCCCATTTTATTCCAGTTAAGGCAACTCGTACTGCAGTTTCCTTGGCATAAATTTTCTTGAAGGAGATTGTCAGATTACATGGTGTTCCTGTCAGCATAGTAAGTGACCATGATCCTATTTTCACTAGCAAATTTTGGGAAGCTTTGCAATCAGCAATGGGAACAAGTTTAAGATTAAGTACAGCCTATCATCCTCAGACGGACGGACAAACGGAGAGACTTAATCGTATTCTGGAAGATATGCTGCGAGCTTGTGTATTGTATCTTGGTGGATCATGGGAAGACCATCTTCATCTAGTGGAATTTTCCTATAATAACAGTTATCAAGCGAGTATTAAGATGGCTCCGTATGAAGCTCTGTATGGAAGACCGTGTAGATCACCATCTTGTTGGATTGAATCGAATGATCGACTTGTACTCGGACCAGATCTTATTCGTGAAGCTTCTGCGAAGGTTGAGGTTATCAAGAAAAGGATGAAAGCTGCTCAAGATCGTCAAAAGAAATATGCAGATAAGAGATGAAGACCATTGGAATTTGAGATCGGAGATTTAGTTTTTATTAAAGTTTCCCCAATTAAAGGTGCTATAAGATTTGAAAAGACGGGAAAACTTGCTCCGAGATATATTGGTCCATTTTGAGTGCTGGAAAGAATTGGAACTGTAGCCTACAGGATTGAATTACCAGAGCAGATGTCTGGGATTCACAATGTATTCCATGTGTCTCATTTTAGGAAATATATTCATGACCCATCATTAGTGATAGAACCAGTTGTTCAGGAAGATTTAGAAGTAGAACCCAACCTGACTGTAGTTAGAGATCCTGTTCAGATTGTAGATCAAGACGAGAAGCAGCTCAGGAACAAAGTGGTGAAACTCGTCAAGGTGCAATGGAGTGAAGATCCCAGAGATTGTACCTGGGAAACTCTTGATAGTTTTAGAAAAGCTTATCCAGATTTATGTCCGGATAGCTAGTAATGTTGCTAGAATTGAATGTTTGATTGTTTGTTTTGTATGGATGATATGTATGTTTAGAATGTTAATATTAAGTTTTTGAATTAACTGTTATTTAAATTTCGGGGACGAAATTCTTTTAAGGAGGGAGGAATGTGACATCCCGGAATTTTGACCCTATTATCACAATAAGTTTTTAGTCAAATTTAAATAAAATACAAGATTTTCATTTATAAATAAATAAGATGTTGGATATTATTAGTTGTATATGTATTATAAAGGGATTTATAATTTCAAATTATAAAATAGACTCTTTCAACGATATTCAGAAATAAATCTGTTTTATTCAATTAAATTAAAAATTATATATTAATGACATTTAATATCAGAAATATGAATGTAATTAATAATGATGAGTATAATAATACAATTCTTTTCATATTAAATATAAATATAAAATACATTAGTGCAAATACATTACAAATCAAATATTGGAAAATTTAACTTTGAATAAAAATAAGATCAAGAAATGTTTCTAACAACAGCTTTTGAAATAAAAATAAAAATAAGCTTATAAATATTTAATATAAGTACAATGTAAAAAATATAGTTATAAACATAAGTCTACATGAACATTAGTTCAAACTATAATTTGAATAAGATATAAATACAAATGTAACTATGTTAAGATCAAATATCTTTAAACAAAACTATCTTGTCTGCAAACATTATTTATATGTTAACATAAGTATGAAGATAAAATAGAATATTTTGTACAGACCAAACCTGCAAACAAACATTTTGTTTATATGTTAAAATAAGAGAGAGCAAGAATTTACATCAGTAAAACATATTAGTACAAAAGAAAATTGCAAATATCTTTATATATATTGTTTGTGTCAGCAAACATTAATAAGATGTTAGCATAAATGAAAACATTAGTACAAACACAAATGAAAACCTGCAGCAAACATTTTGTTTATATGTTAACATAAGTATGTTCAAACCAAAATCTGCAACTATCAAAACAAGGTTTGTCAGCAAGCATTAAAAATGTAAACCTTTATGAATACATCTTTGTACAAACAAATCTGCAAATATCTATATATAAATCCTTGTGTCAGTAAGCATTTAATTTATATTGACATAAGTGCAAATATATACATTAATTAGCACTACTATCTATCTAATGTAAGCTGCTAGCCGAAATATTTTTCTTAGCTCAGTTTTAGTACCTTATTACTAATAAAAAAATAAAGCAAATATTATATTATGTTTAAGTATGTTCAAGAAGTCAGCTTGTTCAAGTTATATATATGTATTCATCATTTCTTATTTCATTTAGTTTAGTCATTAACTTATAAAAACAAACCTGAGAAGAAGCAAAAGTATAAACAGAACTGCAGATTATCAAACTTAATCAAATTCAAGCTACAGGTTTCTTCATCAAGCAACTAGCCTTTGTTTCAACTATTGAGTGGTGAGTAAACTAACCCTTTTGAAATTTAATTTAATAATTGACTCATGAATGAATTACTATGTTGATATAACAATGTTCTGTTATGTTTTGTAAATTCTGGATGAACTGTACTTAGTTGTTCTTAAAGTTTCTTTCATAAACCTGAGGCAAAGAAACAGAGGATAAGTATACCTCTCCTATAAACAATTTAAACTAAAAGTTTAAGTGGAATAAACAAAGCATAAATATTTGGAAGTTGTTCTAATAACAACATAGTTACTGTAAAGTTAATTTACAGTACAAAGTAAATAATGATCAAAATTCGAATTGCATAAATTGTAAATTCAAATTTATATCTTGAAACAAAATACTAAGTTATGATTTTTAAGACCCAAATTATAATTTTTAGTGAACAAGTTTGAGAGCAGTTTGATAATAAACCATTTATGCTTTTCTATGAATTTCAGAAGATTCTTCCAATAATTATTGATGAAATTTGACATGAAGTTCATGTATTGATTCTAGATCACCTGAAAAATGTTAGAATTTTTTTTAATTGCAAGACTTTGTGGGAATTATGGAAAATAGGGTTATGGGTTCGGTGTTTTTGAGCTCTGTTCATTGAAGGTCGCGTCGCCGAGGCTTCACCGAGTGCCATGAGATTTGGGTAGATGCTAGAGTGGGGTGTCGGCAAGGTTTGATCGGAGCCACGTCGTCTATGGCGGTCGTGACAGTGAGTACGAGGTGGTTTTGTCCACTATGTTCGTGTTGCAGTTCGACTTTTGGGCATTTTTTTTGATTTTGTGGTTGTCGCGTTCTTCTGGGTTTCGATTTTGAACGAGAGGGGAGTTTGTGATTTGTGGGCGGAATCACGTGGCGGTGGCGCGGTGGCGGACCGCCGTGCACGTGCACGTCGGTGGGGAAAAATTCTGGACATTGTCGACTCGAGTGACTCTCGAGCTAGTCACGTGGATGACTTCGGGTTTGTTCCTGGGTCTTTGGTTGAGCGCGTGTGTGTTTTTAAGTTTAAACAGTTTTAAACTTAAGCTTTTATAAAAAAAAGTAAAAACAAAGAAACAGTAGAATTAGAAACAGGGGAAGAAGAGGAGAAGACAGAAGTTTGACGCGAGAAACATACTGGGTAATCTCGAGTTTGGCCCGAGTTAGATGCGATGTTGACTTCGTGTTGTAATTCCAGAAGTTTGCCACTATATTAAATTGAAGTTAAATAAGTTAGTGTAAATTATGTTATTATGTGTTAACCAAATTGTTTTAAGCCCAATTGAACTTTAAAGCCTTATGGTAACAAGTTGAGTACTTAATTTAAATCCAAGTTAATTAATAATGTAATAAATTTTATAATTAAGATTTAACAAGTAGTTCAAAAGTTTAATCAAATTTGTAATTAAAGATTTTAATGATAATCTTGTGTGAAATCATGTGTAATTAAGAATTTAATTAATCATTTGAAGTTGATTAATTAACAAATCGTAGTAAACGAATTAATTAATGATTAAACGATTAAGTTAATTAATAATTAATGATTAATTAAGCAATTAATAATAATTAAATGTGTAATTGAGTTATATAAATCAATAATTAAGGTTATTGATTAGTAATTAAGAATTAATTCATTAATTAAGTGAATGATTAATAAGTAATTAATGAATTGAAATAAGTTAATTAATTGTAATTGATTAAGCAAGAATAAAATATAATTTACTCTTGAGTATGCAATTAAGTTTAAAACAAATCAAACTTGTTGATATGAATCAATGACTCTATTTGATTGCCTCTGATGTTTATTTATATCTGTGATGTTCTGTGTGTTATTCTAGATATATCTGTGATGATTGTGCATGATTTATCTGTATTAAATTGCTATATGATTTATCTGATGTTATTTATCTGTGTTAAATTACTATATGAATTCAATTGTTAAATTTAAATTGTTAAGTTAATTAGAAAACTTGGACTTTAAAATGGCGTTTTGATTTCGATGAGACCGGGATCGGGCATCGAATTGATATTCTGAAAACCACATCGATCCAAATTAAACGTTAGGTCGTGTAATCTCAAGTGAAGATCGAGATGGTGTTTTCAGAATGCAAGGGTTATCGTCGTTAACTCTGAGGGTGATTCCAAAACGAGTGTAACGAGATAATGCCTTCGGTTTCGTTCGAACTCGGAACGAACTTGTATGGATTAAATGCTTTCAGCAACATCGTCAGGTGGACGATGAGCATTCTAAGAAATATGTTCTATAAAGGTAAACGCAGCCTCAAGCCTCATCAACCGGGAATGGCTAAAAAAGGGGATGTGCAGCACGGTTAGGTGGGTCATGCCCAAGCAGGACGAGGTATACCCCTGTCTAGATGTCCCTTTTATTCGGCTCTGTGGGCGGTTGGTCTACTGCCAACTGCGGGGTTATCTTGTTCGGGACTGTTCAGTAAGGAATGGTTCCGGCCTTGTGTTGCAGGGGAGTTAGGGTGGCTCCTCGGTACTGTAATCTAGGCCACGTACTGTGACGGGCGGTACCCCAGTAGCCCTGCCATTGTATGGGATCCAATTTCCAATAAGCGCCCTACGTTTTGATTGTGCCCAACTATGTTGAAATGTGAGATGTAAGCATTTCATCTATTACTGTATTTTACTTGAAAACCCTAGACACTATTATAATATCATTGAATTTCCTATAAAATGTTTTGGTTAGCGTAAGGTAAAAACTTACCCGTATTTATGTGTGGGAAGTCTTACGTGATACCTTTATTTTAAAAGATTTTCAAAGTTAAACAACTTTAACCTGTTTATTCATACCAGACCCATGTCTGACCCGGAGTTTATATTTTGTTTTTCCATAAATTCTTGGGTACTCAAATTTTTATGAGTAGCCAAGTGATAGGTATTCGGAGTATAGAGTTTTCTGGAGGAGTTAGAGCAGAAAACCAGACGTATGTAGCTATCTATATAGTTCCGCTGTGTTAGTTAGTTTATGATATTTGAGATGTATGTTCTGATAGATATGTATATGATAGTCATGTTGTATGATATTGTATAACTCTGGTGTATATATAACTATGTAATAGTTATGTTGATATATTATATTTTATTCCATTCCGCTGTGAGATTCTGATGTTGTTATTCTTTCTTTCTTTTTTTTTCTATTTCTATCCCTTTCTTTCTTATTGATGACACGTCTTCCTGGGCATAGGAAGCCGGGTTGTCACACGTTTGCTGCCAAAATGTGATGTAAATCTCGGTAACCCAACGTACTCGATCACATCACCTTCCTTCATTGTAGACGTATATTGGTATGCTACATACAATTCACAGGCATTTACATTTATACTTCCTAATTCACATTTCGAGCATCAACGGAGCGATTACTCGACCAGGTATCGCCTCGTGCAACTTAGCGCACATGATAGTCGTTATAACTATAAGAGATGCTCGTGACATGCTTATACACCTATATGTTTTCGCATAAACATATTTACAAAAAAACAATTTGACTGTTTAATAATCAATCTTACTTTTATTTACTACATTTTTTCTATATAAGTCCAAATATCCTCTTCTATTATTTTATAAAATCATGCAACTATTTCATGAAATATATAATTATCATATATATAATAATGAATTAGAATTTAATTAATTTATAACCATGTTGTAAATTAATATCAACTCTATCTTACTCTATTCAATACGAATAGAACACAATGTTTTTATATACCAGATCTTATCAATTATCTCAAATATATACTCAAACTAATCCAATCAAATAGGGGAATAATTACAATTATATATATATATATATAATTATAAACGTTTATACCAAAATATAGAGTTATAATTCCAATCATCTAAGCTGTAAATTTCGAAGTGTCCAAATCTCGTCCAAGTTCATAATATGTCATAGATAATCTCATTGCGAGTGCAATAACAAAGGTTGCATCTAGATTCGACCTCATATACAAAAGATCTGAATTTGATAAGAATTTTAAATTTAAATATTAATTGATTAATTAATTAGACACTTAGTTAACTAATCACCTTTATAATCCTTCTTCCCCAGATACACTCATGTACCTATACATGCACAACTACCCATTGTCATGCATCTTCTTTCGCCTAGTGCTCATGCAATATTCCACAAAATGACGAACCATCAATTGCAATGCTCTCCTGTACGCCTTCTCTCTGCGATGCACCCAATTAAACCAAGTCTGCCTCCATACACCAAATTGCGACATTGTCCCCTCCATGCGTGGCTACAAATGCCACACTCACCATTAGCGGACTGGAGTTTAAGAATTTGGCGCAAGAAGACGCATGTCACCAAGAGAAACACTACTATGCATTTTTTTTTGCTGAACTCCCCTTTGAACGTCACTTAGACCCAAACCTTAGCCAACGACTATACATTTACGAACTCCTCAAGCATCGTCGCACATGCCGAGGCGAACATTGATTCGAAGCCCTCCTCAACATGAGTTCAACGGTTCTAAACTCGTCATCTATCGTGGATCGTAGTTATTTGTATCGGGGAAAACCCAATATCCACTTTTTAAGGTTCGTTTAGATTTAGAAAACAAAACGAATTATGGGATCCTAGGAATTATCTAAGTATGGAGTGAATATAAATATATATGGCTGTGTGTGTATAATTTAATTTCTTAAATAAACCTCCACACTTTTCATGTTCGCACGATTACACGACGCATCAGATTGCTGCAAATTTATGAATTTAGGGAAAGTAGGGTTGGATGGAACGAAGGGGATTCGGGCTTTGATATTGGACAAAGAAATAAATGTGAAGGATTTTCCAGAAATGGAGGGAATAATAGGCTCAAATGGGCTTGGATGATTTATTTTGGGCTTAAATTGCTATTTATAATTAATTTTTCCTTTTCCTTTAAATAATTTTTTAATTTATAATTTATTAATAAACGTATTTCAAACTATTTTAAATTAATTCACATTTCATTTTACACGAGATAACTCGATAATTGAACATAATATCAATATATTATCTAAAAAGAATTTATTAATTTATTCAATTTACTAAAGTAAAATGTTTTATTAAGTAGAATTTGGTTAAGTAAAATATATTTTCAAGAATAATAATTATCAAATCGAATTTGAACAATTTTTATTTTAATTAGATTTTATTTATTTTACGTCGTAGAAAACTAGGTTGTTACACCTATTTTATCCTCGACGTATGTGTTTTTGTTTTTATTCGCTTTATATTTCAGTTATATCATATTAGATATGGTCAATTGTATATTTGATCTGATACCAAATTATATTTTGTTCTGCTTTGCTAATCGTATCGTCTTGTTCAAGAAATTTAAACATTCGCTAAATGCTTATCGTTTTATATTTAAATAGAAAATAGTTGTAAAACTAGATAGGTCAGCCCATCTAGCTCAATTGGTAGAGCTCAACGCTCTTAAACTTGTGGCAGTGGGTTCAAGCCCACGGTGGATGATTAATCTTTGTCAATCGCCTCTTTTATACCAATGATGCATGATCCCTAATGCATTAGGCTTTTCTGATGGGTAAGAAAAATATTGTGACTTGGTTTTGTTAATTTACAATAGTTATACGAGGTTTAGAGTTGAGTGAAACTATCGAGGTTCAATGTTGGGTGAAACCATTGAGGTTCAAAGTTGAGTGAATTTGTATGAATGATTCTAGATAGGTCAAACAAAAGAAGTTTACCTTGAAAAATAGTATGCATGAGTTTTGAGCATTTCCACAAAATTATACTAAAGTAGTTTAACTATGATAGTTCCCATCTTAAATATCAATTCATCCTTTTGATGTGGGATCTTTAGTGTATAAGGATTCTCTAATGTTTGATTAAACAAGCAAAACCTGTGTCGGTTAGGTTTTTTTAGATGTTAGGATTAACCAAGTAATGATTTTAGGTAGAAAGTAAGTGAATTTTGTACGAAAGCCAAGTAAATAAAGAAATTTACCCAAGAAAATCGTTTATATATATGTATATAAGTTCACAAAAATGCTTACAGATTTCTATTGAAGTGTTAGTGGAATTTTTCTTAACATCGGTACTTAAGAACCGAAGGGCAAGCTTCAATCCATTGTTTATAGGACTTCGGTAGGATGGTTACCTATGGCTTTGGAATACCGATGGCTTTAGATTAATGTTGACAGTTAAGTTGAATCTGTTAGGATAATACCAAGAGGAGTAGGTGCCGAATAGATTGAGAGTAAGTTCTAAGAATGATGCCGAAAGTAAAAGTACAGAAAGTAAAGACACCGAGGTTTATAGTGGTTTGGCCTAAATCGCTGCGTCCACTTTGTCCTTTCCTTCTTTAGAATTCTACACCGAAGCCGAAGGCTATTACAGTGATGAGTTGGAATTATCCTCCATTAGTGAGTTTTTACAAGGAACTCTAATATAGGAAAGTACAATATATTCTTAGTATATGAATTATGTGTTGGCCAGAAGATCCTTGTTGCATTGGGATGTTTGTCTACTTATAGAGATCTTGATGCTTTGTCATTAGCTGAAAGCTTTTACCATGGATTGACCACTTGCTCTATATGTGGGGTTAAGATTTAGACACGTGTTGATGCCCGACTAACATGCAAATTAACGCGGATTGATGAAATAGCATTCCATCAATATCTATATGTTCTCTGGCCTGGATACTTCATATCATCTTTGGGCAATTTGAGTCCTTGATGCGTGTAGTGAGGATTTGGTGTTGATGGCTAAGTAGTTTATATATCATAAGGCTTAGTTGATCGTATGCCGTATGGTTAACTAGATAGGGTGTCATAGGGATTTAGTCAATTAAATGTCGTTAGACTTAGTAGATAGAGTGTCATAAGGCTTAGTAAATAGAGTTTTATAAGGCTTAGTTGATTATAGGCCGAATGCTTAGTTTGTTGAATTACGAAGGCTAATGTAGATTTTATGTTGTAAGGTTTAGTTGATTGAAAGTAGAAGGCTTATGTAGATTATATGTGATCGGCTTAGTAAGTAGAGTGTCATAAGACTTAGTAAATAGAGGTTCAATAGGCTTGGTTGATTATAGGCCGAACATTTTGTTGATTGAATACTGAAGGCTAATGTAGAGTATATGCCGCAAGGCTTGGTAAATAGAGTGTTGTAAGACTTAGCAGATAGAGTGTCATAAGGCTTTAACATATATTTAATGTCAAAGCCTAATGCTGTAGGCTTACATATGTTATTTTCCATAGGCTAGTTGGATTAAATGCCCAAGGCTATTGTTGTAGGCCTATGTAGATAATAGGTCGAAGGCTAATGCCGTATTAAGTATCGAAGGCGAAGTATGTTAAGGCCTGATAGCAACATACATAAAGTGTCAAATGCAAAGAGGGTTTTCACATACTGTGAAGTTTTGGTTCCTATAATCTTTACAAAACTATTATCTGAATATGAAGTGACTTCTCTGCTATGCATTACCACTCGTCTGCTATCGCAACAAATAGGGGAAATCACCTTAGAGGTAGTTTTAAGTGGATCAGAAGGAGTTATGAGTGAGTACAAGGTCGAGGTAATTTAGAACGAGTAGCTACTCTTTCTACTCAAGGCTGGATGCAAAAATGCATATTTACCACATCGCACCATGCGATTGGCTCATTTGAAAAGTTGTTTCTCCTTTTCTGAAAAAGAGAGTTTTGCCTCCAGACATGGCAACTCTTTAAAAGATTATATTATTTTATAACTGACACTGAGTTGTATGGCTGACATTTCCTCAATGTTTATTTTATTTACATAGGAATGTATAATAAATTCCTCTTCTCCTTCATTTACTTTCAATGAATTTTTTTTGTTATCGGCATTAAAGCTCGAAGCAAGCTCAAATTTCCTTATCTCTTTGATTAAATTTGTAAGATTTATGTCCTTTACTTCTCATAAGTTGAAAGCAATGTTTGTCTCTTGCTCTTGCTGAACTACGAGTCAATTTTTATATTTATTTTTGTGATATCTGGGGCATTTTACCGTATTAGTGAATCTTAGGCTTGCTGAATGGTACAAAACCATTAATTTTTCGCCTTTCTTGGATCATTGTTGACAAATAATCGTTTCATGGCCATTGATCGATAATCGAAAATTCTACTGAACTTTTTGAGAATTTCATGGATTTTGCTTAATCTGCAATATTACTTTTGGATTCCCAAACCCTTGGTTAGAGACGGTTAATTGTGAAATTCTATTTGAATCATTGATACGAAATTGGCCCTACTTAAATTTAGGTATTTTGCTTGTACCATTTGGCTCATGATTATGCTTATTTGATTGATAATTATTTACTTTTTGCGTTGTTTGGTTTGAACTAAACGTCAACAAATTTAGTCCTCCTAGACTGAAATGAATTTTCCTTTGGACACACAAGCTATTCTTGACATGATTTTACGCGATTTTGGTGTTATGGTAGTTGAGGCTATAACTCAGAGGCCTGAAGTTACTTGGATTCTTCCTCGGAGGGATGCACCCAGTGGATGGCAGAGTACTTAGCAAACGAATGTCTCTCCCGTTTGCTCCCTTCTTGGTTGATCTGCTTATTTTTTATAATTTCAATCCCTTTCAACCTCCTCCATTTTATATAATAATCTCTCGATGTTGAAAGTCGTGTATTCTTAGAGGGGTTATGCAAGCTTATCAATGGTTGAGATTAATTTCTTATTTGATTTGAAAGACTTGAAATTTGCCACCTAGTTCTTAAATATTATTTACAAATGCAATTAACAACCCTCAGATTATAACCACTTTTCCGAAGGCTAGTAACATACAATTGTACTTAAGAAATTTCATTTGTTAATGAAGATTCCCACTCTAACCTATTTTTATTTATTGCTAGGTAGGGCTGTAAATGGATAACCGAAAAATCTGAAATCCGTCCACATCCGTATCCGTATCCAAAAAGCGGATAATATCCAATATCCGAAAAAATGAATGCAGATACGGATACGAAGACATCCACATCCGAAAATTATCCGTTCGGTCTTTGTTAAGATTATAGTATAAATTATATGTATTTTAGTATAATGAAAGATATTTATTTATTGTTTTATTAAGTTAGTTTATATTTAACACTTTTATAATCAATTGGATTGAAAAAAATGTATGTTAAACTTAAAATTTATATTTATATTTTTTGATTTATCAGTCGTTAACGGATAGGATAATTATCCGATATCCGTCCGTATCCGCAGATGCGGATATCCGATATCCGAAAATTATTTCGGATGCGGATGTGGATATGACACTATCCGCATCCGAAAGTATCCGTTGACAGGCCTATTGCTAGGGAGACCTGAATGGATTAAGCAGACCGAGGAGTTTTTAGCTCGTTTCAAGAATGTGTTGAAGGAACGGGGCTAGTCGGAAGTGGGTGAAATAGGTAGATTTCAATTATTTTTTTTCTATTTTCGAATTTATTGTTCCTATGAAGTTTAAAGAAATTGTTATATCCAATCTAATAATGGTTTAAATAAAATCTTATTATATTTAATTTGTTTAAAATTAGTTGCAATTCAATTCAAATTAAATATCTTGTAATGAACGCATCAAATACACTCATATATATATATATATATATATATATATACACATACATATATATATATATAGTTGAAGTGCAACATATAGTCTGTGTACATGGTTAATGTGTACATACGTTTGTAGATGTTGAGATTTACACTGCAACAAACACATTCGCCTTTATATATGTCATTGTTGTCCATCGTTTTATTTTGAAAAAAAACATATAAAATAAGAATGATAATATGTATATATACATAGTTTACCGGTACATGTATATAATATGTTATAAAATATTTTTAACTAATTGACAATATTTTAATTATATTTATGATATGACAATTAATGAGTAATAAGTAGGCATTTAAGAGCTAAAAAAGATGGAGGACTTTTTTCCTTTCTTTGCTCATTCATTCAATGCCATTTCATATTAATGTTTAAACATTTAAGCCCTTGTGCTTATTAGAATAGATTATGACAAGTTTTACGTGTTTTGAGATATAAAAATTAACATTTTAAAATCTAGTTTTTACTTATGAAGGATTCAACATAAGATTTATGATTTTAAACAAAAGTCCTTTAAAAAAATTGAATTGAAATAATACACACACATGTAAATAGTAACAAACTATATTTTAATTCAAAATAACATATATATATGTAAAACTTATAACTTTATATGTTTTGAAATTTGAAATTTAGCAATTAGAAAGCTAGATTTTGATTTAGGAAGGATCTAGACTTAGATTTATATTTTTATACAAAAGCACTCTTACAAAATTTTGAGCGTGTGTGTAAACATATATAACTAATAACCAAATGTATTTTACATTTTGAAAATTACATGTATACATGAAACTTATATTCAATTTCATATAATGATTTAAGTAAATAAAATATGTAGTTCACTTATATTTGCATATGTAGTATGTTACAAAATTATTTCAAGTAATTAAAATCAGTTATATATCTAAAAAAAAATCTTTGTTTAATCATTAATTCAAACCTATAGTAAATAATAGATTGGACAACATTGGCATATACACACTCGTTGTATAAGATATGAAATCTAAACTATACAAACATGATGTAATATATAATCAAATGAGAAATATATTATTATAATTAAATTTTTTTTGGCAAGACATAACTATTTTTTTAAAACTATTTATGTATAAACAGAAATATTTAAAATAAAATTATTTTAAAATAAGTTTCAGTTTTAAAAATAAAAAATAATAATTTTCTTTGTTGTTTTGAATTAAAGTGTGTGTGTGTGTATATATAAAATATCCATTCGAATATTTAATATATAATTTTTTTGATTCAGATCAATAAATACAATATATATTATATACATTTATAATAATTTTTATTAAGTCATAATGTTTAAATTTGAAATTTTGAATAATTCAAATCATTTTTTATTTTAATTGGAACTAATTTAAAGTTGCTTCATATTTCAATAGTTAAATTTCCATTTTACTTTTTTCTCGTTAATGGTAGCTTTGCCTATTTTTCCCGCTTTCCTTCCCTACTGTGAATTTTAAATTCTTTCCCGATGGCGCCCTCCCCTCCTCCTCTTCCGGTTTCGTCCACCTCGCCTTCTTTTCCTCCTTGCACTTCTGGCCCTTCAACTACATCTTTGTCCATCCTCCCTCTCCTTTCTGTTCATGTTCCCCATTCTTTTCCTCCTTCCTTTCCCTCTCAACTTATTCACTATTGGTTCTCCCCTCCTCAACTCGTACGGACTTTGCTGTTCAAGAACAGGACAAGGAATGCTGGAAAGTACATACCATTTTTGATGTGAATCTCACTTTCAGGGGTGATGCCATTGTCCCCCATGAAGTTATTGCAGCTGGCAAGCAAGTGTGAAATGACTATATTGTTGGTTTCTTCTTTGATGAGCTGCTCTCATACACTGCAGTGGTTAAAAACTTGAAAAGAATCTGGAAACTCAGAAGCTCTATAAACGGTAAATTTGATGGCTTTATATTCTTATTTTTATTGTCTTGTGAAAAGGACAAAACAGGAATACTTGAGGGAGATCGGATTATAATGGGGAACAAGATGTTTATAGTCAAATAATGGAAGCCTGAAATTGGAAATGTGTGCGACATTACTAAATATGTCCCTCTTTTGGTTCAGATTTCTGATATTCCAATCTACGCTTGGTCTCATTTGGGAATAAACTGGCTAGTAAGTAGGGCACGTAAATTGCTATGTATGGATTAGTTCACTGAGCGACTTGATCGATTAGAAATTTAGAATATACTAAATGCATGATGGACGTCACTCCCAACCATGATTTGATAGATCACTACCCTGTGAAATTAATGGATGGTGAGGAGCAAATGATCTATGTCAATTATTTATGGAAGCCAGAAATTTGTATTAACTGCAAAATATTTGGGGAGTGCTGATACGAAAAGTGATAATGCAAATGAAAAGAATCCTGAAGTGAGTAAAAGTCAAGCTGACACTATTGTTAAGGAAATTGAAAAAAACAAATATAAGATAATTGACGAAGATGGTAGAAAGTGTTAAGAGATAAGAAAAAGAATGTTAAATCTGGATCTTATGCTAATGATTTGTCAACTGCAGTGATTGCTCCCCTAGATTCCTATTCTGATCAGACAAATGGTAGAAAGTTAAGTGAAGAAGTGGCGCCAGTTGAAGTAGTGGTTAATTTGAATTCAGATAATTAAGTCTTCATGAAGTTACTGAAGAAATAGTTCAAACTAACAACAAATTTTTAATATTAGCCGCATATAATGATGTTGCCTCTGCTATTTGCCATGTAGTCGAGAAGCTAGCTTCAGGAAAAGAGAAAGATTACAATGCTGATAAACAAAACAATTTAGTTTCCAATGTGCACGCATGCACAAGTGATGTAAATGCAGCTTTGCAATACATTTTAATACGCCAACCTCCTATTAATTTCTCTATACCACTTGATAGCAATATTTTAACTCATGAAAGCATCAATTCAGATGATAGCAATCCTACATCTCCCAACACTCACATGCAAGAAAGCATCCTATTGAATATCCCTTCTCACAGTGTCCTCCAAACTCATAACACGGAACCTTCAATTGCACGCAATTCTATTTTAATGCAAACTACTTTATACCCAATCATTTTATCCCCTTCAAATTGCAACTCTTCCCATGCCAACATAGCTATTGTCATATCTCCTATCTTCAGACCTACTGGTAATTCTTGCTTGTCTTCCAATCTTGATGACATTGTGTTAAATGTAATGAATTCCTTGTTAAATGTAATGAATTCCTTCCTTCCACTTCCTTTGGCCACCTGGCTACACCTCCTGGTTGGCTTAAATTTAGCTGCATTAATCCATCTCCCACCACATCCATATGCAATCCTACCTCCTCAGTCTGCCCTGATCCTCCACCTACCAAAATCAAACCAAACAATCACAACTCACTTAACAAAGAAAGAAACTCCAAAAAAAACCCAGCTCGGTTTATGCAACAGGATGATGGCACTTTATCAAAAAACAGAGATGGCAGAAAGTGTTAAGAAATAAGAAAAAGAATGTTAAATCTGGATCCCATGCTAATGATTTGTTAACTGCAGTGATTGCTCCCCCAGATTCCCATTCTGATCAGACAAATGGTGGAAAGTCAAGTGAAGAAGTGATGCCAGTTGGAGTAATAGTTAATTTGAATTCTAAAGATATTTGTCTTTATGAAGTTATTGCAGAGATAGTTCAAATTAGCAACAAATTTTTAGTATCAGCTGCATATGATGATGTTGTCTTCGACTGCATAGGATGACGATGATTTTGTTGACATCTATCCTCGGAGAAAGAAAATGATATCTGAAGCACGAAGCAAGAAACAAGTGAAGAAAAAGCAACATGCGAAGATGTAATTTCTAACACTGCATATAGATATCAATTGCCAGCAATATTTAAGATCATACAATTCGATAGAAAACGAAAGGACTGACAAAAAGGCAATGCTTCTTCAAATAGCTTTGAAAACAAGACAATCAAGCAAGAAAGAAAAAGAAAAGCAAAACAAGAACATAAAATTAGAATAGGCCGATCAAACTTTTGGACCATTTGAAGAGGAAGTAACCATCAGAGTGTTGCAAATGCACGCAAAAGATTTGGAAGACGAATTCAAGAAAACAAAGGAATGGTTGAAAAGGAAAAGAAGATGTGGTTAGATGTAGAAAAAGAAATTCAAAAATTGAGATATGAAATCAAAGAAACGAAATGAAGAGTTGGACATGGAGAAGCAGATAATCAAGAGAAAAATTCAGAGGCTCAAGTAGAAAAACTGCACATAACAGAAGAAGCAGTATGCACATTAGATCAAGATATAAATGTAGAGACAGAAATAGAAAACGCAGAAAAGAATTTCACAACTAAAAATAGTGAAGAAGAAAATGAAGAGACAGAAGCAGAAAATTTAGAAAAGAGATCTACAACCGAAAAGAATGAAGAGAGAGCTGTGGAGTGTGAAGCAGAAAAAGTATACCCAATAAATCAAGATACACCTATGGAGACAGCAGAAAAAAGATCTACAATTGAAAAGAATGAAGAGAGAACCATCGAGTGTGAAGCAGAAAAAACATACCCAATAAATCAAGATACACCTATGGAGGCAGCAAAAGAAAATGCAAATCAGACTGAAATAGAAAATACAATAGATAATAGATAAAGATACACATTTAGGGACGGAAGCAGAAATAAAAGTGATCGGCAACTGAAAAGAATGAAGAGAGAAGTGTGGAGTGTGAAGCAGAAAAAGTGCTCCCAATGATCAATATACTCCTATTAAGACAGCAACAGAAATTGTAGACATGGTGGATAGAATAAACGATATAATTTCCCCCATAAATCAAGATACGTGGTAGATAAAGAAACAAAAGATGAACAGAAAATGGACACAACACCGGAAGTACATAGCCCAACAGAGCAAGATACCATTATCAAGAGCCAAAGGATGCCTTACCATGATTCAGTACTTGACTTCACTCCTCCATCTTTCAAACTTTATGACTCAACAGGAATTTGAAATGCAAAATATTGAACCAGATCAACAATTGAAATCATCAAAACCTGTTGGCCAAAGGAGAAAGAAAATAACAAAAAAACCAAAAATAACTTCTTATGTCAGAGTAAAAGAATAAACAAGAAAAAAGAAAATAAAGCGACAGCTTTGAGTATGGTCAGCGAGTGAAAAAAACTAGCAAATAAGCAAAAAACTGAAGAAAAAATAAAGACAATGAAGAAGAAAGTACAGAAGAAACCATCCCAATGCCAATTGCAGTAATAGAACCATTATTTGTAGATTTACGACTAGGACACTTCTAATACTTAGAAGTCTTGAACAAAGAACATAGCATAATCCAAACTTTCTTTGCTCTGGTAGGATCACAAAAGTAGGTTTATAAATATTGATACTAAAGCTACATGATAAATAACTTTAATTAATTGATTAGCAAAACTGCTATCAAGTGGAGGATGCATAATAAATATTGATACTAATGCTACATAATAAATAACTTTAGTTAATTCATTAACAAATCTTTTTTGTTAAAACAATGAAGTAGCATGGGATGATAAGAGCACAATCAGAGGAGGATGCATAATAACTAAAGGTATGCTCCGACATGTTTTTGAAGGAAATTTCACAGATGGACAGGTACATAAATTTATATTTTTGCTTAATGATAGTACTATCAATCCAAATAATTACAAAAACTAATACCTAATAATTGTTTTTTATAGTTGACACTTACTTATTTTATAAATTATTTTGACTCTTGTTTATGACAAATACTGATACCTAGTTTCTGTTTGATATAAGTTGATGCTATGTATTTTAATTTTTTATTTGACTATTATGTACAACAAAGGTGATAACATAATAATGCAAAACTGATACCCAGTAGTTATTTGATTGAAGTTAATGCTTAGTTATTTTATAAATTATTTTGACTGTATTTTATATGAAAACTGATATCAATATATCTTCAAAAATGATATCTACTTTCCGTTTGATATAAGTTGATGCTCTGTAATTTTAATTATTTACTTGCATGTCTCGTATGGCAAAAGCGATACCAACATAATGCAAAACTGATACATAATAGATATTTGATTGGAGTTGATGCTTAGTTATTTTATAAATTATTTTGACTGTGATTTATATCAAAACTGATACCAAAATATTTGCAAAAATGATACATAGTTTCTGTTTGATAAAAGTTGATGATCTTCAATTTACAAACTACTTTGACTATCATGTACGACAAAACCGATAACAAATCAATGCAAAACTAATACCTAAAAGCTGACTGATTGAAGTTGATGCTTAGTTATTTTATAAATTATTTTGACTATAATTTAACAAAAACCGATACCAAAGTTTCTGCAAAATGATACATAGTTTCTATTTAATAGAAGTTGATGATCTATAATTTTAGAAACTATTCTGACAGTCATGTATGACAAAACTGATATCAAATGAATGCAATGCTGAAACTAATACTTTTCAATATATACTGCCACTGTTTTGGTTACCGATATTGTTTCCTATTGACAATATAGGTAATAGATTGGTGTGTTAAAAAATATGGGCTGGCAAAGCACAACTTTGCAATGACAACAACAATGACAACAACAATGATGGTAACTAAAACTTTTATATGCAAATACATAATAATTCGTACACCCACTGAATTGTAACTAATTTTTATATTCAACAGAAAAGGCTAATGCCAACGTAGAAAGTATTAAAAGGCATTTAGTCCTGCCTTTACTTGAAGAAATCATGCGAGATAAATATGCAGAAGATATTTATTTTTCTTTACATTGTGAGGGCCATTGGACATTGGTAGCATTGACATATCCTACAATGCAATGGTCTGACATAGATTCTTTACGTCCTGGTAGATCAAATGAAAGAAACAATCCAAGTCTAAAAAAAGCAATGAAATTGGTATGATATTTTTTCAAAAAAATTAACAAATATAATTGAAACTAAGTGAACATTAACTAACTTTGTATTTTTTCATCTTTAATAAAGAAAAGAAGTTGAAAAAATCCTACAAGAACCGTGGAGAAACAACAATATACAGTATATGAAAGAGAAGCCAGATGAAATGCATCAAATTAAATGGGCATAGCAAACATCAGAAACAAGCTATTTTTTTGTTAAAAACGATACCTACTGACAGCAAAATTGATATTAGATCTGAAACTAATAGTAATACTGAAATGACACTTAGTTAATACTTAGAACTTGTTATCTGTTTACATCATAATCTTTTATATAAAGTACCATACATCTTTTTATGCCTAGTACATTGAATTGAATTTGATTGATACGGAAGCTATTTTCTTTTAGTTCTATAAACATTTGCTTCAGATCTAACTAATACCCATAGGTACAAAACTGATACCTACAGACACAAAATTGATACTACAACTGTACATAATTAAAATTGAAACAAAATAATTATCACAGATCTTAAAATTGATATCATGCACCAATGATACCAAAACTAATGCTAACATCGATACTAAAGCTAATTATTTTATTTCAAAGTATATGATATGTTCGCATCATTATCTCTTAAATACAATGTTATATATTTGTTACATACCAGATAGTACAAGTGATGCAAACTGATACTAACAATATATTTTTCTTTAAATATGGTTGATTGTGCTATATATGTCATGATGCTCATCATATCATTGAACATTAGCCAAATATCGATCAAAATAAAACCTGATCAAATGTTGCAAACAAGAATAAGAATTGTGTATGAGATATTGACGGATAATGATCATTGTTGGAATTTAGCCGATTTCACTTTAAAAACTGAAAGAAAAAGAAAATATAAAGAAGTGAATTTACTGTAAAAACTACTGTGATATTTAGTTCTACTAATATAAATTTAAGATGTTGTGTTAGAACTAATTGAATTTAGCTTTGTTTTAATGTAGATATAAACACTTGTTGAAATTACGTCAGTTTGCTGTAAAAATTATGATCTTTTTTCCGATGTTGTAAAAATTATCTCTATTTCACTTTTCTTACATGTGATGCTATGTTATAACTGTATTTTATTTCTAGTTGTACCTGGAACCGATAATTTGTTATACTTGAAACCGATACTAAAAGTATGCATGAAATGATACTATATTTTATCATACATGAAACTAACATCGATACTAATGTTATGCAAAACTGATAGCAATTTTGTTTATACCTAAAACCGATACTAATAGCTCGCAAAACGGATACTACTTTTTTCATACCCGAAATTGATACTAATAGCATGCAAAAAATGATACTATAATTGGTTATATCCAAAACTAGTATTAATAGCATGCAAAAATCAATATCATACTTTGTAATACCTGAAACTGATACTAATAGCATACAACAACTTATAGAACATTTTTACATACCTAAATAGATGCTAATGGTATCCAAAACTGATACTAAAGAATTAATATTGAATAAACTAATCAACATCACCACATAATAACTCACCACTTGCCATAAACCTATACGTTCTATTTAACAAAAATTCATTGATCATCTCGTCTTGCTAACCAAGCATCAATTAATGAAAAAATAGCAACAGGTAAAGAAATGATACTATATATAAAATAACCGAGTACGAATGGAAACCAATCTAATCAGGTATACTGTTTGACCAAGCAGAACATCGAATGCAAAAGATAACTGGATGTCAAACGTAATCAGGTACATATAGAAACAAAGCTATACCTAAGATATATTGCTTAAACCAAGCACATATATGAATGCATAAGCTAACCGGATGCAAAACCTAATCGGGTACGTATTGATGCAAATGTTAACCAAATGCTAAACCTACTCGGATACAGATGAAATCAATCTATACCCAATATATATTGTTCAACTGAGCATACATATGATGCAAAAGCTAACTGGATGCCAAACCTAATCGGGTACGTATTGATGCAAAAGCTAAGCAGATGCTAAACATAATCGAGTACGTATTGATGAAAATCTAACCAGATGCCAAATCAAATCGAGTATAGATGGAAATCAATCTATACCTGAGGTAAATTGTTTAACCGAGCATATACATATGAATGCAAATGGTAACCGGATGCAAAACCTAATCGGGTACATATAGATGCAAAAACTAATCGGATGAAACACCTAATCGGCTATGTATTGATGCAAAAGATAACCGATGTCTAAACTAATCGGGTACGTATTGATGCAAAAAATAACTAGATGCCAAACCTAATCAGGTACGTATGGATGCAAAAGTTAAATTGATGTCAAACCTAATCGGGTACATATATGTGAAAAACCTAACCGAATGCCAAACATAATAGAGTATGCGTCGATGCAAAAGCTAACCGGACGCCAAACCTAATCGGGTACATATGTAAACCAATCGATAACCAAGATATATTCTTTAACCAAGCATGTCACCGAATGTAGAAGCTAACTAGATGCCAAACCTAGTCAGGTATGTATGGATGCAAAAGCTAACAAGATACACTACAAAATGATATTTATAACAAATCTGATTCCAAAGTATTGCAAAAATGACAAAACGCTATCTGTGTGATTGGAATTGATACTTTCTAATTTAAAAATTATTTTCACTATCATATATATAACAAAAGTAATACTAATATATTACAAAAATGACACTTACCCTCTGTTTGATTGAAGTTTATATTTTGTAATTATAGAAATTATTTCACTGTTATTTATAACAAAAATGATACCAATATATTACAAAAATGATAACCACTGTCTATTTGATTAAAGTTGATGCCTTTTGATCTTAGAAATTAGTTTCACTGCCGTTTATAATAGAAATGATACCAAAGAATTCAAAAATGATACCAAATTTCTATATGAACATAGAAACCTGGCATTAGGTTACACGACTAACAAACATAAAACAAAACTTGTAGTTAACAAAATCGAAAGTGTGTACTACAACAACGAGCTGTATAACGATATCAAAACAAAATTAATGAACCATAAAGTATTGACTATTTTAAAAGAAAATAGAGTAGTTTATTGGATATAACAGACAATGGCAACATATGACTTCATCGCCACCTTCATGTTGATGGTGCTACCACCACAGACAACCGAACCCTACAAAATTGCCACTATTCACCTCCTCTTTCAGAATCACGTCGATTGAACCTCTTAGCATCAACTTCGATGGTCATTGCCATCACTGAACCTCTACGGCCATGTTTTTTGATCAAGCATTGCTCCTAACTTCGATCATTTCGATCGTCAAGATCATCAACATTTTTCTCGTTTTCTTGAGATGTGTATCATGATATCCAAGAAGTTGACTTCGAAGCTGGTTGAAAACTCAATCGGATGATCTTCGTTTGCTAATTTAGGCCATCTCAACCCATCTTCACCCAAAAGAAGTTCATTACTGTTCGAAATGAAATTTAAACGTATTTGTCCTTAAAACGAATTTATTAGTGGACTATAATATATATATATATATATATAATCTTTAATAATAGTTGTAATAGCTTTGGTGTCACACTTTTTTGGTATCAACGTGAACTACCAAAACGCCCCTCTATATATTATCAAATCTTAACCACTTAAAAATAGAATCTAATAGTAAACTTCTTTTACAAATTCAAACGCCACTAAAAGTAGGAAATGCCGATTAAAAATGCTTTATGAATTCAAAACAGTTCTAAAAATAGGATTTAAAATTAAACTTCCTTTGTAAATTTAGAATACTTTTTTACAAATACACATTTTAGTATCACTTGAAAATAAAAATCATCTTTTTTTACCAAATTAAACACATACAATTTATAAGGAAAATAATTTATGCGCGAAGCGCGTGCCGTGACACTCGTAATAATAGTTGTAATAACTTTGGTGTCACACTTTTTTGGTATCAACGTGAACTACCAAAAACGCCCCTCTATATATTATCAAATCTTAACCACTTAAAAATAGGATCTAATATTAAACTTCTTTTACAAATTCAAACGCCACTAAACGTAGGATCTAACGATTAAAAATGCTTTATGAATTCAAAACAGTTCTAAAAATAAGATTTAAAATTAAACTTCCTTTGTAAATTTAGAATACTATTTTACAAATACACATTTTAGTATCACTTGAAAATAAAAATCATCTTTTTTTACCGATTTAAACACATACAATTTATAAGGAAAATAATTTATGCGCGAAGCGCGTGCCGTGACACTCGTAATAATAGTTGTAATAACTTTGGTGTCACTCTTTTTTGGTATCAACGTGAACTGTCAAAAACGCCCCTCTATGTATTATCAAATCTTAATAACTTAAAAATAGGATTTAATATTAAACTTCTTTTACAAAATTCAAACGCCCCTAAAAGTAGGATCTAACGATTAAAAATGCTTTACGAATTCAAAACACTTCTAAAAATAGGATCTAAAATTAAACTTTCTTTATAAATTTAGAATACTTCTTTATAAATACACAAATCTAAATATCATTTGAAAATAAAAAATCATTTATTTTACCGATTTAAACATGTACAATTTATAAGCAAAATAATTCATGCTAATTAACACTTGTTAATAATTGGGGGTGGAAACACAATCTTTTGGTCCGACCGTAAAATACCAAAAATACCCTTATGCAAACAAAATGTCGGGAAATCAAATCCTATAAAAAAACAAAAATTAACATTATTTTTAAATATAAATTTTGGATTGTAAGTAAAGTTACAATTTTGAAACTCTATTACAACAAAAATTGCATTCATTTTCTTTATCTGTTTTCAATTTATTTTTACCAAAACCATAATGAAATTTTAAATTTTATAATTTTAAAGGAATTTTTTGTATGTATGTGCATTGCAAGTGTAATAAAATCTCATAGTTATAATATCTTTAGTGTCACACATTTTTTATGTCAGCGTGAACTATTAAAAACGCCCGTAATACCAAATTTTAACATCGCTTAAAAATATAATCTAATAATTAAATTTCTTTTACAAATTTAAAAAGTACATCTACAGATATTATCAAATCTTAATATCATCTAAAAATATGATATAACAAATAAACTTCTTTTACAAGTTCAAAAAATCGATCTTCAAATACTATTAAGTCTTAATATCATTTAAAATAGGATCTAGCAAATAAATTATTAATTAATATTGTAAATATAAATACAAACATAAGGGGAAAAAAAATAGATTTTGCAACTTAGAAATAAAATTTAAACTAACAACAAATGATTTCAACGCAAGAATACGTTTAAATTATTTTCTCTTGAATGTGCTAAATATATACAAATTGGGGAAAAACAATTCACCTAGCAAGCGCATATCATCAATATCGACGAAGAGCGTGCGTGCGGCTATCAAGTGCGAAGCCCGTGCGGCTCGTACTTAAGAAAAGCCTTCAAATTTATACACTGTGGTATTTTATTCCAAATCGTTTATTTACGAGGGGAAGCGGTAATAAAGTAGATGAAAAAAACGAATCAACTCTTTGCATTCCCAATTCGATTTCCAGATTCATCATCTTCGATCACTCTGCACTTTTCCCAGGCACTGTTAAATCAACGATGCTTTCCAACTACAAATCCTATCCTTTTCTACTTCACTTAGGCTCACTCAATCAATTCCGGCATAGGTATGTCTCTTTTTTGTTCCCTTTATATTTCGATTACACAAATTACATGTGCTTTCTTCAGTTACAAAATTCTGCTTAGTTAATTTCATTGTATTGACTTAGTCAAGGAAGATTCATATGAGTGTTATTTTTTTTCCATATGAATTGTCGTGTACAATTAATAGCAGGCCCGTCTAGCTCAGTTGGTAGAGCGCAAGGCTCTTAACCTTGTGGTCGTGGGTTCGAGCCCCACGGTGGGCGAGATATTTTTGCCCAACCGATCACCCCTTTTCCATCATACCGATGCTTGAAGCTTTCAGAGTACAGTAGGGTTTGCGGTTTGGAAAGTGAAGATACTTTTGTATCAATTATTGTAGATTCTTTAAAGAAAATTAAAGTTCCTTTCACCAGATGCTCCATGTGTTTTGAACATGTGAAATATTTATTCATCCAACCAATCACCCCTTTTCCATCATACCGATGCTTGAAGATTTTAGAGTACAATAGGGTTTGCGGTTTGGAAAGTGATGATACTTTTGTACCAATTATTGTAGATTCTTTAAAGAAAATTGAAGTTCCGTTCACCACAGATGCTCCATGTGTTTTGAACATGTGAAATATTTATTCATAAGATGACTGTTAACGTCGTACAGTACTGATGTTAGGTACCCAGCTCACTTTCTAAAGACAATATATAATAATCCTCAATAATCTATTTACTGTTTTCCACAATCCTTATCTGTTCAGGAGATGAATGAGTTGAAACTTGTAAGTTTAAGGTTCAACAATTGTCCAGGTCTGATGAGCTCAGGACTTGATCTATGATTTACATGCTGACAATATCTCAGTAATCAATGAATTTTATATAATTAAACACTTCACTAAATGATACAACCAATATGATTCCATGTTCATTCAGTATACATTTATTTTTCTTTGTTTCAAGCGTCGATTATGACATCCCAGTTAACAAGATGGATGTATAATAGATTGGGAATCTTTATTTGAATTTCTAATAATTAATACGACATGCTCAAACTTAGTGCCCAGGAGACAAATATATGATATTTCATCTTTGGAAACTCCTACGTACACTTTAGCTTTCGCAAAAAACCAAACTACACAACAGCCTGAGCAAAATTGCTAATAAATACACCATTAAAACACTGCCCTAATCAATTAAAAAAAATGGCACTGAGTTTGTTAATATTTAACCTAAATAGTGTTCTTTCTTCTATCTAACCTGATAGATATTTTCCTTGTAATTTTATCTTCAGTGCAAGCATACTCAGATGGTTATGCTTACAGCTCTCATACATTTACATACAGCAATGTATACAGTAACAATGTTGATCATGTAAGACAAAGACATTTAGGAGGGTTATTCATGTGTGATGGCCCATAATTCAGATATACATGGATATATGTCTTGTGCTCGTGAGTATGCTAACAGATTGCCACTGCATCAGTAGTTATTTAATAGAGCAAGGGTGTTTGGATGTGCATGTTAGTTCTATTCGGAAAATAATAATAATAAATTCATATGTCTTTGCTGACCCAAACCCGAGCCTGGTTACTATGTTGGTGATCCAAGCCTGGTTACTACAGTCATAACCAGCGCCCAACCTGCTGGGTATTTCAAACTTATTATCCAAGCCCGGGCTGCTGGGTTTTTTGACCCCATTGGGTAAATTTTATACTTGGCTCAAAATGTTGACAATATAACCATCATTTTAACTCGTAACTTTGAAAAAATGGTACATGAACAATGTTTGTAAACAAACTGGATAGTGATGAACATACCTCACAAATAGAAGTATGAAATAAATTCTACATGTAAACGATCACAATGAGAGGCAAACAATATATAAACTTATATTTTTGGTACAATTGACAAATAATGATGAATATAGTGTCGAGGTGGAGTGTTGAATTTTGGCGACACTATATGGAGAGAATTAAAGGGTTTGGAAGTTGCTTGGTAACGGAGAAAACAGTTCGTAAATCCAAGCTCGAAGGAGGAAGGTATAACGAAAAAGTTGGAGTGGTGCTGAGAGACTCAACATAGACGTCTGAAGTTTTGGTTAGACGTTCGAATTTGCTGCAGAATTTTCCAGAGAGCAAGAGCAGAGGTATGTCATTTTGGACAGACATCTGATGTCTCGGGGAAAATGTTCTCCAGACCTTGGACGGTCGTCGATCCCATTGTGACAGACGTCTGTGGTGACTTCTGCCTGTTTTTAGGCCTGAATTTTGTTTGAAGATTTGTGATATATGAAGGGGCAATTCCGAAACTTTGTCTAGGTTTTCTATTCTTCTATATAAGCTATTTCCTGGATCCAGATCTCGTTGTGACAGAAAACGACTGCAGGGTTTTTAGCCTTCACAAAGTATGGTTTATCAAAATCTAATTTTTCTTCAATTCTCTTTCCACAAATCTAATCTAATATAATATTTGATAATTGTAATCAGTCTCTTGTACTCTTCTCATCGATTTTAATAAAAGCTCTCTCTTAAAGTGGATGTACACTAACACAACGTTAGTGGAACCACTATAAATCGCGGTGTGATTTATTTTACGTTATTGCTTTGATTTCTATATTGCTTGTTTAGGATTGTGATCAGATTTGGATGAGTTGAGATTTAGATTGAGTTATTGATTAGCTATTTTTACACTTCTTACCACGATCTCGTCTTCTGCTGTGCTTTTGGGGTATTGATTTGAGTAGTTAGAATTCTGTCACAACATATATAATGTAGTAGACAAAAAGTCGATTCATAAGACTTGCATAGATTGGTTGTTCGATATGAGCGTCAAGTAGTGTAACGACCTGATAAATTTATGATATTTTTATAAATTTAATTTATATGTTTGCTAATTTAATCCAGTATAAAATTAAAGTCTTAGGATTTTAAAAGGATGAATGTAGGAGTTAGATAGTAACTGTAATTACAGGTAGAGATTTAAAAAGTTATATGACATAGATTTGAAAATAACTGAAAGTTGTGTTGTAGTTATAAGTCTTAATTTGTTGGTTTAATGGTATTAATGTAACAATAACTGAATTGGATTACATACACACAAACATTTGAAAATTTTATTAGGTGGACTAAATTGGTTAAACTTCATAAGTTGTGCATTTCAATTTAGTAGAAATTCTAAACGATAAACGAAGATTTAAATAAACGCTAAATTAAAACTATGTAAAATGGTGACTTAAGGCCTAGTTATAGGAATTGGAATATAATCCAAAATTTAATTAATGATAGTAACGTAGTATTAGCTAATAAATAGATTTCAATGCAGTAACCAAATGAAAGGAATAGGAATGAATATATATATTGAATAGGAATGAATATATATATTGATTTGAAATGAAATAAAAATGTGTCACATTTAGATGGAGTAAAATTTAAGAAACCTATAAATGTGGAATCAGTAAACATTTGTAAAAAAATATTGCCTAGAATAAAATTCATTTAATATAAGAATTCAAAGGTGGAAGATTTACATTTGGATTGAAAGGTATAATTAATTGAATTGGTGATTTGGGAATTTAATCCAAGGGTTACTCTAAAAATAAATGCGGATAAAAAGAGGTTAAACTAAGGAGGGGCATTAATTGATTTTAAGGCTTATTTAATACGTTAATAGGCAAGACTCCGCATTCATACATTTATACAAAGCTAAATAGAAGCACAAGTGTGATATAATGTAAATAGATGGATATCAACCTTTATTTATATGTTAATGGGATTTAATTTCTATTGTATAAAAACCGCAATTTAATGAAGATTGAAATAGCTAATTCATACGTTAGTTGATTTAGCTGGAATATGAAGATATTTAATGGAATAGTGAAATCAAATGGGAATGGGTTTCCATTGTTCATTTGAATTCACATTCATCATAAAAACTTATTTGAAAACCAAAGGAATAATAAAGGAATCAAGACTTAATTAGTAATTTGGATTTAAGACATGGCAATTTGGATTTATTGCAACATTTAATACCATAGAATTTAGTAAAGCTTATTCAAATTTTAGTTGACCATTTGTGATATAACTTTTTGAAAACAAGACTTTATTTATGAATTGAGTATTTGATTCAACGAATGGTAATTACTTCATTTAAAAATGGAATTTAACGTAAATTTGTACGTTATTAAAGTTAAATGAAAGCTGTAAACATTTGACTTAGAGAACAATTGAGTGAAATCTTAACTAATGTAAACTTCATCATATTGACATCCATAACTGTGAATCATAGGAAGAAGGTAAATAAATGAACTTAACCAAACTATTTATGTTGAATATTGAAAATTTGAATAAATAAATAGTTAAGAAAATTAAAGGAATGGGAATAAAAATTTATTTATAATTTGGAATTTTAATTACGGTGAAAAGGGTTAACTGCAATTAAAAGTAAGTTGAGATGGAAATCAAGTTATTTATTTAATTTGGTTTAAGATGAGAGTGTATAAGTATAAGATTAGGTAATTTGTGAGAATAAATTTATAATTCCCAATTAATAAGAAAGTGCAGAAATTAAAATTGCAAATTTATATACCTATAAATTTTTATTCACATCCAAGCTTGTTAAATTTATTGGGATTAATTGAACTATCTAAGTAATGAAATTTGGCCAATAATAGGAGTTGAAACATAAAAATTGATTTTTTATGATTTATTTAATTGATTTAATAATATTAAAAATAGCCATTTTTGTCACGGACTCGGATTTCGACGAAACCAGTTTCATCGGATCCGTATCGGTGAATTATTATAGGATTTCAAATTTCGTATCGATCGGACTTGTCGTTTGATCGTACGGACGATAAACGCCTTGAAATCAATTTTATTAAAATCAATTTGAAAATCAATTTGGAAATCTTGTTTTTAGCATAACTTCTTCATACGATCGAATTTGGTCGCGAAACCTTTTCCATCGCGTTCAGAATATTTTAAAACACCTATTTGGATATATAGTTTTAACAAATTCGGTTCCGGAGGCATAGCGGGCTTTTTGGGCCATAATCTGTTGCGTACGTTCATCTATCTAGCCTATCTATTCTAACCCAGCCCAACCTATATATATATACAGCTACAAACCCTAGTCTATATTCTTTAGCTGTACGTTCATTTCTTCACTCTTTTCTCCTCCTAAAAATGTATACACTTCAGATCCAGTTTCAATGGAAAATCAAAAGCCAAAATTCAAAAAAATTCAGAAAATTCCACAAAAATTATATGTCGATCTTCTCGAAGCGCGTAATCCACTGGTATAATTCGTTTCTCAATTGGGGCTGTCGTTTTCTCAGAAATATTCAAACAGTGCCGGCCGTTCGTTTTGGATTTTGGTGATTTCAACGGTAGATCTTCAGCGATAGCTCGATCGGGGGGTACGGTTGTGTAGAGGACGTCGAGTAGGCCAGATCCATACGGCTACATCATCATCTAGATGATCGGAGACGTGGCAGTTTGGGGGTTTTGGGCACGAGATTCGTCACGGCCTGGGTGCCTTACGCGAGGCACGGCAGTACCAGGAGGGGCGGCCGAGGGAGGGCAGGAAGTTGGTGATCTCTGATCATCTCGGCCGTGCTCAGATTGGTGATAAAAATTGGTTGAAGAGGCAGCTTTTCTGGCGGCCGTTAGGGTTTGAATGGGAAGATGATCGCGTGTTCTGGGATGGTTGCGCGTGAAGGGACGCGGCGTGTATGCCTCGTGACGTGGAGTGGTATGTTTTGGTAATATTTTGTTATATTTAATTTCGTTTGCAATTCGATTTTTCATCATAACTTTGTCATACTACATCGGATTCACACGATTTTTTTTGCGTTAGGATCGTAATTTAATTCCGGACTCGATGACGCTGGTTTGGACGAATTCTGAGACGGGCGAATTTTTGAATTTAAATCGAGTTTAAATTCGATTTAAATTCCAAAGGTGAGTGTTTTAACCCACTCACAATTACTAGAAGCTTTTATGTTTGTTAAATAAATTTTAGAAATGAATAGAGATTTATTTATGGGTATTTGGCATGTTTATTTCATTCATATCTGGTTAATTGCCTTTTATTGAATTTAACTGTTAATTTAATTGATTTATTGCGCGTTAATTAGCTGTTAGAAATTTTTGTTGCATATGAATTGCTAGTTAACAGTTGTATTAATTATTACTGAATAACTGTTAGATTAATCGTTGATAAATTTAATTTGAATAAACTGCCAGTTATCCCCTGTTATATATGATCATATATATATATATATATATATTGTTATTGATTGATATTGGTTGATGGTTGCGATTGGATGATGGATGTTGTTGATGAATGAATGTTTATTTCATATCATTAAATTGAAAATTTATCATGCATATTTCATTTTTCGGGATTGTGGTTTGAAATGATAAAACCGCAAAGTTTTATTTTTAAATTGCGGATTGAAATGATAAATATCCGTATCACTTGACCATAGGATAGAAAATTATATACAGGCACCGCGGTCTATATATAACTATTTTAATGTGATTTCGATGGTTTGGATTGAATACGGTTTATAAATCTTAAATTTTATATTGTATAAATATTTTATTCCATATTTATATACTTATGAAGTTAAAATTTAGGAATTTAAAAGGTGGATAGATTTCTTTATTGAAATGGAAGAAATTTAGAAAATGGAGTTGGTAAATTTATATCCTATGTTTAAATGTTAAGTTTGGAAATTTAAGAGATGATATTTGAAATTGGATTTTCCCAAAATAAATAGAAATGGATATTCTAGTAAAAAAAAAAATATTGAATTGGAAAATTTATATATATATTTTACTAGAAATTGAAGTTTTATTAATTATGGATTTTATGTGAATGGTCAAGATTAATTAATAGAATATTGATTTTGAAAGGATAAAAAAATCCAACTTTAGTTGAAATATTAATGCTCAAAAATGGATATAAATATATATAAAATTGAAATGGTTTTGGGACTTGAGGTAATATTTTTGGATTTTGGTTTAACTTTAAAAGAAGAAATATTTGGAAAGCCGTGTAATCTATTTCTTTATAAAGCAACAGTAAAGTTAACCTTTTTAATTCGCATACCGTTGAATATCCAAACCATTTGAGTTTAAAAGTTATGGTTTGAAATTATGGATTTCCAAAAATATTAAGCTTTGAAAATATTCGATTTTCAGATATTATGAAGCTAAAGCCTTTTAATTTTTGGAAAGGAATTATATTTGGAATAAGTGGTAAAATATGGTTTTGGGTTTTGGAATGATATCGTAATATTATGGTTTTGAAATGGATTATATTCTGGTTTTAAAGTATAAACTGTTTTAAATAACCGCGGTGTTATAATAACGATGGGTTGGCAAAGAGACCGGGATCGGATATGGACATACTCTCTGTCGATACCGAAAACCACTTTGACTAACCGTGTACGCGGTGGAGATTCCAGAATGAAGTAGGTTGGTGGCGACGATTCCTGTAAGGTAAATACGTGGACCCGACTCCCGTGAGTTGGCATAAGGTGGCTAAAACAGGAGCGATCGACGGGTTAATGAGGTCATTCCTCTGATCGGACACTCCTCTTCGATATTATACTATGACTTTGGATTGATTCAGTGGCCACTTCTATTTTTTTGATTTGGGGAGTTGTTTCGAGGTGGGCGGTTGCTGCGGCTTCGCGTTACCATCGGCCCGGAAGCGTAATTGGTATATCTACCCTGGCATTGCCTAGTTGTGCCGTGTCACCTACCCTATCGCGCCTTGTACGAGTTTGGTTTTCTCCCGTAGCCCGTGTGGTATCCTCTAGTGGCTTCCCGATCAGGAGGGACTATGATATTGGACGGACTACTGGGACTATTATGTGTTAAGGGCTATATGGGTAACCCCTTAACGCTATTAAAAAGTAAGTTTATTTTATAAATAGACACTATTATAATAACGCAATATACTACATAGTAAATAGTTTAACGGATCCTTAGGAGATGTAAATCCCGAGCATCTCTTGAGTTACTGTACTCATATTTATTTCTGTTTATTTAACTCACATAAGATATTCTAGTCTGACTCGAGTGTTTTTGTCTTTTCAAATTCGCTCGGGTCAGTCCGAGCATTTCAGGATAGCAGATTTAGCTTGGAGGACGAAGACGAAGATTCAGCATTATTTATATATAGTATTGCACCACACACTCTTTATATTCCGCTGCATTGTTGTATTGGTATGTGTGACTCTGATGTTCATTGTATAAGTGAAATAACTATTTTGTAAACTGTTTTGAATTGTATATTTATTATTATATTTTATCCTTCCGCTGTGAGATTCTATTTTGTTTTATTTCTTCTTTGTTTTTTTCTTATTTACCCCCATAACAATCCGCCCTTGCGTATGCTTTGAATCGGCATGTGTGTCGTTTTAAAGTGTGCGAAAAGGCGGGATGTTACAGTTGGTATCAGAGCTTTGGTTTAGCGATAAACCTTGGCTTTGTGGGGTTTGACTCTTTGTTAATAGGGTAGAAATATCCTATGGGAGTCGCTGAGTGTATATATATGAGAGAGCGTATTTGTTAGTTTTATAAAAAGATTTTTTATATTGTGTTAATCTGTTCCGTTTTGTATTTATAAATTCTGGTTGATGCATGGGACGCTATGTCATCAATAGGGATTTCTAAACACTTAATAGGACAGACCGACATAATATTTGTTTTTAATATAGGTGAATGAAATAATTTTGCCTATTATATTTTCTATATATAAAAATAGTTTTATAAAGATATATATATATTTGGTTGCTATAGATTGGGTGTTAGAAAATAAAAATATCTATAATAACTGAAGCTAAGTTGAAATTATGATAAATCAAATTGGAGATTTTAGAACTTAAGTCCGGGATTTTTCCAAATCTGCTTTCAAAGAATTTGTGAAATTTATTGATTTGGTTTATAAGTATTTTCTTATATAAATATTTCGTATAAATTGGAAGAATTGTTTTAAAGGAGATTTTGGAAAAATTTAAATTCTGTACTTTCCTCTCTGTCGCTGGAAAATAAATTCGGTGATGACGGCTGCATCATCGACTTTCATTTTCGAGTTTCGAAGGGGAAAGGCCACTGTAGAAAATTCTACTGCAGATTTATTTTGAAATTTCTAAAATTTTCTTTTATTGTTCTAAATATAATTAGAGATATTGAGTTGTAAGAACTTATTTATCTATTATTTTGAAATATTTGAAATTTAACCCGGTATTTAATTCTTAAATTTCCATTAATTAATTGTTTAAATTATTTTAGTTGAATAAAAAGATAAGTAATTAATAAGTTGAAACCTCTAATTTAAGTAAGAGAATTAATGCAATATTATAAAGAGAAATTTGAAATTTTTAACATATGAGATAAAAGAGTAATATGGATAAACATTAAATTTAATTAAAGAATGGAGATTTAACTTGTATAAGTTCAATTGCATTTCTTTAACATAAATAACTTACCCAAATATAAAAGTTGAAATGTTAAATCAGAAACTAGAATTGAATGTTTTACAAGTAGGAATTTAGGAAAAATGAAGTATTCAATAAACTACTGTTATAATAAGAATTTAATGGTATAAACTTAGGTTATAATTGAAATTTTATGGAAAATAAAGTTGAGAATTATTAATAGATGATATGAACCTGAGTATATAACATGAAATTCAAAATAAGAATTTATTATATGATTATTCACTTAAGTATGTTTTAATCTCCCCTATTCCAATATAATGGAAAGTAGGAAAAATTGAAATGTCTACAATTAATAGTTAATGGATAAATAAAAAACTTCCACTTATAGGAATGAATGTTAGCAGATTAAGAATTTAAGGGAAACCTTACAAGAGAAGATATTCAAAATATTTGTTGTTATTAATGAGAATTTATTTTATAGACTTAAGTAATAAAAGGAAACTTAAGTAATAAAAATGGAAATACAAATATAATGAATTTGGTGATAATTGGAAAATAAAACTTGTAAGAAATAAAGAAATCCCTCCATAAATAAAGGGAAGAAAATCAAAACACTGAATTATGAAATGAATGTATAATCAGCTATTTTGGTGTTGGTTTGAATTGTTTGATGTATGATTGTTGGGTAAGGAATGGTGGAGTTGTTGGATGAACAAATAATCTATCTTTGTTCCATCTAAGGCTGTTGAGCAACGGATGCACTTGATAGTTATTCTTCATTCGTACAACTTCAGAATTTGAGCCGAACAACTAATTATTTGTTTGATTTAATGATTGTTTGTTGTGGTGTGTGCTGTTTGCTAAAATATATGGTTGTTGCATTTGATTGGATATGAATGATTGAATCCACCTAAACATTCACTGTAAAATAAATATTTAACCTTTTAGATTTTATAAGTGAATACAGGTGTTGGAAGCAACTGCTACTGCTTTTGGTTCCAAAATAATAAGCGTATATTGCCCGACAAATAGGTACGTTTTCGGATTACGTTTAAAGCGCTATTTTATATATTTTTCCGTGTGGGATATTTTATTTTGGATATATATGTAATATATTTGTATATTTGGATATTATATTTTCTCCAGAGTCCCTCCATACAAAGGAGACTCTGCCAAAATTTTCCGTAAATTTTGGACTTAGAATTTTGTTGAAAACATTTTTCCCAACTTTAATAATTCAAGTATCAAAGGGTATAATGATTATAAAACAAGTGTATTTCATTTAGGAGGATTAATCCAGGAAAATATTGTTTATAAATTAAAAATTGAAATAAAAAGTACTGCTTATTCTTCCTTCTCCCTTCTTTTTTCCTTTTCGGGGACGAAAAGTTTTGAGTGGGGGAGATTGTAACGACCTGATAAATTTATGATATTTTTATAAATTTAATTTATATGTTTGCTAATTTAATCCAGTATAAAATTAAAGTCTTAGGATTTTAAAAGGATGAATGTAGGAGTTAGATAGTAACTGTAATTACAGGTAGAGATTTAAAAAGTTATATGACATAGATTTGAAAATAACTGAAAGTTGTGTTGTAGTTATAAGTCTTAATTTGTTGGTTTAATGGTATTAATGTAACAATAACTGAATTGGATTACATACACACAAACATTTGAAAATTTTATTAGGTGGACTAAATTGGTTAAACTTCATAAGTTGTGCATTTCAATTTAGTAGAAATTCTAAACGATAAACGAAGATTTAAATAAACGCTAAATTAAAACTATGTAAAATGGTGACTTAAGGCCTAGTTATAGGAATTGGAATATAATCCAAAATTTAATTAATGATAGTAACGTAGTATTAGCTAATAAATAGATTTCAATGCAGTAACCAAATGAAAGGAATAGGAATGAATATATATATTGAATAGGAATGAATATATATATTGATTTGAAATGAAATAAAAATGTGTCACATTTAGATGGAGTAAAATTTAAGAAACCTATAAATGTGGAATCAGTAAACATTTGTAAAAAAATATTGCCTAGAATAAAATTCATTTAATATAAGAATTCAAAGGTGGAAGATTTACATTTGGATTGAAAGGTATAATTAATTGAATTGGTGATTTGGGAATTTAATCCAAGGGTTACTCTAAAAATAAATGCGGATAAAAAGAGGTTAAACTAAGGAGGGGCATTAATTGATTTTAAGGCTTATTTAATACGTTAATAGGCAAGACTCCGCATTCATACATTTATACAAAGCTAAATAGAAGCACAAGTGTGATATAATGTAAATAGATGGATATCAACCTTTATTTATATGTTAATGGGATTTAATTTCTATTGTATAAAAACCGCAATTTAATGAAGATTGAAATAGCTAATTCATACGTTAGTTGATTTAGCTGGAATATGAAGATATTTAATGGAATAGTGAAATCAAATGGGAATGGGTTTCCATTGTTCATTTGAATTCACATTCATCATAAAAACTTATTTGAAAACCAAAGGAATAATAAAGGAATCAAGACTTAATTAGTAATTTGGATTTAAGACATGGCAATTTGGATTTATTGCAACATTTAATACCATAGAATTTAGTAAAGCTTATTCAAATTTTAGTTGACCATTTGTGATATAACTTTTTGAAAACAAGACTTTATTTATGAATTGAGTATTTGATTCAACGAATGGTAATTACTTCATTTAAAAATGGAATTTAACGTAAATTTGTACGTTATTAAAGTTAAATGAAAGCTGTAAACATTTGACTTAGAGAACAATTGAGTGAAATCTTAACTAATGTAAACTTCATCATATTGACATCCATAACTGTGAATCATAGGAAGAAGGTAAATAAATGAACTTAACCAAACTATTTATGTTGAATATTGAAAATTTGAATAAATAAATAGTTAAGAAAATTAAAGGAATGGGAATAAAAATTTATTTATAATTTGGAATTTTAATTACGGTGAAAAGGGTTAACTGCAATTAAAAGTAAGTTGAGATGGAAATCAAGTTATTTATTTAATTTGGTTTAAGATGAGAGTGTATAAGTATAAGATTAGGTAATTTGTGAGAATAAATTTATAATTCCCAATTAATAAGAAAGTGCAGAAATTAAAATTGCAAATTTATATACCTATAAATTTTTATTCACATCCAAGCTTGTTAAATTTATTGGGATTAATTGAACTATCTAAGTAATGAAATTTGGCCAATAATAGGAGTTGAAACATAAAAATTGATTTTTTATGATTTATTTAATTGATTTAATAATATTAAAAATAGCCATTTTTGTCACGGACTCGGATTTCGACGAAACCAGTTTCATCGGATCCGTATCGGTGAATTATTATAGGATTTCAAATTTCGTATCGATCGGACTTGTCGTTTGATCGTACGGACGATAAACGCCTTGAAATCAATTTTATTAAAATCAATTTGAAAATCAATTTGGAAATCTTGTTTTTAGCATAACTTCTTCATACGATCGAATTTGGTCGCGAAACCTTTTCCATCGCGTTCAGAATATTTTAAAACACCTATTTGGATATATAGTTTTAACAAATTCGGTTCCGGAGGCATAGCGGGCTTTTTGGGCCATAATCTGTTGCGTACGTTCATCTATCTAGCCTATCTATTCTAACCCAGCCCAACCTATATATATATACAGCTACAAACCCTAGTCTATATTCTTTAGCTGTACGTTCATTTCTTCACTCTTTTCTCCTCCTAAAAATGTATACACTTCAGATCCAGTTTCAATGGAAAATCAAAAGCCAAAATTCAAAAAAATTCAGAAAATTCCACAAAAATTATATGTCGATCTTCTCGAAGCGCGTAATCCACTGGTATAATTCGTTTCTCAATTGGGGCTGTCGTTTTCTCAGAAATATTCAAACAGTGCCGGCCGTTCGTTTTGGATTTTGGTGATTTCAACGGTAGATCTTCAGCGATAGCTCGATCGGGGGGTACGGTTGTGTAGAGGACGTCGAGTAGGCCAGATCCATACGGCTACATCATCATCTAGATGATCGGAGACGTGGCAGTTTGGGGGTTTTGGGCACGAGATTCGTCACGGCCTGGGTGCCTTACGCGAGGCACGGCAGTACCAGGAGGGGCGGCCGAGGGAGGGCAGGAAGTTGGTGATCTCTGATCATCTCGGCCGTGCTCAGATTGGTGATAAAAATTGGTTGAAGAGGCAGCTTTTCTGGCGGCCGTTAGGGTTTGAATGGGAAGATGATCGCGTGTTCTGGGATGGTTGCGCGTGAAGGGACGCGGCGTGTATGCCTCGTGACGTGGAGTGGTATGTTTTGGTAATATTTTGTTATATTTAATTTCGTTTGCAATTCGATTTTTCATCATAACTTTGTCATACTACATCGGATTCACACGATTTTTTTTGCGTTAGGATCGTAATTTAATTCCGGACTCGATGACGCTGGTTTGGACGAATTCTGAGACGGGCGAATTTTTGAATTTAAATCGAGTTTAAATTCGATTTAAATTCCAAAGGTGAGTGTTTTAACCCACTCACAATTACTAGAAGCTTTTATGTTTGTTAAATAAATTTTAGAAATGAATAGAGATTTATTTATGGGTATTTGGCATGTTTATTTCATTCATATCTGGTTAATTGCCTTTTATTGAATTTAACTGTTAATTTAATTGATTTATTGCGCGTTAATTAGCTGTTAGAAATTTTTGTTGCATATGAATTGCTAGTTAACAGTTGTATTAATTATTACTGAATAACTGTTAGATTAATCGTTGATAAATTTAATTTGAATAAACTGCCAGTTATCCCCTGTTATATATGATCATATATATATATATATATATATTGTTATTGATTGATATTGGTTGATGGTTGCGATTGGATGATGGATGTTGTTGATGAATGAATGTTTATTTCATATCATTAAATTGAAAATTTATCATGCATATTTCATTTTTCGGGATTGTGGTTTGAAATGATAAAACCGCAAAGTTTTATTTTTAAATTGCGGATTGAAATGATAAATATCCGTATCACTTGACCATAGGATAGAAAATTATATACAGGCACCGCGGTCTATATATAACTATTTTAATGTGATTTCGATGGTTTGGATTGAATACGGTTTATAAATCTTAAATTTTATATTGTATAAATATTTTATTCCATATTTATATACTTATGAAGTTAAAATTTAGGAATTTAAAAGGTGGATAGATTTCTTTATTGAAATGGAAGAAATTTAGAAAATGGAGTTGGTAAATTTATATCCTATGTTTAAATGTTAAGTTTGGAAATTTAAGAGATGATATTTGAAATTGGATTTTCCCAAAATAAATAGAAATGGATATTCTAGTAAAAAAAAAAAATATTGAATTGGAAAATTTATATATATATTTTACTAGAAATTGAAGTTTTATTAATTATGGATTTTATGTGAATGGTCAAGATTAATTAATAGAATATTGATTTTGAAAGGATAAAAAAATCCAACTTTAGTTGAAATATTAATGCTCAAAAATGGATATAAATATATATAAAATTGAAATGGTTTTGGGACTTGAGGTAATATTTTTGGATTTTGGTTTAACTTTAAAAGAAGAAATATTTGGAAAGCCGTGTAATCTATTTCTTTATAAAGCAACAGTAAAGTTAACCTTTTTAATTCGCATACCGTTGAATATCCAAACCATTTGAGTTTAAAAGTTATGGTTTGAAATTATGGATTTCCAAAAATATTAAGCTTTGAAAATATTCGATTTTCAGATATTATGAAGCTAAAGCCTTTTAATTTTTGGAAAGGAATTATATTTGGAATAAGTGGTAAAATATGGTTTTGGGTTTTGGAATGATATCGTAATATTATGGTTTTGAAATGGATTATATTCTGGTTTTAAAGTATAAACTGTTTTAAATAACCGCGGTGTTATAATAACGATGGGTTGGCAAAGAGACCGGGATCGGATATGGACATACTCTCTGTCGATACCGAAAACCACTTTGACTAACCGTGTACGCGGTGGAGATTCCAGAATGAAGTAGGTTGGTGGCGACGATTCCTGTAAGGTAAATACGTGGACCCGACTCCCGTGAGTTGGCATAAGGTGGCTAAAACAGGAGCGATCGACGGGTTAATGAGGTCATTCCTCTGATCGGACACTCCTCTTCGATATTATACTATGACTTTGGATTGATTCAGTGGCCACTTCTATTTTTTTGATTTGGGGAGTTGTTTCGAGGTGGGCGGTTGCTGCGGCTTCGCGTTACCATCGGCCCGGAAGCGTAATTGGTATATCTACCCTGGCATTGCCTAGTTGTGCCGTGTCACCTACCCTATCGCGCCTTGTACGAGTTTGGTTTTCTCCCGTAGCCCGTGTGGTATCCTCTAGTGGCTTCCCGATCAGGAGGGACTATGATATTGGACGGACTACTGGGACTATTATGTGTTAAGGGCTATATGGGTAACCCCTTAACGCTATTAAAAAGTAAGTTTATTTTATAAATAGACACTATTATAATAACGCAATATACTACATAGTAAATAGTTTAACGGATCCTTAGGAGATGTAAATCCCGAGCATCTCTTGAGTTACTGTACTCATATTTATTTCTGTTTATTTAACTCACATAAGATATTCTAGTCTGACTCGAGTGTTTTTGTCTTTTCAAATTCGCTCGGGTCAGTCCGAGCATTTCAGGATAGCAGATTTAGCTTGGAGGACGAAGACGAAGATTCAGCATTATTTATATATAGTATTGCACCACACACTCTTTATATTCCGCTGCATTGTTGTATTGGTATGTGTGACTCTGATGTTCATTGTATAAGTGAAATAACTATTTTGTAAACTGTTTTGAATTGTATATTTATTATTATATTTTATCCTTCCGCTGTGAGATTCTATTTTGTTTTATTTCTTCTTTGTTTTTTTCTTATTTACCCCCATAACAATCCGCCCTTGCGTATGCTTTGAATCGGCATGTGTGTCGTTTTAAAGTGTGCGAAAAGGCGGGATGTTACAAGTAGGCAAACACACTAGCTTAAGAGAGAAGTGAGATAGCATACAAGAAAAATGTAATTTTGCTTCAGGCTCTCAATGCTCTTTCCCAGCATATGAAGTTTTTCAAAAGCTCAATATGTTCGCAAGTATTTGTAACTTCATGAATTTTTTTCTTTAAAAGTGGATCAGGAAAAACATCATTTTGTGACTTTTAATAGGATATATTTGATATGATGGGTTATATTAGGATATATATCCTGGAACTTTCATATCGAATATATCCTAATATAACCCTATCATATCAAATATATCCTATTAACTTTCAGCGTCAGTTTCAAGTGCTACAAAGGAAAAACGAATCTGATGAATCAAAAGCTTGCATGGCTCTAAAAAGTGTGATATATAAACCATTTTATATAGCATTGTGAAAACGTCAATATATTAATTTCTTGCTCGAGGAAATAAAAAATTAACAGCAAATACTTTTGTTCCTTTACAGGAGATGATGGAAAGATCAACTGTTTTTATGGTTTATTGCAAATATCAACCCTAAGAGAAAGGAAGAACCACCCTCTAAATTATGTTGTTTTTATGTTGGTAATGATATCAATGAAATAGATTAGTTAAGATACTAAGGTAAGGTATTTATTGTGTCTTCCTCAAAGTTCTCTTATCTCTAAAGAGAAAGGAAGTACTTTATGCAATGTCGGTGTTACTAGATATGAAAATAAGAAATGGTACATGAATAATTTCAAAATTCTTTTTAGCTTTTATTAACTTGTCTATCTTCAAGAAGAATGTAGCACACATATAATATAAGTTGATATTCAGGTCCTACCATGCAGGAATAACAGTAAATTATATGTGCATATAATTAGGGTCTTGACTTGATTATTTCTTTTCTTTATTTGGAGATGTTTTAACACCCTTCGGTCAACCCAACGGCGGTGGTACGACGTCGAGTCTAGATTCTAATTTGACAATTTTGCTCCAGTAAGTGGCTTTGTCAATGTTTCTGCCGTTTGGTCTATTGTTGATATATATATATATATATATATATATATAAGACATCCAAATCTCGTTGAGCAACTTTATCAATTACAAAATGGAATCAACTTCTACGTGTTTGGATGGAAAGTTGGATTTGTAGTCAAATATGTTGCTCCAATATTATCACACCATAATCTAGGTGGTAAGAGAAGTTCAAGGCCGAGCTAATATATTAGTTACTACAACCATGTAAGTTCAACGGTTGCATTTGCTAAGTCTTTTCATTCGGCTTTCGTTGATGACCTTGCACCTGTTGCTTGCTTAAGCAAACTCCATGAGATAAGAACAGATCCAAAATATATTACATATCCACTTGTAGATTTGTGATCATTGATATCTCCAGTCCAATCTACATCACCAAAAGTTGAAAAATATTTTGATGCGAAGAACTAATCAATAATTCATATCCTAGAATATATTTGAGATACCGTAAGATGCACTTCACAACAATCCATTGTTTCATGGTTGGCTGAAGCATGAATTGACATTCACAGCTAACTGCGAATGCTATGTCGGGTCAAGTTAATGTTGCATATTGTAGAGCCCATACCACATGTCTATGTGATGTAGTATTAGCTATGGTTTGCTTGATGTCATGCTTAATTTTGTTGTGAAAGTCATGGAAGAAGAAACGGGTTTGGCGCCATCCATGTGTATTTTAGCGAGAAGATCGTGTATATATTTTCTTTTGAGTTAAGAATAAACCTTTACTTCCTTGAATTGCTTCAACGAGTTCATGCACATCACCAAATTCTTTAATTGTAAATTCATTTCCAAGTTGATTAGTGAAATAATCAATCATCATTTGATCATTTCTTGTTACAGTCATATCATCCACATAAGCTAATATGTCAATAATTGTTACGTCCTTCCTAAAGTTGAATAAAGGTGCATCAGTTTTTGATGATTGAAATTTAAGTTCTGAATGTTTATCACTGAGACGTTGAAGCCATTCATGTGGCGCCTGCTATTGTAGTATACTATTTTCTCTAAGATGTTTTGCAATATATTATAAAGATGACTTAAATATACAAATATTCTCTGTTTTAGCAGATCCCCTCGTGCCTCGCACTGCGGTACAAGCCGTCTAATAGGAATTATAACACATTTGTACTTGCATAATGTAAATAAATCACTAAGCAAATATCATGCACAAAATAGTTTTTTTCATCCTTACAATTCAATCCTTATCATATTGATCCTAAAAAAATTGATAGAGATGAAGGTATATCCTAAGAGCAATCTTTAATTTATTATAACTTATTAACGATGTAATAAAATCTCATTTGAAATAAAATGTGTTTATGTTTTATTATATATATGTTATATTGGGATACATTAATTAAATAAATAATTTAAATATATTTGATAGAAAATTCTTAAATAATATGTATGTGATAGTAATTACAAAATGTTGTGATGATGAGAAATTTGTCACATTAAATAATAACATATTGTTTTAAATATTTATGGTCAAGATGTTTCGAGAAATGACATCGATACATCCATTGGGACCAGAGTGCGTAACGCTTTCCAAACGTTGGTCAGTATAGTACGCATGCCTGCAGGAAGCACTAAGAGGGTACGTACTGATATTTGCTGATGGAACTACTCGTTTGAGAGCTTCTTGTCGGTGAATAGAAACTAGATTAAACGAGAAATCTTGAAATGACAATATTATGCAGTTCTCTTGACTTGAAAATATTATTGAACTTCAATATGGGTTTTGATTATAGTAAACCATGACATGACATCCATCAAATGACTATAGTAGGGTCTAAGTTGAAGCATTGAAAGTAAAATTTTATTGAATGAAGAATCCATTACTTCGGTTGTATGAGGTTAGTAACACGATCAACTATAGTCAACTCAAGATCAAAATTTCTGGGTAGAGTAATATGGTTGATAAAGAATGTTATTATTGAACCAAAGACTTTGTTTATGGACTAACAAAGTTGAATATGGACACCAAAACCAAATTACATAAGTTCTAAAGTGATATGGTATTGACGAAAAGAATCGGCGTAAATAATCATTGCTAAAAGGTACTGCTTGAATTTGTAAAATTATATTTTATCGATCAGATTTATAAGCAATGAATTAAGTCAAACTGCCACACCACTAGGTAAGGTGAAGTGTGAACGTTAGTATTTAAATTTTTTTAATATGACTCGACTGGCTAAATTCATACTCGTGTGCCACACAGCTGAATCTATTTAATCTCCGAAGCAGAGCTCACTACAACAAAAATACCCTATTACAATGCCATTTTTACAACGGGCATTGGTTGCCGGTTGTAATAGATGGCTATTATAACGGTCCATTCAGGTCCGTTGTAAAAGATGCCATATATAACCCCTTTTTACAACGGGCATTGGTTGCCCGTTGTAATAGAAGGCTATTAAACGGTCTATTCCGGCTCGTTGTAATAGGTGTCAATTTTACAACGGGCTTAAAACGTCCGATGTAATTGCTGCGACTCAAAACCCTAGTTTTCAATTAAAAAAACAAGGCCGGAGTTTTATTTATTTTATTTCGTTCCTCTTTTGCTCTGTAAAAATGTTGGCTGATCGTTCCTCTTTTGCTCGAAATTAGGGCTTTGGGAAAAATTGAAGCTGCCGTCTTCAATTGCTCATTGAATGATGATTTACGTGCTTCCTTTGTCGATCGATGCTCTCTTTCTTTGCCGATGCGAACCCCTATATTTTTGTTCGTATATTTTATATGAATTCGTATAAAATTTGACCGATCTCTTAGAAAAGAGAATTCTCCTAAATCACGAAGAATTAAATGATGTCGTCTGCGACATTAACTTCTCGAAGTGAAGGAGAATTTTTGGTGTGAATTTGGGACTGTGCGATGGTGGTCGTAGTGGTGGGTTCCAAACTAGGGTTAGATATTAGTGATGATTCCGACAGAGTTAGGTCAGAGCGATTGTAGCGTTGGATTCAGGTCGAGAGGAACATCATCGGTGCATGTTTTGGAAGGTCGGAGAACAGTTGGGATCGTGTTGCTACTGTCTCCTGTAGCTATGATGGAGATGACGCATTTTTAATGGATGGTCCAGGATAGTTGGCATTGGTGTAAGCGAGTCAGGTTGATGAAGAAAGAGTTATTGGTGAAGACGGGAGGTGATTTTGTGGTTCCTAGCTCTGTATCACCATGCTGCCGTGCATGACGATGGTGGTATGTACAAATATATGTGTTGGAGGGAAGAATGTGTAGAAGTATAATAAGAGTAAGAACTGGATCCAGGTGAGTATCTTTATTTAACACAACATCTAAATGTTTGTATAAATTAAATAATGAAATGAACAAATGTGTTCGCGTGCTCTGATATGTACATCAATGCGTGTGTATTTACGTATATGCGCATATGTCATAGATGAAAGTATCTACTAGAAATACATGCATATGCAAAGTTGTTATGTTGTACCAATTAAACTTATTATAATTACAACCGTAAGAAAATCTTCCTCACTCTTAATCTACCATAATAGCTTAATTCCATTTATTATATGGCATGTGATATGCCTTCCCATGTTCTCACCTTGGATACAATCCAAATACTAGCAATTTAGAATGCCAACTGAACCTTTTGCAACTCAATCCCTTAATAATGTGGATATGGTTTATTTAATTTGTATTAATTTTTTTCTACTTACAGTCCATATTTATATTTTTTGAGTTTTCATGATGAAGAATTTATATTGTTGAAGGTCTCATGACATAGCTATTCAAAAAATTGATAAATGCTTCTAGAAATATTTATATATTTTTTGGATGCTGGCATTCCATGCAGATGACAGTAGAAGGTTTATGATTCAAAAAGTCAATCAACTAATACACAGACAGAATAGGAAAGTAAAGAAATAATGTTACTGCAAAAAGGAAAGTATATCATAAATTTGATTATTGACAAAAGAGATGTTATGGATATTGAAAGTGGCAAGCATCTCTTCCTAAATCTAAGTAGTGTCATCTTATTTATTTGTCTTACTTATGTTGTAAATCATAATCTAAGTTCCATATACAAGTTTTGATCGAATTTCAAATCTATTTGTTGTTTCACTTTAGTAATTGCAATCAAGCATGATTTACTAACATATAAAATTAAATCCTTAAGTTTCCTTAGTATGAAATAAATACATTTGTCATGTCTTTCTAAATTCTTCACACCCTTCTTATTTCTTTCTATTTGATTTGGAATAAGTAATAGTAGTACAATTCCTTAAATAATAAATAGAAGAGATGGTATAAACTGTCGGTTCGAAGGTATAAATTGGACTTAGTCATTCAATTTGAAATATGAAATATACTTCAACCAACTATACACATCTGTCAAATATGCTCTATTAGTTCATTATGACGAATTGGTTTTTAAATTCTAAATACTAAAGATACATGTTAGTATTGCTTTATTTTGCATGTATGTCAGCTGACCTGATCATAGTTTCCATTTTTTGTGCAATTATTGAACATGTTTCACCAAAATCTTTAGTAAAAGAATATCTTTCTTTTTCTAACAGTGATAAAGTCAATTTTTTGCATCTATCTTCCTTTAATCTTTACTTTTTCGTTTTGAAATCTACCATTTTATGTTTTATCTGAACTACTGACATAAGAATTGAAGTTAGCTAGTCATTATTCTAAAAATAAAAAAAATAATCAGTTTATTGTTTCTTCTGGCACACTGACTGCATTTGACTACGATAGTAAATAAAACCAGACCATCCAGTAAGTAAGTTGTGCTTTAGTTTTCCTGTTTATTTTTTTATAGGTGCACTGAAAAATAAAACTTCACTGCAGCTTTTACATAATATTATCATTTCACTGCAAAATAATACAGCTGCCATTGAATAGCATAAAATGAAAGAGGGTTACGGAGGTAAAATGGCAGATACGTGATGGAAGGGTTTGAAAAGTGGAAGACGGAATGGAAGGGGTTAAGGATTAGAAGAGAACGAAGAAGTAGAAGTGAGAGATGAAGGTGGCGGTAGGAAACCTATGCCTCTGTTTTTACATAGTTTTGCACATTCTAACCTGATTTTCTTAGCATCTTTCTACCATACTCCATCTTCGTTTTAGACTCCCAGCAATGCAGGAAGATTTGAGGAAGAGTGCGACAGCCTACTGGATGCTTTGTCATGTGTGGGTTGAGAATTGCTTTGTTGTGATTTGCGTTGGGTTGATTTTTACAGCGAGGTGGGGGTTTCTCACATTTTTACAAATTCAATCCTCTCTTTTAATATATAAACCAGTTTCTCACATTTGCCCTGAGTATTATATTGCCTCTCCTAATTAGTTGTATGACCTAAAGACCGAATACCTGGTTTTATTCGGTCGGTAAAAACTGAATTCCCTTTTCCTTTTCCCTTTTTCTTTTGGTTAAACTGTATTTCCTTATTTTATGTATAATAAATCACAACCTCAAACTCTATTCCCTATCACCGCCTCTATCTCAGCTACAGACTGAATTTCTTCAATAAAGCTTATTTATGTTCTAGCTATCCTTATATATCATTTATTGGCTTCAACCTTTTTCTTTTAGTTCCCATTGTTATTAATCATTGATCGTTGACTTATCTTTTTTGACTTGCACAAATATGACATGTGATTACGATCTATGTTTCTCGACTTCTCCACAACGAACATGTTTATAACAATTTGTTCAAATATGTTGTAGTGTGTGCAAATCCCTTACAAAGGCATATAGACAAACTTCAATGCTCAATTACCAGCACATGGAGCGCCTCTTAGTAATTTTTCAACTAGGTGTTGCTACTGCTAGCCACTCCCAACCTTTACAAAGTGTGAATTTAAACACTTCAAAATGGTTAATGGAGCAAGCAATATTATCTAATGCCTTAAAGAACCAACACAACGGGAATGAGGTCTTACACAACTATGGGCAGCAGAAAGGCTTGCGTTCCATTCATCATGCAGAGTATACACCTCAACTTGGTAATTTTTCTCAGCAGCAGGCTTTACGTAACATGAACATGAACACCTCTAAGTGGTCAATGGAACAAGCAACCTTATCTAATGGCCTTACGAATCTCAACATAAATGGAAATGGATTTCTAGCTAGTAATCATGGTGTACAAGGAGGGTTGAGTTCTATGCCTATGATTTCTGCTTCTTCGGTTCATCCAATCAGTACAGTAGACCAGTTAATCATTCGCACATGACTTCAAGAATGACTTCTAGCAGCATGGCATTTCCAAATGCACCTTTGAAAGTGCCTACCAGCAAACCTACTAGGCATCTCGGTCCTCCTCCTGGATTAAAAAACATTCCTTCCAAGCAGCCTGAATATTCTACACTAGAATCTATGATAAATGGAAAAGGAAATATAACTTTAATGGAGGACTATAGGTGGCTAGATGAATATCAGCCATCTCCTGTTACAGCTTCTAGGGTGGTTAGGAATGTTTCTCTTAACGATAGTGGCGTTAGGTATAACGGTGCAATGGATTTCCCGTTCCCTGGGAAGCAAATTCCCAATGTTCCAGCCCAAGTGGTCGATGATAAGTGGATGTATTTCAAACATTTTGAGCATGCCAGGTTGAATTCGGAGCAACAAAAGCCTGTGATGATTCCAGATCAATTTCAAGCACAAACACTGCGATGACTTATACTTGCCTGGAAATTTGTAGCGGACTGTTATGTGTTAATGCTTTATGTATTTGACATGTAAACTTATCTAACCTTTTGGAGTGTTAGAATTTAATGACTAGCTTTTAGTCTTTTCGTATGTGATTTTAATTATTTTATGACAATATTTAGTATTAGTTTGGATATATTGCATGGATGTTGCTGTATTTTTTTTTTTAAATTTGCATTTATTTTGCAACGGTCGATGTACGTTGTTATATGAGCTTCTTACAATGGTCACTACACGTTGTTATATAAGATTTTTACAACGGACAACACACGTTGTTAAATATGTTTTTTACAACGGTCAATACATGTTGTGAAATAGGCTTGCAATTAGTATGGTTAGTCTGTTGCAACGGGTTATGGCCGTTGTAAAAAGGTATACTGCAATGGTATTTTACAACGTGCTTTACCCATTGTAAAATGTGGTGGATCTATTACAACGAGGACTATTATAATGGGCACATGCCCGTTGCGAAAACCATATTACAACGGGCATTGCCCGTTGTAAAAAGACTGTTTTGTTGTAGTGGCTTGATTTAATTGATTTATAATATGTATTAATTAATTTTTGTGAGATATTAATTATTAATTATGGAGTATGATTAGTAAACAGAGTAGCCATTAGAAACGTTCATGGTGCTATTAGCAATCTATTAAGTGTGCATATTAAAGTTATATATGTATTTACTGATATACTATATCGATAAGGATTTAAATTGAATTTAAAAGAAAATAAAATGCTAAGGGTTTTTCTAAGGATTTTATGGTTCATATTGGATCCATGTTTGGCGGGTTAAAAGAGGACAAAAGGGAAGGCATGTACGAGATTTTGAATTAGTAAGAAAAATTATGTAGATATTTTGTCTCATATTTTCAATATAAATTCAAATCTTAGCCATATCCTTTTGATTTAACTTTTGCGTCCTCCTCTTACATCTTTGGATGCAAGCGTTATCTCTCTCAATCTCCATTTTTCCACTTCAATCACGTTCAAACAATTAAATTATAGTAAATTCGATATTAGCACATTGTCTGGTTGCATCAGAGAATGTTGATCTCAGAGATCAAGGAGGCTATCTAGATCTAGGTATGAATCAAAGACAAAGCTTCTTAGGTAAAATTCTTTTATTTACAAATTGAGTTTTCATGACCCATGTATGATTTTAATAATAAGCTTACATCTATTTATCACTGCTTTTATAAACCTGTCCTTTCCATATAAAATATATGTTATTTATCGAGGAATAATTATTTAATTACAATCATTGAATCCATTACGATAGTTTTTATATACAAATGTATATAAAACATTTTCGGCCAAAAGTATTAAATCACAATTGTATATTTTTTTTTTAAATTTACAAAATATATTTCAAAACATTGTTCATTAAATAACTATTACGTATATATGCATATTGTAAATTGTATTAATTAATATAAACATATTTTATATGCATTTTATTTTCATTAATAAAGTTGCATACTATTTTATAACTATTTCAGATTTTAATAATAATATAAAACTAGTTTTACATTTAAACATATAATATATATAATACTATATATATATATATATATATATATATATTAGCAAAATGTTTTCGGTTCAAAAAAATTCCATACCATATTGTAACATTTTATATTTTAATAATAATATTACAAAACGAGTTTTATATTTGAATATATATATATATATATAATACTACATATGTTAATAAAATATTTTTATTTTTAAAATTAAAAAAATTAATTTTTTCTGTCAAAAATGATATATATATATATATATATATAATTATAAATTTTATAATATTTTGAACATTGCATGTATTATTTAATTTTATCATAACAATTTCCGATACTAAATTTTTATTTAAAATTTAATATTATTATAACGATTAAAGCCAATATTGAGACATTCAAAAAGATATAAATTTGGATCTTAGATTCAATTTTAATTTTAAATTATGTTTTCCATTTCAAACTAGATATTTATTTTAAAATTCAAATTTGAAATTTAAACATATTCAAAATTTATAAGATATTTTCTAAATGAATTTTAATGTATTAAAAATATTGTTTTATAACTATATGTATATATTATACTTCATCAATAGAAAATAATATTTTGGCAAATGACTTATGCATATCAAGTGCCAAGTATATGCATAGTAGATGTAAATTCCAATATCTATATATGTTTATATTTAAACCATGCATACCTAATGCAATATTGCATGTGCACATTATACAGTGAAACCTATATTGATATACTTATAGATTATAATAAATCCCATTAACTATATCCATCAATTAATTAAGTCGTAGAAATTAAATAAATTATGATTTTACTTAAATTAGTCAGATCGGATCAATTCTACCTTTAGACTTCATAGGCCAATAGATTCAAAATAGAATTTATTTTAAATCTGCCTATTTCACCCACTTCTGATCTACTAGGATCCAACAAAACTAACAATACCTTTTTATACTATTAAAGAATATATCTTGGTTGTGATAGAGTTATGTCGTTGGGGCAATTATGTAATATATCTAACTCAATAGCCAATCTTGTTCGAAATAAAAGGTGTTTTCTTTCTATTATATACTTGATATAATGTGTTATATTAATTAATTAATTTAATTAACAATATATTTAATAGAAAATCCATAAATGGACATTTTCTCATGCTAGTTACAAAGTGTTGTGACTGTAAGTATTTTATCAGAATGAAAATAAATATATCATTTTATTTTAGTCCTGTTACCAGGGTTTCAGGGTTGCTGTTACTAGCATTCCAGGATTGCTATTCGTAGGATCGTTGTTAGGAGTGATTTCTTATTTTAGTTCTAGATCATCTGTGCTAGCGGTGAGGCGTTTATTCTCTAGTGGAATTGCTTGTTGATCTCACTTGTTCACTTGGATGCACCATGGTTTATATTGGATACTTCTAACGCTTCATTATCGGTCGGTGGTCTTGCCGGAGTTCGACATTGAGGTATAATGGGCGGTGGCCTTGCCGGAGGTCATTCAAGAAGTTACCTAATGTTGTTATGTTTGATTTTTCTATGTTATGATTTGTCACTTGCCAGGCATGTTGGCAGCTCCTTTATATCGGTGGTATATTTATGTACATTTTTGCTTTCCTCTACTTTAGACGGTCACACATTTCTCTCAAAAAAGAAAATATATCGTTTTAAATGTTCCTAGTCAAGATGCATCGGGACTGGATATCGATGTATCCCTTGAGACTAGAGTACGTAACGCTCTTCAAATGTTGGGCAGTTTATTACTCATGGCTATTGGGGGCACCTAGAAGTTACGTACTGATAGTTATTGGATAAGTATGGAATGACTCACTCGATAGTTTTCTATTGGTTGATGTAACTAACGTTAAACATAAAATATCGATGTGACTGATTTACGTAATTCTCTCGACTTGATAATACTGTAGATCTTCGATATGAAAGGTTTGCTTTGAATGTAGTCAAATCATGGCATGGCGTTCCATCAAGTAACTATAATTGGATCGAGTGGAAGTGTAGGAAGTGAAGAACTATTTAAGAGAGGATACGTCTGCTTAGTTATATAGGGTTAATCTCACGGTCAACTCAAGTCAACTCAAAGTCTTCGGCCGTAGCATTTGAATTAATAGTAATTGTTATTATTGAACCAATGACTTTGTATTTGGACTATAGAGTTGACAATGGGAGATATTGGAATTTTGACCATTATCAAATTTCATAAGTGCAAAGTGATATAGTTTTGACGAAGATAATTAGTGTAAAATAAATATCACCAGCAGGTAAAGCTTAACAAAGTGAAATTGTATTTTAATAAAACTAAATAAGCGATAAATAAGGCCAAAATGTCACACCACCTACTAAGTGACGTGTGAATGCTAACATTTGAGTAGTTCGGTGTTAAACGCTAACCGAATTTACACTTGACGAGTCACACAACCGGAATAATGAATCCTCTTCAGACAAAACGATTTAATTATTTTATAATTATTATAAATCAATTGAATTAATTGATATTTATGAAATATTAATTATAAAATTTCGAATATGATTCGAGGAATACATATTATTATATATATATTATATATATATATATATATATATATATATATATATTTATAATAGTTACAAATATATTGATTGTTATGCGATACAGCTAAGAAACTAAATTGGATTTAATTAAATATATTTATTTGGACTTAAATGAGCCATTAGCCTATGATGTTGGAGGAAAATTTTGGCAGCAATAATAATGTATAGGAGCAGACAAAAATAAGGAAATGAGTTTGAGATGGATGGTATTAAGATCTGATGAGAAAAGGTAAATGATATGATCACTTTTTCCTCTGATTCAACCACTATATAAAAGACCCTAACCCTAGCTATAGCAAGACTTTTTGGCCGCCTCCTCGCTCCGTCTTGCTGGCCGAATTATACCTCCTAGTACTTCAAATCAAATCAAATCAAATCAAATCAATAGCTATTCGATAGCAACGGGTATGCGATTAAAAGGATTGTAATGTGACAAATTGTGAAGATTTCAAGAGGAAGGGATCTCATCATTACAAGGTATACTTAAGGGATTTTGTTTAGGTAAGTATTTAATTTTATATATGATGCTTAATCTCCGTATAGTTCAATATTGTTCATATGCATATGTGTGAGTGTGTGTGAGTGTATGTCTATACACACACACACACACACACACACACACACACACACTCTATTATTACTGAATTGTTAATTAGGTGAGATTCATACAGGTATTGTTGTCGCCACATATATTGATTGGTTATGTATATAATAGTATAAAAAATCAATTTTTTATATAATATATTTTATACACCCGGCCGAAATAGTTTTATTTCATTTATTTTTATTTTAATAATTTATGTATACATATATTAATATATTAGTTAATATATCTACATGACTAATACTAAAATATATAATTATATTAGATAAAAATTCAACTAATATTTTTTAAAATACATAATTGTATAAATTATGTTTAAAAATTAGACCATGAATTTTCTAAAATTAATTCATCATTATAGAAGCTTTGTTGAAAAAATTAGATTTTTTTAATCGTTTTTAATATTTAAAAAATCATTTTTTAATTCGAACAAAAGTAATTAATTAATATAAATAATATTTTGACTTAGAAAAATCTTAAAAAATTTGTAAGCTATAAAATATGATTCCAGATTTTCTGGAATTTTAAAATTCAAAATATATATAAATTATATTTTTACAATCATTTTTTATCCAATTAATTCATAATATTTAAATATTATTTTAATAAAATTATAATCAAAATTATACTTGCTATGCATTCGATCTAAAACAATAAAAAGGAGATTTTTTAATTTTTGTAATATATATGTATAAATTGTTATAAATCATATTTACATTTATGTTATGTATATTATATATATAATTATGTTATTTAACAGATACATACATACATACATACATATATATCTTAATATAAATAAAATAAAATTTTCGAACTTATATCTTGTATACACACACACACACACACACACACACACACACACATATATATATGTATATATTATTTAACACTATGATATTTACATATAAGTATATCAATAATATTTTCACATAATATACTTATATTTATGCACACACACGCTCTTGGTTTTATATATAATATATATATATATATATATATATATATACACACACACACATTTTTGGACAACATATAGTGCGTATAGGGTGAGCTAACATGTCCATTGCGATTTAAACCCTAGCATCTATATATGGGCATGTTATACCCTTCATAGAATATCATGTTACACTTGCACAAAAATACACATATGTATATGATTCATATTTATAGTTATACATAAATTGAAAATAAATTAAATAAATTTCGATCAGTAATTTATTAATCTACATGAAATATTTGATTTATTTAAATCAAATGTAGAAATGTTCTAGATAAATTAAACTTCATAAACCCATTAAAGATCCTATAGGGTTAAAAAAATTTGAAATTCACCCATAACTTCCACTGCGGGCTGGACCAGTACCAACATTAGTATCGGAGCCCAATAGCCTAAGCGGTCTAAATTAACCACATTAGGGTTAACTATTAAGCTCGCAACCGAAAGGTTATCCCTGATAGAAGAGGTCTAAATTTGAGTTGGGCCTTGAGCTAATTTTCAAAATTGTTTGAGAATTAAAAATACAAGATTTTGAATTTAAAAGTTAAATTTAAAATAAGATATAAATATATTATAAAAGTTATAATGTAACGAATCGCAAATCCATATCCTTTGAATCGACAATAAACCACATATGTCCGACCCAAAAAGCACAGAATGACACAAAGTGTGACGTCCCATCCCGAGACCCATATAAACAAAGAGTATTACTGGGTAATACTGTCTGTTAATGCAGAGAATAGGGCTAGATAGGAGCGACCATCTATAGACTTGTCTTAATATCTATTGAATACGTCTACAATGCTATAAAAAAATTTGGATCGATATATCCAATAAATACTTAATACAAAGGCATAGGTGGCCATAGGATCTATCAGAACAAAATACAACTTAAATGCAAAACACATCACAGAACATCAGATAATCCCATATACACACACATATACAGATACATTACAGAGTATACAAAATGATACATCACATATGTGGTACGACGACCACAATACAAACACGAATCAAAAGAATATACATATCAGAGTAGCAAACTAAAAAGGACTACACAAAAAGCTATAATAAAAAGAGATAGCAGAATAGTTCATGCAGAAGCAGAATAGGCTAAGGTTATATATTCAATATTTAAATCAAAACGCTTCATATTTACGTTATATAAAAGAACAAGGCAATTTTCTTCCACTTTTCACATAATAAAAATTTATAAACTTACAAACCAGTAAAATATTTCCCATCGTATGAAAAGATTAATTTTTGTTTCAAAATAATTTTATTATTAAAAAACTTAATTTACGAAAATACACTATTTTCACCAATAAATACAAAAGTTCACATTTTTAACTTCTAAATTCAACAAAAATACTTTTCTCACTTAGAAAAATATTTCAAACCATTTTCAAACCTTATTTATAACTAAAACATATTTTAAAAACCAATTTCCACCTTTTTATTTAAATAAACCACCTTTATAATTAATTATTTCTTTTAAAAATTACTAAAAGAAGCAAAATGACAATAATTAATAAAATTATTGCATTATTACTAAATAAAAATCATTTCTAATTTATTTTAACTCAAACCACAATAAAGAGGCTTCTAAAACTTTATTCTCACCTTTTATTCCCAAAATTCAGTGTTTATTTCAAATAAACAATTAAACTCCAATTGTATTTAATTCTCAATATTAAATTATAACTACCGTTATAATTTAATATTAACATGTAATCACTAAAACCAGGGTTGTTACAGAAAGTCATGAGAAAGAAGAGAGAGGGAGAGAAGAAAGGAAAAAGAGAGAAGAAATGAAGAGAAGAAGAAGAGAGAACTAGAACCAAAATAATATAGAATCTTACATCGCAGCGGAAGAATATATGATATAGATGAATAATCTTTACAAAAGAGAAACTGTAATATACATACATCAATCGTATCAGAGTACAACAATCACCAATGATCAGCCTGGACATTATAATAACATGTCCTCACAACTGTTGTTAATTACAAAGCAGCAGAAAAATAACATATACATGGAATAAGACTAGAAGATCTCCAGCTCGTTTGTCGAAGCTCCAAAAGCACCAAATCGGAACCTTTAAATATACTCGGTCTGATCTCAGCATTGAAAAAGAAGGATGCACAGATCAGTTTAGTAAACCAGCGTGAGAAAAACACATCTCAACTGAATTTATTTTAAAGTTTATAAAAGCGTTCTTATATCAAAACAAAGATATCTCGTAAGACAAGCCCCTACATAAACACAGACGGGTTTCTTTTCTTACGATGACCAAAACATTTCATATCAAATCATATTACATTATAATAGTGTCTATTATACAAATAATAACCAACGTTGCTGAAATTGTTACCATTATTAAATTCCAGATACTAGGCTCTACAGACAAAATGGTAGGCACGTATTGGACATTGGATTCCATACAAATGACTAGTTAAGAGACTACCTTTCGTACAGTACACCTCTTAAGGGATGCACCAAGGGAGCTGATACTGCCCGCCTAAACCAACATAAGACCGACCTAACCCTTCTTGAATAATACCGAATATGTCATCACCCTGGTCGTTACCGACTTTTAACAAGTAGCCGGGTTATACATTCACCACATACTTAGACGTGTGAAGAGTAAAAAGGATGATGACATCTCCTAATGCGAGCGACCCACTTAGCATTGCTGCTTCTACCATGTTTTAGTCATTTCCTGGGTGTGAGGCCAAAAGAGGTATCGAATACCATCATATATCACATCATCTTTGAATTCCAAATTGCCAATTCCGTTGACTACTAATTGCCTTCCACAAAAATGTAACCCTTGAGCTCGAACGTCTCAAAATTGTTGTTAAGCTAAGAGAAGTTGCATTCTTCGTCATCACAGATGTATGTTTGTAAAAACCAATGTACGTAATCTTAGAAATGCAATCTCAGACATCCATCCGTAGAAGTTGTCCAGGAACAGGACAAACCGAAGGTACTTTCCTACCACATTCTGTCGGGAATCACCCCTAGGATTAGTAGTGAATAGTCTTTGCACTGGATATTTCATAACGAAGAGACTACTACTATATGTATATTGGGTTTTAACCCCAAATGATCAACAAGCATTCCTTCACTATGAAAATCCTAAGTATCAGCATCATCAACAAACTAGCACAATCGTCACATATAGTTTGGTACGAAGTGGTTTTCAGACAACCCGATCCCGGTCTCTTCACACCAACAATGCAAAAGCGTTACTCAACCTCATACAGAAACCAAGTCTCGTAGACTTATCAAGTTTTCAATTTTCAACTTGCTATCTTTCGGCCAAGAAGGAAGCTAGGTAGATTGGAGTAATCACTCCACAGTACACGAATCAACATCTTTTACACCAAAAAATAATCAAGCGCACATAAATGGCTACGTACTAAGTGTACGACTAAATAGTTTCCACATCAAGTCGAGAAACTAAAATGGCCAAAAATATAATTTAGCACTTAAACAGTCACTAGGCTTGATTTATTAATCTTTTTTTTATTAAATCACTTTTCCAAATTTATTACTTCAAATTATCTTTAAAAGGATATATTCTCAAAACCATTTCAGTATTTCAATATTTGGAAAACATTTCATATACTTCTTTTGATAATATGTGAATTCACAACTTAATGTATTTTCAAACCATTTAAACTCCATTTTAAAACATCATTTTCCAAAACATTCATTTTAAGGATTGTTCACTTTAAAAACAACATATCAAAATTTTATGGAATTAGAAAACCATTGAAAAATTTAGAAATAAAAATAACCGCAAGCGCATGGTGTACACTTGTAGTACGTGGCGAATGCGGGTCGATCCGTAGGGAATTGATTTTTTTAAAATTCTAATCAATCAAATTAATCAAAGTTGAAAGTGTGATTAGCTAAAAATGTAAGAAACTAACGTAAACTAGCAAAAGAAAAATAAATAAAAATATGAGAGTTAATTGACAATTTAGAGATAAATCCACTCTCTAGATCATATAATTCAACAATTAATGAAATTATGATCTCTTTTTTGGTCATAAGTGAGTTTAAGTGATGTGTTTATCATAAGTATGACTCATTTGTGCTATTAATTAGCTCAACATGAGCTATCAAACTATAATACAACCGTTAAACTACTTACTAACTCTCATTAAAATGACAACAAAGTTGAAAATGAAATCTATTTTAAGTATGGTCTATTAACTATTAATTAGAAATATAGACCATCAAATTTGAATTTCAAATCACTTTCTTATTCCATAATCATATTTTGATGAGAATGCATTTGTGTTAGTGATTGTTTATGCATAGCTTATTTGGTGTCAACAATATAGACTATCATATTCAAAACAAAAACAACAAATTAAACCACATCAAGCATTGTCATTAAGCATAAAAAGAGAGCTATAATTATCAAAATATTGAAGCTACATGATTAGATGATTCATTACCCCTAAATTGAAGGGATTAGCCTCTCATATTTGTTATTAAAACAACAAATATAGCTTGCAACATGAAAGAAAAAGAAAAGGAAAAAGAGAGCAAAGTAAAGAAAAAAACCATTCCACTTACATGAAAAATAAATCTACACTACTAACATAAAAGTAAATAAACAAAAGAAGCATGTAAAAGAAAGAGAGCACTAATTAACATTGTATAGAAAAAATGAAAGTTACATGAAAATAAAAATGGCTAAGTAGCCATGGAAAAGATAAATGGAACTTGTCTTTTATTTTGAGCCCAAACTAAACTAAAGAGAGACTAACTAAAAGGAGACTACATGAAACATATGAGCATTTATACATGTATGAAACCCTAATTCATATTTTTGGAGAATGCCCAAAATGCACATGAGGTAGTGTGGCCACCAAGTAATCATTAGCATGTCATAATCCCCATTTAAGTGTACATGAAGCCATTAATTTCATAAGCATGTGAATTAGCCTCTACTTTGTACATTAAGGTGGTGGGTAGGTGGGGTCCTCCATGATCTTCACTTTGAATTATTTCCATCTTCATTTCTTTGTATTCTTTTTGTGCATGCATATCTTCTTCATGAAACAACTTGTAATTGAAATCAAATGCCTAGAAAATAGTATGGAAATTTCTAATTAATTTTTCTCAAAGAAATATATGCACACAAATGACCGTTTTGCCCCTATATGAAGATGGATATGTGACAGTTTGAAAGTAATATGGATTTTGTTTAAAACAAGTTAAAATACCCAATATGATCATTTATTTAATTTAAATAGAATAAATATGGTGATAAAAATATGCACATTTACGTGCACATCCGTCGTAGTTAGCCCGATGATTGCGTCGCCATCCCAGCGAAACTATAGAAAACTATAGGCATCCGTGCCCCTCGATTACACCATGGAACCGCCATAGATCGCAGCTACACCCCGGGTTACGTTGCCATTACGGAAAAAACCATGTAACTGTAGGCATCAGCGCTCTTGAATTTCGCTGCCAAATGAAACTTCACCACACAGACCACATAGATCGCAGACTACATCGGTCAAGTCCCAATGTAGCCTGTAGGCACTCACTGCCACACGACTTTCGCTATGTCTTCATAGATCGCAGTCTGCCGATGTTACGTCACTCTCCCAGCGAAATAAAACATAGATTTTAAGCAATCAATGCCTCTCGACTTACGCTATGGAGCGCAGTAGATCGCAGTTACACCGAGTTACACTATCGTCACAGCATAACCCCAATGTCTCTGTAGGCATCAGCGCCCTCGCCTTTCGCTACCCCAACCACAATCCTCAGGAACTTCACTTTAGTCCGGACATCCTCTGGGATCAAATTTAGAACCCCCCTTAGGGCTCAAGGCAAAACTACCCCGTGGATCTCCTACTATAAGTTTCAGTTCTAAATGGGAGCGCCTTTTTCCCCACAGCATTCTCAAAACATTTTATACTATACACATATGGTATCTTTCAAATCATACTCTTATATGTATCACATATAAATCCCATTTACAGACAATCGATATCTCAAAATCGATCGTTCTCAAACTTGGCTTTCCAAATTTCCAAAATTTGCTTTTTCCCAAAATCAAAAGCCTTTCAAAATCAATGGGTTCCAAAAACCTTTTTTCCAATTTCATAAAATCATTTATATATATATATAAATATATATAAGTTATTCTTTTAACTAGAACAAAATATTTTTCAAAGATCTTTTCTTATGGTTACAGATTCGACAAGGAGAATGTATCGTATAATATATATATATATATATATATATATATATATATATATATATATATATATATAACTTTATTTATGCCAAATCAACATTTAAATTCGATTTCCTTTATAAAGTTATTTGTCACATTACCCACTTTTTATAAATGAGTTTCAGTTATAGTGATATACAACTTCCACTCTTTTTCATCATATATTTCTAAAAATATACTTTTCCATTTCAAAAATCATTTTTACATTTCTTTTCAAAATTTTCAATATCTATTTCATTTAAGCACGCAGGATGTCCATATATCATCCGTACGCAATTCAAATTCGATCGCTCACTCGATCCCACAATTTCACTTCCGAACTAGTATCATCCACCCGACTTCCTAATGCGGACTCATATCTGGTTTCTTGATCAGAAACCATCATTCTCCTTGCATAACCATAACTATGATAGAGAATTTTCAGAATCAATCAAAAATCCATATCCTGGGTTCGCCTTCAAAAATCGAGTGAAAAATCCCAACTTGGATTCGATATACTATCTCGAAATTCTGTGCTCGAATCTAGATCAAATCGTTATGCGAATAGAATAATATACATACATCCTACGTATTTATCTTCATTGATTATTAGCTAAATCAATTTTCTTTTTATTCACATTCATTTTGATTTCTATTCACTTATTCACAATTGCTTCAATTTCCATTTGGGATATCACTTCAATTCTTATCTCAATTGGTATTTAATTATAAATAGTTTTCACTCTGAATTGCTTGACTTTAGAAAATAGCTTTGAAAAGTTTAAGATAGTTAAGTTATTGTAAAATAGTTATTAGTTGTAAAATAGCCCTAGAATAGTTAAATAGTTGCAACATAGTTGCAAAATAATAATTAGTTTGTAAGACAGTCGTAAAATTGTTGTAAAATAGTTAAATAATTTCAAATTAAGTATAAGATAGTTTGGGTTTTTTAAAAATAAAAGTCGTAAATAGCTAGGAAAAATTAGATTTAAGATAGTTTATATTAAAACAATTTATTTGAAAATAGTTTCAGAGTCAAACTGGTTCAATTTTCCAATCTCCCATTCCAATCAATTTCCAATTCCACTTTTATTTAAATTGATTCAATTTTAATTCAATTTGAATTTAATCCGATTCAAATCAATTCCTATTTGAATTTAAACTTATTCAACTTCGATTACAATTCCGATTAATTCAAATCAAATTTCAATTTGAACTAATTTCAATTCCAATCTCAAATAAACAAAAGTGAATTTATATTAGATTGTACTGCCACAAAATATCCCATACATTGATAGACTACACACTAGTAGTTCAAATATTACATCCATTTATCCAAAAATAAGAGTCTTACAAAAGCCATAAATCTAGACGCCTTCTCCATCACCTGGGGTTTGGAAAAAGAACAGAGCCCTAGTATTATTTACAAGAATCCTCTCCAGGGACTTCCTTCCAGTGGGCAAAGCCTGAACATGTACTTTTCAACAGGATGTCCCCACTTATAACATTTACCACAAAAGGTTTCTACCCTTCCATCAATCTGGATAACTTTCACGCCTCCTGTAGGATGTTCCACAACCTTGCTCTTCTTCCGTCTTTTGGGACAATTCCTAGCGATGTGTCCCCTCATCCTACAATGATAGCAAATAGTCGACTCATTAACTGGTTCTATGAGTTTACGCTTCACCTCCTCACTTTAGGGAAATGATTTAGGAAATGTCCTTTCTTATGATACTTAAAGCATAAAATCTCAGAGCAAAACCGTTGGAATGTACCGTTCAATTCCTTCCTTGTTTTACTGCACTTGGCGGCGTAATTACCGTTATTGTAACATCTGTAGCATGTGACATTATCATAAGGCCCTGATCCAGCCCTTCCCTTAACCCATTTCTCATACTCCTGTATTGCTTCTTCTCGTTCCTTACGTGCAACTGCTCTCCGCTCACTGCGTCTCGCCTTCCATTCTTCACTTTTAGCCATTACTCTCTTGGACTGGATTCTAGTGGGACTTCCTAACCTATAATTTAGAATTTGATCAATAGAATTTCCACCTTTTATTTTTATTTTTAAAATATATATATATATATATATATATATATATCTGTGTGTGTGTGTGTGTTTTATTTCAAATCAACTTTGCATTATATATACACATATCTACATTTGCATACCCAGTCATACTTTCAATTTTTAAACCATTCTTGGTTTTTTAATTCAAAACAAATTCCTTCAAAACAACTCTTGTTACTTCCTTAAAGTATTTCATTCTGCTTTATCATTTACTGGAAAATCAAACCAAGATAACTTATTTCAATACTTTGAAAATTATTTTGAATTTTCTAGGATTTAAATTCAGTTTTGAATCCATTTTTAGCTCAACTTATTTACATCGTTAATCCTTACCCAAATTTCTATTTGGTTGTATATATATATTACCACTTAATTCTTATTATTATATTTAATTTCATTAATCAGCAACCAATTATCTTAATATATATAGTAATTAGAAAAATTATTGCTTTATATATCAAAATATAAGCTTATATAAAAATCATTTTTAAAATCGTTTTTAAAATCATTATATAAGAAAATAACAAGTACGCTCTCATATAATACACTAACTCATTCTAGGTTACTACTGATCCTATCTCTAATGAGTAATCCCTACCAGAGCCAAGGTTCTCGCTTAACCTTCAGCTTTGATACCAAATGTAACACCTCGGAATTTTTGACCCTGAAAATTCGACACTAATACGTTCACTATATAGAGTGCCGAGAAATCAAGTGCCGGAAATACCAGATTGTTTGGGTTAAGAAGAAAAGGAGGTTGAAGAAGAAACAGAAAACAAAAGCACAGAATCTCACAATCGCAGCGGAACAAAGTATAATATCAAATAATAGCATTAACACAAAGAAAGCTGTAAATGTCAATTTACATACAATATATCAGAGTACAACCATTCCCAAAGAAACTGGACAGTTGCAACAACTTGTCCCTGAATAGAATCAATACAAATTCTAATACACAATTGAATCAAACGTCTCTGGCATCCAGCTCGTCTTTTGAGCTCCAGAATGACCTAACCTAAAAATGTGTAATACTCAGTCTAACCCGAGCATTAAAATAAAGTAACACTAGAGTCAGGCTGGAAACCAGCGTGTGTAAACTCATCTAATATGAGATACTTAAGTTGTAAAGCTTTTTGAAAAACTCAGGTAACTTGTTCATCACTGCGAGTTTTATCTTGCTATAGCCAAACATTTATTCCACAAAATATATCTAAGTACCGTTACTTAGTTTAAATGGCCAAGTTTACTTAATTTATTCCATTCCAGCCTATTTGATTCAATAATCCAATCTATAAAGAATTATATATTACTAATCGAGGTGGTTTCAGATATTGCTGATATGCGACCCTCGATCTCATCGAAATCCAAACGCCATCTTTTAAGGACAAGTTGTTTAAGTAAATAATTCAATTTAAATTCAGCATATCATATTCACACAGAAATTCGTCACAGATATTTTAAACATCTCACATTTATCAACAGTTAAATTCAGGCATTTCATATCACAGATCATCACAAAATATCAGACCAGAGATATTAAAGTATTCATTACAATTTAATCATCCATAGGCTAGATTAACTGGTCACGCTATTTCTAATTAAATTAAATTAAATTAATTTAAACACTTATACATAAATTACTTAAATATCCTGCTTAAATGTCATTAACTAAATTTTAATTAATTGTTCAAATTAATTAATTATCATTTACAATTACTTAATACTTAATTAATTAAAAGTTTAAAACATTTATTTTAACCATTTACTTAGTTGCATTATTAACTTTTATTTAATAACTTTTGTAATTAACTAAATAATTAACATACATATAGTTATCTCAGCTTGATTAAATTAGCATCATTATTAATCTAAGATAAGGACTAAATTAAAAACTTTTAAATTACTTTACTTATTTTTCCATATGCTTGAGTAAAAACATTTAACTTTAAATTTGGTAAAAATTATTTGAAATTTTGTTTACATTCTTTCTTTTGAAAACTTCGTTTGCTTCCATCATTTTATTTTTTCTTTTAAAAACTTTGTTAACATATATATATATATATATATATATATATATATATATATATATATATATTTTAAATCTGTAGGCCCAAATTCCAACCGAAAACCCATGAAAATCTTCCCTTCCCTGTATTCTTTTCTTCTTTAAAACTTGACAATTCACTTGCGTACAAACTCGAGCTCAACCCCTCTGCAAACCCGAGCCCAACCCCAAGCTAATTCCCTTTCTCCCCGTCTCTCCCTCTAATACCTGATCCTAACCTTAACTACAAACCAAAAACCCAGACGATTGTGCACCATGCACGTGCACACCGTATCGCCGCCGCTCCGATCCTCGTCGTTACCACCAGCAAGTCGACGATGTCATGCCCATTCGTCCCACTGCCCAGAACTTTGGATCCCACCTCCAAATCGAAATTGAGAAAAATGATCACCACTGGAACAAAACCCAATCACCCAAAACCATCTCGAATCACCTCCTCTGACCACCAGAGACTCCGGCTCCTCGTCCTGACCTTCACCCCAGACCCAAGCTTCTTTTTCCCTACCTCTGATCCAACTCGATGCTTCCCCGATGTCGTATTGGCCTCGAAATCAATGTCGACCAAATCAAGGTTTTAAACCCTACTTCGCCACCGTTCATCCTCCACGACGAACAAAAAAAACAGCGACCATTTTTCCCATGCTCTACGACCAACAAGCTACCTCCAGGAATTATCCCGACCCATGATCTTCCATCGATCACCGGAAAACGGCAAAAACCGAAATCCCGTTCAACCCATAATTTCTCCACAAATATTAACTTAAAAATTATGATATTACCAATAAAAACCTTAGTTTTCAAAATCGAATCTGATTATATATAAAAATCTTGAAATCGTGAAAGTCGAATTTTTGAGATGTTTGATTTTTTTACTGTAATTTCTATCTTTCGAGTAAAATCATTTACTAATTATACATAAAAACATTTTTAAAAATAGAATTTAGTTATTACAAACATTTTTCCTTTAAAGATCATAAACTGAAATGGATTATATGAAAAGGAATCAAATTTTGAGAAGTTTTTGGTATGTTGAACCAAAATAGAGGCAATACAGACATGCATACACACACACACATAGAGCAAACTTCATGCTGATATGCTTGCAAAGCATATTTATACATTCATGCAAAACATTTTCACATATTACTTCCATTATTTATCACATGCATCAGAATATAAAGAAGATTGGGTTTTTAAAGGGTGAAGTTTACTCACATATTAGATGAACAGAGAAAGCTTTGAAATCAGGAAACTTAATTTTGAAGTTGGAAGCTTGATTTTGAAACTGCTACAGATCTTCTTTGATTAAGTTGAATTTGAATCTATGCTTGCTTCAGATTGAAAGCTTGAAGTAGTTTTAGTTTTTTCTTTTTATTTTCTGGTTTGGTTTTAGATTTGAAAGATGAAAAAAGAAAGGATTGAGATATATAAGTGTATACAGCCCTGGTTTCACCTAAATCATTTCTTTTATATTTTTTTATGAAGAAAACCATACATTTTGACACTTGTATTTGCATGACATCCCTTAGCTTACAAATGTCCACAGGAGAATATTTTATAATTTCTTTTTATGTTTTATATTTATTTTTTATATTTTCTTTTTATTACAATGTTTACTTAAATTGATAAAACCCTTTATTTATTCTTATTTTAAGCTTAAGCTATTTATACTTGAATTAATAACTATATACATGTTAGTGTTTAAAAATGTAGATTTTTAAATCTAATTCATTTTTAAGATATTTATTTTGAATTCCAAACCATAGTTTCCAATTCACAATTTACATATATAAACAATAGTAATTAGAAAGCACATTTTAAATTTGTTTCAAAAGAATAAGTTTGGCACATTAAAATGATTATATTAGGAAATTACCCCAATTCTTTTAAATAATATCACTTAATTTAGATAGCATATTTTATTTGTTTAAAATGGTAAGTTTTGTAAATTTAAATAATTATATTAGAAGATTATTAAAATAAGTTCATCATACCCAAAATATTATAACTTAAGTTCGTATATAGTGTTTACACCAATTTATATTTATATCTAGATATTTTTAATTATCAGAATTTTATTTTTTCGACTTATAAATCAGTATTTCTAATAATTTAATTCAGTTAATTGCCAATTAATGACCGTTAAAAATTCGGATCGTCACAAAGACGGTAAATTTGAAAATTGATTTTTAACATATAAAATTGAAACTGACTTTTTCATGTTTTCTATCTTTTGGAAAATATCAAAATCTATTTTCTTTCATCCATGCTTTCCATTGTTGGATTGACTAGCATAATCCAACTCTTCCATTGCCATACACACAAATATTGAAAACACAAAACACAAAATTTGTTTTCAAACTAAACACTATTTAAAAATTCTAATGAAAAAATGGTTTTCGAATTTAAAACTATTTTAATTAGTTATGGTAATTTTGTTACATAATTTGTATTCAAATGTAAATGAAATGCATACATAATCAATTTGAAATTATTTATGAAATTGAATGTTAATTTCATGTGTGCGTGTATCTGTTCGTGTGTGCGTGCGCGCACATGTGTGTGTGTGTGTATATATATGTATGTATGTATATGTGTATATATATGCGTATGTATGTATGTATGTATGTACGTGCGTTCGTATGCATGCAAGTATGTATATATGCTTGCATTATATGTATATGTATATATTTTAGAATGGATATCAAATACTTTTGATTGTTATGTACATATGCTTATTATTATTTGTATTTTTTTGTAAGTGGACAAAATTTTATTAGGCATTTTCAACCCAAAATGATCAGCCCAATACGATGCAAGCAAAATAAATACAAAAACCATCTTTTGCTTTAAACACAACTAGTTCATAGAATAATCGAAGTAAACTTTCCAGATATCTCTTCCTTCTCTCTCCAATTCGAGCTTAACTATGGCGCTCGAAAATTTTCACTGCTCATTCAATAGACTTCTCCCAGTGCCAGCCTAAGATCCACTCCTACAAACTCGTCTTCTCCTCGTGCCAAGCCGTTGGTATAAATTTTACCATTTATTCTCTTGCTTACTAATTTTATTTCGATAACTGCTAATTTACTGATTTCTGATCCTTCTTTTGGAATATCACATATGTTTATGTATATACACAAAATGTGTTATTTTAGTTCAAAATTTATTAATGGACTTTCGTGTAAAATCATAGATTTAAGTTGATTTCCTTCTAAATTCAAAAACCATAATTCAGATTGTAAACTTTTAATTGTAAAACATAGTTTGTTATTATTTATATAGCATATATACATATATTATTATTTTAATTCAACATATATAAGGACTTTTGTGTAAAATTTCAGATCTAATGTTGGTCTCCTTCCTAAGTCAACATTAGATTTCAATTTGTTAACTTTAAATTATAAAAATATAATATTATAAGTTATGTTGAATTTAAATATAGTTGATTACTATATATATACACATATCATTTCAATTCCAAATTTATGAAAGGGCTTTTGTGTAAAATTACGAATCCAACGTTGAACTCTTTCTTAAGTTAAAATTAGATTTCAAATTGATAATTTTAGATTTTAAAACATGTAAAATAGGCAAAATTAATTTTATTATGTATATATACACACATATACATATACATAATGTATAAAAATATAATTGTAATTTTATGTAATTAAAAAAACCTATGAACAACGAAGGCATGTATTAAGGACGAATTGATTCGTTGTGGTGTAAATTTCAACATCTATAAACGTACACATTAATCATGTAAATTGTTTTTGTGTTGCACTTGCACTATATATATATATATATATATATATATATATATATATATATGAGTGTATTTGATATGCTTATTATAATAAATAAATACTTAATTAAATTTAAACTACCTTCTAAACGAATAAAATAAAATAAAATTTTATTTTAGATCACGTTGGATTGGATAAACCCTTTTTACTTCATATGCCTAGTAAATCTAAAATAGGAACTTTTTTGAAGTCAACTTATTTCACTCACTTCCAACTGATCCAATTTCTTCATCTGGAATGAGGAGGAAAATAAACGGAACTAATATATGTGACTAATAAGAGAAGATGGAACAATAAACTGTTATAAGAGGTTCTAACCAATCACCCTTTATTCCAAACCGGTCGGATGATTTGTTCTACCAGTTGACTGATTAGGGGAAGGGGTGGACCCTTTTGGGTCTCCTTATCCCTATTTCGCTTCCATTTCATTGTTTTTCATCCATTTTCGCATTTTTAAGCTCTGAAAAATCTGAAAATATTTCTTTAAAATAGTATAACATATTCCAAATGATGTGGCGAAGTTCGAAGTGATTTGTTATCGTTTATGTAGGTTTAAAAGGTCTGTACTCTAAAGGATTCGATAACGATTCTAAGCCAACATTTTCTTTTCACGATCCGTCTTTGAGTGTATTTGTTAACATCATTATAACGTTATGAAGATCATTTACTCTATAATATTTTTCTAAGCTCCGTTTTTATTTTTTTCTGCATTATAGCCTTGTTTTTTGTGCATCACTCTTTCTATAATAATAGGTTGATTTATGCAATCTATAAAAAATGTTTTGTGCATCATCCGTCATGCAATCTGCAAATAATATTTATTTATGTAATTTTACCGAATTCCATTGTGTCTCGCGCTGACTGGACAGGGATCGATTTTAGGCCTTAGATAACATGTACCATAAAGAAAAATAGGGATCGAAGGAAAAATAAAATAACATAATGTAAAAGTTTGTGGACGGTAGAACTTGAACTTAGATGCCCAAATAGACATTTAAGCCATATGACCACCTACGAGGCAGGATTCTAGTTATTTAAAGAAAAAACAATATTTTTACGTATAATAACTATAATATGGACGTCTTAAACCATCGGTCCTTGGGCCGGCGTCCAGCTTGTCCAAGCCCAAGGACGAGTCTAGTCTTGCAATATTCGCGATACAAGCCATTTAATAGGAATCATAATGACTTTTATAAGTTGCATAATTTGATATATCACTCATAAATGAATATTACGTACAAAAATGTTTTTTCCCCTTGCACGGTTCCATGCATGATATGTTGATTTTGAAATGAAATTATGATCATTTATTTTTATACTATTAAAACACATGATCATTCAATTTTAAACGACAATCGATTGAGAAAAGTGTAGACATGAGTTCGGAGAAAAACCGTCAAATGATGAAATACTGAAAACAACTCATGTATGAGAGTAAACATATTGTACGGTTAGATTCAGAAAATATGATTTATGCAAGGAAGTTCTTTTCATCGCAAAACCAAAAGGGGAATTATAATTAAAGCTAGACTAGATTTGCAATTAAAAATTTAAGGTGCTTGCGAGCTTTATATCTCCGAAATTCAGATTGATGGGAAGAAGTAATAAAGAAGACGGATGAAAATGGGCCAACTTTTTACATTCCCTATTCAATTTCCAAATTCATCATCTTCGATTACTCTCAACTTTTCGCACACCACGCGATTGTCAAATGAGCGATACTTTCTGAAGGCCCAAAAGCAAAACCCTAACTTATCGTTCTTCACTTAGGTTCACTCAATCAATTCCGGCATAGGTATGTCTCTTTTTTGTTCCCTTTATGTTTCGATTACGTCACAGTACATGTATTTTCTTCAGTTACAAATTCTGGTCGGTTAAATTGATAATATTGCCTTGTTCAAGGGAGATTCATATGAGTGCATTTTTTCTGTATGAATTGTCGTAAGGAGACGACAACAAGCCCGTCTAGCTCAGTTGGTAGAGCGCAAGGCTCTTAACCTTGTGGTCGTGGGTTCGAGCCCCACGGTGGGCGATCTGTTTTTGCCCAACCAACCACCCCCCTCTTTCGTAATACTGATGCAGGAAGCTATAAGAGTAGATTAGGGTTTTATAGGTTTGGGAGTTACTGGATACTTTTGTACCAATTATCGTAGATTCTTTAGAATTTTTTTGCAGAATCGTTCACCACAAATTCTCCATGTGTCTTGAGCATCATTCAGTTGAACTATTTATTCATAAGATGACCATTAGCCTAATATAATGCAAATATTAGATACCTAGCTCACGTTCTATTTATTGTTTTTTACAGTCCTTGTCTATTCAGCAGATGATTGAGTTAAGACTTGTAAGTTTGAGATTCATTATTTGTCCAGGTTTAATGACCTCAGGATTTGATCTATGATTTACGTGCTTACAACATCTCTGTAAAACATGAATTTTATATAATTAAATACTTCAGTAAATAACAGAATCAATATGAATCCATGTTCATTTAGTATACAATATTTTTCTTCTTTGTTTCAGCTGCCCATTCCAGTTAACGAGATGGATGGATAACATATTGGGAATCCTTATTTGAATTTCAAATAATTAACATGACATACTCACAACCTTCGTAACACGGTAAACACGTATGTAATACTGTGTTCATCTTTGGAAACTCGTACATATAATTTAGCTTTCATAAAAAATCGAACTACCCAACAGCCTGAGCGATATTGCCAATGAATAAACCATTAAAACACTGCCCTAATCAATAAAAAAATTGGCACCGAGTTTGTTAATTTCTTACCTAATAGTGTTCTTCCTTCTATCTAACTTGATAGCGAGCTTCCTTACAATTTTATTTTCAAAGCAAGCATACTTAGATGGTCCTGATCTTCTCGTAGTCATGCTTACATTTCTTATATTTACATGCAGCAATGTGTACAGTAACAACGTAGATTATGTATAGTAACAATGTAGATTATGTAAGACAAAGGCACATAGGAGGTTATTCGTGGGCGGTGGCCCATGATTCAGATATGCATGGATATATATCTCGTGCTCATGAGTATACTATATGCTAACAGATTGCCACTGCATCAGTAGATATTTAATAGAGCAAGGGTGTCTGGTGTAGGTTAGTTCTACTAAGAAATTTTTTTCATCTTCAGTATGAAATTTTTAGGTTTGATCAATTTGTGTCTAATTGTAGCTAGGCCTATCAATGGGTTAGATTAGGTCTGGATGGCTTAAACCCAAGCCTGGATACTACAATTGTAACCCGAACCCAGCCTGAGTCTGCTGGGTATTTCAAACTCATTACTTGAGCCCGGGCTGTTGGGTTTTTTGAGCCCATTGTGTAAAATTGTATATGTGGCTTAAAATATAGATGATATAACCATCATCTTAACCCGTAACATTGGAAATTTGGTACATGAATAATGTTTGCAAACGAATTGGTTGGTGGTGAAACATGTCTCACAAACAAATTGGAGAATCAAGCTTCGCTTGTAAACTTGGCTCCCAATTGAGTGTGCACCAAATCCACGGTGCATATACTACATGTATTTTACATGATACCATCAAGTTTAAACGAAAATACTTGATTGTAGACTGAAAATTTTGAAAGTGGAAATAAAATTTGGGAAATGAGAATTTGTATTGGGATTTCAATTTTGTTAAAAAGTATATTTTAGTTTGCAACTCATTATTTCATAATTTAACCTTTTTTGTTTCCTTCAAAAATGCATTATCAAACATTTATCTCAAAAAAAGAGATCCTAAGTTTTCTTTTAACATGGTTAACTGATGGTAATGAGATTCGATATTAATAATTTTAAATAGATAACCTAGACGCATAATACTATTCCAAAGTGGATATGCAGAAATGCCAAGTATAGTTTGTACTTTCCGTTAATAGTTCCATTTTTGAAAGAATTATATACTTTTGGAAATGAAAAGTAATGGAATATAAATAAGTACAATGACCCTCTTTTGATGAATCAATGCCAAACAAATACCTTAATATGAAAACAGAATCAACAAATGTGGGTGTTTAAGTTGAGAAAAGAACTTGGATGAGAATATTAAATTGGTAGGGACTCTAAGGTAAAATAGTAACGAGAATCAAGTAGAGGAGAGCAAAAGCTTCTGCTTTGCTATTATTTTTGTTAGAAGATTACATAGATTTAGAGATGTGTTTGTTTGTAATAAATTACCATTTTTTAAATGGAAAAAAAATTATATAGACCTGAATGTAAAATATTTGGAGATAATTTGAGAAAAATCTTGAAAATTATTCTAGAAGTTATAAATTATAGGGACTTAAATGTAAATGGGATGGAGAATTAAGGAGAACCATGTACCTAATTGTGGAAATTGTAAAATATAGAGTTGAATGTAGAATAATATAAGAAAATTAAGAAGATTTTTAATAATTCTTAGAATTAACAAGAGACTTGGATATTTTGCTACATTATTATTATTCAATATACATGATTGGTTACTGTATAGGTACTGTGCCTTAGATATGCAAGAAGAGAGGTTTGGGACTTGAATTTGATTACCTGGCGAAGTGATGATTAAAGTAAAATAAAAAATTGATTAAAAAGCTTTCATAGCTCAGTTGGTTAGAGCACCCATTTAGTAAGCGGGAGGTCTTGAGTTTAACTCTCAATGAAAGCAAGTTATTTTTTTTCCAAAAAAATATTTTTCTCCTCAAATAAAGTGAGTATTATTTTAATTTGTGTCTTCTTGGTTGACCATTCTTCATCTTGCTCTTAACTTTGACCTCTCGTATTAGAATAGGCGAACCTAGTTATTTTTTTTTTCAAAAAAAGTGTTTTTCTCTTCAAATAAAGTGAGTACTATTTTAATTTGTGTCCTTTTTATCCTCTCGCATACCTCTAGTACCATTAGTCTGCCTGTTCTTGGTCGACCATTCTTCACCTTGCTCTTAACTTTGAGCTCTCGTATTAGAATAGGCGAACCAAGTAAATGGACGTTCATCTTGCTAAGTGAATGGGAGACCATTGACACATAGAAGATTAATATTAAATAAGAAAATGCATATAGATGATGATATAGACTAAAGAAGTTTAAATAATCCTTTGTCAAAAATGATATGAGATTCAAATATATTTACGACAGTTAAGTAAACTTTAATCTAGAACAAATGATTATTTGCTCCACCATTTAATTCATTGTTCCTCAATTTGAACTTAAGGTCTCCGTTTGTTCTTATTTACATTTGGAATTTGGTTTAAGAATAATTACCCTTCATCGTTGTTAATACGTTTCTCATCAATGATATTAACAGATTCCATATAGATAAAATTTGAAATAAATCGAAACTGATATCTTGAAGGAAAAATTAAAATGAATGTTGCTGTAATTCTTTATTGCAAAATGAAGTATTGATTACAGTTTTCTTTCATATGCTTTTCGTTGCCAGTAACAGTCTCTTATATATAATTTAAAACAAAAATGTGCTTTGGGCTTTCGGGTATAAGTTACAGCCCATGTATGCCTTAACTATGCTGAGATAAAAGATACATGACGAGCCGCATGCTCTCTAATTCCCCCCCTCAAACCAATATTTGGTTTAGGGTTACTTTTACATCTCAGATCCATGGCGGCGCTTGAGAGAGCGATCACGAATTTCCTCGATCCTCCACACTAATTGATTCTTCATCGCAAGTCCTCTCCTTTAACTGAGAATTCCTAGTAACTTTTGATATCCCTTCAGAGTTCGACTTAAAATCTAGTTCTAGTATTATTTTGAGACAACTTGCTTGCTGAAGTTACTCCTGTTTGAGGTGACTTGATCTGAGCTTTCTTCTCTTTGTCGAATATTGTCTCTGTGAGAACTGCCTTGTTCTCTACCTTCAGTTCGGCTCGAAACTTTAGAAAGTTTCTTGCTGATAAAGCCTTGGTAAGCACGTCCACACGTTGGTAAGTCGAAGGTATGTGACCGATTTGCAAATTTCCTCTCTGAACTTGCTCACGAACAAAATATAAGTCAATTTCGATGTGTTTTGTTCGTGCATGCAATATTAGGTTGGCTGCCATGTACACAGTGCTTTGATTATCACACCATAATATTGGTTTGACTATTGTGTTGATTTGTAATTCTTTTAGTAAAGATTGTAGCCAAATTATCTTTGCAGTAGCACTTGCAACACTTCTATATTCTGCTTCTGTGCTTGATCTCGATACAGTGGTTTGTTTTTTGGAGCACCATGACACCAGATTGTCTCCAATGTAGATGCAGTATCCTATTACAGACTTTCGATCATCGATGTCTGTAGCCCAATCTGCATCTGCATATGCTACGATGTTTAAATTACTGCATGCTCTTAACATTAATCCAAAGTCCATTGTTCCTTTAAGATATCCGAGAATCCTTTTTACTGCCTTCCAGTATTCATCATGTGGTTCCTTCATAAATTGAGAAACTTTGTTAACACTAAATGATATACCTGGCCTAGTAATAGTAGTGTATTGTAGTGCTCCTACAATACTTTTATATTGTTTGATATTTTATATGGATTCTTCCCTGTTTTTGGACAGTTTCTGACTGCTGATCATAGGAGTTGGTTGTGATTTTGCCTCATGCATCTTTGATTTGATAAGAATTTCTTTAATGTAGTTCTTCTGACTTAGCAATATCTCTGTCTTTGATTTTCTGCTGACTTCAATCCCTAGAAAATAATTGAGATTGCCAAGATCTTTGATGGAAAATTGCTTGTTAAGATATTGTATGATGTTTGTAATTTCTGCACTATCATCACCTGTTATGATCATGTCATCAACATATATTAGAATGTAAATAATATGATTATTATAGCTTTTGACAAATAAAGAGTTATCAGATTTGGTAGATTGATAGCCTGGAGAAGTTAATGTGGCCTTCAGTCTATCAAACCATACTCTTGGTGCTTGTTTCAAGCCATATATGGCCTTGTTCAATTTGCAGAGTTGATTATCATTTTGTATGTACCGCCATGGCTGTTGCATGTAGATTTCTTCTTGTAGAATCCCATTTAAGAATGCATTGTTAACAACCAGTTGCCTTATGTCCCAATTTTTGCTTAAGGCAACTATGAGCACAACTCTGATAGTTGTTGGTTTTACTACAGGTGAGAATGTCTCACTGAAGTCAAAACCATACTGTTGAGTATATCCTTTGGCAATTAATCTTGCCTTGTATTTGGACACTGTTCCATCTGGATTTTTCTTCAGTTTATAGGTCCATTTGCATTCTATTATGTTTTTGTTTGCTGGTGGAAACACAAGATTCCATGTTTTATTCTTCATCAGTGCTTGATATTCTTCATTCATTGTTGTTCTCCAGTTTTCATCTCTATATGCTTGTTCAAATGACTTTGGCTCTTTAGTATTTGTTGTTACTGTATAAATTTTTGGCTTGAATATCCCTCTTTTGGATCTAGTGATCATGTGATGACCTGTTTTGATTGGTAATTCAGTATCAGTTGATGTTGAATTATCATCCTCACCAGTGTTGTCTAGGGATTGCTCTTATAATCTGTCAGTACTAACACTTTGACTTTGATTGCTTGATGTAGTAGATGATTGAACAGGTATGTCAGGCTGTTCCTCTGTTCCATGACCTGGTTCAGGCAACACAGTGTGTTGTGGTTCAGAAAAACCTGCTTCCTTGAGATTCCATGCCTCAGAGTATATAGGTATATGTGAAATAGATGTTCTTGGATTATATATCTTCTAAGTAGTTTTTATATTTGCTGAAGCAAAAGGAAATACCTTTTCATTGAATACTACATGTCTACTAATAAATATTTTTCCTGAGTTATCCAAGCTTTTGTAACCTTTCTGCTTGGTTGCATAACCCAAGAATGTGCAAGGATGAGATCTAAAATCTAATTTGTATCTATTATATGGTCTTAGATAGGGAAAACACAGACATCCAAATGTTCTAAGATCATCATAATTGGGTTTGATTCCAATGAGTTTTTCAACTGGACTTACTCCATTTAGTGCTTTAGTTGGAAGTCTATTGATCAAATATACTGAAGTACTAAATGAGTCTTGCCAGAATTACAGGGGTAGAGATGCCTGAGCAAGTAAATTTATCCCTGTTTCTACTATGTGTCTGTGTTTTCTCTCGACTAGACCATTTTGTTCAGAGGTATATGGACACGTGATTCTATGTATTATATCTCTGTTTAAGCAAAAACTTGTCAAGTGACTTGTATTCACTACCACCATCACTTTGAACAACTTTAACTTTATGGAAAGTTTGTCTTTCAACTTGAGTAATAAAATGTATAACAGCATTATAAGTCTCTGCCTTAGTTTTTAGAAAATATATACATGTATATCTAGTAAATGCATCAACAAAGGATATGTAGTATCTATAACCATAGTCAGAATTAATGGGTGCAGGACCCCAAAGATCAGTTGTAATCAATTCTAGTGGCATTTTGTATTCAGTAGTAGAATCAGCAAAGGGTAATTTATGACTTTTGCCCATTTGGCAATAAGTACAAACATATGGCAAAGTAGGATCATTAAAGGAAACTTTAATCTCTTTCAAAACCTGTTTTACAACATTTGCATTGGGATGTCCCAATTTATAATGCCACTGATCAAATACACTTTTATTGTTTTCAACAGATGGTGTTTCACAGTTATTGCTACACTTTACTTTCTCAACAATGTTTCTGCAGTTAGTCACAGTGAACTTGTACAGTCCATTCACTGCATCACCCTACAAAAAAAATTCACCAGTTAGTATGTCTTTAACTAAACAGTATTTGAGATAGAATTCAAAATACACATTATTATCATGTGAAAATTGAGAAACACTCATAAGGTTTTTCTTAATTCTTGGTACTCTTAACATATTTTTGAGGTATAGTTGCCTTTTACCTTTAATATAGGCATTACCAATATGAGTCATCCCAATAGGCTTACCATCTCCCATAAATATTGACTGTTTGCCTCTATACTCCATGTTGCCAAGATTTAAGTTGTCATGATTATTTGTCAAATGATTGGTTGCACCTGAGTCTGTATACCATGCTTCATCTTGTATATGTTCTAATTTTGTTGTTTCATCTTGATGTTGATTCATGCCATTACTCTGTTTATTAGACTCTTGTTGAACTTGTGCTATGTTTGCACTGTGATTACCATTCCTTTGAATGTTTGAGTTTTGTCCTGGTACATAATTGGCATTGAATCTGAAATAACATTTTGGTGCAGTGTGACCAATCTTCTCACAGATCTGACACTTTGGTCTGTTGTTGTTGCTCCATCTTCCCCTGCCTCTGCCTCTTACAGCAGGGTTTCCCCTTTGATATTGCTGATTATTGTGATTTTGATTTCTGTTCTTATTATTATTTGAGGCAAAGTTGATGGACATATCACTGTCCATTGGCTTCTTGAACTCCAACCTTCCTTCATGTGCAAGGAGGATGGAACTGACACACTCAAGAGATGGTAAAGTTTCTTGAGAAGATATTACTGCAACTACAGATTCATATTCATCACCTAACCCGGTTAAAATAGTTAACACTTGCTCTATATTTGAAACTTTGTGTCCTGCAGCTTCAAGCATATCACATATGTTCTTGACCTTTCCCAGATAGTCCCTCATTGTTTGACTCTCTTTTTTGACATTCTGTAATAGCCTTTTGTAATGCATTACTCTGGCTGCAGATTGAGTGTTAAAAATTCTTTCCACCGTCAACCAGATTTCATTAGCAGTTCTACATCCAATTACTTGAGGCAGTAGTTTAACATTTATTGATGAAAGTAGCCAAGAACTTATAAGACTATCTTGCCTTTGATACTTAACATATTCTCCATTGTTTACAGTTTTGTTTTCTGAACCAATGATGAACTTGGGAGGAACAGCAGTGGTGCCAAGAATGAATCCTTCCAAGCCATACCCTCTTGTAGTAGTCTCGACTTGAATTTTCCCAAGTAGATAATTATCTTCTTCAAGTTGTGCAGTGATGAGTTGAATCTGAGGACTAATTGTGGCTTTCAAGAGATTCTCTGCTGCGGTAGTGGTTTGGTATGGTGGATTAGACGTATTATCAGCGGTTTTTGAGTTGTTATCAGCCATGAAGAAGCTTCTTATATCAAGAAATACTTGAACAATTTGAAATCAGATAGAGGGATCAAGAACTCGTTTCTGCAGAATTCAGGTATGTTGCAACTGGGTTTAAATGATGATTTTTAATCTAATAAGCCAGTGGTTTGGTACTTGCCTTCTTTCTGTTTTGATGAGTTTCTTGAGATCTTGACTGATTTTTGATTTTTCTTTGATTCTGACTTGATCAATGAGAAAGAATGAGTGCAGCCAGAGCTTTCTAGGTGAGGCACTAGTCTTTGGAGATAAGTCTTATGATACCCAAATGATGATAATGTTTCTGATGGGTAATTAATCTCCACATTATGAGATTTATCTGATGGAGATTAACATCTTCTTCTTTTGCAATGAATTTTGATGCAGTTTTGCCTTGTACTGGCTCTGATACCAAGCTAAAATTTGAAATAAATCGAAACTGATATCTTGAAGGAGAAATTAAAATGAATGTTGCCGTAATTCTTTATTGCAAAATGAAGTATTGAATACAGTTTTCTTCCATATGCTTTCTGTTGCTAGTAACACTCTCTTATATAAAATTTAAAACAAAAATGGGCTTTGGGCTTTCAGGTATAAGTTACAGCTCATATATGCCTTAACTATGCTAAGATAAAAGATACATGACAAGCCGCATACTCTCTAATTCATACGCATCAGCAGACGGACAGTTAATGTGAAGAGATTGTACTTGGATTGATTGTTCAACATGAGAGTCAAGTAAGCAATAAACTAGCTATATAGCCTATAGGTTCACATTTAATGAGACAGCAAGGGAGAACTATAATATTTTCGTCAGGGTGCTCTTGTATATGAAGTACTTCAAGCGCTCAACTGTTTACAAGAATATATAACTTTACTTGCTCTCATGAAGGTCCTTCGTTTGTTTGTCCATTTTTATTACAGAAGAGAACCAGAAAACACACTGCGGCGCACTTTCATTGTCAGTTTCAGGAGAACAAATGAAGCACGGATTCGTTGACTCTATCATTGCATGACTCTCAATCTACCAGCGTAACTCTACAAAAGGCAATATCTATCTGAACCATGTTATAGCATTGAATAAAACATCAATAGTATTTATTAATAAAGACAAGATCAGCATAATTATTAATAAAGACAAGATAAGGAAAATGAAACTAATATAACATATTTTCGCTCCTTCCAGGATTTCCTTCATTTCCTCAAATCATCATTGTATTCCATCTACCTATCTATTTGATAACTAAAATTTAAACAAGTCTTGATAGAAGAATTCATAATTTGTGAGAAGTTACAAAATTATAATATCATAATAATTTTACAACTGAATGAATTTTCCACCCAAAAAATAGCGATCTAATTTATAGGCAGAAATTAGTATTTACTTGCCTGCTAATACTGTTAAATGCGTTCTTTATGTTGACGAATATTTCTTTTAATAAGGAAATTTTACCAATCCAGGTTTGTTTTAGAAAGAAATAACAAAATTAGTCCAGTTTTAAAAATAATTACAGAAATAGACCACTTTTTTTGGTCTATATAGTTGGTGATTTTCAAAAACCGTCTAAAATAAAAACTATCGTACGTTGGCAATTTTCTAAAAGTCGCCAACTATGAAATATGCATTTTCTTTGGGCGATTTTTCGAAAATCGTCTATTGGCGACTTTTGAAAACGCGCCAACTAAATAGACCAAAAAAAAGTGGTCTATTTCTGTAGTTATTTTTAAAACTGGACTAATTTTGTTATTTCTTTCCAAAACAAACCTATAATGGTAAATTTTACTTTTATATATGTTTGGGGAAATTGAGTTTTATATCCTTTTTGTTCTGTTTATTTTTTTCTAGAAGTGCTTTAACTTTTCTGCTTGAGATTGGTGGTTTTCTATATTATCCTTAAATATCTTTGCCTTGTGGTTTACTTAGAAACTATGCTTTCCTTTTTTTTGCTTCCCTAATTTCTTACAAGAAATCTCACCGAGGGCTTCCCACACTCAACCGTAATTTAGTTTCCATGACCGAGCAAAAAATTATTAAGTAGATTTGCACTGCAAGTCATCAGAAAGAGTTCAAAATCAGATCCCAACTTCAAACAGGATTATACTCTAACCTATTTTTTCTTTAATATTTTGAATCCATTACTTTAAATAGTTCAAAATCAGATCCCAACTTTGAGAAATCTGATTATAATTCTGTACAATTTATTTTAGTATACAACTTTAGTTGAAATTTCAATAATAATATGTTAAACCTATTGAATGTGCTTAAAACGATCTTGCTCACAATTTAATCAAACACCTGCAGCCTGTTTTCTGTTACAATATTAGTAATTAATATCAAAAGTTAAATTAAATTAGGAGTTTGATAATCACCATAAAATAGTGATGACTTGTCTTGGAAGCTAAAAAAAGGTGTAGCAATTATAATACATTTTGAAAGATTCTGGCATTCTTTCTTTATTACCTAGACTAGATAACAAACACCATGTAGATTTGCATTCTGGATGTTATCCTGTCTCCGTCTCTAGACGAGCCAGAACTATGGAATGGTCGAATGGTAAGCCAGAAATCCAACGAATAGTAAGCCAGAAATCCAACGATTATAACTCGAAAAGACCGAATTCAACCAATAGTCGAGGGATGACATAGGGTCTTCTCTATGACCTGAAGAAGTTAACCATTTTCTAGAAGAACAGAGTGACACAAAAGAAAGTCAACTAAAAGCAAGTAAAGTGACAGCTCGGTCCCGATCTCTGAATGTGAGCTGAACAAACAAGTTAAAGGGGATCAATAAGCATATAACATGGAGCAAAGGAAGATTGACCATGAGCTTTCTATCCAAGAAGGTGAGAAGTACTTGATGAAAAGTCCAAGAATATAATAAGTTACAACTTGGCACCGAGTTGTGAGGCCCAACTCGGTACCGAGTTAACTACCAACTTGTGAACATGGTCAAAATCCTCTTCCTGAATCTTCTCCTAAATGTGAAGAACGTGACTAGTAAATATCAAAGCATGTTTCGCTGATCTACATTTATAAACAGGAGGAGGGGAGCACTAATTCGAAATCCTTTTTCTATTTCTAGAATTTATGATTTTACTCTGTCACTATATTGGATTCTCACTGATTATGAGCACTGAATTGTAAGAGTGTAGTTTATAAAATCTCTGAATATCATTAACAAAGTTCTAGTGGACGTAGGTAGAGTTTAGCCAAACTATTATAAATTGTCATGTATGATTTACTTCGGTTTTCATTTAATTCTCTATAATTCTAATCGGGTGTTTGTCTAACTTTTGGTGCAAACATTTTGATACTTCTATTGAGAAAACTCGAATTTCTCACTGTTTGGATCTATTTTTAACCTTTGGATTGCTATAATCAATGAACAAGATCTACAAATATTCATAAGGTCCGTGATAATTTAGATTTTCCTTAAAATCTATCGTATGGTCTACAAAGGCAATGGCATCATGGAAAAGTTCACTATCTCCAAACCCACCAACGAAGCAGAGGATGATGTTCTCGGCACGGAGAAGAAACCAATCAGCCTAGTACGTAGAAATTCAAAGTGCATCAGAAATGGTTACCAGGGTTGATTTGGATAAGATGACGAGGGAAATGAATGAAAAGCTAATGGAATGCCAAAACGCTGTGATGAAGCAGATGAAAGGAACTATGGAGGTTAGGACCTAATTATCCTAAGATCATAGGAGGAATAGAAAGGAATTGTCACCTTTCGATTAAGAAGAAGACAGTTCCTCCTCATCAGGAAGAAACCACATAGAAGGAAAGTAAAAAATGAAGGGAAAGGAAGATGAGACTTCTAAAATTGAAGTTGGAAAGACTCGGGTTGGTAGGACACAACTCGATGTCGAACCAACTCTATGACTCGATACCGATCATGCCCCCCAAGTCGCGAATGACGATACTTTTGTTAACTTACAAGATGATGTTGATGCTGACGATAGCCCTGTTACTAGCGACCGGAATGGTGGAGTTCAGACGAATACCATTGTACGTCACGTACAGATCGTAGAAATAGGTCAACAGGGTGAATGGTTCTCGTAGAGATAGGAGAACCCATATATCATGGAACAAACCGAGACGGTTTGTGGAGCCAAACACTTGGGGCCGGCCATGATGGTCATCGTTCAACCGATTCAATAGAACCAGAATTTTTAGCTGATATGGTGAGGTAGCCGATAAATGAAAATCGGCATTGAAACAATGATGACTGGGTTATTCTCCTAGCAGGATGTAACGACCTCCTTTTTTGACCCTCGAATGCCCACACTAATATGTCTATGATAATCACGTGCCGAACATCCAAGTGACGGAAAGATCAATTGGTAGGGTAAAAGAAAAAGAAGAAAATGAACAAGAAAGAGAAGAACGAAAACATTAGAATCTTATAGCGGAATGATAACTTATAATATCAACAGACAGTACACGGTGTTACTCTAACATACCTAGCACGTCAGAGTTCCTAATCTAAGTATTATCATCATTCTAAATAGTTATAATAGCATATCCTTACGATTTCTGATATATATACATAAAGTAACGCATCGAAAATAGATACCATAGTAGATAATCATCCAACTGCTCTCCAAAACTAGATTGTGTCCATATGTTTTAGTGGTTTTTGTAATGAAAAGTTAATTTAACTTTATATAACTCCACAAGTTTTAATGGTTTTTATATGAAAAATTGTTTCATTGTCTGTTGTATCATTTTTATTTGACACCTTTTGTTAATTTTAGACAAAAATAAATAAATAAATAAAACAATTTTTTTTATTTAAGGGCAACCAAAATAATTTTGGGCTAGAGCAATCCAATCTTAAGGCCGACCATGTCTATTCATAGGGCCTTGGGCCGTAGCCCAACTTATCCAAGTTCACGAACAGGTCTGGTCTTGCATTGTGGACGATGCAAGCCATCAAATAGGAATCATAACGACTTTTACAAATCGCATAATCTGATAAATCGCTGATACATAAATATTCCGTTCAAAAATATTTTTTTCCATTTTACAGTACAGTGCATGACATACTGATTTTGAAAATAAATTATGATAAAAAATTTATACTACTGAAACATCAATCTTGATCATTCAAATTTTAAAGTTCGAAAGCAGTCAGTTGAAAAAAACATAGACAAGAGCTCGGAAGAAAAACCGTTGTTAGATGGAAAACTTGAAACGACATCATGTATGAATTATGAAAGTAAACATTTTGTACGGTCAGATTTAGAAATCACGATTTATGAGAGGATATTCTTCTCGAGGCAAAACCAAAAGTAGAATTATAATTAAAGCTGGACTAGATTTGCAATATTCAAATATTAAAAAAAAATGCTTGCGTGCGTGCAATATTCAAATTCCAAATCATTTATTCATGATGGGAAGTAGTAATAAAGCAGACGAATGAAAATGAGTCAACTTTTTCCATTCCCAATTCAATTTCCAAATTCATCATCTTCGATTACTCTCAACTTCTCCCACACCACGCGATTGTCAAGTAAGCGATACTTTCCAGTGGCAAAACCCTAACCGTTTCTTCTTCACTTCGGTTCACTCAATAAATTCCGGCATAGATATGTCTCTTTTTTGTTTCCTCTATATTCGATTACATCACGTTAGATGTGCTCTCTTCAGTCTTCAGTTGCAAAATTCTGCTCAGTTAATTTGATTGTGTTGCTTTATTCGAGGAAGATTGATATATGTGTTTTTTCCCCTGTATGGATTATCGTAAATGGACAACAGCTAGCCCGTCTAGCTCAGTTGGTAGAGCGCAAGGCTCTTAACCTTGTGGTCGTGGGTTCGAGCCCCACGGTGGGCAAAATCTTGTTTCCTTTTACGCCCAACCGACCGTCCCTCTTTCATCATATTGATTCAGGAAGCTTTCAGAGTACAGTAGAGTTTTTGTAGGTTTGGGTTTTGAAGGTAGACAACGATGTCACACTTTTGTACCAGTTATCGTAGACGATGAAGTTATCCTGAACATGTTTGCACATTTCAGTTGAGCTATTTATTCATGACATGACCATTAAAGTAATATAGTAGTGATATTAGGTGCCTACCTCAAATACTAACGACAATATATAAGCTAAATCGATTGGCCCACCAATTATTTCCTCTTCCACCCCACAAAAATTTAAAACTAATAATCGACTTTTTTGCCACTTATTATTTACGTATATGCTTTTTCACATTCTCTTCTCTTTTATGTCTTACATTTACCGTAAAGATTGAATTCACCACGTGGTCACGTGGTTGCTGAAAGATTCACGTTAATAGAAAATGTGTCCATGAGGTATCCCACGTTTGTTTGCAACATATGGATCATATTTCCATCGCTCTTCAGTGATGTGGTATGGTAACCAATGCCAATTAAAAGAAAATAACTATGCAATTGAATCACACACATACAAACACATATCGACTAGCTGGAAAAAAATCACAAACAGGTACTAACACTTTCAACATCACAGTGCAACATTGCTTAATGAATCTACTGCGATCACAAATAAATACTAGCTGTAAAAAACCTCAAATAGGTACTAGCTGTAGAAATACAAACACGTTCACATTGCTTAATGAACCTGCTCCAATCACAGTGCAACATTCAACATCAAACACATACTAACATAGCAAAAAAAAAATCACGGTAACATCCCGACTTTGTTCAACTTTGCTTGATCCTTCAACTTGATTTTTAACTTTTCTACTTTCTTACTCTCACGGCGGTCTCTCTCTAAAGTTGTTAGTGGATTACGTACTGCTTTATCTGTAAAAAAAAATTATTTTTATAAGCAAAAAGAATATTGTATTAAAAAAAAAGCAGCACATTATTTCTTATTGCGGTAAACATTGTTATCACGCAACCACATAGCATATAAACTTGAATGATCAATTAGGCCAAAAATCCAAAAAGAGAAAAAGAAAAATTGAATAGAAAATACTTTATTTATGCTTAGATCAGAATTTTCTCTCCATTCGAATCAAAAATTGATTGAAAACTTTTGTTTTTTTGACTTATGTGTTTTGAGGAGCTAGTTAGGGTTTGTGCAATATGTTTTTGGAAGAAGGAAATTGATTTTATAGTAAGGAATGGATTAGACAGGGTAAACGAAGGTAGTGGCAGTTTTGGAAGAAACTGAAGTGGAAAAAGAAAAAATTGGGATGTGTGCTATTTTTTTTATTACTAGAACTAGCACAATATATAATATTCTTCGACAGTCTATTTACTGTTTTCGTCAGTCCTTGTCTGTTCAGGAGACGATTGGGTTAAGACTTTTAAGTTTAAATTCAATATTTGTCCACGTTTAATGACCTCAAGATTTTATCTATGATTTTACATGCTTGCAATATCTCTGTAAACAATGAATTATATAATTAACACTTCGCCAGATGATTGAACCAACATGATTCCATGTTCATTCAGTATAAACTATTTTTCTTCTTTGTTTCAACTGTACATTCCTGTTAACAAGATGGATGGATAACAGATTGGGAATCCTTATAATTTATTTTTCTTCTTTGTTTCTAATGTTCATTGCTGTTAACCAATATAAAAATGGCATCAAGTTTGTTAATATCTAACCTAATCAAACCGACCGTTAGAGAGGTTTGTTTACTGTCACCGGCTAAAATCAACTTCTCTGAATCCAAAATTATATGCCTCGTTCCTCTCTATTGTTGCTTTGGTGTACTTTTTCCATATTATTCTCCTCCGTTTTGACCGTCTTCTTCAAACACTGCCATTACCGCATTTTTCGATAAATCTTCTTAAAATATCTCCAACTGCCATTGTTAATACCTAGATTCTCAATTTTCCCTAAATTTCAATTATCACCGAAATCACCTTCTTTTTGAGTCCATTGACAACTCCAAATCGCTTGCATTGCCCTTGCCTAAAATCGTTCTTTGATACAAAATGCGATACAGTTTCTTTCCAAATCAATTTCTATAAAACCTTAAAGATCTGATTTCCCAAAATCCAAAAAGAAAATGGCTCGACCAATTGAAGATTTCAAAATTTCCGTGTATGGAGAAAACCATGATCTGGGAGGAGCAAATTCAAAGGCTAAAAAAATGCTACTAGCGAGGCCTCTAAGAAACGGAAAGTAGAAGCTTAAGCAGCTGTTCAAAGTTATGATTGGGCTGACCTCGCAGATAATGGAAAGGTAACTAAATGTATAAGTTTTATTTCATACTACTTTATTCACTACCACATAGCAGTGGGTTTGTTTCATACTACTTGTTTGTGTCTGTAATTCTTGGCTATGCACAATTTTTTTTCCAGCTGTTGAACTTGATAGCTGGTTGAATGTAGGCTTTATTTAGAGTTATTGTGAGATCACTTTTGCAGCCCACATTGAAATATTACCAATTTTTTTACTGTAGACGCTTCTCTTAACTTGATTTTTTAGAATTTGTGTACATAAATTAATTGCACATTGGTACTCTTTGCCGTTGGGACTTTTCACTACATTTCACATTAATCCATTGTATATAATTCAATGTTTTAGATTCTAAGATTCATTAGTCGTAACAACCCGATATTTTCAGTCATTCGCATCCGCACATGTCGAACTTGAATTGCTCAAAATACCGGGTTGTAAATAAATTTGGAGCAAATGAAATACAATCACACAATCACAGACACAGAAATATCAGAATAACTCGCAGCGGAAATAAAAATACCATAGTAGTTCATGAAGCTACTATAACAAACTCTCAAAACATAATACATAATATTAGTCTGAAACATATACAATAGAAATCTCAAATACATAGAAGTTTATAAATACCAGAGCTGAAATAGAACAACAGAAACTGAAGGAAATAGATAACTAGACAAGCAGAATCTCCAGCGATTCCTAGCTCCAGAAAAGAAATCCAAAGCTAAGCTGTAAATACTCAGGCTGACCCGAGCGTAAAGTAAAACACAAAACACTCGAGTCAGGACAATATATACTTATATAATGTAAACCAACTCAAGTGAACTGTAGTAGAAATGCACAATAACTTAAAGGATGCTTGGGATCGCCCATCCTTTAAGAATCAGTTAAGCTATAAATTAATTACATCACGTGGTTAAAATTTCAAAATGGTATTTTATACTTCAAAATCAAATATAATTTCAAAATTCAATATCATTCAAAATATCATATCTTCCAAACCACATTCATTTTTATTTAATTTAAATACCATTACAAAACACATTTCAAAATAGTTTATATTTCAAAACAAATTACTTCATTTTAAATCATAAAAATGAAGTTATTATATTTAATAATTAAATTATTAAATTTACAAAATTTTAGTCTTTCAAAATTCATTTATTAACTTAATTTATTAAAACAAATGAAAATTCAACTTTCGCAGCATTTAGAAATTGCTACGGAAAGTTACATTCAAAACAGTTCAATTTAACAAAAGATAGCATTTAAAAATGCTGTAATAGGATTACATTAGTTTCAAATAAAACCTAGTTAAATTCAACAATTATAGCATTTAAAAATGCTATAATAACCTTTAATTAAACTTAGCCATTTGGTTCATTATTATCAACTACAGCATTTACAAATGCTGTATTATCATTTACATTAGAAGTAATAGCATTTCAAAAATGCAGTTAATTAACTTCAAGTATTCAATATAATTTCACAAACAATTATATTTTTATTTAAATCATTTTTAGCTTATAAAATCATATAATTTCACTTTTAAAACAGTCATTCAAATACCCTTATATTCATGATTTTATAAAGTTAATCTCCATTCAAAAATCAAAATTTAATAATAATTCACTTATTAAATTCCAACATTAAATTTTAAATTCATTATATTAAATTTAACTTAACATTTAAGTTTAAAATTTTCAAATATAACTTAATTTCATTTTTTATTTACTTAACTTAAAATTCACCTTTAAGCCAAATTCACAAATTTCGAATTTTAGTTATATTTCCAAATTTCAACCTAAATATTCATTCATTTCACATTTTAACTTTATTCAAAAATCATTAATATATTATAAAATCATTTTAAATTCATTAATTCAAAATATCATAAATTAATCATATTTTCATATTTAATTTAAATTCCATTTATCACCAAATTATAGTTTCCAAAATAACTTACATTTCAGATTTTCTAACTTTACCATTTATTTATTTCACTTATAAATTTTCAGAAAATCAATAATGCTTTACAAAAATCATTTTTATCAAATCTAATCAAAATATTATAATATTTACATTTTAAAAAAATTAAAAAAAATTTAGAAAAACATATTTTAACAACGGGTCTGTATTTCATTTTCTAGCCTAGATGAGGTGATACGGGTAATATATCATTTCAACCCTTAATTTACAAAGAAAACCCGGGTTTGATCATTTCAAACCCGCAATCCCAAGTAAATGAAAATCATTGAAAATCATTCAGGCCTATCATTTCAGCCCATAACGATTTTCTCCTATTCTAAAGTCCATTCGGGTATGTATCATTTCAACCCATAGTGATACTAGTCTACAGGGAACTTGCAGTGTGATAAACTGATGAAAATAATCGAATAGCAAGAAATAACAGTAACATATGGTATAACAAGTGTAAATATAGGTGTGAACTTCATATGAATATAATATAGCAGTTATAACAGGATGATATGCATTTACAGATTCAGGTGATGTCAGTTTATCACTATATAAGTGCATATTAGTCTGGTGAGATTTACTCACTGTTTTGAGCTGATGACACAACGACGAATTGCACAACGGGATCTACACAAGCACAAAAGCACGATACAGATACGAAATGGAGGAGCCAAGGATTAATTCCCTTGAATACAAATCAAACAAACAATATAACAATTATAAGGTTTCAGACCAAAAATACGATAAACGATGCTAGAAATTAAGGAACAACAATTAATCAAACACTTGCACTTGCTTCCACCATCACTATGCTCAGCCTATAGGGTGATAAGGTACTGCCATGGGGTGTATTTGGTCAGGTATGGGTCATATATGGTCGGCCTAGCAAGGGTAGTGAAGGTATGGAAGTTGCTATGTATGAAAATACAAGTACAAGGCAAACAAGTGGATTTTTGTGCAATTTCAAGCATCGGGCTAGGCTACAAATGGTATGGCCAGACCTGCTGGAGGCTAGGAGATGGTGTGGCAGTGGTTTTGGTTCAGGTATGAGCTGGAGAAGGTGGTGCAAAGGGCGGCTAAGGGTGTGGTGAAGTGGTGGAAGTTACAAGGTGTGAATACAAAGGGTTTAAGGCAAATAAGTGGCTTTTGTGCAACCATGGCTCAACCAAAGGACCATTGGGCTCGGCCCCTACAAGGTAAAGGTCAGGTGGGGTCTGGAGTGTTGGCCAAAGGTGGTGGAGGGACTGGTGGTGGCAGCCAAGGAGGTGGTTTAGGTGAAAAATGAAGGGTATGTGCATAAATGGTTCGGCTAGGCTGAACAAGTGGAGTGTTTGCATAAACTTTGGTGGATCTATTCATAGATGACCATGGCATGGCTTGGTCAGTGGGCTGGAGGAGATGGTGACCTGATGTGGTGATGGTGGAGGCGGCTATGGTGGTGGAGGAGCAAGGCCGAACCTATGATGAAGAAGAACAAGTGCAAAAACCATGAATTCAAGCATAAACAAATGGAAAAAGGAAATAAAGTTTACCAAACTTTCTTCAAAAGCTATGGCCGAATTTTTTTGAGGAAATGAGAGAAAAAATAAAGTACGTGAATGAGAAATGAGGGTGGCAGCTGAAAGAATGAAGAGATATGGCCATTTGAGTGAAAAGAAACGTTAAAATGTGAAAAGGTGGGAAAATCAAAAGCCATAGAAAACAAAAGGTCACAAACCCTTTCAATTTACCTTTTATTATATATATAGATTTATGTAGCTGAAATAATAATAATATGAGATAATATTTCGAAATTTTCAACCAATATACAAATATATATAATATTTATCAATTATGTAAAGTAAAATTAAGGAAAATAATTAAAACAGTGAACTAGACTAGCAAAATTTGAAGTTAAATGAAATAATTTTTAGAAAATTCATATAAGCTTGTAAAGTATTTTTAAACATAAATAATAACATAAAATACAAATATATTCACAAAATAAATATTTAAAATTTAATTTAAATATAAAATTTTAATGCAGAAAATAGCAGAAAATGGGAAAACAGCCCTTAAAAATAGGAAATAAATACAGTAAATTTTGGAAAAATTATATTATCATTTTAAAAATTTTTAGAGATGAATTTTCACAAATAAAAAAAATTTAAAATAAAATAAAGAAATTTAAAAATGAAGAAAATGGCAGAAAATTAGAAAACAGCCTTTAAAAATAGGAAATCAACACAGTAATTTTTGAAAAAATTCTATTATTATTGTAAAAATATTTAGAGATGAATTTTCACAAATAAAACAAATATAAAATAAAATAAAGAAATTTAAAAATGAAGAAAATGGCAGAAAATTAGAAAACAGCCTTTAAAAATAGGAAATAAATACAGTAAATTTTGGAAAATTATATTATCATTTTAAAAATGTTTAGAAATGATATCACATAAATAAAACAAATTTAAAATAATTTCAAAATGAAATAAAGTCAAATTTAAATATATAGTCAAAATCTAGGGTTGTTACACTCTCCCCCACTCAAATCTTTTCGTCCTCGAAAAGGAAGGAAGCGGAGAAACAACAAGAAAGAGCAATAAGTTGGAATGCATCCTCGAAAGAAGGTAGGGAAAAAAAGATAGCTAGGAGGTAAAGCAGGTTGAAAGACAAGGATGAACCATTATCTGAACCATTATACATTTCAATTTAATAAAAAATTTTTTTTTTTAAGTATGATGAATAGTCATTTGATTCAAATCTGATGGTTCAAAGTAAACAATATTTAAAACATTTTAAATTTAAAAGGGAAAATAACTGATCAAAATATTCTTTATATAATACTTTATCAAAATACTTTTATAACTCGATGTCTTAACAAGTTTACTTTCGTTCCTGCAGACTCTGGCTATGCGTTGATCGGGCGCAAAGCTAGAATTCTCCAGGTACTTGGTAGACTTGTTTCAACACCTAGTGAAAATAATGAAAACACTTTTAAAACAGATATGGAAAGTACAATCCAAACAAATCAACCAAACCGAAACAGTTGTCTAACCATGGATCGCAGATACACAATGGTTACGCCTGGATCCCCCAGGAAACAATCCGTATCCGTAAGCTTTCTCAGCCCAGCGAGTTACGCCATGATGACGAGTAGAATGCAGGATACACAATGGTTACGCCTGGATCCCCCAGGAAACAATCCGTACCCCTAGGCAAGACTCAGCCAGGCACTTGCGCTACTCTTCGCGACCTACACAGATTGCAGGATACACAATGGTTACGCCTGGATCCCCCAGGAAACAATCCGTACCCCTAGGCAAGACTCAGCCAGGCAGTTGCGCTATGTAGTCGCGACATAAGACCACGGGGATCGCCGTGGAATTCGATGGACACTCGAGTATCATATCCGAAAAACCCAAATCAAAGAGAGAGAATAATATCGATAGAATGAATCCACAGTGTGGCCACAAAGCGGATATCAAGCAGAAGGCACTTTCCATATCTTTACTTCGAAAATATGTATCATATAGTACCCTTCAAAATCACTTTCAAATATCGTACTTATATAAAGTCCATTTTATATAAGATTTCATTTCAAATCAAATACTTTTCAAAATACTAGTATATCAAATCACACTTATATAGATTTCGATTATATAAGATTTCACTTTTCAAAATTTGGGTACCCTTTCAAATCAACAGTTCCAATTCAACAGTTTACGTATACAAATCATTTTTATATAAGTTCGATAGCTCCCAAATCAAGTATTAAATAAAACAGGTTCTCAATTTTAATTCATTTCAATAGTATTTCAGTTTAAAAATCATATATGATTTCACCACATCATTTCTTTCAAGTTATACATATTCAGTTTCAAAATTTCTTAAAACAATAGGTTTAGAAAATAATCCAAATTTCCAAATCCACAAAATTTAAGTCAAATAAATCCATTTCCATTTCAAACATGTATTCACTTCAAAAGTCATAATACTTTCAAAGTTATGAATCTTTCGAAACTAAAATACTTGAAATCATTACACTTTGAAAATCATAACATTTAGACATCATGCATTTGAAATCATAAAACATGCCCTTAATTCTTTTCATTTCAATTTTTTTTCAATTAAAACAAAATCTAAAATTTCCAATTTTAATTCAATTCAAACCATCAGTTTCAATTTAGTTTTCCAACAAAACCATTTCAAATATTATCAATTTCAAATATAGATTTGATTTACAAAATAAACTATTAAATCTTAAATATGTTTCAAGGCTTAAATATACCATATTTCAAAACTAAATTTCATAATTTCATATATCCCAAATTTTACTTCATTATTACTTACATATGTCATTATTCCGCAACATTACATTCGATCGCTCGCTTGATCACACAAGTCCGCTTTCGAACTAGTATTGTCCATTCGACGTCCCTAATGCGGACTTCGATATGGTTTCTTGACTAGAAGCCATCAGTCTCCTTGCATAGCCATATACTATGATAGAGAATTATAGAATCAAGCCCAAAATCCATATCAAATATTCGCCATCAAGAATCAAATGAAAAATCCTAACACGAAATGGTGCAATTCACCTCGAACTTGTGTACTCAAACTTGGATCAAATTAATTATGCGAATAAAACAACGTACGTACAACTTATGTATCTATTCCAACTTGTTAAATAAATAGTTTTATAAAGATGTTACTAAGTTAAAACATTTAAAACCAAAATTTTCTCAACATTTGAAGACTAATTTTTATCCAAAACATTTCAAAACTAAATTTCATATTAGTATAATTCAAAATAGTCTTATTTATTTACTTAACAAAACAGTTTCAACTTATAAAAAACCATATTATTTCATACTTGAAACATACAAACTAAACTTATATTCTTTATCAAATACCTTATACCTTTCAAAAAATTTAGCTTTGAAAAATTAACCTTGATTTGGAAGTGCTCGAATCTTAAAATAGTCGAAGAAGTCATATTTTCAATCCAAGAGTTGAAAATCAACACTAAATCAGTAAATCAATTTCAAAAGTTGGGTTTCAAAATCTGAAACTCGAGAACTGAACACCGGCTTACTTTAAATCTTTTCAAATATATATATATATATATATATATATATATATATATACGGATCTATCTTTCGAATATCAAACCATACTTCGAAATCTGAAATCAAAATTGGTTTCACAAAATCACTCGCATAGCAAAGCTACTAGAGTGGCCTCTCCCTCACTCAGAAACTCGAAAATCAATGTCGATGATGCATGCATTCATCATCGAAATTATTTTCCAGCGACATAAGTGAGTTCTGGACTTCAATTAACTTTGAAAAACTTCTTTGAAATTCCTTCGAAATTATTGAAATTCATTCGAATACATTTGAAACATTTCTTATTTGGAAAAAATATATATATCTTTAAATCATATTATTATTATATATTTTCCAAAATCTTAAAACCGATTTCAAAACACCGGAATTCGATTGCTCGAAATTCAAATTCAAAACCCTTCAGTTATAAACCATTTTTGTATAAATCAAGTTCTTATAAAATTTTCAAAATTTCAAATTCTTTCAAATTTTCAAATTTTCATTTTGAAAGGTATATAGTCCTTATCGAAAACATTTCACTTTTATATATAAAAATATGGCCACCCTTAATAATTTTGATGTATGCACCATTTCAAAATACAACCAAATACAAATTTCCAAAGGATGATTCAGGGAAGGATTTCAAACAAACAAAGATTCAAAATTAGAGGGACTCTAATCAAATAGAATTCTAGTTCGAAGATAAACTCAAACGAAGATGAGATAATTTAATTACCAAATAGAGGATAGATAAGCCTATATAAATCGCGGGCGAACTTAACCGGTCACCCGAGACTTTAGGAAAATATTCAATACGGAAATCTAAGGCAAATCGACCTTCGATCGCCAGAGAATAGAATCCGGGTAGAGCAGGAGATAGATAGCATCGACATCCGAGGATACAAAAATCTTCAGTGAATCAATGCCAATTGTAAAGGAGTTTCACCCATTTACAAATCATTCAAAGATTTACGGAATCATCGCTCTTAGAGAGGTCATTCCAAAGTAGAGTTACGAATGCTCCAAAATTAAAAGGAAAAATGGGGAAAACAAGACTGGAGTCCAGAACAAGTGGGAGTGTTCCAAAGTTCAAGGAATCCTAATCGATAAGAATCTTAACCAAGAGATTTCTAACAAGGTGGATACCGAAGAGATGAAGTTTAGAAAATCTTGATTTCGAAATAAGAACATTTTTATACCAAAATAATCTTTGAAAAATCTTTTAAAAATCTTTTTTAAAAATCATTTTATACTTCGAAAATACGTTCTCTCACAAAGAAAGGATCCTGAGATTGATTTCACTCATTCTAGGGTATTTCTACCCTATCTCTAATGAGTTTTTGCTCCACAGGCTAAGGTTTGCCTAAAAACCTAAGCTCTGATACCAACTGTAACAACCCGATATTTTCAGTCATTCGCATCCGCACATGTAGGACTTGAATTGCTCAAAATACCGCGTTGTAAATAAATTTGGAGCAAATGAAATACAATCACACAATCACAGACACAGAAATATCAGAATAACTCGCAGCGGAAATAAAAATACCATAGTAGTTCATGAAGCTACTATAACAAACTTTCAAAACATAATACATAATATTAGTCTGAAACATATACAATAGAAATCTAAAATACATAGAAGTTTATAAATACCAGAGCTGAAATAGAACAACAGAAACTGAAGGAAATAGATAACTAGACAAGCAGAATCTCAAGCGATTCCTAGCTCCAGAAAAGAAATCCAAAGCTAAGCTGTAAATACTCAGGCTGACCCGAGCGTAAAGTAAAACACAAAACACTCGAGTCAGGACAATATATACTTATATAATGTAAACCAACTCAAGTGAACTGTAGTAGAAATGCACAATAACTTAAAGGATGCTTGGGATCGCCCATCCTTTAAGAATCAGTTAAGCTATAAATTAATTACATCGCGTGGTTAAAATTTCAAAATGGTATTTTATACTTCAAAATCAAATATAATTTCAAAATTCAATATCATTCAAAATATCATATCTTCCAAACCACATTCATTTTTATTTAATTTAAATACCATTACAAAACACATTTCAAAATAGTTTATATTTCAAAACAAATTACTTCATTTTAAATCATAAAAATGAAGTTATTATATTTAATAATTAAATTATTAAATTTACAAAATTTTAGTCTTTCAAAATTCATTTATTAACTTAATTTATTAAAACAAATGAAAATTCAACTTTCGCAGCATTTAGAAATTGCTACGGAAAGTTACATTCAAAACAGTTCAATTTAACAAAAGATAGCATTTAAAAATGCTGTAATAGGATTACATTAGTTTCAAATAAAACCTAGTTAAATTCAACAATTATAGCATTTAAAAATGCTATAATAACCTTTAATTAAACTTAGCCATTTGGTTCATTATTATCAACTACAGCATTTACAAATGCTGTATTATCATTTACATTAGAAGTAATAGCATTTCAAAAATGCAGTTAATTAACTTCAAGTATTCAATATAATTTCACAAACAATTATATTTTTATTTAAATCATTTTTAGCTTATAAAATCATATAATTTCACTTTTAAAACAGTCATTCAAATACCCTTATATTCATGATTTTATAAAGTTAATCTCCATTCAAAAATCAAAATTTAATAATAATTCACTTATTAAATTCCAACATTAAATTTTAAATTCATTATATTAAATTTAACTTAACATTTAAGTTTAAAATTTTCAAATATAACTTAATTTCATTTTTTATTTACTTAACTTAAAATTCACCTTTAAGCCAAATTCACAAATTTCGAATTTTAGTTATATTTCCAAATTTCAACCTAAATATTCATTCATTTCACATTTTAACTTTATTCAAAAATCATTAATATATTATAAAATCATTTTAAATTCATTAATTCAAAATATCATAAATTAATCATATTTTCATATTTAATTTAAATTCCATTTATCACCAAATTATAGTTTCCAAAATAACTTACATTTCAGATTTTCTAACTTTACCATTTATTTATTTCACTTATAAATTTTCAGAAAATCAATAATGCTTTACAAAAATCATTTTTATCAAATCTAATCAAAATATTATAATATTTACATTTTAAAAAAATTAAAAAAAATTTAGAAAAACATATTTTAACAACGGGTCTGTATTTCATTTTCTAGCCTAGATGAGGTGATACGGGTAATATATCATTTCAACCCTTAATTTACAAAGAAAACCCGGGTTTGATCATTTCAAACCCGCAATCCCAAGTAAATGAAAATCATTGAAAATCATTCAGGCCTATCATTTCAGCCCATAACGATTTTCTCCTATTCTAAAGTCCATTCGGGTATGTATCATTTCAACCCATAGTGATACTAGTCTACAGGGAACTTGCAGTGTGATAAACTGATGAAAATAATCGAATAGCATGAAATAACAGTAACATATGGTATAACAAGTGTAAATATAGGTGTGAACTTCATATGAATATAATATAGCAGTTATAACAGGATGATATGCATTTACAGATTCAGGTGATGTCAGTTTATCACTATATAAGTGCATATTAGTCTGGTGAGATTTACTCACTGTTTTGAGCTGATGACACAACGACGAATTGCACAACGGGATCTACACAAGCACAAAAGCACGATACAGATACGAAATGGAGGAGCGAAGGATTAATTCCCTTGAATACAAATCAAACAAACAATATAACAATTATAAGGTTTCAGACCAAAAATACGATAAACGATGCTAGAAATTAAGGAACAACAATTAATCAAACACTTGCACTTGCTTCCACCATCACTATGCTCAGCCTATAGGGTGATAAGGTACTGCCATGGGGTGTATTTGGTCAGTTATGGGTCATATATGGTCGGCCTAGCAAGGGTAGTGAAGGTATGGAAGTTGCTATGTATGAAAATACAAGTACAAGGCAAACAAGTGGATTTTTGTGCAATTTCAAGCATCGGGCAAGGCTACAAATGGCATGGCCAGACCTTCTGGAGGCTAGGAGATGGTGTGGCAGTGGTTTTGGTTCAGGTATGAGCTGGAGAAGGTGGTGCAAAGGGCGGCTAAGGGTGTGGTGAAGTGGTGGAAGTTACAAGGTGTGAATACAAAGGGTTTAAGGCAAATAAGTGGCTTTTGTGCAACCATGGCTCAACCAAAGGACCATTGGGCTCGGCCCCTACAAGGTAAAGGTCAGGTGGGGTCTGGAGTGTCGGCCAAATGTGGTGGAGGGACTGGTGGTGGCAGCCAAGGAGGTGGTTTAGGTGAAAAATGAAGGGTATGTGCATAATGGTTCGGCTAGGCTGAACAAGTGGAGTGTTTGCATAAACTTTGTTGGATCTAGTCATAGATAACCATGGCATGGCTTGGTCAGTGGGCTGGAGGAGATGGTGACCTGATGTGGTGATGGTGGAGGCGGCTATGGTGGTGGAGGAGCAAGGCCGAACCTATGATGAAGAAGAACAAGTGCAAAAACCATGAATTCAAGCATAAACAAATGGAAAATGGAAATAAAGTTTACCAAACTTTATTCAAAAGCTATGGCCGAAATTTTTTGAGGAAATGAGAGAAAAAATAAAGTACGTGAATGATAAATGAGGGTGGCAGCTGAAAGAATGAAGAGATATGGCCATTTGAGTGAAAAGAAACGTTAAAATGTGAAAAGGTGGGAAAATCAAAAGCCATAGAAAACAAAAGGTCACAAACCCTTTCAATTTACCTTTTATTATTTATATAGATTTATGTAGCTGAAATAATAATAATATAAGATAATATTTCGAAATTTTCAACCAATATACAAATATATATAATATTTATCAATTATGTAAAGTAAAATTAAGGAAAATAATTAAAACAGTGAACTAGACTAGCAAAATTTGAAGTTAAATGAAATAATTTTTAGAAAATTCATATAAGCTTGTAAAGTATTTTTAAACATAAATAATAACATAAAATACAAATATATTCACAAAATAAATATTTAAAATTTAATTTAAATATAAAATTTTAATGTAGAAAATAGCAGAAAATGGGAAAACAGCCCTTAAAAATAGGAAATAAATACAGTAAATTTTGGAAAAATTATATTATCATTTTAAAAATGTTTAGAGATGAATTTTCACAAATAAAAAAAATTTAAAATAAAATAAAGAAATTTAAAAATGAAGAAAATGGCAGAAAATTAGAAAACAGCCTTTAAAAATAGGAAATCAACACAGTAATTTTTGAAAAAATTCTATTATTATTGTAAAAATATTTAGAGATGAATTTTCACAAATAAAACAAATTTAAAATAAAATAAAGAAATTTAAAAATGAAGAAAATGGCAGAAAATTATAAAACAGCCTTTAAAAATAGGCAATAAATACAGTAAATTTTGGAAAAATTATATTATCATTTTAAAAATGTTTAGAAATGATATCACATAAATAAAACAAATTTAAAATAATTTCAAAATGAAATAAAGTCAAATTTAAATATATAGTCAAAATCTAGGGTTGTTACATTAGTATTTTGGTAAATTTCACGCTGAAACGTGAAATGTGTTTATATATAATGATAAAAGGGTTTTCACGCTGAAAATTTTATAAATTTCTAAAGAAAATTGAGTCTAGTGCTGAATCATTTGATAAAATTAAAGGTCCTCCTGTAGAGGTTGAGAATCTAAAGAAGGTAGTTTATGACGAGTCATGAAGCATAAAAAACTGGGAAAATTAACAGTTATTCTAGGGCTGCATATTTTCTAAAAGTATATTTTCTATAATATTTTTATTTTTTTGTTTCTAATAATCTTTTTTTTAATATACTATTACTGCATGCTTAACTGAAATTAATGAGTTTATAAGAAATGCGTTCCTTTCAAAATTAGCAATCGAACGGTCAATTTTCCCACCATTGTGAGCTTATACTAATATAAGCTAATACTTAAACTTATTCTTTGATATACACTCTACTTTAGCAAATAACTCGGCGGTGTCACTCAGGTTGTTTGGAGTGTGCTTCCTTTAAGCTGTAGGGGAATGAAGCAGGGACATATTGCATGTACTAGCAATGTGATTCCTAGTGGTCGGATTACATGATCTAAGGCTGATGCTTGCAATGCAAATGTAAAGATACTCCATCAGAAACCTCCTCTCCCTAAACCCAATATAAGGAAGCAACAACTCTGTAAAAAAGTGAGAGATGAGAACAGTTATGCTGCTCAACCTGTGGTGTCTCGGTGCAAGAAAAGGACAGCGCTGAATGATGTAACAAACATTTGCTTTAATTCAGCCAAGGGATGCGTCAATGTTACAAAATCTCAGGTTCACATAAGTTGATGTTATTTTATTTTATTTTGTCTACATGCTAGTTAATCAAGTAAACCAACAGCTATTTCAGCCCAGTTTCCAGCTAGTATCAGAAAATAGAAATATGCACCTTCTTCTTTGCGTTGCCCGTTAAAATTTCAGCGTTGTAGTAATAGTGTTAATTTTTCATCTAAGTACTTTATCCAGTTTAGAATAATTATTATTTCATTGTCTATTACAACCCTTCCACTTAATGAATGCCCTTATTAGGGGTGTGCAAATGATTGGTTCGGTCTGAAATCGACAAAAAAATATAACCAGATTAACTATTCAACAAACAAAATCCGAACTAAACCGGTATCTTCAAAATAAAAACCGACTAAACTGGTTCGGTTTGGTTGGTTCATTGGTTGGTGCTTAAATTACCTAAGTGTAGTTGTAAACATAACATGAGAAGAACCGAACAAGCTGGTGAATTAGAGATGTACTATTTGTTAATTCACACTTGGCACCATAATAGGCTAACCGAGTTTGTATTAACTTCTTTTTACTATAATTTGTCGTACCAATGTTTATTTTTGGGATGCTAAGGTAACATATCAAGGACAACATTTTTTCATAACTATTTTTATTTTATATTCCTTATCGTATTCTAGACTAAAATTCAGATTGAATCACAAGTTCTTTTTAGTAATAGATTGAGGATTGGTTGAAAATGTTTAGACATCATTTTTTTGTGTTTTGCCTACAGCCAAGAAAGTGTTTTTTTGGTGTAATAAGAAAATCTTTCATGCAAGTTTTTGCTATAACTCTAACCTTGAACACCCTCGAAAGGATTTTTTTTCTCTATGAGCAGAAGCATTATAGGCACAAACAATTATCACTGCCATGTAATAATAATCTGATTACTAATATTTCTACTGTAAACATATCTAAGCTACTTAATGAGTACTAATTTTTATGTTGGATTTATTATTATAGGACAGGATGTGGAACTAGAGGGGTTCATTGTTCAGGAATCATGAGGTACCATTTTTGAAAATTAAAAAAGCATTTGATTACAGGCTTAGTGGTATTGGCATCAGATGTATTATTAAGATTGATATATAGTTGATAATAGGCATGCTTGTAAGTAGTGCATTCCTTGGATATGTACACATAAATATAAAGTAGTTGAGACTTATGCTTGCAAACAAAGGTATCTAGAAAAAATGTGCTTTCAAAAAGTATATTTTCTATAAAAAAAATAGGTTCTAATAACATAATTTTTTTTGTTAAATATACTATTACTGCATGCTTAATTCAAATTAATGATATTATAATAAATGCATTTCTTTCAAAACTAATAATTGAACGGTCGGTTTCTCCACCGTTGTACGGTTATACTAGTAGTGTTCTTCCCTCTATCCAACCTGAAAATGATCTTCCTTGTAATTTTATTCTCAATGCAAGCAAGCATACTTAGATGGTCGTGATCTTCTTGTAGTCATGCTTACAGTTCTCACGCATTTACATACAGCAATGCGTACAGTACCAACGTCGATTATGTAAGACGAGGGCATATAGGAGGTTATTCACGTGTGATGGCCCATAATCCGGATATACATGGATATATGTTTTATGCTCAGACCATAACCAACAAAATATTATGTTCACTCCACCCTCTTTCGTCGGCGGCAACCGAGCAAATGGATGACGCAACCAGAAGAGGCAAAAAGTCGCAGACTGGTTTGGAAAAAAGTGTATAACGGCAAAGAGTTTGCCATTATATGTTTATAACGGCAAACTCTTTGTCATTATAAACTATAACCCTAGTTATAAATTTGTAATGGTAAAGACTTTGCGGTTATAAAACTCAACCTCTGTTCACTCAACCATCCACAAGAACAGCTTCAACCAGCTACAGCAAAACGAACAAGTCACATCCGGTTGTTCCATGACTTGTTTAGCAACTGGACAAGTCATTGTTGGTTGTGCCCTCATGAGTTTGCTATATGCTGGCCCGACCCTTCTCCAAAGCAGCATCTCCTTCAAATCAGTCCCGGCATAAACCGGCTGGCGATTGGCGAAGCGAGGCAGCGGCGACAACTCCATCTCGGCATCATGTCCTTCAAATCAATCGACACGACAACAACTCCACATATCAAAGACTCTAATCGACGCAGAAGCACAAGTTGATCTAAGGCACAAATTCAGCCCCATTTAGGGCACAATTCTAGCACAGTTAAGTTAAAATTGGATAGTAGTTAATATTCGTGTCTTTATCATTTTGGAAAATTGGATAGTGGTTAGACTCATAGGAACAATTTTAGTTGGTTCTCTATTTTTGCCAAACTAGAGTATTGTGTGTACAAAATGGTCAGAGATGCTTCAAGTGGGTTAAATGTAGAAAGATTGAAGGAAAAGAGGTTTATGGCTTAAAATTTTGAACTGTGATGTTGAAATCACTGGCAGCATAAAGAAAACGGTGATACTGGTGAAATATTTGTACTTAAAAAGAACCGCGGTGATACCGGTGAAATATTTGTACATAAAAAGAACTGAGGTTTTGTTGAATGTTTTTTCAAATAAGATCCCCTACGGAGGGAGGGTCCGGGGGGGGGGGGGGGTGGTATTATTCTTTTGAGTGTTTCTTCTTATCTATGCAAGTAATCACAACTTGCACAGATAATCTCAATTGTATCCTGAAAGAAGGTTTTCGTTCTACCCACTGTGATAAAGAAGTGGAAAACATACTTGAAAGACAAAGATTATTTGCCTTGGAGTGATTAGTCTTATATTAACCTACTTTAAACAACAGGTTTGAATTTTTTTTATTTAAATAGAAATACATTTTATATCTAGATATAAAGAACAAGAACGAGTAATGGTAACATTTGAGAGGGATCTACATCTGCCAGTTAGTTGTATTGATGCATATGAACGGTTCCTTACTAGACTTAAAGGTGTCAATGACCCAGAAGCTAAAAGAAAAATCATTGGAAGTTAATTTATTTATATTTTTGCTGATTTTGCACTAGAATTGGAAAAGAAATCAGAAGAAAAAAAATCTGCTTTTCTTGTTCAAGGAATTCTATATCAAGATGTTATCGAGTTACGCCATCCTGAAATTGGAAGTTCCTTTCTCACATTAGTAATTTGCAAGATATGAAGAATGAATTTGAATGTTATCAGTTATTTTGCAAGTCAGAAGGTTAAAAAAAATGTTCCTAAGTAATTAACATTAATTTTGTTGTGGATGACTTAAATTATTGTTACAAATAAAGTTATTTCTTTTTCTCCTCTTCTCATTATTCATAAACATATAAACTATTTTGATGATTTAATTAATGACAATAGCATCATTTTTTATACAAGGACTTGTTTTTGCAAAACTTCTAGGACCGGCCCTATCTATGTGCTAACCGATTGTCAGTATAGCAGTAGATATTTAACAGAGCGAGAACGTCTTGATGTGCAGGATATCCTACTAAAAAATGGTTTTCATCTTCAGTATGAAATTTTTAAGTTTGATCAGTATACGTTTGATTGTAACTAGACCTGTCATAGAATAGGTCCGGGTAGCTTAAAATTCGAACCCAAGCTCGGTTACTGTAATCGTAACTTCAGCCCAGACCGTATCACTCCAGCCCGTACTGTCAGATTTTTTTTAAGCCCTTCGAGTAAAATTGATCAAAATGTTGATTCTATAGTCGAGTAATTGGTACAAACCTGGAAAGAAGTGTGTAAAATTAAGTAATATAAAAGGTTTATCTTATGACATTTCTGAGTTTACTAATAAGAAAATGATTGGCATTAGTTGGTTTGTCTTAACCCATTTCCTTTTGGTTTTTCTATTATGTAAAATATATGCATGGGTAACCTTTAATAGCATAAAAGCAATTATCTTTAACAATATGTACATGGGTTATCACTAATCTTATAAATGTAGGTTATCACCACAGTGGGTATTGTTCCCATGGTGGGTTAAAAACCTGGGTCTCAAAAAATTGACCCACAACTTTGTGGGTTTTAACATTAAGGATTAAACAACATTAAGGATTAAAAAACAAAGACACAAAGACGATTTTGAAGACTAATAAAATAAAGAAATTGTAAGAATGCTTTATCGAAAATTGGTATGATGATCACGATTCTAATTAGAGCGTGTATCACGAAGGTAAGTTACGAAAGAAACGATTTCTATATTGAATATAGACGTTTCCTAAGATTTAGATTTTGGATGTTGAAATGAATATTTTTTGGAAACTCCAACATGTAACTCCTGTTATTGTTAATGGACTTGGTGTTTCAGTTAAATACTATTTTCAAAACATGACCCACAAAACATAGTTTCCATGATAACCATGTGGTTTATATTAACTTCATTTTCGATCCCTTCTTGCTTAGGTGGCCTTAGTCCATTGCAGTTAAAGCGGGTTCTATGACGATAGAGATGCAATCGCTATGTACACTGATTAACAGTTTGGTCGGCAGCAGAACAAACATGGATGACCAGAACTTACCATAATGGCAGTCCACGACGAATTTAGAAATGTCTAAGTCCGGTAAAATTACTGTTTCCTTGAAACAATATTGCCTCCTCCACAACATTGAATGATGATGATCAACTGTTTTTCAAGCTGAAACGGACCGATCTCTGCAATTCCGAGCAATAACAAAATCAAGAGAGATTGAAAAAGAAGAGAGTGGAGAAGTATACAAGCTTAATAGATTATTTCGTATATTTTTGTTCTTTTGTCTGAAAACCTGTTTATAGAGTTTTCAAACATCTATTCAATAAAACGACAATGTGATTTGGAAATGTGGCGATTCTTTAACCGATCAACGTGACCGTTAAAATGACTGTAAGTGCTAAGTGCCTACAGGACGCTTGAAACTGTTAAATTTTGGTGATACAGAATCACAAATAGAGGAAAATAAATATGCAAAAGAAGGAAAGAGAAGATTTTATTTCCTCTAATTAGTAGGCATATTTGAGTATGTTTATTTCTCTCTCTAATTGACTAATCAAATTATTTTTTGTTATCCAATGTTAACTTAGATATTAAGTAATTGATTATGTAAATAGAGACTAGAAGAGAGGGCAAAAGTGTGGTGGAAAATCAATTTGCTAATTTTCTCTTCTTCATATTTGTTCTTTTTCTCCAACAATTTTAGTCATATAGATATTTTCTCCCTTTTTCAATTTGGTTATTGATTCAGTGGTATTTTGTTTACTTTAGCTTTGTTCTATTAATTTTAAACAAAATTTTGGTGAATCAATAAAGTGGGTGGTTGGGTGGAATATTTTGTGTTATTACATTTTGATTTCAATTCCGTCTTGTTTTCGATCCAAGTTATCTCTTTGTGATTTGGATGACAAAGAACCGTTGATAAAAGCTTCCACAAAGCGCTACTATTTTCGTGCCGGTTTGGAATCGAAGCACAGATCATCGCAAAGCTTAGAGTAATTTTGGTTGGAAAAATTAATGATGTGGGATATGATTTCGTTTTCAAAGATGACTATCTTGGATGGGAAAAATTGGGGTATTTCGAAGCCTAAGATGGATGATATTTTGTACCTCAATGATCTTCATGATCCAACTGATGAAGATGGAAAAAAGCCCTCCGATGTAGATGAGAGAAAATGGAAGAAGATGGATAAGAAGGCAATTGCTTTGATTCGTCAGTATCTTGATGATTCAGTTTTCCGTCATGTGGCTAGTTGTGAATCAGCGAAGGCTTTGTGGAACAAGTTGGTAGCTTTGTATGAGTCAAAGAGTGCTACTAGTAAGGCTTTTCTGGTTCGAAAGTTAGTAAGAGAAGTCTGTTGCAGAGCATTTGAATGAATTTCAAAATGTTATAAATCAATTTGCAAATATGAACGTCAATTTTGATGATGAGTTACAGGCTCTTTTATTAATGAGTTCGCTTTCAGAAAGTCGGAAAACTTTGGTTGTTTCATTGAGTAATTCCAATGCTAATGAAACTATCTCTATGGAAACTGTTTGAAGCAGCCTTTTGAATGAGGATCTTAGAAGAAAATGGTCAGGTATGAAATGTGACGACCCGACTTTGTACTCCCAGAAAATCGCATCATCTTGAAGAAAGAAAGGGATAGAAAAGAGAATAGAAAGAAGAGAAGAAAGAAACAACACATCAGAATCTAACAGCGGAACGAATAAACTATATTAATAACATAAATATTACATAGTTTACAACAATATCAGAGTTACACAGCCACACATCACATACTAGACAGTTATAAACACCTGTCTAGTTATACAACTCCATACAACATCGCAGAGAAACACACAGCGGAATACTCTATAGCTATACGCAGAAGCCTCCTGCTCCATTGCTCCTTCAGAATTCGTCAAGCCAACTTAAAATCCTAACCTGAATTCCCTTGACTACTCATAAAAATTTGAGTACCCAAGAGTTTATGAAAAACAAAAATAAACTCCGGGTCAAACATGGGTCTGGTGTGAGTAAACGGTTAAAGTTGCTTAACTTTAAAAAAAAACTTTTGAAAAGAAAGGTATCACGTAAGACTTCCCACACATAAACATGGAAAAGTTTTTACCTTACGCTAACCAAAATATTTGATAGGAAATTCTATGATATGATAATAGGGTCTAGGGTTTTCAAGTAAATAAGAAATAGCCGAAATTGTTACATTTTTTAAACTCCAGCTACTAGCCACAAAAGTGGGTAATCCAATCAAAACCGTTGGCGCTTATTGGATTTTGGATTCCATACAATGGCAGGGCTACTGGGGTACCGCCCGTCACAGTATGTGGCCTAGATCACCGTACCGAGGAGCCACCCTAACTCCCCTGCAACACAAAGCCGGACCCATTCCTTACTGAATAGTTCCGAATAAGACAACCCCGACGGTTGTAGCTATTCAACCGTCCACACAGCCGAAATAGAAGGGACCTCTAGACAGGGGTAAATCTTACTCTCCAGTGGGTGCGACCCACGAAGCTTTGCTGCACCTCCCCTGTTTTAGCCATTCTCGGTTGATGAGGCTTGAGGTTACGATTACCTTTATAAGACATATCACTTAGAATGCTCATCGTCCACCTGACGATGTGCTGAAAGCGTTCAATCCATACAAGTTCGTTCCGGGTTCGAATGAAACCGAAGGCATTATCTCGTTACACTCATTTTGGAATCACCCTCAGAGTTAACGACAATAACCCTTGCACTCTAAATCACCATCTCGAATCTATAAGGTCTATTCCGTCAAACTCATTACGGAATCACCCACAGAGTTATACTGACGTATAGCCCTTACACCTCGAGTCTTCACAAAGCTCCACTTTGACTCGCGACCTAACGTTATTTGGAATCGATGTGGTTTTCGTATATCCAATTATGGAAACCCGATCCCGGTCTCATCGAAATCCAAAGCGTGTCTTTTAAGTCCAAGTTGTTTTAAAGGTTTTAAAACAATTAAATTCAACTATCTATATATACACAGAATAGATAATTCACAGGCCACAATTGATAATCAACATTTTCAAATAACAGGTAATCCCTATAATCCATATCATAATAGATAATCCATATATCAACATTCCAAATTTGATAATAACAATTCAACCAAGCATCCATATCACACAACCATACTTATCTCATTTCTAAGATCACACAATATTCAAGATAATCAATGTCATCCAATCATTCATAAGCAATGATTAACTCAAACCACAATATAATTAATTTAAAATGAATTAAATAAATTACCTAATCACTTAATTAATTTAAAATTAATTAAAGTAATTACCTTTATCAAAATAAATCTTACTTAAATAAACATTAGTTAAATCAATTAATTAATCCTAATCAACCTTGATTAATTAACTCTTAATAAAGTAACTAATCCTTAATTATTTTCATTAATCATAATTAATTAATGAATCTTAATTAATTAATCATGCTTAGATTAATTGCTTTTAATTAATCAACTTAAATACAGTAATTAACTATTCTTAATTACTTCTTAATTACATTATAAATCCTTTGATTTATTACCAAGTAATAAACCTTTAATTACTTTAATAAGTAATTATCCATTTAAAATTTACCTTCCAACCAGTAATTTACCTAACTCAATTACCTCTGTAATTTATCAATTACTTATCTTAAGTAATTAACTTTATCAAAACTTTATTAAGTAATAATACTTAATCTTTGATCAAGTGACCATATTTAATTAATTAACAAATTAATTAACTTACTTGATTACACTCATCTCATAAAATCACATTGAGTAATCCATCCATAATTACTCATTAACCCAAATTAATCGTAAATTATCAGATTAATTATCTCCAACTATTAATTAATAAACCTTAATTATTAATCAATCCTTTAATACAAAGTAATTAATCACTAATTATTTCATAATTAATTAAACTTAATTAACTAATTAATGAACTCTTAATCATTAATTAATAAACTTAATTATTAATTAACAATCTTAATTACCAATTAATTATTCCACAAATGTAGTCAATTAATCCTTAATTAAAACTAATTAACCTTAAATAAAAATAGTTAACTAATTCTTAATTAACTAACATTATAAATTAATAATCCTTTAATTATTAATTATGAAAACCCAATCAAAACTTAATAAAACCTTTCTTAATTATTAATTAATTACTATTTTAAATTAATCCTTAATTACTTAAATAAATAAGTAATTACAAATTAATTAATCATTTGTCATTAATTAAATAATCATCTTAATTAATAGTTAATTAAATAAATAATTATACTTAATTAATTACTTAATTAACCCCTTTTAAAATAATAATTAAATAATTTAATTAAACTTGAAATTCCTTAATTAATCAACTAATTACAATTTATTAATACTTAATTAAATTAAGTTAAATTACAAAGAAGTCATTAATTACTTTTCCCTTAATTATTAATTAACAATTTTTTTATTCCAAGTAAATAAATTATCTTAAACTTAATAGTTAATTAATAAATCATTTTCCTCTAATGAATTTAAATAAAACATTTACTTTAAATTCTCCTTATATTTCAAAATAAGTTTTGAAATAATATTAAGGTTTTAAATTAAGACATTTCAAATCCATTTAAAAAACACAATTCATTTCAAAACAATAATTTAACTTAGCTTAAATTATTTAGAGTTTAAAACTTTATTTATTTTAAATTAAAACCTGGTTGAACAATAAATTGGTTTCAACCCATGTATACTTGGATTCAAGTATAAATACCTATTATTTTTTTAAAACAACCTGCACCTTTAAAATTTTAAAACTGTTTTAACTTAAAACTTAAACTGTTAAACAACAGTTTAACACTGCAGCCCAAACCCAGAGATCAAACAAGTATTACCCCGAGCCAACAACCAAAATACACGAGTTTTCTTCCCTACTACCCGAGTCCTACTTCGAGAAACAAACGAATCCAAACAAACCCAACTACAGTCGCCATTTCATCTCCGTGCAACCTGCACCAGTGCCGGCTCCCCTCCGACCAACGTCGAACCCACCAACAAGTCTCTCTACAACCCTACAAACATCTACGATCAACCAAACTTCGATTCATGCCTCGATTCAAAATCGAGAACTTCAGGTGAACTAAGCCCAAAACCCATCACCAACAATCCCTAAAAATCATCGCCTCCGGTCAACTACAAATGCCACAACTCCGGCCATAGGTCACTGACCCACCACGCATCCTTCACCCAAGATTTCATACGTCTCGATGCAAAGAGGAAGATGCAGTAGACCCATTAACAACAGACCCCAAAAACTAGGTTTAAAACAAATTTTGAGCAAATTCAAATTTCACAGTGTTTTATAAATTCTTCAACTATTTTTGCTAAACTCTCTGATGTCTCACCTAACTCCATCATCCATCTCGAGTCATTCGAATGCACAGATTCAACAGAATTCACCAAAAACCCATTTCCAGATAAAACCCCAATTTCTCATTCAATACCCCATTGAAAATTTTGATTTTTTGTTTTAAAAATCATAATTTTTAAAGACGATTCAAAATGTATATCCCAATCAACATAAATTAACATTTGATTTCAATATTTGGTATAAATTTTGCTACTGCCTTATTTGTTTCCAAATGAAACTTTAAACCAGAACATAGCTTTATTTCCTTGTTCTTAGTTTATATTAATCTAACTTATTTTGCTTGAAACAAAATCCTAACTGTTGTTTAACTATAAGTAACTTGAAGTTCTGATTTCATCTTAAACTCTACAGTAAGTAAAACAGAGAAGTTCAATGCAATCAAGTATGCACAGTTTAAAAGCATACAAAACATATTAACATTTATATCTACACAGAGGCAAACTTATATAAATATAAAATAAACATCATCACAAACTCATAGCAACAGATAATTAACTTCTTAAATTTTTAGTAAAAATGTTTACTCACCTCAATTTAAAAGAAGACAGTGCAGAGATTTGATGATAAACTGGAAACTGCAAAAGACTTTGAACTTGATGCTTTTAAAATCAGGAGTACTTGAAAAAAAATGCTTGGAACCCTTTTGCTTCAGATTGCCTCTTAAAAACTTGCATGCATTTGAAGATTGATGCAGACATGATTGTTAACAGAACTTGATTTGTTTACAAGGCTTGATGTATAATTGTTTGAGGATTGTTTCAGGTATTTCAACTTGAGTTTGAGGAATTAATGCAAATTTTGTTTTGAGAACAACTGCAGGCATGTAGTTTTTGATTTGAGAAATGATCTTTGTTTTGAAAATAAACTGCAGATATGCAGTTTGATTTGCACTTCAATGTTTCAGGTTTTTGATTAACAAGGTTTGAATTGAGGAGTGTTTCAAGTTTTCTTTTGAGCATTTGTTGAAGAATAAATTCAGGCTTGCAATATGGTTTGAAAAGTGAATTTCAGGCTTTGCATAAAGATAGTTACAGGGAAAATAAATTTGCAGATTTTGTTTGAGGATTGATCAGATTTGCATTTCAGGTTTTCTGGTTTTGGGTGTTTAATTTGAGCATGGATTGAATCGAGGAATGTTTTTCTGATTTTAGAATGAGTGAAGTTGCAAGGACATTCTAATTTCTCTTAGGAATGAATCAAAATGTTTAAAGAAAAAGAAAGTGAGGAGAATATAGTGTTTATATAAACAAATTTTCAGATTTATAAATTAAAAAGAAAATAAAATAAACACATGTACACTTGTCTCAATCTCATGCATTTGTCAATACTTGTTAACAAAGTGTTTTAAGATACAACACATGTCCTAGTTTATTTAATTCTATTCTAAAGAAATTTAAAACCCTTTTAAAATTAATTTCCTAATTACTAATATGTTTTCTAAATTTAAAAATACTTTTCTAATTAAATATCTAATAAACAAATACACTTACACATTTATAAATGTTTGCTAAATTTATATATAAAAATACAATCTTTAAAAAGAAAGAAACTCAATAAGATTTAAATAAAATTTACATACAATATTTCAACTCATCTTAAAAATGCTATTTTAAAAACCTTGTATTTATTCTTATTAAATAAATACCATTCCAAATTTCTAAGATAAATTTTTATAAAACAAAATCTTATTTTTAATTAAAAACATTATATATATACTTTAAACTCAAACTATATTAGTAATATGTATGTATTTCTTTGAATTCAAATTTATATTAATTTTCAAAGTCAATTTTTAAAAATCAAATCTAAAATAAATTTTAAATGAATATAAACAACCATTTTAAAACCAATTTATAACCATAATTAAAACATTATATTATTATTACTTGGTTAATTATCTTTGAAAATAACAATTTATCAATTCAAATAATTTTAAATAAAGAGATTACCAGCATTTTAAACTCTCGGAAATTCCGGGATATTACATGAAATCAATTCAAAATGAGGCTATGATGGGAAGAGACTCGAAAATAGATACAATTTGAAAGAAGAAGGACGCTAATGGTAAATGTGTTATCACTTGTTATTATTGTAATAAGAAAGGTTACATACGCAGCAAGTGTTATGCTTATAAAAGAGATCAGAAAAAGGCTGCCATGGTGATACTAGTAATGATGCACATGCAGGTTTTGCTGAAGGTACCGATAGTGATGCTTCTTGTGATGTCCTCCTTAGTGAAAATAAGCCTTGGAAGATGGATTCGAAAGCCCGTTTTCACATCTGTAGAGATGTGAATTGTTTTTCTTCTTATAAGATGAGTGTTGGCATGATTAGGACAGCCAATGGAGAAGAGCTACCGATTTGTGGTATTGGATCTATCAGATTTCGTATGCATGATTGTGTAGTTAGAGAAGTCTCTAGAATGAGACATGTACTCACTTGTTCGCATAATCTAATTTCCCTCGGTTAGTTGGATCACCGTGGTTGCACTTATGAGACTCAAAGTGGATTTTTGAGAGTGAAGAAAGGTGGTCATGTGAGGATGAGAGGAGTATTTGGACGAATGAAACCTTTATAGCTTGGTTGGTTCTGTAGTTGACAATGGAAAGCGAGTGATGATTGAAGGACCTAGTCCACAACAAGGTGGAGAGGTTAATGTGGTCACTGCTTATGATTCTATCATTGAGGATCATATTTTAGATAGGAGTCTTCATGTTGATGATACTCGAGGAATCGATAGTGATCAGGTAATGAGCTCAGATCGAAGTGATAGACCGGTGTCGAATTGCAAAATCCATAAAGGCAAGATGGAGATCATTGTCGTATTACAAACGTTTTTGAGACCGGATTTGTATGGTGCGCCTCATGTGGGAGATGCATCACTTGCAGAAGGTGGTTGAGGTTTGTAATTTAGTGTGGTTGAGATATGAGGATTTGTGATAGATCTAGATATGACATGCTTGATATGTTGGAGATATATGATTTTGCATCAAGGTGGAGTGTTAAATTTTGGTGATACAAAATCACGATAGAAGGAAATAAATATGCAAAAGAAAGAAAGGAAAGATTTTGTTTCCTCTAATTAATAGGCATATTTGAGTATGTTTATTTTTCTCTCTAATGGGCTAATCAAATTATTTTTTTCCATCTAATGTTAACTTGGGCATTAAGTAATTGATTATATAAATAGAAACTAGAAGAGAGGGTAAAAGTGTGGTGGAAAATCTATTTACTAATTTTCTCTTCTCCATATTTGTTCTTTTTCTCCCACAATTTTAACCATATAGATATTTTCTCTCTTTCTCAATTTGGTTGTTGATTCAATGGTATTTTGTTTAATTTAGCTTTGTTCTATTAATTGTAAACCAAATTTTAGTGAATCAATAAAGTGGGTGTTTGGATGGAATATTTTATGTTATTGTGTTTTGATTTCAATTCCGTCTTGTTTTCAATCCATGTTATCTCTTTGTGATTTGGGTGACAAAGATCCGTTGATAAAACCTTCCGCAAAGCGCTACCATTTTCATAACAGAAGCGCCGACTCTCACATGCTTCACGGACGTGGGAACGCACCACCCTTATAGTCCACATGGTGGTTCATACTATATTGTCTTATAAAAATTATAGCAGTTTCCATATCTTAGTATATAACCACTTACATTGTCACATACCCGAAGATGTGGGACTATCCCTATTTTGTAGGGCATTAGTACCCTATTCTTTAAGTCATTTAATACTTCGTTCATTTTCCTAACACAAGATGCAAAAGGTTATCCCAGGATAAAGCGGAGATATAGCGGAAAGCAATGTAGATGAAATAAACTTCATTACATATAAAATTAAATATTTAATATTAACTTATCTTCGTTCTCACATCATTTGTATATGAAAAGAAGTATTGTTTAATCTTATATAGCAAAACCGAAGAATATCATGATTTATGCATGCTAGATTTGGTGACTATAATTGATTTCTAATTTATATTGAAAACTTGAGTCTTAAAATTAGGTATTTATCCTAACTTTGTTGAATTGATTTAAAAGAAAATCAGTCAATTTTGTATATTAATGTTGCTAAAGCGTGTGCTAAAAAATCTTAACTGAGCAGATGTGTCGGAAAATAGCGGAGCTTAAAGCGGATGCATTGTTTAATAGCGTTAAATTAAATTAGCGTACTAGTCGAATAACACTATGAGCTATAACGGATATTTTGTGGGACTCTAGCGGAGGCTTAACTCCACAGCCTTGGTCTTATCATCGATCTTCCAGCTCGCACGTCTTTGCATACTATAATGTGTACAATAACAACGTAGATTACACAAAATGGGCTTATGAGAGGCTATTTGAGATTGTTGCTGCGGTGGTTGATTTAATAGATCAAGAACATGATTTCCATCTTCCATGTGACACTTTCAGGTTTGATTTATGTTTGGTAATAGCATCTTGTACTATTCTTGTCGTCTTGTTCTTTAGTTTTTTGACCATTGCAATAACTGATAAGAAATCTAGGCACATATGCAATGAAAGAAATTTGTGATTATGATGTAGACGTTTCCAAGTACTTCTATTGATGATTTGTAAAATACCATGCTTGACACCCACAATGCTCTTGCATGTAAAATTGAACTTTAACATCGATAGGGCTGTTAGTTTTGTACGAGTATGTCCGATGTTCGGGTCCGTGGCCGAAATACATCTGTCCGAGTTCGTTCCATTTTCAATTAGGACACGAGCTAGGACAACAAAATTTGTACGAGCAAAAATCTCGTCCGTTCCGTGTTCGTTCGAAGTCGTCCGAATTTCTTATAATTCAATATATCTTCTATGTTTCACGTATGAGTCCAGCCAATTACATTTAAGACACGAGCGAGGACAACAAAAATTGTGCAAATATAAATCTCGTCTGTTCCGTATCCGATCCGATTTTATGTAGAATAGAAACTGAACACACCACCGTCCAGTTCGGTCCGACCGATTTACAACCTTAAATATGGAATGAAATTTTCTAATTCATAATAAAATACAGTTTGGACATTTTGTTCATTAATGGATATGAAATCTAATTCATATTAGGATCTATGAGTGTTGTATAGGATATGTGAAAATCGTAAGTGAAATATTTTTAATAAAATATTTTGTTTGAGTTATTTTTCTTTTAAGCAAAAAGGAAAAGAAAGAGAAGAGAAAGTGAGATTGAGAATAGTGGTTTTTCAAGAGAAAACTGGACCCTTTGGTTATACTAAATAATATTGTAAAAGTGAGCGATCAATGAACGGTAGTATATTATATTACTAAAAAAAATTGTTAGATATGGCATTATAAACCGGTCTACCAATTTCAACTTATTCTTCATATGCGACATGGTTATTTAACCAAACCTTTATTTGAACAATTCGTCGCATCATTTAATTTATTTCTTTTTGTTTAATTTTTGACCAGTCGTCTCTTCTCATATAAAGTGTTGTTTTTCTAGCTACATTTGAATACTTTTTACACATTTTTTGCTTAATTCTGCATTCATTTCACCAATATTTGCAAAACATCGTTGGTTTTAAAAATATTTGCAATTCTCTCAAACAATAAATATTTGCAGAAAAACTCAAAAAAACTGCAAATTATTGCGATTTAATCTTCAAATATTACAAAGTGTTGGATTTTTGTGACTATGTGCAAATTATTGCTATTCTTTTCTCATTTATTTTGCAAATATTCGTTGTTTATGCAAAAATGAATGAACTCAGCATTGTCTACATTTTTTCTTAATTTTATTATAATACCTCTTTATACTTTCTTGTGTGGACATCCTTATACCCCTATATCGAGCATAAGTGATATATGATCCACTCGTAGATGATCGTCATCATTTCTCCCTCCTAGTCATCATGAATTCCTTACAAACTCGCATAATGCATCTACAAAAGGGGGCGATGGGCATGTCCCATATAATATGCTATTGTTGAAACTAGGCCAGCTTGCAGCGAAAGAAATAGGTGAATTTCAAAATTTTAACCATTTTGGATCTTTAACGGGCCTATGAAGTCTAAATATACTTAGAACTTTTCTAAGTTTCTTTTAAAATCAAATTTTATTTAACTTCATAAATAAAGTTTCACTTTAATTTAATGTGTATGTAAGTTAGAGCATATCAATTATACTCTTATATTCAAATTTGTGTTTAAAGCTTAGTTTTTGAATTTATTCAGGCAAGAAAATATTTTATTTCCATTCTCTTAACTCATTTAATTAATGAGGTGGTATAAATTTATTTACAGAATGAAACTTTTCATTTTCTTTGTCTTAAATTACTCTATTAATGAGGGATCATAAAATAAGATAGCGAAGAAACTTTTCAATCCTTCTCTTAATTAAATTATATATTTGATTAATAAAATAACATTAATGACTAAGCTAAATATGACATGAATTGTAAATATATCCACAGCAAATATTATGCAAGTGCAACATACATGGAGTGTGCATAATCAGTGGTAATTGATATGTATACATAAAATAAACAAGAACAAATTAAATGGTTATTACACAGAAATTGAAATGGAAATAAATAATGGATGACAATGGTGATTGATGCACTTTCCATTTTAGAAAACTTAATTAATACGACATATTAATGACAATCAATAGGTACCATAATGTAAGAATATAGAAGATAAATAATGAAATGTATGTATACGTTATTGTGTTAATTAAATAAGAGAAATTGTTTCATGCTATGACAAAATATGTAAAGTAAAATAAATTTTATATGAACATATACAAGTAGATCCAAAAATGTATATATGGAATTCAATGAAAATTTTCTAATAATTTAAATTAGATAGTTATTACAGTCAATTTCAAAACTTTTATTTGTCATTAAAATTTATTTTATTCATATGTAAGTACTTAATGCAATAAAGGGCGCAAGTAATACACACACACATATATATTAACATCCAAAACTAAAATTACACTTTGTTATAAAAGATTAAAACTTAGATCTACAATCGAAACATTGTATTGATTTCATGTAAATTTCATTTTTAACTTTAAACATAATTCATTCAATAAACATGAAAATGTAAATTTTCAGATTTGAAGAAATGGAATTTAAATTAAATGTTAAAACATAGAACTAAAATAAAACATTGTATTTTAAAATATATAGATTTAGTTTCAATTTAACAAAGTAAAGAAAATTAGCTAATCAATTCTAACATATAAACATTCAGGTCTGAAGAATTACACTTTAATTAGAATGTTTAAAAACATAGATCTACACTTAAATATTGTTTTAAAAACATAAACAAATTTAATTTTGCTCTATCGAATGAAAATTCAATCATGTAATTCAACAAAAAATTCTATCAATTTTTGATCAAGCAAGACAGTAATACATCATACAAATTATGAAAATTAAATTAAATTTCCATCAAACATTGCAAAATCACCATCTATATATAAAAAATGACATACCTTGCTACCCAATCCTTAAAACACACCTTGTTGATGTTGCCTTTGATTTGCACCTTCAATGAAGAATGCTTCTAGATCCGATTGAATTACCTTATGATGTTGCCTAGAAATCACACCTTAAATGATGATATCTCCTTAGACCTTCAATATCTATGCCTTATCCTTGCAAGAGATGGATGAATCATTTTTTTGTTTTATTTGATTTTTTTATTTGAAGTTGAAAGATTCTGAAAATTTGTTTTTTTTTTCCATGAAAATTTAGGAGGAGAGAAAGAGATAAAATGAATGAGAATGAAAATGAATCGTAGACATAGTATGAATTGGAAAATATGTTTTATTTGAAAGAACGAAACTTTTCTCATTTTTTAATTAAAACTTCCTTAATTAATTCCCTTGATTGTTTTTCTCTCTCCAATCCTTTCTTTACACGCATGTTGTCAAATGACATAAAATTTTCATAAATCATGTCATCAAATGACATAAAATTTACATAAATCATTTCATACATTATCTTTAAATTACATTGATATCGTATACCAATGCAGGCAACTATAACTTTTATAAATGCATTAAAATAAATGAAAAAATCTTTCAAACATCAAATAAATAATAATTAATATTTCTCAAATATCAATTAATTTAATCAATTTACAATATCCTATAAATTAATTAAATCATGTGGTTTTCCAGAGAATTCATTATTACGGTTGTACGACTCCAAGGTGTAAATTTTGTCGGCGATTAATATCAAACTATTCGAATATTAATGTTCACATGTCACTTAGTAGGTGGTGTAACATGTTGATTGAAGTTATCACTTACGCATCTGTTGGTAATATCCAATTTTACTTATTATAAGCGGTACCCTATATTGACAATTATTTACGCCAATTCTTTTCGACAAAACTATATCACATTAGGACAATAGAATTTGGTAACGGTCAAAAATCCAGTATCGTCAACATTCAACTTTATAGTCTAAACACAAAGTCATTGTTCAATAACAACAATTATTATTAACCGAAGTGCTCTGGCTAGAGACTTTGACTTTAAGTTTACTTCAGTTGACCGTGATGCTAACCTCATATAACCGAGGAGACAAATCCTTTCTTGAATAGTGTTTCACTTTCAATGCTTCCACTCGACCCAACTATAGTCGTTCGATGGATGTCGCGCCATGATTTAACTATAATCAATGCGGAGCTTCCACATTTAAGATCAATAGTATGCTCAAATCGAGAGAACTATGTTAATTAGTCACATCGATATTCTCTGCTTGACGTTAGTTATATTAACCAATAGAAAACTATCGAGTGAGTCATTCCACAGTTATCCAATAACTATCAATGCGTAACCTCTTGGTGTCCCCATTAGACATGAGTAATACACTACCCAACATTTGAAGAGCGTTACGTACTCTAGTTTCAACGGATACATCAATATCCAGTTTCAATGCATCTTGACTAGGAATATTTAAAATGATACATTTGTTTCATTGTGATAAATTACTCATGGTTACAACACTTTGTGACTACTATCACAAAATATACCACTTATGGATTTTCTATTAAACATACTTCTAATTAAATTGATTAATTAATATAACCACTTTATATCAAGTAAATAATAGAAAGAAAATACCTTTATTTTGAACAAGATTAGTCAACGAGTTAGATATGTGTAACAAATTATATAATTGCCCCTAGGGCATACCTCTAACTCTATCAATCTCCCACTTGCGCTTGGGGTCAATTATGAAATCTTATTCCAACTTCTCCAATCAGTATTCTTAAAGCCAATTGGATCTGTTCCTTTGTGATTGGGTATGTTATTATGTTTTAATTATCTACCCCTCAATCAGCTCTCTTCGATGGTGATAAACTGCTTTATTATGTGAAACGATTCGGGGTATGTCTCTCGACTTCTTGTGAGTTATAAGTTCTGTTACAAACTATAGTGCGACATTGTTATCATACAACAATGTTACGAGATTCTCAACATTTGGAATCGGCTCGGTTATAAATTTGCACACTTATATTTTTTGTATACATTGTTTTTATCGCGACGCTATTCAACGTGATGTACTTTAGCTTTTTTCAATGAATTGGCCATGGTCTTCCATTTGGAACATTTCCAACTTAAAAATTGTTGAATTGAATTTATTATTCACAAACTATACTCAATATCACTTTTGAAGTATGAGTCCGAACACTCTTTAATAAGGAGTTTTTGTTTCGGTTAATAATCTCTAGTATTTTCATAAATAGACAAGAACACTTCAAACAACCATTTAGTGATATCAATTTGGATTTGATATTTGCTTCATGTATCAAATACATAAACAAATCACATTATCGTTGTGACGACTAGGAAATTTTTAACATTTGAAATGGAATATTTAATTGATTTTATATATTTGGAAACGTTTAACTTGAATTTCGAATATAAATATGAATTTGGAAATTAAATTATTGAATTTAATTTATTAAAGTTGGAAAAAAAAATTGAATCTTCAATTTTATGCTAATTAAAAATAATTCAAAGGCTTAGAAAATCTATAATGATAATATTGAGGATAATGGAAGCTTCAAAATTGAATTTGAAATTAATTTGTTCAGTATTGGATTATATCGTTTAAATCGATATTTAAAAATAGCCTTCCGATGCACGGTCTCGGAATTTAACGAAACTAGTTCCATTGGATCTGTAATATTGAATTATTATCGGATTTCAAATTTCGTAGCTTTCGAAGTTATCGTGTGATCGTACGAGATATAAACGCCTAGACAATAATTAATCGATTTAATATAAATTTATATACTCTAGTCAACAGCCGAAATTTCATCCCATCAGCTGGTCTTCTTTCCCATCAGCCTTTCATCTCGGCCGACCTCCTCTGAAATAAGCCACCCTAGTAATCGATCCTGTCTCCTTTTCTTGTTTAAATCACGCAACCTCCTTTCTTACTCCCTCAGTTCGAAAAATCAGAAATTGATGGCTGAAGCCTGAAAGAGAAAAAAATTACGTCCCTCTTTTCAAAATCAACTTTCGTTTCCAGCTTCTACAAATTAAATCGAAATCGAAATTGGAATCATGGTGGCCGCGATTTCAAAAAGAAGAGATAAAAATGAAAAAAAGGGAAAAGTAACTCGCGACTTCCTGTAACAATGGCGACAAGGTGCTCGCGATGCTATGGAGCGCGAAGTGATCAAGCAAGTGTAATCGTGCTCGCATGCGCGCGCATGGGTAGACTTGGGCGACTTTGTCGGCAATGAAGCATAGGGTTTCGAACGCGAAGGCAAGCTCGCGCGCGATGGCATGGCCGCGATTTCGTTCTAGTGTTTAGGAAAGTTGCAATTTTGGGCGGCTGTGGGTTCGATTTTCAGGCGAGTTTGTCACGAGGTTGGGTGGTTTGAGTCGCGGAGAATGGTGGCTTTGGAGCACGTGACATCAGGATTCGTTGTGAATATGGGATTGGGGCATCTCGGGTTTGAGCAACAGGTATTGTGATAATCCGAATTTTAGACATCTGATAATTTAAATTAACTGGATTGAATTAATAAGAATAATTTTCTAAAATCATATATATGTATGTATATATATATATATATTGAAAGTTATGTTTTGAAATTAGCATATATGTATATGCACTTATTTTAGGATAATAATAATAATAATAATAATAATAATATAAATAAATAAATATATAGAATTCAATCTTTAAACAAATCTTTGGAAATTTATATACATGCATACGTATATATATGTAAGATTGGTTTGTAAATATTTAAAGGTGAGATTTAATTAAGGATTGAAATTGGTAAACCACATACATAGATATACTAAATATGATTTGGCATAAAATTATGTAAAAGACATTTTTATCATATAAAGTACAAATGTAAGTAGATTAATAAACATAGTTTATAATTTAAAACATGATACCTAAATCTTTATAAAACACAAGTAATATAATATAAGTAATAAAAGGGTACACACATTTTAAAATAATAACAATTCTCATGCTTAATACAAATGTTGATATATAAAGTCTTTTAGTGACAAACGTTAGGTTATTGAATAAGTGTCAAATTTTTACCTTTTCTTTTAGTTTTAGAAAAAAAATTGGATAAAAACAAACTAAATATATTTTTATTTTGTTTTCCCTAATTTTCTTTCCTCAAGCCTATAATTCTCAAATCAGGAGAACAATTTAAAGAAAAAAATCAAAATCAAAGGTTTGTAGAAAACTAAATTTATTGCAAGAAATCTGAAGTTATAATCCATCTCAATCTTCTTTCATTCATCTTCTTAACTGAAACTGACTGGGTTGATTCAGAATGCAAGCATCAAACTTCCAGTTAAACCCAGATAGCAATTTCCAGATTTTTAAAGTCAAGACTGCCCCACTGTTCAACATACAGGTGAGTAACTTTTAAAATTTAAAATGAATTGGGTTGTGTTAACGCTTGAATTTGAACACTAACACCCCGATGTATGAGTTGTAATTGTGAAAGCACCACCCGACGACTCGGGAACAGATTACAAGCAGATAATAGTAGAAAAGCGGTAAACAACAACAATTTTATAGTGGTTCGGCTTTAGGGTATAGCCTACGTCCACTTTAAGTACTTTTATTAATAATCTCGTTACAAGATGATACAATTCTTCCCAAATACAATACACTTTGAATTACAAGATACTTAGAACAAGTAGCTTAAACTTCGATGGAGATGAGAGTTTTCGAATCCATGTTGGATGTATGTGATCTCTTCTTGAAGTTGTTTGTAGCGTTCTTAATATCTTGAGAGCTTCAAGTGTTGGATTGGATTAGTTTGGAATGCAGCAGAGTAACGGTGTTTGAAGGAAATCAGCCAAAAAGTCCTTTTTTCAGTTGGAATTAGGGGTGTATTTATAGGCTTTGCTCAGACTTAGGTCGTAGGTCGTGACCGACCTAAGTAAGGTCGTAGGTCGTCTCCGACCTATGAAGCTCCGGTTTTCCTTTTTCATGAGTGGGCGCATGCTTATTTGCACAAGTCCTAGGTCGTGAGCGACCTATCCCCCTGTGGCACAGCATAGTCAACTTTTTTACTCTGGCATTTAGGTCGTTAGCGACCTACCCTAGGTCGCGAGTACTTTCCTGTAGCCATAGCTGATCTTAGGTCGCTGAATCCCTTAGGTCGCGACCTTTCTTAGGTCGAAGCACTCCTTTAGGTTGTGAAAGCTTTAGGTCGCTAAGCCAATCATGCCGTTAGGTCGCAGAGTTCCATAAGTCGAGACCGTCTTTAGGTCTCATTCACTCTTAGGTCGCGAAGCTTGATAGGTCGAAACATCTTCTGAGTCGCAGCCTTCCTGTTAGGTCGCGAGGCTTCATAGGTTGCGGCCTCCTTTAGGTCGCGAAGCATTTTTAGGTCGTTCTCCTTTTTAGGTCGAGCCATCTTTAAGTCGCAGCCTTTTTTAAGTCGCTAGGTTCTTGAATTGGCTAGGTCGCTACATTTTCCTTAAGTCTCTTACAGAAGGGAGTTAACATTTGCCCCTCGAAGTATATGACTTAGCCATAGGTCGTGTGCTTCGACCTTCTTAACTCGCGTTCTGAAGAATTGTTAGGTCACAAACAACCTAAGGAGAAAGTTAGGTCGCGTAGTGTCGGTTCGCGTTCTACTGCCCCAGAATATAAATACCGTAGGTCGCTCCCTCCCTTCTTCATCTTCTTCAGCATCCATTCTGCCATTAACAAGCTTTTGAACTTCTCGAGGACGATTCCAATCAGCTCAATCCTTAGACTTTTCCATCATAAGATTGCGTAAGTGAATTCTATCAACATTCAACTACATCCATCATCAAACCGCGAATATTCCACTTGTGATTCTTAATACATTTTTGTATGCTGCTTTTTTCCATAAGTCGCGACTCGATTAACCTTTTGATTGAGTTATCGTGGTGATTCTTGTGAATATAGCAATACATCCGATGTATGGTGGTTTTGAGGCAATTCGAGTTGGTTCTTTCGAGTCATTTGTGATGATGTGGGAGGAAGATTGTAAATTACAGTGATTCGAATTAGCTGGTTTGTAACTTTGGAAGAGATGAGGAAGGCTCTAATGGGTTAACGGGTTAATGGTGGAGATGATATGGCAGCGTGTGAGTGGAGAATCGACCTTAGGGGTGTCTGTTTGAATGTGAACCATGCGACCTAATACTAGCGATCTAACTCTCTCTTGAATGAGATAAAACTTAAAGCAGAGCGACCTCAGAACGACCTAAGAAAGTAACGACCTAAGTTTAATGATGATTGAAATCTTAGGTCGCGGCTAAATCCCTGAATGACTGCAGAGGGACTTAACATGTCAACGACCTAACTCTTTTGCGCCATAGGCTCTAGGTCGCGGCCGAGCTAGGACTTGAACAAATCTGCATTGTTTTGAACCTCTTGAACTTGCACAGGGCGACCTAATATAGCCTTGACCTATACTAAGTCGCGGGGGACAGTTTGGATGATCTATGACCTGTAAAAAATTTGAGAGAATTTGATTGAACTGCTTGGACTTGAATTGTTTGAAATTCATTACATTCCTTTGCAGATTGCTCTAACTTTTAATCTAACAACCTGTTTAAACATAACATTTGCAGAGAAATGGGACGAATATACTGTCACTGACCGCCCACATCGAATGACAGATTAGTCGATAAAGAATAATCAACTTAAATGAATTGTGTGAATGAAATGTTGTGAATCAATTGACTCAAATGAAGTGTTAAAGCAAAGCTAAAATTTTGTTTGAATTAACACTGTACTCGAGTCTTAAATTAACAAGTCCTGAAATCTCACAATCGATCAGTTATCAATTAGCTTAACTTCAATTATATTTACTTGTTTATCTTTACTATTTTTGCACAACACTTCACACTTTTTAGGAAACGTGCACCTTCTCATCTGAACATCCAGTCGCTTATGTAGAATGATGTCTCAACAAGAAGAGATGATAGAACACGCTGAAGGGGTTTTCCCGATTGCTATTCCACTAGAGAATCCTCCGGAAAGAACTCCTACCCTTTTGAAACAGCGGGCGCTTAATCAATTATGCGTTCAATTTGGCATTGCCGTGGCAGAAGTTTTACTCCCTGGACCAAATGACTCTTCTGATAGACCACCTTACGGTTTTGTTGCCATTAATCGACAAATGTGCTTGAGTGGAGCAATTCCTCCTTTTAATGAATTTCTCCGGCAAATCCTACTTCGACTGACGATCTCTCCTTTTCAGCTGCACCCCAATGGCTATGCTATTTTGATGGGATTGTGTGTTCTGTTCAGGAGGACTCTTGATCGTCTTCCGAGTTTTGAGGAAATCTGTTACTTGTGCACTTTTGCGAAGAACAAGGACCATCCTTCAATTGTACTTGTAAGAGGTGCGAGGAACCGCAAACTTATTTTGGATTTGCCGGAGAGTGCACATGGATTCCTGAATCAATACTTCTACATTCGTTGCCCCGTAGAATTTTACGCAGACTGGAGAGTAGGAAGTGAGATCTTTTTTCTCTTTAATTTTATTCTAAGTTTTACCTGGTTCGTATTGCTAGATGCTGATTCCATTCCTTATTTTTCCAGCACTTCCTCCTCCTTCTAGAGATTCCAGCCATAAGTCAGTTTTTGAAAGGCTAAGCACTGTGGCTGCTGAAGAAAGAAGCGCAAAATTTCTATTGACAGAAGAACTTCTTCATCAGTTTGAGCTTCTACATCCTTCTCGTTCCACTCAAATACATGAAGTTCCAACGGAGGTTCCTGATTCTCCGACGAGCACTCCTGATGCCCCAGTCTCCACTAAAGAGCACTTGCAGGGAGGAACCTCTATAGAAACTTCACTAGTTAAGTGTTCAATTCCGAAAGATGTTGCAGGGCCATCTGACAAGTCTGTACTTGCCCCAGTTACTCAAGAGGAAGAACCCCCTCGATCTACTAGTGAAGGAGTTAAGAAAGCAAGCTCCAAAAAACAAGATGGCGATGATGTTTTTGAGGGGTTGAGCGATTTAATTGTGACATCTCAAGAACTTTTCAAAGATGATGTTTCTAAAACTGTCTCTTCTGTAATCGAGGCGACATCTTCTTTTCAACAGATGTCAACTCCTCCTACTCAAGTTATCACTACCTCTATTCCACAGAGTGGTTTGTAACTCGATGCGCGTAGTTTACACGTTACACGACACTTTGGATTTCTCATCACTTCTATGCACTTATCTTCTTGTACTTTAAAGATTTCTAAAGCTTATTATTTTAATTCTAGATTCTCCTATGGGGCGCAGCGGCTCGTACTATGATGATTTCCAGCGCTACGGGAGGCGTAGCCAGTATGATTACAGGCGTTACCTTCCTTCTTACAGAGAGTCGGATGAAGAGAGGGCCATCAGGAAAGCCGACGAGAGACGAGCATATGAAGAACGTCGCCGAAGGGAACAAGAAAGACATGATCTTCCCCACAGAGATGATGATACCCAAAAGAGAAAAGCTCATGATGAGAGAGGAAAGAGTCACATAGACGATTCTTCTAGCAAGCGGGCTAGACTTACTGAAGAAACAACTCCTTCAGCTTCTGAACATGTCCCTGCTCAATCTCCTGCTCCCGTTCGCTCCGACATTCAAGCAATCATCAACCGGCCCGCATACCAAGTCGGGCAAGGTCCTCCCACTCTTCAAAGTCGATTTCCTCAGTGGTGCCTGAGAGGGGTTCGATTTGATCTCGACTTGGTTCCTCTCGACAAACCGGCTATGCTGCGAAATCTTGATACTGTCAGGACCGATATCGAAAGAATGTCGAACTGGCAAAAACTCGTCGACGAACTTCAGAGGGTTAACCGAGCCAATCTCGAGGCCATGCTAACAATGGAGAATGATAAGGCTGAGTGGCAGAAGACTCTCGAACAGCATGACGCCGAAATGAGAAGTATTGCTTCCTACAATGAAAAGCTGGAAGCGGAAGTAGAAAAACTTAAGGAAGAATTAGCTACTTCATCTACTTTCCATTCACAAAAGGAGAGCATGCTTCAGCAACAAGTACGAGATGCGCATGCCAGTCAAAGAGTAGTCGAAGATAAGCTTGCATACAAGGAAAAGGTCATAGAAGAATATCGTGCTGAAACTGTACAACTGCGAGAACAGACCGGCTCTCAAAGCTTGGAGATAGAGTTGTTAAAAACTCGACTTGCTATGGCCGAAAAGGAGCGCGACGAGGCTGTTGCTGGTAAACTTGCGGCCGAAGAGGCTCATCAAGCAACCAAAGCTGACATTAGCTCCACATTATTCGAATTTTATCTGCACAGCATTTTGGGACGTGGCATCCTTGCCTTTCTAGGCCCCAAGTATGAAATAACACTGGCTGAAGTTTGGGAGGCAGCACTTGATATGCTCGGTGGTAAAGGTGCTGGATATGCTGAGTCAGCCCTTGAAGAGCATTATCTTGATGATGAAGCCCGTGCCGCTCTTGCCAAGGGAAAGGAGCAGCTTGCCAGAGCGCGGGCCGGGATGGCGGAAGAGGAGCGTTCTGAAAAAGAAGTACCGCCTACTACCTCTGAACGTCCTCTAGTTTCTCCCAAGGTGGACATTACAGGCTCTAGTGCTCATTCGCCGCCTCCTACAAGAACCGGGGTAATTACCCCTACTGATGAAGAGGCTTTGGAGGACATTGGGGCTCAGAATTATGAGATTGAACTGAAGAAGCCAACATCTTCAGGTAATTTCGACATTGGTCCGATTCAGGTGGATTACCTGCTTATTCCTCAAAAATTTGATGAGCTTCTCGATTACCTCTTGAATCTCGATGAACCCATATCTCCCTTCTTTCGGGAAGATACTAACATTTTCAATTTTTCTTCTTCTGCAGTTGAAACAACAAGTGCCGTGCAGACTTCGCCTTCTCTGGTTATTCCTCCTCCATCTCTTCAGGTGACTCCTCCTTCTGCTTCACAACCTGGGTCACAAGAGCAGAAAATTGAGGCTCTTCATGGTTTGGATGACCCTATTGCTTCGCAGGAGCAAAAAGATGAGGGACTCGAAGGAGGCGAGATCTCTCCGGAGCGGACTCCTTCTGACAACGTAGTTTTGTCCGCTCTCGTTACTCCGGGGAGTGAGTCTTCTTCGAAGAAAAGAAAGAAGCATGGGACATCGAAGAGGAGGGGGAAGAAAATTATCACCACTAAAGAGGAACCGGAAATTGCACCAGTTGCACCTCCCTCCCCTTCTTCCCTTATGCCTTCAGACCAACCTGAAAGACCTGAAAAGCTAACCACTCGGCCGGGTAAAGGGTCTAAAGGCGGCAAGAAGAAATGAAGAGTTGAGCTTTTTGATTCCTTTTTTGTGTAATAGTCGGATGTTGTGCAGGCACCGGCCCTTGCTTTTTTATTTTGAAACCTGTATCTGCAATATCTGCAATTGAATAAAATGATTCTTTATTTGTACAGACTTTTGTTTGAATTTGAGAATGCATTTATTATTCATTTTTGCACAAGTTTATTTATACGATGTTGCGGTGAGCTTGTGGTATGTTGTTTGAGCGTACTTTACCGACATAGTTATACCGCTTTGTATGTAACTATACCATGTTGCCCCTATACCATGAGCTTACTGCAATATCGTATACTTTGAGGGGACTTGCACTCTCGTTTTCTAAAGAATAATTACTTCATTCTCGAAGAGAATTTTCGTAGAGTGCAACTTCCTTCATATAAGTTTCTACGCTTTGTCCTTCGAAGAAATCACTTTTTCCTTTTGCGTATGTATATATTTTGCCAAGTGAATTCTTCTATGTGGTAAAGCGGACCTCTGAATGTACTTTAACTTTCTTCCCCCTTCTTTTTTTTTTCAGAATAGGTAAAGTCATCAAGTACGCTCTTGATGAGGATTTTTCTCTTTCTTCTTTTTTAATAAAAATTTGTGCCTCTGAGGAGAGATTTTTTCACGTTTCAACACTTGGAAGTTTTATTTCAATCTCGGTGAAACGTGGGCTTCTGAAGAGGTCTTTCTTTTTAATTGTGTCCCCGGGAGGGGGTTGTACCTCTGAGGAGGGATTTCTCACGTTTCAACACTTGGAAGTTTTATTTCAATCTTGGTGAAACGTGTACCTCCAAAGAGTTGTGCCTTCGAGGAAAGCCTTTTCACGTTTCGACACTTGGAAGTTTTATTTCAACCTCGGTGAAACATGGGCTTCCAGGAAGGTCTTTATCTTGTTTTGCATTTCAACTTTGGTGAAGTGAAATTCCGAAGAGCGGTTGTTACACTTCAACTCCTGGTGAAATGGGCCTCCGAAGAGGGCTTTTATTTTGTTTGCATTTCAACTTTGGTGAAGTGAAATCCCGAAGGGCGGTCACGACACTTCAACTCCTGGTGAAATGGGCCTCCGAAGAGGGCTTTTATTTTGTTTGCATTTCAACTCTGGTGAAGTGTAATTCCGAAGAGCGGTCATAACACTTCAACTCCTGGTGAAATGGGCCTCCGAAGAGGGCTTTTATTTTGTTTGCATTTCAACTCTGGTGAAGTGAAATTCCGAAGAGCGGTCACGACACTTCAACTCCTGGTGAAATGGGCCTCCGAAGAGGGCTTTTATTTTGTTTGCATTTCAACTCTGGTGAAGTGTAATTCCGAAGAGCGGTCATAACACTTCAACTCCTGGTGAAATGGGCCTCCGAAGAGGGCTTTTATTTTGTTTGCATTTCAACTCTGGTGAAGTGAAATTCCGAAGAGCGGTCATAACACTTCAACTCCTGGTGAAATGGGCCTCCGAAGAGGGCTTTTATTTTGTTTGCATTTCAACTCTGGTGAAGTGAAATTCCGAAGAGCGGTCATAACACTTCAACTCCTGGTGAAATGTGCCTCAGAGAGGGTTTTCATCGCCTGGAAGTTACTCTCTCATGGTTGGAGGGTCATGACTCCTCCAATCTTTTTTGTTGAGTAGAGAACTTTCTTTTTTGTGGCGTATGATCCATTAGAGGTCTTTATCCTCCGAAGAGTCGTGCCTCCGAAGAGGACTTGTGTTGCCGATGATAGCTTTGGTTGTTCCTCTGTTCACTTGCTTATGCCTTTTCAATGATCCTCTGCCCCCCCTTTTTTTTTCTTTTTTTTTCTTTTTTTTTTCTTCTTTTTACAAGTAACTTGTTTAATCCAAGGAAGTGTGCTTCATTGTCAGGCAATTCCGTGAGAACGAGCACTAGCTTTTTAATTGGATGTTTGTTTGTTCAAACGATCTCAATTTATTAGCAAAGACCCGTTTCTGTCGAAATCATAGGCTGTTCAATTGAAGTACTTCCTATCTAGGATTTGAATTCGGGGCTCTTGTGACTTGAAATTTGGCGAGAATCACTTGGTCTTTTTATGTGCAAGTTTCACTTCCATTGTCTGCAAAAATTCAAATCGATATTTCAGCAATACATTCTATGTACCTTTTATATCGAGAATAAAGCAAACATGTAATAATAATAAGGAACACAAGATTTATAGTGGTTCGGCCATGAAATTGGGCCTACATCCACTTTATATTCTTTCATTATTTACTTGCATCAGTTTTACAATTGCTTTCAATTACAAGAATCATACATTCATAATTCTTTTTACAATGTTTCAACAAAATTTTCAAGTAAAGTATGGACGCAAATGGTTGTTGTTCCATGCCCTTGGAAGTTGATCTCCATCAACAGTGGTGAGTTTGAATGTGCCGTCAAGAAGCTTCTGACCTATTACATACGGTCCTTCCCAATTTGGCCCAAACACACCTGTCGCTGTCATAATTCTCTTCAGGACTAGGTCTCCAATCTCAAAGCTGCGTTAGCGAACTTTGGAATTAAAATGTCTGGCTATTCTTTGCTGATGAGCTGCAATTCTGAGATTGGCCTCATCTCTTTTTTCATCAAGGAAATCTAGCGCTTCAAGCTATAGCCTTTCATTTTCTGCTTGGTTGAAATGGATCCTTCTGTGTGAAGGAACCTCTGTTTCTATCGGGATCATTGCTTCCGACCCGTATGCTAATGAGAAAGGAGTGTGCCCAGTCGCAGTTTTGTGAGTGGTTCTGTATGCCCATAGTGCAAGTGGTAGCTTATCGACCCAACCACCTTTTGCTCTTTCGAGTTGCTTTTTGATGGTTGATTTGATGATCTTGTTTACTGCTTCCACTTGCCCGTTTGCCTGCGGATGAGCAACTGCTGAAAAGCTTTTCTGGATTTTGAATCGCCTGCAAAAATCTTGGAATTCCTCGCTTTCAAACTGAGTTCCATTGTCTGTGATTATTTTCTGAGGCACACCATACCTGCAAATGATATTCTTGGTCACGAAACTTATCATCTTCTTAGAGGTGATAGTAGCCAATGGTTCAGCTTCAGCCCATTTCGTAAAATAATCAACTGCAACAATAGCATATCTAATCCCTGATTTGGCAGTCGGTAGCGGCCCAATGAGATCCATTCCCCAAATTGCAAATGGCCATGGACTGACCATTTGTGTGAGTTCAGTTGAAGGTGCTCTAGGAATTTTGGCAAATCTTTGGCATTTGTCACACTTTCGGGAATAGCTTGCAGCATCATGATTAATTTCTGGCCAAAAATATCCGTATCGGAGAATTTTCTTTGCTAATGTTTGACCACCTGAATGATCACCACATTCTCCTCCATGCACCTCAGCTAGGATTGTTTTGGACTCTTCCCGGGATACACATCGAAGCAATGGCATTGAGAATCCCCGTCTGTATAATCGGCCATCCTGAATTACATAGCGAGAGGCTTTCCTTAGTAGCTTTCGTCTTTCTATCGAATTTTCTGGCAGAGAACCTCTGAGTAGGTAGTCCAGTATTGGAGTCATCCATGACTCTTGTTCTTGAGATACATTCATAATCCAGTCAATATCCATCTCGTCTATACTTGGTGCTGAAAGGACTTCTACAGGGACCAATCCCAATAGTTGAGCTTCACCAGAACTTGAATACTTTGCGAGGGAATCTGCCTTCATATTCTCTTCCCGAGGAATGTGGCTTATTGAATAGTGATCGAGCTCACACAGAAGTTCCCAAGCCTTCGACAAGTAAGCGGGCAGGTTTCCCCCTTTCGTTTGAAATTCCTTCTTAACTTGACATACAATAAGCTGAGAATCGCTAAAGATCTGTAATGCTCGTATGTTTAGTTCTTTAGCGATTTTCAGTCCTGCGATAAGAGCTTCATATTCGGCTTCAATGTTTGTTGAAGGAAATTCCAATCTTAGTGCATAGCATAATGACCGACCTTCAGGAGTCTCAAATACGACTCCGGCTCCAGAACAGTAATCATTTCTTGCACCATCGACATATAACCTCCACTGGATAGAGGAATTGTCGAACGTTTCTTCCTCACTGTTTCCTTTATCTGTAAACTCTGCAATGAAATCTGCTAAAGCTTGTCCATTGACCGCTTTCCGGGGATGATAAGTGATGTCATACTGACTGAGTTCAATATTCCACTTTAGAAGACGACCCGAAGTTTCAGGGCGAAACAGGACTTGCTTTAAAGGTTGATCAGTGAGGACTCTGATAGGATGAGCTTGAAAATATTGCCACAACTTCCTAGACGCAATTAGTAAGCAATAGGTGAGTTTTTCCAACTTAGAGTAATTCATCTCTGCCCCAGTGAGTCTTTTGCTGATATAGTAAACTGGATGTTGAATCCTTTTGTCTTCCCGTATCAGCGCTGCACTTAAAGCGTGTGATGATACTGCCAAGTATATAAGAAGATCCTCGCCATCGCCAGGCCTAGAAAGTATTGGAGGCGTCTCCATATGGCGAATCAACTCATCAAAGGCTTTTTGGCATTCGGGAGTCCAATTGAAGTTTTTCTTTCCTTTCTTTAGGGCGTCAAAGAATGGGATACATTTATCTGTGGCTTTGGAAATGAACCGACTTAAGGCGGCAACTTTTCCATTGAGACTTTGCAATTCCTTCTTTGTTCTAGGAGCTTTGACTTCTTTCAAGGCAGTAATTTGAGCTGGACTAGCCTCAATGCCCCTAGCGCTGACGATAAACCCTAAGAATTTTCCGGACTCGACCCCAAATGTGCATTTCAGAGGGTTAAGCTTCATTCTGTATTTCCGGAGGACTGCGAACATTTCTGCCAAGTGTTCAATGTGATCCGCTGCTTTCTTAGACTTTACTAACATGTCATCAACGTAGACTTCCATAGTTTTGCCCAATTGCGGTTTGAACATAGCATTAACAAGTCTTTGGTAGGTTGCCCCTACATTCTTCAAACCGAAGGGCATAACTCTGTAGCAATAAAGACCAACATCGGTGATAAAGCTCGTGTCCTCCTGATCCGGTTCATGCATCATGATCTGGTTATATCCGGAGTAGGCATCCATGAAAGATAACAATTCATGTCCCGCTGTTCCATCTACCAGTTGATCGATCCTGGGTAAAGGAAAGCAATCTTTGGGGCAGGCCTTGTTCAGATCTGAAAAATCGATGCACACTCTCCATTTTCCATTAGCTTTCTTAACCAACACAGGATTTGAAACCCAGTTCGGATATGTAGATTCTCTGATGAAGTTATTTTCCATGAGTCGATCAATTTCTTCTTTTAATGCTGCTGACCTTTCTGGACCTTGGGTTCTTCTTTTCTGTTTTACTGGTGTGAACTTTGGGTCAATATTCAGAGCGTGTACTGCAACTTCTGGAGATATTCCACACATATCAGCATGAGTCCAAGCGAAGACATCCAGATTTGCTTTCAGGAATGATATCAAGATATTCTGAATTGACATATTAAGTTGTGAACCCACATTCAACACCTTATTTGGGTCCTTCGGGTCAACAGGTACCGGTACCGTCATTTCAACCGGCACTACTCTATTCTCCCCTGCACTGGCTTTTCTGGGATCCATCTCTTTCCGTGCCCCGCTATGCTCGCCAGTGCAGGGTCCGCCCCGTAATTGCTACAAGGCTGGCTCTTTGATGCGGACCGGAGTGGCCGCATCCTTTCCCATTTCCCTCTTTCTTGACTCTCGCAACTCTGTCAAATAGCACTCTCGCGCAGCATTTTGATCCCCTTTTATAACTCCTACTCCATTGTCTGTAGGGAATTTAATAGTGAGGCACCACGGGGCTAGAATAGCTTTGAATGCTGCGAGCGTTGGACGGCCAAGGAAAGCATTATAAGCAGAAAATTCATCGACAATCACAAATGTTTGCTTGCGGACCACTTTCCTTTCTCCTTCCCCAAGTTCTACTAGCAGATCGATGGTTCCTATTGGTTGCTTTGGCTCCCCGGTGAAGCCAGCGATCTTCTGCGATGAGGCTTGTACATCGACCATAGGGATTTTCATTTGGTCGAATGTCTTCTTGAAGAGGATATTACATGATGCTCCGCAGTCAATGAGAACTCTTCTGACAATGGCTGGTCCAATACCAGCAGAGATGACCAAGGGATCTAGGGTAGGAGCTTCGATACCTGAGGAATCTCTGGCTCTGAAAATAATATCATCACTGAAAGTTTTCTGTTGTTTCAGGGGCGTAGTGTCTTCTAAAACAAAGACGTCTTCTTCGGCTGGAACATATTTCAAAGCTCTGGCATATCTCTCCATCTCTCCCCAGCTCTTGCCAGCTGGGTGAGGCCCTCCTGTAATGACATTGATAATGGGCCTTCCAGATTCATGCCCCGTAGCTTTCTCACCTATCCTAGGCTGATGAACAGGAGCCTGTTGCCCCTGACTTGACGATGCAGGATTGTTGCTATTCTTTTTCACAAATTGCTGCAGCTTGTTTTCTCTTAGCAATTCTTCAATCAGATTTTTCAACTGGCGGCATTCATCAGTCTCATGACCGGGTTGATTATGGAAGCGGCAGAACTTCCCACTTTGTATAGCCTTTTTTCCGGTCCTCAAAGGGATAGGTTTAGGGAGGTCAACAGAATCTTTAATGGCAAGGAAGATATGCTCCGGCGTGTCTGATAAAGGAGTATACTCTGATGGCTTGAAGGATCGGGGCTTCTTCAGATTACTCTGTTTCTTCCCATTGTTATTTTCCCTTTTTTGCCCTACAGATTCAATCTTGCGTGGTGCAACAGTGTTATCTTCAGCTTTTTCTGACACTGCCTTCACCGGTACAGGACGGCTTTCCAGGCGTATGAATTCGTCTGCCTTTTTGTAGAACTTTTCGAGGGAGGTTGGCTCCTTCATGTTTAACCATTTCCCAAATTCGCTCGACTTATCAATAGCCCTCATCAGATAAGTCAATATCATTCGCGGTTCAGCATTGTCCACCTCTACCAGCGCTATATTAAAGCGGTTCAAGAAAGATCTGATAGATTCACCAGGATTCTGTTCTATACTTGACAATGACATGATGTCTTTGGCCTTTGAAGCATATAGTCTAAACTGTTCCTTGAACTTTCGGGTCAAGTCTGAAAACTGATCAATAGATCGGACTGGCAACTTGGTGAACCACAGTAGAGCCACACCTTCAAGGTATACGGGGAAATATCGGCACTTTATCTCGTCTGAGGCCCTGGCACCTGTCATGTGCCAATCATATTTATACAAGAATTCATTCGGATCACTTGTCCCTTTGTAAGCTGGGATAGTTGGAGGGACAAACTTCCTTGGAAACTCCGCCTTTAAGATTTTCTCAGTAAATGGAGTTTTACTTGGGGCGAAACCCCATTCTTTCTCATCTTCAACCCTTTGCATACTTTCTCTCATGATTTGCCGGACCATTCCAGAAAGATACTCCTCATCATGTCGAGTTCCAGATCCACCAACCTCAGGAAGCGTTTGCTCAAAGGGACTGGCAGCCCTTTCTGGAGCATTCCTCTCATTAGCATCATGAATGTTGCCAGTATAATTCCTTCCATTACCAGCCGGTTGATTATTTGCCCCGAGCAAATCATTCAACTTATTCAGAATTAGAACATTTTGGGCACTCTGAGCTTCTAATTGTGCATTCTGGGCGTTTATCAGCTGGTTCAGTCCTAATATTACAGCATCCAACTCTGCTTTCGTAACCCCAGCAGACGGAATGGGTTGATTAGGAACAGGGGAAGCGGAGGTTCCCTCTTGAATATTCCCAGATCTGACAGATCTACTCTTCCTTCCAGGAGCCATTATCTCGGATAGACTTCTGGTTTTCAGGGAAATTCTCTCTACAAACCTCTGTGAAGCAATGATGATAACTTGCCTGAGTTCAATTCTCAGTGAAAGCACCAAAAATGTTAACGCTTGAATTTGAACGCTAACACCCCGATGTATGAGTTGTAATTGTGAAAGCACCACCCGACGACTCGGGAACAGATTACAAGCAGATAATAGTAGAAAAGCGGTAAACAACAACAATTTTATAGTGATTCGGCTTTAGGGTATAGCCTACGTCCACTTTAAGTACTTTTATTAATAATCTCGTTACAAGCTGATACAATTCTTCCCAAATACAATACACTTTGAATTACAAGATACTTAGAACAAGTAGCTTAAGCTTCGATGGAGATGAGAGTTTTCGAATCCATGTTGGATGTATGTGATCTCTTCTTGAAGTTGTTTGTAGCGTTCTTAATATCTTGAGAGCTTCAAGTGTTGGATTGGATTAGTTTGGAATGCAGCAGAGTAACGGTGTTTGAAGGAAATCAGCCAAAAAGTCCTTTTTCAGTTGGAATTAGGGGTGTATTTATAGGCTTTGCTCGGACTTAGGTCGTAGGTCGTGACCGACCTAAGTAAGGTCGTAGGTCGTCTCCGACCTATGAAGCTCCGGTTTTCCTTTTTCATGAGTGGGCGCATGCTTATTTGCACAAGTCCTAGGTCGTGAGCGACCTATCCCCCTGTGGCACAGCATAGTCAACTTTTTTACTCTGGCATTTAGGTCGTTAGCGACCTACCCTAGGTCGCGAGTACTTTCCTGTAGCCATAGCTGATCTTAGGTCGCTGAATCCCTTAGGTCGCGACCTTCCTTAGGTCGAAGCACTCCTTTAGGTTGTGAAAGCTTTAGGTCGCTAAGCCAATCATGCCGTTAGGTCGCAGAGTTCCATAAGTCGAGACCGTCTTTAGGTCTCATTCACTCTTAGGTCGCGAAGCTTGATAGGTCGAAACATCTTCTGAGTCGCAGCCTTCCTGTTAGGTCGCGAGGCTTCATAGGTCGCGGCCTCCTTTAGGTCGCGAAGCATTTTTAGGTCGTTCTCCTTTTTAGGTCGAGCCATCTTTAAGTCGCAGCCTTTTTTAAGTCGCTAGGTTCTTGAATTGGCTAGGTCGCTACATTTTCCTTAAGTCTCTTACAGAAGGGAGTTAACAGGTTGCATGCTAGTATGGCTGAATATAAATGTGTAATTGCATGTATATATAAGTACATGTCTGATGTGAACATGTATTTGTGTGCAAGCTGTTGATATTTGCTCTGTTTGTTTGGTTTTCCAGGCTCAAAATCTCTGTTTAAAAATTCTCACCTTTTAATTAGCTTCAGATAGGATGTAATTTATAAATCAAAGCTGTTTGATTTATCTTAGGTTAAGGTTTAAAATTTTAAGAAAGTTAAAATAGAAGTTTGTTGTCTCTGTAAAACATAAAACATATGTGCATGAATGATAAAATCAAAACTCAAACATTGTAATTTATAAATTCAGTATGATGAATTGAATACATTAACAAAATCATGATTTTTAACACTAAAATCAAAAAATTTAGATTAGGAATGGAGGTGCAGTTCTGGTATGAACTGGAAATGAGAATTCTAAGTTTTCTGGTGATCCAAATATTTGTATTGGTCGAGACTTCGGGGTAATGATGGAGGATTGATCGTAGTTGATAGGAAAAATACTGGATGTCGATGCTCTTCATCGAGGAGGCAGCGGTGGCGAGATCTTTCCTGTAACCCTAGATTAACTAGGATAGGTAGTTCGATCAATCTCTGCTTCTACAGTGGATCAAGTGCTTCTAGGTTTTGGGAGATTGAAGGTTGGTCGTAAGCGAAGGCCGGGGTAGCAGATCTTCTGATGGTCGGAGCTTCGTGATTGAGGCGTTCTCAGTTTTGGTATAGGGTTGTGGTTCCAGTGATTCCAGGTTTTGGAATTAGTGCTCGTTTTTTATTTGAGAAAGTGTGGTGGTTGTTGAAGGGTCGTGATGTCATCAGGAGAAGGTTGCTGGTGAGTTGAAGGGCTGGTGGATGGCTGGTGATGGCCAGAGCCACGGTGCACGTGCACCGTGCAGTTGAAGTTTAGATGAACTTTAGGGGTGTGCAGGATTTTAAACTGGGGGAAAAACTCGATTTATTCGAGTACGTGACTCGAAGTAGAAGGGGGAAAGACTCGAAGTAGATTTGGATTGTCACGGGTTATTCTTAGTTTACAGGTTTTAACAGGAAACCTGTACTGTTGTTTGGGAGAAAAAAACAGAAGATTTAAATGTATAAAAAAAAGGGGTTTTAAATCTGGTTTTAAATCTAAGTTTGAAATTTTAGAATTCAAGTTTAAATTTAAATTTCATTTTTAAATAAAAATAAAGCTTTAAAACTTGATAGTTAATTACTTTATTTTGGTTAGTAGTTTGAATTTTTTTTTAAATGAAGTTTGTAAAATGTGAGCAAGTTTAAGGTTAAATTTAAATCTGGGAATTCAATATGAATTTTAGTTTTGAATTTAAAAGAAGACTTAAATTTGAAAGATTTAAACAAAATGTAAATTTAATTTATTGAATTTGGAAATGAATTTAGTTTCAAAACTCTTATGAATTTCATTTCTAAGACAAGCACTTGTTTGTCTTATAATTTTAAAAGGGTTTAAATTATTTAAAACTTTGTTTAAGTTTAAAAGATATTCATTTTAGATTTTATATTTGAATTGAAATTTCAAAGTAAGTTCAAAGGTAATTTGTTTGCAAATAAATTGTTATCGACAATTTTAAACATAATTAAGGAATGTTTTATCTTAGAACTTAGTGAAGATTTAATGTTTTGAAATTAAATTAATTAATAGAATAATTAAGGAATAACTAATTAATTTATTTAATTAATTGATTTAGGTTTAATAAATATTGATTAAGAGTTAATTAATTTGAAATTTAAGATCATTAATTAGATTATTAATTAATGATTAAAGATTTCTTATGTAACGACCCGGAATTTTGGGCAATAACAATTTAATAATATGTGTTAATAATTTAATTGATTTGATAATTTTCTTTATGATTTTAATTTAAATTGGCTAATTTAATCTTTTAAAGGTTGATGAATTTTTAATATGACAATATTGATAAGAATTATTTTCCAAAGCTAATGAAATTTTATTCTGTTTATAATATATACAATTGATATATTGTGAATAGAGGAGCTTTTGTTTTAAATTAAAGATTAATTTTCAAATTGTAATATATATGTATGTATATGTTATAATTTGATTTTGCTTTGAATTTAATTCAATCTATTAATAATTGATATATGTATAAATATTGTAATTTAAAGCTTTGTTTAAATTTATATTTTCAAAAGTTAATTCAAAGATCAATTCATTTGTTTTCAAAATATAAGATAATTGTTTGTTTTTAAAATATGATAGTTTAAAAAGGATTTAAACAAGTTTTATTTTGTTCTCTTTTAAAATGTTTAATTTTAAATGGTCATAAATACAAACGTTTAGATTTGTGAATACATGTATATGCAATTCATTTGTGTTTTGACTAGTTTTATAATATTCTCTTTTAAAGGTAAACTTATTTTTTATTTTTTTGCAAGGCAAGCGGGGTTAACTGGCCCCCTACCAGTTTATTGATAAAAGGAGAAAAGAAAAGGAAAAAATACAAAGGTCACATGAGCAAGCTCATGTCACAAAATACACACAAACTTGACAGGTCAACAGCGGAAAAGAAAAAAAGAACAAGAAACAAACAACACATATAATAAAAAAGAAAGGCTAAAAGAAAGGAAAAATAATAATAGGAAGAAGGAGCTATGTCCAGTCAGAAGGGCAGTATACACTGAAATCAAATTTACTCTCCCGCATTCCATTCCTGATGCTAGCCTTCAAGGCATTCCAAAGCTGTTGATTGTTTCTTGATTTATTCTCAAAACTTCTCTGATTTCTTTCTTCCCAAACTAATGTCATGTATTTTTTGATCATAAAAAAGTGCACAAATCTATCCTTTTTCTTCCATTTAGTTGCTTTCCCAATAAGGTCCCAATCAAGACTGGAAGGCCCCTGATTGTGGTAATTATTCATATAACTAAGAAGCCTAGTCCATAATCCGCTTAGTTCACTGCAATCAAAAAACAAACGATCCACTGATTCAGATTGCATCATGCATATGACACAGATATGATCAACTGCCATCCCATATGACAATAACTTGTCTTTTGTTAGGAGAGCTTTGTTTATGACTTTCCACAACATTAAGTTGTCTCTGGCACTTGAATTGACAGTCCAAATCACCTTATGCCATTTTATAGCAGGAGCAACAGGTGCTTTAACAAGCATTTTATATACAGAGGATATAGAGTGTTGCTTGCCATACCATAGAATTTCATCAGAGGCACTTGAATGGTAAATATTATCCTGAAAACTGTTCCAAACAGCTCTAATAACCTGGTTACTTGAATAAGGCATCTGAAGTTTACCATCCTGTATGTAATCAGAGGCTTTAGCATTAGCACTAATACCAGATTGAACAATTTGCTGTGGGGTAAACATGTTGCCAAGAATAAGACCATTTGCCATCTAAGGAACAGTCCAAAAATTTGCAGTGCTAGAAGGAGATATCATCACTCTAATATAAGGGGAAAGATATGGTCGTAAATTCAGCAAGGTCCTTCATGTCCAACTGCAGTTAGGTGGGACATTCATGGTCCAGAAATGCATATTGCGTAAGTTATGAATTTTTGTCCACCTGACCCATAAAGTATCTTTGTCAGCTATCAAATCATTGAGATTTGAGCTAATGGAAGCTCTATTCCAAGTGTGCATGTTGAGAATTCCAAGGCCACCATTGTGTTTCTTCTACTCCATGATGGAAAAGGAGCAGGGAATGATTTTCTTTGATAGTATAGAACCCGTCCAGAAGAATCTTAGCATAGCTTTTCTCACCATATTCACAAGTTTATTTGGAAGAATGAAAACTCTGCTCCAATACACCAACATGGATGATATAACAGACTTGATAAGGACAAGTCTACCAGCTTGGGAGAGAAATCGATTGGCCCAACATTTCATCTTACTGAAGATTTTATCATACAAAGGCAAGCAATTGGCAGTTGTGATTCTTGAGGAGAAAAGAGGGATACCTAAATAGATCATATTATTGTTCATAGTTTGGATGCCGGAGGTTGCAGAGAAAGAAGTTACTTGTTCAGATGATAAGCCAGAAATAAGAATATGAGATTTGTTAAAATTGAGTTGAAGGCCAGTCATACGGTAGAAACTCTGAAGAGTAGCCTTGATATTGTCCAAAGAACGTTTGTCAGGTTTAGTGAATATCATAATATCATCAGCAAAAAGCAGTGAAGATATCCTCAGAGACTTACACTTTGAATGAAACAAAATTTCTTTGTTATCATAATTTCTATTCAACATGACAGTCAGGACCTCCATAACTAGAATGAACAAATATGAGGAGATGGGGTCCCCCTGCCTGATCCCCTGCTTACTTTTGAAAAAACCAGAATTTGAGCCATTGAATTTGATGGAGAAGGTTGGGGAAGAAATGCAGATATAAATCCAAGCAACAAATACTTTAGGAAATCCCATCAATGCCATAATCCTTACTATAGAACTCCAGTGTATACTATCAAAGGCTTTCTTTAAGTCAAGCTGCAACATGGCATTCTTGGAAGCATGAGTACGTCCATATCCTTTCAGCAGTTCGTGTGTAAGTAAAATATTGTCAGTTATGTTCCTCTTCGGTAGGAAAGCAGTTTGATTGTTGGAGATGATTCTGGAAAGAACGGGAACAATTCTAGAGGCCAGAATCTTGGATATGCATTTGTAAATCACATTGCAACATGATATGGGTCTAAAGGAGTCAACTGCTGTGGGAGGTTGCACTTTCGGAATGAGTACTAAGTTTGTTGCATTGACTTCCAATAACATTTTTGATTTATTGAAAAAGTTGTGAACTGCTCTAAGAAAGTCTTCCTTGATGATATCCCAGCTATGTATGTAAAAGTGTACGTTGAATCCATCAGGTCCCCCACATGAATGCTTGTTCATGGAATAGAGGGTGTCTTTTATTTCTTTATCAGTAACTTTGATCGTTAGAGCATTTGCTTCATCATGATTCAGTTTGGGCAGATGCACAAGGTCAAGTTCCTCAAAAAAGGGAGTGAAATTATCTTTGTTACCCAGCATGGATTTGAAATATTGCAGAATAGCTTGGTCAACAGCAGAGGGATCAGAATGAAGGACTCCAAACTCATCATGTATGTGGTTGATCTGCTCCCTGGCATGTTTGATTTTAGTTGCAGCATGAAAATATGCAGTGTTGTAATCCCCTTCCTGAGCCCATTTTTGTCTTAACTGTTGCCTCTTCATTTTTCCTTCAGTTGATAAAGCTTCATTCAGTTGATCAAAGATGATTCTTTCATTCTCTGCAGCAGCAGCATCATCAGGATTACTCAGCATACAGTCTTGCGCTTGAGAGAGTTTCTGTCTTAGCTGAGAAGAAGCAGGAGTCCCATTGCCAAACTTATCTTTAGCCCAAGTTCTTAATGCTTCTTTGGTAGCATTGGATTTTCTGCAAAAAATGTACATAGGATTACCATAAAGTTTACCATTCCAAGATTTATTAATAATATTAGCATACTCCGGTTCATTGACCCAAGTATTATAAAATTTGAAGCTTTTTTTTCCTTTTAATATCCTCTGACCCGTGGAGAAGATCAAAGGGGAATGGTCTGATAGTACAGGGTTGGGGATCAGAGTTGACATGGTAGGCCAAGAGGATAAGGCACTGAGATTGGCAAATGAGTGGTCAATGTTTGTGAATATCCTAGTACCAGACCTACTCCTATTGTTCCAAGAGAACTGAGCTCCAAAAGAGGCAATAGGGAGAAGATACGAATCATCAATGGCTTTATTAAGAGGGAAAATGTCTTTGGGAAGGAGAGAAGATCCCCCATGCTTGTCATATAAATTGTAACAACAGTTGAAATCCCCAAAACAAGCCAAGGGTGGGAAGATTGCCTGAAAGCAGGAAAAAGATTAAGGAAATTTTGTCTTGAGTTTTGAGAGTTATGAGCATACACAATGGATAGGAAGAAAGAAGGTTGGGTATTATTCATTTTTGCTTGGAAGTGCATTACTTGGTCAGTGTTGAGAATAGAGGTAAGGGTTATGACAGTGGGATTGTGTATCACCATAATGCGGCCATAGGAAGCTTGAGCTAGATTGTGATGAAGAGTCCATGATGGTTCAATGTGCTTAGCAGCTTTCACTGTAAGGGTTTCATTCAGTTTGGTCTCTAGCATGGCAAATAAACAGATTTTGTGCTGGGAAATGAGGTATTTAACTTGGTCCAACTTAGTAGAGGAATGGGCCCCTCTTATGTTCCAAATGGCAAAGCTGTGCATCATTTGGAAAACTTTAAGGATTGGTGGATGATGTTTTTCATGCTCCTGGTTGCAGGAGAGTCTCTGGGATCAATGATTCTTTTTGCCTTATTTTGTTTTTTGAATTTTGTTGTTTTGTCTCTGTCAAAATTGGTTAAATTGGGAGAATGTGATGTGGTGGGAGAAGTTGGGGCTGGTTTCCATCCTGGTAAGTCACCAGTGAAAGTGTATTGGTTATTGTTGTTATCAAGTGTTTTTTTCGTGCACAAAGATAGAATGTCATTTTCCAGTGCATGTCTGAACAATGTTTCGTCAGCCAAGGATAAATCAGCTGAGTCCCTATTTTTTCTTGCATGTTAATACTTTGCATGGAATTACTGAATGTTTTAGGCATGGTAGTATTTGCTTCCAGGCAATGAGATGGTTGGGTTGATCCTCTACTGGATTTGTTGCGTAGAAATTCCTGACTTTCTGCCTGCATATTGCTATTTACTGGTTCTAGTTCATTGACTACAATTGCACAGTGTATGATTTCTTGAATTTCTCCCTCTTCCAACTGATTCTTTTTTTTACAGAGTTCATTACCTACAGAATTGTTGGAAACTACATAGCATTCTTCAGATAAATTTTGATCTATCAACACATTGAAACTATTTGTGACTGGGACCTCCCCCAACATTGTAACTAAGGTATTTTCTCTGTTCATACTACTGGTAGTTGAGACATTCAATAAATTATTGCCAACCCTATCACTTTCATTCATTGTCTTTTTTTGCTTATCTTTTGATATATTGTTTTTTCCTGGCTCTATTATTATCTTATCTCCTTTATTTCCAACTTTTTTCCATTCTTTCTTTTGTTTTACATTCTTCAATACTTTGCTTTGCATAATTTCCTTTCCCTTGCTTTCATTACTTTCTTTTTGTCTTGTTTCTGCCTTTCCATTCTTGTCTATTTCCATCATCAGGCAATCATCAGTATTGTGACCAAAGACTTTACAACTTGTACATATTTCAGGTCTCCAGAGATATTCAACAGTGACTAATTGCTCTGATCCATCCATTAACCTTACAGGAAATTCATTCAGTAGTTCATCACTTGGTGTAACTTCAACCATACAATTCGCGTATCCTATCCTCTCCAACTTTTCAGTTTGAGCATCCATACACATGAATGAACCAAGACGTGAAGCAAGCCAGTTGATTCCAAGATGGGACCAAGCATAAAGTGGTATATTGTGGAGTTTTACCCAAACTGGTACAGATCTTATTGTGCTACAACTATTCCCAACTGTTTGATCCCACTGTTTAACAATGAAAATTTTGTTCCTCATGATTATTGGGTCTGATTCAATAATTTTCCTTCTATCTTCATCGCAAGATAGATTGAAAAGGAACAAAAAACCATCCGATTTGACTTTGATCGATCCTTTAAGTTTCCAAATTTTTTTGAGATGCGAGAATACGGTCATATAAGATAAAGGCTTGTCAAGAAAGAAGCCAACTAAGTAATCTCCCTATAATTCATTACCAGCCTTAATGACATTGTCAGGCGGTACCAGGACGAGACCATCAAAAATGAGGGGAACTCGAACAGGGGAATGGAGACCAGCATTTCGCGGCTTTACTTTGAACAGCGAATTCCATCTAGCTGGAACATGGTTGTGGGGGGAGGAAGAAGAGGGGTCAGCACAGGGGGGATTGGGTGGGAGATGGTGCTGGTGAGGAGCGGTGGTCGGCTGAGGTGGTTCAGGCGGGGGTGGATCAGGAGGCACAGGTGGGGAAAGGTGGACAGGTGGTGGTATGGTAGGAAGGACGATGGGTAAGTTTGATGGTAAGTGTCGGAAGGGAAGAGATGGGTCAGAGGACATTAAAAAATTTGAAAAGCTGAGGGTTAACAAGGTAAATTTATATTCACATATATAAGAATTATTTGCATTTTTATTAGTATTAGAATATTTTCTTTAAAAGGTAAGCTATTGTTAAATAAAGGTTTACAAAAATTTCACACTAGTATTTATTAAAATTCAAAAGCTTATTTTCATAAAAACATTTCACTCATGTGTATAAACATTTTATAAATACATATAAATACATAAGTAAGCATTTATTAACAAAGTAACTTAATTATGTAAGTTTATAATTACATTTAAATTAAATAAGAATTTATTAATAAATAAAAGAGACAAATGTAAACATATTATCACCTTTCAAAAACACATGTAAGAAGATTTAGGAATTTAAATGACAAATGTAATTCTTATGGGACAAGTGGCAACATATTTTTAATAAATGTTTTTAGAAAAAGAAAAAAAAATCAGTTTTCACAAATACATTCTCCTTTGTTTCTTTTCTTAACTCAAACCAAAAATTTACTTTCAAAATCCTGAAATTCGAAAACTAAAAATAATGGCAACCTGAAACTTGAATCACAAAAGCAATTCAAACCTGGAATTTGAAAACCCAAAAGCAAATTTAAAATCTGTACAAAAGACTTCAACCTGCAACAAAATGGAAGTCTGCATTTCAAAGTTCAACAGCAGTTCAAAACTGAAGTTTCAACCTGCATTCAAACTAAAGCAACAAATTGAGGCATGCATGGATCACTTTTCAACAGCAAAACAAAATTTATCTGCAGTAATTCAAGAACCTGAAAAATTCACAAAACTGCTCTGCATATTATAAAAGGTGAGTAAATTATATTTTAAAAACAGTTTTAAATTAAATCTGAGATTGAATGATGTCGCATGCAAAGAAATTTGCTTGATAATGAATATATTTTCATATCAATGCATGCTTTGTTTAGAATGTCTGAAACAATAAAATAGGTTCTGTTGTTACAGTTTTTTTTTGTTTTTCCTCTGTAAATTCAATATCTCATTCTTTATTCATTTATAATATGTAATTTGCAAACAATAAATGATTGAGATCATGTAACTTCACTACTAAAATCATTCCAGATGTTTAAAATAGATATTCATATTGAAATCTGTAAAATGCAGTGAAAACTAAGTTTTTGTTAAAAATCAACTATTTTAATTTTCAATTTGAAGTACATGCATGCAATCTTAATAGTAAATCATGAATTTTGATATGAAATTTGTGATTTTTAGTTGTGTAATTAGTGAGAATTTAGGGTTTGAACTTTTGGGTTGTTTTTGTGATTTGCCGATGAACTACTTGATGATTGAAGCTTGAATCTAGATCGAAGCTTGTTTGTATGTTGTGGATGAAGGGAAAAATACTAGAGAATGTTTCCAATGGTTGAATCGATGGGATTTGGGTCGATTACGGTTTAGCTTGTTTGAGTTTTTCGGTTTGACTATAGAGGCTGTCGCGACTTGGTTTTTCGACCGGAGTTGTTCACATTTGGATAGGATGTAGTTCGTGCTTGTGACGTCTCGATAGTATGGTCGGCAAAGACCATCGAAGACGAGATGGCCAGAGGTGAGGGAGTTTTGGGTTCGAGTTGCTGTAGTTTTTTTCGATCAGAGGGTCGAATCTCGATGCGTTGATGGATTCTTCGATCTGGGTTGAGGTACGTGTTGTTGAGGCATTGCGTGGTCGGTCAGTGATCAGTTGGATGGTCGGAGAGGTGAGGCCGGGTTGCGCACGTACACGCGTGCACGATTTGTGCACTGAAGAATGAGTTTAGGGAAGATGAGTTACAGCCGAAGTGTAGCTCGGAGTAAGGCTCGTGTTTTTCCAGGGGGGCGACTCGAAGCTGTGGAGGATGGTGAAAGACTCGAGGCGAGCACGGGTTCGTTGGTGATTATCTCGGGTCTTTAGTGTTGTTAATCTGGGTAGGGTTGGAAAAGGATAAAGGATAAAAGTTTGCAAATTTTAAGCTTGTAGTTTGATTAAATAAAAATCAAACTTGAAATTTATAAAAGAAAACAAAAATTCCAAAGGTGTTAGTTCAAATTTAAATTGTTTTAAGATGACTACTTTTGTAATAATTATCTTAATTTAATTCTAGTTTAAAAAGAAGTGATTTTAATTTAAAGAATTAAATCAAAATCTTAAGTTAAAAGTTTAAGTAATGGTTTAGTAACTTATCATTTCAAATTATTTTGAAAATAAATAAGTTTAAATTGGATAATTAAATTATTTTAAAATTTTAAAATTGATTTCTAAATGCCTTATTTTCAAATAAGGTTATTGATATGATTTTGAAAACCAATTGAATAATTTGTTTTAAGTTATTAAAATTTGATTTGATCCAAATAATTTATTTATGAAGATAATTAAGGTTAAAATTATTTGAATATGACTTAAGAATACTTATAATTGTAATAGGCAAGAAATTAATTAAGATTAATGCTTTTCTTAATTAATTAAATATCTTCTTAATTATAAGAAGATTAGTTAATTAATTAATTGTTTAATTAATTTTAAATAATTAGTTAATTATTTATTAAATTTTAAATAATCACTTAATTATGGATTAATTAAGTATAATTACTTAATAAAGAAATTAATGATGAATTGTTAAAGTTAATTACTTAGAAGTAATTAATGATAATTACTCATGGAGTAATTAGTTGAAGTGATTATTGGCTAATCATATCAATTAAAGAATTGATTAATATAATTATTGAAGTTAATTAATTATGAAGTGATAATTAATTAAGAATTTAGAATTATTTAATAACGAAATTAATTATTTGTTAAGTAATTAATTAAGAGATTAATTAAGATTTCTTATTGAAAGTAATTAGAGATAATTACTTATTAAGATTTATTTACTTAATTATTGTAATTAATTAATTAATTAATTAATTAATGAATTAATTAATTAATTAATAAATGAGATTAATTTAAGATTAATTACCAAGAGTAATTAATTAAATTGTAATCAATTAATAAAGTAATTAATTAAGGATTTATTTGTTAATTACTTAATGAAGTAAATAAAGATTAATTAATTAGAATAATTAATCAAAGATTAATATAATTAATTAAGATGTTCATTAATTAAAATAAGTAATTATAAATTATTAATTACTGATTATGATTAATGAGATGATTAATTATAAGTTAATTATTTAAGTAATTAAAGTATTATTAGTTAATAAGAATCATTAATTATTTTATGTAATTAATGATATTAATCAAGGTTGATTAATAAAAGTAATTAATTTAAGTGTGATTAATTAATTGTAATTAATTAAGGTTTAATGTAATTAATTACGATTGATTAATAATGAAGTAAATGTATGATCATTAATTATTGTAATTAATGATAGTAATTAAAGGGTTAATTACTGAATATGGATATGATAATTACTTGAATGTAATTAAAGGATAATTAATCAAGGAAGATTAATTAAGGAAGATCATTAGAGATGATTAATTTATTTATTTGGAATAATAATTAATGAAGAAGGATTTTAGTAATCCAATTGATTAAGAGATAATCAATTCTGTTTTGGATGTTTGATTTATATGGGTTGACTGAATAATATTGGTTGATTGATTGATATTGGATGATCAATATTTGGAGATTGATATTGTATGATTGGTTGATATTGGATGTTTGATATTGGTTTGATACTGGATGATTTGGATATATCTGTTATGTGATATGTTGCTTTGTGAAGATGAATATTGATATGAATTATCTATTGTGATAATATGATTCATCTATCTGTTTATATATATCATCCTGAAATATAAGTTAAACTGTTTAAACCCTTAAGTACAACTTGGACATTAAAATGCCGTTTGGTTTCGGTGAGACCGGGATCGGATTTCCATATTCGGAATCCGAAAACCACATCGATTCCAATTAAACGTTAGGTCGTTAATCCAAGTGGAGCAAGTGAAGACTCGAGGTGTAAGGGCTATACGTCAGTGTAACTCTGTGGGTGATTCCGTAATGAGTTGACGGAATAGTACTTATAGATTCGAGATGGTGAATTAGAGTGCAAGGGCTATGATCGTTGACTCTGAGGGTGATTCCAATAATGAGTGCAACGAGATAGTGCCTTCGGTTTCGTTCGAACCCGAAACGAACTTGTATGGATTGAATGCTTTTAGAACATTGTCAGGTGGACGATGAGCATTCTAAGATAGATGTGTTCTATAAAGGTAATCGTAACCTCAAGCCTCATCAACCGGGAATGGCTAAAACAGGAAAGGTGCAGCAAGGCTTCCTAGGTAGCCCCCACTTGAGAGTGAGATTTACCCCTGTCTAGAGGTCCCATTCTATTTCGGCTTAGTGTGTGGTTGGTCGCGCCAACTACGGGGTGGTCTTGTTCGGGACTGTCCAGTAAGGGATGGTTCCTGCCTTGTGTTGCAGGGGAGTGGGAGTACGCCTCGGTAAGTTGATCTAGGCCACGTACTGTGACGGTGGTACACCAGTAGCCCTGCCATTGATGGAAGCCCATTCTTCCTACGAGACCCTACGGTTTTGATTGTATTACCCACTTTTGTGGCTAGTAGCTGGAATTTAATCATGTAATAATTTCGGCTATTTCTTATTTACTTGAAAACCCTAGACACTATTATAATATCATTGGATTTCCTATCAAATTTTTTGGTTAGCGTAAGGTAAAAACTTTTCCATATTTATGTGTGGGAAGTCTTACGTGATACCTTTTCTTTCAAAGGTTTTTGTAAAGTTAAGCAAATTTAACCCGTTTACTCACACCAGACCCCTGTCGGACCCGAGTGTTTATTTTCTGTTTTATTAAACTCTTGGGTACTCATATTATGTATGAGTAGTCAAGTGTTTCAGGTTAGCTTGACGAATTCTGGAGGAGATATGGAGCAGGAGACTTCGACGTGTAGATATATATTGATTCCGCTGTGTATGTTGTGTCTGTATCTTGTATACTTGAGTTGTATAGTTAGACAGAAGTTTATAACTGTCTATTATCTATTGTTTAAGTTGTGTACTCTTATGTAATGAGATACTATGTAATATTTTATGTTATATATTATATTTTATTCGTTTCCGCTGTGAGTTCTCTGATGTTGTTTGTGTTCTTCTTTCTCTTTCTTTTCTTCTTCTATCCCTTTCTTTCTTCAAGATGACGCGATTTTCTGGGAGTAGAAAGTCAGGTCGTCTCACTTGGTATCAGAGCATTAGGTTCTGAAGTGTGTCTTTCTTTAAGGAGCATTAGGTTGAGTGAATACCTAGGCTCTGGAGTAGTGTCTTTCTTGAGAGAGCGTACTTGTAATTTATATATATATATATATATATATATATATATATATATATATATATATCTACCTGATCTGTTGGGTTATCTGTTCGGATTTTCCAACATAAGTTTAAAGGTAGATGGATGGAGTAGTGGTGAGTGTGTGTGCAACACGAATACCACTAATGGAAGAGGTCCGTTGTTGAGGTTGGAAGTATTTGTCGAGACTGTAGACCTAATACCGTCTCGAGTAATATTTGTAGTTTGGAGTGAGGATTTTCTGATATCCGAAGGAAATCTTTTGAAGATTCGGAGTTTATCTTTGAAGTGTAAGTTTGGATTTCGCTCGGGTAAGCGAATTTTTCTTGTGTTTGGATTGTTGGAAGTGCAGGAGTTAGTAATGATATCCTGATAACTGCGTGATGAGATGCAGTATCCTTGGATATTTTTTGAAGGTGTTTTCTCTTAAAGCAGTTTTAGAGGTGGTTGAGGAGCAGTCTTTACCTGCTGCAGGGAAGACTAGTTTGTGAAGAAGTTGTTTGGATCTTCAGCAAGGAGTTTGGCTGTTTTGGAATATGAGACTAAGGTCTATAAGTTATTTGCTTTGGCATGGTCTCATTTGTTATTCCTTAAGGAAAGCGAGATATGGATGTTTGTTTTAGAGCCCGAGTTTCTTTTGGAATGTCTGCCATCTTGGAGGTCCGTTGTGTGGTTTGTTGATGAGAAACCTTTGGATTATAGTCTTTGGTTAGCTGTGATAGCAGTTTCAGCTCGAAGTGTTCGATGTGCTGTCAAGGAGATCTTTTGTCTTCGCAGTATCATCGAGGTAGAGTTTGGAAATAGCAGTGTAGCTTGTTTCTCTGGTGGTTCAGAAATCTTTGTGGTTCTCTTTCAGCAGTCCGGGCAGTTGGTGATGTATTCTTGAAAGTTAACCTTGTTTGGAAAAGCTTTAAGCTGTTCTAATTGGTAAAGAGAGGACAGTTTTATTTGGAATCCGATCTAGGTAGGATCGCAAAAGTGACTTGCAATTAGTTGGGAATTTTCTTAGACTATCTTGGGTGATCTGTTGTTTGAGACTGAGAATTCTCATGTGGAAGTAGGAGCTGCTGATGTAATGAGAAGTTTTCCTGCATCTGGATTTGAGTTCCATATCGATTTGGTTTCCAGTAGTAATTTTGGTAGTTAGCCTGGTAGTAGAGTTGGAGTAGCAACACGGATATCTTTGGAATTTGGAATTGGATTGATCTAGCTTTTGGAATAAGATTCTGTTGTAAGGATGTGTGACTGAGTCTGATGTGTCACTCAGATTTTTATGGATTTGATGAACAAGGTTTCCGAATTTATTGGATAAGTTTGTATTCGTGTTCATCAACAGATATTCTCATCTATTTTAGAATCGGAGTTGTGCAGCGGAAGCGAGGTAGCAACTGTGCAAGGAAAGAAGCAAGTTCTGTTTGTTTTTGTTTGAGTAGTAGAGCTTGGGTTCTGGATTTTGATGGATTTTGGAAAACTTTTCTGTTGAATAAGATCTAGGAACTACTTTGTTTTGGTTTAGTTGTTTCTGGAAGTATCAGCATAGGTTGTGCTGATCGGGAGAAGTTTGGCAGCCCAGGATTGTCTGTTGAGTTATACAGATATGAGATAAGGAGTCTAGTATTTGAAGTTGGAGACTTCAGTGTTGTTAGAATTCTCTGGTTAAGAGAACAGATATTGGATAAGATTGGTTGGTTAGTGCTGTGGCATTTGAGATTTCTTATCTGTGTTTTTGATAGGATAAGATTGAATTGTCAGTTTGGATAGCTGGAATTCATTGTGTATCACGTATCTCTGAGGGAATAAGTGTATGATTCATCGATTGGTTATAGAATCTGTAGTTCAGTTGGATTTGGATGTTGAGCTGGATTTGAGAGTAATTTGATGTTCTGTTCAGATTGAAGGATCTAGAGATGAGTGGAGCTCAGGATTTTTGGTTGTGTTGTTAGTTTGTTGACTTTTGTAGAGCGAGCCTTCCGGTGATTTATGCTTGGGAAACTCGAGATAGTATTAGAGATTTATTCTGATTTGTGTCAGAATAATTAGTTAGGTTTGTTTGTTTGAATTGATTGCTATGTTTGTTAGTAACTGGTTGGTAAGTATGCTTTGTTATTTGAAATTAAAATCTGTATTGGATTATTAAATTACCTTTGCTTTTAAATTTCGGGGACGAAATTCTTTTAAGGGGGGAGGATTGTAACGACCCGGAATTTTGGGCAATAACAATTTAATAATCTCTGTTAATAATTTAATTGATTTGATAATTTTCTTTATGATTTTAATATAAATTGGCTAATTTAATCTTTTAAAGGTTGATGAATTTTTAATATGGCAATATTGATAAGAATTATTTTCCAAAGCTAATGAAATTTTATTCTGTTTATAATATATACAATTGATATATTGTGAATAGAGGAGCTTTTATTTTAAATTAAAGATTAATTTTCAAATTGTAATATATATGTATGTATATGTTATAATTTGATTTTACTTTGAATTTTATTCAATCTATTAATAATTGATATATGAATAAATATTGTAATTTAAATCTTTGTTTAAATTTATATTTTCAAAAGTTAATTCAAAGATCAATTCATTTGTTTTCAAAATATAAGATAATTGTTTGTTCTTAAAATATCATAGTTTAAAAAGGATTTAAACAAGTTTTATTTTGTTCTCTTTTAAAATGTTTAATTTTAAATGGTTATAAATACAAATGTTTAGACTTGTGAATACATGTATAAGCAATTCATTTGTGTTTTAACTAGTTTTATAATATTCTCTTTTAAAGGTAAATTTAGATTCACATATATAAGAATTATTTGCATTTTTATTAGTATTAGAATATTTTCTTTAAAAGGTAAGCTATTATTAAATAAAGGTTTACAAAAATTTCACACTTGTATTTATTAAAATTCAAAAGCTTATTTTCATAAAAATATTTCACTCATGTGTATAAACATTTTATAAATACATATAAATACATAAGTAAGCATTTATTAACAAAGTAACTTAATTATGTAAGTTTATAATTACATTTAAATTAAATAAGAATTTATTAATAAATAAAAAAGACAAATGTAAACATATTATCACCTTTCAAAAACACATGTAAGAAGATTTAGGAATTTAAATGACAGATGTAATTCTTATGGGACAAGTGGCAACATATTTTTAATAAATGTTTTTAGAAAAAGAAAAAAAATCAGTTTTCACAAATACATTCTCCTTTGTTTCTTTTCTTAACTCAAACCAAAAATTTACTTTCAAAATCCTGAAATTTGAAAACTAAACATAATGGCAACCTGAAACTTGAATCATAAAAGCAATTCAAACCTGGAATTTGAAAACCCAAAAGCAAATTTAAAATCTGTACAAAAGACTTCAACCTGCAACAAAATGGAAGTCTGCATTTCAAAGTTCAACAGCAGTTCAAAACTGAAGTTTCAACCTGCATTCAAACTAAAGCAACAAATTGAGGCATGCATGGATCACTTTTCAACAGCAAAACAAAATTTATCTGCAGTAATTCAGAACCTGGAAAATTCACAAAACTGCTCTGCATATTATAAAAGGTGAGTAAATTATATTTTAAAAACAGTTTTAAATTAAATCTGAGATTGAATGATGTTGCATGCAAAGAAATTTGCTTGATAATGAATATTTGTTCATATGAATGCATGCTTTGTTTAGAAAGTCTGAAACAATAAAATTGGTTCTGTTGTTACAGTTTTTTTTGTTTTTCCTTTGTAAATTCAATATCTCATTCTTTATTCATTTATAATATGTAATTTGCAAACAATAAATGATTGAGATCATGTAACTTCACTACTAAAATCATTCCAGATGTTTAAAATAGATATTCATATTGAAATCTGTAAAATGCAGTGAAAACTAAGTTTTTGTTCAAAAATCAACTATTTTAATTTTCAATTTGAAGTACATGCATGTAATCTTAATAGTAAATCATGAATTTTGATATGAAATTTGTGATTTTTAGTTGTGTAATTAGTGAGAATTTGGGGTTTGAACTTTTGGGTTGTTTTTGTGATTTGCCGATGAACTACTTGATGATTGAAGCTTGAATCTAGATCGAAGCTTGTTTGTATGTTGTGGATGAAGGGAAAAATACTAGTGAATTTTTCCAATGGTTGAATCGATGGGATTTGGGTCGATTAGGGTTTAGCTTTTTTGAGTTTTTCGGTTTGACTATAGAGGCTGTCGCGACTTGGTTTTTCGACCGGAGTTGTTCACGTTTGGATAGGATGTAGTTCGTGCTCGTGACGTCTCGATAGTATGGTCGGCAAAGACCATCGACGACGAGATGGCCAGAGGTGAGGGAGTTTTAGGTTCGAGTTTCTGTAGTTTTTTTCGATCAGAGGGTCGAATCTCGATGCGTTGATGGATTCTTCGATCTGGGTTGAGGTACGTGTTGTTGAGGCATTGCGTGGTCGGTCAGTGATCAGTTGGATGGTCGGAGAGGTGAGGCTGGGTTGCGCACGTACACGCGTGCACGATTTGTGCACTGAAGAATGAGTTTAGGGAAGATGAGTTACAGCCGAAGTGTAGCTCGGAGTAAGGCTCGCGTTTTTCCAAGGGGCCGACTCGAAGCTGTGGAGGATGGTGAAAGACTCGAGGCGAGCACAGGTTCGTGGGTGATTATCTCGGGTCTTTAGTGTTGTTAATCTGGGTAGGGTTGGAAAAGGATAAAGGATAAAATTTTGCAAATTTTAAGCTTGTAGTTTGATTAAATAAAAATCAAACTTGAGATTTATAAAAGAAAACAAAAATTCCAAAGGTGTTAGTTTAAATTTAAATTGTTTTAAGATGATTACTTTTGTAATAATTATCTTAATTTAATTCTAGTTTAAAAAGAAGTGATTTTAATTTAAAGAATTAAATCAAAATCTTAAGTTAAAAGTTTAAGTAATGGTTTAGTAACTTATGATTTCAAATTATTCTGAAAATAAATAAGTTTAAATTGGATAATTAAATTATTTTAAAATTTTAAAATTGATTTCTAAATGCCTTATTTTCAAATAAGGTTATTGATATAATTTTGAAAACCAATTGAATAATTTGTTTTAAGTTATTAAAATTTGATTTGATCCAAATAATTTATTTATGATGATAATTAAGGTTAAAATTATTTGAATATGACTTAAGAATACTTATAACTGTAATAGGCAAGAAATTAATTAAGATTTATGCTTTTCTTAATTAATTAAATATCTTCCTTAATTATAAGAAGATTAGTTAATTAATTAATTGTTTAATTAATTTTAAATAATTAGTTAATTATTTATTAAATTTTAAATAATCACTTAATTATGGATTAATTAAGTATAATTACTTATAAAGAAATTAATGATGAATTGTTAAAGTTAATTACTTGTGGAAGTAATTAATGATAATTAGTCATGGAGTAGTTAGTTGAAATGATTATTGGATAATCATATCAATTAAAGAATTGATTAATATAATTGTTGAAGTGAACTAATTATGAAGTGATTAATTAATTAAGAATTTAGAATTGTTTAATGATGGAATTAATTATTTGTTAAGTAATTAATTAAGAGATTAATTAAGATTTCTTAATGAAAGTAATTATAGATAATTACTTATTAAGAGTTATTTACTTAATTATTGTAATTAATTAATTAATGAATTAATTAATTAATAAATGAGATTAATTTAAGATTAATTACCAAGAGTAATTAATTAAATTGTAATCAATTAATAAAGTAATTAATTAAGGATTTATTTGTTAATTACTTAATGAAGTAATTAAAGATTAATTAATTAGAATAATTAATCAAAGATTAATATAATTAATTAAGATATTCATTAATTAAAATAAGTAATTATAAATTGTTAATTACTGATTATGATTAATGAGATGATTAATTATAAGTTAATTATTTAATTAATTAAAGTATTATTAATTAATAAGAATCATTAATTAATTTATGTAATTAATGATATTAATCAAGGTTGATTAATAAAAGTAATTAATTTAAGTGTGATTAATTAATTGTAATTAATTAAGGTTTAATGTAATTAATTACGATTGATTAATAATGAAGTAAATGTATGATCATTAATTATTGTAATTAATGATAGTAATTAAAGGGTTAATTACTGAATATGGATAGGATAATTACTTGAATGTAATTAAAGGATAATTAATCAAGGAAGATTAATTAAGGAAGATCATTAGAGATGATTAATTTATTTATTTATTTGTAATAATAATTAATGAAGAAGGATTTTAGTAATCCAATTGATTAAGAGATAATCAGTTCTGTTTTGGATGTTTGATTTATATGGGTTGACTGAATAATATTGGTTGATTGATTGATATTGGATGATCAATATTTGGAGATTGATATTGTATGATTGGTTGATATTGGATGTTTGATATTGGTTTGATACTAGATGATTTGGATATATCTGTTATGTGATATGCTGCTTTGTGAAGATGAATATTGATATGAATTATCTATTGTGATAATATGATTCATCTATCTTTTTATATATATCATCCTGAAATATGAGTTAAACTGTTTAAACCCTTAAGTACAACTTGGACATTAAAATGGCGTTTGGTTTCGGTGAGACCGGGATCGGATTTCCATGTTTGAAATCCGAAAACCACATCGATTCCAATTAAACGTTAGGTCGTTAATCCATGTGGAGCAAGTGAAGACTCGAGGTGTAAGGGCTATACGTCAGTATAACTCTGTGGGTGATTCCGTAATGAGTTGACGGAATAGTACTTATAGATTCGAGATGGTGAATTAGAGTGCAAGGGCTATGGTCGTTGACTCTGAGGGTGATTCCAATAATGAGTGCAACGAGATAGTGCCTTCGGTTTCGTTCGAACCCGGAACGAACTTGTATGGATTGAATGCTTTCAGAACATCGTTAGGTGGACGATGAGCATTCTAAGATAGATGTGTTCTATAAAGGTAATTGTAACCTCAAGCCTCATCAACCGGGAATGGCTAAAACAGGGGAGGTGCAGCAAGGCTTCGTGGGTAGCCCCCACTTGAGAGTGAGATTTACCCTTGTCTAGAGGTCCCTTTCTATTTCGGCTTAGTGTGTGGTTGGTCGCGCCAACTACGGGGTGGTCTTGTTCGAGACTGTCCAGTAAGGGATGGTTCCGGCCTTGTGTTGCAGGGGAATGGGAGTACTCCTCGGTACGTTGATCTAGGCCACGTACTGTGACGGGCGGTACCCCCAGTAGCCCTGCCATTGATGGAAACCCATTCTTCCTACGAGACCCTACGGTTTTGATTGTATTACCCACTTTTGTGGCTAGTAGTTGGAATTTAATCATGTAACAATTTCGGCTATTTCTTATTTACTTGAAAACACTAGACACTATTATAATATCATTGGATTTCCTATCAAATGTTTTGGTTAGCGTAAGGTAAAAACTTTTCCATATTTATGTGTGGGAAGTCTTACGTGATACCTTTTCTTTCAAAGGTTTTTCTAAAGTTAAGCAAATTTAGCCCATTTACTCACACCAGACCCCTGTCTGACCCGAGTGTTTATTTTCTGTTTTATTAAACTCTTGGGTACTCATATTATGTATGAGTAGTCAAGTGTTTCAGGTTAGCTTGACGAATTCTGGAGGAGATATGGAGCAGGAGGCTTCGACGTGTAGATATATATTGATTCCGTTGTGTATGTTGTGTCTGTATCTTGTATACTTGAGTTGTATAGTTAGACAGAAGTTTATAACTGTCTATTATCTATTGTTTAAGTTGTGTACTCTGATTTAATGAGATACCATGTAATATTTCATGTTATATATTATATTTTATTCGTTCCGCTGTGAGTTCTCTGATGTTGTTTGTGTTCTTCTTTCTCTTTCTTTTCTTCTTCTATCCCTTTCTTTCTTCAAGATGACGCGATTTTCTAGGAGTAGAAAGTCGGGTCATCTCATCTTAATTAAGAAATTAATTTAAAATCAAGGTTAATTAATTAAATAATTAGACTTTAATTAATGGATAATTAAAGATAAATTAATTTGTGATTAACGATAATTAATCTAAGTTAATTACTTAATGGAGTAATTAAAGAATGTCTAATTAATGGAAGTAATTTAGAAATTAATTACTTAATGTAACAGAGTTTAAGGTGATTGGTTTAAATTAATTAATTAAGTTTAATTAATTTTAATCACTTGATGATTTGATAATAATTACTTAATGTAATTGATGAAGTATAATTACTTAGTGAAGTAATCAATGATAATTACTGAATGTAATTAGCGGAAGATGGAATTGCGAAAGTAATTTGGATCAATTTTTTTTTATAAAAAAAAATTATTAATTTTAATATTCTTTCATTTTCATATTTTATAGTATATTTTATAGTATTTTCTATAGTATTATATTACTAATACTAAGAAATTACACTTGGAATGGAGATAAAAATTGTCTTTATTGTTACTTCAATAACTTCAATAACAAGTATCTTTGGTTTGATATAATAAAAACAAAAAATGAAATCATTTGATCTATGAAATGAAATTAATCAAGGGATTAATTGGAGATAATTAAGGTGTAATTAATTTATTCGATGAAGTAATTAAGAGTAGTTAATTACTAATGTTATTTATCAAGGGTGATTAATATTTATGGTTAGCAATTAATTAATGAAATAATTAAAGGTTAATTACCGTATTGGGTTAAGGATAATTAATTTGTGAAATTAATTAAGGATTAATTACGTAAATGTAACTAAAGGATAAATAGAACAATATTGGAAGTCTTTGATTAATTATTATTTCTAATATGCGGTTTGTGATGCTATGTGATAAGATACGTTGATTTGAATTGTGATGATGTGGTTATCTATTGTTGATGAATTATATGACATTCTATATTTAAAATTGAGTTTTATTTCACTTGAATAATTTTAGTTAAGATGATTTTGATTTCGAAGAGACCGGAGTCGGGTATTAGTTAATACCCGAAGCCACTTCGATTCTTTATAAAATTGATATGTGGAAATCAATGTGATGGTTTGGAATGATTTAAGTGAATTAGACCATTTAATCTAAGTTGAGTACTTAGAAATTGGTGAGTGGAAAAATGATGTCGATATCAATTTGCGAAGTTGTAATTGATACAAGTTACCCGGGTTATATATATATATATATATATATATATATATATATATATATATATATATATATATATATATATAAGTTGTATGCCTTTGAAATTTATGTTAGATGGGTTTACTCACGCTGGTTTCCAGCCTGACCCGGGTGTTACTTTGATGTAATGCTCGGGTCAGACGGAGTATTACAGATTTCAGGTAAGAACGTTCTAGAGCTCAGGAGGCGAGCTGGAGAGCAGGAACGTATGGAGAGCTTTTGATGTTAATATATTATAGTATCTGAAACAGATAGATTTATCTGTTCTGTGATTGTAAATCTGTTGTAACTCTGATATAATAAAGTGTAATTTGACAAGTACAGTTTCCTTTGTATAACTATTATTTATGTGATATTATATTTTATCCGCTGCGTATGTGAGACTTTGGGTTTGGTTTTCTGTTCTTCTTCTTCTATCTTTTTCTTCTTTTCACTAACTATCTGGAATTTTCGGGATCGAAATTTCCGGGTCGTTACATTTGGTATCAGAGCTGAAGGTTAAGTGAGAACCTTGGCTCTGTTGGGATTACTCATTAAGGATAATAGTACCCTAGAATGAGTTGAGTGTATATATATATATATGAGAGCGTACTTGTTATTTCTTATATAAAGGTTTTTAAAATGATTTCAAAAGTAAATGAATCTTATATAAGAAATAGATTATCTATTATATTAAGGAAATTGGTTGTAGTATTAATTAAACTAAAAGTAATAGTAAGAATTAAGTGGTAATAGAATTACAACCAAATTGAAATTAAATTAAAGACAAGTTTGAAATGGATTCAAACTGGAATTAAATCTTGAAAATGGGAAAGGGTTCAGGATAATCAATTTATGTAATTAATTAAACTTTATTTAATGAGATTAATTAATGGATAATAATTGGAAATGATAAACAAAGAGGGAGTTACTTAATGAAGTAACTAGAGGTAAGTAATTTAAGGGACAATTACTTAATGAAGGTAATTAAGAAATAAGTTAATTACCGAATGTGATTAATTGAAATTAATTAATGATGTAATTAATTTATAGAAACAATAAATAATATTATTTAACGCATATGAATCAAATGGTCCTATTTCAAACAAGAGTTGCTTGAAAATTTAAAAATAAATTTGTTTTGAATTAAAACCAAGGGTGGTTTAAAATTTTAAAGTATTACTTGGTATGTAAAAGAAATTAATATGTATACATGTGGATATACATAATATCAAAGGTGGTTGGAAATAAACTCTAAACGGTGATTTTTGAGTTTGGAATAAGATGTGATACCCAAGGTGATAAGTTTTTGAACTTAATAAGTGGGAAGATTATTTATGAGAAGTTGAAAATTTGAAAATAGAAGTTAAAACTGGATAAGGTTGACTGAATTAAGTGAATTGAGTCTAACTTGGAAAAGGTTAAATAAGTTGGGATGATCAACCTGATTTGGAAATTTCAAGATAAAATTAAGATTTAAGTCGGAAAGTTAAATGATTGATTATATTTGAGAGTTGAGTGATCTTAAATTGGGTTTGAGATCCAAAAATCGAAAATGGTTGGATGTTTTGAAATAATTGGATGATATCATCCTATTGTTATTAAAAATCTTTAAATTGTAAATTGGACTTGTTTAAATGAATGAGAGATGGTTTAAATTATTCAATTTGAATTAGTTCAAATTGAATTTGATTTGAAGTAACTGAAAGTGTGATTGAATATGTATGAGTATAAGATTCAAATGGAAAATTTGAATTGGATTAATTTGTAACGATTTGAAATTGAAGTGGATTCAATTTGAAATTAGTCCAAATTTATTGGAATAATTTGGAATTAAAATTAATGTTGAATGGTTTTAAATTCAAATGGAATTTGAATTGAATTTGGGAGGAAATCAAGAATAATTCAACTTGATTTGGAAATGGAGTATGAAATTGGGATTAACTGAAACAGGAGTTGAAATGAATTGAAATTGAAACTAGTTAAATTGAAATTTATTTGAATTAGTAGAATTTGAGATCAAGGTTGAATAAAGTTAAATTTGGAAAGAAACTAAGGTTAATTCAACTTGAATTGGGATTGAATCAATTTCAATGGAAATTGAAGTTATTTAAATTGAATTGGGTCGATTTAAATCGAAGTGGAAATTTAAATTAAATTGATGAGAATGGAGATTGGGAAGTGAACAGTTTTGACTGTGGACTATTTTATTTTAATATAAATTGTTTTAATATAAACCTATTTTTCCAAGCTATTCATTATCTATACAACCTTTCTTTTAAAAACCAAACTATCTTATACTTGTTTTACAATTATTTTTGAAACTGTTTAGCAATTTTCCAACTGTTTTATAAACCAATTACTATCTTACTATTATTTTGCAATTATCTAAAATTACTATAATTATTTTAACTATTTTCTACCCATTTTACACCTATTTTACAAACTAGTAATTATTTTTCAACTACTTTTCTATTTTTTAATTTTTCAAACTATTTTTTAAATTAACTGGGCCGAGTTCAAACTGTTATTGGTTAAATACCCAATTGGGATAAGAATAGGGATGATAATTTAAATGGATTGAAGCAATTGTGAGTAAGTGAATGAAAATCAAAGTGAGTGTGAATAGAAATGGAATTGTTTTGGCTAATAACCAATAAAGATAAATACGTAGGGCGTACATATGTTATTCTATTCGCATAGTGATTTGATCCAGATTCGAGCATAGAATTTCGAGATAATATGTCGATCCGAGTTGGGATTTTTCACTTAATTTTCGACGGCGAACCTGGATATGGATTGTTGATTGGTTCTGGATATTCTCTATCATAGTTATGACTATGCAAGGAGAATAACAGTTTCTGATCAAGAAACCAGATCTGTGTCCGCACTAGGAAGTCGGGTGGACAATACTAGTTCGGAAGTGAAATTGTGTGATCGAGTGAGCGATCAGATTGGTATAGCGTACGGATGATATGTGTACATCGTACAGATTGGAATGAAATTGATATTGAAGTTTGTGGATAAGAAATTTGAAATGGTTTTTGAAGTGAAAATATATGAGGAAATAAAATAGAAATTGAATATTTCTATGGTTGAAATTTTGTTTATGGAAGTGAGTGATATGGTAAGTGGTTTTGTAAGGAGTAATCAAATTTGAATATCTGATTTTGAGTAAACAAAGTAAGTATCTTTGTTTTATAAGATAAAACTCCCCTTGATGATTTTTTTGCCAAAAGAAAAAGGATTTGTTTTGAAAGTGTTTGAAGTATAAAAGGATTTTTATACAAGTTTATAATGATCCAAATATTTTTATCAAGGATTTTATATATATCTCTATATATATAAAGGATCATATGAGGATTTTGGAAAAGGTTTTGGGAACCATTGGTTTTGGAAAGGCTTTTGATTTTTGGGTAAAATCAATATTGAATTTGGAAAGCTTAGTTTGAGAATTATCGATTTTGGGATAATCGATTTTGTGTAAAAGAGCTTTGTATGAGATCATACTAGGTGTATGATTTGAAGATACTATATATGTATAGTATAAAATGTTTTGATGATGGCTCTGGGGAAAAAGGCGCTCCTTTGAAGTGAACTTCTCAGGAGTACCACCGGGTGGTGCTACCTTGAGCCCCAAGAGGGGGGTTCTAAAGTTGATCCTATGAGGAGTCCGGACAAAACTAGTTCCTGGGGATTTTGAGTAGAGGTTACCATAGCGAAAGTCGTGTGTGTCGCTGAGAGCCAAGGTCTACGTTTGATTTTATATCGGTAGACTGCGACCTATGGTATAACATAGCGAAAGTCGTGTGTGCCGCTGAGAGCCAACCGTCTACGTTTGATTTTATATCGGCAGACTGCGACCTATGTGGGAGTGGAGAGGTTTCATTTCGACAGTGAAAATCAGAGGCCGCTGAGAGACTGCAGTTACATGGACTTTTGCTACGATGACAACGTAACCCTGGATGTAACTGTGATCTGTTGTGTGGGTTCCATGGCGTAATCGAGAGGCCGCTGAGAGCCTGCAGTTACATGGATTTTTGCTGCGACGGCAACGTAACCCTGGAATGTAACTGTGACCATGGATGGGGGTGATGATTTCCAGAGCATTCTCACCAAAGATATTTCCTCTATTTTTAAAAACTGTTTTCTATGTTTTCAATAAAAATTATTTTCAAAAATATTTTCACTGGAAGTTGAAAACGAATCTGCCAAGCACTTGTAAATTTTCAGTCATACGCCTGATCAACGTATGATCGAATTTCTATGAGAACGAGGATAGACTTGTTAAAACATCGAGTTATAAAAAGTATTTTTATAAAATTTATTTTATAATATAGAATAGATTTTTAAAGGGTTTTAAAAACGATCGAAGAAAATCTATATGATTTTAAACATTTTAAATAAATTCTGGCTTCGTTTCTTTTCGAGGACGAAAAGATTCTAAGGGGGGAGGAATGTGATAATCCGAATTTTGGACATCTGATAATTGAAATTAACTGGATTGAATCAATAAGAATAATTTTCTAAAATGATATATATGTATGTATGTATGTATGTATGTGTATATATATATATATATTGAAAGTTATGTTTTGAAATTAGCATATATGTATATGTACTTATTTTAGGATTAAAATAATAATAATAATAATATAAATAAATATATAGAATTCAATCTTTAAACAAATCTTTGGAAATTTATATACATGCATACGTATATACATGTAAGATTGGTTTGTAAATATTTAAAGGTGAGATTTAATTAAGGATTGGAATTGGTAAACCATATACATAGATAAACTAAATATGATTTGGCATAAAATTATGTAAAAGACATTTTTATCATATAAAGTACAAATGTAAGTAGATTAATAAACATAGTTTATAATTTAAAACATGATACCTAAATCTTTATAAAACAAAAGTAATATAATATAAGTAATAAAAGGGTACACACATTTTAAAATAATAACAATTCTCATGCTTAATACAAATGTTGATATATAAAGTCTTTTAGTGACAAATGTTAGGTTATTGAACAAGTGTCAAATTTTTACCTTTTCTTTTAGTTTTAGAAAATTTTTTGGATAAAAACAAACTAAATATATTTTTACTTTGTTTTCCCTAATTTTCTTTCCTCAAGCCTATAATTCTCAAATCAGGAGAACAATTTAAAGAAAAAAAATCAAAATCAAAGGTTTGTAGAAAACTAAATTTATTGCAAGAAATATGAAGTTATAATCCATCTCAATCTTCTTTCTTTCATCTTCTTAACTGAAACTGACTGGGTTGATTCAGAATGCAAGCATCAAACTTCCAGTTAAACCCAGATAGCAATTTCCAGATTTTTAAAGTCAAGACTGCCCCACTGTTCAACATACAGGTGAGTAACATTTAAAATTTAAAATGAATTGGGTTGCATGCTAGTATGGCTGAATATAAATGTGTAATTGCATGTATATATAAGTACATGTCTGATGTGAACATGTATTTGTGTGCAACCTGTTGATATTTGCTCTGTTTGTTTGGTTTTCCAGGCTCAATATCTCTATTTAAAAATTCTCATCTTTTAATTAGCTTCAGATAGGATGTAATTTATAAATCAAAGCTGTTTGATTTATCTTAGGTTAAGGTTTAAAATTTTAAGAAAGTTAAAATAGAAGTTTGTTGTCTCTGTAAAACATAAAACATATGTGCATGAATGATAAAATCAAAACTCAAACATTGTAATTTATAAATTCAGCATGATGAATTGAATACATTAACAAAATCATGATTTTTAACACTAAAATCAAAAAATTTAGATTAGGAATGGAGGTGCCGTTCTGGTATGAACTGGAAATGAGAATTCTAAGTTTTCTGGTGATCCAAATATTTGTATTGGTCGAGACTTCGGGGTAATGATGGAGGATTGATCGTAGTTGATAGGAAAAATACTGGATGTCGATGCTCTTCATCGAGGAGGCAGCGGTGGCGAGATCTTTCCTGTAACCCTAGATTAACTAGGATAGGTAGTTTGATCAATCTCTGTTTCTACAGTGGATCGAGTGCTTCTAGGTTTTGGAAGATTGAAGGTTGGTCGTAAGCGAAGTTGTGGCCGGGGTGGCAGATCTTCTGATGGTCGGAGCTTCGTGATTGAGGCATTGTCAGTTTTGGTATAGGGTTGTGGTTCCAGTGATTCCAGGTTTTGGAATTAGTGCTCGTTTTTTATTTGAGAAAGTGTGGTGGTTGTTGAAGGGTCGTGATGTCATCAGGAGATGGTTGCTGGTGAGTTGAAGGGCTGGTGGATGGCTGGTGATGGCCAGAGCCACGGTGCACATGCACCGTGCAGTTGAAGTTCAGATGAACTTTACGGTGTGCAGGATCTTAAACTGGGGAAAAACTCGAGTTATTCGAGTACGTGACTCGAAGTAGAAGGGGGAAAGACTCGAAGTAGATTTGGATTGTCACGGGTTATTCTTAGTTTACAGGTTTTAACAGGAAACCTGTACTGTTGTTTGGAAGAAAAAAATAGAAGATTTAAATGTATAAAAAAGGGGTTTTAAATATGGTTTTAAATCTAAGTTTGAAATTTTAGAATTCAAGTTTAAATTTAAATCTCAGTTGTAAATAAAAATAAAGCTTTAAAACTTGATAGTTAATTACTTTATTTTGGTTAGTAGTTTGAATTTTTTTTTAAATGAAGTTTGTAAAATGTGAGCAAGTTTAAGGTTAAATTTAAATCTGGGAATTCAATATGAATTTTAGTTTTGAATTTGAAAGAAGACTTAAATTTGAAAGATTTAAACAAAATGTAAATTTAATTTATTGAATTTTGAAATGAATTTAGTTTCAAAACTCTTATGAATTTCATTTCTAAGACAAGCACTTGTTTGTCTTATAATTTTAAAAGGGTTTTAAATTATTTAAAACTTTGTTTAAGTTTAAAAGATATTCATTTTAGATTTTATATTTGAATTGAAATTTCAAAGTAAGTTCAAAGGTAATTTGTTTGCAAATAAATTGTTATTGACAATTTTAAACATAATAAAGGAATGTTTTATCTTAGAACTTAGTGAAGATTAATGTTTTGAAATTAATTTAATTAATAGAATAATTAAGGAATAACTAATTTATTTATTTAATTAATTGATTTAGGTTTAATAAATATTGATTAACAGTTAATTAATTTGAGATTTAAGATCATTGATTAGATTATTAATTAATGGTTAAAGATTTCTTAATTAAGAAATTAATTTAAAATCAAGGTTAATTAATTAAATAATTAGACTTTAATTAATGGATAATTAAAGATAAATTAATTTGTGATTAACGATAATTAATCTAAGTTAATTACTTAATGGAGTAATTAAAGAATGTCTAATTAACGGAAGTAATTTAGAAATTAATTACTTAATGTAATAGAGTTTAAGGTGATTGGTTTAAATTAATTAATTAAGTTTAATTAATTTTAATCACTTGATGATTTGATAATAATTGCTTAATGTAATTGATGAAGTATAATTACTTAGTGAAGTAACTAATGATAATTACTGAATGTAATTAGCGGAAGATGGAATTGTGAAAGTAATTTGGATCAATTTTTTTTTATGATTAATCAAGGGATTAATTGGAGATAATTAAGGTGTAATTAATTTATTTGATGAAGTAATTAAGAATAGTTGATTACTAATGTTATTTATCAAGGGTGATTAATATTTATGGTTAGCAATTAATTAATGAAATAATTAAAGGTTAATTACCGTATTGGGTTAAGGATAATTAATTTGTGAAATTAATTAAGGATTAATTACTTAAATGTAATTAAAGGATAAATAGAACGATATTGGAAGTCTTTGATTAATTATTATTTCTATTATGTGATTTGTGATGCTATGTGATAAGATACGTTGATTTGAATTGTGATGATGTGGTTATCTATTGTTGATGAATTATATGACATTCTGTATTTAAAATTGAGTTGTATTTCACTTGAATAATTTTAGTTAAGATGATTTTGATTTCGAAGAGACCGGAGTCGGGTATTAGTTAATACCCGAAGCCACTTCGATTCTTTATAAAATTGATATGTGGAAATCAATGTGATGGTTTGGAATGATTTAAGTGAATTAGACCATTTAATCTAAGTTGAGTACTTAGAAATTGGTGAGTGGAAAAATGATGTCGATATCAATTTGTGAAGTTGTAATTGATACAAGTTACCCGGGTTATATATATATATATAAGTTGTATGCCTTTGAAATTTATGTTAGATGGGTTTACTCACGCTGGTTTCCAGCCTGACCCGGGTATTACTTTGATGTAATGCTCGGGTCAGACCGAGTATTACAGATTTCAGGTAAGAACGTTCTGGAGCTAAGGAGGCGAGCTGGAGAGCAGGAACGTATGGAGAGCTTTTGATGTTAATATATTATAGTATATGAAACAGATAGATTTATCTGTTCTGTGATTGTAAATCCGTTGTAACTCTGATATAATAAAGTGTAATTTGACAAGTACAGTTTCCTTTGTATAACTATTATTTATGTGATATTATATTTTATCCACTGCATATGTGAGACTTTGGGTTTGGTTTTCTGTTCTTCTTCTTCTATCTTTTTCTTCTTTTCACTAACTATCTGCAATTTTCGGGATCGAAATTTCCGGGTCGTTACAGGTATAGTTTTTTTTTAAATTTTAAACAGAAAAGAATATTTTAACAGTAAAAATAATTCTATTTAAATTTAAATACACATGCATATCTTAATATATATATGCAATTTTTCAAAAATTTTAAATATATGGATGCAGAAAAATATAATTCAACAAAAAAAAGGAATGAAAATTTATTTTAGGTATATAAACAATTCTGTTTGAATATACAGTAATAAATTAAAATGTTAAAAGGTTTTCAAATTTATATGGATTTTTTTTAGTATATATGTAGTATTAAAAGAAAAATTAGTTTAGAGCCTATACGCCACATAATAGCGGATGATATTATATTTAAACCCATATACCGCGATATTCCACCTCGAAGTGGAATTGGTATTATATATGTATTTGGAGTTGTTGATTTCCTGCATTATATAGCGGATGAGTCCCTATACTCCGTGTGATGCCCCACCTCTATACCCACGCTAGCCAAGAACACTACGAAGTAATGCTGTCAACTAGCACGGAGAATAAGGCTGTTGAGGAGCGACCATCCGTGTAATTGCTTTGTGCGAGCATCGATATGTCAGATAGTATAACATGCAATTCTTTTTAAGTGGAAATCCGACATGCCGAAACAAACTCAAAGATATCACACGGTGGCTATAATTTCTTCAGAAACAAATATAGAAATAAACATAACATAAATCAGTCGCAGACAATTCATATCACAAAGGCGGAAATATATATGAATATTACACTAGGAAGTGTACATCAGAGTAGTGGTCTAAAAAGATCCACAGTATCACAAAAGAATAGTTACACGAACTACACAAAAGAATAAGTATACGTCATGGAGTCTATATCACGAATGTATACACCAAAATAAACTACTAATCTATGTAGTAAGCCAAAAGTCAGAGAAATCAATCCCAAGAGAGAAGTCAAGCAGAAGCACCTGTAACATCTCGGTCTGACCCGAGTATTATTTAATAAGAAAATAATAAATGGATCAGTCTAACTATAGATATCAGATGAAACGATATAGAATAAGAGATATGACTAAACACATAATAATCACAATTCCAAGCTGTGATATATATAAGTAATTGAAAATCAACAAGAGATTAATTAATATCACCAAATCTACACAAGAATCAAAGAAATGCCATACTCCTTATTTCGTTCATCAAACCTCAAATAGTGACGATTATATCAATGTCAATCACAAAAGTCAATGACACACAAATTCACCAATGCACAAATATTGACAATAATATCAATGTCCATCACAAAAGTCAATGACACACAAATTCACCTATTGCACAAATATTGATAAAACTTATCAATGGAAATCACGAAAATTGGTGAAACACAAATTCTAGAAATCGTCTCAAGAAATCCAGAAATCACAAAGGGGGGAGGCCTATCACAAATGGGAGCATAAAGCCCACCAACACGTGTATCACAAACGGAACGCTAATTCCATGGTTGCTAACCATCACAAATTGAGCCGAAGCTCCACAAACGGCCCGAAGACCATGGGTTGCTACCCCACCAAATTGAGTCGAAACTCCACAAAACGGGGTTTAGTCTCCCTCGTAGACAAAGAGACATCGCACATTGCTAGTCTAAACCACAAAGATGATCGTCATGATCAACGAGGAGTGTCGATTACACTAAGCTAGTAAATATATGAGTTTAGCTTCATGTCCCATAACCACTTGCTTAACTTAAATATTTACGAACAAATTGTAGATCTCCACTAGAAAATTGTCACAAGAGGTTCAATCGAAAAAGCCCAAGAATTAACCAACAAAGTGAACGCAAGCGTTTCATACCACTCGTTTTACTAAGCCGTTTAATTAGATTTCTCATACGAGTGAGGTAAAGGTTTGTATATACTAATAGATTGGAAAACGGTTTTATAAACGAATTTGGTATTAAAATAGTATTGAAATCGTTTGAGGAAAGAGTTTTGATATTTACTACTAGTATAGAAAACCTTTATATTTTTGAAGTGACAAAACACAAAGAAGATTGTAGGAACAATCAATCACTAAAATTCACATACGGAGATGTGAATAAAAATCCAACGAAACCGATAAAGAATCCATCAAAATGGATATTCAAAAATCCCTAAAAAAAGAGTCATCAAAGTCATATTAATTGATAACAATAAATAGGAAACAACACGAATCGATTTAAGTTGGAAATTCAAGAAACAAGGCGAAGTAGGCAAAAATCATCAGGTCGGTCGGCCGGCTACAGAGCTCGGTCGACCGAATCTTGTTTTGAAAAACCTCTCGGGCATCAGGTCGGTCGACCGAACCTGGGGGGTCGGTCGACCGAACCAGAAACAGAGAAGTTCTCTGCACTTTTACTAGCAGGACGGTCGACCGGACCAGGGGGGTCGGTCGGCCGAACCTGATGCTCTGCAAATTGATGCCCATAAATTGATATGCAACCTCCACCAATTCGCAACCGAACGAGCACGGACGCTAGGGAATTATGCCTAACGGCTACCCGGCCCTATTGGCTCCTCGATGCATCACCAAACACATGTTCAAACATCATAGTTGTGATTTTTAAAGGATTGAACCCAAAACACCAAAAAATTGGAATATTCACCAAACCAATCCAAACCAAAAGCAAATGCACACGAATAAGTGTTAGGAATTCATACCTAACATTCGAAGATAAATATAAGCATAGATGTGAGATAAAAATCTCACCTTTTCACAAAATCAAACAAGAAGAAGATTGAAAGCAAATGGAGAATCAACCTCTCTTCAACACAACCCAAATGAGCTTGAATCTATGCTCAAAACAAGATCATTCCCAAAATTAGGTTTAGGAATTTCTGAAATTGGTAAGAGAATAAGTTGGAGAAGAAGGAGAGAAGCTTACCAATGGGTTCTTCTTGAGTTTGGAGCTAGGAATTTGAAGTTGCAAAAGGAACTAGGGTTTTGGAGTTTTAATTTCCAATCTCTCCCACCATTAATACTTTAAAAACTGAAAAGAGAAGAGAATGAGGGTGAATGGGGAAGAGTGGCTCAGATTTGAGCATAAGTTAAACATAGGGCTGAGCCCAAAACCAAACCCAAAGTGAAAACTAGCAAAAATCAACTTTCTCCAAACATATCGAAGCTTATACTCAAAAAGGTCGCAAACGGAATTTTAAACTCAATGGGAGTGGTCCCGAGTCCTAATTCGACCGTATGCAAAAAGTAGCTTTTCGGACTAAAATCCGACTAACGATAAAATATTTAAATAAAATATTTAAATATAAAATCGATAAATATGCGGGTTGTTACAGACTCCCCTCCTTAAAGAAATTGCGTCCACGCAATATTTAAGAAGAGAACATAAAGTAACAACCATAAAAGCATATTCACACCAAAGAAATTTGAAATAAAAGGTTCACCTTAAAGAGCACGGGAAAGCAAGTACGGATGTGATCGCCCGATGAATTCCCTAGACTCCCAAGAACAATCCTTAGGATTTGAAGACCATTGAACTTTAACAAGCGGAACATCTTTATTTCGAAGTCGTTTGACTTCCGAAGCAATGATACGAATAGGATGTTGCTCATAAGTTAAATTAGGCGAAACTTCAATCTCTTCCACAACACCGGGCTCAAGAATAGAATTGGAATCTCGAAGACATTTCCGAAGTTGAGAAACGTGAAACACGTCATGGATTGCAGAAAATTGAGCCGGTAATAAAAGGCGATAAGCCATGTAACCAATACGTTCAGCGATAGGAAATGGTCCAATATATCGAGGCGCTAACTTTCCCGATCGACTGAAACGTACAACACCCTTCATTGGTGAAACACGAATAAAAACAAGATCTCCAACAGAAAATTCTAATTTCCTTCTTCGGTTATCGGCATAGGATTTTTGTCTACTCTGGGCTTCTTTCATTCTATGTCGAATAAGGTCAATTTTCTCTGTGGAATCCCGAATAAAATCTGGACCTAAAACCAACTTCTCACCGGCCTCAAGCCAACAAGAAGGAGATCGGCATGGCCTACCCTAGAGTGCCTCAAAAGGTGCCATACCAATACTAGATTGGAAGCTATTATTATAGGAAAATTCGACAAGAGAAATATGATCTTCCCAACTTCCACCAAAATCAAGAACACATGCACGAAGAAGATCTTCAAGAGTTTGATTCACACGCTCCGTTTGTTCATCGGACTGGGGGTGATAAGCGGTGCTAAAATTAAGCTTCGTTCCCAAAGCTTTTTGAAGACTCTTCCAAAATCCACTAGTAAACAATGGATCACGATCACTAACTATAGAAGTAGGAACTCCATGTAATTTAACAATCTCTTTGATAAAGAGTTTGGCCAAAAGAGTAACGGTTCGGTTAGACCGAACGAGAATAAAATGGGCAGATTTAGTAAGTCTATCAACAATCACCCATAAGCTATCATGACTCGAACGAGAACGGGGAAGGCCATCTATAAAATCCATGGAAATTTGGTCCCACTTCCAAATTGGAATTTCTAAAGGTTGCAATAGCCCACCGGGCCTTTGATGTTCGGCCTTAACGAGTTGGCAAGTCATGCAACACTTAACAAAGTTAGCAATATCGAATTTCATTCCCTCCCAATAATATAGTCGCTTCATATCCGCGTACATTTTACTACTTCCGGGATGAATGGTAAATTTAGAACGATGAGAATCTTCTAAAATATCTTTACGAAGATCACTAATATTTGGTACGATAAGTCTACCAAATCTCCGAATGCCGCCACGAGAATCGATATCAAAGTCTTTCAAACATTCAATATCAATTTTATCCCTAATATTTTGGCCAAGAAGAGCCATTACGGGATCTAGCCTTTGAGCTTCAAGAATGCGGTCTAAAAGAGAAGGATGAGCCTCAAGGCTACATAAAAAAAACGATGAGCATAAATCGGATACGCGGTCTCGAATCTCACAAGTGGATAAGATATCGAGATCGTTCCATTCGGATATCATCATAGAAACAACAGCTTGTTGTTTACGGCTAAGAGCATCGGCGACACGATTACCCTTACCAGGTGTATAAAGAATATCAAGATCATAAGGCGCAAGGAACTCGAGCCAATGCTGTTGACGTAAATTAAGTTCCTTTTGAGAGAATAAATACTTCAAGGACTTATGATCGGTATAAAGAACAAATTTCTCTCCTAAAAGATAATGACGCCAAATCCGAAGAGCAAAAACAATAGCCGCGAGCTCTAAATCATGAGTGGCATATCTAGTCTCAGCAGGCTTTAATTGCCTAGAAGCATAAGCAATAACACGTTCTTTTTGCATAAGAACGACACCCAAACCAACGCGACTAACATCGGTATAAACAATGAAATCTTGATTCCCCTCGGGAATAACAAGAATAGGAGCATCAGAAAGGAGTTCTTTTAATTTCTGAAATGAAGTTTCACATTTGTCCGACCAAATGTATTTAACGCCTTTCTTGGTCAAGCTAGTGAGAGGCACGACAATCTTAGAAAAGTCTTTGATAAAACGACGGTAGAAGCCCGCCAATCCGAGAAAACTACGAATCTCTGTCACACTCTCCGGTCTCTTCCAATCTTGAATCGCTTCAATCTTTGAAGGATCCACGGAAATTCCGGATTCGGAAATAATATGACCGAGAAACTTCACACGAGATTGCCAAAGTGGCATTTAGAAAATTTTGCCTTTAATTGATTACTCCTAAGAGTTTCCAACACAATCCGAAGATGTTTTTCATGCTCCTCCTCGGTTTTAGAATACACAAGAATATCATCGATAAAGATGAGAACAAATCGGTCGAGAAAATCTTTGAAAACCCGATTCATAAGGTCAACGAAATACGCCGGAGCATTCGTCAAACCAAATGGCATAACAAGCCATTCATAAGACCCATACCGAGTACGGAACGGTGTCAAAGGAATGCTATCCTCTGCAATACAAAGCTGATGAAATCCAGTAGCTAAGTCTAGTTGCGAAAAGACTCTAGCACCACTAAGTTGATCAAATAGGTCATCAATCCGAGGTAAAGGATATTTATTTTTGATAGTAAGATCATTAAGCTTGCGATAATCAACGCAAGGCCTAAGTGTTCCATCGGATTTCTTCACAAAAATAGCTGAAGCTCCCCAAGGCGAAGAACTAGAGCGAATAAATTGCTTCGTCTCCAATTCGGAAAATTGCTTACGCATCTCCTCGTTTTCTTTATTGGACATACGATAAGGAGGGCGAGTGATAGGTTGAGCTCCAGGAATAAGATTAATTCTGAACTCAATTGCTCGCTTAGGTGGTAATCCTAAAACGGGCTCGAATATGTCAGAAAATTCACAAACGACGTGAATAAGAGAAATAATATCACCCTCATCATCATCATCGTCATCACGAGGATTTAAAGAATATAAAGATGCAACTAAGGCAGAATCCGAATCTTCAAGAATAACAAAAACCTGATTAACATATTGAGGATGTCGAAGATGAATAGTCCGCTTAGGACATAGGATATGAGCTTCATAACGGTTAAGCCAATCCATTCCCAAAATCATTCCAAAGCCTAAATAACGCATGACATGCAAATCGGCTAGGAAAGAAAAACCACACAAAATAATCTCGACATCTTTACACAATAAACTGATTGTTGCGGATCCACCAACCGGATTCGCAATTCTCAAAGAAGTCATTAAACACAAAACATCCAAAGGAAAAGTATCAACAAGTTCTTTTGATATAAAAGAATGGGACGCACCCATATCAAAAAGAACTCGAATAGGATGATCACGAAATAAAATAATTCCATCCAGAATAGAATGAGAAATACCTTGGCCACGAGATGTGTTGCCAGGGGCTTGTGCAACATTTAACTTTCCCTCCTTCTTGCCTTGAAGTTTGGGGCATGAAGATATAACATGACCGGGAACTTTGCAGTAGCGACAAGAGAGAGACTTTGGGCACTTGTTCGCATAATGGTCCTTCGAACCACAATTATAGCATTCCCCACGGCCAAAGGAAGAAGTCTTTGCCGCGGAGGTTGCTTGCTTCCCTTTCTTATTGGGATAAGGTCCATTGAATTTACTGGGCCTCTTCTTGCTGTTGAAGTTTGGTTTGGAACTCACCACTTCAACATCATTCTCCTTATCCGCCTCTTCAAGACGAAGAGCGATATCAATGAGTTGGTCGAAAGAAACTTTTAATTTTAGAAGTAATGGCTTCTTGAGATTTTTGTTTAAGCCATAAACAAATCTCTGATTCTTCTTTAGAGGGGTGTTGATGTATTCAACCCCATATTTGGAAAGTGATTCAAAAGAAGCAACGTAGTCCGTCACGGAAGAATCGCCTTGAACAAGGTCAATGAAACGACGAGCCATCGTCACTTTCTCAGCTTCTGGCACGAATTTTAATTCGAAGCGTTCTCGGAATTTCTCCCAGGTGAGATCCGCTTCATTAATCTCAGAAATAAGAAGCTCGTACCAGTCCAATGCTCTTTCTCGGAGCATACTAGAGGCCATCTGAACTCGGTGAAGGTCAATAAGATTCATGCGAGAAAAGATTCGATCGCATGACCTTAGCCAAGCCTGTACTTCAATAATAGTTTCGGAACCTTTGAATGGCTCCCCACCCAAATTAGTGTAATCGCTGCACAAGTGTGCAAATCCCGACTTAGGGTGAGTAGGTTCCGAGTTAGCTCCAGCTGCTTGAGCATTCGTCACTAAATAAAGAAGCTGTTGAGCAGTCATAAAAACTCCATCTTGGGGTGAAGTGCTAGACGGTACGGCTCTGGGGCGGCCTGGTCTAGACATCTTTCTCCCTTTAGAAAGAAAGAAGAAGAAGAAAAAGGTTATTCACCAAATTGAATATCAAGCAATCTTGATAGATAAACAAGGAATCATAAGGAAAATAGGATGAATCGGTACGAAGACTCGAATTAAATCCTAAAGCACGACTCCTAAGATGGACTTAGGACGATGATCCTTGTTATAATATTCCATATTGTTCCGAAGTTTGGCTCTGATACCATGCTGTGACGCCCCACCTCTATACCCACGCTAGCCAAGAACACTACGAAGTAATGCTGTTAACTAGCACGGAGAATAAGGCTGTTGAGGAGCGAGCATCCGTGTAATTGCTTTGTGCGAGCATCGATACGTCAGATAGTATAACATGCAATTCTTTTTAAGTGGAAATCCGACATGCCGACACAAACTCAAAGATATCACACGGTGGCTATAATTTCTTCGGAAACAAATATAGAAATAAACATAACATAAATCAGTCACAGACAATTCATATCACAAAGGCGGAAATAGATATGAATATTACACTAGGAAGTGTACATCAGAGTAGTGGTCTAAAAAGATCCACAATATCACAAAAGAATAGTTACACGAACTACACAAAAGAATAAGTATACATCATGGAGTCTATATCACGAATGTATACACCAAAATAAACTACTAATCTATGTAGTAAGCCAAAAGTCAGAGAAATCAATCCCAAGAGAGAAGTCAAGCAGAAGCACCTGTAACATCTCGGTCTGACCCGTGTATTATTTAATAAGAAAATAATAAACGGATCAGTCTAACTATAGATATCAGATGAAATGATATAGAATAAGAGATATGACTACACACATAATAATCACAATTCCAAGCTGTGATATATATAAGTAATTGAAAATCAACAAGAGATTAATCAATATCACCAAATCTACACAAGAATCAAAGAAATGCCATACTCCTTATTTCGTTCATCAAACCTCAAATATTGACGATTATATCAATGTCAATCACAAAAGTCAATGACACACAAATTCACCAATGCACAAATATTGACAATAATATCAATGTCAATCACAAAAGTCAATGACACACAAATTCACCAATTGCACAAATATTGATAAAACTTATCAATGGAAATCACGAAAATTGGTGAAACACAAATTCTAGAAATCATCTCAAGAAATCCAGAAATCACAAAGGGGGGAGGCCTATCACAAATGGGAGCATAAAGCCCACCAACACGTGTATCACAAACGGAACGCTAATTCCATGGTTGCTAACCATCACAAATTGAGCCGAAGCTCCACAAACGGCCCGAAGACCATGGGTTGCTACCCCACCAAATTGAGTCGAAACTCCACAAAACGGGGTTTAGTCTCCCTCGTAGATAAAGAGACATCGCACATTGCTAGTCTAAACCACAAAGATGATCGTCATGATCAACGAGGAGTGTCGATTACACTAAGCTAGTAAATATATGAGTTTAGCTTCATGTCCCATAACCACTTGCTTAACTTAAATATTTACGAACAAACTGTAAATCTCCACTAGAAAATTGTCACAAGAGGTTCAATCGAAAAAGCCCAAGAATTAACCGACGAAGTAAACGCAAGCGTTTCATACCACTCGTTTTACTAAGCCGTTTAATTAGATTTCTCATACGAGTGAGGTAAAGGTTTGTATATACTAATAGATTGGAAAACGGTTTTATAAACGAATTTGGTATTAAAATAGTATTGAAATCGTTTGAGGAAAGAGTTTTGATATTTACTACTAGTATAGAAAACCTTTATATTTTTGAAGTGACAAAACACAAAGAAGATTGTAGGAACAATCAATCACTAAAATTCACATACGGAGATGTGAATAAAAATCCAACGAAACCGATAAAGAATCCATCAAAATGGATATTCAAAAATCCCTAAAAAAAGAGTCATCAAAGTCATATTAATTGATAACAATAAATAGGAAACAACACGAATCGATTTAAGTTGGAAATTCAAGCAACAAGGCGAAGTAGGCAAAAATCATCAGGTCGGTCGGCCGGCTACAGAGCTCGGTCGACCGAACCTTGTTTTGAAAAACCTCTCGGGCATCAGGTCGGTCGACCGAACCAGGGGGGTCAGTCGGCCGAACCAGAAACAGAGAAGTTCTCTGCACTTTTACTAGCAGGTCGGTCGACCGGACCAGGGGGGTCGGTCGGCCGAACCTGATGCTCTGCAAATTGATGCCCATAAATTGATATGCAACCTCCACCAATTCGCAACCGAACGAGCACGGACGCTAGGGAATTATGCCTAACGGCTACCCGGCCCTATTGGCTCCACGATGCATCACCAAACACATGTTCAAACATCATAGTTATGATTTTTAAAGAATTGAACCCAAAACACCAAAAAATTGGAATATTCACCAAACCAATCCAAACCAAAAGCAAATGCACACGAATAAGTGTTAGGAATTCATACCTAACATTCGAAGATAAATATAAGCATAGATGTGAGATAAAAATCTCACCTTTTCACAAAATCAAACAAGAAGAAGCTTGAAAGCAAATGGAGAATCAACCTCTCTTCAACACAACCAAATGAGCTTGAATCTATGCTCAAAACAAGATCATTCCCAAAATTAGGTTTAGGAATTTCTGAAATTGGTAAGAGAATAAGTTGGAGAAGAAGGAGAGAAGCTTACCAATGGGTTCTTCTTGAGTTTGGAGCTAGGAATTTGAAGTTGCAAAAGGAACTAGGGTTTTGGAGTTTTAATTTCCAATCTCTTCCACCATTAATACTTTAAAAACTGAAAAGAGAAGAGAATGAGGGTGAATGGGGAAGAGTGGCTCAGATTTGAGCATAAGTTAAACATAGGGCTGAGCCCAAAACCAAACCCAAAGTGAAAAGTAGCAAAAATCAACTTTCTCCAAACATATCGAATCTTATACTCAAAAAGGTCGCAAACGACATTTTAAACTCAATGGGAGTGGTCCCGAGTTCTAATTCGACCGTATGCAAAAAGTAGCTTTTCGGACTAAAATTCGACTAACGATAAAATATTTAAATAAAATATTTAAATATAAAATCGATAAATATGCGGGTTGTTACACTCCGCATAATAGCGGATGATATTATATTTAAACCCATATACTGCGATATTCCAACTCGAAGTGGAATTGGTATTATATATGTATTTGAAGTTGTTGATTTCCCGCATTATATAGCGGATGAGACCCTATACGCCGCATAATAGCGGATGATATTTTATAAATCCCATATACTGCGATATTCCACCTCAAAGTGGAATTGGTATTTAATTGTTGTGCTAACGTCTGTGGATGCAGGAAAACAGGTTGGAGGGATCCAACTGGATTCCTCAATTATTTAATTTGTTTCATATGTTATGTGTTGATTATTTATAATCTCTGTGTGAGTATATTGGTGATTAAAATTGTTAAAGGCTATAATTTAGTCGAAAATATTTTTGGTATCGTAGGATACCAGAAATAAATAAAAATTTGATTTTGAAATTTGGATAGAAAATTTATAATAAATTCAATTCAAAAGGAATGGGAGAATTTTGAAAGAAGAAATTTAAATAGATAAAGTTTTATTTTGAAAACTTATTGAATAAATTTCAAAAATATGGGAAAATACTATAAAGGAATTTCGAGTAATATTGTTTAATAGTTGAAGAAATTATTTAAGATAAGAATTTTAAATATTTGAAAGAGATAAAATAATTTATTTCAAAAGGAAATAAATTTTGAAATTAAATTTGGGGTTGAAATTAATTTTAGAAATTGATTTGGAATTTAATTTGGAGTTAAAAAAAATTTTTGGAATCGATTTGGAAAATTTGTTTCGGCATTGGAAAATAAAATTAGAAATCAATTTGAAATTTGATTTGGTATTTGAAAGTGAATGTTTGGAAAATAATTTGAAAATCGTATATCAGCGGATATTTGAAAATTTAAATTCACAATGGGAATTTTTTGAAAGAAAGGGAAATTTGTTTTAAAAATAAATATTGTTTTATTTTTAAAAGTGTAGAAAGGAATTTACGGATTTGGGACGTAAATTTAAAATAAATCCAGAAAGATTTATAAGTTTATTTGAATGAACCATTTTAGAATGGAATGTGGATTTTCCTTGAAAGCCGAGAATGTTTTCAATATAGTTATAAATATAAATTGAAATTGTAAAGATGGTTTAAGGGAAAAAATGTTTGGAAAAATTATTTACTTAGGTTATTTTGAAAATCTTTAAAGTAAAAATATAATTTAAACTATTATAGAAGTGATTATATAAAGTTTTAAATTGATATTTGTTTTAGAAATTGGATATTTAATTAGCTATATCCGATCTACTGATTTTACTTTAAAATTTGTTTTGGACTTGAATTTTTATATGCGATATTAGTATAATATTTTCTCATAACTAATATTTAAGCAAGTATTTTAAAATAGATTTATTTTAAATGTGTTTATGTATATTTTGAATAAGTATTTTATATTATTTTAAAATATTTGAACTCGGCTGATTTTCAGTGGAAATGAATAAATATTTCAAAATATATTCCGCGTAAGGAAAATTATTTGAAATTTGTTTTCAAAAGATTGAAAAATGGAAATTGATATGAAATTGTTTTCAAATGGATGAAGTGTGAACTTATATCTTGCGAAGATATGTTGAAATTAAATAATTTGAAAAAATTATTTGAAATCCAGTGAATGTTGATTGATAGTTAAATAACCGACTATCAATATTGGCCTTTTTAATGGCATTTGAATTTCGATGCGACCAGGAGTCGAATTCCAAGTGGATATCCGAAAACCACATCGAACCTTTGTGATTGTGATGGATCTTTTATTTAAAAGATCAAGGTGAAAATTGTTGTGATTTGTTGAAATCTGAATATAACACTTATTTTTTTTAAATAAGCACTCGTTATTCGGATTAGCCGGGAGAGGACTTTGTGTCATATAACCCATTTCGAATAGTGATTCGACGAAATTAATAGTATTTGAAGATGGTGGTGAAGAGCGGGTGTCTTCGAAAATGATTGGATAACCTATCGAATGTCTCTACACTGAGTTGCTCCGGTATAGAGATCTCCACATGTGTTGGGGAGTCCGATCGGAATTGTGCGTACCTGTATTTGCAAGGGCTTCTTCCTTTGTTGGACGAGGTGCCTTCGGTTCTGTTCAAACCCGGAATAGACTTGTATGGTTGTATGTCTGACACTACACTTTGAGATATAAAGCAGATTTCTTTCAAATACATATCTGTTGGTGGCGGAGAATTTATTCTCTTAGCTGAACACCCTTCTCTGAGGAAATGGTCGAAACAGGAAAGATGCAGCAAGGTTATGAGGGTCGCACCCTTTAGGGTATGTCATTCCATCTGGAAAAAGGTGGCATCATGGTATGGAGCCCAGATACTTAACCTATGTGGTTGCTTGTAACAACCCGCATATTTATCGAGTTTGTATTTAAATATTTTATTTAAATAGTAACTCGTTAATCGGATTTTGGTCCGAAAAGCTACTTTTTGCAAACGGTCAAATTAGGACTCGAGACCACTTCCATTGAGTTCGAAATGTCGTTTAAAACTTTTTAAGTATAAACATCGATAGGTTTGGAGTTAGTGAAATTTCACTAACTTTTCCCGCTTTGGACTTTGGGTTAGTTTAGCCTATTAAGCCCAAGTTCCAACCCCCTTCTCCCCACTCTTCATAAATTTCCTAACTAACTCAAGCTTGGGCATTAATGGTGAAAAGAATGGGAAATTAAAACTCCAAGCACAAATTCAATTGCAAATCCAACATTCAACTCCAAATTCAAGTAGAAGATATTGGATTCAAGATTTGGATTGCTTCTCCTTGCTTTCAAGCTTCATCTTCATAAACTTTAGTGCAAAGGTGAGATTTTTATCTCACAATTCTAGTCTATAACTATATTGGACTGTTGGGAATGATTCCCTATCACTTTTGCATGCAGATTTGCATTTGGTTTGAATCGAATTGGCGAAAAACTCCAATTTTTAGTGTTTTTGGTGAAATTCTGCACTTAGGTCGTTCTGCCTATGCTAGGTCGTTCGCATGGAAAAGTCTCGGCCTCAAAATAGCTCGTTTCCGACCTTAAAATGGCCTACAACGTTAGGTCGCTCGACACTCGGAATTAGGTCGTAGGTCGTATGGCTCTTAGGTCGTAGGTCGCGGGCTTTTAGGTCATTAGGTCGCAAACACTTAGGTCGTTTCTGGCCTTAAATCCCCTATACAGCCTTAGGTCGCTCGCTCTGGCTCCTTAGGTCGTAAGTCGTGGGCCTTTAGGTCGTAGGTCGTCAGGCCGTTAGGCCTTAACTCGTGTGGCCTTGGTTCTTTAAGTCGCTCGGCCTTGCCTTCCATTTTTAGGTCGCATGACCTTCTAACCCGCTAGGTCGTTGGACCTATAACCCTTAGGTCGTTAGGCCGTTAACCCACTAGGTCGCATGACCTATAACTTGTTAGGTCGCTCGACCGTTTACTCCGTTAGGTCATATGACCTTGTTCCACTAAGTCGCTCGACCCTTAGGTCGTAACACTTTAGGTCGCACGCCTTTCACACCATTAAGTCGCGAGTTTAATTAGGTCGCTTGGCCTTAAAACGTTAGGTCGCTTGACCTGTGCTATTGTTAGGTCGCGAGTTCCTTAGGTCGCTCGTCTCCCTTAGGTCGCTTGACCTGTGCTATTGTTAGGTCGCGAGTTCCTTAGGTCGCTCGTCTCCCTTAGGTCGCTTGACCTGTGCTATTGTTAGGTCACGAGTTCCTTAGGTCGCTCGTCTCCCTTAGGTCGCTTACCTGGTTGAGTCGCACCTCACCTTAGCTCGGCCATGATTAGGTCGCGAGTTTCCTTAGGGTCGCTTACTCCTTTAGGTCGTGACTCTTTAGGTCGAAACCCTTTAAGTCGCTCGATCCTATCCTTCCTTTGGTCTTCACTAGGTCGTATCGTTTTGGTCGGGGCGCTGCCCCGCACCCCGCCGGGGGCGCTGCCCCCTGGACCCCCGCGACCTGACCGGGCAGGTCGAACCCCGTAAGCGGTGGCGTTGCCCCCGCACCCCCACCTTGGGGGGTTGCCACCCCCCCTGGACCCCCCCCTCCGTAGGGGATCTTATCTGAAAAATATTCAACAGAACTTGCTGAGCTGATTTCCTTGGATTTTTATCACATCTTCGAATGTGACCTTTGTGATTGATTGTTTCTACAATCGCTTCTGTGATTTGTCACTTTAAAATATAAAGGTTTCAAAACTAGTAGTAAATATCAAAACTCTTTCAACAAAATGATTTCAACTCTATTTTTAATAACAAAGCTCTTTTCTTAAACCGTTTTCCAATCTATTAGTATATACAAGCCTTTACCTCACTCGGATGAGAAATCTAATTAAATGACTTAGTAAAACAAGTGGTATGAAACGCTTGCGTTCACTTCGTCGGTTAATTCTTGGACTTGTTCGATTGAACCTCTTGTGACAATTTTATTAGTGAAGATTTACAGTTTGTTCGTAAATATTTAAGTTAAGCAAGTGGTTATGGGACATGAAGCTAAACTTCTATATTTACTAGCTTAGTGTAATTGACACTTCTCGTTGATCTTGATGATCGCTTTATGAATTAGACTAGCAATTGCGCGATGTCTCTTTCATTGCAAGGTTAGACTAGACACCACTTGTGTGATTCCATTCACACATACCTTTCTGCTTTTTGGTTAGTCTTGACCTCAATCTGTGTGATTCCACTCACACATGTGGGGTAGCTCCCCATGGTCTTCGGACCGTCATGTGATAGGCCTCTTTCCCTTTTTATGATTTCTGGATTTCTTGTGTTGATTTCTGGAATTTATCTCTTTGACTTGTCATGAGTACAAGTTTAGGGTATGATGCCCTCTTTGGATCTTTGAGAAGATTCTTGTGATATTGATTTATCTCTTATCGGTTGATCTCCTGTTGATCATTAATTGCATACTTATAGTAGTATGTCAGTATGGATATTTTATGTTTATGCCATATCTTTTATTTTATATCATGTCATCTGATATTTATAGCTAGACTGATCCGTTTATTATTTTCTTATAAATAATACTCGGGTCAGGCCGAGATGTTACAGGTGCTACTGCTTGACTCCTCCCCTAGTGATTCACTACTCAGTCTTTTGGCTACTTGTTTAGATTAGCAGCTTTTGTTGTTTACACTTGAGATATAGACTCATAGTTGTATTCTTTTGTATAGCACGCGTTGCTATTCTTTTGTATTATCGTGCATCTTTTTAGACCACTACTCTGATGTACACTTTTATGTGATATATATTCATATCTCTTTCCGCCTTTGTGATATGGATAACTGTGATTGATTCGCATGTTATGCTTACTTCTATATTTGTTTCCGAAGATCATTTTATAGCCACCGTGTGATAAGAAATTACACGGATGGTCGCTCCTCAACAGCCTTATTCTCCGCGCTAGTTGACAGCACTACACCGTAGTGTTCTTGGCTAGCGTGGGTATAGAGGTGGGGCGTCACATTGCTGCAATCTCATTTACTGTGTGGTTGTTGTTTTGTGGTTGAGTACCCTCGGATAAAGGTCGCAAACGACCGGGAGATGACATAATCGAGTAGTCGTTACCTAGTTACAGAGGTAACCCGGCCTTGTGTTGGCAGAGATCCGGGTAGGTTCTCGGGACCTCCCACCAGAGGCATACCCATGTGGTAGTAGGAAGTTCATTAGCCTGACCATTTGTTGGAAATCCAAAGAAATAATACGCGTCCTGTACAGTTTTAGTTGTATAACCTGCCATGGAATGTGGCGGTAACCTGCTATTAAACATGGTAGCTATAGTAGGCATAAGTGCGAAATGCCTATGCTGGCTAAGATTAATATTATACTTTCGAAATGTTTTCCATACTATGCACTAAAAATAATAATATCAAAGGATTTTCCGTATCAAGCATGTTTGACTATCATAAGGAGAAATCTCCTCCAATTCTGCGTTTGCATTGTGTGTGTGGCGGGAGGCCTTATGGTAGTTTCATTTTCCAAAAAACATAGTGGATTTCCTTTCCTTTCTTTGTGAAAATAACCATTTTTAAGATCTCACACCAGTCCCACGACTGACCTGGAGTTTATTGTTCCCTTTCTAAACTCTGGGTGCCCACATTTCTCCACACGGACAGCCTAGAGTTAGGTTATCAGTTATTCGAGAGCGAAGTCAAGAAGTTACTATGGAGATCTAGAGGCAAGCTGGATGGCATGACGTACCACTTATACTATGTAGTGTTCGTTTGCGTCTGGGTTAGTGCAAGTCAAATTTTATTGTACACAAGTTACTATAACTGCCAGTGTTTGTATTATGTCGTTGTAAACTCTGATAATGCGATGTATAAACTGATATAGTACTTTTGTTTTAAAGATATTCATTTATCTATTATATGTTGTTCCGCTGCGAATTGTGAGATTCTGTTATTGTTTCCTTTTCTTCTTCTTCTACCTATTTCTTCTTTAAACCCGAAGACTCGTACATTTGTTCCACTTTGGGCTGAATTGTTGTAGGATTTTGCCAGCCCAAAAGGGGTACGGATTTGCGGGCCTTTACAGTGGTATCAGAGCATTTGGTTAAGCGACAACCTTGGCTCTGTTGTTTGTTACTCATTAGAGATAGAGTCAGTAGTAATCTAGAATGAGTTTGAGAGTATTAATAGATATGAGCGCGTATTTGTTAGTGAATACAAAATTGTTTTGTATTGTGATGATTGGTTTGTTGAGTGGTATATGGATTGTGGTCGATATAGTTTGTACAACTTTATCGATAGGAATCTCTAAACACTTGTATAGAAAAATTAGATACGATGTTGTTTTAAAATAGGGTGAATGAAATAATTTTACCCAAAACTATTTTCATAGATAAAGCAAAATAATCTTTGTAAATTATAATAGTATATTGTTGTTTGATTGTTAGGAAGTGACAATGTTATTATCATTTGAATAGGAAATTGAAATTGTAACTCTAAAATTAAGAAATAAATTAACATACAAATGGAATTTGAGAATATAAATTGTAAATGTGATTTGTAATTTGAAACGGCATTCCAGAGAAGTATTTGGAAATATTTTGAAAATAATTTGAAAATGGAGATTTTAGGAAGTTTAAATCCCTTTTGATTTTGAAGATGATTTTCAAAGGTTTTGGAAAAGTGTTTTGAAGGGATGAAAACTCTAAACTCTTTTAGGTCGTTGGAAAATAACTTCGGTAATGACTACAGCATCATTGATGTTCATTTTCGACTTTCCAAGAGAGGAATTGCTGCTAAATTATTGTAAGTGGAAGTTGTTTGCAAACTGGGTTTGGTTTTAGAAATTTAAAGGGATAATTTAAATTGATTTCAAAAATGGTTATGAATTGTTGAAAAGACTCTGGAATCTTATAAAAAAAAGTTATGGAATAAAATTTTATAAGGCGGAAAATAAAATTGTGAATGAATGAATAAATTTACAGTTGTAAGCAAATGAAAGTGAAATTGAATGTTGAAATTCATGTCGAATTTGTAAATAAATAAAACTGGAATTGGAATCGAATTTGATTTGTGATAAACAAAGCGAAGTATTGAAATGAAATTAGTAAGTGAAAATAACTGAAGAAATGACAAATTAATATGGTTTGAAATGAATTGAATTCAATATTAATAAATGAAAGATAAATTAAATTTATATGGAATTTGAAATCCAGTTTAAATGTAAGTAGTTGTAAACCAAATGGTGAATTGAAATTGAATTATGTTTGGGGATGAACAAAAGAATAAAACTGGAATTGAAAACTGAATATCGAAAACCAATTTGAATTGTATGAAATAAAATGAAGTTGTAAAATTAGTTCGAAGTGAACTAAAGATAAGAAAGGTGGGAAAAAATGGTTTGAGATAAATTGAATTGGAATTTGTAATGAATTTGTAAATGAAACTAATTTAAAATAGTGAAATGAATCAGTTGTGAGTGAAAGATAATCGATAAAATTCGAGACTTAGAATAAATTGAATCAAAATAGAATTGAAACTGTAAATCGAATTCAAATGAAATTGAAAATGTAAAGTTGAATGAAAATGGATATATAACTTCAATAGTGAAGTAAAAATGGTACAAGAAGTAAGTATTCAAACTTTTGTAATGGAATGTGCAAAATGATTTTTGAATGTAGCAATTGGATATGGGTGTTAAATAGCTTACAGGTGATATAAAGGAAAATGGAATTGGGATTTGATTTTCCAAGATAGATTTGAATTGCTCGACAAAAAGGTATGTATTTAAATTTCAGTATGAAATTTGATGATTTTCTTGTCCAGCCGCTTGGCCTTTTGTTTTCTTTTGAAATCTGGGCGCCTTTCTGAAAATTTAGGAAGTTAGAAAAAATTTGAGAAAAATTTGGAATTTGAATTTCAATTTGAATTGACTAAGAAAACAATATTGTCTGAAACTTACGGTAGGCCTGTCAAATGGGTTGGGTTGGGTCAAAATGGGTTAGGTCGAGTTCGACTCAACCCATTTATGACCCATTCTCTTTCACCCATTTATGACCCAACCCATTTATGACCCAACCCACTTAATAAGCGGGTTACCCATCTAACCCATTTAAAGATTTAAATTTAATTTGACTAATAAAAAAAAATATAAAATAATTCTAATTCCAAGTTTTATGTTTTGAGATCCGATAAAAATTTAAAATTTTAATTCTAATTTTCATCAAAATTCAAATATGGGGATGGGGTAGCTTATTATTTTCTAAGTACAATTGTCGGTTTCCTTGGAGAACTACAGTGTACGTTCACACGATGAAGTATCCGAGTGTACCATACTGTCCGTAATTTAGGTGGGAGTTGATCGGTCGAAGTCTCGCCTGATTCCGAGTTAGAACGAAGGAGTTATTGCAGTCTGAACAAAAAAAAATAGCGGCTTCTGCACTAGGCCGAGTTCAATATGCAGGTGCGGTAGCCTGTTATTTTCTAAGTACAAATGTCAGTCCCCTTGGAGAACTACAGTGTGCGTTCACACGATCAAGTATCCGAGTGTTACATACTGTCCGTAATTTAGGTGGGAGTTGATCGGTCGAAGTCTGGTCAGATTCCGAATTAGAACGAAGGAGTTATTTCAGTCCGAACAAAAAAAATAGCGGCTTCTGCACTAGGCGGAGTTCAAATATAGGGAAGTAGTAGCCGGTTATTTTCTAAGTACAACTGTCAGTCTTCTTGGCGAACTACAGTGTGCGTTCATACGATGAAGTATCCGAATGTTCCATACTGTCCGTAATTTAAGTTGGAGTTGACCGGTCGATGTCTCGTCCGATTCTGAGTTAGAATGAAGAAGTTATTGCAGTCTGAACAAAAAAAATAGCGGCTTCTGCACTAGGTGGATTCAAATATGGAGATGTGGTAGCCTGTTATTTTCTAAGTACAACTGTCAGTCTTCATGAAAAATTATAATGTATGTTCAAAATTCTTATTTTTTAAATTTATATTAAAATTTAATATTTTTAATAAATGGGTTACCCATTTATAACCCTTTTAAAAATGGGTCAACCCAACCCATAACCCATTTTATGATATTCGTAAATGGGTTGACCCAACCCATTTATAAGTAGGGTAAATGGGTTGGTTTAATGGGTTGGGTCAAATTTTGACAGGTCTAACTTACGGTTAAAGTTGAAAGGTTAGTTAAGGTGATAATACATCTTTGATGAAAAAGATTGTTTTGAAAAGTTGGTAAAACCGTTTGATTTTGGAAAAACAATAATTGGGTTAAGGATCATTCTTCTTAACTAGAAATTTCTGGACGAAATTCTTTTAGGGGGGGAAGGATGTGACGACCCGGAAATTTTTAACATTTGAATGGAATATTTAATTGATTTTAAATATTTGGAGGTTAGTTTAACTTGAATTTCGAATAAAAATATTAATTTGGCAATTAAATTATTGAATTTAATTTATTAAAGTTGGAAAAAAATTGAATCTTCAATTTTAAGCTAAATAAAAATAATTCAAAGGCTTAGAAAATCTATAATGATAATACTGAGGATAATGGAAGCTTCAAAATTGAATTTGAAAGTAATTTGTTCAGTTTTGGATTATATCGTTTAAATTGATATTTAAAAATAGCCTTTCGAGGCACGGTCTCGGAATTTAATGAAACCAGTTCCATTGGATCCATAATATTGAATTATAATCGAATTTCAAATTAGTAGTTTTCAGAGTTATCGTGTGATCATACGAAATATAAACACGTAGACAATAATTAATCGATTTAATATAAATTTATACACTCTAGTCAACAGCCGAAATTTCATCCCGTCAGCTGCTTTTCTTTCCCATCAGCCTTTCATCTCGGCCGACCTCCTCTGAAATAAGCCACCCTAGTAATCGATCCTTTCTCCTTTTCTCGTTTAAATCACGCAACCTCCTTTCTTACACCCTCAGTTCAAAAAATCAGAAATTGATGGCCGAAGCCTAAAAGAGAAAAAAAATCGTCCCTCTTTTCAAAATCAACTTTCGATTCCAGCTTCTGCAAATTAAATCGAAATTGTAATCATGGTGGCCGCGATTTCAAAAAAAAAGAAAAAAAAGAAAAAAAAAGAAAAGGGAAAAGTTACTCGCGACTTCCTGTAACAATGGCGACGAGGCGCTCATGATGCTGTGGAGCGCGAGGCGATCAAGCAAGTGTAATCGCGCATGCATGCACGCGTATGGGGAGACCTGGGCGACTTCGTCGGCAACGAAGCATGGGGTTTCGAACGCGAAGGCAAGCTCGCGCGCGATGGCATGGCTGCGATTTCGTTCTAGGGTTTAGGAGCGTTGCAATTTTGGGCGGCTGTGGGTTCGATTTTCAGGCAAGTTTGTCACGAGGTTAGGTGGTTTGAGTCGCGGAGAACGGTGGCTTTAGAGCGCGTGACATCAGGGTTCGTCATGAATATAGGATTGAGTCATCTCGGGTTTGAGCAACAGGTATAATTTTTGTTTTAAATTTTAAACAGAAAAGAATATTTTTACAGTAAAAACAATTTTGTTTAAATTTAAATACACATGCATATCTTAATATGTATATGCAATTTTTCAAATTTTATAAATATATGGATGCAGAAAAATATAATTCAGCAAAAAAAAGGAATGAAAATTTATTTTAAGTATATAAACAATTCTGTTTGAATATATAGTAAGAAATTATAATGTTAAAAGTTTTCAAATTTATATAGATTTTTGTTTAGTATATATGTAGTATTAAAAGAAAAATTAGTTTAACATTTATTTATTAGTTTAAACCCAAATTTACTAGTTAAATTAAATAATTAAATAGTGAAAAAAAATTGTTTGATTTATTCAAATATTAATAAAAATCCTATAATTGTTTTACAAGGTCTGAAACCGTGAAGGAATGGTCAAAATGGAAAATGGGTTGCATGCATAGTCAAGGTGAGATCTTCTCACTCAATCAAATATTTTTCTGATTTAAATTTTGAATAGTTAGATTTAAAACTGGTTGACTGTGTGCTTGGATGGTTGATTTATTATTCGTTATATTAGTTTAGACCCTATATGCCGCATAATAGCGGATGATATTATCTTTAAACCCATATACCGCGATATTCCACCTCAAAGTGGAATTGGTATTATATATGTATTTGGAGTTGTTGATTTCCCACATTATATAGCGGATGAGACCCTATACGCCGCATAATAGCGGATGATATTATATTTAAAACCATATACCGCGATATTCCACCTTGAAGTGGAATTGGTATTATATATGCATTTGGAGTTGTTGATTTCTCGCATTATATAGCGGATGAGACCCTATACGCCGCATAATAGCGGATGATATTTTATAAATCTCATATATTGCGATATTCCACCTCGAAGTGGAGTTGGTATTTAATTGTTGTGCTAACGTCTGTGGATGCAGGGAAACGGGTTGAAGGGATCCAACTGGATTCCTCAAATATTTAATTTGTTTCATATGTTATGTGTTGATTATTTATAATCTCTATTTGATTATATTGGTGATTAAAATCTTTGAAGGCTATAATTTGGCCAAAAATATTTTTGGTATCGTAGGATACCAGAAATGAATAAAAATTTGATTCTGAAAATTGGGTAGAAAATTTATAATAAATTCAATTCAAAAGGAATGGTGAATTTTAAAAGAAGAAATTTAAATATATAAAGTTTTATTTTGAAAATTTATTGAATAAATTCCAAAAATATTGGAAAATATTTTTATAAAGTAATTTCGAGTAATATTGTAGTTAAAGAAATTATTTGAGATACGGATTTTAAATATTTGAAAGAGATATAAGAATTCATTTCAAAAGGAAATAAATTTAGAAATTAAATTTGGGATTTAATTTGGGGTTGAAATTAATTTTAGAAATCGATTTGGGATTTAATTTGGAGTTAAAATAATTTTTTGGAATCGATTTGGAAAATCTGATTCGGTATTGGAAAATAAAATTAGAAATCAATTTGAAATTTGATTTGGTATTTGAAAGTGAATGTTCGGAAAACAATTTGAAAATCGTATATCAATGGATATTTGAAAATTTAAATTCACATTGGGAATTTTATGAAAGAAAGGTAAATTTTTTTAAAAAATAAATATTGTTTTATTTTTAGAAGTGTGGAAAGGAATTTACGGATTTGGGACATAAATTTAAAATAAATCCAGAAAGATTTATAAGTTTATTTGAATGAACCATATTAGAATGGAATGCGGATTTTCCCTGAAAGCCGAGAATGTTTTCAATATAGTTATAAATATAAATTGAAGTTGTAAAGATGGTTTAAGGGAAAGAATGTTTGGAAAAATTATCTACTTAGGTTATTTTGAAAATCTTTAAAGTAAAAATATAATTTAAACAATTATAGAAGTGATTATTTAAAGTTTTAAATTGATATTTGTTTTAGAAATTGGATATTTAAATAGTTATATCCTATCTACTAATTTTATTTTAAAATTTTTTTTGGACTTGAATTTTTATATGCGATATTAGTATAATATTTTTCATAACTAATATTTAAGCAAATATTTTAAAATAGTTTTATTTTAAATGTTTTCAAGTATATTTTGAATAAGTATTTTATATTATTTTAAAATATTTGAACTCGGCTGATTTTCAGTGGAAATGAATAAATATTTGGAAATATATTCCGCGTAAGGAAAATGATATGAAATTTGTTTTCAAAAGATTGAAATGTGAAATTGATTCGAAATTGTTTTCAAATGGATGAAGTGTGAACTTATATCTTGCGAAGATATGTTGAAATTAAATAATTTTGCAAAATTATTTGAAATCCAGTGACTGTTGTGAATGTTGATCGATAGTTAAATAACCGACCATCAATATTGGCCTTTTTAATGGCATTTGAATTTTGATGCGATCGGGAGCCGAATTTCAAGTGGATATCGAAAACCATATCGAACCTTTGTGATTATGATGGATCTTTTATTTAAAAGATCAAAGTAAAAATTGTTGTGATTTGTTGAAATCTGAATATAACACTTATTTTTTTTAAATAAGCTCTCGTTATTCGGATTAGCCGGGAGAGGACTTTGTGTCATATAACCCATTCCAAATAGTGATTCGACGAAATTAATAGCATTTGAAGACGGTGGTGAAGACCGGGTGTCTTCGAAAACGATAGGATAACCTATCGAATGTCTCTGCACTGAGTTGCTCCGGTATAGAGATCTCCACATGTGTTGGGGAGTCCGATCGGAATTGTGGATACCCGGATTTGCAAGGGCTTCTACCTTTATTGGACGAGGTGCCTTCGGTTCTGTTCGAACCCGGAACAGACTTGTATGGTTGTATGTATGACACTACACTTTGAGATATAAAGCAGATTTCTTTCAAATACATAGCTGTTGGTGGCGGAGAATTTATTCTCTTAGCTTAACACCCTTCTCTGAGACGTACGAGCTCATAGGTTATGTAGTTGAAGGTTATCAGCGATATGCTCCCAATTTGGTAGTGTGGCATGCTAAGTGTTAATGTGTGTTGATGATCATTTATTGATCATTTGTGACCAAAGCATGGCATTCGTGTAAAGCGTAGCTTCATGGACGAGACCTCATCGGACCTCACACCCCGGAAATGGTCGAAACAGGAAAGATGCTGCAAGGTTATGAGGGTCGCACCCTTTAGGGTATGTCAATTGCTTCTGGGAAAAGGTGGTATCATGGTATGGAGTCCAGATACTTAACCTATGTCGTTGATCTAATCTCATTTATTGTGTAGTTGTTGCTTTGTGGTTGAGGATCCTCGGATAAAGGTCGCAATCGGCCGAGGGATGACATACTTGAGTAGTAGTTACCTAGTTACAGAGGTAACCCGGCCTTGTGTTGGCAGAGATCCGGGTAGGTTCTCGGGCCGTCCCTCCAGAGTTGTACCCATGTGGCAGTAGGAAGTTCATTAGCTTGACCATTTGTTGGAAATCCAAAGAAATAATACGTGTCCTGTACGGTATTAGTTGTATAACCTGCCATGGAATGTGGCGGTAACCTGCTATTGAACATGGTAGCTATAGTAGGCATAAGTGTGAAATGCCTATGTTGGCTAAGATTAATATTATACTTTCTAAATGTTTTCCACACTATGCACTAAAAATAATAATATCAAAGGATTTTCTGTATCAAGCATGTTTGACTATCGTAAGGAGAAATCTCCTCCAATTCTGCGTTTGCACTGTGTGTGTGGCGGGAGGCCTTATGGTAGTTTCATTTTCCAAAAAGCATAGTGGATTTCTTTTCCTTTCTTTGTGAAAATAACCATTTTAAGATCTCACACCAGTCCCACGACTGACCTGGAGTTTATTGTTCCCTTTTTAAATTCTGGATGCCCACAATTTTCCACACGAGCAGCCTAGAGTAAGGTTATCAGTTATTCGGGAGCGATGTCAAGAAGTTGATATGGAGATCTGGAGGCAAGCTGGATGGCGAGACGTACCACTTATACTATGTAGTGTTCGTTTGCGTCTGGGTTAGTGCAAGTCAAATTTTATTGTACACAAGTTACTATAACTGCCAGTGTTTGTATTGTGTCGTTGTAAACTCTGATAATGTGATGTATAAACTGATATAGTATTTTTGTTTTACAGATATTCATTTATCTATTATATGTTGTTCCGCTGCAAATTGTTAGATTCTGTTATTGTTTCCTTTTCTTATTCTTCTACCTCTTTCTTCTTTAAACCTGAAGACTCGTACATTTGTTCCACTTTGGGCTAAATTGTTGTGGGATTTTGCCAGCTCAAAAGGGGTACGGATTTGCGGGCCTTTACCGTGGTATAAGAGCATTTAGTCAAGCGACAACCTTGGCTCTGTTGGGTGTTACTCATTAGTGATAGAGTCAGTAGTACTCTAGAATGAGTTTGAGAGTATTAATAGATATGAGCGCGTATTTTTTCGTGAATACAAAATTGTTTTATATTATGATGATTGGTTTGTTGAGTGGTATATGGATTGTGGTCGATATGGTCTGTACAACTCTATCGATAGGAATCTCTAAACACTTGTATAGAATAATTCGACACGATGTTGTTTTAAAATAGGGTGAATGAAATAATTTTACCCAAAACTATTTTCGTAGATAAAGGAAATAATCTTTGTAAATTATTGTAGTATATGGTTGTTTGATTGTTAGGAAGTGACAATATTATTATCATTTGAATAGGAAATTGAAATCGTAACTCCAAAATTAAGAAATAAATTCACATACAAATGGAATTTGAGAATATAAATTGTAAATGTGATTTGTAATTTGAAACGGAATTCCAAAGAAGTATTTGGAAAGGTTTTGAAAAGAATTTGAAAATTTTGGAGATTGGGGATGTTTAAATCCCTTTTGATTTTGAAGATGATTCCCAAAGGTTTTGGAAAAGTGTTTTGAATGGATGAAAGCTCTAAACTCTTTTAGGTCGTTGGAAAATAACTTCGGTAATGACTACAACATCATCGATGTTCATTTTCGAGTTTCCAAGAGAGGAATTGCTGCTACATTATTGTAAATGAAAGTTGTTTGCAAACTGGGTTTGGTTTTAGAAACTTAAAGGGATAATTTGAATTGATTTCAAAAATGGTTGTGAATTGTTGAAAAGACTCTGTAATCTTATAAAAAATAGTTATGGAATAAAATTTTATAAGGCGGAAAATAAAATTGTGAATGAATGAATAAATTTACAATTGTTAGAAACTGAAAGTGAAATTGAATGTTGAAATTCATTTCGAATTTGTAAGTAAACAAACCTGGAATTGGAATTGAATTTGATTTGTGATAAACAAAGCGAAGTATTGAAATGAAATTAGTAAGTGAAAATAATTGAAGAAATGACAAATTAATATGGTTTGAAATGAATTGAATTCAATATTTATAAATGAAAGATTAATTAAATTTATATGTAATTCGAAATCTAGTTTAAATATAAGTGGTTGTAAACAAAATAGTGAAGGAATTTGAAATCCAGTTTAAATATAAGTGGTTGTAAACCAAATGGTGAATTGAAATTGAATTGTGTTTGGGGATGAACAAAAGAATAAAACTGGAATTGGAAACTGAATATCGGAAACCAATTTGAATTGTGTGAAATAAAATAAAGTTGTAAAATTAGTTCAAAGTGAACTAAAGATAATAAAGGTGGGAAAAAAATGGTTTGAGATAAATTGAATTGGAATTTGTAAATGATACTAATTTAAAATAGTGAAATGAATCAGTTGTGAATGAAAGATAATCGATAAAATTCGAGATTTAGAAGATAAATTGAATCTAAATAGAATTGAAAGTGTAAATCGAATTCAAATGAAATTGAAAATGTAAAGTTCAATGAAAATGGATATATAACTTCAATAAAGAAGTAAAAATGGTATAAGAAGTAAGTATTCAAACTTTTGTAATGGAATGTGCAAAATGATTTTTGAATGTACAAATTGGATATGGGTGTTAAATAACTTACAGGCGATATAAAGGAAAATGGAATTGGGATTTGATTTTCGAAGATAGATTTGAATTGCTCGACAAAAAGTTATGTATTTAAATTTCAGTATGAAATTTGATGATTTTCTTGTCCAGCCGCTTGGCTTTTTATTTTCTTTTGAAATCTGGGTGCCTGTGGTGCCATTTTGTAGTCGTACCGAGCTAGCCGCGCAAAGGAGACGCTGGCGAAATTTTCCGAAGATTTAGGAAGTTAGGAAAAATTTAAGAAAATTTTGAAAATTTGGAATTTGAATTTCAATTTAAATTTCAATTGACTAAGAAAACAATATTGTTTGAAACTTACGGTTAAAGTTGAAAGGTTAGTTAAGGTGAAAATAGATCTTTGATGAAAAAGATTGTTTTGAAAAGTTGGTAAAATTGTTTGATTTTGGGAAAACAATAATTTGGTTAAGGATCATTCTTCTTAACAAGAAATTTCGGGACGAAATTCTTTTAAGGAGGGAAGGATGTGACGACCCGGAAATTTTTAACATTTAAAATGGAATATTTAATTGATTTTAATATTTGGATGTTAGTTTAACTTGAATTTCGAATATAAATATGAATTTGGCAATTAAATTATTGAATTTAATTTATTGAAATTGGAAAAAAAATCGAATCTTCAATTTTAAGCTAGTTAAAAATAATTCAAAGGCTTAGAAAATCTATAATGATAATACTGAGGATAATGGAAGCTTCAAAATTGAATTTGAAAGTAATTTGTTCATTTTTGGATTATATCGTTTAAATTGAGATTTAAAAATAGCCTTTCGAGGCATGGCCTCGGAATTTAACGAAACCAATTCCATTGGATCCGTACTATTGAATTATTATCGGATTTCAAATTTCGTAGCTTTCGGAGTTATCGTGTGATCATACAAGATATAAAAGCCTAGACAATAATTACTCGATTTAATATAAATTTATGTACTCTAGTCAACAGCCGAAATTTCATCCTGTCAGCTACTTTTCTTTCCAATCAGCCTTTCATCTCGGCCGACCTCCTCTGAAATAAGCCACCGTAGTAATCGATACTTTCTCCTTTTCTTGTTTAAATCACGCAACCTCCTTTCTTATTCCCTCAGTTTGAAAAATCAGAAATTGATGGCCGAAGCCTGAAAGAGGAAAAAATTACGTCCCTCTTTTCAAAATCAACTTTCGATTCCAGCTTCTACAAATTAAATCGAAATCAAAATTGGAATCATGGTGGCCGCGATTTCAAAAAAAAAGGGAAAAGTAACTCGCCACTTCCTGTAACAATGGCGACGAGGCACTCGCGATGTTGTGGAGCGCGAGGCGATCAAGCAAGTGTAATCGCGCACGCATGCGCGCGTATGGGGAGACCTGGGCGACTTCTTCGGCAACGAAGCATAGGGTTTCGAACTCGAAGGCAAGCTCGTGCACGATGGCATGGCTGCGATTTCGTTCTTGGGTTTAGGAACGTTGCAATTTTGGGCGGCTGTGGGTTCGATTTTCAGGCGAGTTTGTCACGAGGTTGGGTGGTTTGAGTCACGAAGAACGGTGGCTTTGGAGCGCGTGACATCAAGGTTCATCGTGAATATGGGATTGGGGCATCTCGGGTTTGAGCAACAGGTATGATTTTTGTTTTAAATTTTAAACAGAAAATAGTATTTCTATAGTAAAAACAGTTCTGTTTAAATTTAAATACACATGCATATCTTAATATGTATACGCAATTTTTCAAATTTTATAAATATATGGATGCATAAAAATATAATTCAGCAAAAAAAAAGGAATGAAAATTTATTTTAGGTACATAAACAATTCTGTTTAAATATAAAGTAAGAAATTTCAATGTTAAAAGGTTTTCAAATTAATATAGATTTTTGTTTAATATATATGTAGTATTGAAAGAAAAATTAGTTTAACATTTATTTATTAGTTTAAACCCAAATTTACTAGTTAAATTAAATAATTAAATAGTAAAAAAAAATTGTTTGATTAATTCAAATATTAATAAAAATCCTATAATTGTTTTACAAGGTCTGAAACCGTGTTTGAGTGGTCAAAATGGAAAATGGGTTGCATGCGTAGTCAAGGTAAGATCTTCTCACTCAATCAAATATTTTTCTGATTTAAATTTTGAATAGTTAGATTTAAAATTGATTGACTATGTGCTTGGATGATTGATTTATTATTCGTTATATTAGTTTAGACCCTATAAGCCGCATAATAGCGGATGATATCATATTTAAACCCATATACCGCGATATTCCACCTCGAAGTGGAATTGGTATTATATTCGTATTTGGAGTTGTTGATTTACCGCATTATATAGCGGATGAGACCCTATATGCCGCTTAATAGCGGATGATATTATATTTAAAACCATATACCGCTATATTCCACCTAGAAGTCGAATTGGTATTATATATGCATTTGGAGTTGTTGATTTCCCGCATTATATAGCGGATGAGACCCTATACGCCGCATAATAGCGGATGATATTTCATAAATCTCATGTAATGCGATATTCCACCTCGAAGTGGAATTGGTATTTCATTATTGTGCTAACGTCTGTGGATGCAGGGAAACAGGTTGGAGGGATCCAAATGGATTCCTCAAATATTTAATTTGTTTCATATGTTATGTGTTGATTATTTATAATCTCTGTGTGATTATATTGGTGATTAAAATCGTTGAAGGCTATAATTTAGCCGAAAATATTTTTGGTATCGTAGGATACCAGAAATAAATAAAAATTTGATTTTGAAATTTGGGTAGAAAATTTATAATAAATTCAATTCAAAAGGAATGGGTGAATTTTAAAAGAAGAAATTTAAATAGATAAAGTTTTATTTTGAAAACTTATTGAATAAATTCCAAAAATATGGGAAAATATTTTTATAAAGGAATTTCGAGTAATATTGTTTAATAGTTGAAGAAATTATTTAAGATACGAATTTTAAATATTTGAAAGAGATAAAAGAATTTATTTCAAAAGGAAATAAATTTACAAATTAAATTTAGGATTTAATTTGGGGTTGAAATTAATTTTAGAAATCAATTTGGGATTTAATTTGGAGTTAAAATAATTTTTTGGAATCGTTTTGGAAATATGATTCGGTATTGAAAAATAAAATTAGAAATCAATTTGAAATTTGATTTGGTATTTGAAAGTGAATGTTTGGAAAACAATTTGAAAATCGTATATCAGTGGATATTTGAAAATTTAAATTCACAATGGGAATTTTATGAAAAAGGGAAATTTGTTTTAAAAATAAATATTGTTTTATTTTTACAAGTGTGGAAAGGAATTTACGGATTTGGGATGTAAATTAAAATAAATACATAAAGATTTATAAGTTTATTTGAATGAACCATTTTAGGATGGAATGTGGATTTTCCCTGAAAGCCGAGAATGTTTTCATTATAGTTATAAATACAAATTGAAGTTGTAAATATGGTTTAAGGGAAAGAATGTTTGGAAAAATTATGTACTTAGGTTATTTTGAAAATCTTTAAAGTAAAAATATAAGTTAAACTATTATAGAAGTGATTATTTAAAGTTTTAAATTGATATTTGTTTTAGAAATTGGATATTTAAATATTTATATCCTATCTACTAATTTTATTTTAAAATTTGTTTTGGACTTGAATTCTTATATGCGATATTAGTATAATATTTTTTCATAACTAATATTTAAGCAAGTATTTTAAAATAGTTTTATTTTAAATGTTTTCAAGTATATTTTGAATAAGTATTTTATATTATTTTAAAATATTTGAACTCGGCTGATTTTCAGTGGAAATGAATAAATATTTGGAAATATATTCCGCGTAAGGAAAATTTGAAATTTGTTTTCAAAATATTGAAATGTGGAAATTGATTTGAAATTGTTTACAAATGGATGAAGTGTGAACTTATATCATGCGAAGATATGTTGAAATTACATAATTTGGAAAAATTATTTGAAATCCAGTGACTGTTGTGAATGTTGATTGATAGTTAAATAACCGACTATTAATATTGGCCTTTTTCATGGCATTTGAATTTCGATGCGACCGGGATTCGAATTCCAAGTGGATATCCGAAAACCACATCGAACCTTTGTGATTGTGATGGATCATTTATTTAAAAGATCAAAGTGAAAATTGTTGTGTTTTGTTGAATCTGAATATAACACTTATTTTTTTTAAATAAGCGCTCGTTATTCGGATTAGCCGGGAGAGGACTTTGTGTCATGTAACCCATTCCAAATAGTGATTCGACGAAATTAATAGCATTTGAAGACGGTGGTGAAGGCCGGGTGTCTTCGAAAATGATAGGATAACCTATCGAATGTCTCTGCACTGAGAGCTCCGGTATAGAGATCTCCACATGTGATGGGGAGTCCGATTGGAATTGTGGATACCCTAATTTGCAAGGGCTTCTTCCTTTATTGGACGAGGTGCCTTCGGTTCTGTTCGAACCCGGAACAGACTTGTATGGTTGTATGTGTGACACTACACTTTGAGATATAAAGCAGATTTCTTTCAAATACAAATCTGTTGGTGGCGGAGAATTTATTCTCTTAGCTCAACACCCTTCTCTAAGACGTACGAGCTCAGAGGTTATGTAGTTGAAGGTTATCGGCGATATACTTCTAATTTGGTAGCGTGGCATGCTAAGTGCTGCTGTGTGTTGATGATCATTTTTTGATCATTTGTGACCAAAGCATGGCTTTCATGTAAAGCGTAGATTTGTGGACGAGACCTTATCGGACCTCACACCTTGGAAATGGTCGAAAAAGGAAAGATACATCAAGGTTATGAGGGTCGTACCCTTTAGAGTATGTTATTTCCTTCTGGAAAAAGGTGCTATCATGGTATGGAGCCCAGATACTTTACCTATGTGGTCGCTGCAATCTCATTTACTGTGTGGTTATTGCTTTGTGGTTAAGGATCCTCGGATAAAGGTCGCAAACGACCGGAGGGTGACATACTCGAGTAGTGGTTACCTAGTTACAGAGGTAACCTGGCCTTGTGTTGGCAGAGATCCGGGTAGGCTCTCGAGACGTCCCTCCAGAGGCGTACCCATGTGGCAGCAAGAAGTTCCTTAGCCTGACCAATTGTTGGAAATCCAAAAAAAGAATACGCGCCCTGTACGGTTTTAGTTGTACAACCTGCCATGAAATGTGGCAGTAACCTGCTATTGAACATGGTAGCTATAGTAGGCATAAGTGTGAAATGCCTATGCTGGCTAAGATTAATATTATACTTTCGAAAAATTTTCCACACTATGCACTAAAAATAATAATATCAAATAATTTTGCGTATCAAGCATGTTTGACTATCATAAGGAGAAATCTCCTCCAATTCTGCGTTTGCATTGTGTGTGTGGCGGGAGGCCTTATGGTAGTCTTATTTTTCAAAAAGCATAGCGGATTTCTTTTCCTTTCTTTGTGAAAGTAACCATTTTTAAGGTCTCACACCAGTCCCACGACTGACCTGGAGTTTATTGTTACCTTTCTAAACTCTGGGTGCCCACAATTTTCCAAACGGGCAACCTAGAGTCAGGTTATCAGTTATTCGAGAGCGAAGTCCAGAAGTTGCTATGGAGATCTGGAGGCAAGCTGGATGGCGAGACGTACCACTTATACTATGTAGTGTCCGTTTGCGTCTGGGTTAGTGCAAGTCAAATTTTATTGTACACAAGTTACTATAACTGCCAGTGTTTGTATTGTGTCATTGTAAACTCTGATAATGTGATGTATAAACTGATATAGTACTTTTGTTTTAAAGATATTCATTTATCTATTATATGTTGTTCCGCTGCGAATTGTGAGATTCTGTTACTGTTTCCTTTTCTTCTTCTTCTACCTCTTTCTTCTTTAAACCCGAAGACTGTACCTTTGTTCCACTTTGGGCAGAATTGTTGTGGGATTTGCCAGCTCAAAAGGGGTACGGATTTGCAGGCCTTTACAGAGTTATCGTAGACAACATAACATGTATGATAATTCCTATTGCCAATGCATAAAGAACTAATCTCACATACTCCATATTAAACAATTTAATAAGGTATCTTTGCATATCGATTTGGAACATTCCCAGTATCTTTTATTTTCATTATAAAAGACATCATTTACACTCTAAAATTGAGCATTAAAACAACTAAGGTTGATTTTAACACAAGTGCATCGTTAAAATCAACAATGTATTGTTATAGTTTAGAAATATCAATGTACCTTTTAATGTTCTTTCTTATCAACACACACTTCCTCTGCATTTTGATTGATAATCAATTTATTTGATTTCAATCAATTTTTTTTAATTTTGATGCTTATAAAATGATACTTTCTATCATTTCTTGGATCATATCCAAAGATCCACACAATCAACATCCTCCAACTGACTTCAAGACATTTTTGGTGATTATGTGTAAACAGCTTTAAATCATTATTTAGAATTTTCTGTTTCAATACATATGTATCAAACACAAAGTCATACTATGTGGTAAATTTGAGAGTAAATCTGAATTAACTTGAGCTCGTCGAATGCTGAATCTATTATGCTAATTTCAACAATTGAAATTTGCGATATTATTATTATTATCAACATTGCTTATTTAATTCCAACCACATTAGTCTTGCTTATAAAGACACAATCGCGGCCAATGGATCACATACCTTCGGTTACGACTATCAAAATCATATTTTGATAGCGCACTTGGAATTCTTTTGGATTTGCGCATCAACCATATTATAGACTCAACACTCTTAATGGTTTAATTAAGCAACCGATGGTTATATATTTTTGGTATTGATAAGAAACTCATAATTTCACTTGTGCAAGAATACTTATTAGACACTCTAATACGATGTTTTCGTTTAGGTTAGTTAAATTCATTTCATCTCATCTAATTAGTTCTATCTATAGATCATATCAATTTCCATTTTACTGCAATAATTCCTTAAATAAATTCCTTTACAATGAAGTTTGTATTTCTTGAAACAACAATTGTTTCTCAGTGCAACAGAATAGGTCTTCTTAAACATTTTATAAGTTTCTTTATTTATAAAAATGATTTGGTTTTATTTTACAAAACTTATGCCCAAAACATAAATATGTCATCTATTGGCAGTCTTTCCCAAAATCCTTTTGGGCAGATTCATACAAGATCCCTTATGAACAATTATTACGTGCAATCTTTCGACTCGCACAACCTGCAAACTCTCTAACTTAGGATATGTTGGAGTTTCTTATAAACCCTTATCTTGTGTGAGTTTGTAAACTTTTATTCAGATGAAATAATATTAATCTTGTGTACTACTCTTAAATACATGACCTTATAGAAAGGAACCAACTCAACTTCACTCACAATTAATCGTACATTACCCAATAAATTTCGATTATTTCTTATTGATGCATCATTATGTATTACATGGAGGAGTGACTTTTTTAGATTGAATCTTTATTCATTTTTAGGGACGTTTAAAACCTTTTCCAATATACTCACTCATTCGATCAAATTGCACCATTTCTATCCCCTGTTAATTTATTTACTTTTGTTTTCTACTCTATGAGTTTACTATAAATATACTACATGTGTATCAAATACACATGTCCATGTCAGTAATAACTCATCAGTGAATATGACGAAGTACATGGAACTATTTTGGTATTAATAAACTTATGATTGCGTACATCTACATATATCTATCCGAAGAGTTCATCAACTCTTATGATGCTTCCACTAATATGGTGCACAACTCTTCAATTGTTAGAGATATAATTAACCAGTGTCATATGATTCATAATCATCATATAATAAAAATTATTTCTCAAAGTTATGACTTAGTCTATAATTCCAAAATAATTGTAAATAATTTGAGATACTTTTGTATTGTCAATGCATCACTTTTGTTGTGAAAAAAATTACCACATCATAATTTTTATTTCATAACGGATATTCATAATATTCATATTGAAATATAGCTATTTCTATTTCTCGTCAATTACCGAAAAATAACCATTATTTCATAAACAATGTTCAGTACATTTTACGAATTTTTTTTCATAATAAGATGCAATCAATAAGTGCTATACGGCATGCTCCCTCTATTTCTGTCATTACTATAATAACGTACTAAATTTGGAGGCCCATCATCCACTTAATACAATTTATTTATTTTATACTGTACCTAATTTACAGCGGAAAGTTCTTTGATCAACTACCCTAAACTCAAAGAAATAAATCAAATAGAAAACAATTTTCTATATGAAAATACATTTTGAAATAGAAATCACATTTATTATTCCAATGTTAAGTATCAATCATCATTATTACAATTCTCGTTTCCATTGTTTCTTTATGAAGCAAACATGACGATTCACTCTCTTCATCCCAACTATGCCTTAGATCATATCTACTCTTGTATATTCGCTATTATTTCTAAATGGTCAAATCATTCAAACAAAACCCTTACTACAGTTCATAACAAACTCTTTATAAAAGGGCATTCAATTATCCTTAGCTTTAAAGAATATTAGGTATGTTCCACTTTACTTAAACAGATCAAACTGACATTTCAGTAATTGAGTACTTTTATTTACATTGTAATTTTGGACTAGTGTTAAGTTTAACATGATACGATCCTTTTGTAATAATCAGATTGAATACTCGATCTCACACTAAGGTTTTGTTTTGTTTTTCGGATAAACTAATTTCATCGAAATATAGTACACTAGAAACTTTAACCTTTCACCATACAACATTTCTATGGAATTGTATATGGATCAAATATCCATAATCTTGTATTGGCTTTAGAGTTTGAAACTCATAGAATATGATACATGATCTTGACCAAATAAATGCGAAAGTGACCAAACTAAAAATGTATTCAGTAGCTGTAAAATCAAGCACTTGCATGGGTGTTGAAACATTAACATGCAATAATCTTTTATTGATAAGTATATGTTATATTTCTATTTATCAATCTTCATTTCATTTGTATATCTTAACTGACAAACATTTTACCAATCTTATCAAATACACAAATTTATCATTGTAATTAATTATAATATTATTTAACATGCGTTCTTACAATATTAGAAAGGTTAAATGTTACCATTTCATTTTTCTAATAAGGTTCCCACTGGTCTTTTATGTTTCTCTAAGCCCTAAGATGAAACATAGAAGTCTTTTGACTTCAATAGTGGTTTTTGGGACTTGTTTGTCTTGATATTCTGACTTTGAACTTGTTCAACAAATCATAGCCCCACAAACGATGGATAACTTCTTATCAGTTGTATCACATGCAACTCCTAACCCATGTTTCTTTGTCCTAATCTCATTTCGACCTTGAGTTTTCTCAACAAATCGTAAGAGATTATTCACTCGTACCTACCATATCGCAATAGCCTAAGTATAGTATATATATCTTGAGTTTGCTCAACAAATACATATAGTTATCTTACCTCGTTTATTCAATAAGTTAATAATACTACACATAACATCCCTATCTTGAGTTTGCTCAACAACTAAGGAGTATGTAAACAATTTATTAATATATATATATATATATATATATATATATATATATATATATATATGGTAGAGGACAACATTGTATTGAAGATTCATAATCTTTAATATATTATTGAGTGATATCAACTTATGGACTAATGTATTTCTTGTGAAATACCACCGTAATTCAAGTATCAAACACATCAGAAATCACGATATGCCTACATTTACGTGTGTATTTATTCCTTAAGTCTATTTGGGTTTCTTTAATGTTCCACCTTTAGTTTATACATTCATGTCATATAAGTTTTATTAGTATATAACTTTTATATTTCATATTACTTATATGATAGTCTTATATGTAATATTTTATTTAGTTAAATCTTATTTAATTAATTTAAATTAAATAAATCTTTAATTAATTTTATATTAGTATTCCAATACAACATTTATATTGCACGAATCTACTATAACTTTATAGCGTATACTATAACCTTTATAATATAACACATATCTTATATAGACGCATTTTTATTTATTTAATTAATATTTAATTAATTTATTTAATTAGATAATTTTAAGTAAATTATATTAATTTAATATTTTATCTTATACACATACATGTATACTTATGTCATCTTAAACACTTTTACATAACATAACATAACATATATCAACATATATAATACATGCGTATATATATATATATATTAATTAATAAACTTAAATAATTAATTTTTTTATAAATCTTATTATTAAATTTTAAATTTCAAACTTAATATTTAAATAATTTCAAACATTTTGAAATTTTCATTACATTTATAAACGTTTTGAAAATTTATGTTATATTATAACCAATTATAATAAACATGTTTTTATTTTAAATTTAGCTTTTAAATTTAAAATATTGTCCTAATTTTCAAAATTATCCCAAGGCCCGATTCAAATTTGGTATAATTTATCAGGGGGAACCTTTAAGCTCACTTCACCTTTCCGGCCAGACACATAACCAGGTAGGAAAGGGTGCTTCATTACCCGATTCCAACCCTAGATATCGTCTTTCTAGACACAGTGCGCAAGCTTAATTAGTTAGCTCTAACATGACTAATTTAGACCGCATAGGCTATTGGGTTTTGAAACCATTGTTGGAACCGGGCCATCCCATAGTGGAAAAAATGGATAAATTTCAAAAAATTTAGTCATTGAATCTTTAATATGCCTATGAAGTCTAAATATACTTAGAACTTTTTTAAGTTTCTTTTAAATAAAATCAATATTTTATTTAACTCATAAATAAAGTTTCACTTTAATTTAATGTATACGTAAGTTAGAGTATATCAAATATACTCTTATATACAAATTTTGTGTAGTGTTTACTTTTCAAATTTATTTAGAAAAGGAAATATTTCATTTCTTTCTCTTAACTTATTTAATTAATGAGGGGCATAAATTTATTTAAAGAACAAAACTTTTCATTTCCTTTCTCTTAAATGAGTGGGAACATAAAGTTAGTCAGAGATGGAAACTTTTAATTTCCTTCCCTTAAATAAATTAAATAATTGGTTAATAAAATAAAATTAACAACTAATCTAAATGTGACATGAATTGTAAATATATCCATGGTTAATATTATGCGAGTGCAACATATAAGGGGTGTGCATAATAAGCGGTAATTAATATGTATACATAAAACTGTGCACTTAATGCCCCGCTATTACCCCGCTGTAACCCTCCTATATCTCATAGAGGATTTCTACCACTACGATTTTTCCATATAACCCCAAATATTTCCTTTCCGTTGTAAGTCCCACTATTTCCGCTATATCTCCTTGTTTCCGCTATATTCCGCTATTTCCGCTAGATCTTCTTTAAAAGAAGTGAATTAAAAAATGACATTTATGCGTTATAAAACGTATGAAATTAATTTATTTAATTGATTTTTCAATAAATCTTTAGAAATGAAAGTACTCTAGTATTCTACTAAATTCAATTATGTTATATAACAATTTTACGTTTATTTTACATTATATCCGCACATGTTTTTTATTTAAAATTATTTATGTATTAATTATAATTCAATTCAATGTTAATTTTTCATTTAATTACCATTTATATATTTATAAAAAGTATGAGCTTTATATGCTATTTTAAAGTCATCTGCTATATCCCGCTATATCCTCGCTGTATCTTCGCTATGACTTTTGGCACCTCCGCCGCATTGAATCTGCCAAGTGCTTTAACTGCGTAGACATAAAATAAACAAGAACAATTTAAATAGTTATTACATAGAAACTGAAATGAAAATAAATAAGGGATGACAATGGTGATTGATACAACTTTCCTTTTAGCACACTCAATTAATGCAACATATTAATGACAATCAATAAGTACAATAATTAAGAATATAGAAGGTAAAAAATGAATTGTATGTATACATTATTGTCTTAATTACAAAAAGAAATGACTTGATACTGTGCTAATATGTGTAAAGAAAATTAAATTTAATATGAACACATGCAAGTCTATCCAAATATGTATATACGGAATTCAATCAAAACTTTCTAATAATATAAACTAGATAGTTATTACAATTAATTTCAAAACTTTTGTTTGCGCAAAAAATGGGCAAACACCTCCAAGTCGTATGATTTAGTTGACTATATGTTGTTCTTAGCGGTTTGGGTGATTTATGCAAATATATAAAAAAACAGGGGCTAAACTATAAAAGACACACAGATTTATAGTGGTTCGGCCAGAACGTGCCTACGTCCACTTTATATGTTATTCTCCTTTTTCTTTCAGATTACAAATACAAAGCTTTGTATACAAGTGTATGAAAGTTGTTTGAAAGTTCCTTCCGTGCTTGACCTCTCAAACTTGCACCCCATTGCTGTACCCGTGCCCCTCTATTTATAGAGTGAGGCTGGGGGCAGGGGTCTTGGATGTATATAGCTGCTAACGGGCCTGGGATGTTGCAATCTGGCCCGGCAAAGTTGGTCCGGAATGCCTTAGTCCGGTAGTATTATGGTCCGGTAGAGCTTGGTTTAGTGGTGAATGGATGGGGCTTGGTCCGACCATGCTTTGGTCCGGTAGTCGATGGAGGTTGTTTGGCTCGGTGGTGGTTGGTCCGGCTAGGACTTGGAGACGAGCTAGTCCGGTAGTAGCAGGGAAGTGGATTTGGACCGGTGGAGGTTGGTCCGGTGGTAGGAGCGTGATTTGGAGTTCGGACCGGCAGTAGGTTGGTTCGGTCATGGGACCGGATCGGTGTTGGATGGAGAGGCTTTGGACCGGTGACGGTGGGTTTTGGACCGGTGATGAGGTGGTTGGTTCTGTATTGCGTAGGAATGGGGTTAGTTCGGTGATGGGTGGCTTGGCAGGGATATCCTTACTCTGGTTCGGCGAAGGCACGCCCAACATTTGCCCCCCAAAGTGGGGCACGTGCTTGCATGTGTCGCGCTTTGTTTTCCCGCAGTTGATGTAGCTTCGTTCGGTCCTGGGTGTGCCGAACCAGTTGGTCCGATCGATATGTTTCGCCTATAAATAGGGGCTTCAGGTTACTGTTATCCTTTATCGTCTTGAGATAGACGAATCAACCTGAGTACCGAATCAATCTGAGTACCGAATCAACCGAGTACCGAACCAAGTATGTTTTCTTTTGCCGAATGAGCTTGTGCTAGCAGTACCGAATGAACTTGAAAACCTTCAACACCGAATGAACTCAAAGACCATCAATACCGAATGAACTCAAAGACCATCGATACCAAATGAACTTGAAAATTTTCAACACCGAATGAATTCGGGAGTGTTTAAATGCCGAATGGTCCTTATGTTTGAACTATTGATTGAACTCTAGGACCCTGAATGCTTAATGAATCTCTAGCTTTTCATGTTTCGACCTACGAATGATACTCTAGATTGTACATACTTGCTTTTTTATATTTTCATACTCCTTGTTCTAATAACATACTTTTTCTTTTGTGTTTGCAGATAAATGTCTCACAAAGTGGAAACCCGATCAGAAAAGAAAAAATCTACGGACAGAAGTGAGTCTTCCGTCGTGCCCCCAGTCCAGCCGGGACCAGCGCGTCATGGACCTGCCCCGAGGTCATTAGTGGACGGATATGGCCCTTAGGAGCTTCTGAACTCTCCTCCCGATTGCTTTCCGAGCTCCCTCAAAGAAGGGCAACTTGATGTCATCGATCGCTCCTTTAGGATTGACAGGGCGAGGATGCTGTTGTCGGGAGATGGTGTGATGTCGTACGATCCTCCTGAAGGATATTTCACTTACAGCCGATACCATTGTATGTGCGGGGCCATTCCCCCAATCAATGCTTGGATAGTCGGCTTTCTTACCTATTTGAAGGTGGCTCCATTCCAACTTCAGCCCAATTCCTATGCTATCCTGGTGTGCTTGTCCATCATTTTTCAGAGGAAATATGGGCGTCCCCCTTCCAACCGGGAGATCCGGTATTTGTACAACTTGGGAGGCTATAAGAAGGGGTCTCCATATATCAACTTGGAAGCGGCCGTGCCCTTCAAGCCTGTCCTGGATTTTTATTCGAAGCTCAGTATGTTTAATAAAGAATGGTTCTTCATAAAGGATGACTCTATTTCCTTCCGTCTTTTCACTTCCGGCTGTAGTTGAACTTCATTTATATTTTCCTTGTTTCGACCCCAATGCTTCCTCTTATATGCTTTTATTTCTTGCTAGCGACAGGTGGCTTTGCGGTCGTGGAGAATGATTCCTTGTCTCGGATGGCTGCGGAAATAAAGGCCATTTCGGGACGGGATAGGTCGGCTTCTTACCTGATCAGGAATGCCACTCTTCTGGAGTACAACTTAATTCTGCCACGTCAATCTGTGGTTAACCAGAGAGATACAGCCGAGGAGAGGACTGCCAAAGCTAAAGACGAGGCTACTGCGAAGAGTAGCAAGAGGAGACCTTTCTCGGTACCTCCAGTCGTCGGGAGGAAGAAGCTTAAGAAATCTGATGGACCCTCTCCCAGCACATGCCCAGATGTTCCGGAGGAGGAAAGTGGAGAGGAAGAAAGAGGCGAGGAAGAGAGCGGAGGCGATGGAGAAGGTGACGGTGGTAACGGTGACGAAGGGCAGAGTGGTAGTGGCGCTGGTGCCTTGACTTCTGGGCAAGCAGGTGAGATTCAAGAGTGGACGGATGATGCCTTCCGTCAAGCCTTCAAGGGGTTGGGGGAAGGGCCGGCCTTGGTGGAGAAATCGAAGAAGTCTGATAAGGCCGAGACGGGTGCCAGTCTATCTTCTGAGAGTATTTCAGCTAAGGCAACTCCGGCGGTTCAAGGTGAATTCTTAACTTTCACAGACTCCCTTTATGATAAGGACTTAGTAATATTTTATGGCCAACTCCCGTCCTGGAATGAGATTCAAGACTTATTGCAGTATCCCACTCCCCCTCATGGTTTGTAAAATAAACGCGTTTTCCTACTCCTTTTAACTTAACATATTTATCAGATCATAGTTTCATGCATGCTTGTAACACTTGGTTCTTATTCCAGGAACGGGTAAGGTGGCCAAGACATCAGATATTCGGTATCGCCTTGAGCAGTACAAGCTACTCAAAGCTTACGCCAAACAAAAGCCATCAACTAGCCGTCACGGAAATGTGGTTGGCTATCGCCCTCTTCTCGGAGTTATTGAAGAAGATATGCAAAAGAGGAAGATGGGGCGATCTTTGTTTGAACCTTCACCTGGCCCTCAGCCTCCAGTCCAACCTATCCATGATATTACTGAGGAAGATACTGAGTTTATGCCCTCCCCACACCCGTCCGAAAATCCAACCGTCACCCCGATAGACCACCCTGGTTTGGTTCGCAACCCATTTGCCGGCCACCCGGATCTGGACCCGAGTTTTCAGGACATTTCTTTTGACGAGGCCACGGGTGAGCGTCTTCTTCCCCGCAATCCCATGGTATGGGTGCTTGATGAGGCTAAGTCCTTAGACCTTGATTTGCTTACTACTCGGATTGTGACCATGGGGGATGAGGCCAAGGCAAACATCGATCGGGTGGCTGAAGAGACCAAGAGGCTAATGGAGCATCACGCTCGACTGGCCAAGGCTGGAGAGGAAATCGGAAGTGCTAACGTTCGGTTGCGGCTAATGGTTTCCAATCAGGCCAAGCATCTTGCCGATCAGGCTATCCAGATATCCAAGCATGAGGCGGCCTCCAGACGACTAAAGAGAACCATGGAAGAGACTAGCAAGGCTGAGTTGCGAAAAATGGAGGCTGTTTGCAAAGAACGAATTGACATGGCCATCGCAACGGTGGACAAGGTTCGGAGAGCGGATTTTGAGCAGGTAGAGGAGTTATCTGGGAGGCTTGAGGCCGCAGAGCTTGCTCAGGCCAAGCTGAAGGAGGAGATGGAAGTGATGCGGAAGTCCCTTCAGGCTGATTGCTCGAGATACCGATTGGAGAGAGATGCTGCCGTCGCACGGCTGTCGGCTTCTGAGGCCCGAATGAAAGAGTTTGAGGAGAACGAGGGGATGATGGATGAGATGCTCCAGGACATGTATTTCCGTACTTGGAGGCAGGGAAACCTGTCCTGGATGGACGATTATCCCCGGGTTATGGCTAGGACACATCTTCGGGCTTTGGAGGAAGCCAAGGCTGAAGCGGATAAAGAGGGTGGCGCGGCCTTCAGAATGGATGTGGTTACCGCACAGTTCACCAAGGAGGAGAAGGCGGCGGTGAAGGAAGGCATGCGGCTGCTTGCCGCCGAGGAAGTGGGTGTGCAATTGGAGGACGATGATCAGGGAGCGGACGCTGGTAAGTCTTCCCTTTTTAATCTTTTCTCAACTTGATTGCTTATCGTTGGTCTAATAGATTCTTCTCCTGAATTGGATAGGTGGAACCTCTGGTCAGCATGCTGGGAGTTCTGATCCTGCGGTCAAGTAGATCTTGGGGGGTTGGAAGGATACATATGAAGTTGTGATGCTGCCGACTATTTTGACTTGATCTGGGCATTTTTCGTTTTACTTGACATTCCTGTGTACACTAGTTCTAAAACATTAATGTACTTTCAGGTTGTAATTATGTCATTGCAACGAACGACTTTATGTAATTCTATAACATAAACTGATTCTGCTATACTTGAATGCTTTTGTTATTCTGATGTGTTGCATAAGAAGTATAGCTGTGTATGTGCATCAATCGTGTTTGATGCTATGTTCTTGCTTAAAATATTATTTCATGTCTTGTAATGTCAATATAACGTGTGAATAAATTAAAGCTACATATTTGTATACAATAGAAGAAAGTACCGCCCTTCGTATTTTAGTTGTAGAGGGTTGCTTTGAATGTCTTGTGTGACTGAGTATGGAATGTAGCTGAGTGTTCCGTCATTCGGATGTGAGTTCATATTTCCACAAGCGAGAGTTCCCCTATTTTGTGACATGTACTTTAGGGACTATTATATAGGATAGGAGAAAAGTTTTTAAATGTAATAGAAATATGAGAAACTGTAAAACTTCCAATCACGGAAGGCCGTCGATATGCTTAAGTTCGTGGCAAACGGGTTTTGTAGTCACTTTCCCTAGCTGTGGGTCTTGGAGACATTTGTCACCCATCTTGCGCCTCCGCGGGGAGTTTATCTTTTTTACCACAGCCGCACTTAAGATATATCGGAGCCGAGATCGCGCACAGTAACTACCCGAGCCATTATGGCCCGTAATCGTGGGTATTATTCGATTTACTGTGGCCAGCTAGCATGGGTGTCGATCGTCAACCGTGAACTACCCCTGGCTGGCCACACCTTATGTTGAGGCTTAAAGTAGGTTCACAGTTGCCGGTGAGCCGAACACCGTAATGAGCTGCCATCGGCTATAGTCGGCCTTCTTGATGGCTTATAATCGGCTCATTACAGTTGGCTTTGAGGGCAGTCGCGAGCAACGAGTTAACCCGCAGCAGAGGGATGCTGGAGCAAAAGTGTCTCATTGGCGAGTGCATAGGTTCGCATAGTACCTGTTGGGTCTTGTCCAGGCGAGGTTGTGCCGTGAAGTGTTCAGAGTGGAAATGTCGTTATACATGATTTTGTTCAACAGAAAAGGATAAAGCTTAACAAGCAGCCAAGATATAAAGGAACAAGTTAAAAAGAGACAAGATTTTTAAAGTGGTTCGGCACGAAAAAGCCTACGTCCACTGATTCTCTTTGTTAATTCACTTCATATGGGCAGTACAAGTTAAGAAATCTATCGACGGAGGTGTTGGATGTTCCATGCCCTCTGGAACACCTCTCCGTCCACTGTTGACAAAATATAAGCTCCGTTGTGGAGATCTTTATGAATTACATAGGATCCGTCCCAGATTAGATCTAGTGCTCCGGGGCGCGGGAAGATCCGCTTGAGGACAAGATCTCCTTCTCGTAAGCTGCATTGCTTGACTTTGGAGTTGTATTGTGCTGCCACTTTTTGCTTGTGAGTTGCCGCTTTAAGTGCTGCATCATTTCTTCTTTCTTCAATTAGGTCCAAAGACATGTGTAGGAGTTCTTCATTCTCTTCTGGGTTGTAGTGGATCCTATGGTGGGAAGGCACTACAGTTTCAACTGGGAGCATGGCCTCTGATCCGTATGCCAAAGAGAAAGGAGTATGCCCTGTTGATGTTCTGTAAGATGTGCGGTAGGCCCAAAGTGCCGTAGGAAGTTCATCCACCCAAGCGCCTTTTGACTTTTCAAGTTTCTTCTTGACTAGAGTTTTGAGAATTTTGTTGACAGCTTCGACTTGTCCGTTTGCCTGGGGGTAAGCCACAGATGAGAAGCTTTTATGAATTCCGTGCTCTTGGCACCAGTCGGTGAACTCTTCGCTGTCAAATTGAAGTCCGTTGTCCGATATGATTTTGAGTGGAACCCCGTACCTGCATAAAACATTTTTGATCAAGAGTTAATAACTTTTGCCGAAGATATTTTATTTAGAGGTTCCGCTTCCACCCATTTGGTGAAATAGTCGACTACCACTATGGCATATTTGGCTCCGCCTCGGCCCATTGGCAGTTCGCCAATCAAGTCAATTCTCCATATTGCAAAGGGCCAAGGGCTGGTCATTTGAGTAATTTCATTTGTTTGTAGTCGAGGAATCTTAGCAAATTTCTGACATCTGTCACATCTTTTGACGAAGTCTAAGGCGTCTTTGTTTAAAGTGGGCCAGTAATACCCGTATCGGAGTATTTTCTTTGCTAGAGTCTGTCCTCCGGTGTGATCTCCGCAACTTCCTTGATGGATGTTGGAAAAAACTTCCCTGGCTTCCCTTCCAGCGATACACCTTAACAAGGGATTAGAGAAGCCGCGCCGATAGAGGATGCCTTCTTGTAATGTGTAGCGGGAAGCTTTCCTTAAGATTTTCTTAGCTTCGTACGTCCGTCGGGCAGTGTGCCACTTTGTAAGTATTTCCGGATGGGGGTCATCCAAGTTTCTTCTTCAATTGCAGCTACCTTATACGTTGGCTCATAACTCGGGGCCAGTTGCTTTAAGATGGTTATTGTTCGGGAAGCAGTGCCGTCCTCCATGCTGGCTTGCTTTGCCAGTTCGTCGGCCTCCTGATTCTCTTCTCGAGGAATGTGTTTGATTAAATAGTGATCCAATTGATTGAGCAGCAGCTTGGTCTTCTTTAGATATGCTGTGAGTCGTTCTCCTCGAGTCTGGAATTCTCCCAGTATTGGATTTACAATAAGTTGAGAATCACTATGGAGACATAAAGAACCGACTCCAATCTCCAGGGCAAGTTCTAATCCGACTATCACTGCTTCGTATTCTGCGTCATTGTTGGTGGCAGCGAATTCCAACCTTAGGGCGTAGTGCAGCTTCCTTCCCCTGGGGGTGATTATCACAACAGCTGCCTCCGAGCCTTGTTCATTTGATGCTCCATCTACAAAGAGATTCCACTTGATATCTTCTGCTACTTCAGAGTGCTCCTTACCTTCGTTAGTAGTGAATTCGGCAATGAAATCAGCTATGGCTTGCCCCTTGATAGCGGTGCGAGGATGGTAGGTGATATCATATTGACTCGGTTTAATGCACCGCTTAAGTAGTCGCCCAGAAGTGTCGGGGCGATGGAGTACCTACCTTAGCGGTTGATCGGTTAAAACTCTGATGGAATGAGATTGGAAATAATGTCGCAGTTTCCGTGACGTGATTAGCAAACAGTATGCTAGCTTTTCAAGTTTAGGGTATCTGGCTTCTGCCCCCGTAAATCTCTTGCTTACAAAGTATACGGGCCGCTGCGCGCGGTTGTCTTCTCTCACCAAAGCGGTGCTTAAAGCATGGGACGATACAGCAAGGTATAGGTATAGTTCCTCGCCTTCATTTGGAGTTGAGAGTACTGGTGGTCTCTGGAGGTGTTCGATTAAGTTAAGGAAGGTTGTCGAGCATTCGTCAGTCCATTCGAACTTTCCTTTGTCTTTCTTTAGAGCTTCAAAGAAAGGGATGCATTTGTCGGCTGTTTTAGAGATGAACCTGCTTAGGGCGGCCACTTTCCCGTTTAGGCTTTGCATCTCTCTTCGAGTGAATGGTATCTTGATATCTTGCAAAGCCCGAACTTGTTCGAGGTTTGCTTCAATCCCCCTGGCATGGACGATGAATCACAAGAACCTTTCCGACGACACTCCGAAGGAGCACTTTAGAGGGTTCAGCTTCATTCCATATTGGCGAAGCACTTGAAACATCTCATTCAGGTGGTTTATATGATCGTTGGCTTTCCTTGATTTTACCAGCATGTCATCCACATAAACCTCCATAGTTCGTCCTATTAGTTCCGCAAACATCTTGTTGACGAGGCGCTGATAAGTAGCTCCGGCGTTTTTAAGTCCAAAAGGCATTACTCTGTAGCAGTACAATCCCCGGTCAGTGATGAAACTAGTGTGGTCTTGATCGGAGGCGTGCATAGGGATCTGGTTATATCCCGAGTATGCGTCCATAAAGGATAAGAGTTCGTGTCCAGCGGTTCTGTCCACGAGCTGATCGATTCGGGGGAGTGGGAAGCAGTCCTTCGGACACACGTCATTTAAGTTGGAGAATTCGATGCATGTTCGCCACTTCCCATTAGCCTTCTTTACCAGTACCGGGTTGGCGATCCATTCTGGGTAGATGGCTTCTCGTATGAAGTTATTGGCAAGTAGGTTCTTTACTTCTTCCTCGAGGGCTGCTGATCGTTCTGCCCTCATGCTTCTCTTTTTCTGCTTTACTGGCACCTTGGTGGGATCGATGTTCAGCACGTGGCATGCTACGTCTGGGGAGATTCCTGTCATGTCAGCGTGCGTCCATGCAAATACATCCATGTTGTGGCGGAGAAAATCAATGAGTTGATCCTTTAATTCTTCTTTCAGTTGAGATCCGATTTTCAATAGTCTACTTGAGTCATATTTGTCTACGGCTACGAATTCCATAGCCTCTGCAGGCTCGGCGGTGGCCTCCCCCTTTTTGTCCCTGGGGTCTAATTCATTGAAAGGGTCACTGGTATATCGAAGAGGAGGGGCTTTCTTTAGTTGCTATGCTTCCAAGCTTTTCATGCAGAGAGTAGTCTCTGCATTTTTCCCTTTATCCTTTCTGCGGTTATTGCAAAGTTCAGTTACATAGCAGTCTCGAGCAGCGTCTTGATCTCCCTCCATTTCTCCTATTCCGTTATCTGTTGGAAATTTCATTTTCAGGCACCATGGGGCTAGGACAATTTGAAAGTCAGACAAGGCTGGTCTTCCCAAAAAGGCGTTGTAGGCCGAATAATTCTATATTTGTACAAACGTTTGTTTTCGCACAACGGAGCGGGGATGACTTCCTATTTCGACAAAGAGGTCCAGTTGCCCGAAGGGCATCTTCGCATCTCCAGTGAAACCATGTAGTGGTTTGTTGCAGGGAGACACATACTTCATTGACAGCTTCATTTTGTCGAAAGCATGCTTGAATAGGATATTTACTGAGCTTCCAGTGTCTATTAAAATTCGAAAAACTTTGGCTGGACCGAACCAGGCAGAGATGACCATAGGATCCATGTGTGGGTACTATCTTCCCTCTAGGTCACGCCTACTGAATGTGATGTCGTCATTCTCTTTCCGTTTCTGGTGGCGTTCTTCCATGATAGAATTAACGTAGCCTTCATCGTTCCTAAGTGACTTACCGTATCTTTCCATCTCTGACCAGCTTCTGTCGGCGATGTGCGGTCCTCCTGATATGGTATGGACCACTATCTCCTCTTGACTAGAGCCGCTGGTGTTGCGATTTCCTCTGCCTACTTCTGGGAGGGGTAGCCCTGGGTTTTCATTGGCGGGAGCTGGAGTCCTGTTATGGCTTTTTACACAGCGTTCCAGTCTCTTCCTTCTGATGTGTTCTTCAATTAAGTCCCGGAGATGGTGGCATTCATTGGTGTCATGTCCATGGGATTCGTGGAAGCGGCAGAACTTTCCAGACTTGAGTGCGTTATCTGACTCCTTCTTGTGCGGGGGCCGCTTGTATCTAACTTCGTCTTGAGTGGCTAGGAAGATGTTTTCGATTGTTTCATTCAAAGGAGTGTAGGAGTCAAATCTTGGTCCTGGTCGATATAAGCGCTTTTCTCCCTTCTTGCCTAGAGTCACTTCTCCGAACATCCTTTGCTGCAGCGGGAACCCTGTCTGGAGCCGTCATAGCCTGTTGCCCTGACTACCTCACAGTGGCAGCGTCTTCAAGTCTCATATGCTTTCCATCTTCATGGAAGAAATCAGGTAAAGTAGCTGGTTTTTCCTTGGTTAGTCTTCTAGCAAATTTAGTATCCGGATGTACACCACTGCAGAGAGCCATTAGGATAAGTTTCTCGTCAGCATCTTGGACTGCGGCCGCCGCGGCGTTGAATCGGGTTAGATATTGTTGCACTGTCTCTCCGGGTTTCTGTTTGATATTAGATAAGGAATAAGCGTCCTTGGGTTGTTCCACATGAATGCGGAACTGACTGATGAACTTTTCTTTCAACATTTCCCATGAGCTGATGGACCCTTGGGGTAGGTGGAAGAACCAGGAGGTAGCTAGATCTGCCAAGAATGGTGGGAAGCATTTACACAACACTCCCTCTATTGCTCCGCTCATGAGCATATGCTGGGTGTATCTTTGTAAGTGTACGATGGGGTCAGAGGTTCCCTTGTAGGGTTCCATTGTTGGCATTTTCCATTCTCGGGGGGTGATGGCAGTTTCGATATTGCGGGTGAAGGGGCTGGTTACCCTAGCACCTATCTCCCGATCCCTTTGCTCCCGTTGGACGCACTCTCTGAACAATCGCGCCATCCTCTCGTCAGAACTTGGAGAGGATAGAAATGAGTTTGGTTCTTCCCTGCGGTATCGATTCCGTCCAGATGACCTGTAAGGATGGTATCGTCTATCCCTCCTGACATTCTCCAATGGCTACCTCTGGTCTTCCGGGGGCATGCTGGGGTTATCCACAGTTGGACCTAGCCTTGATCTTCCTCTGCCGGGTTCTGTTCTTAGCATTTCCTTGGGCCCAACTTCAGGCTGGACTCCAGCTCGGCCCCGGCTACTGGTGTTTTCATGGTTAGGTAGCATGACAGGCTCAGCAACATCCGACCCCTGCCTGGCACCTCCCCCGTTGGGTTCGGTTCCATGTGTTTCCTCGGGTCGGAATTCAGGCTGAGTCCGGGCTCGGCTCCTACCATGGCTTTTTCTGTTGTTAGCCTCTTCGAAGAAGAAAGACCTTTGTCGTCTCCCAGATCCTCCGGACTGGGACTCACCCCATGATTCAGTGTTACGATTGGATTCTTCAGCATCCCTTAAGCGTGACATGAGTTGGTCCACCAAGGCTTCTTGTTGAGATGCGAAGCGGTTAGTTACTTCAGCCACAACCCTGTCCAGGTCCGTCCTTGTAATTGGTTGTTCCGAAGCAGGGGCTGTTGGATTTGCCTGATTTTCGTTTACTGTTAGGACTGGACGATTGTCTTAATCTCTGATTACTGGATCTGGGATACTGCTAGTTGCAATGTTCTTTCCTTTGTTAGTATCTTTCTTCCGTCCGGGAGGCATGTTTTCCAAATGAACGATGCTGACAGGAAAAGGATTAAGTTGGAGAAGCTGAAGCTTCGAGCTCCTGCTTCTCAGTGAAAGCACCAAAAATGTTTGCGCAAAAAATGGGCAAACACCTCCAAGTCGTATGATTTAGTTGATTATATGTTGTTCTTAGCGGTTTGGGTGATTTATGTAAATATATAAAAAACAGGGGCTAAACCGTAAAAGACACACAGATTTATAGTGGTTCGGCCAGAACGTACCTACGCCCACTTTATATGTTATTCTCCTTTTTCTTTCAGATTACAAATACAAAGCTTTGTATACAAGTGTATGAAAGTTGTTTGAAAGTTCCTTCCGTGCTTGAGCTCTCAAACTTGTACCCCTGCCCCTCTATTTATAGAGTGAGGCTGGGGGTAAGGGTCTTAGATGTATATAGCTGCTGACGGGCTTGGGCTGTTGCAATCTGGCACAGCAAAGTTGGTCCGGAATGCCTCGGTCTGGTAGTATCGTGGTCCGGTAGAGCTTGGTTTGGTGGTGAATGGATGGGGCTTGGTCCGGCCATGCTTTGGTCCGGTAGTCGATGGAGGTTGTTTGGCTCGGTGGTGGTTGGTCCGGCTAGGACTTGGAGACGAGCTGGTCCGGTAGTAGCAGGGAAGTGGATTTGGACCGGTGGAGGTTGGTCCGGTGGTAGGAGCGTGATTTGGAGTTTGGACCGGCAGTAGGTTGGTTCGGTCATGGGACCGGATCGGTGTTGGATGGAGAGGCTTTGGACCGGTAAGGTGGGTTTTGGACCGGTGATGAGGTGGTTGGTTCTGTAGTGCGTAGGAATGGGGTTGGTTCGGTGATGGGTGGCTTGGCAGGGATATCCTTACTCTGGTTCGGCGAAGGCACGCCCAACAACTTTGATTTGTTGTTAAAATTCCATTTATTCATATGTAAATATCTAATGCAATAAAAAGTGCAAGTGATACATTCATACATACATGCATACATACATATATTAACATTCAAAACTAAAATTGCACTTTGATATGAAAGATTAAAACATAAATCTATAATAATGTAACAACCATAGTTTGATAGGCATGATTATGGTGGACAAAAACTGCTATGAGAGGATTAAGGAAGAAGAAGCTTTTGCAACTAAGCACTGTTCACCAGAGTTGGCTGGAGATCATCGAAAAGGAACACTGGGAATAGCAGGCACTTGTCAGAAGCAGAAAACATGAAGATCTGGGACAGAGGAGAGGATTAGATAAGAATATCAGTGTGTCTATGTCTAGTATCAGTGTGCATGCTTGGTATACCGGTATCTAAGTTGTAACTGGGCCGAGTAGAATACAAAAAAAATTTCAATCGTCTTTATAAATACTACCATGATCATTTTGTAAGTGTGTGAAGAAAATTGAAAGAATAAAAATCATATTACTTTGTTACTGTATTGTGAGGATTATCTTCTTTCCATTCCAGTTTTTTGTTAATCTATTATCCATTTGTTTTTCTCAGATTTAATACGTTCTTGTTAAATTCCGTTTATCTGCTATAGGTTAATTCATTTGCGTTCATTTTTGTTTTCTTTTTACACTTTAGTTCTTAATTCTTAAATCGGCTATTACTTTCTCTTGATAGTTTTCTTTTCCAGTCTTTAATCTTGTTCTTTTTTTGTTTTAATAATCTTCCAGTAAACTGTAACCCTCGAATTCTTCTTCCTTGCTATCAATTCAAGTATTTGTCTTCGTACTTTCCTCGAGTTTCATTTGTTAAAGTCTTGTGAAGCAATCTTGTTAAACATTCTTGTGTGAATTGAAAGTTTTCTAAAATTGATGTTCTTGTGAATGTCTCTGTTTAATGCAGTAGCCATGTCTTCTTCTTTGAGAAAATTTGCATTTTTTCCTGATACTTCCTTCGAGCCACAGTTGAATTTTTCTATTTCTTGATTTTCTTGAAAGTCTGCCAACCACTATCCGACATTTTTTGCTATTTTGTGTGCACAACAAATCTATGCACATGTACAAGTTTGAAATCATCTTATCTTCCAGATGTCATCTTCTTCATCCAAATTCCTTACCTCAACGGCCATGGCCAAAAGCGTAGATCAACCAGCGCCTACCAATTGGTATCGGAGCAGTCGTCGGAGTTAAACCACAATACCACATTCATCCTGAGCATGCCTGAAATTCAGATCCAGATCCAACCCTAATTTCAAACCCAGATGATCAACGGCTGAGGCAAGAGGAAATTAACAACCGTACTACTTATGCATTGAGAAATTTTGAAATCACAGCTAGAAATTTGGAGTTTACTGTTCAAAACTTGGAAAAAAAGTTTGATCGATCCACCAAAGATATGCATACTAAATTCGAGGGAGTGCATAATATGTTGACCACTTTTGTTAATGAGTATTGCAATAACAGGAACCCTTTCCAACCTCTAGAAACTTCTCGGCCTTCGACATCTTTTCAACCTTATCCCCCTCTCCCATCGCAACCTGTATACCCATTGCAACCACCACCACCAAGGACTTTCATGCAACCTCACAGAACACCTATTGTAGCACCCAGGAATATTCCTTTCTTTAACACTCCTCTAAGATATCCCCAAGAACCCCAGCCTCCTCATCAACCCAGAAACCCATTACTCGATTATCCCCTGCTTCATAACCACAACCCATACCCTATCATCGAATTAGATTTCCCTACATATTCTGGAGAGGAAGGAGTGGCAGATTGGCTGAGACAAGTCGAACAGTATTTTAAACTCCATCGCACTAAAGAACATCAATGGGTAGAAATTTGTTCATTTGCTTTAAAAAAAGAAGCCATGCAGTGGTATCGTTGGTATGTGAACATTGTGGCCAGATTTTAAGGAGAAAATATTGGTCATATTTAACTCTGAAGAAATAGAAAGACCATATGAAACTTTATCCAAGCTTAAGCATCATACAACAGTTAGATCTTATTTTAGTAAGTTTGAACAGTTGCAGGCTATAGTAGAAACTCTTCCACCAAAGTACTTGCTTGATAGTTTTATTGGAGGATTAAAAGAAGAATTAGGTATGATGTCCTCACTTCAAGACCAGTGGACTTTAGGGAGGCAGTAGCATTAGCAAAAATGTTTGTAAGCAAATGCCTTCAAACCAAAAAAATTAAGTATCCATCACCTAGCACTTCAACTACCAATTCCAGTCAACTGCCTCCACCAAAGTCATCACAAGAGTCCACTTCCTATTCTCACTATAGCCATGTTGATAGCTCCAAAGATACTCAACTTGAATCCCTGGAAAAAAGTAGAGGACTCACTCCTAACCAAATCATTGAAATGAGAAGGAAAAATTTGTGTTACGGTTGTAAAGAAAAATGGTCAGGAGATCACAAATGTAAAATTCCTAAAGTCTATATGCTGGAAGGAATGATGCCATTACAGGATTGGGAGGATTCCAATGCTAGTGAGGTACCCATGATAGAATCTGACATACAAGTTGAAGAGACTTTAGACATCACCTTGCAAGCTTTATGTGCAATTCCTACTTTATCCACCATCAAAGTAAGAGGCAGTATTCAAGGTAAACTAGTTTATATTCTAATTGATTCTGGTTCTACCCATAGCTTCATCAATGATAAACTTGCTAGGAAATTAGATTTAAAAATTGATGAAACTAAACTATTTGAAGTAATGGTGGCCAATGGGGAGAAACTAACTGGTTCGGGGGTTTGTAATGATGTTGTGCTCAAGTGCCAAGGATGTACCATGGCAGTGGATTTTCTCTTATTTCCTTTAGATGACTGTCAGGTGGTGCTTGGGGCTTTGTGGATGAAGAGCTTGGGAGAAATAACACTTAGACCAGTTACAAGTTAAAGTTTTTATGGTGATAAGCCTTATATTTGGTAGGGTTTGAAACAGGATGAGTTGAAATTCTTAACAAGAGAAGGCTAAATAAAGTGTATGTGGATGGCCAGATAGCTATGATGGTATGTTGTCAGCTTATACAGTCAGAGCACAATGTAATTTCTATTCCACCAGAAATTGATGCCATGCTCAAGAAATATCCCCTGATCACTAACCCCTCTCCAAATTTACCACCACCAAGACCCCATGACCCTCGAATACCCCTTTTGCCAAATTCTAAACTTATTTGTCTAAGACCTTACGAGCACTCATATCATATCAAAAGCGAGTTGGAAAAAATAATTCGAGACATGTTAGATTATGGCATTATTAGGCCTAGTCATAGTTCTTACTCATCTCCTGTTGTTATGGTGAGAAAGAAGGATGGAACATGGAGGCTATGTATTGATTATAGGAGGTTGAATGCATAGACCATTAAGGACAAGTTTCCAGTTCCATTAATTGAAGAGCTTTTTGATGAGTTACATGGTTCTCAATATTATTCGAAACTAGACTTAAGATCTGGTTATGATCAAATATAATGCTTGAAGAAGATATCCATAAAACTACTTTTAGAACCCATGATGACCATTAAGAATTTGTGGTGATTCCATTTGGGTTAGTAAATGCCCCGTCCACCTTTCAATCTCTCATGAATGATATATTTAGAGCATATTTGAGAAAATTTATCTTGGTGTTCTTTGATGATATACTTATGTATTGTAAAACCTGGAATGAGCATCTCAAACACCTTGAAATAAATTTTCATCTTTTGCAGATGAATGCTTTGATTATCAAGCTTTCCAAATGTTAGTTTGCCAAGCATTCTATTGATTACGGTCATGTTATTTCTGCCGAAGGCCTTTCAGTCGATCCTAGCAAGGTGCAGGCTGTCCTTAATTGGCCAATTCCACAAAGCTTGAAAGCCTTAAGGGGGTTTTTGGAGCTTATAGGTTACTACCGCAAATTTACAAAAGGATATGGTATAATTGCTAAGCTTTTAACCTCAATGCTGAAGAAGGATGCTTTTAGATGGAGTGATGAAGCAAAAGAAGCTTTTGAGCAGTTAAAGCAATGCTTGGTTAGCTTTATCTACTTATGAGAAAGAACTCATTGATATCATTATTGCCAAAAAAAAAGTCACAATACTTGATGGGGAGACAATTTGTAATAAAGACTGACCATCATAGTTTAAAATACTTGTTAATACAACAAATACATACGGATGTGCAAGGGAAATGGTTGGCTAAACTCCATGCATTCGATTATAAGGTGGAGTACAAAAGCGGCTAGGAGAATACGGTAGCTGATGTCTTGTCAAGGAGAGGTGAAATTGAGATGAATAAAATACTAGTCCAAGCCATATCCATAGTGCAGACTCCTTGGCTACAAAAACTCAAAGAAGCTCTGCATAATTCACCACGGTATCGGCAACTATTAGCAAGAGTGCAAGCAAAAGAACTACCAGAAAGTAAACACAAGGCTGTTGAAGACTTGATATTCAGAAAAGGGAAAATTATAGTTGATCATCACTTAAACCAATTGACACAATTTCTTGTTAAAGAGTACCACTCCTCTCCTTTAGGGGGTCAGTCAGGGGTTAAAGCAACTCTGCATAGATTAAAGCAGGTTTTTTATTGGAAAAATTAAAAACTAGTGTTGAAGGCTTCGTCAAATTTTGTGAGGAGTGCCAAAGAAATAAGCATGAGAACATATTGGTGCCAGGCTTAGTGTAGCCTCTTCCTACACCTGACAAGATTTGGTTTGACATTTCCATGGATTTTATTACATGTTTACCTAAAAGCTACAAGTACATTGTCATATTTGTAGTAGTTGATAGACTAAGTAAGTATGCTCATTTCTTTCCACTTCAACATCCATATACTGCAAAAGATGTAGAATTTGTTTTTTTTTCAAGCGGTCTTTGAATTACACGGGATGCCTAAAACTATTGTAAGTGATAGAGACACTATCTTCAAAAGCATCTTTTGGCAAGAGCTTTTTAAGCTTCAACGTAGTTCCCTTAAACTCAGTTCAGCCTACCATCCCCAAATTTGGTAAATAAAATTTTGGAAGGTTATCTAAGGTGTTATGGGTGTCATAAGCCTAGTGAATGGTACAGATGGCTGCACTTAGCTGAATATTGGTATAACACTACTTGGAAGACTCCTACAAAAACTACCCCCTACAAGATTGTATATGGCATTGATCCCCCCAACTTGCTTTCTTATGTACCAACTACTGCCAAGGTTGAACAAGTAGAAGAAGAATTATTCACTCGAGATATTATGATACAATTCCTCAAAGATAGTCTTAAATTGTCTCAAGAAAGAATGATAAAATATGCAGATATGAGAAGAACTGATATACAATTTGAAGTTGGAGAATGGGAATATCTAAAATTGCAACCTTATAAGCAGATTACAGCCAGGAATTACAAAACCCACAAGCTTTCACCCAAATTTTATGGCCCTTGTAAGGTCATAGAGAAAATAGGTTATGTGGCTTATAAATTGCAATTCACTGAAAATATTTGAATTCATAATGTTTTTCATGTTTCACAATTGAAAAAGAAGATAGGGGATACTGTGATGGTACAAGATAGCATTCCAAGTTTTACAGAAGAACTTGTTGAACAAGCGGAAAGAATACTAGATAGAAGGATGATTCCTAGAAATAATGATGTAGTGGTGCAAATTCTAGTTAAATGGAAAGACAGACCTGAAGAGGAGGCTACTTGGGAAGATTATTTGCCAATGATCAAGAAGTTCCCTACACTAGACCTTGAGACAAGGTCGGTTTTTGAAGTGCAGGGGAGATGTAACAACCATAGTTTGATTGCCATGATTATGGTGAGCAAAAATTGGTGTGAGAGGATTGAGGAAGAAGAAGCTTTTGCAACTAAGCACTGTTCACCAAAGTTGGCTGGAGATCATCGGAAAGGAACGCTGGGAATAGCAGGCACTTGTCAGAGGCAGAAAACATGAAGATCTGGGTGTATGTTTAGTGTCAGTGTGCATGCTTGATATATCAGTATCTGGGTTGTAACTGGGTCGAGTTGAGTCTAGAAAAAAAATGTACAATCTGTCTTTATAAATACTGTCACGATCATTTTGTAAGTATGTGAAGAAACTTGTAACAATAAAAATCATATTACTTTGTTACCGTATTGTAAGGATAATCTTCTTTCCATTCCAGTTTTTTTGTTAATATGTTATCCATTTGTTTTTCTCAGATTTAATACGTTCTTATTAAATTCCTTTTATCCGCTATAGGTTAATTCATTTGCTGTTCATTTTTTTTTCTTTTAACACTTTAGTTCTTACTTCTTGAATCAGCTATTACTTTGTCTCGGTAGTTTTCTTTTCCAGTCTTTAATCTTGTTCTTTTTTATGTTTTAGTAATCTTCCAGTAGAATTATTCTTCCTTGCTATCAATTCAAGTTTCTATCTTTGTACTATCCTCTAGTTTCATTTGTTAAAGTCTTGTGAAGCAATCTTGTTAAACATTCTTGTGTGAATTTAAAGTTTTCTGTGACGACCCGCCCTTCTACTACTAGAAAGACGTATCATCATTAAGAAAGAAAGGGATAGAAATAGAAAAGAAAAGAAAAGAAAGATCAACAATATCAGAATCTCACAGCGGAACGGAACAAAATATAACATATCACATAACTATTACATAGTTTTACATATATCAGAGTTATACAATATCAATACAATGACAGTCATACATACATCTGTCACTATATACATCAGAGATACAGCACAAATCCACTACACAGCGGAACTGGATAGATATATATATATAGCGACATACGTCTGGCACTCCTGCTCCAAGCTCCTCTAGAGACTCGGGAATCCAAAAGCTATCACTTGACTACTCATAAAAATTTGAGCACCCCAGGGTTTATGAAAAACAAAATATAAACTCCGGGTCAGACATGGGTCTGGTATGAGTAAATGGTTTAAATCATTTAACTTTGAAAAGTCATTTGAAAATAAAGGTATCACGTAAGACTCCCCACAAATAAATACGGGTAAGTTTTTACCTTACGCTAACCAAAAATTTTTGTAGGAAATCCTATGATATTATACTAGTGTCTTGGGTTTTCAAGTAAATAGAAAATAGCCGAAATTGTTACGTTCATTAAATTCCAGCTACTAGCCACAAAGTGGGTAATACATATCAAAACCGTAGGGTCTCGTAGGGAAAATGGATTTCCAACAATGGCAGGACTACTGGGGTACCGCCCGTCATAGTACGGGGCCTAGATCACCGTACCGAGGATCACTCCCAATCCCCTACAACACAAGGCCGGAACCATTCCTTACTGAACATCCCGAACAAGATAACCCCGACAGTTGTTGCAATAAACCGCCCACACAGCCGAAATAAAGGGACATCTAGACGGAAATATCTCGTCTTGCTTGGGCATGACCCACCTAACCTTGCTGCACCTCCCCTGTTTTAGCCATTCCCGGTTGATGAGGCTTGAGGCTGCGATTACCTATACAGGACATATCTCTTAGAATGCTCATCGTCCGCCTGACGATGTGCTGAAAGCATTCAATCCATACAAGTTCGTTCCGGGTTCGAACGAAACCGAAGGCATTATCTCGTCACACTCATTTTCGAAACACCCTCAAAGTCAACGACGATAACCCTTGCATTCTGAAAACACCATCTCGATCTTCACTTCAGAATTCACGAACTAACGTTTAAATTAGATCGATGTAGTTTTCGGAATATCAAATTGATACCTGATCCCGGTCTCATCGAAATCCAAATGCCATTTTAAAGGCCAAGTTGTCTAATTAACTTAAACAGTTTAAATAATTTAAATTCAACAATTGAATTAACATAGCATTTATCACAGATGAATCATACACAATTATACAGATATATCACAGCATATCACAGAGCATCACAGAATATCATCAAATAAATATCACAATCAGATATTCTACAAAACAATCCATAAGCAATCACCTTTAAGTTCTCATTGTAATTAATTTAATTTAAAATCAATTACTTGAGAATTTATCTCTTAAACATGTTTAATTGATTATTAATTATCAATTAATTACTTATTCCATTTCAAATTATTTAATTAATTAATCATTTCTAAAACAACTATTAAATCTTAATTATTTCATTAATTACTTATTTTATTCCACACCATTTAATTAATTACTTCTTAATCAATTTATTTTACTTTAATTAACCATTTCTTAATCATTAATTAATAACCTTAAGTATTAACAAATAAAACTTAATTACCTATTTGTTAACTGCTAATTACTTAATTAATCATTAATTAATAAGTAGCTAAATTACTTAATTAATTGACTATTAACCACTTTAATTAAATTAAGTACTTAATTGCAATTTCATTTATTACTTAAACATCGATTGATCCAGCGCTAATTACAATTAAAAAGTAATTATTATGAATTGTTTTCTAAGATAATTAATTAATTACCATTCAATTTAATTAACACTATAAAGCTCTTAAATTTTGAAATTCAATTAATTTTTAACTTCCAACTTTAAATGTCAATTAAATTTATATTTACTTAAATTAATTACTTAATAATAATTAAGTGTTGGAAACATTATTAAGGTATTAACTAAAAGTAAAAAATTATATTACATTCCTATCTCAACAGTTAAAACTTTATTAAACTATAGTATGAAAAATTGTAGAAAACAGGTTACTTCACTTTACCTTAATATACATTACTGCAATTAAGGATAACCCGAGCCTTCCTGCTAAAAACTTGAGTACGACTTCGAGTTAACCATCCAAATCACCCGAGCCCTTCCCACTACTTCTTCTTCTCCCCTTTTCTTTTTCTTTTCCAGTAAGTTAAGTTATATCTTAAATTTAAACATCAGTAAATACACACGCACTCGATCGAAAGAGCTCGAAGTTAGTCCCACAACCACTCGAGTACGACCCGAAGCGTTCGTCCATCTTCCTCGTATACGATGCGCGACCCACATCTTCGTTTCACAGTAGCATATCATCGCCGCCGTACATGTGCACGGTGGCATCTCCCTTCTCCGGCGAACAACAATAACGTCAACAAGTCACAAATCGCCACTAGGCTCGTAATCAAGATTCGAATCACCCTAAAAAGCTCAAACTCGAAAAATAGCCTCTGCTCGAAAAAAACTGTATCAACGCCTTGGGTTTATCGCCTTGCCACCGCCGCTCCATCCACCTGTAACACCCAAGCTTTTGCCCACACGACGCCATCACGATAAACCATCAACCTCCAGAAGCTCGAGCCACTCGATCGCGTTATGGTGACGATCTCGACTCGATACAAACATGGGTAAAAACAGGAACTCAAGCCCTAAATGGATCTCGTACTCTAATCTCAGGCAATATAAAAAAATTCTGATAATTTTCATGGAATCACAAAGGTTTAAACTTGCTTCAAGTCAAGTTTCATCATTTATAATTGATTCAATTTCGAGAAATTGATAAAATTGCAGTTTTTATTCACATATGAACTGCTCATGAAATACCAATGTAAAAATCCTCATTTTCGTTTTAAAAATCATAAATTTCACTAAGCTTTCAATTTATAAACTTGAATTAGATTTTTATAGAAGTTGAATTTATCAATATATTCTTGGTTTCTTGTAAAACGGTTTTACAGTAGGAATACTTCACTAGCATATTCAATCAACATCGACTTGTTTGAAGCTTCAACATCTTGTTTGATTAAAAAAAAAGAAAATCTACCATGATTTGGTTGAAAGCAAAATTTGGTTTTTGAATGAAATCAACCCATATGCATACACAGTGAAAAACAATGTGCAGAGTAACACAGAATCATGTTCAAGATCAAACAGGGACAAATACCCTATAAGAAATCATTTTTACTTCTTTTAAATTTAAACAAAAAGCTTTAAAATTTGTTTACTCACCAGCAAAATTCTGAACAAAGAATAAATCTGAGGTGATGAAGACTGCAGTTGAAAACTGTTGCTTGAAATTTTGTTTTGAATCTGCCCTGAATCTGACTGAGTTCTTCCTTTTTTTTTCTTTTTTTGTTTTGAATTATTTTGAGTTTATTTCCCCCCTTTTTTTTCTAAGCGAGTTACTGAATGAACCAAATGAAGATGCGTACAAATATATAGAAAACAACAGTTGAATAGGGGAAGGCAATATCTGGTTAGCTCCTACCTTTATAAACAGATTTTTATAATATTTTGAAATGACAAAATTCTTAGCCGAGAAGATAGCAAGTACATGTTTTTGTTTACCAAATATGTTTACATACTTATTATGTTTATCTGTACATAAATATTTGTATGCAGACATATATTTGCAGGCAATTACTTGGCTGGCAAATGAAGCTTTATTTTGTATGTAAGCATTTCCTTATTACTTCTAGTCCAAATAGTTTATACACATGTGCTTCTGTCAGGTATTGATTTATGCTTTGGTATTGTATGAAGATGCTATGTTTTACCTTTTTCTTTTATACTTTGACTTTGGTCTTGAGAATAAAGATCAGTTGTTTTGTTATTTTATGAACATATATAGTTTCAGGTTGTAGTTTATACACTTGGCCTTGTTTAACTTCTAATTGCATGTTTTATTCACTTCTAGTTTGAATAGTTTACACTCATATGTGTTAGCTTTTCATTTTATTTTGCTTATTGATTTTTAAAGTTATGTTGTATGCATAACTTATTACTTAATTCTTATTTTCATTTATTTTTACATTTGTATTTTATATTTTGTTTACAAATGTTAAGGTTATGTTGTATGTTTAACAAAATTATTTAATCTTTGTTTTTCTTTTATTTTCATTCTAACTGTCAATGTTTAAGTTATTTTCAATATAGTTTACTTGCTTATATTTATATTTGTTCCTATTTGTACTTTACTATCAATATTTTGTATTTGACAATCAATATTAAACTTAGATTCATGAGTTTACTTATTTATTTATATTTATATTTTACATTTTGATTATTTTATTTTATGTTTTCAAATTTGCAGTTTATGTTGTATGCTTGCTTATTTATTTTAATCCTATTTGTATTTTAACTATTAATATTTAATTTGCATTCATATGCTTACACCTTTATATTTTATATTTTATATTTTCACTATAAATATTTAAATTATATCCTTAAGTTTTACTTATATTTGATATTTATATTTATATTGATAAACTTTGATTTTATTTTGAAGATTATTATCCATATCAATATATTTATTTATCACATGTTAATAAGACAAAGTATTGTAATTCCATCATATAAGATAAATTTTATTTTAATTGAATTATATAAGAATGATTTCATTGTAAACATTATTGGGATTTATTTTAAATTCCCAAATCAAATCTCCTTTTTAAAATACAATTTAATAAATAAATGGCAGTATTTCCAAATCATATTCATTTTAATATGATCAGTTTACATTTAATTTAATTAGATTAAATATTTATTAAAATAACAGGGCCCAAAATCCAGGGTCGTTACATTTTCTGAAGTTGATGTTCTTGTCAAAGATATATGTACGTGAATGTCTCTACTCTATGCAGTCGCCATGTCTTCTTCTTTGAGAAAATTTGCATTTTTTACCTAATACTTCCTTCGAGCCACAGTTGAATTTTGCTATTTCTTGATTTTCTTAAAAGTTTGCCAACCACTATCCGACATTTTCTGCTGTTTTGTGTGCACAAAAAATCTGTGCACGTGCACAAGTATTAAATCGTCTTCTATCTTCCAGATCTCATCTTCTTCTTCCAAATTTCTTACCTTAAAGGCCATGGCCAAAAGCATAGATCAACTAGGGCCTACCAAATTGAAACATTTTATTGATTCCATATAAATTTCATTTTAAACTTTAAATATAATTTAATCAATCAACATGAAAATATAAATTTCCAGATCTATAGAAATGGAATTTGGATTAAATGTTAGAGCATAGGACTAGAATAAAACATTTTATTTTAAAATATATAGATTTAGTTTCAATTTAACAAAGTAAAGAAAAGCAGCTAATCAATTTGAACATGTAAACAATCAGATCCGAAAAATTACACTTTAATTAGAATGTTTGTAAACATAGTTTTACACTTAAATATTGTTTTAAAACATAAAAAAAATTAATTTGATCTATTAAATGAAAAATACATCATATTTTTCAAAAAATAATTCAATCTTCATAAATAATTTTTAGTTAAGCAAGACAATAATACATCATACAAATTATGAAAGTCAAATTAATTTCTGTCAAACATTACTGAATCACTACCTATTGAATTAACTTAGGCTGTTGCCTAGAAATCATACATTGAATGATGATATCTCCTCAGATCTTCAAGATCCATAACTTCTCCTTGCAAGAGATGGATGAAAGACTTTTTTTTGATCTATTTATTGGAGTTGAAAGATTTTGGAAATTTGTTTTCTTTTTTTATTTCCGCCATGAAAAGTTAGGAAGAAAGAAAGAGAAAGAATGAATGAGAATGAAGATGAATTGTACATACAGAATGAATTGGAGAATATGTTTTATTTGAAAGAATAAAATTTCTCATTCTTTAATTAAAACGTCCCTAATTAATTCCCTTGATTGATTCTCTCTAATCATTTCATTACACGCATGTCATCAAATGACATAAAATTTCTACAAATCATGTCATCAAATGACATAAAATTTCCATAAATCATTTCATACAATTATCTTCAAATTACATTGATATCGTATACCATTGGGCGCAAATATTACTTTTACAAATGTATTAAAATAACTATAAAAAACTTTCAAATATCAAATAAATAATATTTCTCAAATATCAATTAACTTAATCAATTTACAATATTCTATAAATTAATAAATCATGTGGTTTTTGTAGAGAATTTATCATTACTTTTGTGTGATTCAAAGGTGTAAATTAAATCAGCGATTAATATCGAACTATTCGAATATTAACGTTCACACATCACTTAGCAGGTGGTGTGACATTTTGACCGAATTTATTGCTTACGCATCTTTTGGTAAAATCCAATTTTACTTATTATAAGCGGTACCGGATAGTGAAAATTATTTAAACCAATTCTCTTCATCAAAACTGTATCACATTAGGACTTATGGAATGTGGTAACGGTAAAAATTCCAGTATAGTCCACATTTAACTTTATAATCCAAACACAAACTTCTTGGCTCAATAATAACAATAATTATTAACCGAAGTGCTTTAGAGACTGACTTTGAGTTGACTTCAGGTGACCGTGATGCTTACCTCATATAACCGAGGATACGAATCCTCTCTTGAATGGCGTTCCACTTCCAATGCTTCCATTTGATCCAATTATAGTTATTCAATGGACGTCGTGCCATGATTTAACTATAATCAAAATGGAGCTTCCACATTGAAGATCAACACTATTCTCAAGTCGAGAGAACTGTGTAAATTGGTCACATCGATATTCTCCGTTCGACCTTAGTTATATTAACCAACAGAAATTTATCGAGCGGATCTTTCCATAGTTATCTAATAACTATCAATACGCAACACATTGGTGCCTCCAGTAGCAATGAGTAATACACTGCCCAACATTTGAAGAGCATTACGTACTCTAGTTTCAACGAATACGTAGATATCTAGTTTCAATGCATCTTGACTTGGAACATTTAAAAAGGTATATTTGTTTCATTGTGATAAATTACTCACGGTTACAACACTCTGTAACTTCTATCACAAAACATACCATTTATGGTTTTTCTATTAAATATATAAATTTAATTAAATTGATTAAATAATATGACCACAACATATCAAGTAAATGATAGAATGAAAATACCTTCATTTCGAACAAGATCGATCAACGAAAAATTACATAATTTCCCCTAGGGCATACCCCTAACTCTATCAGCTATTTGGTTAAAAAAAGAGTAATAATGTCTTATATATACAAAAAGTCATTAAAAATAATGTCATGTGATCATAAACGTCTATGACAAATGTAGACCATCGTCACATCAATGTCCATCTATAAGTATTGTCACTAATGGAAGGCCACTAATATGCACGGCCACTAAAATACGGCCAATACAATGTATGGTCACTAATATAAGACCAATTCCATTCATCAAAACATCTACCAAAGCCAAAACCAAGAGGTATGAACTTGCATTCCATTTTCCCTTGTAGCCCAACAGTCTACGTAAGGACATTATGAGGAAATCGGGCCGGTCCGGAAGCTAAACGTTTTGGTTCTGGGAATTATTGCCCAAATCAGCCACTGATCGGTGGACCTGTCAGTGCTACTGGTCCATGGTTTGTCTTGACGGTAATGCTTAGCTCGGGGCACGATCCGAGGCCCGATTTTTGCTCGTTTTTTACGCCATCTTCTCCATCGAGTCACATGCCCATCCAACCATATTGTCTTCGTCAACATTTAAAGTTTGGTGCTTTATGGTTGAGTCTGTGTGCCGATTCCTTCGAGTGTTTGGGAGGGATGCTCATGTCGTCACGAATCCTTTTCTCGATCGTTTGCTGCCAAAATGTGATGTAATCTCGGTAACCCAACTTACTCGATCATATCACCTTCCTTCATTGTAGATGTATATTTGTATGCTACATACAATTCACAGGCATTTGCATTTATACTTCCTAATTCACATTTGGAGCTTCACCAGAGCGATTACTCGACCAGGTATCGCCTCATGCAACTTAGCGCACTTGATAGTCGTTATGACTATAAGAGATGCTCGTGACGTGCTTATACACCCATATGTTTCCACATAAACATATTTTAAAAAAAAAATTGGCTGTTTAATAATCAATCTTACTTTTATTTACTACATTATTTCTATATAAGTCCACATATCCTCTTCTATTATTTTATAAAATCATGCAACTATTTCATGAAATACATAATTACAATATATATAATAATGAATTAGAATTTAATTAATTTATAACCATGTTATAAATTAATATCAACTCTATCTAACTCTATTCAATACGAATAGAACACAATGTTTCTATATACCGGATCTTATCAATTATCCCGAATATATACTCAAACTAATCCAACCAAATAGGGGAATAATTACAATTATATATATATATATATATAATTATAGAGATTTATACCAAAATATAGAGTTATAATTCCAATCATCTAAGTCATAAATTCCGAAGTGTCCAAATCCCGTCCAAGTTCATAGTATGTCGTAGATAACCTCATCATGAGTGCATCAACAAAGGTTTGCATCTCGATTGGACCTCATATATAAAAGATATGAATTTGATAAAAATTGAAATATAAATATTAATTGATTAATTAATTAAACGCTTAGTTAACTAATCACCTTTATAATCCTTCTTCCCCAAATCCACTCATGTACCTACACATGCACAACTACCCATTGTCATGCATCTTCTCTCCCCTAGTGCTCATGCAATATTCCACAAAATGACGAACGATCAATTGCAACGTGCTCCTCTATGCCTCCTCTCTGTGATGCACCCAATTAAACCAAGTCTGCCTCCCTACACCAAATTGCGACATTGTCCCCTCCATGCGTGGCTACAAATGCCGCACTCACCATTAGCTGACTGGAGTTTAAGAATTTGGTGCAAGAAGATGCATGTCTCCAAGAGAAACACAACTATGCCTTTTGTTTCGCTCAACTTCCCTTTAAACGTCACTTAGACCTAAACCTTAGCCAACGACTATACATTGACGAACTCCTCAAGCATTGTCGCACATGCTCAGACCAACATAGATTCGAAGCCCTCCTCAACATGAGTTCAACGGTTCTTGTCTCATCGTCTATCGTGGATCGTAGTTCTTTAAATCGGGGAAAACTCAATATCCACTTTTTAAGGTCCGTCTAGATTTAGAGAGTAAAACGAATTGCGGGATCCTAGGAATTATCTAAGTATGGAGTGAATATAAATATATATGTGTGTGTGTATAATTTAATTTCTTAAATAAATCTCCACACTTTTCGTGTTCGTACGATTGCATGACACATCGGATTGCCACAAATTTATGAATTTAAGGAAGGTAGGGTTGGATGGAACGAAGGGGATTCGGGCTTTGATATTGGACAAAGAAATAAATGTGAAGGATTTTTTATAAATGGAGGGAATAATAGGCTTAAATGGGCTTGGATGATTTATTTTGGGCTTAAATTGTTATTTATAATTAATTTTTCCTTTTCCTTTAAATAATTTTTTATTTTTTAATTTATTAATAAATGTATTTCAAACTATTTTAAATTAATTCACATTTCATTTTACATGATATAATTAGATAATTCAACAATTTATTTAATATCAACATATTATCCAAAAAGAATTTATTAATTTATTCAATTTACTAAAGTAAAATTTTCATTAAGTAGAATTTAGTTAAGTAAAATTCATTTTCTAGAATAATAATTATCAACTCGAATTTGAACAATTTTTTATTTAATTAGATTTTATTTATCTTACATCATAGAAAAATGGGTTTTTACACCTATTTTATCCTCGACGTATGTGTTTCTAGTTTTAATCACTTTATATTTCAGTTATATCATATTAGATATGGTCAATTATATATTTGATCTGATAGCAATTGATATTTTGTTCTGCTTTGCTAATTGTATCGTCTTGTTCGAGAAAGTTATACGTTCGCTAAGTGCTTATCGTTTTATGTTTAATTAGAAAATAGTTGTAAAACTAGATTGGTCAACCCATCTTGCTCAATTGGTAGAGCTCAACGCTCTTAAACTTGTTGCGGTAGGTTCAAGCTCATGGTGCATGATTAATCTTTGTGAATCGCCCCTTTTATACTAATGATGCATGATCCCTAATGAATTAGGCTTTTCTGATGGGTAAGAAAAATATCGTGACTTGGTTTTGTTAATGTTACAATAGTTATACGAGGTTCAGAGTTGAGTGAAAATATCGAGGTTCAATGTTGAGTGAAACCATTGAGGTTCAAAGTTGAGTGAATTTGTACCAATGATTCTTGATAGGTCAAACAAAAGAAATTTACATTGAAAAATACTATGTATGAGTTTTGAGAATTTTCACAAAATTATGCTAAAGTAGTATAACTATGATCTTCCCATCTTAAATATTGATTCATCCTTTTGATGTAGGATCTTTAGTGCATAAGGATTCTCTAATGTTTGATTAAACAAGCAAAACCTATGTCATTGGGTTTTATTGATGTTAGGATTTACCAAGTAATTATGTTAGGTAGAAAGTAAGTGAATTTTGAACGAAAGCCAAGTAAATAAAGAAATTTACCCAAGAAAATAGTTTATATATATATATATATATATATATATATATATAAGTTTACAAAAATTCTCACAGATTTCTATTTAAGTGTTAGTGGAATTTTTCTTAACATCGGTACTTAAGAATCGAAGGGCAAGCTTCAGTCCATTGTTTGGTTTACAAGACTTCGGTAGGATGGTTGATGATGGCATTAGGATACCGATGGATTTAGATTAATATTGAAAGTTAAGTTGAATCTGTTAGGATAATACCAAGAGGAGTAGGTGCCAAATAGACCGAGAGTAAGTTCTAAGAATGATGCCGAAAGCAAAAGTACAGAAAGTAAAGACACCGAGGTTTATAGTGGTTTGGCCTAAATCGCTGCGTCCACTTTGTCCTTTCCTTCTTTAGAGTTCTACACTGAAGCCGAAAGGCTATTATAGTGATGAATTGGCATTATCCTCCATTAGTAAGTTTTTACAAGGAACTCTAATATAGGAAAGTACAATATATTCTTAGTATATGAATTATGTGTTGGCCAGAAGATCCTTGTTGCATTGGGATGTTTGTCTACTTATAGAGATCTTGATGCTTTGTCATTAGCTGAAAGCTTTTACCATGGATTGACCACTTGCTCTATATGTGGCATTAAGATTTAGATATGTGTTGATGCCCGACTAACATGCAAATTAACGCGGATTGATGAAATAGCATTCCATCAATATCTGTATGTGCTCTGGCCTGGATACTTCATATCATCTTTGGGTTATTTGAGTCCTTGACGCGTGTAGTGAGGATTTGGTGTTGATGGCCAAGTAGTTTGTATATCATAAGGCTTAGTTGATCATATGCCGTATGGTTAACTAGATAGAGTGTCATAGCGATTTAGTCAATTAAATGTCGTAAGACATAGTAAATAGAGTGTCATAAGGCTTAGTAAATAGAGTTTTATAAGGCTGAATGCTTACTTTGTTGAATAACGAAGGCTAATGTAGATTTTATGTTGTAAGGCTTAGTTGATTGAAAGTAGAAGGCTTATGTAGATTGTATGTGATCGGCTTAGTAAGTAGAGTGTCATAAGACTTAGTAAATAGAGGTTCAATAGGATTAGTTGATTATAGGCCGAACGCTTAGTTGATTGAATACTGAAGGCTAATGTAGAGTATATGCCGCAAGGCTTGGTAAATCGAGTGTTGTAAGGCTTAGCAAATAGAATGTCATAAGGTTTTAATATATATTTAATGTCAAAGGCTAATGTTGTAGGCTTACATATGTTATATGCCATAGGCTAGTTGGATTAAATGCCCAAGGATATTGTCGTAGGCCTATGTAGATAATAGGTCGAAGGCTATTGCTGTATTAAGTATCGAAGGCGAAGTATGTTAAGGCTAGATAGCAACATACATAAAGTGTCAAATGGGAAGAGGGTTTTCACATACTGTGAAATTTTGGTTTCAGTAATCTTTACAAAACTATTATCTGAATATGAAGTGACTTCTCTGCTATGCATTACCATCCGTCTGCTCTCACAACAAATAGGGGAAATCACTTTCCTTAGAGATAGTTTTAAGTGGATTAGATGGAGTTATCAGTGAGTACAAGGTCGAGGTAATTTAGAATGAGTAGCTACTCTTTCTACTCATGGATGGGATGCAAAAATGCATATTTACCAGATGTCACCATGCGATTGGCTCATTTGAAAAGTGGTTTCTCCTTTTCTGAAAAAGAGAGTTTTGCCTCCAGACATGGCAGCTCTTTAAAAGATTACATTATTTTATAACTGCCATTGATTTGTATGGCTGACATTTCCTCAACGTTTATTTTATTTATATAGGAATGTATAATAGATTACACTTCTCCCTCATTTACTTTCAATGAATTTTTTGTGTTATCGGCATTAAAGCTCCAAGCAAGCTCAAATTTTCTCATCTCTTTGATAAAATTTATAAGATTTATGTCATTTACTTCTCGTAAGTTGAAAGCAATGTTTGTCTCATGCTCTTGCTGAACTACGAGTCAATTTTTATAATTATTTTTGTGATATCTGAGGCGTTTTACCATATTAGTGAATCTTAGGCTTGCTGAATGGTACAAAACAATTAATTTTTCGCCTTCGTTAGATCATTGTTGACAAATAATCGTTCCGTGGTCATTGATCGATAATCGAAAATTCTACTGAACTTTTAGAGAATTTCACGGATTTTGCTTAATCTGCAACATACTTTTGGGTTCCCAAACCCTTGGTTAGATACGGTTAATTGTGAAATTCTGTTTGAATCATTGACACGAAATTGACCCTACTTAAATTTGGGTATTTTGCATGTACAATTTGGCTCATGATTATGCTTCTTTGATTGATAATTATTTACTTTATGGTTATGTTTTGATTTTCGTTGTTTGGTTTGAACTAGACTGTCAACAAATTTAGTCCTCCTAGACTGAAATGAATTTTCTTTTGGACACACAAGCAATTCTTGACATGATTTTACACGATTTGGGTGTTATGGGAGTTGAGGCTATAACTCAAAGGCCTGAAGTTACTTAGATTCTTCCTACGAGGGATGCTCCCCGTGGATGGTGGAGTACTTAGCAAACGATGTCTCTCCCTTTTGTTCCCTTCTTGGTTGATCTGCTTATTTTTTATAATCTCAATCCCTTTCAACCCCCTCCATTTTATATAATACTCTCTCGATGTTGAAAGTCATGTATTCTTAGAGGGGTTATGCAAGCTTATCAATGGTTGAGATTAATTTCTTATTTGAATTGAAAGACTTGAAATTTTCCAACCAGTTCTTAAATATTATTTACAGATGCGATTAACAACCCTCAGATTATAAACACTTTTCCGAAGGCTAGTAATTTACAATTGTACTTAAGAAATTTCATTTGTTAATGAACATTCTCATTCTAACTTGTTTTTATTTATTGCTAGGGAGACTTGAATGGATTCAGCAGACCGAGGAGTTTTTAGCTCGTTTCAAGAATGTGTTGAAGGAACGGGGCTAGTCGGAAGTGGGCGAAATAGGTAGGTTTCAATTATTATTTTCTATTTTCGAATTTATTGTTCCTACGAAGTTTAAAGGAATTGTTAGATCCAATCTAATAATGGTTTAAATAAAATCTCATTATATTTAATTTGTTTAAAATTAGTTTCAATTCAATTCAAATTAAATATCTTGTAATGAGTGCATCAAATACACTCAAATATGTATAGTTGAAGTGCAACATATAGTCTGTGTACATGATTAATGTGTACGTACGTTTGTAGGTATTGAGATTTACACTGCAACAAACACATTCGCCCTTATATATGTCATTGTTGTCCATGGTTTTATTTTGAAAAAAAACATATAAAATAGTAATGTTAATATGTATATATACATAGTTTACCAGTACATGTATATAATATGTTACAAAATATTTTTAACTAATTGACAATGGTTTAATTATATTTATGATATGATAACTAATGAGTAATAAGCAGGCATTTAAGAGCTAAAAATGATAGAGGACTTTTTTCCTTCCTTTGCTCATTGATTCAATGCCATTTCAAATCAACGTTTGAACATTTAAGCCCTTGTGCATAATAGAATAGACTATGACGAGTTTTATGTGTTTTGAGATATAAAAACTAACATTTTAAAACCTAGTTTTTACTTATGAAGGATTCAACGTAAGATTTATGACTTTAAACAAAAGTCCTTTAAAAAAATTGAATTGAAATAATAAACACACATGTAAATAATAACAAACTATATTTTAAATTCAAAACAACATATATATGTAAAACTTATAACTTTATATGTTTTGAAATTTAAAATTAACAATTTGAGATCTAGATTTGATTTAGGAATGATCCAGACTTAGATTTATATTTTTATACAAAAGCACTCTTACAAATTTTGAGTGTGTGTGTAAACATATGTAACTAATAATCAAATGTATTTTATATTTTGAAAATAACATGTATACATGAAACTTATATTCAATTTCATATAATGATTTTAAGTAAACAATATATGTAGTTCACTTATATTTGTATATATAGAATGTTACAAAATTATTTCAAGTAATTAAAATCAGTTATAAATCTAAAAAGTTTTCCTTTGTTTAATCATTAATTCAAAACTATAGTGAATAATAGATTGGACAACATCGGCATATACATACTCGTTGTATAAGATATGAGATCTAAACTATCCAAACATGATGTAACATATAATCAAATGAGAAATATATTATTATAATTAAATTTGTTTTTGGCAAGACATAATTATTCTTTTAAAACTATTTATGTATAAACACAAATATTTAAAATAAAATTATTTTGAAATAAATTTCAGATTTAAAAATAAAAAATATAAATTTTTGTTGTTGTTTTGAATTAAAGTGTGTGTATATATATGTGTGTAAATATATAAAATATCCATTCGAATATTTAACATATAATTTTTTTTGATTCAAATCAATAAATACAATATATATTATGTACATTTATGATAATTTTTATTAAGTCATAATGTTTATATTTTAAATTTTGAATAATTCAAATCATTTTTTATTTTAACTGAAACTAATTTAAAGTTGTTTCTTATATTTCAATAGTTAAATTTCCATTGTACTTTTTCTCGTTCATGGTAGCTTTGCTTATTTTTCTCGCTTTCCTTCCCTACTGTGAATTTTAAATTCTTTCCCGATGGCGCCCTCCTCTCCTCCCCTTCCGGTTTTGTCCATCTCGCCTTCTCTTCCTCCTCGCACTTCCGGCCCTTCCACTTCATCTTTGTCCATCCTCCCTCTCCTTTCCACCTCAACTTGTTCCCTATTGGTCCTCCCCTCCTCAACTCGTATGGACTTTGCTGTTCAAGAACAGGACAAGGAATGTTGGAAAGTACATACCATTTTTGATGTGAATCTCACTTTCAGAGGTGATGCCATTGTCCCCCATGAAGTTATTGCAGCTGGCAAGCAAGTGTGAAATGACTATATTGTTGGTTTCTTCTTTGATGACCCGCTCTCATACACTACAGTGGTTAAAAACTTGAAAAGAATCTGGGAACTCAAAAGCTCTATAAACGGTAAATTTTATGGCTTTATATTGTTATTTTTATTGTCTTGTGAAAAGGACAAAACAGGAATACTTGAGGGAGATTGGATTATAATGGGGAACAAGATGTTTATAGTCAAATAATGGAAGCCTGAAATTGGAAATGTGTGCGACATTATTAAATATGTCCCTCTTTTGGTTCAGATTTCTGATATTCCAATCTACGCTTGGTCTCATTTGGGCATAAACTGGCTAGTAAGTAGGGCACATAAATTGCTATTTATGGATTAGTTCACTGAGCGACTTGATCGATTAGAAACTTAGAATATACTAAATGCATGATCGAGGTCACTCCCAACCAAGATTTGATAGATCACTACCCTGTGAAATTAATGGATGGTGAGGAGCAAATGATCTATGTCAATTATTTATGGAAGCCAGAACTTTGTATTAGCTGCAAAATATTTGGGGAGTGCTGAATCGAAAAGTGATAATGCAAATGAAAAGAATCCTGAAGTGAGTAAAAGTCAAGCTAACACTATTGTTAAGGAAATTGAAAAAAAATATATAAGGTAATCGACGAAGATGGCAGAAAGTGTTAAGAGATAAGAAAAAGAATGTTAACTCTGGATCTTATGCTAATGATTTGTCAACTGCAGTGATTGCTCCCCTAGATTCCTATTCTGATCAGACAAATGGTAGAAAGTCAAGTGAAGAAGTGGTTCCAGTTGAAGTAGTGGTTAATTTGAATTCTGAAGATAATTAGTCTTCATGAAGTTACTGAAGAAATAGTTCAAACTGGCAACAAATTTTTAATATTAGCTGCATATAATGATGTTGCCTCTGCTATTTGCCATGTAGTCGAGAAGCTAGCTTCAGGAAAAGAGAAAGATTACAATGCTGATAAACAAAACAATTTAGTTTCCAATGTGCACGCATGCACAAGTGATGTAAATGCAGCTGTGCAACACATTTTAATACGCCAACTTCCTATTAATTTCTCCATACCACTTGATAGCAATATTTTAACTCATGAAAGCATCAATTCAGATGATAACAATCCTACATCTCCCAACACTCACATGCAAGAAAGCGTCTTACTGAATATCCCTTCTCACAGTGTCCTCCAAACTCATAACACGGAACCTTCAATTGCACGCAATTTTATTTTTAATGCAAACTACTTTATCCCCAATCATTCTATCCCCTTCTGATGCAGCGCGATCTACAATTGCACAAGGGTTAAGTCGGCCACGACCTAAGGGAGGAGTTTTAGGTCGTCTACGACCTAACAAAGGCTTAAGTCGTTCGGTTACTTTAGGTCGTTTACAACCTATAGCTATAGGAGCTAAGGGAGAAGCAATGCGAGCTAACGAAGAGGCGGCACGAGTTAACAGAGTCTTAGGTCGCGTACGACCTAAGCCTTAGGGTCGTTGACTGCGAACGACCTAACTTAGGTCGTCCAAATATCACTGTTTCCTTAAGCCGCAAACGAGTTACGACCTCAGCTAAGTCGCATGAAGATTGGCCTAAAGATGTATCTTAAGTCGCTGCAATGTGTTACGACCTAGTTAGGTCGTGTGAAGCGGTGTAGAAGCTACTCTGTTAAGCCGCGTCATTTTAAAATCGTTAAGTCGCAGCTTGCTTAAGTCGTATGTCGTTGTATTCATTAAGTCGTTATGTTCTTAAGTCGCTGTTGCTTATGTCGTGTATTGTATATACTGTTAAGTCATTGACTGTGTGTTGTATATATGTATTGACTTAGGTCGTTGTGTTTGTTGAGTCGCTGCTGACTAAGTCGCGTCTTTTTAAGTCGTTGATTCTTATTATTTTAAGTCGTATAATTTTGTGTTGTAACTCGTTGAGTCGCTGGATGATAGGTCGCGTACGACCTAACTTAAGTCGTGAGTCATGTGGTCTTTATGTGATGAGTCGTGGATGACTTATGATAGGTCGGGTGTGTTTCTGTTGTGATGTTTTGAGTTGTGACGCCTATAAATAGGCATATTGGGTCATTTGTATGGTTGTTGATTGTTGAATAAAAACTTTGTTTGATTGTTGTGTGCTTTCATCAAAATTGGTAGTTGAGTGTGATCTCCTATCTCCACTTTCGGTTGTTCGAGTGCGCTCGAACCAATGATCGTTGAAGCCAATTCACGGTATCAAGTGCGCTTGATCAACGTTTGAAGAATTGTAGATCTTCTTTCATGGTATCGTGCACGATCAACGTGTCGAAGATAGCTAGAACTCGGTATCTTTGTGATCAACGAATTTGGGCATTTCAGTATCTTTAATCCACCGTTTGCTACTTTCATCAATCTATATCGTTTGTTAATATCTGCTGCATTAGTTTTTGGTATTGGAGCGAGGTTTAGCCAATCATAGCTAAGCCGAGTCTTGGAGCAAAGGAGTTTGAAGTTGGTGTTCATCGTGTTCATCGTGTTCATCTTGAAGTTGCAACAAGTTGGGTGTTTTCGATCCATTTCATTTTGGATCAAAGTCCGGAAAGTGTTTGAATTTTTGGAGAAGAGTTTGAGGTGTTTGAGTGAAGGCCGAGCATAACTTTGTGTTAAGTTTGGATCGTGCATCACATGTTTAAGCCGAGCCGACCTAAGCCTTAGGTCGTTGCCTATTGCCGAGTTGAGTTGAACCGAGCTAAGGAGTTTGTGCGAGCTAGGGTTGAGCCGTGCTTTGTTTTGTTGAATCTTGTGTTGAAGATTTTGAAGTTTTGAATCTTTTGGTATTTGAGTTTGTTAAAGTAATTGTGAATTGTGTTGAAGAATATTTGATTCAATCATGCCACCGAGAAGAGCTAACCGTCATCAGAATGTTGAAGCGTTGTATAGAAGAGAAGAAGCCGAGCAAATGGAACAACGCATTAATAAGAAATTTTATGAAGGTATTGGAAAGCTAGAGAAGTTGATGATTGATATGAATCAAACTCAAAGGAGGAGATCGCCAATCTCGAACCATGGAGGAAACCGAGTTTCGCCATCGGTTACGGAAGCGAGAAGGGTGTCACCACAATCTTTTAGAGAGAGAAGAGAAACATCAATTTCATCGAGGAGAGATCACCATGACTATGGACATAAAGAGAGTAGAACTCCACATGAGTTTGAAGATGAGCCATATCGAGATGAAGAGAGACATAGTAGAAGAGACATGCGTGATCGAAGGGATGTTGATGGTCGAGATCGATATAGACATACATTTGATTTTAATGTAGAGGGTGATAGAGCTAGCATTCATTATCGAGATCGAGACCAAGTACGAAATGTAAATCGGGATGTTGAAGATGATCGTCGATGGGAATCGGGTATGAAGATGGAAATTCCAGAATTCAAGGGTGGAATGATTGCAAAAGAGTTCTTGATTGGTTGTCTAACGTTGAAGAGATCTTTGATTTCAAAGAAGTTCCGGAGAATCGTCGAGTGAAGTTGGTTGCTACTAGGTTGAGGGGGAGAGCTTTGGCGTGGTGGCAGCAAACTAAACTTACGAGAGAGAGAATGGGGAAGTCGAAAATTGTTGCTTGGGATAAGATGAAGAAGATGATGAGAACTACATTTTTACCTTACAATTATCAATCACTTATGTATCAGAGGTTGCAGAATCTGAGGCAAGGGACGAAGACTGTTAATGATTATGCTGATGAATTTTATCAACTGATTGCTCGAAACGACATTATGGAGACAGAGGAACAGCTGACTGCTAGATTTGTTGGAGGGTTGAGGATACAAATCCAGGATATGGTGAATATGTTTGATCCAAGATCTGTAGCAGAAGCACATCAGAAAGCGTTGGCTTGGGAGAAGCAGGGAAGACGTGGAGGCGGTGTGTTTACAAGTTCCAATATTCAGAACAAAGGTGCTAGTGGGAGTTCCAATGTTTCCAAAGCTGTTACAAAACCAGTTGTACAGGAGGTTACGAAGGCGAAGTTCAATAACAGTTTCAAGTGCTATAATTGCCAAGAAGTGGGTCACAAAAGCAATGAATGTCCAAAGCCGAAGAAATGAGCTATGATAGCTGAGGCTGAGGATGAGGAAGTAGAAGCTGAATATTCCAATTCACCACTTGTTAAGGAGGAAGAAGAATTGTCCGGAGATGAGGGTTGTAATTTGATGATGAGGAGGTCTTGTCTAACACCGAAGCAAGAAGATGATTCTAGTTGGTTTAGGAGCAACATTTTTCAGTCAACATGCACTATTCTGGGGAAGGTTTGCAAGTTTGTTATTGATGCTGGAAGTTGTGATAATATTATTTCTACCGAAGCTGTGAAGAAGTTGGCCTTGAAGACTGAGAAACATCCGAAACCTTACAAGTTAGCTTGGTTGAGGAAGGGTGGTGAAGTGAAGGTTTGTCGAAGAGCTTGTGTTAATTTTTCAATTGGGAAGAAATACAAAGACGAAATTTGGTGTGACGTTGTGGACATGGATGTGTGTCATCTGTTATTGGACAGACCATGGCAATTTGATAGAGCAGTGCAACATGATGGTCGTGCTGATAGCTATAGTTTCATGTTTGAAGGTACTAAAATCACTTTAGTTCCCAAGAAGCAACAACAGAAGGAAAGCAAGTTGGAGGAGATTGAAGAGCTGAAAACTTTGCTATCATTGAAGGAGTTTGTCAAGGAAGTTGAAGAGGAGCCTGAAGTCTTTTTGTTGATTGGGCGAGAGTGTAATGAAGTGGTTGAAATTCCTGAAGTAGTGAAGCCAGTACTGGAAGAATTTGACGATGTATTTCCTGAGGAGCTACCAACGGAGTTACCACCGCTGAGAGACATACAACATCAAATTGATCTAGTGCCAGGTGCAATTTTACCACATCGACCACATTACCGAATGAGTCCAAAGGAACATGAGGAGTTGCGAAGGCAAGTGGAAGAGTTACTAGAACAAGGGCGTGTGCAGGAAAGCTTGAGTCCTTGTGTAGTGCCAGCTTTATTAGTACCAAAGAAGGATGGTTCATGGAGGATGTGTACCGATAGTCGGGCATTGAACAAGATTACCGTTCGTTACAGGTTTCCTATGCCTAGACTGGATGACTTGCTAGATCAGTTGAGTGGAGCCTTTATGTTTTCAAAGATTGATCTTAAGAGTAGTTATCATCAAATTCGAATCAGACCAGGAGATGAATGGAAGACAGCATTCAAGACGAGGTAAGGATTATATGAATGGCTGGTTATGCCGTTTGATCTATCGAATGCACCGAGTACATTTATGCGAGTGATGAATCAAATTTTCAGGCCGTACATTGGAAAGTTTGTGGTAGTTTATTTTGATGATATTCTGATCTATAGTGCAAGTACAGAAGAGCATATTCAACATTTGCGGAAGGTGTTAATTATTCTTCGTGAAGAGCAGTTTTATGCAGCAACAAAGAAGTGTGTGTTCATGACTCAAAGTGTTTTATTTTTGGGGTATGTTGTATTCGAGAAATGTATCCAGGTGGATCAAAGTAAAGTTGAAGCTATTAGAAATTGGCCACAACCCAGGACTATCACTGAAGCTAGAAGTTTTCATGGGTTAGCATCATTATACCGAAGATTTATTCCACACTTCAGTAGCGTGATGGCACCAGTTACGGATTGCATGAAAGGAAAGAAGTTTGTATGGTCAGAGGAAGCAGGGGTTGCTTTTGAGAAGATCAAGACACTATTGACGTCAGCGCCAATTCTTGTATTACCAGACTTTCAGTTGTTATTTGAGCTACATACGGATGCATCTAAAGTTGGGATTGGTGGAGTACTGAGTCAGAGTGGAAGACCAGTTGCTTATTTCAGTGAGAAGTTGTCAGGAGCGAAGATGAGATATAGCACGTATGATGTTGAATTTTATGCTGTGGTTCAAGCTGTAAAACACTGGAGACACTATCTCTTTCAGAAAGAGTTTGTTCTTTACATTGATCATGAAGCGTTAAAGCACCTACAAGGGCATGATAAGATTTCAACAAGGCATACATCGTGGATTGCTTATTTGCGGCAATTTACGTTTGTTGTGAAACATAAATCGGGAATTACGAATCGTGTAGCAGATGCATTGAGCGGAAGGAATCACTTGTTGACTACAATAAAAGTTGAGGTGACAGGCTTTGAATTATTGCCAGAGCAGATTAAAGAAGATCCTTACTTTATGAAAGTTGTTGAAAAGGTCAAGGAGGGAAGTGCTAATGAATTTGTGTTGATGGATGGTTTTCTGTTTAAAGGAAATCGATTATATATACTAGATAGCAGCTTGAGAATGAAGATTATCAAGGAGTTGCATGAGGAAGGACATGTAGGAAGGGATCGCACATTACAGTTGATTTCTCAATCTTACTTTTGGCCGTCAATGAGGAAAGAGGTTGAAAGGTTTGTGGAGAGATGTCATATCTGTCAGGTTTCAAAGGGAACAGCGACAAATGCGGGATTATATATGTCGTTACCTGTACCATCTAAACCTTGGGTTGATTTGAGTATGGATTTGGTTTTGGGGTTGCCAAGAACTCAAAGGGGTAACGATTCCATTTATGTAGTGGTTGATCGATTTTCGAAAATGGCACATTTTATTGCTTGTAAGAAGACGGCGGATGTTGTTCATGTTGCTCAGTTATTTTTCAAAGAGATCTACCGACTTCATCGATTGCCAGAATCTATTGTGTCGGATAGAGATACTCGTTTTCTGAATCACTTTTGGCTACGTTTGTGGAAGATGGTCGGAACGAAGCTGAATTTTAGTAGCGCTTACCATCCGCAAACTAATGGGCAAACAGAGGTGGTTAACAGATCGTTAGGAAATTTATTGCGATGTCTTGTGAAAGATAATCTGAAGAGTTGGGATGTGAAATTATGTCAAGCAGAGTTTGCTCATAATCATGCGGTGAACTGTAGTACAGGTTTTAGTCCATTTTAGATTGTGTATTCAAGCTTACCGAAGGGGCCGTTGGATTTAACAGTAGTGCCTCAACCGAAGGGGACCGTTAAACGAGCTACTGATTTTGTTGATGCTCTGACGGAATGTCATAAAATCGTTTAGAAACGATTGAAAAAGTCAAATGAAAAGTATAAACGACTGGTGGATAAGAAGCGGAGAAGTGTGAATTTCGAGGAAGGTGATTTGGTTTATGCAGTGATGACAAAAGATCGTTTTCCAAAGGGAACGTACAATAAATTGAAGGCGCGGAAAATTGGTCCAGTTGAAATCTTAAAGAAAATCAATGAGAATGCATATCAGCTGAGGTTAGCAGATGATGTTTATACTTCTGATGTTTTCAACATCAAATACTTAATTCCGTATTGTGGGAATGAGCCTGATGTGGAAGAAGATGGTGAAAATTCGAGGGCGAATTTCTGTCAACCGGGAGAGGATGATGTAGCGTGATCTACAATTGCACAAGGGTTAAGTCGGCCATGACCTAAGGGAGGAGTTTTAGGTCGTCTATGACCTAACAAAGGCTTAAGTCGTTCGGTTACTTTAGGTCGTTTACGACCTATAGCTATAGGAGCTAAGGGAGAAGCAACGCGAGCTAACGAAGAGGCGGCATGAGTTAACAGAGTCTTACGTCGCGTACGACCTAAGCCCAGGGTCGTTGACTGCGAACGACCTAACTTAGGTCGACCAGATATCACCGTTTCCTTAAGCCGCAAATGAGTTACGACCTCAGCTAAGTCGCATGAAGATTTGCCTGAAGATGTATCATAAGTCGCTGCAACGAGTTACGACCAAGTTAGGTCGCGTGAAGCAGTGCAGAAGCTACTCTATTAAGCCGCGTCATTTTAAAATCGTTAAGTCGCAGCTTGCTTAAGTCGTATGTCGTTGTATTCATTAAGTCGTTATGTTCTTAAGTCGTCTGTTGCTTATGTCGTGTATTGTATATACTGTTTAGTTGTTGACTGTGTGTTGTATATATGTACTGACTTAGGTCGTTGTGTTTGTTGAGTCTTTGCTGACTAAGTCGCGTCTTTTTAAGTCGTTGAGTCTTATTATTTTAAGTCGTATAATTTTGTGTTGTAATTCGTTGAGTCGCTGGATGATAGGTCGCGTACGACCTAACTTAAGTCGTGAGTCGTGTGGTCTTTATGTGATGAGTCGTGGACGACTTATGATAGGTCGGGTGTGTTACTGTTGTGATGTTTTGAGTTGTGATGCCTATAAATAGGCATATTGGGTCATTTGTATGGTTGTTGATTGTTGAATAAAAACTTTGTTTGATTGCTGTGTGCTTCCATCTAAATTGGTAGTTGAGTGTGATCTCCTATCTCCACTTTCGGTTATTCGAGTGCACTCGAATCAATGATCGTTGAAGCCAATTCACGGTATCAAGTGCGCTTGATCAACGTTTGAAGAATCGTAGATCTTTTTTCACGGTATCGTGCGTGGTCAACGTGTCGAAGATAGCTAGAATTCGGTATCTTTGTGATCAACGAATTTGGGCATTTCAATATCTTCAATCCACCGTTTGCTACTTTCATCGATCTATATCGTTTGTTAATATCCACTGCGTCACCTTCAAATTGCAACTCTTCCCACACCAACATAACTAAAATTGTCATATCTCCTATCTTCAGACCTACTGGTAATTCTTTGTTGTCTGCCAACCTTGATGACATTGTGTTAAGTGTAATGAATTCCTTGTTAAATTTAATGAATTCCTTCCTTCCACTTCCTTTGGCCACCTGGCTACACCTCCTGGTTGGCTTAAATTCAACTGCATTAATCCATCTCCCACCACATCTATATGCAATCCTACCTCCTCAGTCTGCCCCGATCCTCCACCTACCAAAATCAAACCAAACAATCACAACTCACTTAACAAAGAAAGAAACTCCAAAAAAAACCGCCTCGGTTTATGCAACAGGATGATGACAATTTATCAAAAAATAGAGACGGCAGAAAGTGTTAAGAAATAAGAAATAGAATGTTAAATCTAGATCCTATGCTAATGATTTGTTAACTGCAGTGATTGATCCCCCAGATTCCCATTCTGATCAGACAAATGGTGGAAAGTCAAGTGAAGAAGTGATGCCAGTTGGAGTAATAGTTAATTTGAATTCTAAAGATATTAGTCTTTATGAAGTTATTGCAGAGATAGTTCAAATTAGCAACAAGTTTTTTGTATTAGCTGCATATGATGATGTTGTCTTCGACTGCATAGGATGACGATGATTTTGTTGACACCTGTCCTCGGAGAAAGAAAATGATATCTGAAGTACCGAAGCAAGAAACAAGTGAAGAAAAAGCGAAATGCGAAGATGTAATTTCTAACACTGCATATAGATATCAATTGCAAGCAATATTTAAGATCATACAATTGGATAGAAAACGAAAGGACTGACAAAAAGGAAATGCTTCTTCAAGTAGCTTCAAAAACAAGACAATCAAGCAAGAAAGAAAAAGAAAAGCAAAGCAAGAACATAAAATTAGAATAGGCCGATCAAACTTTCGGGCCATTTGAAGAGGAAGTAACCATCAAAGTGTTGCAGATGCACGCAAAAGATTTGGAAGACGAAGTCAAGAAAACAAAGGAACGGTTGAAAAGGAAAAGAAGATGTGATTAGATGTAGAAAAAGAAATTCAAAAATTGAGATATGAAATCAAAGAAACGAAATGAAGAGTTGGACATGGCGAAGAAGATAATCAAGAGAGAAATTCAGAGGCTCAAGTAGAAAAACTGCACATAACAGAAGAAGCAGTATGCTCATTAGATCAAGATATAGATGTAGAGACAGAAATAAACGCAAAAAAGAATTTCACAACTGAAAATAGTGAAGAAGAAAATGAAGAGACAAATGAAGAGACAGAAGCAGAAAATGTAGAAAAGAGATCTACAACTGAAAAGAATCAAGAGAGAACTGTGGACTGTGAAGTAGAAAAAGTATACCCAATAAATCAAGATACACCTATGGAGACAGCAGAAAAAAGATCTACAATTGAAAAGAATGAAGAGAGAACCATCGAGTGTGAAGCAGAAAAAACACACCCAATAAATCAAGATACACCTATGGAGACAGCAAATGAAAATGCAAATCAGACTGAAATAGAAAATACAATAGATAATAGATAAAGATACACGTTTAGGGACGGAAGCAGAAATAAAAGAGATCTGCAGCTGAAAAGAATGAAGAGAGAAGTGCGGAGTGTGAAGCAGAAAAAGTGCTCCCAATGATCAATATACGCCTATGAAGACAGCAACAGAAATTGTAAACATGGTGGATAGAATAAACGATATAATTTCTCCCATAAATCAAGATACAGTGGTAGACAAAGAAACAAAAGATGAATAGAAAATGGACACAACACCGGAAATACATAGCCCAACAGAACAAGATACCATTATCAAGAACCAAAGGATGCCTTACCATGATTCAGTACTTGACGTCACTCCTCCATCTTTCAAACTTTATGACTCAACAGGAATTCAAAATGCAAAATATTGAACCGGATCAACAATTGAAATCAACAAAACCTGCTGGCCAAAGGAGAAAGCAAATAACGAAAAAACCAAAAACAACTTCTTATGTCAGAGTAAAAGAATAAACAAGAAAGAGAAAATAAAGCGACAGCTTTGAGTATGATCAGCGAGTGAAAAAAACTAGCAAATAAGCCAAAAACTGAAGAAAAAACAAAGACAATGAAGAAGAAAGTACAGAAGAAACCATCCCAATGCCAATTGCGGTAATAGAACCATTATTTGTAGACTTACGACTAGGACACTTATGATACTTAGAAGTCTTGAACAAAGAACATAGCATAATCCAAACTTTCTTTGCTCTGGCAGGATCACAAAAGTAGGTTTATAAATATTGATACTAAAGCTACATAATAAATAACTTTAATTAATTGACTAACAAAACTGCTATCAAGTGGAGGATGCATAATAAATATTGATACTAATGCTACATAATAAATAACTTCAGTTAATTGATTAACAAATCTTTTTTGTTAAAACAATGAAGTAACATGGGATGATAAGAGCACAATAAGAGGAGGATGCATAATAACAAAAGGTATGCTCTGACATGTTTTTAAAGGAAATTTCACGGATGGACAGATACATAAATTTATATTTTTGTTTAATGATACTGCTATCAATCCAAATAATTACTAAAACTAATACCTAATAATTGATTTTTTATAGTTGACACTTACTTATTTTATAAATTATTTTGACTGTTGTTTATGACAAATACTGATACTTATATATTTGCAAAAATAATACCTAGTTTCTGTTTGATATAAGTTGATGCTATGTATTTTAATTATTTATTTGACTGTAATGTACAACAAAGGTGATAACATAATAATGCAAAACTGATACCCAGTAGTTATTTGATTGAAGTTAATGCTTAGTTATTTTATAAATTATTCTGACTGTAATTTGTATGAAAACTGATATCAATATATTTTCAAAAATGATATCTACTTTCCGTTTGATATAAGTTGATGCTCTGTAATTTTAATTATTTACTTGCCTGTCTCGTATGGCAAAAGTGATACCAACATAATGCAAAACTGATACATAATAGCTATTTGATTAGAGTTGATGCTTAGTTATTTTATAAATTATTTTGACTGTAATTTATATCAAAACTGATACCAAAATATTTGCAAAAATGATACGTAGTTTCTGTTAGATAAAAATTGACGATCTTCAATTTACAAACTACTTTGACTATCATGTACGAGAAAACCGATAACAAGTCAATGCAAAACTAATACCTAAAAGCTGACTGATTAAAGTTGATGCTTATTTATTTTATAAATTATTTTGCCTATAATTTAATAAAAACCGATACCAAAGTTTATGCAAAATGATACCTAGTTTCTATTTAATAGAAGTTGATGATCTATAATTCTAGAAACTATTCTGACTGTCATGTATAACAAAACTGATATCAAATGAATGCAATGCTGAATCTAATACTTTTAAATATATACTGCCACTGTATTGGTTACTGATATTGTTTCCTATTGACAATATAGGTAATAGATTGGTATATCAAAAAATATGGGCTGGTAGAGCACAACTTTGCAATGACAACAACAATGACGGTAACTAAAACTTTTATATACAAATACATAATAATTCGTACACCCACTGAATTGTAACTAATTTTTATATTCAGCAGAAAAGGCTAATGCCAATGTAGAAAGTATTAAAAGGCATTTAGTCCTACCTTTACTTGAAGAAATCATGCGAGATAAATATGTAGAAGATATTTTATTTTCTTTACATTGTGAGGGTCATTGGACATTGATAGCATTGACATATCCTACAATGCAATGGTTTGACATAGATTCTTTACGTCCTGGTAGATCAAATGAAAGAAATAATCCAAGTCTAAAAGAAGCAATGAAATTGGTATGATATTTTTTCAAAAAAATTAACAAATATAATTGAAACTAAGTGAACATTAACTAACTTTGTATTTTTTCATCTTTAATAAAGAAAAGAAGTTAAAAAAATCCTGCAAGAACCATAGAGAAACAACAATATACAATATATGGAAGGGAAGCCAGATGAAATGCATCAAATTAAATGCGCATAGCAAACGTCAGAAACAAGCTATTTTTTGTTAAAAATGATACCTACTGACAGCAAAATTGATATTAGATCTGAAGCTAATAGTAATACTGAAATGACACTTAGTTAATACTTAGAACTTGTTATCCGTTTACATCGTAATCTTTTATATAAAGTACTATACATCTTTTATGCCTAGTACATTGAATTGAATTTGATTGATATGGAAGCTATTTTCTTTTAGTTCTGTAAACATTTGCTTCAGATCTAACTGATACCTACAGACACAAAATTGATACCTACAGACACAAAATTGATAATACAACTGTACATAATTAAAATTGAAACAAAATAATTATCACAGATCTTAAAATTGATATCATGCACCAATGATACCAAAACTAATGCTAACATCGATACTAAAACTAATTATTTTATTTCAAAGCATATGATATCATCATTATCTCTTAAATACAATGTTATATATTTGTTACATACCAGATAGTACAAGTGATGCAAACTGATACTAACAATATATTTTTCTTTAAATATGGTTGACTGTGCTATATATGTCATGATGCTCATCATATCATTGAACATTAGCCAAATATCGATCAAAATAAAACCTGAAAAAATGTTGCAAACAAGAACAAGAAATGTGTATGAGATATTGACGGATAATGATCATTGTTGGAATTTAGCCGATTTCACTTTAAAAATTGGAAGAAAAAGAAAATATAAAGAAGTGAATTTACTGTAAAAACTGCTGTGATATTTAGTTCTACTAATATAAATTTGAGATGTTGTGTTAGAACTAACTGAATTTAGCTTTGTTTTAATGTAGATATAAACACTTGTTGAAATTACGTCAGTTTGCTGTAAAAATTATGATCTTTTTTCCCACGTTGTAAAAATTAGCTGTATTTCACTTTTCTTACATGTGATGCTATGTTATAACTGTATTTTATTTCTAGTTGTACCTGGAACTGATAATTTGTTATACTTGAAATCGATACTAAAAGTATGCATGAAATGATACTATATTTTATCATACATGAAACTAATATCAATATTAATGTTATGCAAAACTGATACCAATTTTGTTTATACCTAAAACCGATACTAATAGCTTGCAAAACGGATACTATTTTTTTCATACCCGAAATTGATACTAATAGCATGCAAAAAATGATACTATAATTGGTTATATCCAAAACTAGTATTAATAGCATGCAAAAATCAATATCATACTTTGTAATACCTGAAACTGATACTAATAGCATACAAAACTTATAGAACATTTTTACATTCCTAAAATAGATGCTAATAGTATCCAAAACTGATACTAAAGAATTAATATTGAATAAACTAATCAACATCACCACATAATAACTCACCACTTGCCATAAACCTATACGTTCTATTTAACAAAAATTCATTGATCATCTCGTCTTGCTAACCAAGCATCAATTAATGAAAAAATAGCAACAGGTAAAAAATGATACTATATATAAAATAACCGAGTACGAATGGAAACCAATCTAAGCAGGTATACTGTTTAACCAAGCAGAACATCGAATGCAAAAGATAACTGGATGTCAAACGTAATCGGGTACATATAGAAACAAAGCTATACCTAAGATATATTGCTTAAACCAAGCACATATATGAACACATAAGTTAACCGGATGCAAAACCTAATCGGGTACATATTGATGCAAATGCTAACCAAATGCCAAACCTACTCGGATACAGATGAAATCGATCTATACCCAAAATATATTGTTCAACCGAGCATACATATGATGCAAAAGCTAACTGGATGCCAAACCTAATCGGGTACGTATTGATGCAAAAGCTAAGCAGATGCCGAACATAATCGAGTATGTATTGATGCAAAATCTAACCAGATGCCAAATCAAATCGAGTATAGATGGAAATCAATCTATACCTGAGGTAAATTGTTTAACCGAGCATACATATGAATGCAAATGGTAACCGGATGTGAAACCTAATCGGATACATATAGATGCAAAAACTAATCCGATGACACACCTAATCGGCTATGTATTGATGCAAAAGCCAACCAGATGTCTAAACTAATCGGGTACGTATTGATGCAAAAACTAACTAGATGCCAAACCTAATAAGGTACGTATGGATGCAAAAGTTAAATTGATGTCAAACCTAATCGGGTACATATATATGAAAAACTTAATCGAATGCCAAACATAATAGAGTATGCATCGATGCAAAAGCTAACCGGACGCCAAACCTAATCGGGTACATATGTAAACCAATCGATAACCAAGATATATTGTTTAACCAAGCATGTCACCGAATGTAGAAGCTAACTAGATGTCAAACCTAGTCAGGTATGTATGGATGCAAAAGCTAACAAGGTACACTACAAAATGATATTTATAACAAATCTGATTCCAAAGTATTGCAAAAATGACAAAACGCTATCTGTCTGATTGGAATTGATACTTTGTAACTTAAAAATTATATTCACTATCATATATATAACAAAAGTAATACTAATATATTACAAAAATTATACTTACCGTTTGTTTGATTGAAGTTTATATTTTGTAATTATAGAAATTATTTCACCGTTATTTATAACAAAAATGATACCAATATATTAGAAAAATGATAACCACTGTCTATTTGATTAAAGTTGATGCCTTTTGATCTTAGAAATTAGTTTCACCGTCGTTTATAACAGAAATGATACCAAAGAATTCAAAAATGATACCAAATTTCTATATGAACATAGAAACCTGTCATCATATGAAAATAAAAATCATCTTTTTTTGCCGATTTAAACACATACAATTTATAAGGAAAATAATTTATGCGTGAAGCGCGTGCCGTGATACTCGTAGTAATAGTTGTAATAACTTTGGTGTCACACTTTTTTGGTATCAACGTGAACTACCAAAAACGCCCCTCTATATATTATCAAATCTTAATAACTTAAAAATAGGATTTAATATTAAACTTCTTTTAAAATTCAAACGCCCCTAAAAATAGGATGTAACGATTAAAAATGCTTTACGAATTCAAAACACTTCTAAAAATAGGATCTAAATTAAACTTTCTTTATAAATTTAGAATACTTCTTTATAAATACACAAATCTAAATATCATTTGAAAAAAAATCATTTGTTTTACCAATTTAAACATGTACAATTTATAAGCAAAATAATTCACGCTAATTAACACTTACTAATAATTGGGGTGGAAACACAATCTTTTGGTCCGGCCGTAAAATACCAAATATACCCTTATGGAAACACAATCTTTTGTTTTATAAATCTTATTAATAAATTTTAAATTTCAAACTTAATATTTAAATAATTTCAAACATTTTGAAATTTTCATTACATTTATAAACATTTTGAAAATTTATGTTATATTATAACCAATTATAATAAACATGTTTTTATTTTAAATTTAGCTTTTAAATTTAAAATATTGTCCTAATTTTCAAAATTATCCCAAGGCCCGATTCAAATTTGGTATAATTTATCATGGGGAACCTTTAGGCTCGCTTCACCTTTCCGGCCAGACACGTAACCAGGTAGGAAATGGTACTTCATTACCCATTCCAACCCTAGATGTCGTCTTTCTAGACACTGTGCGTAAGCTTAATTAGTTAGCTCTAACATGACTAATTTAGACCGCATAGGCTATTGGGTTCTGAAACCATTGTTGGAACCGGGCCATCTCACAGTGGAAAAAATGGATGAATTTCAAAAAAAATTAGTCATTTTGAATCTTTAATAAGCTTATGAAGTCTAAATATACTTAGAACTTTTTTAAGTTTCTTTTAAATAAAATCAATATTTTATTTAACTCATAAATAAAGTTTCACTTTAATTTAATGTATACGTAAGTTAGAGTATATCAAATATACTCTTATATACAAATTTTTGTGTAGCGTTTACTTATCAAATTTATTTAGAAAAGTAAATATTTCATTTCTTTCTCTTAACTTATTTAATTAATGAGGGGCATAAATTTATTTAAAGAATAAAACTTTTCATTTCCTTTCTCTTAAATGAGTGGGAACATAAAGTTAGTCAGAGATGGAAACTTTTAATTTCCTTCTCTTAAATAAATTAAATAATTGGTTAATAAAATAAAATTAATAACTAATCTAAATGTGACATGAATTGTAAATATATCTGTAGTTAATATTGTGCGAGTGCAACATATAAGGGGTGTGCATAATCAGTGGTAATTAATATGTATACATAAAACTGTGCACTTAATGTCCCGCTATTACCCCGCTGTAACCCTGCTATATCTCATAGAGGATTTCTACCGCTACAATTTTTCCATATAACCCCAAATCTTAATATCACTTGAAAATAAAAAATCATTTATTTTACCGCTTTAAACATGTACAATTTATAAGAAAAATAATTCACGCGCGAAGCGCGTGCCGTGACACTTATTAATAGTTGGGGTAGAAACACAATCTTTTGGTCCGACCGTAAAATACCAAAAATAACTGTATGCAAACAAAAGGTCAAGAAATCAAATCCCACAAAAAACAAAAATTAACATTATTTTTAAATATAAATTTTGGATTGTAAGTAAAGTTACAATTTTGAAACTCTATTACAACAAAAATTGCATTTATTTTCTTTATATGTTTTCAATTTATTTTTACCAAAACCATAAAAAAAATTAAATTTTATAATTTTAGAGGAATTTTTTGTACGTACGTGCATTGCACGTGTAATAAAATCTCATAGTTATAATATCTTTAGTGTCACACATTTTTTGTGTCAGCGTGAACTATTAAAAACGCCCGTAATACCAAATTTAAACATCGCTTGAAAATATAATCTAATAATTAAATTTCTTTTACAAATTTAAAAAGTACGTCTACAAATATTTTCAAATCTTAATATCATCTAAAAATATGATATAACAAATAAACTTCTTTTACAAATTCAAAAAATCGATCTTCAAATACTATTAAATCTTAATATCATTAAAAATAGGATCTAACGAACAAATTACTAATTAATATTATAAATATAAATACAAACTTAAGGGAAAAAAAATAGATTTTTCAACTTAGAAATAAAATTTAAACTAACAATAAATGATTTCAGCGCAAGAATACGTTTAAATTATTTTCTCTTGAATGTGCTAATTATATACAAATTGGAAAAAAACAATTCACCTAGCAGTCATCAGTATCCAGGAAGAGCATGTGTGCGGCTATCAAGTGCGAAGCCCGTGCGGCTCGTACTTAAGAAAAGCCTTCAAATTTATACACTGTGGTATTTTATTCCAGATCGTTTATTTACGAGGGGAAGCAGTAATAAAGCAGACTAAAAAAATGAATCAACTCTTTGCATTCCCAATTCGATTTCCAGATTCATCATCTTCGATCACTCTGCACTTTTCCCAGGCACTGTTAAATCAACGATGCTTTCCAGCTACAAATCCTATCCTTTTGTACTTCACTTAGGCTCACTCAATCAATTCCGGCATAGGCATGTCTCTTTTTTGTTCCCTTTATATTTCGATTACACAAATTACATGTGCTTTCTTCAGTTACAAAATTCTGCCTAGTTAATTTGATTGTATTGACTTACTCAAGGAAGATTCATATGAGTGTTATTTGTTTTTCCGTATGAATTGTCGTGTACAATTAATAGCAGGCCCGTCTAGCTCAGTTGGTAGACTGCAAGGCTCTTAACCTTGTGGTCGTGGGTTCGAGCCCCACGGTGGGCGAGATATTTTTTGCCCAACCGATCGCCCCTTTTCCATCATACCGATAATTGACGCTTTCAGAGTATAGTAGGGTTTGCGGTTTGGAAAGTGATGATACTTTTGTATCAATTGTTGTAGATTCTTTAAAGAAAATTGATGTTCCGTTCACCATATGCTCCATGTGTTTTGAACATGTGAAATATTTATTCATCCAACCGATTACCCCTTTTCCATCATACCGATGCTTGGAGCTTTCAGAGTACAGTAGGATGTGCGATTTGGAAAGTGATGATACTTTTGTACCAATTATTGTAGATACTTTAAAGAAAATTGAAGTTCCGTTCACCACAGATGCTCCATGTGTTTTGAACATGTGAAATATTTATTCATAAGATGACTGTTAACGTCGTATAGTACTGATGTTAGGTACCCAGCTCACTTTCTAAAGACAATATATAATAATCCTCAACAATCTATTTACTATTTTCCACAATCCTTATCTGTTCAGGAAATGAATGAGTTGAAACTTGTAAGTTTAAGGTTCAACAATTGTCCAGGTCTGATGAGCTCAGGATTTGATCTATGATTTACATGCTGACAATATCTCAGTAAACGATGAATTTTATATAATTAAACACTTCACTAAATGATACAACCAATATGATTTCATGTTCATTCAGTATACAAATTATTTTTTCTTTGTTTCAAGTGTCGATTATGACATCCCAGTTAGCAAGATGGATGCATAATAGATTGGGAATCTTATTTGAATTTCAAATAATTAATACGACATGCTCAAACTTAGTACCCAGGAGACAAATATATGATATTTCATCTTTGGAAACTCCTACGTACACTTTAGCTTTCGCAAAAAACCAAACTACACAACAGCCTGAGCAAAATTGCTAATAAATACACCATTAAAACACTGTCCTAATCAATTAAAAAAATGGCACCGAGTTTGTTAATATTTAATCTAAATAGTGTTCTTTCTTCTATCTAACCTGGTAGATATTTTCCTTGTAATTTTATTTTCAGTGCAAGCATACTCAGATGGTTATGCTTACAGCTCTCATACATTTACATACAGCAATGTGTACAGTAACAACGTAGATCACGTAAGACAAAGACATTTAGTAGGGTTATTCATGTGTGATGGCCCATAATTCAGATATACATGGATATATGTCTTGTGCCCGTGAGTATGCTAACAGATTGCCACTGCATCAGTAGTTATTTAATAGAGCAAGGGTATTTGGATGTGCAGGTTAGTTCTATTCAGAAAATAATAATAATAATAAATTCATATGTCTTTGCTGACCCAAACCCGAGCCTGGTTACTATATTGGTGATCCAAGCCTGGATACTACCGTCATAACCAGCGCCCAGCCTGTTAGGTATTTCAAACTCATTATCCAAGCCCGGGCTGTTGAGTTTTTTGAGCCCATTGGGCAAATTTTATACCTGGCTCAAAATGTTGACAATATGACCATTATTTTAACTCGTAACTTTGAAAAAATGGTACATGAACAATGTTTGCAAACAAGCTGGATAGTGATGAACATACCTCACAAATAGAAGTATGAAATAAATTCTACATGTAAACGATCACAATGATAGGCAAACAATATATAAACTTATATTTTTGGTACAATTGACAAATAATGATGAATATAGTGTCGAAGTGGAGTGTTGAATTTTGGCGACACTATATGGAGAGAATTGAAGGGTTTGGAAGTAGCTTGGTAACAGAGAAAACGGTTCGTAAATCCAAGCTCGAAGGAGGAAGGTATAACGAAAAAGTTGGAGTCGTGCTGAGAGACTCAACACAGACGTCTGAAGTTTTGGTCAGACGTTCGAATTTGCTGTAGAATATTCCAGAGAGCAAGAGTAGAGGTATGTCATTTTGGACAGACGTCTGATGTCTCAGGGAAAATTTTCTCCAGACCTTGGACGGTCGTCTATCCCATTGTGACAGACGTCTGTGGCGACTTCTGCCTGTTTTTGGGCCTGAATTTTGTTTGAAGATTTGTGATATATGAAGGGGCAATTCCAGAACTTTGTCTAGGTTTTCTATTCTTCTATATAAGCTATTTCCTGGATCCATATCTCGGTGTGACAGAAAACGACTGGAAGGGTTTTTAGCCTTTACAAAGTAGGGTTTATCAAAATCTAATTTTCTTCAATTTTCTTTCCACAAATCTAATCAAATATAATATTTGATCATTGTAATCAGTTTCTTGTACTCTTCTCGTCGATTTTAATAAAAGCCCTCTCTTAAAGTGGATGTACACTAACACAACGTTAGTGGAACCACAATAAATCGCGGTGTGATTTATTTTATGTTATTGCTTTGATTTCTATATTGCTTGTTTGGAATTGTGATCGGATTTGGATGGGTTGAGATTTAGATTGAGTTATTGATTAGTTGTTTTTACACTTCTTACCACGATCTCTTCTTCTGCTGTGCTTTTGAGGTTTTGATTTGAGTGGTTAGAATTCTGTCACAACATATATAATGTAGTAGACAAAAAGTCGATTCATAAGACGCATAGATTGGCTGATCGATATGAGAGTTAACTAGGCAAACACACTAGCTTAAGAGAGAAGTGAGATAGCATACAAGAAAAATGTAATTTTGCTTCAAGCTCTCAATGCTCTTTCCCAGCATATGAAGTTTTTCAAAAGCTCAATATGTTTGCAAGTATTTGTAACTTCATGAAATTTTTTCTTTAAAAGTGGATCTGGAAAAACATCATTTTGTGACTTTTAATAGGATATATTTGATATAATGGGTTATATTAGGATATATTTCCTGGAACTTTCATATCAAATGTATCCTAATATAACCCATCATATTAAATATATCCTATTAACTTTCAGCGTCAGTTTCAAGTGCTACAAAGGAAAAACGGATCTGATGAATCAAAAGCTTGCATGGCTCTAAAAAGTGTGATATCTAAACCATTTTATATAGTATTGTGAAAGCGTCAATATATTAATTTCTTGCTCGAGGAAATAAAAAATTAACAGCAAATACTTTTGTTCCTTTGCAGGAGATGATGGAAAGATCAACTGTTTAGATGGTTTATTGCAAATATCAACCCTAGGAGAAGGGAAGAACCACCCTCTAACTTATGTTGTTTTTGTGTTGGTAATGATATCAATGAAATAGATTAGTTAAGATACTAAGGTAAGGTATTTATTGTGTCTGCCTCAAAGTTCTCTCGTCTCTAAAGAGAAAGGAAGTACTTTATGCAATGTCGGTGTTACTAGATATAAAAATAAGAAATAGTACATGAATAATTTCAAAATTCTTTTTAGCTTTTATTAAGTTGTCTATCTTCAAGAAGAATGTAGCACATATATAATATAAGTTGATATTCAGGTCCTACCATGCAGGAATAACAGTAAATTATATATGCATATAATTAGGGTCTTGACTTGATTATTTCTTTTCTTTATTTGTAGATGTTTTAACACCCTTCGGCCAACCCAACAGCGGTGGTACGACGTCGAGTCTAGATTTAGTTTGACAATTTTGCTCCAGTAAGTGGCTTTGTCAATTTTTCTGCCGTTTGGTCTATTGTTGATATATATATATAGGACATCCAAATCTCGTTGAGAAACTTTATCAATTACAAAATGGAATCAACTTCTACGTGTTTGGATGGAAAATTGGATTTGTAGTCAAATATGTTGCTCCAATATTGTCACACTATAATCTAGGTGGTAATAGAAGTTCAAGGCCGAGCTAATATATTAGTTACTACAACCATGTAAGTTCAACGGTTGGATTTGCTAAGGCTTTGCATTCGGCTTTCGTTGATGACCTTGCACCTGTTACTTGCTTAAGAAAACTCCATGAGATAAGAGCAGATCCAAAATATATTACATATCCACTTGTAGATTTGTGATCATTGATATCTCCAGTCTAGTCTACATCACCAAAAGCTTGAAGAATATTTTGATGCGAAGACTAATCAATAATTCATATCCTAGAGTATATTTGAGATACCATAAGATGCGCTTTTCAACAATCCATTGTTTCATGGTTGGCTGAAGCATGAATTGACATTCACAGCTAACTGCGAATGCTATGTCGGGTCAAGTTAATGTTGCATATTGTAGAGCTCCAACCACACGTCTATGTGATGTAGTATTGCCAATGGTTTGCTTGATGTCATACTTAATTTTGTCGTGAAAGTCATGAAAGAAGAAACGGGTTTGGCGCCATCCATGTGTATTTTAGTGAGAAGATCGTGTATATATTTTCTTTTGAGTTAAGAATAAACCTTTACTTCCTCGAATTGCTTCAACGAGTTCATGCACATCACCAAATTCTTTAATTGTAAATTCATTTCCAAGTTGATTAGTGAAATAATCAATCATCATTTGATCATTTCTTGTTACAGTCATATCATCCACATAAGCCAATATGTCAATAATTGTTACATCCTTCCTAAAGTTGAATAAAGGTGCAACAGTTTTTGATGATTGAAATTTAAGTTCTGAATGTTTATCACTAAGACGTTAAAGCCATGCATGTGGCGCCTGCTTTTGCAGTATACTATTTTCTCTAAGATGTTTTGCAAAATATTATAAAAATGACTTAAATATACAAATATTCTCTGTTTTAGCAGATCCCCTTGTGCCTTGCACTGCGGTACAAGCCGTCTAATAGGAATTATAACACATTTGTACTTGCATAATGTAAATAAATCACTAAGCAAATATCATGCACAAAATAGTTTTTTTCATCCTTACAATTCAATCCTTATCATATTGATCCTAAAAAAATTGATAGAGTTGAAGGTATATCCTAAGAGCAATCTGTAATTTATCATAACTTATTAACGATGTAATAAAATCCCATTTGAAATAAAATGTGTTTATGTTTTATTATATATATGTTATATTGTGATACATTAATTAAATAAATAATTTAAATATATTTAATAGAAAATTCTTAAATATCATTTTTGGGTTATTTGAGTCCTTGACGCGTGTAGTGAGGATTTGGTGTTGATGGCTAAGTAGTTTATATATCATAAGGCTTAGTTGATCGTATGCCGTATGGTTAACTACATAGAGTGTCATAGGGATTTAGTCAATTAAATGTCGTAAGACATAGTAAATAGAGTGTCATAAGGCTTAGTAAATAGAGTTTTATAAGGCTTAGTTGATTATAGGCTGAATGCTTACTTTGTTGAATAACGAAGGCTAATGTAGATTTTATGTTGTAAGGCTTAGTTGATTGAAAGTAGAAGGCTTATGTAGATTATATGTGATCGGCTTAGTAAGTAGAGTGTCATAAGACTTAGTAAATAGAGTATCAATAGGATTAGTTGATTATAGGCCGAACGCTTAGTTGATTGAATACTGAAGGCTAATATAGAGTATATGCCGCAAGGCTTGGTAAATCGAGTGTTGTACGGCTTAGCAAATAGAATGTCATAAGGCTTTAATATATATTTAATGTCAAAGGCTAATGTCGTAGGCTTACATATGTTATATGCCATAGGCTAGTTGGATTAAATGCCCAAGGATATTGTCGTAGGCCTATGTAGATAATAGGTCGAAGGCTATTGCTGTATTAAGTATCGAAGGCGAAGTATGTTAAGGCTTGATAGCAACATACATAAAGTGTCAAATGGGAAGAGGGTTTTCACATACTGTGAAATTTTGGTTCCAGTAATCTTTACAAAACTATTATCTGAATATGAAGTGACTTCTCTGCTATGCATTACCATCCGTCTGCTCTCACAACAAATAGGGGAAATCACTTTCCTTAGAGATAGTTTTAAGTGGATTAGAAGGAGTTATCAGTGAGTACAAGGTCGAGGTAATTTAGAATGAGTAGCTACTCTTTCTACTCATGGATGGGATGCAAAAATGCATATTTACCAGATGTCACCATGCGATTGGCTCATTTGAAAAGTGGTTTCTCCTTTTCTGAAAAAGAGAGTTTTGCCTCCAGACATGGCAGCTCTTTAAAAGATTACATTATTTTATAACTGCCATTGATTTGTATGGCTGACATTTCCTCAACGTTTATTTTATTATATAGGAATGTATAATAGATTCCTCTTCTCCCTCATTTACTTTCAATGTATTTTTTGTGTTATCGGCATTAAAGCTCCAAGCAAGCTCAAATTTTCTCATCTCTTTGATAAAATTTATAAGATTTATGTCATTTACTTCTCGTAAGTTGAAAGCAATGTTTGTCTCATGCTCTTGCTGAACTACGAGTCAATTTTTATAATTATTTTTGTGATATCTGAGGCGTTTTACCATATTAGTGAATCTTAGGCTTGCTGAATGGTACAAAACAATTAATTTTTCGCCTTGTTGGATCATTGTTGACAAATAATCGTTCCGTGGTCATTGATCGATAATCGAAAATTCTACTGAACTTTTAGAGAATTTCATGGATTTTTCTTAATCTACAACATACTTTTGGGTTCCCAAACCCTTGGTTAGATACGGTTAATTGTGAAATTCTGTTTGAATCATTGATACGAAATTGACCGTATTTAAATTTGGGTATTTTGCATGTACAATTTGGCTCATGATTATGTTTTGATTTTCGTTGTTTGCTTTGAACTAGACTGTCAACAAATTTAGTCCTCCTAGACTGAAATGAATTTTCTTTTGGATACACAAGCAATTCTTGACATGATTTTTCACGATTTGGGTGTTATGGGAGTTGAGGCTATAACTCAAAGGCCTGAAGTTACTTGGATTCTTCCTAAGAGGGATGCTCCCCGTGGATGGTGGAGTACTTAGCAAACGATGTCTCTCCCTTTTGTACCCTTCAAGGTTGATCTGCTAATTTTTTACAATCTCAATCCCTTTCAACCCCCTCCATTTTATATAATACTCTCTCGATGTTGAAAGTCATGTATTCCTAGAGGGGTTATGCAAGCTTATCAATGGTTGAGATTAATTTCTAATTTGAATTGAAAGACTTGAAATTTTCCAACCAGTTTTTAAATATTATTTACAGATGCGATTAACAACCCTCAGATTATAAACACTTTTCCGAAGGCTAGTAATTTACAATTGTACTTAAGAAATTTCATTTGTTAATGAACATTCCCATTCTAACTTGTTTTTATTTATTGCTAGGGAGACTTGAATGGATTCCGCAGACCGAGGAGTTTTTAGCTCGTTTCAAGAATGTGTTGAAGGAACGGGGCTAGTCGGAAGTGGGTGAAATAGGTAGGTTTCAATTATTATTTTATATTTTTGAATTTATTGTTCCTACGAAGTTTAAAGGAATTGTTAGATCCAATCTAATAATGGTTTAAATAAAATCTCATTATATTTAATTTGTTTAAAATTAGTTTCAATTCAATTCAAATTAAATATCTTGTAATGAGTGCATCAAATACACTCAAATATGTATAGTTGAAGTGCAACATATAGTCTGTGTACATGATTAATGTGTACGTACGTTTGTAGGTATTGAGATTTACACTGCAACAAACACATTCGCCCTTATATATGTCATTGTTGTCCATGGTTTTATTTTGAAAAAAAACATATAAAATAATAATGTTAATATGTATATATACATAGTTTACCAGTACATGTATATAATATGTTACAAAATATTTTTAACTAATTGACAATGGTTTAATTATATTTATGATATGACAACTAATGAGTAATAAGCAGGCATTTAAGAGCTAAAAAAGATAGAGGACTTTTTTCCTTCCTTTGCTCATTGATTCAATGCCATTTCAAATCAACGTTTGAACATTTAAGCCCTTGTGCATAATAGAATAGATTATGACAAGTTTTATGTGTTTTGAGATATAAAAACTAACATTTTAAAACCTAGTTTTTACTTATGAAGGATTCAACGTAAGATTTATGACTTTAAACAAAAGTCCTTTAAAAAAATTGAATTGAAATAATACACACACATGTAAATAATAACAAACTATATTTTAAATTCAAAATAACATACATATGTAAAACTTATAACTTTATATGTTTTGAAATTTAAAATTAACAATTTGAGAGCTAGATTTGATTTAGGAATGATCCAGACTTATATTTATATTTTCATACAAAAGCACTCTTACAAATTTTGAGTGTGTGTGTAAACATATGTAACTAATAATCAAATGTATTTTATATTTTGAAAATAACATGTATACATGAAACTTATATTCAATTTCATATAATGATTTTAAGTAAACAATATATGTAGTTCACTTATATTTGTATGTATAGAATGTTACAAAATTATTTCAAGTAATTAAAATCAGTTATAAATCTAAAAAGTTTTCCTTTGTTTAATCATTAATTCAAAACTATAGTGAATAATAGATTGGACAACATCGGCATATACATACTCGTTGTATAAGATATGAGATCTAAACTATACAAACATGATGTAACATATAATCAAATGAGAAATATATTATTATAATTAAATTTGTTTTTGGCAAGACATAATTATTTTTTTAAACTATTTATGTATAAACACAAATATTTAAAATAATTTTTTTTTTAAATAAATTTCAGATTTAAAAATAAAAAATATAAATTTTTGTTGTTGTTTTGAATTAAAGTGTGTGTATATATATGTGTGTAAATATATAAAATATCCATTCGAATATTTAACATATAATTTTTTTTTGATTCAGATCAATAAATACAATATATATTATATACGTTTATGATAATTTTTATTAAGTCATAATGTTTATATTTTAAATTTTGAATAATTCAAATCATTTTTTATTTTAACTGAAACTAATTTAAAGTTGTTTCTTATATTTCAATAGTTAAATTTTCATTGTACTTTTTCTCGTTCATGGTAGCTTTGCTTATTTTTCTCGCTTTCCTTCCCTACTGTGAATTTTAAATTCTTTCCCAATGGCGCCCTCCCCTCCACCCCTTCCGGTTTTGTCCATCTCGCCTTCTCTTCCTCCTCGCACTTCCGGCCCTTCCACTTCATCTTTGTCCATCCTCCCTCTCCTTTCCCCCTCAACTTGTTTCCTATTGGTCCTCCCCTCCTCAACTCGTATGGACTTTGCTGTTCAAGAACAGGACAAGGAATGTTGGAAAGTACATACCATTTTTGATGTGAATCTCACTTTCAGAGGTGATGCCATTGTCCCCCATGAAGTTATTGCAGCTGGCAAGCAAGTGTGAAATGACTATATTGTTGGTTTCTTCTTTGATGACCCGCTCTCATAAACTACAGTGGTTAAAAACTTGAAAAGAATCTGGAAACTCAAAAGTTCTATAAACGGTAAATTTTATGGCTTTATATTCTTATTTTTATTATCTTGTGAAAAGGACAAAATAGGAATACTTGAGGGAGATTGGATTATAATGGGGAACAAGATGTTTATAGTCAAATAATGGAAGCCTGAAATTGGAAATGTCTGCGACATTATTAAATATGTCCCTCTTTTGGTTCAGATTTCTGATATTCCAATCTACGCTTGGTCTCATTTGGGCATAAACTGGCTAGTAAGCAGGGCACATAAATTGCTATTTATGGATTAGTTCACTGAGCAACTTGATCGATTAGAAACTTAGAATATACTAAATGCATGATAGAGGTCACTCCCAACCAAGATTTGATAGATCACTACCCTGTGAAATTAATGGATGGTGAGGAGCAAATGATCTATGTCAATTATTTATGGAAGCCAGAACTTTGTATTAGCTGCAAAATATTTGGGGAGTGCTGATACGAAAAGTGATAATGCAAATGAAAAGAATCCTAAAGTGAGTAAAAGTCAAGCTAACACTATTGTTAAGGAAATTGAAAACAAAAAATATAAGGTAATCGACGAAGATGGCAGAAAGTGTTAAGACATAAGCAAAAAGAATGTTAACTCTGGATCTTATGCTAATGATTTGTCAACTACAGTGATTGCTCCCCTAGATTCCTATTCTGATCAGACAAATGGTAGAAAGTCAAGTGAAGAAGTGGTGCCAGTTGAAGTAGTGGTTAATTTAAATTCTGAAGATAATTAGTCTTCATGAAGTTACTGAAGAAATAGTTCAAACTGGCAACAAATTTTTAATATTAGCTGCATATAATGATGTTGCCTCTGCTATTTGCCATGTAGTCGAGAAGCTAGCTTCAGGAAAACAGAAAGATTACAATGCTGATAAACAAAACAATTTAGTTTCCAATGTGCACGCATGCACAAGTGATGTAAATGCAGCTGTGCAACACATTTTAATACGCCAACTTCCTATTAATTTCTCTATAACACTTGATAGCAATATTTTAACTCATGAAAGCATCAATTCAAATGATAACAATCCTACATCTCCCAACACTCACATGCAAGAAAGCGTCCTATTGAATATCCCTTCTCACAGTGTCCTCCAAACTCATAACATGGAACCTTCAATTGCACGCAATTTTATTTTAATGCAAACTACTTTATCCCCAATCATTCTATCCCCTTCTGATGCAGCGCGATCTACAATTGCACACGGGTTAAGTCGGCCACGACCTAAGGGAGGAGTTTTAGGTCGTCTACGACCTAACAAAGGCTTAAGTCGTTCGGTTACTTTAGGTCATTTACGACCTATAGCTATAGGAGCTAAGGGAGAAGCAATGCGAGCTAACGAAGAGGCGGCACGAGTTAACAGAGTCTTAGGTCGCGTACGACCTAAGCCCCAGGGTCGTTGACTGCGAACGACCTAACTTAGGTCGTCCAAATATCACTGTTTCCTTAAGCCGCAAACGAGTTACGACCTCAGCTAAGTCGCATGAAGATTGGCCTAAAGATGTACCTTAAGTCGCTGCAACGAGTTACAACCTAGTTAGGTCGCGTGAAGCGGTGCAGAAGCTACTCAGTTAAGCCACGTCATTTTAAAATCGTTCATTCCCAGCTTTCTTAAGTCGTATGTCGTTGTATTCATTAAGTCGTTATGTTCTTAAGTCGTCTGTTGCCTATGTCGTGTATTGTATATACTGTTAAGTCGTTGGCTGTGTGTTGTATATATGTACTGACTTAGGTCGTTGTGTTTGTTGAGTCGCTGCTGACTAAGTCGCGTCTTTTTAAGTCGTTGAGTCTTATTATTTTAAGTCGTATAATTTTGTGTTGTAACTCGTTGAGTCGCTGGATGATAGGTTGCGTACGATCTAACTTAAGTCGTGGGTCGTGTGGTCTTTATGTGATGAGTCGTGGACGACTTATGATAGGTCGGGTGTATTTCTGTTGTGATGTTTTGAGTTGTGACGCCTATAAATAGGCATATAGGGTCATTTGTATGGTTGTTGATTGTTGAATAAAAACTTTGTTTGATTGCTGTGTGCTTTCATCTAAATTGGTAGTTGAGTGTGATCTCCTATCTCCACTTTCGAATATTCGAGTGCGCTCGAATCAATGATCGTTGAAGCCAATTCACGGTATCAAGTGCGCTTGATCAACGTTTGAAGAATTGTAGATCTTCTTTCACGGTATCGTGCGCGATCAACGTGTCGAAGATAGCTAGAATTCGGTATCTTTGTGATCAACGAATTTGGGCATTTCAGTATCTTCAATCCACCGTTTTCTACTTTCATCGATCTATATCGTTTGTTAATATCTGCTGCGTTAGTTTTTGGTATCGGAGCGAGGTTTAGCCAATCATAGCTATGCCGAGTCTTGGAGCCAAGGAGTTTGAAGTTGGTGTTCATCGTGTTCATCGTGTTCATCTTGAAGTTGCAACAAGTTGGGTGTTTTCGATCCATTTCATTTTGGATCAAAGTCCGGAAAGTGTTTGAATTTTTGGAGAAGAGTTTGAGGTGTTTGAGTGAAGGCCGAGCATAACTTTGTGTTAAGTTTGGATCGTGCATCACATGTTTAAGCCGAGCCGACCTAAGCCTTAGGTCGTTGCCTATTGCCGAGTTGAGTTGAACCGAGCTAAGGAGTTTGTGCGAGCTAGGGTTGAGCCGTGCTTTGTTTTGTTGAATCTTGTGTTGAAGATTTTGAAATTTTGAATCTTTTGGTATTTGAGTTTGTTAAAGTAATTGTGAATTGTGTAGAAGAATATTTGATTCAATCATGCCACCGAGAAGAGCTAACCGTCATCAGAATGTTGAAGCGTTGTATAGAAGAGAAGAAGCCGAGCAAATGGAACAACGCATTAATGAGAAATTTTATGAAGGTATTGGAAAGCTAGAGAAGTTGATGATTGATATGAATCAAACTCAAAGGAGGAGATCGCCAATCTCGAACCATGGAGGAAACCGAGTTTCGCCATCGGTTACGGAAGCGAGAAGGGTGTCACCACAATCTTTTAGAGAGAGAAGAGAAACATCAATTTCATCGAGGAGAGATCACTATGACTATGGACATAAAGAGAGTAGAACTCCACGTGAGTTTGAAGATGAGCCATATCTAGATGAAGAGAGACATAGTAGAAGAGACATGCGTGATCGAAGGGATGTTGATGGTCGAGATCGATATAGACATACATTTGATTTTAATGAAGAGGGTGATAGAGCTAGCATTCATTATCGAGATCGAGACCAAGTACGAAATGTATATCGGGATGTTGAAGATGATCGTCGATGGGAATCGGGTATAAAGATGGAAATTCCAGAATTCAAGGGTGGAATGATTGCAAAAGAGTTCCTTGATTGGTTGTCTAACGTTGAAGAGATCTTTGATTTCAAAGAAGTTCCGGAGAATCGTCGAGTGAAGTTGGTTGCTACTAGGTTAAGGGGGAGAGCTTTGGCGTGGTGGCAGCGAACTAAACTTACGAGAGAGAGAATGGGGAAGTCGAAGATTGTTGCTTGGGATAAGATGAAGAAGATGACGAGAACTACATTTTTACCTCACAATTATCAATCACTTATGTATCGGAGGTTGCAGAATCTGAGGCAAGGGACGAAGACTGTTATTGATTATGCTGATGAATTTTATCAACTGATTGCTCGAAACGACATTATGGAGACAGAGGAACAGCTGACTGCTAGATTTGTTGGAGGGTTGAGGATACAAATCCAGGATATGGTGAATATGTTTGATCCAAGATCTGTAGCAGAAGCACATCAGATAGCGTTAGCTTGGGAGAAGCAGGGAAGACGTGGAGGCGGTGTGTTTACAAGTTCCAATATTCAGAACAAAGGTGCTAGTGGGAGTTCCAATGTTTCCAAAGCTGTTACAAAACAAGTTGTACAGAAGGTTACGAAGGCGAAGGTCAATAACAGTTTCAAGTGCTATAATTGCCAAGAAGTGGGTCACAAAAGCAATGAATGTCCAAAGCCGAAGAAACGAGCTATGATAGCTGAGGTCGAGGATGAGGAAGTAGAAGCTGAATATTCCAATTCACCACTTGTTAAGGAGGAAGAAGAATTGTCCGGAGATGAGGGTTGTAATTTGATGATGAGGAGGTCTTGTCTAACAGCGAAGCAAGAAGATGATTCTAGTTGGTTGAGGAGCAACATTTTTCAGTCAACATGCACTATTCTGGGGAAGGTTTGCAAGTTTGTTATTGATGCTGGAATTCGTGATAATATTATTTCTACCGAAGCTGTGAAGAAGTTGGCCTTGAAGACTGAGAAACATCCGAAACCTTACAAGTTAGCTTGGTTGAGGAAGGGTGGTGAAGTGAAGGTTTGTCGAAGAGCTTGTGTTAATTTTTCAATTGGGAAGAAATACAAAGACGAAATTTGGTGTGACGTTGTGGACATGGATGTGTGTCATCTGTTATTGGGCAGACCATGGCAATTTGATAGAGCAGTGCAACATGATGGTCGTGCTAATAGCTATAGTTTCATGTTTGAAGGTACTAAAATCACTTTAGTTCCCAAGAAGCAACAACAGAAGGAAAGCAAGTTGGAGGAGAGCTGAAAACTTTGCTATCATTGAAGGAGTTTGTCAAGGAAGTTGAAGAGGAGCCTGAAGTCTTTTTGTTGATTGGGCGAGAGTGTAATGAAGTGGTTGAAATTCCTGAAGTATTGAAGCCAGTACTGGAAGAATTTGATGATGTATTTCCTGAGGAGCTGCCAACGGAGTTACCACCGTTGAGAGACATACAACATCAAATTGATCTAGTGCCAGGTTCAGTTTTACCACATCGACCACATTACCGAATGAGTCCAAAGGAACATGAGGAGTTGCGAAGGCAAGTGGAAGAGTTACTAGAATAAGGGCGTGTGCAGGAAAGCTTGAGTCGTTGTGCAGTGCCAGCTTTATTAGTACCAAAGAAGGATGGTTCATGGAGGATGTGTACCGATAGTCGGGCATTGAACAAGATTACTGTTCGTTATAGGTTTCCTATGCCTAGACTGGATGACTTGCTAGATCAGTTGAGTGTAGCCGTTATGTTTTCAAAGATTGATCTTAAGAGTGGTTATCATCAAATTCGAATCAGACCAGGAGATGAATGGAAGACAACATTCAAGACGAGGGAAGGATTATATGAATGGCTGGTTATGCCGTTTGATCTATCGAATGCACCGAGTACATTTATGCGAGTGATGAATCAAATTTTCAGGCCGTACATTGGAAAGTTTGTGGTAGTTTATTTTGATGATATTCTGATCTATAGTGCAAGTACAGAAGAGCATATTCAGCATTTGTGGAAGGTGTTAATTATTCTTCGTGAAGAGCAGTTTTATGTAGCAACAAAGAAGTGTGTGTTCATGACTCGAAGTGTTTTATTTTTGGGGTATGTTGTATCCGAGAAAGGTATCCAGGTGGATCAAAGTAAAGTTGAAGCTATTAGAAATTGGCCACAACCCAGGACTATCGCTGAAGTTAGAAGTTTTCATGGGTTAGCATCATTCTACCGAAGATTCATTCCACACTTCAGTAGCGTGATGGCACCAGTTACGGATTGCATGAAAGGAAAGAAGTTTGTATGGTCAGAGGAAGCAGGGGTTGCTTTTGAGAAGATCAAGACACTATTGACGTCAGCGCCAATTCTTGTATTACCAGACTTTCAGTTGTTATTTGAGCTACATACGGATGCATCTAAAGTTGGGATTGGTGGAGTACTGAGTCAGAGTGGAAGACCAGTTGCTTATTTTAGTGGGAAGTTGTCAGGAGCGAAGATGAGATATCACACGTATGATGTGGAATTTTATGCTGTGGTTCAAGCTGTAAAACACTGGAGACACTATCTCTTTCAGAAAGAGTTTGTTCTTTACACTGATCATGAAGCGTTGAAGCACCTACAAGGGCAGGGTAAGATTTCAGCAAGGCATGCATTGTGGATTGCTTATCTGCGGCAATTTACGTTTGTTGTGAAACATAAATCGGGAATTACGAATCGTGTAGCAGATGCATTGAGCAGAAGGAATCACTTGTTGACAACAATGAAAGTTGAGGTGACAGTCTTTGAATTATTGCCAGAGCAGATTGAAGAAGATCCTTACTTTATGAAAGTTGTTGAAAATGTCAAGGAGGGAAGTGCTAATGAATTTGTGTTGATGGATGGTTTTCTGTTTAAAGGAAATCGATTATGTATACCAGATAGCAGCTTGAGAATGAAGATTATCAAGGAGTTGCATGAGGAAGGACGTGTAGGAAGGGATCACACATTACAGTTGATTTCTCAATCTTACTTTTGGCCGTCAATGAGGAAAGAGGTTGAAAGGTTTGTGGAGAGATGTCATATCTGTCAGGTTTCAAAGGGAACAGCGACAAATGCGGGATTATATATGTCGTTACCTGTACCGTCTAAACCTTGGTTGATTTGAGTATGGATTTTGTTTTGGGGTTGCCAAGAACTCAAAGGGGTAACGATTCCATTTATGTAGTGGTTGATCGATTTTCGAAAATGGCACATTTTATTGCTTGTAAGAAGACGGCGGATGTTGTTCATGTTGTTCAGTTATTTTTCAAAGAGATCTACCAACTTCATGGATTGCCAGAATCTATTGTGTCGGATAGAGATACTCGTTTTCTGAGTCACTTTTGGCTAAGTTTGTGGAAGATGGTCAGAACGAAGCTGAATTTTAGTAGCGCTTACCATCCGCAAACTGATGGGCAAACAGAGGTGGTTAACAGATCGTTGGGAAATTTATTGCGATGTCTTGTGAAAGATAATCTGAAGAGTTAGGATGTGAAATTATGTCAAGCAGAGTTTTCTCATAATCATGCGGTGAATTGTAGTACAGGTTTCAGTCCATTTCAGATTGTGTATTCAAGCTTACCGAAGGGGCCGTTGGATTTAACATTAGTGCCTCAACCGAAGGGGACCGTTAAACGAGCTACTGATTTTGTTGATGCTCTGACGGAATGTCATAAAATCGCTCAGAAACGATTGAAAAAGTCAAATGAAAAGTATAAACGACCGGCGGATAAGAAGCGGAGAAGTGTGAATTTCGAGGAAGGTGATTTGGTTGATGCAGTGATGACAAAAGATCGTTTTCCAGTGGGAACGTACAATAAATTGAAGGCACGGAAAATTGGTCCAGTTGAAATCTTGAAGAAAATCAATGAGAATGCATATCAGCTGAGGTTACCAGATGATGTTTATACTTCTGATGTTTTCAACATCAAATACTTAATTCCGTATTGTGGGAATGAGCTTGATGTGGAAGAAGATGGTGAGAATTCGAGGGCGAATTTCTGTCAACCGGGAGAGGATGATGTAGCGCGATCTACAATTGCACAAGGGTTAAGTCGGCCACGACCTAAGGGAGGAGTTTTAGGTCGTCTATGACCTAACAAAGGCTTAAGTCATTCAGTTACTTTAGGTCATTTATTACCTATAGCTATCGGAGCTAAGGGAGAAGCAACGCGAGCTAACGAAGAGGCGGCACGAGTTAACAGAGTCTTAGGTCGCGTACGACCTAAGCCCCAGGGTCGTTGACTGCGAACGACCTAACTTAGGTCGGCCAGATATCATTGTTTCCTTAAGCCGCAAACGAGTTACGACCTCAGCTAAGTCGCATGAAGATTGGCCTGAAGATGTATCTTAAGTCGCTGCAACGAGTTACGACCTAGTTAGGTCGCGTGAAGTGGTGCAGAAGCTACTCTGTTAAGCCGCGTCATTTTAAAATCGTTAAGTCGCAGTTTTCTTAAGTCGTATGTCATTGTATCCATTAACTCGTTATGTTCTTAAGTCGTCTGTTGCTTATGTCGTGTATTGTATATACTGTTAAGTCGTTGACTGTGTTGTATATATGTACTGACTTAGGTCGTTGTGTTTGTTGAGTCGGTGCTGACTAAGTCGCGTCTTTTTAAGTCATTGAGTCTTATTATTTTAATTCGTATAATTTTGTGTTGTAATTCGTTGAGTCGCTGGATGATAGGTCGCGTACGACCTAACTTAAGTCGTGAGTCGTGTGGTTTTTATGTGATGAGTCGTGGACGACTTATGATAGGTCGGGTGTGTTTCTGTTGTGATGTTTTGAGTTGTGACGCCTATAAATAGGCATATTGGGTCATTTGTATGGTTGTTGATTGTTGAATAAAAACTTTGTTTGATTGCTGTGTGCTTTCATCTAAATTGGTAGTTGAGTGTGATCTCCTATCTCCACTTTCGGTTATTCGAGTGCGCTCGAATCAATGATCGTTGAAGCCAATTCACGGTATCAAGTGCGCTTGATCAACGTTTGAAGAATCGTAGATCTTCTTTCACGGTATCGTGCGCGGTCAACGTGTCAAAGATAGCTAGAATTCGGTATCTTTGTGATCAACGAATTTGGGCATTTCAATATCTTCAATCCACCGTTTGCTACTTTCATCGATCTATATCGTTTGTTAATATCCGCTGCGTCACCTTCAAATTGCAACTCTTCCCACACCAACATAACTAAAATTGTCATATCTCCTATCTTCAGACCTACTGGTAATTCTTGCTTGTCTGCCAACCTTGATGACATTGTGTTAAATGTAATGAATTCCTTGTTAAATGTAATGAATTTCTTCCTTCCACTTCCTTTGGACACCTGGCTACACCTCCTGGTTGGCTTAAATTCAACTGCATTAATCCATCTCCCACCACATCTATATGCAATCCTACCTCCTCAGTCTGCCCCGATCCTCCACCTACCAAAATCAAACCAAACAATCACAACTCACTTAAAAAAAGAAAGAAACTCCAAAAAAAAAACCGCCTCGGTTTATGCAACAGGATGATGACACTTTATCAAAAAACAGAGATGGCAGAAAGTGTTAAGAAATAAGAAAAGGAATGTTAAATCTGGATCCCATGCTAATGATTTGTTAACTGCAGTGATTGCTCCCCCAGATTCCCATTCTGAACAGACAAATGGTGGAAAGTCAAGTGAAGAAGTGATGCCAGTTGGAGTAATAGTTAATTTGAATTCTAAATATATTAGTCTTTATGAAGTTATTGCAGAGATAGTTCAAATTACCAACAAGTTTTTAATATTAGCTGCATATGATGATGTTGTCTTCGACGCATAGGATGACGATGATTTTGTTGACACCTGTCCTCGGAGAAAGAAAATGATATCTGAAGCACCGAAGCAAGAAACAAGTGAAGAAAAAGCAAAATGCGAAGATGTAATTTCTAACACTACATATAGATATCAATTGCAAGCAATATTTAAGATCATACAATTCGATAGAAAACGAAAGGACTGACAAAAAGGCAATGCTTCTTCAAATAGCTTCAAAAACAAGACAATCAAGCAAGAAAGAAAAAGAAAAGAAAAACAAGAACATAATATTAGAATAGGCCGATCAAACTTTCGGGACATTTGAAGAGGAAGTAACCATCAAAGTGTTGCAGATGCACACAAAAGATTTGGAAGACAAAGTCAAGAAAACAAAGGAACGGTTGAAAAGGAAAAGAAGATGTGATTAGATGTAGAAAAAGAAATTCAAAAATTGAGATATGAAATCAAAGAAACGAAATGAAGAGTTGGACATGGCGAAGAAGATAATCAAGAGAGAAATTCAGAGGCTCAAGTAGAAAAACTGCACATAACAGAAGAAGCAGTATGCATATTAGATCAAGATATAGATGTAGAGATAGAAATGAACGCAAAAAAGAATTTCACAACTGAAAATAGTGAAGAAGAAAATGAAGAGACAGAAGCAGAAAATGTAGAAAAGAGATCTACAACTGAAAAGAATCAAAAGAGAACTGTGGAGTGTGAAGTAGAAAATGTATACCCAATAAATCAAGATACACCTATGGAGACAGCAGAAAAAAGATCTACAATTGAAAAGAATGAAGAGAGAACCATCGAGTGTGAAGCAGAAAAAACACACCCAATAAATCAAGATACACCTATGGAGACAGCAAATGAAAATGCAAATCAGACTGAAATAGAAAATACAATAGATAATAGATAAAGATACACGTTTAGGGACGGAAGCAAAAATAAAAGAGATCTGCAACTGAAAAGAATGAAGAGAGAAGTGCGGAGTGTGAAGCAGAAAAAGTGCTCCCGATGATCAATATACGCCTATGAAGACAGCAACAGAAATTGTAGACATGGTGGATAGAATAAACGATATAATTTCTCCCATAAATCAAGATACAGTGGTAGACAAAGAAACAAAAGATGAATAGAAAATGGACACAACACCGAAAATACATAGCCCAACAGAACAAGATACCATTATCAAGGGCCAAATGATGCCTTACCATGATTCAGTACTTGACTTCACTCCTCCATCTTTCAAACTTTATGACTCAATAGGAATTCGAAATGCAAAATATTGAACCAGATCAACAATTGAAATCAACAAAACCTGCTAGCCAAAGGAGAAAGCAAATAACGAAAAAACCAAAAACAACTTCTTATGTCAGAGTAAAAGAATAAACAAGAAAGAGAAAATAAAGCGACAGCTTTGAGTATGATCAGCGAGTGAAAAAAACTAGCAAATAAGCCAAAAACTGAAGAAAAAACAAAGACAATGAAGAAGAAAGTACAGAAGAAACCATCCCAATGCCAATTGCGGTAATAGAACCATTATTTGTAGATTTACGACTAGGACACTTATGATACTTAGAAGTCTTGAACAAAGAACATAGCATAATCCAAACTTTCTTTGCTCTGGCAGGATCACAAAAGTAGGTTTATAAATATTGATACTAAAGCTACATAATAAATAACTTTAATTAATTGACTAACAAAACTGCTATCAAGTGGAGGATGCATAATAAATATTGATACTAATGCTACATAATAAATAACTTCAGTTAATTGATTAACAAATCTTTTTTGTTAAAACAATGAAGTAACATGGGATGATAAGAGCACAATAAGAGAAGGATGCATAATAACTAAAGGTATGCTCCGACATGTTTTTGAAGGAAATTTCACGGATGGACAGATACATAAATTTATATTTTTGTTTAATGATACTGCTATCAATCCAAATAATTACAAAAACTAATACCTAATAATTGATTTTTTATAGTTGACACTTACTTATTTTATAAATTATTTTGGCTGTTGTTTATGACAAATACTGATACTTATATATTTGCAAAAATGATACCTAGTTTCTGTTTGATATAAGTTGATGCCATGTATTTTAATTATTTATTTGACTATAATGTACAACAAAGGTGATAACATAATAATGCAAAACTGATACCCAGTAGTTATTTGATTGAAGTTAATGCTTAGTTATTTTATAAATTATTTTGACTGTAATTTATATGAAAACTGATATCAATATATTTTCAAAAATGATATCTACTTTCCGTTTGATATAAGTTGATGCTCTGTAATTTTAATTATTTACTTGCCTGTCTCGTATGGCAAAAGTGATACCAACATAATGCAAAACTGATACATAATAGCTATTTGATTGGAGTTGATGCTTAGTTATTTTATAAATTATTTTGACTGTAATTTATATCAAAACTGATACCAAAATATTTGCAAAAATGATACGTAGTTTCTGTTAGATTAAAGTTGATGATCTTCAATTTACAAACTACTTTGACTATCATGTACGAGAAAACCGATAACAAATCAATGCAAAACTAATACGTAAAAGCTGACTGATTGAAGTTGATGCTTATTTATTTTATAAATTATTTTGCCTATAATTTAATAAAAACCGATACCAAAGTTTATGCAAAATGATACCTAGTTTCTATTTAATAGAAGTTGATGATCTATAATTCTAGAAACTATTCTGACTGTCATGTATAACAAAACTGATATCAAATGAATGCAATGCTGAATCTAATACTTTTAAATATATATTGCCACTGTATTGGTTACTGATATTGTTTCCTATTGACAATATAGGTAATAGATTGTTATATCAAAAAATATGGGCTGGCAAAGCACAACTTTGCAATGACAACAACAATGACGGTAACTAAAACTTTTATATGCAAATACATAATAATTCGTACACCCACTGAATTGTAACTAATTTTTATATTCAACAGAAAAGGCTAATGCCAATGCAGAAAGTATTAAAAGGCATTTAGTCCTGCCTTTACTTGAAGAAATCATGCGAGATAAATATGTAGAAGATATTTATTTTTCTTTGCATTGTGAGGGTCATTGGACATTGGTAGCATTGACATATCCTACAATGCAATGGTCTGACATAGATTCTTTACGTCTTGGTAGATCAAATGAAAGAAACAATCCAAGTCTAAAAGAAGCAATGAAATTGGTATGATATTTTTTCAAAAAAATTAACAAATATAATTGAAACTAAGTGAACATTAACTAACTTTGTATTTTTTCATCTTTAATAAAGAAAAGAAGTTGAAAAAATCCTGCAAGAACCATAGAGAAACAACAATATACAATATATGAAAGAGAAGCCAGATGAAATGCATCAAATTAAATGCGCATAGCAAACGTTAGAAACAAGCTATTTTTTGTTAAAAACGATACCTACTGACAGAAAAATTGATATTAGATCTGAAGCAAATAGTAATACTGAAATGACACTTAGTTAATACTTAGAACTTGTTATCCGTTTACATCGTAATCTTTTATATAAAGTACTATACATCTTTTATGCCTAGTACATTGAATTGAATTTGATTGATATGGAAGCTATTTTCTTTTAGTTCTGTAAACATTTGCTTCAGATCTAACTGATACCCATAGGTACAAAATTGATACCTACAGACACAAAATTGATACCACAACTGTACATAATTAAAATCGAAACAAAATAATTATCACAGATCTTAAAATTGATATCATGCACCAATGATACCAAAACTAATGCTAACATCGATACTAAAACTAATTATTTTATTTCAAAGCATATGATATCATCATTATCTCTTAAATACAATGTTATATATTTGTTACATACCAGATAGTACAAGTGATGCAAACTGATACTAACAATATATTTTTCTTTAAATATGGTTGACTGTGCTATATATGTCATGATGCTCATCATATCATTGAACGTTAGCCAAATATCGATCAAAATAAAACCTGAACAAATGTTGCAAACAAGAACAAGAATTGTGTATGAGATATTGACGGATAATGATCATTGTTGGAATTTAGCCGATTTCACTTTAAAAATTGGAAGAAAAAGAAAATATAAAGAAGTGAATTTACTGTAAAAACTGCTGTGATATTTAGTTCTACTAATATAAATTTGAGATGTTGTGTTAGAACTAACTGAATTTAGCTTTGTTTTAATGTAGATATAAACACTTGTTGAAATTACGTCAGTTTGCTGTAAAAATTATGATCTTTTTTCCCATGTTGTAAAAATTAGCTGTATTTCACTTTTCTTACATCTGATGCTATGTTATAACTGTATTTTATTTCTAGTTGTACCTGGAACTGATAATTTGTTATACTTGAAACCGATACTAAAAGTACGCATGAAATGATACTATATTTTATCATACATGAAACTAATATCGATATTAATGTTATGCAAAACTGATACCAATTTTGTTTATACCTAAAACCGATACTAATAGCTTGCAAAACGGATACTATTTTTTTCATACCCGAAATTGATACTAATAGCATGCAAAAAATGATACTATTATTGGTTATATCCAAAACTAGTATTAATAGCATGCAAAAATCAATATCATACTTTGTAATACCTGAAACTGATACTAATAGCATACAAAACTTATAGAACATTTTTACATTCCTAAAATAGATGCTAATAGTATCCAAAACTGATACTAAAGAATTAATATTGACTAAACTAATCAACATCACCACATAATAACTCACCACTTGCCATAAACCTATACGTTCTATTTAACAAAAATTCATTGATCATCTCGTCTTGCTAACCAAGCATCAATTAATGAAAAAATAGCAACAGGTAAAGAAATGATACTATATATAAAATAACCGAGTTCGAATGGAAACCAATCTAATCAGGTATACTGTTTAACCAAGCAGAACATCGAATGCAAAAGATAACTGGATGTCAAACGTAATCGGGTACATATAGAAACAAAGCTATACCTAAGATATATTGCTTAAACCAAGCACATATATGAACACATAAGTTAACCGGATGCAAAACCTAATCGGGTACATATTGATGCAAATGTTAACCAAATGCCAAACCTACTCGGATACAGATGAAATCGATCTGTACCCAAAATATATTGTTCAACCGAGCATACATATGATGCAAAAGCTAACTGGATGCCAAACCTAATCGGGTACGTATTGATGCAAAAGCTAAGCAGATGCCGAACATAATCGAGTATGTATTGATGCAAAATCTAACCAGATGCCAAATCAAATCGAGTATAGATGGAAATCAATCTATACCTGAGGTAAATTGTTTAACCGAGCATACATATGAATGCAAATGGTAACCGGATGTGAAACCTAATCGGATACATATAGATGCAAAAACTAATCCGATGACACACCTAATCGGCTATGAATTGATGCAAAAGCCAACCAGATGTCTAAACTAATCGGGTACGTATTGATGCAAAAACTAACTAGATGCCAAACCTAATAAGGTACGTATGGATGCAAAAGTTAAATTGATGTCAAACCTAATCGGGTACATATATATGAAAAACTTAATCGAATGCCAAACATAATAGAGTATGCATCGATGCAAAAGCTAACCGGACGCCAAACCTAATCGGGTACATATGTAAACCAATCGATAACCAAGATATATTGTTTAACCAAGCATGTCACCGAATGTAGAAGCTAACTAGATGTCAAACCTAGTAAGGTATGTATGGATGCAAAAGCTAACAAGGTACACTACAAAATGATATTTATAACAAATCTGATTCCAAAGTATTGCAAAAATGACAAAACGCTATCTGTCTGATTGGAATTGGTACTTTGTAATTTAAAAATTATATTCACTATCATATATATAACAAAAGTAATACTAATATATTACAAAAATTATACTTACCGTTTGTTTGATTGAAGTTTATATTTTGTAATTATAGAAATTATTTCACCGTTATTTATAACAAAAATGATACCAATATATTAGAAAAATGATAACCACTGTCTATTTGATTAAAGTTGATGCCTTTTGATCTTAGAAATTAGTTTCACTGTCGTTTATAACAGAAATGATACCAAAGAATTCAAAAATGATACCAAATTTCTATATGAACATAGAAACCTGTCATCACATGAAAATAAAAATCATCTTTTTTTGCCGATTTAAACACATACAATTTATAAGGAAAATAATTTATGCGTGAAGCGCGTGCCATGATACTCGTAATAATAGTTGTAATAACTTTGGTGTCACACTTTTTTGGTATCAACGTGAACTACCAAAAATGCCCCTCTATATGTTATCAAATCTTAATAACTTAAAAGTAGGATTTAACATTAAACTTCTTTTACAAATTCAAACGCCCCTAAAAGTAGGATGTAACGATTAAAAATGCTTTACGAATTCAAAACACTTCTAAAAATAGGATCTAAAATTAAACTTTCTTTATAAATTTAGAACACTTCTTTATAAATACACAAATCTAAATATCATTTGAAAAAAAAATCATTTGTTTTACCAATTTAAACATGTACAATTTATAAGCAAAATAATTCATGCTAATTAACACTTATTAATAATTGGGGTGGAAACACAATCTTTTGGTCCGACCGTAAAATACCAAAAATACCCTTATGGAAACACAATCTTTTGTTTTATAAATCTTATTAATAAATTTTAAATTTCAAACTTAATATTTAAATAATTTCAAACATTTTGAAATTTTCATTACATTTATAAACATTTTGAAAATTTATGTTATATTATAACCATTTATAATAAACATGTTTTTATTTTAAATTTAGCTTTTAAATTTAAAATATTGTCCTAATTTTCAAAATTATCCCAAGGCCCGATTCAAATTTGGTATAATTTATCGGGGGGAACCTTTAGGCTCACTTCACCTTTTCGGCCAGACACGTAACCAGGCAGGAAATGGTACTTCATTACCCATTCCAACCCTAGATGTCGTCTTTCTAGACATAGTGCGTAACTTAATTAGTTAGCTCTAACATGACTAATTTAGACCGCATAGGCTATTGGGTTCTGAAACCATTGTTGGAACCGGGCCATCCCACAGTGGAAAAAATGGATGAATTTCAAAAAAATTAGTCATTTTGAATCTTTAATAAGCTTATGAAGTCTAAATATACTTAGAACTTTTTTAAGTTTCTGTTAAATAAAATCAATATTTTATTTAACTCGTAAATAAAGTTTCACTTTAATTTAATGTATACGTAAGTTAGAGTATATCAAATATACTCTTATATACAAATTTTTGTGTAGCGTTTACATATCAAATTTATTTAGAAAAGTAAATATTTCATTTCTTTCTCTTAACTTATTTAATTAATGAGGGGCATAAATTTATTTAAAGAATAAATCTTTTCATTTCCTTTCTCTTAAATGAGTGGGAACATAAAGTTAGTCAGAGATGGAAACTTTTAATTTCCTTCCCTTAAATAAATTAAATAATTGGTTAATAAAATAAAATTAATAACTAATCTAAATGTGACATGAATTGTAAATATATCCATAGTTAATACTGTGCGAGTGCAACATATAAGGGGTGTGCATAATCAGTGGTAATTAATATGTATACATAAAACTGTGCACTTAATGCCCCGCTATTACCCCGCTGTAACCCTGCTATATCTCATAGAGGATTTCTACCGCTACAATTTTTCCATATAACCCCAAATCTTAATATCACTTGAAAAATAAAAGATCATTTATTTTACCGCTTTAAACATGTACAATTTATAAGAAAAATAATTCACGCGCGAAGCGCGTTCCGTGACACTTATTAATAGTTGGGGTAGAAACACAATCTTTTGGTCCGACCGTAAAATACCAAAAATACCTGTATGCAAACAAAAGGTCGAGGAATCAATTCCTACAAAAAACAAAAATTAACATTATTTTTAAATATAATTTTTGGATTGTAAGTAAAGTTACAATTTTGAAACTCTATTACAACAAAAATTACATTTATTTTCTTTATTTGTTTTCAATTTATTTTTACCAAAACCATAAAAAAAATTAAATTTTATAATTTTAGAGGAATTTTTTGTACGTACGTGCATTGCACGTGTAATAAAATCTCATAGTTATAATATCTTTAGTGTCACACATTTTTTGTGTCAGCGTGAACTATTAAAAACGCCCGTAATACCAAATTTAAACATCGCTTGAAAATATAATCTAATAATTAAATTTCTTTTACAAATTTAAGAAGTACGTCTACAAATATTTTCAAATCTTAATATCATCTAAAAATATGATATAACAAATAAACTTCTTTTACAAATTCAAAAAATAGATCTTCAAATACTATTAAATCTTAATATCATTTAAAATAGGATCTAACGAACAAATTACTAATTAATATTGTAAATATAAATACAAACTTAAGGGAAAAAAATAGATTTTTCAACTTAGAAATAAAATTTAAACTAACAATAAATGATTTCAGCGCAAGAATACGTATAAATTGTTTTCTCTTGAATGTGCTAAATATATACAAATTGGAAAAAAACAATTCACCTAGCAGTCATCAGTATCCAGGAAGAGCGTGTGTGCGGCTATCAAGTGCGAAGCCCGTGCGGCTCGTACTTAAGAAAAGCCTTCAAATTTATACACTGTGGGATTTTATTCCAGATCGTTTATTTACGAGGGGAAGCAGTAATAAAGCAGACTAAAAAAATGAATCAACTCTTTGCATTCCCAATTCGATTTCCAGATTCATCATCTTCGATCACTCTGCACTTTTCCCAGGCACTGTTAAATCAATGATGCTTTCCAGCTACAAATCCAATCCTTTTGTACTTCACTTAGGCTCACTCAATCAATTCCGGCATAGGTATGTCTCTTTTTTGTTCCCTTTATATTTCGATTACACAAATTACATGTGCTTTCTTCAGTTACAAAATTCTGCCTAGTTAATTTGATTGTATTGACTTACTCAAGGAAGATTCATATGAGTGTTATTTGTTTTTCCGTATGAATTGTCATGTACAATTAATAGCAGGCCCGTCTAGCTCAGTTGGTAGAGCGCAAGGCTCTTAACCTTGTGGTCGTGGGTTTGAGCCCCGCGGTGGGCGAGATATTTTTTGCCCAACCGATCGCCCCTTTTCCATCATACCGATGCTTGACCCTTTCAGAGTACAGTAGGGTTTGCGGTTTGGAAAGTGATGATACTTTTGTATCAATTGTTGTAGATTCTTTGAAGAAAATTGAAGTTCCGTTCACCATATGCTCCATGTGTTTTGAACATGTGAAATATTTATTCATCCAACCGATCACCCCTTTTCCATCATACCGATGCTTGAAGCTTTCAGAGTACAGTAGGGTTTGCGATTTGGAAAGTGATGATACTTTTGTACCAATTATTGTAGATACTTTAAAGAAAATTGAAGTTCCGTTCACCACAGATGCTCCATGTGTTTTGAACATGTGAAATATTTATTCATAAGATGACTGTTAACGTCGTATAGTACTGATGTTAGCTACCCAGCTCACTTTCTAAAGACAATATATAATAATCCTCAACAATCTATTTACTGTTTTCCATAATCCTTATCTGTTCAGGAAATGAATGAGTTGAAACTTGTAAGTTTAAGGTTCAACAATTGTCCAGGTCTGATGAGCTCAGGATTTGATCTATGATTTACATGCTGACAATATCTCAGTAAACGATGAATTTTATATAATTAAACACTTCACTAAATGATACAACCAATATGATTCCATGTTCATTCAGTATACAAATTATTTTTTCTTTATTTCAAGTGTCGATTATGACATCCCAGTTAGCAAGATGGATGCATAATAGATTGGGAATCTTATTTGAATTTCAAATAATTAATACGACATGCTCAAACTTAGTACCCAGGAGACAAATATATGATATTTCATCTTTGGAAACTCCTACGTACACTTTAGCTTTCGCAAAAAACCAAACTACGCAACAGCCTGAGCAAAATTGCTAATAAATACACCATTAAAACACTATCCTAATCAATTAAAAAAATGGCACCGAGTTTGTTAATATTTAACCTAAATAGTGTTCTTTCTTCTATCTAACCTGATAGATATTTTCCTTGTAATTTTATTTTCAGTGCAAGCATACTCAGATGGTTATGCTAACAGCTCTCATACATTTACATACAGCAATGTGTACGGTAACAACGTAGATCATGTAAGACAAAGACATTTAGTAGGGTTATTCATATGTGATGGCCCAAAATTCAGATATACATGGATATATGTCTTGTGCCCGTGAGTATGCTAACAGATTTCCACTGCATCAGTAGTTATTTAATAGAGCAAGGGTATTTGGATGTGCAGGTTAGTTCTATTCAGAAAATAATAATAATAATAATAAATTCATATGTCTTTGCTGACCCAAACCCGAGCCTGGTTACTATATTGGTGATCCAAGCCTGGTTACTACCGTCATAACCAGCGCCCAGCCTGTTGGGTATTTCAAACTCATTATCCAAGCCTGGGCTGTTGGGTTTTTTGAGCCCATTGGGCAAATTTTATACCTGGCTCAAAATGTTGACAATATAACCACCATTTTAACTCGTAACTTTGAAAAAATGGTACATGAACAATGTTTGCAAACAAACTAGATAGTGATGAACATACCTCACAAATAGAAGTATGAAATAAATTCTACATGTAAACGATCACAATGATAGGCAAACAATATATAAACTTATATTTTTGGTACAATTGCAAATAATGATGAATATAGTGTCGAAGTGGAGTGTTGAATTTTGGCGACACTATATGGAGAGAATTAAAGGGTTTGGAAGTAGCTTGGTGACGGAGAAAACGGTTCGTAAATCCAAGCTCGAAGGAGGAAGGTATAACGAAAAAGTTGGAGTGGTGCTGAGAGACTCAACACAGACGTCTGAAGTTTTGGTCAGACGTTCGAATTTGCTGTAGAATTTTCCAGAGAGCAAGAGTAGAGGTATGTCATTTTGGACAGACGTCTGATGTCTCGGGGAAAATTTTCTCCAGACCTTGGACGGTCGTCTATCCCATTGTGACAGACGTCTGTGGCGACTTCTGCCTGTTTTTAGGCCTGAATTTTGTTTGAAGATTTGTGATATATGAACGGGCAATTTCGGAACTTTGTCTAGGTTTTCTATTCTTCTATATAAGCTATTTCCTGGATCCATATCTCGGTGTGACAGAAAACGACTACAAGGGTTTTTAGCCTTCACAAAGTAGGGTTTATCAAAATCTAATTTTCTTCAATTCTCTTTCCACAAATCTAATCAAATATAATATTTGATCATTGTAATCAGTTTCTTGTACTCTTCTCGTCGATTTTAATAAAAGCCCTCTCTTAAAGTGGATGTACACTAACACAACGTTAGTGGAACCACAATAAATCGCGGTGTGATTTATTTTATGTTATTGCTTTGATTTCTATATTGCTTGTTTCGAATTGTGATCGGATTTGGATGGGTTGAGATTTAGATTGAGTTATTGATTAGTTGTTTTTACACTTCTTACCATGATCTCGTCTTCTGCTGTGCTTTTGGGGTTTTGATTTGAGTGGTTAGAATTCTGTCACAACATATATAATGTAGTAGACAAAAAGTCGATTCATAAGACACATAGATTGGCTGTTCGATATGAGAGTTAAGTAGGCAAACACACTAGCTTAAGAGAGAAGTGAGATAGCATACAAGCAAAATGTAATTTTGCTTCAGGCTCTCAATGCTCTTTCCCAGCATATGAAGTTTTTCAAAAGCTCAATATGTTTGCAAGTATTTGTAACTTCATGAAATTTTTTCTTTAAAAGTGGATCTGGAAAAACATCATTTTGTGACTTTTAATAGGATATATTTGATATGATGGGCTATATTAGGATATATTTCCTGGAACTTTCATATCAAATATATCCTAATATAACCCGTCATATTAAATATATCCTATTAACTTTCAGCGTCAGTTTCAAGTGCTACAAAGGAAAAACGGATCTGATGAACCAAAAGCTTGCGCGTCTCTAAAAAGTGTGATATCTAAACCATTTTATATAGCATTATGAAAGCGTCAATATATTAATTTCTTGCTTGAGGAAATAAAAAATTAACAGCAAATACTTTTGTTCCTTTGTAGGAGATGATGGAAAGATCAACTGTTTAGATGGTTTATTGCAAATATCAACCCTAGGAGAAGGGAAGAACCACCCTCTAACTTATGTTGTTTTTGTGTTGGTGATGATATCAATGAAATAGATTAGTTAAGATACTAAGGTAAGGTATTTATTGTGTCTGCCTCAAAGTTCTCTCGTCTCTAAAGAGAAAGGAAGTACTTTATGCAATGTCGGTGTTACTAGATATAAAAATAAGAAATAGTACATGAATAATTTCAAAATTCATTTTAGCTTTTATTAAGTTGTCTATCTTCAAGAAGAATGTAGCACATATATAATATAAGTTGATATTCAGGTCCTACCATGCAGGAATAACAGTAAATTATATATGCATATAATTAGGGTCTTGACTTGATTATTTCTTTTCTTTATTTGTAGATGTTTTAACACCCTTCAGCCAACCCAACAGCGGTGGTACGACGTCGAGTCTAGATTTAGTTTGACAATTTTGCTCCAGTAAGTGGCTTTGTCAATTTTTCTGCCGTTTGGTCTATTGTTGATATATATATATATAGGACATCCAAATCTCGTTGAGAAACTTTATCAATTACAAAATGGAATCAACTTCTACGTGTTTGGATGGAAAATTGGATTTGTAGTCAAATATTTTGCTCCAATATTGTCACACCATAATCTAGGTGGTAATAGAAGTTCAAGGCCGAGCTAATATATTAGTTACTACAACCATGTAAGTTCAACGGTTGCATTTGCTAAGGCTTTGCATTCGGCTTTCGTTGATGACCTTGCACCTGTTACTTGCTTAAGAAAACTCCATGAGATAAGAGCAGATCCAAAATATATTACATATCCACTTGTAGATTTGTGATCATTGATATCTCCAGTCTAATCTACATCACCAAAAGCTTGAAGAATATTTTGATGCGAAGCACTAATCAATAATTCATATCCTAGAGTATATTTGAGATACCGTAAGATGCGCTTTACAACAATCCATTGTTTCATGGTTGGTTGAAGCATGAATTGACATTCACAGCTAACTGCGAATGCTATGTCGGGTCAAGTTAATGTTGCATATTGTAGAGCTCCAACCACACGTCTATGTGATGTAGTATTAGCCAATGGTTTGCTTGATGTCATACTTAATTTTGTCGTGAAAGTCATGAAAGAAGAAACGGGTTTGGCGCCATCCATGTGTATTTTAGTGAGAAGATCGTGTATATATTTTCTTTTGAGTTAAGAATAAACCTTTACTTCCTCGAATTACTTCAACGAGTTCATGCACATCACCAATGTGACGACCCGGAATTTTAAGCAATATCAATTTAATAATCTTTGTTAATAATTTAATTGATTTGATCATTTTACATTATAAATTGACAAGTTAAATCTATTTTAAGGGTTAATGATAATAATTTGTTAATATCTGTTCATATTTTTCTTTGCAATATGAATAGGCAAGATTAAATTCTTTTGAAAGCTGATAATAATTTGATTTTGAAATATTTATTTTGGTAAATAAGAAGTTTTAATGTAATAAACTTTGTATTCAAATTATAATATATATGAATGTATATATATTGTGATTTGGTATTTGTTTTAAAATTTAATTTGGAAATTAATAAATTTAATATTATAATGTTTCTATTTGAAATGTGTATATATATATATTTGTATATATATATTTGAAATAGAAGAATTTTTAATTTAAATTCAACAAGAGATTTTCAAACTTTAATATGTATATAATTTGAGATTTGAAATGATAATTTGATTTAATGTCTTTGAAATGATATTTAAGATTTAAATTTTAAATAATAAAGTTAATTTCTTATTTTATAAACATATATTTTAACTTTTGTTTTTAATAAGATAAAAGTTGTTTTAAAAATTTATATAAAGAGATAAACTAAGTTTTTCAATTTATAAACAAATGATAAACATTAAATTGATTTAAAATATAAGTTATTCCATTATGAGTTTACTTTTAAGGTATTTACTAAAGTCTAAAGTTTATTTGTACATGATAAAAACATTTTTATAATATTTCATAAATACATTGTACATAACCTAAATAGATTATTAAAAAGAAGATTTTATTTTAAACATTTATAAACATAAGAAATAACATTTGTAAATATGGATTAAACACAAAAATATTTATAAAACATTTAATAAACATTGAAAATAACACTTGTCAACATATAGGCTTAGGTGTAAGATTCTTATAACATTAAGGTGACAAATGTCCTTTTCTTTAATAACATAATTTAAAATTTTAATTGTAATTAAAAGATGGATTTTATTCTTCAGCTGAATATTTTCTCATTTCAACAAAAATGCAAATCAAAACAAAGTTGAAAGAAGTAAACTGTAAAGAAATCTGAAACTTGTTAAATCTGGAAATAAGAAGATGGAGGCATGTTCAAATCAGAGAATATGTAGAAAAATTTTCAATAGCAACTGTAGAATATATAAACAACATCAATGCAATCTGAAATCAAGCAATTCAGAAGATTTATCAACATGCAAAACCAAAATACAGTAGCTAGTTCTAATTCATGAGCATGCAGTGGAATTCAATAAGCCTGGAAAGAAGAAATGCAGTTCCCTGTCCTCTGCATTAATCAGGTGAGTAAAACGAATTTTTAAAAACAGTTTTAAATTTTTAATTTCCTTTTGTTCTTGTGTATGGAATCTTGATGGATTGATTTGATTCTTGGATTTAATTGTTGCATGATGAAGTATGAAAGATTTATGATATTTAGATGTCTGTAACCATAAATATGCTCTGTAAACTATAGCAGGTTTCAAATAAATTCAATAACTTGGATTTGAATGCAAATCTGCTTGAGTTTTGTTTACTAATGTTGATTGAAATCACATAAGTCATCATCTAAAAATAATTTCAAGATTTTACATTGAATAGTTTATTTAAAATAATTGGATTTACAGTGAATGTCAAATTTAGTCAAAATTTCATGAATTCAATTTTAAATTTTGGATTCATAATTGGATTGAGAATGGAAAGTAATGATTTTTAGTGTTTGAATCACAATTTTTAAAGGAGTAATTTGTGAGCAATTTGGGATTTAATGATTTGGGAACTTTTGCCAAATCACGGCAAACTACGGCGAGGTTGACGTCGTAGTTGAACTCGGAGATGGAGTAGACTTCTATGAACACACGAAAAATGGTCCATGAATTTTCTGTTGAGCGTGATGGCCGTGATTCGATCAAATAGGGTTTTGCTTCCAGTTCATTCTATCTCTGTTCATTTTTTTAAATCGCGACTTCGTGGGCAATCGTGAGGCTATCGCGAGGGGTTAGGGAGATGAGGGGAAGTGAGAGGAAGCTGCGGTGATGGTGGCGTGGTCTCCGGTGAAGGGGATGGTCGGCGGTGGGAAATTTTCTGGCTACTGTGTTTCGAGTCTGTTGGGTTCGAGCGTGATATTTTCGTGTGTGATTCGAATTGGATTTCTGGGTTGAGCATTGGAGTGGAGGAGATGAACGTGACTTGTGGTGGTCGGAATGGTGGTCGTTGGCGATGGGGAACTCGGTGCACGTTGCACGGTGGGGTGGTATCAGTTGCTGTTGGGTTGAATGGGAGAAGATGGTGAAGAACTCGAAGCAGGCACCGTGTTTTGTGATGTGGAACTCGAAGCAAAGGGAAGGCAGGGGAGACTCGGGATGTTACTGGGTGTTTTGTTGGCTTACTCGAGTTATAACTTGGTTACTCGAATATTCTAATATCCAGACTTTAGGACTTGATGTTTAAGTTGTAACTCAAAGAATTTGTTTTTAGGAATAAGGTTTTTAATCGAAATGGGTTAAACAAGTTTCAGATTAAATTTGTTTTCAAAGTTGTGTCTTAAAAACATGATTATATATATATTTTAAATATGGAAATTTTAAAATAAAATAGGTGGGTTTGAAATAAAGTTTATGTTAAACTTTATTTAAATAGATTTGGGAAAAGTTTAAAAGATTTAAAGTTCAATTTAAAATATGTCTAAATTTAATTGATTTCTAAATCATTATATTTTATTTAAATTAAGTTTAATGATTTAGAATTTGATAATCAATTGTAATAAGAATTATCTTTAGTTATTTTGAATTTGATTTAATTAAAGATAATTAAATTTGTAAAGATAATTGAGATAATTAAATTAATTTTAATTATCAAGTTTTAATTATGAATAAATGATTTAATTAAGATAAGGTTTCTTAATTAAGAATCTTTTAATATAATAAGTTAAGAATCATTTAATTTATTTTAAATGATTAAGTTAAATAATTAATTAAATGATTAATTTGTGATTAATTAAGATAATCACTTTGGATTAATCTAATTACTTAGGGAAGTAATTAAAGTAAATAAGAGATTAATTACAGAAGGTAATTAAGTAAGGGATAATTACTTTATTAAAAGTAATTAAGTAATGTGATTAGGTATTAATCACTTTAGTTATTAATTAAAGAATTAATTAATAATTAGTTAAAGATTTAAATTATTTGGTTAATGATTGATTAATCAAAGAATTAAGAATAATTAATTAAGTAATTAATTACTTGTGAAAGTAATTAATTAAGAAGGAATTTAATTAATGATGTAATCATTAATTAATGAAAATAATTAATTAATTGTTAATTAATAATTTAAGAATAATTAATTTATAATTAAGTTTTAATTACTAAATGTAATTAAAAGTAATTAATCAAAGGTAATTAATTTAATAGTAATTAATCAAAGGTGATTAATTTAATAGTAATTAATCAAAGGTGATTAATTTAAAAGTAATTAATCAAGTGTGATTAATTAAAAATGATTAATCAAGTGTAATTGATTAAAGATAATTAAGGAATAATTATCAGAATAATTAGAGAATAATTAATCAAGGTTGATTAATTTAGAAGTAATTAAGAGGTAATTACTTAGAATAATTTTGGGAGTAATTAATCAGGATGATTAATTAATTTGGTAATTAAGCAATAATTACTTATAGTAATTAAGTGATAATTAATCAGGGAAGATTAATTGAGTTGGGTAATTAAGTGTTGTTAGTTAATTAATTTGTAATTAATTAATGAATAGTATTGGATTGAAGATAATCCAAGTGTTTAATGAAGAATTAATTTAATTTAAGGATTAATTAAATTAATCGAGTTTGAATCAAACTTGTTTATGAATGGTTAATGATTGGATGATATATCATTGGATGAGTGATGATATTGGTTGTTGTTGGATGATATTGATTGATATGTGATGATGTGATTATGCTATATCTGATTTTGATATATATGCTGCTATGTGATGAATAGATGCATGTGATATTAAATGCTTATCAATCTGTGTTATGAATACATCCATTTATGTTAAGTGATATTTTATGAAATATCTATTGTTTAAATCCCTTAAGTACAACTTGGACATTAAAATGGCGTTTGGTTTCGATGAGACCGGGATCGGGTTTCCATATTTGGATATCCGAAAACCACATCGATTCCAATTAAACGTTGGACGTTAATCCAAGTGGAGCGAGTGAAGACTCGAGGTGTAAGGGCTATACGTCAGTATAACTCTGTGGGTGATTCCGTAATGAGTTTGACGGAATAGTGCTTATAGGTTCGAGATGGTGGTTTTAGAGTGCAAGGGCTATGGTCGTTGACTCTGAGGGTGATTCCAAAATGAGTGCAACGAGATAGTGCCTTCGGTTTCGTTCGAACCCGGAACGAACTTGTATGGATTGAATGCTTTCAGCACATCGTCAGGCGGACGATGAGCATTCTAAGATGATTGGTCCTATAAAGGTAATCGCAGCCTCAAGCCTCATCAACCGGGAATGGCTAAAACAGGGGAGGTGCAGCAAGGCTTCGTGGGTCGCGCCCACTGGAGGGCAAGATACATCCCTGTCTAGAGGTCCCTTTATATTTCGGCTGTGTGGGCAGTTGGAACTGCAGCCAACTGCGGGGTGGTCTTGTTCGGGACCGTTCAGTAAGGAACGGTGCCGGTCTTGTGTTGCAGGGGATGAAGGGAGTAATCCTCGGTACGGTGATCTAGGCCACGTACTGTGACGGGCGGTACCCCAGTAGCCCTGCCATTGTTGGAAACCCATTTTCCCTACGAGACCCTACGGTTTTGTTTGTATTACCCACATTTGTGGCTAGTAGCTGGAATTTAATGAATGTAACAATTTCGGCTATTTCATATTTACTTGAAAACCCTAGACACTATTATAATATCACTGGATTTCCTATCAAATGTTTTGGTTAGCGTAAGGTAAAAACTTTTCCATGTTTATGTGTGGGAAGTCTTACGTGATACCTTTTGTTTCCAAAGGATTTTCTAAAGTTAAGCAATCTTAAACCGTTTACTCACACCAGACCCCTGTCTGACCCAAGTGTTTATTTTCTGTTTTATTAAACTCTTGGGTACTCATATTATATATGAGTAGTCAAGTGATTCAGGTTATCTCTTGACGAATTCTGGAGGAGCTTTGGAGCAGGAGGCTTCAGCGTGTAGATATGGTTAGAGTTTCCGCTGTGTGTTTTTCTGTTGTTGTCTTGTATTGTATTAGACAGAATGTTATAACTGTCTTTATTGAGATGTTTAGTTGTGTACTCTGATGTATATGATACTCTGTATATGTTCTATATTATATTTAAATCGTTCCGCTGTGAGATTCTGATGTGTTGTTTTCTCTTTCTTCTCTTTCTTTTCTTCTTCTATCCCTTTCTTTCTTAATTAGTGATGCGATTTTCCGGTAGTGGAAAGTCGGGTCGCTACAGCTGGTATCAGAGCGTTAGGTTGAGTGAATACCTAGGCTCTGGAGTGGTGTCTATTTTGAGAGAGCGTACTTGTAATTTTTATATAAATATATATTTATATATCTACCTAATCTGTTGGGTTATCTGTTCGGATTTTCCAACATAGGTTATAAAGGTAGATAAGGTAGAAGTGTGTGGAACACGACTACCACTATTGGTTGAGGTTTATATGTTGTAGTTGGAGGTGTTTATCGAGATTGTAGACCTAATACTATCTCGAATAAGTTTTGTGGATTGGTGAAAGAATTTCTTTGAGTCCAGAGGAAGTCTTTTTCAAGAATTGGAATATGTTCTTGAAGTGTGAGGTTGATTTGCTCTCGAATGAGCGGGATTTCCAAGAGTTGAGTTGTCAGCTAAATAGAAGCTAGAGGTGGTATCTTGATAGCTTCAAGAAGGAATAGCTGTGTGATGAGATGCAGTATCCACAGATGGTTCTGATGATGTTTCTTTTGGAGCCAGATTTAGATGGTGTTGGAAGAGCACTGATGTCTACTGCAAGGAAGATGCAGATGTTTAGAGATTCTTTGGATCTCAAGTAAGGGTATCTTATCTTTATTGAAGTAGGAGACTAAGGTCGATGAGTTACCTCATTTCGGACATGGTCTCATTTGTGATAAGTGGCTGGTGTTTGGTTTGGAGCCGAGTTTCTTTGAGGAGATGTCTACTCGTCTCAAGGATGTTTTAGAGGATTTGGATGATAGTTTTGTGTTTCAAGGAGCTTTTGGTTAAGGAAGACCCTTGGTTTAGCTGTATCATTGAAGTGGAGTCCGGAAGTAGCAGTATGGATCTTTTTCTTTGATGATTCAGTAATCAATCTTTGGAATTCTACTATCAGCAGACAAGGCAGATGGTGAAGGCTTATTCTTTTCTTTTGGGAGGCTCAGCAGAGCGAGATATTTGTTGGAAGTGATCTATCAGTTTCTGATTGGTGAGCCATTCTTGAAGATTGGTCTTGGATAGGAAAAGCTGTTCTAGTTGGGAAGACAGTTCTTTGGAACCAGAACTGAGTAGGATCGCAAAAGTGACTTGCGATTTGTTTGGGAATCTTGGAGTATTCTTGGTTTGAGATTGAAGCATCTCAAGCAGAGGTGGAAGCTATGGAAGTAGTCAGAGGGTTTCCTGATGTTTTTGAGGAATTCAGAAGTTGACCCGAATCAGAGATTGAGTTCTCTTATCGACCTGGAATTCAGGAGTAATATTGATGGTTCAACCATATAGTGGGATGACTCTTAGAGCGAGAAGAGTTTGGTGTGGCAGCTCAGGATCCTTTGGATTGATCATCTTATTCTATGTTGAGATTCTGCTAAGATGTTTTGACCAAGTGGAATGGTCGTTGAGATTTTTATGAGTCGAATGAACTGAGTATGGAGAAAGATTTTGCTTTTGTTCTTCGATAGCATTCTTATCTGCTCTAGATCAGAGTTGTGCAGCGAAAGCAAGTTGGGAATTATTCTGGAATGGGAACAACCGGATGTTGCAGTAGAGGATTTCTACAGGAAATTCAAGTATGAGGAATTTTCTAGATTTGAAGGTTTGATTGTCAAGTGCAACTGTTTGGTTATGCCAGATAGGAGATATAGGTTTGAAGTCCATTGATGTTTATGGTATAGAGCTGTGGAATGGATTTCAGCAGATTATTTTTGGAAAGGCATTTTGTTGAGTAGGACCTGGAGATTTGGTTTGAGTTGATGCTGTTGTTTCTTGAAGCAGTCAGCAAGGGTTAGGCTGATCAGGAATATTGAAGGTGACTCAGAGCATCTGAAGAGTTGTGCAGATAGAATTGAGGAGATTTTGGAATGTGCAGTTAGATTTTGAATATTGATTGGGTTTTATCCAATCAAAGGAGATACAAGAATGGGTAATACTGGAGAGTTAGCTTTGAAGGTATTTGGAGTTTTATCTGTGATCTCTAGAGATTTGATTTTGATCTACAGGATTGAATTGCCAGTTTGGATAGCTGGAATTCATTGTATTTCACATATCTCTGGGGAATATGTGTATGATTCTTTGAGTGATAGAATCAGCAGTTCAGAAAGGAATCTGGTAGTTGAGTTGGATTTGGGATTAGTCTGGTATCTTGTTCAGATTTGTAGAATCAGGTGAGGGAGTTCTTGGTTTTAGTAGTGTAGTTAGTTAAGATTTGTAGAGCGAGTATTCTAGTATAGGTATCTGGAAAACTCTAGATAATATTAGGAAGTTCTATTCAGAATTTTTCTGAAATAGATAAATTGTTTGTTTGTTTGAATTGGATGCTATTATTGATAATATATGATTGATTGTTTGATTGCTGTTTGAAATTTAAAATCTTTATCTGGGTTATTAAATTAGCTTTGCTTTTAAATTTCGGGGACGAAATTCTTTTAAGGGGGGAGGAATGTGACGACCCGGAATTTTAAGCAATATCAATTTAATAATCTTTGTTAATAATTTAATTGATTTGATCATTTTACATTATAAATTGACAAGTTAAATCTATTTTAAGGGTTAATGATAATAATTTGTTAATATCTGTTCATATTTTTCTTTGCAATATGAATAGGCAAGATTAAATTCTTTTGAAAGCTGATAATAATTTGATTTTGAAATATTTATTTTGGTAAATAAGAAGTTTTAATGTAATAAACTTTGTATTCAAATTATAATATATATGAATGTATATATATTGTGATTTGGTATTTGTTTTAAAATTTAATTTGGAAATTAATAAATTTAATATTATAATGTTTCTATTTGAAATGTGTATATATATATATTTGTATATATATATTTGAAATAGAAGAATTTTTAATTTAAATTCAACAAGAGATTTTCAAACTTTAATATGTATATAATTTGAGATTTGAAATGATAATTTGATTTAATGTCTTTGAAATGATATTTAAGATTTAAATTTTAAATAATAAAGTTAATTTCTTATTTTATAAACATATATTTTAACTTTTGTTTTTAATAAGATAAAAGTTGTTTTAAAAATTTATATAAAGAGATAAACTAAGTTTTTCAATTTATAAACAAATGATAAACATTAAATTGATTTAAAATATAAGTTATTCCATTATGAGTTTACTTTTAAGGTATTTACTAAAGTCTAAAGTTTATTTGTACATGATAAAAACATTTTTATAATATTTCATAAATACATTGTACATAACCTAAATAGATTATTAAAAAGAAGATTTTATTTTAAACATTTATAAACATAAGAAATAACATTTGTAAATATGGATTAAACACAAAAATATTTATAAAACATTTAATAAACATTGAAAATAACACTTGTCAACATATAGGCTTAGGTGTAAGATTCTTATAACATTAAGGTGACAAATGTCCTTTTCTTTAATAACATAATTTAAAATTTTAATTGTAATTAAAAGATGGATTTTATTCTTCAGCTGAATATTTTCTCATTTCAACAAAAATGCAAATCAAAACAAAGTTGAAAGAAGTAAACTGTAAAGAAATCTGAAACTTGTTAAATCTGGAAATAAGAAGATGGAGGCATGTTCAAATCAGAGAATATGTAGAAAAATTTTCAATAGCAACTGTAGAATATATAAACAACATCAATGCAATCTGAAATCAAGCAATTCAGAAGATTTATCAACATGCAAAACCAAAATACAGTAGCTAGTTCTAATTCATGAGCATGCAGTGGAATTCAATAAGCCTGGAAAGAAGAAATGCAGTTCCCTGTCCTCTGCATTAATCAGGTGAGTAAAACGAATTTTTAAAAACAGTTTTAAATTTTTAATTTCCTTTTGTTCTTGTGTATGGAATCTTGATGGATTGATTTGATTCTTGGATTTAATTGTTGCATGATGAAGTATGAAAGATTTATGATATTTAGATGTCTGTAACCATAAATATGCTCTGTAAACTATAGCAGGTTTCAAATAAATTCAATAACTTGGATTTGAATGCAAATCTGCTTGAGTTTTGTTTACTAATGTTGATTGAAATCACATAAGTCATCATCTAAAAATAATTTCAAGATTTTACATTGAATAGTTTATTTAAAATAATTGGATTTACAGTGAATGTCAAATTTAGTCAAAATTTCATGAATTCAATTTTAAATTTTGGATTCATAATTGGATTGAGAATGGAAAGTAATGATTTTTAGTGTTTGAATCACAATTTTTAAAGGAGTAATTTGTGAGCAATTTGGGATTTAATGATTTGGGAACTTTTGCCAAATCACGGCAAACTACGGCGAGGTTGACGTCGTAGTTGAACTCGGAGATGGAGTAGACTTCTATGAACACACGAAAAATGGTCCATGAATTTTCTGTTGAGCGTGATGGCCGTGATTCGATCAAATAGGGTTTTGCTTCCAGTTCATTCTATCTCTGTTCATTTTTTTAAATCGCGACTTCGTGGGCAATCGTGAGGCTATCGCGAGGGGTTAGGGAGATGAGGGGAAGTGAGAGGAAGCTGCGGTGATGGTGGCGTGGTCTCCGGTGAAGGGGATGGTCGGCGGTGGGAAATTTTCTGGCTACTGTGTTTCGAGTCTGTTGGGTTCGAGCGTGATATTTTCGTGTGTGATTCGAATTGGATTTCTGGGTTGAGCATTGGAGTGGAGGAGATGAACGTGACTTGTGGTGGTCGGAATGGTGGTCGTTGGCGATGGGGAACTCGGTGCACGTTGCACGGTGGGGTGGTATCAGTTGCTGTTGGGTTGAATGGGAGAAGATGGTGAAGAACTCGAAGCAGGCACCGTGTTTTGTGATGTGGAACTCGAAGCAAAGGGAAGGCAGGGGAGACTCGGGATGTTACTGGGTGTTTTGTTGGGTTACTCGAGTTATAACTTGGTTACTCGAATATTCTAATATCCAGACTTTAGGACTTGATGTTTAAGTTGTAACTCAAAGAATTTGTTTTTAGGAATAAGGTTTTTAATCGAAATGGGTTAAACAAGTTTCAGATTAAATTTGTTTTCAAAGTTGTGTCTTAAAAACATGATTATATATATATTTTAAATATGGAAATTTTAAAATAAAATAGGTGGGTTTGAAATAAAGTTTATGTTAAACTTTATTTAAATAGATTTGGGAAAAGTTTAAAAGATTTAAAGTTCAATTTAAAATATGTCTAAATTTAATTGATTTCTAAATCATTATATTTTATTTAAATTAAGTTTAATGATTTAGAATTTGATAATCAATTGTAATAAGAATTATCTTTAGTTATTTTGAATTTGATTTAATTAAAGATAATTAAATTTGTAAAGATAATTGAGATAATTAAATTAATTTTAATTATCAAGTTTTAATTATGAATAAATGATTTAATTAAGATAAGGTTTCTTAATTAAGAATCTTTTAATATAATAAGTTAAGAATCATTTAATTTATTTTAAATGATTAAGTTAAATAATTAATTAAATGATTAATTTGTGATTAATTAAGATAATCACTTTGGATTAATCTAATTACTTAGGGAAGTAATTAAAGTAAATAAGAGATTAATTACAGAAGGTAATTAAGTAAGGGATAATTACTTTATTAAAAGTAATTAAGTAATGTGATTAGGTATTAATCACTTTAGTTATTAATTAAAGAATTAATTAATAATTAGTTAAAGATTTAAATTATTTGGTTAATGATTGATTAATCAAAGAATTAAGAATAATTAATTAAGTAATTAATTACTTGTGAAAGTAATTAATTAAGAAGGAATTTAATTAATGATGTAATCATTAATTAATGAAAATAATTAATTAATTGTTAATTAATAATTTAAGAATAATTAATTTATAATTAAGTTTTAATTACTAAATGTAATTAAAAGTAATTAATCAAAGGTAATTAATTTAATAGTAATTAATCAAAGGTGATTAATTTAATAGTAATTAATCAAAGGTGATTAATTTAAAAGTAATTAATCAAGTGTGATTAATTAAAAATGATTAATCAAGTGTAATTGATTAAAGATAATTAAGGAATAATTATCAGAATAATTAGAGAATAATTAATCAAGGTTGATTAATTTAGAAGTAATTAAGAGGTAATTACTTAGAATAATTTTGGGAGTAATTAATCAGGATGATTAATTAATTTGGTAATTAAGCAATAATTACTTATAGTAATTAAGTGATAATTAATCAGGGAAGATTAATTGAGTTGGGTAATTAAGTGTTGTTAGTTAATTAATTTGTAATTAATTAATGAATAGTATTGGATTGAAGATAATCCAAGTGTTTAATGAAGAATTAATTTAATTTAAGGATTAATTAAATTAATCGAGTTTGAATCAAACTTGTTTATGAATGGTTAATGATTGGATGATATATCATTGGATGAGTGATGATATTGGTTGTTGTTGGATGATATTGATTGATATGTGATGATGTGATTATGCTATATCTGATTTTGATATATATGCTGCTATGTGATGAATAGATGCATGTGATATTAGATGCTTATCAATCTGTGTTATGAATACATCCATTTATGTTAAGTGATATTTTATGAAATATCTATTGTTTAAATCCCTTAAGTACAACTTGGACATTAAAATGGCGTTTGGTTTCGATGAGACCGGGATCGGGTTTCCATATTTGGATATCCGAAAACCACATCGATTCCAATTAAACGTTGGACGTTAATCCAAGTGGAGCGAGTGAAGACTCGAGGTGTAAGGGCTATACGTCAGTATAACTCTGTGGGTGATTCCGTAATGAGTTTGACGGAATAGTGCTTATAGGTTCGAGATGGTGGTTTTAGAGTGCAAGGGCTATGGTCGTTGACTCTGAGGGTGATTCCAAAATGAGTGCAACGAGATAGTGCCTTCGGTTTCGTTCGAACCCGGAACGAACTTGTATGGATTGAATGCTTTCAGCACATCGTCAGGCGGACGATGAGCATTCTAAGATGATTGGTCCTATAAAGGTAATCGCAGCCTCAAGCCTCATCAACCGGGAATGGCTAAAACAGGGGAGGTGCAGCAAGGCTTCGTGGGTCGCGCCCACTGGAGGGCAAGATACATCCCTGTCTAGAGGTCCCTTTATATTTCGGCTGTGTGGGCAGTTGGAACTGCAGCCAACTGCGGGGTGGTCTTGTTCGGGACCGTTCAGTAAGGAACGGTGCCGGTCTTGTGTTGCAGGGGATGAAGGGAGTAATCCTCGGTACGGTGATCTAGGCCACGTACTGTGACGGGCGGTACCCCAGTAGCCCTGCCATTGTTGGAAACCCATTTTCCCTACGAGACCCTACGGTTTTGTTTGTATTACCCACATTTGTGGCTAGTAGCTGGAATTTAATGAATGTAACAATTTCGGCTATTTCATATTTACTTGAAAACCCTAGACACTATTATAATATCACTGGATTTCCTATCAAATGTTTTGGTTAGCGTAAGGTAAAAACTTTTCCATGTTTATGTGTGGGAAGTCTTACGTGATACCTTTTGTTTCCAAAGGATTTTCTAAAGTTAAGCAATCTTAAACCGTTTACTCACACCAGACCCCTGTCTGACCCAAGTGTTTATTTTCTGTTTTATTAAACTCTTGGGTACTCATATTATATATGAGTAGTCAAGTGATTCAGGTTATCTCTTGACGAATTCTGGAGGAGCTTTGGAGCAGGAGGCTTCAGCGTGTAGATATGGTTAGAGTTTCCGCTGTGTGTTTTTCTGTTGTTGTCTTGTATTGTATTAGACAGAATGTTATAACTGTCTTTATTGAGATGTTTAGTTGTGTACTCTGATGTATATGATACTCTGTATATGTTCTATATTATATTTAAATCGTTCCGCTGTGAGATTCTGATGTGTTGTTTTCTCTTTCTTCTCTTTCTTTTCTTCTTCTATCCCTTTCTTTCTTAATTAGTGATGCGATTTTCCGGTAGTGGAAAGTCGGGTCGCTACAACCAAATTCTTTAATTGTAAATTCATTTCCAAGTTGATTAGTGAAATAATCAATCATCATTTGATCATTTCTTGTTACAGTCATATCATCCACATAAGACAATATGTCAATAATTGTTACATCCTTCCTAAAGTTGAATAAAGGTGCATCAGTTTTTGATGATTGAAATTTAAGTTCTGAATGTTTATCACTGAGACGTTGAAGCCATGCATGTGGCGCCTGCTTTTGCAGTATACTATTTTCTCTAAGATGTTTTGTAAAATATTATAAAAATGACTTAAATATACAAATATTCTTTGTTTTAGCAGATCCCCTCGTGCCTTGCACTGCGGTACAACCCGTCTAATAGGAATTGTAACACATTTGTACTTGCATAATGTAAATAAATCACTAAGCAAATATCATGCACAAAATAGTTTTTTTCATCCTTACAATTCAATCCTTATCATATTGATCCTAAAAAAATTGATAGAGTTGAAGGTATATCCTAAGAGCAATCTGTAATTTATCATAACTTATTAACGATGTAATAAAATCTCATTTGAATTAAAATGTGTTTATGTTTTATTATATATATGTTATATTGTGATACATTAATTAAATAAATAATTTAAATATATTTAATAGAAAATTCTTAAATAATATGTATGTGATAGTAATTACAAAATGTTGTGATGATGGTAAATTTGTCACATTAAATAATAACATATTGTTTTAAATATGTATGGTCAAGATGTTTTGAGAAATGACATCGATACATCCATTGGGACCAGAGTGCGTAACGCTTTCCAAACGTTGGTCAGTGTAGTACGCATGCCTGCAGGAAGCACTAAGAGGGTACGTACTGATATTTGCTGATGGACCTACTCGTTCGAATATGGACACCAAAACCAAATTACATAAGTTCTAAAGTGATATGGTATTGACGAAAAGAATCGGCGTATATAATCATTACTAAAAGGTACTGCTTGAATTTGTAAAATTATATTTTACCGATCAGATTTATAAGCAATGAATTAAGTCAAACTGTCACACCACTAGGTAAGGTGAAGTGTGAACATTAGTATTTAAAATTTTTAAATATTACTCGACTGGCTAAATTCATACTCGTGTGCCACACAGCTGAATCTATTTAATCTCCGAAGCAGAACTCACTACAACAAAAATACCCTATTACAACGCCCTTTTTACAACGGGCATTGGTTGCCCGTTGTAATAGATGGCTATTATAACGGTCCATTCAGGTCCGTTGTAAAAGATGTCATATATAACGCCCTTTTTACAACGAGCATTGGTTGCCCGTTGTAATAGAAGGCTATTACAACGGTCTATTACGACCCGTTGTAATAGGTGTCAATTTTACAACGGGCTAAAAACGTCCGTTGTAATTGCTGCGACTCAAAACCCTAGTTTTCAATTAAAAAAACAAGGCCGGCGTTTTATTTTATTTCTTTCCTCTATTGCTCTGTAAAAATGTTGGCCGATCGTTCCTCTTTTGCTCGAAATTAGGGCTTTGGGAAAAATTGACGTTGTCATCTTCAATTTCTCATCGAATGATGATTTACGTGCGTCCTTTGTCGATCGATGCTCTCTTCCTTTGCCGGTTCGAACCCCTATATTTTCGTCCTTATATTTTATACGAATTCGTATAAAATTTGAACGATCTCTTCGAAAATAGAATTCTCCTAAATCACGAAGAATTAAACGATGCCGTCTGCGACATTAACTTCTCTAAGTGAAGGATAATTTTTGGTGTGAATTTGAGACTGTGCGATGGTGGTCGTAGTGGTGGGTTCCAAACTAGGGTTAGATATTAGTGACGATTCCGACAGAGTTAGGTCAGAGCGACTGTAGCGTTGGATTCAGGTCGAGAGGAACATCATCAGTGCATGTTTTGGAAGGTCGGAGAACAGTTGGGATCGTGTTGCTACTGTCTCCTGTAGCTATGATGGAGATGACGCATTTTTAATGGGTGGTCCAGGATAGTTGGCATTGGTGTAAGCGAGTCGGGTTGATGAAGAAAGAGTTATTGGTGAAGACGGGAGGTGATTTTGTGGTTCCTAGCTCTGTATCACCATGCTGCCGTGCATGACGATGGTGGTATGTACACATATATGTGTTGGAGGGAAGAATGTTTAGAAGTATAATAAGAGTAAGAACTGGATCCAGGTGAGTATCTTTATTTAACACTACATCTAAATGTTTGTATAAATTAAATAATGAAATGAACAAATGTGTTCGCGTGCTCTGTTATGCACATCAATGCGTGTGTATTTACGTATATGCGCATGTCATAGATGAAAGTAATCTACTAGAAATACATGCATATGCAAAGTTGTTATGTTGTACCAATTAAACTTATTATAATTACACCCGTAAGAAAATCTTCCTCACTCTTAATCTACCATAATAGCTTAAATCCATTTATTATATGGCATGTGATATGCCTTCCCATGTTCTCACCTTGGATACAATCCAAATACTAGCAATTTAGAATGCCAACTGAACCTTTTGCAACTCAATCCCTTAATAATGTCGATATGGTTTATTTAATTTGTATTAATTTTTTTCTACTTACAGTCCATATTTATATTTTTTGAATTTTCATGACGAAGAATTTTATTTGTTGAAGGTCTCATGACAGAGCTATTCAAAAAATTGATAAATGCTTCTAGAAATATTTATATATTTTTTGGATGCTGGCATTCCATGCAGATGACAATAGAAGGTTGATGATTTAAAAAGTCAATCAGCTAATACATAGACAAAAAGGAAAGTAAAGAAATAATGTTACTACAAAAAGGAAAGTATATCATAAATTTGATTATAGACAAAAGAGATGTTATGGATATTGCAAGTGGCAAGCATCTCTTCCTAAATCTAAGTAGTGTCATCTTACTTATTTGTTCTACTTATGTTGTAAATCTTAATCTAAGTTCCATATACATGTTTTGATCGAATTTCAAATCTATTTGTTGTTTCATTTTATTAATTGCAATCAAGCATGATTTACTAACATATAAAATCAAATCCTTAAGTTTCCTTAGTATTAAATAAATACATTTGTCATGTCTTACTAAATTCTTCACACCCTTCTTATTTCTTTCTATTTGATTTGGACTAAGTAACAATAGTACAATTCCTTAAATAATAAATAGAAGAGATGGTATAAACTGTCGGTTCGAAGGTATAAATTGGACTTAGTCATCCAATTTGAAATATGAAATATTCTTCAACCAACTATACACATCTGTCAAATATGCTCTATTAGTTTATTATGACGAATTGGATATTAAATTCTAAACACTCTGGTTTTTTTTTATTTCTCCAACTTGGTATATACGTCAATGTTTTATGTTTCCTTTATACAGTCCTAGACATAAAAATATGAATATTTCCCTCGCCAAATTTGGTGTATTAATAGTTATTACGTCTTTGTCAATGTTTAAAGTAATGGGTATAGCGATTATGTAATTATATAGATTAAATTCAATTTCCGAAAATTAAACACTTGCACATGTAATTGTGTGTAAAATAAAAATCATTTGATCATTACCGTGAAGCAATATTTAGCAGATTGGTTAAGTAGTTCTTTACTTTTTATCTTTATCTGACTATCGTAAAATCAATCTTTTTAAACTGTAATCTTAGTTACTTGCTTATAGTTATTATATTTTAAGTGGAATTTGATTTTATGAAATCGTATTGCTATTTTCTATTCAGATTTATATAATTTTACCCAAATGTTAATCAATTTTGATATCCACTTTTTGTTTCGAAAATTGCTCTTGAAAATTGTGGCACTTATTTGCATATCAATTTACACTGCTTCTAGATTTTATCACTAATTGTTTATTCATTAACATATAGTCGTTGAAAATTAACTTAAAATTTATGCAACTAAAGATACATGTTAGTATTGCTTTATTTTGCATGTATGTCAGTTGACCTGATCATAGTTTCCATTTTTTGTCCAATTATTGAACATGTTTCACCAAAATCTTTAGTAAAAGAATATCTTTCTTTTTCTAACAGTGACAAAGTCAATTTTTATGCATTTATCTTCCTTTAATCTTTACTTTATCGTTTTGAAATCTATCATTTTATGTTTTATCTGAACTGTTGACATAAGAATTGAAGTTAGCTAGCCATTATTCTAAAAATAAAAAAATACACAGTTTATTGTTTCTTCTGGCACACTGACTGCATTTGACTACGATAGTAAATAAAACCAGACCATCCAGTAAGTTGTGCTTTAGTTTTAATGTTTATTTTATTATTGGTGCACTGAAAAATAAAACTTCGCTGCAACTTTTACATAATATTATCATTTCACTGCAAAATAATACAGCTGCCATTGAATAGCATAAAATGAAAGAGGGTTACGGAGGTAAAAAGGCAGATACGTGATGGAAGAGTTTGAAAAGTGGAAGACGGAATGGAAGGGGTTAAGGATTAGAAGAGAACGAAGAAGTAGAAGTGAGAGATGAAGGTGGCGGTAGGAAACCTATGCCTATGTTTTTACATAGTTTTGCACATTCTAACCTGATTTTCTTAGCATCTTTCTACCATACTCCATCTTCGTTTTAGACTCCCAGCGATGCAGGAAGATTTGAGGAAGAGTGTGACAGCCTACTAGATGCTTTGTCATGTGTGGGTTGAGAATTACTTTGTTGTGATTTGCGGTGGGTTGACTTTTACAGCGAGGTGGGGGTTTCTCACATTTTTACAAATTCAATCCTCTGTTTTAATATATAAACCAGTTTCTCACATTTGCCCTAAGTATTATATGGTCTTTCCTAATTAGTTGTATGACCTAATGATGCAACTCAGACCAGGGTCGAAGAATTGCAAGCTATCATTTTCCAAGGCTTAAGTCGTTCACGACCTAAGCAAGGTGAAGACTTAGGTCGCCCACGACCTAAGGAGGTAAAATTAAGTCGTTTCCGACCTAACTGGAACCCAGAAGGAGAAGTTGCACCGAGTTCACGACCTAACTCAAACGGGTTACGACCTAATGGAAAGCGGCTGAAGGAAGAGGCAACACTTGAGTTATTCTCTAGGTCGCTAACGGGTTACGAATCAACAAAGTCATGACCTAAAGCATCAGGACGTTATGAAGATGAAGCGCATGAAGGCCTTAAGTCGCTGAAGGCTAAGTCGCTGCAGGGTTATCTTCAGTAGGTCGGTCACGACCTATGTTAAGTCGTTGTGTCTTGAGTCATTTGTATTTTGGGTCGTTTGTTTTTAAGTGCCCCTGTTGTTGAGTCGTGTGGTCTTTATGTGATGAGCCATGGACGACTTATGAAAGGTCGGGTGTGATTTCGTTGTAATGTTGATGAGTCGTAATGTATGTGTTGTAATTGCTGTAACATGTGTTGTGATAAGTCGTAAGTCGGCATGTAGATAAGTCGGCCGACAATGTACTGTGTTGTAAGGGGGTTGAGTCGTGAGTCGTGAGTCGTGAGTCATGAGTCGTGAGTCGTGATGAGTCGTAAGTCGTGTACGACTTGTGGAGCCGGTTGTAAAATGCTATAAATAGGGAGTGTGTTGTACATTTTGAGGTGGTTGATTTTTGAATAAAACTTTGTTTGATTGCTGTGTACTTTCATCTAAATTGGTAGTTGAGTGTGATCTCCTATCTCCACTTTCGGTTAATCGAGTGCGCTCGATTCAACGATTGTTGAAGCCAATTCACGGTATCAAGTGCGATTGATCAACGTTTGAAGAATTGTAGATCTTCTTTCACGGCATCGTGCGCGATCAACGTGTCGAAGATAGCTAGAATTCGGTATCTTTGTGATCAACGAATTTGGGCATTTAAGTATCTTCAATCCACCGTTTGCTACTTTCATCGACCTGTATCGTTTTGTTATTATCCACTGCGTCAGTTTTGGTATCAGAGCTAGACTTAGCCAATCATAACTAAGCCAAGTCTTGGAGCCAAGAAGTTTGAAGTTGAAGTTGGTGTTCGTCTTGAAGTTGCAACAAGTTGGAAGTTTTCGATCCATTTCATTTTGGATCAAAGTGTGGAAGTTGTTTGAATTTGGCCGTGAGAGTTTGCACGCCAAAGTTTGATATTGAAATCGTGCTTTGTTAAAGTCGAGCGTACCTAAGCCTTGGGTCGTTACCTATTGCCGAGTTGAGTTGAACCGAGCTAAGGAGTTTGTGCGAGCTAGTGTTGAGCCGTACTTTATTTTGTTGAAGTTTGATTTGTAGAAGATTTGTGAAGTTTTGAAGTGTTTGTGAAGATCAATCATGCCACCAAGGAGAGCTAATCGTCATCAAAATGTTGACGCGTTGTATAGAAGAGAAGAAGCCGAGCAAATGGAACAACGTATTAATGAAAAATTTGATGAAGGTATTGGAAAGCTAGAAAAGTTGATGATTGATATGAATCAAACTCAAAGGAGGAGATCACCAATCTCGAACCATGGAGGAAACCGAGTTTCACCATCGGTTACGGAAGCGAGAAGGGTATCACCACAATCTTTTAGAGAAAGAAGAGAAACATCAATTTCATCAAGGAGAGATCACCATGACGATAGACATGAAGAGAGAAGAACTCCACATGAGTTTGAAGATGAGCCATATAGAGATGAAGAGAGACATAGTAGAAGAGACATGCGTGATCGAAGGGATGTTGATTGTCGAGATCGATATAGACATACATTTGATTGTAATGAAGAGGGTGATAGAGCTAGCATTCAATATCGAGATCGAGACCAAATTCGAAATTCATATCGGGATGTAGAAGATGATCATCGTTGGGAATCGGGTATGAAGATGGAAATTCCAGAATTCAAAGGTGGAATGGTTGCAGAAGAGTTTCTTGATTGGTTGTCTAATGTTGAAGAGATTTTTGATTTCAAGGAGGTTCCGGAGAATCGTCGAGTGAAGTTGGTTGCCACTAGGTTGAGGGGGAGAGCTTTGGCGTGGTGGCAGCAAACTAAACTTACAAGGGAGAGAATGGGAAAGACAAAGGTTGAATCTTGGGATAAGATGAAGAAGTTGATGAGGGCTACATTTTTACCTTACAACTATCAATCACTCATGTATCAAAGGTTGCAGAATCTAAGGCAAGGGACGAAGACTGTTAATGATTATGCTGATGAATTTTATCAACTGATTGCTCGAAATGACATTATGGAGACAGAGGAACAGCTGACTGCTAGATTTGTTGGAGGGTTGAGGATGCAGATTCAAGATATGGTGAATATGTTTGATCCTAGAAATGTAGCAGAAGCACATCAAAAGGCGTTGGCTTGGGAGAAGTAGGGAAGACGTGGAGGTGGTGTGTTTACAAGCTTCAATATTCAGAACAAGGGTGCTAGTGGGAGTTCCAATGTTTCGAAAGCTATCAGTAAACCAGTTGTGAATGAAGTTGCGAAGGCGAAGGTCAACAACAGTTTCAAATGTTACAATTGCCAGGAAGTGGGTCACAAGAGTAATGAAAGTCCGAAGCCGAAGAAACGAACTATGATTGCTGAAGTTGAAGGTGAGGATGTTGATGAAGGTTATCCTAGTCCAGTTGAGGAGAATGAACAGGATGTTGCGTAAGGAGATGAAGGATGTAATCTAATGATGAGGAGGTCTTGTTTAATACCAAAGCATGAAGAAGAAGCTAGTTGGTTGAGGAGTAACATCTTTCAGTCAACATGCACTATTCTGGGGAAGGTTTGTAAATTTGTGATTGATGCAGGAAGTTGTGACAATATTATTTCTACCGAAGCTGTGAGAAAATTGAAGTTGAAAACAGAGAAACACCCGAATGCTTACAAGTTAGCGTGGCTAAGAAAAGGAGGAGAAGTGAAGGTGGATAGGCGAGTTCAAGTTCCATTTTCTATTGGGAAGAAGTATAAAGACGAGATTTGGTGTGATGTGGTTGAGATGGATGTTTGTCACTTGCTTTTGGGAAGACCGTGGTAGTATGATCGAGCAGTGCAGCATGACGGTCGGACCAATAGCTACAGCTTTATGTTTGAAGGTGTTAAGATCATTTTGGTTCCAAAGAAGAGACAACAAGGAGAGAGCAAGTCAGAGGAAATTGAGGAGCTGAAGTCTTTGTTGACTTTGAAGGAATTCATCGAAGAAGTAAAGGAGAGTCCAGAGGTGTTTTTGTTGATTGGACGTGAAACGACTGAAACTGTTGAAATCCCAGAGGAAGTAAAGCCGGTATTGGAAGAATTCAGAGATGTGTTTCCTGAAGAGTTGCCAACGGAGTTACCACCGTTGCGGGATATTCAACATCAGATTGATCTTGTGCCAGGGGCAGTATTACCACACAAGCCACATTACTGGATGAGTCCTAAGGAGCATGAAGAACTGAGAAGGCAGGTGGAAGAATTGTTTGAACAAGGACGTGTCCAGGAGAGCTTGAGTCCTTGTGCAGTGCCAGCTTTATTGGTGCCCAAGAAGGATGGTTCGTGGAGGATGTGTACGGACAATCGGGCTTTGAACAAGATAACTGTGAGATACAGATTTCCTATGCCAAGGTTTAATGATTTGATTGACCAGTTGAGTGGAGCTGTTGTGTTTTCGAAGATTGACTTGAAGAGTGGATACCATCAGATTCGTATTAGACCGGGTGATGAGTGGAAGACTGCTTTCAAAACCAGGGAAGGTCTATACGATTGGTTGGTTATGCCGTTTGGTTTATCGAATGCACCGAGTACTTTTATGAGAGTGATGAACCAGATTTTCAGACCATACATTGGGAAGTTTGTGGTAGTTTACTTTGATGATATTTTGATCTACAGTGGGAGTATAGAAAAGCATGTCCAGCATTTGCGTGAAGTACTGTTGATTCTACGGCAGGAGAAATTTTATGCTGCAATGAAGAAGTGTGTGTTCATGACGCACAGTGTTTTGTTTCTGGGATATGTTCTATCGAAGGAAGAAATTCAAGTGGATGAAAGTAAAGTAGAAGCTGTCAGGAGTTGGCCACAACCCAAGACAATTACTGAAGTGAGGAGTTTTTATGGATTGGTATCTTTCTATCGAAGATTCATTTCACATTTTAGTAGTGTGATGGCACCTGTAACCGATTGTATGAAAGGGAAAAAGTTTGAGTGGTCGGAAGAAGCAGAGGTTGCTTTTGAGAAGATAAAGACACTATTGACGTCAGCACCAATTCTAGTTTTACCAGATTTTCAGTTGTTGTTTGAGTTACATACTGATGCGTCGAAGGTTGGAGTTGGTGGAGTTTTGAGTCAGAAGGGAAGACCAGTTGCTTATTTCAGTGAGAAGTTATCTGGAGCTAAGTTGAGATATAACACTTATGATGTTGAGTTTTACGCAATTGTTCAAGCGGTGAAACACTGGAGACATTATCTGTTTCAGAAGGAGTTTGTTCTTTATACGGATCATGAAGCTTTGAAGCATTTGCAAGGGCAGGATAAGATTTCAGCAAGGCATGCATCGTGGATTGCTTATCTGCAGCAATTTACGTTTGTTGTGAAACATAAATCAGGAATTACGAATCGTATAGCAGATGCATTGAGCAGAAGGAATCACTTTTTGACTACAATGAAGGTTGAGGTGACAGGATTTGAATTCTTACCAGAGTTGATTGAAGAAGATGCTTACTTTGCAAAATTTGTTGAGAAAGTCAAGGATGGGAGTACTGATGAATTTGTATTGGTAGATGGATTCTTATTCAAAGGTAATCAATTATGTGTACCAGATTGCAGTTTGAGAATGAAAATTGTGAAAGAGTTACACGAAGAAGGACATGTGGGGAGAGATCGAACATTGCAATTGATTTCTCAGTCTTATTATTGGCCGTCAATGAGAAAGGAAGTTTAAGGTTTGTGCGTAGATGTCATATTTGTCAGGTTTCGAAAGGGACAGCTACAAATGCGGGATTGTATATGCCATTACATGTTCCAACAAAACCATGGGTAGACATTAGCATGGATTTCGTGTTGAGATTGCCGAGAAATCAAAGGGAGAATGACTCTATATATGTTGTGGTGGATCGTTTCTCGAAGATGGTACATTTTATTGCTTGTAAGAAGACGACGGATGCTGTTCATGTTGCTCAGTTATTTTTCAAGGAGATTTATCAACTTCATGGTTTACCTGAATCTATTGTTTCGGATAGAGATACTCATTTTCTGAGCCATTTTTGGTTGAGTTTGTGGAAGATGGTCGGAACGAAGCTGAATTTTAGTCGCGCTTACCATCCGCAAACAGATGGACAAACGGAGGTTGTGAACAGATTGTTGGGGAATTTATTGAGATGTTTGGTGAAAGATAATCTGAAAAGTTGGGATGTGAAGTTATGTCAAGCAGAGTTTGCTCATAATCATGCGGTGAATCGTAGTACAGGTTTCAGTCCATTTCAGATTGTTTATTCAAACTTGCCAAAGGGGCCGTTGGATTTAACGGTAGTGCCACAACCAAAGGGGACCGTTAAACGAGCTACTGATTTTGTTGATGGGTTGACCGAATGTCATAAGATCGTTCAGGAACGATTGGTGAAGGCAAATGAGAAGTATAAGCGAACTGCAGATTTGGAGCGACGAAGTGTTGAATTTAACGAAGGTGATTTGGTTTATGCTGTGCTAACAAAGGACCGTTTTCCAGTGGGCGCTTATAACAAGTTGAAAGCCAGAAAAATTGGTCCTGTAGAAGTCGTGAAACGGATTAATGAAAATGCTTATAAGTTGAAGCTACCGGAAGATGTGTACACTTCTGACGTGTTCAATGTTAAACATCTCATGCCATATTATGGGAACGAACAATCCGATGTGGAATAATTTACAAATTCGAGGACAAATTTTTCTCAACCTGGGGAGGATGATGCAACTCAGACCAGGGTCGAAGAATTGCAAGCAATCATTTTCCAAGGCTTAAGTCGTTCACGACCTAAGCAAGGTGAAGACTTAGGTCGCCCACGACCTAAGGAGGAAAAATTAAGTCGTTTCCGACCTAACTGGAACCCAGAAGGAGGAGTTGCACCGAGTTCACGACCTAATTCAAACAGGTTATGACCTAATGGAAAGCGGCTGAAGGAAGAGGCAACACTTGAGTTATTCTCTAGGTCGCTAACGGGTTACAACTTAACAAAGTCACGACCTAAAGCATCAAGACGTTATGAAGATGAAGCGCATGAAGGCCTTAAGTCGCTGAAGGCTAAGTCGCTGCCGGGTTATCTTCAGTAGGTCGGTCACGACCTATGTTAAGTCGTTGTGTCTTGAGTCGTTTGTATTTTGGGTCGTTTGTTTTTAAGTGCCGCTGTTGTTGAGTCGTGTGGTCTTTATGTGATGAGTCGTGGACGACTTATGATAGGTCGGGTGTGATTTCGTTGTAATGTTGATGAGTCGTAATGTATGTGTTGTAATTGTTGTAACATGTGTTGTGATAAGTCGTAAGTCGGCATGTAGATAAGTCGGCCGACGGTGTACTGTGTTGTAAGGGGGTTGAGTCGTGAGACGTGAGTCGTGAGTCATGAGTCGTGAGTCGTGATGAGTCGTAAGTCGTGTACGACTTATGGAGCCGGTTGTAAAATGCTATAAATAGGGAGTGTGTTGTACATTTTGAGGTGGTTGATTTTTGAATAAAACTTTGTTTGATTGTTGTGTGCTTTTATCTAAATTGGCAGTTGAGTGTGATCTCCTATCTCCACTTTCGGTTAATCGAGTGCGCTCGATTCAACGATTGTTGAAGCCAATTCACGGTATCAAGTGCGCTTGATCAACATTTGAAGAATTGTAGATCTTCTTTCACGGCATCGTGCGCGATCAACGTGTCGAAGATAGCTAGAATTCGGTATCTTTGTGATCAACGAATTTAGGCATTTCAATATCTTCAATCCACCGTTTGCTACTTTCATCGATCTATATCGTTTTGTTATTATCCGCTGCGTCACCTAAAGACCGAATACCTGGTTTTATTCGGTCAGTAAAAACTGAATTCCCTTTTCCTTTTCCATTTTTTGTGTGGTTAAACAGTATTTCCTTATTTTATGTATAATAAATCACAACCTCAAACTTTATTCCCTATCACCACCTCTATCTCAGCTACAGACTGAATTGCTTCAATAAAGCTTATTTATGTTCTAGCTATCCTTATATATCATATATTGGCTTCAACCTTTTCCTTTTAGTTCCCATTGTTATTAATCATTGATCGTTGAATTATCTTTTTTGACTTGCCCAAATATGACATGTGATTACGATCTATGTTGCTCGACTTCTCCACAATGAACATGTTTACAACAATTTGTTCAACTATGTTGTAGGGTGTGCAAATCCCTTACAAAGGCATATAGACAAACTTCAATGCTCAATTACCAGCACAAGGAGCGCCTTTTAGTAATTTTCAACTAGGTGTTGCTACTGCTAGCCACTCCCAACCTTTACAAAGTGTGAATTTAAACACTTCAAAATGGTTAATGGAGCAAGCAATATTATCTAATGACCTAAAGAACCAACACAACGGGAATGGGGTCTTACACAACTATGAGCAGCAGAAAGACTTGCGTTCCATTCAGCCTGCAGAATATACACCTCAACTTTGTAATTTTTCTCAGCAGCAGGCTTTACGTAACATGAACATGAACACCTCTAAGTGGTCAATGGAACAAGCAACCTTATCTAATGGCCTTACGAATCTCAACATAAATGGAAATGGATTTCTAGCTAGTAATCATTGTGTACATGGAGGGTTGAGTTCTATGCCTATGATTTCTGCTTCCTCGGTTCATCCAATCAGTAGACCGGTTAATCATTCGCACATGACTTCAAGAATGACTTCTAGCAGCATGGCATTGCCAAATGCACCTTTGAAAATCCCTACCAGCAAACCTACTAGGCATCTCGGTCCTCCTCCTGGATTTACAAACATTCCTTCCAAGCAGCCTGAAGATTCTACACTTGAATCTATGATAAATGGAAAAGGAAATATAACTTTAATGGATGACTATAGGTGGCTGGATGAATATCAGCCATCTCCTGTTACAGCTTCTGGGGTGGTTAGCAATGTTTCTCTTAACGATAGTGACGTTAGGTATAACGCTGCAATGGATTTCCCGTTCCCTGGGAAGCAAATTCCCAATGTTCCAGCCCTAGTGGTCGATGATAAGTGGATGGATTTCAAGCATTTTGAGCATGCCAGGTTGAATTCGGAGCAACAAAAGCCTGCGATGATTCCAGATCAATTTCAACCACAAACACTGTGGCCACCTGGTTACCATGTGTGATACTTCATTATAACCTGCAAGTTTTTCTGCTTATACTAACTAGGTAATAAATGGTATGCAAGTATTTAGGATGTGGCTGTTTCTTATTTATCTATTTATTAGGTTGAGAGTAATTTTGAAGTGATCAGTCAGCAAATTGGTGATGTCGACTTTGGCACCATCCTTTCAGTCATTAAATTTCTGTTGGACGTGGATAATATTGGGACATTGCTGGCGATTGATCTTGAAACTAGTAAGTTCCTCTGGTAATCAGATTAAACCTTTAGTATTCAAATGTTATAACCAGTGTAATCATCATCTCTATTGTAGATTTCTTGTTCATGGTCAACTAAATAATTCATGCACACTTATCGATACATAAATGATCTATTTGAACTATATATTTTGTGCATCATTTAATTTCACTGGAAGATAGTACGAACCATTTTCTGTAGAAAGTTCTCTAGCTTTTTCTTCATGTTATTTACTGCCTTGAACCACTGACAAATAGTAAATAGTTTTATATTCATAATTTATCCCTCTTTGTTGATAATTAAATAAACCAATATTTACATAATTTTGTGTATTTTTACTTTGTAGGGTGTGGAGAAGTCATATGGTGCGGATTGTGGGAACCTCAAAGCCATTAACAAAATAACTATTTCTTCTCGGTTTCTAGGTATTCGGAGTTTGTAATTAAATTCATCGGCTGAGGAAGTAATTGCTATCTTGTTCCGACTCTTATTGGAAATTGGGGTAAAATTATTACTTCATCGGCTGTACTTTGGTATGTATTTTCACAAGCCAGCTGCTTGTGTTAATATATTTCATGTATGTCTTACAATACTTGGGTGAATAATCTCTTTGTTGATAAGAGACTTCTTTGTCTGAATCCATTGTGTATGGTATAAAATTATGAATATGGGATGTGAACCTGTTACCTTTTGCAAGTCTTTGAGTCTGGGAGGCAGTGACTTATACTTGCCTGGACATTTATTGCCGACTGTTATGTGTTAATGTTTTATGTATTTGGCATGTAAACCTATCTAACTTTTTGCAGTGTTAGAATTTTATGGCTAGCTTTTAGTCTTTTCGTATGTGATTTTAATTATTTTACGACAATATTTAGTATTAATATGGATGTATTGCATGGATGTTGCTGTAATTTTTTTTTAAAATTTGCATTTATTTTGCAACGGGCAATGTACATTGTTATATGAGCTTCTTACAATGGTCATTGCACGTTGTTATATAAGATTTTTACAACGGTCAACACACATTAAATATGTATTTTACAACGGTCAATACATGTTGTGAAATAGGCTTGTAATTAGTATGGTTAGTCTATTGCAACAGGTTATGGCCGTTGTAAAAAGGTATACCGCAATGGTTTTTACAACGTGTTTTGCCCGTTGTAAAATGTGGTGGATCTATTACAACGAGGCCTATTACAACGGGCACATGCCCGTTGCGAAAACCATATTACAACGGGCATTGCCCGTTGTAAAAAAACTGTTTTGTTGTAGTGGCTTGATTTAATTGATTTATAATAGTTATTAATTAATTTTTGTGAGATATTAATTATTACATATGGAGTATGATTAGTAAACAGAGTAGCCTTTAGAAACGTTCGTGGTGCTGTTAGCAATTTATTAAGTGTGCATATTAAAGTTATATATGTATTTACCGATATACTATATCGATAAGGATTTAAATTGAATTTAAAATAACATAAAATGCTAAGGGTTTTTCTAAGGAGTTTATGGTTCATATTGGATCCATGTTTGGCGGGTTAAAAGAGGACAAAAGGGAAGGCATGTACTAGATTTTGAATTGGTAACAAAAATTATGTAGATATTTTGTCTCCTATTTTCAATATAAATTCAAATCTTAGCCACCTCCTTTTGATTTAACTTTTGCGTCCTCCTCTTACAACTTTGGATGTAAGCGCTATCCCTCTCAATCTCCATTTTTCCACTTTAATCACGTTCAAACAATTAAATTATAGTAAATTCGATATTAGCACATTGTCTGGTTGCATCAGAGAATGTTGATCTCAGAGATCAAGGAGGCTATCTAGATCTAGGTATGAATCAAAGACAAAGCTTCTTAGGTGAAGTTCTTTTATTTACAAATTGAGTTTTCATGACATATGTATGATGTTAATAATAAGCTTACATCTATTCATCGCTGCTTTTATAAACATGTCCTTTCCATATAAAATATATGTTATTTAACGAGGAATAATTATTTAATTACAATCATTGAATCCATTACGATAGTTTTTATATACAAATGTATATAAAACATTTTCGGCCAAAAGTATTAAATCACATTTGTATATATATTTTTTAAATTTACAAAATATACTTCAAAACATTGTTCATTAAATAACTATTACATATATATACATATCGTAAATTGTATTAATTAATATAAACATTTTTATATGCATTTTATTTTCATTAATAAAGTTGCATACTATTTTATAACTATTTTAGATTTTAATAATATTATAAAACTAGTTTTACATTTAAACATAATTATATATAATACTATATATATATATATATTAGTAAAATGTTTTAGGTTCAAAAAAATTCCATACTATATTGTAATATTTTATATTTTAATAATAATATTACAAAAATATTTTTATATTTGAACATATATATATATATATATAATACTACATATATTAATAAAATATTTTTATTTTTAAAATTAAAAAAAATTAATTTTTTCTGTCAAAAATGATATATATATATATATATATAATTATAAATTTTATAATATTTTAAACATTGCATATATTATTTAATTTTATCATAATAATTTCCGATACTAAATTTTTATTTAAAATTTAATATTATTATAATGATTAAAGCCAATATTGAGACATTCGAAAAGCTATAAATTTGGATCTTAGATTCAATTTTAATTTTAAATTATGTTTTCCATTTCAAACTAGATATTTATTTTAAAATTCAAATTTGAAATTTAAACATATTCAAAATTTATAAGATATTTTCTAAATGAATTTTTATGTATTAAAAATATTGTTTTATAACTATATGTATATATTATACTTCATATATAGAAAATAATATTTTGGCAAATGACTTATGCATATCAAGTGCCAAGTATATGCATAGTAGATGTAAATTCCAACATCTATATATGTTTATATTTAAACCATGTATACCCAATGTAATATTGCATGTGCACATTATACAATGAAACCTATATTGATATACTTACAAATTATAATAAATCCCATTAACTAAATCCATCAATTAATTAAGTCGTAGAAATTAAATAAATTATGATTTTACTTAAATTAGTCAGATCGGATCTAATTCTACCTTTAGACTTCATAGGCCAATAGATTCAAAATAGAATTTTTTTTTGAAACCTACCTATTTCACCCACTTCTGATCTGCTAGGATCCAACAAAATTAACAATACCTTTTTATACTATTAAAGAATATATCTTGCTTGTGATAGAGTTATGTCGTAGGGGCAATCATGTAATTTATTACATATATCTAACTCAATAACCAATCTTGTTCGAAATAAAAGGTGTTTTCTTTCTATTATATACTTGATATAATGTGTTATATTAATTAATTAATTTAATTAAAAATATATTTAATAGAAAATCCATAAATGGTACATTTTCTCATACTAGTTACAAAGTGTTGCGAGTGTAAATATTTTATCACAACGAAAATAAATATATCATTTTATTTTAGTCCTGTTACCAGGGTTTCAGGGTTGCTGTTACTAGCATTCCAGGATTGCTATTCGTGGGATCGTTGTTAGGAGAGATTTCTTATTTTAGTTCTAGATCATCTGTGCTAGCCGTGAGGCGTTTATTCTCTAGTGGAATTGCTTGTTGATCTCACTTGTTCACTTGGATGCACCATGGTTTATATTGGGTACTTCTAACGCTTCATTATCGGTCGATGGTCTTACCGGAGTTCGAAATTGAGGTATAATGGGCGGTGGCCTTGCCGGAGCTCATTCAAGAAGTTACCTAATTTTGTTATGTTTGATTTTTCTGTGTTATGATTTGTCACCTGCCAGGCATGTTGGAAGCTCCTTTATATCGGTGGTATATTTATGTACATTTTTGCTCTCCTCTACTTTAGACGGTCACATATTTCTCTCAAAAAAGAAAATATATCGTTCTAATGCTCCTAGTGAAGATGCATAGGGACTGGATATCGATGTGTCCCTTAAGACTAGAGTACGTAACGCTCTTCAAATGTTGGGCAGTTTATTACTCATGGCTATTGGGGGCACCTAGAAGTTACGCATTGATAGTTATTGGATAAGTACGGAATGACTCATTCGATGTTTTCTATTGGTTGATGTAACTAACGTTAAACAGAAAATATCGATGTGACTGATTTACATAATTCTCTCGACTTGATAATGCTGTAGATCTTCAATATGAAAGGTTCGCTTTGATTATAGTCAAATCATGGCATGGCGTTCCATCAAGTGACTATAATTGGATCGAGTGGAAGTGTAGGAAGTGAAGCACTATTTAAGAGAGGATACGTCTGCTTAGTTATATAGGGTTAATATCACGGTCAACTCAAGTCAACTCAAAGTCTTCGACCGTAGCATTTCAATTTATAGTAATTATTATTATTGAACCAAGGACTTTGTATTTGGACTATAGAGTTGACTATGGGAGATATTGGAATTTTGACCATTATCAAATTTCATAAGTGTAAAGTGATATAGTTTTGACGAAGATAATTAGTGTAAAATAAATATCACCAGCAGGTAAAGCTTAACAAAGAGAAATTGTATTTTAACGAAACTAAATAAGCGATAAATTAGGCCAAAATGTCACACCACCTACTAAGTGGCGTGTGAACGCTAACATTTGAGTAGTTCGGTGTTAAACGCTAACCAAATTTACACTTGACGAGTCACACAACCGGAATAATGAATCCTCTTCATACAAAACGATTTAATTATTTTATAATTATTATAAATTAATTGAATTAATTGATATTTATGAAATATTAATTATAAAATTTCGAATATGATTCGAGGAATACATATTATTATATATATATTTATAATAGTTACAAATATATTGATTGTTATGCGTTACCGCTAAGAAACTAAATTGGATTTAATTAAATATATTTATTTTGACTTAAATGAGCCATTAGCCTATGATGTTGGAGGAAAATTTTGGCAACAATAATAGTGTATAGGAGCGGACAAAAATAAGGAAATGGGTTTGAGATGGATGGTATTAAGATCTGATGTGAAAAGGTAAATGATATGACCACTTTTTCCTCTGATTCAACCACTATATAAAAGACCCTAACCCTAGCTATAGCAAGACTTTTTGGCGGCCTCCTCGCTCCGTCTTGCTGGCCGAATTATACATCCTAGTACTCCAAATCAACTTAAATCAAATCAATAGCTATTCGATAGCAACGGGTATGCGATTAAAAGGCTTGTAATGGGACAAATTGTGAAGATTTCAAGAGGAAGGGATCTCATCATTACAAGGTATACTTAAGGAATTTTGTTTACGTAAGTATTTAATTTTACATATGATGCTTAATCTCCGTATAATTCAATATTGTTCATATGCATATGTGTGAGTGTGTGTGAGTGTTTGTCTATATATATACTATTATTACTGAATTGTTAATTAGGTGAGATTCATACAGGTATTGTTGTCGCCACATATATTGATTGGTTATTTATATAATAATATAAAAAATCAATTTTTTATATAATAGATTTTATACACCCGGCCGAAAAGTTTTATTTCATTTATTATTATTTTAATAATTTATTTATACATATATTAATATATTAGTTAATATATCTACATGACTAATACAAAAATATATAATTATATTATATAAAAATTCAACTAATATTTTTTTAAATACATAATTATACAAATTATGTTTAGAAAATTAGACCATGAATTTTCTAAAATTAATTCATCATTATAGAAGCTTTGTTGAAAAAATTAGATTTTTTAATCGTTTTTAATATTTAAAAAATCATTTTTTAATTCGACCAAAAGTTAGATTTCATATATCACATCATCTTTAAAAAATTGGATTTCATATATCACATCATCTTTAAATTCCAAATTGCCAATTCCGTTGACTACTAATTGCCTTCCACAAAAATATAACCCTTGAGCTCGTACATCTCAAAATTGTTGTTAAGCTAAGAGAAGTTGCTTTCTCCGTCATCACAGATGTATGTTTGTAAAAACCAATGTACGTAATCTTAGAAATGCAATGTCAGACATCCATCCATAGAAGTTGTCCAGGAACAGGACAAACCGAAGGTACTTTCCTACCACATTCTGTCGGAAATCACTCCTAGGATTAGTAGTGAATAGTCTTTGCACTGGATATTTCATAACGAAGAGACTACTACTACTATATGTATATTGGGTTTTAACCCCAAATGATTAACAAGCATTCCTTCACTATGAAAATCCTAAGTATCAGCATCATCAACAAACTTGCACAATCGTCACATATAGTTTGGTACGAAGTGTTTTTCAGACAAACCGATCCCGGTCTCTTCACACCAACAATGCAAAAGCGTTACTCAACCTCATACAGAAACCAAGTCTCGTAGACTTATCAAGTTTTCAACTTTCAACTTGCTATCTTTCGGCCAAGAAGGAAGCTAGGTAGATTGGAGTAATCACTCCACACTACACGAATCAACATCCTTTACACCAAAAAATAATCAAACCCACATAAATGGCTACGTAATAAGTGTACGACTAAATATTTTCCACATCAAGTCGAGAAACTAAAATGGCCAAAAATATAATTTAGCAATTAAACAGTCACTAGGCTTGATTTATTAATCTTTTGTTTATTAAATCACTTTTCCAAATTTATTACTTCAAATTATCTTTAAAAAGATATATTCTCAAAACCATTTCAGTATTTCAATATTTAGAAAACATTTCATATACTTCTTTTGATAATATGTGAATTCACAACTTAATTTATTTTCAAACCATTTAAACTCCATTTTAAAACATCATTTTCCAAAACATTCATTTTAAGGATTGTTCACTTTAAAAACAAGATATAAAATTCTATGGAATTAGAAAACCGTTGAAAAATTTAGAAATAAAAATAACCGCAAGAGCACGGTGTACACTTGTAGTACGTGGCGAATACGGGTCGATCCGTAGGGAATTGATGATTTTAAAATTCTATTCAATCAAATTAACCAAAGTGGAAAGTGTGATTAGCTAAAAATGTAAGAAACTAACGAAAACTAGCAAAAGAAAAATAAATAAAAATATGAGAGTTAAATGACAATTTAGAGATAAATCCACTCTCTAGATCATATAATTCAACAATTAATGAAATTATGATCTCTTTTTTGGTCATAAGTGAGTTTAAATGATGTGTTTATCATAAGTATGACTCATTTGTGCTATTAATTAGCTCAACATGAGCCATCAAACTATAACACAACATTTAAACTACTTACAAACTCTCATTAAAATGACAACAAAGTTGAAAATGAAATCTATTTTAAGTATGGCCTGTTAACTATTAATTAGAAATATAGACCATCAAATTTGAATTTCAAATCACTTTCTTATGCCATAATCATATTTTGATAAAAATGCATTTGTGTTAATGATTGTTTAAGCATAGCTTATTTGGTGTCAACAATATAGACTATCATATTCAAAACAAAAACAACAAATTGAACCACTTCAAGCATTGTTATTAAGCACAAAAAGAGAGCTATAATTATAAAAATGTTGAAGCTACATGATTAGAGGATTCATTACCCCTAAATTGAAGGGATTAGCCTCTTATATTTGTTACTAAAACAACAAATATAGCTTGCAACATGAAAGAAAAAGAAAAGGAGCAAAGTAAAGAAAAAAACCATTCCACTTACATGAAAAACAAATCTACACTACTAATATTAAAGTAAATAAACAAAAGAAGCACGTAAAAGTAAGAGAGCACTAATTAACATTGCATAGAAAAAATGAAAGTTACATGAAAATAAAAATGGCTAGGCATCCATGGAAAAGGGAAAGAGAAGTTGTCTTTTATTTTGAGCCTAAACTAAATTAAAGAGAGACTAACTAAGAGGAGACTACATGAAACATATGGGTATTTATACATGTATGAAACCCTAATTCATATTTTTGGAGAATGCCCAAAATGCCCATGAGATAGTGTGGCCACAAAGTAATCATTAGCATGTCATAATCCCTATTTAATTGTACACGAAGCCATTAATTCCATAAGTTTGTGCATTAGCCTCTACTTTGTACATTAAGGTGGTGGGTAGGTGGGGTCCTCCATGATCTTCACTTTGAATTATTTCCATCTTCAATTCTTTGTATTCTTTTTGTGCATGCATATCTTCTTCATGAAACAACTTGTAATTGAAATCAAATTCCTACAAAATAGTACGGAAATTTCTAATTAATTTTTCACAAAGAAATATATGCACACAAATGACCATTTTGCCCCTATATGAAGATGGATATGTGACAATTTAAAATTAATTTGGATTTTGTTTAAAACAAGTTAAAATACCCAATATGATCATTTATTTAATTTAAATAGAATAAATATGGTGATAAAAATATGCACATTTACGTGCACATCAGTCGCAGTTAGCCCGATGATTGCGTCGCCATCCCGGCGAAACCATAGAAAACTGTAGGCATCCGTGCCCTCGATTACACCATGGAACTGCCATAGATCGCAACTACACCCAGGGTTACGTTGCCATCACGAAAAAAACCATGTAACTGTAGGCATCAGCGCCCTTGAATTTCGCTGCCAAATGAAACTTCACCACACAGACCACACAGATCGCAGACTACATCAGTCGAGTTCCAATGTAGCCTGTGGGCACTCACTGCCACACGACTTTCGCTATGTCTTCATAGATCGCAGTCTGCCGATGTTACGTCACTCTCCCAGCGAAATCAAATGTAGATTTTAAGCAATCAATGCCTCTCGACTTACGCTATGGAGCGCAGTAGATCGTAGTTACACCGAGTTACACTATCGTCACAGCATAACCCCAATGTCTCTGTAGGCATCAGCGCCCTCGCCTTTCGCTACCCCAACCACAATCCTCAGGAATTTCACTTTAGTCCGGACATCCTCTGGGATCAAATTTAGAACCCCCCTTATGGCTCAAGGCAGAACCACCCCATGGATCTCCTACTATAAGTTTCAATTCTAAATGGGAGCGCCTTTTTCCCCACAGCATTCTCAAAACATTTTATACTATACACATATTGTATCTTTCAAATCTTACTCTTATATGTGTCACATATAAATCCCATTTACAGACAATCAATATTCAAAATCGATAGTTCTCAAACTTGGCTTTCCAAAATTCCAAAATTTGCTTTTTCCCAATATCAAAAGCCTTTCAAAATCAATGGGTTCCAATAACCTTTTTTCCAATTTCATAAAATCATTTATATATATAAATATATATAAGTTATTCTTTTAACTGGAACAAAATATTTTTCAAAAATCTTTTCTTCTGGTTATAGATTCGGCAAGGAGAATGTATCATATAAAACAAATATACATATAACTTTATTTATGCCAAATCAACATTCAAATTCGATTTCCTTTATAAAGTTATTTGCCACATTACCCACTTTTTAAAAATGAGTTTCAGTTATAGTGATATCCAACTTCCACTCTTATTCATCATATATTTCTCAAAATATACTTTTCCATTTCAAAAATCATTTTTACATTTCTTTTCAAAATTTTCAATATCTATTTCATTTAAGCACGTAGGATGTCCATATATCATCTGTATGCAATTCAAATTCGATCGCTCACTCGATCCCACAATTTCACTTCCGAACTAGTATCTTCCACTCGACTTCCTAATGCGGACTCAGAACTGGTTTATTGATCAGAAACCGTCATTCTCCTTGCATAGCCATAACTATGATAGAGAATTTCCAAAATCAATCAAAAATCCATATCCAGGGTTCGCCGTCGAAAATCGAGTGAAAAATCCCAACTTGGATTTGATATACTATCTCAAAATTTTGTGCTCGAATCTGGATCAAATCGTTATGCGAATAGAATAATATACGTACATCCTACATATTTATCTTCATTGATTATTAGCTAAATCAATTTTCTTTTTATTCACATTCATTTTGATTTCTATTCACTTATTCACAATTGCTTCAATTTCCATTTGGGATATCACTTCAATTCTTATCTCAATTGGTATTTAATTATAAATAGTTTTCGCTCTGAATAGCTTGAGTTTAGAAAATAGCTTTGAAATGTTTAAGATAGTTAAGTTGTTGTAAAATAGTTATTAGTTGTAAAATAGCCGTAGAATAGTTAAATGTTGCAACATAGTTGTAAAATAGTAATTAGTTTGTAAGACAGTCGTAAAATTGTTGTAAAATAGTTAAATAATTTCAAAATAAGTATAAGATAGTTTGGGTTTTTAAAAAATAAAGGTCGTATAGTAAATAGCTAGGAAAAATTAGATTTAAGACAGTTTATATTAAAATAATTTATTTGAAAATAGTTTCAGAGTCAAACTGGTTCAATTTCCTAATCTCCCATTCCAATCAATTTCCAATTCCACTTTTATTTAAATTGATTCAATTTCAATTCAATTTGAATTTACTTCGATTCAAATCAATTCCTATTTGAATTTAAAATTATTCAACTTCGATTACAATTCCAATTAATTCAAATCAAATTTCAATTTGAACTAATTTCAATTCCAGTCTCAAATAAATAAAAGTGAATTCATATTAGATTGTACTGCCACAAAATATTCCATACATTGATAGACTACACACTAGTAGTTCAAATATTACATCCATTTATCTAAAAATAAGTGTCTTACAGAAGTCATAAATCTAGACGCCTTCTCCATCACCTAGGGTTTGGAAAAAGAACAGAGCCCTAGTATTCTTTACAAGAATCCTCTCCAGGGACTTCCTTCCAGTAGGAAAAGCACGAACATGTACTTTTCAACAGGATGTCCCCACCTATAACATTTACCACAAAATGTTTCTACCCTTCCATCAATCTGGATAACTTTCACGCCTCCTGCGGGATGTTCCACAACCTTACTCTTCTTCCGTCTTTTGGGACAATTCCTAGCGATGTGTCCCCTCATCCTACAATGATAGCAAATAGTCGACTCATTGACTGGTTCTACGGGTTTACGCTTCACCTTCCTCACTTCAGGGCAATGGTGTAGGAAATGTCCTTTCTTATGATACTTAAAGCGTAAAATATCAGAGCAAAACCGTTGGAATGTACCGTTCAATTCCTTCCTTGTTTTACTGCACTTGGCTACGTAATTACCCTTATTGTAACATCTTTAGCATGTGACATTATCATAAGGCCCTGGTCCAGCCCTTCCCTTAACCCATTTCTCATACTCCTGTATTGCTTCTTCTCGTTCCTTACGTGCAACTGCTCTCCGCTCCCTGCGTCTCGCCTTCCATTCTTCACTTTTAGCCATTACTCTCTTGGACTGGATTCTAGTGGGACTTCCTAACCTATAATTTAGACTTTGATCAATAGAATTTCCACCTTTTATTTTTATTTTTCAAATATATATATATATATATATATATATATATATATATGTTTTATTTCAAATCAACTTTGCATTATATATACACATATCTACATTTGCATACCCAGTCATACTTTCAATTTTTAAACCATTCTTGGTTTTTTAATTCAAAACAAATTCCTTCAAAACAACTCTTGTTACTTCCTTAAAATATTTCATTCTGCTTTATCATTACTGGAAAATCAAACCAAGATAACTTATTTCAATACTTTGAAAATTCTTTTGAATTTTCTAGGACTTAAATTCAGTTTTGAATCCATTTTTAGCTCAACTTATTTGCATCTCTAATCCTTACACAAATTTCTATTTGGTTGTATATATATAATACCACTTAGTTCTTATTATTATATTTAATTTCAATAATCAACAACCAATTATCTTAATATATATAATAACTAGAAAAATTATTGCTTTATATATCAAAATATAAGCTTATATAAAAATCATTTTTAAAATCGTTTTTAAAATCATTATATAAGAAAATAACATGTACGCTCTCATATAATACACTAACTCATTCTAGGGTACTACTGATCCTATCTCTAATGAGTAATCCCCACCAGAGCCAAGGTTCTCGGTTAACCTTCAGCTTTGATACCAAATGTAACACCCCGGAATTTTCGACCCTGAAAATTCGACACTAATACGTTCACTTTATAGAGTGCCGAGCAATCAAGTGCCGGAAATACCAGATTGTTACGGTTAAGAAGAAAAGGAGGTAGAAGAAGAAACAGAAAACAAAAGCACGGAATCTCACAATCGCAGCGGAACAAAATATAATATCAAATAACAGCATTAACACAAAGAAAGCTGTAAATGTCAATTTACATACAATATATCAGAGTACAACCATTCCTAAAGAAACTGGACAGTTGTAACAACTTGTCCCTGAATACAATCAATACAAATTCTAATACACAACTGAATCAAACGTCTCTGGCATCCAGCTCGTCTTTTGAGCTCCAGAATGACCTAACCTAAAAATCTGTAATACTCGGTCTGACCCGAGCATTAAAATAAAGTAACACATGAGTTAGGCTGGAAACCAGCATGTGTAAACCCATCTAATATGAGATACTTAAGTTGTAAAGCTTCTTGAAAAACTCAGGTAACGTGTTCATCACTGCGAGTTTTATCTTGCTATAGCCAAACATTTATTCCACAAAATATATCTAAGTACCATTACTTAGTTTAAATGGCCAAGTTTACTTAATTTATTCCATTCCAGCCTATTTGATTCAATAATCCAATCTGTAAAGAATTAGATTACTAATCGAGGTGGTTTTAGATATTGCTGATATCCGACCCCCGATCTCATCGAAATCCAAACGCCATCTTTTAAGGCCAAGTTGTTTAAGTAAATAATTCAATTTAAATTCAGCATATCATATTTACACAGAAATTCGTCACAGATATTTGAAACATCTCACATTTATCAGCAGTAAAATTTAGGCATTTCATATCACAAATCATCACAAAATATCAGACCAGAGATATTAAAGTATTCATTACAATTTAATCATCCATAGGCTAGATTAACTGGTCACGCAATTTCTAATTAAATTAAATTAAATTAATTTAAACACTTATACATAAATTACTTAAAAATCCTGCTCAAATGTCATTAACCAAAATTTAATTAATTATTGAAATTAATTAATTATCATTTACAATTACTTAATACTTAATTAATTAAAAGTTTAAAACATTTATTTTAACCATTTACTTAATTACATTATTAACTTTTATTCAATAACTTTTGTAATTAACTAAATAATTAACATACATATAGTTATCTCAGCTTGATTAAATTAGCATAATTATTAATCTAAGTTAAGGACTAAATTAAAACTTTTAAATTACTTTATTTATTTTCCTATACGTTTGAGTAAAAACATTTAACTTTAAATTTGGTAAAAATTATTTGAAACTTTGTTTACATTCTTTGTTTTGAAAACTTTGTTTGCTTCCATCATTTTATTTTTTCTTTTAAAAATCTTCCCTTCTATGTATTATTTTCTTCTTTAAAACTTGACAATTCACTTACGTACAAACTCGAGCTCAACCCCTCTGCAAACCCGAGCCCAACCCCAAGCTAATTCCCTTTCTCCCCGTCTCTCTCTCTAATACCTGATCCTAACCTTAACTACAAACCAAAAACCCAAACGATTGTGCACCGTGCATGTGCACACCGCATCGCCGCCGCTCCGATCCTCGCCGCTACCACCAGCAAATCGACGATGTCATGCCTATTCGTCCCACTACCCAGAACTTTGGAACCCACCTCCAAATCGAAATTGAGAAAAATGATCACCACTGGAACAAAACCCAATCACCCAAAACCATCTCGAATCACCTCCTCTGACCACCAGAGACTTCGGCTCCTCGTCCTGACCTTCACCGCAGACCCAAGCTTCTTTTCCCCTACCTCGGATCCAACTCGATGCTTCCCCTATGTCGCATTGGCCTCGAAATCAACGACGATCAAATCAGCGTTTTAAACCCTACTTCGCCACCGTTCATCCTCCACGACGAATAAAAAAATCAGTGACCATTTTTCCCATGCTCTACGACCAACAAGCTACCTCCAAGAATTATCCCGACCCATGATCTTCCATCGATCACCGGATAACAGCAAAAACCCAAAATCCCGTTCAACCCATAATTTCGCTACAAATATTAACTTAAAAATTATGATATTACTAATAAAAACCTTAGTTTTCAAAATCGAATCTGATTATATATGAAAATCTTAAAATCGTGAAAGACGAATTCTTGAGATGTTTGATTTTTTACTGTAATTTCTATCTTTCTAGTAAAATCATTTACTAATTAAACTTAAAAACATTTTTAAAAATAGAATTTAGTTATTACAAACATTTTTCCTTTAAAGATCATAACCTGAAAAGGATTATATGAAAATGAATCAAATTTTGAGAAGTTGTTGGTCTGTTGAACCATAACAGAGACAATACAAACATGCATATATATATATATATATATATATATATATAGACAAACACAGCAAACTTCATACTGATATGCTTGCAAAGCATATTTATACATTCATGGAAAACATTTTCACACATTACTTCCATTATTTATCACATGCATCAGGATATAAATAAGATTGGGTTTTTAAAGGGTGAAGTTTACTCACATATTAGATAAACAGAGAAAGCTTTGAAATTAGGAAACTTAATTTTGAAGCTGGAAGCTTGATTTTGAAACTGCTACAGATCTTCTTTGATTAAGTTGAATTTGAATCTATGCTTGCTTCAGATTGAAAGCTTGAAGTAGTTTTAGTTTTTTCTTTTTATTTTCTGGTTTGGTTTTAGATTTGAAAGATGAAAAAAGAAAGGATTGAGATATATAAGTGTATACAGCCCCGGTTTCATCTAAATCATTTCTTTTATATTTTTTTATGAAGAAAACCATACATTTTGACACTTATATTTGCATGACATCCCTTAGCTTACAAATGTCCACAGGAGAATATTTTATAATTTCTTTTTATGTTTTATATTTATTTTTTATATTTTCTTTTTATTACAATGTTTACTTAAATTGATAAAACCCTTTATTTATTCTTATTTTAAGCCTAAGCTATTTATACTTGAAGTAATAACTATATACATGTTAGTGTTTAAAAATGTAGAGTTTTAAATCTAATTCATTTTTAAGATATTTATTTTGAATTCCAAACCATAGTCTCTAATTCACAATTTACATATATAAACAATAGTAATTAGAAAGCACATTTTAAATTTGTTTAAAAGGAATAAATTTGGCACATTAAAATGATTATATTAGGAAATTATCCCAATTCTTTTAAATAATATCACTTAAGTTAGATGACATATTTTATTTGTTTAAAACGGTAAGTTTTGTAAATTTAAATAATTATATTAGAAGATTATTAAATTAAGTTCATCATACACAATATATTATAGCTTAAGTTCGTATATAGTGTTTAAACCAATTTATATTTATATGCAGATATTTTTAATTATCAGAATTTTATTTGTTCGACCTACAAATCAGTATTTCTAATAATTTAATTCAGTTAATTGCCAATTAAAGACCGTTAAAAATTAGGACCATCACAAAGACGGTAAATTTGAAAATTGATTTTAACATATAAAATTGAAACTGACTTTTTCATGTTTTCTATCTTTTGGAAAATATCAAAATCTATTTTCTTTCATCTATGCTTTCCATTGTTGGATTGACTAGCATGTTCCAACTCTTCCATTGCCATACACACAAATATTGAAAACACAAAACACAAAATTTGTTTTCGAACTAAACACTATTTAAAAATTCTAAAGAAAAAGTGGTTTTCGAATTTAAAACTATTTTAATTAGTTATGGTAATTTTGTTACATAATTTGTATTCAAATATAAATGAAATGCATACATAATCAATTTGAAATTATTTATGAAATTGAATGTTAATTTCATATATGTGTGTGTGTATCTGTGTGTATGTGCGCGCGCGCACATGTGTGTGTATGTGTATATATATGTATGTATATGTGTGTGTATATATGCGTATGTATGAATGTACGTGCGTAAGTATGCATGAAAGTATGTATCTATGCTTGCATTATATGTATATGTATATGTATATATTTTAGAATGGATATCAAATACTTTTGGTTGTTATGTACATATGCTTATTATTATTTGTATTTTTTTGAAAGTGGACAAAATTTTATTAGGCATTTTCAACCCAAAATGATCATCCCAATACGACGCAAGCAAAATAAATACAAAAACCGTCTTTTGCTTTAAACACAACTAGTTCATAGAATAATCGAAGTAAACTTTCCAGATATCTCTTCCTTCTCTCTCCAATTCGAGCTTAACTATGGCGCCCAAAAAATTTCACTGCTCATTCATTAGACTTCTCCCAGTGCCAGCCTAAGATCCGCTACTACAAACTCGTCTTCTCCTCGTGCCGAGCCGTTGGTACAAATTTTACCACTTATTCTCTTGCTTACTAATTTTATTTCGATAACTGCTAATTTACTGATTTCTGATCCTTCTTTTGGAATATTACATATGATTATGTATATACACAAACATGTGTTATTTTAATTCAAAATTTATTGATGGATTTTCATGTAAAATCGTAGATCTAAGTTGATTTCCTTCCAAATTCAAAAACCATAATTCAGATTGTAAACTTTTAATTGTAAAACATAGTTTGTTATTATTTATATAATATATATACATATATTATTATTTTAATTCAATATATATAAGGACTTTTGTGTAAAATTTCAGATCTAATGTTGGTCTCCTTCCTAAGTCAATATTAGATTTCAATTTGTTAACTTTAAATTATAAAAATATAATATTATAAGTTATATATATAAGTTATGTTGAATTTAAATATAGTTTATTACTATATATATACACATACTATTTCAATTCAAAATTTATGAAAGGGCTTTTGTGTAAAATTACGAATCCAACGTTGAACTCTTTCTTAAGTTAAAATTAGATTTCAAATTGCTAATTTTAGATTTTAAACATGTAAAATAGGCAAAATTAATTTTATTATGTATATACACACACATATACATATACATAATGTATAAAAATATAACTGTAATTTTATATAATTAAGAAAACCTATGAACAACAAAGGCATGTATTAAGGACAAATTGATTCGTTCTAGTGTAAATTTCAACATCTATAAACATACACATTAATCATGTAAATTGTTTTTGTGTTGCACTTGCACTATATATATGAGTGTATTTGATATGCTTATTATAATAAATAAATAGTTAATTAAATTTAAACTCCCTTCTAAACGAATAAAATAAAATAAAATTTTATTTTAGATCACGTTGGATTGGATGTAATAAACCCTTTTTACTTCATATGCCTAGTAAATCTAAAATAGGAACTTTTTTGAAGTCTACTTATTTCACTCACTTCCAACCGATCCAATTTCTTCATCTGGAATGACGAGGAAAATAAACGAAACTAATATATGTGACTAATAAGAGAAGACGGAACAATAAACTGTTATAAGAGGTTCTAACCAATCACCCTTTATTCCAAACTGCTCGGATGATTTGTTCTACCAGTTGACAGATTAGGGGAAGGGGTGGACCCTTTTGGGTCTCCTTATCCCTATTTCGCTTCCATTTCATTGTTTTTCATCCATTTTCGCACTTTTTAAGCTCTGAAAAATCTGAAAATATTTCTTTAAAATAGTATAACATATTACAGATGATGTGGCGAAGTTTAAAGTGATTTGTTATCGTTTATGTGGGTTTAAAAGGTCTATACTCTAAAGGATTCGATAACGATTCTAAGCCAACATTTTCTTTTCACGATCCGTCTTTGAGTGTATTTGTTAACATCATTATAACGTTATGAAGATCATTTACTCTATAATATTTTTCTAAGCTCCGTTTTTATTTTTTTCTGCATTATCACCTTGATTTTTGTGCATCACTCATTGTCTAATAATAGGTTGATTTATGCAATCTATAAAAAATGTTTTGTGCATCATCCGTCATGCAATCTGCAAATAATATTCATTTATGTAATTTTACCGAATTCCATTGTGTCTCGCGCTGACTGGACATGGATAGATTTTAGGCCTTGGATAACATGTACCATAAAGAAAACTAGGGATCGAAGGAAAAATAAAATAACATAATGTAAAAGTTTGTGGATGGTAGAACTTGAACTTAGATGCCCAAATAGACATTTAAGTCATATGACCACCCACGAGACAGGATTCTAGTCATTTAAATAAAAAACAATATTTTTACATATAATAACTATAATATGGACGTCTTAAACCATCGGTCCTTGGACCGGCGTCCAGCTTGTCCATGCCCAAGGACGAGTCTGGTCTTGAATTATGCACGATACAAGCCATTTAATAGGAATCATAACGACTTTTATAAGTTGCATAACTTGATATATCACTGATAAGTGAATATTACGTACAAAAATGTTTTTTTCCCTAGCACGGTTCCATGCATGACATGTTGCGATCGATTGAGAAAAGTGTAGACATGAGTTCGGAAGAAAGACCGTCAAAGGATGAAATACTGAAAATAACTCATGTATGAGAGTAAAAATATTGTACGGTTAGATTTAGAAAATATGATTTATGCAAGGAAGTTCTTTTCATGGAAAAACCAAAAAGGGAATTATAATTAAAGCTAGACTAGATCTGCAATTAAAAGATTTAAGGTGCATGCGAGCTTTATATCTCCAAAATTCAGATTGATGGGAAGCAGTAATAAAGAAGACGGCTGAAAATGGGTCAACTTTTAACATTCCCTATTCAATTTCCAAATTCATAATCTTCGATTACTCTCGACTTTTCGCACACCACGCGATTGTCAAATGAGCGATACATTCCAGAGGCCCGGAAGAAAAACCCTAACTTATCGTTCTTCACTTAGGTTCACTCAATCAATTCCGGCATAGGTATGTCTCTTTTTTGTTCCCTTTATGTTTCGATTATGTCACAGTACATGTATTTTCTTCAGTTACAAATTCTGCTCGGTTAAATTGATAATATTTCCATGTTCAAGGGAGATTCATATGAGTGCATTTTTTCTGTAGGAATTGTCGTAAGGAGGCGACAACAAGCCCGTCTAGCTCAGTTGGTAGAGCGCAAGGCTCTTAACCTTGTGGTCGTGGGTTCGAGCTCCACGGTGGGCGATCTGTTTTTGTCCAACCAACCACCCCGCTCTTTCGTCATACTGATGCAGGAAGCTATAAGAGTAGAGTAGGGATTTATAGGTTTAGGAGTTACTGGATACTTTTTTACCAATTACTGTAGATTCTTTAGAAATTTTTTGCAGAATCGTTCACCACAAATTCTCCACGTGTCTTGAGCATCATTCAGTTGAACTATTTATTCATAAGATGACCATTAGCCTAATATAATGCAAATATTAGATACCCAGCTCACGTTCTAAAGACAATATATAATAATCTTCAACGATCTATTTATTGTTTTTTACAGTCCTTGTCTGTTCAGGAGATGATTGAGTTAAGACTTGTAAGTTTGAGATTCATTATTTGTCCAGGTTTAATGACCTCAGGATTTGATCTATGATTTACATGCTTACAACATCTCTGTAAAACATGAATTTTATATAATTAAATACTTCACTAAATAACAGAATCAATATGAATCCATGTTCATGTAGTATACAATATTTTTCTTCTTTGTTTCAGCTGTCCATTCCAGTTAACGGGATGGATGGATAACATATTGGGAATCCTTATTTGAATTTCATATAATTAACACGACATACTCACAACCTTGGTAACACGGTAAACACGTATGTAATACTGTGTTCGTCTTTGGAAACTCGTACATATAATTTAGCTTTCATAAAAAATCGAACTACTCAACAGCCTGAGCGATATTGCTAATGAATAAACCATTAAAACACTGCCCTAATCAATAAAAAAAATTGGCACCGAGTTTGTTAATTTCTTACCTAATAGTGTTCTTCCTTCTATCAACTTGATAGCGAGTTTGCTTACAATTTTATTTTCAATGCAAGCATACTCAAATGGTCCTGATCTTCTAGTAGTCATGCTTACATTTCTCACATTTACATGCAACAAAGTGTACAGTAACAACGTAGATTATGTACAGTAACAATGTAGATTATGTAAGACAAAGGCACATAAGAGGTTATTCATGGGCGGTGGCCCATGATTCAGATATGCATGGATATATGTCTCGTGCTCATGAGTATACTATATGCTAACAGATTGCCACTGCATCAGTAGATATTTAATAGAGCAAGGGTGTCTGGTGCAGGTTAGTTCTACTAAGAAATTTTTTTTGTCTTCAGTATGAAATTTTAGGTTTGATCAGTTTGCGTCTAATTGTAGCTAGGCCTATCAATGGGTTAGATTAGGTTTGGATGCCTTAAACCCGAGCCTGGATACTACAATTGTAACCCGAGCCCAGCCTGAGACTGTAGGGTATTTCAAACTCGTTACTTGAGCCCGGGCTGTTGGGTTTTTTGAGCCCATTGTGTAAAATTGTATACGTGGCTTAAAATATCAATGATATAACCATCATCTTAACCCTTAACATTGGAAATTTGGTACATGAATAATGTTTGCAAACGAATTGGTTGGTGATGAAACATGTCTCACAAACAAATTAGAGAATCGAGCTTCGCTTGTTAACTTGGCTCCCAATTGAGTGTGCACCAAATCCACGGTGCACATACTTCATGTATTTTACATGATACCATCAAGTTTAAACGAAAATACTTGATTGTAGATTGAAAATTTTGAAAGTGGAAATATAACTTGGGAAATGAAAATTTGTATTGCGATTTCAATTTTGTTAAAAAAAATATTTTAGTTTGCAACTCATTATTTCATAATTTAACCTTTTTTGTTTGCTTCAAAAAAGCATTATCAAACATTTATCTCAAAAAAAGAGATCCCAAGTTTTCTTTTAACATGGTTAGTTGATGGTAATGAGATTCGACATTAATAATTTTAAATATATAACCTAGACGCATATACTATTCCAAATTGGATATGCAGAAATGCCAAGTATAGTTTGTACTTTTTATTAATAGTTCCATTTTTGAAAGAATTATATACTCTTGGAAATGAAAAGTAATGGAATATAAATAAGTACAATGACCCTCTTTTGATGAATCAATGCCAAACAAATACCTTAATATGAAAACAGAATCAACAAATGTGGGTGTTTAAGTTGAGAAAAGAACTTGTATGAGAATTTTAAATTGGTAGGGACTTTAAGGTAAAATAGTAACGAGAATCAAGAAGAGGAGAGCAAAAGCTTCTGCTTTGCTATTATTTTTGTTAGACGATTACATAGATTTAGCAGATGTGTTTGTCTGTAATAAATTACCATTTTTTAAATGGAAAAAAAATTATATAGACCTGAATGTAAAATATTTGGAGATAATTTGAGAAAAACCTTGTAAATTATTCTAGAAGTTATAAATTATAGGGACTTAAATGTAAATGGGATGGAGAATTAAGGAGAACCACGTACCTAATTGTGGAAATTGTAAAATATAGAGTTGAATGTAGAATAATATAAGAAAATTAAGAAGATTTTTAATAATTCTTAGAATTAACAAGAGACTTGGATATTTTGCTACATTATTGTTATTCAATATACATGATTGGTTACTGTATATGTACTATGCCTTAGATATGCAAGAAGAGAGGTTGGGGACTTGAATTTGATTACCTAGCGAAGTGATGATTAAAGTAAAATTAAAAATTTATTAAAAAGCTTTCATAGCTCAGTTGGTTAGAGCACCCGTTTAGTAAGCGGGAGGTCTTGAGTTCAACTCTCAATGAAAGCAAGTTATTTTTTTTCCAAAAAAAATATTTTTCTCCTCAAATAAAGTGAGTATTATTTTAGTTTGTGTCTTCTTGGTTGACAATTCTTCATCTTGCTCTTTACTTTGACCTCTCGTATTAGAATAGGCGAACCAAGTTATTTTTTTTTCAAAAAAAGTGTTTTTATCTTCAAATAAAGTGAGTACTATTTTAATTTGCGTCATTTTTTTCCTCTCGTATACCACTAGTACCATCAGTCTGCCTATTCTTGGTCGACCATTCTTCACCTTGCTCTTAACTTTGAGCTCTCGTATTATAATAGGCGAACTAAGTAAATGGACGTTCATCTAGCTAAGTGAATGGATGACCATTGACACATAGAAGATTAATATTAAATATGAAAATGCATATAGATGATGATATAGGCTAAAGAAGTTTAAATAATACTTTGTCAAAAATGATATGAGATTCATATATATTTACGACAGTCAAGTAAACTTTAATCTAGAACAAATGATTATTTGCTCCACCATTTAATTCATTGTTCCTCAATTTGAACTTAAGGTCTTCCATTTGTTCTTATTTACATTTGGAATTTGGTTTAAGAATAATTACCCTTCATCGTTGTTAATGCGTTTCTCATCAATGATATTAACAGATTCCATATAGATAAAATTTGAAATAAATCGAAACTGATATCTTGAAGGAAAAATTAAAATGAATGCTGCTGTAATTCTTTATTGCAAAATGAAGTATTGATTACTGTTTTCTTTCATATGCTTTCTGTTGCCAGTAACAGTCTCTTATATACAATTTAAAACAAAAATGTGCTTTGGGCTTTCAGGTATAAGTTACAGCCCATACATGCCTTAACTATGCTGAGATAAAAGATACATCACGAGCTGCATGCTCTCTAATTCCCCCCTCCCTCAAACCAATATTTGGTTTAGGGTTACTTTTACATCTCAGATCCATAGCGGCGCTTGAGAGAGCGATCACGAATTTCCTCGATCCACCACACTAATTGATTCTTCACCGCAAGTCCTCTCCTTTAACTGAGAATTCCTAGTAACTTTTGATATCCCTTCAGAGTTCGACTTAAGATCTTCCTTTTTAGATCTGGTTCTAGTATTATTCTGAGACAACTTGCTTGCTGAAGTTACTCCTGTTTGAGGTGACTTGATCTGAGCTTTCTTCTCTTTGTCGAAGATTGTCTCTGTGAGAACTGCCTTGTTCTCTACCTTCAGTTTGGCTCGAAACTTTAGAAAGTTTCTTGCTGATAAAGCCTTGGTAAGCACGTCCGCACGTTAGTAAGTCGAAGGTATGTGATTGATTTGCAAATTTCCTCTCTTAACTTGATCACGAACAAAATATAAGTCAATTTCGATGTGTTTTGTTCGTGCATGCAATATTGGGTTGGCTGCCATGTACACAGTGCTTTGATTATCATACCATAATATTGGTTTGACTATTGTGTTGATTTTTAATTCATTTAGTAGAGATTGTAGCCAAATTATCTCTGCAGTAGCACTTGCAACACTTCTATATTCTACTTCTGTGCCTCATCTCGATACAGTGGTATGTTTTTTTGAGCACCATGACACCAGATTGTCTCCAATGTAGATGCAGTATCCACTTACAGACTTTCGATCATCGATATCTTTAGCCCAATCTGCATCTGCATATGCTACGATGTTTAAATTACTGCATGCTCTTAACATTAATCCAAAGTCCATTGTTCCTTTAAGATATTCCAGAATCCTTTTTACTACCTTCCAGTATTCATCATGTGGTTCCTTCATAAATTGAGAAACTTTGTTAACACTAAATGATATATCTGGCCTAGTAATAGTAGTGTATTGTAGTGCTCCTACAATACTTTTATATTGTTTGATATTTTATATGGATTCTTCCCTGTTTTTGGACAGTTGCTGACTGCTGATCGTATGAGTTGGTTGTGACTTTGCCTCATGCATCTTTGATTTGATAAGAATTTCTTTAATGTAGTTCTTCTGACTTAGCAATATCTTTGTCTTTGATTTTCTGTTGACTTCAATCCTTAGAAAATAGTTGAGATTGCCAAGATCTCTGATGGAAAATTGCTTGATTAGATATTGTATGATATTTGTAATTTCTGCACTATCATCACCTGTTATGATCATGTCATCAACATATATTAAAATGTAAATAATATGATTATTATAGCTTTTGACAAATAAAGAGTTATCAGATTTGGTAGATTGATAGCCTAGAGAAGTTAATGTGGCCTTCAGTCTATCAAACCATACTCTTGGTGCTTGTTTCAAGCCATATATGGCCTTATTCAATTTGCAGACTTGATTATCATTTTGTCTGTACCGTCGTGGCTGTTGCACGTAGATTTCTTCTTGTAGAATCCCATTTAACAATGCATTGTTAACATCCAGTTGCCTTATGTCCCATTTTTTGCTTAAGGCAATTGTGATCACAACTCTGATAGTTGTTGGTTTTACTACAGGTGAGAACGTCTCGCTGAAGTCAAAACCATACTGTTGAGTATATCCTTTGGCAACTAATCTTGCCTTGTATTTGGACACTGTTCCATCTGGATTTTTCTTCAGTTTATAGGTCCATTTGCATCCTATTATGTTTTTTTTTGCTGGTGGAAACACAAGATTCCATGTTTTATTCTTCATCAGTGCTTGATATTCTTCATTCATTGCTGCTCTCCAGTTTTCATCTCTATATGCTTGTTCTAAGCTTTTGTAACCTTTCTGCTTGTTTGCATAACCCAAGAATATGCAAGGATGAGATCTAAAATCTAATTTGTATCTATTATATGGCCTTAGATAGAGAAAACACAGACATCCAAATGTCCTAAGATCATCATAATTGGGTTTGATTCCAATGAGTTTTTCACCTGGACTTACACCATTTAGTACTTTAGTTGGAAGTCTATTGATCAAATATACTGAAGTACTAAATGAGTCTTGCCAGAATTTTAGGGGTAGAGATGCCTGAGCAAGTAAAGTTATCCCTGTTTCTACTATGTGTCTGTGTTTTCTCTCGACTAGACCATTTTGTTCAGAGGTATATGGACACGTGATTCTATGTATTATATCTCTGTTTAAGAAAAAAACTTGTCAAGTGACTTGTATTCACTACCACCATCACTTTGAACAACTTTAACTTTATGGAAAGTTTGTCTTTCAACTTGAGTAATAAAATGTATAGCAGCATTATAAGTCTCTGCCTTAGTTTTTAGAAAATATATCCATGTATATCTAGTAAATGCATCAACAAAGGATATGTAGTATCTATAACCATAGTCAGAATTAATGGGTGCAGGACCCCAAAGATCAGTTGTGATCAATTTTAGTGGCATTTTGTATTCAATAGTAGAATCAGCAAAGGGTAATTTATGACTTTTGCCCATTTGGCAATAAGTACAAACATATGGCAAAGTAGGATCATTAAAGGAAACTTTAATCTCTTTCAAACCTTTTTTACAACATGTGCATTGGGATGTTCCAATTTATAATGCCACTGATCAAATACACTTTTATTGTTTTCAACAGATGGTGTTTCACAGTTATTGCTACACTTTACTTTCTCAACAATGTTTCTGCAGTTAGTCACAGTGTTGTACAGTCCATTCACTGCATCACCCAGCAAAAGTTTTTCACCAGTTAGTATGTCTTTAACTAAACTGTATTTGAGATAGAATTCAAAATACACATTATTATCATGTGCAAATTGAGAAACACTCATAAGATTTTTCTTAATTCTTGGTACTCTTAACATATTGTTGAGGTATAATTGCCTTTTACCTTTAATATAGGCATTACCAATATGAGTGATCCCAATAGGCATGCCATCTCCCATAAATATGGACTGTTTGCTTCTATACTCCTTGTTGCCAAGATTTAAGTTGTCATGATTATTTGTCAAATGATTGGTTGCACCTGAGTCTGGATACCATGCTTCATCTTGTATACGTTCTGATTTTGCTGTTTCATCTTGATGTTGATTCATGCCATTACTCTGTTTATTAGACTCTTGCTGAACTTGTGCTACGTTTGCACTGTGATTACCATTCCTTTAAATGTTTGAGTTTTGTCCTGGTACATAATTGGCATTGAATCTGAAATAACATTTTGGTGCAGTGTGACCAATCTTCTCACAGATCTGACACTTTGGTCTGTTGTTGTTGCTCCATCTTCCCCTGCCTCTGCCTCATACAGCAGGGTTTCCCCTTTGATATTGCTAATTATTGTATTTTGATTTCTGTTCTTATTATTATTTGAGGCAAAGTTGATGGACATATCACTGTGTATTGGCTTCTTGAACTCCAACCTTCCTTCATGTGCAAGGAGGATGGAACTGACATACTCAAGAGATGGTAAAGATTCTTGAGAAGATATTACTGCAACTACAGATTCATATTCATCACCTAACCCGGTTAAAATAGTTAACACTTGCTCTGTGTTTGAAACTTTGTGTCCTGCAACTTCAAGCATATCACATATGTTCTTGACCTTTCCTAGATAGTCTCTCATTGTTTGACTCTCTTTTCTGACATTCTATAATTGCCTTTTGTAATGCATTACTCTGGTTGCAGATTGAGTGTTAAAAATTCTTTCCACTGTCAACCAGATTTCATTAGCAGTTCTACATCCAATTACTTGAGGCAGTAGTTTAACATTTATTGATGAAAGTAGCCAAGAACTTATAAGACTATCTTGCCTTTGATACTTAACATATTCTCCATTGTTTGCAGTTTTGTTTTTTGAACCAGTGATGAACTTGGGAGGAACTGCAGTGGTGCTAAGAATGAATCCTTCCAAGCCATACCCTCTTGCAGTAGTATTAACTTGAATTTTCCAAAGTAGATAATTATCTTCTTCAAGTTATGCAGTGATGAGTTGAATCTGAGGACTAATTGTGGCTTTCAAGAGATTCTCTGCTGCGACAGTGGTTTGCTATGGTGGATTAGACGTATTTTCAGAGGTTTCTGAGTTGTTATCAGCCATGAAGAAGCTTCTTGAATCAAGAAATACTTGAACAATTTGAAATCAGATAGAGAGATCAAGAACTCGTTTCTGCAGAATTCAGGTATGTTGCAACTGGGTTTAAATGATGATTTTTAATCTGATAAGCCAGTAGTTTGGCACTTGCCTTCTTTCTGTTTTGATGAGTTTCTTGAGATCTTGACTGATTTTTGATTTTTCTTTGATTTTGACTTGATCAATGAGAAAACTGAGTGCAGTCAGAGCTTTCTAGGCGAGGCACTAGTCTTTGGAGATAAGTCTTATGATACCCAAATGATGATAATGTTTCTGATGGGTAATTAATCTCCAAATGATGAGATTTATCTAATGGAGATTAATATCTTCTTCTTTTGCAATGAATTTTGATGCAGTTTTGCCTTGTACTGGCTCTGATACCAAGATAAAATTTGAAATAAATCGAAACTGATATCTTGAAGGAGAAATTAAAATGAATGCTGCTGTAATTCTTTATTGCAAAATGAAGTATTGATTACAGTTTTCTTTCATATGCTTTATGTTGCCAGTAACATTCTCTTATATAAAATTTTAAAAAAAAATGGGCTTCTGGCTTTCGGGTATAAGTTACAGTTCATATATGCCTTAACTATGCTGGGATAAAAGATACATGACAAGCCGCATACTCTCTAATTCATACGCATCAGCAGACGGACAGTTAATGTGAAGAGATTGTACTTGGATTGATTGTTCAACATGAGAGTCAAGTAAGCAATAAACTAGCTATATAGCCTATAGGTTCACATTTAATGAGACAACAAAAGAGAACTATAATATTTTCGTCAAGGTGCTCTTGTATATGAAGTACTTCAAGCGCTCAACTGTTTACAAGAATATATAACTTTACTTGCTCTCATGAAGGTCCTTCATTTGTTTGACCATTTTTATTACAGAAGCGAATCAGAAAACACATTGCGGCGCACTTTCATTGTCAGTTTCAGGAGAACAAATGAAGAACAGATTCGTTGACTCTATCATTGCATGACTCTCAATCTACCAGCGTAACTCTACAAAAGGCAATATCTATCCGAACCATGTTATAGCATTGAATAAAACATCAATAGTATTTATTAATAAAGACAAGATCAACATATTTATTAATAAAGACAAGATAAGTAAAATGAAACTAATATAACATATTTTTGTTCTTTCTAGGATTTCCTTCATTTCCTCAAATCATCATTGTGTTCCATCTACCTATCTATTTGATAACTAAAATTTAAACAAGTCTTGATAGAAGAATGCATAATTTGTGAGAAGTTGTAAAATTATTATGTCATAATAATTTTACAACTGAATGAATTTTCCACCCAAAAAACAGCGATCTAATTTATAGGCAGAAATTAGTATTTACTTGCCTGCTAATACTGTTAAGTTCGTTCTTTACGTTGACGAATATTTCTTTTAATAAGGAAATTTTACCAATTTAGGTTTGTTTTAGAAAGAAATAACAAAATTAGTCCAGTTTTAAAAATAATTACAGAAATAGACCACTTTTTTTTTGGTCTATATAGTTGGTGAATTTTCAAAAACCGCCTAAAATAAAAAGCTATCATACGTTGGCGATTTTCTAAAAGTCGCCAACTATGAAATATGCATTTTCTTTGGGCGATTTTTGAAAATCGTCTGTTGGCGGCTTTTGAAAACTCGCCAACTATATAGTCCAAAAAAAGTGGTATATTTCTGCATATATTTTTAAAACTGGACTAATTTTGTTATTTCTTTCTAAAACAAACCTATAATGGTAAATTTTCCTTTTATATATGTTTGGGGAACTTGAGTTTTATGTCCTTTTTGTTTTGTTTATTTTTTTCTAGAAGAGCTTTAACTTTTCTGCTTGAGATTGGTGGTTTTCTATATTATCCTTAAATATCTTTGCCTTGTGGTTTACTTAGAAACTATGCTTTCCTTTATTTTCTTCCCTAATTTCTTACAAGAAATTTCACCGAGGGCTTCCCACACTCAACCATAATTAATTTTCCATGACTGAGCAAAAAATTATTAAGTAGATTTGCACTGCAAGTCATCAGAAAGAGTTCAAAATCAGATCTCAACTTCAAACAGGATTATAATCTAACCTATTTTTTCTTAAATATTTTGAATCCATTACCTTAAATAGTTCAAAATTAGATCCCAACTTTGAGAAATTTGATTATAATTCTGTACAATTTATTTTAGTATACAACTTTAGTTGAAATTTCAATAATAATATGTTAAACCTATTGAATGTGCTTAAAACGATCTTGCTCACAATTTAATCAAACACCTACATCCTGTTTTCTGTTACAATATTAGTAATTAATATCAAAAGTTAAATTAAATTAGGAGTTTGATAATCACCATAAAATAGTGATGACTTGTCTTGGAAGCTAAAAAAAGGTGTAGCATTTATAATACATTTTGAAAGATTCTGGCATTCTTTCTTTATTACCTAGACTAGATAACAAACACCATGTAGATTTGCATTCTGGATGTTACCCTGTCTCCATCTCTAGACGAGCCAAAACTATGGAATGTTCGAATGGTAAGCCATAAATCCAACGAATAGTAAGCCAGAAATCCGAAGATTATAACTCGAAAAGTCCGAATTCAACCAATTGTCGAGGGATGACATATGGTCTTCTCTATGACCTGAAGAAGCTAACCATTTTCCAGAAGAACAGAGTGACACAAAAGAAAGTCAACTAAAAGCAAGTAAAGTGACAGCTTGGTCCCGATCTCTGAATGTGAGCTAAACAAACAAGTTAAAGGGGATCAATAAGCATATAACATGGAGCAAAGGAAGATTGACCATGAGCTTTCTATCCAAAAAGGTGAGAAATACTTGATCAAAAGTCCAAGAATGTAATAAGTGACAACCCGGCACCGAGTTGTGAGGCCCAACGCGGTACCGAGTTAACTACCGACTTGTGAACATGGTCAAGATCCTCTTCCTGAATCTTCTCCTAAATGTGAAGAATGTGACTAGTAAATATCCAAGCATGTTTCGCTGATCTACGATTATAAATAGGAGGAGGGGAGCACTAATTCGAAATCCTTTTTCTGTTTCTAGAATTTATGATTTTACCCTGTCACTATGTTGGATTCTCACCGATTATGAGCACTGAATTGTAAGAATGCAGTTTATAAAATCTCTGAATATCATTAACAAAGTTCAAGTGGACGTAGGTTAGAGTTTAGCCAAACTATTATAAATTGTCATGTATGAATTACTTCGGTTTTCATTTAGTTCTCTATAATTCAAATCGGGTGTTTGTCCAACTTTTGATGGAAAACATTTTGATGCTTTTATTGAGAAAACTCGAATTTCTCACTATTTGGATCTATCTTTAACCTTTGGATTGCTATAATCGATGAACTAGATCTACAAGTATTCATAACGTCCGTGACAATTTAGATTTTCCTTAAAATCTATCATATGATCAACAAAGGCAGTGGCATCAAGGAAAAGTTCACTATCTCCAAACCCACCAACGAAGCATAGGATGATGTTCTTGGCACGGAGAAGAAACCAGTCAGCCTAGTACGTAGAAATTCAGAGTGCATCAGAAATGGTTACTAGGGTTGATTTTGATAAGATAACGAGGGAAATGAATGAAAAGCTAATGGAAATCCAAAATGTTGTGATGAAGCAGATGAAAGGAACTATGGAGGTTAGGACCTAACTAACCTAAGATCATAGGAGGAATAGAAAGGAATTGTCACCTTTCGATTAAGAAGAAGATAGTTCCTCCTTATTAGGTAGAAACCACATAGAAGGAAAGTAAAAAAATAAAGGGAAAGGAAGATGAGACTTCCAAAACTGAAGTTGGAAAGACTCGGGTTGGTAGGACACAACTCGATGTCGAACCAACTCTATGACTCGGTACCAATCATGCCCTCCAAGTCGTGAATGACGATACTTTTGTTAACTTACAAGATGATGTTGATGCTGACGATAGCCCTGTTACTGGCGACCAGAATGGTGGAGTTCAAACGAATACCATTGTACGTCACATACAGATCGTAGAAATAGGTCAACAGGGTGGATGGTTCTCTTAGAGATAGGAGAACCCATATATCATGGAACAAACCGAGACGGTTTGTGGAGCCAAAAACTTGGGGCAGGCCATGATGGTCATCGTTTGGCCGATTCGATAGAACCAGAATTTTTAGCTGATATGGTAAGGTAGCCGATAAATGAAAATCGACATTGAAACAATGATGACTGGGTTCTTCTCCTAGCAGGATGTAATGACCTCCTTTTTCGACCCTCGAATGTCAACACTAATACGTCCATGATATTTACGTGCCGAACATCCAAGTGACGGAAAGACCAATTGGTAGGGTAAAAGATAAAGAAGAAAATGAACAAGAAAGAGAAGAACGAAAACATTAGAATCTCATAGCGGAATGATAACTTATAATATCAAAAGACAGTACACGGTGTTACTCTAACATACCTAGCATGTTAGAGTTCCTAATCTAAGTATTATCATCATTCTAAATAGTTATAATAGCATATCCTTACGATTGCTGATATATATACATAAAGTAACGCAGCGAAAATAGATGCCATGGTAGATAATCATCCAACTGCTCTCCAAAACTAAATTGTGTCCACATGTTTTAGTGGTTATTGTAATGAAAAGCTAATTTAACTTTATATAACTCCACATGTTTTAATGGTTTTTATATGAAAAATTGTTTTGTTGTATGTTGTATCGTTTTTATTTGACACCATTTGTTAATTTTAAACACAAAAAAATAAATAAAAAAATAATTTTTTTTATTTAAGGACAACCAAAATAATTTTGGGCTAGAGCAATCCAATCTTAAGGCCGACCATGTCTATTCATAGGGCCTTGTGCTATAGCCCAGCTTGTCCAAGTTCACGAACAGGTCTGGTCTTGCATTGTGGACGATGCAAGCCATCAAATAGGAATCATAACGACTTTTACAAATCACATAATCTGATAAATAGGTGATACATAAATATTCCGTTCAAAAATATTTTTTTCCATTTTAGAGTACAGTGCATGACATACTGATTTTGAAAAGAAATTACGATAAAAAAATTATACTACTGAAATATCAATCTTGATCATTCAATTTTAAAGTTCGAAAGCAGTCGGTTGAAAAAAACGTAGACAAGAGCTCGGAAGAAAAACCGTTGTTAGATGGAAAACTTGAAACAACATCATGTATGAATTATGAAAGCAAACATTTTGTACGGTCAGATTTAGAAATCACGATTTATGAGAGGATATTCTTCTCGATGGAAAAACCAAAAGTGGAATTATAATTAAAGCTGGACTAGATTTGCAATATTCAAATATTAAAAAAAAAATGCTTGCGTGCGTGCAATATTCAAATTCCAAATCGTTTATTTATGATGGGAAGCAGTAATAAAGCAGACGAATGAAAATGAGTCAACTTTTTCCATTCCCATTTCAATTTCCAAATTCATCATCTTCGATTACTCTCAACTTCTCCCACACCACGCGATTATCAAGTAAGCGATACTTTCCAGAGGCAAAACCTTAACCTTTTCTTCTTTACTTGGGTTCACTCAATAAATTCCGGCATAGATATGTCTTTTTTTTGTTTCCTTCATATTCGATTACATCATGTTAGATGTGCTTTCTTCAGTCTTCAATTGCAAAATTCTGCTCAGTTAATTTGATTGTGTTGCCTTATTCAAGGAAGATTGATATATGTGTTTTTTTTCCCCTGTGTGGATTATCGTAAATGGACAATAGCTAGCCCGTCTAGCTCAGTTGGTAGAGCGCAAGGCTCTTAACCTTGTGGTCCTAGGTTCGAGCCCCACGGTGGGCGATCTTTTTTTCTTTTACGCCCAACCGACCGTCCCTCTTTCGTCATATTGATTCAGGAAGCTTTCAGAGTACCGTAGAGTTTTTGTAGGTTTGGGTTTTGAAGGTAGACAACGATGTCACACTTTTGTACCAGTTATCGTAGACGATGAAGTTATCCTGAACATGTTTGCACGTTTCGGTTGAGCTATTTATTCGTGACATGACCATTAACGTAATATAGTAGTGATATTAGGTACCTAGCTCAAATACTAAAGACAATATATAAGCCAAATCGATTGGCCCACCAATTATTGCCTTTTCCACCCCACAAAAATTTAAAACTAATAATCGACTTTTTTGCCACTTATTATTTACGTATATGCTTTTTCACATTCTCTTCTCTTTTATGTCTTACAGTTTACCGTAAAGATTGAATTCACCATGTGGTCACGTGGTTGCTGAAAGATTCACGTAAATAGCAAATGTGTCCATGAGGTATCCCACGTTTGTTTGCAACGTGTGGATCATATTTCCACCGCTCTTCAGTGATGTGGTATGGTAATCAATGCCAATTAAAAGAAATAACAATGCAATTGAATCACACACATACAAACACATATCGACTAGCTGCAAAAAAAAAAAAAATCACAAACAGGTACTAACACTTTCAACATCACAGTGCAACATTGCTTAATGAATCTACTACGATCACAAATAGGTACTAGCTATAAAAAAACCTCAAATAGGTACTAGCTGTAGAAATACAAACACGTTCACATTGCTTAATGAACCTGCTGCAATCACAATGCAACAGTCAACATCAAACACATACTAACATAGCAAAAAAAAAATCATAGTAACATCCCGACTTTATTCAACTTTGCTTGATCCTTCAACTTGATTTTTAACTTTTCTGCTTTCTTGCTCTCATACGGCGGTCACTCTCTAAAGTTGTTGGTGGATTACGTACTACTTTATCTGTATAAAAAAGTTATTTTTAGAAGCAAAAAGAATACTATATTAAAAAAAGGCAGCACATTATTTCTTATTGCGGTAAACATTGTTATCACGCAACCACATAGCATACTTGAATGATCAATTAGGCCAAAAATCCAAAAAAAGAAAAAGAAAAATTGAATAGAAAATACTTTATTTATGCTTAGATCCGACTTCTCTCTCCATTCGAATGAAAAATTAATTGAAAACTTTTGTTATTTTTTTTATGTGTTTTAAGGAGCTAGTTAGGGTTTGTGCAATATGTTTTTGGAAGAAGGAAATTGATTTTACATTAAGGAATGGATTAGACAGGGTAAACGAAGGTAGTGGCGGTTTTGGAAGAAACTGAAGTGGAAAAAGAAAAAATTGGGATGTGTGCTATTTTTTTTATTACTAGAATTAGCCTAATATATAATATTCTTCGACAGTCTATTTACTGTTTTCATCAGTCCTTGTCTGTTAAGGAGACGATTGGGTTAAGACTTTTAAGTTTAAATTCAATATTTGTCCACGTTTAATGATCTCAGGATTTGATCTACGATTTTACATGCTTGCAATATCTCTGTAAACAATGAATTATATAATTAACACTTCGCCAGATGATAGAACCAACATGATTCCATGTTCATTCAGTATAAACTATTTTTCTTCTTTGTTTCAACTGTACATTTCTGTTAACAAGATGGGTGGATAATAGATTGGGAATCCTTATAATTTATTTTTCTTCTTTGTTTCTACTGTTCATTGCTGTTAACCAATATAAAAATGGCATCAAGTTTGTTAATATCTAACCTAATCAAACCGACCGTTAGGGAGGTTTGTTTACTGTCACTGGCTAAAATCAATTTCTTTGAATCCAAAATTATATGCCCCGTTCCTCTCTGTTGTTGCTTTGGTGTACTTTTTCCATGTTATTCTCCTCCGTTTTGACCGTCTTCTTCATACGATGCCATTACCGCATTTTTCGATGAATCTTCTTAAAATATCTCCAACTGCCATTGTTAAAACCTAGATTCTCAATTTTCCCTAAATTTCAGTTATCACCGAAATGGCCTTCTTGTTGAGTCCATTGACAACTCCAAATCGCCTGCATTGCCCTTGCCTAAAATCGTTCTTTGATACAAAACGCGATCCAGTTTCTTTCCAAATCAATTTCTATAAAACCTTTAAAGATCTGATTTTCCCAAAATCCAAAAAGAAAACGGCTCGAGCAATTGAAGATTTCAAAATTTCCGTGTATGGAGAAAACCATGATCTGGAAGGAGCAGATTCAAAGGCTAAAAAAAATGCTACTAGCGAGGCCTCTAAGAAACGGAAAGAAAAAGCTTAAGCAGCTGTTCAAAGTTATGATTGGGCTGACCTCGCAGATAATGGAAAGGTAACTAAATGTATAAGTTTTATTTCATACTACTTTATTCACTACCACATAGCAGTGGGTTTATTTCATACTACTTGTTTTGTTTGTAATTCTTGGCTATGCATAATTTTTTTTTCCAGATGTTGAACTTGATAGCTGGTTGAATGTAGGCTTTATTTAGGAGTTATTGTGAGATTACTTTTGCAGCCTACATTGAAATATTACCAATTTTTTTACTGTAGACGCTTCTCTTAACTTGATTTTTCAGAATTTGTGTACATAAATTAATTGCACATTGGTACTCTTTGCCGTTGGGACTTTTCACCACATTTCACATTAATCCATTATATATAATTCAATGTTTTAGATTCTAAGATTCATTAGTATTTTGGTAAATTTCACGCTGAAACATGAAATGTATTTATATATAACGATAAAAGGGTTTTCACGTTGAAAATTTTATAAATTTCTAAAGAAAATTGAGTCTAATGCTGAATCATTTGATAAAATTAAAGGTCCTCCTGTAGAGGTTGAGAATTTAAAGAAGGTAGTTTATGACGAGTCATGAAGCATAAAAAACTAGGAAAATTAACAGTGATTCTAGGGCTGCATATTTTCTAAAAGTATATTTTCTATAATATTTTTATTTTTTTCGTTTCTCATAATCTTTTTTTTAATATACTATTACTGCATGCTCAACTGAAATTAATGAGTTTATAAGAAATGTGTTCCTTTCAAATTTAACAATCGAACGGTCAATTTTCCCACCATTGTGCGCTTATACTAATATAAACTAATACTTAAACTTATTCTTTGATATACACTCTACTTTAGCAAATAACTCGGCGGTGTCACTCAGGCTGTTTGGAGTGTGCTTTCTTTAAGCTGTAGAGGAATGAAGCAGGGACATATTGCATGTACTAGCAATGTGATTCCTAGTGGTCGGATTACATGATCTAAGGCTGCTGCTTGCAATGAAAATGTAAAGATACTCCATCAGAAACCTCCTCTCCCTAAACCCAATATAAGGAAGCAACAACTCTGTAAAAATGTGAGACGAGAACAGTGATGCTGCTCCAACTGCGGTGTCTCAGTGCAAGAAAAGGGCAGCGCTGAACGATGTAACAAACATTTTCTTTAATTCAGCCAAGGGATGCGTCAATGTTACAAAATCTCAGGTTCACATAAGTTGATGTTATTTTATTTTATTTTGTCTACATGCTAGTTAATCAAGTAAACCAACGGCTATTTCGGCCCAATTTCCAGCTAGTATCAGAAAATAGAAATATGCACCTTCTTCTTTGCGTTGCCCGTTAAAATTTCAGCGTTGTAGTAATAGTGTTGAATTTTTCGTCTAAGTACTTTATCGAGTTTAGACTAATTATTATTTCATTGTCTATTACAACCCTTCCACTTAACGAATGCTCTTATTATGGGTGTGCAAATGATTGATTTGGTCTGAAATCGACAAAAAAATATATAACCAGATTAACTATTCAACAAACAAAATCCGAACTAAACCGGTATCTTCAAAATAAAAACCGACTAAACTGGTTCGGTTTGGTTGGTTCATTGGTTGGTGCTTAAATTACCTAAGTGTGGTTGTAAACATAACATGAGAAGAATCAAACAAGCTAATGAATTGGAGATGTACTATTTGTTAATTCACACTTGGCACCATAATAGGCTAACCGAGTTTGTATTAACTTCTTTTTACTATAATTTTTCATACCAATGTTTATTTTTGGGATGCTAAGGTAACATATCAAGGACAACATTTTTTCATAACTATTTTTATTTTATATTCCTTGTCGTATTCTAGACTAAAATTCAGATTGAATCACATGTTCTTTTTAGCAATAGATTGAGGATTGGTTGAAAATGTTTAGACATCATTTTTTTGTGTTTTACCTACAGCCAAGAAAGTGTTTTTTTTGGTGTAATAAGAAAATCTTTCGCGCAATATTTTTTGCTATAACTCTAACCTTGAACACCCTCGAAAGGATTTTTTTTTCTCTGTGAGCAGAAGCATTATAGGCACAAACAATTATCACTGCCATGTAATAATAATCTGATTACTAATATTTCTACTATAAACATATCTAGGCTACTTAATGAGTACTAATTTTTATGTTGGATTTATTATTATAGGATAGGATGTGGAACTAGAGGGGTTCATTGTTCAGGAATCATGAGGTACCATTTTTGAAAATTAAAAAAGCATTTGATTACAGGCTTAGTGGTATTGGCATCAGATGTATTATTAAGATTGATAGATAGTTGATAATAGGCATGCTTGTAAGTAGTGCATTCCTTGGATATGTACACATAAATACAAAGTAGTTGAGACTTATGCTTGCAAATAAAGGTATCTAGAAAAAATGTGCTTTCAAAAAGTATATTTTCTAAAAAAAAAAATTGGGTTCTAATAACGTAATTTTTTTTGTTAAATATACTACTACTACATGCTTAATTTAAATTAATGATATTAAAATAAATGCATTTCTTTCAAAACTAATAATTGAACGGTCAGTATCTCCACCGTTGTACGGTTATACTAGTAGTGTTCTTCCCTCTATCTAACCTAAAAATGATCTTCCTTGTAATTTTATTTTCAATGCAAGCAAGCATACTTAGATGGTCCTGATCTTCTTGTAGTCATGCTTATAGCTCTCACGCATTTACATACAACAACTTGTACAGTACCAACGTAGATTATGTAAGACGAGGGCATACAGATGGTTATTCACGTGTGATGGCCCACAATCCGGATATACATGGATGTATGTTTTATGCTCTGACCATAACCAACAAAATATTATGTTCATTACACCCTCTTTCGTCGGCGAGAACCGAGCAAATGGATGACGCAACCAGAGGAGCGAAAAAGTCACAGACTGGTTTGGAAAAAAAGTTTATAATGGCAAAGAGTTTGCCATTATATGTTTATAATGGCAAAATCTTTGTCGTTATAAACTATAACCCTAGTTATAAACTTATAATGTTATAGACTTTGCGGTTATAAAACTCAACCTCTGTTCACTCAACCAGCCACAAGAACAGCTTCAACCAGCTACAGCGAAACGAACAAGTCACATCCGATTGTTCCATGACTTGTTTAGCAACTGGACAAGTCATTGTTGGTTGTGCCCTCATGAGTTTGCTATATGCTGGCCCGGCACTTCTCCAAAGCAGCATCTCCTTCAAATCAATCTTGGCATAAACCGGTTGGCGATTGGCGAGGCAGCGACGACAACTCCATCTCGGCATCATGTCCTTCAAATCAATCGACACGACAGTAACTCCACATATCAAAGACTCTAATCGACGCAGAAGCACAAGTTGATCTAAGGCACAAATTCAACACCATTTATGTAATATCCCAGAATTTTTAACAATATCAATTTAATAATCTGTATTAAAAATTAAATTGATATTGATATTTTTATTAATAATAATTCAATTTGATTTAATAATCTTCTTCAATAAATATTCAATTGGTTATTTTATCTTTTAAAAATAATAAATGGATTTCTATTTGTAACATAAATATATAGTTTATATTGTAAATAGATTAGTATGGTTTTAAATTTAATAAATAAAGCATATTTTTCTAATCCTAATATTTTTAGTAATTTGAGAATTTGTTTTTATTTAATAATAGCTTTTCAAAGTTATAAAATAAATGATCTTGGTTTAAATTAATAAATGAATCATGATTTAAAAATTCTAATATATACATTAATAATTTGGAAATTTTAATTTTAATTAAATATAAAGTTTTCAAAACTATTTAATAAATAAATATATGATTTTAAATTTGATAAGAAAAATATTAAATGTTTAAAATAACTTGGCTTGAGTTTTAAATTTAGAATGAACAATATGGCTTAACAAAATAGATAATTTATTAATAAAAATATAATTTATTTTAGAATGATCTTATTTTAATAATGAGTCATTTCTAAAAAAATATTAATAGTGTATTGATTTACAAATAAATTTTGAATAAAATTTGCAATTGTTATTTCAAATTAAATTTATGTACATAACTTGATTTTAAAATATTAGATTTTGAATTTAATTTGAATATTCCAAAGTATAAATTTTAATTTTTTTAATTTTCATATGGATAAGTTTTATTTATAAGCATAATTTGTTTTAAATTCTTTTTATAAATTTATAAACATATTTAATATTACCAAAGAAATTTAATTAGACTTAATATATATATATTAACTAATGAATTAAATACAAATTATTTTTAAATAAAAGGACAAGTGTTATAAGATAAGCATTCAAAGTGACAAATGTTGAAATAAGTTTACAAGTGTCAAATTGTTTTATTTTTTTTCTTTTATTTGATAAATTTGAAATTTATACTTATACAAGCCTATATCTTCATTTCTTCCTTTTTTTCATTTTAATTCAAAAGACAAAGAAAATTTAAAACTGCCACATACAAATCTGCAATTCATTAACTTGAGAAATTCAAATTACCTGTAACTCTGCAGTATCATATCAGTAACCTTCCATTCCAAAACAAATACAAAATCAGATTATCAAACTCCTCTTCAAAACTATAGCCTTCCATTTCAAACAAAAGCAAAACTGCATTTTTTCTTAAATCTGGAAATTGATGTTGCATGCAAATTTGCACATCTTCAAACCCAAGGAATTGCAGTTTGAACCAAACCTACATCATATTTCTATTCAATCTGGAATTTTTTTTTATTGCATGCACATGCATCTTCAAATCAAGTATAAGGTTTTAACTCTGGCAACTGCATTTTCAAATAAGCAAGTAACTCTGTTCCAAAGCAAAAGCATTTTTAGCATTTCTGTGCAAAGTTTTCAAAGCTGTCTCAAAATCTGTTCTCTGCTTCTTCATGTGAGGTGAGTAACTTTAAAATCTTAAAATTCTTACTTAGGTTGCATGCTTGTTTGTTTGATATAAATAAGTATTGTTTAAAGTCTGTTGTGGTACATTTTTGGGTGCATGCTGTAAATCATTTGTTCTGTTCTGCTTTTTTCAAGAAGAACTTTGGATCCAATCTTTATCATTAATTATCTTATAAAATGAAATTATAAAGGAATGTTGTTTGATTTTCTTAAGTCAATACTTAAAATTTAAGTAAGTAAAAACATAAGTGTTTTTCCCTGGGAAACACAAAGAACATCAGTACATGATAATTTTAACCAAAATTAAAATATGTTAATCTTGTAATGCAGTTTCATAAAAATAAAGCATTAACTATAACTTGATTTTTAGATCAAGAATTAGGATTTTAGGGTGTCGGATGAAGTTGCAGTTGTTTTTTTTATACTGATATTGAAATTCAAGTAAATTCTGATGATTTTTGAATTTGGGAATCTTGAGTTTCTTCTGGGTAATTGTGAAGGAATAGGAGAAGTTAGGGAAAATCTTGAATGATGATAAAATTTGTCAGAGAGATTGCAGATTTGGGATTTTACTTTTAAACCCTAATTTTAAGATGGTTTGATGAATCAGACTTTTCGATTTGTACAATGGACCGAGTGCTTCAATCTTTTGGGAATGGATAGTATGATCATAGTTGAAGCCATAGCCGAGGTCGCTGACATTCTGGAGGTCGGAGCGGAGAAAGATTACCGTTGACAAGTTTTGAGGGGAAGCCTGTTTATGGATTTCCAGGTTTTAAATTGGAGCTCGGTTTTGATTCGAGCAAGTGAGGTGGCTATGGAGATTTATGATGTCGTCAGTGGATGATTGCTGATGGGTAGAGGCGTTGGTGAATGGCTAGTGATGGCCGGAGCCACGGTGCACATGCACTGTGCAGTTGAAGTCCAGGTGGGTGTTGAATTTGTTTGGTATTGGAGTGGCTCGAGTAAAATTTTGGTTGGACTTGAAGTTAGGTGAGGTTTAACTCGAAGCATGCAGGGATGTGTCTCGGGTTTGTGAATCTATCAGGTTTCAACAGAAACCTGGTATTCAGTTCTTTTTTTTAAAAATAAAATTTTAAAGCTGGGTTTAAATTGTTAGGTGAGGTTTGAAACAAAATTTAAATTTAGTTCTTAAATCTGAAGTAAGTGTAAAATTTCAGTTTTTTTTTTTAAAAGTTAAGTTTTAAATTTGAATTGAATTAACAACTTCAAAAGGGGTAAGTAGTTTGTATTTTAAAAGATGAAGTTTTTAAATTGTAAACAGTTTTTTTTTTGTTTTTTTTATTTATCTGGAATTAAAATTTGTTATGCATTTCAATTATGAAAATATAAAAGAAGTTTTTAAATTTAAATGTTAAAATGAATTTCTAACTTTGATTTGAATTTAAACATAAACTTGGTTTAAACTTCTTTTTGATCTTCTTTATGAAATGAATGCTACTTTAACATGTGAATTAAGGTTTTGAATTTCCTTTAAGCTTGTTTAAAGTCAAATTGCATTCACCTTTAAATCTTAAATTTAAATGAAATTTGAAGAAAGTTTAAAGTAGATTTATTTCAAATATATTTGTTAATGACAATTAATCATAATTAAGAAATGTTTATCTTTAGATTTAATTAATATAAATGTTTTGAAATTAATTTATTAGAAAGGTAATTAGGGAATAATTAATTAATTTATTTATTTAATTTATTAAGATTTAATGAATAGTGATTAAGGGTTAATCAATTTAAAATTAAGATCACTAATTAGATTATTAATTAATGATTAATGAGTTATTAATTATGTAATTAAGCTTTAATCAAGGTTAATTAATTAAATAATTAGACTTAATTAATGGATGATTAAAGATAATTAAATTTGTAATTAATCTCAGTTAATTACTTAATGAAGATAATTAGAGAAGGGTTAATGAAGGTCATTAACCAGGATTATTTAAATAATTAATTAATGAGATTAATTTTAAAATTAATTAGATTAATTAATTTAATAATAATCATTTGTGAATTGATGAGTATAATTACTTAATGAAGTAATTAAGAAATTAATTACTTAATGTAATTAATTTAGTTTAATGTGATTGTTTAATTTAATTGATTAAGTTTAATTAATTTTAAACACTTGAGGTTTTAAAGATAATTACTTTATGTAATTAATGAATTGAAAATTACTTGGTGAAGTAATTAATTAATAATTACAGGTTGTAATTAAATGAAGATGTTTAAGAATGAAGTAATTTGGAGTATAATTGCTTAGAAATTAATCAAAGGATTAATTAAGGAATCAATTAAGGAATAATTGATTTATTTTAATGAGGTAATTAAGTTAGTTAATCACTGAATGTGATTTATCTGGAAGGATTAATAATTATGGGTTGATTACTTAAGGTAATTAATTTAAGAAGGTAATTAATTAAATTAAGGATCATTAATTATTATAATTAATGATGTAATTAAAGTTGATTAATTATGATTAATTAATCAATGATAAGTAATTAAAGGTAATTAATTAATGTAATTAATTAAGGGTTAAGGTAATTAATTATAGTTAATTAATTAATTGAAGTAACTAAAGGTTAATTACTGTTATTGGTTAAGAACAATTAGTTTGTGAAATTAATTAAAGATAATTACATAAATGTAATTAAGAATAATTAATCAAGGGTGATTAATTAAGGTGATTAATTTTGAATGATTAATTAATTGATTATAATCAATTAAAAGGTTAAGTAAGCAAGATTTATATTGGTGAAGTAATTAATTTAATTTATTTTAATTTATTTAAAGATGAAGCAATTAATTTAATTTATTTTAAATTAATTAGAGATAGAGATAGTTAATTCAATTCATTTTAAATTAATTATATTGTGATGAAATAAATCATTCCTTATGTATGAATGGATGACATTGATTGTCTTGGATGCTTTGAGATCTCATAAATGAGATAAGTAATGTTTTGTGGCATGAATGCTTGGTTGCATTGTGATGATAACATAGATTATCTATTGTGATGGTGATATATGGATTATCTATTTTGATATTGATAATGTGGATCATCTATTTATTATGATAATGTGGATTATCAATTGTGCTTTGTGAGTTATCTATCTGTGTGTATATAGACAATTGAATTGTTTTAAACTTTAAAACAACTTGGACCTAAAAGACACGCTTTGGATTTCGATGAGACCGGGATCGGGTTTCCATATTTGGATATCTGAAAACCACATCGATCCAAATTAACGATAGGTTGTGAAATCCTTTGTGAAGAGTGAAGACTCGAGGTGTAAGGGCTATTCGTCAGTATAACTCTGGAGGTGATTCCGTGATGAGTTTGATGAAAATAGTACTTACAGGCTCGAGATGGAGATTCAGAGTGCAAGGATTATCGTCGTTAACTCTGAGGGTGATTCCAAAATGAGTGTAACGAGATAATGCCTTCGGTTTTGTTCGAACCCGAAACGAACTTGTATGGATTGAATGCTTTCAGAACATCGTCAGGTGGACGATGAGCATTCTAAGTGATGCGTTCACTAAAGGTTATCGTAGCCTCAAGCCTCATCAACCGGGAATGGCTAAAACATGGGAGGTGCAGCAAGGGTTCGTGGGTAGGCCCCACTGGAGAGTAAGATTTACCCCTGTCTAGAGGTCCCTTTTATTTCGGCTGTGTGGACGGTTGTGAGCTCCAACCGTCGGGGTTGTCACGTTCGGAACTATTCAGTAAGGAATGGTTCCGGCCTTGTGTTGCAGGGGAGCGGGCGTACTCCTCGGTACGTTGATCTAGGCCACGTACTATGACGAGCGGTACCCCAGTAGCCCTGCCATTTTATGGAATCCAAAATCCAATAAGTGCCAACGGTTTTGATTGTATTACCCACTTTTGTGGCTAGTAGCTGGAATTTAATCATGTAATAATTTCGGCTATTTCATATTTATTTGAAAACCCTAGACCCTATTATAATATCACTGAATTTCCTATCAAATGTTTTGGTTAGCGTAAGGTAAAAACTTTTCCATGTTTATGTGTGGAAAGTCTTACGTGATACCTTTCTTTCAAAAGGTTTTTAAAAGTTAAGCAACCTTAACATGTTACTCACACCAGACCCATGTCTGACCTGGAGTTTATTTTTTGTTTTCTTAAACTCTTGGGTACTCAAATTTTTACGAGTAGCCAAGGGATTCAGTTTAGTTTTGACGAATTACAGAGGAGCAATGGAGCAGGAGGCTTCTGTGTGTAGATATATATTTCCTCTGTGTTGATTTCTCTGAGTAGTTCTCTTGTATTGTTTTGAGTTGTATAACTAGACAAGTGTTTATAACTGTCTAGTATATGTTGTATTATCTATGTAACTTTGATGGTGATTGTAAACTATGTAATATTTATGTTATTAATATAATTTACTCGTTCCGCTGTTTAGATTCTGATGTTGTTTCTTCTTTCTCCTCTTTCTTTTCTCTTTTCTATCCCTTTCTTTCTTATTAATGACGCGTCATTCTATGGAGACGGATGGCGGGTCGTCACAGTGGTATCAGAGCATTAGGTTGAGTGAATACCTAGGCTCTGTAGTGGTGTCTATCTTGAGGGAGCATATTTGTAATTTTTAATATAAATATAAATATATTTATTTCTACCTACCTGTTGGGTCACCTGTTCAGGTTTTCCAATATAAGTTATAAAGGTAGATGGGGTAGTGGTGTGTGTAACACAACTACCATTGGTTGGAGTTTGAATGTTTGAGGTTGGAAGTGTATCTGTCGAGACTGTAGATCTAATACCGTCTCAAGTGAGTTCTGTAGTGGTCTTCGGATTTCATCGATCTCTGAAGGAAACCTGTTAAGGTTCGGAGTTCATCTATGAAAGTGTAAGTTTGATCGCGCTCGTGTAAGCGGATTTTTGAGAATTTGGATCTGTCGGTTAGGCAGAAGCAAGTGATGGTATTTTGATACATCAGGAAGTAGTAGCTGCATGATGAGATGCAGTGACTATGGATGTTTCCGAAAATGTTTACTTTGGAACAAGTTTAAGGAAGTGAGTCTGCTTCAGTATTGTGGTTGTGTTCAGCTGGTGTTTCTGTTTGCTTTGAAGTTCGAGTTTCTCGGAGAGCTTTGGATTAGAATTCTTTGGCATTTGTGTCAGCGGTGTGGCTCGGAGTGTTTTGTGTTGGCAAGGAGTCTTCTGGCTCAGCAGTTTTTCTGAAGTGGAGTTCAGAAGCAGCAGAGTGGACCCGTTTATGGGTGGATTGGCTAGTGAAGAATAAGCTGTTCTGTTTGGTAAAGGGAGAACAGTTTTCCCTGGATTTAGTTTGAATTGATCGCAAAAGTGACTTGCGATTGTTTGAGTATTCTCTTAGGTTATCTGAGTTTTTCTGGATGTTTCCAGGAAGTCAGAGTTTGTCCGCATCTGGAGATTGAGTTTCCTTATCGACTGGAATTTCAGGAGTGCTACCGGTGGCTCAGCTTAATAGAAGAATAGTTCCAAGAGATTGAGTTGGTGTAGCAGCTCAAGTTTTAGTGGAATTTCTGAGTTTTCTTATGGATTTGTTGAACCATATTTTCCGGGATGTGTTATCCAGTTTATTCTCATGTTCTTCTTCAGCATTCTCTTCTACATCGGATCAGAGTTGAGCAGCGGAAGCAGTTGGGAAGTGTATCTGCTTTTCTTTTCCTAGATAGGAGAAGTGAGTGTAGTCTTATGATATTGAGGAGTAGAGTTTGTGTTTCTTGATTCTGGTTGATCTTGAGGAGATCATTTTGTTGAGTTGATTTATTTTGTTTGTTTCTAAATGCATCGGCAAGGGATGAGCTGATCAGGAAGGTTGTAGGCAGCCCAGGTTCGTCTGGAGAGTTTTGTGGATAAGAGTCGGAGGAATTTGGATTCCGGAATCGGAGATTTGACCTTGGATAAGTTTTCTCCAATCGAAAAGGAGCTATAAGATTGAGTGAGGCTGGGAAGATAGCTCTGAGGTGTTTTGGATCTTTTCTGTGATCTTGGAGGTTAAGTGTTTGATCTACAGGATTGGATTGCAAGTTTGGATAACTGGGATTCGATGAGTTTACACATCTCTGAGGGAGTACGTGTTTGATCTATCTCTGGTTGTGGAACCAGCAGTTTTGGAATTTTGGTTGATTGAGTCAGACTCGTCTGTAGTCTGATTTCTTGTTAGTGTTATAGATCTAGATGAATAGTAGCTTTGTAGCTTCATAGTATTGATTGTTTGAATTCTCTAGAGCGAGTATCCCGGTACACACACACACACACACACACACACACATACACACACCTGGGGAAACTCGAAGAAATTCTATCCAGAATTTGTCTCGATAGTTAGATTTGTTTGATTGGTTGAATTGGTTGCTACAGTTGTTAGCGTATGTTTGATATATGTTTATGTTTTAAAATTTTAATGAGATTATTAAATTACCTTTGTTTCAAATTTCGGGGACGAAATTCTTTTAAGGGGGAAGGATTGTAATATCCCGGAATTTTTATAAATATCAATTTAATAATCTGTATTAAAAATTAAATCGATATTGATATTTTTGTTAATAATAATTCAATTTGATTTAATAATGTTCTTCAATAAATATTCAATTGGTTATTTTATCTTTTAAAAATAATAAATGGATTTCTATTTGTAACAAAAATATATAGTTTATATCGTAAATAGATTAGTATGGTTTTAAATTTAATAAATAAAGCATATTTTTCTAATCCTAATATTTTTAGTAATTTGAGAATTTGTTTTTATTTAATAATAGCTTAAAATAAATGATCTTGGTTTAAATTATTAAATGAATCATGATTTAAAAAATCTAATATATACATTAATAATTTGGAAATTTTAATTTTAATTAAATATAAAGTTTTCAAAACTATTTAATAAATAATTATATGATTTTAAATTTGATAAGAAAAAAATTAAATGTTTAAAATAATTTGGCTTGAGTTTTAAATTTAGAATGAACAATATGGCTTAATAAAATAGATAATTTATTAATAAAAATATAATTTCTTTTAAAATGATCTTATTTTAATAATGTGTCATTTCTAAAAATAATATTAATAGTGTATTGATTTACAAATAAATTTTGAATAAAATTTGCAATTGTTATTTCAAATTAAATTTATGCATATAACTTGATTTTAAAATATTAGATTTTGAATTTAATTTGAATATTCCAAAGTATAAATTTTAATTGTTTTAATTTTCATATGGATAAGTTTTATTTTTAAGCATAATTTGTTTTAAATTCTTTTTATAAATTTATAAACATATTTAATATTAACAAATAATTTTAATTAGACTTAATATATATTAACTAACGAATTAAATACAAATTATTTTTAAATAAAAGGACAAGTGTTATAAGATAAGCATTCAAAGTGACAAATGTTGAAATAAGTTTACAAGTGACAAATTGTTTTAATTTTTTTTCCTCTTTTATTTGATAAATCTGAAATTTATACTTATATAAGCCTATATCTTCATTTCTTCCTTTTTTTTCATTTCAATTCAAAAGACAAAGGAAACTGAAAACTGCCTCATACAAATTTGCAATTCATTAACTTAAGAAATTCAAATTACCTGTAACTCTGCAATATCATATCAGTAACCTTCCATTCCAAAACAAATACAAAATCAGTTTATCAAACTCCTCTTCAAAACTATAGCCTTCCATTTCAAACAAAAGCAAAACTGCATTTTTTCTTAAATCTGGAAATTGATGTTGCATGAAAATTTGCACATCTTCAAACCCAAGCAAATTGCAGTTTGAACCAAACCTGCATCATATTTCTCTTCAATCTGGAATTTTTTTTACTGCATGCACCTGCATCTTCAAATCAAGTATAAATTTTTAACTCTGGCAACTGCATTTTTAAATAAGCAAGCAACTCTGTTCCAATGCAAAAGCATTTTTAGCATTTCTGTGCAAAGTTTTCAAAGCTGTCTCAAAATCTGTTCTCTGCTTCTTCATGTGAGGTGAGTAACTTTAAAATCTTAAAATTCTTACATAGGTTGCATGCTAGTTTGTTTGATATAAATAAGTATTGTTTAAAGTCTGTTGTGATACATTTTTGAGTGCGTGCTGTAAATCATTTGTTCTATTCTGTTTTTTTCAAGAAGAACTTTGAATCCAATCTTTATCATTAATTAAGTATCTGATAAAATGAAATTATAAAGGAATGTTGTTTGATTTTCTTAAGTCAGTACTTAAAATTTAAGTAAGTAAAAACATAAACGTTTGTCTCTGGAAAACACAAAGAACATCAGTACATGGCAATTTTAACCAAAATTAAAATATGTTAATCTTGTAATGCAGTTTCGTAAAAATAAAGCATTAACTATAGCTTGATTTTTAGATCAAGAATTAGGATTTTAGGGTGTCAGATGAAGTTGCAGTTGTTTTTTTAATGATATTGAATTTCAAGTAAATTCTGATGATTTTTGAATTTGGGAATCTTGAGTTTCTTCTAGGTGATTGTGAAGGAGTAGGAGAAGTTAGGAAAAATCTTGAATGATGATAAAATTTGTCAAAGAGATTACAGATTTGGGATTTTACTTTTAAACCCTAGTTTTAAGATGGTTTGATGAATCGAACTTTTCGATTTGTACAATGGACCGAGTGCTTCAATCTTTTGGGAATGGATAGTATGATCCTAGTTGAAGCCATGGCCGAGGTCGCTGACATTCTGGAGGTTGGAACGGCGAAAGATGGCCGTTGACAGGTTTTGAGGGGAAGCCTGTTTATGGATTTCCAGGTTTTGAATTGGAGCTCGGTTTTGATTAGAGCAAGTGAGGTGGCTGTGGAGATTTATGATGTCGTCAGTGGATGATTGCTGATGGGTAGAGGCGTTGGTGAAAGGCCGGCGATGGCCGGAGCCATGGTGCACGTGCACTGTGAAGTTGAAGTCCAGGTGGGTGTTGATGTTGTTGGGTATTGGAGTGACTCGAGTAAAATTTTGGTTGGACTCGAAGTAAATGGGAAGATTGCTCGGGGAAGAGGGGTGTTTAACTCGATGCATGTAGGGATGTGTCTCGGGTTTGTGAATCTATCAGGTTTCAACAGAAACCTGGTATTCAGTTCTTTTTTTTTAAAATAAAATTTTAAAGCTGGGTTTAAATTGTTAGGTAAGGTTTGAAACAAAATTTAAATCTAGTTCTTAAATCTGAAGTAAGTGTAAAATTTCAGTTTTTTTTTTAAAAAAATGTTAAGTTTTAAATTTGAATTGAATTAACTACTTCAAAAGGGGTAAGTAGTTTGTATTTTAAAAGATGAAGTTTTTAAATTGTAAACAGTTTTTTTTAAAAAAAATTATTTATCTGGAATTAAAATTTTTACGCATTTCAATTATGAAGATATAAAAGAAGTTTTTAAATTTAAATGTTAAAATGAATTTCTAACTATGATTTGAATTTAAACATAAACTTGGTTTAAACTTCTTTTTGATCTTCTTTATGAAATGAATGATACTTTAACATGTGAATTAAGGTTTTGAATTTCCTTTAAGCTTGTTTAAAGTCAAATTACATTCACTTTTAAATCTTAAATTTAAATGAAATTTGAAGAAAGTTTAAAGTAGATTTATTTAAAATATATTTGTTAATGACAATTAATCATAATTAAGAAATGTTTATCATTAGATTTAATTAAGACAAATGATTTGGAATTAATTTATTAAAAAGGTAATTAAGGAATAATAAATTAATTAATTTAATTAATTTATTAAGATTTAATGAATAGTGATTAGGGGTTAATCAATTTAAAATTAAGATCATTAATTAGATTATTAATTAATGATTAATGAGCTATTAATTATGCAATTAAGCTTTAATCAAGGTTAATTAATTAAATAATTAGACTTAATTAATGGATGATTAAAGATAATTAAATTTGTAGTTAATCTCAGTTAATTACTTAATGAAGATAATTAGAGAAGGTTTAATGAAGGTCATTAACCAGGATTATTTAAATAATTAATTAATGCGATTAATTTTAAAATTAATTAGATTAATTAATTTAATAATGATCATTTGTGAATTGATGATTATAATTACTTAATGAAGTAATTAAGAAATTAATTACTTAATGTAATTAATTTAGTTTAATGTGATTGTTTAATTTAATTAATTAAGTTTAATTAATTTTAAACACTTGAGGTTTTAAAGATAATTACTTTATGTAATTAATGAATTGAAAATTACTTGGTGAAGTAATTAATTAATAATTACAGGTTGTAATTAAATGAAGATGTTTAAGAATGAAGTAATTTGGAGTATAATTACTTAGAAATTAATCAAGGGATTAATTAAGGAATTAATTAAGGAATAATTGATTTATTTTAATGAGGTAATTAAGTTAGTTAATCACTGAATGTGATTTATCTGGAAGGATTAATAATTATGGGTTAATTACTTAAGGTAATTAATTTAAGAAGGTAATTGATTAAATTAAGGATCATTAATTATTATAATTAATGATGTAATTAAAGTTGATTAATTATGATTAATTAATCAATGATAAGTGATTAAAGGTAATTAATTAATGTAATTAATTAAGGTTTAAGGTAATTAATTATAGTTAATTAATTAATTGAAGTAATTAAAGGTTAATTAATGTTATTGGTTGAGAGCAATTAATTTGTGAAATTAATTAAAGATAATTGCATGAATGTAATTAAGAATAATTAATCAAGGGTGATTAATTAAGGTGATTAATTTTGAATGATTAATTAATTGATTATAATCAATTAAATGGTTAAGTAAGCAAGATTTATATTGGTGAAGTAATTAATTTAATTTATTTTAAATTAATTAAAGATGAAGCAATTAATTTAATTCATGTTAAATTAATTAGAGATAGAGATAGTTAATTCAATTCATTTTAAATTAGTTATATTGTGATGAAATAAATCATTGCTTATGTATGAATGGATGACATTGATTGTCTTGGATACTTTGAGATCTCAGAAATGAGATAAGTAATGTTGTGTGGTATGAATGCTTGGTTGCATTGTGATGATAACATAGATTGTCTATTGTGATGGTGATATATGGATCATCTATTTTGATATTGATAATGTTGATCATCTGTTTATTATGATAATGTGGATTATCAATTGTGATTTGTGAGTTATCTATGTGTGTGTATATAGATAATTGAATTGTTTTAAACTTTAAAACAACTTAGACCTAAAAGACACGCTTTGGATTCTGATGAGACCGGGATTGGGTTTCCATATTTGGATATCCAAAAACCACATCGATCCAAATTAACGATAGGTCGTGAAATCTCTTATAAAAAGTGAAGACTCGAGGTGTAAGGGCTATTCGTCAGTATAACTCTGGGGGTGATTCCGTGATGAGTTTGATGAAAATAGTACTTACAGGCTCGAGATGGAGATTCAGAGTGCAAGGATTATCGTCGTTAACTTTGAGGGTGATTCCAAAATGAGTGTAACGAGATAATGCCTTCGGTTTCGTTCGAACCCGGAACGAACTTGTATGGGTTGAATGCTTTCAGAACATCGTCAGGTGGACGATGAGAATTCTAAGTGATGTGTTCACTAAAGGTAATCGTAGCCTCAAGCCTCATCAACCGGGAATGGCTAAAACAGGGGAGGTGCAGCAAGGCTTCGTGGGTATCCCCCACTGGAGAGTGAGATTTACCCCTGTCTAGAGGTCCCTTTTATTTCGGCTGTGTCGACGGTTGTGAGCTCCAACCGTCGGGGTTGTCTTGTTCGGAACTGTTCATTAAGGAATGGTTTCGGCCTTGTGTTGCAGGGGAGCGGGCGTACTCCTCGGTACGTTGATCTAGGCCACGTACTGTGACGGGCGGTACCCCAGTAGCCCTGCCATTGTATGGAAGCCAAAATCCAATAAGTGCCAACGATTTTGATTGTATTACCCACTTTTGTAGCTAGTGGCTGGAATTTAATCATGTAACAATTTCGGCTATTTCATATTTATTTGAAAACCCTAGACCCTATTATAATATCACTGAATTTCCTATCAAATGTTTTGGTTAGCATAAGGTAAAAACTTTTCCATATTTATGTGTGGGAAGTCTTGCGTGATACCTTTCTTTCAAATGATTTTTAAAAGTTAAGCAACCTTAACCTGTTACTCACACCAGACCCATGTCTGACCCAGAGTTTATTTTCTGTTTTCTTAAACTCTTGGGTACTCAAATTTTTACAAGTAGCCAAGGGATTCAGGTTAGTTTTGACAAATTACGGAGGAGCAATGGAGCAGGAGGCTTCTGCGTGTAGATATATATTTCCACTGTGTTGATTTCTATGAGTAGTTCTCTTGTATTGTTTTGAGTTGTATAACTAGACAGGTGTTTATAACTGTCTAGTATATGTTGTATTATCTATGTAACTCTGATGGTGATTGTAAACTATGTAATATTTATGTTATTAATATAATTTACTCGCCCCGCTGTTTAGATTCTGATGTTGTTTCTTCTTTCTCCTCTTTCTTTTCTCTTTTCTATCCCTTTCTTTCTTATTAATGATGCGTCATTCTATGGAGACGGATGGCGGGTCGTTACAATTTAGGGCACAAATCTAGCACAATTAAGTTAAAATTGGATAGTAGTTAATATTCATGTTTTTATCATTTTGGAAAATTGGATAGTGGACTTATAGGAAAAATTTTAGTTGGTTCTCTATTTTTGCCAAACTAGAGTATTGTGTGTACAAAATGGTCGGAGATGCTTCAAGTGGCTTAAATGTAGAAAGATTGAAGGATAAGAGGTTTATGGCTCAAAATTTTGAATTGTGATGTTGAAATCACCGGCAGCATAAAGAAAACGGTGATACTGGTGAAATATTTGTACTTAAAAAGAACTGCGGTGATACTGGTGAAATATTTGTACTTAAAAAGAACTGAGGTTTTGTTAAATGTTTTTTCAAATAAGATCCCCTACGGAGGGGGGGTCCCGGGGGGTGGTATTATTCTTCTGAGTGTTTCTTCTGATCTGTGCAAGTAATCATAACTTGCACAGATAATCTCAATTGTATCCTGAAAGAAGGTTTTCGTTCTACCCACTGTGATAAAGAAGTGGAAAACATTCTTGAAATACAACGATTATTTTCCTTGGAATGGTTAGTCTTATATTATCCTACTTTAAAGAACAGGTTTGGCTTTTTTTATTTAAATAGAAATACATTTTATATCCAGATATAAAGAATAAGAACGAGTAATGGCAACATTTGAGAGGGATCTGCATCTTCCAGTTAGTTGTATTGATGCATTTGAACGGTTCCTTACTAGACTTAAAGGTGTCAATGACCCAGAAGCTAAAAGAAAAATCATTGGAAGTTAATTTATTTATATTTTTGCTGATTTTTCACTAGAATTGGAAAAGAAATCAGAAGAAAAAAAATCTTCTTTTCTTGTTTAAGGAACTCTATATCTAGATGTTATCGAGTTACGCCATCCTGAAATTGGAAGTTCCTTTCTCATATTAGTAATTTGCAAGATATGAAGAATGAATTTGAATGTTATCAGTTATTCTGCAAGTCAGAAGGTTAAAAAAATGTTCCTAAGTAATTAACATTAATTTTGTTGTGGATGACTTAAATTATTGTTACAAATAAAGTTATTTCTTTTTTTCCTCTCCTCGTTATTCATAAACATATAAACTATTTTGATGATTTAATTAATGATAATAGCATCATTTTTTGTACAAGGACTTGTTTTTGCAAAACTTCTAGGACCGACCCTATCTAAGTGCTAACCGATTGTCAGTATAGCAGTAGATATTTAACAGAGCGAGAATGTCTTGATGTGCAGGCTATCCTACTAAAAAAAGGTTTTCATCTTCAGTATGAAATTTTTAAGTTTGATCAGCTTACGTTCAATTGTAACTAGACCTGTCATAGAATAGGTCCGGGTAGCTTAAAATACGAACCCAAGCTCGGTTACTGTAATCGTAACTTGAGCCCAGACCGTATCACTCGAACCCGTACTGTTAGATTTTTTGAGCCCTTCGAGTAAAATTGATCAAAATGTTGATTCTATAATCGAGCAATTGGTACAAACCTGGAAAGAAGTGTGTAAAATTAGCTAATATAAAAGGTTTATCTTATGACATTTCTGAGTTTACTAATAAGAAAATGATTGGCATTAGTTGGTTTGTCTTAACCCATTTCCTATTGGTTTTTCTATTACGTAAAATATATGCATGGTAATCTTTAATAGCATAAAGGAAATTATCTTTAACAATATGTATATAGGTTATCACTAATCTTATGAATGTGGGTTATCACCACGGTGGGTATTGTTCCCATGGTGGGTTAAAAACCTGGGTGTCAAAAAATTGACTCACAACTTTGTGGGTTTTAACATTAAGGATTAAACAACATTAAGGATTATAAAAACAAAGACACACTTTGAAGACTAATAAAATAAAGAAATTGTAAGAATGCTTTACCAAAAATTGGTATGATGATCACGAATCTAATTAGAGCATGTATCACGAAGGTAAGTTATGAAAGAAACGATTTCTATATTGAATATAGACGTTTCCTAAGATTTAGATTTCAGATGTTGAAATGAATATTTTTTGGAAACTCCAACATGTATATCCTGTTATTGTTAATGGACTTGGTGTTTCAGTTAAATACTATTTTCAAAACATGACCCATAAAACATAGTTTCCATGATAACCATGTAGTTTATTTTAACTTCATTTTCGATCCCTGCTTGCTTAGGTGGCCTTAGTCCAATGCAGTTAAAGTGGGTTCTATAACGATAGAGATGCAATCGCAATGTACACTGATTAACAGTTTGGTCGGCGGCAGAACAAACACGGATGACCAGAACTTACCGTAATGGTAGTCCATGACGGATTTAGAAATGTCTAAGTCCGGTAAAGTTACAGTTTCCTTGAAACAATATTGCCTCCTCCACAGCATTGAATGGTGATGATCAACTGTTTTTCAAGATGAAACTGACCAATCTCTACAATTTCGAGCAATAACAAACTCAAGTGACATTGAAAAAGAAGAGAGTGGAGAAGTATACAAGCTTAATAGATTATATCGTATATTTTTGTTCTTTTGTCTGAAACCCTGTTTATAGGGTTTTCAAACATCTATTCAATAAAACGACAATGTGATTTGGAAATGTGGCGATTCTTTAACCGATCAACGTGACCGTTAAAATGACTGTAAGTGCTAGGTGCCTACAGGACGCTTGAAACTGTTAAATTTTGGTGATACAAAATCAAAAATAGAGGAAAATAAATATGCAAAAGAAGGAAAGAGAAGATTTTGTTTCCTTTAATTAATAGGCATATTTGAGTATGTTTATTTCTCTCTCTAATTGACTAATCAAATTATTTTTTGTCATCTAATATTAACTTGGATATTAAGTAGTTGATTATATAAATAGAGACTAGAAGAGAGGGTAAAAGTGTGATGGAAAATCAATTTGCTAATTTTCTCTTCTTCATATTTGTTCTTTTTCTCCAACAATTTTAGTCATATAGATATTTGCTCCCTTTCTCAATTTGATTATTGATTCAGTGGTATTTTGTTTACTTTAGCTTTGTTCTATTAATTGTAAACAAAATTTTGGTGAATCAATAAAGTGGGTGGTTGGGAGGAATATTTTTTGTTATTACGTTTTGATTTCAATTCCCTCTTGTTTTCGATCCAAGTTATCTCTTTGTGATTTGGATGACAAAGATCCATTGATAAAAGCTTCCACAAAGCGCTACTATTTTCGTAACGGTTTGGAATTGGAGCACATATCATCGCAAAGCCTAGAGTAATTTTGGTTTGAAAAATTATTGACGTGGGATATGATTTTGTTTTCAAAGATGACTATCTTTGATGGGAAAATTTGGGGTATTTTGAAGCCTAAGATGGATGATATTTTGTACCTCAATGATCTTCATGATCCGATTGATGAAGATGGAAAAAAGCCCTCCGATGTAGATGAGAGAAAATGGAAGAAGATGGATAAGAAGGCGATTGCTTTGATTCGTCAGTATCTTGATGATTCGGTTTTCCGTCATATGGCTAGTTGTGAATCAGCGAAGGCTTTGTGGAACAAGTTGGTAGCTTTGTATGAGTCAAAGAGTGCTACTAGTAAGGCTTTTCTGGTTCAAAAGTTTGTACAACCGATATTAGATGAAGAGAAGTCTGTTGCAGGGCATGTGAATGAATTTCAAAATGTAATAAATCAATTTGCAAATATGAAGGTCAATTTTGATGATGAGTTACAGGCTCTTTTATTAATGAGTTCGCTTTCAGAAAGTCGGGAAACTTTGGTTGTTTCATTGAGTAATTCCAATGCTAATGAAACTATCTCTGTGGAAACTGTTTTAAGCAGCCTTTTGAATGAAGAGCTTAGAAGAAAATGGTCAGGTATGAAATCAGTTCAAAATGAGGCTATGATGGGAAGAGACTCGAAAACAGATACAATTTGAAAGAAGAAGGACGCTAATGGTAAATGTGTTATCACTTGTTATTATTCTAATAAGAAAGGTCACATACGCAGCAAGTGTTATGCTTATAAAAGAGATCAGAAAAAGGCTGCCATGGTGATATTAGTAATGATGCACATGCAGGTTTTGCTGAAGGTACCGATAGTGATGCTTCTTGTGATGTCCTCTTTAGCGAAAACAAGCCTTGGAAGATGGATTCGAAATCCCATTTTCACATTTGTAGAGATGTGAATTGTTTTTCTTCTTATAAGAAGAGGTCGGCATGATTAGGACAGCCAATGGAGAAGAGCTACCGATTTGTAGTATTGGATCTATCAGATTTCGTATGCATGATTGTGTAGTTAGAGAAGTCTCTAGAATGAGACATGTACTCACTTGTTCGCATAATCTTATTTCCCTCGGTTAGTTGGATCACCGTGGTTGCACTTATGAGACTCAAAGTGGATTTTTGAGAGTGAAGAAAGGTGGTCGTGTAAGGATGAGAGGAGTATTTGGACGAATGAAACCTTTATAGCTTGGTTGATTCTATAGTTGACAATGGAAAGCGAGCGACGATTGAAGGACCTAGTCCATAGCAAGGTGGAGAGGTTAATGTGGTCACTGCTTATGATTCTAGCATTGAGGATCATATTTTAGATGGGAGTCTTCATATTGATGATGCTCGAGAGATCGATAGTGATCAGGTAATGAGCTCAGATCGAGTGATAAACGGGTGTTGAATTGCAAAATCCATAAAGACAAGGCGGAGATCTTTGTGGTATTACAAACGTTTTTGAGACCGGATTTGTGTGGTGCGCCTCATGTGGGAGATGCATCACTTGCAGAAGGTGGTTGAGGTTTGTAATTTAGTGTGGTTGAGATATGGGGATTTGTGATAGATCTAGATATGACATGCTTGATATGTTGGAGATATATGATTTTGCATCAAGGTGGAGTGTAAAATTTTGGTGATACAAAATCACGAATAGAAGGAAATAAATATGCAAAAGAAAGAAAGAGAAGCTTTTGTTTCCTCTAATTAATAGGAATATTTGAGATGTTTATTTTTCTCTCTAATGGGCTAATCAATTTTTTTTTGCCATCTAATGTTAACTTAGGCATTAAGTAATTGATTATATAAATAGAAACTAGAAGAGAGGGTAAAAGTGTGGTGGAAAATCTATTTACTAATTTTCTCTTCTCCGTATTTGTTCTTTTTCTCCAACAATTTTAACCATATAGATATTTGCTCTCTTTCTCAATTTGGTTGTTGATTCAAGGGTATTTTGTTTAATTTAGCTTTGTTCTATTAATTGTAAACAAAATTTTAGTGAATCAATAAAGTGGGTGTTTGGGTGGAATATTTTATGTTATTGCGTTTTGATTTCAATTCCGTCTTGTTTTCAATCCATGTTATCTCTTTGTGATTTGGGTGACAAAGATCTGTTGATAAAAGCTTTCGCAAAGAGCAACCATTTTCATAACAGAAGCGCCGACTCGCACATGCTTTACGGACGTGGGAACGCACCACCCTTATAGTCCACATGGTGGTTCATACTATATTGTCTTATAAAAATTATAGTAGTTTCCATATCTTAGTATATAACCACTTACATTGTCACATACCCGAAGATGCGGGACTATCCCTATTTTTTAGGGCATTAGTACCCTATTCTTTAAGTCATTTAATACTTCGTTCATTTTCCTAACACGAGATGCAAAAGTTTATCCTAGGATAAAGCGGAGATATAGCGGAAAGCAATATAGATGCAATAAACTTCATTACATATAAAATTAAATATTTAATATTAACTTATCTTCGTTCTCACATCATTTGTATATGAAAAAGAAGTATTGTTTAATCCTATATAGCAAAACCGAAGAATATCATGATTTATACAGGCTAGATTTGGTGACTATAATTGAAATCTGAATTATATTGAAAATTTGAGTCTTAAAATTAGGTATTTATCCTAACTTTGTTGAATTGATTTAAAAGAAAATCAGTCGATTTTGTATATTAATGTCGCTAAAGCGGGTGCTAAAAAATCTTAACTGAGCAGATGTGTCGGAAAATAGCGGAGCTTAAAGCGGATGCATTGTTTAATAGCGTTAAATTAAATTAGCATAGTAGTCGAATAACACTATGTGCTATAACAGATATTTTGTGGGACTCTAGCAGAGGCTTAACTCCACAGCCTTGGTCTTATCATCGATCTTCCAGCTCGCACGTCTTTGCATACTATAATGTGTACAATAACAACATAGATTACACAACTAAATGGGCTTATGAGAGGCTATTTGAGATTGCTGCTGCGGTGGTTGATTTAATAGATCAAGAACATGATTTCCATCTTCCGTGTGACACTTTTAGGTTTGATTTATGTTTGGTAATAGCATCTTGTACTATTCTTGTCGTCTTGTTCTTTAATTTTTTGACCATTGCAATAACTGATAAGAAATATAGGCGCATATGCAACGAAAGAAATTTGTGATTATGATGTAGACGTTTCCAAGTACTTCTATTGATGATTTGTAAAATACCATGCTTGACACCCACAATGCTCTTGCATGTAAAATTGAACTTTAACATGGAAAGGGCTGTTAGTTTTGTATGAGTCTGTCCGATGTTCGGGTCCGTGGCCGAAATACATCTGTCCGAGTTCGTTCAATTTTCAATTAGGACACGAGCTAGGACAACAAAATTTGTACGAGCAAAAATCTCGTCCGTTCCGTGTTCATTCGAATTCGTCCGAATTTCTTATAATTCAATATATCTTCTATGTTTCACGTATGAGTCCATTCAATTACATTTAGGACACGAGCGAGGACAACAAAAATTGTACAAATATAAATCTCGTCTGTTCCGTGTCCGGTCCAATTTTATTTAGAACAGAAATTGAACATACCACCGTCCAGTCCGATCCGATCGATTTACAGCCTTAAATATGGAATGAAATTTTCTAATTCGTAATAAAATACAGTTTGGACATTTTGTTCACTAATGGATATGAAATCAAATTCATATTAGGATCTATGTGTGTTGTATAGGATATGTGAAAATCGTAAGTGAAGTATTTTTAATAAAATATTTTGTATGAGTTATTTTGCTTTTAAATAAAAAGGAAAAGAAAGAGAAGAGAAAGTGAGATTGAGAATAGTGGTTTTTCAAGAGAAAGCTGGACCCTTTGGTTATACTAAGTAATATTGTAAAAGTGAGCGATCAATGAACGGTAGTATATTATATTACTAAAAAAATTGTCAGATATGGCATTATAAACCGGTCTACCAATTTCAACTTATTCTTCATATGCGTCATCGTTATTTAACCAAACCTTTATTTGAACAATTCGTCGCATCATTTAATTTTATTCCTTTTTGTCCAATCGTCTCTTCTCCTATAAAGTGTTGCTTTTCTAGCTACATTTGAATACTTTTTACACATTTTTTGCTTAATTCTGCATTCATTTCACAAATATGTAACGACCCAGAATTTTGAACAATTTAATTTGAAAATATTTAATTTATTTTAAAATATTTGAATGATGGTTTGACTTGAATTTCAAATTATCAGAATGAATTTGGCGATTAAATTATGGAGTTTAATCTATTGGAAGTTGAATAAAAATTTGAATCTTCAATTTTAAGCTGATTAAAAATATTTTAAAGGCTTGTAAAATTCATATTGAAAATACTGAATGTAAGGACCCGATTCTTCGTCTTTCGAAAATTCAACATCGATACTCACTTTATCGACTGCCGAGCAATCGAATGACGGAAAACCGAACACTTAGGGTTTTAAGAAAAAGAAAAAGACAGAAAAGATAATAAGAAGATAGAGAGGAAAGAAAATAGAAAATAGAACGGAACAGAACACAACACAACAAATAGTGCAGCGGAAAAAGAAATACTATATACTAGTAATACGCCATGCCATCCATCTTGCCTCCAGCAACTCCAGAATATCCTGATAAACCTTAACTCTTGACTGCCCGTGTGGAAATTGGTGGGCACCCAGAGTTTAGGAAGGAAAACAATAAACTCCGAGTCAGTCATGTGACTGGTGTGAGAACTCAAAACAGTTTATTTATCTTTAAAATCAAAATAGAGGAATATTTTTAAAGTCAATTCGCGATGCTTTTAAAAATGAGACTACCATAAGGCCTCCCGCACACACACACAATGCAAACGCAGAATCAGAGGAGATTTCTCCTTATGATAGTCAAAGATGCTTTATACGCATTAAAAAGAACATTTGATATTATTACTAGTGCATAGTGTAGAGAAAAATTCATTTCGAAAGTAGAATATAAATCTTAGCCAACATACGACCATTATCGTATGCCTACTATAGCGACCATCTAAACAGTGGTGACCATCATAAGTAAATGGCAGGTTCTACAACTAAAACCGTACAGGGTTTCGTATTGGGAATTGGATTTCCAACGAATGATCAGGCCAAGGAACTTCCCATTGCCACATGAGAATGCCTCTGGATGGACATCCCCGAGAACCAAACCGGATCTCTACCAACACAAGGCCGGGTTACCCCTAACTGAGTAACAACTGACCGAATATGCCATCCCCGGTCCTTTGGGACCTTTCACCGAGCGCTCGTAATCAATTCACACAATCATAAAGTGTTTTCAACATGAGTAAGTATCTGGGCTCCATACCATGATACCACCCCTTTCCAGAAGGAAATGCACATATCCTAAAGGGCGCTACCCCTCATAACCTTGCTGCATCTTTCCTGTTTTGACCATTCCCGAGGTGTGAGGCTCGACGAAGTCACGTCCACAAAAACATACTTTATACAAAAGCCATGCTTTGGGTCAACAAATGATCATAGAAATGATCACCAGGATAGACGATCAAATAAATGATCCTATCACAAATAATCAACACAATGATCATTTACAGCAACACTCAGCATGTCACATTACCAAATTGGGAATATATCGCCGATAACCTTCAACTACATAACCTTTGAGCTCGTACGTCTCAGAGAAGGGTGTTAAGCTAAAAGAATAAATTCTCCGCCACCAACAGAAATATATTTGAAAGAAATCGGCTTTATATCTCAATTTGTAATGTCAGACATACAATCCATACAAGTCTGTTCCGGGATCAAACAGAACAGAAGGCACTTACAAAGAATTCCTTGCAATCTGGATATCCACAATCCTGATCGGATTTCCCATCACATATGGAGAACTCAATACCAGAGCAACTCGGTGCAGAGTCAATCGACAGGTCATCCTATCGCTCTCGCAAATACCCGGTCTTCAACACCGATCTTCAAATGCAATTCATAACGACGTATCACATATTCGGAATGGGTTATACGACCCCATGATCCTTTCCCGGTTAACCCGAATAGTGAGCGCTTATCCAAAAATAAGTGTGGCATTCAAATTCAAACAAATCACATCAATTACCCATTCAAAGGGAAATATTGATAGGCGGTTATTGAACTATCAATGGATATGCACAACATCACCAGATTCCAAATAATTTTCCAAATTATTTATTTTCCGAAAATATCTTTACTAGATATATAATTCAATATCTCAAAAATAAATCAATATTTATTTTTAACAAATTCCACTTTCTTTTATACATTCCATAATGAATTTATATTTCACAATATCTATGAATATATGATTTCAATTATTCATTTTCAATTTATCTTCAAAAAGATAAATTCTTAAGATATTCACTTTATATGGGAAAACATTTCCATACTTATTAAATAAGTAATTCATGAATCTTTTTATTTTCTACACTTGGAAAATATTCAATATACTTGAATCGAAATTAAGTATATATTTCATTCTTTAAGGAAATCATTCTCTTAAACATATTTATTTGGGCCAAAACGAATGTTGCGTAAAACATCGTTACGACAACCCAAAATCACTAGTATAGGGATTCGTAATTAAAATAGATATATAAATCCCAATACTATACAAAACATTTCCTTTCGGAAATCATTTACTATAACAACAGTGTTATAGTCCACCATTTCCTTTTATTTCTCAAAAACGTCTATTTCAACAATGAATGTTGAAATCTATGGTTTCGAATCTCAACACATTTTAAAACATCGTTAGATCGTTTTAATTCAATTTAAAACATCACATTCAAAACAATTTCTTTAACATATTATTCACTATTCAAAAACATGAATATACTACGTTAACAAATTTCATCCTTTTATACATTTCATTTTAAAGGATTATTCACAGTCAAAAATGTGAATATAACTTCATTAATAGGTTTCAACAATTTACTTATCAAAATAAGTCGTTTACGAATTTATAAAACAACGTTTATAAATTCCTTTTCTATTTATTTTATAACAACTCCTTTTATAAATTCCTTTATTAACCTATCTCAATTCATATCTCAATGATATACTAAAGATTCATATTATAAGTTAAATACTTATAATTTATTTGTTTGCAAAATCGTTCCTTTAAACTTCATAATTATAAATCTTATAACTTATAAGATTCATTTATTTATCCAAAACCATTCTTTTAATAACTTTATAAATTTTATAAACCTACTGCTTATAAAATTCCATTTATAACTTCACCGTTTATAATTCTATAAATTTCCTTCATTTATGAAATTCATTCACAATTCATTCTAACACTTATAAAAACTCGTTCTATAACTCAAATATTTTTTATTTACAAATTATCAATTTATAAATCTCTTATATAAATCAATTTATATTATTCTTTTAAAACGTCTTTAATCTCCTTTATAATTTCACCATTTTGATTTATAAAATAATCAAATTTTATAAATCCTATTTTTAAACTCTTTATAATAATTTCAAAAATCCCGATTAAACTATTTTATAAAATCATTAGCCTCATATTTTCAAGAATCAACCTTTAACTATATTTCTCAAAAATATAATTTTTTTTATAACATTAAAATTATATCGTTTACTTATTTAAAATGGATCAATTCCAAACATATAGTATATTTTCAAAAATCACTTTAAAAATCATTTTAAAGTTCCAAATTTGGTCCTATGATGCTACACACCAAATAGTCAATCACGACAACAACGATATCATATATCGATATGATAATCCATCAAATATCAAAATATCTGAAACCAAATAAATACTGTTGAGGAATCCAGTTGGATCCCTCCAACATGTTTTCCTGCATCCACAAACATTAGCACAATACCAATTCCGCTCCAGTACGGAATTATCGCGGTATATGGGATTTAAAATATTATCCGCTTAATAACGGCGCAATAGGGTCTCATCCGCTAAAAAATGCGGGGAATCAACAACTCCAATATATACATATGCCAATATATATATATTGCTATTATATATAATACCAATTTCACTGTTTATGAAATATTCGCGGTATATGTTTTTAATAAATAACATCCGCTTACTAACGGCGTATAATGTCTATTTTAACAATCAATAGATAACAATCATCATTCAAACATGCATTCAAATATTTTTAAATCTAACTATTTAAAATTAAAATCGAAACTGATTCGATTGAGTGAGAAGTTCTCACCTTGATTTCAATTTCATTTTAGCGATTTATTTCGAATAAAATTAAACGGACGTTTAATTTTACACGAAATTTTCACTAAATCCAAACGACTCCAATCCAACTCCATCGCGTAGTGCTCGTCCATACGATTCCAACGCAACTGGTTTCGCGCGTTTTCGACCTCGTATGAAAAAGATACTCAAATTTAAACTTCACACGATATATAATATATAAATTTACAATTTAATTCACATTTTTTTAATCGTAGCCGTTCGTTCTTCCTAGCACAAGATCGGGCCACACCTGCTACTTCTTCCCCACGTCACTAACGCGTTCGAGACCCAACTAGCCCCCCCCCCTAAAACCCTAATTGCCGCACCTGTTCCAACGATCATCACCTTGATCAAACACTTCCACCACGCGCGCACGCTCCAGCACCACCCATGGCCCACCTCCGGCAACGCTCGGCCCCACATCGGCCCTGAAAAACACGAGAAAACATTGGCACTCCAAGCTCGAATTGCCATTGATCCAAAGCTCCATTTACAATCATAGTCGTTGATTAGATAGAACTCGAAGCCCTCTACATTTCTCTAGTTGAAAGTTTGTTGTAATACTTCACGGATTTGAAGAGATTTGGGGATGAAGATGGAACGATTTCGGCCTTCCATTGAAGGGGTGGCGGCTGTGAATAGCTAGGGTTTTTTTTTTTTTTAAATTTATGTGATAGTGGGCTATTTATAGGAAAATCAATCGACACTATTCATTCCGGAAATTCCAAACTCCGATTTACGCGCCGTAACCAGCGTTTCTAGGGTTTACCCCGCGTTCCGGACACAATGGAACAGGTTTCGGAAGCTAATTCGGACATCTGTGCGAGTTATGGCAATAAACGTTCAATTTGAATTAAACCGATTTAAACGATTTTCTAGGCGTTTTAAATTGTACAGGACAAACGGTAAATCCAATTGATACAAAATTTGAAACCTTACAATAATATCACATTACGGATCCGATGAAACTGGTTTCGTCGAAATCCGAGACTGTTTGAAAAATGGCTATTTTAACTCGCCAAATAAATATTAAAAAATAATTCGATGCGTTTCGAGCTGCCACGATCAAACGATAACTCCGATTGCTACGAAAATTGAAATCCGGTAATAACTAACTATTACGGATCTAATGGAACTAGTTTCATCCAATTCTGAGACTGTTCAAAAATTGACTATTTTCACTAGTCGATTTTAATATTAAAATATTCAATTTTCACAAATAAACTTTTAATTCGATTTTAAAAGTTCTGAAATATCATTCTAACTTCAACATGATAAAATAAAATTTTAAAAATCATTTTCAATCATATTTAACTCAATTTTCAATTATTTCCATAATTTCACATATTAAATTATCGATTTAATTATCCAATTAAATCCAATTATTCAAAATAAAATTTATTGGACTTATAAATTTCACTTATTTATATTTAAAATTAATTAAATATTCAAATTTTAATTATCAAAAATCCTGGGTCGTTACAATCTTCCCCCCTTAAAAGAATTTCGTCCTCGAAATTAACAAGTAAGAAAAGTTATTGAATCTATTAATTTTCCCAAATTCATAGTCGAACTTCTTATAATACTTTACTAAGTTTCAAATCATACTTAGTTATCTTTTCAAAAACAACTACTATATCGTTTAACTTTCAATTCCAAATAAAAGTTATAGTTTTCAAAATTTTCCAATTTTCTCAAATTTTTTCTGACGCCTTAAATTTCCGAAAAAATTCGCCAGTCTCCTTTGCGCGGCTCGATCCAAAAAAAAAATGACAGTATATATATCACAAATATACATCTCATCAAGTAATGAGGCATCCCGAAGGAAAAAAAGTATAAAAGTACGGTATGTAATCCGAGATATGTACCTTATATTTTATTAGCAAGCATATACGGCTAATATAGCGCGAAAGCGAGCTCCAAATGCGAAGCAAACGCGATCCGCACCTACTAAACACTCAACAAACAACATGAGAATCATGCATATAGATAATAGTATCAATATACAACATATAGCAACATAATAACTATATATGTCAACATAGCAATTGAAACAAAAGCAATATATTCAACCATCAACCAACTAACATCCATAACCAATAAGTATTCATTCATATTCTCATTAATATTCAATGAATTGGTTTTCAATTTAATCACATATGATTCATTTTGGTTTAACACCATCACTTTCAATTGGTTTAATTAAATTGATTTTCATTCAACTATTCAACTTTCAATAACATTAGATTTTAATGAATTAACACTTACATTCATTATTTCATATCAACTTAATTCACATTCAATTGATTAACATTCAATCCATTAATTCAATTCAATTTACAAAAGTTGAATTTCATTTACATAACTTAAGTTCATATTTATCACTTCACTTTATTATCTTACTTTGATACTAATATCAATTTCATTCAACATCTTTTAAGTTATACTTCCATTTTACAAACATCACTTGTTTTTACTTAACTTAAATTCATTTTTATTTACAGCTCATATTCATAAATATATTCACATAGTTTCACTTCTCATATATATAAGTTTATTTCACAATTGTAAATCACTTTAATTATAATTCAATTCCTATAATTCATTTGCTTAGATTATTCAAACAACTAAACAATCAACTTATATACACTTTTAATAATTCTGAAAAATTATTTTCTTTATATATGAAAATATAATCAAGGTAAAATTATTTCATTTACCCAATTTAAAACAATATTGTGTCGAACTGTTCTATTCAAGTGTTTAGAAACCCCTTCGGCATAGTTGTACAGACCGTGCTGACGAAGGTTCATATGCCACTCAATAAACCAATCATCACAATATAAGATGATTTCATATTCACTAACAAATACGCGCTCGTATCTATTATTACACTCAAACTCATTCTAGAGTACTACTGACTCTATCTCTAATGAGTAATACCCAACAGAACCATGGTTGTCGCTTAACCATATGCTCTGATACCACATTGTAAGATCTAGGCTTTTCAACCGTCGACAGCAGTCACAACCGGTAGGCTTTTCAACCATCCCAGCCCCACCGTGGCAACAACTGGTATCCCAAACTTGCTTTTACGGCCACCCTTTTGAATGTCACGTCTTCGCCTAACCAACCCCGTAAAGAGGACGTGTGGGGGTAAGAGTCTCCCGTTCGCCACCAAACCGCGAAGCAAGAACCCCCCATCACATATCACCTAGCATAAGCAAGACTGGTGTGAGAACTCAAAACAGTTTATTTATCTTTAAAATCAAAATAGAGGAATATTTTTAAAGTCAATTCGTGATGCTTTTAAAAATGAGACTACCATAAGGCCTCCCGCACACACACACAATGCAAACGCAGAATCGGAGGAGATTTCTCCTTATGATAGTCAAAGATGCTTGATACGCATTAAAAAGAACATTTGATATTATTACTAGTGCATAGTGTAGAGAAAAATTCATTTCGAAAGTAGAATATAAATCTTAGCCAACATACGACCATTATCGTATGCCTACTATAGCGACCATCTAAACAGTGGTGACCACCATAAGTAAATGGCAGGTTCTACAACTAAAACCGTACAGGGTTTCGTATTGGGAATTGGATTTCCAACGAATGATCAGGCCAAGGAACTTCCCATTGCCACATGAGAATGCCTCTGGATGGACATCCCCGAGAACCAAACCGGATCTCTACCAACACAAGGCCGGGTTACCCCTAACTGAGTAACAACTGACCGAATATGCCATCCCCGGTCCTTTGGGACCTTTCACCGAGCGCTCGTAATCAATTCACACAATCATAAAGTGTTTTCAACATGAGTAAGTATCTGGGCTCCATACCATGATACCACCCCTTTCCAGAAGGAAATGCACATATCCTAAAGGGCGCTACCCCTCATAACCTTGCTGCATCTTTCCTGTTTTGACCATTCCCGAGGTGTGAGGCTCGACGAAGTCTCGTCCACAAAAACATACTTTATACAAAAGCCATGCTTTGGGTCAACAAATGATCATAGAAATGATCACCAGGATAGACGATCAAATAAATGATCCTATCACAAATAATCAACACAATGATCATTTACAGCAACACTCAGCATGTCACATTACCAAATTGGGAATATATCGCTGATAACCTTCAACTACATAACCTCTGAGCTCGTACGTCTCAGAGAAGGGTGTTAAGCTAAAAGAATAAATTCTCCGCCACCAACAGAAATATATTTGAAAGAAATCGGCTTTATATCTCAATTTGTAATGTCAGACATACAATCCATACAAGTCTGTTCCGGGATCGAACAGAACCGAAGGCACTTACAAAGAAGTCCTTGCAATCCGGATATCCACAATCCTGATCGGATTTCCCATCACATATGGAGAACTCAATACCGGAGCAACTCGGTGCAGAGTCAATCGACAGGTCATCCTATCGCTCTCGCAAATACCCGGTCTTCAGCACCGATCTTCAAATGCAATTCATAACGACGTATCACATATTCGAAATGGGTTATACGACCCCATGGTCCTTTCTCGGTTAACCCGAATAGCGAGCGCTTATCCAAAAATAAGTGTGGCATTCAAATTCAAACAAATCACATCAATTACCCATTCAAAGGGAAATATTGATTGTCGGTTATTGAACTATCAATGGATATGCACAAAATCACCAGATTCCAAATAATTTTCCAAATTATTTATTTTCCAAAAATATCTTTACTAGATATATAATTCAATATCTCAAAAATAAATCAATATTTATTTTTAACAAATTCCACTTTCTTTTATACATTCCATAATGAATTTATATTTCACAATATCTATGAATATATGATTTCAATTATTCATTTTCAATTTATCTTCAAAATGATAAATTCTTAAGATATTCACTTTATATTGGAAAACATTTCCATACTTATTAAATAAGTAATTCATGAATCTTTTTATTTTCTACACTTGGAAAATATTCAATATACTTGAATCGAAATTAAGTATATATTTCATTCTTTAAGGAAATCATTCTCTTAAACATATTTATTTGGGCCAAAACGAATGTTGCGTAAAACATCGTTACGACAACCCAAAATCACTAGTATAGGGATTCGTAATTAAATAGATATATAAATCCCAATACTATAGAAAACATTTCCTCTCGGAAATCGTTTACTATAACAACAGTGTTATAGTCCACCATTTCCTTTTATTTCTCGAAAACGTCTATTTCAACAATGAATGTTGAAATCTATGGTTTCGAATCTCAACACATTTTAAAACATCGTTAGATCGTTTTAATTCAATTTAAAACATCACATTCAAAACAATTTCTTTAACATATTATTCACTATTCAAAAACGTGAATATACTACGTTAACAAATTTCATCCTTTTATACATTTCATTTTAAAGGATTATTCACAGTCAAAAATGTGAATATAACTTCATTAATAGGTTTCAACAATTTACTTATCAAAATAAGTCGTTTGCGAATTTATAAAACAACGTTTATAAATTCCTTTTCTATTTATTTTATAACAACTCCTTTTATAAATTCCTTTATTAACCTATCTCAATTCATATCTCAATGATATACTAAAGATTCATATTATAAGTTAAATACTTATAATTTATTTGTTTGCAAAATCGTTCCTTTAAACTTCATAATTATAAATCTTATAACTTATAAGATTCATTTATTTATCCAAAACCATTCTTTTAATAACTTTATAAATTTTATAAACCTACTGCTTATAAAATTCCATTTATAACTTCACCGTTTATAATTCTATAAATTTCCTTCATTTATGAAATTCATTCACAATTCATTCTAACACTTATAAAAACTCGTTCTATAACTCAAATATTTTTTATTTACAAATTATCAATTTATAAATCTCTTATATAAATCAATTTATATTATTCTTTTAAAACGTCTTTAATCTCCTTTATAATTTCACCATTTTTATTTATAAAATAATCAAATTTTATAAATCCTATTTTTAAACTCTTTATAATAATTTCAAAAATCCCGATTAAACTATTTTATAAAATCATTAGCCTCATATTTTCAAGAATCAACCTTTAACTATATTTCTCAAAAATATAATTTTTTTTATAACATTAAAATTATATCGTTTACTTATTTAAAATGGATCAATTCCAAACATATAGTATATTTTCAAAAATCACTTTAAAAATCATTTTAAAGTTCCAAATTTGGTCCTATGATGCTACACACCAAATAGTCAATCACGACAACAACGATATCATATATCGATATGATAATCCATCAAATATCAAAATATCTGAAACCAAATAAATACTGTTGAGGAATCCAGTTGGATCCCTCCAACCTGTTTTCCTGCATCCACAAACATTAGCACAATACCAATTCCGCTCCAGTACGGAATTATCGCGGTATATGGGATTTAAAATATTATCCGCTTAATAACGGCGCAATAGGGTCTCATCCGCTAAAAAATGCGGGGAATCAACAACTCCAATATATACATATGTCAATATATATATATATATATTGCTATTATATATAATACCAATTTCACTGTTTATGAAATATTCGCGGCATATGTTTTTAATAAATAACATCCGCTTACTAATGGCGTATAATGTCTATTTTAACTATCAATAGATAACAATCATCATTCAAACATGCATTCAAATATTTTTAAATCTAACTATTTAAAATTAAAATCGAAACTGATTCGATTGAGTGAGAAGTTCTCACCTTGATTTCAATTTCATTTTAGCGATTTATTTCGAATAAAATTAAACGGACGTTCAATTTTACACGAAATTTTCACTAAGTCCAAACGACTCCAATCCAACTCCATCGCGTAGTGCTCGTCCATACGATTCCAACGCAACTGGTTTCGCGTGTTTTCGACCTCGTATGAAAAAGATATTCAAATTTAAACTTCACACGATATATAACATATAAATTTACAATTTAATTCACATTTTCTTTTAATCGTAGCCGTTCGTTCTTCCTAGCACAAGATCGGGCCGCACCTGCTACTTCTTCCCCAAGTCACTAACGCGTTCGAGACCCAACTAGCCCCCACAAAACCCTAATTGCCGCACATGTTCCAACGATCATCACCTCGATCAAACACTTCCACCTCGCGCGCATGCTCCAGCACCACCCATGGCCCACCTCCGGCAACGCTCGGCCCCACATCGGCCCTGAAAAACACGAGTAAACATTGGCACTTCAAGCTCGAATTTCCATTGATCCAAAGCTCCATTTACAATCATAGCCGTTGATTAGATAGAACTCGAAGCCCTCTACATTTCTCTAGTTGAAAGTTTGTTGTAATACTTCACGGATTTGAAGAGATTTGGGGATGAAGATGGAACAATTTCGGCCTTCCATTGAAGGGGTGGCGGCTGTGAATAGCTAGGGTTTTGTTTTTATTTTTATTTTTTAATTTATGTGATAGTGGGCTATTTATAGGAAAATCAATCGACACTATTCATTCCGGAAATTCCGAACTCCGATTTACGTGCCGTAACCAGCATTTCTAGGGTTTACCCCGTGTTCCAAACACAATGGAACAGGTTTTGGAAGCTAATTCAGACATCTGTGCGAGTTATGGCAATAAACGTTCAATTTGAATTAAACCATTTAAACGATTTTCTAGGCGTTTTAAATTGTACCGGACAAACGGTAAATCCAATTGACACGAAATTTGAAACCTTACAATAATATTACATTACGGATCCGATGAAACTGGTTTCGTCGAAATCCGAGATTGTTTGAAAAATGGCTATTTTAACTCGCCAAATAAATATTAAAAAATAATTCGATGCGTTTCGAGCTGCCACGATCAAACGATAACTCCGATTGCTACAAAAATTGAAATCCGATAATAACTAACTATTACGGATCCAATGGAACTGGTTTCGTCCAATTCTGAGACTGTTCAAAAATTGACTATTTTCACTAGTCGATTTTAATATTAAAATATTCAATTTTCACAAATAAACTTTTAATTCGATTTTAAAAGTTCCAAAATATCATTCTAACTTCAATATGATAAAATAAAATTTTACAAATCATTTTCAATCATATTTAACTCAATTTTCAATTATTTCCATAATTTCACATATTAAATTATCGATTTAATTATACAATTAAATCCAATTATTCAAAATAAAATTTATTCGACTTATAAATTTCACTTATTTATATTTAAAATTAATTAAATATTCAAATTTTAATTATCAAAAATCCTGGGTCGTTACACTGAAGATAATAGAAGCTTCAGAATTGGATTTGAAAGGGAATTGTACAGTTTTGAAATTATATCGTTTGAATCGATATTTAAAAATAGCCGTCCGAGGCACAATCTCGGAATTCGACGAAACCAGTTTCATTGGGTCCGTAATATTGAATTATTATTGGATTTCAAATTTCGTATTTTTCTGAGATGTTATGTGAGCACACGACGTGTAAACGCATTGAATTTTTATCGAGATTCAATTTAAATTTAAAATTTAAATTTGTCAACCTTAGCACGTTCTACCCTTTTCCCACACCTAAAATTATACCGAGAAATCACGATACGAAGACGTGCTTGCACGACTCTTCTCTGATAAATCACGTTCCCTCCCTCCTTCAGTTCATTTGCAAAGTAACAAACAAAAAGAAAAAAAAATGCCCGCCCTCTTTTCAATCGATTCAGCAAACGAAAAAGAAAAAAAAAATATAAATGGCCAAAGCCCTAAACTGAAATCAACGAAGGCATAGCGAGCGTGGAAGGGGAGGAGCTCGAGCGAGGCGCGCGCACCTGGGTTGTCGCGCTATGGCGGCGCTGTCGCGAGCAAGGCGGTGGCGCGCGTGTGGATTCTCGAGGCTTTGGAGGTACGGCTGCGACATGGGGCTCGATTCGAGCAGCTCGATTCGGTCGAGGCATGAAGCGGCGGCGTGGGGCATCGCAACAGTGGGTCGCGATCGAAGCGCGCAAAGCAATGGCACTGGAGGGGGGTCGGCGCTGATGGATTCATGGGGGTTCAACTTCGCGACGAGGAGCTCGAGTTCGAGCTGGAAATTTCACAGTAAGGTATTCAGTTGCCTAATTAAAATTTAATTCAAATGTGTATATAAATGTATAAGTGAATTTACAGTAAAGTGAAAAATATTTCTGTTTTAATATCTACCTATACAAGTTAAATATGGAATTTTATATATAGTTACAGAAAGAAGAAAATTTAGTTTTAAAATTAAATTGTAGTTAAATAAATTTATTTAAGTAAATTTAGTTGAAATTTAAATTTTGAAGATAAATTAAAAGTGTTAATTAATTTCCATTGAAAAGAAATTGATTTTTCGATTGTCTCGAATATTAATATATTATAAAGGTAGTTTTATTTAATGAAACTTAATTGAATTTTTACAAGAGGTTATTTTATTTAATTTAGTTCTGAAAGTAAATTTTTAGTTAAATATTTTATTAAAGAAAAATTAGTTTGAAACGAAAGCATTAGTTAATTAAGTTATTAATTGGTAAGTGATTTTTCACTTAGTTCAAATATTCTATTTAAAAGGAAATTTATTTATAACAAATTTAATAGTTAAAACCAAAATCTGTTAGTTGATTTAATTTATAAAAAGGAAATATAGTTCAATTGGAAATTTCTAGTTAGAATTATGTTAAAAGGAAAATTATTTAAATAAATTTATTAAAGAAGAAACTGGTTTAAATAAAACTATCAGTTAATTTAACTATTAAAATGAAATCACCGATGAATCGAAATTATTAAACGAAAATTTATTATTCGATTATTTCGAATATTAATAAATTGTGTAAATATTTATACAAGGTATAAATCAAGAAAAACGAGTCAAGATGGGAAATGGATTGCAAAATAAAAGCAAAGGTGATAACTTCTCACTCTAAAGGGTTTATTTAAACTTTAAATAGTTAGATTTAAAATTGGTTAGACTGTGTTGATTGAATGCTTGAGTGATGATTGTTATATATATATATATTGGATGTGAATAGACCCTATACGCCGTTAGTAAGCGGAGGTTATTTATTAAACCCATATACCGCGATATTCCACCTTGAAGTGGAATTGGTATTATATATATAGCAATATATATATATATATTGGCATATGTATATATTGCAATTGATTGATTTTCCGCATTGTATAGCGGATGAGACCCTATTGCGCCGCCTATTAAGCGGATAATATTTTATAAATCCCATATACCGCGATATTCCACCTCGAAGTGGAATGGGTATTGTGCTAATGTCTGTGGATGCAGGGAAACAGGTTGGAGGGATCCAACTGGATTCCTCACATATATTTATTTGATTCAGATATTGTGATATTTGATTGTTTATCATATCGATATATGATATTGGAAAGTCGTGATTAACTATTTGATGTGTTGCATCATCGGATCCAATTTTGAAGTTTAAAAATAACGATTTTGATTTTTAAGGGATTTCTAAAGTAATTTCTGGAAGTATACGTTCATAAAATATTTTTGGAATTGATTCATCTTAAATAAATAAACGTTATAATTTTAATATTATAAAAATTATGATTTTTGAGAAATACAGTTAAAAGTTGATCTTTGAAAATATGGGATTAATGATTTTATAAAATAGTTTAAACTAGGATTTCTGAATTTATTATAAAAAGTTTAAAAATAGGATTGATGAAATTTGATTATTTTATAAATCAAAATGATGAATTATAAAGGAGTTTAAAGACGTTTTAAAAGAATAATATAAATTGATCCATATAAAAGATTTATAAATTGATATTTATAAATTAAAAATATTGGAATTGTAAAACGGGTTTTTATAAGTGTTAGAATGAATTGAAAATGAATTTCATAAATGAATGAAATCCATAGAATTATGAACGGTGAAGTTATAAATGTAAATTTTATAAACAGTAGGTTTATAAAATTTGTAAAGTTATTTAAAAGAATAGATTTTGGATAAATAAATGAATCTTATAAGTTATAAGATTTATAATTATGAAGTTTAAAGGAACGATTTTGTAAACAAATAAATTATAAGCATTTAACTTATAATATGGGCTTTCGGTATATAATTGAGTTATAAATCGAATAGGTTAATAAAGGAAATTTATAAGAGGAAGTGTTATAAAATAAATAGAAATGGAATTTATAAACATTGTTTTATAGATCCGCAAACTACCAATTTTGATAAGTAAATTGTTGTAATTTGTTAATGGAGTTATATTCACGTTTTAGACAGTGAATAATCCTATAAAATAAAAGGAATAGAAATGATGAAATTGGTTAACAAGTATATTCACGTTTTTGAATAGTGAATAATATATTAAAGAAAATGTTTTGGATGTGATGTTTTAAATAGAATTAAAACGATCTAAAGATGTTTTAAAATGTATTAACTATCGAAACCATAGATTTCAACATTCATTGTTGAAATAGACGTTTTCGAGAAATAGAAGGAAATGGTGGACTATAACACTATTGTTATAGTAAATGATTTCCGAAAAGAAATGTTTTGTATAGTATTGGGATTTATATATCTATTTTAATTTCGAATCCCTATACTAGTGATTTTGGGTTGTCGTGACGATGTTTTACGCAACATTCGTTTTGGCCCAAATAAATATGTTTAAGAGAATGATTTTCTTAAAGAATGAGATATATACTTATTTTCGTTTAGAGTATATTGAATATTTTTCAAGTGTAGAAAATAAAAGGACTTGTGAATTACTTATAAATAAATAAGTATGGAAATGGTTTCCAATAAGAAATGAATATTTTGAATTTATCTTTTTGAAGATAAATTGAAAATGAATATAAAAAAAAATTGAATGCAAAATCGTATATTCATAAATATTTTGGAATGTAAATTCACTATGGAATTTATAAATGGAATTGGGAAAATAGGTTTAAAAATAAATATCGATTTATTTTTAAAGTATGGAAATTATATATATATATATATATATATATATATATATATATATATCTTGTAAAGATATTTTTGGAAAATAAATAATTTGGAAAATTATTTGGAATCTGGTGATGTTGTGCATATCTATTGATAGTTCAATAACCGACTATCAATATTTACCTTTAAATAGGTATTTGTTGTGATTTGCTTGAAATTGAATGCCACACTTATTTTTTTTAAAATAAGCGCTCACTATTCGGGTTAACCGGGAAAGGACCCTGGGGTCGTATAACCCATTCCGAATATGTGATACATCGTTATGAATTGCATTTGAAGACCGGTGTTGAAGACCGGATATTTTCGAAAACGAAAGGGTTTCTTGTTGATTGTCTCTGCACTAGCTGATCCCCGGTATAGAGATCTCCATATGTGATGGGAAATCCGGACGTGATTAGAGATTATCTGGATTGCAAGGACTTCTTTGTAAGTGCCTTTGGTTCTGTTCGAGCCCGGAACAGACTTGTTTGGATAGTATGTCTGACATTACAAATTGAGATATAAAGCTGATTTCTTTCAAATATATTTCTGTTGGTGGCGGAGACTTTATTCTCTTAGCTTAACACCCTTCTCTGAGACGTACGAGCTCAGAGGTTATATAGTTGAAGGTTATTAGCGATATATTCCCAATTTGGTAATGTGACATGCTGAGTGTTGCTGTGAAATGATCATTGTGTTGATCATTTGCGATAAGATCATTTGTTTGATTGTTTATCTTTGTGATCATTTCTACGATCATTTGTTGACCCAAAGCACAGCTTTTGTATAAAGCGTGGCTTTGTGGACGAGACTTCGTCGAGCCTCACACCCCGGAATGGTCAAAACAGGAAAGATGCGGCAAGGTTATGAGGGGTAGCTCCCTTTAGGGTATGTGCATTTCCTTCTGGAAAAGGGTGGTATCATGGTATGGAGCCCAGATGCTTACTCATGTTGAAACACTTATTATTATGGTGTGATGTTGATTACGAGCGCTCGGTTAAAGGTCCCAAAGGACCGGGGGATGGCATACTCGTGTCAGTTGTTACCTAGTTAGGGGTAACCCGGCCTTGTGTTGGCAGAGATCCGGTTTGGTTCTCGGGGACGTCCTTCCAGAGGCGTTCTCATGTGGCAATGGGAAGTTCCTTGGCCTGGCCATTCGTTGGAAATCCAAAGAAACAATACGAGACTTGTACGGTTTTAGTTGTAGAACCTGCCATCTAATATGGTAGCTATAGTAGGCATAATATAATGGTACCTATGCTGGCTAAGATTTGTATTCTACTTTCGAAATGATTTTCCTTACACTATGCACTAGTAATAATATCAAATGTTTTTTTTTAATGCGTATCAAGCATCTTTGACTAACATAAGAAGAAATCTCCTCCAAGTCTGCATTTGCATTGTGTGTGTGGTGGGAGGTCTTATGGTAGTCTCATTTTTAAAAGCATTGCGAATTGACTTTAAAAATATTCCTCTATTTTGATTTTTAAAGAAAATAAACTGTTTTGAGTTCCCACACCAGTCACATAACTGACTCGGAGTTTATTGTTTTCCTTCCTAAACTATGGGTGCCCACCAATTTCCACACGGGCAGTCAAGAATTAAGGTTTATCAGGATATTATGGAATTCAGGAGTTGCTGGAGGCAAGATGGATGGCATTGGCGTATCACTAGTATATAGTATTTCTTTTCCGCTGTTTGTTGTTGTACACTCTGATAATGAAATGTAATGTAATGTGATGAAATGTAATAACTGATATAGTTCTTTATTTAAAGATTATTCATTTATTTATTATATGTTGTTCCGCTGCGAATTGTGAGATTCTGATGTTGTTCTGTTATTTCTTTCCGTTCTGTTTTCTTTCTTTTTCTTTTCTTCTTTCTTGAACCCTCAGTGTTCGGTTTTCCGGCATCCGACTGATCGGCATTCGATACAGTGGACGTATTGATGTCGAATTTCGGGAGTCGAAGAATCGGGTTCTGACAATGTGGTATCAGAGCATTTGGTTAAGCGACAACCATGGCTCTGTTGGGTGTTACTCATTAGAGATAGAGTCAGCAGTACTCTAGAATGAGTTTGAGTGTAATAATAGATATGAGCACGTATTTGTTAGTGAATATAAAATTGTTTTTGAATCGGGTAAATAAGAAAATTTTGCCCAAAACTATTATTTTTTTTGATAGAAAAGAAATGATTTTCTATGAATTATTATAGTATATGGTTGCATGGTTGTTAATAATATTAAATTATTATCATTATTATATGGAATTAAGTAAGAAATAAAATGTATAACTAAAGATTAGAGATAAATTCATTTAACAAATGAAATTTATAAATATGAATTAAAATAATATATATAAGGAAATGAATTCATATACAATTGGGATTTGTAAAATAAATTTTAAATAAATGAATTGGAATTGAATGATGAAATGAAATTTGATTTGATCAAATTGAAATTCCCTTTGTTAGTAATTAAGTAAATTCAAGATGAATTGAATATGGAAATTGAAATTTAAAATGAATCAGTGAATGAAACTAATTTAAAGTAGTAGTAAATGAAAGCTAATCGTTAGAATTCAATATTTAGAATTGAGAATTGAATTCGAATGAAATTTAAATTGTGAATTGAAATTGTGAATGAAATTGAAATGTAAAATTGAATGAAAATAAATATGTAACTTCACTAGTGAAGTAAAAATGTATAAGAAGTATGTGTTGAAAATTTTGTAATGAAAGGTGCAAAATGGTTTGAATGTTGGAATTGGATATTATGACTAGCAGGATATACAAGTGTATTAAAAAGAAATGGAATTGAGATTTTGATTTCAAAGATAAAATTGAATTGCTCGACAAAAAGGTACGTATTTGAATTTCAGTATGAAATTTGATGATTTTCTTCTCCAGCCACTTGGCTTTCTCTTTTCTTTTTGATTCTGTGGGGCCGTGGTGCCATTTTGTAGTCGTACCGAGCTAGCCGCGCAAAGGACACGCTGGCGAAATTTTTCGAAAATTTAGGGTGTTAGAAAATTTTTGAGAAAATTTTGAAATCTAGAAATTTGAATTTGAATTTAAATTTGAATTGTTAGGAGAATAATGTTGGTTGAAACTTATAATTGAAGTTGGAAAGCTAGTTGAAATGATAATGAATCTCTAGTAAAAAGATTTGTTTTAGAAAGTTGATAAAACTATTTGGATTGTGAAAAATAGTAGACGGATTAAGGATCGTTCTTCTTAACTTGTAATTTCGGGACGAAATTCTTTTAAGGGGGGAGATTGTAACGACCCAGAATTTTGAACAATTTAATTTGAAAATATTTAATTTAATTTTAAATATTTGAATGATGGTTTGACTTGAATTTCAAATTATCAGAATGAATTTGGTGATTAAATTATGGAGTTTAATCTATTGGAAGTTCAATAAAAATTTGAATCTTCAATTTTAAGCTGATTAAAAATATTTTAAAGGCTTGTAAAATTCATATTGAAAATACTGAAGATAATAGAAGCTTCAGAATTGGAATTGAAAGAGAATTGTACAATTTTGAAATTATATCGTTTGAATCGATATTTAAAAATAGCCGTCCGAGGCACAGTCTCGGAATTCGACGAAACCAGTTTCATTGGGTCCGTAATATTAAATTATTATCGGATTTCAAATTTCGTATTTTTCTGAGATGTTATGTGAGCACACGACGTGTAAACGCATTGAATTTTTATCGAGATTCAATTTAAATTTAAAATTTAAATTTGTCAACCTCAGCACGTTCTACCCTTTTCCCACGCCTAAATTTATGCCGAGAAATCACGATACGAAGACGTGCTTGCATGACTCTTCTATGATAAATCACGTTCCCTCCCTCCTTCAGTTCATTTGCAAAGTAACAAACGAAAAAAAATGTCCACCCTCTTTTCAGTCGATTCAACAAACGAAAAAGGAAAAAAATATATAAATGGCCGAAGCCCTAAATTGAAATCAACGAAGGCATCGCGAGCGTGGAGTGAAAGGAGCTCGAGCGAGGAGCGCGCACTTGGGTTGTCGCGCTATGGCGGCGCTGTCGCGAGCAAGGCGGTGGCGCGCGTGTGGATTCTCAAGCCTCTGGAGGTACGGCTGCGACTTGGGGCTCGATTCGAGCAGCTCGATTCGGTCGAGGCATGAAGCGGCGGCGTGGGGCATCGCGACAGTGGGTCGCGATCGAAGCGCGCGAAGCAATGGCACTGGAGGGGGGGTCGGCGCTGATGGATTCATGGGGGTTCAACTTCGCGACGAGGAGCTCGAGTTCGAGCTGGAAATTTCACAGTAAGGTATTCAGTTGCTTAATTTAAATTTAATTCAAATGTGTATATAAATGTATAACTGAATTTACAGTAAAGTGAAAAATATTTCTGTTTTAATATCTACCTATACAAGTTAAATATGGAATTTTATATATAGTTACGAAAGAAGAAAATTTAGTTTTAAAATTAAATTGTTGTTAAATAAATTTATTTAAGTAAATTTAGTTGAAATTTAAATTTTGAAGATAAATTAAAAGTGTTAATTAATTTCCATTGAAAAGAAATTGATTTTTCGATTGTCTCGAATATTAATATATTATAAAGGTAGTTTTATTTAATGAAACTTAATTGAATTTTTACAAAAGGTTGTTTTATTTAATTTAGTTCTGAAAGTAAATTTTTAGTTAAATATTTTATTAAAGAAAAATTAGTTTGAAACGAAAGCATTAGTTAATTAAGTTATTAAATGGTAAGTGATTTTTCACTTAGTTCAAATATTCTATTTAAAAGGAATTTATTTATAACAAATTTAATAGTTAAAACCAAAATCTGTTAGTTGATTTAATTTACTAAAAGGAAATATAGTTCAATTGGAAATTTCTAGTTAGAATTATTTAAAAGGAAAATTATTTGAATAAATTTATTAAAGAAGAAACTGGTTTAAATAAAACTATCAGTTAATTTAACTATTAAAATGAAATCACCGGTGAATCGAAATTATTAAACGAAAAATTATTATTCGATTATTTCGAATATTAATAAATTGTGTAAATATTTATACAAGGTATAAATCAAGAAAAACGAGTCAAGATGGGAAATGGATTGCAAAATAAAAGCAAAGGTGAGAACTTCTCACTCTAAAGGGTTTATTTAAATTTTAAATAGTTAGATTTAAAATTGATTAGACTGTGTTGATTGAATGCCTTAATGATGATTGTTATATATATATATATATATATATATATATATATATATATATATATATATATATATATATATATATATATTGGATGTGAATAGACCCTATACGCCGTTAGTAAGCGGAGGTTATTTATTAAACCCATATACCGCGATATTCCACCTTGAAGTGTGTGACGCCCCACCTCTATACCCACGCTAGCCAAGAACACTACGGTGTAGTGCTGTCAACTAGCGCGGAGAATAAGGCTGTTGAGGAGCGACCATCCATGTAATTTCTTATCACACGGTGGCTATAAAATGATCTTCGGAAACAAATATAGAAGTAAGCATAACATGCGAATCAATCACAGCTATCCATATCACAAAGGCGGAAAGAGATATGAATATATATCACATAAAAGTGTACATCAGAGTAGTGGTCTAAAAAGATCCACGATAATACAAAAGAATAGCAACGCGTGCTATACAAAAGAATACAACTATGAGTCTATATCTCAAGTGTAAACAACAAAAGCTGCTAATCTAAACAAGTAGCCAAAAGTCTGAGTAGTGAATCACTGGGGGAGGAGTCAAGCAGTAGCACCTGTAACATCTCGGCCTGACCCGAGTATAATTTATAAGAAAATAATAAACGGATCAGTCTAGCTATAAATATCAGATGACATGATATAAAATAAAAGATATGGCATAAACATAAAATATCCATACTGACATACTACTATAAGTATGCAAATAATGATCAACAGGAGATCAACCGATAAGAGATAAATCGATATCACTAGAATCTTCTCAAAGATCCAAAGAGGGCATCATACCCTAAACTTGTACTCATGACAAGTCAAAGAGATAAATTCCAGAAATCAATACAAGAAATCCAGAAATCATAAAAAGGGAAAGAGGCCTATCACATGACGGTCCGAAGACCATGGGGAGCTACCCCGCATGTGTGAATGGAATCACACAGATTGAGGTCAAGACTAACCAAAAAGCAGAAAGGTATGTGTGAATGGAATCACACAAGTGGTGTCTAGTCTAACCTTGCAATGAAAGAGACATCGCGCAATTGCTAGTCTAATTCATAAAGCGATCATCAAGATCAACGAGAAGTGTCAATTACACTAAGCTAGTAAATATAGAAGTTTAGCTTCATGTCCCATAACCACTTGCTTAACTTAAATATTTACGAACAAACTGTAAATCTTCACTAATAAAATTGTCACAAGAGGTTCAATCGAACAAGTCCAAGAATTAACCGACGAAGTGAACGCAAGCGTTTCATACCACTTGTTTTACTAAGTCGTTTAATTAGATTTCTCGTCCGAGTGAGGTAAAGGCTTGTATATACTAATAGATTGGAAAACGGTTTAAGAAAAGAGCTTTGTTATTAAAAATAGAGTTGAAATCGTTTGTTAAAAGAGTTTTGATATTTACTACTAGTATTGAAACCTTTATATTATAAAGTGACAAAACACAGAAGCGATTGTAGAAACAATCAATCACAAAGGTCACATTCGAAGATGTGATAAAAATCCAAGGAAATCAGCTCAGCAAGTTCTGTTGAATATTTTTCAGATAAGATCCCCTACGGAGGGGGGGTCCAGGGGGGGTGGCAACCCCCCAAGGTGGGGGTGCGGGGGCAACGCCACCGCTTACGGGGTTCGACCTGCCCGGTCAGGTCGCGGGGGTCCAGGGGACAAAATGAGGTCTAACGACCTAAGGGGAATAGGGTCGAGCGACCTATAAAACTCGCGACCTAAAAGTTAGCAAGGTCGAACGACCTATAGAGGCATAGGGTGCAGCGACCTAAAACATCGCGACCTAGTGAAGACCTAAGGGAGGCGAGCGACTTATAAAACTCGCGACCTAAAAGTTAGCAAGGTCGAACGACCTATAGATGCTGGGCGACCTAAGGGGGACAGAGCGACCTAAGCCAGAAATTCACCCCAAAACACCAAAAAGTGGAGTTTTTCGCCAATCCAGTCCAAACCAAATGCAAATGTGCATGCAAACATGATAGGGATGCATTTCCAATAGCCCAAGATAGATATAGACTAGAATTGTGAGATAAAAATCTCACCTTTGCACTAAAATTTATGAAGATGAAGCTTGAAAGCAAGGAGAAGAAAGGAGAAGCAATCCAAAGCTTGAATCCAATATCTTCTACTTGAATTTGGAGTTGAATGTTGGATTTGCAATTGAATTTGTGCTTGGAGTTTTAATTTCCAATTCCTTTCACCATTAATGCCCAAGCTTGAGTTAGTTAGGAAATTTATGAAGAGTGAGGAGAAGAGGGTTGGAACTTGGGCTTAATAGGCTAAACTAACCCAAAGTCCAAAGCGGGAAAAGTTAGTGAAATTTCACTAACTCCAAACATATCGATGTTTATACTTAAAAAGTTGTAACCGACATTTCGAACTCAATGGAAGTGGTCTCGAGTCCTAATTTGACCGTTTGCAAAAAGTAGCTTTTCGGACCAAAATCCGATTAACGAGTTAATATCTAAATAAAATATTTAAATACAAACTCGATAAATATGCGGGTTGTTACAAAGTGGAATTGGTATTATATATATATAGCGATATATATATATATTGGCATATGTATATATTGCAGTTGATTGATTTCCCGCATTGTATAGAGGATGAGACCCTATTGCGCCGCCTATTAAGCGGATTATATTTTATAAATCCCATATACCGCGATATTCCACCTCGAAGTGGAATGGGTATTGTGCTAATGTCTGTGGATGCAAAGAAACAGGTTGGAGGGATCCAACTGGATTCCTCACAAATAATTATTTGATTCAGATATTGTGATATTTGATTGTTTATCATATCGATATATGATATTGGAAAGTCGTGATTAACTATTTGATGTGTTGCATCATCGGATCCAATTTTGAAGTTTAAAAATAACGATTTTGATTTTTAAGGGATTTCTAAAGTAGTTTCTGGAAGTATACGTTTATAAAATATTTTTGGAATTGATTCATCTTAAATAAATAAACGTTATAATTTTAATATTATAAAAATTATGATTTTTGAGAAATACAGTTAAAAGTTGATCTTTGAAAATATGGGATTAATGATTTTATAAAATAGTTTAAACTGGGATTTCTGAATTTATTATAAAAAGTTTAAAAATAGGATTTATGAAATTTGATTATTTTATAAATCAAAATGATGAATTATAAAGGAGTTTAAAGACGTTTTAAAAGAATAATATAAATTGATCCATATAAAAGATTTATAAATTGATATTTATAAATTAAAAATATTGGAATTGTGAAACGGGTTTTTATAAGTGTTAGAATGAATTGAAAATGAATTTCATAAATGAATGAAATCCATAGAATTATAAACAGTGAAGTTATAAATGGAAATTTTATAAACAGTAGGTTTATAAAATTCGTAAAGTTATTTAAAAGAATAGATTTTGGATAAATAAATGAATCTTATAAGTTATAAGATTTATAATTATGAAGTTTAAAGGAACGATTTTGTAAACAAATAAATTATAAGCATTTAACTTATAATATGGACTTTCGATATATAATTGAGTTATAAATCGAATAGGTTAATAAAGGAAATTTATAAGAGGAAGTGTTATAAAATAAATAGAAATGGAATTTATAAACATTGTTTTATAGATCCGCAAACTACCAATTTTGATAAGTAAATTGTTGTAACTTGTTAATGGAGTTATATTCACGTTTTAGACAGTGAATAATCCTATAAAATAAAAGGAATAGAAATGATGAAATTGGTTAACAAGTATATTCACGTTTTTGAATAGTGAATAATATATTAAAGAAAATGTTTTGGATGTGATGTTTTAAATAGAATTAAAACGATCTAAAGATGTTTTAAAATGTATTAACTATCGAAACCATAGATTTCAACATTCATTGTTGAAATAGATGTTTTCGAGAAATAGAAGGAAATGGTGGACTATAACACTGTTGTTATAGTAAATGATTTCCGAAAGGAAATGTTTTGTATAGTATTGGGATTTATATATCTATTTTAATTTCGAATCCCTATACTAGTGATTTTGGGTTGTCGTAACGATGTTTTACGCAACATTCGTTTTGGCCCAAATAAACATGTTTAAGAGAATGATTTTCTTAAAGAATGAGATATATACTTAATTTCGATTAGAGTATATTGAATATTTTCCAAGTGTAGAAAATAAAAAGACTTGTGAATTACTTATAAATAAATAAGTATGGAAATGGTTTCCAATAAGAAATGAATATTTTGAATTTATCTTTTTGAAGATAAATCGAAAATGAATATAAAAAAATTCAATGGAAATCATATATTCATAAATATTTTGGAATGTAAATTCACTATGGAATTTATAAATGGAATTGGGAAAATGGGTTTAAAAATAAATATCGATTTATTTTTAAAGTATGGAAATTATATATATATATATCTTGTAAAGATATTTTTAGAAAATAAATAATTTGGAAAATTATTTGGAATCTGGTGATGTTGTGCATATCTATTGATAGTTCAATAACCGACTATCAATATTTACCTTTAAATAGGTATTTGTTGTGATTTGCTTGAAATTGAATGCCACACTTATTTTTTTTAAAATAAGCGCTCACTATTCGGGTTAACCGGGAAAGGACCCTGGGATCGTATAACCCATTCCGAATATGTGATACGTCGTTATGAATTGCATTTGAAGACCGGTGTTGAAGACTGGATATTTTCGAAAACGAAAGGGTTTCTTGTTGATTGTCTCTGCACTGGCTGATCCCCGGTATAGAGATCTCCATATGTGATGGGAAATCCGGACGTGATTAGAGATTATCTGGATTGCAAGGACTTCTTTGTAAGTGCCTTCGGTTCTGTTCGAGCCCGGAACAGACTTGTATGGATAGTATGTCTGACATTACAAATTGAGATATAAAGCTGATTTCTTTCAAATATATTTCTTTTGGTGGCGGAGAATTTATTCTCTTAGCTTAACACCATTCTCTGAGACGTACGAGCTCAGAGGTTATATACTTGATGGTTATTAGCGATATATTTCCAATTTGGTAATGTGACATGCTGAGTGTTGCTGTGAAATGATCATTGTGTTGATCATTTGCGATAAGATCGTTTGTTTGATCGTTTATATTTGTGATCATTTCTATGATCATTTGTTGACCCAAAGCACAGCTTTTGTATAAAGCGTGGCTTTGTGGACGAGACTTCGTCGAGCCTCACACCCCGGAATGGTCAAAACAGGAAAGATGCGGCAAGGTTATGAGGGGTAGCTCCCTTTAGGGTATGTGCATTTCCTTCTGGAAAAGGGTGGTATCATGGTATGGAGCCCAGATGCTTACTCATGTTGAAACACTTATTATTATGGTGTGATGTTGATTACGAGCGCTCGGTTAAAGGTCCCAAAGGACCGGGGGATGGCATACTCGTGTCAGTTGTTACCTAGTTAGGGGTAACCCGGCCTTGTGTTGGCAGAGATCCGGTTTGGTTCTCGGGGACGTCCTTCCAGAGGCGTTCTCATGTGGCAATGGGAAGTTCCTTGGCCTGACCATTCGTTGGAAATCCAAAGAAACAATACGAGACTTGTGCGGTTTTAGTTGTAGAACCTACCATCTAATATGGTAGCTATAGTAGGCATAATATAATAGTACCTATGCTGGCTAAGATTTATATTCTACTTTCGAAATGATTTTCCCTACACTATGCACTAGTAATAATATCAAATGTTTTTTTTTAATGTGTATCAAGCATCTTTGACTAACATAAGAAAAAATCTCCTCCAAGTTTGCGTTTGCATTGTGTGTGTGTTGGGAGGTCTTATGGTAGTCTCATTTTTAACAGCATTGTGAATTGACTTTAAAAATATTCCTCTATTTTGATTTTAAAGAAAATAAACTGTTTTGAGTTCCCACACCAGTCACATGACTGACTCGGAGTTTATTGTTTTCCTTCCTAAACTCTGGGTGCCCACCAATTTCCACAAGGGCAGTCAAGAGTTAAGGTTTATCAGGATATTCTGGAATTCAGGAGTTGCTGGAGGCAAGGTGGATGGCATTGGCGTATCACTAGTATATAGTATTTCTTTTCCGCTGTTTGTTGTTGTACACTCTGATAATGAGATGTAATGTAATGTGATGAAATGTAATAACTGATATAGTTCTTTATTTAAAGATTATTCATTTATTTATTATATGTTGTTCCGCTGCGAATTGTGAGATTCTGATGTTGTTCGGTTATTTCTTTCCATTCTGTTTTCTTTCTTTTTCTTTTCTTCTTTCTTAAACCCTCAGTGTTCGGTTTTGCGGCATCCGACTAAACGGCATTCGATACAGTGGACGTATTGATGTCGAATTTCGGGAGTCGAAGAATCGGGTCCTGACAAAATATTTGCAAAACATCGTTGGTTTTAAAAATATTTGCAATTCTCTCAAACAATAAATATTTGCAGTAAAACTCAAAAAAAACCTGCAAATTATTGCGATTTAAACTGCAAATATTGCAAAGTGTTGGATTTTTGTGACTATGTGCAAGTTATTGCTATTCTTTTCTCATTTATTTTGCAAATATTCGTTGTTTATGCAAAAATGAATGAACTCAGCATTGTCTACATTTTTTCTTAATTTTATTATAATACCTCTTTATACTTTCTTGTGTGGACATCCTTATACCCCTATATCGAGCATAAGTGATATATGATCCACTCGTAGATGATCGTCATCATTTCTCCCTCCTAGTCATCATGAATTCCTTACAAAATCGCATAATACATCTACAAAAGAGGGTGTTGGTCATGTCCCATATAATATGCTATCGTTGAAACTAGGCCAGCTTGCAGCGAAAGAAATAGGTGAATTTCAAAAATTTAACCATTTTGGATCTTTAAGGGGCCTATGAAGTCTAAATATACTTAGAACTTTTCTAAGTTTCTTTTAAATAAAACCAAATTTTATTTAACTTCATAAATAAAGTTTCACTTTAATTTAATGTGTATGTAAGTTAGAGCATATCAAATATACTCTTATATTCAAATTTGTGTTTAAAGTTTACTTTTTGAATTTATTCAGGCAAGAAAATATTTTATTTCCATTCTCTTAACTCATTTAATTAATGAGGGGGTATAAATTTATTTACAGAATGAAACTTTTCATTTTCTTTGTCTTAAATATTCAATTAATGAAGGATCATAAAATAAGATAGCGAAGAAACTTTTCAATCCTTCTCTTAATTAAATTATATATTTGATTAATAAAATAACATTAATGACTAAGCTAAATATGACATGAATTGTAAATTTGTCCACAGCAAATATTATGCAAGTGCAACATATATGGAGTGTGCATAATCAGTGGTAATTGATATGTATACATAAAATAAACAAGAAAAAATTAAATGGTTATTACACAGAAATTGTAATGGAAATAAATAATGGATGACAATGGTGATTGACGCACTTTCCTTTTTAGTAAACTTAATTAATACAACATATTAATGACAATCAATAGGTACCATAATGTAAGAATGTAGAAGATAAATAATGAAATGTATGTATACGTTATTGTCTTAATTAAATAAGAGAAATTGTTTCATGCTATGACAATATATGTAAAGTAAAATAAATTTTATATGAACATATACAAGTAGATCCAAAAATGTATATATGGAGTTCAATCAAAGTTTTCTAATAATTTAAATTAGATAGTTATTACAGTCAATTTCAAAACTTTGATTTGTCATTAAAATTTATTTTATTCATATGTAAGTACTTAATGCAATAAAGGGTGCAAGTAACACACACACGCACACACACACACACACACACACACACACATATATTAACATCCAAAACTAAAATTACACTTTGTTATAAAAGATTAAAACTTAGATCTACAATCGAAACATTGTATTGATTTCATATAAATTTCATTTTTAACTTTAAATATAATTCAATCAATAAACATGAAAATGTAAATTTTCAGATCTGAAGAAATGGAATTTAAATTAAATGTTAAAACGCAGAACTAAAATAAAACATTGTATTTTAAAATATATAGATTTAGTTTTAATTTAACAAAGTAAAGAAAAGCAGCTAATCAATTCTAACATATAAACATTCAGGTCTGAAGAATTACACTTTCATTAGAATGTTTAAAAACATAGATCTACACTTAAATATTGTTTTAAAAACGTAAACAAATTTAATTTTGCTCTATCAAAATGAAAATTCAATCATGTAATTCAGCAAATAATTCTATCAATTTTTGATCAAGCAAGACAGTAATACATCATAAAAATTATGAAAATTAAATTTCCATCCAACATTGCAAAATCACCATCCATATATAGAAAATGACATACCTTGCTACCCAATATTTAAAACACACCTTGTTGATGTTGCCTTTGATTTGCACCTTGAATGAAGAATGTTTCTAGATCCGATTGAATTACCTTATGATGTTGCCTAGAAATCACAACTTAAATGATGATATCTCCTTAGATCTTCAATATCTATGCCTTATCCTTGCAAGAGATGGATGAACCATTTTTTTTGTTTTATTTGATTTTTTTATTTGAAGATGAAAGATTCTGAAAAATTTTTTGCCATGAAAAGTTAGGAGGAGAGAAAGAGATAAAATGAATGAGAATGAAAATGAATCGTAGATACAATATGAATTGGAAAATATGTTTTATTTGAAAGAACGAAACTTTTCTCATTTTTTAATTAAAACTTCCTTAATTAATTCCCTTGGTTGTTTTTCTCTCTCCAATCCTTTCTTTACACACATGTTGTCAAATGACATAAAATTTTCATAAATCATGTAATCAAATGACATAAAATTTACATAAATCATTTCATACATTTATCTTTAAATTACATTGATATCGTATACCAATGCAGGAAACTATACTTTTATAAATGCATTAAAATAATTGAAAAAAACTTTCAAACATCAAATAAATAATAATTAATATTTCTCAAATATCAATTAATTTAATCAATTTACAATATCCTATAAATTAATTAAATCATGCGGTTTTCCAGAGAATTCATTATTACGGTTGTGCGACTCCAAGGTGTAAATTTAGTCGGTGATTAATATCAAACTATTCGAATATTAATGTTCACATGTCACTTAGTAGGTGGTGTAACATGTTGATTGAATTTATCACTTACACATCTGTTGGTAATATCCAGTTTTACTTATTATAAGCGGTACCCTATAGTGACAATTATTTACGCCAATTCTTTTCGACAAAACTATATCACATTAGGACTATAGAATTTGGTAACGGTCAAAATTCCAGTATCGTCAACATTAAACTTTATAGTCTAAACACAAAATCATTGTTCAATAATAACAATTATTATTAACCGAAGTGCTCTGGCTAGAGACTTTGACTTTAAGTTTACTTCAGTTGACCGTGATGCTAACCTCATATAACCGAGGAGACAAATCCTCTCTTGAATAGTGTTTCACTTTCAATGCTTCCACTCGACCCAACTATAGTCGTTCGATGGATGCCGCGCCATGATTTAACTATAATCAATGCGGAGCTTCCACATTGAAGATCAATCGTATTCTCAAGTCGAGATAACTATGTTAATTAGTCACATCGATATTCTCTGCTTGACGTTAGTTATATTAACCAATAGAAAACTATCGAGTGAGTCATTCCACAGTTATCCAATAACTATCAATGCATAACCTTTTGGTGTCCCCAGTAGTGATGGGTAATACACTGCCCAACATTTAAAGAGCGTTACGTACTCTGGTTTCAACGGATACATCAATATCCAGTTTCAATGCATCTTGACTAGGAATATTTAAAATGATACATTTGCTTCATTGTGATAAATTACTCATGGTTACAACACTTTGTCACTACTATCACAAAATATACCATGTATGGATTTTCTGTTAAACATACTTCTAATTAAATTGATTAATTAATATAACCACTTTATATCCAGTAAATAATAGAAAGAAAATACCTTCATTTCGAACAAGATTAGTCAACGAGTTAGATATGTGTAACAAATTATATAATTGCCCCTAGGGCATACCTCTAACTCTATCAATCTCCCATTTGCGCTTGGGGTCAATTATGAAATCTTATTCCAACTTCTCCAACCAATATTCTTAAAGCCAATTGGATCCGTCCCTTTGTGATTGGGTATGTTATTATGTTTTAATTATCTACCCCTCAATCAGCTCTCATCGATGGTGATAAACTGCTTTATTATGTGAAACGATGCGGGATATGTCTCTCGACTTCTTGTGAGATATAAGTTCTGTTACAAACTATAGTGTGACATTGTTATCATATAACAATGTTACGAGATTCTCAACATTTGTAATCGGCTCGGTTATAAATTTGTGCACTTATATTTTTTGTATACATTGTTTTTATCGCGACGTTATTGAACGCGATGTACTTTAGCTTTTTTCATTGAATCGGCCATGGTCTTCCATTTGGAACATTTCCAACTTAAAAATTCTTGACTTGAATTTATTATTTACAAACTATACTCAATATCACCTTTGAAGTATGAGTCTGAACACTCTTTAATAAGGAGTTTTTGTTTCAGTAAATAATCTCTAGTATTTTCATAAATACACAAGAACACTTCAAACAACCATTTAGTGATATCAATTTGGATTTGATATTTGCTTCATGTATCAAATACATAAACAAATCACGTTATCGTTGTGACGACTAGGAAATTTTTAACATTTGAAATGGAATATTTAATTGATTTTAAATATTTGGAGGTTAGTTTAACTGGAATTTCGAATATAAATATGAATTTGGCAATTAAATTATTGAATTTAATTAATTAAAGTTGGGAAAAAAATTTGAATCTTCAATTTTATGCTAATTAAGAATAATTCAAAGGCTTAGAAAATCTATAATTACAATACTGAGAAAAATGGAAGCTTCAAAATTGAATTTGAAAGTAATTTGTTCAGTTTTGGATTATATCGTTTAAATCGATATTTAAAAATAGCCTTCCGAGGCACGGTCTCGGAATTTAACGAAACCAGTTCCATTGGATCCGTAATATTGAATTATTATTGGATTTCAAATTTCGTAGCTTTCGAAGTTATCGTGTGATCGTACGAGATATAAACGCATAGACAATAATTAATCGATTTAATATAAATTTATATACTCTAGTCAACAGCCGAAATTTCATCACGTCAGCTGCTTTTCTTTCCTATCAGCCTCTCATCTCGGCTGACCTCCTATGAAATAAGCCACCCTAGTAATTGATCATGTCTCCTTTTTTCGTTTAAATCATGCAACCTCCTTTCTTACTCCCTCAGTTCGAAAAATCAGAAATTGATGGCCGAAGCCTGAAAGAGAAAAAATTACGTCCATCTTTTCAAAATCAACTTTCGATTCCAACTTCTACAAATTAAATCAAAATCGAAATTGGAATCATGGTGGCCGCGACTTCAAAAAAAAGAGAAAAAAAAAGAAAAAAAAGGGAAAAGTAACTCGCGACTTCCTGTAACAATGGCGACGAGGCGCTCGCGATGCTGTGGAGAGTGAGGCGATCAAGCAAGTGTAATCGTGCTCGCATGCGCACGTATGGGAAGACTTGGGCGACTTTGTCGGCAATGAAGCATAGGGTTTCGATTGCGAAGGCAAGCTTGCGTGCGATGGCATGGCCGCGATTTCGTTCTAGGGTTTAGGAGCGTTGCAATTTTGGGCGGCTGTGGGTTCGATTTTCAGGCGACTTTGTCACGAAGTTGGGTGGTTTGAGTCACGGAGAATGGTGGGTTTGGAACACGTAACATCAGGGTTCGTCGTGAATATGGGATTGGGGCATCTCGGGTTTGAGCAAGAGGTATAGTTTTTGTTTTAAATTTTAAACAGAAAAGAATATTTTTACAGTAAAAATAATTCTGTTTAAATTTAAATACACATGCATATCTTAATATGTATATGCAATTTTTCAAATTTTATAAATATATAGATGCAAAAAAATATAATTCTGCAAAAAAAGGAATGAAAATTTATTTTAGGTATATAAACAATTTTGTTTGAATATACAGTAAGAAATTTAAATGCTAAAAGGTTTTAAAATTTATATCAAAAACCTTCTGGCTTTCATCTCGGCCATCAGCCTTTCAAATTTATATCAAAAACCTTCTGCCTTTCATTTCTTTCCCATCCGCCTTTCATCTCGGCCGACCTCCTCTGAAATAAGCCACCCTAGTAATCGATCTTGTCTCCTTTTCTCGTTTATATCGCGCAACCTCCTTTCTTACTCCCTCGGTTTGAAAAATCAGAAATTGATGGCCGAAGCCTGAAAGACAAAAAAATTACGTCCCTCTTTTCAAAATCAACTTTCGATTCCAGCTTCTGCAAATTAAATCGAAATTGCAATCATGGTGGCCGCGATTTCAAAAAAAAGAAAAAAAGAAAAAAAGAAAAGGGAAAAGTAACTCGCGACTTCCTGTAACAATGGCGACGAGGCGCTCACGATGCCGTGGAGCGCGAGGCTATCAAGCAAGTGTAATCGCGCATGCATGCGCGCGTATGGGGAGACCTGGGCGACTTCGTCGGCAACGAAGCATAGGGTTTCGAACGCGAAGGCAAGCTCGCGCGCGATGGCATGGCCGTGATTTCGTTCTAGCGTTTAGGAGCGTTACAATTGTGGGCGGCTGTGGGTTTGATTTTCTGGCGAGTTTGTCACGAGGTTGGGTGGTTTGAGTCGCGGAGAACGGTGGCTTTAGAGCGCGTGACATCGGGGTTCGTCGTGAATATGGGATTGAGGCATCTCGGGTTTGAGCAACAGGTATAATTTTCGTTTTAAATTTTAAACAGAAAGAATATTTTTACCGTAAAAACAATTCTATTTAAATTTAAATACACATGCATACCTTAACATGTATATGCAATTTTTCAAATTTTATAAATATATGGATGCATAAAAATATAATTCAGCAAAAAAGAAGGAATGAAAATTTATTTTAGGTATATAAACAATTCTGTTTGAATATACAGTAAGAAATTTTAATGTTGAAAGTTTTCAAATTTATACAGATTTTTGTTTAGTATATATGTCGTATTAAAAGAAAAATTAGTTTAACATTTATTTATCAGTTTAAATCCAAATTTACTAGTTAAATTAAATATTAAATAGTGAAAAAAATTGTTTGATTTATTCAAATATTAATAAAAATCCTATAATTGTTTTACAAGGTCTGAAACTGTGAAGGAATGGTCAAAATTGAAAATGGGTTACATGCGTAGTCAAGGTGAGATCTTCTCACTCAATCAAATATTTTTCTGATTTAAATTTTGAATAGTTAGATTTAAAACTGGTTGACTGTGTGCTTGGATGATTGATTTATTATTCGTTATATTAGTTTAGAACCTACACGCCGCATAATAGCAGATGATATTATATTTAAACCCATATACCGCGATATTCCACCTCGAAGTGGAATTGGTATTATATATGTATTTGGAGTTGTTGATTTCCCACATTATATAGCGGATGAGTCCCTATACGCCGCATAATAGCAGATGATATTATATTTAAAACCATATACCGCGATATTCCACCTTGAAGTGGAATTGGTATTATATATGCATTTGGAGCTGTTGATTTCCCACATTATATAGCGGATGAGACCCTATACGCTGCATAATAGCGGATGATATTTTATAAATCTCATATACTGCAATATTCCACCTCGAAATGGAATTGGTATTTAATTGTTGTGCTAACGTCTGTGGATGTAGGGAAACGGGCTGGAGGGATCCAAGTGGATTCCTCAAATATTTAATTTGTTTCATATGTTATGTGTTGATTATTTATAATCTCTATTTGATTATATTGGTGATTAAAATCGTTGAAGGCTGTAATTTAGCCGAAAATATTTTTTGTATCGTAGGATACCAGAAATGAATAAAAATTTGATTTTGAAATTTGGGTAGAAAATTTATAATAAATTCAATTCAAAAGGAATGGGTGAATTATAAAAGAAGAAATTTAAATAGATAAAGTTTTATTTCGAAAACTTATTAAATAAATTCCAAAAATATGGGAAAATATTTTTATAAAGGAATTTCGAGTAATATTGTTTAATAGTTGAAGAAATTATTTAAGATACGGATTTTAAATATTTGAAAGAGATAAAAGAATTTATTTCAAAAGGAAATAAATTTAGAAATTAAATTTTGGACTTAATTTGGGGTTGAAATTAATTCTGGAAATCGATTTGGGATTTAATTTGGAGTTAAAATAATTTTTTGGAATCGATTTGGAAAATCTGATTCGGTATTGGAAATTAAAATTAGAAATCAATTCGAAATTTGATTTGGTATTTGAAAGTGAATGTTTGGAAAACAATTTGAAAATCGTATATCACTGGATATTTGAAAATTTAAATTCACAATGGGAATTTTATGAAAGAAAGGGAAATTTGTTTTAAAATAAAAATTGTTTTATTTTTATAAGTGTGGAAAGGAATTTACGGATTTAGGACGTAAATTTAAAATAAATCCAGAAAGATTTATAAGTTTATTTGAATGAACCATATTAGAATGGAATGTGGATTTTCCATGAAAGCCGAGAATGTTTTCAATATAGTTGTAAATATAAATTAAAGTTGTAAAGATGGTTTAAGGGAAAAAATATTTACTTAGGTTATTTTGAAAATCTTTAAAGTAAAAATATAATTTAAACTATTATAGAAGTGATTATTTAAAGTTTTAAATTGATATTTGTTTTAGAATTGCATATTTAAATACTTATATCCTATCTACTAATTTTATTTTAAAATTTGTTTTGGACTTGAATTTTTATATGCGATATTAGTATAATATTTTTTCATAACTAATATTTAAGCAAGTATTTTAAAATAGTTTTATTTTAAATGTTTTCAAGTATATTTTGAATAAGTATTTTATATTATTTTAAAATATTTAAACTCGGCTGATTTTCAGTGGAAATGAATAAATATTTGGAAATATATTCCGCGTAAGGAAAATGATTTGAAATTTGTTTTCAAAAGATTGAAATATGGAAATTGATTTGAAATTGTTTTCAAATGGATGAAGTGCGAACTTATATCTTGCGAAGATATGTTGAAATTAAATAATTTGGAAAAATTATTTGAAATCCAGTGACTGTTGTGAATGTTGATCGATAGTTAAATAAACGACTATCAATATTGGCCTTTTTAATGGCATTTGAATTTCGATGCGATCGGGAGCCGAATTCCAAGTGGATATCCGAAAACCACATCGAACCTTTGTGATTGTGATGGATCTTTTATTTAAAAGATCAAAGTAAAAATTGTTGTGATTTGTTGAAATCTGAATATAACACTTATTCTTTTAAAATAAGCGCTCGTTATTCGGATTAGCCGGGAGAGGACTTTGTGTCATATAACCCATTCCGAATATTGATTCGACGAAATTAATAACATTTGAAGATGGTGGTAAAGATCGGGTGTCTTCAAAAACGATAGGATAACCAATCGAATGTCTCTACACTGAGTTTCTCCGGTATAGAGATCTCCACATGTGCTGGGGAGTCCGATCGGAATTGTGGATACCGGGATTTGCAAGGGCTCCTTCCTTTATTGGACGAGGTGCCTTCGGTTCTGTTCGAACCCGAAACAGACTTGTATGGTTGTATGTTTGACACTACAATTTGAGATATAAAGCAGATTTCTTTCAAATACATAGCTGTTGGTGGCGGAGAATTTATTCTCTTAGCTTAACACCCTTCTCTGAGACGTACGAGCTCAGAGGTTATGTAGTTGAAGGTTATCAGTGATATACTTGCAATTTGGTAGTGTGGCATGCTAAGTGCTGCTGTGTGTTGATGATCATTTATTGATCATTTGTGACCAAAGCATGGCATTTGTGTAAAGCGTAGCTTTGTGGACAAGACCACATCAGACCTCACACCCCGGAAATGGTCGAAACAGGAATGATGTTGCAAGGTTATGAGGGTCGCACCCTTTAGGGTATGTCATTTCCTTCTGGAAAAAGGTGGTATCATGGTATGGAGCCCAGATACTTAGCCTATGTGGTTGCTGAAATCTCATTTACTGTGTGGTTGTTTCTCTATGGTTGAGGATCCTCGGATAAAGGTCGCAAACGACCGGGGGATGACATACTGGAGTAGTAGTCACCTAGTTACAAAGGTAACCCGGCCATGTGTTGGCAAAGATCCGGGTAGGTTCACGGGACGTCCCTCCAGAGGCGTACCCATGTGGCAGTAGGAAGTTCATTAGCCTGACCATTTGTTGGAAATCCAAAGAAATAATACGCGCCCTGTACGGTTTTAGTTATATAAACTGCCATGGAATGTGGCGGTAACCTGCTATTGAACATGGTAGCTATAGTAGGCATAAGTGTGAAATGCCTATTGTAACAGTACGGATTTTCGTTGCCGAAAAAACCGAGATGCTATGGGTTTTTAAAAGAATTTTAGAAGAGAAAAAGAAAGAAGAGAGAAAATAGAGAAAAGAAAGAAGATAGACAAATTTTTTTTTATTTTATTTTAAAATAGAAACAGAAGATAGAACATTTAAAAATAGAACGGACAGAAAGGAAACAAAACAGAACAACAACAGAATCTCACAATTCGCAGCGGAACAACATATAATAATAAATGAATAATCTTTAAACAAAGGACTATATCAGTTATTACATTTCATTTCATTACATCACATCATATCATCAGAGTGTACAACAACATACAACAATAAACAGTGCAGCGGAAAAAGAAATATTATATAAACTAGTAATACGCCATGCCATCCAGCTTGCCTCCATCAACTCCTGAATATCCAGAATATCCTGATAAACCTAACTCTTAACTGCCCGTGTGGAAATTGGTGGGCACCCAGAGTTTAGGAAGGAAAACAATAAACTCCGAGTCAGTCATGTGACTGGTGTGAGAACTCAAAACAGTTTATTTAACTTTAAAATCAAAATAGAGGAATATTTTTAAATTCAATTCGCAATGCTTTTAAAAATGAGACTACCATAAGGCCTCCCGCACACACACACATGCAAACGCAGAATCGGAGGAGATTTCTCCTTATGATAGTCAAAGATGCTTGATACGCATTTTAAATAACATTTGATATTATTACTAGTGCATAGTGTAGGAAAATATTTCGAAAATAAAGATATAAATCTTAGCCAACATACGACCATTATCGTATGCCTACTATAGCTACTATCCAAACAGTGGTGACCACCATAAGTGAATAGCAGGTTCTACAACTAATACCGTACAAGTTTCGTATTGGGAATTGGATTTCCAACAAATGGTCAGGCCAAGGAACTTCCCATTGCCACATGAGAATGCCTCTGGATGGACATCCCCGAGAACCAAACCGGATCTCTACCAACACAAGGCCGGGTTACTCCTAACTGAGTAACAACTGACCGAATATGCCATCCCCCGGTCCTTTGGGACCTTTATCCGAGAGCTCTCTAATCAATTCACACAATCATAAAAACAAAGTGTTTCAACATGAGTAAGTATCTGGGCTCCATACCATGATACCACCCTTTTCCAGAAGGAAATGCACATATCCTAAAGGGTGCTACCCCTCATAACCTTGCTGCATCTTTCCTGTTTTGACCATTTCCGGGATGTGAGGCTCGACGAATTCACGTCCACAAAAACATACTTTATACAAAAGCCATGTTTTGGGTCAATAAATGATCAACACAATGATCACTAAGATAGACGATCAAATAAATGATCCTATCACAAATAATCAACACAATGATCATTTCAGCATCACTCAGCATGTCACATTACCAAATTGGGAATATATCGCTGATAACTTCAACTATATAACCTTTGAGCTCGTACGTCTCAAAGAAGGGTGTTAAGCAAAGAATAAATTCTCCGCCACCAACAGAAATATATTTGAAAGAAATCGGCTTTATATCTCAACTTGTAATGTCAGACATACAATCCATACAAGTCTGTTCCGGGATCGAACAAAACCGAAGGCACTTACAAAGAAGTCCTTGCAATTCGGATATCCACAATCCTGATCGGATTCACCATCACATATGGAGAACTCAATACCGTAGCTACTCGGTGCAGAGTCAATCGATAGTTCATCCTATCACTCTCGCAAATACCGGTCTTCAACACCGATCTTCAAATGCGATTCACAACGACGTATCACATATTCGGAGTGGGTTATACGACCCCATGGTCCTTTCCCGGTTAACCCGAATAGTGAGCGCTTATTCAAAAATAAGTGTGTATTCAAATTCAAGCAATCACAACAATTTCTCATTCAAGGGTAAATATTGATAGTCGGTTATTTAACTATCAATAAAGATGCGCCACATCACCAGATTCCAAATAATTTTCCAAATTATCTTTACAAGATTTAAAATTTTCCATATTTTCAAAAATAACAATGTTTATTTTGAAAACAAATTTTCCCTTTCCATTTATAAATTCCATAGTGAATTTATATTTCAAAATATCTACTGATCTACAGTTTTCAATAGATTTCAATTATTCAATCTCAATTTATCTTCAAAAAAAGATAAATTCTTAAAACATTCCATTTATATTTCATTTATAACACTTATAAAAAAACTCGTTTTATAATTCCAATATTTTTAAATTTATAAGTATCGATTCTATAAATTTACTAACTATTTCAAAATTCACATTTCGCTTTCATTTCACAAAAATCTTAAATTCTATAACTTTAAAAATTGAAATTTTAAATTTATTTAAAATGAATCAATTCAAAATTTAAATAAAAACATATACTTGAAAAATCGATTTAAAAATCCCTTTAAAATCCAAAAATCGTTATTTTTAACTTTAAAAACGAATCCGATGATGCCACAGCATCAATTGGTCAATCACTACACAAATATCATATATCGATATGATATTCACAATCATCAAAAATATTTATAAACAAATAAATATTTGTGAGGGGTCCAGTTGGATCCCTCCAACCTGTTTCCCTGCATCCAAAGAGTTAGCACAATACCAATTCCACTTCGAGGTGGAATATCGCGGTATATGGGATTTTATAAAATATATATCCGCTTACTAACGGCGCAATAGGGTCTCATCCGCTATACGAGGCGGGAAATCATCAACTGCAATATATACATATGCCAATATATATATATTGCTATATATAGATATATCCTAAAATATCTAATATCACAATCAAGCAACAATCAATCAATCAACAAAATTTTAAATATAACTATTTAAAATTTAAAAATCCCTTTTCGAGTGAGAAGTTCTCACCTTTGCCTTTATTTGCAGTCCATTTCATCTTGACTCGATTTTTCTTGATTTATACCTTGAATGAATAATTATACAATTCATTAATATTCGAATTAAATCGAACCAATAATTTCTATTTGTTAACTTTAATTTAATTAATATTTTAACAAACGAACAATTCAATTTCCATTTATTAATATTTTTCTTTTATTGTCTAATAATTTCATTTAAACTAATTTCGTCTTTAATAATCGATTTAACTAAAATTTAAATTTAAAACTAAACTTCCTTCAATAGATTTAATTAACTTACCCCATAATTAAATTTACCAAACTAGTTATTAAATTTCTTTTTCTTACCAAAAAATTACATTTTAACTAATTTCCTTTTTTTAAAAATAAATTTGGCAACTAAACGATTGAAATAAACTTATTAACCCACATAAGTTATCTTAATAAATTATTCTTAGTAAATGAAATAATTGAACAAGTTAATTTCTATTTTATAAATTTAATTAAATTAGCTCAAAATTTATTTTAGACTAATTTATAAGTTTCAAAAATCAATTCTTTCAAATAACTTATAAAAAATTAAATTTTAATCTTATTTTCCTGTTTTACTATAAAACTGCTGATTTATTATTATTTTCTTCAAACATAATTTTGTTTACTGCAATTTTTTTTCTTTACTGTCTATATATATATATACAAGTATTCAAATTCATATATTTTTTTTTTCAAACTGTTCTGCATTTAAAATCTCACTACATTTTTATATGAAAATAAAATAAAACAAGATAAAAAAAAACAAATAAGAATTTACCTTATTGCTAACAGCCGCAACCACCCCATCGACCACATCGTCTTGGCCCCTTCGTTGCTGCCCTTCCATCGCGCTACAGGCGCCGCCATCCCCTTGCGTACGCGAGCGCGCTTCCTCCACAAACCCTAGCCACCCACCGCCGCGAGCTTCGCGGCCCCAAATTGCCCAGCGCAGCCTCATCGCGCGCGACTCGAACGCGATCCCCAATCGAATCGCCACACCGCCCCCACAAACCACCTCGCGCGATGCTTCGTTCGCCGCCATCCAAACCATAGCCGCGCGACATCACCACGCGCGTGAACGCACCCCCCAGAACCTCGAACGAAAATCGGCGCCCTACGCTAGCTCGAACGAGGCGACGAGCTTACCCCTCGGAATCGCGGCCTTCAATTCGCGAAACCCATTTCCCTCTATTTATTTTTTTTGATTTGCTCGGCCCCCATTTGTTTCGAATGAGTCTAAGGAATGAGGGAGAAAAGAAGAGGAAACGAATTTGATTTCGAAACGAGGCTTTCGTTTGTTTCTGCTTGCGTGATAAAAGGAAAAGAAGGGGAGACAAGAGAACGTGATTTGGCAGAGAGTAGGGTGGCTGGAGTACAAACATAGGGTGGTTGATATTGACTAAAATGCAAAAATTCAAATCAAATTTCAAATTAATCCTTAAAGCGTTTGCTTATCGTATGCTCACACAACATCTCCGAAAAATACGAAATTTGAAACCCGGCAATAATTCAACGTTCCGGACTCAATGGAACTGGTTTCGTCGAATTCCGAGACTGTATGAAAAATGGCTATTTTTTTTTAAATTCAATTTAAAGGATATAAATTCAAAACTAAACAAACTACTTTCAAATTCGATTCTAAAGTTTTTATTATCTTCAGTATTATCAATATAAATTTTATAAGCCTTTGAAATAATTTTAATCAGCTTAAGATTGAAGATTCAAATTTTTATTCACTTTCAATCGATTAAATTTTGTAATTTAAATCGCCAAATCAAAGTTATATTGAAATTTCAGATTAAACCATCATTTAAATATTTAAAATTAATTAAATATTTTCAATTTAAATTATTCAACATTCTGGGTCGTTACAATCTTCCCCCCTTAAAAGAATTTCGTCCCGAAATTGCAAGTTAAGGAAGAATGATCCTAAATCGTTTATTATTTTTTCACAATTCAAATAGTTTTATCAACCTACTAACCTAGATCTTTTTATTAAAGATCCATTCTTATTCCAATTAGCTTTCCAACTTCACTTATAGGTTCAAAACAATATTGTTTACTTCAAAATTTAAATTTAAATTCAAATTCAAACTTCAAACTTTCAAATTTTCTCAAAAATTTTCTAACACCCTAAATTTTCGAAAAATTTCGCCAGCGTCTCCTTTGCGCGGCTAGCTCGGTACGACTACAAAATGGCTCTACGGCCCCTCAGAATCAAAAAGAAAAAGAAAAAGCCAAGCGGCTAGAGGAGAAAGTCATCAAATCCCATATTAAAATTGAAATACGTACCTTTTGTCGAATAAACAAATTTATCTTTGAAATAAAAACTCCAATAACATTTATATACCTGCATAACCTGCTGAATAATGATATCCAATTCCAACATTCAAATCATTTTGCACATTCTATTACAAATTTCCAATATATGCTTCTTATACCATTTCTAGTTTACTATTGAAGTTGCATATTCAATTTCATTCAATTTTACATTTCAAATTTCATTTGAATTCAATTCACAATTTCAATTCTATTCTGAATATTGAATTATGTTAACTATCATTCATTCACAACCACACTATTTAAATTAGTTCCAATTACTAATTCATTACAAATTCCAATTCATACAATTCAAATTTACCTTTCTTTCATAATCATTGAATTTAATTCATTCCAGCCTTATTCATTTGGTCAATATTCAATTAGCTTCACTTACTAATTTTTAGTTTAATACTTCACAAATCAAATTCAATTCCAGCTTTATTTGCTTACAAATTCAAGTTCCAATCTATTTATTTCACAAAATTTTCATTTCAATTAGAATCTCATTCCAATCAAATTTCGAATATTTTATAAGTTATCAACTTATTTGCATTTCGATTTATAAATTTCACTTATACATTCATTATTACTAATTCCATTCCATTAATGAATTTTAATTATCTTCTTGTAATTCCATTTTCATTTATAAATTCAGTAATAATTTATATTCACAAATTCTATTTATATATATGGATTTAACCTTGGAGTTATGATTTAAATTCTCATTCAATTTCAACAGTAATAGCTTAATATTATTACTTCCTAGCAACCATGCATCCATATACTATAATAATCTACAGGAAATTATTTCTTTTATATACAAAAATAACTTTGGGCAAAATTATCTCATTTACCCCATTTCAAAACAATATTGTGTCGAATTGTTCTATTTAAGTGTTTAGAAACCCCTTCGGAATCGTTGTCGAGACCATGCTGACGAAGGTTCATATGCCACTCAATAAACCAATCATCACAATATAAAAACATTTTTTTTTTATATTCACTAACAAATACGCGCTCATATCTATTACTACACTCAAACTCATTCTAGAGTACCGCTGACTCTATCTCTACTGAGCAACACCCAACAGAGCCATGGTTGTCGCTTAACCATATGCTCTGATACCAAATGTAACAGTACGGATTTTCGTTGCCGAAAAAACCGAGATGCTATGGGTTTTTAAAAGAATTTTAGAAGAGAAAAAGAAAGAAGAGAGAAAATAGAGAAAAGAAAGAAGATAGACAAATTTTTTTTTTTATTTTAAAATAGAAACAAAAGATAGAACATTTAAAAATAGAACGGACAGAAAGGAAACAAAACAGAACAACAACAGAATCTCACAATTCGCAGCGGAACAACATATAATAATAAATGAATAATCTTTAAACAAAGGACTATATCAGTTATTACATTTCATTTCATTACATCACATCATATCATCAGAGTGTACAACAACATACAACAATAAACAGTGCAGCGGAAAAAGAAATATTATATAAACTAGTAATACGCCATGCCATCCAGCTTGCCTCCATCAACTCCTGAATATCCAGAATATCCTGATAAACCTAACTCTTAACTGCCCGTGTGGAAATTGGTGGGCACCCAGAGTTTAGGAAGGAAAACAATAAACTCCGAGTCAGTCATGTGACTGGTGTGAGAACTCAAAACAGTTTATTTAACTTTAAAATCAAAATAGAGGAATATTTTTAAATTCAATTCGCAATGCTTTTAAAAATGAGACTACCATAAGGCCTCCCGCACACACACACATGCAAACGCAGAATCGGAGGAGATTTCTCCTTATGATAGTCAAAGATGCTTGATACGCATTTTAAATAACATTTGATATTATTACTAGTGCATAGTGTAGGAAAATATTTTGAAAATAAAGATATAAATCTTAGCCAACATACGACCATTATCGTATGCCTACTATAGCTACTATCCAAACAGTGGTGACCACCATAAGTGAATAGCAGGTTCTACAACTAATACCGTACAAGTTTCGTATTGGGAATTGGATTTCCAACAAATGGTCAGGCCAAGGAACTTCCCATTGCCACATGAGAATGCCTCTGGATGGACATCCCCGAGAACCAAACCGGATCTCTACCAACACAAGGCCGGGTTACTCCTAACTGAGTAACAACTGACCGAATATGCCATCCCCCGGTCCTTTGGGACCTTTATCCGAGAGCTCTCTAATCAATTCACACAATCATAAAAACAAAGTGTTTCAACATGAGTAAGTATCTGGGCTCCATACCATGATACCACCCTTTTCCAGAAGGAAATGCACATATCCTAAAGGGTGCTACCCCTCATAACCTTGCTGCATCTTTCCTGTTTTGACCATTTCCGGGATGTGAGGCTCGACGAATTCACGTCCACAAAAACATACTTTATACAAAAGCCATGTTTTGGGTCAATAAATGATCAACACAATGATCACTAAGATAGACGATCAAATAAATGATCCTATCACAAATAATCAACACAATGATCATTTCAGCATCACTCAGCATGTCACATTACCAAATTGGGAATATATCGCTGATAACTTCAACTATATAACCTTTGAGCTCGTACGTCTCAAAGAAGGGTGTTAAGCAAAGAATAAATTCTCCGCCACCAACAGAAATATATTTGAAAGAAATCGGCTTTATATCTCAACTTGTAATGTCAGACATACAATCCATACAAGTCTGTTCCGGGATCGAACAAAACCGAAGGCACTTACAAAGAAGTCCTTGCAATCCGGATATCCACAATCCTGATAGGATTCACCATAACATATGGAGAACTCAATACCGTAGCTACTCGGTGCAGAGTCAATCGATAGTTCATCCTATCACTCTCGCAAATACCGGTCTTCAACACCGATCTTCAAATGCGATTCACAACGACGTATCACATATTCGGAGTGGGTTATACGACCCCATGGTCCTTTCCCGGTTAACCCGAATAGTGAGCGCTTATTCAAAAATAAGTGTGTATTCAAATTCAAGCAATCACAACAATTTCTCATTCAAGGGTAAATATTGATAGTCGGTTATTTAACTATCAATAAAGATGCGCCACATCACCAGATTCCAAATAATTTTCCAAATTATCTTTACAAGATTTAAAATTTTCCATATTTTCAAAAATAACAATGTTTATTTTGAAAACAAATTTTCCCTTTCCATTTATAAATTCCATAGTGAATTTATATTTCAAAATATCTACTGATCTACATTTTTCAATAGATTTCAATTATTCAATCTCAATTTATCTTCAAAAAAAGATAAATTCTTAAAACATTCCATTTATATTTCATTTATAACACTTATAAAAAAACTCGTTTTATAATTCCAATATTTTTAAATTTATAAGTATCGATTCTATAAATTTGCTAACTATTTCAAAATTCACATTTCGCTTTCATTTCACAAAAATCTTAAATTCTATAACTTTAAAAATTGAAATTTTAAATTTATTTAAAATGAATCAATTCAAAATTTAAATAAAAACATATACTTGAAAAATCGATTTAAAAATCCCTTTAAAATCCAAAAATCGTTATTTTTAACTTTAAAAACGAATCCGATGATGCCACAGCATCAATTGGTCAATCACTACACAAATATCATATATCGATATGATATTCACAATCATCAAAAATATTTATAAACAAATAAATATTTGTGAGGGGTCCAGTTGGATCCCTCCAACCTGTTTCCCTGCATCCAAAGAGTTAGCACAATACCAATTCCACTTCGAGGTGGAATATCGCGGTATATGGGATTTTATAAAATATATATCCGCTTACTAACGGCGCAATAGGGTCTCATCCGCTATACGAGGCGGGAGATCATCAACTGCAATATATACATATGCCAATATATATATATTGCTATATATAGATATATCCTAAAATATCTAATATCACAATCAAGCAACAATCAATCAATCAACAAAATTTTAAATATAACTATTTAAAATTTAAAAATCCCTTTTCGAGTGAGAAGTTCTCACCTTTGCCTTTATTTGCAGTCCATTTCATCTTGACTCGATTTTTCTTGATTTATACCTTGAATGAATAATTATACAATTCATTAATATTCGAATTAAATCGAACCAATAATTTCTATTTGTTAACTTTAATTTAATTAATATTTTAACAAACGAACAATTCAATTTCCATTTATTAATATTTTTCTTTTATTGTCTAATAATTTCATTTAAACTAATTTCGTCTTTAATAATCGATTTAACTAAAATTTAAATTTAAAACTAAACTTCCTTCAATAGATTTAGTTAACTTACCCCATAATTAAATTTACCAAACTAGTTATTAAATTTCTTTTTCTTACCAAAAAATTACATTTTAACTAATTTCCTTTTTTTAAAAATAAATTTGGCAACTAAACGATTGAAATAAACTTATTAACCCACATAAGTTATCTTAATAAATTATTCTTAGTAAATGAAATAATTGAACAAGTTAATTTCTATTTTATAAATTTAATTAAATTAGCTCAAAATTTATTTTAGACTAATTTATAAGTTTCAAAAATCAATTCTTTCAAATAACTTATAAAAAATTAAATTTTAATCTTATTTTCCTGTTTTACTATAAAACTGCTGATTTATTATTATTTTCTTCAAACATAATTTTGTTTACTGCAATTTTTTTTCTTTACTGTCTATATATATATACAAGTATTCAAATTCATATATTTTTTTTTTCAAACTGTTCTGCATTTAAAATCTCACTACATTTTTATATGAAAATAAAATAAAACAAGATAAAAAAAAACAAATAAGAATTTACCTTATTGCTAACAGCCGCAACCACCCCATCGACCACATCGTCTTGGCCCCTTCGTTGCTGCCCTTCCATCGCGCTACAGGCGCCGCCATCCCCTTGCGTACGCGAGCGCGCTTCCTCCACAAACCCTAGCCACCCACCGCCGCGAGCTTCGCGGCCCCAAATTGCCCAGCGCCGCCTCATCGCGCGCGACTCGAACGCGATCCCCAATCGAATCGCCACACCGTCCCCACAAACCACCTCGCGCGATGCTTCGTTCGCCGCCATCCAAACCATAGCCGCGCGACATCACCACGCGCGTGAACGCACCCCCCAGAACCTCGAACGAAAATCGGCGCCCTACGCTAGCTCGAACGAGGCGACGAGCTTACCCCTCGGAATCGCGGCCTTCAATTCGCGAAACCCATTTCCCTCTATATTTTTTTTTGATTTTCTCGGCCCCCATTTGTTTCGAATGAGTCTAAGGAATGAGGGAGAAAAGAAGAGGAAACGAATTTGATTTCGAAACGAGGCTTTCGTTTGTTTCTGCTTGCGTGATAAATGGAAAAGAAGGGGAGACAAGAGAACGTGATTTGGCAGAGAGTAGGGTGGCTGGAGTACAAACATAGGGTGGTTGATATTGACTAAAATGCAAAAATTCAAATCAAATTTCAAATTAATCCTTAAAGCGTTTGCTTATCGTATGCTCACACAACATCTCCGAAAAATACGAAATTTGAAACCCGGCAATAATTCAACGTTCCGGACTCAATGGAACTGGTTTCGTCGAATTCCGAGACTGTATGAAAAATGGCTATTTTTTTTTAAATTCAATTTAAACGATATAAATTCAAAACTGAACAAACTACTTTCAAATTCGATTCTAAAGTTTTTATTATCTTCAGTATTATCAATATAAATTTTATAAGCCTTTGAAATAATTTTAATCAGCTTAAGATTGAAGATTCAAATTTTTATTCACTTTCAATCGATTAAATTTTATAATTTAAATCGCCAAATCAAAGTTATATTGAAATTTCAGATTAAACCATCATTTAAATATTTAAAATTAATTAAATATTTTCAATTTAAATTATTCAACATTCTGGGTCGTTACACCTATGCTGGCTAAGATTAATATTATACTTTCTAAATGTTTGCCACACTATGTGCTAAAAATAATAATATCAAAGGATTTTCCGTATCAAGCATGTTTGACTATCACAAGGAGAAATATCCTCCAATTCTGCATTTGCATTGTGTGCGTGGCGGGAGGCCTTATGGTAGTTTCATTTTCCAAAAAGCATAGTTGATTTCTTTTCCTTTCTTTGTGAAAATAGCCATTTTTAAGATCTCACACCAGTCCCACGACTGACCTGGAGTTTATTGTTCCCTTTCTAAACTCTGGATGCCCACAATTTTCCACACGGGCAGCCTAGAGTCAGCTTATCAGTTATTCGGGAGCGAAGTCAAGAAGTTGCTATGGAGATCTGGAGGCAAGATGGATGGCGAGACGTACCACTTATACTATGTAGTGTTCGTTTGCATCCGAGTTAGTGCAAGACAAATTTTATTGTACACAAGTTACTATAACTGCCAGTTTTTGTATTGTGTCGTTGTAAACTCTGATAATATGATGTATAAATTGATATAGTATTTTTGTTTTAAAGATATTCATTTATCTATTATATGTTGTTCCGCTGCGAATTGTGAGATTCTGTTATTGTTTCCTTTTCTTCTTCTTCTACCTCTTTCGTCTTTAAACCCGAAGACTCGTACATTTGTTCCACTTTGGGCTAAATTGTTGTGGGATTTTCCCAGCTCAAAAGGGGTACGGATTTGCGAGCCTTCACAGTGGTATCAGAGCGTTTGGTCAAGCGACAATCTTGGCTCTGTTGGGTATTACTCATTAGAGATAGAGTCAGTAGTACTCTAGAATGAGTTTGAGAGTATTAATAGATATGAGCGCGTATTTTTTCGTGAATACAAAATTGTTTTATATTATAATGATTGGTTTGTTGAGTGGTATATGGATTGTGGTCGATATAGTCTGTACAACTCTATCGTTAGGAATCTCTAAACATTTGTATAGAATAATTCGACATGATGTTGTTTTAAAATAGGGTGAATGAAATAATTTTACCCAAAACTATTTTCATAGATAAAGAAATAATCTTTGTAAATTATTATAGTATATGGTTGTTCAATTGTTAGGAAGTGACAATATTATTATCATTTGAATAGGAAATTGAAATCGTAACTCCAAAATTAGGAAATAAATTCACATACAAATGGAATTTGAGAATATAAGTTGTAAATGTGATCTGTAATTTGAAACGGAATTCTAGAGAAGTATTTAGAAATGTTTTGAAAGGAATTTGAAAATTTTGGAGATTGGGGATGTTTAAATCGCTTTTGATTTTTAAGATGATTTTCAAAGGTTTTGGAAAAGTGTTTTGAAGGGATGAAAGCTCTAAACTCTTTTAGGTCGCTGGAAAATAACTTCGGTAATGACTGCAGTACCATCGATGTTCATTTTCGAGTTTCCAAGAGAGGAATTGCTGCTACATTATTGTAAATGGAAGTTGTTTGCAAACTGGGTTTGGTTTTAGAAATTTAAAAGGATAATTTGAATTGATTTCAAAAATGGTTGTGAATTGTTGAAAAGACTCTAGAATCTTATAAAAAATAGTTATGGAATAAAATTTTATAAGGCGGGAAATAAAATTGTGAATGAATGAATAAATTTACAATTGTGAGAAACTGAAATTGAATGTTGAAATTCATTTTGAATATGTAAGTAAATAAAACTGGAATTGGAATTGAATTTGATTTGTGATAAACAAAGCGAAGTATTGAAATGAAATTAGTAAGTAAATATAATTGAAGAAATGACAAATTAATATGGTTTGAAATGAATTGAATTCAATATTTATAAATGAAAGATAAATTAAATTTATATGGCATTTGAAATCCAGTTTAAATATAAGTGGTCGTAAACCAAATGGTGAATTGAAATTGAATTGTGTTTGGGATGAACAAAAGAATAAAACTGGAATTGAAAACTGAATATTGGAAACCAATTTGAATTGTGTGAAATAAAATGAAGTGGTAAAATTAGTTCAAAGTGAACTAAAGATAATAAAGGTGGGAAAAAAATGGTTTGAGATAAATTGAATTGGAATTTGTAAATGAAACTAATTTAAAATAGTGAAATGAATCAGCTGTGAATGATAGATAATCGATAAAATTCGAGATTTAGAAGATAAAATAAATCCAAATAGAATTGAAAGTGTAAATCGAATTCAAATGAAATTGAAAATGTAAAGTTGAATGAAAATGGAAATATAACTTCAATAGTGAAGTAAAAATGGTATAAGAAGTAAGTATTCAAACTTTTGTAATGGAATATGCAAAATGATTTTTGAATGTACAAATTAGATATGGGTGTTAAATAGCTTACAGGTGATATAAAGGAAAATGGAATTGGGATTTGATTTTCGAAGATAGATTTGAATTGCTCGACAAAAAGTTATGTATTTAAATTTCAGCATGAAATTTGATGATTTTCTTGTCCAGCCGCTTGGTTTTTTATTTTCTTTTGAAATCTGGGTGCCTATGGTGCCATTTGGTAGTCGTACAAAGCTAGCCGCGCAAAGGAGACGCTGGCAAAATTTTTCGAAAATGTAGGAAGTTAGGAAAAATTTGAGAAAATTTTGAAAATTTATTAATTGAATTTCAATTTAAATTTGAATTGACTAAGAAAACAATATTGTTTGAAACTTACGGTTAAAGTTGAAAGGTTGGTTAAGGTGATAATAGATCTTTGATGAAAAAGATTGTTTTGAAAAGTTGGTAAAACTGTTTGATTTTGGGAAAACAATATTGGGTTAAGGATCATTCTTCTTAACTAGAAATTTCGAGTCGAAATTCTTTTAAGGAGGTAAGGATGTGACGATCTGGAAATTTTTAACATTTGAAATGGAATATTTAATTGATTTTAAATATTTGAAGGTTAGTTTAACTTGAATTTCGAATATAAATATGAATTTGGCAATTAAATTATTGAATTTAATTTATTAAAATTGAAAAAAAAATAAACTTCAATTTTAAGCTAATTAAAAATAATTCAAAGGCTTAGAAAATCTATAATGATAATACTGAGGATAATGGAAGCTTCAAAATTGAATTTGAAAGTAATTTGTTCAGTTTTGGATTATATCGTTTAAGTTGAGATTTAAAAATAGCCTTTCGAGGCACGGTCTCGGAATTTAACGAAACTAGTTCCATTGGTTCTGTAATATTGAATTATTATCGGATTTCAAATTTTGTAGTTTTCGGAGTTGTCGTGTGATCGTACGAGATATAAACGCCTAGACAATAATTACTCGATTTAATATAAATTTACATACTCTAGTCAACAGCCGAAATTTCATCCCGTCGGCTGCTTTCTTTCCCATCAGCCTTTCATCTCGATCGACCTCCTCTGAAATAAGCCACCCTAGTAATCGATCCTGTCTCCTTTTCTCATTTAAATCACGCAACCTCCTTTCTTACTCCCTCAGTTCGAAAAATCAGAAATTGATGGCCGAAGCCTGAAAGAGAAAAAAATTACGTCCCTCTTTTCCAAATCAACTTTCGATTCCAGCTTCTGCAAATTAAATCGAAATCGAAATTGGAATCATGGTGGCCATGATTTCAAAAAAAAGAAAAAAAAAAGAAAAGGGAAAAGTAACTCACGACTTCCTATAACAATGGCGACGAGGCGCTCGCGATGCTATGGAGCGCGAGGCGATCAAGCAAGTGTAATCGCGCACGCATGCGCGCGTATGAGGAGACCTGGGCGACTTCGTCGGCAACGAAGCATAGGGTTTCGAACTCGAAGGCAAGCTCGCGCGCGATGGCATGGCCGCGATTTCATTCTAGGGTATAGGAGGGTGGTAATTTTGGACGGCTGTGGGTTCATTTTTCAGGCAAGTTTGTCGCGAGGTTGGGTGGTTTGAGTCGCGGAGAACGGTGGCTTTGGAGCTCGTGACATCAGGGTTCGTCGTGAATATGGCATTGGGGCATCTCGGGTTTGAGAAACAGGTATAATTTTTGTTTTATATTTTAAACAGAAAAGAATATTTTTACAGTAAAAACAATTCTGTTTAAATTTAAATACACATGCATAACTTAATATGTATATGCAATTTTTCAAATTTTATAAATATATGGATGCAGAAAAATATAATTCAACAAAAAAAGGAATGAAAATTTATTTTAGGTATATAAACAATTCGGTTTGAATATAAAGTAAGAAATTTTAATGTTAAAAGGTTTTCAAATTTATATAGATTTTTGTTTAGTATATATGTAGTATTAAAAGAAAAATTAGTTTAACATTTATTTATTAGTTTAAGCCCAAATTTACTAGTTAAATTAAATAAGTAACAACCCGCATATTTATCGATTTTATATTTAAATATTTTATTTAAATATTTTATCGTTAGTCGGATTTTAGTCCGAAAAGCTACTTTTTGCATACGGTCGAATTAGGACTCGGGACCACTCCAATTGAGTTTAAAATACCGTTTGCGACCTTTTTGAGTATAAGCTTCAATATGTTTGGAGAAAGTTGATTTTTGCTACTTTTTACTTTGGGTTTGGTTTTTGGGCTCAGCCCTATGTTAACTTTGCAGGATCGATTTCACCCTAGAGGGGGGGTGAATAGGGTGATAGTGTAAATTATAAAAACTTAATTGCAGAAGTTAATTTATATTAACACAGATCACAGAATAGCAGCACAGATATAGCAGAATATAAATAACAAAATAGAACAACACAGAATTTACCCAGCTTCGACAAAAACCTGCCTACGTGCTGCCCCCAAGGTTTCTACTAGAAATTAGATAGTCCCTCGCTTACACACGTAAACTCGCTATACCCGCTATTGACTAATCTAACTCTACGCTCAAAACCCTGACCACAACTCAACTACCGAGTTGTGAATTCCCAAACTACACACCGTAGTTTGTACCCTAGTCACACGACTAGAAAATTAAAACGGTTTAAAAAGAAAATACAATTAAAAAACGATTATAAAACAAAACAACCCTAATTAAAAATAAAACAAAAACAAAAACCCCTTTTCTTTATATGAATAAGGCCGGCCCTTCTTTTTCTTCAGCCCGTCTCTTTTGTTTTTCGTTTGTGAAAAAAATGGTCGCTCCTCTTTTGTTCCTCTTTGCGATTTAGGGCTTTTGTAAATTGTCTTTTCCTCCTTGCGATTCAAACAGGGTTGTGCAAATTGAAGTCGCCACTTGATATGATTCGTTAGTAGGTTTCGTTGCTCTTCGATTTGTTCACGGCTCTTCAATTTGGATTGAGTTCGTTCTGATTCTCTGGTATGTGTTGTTTCCTTTTGCTTTTCTGGTTTTTGGATTGTTCGAACTCAATATCAAATTTGCCGATGATGATTAGGGTTATATATAGGTTTCGAAATCCTATTTTTGCGTTCGTTCAGATATATTTGAATTTGTCAAATTATTTGCTCTGGCCGCTTGATGATGCTTGAACGATTGATGATTGAACTGACTTTGTCAAATTCGTATCTTTCACGTTTCTTGGTTGACACGGTTTTGAATTAATTTTTTTTTTGTGATGACCACGGCTTGAATCTGACTTTAATTTGTGACTTTGAACTGGTCGTTGATCATCTTGACTTGGCTTGACACCTTGATCACCACTTGATGTTGAACTCGGTCTTTACTGATCATGTTTACTCCAGCCATTTGATTTGAACTTGTAAATTTTGACTTTGTTTTAAAAAATTGCTACATGACTTCGCTGTGTAGTCTGCACATATTGATTCCATTCATGTTGCTGGACTGGACATTACTGGTTGCTTTGGGATTTAACTTGAGCTTTGTACATCCACTCTTGATACTGCACTGTTCACTGTTGCAATCGATCATATTGACTTCAGTTATATTTTGGTGAAGTGATTTTTGCCTCTGTACAATTGTTGCTTCCCTGACCTGTTGTAGTTGTTCATATGTCGGTTAACTTGCATCTGCTTGCTGTTGCTTTGTACTTCCCTGTGCTGTTGACTTTTGGTTTTCATGCACTTGTACATGCTTTACTTGGTCCTTGATGTTGTACACTGTCATGTACACTTGTGTTCATGCTTGTGACATTGGTGCATTGTCGTGAGTAGTTTGTAGTTGCTTCACTGGTGGCCTATGTACATGCTTCACTGCATCTTGTCTTGTATTACTTGTGTCACCATACCTGTTGTACATGCAGCTGAATCATGCCTGAAGTCGTTGCCTGGTTTCACTGTCCACCTGTATCTTGGCTTTGCTTGCATTGACATGTTATGGCCTGTACTTGTATGCTTCATGTATGTGGGTGTTTGAAAGTTGCTACGCCTTGTTGTCGCAGTATTGCAGTTGGGTTGCTGTACATATGAACTTGCATTCTTCGAGTTGTATTTACACCACCTCTTGAGCTTCAGTAGTTGTCTGTTTCACTACCATACTGAAATTCACTGTTGCACTTGAGTTTTTGCTTGCATTGTCACTTGATGTTGCTGCAATCTTCACTTCTGGTTAGCCACTGTTGCATTACTATGTCTTGTGGCATGTTGATGCATTTGCATGTTTGGTTTGCTTCTTTTCTGGTTGGTGTTGCTGTTATGTTGATGGCTAACCTTTGCTAGTTCATTCATGACATGTTGTACTGATTTTGCTTGGTGGTCTTGTACTTGTATACTGCTGGTTTGAGGCTGTGTCATGTTTGAACATAGCATTCATGTCATGTCGCCTTGTGTTGAATCCAGTTTTACAGCTCGGGTTTGACCTTGTGCTCGTGTCGTGATTTTAAATATATTGCACGTGAGTTGAAACCCGGTTTTTCATTTGGGTTTGACCTGTGCTTGCCTGTCCCTGTAAATCAATCAAGTGTATATATCGGCGTGCACGGCCTTGTGGCATATACAGTAATATACTGTGTATGTCACAAGTTGTTCGTGTATGATGAATTCAAATTTAAATGATGACGAACAACCCAAATAACTGAGGCAAATATCATTTTCAAAATTCACGTTTTATTTTATATCGCAAAAATATTTTATTTTCAATTTTACTGCGTTAGTTTATATTTTTGCAGATCGCTCAGATGCTGGATTCAAACTTTAATGCAGTTGAAGATAAATACGAGTGTGAGTGATATGTAGTGAGGTGCTGATGTAAAATAGTGAAATGTCATGTATTGTAGTCAAAATTGTATATGTATAGTGAGAGCTTGAAATTGTACTATCAAAGTTGTAATAAATATTTGTTTGAATAAAATATTCGTTTGAATTCAAAAACTGTGTTATTTATTTTTATTCAGCAAATATTTATTTATTCTGTGAAGATTAAAATAGTACGTTAACAAATACATTTAAGCGAATGTATATATGTTTATTATCATCAAACAAAAATCATATAGCGCAAAGCGCATATTCAACAATCTCCCCCTTTTGATGATAACAAACATATATTTAAGATTTTGAATATATTAAATGTATTTGATAATTTCAATTGCTCCCCCTATTTGAATGCTTCCTTTCTATATGATACTCCCCCTACATATATGACTCCCCCTACATATATGCATACAAATAAAATGTGTGAATGAGCCTATATGCAAATGGAAAATTGTTTGACCTTTGATTGATTCTATTTGACAAAATCTTAACTTTTCTCTCCCCCTTTTGTTATCAGCAAAAGAATAATAGAGTTAGAGAAAATAGAGATAAAGTGATTGATATTAATCCAACATTAAACCCAATTGAATATAAATATTAAATTTCAATAGAAAATCAAACAAAAATCATAAAAATATTGTTAGGCGCATATTCCACTTTTAGAATGATGGATATGATGTCATCATATAAAACCATACAATTGTGTCTATTTGTGGTATTTTTATATCAGGAATTTGAATATCTACTAATCATGCATAACCGTTAGGACTTTTAAATGAGATTAGTAGTATTCCAAATTTATTTTAGAAAAATGAATTCAAGTATCTTCTAACCACTCATAACCGTGAGGACTTTTAAATGGGATTAGAATCAACTTGTTTATTATTATTATTATTATTATTTTTTTAAAAAAAAAAAATCAACTTTTGATATGTGTTCCATACATGCATAACCGTGAGGACTTTTAAATGAGCATGGAAGCACATAACAAATTCCAAGTAATTCACCCATGCATAACCGTGAGGAATTTTAAATGAGAGTGAACACTTTGGTATTTACTTATTATTATTAATTTTTATTTTATTTTTTTTTTATTATTTTTTTTTTATTTTAAAAAAAATGAAAAACGAACGATTCCTGTTTAAAATACCACATATCGACAAACTATATAGAATTTTGATGAATGATGGTTGATAGAAATATGATAGGTATAGAGATGGTCATGGAATTTTTACCAACAAAAAGTTTTATAACTCTTGTTTACATTTCTAAAGAAATTTTCTAATTATACTTTCTCGAGTTATAATATATAATCAATATCAACACTCATCACTTTTTCAATCACTATTTTTCTTTTCGATGATTTGTAGGGAGAAAAAAATGTTAAATATTCAGCAAATTTCTAAAACACCTAGACTGAGTCGTAGTTTACAAAAACTATTTTCTGGTAGGGGTTTTGTAAAGATGTCTGCCAATTGAGAATCAGTTGAAATAAAATTTATGCAGATATTTTCTTTGGAAATATGATCTCTAATAAAATGATGTCTTACATCTATATGTTTTGTTCGCGAATGATGTACAGGATTATTTGTGAGATCAATTGCGCTTTTGCTATCACACATTAGTGGTACACGTTTAAAATTTAGACCATAGTCATGCAAAGTTTGTATCATCCATAAGATTTGAGCAGAGCAACCGCTCAAAGCAATATACTCTGCCTCTGTTGTGGATAATGCAATACAATTTTGTTTTCTACTCGACCATGCAACTAATGAATGTCCTAGCATAAAACATGCTCCACTAGTACTTTTTCTATCAACCAAGTTTCCAGCATAATCAGCATCTGAAAAACCTTTCAATTCAAAATTATCATTTGATGGATACCAAAGACCAAATCGTGGGGTGTGCAATAAATATCTTATAATTCTTTTAACAGCTTTTAAATGAGATTCTTTTGGGTTAGATTGAAAACGTGCACATAAGCAGACAGAAAACATGATGTCAGGTCTAGAAGCGGTAAGATAAAGGAGTGATCCAATCATACCTCTGTACTGCTTTTGATCAACTGTCTTACCCTTTTCATCTTTGTCAAGTTTAAGTGTTGTACTCATGGGAGTTCTTGCTGGTTTAGCATCTTTCAATCCAAATTTGTTGACAAGTTCCCTGATATATTTTGTTTGAGAAATGAATGTGCCTTTATTGCTTTGTTGGATTTGAAATCCTAAAAAGAATTTTAACTCTCCAACCAAGCTCATTTCAAATTTTTCCTGCATGACTTTTTCAAATTTCTCATACAACAACTTGTTAGTAGCACCATAAATGATGTCATCAACATATATTTGAACAATCAAAATATCATTGTTTTCATGCAACAGAAATAGTGTGGTATCTACACATCCCTTTTTGAACCCATTTTCAAGGAGATAAGATGTAAGACATTCATACCAAGCTCTGGGAGCTTGTTTTAATCCATATAATGCCTTCTTTAGTTTGTATACATGGTTTGGATATTCATGACTTTCAAAACCTTCTGGTTGTTCAACAAACACATCTTCTTTTAAAACTCCGTTAAGAAAAGCACTCTTAATGTCCATTTGTCTTAGTTTAAATCCTTTGTAACAAGCAAAAGCTAACAATATTCTAATTGATTCTAGTCTAGCTACAGGCGCAAAGGTTTCATCAAAGTCAACTCCTTCAATTTGATTGTATCCTTTAGCAACTAGTCTAGCTTTATTTCTAATTATATTTCCAGATTCATCATATTTATTTTTAAAAATCCATTTTGTTCCTATAACTGGATAATCCTTAGGTCTAGGTGCTAGACTCCAAACATTATTTCGTTCAAACTGATTTAGTTCTTCTTGCATGGCCATGAACCAGTTTTCATCATTAAGGGCTGAATCTATGCTATTTGGTTCTATTTCTGAAATAAATCCACTATATAAGCACAGATCACATAGATTTTTAAAGGATGAACGAGTTTGTATACCTGCTATAGGGTTTCCAATTACCAATTCTGGTGGATGGTCTGTTTTGTATTTCAGCTTTTCTGGATCCAGATTTCTTCGGACTTCTTGTGTTGTGGTTTCTTTAGCATCAGCAGTTTCTTTTGGTTTTTCAAATTCATCTTTTTCTTTCTCCTCTTCAACGTTGCTTTTGGATGTATCCTGTTCGTCAATGCCTTCATCAAATTTCACATTGATTGACTCTACGATTGTTTTAGTCTTTTTGTTGTAGACTCTATAAGCTTTGCTTCTCGAAGAGTAACCCATGAAGATGCCATCATCAGCCTTTGCTTCAAATTTTCCTAACTAATCACCTGTATTAAGAATATAGCAAGGACATCCAAACACTTTGAAGTAAGCGATGTTTGGTTTTTTGTTGAACCATAGCTCATAGGGGGTTTTGTTAAGAATTGGTCTGATGATAACTCTATTCATTACATAACATGCTGTATTTACAGCTTCTGCCCAGAGATGCAGAGGTAGTTCATATTCATTTAACATAGACCTAGCCAATTCTTGTAAAGTACGATTCTTTCTCTCAACTACCCCATTTTGTTGTGGAGTACGTGGTGCAGAGAACTCATGTTTGATTCCGCTTTCATCACAGAAAGTTTCAAATTCATAATTTTCAAATTCTCCACCATGATCACTTCTTAACGAAACAATAGAGACTTCTTTTTCATTTTGCACAAATTTTGCGAATCTTGTGAAGTATGAAAAAGTTTCTGATTTTTTAGCTAAGAAGTATACCCATGTATATCTTGAGTAATCATCAACTAACACAAAGCAATATTTCTTACCTCCTAAGCTAGCAATGTCATTAGGTCCAAATAGATCCATATGAATTAGTTCAAGAACTCTAGAAGTGCTTACATTGTTTTTGGCATGAAACGATGATTTTCTAATTTTTCCCAAAGTACATGCTTTACAGATGTTTTCAGTTTCAAACTCATGTGATGGCAACCCTCTTACCAAACTTTTCCTTTTTAATTTGTTTAATAAGTTCATACTAGCATGCCCTAAACGTCTATGCCATAAATTCACTTCTATATCCTTAGCTACCAAACATTTAGAGAGGATGAGATCATCAAAAGATAGAGAATATATATTACCTTTCCTTTTTCCTGAAAATAAGATTTCTTTTGATGATTTGTCAACAATTTTGCACATGTCAGAATCAAAGATAACATTCATACCTTTATCACATAGCTGGCTGATTGATATCAAATTGTGGTGCAGATTTTCAACATATAAAACGTCATTCAAGGTAAATGTATTGTTACCTACTTTACCTTTACCGACAATTTTACACTTGTCATTGTTCCCCATTGTGACTCTGCCACCTTTGTACTTTTCTAGGCTAAGGAACTTCGATTTATCGCCTGTCATGTGCCTGGAACAGCCAGAATCCAAGTACCATTGCTGTTGTTCCTTAGCCTGCCAGCATACCTACACGAGAAGAGAGTTTAGTGACCTATTTGTTTTTATAGGTCCATGGTTGTTAGTGGCAGAAAATTTTGAAAAATGATTTTGTGTAGACCCTAAACTATTTATAATTGTTCCCTTTGGCACCCAAATTTGTTTAACTTTGAGAGATTTTATATTTGTGCCCTTTGAAACCCAAATCGGTATAGTTTTCACGTGTTTGGGTCTATACCAACAATTATTGTGACCGTGTCCAAATTTTCTACAAATTGTGCACATAGAATTAACTTGATTAATCTTGTTTTCAACAATTTTCGAATTATTATATCCAAGTCCTTGTCTAACCGTATAAACAGTTTGCTTTCCTAATAGCATATTCAACGATTTTTCACTTTTTGAAAATTTATCTAAAGTCGTTGACAATTGTTGGACTTGTGATTTGAGAGATTCATTTTCGTTTAACAACTGTGTGCACTTTTTAATAGAATTCTCTCTCCTAGTATTTTCATTCTCTTTTAAAATCAGAATTTCATTTTCAAGTGATTTTATATTGATTTCCGATTTTTTAATTTCTTCTTCGAATGTTGGACACTTATCACACTTAGGAATTCTACATTGATAGTTCTTAACTAATTGATCAAGTTGTTTATTGCATTCTATCAAAGTATCCTTTTGAGATTCAAGTTTAGCATATTTTTCCCTAAGTCGTTCATAACAGCCATTTACTTCATGGAAATAAATTAGTAATTCAGAATGAGTGAGTTTTGATACCTCGCTTGGCTCGTCGTCATCACTGTCTGTAACTTCACCATGGAGACACATGTTTGCTTTTTCACTCTCACTCTCGGTGTTATCACTTTCATCTTCGTCAGTTTCATCCCAAGTAGCCGAAAAGCTTTTCTTCTTTAGTTTCTTTCCTTGATTTGATCGTTTTTGAGGACATTGTGGCTTGATATGGCCGGGTTTGTTGCATTTGTAACAGATGATTTTCTGATCTTCTGGGTTGTATAGTGCTTTGCCTATTCTGTTTTTCAATTCATGATTTCGAGCTGGATTTCCGTATTTGCGATTCCACTTTTTGAATTTCTTTATTAGTAGCGCTAGCTCTACTGCTCCATCATCATCGTCATCATTCTCATCATCACTTTCAGTTGTTCCTTTGAGAGCTATTGATTTCTTTCGAGTATCTCCACCTTCACGCTCTTCCTTGAATTTCATTTCTAGCTCATAAGTGGTGAGATTTACGATGAGTTCTTCGACTTTGAGTTGTTTTAAATCTTTCGATTCTTGAATGGCAGTTACTTTTGCTTCAAAGCTTCGTGGAAGGACTCTGAGGATTTTACGTACTATTTCCAATTCGGTGTATGTTTTTCCGAGAGCTTTTGATTTGTATACGATGTTGGAAAGTCGTCCGTACATCTCTTTGACATTTTCTTCTTTCGCCATTGTAAAGTTCTCGTATTCGCTGCTTAGCATGGCAAGGCGAGATTCTTTGACTTGAGATGTTCCTTCGTGAGTTACTTCTAATATGTGCCATATTTCCTGCGCAGTTAGACAATGTGAGACACGATTAAATTCAAATTGATCTAATGAACAGATAATAGAATTCATAGCTTTGGCATTAGTATTCTGTAATTTATTTTCTAGTTCTGTCCATTGTTCCTTTAGTTTCTCTATTTCCTGATCATCTACAGTTATAGTTGGTATTCTATAACCTGTCTCAACAATATCCCAAGCATCAATGGTTTTCAAAAAAAATTTCATCCTATTTTTCCAAAAAGCATATTCACCATTGAACATTGGTGGTCTAACTATGGATTGACCTTCTGCAAAAGCATTATTAAAAGAAGCCATTTTAAAAATTCGAATTTTTAAACAAAAACTGATTTTTTTCAAAAAAAATAGAATTTTTAAAAAACAAATGTTGACTTCTAAACCTGGCTCTGATACCACTTGCAGGATCGATTTCACCCTAGAGGGGGGGTGAATAGGGTGATAGTGTAAATTATAAAAACTTAATTGCAGAAGTTAATTTATATTAACACAGATCACAGAATAGCAGCACAGATATAGCAGAATATAAATAACAAAATAGAACAACACAGAATTTACCCAGCTTCGGCAAAAATCTGCCTACGTGCTGCCCCCAAGGTTTCTACTAGAAATTAGATAGTCCCTCGCTTACACACGTAAACTCGCTATACCCGCTATTGACTAATCTAACTCTACGCTCAAGACCCTGACCACAACTCAACTACCGAGTTGTGAATTCCCAAACTACACACCGTAGTTTGTACCCTAGTCACACGACTAGAAAATTAAAACGGTTTAAAAAGAAAATACAATTAAAAAACGATTACAAAACAAAACAACCCTAATTAAAAATAAAACAAAAACAAAAACCCCTTTTCTTTATATGAATAAGGCCGGCCCTTCTTTTTCTTCAGCCCGTCTCTTTTGTTTTTCGTTTGTGAAGAAAATGGCCGCTCCACTTTTGTTCCTCTTTGCGATTTAGGGCTTCTGTAAATTGTCTTTTCCTCCTTGCGATTCAAACAGGGTTGTGCAAATTGAAGTCGCCACTTGATATGATTCGTTAGTAGGTTTCGTTGCTCTTCGATTTGTTCACGGCTCTTCAATTTGGATTGAGTTCGTTCTGATTCTCTGGTATGTGTTGTTTCCTTTTGCTTTTCTGGTTTTTGGATTGTTCGAACTCAATATCAAATTTGCCGATGATGATTAGGGTTATATATAGGTTTCGAAATCCTATTTTTGCGTTCGTTCAGATATATTTGAATTTGTCAAATTATTTGCTCTGGCCGCTTGATGATGCTTGAACGATTGATGATTGAACTGACTTTGTCAAATTCGTATCTTTCACGTTTCTTGGTTGACACGGTTTTGAATTAATTTTTTTTTGTGATGACCACGGCTTGAATCTGACTTTAATTTGTGACTTTGAACTGGTCGTTGATCATCTTGACTTGGCTTGACACCTTGATTACCACTTGATGTTGAACTCGATCTTTACTGATCATGTTTACTCCAGCCATTTGATTTGAACTTGTAAATTTTGACTTTGTTTTAAAAAATTGCTACATGACTTCGCTGTGTAGTCTGCACATATTGATTCCATTCATGTTGCTGGACTGGACATTACTGGTTGCTTTGGGATTTAACTTGAGCTTTGTACATCCACTCTTGATACTGCACTGTTCACTGTTGCATTCGATCATATTGACTTCAGTTATATTTTGGTGAAGTGATTTTTGCCTCTGTACAATTGTTGCTTCCCTGACCTGTTGTAGTTGTTCATATGTCAGTTAACTTGCATCTGCTTGCTGTTGCTTTGTACTTCCCTGTGCTGTTGACTTTTGGTTTTCATGCACTTGTACATGCTTTACTTGGTCCTTGATGTTGTACACTGTCATGTACACTTGTGTTCATGCTTGTGACATTGGTGCATTGTCGTGAGTAGTTTGTAGTTGCTTCACTGGTGGCCTATGTACATGCTTCACTGCATCTTGTCTTGTATTACTTGTGTCACCATACCTGTTGTACATGCAGCTGAATCATGCCTGAAGTCGTTGCCTGGTTTCACTGTCCACCTGTATCTTGGCTTTGCTTGCATTGACATGTTATGGCCTGTACTTGTATGCTTCATGTATGTGGGTGTTTGAAAGTTGCTACGCCTTGTTGTCGCAGTATTGCAGTTGGGTTGCTGTACATATGAACTTGCATTCTTCGAGTTGTATTTACACCACCTCTTGAGCTTCAGTAGTTGTCTGTTTCACTACCATACTGAAATTCACTGTTGCACTTGAGTTTTTGCTTGCATTGTCACTTGATGTTGCTGCAATCTTCACTTCTGGTTAGCCACTGTTGCATTACTATGTCTTGTGGCATGTTGATGCATTTGCATGTTTGGTTTGCTTCTTTTCTGGTTGGTGTTGCTGTTATGTTGATGGCTAACCTTTGCTAGTTCATTCATGACATGTTGTACTGATTTTTCTTGGTGGTCTTGTACTTGTATACTACTGGTTTGAGGCTGTGTCATGTTTGAACATAGCATTCATGTCATGTCGCCTTGTGTTGAATCCAGTTTTACAGCTCGGGTTTGACCTTGTGCTCGTGTCGTGATTTTAAATATATTGCACGTGAGTTGAAACCCGGTTTTTCATTTGGGTTTGACCTGTGCTTGCCTGTCCCTGTAAATCAATCAAGTGTATATATCGGCGTGCACGGCCTTGTGGCATATACAGTAATATACTGTGTATGTCACAAGTTGTTCGTGTATGATGAATTCAAATTTAAATGATGACGAACAACCCAAATAACTGAGGCAAATATCATTTTCAAAATTCACGTTTTATTTTATATCGCAAAAATATTTTATTTTCAATTTTACTGCGTTAGTTTATATTTTTGCAGATCGCTCAGATGCTGGATTCAAACTTTAATGCAGTTGAAGATAAATACGAGTGTGAGTGATATGTAGTGAGGTGCTGATGTAAAATAGTGAAATGTCATGTATTGTAGTCAAAATTGTATATGTATAGTGAGAGCTTGAAATTGTACTATCAAAGTTGTAATAAATATTTGTTTGAATAAAATATTCGTTTGAATTCAAAAACTGTGTTATTTATTTTTATTCAGCAAATATTTATTTATTCTGTGAAGATTAAAATAGTACGTTAACAAATACATTTAAGCGAATGTATATATGTTTATTATCATCAAACAAAAATCATATAGCGCAAAGCGCATATTCAACAAACTTATACTCCAAAACTGAACCACTCTCCCCATTCTCCCTCACTTCTTTCTCTTTTCAGTTTTCTTAGCTTTAATGGTGGGAGAGATTGGAAACTAAAACTCCAAAACCCTAGTTTCTCTTGCAAATCAAATTCCAAGCTCCAAACTCAAGAAGAACCCATTGGTAAGCTTCTCTTCTTCTTCTCCAACTTATTCTCTTACAATTTCAGAAATTCCTAAACCTAATTTTGGGAATGTTCTTGTTTTTGAGCTTAGATTCAAGCTCAATTGGGTTGTGTTGAAGAGAGGGTGATTCTCCATTTGCTTTCAAGCTTCTTCTTGTTTGATTTTGTGAAAAGGTGAGATTTTTAATCTCACATCTATGCTTATAATTCTCTTCTATTGTTATGTATGAATTCCTAACACTTATTCATGTGCATTTGATTTTGATTTGGATTGCTTTTGTGAATACTCCAATTTTTAGTGTTTTGAGTTCAATTCGTTAAAAATCCTAACTTTGATGTTTGAACATGTTTTTGGTGATGCATCGAGGAGCTTATAGGGCCGGGTAGTCGATTGACATAAACCCTTAGCGCCGTTGCTCGTGCGAATGCAATTTTGGTCAAGATTTAACCTCATTTGTAATAGGCAGGGAAGAGGCTGGAAACAGGTTCGGTCGACCGACCCCTCTGGTCCGGTCGACCGACCTGCTTCCAAGTGCATAAGCACTTTCTGTTTTAAGGTTCGGTCGACCGAGTGCAGGGTTCGGTCGACCGACCTGCTGTTCCGAGAGGTTTCCAACCTTTGGTTCGGTCGACCGACTCAGGGAGTCCGGTCGACCGACCTGATGATTTTTGCTAGATTAGCCTGTTTTGCTAATCCGTTTGAATATCCAACTTTAATCGATTCGTGTTGTCTCCCTTTTGTTGTTGTCATTTGTTATCGACCTTGATGACCTTTTCTTTGGGAATTTTAGATATATCCACTTTGATGGATTTTATATCGATTTCTTTGGATTTTATTCACATTTTCGAATGTGAATCTTTGTGATTGATTGTTCCTACAATCTTCTTTGTGATTTGTCACTTTAAAAATATAAAGGTTTTCTATACTAGTAGTAAATATCAAAACTCTTTCTTCAAATGATTTCAACACTATTTTATTACAAAGCTCATTTTCTTAAACCGATTTTCAATCTATTATTATATATAAACCTTTACCTCACTCGTATGAGAAATCTAATTAAACGACTTAGTAAAACAAGTGGTATGAAATGCTTGCGTTTACTTCGTTGGTTAATTTTTGGACTTGTTCGATTGAACCACTTGTGACATTTTTCTTGTGGAGATTTACAGTTTGTTCGTAAATGTTTAAGTTAAGCAAGTGGTTATGGGACATGAAGTTAAACTTTTATATTTACTAGCTTAGTGTAATTGACACTTCTCGTTGATCATGACAATCATCTTTGTGATTTAGACTAGCAATTGTGCGATGTCTATTTGTCCTCGTGGAGGACTGTACTTCATCTTTACTGAACTTCGGTTCACCAGGAGGAGCTTCGGCTCAAAGTCCGCAATGGGGGACTATACCCTGTCAGGAGGAGGTTTTGACTCACCAGGAGGAGCTTCGGCTCAAAGTCCGCAATGGGGGACTATACCCTGTCACGAGGAGCTTCGGCTCACCAGGAGGAGCTTCGGCTCAAAGTCCGCAATGGGGGACTATATCCTGTCACGAGGAGCTTCGGCTCACCAGGAGGAGCTTCGGTTCAAAGTCCGCAATGGGGGACTATACCCTGTCACGAGGAGCTTCGGGTCACCAGGAGGAGCTTCGGCTCAATGTCCGCAATGGGGGACTATACCCTGTCATGAGGAACTTCGGTTCACCAGGAGGAGCTTCGGCTCAAAGTCCGCAATGGGGGACTATACCCTGTTAGGAGGAGTTTTTGACTCACTAGGAGGAGCCTCGGCTCAAAGTCCGCAGTGGGGGACTATACCCTGTCTGGAGGAGCTTCGCCTCATTTTTCTGGGATTGGCCATCCTTTTTTATTGTGATTTCTGGATTTCGTGTGTTGATTTCTAGAATTTATGTTTCACCAACTTTTACGATGGGCATTGATATATATATATATATATGTGTGTCACTTATTGTGGCTTGGTGAACGAAATTAGGAGTATGGCATTCCTTTTTATCTTGAGTAGATTATTGTGATATTGATTAATCTCTTGTCGATTTTCAATTACTTATTTATCACAGCTTGGCATTGTGATTATTATATGTTTATGTCATATCTCTTATTATATATCATTTCATCTGATATTTATAGCTAGACTGATCCGTTTATTATTTTCTTCTTAAATAATACTCGGGTCAGACCGAGATTTTTCAGGTGCTCCTGCTTGACTCCTTATCCGTCTGCATCTGATCTTTTGGTTAACTACTTAGATTAGTAGTAGCTTTTGTTGTATACACTTGAGATATAGACTCATAGTTGTATTCTTTGTATAGCACGTGTTGCTATTCTTTTGTATTATTGTGGATCCTTTTGACCACTACTCTGATATACACTTTCATGTGTTAGTGTTATATTCATATCTATTTCCGCCATTGTGATATGAATTGTCTGTGTCTGATTTATGTTATGTTTATTTCTATATTTGTTTCTGAAGGATTTATATAGCCACCGTGTAGCAGCTTTGAGTTTGTGTCGGTATGTCGGATTTCCTCTTGAAATAGAATGCATGTTATATTATCTGACATATCGGTGCTCGCGCAAAGAAATTACACGGATGGTCGCTCCTCAACAGCCTTATTCTCAGTGCTAGTTGACAGCATTACACCGTAGTGTTCTTGGCTAGCGTGGGTATAGAGGTGGGGCGTCACAATTAAATAGTTAAAAAAATTGTTTGATTTATTCAAATATTAATAAAAATCCTATAATTGTTTTACAAGGTCTGAAACCGTGAAGGAATGGTCAAAATGGAAAATGGGTTGCATGCGTAGTCAAGGTAAGATCTTCTCACTTAATCAAATATTTTTCTGATTTAAATTTTGAATGGTTAGATTTAAAATTGATTGACTGTGTGCTTGGATGATTGATTTATTATTCATTATATTAGTTTAGACCCTATACGCCACATAATAGAAGATGATATTATATTTAAACCCATATACCGCGATATTCCACCTCGAAGTGGAATCGGTATTATATATGTATTTGGAGTTGTTGATTTCCCGCATTATATAGCGGATGAGACCCTATACACCGCATAATAGCGGATGATATTATATTTAAAACCATATACTGCTATATTCCACCTAGAAGTGGAATTGGTATTATATATGCATTTGGAGTTGTTGATTTCCCACATTATATAGCGGATGAGATCCTATACGCCGCATAATAGCGGATGATATTTTACAAATCTGATATACTGCGATATTCCACCTCGAATTGGAATTTGTATTTAATTGTTGTGCTAACATCTGTTGATGCAGCCCAGCCAGATGAAGACTTAGGTCGAGAGCGATCTAAGTACACCTACAAGTCGCTCCAATAACCTAATGATGAAGACGAGCTAAGTTTGCGTCGCGTGCGACTTAACAGGATGAAGAATGAACGAGTTAAGGAGATGAAAATGCAGGAAAACGAGTTGGAAAGTCACTCAAGCGAGCTACGACCTAGCTACGTCGTTCCAGCGACCTACAGGGAAAAGTATCTGATGCTATCGGCCAGTTTTCTTTAGGTCGCGAACGACCTTACTTGGGTTTGCCTGCAGCTTAGGTCGCTTTGTTACTTAGGTCGTAACTTGTATGTTGCTTTGTTGTATAGCTATGTCGTAGTGTATTGGTGTTGTGATTAGGTCGCATAAGTGTATAAGTGTTGTAATATGTTGTCTGTTAGGTCGCTACTGATAGGCCGCAAATATGGTTAGGTCGTTAACGACCTATGTAAGGTCGTAGGTCGCGTGAACGACCTAATGGTCTCGGTGTTGTAAATGCTATAAATACTGGGTGAGTTGTAACTTTGGGTTGGTTGATTTTTGAATGAAACTTTGTTTGAGTGCTTTGTGCCTCTTTTGAAATTGGTAGTTGAGTGTGATCTCCTATCTCCACTTTCGGTTATTCGAGTGCGCTCGAATCAACGATTGTTGAAGCCAATTCACGGTATCAAGTGCGCTTGATCAACGTTCGAAGAATTGTACATCTTCTTTCACGGCATCATGCGTGATCAACGTGTCAAATATAACTAGAATTCGGTATCTTTCGTAGATCAACGAATTTGGGCATCCGGTATTCCATAAATCCATCGATTCATATTGATTCATCTAATCGTTTCGATTAGTTTGACACGAAATCTTCGTTTCGTTGTCAATCCGTATTATCCGCTGCGTCAACTGTGGATGCAGGGAAACAGGTTGGAGGGATCTAAATGGATTCCTCAAATATTTAATTTGTTTCACATGTTATGTGTTGATTATTTATAATCTCTGTGTGATTATATTGGTGATTAAAATCGTTGAAGGCTGTAATTTAGCAGAAAATATTTTTGGTATCGTAGGATACCAGAAATAAATAAAAATTTGATTTTGAAATTTGGGTAGAAAATTTATAACAAATTCAATTCAAAAGGAATGGGTGAATTTTAAAAGAAGAAATTTAAATAGATAAAGTTCGATTTTGAAAACTTATTGAATAAATTGCAAAAATATGGGAAAATATTTTTATAAAGGAATTTCGAGTAATATTGTTTAATAGTTGAAGAAATTATTTAAGATACGGATTTTAAATATTTGAAAGAGATAAAAGAATTTATTTCAAAAGGAAATAAATTTAGAAATTAAATTTAGGATTTAATTTGGGGTTGAAATTAATTTTAGAAATCGATTTGGGATTTAATTTGGAGTTAAAATAATTTTTTGGAATCGTTTTGGAAATCTGATTCGGTATTGCAAAATAAAATTAGAAATCAATTTGAATTTTGATTTGGTATTTAAAAGTGAATGTTTGGAAAACAATTTGAAAATCGTATATCAGTGGATATTTGAAAATTTAAATTCACAATGGGAATTTTATGAAAAAGGGAAATTTGTTTTAAAAATAAATATTGTTTTATTTTTATAAGTGTAGAAAGGAATTTACGGATTTGGGACGTAAATTTAAAATAAATCCAGAAAGATTTATAAGTTTATTTGAATGAACCATTTTAGAATGGAATGTGGATTTTCCCTAAAAGCCGAAAATGTTTTCAATATAGTTATAAATACAAATTGAAGTTGTAAAGATGGTTTAAGGGAAAGAATGTTTGGAAAAATTATTTACTTAGGTTATTTTGAAAATCTTTAAAGTAAAAATATAATTTAAACTATTATAGAAGTGATTATTTAAAGTTTTAAATTGATATTTGTTTTAGAAATTGGATATTTAAATAGTTATATCGAATCTACTAATTTTATTTTAAAATTTGTTTTGGACTTGAATTTTTATATGCGATATCAGTATAATATTTTTTCATAACTAATATTTAAGCAAGTATTTAAAATAGTTTTATTTTAAATGTTTTCAAGTATATTTTGAATAAGTATTTTATATTATTAAAATACATGAACTCGGCTGATTTTCAGTGGAAATGAATACATATTTGGAAATATATTCCATGTAAGGAAAATGATTTGAAATTTGTTTTCAAAAGATTGAAATGTGGAAATTGATTTGAAATTGTTTTCAAATGGATGAAGTGTGAACTTATATCTTGTGAAGATATGTTGAAATTAAATAATTTGGAAAAATCATTTGAAATCCAGTGACTGTTGTGAATGTTGATTGATAGTTAAGTAACCGACTATCAATATTGGCCTTTTTAATGGCATTTGAATTTCGATGCGACTGGGAGTCGAATTCCAAGTGGATATCCGAAAACCACATCAAACCTTTGTGATTGTGATGGATCTTTTATTTAAAAGATCAAAGTGAAAATTGTTGTGATTTGTTGAAATTTGAATATAACACTTATTTTTTTAAAATAAGCGCTCGTTATCGGATTAGCCGAGAGGGGACTTTGTGTCATATAACCTATTCCAAATAGTGATTCGACGAAATTAATAGCATTTGAAGACGGTGGTTTAGACCGGGTGTCTTCGAAAATGATAGGATAACCTATCGAATGTCTCTGCACTGAGTTGCTCCGGTATAGAGATCTCCACATGTGATGGGGAGTCCGATTGGAATTGTGGATACCCGGATTTGCAAGGGCTTCTTCCTTTATTGGACGAGGTGCCTTCGGTTCTGTTCGAACCCGGAACAGACTTATATGGTTGTATGTGTGACACTATACTTTGAGATGTAAACGCAGATTTCTTTCAAATACAAATCTGTTGGTGGCGGAGAATTTATTCTCTTAGCTTAACACCCTTCTCTAAGACGTACGAGCTCAAAGGTTATGTAGTTGAAGGTTATCAGCGATATACTCCTAATTTGGTAGTGTGGCATGCTAAGTGCTGCTGTGTGTTGATGATCATTTGTTGATTATTTGTGACCAACGGATGGCGTTCGTGTAAAGCGTAGCTTTGTGGACGATACCTCATCGGACCTCACACCTTGGAAATGGTCGAAGCAGGAAAGATGCGGCAAGGTTATGAGGGTCGTACCCTTTAGGATATGTCGTTTCCTTCTGGAAAAAGGTGGTATCATGGTATGGAGCCCAGATACTTTACCTATGTGGTTGCTGCAATCTCATTTACTGTGTGGTTGTTGCTTTGTGGTTGAGGATCCTCGGATAAAGGTCGCAAACGACCGGGGGATGACATACTCGAGTAGTACTTACCTAGTTACAGAGGAAACCTAGCCTTGTGTTGGCAAAGATCCGGATAGGTTCTCGAGATGTCCCTCCAGAGGCGTACCCATGTGGTAGTAGGAAGTTCCTTAGCCTGACCATTTGTTGAAAATCCAAAGAAACAATACACGCCCTGTACGGTTTTAGTTGTATAACCTGCCATGGAATGTGGCGGTAACCTGCTATTGAACATGGTAGCTACAGTAGGCATAAGTGTGAAATGCCTATGCTGGCTAAAATTAACATTATACTTTCGAAATGTTTGCCACACTATGCACTAAAAATAATAATATCAAAGGATTTTGCGTATCAAGCATGTTTGACTATCATAAGGAGAAATCTCCTCCAATTCTGCGTTTGCATTGTGTGTGTTGCTGGAGGCCTTATGGTAGTTTCATTTTCCAAAAAGCATAGCGGATTTCTTTTCCTTTCTTTGTGAAAATAACCATTTTTAAGATCTCACACCAGTTCCACGACTGACCTGGAGTTTATTGTTACCTTTCTAAATTCTGGGTGCCCACAATTTTCCACACGGGCAGCATAGAGTCAGGTTATCAGTTATTCGGGAGCGAAGTCCAGAAGTTGCTATGGAGATATGGAGGCAAGCTGGATGGCGAGACGTACCAATTATACTATGTAGTGTCCGTTTGCGTCTGGGTTAGTGCAAGTCAAATTTTAATGTACACAAGTTACTATAACTGCCAGTGTTTGTATTGTGTCGTTGTAAACTCTGATAATGTGATGTATAAACTGATATAGTACTTTTGTTTTAAAGATATTCATTTATCTATTATATGTTGTTCCGCTGCGAATTGTGAGATTCTGTTATTGTTTCCTTTTCTTCTTCTTCTACCTCTTTCTTCTTTTAACCCGAAGACTCGTACCTTTGTTCCACTTTGGGCTGAATTGTTGTGGGATTTGCCAGCTCAAAAGGGGTACGAATTTGCAGGCCTTTACAGAGTTATCGTAGACAACATAACATGTATGATAATTCCTATTGCCAATGCATATAGAACTAATCTCACATACTCCATATTAAACAATTTAATAAGGTATCTTTGCATATCGATTTGGAACATTCCCAGTATCTTTTATTTTCATTATAAAAGACATCATTTACACTCTAAAATTGAGCATTAAAACAACTAAGGTTGATTTTAACACAAGTGCATCGTTAAAATCAATAATGTATTGTTATAGTTTAGAAATATCAATGTACCTTTTAATGTTCTTTCTTATCAACACACATTTCCTCTGCATTTTGATTGATAATCAATTTATTTGATTTCAATCAATTTTTTTTTAATTTTGATGCTTATAAAATGATACTTTCTATCATTTCTTGGATCATATCCAAAGATCCACACAATCAACATCCTCCAACTGACTTCGAGACATTTTTGGTGATTATGTGTAAACAGCTTTAAATCATTATTTAGAATTTTCTGTTTCAATACATATGTATCAAACACAAAGTCATACTATGTGGTAAATTTGAGAGTAAATCTGAATTAACTTGAGCACGTCGAATGCTGAATCTATTATGCTAATTTCAACAATTGAAATTTGTGATATTATTATTATTATCAACATTGCTTATTTAATTCCAACCACATTAGTCTTGCTTATAAAGACACAATCGCGGCGAATGGATCACATACCTTCGATTATGACTATCAAAATCATATTTTGATAGCGCACTTGGAATTCTTTTGGATTTGCGCATCAACCATATTATAGACTCAACACTCTTAATGGTTTAATTAAGCAACCGATGGTTATATATTTTTGGTATTGATAAGAAACTCATAATTTCACTTGTGCAAGAATACTTATTAGACACTCTAATACGATGTTTTCGTTTAGGTTAGTTAAATTCATTTCATCTCATCTAATTAGTTCTATCTATAGATCATATCAATTTCCATTTTACTGCAATAATTCCTTAAATAAATTCCTTTACAATGAAGTTTTATTTCTTGAAACAACAATTGTTTCTCAGTGCAACAGAATAGGTCTTCTTAAACGTTTTATAAGTTTCTTTATTTATAAAAATGATTTGGTTTTATTTTACAAAACTTATGCTCAAAACATAAATATGTCATCCATTGGCAGTCTTTCCCAAAATCCTTTTGGGCAGATTCATACAAGATCCCTTATGAACAATTATTACGTGCAATCTTTTGACTCGCACAACCTGCAAACTCTCTAACTTAGGATATGTTGGAGTTTCTTATAAACCCTTATCTTGTGTCGTTGTAAACTCTGATAATGTGATGTATATACCGATATAGTACTTTTGTTTTAAAGATATTCATTTACCTATTATATGTTGTTCCGCTGCGAATTGCGAGATTCTGTTATTTTTTTCTTTTCTTCTTCTTCTACCTCTTTCTTCTTTAAACCCAAAGACTCTTACATTTGTTCCACTTTGGGCTGAATTGCTGTGGTTTTTGCCAGCTCAAAAGGGGTACAGATTTGTGGGCCTTTACAGAGTTATCGTAGACAACATAATATGTATGATAATTCCTATTGCCAATGCATAAAGAACTAATCTCACATGCTCTATATTAAACAATTTAATAAGGTATCTTTGCATATCGATTTGGAACATTCCCAGTATATTTTATTTTCATTATAAAAGACGTCATTTACACTCTAAAATTGAGCATTAAAAGAACTAAGGTTGATTTTAACATAAGTGCATCGTTAAAATCAACAATGTGTTGTTATGTTTAGAAATATCAATGTACCTTTTAATGTTCTTTCTTATCAACACACACTTCCTCTGCATTTTGATTGATAATCAATTTATTTGATTTCGATCAATTTTTTTTAATTTTGATGCTTATAAAATGATACTTTCTATCATTTATTGGATCATATCCAAAGACCCACACAATCAACATCCTCCAACTGACTTCGAGACATTTTTGGTGATTATGTGTAAACAACTTTAAATCATTATTTAGAATTTTCTGTTTCAATACATATGTATCAAACACAAAGTCATACTATGTGGTAAATTTGAGACTAAATCCGAATTAACTTGAGCACGTTGAATACTGAATCTACTATGCTAATTTCAACAATTGAAATTTGCGATATTATTATTATCAACATTGCTTATTTAATTCCAACCACATTAGTGTTGCTTATAAAGACACAATCGCGACCAATGGATCACATACCTTCGGTTACGACTATCAAAATCATATTTTGATAGCGCACTTGGAATTCTTTTGGATTTGTGCATCAACCATATTATAGAGTCAATACTCTTAATGGTTTAATTAAGCAACCGATGGTTATATATTTTCGGTATTGATAAGAAACTTATAATTTCACTTGTGCAAGAATACTTATTAGACACTCTAATACGATGTTTTCGTTTAGGTTAGTTAAATTCATTTCATCTCATCTAATTAGTTCTATCTATAGATCGTATTTATTTCCATTTTACTGCAATAATCCCTTAAATAAATTCCTTAATAAAGTTTGTATTTCTTGAAACAACAATTATTTCTCAGTGCGACAGAATAGGTATTCATAAACGTTTTATAAGTTTCTTTATTTATAAAAATGATTTGGTTTTATTTTACAAAACTTATGTTCAAAACATAAATATGTCATCCAATGGCAGTCTTTCCCAAAATCCTTTTGGGTAGATTCATACAAGATCCCTTATGAACAATTATTACATGCAATCTTTTGACTCGCACAACCTGCCAACTCCCTAACTTAGGGTATGTTGGAGTTTCTTATAAACCCTTATCTTGTGTGAGTTTGTAAACTGTTATTTAGATGAAATAATATTAATCTTGTGTACTACTCTTAAATACATGACTTTATAGAAAGGAACCAACTCAACTTCACTCACAATTAATCGTACATTACCCAATAAATTTCGATTATTTCTTATTGATGCATCATTATGTATTACATGGAGGAGTGACTTTTTTAGATTGAATCTTTATTCATTTTTAGGTACGTTTAAAACCTTTTCCAATATACTCACTCATTCGATCAAATTGTACCATTTCTATCCCATGTTAATTTATTTACTTTTGTTTTCTACTCTATGAGTTTACTATAAATATACTACATGTGTATCAAATACACATGTCCATGTCAGTAATAACTCATCGGTGAATATGACGAAGTACATGGAACTATTTTGGTATTAATAAACTTATGGTTGCATACATCTACATATATCTATCCGAAGAGTTCATCAACTCTTATGATGCTTCCACTAATATGGTGCACAACTCTTCAATTGTTAGAGATATAATTAACCAGTGTCATATGATTCATAATCATCATATAATAAAAATTATTTCTCAAAGTTATGGCTTAGTCTATAATTCCAAAATAATTGTAAATAATTTGAGATACTTCTGTATTGTCAATGCATCATTTTTGTTGTGAAAACAATTACCACATCATAGTTTTTATTTCATAACGAATATTCATAATATTCATATTGAAATATAGCTATTTCTATTTCTCGTCAATTAAAAATAACCATTATTTCATAAACAATGTTCGGTACATTTTATGAATTTTTTTCCATAATACGATGCAATCAATAAGTGTTATACGGCATGCTCCCTCTATTTCTGTCATTACTATAATAACGTACTAAATTTGGAGGCCCATCATCCACTTAATACAATTTATTTATTTTATATTGTACCTAATTTACAGCGGAAAGTTCTTTGATCAACTACCCTAAACTCAAAGAAATAAATCAAATAGAAAATAATTTTCTATATGAAAATACATTTCGAAATAGAAATCACATTTATTATTCCAATGTTAAGTATCAATCATCATTATTACAATTCTCATTTCCATTGTTTCTTTATGAAGCAAACATGACGATTCACTCTCTTCATCCCAACTATGCCTTAGATCATATCTACTCTTGTATATTCGCTATTATTTCTAAATGGTCAAATCATTCAAAACAAAACCCTTACTACAGTTCATAGCAAACTCTTTATAAAAGGGCATTCAATTATCCTTAGCTTTTAAGGATATTAGGTATGTTCCACTTTACTTAAACAAATCAAACTGACATTTCAGTGATCGAGTACTTTGATTTACATTGTAATTTTGGACTAGTGTTAAGTTTAACATGATACGATCCTTTTGTAATAATCAGATTGAATACTCGATCTCACACTAAGGTTTTGTTTGGTTTTTTGGATAAACTAATTTCATCGAAATATAGTACACTAGAAACTTTAACCGTTCACCATACAACATTTCAATGGAATTGTATATGGATCAAATATCCATAATCTTGTATTGGCATTAGATTTCGAAACTCAAAGAATATGATACATGATCTTGACCAAATAAATGTGAAAGTGACCAAACTACAAATGTATTCAGTAGCTGTAAAATCAAGCACTTGCATGGGTGTTGAAACATTAACATGCAATAATCTTTTATTGATAAGTATATGTTATATTTCTATTTATCAATCTTCAATTCATTTGTATATCTTAACTACATTTTACTAATCTTATCAAATGCACAAATTTATCATTGTAATTAATTATAATATTATTTAACATGTGTTCTTACAATATTAGAAAGGTTAAATGTTACCATTTCATTTTTCTAATAAAGTTCCCCCTGGTCTTTTATGTTTCTCCAAGCCCTAAGATGAAACATAGAAGTCTTTCGACTTCAATAGTGGTTTTTGGGACTTGTTTGTCTTGATATTCTGACTTTGAACTTGTTCGGCAAATCATTGCCCCACAAACGATGGATAACTTCTTATCGGTTGTATCACATGCAACTCCTAACACATGTTTCTTTGTCCTAATCTCATTTCGACCTTGAGTTTTCTCAACAAATCGTAAGAGATTATTCACTCGTACCTACCATATCGCAATAGCCTAAGTATAGTATATATATCTTGAGTTTGCTCAACAAATACATATAGTTATCTTACCTTGTTTATTCAATAAATTAATAATACTACACATAACATCCCTATCTTGAGTTTGCTCAACAACTAAGGAGTATGTAAACAATTTATTAATATATATATATATATATATATATATATATATATATATGGTAGAGGACAACATTGTATTGAAGATTCATAATCTTTAATATATTATTAAGTGATATCAACTTATGGACTAATGCATTTCTTGTGAAATATCACCGTAATTCAAGTATCAGACACATCAGAAAACACGATATGCGTACATTTACGTGTGTATTTATTCCTTAAGTCTACTCGGGTTTCTTTAATGTTCCACCTTTAATTTATACATTCATGTCATATAAGTTTTATTAGTATATAACTTTTATATTTCATATTACTTATATGATAGTCTTATATGTAATATTTTATTTAATTAAATCTTATTTAATTAATTTAATTTAAATAAATCTTTAATTAATTTTATATTAGTATTCCAATACAACATTTATATTGGACATATCTACTATAACCTTTATAGCGTATACTATAACCTTTATAATATAACAAATATCTTATATAGACGTATTTTTATTTATTTAATTAATATTTAATTTATTTATTTAATTAAACAATTTTAAGTAAATTATATTAATTTAATATTTTATCTTATACACATACATGTATACTTATGTCATCTTAAACACTTTTACATAACATAACATAACATAACATATATCAACATCTATAATACATGCATATATATATATATATATATTAATTAATAAACTTAAATAATTAATTTGTTTTATAAATCTTATTAATGAATTTTAAATTTCAAACTTAATATATAAATAATTTCAAACATTTTGAAATTTTCATTACATTTTGAAAATTTATGTTATATTTTAACCAATTATAATAAACAAGTTTTTATTTTAAATTTAGCTTTTAAATTTAAAATATTGTCCTAATTTTCAAAATTATCCCAAGGCCCGATTCAAATTTGGTATAATTTATTAAGGGGAACCTTTAGGCTCACTTCACCTTTCCGGCCAGACACGTAACTAGGTAGGAAAGGGTACTTCATTACCCGATTCCAACCCTAGATGTTGTCTTTCTAGACACAGTGTGCAAGCTTAATTAGTTAGCTCTAACATGACTAATTTAGACCGCATAGGCTATTGGGCTCCGAAACCATTGTTGGAACCGGGCCATCCCACAGTGGAAAAAAATGGATGAATTTCAAAAAATTTAGTCATTTTGAATCTTTAATATGCCTATGAAGTCTAAATATACTTAGAAAGTTTCTTTTAAATAAAATCAATATTTTATTTAACTCATAAATAAAGTTTCACTTTAATTTAATGTATATGTAAGTTAGAGTATATCAAATATACTCTTATATACAAATTTTTGTGTAGCGTTTACTTTTCAAATTTATTTAGAAAAGGAAATATTTCATTTCTTTCTCTTAACTTATTTAATTAATGAGGGGCATAAATTTATTTAAAGAATAAAACTTTTCATTTCCTTTCTCTTAAATGAGTGGGAACATAAAGTTAGTCAGAGATGGAAACTTTTAATTTCCTTCCCTTAAATATATTAAATAATTGGTTAATAAAATAAAATTAATAACTAATCTAAATGTGACATGAATTGTAAATATATCCATAGTTAATATTGTGCGAGCGCAACATATAAGGGGTGTGCATAATAAGTGGTAATTAATATGTATACATAAAACTGTGCACTTAATGCCCCGTTATTACCCCGCTGTAATCCTGCTATATCTCATAGGGATTTCTACCGCTACGATTTTTCCATATAAACCTAAATCTTAATATCACTTGAAAATAAAAAATCATTTGTTTTACCCTTTCAACATGTACAATTTATAAGGAAAATAATTCACGCGCGAAGCGCGTGCCGTGACACTTATTAATAATTGGGGTAGAAACACAATCTTTTGGTCCGACCGTAAAATACCAAAAATACCCTTATGCAAACAAAAGGTCGGGAAATCAAATCCTACAAAAAAAACTAACATTATTTTTAAATATAAATTTTGGATTGTAAGTAAAGTTACAATTTTGAAACTCTATTACAACAAAAATTGCATTTATTTTCTTTATTTGTTTTCAATTTATTTTTACCAAAACCATAAAGAAATTTTAAACTTAATAAGTTTAAAGGAATTTTTTGTACGTACGTGCATTGCACGCGTAATAAAATCTCATAGTTATAATATCTTTAGTGTCACACATTTTTTGTGTCAGCGTGAACTATTAAAAACGCCCATAATACCAAACTTTAACATCGCTTGAAAATATAATCTAATAATTAAATTTCTTTTACAAATTTAAAAAGTACGTCTACAAATATTATCAAATCTTAATATCATCTAAAAATATGATATAACAAATAAACTTCTTTTACAAATTCAAAAAATCGATCTTCAAATACTATTAAATCTTAATATCATTTAAAATAGGATCTAACGAACAAATTACTAATTAATATTATAAATATAAATACAAACTTAAGGGGAAAAAATAGATTTTGCAACTTAGAAATAAAATTTAAACTAACAATAAATGATTTTAGCGCAAGAATACGTTTAAATTATTTTCTCTTGAATGTGCTAAATATATACAAATTGGGGAAAAACAATTCAGCTAGCAAACGCATATCATCAGTATCCAGGAAGAGCGTGTGTGTGGCTATCAAGTGCGAAGCCCGTGCGGCTCGTACTTAAGAAAAGCCTTCAAATTTATACACTGTGGTATTTTATTCCAGATCGTTTATTTACGAGGGGAAGCGGTGATAAAGCAGACGACAAAAACGAATCAACTCTTTGCATTCCCAATTCGATTTCCAGATTCATCATCTTCGATCACTTTGCACTTTTCCCAGGCGCTGTTAAATCAACGATGCTTTCCAGCTACAAATCCTATCCTTTTCTACTTCACTTAGGCTCACTCAATCAATTCCGGCATAGGTATGTCTCTTTTTTGTTTCCTTTATATTTCGATTACACAAATTACATGTGCTTTCTTCAGTTACAAAATTCTGCGTAGTTAATTTGATTGTATTGACGTACTCAAGGAAGATTCATATGAGTGTTATTTATTTTTCCATATGAATTATCGTGTACAATTAACAGCAGGCCCGTCTAGCTCAGTTGGTAGAGCGCAAGGCTCTTAACCTTGTGGTCGTGGGTTCGAGCCCCACGGTGGGCAAGATAATTTTGCCCAACCAATCGCCCCTTTTCCATCATACGGGTGCTTGAAGCTTTCAGAGTACAGTAGGGTTTGCGGTTTGCAAAGTGATGATACTTTTGTATCAATTATTGTAGATTCTTTAAAGAAAATTGAAGTTCCGTTCACCAGATGCTCCATGTGTTTTGAACATGTGAAATATTCATTCATCCAACCGATCGCCCCTTTTCCATCATACCGATGCTTGAAGCTTTCAGAGTACAGTAGGGTTTGCGGTTTGGAAAGTGATGATACTTTTGTACCAATTATTGTAGATTCTTTAAAGAAAATTGAAGTTCCGTTCACCACAGATGCTCCATGTGTTTCGAACATGTGAAATATTTATTCATAAGATGACTGTTAACGTCGTATAGTACTGATGTTAGGTACCCGGCTCACTTTCTAAAGATAATATATAATAATCCTCAACAATCTATTTACTGTTTTTCACAATCCTTATCTGTTCAGGAGATGAATGAGTTGAAACTTGTAAGTTTAAGGTTCAACAATTGTCCAGGTCTGATGAGCTTAGGATTTGATCTATGATTTACATGCTGACAATATCTCAGTAAACAATGAATTTCATATAATTAAACACTTCACTAAATGATACAACCAATATGATTCCATGTTCATTCAGCATACAATTTTTTTTTTCTTTGTTTCAAGTGTCGATTATGACATCCCAGTTAACAAGATGGATGTATAATAGATTGGGAATCTTTATTTGAATTTCAAATAATTAATACGACATGCTCAAACTTAGTACCCAGGAGACAAATATATGATATTTCATCTTTGGAAACTCCTACGTACACTTTAGCTTTCGCAAAAAACCAAACTACACAACAGTCTGAGCAAAATTGCTAATAAATACACCATTAAAACACTGCCCTAATCAATTAAAAAAAATGGCACCGAGTTTGTTAATATTTAACCTAAATAGTGTTCTTTCTTCCATCTAACCTGAAAGATATTTTCCTTGTAATTTTATTTTCAGTGCAAGCATACTCAGATGGTTATGCTTACAGCTCTCATACATCTACATACAACAATGTGTACAGTAACAATGTAGATCATGTAAGACATTTAGGAGGGCTATTCATGTGTGATGGCCCATAATTCAGATATACATGGATATACGTCTTGTGCTCGTGAGTATGCTAACAGATTGCCACTGCATCAGTAGTTATTTAATAAAGCTTATTTATGTTCTAGCTATCCTTATATATCATTTATTGGCTTCAACCTTTTCCTTTTAGTTCCCATTGTTATTAATCATTGATCGTTGAATTATCTTTTTTGACTTGCACAAATATGACGTGATTACGATCTATGTTGTTCGACTTCTCCACAACGAACATGTTTACAACAATTTGTTCAACTATGTTGTAGTTTGTGCAAATCCCTTACAAAGGCATACAGAAAAACTTCAATGCTCAATTACCAGCACAAGGAGCACCTCTTAGTAATTTTCAACTAGGTGTTGGTACTGCTAGCCACTCCCAACCTTTACAAAGTGTGAATTTAAACACTTCAAAATGGTTAATGGAGCAAGCAATATTATCTAATGCCCGAAAGAACCAACACAACAGGAATGGGGTCTTACACAACTATGAGCAGCCGAAAGGCTTGCGTTCCATTCAGCCTACAGAGTATACACCTCAACTTGGTAATTTTTCTCAGCAGCAGGCTTTACGTAACATGAACATGAACACCTCTAAGTGGTCAATGGAACAAGCAACCTTATCTAATGGCCTTACGAATCTCAACATAAATGGAAATGGATATCTAGCTAGTAATCATGGTGTACAAGGAGGGTTGAGTTCTATGCCTATGATTTATGCTTCCTCGGTTCATCCAATCAGTAGACCGGTTAATCATTCGCACATGACTTCAAGAATGACTTCTAGCAGCATGGCATTGCCAAATGCACCTTTGAAAGTGCCTAGCAGCAAACCTACTAGGCATCTCGGTCCTCCTCCTGGATTTAAAACATTCCTTCCAAGCAGCCTGAAGATTCTACACTTGAATCTATGATAAATGCAAACGGAAATATTACTTTAATGGATGACTATAGGTGGCTATATGAATATCAGCCATCTCCTGTTACAGCTTCTGGGGTGGGTAGCAATGTTTCTCTTAACGATAGTGCCGTTAGGTATAACGGTGCAATGTATTTCCCGTTCCCTGGGAAGCAAATTCCCAATGTTCCAGCCCAAGTGGTCGATGATAAGTCGATGGATTTCAAGCATTTTGAGCATGCCAGGTTGAATTCGGAGCAACAAAAGCCTGTGATGTCAACCCAACCCATAACCCATTTAATAAAATTCATAAATGTGTTGACCCAACCCACTTAAAAGTAGGGTAAATGGGTTGGGTTAATGGGTTGGGTCATATTTTGACAGGTCTAATTCCAGATCAATTTCAAGCACAAACACTGTGGCCACCTGGTTACCATGTATGATACTTCATTATAACCTGTAAGTTTTTCTGCTTATACTAACTAGGTAATAAATGGTATGCAGGGATTTAGCATGTGGCTGTTTCTTATTTATCTATTTATTAGGTTGAGAGTAATTTTGAAATGATCGGTCAGCAAATTGGTGCTGTCGACTTTGGCACCATCCTTTCAGTCATTAAATTTCTGTTGGACGTGGATAATATTGGGACATTGCTAGCGATTGATCTTGAAACTAGTAAGTTCCTCTGGTAGTCAGATTAAACCTTTATTATTCAAATGTTATAACCAGTGCAATCATCATCTCTATTGTAGCTTTCTTGTTCATGGTCAACTAAATAATTCATGCACAATTATCGATACATAAATGATCTATTTGAACTATATATTTTGTGCATCATTTAATTTCACTGGAAGATGGTACCAACCATTTTCTGTAGAAAGTTCTCTAGTTTTTTCTTCATGTTATTTACTGCCTTGAGCCACTGACAAATAGTAAATAGTTTTATATTCATAATTTTTCCCTCTTGTTGATAGTTAAATAAACCAATATTTACATAAATTTGTGTATTTTTACTTTGTAGGGTGTGGAGAAGTCATATGGTGTGGATTGTGGGAACCTCAAAGCCATTAACAAAATAACTATTTCTTCTCGGTTTCTAGGTACTCAGAGTTTGTAATTAAGTTCATCAGCTGAGGAAGTAATTGCTATCTTGTTCCGACTCTTGCTGGAAATTGGGGTAAAATTATTACTTCATCAGTAGTACTTTGGTACGTGTTTTCACAAGCCTGCTGCTTGTGTTAATATATTTGATATGTCTTATGATAATTAGGTGAATAATCTCTTTGTTGATAAGAGACTTATTTGTCTGAATCCATTGTGTATGGTATAAAATTATGAACATGGGATGTGAACCTGTTACCTTTTGCAAGTCTTTGAGTCTGGGAGGCAGTGACTTATACTTGCCTGGACATTTGTAGCGGACTGTTATGTGTTAATGCTTTATGTATTTGACATGTAAACTTATCTACTTTTTGGAGTGTTAGAATTTTATGACTAGCTTTTAGTCTTTTCATATGTGATTTTAATTATTTTACGACAATATTTAGTATTAATATTGATGTATTGCATGGATGTTGCTGTAATTTTTTTTTAAAAATTTGCATTTATTTTGTAACGGACAATGTACGTTGTTATATGAGCTTCTTACAATGGTCAGTGCACGTTGTTATATAGATTTTTACAACGGTCAACACACGTTAAATATGTATTTTACAACGGTCAATACATGTTGTGAAATAGGTTTGCAATTAGTATGGTTAGTCTATTGCAACGGGTTATGGCCGTCGTAGAAAGGTATACTGCAACGGTTTTTACAACGTGCTTTGTCCGTTGTAAAATGTGGTGGATCTATTACAACGAGGCCTATTACAACGGGCACATTGCCGTTGCGAAAACCATTGTAAAAAGACTGTTTTGTTGTAGTGGCTTGATTTAATTGATTTATAATTGTTATTAATTATTTTTTGTGAGATATTAATTATTACTTATGGAGTATGATTAGTAAATAGAGTAGCCTTTAGAAATGTTCGTGGTGCTATTAGCAATTTATTAAGTGTGCATATTAAAGTTATATTTGTATTTATTGATATACTATATCGATAAGGATTTAAATTGAATTTAAAAGAAAATAAAATGCTAAGGGTTTTTCTAAGGAGTTTATGGTTCATATCGGATCCATGTTTGGCGGGGTAAAAAGAGGACAAAAGGGAAGGCATGTACGAGATTTTGAATTGGTAACAAAAATTATGTAGATATTTTGTCTCCTATTTTCAATATAAATTCAAATCTTAGCCGCCTCCTTTTGATTTAACTTTTGCATCCTCCTCTTACATCTTTGGATGCAAGCGCTATCCCTCTCAATCTCCATTATTCCACTTGAATCACGTTCAAACAATTAAATTATAGTAAATTCGATATTAGCACATTGTCTGGTTGTATCAGAGAATGTTGATCTGAGAGATCAAGGAGGCTATCTAGATCTAGGTATGAATCGAAGACAAAGCTTCTTAGGTAAAATTCTTTTATTTACAAATTGAGTTTTCATGACATATGTATGATGTTAATAATAAGCTTACATCTATTTATCACTGCTTTTATAAACATGTCCTTTCCATATAAAATATATGTTATTTATCGAGGAATAATTATTTAATTACAATCATTGAATCCATTACGATAGTTTTTATATACAAATGTATATAAAAAAAATTCGGCCAAAAGTATTAAATCACATTTGTATATATATTTTTTAAATTTACAAAATATATTTCAAAACATTGTTCATTAAATAACTATTACATATATATATACATATTGTAAATTGTATTAATTAATATAAACATATTTTATATGCATTTTATTTTCATTAATAAAGTTGCATACTATTTTAAAACTATTTTTAGATTTTAATAATATTATAAAACTAGTTTTACATTTAAACATAATTATATATATAATACTATATATATATATATTAGTAAAATGTTTTCGGTTCAAAAAAATTCCATACTATATAGTAATATTTTATATTTTAATAATAATATTACAAAACTAGTTTTATTTTTGAACACACACACACATATATATAATACTGCATATATTAATAAAATATTTTTATTTTTAAAATTAAAAAAATTAATTTTTCTGTCAAAAATGATATATATATATATATAATTATAAATTTTATAATATTTTAAACATTGCATATATTATTTAATTTTATCATAATAATTTCCGATACTAAATTTTTATTTAAAATTTAATATTATTATAATGATTAAAGCCAATATTGAGACATTTGAAAAGCTATGAATTTGGATCTTAGATTCAATTTCAATTTTAAATTATGTTTTCCATTTCAAACTAGATATTGATTTTAAAATTCAAATTTGAAATTTAAACATATTCAAATTTATAAGATATTTTCTAAATGGATTTTTATGTATTAAAAATAATGTTTTATAACTATATATTATAAATATATATATTATACTTCATATATAGAAAATAACATTTTGGCAAATGACTTATGCATATCAAGTGCCAAGTATATACATAGTGGTTGTAAATTCCAACATTTATATATGTTTATATTTAAACCATGTATACCCAATGGAATATTGCATGTGCACATTATACAGTGGAACCTATATTGATATACTTACAAATTATAATAAATCCCATTAACTAAATCCATCAATTAATTAATTCGTAGAAATTAAATAAATTATGATTTTACTTAAATTAGTCAAATCAGATCTAATTCTACCTTTAGACTTCATAGGCCAATAGATTCAAAATAGATTTTTTTTTGAAATCTACCTATTTCACCCACTTCTGATCTGCCAGGATCCAACAAAACTAACAATACCTTTTTGTACTATTAAAGAATATACCTTGGTTGTGATAGAGTTATGTCGTAGGGGCAATTATGTAATTTATTACATATATCTAACTCAATAACCAATCTTGTTCGAAATAAAAGGTGTTTTCTTTCTATTATATACTTGATATAATATGCTATATTAATTAATTAATTTAATTAAAAAAAAATTAATAGAAAATCCATAAATGGTACATTTTCTCATACTAGTTACAAAGTGGTGTGACTGTAAGTATTTTATCACAATGAAAATAAATATATCATTTTATTTTAGTCTGTTACCAGGGTTTCAGGGTTGCTGTTACTAGCATTCCAAGATTGCTTTTCGTAGGATCGTTGTTAGGAGAGATTTCTTATTTTAGTTCTAGATCATCTGTGCTAGCCGTCAGGCGTTTATTCTCTAGTGGAATTTCTTGTTGATCTCACTTGTTCACTTGGATGCACCATGGTTTATATTGGGTACTTATAACACTTCATTATCGGTCGGTGGTCTTGCCGAAGTTCGATATTGAGGTATAATGGGCGGTGGCCTTGCCGGAGCTCATTCAAGAAGTTACCTAATGTTGTTATGTTTGATTTTTCTGTGTTATATTTGTCACCTGCCAGGCATGTTAGCAGCTCCTTTATATCGGTTGTTTATTTATGTACATTTTTTCTCTCCTCTATTTTAGACGGTCACACATTTCTCTCAAAAAAGAAAATATATCGTTTTAAATGTTCTTAGTCAAGATGCATCGGGACTGGATATCGATGTATCCCTTGAGACTAGAGTACGTAACGCTCTTCAAATGTTGGGCAGTTTATTACTCATGGCTATTGGGGGCACCTAGAAGTTACGTACTGATAGTTATTAGATAAGTATGGAATGACTCACTCGATAGTTTTCTATTGTTGATGTAACTAAGGTTAAACAGAAAATATCAATGTGACTGATTTACGTAATTCTCTCGACTTGATAATACTGTACCAATATGAAAGGTTCGCTTTGATTATAGTCAAATCATGGCATGACGTTCCATCAAGTGGCTATAATTGGATCGAGTGGAAGTGTTGGAAGTGAAGCACTATTTAAGAGAGGATACGTCTGCTTAGTTATATAGGGTTAATATCACGGTCAACTCAAAGTCTTCGGCCGTAGCATTTCGATTAATAGTAATTGTTATTATTGAACCAAGGACTTTGTATTTGGACTACAAAGTTGACTATGGGAGATATTGGAATTTTGACCATTATCAAATTTTATAAGTGCAAAGTGATATAGTTTTGACGAATATAATTAGTGTAAAATAAATATCACCAGCAGGTAAAGCTTAACGAAGTGAAATTGTATTTTAATGAAACTAAATAAGCGATAAATTAGGCCAAAATGTCACACCACCTACTAAGTGACGTGTGAACGTTAACATTTGAATATTTCAGTGTTAAACGCTAACCGAATTTACACTTGATGAGTCACACAACCGGAATAATGAATCCTCTTCAGACAAAACGATTTAATTATTTTTATTATAAATTAATTGAATTAATTGATATTTATGAAATATTAATTATAAAATTTCGAACATGATTCGAGGAATACATATTATTATATATATATTTGTAATAGATACAAATATATTGATTGTTGTGCGATACCGCTAAGAAACTAAATTGGATTTAATTAAATATATTTATTTGGACTTAAATGAGCCATTAGCCTATGATGTTGGAGCAAAATTTCGGCAGCAATAATAATGTATATGAGCGGACAAAAATAAGGAAATGGGTTTGAGATGGATGGTATTAATATTTGATGAGAAAAGGTAAATGATATGATCACTTTTTCCTCTGATTCAACCACTATATAAAAGACCCTAACCCTAGCTATAACAAGACTTTTTGGCTGCCTCCTCGCTCCGTCTTGCTAGCCGAATTATACCTCCTAGTACTCCAAATCAACTCAAATCAATTCAAATCAATAACTATTCGATAGCAATGGGTATGCGATTAAAAGGCTTGTAATATGTCAAATTGTGAAGATTTCAAGAGGAAGGGATCTCATCATTACAAGGTATACTTAAGGGATTTAGTTTAGGTAAGTATTTAATTTTATATATGATGCTTAATCTCCATATAATTCAATATTGTTCATATGCATAAGTGTGAGTGTGTGTGAGTGTATGTCTAAATATATACTATTATTACTGAATTGTTAATTAGGTGAGATTCATACAAGTATTATTGTCGCCACATATATTGATTGGTTATGTATATAATAATATAAAAAATCAATTTTTTATACAATAGATTTTATACACCCGACAGAAATAGTTTTATTTCATTTATTATTATTTTAATAATTTATTTATACATATACATATATTAATATATTAGTTAATATATCTACATGACTAATACTAAAATATATAATTATATTATATAAAAATTTAACTAATATTTTTTAAAATACATAATTGTATAAATTATGTTTAAAAAATTAGACCATGAATTTTCTAAAATTAATTTATCATTATAGAAGCTTTGTTGAAAAAAATTAGATTTTTTTAATCGTTTTTAATATTTAAAAAATCATTTTTTAATTCGACCAAAAGTAATTAATTAATAGAAATAATATTTTGACTTGGAAAAATCTTAAAAAAATTTGTAAGCTATAAAATATGATTCTAGATTTTCTTGAATTTTAAAATTCAAAATATATATAAATTATATTTTCACAATCATTTATTATCCAATTGATTCATAATATTTAAATATTATTTTAATAAAATTATAATCAAAATTACACTTGCTATGTATTCGATCTAGAACAATAAAAAGGAGATTTTTTAATTTTTGTAATATATATATATATATAAATTGTTATAAATCATATTTACATTTATGTTATATATATTATACATATAATTATGTTATTTAAAAGATACATACATACATACATACATATCTTAATATAAATAAAAATAAAAATTTCAAACTTATATCTCGTATGTATATACACACAGATATATATATATGTATATATATATTATTTAACACTATGATATTTACATATAAGTATATCAACAATATTTTCACATAATATACTTATATTTATACACACACACGCACACTCTTGGTTTTATATATAATAAGAAAAAAATATACACATTTTTGGACAACATATAGTGCGTATAGGGTGAGCTAACATATCCGTTGCGATTTAAACCCCAGCATCTATATATGGGCATGTTATACCCTTCATGGAATATTATGTTACACATGCACAAAAATACACATATGTATATGATTCATATTTATAGTTATATATAAATTGAAAATAAAATAAATAAATTTCGATCAGTAATTTATTAATTTACATGAAATATTTGATTTTATTTAAATCAAATGTAGAAATGTTCTAAATAAATTAGACTTCATAAACCCATTAAAGATCCTATAGGGTAAAAAAAATTGAAATTCACCCATAACTTCCACTACGGGCTGGACCAGTACCAATATTAGTATCGGAGCCCAATAGCCTATGCGGTCAAAATTAACCACATTAGAGTTAACTATTAAGCTCACAACCGAAAGGTTGTCCCTGATAGAATAGGTCTAAATTTGAGTTGGGCCTTGAGCTAATTTTCAAAATTGTTTAAGAATTAAAAATACAAGATTTTGAATTTAAAAGATAGATTTAAAATAAGATATAAATATATTATAAAAGTTATAATGTGACGAATCGCAAATCCGTATCCTTTGAATCGACAATAAACCACATATGTCTGACCCAAAAAGCAGAGAATGATAGAAAGTTTGACGCCCCATCCCGAGACCCACATAAACAAAGAGTATTACTGGGTAATACTGTCTGCTAATGCAGAGAATAGGGCTAGATAGGAGCGACCATCTATAGCCTTGTCTTAAATATCTATTGAATACGTCTACAATGCTATAAAATTTTTTTTCGATCGACATATCCAATAAATACTTAATACAAAGGCAAAGCTGGCCATAGGATCTATCAGAACAAAATACAAAAACTTAAATGCAAAACACATCACACAACATCAGATAATCCCATATATACACACATATACAGATACATCACAGAGTATACAAAATGATACATCACATATGTGGTACGACGACCACAATACAAACACGAATTAAAAGAATATACATATCAGAGTAGCAAACTAAAAAGGACTACACAAAAAGCTATAACAAAACGAGCTAGCAGAATAGTCCATGCAGAAGCAGAATAGGCTAAGGTTATATATTCAACACTTAAATCAAAAAGCTTCATATTTACGTTATATAAAAGAACAAAGCAATTTTCTTCCACTTTTCACACAATAAAAATTTATAAACTTACAAACATAAGCAGTAAAATATTTCCCATCGTATGAAAAGATTAATTTTCATTTTAAAACAATTTTATTATTAAAAATCTTAATTTACGAAAATACACTATTTTCACCAATAAATATAAAAGTTCACATTTTTAACTTCTAAATTCAACAAAAATACTTTTCTCACTTAGAAAATTATTTCAAACCATTTCCAAACCTTATTTATAACTAAAACATGTTTTAAAAACGAATTTCCACCTTTTTATTTAAATAAACCACCTTTAAAATTAATTATTTCTTTTAAAAATTACTAAAAGAAGCAAAATAACAATAATTAATAAAATTATTGCACTATTACTAAATAAAAATCATTTCTCATTTATTTTAACTCAAACCACAATAAAGAGTCTTCTAAAACTTTATTCTCACCTTCTATTCCCAAAATTCATTGTTTATTTCAAATAAACAATTTAAAAATCAAATTGTATTTAATTCTCAATATTAAATTATAACTACCGTTATAATTTAATATTAACTGGTAATCACTAAAACCAGGGTTGTTACAGAAAGTCATGAGAAAGAAGAGAGAGGGAGAGAAGAAAGAAAAAAGAGAGAAGAAATGAAGAGAAGAAGAAGAGAGAACTAGAACCAAAATAATATAGAATCTTACATCGCAGCGGAACAATATATCACATAGATGAATGATCTTTACAGAAGACAAATTGTAATATACATACATCAATCATATCAGAGTACAACAATCACCAATGATCAGCCTGGACAGTTATAATAACATGTCCTCACATTTGCTATTAATAACAAAGCAGCAGAAAAATAACATATACATGGAATAGAACTAGAAGATCTCCAGCTCGTTTGTCGAAGCTCCAAAAGCACCAAATCTGAACCTTTAAATATACTTGGTCTGATCTCAGCATTGAAAGGGAAGGATGCCCAGATCAGTTTAGTAAACCAGCGTGAGAAAAACACATCTCAACTGAATTTATTTTAAAGTTTATAAAAGCGTTCTTATATCAAAATAAAGATATCTCGTAAGACAAACCCCTACATAAACACGGATGGGTTTCTTTTCTTACGATGACCAAAACATTTCGTGTCAAATCATATTACATTATAACAGTGTCTATTATACAAATAATAATCAACGTTGCTGAAATTGTTACCATTATTAAATTCCAAATACTAGGCTCTACAGACAAAATGGTAGGCACGTATTGGATATTGGATTCCATACAAATGACTAGGTAAGGGACTACATTTCGTACAGCACACCTCGTAAGGGATGCACCAAGGGAGCTGATACTGCCCGCCTAAACCAACACAAGACTGACCTAACCCTTCTTGGATAATACCGAACATGTCATCACCCTGATCGTTACCGACTTTTAACGGGTACCCGGGTTATAGATTCACCACATACTTAGACATGTGTAGAGTAAAAAGGATGATGACATCTCCTAAATGGGAGCGACCACTTAGCATTGCTGCTTCTACCCTGTTTTAGTCATTTCCTGGGTGTGAGGCCAAAAGAGGTATCGAATACCTTTCATATATCACATCATCTTCGAATTCCAAATTGCCATTTCCGTTGACTACTAATTGCCTTCCACAAAATTATACCCCTGAGCTCGTACGTTTCAAAATTGTTGTTAAGCTAAGAGAAGTTGCCTTCTCCGTCACCACAGATGTATGTTTGTAGAAACCAATGTATGTAATCTTATAAATGCAATGTCAGACATCCATCCATAGAAGTTGTCCAGAAACAGGATAAACCGAAGGTACTTTCCTACCACATTTTGTCGGGAATCACCCCTACGATTAGTAGTGAATAGTCTTTGCACTGGATATTTCATAACGAAGAGACTACTACTATATGTGTATTGGGTTTTAACCCCAAATGATCAACAAGCAGTCCTTCACTATGAAAATCCTAAGTATCAGCATCATCAACAAACTTGCACAATCGTCACATACAGTTTGGTACGAAGTGGTTTTCAAACAAACCGATCCCGGTCTCTTCACACCAACAATGCAAAAGCATTACTCAACCTCATACAGAAACCAAGTCTCGTAGACTTATCAAGTTTTCAACTTTCAACTTGCTATCCTTCGGCTAAGAAGGAAGCTCGGTAGATTGGAGTAATCACTCCACACTATACGAATCAACAACCTTTACACCAAAAAATAATCAAGCCCACATAAATGGCTACGTACTAAGTGTACGACTAAATAGTTTCCACATCAAATCGAGAAACTAAAATGGCTAAAAATATAGTTTAGCACTTAAACAGTCACTAGGCTTGAATTATTAATCTTTTGTTTATTAAATCACTTTTCCAAATTTATTACTTCAAATTATCTTTAAAAAGATATATTCTCAAAACCATTTCAGTATTTCAATATTTGGAAAACAATTCATATACTTATTTTGATAATATGTGAATTCACAACTTAATGTATTTTCAAACCATTTACACTCCATTTTAAAACATCATTTTCCAAAACATTCATTTTAAGGATTGTTCACTTTAAAAACAACATATCAAAATTCTATGGAATTAGAAAACCGTCGAAAAATTTAGAAATAAAAATAACCGCAAGCGCACGACGTACACTTGTGTACGTGGCGAATACAGGTCGATCCGCAGGGAATTGATGATTTTAAAATTCTAATCAATCAAATTAACCAAAGTTGAAAGTGTGATTAGCTAAAAATGTAAGAAACTAACGAAAACTAGCAAAAGAAAAATAAATAAAAATATGAGAGTTAAATGACAATTTAGAGATAAATCCACTCTCTAGATCATATAATTCAACCATTAATGAAATTATGATCTCATTTTTTGGTCATAAGTGAGTTTAAATGATATGTTTATTATAAGTATGATTCATTTGTGCTATTAATTAGCTCAACATGAGCCATCAAACTATAACACAACCTTTAAACCACTTACTAACTCTCATGAAAATGACAACAAAGTTGAAAATGAAATTTATTTTTAAGTATGGCCTATTAACTATTAATTAAAAATATAGACCATCAAATTTGAATTTCAAATCACTTTCTTATGCCATAATTATATTTTGATGATAATTCATTTGTGTTAGTGATTGTTTAAGCATAGCTTATTTGGTGTCAACAGTATAGACTATCAAATTCAAAACAAAACAATAAATTAAACCACTTCAAGCATTGTCACTAAGCACAAAAAGAGAGCTATAATTATCAAAATGTCGAAGCTACATGATTAGAGGCTTCATTACCCCTAAATTGAAGGGATTAGCCTCTCATATTTGTTATTAAAACAACAAATATAGCTTGCAACATGAAAGAAAAAGAAAAGGAAAAAGAGAGCAAAGTAAAGAAAAAAACTATTCCACTTACATGAAAAATAAATCTACACTACTAACATGAAAGTAAATAAACAAAAGAAGTATGTAAAAGAAAGAGAGCACTAATTAACATTGCATAGAAAAATGAAAGTTACATGAAAATAAAAATGGCTAAGTAGCCATGAAAACGAGAAAGAGAACTTGTCTTTTATTTTAAGCCTAAACTAAACTAAAGAGATACTAACTAAGAGGGGACTACATGAAACATATGGGTATTTATACATGTATGAAACCCTAATTCATATTTTTGGGGAATGCCCAAAATGCCCATGAGGTAGTGTGGCCGCCAAGTAATCATTAGCATGTCATAATCCCCATTTAAGTGTACATGAAGCCATTAATTTCATAAGCATGTGCATTAGTCTCTACTTTGTAGATTAAGGTGGTGGGTAGGTGGGGTCCTCCATGATCTTCGCTTTGAATTATTTCCATCTTCATTCCTTTGTATTCTTTTTGTGCATGCATATCTTCTTCATGAAACAACTTGTAATTGAAATCAAATTCCTACAAAATAGTATGTAAATTTCTAATTAATTTTTCTCAAAGAAATATATACACACAAATGACCGTTTTGCCCCTATATGAAGATGAATATGTGACCATTTGAAATTAATATGGATTTTGTTTAAAACAGGTTAAAATACCCAATTTAATCATTTATTTAATTTAAATAGAATAAATATGGTGATAAAAATATGCACATTTACGTGCACATTAGTCGCAGTTAGCCCGATGATTACGTCGCCATCCCGACGAAACCATAGAAAACTGTAGGCATCCGTGCCCCTCGATTACACCATGGAACCGCCATAGATCACAGCTACACCCAGGGTTATGTTGCCATCACGGCAAAAACCATGTAAGTGTAGGCATCAGCGCCCTTGAATTTCGCTGCCAAATGAAACTTCACCACACAAACCACATAGATCGCAGACTACATCAGTCGAGTCCCAATGTAGCCTGTAGGCACTCACTGCCACACGATTTTCGCTATGTCTTCATAGATCGCAGTCTGCCGATGTTACGTCACTCTCCCAGCGAAATCAAACGTAGATTTTAAGCAATCAATGCCTCTCGACTTACGCTATGGAGCGCAATGGATCGCAGTTACAACGAGTTACACTGTCGGCACAGCATAACCCCAATGTCTCTGTAGGCATCAGCGCCCTCGCCTTTTGCTACCCCAACCACAATCCTCGGGAACTTCACTTTAGTCCGGACATCCTCTGGGGTCGAATTTAGAACCCCCCCTTTGGGCTCAAGGCAGAACCACCCCGTGGATCTCCTACTATAAGTTTCAAATCTAAATGGGAGCGCCTTTTTTCCCACAGCATTCTCAAAACATTTTATACTATACAAATATAGTATCTTTCAAATCATACTCTTATATGCATCACATATAAATCCCATTTACAGACAATCGATATCTCAAAATCGATAGTTCTCAAACTTGGCTTTCCAAATTTCCAAAATTAGCTTTTTCCCAAAATCAAAAGCCTTTCAAAATCAATGGGTTCCAAAAACCTTTTTTCCAATTTCATAAAATCATTTATATATATAAATATACATAAGTTATTCTTTTAACTAGAACAAAATATTTTTCAAAGATCTTTTCTTTTGGTTATAGATTCGACAAGGAGAATGTATCATATAAAACAAATATATATATATATATATAGATATAACTTTATTTATGCCAAATCAATATTCAAATTCAATTTCCTTTACAAAGTTATTTACCACATTACCCATTTTTATAAATGAGTTTCAGTTATAGTGATATCCAACTTCAACTCTTATTCATCATATATTTCTCAAAATATACTTTTCCATTTCAAAAATTATTTTTACATTTATTTTCAAAATTTTCAATACCTATTTCATTTAAGCACGTAGGATGTCCATATATCATCCGTACGCAATTCAAATTCGACCGCTCACTCGATCACACAATTTCACTTCCGAACTAGTATCGTCCACCCGACTTCCTAATGCGGACTCAGATCTGGTTTCTTGATCAGAAACCGTCATTCTCCTTGCCTAGCCATAACTATGATAGAGAATTTCCAGAATCAATCAAAAATCCATATCCAGGGTTCGCCGTCGAAAATCGAGTGAAAAATCCCAACTTGGATTCGATATACAATCTCGAAATTCTGTGCTCGAATCTTGATCAAATCGTTATGCGAATAGAATAACATACATACATCCTACATATTTATCTTCATTTATTATTTGCTAAATCAATTTTCTTTTTATTCACATACATTTTGATTTCTATTCACTTATCCACAATTGCTTCAATTTCCATTTGGGATATCACTTCAATTCTTATCTCAATTGGTATTTAATTATAAATAGTTTCACACTTAACAGCTTGAGTTTAGAAAATTGCTTTAAAAAGTTTAAGATAGTTAAGTTGTTGTAAAATAGTTATTAGTTGTAAAATAGCTGTAGAATGGTTAAATAGTTGCAACATAGTTGTAAAATAGTAATTAGTTTGTAAGATAGTCGTAAAATTATTGTAAAATAGTTAAATAATTTCAAAATAAGTATAAGATAGTTTGGTTTTTTTAAAAATAAAGGTCGTATAGTAAATAGCTAGGAAAAATTAGAGTTAAGACAATTTATATTAAAACAATTTATTTCAAAATAGTTTCAGAGTCAAACTGGTTCAATTTCCCAATCTCCCATTCCAATCAATTTCCAATTCCACTTTAATTTAAATTGATTCAGTTTCAATTCAATTTGAATTTACTTCGATTCAAATCAATTCCTATTTGAATTTAAACTTATTCAACTTCGATTACAATTCCAATTAATTCAAATCAAATTTCAATTTGAACTAATTTCAATTCCAATCTCAAATAATAAAAGTGAATTTATATTAGATTGTACTGCCATAAAATATTCCATACATTGATAGACTACACATTAGTAGTTCAAATATTACAACCATTTATCCAAAAATAAGAGTCTTACAGAAGTCATAAATCTAGACGCCTTCTCCATCACCTAGGGTTTGGAAAAAGAACAGAGCCCTTGTATTCTTTACAAGAATCCTCTCTAGGGACTTCCTTCCAGTGGGCAAAGCCCGAACATGTACTTTTCAATAGGATTGTCCTCACTTATAACATTTACCATAAAAGGTTTCTATCCTCCCATCAATCTGGATAACTTTCACGCCTCCTGCAGGACGTTCCACAACCTTACTCTTCTTCCATCTCTTGGGACAATTCCTAGCGATGTGTCCCCTCATCCTACAATGATAGCAAATAGTCGACTCATTGGCTGGTTCTACGGGTTTACGCTTCACCTTCCTCACTTCAGGGAAATGGTTTAGGAAATGTCCTTTCTTATGACACTTAAAGCATAAAATCTCAGAGCGAAACCATTGGAATGTACCCTTCAATTCCTAACTTGTTTTACAGCACTTGGCTGCATAATTACCCTTATTGTAACATCTGTAGCATGTGACATTATCACAAGGCCCTGGTCCAACCCTTCCTTTAACTCATTTCTCATACTCCTGTATTGCTTTTTCTCGTTCCTTACGTGCAGCTGCTCTCCGCTCCCTGCGTCTCGCCTTCCATTCTTCACTTTTAGCCATTACTCTCTTGGACTGGATTCTAGTGGGACTTCCTAACCTATAATTTAGACTTTGATCAATAGAATTTCCAGCTTTTATTTTTATTTTCCAAATATATATATATAAATTTTTTATTTCAAATCAACTTTGCATTATATATACAAATATCTATTTCATTTGCATACCCAGTCATACTTTCAATTTTTAAACCATTCTTGGTTTTTTAATTCAAAACAACTCTTGTTACTTCCTTAAACTATTTCATTCTGCTTTATCATTTATCAAACCAAGATAACTTATTTCAATACTTTGAAAATTATTTTGAATTTTCTAGGATTTAAATTCAGTTTTGAATCCATTTTTAGCTCAACTTATTTGCATCGTTAATCCTTACCCAAATTTCTATTCGGTTGTATATATATGTATATATTACCACTTAATTCTTATTATTATATTTAATTTCAATAATCAACAACCAATTATCTTAATATATATAACAATTAGAAAAATTATTGCTTCATGTATATAAGCTTATATAAAAATTGTTTTAAAAATTGTTTTTAAAATCATTATATAAGAAAATAACAAGTACGCTCTCATATAATACACTAACTCATTCTAGGATACTACTAATCCTATCTCTAATGAGTAATCCCCACCGGATCCAAGGTTCTCGCTTAACCTTCAGCTTTGATACCAAATGTAACACCCCGGAATTTTCGATCCTGAAAATTCGACACTAATACGTTCACTGTATAGAGTGCCGAGCAATCAAGTGCCGAAAACACCAGATTGTTAGGGTTAAGAAGAAAAGGAGGTGGATGAAGAAACAGAAAACAAAAGCACAGAATCTCACAATCGCAGCGGAACAAAATATAATATCAAATAACAGCATTTACATAAAGAAAGCTGTAAATGTCAATTTATATACAACATATCAGAGTACAACCATTCTCAAAGAAACTGGACAGTTGTAACAACTTGTCCCTGAATACAATCAATACAAATTCTAATACACAACTGAATCATACGTCTCTGGCATCCAGCTCGTCTTTTGAGCTCCAGAATGACCTAACCTGAAAATCTGTAATACTCGGTCTGACCCGAGCATTAAAATAAAGTAACACCAGAGTCAGGCTGGAAACCAGCATGTATAAACCTATCTAATATGAGATACTTAAGTTGTAAAGCTTCTTGAAAAAATCAGGTAACTTGTTCATCACTGCGAGTTTTATCTTGGTATAGCCAAACATTTATTCCACAAAATATATCTAAGTACCGTTACTTAGTTTAAATAGCCAAGTTTACTTAATTTATTCCATTCCAGCCTGTTTGATTCAAAAGTCCAATATATATAGAATTATAGATTACTAATCGAGGTGGTTTCAAATATTGCTGATATCCGACCCTCGATCTCATCGAAATCCAAACGCCATCTTTTAAGGCCAAGTTGTTTAAGTAAATAATTCAATTTAAATTCAGCATATCATATTGACACAGAAATTCGTCACAGATGTTTGAAACATCTCACATTTATCAATAGTTAAATTCAGGCATTTCATATCACAGATCATCACAAAATTCAGACCAGAGATATTAAAGTATTCAATACAGTTTAATCATCCATAGGCTAGATTAACCGGTCACGCAATTTCTAATTAAATTAAATTAAATTAATTTAAACACTTATACATAAATTACTTAAAAATCCTGCTTAAACGTCATTAACTAAAATTTAATTAATTATTGAAATTAATTAATTATCATTTACAATTACTTAAGACTTAATTAATTAAAAGCTTAAACATTTATTTTAACCATTTACTTAATTACATTATTAACTTTTATTTAATAACTTTTGTAATTAACTAAATAATTAACATACATATAGTTATCTCAGCTTGATTAAATTAGCATCATTATTAATCTAAGTTAAGGACTAAATTAATTTTTTTTTAAATTACTTTATTTATTTTTCCATACGTCTGAGTAAAAACATTTAACTTTAAATTTAGTAAAAATTATTTGAAACTTTTTTTAAAACCTTTCTTTTGAAACATTTTCCTTTAAAGATCATAACCTGAAATGGGTTATATGAAAAGGAATCAAATTTTGAGAAGTTTTTGGTCTGTTGAACCAAAACAGAGACAACACACACACACACACAAATATATATATATATATATATAGACGCACACAACAAACTTCATACTGATATGCTTGCAAAGCATATTTATACATTCATGCAATACATTTTTCTACATTACTTCCATTATTTATCACATGCATCAGAATATAAAGAAGATTGGGTTTTTAAAGGGTGAAGTTTACTCACAGATTGGATGAACAGAGAAAGCTTTGAAATCAGGAAACTTAATTTTGAAGCTGGAAGCTTGATTTTAAAACTGCTACAGATCTTCTTTGATTAAGTTGAATTTGAATCTATGCTTGCTTCAGATTGAAAGCTTGAAGTAGTTTTAATTTTTTCTTTTTATTTTCTAGTTTGGTTTTAGATTTGAAAGATGAAAAAAGAAAGGATTGAGATATATAAGTGTATACAGCCCTGGTTTCATCTAAATCATTTCTTTTATATTTTTTATGAAGAAAACCATACATTTTAACACTTGTATTTGCATGACATCCCTTAGCTTACAAATGTCCATAAGAGAAAATTTTATAATCTCTATTTATGTTTTATATTTTCTTTTTATTACAATGTTTACTTAAATTGATAAAACCATTTATTTATTCTTATTTTAAGCTTAAGCTATTTATACTTGAATTAATAACTATATACATGTCAGTGTTTAAAAATGTAGAGTTTTAAATCTAATTCATTTTTAAGATATTTATTTTGAATTCCAAATCATGGTTTCCTATTCACAATTTACATATATAAACAATAGTAATTAGAAAGCACATTTTAAATTTGTTTGAAAAGAATAAGTTTGGCACATTAAAATGATTATATTAGGAAATTATCCCAATTCTTTTAAATAATATCACTTAAGTTAGATAGCATATTTTATTTGTTTAAAATGGTAAGTTTTGTAAATTTAAATAATTATATTAGAAGATTATTAAATTAAGTTCGTCATACCCAAAATATTATAACTTAAGTTCGTATATAGTGTTTAAACCAATTTATATTTATATCCAGATATTTTTAATTATCAGAATTTTATTTGTTCGACTTATAAATCAGTATTTCTAATAATTTAATTCGGTTAATTGCCAATTAACGACCGTTGAAAATTCGGATCGTCACAAAGACGGTAAATTTGAAAATTGATTTTAACATATAAAATTGAAACTGACTTTTTCATGTTTTCTATCTTTTGGAAAATATCAAAATCTGTTTTCTTTCATCCATGCTTTCCATTGTTGGATTGACTAGCATGTTCCAACTCTTCCATTGCCATACACACAAATATTGAAAACACAAAAAATAAAATTTGTTTTCGAACTAAACACTATTTAAAAATTCTAATGAAAAAAGGGTTTTCGAATTTAAAACTATTTTAATTGGTTATGGTAATTCAATTACGTAATTTGTATTCAAATATAAATGAAATGTGTACATAATTAATTTGAAATTATTTATGAAATTGAATGTTAATTTCATGTGTGTGTGTCTGTGCGTGTGTGCGTGCACGCACATGTGTGTGTATGTGTGTGTGTATATATATGTATGTATTTATGTATATGTGTGTGCATATATGCGTATGTATGTATGTATGTACGTGCGTACGTATGCATGCAAGTATGTATCTGTGCTTGCATTATATGTATATGTATATGTATAATTTTAGAATGGATATCAAATGCTTTTGGTTGTTATGTACATATGCTTATTGTTATTTTTATTTTTTTGAAAGTGGACAAAATTTTATTAGGCATTTTCAACCCAAAATGATCAGCCCAATACAACGCAAGCAAAATAAATACAAAAACCGTCTTTTTCTTTAAACACAACTAGTTCATAGAATAATAGAAGTAAACTTTCCAGATATCTCTTCCTTCTCTCTCCAATTCGAGCTTAACTATGGCGCGCGAAAATTTTCATTGCTTATTCATTAGACTTCTCCCAGTGCCAGCCTAAGATCCGCTCCTACAAACTCGTCTTCTCCTCGTGCCGAATCGTTGGTATAAATTTTACCACTTATTCTCTTGCTTACCAATTTTATTTCGATAACTACCAATTTACTGATTTCTGATCCTTCTTTTGGAATATTACATATGTTTATGTATATACACAAACATGTGTTGTTTTGATTCAAAATTTATTAATGGACTTTTGTGTAAAATCGTAGATTTAAGTTGATTTCCTTCCATATTCAAAAACCAGAATTCAGATTGTAAATTTTTAATTGTAAAACATAGTTTGTTATTATTTATATAGTATATATACATATATTATTATTTTAATTCAATATATATGGACTTTTGTGTAAAATTTCAGATCTAATGTTGGTCTCCTTCCTAAGTCAATATTAGATTTCAATTTGTTAACTTTAAATTATAAAAAATATAATATTATAAGTTATATATATATAAGTTATGTTGAATTTAAATATAGTTTATTACTATATATACACACACATATTATTTCAATCCAAAATTTATGAAAGGGCTTTTGTGTAAAATTACGAATCCAATGTTGAACTCATTCTTAAGTTAAAATTTGATTTCAAATTGTTAATTTTAGATTTTAAAACATGTAAACTAGGCAAAATTAATTTTATTATGTATATATACACACATATACATAATATATAAAAATATAATTATAGTTTTATATAATTAAAAGAACCTATGAACAACAAAGGCATGTATTAAGGACGAATGGATTCGTTGTGGTGTAAATTTCAACATCTATAAACGTACACATTAACCATGTAAATTGTTTATGCGTTGCACTTGCACTATATATATATATATATGAGTGTATTTGATATGCTTATTATAATAAATAAATAGTTTATTAAATTTAAACTCGCTTCTAAACGAATAAAATAAAATAAAATTTTATTTTAGATCACGTTGGATTGGATATAATAAACCCTTTTTACTTCATATGCCTAGTAAATCTAAAATAGGAACTATTTTGAAGTCTACTTATTTCACTCACTTCCAACTGATCCAATTTCTTCATCTGGAATGAAGAGGAAAATAAACGGAACTAATATATGTGACTAATAAGAGAAGACGGAACAATAAACTGTTATAAGAGGTTCTAACCAATCACCCTTTATTCCAAACCGATCGGATGATTTGTTCTACCAGTTGACTGATTAGGGGAAGGGGTGGACGCTTTTAGGTCTCCTTATCCTTATTTCGCTTCCATTTCATTGTTTTTCATCCATTTTTGCACTTTTTAAGCTTTGAAAAATCTGAAAATATTTCTTTAAAATAGTATAACATATTGCAGATGATGTGGCGAAGTTTGAAGTGATTAGTTATTGTTTATGTAGGTTTAAAAGGTCTATACTCTAAAGGATTCGATAACAATTCTAAGCCAACATTTTCTTTTCATGATCCGTCTTTGAGTGTATTTGTTAACATCTTTATAATGTTATTGAAGATCATTTACTCTATAATATTTTTCTAAGCTCCGTTTTTATTTTTTCTGCATTATCGCCTTGTTTTTTTGTGCATCATTCTTCGTATAATAATAGGTTGATTTATGCAATCTATAAAAAATGTTTTGTGCATCATCCGTCATGCAATCTGCAAATAATATTTATTTATGTAATTTTACCGAATTCCATTGTGTCTCGCGCTGACTGGACATGGATCGATTTTGGGCCTTGGATAACATGTACCACAAATAAAACTAGGGATCGAAGGAAAAATAAAATAACATTATGTAAAAGTTTGTGGATGGTAGAACTTGAACTTAGATGCCCAAATAGACATTTAAGCCATATGACCACCCACGAGGTATGATTCTAGTTATTTAAAGAAAAAACAATATTTTTACATATAATAACTATAATACGGATGTCTTAAACCATCGGTCCTTGGGCCGACGTCCAGCTTGTCCAAGCCCAAGGACGAGTCCGGTCTTGCATTATGCACGATACAAGCCATCTAATAGGAATCATAACGAGTTTTATAAGTTGCATAATTTGATATATCACTGATAAGTGAATATTACGTACAAAAATGTTTTTTTCCCTTTGCACGGTTCCATGCATGACATGTTGATTTTTAAAAGAAATTAGGATCAATTATTCTTATACTAATAAAACACGTGATCATTAAATTTTAAACAGCGATCGATTGAGAAAAGTGTAGACATGAGTTCGGAAGAAAAACCATCGAATGATGAAATATTAAAAACAACTCATGTATGAGAGTAAACATATTGTACGGTTAGATTCAGAAAATATGATTTATGCAAGGAAGTTCTTTTCATGGCAAAACCAAAAGGGGAATTATAATTAAAGCTGGACTAGATTTGCAATTGAAAATTTTAAGGTGCTTGCGAGCTTTATATCTCCAAAATTCAGATTAATGGGAAGCAGTAATAAAGAAGACGGCTGAAAATGGGTCAACGTTTTACATTCCCTATTCAATTTCCAAATTTATCATCTTCGATTACTCTCAACTTTTTGCATACCACGCGATTGTCAAATGAGCCATACTTTCTAGAGGCCCAGAAGCAAAGCCCTAATTTATCGTTCTTCGCTTAGGTTAACTCAATAAATTCCGGCATAGGTATGTCTCTTTTTTGTTCCCTTTATGTTTCGATTACGTCACAGTACATGTATTTTCTTCAGTTACAAATTCTGCTCGATTAAATTGATAATATTGCCTTGTTCAACGAAGATTCATATGAGTGAATTTTTTTCTGTATGAATTGTCGTAAGGAGACGACAACATGCCCGTCTAGCTCAGTTGGTAGAGCGCAAGGCTCTTAACCTTGTGGTCGTGGGTTCGAGCCCCACGGTGGGCGATCTATTTTTGCCCAACCGACCACCTCCCTCTTTCGTCATACTGATGCAGGAGCCTATAAGAGTAGAGTAGGGTTTTATAGGTTTGGGAGTTACTGGATACTTTTGTACCAATTATTGTAGATTCTTTAGAAATGTTTTGCAGAATCGTTCACCACAAATGCTCCATGTGTCTTGAGCATCATTCAGTTGAACTATTTATTCATAAGATGACCATTAGCCTAATATAATGCAAGTCTTAGATGCCCAGCTCACGTTCTGAAGACAATATATAATAATCTTCAACAATCTATTTATTGTTTTCTACAGTCCTTGTCTGTCCAGGAGATGATTGAGTTAAGACTTATAGGTTTAAGATTCATTATTTGTCCAAGTTTAATGACTTCAGGATTTGATCTATGATTTACATGCTTACAACATCTTTGTAAAACATGAATTTTATATAATTAAATACTTCACTAAATAACAGAATCAATATGAATCCATGTTCATTCAGTATACAATATTTTTCTTCTTTGTTTCAGCTGTCCATTCCAGTTAACGAGATGGACGGATAACATATTGGGAGTCTTTACTTGAATTTCAAATAATCAACATGACATACTCACAACCTTGGTAACACGGTAAACACGTATGTAATACTGTGTTCATCTTTGGAAACTCGTACATATAATTTAGCTTTCACAAAAAACCGAACTGCTCAAGCCTGAGCGATATTGCTAATGAATAAACCATTAAAACACTACCCTAATCAATAAAAAAATTAGCACCGAGTTTGTTAATTTCTTACCTAATAGTGTTCTTCTTTCTATCTAACCTGATAGCGAGCTTCATTACAATTTTATTTTCAATGCAAGCATACTCAAATGGTCCTGATCTTCTCGTAGTCATGCTTACATTTCTCACATTTACATGCAGCAATGTGTACAATAACAACGTAGATTATGTAAGACAAAGGCTCATAGGAGGTTATTCATGGGCGGTGGCCCATGATTCATATATGCAAGGATATATGTCTCGTGCTCATGAGTATACTATATGCTAACCGATTGCCATTGCATCAGTAGATATTTAATAGAGCAAGGGTGTCTGGTGCAGGTTAGTTCTACTAAGAATTTTTTTTCGTCTTCAGTATGAAATTTTTAGGTTTGATCAGTTTGCATCTGATTGTACCTAGGCCTATCAGTGGGTTAGATTAGGTCTGGATGGCTTAAACCCGAGCCTGGATACTACAATTGTAACCCGAGCCCAGCCTGAGCCTGTTGGGTATTTCAAACTCATTACTTGAGCCCGGGCAGTTGGGTTTTTTGAGCCCATTGTGTAAAATTGTATACGTGGCTTAAAATATTGATGATATAACCATCATCTTAACCTGTAACATTGGAAATTTGGTACAAGAATAATGTTTGCAACGAATTGGTTGGTGATGAAACATGTCTCACAAACTAATTGGAGAATCGAGCTTTGCTTGTAAACTTGGCTCCCAATTGAGTGTGCACCAAATCCACGGTGCACATACTTCATGAATTTTACATGATACCATCAAGTTTAAACGAAAATACTTGATTGTAGATTGAAAATTTTGAAAGTGGAAATATTACTTGGGAAATGAGAATTTGTATTGCGATTTCAATTTTGTTAAAAATATATTTTAGTTTGCAACTAATTATTTCATAATTTAACCTTTTTTGTTTGCTTCAAAAAAGGATTATCAAACATTTGTCTCAAAAAAAGAGATCCCAATTTTTTTTTAACATGGTTAATTGATGGTAATGAGATTCGATATTAATAATTTTAAATAGATAACCTAGACGCATAATACTATTCCAAAGTGGATATGCAAGAATGCCAAGTATAGTTTGTACTTTCTATTAACAGATCCATTTTTGAAAGAATTATATACTCTTGGAAATGAAAAGTAATGGAATATAAATATGTACACATGACCCTCTTTTGATGAATCAATGCCAAACAAATACCTTAATATGAAAATAGAATCAACAAATGTGGGTGTTAAGTTGAGAAAAGAACTTGGATGAGAATATAAAATTGGTACGGACTTTAAGGTAAAATAGTAACGAGAATCAAGAAGAGGAGAGCAAAAGCTTCTGCTTTGCAATTATTTTTGTTAGACGATTACATAGTTTTAGCAGATGTGTTTGTTTGTAATAAATTACCATTTTTTAAATGGAAAAAAATTGTATAGACCTGAATGTAAAATATTTGGAGATAATTTGAGAAAAACCTTGTAAATTATTCTAGAAGTTATAAATTATAGGGACTTAAATGTAAATGGGATGGAGAATTAAGGAGAACCATGTACCTAATTGTGGAAATTGTAAAATATAGAGTTGAATGTAGAATAATATAAGAAAATTAAGAAGATTTTTAATAATTCTTAGAATTAACAAGAGACTTGGATATTTTGCTACATTATTGTTCTTAAATATACATGATTGGTAACTGTATAGGTACTGTGCCTTAGATATGCAAGAAGAGAGGTTGGGGACTTGAATTTGATTACCTAGCGAAGTGATGATTAAAGTAAAATTAAAAATTTATTAAAAAGCTTTCATATCTCAGTTGGTTAGAGCACCCGTTTTGTAAGCGGGAGGTCTTGAGTTCAACTCTCAAAGAAAGCAAGTTATTTTTTTCCAAAAAAAAATATTTTTCTCCTCAAATAAAGTGAGTATTATTTTAATTTGTGTCATCTTGGTTGACCATTCTTCACCTTGCTCTTAACTTTGACCTCTCGTACTAGAATAGGTGAACCAAGTTATTTTTTTTCTTTCAAAAAAAGTGTTTTTCTCTTCAAATAAAGTGAGTACTATTTTAATTTGTGTCCTTTGTTTCCTCTCGTATACCTCTAGTACCATCAATCTGCCTGTTCTTGGTTGACCATTCTTCACCTTGATCTAAACTTTGAGCTCTCGTATTAGAATAGGCGAACTAAGTAAATGGACGTTCATCTAGCTCAGTGAATGGAAGACCATTGACACATAGAAGATTAATATTAAATAAGCAAATGCACATAGATGATGATATAGACTAAAGAAGTTTAAATAATCCTTTGACAAAAATGATACGAGATTCAAATATATTTACGACAGTCAAGTAAACTTTAATCTCGAACAAATGATTATTTTCTCCACTATTTAATTCATTGTTCCTCAATTTGAACTTAAGGTCTTCCATTTGTTCTTATTTACATTTGGAATTTGGTTTAAGAATAATTACCCTTCATCGTTGTTAATGCGTTTCTCGTCAATGATATTAACAGATTCCATACAGATAAAATCTGAAGTAAATCGAAACTGATATCTTGAAGGAAAAATTAAAATGAATGCTGCTATAATTCTTTATTGCAAAATGAAGTATTGATTACAGTTTTCTTTCATATGCTTTCTGTTGCCAGTAACAGTTTCTTATATACAATTTAAAACAAAAATGTGCTTTGGGCTTTCGGGTATAAGTTACAGCCCATATATGCCCTAGCTATGCTGAGATAAAAGATACATGACGAGCCGCATGCTCTTTAATTCCCCCCTCAAACCAATATTAGGTTTAGGGTTAGTTTTACATCTCAGATCCATGGAGGTGCTTGAGAGAGCGATCACGAATTTCCTCGATCCTCGACACTAATTGATTCTTCACCGCAAGTCCTCTCCTTTAACTGAGAATTCCCAGTAACTTTTGATATCCCTTCAGAGTTCGACTTAAGATCTTCCTTTTTAGATCCGGTTCTAGTATTATTCTGAGACAACTTGCTTGCTGAAGTTACTCCTATTCGAGGTGACTTGATTTGAGCTTTCTTCTCTTTGTCGAAGATTGTCTCTGTGAGAACTGCCTTGTTCTCTACCTTCAGTTCGGCTTGAAACTTTAGAAAGTTTCTTGCTGACAAAGCCTTGGTAATCACGTTCGCATGTTGGTAAGTCGAAGGTATGTGATTGATTTGCAAATTTCCTCTCTGAACATGCTTACGAACAAAATATAAGTCAATTTCGATGTGTTTTGTTCGTGCGTGCAATATTGGGTTGGCTGCCATGTACACAGTGCTTTGATTATCACACCATAATATTGGTTTGACTACTGTATTGATTTGTAATTCTTGTAGTAGAGATTGTAGCCAAATTATCTCTGCAGTAGCACTTGCAACACTTCTATATTCTGCTTATGTGCTTGATCTCGATACAGTGGCTGTTTTTTTGAGCACCATGACACCGGATTGTCTCCACTGTAGATGCAGTATCCTGTTAAATACTTTTGATCATCGATGTCTATAGCCCAATCTACATCTGCATATACGATGTTTAAATTACTACATGCTCTTAACATTAATCCAAAGTCCATTATTCCTTTAAGATATCCGAGAATCCTTTTTACTGCCTTCCAGTGTTCATCATGTGGTTCCTGCATAAATTGAGAAACTTTGTTAACACTAAATGATATATCCGGCCTAGTAATAGTAGTGTATTGTAGTGCTCCTACAATACTTTTATATTGTTTGATATTTAATATGGATTCTCCCCTATTTTTGGACAGTTGTTGACTGCTGATCATAGGAGTTGGTTGTGATTTTGCCTCATGCATCTTTGATTTGATAAGAATTTATTTAATGTAGTTCTTTTGACTTAGCAATATCTCTTTGATTTTTGTTGACTTCAATCCCTAGAAAATAGTTGAGATTGCCAAGATCTTTGATGGAAAATTGCTTGTTAAGATATTATATGATGTTTGTAATTTCTGCACTATCATCACCTGTTATGATCATGTCATCAACGTATATTAGAATGTAAATAATATGATTATTATAGCTTTTGACAAATAAAGAGTTATCAGATTTGTTAGATTGATAGCCTAGAGAAGTAAATGTGGCCTTCAGTCTATCAAACCATACTCTTGATGCTTATTTCAAGCCATATATGGCCTTGTTCAATTTGCAGACTTGATTATCATTTTTTCTTTACCCCTGTGGCTGTTCCATGTAGATTTCTTCTTGTAGAATCCCATTTAAGAATGCATTGTTAACATCTAGTTGCCTTATGTCCCAATTTTTGCTTAAGGCAACTGTGAGCACAACTCTGATAGTTGTTGGTTTTACTACAGGTGAGAATGCCTCACTGAAGTCAAAACCATACTGTTGAGTATCTCCTTTGACAACTAATCTTGCCTTGTATTTGGACACTGTTCCATCTGGAATTTTCTTCAGTTTATAGGTCCATTTGCGTCGTATTATGTTTTTGTTTGCTAGTGGAAACACAAGGTTCCATGTTTTATTCTTCAGTGCTTGATATTCTTCATTCATTGTTGTTCTCCAATTCTCATCTCTATATGCTTGTTCAAATGACTCTGGCTCTTCAGTATTTGTTGTTGCTGTATAGATTTTTGGCTTGAATATCCCTCTTTTGGATCTAGTGATCATGTGATGACCTGTTCTGGTTGGTAATTCAGTATCAGTTGATGTTGAATTATCATCGTCACCAGTGTTGTCCAGGGATTGCTCTTGTAATCTGTCAGTACTAATTCTTTGACTTTGATTGCTTGATGTAGTAGATGATTGAACAGGTATGTCAGGCTGTTCCTCTATTCCATGACCTGGTTCAGGCAACACAATGTGTTGTGGTTCAGAAAAACCTGCTTCCTTGAGATTCCATGCCTCAGAATATACAGGTATATGTGAAATAGATGTTCTTGGATAATATATCTTCTGAGTAGTTTTTATATTTGCTGAAGCAAAAGGAAATACCTTTTCATTGAATACTACATGTCTACTAATAAATATTTTCCTGAGTTGTCCAAGCATTTGCAACCTTTCTGCTTGGTTGCATAACCCAGGAATGTGCAAGGATGAGATCTAAAATCTAATTTGTATCTATTGTATGGTCTTAGATAGGGAAAATATAGATATCCAAATGTCCTAAGATCATCATAATTGGGTTTGATTCCCATGAGTTTTTCAACTGGACTTACTCCATTTAGTACTTTAGTTGGAAGTCTATTGATCAAATATATTGAAGTACTAAATGAGTCTGGCCAGAATTTCTGGGGTAGAAATGCCTAAGCAAGTAAAGTTATCCCTTTTTCTACTATGTGTCTGTGTTTTCTCTCGACTAGACCATTTTGTTCAGAGGTATATCGACACGTGATTCTATGTATTATACCTCTGTTTAAGAAAAACATTGTCATGTGACTTGTATTCACTACCACCATTACTTTGAACAACTTTGACTTTATGGCAAGTTTGTCTTTCAACTTGAGTAATGAAATGTATAACATCATTATAAGTCTCTGCCTTAGTTTTAACAAATATATCCATGTATATCTAGTAAATGCATCAACAAAGGATATGTTGTATCTATAACCATAGTCAGAAGTAATGGGTGCAGGACTCCAAAGATCAGTTGTAATCAATTCTAGTGGCATTTTGTATTCAGTAGTAGAATCGGTAAAGTGTAATTTATGACTTTTGCCCATTTGGCAATAAGTACAAATATATGACAAAGTAGGATCATTAAAGGAAACTTTAATCTCTTTCAAAACCTGTTTTACAACATTTGCATTGGGATGTCCCAATTTATAATGCCACTGATCAAATACACTTTTATTTTTTTAGACAGAAGGTGTTTCACAGTTATTGCTGCACTTTACTTTCTCAACAATGTTTTTGTAGTTAGTCATAGTGAACTCGTACAGTCCATTCACTACATCACCCTACAAAAGGTTTTCACCAATTAGCATGTCTTTAACTAAACAGTATTTGAGATAGAATTCAAAATACACATTATTATCATGTGCAAATTGAGAAACACTCATAAGATTTTTCTTAATTCTTGGTACTCTTAACATATTGTTGAGGTATAATTGCGTTTTACCTTTAATATAGGCATTACCAATATGAGTGATCCCAATAGGCTTACCATCTCCTATAAATATTGACTGTTTGGCTCTATACTCCTTGTTGCCAAGATTTTAAGTTGTCAAGATTATTTGTCAAATGATTGGTTGCACCTGAGTCTGGATACCATGCTTCATCTTGTATATGTTCTGATCTTCTTGTTTCATCTTGTGTTAATTCATGCCATTACTCTGTTTATTAGACTCTTGCTGAACTTGTGCTATGTTTGCACTGTGATTACCATTCCTTTAACTGTTTGAGCTTTTTCCTGGTACATAATTGGCATTGAATCTGAAATAACATTTTGGTGCAGTGTGACCAACCTTCTCACGGATCTGACACTTTGATCTATTGTTGTTTCTCCATCTTTCCTTGCCTCTGCCTCTTACAGTAGGGTTTCCCCTTTGATATTGCTGATTATTGTGATTTTGATTTCTATTTTTATTATTATTTGAGGCAAAGTTGATGGACATATCACTGTCTATTGGCTTCTTGAACTCCAATCTTCCTTCATGTGCAAGGAGGATGGAACTGACATAATCAAGAGATGGTAAAGTTTCTTGAGAAGATATTACTGCAACTACAAATTCATATTCATCACCTAACCCAGTTAAAATAGTTAACACTTGCTCTGTATTTGAAACTTTGTGTCCTACAGCTTCAAAGCATATCACATATGTTCTTGACCTTTCCCAGATAGTCTCTCATTGTTTGACTCTCTTTTCTGGCATTCTGTAATTGCCTTTTGTAATGCATTACTCTGGCTGCAGATTGAGTGTTAAAAATTCTTTCCACTGTTAACCAGATTTCATTAGCAGTTCTACATCCAATTACTTGAGACAGTAGATTAACATTTATTAATGAAAGTAGCCAAGAACTTATAAGACTATCTTGCCTTTGATACTTAACATATTCCCCATTGCTTACAGTTTTGTTTTCTGAATCAGTGATAAACTTGGGAGGAACAGCAGTGGTGCCAAGAATGAATCCTTCCAAGCTGTACCCTCTTGCAGTAGTCTCAACTCGAATTTTCCAAAGTAGATAATTATCTTCTTCAAGTTGTGCAGTGATGAGTTGAATCTGAGGATTAATTATGGCTTTCAAGAGATTCTCTACTGCGACAGTGGTTTGCTATGGTGGATTAGATGTATTATCAGAGGATTCTGAGTTGTTATCAGCCATGCAGAAGCTTCTTGAATCAAGAAATACTTGAACAATTTGAAATCAGATAGAGAGATCAAGAACTCGTTTCTGTAGAATTCAAGTATGTTGCAACTGGGTTTAAATGATGATTTTTAATCTGATAAGCCAGTGGTTTGGCACTTGCCTTCTTTCTATTTTGATGAGTTTCTTGAGATCTTGACTGATTTTTGATTTTTCTTTGATTCTGACTTGATCAATGAGAAAGACTGAGTGCAGTCTGAGCTTTCTAGGCGAGGCACTAGTCTTTGGAGATAAGTCTTATGATACCTAAATGATGATAATGTTTCTGATGGGTAATTAATCTCCAAATGATGAGATTTCTCTGATGGAGATTAATATCTTCTTCTTTTTCAATGAATTTTGATGCAGTTTTGCCTTGTACTGGCTCTGATACCAAGATAAAATTTGAAATAAATCGAAATTGATATCTTGAAGGAGAAATTAAAATGAATGCTACTGTAATTCTTTATTGCAAAATGAAGTATTGATTACAGTTTTCTTTCATATGCTTTCTGTTGCCAGTAACAGTCTCTTATATACAATTTAAAACAAAAATGGGCTTTGGGCTTTCGGGTATAAGTTTCAGCCCATATATGCCTTAACTATGCTAAGATAAAAGATACACGACGAGCCGCACACTCTCTAATTCATACGCTTCAGCAGACGGACAATTAATGTGAAGAGATTATACTTGGATTGATTGTTCAACTGAGAGTCAAGTAAGCAATAAACTAGCTGTAGGTTCACATTTAATGTATGAGACAGTAAAAGAGAACTATAATATTTTCGTCAGGCTGCTCTTGTCAAACCGACCGTTAAGGAGGTTTGCTTACTGTCACTGGCCAAAATCAATTTTTCTGAAGCCAAAAAAACTTGGATCTTGTCTCATCGCGGTTTCCCTAAAAACATGGATCTTGTCTCATCGCGGTTTACGTGGATCTTGTCTCATCGCGGTTTCCCTAAAAACATGGATCTTGTCTCATCGCGGTTTACGTGGATCTTGTCTCATCGCGGTTTCCCTAAACTTTCTCCTTTTATTTCGCGCATCAAAGATTCCAAATTCAAATCTATTATGATTTTCCAATTCTAAAATTTCAATTTCAAATCGACAATTTTGGATGCTTTGATTAATATTCAAATTTGAAATTCATATTTTCAGATTCAAATCTCAATTTATTCTTTTTCAACATATTATCACTTAATGTTTAAGTAATATTAACAAAATTTTTAAATGTATATTTCTTGTCAAAGTTATACAATCAAACGGTCGGTTTCTCCACCGTTGTGCGGTTATACTAGTATATGAAGTACTTCAAGCGCTCAACTGTTTACAAGAATATATAACTTTACTTGCACTCATGAAGGTCCTTCATTTGTTTGACCATTTTTATTACAGAAGCGAATCAGAAAACACATTGCTGCGCACTTTCATTGTCAGTTTTAGGAGAACAAATGAAGCACGGATTCGTTGACCCTATCATTGCATGACTCTCGATCTTCCAACGTAACTCTACAAAAGGCAATATCTATCTGAACCATGTTATAGCATTGAATAAAACATCAATAGTATTTATTAATAATGACAAGATCAACATATTTATTAATAAAGACAAGATAAGTAAAATGAAACTAATATAACATATTTTCGTTCCTTCCAGAATTTCCTTCATTCCTCAAATCATCATTGTGTTCCATCTACCTATCTATTTGATAACTAAAATTTAAACAAGTCTTGATAGAAGAATGCATAATTTGTGAGAAGTTGTAAAATTATTATATCATAATAATTTTACAACTGAATGAATTTTCCACCCAAAAAACAACGATCTAATTTATAGGCAGAAATTAGTATTTACTTGCCCGCTAATACTGTTAAGTGCGTTCTTTATGTTGACGAATATTTCTTTTAATAAGGAAATTTTACCAATTTAGGTTTGTTTTAGAAAGAAATAACAAAATTAGTCCAGTTTTAAAAATAATTACAGAAATAGACCACTTTTTTTGGTCTATATAGTTGGTGAATTTTCAAAAACCGCCTAAAATAAAAGGCTATCATACGTTGGCGATTTTCTAAAATTCGCCAACTATGAAATATGCATTTTCTTTGGGCAATTTTTCGTAAATCGTCTGTTGGCGACTTTTGAAAAATCGCCAACTAAATAGACCAAAAAAAGTGGTCTATTTCTGTAATTATTTTTAAAACTGGACTAATTTTGTTATTTCTTTCTAAAACAAATCTATAATGGTAAATTTTCCTTTTATATATGTTTGGGGAACTTGAGTTTTACGTCCTTTTTGTTCTGTTTATTTTTTTCTAGAAGAGCTTTAACTTTTCAGCTTGAGATTGGTGGTTTTCTATATTATCCTTAAATATCTTTGCCTTGTGGTTTACTTAGAAACTATGCTCCCCTTTTTTTTTCTTCCCTAATTTCTTACAAGAAATTTCACTGAGGGCTTCCCACACTCAACCATAATTAAGTTTCCATGACCGAGCAAAAAATTATTAAGTAGATTTGCATTGCAAGTCATCGGAAAGAGTTCAAAATCAGATCCCAACTTAAAACAGGATTATAATCTAACCTATTTTTTCTTAAATATTTTGAATCCATTACTTTAAATAGTTCAAAATCAGATCCCAACTTTGAGAAATTTGATTATAATTCTGTATAATTTATTTTATTATACAACTTTAGTTGAAATTTCAATAATAATATGTTAAACCTATTGAATGTGCTTAAAACGATCTTGCTCACAATTTAATCAAACACCTGCAGCCTGTTTTCTGTTACAATATTAATAATTAACATCAAAAGTTAAATTAAATTAGGAGTTTGATAATCACCATAAAATAGTGATGACTTGTCTTGGAAGCTAAAAAAAGGTGTAGCATTTATAATACATTTTGAAAGATTCTGGCATTCTTTCTTTATTACCTAGACTAGATAATAAACACCATGTAGATTTGCATTCTGGATGTTTTCCTGTCTCCATCTCTAGATGAGCCAGAACTATGGAATGGTCGAATAGTAAGCCAGAAATCCAACGAATAGTAAGCCAGAAATCCAAGATTATAACTCGAAAATTCCGAATTCAACCAATGGTCGAGGGACGATATAGGGTCTTCTCTATGACCTGAAGAAGCTAACCATTTCCCAGAAGAACAGAGTGACACAAAAGAAAGTCAACTAAAAGCAAGTAAAGTGACAGCTCGGTCCCGATCTCTGAATGTGAGCTGAACAAACAAGTTAAAGGGGATCAATAAGCATATAACATGGAGCAAAGGAAGATTGACCATGAGCTTTCTATCCAAGAAGGTGAGAAGTACTTGATCAAAAGTCCAATAATGTAATAAGTGACAACTCGGCACCGAGTTGTGAGGCCCAACTCGGTACCGAGTTAACTACCGACTTGTGAACATGGTCAAGATCCTCTTCCTGAAGCTTCTCCTAAACGTTAGGAACGTGACTAGTAAATATCGAAGCATGTTTCGCTGATCTATGTTTATAAACAGGAGGAGGGGAGCACTAATTTTCCTTTTTCTAGAATTTATGATTTTACTCTGTCACTATGTTGGATTCTCACTGATTATGAGCACTGAATTGTAAGAATGCAGTTTATAAAATCTCTGAATATCATTAATAAAGTTCAAGTGGACGTAGGTTAGAGTTTATCCAAACTATTATAAATTGTCATGTATGATTTACTTTGGTTTTCATTTAATTCTCTATAATTCTAATCGGGTGTTTGTCCAACTTTTGATGCAAATATTTTGATGCTTTTATTGAGAAAACTCAAATTTCTCACTGTTTGGATCTATCCTTAACCTTTGGATTTCTATAATCCATGAACTAGATCTATAAGTATTCATATGGTCCGTGATTATTTAGATTTTCCTTAAAATCTGTCATATGATCTACAAAGGCAATGGCATCAAGGAAAAGTTCACTACCTCCAAACCCACCAACGAAGCAGAGGATGATGTTCTCGGCATGGAGAAGAAACCAATCAGCCTAGTACGTAGAAATTCAAAGTGCATAAGAAATGGTTACCAGGGTTGATTTGGACAAGACGACGAGGGAAATGAATGAAAAGCTAATGGAAAGCCAAAACGCTGTGATGAAGCAGATGAAAGGAACTATGGAGGTTAGGACCTAACTATCCTAAGATCATAGGAGAAATAGAAAGGAATTGTCACCTTTCGATTAAGTAGAAGATAGTTCCTCCTCATCAGGCAGAAACCACATAGAAGGAAGGTAGAAAATGAAGGGAAAGGAAGACGAGATTTCCAAAATTGAAGTTGGAAAGACTCGGGTTGGTAGGACACAACTCGATGTCGAACCAACTCTATGAGTCGGTACCAATCATGCCCTCCAAGTCGCGAATGACGATACTTTTGTTAACTTACAAGATGATGTTGATGCTGATGATAGCCCTATTACTAGCGACCAGAATGGTGGAGTTCAGACGAATACCATCGTACGTCATGTACAGATAGTAGAAATAAGTCAACAGGGCGAATGGTTCTCTTAGAGATAGGAGAATCCATATATCATGGAACAAACCGAGATGGTTTGTGGAGCCAAACACTTGGAGCATGCCATGATGGTCATCGTTCGGCCGATTCGATAGAACCAGAATTTTAGCTGATATGGTGAGGTAGCCGATAAATGAAAATCGGCATTGAAACAATGATGACTGGGTTCTTCTCCTAGAAGGATGTAACGACCTCCTTTTTCGACCCTCGAATCCCAACACTAATACGTCCATGATATTCACGTGCCGAACATCCAAGTGACGGAAAGATCAATTGGTAGGGTAAAAGAAAAAGAAGAAAATGAACAAGAAAGAGGAGAACGAAAACATTATAATCTCATAGCGGAATGATAACTTATAATATCAAATGATAGTACACGATGTTACGATTGCTGATATATACAGACACAAAGTGATGCAGCGGAAATAAATACCATGGTAGATAATCATCCAACTGCTCTCCAAAGCTAGACTGTGTCCACATGTTTTAGTGGTTTTTGTAATGAAAAGTTAATTTAACTTTATATAACTCCACTTGTTTTGGTGGTTTTTAGATGAAAAATTATTTCGTTGTATGTTGTATCTTTTTTATTTGACACCATGCTTAATTTTGAACATAAAAAAACTAAAAAAAATTAGAAAAATTTATTCAAGGACAAGCAAAATAATTTTGAGCTAGAGCAATCCAATCTTAAGGCCGACCATGTCCATTCATAGGGCCTTGGGCTGTAGCCCAGCTTGTTCAAGTTCACGAACAGGTCTGGTCTTGCATTGTGGACGATGCTAGCCATCAAATAGGAATCATAACGACTTTTATAAGTCGCATAATCAGATAAATCGGTGACACATAAATATTCTGTACAAAAATATTTTTTTCCATTTTACAGTACAGTGCATGACATATTGATTTTGAAAAGAAATTATGATAATATTTTTATACTACTGAAACACCAATCTTAATCATTCAATTTTAAAGTTCGAAAGCAGTCAGTTGAAAAAAACATAGGCAAGAGCTTGGAAGAAAAACCGTTCTTAGATGGAAAACTCGAAATGACATCATGTATGAACTATGAAAGTAAACATTTTGTATGGTCAGATTTAGAAATCACGATTTATGAGAAGATATTCTTCTCGACGGCAAAACCAAAAGTGGAATTATAATTAAAGCCGGACTAGATTTGCAATATTGAAATAAAAAAATGCTTGCATGCGTGCAATATCCAAATTCTAGATCATTTATTTATGATGGGAAGCAGTAATAAAGCAGACGAATGAAAATGAGTCAACTTTTTCCATTCCCAATTCAATTTCCAAATTCATCATCTTCGATTACTCTCAACTTCTCCCACACCACGCGATTGTCAAGTAAGCGATACTTCCCAGAGGTAAAACCCTAACCTTTTCTTCTTCACTTGGGTTCACTCAATAAATTCCGGCATAGATTTGTCTCTTTTTTGTTTCTTTTATATTCAATTACATCACGTTAGATGTGCTCTCTTCAGTCTTCAGTTGCAAAATTCTGCTCAATTAATTTGATTGTGTTGCCTTATTCAAGGAAGATTGATATACGTGTTTTTTCCTCTTGTATGGATTATCGTAAATGGACAACAGCTAGCCTGTCTAGCTCAGTTGGTAGAGCGCAAGGCTCTTAACCTTGTGGTCGTGGGTTCGAGCCCCACGGTGGGCGATCATTTTTCCTTTTACGCCCAACCGACCGTCCCTCTTTCATCATATTGATTCAGGAAGCTTTCAAAGTACAGTAGAGTTTTTGTAGGTTTGGGTTTTGAAGGTAAACAACGATGTCACACTTTTGTGCCAGTTATCGTAGACGATGAAGTTATCCTGATTATGTTTACATGTTTCAGTTGAGCTATTTATTCATGACATGACCATTAACGTAATATAGTAGTGATGTTAGGTGCCTAGCTCAAATACTAAAGACAATATATAAGCTAAATCGATTGGCCCACCAATTATTGCCTTTTCCACCCACAAAAATTTAAAACTAATAATCGACTTTTTTGCCACTTATTATTTACGTATATGCCTTTTCACATTCTCATCTCTTTTATGTCTTACGGTTTACCGTAAAGAATGAATTCACCACGTGGTCACGTGGTTGCTGAAAGATTCACGTTAATAGAAAATGTGTCCATGAGGTATCCCACTTTTGTTTGCAACGTGTGGATCATATTTCCACCGCTCTTCAGTGATGTGGTATGGTAACCAATGCCAATTAAAAGAAAATAATAATGCAATTGAATTACACACATACAAACACATATTGACTAGCTGCAAAAAAAATCACAAACAGGAACTAACACTTTCAACATCACAGTGCAAGGTTGCTTAATGAATCTACTACGATCACAAATAGATACTAGCTGTAAAAAAACCTCAAATATGTACTAGCTGCAAAAATACAAACACGTTCACATTGCTTAATGAACCTGCTGCAATCACAGTGCAACATTCAACATCAAACACATACTAACATAGCAAAAAAAATCACAGTAACATCCCGACTTGGTTCAACTTTGCTTGATCCTTCAACTTGATTTTTAACTTTTCTGCTTTCTTGCTCTCACACGGCGGTCTCTCTCTAAAGTTGTTAGTGGATTACGTAATGCTTTATCTATAAACAAAATTTATTTTTAGAAGCAAAAAGACTACTGTATTAAAAAAAGCAGCACATTATTTCTTATTTGCGGTAAACATTGTTATCAAGCAACCACATAGCATACAAACTTGAATGATCAATTAGGCCAAAAATCCAGAAAAAGAAAAAGAAAAATTGAATAGAAAATACTTTATTTATGCTTAGATTCGACTTCTCTCTCCATTCGAATCAAAAATTAATTGAAAACTTTTTTTTTCTATTTATGTGTTTTGAGGAGCTAGTTAGGGTTTGTGCAATATGTTTTTGGAAGAAGGAAATTGATTTTACAGTAAGGAATGGATTAGACAGGGTAAACGAAGGTAGTGGCAGTTTTGGAAGAAACTGAAGTGGAAAAAGAAAAATTGGGTTGTGTGCTATATTTTTATTACTAGTATTAGCCCAATATATAATATTCTTCGACAGTCTATTTACTATTTTTGTCAGTCCTTGTCTGCTCAGGAGACGATTGATTTAAGACTTTTAAGTTTAAATTCAATATTTGTCCACATTTAACGACCTCAGGATTTGATCTACGATTTTACATGCTTGCAATTTCTCTGTAAACAATGAATTATATAATTAACACTTCGCCAGATGATAGAACCAACATGATTCCATGTTCATTCAATATAAACTATTTTTCTTCTTTGTTTCAACTGTACATTTCTGTTAACAAGATGGATGGATAACAGATTGGGAATCCTTATAATTTATTTTTCTTCTTTGTTTCTACTGTTCATTGCTGTTAACAATTATAAAAATGGCACCAAGTTTGTTAATATCTAACCTAATAGTGTTCTTCCCTCTATCTAGCCTAAAAATGATCTTCCTTGTAATTTTATTTTCAATGCAAGCAAGCATACTTAGATGGTCCTGATCTTCTTGCAGCCATGCTTACAGCTCTCACGCATTTACATACAGCAACACGTACAGTACCAACGTAGATTATGTAAGACGAGGGCATATAGGAGGTTATTCACATGTGATGGCCCATAATCCAGATATACATGGATATATCTTTTGTGCTCAGACCATAACCAACAAAATATTCTATTCACTCCACCCTCCTTCATCAGTGGCAACCGAGCGAATGGGTGGCACAACCAGAAGAGGCGGAGAAGTCACAGGCTGGTTTGGAAAAAAGTTTATAACCGTAAATAGTTTACCGTTATTAGTTTATAACGGCAAACACTTTGCTGTTATAAACTATAACCCTAGTTATAAACTTACAACGGCAAAGACTCTGCGGTTATAAAACTCAACCTCTGTTCACTCAACCAGCCACAGCGAAACGAACAAGGCACACCTAGTTGCTCCATGTCTTTGTTTAACAACTGTACAAGTCATTGTTGATTGTGTCCTCATGAGTTTGCTATATGCTGGCCCGGCCCTTCTCCAAAGCAGCATCTCCTTGAAATCAATCTCGGCATAAACCGGCTGGCGATTGGCGAGGCGAGGCAGCGACGACAACTCCATCTCGGCATCATGTCCTTCAAATCAATCGACACAGCGACTCCACATATCAAAGACTCTAATCGACGCAGAAGCACAAGTTGATCTAATGCACAAATTCAACACCATTTAGGGCACAAATCTAGCACGGTTAAGTTAAAATTGGATAGTAGTTAATATTCATGTTTTTATCATTTTGGAAAATTGGATAGTGTTTAGACTTATAAGAACAATATTAGCTAGTTCTCTATTTTTTCCAAACTAGAGTATTGTGTGTACAAAATGGTCGGAGATGCTTCAAGTGGCATAAATGTAAAAAAGAGTGAAGGATAAGAGGTTTATAGCTCAAAATTTTGACCTGTGATGTTGAAATCACTGGCAGCATAAAGAAAACGGTGATACTGGTGAAATATTTGTACTTAAAAAGAACTGAGATTTGGCTTTTTTAATTTAAATAGAAATATATTTTATATCCAGATATAAAGAACAAGAACGAGTAATGGCAACATTTGAGAGGGATCTGCATCTGCCAATTAGTTGTATTGATGCATCTGAATGGTTCCTTACTAGACTTAAAGGTGTCAAAGACCCAGAAGCTAAAAGAAAATTCATTGGAAGTTAATTTATTTTTATTTTTGTTGATTTTTCACTAGAATTTGAAAAGAAATTAGTTCGAAAAAAAAATCTGCTTTTCTTGTTCAACGAACTATATATCTAAATGTTATCAAGTCAGGCTATCCTGAAATTGAAAGTTCCTTTCTCATATTAGTAATTTGCAAGATATGATCTATGAATATGAATGTTATCAGTAATGTTGCATGTCAGAAGGTTAAAAAATATTCCTAAGTAATTAACATTAATTTTGTTGTGTATGACTTAAATTATTGTTATAACTTCTCATTATTTATAAACGTATAAACTATTTTGATGGTTTAATTAATGATAATAGCATATTTTTTGTACAAGGATCCTGTTTTCGCTTTTGGCTTAGGAATCAAAACTTCTAGGATCGGCCCTGACTATGTGCTAACCGATTGCCACTAAAGCAGTAGATATTTAATAGAGTGAGAACATCTTGATGTGCAGGTTAGTCCAACTAAAAAAAGGTTTTCATCTTCAGAAAATTTTAAGTTCGATCAGTTTACATCGATTGTAACTAGACCTGTCATGGAATAGGTCCGGGTAGCTTAAAATCCGAACCTAAGCCTGGTTACTATAATCGTAACTCGAGCCCAGACCGAACCTGCTAGGTATTTCAAACTCATCACTCCAGCCCGTACTGTCAGATTTTTGAGCCCATCGGGTAAAATTGTCTACTGGATCAAAATGTTGATTCTATAATCGAGCAATTGATACAGATGGAAAGAAGTGTGTAAATTAAGCTAATCTAAAAGGTTTATCTTATGACATTTCTGAGTTTACTAATAAGAAAATAATTGGCATTAGTTGGTTTGTCTTAACCCATATCCTTTTGGTTTTTCTATTACGTAAAATATATGCTTGCACTACACCAAAACAGGAAAATTCTGACATTTATAAGTGTTACAAATAATTTCAGTAACACTTTTTAAGTGTTACTAATGGACTGTGAGGAATGGAGCGGCCAAATTTGTAACACTTATAAGTGTTACAAACGTACATATTACTAACACTAATAAGTGTTGGTACCTAAATATTCGGTGACGTTTATAAGCGTTGGTAACGAAATATACGGTAACGCTTATAAGTTTTGGTAACGAAATATACGGCAACGCTTATAAGTGTTGGTAAAGAAATATACGGTAACACTTATAAGTGTTGGTACAGAAATATACGGCAACGCTTATAAGTGTTGGAAAATGATTATTTCGTAACACACATATATATACCAAAACTTAAATGCAAAGTTTAAATATAAACACTCTGAAAATAATGATTTCCATATCACAAATAATTCATCATACATATTCAATGAAAAGTTTAAACACTCTGCAAATGTAGTATAATATATCATAAACAATTATTTACATATCTAAAATACCACAATGTCATATATTCAGATATTATTACAATATAAGCTTCAAAAAAAATTCAAAATACACTTAAAGTTTAACTTACAGTTAACCTAACCATTCTCGATCATCCACTCCAAACTCTAATGGTTTTGAATATTCTTCAACATCCAATACAACAATCCAAAGTGTCTGGCCATGAATTTGAATCAGTTGCCAGCAATAACTCTTAGAGGTTGTAGCTTGGTTTCCTTTGCCTTGTGCTAGGATCGCTACACATCTAAAATGATACAAAACAACTCAATCAAATATGATGCAATTATACCTACATTAACCTTCATCATAGTCGAAGTGTTAAATTAAATTCATATTACAAAACAACTATGCTGAAGGATGCATACTGAAGTGTCAAATCACATGCATCTATTTTGTCATCCATAAATCATTATAAAATAATATTTATGCCTAATACATGACTCAAAAAATAAGTTTTGTCAAAGATTCTAAATATTTTTGTTTGTAAATTTTACGTTTATATAGAAACTACCTCTATGTTTCCAACTTCTTCCATTGCCTGTCTGTGATTACCCTCCACGACAATTTAAATATAAAGTTGAAGGTGACGGTGCTCTACTACTGGTCTTAGAAGCAGCAGACATGCCTTCACGATTAGACTCTTCCTCTTTTCTTGCTAATGCTGCTTTAGAATGAAGATAAATGATTTAGGGAGGAAACATTTATATTATCCCACTTCCAAAGAGGAAATTAAGGCAACATTTTTTTACATCGATGATTCAAAGTCTCATTGTCCAGAAGGTTTTGCTTCGAAAAAATTAAAGCTGCATAGAAATGATATAAATTAAATCTAATTCTTACAATAGCGGAAGTTTTCATTAATTTCCATCAGTCAAAAGGAAAGAATCACACATTCACATCTGATTCTATCAGATTTTATTCCAGTTAGGAATTAGATGGGAATATTTTGCTAGTCATAAAGTGGCCAAAAAATTTATGGAGACTAATAAGTTTAGTAGATTTGCAAAAGTTTTATGACATCGTTAATACGGAGTTTATCTGCCGATGCTGTGGGCTATGGGTTTTCCTTATGGTCATATCTAATACATTAGTGCATTCCAACTCTAACCTTTTCAATATCAATACAAGGTGTACCAAAGTGGTTTAGTGGATCAAATAGAGGATTACGACAAGGGGAGGAGCTTTCCCCTTATATTTTTGTGTGGCAATTGAATATCTATCATTGAGGCTAGAAAGTGCACCTAGATTAAAGCATATTGTACCAGTTAACTCAGTGAAGCCATCTATCTCTCATTTACTTTACGCAAATGATGTCTGATATTTTCTACCTCTAACCGTATGAGTGCTCAGAGTCTCAGACGATACCACATATTTTACATGATTTGAAATCCACTTCAGGCTTAAAAATTAATTATAGAAGTCATTATTTTTCACTGAGAGTTTTGGTTATGAAGACCAAATCAGTGGTAGATTACAGATGAATGTGGGTGCCTTACTAGTTAAATATTCTGGTTTTCCCCACTCCTCATAGTATCTTCACTATTGAGAATGTACAAGACTACTGCAAAGAATAACTAACAAATTAGAAAACTGAGATAGTAAATTATTGTCTATGGCCAGCAAATCTGAAATTAGAAAATCAAGCATCACTCCTATGGTATTATATTGGTTGTTGATCCATCATAAACCTATTGCTATGATAAAAAAAATTGATAGCTTGTGGTAAAGTAAAATTTCTTGGTAAGAAAGACTCACTAATAATAGCAGGAACAATTCAAAGGCTAAATGAGGTGCTGGTTTGAAAAATGTAGAGGAACTAAACGACACTTGTGCTCTAAAATTACGTCAGCAACTAGCGAATAACAATAGTTTTTAGGCAATCCCTAATGATAATAATATGTCATCCATAATGAAATCGATGCTTAAACAGAAATGTTGGACTCAAATGTATTAAAAGAGTTATAGCTACTGGTATGGAGATTTTCATTATAGTTTGATCCTAGGTTGAATAATAAAATTATGGTGGATCCACTGGTTTTGATAGAATTCATATAAGTGGTAATAATACTCTTAATGTGAAAACATAGTTTGATAATGAATTTCAACCAAACTTATATTTTGGAACTATGGTATTAGTGAACTTAGTTTCAGAAGTTGAAATGAAAAAACCTTGTGAAAGCAACTAGTGGTTATGATTAGAACAAAAGGACTTTGATTTCAAGCAAACTTGGAATCACGTTAGACAGGAGTATGACACATATGAATGGTGTATAACCATGTCGAACTCCGTAATTACTAGGAAAATGTCCTTACGTGCATATATAAGTCTTAAGTTAAATAGATTAGATACTACTGAAAATTAAATATTTGGGGTTCAGTGGATCATATTGTCATTCAGTTCTTGTATAGTTATACAATTTGTATAGACACAATTTGAAATTACGTTATTGTGAAATAAGAAAAGGAATCGCATTTGAGCAATCTCAAATCGCTCCAATATAAAATGTTGAGTCAACAACTTTAGGTTATAACTTTGGTATATTTTATTTAAAGGTAGGTTAAACTAGCAAAAAAAGATCAATATTATATGTTGTATATCCCTATAATTCTCATTATACCTTTTTTTCCATTACAGGCTTCTTGATGGGTCAGACTCATAATATTCTAGTGAGTGCATGGTTTTAATTTATATTATTCTTAATATGTATATGTTTTTCTAAATTCTTAATAGATTAGAATTAACAACATTGAGTTTAGTAGCGTTTGTTTGATTAGTAATATAAAGTCAGATAAATGGAGTGAATGCATCTTTATTTGTACTGTTCTGCATATCATTGATTCATTGCTAACAATAGTCCTGTATATAGTTTTGAACGAGACTACACTCGAGAATGCAAGGAGATATTGAACTTAAAATTTTTTGTTGCAGATTCAGTAGTAATCATTATTTTATTTTTATTCTATTTTTCTACTATAATTAATAAAATATCAAAATAAATTTTGCAAACTCTTAGTAAAGCATGTATGTTATATATATATTTACCTGTTAGAAATTATAAGTACTTTTTTCTATGCTTTGTACGTCTTATTGTTATTAATATACTTGTAGATAAATTTTACAAGGGAAGTACTTTTGTATTCGCCCTGTAAGTCTTAATTTTATTAACATGCCTATAGACAAATTGTACGAGGGAAGTACTCTTGTTTATGCCTTTTATGGTTAGAAGTTGAATTTGTCAATATTTGGTTCTCTTCCTTCTCAGGTCAAAGTTAATAATAAAAAGATACATTATTTGGAAAACTTGATAATAGTTTAGAAAAAAATATGTTAATTAATTGTAGGTTGTTAATGAGGAGAATGGTATCGCTGCTTTTCAAATGGACACGGATAATATTCTATATTATATGATTTTCTTATATACATGCTTTTAAATTGTCTTTGCATATAATTACTTGAATATCCTCCAGCATCCCTATTCATATTTAGGGATTTTCTCTAACTAAATTTAGTAATTATCCAAAACTTAAATGACTCATTATTTACGAGTGAGCGACAGAAACATATCAACTCTGACCATGAACATGTTTAAATTTATTTGTTACAACTTACAAGTGCTAGTGGATTTCTTATTATTGATTTTCTAGTTAAAAAACATAAAGTTACTATCAATTTTCCAAACTTCAATCACCATTCTAGTTCACGCAAAGTGTGTTTGTACTGGTTATATATCTTCTTCAATGTTTCATTTTAGTCTTTTCTTTCTATATGAAAAATGGATATCATTTTTTAGTGCAGATATCTATGACAATTCAAGAAAACGTACGACCATACTAACAATCTAGTGCACAAAGTACGTAGAAATTCTACTAGGAGATAAACAAAAAATCATTGATTTGGTGTAGTGGTAGGTACTTTCTATGATAAATTGTTTTTGAAAAGACAATTAGATCAATTATTGCTTACTTGTTCTAGTTCTTCATGATATGTTGTTACTGAGCTTACACTTACAATCTTACAAGCAAGTAAGGTATTACTCACAGCACAACCTTTATCAGCAGTGTAACCAGACGTATGTTCTTCTCAACATGCTAACCATTTTTGACTATGCACTGCAGTATGAACCTGTTAATATAACACATGAAATATAAGAAAATAACAAACAAAACTAATCATGCTACGTGTAGTTACTAAGCTTATTAATTCTTTATACCATAGGACTATACATAAATGTGCAGTAATTACTCGAACTTTAAATAAATATTATATTATTCTATTCATACATTAAGCTTAAAAATTACTGTTTATAACTTACGCACGCTTAGCTTCTAGCTACTCCTATGGATAAGGTGTTTGTTAATGGTGTATTCTAGAACTAATTATGGATGACAATACTGATCGGTCCCACAATATAGGGAATATTATTATATCTAAAATGATTACAAACACTTAAACATGCAAGCTATGAAAGGATTACAAACACTTAAATCATACAAACATTCCACAGAACGTTGAAAGAGTTGAACATAGAGCTAAAAGAAAAAGACAAATACTTGCAAGTTGTGAAAAAATATTCGTGCTATAGATAAACTACTCTTTCAACAACGGATAAATTTCTAATTATTACTCCATGTTTTTGCCGAAGAGCTAAAACCAAAAAGAAAATACTTGCATTCCCAACTCCTTAATGAATTTCGATACAGTCTTATTATTCACTCCATGTAATTGAAAAAAGAAAAAGATGAAAAAAAGACCAAGCTTTAATGTACGTTCAATGATTTCAATTAACCAATCATAAAAATATAAATGCTCTCACCATAAGTTGTATGGATTTTGCTGGCCTAAATTTGGTATCCTGACTTTTGTGCTTTAACCTCTTTATCTTCCTGTGGATGATGTGAATTAAAGTAAAATAAAGCGGCACATAAGAATTAAACAAAAACAAAAACATGTACGCTTTAACCCTTTTATGGGAAATGTGTCTACCTTAATCATACTCACAATGAATAGTTTGAGGAAAAAAAATGGAAAAAAAACCTAAAAATCTTCCTGTTGATATTTATGAGATTGAAGAATTATGCATCATAATTCAATTCATTACCCAAGTCTTAAAATACAAACTACAATAACAGTAGTTCAGGTCATTCCGCATAATACTATATACGTAATAGTCGATCTGCTATCAATAAGGAGACTTGAAATAATAACATATTATCATCATGATCCATAACTGGATTAATAACTATCCATAGTAAGTTATGAATATGGATTTCATACTGAAATATAAAAAGTTACCATAAGTTTACATAGCAAGGATAATCAACTACCTATAGTAGCCATCAATCATCTACATAGTTAAGATTCACACACATTACAAAGCAGAATGATTAGTCATCTAATAAAGTATAAGTATCTTAATACCGATAAATCATAGCTAATGCAACAATAACAATAGTTTCTCAAACCATGTAGCAATCATCATGAGTAAAAATTGGTTTCAAGATACAGTTTAATTTACACATTCATAATTTCATACTTGAACATAAAATGAAAACAATCAAAAGAGTTATTTACAGATTCTCGTAATACATAACAAATTTTTGCTGAACTTCTTGAATGAAACAATTTTTTTTAACACTCGGGTAAATCAAAACGGATTCAAACTAATAACTATCCGATATTCTATGAGTAAAAAAGAATAAACAATCTTTGTCTAACATTTTTTTTGAAGTTCATTTCTCTGAATAAACAAAATTGACGAGATTCTGAAGTCGTGATGTAGTGAATCGAAATCGCAGGAAATCTAAAGTCGCGTCGCAATCTAGTCATGTTGTCGATGTCGTGAATAAAAGATGGATTGCGATGTGTTGAATCTGAAGTCTATGCCATGACTCTCGATATTGCCAGCCGTCGTCGATGTCGCAGCCACGAAAAGCCGCTTCAATGTTTCATGGAGAAGGACGGCTCCAGAAGCCACTCGTCATCGTTGAAGTCAAGAGAGTGGAAACCCTAGTCAAAAAAATAATAATTTTATGCGGCCTGAAACTGATGGAAAGTGGTGGAAGCGTCACAAAACATATCATATGTAAAAATTATGAAACACTCCACTTTTCAGCGAATTATTTACATGTTTACCAGCTAGTATAACACTTATTTGTGTTGTAAATTATAACCAATATGTTGCAATGTTTATACATATAACTATTTATTTTTACTAACACTTTTGTAGGTACCCTAACACTTTTTTACTGTTGGTAGTTTATAACATCTATAAGTGTTGGAAATTGACATATATAAAATGTTGCAAAATCACTATTTTGGTGTAGTGATGGGTAATCCTTAATAGCATAAAAGCAATTATCTTTAATAATATGTACATGGGTTATCATTAATCTTATGAATGTGGGTGTGGAAATTAGGTTGAAGGGCTTCTATTTCTAGGTAATAAGTTTGAAGGGCAGCACTTCCGACTAATTAGTTTTAAGGACAATTTAAAGCATAATGATAAATTCACTTATCTTTTTAAATTATACAGGAAAATGATAAATCCTTTTATCACTATTTCTGTATCACTGAAAATGATAAATTCTTTTATCTTTCTTCTATAAATGTCCTTAAAACTAATTTTTCAGAAGTAGTGTCCTTAAAACTTATTACCATGCGCAAATAAGCCCTTGAAGTGAAAATTCTTAATGTGGGCTATCACCACGGTGGGTTAAAAACCTAGGTATCAAAAAATTGACCCACAACTTTGTGGGTTCTATCATTAAGGATTAAACAACATTAAGGATTAAAAAAACAAAGACATACAGACGATTTGGAAGACTAATAAAATAAAGAAATTGTAAGAATGTTTTACCAAAAATTGGTATGATGATCACGAATCTAATTAGAGCGTGTATCACGAAGGTAAGTTACGAAAGAAATGATTTCTATATTGAATATAGACGTTTCCTAAGATTTAGATTTTGGATGTTCAAATGAATATTTTTTGGAAACTCCGACATGTATATCCTGCTATTGTTAATGGACTTGGTGTTTGAGTTAAATACTATTTTCAAAACACGACCCATAAAACATAGTTTCCATGATAACCATGTGGTTTATTTTAACTTCATTTTCGATCCCTGCTTGCTTAGATGGCCTTAGTCCTGTGCAGTTAAAGCGGGTTCTATGACGATAGAGATGCAATCGCTATGTACACTGACTAACAGTTTGGTCGGCAGCAGAACAAACACGGATGATAAGAACTTACCATAATGGTAGTCCACGACGAATTTAGAAATGTTTGGGTCCGGTAAAGTTACTGTTTCCTTGAAACAATATTGCCTCCTCCACAGCATTCTTGATCAACTGTTTTTCAAGATGAAACGGACCGATCTCTGCAATTCTGATCAACAACAAACTCAAGAGAGATTGAAAAAGAAGAGAATGGAGAAGTATACAAGCTTAATAGATTATTTTGTATATTTTTGTTCTTTTGTCTGAAACCCTGTCTGTAGAGTTTTCAAACATCTATTCAATAAAACGGCAATGTGATTTGGAAATGTGGCGACTCTTTAACCGATCAACATGACTGTTAAAATGACTGTAAGTGCTAAGTGCCTACAGGACACTTGAAACTGTTAAATTTTGGTGATACAAAATCACAAACAGAGGGAAATAAATATGCAAAAGAAAGAAAGAGAAGATTTTGTTTCCTCTAATTAATAGGCATATTTGAGTATGTTTATTTCTCTTTCTAATTGGCTAATCAAATTATTTTTTGCCATCTAATATTAACTTAGGCATTAAGTAATTGATTATGTAAATAGAGACTAAAAGAGAGGGTAAAAGTGTGGTGGAAAATCTATTTGCTAATTTTCTCTTCTTCACCTTTGTTCTTTTTCTTCAACAATTTTAGCCATATAAATATTTGCTCCCTTTCTCAATTTGGTTATTGATTCAATGGTATTTTGTTTACTTTAGCTTTGTTCTGTTGATCGTAAACTAAATTTTGGTGAATCAATAAAGTGGGTGGTTGGGTGGAATATTTTGTGTTATTACGTTTTGATTTAAATTCCGTCTTGTTTTCGATCCAAGTTATCGCTTTGTGATTTGGGTGACAAAGATCCGTTGATAAAAGCTTCTATAAAGCACTACTATTTTCATAAAAGTTTGGTATTGGAGCACATATCATCGCAAAACTTAGAGTAATTTTGGTTTGAGAAATTGTTGACGTGGGATATGATTTTGTTTTCGAAGATGGCTATCTTGGATGGGAAAAATTAGGGTATTTGAAAGCCTAAGATGGATGATGTTCTGTACCTCAATGATCTTCATGATCCGATTGATGGAGATGGAAAGAAGCCCTCTGATGTAGATGAGGGAAAATGAAAGAAGATGGATAAGAATTCGATTTCTTTGATTCGTTAGTATCTTGATGATTCAGTTTTCCATCATGTGGCTAGTTGTGAATCCGCGAAGGCTTTGTGGGACAAGTTGGTATCTTTGTATGATTCAAAGAGTGCTACTAGTAAGGCTTTTCTGGTTTGAAAGTTGGCACAACCAAGATTAGATGAAGAGAAGTCTGTTGTAGAGCATTTGAATGAATTTCAAGATGTAATAAATCAATTGGCAAATATGAAGGTCAATTTTGATGATGAGTTATAGGCTCTTTTATTAATGAGTTCGCTTTTAGAAAGTTGGGAAACTTTGGTTGTTTCATTGAGTAATTCCAATGCTAATAGAACTATCTCTGTGGAAACTGTTCGAAGCAGTCTTTTGAATAAGGAGCTTAGAAGAATAGGGTCAGGTATGAAATCAATTCAAAGTGAGGCTATGGTGGCAAGGGACTCAAAGATAGATAAAATTTGAAAGAAGGACGCTAATGGTAAAGGTGTTATCACTTGTCATTATTCTAATAAGAAAGGTGACATACGCAACAAGTGTTATGCTTATAAAAGAGATCAGAAAAAGGCTACGCATTGTGATACTAGTAATGATGCACATGCAGGTTTTGCTGAAGGTACCGATAGTGATGCTTCTTGTGATGTCCTCTTTAGTGAAAATAAGCCTTGGAAGATGGATTCGGGAGCCAGTTTTCACATTTGTAGAGATGTGAATTGTTTTTCTTCTTATGAGAAGAGTGTCGGCATGATTAGGACAACCAATGGAGAAGAACTACCGATTTGTGGTATTTGATCTATCCAATTTCGTATGCATGATGGTGTGATTAGAGAAGTCTCTAGAGTGAGACGTGTGCTCACTTGTTTGCGTAATCTTATTTCTCTCGGTCAGTTGGATCGCCATGGTAGCACTTATGAGACTCAAGGTGGAGTTTTGAAAGTGAAGAAAGGTGGTCGTGTAAGGGTGAGAGGAGTATTGGATGACGGAAACCTCTATAGTTTGGTTGGTTCTGTAGTCGACAATGGAAAGCGAGTGACGGTTCAAGGACTTATTCCACAATAAGGTGGGTCACCGCTTATGATTCTAGCATTGAGGATCATATTTTTGACAGGATTCTTCATGTTGATTATGCTCGTGGGATCGATAGTGATCAGGTAATGAGCTCAGATCGAGTGATAGACGGGTGTCGAATTGCAAAATCCACAAAGACAAGACGGAGTTCTTTGTAGCATTACAAACGTTTTTGAGACCGGATTTTTGTGGTGTACCTCATGTGGGAGATGCATAACTTGCACACGGTGGTTGAGATTTGTAATTTAGTGTGGTTGAGATATGGGGATTTGTGATATATCTAGATATGACATGCTTGACATGTTGGAGATATATGATTTGGTATCAAGGTGGAGTGTTAAATTTTGGTGATACAAAATCACAAATAGAGGGAAATAAATATGCAAAAGAAAGAAAAAGAAGATTTTGTTTCATCTAATTAATAGGCATATTTGAGTATGTTTATGGGCTAATCAAATTATTTTTTGTCATCTAATGTTAATTTGGACATTAAGTAATTGATTATATAAATAGAGACTAGAAGAGAGGGTAAAAATCTGGCGGAAGATTTATTTGCTATTTTTCTCTTCTTCATATTTGTTCTTTTTCTCCAACAATTTTAACCATATAGATATTTGCTCTCTTTCCCAATTTGGTTACTAATTCAATGGTATTTTGTTTACATTAGCTTTGTTCTGTTAATTGTAAACAAAGTTTTAGTGAATCAATAAAGTGGGTGGTTGGGTGGAATGTTTTGTGTTATTGCGTTTTGATTTCAATTGCATATTGTTTTCAATCCAAGTCACCTCTTTGTGATTTTGGTGACAAAGATCTGTTGAAAAAAGCTTCCGCAAAGCGCTACTATTTTCATAACAGAAGCGCCCATTCGCACATGCTTCACGGAAGTGGGAACGCACCACCCCTTATAGTCCACATGGTGGTTCATACTCTTTTGTCTTATAAAAATCATGGTTGTTTCCATATCTTAGTATATAACCACTTACATTGTCACATACCTGAAGATGCGGGACTATCCCTATTTTGTAGGGCGGTAGTAGCCTATTCTTTAAGTCATTTAATACTTCGTTCATTTTCCCAACACGAGATGCAAAAAGTTATCCCAGGATAAGGCGGAGATATAGCGGAAAGCAACGGAGATGCAATAAACTTCATTACATATAAAATTAAATATTAACTTATCTTCATTCTTACATCATTTGTATACGAAAAAGAATTATTGTTTAATCCTATATAACAAAACCGAAGAATATCATGATTTATGCAGGCTAGATTTGGTGACTATAATTGATTTCTAATTTATATTGAAAACTTGAGTTTTAAAATTAGGTATTTATCCTAACTTTGTTGAATTGGTTTAAAAAAGAATCAGTCTATTTCGTATATTAATGTTGCTAAAACGGTTGCTAAAAAACCTTAACTGAGCAGATGCGACGGAAAATAGCGGAGCTTAAAGCGGATGCATTGTTTAATAGCATTAAATTAAATTAGAATAGTGGTCGAATAGCACTATGCACTATGATGGATATTTTGTGGGACTCTAACGGAGGCTTAACTCCACGGCCTTGGTCTTATCATCGATCTTCCATCTCGCAGTCTTTGCATACTATAATGTGTACAATAACAACATATATTACACAATAAACGGGCTTATGAGTGGCTATTTGAGATTGCTGCTACAGTGGTTTGTTTAATGTGATACTTTCAGGTTTGATTTATGTTTGGTAATAGCATCTTGTACTATTCTTGTCGTCTTGTTCTTTAGTTTTTTTACCATTGCAATAACTGATAAGAAACCTAGGCGCATATGCAACAAAAGAAATTTGTGATTATGATGTAGATGTTTCCAAGTACTTCTATTGATGATTTGTAAAATACCATGCTTGACACTCACAATGCTCTTGCATGTAAAATTGAACTTTAACATGGATAGGGCTGTTAGTTTTGTACGAGTCTGTCTGATGTTCGTGTCCGTGGACAAAATACGTCCATTCGAGTTCATTCGATTTTTAATTAGGACACGAGCTAGGACAAGAAAATTTGTACGAGCAAAAATCTCACCCGTTCCTTGTTCGTTCGAATTTCTTATAATTCAATATATCTTCTATGTTTCTCAAAACATATATGACAACTATTTGGTTGGTTAATTGAGTAAGCATTCATAAAATGTTTATACTTCAATACACATTAGTAAACATAATATAGCTGATGGAAATTTTATTAAACAACATAAAATTTGATGTAAATAGCAATGTTCGTCTGTGTCCGTTCGAGTCTGTGTCCGAAAAACGTATGTACAAGTCTATTCAATTACATTTAGGACATGAGCTAGGACAATAAAAATTGTATAAATATAAATCTTGTCTGGTCCGTGTCCGGTCCGATTTTATTTAGGACAGAAACTGAACACACCTCTGTCCTGTCCGACCAATTTACACCCTTAAATATGGAATGAAATTTTCTAATTCGTAATTAAAATACAGTTTGGACATTTTGTTCATTAATGGATATGAAATCAAATTCATATTAGGATCTATGAGTTTTGTACAGGATATGTGAAAATTGTAAGTGAAATATTTTTAATAAAATATATTGTATGCGTTATTTTGCTTTTAAAGAAAAAAGAAGAGAAAGAGAAGATGAAGTGAGATTGAGAATAGTGGTTTTTCAAGAGAACGCTGGACCCTTTGGTTATACTAAATAATATTGCAAAAGTGAGCGATTAAAGAAAATAGTAGGATATGGCATTATAAACCGGTCTACCAATTTCAACTTATTCTTCATATGCGACATGATTATTTAACCAAACCTTTATTTGAACAATTCGCTGCATCATTTAATTTTATTCCTTTTGTTTAACTTTTGTCCAATCGTCTCTTCTCCTATCAAGTGTTGTTTTTCTAGTTATATTTGAATACTTTTTATGCATATTTTTTGCTTAATTCTGTATTCGTTTCACAAATATTTGCAAAACATCGTTGGTTGTAAATTTTTTTGCAATTCTCTCAAACAATAAATATTTGCAGAAAAACTCAAAAAAACCTGCAAATTATTGCGATTTAAACTGCAAATATTGCAAAGTGCTGGATTTTTGTGACTATGTGCAAATTATTGCTATTCTTTTCCCATTTATTTTCCAAATATTCCTCGTTTATGCAAAAATGAATGAACTCGGCATTGTCTACATTTTTTCTTAATTTTAATGTAATACCTCTTTATACTTTCTTATATTTATTTTGGTAATGAGTTAGTTGGATTTAGTTGTTGATCATTGAAGATTAATTTGTTTTTGGAAGAATGGTGTCGCGGTGTATGATTTTAGAGATTAAGGATAATATAATCATTTGGATCGTATAATTTCAAAAAGAGGAGGGGAGTTTATATGATTTGATCGAGATGGATGTTTTGTGATTTTAAGGGGAATTGTTGACTGGAAAAGCATTTTGGATAGAAGCACCAATAGATAAAGGAAAAATTGACTAGAAGAATAAAAGGGAAAAAAGGGACAATAGTTTAATGTAGATTTTCAATTTTGCACAAAATGGGCTTCTTTGTGTCCTAAAATTCCCATAATTCCTTATTCCAGTTTCATTTGTTCTCACATTAATTCAATCCCTTTATCTTCCTCCAAAATTAAATCCAACTAACATCTCATCAAATCTGCTGTTTCTCACTATTGTCATCTATTTTCCATCATCTTTCACTCCAAATTACTTGTTTATTCCTCTTACAACCACAGTTCTATTAACAAAAAACTTTATCCACTCTTACAAACTGAAGGTGATTTCTTTTTAAAATATTCCAAGAATGAAAAGTTTTGGGGATGAGATAAAGACTAAGAAGGAGAGTGGGGTGAGTTTTCATCCATCATGTTTAATTTTTAACTAAATTCTTACTAAATTATAAGATAAATTTTTAGATAGAAATTATGTTTTGTAGTTTATCACATAAGATGAATGTTTTTGAAAAGATGCATGGAATTTTATGTAAAAGGGAAGATGAAAGATAATAGTTGTAATAACTTGTTCTTGGTAGTACCAAAATCAATGTCTCACATCAACGCCCGACCTTCGAATACCACAAATGACAGATTATTGAGGTATAATTAAAAAAAACACTATATAAAGGCATAACGATATAATGCCATAGCGGAATGATTATCAATGATATATTGAATATACACAAACAAAATAGAAGGGACAATATATGAGAGGCTGCATTAGCGGAAGTAACTGTTAAGCAAATACCGATATAGAAAATGGAATAGAATATCTGATATAATAAGTCTTATATACAAATAACATATGTCATGTACTACTACAAATATCTAGTGTGTGTGTGTGTGTGTGTGTGTGTGTGTATCCAAGTATCATCTTTGCCTCCAAAGCTCCAGCTGAATCGCTCTAATAGCGCATCCACAAAAGCACTCGACTTCCAAACTACTCAGTCGAGTACCCGAGAGTTGTCATGAAATAAACAGACAAAGACAAAATACGGGTTAGGTATAAAGCCTGGTGTGAGGGAAACTATCTCAAAGTATTGTATAGAAAAACTATATATATACAAGGGGAACTACTAAGGTAAGTCGGTCCTCTTCACAAATAAGTCTCAGGGGTAACCTGAACTGCTCATAAACAAGCAAAGTTAACCCATAAAAAATGTACGAAATCATACCATAACCTGTTCTTCTTTTGTAACCAACGAGTGAGCGCAACTAATATAATGTGACGGATACGTAACAATATACCATGATAGGGTAACCCAATATGCTAATGATGAGACAATGCAAATATCACAATTCAAGCATATCCTAGAATACACAATAATATTATCAGCCAACTAATAACACACACAATGTAATGATAAGCGATAGAAAGAGAATATAAATTGATACTCATCATTACCGATGAGTAGAGTCCACGTTAGACTCGTGTCCAAGATAAATAGAGTCAGTACCTAAATATACCATAAACCCTGAGTTGCATCCTTAGTGATCGGTAGATCTTACCGTACCCCATTAATGAGCATAAGTTATATACGACCTACTCTAAATATCTAAAACATGAGTCTGCGTTAGACATCGATCGATAATTCAAATTATCGTGATCCAATAATTTCCATCGGGGGTCCAAAATAAATAGAGTCAGTACCTAAATGTACCATTGATCTCGAGCCACATCCCACTTTAACAGAACTCACGTGGATCTCATTGTATCCCTATAACGAGCATAAGTGATCATGACCTACCCTGGATGTTTGAAACATGTCTGGACATCCTTGTACCCCTATATCGAGCATAAGTGATATATGATCCACTCGTAGATGATCGTTATCATTTCCCCCTCCTAGTCATCATGAATTCCTTGACAAACTCGCATAATGCCTCTACAAAAGAGGGCGATGGGCATGTCACATATAATATGCTATTGTTGGAACTAGGCCAGCTTGCAGCGGAAGAAATGAGCGAATTTCAAAAAATTTAACCATTTTGGATCTTTAACGGGCCTATGAAGTCTAAATATACTTAGAACTTTTCTAAGTTTCTTTTAAATAAAACCAAATTGTATTTAACTTCATAAATAAAGTTTCACTTTAATTTAATGTGTACATAAGTTAGAGTATATCAAATATACTCTTATATACACATTTGTGTTTAAATTTTACTTTTCGAATTTATTCAGAGAAGAAAATATTTTATTTCCATTCTCTTAACTCATTCAATTAATGAGTGGGTATAAATTTATTTAGAGAATGAAACTTTTCATTTTCTTTGTCTTAAATTATTCAATTAATGAGGGATCATAAAGTAAGATAGCGAAGACACTTTTCATATCCTTACCTTAATTAAATTATATATTTGATTAATAAAATAACATAATGGCTAATCTAAATATGGCATGAACTGTAAATATATCCACAGCAAATATTATGCAAGTGCAACATATATGGAGTGTGCATAGTCAGTGGTAATTGATATGTATACATAAAATAAACAAGAAAGAAAAAATGGAAATAAATAATGGATGACGAGGGTGATTGATGCAGTTTCCCTTTTAGTGAACTTAATTAATACAACATATTAATGACAATCAGTAGGTACCATAATGTAAGAATATAGAAGATAAATAATGAATTGTATGTATACGTTATTATCTTAATTAAATAAGAGAAATTGTTTCATACTATGACAACATACAACATATGTAAAATAAATTTTATATGAACATATACAAGTAGATCCAAAAATGAATATATGGATTTCAATCAAAGTTTTCTAATAATATAAATTAGATAGTTATTACAGTCAATTTCAAAACTTCGATTTGTCATTAAAATTTATTTTATTCATATGTAAGTACTTAAAGCAATAAAAAGTGCAAGTAATACATACATACATACATACATACATACATACATACATACATACATATATTAACATCCAAAACTAAAATTACACTTTGTCATAAAAGATTAAAACATAGATCTACAATCGAAAAATTGTATTGATTTCATATAAATTTCATTTTTAACTCTAGATAGAATTCAATCAATAAACATGAAAATGTAAATTTCCAGTTTTAAAGAAATGGAATTTATTAAATGCTAAAACATAGAATTAAAATAAAACATTGTATTTTAAAATATATAGATTTATTTTCAATTTACCAAAGTAAAGAAAAACAGCTAATCAATTCAAACATGTAAACATTCAGGTCTGAAGAATTACACTTTAATTAGAATGTTTAAAAACATAGATATACACTTAAATATTGTTTTAAAAACATAAACAAATTTAATTTTGCACTATCAAATGAAAACTCAATCATATCAATAAACAAATAATTCAATCAATTTTTTGATCAAGCAAGACAGTAATATATCATACAAATTATGAAAATCAAATTAAATTTCCATCAAACATTGCAAAATCACCATCTATATATAGAAAATAACATACCTTTCTACTCAATCCTTAAAACACACCTTGTTGATGTTGCCTTTGATTTGCACCTTGAATGAAGAATGCTTCTAGATCCGATTGAATTACCTTATGATGTTGCCTAGAAATCACACCTTAAATGATGATATCTTCTTAGATCTTTAATATCTATGCCTTATCCTTGCAAGAGATGGATGAACCATATTTGTTTTGTTTAATTTGATCGTTTTATTTAAAGTTGAAAGATTTTGGAAATCTGTTTTTTTGTCATGGAAAGTTAGGAAGAGAGAAAGAGATAAAATGAATGAGAATGAATCATAGATACAGAATGAATTGGAAAATATGTTTTATTTGAAAGAATGAAACTTTTCTCATTCTTTAATTAAAACTTCCCTAATTAATTCCTCTTGATTGTTTTTCTCTCTCCAATCCTTTCTTTAAATGCATGTTGTCAAATGACATACAATTTTCATAAATCATGTCATCAAATGACATAAAATTTACATAAACCATTTCATACATTTATCTTTAAATTACATTGATATCGTATACCAATGCACGCAACTATAACTTGTATAAATGCATTAAAATAATTACAAAAAACTTTCAAACATCAAATAAAGATAATTAATATTTCAAACATCATATGGTTTTCCAAAGAATTCATTATTACGGTTGTGCGACTTCAAGGTGTAAATTCAGTTGGCAATTAATATCAAACTATTTGAATATTAATGTTCGCACGTCACTTAGTAGGTGGTGTGACATTTTGATTGAATTTATCGCTTACGCATCTTTTGGTAAAATCCAATTTTACTTATTATAAGCGGTACCCGATAGTGACAATTATTTACACCAATTCTTTTCGACAAAACTATATCACATTAGGACTTATAGAATTTGGTAACGGTCAAAATTTCAGTATCGTCCATGTTCAACTTTATAGTCCAAACACAAAGTCATTGTTCAATAATAACAATTATTATTAACCGAAGAACTCTGGCTAGAGACTTTGACTTTAAGTTTACTTCAGTTGACAGCGATGCTAACCTCATATAACCGAGGAGACAAATCCTCTCTTGAATAGTGTTCCACTTCCAATGCTTCCACTCGACCCAACTATAGTCGTTCGATGGATGTCGTGCCATGATTTAACTATAATCAAAACGGAGCTTCCACATTGAAGATCAATAGTATTCTCAAGTCGAGAGAACTATGTAATTAGTCACATCGATATTCTCTGCTTGACGTTAGTTATATTAACCAATAGAAAACTATCGAGTGAGTCATTCAACAGTTATCCAATAAGTATAAATGCGTAACCTCTTGGTGCCCCCAGTAGTCATGCGTAATACACTGCCCAACATTTGAAGAGCGTTATGTACTCTAGTTTTAACGGATACATCGATATCCAGTTTAATGCATTTTGACTAGGAATGTTTAAAATGATACATTTGGTTCATTGTGATAAATTACTCATAGTTACAACACTTTGTAACTACTATCACAAAATATACCATTTATGGATTTTCTATTAAACATGCTTCTAATTAAATTGATTAATTAATATAACCACTTTATATCAAGTAAATAATAGAAAGAAAATACCTTTATTTTGAACAAGATTAGTCAACTAGTTAGAAATATGTAACAAATTATATAATTTCCCCTAAGGCATACCTCTAACTCTATCAATCTCCCACTTGCTCTTGGGGTCAATTATGAAATCTTATTCCAACTTCTCCAATCAGTTTTCTCAAAGCCAATTGGATCCGACCCTTTGTGATTGGGTATGTTATTATGTTTTAATTATCTACCCTGTCAATCAGCTCTCTCCGATGGTGATAAACTGCTTTATTATATGGAACGATTCGGGATATGTCTCTCGACTTCTTGTGAGATATAAGTTCTGTTACAAACTATAGTGCGACATTGTTATCATATAACAATGTTACGAGATTCTCAACATTCGGAATCGGCTCGGATATAAATTTGTGCACTTATATTTTTTGTATACATTGTTTTTATCGTAACACTATTCAACGCGATGTACTTTAGCTTTTTTCATTGAATCAACCATGGTCTTCCATTTGGAACATTTCCAACATAAAAATTCTTGACTTGAATTTATTATTGACAAACTATACTCAATATCACTTTGAAGTTTGAGTCCGAACACTCTTTCATAAGGATTTTTTGTTTCGGTAAACAATTCTCTAGTATTTTCATAAATACACAAGAACACTTCAAACAACCATTTAGTGATATCAATTTGGATTTGATATTTGCTTCATGTATCAAATATATAAACAAATCACGTTATCGTAGACAACATAACATGTATGATAATTTTTATTGCCAATGCATAAAGAACTAATCTCACATGCTCCATATTAGACAATTTAATAAGGTATCTTTGCATATCAATTGGGGACATTCCTAGTATCTTTTATATTCATTATAAAAGACATCATTTACACTCTAAAGTTGAGCATTAAAACAACTAAGGTTGATTTTAACACAAGTGCATCGTTGAAATCAACAATGTGTTGTTATAGTTTATAAATATCAATGTAACTTTTAACGTTCTTTCTTATGAACACATGCTTCCTTTGAATTTTGATTGATAATCAAACTATTTGATATTTCTATCATTTTTTTTTTAAATTTTGATGCTTATAAAATGATACTTTCTATTATTTCTTGGATCATATCCAAAGACCCACACACAAAGTCATACTAGGTGGTAAATTTGTGAGTAAATTCAAATTAACTTGAACATGTTGAATACTGAATCTGTTACGCTAATTTCAACAATTGAAATTTGCGATATTGTTATTATCAACATTGCTTATTTAATTCCAACTGCATTAGTCTTACTTATGAGGACACAATCGCGGCCAATGAATCACATACCTTCGGTTACGACTATCAAAATCATATTTTGATAGCGTACTTGGAATTCTTTTGGATTTGCGCATCAACCGTATCATAGAGTCAACACTCTTAATGGTTTAATTAAGCAACCGAGGATTATATATTTTCGATATTGATAAGAAACTCATAATTTCAATTATGCGAGAATACTTATTAAACACTCTAATACGATGTTTTCGTTTAGGTTAGTTAATTTCATTTCATCTCATCTAATTAGTTCTATCTATAGATCGTATCTGTTTCCATTTTACTGCAGTAATTCCTTAAATAAATTCCTTCACAATGAAGTTTGTATTTCTTGAAACAACAATTGTTTCTTAGTGCAACAGAGTAGGTATACATAAACGTTTTATAAGTTTCTTTATTTATAAAAATGATTTGGTTTTAGTTTACAAAATTTACGTTCAAAACATAAATATGTCATCTAATGACAGTCTTTCCCAAAATCCTTTTGGGCAGATTCATACAAGTTCCCTTATGAACAATTATTACGTGCAATCTTTTGACTTGCACAACCTGCCAACTCCTTAACTTAGGATATGTTGGAGTTTCTTATAAACCCTTATCTTGTGTGAGTTTGTAAACTGGTTTGTAAACTATTATTCAGATGAAATAATATTAATCTTGTGTACTACTCTTAAATACATGACCTTATAGAAAGGAACCAACTCAACTTCACTCACAATTAATCGTACATTATCCAATAAAGTTCGATTATTTCTTATCGATGCATCGTTATGTATTACATGGCGGAGTGACTTTTTTAGATTGAATCTTTATTCATTTTTAGGTACGTTTAAAACCCTTTCCAATATACTCACTCATTCGATTAAATTGAACCATTTCTATCCCATGTTAATTTATTTACTTTTGTTTTCTACTCTATGAGTTTACTATAAATATACTACATGTGTATCAAATACACATGTCCATGTCAGTGATAACTCATCGATGAATATGACGAAGTACATGGAACTATTTTGGTATTAATAAACTTACGGTTGCATACACACACACACACACATATCAATCTGAAGAGTTCATCAACTCTTATGATTCTCCCACTAATAGGATGCACAACTCTTCAATTGTTAGTGATATAATTAACCAGTGTCATATGATTCATAATCATATAATAAAAATTATTTCTCAAAGCTATGACTTAGTCTATAATTCCAAAATATTTGTACATAATTTGAGATGATTTTGTATTGTCAGTGCATCACTTTTGTTGTGAAAACAATTACCACACCATAGTTTTTATTTCATACGAATATCCATAATATTCATATTGAAATATAGCTATTTCTATTTCTCGTCAATTACCGAAAAAAGTCATTACTTCATAAATAACGTTTGGTACATTTTATGATTTTTTTTTCATAATACGATGCAATCAATAAGTGCTATATGGTATGCTCTCTCTATTTCTGTCACTGCTATAATAGCGTACTAAATTTGGAGGCTCATCATCCACTTAATACATTTTATTTATTTCATACTGTACCTAATTTTACAGCGGAAAGTTCTTTGATCAACTATCCTAAAATCAAAGAAATAAATCAAATAGAAAACACTTTTCTATATGAATGTACTTTTTGAAATAAAAATCATATTTATTATTCCAATGTTAAGTCAATCATAATTATTACAATTCTCATTTCCGTTGTTTCTTTATGAAGTAAACATGATGATTCACTCTCATCATCCCAACTATGCCTTAGATCATATCTACTCTTGTATATTCGCTATTATTTCTAAATGGTCAAATCATTCAAAACAAAACCCTTACTACAATATCATAACAAACTCTTTACAAAAGTGCATTTAGTTATCCTTAGCTTTTAAGGATATTAGGTATGTTCCGCTTTACTTAAACTGATCAAACTGACATTTCAGCGATTGAGTACTTTGATTTACATTGTAGTTTTGGACTAGTGTTATGTTTAACATGATACCATCATTTTGTAATCGGTCAGATTGAACACCCGATCTCACACCAAGGTTTTGTTTGGTTTTTCGGATAAACTAATTTCATCAAAATATAGTACACCAAAAACTTTAACTGTGACGACCCTAAATTTTGGACAATTTAAATTGAAAATATTTAATTTATTTCTAAATATTTGAATAATGGTTTAGCTTGAATTCCAAATATAACTATGAATTTGGCGATTAAATTTTAAAATTTAATCTATTGAAAAGTTGGATAAAAATTTGAATCTTCAGTTTTAAGCTGATTAAAAATATTTCAAAGGATTGTAAAATTCATATTGATAATAATGAAGATAATAGAAACTTCAGAATTTAATTTAAAGTGATTTTTTCACTTTCGGATTATATCGTTTGAATCGATATTTAAAAAATAGCCTTCCGAGACATAGTCTTGAAATTCAATGAAACCAGTTCCATTAGATCCGGAATATTGTATTATTATCGGATTTCAATTTTCGTAGCGTTTGGAGTGATCGTTTGGCCGTACGTTAAGTAAATGCGTTGAAATTTATATCGAATTCAATTTAAATTTAAATTTATATTTGGTCGACATCAGTTGAAATTATATCTACATCAATACTTTGCCTTCCCCATCAAAACACTGTAGCTAGGCAATGCAAACACGTTAATTTCAAATCATGTCACCCTTTTTTTCTTTACCTCACGCAACCTTTCTATAAAAGAAACAACTCGTCTTTGTTCCTCTTTTTTCAAACAAAACAAAATCGCGCCGTTCAAAATCATGGCCGCTTTTGAGGAAAAAAACGACAGTCTCGTTCTAAACAAATCAAACTCCTCTCTAAAATAATTTTAAACGATTCGGTCATTTATCGAATTCGATTCGAATCGAGGTTGTGTTTCTCTCGTCTGCGGTTCCGATCGAGATTTCCCTCTTTCCTTCCTGCTGTTTGAAGTCGATCGAGTTCGTAAACCAAGGCGCGGAGGCACGTTCAACTTCGTGGAGGGTTCATGAGTGACTCCGTTAAGCCTCGCGAGTTCGATATCGCGTTCGAATGGGTTCGTGTAGGGCTTGATTAGGAGTGCACAACAACGTTGTGATGGCAATGGAAAGCACGACTCAGGAATCGACGAAGTCGTGGGATCTCGAGCAGATTGATGGAGTCGAGCACGCGTGCGATGCGCAGCGGCATCGTGTTGAGGTGGGACGACTCCGTTCGATCTTGCTGGACTTGGCGCCTCTTAGCAGCGAGGTATTAATTTAATTTAAGTTTTTATATAGATTAGGAATTTTGATTTAGATACAAAAAGAAATGCAGTTTTCCAATTTATGTATTTAAACAAGTGCAGAGAAATAATAATACAGTAAAGTGTATAGATAAAGAAAAAATAAAAAAATGTGTATGTGTGTTATAACATATGACTTTAAAACAGAAAATAATTACAGTAGTTGAAGAAAAATAAATGTTTGGTGGTTAGTTTATTTTATTAATCTATTCAGTCATTTTAACTACTAAAAATAATTGATCAAAAGGGGATTTGTTAAAAATATGTTAGTTTAAAAATCAAAATTGTTAGTTGATTAAATTTATTAAAGAAAAATGGGTTTAAGAAATTTAAGTATTAGGTTAAATTAGGTAAATCTATTAAATGTGAATTTATTATTCGATTTATTTCGAATATTATTAAAATTTTATGATTGATATACAAGGTCTAAAATAGTGAAGGAATCAAGCCGAAAATGGAAAGGGATTGCGAAACAAAAGCAAAGGTGAGAACTTCTCACTCAATCGAAATTGTTTCGATTTAAATTTTAAATAGTTAGATTTAAAATTGCTTGATTGTGTGACTGAATGATAAATTATTATCTGTTGCTTTGAAATAGACCCTATGCACCGTATATTAAGCGGATGTTATTTATTAAACACATATACTGCGATATTCCATCTTGAAGTGGAATTGGTATTATATATTACTTGGAGTTGATTTTCCTGCATTATATAGCGGATGAGACCCTATTGCGCCGCATAATAGCGGATAATATTTTATATAAACCCATGTACCACGATATTCCGTATTGGAACGGAATTGGTATTGTGCTAACATCTGTGGATGCAGGGAAACAGGTTGGAGGGATCCAACTGGATTCCTCAACAGTATTGATTTATTTACAGATATTTGAGATATATTCTGTTATCATATGATATATGATGTTTTGGATGCCGTGATTGTTATATTTAGTGCTGTTGCAGCATTGGGCCTATTTTGGGGAAAAAATGTTTAAGTGATGATTTTCAAATTTAAAAGGATTTTAAAGTGATTTTTGGAAGTATACATTTTATTAAATTTTGAAATTGATTCATTTTAAATAAATAAATGTTATAATTTTAATGTTATAAAATTTATGATTTTTTAGAAAATATAGTTAAAATGTGATTTTAGAAATGTGGAGTTAATGATTTTATAAAATAGTTTAAATTGAGATTTTTGAATTTTTATAAACGGTTTATATAAAAGATTTATAAAATCGATATTTATAAATTAAAAATATTGGAATTATAAAACGAGTTTTTTTGTGTGTTAAAATGAAATAATAAATGGATGGATTTAGTAAGTAAATGAAATTTATAGATTTATAAATTGAGAAGTTATAAAATGAATAGATTTCGTAAAGTAAAAGATTTATAGTTAAATTTACTTATAATATGGATTTTGGCGTGTAAATGGGATATGGATAGAATTTGTTAATAAAGTGATTTTATAAGTTGGAGTTGTTATAAAATATAAATAGGATTTATAAACATCGTTTTATAAATCCGAAATCGACTTATTTTGATAAGTCAATTATTTTAGATTTTAAAGGAAATATATTCGCGATTTTGGATGGTGGATAATCCTTTAAATAAAATGTATAGAAAAATGTTGAATTTGGTTAACGAAGAATATTCACGATTTTGGGACAGTGAATAATATATTAAAGTATTTTGAGAAAGTGATATTTTAAATAGAATTAAAACGATTTGAAGTTGTTTTAAAATGTGTTAAGGATCGAAACCATAGGTTTCAGCATTTCATTGTTGAAATAGACGTTTTCGAGAAAAAAAGGGAAAAGATAGACTATAGCACTGTTGTTATAGTAAATGATTTTCGAAAGGAAATGTTTTATATAGTATTGGGATTTATATATCTATCTTAATCTCGAATCCCTATACTAGTGATTTTGGGTTGTCGTAACGGTGTTTTACGCAACATTCGTTTGGACCCAAATAAAAGTGTTTAAGAGAATGTTTTCCTTAAAGAAGGAAATATATACTTAATCGTGTTTTAAGTATATCGAATATTTTCTAAGTATTGTAAATAAATGGATTTGTGAATTACTTATTGTTAAATGAGTATTTGGAAATGTTTTCCAATGTAGAAATTGAAATGGTTTAGAGGATATATCTTTTTAAAGATAAGTTGAAGCGAATATTTGGCAAGTTAATTTAATTTTATGGAAGATTAATAAAAAGGGCCTAGTGATTGTTATGGTGCTGGATATTTGTTTGTTGGCCTTGATAGTTAAATAACGAACTATCAATATTTACCTTTAAATGGGTATTTGTTATGATTGCTTGAATTTGAATGCTACGCTTATTTTGAAAATAAGCGCTCGTTATTCGGTTTAGCCGAGAGAGGACCTTTGTGTCATAAATCTCATTCTGAATAGTGATATGTCGTAATGGATAGCATTTGAAAACCGGTGTTGAAGACCAGATATTTTTGAAAACGGAAGGATTACCGTCGAATGTCTCTGCATCTGCTGATCTCCGATATAGAGATTTTATCACCCTTTGTGATGGGAAGTCCGCTCGTGATTAGTGAATATCCGGATTGCAAGGGCTTCTTTGGAAGTGCCTTCGGTTCTGTTCGAACCCAAAATGGACTTGTATGGATGTGTGTCTGACATTACAATTTGAGATGTAAAGCTGGTTTCTATCAAATATATTTCTGTTGGTGGCGGAGAGTTTATTCTCTTAGCTTAACACCCTTCTCTGAGACGTACAAGCTCAAAGGTTATGTAGTTGATGGTTACTAGTGATATATTCCCAAATTGGTAATGTGGCATACGAAGTGCTGTTGAGCATTTGTTGATCAAAGCGTGGCTTTTGTATAAAGCGTAGCTTTGTGGACGAGACTTCGTCGGACCTCACACCCCGTAATGGTCAAAACAGGAAAGATGCAGCAAGGTTATTAGGGGATAGCGCCCACTTAGTGTATGTCATTTCCTTCTGGATAGAGGTGGTATTATGGTATGGAGCCCTGATACTTAACCTATGTTGTGCTGCAAACTTATTATTTTGTGGTTGTTGGTGAATCCAGGGATTTAGGTCGGTTACGACCGGGGGATGGCATATTCGTGTCAGTAGTTACCCAGCTAGGGGTAACCCGAACTTGTGTTGGCAGAGATCCGGTTAGGTTCTCGGGGCATCTTTCCAGAGGCGTACCTATGTGGCAATGTGAAGTTCCTTGGCCTGACCATTAGTTGGAAATCCAAACTCCAATACGAAACCCTGTACGGTTTTAGTTATAGAACTTGCCATTTACTTATGGTGGTCACCACTGTTTAGATGGTAGCTATAGTAGGCATAGTTCGAAATGTCTATGTTGGCTAAGATTTATATCATTACTTTCGAAATGTTTTCCTACACTTTGCACTTATAGTAATAATATCAAATAAATCTTTCTACGTATCAAGCATATTTGACTATCATAAGGAGAAATCTCCTCCGATTCTGCGTTTGCATTGTGCGTGCGTGCGGGAGGCCTTATGGTAGTCTCATTTTCTAAAAGCATTACGAATCTAATTTTAAAATATTACTTTGGTGATTTTTAAAGATAAACTGTTTAAGTTCTCACACCAGTCCCATGACTGACCTGGAGTTTATTGTTTCCTTCCTAAACTCTGGGTGCCCACCAATTTTAACATGGGAAGTCTAGAGTCGGGTTATCAGGTCATTCTGGAATTCAGGAGTTGCTGTGGAGATCAGGAGCAAGCTGGATGGTTTGGCGTATCAACTAGTATATAGTATTTCTTTTCCGCTATTTGTTTGTACACTCTGATTATGTAATGTAATGTGATGTAATGTAATAACTAATATGATTCTTTGTTTTAAAGATCATTCATTTATCTATTATAGGTTGTTCCGATGTAATTATGAGATTCTGATGTTGTTTCTGTTGCTTTCTTTTCTTCTTTCTTCTTCTATCTTCTCCTCTTCTTTAACCCTAACGGTTCGGTTTTCCGGCCTTCGATTGCTCGGCAGTTGACACAGTGGACGTATTAATGTCGACTTTCGTGAGTCGAAAAATCGCGTCGTCACATTTGGTATCAAAGCATTTGGTTAAGTGACAACCTTGGCTCTGTTGGGAATTACTCATTAGAGATATAGTCAGCAGTACTCTAGAATGATTTTGAGTGTAATAATTGGTATAAGCGCATATTTGTTAGTGAATATAATTTTTTTATTGTGATGATTGGTTTGTTGAGTGGTATATGGATTCTGGTCGATATAATCTGTACAACTCTATCGATAGGGATCTCTAAAAACTTGTACAAAACAATTCGACACGATATTGTTTTAAAATAGGGTAAATGAAATAATTTTACCCAAAACTATTTTCGTAGATAAAGGAAATAATCTTTTTAAATTATTATAGTATATGGTTGCTTGATTGTTAGGAAGTGATAATATTATTATCATTTGAGTAGGAAATTGAAATCATAACTCCAAAGTTAAGAAATAAATTCACATACAACTGGAATTTATGAATATGAATTGTAAATGTGATTTATAAAATTCTAGAGAAGTGTTTGGAAATGTTTTGAAAAGAATTTGAAAATTTTGGAGATTTGGAAAGTTCAAATCCCTTTTGATTTTGAAAATGAATTTCAAAGGTTTTGGAAAAGTGTTTTGAAGGGATGAAAGCTCTAAACTCTTTTGGTCGCTGGAAAATAATTCCGACAATGATCGCGACATCATCGGTGTTCATTTTCAGGTTTCCAAAAGAGGAATTGCCGCTAAGTTGTTTTAAATGGAAGTGGTTTGGAATTTTAGAAATTCAAAAGATAATTTGAATTGATTTCAAAGATGATTTTTGAAATGTTGAAAAGACTCTGGAATCCTATTTAAAATATTTATGGCAATAATAAATGAGTTGATAACTTATACAATTTGAATTTTGATAGAATAAATTTAACTTAAAGGATGGAGTTAAATTAAAGTAAGTATAAGTGAATCAATTAAATAAAGTGAATTTTAAAAAAGGTCTAAGGAGGCTAAGTGAAATAATTACTTAAAGAAAATTTATTAAGTTAAAAATAAATTTGGGGTAGTAACAAATAGAGTTGAAAGTGTAAATTGAATTCAAATGAAATTGGAAATGTAAGATTGAATGAAAATGAATATATAACTTTAATAGTAAACTAAAGATGATATAAGAAGTAAGTATCGAAATTTTGTAATAAAATGTGCAAAATGATATTTGAATATTGTAATTGGATATTATGGCTAGCAGGATATACAAGTGTATTAAAAGAAATGGAATTGGGATTTTGATTTCAAAGATAAAATTGAATTTTTCGACAAAAAGGTACGTATTTCATTTTCAGTATGAAATTTGGTGATTTTCTTGTCCAGCCGCTTGGCTTTTTGTTTTCTTTTGGGATTTGAGGGCCTGTGGTGCCATTTTGTAGTCGTATCGAGCTATCTGCATAAAGGAGACGCTGGCGAAATTTTTCGAAAATTTAGAGTGATAGAAATTTTTGAGAAAATTTTGAAAGTTTGAATTTGAATTTGAATTTAAATTTAAATTTAAATTTGAATTGTGAAGTAAACAATATTGTTGGAAGCTATGAAAGATTTTGGAAAATTAGTTGAAGCAATAATAATGGGTCTTTAGTAAAAAGATTTGTTTTGGAAAGTTGATAAAACTGTTTGGTTTGGAAAATATTAAACGGGTTGAGGATCATTCTTCCTAACTTGTAATTTCGGGACGAAATTCTTTTAAGGGGGGAAGTATGTGACGACTCTAAATTTTGGACAATTTAAATTGAAAATATTTAATTTATTTTTAAATATTTGAATGATGGTTTAGCTTGAATTCCCAATATAACTATGAATTTGGCGATTAAATTTTAAAATTTAATCTATTGAAAAGTTGGATAAAAATTTGAATCTTCAGTTTTAAGCCGATTAAAAATATTTCAAAGGCTTGTAAAATTCATATTGATAATACTGAAGATAATAGAAACTTCAGAATTTAATTTGAAAGTGATTTGTTCAGTTTCAGATTAATATCATTTGAATCGATATTTAAAAAATAGCCTTCCGAGACACAGTGTCGGAATTCAACGAAACCAGTTCCATTGGATCTGGAATATTGTATTATTATCGGATTTCAATTTTCGTAGCGTTTGGAGTGATCGTTTGGCCGAACGTTAAGTAAACGCGTTGAAATTTATATCGAATTCAATTTAAATTTATATTTGGTCAACATCAGTTGAAATTATATCCACATCAGCACTTTGCCTTCCCCATCAAAACACTGTAGCTAGGTAATGCAAACACGTTAATTTCAAATCGTGTCACCCTTTTTTTCTTTACCTCACGAAACCTTCCTGTAAAAGAAATAACTCGTCTTCGTTCCTCCTTTTTCAAACAAAACGAAATCGCGCAGTCCAAAATCATGGTCGCTTCTGAGGAAAAAAACGACGGTCTCGTTCTAAACAAATCAAACTCCTCTCTAAAATAATTTTAAACGATTCGGTCATTTATCGAATTCGATTCGAATCGAGGCTGTGTTTCTCTTGTTTGCAGTTTCGATCGAGATTTCCCTCTTTCCTTCCTGCCGTTTGAAGTCGATCGAGTTTGTGAACCAAGGCACGGAGGCGCGTTCAACTTCGTGGAGGGTTCGTGAGTGGCTCCGTTGAGCCTCGCGAGTTCGATATCGCGTTCGAATGGGTTCGTGTAGGGCTTGATTAGGAGTGCACAGCAACGTTGTGATGGCAATGGAAAGCACGACTCAGGAATCGACGAAGTCGTGGGATCTCGAGCAGATTGATGGAGTCGAGCACGCGTGCGAGGCGCAACGGCATCGTGTCGAGGTGGGACGACTCCATTCGATCTTGCTGGACTTGGCGACTCTTAGCAGCGAGGTAATAATTTAATTTAAGTTTTTATATAGATTAGGAATTTTGATTTAGATACAAAAGGAAATGTAGTTTTCCAATTTATGTATATAAACAGGTGTAGAGAAACAATAATACAGTAAAGTGTATAGATAAAGAAAAAATAAAAAAAATGTGTATATGTGTTATAACATGTGACTTTAAAACAGAAAATAATTATAGTAGTTGAAGAAAAATAAATGTTTCGTGGTTAGTTTATTTTATTAATATATTCAGTCATTTCAACTACTAAAAATAATTGATTAAAAGGGGATTTGTTAAAAAAATGTTAGTTTAAAAATCAAAATTGTTAGTTGATTAAATTTATTAAAGAAAAACGGGTTTAAGAAATTTAAGTATTAGGTTAAATTAGATAAATCTATTAAATGGGAATTTATTATTCGATTTATTTCGAATATTAATTAAAATTTTATGATTTATATACAAGGTCTAAAATAGTGAAGGAATCAAGCCGAAAATGGAAAGGGATTGCGAAACAAAAGCAAAGGTGAGAACTTCTCACTCAATCGAAATTGTTTCGATTTAAATTTTAAATAGTTAGATTTAAAATTGCTTGATTGTGTGATTGAATGATAGATTATTATCTGTTGTTTTGAAATAGACCCTATGCGCCGTATATTAAGCGGATGTTATTTATTAAACACATATACCGCGATATTCCATCTTGAAGTGGAATTGGTATTATATATGTACTTGAAGTTGATTTTTCCGCATTATATAGCGGATGAGTCCCTATTGCGCCGCATAATAGCGGATAATATTTTTTATAAACCCATGTACCGCGATATTCCGTATTGGAACGAAATTGGTATTGTGCTAACATTTGTGGATGCAGGGAAACTGGTTGGAGGGATCCAACTGGATTCCTCAACAGTATTGATTTATTTATAGATATTTGAGATATATTCTGTTATCATATGATATATAATGTTTTGGATGCCGTGATTGTTACATTTAGTGCAGTTGCAGCATTGGGCCTATTTTGGAAAAAATATATTTAAGTGATGATTTTCAAATTTAAAAGGATTTAAAGTGATTTTTGAAAGTATACATTTTATTAAATTTTGAAATCGATTCATTTTAAATAAATAAACGTTATAATTTTAATGTTATAAAATTTATGTTTTTTTAGAAAATATAGTTAAAATGTGATTTTAGAAATGTGGAGTTAATGATTTTATAAAATAGTTTAAATTGAGATTTTTGAATTTTTATAAACGGTTTATATAAAAATTTATAAAATTGATATTTATAAATAAAAAATATTGGAATTATAAAACGAGTTTTTTTGTGTTAAAATGAAATATTAAATGGACGGATTTAGTAAGTAAATGAAATTTATAGATTTATAAATTGAGAAGTTATAAAATGAATAGATTTTGTAAAATAAAAGATTTATAGCTAAATTTACTTATAACATGGATTTTGGCGTGTAAATGGGATATGGATAGAATTTGTTAATAAAGTGATTTTATAAGATGGAGTTGTTATAAAATATAAATGGGATTTATAAACATCATTTTATAAATCTGAAATCGACTTATTTTGATAAGTCAATTATTTTAGATTTTTAAAGGAACTATATTCGCGATTTTGGACGGTGGATAATCCTTTGAATAAAATGTGTAGAAAAATGTTGAATTTGGTTAACGAAGAATATTCATAATTTTGGGACAGTGAATAATATATTAAAGTGGTTTGGGGAAGTGATATTTTAAATAGAATTAAAACGATTTGAAGTTGTTTTAAAATGTGTTAAGGATCGAAACCATAGGTTTCAACATTTCATTCTTGAAATAGACGTTTTCGAGAAAAAAAAGGAAAAGATGGACTATAACACTGTTGTTATAGTAAATGATTTTCGAAAGGAAATGTTTTATATAGTATTGGGATTTATATATCTGTCGTAACGGAGTTTTACGCAACATTCGTTTGGACCCAAATAAATATGTTTAAGAGAATGTTTTCCTTAAAGAAGGAAATATATACTTAATCGTGTTTTAAGTATATCGAATATTTTCTAAGTATTGAAAATAAATGGATTTGTGAATTACTTATTGTTAAATAAGTATTTGGAAATGTTTTCCAATGTAGAAATTGAAATGGTTTAGAGGATATATCTTTTTAAAGATAAGTTGAAGTGAATATTTGGCAAGTTCGGAATGTCTATGTTGGCTAAGATTTATATCATTACTTTCGAAATGTTTTCCTACACTTTGCACTTATAGTAATAATATCAAATGTATCTTTCTACGTATCAAGCATGTTTGACTATCATATGGAGAAATCTCCTCCGATTCTGCGTTTGCATTGTGTGTGTGTGCGGGAGGCCTTATGGTAGTCTCATTTTCTAAAAGCATTGCGAATCTAATTTTAAAATATTTCTTTGTTGATTTTTAAAGATAAACTGTTTAAGTTCTCACACCAGTCCCTTGACTGACCTGGAGTTTATTGTTTCCTTCCTAAACTCTGGGTGCCCACCAATTTTAACACGGGCAGTCTAGAGTCAGATTATCAGGTCATTCTGGAATTCAGGAGTTGTTGTGGAGATCAAGGCATTTGTGGTGATGCCATTTGGGTTGGCAAATGCCCCTTCCACCTTCCAATCTCTCATGAATGATATATTCAGAGCATATTTGACAAAATTTATCTTGGTGTTCTTTGATGATATACTTGTGTATAGTCGAATCTGGAATGAGAATCTCAAACACCTTGAAATAACTTTTCATCTTCTGTAGAAAAATGCTTTGGTGATCAATCTTTCCAAATGTCAGTTTTCCAAGCAATCTATTGATTACCTAGGTCATGTTATTTCTGCGATCCAAGCAAGGTGCATGCTATCCTCAATTGGCCAATTCCAGAAAGCTTGAAAGCCTTAAGGGTTTTTTTGGGACTTACAAGTTACTACCCCAAATTTAAAAAAGGATAACAAATTCCTACAGCTTTTTCTGCCGGATCAACTTTTCTATGGCATCATAAGGTGCCTACACTCCTCTTTATTGTGCTCGTAAGTTTCATGGAAGCGAAAATACTTCTCCGTTAGCTTCTGTTCCTCTGTGGAATCCTTTGGGAGTGGCTTCCTGTATTGAAAAGTGTTACAGACTGACAAATAAATATTTTCAAGAGATGCGTTCAGGCGGTGTATTCATTGTAGGTTTGAATCCTTGGCTTCCATTTCCCTGCTTCTCTTTTCTTTCTAGGATTTCCTCCTCTGTACCATTTAGACTGTCTAGGCTTGTTCTTGACGTTGAATTGAACTTTCTCGAGTTATCTTCAGATTGTTTTACGACGATGTTGCTTTTCACAATCTCTTGAATAGGCCCTGGTGCCTTATCTCGCCTCGCCCACCTGGCTTCTTCTCTTCTTTTGAATTGATGAGCCGTTGAATAGAAACGCTCCAACGTTGTTGGAGGCTTTCCTGCCAACCAATCCCCAAACTCCGAGTCCAGATCTACACCTCGCATTACCGCCATCAACATTTCATGGTCGTTAGGGTTCCTAACTTCAGTAGTCGCAACATGAAATTTTTGCAAATACTCTTTCAATGACTCTCCCAAGGTTTGTATTACACTTGATAGAGACATCACGTCTTTAGGACGGGCTGCAAGTATCCTGAATTGTTCTACAAATTTCGTTGCCAATTCGTCAAAACAGGAATTAGACCGTGGGGGAAATGGCGATTCCGGATAAAGTGATTGAGAAGCACCTACATTTGGTCACATCATTTGCTCTGGCAGAATCCATCATCCACTCATACCTCATCACATGCTATCTGGGATCAGTCTTTCCATCGTAGGCCGGGATAGTTGGCATGCTAAACTTCCTGGGATACTCAACTTGCAGAATAGTATAGGTGAATGGAGTATGATTCCTGGATATCCCCCAATCTTCGTTGGTTAGGCCTTGATTCTCCCTCATCAACTGCCGACTATAGCTGATAAGTCCGGAGTTTGTATGGAGGATGGAAGGTTGGGTTCTATTCTACGGGACCGCTCAGGTTGATGTCCCCTCTGCTGGCGATCGGCCAAAACATGTATCTTGAAGGCCAGCTTCATTAGGATCTTGGTGGTTCGGGCGTCCGGTCTCCACAAGCGATCTTGCTCTTAAGTTTCTTGTTCCGGCTTGGGTGTGGTCTCCAAGATGTGACTGATCCCTGGTTGATTGATCAGTAGCATCTGCTTGCGCAGTTTCAGTTTTACGGCGTCTACGCTTGGGGGGTTCATCAGATGAAGTCGAGCTATCAGGTTAGCATTAGCTTGAATCTATTCAGCGAGTTGTCTTCTACTTTCCATGAGTTCTCTCATTAAGTCGTTGAACTATGTCCTTATAACGACTTCCGCTTGATTTTGGGTAGTAATCCCTACACCTGGGTTTGCTGGTTGCTTGCTAGGTCCTATCTGTTGTAAGCTAGTAGTCTCGTTGACATCCGCATTATGAGAGGTTGATCGGGTACGTGATTTTCCCATAGTAGAGTTATTGATAAGAACTCTGAGTAGAATCAACGGATGTCCTGTGAATAACTTGGATCTCCTTCGGGGGATTTATTTAATCCAGTAGCTGCAAAGCAGATCCTAACGGCTTTAGAATTTGATTCTCAGTAGAAGCACCAAAATGTTAGCACCAGAATTGGTCACTAACACCCTTAAGAAAGATTGGGTAGAGAGATTAATGAAGAAAGTAAATTAAAACAGAGAACTGTATACTAAGTTAAATGCAGAAAACAAGAACACCTGATTTGTGATGGTTCAGCGTAATCGCCTACGTCCACTTTAAGTTTCGATCTTTATTTCTTTCACAAGTGACTAAATACAGATACAATTTGCACTATAAAGACTTGAATACAAATGCTAAGTAAAATAGAGCGAGTCTTGAAAGTGGCAGAGTCTCCCCGGTGTTCTCGGAAAAAGGTCCATTTCACTGCGCCCCTGCCCCTCTATTTATAGATGAAGATGGGTTGGACTTCCCTAATGGGCCTAGGAGCAAGATACCTTGGCCCATGGTGAGTGACATCTGTTTGCCGAGCCACAAATGCCTATCGGGAAATGCCCAGCCATATCTCCAAGTCGAATGAGGCGGTATGTTGAGTGAAGGGTGTAGGCCAAATGAGATCCGAAGCTGGTCGAGGGGAGATGACAAATGACATACTTATGACGAGCGAGGCCATGTGCCGAACGAGGCTGGAATGCCGAACGAGGTTTGAATGCCGAGCGAGGCATGAATGTCGAGCGAGGCTGGAATGTCGAACGAGGCTGGAATGCCGAACAAGGCATGAAGCCGAGCGAGGCTACAATGCCGAATGAGGCTGGAATGTCGAACGTGGCTGGAATCCCGAACGAGACTCATGACGAATGGGGCTCATGCCGAACGACTCTACTATGCCAAACGAAACTCATGACGAACGAGGCTCATGCTAGACGACTCTGCTATGCTGAACGGCCTGGATGCCGAACGGTGCTGGATGCCGGTCGAGGCTTCTCCACTGAACGGGGTTCGTCCCGAACGATATGGAATGCCGAACGACCATGCTGTGCCGAAAGGCTTCAATGTTGAACGAGCCTTCTACACTAAGCCTCTTGTTATTCGTTCAAACCACCGGGTAACAAATTTATAACAGTTTATATTTGAAAACATGAATTTGGAACTTATATCAATTTAAAACTATTTATTTCATTTCAAAAAGATCAAACCATTTCAATTTCTCAATAAAACCCAATTCCAAATCTTTAATTTTAAATTCTTAATTGACCATTAAATTTTATATCAGCAATCCTTGTTAGAGATGTCAATTTATATTTACTCCAATTCCAATACGTTTTAGAGTTATATTTCAAATCATTTAATAATTCAATTCGGATAAATTTCAATTATACTTCAAAAAAAAGCAAATTCAAAATTTCAATTTAAATTCCTTCAATAATTCCTTTTAAACCAATTCCAGTTTTATCATAAAGCTTGAACTTCGGTAATAATTCAATTTATATCAATCAATGTTTATTTTAAAATATCATCTTACCAAATTCAAAATTTAAGGATTTAAGAATCATTTAATTTAACCAATCCAGTGTTCGTACATAATTCTGTATCCTAGGGTCAAGTGATGTGGATATTTATCATTTCAATCCGTAATTTAAAATTTTACGTTTATATATCATTTCAAATCGCAATCCCGAAATAATAGTAAAATCCTTAAAATCGCTCGAGTCTATCATTTCAACCCACAAGGGTTTTTCCCTAATCTATAGGTCATTCGAGTGTGTATCATTTCAACCAACAAGGAACTTGTAGTTTATAACGATATAAAATATACATCCATTCATCCAAATGTCAACAGCCGCACATCCATCACCATTATCATCCAAATCAATCAATAAATATCAATATAAGACTGATAATCAATAATAGGTATTTTAATTTAATAAACATAAGAATTTTAGAAGTTGTGAGTGGGTTAAAGCACTCACCTTTTGAATTTAAATCGAGTTTAAATCCAATTTAAACCAAAAATTCAAACAGTCTCAGAATTCGTCCGAACTAGGGTCAAAATGTCTGAAATTCTAATACGATCCCAAGGCAAGAAACCGTGCATAAAAATGACCTCATATGTAAAAATTATTTTAGTTAGAACGATTTGAAATCAAAATTTAAATAAGTAAATAAAAGAATCACCCACTCAATAGCGGCCACGTCATCATCGACTACTAGACCCTAACAGCCAACGTACACGCAGGAGCACAGCCGCATTTGATCGAAATGTTGACCAAAATTTTTCGCCTCCCACCGTCGACTTCACCCAGATCGAACCTCACCACACGCCTCCACTCGCCGAGCCGCCACCCCTGAGCCGACGCGCACGTCGTCGGCCTCCGCCTTGCGTAGCGTCGTCATGCCTTTTGTCGCCATTTTCTGGCGAATTTCTATGCCTTGGTCATGAACGAAACCGATGGATCTACGGCTCCTGACGCCCTCCACAATCCCGCACCACCCAATCGTCGCCACGATGACGATCTTCCGTTAAAATCGAAACCATCTAATGAATGACCTGGGACAAACTAGCCAATTTCGACCACACAGCAACCTAGATCGAGAAACAAATCACATAATTGACTTGCGCTCTTCGAGGGATTCAAATTGATATATAATTCGATATATATTGAGGAATTTAAACTTTTGATTTGATTTTCAATTTAAAATTGAATTGAGAAGCTTGTTTGGTTTGTCTACCATTGAGAAGGGGGTGTAAACTGAAATGTACGTACGGACGAATGAAAATGAGGAGTGACTAAGGATTATAGCGATGTATATATAGGTAGGACGGAAATAGAGATGAATGGACACGATTGATTGAACGATAAACGACCCGAAAAGCCGTTTCGACTCCAGAACGAAAATGGGTCAACCCATATATCAAAATTCAAGTATTTTAAATTCAATGGAACAGGTTTAAAGTCCTAATTCCATTGTATGAAGAAGTTATGCAAAAATCAACTTATTTCAAATCGATTTCAATTAAATTGATTTCTATGCGTTTCGAGCCCGTACGATCAAACGACAAGTCCGATTGTCACGAAACTTGAAATCCTGTAATAATTCACTGTTATGGATCCGATGAAACTGGTTTCGTCGAACTCCAATTCAGTGGGAAAAATGGCTATTTTCACAATAATTAACTAAATTAATATTAAATTAATTAAATCACTTTCAATTTAATTATTTACAACTCCTATCATCTTGGCTTACTTAGTGATTTATAGCTCTTTATAACAAATTTACATATAAATTTAATGTTGCATATTTTACCAATTACAAAGTTTTAAATTTCAATTTCAATATATTTAGAGATTATAAATTAAATTTCCAATAATTCAATTTAATTTGCTTTCCATTTATTATTCAATCAATTTCATCTTATGGTATAATTATCATGGTTTATATCTTAGTGCATTAATAATTTCCAATTACATCTAATCTAACAACTAACGTAGTATTTAATCTAACTAAATTGCAAATTTGATTTCCAATTCTATTAATAGACTAAATAAATAGGTAACACATAATAGTTGTTACCATTAACTTTTTATTTCATTTATAAGTTTATTACTTACAACAAATGCTACCATTAGTTTCATAACACTAATTTATTCCATTTCCATTCATTACACACTATTTTGTCAATAAGCCAACATTTTAAATTATCAGTTACCTTTTATATCCCATTATAAATTAATACACACATTAATTAAGATTTTAATCCAATTAATCATTTTATCTTGGTTTCATTCTTTTATTACATCAATTATTACTTTATGAATAAAATTAGCATTTCTTATTCATTTCGTTACATTCACCGTCTCATTTATTGTCCTAATCCTATTAATGTAACATTAAAGTTTATTTTATTCTAATTGATTTCCCATTTAAATTTAATAGACCAAAAATAGGTAACTTATAACAATCGTTACCATAACTTTTAATTACACTTACGAATTCAATATTCACGAACAAATGTTACAATTCTTATATAATACTGATTTTATTCAATTACCATTAACTACCTATTTTATACAAAAATTAAATGTTTACATTTGTTTATTATATTCAATTTTATAACCAAGTATAACATTTACATTATTCCGTTCATTGGGATTCTATTCAAATTGTTAATAGTCGACCATATTAACTTTATTACCTTTAATTCTAATTATTGTTTCATTAACAAATTACAAATTTTTATTTATTCCAAATTTAATTACCAAAATCCTATTAAATTAACAAATTTAATTATCGAAAATTACGGGTCGTTACACTCTTTCCCACTCACAACTTTTCGTCCCCGAAAAGGAAAAAGAAGGGAAAAGAGAAATTAAATAGTCAATATATCTTATTCAAAATATTAAATTTATAAACGATAAATTTACAAAATAAAATAATTTTAAAAAAATATAAATTTATAAACAATTAAATCTTTTATTTCCAAGTTAACAAAAGTTTGGAAAACATTTCAAAAAAACTTCTAAGTCCAAAATTCATAAAAAAATTCGACCAGTCTCCTTTGTACGGAGAGGCTCGGAAGAATTTATAATATCAATAAAACAATATATATCATAATTTTCAAAACAATATAACCCAACAGTAGGAAAAACAATACAATATCGCTAGAAAACCGTAATCCGAGAACGTACCTATTTGTCGGGCAAACAACGGTTATATTATGAAACCAAAAGTAGTAGCAATTGATTTCATAACCTGTATTTCACTTATATAATCCAAAAGAGTTAATAATTATATAAAATGAAATATTTAAAGTTGTTTCAACCACTAATAAACAAATCAATATAAAACAACAATCACTTGCAACCACAGCATACAATCATCATATGAAGTCAATATAATCAACCATCCATTCATAGCAAACAAACAAATGGTTTGTTCGGGTTTAGACACTCTTAATCACATAGAATGACAAATAAACTACTAAGTATACTATATGCTCAACAGTCTTAGATAAAAATTAATAGATTTATTCATACATCTAAAACAATTAGGAGTATCCTTTCCCAACAACCCATAAACCAAAACAAACAATAATTTACAGACATTATTTAAGTTTATTCTTTTTATTTTCTTCCACAACATTTGCAGTTCATTTTCCTCTTCATAGATACAAGGGTTATTTCTTTAATTACATTTATTTTCATAAATTCAATTCCCATTCATTCCTATAATACTTGATTCCATCTATTTACGTTCATTTATTTATAGTATTCATGTTCAATTCAATTACTTAGCATAACAATTCATTTACTTATGTCCACAATTACTTACTTACAATAATTCCTTTCTATCACATTTTATTATAATAACATTTCGATTATAACTTAAGTCTATAACAACAACAACGTCAAATTCTTATTTATTAAAGAATTTCATTGAGTCAAGTTTTACTTGTATAATATCCTATTACATTTTCTTATTAAACATTACAACTTTTAATGTTTGGTAAGTTATATATATGTATATATATATATATATGCTTTAAGAATGCAATTGAAAGTTACACAAGTATATCTCATTTCTTTTAATTAATTTAATGTTCAATAGTCATACCCTTTGTTATATAAGTTACAAATTTCAACTTTCTTGTAATTTCATTTATAACCTAGCATTTAATCTTTTATTTCGTTTAGAGATTCCAATTAATAACTAGCTAGTTAAATCCCATTTCATTAATTAAAATCTTTCATTCATAGAAATTTAAGAACTAAATGCCGGGTTCCTTTTTAAATCATTTAAAAATAATAGATGGATGTATAAACTCATAACTTATAGATCCAATTATATTTAACGAAATTTGAAATTTATATTTGTTTATCAAAATAAATCTGTAGTATAACTACTAGAGTGGCCTTTCCACTTTGAAACTCGAAAATGAATGTCGATGATGCGTGCACTCATCATCAAAATTATTTCCCAACGACAGAGAGGGGAGTATAGACCTTATCTCTTCCCAAAATTTCTTTAAAACACTTCTTTCAAATTATATTGAAATATTCATATCAGAAAATACTTTTAAATAATATTATTATATTCCAAAATTATTCGAAAGAAATTTTCAAAAATCCCGGAGCTTAAGTTCTAAAATTTCCAATTTATATTCATTTTACTTGTAAATTTTAATTTACAACCAATGTTTATAAAATATTACTACCTAACAAACAAATATATTACAACCAAATATATCATTTATAAAACTTATTATTTTATATACAAAAATATAATAGGCAAAATTATTTCATTTACCTATATTTCAAAAAAAATATTATGTCGGCCAGTCATATCAAGTGTTTAGAAATCCCTATCAATTTTATAGTGTCCTATGCACCAACCAAAATTCATAATTACAAAATGGAACAAATTAACACAATATAAAAACCTTTTATAACACTAACAAATATGCTCTCTCATATATATACAGTCAACGGCTCATTTAGGGTATTACTACCTTATTAATAGAGAGTCAGACCCGACAAAGCTAAAGTTATCGCTAACCAAAGCTCTGATACCAACTGTAACATCCCGCCTTTTTTGACATTTTAGGCAGACACACACGCCGACTCAAAACATACAAAGAGGCAAATTGTTATTAGGGTAAATAAGAAAAGAGAAAGAAAAAAACAAAAAAGAATCTCGCAATGGAATGATAAAATATAATAATCAAATAATATGAAGTTGTTTACAAAAACATTTGATTATTTTATACAACAAAGAATCAGGGTGACACATATCAGAGATAAATAAATAATGTAGCGGAATATATGATGTAGTGAATTAATTATAGTAAGTAACAGTAGTACAAATCTTCGTCTTCATCCTATACAAATAAGCTCTTCAAATCCTGAAATGCTCCAGCTGACCCGAGCGAATTGAAAAGACAAAACACTCGAGTCAGAATTAAAAGATCTTATGTAAGTTAAACCAACGGTAAATAAATATGAGTGGAATGGCATTAGAGATGTTTATGGGGTTTGACATCTTCTATCCAGTGTGTAACATGAGTGAAGTAACTTAAGAGATGTTCATGATTCACTTTTCCTAAGGATCCGTTAAACTATCCACTATGTAGTATAATATGCTATTATAATATATCTACAGTAAAGTAAAAGTATTAAAATAGCGTTAAGGCGATACCCATATCCCTCTTAACACATTTTATATATTCCCATAGTCTATACAGTACTCTGTAAGCTCCTCCAAGAGGTTTACACAGGGGGCATCCCATAGGTATGGTACAAAACAAACTCGTAGAATGCGCGTTATGGCATGTGAACACGGAACATGAAGAAATGCTAGGGTAGATATACCATTTGCGTATCCGGACTGGTGGTAACGCATACCAGCTACTACTATTGAGACTTGGTTTTGATTCATGACACAAAGCTATCACTACGAATACAGATTTGACGACGGCTACGACAAAAAGAGAATAAATACTACATGGAGACAAGAGATCAAAATCGGTGCTTAAATTATATTATTTTTGTTTTTGAGTCTTAGATCAATTTTGTTAAGATCTCTCCTCGTTTAACGTATAATTAGCTTATATTAATCTTAATGATTTATACATAAAAGCATAGAAATATATATATATATATATATATATTCAAAGTTTTTCTTTAAAAATCATATATATATATATATATATATATATATATATATATATATATATTTGAAACCTGTGAAAACTGTGCAAATTGCACAAAAATCACTAGGTCAGTCGATTGACCTGGTAGGTCAGTCGACAGACTGTAAATTTCTATGCAATTTGCACAGGTGCACAAATTAACAAAATAATCGTTTGAATATTCAGTCGACTAATCTAGAGGTTCAGTTGACTGAATTTCTACAACAACTATTTTTTGAAAAGACACGACTATTTGTGAAGAGCTGCGACCTCTACGAAAAGATTCGCATGCAACACTTCAACCACAACTCTTCGTCAACAGTCGTTGCCTTCTAACATCTATAAATACATATTCTAAATTGATTCCAAATCACTGAATTTTTTATCTTTCTAATCTAACACTCTTGAATCTACTTGCAACTATACTTTCAAATATTCTGCATTAAAACAATATTATACCTTTCTATTCTTCATAAACGTCAAATATATATACATATATATATTTATACTCGAGAAGATGATTATAGGAAGGATGTACTACAAGTGACAAATCTGTATTATTAGAACACACAAAGTCAAAACAATCTATTGTATTTTTTGAAGTCATGTTCTGCTGCTTAGGCATGCGAAGTCCTCTTCGGCTGCTGAGGCGAAATCCCGTTCCGTTGCTCAGGTCCTTATTCGGCTGCTCAAGGATTGTATAGACCTGTTCCTTGGGGTGAAGTGAGGGTTATTGTTTTAGTGAAATTCCGGAAGGAGTCTGGGACTTGACGTAGGACGGAGCTCTAAACCAGTTTAAAAATCTCTGGCGTCATCTTTATTATACTGCATTTTATATTCCACACTATTTATTGTATAGCTATCTTCACTACACTCTGTATTATGATATATCCATATTACATAATCCATAGCATACACACTTTCATTTGGTATCGGGGCATAGCCACTTTCACTTGGTATCAGAGTATGGTCATCATAAGATAGCAACATAATTATCTAATAATCTAATAATATGGAATCTAACACTAGCACTAGCGTTAACACTAGCTTCACTGAAGGACAATCCACTGCACATCCACCACTATTTAATGGCATGAATTATAACTATTGGGCCATACGAATGAGAATATATATGCAAGCAAATAGTTTTGATTCATGGAATATAACTCAGACAGTATATATTATTCCTACTGAAGAGTATTCTACTTGGACAAATACACAGAAATTAGATGCCACAGCAAACGCAAAAGCCATGAATATGTTGTTTTGTTCCTTAGATAATAATGAGTTTAACCGTGTTAGCATGTGCAATACTGCATATGAAACATGGCGTACACTCAAGGTTACACACGAAGGAACTAACAAGGTCAAACAAAGCAAAATATCCATGCTTAAAAGTCAGTTTCAAAACTTTAGGATGGAAGAAAATGAATCTATAAATGATACGTATTCAAGATTTCAGGATATCTACCATTCATTAGTAGGATTAGGAGAAAAATACTCAGATTTTGATATTGTATCCAAAATTGTTAACTCTTTAATGGAAGAATAAGAAAGAAAAGTTATATCTATTAAAGAAGCGAACGATATTTCCAAAATAACTCTGGAAGAGTTAATAGGAAATCTAATGTCCTATGAAATAAATTTGTAGGCTAAATGAGTTCAGGCTCAAGATAAAAAGAGTTTAGCATTCCATGCAGAACAAGAAGAATCAAATTTAAACAAAGACGACCTAGCCTTTATTGCCAAAAACTTCAATAAATTCTGAAGTATGAAAATGGAAACATAAATAATGGCAAGAGAAGCTCAAACAGCAATAAACCACCATCTTCATCGGTTCTGGAGTGCTTTAACTATCACAAAAAGGGGCATATATAGAAGGACTGTCTAGATCAAAAGAAAGAATACCGCATGTGACGCCCCACCTCTATGCTCACAATAACAAAGGTTATTATAAGGAATAACGTCTGCTATTGCGAAGAATAAGGCTTGTTAGAAGCGACAAACTGTAAGTTATGCCTTAGACGAGTATTGATTACCATCGATAGAAGTTGTATAAATTACTCCCAAAGATATATATTCAATCCAATCTAAACGAAACTACGGTGGCTAAAGAAAAATCCAGAACAACTCACAATAACAACAATAATGATAACATAATCACATCAGAACAGAAATATCAGATATATAGCGGAAGACAAGTCTGGAATACATGCTACAACAATCAATAGTTCACAATAACCAAATGTACATATACATATACACCAACATACATAAGATGGGAGTCAAATAACCAAAAGAACTCCTCGAAGGCTAGACCAAAGATGATGCGGGTCCCAAAAGCTGAAGCTACTACAGAATCAGAGATAGAGATTACCCTGAAATAACTCGGTCTGACCCGAGTATTATTTAAAAGAAAATAATAAACATATCAGTCTAAATTATTCTTAGAAGAGAATGCATCATAAACAACTTCGGTCAAAATAATAATAATCACTAATAAGACTATTCAACATAAGAAATCAACATGATTAAATGAAGAAATCACATCAAACTCCATCAAAATCAACTTTCAAATTCACAATTGAAATTCAAACAACAATTCACAATATCTAGAAATCAAAAATAGATAACTAGAAAGTCAACACAAAAGTGCATCGATCCCAACAAATGGCGAGTTTTAGCTACGCCGCACGTGCATCTCAAATGGCCGAAGCCTACTAAGTACTATGATTTTTGGCGCCCAACAAATGACCCGAAGGTCCAGCAAATGACCCGAAGGTCTAGTACTGGTGATTGACCCAAAGGTCCAGCAAATGACCCGAAGGTCCAACAAATGACCTGAAAGTCCAACAAAGTGGCTCCAAAGCCCATTAAATCATCAAAATCCCCAAACAACAAATATTTCAATTAACGAGTCCGGAATTAACCGAAATAGTAAAAGTATGGTTCCATACTCTATACTTTTGCTAAATCATTTAAATCTCCTTGAAAGTGTAAAAATTGTGTATTTTATAAAATAACATTTTACGTTCTCAAACGGACAAGTCCGGAATTAAGCGAAACAGTAAAATAAGGGTTCATAGTCCTCAATTTTGCTGAAACGTTTAAATCGCTTCCTTATTCTTTTGAAAGCGCAAACTGTAAATTTTTTGGAAACAATTTCAATTCAAAACGATTTTTAAAACACGTGATTAAAATACAATGACTATAGCAATTTCGACAAGGAGATTGCGTAACACTAAACACCGTAAAAAGGGATACCAAATCAGCGTTGCAGGATAACCGCTTAAAAATCCACTTTAAATTTGACAGTTACCGAAGCCAAAGTGACAGTAATTTTTATACGTCAGAATCTCATCAAAATAATTAGCATCCAAATATTATACCGGTGTAAAATTCGTTATAAAAATAATGGTAGCCAATTCTTAGTCAAAACCAACACTGGTTCACGGGAATCAATTTAACTCTTGAATATAGTGAGAGTGGAAAACGTTGATAAATGGCATTAATACATTCAAAAAAATATTGAACTCACGCTCAAAATAAAGTGAAGGTTCACAACACAACCTAAACTACACTACACCTTCAACACTACAATACACGTATATGGGTGAGAAAGTGAACGGGCCTCACTATATTTTTCCCATGCAAGTAATGCTAAATGCAAATAGACCTGAATATAAAAGCATAAATTATTGCACATGAAATTTTGTACATGCAAGGGTACACGCTTATGCTCTGAAGCTACTGGCAACCTATTTGCTTTGAATGATACCCACGCAAGCAAAAGAAAATATATTGAACCAAAAATCAATGTTTGAACACCTTTCTAACTCACGCATGCTGTTAAGGGAGAAAACATTTCACGTATGCAAATTTCTTACTCACGCATGCAGCTAAGGGAGAAGAACATTTCAATACTGCAAAATACTTACTCACGCATGCATTGTCTTTGTATACTAAACTAGATTAGGCTGAAGAAGTGCACGTGTAGTTCATAAGGCAACAGTTCCAGAATAAAAAGTGCATCATGTCAGAGTTTAGCCGTGACTAGAGAGCCAAGGCTGATGTACGAAGTGGCATGGCTGAAGCAATTAATGCAATACCACCAGGACTGATGCATCAGGTTGTAAAAACTAATGGAAACAAACATAAAACTTATGCAATCTAAAACCAAGTGAGAACCTAACTGAAGTAGAAAGCTGAATCTGTAGCGTAAACGAACTAGTGCTAAAAAGTGCTCAATCTGAAGCCAGAGGATGAATGAAAGCACTGAAGTATTGTTTCGAAATCACCAGAAAAACAGTGAAAACACAGGTTGCAGAGATGTGAAAATCACACAAATGTAGAATTCGAAATCAAAGAAAACCATATTTTCACAACTAGATCAAAAAGTTACAAATTATAATTTAGAAGTGTGAGAGTAAACTCACCTTAACTTGTTTCGAATTTAGCTAGAACCGGGGATTCAAATCTTAAAGCTGCTGCCATTGATGCTCAAGTTCTGAAATGAACGAAAAAGATAATGCAGAGAAAATATCATTTTCTTTCTTCAACTGGTATAAGTCAAAGAGAATGAGTGTTGAAAATGCTTTGGGGTACACGTTCATTTAATGCATAGGTACTTGATAATGCTCGGCCATGTTTGAAACTTGCTTTACTACAAGTATGTATGTCACGGCAAGGCAAGTGTTCAGCAATGCAAAAATGTGTTTTCACATTTAATTAATTGCGGGACTGTCAACAATGCGAAGGTAAAAGAAAATAAAAGTAAGGCATACACTATATATAAAAAATTGAAACTGCACTTGCCCAAATGCAGTATGCATTTTCCATCAGGCATGCGTGAAAAGCATGCACGTATCATGTGTGCATATATATATATATATATATATATATATATATATATATATATATCTCCCAAATTTTACTTTAGAGATTTCTATATATATAAAAAATATTTTCTCCTACAGTGATCAAAAATCACGGACATTACCGCTATTTAAAATATTTATTACGACGGTAAAAATCACGGTCGTTACAGACTCCCCTCCTTATAAAAATTGCATCCTCGCAATTTTCATATTACAAGCAGTCAATAACACAACAATTTATCAAACCAAAGATTAAAAAGAAAAGATAGATATGAATGCTCACCTCCACCAGAAGAGGAGAGAAAACCCGGATAAGAACGCTCGATGAATTCTCTAGTTTCCCAAGTGCAATCCTTGGGGTTTGCGGACCATTGAATCTTTACGAGCAGAATTTCTTTGTTCCGAAGGCATTTAACCTCCGTAGCTAGCACATGAATTGGATTTTGCACAAAATACAGGTCGGGTGAGATCTCAAGGTCTTGCAACATAGGAGGATCAATAATAATATCTAAATCTCGAAGGCATCGACGAAACTGAGATATATGAAACACGTCGTGAATTCTCGAAAACTGAACAGGTAGCAATACACGATAAGCAACAGGGCCAATACGTTCCATAATAGGAAACGGTCCAATATAACGAGGAGCCAATTTCCCGGATCTACTAAAACGTACCACACCCTTCATCGGGGAAACACGAATGAATATAAGATCGCCAATAGAAAATTCCAAAGGCTTCCTACGATGATCGGCATAAGATTTCTGCCTATTCTGAGCCTCTTTCATTCTTTGTCTGATAATATCAATCCTCTCAGAAGAATCAAGAATATAATCAGGGCCGAGAACTAACTTTTCCCTCGATTCCAACCAACAAGATGGTGATCGACACGGCCTTCCGTAAAGAGCTTCGAATGGAGCCATACCGATACTGGATTGGCAATTGTTGTTATACGAAAATTCGACAAGTGTTAAGTGGTTTTCCCAACTACCACCAAAATCAAGAATGCAAGCTCGAAGGAGATCCTCTAAAACTTGATTCACCCTTTCAGTCTGACCATCAGACTGTGGATGATAAGCTGTACTGAGATTGAGCTTAGTGCCCAAAGCTTTCTGAAGGCTCTGCCAAAAACCACTTGTGAAAAGCGGATCTCTGTCACTAACAATAGAACTAGGCACTCCATGAAGTCGAACGACTTCTTTAATAAACAGCTTGGACAACAAAGGAGCGGTCCGATTGGACTTGATAGGAATAAAATGGGCTGATTTAGTCAATCTGTCAACAATCATCCAAATACTAGTATGGCCAGACCTCGAATGAGGTAGACCATCAATGAAGTCCATGGAAATCTGATCCCATTTCCACAATGGAATCTCAAGAGGCTGTAAAAGACCACTGGGACATTGGTGTTCTGCTTTAACAAGTTGACAAGTCATGCAACGACTTACATAACTTGCAATATCGTGCTTCATACCCTCCCAATAGTATAAACGTTTCATATCAACATACATCTTACTACTACCCGGATGGATAGTTTACTTAGAACGATGACAGTCCTCAAGAATGTCATTTTTAAGATTAGAAATATCAGGCACGATCAATCTACCCTTCCTCCGAATGCAACCATGAACATCAATATCGAAATCCTTTAGATCATCACTGCGGGATTACGATTTACAACTCTGAATAAGATAAGCAACATGTGGATCATGATTCTGGGCATCGGTAATACGATCCATCAGACTAGGACGAGCTTCCATGCTAAATAAAAGCACGGGAGGATCAGAAACTGAAGGACGGTCTCTAATATCACAAAGAGATAAAGCTTCCAAAATATTCCACTCTGCTAGCATCATGGAAACAACAACCTGCTGCGTGCGACTAAGCACATCAACAACTCTATTACCCTTACCAAAGGTATAGTGAATACCTAAATCATATGAAGCAAGAAATTCGAGCCAACGCTGTTGCCTCATATTAAGCTCTTTCTGAGTAAATAAATACTTCAGAGATTTGTGATCAGTGAAGAGTGTAAAACGCTCGCCCAATAAATAATGTCACCAAACCTTTAGAGCAAAGACTATAGCGGCTAACTCCAAATCATGGGTAGCATAACGAATCTCGTTAGGCTTTAGTTGTCTAGAAGCATAAGCAACTACTCTATCCTTTTGCATGAGAACAGCACAGAGCCCAAAACCACTGGCATCAGTATAAACAACAAGATCATGATTCCCTTTGGGAACCACTAAGATAGGAGCATGAGTAAGGAGATCTTTTAACTTCAAGAAAGAATTCTCACACTTACCCAACAAAATAAAAGGAATGGATTTTCTCGTGAGAGTGGTAAGCGGTAAAGCAATACAGAAAAGTCCTTAATAAACCAGTGATAATAACCCGCCAATCCAAGAAAACTAATGATCTCAGTAACGGTCTCGGGCCTCTTCCAATTCTGAATAGATTCGATCTTGGAAGGATCGACAGAGATACCATCGGAAAAAACAATGTGACCGTGAAAATTCACCTTATTCTTCCAGAAGTGACACTTGGAGAATTTGGCATAAAGCTGGTGCTGACGAAGAGTACGCAAAACAATCTCCAAATGCTGAATATGATCGGCTTCAGATTTGGAATAAATAAGAATATCATCAATGAAAACCAAGACGAACTTATCGAGATATTCCTGGAATATTCGATTCATAAGATCTACAAAATATGTCTGAGCGTAAGTCAAACCGAACGGCATAACAAGCCATTCGTAAGAACCATAACGAGTACGGAATGCGGTAAGAGAATGCTATCTTCCGCCACTCGTAACAGATGAAAACCGGTAGCAAGATCGAGTTGGAAGAACAGTTTAGCGCCACTTAATTGATCGAACATGTCATCGATCCTAGGTAATGGATACCTGTTTTTGATAGTACGCTCGTTAAGCTTGCGATAATCAATGCAAAGCCTAAGAGTACCATCTGGCATCTTAGCGAAGACAACGGCGGCGCCCCAAGGAGATGAGCTAGAATGGATAAAATGCTTGGCTTCCAACTTAGAAAATTGTTGCTTGAGGTCCTCATTTTCCCTAGCAGACATCCTCGTGGGAGGACAACTGACAGGATGTGCACCAGAGATAAGATCAATACGGAACTCAATTGCCCTTTTCGGCGGCAATCTCGAAATCGGCTCATAAACATCAGAAAAATCACGAACAACTGGAATATTATCTATGTCATCCTCAGATTCGAGGGAAGATATAAAAGCATTCGAAGTATAATCCATGCTTCGAAATATAATAGATAATTGCTCGCTAGCATCGGGATGCTTAAGATACAAAGTTCTTTCAGGACATAGAATTTGAACTTCATAACGAACGACCCAATCCATACCCAATATCATATCAAAATCAAGATGATCCATAACATGCAGATTCGCATGAAAGGAGAAACCACAAAGAATAATCTCAACATCAACACACAACAAACCAAGAGTAGCAGATTCACTAATAGGATTTACGATCCTCAAAGGGTCGCAAAGAGTAATAACATCCAAATGAATAACATCAACAAGCTCCTTCGACACGAATGAATGCGATGCACCCATATCGAAAAGAACTCTAATAGGACGGCCATGAAATAAAATAAAACCTTCCAAAACAGAAGAAGTAATACCTTTGGGCTGAGCAGAATCACCAGAAGCTTTAGCAACATTAAGCTTCCCAGATTTTTGACCCATAGGAGCAATAGGACAATCAAAATTCCAATGACCTTCTTTCTTGCAATAACGGCAAATGCGAGGCTTAGGACAGCTACGAAGAAGATGATCCAACGAACTACAATTATAGCACGCCCTCTGAACAAAAGGTGCACTACTAGGCTGAGAACTAGAGGTAGCTTGCTTCTTCTTCTGATTAGAATTAGTCTTACGAAATGGGAACCTCTTCTTGTTGGGGTTCTTAGAAACCTCAACATCATCTCCACTGTCACGTTCCTTTTCAACAGCTTCAAGACAAAGAGCTGAATCAACAAGCTCTTCAAAAGAGAGCTTAAACTGAAGCAAAAGAACTTTCTTCAAATACTTCTTCAAACCATCAACAAAACGAAGATTCTTCTTACGTGGAGTGTTAATGAACTCAACTCCGTACTTGGACAAGGCCACGAAAGATGCAACATAATCAGAAACAGATGACTTTCCTTGCTTCAACTCAAGGAAACTACGAGCAAGATTAGCCTTTTCCGATTCAGGAACGAACTTAAGTTCGAATCGTTCTTTAAACTGAACCCAAGAGAGAGCGGACTCATCAACTTTTGAAATAAAGAGCTCATACCAATCAAGTGCATGCTCTTGCAACATACTAGATGCCACAAGAACGCGATGATGATTCGAAAGATCCATCTGAGAAAATATGCGCTCACAATTGCGCAACCAAGTCTGAAATTCCATAACACTTTCCGATCCCTTGACAGGCTGACCTCCAAGGTAGGAATAGTCACTACACATGCGGACGAAGGCAGACTTCTGAGCAGGAGCTGCGGGAGTAGCAATAGGAGGCTGAGTACCCTGAAATAGCTCCATAAACTGATCAGCTGACATATAGACACCGTCTGGATGAGAACCACTAGACGGGCCTGTAGAAGAACGCTTTCCTCTACCTCTTCCAGCCATAGGATGAGAGACAAGAGAAGGCAAAGATTAGTTAAAACAATACACAATTGATAAGAAATTTAACAAATGGAATACTACGAAATACAAAACTTATTCCAAGACGTACTCCACATGTTAAAATGGAAAGAATAAATTAGAAAGGCATGAATAAAACTCTCTAATAGTTGTAACACATGTTCCATTCTTTTTCTGTTCTGTGTTTATTACAATTTATTCTGAATTTCATCTCTGATACCAAGTTGTGATGCCCCACCTCTATGCTCACAATAACAAAGGTTATTATAAGGAATAACGTCTGCTATTGTGAAGAATAAGGCTTGTTAGAAGCGACCAACCGTAAGTTTTGCCTTAGACGAGTATTGATTACATCGATAGGAGTTGTATAAATTACTCCCAATGATATATATTCAATCCAAATCTAAAACGAAACTACGTGGCTAAAGAAAAATCCAGAACAACTCACAATAACAACAATAATGATAACATAATCACATTAGAACCGAAATATCATAAATATAGCGGAAGACAAGTCTGGAATACATGCTACAACAATCGATAGTTCACAATAACCAAATGTACATATACACCAACATACATAAGATGGGAGTCAAATAACCAAAAGAACTCCTCGAAGGCTAGACAAGAGATGATGCGAGTCCCAAAACCTGAAGCTGCTACAGAATTAGAGATAGAGATTACCCTAAAACAACTCGGTCTAACCCATGTATTATTTAAAAGAAAATAATAAACAGATCAGTCTAAATTATTCGTAGAAGAGAATGCATCCTAAACAACTTCAATCAAAATAATAATAATCTCTAATGAGACTATTCAACATAAGAAATCAACATAATTAAATGAAGAAATCACATCAAACTCCAGCAAAATCAACTTTCAAATTCACAATTGAATTCAAACAACAATTCACAAAATCTAGAAATCAAAAATAGATAACTAGAAAATCAACACAAAAGTGGATCGATCCCAACAAATGGCGAGTTTTAGCTACGCCGCACGTGCATCTCAAATGGTCGACGCCTACCAAGTACTATGATTTTTTACGCCCAACAAATGACCCGAAGGTCCAACAAATGACCCAAAGGTCCAACAAAGTGGCTCGAAAGCCCATAAAATCATCAAAATCCCCAAACAACAAATATTTCAATTAACGAGTCCGGAATTAACCGAAATAGTAAAAGTATGGTTCCATACTCTGTACTTTTGCTAAATCATTTAATCTCTTCATCGTTTCCTTGAAAGTGCAAAAATTGTGTATTTTATAAAATAACATTTTACGTTCTCAAACGGACTAGTCCGGAATTAAGCGAATCAGTAAAATAAGGGTTCATAGTCCTCAATTTGGCTGAAACGTTTAAATCGCTCCCTTATTCTTTTGAAAGTGCAAACTGTAAAAATTTTGGAAACAATTTCAATTTAAAACGATTTTCAAAACACGTGATTAAAATAGCAATAAGTATAGCAATTTCGACGAGGAAATTGCGTAACACTAAACACCTTAAAAACGGTTACTAAATCAGCGTTGCGGGACAACCGCTTAAAAATCCACTTTAAATTTGACAGTTACTAAAGTCAAAGCGATAGTAATTTTTATACGTCAAAAACTCATCAAAATAATTAGCATCCAAATATTATACCGGTGTAAATTTCGTTATCAAAATAACGGTAGCCAATTCTTAATCAAAACCAACACTGGTTCACGGGAATCAATTTAACTCATGAATATAGTGAGAGTGGAAAACGTTGATAAACGACATTAATACATTCAAAAAAAATATTGAACTCATGCTCAAAATATAGTGAAGATTCACAACACATCCTAACTACTCTACACCTTCAACACTACAATACACGTGTGTGGGTGAGAAAGTGAACGGGCCTCACCATATTTTCCCATGCAAGTAATGCTAAATGCAAATAGACCTGAATATAAAAGCATAAATTATTGCACATGAAATTTTGTACATGCAAGGGTACACGCCTATGCTCTGAAGCTATTGGCAACCTATTTACTTTGAATGATACCCACAAAAGCAAAAGAAAATATATTGAAACAAAAATCAATGTTTGAACACCTTTCTAACTCACGCATGCTGTTAAGGGAGAAAACATTTCACGTATGCAAATTTCTTACTCACGCATGAAGCTAAGGGCGATGAACATTTCAATATTGCAAAATACTTACTCACGCATGCAGTGTCTTTGTATGCTGAACTAGATTAGGCTGAAGAAGTGCACGTGTAGTTCATAAGGCAACAGTTCCACAATAACAAGTGCATCATGTCATAGTTTAGCCGTGACTAGAGAGCCAAGGCTGATGTACGAAGTGGCATGGCTGAAGCAATTAATGCAATACCACCAGGACTGATGCATCAGGCTGTAAAAACTAATGGAAACAAACATAAGACTTATGCGATCTAAAACCAAGTGATAACCTAACTGAAGTAGAAAGCTGAATCTGTAGCATAAACGAACTAGTGCTAAAAAGTGCTCAATCTGAAGCCAGAGGATGAATGAAAGCACGGAAGTATTGTTTCGAAATCACCAGAAAAACAGTGAAAATAAAGGTTGCAGAGATGCGAAAATCACACAAATGTAGAATTCGAAATCAAAGAAAACCATATTTTCACAACTAGATTAAAAAGTTACAAATTATAATTTAGAAGTGTGAGAGTAAACTCACCTTAACTTGTTTCGAATTTAGCTAGAACCGGGGATTCAAATTTTAGAGCTGCTGCCATTAATACTCAAGTTCTGAAATGAACGAAAAAGATGATGTAGAGAAAATATCATTTTCTTTCTTCAACTGGTATAAGTCAAAGAGAATGAGTGTTGAAAAGGCTTTGGGGTACACGTTCATTTAATGCATAGGTACTTGATAATGCTCGGCCATGTTTGAAACTTGCTTTACTACAAGTATATATGTCACGGCAAGGCAATTGTTCAGCAATGCAAAAATGTGTTTTCACACTTAATTAATTGCAAGACTGTTAACAATGCGAAGGTAACAGAAAATAAAAGTAAGGCATACACTATATATAAATAAATTGAAGCTGCACTTGCCCAAATGTAGTATGCATTGTCCATCAATCATGCGTGAAAAGCATGCACGTATCATGTGTGCACATATATATATATATATATATATATATATTCTCTCAAATTTTACTTTAGAAATTTCTATATATATATAAATATTTTCTCTTACAGTAGTCAAAAATCATGGCGATTACCACCATTTAAAATATTTATTACGACGGTAAAAATCACGGTCGTTACACCGCAATAAAAGGAAGGACAAATTCAGAAGGAAAGCTTTCTTAGTTACATGGGATGATTCAAACTCTTCTTCTTCTTTTGAAAGTGAAAGTGATAATGAATAAGTCAACGTACGCTTTATGACCAAAGATAATGAGATTAGTGATTTAACTTTTGATGATATGATAGAAATAAAATCAGAATTGTTAGATACTTTAAAAAGTCTTAAAAAAATATAAAGAGGCTTTTGAAAATCAGAATATGGTAGAATTCGAAAGAAATACACTTAAAGATGAGAAGAAAATATTGGAAGAAGAACTTGAGAAAACTCAAGAATCGCTTTCAAATGTTAATTCTCAACTGATTTTATTAAGTCAAGAAATTGAGACTCAAAAAGAAAAGAATGATGTTCTTGTTTATGAAAATCTTGATTTAAAAACTAATGTTAAAATGACAGAACTAGAAAATTCAAATCTAAAGACCAAACTAGAAGGAATCACCAAAAATGTTTCAAATTTTAATAAAGGAAGAGAAAATTATCTAGAATTATTCAAAATTCACAGCCTGTTAACAATAAATATGGTTTAGGTTATAAAAAGAAAATTGAGAATTCACAATCTAATAATTTAAACAATGTTAAGTCTAATAATACACCCATATCTTCAAAAATACTAATTTCTAAAACTATAAATATATGGGTTCCTAAAACTAATAACTAGTTAATAAGGAATAAGTATATTAGTTCATTCATAGAAAACGTTCATAATAATAAAAATTATATTTATAAAAGGGATGCTAAACCCACTTGCGTTTGGTTTCCTAAGATCTAACTCTTAGGACCCTATTAAAAGGGTGGGTACCAACGTTTTCTCAAAGTTTTTGCAGGTCCCACTCAATAAGAGAGGAAAATGGATACTCGACCGTGGTTGCTCAAAACAGATAACAGGAGACAAACGTACGCTGATAAACATTACATACTCAGACGGAGGTTCTATCGCTTTTGGAGATAATTTCAAGGGCTATATCATCGGCAAAGGCGACGTGAGCAATTACCGTACATCTAATTTACCACTTATTACAAACGTTTTATTAGTTAAGAATCTAAAACATAATCTATTAAGTATAAGTCAATTATAAGATAAAGGTTTTAAAATGTCCTTCTCTGAAAGTAAATGTAGTATATTCTATCAAAATCAAAATCTTATTTTTGAAAGAAATAGAGATAAAAACATTTACGTTTTGAATATGAAAGTTAATCATAACTCAGACATGTGTTTAATAGCCAAAGAAAATAATCCTTGGATATGGCACAAATGATTCTGTCATATCAATTTTAGAGCTATAAATAAAATTTCTACAAATAAACTTGTAAAAGGATTTCCAAAGATGAGTTTTAAAATTAATAATTTATGCGACGTGTGTCAGTTAGGTAAATTAACTAAATCTTCGTTTAAATCTAAGAAAGTCATTTCGACATTACTGCCACTTGAATTACTTCATATGGATTTATTTGGACCTACCCAAGGTCAATCCATAAATCACAATAAATACGTATTTATAATAGTTGATGATTTTTTTAAATATACATGGACTATCTTTATAAAAATAAAATTGATACTTTGAAAATTTCAAAACATTTGTTAAACAAATTCAAAATTTAAAAGGTACTAAAATTAGAAATATTAGAAGTGATCACAGAGGTGAATTTGAAAACGAACAATTTAGTAACTATTGTAAAAAGAAAGGAATATTCTATAATTTTTCGTTTCCTACAACTCAACAACAAAATGGAGTTGTAGAACGAAACAATCGAACTCAACAAGAATGTGCAAGAACCTTACTAAACGAAAGCACATTACCAAAACATTTTTGGGCAGAAGCTATTACAACTGCCTATTATGTTTTAAATCATGTTTCTATTAGACCACTCACTAAGAATATACCTTACGAACTTTTAACGGTAGAAAACCAAACATATCTTATTTTAAAATATTTGGATCAAAATGTTTTGCAGTAAATACCAAAGATCATCTTGGTAAATTCAATTCAGTATGTGATGAAGGTATATTTCTCGGATATTCGAATCGAAGCAAAACTTATCGAATTTTCAATAAACGAACTAATACAATTGAGGAGACACTCCGCATATGTTTTGATGAGAAATCTAAACTTGTTTCAAAAACAAATAATGATGATGATTTACTTAGTGATAACATGAATATAATAAACAATTGAAGAGAAGATGAAGATATTATTTATAATTCTAGAGAAGATGAAAACATTGTTAACAATTTAGAAAATAGAAATATTACTAAAACAATAAGATCACCTTGAAGAATCTTACGAAATTATCCTATAGAAAATATAATTAGAGAAATAAATTCAAATGTTCGAACTAGAAATCAACTAAATTTAATGGATCGTGTAGCTTTTCTTTCTACTATAGAACCTATGAATACTAAGGAAGCATCATCCGATGAAAATTGGATTATTGCTATGTAAGAAGAACTGAATCAGTTTGAACGAAGTGAATTTTGGGAACTAGTACCCAGACCGAACGATCAGACTGTTATAGGAACTAAATAGGTTTTAAAAATAAAGTAGACTAATTAGGAAATATAACTAGAAACAAAGCGAGACTTATAGCATAAGGATATAACCAAGAAGAAGGAGTAGACTATGAAGAAACGTTTGCTCCAGTCGCTAAACTAGAAGCAATACGAATCTTATTGGCATACGGATGATTTAATAACTTTAAACTCCATCAAATGAATGTTAAAAGTGCATTTAAATCGTTATATTAAAGAAAATGTTTTTGTTGAACAACCCCCTTTATTTGTTCATGAAAAATATCCAGATCATGTCTATAAACTTAAGAAAGCTTTATATGGTTTAAAACAACGACCACGTGCTTGGTATAAACGCCTTAAAAGCTATTTAATTGAATCAGGATTCGAAATAGGAAAAGTAGATCAGAATTTATTTATAAAACATTCTAAAAATGTTATTTTAATAGTTCAAATATATGTAGACGACATAATATTTGGTTCAACTAATAATAAATTATGTAGAGAATTTTCTGAAATAATGACTAGAGAATTCGAAATGTCCCATAAGCGAGAATTATCGTATTTTATAGGTCTTCAAATAAAACACGTTTCAAATGGAATATTTATAAATCAAGAAAAATACTGTAATAATCTTATTAAGCATTTCGGAATGGAAAAGACTTCTGCCAAACCAACACCTATGAGCAAAACAACAAATCTTGATAAAGATGAAAATGGCAAGAGTGTAGACCAAAAACTGCATCGTAGTATGATAGGATCATTACTATACCTAACAGCGAGTCGACTAGATATAATGATGAGTATATGTCTATGTGCACGATTTCAAGTTGACCCAAAAGAATCGCATTTACGAGCCATAAAATGAATACTACGTAATCTTAGTAATACTATAGATTTCGGACTTTTCTATCCAAAGGAATGCTCGCTCGAGTTACTGTCATATAGCGATGCTGATTCGGAGAATCATGAATAGATAGAAAAGGTACAAGTAGTACATGTCACTTCATTGGTAAATCATTAATATCATGGTTTAGCAAGAAACAAAATCGTGTCTCGCTATCAACTTGTGAAGCAGAATTTATTTTTGCGGCACTAGCTTGCGCACAAGTAATCTATATGCAATAGACACTAAAAGATTTTAGAGTCAATTTATCAAAATCAACAATTTACCATGATAATTCCAGTGCAATAAATCAATCCAAAATCCAGTGAATCACTCTTGAACTAAACATATAGATATTAGACATCACTTTCTTCGCGATAATATAGAAAAAGATGTGATAAATTTAGACTACGTTCCATCTGAAAATCAATTAGCTGATATTTTTACTAAACCATTATAAGAAAACACTTTTATAAAACTACATCGAGAACTCAGTATAACGTCAATTAAAGGTATATAAATGTTAAAATATGAAATTTTGAATAAAAAATCAGAAATTAATTTGTTTGACAAAAATTTGTTTTTCTGACCATGCCGAGAGTCGAACCTATTACCTGTTGTAGATAGCCCAGATGTCTTAACCACCAGAGCGATTGATTATTTTCATTGCAGTCCAGGTCGGGGACTCTATTATATGGTGACAAATAAACACCAAATTATGCATAACATTTATCTTTATAAATATATTTTCTGCATATTACATTTACATAAATAAATCACAATAACAGAAAACCAACGAAATAGCAACTAACATTCCTAACTAACAACCTTTTTATAGCTGAGTTCAAGACAAACCATTCACTTCATCCTTCTTATTCTAAACATTAGTCTATAAGTAGGTATATTTAATCTATGTTATTCAAAAACTAATAAAAATACAAACTAATTATCAAAATGTAATGTAACGACCCCACTTCCTACGCCCAGGAAGTAGTATCGTTAATAAGAAAGAAAGAGGTGAGAAAATAGAAAAGATAGAGAAGAAAGAACAGCAACATCAGAATCTCACAGCGGAACGAATAAAATATATTAATCACATAAGTATTTACATAATATATAACATCAATCAGAGTGATACATATAGTACATCACATACTAGACAGTTATAAACACCTGTCTAGTTATACAAATCAAAATACAATACATCACAGAGATACCACACAGCGGAACTATATATATATATCTATAACGCTGAAGCCTCCTGCTCCATTGCTTCTCCAGAATTCGTCAAAGCTAAACCTGAATCCCTTGGCTACCCGTAAAAATTTGGGTAGCCGAGAGTTTATGAAAAACAAAAATAAACTTCGGGTCAGACATGGGTCTGGTATGAGTAACAGGTTAAAGTTGCTTAATTTTGAAAAATCCTTTGAAAACAAAAGGTATCACGTAAGACTTCCCACACATAAACATGGAAAAGTTTTTACCTTACGCTAACCAAAACATTTGATAGGAAATCCAATGATATTATAATAGGTCTAGGGTTTTCAAGTAAATAGAAAATAGCCGAAATTGTTACATCTATTAAATTCCAGCTACTAGCCACAAAAGTGGGTAATACAATCAAAACCGTTGGCACATATTGGATTGTGGATTCCATACAATGGCAGGGCTACTAGGGTACCGCCCGTCACAGTACGTGGCCTAGATCAACGTACCGAGGATTACTCCCTTCATCCCCTGCCACACAAGGCTGGAACCATTCCTTAATGAACAGTCCCGAACAAGATAAACCCCGCTGTTGGCTGCAGACCAACTGCCCACACAGCCGAATAAAAAGGGACATCTAGACAGGGGAATATCCTTGTCCTGCTTGGGCATGACCCACCTAACCTTGCTGCACCTCCCCTGTTTTATCCATTCTCGGTTGATGAAGCTTGAGGTTACGATTACCTTTATAGAACATATTTCTTAGAATGCTCATCGTCCGCCTGACGATGTGTTGAAAGCATTCAATCCATACATGTTCGTTCCGGGTTCGAACGAAACCGAAGGCATCATCACGTTACACTCATTTTGGAATCACCCTCAGAGTTAACGACGATAACCCTTGCATCAGAATCTTCATTCTTCACTTCAGATTCACGACCTATCGTTAATTTGGAAACGATGTGGTTTTCGGATATTCCAAATGAGGAAAACCGATCCCGGTCTCATCGAAATCCAAAACGTGTCTTTTAGGGCCAAGTTGTCTATTTAGTCTTAACAGTGAATTCAATATTATCAATATGCACATATAGATAATTCACATTTCATAATAGATAATCACATTATCAATCATAAACAGATAACTAATATCATCATCCAAACAGATAAGCAAATATTATCATACTTAAACTATACATCCATATCACATAGACATTATCCATCTCATATCTGAGATCACAATTAATCAATGGAATATCAATATCATCCATCAGCAATGATTTATGAATCACAATTTATAATTAATTTAAAATGAATTAAATTAACCACTTCCATCTTAATTAATTTAAAATAAATTAAATTAATCACTCATTCCATAAATCCTGCTCTCACAATCATTAATTAAATTAATTAATCATTCTCTAATTACAAAAAAGTAATTTAGTTTTAAATTAATTCTCAAATGAATTATCTTAAATCATTCATAATAGATTAACATTTAATTACCTCCTTAATTTATGATTCCTTAATTTACAATTCTTAACTACATCATTAATTATATTAATTAATGATCTTCAATTTATATTAAATTACTTATTTAAATTAATTAAGTGATTAATCTTTACTTAAACACAATTATTAATCACCCCTTGATTAATAACAAACCAGTAATTAACTACTCTTAATTACTTATTAATCATCCCATGATTAATTATTCCCATAAATTAATCCCTTGATTAATTACAAAAGAAATTTCCCAAGTTACTACATTTACAAATCATGTTGTATGTATTTCATCAGGTAATTATCTAATTACTATTCTGAGTAATTATACTCCATTAATTACACTAAGTAATTTATGCATACCAAATCATCAAATTATTTCTTAAATTAATATTAATTTAAATCTTATTATCCATTACAAATTGATCATCTTTGATTTAAATATAATTGACTGCATTCCAGAAATTTTCCTTTAATTTATTTACAGAAATTAATCTTGAATAAACCCATAAATTAATTACATTTATATCGATTTATTTCCATTTAATTATCTGGTGGATTTATTATTCTCAAATAAATCAATTTCTTAATTACATTATGAATACAAATCTTCAAATTACAAATATTAATGCTCTTGATTAATAACAAACAGTAATTAATCATTCCTAATTAATTACTTCTCAATAACACTCTAGATTAATTCCCTGGTTAATTTCCAGTAATTATATTCCAATTACTCCTATTAACAACATCATCCAATTAATTACATCCCGTAATTATCCTTCAATTACTTCTCTAAGTAATTTAATTCCAAAATATCAGTTAATTAAACTAAATTAATTAACTCAAATTAATTTACACAATTAATAAGTAATTAATTTCTTAATTACTTCTCAATAAATAATTTTATTTAAACTATTGAATTAATTAATCTAATTAATTTATTACAAAATCAATCATATTAATTAATTATAACATAATCTGGTTAATGAACTTCATTAATAATTATTTAATTATTTCCTTTTAACATAATCAACTTATATTAATTATTATTAATTATGAGTTAATTAACCATTATTAATTTAAAAATTTAATCTATAGTTCTAAATCACACATTAGTTAATTAATTTATTAATTAACTTTAATTACTACTTTTAAACTATAATTATTAATTTAATTATTTTCAATCATTAATTATTCTTCTTAATCAACTTAAAGGTTAATGCATATAAAAATTCTAAAACTTCATGAATTAAAGTAAAATTCCAATATGTTTTAAAACATTTATTTAAATTACTTTCTAAATGAAACCAATTTATTCTTAATAAAGTTTTATAACTAAATTTTCAAAAACCCTTCTTAAACTCACATGTTTAAAAGCATATTTAACATTTAAAACTTATTAATCATCACACTTTACTTTTATTTCTTATCTGGAATTTTAAGTTCTGATTTCCATTTTGGTCTTATCTTTGTTTAAATCTTCCTTAACAATATATGTTTCATTTTTGATTTCAACTCTTTTGAATTCATTCAAATATTTAGCACTTTTTAAATTAAGAAAATAATTTAGATTATGAAACTTAATTACTTCCAACTATATTTCAAAACTATCTTAAATTCACTATTTAAACTTGTTTAAAACTGGGTTTGACTTTGTTTTTAAATTATAAAACAATGGTTTCAAAAACAGTTGAAACTGTTACAGGTTGAAAAAAACACACAGAACACTACTACCCGAGCCCCCCTGCGTTTGCTTCGAGTAATAACGAAGTTTCCCCGAGAAAATATACAAGCTGCTTCGAGGCATTTCCCAGGGCGCGCGCAAAAACAACAGGAGAGAACAAAACCTGAAACACAACTATACCTCTCCCCCTCCATACCTGTCAACGGCACACGCACGGTGCCCCCACCACCGGAGGTCACCAAACCCCGGTCATAACATCGACTATCTCTCCCCTACCTCCCTGCAAAAACACGCAACGCTCGAACCTCTGAACAACTCGCGGCGATCAAAACTTCCAAACACGGTAAAATTAGGTCTAGGAATTTGGAACCCCCACCGACGCTTCCACCACCATTTGCGCCGCCATCCCCTATTTTTCCCGGCTCCACGGCAACCTCCTCTACCACCAGACCGAAGCTCACACCACCAGATCCTCTTGATCATCCGCGGCGACTCGAAACGCTCCAAACACTAAAACACAAACTGCTCTCACAAAACACCATTAAAAATTCCAAAACCTACCTTAAAAATCATATTTTTGTATATGAATTCAGTTTATATTCATGAGTTTGTAATTCATTAAACTTGAATTTTTACATGTTTGAAGATGGTTCTGTGTTTTAGCTCTTCCCAGTGACAACACAGGTTTAATTACTTAAAACAAAATTTTAAACACAAATTTATAGTGGAACAAATATATTTCATTCAAGGCTTAAGGTTTAACATGGATTGAAACAAGATCAAATAAATTTTTGAACAAAGTTTGGCCATGAAAAATTGAACAGAGTTTCTAAATTTTACAGTAATGCACAGTATATGTATATATCTACATTCATGTGATTCTCTGCAACATATACTTGTATGCTTACCTTACATATCATCACAGAAAACCCATATCACCATTCTAACTTAAGTTATATTGAATAAAAACAAATAAGAAAAATGTTACTCACAGAGAATTCAGTCTGCAGTAATTTATTTTACAGTTTGCCAGAGAAAGGAATATGTATAGATGCACACAATTATGTTAAGCATCCAAAAATTTAGCTTGTAACAGATTAAAACCTAAGAAAGTTATAAAAGTGTTACTCACAGATATGTGGAAGAACAGAGGCACTTTATTGAAGCAGGCTTGAAATTTATAGGTTGAACTCCTCTGTGATTCTCAGTTGAATTGAATTTTGGTTGTTGTTTAAACTGAAGCTTTGTCTGTTTGAGTTTGAAATGAAGTTTACTTTACTTTTTAATCAGTTCGAATTGAATAAAGATGAAACTGATTTATAGAAAGAAAAGAGACAGGGAAAATATGCAGACATGCTTATTATTATGTTTCAATAATCTGAGACAAATATTTGCATACAATCTTTGTTTGTACAGATTGTTTCCAGAGATATTTGTTAATGGTGGCTGATATGTAATACTTAATGTACTAAAAGATTTTTACATTAATTACTTTTTGTTTGTTAGCTTAAACATATTTAATACTATCTTCTCTAGCAAGCTTCACACATATACACAGTTGTATATTTATTTGGCCTGCACACAAAGATATTTTTTATATCTTCATTTTTTTGTTTGTAAGACATGTATATTCTTATTACTGTCATTAGCTTCTAGATGTTATTCTTTTGTTCTTGATACTTTAAACATATTATATATGCTGCAGTTTGTTTATGTTGGTTTACACCCTTAAAAATTTATTTGTTTCTAGCATATGTCACTTGACCTTTATTCTTAACTTTTACAGGCATTTTTATTTGTCTAGCTTACAACTTGAAAATTATTTGTTTCTAGTTTTAATTGTTGACTTATTATTACATTTTGAAATGTATGTGACTTGTTATCATTTTTGTTTTGTTTGCTGTTTGAAAACTAATTGAACTTTATAATTATTATGTTATTGTAATTTAACTAATGTACTACTTATATTGCTTTTCCAATTTATCTTGTATCTTGTATTTTTATTTATTAATATTATTTAAAAGTAACTCATTTATCAATTTGAAACAATAAAGAAATTAAATCACCTTTTTATTATAAACTACATGTTTATTAATGTATGTTAATGTATTTATTGACAAAATTATAATTAAAACTCATATATCATTTTAAATTCATATTTTAAATCAAGCTATACTAAAAAGAAAAGAAAATAAATCCTTTTGTTAATAAATGTAAATTTTAATCTTAAGCTAAAATAAGTTTTTAAACTATTTAAACATTTATCTTATGTATTTAAAATCCTATATCTATTTATTTATTTATCTTTGAAAAGTTTATATTAAATAAAACATAATTTCTAATCCACTAAAATATATATTAGTATTTAAAGCATAATTTATAGTTAAACTTTAAAACAAATTCTCATCTATTTACAATGTATACAAATATATACATATATAAATAGAAACAAACAACTAATTTCAACAGATATCATTTACCAATTAAATATTTATTAAAAGAAAAGTATCAATTCAGATTTAATTAACAAAATATATCAAATCACTTTAATATTTAATGCAGATTATTAAATTGATATTGCTAGAAAATTCCGGGTCGTCACATTCCTCCCCCTTAAAAGAATTTCGTCCACGAAATTTAAAAGCAAAGGTAATTTAATAATATATTTAAGATTTTAATTAATTTTAAACCATAAGCATATATCAATCACATGCTAACAATCATCACAACCAATCTACTCAATCAACAAAGAAAACTATCCAGACAAAATTCTGGATAGAGTTCCTAGAGTTTCCCAGTAGAATACCGGAATACTCGATCTATAGAATCTAAACAGTCTATACTCCTAATCTATAGAACTTCTTTGGATCAGAGAAAATTCATCCAAAATGAAATCTCCGACTCAGAAATCCAATTTCCTTCGTCTCTTTGTACCACTTCTGACAATCCAGAAATGCCTTCAACTTACTGATCCGCTCAATCTTTGCTGATGACTCCTAAAACAATCTGAATCCAAAACAATCCAGTAGAATAATTTTCTCAAAATCAACCAAAATCAAGAAATCAACCTTTACTATCATCAGTAGAAAACATCTTCTCTTTCCCAGAAAAGAAAAACAAATGCACTTCCAACTGCTTCCGCTGCACAACTCTGATCTGGATGGATGAAAATGCTAATGATGCACATAAGCATAACTGGATAACACATGACAAAAATATGATTCAGCAGATCCAAAATAAAACTCAGAAGTTCCTCCAAAATCTGAGCTGCTTTACCAATTTCTTTCTCTAGAAACTATTCTATTACTAAGCTGAACCATCGGCACTACTCCTGAAACCCAGTCGATACCAAACTCAACTCCTCAGATGCTATGGCAACCCACCGACCTCTTCAAAGATATCAAGAAAATTTCTGCCATCCCAGAGAATACTTAACTATCGCAAGTCACTTTTTGTGATAAATCCAGGCTAATATCCCAAGAAAACTATACTCTCCTTATCAATCTGAACAGCTTAAGCTTATCCAGCCAATCCATTGAAGAAATGGGTTCACAAAACTGCCTCTGGACTTCACTTCTAAAGAACTGCTGACAGATGACCTCCTCGCGTGCCGGTAGATCAAATCTGAGCTGCAACACCGCTACTGATGCCAAAAATTTCTTAATCCAGAATTCCTCGGAAAACTCAGGCCTCAAAGCCAAACACAACATTCAACTGAACTCAACCTCACAGAACTAATGCAGACACACTTTCTTATCCAAAGATCTTTGAGAACTTCTTCGGAAACAAACCACCGCTACTGCATCTCAACATACAACCACTACTTCTTGAGTTACCTAGATAATATTTCTAGCTTCTGCTCAACTCACAAAAATCCAAATTCTACTCATCTAATCTTGTACTACAAAAATGGACTCCAAATCTTAACAGTTTCCTCAAGAGATTAGGTGAAATCCTTACACCACAAATTTACTCGAGACGGTATTAGGTCTACAGTCCCGTCAGATATACTTCCAACCACAGGTAGTCGTGTTACACACACCACTACTCAATCTACTCTTATACTTATATTGGAAAACCCGAACAGGTAATCCAACAAATAGATGAAAATAAATATATATATATATATATATATCAAAAGTACAAATACGCTCTCTCAGGAAAGAAATCACTTAAGAGCCTAGGTATTCACTCAACCTAGCGCTCTGATACCACCTGTAACGACCCCACTTCCTACGCCCAGGAAGTAGTATCGTTAATAAGAAAGAAAGAGGTGAGAAAATAGAAAAGATAGAGAAGAAAGAACAACAACATCATAATCTCACAGCGGAACGAATAAAATATATTAATCACATAAGTATTTACATAATATATAACATCAATCGGAGTGATACATATAGTACATCACGTACTAGACAGTTATAAACACCTGTCTTGTTATACAACTCAAAACACAATACATCAAAGAGATACCACACAGCGGAACTATATATATATATCTATAACGGTGAAGCCTCCTACTCCATTGCTCCTCCAGAATTCGTCAAAGCTGAACCTGAATCCCTTGGCTACCCGTAAAAATTTGGGTACCCGAGAGTTTATGAAAAACAAAAATAAACTTCGGGTCAGACATGGGTCTGGTATGAGTAACAGGTTAAAGTTGCTTAATTTTGAAAAATCCTTTGAAAACAAAAGGTATCACGTAAGACTTCCCACACATAAACATGGAAAAGTTTTTACCTTACGCTAACCAAAACATTTGATAGGAAATCCAGTGATATTATAATAGGTCTAGGGTTTTCAAGTAAATAGAAAATAGCCGAAATTGTTACATCTATTAAATTCCAGCTACTAGCCACAAAAGTGGGTAATACAATCAAAACCGTCGGCACTTATTGGATTGTGGATTCCATACAATGGCAGGGCTACTGGGGTACCGCCCGTCACAGTACGTGGCCTAGATCAACGTACCGAGGATTACTCCCTTCATCCCCTGCAACACAAGGCCGGAAACATTCCTTACTGAACAGTCCCGAACAAGATAAACCCCGCAGTTGGCTGCAGACCAACTGCCCACACAGCCGAATAAAAGGGACATCTAGACAGGGGAATATCCTTGTCCTGCTTGGGCATGACCCACCTAACCTTGCTGCACCTCCCCTGTTTTAGCCATTCCCGGTTGTGAGGCTTGAGGTTACGATTACCTTTATAGAACATATTTCTTAGAATGCTCATCGTCCGCCTGACGATGTGTTGAAAGCATTCAATCCATACAAGTTCGTTCCGGGTTCGAACGAAACCGAAGGCATCATCTCGTTACACTCATTTTGGAATCACCCTCAGAGTTAACGACGATGACCCTTGCATCAGAATCTTCATTCTTCACTTCAGATTCACGACCTATCGTTAATTTGGAAACGATGTGGTTTTCGGATATTCCAAATGAGGAAAACCGATCCCGGTCTCATCGAAATCCAAAACGTGTCTTTTAGGGCCAAGTTGTCTATTTAGTCTTAACAGTGAATTCAATATTATCAATATGCACATATAGATAATTCACATTTCATAATAGATAATCACATTATCAATCATAAACAGATAACTAATATCATCATCCAAACAGATAAGCAAATATTATCATACTTAAACTATACATCCATATCACATAGACATTATCCATCTCATGTCTGAGATCACAATTAATCAATGGAATATCAATATCATCCATCAGCAATGATTTATGAATCAAAATTTATAATTAATTTAAAATGAATTAAATTAACTACTTCCATCTTAATTAATTTAAAATAAATTAAATTAATCACTCATTCCATAAATCCTGCTCTCACAATCATTAATTAAATTAATTAATCATTCTCTAATTACAAAAAAGTAATTTAGTTTTAAATTAATTCTCAAATGAATTATCTTAAATCATTCATAATAGATTAACATTTAATTACCTCCTTAATTTATGATTCCTTAATTTACAATTCTTAATTACATCATTAATTATATTAATTAATGATCTTCAATTTATATTAAATTACTTATTTAAATTAATTAAGTGATTAATCTTTACTTAAACACAATTATTAATCACCCCTTGATTAATAACAAACCAGTAATTAACTACTCTTAATTACTTATTAATCATCCCATGATTAATTATTCCCATAAATTAATCCCTTGATTAATTACAAAAGAAATTTCCCAAGTTACTTCATTTACAAATCATGTTGTATGTATTTCATCAGGTAATTATCTAATTACTATTCTGAGTAATTATACTCCATTAATTACACTAAGTAATTTATGCATACCAAATCATCAAATGATTTCTTAAATTAATATTAATTTAAATCTTATTATCCATTACAAATTGATCATCTTTGATTTAAATATAATTGACTGCATTCCAGAAATTTTCCTTTAATTTATTTACAGAAATTAATCTTGAATAAACCCATAAATTAATTACATTTATATCGATTTATTTCCATTTAATTATCTGGTTGGTTTATTATTCTCAAATAAATCAATTTCTTAATTACATTAAGAGTACAAATCTTCAAATTACAAATATTAATCCTCTTGATTAATAACAAACAGTAATTAATCATTCCTAATTAATTACTTCTCAATAACACTCTAGATTAATTCCCGGCTTAATTTCAAGTAATTATATTCCAATTACTCCTATCAACAACATCATCCAATTAATTACATCCCGTAATTATCCTTCAATTACTTCTCTAAGTAATTTAATTCCAAAATATCAGTTAATTAAACTAAATTAATTAACTCAAATTAATTTACACAATTAATAAGTAATTAATTTCTTAATTACTTCTCAATAAATAATTTTATTTAAACTATTGAATTAATTAATCTAATTAATTTATTAAAAAATCAATCATATTAATTAATTATAACATAATCTGGTTAATGAACTTCATTAATAATTATTTAATTATTTCCTTTTAACATAATCAACTTATATTAATTATTATTAATTATGAGTTAATTAACCATTATTAATTTAAAATTTTAATCTATAGTTCTAAATCACAAATTAGTTAATTAATTTATTAATTAACTTTAATTACTACTTTTAAACTATAATTATTAGTTTAATTATTTTCAATCATTAATTATTCTTCTTAATCAACTTAAGGGTTAATGCATATAAAAATTCTAAAACTTCATGAATTAAAGTAAAATTCCAATATGTTTTAAAACATTTATAAAAATTACTTTCTAAATGAAACCAATTTATTCTTAATAAAGTTTTATAACTAAATTTTCAAAAACCCTTCTTAAACTCACATGTTTAAAAGCATATTTAACATTTAAAACTTATTAATCATCACACTTTACTTTTATTTCTTATCTGGAATTTTAAGTTCTGATTTCCATTTGGGTGTTATCTTTGCTTAAATCTTCCTTAACAATATATGTTTCATTTTTGATTTCAACTCTTTTGAATTCATTCAAATATTTAGCACTTTTTAAATTAAGAAAATAATTTAGATTATGAAACTTAATTACTTCCAACTATATTTCAAAACTATCTTAAATTCACTATTTATACTTGTTTAAAACTGGGTTTGACTTTGTTTTTAAATTTTAAAACAAAGGTTTCAAAAACAGTTGAAACTGTTACAGGTTGAAAAAAACACACAGAACACTACTACCCGAGCCCCCCTGCGTTTGCTTCGAGTAATAACGAAGTTTCCCCGAGAAAATATACAAGCTGCTTCGAGGCATTTCCCAGCGCGCGCGCAAAAACAACAGGAGAGAACAAAACCTGAAACACAACTATACCTCTCCCCCTCCATACCTGTCAACGGCACGCGCACGGTGCCCCCACCACCGGAGGCCACCAAACCACGGTCATCACATCGACTATCTCTCCCCTACCTCCCTGCAAAAACACGCAACGCTCGAACCTCTGAACAACTCGCGGCGATCAAAACTTCCAAACACAGTAAAATTAGGTCTAGGAATTTGGAACCCCCACCGACGCTTCCACCACCATTTGCGCCGCCATCCCCTATTTTTCCCAGCTCCACGGCAACCTCCTCTACCACCAGACCGAAGCTCACACCACCAGATCCTCTTGATCATCCGCGGCGACTCGAAACGCTCCAAACACTAAAACACAAACTGCTCTCACAAAACACCATTAAAAATTCCAAAACCTACCTTAAAAATCATATTTTTGTATATGAATTCAGTTTATATTCATGAATTTGTAATTCATTAAACTTGAATTTTTACATGTTTGAAGATGGTTCTGTGTTTTAGCTCTTCCCAGTGACAACACAAGTTTAATTACTTAAAACAAAATTTTAAACACAAATTTATAGTGTAACAAATATATTTCATTCAAGGCTTAAGGTTTAACATGGATTGAAACAAGATCAAATAAATTTTTGAGCAAAGTTTGGCCATGAAAAATTGAACAGAGTTTCTAAATTTTACAGTAATGCACAGTATATGTATATATCTACATTCAAGTGATTCTCTGCAATGTATACTTGTATGCTTACCTTACATATCATCACAGAAAACCCATATCACCATTCTAACTTAAGTTATATTGAATAAAAACAAATAAGAAAAATGTTACTCACAGAGAATTCAGTCTGCAGTAATTTATTTTACAGTTTGCCAGAGAAAGGAATATGTATAGATGCACACAATTATGTTAAGCATCCAAAAATTTAGCTTGTAACAGATTAAAACCTAAGAAAGTTATAAAAGTGTTACTCACAGATATGTGGAAGAACAGAGGCACTTTATTGAAGCAGGCTTGAAATTTACAGGTTGAACTCCTCTGTGATTCTCAGTTGAATTGAATTTTGGTTGTTGTTTAAACTGAAGCTTTGTTTGTTAGAGTTTGAAATGAAGTTTACTTTACTTTTTAATCAGTTCGAATTGAATAAAGATGAAACTGATTTATAGAAAGAAAAGAGACAGGGAAAATATGCAGACATGCTTATTATTATGTTTCAACAATCTGAGACAAATATTTGCATACAATCTTTGTTTGTACAGATTGTTTCCAGAGATATTTGTTAATGGTGGCTGATATGTAATACTTAATGTACTAAAAGATTTTTACATTAATTACTTTTTGTTTGTTAGCTTAAAGATATTTAATACTATCTTCTCTAGCAAGCTTCACACATATACACAGTTGTATATTTATTTGGCCTGCACACAAAGATATTTTTTTATATCTTCATTTTTTTGTTTGCAAGGCATGTATATTCTTATTACTGTCATTAGCTTCTAGATGTTATTCTTTTGTTCTTGATACTTTAAACATATTATATATGCTGCAGTTTGTTTATGTTGGTTTACACCCTTAAAAATTTATTTGTTTCTAGCATATGTCACTTGACCTTTATTCTTAACTTTTACAGGCATTTTTATTTGTCTAGCTTACAACTTGAAAATTATTTGTTTCTAGTTTTAATTGTTGACTTATTATTACATTTTGAAATGTATGTGACTTGTTATCATTTTTGTTTTGTTTGCTGTTTGAAAACTAATTGAACTTTATAATTATTATGTTATTGTAATTTAACTAATGTACTACTTATATTGCTTTTCCAATTTAGCTTGTATCTTGTATTTTTATTTATTAATATTATTTAAAAGTAACTCATTTATCAATTTGAAACAATAAAGAAATTAAATCACCTTTTTATTATAAACTACATGTTTATTAATGTATGTTAATGTATTTATTGACAAAATTATAATTAAAACTCATATATCATTTTAAATTCATATTTTAAATCAAGCTATACTAAAAAGAAAAGAAAATAAATCCTTTTGTTAATAAATGTAAATTTTAATCTTAAGCTAAAATAAGTTTTTAAACTATTTAAACATTTATCTTATGTATTTAAAATCCTATACCTATTTATTTATTTAGCTTTGAAAAGTTTATATTAAATAAAACATAATTTCTAATCCACTAAAATATATATTAGTATTTAAAGCATAATTTATAGTTAAAATTTAGAACAAATTCTCATCTATTTACAATGTATACAAATATATACATATATAAATAGAAACAAACAATTAATTTTAACAGATATCATTTACCAATTAAATATTTATTAAAAGAAAAGTATCAATTCAGATTTAATTAACAAAATATATCAAATCAATTTAATATTTAATGCAGATTATTAAATTGATATTGCTAGAAAATTCCGGGTCGTCACATGTAAACTTCTTCATCAACTGATTCCATTGAAATTCTAGCCTCTACCGAATCAGCAAAAACTCCCATCCATCATACTACACCACCTTCTACCTATCATGATCATACCGGATATACTCCGAAGAAAAAGAAAGGGTAGAAGATGATGTTTGAAGTCTCTGCAAACATTAAACAAAAAAATAAGTGATTTGCATCATTATCAACAAGAGTCGCTAATGCTTCAACGTGAAATATATTACGAGCAAATGATCAACTCGAGACGTCTAGGAATAATAAAACACACTGCTATGAAATTCTGTGGTGCTTCTTCCCATCCAATAGACGAACACGTAGTTTCACCTATTCGACAACCTTCTACTTCATCCCCGCCATGACTGTCGGTCTCACCAAATTCGTGGGATCGAAATAAAGCATCAAATGTTCGCTGCAAACAGCTACAGGGCTACAGAACTCCTAGCCCTTCAAAATAAAACGTAGTTGTAATGATTTTATTTTCGAATAACTTAACTAATGTATGTACAATATGTTTTATGGAATAATTCATTTAAATATTAAATGTACAAGGTTCATAAGTATGAAAATATATAAAAACAAAGTTAATTGGGAAAATTTACCCAGGTTAGTCGACTGAACCGGAGTTTCAATCGACTGACACCAAAATAATTTTTTTAACCAGTCTCAGTCGATTGCCATAGTGTCCCAGTCGACTGGACCAGAAGACAAAATACACATATCCCAAATTCAGCCAACTGAATCAGGCTTTTAGTTGATTGAACCAGAAGTTCAAAAATTTTGAATTTCAGGTTCAGTCGACTAATTCGTGGACCTCAGCAAAATTACTGCTCCTACCCACTCACTTTTCACCTTTCAATCTTCACTTTCCCCTTTCCTCTTCACTCTCATTTCAGATTTTTCAAGTTTTCTAAAAACCCTGTATCTTCAAAAACTCAATTTTTACCTCCAAACAATCAAATTAAATGGCTCCAAAGAGAAAAGGAAAAGCATCTTCATCCTTCCAACCTCCTTCCAATGAGCAAATCCAATAATGGATCTATGATGATACCGCAGTTAGAAGATGGAGAAGAATGCAATATTCTCATATCTTTGAAGGTTCTTGTGTAAAATTTGCCGATTTCTCTCCATACCATATACAAGAATTGGCCCGTAGAAGCAATTTGGGGTCGTTGTTCAATATTGATGCTAATAAGCATAAAATAAACCAAATCATGGTCAAACTCTTATAGGCTAATCTAAATTGAGGTCACCAAAACATTCAAAATCAAGAAGATTATGTATGTAGTCTAGTTTATGGAAAACCCGTATTTTTCTCATTAGATCGAATGGCTCACATTTCAAGATCTAAAAATGATGGTATCGAATTGAGAAATGTTGATTGTGATATGGTCGCTCGTGATCATATAAGTCATTTATTTTTGAAAGACGATATGCACCAACTCAAGTCCATGACCTTGAGGCCAAAAGCTAGAATTATACACCGTGCATTAATGAAAACCAAAACTACTCGAACCGGAAGTTACGAACTTGTTTACGAACATAACTTTAAAGACTTATACACCATTTTCGGCAATATCAAAGTTAACTGGCTTCGGTTAATTCTTGATGAATTCTTAAGCTTCAACAATAGTCGAATGAATGTCATCTACTATGGTGAATATATTATGCGATTGCTAAAAAAATGCGAGATTCCGAAACCTGACTCACCGATTTCTACCATCGAGTACTTAAACTCTCGTACTTTGGCATTAATGAAGCTAACGGTTACTCGATCTCCTCCTATCATTACTTTTGAAGAACGGACTCAATGACAATTATCTCAAGATCAACCGCAATAACAACAAGGTGAAGCATCTCACCGTCCAACTGAAAGATCAACTTCTCGTCAACAAGACGAAATCTTGATTCTTGATCTAGGCCTTCCACCATATGAATCAATTTCCTTGATATGTTGTAACCACCAAATACTTCAATCCCATATCACTAAAGTTGATAAAAAGATTGATAAAGTTAAAGGATTTTTTACAAAGTTATGGCAAGCTATCTCGTGTTCATCCAGAACTTCAACGGCTACACTAGGTGATTCGGGTAAGCAACCCGTCTTCACTTGGTCTTCCTCTACCGATGATCAAGCAAGTAGTAGTGACAACGGTGGAAATGAAGGCGATAGTGGTGGTCAAAGATCACATGGAGATAGGGATAAGAATATAATGGAGTAAGGTGTTATTTTTCTCATATTATGAAAACATTAGTCTTTATTTCACAACATTATGGATTGTATTAAATGGCCATTCTTTTCATATTATTTCAAGACTCTTGTTTGTGGTGAGTGTTATGTATGAATGTTTGGTTTCTTCATATCATATCTATCAATGCTTCATACTTTTATTCTGTATACCTTTTTGTCTGGAAAAGGGAGAGAAATATTATCACTAACATTTAGAATGCAGGATATACATCGTCAAAGATTTAGGGGGAGTAATTATTTATATTATATATATATAGTCAAAATCTATATCTATTTACATGTTGTCATCAATCAAAAAAGGGGAGAATGTTGAGACTTGGTTTCAATTCATGACACAAAGCTATCACAACGACATACAGATTTGACAACTACTATGACAAAAAGAGAATATATACTACATGGAGACAAGACATCAAAATCGGTGCATCAATTATATTATTTTTGTTTTTGACACTTAGATCAATTTTATTAAAATCTCTCCTCATATAACGTATATATTAGCTTATATATAATCTTAATGATTTATGCATATAAGCGTAGAAAATACATACATACATACACATATATTTAAAACCTGTGAAAACCGTGCAACTGCACAAAAATCACCAGGGCAGTCGACTGACTTGGTAGTTCAATCGACCGGCCTGTAAATTTCTGTGCAACATGCACAGGTGCACAAAATAAACAAATAATCGTTTGAATATTCAGTCGACTGATCCAGAGGTTCAATTGACTGAATTTCTACAACAGCTATTTTTTGAAAAGACATGACTATTTGTGAAGAGTTGTGAACATCTATGAAAAGATTTGGATGCAACACTTTAACCACAACTCTTCGTGAACAGTCTTTGCCTTCTAACATCTATGAATACATACTCTAACTTGATTCCATATCATTTAATTTTCTTATCTTTCTAATCTAACACTCTTGAATCTACTTGCAGTTATACTTTCAAATATTCTGTATTAAAACAATATTATACCTTTCTATTCTTCATAAACTTCGAATATAAATTTATACTCAAGGCGAAGATTATAGGAAGGGTATACTACAAGTGACAAATCCATGTTATTAGAACACACAAAGTCAAAACAATTTATTTATTTTCTAAAGTCTTGTTCTGTTGCTTAGGCATGTGAAGTCCTTTTCGGCCATTGAGGTGAAATCCTGTTCTGCTGCTTAGGTCCTTATTCGGTTGCTCAAGGGTTGTATAGACCTATTCCTCCGGGTTAAGTGAGGGTTATTGTTTTAGTGAAATTCTAGAAGGAGTCTGGGACTGGTACGAACCAGTATAAAAATCTCTGGTGTCATCTTTATTATACTGCTTTTTATATTCCACACTATTTACTATATAGCTATCTTCACTACACTCTGTATTATCATGTATCCATATTACATGATCCATAGCGCACACTTTCATTTGGTATTGGAGCATAGCCACTTTCAACTATCAATTACAAAGTTAGATTATAATATCGAAGGAGTGCACCCGATCGGAGGAATGACCTCACTTGGCCCGACATGGCTCCTGATTTTAGTCACATCTAAGTTGACTCAAGGGAGTCAGGGTCACATCATACCTAATATAGGAACCGTTCACCAAACCATTCTACTTCATTTTTGGAATCTCCTCCACATACACATATGTTAAAGTGGTTTTTGGTATTGGTAGAGAGTATGACAATATCTGATCCCGGTCTTTTTAACAACCGAACGTTTATTTCACACCGGATGATTCTTTTTCATTTCAAAAGTCAATTCACAATTGATATCAAAATATCATATTCTCAAACCATATCGCTTTCAAATCATATTCACTTTCAAAAGTCATAATTTCCTCCAAAACCATATTCCCAAAATAGGTTAAATCCTTAATTCAAAATCATCATTTTCAATTTATTATACATTTAAATCCCAGCTTAGGTCATTTCATCATATTTTCTTTTAAACCAATGAAATTTGAATATAAACACTTCCCTTTTTCTTAGACTGAAAATTTATATAATAGTTTAAATAGTTATAAATATTTTAAATAAATTATCAATAGTCAAAATATCTAGAATAGTTAATATGGATTTAAAATAGTTAAATAGATTTAAAATAGATTAAATAAAATTAAAATAAATTAAATAGCTTTAAAATAGATTAAGTAGATTTAATATGAGTTAAAATGGTCTAATTAGTTTTAAACTAAATTAAATGGTTTTAAAATAGGTTAAATTGATTTAATATAGTTAATATAGGTTAAAATAGTTTATAAATCTAAAAATGTTAAAATTTAGAATCTTAAAAATAATATAATTTAAAACAGTTCATATTTAAGAACATGAATTTGGAACTTATATCAATTAAAAACTATTTATTTCATTTCAACAAAACCAGACCATTTCAATTTCTCAATAACCCAATTCCAAATCTTCAATTTTAAATTCTCAATAGACCATTAAATTTTATATCAGCAATCCATGTTGGAGATGTCAATTTATATTTACTCCAGTTCCAATACGTTTCAAAGTTATATTTCAAGTCATTTAATAATTCAATTCCAATAAATTTCAATTATACTTCAAAAAAACAAATTCAAATTTCTATTTAAATTCCTTCAATAATTCCTTTCAAACAAATTCCAGTTTTAACATAAAGCTTGATTTCGGTAATAATTCATTTATATAAATCAAATTTTATTTCAAAATATCATCTTACTGAATTCAAAATTCTAAATTTAAAAATCATTTAATTTAACCAATCCGGTGTCCGTATATAATTCTCTACCCCAGGGTCAAGTGGTACGGGTATTTATCATTTCAATCCGCAATTTAAAATTTTAGGTTATATATCATTTCAAATCGTAATCCCAAAATAATAGTAAAATCCATAAAATCGCTCGAGTCTATCCACAATACCAGAACTGTCATTTTGTAAAGGTTATAACCATTGGTAATCAAATTCCCAACGGTTATAACCATTGGTAGCAGGTACGACGTTATAATTTTTTTACATATTCGGTAACGGTTATAACCATTGGGAATTTTGGTCATTTCCAACAGTTATAACCATTGGAAATTTTCGTACTTCCCAACGGTTATAACCATTGGAAATAATCAAAATTCCTAACGGTAATAACCGTTAGAAAAAATCGTAATTCCCAACGGTTATAACCGTTGGGAATCTTGGTAATTCTCAACGGTTATAACCGTTGGGAATTATTTCACGTTCCCAACGGCTATAACCGTTAGGAATATTTTAACTTGGTAACATATACATATTAACTATGTACGTAATATGTAAATTTACACTAGTCGATCATGTTACATAAAAATGAGTTCTGGGTAACATCAAGCAAGTATTTGATCAAAACCCATAAATTAAACTGCAACAAACCTGAAACATTAGTCGATCATGTTACATAATGTCTGGCAGTGAATCAATACACTAAATAAAATTTTAGCTTCAATATATTATTCAAAATCTTGTCTCTGTTACATGAATATAATATATCGACTAATTCCTGTTTATTGTATTCAATGATTAAAGAGTTACAAGTATGCTTATCTTGAGTACACACACTTTGTTTGATCCTCGTTAACTAATGGAAGGACTTGTATATAGTCGTATATTCTAACCTCTGACTTTCATGAATTTTGCAACGAAATCATCGTCGTCGTCGTCATGGTACTCGACTCTTTTCTTGGCCTTGCTATTCGAACCTTTTTAAGGTTGTGGTTTCTTCGTGCTTTCTGGCCTCTCTTGTTTCACCGATTTAGTTGGAGTACCTGTTTTAATTGATGTGGTCTCTTTTGCTTATTCTTGTATGCTTTCTTTGCTTTGTCAGGAGGTAGTAATCCATGTTCCATCATCGTACATATTAGACGCAGAAATTTTCCCAATATATCACCTAGAAATTTGTTTGAAAATAGATTTGGTATCAATTCCACCATTTATGCAGTTATTTCCCATTAAGTTTCTGAAAAAAAATTAATACCTCTTTTAATGTATTACTAAACAAATTATTGTTCAATTAAACTATTGTTTTCAGCTAGGAAAAACATCTTCAGAAATAAACTAGTGCCTTATAGAAGGGTGTATAAGTATGAGCAAGAATCACATATTTATTAAAAAAAATTGCAACAATAAATTCCTAGGGATTGCATTTGCATGTTATGTCAGTCTAAGAGGTGCTCATTTGGTGCTAAATATTAAAATATAGTTATTGTTGGGTCCAGCGCTTACATAATCCAATAAATATGCAAATGGATTCCACTGAATCTAAATCCTTTTATTCAAAGTACATCTTCTAAACTAATATGGTTCAAAACCTCAACATGTTTCTGGAAAGTTTGCTATTACTTTGATATATTTATGAATGACTGCAGATAGAGATCTACAACATGTGAAATCACACGCATAAAAATAAAAGGTACAAATTTTATTATTTCTTGTAAAATATAGCAGAAGGAAAATATATATACGGTTATACATATTAATTCCCTTTGTGTAACATGTATTTCGCCTAAGGATAGACTTATAACAAATGAAAGTTTCTTGGTGTGATCAAAAGTTGCATGGATAAGGATTTAATGCGGCATATCGCTCCTATCAAATGTGGTTCGTCTCCCTATTAAGAATAGGAGCTACCGACCTTCCGTGATGACAGGGTTGTGATGATGATGTTATTTGTTAAAAATAAATTGGAGGATATAGGTTTGATTTGGAGATTTTGTTAAAGTAGTTTACTCTCTACACAAGAAACACACAAAACAGCACAGGCATAAAATAAATAAATAAAACCGACATTATTAAACAGAAAAAAGGAATAAAAACATAATAAAAACTAACAAATTACCTTGTGAATCAGGAAGAACAACAGAGAGTATAGTGGCGCCATGGTTGGAAACTTTTACAAAAAATCACCTGATATAGTGATGTTGTAATTAAGCTTCATTATATTTAAAATGAAAATAAGGATATTCACGTGGCTTTTTTGAACAGCCTAATCTTATGCCAACATTGCTCATCAAAATCCAAGCTATAAATCACAATGGCTTATTATTCTCTAGAACCCTAACAAGAAAGTTCTGTAGATGTGTATATAAAATGCTCCAAAGAAATATTATGTACCTTCAGCAATGGTGGATTTGATTTCTCCAAGGATAGATCTACTTCCAGACTGAACTGGAGTTGGAGCTGTTCAGGAAAAAAGAAGTTAATTAAAAAGAAGTTACAAACTACCTTAAAGTAGTAAAATAATTGTATGATTATGACTCAAGAACTAGAAACAAAAACTTATAATGAATTAAACAATTGGTGATTAGTTCATTAAAAGCTACAATTGAAATATATTTTATGTTTACTACAAAGAAACTACCAAATAAACAAAAAAACAAAAGCGAAATTAAAGTTACATGAGCAACAACTATAATTGAAGTTTGAACTGATTTTGTTTTTTCATCTAAAGAAGTTACTGATTCAAAATGAAAAATGAACACCAAGTAGAGGAACACTATAATTGAAGTTACATCACCTTGTATTAAGGACAATTGATTTTAGCAAATTTAGCATCCAACATTTAAAGGCTAAGGATGTACTTATGTTCAAAACGTGTAGAATCACAAAGTATCGTTTCAGCTTAAGCATCTGTAACACCATAAAGAATTCTAATCGTTAAACCATTATTATGTCCCAGATATTAGATGTAATACAACCAAATTACAACAATTTTCTAGCATGGAAGAGAGAAAACCTAAACAAACACCGAATGTAATTGTATGATATTATTTCTCAAAAGAAAAAGGCATTGGATCAGGCCAAAAAAATTAAAAATTATTCATAGAATTGACCGCAAAGATCATGAGTACAAATTTACTGCATTAAATCTTATATAAATGTTTTACCCTCAATTTAAGCTATAAAGTTAATCTTAATCCTAATTAGAAATGTGATACGGAGATTGATACGGAGATAGAAGGTAGCAGGCAAGGAAGAAGGAGTTAGATTGAAGGAGAAGGATATAATAAAGGAGAAGTTAGATCTGAAAATATTTCTTCTTCTTACTGAATCCCGCCTTTTACATACATATATAGCCATAATTTCTAACAAACCATCCTACGTGGCCACATGGAGCCATTCATTTGTAACTAATTTGCAGAAAAGTAAAACAGAAATAGCAACAACCTTAGTAGGAATTAAAGAAAAATAAAAAAAAAGAAAATTCACGTAGCTTATTTAGCATAACTAGCTTGCAGCCTATAATCATGTTGCATTTCTCCATTTGCATTCTTTTAGTCCAGGAATCTTCTAGGCATGTGTATAGTCCTTCTAGGTCGTGCATTGCTTTCAGGTGCTGCTGGATTAATATGTGTATCATTACCCACCCCTTGAAAACGACCTTGTCCTCAAGGTCGAAGATGCTCTCTATGTTGAATGTTTTGCTCCGATCGAAGATGAAAACTTTGCTGTCACATCTCAACTTGTTTATTTCAGCTGGGTGCATAAATCCATGATGATAGGAAGGTGGAGCTTGACTGATCATGTTTTCAACAAGTACCTCGACATTTCCATTCAAAGCTTCATTTGTATAACAACAAAGTGTACTGTTGACATTATATGTACAATTGGATGCTGGAAGCAAACAAACTATAATTCTACTAAGTTGAGGTGAAAGAATGATACGTTCTAATTCTGAATATGTATATCCCACTGGAAGGCTTCTATTTGAATAATGCATAATCTCGAATATCCTACCTAGTGTCCAATTAGTTGTATGCTTCACGTGAAAACTATGATCATTTATCGCAATAAGTAGAAACCTCAATCGAGCAAAAACAAATGGGGAAAGTGTTCTAACAGATAGACATTCTAGAATTGATCGAAATGCAAAAGTAGCTACTTCGTGATTTCTCCACTCAGTCTTTGGAATATTACTTTCCACAAAAGTCTTAATAAGAGGCATAATTTCATCGCCAATTGTCTTAGCAGCAAGAGAGATTTCAAAATTTTATTCCACATGGTTCACACCTTCAGAAAAATTAGCCAAGATTATATTTAGTTGAGACAACCCAGTTTTGTTGTATTTAAAATCACGGCCACCCGGGTCAAAAATAAACAAATTTTTTGACCAAAAATTAAGGTACAATTAAGCTGACCATCAATGTAAAACATGCTTACAATATAGGACTTGGATTCATACTTAGCGAGTCGGAGAGACAATTTAGCTGGCTTGATCATTTTTTCAAACAGGTTGTGTCCATCATTGAGTGCAGATTTTCTTTCTTTCTTATAGCTTACATCTAAAGTTTCATCATGAGACGACCAAGCCTTGAGATTAGACAGTGGTCCCATATGTGCAATAAGTCCATCATGCACTCGAGCAGATTTTGAATAAACAAGTATCGCAGCGGCCTTCGGATCTAGCATCTGTATAGAAAACGGTTTTGATGGCTGCGAGATGGTTACCGAATTATCGGATGGTTGTGACTTCTCACCGTTCAGGTCTGAATCTCCTATTTGTAGTTCGGCTTGATTGGGTTGCAAGTGTTGGTTGCTGGACTTAGGCGAGGGAGGAGCAACAACTGTGGAGTTCATTACTGAGCTCGTCACCAGAGGGGCAGCGACAATAGCGGCGGAAGGGGGTGCAACAGCTGCTGCAGAGGTTAGAGGAAGGTTTGGTATCGTCGAACTCACGACAGTGGCAGACAGTGAAGTTGGAGAAGTTAGAGAGAGAGGTAGAGGCGATGGTAATGTGATTTCGATGTTTAGTTTCGTTGTGAGTTCGGAAAGTGAATGGATGAGATCGTTGAGTGCTGCTTTAATGTCGATCAGGACGGCATGTTGGGTTTCCAGCATGGAGCGGTGGTTGGTTTGGTTGTCTTGAATGGTGGTGATGGCGTCCTGGTGTTGGGCAAGTTGTTGGAAGACTTTATCTATTCGGGTCATTTTGATAAAGAAAAGGAGGTATTTACTGAGAGGGGAGGAGAAGTAGATCGGTGAAAGCACCAAACTGATACGGAGATAGAAGGTAGCAGGCAAGGAAGGAGGAGTTAGATTGAAGGAGAAGGATATAATAGAGGAGAAGTTAGATCTAAAAATATTTCTTCTTCTTACTGAATCCCACCTTTTACATACATATATAGCCATAATTTCTAACAAACCATCATACGTGGCCACATGAAGCCATTCATTTGTAACTAATTTGCAGAAAAGTGAAACAGAAATAGCAACAACCTTAGTAGGAATTAAAGAGAAAAAAATTAAAAAAATTCACGTAGCTTATTTAGCATAACTAGCTTGCATCCTATAATCATGTTGCATTTCTCCATTTGCATTCTTTTAGTCCAGGAATCTTCTAGGCATGTGTATAGTCCTTCTAGGCCGTGCATTGCTTTCAGGTGCTGCTGGATTAATATGCGTATCAAAATGCATGTCAACTGAAACAATAGTCTCAAATATCATTACTTCTATTTCGTTTCAGAAACAGAAGTGGATGAAATACATACCTCACATTCATAAGTAACAGCTGGCTGAACTGGCCTATTAGCGTTACATGATCTAAGAACCCATATTAGCAACTGCTGATCATGCCAACTGAGCCAGATAAATACTCATGTCTCAAATGTCATGCAACATCCTCAACTACATCTTTATGTACCTGTTTACAAATATTTTATTAGAAACCTCAAACACAAGATAGATACAAGCACGTTAAGCAGATCACTATTTGTTGAGGATATAATATGAAATCATCGTGTAATTGCATGGTTACACTATTTATACTTAAATGAGGTAGACAAAATAACAATATAACATGACATGCACGTGATTCAATTTAATGGAAAATATCATTGCTTGGTTTATAAATAAGCATTACTCGGTTTATAAACTGAGTACTGCTCGGTTTATAAATGGAGCTCGATTTAAAAGCTAAGCAAGTGCGCTCAGTTTAGAAAACCGATTAATGCTCAGTTTATAATTGAGTGTCGTTGTTCATTTTTAAAACTGAGCGCCAACGACATCGCTTAGTTTTAAAACCGAGCATGAGAAATGTGTAGGTTTTAAAACTGAGATCCAATGCTCAGTTCTAAAACTGAGCAATGATGAGCAATGATCGGGTTTTAAAACTGAGTAATGCAGAGCAGTGCTCAAGTTTAAAAATTGGGATCCATTGCTCAACTTTAAAACTAAGCATCATGCTCATTTTTAAAACTGAGCATGAGCAATATTCAATTTTAAAACTGAGCATCAGCACCGTTGCTCAGTTTTAAAACTAAGCATGAGTGAAGGCATTTGTGAATGGGTGAAGACATTTGTCCAAGGATGAGGATTTTACCTTGGCCATTAAGGAGGGTGAAGGCGTTTGTGAATTGTACATGTACTACTTTGCTACAGCAGAAGTGAAGAAACTGGATGTTCTAGCACGTACCTTTTACAGTTATATTGAGAGCATAGTTTCTATCAAGAGTGGAGATGGAACAAGTTAAAATATTGCATTGTCCTATTTTTCTTTTTTCGAAAAGCGATGTTTTAACTCTGTCTTGGACCATATGTGTGACTTTTATATGCAATATCTGCATAAGCAACTTATTCCATTGTTGTAATATGACTTTTATATGTAGTGTGAAAGGCTGCAAAACTCGTGTAGATGACGCTGGTGTTCCATGTATGGTGGCGGGCATTTGTTGACACCAAAATCATATTATTATTTTAAATATTTAGCATGAAACAAATGCACAGCTCTATCGTTTTGAGTTAACCACTTTATATTTAATCTTTTGATGTATTATGTAGCTTATTTACATAATAATTTTGACAGTTGGTCTATTTTTATCTATACACACCCATAAATAGATCATCATTTGGTTTATTAACTAATAAAGAGGTTGGTAAAATAGTGAAACAAAAACTTTAAAAGCAACTAATAACAGGGACCTGAAAAACAAAGCAACATAAGAAAGGCAGCAATATATATTTATGGAACAGCTAACTAAATAAACATTAAGGACATATAAAGGACGAATCAAGGCAAGTCAAGGATGCATGCAATTAATGCAAGGCATAGAATGTGTGAATCAAGGAAAAATACATGGGATGTGTGACTTAGTTTCATGGTAACAGAGCATCAAAGTAATACAAAACAAACCAACGAAAAGGAACTACTATTCACCAAAAGGAGATTTGCAATAAATTTTTGACTTAATCTGTGCAATTGCACAAAAGGGAAATATAAATAAGGCTACATGCACTAACTAAACAAAGTCAAGGCAAGCTAGGCAAAGAAGATAAGATGGGACGTGTGTCTTTTAGCATGTAAAGAGACACAGAAAAAGGTGTGAACTAATTCTAATGACAGGGACAAGATGTAAAAAATTGAAGCAAGGCATAGGTGTGTGATCAAGTTGTCAAGATAAGAAAGCATGGACATACAATATAAAGCAACAGGACAAAAAGAGCATTACACCGTGATTTCACTCAATTGGTTTCATTTATATTCATCGAGTTCATGGATTTAAGTAGGTAGTAACTACTTATTTCAGCAAACACTAATTTATTCATAGAAATTATAGTTGGATTCAATAATATAAACACAAATTTAGATATTCAAAGATAGATTGTGTGAGGATTAACTCGCCTTTAATTTTCAATTCAGCGGCTAATATTATCACTTCAACCCAAAACTTCAAACCAGCGAACCCTAGATAATTCTCAAACAAAATAGACACAAACCCCATTTTAATATACTATAAAACTGAGATATAAGATTATATTGAGATATAAATGGAATTGAGATGATTACCTGCAATTTATTGGCTTCAAAAAAGAGTTTCTTTCTTGCTAATTTACCAAAAATGACAACTTTGGTTTTGTGTTCTCACCACCAGTGCCACTTTCTGCTTCAGTTTTCACCTCATCCATTTATGAGAAGATTCTGGACAATCTTATTTCCTATTAATAGGTAAAGCCAATCAAGTCAAGAAACATTAAACAAGTCACAAAAATTGGGATCCATTGTTCTACTAAAGATGCCACTTTCGTGCTAATATCACATGTGTGACGCCCCACCTCTATACTCACACTAGCCAAGGACACTACAGAGTAATGCCCTCAACTAGCACAAAGAATAAGGCTGTTGAGTAGCGATCATGAATGTAATTGCTTTGTGCGAGTACTGATATGCCAAATAAAAGGTCATGCATTTCATTTAAAGAGGAAATCCGACATATCAATACAAACTCAAAACTACTACACGGTGGCTGTGTGGTCTCGGAAACAAATATAAAATAAACATATCATAAACCAGTCACAGATATTCGTATCACGAAGGCGGAAACAGATATGAATATAACACGTAAAAGTGTATTCAAAGTAGTGGTCATGAAAGATCCACTACACCACAAAAGAATAGGTACAAGTGCTAGACCAAAGAATATGTATACATAAAGGAGTCTCTATCTCGAATGTATACAACAAAAACTACTAAGCTAAGTAGTTAGCCAAAAGTCAGATGATGGTCCCAGATAAAGGGTCAAGTAGAAGCACCTGAAATACCTCGGTCTGATCTGAGTATTATTTAAGAAGAAAATAATAAACGGATCAGTCTAGCTATAATTATCATATAAAAAGAGATAGAATAAGAGATATGACAAAAACGTATGATAACAATAATGTCATACTGTGACAAGTATACATTTAGCAACAACAAAAATCATACAACATCTCAAGAATCTCAAAATACCAAAAAGAATGTCATATTCTTTATTTTATTCACTAAATTACAAATATTGAAAAACATGTCAATGCCAATCGCAAAAATTGGTGAAACATAAATTCTAGAAATCATCAATTAGAAATCTAGAAAACATAAAGGGGGATGCCTATGACAAAGGGGAGCATGAAAACTCACCAACACGTGCATCACAAATGGGTCGCTATCCCATGGTCGCTAACCATAAATTCGGAACGTCGACACAGTACAATAACGGTACGTCCAATGAACCGAAACACAAATAATTCGGAACATCGACGCAGTACAATAACGGTACGTCCAATGAACCAAAACTCAAATAAATCAGAACAACGATGTAGTACAATAATGGTACGTCCAATGAACCAAAACTCCAATAATTTGGAACATCAACGTAGTATAATAACGGTGCGTTTAATGAACCGAAAAGCTGGGACACCGATGTAGTACAATAACGGTACATCCGATGAACCGAACGCCATAAAAGAACATGGGTCGCTAGCTCATAAAAATGAGTCAAAACTCCAAAGAACCCATAGGTCGTTATCCTATAAAAGAAATGAGACGAAGCTCAATAAAACAAGGTACAGTCTCCCACGTGGACAAAGACACATCGCACACCGCTAGTCTAAAACATAAAATGATCACCATTGATCAATAAAAAGAGTGAATTACACTAAGCTAGTAAATAAATGAGTTTAGCTTCATGTCCCATAACCACAGGCTTGACTAAAATATTTACGAACAAATTGTACATCTCCACTCGAAAATTGTCACAAGAGTTTCAATCGAAAAATTATAAGAATTAACCGACAAAGTAAAGGCAAGCGTTTCATACCACTTGTTTTGCTAAGTCGTTTAATTGGATTTCTCGAATGAATGAGGTAAAGTTTTGCATATACTAATAGATTGGAAAATGGTTTTTAAAAGCAAGTTTGATATTGAAAGTAAATGTTGAAATCTTTTTGATGAAAGAGTTTGAATATTTACTACTAGTATACAAACTTTTGCATTTTAAAGCGACAAACCATAGAAATGATTGTAGAAACAATCAATCACCAAAAATTTACATATGAAGACATGAATTAAATCCAAAGAAATCGATACCAAATCCATCGAAATGGATATTCCCAAAAATCTAAAGAAAGAAGTCGTCAAAGTCGATAATAAGTGATAAAAACAAACCGGACAAACAAAAATCGATTAAAATTGGAAATCCACTCAAAAACAGTAAAGTGGGCAAAACGAACAGTTCCAAATGTCTAAGGGTCAATCCAGACGTCTGGATTTAGGTTCTGGAAATCCAGAAACCTTCCAGACGTCTGGAAGATGGCTTCAGACGTCTGACATGTTGGAACAACCCTGTATTTTTATGATTATTTTAATTGTATATTTTTTATTTTAAATTGGATTTCCTGATTTAAAACTTTATTTTATTTATCAAAATGAATAATTTTTTTATTTTAAATGTAAATTTTGATTTTTGTATGAATTATAAATCCAAACATGAATAAATAGAATATTTTCCAAAACAGTGGATTTTTGGTCAATATGGTGAAACTTTGACTTTTAAATTGAAAATTTAAACATTTGCATTTTTGAGTTTTATCTTTTATCATGAAATTAGATTAAATTTAAAGAATACTGCTGTTCATTTCGTTGAAATTTGATTTATATTGTGAAAGTTATGTTATTTACAATATTGTGTGTAAATTGATTTATTTAACAATATAATTTATTTTAAACTATATAAATAATATTTTTATTTGTCATATGTTATTCTCATTTGTATATATATGTGTAATATGTTATGTTATATATATGTATTTTATCTTCTAAATTTTTAAAGTGGTATTTGAATTTTTTCAAAGCTTATTGTATTTATTTTCAATTTTTATAACCTAGTTTCTATTTTTAAGCTATTTTCTTAATTTATTCATATTTATCTAAAATTTATTTATTTTCATTCATACATTATTTTGTTATGATTTTATTTTATTTATATTCAATTTTCATTTGTAAAAAAATGCAAAAAGAAATAAAGAAATTTGAAGAGTTTTTAAACCTTTCACTTGCCTTTGTCATTTTACCTTCTTTTTCTTTTCAATTTCAATCAACACATGCATTAACTTTTGGCTGACCATACCTCATTCCTTCAGCCACATATCACTTCATTCTCACGCGTAAAAAAATAGTTTCTCATCTCAAAAATTTCGGCCATCATCACCTGAGAAGAGTGGTAAATGTTTTCATTTTTTTTCCATTTTCTTCTTTGCTTTGTGTAAATTCTTGCCTTGCTTTCATTATGTATGTTCGGCCTCTAGCCTCCACCATCACCACCACCTTGTCCAGCTACAAATACCTCCATCTCCTCTGTCATGTCATGGTCGTGGCCACCATTGATGAGAAGATCCACAAAAATAATTTAAACACTTCCTATATCATGCATAGCCGAGCTCCTATTACCATTATCACCTCATACAACCCCTTGGCCGGCCTTTTTACCACCTTCTCCAGTCCATACCTGAACCAAGACCTTTGCCACATCATTACCTGAACCTACCCGGCCTGGGCATGCCAATTGGAGCCTTGGCCGTAGCTTGTTGTTGCATAGAAAATTGCTTTGTTGCCTTGTGTTGTAATTTCATGCACAAACCACTACCATACCTTCATTACCTTAGTTAGGCCGAGCATACTAGACCCATACTTGACCAAACATACCCTACGGCTGTGCCTTATCACTCTTTAGGCCGAGCATAGTGATGGTGGAAGCAAGTGCAAGTCATTTGATTTGATGTTGTGTATTATTTCTAGTTGTTTAAAATCATATTTTGGGTTGAAATTCATGTTATATATATATATATATATATATATATATATTGTTTTTTTTCATATGCACAAGACAAATGGCTTTGGCTCTCCCTCACTCGAATCGTAGTCGTGTTTTCGTGCCTTTGTGGATCTTAGTTGTGTGATTGGTTGTTATCTCCAGCTTATAGAGGTGAGTAATTTCTCACCAGACAATTTATACTCATATAATTAGTAAACTAAGAGCATTTGAATCTGTAAACCACATTATCATGTTATAACTGTTTATGCTATGATCATATGATGTTCACCCATGTTTATATACCTGTTATATCATCTGTTACTGTTATATAATGCTATTCTGTTTATTTATATCAGTTTATCACATTGCAAGTTCCCTGTAGATTAGAATCACTATGGGTTAAAATGATACATACCCGAACGGACTTTAGAATAGGGAAAAATCGTTATGGGCTGAAATGATAGGGCTGAACGATTTTTATTTATTTCATTTTACTTGGGACTGCGGGTTTGAATTGATAGAACCCTGGTTTTCTTTGTAAATTACGGATTGAAATGATATATATGCGTATCACTTTACCTACGTTAGAAAATTATATACAGACCCATGCTTCATATATATATTTTCTAAAATTTTTAAAGTATTTTAAAAACGTAAATATTATGATATTTTGATTTAAATTTAAATAAAAATGTTTTTTATAAAATATTAGTGATTTTCTACAAATTAAATAAGTGAAATAAATGAATGGTAAAGTAGAATTTGGAGCATAAGTTAATTTTGGAATTTATGATTTTATCTATAAATGGAATTTCAGTAAGTAAGAAATTATGATAATTTGATTTAAATTTGAATTTAAAATTATTTTTATAAAGTATTATTGATTTTTCTATGAATTAGAATGGTTAAATAAATGAATACTTTAAAGGGAAATTTGAAATATAATTTAAATTTGGAAATGTGAAACTTGGTTTTAAAAATGAAATTGAAGTTATATAAATAAAATGGAAATTAAGTTTAAATTATGAAATGGTAAATTTAATTAAAAGCGTAAAGTAAATGCAAGAATAGAAAATTTTACACTTGAATTTATTAAGTGAATTGTTGAAAATTTGAATTTTTTAGGAAATTTACTTTATAAAAATCATAAGTTAAAGGTATTTTAATGAACATTTTGAGTGTTAAAATATGATTTTTATAATGTTTAAAAGTGTTAAAATAAAGGTTTATTTATTTATGAAACTGTATTGAAATTTTGGAATTAAATAACAGCACTTCAGAAATGCTATCGTTTCTGAAGTTAACTTAAAATCTAAGTAAATATTATTACAACACTTTGTAAGTGCTGTGGTTGATACAAATGAACTTTGTCTAAATTTTAACTAAGTGATATTACAACGCTTGGTAAGTGTTGTGGTAGCAGAAAGATAACTAAAATCTGAAATTAAATGAAGGGCTATAGTAGCACTTGATAAGTGCCGTGGTAGGCTGAATTTAACTGTTTTCAGTTATAACTTACAGCAGCTTTTTCTAAATGCTGCAAAAGGATGTAATTTTCATTGTTTATGGTTTTTAACTAAATAAATGAGCTCAGAATTGTCTTAAATTTTGGGAATTGAATACTTGAATTGTAAATATAATAACTTCACTTTTAAGTGGTTTAAATGAATTGTTTTGATTAAATAATATAAACTATTTAAAAAGGTGATTTGAAATGATAATAAATAAATGATATCTTTGAAATAAAAAGGGTATTAAATTTTAATATTTGGTTTTGAATTTAAATAATGATTTGAAAATGAAATTTTGAAAAGATATGATATTTTGATATATTGAAATGGTTTGGAAATGATTTGATCTTTATTTTGATAAAGATTTTGAATTTGAAAATGATACTTTATTTTGAAATATAACCTTTGATTTTTAAATTATGACCACGGGTTATTATAACGATTGGTTGTTAAAGAGACGGGATCGAATATGGACATACTCTCTATCGATACCGAAAACCACTTTAACAACTGTGTACGTGGTGGAGGTTCTAGAACGAAGTAGGATGGTGGCGACGATTCTTGAGGTATATTACGTGGACCCAACTCCCGTGAGTTGGGATAAGGTGGCTAAAACAGGAGCGATCTCGGGCCAAAAGGGGTGGTTCCTCTGGTCGGACATATTTCTTTGATGTTATACTCTTACTTGTGGTTGATTTGATGGCCATCCTCCGATTTTAATTGAGAGTGTGTTTTGAGGTGGGCGTATGTGGCTGCTACGTTACCACCAGCCCGTGTGCATAATTGGTATATCTACCCTGGCATTGCCTTGTGTGTCGTGTCACCTACCATAGCGAGCCTTACTACGAGTTTGTTTTTCTCCCGTAGCCCATGGAGTATTTGGGGTTGTCTCCCGATCTAGAGATATGTTATTACTGGATGGACTACTGAGACTATTATGTGTTGGGGGCTATATGGTAACCCTTCGGCACTATTTTAAAGTAAGTTTATTTTACTGTAGACATTATTATAATAGTGCAATATTACTACATAGTAAATAGTTTAACGGATCCTTAGAGGATGGGTGGTCCCAAGCATCCTTTAAGTTACTTTTACTTATTTACAGTTCACTTGAGTTGGTTTACATTATATAGGTATATATGTCCTGACTCGAGTGTTTTGTGTTTTGCTTTACGCTCGGGTCAGCCTGAGTATTCCAGCTTAGGATTCTTATTCTAGAGCTGGTCTTTGCTGGAGATTCTGCCTATCTATTTATATATCTATTTCAATTTCAGCTGTTCTAGTTTATCTCATGTATTAGTGAACTCCTATGTATTTGGAATTCCTATTATGTTGTTTTCAGACTGATATTATGTATTTGTTTTAAGACTTTGTTGTAGTGGCTTCATGAACTACTATGGTATTTTATATTCAGCTGCGAGTTATTCTGATATGTTCTGTGTCTGTGATTCTATGTATTTGATTTCATTTGCTCCAAATTTATTTACAGTCTGTTGTTTTGCATCATTCGAGTCCGACATGTGTGGATTATTTTCGATTTGAATGGTACAAAATAGTGGGTCACTACATTTGGTATTAGAGCTTTGGCTTTAGGCAAACGTTAGCCTGCGGAGCAAAAACTCATTAGAGATAGGGTAGGAATACCCTACAATGAGTGAAATCAATCTCAGAATCACTTTCTTTGTGAGAGAACGTATTTTCAAAGTACAAAATGATTTTCAAAATGATTTTTCAAAGGATTTTTCAAAGATTATTTTGATATAAAAATTTTCTTGTTTTAAAAGGATTTTTCAAATACTTTCTAATTTCCTTCTTTCGTACCTACCTTGTTAATATTTTCTTTCTTTAGGATATTCATCCAAGTGAGTTTATCATGAACTATCTTAATTTATCTTTGGCTTCTCAATATCTTGTTCTAAATTCATTCTTGATTTTTTAGGATGAATGGAGGAAATTCCAGAGGAAGGGGTCATGGTATTGCCCCAGCTCATCAGCCTGTTGCTCCTATCAAATTCACTGTTCTCTGTAAGGAATTCATTCAACTTGGTGGAAACCCATTCACCGGTTCAGAGAGCATCATTAAGGCTCAGCAATGGTTGCGGAGTCTAGAGAGGATATTTACTGGTCTTGATATTACTGATGCCCAGAAGCGTCAGTTAGCAGCTTGGCAGTTGCATGAGTCTGCTCTAGACTAGTGGACTGGTGGGCGTCTGTTACGACTAACACCGTCGAAGCTGATCTTACTTGGGAGCAGTTTAAGTACCCTTTGTGTTATCTTGAATTTTGTTCCTATTTTTCCTTTTCTTTCGGAATCTATCTTAGTTTGTTTCTGTATCTCTTTTCCAAGAAGGCTTTTGTGGCAAAATGGATGCCCGTAGCCGAAAAATCTCAGCTTTCTCATGAATTTATGGATTTCAAGCAGAGCACCATGTCTTTTGCTGAGTATGAGAGGAAGTTCAAAGAACTTTCCAAGTTCGGTCCTAGTATGATTGATACTCCTCTCAAGAAGAATGAGAAGTTCATTGCTGGTGCTCGTCCTGAGTACTATAGTGGTCTCATTGCTCATGCTCATGGCACTTTCACCCAGCTTACGGATATGGCTATCCGATATAAGAACCCTACTTCTAAGGGTCCTACTGCTTCTGGTGCCCCTTCATCTCAATCTTCCTCTGCTAATTCTAAGAAGAGAAAGCCTAATTTCTAGCAGTAGAAGCAGAATTGGCTCAAGAATGCGGGTTTGGGATCTTCATCATCTTCTCCTTCTCAGAGGCAGCCTGTTAATCTTTCTGCTATCAGCTTCTTTAGATGTGATCAGAAGGGACATTATGCCAATAGCTGTCCTACTTTATCTGGTGGTGCTGTTCCTAGTGATGATCAAGGTACTCTTTAGTGCAACCTTTCTTTATTTCTGTATCATGTTCGTGTTTTATTTGATATTGGAGTTTTCCATATATTTTTTTCCGTTGATTTGTGTGATAAGTTTGAGTATCTCTTTTCTCCTGAGTTTGCTTATGTACCTTATGTGTTTCAAATCCAATTGGGCTTCGCAAACCTTAATAGGATTTGTAAGAATGTGCAACTTCTCTATTCTGATCATTGCTTTAGTGGTGATCCTCATTTGACTCCTGTAGTCCGATTCTATTCTGATGTATTTGATGAAGTCACTGCTTTACCTCCTAAGCGGGAAATTGATTTCCGTATCGATTTTATTCCCAGAGCTCTGAGAATGGGTTCTATAAATGGTTATTCATACTTTTGGTCTGACTAATGCTCCTGCTTTCTTTGTTGATTTGATGAATCGTGTTTTGTCCCGTGCTATGCTTAATAAATTTTCTAAATACCATTTCTGGAAAGAAGAAGTCCAATTCCTTGGACATATTGTTTCTAGTAATGGGAGTCATGATCGCTGCGATCAATGAAAATCTTTCTTTCTTTCTCTTTTTCTTTAGTCATTCACTTATTCTATTTTTTTGTTGTTTTTATTTCTCCTTATTCTGTTATAGATTGGGAAACTTCTTAGACTCCTTCTGAGATTTTGTAGTTTTTTAAGCCTTGCCTGTTATACCGGAGATTCATTGAGAATTTTGCTCGGATTGCTATATTTCTCACTGCTTAGTTTATCTGGGTTATTGTGGATAGACTGAACAATTCCTCTCATTTCATTCTAGTCAAGTCTACTCGTTCTTCTTCTAGCTGTCTGAGATCTACATGAGGGAGATTATTCTTCTCCATGGTGTTCTTCTCAATATTGTTGGTGATCATTGTCCTATCTTTTCCAATCAGTTTGGAAAGTTTTTCTGATATCTTTGGGTACTCATCTGAATATGAGCACTTCTTATCTTCCACAGACGGACGGTCAAACGGGAAGAGTGAATCAGATTTCTCGAGGATCTTCTTCGTGTTTGTGATCGTCTCCACCTTGTTAAACTTACCTGATAAATGTAGTTATAGGTAAGTTATCCGGTATAATCTTAATCTTATTTTCATCGTGTCTTAATTCTATTTCATTCTACCTTTTTCTATGTTTTTCCCGTACCTCGTTTCTTTTCGGGGATGAAAAGTTTTTGAGTGGGGAAGAGTGTAACAACCATGTATTTTTGTGATTATTTTAATTGCATATTTTTTTATTTTAAATTGGATTTCCTGATCTAAAACTTTATTTTATTTATTAAAATGACTAAATTATTTTATTTTAAATATAAATTTTGATTTTTATATGAATTATAAATCCAAACATGAATAAATAGAATATTTTCTAAAAAAGTGGATTTTTGGTCAATATGGTCAAACTTTGACTTTAATATTTAAAATTTAAACATTCGAATTTTTTAATTTTATCTTTTATTATGAAATTAGATTAAATTTAAAGAATAATGATTTTCGTTTTATTAAAATCTGATTTATATTGTGAAAGTTATGCTTTTTACAATATTGTGTGTAAATTGATTTATTTAACAATATTGTTTATTTTAAATTATATAAATAATATTTTTATTTGTCATATCTTATTCTCATTTGGATATATATGTGTAAAATATTATGTTATATATATATATTTTATCTTTTAAATATTTTAAAGTGATGTTTTAATTTTTCCAAAGCTTATTGTATTTATTTTCAATTTTTATAACCTAGTTTCTATTTTTAAGCTATTTTCTTAATTTATTTATATTTATCTAAATTTATTTATTTACTTATTTTCATTCATACAATATTTTGTTATGATTTTATTTTATTTATATTCAATTTTCATTTGTAAAATAAATGCAAAAAGAAATAAAGAAATTTGAAGAGTTTTTAACCTTTCACTTGCCTTTGTCTTTTCACCTTCTTTGCCTTTTCAATTTCAATCAACACATGCATTAACTTTTGGTTGACCATACCTCATTCCTTTAGCCACATATCACTACATTCTCACGCATAAAAAAATAGTTTCTCATCTTAAAAATTTCGGCCATCATCACCTGAGAAAATTGGTAAATGTTTTCATTTTATTCCATTTTCTTCTTTGTTTTGTGTAAATTCTTGCCTTGCTTTCATTATGTATGTCCAGCCACTAGCCTCCACCATCACCACCACCTCCATCGTCACCTTGTCCAGCTGCAAACGTCTCTGTCTCCTCTATCATGTCATGGCCGTGGCCACCATTGATGAGACTATCCACAAAAATAATGCAAACACTTCCTATATCATGCATAGCCGAGCTCCTATTACCATTATCACCTCATACAACCCCTTGGCCGCCCTTTTCACCACCTTCTCCAGCCCATACCTGAACCAAGACCTGTTCCACATCATTACCCGACCCCACCAGGCCTGGCCGTGCCAATTGTAGCCTTGGTCGAAGCTTGTTGTTGCATAGAAAATTGCTTTGTTGCCTTGTGTTGTAATTTCATGCACAAACCACTCCCATACCTTCATTACCGTAGTTAGGCCGAGCATACTTGACCCATACTTGACCAAACACATCCCGTGGCCGTGCCTTATCACTCTTTAGGCCGAGCATAGTGATGGTGGAAGCAAGTGCAAGTCATTTGATTTGATGTTCTGTGTTATTTCTAGTTGTTTAAAATCATATTTTGGTTTGAAATTCATGTTATATATATATATATATATATATATATATATTTTTTGTTTCCTATGCACAAGACAAATAGCTTTGGTTCTCCCTCACTCGAATCGTAGTCGTGTTTTCGTGTCTTTATGGATCTTAGTTGTGTGTTTGGTTGTTATCTCCAGCTTGTAGAGGTGAGTAATTTCTCACCAGACAATTTATACTTATATAATTTGTAAACTGATAGCATTTGAATCTGTAAACCATATTATCATGTTATAACTATTTATGCTATGATCATATGATGTTCACCCATGTTTATACACCTGTTATATCATCTGTTACTGTTTTATAATGCTATTATGTTTATTTATATCAGTTTATCACACTGTAAGTTCCCTTTAGATTAGAATCACCATGGGTTGAAATGATACATACTCGAACGGACTTTAGAATAGGAAAAAATCATTATGGGATGAAATGATAGGCTTGAACGATTTTTATTTATTTTATTTTAGTTGGGACTGCGGGTTTGAAATGATAGAACCCGGGTTTTCTTTGTAAATTACGGATTGAAATGATATATATCCGTATCACTTTACCTAGGTTAGAAAACTATATACAGACCCATGGTTAATATATATTTTCTAAAAAATTTAAAGTATTTTAAAAATGTAAATATTATGATATTTTGGTTTAAATTTAAATAAAAATGATTTTTTTATAAAATATTAGTGAGTTTATACAAATTAAATAAGTGAAATAAACGAATGGTAAAGTAGAATTTGAAATATAAGTTAATTTTGGAATTTATGATTTTATTTATAAATGGAATTTAAGTAAAGTAAGAAATTATGATAATTTGATTTAAATTTGAATTTAAATTAATTTTTACAAAGTATTATTGATTTTCCTATGAATTAACAGGGTTAAATAAATGAATACTTTAAAGGGAAATTTGAAATATAGTTTAAATTTGGAAATGTGAAATTTGGTTTTAAAAATGAAATTGAAGTTATATAAATAAAATGAAAATTAAGTTTAAATTTTGAAATGGTAAATTTAATTAAAAGTGTAAAGTAAATGCAAGAATAGAAGATTTTAAACTTGAATTTATTAAGTGAATTGTTGAAAATTTGTTTTTGTAGGAAATTTAGTTTATAAAAATCATAAGTTAAAGGTATTTTAATGAACATTATTAAGTGTTAAAATATGATTTTTATAACGTTTAAAAGTGTTAAAATAAAGCTTTATTTATTTATGAAACTGTATTGAAATTTTGGAATTAAATAACAGCACTTCAGAAATGCTATCGTTTTTGAAGTTAACTTAAAATCAAGTAAATGATATTACAGCACTTTGTAAGTGCTGTGGTTGATACAAATGAACTATGTCTAAATTTTAACTAAGTGATATTACAGCGCTTGGTAAGTGCCGTGGTAGCAGAAAGATAACTAAAATCTGAAACTAAATAAAGGGCTATAGCAGCACTTGATAAGTGCTGCGGTAGGCTGAATTTAACTGTTTTCAATTATAACTTACAACAGCTTTTTTTGTATGCTGTGAAAGGTTGTAATTTTCAATGTTTATGATGTTTAACTAAATAAATGAGCTCAGAATTGTCTTAAATATTGGGAATTGAATACTTGAATTGTAAATATTCTAACTTCACTTTTAAATGGTTTAAATGAATTGTTTTGATTAAATAATATAAACTATTTAAAAAGGGGATTTCAAATGATAATAAATGAATGATATCCTTGAATTGAAAAGGGTATTTAAATTTGAATATTTGGTTTTGAATTTAAATAATGATTTGAAAATGAAGTTTTGAAAAGGTATGATATTTTGATATATTGAAATGGTTTAGAAATGATTTGATCTTTATTTTGATAAAGATTTTGAATTTGAAAATGATACTTTATTTTGAAGTATAAACTCTGATTTTTAACTTATAACCACAGGTTATAATAACGATTCGTTGTCAAAGAGATCGAGTTCGTATATGGACATACTCTCTGTCGATATCGAAAACCACTTTAACAACTGTGTACGCGGTGGAGATTCCAGAACGAAGTAGGATGGTGGCGATGATCCTTGAGGTATATTACATGGACCCAACTCCCATGAGTTGGCATAAGGTGGCTAAAACATGAGCGATCTCGGGCCAAAAGGGGTAGCTCATCTGATCGGACACATTTCTTCGATACTATACTCTTACTTGTGGTTGATTTGATGGCCATCCTTCGATTTTGATTGGGAGTGTATTTCGAGGTGGGCGTATGTGACTACTACGTTACCACCAGCCCGTGTGCATAATTGGAAAATCTACCATGGCATTGCCTTATGTGTCATGTGACCTACCATAGAGAACCTTACTACAAGTTTGTTTTTCACCCGTAGCCCATGGAATATTTCGGGTAGTCTCCCGATCTAGAGATATGCTGATACTGGATGGACTACTGGGACTATTATGTGTTGGGGGCTATATGGGTAACCCTTCGACGCTATTTTAAAGTAAGTTTATTTTACTGTAGACATTATTATAATAGTGCAATATTACTACATAGTAAATAGTTTAACGGATCCTTAGAGGATGGGCGGTCCCAGACATTCTTTAAGTTACTTGTACTTATTTACAGTTCACTTGAGTTGGTTTACATTATATAAGTGTATATGTCCTCACTCGAGTGTTTTGCTTTACGCTCGGTCAGCCTGAGTATTCACAGCTTTGGATTCTCTTTCTGGAGCTATGTAACGAACGGATTTTCGACTCACAAAGGCCGGCATTAATACGTCCACTGTATCAACTGCCGAGCAATCGAAGGCTGGAAAACCGTACCGTTAGGGTTAATGAAGAGGTAGAAGATAAAAGAAGAAAGAAAAAGCAACAGAAACAATATCAGAACCTCTCAATCGCAGCCGGAATAACATATAATAGATAAATGAACATCTTTCAAACAAAGAACTAAATCAGTTATTACATTACATCACATTATCATTGCATTATCAGAGTTTACAACAACAAACAGCGGAAAAGAATTACTATATACTAATTGATACGCCGTGCCATCCAGCTTGCCTCCAGATCTCTATAACAACTCCTGAATTCCAGAATGACCTGATAACCTGACTCTAGACTACTCGTGTTAAAATTGGTGGGCACCCAGAGTTTAGGAAGAGAACAATAAACTCCAAGTCAGTCATGGGATTGGTGTGAGAACTTAAAACAGTTTATCTTTAAAAATAGACAAAGAAATATTTTAAATTATATTCGCAATGCTTTTTAGAAAATGAGACTACCATAAGGCCTCCCGCACACACACACAATGCAAAGACAGAATTGGAGGAGATTTCTCCTTATGATAGTCAAATATGCTTGATACGTAGAAAGATTTATTTGATATTATTACTATAAGTGCAAAGTGTAGGAAAACATTTCAAAAGTAATGATATAAATCTTAGCCAACTTAGACATTTCGAACTATGCCTACTATAGCTACCATCTAAACAGTGGTGACCACCATAAGTAAATGGCAGTTTCTACAACTATAACCGTACAGATTTTCATATTGGAGTTTGGATTTCCAACAAATGGCCAGGCCAAGGAACTTCCCATTGCCACATGGGTACGCCTCTGGAAAGACGCTCGGAGAAACTAACTGGATCTCTGCCAACACAAGGCTAGGTTACTCCTAGCTAGGTAACTACTGACACGAATATGCCATCCCTCGGTCGTAACCGACCTAAATCCCGGGATTCACCAACAAGCACAAAGTAATAAGTTTGTAGCAACAACATAGGTTAAGTATCAGGGCTCCATACCATAATACCACCTCTATCCAGAAGGAAATGACATACACCAAAAGGGCGCTATCCCCTAATAACCTTGCTGCATCTTTCCTGTTTTGACCATTTTCGGGGTGTGAGGTCCGTCGAAGTCTCGTCCACAAAGCTACGCTTTATACAAAAGCCACGCTTTGATCAACAAATGCTCAACAGCACTTCGTATGCCACATTACCAATTTGGGAATATATCACTAGTGACCATCAACTACATAACCTCTGAGCTCGTACATCTTAGAGAAGGGTGTTAAGCTAAAAGAATAAATTTTCCGCCACCAACAGAAATATATTTGATAGAAATCAGCTTTACATCTCAAATTGTAACGTCAGACACACAACCATACAAGTCCGTTCCGAGATCGAACGGAACCGAAGGCACTTCCGAAGAAGCCCTTGCAATCCGAATATTCACTAATCACGACCGGACTTCCCATCACAAAGGGTCATAAAACTTCTATATCAGAGATCAGCCGATGCAGAAACATTCGACGGTAATCCTTATGTTTTCATAAATATCCGGTCTTCAACACTGGTCTTCAAATGCTATCCATTACGACATATCATTATTCGGAATGGGATGTATGACAAAAAGGTCCTCTCCCGGCTAAACTGAATAACAAGCGCTTATTCTAAAAATAAGTGTAGCATTCAAATTCAAGCAAATCACATCAAATACCCATTTAAAGGTAAATATTGATAGTCAGTTATTTAACTATCAAGGCCAACAACCAATATCCAGAACCATAACAATCACTAGGCCCTTTTTATTAATTTTCCATAAATTAATAACTCGCCAGATATTCACTTCAATTTATCTTTAAAAAGATATATCCTCTAAACCATTTCAATTTCTTCATTGGAAAAGCAATTCCAAATACGTATTCATTTTCAATTTATCTTTAAAGGATAAAAACCCAAAACACTTCACTTCATATTGGAAAACATTTCCATACTTATTTAACAATAAGTAATTCACAAATCTATTTATTTTCAATACTTAGAAAATATTCAATATACTTAAAACATGATTAAGTATATATTTTATTCTTTTATGGAAAACATTCTCTTAAACACATTTATTGGGGTCCAAACGAATGTTGCGTAAAATATCGTTACGACAACCCAAAATCACTAGTATAGGGATTCGAAATTAAGATAGATATATAAATCCCAATACTATATAAAACATTTCCTTTCGAAAATCATTTACTATAACAACAGTGTTATAGTCCATCTTTCCCTTATTTCTCGAAAACGTCTATTTCAACAATGAATGTTGAAATATATGATTTCGACACTTAATACATTTTAAAACAACTTCAAATTGTATTAATTCTATTTAAAATATCGCTTCCCCAAAATATTTCTTTATATATTATTCACTATCCAAAATCGTGAATGTACTTCGTTAACCAAATCCAACATTTCTACACATTTTATTTTGAAGGATTATCCATGTCCAAAATCGTGGATAATCACCTCTAAAAAATCTAAAATAATTGACTTATCAAAATAAGTCAATTTCGGATTTATAAAACAACGTTTATAAATTCCATTTATATTTTATAACAACCTCAACTTATAAAGTCCCTTTATTAACAAATTCTATCTGTATCTCATTTAAATGCCAAAATCCAATTTATAAGTTAATTACTTATAAATCTTTTATTTTACAAAATCTATTCATTTTATAACTTCACAATTTATAAATCCATAAATTTCATCCACTTAAAAACTCATTTATACGTCATTTTAACACTTATAAAAAAACTTGTTTTATATTTCCAATATCTTAATTTATAAATATCAATTTTATAAATCTTTTATATGAGTCATTTATAATAATTCAAAAATCCCCATTCAAACTATTTTGTAAAATCATTAACTCCATATTTCAAAAATTACATTTTAACTATATTTTCTTAAAAATCATAAATTTTATAACATTAAAATTATAACGTTTATTTATTTAAAATGAATCAATTCCAAAATTTAATAAAACGTATACTTTCAAAAATCACTTAAAAAATCCTTTTAAACTCAAAGTCGTTACTTTAACATTTTTAAAACTCCAAAAATAGGCCCAATGCTGCAACAGCACTAAATATAACAACCACGGCATCCAAAAACATCATATATCATATGATAACAGAATATCACAGTATCTGTAAATAAATCATTATGGGTGAGGAACCCAGTTGGATCCCTCCAACCAGTTTCCCTGCATCCACAGATTTTAGCACAATACCAATTCCGTTCCAATACGGAATTATCGCGGTATATGGGTTTTATAAAATATTATCCACTATTATGCGGCGCAATAGGGTCTCATCCGCTATATAATGCGGGAAAATCAATTCCATGTACATATATAATACCAATTCCATATCAAGATGGAATATCGCGGTATATGTGTTTAATAAATAACATCCGCTTAAAATACGACGCATAGGGTCTATTTTCAAAACAATAGATAATAATTTATCATTCAGTCACACAATCAAGAAATTTTAAATCTAACTATTTAAAATTTAAATCGAAACAATTTCGATTGAGTGAGAAGTTCTTACCTTGCTTCCAATAACAGTCTCAGTGTTTATTTCGAATAAAATTAAACGTGCGTTTAATTTTACCAAAAATTTTCACTAGCTCCAATCAAATCCAATCCTGCTTCATCGCGTAGTATTCGTCAATACGAACCTGATGCAATTCGTTTCGTCCAATTCCGACCTCGTATGAACAAGTTATGATATTTTAAAGTTTACACGAATTAAAATATAATTAATTTTAAAATTTCTTTTATATTTTTATACCCAGATTCAATCAGAGCCGTTGATCCCAAAGCCCTAGAATCTAGGCCTTCTCTTTTACCTTCTTCCCCATCTCCAGATAAACGCACGCACACAACCCATCACGGCCGCCACTTTGCCCTACTGCACGCGACCAACTCGAGCACCGAATACACGATCAAGCTCCATCATCTCGTGCGCCATCACGAGCTCCACCTTCGGAATGAACGCGGCTAGGCTCGGCCCTGTATTTGGTATCGAAAATCATACGGAATGTGCGGCCTTCATCACCATTTTGCCATCGATTTATTGCCCCATTCTTGATCACATCCGTATAGATTTGTAGATCTCACTTAGCCCTATAATTTGTTAGTTGGAAGTTTGTTGAAATATCGCATGGATTGGAAGAGATTAATGGAAGAAGTTAGGAGATTTTCGGCCATTGAATATGTTAATGGCGGATGAAGCTTTAGAAATTAGGGTTATGTAAATTGTGATAAATGAGGTCCTTATATAGAAAATTTCCGTGCACTATTCACCCGAAATTTTTCCGAACTCCAAACGAAGCGTGCCACCTGACATTTATTATGTTCACCCGAAATTTTTCCGAACTCCAAACGAAGCGTGCCGCCTGGCATTTATAATGTTTACCCCTATTCCGAACGCAATGGAATATATATCGGGAGACAATTTGATCAATTTTGGAAGATACGATTTCGAATCGAATTATTTAAATTCAAAACTCACTCGAATCGATTTCCACGCGTTTTAGCTTGCCCCGGACAAACTGTAAGTCTGATTGACACAAAATTTGAAACCATATAATAATATAACTTTACGGATCCGATGAAACTAGTTTCGTCGAAATTCGAGACTGTTTGAAAAATGACTATTTTAACTCGTCAATTAAATATTAAAATATTCAATTTCCACAAATTAACTTTTAATTTAATTTTAAAAGTTCGGTAACATCTTTCTAACTCCAATATGATTTAATACAACTTTATAAATCATTTTCAATCACATTAAACTCAATTTCCAATTATTTCTGTAATTTCAGATATTAAATTATCGATTTAATTATCCAATTAATCCTCATATTCAAAATTTAATCCACTTAGCTTATAAAATTCATTCGTGAATATTTTTAAAATTAATTAAATATACGAATTTCAATTGTCAGAAATTCTGGGTCGTTACAAACTTCCTCCTTAAAAGAATTTCGTCCTCGAAATTACCAAGTAACAAAAAGTTACAGAATCCGCTAACTTTTCAAACATCCATTCAAATTAAATTTCAAATTCACTTAAGTGTTTAACTTTTCCAAAATCCAATAGTTAAACTTCTTATAATAACTTTACTAAGTTTTCAAATCATACTTAGTTATCTTTTCAAAACCAGCTATATCGTTTAACTTTTCACTCCAAAATCAAAGTTATAGTTTTCAAAATTTTATAATTTTCTCAAAAATATTCTAACGCCTTAAATTTTTAGAAAAATTCGCCATAGTCTCCTTTGCGCGGCTTGATCCAAAAAAAATGACAGTATATATGTGACAAATATACATCTCATCAAGTAATGAGGCATCCCGTAGGGAAAAAAGTGTAAAAGTACGATATGTAATCCGAGGTATGTACCTTATATATTATTAGCGAGCATATACGGCTAATATAGCGTGAAAGCGAGCTCCAAATGCGAAGCAATGCGCAATCCGCACCTACTAAACACTCGAAAAATCATGAGAAACATGTATATATGAAAATAACATCGATATGCAACGTATACCAGATGCAACAAAAATATGTGCCAATATAGCAAAAACAACAAATTCAACCATCAACCAACTAGCATTCAACTAACATCCATAACCAAATCAATATTCATTCATATTTTTATTAATATTCATTGAATTAGTTTTCCAATTTAAATCACAATTGATTCAATTACATTGGACTTTACTAACATTCATTTATTCAATTAGTTTATATTCACTAATTTACATTCAAGTTAGTTCACTTTCCATTCAATCAAATTCAATTCTATTAAAATTTACATCACTTTCAATTTGAATTCAGTTACATAGCTTTCAATTTTATTAATTCAACTTCATTAACACTTAATGAATTATATACAATCAACTAATAATCAATCTAACGACCAATGTATATTCAATACAACCAAATTCATTCACTTTGTTTACATTCATTCAATTTGGTTCAACACTTTTAATTGACTTTAATTCAATTATTCAATCCTCGATTTCATTAGCTTTTAATGAATTAACACTTACATTCATTGTTCTATATCAATTCTTTTACATTAAATTGATTAACATTCAATCCATTTATTAGTTCAATTGTCAATTCATTTAACAAATAAGGTTGAATTTCATTTATATAACTCAAGTTCATATTCATTTAATTCACTTCATTCTTATAATTCGATACCAAAATCAACTTCATTCAACATCACTTAAGTTATATTCCATTTGAAACATCATTTATTTAACTTAACTTAAATTTCCACTTATAAATCCAATTCAGATTCCAATCATTTTATATAACATTTGACTTTACTAACCCAAATTCAAAATTTCCAAACAACTTCCATTTAAAACAACTTGGCAGCAATGCCTCTTTTGGAAACCCGAAAATGAACACTGATGATGTTACAATCATCATCGGAATTATCTTCCAGCGACCGAAAAGAGTTTAGAGCTTTTATCCCTCCAAAACAATTTTTCCAAACCTTTGAAAACAATTTTCAAACTCAAAAAGGAATTTAATCTTTTCCAAATTGTAAACCCTTTCATAACATTTCCAAATATTCCTCTGGAATTTTACTTCAAATTACAAATCGCATTTACAAGTCTTTTACTTATATAATTTCACTATTTTCTCTTTACTTATATAAGATCATTTCACAATTGTAAATTATATTAATTATAATTCCATTTTAACAATTCATTTGCTTATACAATTTATTCTTTTACTCAGATTATTCAAACATCTTTTAAATTAACTTATATATTCTTACATTTTCAACAATCAAACAATCAATCTATATACGCTTTAATAATTCTAAACAATTATTCCTTTATATATAAAATATAATCAAGGTAAAATTATTTCATTTACCCAATTTAAAATGATACTATGTCGGTTTATCTTGTTTAAGAGTTTAGAAACCTCTATCGACGACAGTTAGCAAGACTGCATCGACCAGAATCTATAAACAATCAACCGATAAGTCAACACAATACAAAACAATTTCATATTCACTAAAAAATACACACTCATATCTATTATTACACTCACACTCATTCTAGAGTACTGCTGACTCTATCTCTAATGAGTAATCCCTAACAGAGCCAAGGTTGTCACTTAACCATAAGCTCTGATACCAAATGTAACGAACATGATTTTCGACTCATGAAGGTCGACATTAATACATCCACTGTATCAACTGCCGAGCAATCGGAGGCCGAAAAACCATACCGTTAGGGTTAAAGAAGAGGTAAAAGATAGAAGAAGAAAGAAAAAGAAACAGAAACAATATCAAAACCTCACAATCGCAGCGGAACAACATATAATAGATAAATGAATATCTTTAAAAGAAAGAACTATATCAGTTATTACATTACATCACATTATCATTACATTATCAGAGTTTAGAACAACAAACAACAGAAAAGAAATACTATATACTAATTGATACGCCGTGTCATCCAGCTTGCCTCTATATCTCTATAGCAACTCCTGAATTCCAGAATGACCTGATAACCTGACTCTAGACTGCCCGTGTTAAAATTGGTGGGCGCCCAGAGTTTAGGAAGAGAACAATAAACTCCAGTTCAGTCATGGGACTGGTGTGAGAACTTAAAACAGTTTATCTTTAAATATAGACAAAGAAATATTTTAAATTAGATTTTCAATGCTTTTTAGAAAATGAGACTACCGTAAGGCCTCCCGCACACACACACAATGCAAACGTAGAATCGAAGGAGATTTCTCCTTATGATAGTCAAATATGCTTGATACGTAGAAAGATTTATTTGATATTATTACTATAAGTGCAAAGTGTAGGAAAACATTTTGAAAGTAATGATATAAATCTTAGCCAGCATAGACATTTCGAACTATGCCTACTATAGTTACCATCTAAACAGTGGTGACCACCATAAATAAATGGCAGGTTCTACAACTAAAACCATAAAGAGTTTCGTATTGGAGTTTGGATTTCTAACAAATGGCCAGGCCAATAAACTTCCCATTGCCACATGGGTACGCCTCTGGAAAGACGCCGCGAGAACCTAACCGGATCTCTGCCAACACAAGGCCGGGTCACCCCTAGCTGGGCAACTACTGACACGAATATGTCATCCTCCGGTCGTAACCGACCTAAATCCCGGGATTCACCAACAACCACAAAGTAATAAGTTTGCAGCAGCAACATTGGTTAAGTATCAGGGCTCCATACCATAATACCACCTCTATCTAGAAGGAAATGACATACACTAAGGGGGCGTTGTCCCCTAATAACCTTGCTGCATCTTTCCTGTTTTGACCATTTTCGGGGTGTGAGGTCCGACGAAGTCTCGTCCACAAAGCTACGCTTTATTCAAAAGCCATGCTTTGATCAACAAATGCTCAATAGCACTTCGTATGGCACATTACCAATTTGGGAATATATCACTAGTGACCATCAACTACATAACCTATGAGCTCGTATGTCTCAGAGAAGGGTGTTAAGCTAAGAGAATAAATTCTCCGCCACCAACAGAAATATATTTGATAGAAATCAGCTTTACATCTCAAATTGTAACGTCACACACACAAGCATACATGTCCATTCCGGGATCGAACGGAACCGAATGCACTTCCGAAGAAGCCCTTGCAATCCGGATATTCACTAATCATGACTGGACTTCCCATCACAAAGGGTAATAAAATTTCTATATTGGAGATCAGCCGATGCAGAAACATTCGACGGTAATCCTTCCGTTTTCATAAATATCCGGCCTTCAACACCGGTCTTCAAATGCTATCCATTACGACATATCATTATTTGGAATGGGATATATTACACAAAGGTCCTCTCCCGGCTAAACCGAATAACGAGCGCTTATTTTAAAAATAAGTGTAGCATTCAAATTCAAGAAAATCACATCAAATACCCATTTAAAGGTAAATATTGATAGTCGGTTATTTAACTATCAAGGCCAACAACCAATATCCAGCACCATAACAATCACTAGGCCCTTTTTATTAATTTTTCATAAATTAATAACTAGCAAGATATTCACTTCAATTTATCTTTAAAAGATATATTCTCTAAACCATTTCAATTTCTTCATTGAAAAAGCAATTCCAAATACGTATTCGTTTTCAATTTATCTTTAAAGGATAAAAACCCAAAACACTTCACTTCATATTGGAAAACATTTCCATACTTATTTAACAATAAGTAATTCACAAATCTATTTATTTTCAATACTTAGAAAATATTCAATATACTTAAAACACGATAAAGTATATATTTTATTCTTTTAAGGAAAACATTCTCTTAAACACATTTATTTGGGTCCAAACGAATGTTGCATAACATACCGTTACGACAACCCAAAATCACTAGTATAGGGATTCGAAATTAAGATAGATATATAAATCCCAATACTATATAAAACATTTCCTTTCGAAAATCATTTACTATAACAACAGTGTTATAGTTCATCTTTTCCTTATTTTTCGAAAACGCCTATTTCAACAATGAATGTTGAAATCTATGATTTCGACACTTAATACATTTTAATACAACTTCAAATCGTTTTAATTCTATTTAAAATATCACTTCCCCAAAACATTTCTTTAATATATTATTCACTATCCAAAATCGTGAATATACTTCGTTAACCAAATCCAACATTTCTACACATTTTATTTTAAAGGATTATCCATGTCCAAAATCGTGGATAATCACCTCTAAAAAAATCTAAAATAATTGACTTATCAAAATAAGTCAATTTCGGATTTATAAAACAACGTTTATAAATTCCATTTATATTTTAAAACAACCTCAACTTATAAAGTCCCTTTATTAACAAATTCTATCTATATCTCATTTAAATGCCAAAATCCAATTTTTAAGTTAATTATTTATAAATCTTTTATTTTACAAAATCTATTCATTTTATAACTTCACAATTTATAAATCTATAAATTTCATTCACTTAAGAAACTCATTTATACTTCATTTTAACGCTTATAAAAAAACTCGCTTTATAATTCCAATATCTTAATTTATAAATATCAATTTTATAAATCTTTTATATTAATCATTTATAATAATTCAAAAATCCCCGTTCAAACTATTTTATAAAGTCATTAACTCCATATTTCAAAATTTACATTTTAACTATATTTTCTCAATAATCATAAATTTTATAACATTAAAATTATAACGTTTATTTATTTAAAATGAATCAATTCCAAAATTTAATAAAACGTATACTTTCAAAAATCGCTTAAAAAATTCTTTTAAACTCGAAATTGTTACTTTAACATTTTTAAAACTCCAAAAATAGGCCCAGTGCTGCAACAGCACTAAATATAACAATCACGGCATCCAAAAACATTATATATCATGTGATGACAGAATATCACAATATCTGTAAATAAATCATTACGGGTGAGGAATCCAGTAGGATCCCTCCAACCTGTTTCCCTGCATCCACAGATGTTAGCACAATACCAATGCCGTTCCAATACGGAATTATCGCGGTATATGGGATTTATAAAATATTATCGGCTATTATGCGGCGCAATAGGGTCTCATCCGCTATATAATGTGGGAAAATCAATTCCAAGTACATATATAATGCCAATTCCATATCAAGATGGAATATCGCGGTATATGTGTTTAATAAATAACATCCGCTTAATATACGACGCATAGGGTCTATTTTCAAAACAATAGATAATAATTTATAATTCAATCACACAATCAAGAAATTTTAAATCCAACTATTTAAAATTTAAATCAAAACAATTTCGATTGAGTGAGAAGTTCTCACCTTGCTTCCAATAACAGTCTCAGTGTTTATTTCGAATAGAATTAAACGTGCGTTTAATTTTACCCAAAATTTTCACTAGCTCCAATCAACTCCAATCTAGCTCCATTGCGTAGTATTCGTTAATACGAACCCGATGCAATTCATTTCGTCCAATTCCGACCTCGTATGAACAAGTTATGATATTTTAAAGTTTACACGAATTAAAATATAATTAATTTTACAATTTCTTTTATATTTTTATACCTAGATTCAATCAGAGCCGTTGATCCCAAAGCCCTAGAATCTAGGCCATCCCTTTTACCTTCTTCCCCATCTCCAGATAAATGCACGCACACAACCCATCACGGCCGCCACTTTTCCCTACTGCACGCGACCAACTCGACAACCGAATACACGATCAAGCTCCATCATCTCGTGCGCCATCACGAGCTCCACCTTCGGCATGAACGCGGCTAGGCTTGGCCCTGTATTTGGTCTCGAAAATCGTGTCGAACGTGCGGCCTTCATCATGATTTTTCCATCGATTTACTACCCCATTCTTGATCACATCCATATAGATATGTAGATCTCACTTAGCTCTATAATTTGTTAGTTGGAAGTTTGTTGAAATATCGCACGGATTGGAAGAGATTAATGGAAGAAGTTAGGAGATTTTCGGCCATTGAATATGTTAATGGCGGCTAAAGCTTTAGAAATTAGGGTTTCTGTAAATTGTGATAAATGAGGTCCTTATATAGAAAATTTCCGTACACTATTCACCCGAAATTTTTTCGAACTCCAAACGAAGCGTGCCGCCTGGCGTTTATAATGTTTTACCCCTATTCCGAATGCAATGGAATATATATCGGGAGCCAATTTGATCAATTTTGGAAGATACGATTTTGAATTGAATTACTTAAATTTAAATTCACTCCAATCGATTTCTACGCGTTTTAGCTTGCCCTGGACAAACTGTAAGTCCGATTGACACGAAATTTGAAACCATACAATAATATAACATTACAGATCCGATGAAACTGGTTTCGTCGAAATCGAGACTGTTTGAAAAATGGCTATTTTAGCTCGTCAATTAAATATTAAAATATTCAATTTCCACAAATTAACTTTTAATTTAATTTTAAAATTTCGATAACATCTTTGAAACTCCAATATAATTTAATACAACTTTATATATCATTTTCAATCACATTAAACCCAATTTCCAATTATATCTGTAATTTCAAATATTAAATTATCGATTTAATTATCCAATTAAATCCTCATATTCAAAATTTAATTCACTTAGCTTATAGAATTCATTCGTGAATATTTTTAAAATTAATTAAATATACGAATTTCAATTGTCAAAAATTCTGGGTCGTTACAAGCTGGTCTTTGCTGGTGATTCTGCCTATCTATTTATTTATCTATTTTAATTTCAGCTGTTCTAGTTTATCTCATGTATTAGTGAACTTCTATGTATTTGGGATTCCTATTATGTTTTTTTAGATTTAAATTATGTATTTGTTTTGAGACTTTGTTATAGTAGCTTCATGAAATACTATGGTATTTTATATTCCGCTGCGAGTTATCTGATATATTCTGTGTCTATGATTCTGTGTATTTGATTTCATTCGCTCCAAATTTATTTACAATCTGTTATTTTGCATCATTCAAGTCTGACATGTGTTGTAAGGACCCGATTCTTCGACTTCCGAAAACTGACATCAATACGTTCACTGTATCAACTGCCGAGCAATCGAATGACGGAAAACCGAACACTTAGGGTTTAAAAAGAAGAAGAAAAGGTAAAGAAAAAGGTAGAAGGAGAGAGGAAAAGATAGAAAATAGAGAGAAAAGAAAATAGAACGGAACAGAAAGAAAACAACAGAACAATATCAGAATATCACAATCGCAGCGGAACAACATATAATAGATAAATGAATAATCTTTAAACAAAGAACTATATCAGTTATTACATTACATTACATTTCATTTCATTATCATCAGAGTGTACAACAACAACAACAACAACAAACAGCGGAAAAGAAATACTATATACTAGTAATACGCCAATGCCATCCAGCTTGCCTCCTACAACTCCTGAATTCCAGAATATCCTGATAAACCTTAACTCTTGACTGCCCGTGTGGAAATTGGTGGGCACCCAGAGTTTAGGAAGGAAAACAATAAACTCCGAGTCAGTCATGTGACTGGTATGAGAACTCAAAACAGTTTATTTATCTTTAAAATCAAAATAGAGGAATATTTTTAAAGTCAATTCGCAATGCTTTTAAAAATGAGACTACCATAAGGCCTCCCGCACACACACACATGCAAACGCAGAATCGGAGGAGATTTCTCCTTATGATAGTCAAAGATGCTTGATACGCATTAAAAGAACATTTGATATTATTACTAGTGCACAGTGTAGGAAAAATATTTCGAAAGTAAAGATATAAATCTTAGCCAACGTACGACCATTATCGTATTCCTACTATAGATATCATCCAAACAGTGGGGCGCCACCATAAGTGAATGATAGGTTCTACAACTAAAACCGTACAAGATCATATTGTTTCTTTGGACTTCAAACAAATGGTCAGGCCAAGGAACTTCCCATTGCCACATGAGAACGCCTCTGGAAGGACGTCCCCGAGAACCAAACCGGATCTCTGCCAACACAAGGCCGGGTTACCCGTAACTGGGTAACTACTGACACGAGTATGCCATCCTCCGGTCCTTTGGGACCTTTAACCGAGCGCTCGTAACCATCATCACACAATCATAAATAAAGTGTTTCGACATGAGTAAGCATCTGGGCTCCATACCATGATACCACCCTTTTCCAGAAGGAAATGCACATACCCTAAGGGGCGCTACCACCAATAACCTTGCTGCATCTTTCCTGTTTTGACCATTCCGGGGTGTGAGGCTCGACGAAGTCTCGTCCACAAAGCCACGCTTTATACAAAAGCCCATGCTTTGGGTCAACAAATGATCATAGAAATGATTACAAAGATAAACGATCAAACAAATGATCATATCACAAATGATCAAACAATGATCATATCACAGCAACACTCAGCATGTCACATTACCAAATTGGGAATATATCGCTGATAACCTTCAACTACATAACCTCTGAGCTCGTACGTCTTAGAGAAGGGTGTTAAGCTAAGAAAATAAATTCTCCGCCACCAACATAAATATATTTGAAAGAAATCAGCTTTATATCTCAACTTTTAATGTCAGACATACAATCCATACAAGTCTGTTCCGGGATCGAACAGAACCGAAGGCACCTACAAAGAAGTCCTTGCAATCCGAATATTCACTAATAACTTCCGGACTTCCCATCACATATGGAATTTCTATACCGGGGCCATTCAGTGTAGAAACATTCGACAGTAATCCTTCCATTTTCAAAAATATCCGGTCTTCAACACCGGTCATCAATGCTATCCATTACGTCGTATCACTATTCGAAATGGGTAATCCGAATAACGAGCGCAATAATTTAAAAATAAGTGTGGCATTCAAATTAAAGCAATCACAACAAATACCTATTCAAAGGTAAATATTGATGGTCGGTTATTGAACTATCAATGGGTATGCACAACATCACCAGATTCAAAATAATTTTCCAAATTATTTATTTCCCAAAAATATCTTTATAAGATATATAATTTCAATACTTCAAAAAATAAATCAACGTTTATTTTTAAAACAAATTACCCTATCTTTTTATGAATTCCATAGTGAATTTATATTCCCAAAATATTTATGAATATACTATTTCAATTATTCATTTCAATTTATCTTCAAAAAGATAAATTCTCAAAACGTTTCATTTCATATTGGAAAAACATTTCCATACTTATTTAATAAGTAATTCACAAATTTCTTTTTATTTTCTATACTTGGAAAATATTCAATATACTTAAATCGAAATTAAGTATATATTTCATTCTTTAAAAAATCATTTTCTTAAACATATTTATTTGGGCCAAAACGAATGTTGCATAAAACATCGTTACGACAACCCAAAATCACTAGTATAGGGATTCAAAATTAAAATAGATATATAAATCCCAATACTATACAAAACATTCCCTTTCGAAAATCATTTACTATAACAACAGTGTTATAGTCCACCATTTCCTTCTACTTCTCGAAAACGTCTATTTCAACAATAAATGTTGAAATCTATGGTTTTGAATCCTAACATGTTTAAAATATCTTTAAATCGTTTTAATTCTATTTAAAACATCACCTCCAAACCATTTTCTTTAACATATTATTCACTATTCAAAAACGTGAATATAGTACGTTAACCAATTTCATCATTTCTATTCATTTTATTTTAAAGGATTTTTCACCGTCTAAAACGTGAATATAACTCCATTAATAAGTTATAACAATTTACTTATCAAAATGAGTCGTTTGCGAATTTATAAAACAACGTTTATAAATTCCATTTCTATTTATTTGTAACAACTTTCTTTTATAGATCTCCTTTATTAACCTATTCAATTTATAACTCAATTATTTACCAAAGGTTCATATTACAAGTTAAATACTTATAATTTATTTATTTACAAAATTGTTCCTTTAAACTTCATATTTGTAAATCTTATAACTTATAAGATTTATTTATTTATCCGAATCTATTCTTTCAATAACTTTATAAATTTTATAAACCTACTGCTTATAAAATTCCATTTATAACTTCACCATTTGTAGTTCTATAAATTTCATTCATTTATGAAATTCATTTACACTTCATTCTAACACTTATAAAAACTCGTTTTATAATTCCAATATTTAATTTATAAATATAAATTTATAAATCCTTTGTACAATCAATTTATACCATTATTTTAAAACGTCTTTAAACTCCTTTATAATTTCATCATTTTGATTTATAAAATAATCAAATTTTATAAATCCTATATTTAAACTTTTATAATAAATTCAAAAATCCAGTTTAAACCATTTTATAAAATCGTTAACCCCATATTTTCAAAAATCAGCTTTTAACTATATTTATCAAAAATCATAATTTTTATAACATAAAAATTATAACGTTATTTATTGAAGATGGATCAATTCCAAAAATATTTTATAAACGTATACTTTCAAAAATCACTTTAAAATCATTTTAAAATTCCAAAATTTGGCCCAATGATGCTACATACCAAATAGTCAATCACGACTACAACGACATCATATATCGATATGATAATCCATCAAATATCAAAATATCTGAAATCAAATAAATACTGTTGAGGAATCCAGTTGGATCCCTCCAACCTGTTTTCCTGCATCCAAAGATGTTAGCACAATACCAATTCCGTTGCAGTACGAAATTATTGCGGTATATGGGATTTAAAATATTATCCGCTTAATAGACGGCGCAATAGGGTCTCATCCGCTAGATACTGCGGGAAATCAATTCCAAGTACATAAATATTACCAATTTCACTGTTTATGAAATATTCGCGGTACATGTTTTTAATAAATAACATCCGCTTACTAACGGCGCATAATGTCTATTTTAACAATAAATAGATAACAATCATCATTCAAACATACATTCAAGAATTTTAAATCAAGCTATTTAAAATTAAAATCGAAACTGATTCGATTGAGTGAGAAGTTCTCACCTTGATTTCAATTCCGTTTTAGCGATTTATTTCGAATAAAATTAAACGGACGTTTAATTTTACCCGAAATTCTCACTAACTCCAAATGACTCCAATCCAATTCCATAGCGTAGTGCTCATCCATACGATTCCAACGCAACTGGTTTCGCGGGTTTTCGGCCTCGTATGAAAAAGATATCAATTTTTAAAGTTACACGAATTTTTTTTTTATATATATAATTTTACAACATATATTCACTATTTTTAAACCTAAATAGATCCAAGCCGTAGGATCCAAGCCCTGCAGATCACAACCATTCCTCATGTTCTTCCATCTCCTAGGCCCTTAACGCACAAACGAAACCCACGCACGCTCCCCCTAAACCCTAAACACGTGACCTTCATCTTCAACTTTCAGGAAGATCAAGCACCTTCACGTCGAAGGCCATTGCTAGCACGACACTCGGCCAGAACCCCTTTGAACTCGGTCACGCATGTGCCTCGAAACACGAGCATGAAGTCGCAGCCTTCATGAGCTAATTGCCGTTGATTTGTTTCATATTTTTCGATCTTGACCGTTCATTTTAAAGATCTTACTACCCTCTACATCTTTCATGTAGAAAATTTCGCGAATCATTGCTTGGATTAGAAGAAATTTGGAGGGGAAGATAATGGTGTTTCGTCCATTGATGAAGGAGGTGGCGGCTGCTGAAGAATTAGGGTTAGGTTTATTTATTTTAATTTTTTTGTGAATAAAGGCCCTATTTATAGAATTTTCTCAAACACTATTCATTTTGGATTTTCGAAACTCCGATTTACGCACGGTGACTGGCATTTCTGGGGTTTACCCCACGTTCCCGACACAATGGAACATGTTTCGGGAGCTAATTCGGTCATCTGTGCGAGTTATGGCAATAAACGTTCAATTTAAAATTAAACCGATTAAACGATTTTCTAGGCGTTTTAGCTTGCACCGGACAAACGGTAAATCTGGTTGACACGAAATTTGAAACCATAGAATAATATCACATTATGGATCCGATGAAACTAGTTTCGTCGAAATCCGAGACTGTTTGAAAAATGACTATTTTAACTCGCCAAATTAATATTAAAAACAATTTCGATGCGTTTCGAGCTGCTACGATCAAACGATAACTCCGATTGCTACAAAAATTGAAATCCGATAATAACAAACTATTACGGATCCAATGGAACTAGTTTCGTCCAATTCTGAGACTGTTCGAAAATTGGCTAATTTCACTAGTCGATTAAATATTAAAATATTCAATTTTCACAAATTAACTTTTAATTCAATTTTAAAAGTTCTAAAATATCGTTCTAACTTCAATATGATATAATAAAATTTTACAAATAATTTTCAATCATATTTAACCAAATTTTCAATTATTTCTGTATTTCCAACTATTAAATTATCGATTTAATTATCCAATTAAATCTAATTATTCGAAATAAAATTTATTCAACTTATAAATTCACTAATTTATATTTAAAATTAATTAAATATACAAATTTTAATTAATAAAAATCCTGGGTCGTTACATACTTCCCCCCTTCAAAGAATTTCGTCCTCGAAATTACCAAGTAAGAAAAATTACGGAATCAATTAACTTTCCCAAAATTCATAGTTAAACTTCTTACAATAACTTTATTAAGTTTTCAAATCATACTTAGTTATCTTTCAAAAACAACTACTATTGTTTAACTTTCAATTCCAAATCAAAATTTTAGTTTTCAAAATTTTCCCAATTTTCTAAAAAATATTCTAACGCCTTAAATTTTCAGAAAAATTCGCCATAGTCTCCTTTGCGCGGCTCGATCCGAAAAAAAATGACAGTATATATATCACAAATATACATCTCATCAAGTGATGAGGCATCCCGCAGGGAAAAAAAGTGTAAAAGTACGATATTTAATCCGAGATATGTACCTTATATATTATTAGCAAGCATATAGGGCTAATATAGCGCGAAAGCGAGCTCCAAATGCGAAGCAAACGCGATCCACACCTACTAAACACTCAACAAACAGATGAGAAACATGTGTATAGACCATAGTATCGATATACAACATATAGCAACCTAATAACTATATATGCCAACATAGCAAATGCAGTAAAAGCAATATATTCAACCATCAACCAACTATCATTCAACTAGCATTCATAACCAATAAATATTCATTCATATTCTCATTAATATTCAATGAAATGGGTTTTCAATTTTAATTACATTTGATTCATTAACAGTGGATGTTCTTACTAACATTCATTTTCAATTAGTTTATATTCACTAATCCATATTCAAGTTGGTTCACTTCCAAATCAAATTCAATTCTATTTAAGATTCACTTAACTTCCAATTGAATTCCAATTACTTTAGCTTTCAATTTCATTAATACTTAATGAATTATATACAATCAACTAACAATCATATAACACCCAAAGTATATTAATTTCAACCAAATTCCATTGCTTATATTCATCTTGGTTTAACACCTTTACTTTCAATTGGTTTAATTAAATTGATTTTCATTCAATCTTTCAACTTCCAATAACATTAGATTTTAATGAATTAACACCTACATCCATTATTTTATATCAACTTTATTTACATTCAATTGATTTACATTCAATCCATTCATTCAATTCAATCACTAAAGTTGAGTTTCATTTACATAACTCAAGTTCACATTTATCACTTAACTTTATTAATTTACTTTGATACCAAAATCAACTTCATTCAACATCTCTTAAGTTATATTTCATTTTGTAAACATCACTTTGTTTTACTTAACTTAAATTCCTACTTATAAATCAATTCAGATTCCAATTCAAAGTAAATTTCCATTCAACTTTAAATTCATTTTTATTTACAACTCATATTCATAAATATATTCATATAGTTTCATTTCTTATGTATATAAGTTTATTTCACAATTGTAAATCACTTTAATTATAATTCAATTCTTATAATTCTTTTGTTTACTTATACAATTATTCTTTTATTTAGATGTTTTTATTCAACTTATTCAACAACCAAACAATCTACTTATATACACTTTAATAATTCTGAAAAATTATTCCTTTATATATAAAATATAATCAAGGTAAAATTATTTCATTTATCCAATTTAAAACAATATTGTGTCGAATTGTTCTATTCAAGTGTTTAGAGATCCCTATCAACAACGTTAATTACTCGTATTAACCAGAATCTATATACCACTCAACAAACCAATCATCACAATATAAAACAATTTCATATTCACTAACAAATACGCTCTCATAGCTATTATTACACTCAAACTCATTCTAGAGTACTAGTGACTCTATCTCTAATGAGTAATACCCAACATAACCATGGTTGTCGCTTAACCATATGCTCTGATACCAACTGTAAGGACCCGATTCTTCGACTTCCGAAAACTGACATCAATACGTTCACCGTATCAACTGAAGAGCAATCGAATGACGGAAAACCGAACACTTAGGGTTTAAAAAGAAGAAGAAAAGGTAAAGAAAAAGGTAGAAGGGGAGAGGAAAAGATAGAAAATAGAGAGAAAAGAAAATAGAATGGAACAGAAAGAAAAAAACAGAACAATATCAGAATCTCACAATCGCAGCGGAACAACATATAATAGATAAATGAATAATCTTTAAACAAAGAACTATATCGGTTATTACATTTCATTTCATTATCATCAGAGTGTACAACAACAAGAACAACAAACAGTGGAAAAGAAATACTATATACTAGTAATACGCCAATGCCATCCAGCTTGCCTCCTGCAACTCCTGAATTCCAGAATATCCTGATAAACCTCAACTCTTGACTGCCCGTGTGGAAATTGGTGGGCACCAGAGTTTAGGAAGGAAAATAATAAACTCCGAGTCAGTCATGTGACTGGTATGAGAACTCAAAACAGTTTATTTATCTTTAAAATCAAAATAGAGAAATATTTTTAAAGTCAATTCACAATGCTTTTAAAAATGAGACTACCATAAGGCCTTCCGCACACACACACACATGCAAACGCACAATCGGAGGAGATTTCTCCTTATGATAGTCAAAGATGCTTGATACGCATTAAAAGAACATTTGATATTATTACTAGTGCATAGTGTAGGAAAAATATTTCGAAAGTAAAGATATAAATCCTAGCCAACATACGGCCATTATCGTATGCCTACTATAGCTATCATCCAAACAGTGGGGTGCCACCATAAGTGAATGATATGTTCTACAACTAAAACCGTACAAGATCGTATTGTTTCTTTGTATTTCCAACAAATGGTCAGGCCAAGGAACTTCCCATTGCCACATGAGAACGCCTCTGGAAGGACGTCCCCGAGAACCAAACCGGATCTCTGCCAACACAAGGCCGGGTTACCCCTAACTGGGTAACTACTGACACGAGTACGCCATCCCTCGGTCCTTTGGGACCTTTAACCGAGCGCTCGTAACCATCATCACACAATCATAAATAAAGTGTTTCAACATGAGTAAGCATCTGGGCTCCATACCATGATACCACCCTTTTCCAGAAGGAAATGCACATACCCTAAGGGGCGCTACCCCCAATAACCTTGCTGCATCTTTCCTGTTTTGACCATTCCGGGGTGTGAGGCTCGACGAAGTCTCGTCCACAAAGCCACGCTTTATACAAAAGCCATGCTTTGGGTCAACAAATGATCATAGAAATGATCACAAAGATAAACGATCAAACAAATGATCATATCACAAATGATCAAACAATGATCATTTCACAGCAACACTCAGCATGTCACATTACCAAATTGGGAATATATCGCTGATAACCTTCAACTACAAAACCTCTGAGCTCGTACGTCTCAGAGAAGGGTGTTAAGCTAAGAGAATAAATTCTCCGCCACCAACAGAAATATATTTGAAAGAAATCAGCTTTATATCTCAACTTGTAATGTCAGACATACAATCCATACAAGTCTGTTCCGGGATCGAACAGAACCGAAGGCACTTACAAAGAAGTCCTTGCAATCCGAATATTCACTAATCACTTCCGGACTTCCCATCAAATATGGAATTTCTATACCGGGGCTATTCGGTGCGGAAACATTCGACGGTAATCCTTCCGTTTTCAAAAATATCCGGTCTTCAACACCGGTCATCATTGCTATCCATTACGTCGTATCACTATTCGGAATGGGTAATCCGAATAACGAGCGCAATAATTTAAAAATAAGTGTGGCATTCAAATTCAAGCAATCACAACAAATACCTATTCAAAGGTAAAAATTGATAGTCGGTTATTGAACTATCAATGGATGTGCACAATATCACCAGATTCCAAATAATTTTCCAAATTATTTATTTCCCAAAAATATCTTTATAAGATATATAATTTCAATACTTCAAAAAATAAATCAAAGTTTATTTTTAAAACAAATTCCCCCTTCTTTTTATAAATTCCATAGTGAATTTGTATTCCCAAAATATTTATGAATATACTATTTCAATTATTCATTTCAATTTATCTTCAAAACGATAAATTCTCAAAACGTTTCATTTCACATTGGAAAAACATTTCCATACTTATTTAATAAGTAATTCACAAATTTCTTTTTATTTTCTATACTTGGAAAATATTCAATATGCTTAAATCGAAATAAAGTATATATTTCATTCTTTAAGGAAATCATTTTCTTAAACATATTTATTTGGACCAAAACGAATGTTGCGTAAAACATCGTTACGACAACCCAAAATCACTAGTATAGGGATTCAAAATTAAAATAGATATATAAATCCCAATACTATACAAAACATTCCCTTTCGGAAATCATTTACTATAACAACAGTGTTATAGTCCACCATTTCCTTCTATTTCTCGAAAATGTCTATTTCAACAATAAATGTTGAAATCTATGGTTTCGAATCTTAACATGTTTAAAACATCTTTAAATCGTTTTAATTCTATTTAAAACATCACCTCCAAACCATTTTCTTTAACATATTATTCACTATTCAAAAACGTGAATATAGTACGTTAACCAATTTCATCATTTCTATTCATTTTATTTTAAAGGATTATTCACCATCTAAAACGTGAATATAACTCCTTTAATAAGTTATAACAATTTACTTATCAAAATGAGTCGTTTGCGAATTTATAAAACAACGTTTATAAATTCCATTTCTATTTATTTATAACAACTTTCTTTTATAAATCTCCTTTATTAACCTATTCAATTTATAACTCAATTATAAACCAAAGGTTCATATTACAAGTTAAATACTTATAATTTATTTATTTACAAAATTGTTCCTTTAAACTTCATAATTGTAAACCTTATAACTTATAAGATTCATTTATTTATCTGAATCTATTCTTTCAATAACTTTATAAATTTTATAAACCTACTGCTTATAAAACTCCATTTATAACTTCACCATTTATAGTTCTATAAATTTCATTCATTTATGAAATTCATTTACACTTCATTCTAACACTCATAAAAACTCGTTTTATAATTCCAATATTTTAATTTATAAATATAAATTTATAAATCCTTTATACAATCAATTTATACTATTATTTTAAAACGTCTTTAAACTCCTTTATAATTTCATCATTTTGATTTATAAAATAATCAAATTTTATAAATCCTATATTTAAACTTTTATAATAAATTCAAAAATCCAGTTTAAACCATTTTATAAAATCATTAACCCCATATTTTCAAAAATCAGCTTTTAACTATATTTCTCAAAAATTATAATTTTTATAACATAAAAATTATAACGTTATTTATTGAAGATGGATCAATTCCAAAAATATTTTATAAACGTATACTTTCAAAAATCACTTTAAAATCATTTTAAAATTCCAAAATTTGGCCCAATGATGCTACATACCAAATAGTCAATCACGACTACAACGACATCATATATCGATATGATAATCCATCAAATATCAAAATATCTGAAATCAAATAAATACTGTTGAGGAATCCAGTTGGATCCCTCCAACCTGTTTTCCTGCATCCAAAGATGTTAGCACAATACCAATTCCGTTCCAGTACGAAATTATCGCGGTATATGGGATTTAAAATATTATCCGCTTAATAGACGGTGCAATAGGGTCTCATCCGCTATATACTGCGGGAAATCAATTCCAAGTACATAAATAATACCAATTTCACTGTTTATGAAATATTCGCGGTATATGTTTTTAATAAATAACTTCCGCTTACTAACGGCGCATAATGTCTATTTTAACAATCAATAGATAACAATCATCATTCAAACATACATTCAAGAATTTTAAATCTAACTATTTAAAATTAAAATCGAAACTGATTCGATTGAGTGAGAAGTTCTCACCTTGATTTCAATTCCGTTTTAGCGATTTATTTCGAATAAAATTAAACGGACGTTTAATTTTACCCGAAATTCTCATTTACTCTAAACGACTCCAATCCAATTCCATAGCGTAGTGCTCGTCCATACGATTCCAACGCAACTGGTTTCGCGCGTTTTCGACCTCGTATGAAAACGATATCAATTTTTAAAGTTACACGATTTTTTTTTATATAATTTTACAACATATATTCACTATTTTTAAACCTAAATTGATCCGAGCCGTTGGATCCAAGCCCTGCAGATCACCACCGTTCCTCATGTTCTTCCATCTCCTAGGCCATTAACGCACGAACGAAACCCACGCACGCTCCCCCCAAACCCTAAACACGCGACCTTCATCTTCAACTTTCAGGGCGATCAAACACCTTCACGTCGAAGGCCACTGCTAGCACGACACTCGGCCAGAAACCCTTTGAACTCGGTCGCGCATGTGCCTCGAAACACGAGCACGAAGTCGCAGCCTTCATGAGCTAATTTCCGTTGATTCGTTTCATATTTTTCGATCTTGACCGTTCATTTTAAAGATCTTACTACCCTCTACATCTTTCATGTAGAAAATTTCGCGAATCATTGCTTGGATTAGAAGAAATTTGGAGGGGAAGATAATGGTGTTTCGGCCATTGATGAAGGAGGTGGCGGCTGCTGAAGAATTAGGGTTAGGTTTATTTATTTTTATTTTTTTGTGAATAAAGGCCCTATTTATAGAATTTTCTCAAACACTATTCATTTTGGATTTTCCAAACTCCGATTTACGCGCGGTGACTGGCGTTTCTGGGGTTTACCCCACGTTCCTGACACAATGGAACAGGTTTTGAGAGCTAATTCGGTCATCTGTGCGAGTTATGTCAATAAACGTTCAATTTAAAATTAAACCGATTAAACGATTTTCTAGGCGTTTTAGCTTGCACTGGACAAACGGTAAATCCGATTGAGACAAAATTTGAAACCATAAAATAACATCACATTACAGATCCGATGAAACTGGTTTCGTCGAAATCCGAGACTGTTTGAAAAATGACTATTTTAACTCGCCAAATTAATATTTAAAACAATTTCGATGCGTTTCGAGCTGCTACGATCAAACGATAACTCCGATTGCTACGAAAATTGAAATCCAATAATAACAAGCTATTACGGATTCAATGGAACTAGTTTCGTCCAATTCTGAGACTGTTCGAAAATTGGCTAATTTCACTAGTCGATTAAATATTAAAATATTCAATTTTCACAAATTAACTTTCAATTCAATTTTAAAAGTTCTAAAATATCGTTCTAACTTAAATATGATATAATATAATTTTACAAATCATTTTCAATCATATTTAACCAAATTTTCAATTATTTCTGTATTTCCAACTATTAAATTATCGATTTAATTATCCAATTAAATCTAATTATTCGAAATAAAATTTATTCGACTTATAAATTCACTAATTTATATTTAAAATTAATTAAATATACAAATTTTAATTAATAAAAATCCTGGGTCGTTACATGTGTGGATTATCGTCGATTTGGATGGTACAAAATAGTGGGTCGTTACATATGTTGTATCAGACGTCTCAAAGGTGGTATCAGATGTCTGACAAGGTGTTTCAGACATCTAAAAGGTTGTTTTAGACATCCAATTCTGTTTTCTGCATTTTTTTCTTCTGCCGTATATTTTTTCTCCAGCAACCATAACCAGACGTGTGGATCTTACAACCAGATGTTTGGCTGCCTATTTTGGGCATTAATTTGCCTAGACCAACAATGGCCAAAATGATTCGGAAGTGATCAGTCACGAAATGGAGACTAGGGATTTATGCCAAGCGGCAGCCCAGCCTTATAGGCTCTTTGATACACCCTAAATATCATGTCCAAACATCCATAATAGGATTTTCATAAAATTGGACTTCAAAACAAAAAATTGGAAAATTCACCAAATCCATCAAATCAAAAGCAAATGAACATGAATAGATGTTAGGAATTCATACCTAACCACAAAGAAAGTTAAAGACATAGATGTGAGTTCAAGAACTCACATTTTACTCAGAAACACAAGTGAGAAGCTATAAGGCAAGGTAAGAACAACCATTCTTCAATTTTAACATAAGAAGCTTCAATCTAAGCTCATAAGAAATACATTTCCTAAGTTACAGTTTAGAAAATTTCTGAAATTGAAGAGGAATTGAGATGGAGAAGATGAAGAGAATGCTTACCTAAGCTTCTCCTTGATTTCTAGCTTGAAGTTGATAATTCCTAAGAGAATTAGGGCTTAGGAATTCCTAATTTATTTTATCTTCCCCCATTTTTACTAAAGCTTGAGTGTTAGGAAATATTATGAAGAAATGAAGAGGAGTGGAGCGGAGTTGGGCTAATATGTTTGGTAATGGGCTGAAACCCAAACCCAAAGCCCTAATTGAAAACATCAAAATTTTAATCAACTCAAAACAAATCGATGTTTATACTCAAAAAGGTCGCAAACGCTATTTTGAACTCAATGAAAGTGGTCTCCAGTCCCAATTAGACTATTTGCAAAAATAACATTTCGAACTTTAATCCGACAAACGACGCTATCTTTAAATAAAATATCTGAATATACAATCGTACAATATGCGGGTTGTTACAACCTGTGTCGTAGAAAAAACATTTTGAAGTCCATAATTAAAGCAACAGTACATCATTGATTTCAAATCATGTGAAGAATATTCAAGAATAAATCATCAAAAATTGACTAGCTAATGTATATTAACTATTAGGTGATTGTTCTGGTTTACAAACCCAAACCCTTAGAATACGCATATCATAACTCAAGAGAAAAGAAATAAAATTGAGCAGCAAAATGTAAAAGGTAAGAAACATTTCAAAAACAATCACTATTCATATTCATGTCATGCTAATATTGTCAAACTTCTCACAACTCCACTGCAAAACTCTCATAGATACAACCACGATCAAATATTCAATCAGGATACACTGACTAAGATTGCTTGTCAGTGACGTCCAGTTGCACCCCTGCGTGGCAAAACATGTATCTATATCATGAAAGATCTTTTCATTATTAGAACTCTTTATTAGGTCTTTAGAAAAGAAAACGTTGACTAAAAGGTAAAGGAAAAGGATTATATATCCAAGTACAAAGCATGTGTCATTGTCACTCATGAACGAAGGCATAAAATATAACGACGAGGACTCTTAGCTGAAGTTTTAAATAAGAATGTTCTCAATTTTTGATTAGCATCAAGCTCTACAGTGGATATGGAAACACGAACATGAAAATCGAAAACAATAATTAGTTACTGGATTATGTTTCTAACAGTATTACAAGAAATAATCAGTTATCCACAAACACAATGATATAACGAAACCAATGGGATCAGAATCCCCAGTTATTGTTAACAAATTCATAGTAGAAAAGTAGATAATAATCACCGGTTATTAGTGTTGCACTCCAAATCAAAATGATACAAGTTCCTAAATTAGATAATAATCACCGGTTAATAGCTAACAATCAAATCCGTAGTGATATCTTAGTTATAATTTCTAAATATTGAAGAAAGTCGATGGTCGATAGTGAATGGATCGACATCGATAATCACATTAGATGGCATCAGATCATCAATGCTCCTCAAATCCAGATACATCACAATGATTAAAATGCTAGGAAATGTTCGAATATACGATATAAAATGCAGGTAGAACTAAAAGTAAAAACATATTTTCCATCCAGCTTTAAGAAAAAAGATCTCGTGGGAAAACGATTAAATTTATCACTACAATCAAGAGAAGGAAGCTTCTTTGTATACATACAGTAAACCTGACAGCGTGATTTTATAGTTCATACCTGAGTAGTCGGAAGTGGAAAAGCGAAACCTTAGATTTGTAGTTCGCAACACAAATCTTCCTTCATCTTCGTCGGTTTGATATGACAAAGGGAGGAGGCGGCAGTAGAAGACAGATGCGGTGGCAGATGGCAGAGGCGGTGGCAGTTGAAACCCGGTATGAAAAAGAGAAGTAAAACATGAGAGATTGAAAAATGAAAAGATACCGTGAGAAATGAAATAACGACTGATAAAAGATAAATTTCCAACCTTATCCATTCAACATTTAATTATTTACGAAATTACCATATTTATTAACGGTTATAACCGTTTAATTGGTTGTAACGGATATAACCGTTAAAAGAAGGTTATTAGCGTTGTAAATTGAAAGCGGAAAAATGTTACAAAATGGGTTGTTTGGTGTAGTGATCATTTCAACCCATAATGATTTTTACCATATTTATAGATCATTCGGGTATGTATCATTTTAACCCATAGGAACTTGCAGTTTATAATGATGTAAAATAGAATATCCAGTCATCCATTCAACAGCCACACATCCATCACAATCATCATCCAAATCAATCAATAAATATAAGTATAAAACTTATAATCAATAACAGGTATTTAACTGGCAATTTTTTTTGAGAAAATGTGTGATCCTCTAAAAAAGAGGAGAGCACACATGCACATATATATAACACCAGAAATAAAGGAGCTGCCAACAAGCCTGAAGGTAGCCAAAACACCTCGTACAAAAAGAAAAAAAAACCTCTCAAAATACTACAAGCTAAAGACACACTCAAAGCAATCTACAAAAGAAAACAGAAACTAAAGATAGAAACGACTCCACAAAAAGAGCAACCTACGACAACAGCAGCACAACACCAATCTCGACAATCAGAAATGGCTCCACGAAAAGAGCAGCCTGCAGCAACAACCCCACCACACCCACCACAACAAAAAAAACCTGAAAAGTTACCAAATAACAAAACACAAAAACTCTAGCCAAAAAAAGATACCAAAAAAACAAATACCATAAAAACTCCTCCAACTAAGCAACCTCCCTCAAGCAAAAGACCTAGAATCCTTGAGTTTCAACCTGGGACTTCTTCTAATGCTAACAGCTGAACTACTCCTCCTATTCTATTACGAGCTTTAGGAATAGGAGTAGAAACATGAGCCTGAATAGTAGATCTTCTACTAGATGCTAGGTAGCAGTACACTATAAATATGAAAAGATCGATGTAAATATAAATGGTCTTATTAGAATCACATGTCATATCCCCAATAGAACACAACCTCCCTATTATAAATTCTAGACCCAACCATTCCTGAATCCTCCTCACCCTGTTAACAACAATGTTCCACGAATTCAACTTCTTGGTCAACAACAAAGACCCCCTATCTCTACAACAAGATGCAAACCCTTCTCGACAGCCTTAGTGTTGCAACTACCTAACTGAGAAATCTCCAATCGAAAAAATTCTACAACATCAAACGAGTCTGCATCTACCATAAAATCTTCTGGATTACTATGTGCACACTGTGTCAAACTCTGAGCACTTTTTAAAACAGCTACTTCATATGATCCAACAGAGTTGACCAAATTCATAACCACTTTAACCATGAATGCCTCTTCATCAACGTGTAAGATTTCAACTTCACAATTCTCGCTAAGACTATCAGAAAATCTATCATCATCCCGAGATGACACAACCTTAAAAATGGCAAATACTCCAAAATCACTGTGTTTATTCATAGAACAAGCCCATACTTTTGATTTACCATCATCAATAATAGATTCATCAATCTCTTTATTTACAGAAAACTTCACAAACTCAGATGAACTACAACCAGCAACTACTTCAATGCCCTGATCATCAGAATCAATATTACATTGATGAAAATCATTACTGGTATCAAAATTACAAATACCAGCAAACTCTTCAATGCCCCGATCATCAGAAAGCTTTAAAAGATCTTCACTAGCCACTGGTATAAAATCAATGGAAAAAACACAATCTTTAGCATCATCCTTATCAACTGCAAAGGGATAGACTAAAGACTCACTAACATCACTGACTAATTAAGTCAAAACATCTGAAGCAATAGTATCACAACTGAACTCTGCCGCATTAACCGCCTTCACACAATTATCAACCCAGTGAGAAGCATTCAAGCAATCACAACCAGCCTTAAGAACATCTTCCATACATTCTGGAAATAGTATCTTTCCAGTTTCATCAAGGTTACATATTGAACTATATCATCATAATAGCCAGTCTTTGCAAAACAACAACTATCTACTGAGCTGGAACCATCTAACTTAACATCTGAAACATATAACTTTGAAACCTCTGAAAAAATGGAATTAATAACATCCACATCATTACCATCTGCCTTTGAAAAACAATATTCATTGACAATAGGATCAAGAAATAGAATGTCAATCTGACTATTCCAACCCAAATCTTTTCTATATAACTCCTTTAAATCAGCCCATAGAAAATCTGTACTAACATGAGAAACATTATCCTTTTTCGAAGACACTTTTGGATTGAGACCCATTCCAATTTCCATTAATAGGATAGTTTCCAATGTTTTCAGCCATTAAACAATCAAAATGCCAATAAACTTTTTTAAAGAGATAACTGCACTTCTCAAGATTCCCAACACAACAATCGAAGAACAAGCCTTTTAACCTCAAGAATTCCAGAATGAAATAGTAATGATGTTCCTTAAGACTCAAAGTTTTTGAAAAAGTAGAAGAAAACAAAGGGTCTGAATTAAGGAAGTGGTTGTAGATCGAAGGGCAAGACATACTCTTGTGACCAAACACACCACATTTAATACATTGAATTGGGTTCCAGCAATCATTGGCCAAATGATTATTATCTCCACGTCTAAAACAGCAGAAATCCCTTTTCTAATTTGGACCAAAAGAAATTTTCGAATTTTGAACATGAGAATTTGAACGAGAATATCTATCTGCTCTAGAATAAGAATTAGATCTAAAACGATTGTGCGATTGTAAGGTGCCGATTCTTCGACTTCCGAAAATCGACATCAATACATCCACTGTATCAACTGCCGAACAATCGAATGCCGAAAAACCAAACCCTTAGGGTTTAAGAAATAGAAAAAGGTAGAAGAAGAAAATAGAACAAAAGAAGAACAACAGAAACAATATCAGAATCTCACATATCGTAGCGGAACAACATATAATAGATAAATGAATAATCTTTAAATCAAAGAACTATACATTTTATACATTACATCATCAGAGTCAATATACAGCACAACACAATAATGGACAGTTATACAAACTTGTCCCTACAAGTGAATTTACAGCAAAAAGATAATATCATATACAAGTAATACGCCTCGCCAACCAGCTCGCCACTTGAGCTCCATAGCACTCCTGAATCTAGAATGACTTGATAACCTGACTCTAGGCTGCCCGTGTGGAAAATTATGGGCACCCAGAGTTTATAAAGAGAATAATAAAATCCAGGCCAGTCATGGGACTGGTGTGAGAACTTAATACAGTTTATCTTTTAAAACAACAAACGAAGAAATATTTTAAAATAGATTCGTAATGCTTTTAGGAAATGTAACTACCATAAGGCCTCCCTGCACACACACAATGCAAACGCAGAATTGGAGGAGATTTCTCCTTATGATAGTCAAACATGCTTGACACACAAATTTTCCTTGATATTATTACTATAAGTGCAAAGTGTGGAAACCCATTTCGAAAGTATAATATAAATCTTAGCCAGCATAGGTACCATTATAGTATGCTTACTATAGCTACCATATTAAATGGCAGGTTCTACAACTAAAACCGTACAAGGCTCGTATTGTTTCTTTGGATTTCCAACAAATGGTCAGGCTAAGGAACTTCCTACTGCCACATGGGATCGCCTCTGGCGGGACTTCCCGAGAACCTAACCAGATCTTTACCAACACAAGACCGGGTTACCTTTGTAACTAGGTAACTACTACTCGAGTATGCCACCCCCCGGTCCTTTGGGACCTTTATCCGAGGGCCCTCGATCACAAAGCAACAACCACATAGAAAATGAGATTGGAGCAACCACATCGGTTAAGCATCAGGGCTCCATACCTGACACCACCCTTTTCCAGAAGGAAATGACATACCCTAAAGGGCGTGACCCTCATAACCTTGCCGCATATTCTTGTTTTGACCATTTCCGAGGTGTGAGGTCTGACGAAGTCTCGTCCACAAAGCTACGCTTTTTTACAAAGCCACGCTTTGGTCAACAAATGATCAATAAATAATCATCACACAGCAACACTGAGCATGCCACATTACCAAATTGGGAGTATATCGCTGATAACCTTCAACTACAAAACCTATGAGCTCGTACGTCTCAGAGAAGGGTGCTAAGCTAAGAGAATAAATTCTCCGCCACCAACAGAGATGTATTTGAAAGAAATCTTCTTTATATCTCAAAATGTAATGTCAGACACGTAACCATACAAGTCTGTTCCGGGTTCGAACAGAACCGAAGGCACTTCCAAAGAAGCCCTTGCAATCCGGGTATTCACAATCCCGATCGAATTTCCCATCACAAAGGAAATCTCCATACCGTAGATAACGGTGCAGAGACAATCGATGGGTCATCCTACCATTTTCACAAATACCCAGTCTTCACCGCCGGTCTTCAATGCTATCCATTACGTCGTATCACTTATTCAGAATGGGTTATATGACACAAAGGTCCTCTCCCGGCTAATCCAAATAGGGAACGCAATATTATTATTTTTTACATATGGATATTGGGATTTCAATTAAGTCACAACTTATTACCCAACCCCTTTCTTTCAAATGGTTTAAACAAATTACCTTTTTAAATTTTTAAACAAAAAGATTTACTTCACAAAGTTTACCCAGTTTCACAAAGATTTATCCCTAGATTCCCAGATAAATTTCCATTTCAATTAAATTAACTCATTAAATCTTTAAATCAAGATTTAGCTTATAGCTTTCAAAACGATTCACAATTCAAATCTTTCATAATATGAAAGATACACCATTTGAAATACTCCTTTATTTCAAGTCAAGTTCAACAACCTTTCACAAAGATTAATTCATAGCCTTCAAAACAGTTTAATTCCCAATTTACATTCTTTTAACACAAATGGGAATTTCTTTCGTTATATGAAAGCTATTATTATTTGAAAACAGATAGTTTTCGTTTTAGGAAAAACTGATTACAATTTTTCATGAGTTAAAGCCATTCAAGTATAAACTTGGATTTAAATTTTAAAATTTCCAAAACTATATTTTAAATGGTTAAAAACCCATATAAACACATTTTATAACTTGTACAATCTTTTAGACCATAGTACCCAAATCATTGAATTCAATTTCAAACATTGAATTCAAAATTTAAATCAAATGATTTAAATTTCAATTTTTATCGATTTATTTAAAATAACTCTTATTTTTGAAATTCATTTTCAAAAACTTTCAATCTCAATTCCAAAACTAATTTGGATTCAAAAATTCAATCTTTAGAATTGTCAAAAATCTGTGACTTAACTGATTTTCACGTGAAATCCATATTTGGTGTGTGTATTGTGTAGTCCAAGGGTTTAACACAATAGTGCAACAACATTCAACCATCACAGATCAAAATATAACAATATATTTGATGAGCGGTATAAACTATAACGCTTACCTTTCATTCATAGATCACAGATATATATATCACAGATAAACAAATTATAGATCACAACACACATCAGGATATATCACAAAGCATCACATATCAAAGATATCAAACAATTCAACATCCGATATAATTCAAACATCCATAAGTAGGATAAATTTAATCACCTGATTAATTTAAATCAAATAAATTTCTATGAATAAAATTTGCTAGTTATGGTAAATTAATAGCCAATTTGTTAAAAAAACATTTAATAAATTATCCTTTCGTTGATCATTAACTAACTCTAAATTAAAGTTAATACTTGATTAATTATTCTTAATTAATTATCAAAACAAATTAATTTCTGCTGAATAAATTTCCAATGAATTTACAAAATCATTTCTTTTTAAAATAAATTTGTTCAACTTATAATGATATAAATCGAAATCCATTTACTTAGCCCTTTTTCCCGTAATTTGAATTTTATTCAATATGGTTTCAAAAATAACTTTGTCTTTTAAAACTCCTTTTTAACTTATCCAATTCTCAAAAATAATTTTTTTATATAAACTTTCAACTTGAAATTTCAAAAATCCATTTTTTATCTATTTTCGGTATCCAATGATACCAAAAATATATTCGGCTAACCTATAGCCTTCAACAAACTCAATCACAAAGATAATCACACGGATTATAAATCAACCAACACACAACATAAGAAATAAATTCAAATGTTTGAGGAATCCAGTTGGATCCCTCCAACCTGTTTCCCTACATCCAAATATGTTAGCACAATAACAATTCCACTTCGAGGTGAAATATCGCGGTATATGTGACTTAAAAATATTATCCGCTATTATGTGGCGCAATAGGGTCTCATCCGCTATATAATGCGGGAAATCAGCTCCAAATACATATATAATACCAATTCCACTTCAAGATGGAATATCGCGGTACATGTTTTTAATAAATAACATCCGCTTAATATACGGCGTATAGGGTCTATTTCAAAACAATAGATATAGTTATCATCTAAGCATACAATCAAGAAATTTTAAAACTAACTATTTAAAATTTAAATCGAAACAAATTTGATTGAGTGAGAAGTTCTCACCTTGGATTATGTATGCAATCCATTTTCCAGTTTCGGCTTGATTCCTCGATTTACAGACCTTGTATAAATATTTATATCATTTATTAATATTCGAAATGATTGAAAAATAATTTTTTTGCTTAGTAATTTTAAATTACCCAATGATTTTATTTTAAACCAAATTCTTTTAAATAAAGTTATTTAACTAAACATTTTAATACCAAACTAACTTTCCTATTTCTTTAAACTAAAATCTCATTTACATATATATTTCAAACATTTTACTTATATAAATTTCTTCAACATTTTAAATCCCTTTGTATAAAATTTTACCGATATTTTTTTTCTGTTTTCTGTAATCAACACAGCAATCTACAATAAATTTAAAAACTGCATATACATTATTTTTTTTGATGAAACTATTTATTTTCTTTATAAATATTATCGGATTCAAATCGAAAATGAACAAGTTGAGAATACCTCACTGCTCATAGTCACCAAACCCACGCCACACCATGGCATCGCGACTAACCTCGACGACTCTCTTCTGCTCTGCCACTTCCATCACCGTCATACCTAAGTCGCGCTCGCCGATCGCCTGACCCACCTTCCATCCGTGACCCTCCAAGCGCCATCTCGATTAGTAAAATCGCACGTGGCCCCATCTCACATGACCAAGTCGCGTATCCAGAACCACCCAAACCCTAGCTGCATCTGCCACTCGATTCCATATCTCATTGCTTGCGCTGAACCTTGGTGGTCTACTTTACTCAATGACGATGACTCGATTTGCGGCCGTGCTCGAACTCGTGGGCCAACGCCGACATGACTGGGTCGCGATAAAGGGATGAATCGAAGGAGATGAGGCGGCCATTATTTTGAAAATAAAAATCGATTTTGGACTTCCTGTATGCGGCCATTATTTTTGAGATAAAAGGAGATTGTGATTTTGAAATTTGAAGTCGCGACCATTGTAATTATTATCCCCTTTTGATTTTTTAAAAGAAACTGTCTTGCGTGATGATTTCAAAAAGGAATGGGGAGACAGGAGAAGACAATAAGTACGTGATTATGTGAAGAGAAATAGGTCGGCTGAAAGGAAAGATTTTCGGCTGTGATTTGAGTTTATAAATTTATATTTAAATTAAATCAATAAATTATTGTCTAGACGTTTACATCTCGTACATTCATACGACAACTCCAAACACTACCAAATTTGAAATCCGGTAATAATACAATATTACGTATCCAATGAAACTGGTTTCGTCGAATTCCGAGACTGTGCCTTGGAAGGTTATTTTCAAATATCGATTTAAACGATAAAATCCGAAACTGAACAACTCACTTTCAAAATTCAATTCTGAAGCTTCTATTATCTTTAGTATCATCAATATTAATTTTCTGAGCCATTGAAATATTTTTAAATCAGCTTAAAACTGAAGATTCAAATTTTTTATTCAACTTTCAATAGATTAAATTTTATAATTTAATCGCCAAATTCATAGTTATATTGGGAAGTCAAGCTAAATTAATTAAATATTTTCAATTTAAATTAATTCAAATATTTAAAATTAATTAAATATTTTCAATTTAAATTGTCCAAAATTTTGGGTCGTCACAGCGATGAAGATGGATAAGAGTAATCAAAACGAAAAGAAGATGATGTCGAACGATTGCCATTTTCTTGAACTCAAACGTTTTTTATTGTTGCCATTATATTTAACTGGAAATTTCTATTCAACAATAAATTAAATAAAAATTTAATTCAAATAAATTAAAATTAACTGAGATGATGACTCAAAATATACCAAATAGCTATAAATAAATTTCTAATCACATCATAATTTTAATTTAACAAACATAAGAAATTTTAGAAGTTGTGAGTGGGTTAAAACACTCACCTTTTGAATTTAAATCGAGTTTAAATCCAATTTAAACCCAAAATTCAAACAGTCTTAGAATTCATCCAAACCAGCGTCAAAATGTCTGAAATTCCAATACGATCACACTGCAAGAAACCGTGCATAGAAATGACCTTGTATGTAAAAGTTATGTTAGTTAGAACGATTTGAAATCAAAATTTAAATAAATAAGTAAATAAAAGAACCACCCAGTCAGTAGCGGCCACATCATCACCGACTACTGGAATCCATAACAACCAACGTTCATGCAGGAGCATAGCCGCCTTTGATCGAAGTTGACTAAAAAATTTCGCCTCCCACCGTCGACTTCACCCAAATCGAACCTCACCACACGTCTCCACTCGCCGAGCCGCCTCCTCTGAGCCAATGCGCACGCCTTCGGCCTCCGCCTTGCGCAGCACCATTGTGCCTTTTACCGCCATTTTTTAGCAAATTTCTACGCCTTGGTCACGAACGAAACCGACGGATCTACAGCTCTTGATGCCCTCTACAATCCTGCACCACCCGATCGTCGCCGAGATGACGACCTGCCATTAAAATCGAAATCATCTAATGAACAACAGGAGATAAACTAGCCAATTCTGGCCACGTAGCAACCCAGATCAAGAAACGTATCACATAATTGACTTGCGCTCTTCGAGAGCTTCAAATCGATATATATTAAGGAGTTTAAGCTTTTGATTTGATTTTCGATTTGAAATTGAATTGAGATGCTTATTTGGTTTGTCTGCCATTGAGAAGGAGGTAGACTGAAATGTACATACAATTGAAAATGAGGAGTGGCTAGGGTTTATAACGAAGTATATATAGGTAGGATAGAAATAGAGATGAATGGACAAGATTGATTGAACGATAAATGACCCGAAAAGCCCATTTCGACTCCGTAACGAAAATGATCAACCCATATAACAATATTGATGCCTTGAAATATTTTAAATTCAGTGGAATAGGTTTCAAGTCCTAGTTCCATCGTATAAAGAAGTTATGCAAAAATCAACTTATTTCAAATTGATTTCAATATATTTCAATTAAATTGATTTCTAGGCGTTTCATGCCCGTACGATCAAACAACAAGTCCGATTGTCACATAAGTTGAAATCTTACAACAATTCACCGTTACGGATCCGATGAAACTAGTTTCGTCGAAATCCAAGTCAGTGGCCAAAATGGCTATTTTCACATTAATTAATTAATTAATATTAAATTAACTAAATCACTTACAATTCAAATTTTTGATTATTTACAACTCATATCATCTTGGCTTACGTAGTGATTATAACTCTTTATAACAAATTTCCATATAAATTTAATGTTGCATATTTCACTAATTTCAAAGTTTTAAATTTCAATTTCAATATATTTAGAGATTATAAATTAAATTTCTAATAGTTCAATTTAATTTGCTTTCCATTTTTTATTCAATCAATTTCATCTTATGGTATAATTATCATGGTTTATATTTTAGTGAATTAATAATTTCCAATTATAACTAATTTCAGTTAACGTAGTATTCAATCCCATTAAATTGCAAAATTTGATTTCCAATTCTATTTAATTGGCTAAATAAATAGGTAACACATAATAATTGTTACCATTAACTTTTTGTTTCATTTATAAATTTATTACTTACAACAAATGCTATCATTAGTTTCATAACACTAATTTATTCCATTTCCATTCATTACACACTATTTTATCAGTAAGTTAACATTTTAAATTATCAATTACATTTTATATCCCATTATAAATTAATGCACATATTAATTAAGATTTTGATCCAATTAATCATTTTATCTTGGTTCCATTCTTTTATTACATCAATTATTACTTTATGAATAAAATTAGCATTTCTTATTCATTTTGTTACATTCATCGTCTCATTTGTTGTCTTAATCCTATTAATGCAACATTAAAGTTCATTTTATTCTAATTGATTTCCCATTTAAATTTAATAGACCAAAAACAGGTAACTTATAACAGTCGTTACCATAACTTTTAATTACACTTATGAATTCATTATTCACAAACAAATGTTACAATTCTTATATAATATTGATTTTATTCAATTACCATTAACTATCTATTTTATACAAAAATTAAATATTTACATTTGTTTCTTATATTCAATTTTATAACCAAGTATAACATTTACATTATTCCATTCATTGGGATTCTATTCAAATTGTCAATAGTCGACTATATTAACATTATTACCTTTAATTCTAATTATTATTTCATTAACAAATTACATATTTTTATTTCTTCCAAATTTAATTACCAAAATCCTATTAAATTAACAAATTTAATTATCGAAAATTATAGGTCGTTACAAATGCCAAGGTAGATTTACCAATTGCAGAACCGGGCTGGTGGTAACGCATAGCCGCTACTACCTCCTACCTCGGAATACACTTCCATAATAAAAAATCAAGGGCTGGCCACCAAATCATCACAAATGTCATAATACGGTATCGAAGAAGTATGTTCGATCGAAGGAATGACCTCACTTGGCCTAGGTATAGCTCATGTTTTAGTCACATCTAAGCTGACTCGTGGGAGTTAGGGTCACGTCATACCTTATACAGAAATCATTCGCCAAACCATCCTACTTCATTTTTTGAAATCTTCACCACATGCACATTTGTTAAAGTGGTTTTCGGCACTGGCAGAGAATATGACAATATCTGATCCCAGTCTCTTTAACAACCAAATGCTTATTTTGCACCGGATGGTTCTTTTTCATTTCAAAAGTCAATTCACAATTTGGTATCAAAATATCATATTCTAAAAATCATATCTCTTTTGAAATCATATTCACTTTCAAAATATATAAACTTTCAAAATCATATTCACTTTTTAAAATTCACATTCACTTTGAGATTATTAAAAGGTTATGTTAATTAATTCTTCATTTCACAATCATCTTATTCACTCTAATACGTCATTTTTCAAAATGGTATAAATTCCAAATTATAATTTAGGTTGTATCATCATCAAGGATTTAAATATAAATACTTCAACTTTATACAGTCTAAAATTTTAAAAAATAGTTTAGGTAATTATAAATAGTTTATATAGTTTAAAATAGTTTTAATAGATTTAAAATAGTTTAAATAGTGAAAATAGTTTAAATAGATTTAAATTTGATTTAATTAGTTTTAACATAATTTAAATAGATTAAGTATATATATTAAATAGATTAAAAATAGATTAAGCAGATTTTTTTTAAAATTCATTAGATAAACTTAAAATAGATTAAATATATTTAAATTAAATTAAATAGACTTAAAATAGATTAAATAAATTTAATTGGTTAAAATAGGTAAAATAGGTTAAATTGTATTAAATAGGTCGTAATAGATTTAACATAAACTAAAATAGTTTTAAAATTTATTAAAATAGTTAATTTGATTAAAACAGTTTAAATTAGTTTTAAATAGATTTCAAAGTTATAACCAAACATTTTAATAACTCAATTCCACTAAATTCATTTATATTCTGCACTTCGACCTTGAAATTCCAATTTAAATCGTTTAACAATTTTATTAAATCAAACCCCTTTCAGCATTAACACTTGGATTATTGAAAACACTTCTATTTATGGAAATCAATTTCTTCATCAAAATACTAATCAATTGAATTCAAAGTTTTAAAGGTTCAATATCATTTAGTTTAACCATTGCGGTGTTCGTATATAATTTTCTACCCTACGGTCAAATGATACGGATATTTATCATTTTAATCCGCAATTTAAAATTTTATGGTTACATATCATTTAAAACCGCAATCCCGAATTAAATAAAATTCATAAAATCACTCGAGTCTGTCATTTCTACCCATAACTATTTTTCCCTAATATATAGATCGTTAGGGTATGCATCATTTCAACCCATAGGGAACTTGCAGAGTGATAACAATATATAAATTAAACATAGCATCCACTCATCTAATATCAATAATCAAACGTCCATCAAAATCATCATCCAATTCAATCAAATAAATTACAGCAATTAACAAATTATTATTAGCACGAAACTAACTGGCAATTTAAATTCATTAATACATTAAGTAACAATAAATTCAAAATAAATTCAATTTAACTGGAATGATGATTTAAATATACCAAACAACCATAAATAAATTTCTAATCACATCATAAAATTGAATTTAACTAACTTAAGAAATTTTAGAAGTTGTGAGTAGGTTAGAACAATCGCCTTTGATTCTAAATCAATTTGAAATCCGCAATAAGGCCCAAAAATCAATAATCTTAGAATTCGTCCAAACTAGTTTCATAGTGTCTAGAATTTTGATACGAACCCAATGAAAGAAACCTCGTGTCAAACGGAGGTCGTATCCAAAAGTTATTCAAGTTACACTAAATATTATTAAAATATTCATTTGGTACACATTTAATATTAAAAAAATAAACATATAACACTCTACACATTTGCACGCATGTTGCCATCACACACAGCGCCTGCAACTTTGACCGCCAATATCTCCTAGCTCCGACCACCTGAAACCATGCCTCCACTTGCAATCGGAAGTACATATCCTCCCCCACCTACGCCAACCAACGACGCTGTCCAGATCGCAGCCGTTGGCCTCAAATTTGCAGGCAAAACTCCTGAAACCGTGATCTTTTGGGACCAATTCCCACCACCTCGCTGCCCTGTTCATCAAACTGAAACTAGATCTGGAATCCACTCGTCGAGCACTACTGTTTTGCACCATCGGTTGCATCAATCGCACACTGAATCAAAAACACCCAAATGCATGCATTAGGGTTTCGAAAATTTTGATTTTGACCGTAATTTCTGGTTGATTTGGGCCTCTATTTCAAAAATTAACACTAAACGCTGACTCCATTCGTTGAAAACTTCGCAACGATAAGAATGAATAACATATTGAATTGGTTTGAATTAACAATAACGACACAAAAAGCCTGTTTCGTTCCCGAAACAAAAATGGGTCATCTAATATATCGAAATAAATATTTTTGATATTTGTAAACTCAATGGAACATGTTTCAAGTCCTAATTCCATCGTATGAAGAAGTTAGCTTTAAAATCAGCTTATTTCAAATTGATTTCAATTTGAAATTTAACTAAATTAGATTCTACGCGTTTCGTGCCCGAACGATCAAACGACAAGTCCGATCGCTGCAAAACTTAAAATCCTATAATAATTCGCTGTTACGGATCCGATGAAACTGGTTTCAACGAAATCCGAGTCAGCGGCCAAAATGGATGTTTTTACGTTAATTAAATAAATTAATATTAAATTAATGAAATCACTTTTTAATTCAATATCTATAAACTAACGAATTTCATCATTTTTAATTAATTAGACATTTATAATAATTTAAAACAAGCTTACATAAAATTGCAATGTTAATTAATTTCCAAAATACAATGTTTTGTTTCAAATGCAATTAATCCAATAATTATAGTTTAATTCCAATAAATTGATTAAATTTGATTTCAATCTTTATATTCAATCAATTATCATCTTATGATATAATTAACATTGGTTTATATCTTAGTACATTAATATATTCCCATTTCATCTTAATTTCAATTAACGTAATATTTAATTTCAATTAATTGCAATTGGTACCTAATTTAATTTAATAGACTAAATAAATAGGTAACATATAATAATTGTTATCATTAATTTTTAATCACGCTTATAAGTTCATTATTTACAAACAAATGTTACAATTTCATACATAACATAGATTTCATTCAATTATCGTTTGCTATATACTAGTTCATTAATTTATACAATATTTACATTTATTTACTTATTCAAATTATAACCAAGTATAACTTTTAAATTATTTCAATTGATTGGACTATCGTTAAAATATTTAATAATTAACTTAAATTTACATTATTACATTTCACTCTAGTTATTATCTTAACTCATATTAATGTAACATTTATTTACGTTTGTTTGTAACTGATTAATTAAATTAGTAACAAATAACAATTGTCACCATTTTTTACGTTTAATAACATTTGTAATTTTATCATTTACCACCAATTGTTATAACAACTTATACTGTCCAAATTCTATACAACCCATTTATTACACATTATTTTATTAATTAACCAACCTTTGAATTCAATTTCTCTTTAAATCCAATTATAAATTATACATACATTATTAATACAATCAATTTACTATCTATGACTAATTATAACTTTTTAATCATTTCAATTAGTCAGAATTACATTCAAAGCAATTGTAAATTACCTTAAATTAATACTATTACCTTTTAATCCAATTACACTCTTATTATTAAATCATAAAATTTTATTTCTTCCAGTATTAAATTACAAAAACCTTATTAAATCAACAATTTTAATTATCAAAAATTTACGGGTCGTTACACAAGACTAAGTGGGCTAGCTACCCCTAGCGAACATCTGTTCTTCGATTTTCTTCTTAGACATTGTCCATACTATTACTTTTGATGTTGGGTTCGATTGGTGCACCATAATTTTGGGATAACCTCCCTTTGATCCGCTATGAGATGGATGGATGTGGTGGGTGATCATGGCTACGATGTGTTACCACCAACCATACGACCTGAATTGATAGTATCCTACCTTGGGCATTGCCCCACGTTCCTTGTCATACTTTTATCCATATACGAGAGCACTACGATTTTGGTTTAGCATTGTCGTATCATGGCACATTCCTATACCCCGACGTGCTAATGGGGCGCTATATGCAAACTGTACGACAATGCTTAAAAATGCGTTAAGGGGGATTAATTTAAAGCCTTAACACTAAGAAAAATATTTATTTTACTGATTAGACATTACATATATAGCGTATTCTATTATATATAAATATTTTGATGGATCTTAAGAGATGGAAAATCTCATAACATCTCTTGAGTTATTGCACGCACGTTATACACTGGATAGGAGATGTGAAATCCCGTAAACGTCTCTGATGCTATTACACTCCTACCATATATGAAATTGATTTGAATCACACAAAAATATTTTAGTCCCGACTTGAATGTTTTGTCTTTTCATTACGCTCAGGTCAGCCTTGAGTTTTCAGCGCATTGAAGATTATTTTCTGGAGGACGAAGACAAAGATTTGGTATATTATTATTACTAGTATTATTTCACCACATTGTTTGTTCCGCTGTATTATTCAATTGTTCTGTTGTGTGTGTGTGTGTGTATAACTTTGATAAATGTTATATAAATTATAATCAAATGTATAGTATAAACAGCTTCATGAACTGTTTATTTGATTATTATATTTTGTCATTCCACTGCAAGATTTTTTATTTGTTTATTTTCTTAGTCTTCTTAATTAATCATTGATTATCTGTGTTTTGGATTGTTTGAGTTGGACATGTGTGGATTATTGTAGATATAAACCTTCTGAAATGTGGGTCGTCACAAGGAAGCAATTAGATGTGGTGGAGAGCATAAAATGGACCAAAATTGTATGGAACAGTTATTGTTACCCAAAAATGTTGCTCACTACCTACATTTCAATGATAAATAGACTCTCTACCAAATCTAGAACAATTTAAAGGTCAAGTCAAGTGATCTAACATGTAACTTATGCTTTATGGAGGAAAAATCAAACAAGCACTTATTTTTTAACTATGTATACTCAACTATCATATGATAATATCAAAGCATGGCTGAATATCCAACACAAATATATAGGCAACAACGACATAGAATCTATTCTAGATAATTTGTCAAGCAACATCTACTAACATAATTTTAATTCAAATCTCAAAGACATTTTATTACTATGCAAGTGTGGTATCTTTGGCAAGAGATAAATTAATGACAATTTCGTATGAAACTGTACTAATATAGCCCAGATATAAGCTATTACTTGTAGATATAAGGAGCTTGCTGACTAAGTCAAACATCCTTGAGTATCAGCCTTAGATTTTAGTCCAAACACCGAAAAAGTTGGATGGTGAAATAGCAGAATGAGCATGTAATCTCCAAATCCAGGTAGTCATGGCCTCTATGACAGCAGTCTCTCTCCAATCTAGCGAGATATGGAAGTTTTCTTGAGCTGAAATTTAGTTTTCCTATTCAATTCGTCGTTATTGAAGTAGTTTGTTATGGATGTAGAAGCGGTAGATATGAAAATGAAGTTTTATTAATTATCCAAAAAAACTCTCAAGTGAGTCATTTCATAGCTATCCAATAACTATCAGCCTATAACCTCTTAGTGCCCCCAGCAGCCATGAGTATCACACTTTCCAACATTTGAAGGGCATTACATACTCACATCTCAAAGGATGCATTGATATCCTATATCAAAATATGTTGATAAGGAATACTTAAAATAATATGTTATTTTACTATTATAAATTTCTCTTGATTACAACAAATTGTAATTACTATTGCATAACGTATCATTTAAGGAATTTCTATTTTATTTACTTCAAATTAATTACTTAATTAATTATATCACAATATAACAAAGCATATTATAAATACAAACACTTTTTTGCGGATAATATTGGTTATTAAGTTAAATATGTGTAACAAATTATAAAATTGCACCTAAGGCATATGCCTAACTCTATTTGGAAAGTCCTTTAGTGAACCAGTATGTTATTTTGTTTTAATTATCCACTATACAAATTAACTCTCCCTGATGCTAATAAACTATTTTTATCATGTAAAACCATTCGAAGTATATTCAATTTCTAGTGAAATTTAGGCTCTTTTATGAACACCATTACCACATTGTTATCATATATTAATGTCACGGGATTCTCAATATTTGGAATCACTCCTAACTCATTTATGAAGTGTGCTTTTATTTGTAATTCTTTTATTGTAGCATTCACGGAGATGTACTTAGCCTTCGGTTAAATCATTCACTACTTATTGTTTGGAACATTTCCAATTTAATGTTCTCAAACCTAAGACAAGCATGAATTTAGGATTGACATAATATACTCGATATCATTTATGACATTAAAGTTTGCATACTCCTTCAAAAGGAGTTTGTTGTTTTCAAAAAAAATTCTCTAGTATTTTGTAAACACTCGAGAACACTCTTAATTGTCATTTAGTGATCTTAATTCGAATTTGGTACTAGCCCGATGTATTTTTAAATACACGAGCAAGATGTGATGCTGTGGACAATACAGCATGTGCAATATTTCTCATTGCCAGTGCGTAAGAAATCTATCTTACATGCTCCATATTAAACATTTTAATATGATGTTTGTGTAAATCATTTTGGAACAATCCCAACACCCTTCCATACTCATTATACAAGATATCGATTTAAAATACAATATCAAGAACTAAACAACCAAATAAAATAATTTTAATACAAATACACCGTTAACAATATAACTTTCTTGCTTACTTACGGTGTTTGAAATATTCTAGTCCTTTGCATTGCTTTTTTAAAGACACATGCTTCGACTATAATTTGACTGAAATTTAAATTATTTGGTATTCCTAACAAAGCATTTGCTCAACTTTGATTCATATTGAACAATGTTTTCATATTTTTTCTTAGATCATATTCTAATTAACTTAAGCATGTTGAATGACAAATCTGTTGTGGTAATTTCGACAGTTGAAATTTATGATATTGTTTTATCAATGTAGCTTGGTACATTCCAACTACATTGGTCTTCTTCTTAAAGGCACATTTTTGGCTGATGGATCATATCCTTTTAGATACAATTGTTAAAATCAAATTTTGATACTGTACTTGGAATCTATTCAAGATTTCCACGTCATACCATATGGTAGAGTCAATACTCTTAATGGCTTATTGACGATTAAGGAAATTCCTTTTCACAACGTCGATAATAAATTCACATTTGGTCCTTAATGTGCGAGAGTTCTTAGAAATTCTAATTAGTAGTGCATTTTTAGGTTTAGTAAATTTCATTTCATCTCCTTTAATCGGTTTTATATTTGGATTGTATCCGAATCATTTTACTACCAATAATCTATAAAAGAAATTCCTTCATCATGAAGTTGATGTTTCTCGAAACAAAAATTATTTCTCGGTGCAATGAATTAAGTATTCATAAACATTTTATGAATTGCCATGCATATAAATAAAAACGATCAGGTATTTAAGTTTACGAAACTTTTGTTCATAACATAAATTGGTCAATCTATATTGATCGATCCCAAACTCATTTGGGCCAGTCCACATAAGGACCCTCACGATCAAGTATTACCTGTTGTCTCTCGACTCATACGACCTGTCAACTCTTTGATATAGGATATGTAGGGGTTATCTCATCAACTCTTATCTTGTATGATATTGTAGTCTTTGTTTTTTATGAAATATGTCTTAATTTTAAGTACACGTTCTTATAGAAAGAAAGTTAACTCAACTTCACACATCTTCAATTGTACTTGTCCAACAAAATCTGATTAATCCTTACTAGTACATCATTATGTATCATAGACAGGAATAACTTTCAAGCTTGAACCTTACTCATCTTTTGTACATTTAGAACTCCTTTCCAATACACTCACAAATTCGATCAAATCAAATCGTTTTATTTTCTTTTACATGTCATGTTATTTACTTCCATTTTATATTCTATTAACTTATCGTAGACATAATACATGGGCATTAAATACACATGTTTTATTTCTACGATGATTCATCCATGAATTTAAAAATCATTTTGGCATCTATGAAGAGTTCACAAACTCATTCATTGCTCCCACTGAATGGGTGCTTTACCCTTAATTGTTTGAGATAAAGTTCACTAATACTATGTGATTCATAATCATATGATAAAAAGTGATTTTTTGAAGATTTGGCTTAGTCTACGATTCCAAAATAATTATCAAAATTTTTATATAATTTTATATTTTCATAGCTAATGCATCACTTTCATTATGGTAACAAAATATGATTATTTTGTTTTTACCTTACAATGAAAATTCATAATATTCATGTGAAACAAAACTATGCCTATTTTTAGTCAACATAGAAAAACAATATTATTTCATATGTAATATATCGTATATTTATGAAGACAACATTTCATATCTTGATGCACCCATTAATAAAGTTATATGACATACTTACACTAATTCTACTATTACTATAACAACATATGAAATATAGGGCTCCATTCAACCACTTGTCATAGGCAGTTTATTTCGTCCAGTGTAATTAGTTGACACCTGAGAGTTGAAAATCAAATATCTTGAACCCGAAGAAATAACTTTTGTAGAAATAAATGTTCTACACGAAAACACATTCGGTAAAGAAATCACATTTCTCATTCCTTATTAAGTATCTACTATTATTTATACAATTCTCTTTTCCTACGTCTCTTCATTAGTAGAGGCGGCCATTCGCTCTCTTTGTCCCAATAGCGTTTATGTTACAACTGCACTTGGACGTTCACTTTCCATTTTCAAATGGTCAAATCATTTAAAAGGAAATTTTTACAACAAGACCGCATTCAATTATTTACAAAGATACATTCTGATATCTTAACAACTTAAGAGTGTCGAATATGTTGCACTTAATTAAACTAATCAAAATGACGTTACAATGATCAAATCACTAATTCTGTCTAGTAGTTCTTGGTCTGTATTACTTCTAACATAGCAAGATTCTTATTGTATCTGATCGCATTGAACACACTGCCTTGAATTAGATTTACTTGTTCATTTCAACTGAAATGATTTCATTCGTATTTTTGAATATGGCTTTTCATAAGAACGTTTATATGTGATATAATATGGAACAAAATATATGTATTTTGTATTACTTTAGAGTTCAAAACTCATGAGAATAATACAAAATCTTAGGGAAATAAACATTTTAAGTGACCAAGTTATGAATGTATTTAGCAGTGTATAGTTAGGCTCCTGTATGAGCCTTGACCAACAATATGCTTTAAAGGTAAGTATATTTTCAATTTCTTTATCAACCATTAATTTAGTTCATTTGTACCTTAACTAATGAACATTTTAACAATTTTATTAGTTGTACAAATTTATCGATGTAAATTATTTTATTTTATATAGCAGATGTTCTCACAATATTTAAAATGTTAAATGTTACCATTTTATTATTCTAATAAGGCTTCTATTAGATTTTTTATGTTTTTCAAAACCTTAAAAGAGGACACAAATTTTTTTGGATTTCTTCGGTAGGCGTCAACACTCGCTTCTCACAGGAAATCTTAAGGAAAGATCAACAAATAATATGCCTACATGTGATGAATAACACTTTATCGGTTGTATCATATACAACTCCTAACTCGTAGTCGTTGTCCTAATCTCATCTCGACCTTAAGTAAAGTTCTATAAATCAAGAGAAATTCACTCTTACTATAATGAACCAGATTTTCGACCCTCAAAAATTGACATTAATACATCCATTGTATCACATGCCGAACATTCAAGTGCTGGAAATATTGATTTGTTAGGGTGAAAGAAGAAGGTAGAAGATAGAAGAAAACTAAACATAGAATCTCACAACGTAACAAATAATATATAATACAGCAACGATCTTTAAAAAAATAAAACATCTTTACTCATATAATATCGGAGTACACTTGGCTTATCCTAAATTTGGACAGTTATAGACGCATGTCCTTACATTGACAAACATTAAGACTCTAATACAGTGGAAGAAAAATACGTGTGAATACGTCTTGACCATCCAGCTCCTCTTCAACTCCAAATTATCCAACAAACATGGGAAAACATACTCGGTCTGACCTAAACATTACATGGAATAATGCCCGCGTCGGTCTGGTAAACCAGCATGAGTATCGATAATAAGTAATAACTAAACCAATTTCTATATTTGAAAACTTTTCAAACAAAGGGCATCTCGTATGACCACACCGCACATAAAAATGGATGGGTTTTAACCTTATGGTAAACATTTTATATCAAAATCTAGTGATATTATTATAGTGTCTAGGTTTAAAATAAAATGGATAAAACAACTTAAATGCTTACATCTCACACTCCAATATACTAGGCTCTACAATTGAAAACTTAAGGCATGTATTGGAGAATGGATTCCTACTAATGACTAGGGTAATGGAGTACCGCCTGCCACAACACACCTCTAGAAAAATGCACCGAGGTCGTACCTAACGACCCATGTCAATACTGAACTGGCCCAAACCTTATTGGATAGTACCGTATATATCATCACCTCGGTTTCTTTGCAACCTTTAACCGAACGCTGCCACTTACATGGATTCATTGATGATTGTGTATATATCTAGAAGGTTGATGGTATACCCTAATGCGTGAGACCCACATATCCTTGTTGCATATCCCCTGTTTTAGTCATACCATTTAATGCGGCTTAAGGCTACGTTTTACTGAATAGCAGTGACTCTTGGAATGCTAACACTACACTCCCGATAGTAATGTAGTGCAAACACTCATCCATACAAGTTGTCAATGATAAGGAAAAACCAAAGTCACTACTTCTACTACATCCATTTTGGAATCACCCTCAGGAATAGTAGCAAGCAGCCCTTGTACTTCAATGGCCTTGTCTTCGATCCCATGCTTCAAGATGTCTTCATTATGAAATGCTTGGGTTGGACTAACGTGGTTTCTCCCAGTATCTTCGAAACTACTTTTGATACTTTCCTTTAAACTCAACCTCGGTTCTTTAGGAAATAAACAGAAAAATGACAAGAGCGGAGCTCACCTCCTAACCATTTGTGGATGGATTTCCTTATCATTCATCCTAGAAGAATGAAACGAGTTTATACGTACAATATAACACCTTTGACGGTAACTATACCATATAATTCCCACGTTTTTTCTAGATATTTCCTAAGTTACGTTTGGGTCCGGTTTTAATAGTCGGTTATTTAACTGTCAAATAAAAGAACATCCAATCTTGGTTTAATTTCCATATGGGTTCCACTATGCCTTTATTAATTCTCTTTAATTAAAAAAACACTGTATAAAACTTGATCAAAAGATCTTTCAAAACACTATTTCCAAACCCCTTACATTTCCTTTATACTTGGAAAAACATTTACATACTTGTCTCAACGATATAAGTATATTACAAAAATATTTTACTTTTCATGCCTTGAAAACAAAATTATATACTTATCATATCAGTATAAGTATATTTACAAACCTTTCAAAGTTTTCTTCTTTCCAAATCCCAACATTTCTTCCAAATAAACATTCCGCTTATTCTTTATCAAAAATTCCCTTTTTTAAAAGCTCATCTCGTATTTCAATTAACTTATAACTTTCAAAATAAAGTTATAACCCACTTTTGTAAAGCTTTAAGTTAATTTATAAACCTCTTTTCAAATCACTTAAATGATTTATAAACCTTTTCCCTATTTTTAAAAATCTATATATAAACCTTTCTATACTCCTTTATAAAATATCCTTTATAAATATCATTTACAAAACATTATTTGTAAAACACCTTAATAACCCTTTTCGTTAGAAAAACCCCTTTCTATAAAAAAGTTATCATTTATAAATACCTTTATAAGAATTATATAGCTTGAAAAACCATTTGTAAAGCTGTAGCCTCAAATTGATTAAAGAATTAAAGTAAATTCAAACCATACTTTATAAATTTCAAATGAGGCTTTGCAGTCCCAATAATACTAATTTAAGTTACCATTTAACTTCAATTTGATTTTCAAATCACATAACAATTATTTACATAAGCTACCGTATGTATGAATAAAGTTCATATCCAATCAGGGAATAACACGTCAATATAACTAAATGGTATATACAAGTCTAAATAACATTACAACAGGATGGTCTGCTAAATATATGTCCGAACAATATAATCAATTTATAGTAGAACAGAGATTTATTTTGCTTAACACATATCCACATAATCAAATCACCTACAACTATAGTAGAATGGTGTTTTGTTCTGCTAACGGATGTCATTTAATTCTCCCAATCATATGGGTTACTTAAGGGTTCGAACAAGAGATCCTTGATATGGAATCGATTTACTTTGAAAAAGAAATTGATTAAAACACAATCTGTTTAGTATAAAATCACCTTTGAAAAGTTTAAAGTATATTTAATTATCTTAAACCCTAACTAAACCTTAGTTAATCAAATTTAGATCAATATTAAATCATTATTAAACTCTAATTAGGCTTAATTAACTTGATTAAGTACTAGTTAACTTCCTCATGCAACTTGGTTAAGGTTAAACCAAATTGTTTAAGAATAAACCCTAATTAATTAAATAACCCATTAAATAAAAAATAAAAAAATAAATAACGATTAATCTTAATTAAATAATTATTAAGCACTTAATTACTTCTTAACCCCATTAATCACTAATTAAACATTTACAAATCAATTAATAGTCATTAACTTAACTTAAGTGATGATTAAACTTTAATCACCTTCTTAATTACCAATTAGGTGCAATTATCTTTTAATTAAGTAATTAAATAATTATATTACAACTTAATTACATTTTAACATTACTAATTGAGTTCGAAAAAATTTGTAAACTAATTTCTAAATAAAACAAAATTGAAATAGAAATTCATACCTTTGCCGAACTACATCCATAGTAACTATCGCTATGAGTGCAGTTTGCTCTAACCCACCTTTAAGCAAAGCCACTTTATTAAAACCATATTATTTCATGATTGAAACATACCTTAGTACATTTTTACACTTTAAAACCGATTACGCAAATTTTAACCACAATCTAAACTTTAAACTCTTGAAAGAGTATGATTTCAAATCCGACCTCAAATCCGTCACGACTACATACAAAGTTTTAACTTTGTTTTCCACCCATCGTGACTATGGTCAAGTTCATCATCAACCCTTTATATTCGCAAGTCACATTCATACAACAAATTGTAAACATATACCAATATATATACAATTACTAACTTTGCAATAACACATCCATTCGAGTGCTAACACTAACCCATAAATTTGCACTTATCATCACATTCAAGCATGTCAAGATCCAACATATATATAACATACATATAACTAAGGATCAACACTACATATAAAGGCAAGTTCTTTCCAAAAGTTAAGGAATTTACTCAATGAAAGCTATCCAAACTCTCGCTAAATTAGAGTATGACATAGCACTTCCATTCCTAAGCAACAAGATGGAGTCTTGAACCCTGAATGCACTAGGTAGGCTCGGCCTTAAAGGGAAGAGGAAGAGAGACTTGTTTTTTGTAAGGTGGAGCGACTTCGGATAAACATCGAATTCTCAATAGTAAGCCCGAAAATAGGTCATTTTGCAGCTGATTTTTGGGCTGGGTACCCATGGAATTTCGAAAAGCACTCAAAAGTCAAGTTATTGGAATTTCTTTTCTCTATTATTTAAAAAAATAATCACTCATTTTTTTTTGAAGAAGGTATGGTCAAAAGAAGAAGCGTAATTTTCAGACTTGAAATTCCAGTTGAAAATTTGCTTTGCAAATATTGGGTATTTTGACATAGCTATGATATAAATTTGAAAAAGTGGTCAGCTAGAATATTGTAGTCATTAAAATTCCACATGGTTTTGAAAAAAATAAAAACTCCATTTGAGTTATAAATGAGAAATAAATGATTGGTGGAAAAAATAGGAAAAATGAAGAAATATATGGACTATTTATATGCAAGATTTCAAACCTAATCACTTTGTCAAGTCACATCAGAAAGCTTTTATAATATATATATATATAATTATGTTTAATCACATCACTTTTATATACATATACGTATAATTATGTTTAATCACATCACTATTTTATATATATATACATATAATTATGTTTAGTCACATCACTTTCTTATATATATAATTATTATGTTTATTCACATCACTTTCTTTATATATATATAATTATGTTTAGTCACATCACTTTTTATATATATATAATTTTAATTATTACTTAACTAAGATGTGACAAGAGATAATTAGGTTAATGATTACAAATCTAAGATGTGACAATACTTAATATATATATACACTTATATAAAATGTTTATTATTTTTAAAAGTATGTCTTGTCACATCACTTACTAATCCAAATTAATATAAGATAGTTTATTTCTAAGTGCATTATTATCTTATAATTAACTCTTGTATATATGTACATATAGTGCATAAAGACGAACAACATTCCCTGATAACTTTCCGGTGTCGAAAGGTCGAAATTTCAAAAAACGTTTTCGGTCACATTTTCTGTTTTTCTGCAAACTATTTAATTTTGTAAAAATTTTTGAAAAGGATTCTACCATCATTACTAAATAATTAAAATGACTTTATTTTCATTATAAAACCTATATACTGAGTATTTAAAATTAATTAAATATTCAATGCAATGAAAATCTAGGTCGTTACACACACCTACCATTTCACGATTGGCTAAGAATAATGCATGTAGCATGAGGAAAGCTTAACAAGTACGTGTATGTATCTTACCTTGCCTATTCAATATATTAATAGTACTATACATAATATCTCTACTTGAGAAAAGCTCAAAACTAAAGAGTATCCAAATACTCTATTAACATATAAATGGTAGAGGAAAACTTATATTAAAGATTAATAAACTTATATATATACTAAGTGATATCGATTAGGGAACAATGCATCTCTTATGAAATACCTCATGATTTAAGTGTCAAACAAATCTGAAATCACATTATACGTACAATATGTATGTACTTGCTCCTTAAACCAAGATTGGGTTTCTTACAATTCCACTTATATTATACATTCATTTTATACAAGTTTAATTTATTTATAACCTTTAATAATTTAATTATAATAATATTATGTACATTATTAATTTGATCTTATTTAATAGAAAACTAATTAATTATTTCAAAATTTTAATTTATTCGTCCTAACATTTTAAGATTAATATTAACTATAACACTTATAGTTTTATATACATCATCATTATATACATATATTGATTTATTAATTAATACTTATCAAATAAATATTAATTTAATTAAAACACTTTTATTAAATATTTTTAATAAATTTGAAAATTTAATCTGTCATTTACCTTAAAACTCCAAGATATATATATATATACATATACATATACATATATCATTGTATATGTTTAATTTAATTAACCAACTTTTGATTAATTATTTATTTAATTAATCGAATTAATTAATTTAATTAATTAATTTAATTATTTTAATTATTAAATTTATTTTCAAAACAATTTTGAAATTATTTTACAGCTCTTATAAAAATTAATATTATATTTTAAACTTAACCTATGAAATTTAAAATTTATTTTAAACTTTCAAACAGATATTGAAAATTAGCCCAATACCTAAAATTAGTTCGGACCTCTATATTAGGATAGCCTTTAGGCTTACTTCATCCTTTATGTCATACTAATAGCAAGGTAGGGAATAATACTTGTTACCTAAACCCAAATTTAGATATTACATTTCTAGGCACCATAATAAATAGGTATGCTTTAATTAGTTAGTCCTAACATTGCTAATTTAAACAACGTGGATCATTGGGCTCTGATACCATCGAAGTAACCAGTCAACTGAAAGTAGGTGTGACAACCCGCAACTCACGACACAGCGATCCTAAGCCTATGGGGACTTTTGGACTTGTGTCAGTGCCAAGAAGTACGAACTATCTGGTTTTTTAAACATTACAGAGACTAAAAATGTATAGATAAAATCTAAGACACTCTACACTTTCGGATCTCACAAAAGAAGGCAAAAAAATATAAATACTAGAAATAAAAATTTCAGAAAAAAAATCTTCAAAATATTTAATTCATGTACACCATTTCCAAAGTACAATACAATGTATAGACATTTATTATAACAAATAGCTATATGAGGAACAACTAAGTACAACTGAACTCTAACGCTTAGCTCCTTTTTCCAACGATCATGCTAAATCAACCGCTCTCCTATTATCCATAGTGGAGGGATAAATAAAAGAAAGAAGTGGATTAGAAAAAGTATGGTGAATGAGTTATATCATTAATATATGACGATCACATGCAGTTAACTTCATTAATACTCTATATGACCTAGGATGTCATAATATTGTTTGAATTACTCACTAAGTTTACTTTCCTTAAGTAGTTATAATTCTAAATACACCTACACTCAACATCTTGTGAAGGTTTACCTTCAGGGTCGACAACTAATCGAACCCTAAAACAACCAAGGATCATACTAATAGCTAATGAAACTATTCCAACATAGGGTTACCCTACAATTTCAACCTTAGTGCTACATTCCTATAACTACAACAACACGTAACTACTTCAACGTAGGTTTTCCTATAATTTCCACCATAGTACTAAGGTTCCCACAATGAAGGCTACAAGTATTCTAGTTACGCATTGAGGGAAATCTTGCAATACCGACTCACAAAATTGTCTCATCGATGCTGCACAGGAATTCACCTATCAATGGTATGGTAATTTCTCTTATTGCACCTAGCTAGGATCCATCAATAACACAGCAGCATGTTGTGTCACTGTTTAATGTGGAGCCTCATTCTCCATCAACCAGTAATGTTGGTATTGCACATCCACCGTAGAACCTCCTATGAGTTCAATTTGTTAATTCACAATTTATATTTGACCAAAAAGGTATATTCAAACATTTATAAATTTGTTAATCTACAAATTTACATTACTCGGCTCTAGTTTAGATGAAAGGATTCGTATTCATATAATCACAGTTAAATTCTCAATTCAATTGAACAATGCTTTAAATTTGATTGGTGATGATCGAAATAGGGTATAATAAAATTAACTACATGTAAATCAACTTATTAATCATGAACCCGCTCACCTTTAAAAAGCTCTCTTTGATTTGCGAAGAATCATCCTTTCCCTAGATATTAATTTCATCCTTTTGCTTGATTCCTAAAACAATTTGTTTTTAGATTTATAATATAAGAAATTAGTTTTAGAAGATATAAAAATTTTGGGCAAAATCCGGACTTACTACTTCTGATTATTAAATTAGTGCTTAATTTAGCATTGTATTTATAACGGCACAAACTAATGCCATAATTTTTATTCAAATCCAAATCGAACCCAAACCCTAGCCGCATAACGTCGATTAGTCGACCATTGGGTCTTAGGCGGTCGAGCGCAACATTTTATTTGATTTGATTTAATTATTTTCAATTTTTATAACTTTGCATTTTATCTTGGATTTTAAAATATTATGTATGAAAGTTGTCCATAAAATTGCTACGAACGCAACGATGCAAGTTCCGTAGCCAAATTCTGATGTTTACGAAGATTCCATTTTTACCCTTTTTATTTAAATTTAATTCTTTTATTGAATTTTGTTTAAATTTTCAAGGTGTTATTTTCTTCCCCCTTAAAAAGATTTCATCTCTGAAATCTCTAAGAATGGAAAAATATAACTCCTATGTACATCAATCAATATTACAACCATCTACTCGTCCATCAACCACTAGTAATTATTGTCCTTAGTTTAAATTCTAATGCAATGTGTACAGGTAGATATTGAATGCGTATGAACCTAAACTAATGTAAAACTTAGTGATCTCGTCAACCTCATGAAATGCATGTGCTTATGTCATGTGTCCAAAATATATGCAACATCCTATGTAAATATACTTGCAACTTTACATGTATATACGACCATTCAATCCATATGCAACAACCATATGCGTATAACTCAATGAAATAAAACAAGTGATGGTGTGAGTGTATGTTAATTCGAGAATATATACATTTGCCTAAGTAAGAAAAGATTATTTAACAAATTAATCCATTAGCATCCATCATCTAAAACATGTCCTAATGATATGTTCGCAACTATTTCTAACATAAAATGGTCCGTACATATGTGGTATACTAAGCTAGAACCTAAAAACAAAAGTAGTTTATACTTATTTAACTAAAATGTAAACGTATCGGAAATGAGTTCTAGATGGGTAGCTCAGATCTTCTCCTCAGACTCCCATGTACTCTCAACTGGGTCGTCTCCCCTCTGGACTCTAACCAATTTAATCATTTAATTTCGAAGTAGCTTTTTCCATGCCTAATAATGCGGTAAGGTGCACGACAAACAAGTTACTTGCTTATCCACTTCGACTTCTCCTATCTGACATGGTCTAATCACAATAGTTGCTTCGTATAACACTTCTACGGTGTACACAGGAAAAACATTGTGAATTCCCGCGAACCCTCTAAGAAGCTCCACTCCATAGCTAACTTCCCTAGTCCACCCAAAACTAGAAAAGGCCCTACAACTCTCGGTGCTAACTTTTCTAGACTACTAACCTAATACGTATCTAAGTGGAAAGATGCTCACACAGACCATGTCACTACCACATACTTCAACTTCATGTGTCTCCCATTAGTATATGATTTCTTCCTATGTCTAGCAGCCTCCCTCCATCTACCGAAAGCTTTTTAGTAAAGAGTCAAGATGAGAAGATCGGATTTTCTCTGCCACTTTCCCAAGTACCCTTTAGTGAATCATTCTTCCAGCGGCAATTATCATCTTTACTACTAACACTTTAACCCAAAAAATGTACATAGCAACCCTCTGTAATCCTTACTACCAATTCAAATAAAATGATGTTGACATGCACCATACTAGATAATTTGAACATAAATATGCTCTAACAGAATTGTAGCCTTATGCGTTCTTCAATGCACATACACTTTCCTTAAATCATTGAGTAGTGTAACGACCCAGAATTTTAATTAATTTAAAATTTGAATATTTAATTAATTTTAAATATTAATAAGTGAACTTATTAGTCGAATAAATTTTATTTTGAATAATTGGATTTAATTGGATAATTAAATCGATAATTTAATATGTTAAATTATGGAAATAATTGAAAATAGAGTTAAATATGATTGAAAATGATTTGTAAAATTTTATTTTATCATATTGAAGTTAGAATGATATTTTAGAACTTTTAAAATCGAATTAAAAGTTAATTTGTGAAAATTGAATATTTTAATATTAAATCGACTAGTGAAAATAGTCAATTTTTGAACAGTCTTGGAATTGAACGAAACCAGTTCCATTGGATCCGTAATAGTTAGTTATTACCGGATTTCAAATTTCGTGTCAATCGGAGCTATCGTTTGATCGTGGCAGCTCGAAACGCATCGAATTATTTTTAATTTTAATTTGGCGAGTTAAAAATAGCCATTTTTCAAAAAGTCTCGGATTTCGACGAAACCGGTTTCATCGGATCCGTAATGTGATATTATTATAAGGTTTAAAATTTCGTGTTAATTGGATTTACCGTTTGTCCGGTACGAATTAAAACGCCTAGAAAATCGCTTAAATCTGTTTAATCTAAATTGAACGTTTGTAGCTATAACTCGCACAGATTTCTGAATTAGCTTTCGAAACCTGTTCCATTGTGTCCGGAACGCGGGATAAACCCTAGGAACGTCAGTTTCGTCACGTAAATCGGAGTTCGGAATTTCCGGATGAATAGTGTTCGATTTTTCCTATAAATAGCCCCTACCCTTCATAAAATTAAAATAAAAATAAAACCTAATTCCTAAACCCTAGCCGCCGTTCACTTTCACCAACGGCCAGAAAACAACCTCTTTCCTCCCTCGATTACTCCAAATCCATCAACAATTAGACGAAACTTCCAACTACAAAGAGGTAGAGCATGAAGAGAACTACAAGATCAACGACTATGATTAAAAATGGAGCAGTGTGGAAGGTGCAAAGTGGCCGCGTTCATCATGCGTTCATCTTCGTGCGCGCGTGTCAGGGAGTGGCCGAGTGCCACCGTGCTCTGGCCAAACGTGGAGGGGAGCAAGGCGCGCGTGGTGGTGGTGGTTGATCGAGTCGAAGTGGTTCGTATTGGGTGAAAAATTCAACCCTAGTTCAACGTGATGGGTTCGGCATCATACTGGAGGCACGCGTGCATTTGGGAAGATGGTGGGGGGCCGTTGGATTTGAAATGGATGGTGATGATGGGTTAGGTTATAAATTTTATAATAAAAGTTGTAAATTTATATAAGTATAAATCGTGTAACTTCAAATATTTGTAACTTTTTCATACGAGGTCGAAAACGCACGAAACCAGTTGCGTTGGAATCGTATGGACGAGCACTACGCGATGGAATTGGATTGGAGTCGTTTGGAGTTAGTGAGAATTTTGGGTAAAATTAAATGTCCGTTTAATTTTATTCGAAATAAATCGGTAAAACGAAATTGAAATCAAGGTGAGAACTTCTCACTCAATCGAATCAGTTTCGATTTTATTTTAAACAGTTAGATTTAAAATATTTGAATGCATGTTTGAATGATGATTGTTATCTATTGATTGTTAAAATAGACATTATACGCCGTTAGTAAGCGGATGTTATTTATTAAAAACATATACCGCGAATATTTCATAAACAGTGAAATTGGTATTATATATAATAGCAATATATATATATTGGCATATGTATATATTGGAGTTATTGATTTCCCGCATTTTTTTTGTTTAGCGGATGAGACCCTATTGCGCCGTCTATTAAGCGGATAATATTTAAATCCCATATACCGCGATAATTTCGTACTGGAGCGGAAATTGGTATTATGCTAATGTTTGTGGATGCAGGAAAACAGGTTGGAGGGATCCAACAGGATTCCTCAACAGTATTTATTTGATTTCAGATATTTTGATATTTGATAGATTATCATATCGATATATGATAACGTTGTTGTCGTGATTGACTATTTGGTTTGTAGCATCATTGAACCAAATTTTGGGATTTTAAAATGATTTTTAAAGTGATTTTTGAAAATATACTTTATTTTTGGAATCGATCCATTATAAATAAATAACGTTATAATTTTTAATGTTATAAAAATTATGATTTTTGAGAAATATAGTTAAAAACTGATTTTTGAGAATATGATGCTAATGATTTTATAAAATAGTTAAATCGGAATTTTTGAATTTATTGTGAAAAGTTTAAATATAGGATTTATAAAATTTGATTATTTTATAAATCAAAATGGTGAAAGTATAAAGGAGATTAAAGATGTTTTAAAATAATATAATAAATTGATTTTATAAAGGATTTATAAATTGATATTTATAAATTAAAACATTTGAATTATAAAACGAGTTTTTATAAGTGTTTGAATGAAGTGAAAATGAATTTTGTAAATGAATGGAATTTATAAAATTATAAATGGTGAAGTTATAAATGAAATTTATAAATAGCAAGATTTATAGGTTTTGTAAAATTATTAAAGAATATATTTGGATAAATAATTGAATCTTATAAGTTATAAGGTTTATAATTATGGAGTTAAAAAGAACGTTTTTGGTAAACAAATAAATTATAAGTGATTGACTTATAATATGAATTTTTAGTATATCATTGAGATATGAAATTGAATAGGTTAATAAATGGAATTTATAAACGTTGTTTTATAAATTCGCAAACGACTTATTTTGATAAGTAAATTGTTGAAACCTATTAATGGAGTTATATTCACGTTTTGACTGTGAATAATCCTTTGAAATAAAAATGTATAGAAATGATGAAATTGATTAACGTAGTATATTCACGTTTTTGAATAGTGAATAATATGTTAAAGAAAATGTTTAGAATGTGATATTTTAAATTGAAGTAAAACGATCTAACGATGTTTTAAATTGTGTTGAGATTCGAAACCATAGATTTCAACATTCATTGTTGAAATAGACGTTTCGAGAAATAAAAGGAAATAGTGGACTATAACACTGTTGTTATAGTAAATGATTTCCGAAAGGAAATGTTTTGTATAGTATTGGGATTTATATATCTATTTTAATTTCGAATCCCTATACTAGTGATTTTGGGTTGTCGTAACGATGTTTTACGCAACATTCGTTTTGGGCCCAAATAAATATGTTAAAGAGAATGATTTCCTTAAAGAATGAAATATATACTTAATTTCGATTTAAGTATATGGAATATTTTCCAAGGTTGAAAATAAAAAGATTTGTGAATTACTTATTAAATAAGTATGGAATTGTTTTCCAATATAAAGTGAATATTTGAATTTATCTTTTTGAAGATAAATTGAAAATGAATATTAGAAATCGAATTGAAGTCGTATATTCATGAATATTTTGGAATGTAAATTCACTATTGAATTTATAAAAGAAAGTGGAATTTGTTTAAAAATAAATATTGATTTATTTTTGAAGTGTTGAAAATATATATCTTGTAAAGATATTTTGGAAAATAAATAATTTGGAAAATTATTTGGAATCTGGTGATGCATGCATATCCATTGATAGTTCAATAACCGACTATCAATATTTCCCTTTGAATGGGTATTTGATGTGATTTGATTGAATTTGAATGCCACACTTATTTTTGAATAAGCGCTCACTATTCGGGTTAACCGGGAAAGGACCATGGGGTCGTATAACCCATACCGAATATGTGATACGTCGTTGTGAATTGCATTGAAGATCGGTGTTGAAGACCCGGTATTTGCGAGAGCGATAGGATGACCTGTCGATTGACTCTGCACCGAGTAGCTACGGTATTGAGTTCTCCATATGTGAAGGTGAATCCGATCAGGATTGTGAATATCCGGATTGCAAGGGCTTCGTAAGAAGTGCCTTCGGTTTTGTTCGAGCCCGGAACAGACTTGTATGGATTGTAAGTCTGACGTTACAAATTGAGATATAAAGCAGATTTCTTTCAAATATATTTCTGTTGGTGGCGGAGAATTTATTCTTTTAGCTTAACAACCTTCTCTAAGACGTATGAGCTCAGAGGTTATGTAGTTGAAGGTTATCAGCGATATATTCCCAATTTGGTAATGTGACATGTTGAGTGTTGCTGTGAAATGATCATTGTGTTGATTAATTGTGATAGGATCGTTTATTTGATCGTCTATCTTGGTGATCATTTCTATGATCATTTGTTCACCCAAAGCATGGCTTTTGTATAAAGTATGTTTTTGTGGACGTGACTTCGTCGAGCCTCACACCCCGTGAATGGTCAAAACAGGAAAGATGCAGCAAGGTTATGAGGGGTAGCGCCCTTTAGGATGTGTGCATTTCCTTCTGGAAAAGGGTGGTATCATGGTATGGAGCCCAGATACTTACTCATGTTGAAAACACTTTGTTATGATTGTGTGAATTGATTATGAGCGCTCGGTTGAAAAGGTCCCAAAGGACCGGGGGATGGCATATTCGGTCAGTTGTTACTCAGTTAGGGGTAACCTGGCCTTGTGTTGGTAGAGATCCGGTTTGGTTCTCGGGGATGTCCATCCAGAGGCATTCTCATGTGGCAATGGGAAGTTCCTTGGCCTGATCATTCGTTGGAAATCCAATTCCCAATACGAAACCCTGTATGGTATTAGTTGTAGAACCTGCCATTTACTTATGGTGGTCACCACTGTTTAGATGGTAGCTATAGTAGGCATAGTTCGAAATGTCTATGTTGGCTAAGATTTATATTCTACTTTCGAAATGAATTTTCTCTACACTATGCACTAGTAATAATATCAAATGTTCTTTTTAATACGTATCAAGCATCTTTGACTATCATAAGGAGAAATCTCCTCCGATTCTGCGTTTGCATTGTGTGTGTGTGCGGGAGGCCTTATGGTAGTCTCATTTTTAAAAGCATTGCGAATTGACTTTAAAAATATTCCTCTATTTTGATTTTAAAAATAAATAAACTGTTTTGAGTTCTCACACCAGTCACATGACTGACTCAGAGTTTATTGTTTTCCTTCCTAAACTCTGGGTGCCCACCAATTTCCACACGGGCAGTCAAGAGTAAGGTTTATCAGGATATTCTGGATATTCTGGAGTTGCTGGAAGCAAGCTGGATGGCATGGAGTATTATTAGTATATAGTATTTCTTTTTCCGCTGTTTGTTGTTGTTATTGTACACTCTGATGATATGATGTAATGAAATGAAATGTATAAAAATGTAATAACTGATATAGTTCTTTGTTTAAAGATTATTCATTTATGTATTATATATTGTTCCGCTGCGAATTGTGAGATTCTAATGTTGTTCTATTTTCTATTTTCTTTCTGTTCTTTCTATTCTCTTTCCGTTCTATTTTCTTTTCTCTCTATTTTCTATCTTTTTCCCTCCTCTTCTTTCTCTTTCCTTTTCTTAAACCGTAACATTTCGGGTTTCCGGCCTTCGATTTCTCGGCAGTCGATAAAGTGAGTATCGATGTTGAATTTTCGAAAGTCGAAAATTTTCGGGACGTTACAAGTAGTATACCTGATCACTTCATCTGTTAAATAATAAGGTAAGACAAATCGAAAGTGGATGGTGTCTTCTCCTCTAGTATTTCCTACTTAGCTATTTTTCTATTACTCCATTCCATCCAAGGACATCCAAACCTTTTTCTCACACTGTTGAACATAGCATAAAAGTAGGTAAATAATCAAGTATCATAGTAGGATAACTTAGTCTATTTTCCTATCCGATTCTAATAAATTTAAAATCCTAAATTTAAGTGAAATACTAAACTTAAATGAAATTGCGACCTGAAATTTATTTTGCATTAATGATAATCGCCTAAGTGATCTACCATCCTTGTATAACTGTTATGCAACATAGACAATATATCCTACGTTAGTCTTTCATGAATTTCCTTAAATGAGAAACCTTATTTTAATCCGAGGGATGATTAAAAAGAATGCTATTATTCATTCCTCCAAATCTTACCAAAAATTTCCAAGTCTGATTCTCTATGAAAATAGCCTTCTCATTCTCAATGTGTGAAAATAACAATATCTTTTTATTCTTAGTTGAAACCCAAATCCTTGAATTAAACATTCCATGTACAATCTTGATTCCAACTCTATCTATTATATCTTTTATGGTTTGAACTTCCAAACTTACCATTTCCTAGTGCCATCTCGTTAATTCGACCTCTTCCCCAAATGTAACTTATCACCAATTTATTCTAACTATTTTATGGTCGAGATGTCTCAACATGGAATGATGCCTTGCCATTTTAATTCAATTGACATAATGACTAACACTTAACTAACACTGTATCCATGAATTCATCTTGGAACATCTAAAATGGATGATGTGCTAGCATAGTAAACCTCTTACGGGACTCATGTCACCTCATCCCAACAACATACTTGTAGTTGCGATGACAACTATAGTACCAATAACTTTATAAATATCGTCGTATAACGTATCCTATAAGACGACAACCTACTTGCTTAGTTACCTATACTTCAACAAGTCAAAATCAACATGCCTAGTTCCCATAACTTCCTAAGCCAAAAGTAGGATCTGTGACATAATGTTTCCTAAAATGTTGAACCAATGCCACCAACCCAGAAGTAATCCAAATTGTCTTCCTCTTTTGGCTATGTTAAAAACCCAATACTTTGGGGACTTATAATATATAATAACTTAATCACCTCCAAGTCTTGAGAGCAAAAAAAATAGCTGTCATCTCAAGAGCATGGGTTAGATAATTCTTCTCGGGTACTCTCAACTGTTAACTAGTATAACAAACAACTCTACCCTCCTGTTTCACAACAGCGTCTCATCCTATACCGCAAGCATTGGTATACACAACAACTACCTTCGAACTATCAAGGGGTACCAAAATAGATGCAATAGTCAACAACTCCTTTAGCTAACTAAAAGCTTGGTCATATTCAAAGTTCCATAAAAAGTAAATTCTTCTTATGGTTACCATCAACTGGGAAAACTTGTTTTTAAAATATTAGACGCCTACTCTTTCTAACTTTTAGAAAATATTTCCATTGGTTTATCACTTAAATCAGAGTAGATAAAAGCAACCTAATTTACAAAAGTCTAATTACACCTAAAAATGCTTTAATCCCATAGGGTTTCCATCCTTCTTTTCAAAGATGGTTAACTCAAGTTTATCTTTCAAATATAATGTCTTATTCCAATATAGAAACACTCTGCTAAACATTTAAGTAAAAAGGAGTTTTTGCAACTACTACCAATATAAGAATAGGTTGTTCACTTTAACTGGGGAGATTCGCCCTATCCTTTAGGATCCTTTCTTTTCGGTTCCTCTTTTCATCTTATTACATCCCACTTTAATTATATAACCCTCATAGTACTAATCTTTTTCACTTACCCTTAAATCCATAATTTACTTGCTACTGCTAGTTGGTATAGGAAACATCTACTTGCATTTCTTTATGGTATACATCATGATAATTGAGAAAGGTTTATTTTACATCTCAGTTGCTATAATTTTCATATTTACCCTAACCCACCATTGTTTTTTTATATAAGGAAAGAGCCAACAACTACCTTATGAGTCAAAATATATAGGGTGTTGTGTACTAATATACATACTAGAAAATTACAAATACACTCTCTCAATCGGATTAGGCTCATCTTGTCTCCTCGCTTGTAGGTATCGACGAAACCATATAGGAATATTTATGCCTGAAACCTTAGCTGCCTTACTTGAGCCACTCCTATCAAAATTACTCATTCCCATTACTTGTGATTAGGAAGTGTTCTCAGTTTTCCCATATATAGCATTGGCAAGAATAAATGATAGCGTTCTTTCTTGTTTCTACTTGTATATATGTAAACTCTTGAAAAGTTTTTTGATCTATACATATATTGCTTTGGAAACCCATTTTGAAAAATTCTTTGAATTTTTTTTGAAACTTTTCAAGTATGTTCTCTCAATGCACCCTAATCCCTAAGGAGTTTCAAATATGGCTCTGATACCACGTATGACAACCCTATCTCTCGACACACCGATCCAAAGCCTAGGGTGACTTTTAGATCCGCATCGGTGATAAGAAGTAGGAGCTATCGGGTTTTAAACGTATAGAGACTAAGAATATACCGATAAAATCTATGACATTCTGTACTTTTAGATCTCATAGCAGAAGACAACAAAATATAAATGCTGAAAATAGATATTTTAAAAAACAATCTCCAAAATACTTAATTCATATACACTATTTCCAAAATGCAATATAAGTTTTATAGACATTTATTACAAACAAATAGCTATATAAGGAACAATAAAGAATAGTGGAACTCCAATGCTTAGCTCTTTTTTCCATGTATCATGCTAAATCAACTACTCTCTTGTCATCCAATGGTGGGAGAAAAAAAAGAAGTAGGTCAGACAAAAGTCTGGTGAATGAGTTACATCATTAATATATGGTGATCACATGCAATTAACTTTATTAATACTCTATGTTACCTAGGAAGTCCTACTAGTGTTCAAATTACTCACTAAGTTCACTTTCCTTAACTTAAGGGAATTATAATTCTGAATATACATACACTTAACATCTTGTGAAGGTTTACTCTTAGGGTCAAACAACTAATCGATCCCCAAAATAATTATGGACCATACTAACAACTACTTGAACTATTCTAACATGGGGTTATCCTACAATTTCAAACATGAGACTACATTCCCACAACTATGACTACATGTAACTACTTCAACATAGGTTTCCCTATAAATTTTTTTATGGGACTAGCTACCCACAACCACTTCCATATGTATCCTAGTTACACATTAAAGGGGAGCCCGCAATGTTGACTCACCAAAGTGTCTCAACGTCGCCACACCTATGTCCACGTCTCAATGGTAACGTAACGCCTCTTATTGCACCCCTACTATGATCCATCAATAACATAGCGTCACATTGCATCACCACGAATACCAAGTAACTCTAATTAGTGTCAGGCCACATACTCCATCAGGCATCATTGTTGGTGTTGCTGTAATGAACCAGATTTTCGACCCTCAAAAATCGACATAATATGTCCACTGTATCACAAGCCAAACATTCAAGTGCCGAAAACACCATTCGTTAGGGGAAAAGAATGAAGATAGAAGAAACTAAAAGCAAACACATAGTCTTACAGTGCAATGGAATAAAATTTATTAATTAATATTGTATGAATATGCGCTTATATGATTTTTGTTTGATGATAATAAACATATATACATTCGTTTAAATGTATTTGTTAATGTACTATTTTGTTTAAATAAATATTTGCTGAATAAAATTAAATACACAGAATTTGAATTCAAACAGAAATTTTATTCAACAAATATTTATTACATTCTTGAATAGTACAAATTCAAGCTCTCACTATACATATACAATTTTGTTAACAACACATCACAATTCAATTTACATAAATTCCTCACTACATATCACTCACACTCATAGTTTATCTTCAACTTCATTCCAGTTAGAATCCAGCATCTGAGCAATCTTCAAAAATATTCACTAACGCAGTAAAATTGAAAAAGAAATACTTTTGTAATATAAAATAAAATATGGATTTTTGAAAATATTATTTGCCTCAGTTATTTGGGTTGTTCGTCAACATTTACATTTGAATTCATCATACACGAACAATGTGACATGCACAGTGTATCAATATACATGCCACAAGGCCGTGCACACCGATATACACTTGTATTCTTATCAGGGACAGGTAATCATGAATGGCTGCAATACACACGTGTACACTTATACACGTGTGCACTGCCTCGCCAACTCGTGTGCGCAGCCAACAAAAGCAAGCATGCTTATAGGAAAACATGTATGTAACATGGCTGAGCATTGATACAAGGCAACAGTGAATGATCAAGGGTACAAGTCCAAATACAACAATGTGTAGCAGCAGTTACAAGCAAACAGAGTGCATGCTACAACAATCGACAGTTCAAAGCTCAAGTTCAATCCCAAAGCAACCCAACAGCAATGATGCAAATGTCCAGACAACAATAGAGCACAATGACCAAGAAAGTAAAAATAAAGGATGCATCAATGACAATTGGAGCAACAGAATCAATTATGCAATAGCGACCAAGCATCATGTGTTGAACAACATGAAGAATGCCAACAATATGGATATACAGTGATGCATGAAACAAGACTCAAGGCCGCAACAATATGGCAATATTGTTACATCAATGAAATGCAAACTGTCTCGAAGAATGATACCAGAGACTACAAAGAAACCAAGTGCATGAAGACTGAATCAAGTATACAAATGTACACAATCCAGGCAGCAAGTACATCATGAAACCAAAGTGAGTATGCAAGTGCAGACCAAATGCAATACCAAAGTGCAACAGACATGCAATGAAAATCAGTGCAACCCGAAGTCAACAACAATATTAAGTACAAGCTGGAGGCAATATGAGTGCAATGAAAATATGAAGTGAATGCAACAGAAGTATGATGAAATCCAGAAACTAAACAAGGCATGCATGATTATCCACAACAAACAAGTCAGTACAGCAAAGAGCAACTACACAAACATCAAATGAAACTGTCTCAAAGCAAACTCAGTGCATAACAAACAAATGTTACAGTGAAAAAGAAAAATGCAAAGATGAACGCATATATAGATGTAGACATGCCAAAATTAGTTTGAAGCCGAGAAACAATGTACCAAAGATCAGGTGACCAGTTCGAAGTCAAAGCAAAAGTAATCAAGTCGAAGTTAACAGAAGAAATGGAAATGCAGACCAAAGAATTAATATCGTCAAAACAATCAAAGACGTGATGGCCACGAAATTCAACAATACCGTGTTGACCAATGTCAAAAATCAAAGCCAAACTAAATTAGGAAAGTTTCTGCCGTATCAACCAAGAAAAAAATCGAACGCTGCATAATCAAAACCGTGTGTATCAAGTTGTCACGATATCCGGAAAGCAAGAATTAGGAAAGTGTCAAATTGATACGAACAAATTCTAGGGTCTCAGAATTCATATAAATACATCACACCCAAGTTCATCATCGGCAGGGGAGTGGAAAAATCGAATCAAATCCAAATATAAACCCACAATCATCATCGGCAAAATAATCAATCAATCGAGTTCAAGCAAGCATTGAACCAGCAACGAAAGGGAAGAGATTACATACCACAATCTATCGAACTCGATCAACAGAGGAGCAGCTGCGAACGAGCTCAAGTGAATAGCAGCCGATCATCAGAGAAGCAACGAGCAAAGAGCAACACAAACCAGAGAATCGAATCTGAGAAAGCCCTAATTTTCGCAAGGGAACGAAGCCCTAATTCAGATCGAATAAAGATACAACAGTGCTGCCATTATCACAAAGGAACGGGCAGAAGAAATTAAATGGGCTGGCCTTGTTTTTAATAAAGGCTTTAGTTTATTTTTCAATTAGGGTTTTAGTTTTTTAAAATTGTTTTTTAAGTTTGTTTTAAATTTAAATTCTCTTTTAAGGTTGTCAAATCTTGGTAGATCACCACCTAGGATTTAGGTAGTGTCAGATTGTCTAGTTAGAATTAGTTAAGTGAGCAGGGTTTGCGAGTTTGCAAAACTCTATAGGCGGTAGAAGGGTTTGCGAGTCTGTTAGAGTGTTTGTAAGTGGGAGACTGTTTAATTCTAATAGAAATCTAGGAATGCAGGAGTAGGCAGGGGTTGCCGAAGCTGGGTAAATTTTGCGTGTGATTTACTTTTCAGCATATTTACTTCTTTGCAGTTTAATTCGAGAAAATTTGCTATAACCCTATTCACCCCCCTCTAGGGTTAATCTAGATCTTACAAGTGGTATCAGAGCAAGGTATTTTTCTTTAACTCTAGAGTCATGAATATACCAAATAATGCTTTTTCTGAGGGGCAATATATTGTTAGGCCACCCATGTTTAATGGGAATGATTATGCTTATTGGAAAGTTAGGATGGGTATTTATCTTAGTTCTGTTGATTATGATGTTTGGGACATTATTGAAACTGGCTATAAATCTCCCACTATAACTATTGGTGATACTGAGATTCCTAAACCTAAGGATAGGTGGGATGCTCACGATAAGAAATTAAAAACTACAAATGCTAAAGCCATGAATGCTCTGATCTGTGCTCTTGATAAGACTGAATTTAATAGAATTCCTCATTGTAAAACTGCACAGGAAATTTGGCATACCTTGGAGGTGACACATGAAGGAACTTCTCAAGTCAAGGAGTCTCGTCTAGCCCTATTCAGCAATGAATACGAGAACTTTGTGATGGAAAAAGGCGAGAGCATAAAGGACATGTTTGGATGCTTTTCAACTTTAGTGTACAATGCTAGAGCGCTTGGGAAGGTATTCACTGAGGTAGAGCTTGTGAGGAAGGTGCTACGAGTCTTACCGATGAGCTTTGAGGCAAAAGTCACGGCAATACAAGAATCGAAAGATCTGAATAAACTAAGCATGGAGGAGTTGATCGGTAACTTGATGACATATGAGCTTGAGCTAAAAGCAAAGGAGGAACGCAACAACTCCGAATCAAAGAAGAAGATGATTGCCTTAAAGAGAAAAGAAGAGAGCGATGAAGAAGAAGAAGAAGATCCAATTAAAGAGCTTGCAATGGCTGTCAATAATCTTAGAAAATGGTCAAGATTCAGGCCACGCAAGAAGAAAACAAGTGGTAATAGGTCAAAAGATTCTGACAATTCCGATAATGAATTGACGTGCTTTAACTGCAAGAAACCTGGCCACTACAAACAAGAATGCCCACTTCTCAAAAACAACAAAGGAAAGAAAAAGAAGAAGAATGCCTTTGTAGCAACTTGGGATGATGAAGAAGGAGAGGAAGTTTCGAATAATAGCTCAGAGGAGGCTAATTTGTGTCTTGTGGCAAAATCAGATTCAGAAGCAAGCTCAGAGGAATCTAGTGAGGTAGGTGACTATTCTTATAAAGAACTTGTTTTTATGTGTTGTGATCTTACTAAAATAGTTGATACTCTTGAATCTAAAATTGAAAAACTGAAATCTGATAGGAGAGAACTTGTCCATGAAACTTCTAGGTTAGAAACTGAACTTGAAAATATTCAAAACCTAGACTGTAAAAAATGTAAAATTTTAGATTCAGAATTATCAAGACTTAAGAATAGCTTTGAAAATCTTGAGAAATATCTGAATAACTTTTCAAGAGGATAAAAATCATTCAACATGTTATTGGGAAATCAAATTTTTGCTAACAACAGAAAAGGACTAGGCTTTGGGAAAACACAAGTTGATGATAATGCAAAAGGTAAAAGCGTCTTTGCTAGATGTGAAATAATTGGACATCGTGTTGAAAATTATAGTCATAGGAACAAGAACACAAAATTTATACAAGTTTGGGTTCCTAAGAATTCTACAAACAAATTTCATGTCTATTGGAACAAGAATGAAAGGACAAAACAAATCTGGGTGCCGAAAGGAACATATATAAATAGTTTTGGGTCTCCTCAAAATTATCTTTCAAAATATTCTACCACTAACAATCATGGACCTATAAAAACAAATAGGTCACAAAAAACTTTTCCCGTGTAGGTGTGGTGGCAGGCTAAGGAACAACAACAGTGGTCTCTGGATTTTGGCTGTTCCAGAAACACAACGGGCAACAATGCAAAGTTCCTTAGCCTAGTACAAAGGTGACAAAATCACAATGGGCAACCACGAAAAATTATCGTAAAGGTAAAACAGGTGAAGGTATATTTATTTGATCGATATATTAAATGTGATAATCTGCACCGTATTCTGAATTAAATCAGCCAATAATGTGATGATAAAGAGATGATGATTTTGATTCTGACTTGTTCAACATAGTTGGCCAATTATATTTATGCCAAAAACACTATTCTTTGAATTATTTCATACATATACGTTTGGATTAAACATAGTGTTTTATTGGATGATAATACATTAGGTTATAATACGACTAACTCTATATTCACAGTTTCTGATTATTTACACGGCTTCAATTCAAATTCAAAGAATGTCATTTAAATTGTTGTTAAAATTGAGTTTGAAATTTTTGATGCACACTTCATGGTTTGGTCGATCAAATTCAATTGATGATAACTTTTGAGTGAAAAAGAAATTCAGATGCAGATTACACTGGTAATCTAGTTGATAGAAAAATTACTTGTTGAACGTGATTTTTGAGACATTTAGTAACTGCATCATTTTTCAAAGAAAATATCTGCATATTTTTCATTTCAAATAATTTTCAAATAGCAGAAAATTTTCTCATATAACCCCTCGAGAAAATCATTTTTAATCATATTTTCAGATTAGTCATTGTGAAAAATTGATTTCATAATTATTTTTGAATTTGATTTAAATGACAAATTTTGACTAATCCGACTCCCTACTAATTATCAATAAGATAAATAGTGATTGAAAAGGTGATAAGTGTTGATATTTAACATACATTACTCAAGACAGTATATTTTAGAAAACTTTCTTTAGAAATTCAAACAAGAGTTATAAAACTTTATGTTGGGTAAAGATTCCATAACCATTTCTATGTCTATCATATTTCTATCAACCATCGCTCATCAAAAATTCAATATATTTTGTCGATATGTAGTACTTTAAACAGGAATCATTCATTTTTCATTTTACAAACAAAATAAAATCCAAAGTATTCACTCTCATTTAAAAGTCCTCACGGTTATGCATGAGTGAATTACTTGGAATTTGTTATGTGCTTTCATGCTCATTTAAAAGTCCTTACGGTTATGCATGTATGGAACGCATATCAAAATTGATTTATTAAATAAACAAGTTGATTCTAATCTCATCTAAAAGTCCTCACGGTTATGCGTGATTAGAAGATACTTGAATTCATTTTTAAAATTAAATTGAAATACTACTAATCTCATTTAAAAGTCCTAACGGTTATGCATGATTAGTAGATATTCAAATTCGTGATATAAGTGTACCACAAACAAAGACAACTGTATGGTTTTATATGATGACATCATTTCCATTACTTCTAAAAGTGGAATATGCGCCTAACAAGGGTAGTTATGATTTTTGTTTGATTTTCTTATTGAAATTTAATATTTATATTCAATTGAGTTTTAATGTTGAATTAATATTGATCACTTTATCTCTATTTTCTCTAACACTATTATTCTTTTGCTGATAACAAAAGGGAGAGAGAAAAGTTAAGATTTTGTCAAATAAAATCAAGTAAAGGTCAAATAATTTTCTATTTGCATCTAGGCTCATTTGCATATTTTTATTTGTATGCATATATGTAGGGGAGCTTTGTGTAGAGAGGAAGCATTTAAATAGGGGGAGCAATTAAAGTATATCATTGATCAAATACATTTAACACGGTCAAAATCTTAAATATATGTTTGTTATCATCAAAAGGGGGAGATTGTATGAATATGCGCTTAAATGATTTTTGTTTGATGATAATAAAAATATATACGTTCGTTTAAATGTATTTGTTAATGTACTATTTTATTTAAATAAATATTTGCTGAATAAAATTAAATACACAGAATTTGAATTCAAACAGAAATTTTATTCAACAAATATTTATTACATTCTTGAATAGTAAAAATTCAAGCTCTCACTATACATATACAATTTTGTTTACAACACATCACAATTCAATTTACATAAATTCCTCACTACATATCACTCACACTCGTAGTTTATCTTCAACTTCATTCCAGTTAGAATCCAGCATCTGAGCAATCTGCAAAAATATTCACTAACGCAGTAAAATTGAAAAAGAAATATTTTTGCAATATAAAATAAAATATGGATTTTTGAAAATATTATTTGCCTCAGTTATTTGGGTTGTTCGTCATCATACATGCCACAAGGCCGTGCACACCGATATACACTTGTATTCTTATCAGGGACAGGTAATCATGAATGGCTGCAATACACACGTGTACACTTATACACATGTGCACTGCCTCGCCAACTCGTGTGCGCAGCCAACAAAAGCAAGCATGCTTATAGGAAAACATGTATGTAACATGGCTGAGCATTGATACAAGGCAACAGTGAATGATCAAGGGTACATGTCCAAATACAACAATGTGTAGCAGCAGTTACAAGTAAACAGAGTGCATGCTACAACAATCGACAGTTCAAAGCTCAAGTTCAATCCCAAAGCAACCCAACAGCAATGATGCAAATGTCCAGACAACAACAAAGCACAGTGCACCAAGAAAGTAACAATAAAGGATGCATCAATGACAATTGGAGCAACAGAATCAATTATGCAACAGTGAAGAATGAACAGTTCATTTATGCAACAGCGACCAAGCATCATGTGTTGAACAACATGAAGAATGCCAACAATATGGATATACAGTGATGCATGAAACAAGACTCAAGACCGCAACAATATGACAATATTGTTACATCAATGAAATGCAAACTGTCTCGAAGAATGATACCAGAGACTACAAAGAAATCAAGTGCATGAAGACTGAATCAAGTGCACAAATGTACACAATCCAGGCAGCAAGTACATCATGAAACCAAAGTGAGTATGCAAGTGCAGACCAAATGCAAGACCAAAGTGCAACAGGCACACAATGAAAATCAGTGCAACCCGAAGTCAACAACAATATTGTGTACAAGCTCGAGGCAATATGAGTGCAATGAAAATATGAAGTGAATGCAACAAAAGTATGATGAAATCTAGAAACTAAACAAGGCAGACATGATTATCCACGACAAACAAGTCAGTACATCAAAGAGCAAACACAAACATCAAATGAAACTGTCTCAAAGCAAACTCAGTGCATAACAAACAAATGTTACAGTGAAAAAGAAAATTGAAAAGATGAACGCATATATGGATGCAGACATGCCAAAATTAGTTTGAAGCCGAGAAACAATGTACCAAAGATCAGGTGACAAGTTTGAAGTCAAAGCAGAAGTAATCAAGTCAAAGTTAACAAAAGAAATGGGAATGCAGACCAAAGAATCAATATCCTCAAAACAATCAAAGACGCGATGGCCACGAAATTCAACAATACCGTGTTGACCAATGTCAAAAATCAAAGCCAAACTAAATTAGGAAAGTTTCTGCCGTATCAACCAAGAAAAAAATCGAACGCTGCATAATCAAAACCTTGTGTATCAAGTTGTCATGATATCAGGAAAGCAAGAATTAGGAAAGTGTCGAATTGATACGAACAAATTCTAGGGTCTCAGAATTCATATAAATACATCACACCCAAGTTCATCATCGGCAGGGGAGTGGAAAAATCGAATCGAATCCAAATATAAACCCACAATCATCATCGGCAAAATAATCAATCAATCGAGTTCAAGCAAGCATTGAACAAGCAACGAAAGGGAAGAGATTACATACCACAATCTATCGAACTCGATCAACAGAGGAGCAGCTGCGAACGAGCTCAAGTGAATAGCAGCCGATCATTAGAGAAGCAGCGAGCAAAGAGCAACACGAACCAGAGAATCGAATCTGAGAAAGCCCTAATTTTCGCAAGGGAACGAAGCCCTAATTCAGATTGAATAAAGATACAACAGAGCCGCCATTATCACAAAGGAACGGGCAGAAGAAATTAAATGGGCTGGCCTTGTTTTTAATAAAAGCTTTAGTTTATTTTTCAGTTAGGGTTTTAGTTTTTTAAAATTGTTTTTTAAGTTTGTTTTAAATTTAAATTCTCTTTTAAGGTTGTCAAATCTTGGTAAATCACCACCTAGGATTTAGGTAGTGTCAGATTGTCTAGTTAGAATTAGTTCAGTGAGCAGGGTTTGCGAGTTTGCAAAACTCTATAGGCGGTAGCAGGGGTTGCGAGTCTGTTAAAGTGTTTGTAAGCGGGAGACTTTTTAATTCTAATAGAAATCTGGGAATGCAGCAGTAGGCAGGGGTTGCCGAAGCTGGGTAAATTTTGTGTGTGATTTACTTTTCAGCATATTTACTTCTTTGCGGTTTAATTCGATAAAATTTGCTATAACCCTATTCACCCCCCCCTCTAGGGTTAATCTAGATCCTACAAATATAATCCTTTACAAAGCCATTTCAAAAATGATACTTCAGAGTAGCACTAATACAATTTCTAACCTAGGACGGTTATAACAGCCTGTCATTATACATCAGGTATAAGCATATAGCATACAACGGGAAAAAGATAATAACTAGCTATCGGTGAAGCCTCCTGCTTCGAGCTCCTCCAAAATGCATCCGTGGAAAAACCTGAACTACTTGGCTGCTTATAAAAATTTGAGCACCCAAGAGTTTTAGAGAAAGAAAATAAAATTGCGGTCAGGCATGGGTCTAGTGCGAGTAAACTCAAAAATTTTAATTATTACATTTCAAAACCTTTTAAAAATTAAAGGTATCTCGTGAGACCACGCCGCACAAAAACGCAGACGGGTTTTTACCTTACGATAACCAAAACATTTTTATGGAAAATCCAGTGATATTATAGTAATGTCTAAAGCATAAATACTTATTAATCTTAGCCGAAATTGTTACATTAATTAAATTCCAGTATACTAGGCTTTACAATCAAAACCATAAAGGCACGTATTGGAGAATGGATTCCATGCTATGACCAGGTAAGGAACTACCTCCGATGGGTACATCTCTAGAACAATGCATGCAGTCTGACAAGAACATCTTGTACCCTACCATACAGAACCGGCCTTCCACTTGACTAGTAGTACCAAATATGTCATCATCCCAATCTTGCAACCTTAATCGAGATCTCTCATGCACAACCAAATCCATAAAAATAGGGTAATCTAGAATGATGAGGACATACCCTAATAGGAGCGACCTACTTAGCTCAATTGCATGCCCTGTTTTAGTCATTTCCCGGTTGATGAGGCTTAAGGATACGTTTTACCTTTTTGAATAGTGATCCTACTTGGAATGCTAACACCGCCATCCAAGCATCAATGCAATGCTCGTATTCATCTATACAAGTTGTCCAGGATAAGGACAAACCGAAGGCACTACTTTTACTATATCTATTTTGGAATCACCCTCAGGATTAGTAGCAAGTAGCTCTTGCACTTCAATGCACCATCTTCGATTCCATATTCTTCAAGATGTCTTTAGTTCGAAACGCTTGAGTTGGATAAAAATGGTTTTCAGATAATAAATCCGATCCCGGTCTCTTTAAAACAACTTTCGATAATTTCCTATAAACTCAACCTCGATTCTTTAGGAAATAAGCAGGTAAAAGATAAGAGGGGAGTTCACCTACTAACCGTTAGTGGACGGATTTCTTTATCATTTATACTAGAAGAATGAAACAAATTCATACGTACAGTATAGCACTACCGATGGTAGTCCTACTGTATAATTTCCATGTTTCTCCTAGATATATCCAAAGCTACGTATTGGTCCTGATTTGATAGTCAGTTATTTAACATCAAATAAACAAACAATCAAACATTAATTCCATATGAGATCCTCTAAGCCTTTATTAATCGATATTTAATTAATAAAATCACTTTATAAAACTTTATCAAAGGATCTTTTATAAAAACTTTTCCAAACCACTTACACCCCCTTTTACTTGGAAAACAATATAAATATTTACCAAAAACATTTGAAAAATTCTCTCTTCTCACATCCCATATTAAATGGCCAAACCGTTCCCTTTCAAAACATCACTTACTATAAAACTCATTCACTTTATAAAACCCGTTCACTTATTCCTTACAAATATTCTTTTATAATTCACTTCGCATTTCAGACCTCTTTATAATTTTTCAAACTTGATTTAAAACTTCTTTCAAAAATATCTAAAATGATTTCTAAACTCTCTTTATATTTTTACAACTATTTAAAAATCTTCCTTCATAATTCCTTTATAGAATCTCCTTTATAAAATATCATTTTTAAAATATCATTTGTAAATCACTTTAGGTAAAACCTTTTATGTAATAGACCCTTTTTTTTAAAAAAGATACTATTTAAAAATAACTTTATAAAATAATAATAAAATTTAATAATCATTTATAACCTTTTAACCCAAACAAATTAAAGAATAAAGATAATTCAAAAACATGCTTTAGTAATTTTAAAAGAGACTTAGCAATCCCAGTGGTGCTATTTTAAGTTACCATTCAATTTCCATTTCAATTCACTTAACAGTTATTTACATAAATCAACATATATGTAAATACACCCATATCTAAATCAAGAAATAACATGTCAATATGAACTAACAAGCATATACATGTTCAAATAATGTAACAGCGGGATGGTGATTTTTCCTGCTAAACAGATGTCCAAATAATTCAATCAATAAATAGCAGAAGAGGGTTTTATTCTGCTTACACATGTCCAGAAAAACAAACAAACAAATAATCTGCATTATAACTCAATCACAGTTATATGGTTTCTTAATGGTATCAACACTTGAATCACTTGTATCCAGATCCATCTTTGAAAAGAAGTACCTTTAAACAATTTTAATTTTGGAAACCAAAGGAAAAAACCTTTAAAAAAAATTAATTATAAGTTAAATCGTTATTTAAATCATAATTAACTTTAACTGAATCTTAACTTAATTTAATTAAATAGTTAAACAATAATTAACTATTTATTAAACCCAGATTAATCCTTTATTACTATTAAATAATTAATTAAACCTTCATTAACAATTAAATTTTAATTACTCTCAATTAATTAATTAAAACAGGTAATTAGGTAGAAGGAAGAAGTTGTAAAAAAAAATTAGTCTCAAGGACAACAAGTTTACTTTTTAGTCTGAAGGACACTTTTTAGTGTAAACTGAAAATGATAGTTAGAACTATCATTCTGTGATTTACACTAAAAAGTGTCCTTCAGCCTAAAAAACAAACTTCATGTCCCTGAAACTAAATTTTTCTCTAACTTTTTCCTTGAGCCTAAAAACCCCTAATTAAATAATATTGAATTAAATTTAAACAATAAATTAAACCTTTTATAAATAAATTATTATAAATTAAATCTTTAATCAAATAATTAAATCCTTGATTAATATTAATCCTACATTTAATTAGTGATAAATAAAATATAAATAATTTACTTGACCCATACTTAATTAACTTAATTAATAATTAATTGAATAAATCTTAACTTTAAAGATAATTAATAAGAACTAATCTTTATTTAATTAAACTTAATAAACCTTGTTAACATTTAATTAATTATCAACTACTAAAACCTAATTAATAAATAAATAATTATTAAATTCTTAATTAACTTTTAAAAAAATTATTATTTAGTCTATAAAATATTCTTAAAACAATTTGAAGTATAAAAACCAAACTTTGCAAAAATTGAAATTTTAAGCGAACTGCATCTATAGCGACTATCGCTATGGATACCCGTAAGTTTTAACTTGTTTCTATCCTTCTTTTGAAAATTTTACCTTAAAGCTCACTAACTTTATAAAAACAAAAATAAGTATTTAAAACCAAAACAAGTTTAAATCTAACCAAATATTCGATTTTAAAAACTAGAGCCATAACTTTCTTACACAAGATTCTAAATCTCCAATATCCTATAAAGGTACCAGCTTCTTCTTAGCTTATACATTACATAACCAAGTACATATACAACCATAACACCCAGTATAACATCATGCCACAAAAATAAGCAAGATCTAATCTTTCACCTTAAGACTCATATTCAAGTCTAATGTTCTTACATATCCAAGCAACAACTATATATATATATATATATATATATATATATATATATAGTCACCATATGTTTAATTAACCAATACTAATCATCACATCACAGAATATATTAACGAACATAAAAGAAAAAAATTTCCCAAAAATTTATAGTTTACTCCTCGGAAATCCTTTGAAACTTGACACACTTTGAAATTCGGGAAGCTGGGAAAACCACAAATTCTTCTTGAAAATGTGTCATTTTTCTCTCGACTTTTGGAACCTTTCCTCTTAAATTTTGAAAAGTGGTCAAAAGGAAAGATTTAGATAATTCTTTCCTCTATCATTTAAGAAAAAGAGTTACTTATAAAGGTTAGATTTTGAGGAAGTTATGACCAAAACAGTGAGGGGTATTTTCGAACATCAAAATCTAGGTTCAAAATTGCAAAAACCGAAATTTTTAGGCATCTAAACTCAAAATCAGAAAAAAATGGTAGATTACAAAGTTGTAGCCACCGAAAATATACATTGTCTAAAAAATGAAATTCTAGTTTTGGATTTTTTGTAAGAAGTTATGGTCGAAACCCTTTTGGGTAAAATAGAGGAATTTGAATGGAAAAGAAGGAGTTTTGAAGCTAAGTTTAAAATGTTACAAAAAGTTTAAACTTGAAATGTAAAACTTTAGAATGCTTAGAATGGTAAGGAAGCCATTAAAATTACCTTAGAGCTTATGAAATTATAAAATGGAAGAGAGAAAATGGGAAATGTAAAAAAGAATTTGAAAAACATAGGTTTTATAATATGTAAACAAGTGAGATTACCAAAATACCCTTGTACTTTACCCTCCTCTCATTACACACCACCTCACCCATGCATGGATCCATGTCTCCTCCTAACACTACATGCATTTATGAATATAAGTACCTAAGATTGCATTATGTTGTTTCTTGTCTCTAATGACACGACTTTTATTATTTTAGTTGCCAATGGTCATATCGATGATCATCTTAACTTAATTAAGTTTGTTAACCTCAATATATACTATTAATCCCACATTATATACTTGGCATATGTGTTCATATATATACAAAAGTGTATACAGCATTACAAACAACTTTATACGATGGAACGTTGAAAATTCAAAAAACAGTTTTCGGTCACATTTTTTTTCATCGAACTATATATTTTTGTAAACAAATTTTAAAAAGCATTTCACCATTATTATTTATTATTAAAAAAGTTTTATTTTCATTATAAAACCATTTATTTGAATATTTAAAATTAATTAAATATTCGTAAATCAAACCAGTGACATTTCAGGTCATTACAGTTGCACTTCCACCATAAAACCTTATAAGAGAGCAATTTGTGATAGAATCACCCAATCGAATATTGATCTCGCTGGATAAATAGCATTTACCTAGTCCGGCAGTGTCCTAATGTCGCCACATAGGGTACTAGCTTCCTACTTATACTAACGTCCATATGTGTATGTGCATATATATAATATATATACACCACTATTTCATCTATAATTGGACCTTAGGCCGAGGTTCAGGCTGAATCCCGTTTTTCGGTAATCGGTCGACCGCTTGCTCCTGGAGCGGTTGTTGTCGATCGGTTCCAGTGAGCCTGTAGACCGGTCATGAAGTTTTATTATTATGTTTTTTTCCTTTTAATTATCACTTGCTTGTTTATTCATCATCTTCTTTCTCTACTAGCTTACGACTATTTGACATGCATAAACCCTAATTATAGTAAACCTAAGCTTGTGAGTCTTAAATTTATAGTTGCTCAAATCCATATCCAATTCCATTTACAACATTCCCCCATTTCAATAATCAACTTAACCTAGGTTAGCCTTAGTAGGGTTACCGCTTCATATTAATTAGATTAAAAGAGTATACTTAAATTTATCAATTTGTTAATTTACAGCTTTACATTGGTTATATGTTGGTTAGAAGAAAGGAATCATATTTATATAATCACTGTTAAATTCTTAATTCAATTAAACAATGCTTTAAATTCATATAACAATCCTAGACCAAAATAGGGTATAATAAAATTAACTACATGTAAATCAACTAACTAATCATGAACCCACTCATCTCTTTAAAGTTATCCCTTTGATTTGCGCAAAATCGTCTCCTTCTAGATGTTAATTTACTCGCTTTGCTTGGTTCCTCCAACAATTTGTTTTTGGATTTTTATTTTGAGAAATTAGGTTTAAAGGAAAGAAATTTGGGTAGACTCTAGACGTACTGCTTCTGATTAGTGAATTAGGGTTTAGGTAAGCATTGTATTTATAGCCGCACAACGTCGACAAGTCAACCGTAAGTTATTGGGCAGTCGACCACAACATGTCGATTGAATGTACCTGGGTGTCAACCACTATTTAATTAAAGTTAATTAATTTTTAACGTTTTATTTCTTAATTAATTTTATTTAATTATTTTCAAACTTCAAAATTTTTAACTTTTCCATATTAGCTCGGGTTTCAAAACATTATATATGAAAGTGGTCAAGAAAATTGCTACGAATGCAACGGTGAAATTTTTATAGCCAAATCTAGACATTTATATAAGTTCCATTTACAACCTTTTCTTATTTAAATTTAATTCTTTTATTAGATTTTCTTTTAAAATTTCATGGGTGTTAAAGTGGGTGAAATAGGAAGATTTTAAAAAAAGTCGTACTTTGGGTCTATTGGACCTATAAAGTCTAAATGGTTAATATATCAAATTTAATATAGTTTTATATAAAATCATGTTTTTTTAATTTTGTTTAAAACAAGATTTCATTAATTTATATTATAATCAATTTGAGATTTATATAAAATAAAGTATGTCAAATGTATTCTTTTATGTATATGTATTTAACAATTACTTGTTTTATATTATTCATTGGTAAGTGAAGAGTCATGATTTACTTATGGGAGGCAAACTAATATGACATAAAAGTTAAGAGTGTGAAATCAACTAAGAGTTACGCTTACTACTTTTATAAAACAATTCATCATATTTTACTTAATCTGTATAAAAGAAGTTTTTTTAATTTGAATTTGATTATATTGTTACAAATATATCAAACACACTCATGTGTGTGTAGCACACGTGCAACATGTAGGTAGTGTACATAATTAATGTTTATGTTTATAAGTGTTGGGATTTATACCACAACAAACACATTTTCCCTTTCTATATGTCTTTGCCGTCATTAGTTATTATTTAAAATTATGCATATATAATTAGAAATTAATTTCCAATTGCAATGACAATAATTATTATAAGTGAACATTAGGCTCAGGTTCTTAAAATCAAACTTAATACACGAAAACTCCTCCCTAAAAAAAGATTGTAATTAGGTCCCTAGAATTAAGTTACTAAATAATTGCATGCACTTATGCAATTATTCAGTGAATAATTGCAGACATTTATGCGGTTATATCTAAAAATTGCATAAATGTCTGCAATTATTTAGTGAATAATTGTGGAAATTTCCACAATTTTTTTGGTGAATAATTGTGGAATTGTCCTCAATTATTTGGTGAATAATTGCGAAAATTTTCGTAATTTTTCAGTGAATAATTAAAGAAACGTATGAAATTTTTGGATATAATTGCATAAATATATGCAATTATTCACTGAATAATTGCATAAATGTATGCAATTATAATTATTCAGTAACTTAATTCTAGAGATCTAATTTCCATATTTTTTTGGCAATGATGTTTGGCGTATTTTGAAACTTAATAAGGACTTTAGCCAAACTGTCCATATATTACAAATCAATTTTGTCTAATTCCATATGTTTATTAAAATAATATCTTAAGAATCTAATTTTGATTTTCAAAATCAAAATTAGATTTATAATTTCAAACAACCTTTTTATTTTATAGTCTAAACTAGATATTGTAAAACAAATGTATATTCAAACGAAATCAAATTTTTATGCACATACACATACATAGGATTATTATTTATAAATTATACAACATTATTGTAAAATAAAACACAAATTAACATATTTTAAATGGATATGCATAGTAGGCCTAATAAAATTCAATTTTTCAATCTATAAACAAATGTGTTAATGCTATAATCATCAACATCCAAAGGTGCATTGGATTAAAAGTGAATCAGAAAAAGATCCCTTTCGAAGGACTTCAAGAGGGTTTGCATTGTCAGAACCGAGATTCAATGTTGCAGCCCTATTTACTGCGCCTTTTGAAGGGATCAAAATAAGGTCAGGAACCCATTCGAACGGACCCCTTTGAGGGTGTCGATACAGCAGCTACGAGGCAATCTCCTTCAAAAGCCAAGGTATATTTGAAAGTATTCAAATGAATTTCAAAGAAGTCGTCCTAAAGGGTTTGAGTCAATGGTTACAAAGAGAACCCCTTCGAAGGTCCAGTGCCCTTTGAAAGGGTTAGAAACTCGATATATGTAAATTTTATTAAAGAGTGGATTCAATATGCCATAGAGCCTTATTTTGTATAAATGTCATAAGTCCAACGGACTAAATAATGTTGAATTATCATCATCACGTTACTTTAGTACAGCAAGGGCTTTAGACGTAATGGTAATGTGCTTTAAAGTCAAGATATCCAAATAGGTTCTATAGCATGGTATACACTAAAAAAGGGTTGAGAATATAAGTGTCTATCATGTGCAATTGGTCATCAGACAAGCTAATGGTTGGGATGATCATTTTCATGTTTGAAATCAATATCAAGTCCGTCCATCCTAATTTTTTATTTCTCACAAATGAATGAAAAATAGTAATATCTGTCCCTAATTTGTTTTAGGATTATAAGAATTTGATTGGACAAAGTAATGTAGGAATGAGAAAATCGATCCAGAACTTGGACCGCAAGGGTCGTATTCATAGATGCAGGTTGGACCCTTCCGCGTCCATCCTTCCGAAGCTGTCGAAAGGTCTCTTCGCCAACCTTTTGCATCCATCCTTCCACCTTCGACCTTCTGCTTTCGTGGTTTCAAAGTTGTAGGTAGGTTTTCGGGTTTTCTGGCATACTTAAATTAGTCTTTTTGTCTTTATCGAGAGCATGCTATTGATGGATATTAATATGATATTCAGCAATACCGCTTTCTAATACTTCTTAAGCCTTTCGACACCATTGAAAGGTGTGCTTCTTTTTATGGCAAATGAATCATGGTACTTCACTATGCCTTTTGAGTATAAGTGGAAGAATTTCTAACCCCTTTATCACTTTTGAAACCTAGAATCAGAGTTAGGATGGGTTACTTGGACGTGTGCGAAAAGGTGTTTGGATTGGTTCGAAAGGTTGTTGTTGTAATGACCCAAAATTTTGATCATTTGAAATTCGTATACTTAATTGATTTTAAATATTCACAAGTAGCCAAGTTCTAGTAGTCCAGTGGTTTCGACATAGTGGATGTGGCTACATTGTGTTGTAGTGGCACCGGATCGATTCCCAGCGGCCACAATAATGAGGCATAGTGCACGGCCACTTATAAAACCGGCTTAACCAAAGGTCAGCGCGACATAGTCTCCCTGTCCCCAAAGTTTTTTAGAATCATGGCGTGCCTCCTGAAAAATTGATTCATGGCGTGCCTCCTGAAAAATTGAATCTCTTAAATCGCCTGTCTCCATTTCTCTCTCTACTGAACTTTCGTCTCGATCCTCTCTCTCCAATTACCTCCTTCGACTCGTCTATCATGCCTAAGCCTCCCACCTCGCCAGATCTGGAGCAATCATTCACTCGCACGGGAGTATCTTTCAATGCAACTTCTTGCTTGGGTTGTGTGTCGTCTGAAACATTGGAGCGTGAACAAGCAATGAGTGAGTTTGCCGAGCCTATTGTCCCTTTGTGTAGTGGTAACCCTCTGGAGTGTCTTTTATCGAATCTCGATAGTGCTGCCACGGTTTCCCCTATCCGACCATTAATATGTGGTAAGCACTCTTTATCGCCCCTCTTGGCATCTGTTGGAAAGAATTCTTGGTCACAGTCTTTTGTGGGTATGAGTGATGAAGGTAATGTTGAAACTGCTGTTCAACGTGTTGGTCTGTCTGAGGCTAGGGGTCTTTCCTCTGCTACTGACAGGGTTCCGGATGATAGCACACTAGGTGTTTGTGGAAAAGTTTCATCCAACAAACTATTTTCTGCAGTTTCCAATGCTCCCCCATCACGGCCTGTCCAGAAGTGGACTTCTTTGTTTTCCAAGCTTCCTAATAATGCTGGTAAGTATACTCCTCGCCTCTTTGATAATGTTGAGTCTGAGGGTGTGATGATCCCGCCTTCGGTTGTTATTGATGCTGGTGTGGAATTTTGGAAGGACCACTTGGTTGGTTTTTTTCTTGACACCAATCCTCCCTTCCATCTTATTAAAGCGAGGTGCTGCTCTGTGTGGAAGCCTAGAGGTGGTCTGAGTGTCCACTATGATAACAAAATGTTCTTTTTTAAATTTTCGCGAAGTGATGAAAGACAGCGAATTCTGGAGGCTGCTCCCATTCTTATTGATGGGAAGCCATTTATTATAACTACATGGAGTCCTTCTGTGGACCGTGTGAAGGAGCAAGTGCTTTCTATTCCTGTATGGGCTCACTTTTCTCATATTCCTTCTGTTCTCCAGCCTCTAATTGGTATTGACTGGCTAGCTGGTCTTGTGGGTAAGGTGATTTGTTATGATGCAAATACTGTTGCCAGGCAGAAGCTAGTCTATGCTAAAGATTTAATTGAGATTACTCCTGACAAGCCGCTGCCTAGTGTATTATTGGTCAGATTAGACGAGAGCCATGTTACTGAGGTCAGAGTTTGCTATAGTTGGAAACCTGAGATATGTTCTTCTTGTCAGTCTTTTGGCCACCTAGTTGATTCTTGTTCTTCATCGGTTGTTCCTCTGGTTGTTCGGTCGCCTCTTCCTCGTCCCCCTCCTCGGATTTGGGTTCCGAAGGTCACTCCTGCTGTCCCTGTCGTTGTTGCATTGGTGCCTCCTGTTACTACTGCTCCCAATGTTGAATCTCCTGTTGTTGATTTGGATTGTGTAGCTCTTTCCCCTCCTCCGCCAGTGATTGCCACAGCTTTTGATTCTTCCCCCACGGCCATGGAGGAGTCCCCTCCCTCGCCTGATATTATTTCCTGGGATTCTGTTGAACGTGCTTGGGTTCATGCTCCTTCTGATATGAGATATTCCCCTGAGAAGGACATCTTCTATGCTTTTATTAGTGAGACTGTGGGTGAGAGTCGGTGTCTTATATATCATATTGAGGGTGATGGGTTGTGCCTTACTACGGTTGGCGAGATTGGTGAGGAGAATAAAAGTAAGTTTTATGATGTCACTTGGGATAGGAAATTTATCTACTCTCTTCATTCTGTTGGTTATGATCTGCATCTTGCTGCTCTATTCTCGGGATTCTCTCATGTCCCTGGACCATCCTTGGCTGTCGAGTGTGAGAGTTCTCCAACTACTGTGGTAGCATAGTTTTGCTGTGTTAGTAGTATAGACATCTTTGTCTATCTCCTGTGTTTAATTCTGTTTTTTTAGTTTTTGGTTTTTATTGCCCTTATAGTTGCTTCTGTGCTTGTGCAGAGCACCTGTTCGATCATTTTATATACAGTGGCACGACCCACTTTAAAGCCGGCTAGCTTTGCTAAAAAAAAAAATATTCACAAGTAAATTTTATAAGCTGAATAACCTTCATTTCAAAATAGTGATTTAATTGTATAATAGAATTGTTAATTTAATATTTGAAATTGCTGAATAATTGGAAATTGGATTTACCGTGAATGAAAATGATTTATAAAGTTGAATCAAATCAAATTTGAATTAGAATAATGTTAGAGAACTTTTAAAATTGAATTAGAAGTTAAATTAAAGAAATTAAATATTATAATATTTAAATTGAAGAGTAAAAATAGCCATTTTCAAACAATCTCGGATTTTGACGCCACCAGTTTCATTGGATCCGTAATGTAATATTATTGTAAGATTTCAAATTTCATATCAATCTGATTTACTGTTTGTCTGGGGCAAGCTAAAATGCGTAGAAACTTGTTTAAGTGAAATTTTAAATTTAAATATTCGATTCGAAAACCTATCTTTCAAATACGATCGAATTGGCTCCTGATATATATTCCATTGTATTCGAAATAGGGGTAAAACATTATAAACACCGGGTGGCACGCTTCATTTGGAGTTTGGAAAAATCTCGGGTGAATAGTGTCTGTTTTCTTCATTTTTGCAAAACCCTAATTCCCATAGGGTTACAACTGCCAGCAAATATTTAATGGCCGAAAATATCCAATTTTCTTCCCCCAATCTCTTCTAGTCCGTCAACTTTTATCAAATACTTCCAACTAACAAATTATAGAGCTCGACGAGTACTACGAAATCAACAGTGGAGGTCATTTAAAACGAAGCTGATCAATGGCAATTCAAGCTCAAAGTCGCGCGTTTCATTCGTGTTTTTACACGTGAGATTGCAACCGAGCTTCATGATACGGCGGTTGATGGTGGAGCTTGGCTAGGCTCTTCGAACGATGGCCTCTGATCATAGTTTAGATCGACGAGGTGGTTGCGATAAATGGTGGAAAATCGCCGGCATGTTGGGTTTGTTGATGAGAACGAACAGGGGGGAGGAGAAAAGGCTCACGTCCGAGATTTCATCATGTTATTTTGAATGGCCTAGATAAAAAAAGGTTATAAAAATAAAAATAAATTATAAATTTATTTGTATTAAAAATCGTATAAACTTTAAAACATCGTATCTTTTTCATAAGAGGTCTGTTTCTGATGAAACAAATTATGTTGGGACCGTATTGACAAGCAATACAGAGCTGGTTTGGAGTTGATTGGAACTAGGGTAAATTTTGGATAAAATTAAATGCCTTTTTAATTTTATTTGAAATAAAACACTACAACTGCTATTGGAACAATGTGAGTACAACTCACTCTTTCTGACTCACTGATATTTTTATATAAGTAGGAATAAATTTATTCTATGATGATTGATGATTGTTTGGATGATATATGATATATTGATTGGCATTTGGATATATACATGTCTATTGGAGAAGTGACCCTATACGTTCTCGTGTATGAGCGGATGACCTTTTGTACGCGCGTCAAGCAGACATTGTACACATATTTTAATATGTACATTTGTTGTAGGTGACAGTTTGGAGGGATCCAACTGGATTCCTCACCTGTATTGACTTATTTACAGATATTGTGATATATACTGTTATCATATGATATATGAGGATTTGGATGTCGTGATTGATGTATTTAGTGTTGTTGCAGCATTAAGCCTATTTTGGAATTTTAAAAATATTAATGTGATGATTTCCAAATTTAAAAAAGGATTTTCATAGTGACTTTGAAAATAGATGTTTCATAAATTTTAAAGTGTTAAAGGAATGAATTTATTTTAAATAAACAAAAGCTAAAAATTTTATGTTATAAAAATTATGGTTTTAGGAATGAGAATATGATTTTTGGAAATGTGAAGTTAACTATTTTGTTAAATAGTGTAAATGGAGATTTTTGAATTGATTACAAATGGTATGTATATAAGATTTATAAACTGAATTTTTGTAAATCGAAATAATGGAATTATAAATGAGTTTTTATAAATGTTCAAAATGAATTTATAATTGGATTTATAAGTGAATAAGATTTATAATTTGTGAAGTTATAAATGGATGAATTTGTAAATAAATGATTTATAAGTAATTAACCTATATTTTGGATTTTGGCATGTAATTGAGGTATATATGGAATTAGTTAACAAAGGGAATTTATAAATTGAAGTTTTTATTAAAAATATATATATTATTTATAAACATTGTTTTATAAATGTGAAATCAAATCAAATTGATAAACTAGATATGGATTTTTATTAAAGGAATTTCATCCATGATTTTGGACAGTGGATAATCCTTTAATTAAATGTGCAATAGTAATGAGTTGGGTAAATCTACTATAGCCACGATTTCGGACAGTGGATTATCCTTAACATAAATGTGTTGAAATATTAAATTTGGTAAACGGTTTGTATTCACGATTTTGGACAGTGAATAATATATTAAATAAACGTTTTAGAAAGTGATTATTCAAATGGAGTTAAATGGCTTAAAGATGATTCAAAATGTGTTTAGTATCGAATCAATAGATTTCAACATTCATTGTTGAAATAGACGTTTTCGAGACATAAGGAAATGATGGACTATAACACTGTCGTTATGGCAAATGATTTCCGAAAGGAAAAGTTTTATATAGTACATGGGATTTATATATCTATCTTATTTTCGAATCCCTATGCTAGTGATTTTGGGTTGTCGTAATGAAGTTTTACATAGCGTTCGTTTTAACCCAAATAAAAGATATTAAAGAGAATGTTTTCCTTATAGAATAAAATATATACTTAATCGTGATTTGAGTATATGTAATATTTTCTAAATATTGAAAATAAATAGAATTGTAAATTACTTATTATTAAATAAGTATATGGAAATGTTTTCCAATATTGAAAAGTTGAAATGGTTTGAAATATATCTTTTTAAAAGATAATCTGAAGTGAATATTTGGCAAGTAATTTAATTTATAAAAGATTAACAGAAAGGCCAAGTGATTGTTATGGTGCTGAATATTTGGTTGTTTGTTTTGATAGTTAAATAATCAACTATCAAACTTTGCCATTTTAGTTCCTCGACATGATGTAGGAACTATTTAGTCGTACACTTAGTACGTGGCCTTCTGTGTAGGCTTGATTATCATTTGTATTGAGGATGATGATTCGTATAGTGCGGAGTATTACTCCAGTCTATCGAGCTTCCTTCTTAACCCGAAGGATAGCAAGTTGAAAGTTGAAGACGTGATAAGTCTATGAGACTTAGTTGTGTGTGAGGTTGAAAAATGCTTTTGCGTTGTTGGTGCAAAGAGACGGGGAACAGATTTATTTAGAAACTACTTCGGACCAACGTATATGCGGCGATTATGAAGATTGCTTGTGATCATATTGATATTCTGTTTTTTCATAGTGGGGGACTGCTTTTTGATCATTTGGGTTTAAATCCCAATATACATCTTGTAGCAGTGGTCTCTTCATTATGAAATATCCAAAGCGAGGAATATTCGCTACTAATCCTAGGAATTTTCCGACAGGATGTGGTAGGAAAGTACCTTCGGTTTGTCCTGTTTCTAGGCAACTTCTATGGATGTTTGTCTAACATTGCATTTCTATAGATTACGTACATCAGTTTTTCTTGATTATGTTCAACATGATACAGGGTTCTTGTTTCTTATTAGGTAGCGAAAATATGAATCTTACCCCTACAAGTCCCTAGCGTGAAAGGGTTGGTTGTAGTCGAGAAGGTGACTGTAAAAGCAAAACGTGAGGTATTAGTTTGAGCTACGGTGGAGTTAACCACTGTTTGTAGACCGTCACATTTGGTATCAGAACTTATATTTTGTATATTCCTAAGCTTTGATGTATACTCGGTATTGATAGGGACAATATCACCCTAAATTTAGTTTGAGTGTATTATATATATGAGCTCATATTTGTTAGTGAATATAAAATGTTTTATATTGTGGTTACTTATCTGTTGAGCTGTTTGTGAATTCTGATTGGTATGTGGGACACCATGTTATCGATAGGGATTTCCAAACACTCAAACGAGGCAAGTCGACATAGTATTATTTTAAATTGGGTAAATGAAATATTTTTACCTCGGTTATATTTTAGAAAATAAAGGATTAATTTTTTTGGAATTATTGTAGTGTATATAAATTGATTGTTTGGTTGTTGAAAAAGTAAATATATATAAAATAATAAAAAATGTTTGAATAATCTAAATAAAAGCAACAATTGTAGAAGAATGAAATTATATAAGCAAATGAATTATAAAGTATGGAATTATAATTAATGTCAATTACAATTGTAAAATAATCTTATATATAAGAAATGTAACAACATGAGTAAAATTATAAATACGAGTTGTAGATGAAAATGAATTTAAATTAAGAATTTGAAATTTTGAATCCCGTTGATTTAGAAAGTTGTTTTTCAAAGTTAAAGAGATTATACTATTATAAATGTAAATAAGATAAAAGAATTTGGAATGATCTTATATAAGTGAAGTAAAAATAGTGAAACTATATAAGTAAGATTTATAAATGTGATTTATAAATAAAAAGGATTTTTTTTAAAAGAATAAAAAGCACCGAATTCACTACAATTGCTGGGAAATAATAAGGGTGATGACTACAGCATCGTCAGTATCATTTTCAAGTTTCTATGTGATGGATTTTCTACCAATAGTGAACTGAAATTGAAATTGAAGTTTTGTTGTGATAAACAAGTTTGAATTTGAAATCCAAGTTGGAATTGATGAATATAAGTAGAAATAGGTTTGGACTTATAATATGGAAAAAAAGTTTAACATTCGTAAAGTTGAAATAAATTTGAGTTAGTATAAACAAATGTATGATTTGAAATTTAACTAAAGGAAGGTTAAATAATTTGAATTGGATTAGATAAATTATTGGAATAAAAATTAAACTTAAGTGGTAAGTGATTATATAAGATGAATTTGGAAGTTTATATAAATAAGAGGTATAACTTATAAAATGGGAAAATGGAAGTAAAACCAATTGTTAAAATGGTTAAACAATTTTTTTAAGCAAATCAAAATTTGAATTTGAATAGTGATAGGAGATTTAATTTAAGTAAGAGTTAAATAAAATAGAATTTCAATTAAATTAGTGGTGAACTTAAGTTGTATAGTGGAAGTAAATGCAAGTAAGAATGAAATGAAACATAGCTTAAGCAAGGTTAAATGAAGTTGATTTTGGTTATCGAAGATAATTAATAAAGTGAATTAAATGAATGTGAACTTGAGTTATATAATGAAATTCAACTTGAAATGTAAATTAAATAAATTTGGTTATGTTGGATATGAATTTGTTGTTAGGTGGTTGTTAGTTGATTGTATAGAAATTCATATGGAATTGAATTAATGAATTGAAAGCAAAAAAAATTGAATCCAAATTGGAAGTTAAGTGAATTTAAATAGAATTGAATTTGATTTAATTTGAAAGTGAACTAACTTGAATGTAAATTAGTGAATGTAAATTAATTCAAATTGAATAAATAAATGTTAGTAAAATCCAATGTAAATTAATCAAATGTGAATAAACTGAAAATCAATTCAGTAAATATTAATGAGAAGCGAAAGTGTATTGATTTGGTTGTGGATGTTAGTTGGGTGATAGTTGTTTGATGGTTGGATTTGTTGCTTTTGTTGCATTTGATATATTGGCATATATAGTTGTTGTATTAATGTATGTTGTATATTGATATTACTTTCATATATACATGTTTCTTATTTGTTGTTGAGTATTTTGTAGGTACGTATGGCGCTTGCTTCGCATTTGGAGCTTGCTTTCGCGCTAATACTAGCAGTATATGCTCGCTAATAATATATAAGGTACATATCTCGGATTACATATCGTACTTTTATACCTTTTTCCCTACAGGATGCCTCATCCTAGAAGATGAGATGTATATTTGTGATATATTCGTGTAACGATTGAACCACACAAAGGAGACGTTGGTGATTTTTTTTGAAAATTTAAGGCGTTGGAGTTTTTTTGAGAAAATTGGGAAAAAAAATTTATAATTAAAATTTTTGATTTTTAAGTTAAAATTTAAATGATATTAGTTGGTTTTGAAAAGATAACTATGAATGGATTTGAAAACATTGTAAATTTTTGTACGAAGTTTAATTAATGGAGTTTGGAAAAGTTACAATGTTAAAATAGATTTGAAATCTAATTTGAATGGATTGTTTAGAAAAATTAATTAATTTTATGACTTTTTATTACTGGTAGTTTCGAGGATGAAATTCTTAGGAAAGAATGTAACGACCCAGATTTCAATCGTTTGAAATTCGTATATTTTATTGATTTTAAATATTCGCAAGTAAATTTTATAAGCTGAATAATCTTTATTTCGAATATAGTGAATTAATAGGATAATTAAATTGTTAATTTAATATTTGAAATCGTTGAAATAATTGGAATTTGGTTTAATGTGAATGAAAATGATTTATAAAGTTAAATTAAATCATATTTGAATTAGAATGATATTAGAGAACTTTTAAAATTGAATTAGAAGTTAAATTACAGAAATTGAATATTCTAATATTTAAATTGACGAGTAAAAACAACCCTTTTTCAAGCAGTCTCGAATTTTGACGAAACCAGTTTCATTGGATACGTAATGTAATATTATTGTAAGATTTCAAATTTCGTGTCAATCGGATTTACTGTTTGTCTGGGCAACCTTAACGCGTAGAAACCTGTTTAAGTGAAATTTTAAATTTAAATATTCGATTCGAAAACTTATCTTTCAAATAAGATCGAATTGGCTCCCATTATATATTCCATTGTGTTCGGAATAGGGGCAAAACATTATAAATGCCAGGCGGCACGCTTCTTTTGGAGTTTGGAAAAATCTCGGGTGAATAGTGTCGCAAAATTTTCTATAAAAGGACATGTTTTCATCATTTTTGCAAAACCCTAATTCCCCTAGGGTAACAGCCGCCAGCAAATATTCAGTGGCCGAAAATATTCAATTTTCTTCCCTCGATCTCTTCTAATCTGTCAACTTTTATCAGATACATCCGACTAACAAATTATATAGCTCGATGAGTACTATGAAATCAACCGATAGAGATCATTTAAAATGAAGCCGATCAACGGAAATTCAAGTTCAAAGCCGTGCGTTTTATTCACGGTTTTCCATGTGAGATTGCGACCAAGCTTCATGATATGACGGCCGATGGTGGAGCCTGGCTAGGTGCTTCGAACGATGGCCTTTGATCAACGTTTAGATCGACGAGGTGATTGCAATAAATGGTGGAAAATCGGCGGCTCGTTGGGTTTGTTGACGAGAACGAACGGGGGCGAGGAGAAAAGGCTCACGGTCGAGATTTCATCAAGCTATTTTGAACGGCCTATATAAAAAACGTTATAAAAAATAAAAATAAATTATAAATTTATTTATATTAAAAATCGTATAAACTTTAAAACAACGTATCCTTTTCATACGAGGTCGGTTTCTGACGAAATGAATTACGTTGGGACCATAGTGATGAACATTACATTTTAGAGCTATTTTGGAATTGATTGGAGCTAGTGCAAATTTTCGATAAAATTAAACGACTGTTTAATTTTATTTGAAATAAAACACTGCAACTGCTATTGGAACCATTGTGAGTACAACTCACTCTTTCCGACTCATTAATATTTTTATATAAGTGAGAATAAATTTATTCTGTGATGATTGATGATTGTTTGAATGATATATGATATATTGATTGGTATTTGGATACATACCTGCCTATTGGAGCAGATGACCTTATACGTTCCCGTGTATGAGCGGTGTAACGATCGACGACAGCGGTCACAACCGGTAGGCTTTTCAACCATCCCAGCCCCACCGTGGCTTACGTTGATATCCCAAACTTGCTTTTACGGCCAGCCTCTCGACTGCCTCAGCTTATGCCTAACCAACCCCGTAAAGAGGAAGTGTGGGGGCAAGAGTCTCCTGTTCGCCACCAAACCGCGAAGCGAGAACCCCCCATCATGTTTCACCTAGCGGATGACCTTTTGTACGTGCGTCTCCCTCGAAGTGGACATTGTACACATATTTTAATATGTACATTTGTTGCAGGTGACAGTTTGGAGGGATCCAACTGGATTCCTCACCTGTATTGACTTATTTACAAATATTGTAATATATACTATTATCATATGATATATGATGATTTGGATGCCGTGATTGATGTATTTAGTGTTGTTGCAGCATTGGGTCTATTTTGGAATTTTAAAAATATTAAAGTGATGATTTCCAAATTTAAAAAAGGATTTTCATAGTGACTTTGAAAATAGATGTTTTATAAATTTTAAAGTGTTAAAGGAATGAATTTATTTTAAATAAACAAAAGTTATAATTTTTATGTTATAAAAATTATGATTTTGGGAAAGATAATCAGAATATGATTTTTGAAATGTGAAGTTAACTATTTTGTGAAATAGTGTAAATGGAGATTTTTGAATTTATTACAAATGTATGTATATAAGATTTATAAAACTAAATTTTTATAAATCGAAATAATGGAATTATAAAGAGTTTTTATAAATGTTTAAAATAAAGTTACAATTGGATTTTATATGTGAATAAGGTTTATAATTTGTGAAGTTATAAATGGATGAATTTGTAAATAAATGATTTATAAGTAATTAACTTATAATTTGGATTTTGGCATGTAATTGAGGTATATATCAAATTGATTAACAAAGGGAATTTATAAGTTGAAGTTTTTATTAAACATAAATGTGATGTATAAACATTGTTTTATAAAAGTGAAATCAATTTAAATTGATAAACTAGATATGGTTTTTATTAAAGGAATTTCATCCACGATTTTGGATAGTGGATAATCCCTTAATTAAATGTGCAATAGTATTGAGTTGGGCAAATGAATTATATCCACGATTCTGGACAGTGGATTATCCTTAATATAAATGTGTAGAAATATTAAATTTGGTAAACGATTTGTATTCATGATTTTGGACAGTGAATAATATATTAAATAAATGTTTTAAAAAGTGATATTTTAAATGGAGTTAAATGGTTTAAAGATGTTTTAAAATGTGTTAAGTAGAAACCATAGATTTCAACATTCATTGTTAAAATAAACATTTTCGAGAAATAAGGAAATGATGGACTATTACACTATTGTTATGGTAAATAATTCCTGAAGGAAATGTTTTGTATAGTATATGGTATTTATATATCTATCTTATTTTTAAATCCCTATACTAGTGATTTTCGGTTGTTGTAACGATGTTTTATGCAACGTTCGTTTTAACCCAAATAAAAGATATTAAAGAGAATGTTTTCCTTGTAGAATAAAATATATACTTAATCGTGATTTAAGTATATGTAATATTTTCTAAATGTTGAAAATTAATAGAATTGTGAATTAGTTATTATTAAATAAGCATATGGAAATGTTTAGCAATATTGAAAAGTTAAATGGTTTGAAACATATCTTTTTGAAGATAATTTGAAGTGAATATTTGGCAAGTAATTTAATTAATAAAAGATTTATAAAAGGGCCTAGTGATTGTTATGGTGCTGAATGTTTGGTTGTTTGTTTTGATAGTTTAATAACCGACTATCAAACTTTGCCATTTTAGTTCCTCGACTTGATGTGGGAACTATTTAGTCGTACACTTAGTACGCAGCGTTCTATGTAGGCGTGATTATTGTTTGTGTTGCGGATGATGATTCGTATTGTGCGGAATATTACTCCAATCTATCGAGCTTCCTTCTTGGCCCATAGGATAACAAGTTGAATGTTGGAGATATTATAAGTCTATGAGACTTAGTTGCTATGTGAGGTTGAGAAACACTTTTGCATTGTTGGTGCGAAGAGACCGGGATCAGATTTATCTGAAAACCACTTCGGACCAACGTATATGCGACGATTGTGCAGGTTGCTTGTGATGATATTGATATTCAGGATTTTCATTGTGGGGGGCTACTTTTTGATCGTTTGGGGTTAAAATCCCAATATACATCCAGTAGCAGTGGTCTCTTCATTATGAAATATGCAATGTGAGGACTATTCGCTACTAATCCTAGGGATTTCCCGACAGGATGTGGTAGGAAAGTACATTCGGTTTGTCCTGTTCCTGGACAACTTGTATGGATGTTTGTCTGACATTGAATTTCTATAGATTACGTACATCAGTTTTTACAAACATACATGAGTGACGGCGGAGAAGGTAACTTCTCTTAGCTTAACACCCTCCTTGAGACGTATGAGCTTAAAGGTTGTATTTTTATGGAAGGCAATTAGTAGTCAACAAGAATTGACCATGTGGCATTCAAAGTGATGTGATTGTGATTTGTGGAAGGTAATCGTTACCTCTAACCTCATCAACCGAAAATGACCAAAACAGGGTTAGAAGCGGCAAGGCTAAGTGGGTCATTCCCAAGTCGGGTATGATCATCCTCTTCTAGATATATCTTTACAAGCTATGATGTCGTGTATCTGATTAATGTGGTTTGTATGCTTAGGGGCCCTTGGTAAAGGTCGGTAATGACCGGAGTATGACATATTCGGTACCATCTAGTTATAGAGGTGGGTCAGTCTTGTGTTGGTAGAGGAACTTTGTGATGGTTTCTTGGTATGTTCTTCTAGAGACGTACAACCGAAAGGTAGTCCCTTCACTTGGTCGTTTGTATGGAAATCCACACTCCACTATGTACTTACCATTTTGATTGTATTACCCATTTTGGGCTATATGTTGGAATTTAACCAACGTAACAATTTTAGCTATGATTATTATTATTTGTATATACTAGACACTAGTATAATATCAAATGAGTTTGATATGAGATGTTTTAGTTATCGTAAGGTAAAAACATGTCTGTGTTTATGTTTGTCTTACGAGATACTTTTGTTTTGATAAAGAAAAAGTTTGGTAATTTAATAAATTCAGTTTAGTGTGTTTCTCACACTGGTTTACCATACTGATCCAGACGTTCTTCTCTTTCAATGCTCGGGTCAGATTGAGTATATTTACAGGTTCCAGAGTATATTTACAGGTTCAGATTGGTGCTTTTGGAGCTTTAACAGGAGAGCTGGAGATCTTCATTTTGTATACACATATCTGTTTTGGTTATTGATTGTCTGCTACATTGCTTAGTTGTTTAAATTATCAGCGATTGTGAAGACAGGTTATTATAAGTGTCCAAGCTGATAACTATTGTTTGATTGTTGAACTCTGATTGATGTATGTATATACAATTTCTGTTTTGTGAAGATCATTGATATAATATTATATGTTTTCTGTTGCGATGTGAGATTCTGTATTGTTCTGTTTGGTTCTATATTCTTTCTTTCTTCTCTTCTCTTCTTCTCTCTTCTTTTCTTTCTCTTGACTTTCCGTCAATCTATGTTTTTTGGATCGGACATGTGTGGTTTATGGTTGATTCAAAGGGTAAGGATTTGCGGTTCGTCGTAGTAATGGTGGTGGAAGGACAATTTAATGTAGATGGAGTTCATTGGTGAAAAAATGATGGCTGTAGAAGATTGTTTTCGAAGATATTTTCTTTAACTACCACGGAAGCTCAACCTTTAATGCTTGCGGAAGGGTAGTTCCGGTTGACTTTTCTTCTATGAGAAGTAAACGTGATGGATCCAATCGTTTTGAAAGGTTTGACCTATGCTAAAGGGGTAGTGTTAGTGGAAACCTTAACTTTCATTTCCTATGGAAGCGTGCAATGCTTGCGGTACCCATCTAATTCCCTTGGAATCTATTTTTAATGCCTTCGAAACACTCTTTTTGAGTCATGATGGAACCCCTTTACAATACTTGCCAAATCCCTATGAAGAACATTTTTCGTGGTTTTTCAGTGCGTTCACTTGATGCTTTCGGAAACTTTCTTTTTACGATTCTAAATGCCCTTTTTTCATGCCTTCACATTTGAGTGCCTATGGTTAACATTTTGGCCCCCTCACCTTGTATGAAAGAAGCTTTTGTTCTTTAGGATAAAAATCCAAGAATTCTCTTTTGCATTGTTTCATCCTCAATGGTGTTCCTTACCAATCTTATTTTATTACAGGTACAAAGTAAACAACATTTTTTATTATTAATTTGAAATTTATATAAGAATATGTTCAGTAGTTTGTCCATATTATTGGGGATAATATTAGAATTCCTAATAATAGAATTCTAGAAATCTAAATCTAGGAATAATGGAAATTAATTGATCATCATATGAGGATAATAACCAATGGGATATCCATAGTTGGGAACGATTAAAGATTGGAAATTCTTGTCTGAAAAATAATAGAAGTCCCGAGATCCAACATTGGTAATGATGAGAAGATTAGAAATCCGACTATGGTTATTAATAGAAGACGAGAAATCTAATTATGGAATTAATAATAGCAGGCCAAAAATCTAAATCTAGCATTAATAATAGAAGTTTAGAAACCCTCCCCTGGAAATAACTAATAGAAGACCAAGAACAATCGTCTGGTAATAATAAAATATCAGAAATCATCAGCTGGAAATAAGTTATAAAAGACCAAGAATCATCATTTGGAGTCAAATAATTGGAGTTTAGAAATCCTTATTTGGAAATAATAGAAAATATAAAACCTAAACTCGGATATTGATAAGTATAGTCCAGAAGTTGATGGTAGAAGACCCAAGGCCCAGATTCATGTGTTGGTAAGAAGATTTGGAAATTATCATCTAGAAGTTAGTGGAAGACCAGAAGTCCATAATAGAGGTCTTGAATCAATAATAGAAGTCCAAAACCCGAATTCGAGTATTAATGAGTGAAGTCCAGAAATTAATAGTAAAAGACCCGAAACCCAGATTTAGGTATTAATAAGTGTGGTCTAGAAATCATCTTCTGGAAATTAGCCTAATGCCATATATTCATATCTAATAATGAATGTAATCTAGGTATTATCGTCCGGCAATAAGATTAGAAATCCATTCTTGATAACAAGAAAGAAAGTTTAGAAATCATTATTTGAATAATAGGAGTTTAGAACTTCTTATATGAGCCTTTTGTAACATCCCGGAATTTTTAACACGGGATTTGTGAACATTTAATTCATTTTAAATGTTTACTATGGGTTTAAGATTTATTTTAAACTAAAGGAATTGGTTTAAATTATATTAACAAGTTAAAATTTCTAAGGTGTGGATTTAATTTGAAAATTGAACAATAATAATATATTATTCAGAATTGAAATAAAAGAAATTCTGGATGTAAATAGTGATAAGAAAAGTTTTAAAAATTTATCTTGGGCTATTTGGGTGTAAATAGCATGGTGGAAATTTTAGATGAATTTTGAGGTCAATAAATTAATATTTGGAATTTTATAATAATTTAGGAATGAATTTAATATTATTAAATATTGCAATTAATCCGATTTAGGTCCAGAATAAGCCAGAATGATTTTTAATGTGTTTATAAATTTTATATGAATTATTGTTAAGCTAATAAAATTTTAAAAGTGGAAGTTTTGACTGATTTCGATAATTTCGAAAATTGCTTAATTTAATAGACGAGTTAAAATAGCCTTCCGGGGCACAGTCTCGGAATTCTACGAAACTAGTTCCATTGGATCCGTAATAGTTAGTTATTATCGGATTTCAATTTTCGTGACAATCGGAGTTGTCGTTTGACCCCGGCAGCTCGAAACGCATCGAAATCGTTTTAATCGATTTAATTTCAAATTGAACGTTTAATTTCGTAACTCGTGCATACGATTGAATTAGCTTACGAAACATGTTCCATTGTGTCCGGAACGTTGAAAAACCCCAGGATAGCCTGTTGGAACGTGAGATTTGGAGTTCGTTTGCATACGTTGTTAAATTGAGGATTTTATTAATTAAATATTATTAAACAATATATATATATTATATTATCGTTCAAACCCTAGTAACTTCGTAGCCGCCGTTACTTATATTTTCAATGGCCGGTAAGCTTCCATCTTCTTCTTTAAATTCCTCCTTATCCACGCAACGATTCGTGAAATTTTCTACATGGAAATCGAAGAGCGTGACACCAACTTCATATCCTTACGGTGAATCTTGTTGTAGTCGTCGTATGGGGCTACAATGTTGTCGCGTGCGCCATGAGTTCGGCCACATTTCACGAAGTCCACGGTGGACCGAGCTCCTCCTGGGTTGGGCCGAAGGTGGTGTTGTCGAAGAGCTTCGACGTGGAGTAGCTGGATCGTCGTTGAACGCAAGGGAGAGGGCGCGATTTCAAACCCTAATTGGCAAGCTATGGGTTCTTTTTTTTGCGTGTGTTCCTGTATGTTGCGTTCGAGAGGGAGAAGGAGCGGGTCTTGGGCCGTGTCTTGTTTTGGGTAAAATAAAATAAGATAAAGGAAATTGTTTTAAATTCAAATTCAAACCTTTAAATTTGAATAACTATTTCATATTGTATCAGAAATTTACGAAACTGGAAGCTTTGGAATCGCAGAGTCGAGCACTACGCGATGGTACAGATCCGGAGTCATTCCGGGCAAGTAGAAATTTAAGTTAAATCGAACGTCGTTCGGTTTAATTTGAATTTCGAACGCTCGCCGAAACTCAAGGTGAGTTATTCTCACTCACATCTGGAATGCTAGCTGATTTTAGTAGTTAATATTTAAATAACTGTGTGATTGGTTGAAATGTTATTTATATCAGCCTGGATTGATATTTATATATGTGATATGCTAATATTTGTGGATGCAGGGAAAAACAGGTTGGAGGAATCCAGCTGGATTCCTCACAATGTAGTAATATTTTTATAGTTGATAATAATGCCTGTTTATATATTGTGATTGATAAATGTTGGAATTAAATTGTATTGTGATATGGTGGTATAAACTAACCCAGAACGTTAATTATAAAGAAATTTGGAGTTTTAATTATAAGAAATTAAATCGGGTTCCAAAAGAAATTAAGAAATTAATAAAGAAGTAATTTATAGGGAATACCAACATTGGAATCAGTTTGGATGGAAAACTGAAATTAAATTTGTATTGGATGTTGCAGAATAAATTATAAATCCAAAATCTAATTTAAAAGAATAATTGAATTTTAGAAAAATAAGTGATATTATTGAATAATGAATTAAAAAGAATTAAAATTTGAAATCTATTTAGAATGGAAATTGAAAATTTGTGAAATCTGAAATGGTAATCAAAGATAAATGTTATTAATTGAAAAATTGGGAAAATAAATTTATGTTATTCAAAATATGAAAATAAATTGAAATAAATTGGACAGGAATCGAGAGAAGGATTTCTTTGATGTTTAAGTGGAAATGAGATTTCCTGGAGAAAAAAACCCAAGTTCGAGTTTAAACTGTTTTTATAAGAAGAAAGTTCAAAAGGTTAAGCTGGTTTAAAAAGAGTGGTTTTGAAATTTACCATTTTAAAGTAATTATTTGCATATTAGCAATAGTAAATTTTATAAATACCTTAATAATTATCTTTACAAATGGACTTTCGCTTAAAGCTAGTTTCTTGAATAAAGTTGTTGAAATTTATTAATTTCTTTAAAAACTCTACCTTTTTAATTATTGTATAACTAAAACCTTATTTCAACCAAGTATATTTTATATAATAGTTTTGTTTTAAATATTTTGAAATTTTATTTGAGTAAACAATTAGTAGTAAATTTACCTATTTTAAAGCATATATTTTAAACTAAAATGTTTTAAATTGTTTTTAAATCTAAACTGTTTTGGACTTGGTTATTTCCAATGGGAATATATGGTAAATGATTTACCTTGTAAAGGAGAAATTTTGGGAAATGGTTTCAAATGAGTTTTGGAAAATTTGAAAATATATCTTTCAAAGATATTTGAGGCAAGTAAATAATGTGGGAATTATTTATTGTGTGATGGATGCTTATGGTTGTTTACGAATATAAATTGATAGTTAAATCACCGACTATCAATATTGGACAATGCGTTGATCGTTTCGAAGAGACCGGGATCGAGATTTATTTCTCGAAAACCACTTCGATCCGATTTGTACGTTTCGTGCGAAAAACGTGTTCGGAGTCGAAGATGGAGCAGTAAAGTTCAAGGGCTAGTCGCTACTAATCCTGAGGATATTTCCAAAATGGATGTAGTAGGAGTAGTGCCTTCGGTTCCGTTCGAACCCGGGACGGACTTGTATGGATGAATGCTTGCGAATCATCGTCAGGTGGACGATGGGCATTCTAAGTGAAAACGTTCTAAAGGTAACGTTTAGCCTCAAGCCTCATCAACCGGGAATGACTGAAAATCAGGGGATATGCAGCAAGGTTAGGTGGGTCATGCCCAAGCAGGACAAGATATTTCCCCTGTCTAGATGTCCCTTTTTACTTCGGCTTAGTGGGTGGTTGGTCGCGCCAACCACGGGGTTTATTTTGTTCGAGACTGTTTAGTAAGGAATGGTTCCGGCCTTGTGTTGCAGGGGATGAAGGGAGTAATCCTCGGTACGGTGATCTAGGCCCCGTACTGTGACAGGTGGTACCCCAGTGCCTAGTCATTGTTGGAAATCCATTTTCCCTACGAGCCTTGTACGAGTTTTGTTTGTATTACCCACTTTTGTGGCTAGTAGCTGGAATTTAATAGATGTAACAATTTCGGCTATTTTATAAGTATTTGTAAATAGACCCTATTATAATATCAGAGGATTTCTATAAAAGTGTTTTAGCTATCGTAAGGTAAAAACCCGACATGTTTATTTGTGGCGTGGTCTTACGAGATGCTTTTGTTTTCAAAGGATTTTGGAACTTTAATAATCAATTTGGATGCATATTTATTATCAGCTGGTATTCCAGACTGACTCGGGTGTTATTTCATTATAATGCTCGGGTCAGACCGAGTATTATTTATACAGGACTTGATGCTTTGGAGCAGGAGAGGAGCTGGAGCCCGAGACGTATGATCTATATATATATGTATAGTCCGCTGCTGTGATTGTATGGAATGTCTGAGTGGTAATTTGATGTATATGAACTCTGATGATGTGATGTATAAAAAGTTATAGATTTCATTTTGTGTAAAGTTCTATATTCATTATTATAGTTTATTCCGCTGCGATTGTGAGATTCTGTTATTGTTTAGTCTCTTCTTCTTCTATCTCTTCTTCTTTAACCCTAATGGTTCGTAATTCTGTGCCACTTGAGTTAATAGAGGTAGAATAGTGTTGATTCAAGGGGTACGGATTTGCGGGCTGTCACACTTGGTATCAGAGCTTAGGTTGGCGACAACCTAGGCTTTGGTGGGGTAATTACTCATCTAATAGAGTCGATAGTACTCTATAATGAGCTGAGAGTAATAATAGATATGAGAGCGTACTTGTTAGTGGATATAAAAATTATTTTTATACTGTGTTGACTTATCGGTTGAGTGTTTATGAATTCTGGTCGGTACGGGAAGTACAACCGTATCGATAGGGGTTTCTAAACTCTTGAACAAGATAAACCGACATAGAATTGTTTTTAAAGATGGGTAAATGAAATAATTTTTCCCAAAATTATATTTTGATATAAAAGAATTGATTTTCTAGCATATTATATATTGGGTGTTTGTTGGTTGTTAATACCATGATCAAGTAAGAATCTTGAATTTGATCAAAATTTGAAATGATAAGCTAATAAGAGTGTAAAATATTAAAATGGTTTATAACCCAATAGGATTAATTAAATATGTTGTGAGTAAGAAGTGAAATTAAAATTTGAATTGAACCAGAATTTAAATCCCGGAAGTTTTGGAAAGGATTTTAAAGGTAATGGAAATAAAAGGGTTTGGGAAATTTAAAATCCTGGGAAGGTTTGAAATGTTTTCCAATGTATTGAAGGTAATGATGAAACATTATTTTGAGTAATATGTTTGAATGGAAACTGTTTTGAAATGAATTTGGGAATGTAAAAAGCACTGAACTCACTTCAGCGCTGGAAAATAATCCTGATGATGCTGGCCACATCATTAGAATTCATTTTCGAGTTTCTAAAGTGATGGATTGCTTCCCTAGTATTTGGTTATGGTATTGTTTGGACTAGTTGGGTATAACAATTGTTTTGGACATGCCAAAAATGGGAAATTTGTTTTGGTATAAACAAATTGCTTTGGAAAATCTGGTGATTTAATTGATATATCAAATAGGTCTATATTTGATATATTTTAAAATGATTTTGGAAATAAAAACCGGGTAAATTGAATTCTGGGAGAATCCTAATTAAATAATGTGTAAACTTTAAATAAATTAACTATTGAACTCATTTTGGTGATGAGATGCTATTAAGAGGAAAGGAAATGAAAATTTAAATCTTGAAATTAAAATTTAACTTGAGTAATTGGAAGTGAATAAATATGTTGAAGTAAATGGAAATTTGAATTTAACTTGGATAGATAAAATGAATTGAACTTAAATAAAGTTAATTTGAATTAAATTAAAATGTAAGATGACCTTGCGATTGAGGGTCATTGTGAAATGAATTGAACTCCTGAGCTATCAGGTGTTATGCTTATAGGTTGAAACTATGGAATTTGGAATTGTGATTATAAAATGTAGATCGGTTAAAGGAGAGCTATACAAGCTTTTAAATAAATAAGTTGGAGAACTTATAAATTGAAAGTGAGATTATAATCACAGCTGGAAATAGTGGAATGGTATGGTGAATTCAAATCTAATTTTAGGTGAAATGTGAATTGAGTAAAAGTAAAGTGGGATATAAAGAAGTGAATGAACTTCACTTAGTAAACAAGTTTTGAACTTGTATATATGGGGAATTAAAATTGAATTTGAAATTAAATTAAATCTGGATGAATTGGAATTAAAGTAAATTGGATATAAGGTGAAATGAAAAATTGTTTATAATTGCATAATGAAGATCATATCCTTAAGTTGTTAAGTTATATAATTTAAATTTGAGATTATAAATTAGAAAATAGATTTGAGTAAGCGATCTAAATTTTTGAATGTAAGTAAAATTGAAATTCATTAATGAAAAGAGTGAATGGTGTAGCAAATTCAAAATTTGTACATAAATGTAATGTAAAGTGGGAACATAAATGTGGATGTTCTTAAGTGGCAATAAGTCTTGAACTTAGGTATGGGGAGAATAAAATTTGTTTTGGTAATGAGATTGAAATTGAATTTAAGTTGAGTAATAAACAATATTGAAAGAAATTTAAATTCTATTTGAAGAAGTATAAGGAAAGGTAGGAATTTAAATTGTTAAATAGAATAATGGGAAAATGGTGATATTATAAATGGATTCAGAGTAAATTGGGAAGGTGAATTAAAAACCTAATATGGATTAGCTTATTGACTAAATTGAATTACAATTAATTGGAATTTGTATTGTAATGGAGAATTTTGATAGTTTAGTCAAGTTTGGGAAGTAAATAAAGATCCAGTTTGGATTGGGATTTAATTTTGGTAATAAATATTGGAGGTGTGAATGATTAATGGAATTTGAATATATTAATAATGATTTGAATTGTGAATAAAATTCAAATGAGTGAAGAAAAAAAAATGGTCTCTTTGTTAATAAAATAAACTTAATATGGATTGAATTAATAAACAAAGAGAATTCAAATTTATAAATAGATTGGAATTGGTTGAATGAGAATCAAATGGAAATAAAAACTGATATAAGAAGATAATAAAGGTATTGTGAAAGAACTTAAGTATCTTGAAGGTAAAACAAAATGATTGTGAATAGTTTTATTAAGTACTCTTGAATGAAATTTGTTAGAAAATAAAAATCTGAATTGCAAGTGAAATGATATTAATTAATTATTGTGATAAATTAAAGATGTATGAGTTGTCAATAATCTAGAATGGAATGATATTCATATACATCTATTGGACAATGAATTGGAAATATAAGATTTGAGATATAATTCGATGATTGTGATAAAGCAAGAATGTTTGGACTGTAAATAAAATAGAATTAAATGCTATTAATTTGAACTTAAACAATGATCTTGAAGTGTGAATAAGAAATTGATTAATAAATTGAAATGGAATAAGCATGTTTGGATTATGAACTATGAAGAATTGAATAAATTAATATAAATTTAAGTAGAATAAATTCTAATGGTTAAAAGCTTAAGTGGTGATTATTTTGGCTTGAATGACATGAGAAATTGTAGATATTAAAAGTTAGTGGTTTAAGTAACAACTAAGTTGGTTTTGAATAAATGGAAATAAATTAGAATTGTATTAAATAATTTTGTATATTAATACAAGTGAATCATAAAAGAAATGTGAGTGTTTCAAATTGGAAATAAGAATTTGATTGTAAATCAAATTAAATAGTGTTGCATATAAATGAATTAAAGCACCTATTCATAATATTGAAGTGAATATGAATGAGTTGTCTTATTGTATTCAAAATTGAATTGGTTTTTTTTTTTTTTTTTTTTTATTGATGGGAAGGGATTGGAAATTTCTCAAGTGACTTTACATATGAATGAAAATGGATTACCATAGTAATGCAAATGCTCCAAAATTCGAAATAAGAATTTGGTGTGAATCAATGTCATATTGAAATGGAAACTAATTGGTGGAAATAAAATGGAGTACTTGAATTTAAATCTTTCAAGTGGGAAAAAAAGAATGAAGTTAGACTTGAACAAGAGTTGTGAAAGGTGATTGACATCTTTAAATTGTAAATAAAGTATGGTAACATTGTTAAACTAAGAAATTTGGGTTTGTAGTGAGAGTTTAAACAATGTTGAAATTGTAAAATTGTTTATAAAGGTGGATAGCATGCATAATTATGGAAGTTGCTTGGTTTTGATTATGAAATGATATAAATTGAAAAAGAAGAATCTATATGTAAATCATTTGAGTTAACTTGGAGTTAGCATTGGAAAATGAACTTTGTGCATGTTATAAAACACAGTTTACTTATGAAATTATACAAAGTGTTGTTTGGAATAAAAATGGATATGTTGGTTTATATTTTATTGGTAATGTTGTTAAAAATGCTCATATCTTTAGAAACTAATGTGTTTGTTGAGTATAGCACAGGTGCGGGAGGCGTTCGAGAGAGTGGGAGCGCATATATGCGATATATTAGCCGCTTGCTTTTAAAAATTTGCTAAAAGGTACGCCTACGCAAATATAATTGGGAAAATGATATATATATTGTGTTATATTTTGGTTTCCGGCCGTGTGGGCCGATGTATATATATTTGTGTATCCTGCGATATCGCAGAAGCTCCTCCGTACAGGGGAGACTCTGCCAAAATTTTCCGTAAATTTTGGGAGTTAGAAAATTTTTGGAAATTTTGAAAATTTGAAATTAACTTGGAAGGTTATAAGTCAAAATTAAAGGCTTTAGGGTAAATAAAGCAAATGATTTTAAAATGGAATTGAAACTTTTTGGGGAAGTGAATGTAAGCTTTTAACTAAGCAAATGGGATAAGTAAATGAGTTTGAGAGTATTTTCTACCTTATACAAATTTCGGGGACGAAATTTTTATAAGAGGGGAGGAATGTAACATCCCGGAATTTTTAACACGGGATTTGTGAACATTTAATTCATTTTAAATGTTTACTATGGGTTTAAGATTTATTTTAAACTAAAGGAATTGGTTTAAATTATATTAACAAGTTAAAATTTCTAAGGTGTGGATTTAATTTGAAAATTGAACAATAATAATATATTATTCAGAATTGAAATAAAAGAAATTCTGGATGTAAATAGTGATAAGAAAAGTTTTAAAAATTTATCTTGGGCTATTTGGGTGTAAATAGCATGGTGGAAATTTTAGATGAATTTTGAGGTCAATAAATTAATATTTGGAATTTTATAATAATTTAGGAATGAATTTAATATTATTAAATATTGCAATTAATCCGATTTAGGTCCAGAATAAGCCAGAATGATTTTTAATGTGTTTATAAATTTTATATGAATTATTGTTAAGCTAATAAAATTTTAAAAGTGGAAGTTTTGAGTGATTTCGATAATTTCGAAAATTGCTTAATTTAATAGACGAGTTAAAATAGCCTTCCGGGGCACAGTCTCGGAATTCGACGAAACTAGTTCCATTGGATCCGTAATAGTTAGTTATTATCGGATTTCAATTTTCGTGACAATCGGAGTTGTCGTTTGACCCCGGCAGCTCGAAACGCATCGAAATCGTTTTAATCGATTTAATTTCAAATTGAACGTTTAATTTCGTAACTCGTGCATACGATTGAATTAGCTTACGAAACCTGTTCCATTGTGTCCGGAACGTTGAAAAACCCCAGGATAGCCTGTTGGAACGTGAGATTTGGAGTTCGTTTGCATACGTTGTTAAATTGAGGATTTTATTAATTAAATATTATTAAACAATATATATATATTATATTATCGTTCAAACCCTAGTATCTTCGTAGCCGCCGTTACTTATATTTTCAATGGCCGGTAAGCTTCCATCTTCTTCTTTAAATTCCTCCTTATCCACGCAACGATTCGTGAAATTTTCTACATGGAAATCGAAGAGCGTGACACCAACTTCATATCCTTACGGTGAATCTTGTTGTAGTCGTCGTATGGGGCTACAATGTTGTCGCGTGCGCCATGAGTTCGGCCACGTTTCACGAAGTCCACGGTGGACCGAGCTCCTCCTGGGTTGGGCCGAAGGTGGTGTTGTCGAAGAGCTTCGACGTGGAGTAGCTGGATCGTCGTTGAACGCAAGGGAGAGGGCGCGATTTCAAACCCTAATTGGCAAGCTATGGGTTCTTTTTTTTGCGTGTGTTCCTGTATGTTGCGTTCGAGAGGGAGAAGGAGCGGGTCTTGGGCCGTGTCTTGTTTTGGGTAAAATAAAATAAGATAAAGGAAATTGTTTTAAATTCAAATTCAAACCTTTAAATTTGAATAACTATTTCATATTGTATCAGAAATTTACGAAACTGCAAGCTTTGGAATCGCAGAGTCGAGCACTACGCGATGGTACAGATCCGGAGTCATTCCGGGCAAGTAGAAATTTAAGTTAAATCGAACGTCGTTCGGTTTAATTTGAATTTCGAACGCTCGCCGAAACTCAAGGTGAGTTATTCTCACTCACATCTGGAATGTTAGCTGATTTTAGTAGTTAATATTTAAATAACTGTGTGATTGGTTGAAATGTTATTTATATCAGCCTGGATTGATATTTATATATGTGATATGCTAATATTTGTGGATGCAGGGAAAAACAGGTTGGAGGAATCCAGCTGGATTCCTCACAATGTAGTAATATTTTTATAGTTGATAATAATGCCTGTTTATATATTGTGATTGATAAATGTTGGAATTAAATTGTATTGTGATATGGTGGTATAAACTAACCCAGAACGTTAATTATAAAGAAATTTGGAGTTTTAATTATAAGAAATTAAATCGGGTTCCAAAAGAAATTAAGAAATTAATAAAGAAGTAATTTATAGGGAATACCAACATTGGAATCAGTTTGGATGGAAAACTGAAATTAAATTTGTATTGGATGTTGCAGAATAAATTATAAATCCAAAATCTAATTTAAAAGAATAATTGAATTTTAGAAAAATAAGTGATATTATTGAATAATGAATTAAAAAGAATTAAAATTTGAAATCTATTTAGAATGGAAATTGAAAATTTGTGAAATCTGAAATGGTAATCAAAGATAAATGTTATTAATTGAAAAATTGGGAAAATAAATTTATGTTATTCAAAATATGAAAATAAATTGAAATAAATTGGACAGGAATCGAGAGAAGGATTTCTTTGATGTTTAAGTGGAAATGAGATTTCCTGGAGAAAAAAACCCAAGTTCGAGTTTAAACTGTTTTTATAAGAAGAAAGTTCAAAAGGTTAAGCTGGTTTAAAAAGAGTGGTTTTGAAATTTACCATTTTAAAGTAATTATTTGCATATTAGCAATAGTAAATTTTATAAATACCTTAATAATTATCTTTACAAATGGACTTTCGCTTAAAGCTAGTTTCTTGAATAAAGTTGTTGAAATTTATTAATTTCTTTAAAAACTCTACCTTTTTAATTATTGTATAACTAAAACCTTATTTCAACCAAGTATATTTTATATAATAGTTTTGTTTTAAATATTTTGAAATTTTATTTGAGTAAACAATTAGTAGTAAATTTACCTATTTTAAAGCATATATTTTAAACTAAAATGTTTTAAATTGTTTTTAAATCTAAACTGTTTTGGACTTGGTTATTTCCAATGGGAATATATGGTAAATGATTTACCTTGTAAAGGAGAAATTTTGGGAAATGGTTTCAAATGAGTTTTGGAAAATTTGAAAATATATCTTTCAAAGATATTTGAGGCAAGTAAATAATGTGGGAATTATTTATTGTGTGATGGATGCTTATGGTTGTTTACGAATATAAATTGATAGTTAAATCACCGACTATCAATATTGGACAATGCGTTGATCGTTTCGAAGAGACCGGGATCGAGATTTATTTCTCGAAAACCACTTCGATCCGATTTGTACGTTTCGTGCGAAAAACGTGTTCGGAGTCGAAGATGGAGCAGTAAATTTCAAGGGCTAGTCGCTACTAATCCTGAGGATATTTCCAAAATGGATGTAGTAGGAGTAGTGCCTTCGGTTCCGTTCGAACCCGGGACGGACTTGTATGGATGAATGCTTGCGAAACATCGTCAGGTGGACGATGGGCATTCTAAGTGAAAACGTTCTAAAGGTAACGTTTAGCCTCAAGCCTCATCAACCGGGAATGACTGAAAATCAGGGGATATGCAGCAAGGTTAGGTGGGTCATGCCCAAGCAGGACAAGATATTTCCCCTGTCTAGATGTCCCTTTTTATTTCGGCTTAGTGGGTGGTTGGTCGCGCCAACCACGGGGTTTATTTTGTTCGGGACTGTTCAGTAAGGAATGGTTCCGGCCTTGTGTTGCAGGGGATGAAGGGAGTAATCCTCGGTACGGTGATCTAGGCCCCGTACTGTGACAGGTGGTACCCCAGTGCCTAGTCATTGTTGGAAATCCATTTTCCCTACGAGCCTTGTACGAGTTTTGTTTGTATTACCCACTTTTGTGGCTAGTAGCTGGAATTTAATAGATGTAACAATTTCGGCTATTTTATAAGTATTTGTAAATAGACCCTATTATAATATCAGAGGATTTCTATAAAAGTGTTTTAGCTATCGTAAGGTAAAAACCCGACATGTTTATTTGTGGCGTGGTCTTACGAGATGCTTTTGTTTTCAAAGGATTTTGGAACTTTAATAATCAATTTGGATGCATATTTATTATCAGCTGGTATTCCAGACTGACTCGGGTGTTATTTCATTATAATGCTCGGGTCAGACCGAGTATTATTTATACAGGACTTGATGCTTTGGAGCAGGAGAGGAGCTGGAGCCCAAGACGTATGATCTATATATATATGTATAGTCCGCTGCTGTGATTGTATGGTATGTCTGAGTGGTAATTTGATGTATATGAACTCTGATGATGTGATGTATAAAAAGTTATAGATTTCATTTTGTGTAAAGTTCTATATTCATTATTATAGTTTATTCCGCTGCGATTGTGAGATTCTGTTATTGTTTAGTCTCTTCTTCTTCTATCTCTTCTTCTTTAACCCTAATGGTTCGTAATTCTGTGCCACTTGAGTTAATAGAGGTAGAATAGTGTTGATTCAAGGGGTACGGATTTGCGGGCTGTCACACCTTTTGTTCTGCACCATTCTTTGGACTTCGATTATTCGAATCTTTTGCTTTGCAGCACCTCTCTAGTTCCAGGTACCTGATTCTTTTGATATGCACTACCCTTTTTGTATATTGTCAATGTTTTTGTGTGCCACTTCTCGGGCTTGGACGTCTTAGTCTATTGTAGTCCGGTGCACTTGATTAGCTTATCCATAAGCAAGACTCGAGATTTACCCAACCTCCATCTAGGAGGCACTTCAACCAGGCCTTATAGGAGGGGCTGAAGGCTTGTCCGTTGCCTTGACCAGGCCATGGCATGGCAGGATTAAGGACTTACACCGTCCTCCCTATAGGAGATGCTCCAGCCAAGCCTTATAGGAGGGACAAAAGGCTAGTCGGTGCCTTGACTGGCCATGGCATGGTGCATTCAAGGGCTTGCTCCATCCCCCCTCCAGAGGGTGCCTTGATCTGGCCATAGCGTGGCGAGATCAAGGGCTTGCAGGTACTTCAACTTGGCCATATGTGGCATGGATAAAGAATTACTCTAACATCCCTCCAGGAGGCGCTTTGACCTGGCCTTCTTGGTGCGGACAAAAGCTTATTACCATTTAAGGTAATTTACAAATTTAAGGAGAATTCTACTCCCGACCATGTAGATTTTCTTATAAAAGAGGTTCTTTATTCATCTAATGTTGGAAAATACGGTCGTAAATGTTTCACATTTCATGTCCTAGGAACCATATTGTCATCCGATCGACATATTTGTAAGCTCCCAAAGGAATTACTTTACACACAATTTGAGGACCCTCCAGTTTGGTCCCAGCGGTCCGTCTGTAGGATTTCTAGTATTTTCCATCATTTTTCGAAGCACTAGATGTCCTTCTTGAAATGATATTGCCTTTATGTTCGAGTTGCAGTATTTTGATATTCTTCTTTGATACTCGACAGTTCGAATAGCTGCTTCATTTTTTAGTCCATGTATGAAATACAATGACTCTTTTTTCAACTCTTGGTTTGGATCGAATGCGTATGCAATTCTTCGATGTGAAGGTGTTTCAATTTCGACTGGTAACATTGCTTCACACCCATACGATAGAGAGTAAGGGGTATGACCTGTAGCAGTTTTGGATACGATATGCCCATAATACAAGTAGTAATTTTTCCACACAATTTCGTTTAGTCTTATTCATACATTTTTTTTCAAGATGGTCTCAATAGTCTTGTTGGCTACTTCAATGAACCTATTAGCCTTTGGATGTACTATGGAAGAAAAACTTTTGATGATTCCATTCTTATGGCAGAATCGAGAAAAATCTTCACTTTCAAATTATGTTCCATTGTCATATATAATCTTTATGGGTTCTCGAATCTAGGGATGATGTTCTCAATAAAAAATCTAAGTGCTTTCTCAGAAGTGATTTTAGGAAGTGGTTCTGCTTCTACTCATTTAATAAAATAATCAATGGAGACAATGGGTATGCTTTGGCTCTCGTTTAGAATTTACAATTTTCCAATCAAATCGATTCCCCATATATCAAAGGGCCATGGACTGGAGATCGGGATTAATTTGATTGGTGGTAAATGGGGAATCTTTGAGTATTTTTGGCACCCTTCACATTTCTTTATGTGCTCTATAGCTTGAATTGTCATTTGAGGCCAATAGAAACATTGTCTCATTATTTTCTTAGCCAACTTTATCCCATTGAATGGTCTTCACAAAACCCCGCATGCGCTTCCTTTAGTAATTTCACCTCATCTTCAGAATTCACACATCTTAGGTAAGGAACAACATATCCTTTCTTATAAAGAATTCCATCCAAAATAGTGAAGGTCAGAGGTTGACGTCTGATTCTCCTAGCTTTCATTTTGTCAAATGGTAATATTCCATTGGTAAGATAATTTATACTAGGTGTCATCCAAGTGTTCTTGTAGCAATTATCTATTCTTGGATGAAGGGATCTTCATATGAAATTTCTTCATCAATTTCTCTTTCTTCTCTTTCTTGTGTCATGGCTTGGGATTTAGTTAAAGCCAATAGTTCTTTCCCTGGTTTGAGCATTTTCTCTTCAATACTGAGACATGCTTGATACCCTACTGGTATGATACGAGCTTCTAGAGCTCCTCTTGAATTAGCTAAATTTTTCTAACGAATCCACTTGAGAATTATCTCCCTTTGGGACTTGGTTTATAGAAAAATCTTCAAATAGGGTAAGCATTTTTAGCACCTTCTTAACATACAGGGACAGTCTAACATCTTTAGTCTGATATATCTGCTTTATCTAATTTACTATTAGTTGAGAGTCACTATAGATTTGAATTCGCTGGACCTTTAGTTGTAAGCCTAGAGTTAGTCCTGCCACCATCAATTCGTATACAGCTATGTTATTTGTTACAGGAAATCCTAGCTTCATTACATAGTGTAGGCGGTGTCCATCTGGTGTGATTATGACATATCCTGCTCCTGCTCCCTGCTCATTTGATTCCCCATCCGTAAATAGTTGCCATTTGGGATTTTGATATTTTTCTTTCTTGGACTGCTCTTTAACGGAGTTTTTACATTCATTTATAAAGTATGCTAATGCTTGTCCTTTGATTGTTGCTCATGGCGGAAATTCTATGTCATATTGGCCAAGTTCAATTCCCCATTTTACTAGCCTACCCGAAGTCTTTGGTTTACTGAAAACCTGCTTGAGTGGAAGGTTAGGAGATACTCTGATCGGATGTGCTTGGAAGTATGCCCTGATTTTCATGCTGTAAATATCAAACAATAAGCCAACTATTCTATGGCTGTGTATCGAACTTCGACATCCTTCAATCATCTGCTCACATAATAAATGGGAAGTCAAGTTTCATTTTCTTCTCTAGCTAGAACCTAACTAACTGCATGTTTTGAGACTGTCATATATATATATATATATATATATATAAGTATATGCTTTCTTCATTCTTAGGGCTGGATAATATTAGTGGTTTTTCTAAATGATTTTTTAATTCTTGGAAAGCTTTCTTACCGTCTTTTCCCTACCCGAAATTTTTTCTTTTCTTAATTACATTGAAGAATGGAATGCAAGCATCGGTTGCCTTGGAGATGAATCTTCCTAAAGATGCAATTATGTCATTCGAACTCAATTGTGTCTTCGCTTGCTTTGAGCTCGGCCATGTCTTTGGTAGCTTGGATCTAGTTTGGACTGGCTTCAGTCCCTCATGCACTAATAACGTAACCTAAGAACTTTTTGAAATAAATCTTGAAAGAACATTTCCAAGGATTTACTTTCATTTGATAACTTTGTAATACTCCAAATATTTCTTCAAGATCTTTAAGGTGACTCTCAACTTCATAGGAATTTACTAGCATATCATCCACGTAAACCTCCATATCTCGACCAATCTGTTCCTTGAGCATTCTATTGACTAATCTTTGGTAAGTAGTTTCTGCATTCTTTAGTCCAAAGGCATTGATTTATAATAGAAAGTTCGCCAATCCGTAATGAAGCTTGTATGTTCTTTGTTTGGCATGAACAGGGGTATTTTGATTATATCCTGAATAAGCATCCATGAGAGATAATAGCTTATGTTCGCTAGTTGCATCAACTAACTGGTCTATTCTAAGTAGCGAATAATAGTGATTCGGGGATTCTTTATTCAAATTAGTATAGTCCATGCAGGTTCTCCATTTTCCATTCAAATTTTTAACCAACACAGGGTTTGCTAGCCATTTTGGATAAAAAAATTATCGAATGAATCTGTATTCAAGTAGCCTTTTAACCTTTTCTTTCAAGGCGTCAGATCGAACTTTGTCAAACTGTCCTTTCTTTTGTCGAAGAGGAGTCACATTTGGGTTAATATTTAGTGCATGGCACATAATTGATGGGTCAATCCCAGCCATATCTGAATCGGTCCATGCAAGTACATCCTTGCTAGCTTTAGGAATTGAGTCAAGTCTGGTTTCAAGTTTTTCTCCAACTCTTTTGCCACTTTGACTATTTTGGTTGAATCAATTGAATCTGTACATATTTCTTTAAGATCCTCTGTAGGCTTTATCCTCTCCATTTCTCTTCGGCAATCCAATTCTATGATGATCCCACCTTCTTCTATAGAGTTAGCATTAGTCCTCATCCTCTTTCCTCCAGGTGAGATGTACCCTTCAAACACGCGTTTGTTTGTTTTTAATAGATCTTATTTTTTCTTCGAATGTTGGATGTAAAAATCCATCATCCAAAGGCTGAAAAATAGTAGATGAATCATAGTAAGAAGAGAATCCCTTTTGTATTAATTGAGAGTTGCAAAATAGATTTCACGGGATGTTACTCTAAAAATAACCTTTGGACTGAGTTGAAACCACTTTAAGCATAAAACAAGTGAGAAGAGTTCCAGCCAAACCTTTCGAAGAAATCGAAGGGATATTGCCATCAAAATTGGAAGTTTTAAGAACTTTTGAAGGTGTCGCAAGGTTTCTCCTAATCAATATCTAGAGGGTTCTTACCTTTCGAAGAAGATAAAAGAGTCGAGAGCAACCTTTCACCTTCATTAACAACCTTTCAATTAGATAAAGACCTTTCGATCAAGTCAAAGTCACACCTTCCAAAGACAATGAAGAATAGCTCTTTGAATATACGCCAAATTATTCGAAACCAATGGTTTCACCTTCTTTCAAATTGCTAGGAAGCAAGTATTAACTATGGCAACCCCTTCGAAAGTTACAGTAAGCATTTCAAATTAGTCGAAACCGATGTGGTCCAGGAAGGGTTCCGCATCAGATCAGAAATGAGAACATAAGGCGTAATTAACATCATCAAAACAAATGAATAATGGCTATCGACAAAGTCAAAAACACTCTTAAGATTACTTAAAGAAGTGGAGCGCCAGTGTACCATTCGACAAAGATGACAACATGATCAAGTCTCTCAGGAACCACCTTCCGACCCAGTCGAAAGCATCAAGGTTGAAAGGCACTAAGCTACATCTATAAATAAGACCCAAGAGGTCACATTTCGAGGATTCGATTCCTCTCATACTCAACTTGTATATTCTTAAATCAACATTGTAACCCTAATTAAAAGATTGTTAATTTGGAGATTTAGTGAAATAAAGTTTCCTTAACAGGATAAAGGGAAGTCTTAAGCACTTTTGGTTACTTTACTATTTCATTAAAGCTCTTGCTGGATTCACCTTTATGTTGCAGGTTTCATCTCCATCGAATGGCAACTATCGACATAGTCGAAACCCCTTCAAGTTCTAATAACTTCAGTAAATAATTCAAAGTTACCTTCCAACCAAGCTATAGTCTTAGACAAGGTCGAAGCCTATGCTTTAAACAGTAAAGCCTGAAATTACTGATTCAACCCCAAGGAGGTTATATCCACAGCTTCCGTCCAGATCAAAAACCCCACCTAGGATCCCAATCCAAAGCTTAAACCACTATAAATCCCAAAGTTCTTGACAGGGTCAGAGCGTAGACAATTTTCTTGACTCAAGTCTTATCATTATGGTTACCGTGTTTCCGATAGGGATGAAACCTTAATATCAGATTCTTGGAATAAGCCCTAGCTAAACAACCCAAAAGGCTTCCGGTAGGATCGATATCTTTAAAGGAAAACTTTTTAAAATCTTCTTCCAATTCAAAAGAAAAGCCTTCAATAGGAAGGTCAATCCAACCCAACAAAGCTGAAAGGTTACCAAGCATGGAATCTAGCCCTTTCGACACAGTCGAAAGGTCTGTTTGGATAATTCCTACTTGCTAAAATCTATTCAAGAGGAAATTATAAAATAACTCACTCCTTCTCTTTTGTCCTACTTGAATAAGGAATAATTCATATTCCTTAGCATAATTTTAGGTTGTTGATAAGAAATCTTGTTAACATTTTTGGTGGTGGAAGGAGGGCTCGAAACCTCCGACTAGGTTAAACCCCAAACACCACTATTCTTTAACCCCACTCGGCCTTATTTTAAGTTCATCTACTTTGGTAAATCATGGATAGAAGAATCATAAGTTCGAAACAAGAATCCTCAAAGCCCTATGAGATAAAATTCCCTTCAAGGTTTATCAAGAACTCCAATCAAGATGAAGTGCAAAGACTGAGGAGAGAAGTACTTAGAATTATAAACAAGTAGAAAGCGGAATCTTATGATCTAGAGAAATGGAGCTTGAATCCTTTTCATGTTTGCCCTACCCCTATCGTTGCACTTGGAAAGAAGAATCATAAGTTCGAAACAAGAATCCTCAAAGCCCTATGAGATAAAATTTCCTTCAAGTTTTATCAAGAACTCCAATCAAGATGAAGTGCAAAGACTGAGGAGAGAAGTACTTAGAATTATAAACAAGTGGAAAGCGGAATCTTATGATCTAGAGAAATGGAGCTTGAATCCTTTTCATGTTGGCCCTACCCCTATCTTTGCACTTGGAAAGAAGACAAGTGGAAGTGGCAATGTCTTCAATCGGATGAGAGAAATAATTTAGCATTACTCTAAAGGCACCATCTTTGAGAAAGCGATAATGGATTATTACAACGCCTTTGCACAAAAGTGGCAACCAAATACAGCAAAAGCACTTCCAATTAAAGAAATTCAAATGGTGGCAAAAAGAAAAGAAATTGAAGAACATGAAAACATAAGGCTAAGAAATAAAAGTCAAAAGGCCATCCACAGGAATCACGTTTCAAGTATAGACTTCCAAAAGAATGCAACCTGAAAATTTTCATGGAGAATATCTACTAGCTTACAAAGGATGAGCTTAACTACTGGCCATCACAGAAAAAGAGGCCAAAATATGAAAGGAACCAAGAAGGATCCTATTGTCATTACCACATGATGAATGGACATGAAACTATCCATTGTAGAGCCCTGGAGGGGATGATCATAAATTTCTTTTGACAAGGAAAGATCAAGGAATATGTAAAGAGAACTCAAAAAAGAATCAACAAAGAGTTTCTTTTTAAAGAAAAATCTACATGGTGGGAGTGAAATTCTCCTTATATTTGGATACTACCTAAGATGGCTGTCTACCTAAGATGGTAGAAAAGCCTCTGTCCGTGCCGAGATGTCCACGGCAGAGCACTTCTTAGAGGGAGGTCGGGTAAGCCTTTATCCATGCTATAAAATAGCCAGGGTAAAGCAACGACCAAACCCTTATTCGCGCCGCAAAAAGGCCAAGGTAAGGCACCTTCTAGAGAGAGGATGGAGTAAGCCTTTATCCGTGCCATAAAATGGCCAGGGTAGAGCACCAAATAAGCCTATGTCTGCACTACAAAAGGGCCAGGGTAGGGTGCCTCCCGAAGAGAGGTCGGGTAAGTCCTTGGTTCCAATCTCTAAGATGAGCTAACCAAGAGCACCAGACAACGATGGACTAAGACGTCTAGGTCCTAGAAGAGGCCCGCTAAATGACGATTAAATTATAAGTCTCTAGCAGCCTTGTCAAGAGTCTTAGTGGCTGAGGGATCCACTACATAACGAATCGTAGCACTGAGAACCTCTTTGAGTTTCTTTTCTTTCTTCCAAGCTTTTTTTCGTTATCGATCGCATCAGTGTTAGTCTTCATAGCACGGTTAAAAGCTTTATTCGCAGTCCTAAGAGTTTTGTTATCGCTTTCTAACACTGCGACACGATTCAAGAGGGAATATTTAACGCGTTCAAGCTCTTCATTTTTAGCAGCATAATCATTTATAGTCTGGGAATGCTTGACTTTATGTTGCTCATCAAAATATTTGGCTATTTTAAACTTGACTCTCTTGTACCAGTTGCCCACGACATTCTCATCTAAGCCCGATGGAGGGTGGTGCATAGTAGGGATTTTTTGGGCCGCAAGAAGCTTCAACCTTGTGGGTTTAGTAGCCGAAGGAGTAGAGTGAGGGACCGACAAATTAATACTTGAAATTTTATCCCCCATAATGAATTCTAAAGAAGCGCACTGCGCCTGACTATCTTTCAATTTTAACTCCAAATAGCTGATTTGTTGGATAAGTTCCGACATTTTAGGATCAAAATTGATTGAAGGATTTGCTTTTACTTATCGCTTCAGTGACGAGATTGTTTCATCTTTCCTTTTAATTTCAGCTTCGAGATAAGCGATTTGATCCTTCTAATTGCAAACTATAGTTTTCTGGAAAGTATCTTTTATGCCATTACAAGGCCTCAGCATTCCCACCAAAGCGTTCCAGTAAGACAATATCGCTGGGCACAATCCCTCCACTTGATTCCAATAATTTCTTTCTAAGAGCATTGAAGCGTAATGATAAATTATAAGGAATAGAAGTTGTAGATAATTGTAAGTCCTATTTAAGCAAAAGAAATAAAACAAATTCAAAACCAAAATGGAGAATTTCTTTATTATTACAACAAAGAATTACAACTTAAACCAATAACAAAGCCAAAAGATACAACAAGCAAATGGATTACGTCTAAAGTTTATAAACTGCTTTTCTAACTTTATCTAGTGAGTTAGAAGAAAGTACAACGGTTGAGTCGAAAGGGATAGTGATTCCTTCCGGGGTAATGACCAGTGAATATTTGCTATACTCACACTTCCCGGTTGGAGGATTATCGCAACCGCAAATTAATTTTGTGTGAAATGTTCTAATCACCTTAAGAAATGTTTCTTTCTCGTCCCCAAAATATCAAAGCAAAGGCGAGGGTATTCCAAATAAATTGTTTTTAAGTCTCGAAGAAAGCAATATCTTGCTAACTTCAAAGACTATAAAGGTGATGATTTTTCATGATAAAATCTCTTCAGTTTAAGAAATTGACTTAAGTGGTCTCTAGGAACAAGTCGACCTAGTGAACAATCATTTTGTAATAGCATAATAAAATGGAGCTAGCATAAAGAGTAAAAATAAAGAAAATATTTGTAAATTGATACAACATTACATTTCTTTACTGCATTCGTCTAGTTCACGCTATACAGATTTAGAAAATAATTCTGATACAAATTTATCTTTGTAGTACTTAAGCTTTTCAACAGGGAGATTTTGGAGAATCAACCTGAGCTATGGTAAATTCCAACAAGCTATAGGATGTGGATCAGATTCGAATTTTTCTAAGTATCTTTTGTGGAAACATCTAAGTAGACCCCCACTGAATTCACCTAAGTACGAAAAGTCAATAATCGAATGTCTACAATAATCTTTATACAAAAAGTTAACTAAGACGTCTCTCTCTTTAATAAGGAGGCGTTCCTTTGATGTTTAAAAGACGCTAATATCGAGGCATTTTTTCGAGACTATGATACTTTTTGGAGAGAAGATTATGCTCCTTTATCTGTTTGTCTAATTCCCTATATAAATTGTTAATTTCGGCTTGTTTTCTTTCAAGTTTGTCCTATAGGGAAGGGGAGACTTCCTTCTTATCTAAAACAAATGATTTTGCACTAACTATTGCTTTTGAAGTGAAAGATATTTAAACAAAGAATCCCATACCTAAGATACTGGGATAGAAGATTGGGAGGCCTACTCTTTCTCTTCTGGAGCTTCAGCATGAATAGGAGCAGGCTCATCCTCTAGAGGAGCAGAAGGCCCAAGGGATGCAGGTAGAACATACTTCTAAGGAGATGGCTCTTTTTCAGGAGATTTAGCACTATCGCTACCATCTTTCTCGGAAGTTCCAGAAGGACCCCTTCTATCTCCATCAGAACCCTGACCAACAGCAGGGTTATCATCATAATCATCGTCATTGTCATCGTCATGGTCATCGCCGTCATCTTTATCCTCACTTTCATCCTCGATGGTTTCATCTTTGTCACCCTCCTCCTCAGAGTCTGATTCGATTCCAAAGGAGGAGATATCAAAAGAAAGAATTTCAGAAGCATTAATTCCTTCTTCATCTACAAGCTCAATTCCCTACTTCATCTGATTTATTTTGTCCATCACTCTATCGACCAAGGCAGAATTCAGCGAAGGAAAGCTAAAGTCTGCGTATTTCTTGTAGTTGTCAGCGTATGCAAGCATAAGAACATCTTCATAAGTCTTCAGCATCATTTTCCCTAGAGTGGCGCCGATAAATTAGGACACCCGCCGCTTGACATCGACAATGGTATGAACAACAAGTTTTGACGAAGCCCTGGTCATCTTGAATTTTTCCTTCAAAGAAATGTTCTTTTCGACCAAGTGAGCTCTCTCGTCTTCTAAACCTTTTAAAGTGAGCTCCACAGCAAGTTTCTCGTCGATAAGGAGTTGACGTGCATGTCTCTCTATTTCTAGATCAGTCTCATCTCGAGCAAGAGAAACTTTTACTCATTCCAACTCTATGGAAGCATAATTTTTAGCAGCAGATAGGGAAGACACTTGATTTTTGAGCTCAGAAATTTCCTTCTAAAGTTTGAAGGATTCAGTAGAGGACTTTGAAACATTCTCATTCAAAGCAAACTAACTCATAGAAATTTGAAAGAAAAATGTAACACAATTTAGTGACTAAAGAGAACACCAATGGTTATAAGGTCAATTGAAGAAGAGCTTACCAAAAGTTGTTGCTCCATCAAAGAGCGACAGTGCCCCACCAAATCTGGTGCAGAAGAAGGTGGACGAATAGAAATTAAAGATTCCGAGTGAAGGGACTCAACCATCTTTTCAAAATTGATGGTGGAAGGAGAAGAAGATTTCGATAAAGAAGGAGTGGGCCTCGGGATAGGTGGCATATTCAAGGCCAGCTGCATTTGGGCAAGATCAATTAGTTAATCTGAAACATAAATACGAGTAATAGGACCAACATACGTTAGGGTTTGCGCTGGCTTATCATTGGGAGCCTCCATAATCAAGCTTTTTAGTACCTTTTCAAAAGATAAGCGCTCCTCCTTTCTCCACATATCTATAACTTTAGCAACTTTATTCGGAGGCTTAACTTCTGTAGATTCCATTAACCTCTTTTTAAAAGATTTCTTGGATTTAGCAAGTGATTCAATAACTTACGACACTTCGAAAGTTGGAGGATGAGGGATAGCACTACTGACAAGCACTGTGACTTGAGAAAAAGCTGAAACGAATTCATGTAGATTAAAAGTCAGCCAAATAATTCAAAGGACGCCAAGGATGGAAAACAAATACTTGACCTAAGACATGCCAAAGTGATTAGTGCAAATGGGTGACATGGGGAAAAAAGTCGATGACTCTCCAAGGGAGAGAAAGCATTTGCCAAGAGAAGTGTATTGTACAAATGGAGGAGTTCCTAAAATCTTCTGGCCTGCCGATAGAAGAGAGTGTTTTTGTAGATTGGTGGGAGTCAACAGCGTCTATCTATTCCTGACTTGGCTTGAAGCTGCAATCAGAGAGTCGATTGTTTTCTTGTCATCATCGTTAAGTTCTTTAGTAGGAAAACCTGATAAAAGCGGAGATTATACGATAGAAAACATTGAGTAAGGAAAAGCAACAAAAATCAAGACTCCCGGGAGCAGCGAAAATCCCATAGATGCCAGAATAGCACTTGACGAAGAAGAACTGATTTTTCCAGTCCCTGAATTTATTAACCCCATATAAAATCAACTTTTTCTAGGGGTTGGCTCTGTATATCTGATTATTAAGATTGCCCGATTTGGCCAGTCGGTTCAAGTAATACAATACTTCAGTATTGAGAGGTGGAAAGTCGGATTCCAATGCCATCATTTCTAAAGATAAGAGATAAGTATAGAAATCCAATGAGAACTAGATTGGAGCAATCCTGACATGAGAAAGGAATATAGATAGAAATTCTAGGAAGGGCAGAATCTACCATGCCATATGTGGATGGCAGTATCGGAAAAAAAACCCTTCATGAGGGTTGTTTATGGTGTTGGTCTCTTTTGGGGCAATGGCTTCAATGCTAGTGATGCCGAAGTCGTTAAGGACGGAAGCAACTTCATCTTGGGTTTAAATGAGAGAGTGCTTGGGGATGGATTCAACCTTCTTTGGGGAATTCATGACTCTGCCAGGTGAAAATGTTTCAGTTAAGATTTTAAGTTTGATATGGATATAACATTCTTTTAGGAATCAAACAGAGAACCTATTTAAATAACTTAAACATGAACGAAATTTGAAACTTCAAACTATTGAAAAAGTTCAAACTAAAAATCAAAGGCATTAGGCTTTTGACAGGGTCGAAAGGAAAAGAACGTCAACATTTAACAAGTACATCTCGATAGGGAAAGAAATCAACATTTAACAAGTACATCTCGACATTGTTGAAAGCCTAAGTAAATGTGTCCCCTGAGCCATCGATAAGGTCGAAAGGATAAGATAAAATATTAGTTCAATCGTCACTTTTTAACAATGTTGAAAGATTCGCAGGAGTCAAATTGTTAAGGAAGGATAATTAGGAGAAACTCAAACAACTTAAACAAAGATATACACTGCAAACATTTCATATGCCAAGCAACAAGACCCTTCGACACTATCGAAACTAATAACTTAGGTTTTCTGAGAAAGATACTAATGTTGTCGAAGCCTAGCATAATCATTGAAGTCGAAAGGTTCTAAGTTAAACTCATATGCACTTAGGATATTTCGACAAAATTGGATAAAAATAGTTCTAGTGGGTTTCAAATTAATGGGAAAATGTGGCGTCGAAGTGGTCGAAGGGGTTTAATGATTGCAAGAATTAATTAAGGAAAATGGATTACAATCGAAACAAAAGGTTTTGAATATGTCGAAATGCTTTGCTATCAAAGGAGTTCCTATTCTATAATTAATAGCATAAACTGTCAACAAGAATGATCTAATTGAGATTACAACACCTTTCGACCTCATCGAAAGAGACTAAGGAAGTAAAACCAATGTTACTGCCTCAACCTCTTTCAAAGGGTAAAAAATTCATTTTGTGGCGCCAATTTTTCATTCGTAGGTTTGAAACTTCTGGGCGAAGAAAAAGTGTTCCACGAACCTCCCCAAACCCGATTGCAGTTTTAGGTTTTCAAAAATTTCTTAAAGAACAAGTAAATCTAATTCAAATAGAAATTGACATATCTCGATTTCAAAAGTATAAAAATGATTATAAAACTGGAAACTTATATTTGCTAACGGTGGACAAAAATAGTAAATTTTGGATGGAAAATCCGAACCCGATAAGGAGATTAATTTCAATATTCAAAATTGTTAATTTCTAAATTATAAACAAGGAATGAACTCTATTAATTCCTAAAATAGAATTTAGAAAAGCTTTTCAGCAAATCAAACTAAATCAACCTCCAAAAAATCGAAGGTTGGACTTTTTTAAAATCGAATTTCAAATTTGAAATATGAAAAAGTGAAGTTCGATAGAACAAGTTAAATAAAGTTAAATTTAAACTTACGAATGAGATTCAATGATTGATCGAGTTTATGGAATCAAAATGGGAATTTGATGATTTTTGGAACTATTTTACTCGCGCTTAGACTTTTGATTGCAGGAAAAGTAAAAGAGGAAGAAAAAGAAAGGCGTCTTTGTAAGAGAAGTTGCCCAAATTATCAACTACTAGATAATATTTGAATGGACGGCCCAGATCCATGCGAGAAGGCCAAGAGGCGGGAAAGTTTCTGGGTTCCGACAAGGTTGACTTGAAAAGTCAAGTGCATCCCTTCGCGGGGGGTGGGGGGTTATGTTACTCCAAAAATCACCTTTCGACTAGGTCAGAACCACTTTAAGCATAGAACAAGCGAGAAAGTTCTAGCCAATCCTTTTGAAGATGTCGATGGGATGCTGCCATCAAAAGTAGAAGCTTCAAGACCTTTCGAAGGTGACACGGGGTTTCTCCAAATCAATATCCAAAGGGTTCTAACCTTTTGAAGAGAATAAAGGAGTCGAGAACAACATTTCGCCTTCATTAACAACCTTTCAATTAGATAAAGACCGTTCGATCAAGTTGAAGCCACACCTTCCGAAAAAAATGAAGAATAAATCTTTGAATATACGCCAAACTATTCGAAATCAATAGTTCGGCTTCATTCAAATTGCTAGGAAGTAAGTATCATCTTGAACAACCCCTTCGAAAGCTAAAGTAAGCCTTTCAAATTGGTCGAAACCGATATGGTCCAGGAAGGGTTCTGCATCAGATCAGAAATGAGAACATAAGCGTAACCAACATCATCGAAACCAATAAACAAAGGCTATCGACAAAGTCGGAAGCACTCTCAAGACTACTCAAAGAAGATGAGTGCCACCGTGCCTTTTGACAAAGACTGCAACATGATCAAGTCTCTCAATAGCCATTCCAACCCAGTCGAAAGCATTAGGAACAAAAGGCGCCAACCCGCATCATAAATAAGCCTTAAGGGGTCACGTTTCAGGGATTCAATTTTCTCATTCTCAACTTGTATACTCTTAAGTAAAGCATTGTAACCCTAATTACAAGATTGTTCATTTAGGGATTTAGTGAAATAAACTTTCCTTACCTGGTTATGTTGCATGTTTCATCCCCATCAAAAGGAAACTATCGACATAGTCGAAACCGCATTAAGTTCTAATGACTTCATTAAACAATTCAAAGTTATCTTCTATCCAAGCTGTAGCCTTCCACAAGGTCGAAGCCCTTCATCTAAACACTGAAGCCTGATATTACTGATTCAAACCCAAGGACGTTATATCCCCAGCTTTCGACCGGAGCGAAACCCCAACTAGGATCCCAATCCAAAGCTTAAACTACTCTAAGTCCCAAAGTTCTCGACAGAAAGTCGGAGCCCAGACCAATTTTCTTAATCCAAGTCTTATTATCAATGTTACCACGCTTCCGATGGGGTCGGAACCTTAATGTTAGATTCTTGGAATAAGTCCTAGCTAAACAACTAAAAAGGCTTCCGACAGGTGTTACCCCACCTTTTGGTGAAGGCGGGGATATCAACAAATTGGCTAAGAAGGATGGATATCAGGATGGTAGATCAATTGGAGACATGGTTATGATCGATAACATTAAAATTAAGCCAAGCTCCAATCAAAGTGAGATCGATCGATAATGATAAACACAGCTCGGTGAGGCTACATTCTAAATTTCGAGTCAGTCAGAGTTCATACACTCAAGTTATGGATGGATCAATATTGGTGAAAAATGGTCTCTTATCGATACTTTCGTGTCGATCATTGTGGCGTTTGGTTTGGATCGATCGACATTCATATCGATACATCTCGTATCAATATAATTCATATCAATCAGGCAGCTCCAGGATGGATACAGGTTGAAGGATGTGGATTAGTGTTTCTGTACGTATCGATTGGATGGATACGAAGCAATGGTTATGGAGATTTGGAAGCGTATTTCGTATCGATCTTTTATTGATCAATACGAAGCTGAGGAAGCTATGTTGGATGAATACAAAAGATTCAGAAGCCATTTCATATCGATCACGTTTGTATCGATCGATATAGAGGAATCGGTCAAGGGATATAGCCATTGCATAGGGCAAAGCGCAAGAATCAGATGCATAGTGAGATGATATATAAGAGCCGATGGATACGAATCCATCGATACGAAGGATCCAGTTTCACTAGAACACTCAATCTTAGATCGATCATATCTCTCAAATCACGACTTCAAATGCAATGAAATTTTCACAAAAGATTGCATGTCAACTGAAGAGCCCCATGATCGATCATAGCTCAATTGGAGCCATTCTTGATCAATACGAAGCCAACATGAATCGATCCAAATGACTCCAGATCGATCAGCCTACCTATGCATGAGAAAGGGTATTCCAAGATTCGAGGTAGATATTTCTAGCTTCACACCTATAAATAGCACTTCCATTGCAACTAAAATAGGGATCATCTTCTTCTCTTTTGGCTAAACTTTGCCATTTTGGTTATCGACATTCAAAGGATTGTAATTGTAATCATAGTATAAAAGGATTAATTCAAAGTTGACGTAGACCGGAGATAGCCGAACCACTATAAATCTTGTGTTCTTTACATTGTTGCTCATTTCACATTTGTTATTTCTTCATTTTTACTCTCTACGTCATCTAGATCTGAGATCCGTGACAGGATACTAAGGATTTGTGTGTAAACATTGGTGCTTTCATTACAATCGGGGCTTGTGACAAATTTTGGTGCAAATACTTTGGCGTGTTCACTGAGAAGACTAGCATCCGCTATATTGGATTTGGAGTTCAGCTTTGGAAAGCTAAAGGATCAGATCTAGGAGGACCATGGTTAGGCAATCAACTAGAAGGGCATTACCAGAAAGGAGCCATCAAGAGGAAAGTCAAGAGGCTTCCTTCGGAGCTGGAGCAGATCAGGCATCTATCTACATCACAAGGGATGAGATGCAGACTATGATGGATTCCATGTAGGAGCGGTTGTTGAAAAGTCAGTAGGAGATGATGTAGAATCTTCTTGGACAGTTCGAACAGGCTGGAGAAGCAAGAGATACAGGATGTCTGATCCACGGAGCTGAATCCGAAGGACTTAACATGCAGTCAGATAGAGCAGTTCAACAGGGGGCAGCCCCGATTGGCATGCAACTATCAATCTAGATAGATCTAGACTCGAGGGCACACCCTCATGTAATGCTGGACCAATTCGTGGAAGAATGCTAGGTGACGCTACATAGCCAGATGCCAACAAGAATACAAGAGCGCATGATGGGGAATACGTACCGGAGTTCCCTCAAAGACTTAGGGGCGGTTAGAAAATGAAGTCAGGCGGCAACCCAAGGTGAACAACACTGGAATGGATGAAATTATCAGGCAAACTATGTATGAAGGCTTGACAAATAGTGATTTGGAAGGAGTAAATATAAGTCCATTTACCCATAACATAAGGACGGCTAGGAATCCACCAGAGTTCAAGCTACCTACTTTGGAAGTATATGGCGGTATGAAAGATCCTATCGATCATTTGATGAGGTATACAAGACACACGGAAGTGCTGGGGCCATCAGAGGAGGTTATAGCCTAATTTTTCCCTTGTACTTGATGGACATAGCTGCTATGTGGTTCCGACGGTTGGAAAACGGATCTATTAGGACATGGACAGAATTGGTAGATAGGATTTTGAAGCAGTTTTGGGTTCATATCAAGAGGCCAAAGAATGTGATAATACTGACGTCATTAAAACAGAGGACAGGAGAGTCGCTCAGGACTTTCGTAACTGGTTTAATGTGGCAGTTGCTTCGGTGGATCTGCCAGATCCATCAATGGTTCTAATAGCGGTAGTATCAGGAGTCAGGGAAAACTCGGATTTTAAAATATCATTGACATGGGATCCACAACGGATCGCCGGGAATTCTTTCAGGAGGCTGAGAGATTTCTTCGATAGGAGGACGCAAATTTGGATATGAAACTAAAGGAAGTAAATGTAGTCAAGGATGGAGGACTATCTGGAGAAGGCTCGGGTAAGGATAAGGATAAAGGGAAGAGGAACTCGGATGACGATTCTAGCAGGGCAAGAAAGCGCCGAGGAGAACCAAAATTCTCCACTTACACAGGACTTGGATACTCGGGATCACCTTCCTTATCGAAGGCCAGCAAGGGTAGAACCCTCGGAACGCGTGAGGGCATTGGGAATGCACTGTCTCATGACCTGGACGGGCATGATACTAATAGCTACAAGCATCTAAAGGATATAATCGTGGAGCACGTAAGGAGTGGTCAATTGCGGTAATATGTTGGGACTCAGAATGCAGCGGTGGAAAGGAGCAGCCACATTCTACCTCAAACAACGACGGCGCTAGGCCCAAGAATGATGGTCAGTTAGTCATCGACTGATCGGGGCGGTATGGAATAATTAGCAAGCTCTAGGCAGACAGCTATGTCACTTACTCATGTACAGGGATGGACATAGCCCCTAGGCATGCTCTATGATAATGACAAACTGTGATACTCTAGTTTGTGAAATTTTCTTTTCTTTCTAGTTTGGAAATTTGCTTTTTTCTGGTTTGGACTCTTGGTTTTCTTGATTCTCTGGTTTGGATTTTGGTTAGGATGCTTGTCTTTTGGTTTGGATCTTGGTTTGGATTTTTGACATGGAATTTTGGTTTTTTGATTTGATCTGGATTTCGAATTGGATTTTTATCAGGATTTTGGTAAAAGGTTGTCGAGTGTGGATTATGCCTGGCAAGGTATAAGTCACTTCGTTCGAACGCGGTGAATCGACTTATTTAGGTCGTCGAGTATGGACTATGCTCAGCAAGGATTCAAAAATACCAGGATTCGGCTTAGGACTTAAGCCATGGCATTATTCAGCGTTCAAGGACACTGAACCAGGATCACCATCGATCAGGGCTAATGCCAAGGCATTTCTTAATATAGGCCGCGAATGTGGTTTACGCTTGGCAAGAACCCGGAGAGGTTATGGATTTGGATATTGGCTATGAACAGCTAAGGATTTGGGTATGAACCCGGAGTAGTCCCAGATTTGGATATCAACCTGGAGTGGTCAGGAATTTGTTTATTGATTGCTGGATATGGATAGATTAGACCTTGGTTGTCGGGTTCAGATGGACATGGAATTGGCTAAGGATTTGGTTACTGTATTTGCAATCGGATATCGACTCAGAGCAGTCACAGACTTGGATAAGGATATGGCTATGGCACTTGGATAGAATGGCTTGGTAATGGACTAGCTAATGGATCAGATGATATGGCTATGGATGGACTATGGACTTTAATTGTCGGATTTAAAGTTATTCAAAACACGCCTTCCTATTGCAAGGCATGTTTAGGGGAAGGGGCGAATGTTACCCCACCTTTTGGTCAAGGCCAGGATATCAACAAATTGGCTAAGAAGAAGGGATATCAGGATTGGAGATAAATTGGAGACAAGGTTATGATCGGTACCATCAAAATTGAACCAAGCTCCAATCAAGGTGGGACAGATTGGGAATGATAAAAAAGGCTCGGTGAGGCTACATTCCAAATTTCGGGTCAATCGAAGTTCATACGCTTAAGTTATGGATGGATCATTATTGGTAAAAAATGGTCTCGTATCGATACTTTTGTATCGACCATTGTTGCATTTGGTTTGGATCGATTGACATTCGTATCGATACAACCAGTATCGTTCAGGCAGCCCCAGGATAAATACAGATTGAAGGATGTAGATTATTCTTTCGTATCGATAAATATATCGATTGGATGGATACGAAGCAATGGTTACAAAGGTTTGGAAGCGTATTTCATATCGATCACTTATTAATCAATATGAAGGACACAAGCGGAGGAAGCTATGTTGGATGGGTACGAAAGATTCAGAAGCCATTTTGTATCGATCGTGTTCGTATCGATCGATACAAAGGAACCGTCAAGGGATAGAGTGCATAGCATAGATCAAAGTGCAAGACTTGGATGGATAGTGAGATGATGGATAAGAGCTGATGGATACGAATCTATCGATATGACGGCTCCAGTTTCACTAGCAAACTCAATCTTGGATCGATCATATTTCTCAAACCATGATTCCAAATGCAATGAAATTTTCACAGAAGCTTGCAAATCAACTCAAGAGCCTCCATGATCGATCACAACTCAATTGGAGCTATTCTTGATCGATACGAAGCCAACATGGATTGATTAGGGATCGATCCCAAATGACTCCAGATTGATCATATGTGCCTACCTACACATGAGAAAAGGTATTCCAAGATTCAAGGAAGATATTTCTAGCTCCACACCTATAAATAGCACCTCCATTGCAACTAAAAGAGGGGATCTTCTTCTTCCCTTTTAGCTAAACTTTGCTATTTTGGTTATTGATATTCAAAAGATTATAACTGTAATCATAGTATAAAAGGAATAAAAGGATAAGTTCAAAGTGGACGTAGACCGGAGATCGCCGAAGCACTATAAATCTTGTGTTCTTTACTTTCTTGCTCATTTTACATTTGTTATTTCTTCATTTTTACTCTCTACATCATCTAGATTTGAGATCCATGACTAAATACTAAGGATTTGTGTGTAAACACTAGTGCTTTCATCACATTCGGCGTTTGTAACCAATTTTGGCACAAACAACTGGGTCGAAACCTTTTAAAGGAAAACTTTCTAAAATCTTCTTCTAATTCGAAATAAAAGCTTTCAAAGGGAAGGTCAATCCAAACCATAAAGCCAAAAGGTCACCAGCATGGAACCTAGCCCTTTCGACACAGTTGAAAGGTATGTTTTGATAATTCCTATGCTAAAGTCTATTCAAAAGGAAATTCTAAAAGGATCCACTCCTTCTCTTTTATCCTACTTGAATAAAGAATAATTCACATTCCTTAGCATAATTTTGGGATGTTGAGAAGAAATCTTGTTAACATGGGAGCTAAATTTTCTCCCCGGATAGTACCCCAACCCCTTCTGGTCAAGAACTTTACCATTAGGTATTCTGATGAGATAAAAGTATCCATCTCAACCAGCGTAGGATGGCCAAAGAATGCATTGTTATATGAAAGCTGATCAATAATCATAAAGAGAGTCTTAAAAGTTCTATAGCATGGTGGAAGGCCCATCTGTACTAGTAGCTTTACTTGCCCTACCAGTACCATTTTGCAGTAGCTCCTTGAAGTATTACTAGGAATAATCTTCATCACACTGCCTCCAAAGCGTTATAAAGGTCCATTTGGCTATCAAAAGCTATTAGGTGGTCATCGGGATCAGTAGTACCTTGGTGTTTCATAGTTGGAACCTTAGCGTGAGATGGAATTGTGGTTGACATAATTTCATCAATGAACGGAACCACTCGATCGTTATCAATCATTTCTCGTCTAAAGTTATTTTTCCTTTGAATTCGTCATGTCCTTAACAACTTTTTCTGCTACGTCCTTCAAATATGCTTCAATATCATGATAGCAATTTCGATTTGGATTATATTCCTTTGAGGTTGATTTTCCAGATTGCTCCAAATGTATGATGATGGTTGCATAAACTTCCTTCTTCTATGATGATGTTAAGTCAATTTTTCTCATGCCTTCGAACGCGTAAGCCTTCAAATTCCTTCTTGGGGAAACCACTTCATCCCCTATTTTTGGCTTAGTGGTTTTAGATGATTTTTGAGTAAGGGCTGCTTCCAAGAGTTCTTGCACTTTCAGTAGCCATTGCTCCAAATGTTTTATCTTAGCTGCATTGTCATCAGGTTGTGCTGGAGTTGACGGTTTCCCTTACACAATGTCTTCTAAGTTGAAGGTTGGCGTAATATTTTCTGTAGAACTATTGTGTGCATCACTTCTTCATCCAATCGACTCAGTCCTTTTGATTCCATTTTCCTACAAAAAAATCAATCTCTCCATAATTAGTCTATAAGGAAAGAGTAAGGTCGAAGGTTTGAGCCCTCCTTCGAGCGTCGAAAATGTTAACGATATAATCATCAACATCTAAAGGTGCATATGATTGAAAGTCAATCAGAAGAAGATCCCTTTCAAAGGACTTCAAAAGGGTTTGTATTATCAAAACCAAGATTTAATGTTGTATTCTTATTTACCGCCCCTTTCGGAGGGATCAAAATGAGGTCAAGAACCTATTCGAAGGTGTCGATACAGCAGCTACGAGGTGAACTCCTTCGAAGCCAAGATATATTTGAAAGTATTTAAATGCCTTTCAATGAAGTCCCCCCAAAGGGTCGGATTCAACAGTTACAAAGAAAACCCCTTCGAAGGTCCATTACATGTCGAAAGGATTCGAAACTCTATATACGTAAATTTGAGTAAAAAAGTGAATTCAATGTGCCATAAAGCCTAAATTTGGATAAATGTCACAAGTCCAATGGACTCAATAATATTGGATTATCATCATCATGTTACATTAGTGCCGCAAGGGATTTGGATGTAATGATAATATGCTTTAAAGTCAAGATATCCAAATAGGTTATATAGGATGGTATATGCTAAATAAGGGTTAAGAAGATAAGTGTGTTTCGTGTGCAATTGGTCATTAGACAAGCTAATGACCGAGATGGTCAATTTCATGTCTGAAATCAATATCAAGTCCATGCATCCTCTCTTTTTATTTCTCACAAATGGATTACAAATAGTAGTATTTGGTCTCAATTTGATTTAGGGTTACAAGAATTCGATTTGACAAAGAAATGTAGGAATAAAAAATTGGTCTAGAACTTGGACCCCAAGGGTCGTATTTATAGATGCGGGTTGGACCCTTCCACGTCTATCCTTCCGAAGCCATCGAAGTTGTAGGTAGGTATTTGGGTCTTCTGGCATGCTTAAATTAGCCCATTCGTCTTTATAAAGAGTTTGTTATTTATGGATATTGATCTGATATTCATCAATACCGCTTTCAAATACTTCTTGGGCATTTTGAAACGACTGAAAGGTGTGCTTCTTTGGTGGAAAACGAATAATGGTACTTCATTGTGTCGTTTGTATAAGTGGAAGCATTTATGACCCCTTCGTCACCTTTGAAACTAGAATCAGAGTTAGAATGGGTTACTTGGACTTGTGTGAAAAGGTGTTTGGATTGGTTCGAATGGTTGTAATGGTGGCGGAAGAACTATTTAATGTCGATGGAGTTCATTAGTGGACAAATGATGGTTGCGGATGATTTTTTTTCGAAGGTAATTTCTTTAACTATTGCGGATGCCCAACTTTTAATACTTGCGAAAGGGTAGTTCTAGTTGACATTTCTTCTAGGAGAAGTAAGGAGCGGTGGAACCAATCGTTTCGAAAGGTTTGACCTATGTGGAAGGGGTAGGGTTGGTGGAAGCCTTGACTTTCATTTCGTATGGAAGTGCGCAACGCTTGCGGCACCTATCTGATTCCCTTGGAAGCTATTTTTAATGACTTCAAAACCCTCTTTTTTGAGTCATGATGGAACTCCTTTTCAACACTTGCAAAACCCCCTGAAGAAAATTTTCCAAGGCCTTTGGATGCCTCCCCTTGATATTTTCGGAAGCTTTCTTTTTAAGATTCTAGAAGCCCTTTCTTTCGTGCCTTCACTCTTGCGTGGTTTTTGTGGTTAACAATATGTATAGACACAAAGCAATTTTGTGCTATTTAGAATATGTTTGATATATTTATGTGTGTGTATATGTAAATGCTGTAAGATTATTTTATGTAAATAAACTTAAAATTATTATTCACTTAAATAAACTGTAATGAATGGATGTGTGTATTAATAATATTGTATTTTTTAAAATCAATTTCGATATGAAAAACATATGTATATATTATATATTACAATATTGGAATATATAAATTCATTATAAAGCATATGGTATCTAATTTACATTAAAACAATGATGTATGTAAACAAAATTGAGATTGAAAACATGCCAAAAGAAATTGCATATGATGTACCTTGAATGAATGAAAACTAGCAGATTCGATTAAATCACCTCCAGAAATTGCAACGATCTGAAGCATCACTTCTGTATTTATTTTATTTTATTTGTTTTGACTTTTTTAGGAATTTTTATTACATGGAGGCCAAGGATTATGGCTAAATGATAAAGAAGAAAAGGAGAAAATGAATTGCCATGGAGAATGAATAAATACATGAAGGAAATTTTGTTTTAAGGGAATTATCAAAATCGTTCTAATTTCTTCTTTAAAACATTCCTTCCTTAATTCCTCGTTAAATCCTAATAAAATCCCATTCCCCTTATCATCTATGGTGAGCCAAGATAGGTCTATATAGACCCTTAAAGTTTCAAAAACAATTTATTAGTTAATTACATTGAGTCATTTTTTTTTATCGATACTGTATACCGATGCACATACATTACTTTTATATATCCACTTTACATAAAATACTAATGGCACACAAGCATCAATCAAATCAAATATAATAGCTAATATTTCATAAATATTAATTAATACATAATGGATATAAATTAAGTAAATTATCCAGTTTTCAAAGTAATCGTCATCATGATTATGCGACTCAATGATGTGAATTTAGTCAGCGATTATTATCAAACAATTCGAATATTAATGTTCATATGTCACCATAGCTAGTGGTTTGAAAATTTGGCTGAAATTATTCACGTCTTTTTAGTAAAATCTAATGTTACTATTATAAGTGGTACTCGGTACTATAGATTATTTACACAAATTCTCTTCATCGAAACTATATCACTTTTGGACTTATGAAATTTGATTTTGGTCAAAATTCCAATATAATCCACATTCAACTTAATTAGTCCAAACATAAAATTCGTGGTTCAATTATAACAATTATTGTTAAATTTACTGCTCTGTCCAAAGACTTAACCACGAGCCGACTGTAGTTGACTATGCTACTAGCCCCTTATAATTAAGGAGATGAATTCTCTATTGAAGACTTCCAATGCTTCAAATGGGACCCAACTATAGTCGCTCGATGGATCACCATGCCATGATTTAACTATATTCAAGTGGAGTGTGCAGATTGAAGTTTTATAGTATTCTTTTGTCAAAAGAACTGCATACATCGTCACTTTGAGATTCTCTGTTTGAGCATAATTAAATTAACCAATAGAAAACTCTCATGTGAGTAATCCCACGTTTAGCCAACAACTATCAATATGAAATCCCTTTGTGCCCCCCAAAAGCCATAAGTAACACATTGTCTAACATTAGAGAGCATTACGTGCTCTAGTCTCAATGGATGTATGATATTCTATCTCAAAACATCTTGACTAGGATTATATAAAATAATAAGTTATTTTCCTGTGATCAATTTCTAATTATTACAACCCATTTTAATTACTATCACATAACATATCATTTAAGGATTCTCTTTGTTGATGCAAAAATGGCGCCAACACCCAAATATCATATGAAAGCATCAAAATGTAGAAATCTAAACCAAACAAGAAAAAAATAGAAAAGTAATAGAAGACACAAGAATTTGTATAGTAGTTTGACGTAATCTCCAACCTATCAGATCTGACTACAATCTAGTGGATCTCAGATATACAATGGAGTTTCTAAATAGTTTGAAAGTCACTTGAACCAGGGATTTTCCAATATAAGTCCCAGAATAATAAATAGTAGTATCATATGTGACTTTAATGAAGGAGAGGTCAGAGGTGAAGAAGAAGAAGTCTCTTTAGTTAGAGAATCTGATCCCCTTTTGGTTGCCGTAAGGCTAGTATTTATAGGAAAACACATGAACAGGTCCAGACGCCTACTTGTAGTGAAGCCCAAAAGCTAGCTCGATGTTGTAAAAGTAAGCATGAAGGCCTATGAACCAAGAATACAACTTGGTGCCGATCTAAAATAGATTGGTATCGAACCGTTTTGGATGTTACAATGTGAACTCTTTCTCTTATTTTTCCTTCTATCCTCTATTCGATGTGTACAAGCTCTTTTCCCTTGTCTTTGAGTTGATTCCAGTGATCTTTCTTATAGCACCTGAATTATCCCACTTCCTTCACTTTCTTTTCATCAATCGTTGGAATCGCTTGTCCAATCTCTGGGAAAACCACTTGTCCATGAGTGGTTGGAGTATCATATAAGGTATATGGACTTTTGGAGGTAGAAAGGAGAGAAAAACCACCCTTCATCGACCTAAAATCACTCTTCGTCGACCCAAAATCACTCTTCATCGAGTTAAAATCACTCTACGCCGAGTTAAAATCACTATTCACAAACCAAAATCACTCTTCACTGAGTTAAAATCACTCTTCATTGAGTTATCTCCTTCGTTTAATTTTCATCGAAATTTCTTCCAGTTGTTTCTCTACTTTTTCTAAGCGTGCTTCTAAGTTTTCGAGTCATTTTGTCTGTCTTGACCTTCAAATTCTGGTTAAAATCTGCTTGGCTAAAAAGCGGGTTAGTACTTTCCCTCAAAGTATGTCTTTTGAATATAAGGTGTGCTTTTCTCAAGAAAAAATTTCCAACAGAGTCATTCTTTGATTGTTGAGCTCTCAGGCTATCCATTGACCTAAATCCTGGTGAATCACCCAGGTTTTAGTTCCTTTTTTCTAATTGCAAGGTGTTTAAATCTATTTATCAAATCTGCATTCACTTCAAGTCTTGCTCTCGCCGAACATTCATCTTCCAATCTAGTATTTGATCTCTCCCGATCGTTTATCATCTAATCTAAGGTATCGATCTCTTCGGATCATTTATCATCAAATTTAGGGTTTCGATCTCTCTAGATTGTTTATCATCCAATATGTGGTTTCAATCTCTCCTGATCGTTTATCATCCAGTTTAGAGTGTTATCTCTTCGGATCCTTGCTGAGCCTAATCCACTTGCTCTCCAGCAAGGGGACTTAAAGACCGAGCAAATCCATCTGCTCACTCTTCGGTAAGGGGACTTACTTTTTACACAAGTCTGTGCGCTTGCACTTCGGCATGGGAACTTGTACCTTGCGGTCAAGTCATCGTGCTCAAGTGGATTTTCAAAATGTCAAATATTCAAATGAAAGAAAAAAGAAAATATCCTAATTATTCATTCAAGGCATCTGACTCAAAACCTACCTAAAGACCAATTTAGGTCCGATATACGGATAAGCGGTCCGAGATTATTATTGTTCTAACTAGTCATCTCAGTCATCCAAATCAAAGCATGGCTAAAGACCAATCGAGATGTACATGTGTAAGCAGTCTGAGATTATTATTATCTTAATTATTCAAAGCAAAAAGCAAATTGTGGGAAGATAACTAGCTCATATCCATCCCGATCATGGGTTTACCATCCTCGACCCAGATCGTTGTTATTCCTTGATGCATTCACTGCAGATGGAGTTGCTCCAGCTGCATCATCGCAGTTTAGTTCATTTCAGCTTGTTACTCCGAACCACTCTTCTATCAGGTCATGAAGGTGTTGGCACTCATTCTTTTCACGTCCATCAAGCTTATGGAAGATGCAAAACTTTCGGATCTTCTTTCTTGATATGTGGGTTCTCTTTTAGTAGGCTTTTGGTAAAGGATGTACCCCCTAGTATTTAGGTATATCCTTGCCGAAGTCTTTGTTAGACCAGTGTTGGAAGAGAACTTTGATTCCCTCCTCAACCGTTTCGGTTTTCCTACATTACCATCATCTCTTCGCTTTTCTTTATCCTTGCCATATCCTGCTTCAGAGAGTCCTTCATCATTCACAATGTTAATTTTAGCATCCTTAACTTCGACATCTTCTTGACGTAAATGTATTTCAGCTTCATGATAAAATTCCATATAGTCCATTGGCGGATCCCTTTCCAAAGAAATCGTAAAGTCAGTCTTGCTTGCAAACCCTAAAACCGCCGCCATTAGAATCATGGGTGGATCTAGCTTATCGATTGCAGCAGCTGCCATGTTAAACTTAATCGAGTAGCTCTACAGGGTCTCTTTAGCCCTTTGCTTCATGATCAATAGCATCATCATATTCTTTGGCTGTAAGATATGAAATCTGAACTTCCTAATGAACTTATTCACCAAATCTCTCTATGTTCTTATAGACCTATTCTTCAGTTGTCTGAAGCACATCGCTGTTAAACTGTCAAGTATAACATGAAGCATTGCCCCATAACCTCCTCAGAAGCATCCAATACCTCTATATGTTAGATGTATCTCATTAGGTGAATCGTTGGATTCGTTTACCCATTGTACACTTCCAACGTATGAAGCTTGAAATCGGGAGGATTCCTCGCATTTCTGATGTTATAGGTGAATGGACTCTTGTTCACATCTTCCAAACCCTTGTTTAGGGATCCACCTCTAACTATTCTTCTTATCATCCTAGTTATTAGGTTATTGTCATCTAACAGAAGTCTTAGACCCCTAGCTACATTCTACCCCTTGATCCGGAGGGGACTTTAGCACATATTCTGGCACATTCTCCTCTGCTTACACATTTGTGCTCTGACTTGATCCTATGATTTCATTTTGTCCTCCATTCCTCTGGGGAAGCTCTAGCGCATACTTATCTGGATTTTTCTCTTTCACGTTCTAATTTGTATTTCTAGCTCCAGCATTATTTGCTCTCGGCATTCCATCACATCCCAATCTTACCCCAATGTTTCCCTCGAATATAATTTTCTAAGTGCCATGAGGATGTGGGTCATTATCGAGTGGTATTATTCGTGCGGGTATTATTCCAATTTGGACCTCTCTAACTCAGGATGTTCCTGCATCAGTTCTTGGTCCTTGGTTCTTAATTCCAACAGTCCTAGTTACTCTTTATTGTCCCATCCTTTGAAAAAAAAATCCTCAAGCATTTCCTATTGTCAAGTTAATAATCCATCTTACATTCCTTTATCATTTTTTCCGTTTCTTCTCTGGTCACATAGATAGATTGATTGGAATTTAAGGACCCTCCTAGCTGCCCCATGCTTTGGTTGACTTCCTTTAGTTCAAGTCCGGTGTTAGGTCTCCTTATCTTCTTCGAGTTTTAGATCCAAGCTCGAGCTTGTGATATCTTGTTCTTTCTCAATGAAAGCACCAAAATGTTGATGTCAAAATGGCACCAATGCCTAAATATCAGATGAAAGAACCAAAATGTAGAGATCCAAATCAAACAACTAAACAGTAGGAAAGTAAAAGGAGACATAAGAATTTTTATAGTGGTTCATTGTAATCTTTGGCCTACGCCCACTTTGATTGTTGTTATTAGTTGCTTTCTCTCTAGGTTACAACTAGTTATATCATATCTCACCACAATCTCAAATTTGCAATGGAATTTCTAGATTGTTTGGGAGTCACTAGTGATAGGGATTTACAGATTTAAGCCCTAGAACAGTAAATAGAAGTGCCATGGGTTATTTTGATGGAGGAGAGGTCAGAGTTGAAGGAGAAGTCTCTTCAGTCAAAGAATTTGATCCCTTATGGTTTCCATAGAGCTGGTATTTGTGAGGAAATAGGTGAACAAGTCTAGAAGCCTGCTTGAAGTGAAGTCCAGAAGCTAGCCCGGTGTTGTAAAAGTGAGCATGGAGGCCCATGAACCAAGAAAACAACTCGATGCCGATCTAAAATGGATCGATAGCAATTTGTTTTTCTTGTTGCAAAGTGGACTCCTTCACTTTTTTAGCTCTTTTATCCTACATTTGATGTGTTCCAAGTTCTTTTCCATCGACTTTGAGTTCATTCTTATAATCTTTTCGATAGCACTTAAATTATCCTGCTTCCTTCACTTTCTTCTCATCAATCCTTAGAATCGCTTGTCCAAACTATGGGAAAACCACTTGTCCACAAGTGCTTGGAGTAGCATATAAGGTATATGGAGTTTGGGGGCGGAAAGGAGAGAAAAACCACTCTTCACCGACCCAAAATCACTCTTCACTGACCAAAATCACTCTTTTCCGAATTAAAATCACCCTTCACTGACCAAAACCGCTGTTCATCGAGTTAAAATCATCCTTCACTGAGTTATCTCCTTAGTTTAATGTTCATTGAAATTTCTCCCAGTTGTTTCTCTCACTTCTTCTAAGTGTGCTTCCAAGTTTTTGAGTCGTTTTGCCATTACTTTGACCTTTAAATTCTGGTTGAAATCTGCTTGCTTAGGAAGAGGGTTAAAAAAAGTTTGCACCAAAAATGGCATAAATGCCCTAAAGTAGATAAATCAAAAAAGAAAGCAACAAAATAAAATAAGAACATATGAGCACTTTTATAGTAGTTCGACAAGTACTCCAGCCCATGTCCACTTTAATCTTATTATTTGATTGATTCTCTTTGGAATACAATGACTGTAACTTAGATCCAACCACAATCTAGTATATCTTGAATCTGGAAGTATTTTGGGGAAGAAGAAGATAAAAGAGAAATAAAGTGCCAAAAAAGATTGTCAAAAATCAATGAAGTAGAATCCCCTCCAATTTACAGGTAGCTTACTATTTATAGGAAAATCGTCTAGCAGAATCGGTTGTCCATGAAATATCAAGTCCAGATCAAGTGCAAATGTTTGGTAATGGGCTATAGGGCCCATAACCAATAAAAACTTCTCAGTAAAAACTTGTTTTTTATAGGAGAAATCTCCCTCTTTCTTCTAATTTTCTTTTTACCTTCGATTCATTGTGTTTCTAACACTTTTCCTTTGAGATTTAGTTATTTAAGATATGTTCTCGTATTATTTGTTCTTTCCTACTTTCAGTTAAAAATCCTTAGAGTTGCTTGTCTACTCTTTGAGAAAAACACTCCATGACAATCACTCGGGCCACTGCTCCATGTACAAGAGTTTAGAGGGTTCACTTGAAGGAAAAAAGCTCTCGGTAATGAGTGGTCCACTTTGCTCTAATTCTTCTGGAATTTCTTGACTGTGTTCTTATTGCCCTTCTAAGCATATTCCCAAGTCGTAAATCGTTTAGTCTTCATCTTGACATTCCAATTCTTGTGAAAATCTGCAAGGTCAAAAAGACGAATAACACTCTAGTAAGTATACTTCAAATTAATTACTGAATTAATTATATCACGATATAACAAAGTATATTGTAGAAATTAAACATCTTTATTGCGAACAAGATTAGTTATTAAGATAGATATATGTAAGAAATTACATAATAACCCAAAGGGCATACCCCTAACTCAATTAATAAAATCTCATACATTAATATGTACAAGTCATAAGAGTTCATCAAATGTTACTACTAAATGAGTAATTGGCCAATTTACTTTTAAGACACAATGTATAAGTATTAAATGATTCAGAATCAATGATGATAGAAACCATTAGTTTCATGAATCACTCAATTTTTTCTTACTAATATATAAATGCCAAAGGTAACAATCATTTATTTTAATTACATTATTATTTTCGATAACAAATACACTATTACTATTGAGTATATAAATGCCATTATTCAAGGTACCAAAACAAACAGTTTTATTACCATAAAAATATTCATAAACTGTCACCACAAATAAAACTATCTATATGTTCTCCAACAAATGGGGAACAAAAAAATTTCACTAATAAAGTTTAGTTCATAACAACAATCATATAAAATTAAATTATGTAAACTAGAAAGCTTCACATGGTACTCTTATACTACAACAGTAACCATAATAGTTCCATTAACAACTTGGAATTCATGGTTCCTCTAACAACGAGCCTCTTACTCCTATGTCCCAATAACAAATAACATATATGAGTTCTAAATCTAGCAATTAAAACCCAACTAGATGCACTTATAGATAAAAGGTTTTCTATAAGGAAAATACCTTTAGGATCATAATCAGATTCCTTCCCCTTGAGCTTGTTCAGATAATCCAAACAGTTCCTCTGCTAGTGTCCTTCTTTGAGCAAAAGTGACATTCACATTTGTCATGGCCACCCCATGCCACTTTTTGACATGCATTTTCTCTTCTTTGAACTATCCAATGAAGAAGCACCCTTGATAGGAAATGCTGCATTTGTTTTCTTCAAAAACATCCCCTCGGTTGTCCCTAATATATTAAAGAGCTCCATGACATATACTTCAAGATTTCATAATGAAATTCCATATGAACGCATAAAACTATGCAGTAAGTGGTCCTTGAATCAAATTAGTCTATAGATCAGTTTCAAGAGTTGTTCCTAACTTGGCTAACCCTCAATATACCAATCATATTAAGTACATGATATTGGATCAATATTCCTTTGTTCATCTTTGCATAGAAAAATTTCCATAAGATCTCATCTTATCCCACAAGGCTGCTCACCATACAACTTTTTTGTGCTTGAATATGTCTTGTACATTCATATTCTCTTGCTGCCTTAAAAGGTCTACTCTAATAGTTCCAATCATATAACACTAGGCAATCTCGCAGACTAGTGACTAGTTTTCATACGAATCAAATTGTTCGGGTGTGGCATCCATTTTGGGTTTAGCCATTGGCTGGCTTTGTGACAACGTACCGGAGTTTTTTATACAGGTGAGCGCAATTTTAAATTTTCTTAACCAATGTTTGTAGTTAGCACCAATTAGCATGTTTTTATTTAGAAATAACCTCATTTATTCCATTTGATGTACACAAATTCAGTAGAGTAATTTAGATAACATTACACATGTTTTTATACTTATTAGATTAGTTTATTTTATTTATCTATTATGGCACCCACTGTATTCTACATCTCTTAAAAATTATAAAAGAGATACGAGATTTTCATAAATTCCTATGCTGGGTGTTAGGACTCACTTATCATATCACTACAACCTTGAGGGTGTTAACAAATTGTAGTCCCAATAAATGATGAGTAACACTTTAGTATTTATATCTCATATATAATGCTTAATGTTCCGTTTACTTTGCTCCAAATCGTCTTTACGACCTTAAGGGTGCTCAATAAATCGCAAAGTTCATTAGACGCACATGACTCATCATATTGCGATAACTTAGAGTAATTATATAACATTTGAGGGTGTCCAACAAACTTACATAAATTCTCACCATTTTAGTGACAATATAAACATCAATATAAATATTTGAGGGTGCTCAACCACCATAGGTATGCATTCTACTCTATTTTAAATGTAAATGAAGGAAATTTTTTGTTTAAGTTTATAATTTAAAATATTTTTTTATGGGGTACTATTGACCATGTAAAGGGAGATGAGTATAACTTATGACATCATATGTCTATACACATCCAACACATACTCACTTAAGTGTCTATGGGTTTTAATTTATGTCTATGTAATATATGTACTTGTTAATTTATTATAATATATATATTTCATTAAGTTATATATTTACATCACATTATCAGAGTTATAAAACAACACAACAGCGGAGAAGGAATATTACATATAAAAGTGATAGGCCTCACCATCCAGCTTGCATTCTGATCTCCACAGCAACTTTCTGACTTCGCTCCCGAACAACTAATAACCGAACTTTAGGCTGCCCATGTGGAAAATTATGGGCACCCAGAGTTTAGAAAGGGAACAATAATCTCCAAGTAAGTCATGGGACTAGTGTGAGATCTTAAAAACAGTTATTTTCAAAAAGAAAAAGAAAAATAAATCTGCTATGCTGTTGGAAAATGAAACTACCATAAGGCCTCCTGCCACACACATAATGCAAATGCAGAATTGGAGGAGATTTCTCCTTATGGTAGTCAAACATGCTTAAGATGCAAAATTATTTTTAATATTATCATTAATGCATAGTATGGAAAGTGTTTTGAAAGTATAATATTAATCTTAGCCAGCATAGACATTTCGCACTTATGCCTACTATTGCTACCATGTTCAATAGCAGGTTACCGCCACATTCCATGGTAGGTTATAAAACTAAAACCATACAGGATGCGTATTGTTTCTTTGGAATTCCAAAAAATGGTCAGGCTAAGGAACTTCTTACCGCCACATGGGTACGCCTCTGGAGGGACGCCCCGAAAACTTAACCAGCTCTCTGCCGACAGAAGTCCGAGTTATCCCATGCTGTAATACAACTATAACATGAGTAACTACCACGAGTATGCCATCCCCGGTCATTGCCGACCTTTATCCGAGGATCCTCAACCACAAAGCAATAAATTAGCAGTAACCACATAAGTTAAGTATCTGGGCTCCGTACCATGATACAACCCTTTTCCAGAAGTTATACTCTGAGGGCGCTACCCCCAAATTATCTTGCTGCATCCTTCCTGTTTCGACCATTTTTGGGTTATGAGGTCTAATGAAGTCTCATCCATAAAGCAACGCTTTTCACAAAAGCCATGCTTCGATCAACAGATGATCAGCAGCACTTCGTATGCCACACTACCACATTGGAAATGTATCACTAGTAACCATCAACTACATAACCTTTGAGCTCATACGTCTCAGAGAAGGGTGTCAAGCTAAGAGAATAAATTCTCCGCCACCAATAGAAATGTATTTTGTAGAAACCAGCTTTACATCTCAAAGTTTAACGTCAGACACACATCCATATAAGTCCATTTTGGGATCAAGCGGAACCGAAGGCACTTCAAAGAAGCACTTGCAATCCGGATATTCACTAATCACGTCGGGACTCCCCATCACAAAGGGTGATAAAATCTTTATACCGGATCAACTCGGTGTGGAGACATTCGACAGATAATCCTTTCTTTTTTTGAAAATACCCGGTCTTCAACACCATCTTCAAATGCAATCCCATTTTGTCGTATCATTATTTGGAATGGGTTTTATGACACAAAGTCCTCGCCCGGCTAACCCGAATAACGAGCACTAATTTTAAAAATAAGTGTTACATTCAGATTTCAAACAAATCACAACAATTTTCACTTTGATCTTTTTAAACAAAAGATCCAACACAAAGATTCGATGTGGCTTTCGAATATCCATTTGGAATCCGACACCCGGTCGCATCGAAATTCAAACGCCTTTTAAAGGCCAATATTGAAAGTCGGTTATTTAACTATCAATCAACATTCACAACAATCACCAGATTTCAAATAATTTTCCTCCAGTTATTTACTTTCAAAATATCTTCGCAAAATATATTTACACACTTCAACCATTTGAAAAAAAAAAATCAAATCACTTTTTACCTTTCAATCCTTGGAAAACAAATTTCAAATAATTTTCCTCACGTGGAATAAATATCCAAGTATTATTTATTTCCACTGAAAATTTTTCAAGTTCGAATACTTCAAAATGATTTAAACTACTTATCCAAATATATACTTGGAAACATTCAGAATAAAAACTAATTTAAAACACTTTATTTAAAACATTAGTTATGAAAATATTACACTATTATCTCATATAAAAATTGAAGCCCATACTAATTTAAAAAATAAAGTTATTAGATAAAGTGTAATTATTAAAATATCCATTTTCTAAATCAAATACCAATTTAAATCTTTAAATAATCACCTCTATAATTAATTAATTAAATCTTTACTTTAAAGATTTTTAAACAACTTAAGAAAATAATTTCCCACAAACATAATTTTTAAAAACCAACTTTAAAATTTTTAATTAATATTTGAAAGCTACATTAAAAACATGCTCGGCTTTCCAGGGAAAATACACCTTCCATTTCAAAATGGTCCATTTAAATCAATTAATAAATCCTTCTAGATTTATTTTAATTTACCTTTCAAATCTGCAAATTCCTTTCCATACTTTTAAAAAAAATCAATATTTATCTTTAAAACAAATTTCCCTTTATAAATTCCCATTGCGAACTTAAATTTCCAAATATCCACTGAAATATGATTTTCAAATCGACTTCCAAATATACATTTTCAAACACCAAATCAAATTCCAAATTGATTTTCCAAACATTTATTTCAAACACCAAATCGATTTCCAAATCAATTTCACAAAGATTTATTTTAAAACACCAAATCAATTTCAAATCGATTTCCCAATTTATCTTCAAATCCCAAATTGATTTCCCAAAGATTTATTTTCAAACACCAAATAAATTTTCATTCAAACACCAAATTTATTATCTTTTAAAACAAATTCCTTTGTTTCTTCCAAACTATATAAAATCTGAATTTTAAATAAATTCTTCAACTATTAAGCAATATTACTCAAAACCCATTTATTAAAATCTTTTCCCATATTTTGGAGTTTATTCAATAGGATTTCAAAAATCGACTTTTATACCTTTAAATTCATTCTTTTAAATTTATTCAATTTTCTAAAATTAATTTATTATAAATTTTTTACTTAAATTTCAAAAATCCAATTTTATTTATTTTTGGTATCCTATGATACCAAAAATATATTCGGCTAAACTATAGCCATCAACGACTTCAATCACAAATATAATCGTACATAGATTATAAATAATCAACACACAACATATAAAACAAATTCAAATATTTTAGGAATCCAGTTGGATCCCTCCAACCTATTTCCCTGCATCCATAGATGTTATCACAACAATTAAATACCAATTTCACTTCGAGGTGGAATATCGCGGTATATGGGATTATATAAAATCATCCGCTATTATGCACTGCATAGGGTCTCGTCCGCTATATAATGAGGGAAATCAATTTCTCCATATATATATATATATATATATCCTACTATATCTAATATCATCAATAGATAAATTATCAAAATTTATCCAAACACATCCAGAATTTAAATTTAACTATTTAAATTCAACAAACAAACCAAGTGAGTGAGAAGATCTCACCTTTATTTATGCATGCACCCCATTTCAGATCAGGCTTGATTCTCTACGATTTTTAGACCTTGCATAACAATTATATAAGATTTCATTAATACTCGAACTAATCGAATAATTTATTTCCTTTTAATAAATTCAATTAACCAATTATTTTATAAAATTAATTTTAAACTAAAAATTCTTCTTTTAAAGTCTTTTAATATCTTTGAATAAAAAAATATGTAGAGGTAAATTTAAACCAACTAGTAAATTTCCATTTATACAATTCAGCAGTAAAAAAATAAGGTATTATACTTTTAAAAAATTTAATCTCGTAAGAATGTTATTCATTTGTATAAGCATTTATCTTAACTAAATAAATTATTTTTAAATTGATCCAAACTATTAGAAAAGGAAAAAAACTAATTACCCTCCCCTACTCTGATTGAAACGAGAATCACCTCATCTCAGGCTCATCCTCACGTTAATCACGTTTCTAACGTGACTGGAATACCATCACGTCTACCGGAGATAGTTCGTTTGCAACACGAATCCCCTTGCACCCTTCTGCCCCAATCACCGCGAACAGGCCGCTGCTCTGAACTAGCCACAATCGCGACACCCCATAAATCAAGCCCAAACCCTAGTCGCGATTGCGCGCGGCCAGAAAGTATCGTGATTCTCCCCCTATGCTCAACTTCGTTGACAATCGTTGCCGCTCACTGTCGTGAGGGTTTCCCCACTCGCGTTTGCCATCTGATGACAAATTGAGCCGTCGCTTCGTCCTTTTGCCAGGTAATAACCCTTGCCCACGACCCCCTTCAACGCCTCGCCACGACCTCGAACACATGAACCCTCACACACATTCAACTTTGCAAGCTTGAAGTTTGCCGACGTCTCCATCGCTGCTGGAAGTCACAATTGTCCAGGAGTTCGAAGTCACTTCATTGACCTCAACACGATTTCATTTTTTGTATTTAAGAGAAAGGGAACACGTTTAATTTCATATAGTCTGGAATGAGATTTCGTTCGTTCGCCATTGACTTGATTTGAATTTTATTTCTTTCTTTTTTTTTGGTTAACGAAGATAGGTATGAAATTTTATTTTATTAATTTTGAACTAACGGGTGTAACAAATCAGAGTAAAAGAACCACATGTACGAAAGGTTTATACGTGTTGAGAAACAAAATAAGGGATTGCACAATCATTATTTATATTTAAATTTCCACTTCAAATTAAAATTCAAATCGTATCAATTTCATAACTCACAATCTCAATTTCCAATCAAGGCATGCCACCAGGCGTTTATAATGTTATACGCCTATTCTTAACGCAACGGAAAAGGTTCCGGGTCCAAATTTGATTGTATGGAGAAGATAGCATTTTGAACCCAGTTATTAATTTAAATTTTGATATAATTTTCAACATGTTTGCTTATCCGTACAGACAAACAATCAGTCCAAACATTATGAAAATTGAAATTCGATAATAATACAATATTATGGACCTAATGGAACTAGTTTCGTCAAATTTTGAGACTGTGCCTTGGAAGACTATTTTTAAATACCGATTTAAACGATACAAATTTAAAAACTGAACAAAACGTTTCCAAATTTAATTCTGAAGCTTCCGCTATCTTTAGTATTATCAATATGAATTTCCTAAGCCTTTGAAATATTTTTAATCTGCTTAAAACTGAAGATTCAATATTTTACCAGACTTTAATAAATTTAATTCAATAATTTAATTGTCAAATCCATAGTTATATTTGAAATTCAAGTTTAAAATAACTTCCAAACATTTAAAATCAATTATTTTAAATGTCCAAAATTCTGGGTCGTCGCATTCTTCCCCCCTTAAAATAATTTCGTCCCGAAATTACTAGTTAATAAGAATGATCCTTAACCCATTTTCTATTTACCCAAAACCAAACAATTTTTTTTATCAACTTGCCAAAACAAATCTTTTTACTAAAGATCTATTATCACTTCAACTAACTTTCCAAAACCTTTCATAGTTTCCAAACGGCATTATTTATCCCATAATTCAAATTTAAATTTAAATTCAATTTTTAAATTATCAAAATTTTCTCAATTTTTTTTCTAACTCCATAAATTATCGAAGAATTTCGCCAGCGTCTCCTTTGCACGACTAGCTCGGTACGACTATAAAATGCCACAACGAGCCCCTAGATTTCAAAAACAAAACGAAAAGCCAAGTGGCTAGACAAGAAAGTCATCAAATTTCATACTGAAATTCAAATACATACCTTTTTCGAGAAATTCAAACTATCTTCGAAAATCAAAATCCCAATTCCATTTTTCTTTATATCAGCTGTATATCTTTCTTAACAATAGTATCTAATCATAAAATTCAAAACCATTTTATACATTTCTTTACAAAATTTCAATATTCATTTCATTCAAACCCGTTCAATATCCGTATACCATACGTATGCAACATCAAATTCGATCGCTCACTTGATCACACAATTTCACTTCTGAACTAGTATCATCCACCCGACTTCCTAGCGTGGACTCAGATCTGGTTTCTTGATCAGAAACCATCATTCTCCTTGCGTAGCTGTAAACTATGATAGTGAATTTTCAGAATCAACCACAAATCCATATCCTAGTTCGTCGTCGAAAATCAAGTGAAAAATTCCAACTCGGATCGATAAAACTATCACGAAATTCTGTGCTTGAATTTTGGATCAAATCGCTATGTGAACAATATACGTATATCCTACGTAGTTATCTTTAATTGATTATTATCTATATCAATTTTCTTTTCTTTTATTCACATAGATTTTCATTTCAATACACTTATTCATAATCGTCATTTCAAAATTTTCCAGTTTAATCTTTATTCACTTATCAATTTAGAATATTTTCTCAACTCCAAATTTTACTTAAGAATTTCACCATTTATTTCTTAAATTAATATAAATATTCTATATACTTCTTATATTTACTTTCAATTTTCCACTTCGATTAATATCTAATTATATTTAAGCTGGATTTCCAATTCTATATGAATTCAATCTATCTTCTATTTCTAAATATTGAACTCAATTCATTTCAGACTATATTAAATTTGTCATTCCTCCAATCAGTTTCATTTACTAATTTTATCTCAATACTTTGCTTCATTGGGTTCAACTTGACAAAATTTCCACTTTTCTTTGTTTATCACAATCAAATTCAATTCCAATTCCAGTTCTATTTACTTACAAATTCAAAATAAATTTCAACATTCAATTTCACTTTCATTTACTTTCAATTGTAAATTCATTTATTCATCACAATTTTATTTTCCACTGAATAAATTTTATTCCATAACTATTTTTATCAGACTGTAGAGTCTTTCCAACATATCAAAATCATATTTGAAATCAATTCAAATTATCCTTTGAATTTCCAAAACCAACCCCATTTTTCCAAACAACTTCAAATTTTAAATAATTTTGGCAGCAATTCCTCTCTTGGAAACACGAAAATAAACACCGATGATGTCGCGATCATCATCGAAATTATTTTCCAGCGACCGAAAAGAGTTTAGTGCTTTTACTCCTCCCAAAACATTTTTTAAAATCCTTTGAAAACCATGTCCGAACTCAAAATTTCAAATCCTTCAAATTCTTTCAAATATTTCTCTGGAATTCTATTTCAAATTGTAAATCACTTTTACAATTTATATTTACAAATCCTTTTCGTATACAAATTTATTCCTTAAGCTTTGGTTATGATTTCAATTTATTCAACAATCATTGATAATAATTTAAAATTATCACTTTCTAACAAATAATCCACCATATACTATAATAATTTACAGAAAATTATTTCCTTCATATACAAAAATAGTTTGTATAAAATTATTTCATTTACCTTATTCTAAGACAATATCGTGTCGAATTGTTCTGTACAAGTGTTTAGAGATCTGTACCGATAGAGTTGTACAGACTATGCCGACCAGAATCCATATCCACTCAACAAACCAATCATCACAATATAAAACAATTTTTATACTCACTAACAAATACGCGCTCATATCTATTAATACACTCAACTCATTCTAGAGTACTACTGACTCTATCTCTAATGAGTAATCCCCACCAGAGCCATGGTTGTCGCTTAATCAAATGCTCTGATACCACACTGTAACGGTCTAGGCTTTTCAATCATTGATGGCGGGCACTCTCGACTGGTAGGCTTTTCAACCATCCCAGCCCCGCCGTGGCATACAATAGTACCATGCCCTTGCTTTTACGACTAGCCTTTCGACTTCTTCACCTAATAGGTTAACCAACCCTTTCCTAGGGACATGGAGGGGTAAGACTCTCCCGTTCTCCACCAAATGCAAAGCGAGAACCCCCTATCACGTTGTATTAAGCAAGGCCAGATATGGGACTGGTGTGAGATCTTAAAAATAGTTATTTTCACAAAGAAAAAGAAAAAGAAATCTGCAATGCTTTTAGAAAATGAAACTACCACAAGGCCTCCCGCCACACAAACAATGCAAACGCAGAATTGGAGGAGATTTCTCCTTATGATAGTTAAACATGCTTGACACGCAAAATTCTTTTTAATATTATCATTAGTTCATAGTGTGGAAAACATTTCGAAAGTATAATATTAATCTTAGCCAGCATAGACATTTCGCACTTATGCCTACTATAGCTACCATGTTCAATAGCAGGTTACCGCCACATTCCATGGCAGGTTATACAAATAAAACCGTATAGGGCGCATATTGTTTCCTTGGATTTCCAACAAATGGTCAGGCTAAGGAACTTCCTACAGCCACATGGGTACCCCTTTGGAGGGACGCCCAGAGAACCTAACCACCTCTCTGCCAACACAAGGCCGAGTTACCCATGTTGTAATACAGCTGTAACATCAGTAACTAACACGAGTATTGCATCCCTGGTCATTACCGACCATTATTCGAGGATCCTCAACCACACAGCAACAACCATAAAGCAATAAATTTGTAGTAATCACATAATTTAAGTATCTGGGCTCTATACCATGATACAACCCTTTTCCAGAAGGAAATGGACATACCCTGAGGACGCTACCCCTAAATTGTCTTGCTGCATCCTTCCTGTTTTGACCATTTTCGGGTTGTGAGGTCCGACGAAGTCTCACCCACAAAACTACGCTTTTCATAAAAACCATGCTTCAATCAATAAATGATCAGCAGCACTTCGTATGCCACATTACCAAATTGGGAATGTATCACTCGTAACCATCAACTCCATAACCTCTGAGCTCGTACGTCTCATAGAAGGGTGTTAAGATAAGAGAATAAATTCTCCGCCACCAACAGAAATGTATTTGATAGAAACCAGCTTTACATCTCAAAGTGTAACGTCAGACACACATCCATACAAGTCCGTTCCAGGATCGAACGAAACCGAATGCATTTTAAAGAAGCCTTTGTAATCTGAATATTCACTAATCACCTCCGGACTCCCCATCACAAAGGGTGATAAAATCTCTATACCGGAGCAACTCGGTGGAGAGACATTCGACAGGCAGTCCTTTTATTTTAAAAATTATCCGGTCTTCAACACCATCTTAAGCAATCCCATTTCGTCGTATCCTTGTTCAGAATGGGTTTTATGACAAAAAATCCTCTCTCGGCTAATCCGAATAACGAGCGCTTATTTTAAAAATAAGTGTTACATTCAGATTTCAAACAAATCACAACAATTTTCACTTTTATCTTTTTGTACAAAAGATCCAACGCAAAGATTCGATGTGGCTTTCGAATATCCATTTGGAATCCGACCCCCGGTCACATTGAAATTCAAACGCCTTTTAAAGGCCAATATTGATAGTCCGTTATTTAACTATCAATCAACATTCACAACAATCACCATATTTCAATAATTTTCCCCAAGTTATTTACTTTCAAAATATCTTTGCAAAATATATTTTCACACTTCAACCATTTATAAACAAATTTCAAATCACTTTTCACCTTTCAATCCTTTGAAAACAAATTTCAAATCATTTTCCTCACGTGGAATAAATTTTCAAATATTATTTTTTTCCACTGAAAATTTGCTGAGTTCGGATACTTCAAAATAATTTAAATTACCTATCCAAAATATATACTTAGAAACATTCAGAATAACAACTATTTTAAATCACTTTGTTTAAAACATTAGTTATAAAAATATTATACTAATATCTCATATAAAAATTCAAGTCCAACCTAATTTAAAAAATAAAATTATAAGATAAAGTGTAATTATTAAAATATCCATTTTCTAAATCAAATACCAATCTAAATCTTTAAATAATCACCTCTATAATTAATTAAATAAATCTTTACTTTAAAGATTTTTAAACAACTTAAGAAAATAATTTCTCCATAAACAACCTTTCTAAAAACCAACTTTAAAACTTTTAATTAATATTTGAAAGCTACAATAAAAACATGCTCGGTTTCCTAGGGAAAATACACCTTCCATTTCAAAATGGTCTATTTAAATAAATTAATAAATCCTTCTTGATTTATTTTAATTTACCTTTTAAACCCACAGATTCCTTTCCACACTGTTAAAAATAAACCAATATTAATTTTAAAACAAATTTCCCTCTATAAATTCCCTTTGCGAATTTAAATCTCCAAATATCCACTGAAATATGATTTTCAAATCGATTTTCAAATATTCATTTTCAAACACTAAATCAAATTCCAAATTGATTTTCCAAACATTTATTTCAAACACCAAATCGATTCCAAATCAATTTCCTAAAGATTTATTTTAAAACACCAAATCAATTTCAAATCGACTTCACAATTTATTTTCAAAACACCAAATCAAATCCCAAATTGATTTCCCAAAGATTTATTTTCAAACACCAAATAAATTTTCATTCAAACACCAATTTATTATCTTTTAAAATAAATTCCTTTATTTCTTTCAAACTATTTAAAATCTGAATTTTAAATAAATTTTTCAACTATTACGCAATATTACTCAAAACCCATTTATTAAAGTCTTTTCTCATGTTTTGGAATTTATTCGATTGGAATTCAAAAATCGATTTTTATACCTTTAAATTCCTTCTTTTAAATTTATTCAATTTTCTTAATTTACTATAAATTTGCTACTTAAATTTCAAAATTCAATTTTATTTATTTATGGTATCCTACGATACCAAAAATATATTCAGCTAAATTATAGCCATTAACGACTTCAATCACAAATATAATCGTACATAGATTATAAATAATCAACACACAACATATGAAACAAATTCAAATATTTGAGGAATCTAGTTGGATCCCTCCAACCTGTTCCCCTGCTTCCACAGATGTTAGCATAATAATTAAATACCAATTCCACTTCGAGGTGGAATATCGCGATATATGGGATTATATAAAATCATCCGCTATTATGCGGCGCATAGGGTCTCATCTGCTATATAATACGGGAAATCAATCACTCCAAATATTTATATATATATATATATATATCCTACTATATCTAATATCATCAATAGATAAATTATCAAAATTCATCCAAACACATCCAGAATTTAAATTTTACTATTTAAATTCAACAAACAAACCAAGTGAGTGAGAAGATCTCACCTTTATTTACGCATGCACCACATTTCAGATCTGGCTTGATTCTCTACGATTTTTAAACCTTGTATAACAATTATATAAGATTTCGTTAATATTTGAACTAATCGAATAATTTATTTCCTTTTATTAAATTTAATTAACCAGTGATTTTATATATTTAATTTTAAACTAAAAATTCTTCTTTTAAAGTCTTTTAATATCTTAGAATAAAAAAATATGTAGAGGTAAATTTAAACCAACTAGTAAATTTCCATTTATATAATTCAGTAGTAAAAACATAAGGTATTATACTTTCGAAATTTTTAATCTCGTAAGAATGTTATTCATTCGTATAAGCATTTATCTTAAATAAATAAATTATTTTTAAATTGATCCAGACTATTAGAAAAGGAAAAAAACTAATTACCTTCCCCACTTTGATTGAAATGAGAATCACCTCATCCCAAGCTCGTCCTCACGTTAATTACGTTTCTAACGCGACTGGAATACCATCACTTCTACCGGAAAGAGTTCGTTTGCAACGTGAATACCCTCGCACCCTTCTGCCCCAGTCACCACGCATAGGGTGCCACCTTGAACTAGCCACAATCGCGACACCTCAGAAATTAAGCCCAAACCCTAGTCGCGATTGCACGCGGCCAGAAAAGTATCGCGGTTCTCCCCCTATGCTCAACTTCGTTGACAATTGTTGCCGCTCACTGTCTCGAGGGTTTCCCCACTCGCATTTGCTATCTAACGACAAATCGAGCCATCGCTTCATCCTTTCGCCACGCGATAACCCTAGCCTGCGACCCCCTTCGACGTTGCGCCTTGCCACGACCTAGAACACACGAACCCTCGCACCCATTCAACTTTGCAAGCTTGAAATTTGCCGACGTCGCCATCGCTACAAGAAGTCACGATCATCCAGGAGTTCGAAGTCTCCTCCTTGATCTCGACATGATTTCATTTTTTATTTGAGGAGAAAGGGAACGCATTTAATTTCGTATAGTCTGGAACAAGATTTCGTTCGTTCGTTCTCCATTGATTTGATTTGAATTTTTTCTGTCATTTTGTTTTTGTTAACGAGGATAGGTATAAAATTTTGTTTTATTAATTTTGAAACAAACGTGTGTAAAACAAATCAGAGTAAAAGAACCACGTGTTCGAAAGGCATATACGTGTTAAGAAGTAAAATAAGTGATTGCACAATCATTATTTATATATTTAAATTCCCAATTCAAATTAAAATTCAAATCGTATCAATTTCGCAACTCACAATCTCAATCTCCAATCAAGGCATGTTGCTAGGCGTTTATAATGTTATACGCCTATTCTGGATGCAACGGAAGAGGTTCCGAGTCCAAATTCGATTGTATGGAGAAGATAGCTTTTTGAACCCAGTTATTAATTTAAATTTCTATATATTTTTCAGCATATTTGCTTATCTTTACGAACAAATGATCACTCCAAACACTACGAAAATTAAAATCCGATAATAATACATTATTACGGACCAAATGGAGATGGTTTCGTCAAATTCCGAGACTGTGCCTCGGAAGACTACTTTTAAATACTGATTTAAATGATACAAATTTCAAAACTGAACAGAACATTTCCAAATTTAATTCTAAAGCTTATGTTATCTTCAGTATTATCAATATTAATTTTCTAAGCCTTCGAAATATTTTTCATCAGCTTGAAACTAAAGATTCAATATTTTACCCGACTTTAATAAATTAAATTCAATAATTTAATTGTCAAATTCATAGTTATATTTGAAATTCAATTTTAAAATAACTTTCAAACATTTAAAATCAATTAAATATTTCATTTTCAAATGTCCAAAATTCTGGGTCGTTACATTACTCATATCATTAGCCTTAAACAAGAGCTTGTCTAAATTAAACAGAGTACCCAAAGTAATAATGAAGTAGCGACCGAAATTATGCCAAAATGGGAAGAGCTCAATGTCACTTCCATTAATAACAAACCCAACTGGAATTAAAAAAAGATCCAAATAAGACTTAATTTTCACCTACTCGCGGGCTCTCGATCCTAGCTATGAATCGATTAGGTCTCAATTTTTGGCATTAGTTGAGATGCTGAGTTTTGATGATGTAGTGGCAAGAATTAAGCAAGAGTAATCACGGCGAACCCTCATGAAACTTTGACAGTTGGAAAATCAATAGAACATTGCGTTTAGGTAAAACACTCTAACCCTAGTTTCAAGGACACGACCATAACGAAAGGAGCTTCGACCACCAAACAGTGTGACCGCTGCAGGAAAGCAGGGCATAAACGCGACGACTACCGGTTCCTCCATTCCTACCTCCAACCGGTCAAAGAGAAGGGCTATAGAGGAGATAATTAGGCCAAAAAAGGGGAATTTTTTAGCAGTTTTAGCAAAGGAGTGGAGATAGAAGGGGACGGGTCTGAATCGACTAAATGGACTCAAACAAATAACACCTTTTATTTAGCAGGATCTCCTATGACTCAAACGATACAACTGAATCAACTACTAATTTAGTTAAATAGTTTGTTACAATGACAAAATCCAGGTTTTATACATTCTAATGCTATTTTTAATTCATCCAAAGTCAACAACTATTTGAAATTGCAAAAATGTTTAAAAATAAAAATAGACGGATAATTAACTTAGGTGCTTCTGAACATATAACGTGAGATAAAAATAAATTAACCAATATTACAAAAAATAAAGACTCTCTATATGTAAATATTGATAATGGAGATAAAGTTCAAATTCATAGTTTTGGTACAACAAAGTTTCTTACAATAGATATGAAAATTATTTTATATTTACCAACTTTTAATTCAAATTTGTTATCAATTAGTAAAATAACCCATAAACTAAATTGCAATGTTATATTCTCATTGTATAAAGTGACCTTTCAGGATCGATAATCAAGAAAGAAGACTAGTGAGGGACGTTTGAAAAATGGCCTTTATTATCTTGATGAAAAGAGCAATAAATGTCATACGTCACTAAAATTTAGTAGATCGTGATAAATTACTGCATTGGAGATTTGTTTATCCAGCTGATCAAATTTTGAATAAACATTTTCATTATAAATTAGATTCTAAAAATTAAGATGTTTGTAAGCTTTCAAAACAAAGTAGATTGCCTTTTTCTTTATCTACTAATAAGTAAGAATAATGGTTTGATTTAATTCATTATGATGTTTAGGGTCTAGAACCCTATTGATTCTTATGATCATTTTAAATATTTTCTCATGTTTACTAGTGACTTTTCACGCACAACTTGGGTTTATCTTTTAAAAGGAAAAAAAATAATGTTTTTCATGTTGTCAAGAATTTTACAGTTTTATAGAAATCCAATATAAAGAAAAAAAATTAAAAAAATTCGAAATGATAAGGGTACATAATAGGTAAACAAAAATTTCATATAATTTTTTAAACAAAAAAGAATTTACACCAAACTTCTTGTATTAATACACCTGAACAAAATATAGTTTCAGAAAGAAAAATCGATATTTATTTGAAGTTACCAGATCTCTTCTTTCTCAAAATAATGTTCCAAAATCTTATTGGTCAGAATTGTGCTGATTACGACATACCTCATAAATAGATTGCCAAGTGTCATGCTCAAAAATAAGAGTCCCTTAGAAATTCTTATGAATAGGGAAATAAATCTTGATCACATAAGAGTTTTTGGGTGTATATGTTGTGTACATATAATATGATATGAGAAGTAATATAAAAATGCCGTTAAAGCCATATTTTTAGGATACTCATCCCAAAAAAGGGGTATAATTGTTATGATCCCAAAAATCATAAATTTTATATCTCACGAGATGTATCATTTTTTGAAAATGAAACATATTATCAAACAAGTGAACAAGGAAATACATAAGGTAAACCAGTCATATTGTCTCAGAATTATGTTATGTTTCCTGAAGAAACAAATCAAGAATAGATTGAGCATACAAATGAAGTATAAGTTGGAGAAACAAGTCTGATTCTTTCGAGTGGAGAAGAAGAGATAAATGAGTTAAGTGAAGAACTGACTCATGAAGAACCAACTTAAGAAGAAAATGCCATAAGAAAATCTATAAGATAAACTTGACCTCCTGTCAAATTAAGGGTATGTATCCCAACGATGGTATCTAATATAAGATTTTATTTCATATAACATGGTATCCTTCATACCGAGCCTACTTAAGAAACATTACTAACCAAATGGAACCAACCAATTTCAGCAAAGCCAATCAAAGCCCAATTTGATGTAAGACTATGAATGCAGAACTTCGTCTTAGAAAAAACGACACATGGGATATTAGTAATTTACAAAAAAACCTATAGGTCGCAAATGGGTATACAAAATAAAATGCAATAGTGATTGCGTTATTGAAAGGTACAAATCCAGGTTAGTGGCCAAAGGATCTACCCAAACTTATGGTATTGACTATGAAGAGACTTTTTCACCAGTTGCAAAAATGAATACGGTTAGAATTTTGCTGCCAGTAGCCACCAATTGGGATGGTATTTATTCTAGATGGATGTAATAAATGCATTTCTTTAAGGAAATTTAGAAGAGGAAGTCTATATGACTCTTTCTTCAGGCGAGACAAACTCATCACTGGTGTGAAAATTAAAAAAGGAAATCTATAGTCTAAAGAAATCTCCAAGACCATGGTATACCAAGCTAAGCTTTTCTCTTTTAAAGGTTTTTTTTTTAAAAGTATTATTGATTTCTCTATGTTCATAAAACACTCACAAAATACCACTACTATTATTCTGGTTTACTTAGATAATACTATCATCATTGTAAATAATAATGAGGAAGTTAAAAGGATTAAACAATATTTAAAAAAGAAATTCGACATCAAGGACCTTGGAATTTTCTTGGAATAGAATAGCCCACTCAAGTAAAGGATTATTTCTATCCCAAAGAAAATATGTCATTGATATGTTAATAAAGATTGGTAAATTAGGAGCTAAACCAGTTAATACTCCTATGGAGACGAATATAAAACTTGGAGTTGAAGATGATGAGTCATTATCTGACATAGGACAATATCAGAGGACGATATGTAAATTCATTTACCTTACAATAACCAGACCTGACATTACCTTTGCAGTTAGTGTTATAAGTCAATTTATGCGTGCTCCACATATGAGCCACTTGAGTGCAATTGATAAGATACTAAGGTATCTTAAGGGCATCCCAAGTCAAAAGAATTTGGATGAAGAAAAAAAATTCTAACAATGTGTTGGTTTTTTTAATGCTGATTGGGCCGGAAGGTACGATAGAAAATCAACCATAGGGTTTTGTATGTTTGTAGGTGGTAACTTGGTCACTTGGAAAAGAAAGAAATGGAATTTTGTTGTGGCTAGATCAAGTGCATAAGCTGAATATCAAGCCATAACATCCACAACAAATGAGCTTATCTGGATTAAGAAATTACTCGGTGACATGAAGATAGAACACACAAAAATAATGCAAATGTACTGTGATAATCAAGTTGCTCGTCATATTGCGTCTAATCCAGTCTTCCACAAGAAGAAATTTTTTTTGCATCTTATCCAACTACAAGAGGACAAAACATATAAAAGTAGATTGTCACTTTATTAGAGAAAAAGTGCAATCGATGGAAATAGAAACTCTATTTGTCAAGAGCAACTGGCAAATATTTTCACAAAAGTACTTGATAAGGCCAGCCTTTTTAACATACTCGACAAGTTGGGTTTTATAAATTTATTCAAACCCCACTTGTGGGGGAGTGTTTAGAAATAGAATGATAGCTTTGTAATATTTTATCATAGGTTGAAAATAGAAAACAAATAAAAGGCTGGTATCCATTATACCACTTTCAACTATACTTGGTACTTTGCCATAATTAGGGTATAATTAGGGAATTATAATTTAGGAAATAAGCAATGACTAATGGAATTGTAACTTGGGAAATAAGCTAATTGAGGAAATAAGCAACGGCTAGTAGAATTAGGCTATGTATCACTATGTATAAAGAGTTCGTAGAATTGAAAATATTAGAAATAAAAACTAATTATTGATCATATTCTCTTTTGTCCTCTAAAATTCAATAGATAATACAATTAATTTCCTTTTAATGCTAATAATAAGTATGTGTTATATCTAATATGTTTGTCTAGATTTGTACATTTACAAGTTTTTGTCATAAAATATCGTTTGTGATCAAGTTTCCTTTCAGTACAATAAAAGGATGCCTATATAGAGAAAATGGAATAAAAATCCAAGGAGAAAATATTTCAGTACGTAATTAGAGACGGTGTATATAAAGAAAGTGAAACAAATTCAAATCAAAAGTAAGCAAATATACATACAATCAGAGGCAGCATATATGATGAAAGATAAATAAATAAAGAATGGAAGTAAAGAATTGTATGCACAATCAAATAATACATTTTGAAAAATACAACACATATTTGTTTCCCTATTATATACATAATTTATGTTGTATACAGGGAAACAAACTCTTCTAGAAATCCATTCATTCTCCACATATCCCTACACATATTTGTTTCCATACAAACTCATCCCCTCCATGGGCCATTGTAGATGCACGTTACAACGAAAGAAACGATCATCGGGTTATACCACAAATAGAGTTCTCTCTTTATTTCTACTCTCATTATCTAATCAAAGCTTGTGCATCAATTCCTTTTTCAATACACCCACTCTCCTATCATTTTTAGCACATCATATTTCATCCCACAACAACATCCACTCAACTTCAACTAGGCATGCACGAGTTTCAACAACAAAGCAAGGCATACAAATTTTGGCATAACTAGAATTCAAGAAAATCAAAGGCAGCATCAGACTTTCTTGCATCTAATTTGAAGAAGAAATAAAAGGCGCTGAATTGTGAAGGGGAGTAGGTCATGTGAGATGAGATAGGGAAGATTTTTTTTAGGTTTTTTTGTCGTTTCGTTTTTGTATTTCCTTTCTACTCTTTTTTATTTAAACTACATTGTATTTCGGGGATTCTAATCTTAGGGGATTTAGTTCAAACAGGGTTATAATTTATAAAGTTAGAATATTTGTTAGCAGTATCTACAAATTTGCTGTTTGTATGAATATTTAGCTCTAGTAATAGATTTGGGGGCACCATAGGCATTAGATCGAAATTGGGTATATCTTGTATTCCTTATTTTCTGCATTTAATTTCTGCACTCTATTCCATATTTTATTAGTAACTGTGCTGAATAATTTTAAATACCATATTGACCCCCTATAAGTTATATTACTCGATCCTATGTTATGGACAAACGGAAGATAGGATGCTAGTGAGTGAATATATTGCACCGTAGAGATGGCACGACATACCCATAAGATCCCCAAGCAAGTATAGAGAGAGATTGGGATGCCTTTCTAGAGTACGTCATGTACTATCTATAGCACCAGGTGTTAAGACGGGACCTATACCAATCAAGGCTAACTAGGAGTAAATGTTCGAGTTTTCTCCATTCTCTATGGTGGGAAATGGAAATTAGTCATACAGATATTTGTTCTAGATTTGCAATAGCATTAACATGAGGTGTTACTCGTCTATGATTCTTATAGAGGATTCAGGTATGAAGATGCTTAGATATATAACATTAATTATGGAGTGTAGTATTATCCCTACACTCTTTTATCATTTTAGCAATAATATATCTTATGGTAGCATGTATTATTTTATTAATTGAACCACTATCATGTATTACCCTGACTTATTTTTGTATGGATAGGCATGGCGAGGTATGATTGATATTACTCATAGATCATTGCTCAAGTTTATTAGATGTATTTAGGTCACATGTATATACAATACGTAGAGATAATTCCTTCACTAGACTTATACCCGATCCTTGTTTTCTCTATTATTCCTTTTTTGACAATTTTTGATTACTCTCAAGGGTAGGCTTAGAGTAAAGTATCTATGGACATGCCAATAGACTAGCCGGGTCTTTCAAAGCATGGAGACCGTGATCCTTAGGGCCATGATTTTCAATTATCGGTATATTACTTTATGCACCATAGACAGTATTATTTATATATAAGGCCACGTATTATATTTGATGTATCATTCAATAATTGATTTTTATTGAGATAGTGTATTCTGATTATATTGGTATATCGGTTTTATTCTCATATCATTCCTTATATAGAATATCTCTCATCTTTTATATGCATATGTACATGTTGGTTTCATCATTGTATCGATATATTTGGTCAGATCGTTGTGTTTAAGTTAACCTTGATGGTTTGTCATTTATGGTTTTCGGAATAACATGTGCATGTTCAACGTTAATTCAGGGTATCATAAATGATCAGTAATTACAATCATCCATAAGACAATGATACTTTATAAGCCAAATGGTTTGTAAAATAAAGTTTGACTCGATGGCTCAATCTGCAAGCATAATACAAGGATAATCGCCAAATAATGTACACAATAACATGTCACCAATTACAATGAAACATTTGCTGCAAATGGATGTCTCAATATATTCAGGGATTCGATTTCACTAGCTACACAAAAATGGAAAATATTCCAACTGGATGTAAAGTCAACATTCCTAAATGGCTACCTTCAAGAGGAAATGTATACTGAACAACCTCAACGGTTCATAGTTCAAGAATAAGAATGTAAAGTCCGTAAACTAAATAAATGTCTTGTATGGCCTAGAGACAGTTCCAAATGCATAGTATAATAAACTTGACAGCTACTTCGTTGAGTACGGATTTAGAAGGAGAAAAATTGAACCGTCACTCTACATTATGACTCAAGGAATAAAGTACACTAATTATATATATATATATATATATATATATATATATATATATCGGTGATCTTATCCATATGAAAATAATGAGGAAATGATCAAGAAGTGTAAAAAAGACACGATGAAGACTATTGAAATGACATATTCAGATCTTACGCACTTCTTTCTTGGAATTGATATAACACAGAAGGAAGACATGAATTTCATCTCACAAAAGAAATATACAGATACACTTCTAAAGAAATTAAAAAAAGTACAACTAATAGATGTTATACTTATTAGAGAGCAAGAAAGAATTTAAGAAAGAAGACGGTTCACCAAAAGAAGATGAATCATGTTTTTGAAGTTTGATTGGAAGTTTGCTTTATTTAATAGCACAAGAACCGGATATTTGCTTGCAGATTGTCTTCTATTAAGATACATGCAAAACCTAACTCAAGTACACTTTAGAGCACCTAAGAGGGTACTCGATACTTAGAAAGAACTAAGAACTATGGATTATGTATAGAGTCACTAAAGGGCCAAAACTAATTGGATACATGGATAGTGTCTGGGACGTATCTATAGATGACAAGGAAACACTTCAGGCTATGCATTTAGTCTTGGCTTTGAAATATTCTCTTGGGCATCGAAGAAGCAAGCAACAGTTGCACAATCATCAGTAGAAGAAGGGTATATCGTAGCAGCCATGACAACTAGTCTACTATCTGGTTAAAGTGAATAATTGAAGTTACGGGAGAGTAGGAAAAATTTGCGATAAGAATATTAACTATAGCAATGACAAAAAAAGAAATCTGTCACAGCAGAAACAAGCATATAGGCATCAAGTATCACTTATTAAAGAAGCAAAAACCAAAAAAGAGATACAAGACAAATACGGCAGGACTAAAAATCAATTAGCGAAATTATATGCGTCAAAATTGGTCACAAACCCCAAATGTTGTGAAAGCACCAGTGTATGAACACAGATCAGCACTATATGATTATAGATTACAGACCTAAATAATATAGAGGATAAAAATGAAGAATAACAAACTTAAAACGGAAAGAAGTAGACATAGACACAAGATTTATAGTGGTTCGGCTATCTCCGGCCCACGTCCACTTCAAAGGATAATCTTTTATTGGCTTTGCTCGCTGGTTACAGCGGATTACGGCAGTAATTTTCAAGTAAAGCAGTGAAGTTTGAGTACACAGGTGATTTCGGTAGAGTCTGGACGTCGCGAATCAAAACTCCCTTTTCTGTAGGCTTTGGAATGCTAATTATAGGTGTAGGCTGCAAATATCTCCCTCAAATCTCCGGAGACCTCTTCTGGCACGTGTGTGGACCCACGCAATCGATCCCATGTGATTTGCACTCGATCCATGATCGATAAGAACCAAATTCGTATCGATCAAGATTTGGCCCAATCAAGTCAAAATTGAGCAAGAACATTCTTTAGGTTGCACGTAAGCTCCTATGAAAATTTGGTAGCACTTGGACTTGTGGATTGTGAGATATGATCGATACGAATTGGTCTCTCTAACGTGGATAGGAGTTCGTATCGATACCTTCGCTTCTTTCCCCTTCGTTTCGATCAAAGGCACGTGCTTACCTACTGACGCGGGGTGATAAACTGGGGTGGATCCACATTTCTTGTCGTGTCGACCGATCCTTCATCCTTTTTGAAATCTATTCGTATCCATCCATATCCTTCTTTGTTCACGTCGCTGATTCGTATCCATCAAAGTGGCTCTATATGTGTCCATCTTCGTATCGATGCCAGAGGTGTATTTCCTAATGATCCTATACGTGTTGATGGATACGAAGTAACCTTAGATGATAGGTTGATCGATGCGAAGAAGATGCAAGATGATGGTGTTTTTTATGGATACGAATAAGGCAGACACACGGATATGAATTGTATTCTAAAGAAGGATGGATACGAACGAAAATAGTCCCTGACCGACACGAATTGGCATGGATGCGAGGTAGACTTGTTTGCTGATCGATGCGAACATGCTGAGGCTTGACGATGAAGGATGCGAGCCGATCGATGCAGAATCTACTTAATCTTTCTCCCTGATCGATACAAACATCGTTTTCGTATTCATGGGTATCTATACGAACAAGGTCCCCTTGAGCATGCATCCATCAATATCTCGAACAAACAAACTCCGTTTGACTTAAAATTTGAAATGTAGTCTTTTCTAGCCTTTCTTTTCATTTTCTAGCAATTTCACCTCGATTGGAGATTGGTAAAACTTGGTCGACATCTATCATAACCTTATTTCCAATCGATCTCCAGTCTTGATATCCATCCTTTCCAGCCAATCTATTGATATCCCGGCCTTGACCAAAAGGAAGGATTACATTTTCCCTCCAAAACATGCCTTATGGTAAGAAGGTGTGTTTTGAAAAGCTCCGATCCCGATATTCGAAGTCCGTATTCCTTCCATAACCATACTATCCGATTCATAATCCAATTCATTACCAAGCTATACTATCCGAGTGCCACATTCTTGACTGCTTCGAGTCGATGTCCGTTTCCAAATCCAGTAACCATATCCTTAGCCGATTCCATATCTATCTGAACCCAACAACCGATTCCCAACCCATCCTTATCCAATAACCGAATCCAAGACCTCTCCGGGTCAATATCCAAGTTCTTAGTTATCCATGGCCGTTATCTGAATTTATAACCTCGTTGGGTTCTTGTCAAGCACAATCTACACCCGACGACCTATGTCAAGTAATTCCATGGTGTTCCTGGTTCAGTGGTCCCTGAACGTTGAGTAATGCCATGGCTTAAGTCCTAAGCCGAATTCTGGTCCCTCCGGACCCTTGCCGAGCATAGTCCATACTCGGCGACCTGAAATAGTAACCGATGGATATTATGGGGCCTAAGTCCTAGGCCGAATCGTGGTCTCTTCGGACACTTGCCGAACATAGTCCATACTCGATGACCTGAAATAGTAACCGATAGATATTATGGGGCCTAAGTCCTAGGCCGAATTCTGGCCTCTCTAGACCCTTGCTGAGCGTAGTTCATACTCGACAACCTAAATAAGCCAATTCGCCACGATCGGACGAAGAGACTTATCCATTTCCAGGTATAATCCATACCGGACGACCATTTACCAAGAACCAGATAAAAATCCAATCAAAAACCAATCCGAAATCCAGATCAAATCAGAAGGAAAAAAACCAGAAATCCAAACCAATACCCAAACCAAAAAACAAGCATCCAAACTAAAGTCCAAACCAGAGAGCGAACAAAACCAGAAGTTCGAACCAAACTCCGAAACCAAACCAGAAATAAGCAAATGTCCAAACCAAAAAAGAAAAAGAAAAATAGATTTCACGAACTATAGTGTCACAGTTCATCATCATCTCAAGGCATGCCTAGAGGCTATCTTTGTCCCCGTACATGAGTAAGTGACTTGGTCGTTCATCCAGAGTTTGCTACTTATTTCATATCATCCCCGTCAGTTGATACCAATCGACCCTCATTCTTGGGCCTCACGCCATTGTTGTTAGAGGTAGACGGTGGCTTCTCCTATTCCACCGTGGCATTACGAGCTCCAACATATTGTCGCAACTGACCACTCCTTATATGCTCCCCGATTATATCCTTTAGATGCCTATAGTTGTTGGTATCATGTGCGTCCAAATCGTGAAAGAGACAGTGTCTTCCTGATGCCCTTTCACGTTCCAAGGGTTCTCTCCATGCTAGCCTTCGGTAGGGAAGGCGATCTCGGGTCTCAATGAATATCCATTCTAATGTCTCATTCGATCCTTTGTAAGTGGAAAATTTTGGTTCTCTCCATCGCTTCCTAGTTTTTCCTGATTCGTCATCCAACTTTCTCTTTCCTTTATCTTTACCTAAGCTTCCGTCGAATGGTTCTCCATCCTCGGCCGCGTTCACTTCCTTCAATTTCATATCTGAGCATGCGTTCTCCTATCGAAGGAATCTCTCAGCTTCATGAAAAATTCTCCGAGATCCATTGGTTGGTCTCGTACAGATGACACATTGAAATCCGAGTTATTCCTGACTCCCGATACCGCTGCCGTTAAAACCATTAATGAATCCGACCGATCCATCGAACCAACCGCTGCATTGAACTGAGTTAAGAAAGCTATGATCGATTCTTCTATCCTTTGCTTCACCGATATTAGCGTCATTACGTTCTTCGACCTTTTGATATGAACCTGAAATTGCATCAAAAACGTGTCCACCAATTTTGTCCATATCTCGATAGATCCCTCTTCCAACTATCTGAACCACATAGCAACTATATCCGTCAAGTACAGAGGGAAACATCAGGCCATCACTTTCTCCGATTCCCCCAGCACTTCCATATGTCTTGTGTATCTCATCAAGTGATCAGTAGGATCAGCCTTGCCATTGTATACCAGAGTAGGTAGCTTGAACTCAGGTGGTTTCGGGCGATTCGGATTCACGGGTAAACGGACTCCTGTTTACTACTTCTAAATCTCCGTTGGTCAAACCTCTACGCATAGTTCATCTCAACTAATCCAACGTTGTCCTTCAAGGGTTGCCCCCCAAGTCCCTGAGGGAATTCTGGTACGTACTCTTCATTATGCGCTTTTGCATTCTTGCCAGCATCTTGTTATGTAGTATCACCTGGAATTCCTCCATGAATTGGTCCACCGTGTCGGGTGGTGTGCCCCCGAGCTCGGATCCATTTTGATTAATAGTCGTGTGCTGATTAGGGGAAGCACCCTGTTGAGCTGTTCCGTCTGATTGCCTATTGAGTCCTTCTGTACCATCTCCGTGGATCTGAACTCCAGCAATTCCAGCTGTCCCTGCTTGTCCAAACTGTCTGAGGAGGTTCTGCATTGTTTCCTCCTGTCTTTTTAGCAATTCTTCATGCATAGCTCCCATCATCATCTTCATCTCGTCTCTGGTGATGAAGGTTGAAATCTGTTTAGCTCCTAAAGATGCTTCCTGGCTTCCTTCATGCTGACTTCTCTCTGCTCTATATTTCCTTGTTGATTGCTTTATCACAGTTCCTTTTAGATTTGGTCCTTTAGCCTTTCAAATCTGAACTCCAAATCTGGTACAGGGGGTGCTAGTCGTTCTCAGTGAAAGCACTAAAGTGTTTGCGTCAAAATTGGTCAAAAACCTCAAATGTCGTGAAAGCACCAGTGTATGAACACAGATCAGCAGTATATGATCATAGATTATAGATCTAAATAATGTAGAGGATAAAAATGAAGAATAACAAACTTAAAATGGGAAAGAAGTAGACAGAGTATTTATAGTGGTTCGGCTATTTTCGGCCAACGTCCACTTCAAAGGATAATCTTTTATTGTCTTTGCTCGCTGGTTACAGTGGATTATAGCAGTAATATTCGAGTAAAGCAGTGAAGTTTGAGTACAATGGTGATTTCGGTACAGTCTGGACGTCGCAGAATCAAAAGTCGCTTTTCTGTAGGCTTTGGGATGCTATTTATAGGCATAGGCTGAAAATATCTAGCTCAGATCTCGGGAGACCTCTTCTGGCATGTGTGTGGGCCCATGTGATCGATCCTATGTGATTTGCACTCGGTCCGTGATCGATACGAACCACTTTCGTATCGATCAAGATTTGGCCCAATCTTGTCGAAATTGGGCAAGAATATTTTTTAGGTTGCACGTAAGCTCTTGTGAAAATTTGATAGCATTTGGACTTGAGGTTTGTGAGATATGATCGACACGAATTGGGCTCTCCAACATGGATACGAGTTCGTATCGATACCTTCGCCTCCTTCCCCTTCGTGTCGATCAAATGCACGTGCTTACCTGTTGACATGAGGCGATAAACAGGGGTGGATCCACATTTCTTGCCATGTTGACCGATCCTTCATCCTTTTTGAAATCTATTCGTATCCATTCATATCCTTCTTTGTTCGCATCGGTGATTCGTATCCATCGAAGTGGCTCTACTCGTGTCCACCTTCGTATTGATGCCAAAGGTGTATTTAGTATCGATCCTATACATGTTGATCGATACGAAGTAACCTTAGATGATGGATTGATCGACACGAAGAAGACGCAAGATGATGGAGTTTTTTATGGATACGAATAAGGCCGACACACGGATATGAACTGTATTCTCAGGAAGGATGGATACGAACGAAAACAATCCCTGACCGACACGAATTGGCATGGATGCGAGGTAGGCTTGTTTGCTGATCGATGCAAACATGTTGATGCTTGACGATGACGAACGCTAGCCAATCGATGTGAAATCTACTTAATCTTTCTCCCTGATCGATACAAACGTCTTTTTCGTATCCATGGGTATCGATACGAACAAGGTCCCCTTGAGCATGTATCCGTCAATATCTCCAACAAATGAACTCAGTTTGACTTGAAATTTGAAAAGTAGTCTTTTATAGCCTTACTTTTCATTTTTTAGCAATTTCACCTCGATTGGAGCTTGGTCAAACTTGGTCGACATCCATCATAATCTTGTTTACAATCGATCTTCAATTCTGATATTCATTCTTTCCAGCCAATTTATTGATATCCCGGCCTTGACCAAAAGGCGGGATAACCAAAATATACTCACGAATGCACTACGAAGAAGAAAGTTTGAATAGAAATGAAAAATGATTGGAGTCACTAGAATTTGTACAAATGAGTATTAAAAATTGAAAAACATTTGAAAGAGATGTGTCTATTCACGAACAGATGTGTTTATATGAAGAGTTTATTTATCTAATAATAGAGTTGTGCTCATTTTTATTAAGTAATTATGACTAATATACAGAGTCCTTATCCAAAAAGTCTTGCCTGTTCCAAAAAGTCACGTCTATTGAAATATATGGTTAAACTAAAAGGCTACGCTTCTTCAAAAGAGCCATATGCTCATGTGCAAACATATCGTAATTCTTTGGAATAATCAACTAGACTAATCTATCAAATAAAAATTAAAAAAATATACTATTCTTTCCGTCGGTTCTTAACTTTGTGGACAAACTTGCTTGACGTTATGTCCAGGTAATGTCAATAAAATCAATTAATTCGGTTTAATTATGATCCGAAGCAATTAATACATCGAACTCGGTGAATGTTAAAACCAGTAAATGTCATGCATCCATATATTCCTTAAGCAGACCAAGTGATTCAGATTCCTCAGGAAATAAACAAGGTCATTTTGCGTGACAGATCCTGTAGCTAAACTTACGCGCATTATTGAATTTTATATAACAAACAATTCTTCAATAAAGAACATTAATTAACAGATAGTATTTCATGGTCAATATTTCGTACGTTTCCATGTTCAAACAACACCACAAATGAAACATCAACTCGGATTGCTCAAGGAAACTCCGACTTAGTACATGTAAACAGAGCGTCTAATTACCTTAAACAAATAGATCAAGAATATTCAGCCAACCAAACACCACCAATAAATACACTGCTTAATTAAGCAAGCAAAGGAAAGAGAAGTGATCTTCTTAACAGAAATGGTTTCCAAATTAAACACTTTGCTAGCTGCAATAATATTGGTTCTATCTTCATTCTCAATGCGTTCGTTCTCACAACAAGCAACCAAAGTCGCCTTTGTAAATTGTAACATAGAGACATAAGTCGATGGTGATGCATACAGCAATAACTTCAACTTTGTGAAAAATGCGCTTATGAACGGTTATTCATGTGTTATGGCGTATGCTCCGGATGTGTATGGTTATATGAATTGTAACCATGATTATTAATGCAGCGTGGGAAGCGAATTCGACAATATAAATCGAATCCGTGCAGTATCTAACACGATTAGCGGAAATAATTGGTGAATCAATGAAGAATCGATGGAGTTATGAATACCGTAAGGCCCAAATCCGTTGATCACGAATATACCGGATTTTAGCAATCTTCGACACGTTGATCGCGCACGATACCGTAAAGAAAGATTTACAATTCTTGAGCGTTGATCAAGCGCACTTGATTTCGCGAATTGGCTTCAACGTTCGTTGATTCGAACACACTCGAATGCTGAAAGTGGAGATAGGAGTTAACACTCGACTAACAATTTAATGGAGGCACAAAGCTTCACAACAAAATTTTATTCAATTTTCAACAACCTTTTACAAATGACACAACCCCTATTTATAGGAGATTACAACACATATGACTTAACAAAGTGATACAACAAACACAGCGACTTAAGAAAATGAAAGACAAACAGTACAACGACTTACAAAACGACCTAAATAACAACGCACACGACCTAAAATGCTTCACGCGACTTAAGATAGCTCGGGAGCGACTAATGGAAGGCGGCACGCGACTTAAGAAAGAATGACTTAAATCACGCGACCTAAGTTATGTCGCTCGCGACTTAAGAAAGATCACGACTTCCTTCATCTTGTTCGTTTGCGACTTAAGAATTTCAGCGACCAAAGAAATTCGCGACTTACTAGGAATTGAGATTTTCTCGCGACCTACTGGAAACGACTTAAAGGAGATGTCGTTCGCGTTCCTGGTGGAGCTCGCGGCTTAAAGTACTTCGCGATTCAGTTACGTCGTTTGCGATATAAGGGAGCAGCATAGGTCATTCGTCTTCTGGATTATCTCGCGCGCGTCCTAAGGAGGAGGATGCGCGACTTACAATTGCTCGCGACCTAGGATAGGTCGTTCGCGATCTAGCATTGAGGAGCGGCTTTGGCATCTGGAGTTCGCGACCCAAACTGTAGCGACCTAGGGCTTCGTCTTCGCTGTGACATACAGTGGCGCGATTCAAGGTAAGCGCTGCATCATCCTCCCCTTGTTGGAAAGAATTCGTCCTCGAATTCACGTTCTCCTCTTCAAGCATCTCCCCATAATACGGAATTAAGTGTTTGACATTGAAAACATCAAAAGTATGAACCTCTTCCGGTAATCTTAACCGATACGCATTATCATTGATCTTCTTTAAGATTTCTACTGGACCAATTTTTCGTGCTTTCAACTTGTTGTAAGTTCCAACTGGAAAACGATCTTTCGTCAAAACAGCGTAGACAAAATCCCCCTCTTTGAAGACAACACTTCTTCGTTTCTTATCTGCCATTTGTTTATACTTTCCATTCGTCTTAAGTAATCGTTCCTGTATAACTTTGTGACACTCCTGTAACTCATTTACCAAATCACTAGCCCGCTTAACAACTCCCTTCTGATATGGTATTGTCGTTAAATCCAATGGTCCCTTTGGAATGGTTGAATATACAACTTGAAATGGACTGAAACCTGTACTCCGGTTAACTGCATGATTGTGAGCAAATTCAGTTTGACACAACTTCAAATCCCAACTCTTCAAATTGTCTTTCACAAGACATCGTACCAAATTTCCCAACGATCTATTCACCACCTCTGTTTGCCCATCTGTTTGCGGATGATAAGCGCTACTAAAGTTCAGCTTCGTTCCAACCATCTTCCACAAACTCAACCAAAAATGGCTTAAAAATCTGGTATCTCGATCAGAAACAATAGATTCTGGTAAACCATGCAATCGATACACCTATTTAAAGAATAATTGAGCAACTCGAACTGCATCCGCTGTCTTCTTACAGGCTATAAAATGTGCCATCTTCGAAAACCTGTCCACTACAACGTATATAGAATCATTTCCTCTCTGAGTCCTAGGCAAACCCAAAACGAAATCCATGCTGTTATCAACCCATGGTCTGTTAGGCACAGGTAACGGCATATATAATCCCGCATTCGTAGCTGTTCCCTTCGAAACCTGACAGATATGACATCTCTCCACAAATCTCTCTACCTCTTTCCTCATTGATGGCCAAAATAAGACTGAGAAATCAACTGCAATGTACGATCTCTGCCTACATGGCCTTCTTCATGTAATTCTTTAACAATCTTCATTCTCAAGCTACAGTCTGGGATGCATAATCGATTCCCCTTGAACAAGAATCCATCAACCAACACAAATTCATCAGTATCCCCATCTTTAACTTTCTCAACAAACTTTGCAAAGTAAGGATCCTCCTCAAACAACTCTGGCAATAATTCGAATCCTGTCACTTCAACCTTCAGCGTTGTCAACAAGTGATTCCTCCTGCTCAAAGCATCCGCTACACGATTTGTCACCCCTGATTTGTGTTTCACAACGAAAGTAAACTGCTGCAAATAGGAAATCCATGATGCATGTCTCGCTGAAATCTTGTCTTGTCCTTGTAAATGTTTCAATGCTTCATGATCAGTATATAGAACAAATTCTTTCTAAAATAGATAGTGTCTCCAATGCTTAACGGCTTGTACAACAACATAGAATTCCACATCATATGTACTATATCTCATCTTTGCCCCTGATAACTTTTCACTGAAATACGCAATAGGACGTCCCCTCTGACTCAACACTCCCCCAATTCCAACCTTTGATGCATTAGTATGTAGCTCAAACACTAACTGAAAATCTGGTAAAACTAGAATTGGTGCAGACGTCAACAATTCCTTGATCCTTCCAAAAGCATTCCCGGCTTCCTCTGACCACGAAAATTGTTTACCCTTCATGCAATCGGTAACAGGCGCCATCACGCTACCGAAGTGTGGAATAAATCTTCGGTAGAATGAAGCCAACCCATGAAAACTCCGAACTTCTGTTATCGTCTTGGGCTGTGGCCAATTTCTGACTGCCTCAACTTTACTCTGATCAACTTGAATACCTTCTCCTGAAACAACATAACCCAGAAATAAAACACTATGCGTCATAAACACGCATTTCTTCGTAGCAGCATAAAATTGTTCCTCACGAAGAATAATCAACACTTCCCTCAATTGTTGAACATGCTCCTCCGTACTCCTGCTGTATATCAGAATATCATCAAAATACACCACCACGAATTTCCCAATGAATGGTCTAAAGATTTGATTCATCACCCGCATGAACGTACTAGGCGCGTTTGATAAACCAAATGGCATAACCAACCATTCGTATAAACCCTCCCTGGTTTTAAAAGCAGTCTTCCACTCATCACCTGGTCTAATACGAATTTGATGATATCCGCTCTTCAAATCAATCTTCGAAAAAATAGTCGCCCCACTCAACTGATCTAGCAAGTCATCCAACCTTAGCATTGGAAATCTATATCTCACAGTAATCTTATTCAATGCTCTACTATCAGTGCACATCCTCCACGTCCAGTCCTTCTTCGGTACTAACAAAGCTGGTACAGCACACGGACTGAGACTTTCCTGAACACGTCCCTGCTCAAGCAACTCTTCCACCTGCCTCCTCAACTCTTCATGTTCCTTCGGACTCATTCGATAATGTGGTCTATGCGGTAATACTGCTCCCGAAACAATATTGATTTAATGTTGAATGTCTCTCAGTGGCGGTAACTCCTTGGGCAACTCTTCTGGAAATACATCCTCAAATTCTTTCAAAACTGGCTTCGCTTCTTCTGGGATTTCAACCTCTTCACTACAATCTCGTCCAATTAACACAAAGACTTCAGGCTCCTCTTCAACTTCCTTAACAAACTCCTTCAAAGTTAACAAAGTCTTCAGCTCTTCAATCTCCTCAGATTTACTCTCTCCCTGCTGTCTCTTCTTTGGAACTAAAATAATCTTAATGCCTTCAAACATAAAACTATAGCTATTGGTTCGACCGTCATGCTGCACTGCTCGATCATATTGCCACGGTCTTCCCAAAAGCAAATGACATACATCCATCTCAACTACATCACACCAAATCTCGTCTTTATATTTCTTCCCAATAGAAAATGGAACTCGAACTCGCTTATCCACCTTCACCTCTCCTCCTTTTCTCAGCCATGCTAACTTATAAGGAGTTGGATGTTTTTCCGTTTTCAACTTCAATTTTCTCACTGCTTCTGTAGAAATAATATTGTCACAACTTCCTACATCAATCACAAATTTACAAACTTTCCCCAATATAGTGCATGTTGACTGAAAGATGTTACTTCTCAACCAACTGGCTTCATCCTCTTGTTTCGGTGTTAAACAAGACCTCCTCATCATTAGATTACACCCTTCGTCTCCCGATGAGATATCATGTTCATCCTCCTCCACTGGACTAGAATCACCTTCACCAACATCCTCAACTTCAACCTCAGCCATCATAGCTCGTTTCTTCGGTTTTGGACACTCATTGCTTTTATGACCCATCTTCTGGCAATTGTAGCATTTGAGACCATTGTTAATCTTCGCCTTCTCACCCTCCTTTATCAAGGGTTTACTGACAGGTTTAGAAACATTAGAACTTCCACTAATACCCTTCACTTGATTGTTGGAATTAGTAAACACACCACCTCCACGCCTTCCCTGCTTCTCCCAAGCCAACGCCTTTTGGTGTGCTTCTGCCAAAGGTCTTGGATCGAACATATTAACCATATCCTGAATCTGCATTCGCAAACCTCCAACAAACCTCGCAGTCAATTGTTCCTCGGTCTCCATAATGTCATTTCGAGCAATCAGTTGATAAAACTCATCAGCATAGTCATTAACAGTCTTCGTTCCTTGCGTCAAGTTTTGCAACCTCTGATACATGAGTGATTGATAATTGTAAGGTAAAAATGTGGCCTTCATCAATTTCTTCATTTTCTCCCATTCAACAATCTTCGACTTTCCCATCCGTTCTCGTGCAAGTTTGGTTTGCTGCCACCACGCCATAGCTCTCCCTCTCAACCTAGTAGCAACTAACTTCACTTGACGGTCTTTCGGAACCTCCTTGAATTCAAAGATCTCCTCAACATTAGACAACCAGTCCAAGAATTCTTCTGCAACCATTCCACCTTTAAATTCAGGAATCTCCATTTTCATTCCCGATTGCCATCGACGATCATCATCTACATCTCGATACTGTCGTCCTGTTTGTTCTCTATCTCGGTAATGAACACTTCCCCTATCACCATCAAACTCCTCATCAAAATCTGAAGTATATCGATGTCGATCACGACCACCAACATCTCTTCTACCACTCCTTCGATCAACATTCCTATCACGATTATCAATACTTCTATGATCTTGTTCTTCTCTTCTCTCCCGATCTGAATGTGGTGAAACTCTACTTCTCCCATGGCTCGATTCAGGTGAAGCTCTTCTTCGATTTTGATTCATTTCAAGTATCATTCTCTCTAATCGACCAATTCCTTCATTCAACTTTTCAGTAAAACTCTCGTTGATTCGTTGCTCCATTTCATTGGCCTCTTCTCTTCCATACAAAGCATTGATATTTCGATGGCGTTGAGCTCGTCTCGGAGGCGTGATCGAACTTCAAACAAACTCCAAAATAAATTTCAAACACTTTCCGAACTTTGATCCAAAGTGAAATGGATTGAAACTCCCAACTTGTTGCAACTTCACGATGAACACGATGAACACTAAACTTCTCAACAATTGCAAATACGATCTCCAAAATTCAAATTCTCAAAACCCAAATCTCCAAATGATGCAAACTTCTTGCAATCTAGCTCTGATACCAAACTGACGCAGCGTGGGAAGCGAATTCGACAATATAAATCGAATCCGTCCAGGATCTCACATGATTAGCGGAAATAATTGGTGAATCAATGAAGAATCGATGGAGTTATGAATACCGTAAGGCCCAAATCCGTTGATCACGAAGATACCGGATTTTAGCAATCTTCGACACGTTGATCGCGCACGATACCGTGAAGAAAGATCTACAATTCTTGAGCGTTGATCAAGCGCACTTGATTCCGTGAATTGGCTTCAACGTTCGTTGATTCGAGCGCACTCGAATGCCGAAAGTGGAGATAGGAGTTAACACTCGACTACCAATTTAATGGAGGCACAAAGCTTCACAACAAAATTTTATTCAATTTTCAACAACTTTTTACAAATGACACAACCCCTATTTATAGAAGATTACAACACATATGACTTAACAAAGTGATACAACAAACACAGCGACTTAAGAAAATGAAAGACAAACAGTACAATGACTTACAAAACGACCTAAATAACAACGCAGACGACTTAAAATGCTTCACGCGACTTAAGATAGCTCGGCAGCGACTTATGGAAGGCGGCACGCGACTTAAGAAAGAACGACTTAAATCACGCGACCTAAGTTATGTCGCTCGCGACTTAAGAAAGATCACGACTTCCTTCATCTTGTTCGTTTGCGAGTTAAGAATTTCAGCGACCAAAGAAATTCGCGACTTACTAGGAATTGAGACTTGCTCGCGACCTACTGGAAACGACTTAAAGGAGATGTTGTTCGCGTTCCTGGTGGAGCTCGCGGCTTAAAGTACTTCGCGATTCAGTTACGTCGTTTGCGACATAAGGGAGCAGCATAGGTCGTTCGTCTTCTGGATTATCTCGCGCGCGACCTAAGGAGGAGGAGGCGCGACTTACAATTGCTCGCGACCTAGGATAGGTCGTTTGCGATCTAGCATTGAGGAGCGGCTTTGGCATTTGGAGTTCGCGACCAAAACTGTAGCGACCTAGGGCTTCGTCTTCGCTGCGACATACGGTGGCGCGATTCAAGGTAAGCGCTGCATCAATTATCGTATATGTCAGCAAATGGCAAGGTACGAGATTGATCGCATACATCAGATTTGTCCTAACACGAAAGGTGCCATGGCTAGTTTGATTGACGCGGATGGCTTTTGTATTCGATTTGAAACTTATAGGTTTGATCAGTTTTTCGCCAATTGTAGTGACTATTACTGATCACCTTCTTACTATGGAAACACTTTCACTGTGTTCGGTAAGCACTCTACCAGGGATAATTAAGAAGGAGAAACAGCAAATTTTGGGTTGTTGTTTGCTTCAGTTAGTTCTACTTACAGAATGGTAAAGTGAAGTGAAATAATTTGGTTTAAATATTGACCTGTACGATATTGGTGAAACAAAATCATTGTGTGATGCTCATATGTGCATGTATACCTACATCTAAGCCATCGATTTCATTATTTTTAATCAATAGTCGAGGCTCACACAACCATAAAAAATATTAAAGAACGGATGAAACTGAGACAGTCACCGCAACAATATGTATATTGTAATACAGTATCATGTATGTAAAAGTCTTAGTTCTCCCATCTATAGCTATCCACACTCAAAATTCAGGACACAATTCATTTCTAAGTATAGCAGTTCCCTCTATCTCAAACTTAGGCCCACACCACTCGGTAATATACTCATATGGTGTATACTCCCTCCATCAGTCTTCGGAAAGAAACTCTAGGACATCAGATTAGAATCCTTGCAACAGGAGAAGTATTCGTTTGAATGTATGAAATGGATATAACACTAAATATATGAAATATATACAATAGAAGTATGAAGCTTACATCTTCTAACTACAAAACAATAAGCAAGATGTGTTTGCCGATGACGTGAAACGCATATTCAGAGAGGTTGCGTCAATTGGAGAGATGACGGTTAGTTCGGAACGGACACGCATGTCGGATTTTGGCAATGCCCTATAGTAATATTCAATAATTAACAAACATTACAACAAATACAGCTTATTACACGTTTGTTGTAAAAAACACTTTTTACATTGTAACAAACTTTTTTTACAACATTTTTATAGAAAACATTGTAAAACATGAAACATGGTAAAACATGACTTTTTACAACGTTTCCTTCAAAAATATTGGAATAAACTCTTTTTTTACAACGTTTTTGTAAATGTTGTCATGGTATCATTTTAACAACAATTTTAAAATGTCGTAGAAACGTTGTTTTTTACAACTAGATATTAATTAACAACAAATTTTAAAAGTAGTTTTAGTGTACTTTAATTTTTTGAATGGGTTTAGTATTGCTTAAAATATTATAATAATTTATAATTAATAACAAATGGTTAATGCTTACTTAAATAATATATGAATGGTAGTTTATAGTTAATAATTTATAAACAAAAACTTAGATAGGTAGTTATTTATAATTTATAACCAATGATTATTAATAACTTATAATAACTAAAAGATGACTGCGAGTTCGAAACGGACTTGCATGTCGGATTTTGACAATGTCCCTATAGTACTACTCAAAAATTAACTAATTAAATTTAATCATATATGTTATGTCAGCCAATTACCCTTTAAATTAATAATTTCAATAATCAAATATTATTTTAATTACTATATATTCAGCCATACAAAGATAACATCTATAATGTTCGCGCCAGCACCAAGTAGGAGAGTAGATATGATGTCGAGATCCATAGTGAGATATCAAGATTTAAGGTCTGAAGAGTGAGATGAGCGATATTAAAGAGGTTGAGGTTGGTAACAAGATCGTCGAGATACAATAGATGCAACAACGTAGGAACGACAGTGGCTCATCGCATGATGTGTGAGTTTTTATATATTTCGTTCATGATATGTATGTTATGTGCACAGTGTATATATGTCTTTGTATATGTTGGATGTATGATTTGGTGATACAATATTTCCATTTGCAGAAAATTTGGAAGATACTGTTGATTTCAATAATGGAATATTTTCAATTGCAGAATATTTGAAAGATATTAGAGATAATTACTCAAATATATTGTCTCTTTTATAGCATTAAAGAGAGTAATAAATTAGCTACGTGAGAAGAAGAATTATTTTGGAAGATTGAAAGTAGAATTATGAAATAAAATTGCCTCTTCCGAAGTGCATGTACACTACTGTTGATATAACGTCAACATATATATATATCACACCACCTCTATTGTTTTTCACGATGTGACACTATTCTTCTTTTTAATATACGTCCATTACTCACGCACAATGCGTGACAGATCTCCACCTTGGCTCGCATCCACGATTTACAGATCTTTTACGCATGTTCATTGTTTCAGGAATTACCATCGCCTCCGATACTATGTTGAAATCACGTCCGTACATGCTCCGTGGGGCAACATATGAGTTTGATCTACACCTTTTAATAAAAGAAATCATTTGTTGTTACATGCGACCAAACTCATATATATACCACACTATCTCCATTATTTTTCACAATGTGAGACTATTATTCTTTTTAATATGCTCTCATTACCCACCCACAATACAAGACACCCCTACAATTACCTCATGGTAATGGAACCACTATAAATCCTGTGTGTTATTTTTTTATTGTTTGATCTGTGATTGCTTTTAGCTGGTGATTATTTGTTATGTGTTTTGCCTCACTATCAATCTGGTTCTATTTGGTTTTCTACAAAATTGAGTTTTTTGTTCCTAAGGCGAACTTGAGGGATTTTTTCCCAACGTTGGACATGTGGAATGGTGATTATTTTTAATTGTATGATAACTAACATTCGTATGTTCATTGCATGTGTTTTATGTTTATTTGTTTATCTTTATGCAGTAAATAGTTGGTTTTGATGATTATAATTGTCTATGATGATATTTGTTGTTGACACTTTTTGTTTGGCAAAGCCCGGTGGCAATATTTGATATTAAATTATGTTGTGGGATATGTGAATGCTTGCATTATAGTTTTGTTGAAAAATGCAGCAGGTTGGTGTTGGGAAAGTTTCGAAAATATCTGTTTTGGTAATTAAGAAATCATAAAAAATTAGTGCGTAAATTGTCTTAACTTCGTAGGGAATGTCTCCAAAGCATAAGGAATGGATCGGGCATTGTGTCGTCATGTCGTAGGTAATTCATTAGTAAATTTTGTAAACAACCATCTCGAATTCATAAGGAATGCATGTGCCGGTAAATGCATGGTAATGGCGTAGGTAATTCGTTGATAATTTCTCTTAGCGAAGGCATTAGGAAATAGCTTAAAGGCCACAGGGAAGGCGTCGGGAAAACTTTCTCAACGCCTATTTTTCCATCGAAAACATTGGCATCGACGACACATTCAAAAATGATTTCTCGACACCCCGTTAATGCCAAGTTGATGATGAATAAATGCCTAGTTTCTTTGTAATAGCTTATGCATTTCCCGATTTCAAAAATGCAAAAACAATTATTACATTTCTTAATTTTGCACTATGTTTTTTGTTTTTGTTTTTTTAAAGGAAAAAGATCATTTTAAAATCATCTATTTTTGTATAATTTTTGTATATGTTAAAGGGAAAATGAAATCAACTAGGTTTGGAAAAAAACAATATGAGCATGTGATACATTTTTATTATCGAAGATTAGAAATAAACCCATATTTTCAAACGTATTTCACTTCCGCCCTTTCAAAAAAACAAGTTTCACGAAATACAGCTATTATTTGTAGTTTTTATCTGAAAATTCCAAATACTTACAAAAAAAAGTTGCAAATTTTTCTTAAAAATAACCCAAAGGTGTTTGGTGAAGCATGTCAAGTATAATTTAAAACTTATATAATCTGAAACTTATACAGAGGTGTTTGATAAAACTTTCCTTTTCGTCCGCAGGTGAGGCGCAGTGGAAAGGAGACTTGGATTTTGGTAAAAAAAAAACTCAGATTTGATTCCTATCACGGGCTTTCCATCCTATATAAATTTATCGAAGGTATGGATGTTTGGATCAGCGGACGGCTTTACTATACCCTCCTAAGAAGTTACCGGCTCGTAGGGTTCTCTTGGGTTTTTTTTTTTTTAAAAATCTTTCCTTTTCATTATTACAAGAGATCGATTTTTCCAAAATAAATCGATTGTATGATAAGAGTGAATTGGAATAGCTCTTAACAAGCAAGTGTAATTGCTCACATGAATTGTATAAAGTACCAAAAACAATAAAATGTAATTTTGGGATTAAAAAAAAAAGCCTTTTGAACCTTATAGTTTCTTCTACTATTAGTAGAAATGATGTTATAACATATTAAATAATTTGTACCATCGTTGATTTTATATCATTATTTTTGGTTGTGTAGCTTCCAAAGTAAATTCCAACACCTTATTTTATAGGTAGGCTGAAGATCGCGACCGGTACCAGTCACTACAATCAGTATAAAACTGGTCCAACATGTACATTTCAAAATGAAGTTGAAAGTCATCTGAATCAACCGAACTAACCAACGCACCTTTTGTATTAGGACAAATTTGCTGTGCAAAGTCAATTGCTTGCCTCGCAATTTGCTGACATATACGATAATCGTGGTTACAGTTCATATAACCATATACATCTGGATTACGTGCCACCACACATGAATACCCTTCCATTAGTTTACCTTTTACAAAGAGGAAGTTTGCGCTGAATACATCTCCTTCATTATATGTTTCTAGTTGCAACCATCGACTGCAATTGTTGAGATTATATCATCTTAATATGAACACATTGAGAATAAAGTTAGGATGATCATTATTGTAGTTATAAATATTGAGCGTGAAATCTTGTTGTTGTTTTGTTCATTGAAAGCAGTGTTGGTCATATAAAATCAAGGTTCGAAGTTTCGGATTCCGTTTCCGTTTTCGTTCCGGTCATCTGAAAAATTCAAAATTTCGGTCCCGTATCGAGATTTCCGGAAATTCCGTTTTAAATCCGGTTTGTGAAATTCCAGTATATTTTTATTATAAATACGCAAATAAATACGCAATACTAATAGTCAATTACACTAAATTATTGACATAGAAGTTACAAAACATACAACATAAAAGTTTAATACCAAAAGCTATTTCTCTGAGCATCATATAAATTTTTTCCATCGCTCTCTTCATCTGGTGTCGGATTATAATATGCCGGAAAAGCATACTGCTGTATCTGATCCGAACTTAAAAATGTCGCCATCATATTATCAAAGGGTGAAGGTTCATCTTGGCTACTTGTTGCCTCAGCAGCATACGGTTGATTTAACCCACAATACAAATAACCTCCGGTATAGTCAGACGTAGAATACCTAAAACTAGGGACATTGTTAGAAGTATATCTTCCATCATAATCCCCTTGATCTTCATGTACAACGTTCAAATTTCTATCTCTTCGTCGACTATAGTCATCTGTTTCGTAATTTTGGATATGTCTTTGAGACTCATCAAAAGTGGAACCAACGCCATAACCACTAGAACCAATACCATCACCACCAGCATTATCCGAATCATCTTTTGATGAACTATCATTTTCAGTATTTTCTGCAGATACATTATCATTGTCCGACCAAGGATTATCGCTTGCATTATCAAGTAGTGGATTCTCAGCTTCTCTAGTCCATTCTACAAGTGGATCCTCCTCATGAAAGATGTAATCTAAATCAATAAGTTGGTCGGTTGTTTGTTGGCGTTTAGCATGTCGTACTCTTAATCGCATATTATAATGTACAAATACCAGTTTTTCTAAGTTCTCCATTTTTATTCTGTTTCTTAACTTCATGTGAATCATTGCAAATGTTGTCCAATTTCTTTCACAATTTGAAGAAGAAACTATTTGGCTAAGAATACACATAGCTATGCGTGTTAAATTTGGAGCAGCTTCCCTACCAATTATTGACCACCACATAGCTGGAAGACACGACTTAACTGCACGTTTCGCTTTTGCAGAACCAAATACATCAAATTTCATTCTATATTTTTCAACCTAAAAATCATTCATAATAAACCAAGTTATTCTTTGCGTTAAACATAATAGCAAGAATCATGAGTAGTATAATAATTTGTTTATTACCTCTTTTGAAATTTCAATTTGCATAGCAATATCAGGTACCATTTTTTCAAGAATATTTGTCCATCCATTTAAAACCTCATCATTGTTTGTTGCATTATCTCCGTATTGTATATGAGGATTGAGAAAATAACCTAAAACAATTTGATAGTTCAAAAAAATATTGACATGATATGTACGTTTATAATTGTGCAATAATTAAAAAAAATTACCTGCTACATGAATAGGTCGATGCAATTGTTTTTCCCATCTTTTATCGATTATATTCCACAACTTTTAACACTGTCTTATACAGACATTTTTCTTAATTGATTCCTTCGCTCGATCCATTGCTTCATATAGATATCCCATCTCTGCTTTATCATCATTGTCCACCATTCTTAAAACTTTTACAAGTGGACCAAATACGAGAATAATAGCAGCAACGTTGGCCCAAAATTTATCACTGTGGATCAAATTATAGATAAGAATTGCAGTTTTTTTATCTTTAGGACCGAGTTTAGGAATCTTTGCGCTCCACTTTCTCCAAGAAATCATTCTTCTTAGATTCTCTTTATGTGTATATATGGATTCCAATGCAATAAAGTGAGTAGCAAACCTGGTTACTGCTGGCCGAATCAGTTCTTTATTATTGGTTTCTTTTCTCATTATGGTAACCAACCAACCATGATTGTACATGAATCCTGTTATTGATTGACAATTTAAAATTATCGATTTCACCTCAGTTTCTTTTGAGATATCTTCAAGAATCAAATCGATACAATGTGCTGCGCATGGTGTCCAATATAGTTTCCTTCTTTTTTCCATCAGTAGTTGGCCAGCAGCTTTGTAATTTGCTCCATTGTTAGTTACTATTTGCACAATTCTATCTTCTCCAATAAAATTAACAACATTATCCATTAGACCACAAATATACTCAGCACTTTGAAATTTGTCGGTAGCATCTACAGATTTAAGAAAGACAGTTCCTTGGGTAGAATACACAAGAAAATTTATGATTTTTTTTCTATTTTGTGTGCTCCAATCATCGCACATCAACGTACAACCATACTCATCCCAAAAGTTGGAATAAGTGTCGATGTGTTGTTTGATTTCAGTGCACTCTAAATCTAAATATGTTTTTGATAATTCATGTGCTGTTGGTCCTTTAATTCCAGGACCAGCTTCTTGAATGGCTTCCACCATAGTTTCATAGTAAGGACTATTAGCAGCATTGTGTGGGATATGATTAAAGTAAAAAAAATTTGATATTGCACGACCTATGTGTTTTTTGGCATCTTTAATGCCTTTTATTACAGTTCTAATAGAAGGTTGAGTTCTACCTCCTCGTTTTTGTACATAGAGATCAATCCTTCCAGCTGTCCGTGTTGCTAAATCGTCATCTATTCTGATTGATTTAGAACGATCATTGCGCTTTAGTCTGCTAGATCGTATACCTGTTCCACTAGATCCTACACCTGAGTTCATATAACTTTCTTTACATTCTTGCAAGGCGCATCGTAGCTCTATGTCATCTTCGCCTCCATCACTGTCGGTATCTTCATTATGTTGTTCGGGCATGCTCATTAGCTCTTCTTGCACACGTTGTTTTTCGAGCTTCCCTTGATTTCTCTCACTTCTCTTTTTATTCAGATGTTCTCGTATAAGTTTCTTGACTTCTCTGGGAACAGTCGGACATACTGCTACGTCGCTTGTTTGTCCTGCTAAATGTTCTTTCATACGTGTTATACCACCACCAGAAATTATTTTATGACAATAATTACATTTCTTTTTTCTTTTTTCACCAATGACTGCCGTACAATAATTCCAAACGGTATCACGATTTGCCATAATCAGCCACCTAAATAAGAAACAAAATAATTTAATATTTAATTACTTAACGCTAATACATTTTAATGCAAACTAAACAATATATTATTTGCATTATACAACTTCCATTCATGGTTATTCATTATCGAATTAAAGTAACAAATATATTTTTTACATAATAATTTTTGTCACAATATATTTTCAAAATTGCTTTTATCTTTAGCAATTGCATAATAGAACTTCCATTTATGCAACTATAACTATGACATTTCAATAATTGTATTATAGAACTTCCATTTAGCAATTGCTTTTGCCATAATCAATAAATGAGTAGCAATAATCAGTAACATGGCCTATTTATGCAATACCGTTAATCATTTCGTTTATGCAATACTGTTACATATTTCATTAAGTAACAAACACGGCCCATTTATGCAATAGTTCACTAATTAGTTAACTAATTATGCAGTAGTTAACTGATTACTGTTACCCATTTATGCAATAGTTAACTAACATGGCCAATTTATGCAATACGGTTAAGCATTTTTATGCAATACTGTTACATATTTTTATGCAATGCTGTTACATTTTTATGCAATACTGTTACTAAAAACACGGCCCATTACCTATTCATTTATCCACTACTACAGAACGCAAATCAAAAGACACGAAATTAGGGAAAAATTAAAATACCTGGTCGCCGCTGCCAAGCTCGAGGAAGATCGTCAGAGGTGGTGCTGCCAAGCTCGAGCAAGATCCTTTGACGCGAATGAGGAGGTCGTCAGAGCTCGAGCTCCCAGATGCGACGCGAACTGGCGCTGCCGTTGCTCGTTTCTGCCGTTGTCGTTGCCGTTGCCACGCTTCGTTTCTGCCGTTGCCAAGCTCTCAGATGCGACGTGAAGAGGAGGTAAGTTTTACTGTCTTTACATTGTATGAATGTTGCTGGTTTTATAGAGTGCAATTCGATTCGTATTCACATGAATTTTTGGTTTGAATTTGCTTGTGGCAGACAAACTGTGATTAATTGGATTGAATTTTGTATGTTTGCTTCACGGATGTTCTGTTTGATTTTGTGTTTTCTGTTTTTCTCTGATTTTTTTTTATCGAAGGCGAAAACCGGAATATGGTTTTCTGCCCTAGTTTCGGTCCGGCCCACGCCGGAACTGGGCCGAGATGGCCGGAACTTCGGCGTGCCGGCCGGACTTTAATACCTTGTATAAAATATAATATTGAACATGAATCTAGATAAAACACTAGTAAAACAAAATGACTGTGTAATTCCTTATTTCTTGTTTACTTATTTGTAGAATTTGAATCTCTTGTCTGTTTGCCGTATATCTAGAAGTTTGCATAATAGGATGACCTGCTCTGGGTTTGTGATTCATCAGTTAAATAAGGTAATAAAAAACTGAAGGATATCCACGGTTTAGCTTAAATCCACAACTATGATAAGAGCTTTGCATGCTACCAACTGAGGAAGATGGGCATTTAGTTAGGAAAGGGAGATTATATATCATGCTTATACTGGTTATAAATACACATATGACATATCAATACGCACACAATAAATATTACCAATGACCATGTTGCTGTTTCTTCACATTTTTGTTTCTGTTCCGACCAAGGTTCAAAATTCCGGTTTTTAGTTCCGTTCCGATCAATAATGTTTTTTAAAATTTCGGTCCCGTTTTGAAAATTCCGGTTATTTCGTTTAAATTCCGGTTTCAGATTCCGTAGCATTTTGACACCTTTTGTATATCAATATGTCAATAAATATAAAAAATTCATATAATTGTAACTATAATTTAACAAGATTAGAAGATGGTTATACTCTCTTTGTATTTCTCCATTGATATCCATCGTATTGATACCTCTTACAAGAATAAATCAAACAAAATAAAAAGCCCAATAAATATTTTGCCATAACCCTAAAGTATTTACTTCCAGCTTCTTAACCGAGTCGTCTTCCTTATACTCAAATTCTTCTCCTTCTTCGTTTATCTCCTCCACCCTCTTCCACACACGGTCTCTCTACCTTCGCTCGATATTTTTCCATGCTCATATCGTTCTTCAATTTCGATGTTCAACCTGCAAATTCTCTTGCTCAATGCAACCCTAAAATCAAGAAAGCCCAAATATTCTTGCTCATTGCTCAATTCTTCCATTTATCTCGTTGCTGGATGTTGCTAGCTGTGCGGTAAGTAATTAATTAAAAGCAGATTTTTTTTTTCATTTATGCTAAACACCGAAACGGAGTTTGAGACAAATTCCATTCCGTTCCACGTCAGAACCAGACCGAGATGGCCGGGAGCATCGGACGGAATCTCGAACCATGGTTCTGGCACTTTAAGTTTAGGTCCAACAGTCTTATGATTACGTTCCCACTTGTATGGTGCAACAAAGATAAGTACGAAGACTGGACTTTAATTCTACTCTCATAGTTTAGACTCTTAGAGTACAATAAAGAACTCTTTAAAGGTTCAACCACTACAGTAGCTTAAGATCCATATGTATGTCGATCATTAGCAAGTTCCCATGTCCCAGCTAGATGTAATGGTATGCTGTTAAACTTCTCCCTATATCAAAAGCTTCTTGCCTGAATTTAAATAGGGCAAAAAAGAATGATACTTATGTTATACGTCTAGTATACCAAAACAGAGAATAATCAATTATAAATTCGTCGCACAAGTTTATAACCCAGATTTCCACTACACTGGAATTCTGTAGTAATTATTATAACAATATGAGTATTGTAAATAAATTACAACAACAGCGTTATACTATTTTGAATAAACAGTATAACCGGATTACGTCTCAGGCTCGTCGTAACGATTTCCTTAAGAATTTTATTTAAAAATTCTCCCAAGATACAACAGACGAATTCTGCACGAAATTGTAATGAGTATATCAATCTGTGATTTGAATATTAGAACAACAGTTGTGTTTAGAAGAGAAGAGATAAGTTAGATTAAAATTCAGTGAGGAAAGTGATCAGTTTTCCTCCTTATTTATAATTGGTCTGTATCCCTTTGAACGGTCGCGACTGCACCCATTTTTCCAAACGGTCGCGCCTGTTTCTTTTTCATCGCACCTGCATGCTGTTTGGCCGCGTCTCCTCACATGGGCCGCACCTGTTCGTTTGCGCGCGCTTCAGAAGTCGTGTCTCTTAAGTCCCGCATCCGTTTTTACCCGCCTGCTGCTTCTCTTCATATTCCAGGCCCAGCCCAGTTTCAGCCGAAGCCCAAAAAACTGTTAACAATGGCCCAGCAAAAGAATGGTCATTTTAGACCCGTACCCGAGCCCGGCCTGGTTCGGTTCGTTCGGTCGGACGACGGCGGCGGCGCGCGCGCATGTGTGGTGGTGATGCATAATCTCCCTCCTCACAACGAAACATACATTTGGGAGCCCCAGGCCCCCAACCTCCTCATGAGAAAGCTATATTTAAACCAATATAGCTCTCACAATTTGGAGATGTGGGACTTTGTATATATCATTCAACTTATTCTTAAGGAATTCCAACAATCCCCCACATGAATGATAATATACATATCCCCCACACAAAGCGAAATATCACAGAGTATATATGGAATAATGCTTTGTCGTGGATAAGTAGATATTTCACTTTGAACTTTCCCTAGTTAAAACTTATCGGATCTACTTGGATAATCGGTGAATTATTTCATCTTGAACCGTCGGCCTTCATTGTATATCCAGACAATAAGCTTTACGAAGCATTGATTCCCTTCTCATCCAATCTCTTGGTTGTGTTCATTTTGGTCCTGAACAATTTTTGGTTCTGCGAGTGTTTTTAGAGAATAAAAGCCTTTGAATATTCTCATAGAGCCGACCCAGCTCACACTAACATAGATGATCGCAACCATTAAGAGTATCCTACATATACCCCACTTGTTATTGTCAAGATATGGTCATCATTAAAAAACATAGTTTTAACCTTTAAACACCTCTGTAGGCATGCATTTATATTTTGCACCATAGGAATGGAGTTGGACTATGTCCACGTAAATGCATTACATCTTGAGTTATTCAGAACTGGTTTGCCTATTGATCCTAGTCCGTTGGATCTCCAGTCGCTAGGATAGGTTTCCGTATAAGATAACTCTTGATGGTTTAGGCTTTTAAGCCCATTCCCCTCGATGCGCAGTCAATTTTCTCTCGTGATAAACCTTTAGTAAATGGATCCGCTAGGTTATCATTTGTCTTCACATAATCAATGGAAATAGTTCCATTAGAGAGTAACTGCCTAACCGTGTTATGGCGTCGACGAATATGTCGTGACTTTCCATTATACACAAAATTGTGCACTCTACTTAGCGCAGCTTGGTTATCACAGTGTATACATATGGCCGGTACAGGTTTAGGCCAAAACGGAATATCTTCTAAAAAGTGATGAAGCCATTCTGCTTCTTCGCCTTCTTTATCTAATGCAACGAACTCTGATTCCATAGTGGATCGAGCTATGCATGTTTGTTTAATAGATTTCCATGACACTGCTGCCCCTGCTAGGGTAAAGACATAACCACTCGTTGATTTTGATTCCTCTGAATCTGCAATCCAGTTTGCATCACTATATCCTTCTAAGACGGCGGGATATTTTCCATAATGTAAGGAAAAATTAGTGGTATTCTTTAAATATCCCAACACTCTCATTAGTGCTTTCCAGTGTTCCTTCCTTGGATTACTTGTATACCTGCTTAGTCGACTTACTGCATAAGCTATATCTGGTCTTGTGCAATTCAGGAGATACATGAGACATCCTATTACACGAGAATATTCCAGTTCCATTACACTCTCATTAGTGTTTTTATGCAGTACTTCTGATGGATTAAAAGGTGTATTTACTCCTTTAATTCCAAAGTTTTGAAATCTTTCAATCACTTTTTCTACATAATGTGATTGAGATAACTCAATTCCATTATATGTTCTTATTATTTTTATTCCCAAAATAATATCTGCAACACCCAAGTCTTTCATGTCGAAATTGTTGATCAACATTTTCTTTATGGTCTCAATTACCTGAGTATTTGGACCGAATATTAGCATATCGTCCACATATAGACAAATCATCACATATGATTGTCCAAGTTGTTTATAATAAACACATTTTTCACATTTATTTATACGAAAACCATTTCTCATCATGACACTATCAAATTTTGTGTGCCATTGCTTTGGAGCTTGTTTTAGTCCGTATAATGATTTGACTAATCTACAGACTTTGTTTTCATTTCCTTTGGAAATAAATCCCTCAGGTTGCTCCATGTAAATCTCCTCATCGAGATTTCCATTTAAGAATGCTGTTTTTACATCCATTTGATGAATCTCTAGATTATAGATGGATGCAATTGCTATTAACATTCTTATAGAGGTTATTCGTGTTACCGGCGAATATGTATCAAAGAAGTCTACTCCTTCTTTTTGACGATATCTTTTGGCTACTAATCTGGCTTTATACTTGTGGATAGAGCCATCTGCTTTCATTTTCTTCTTGAAAATCCATTTGCAGCCAATTGGTTTTATTCCTGGTGGAATATCAACAATTTCACAAGTTTTATTACTTAGAATTGAATCAATCTCACTTTGGATTCCTTCTTTCCAACATAAAGATTCAGAAGATGACATTGCTTCCTTGTACGTTTGAGGTTCGTGCTCTAATACATATGTAAAAAAGTCTGAACCAAATGTTTTGGAAGTTCTAGCCCTTACGCTTCTTCTTGGTTCAGCATCCTTAATTTCATGATGAGTTTCATCTTCATGCGAATCGTTTGATTCTTCCCTTGTCCTTTTTGGGACATTATTTCCTTCATTCCTTTTGTGCGGAAACACATCTTCAAAGAATGATGCATCTCTTGATTCCATGATTGTATTTACATGAATATCAGTTATATCAGACTTGAATTCCAAAAATCTGTAGGCACTACTATTTTGGGCTGGCCCAAGATAATAACAATCTACTGTTTTTGGTTCAAGTTTGACTCTCTTGGGAGGTGGAACTGGAACTTTTGCCAAGCACCCCCACACTTTGAGGTATTTAAAGCTTGGTTTTTGTCCTTTCCATATCTCATATGGAATTGTTTCTGTTTTATTGTGAGGAACTTTGTTTAATATGTGATTAGACATATTTAATGCTTCCCCCCACAAGTTCGTCGGTAGACCAGAAGTTAAAAGCATGGCAGTAATCATGTCTTTTAACGTTCTGTTCTTCCTCTCGGCTACACCATTTTGTTGTAGTGAATATGGTGCTGTTGTTTGATGAACTATTCCATTCTCTGCACAGAACTGTTCAAACGGTGACTCATACTCTCCACCTCGATCAGATCTCAATATCTTGATCTTTTTATTTAACTGATTTTCTACCTCATCCTTGTATTTTATAAACGCTGTTATTGCTTCATCTTTACTATTTAAAAGATATACATAGCAATATCGCGTATAATCGTCAATAAAAGTAATGAAATACTTTTTCCCACCTCTTGTAGGTAGTGATTTAAAATCACATAAATCTGTATGTACCAAACCTAATGGTTCGGTGCTTCTGTCAACAGATTTAAATGGTTATTTGACCATTTTTGCTTCTACACATGTCTCACATTTGTAGGTTTTATGTACTTGGAATTTTGGAATTAATCCCAAGTTTGATAAGGTTTTCATTTTGCGGAAATTTATGTGTCCCAATCTATCACGCCAAAGTAAAATTTCGTGCTCAAGCAAATAAGAAACTTCAATTTTACTAATAGCACAATCCGAATACATATTTTTGTTGCCGACAACGGCTACATTTGCCTTAAATAGGCCATCACATAAATATCCCCTTCCTATATACATTGCAGCTTTGGACAGAACCATCATGTCTGACTCAAACACCATCTTGAATCCCTTCTTTGATAGGACTGCACCAGAGATGAGATTCTTGCGTATGTCTGGAACGTGAAGCACGTCATTCAATTTGACAGTTTTTCCAGAAGTGAACTTGAGGATAACTGTGCCACTGCCTTCGTTCATGGAAACTGCAGAATTACCCATGTAGAGTCTTTCTTTCTGATCGAATTTCTGGTATGTTGAAAACATGGATTTGTCAGAACAGACATGACGAGTAGCGCCTGTATCTACCCACCATTGGTTCGGATTCTGAACCAGATTGCATTCAGATACCACCTCCGAGAAGTTGGACTCGTCTACTTCCATGTTATCTACTATATTTGCCTCTTTATTGTGTTCCTTCTTAAGTCTGCAATCTCTAGCAGCATGTCCAACTTTTCCACAAACCCAACATTCGCCATTAAATTTCTTGGTTCGTTTGTTGTCTTTTGGTTTGTTGTCTTAAGCTTTCCTTTTCTTCTGGAAATTCTTCTTTTTGTTTTTGGTCTTTGACCCTTCAGCCACAAATTCCTCCTCGCTTTGTTTTGTTATTCCACGGTTATCCGTCTCAATTTTCAATCGGACTATGAGATCCTGTAAAGAGATTTCCTTCTTCTTATGCTTTAGATAGTTGCGGTAATCTCTCCATGACGGCGGCAGTTTTCCCGTGATGGCTTCAACCAAAAACGATTCTCCAACCACATGACCTTCCGCTTTGAGTTCATGAATGATGATTTGCAATTCATGCAGTTGAACAGTCACCGGTTTGGAGTCAATCATCTTGTAGTCCATGAATTTGTCTACAATGAATTTATCAAGACTGATATTCTGCGTCTTGTACTTTGTGGTAAGTGCATTCCAGAGTTCATTTGATGTCTTTGAAGGCTGATATACTTTGTATAGCATCTTGTCAAGACAATTCAGAATATAGTTTCTGCATAAAAAATGGAAATGCTTCCACGTATTCATCTTTGCTTCCTTGCCTGGTGCAGGAATCGGTTCCTCCTCCTCGAGGTACTTTTGCAGACCAAGTGTGGTGAGATAAAACAACATTTGATTTTGCCATGTCAAGAAATCATCACCATCTCCCTTGAACGGTTCAGGTCTGTTGTGAGTAGAATTCTTTGAAAATTCGACTGCTGCCATCTCTGTTTTAGTAGGAAAACAGTAAAATTCTTAAGATGTTATACGTCTAGTATACCAAAACAGAGAATAATCAATTATAAACTCGTCGCACAAGTTTATAACTCAGATTTCCACTACGCTGGAATACTGTAGTAATTATTATAACAATATGAATGTTGTAAATAAATTACAACAACAGCGTTATACTATTTTGAATAAACAATATAACCGGATTACGTCTGAGGCTCGTCGTAACGATTTCCTTAAGAATTTTATTTAAAAATTCTCCCAAGATACAACAGACGAATTCTGCACAAACTTGTAATGAGTATATCAACCTGTGATTTGAATATTAGAACAGCAGTTGTGTTTAGAAGAGAAGAGATAAGTTAGATTAAAATTCAGTGAGGAAAGTGATCAGTTTTCCTCCTTATTTATAATTGGTCTGTATCCCTTTGAACGGTCGCGACTGCACCCGTTTGTCCAAACGGTCGCGCCTGTTGCTTTTTCATCGCACCTGCCTGCTGTTCGGTCGCGTCTCCTGACATGGGCCGCACCTGTTTGTTTGCGCGCACTTCAGAAGTCGTGTCTCTTAAGTCCCGCGTCCGTTTTTACCCGCCTGCTGCTTCTCTTCATATTCCAGGCCCAGCGCACTTTCAGCCGAAGCCCAAAAAACTGTTAACAATGGCCCAGCAAAAGAATGGTCATTTTAGACCCGAGCCCGGCCCGGCCTGGTTCGGTCGGTCGAACGGACGGCGGCGGCGGCGCGCGCGCGTGTGTGGTGGTGATGCATAATCTCCCTCCTCACAACGAAGCATACATTTAGGAGCCTTAGGCCCCGAACCTCCTCATGAGAAAGCTATATTTAAACCAGTATAGCTCTCACAATTTGGAGATGTGGGACTTTGTATATTTCATTCAACTTATTCTTAAGGAATTCCAACAACTTATGTTTAATTTGTTATGAACCTTACAGTTTTAATAAAGCTTGTGAAATAGTTGTTTGTTATGTTAAATCTATTATGTAACAGGCTATGGGTATTCAAAGTTACAACCTTGTCATATATGAAATCTACGTGTATACTATATACGCATATTGTACAATCTTGTTAGGTAGAAATGTATAACCTGCCTTTACCTCAAAAAAAAGTAGAAAATAAATGAAAATTTAAGTTATATGCGTTAGCACTAGGATAAACACATTAATAGTTTAAACAGAAAGGTATATGCAATATTTATGTACAGTTCATTATTTAATAAGATTTGTATTGCATCAAAAAACAGACAAATGGGTAATTAAACAAATGGATGGTATAACTCATAAAACAAAACATGGCAATCGGCGAATAGAGAAGACTAACCTTTCTTATGCATGGAGGCAAGGCAAACCATCTCTTATCTCTTTATATTCTTGAGGCCATTTCTCTGAGATGTAATTTGAATAGCTTATGGGTCTGTAATTTGTAATAAAACACCAAATGTTAGCATTGGTTTTTCCTGTGGTAAAAAATAAAAATATGGTATAAAATATGTTTGCCAAAAACATTCGTGCGATTAAAACTCTATTTTACAACTAGTTCAGACAATCAGTATCATTCCTACAGCACTAGTAGGAAATAAAGATATCTCTGAAGCTACTTTAGTAAAACAAAGGAAACGTGGGTCTGGGCTATTCGTTCTTCAGCCCATTAGTAATACAGTCAGCCCATTTGTATTGAAACTGTATATATATGATACTAATGATATCTGTAATATTATTCAATCATTTTGATCAATAAAGGTAATCATTTTGCTTCATTTTCTCTGCTCTCAATATCAATTCAAATCAGTAATCAAATAAAAAATTATAATCATCATCAAATTTTAGCATGGTATCAGAGCCAGATTCAAACCTTGCGGCAATAGCAATCATCAAAGCCTAACGGCAACAGTCTCAAATATAGAATTAATTCTTAGAGCTTCATCAGAAAAGATATAATCATTTGAAAGCTTTTAACCCATCAGGTGAAATCTCATCGTTTGGGTTAGTTATTGAATTTGATGTTCTTATTTGAAAAACAGGTACCATACCAAGAAATCAGATAGATTTCTGATTGCAATAAGCTTTTTATCAAAAAGATTAAAGCAAATTCATAGCAAGAAAGTTCAAAAAAAATCAGAAAACCAATTCAAGAAAGCAGTCAGAGACAAAAGAAAGTAATTGTCTTAGCAAGACTCATCAGAACAAATTCATCACTTGAATCTTGGTTACAAACTTGTTCTTGCCATAATTAGAGTAATCTTGAATTGGTAAATTCTCTGAACCATCAGATTCGAGCATATGTTCCAGAATTCTGTAATCATGGCTGAAGGAGATAATGCTTCAGCAACATCAGACAATACTAACAACCCACTGCAACAAACATTGACTGATGCAACAGAGAGATTTATCAAAACTGTTATCAGCCCTCAAAGCCAACTAATCACTGTACATCTTTAGGAAGACAACTATCTCTTATGGAAGTTACAAGTTGAAGCAGCAATGCAAGGATATGGGCTAGAAGGCTTTATTCTTGGTTCAATTCCAATTGCTCCAAGATTCATCTCTGATTCACAAAAAAAATGATCAGCAATGAAGAATACATAAAATTCTACAGACAAGATAGACTAATAAGCTCTTGGCTTCTATCATCAATTGATACAAAATTACTGTCACAAGTTACAGGCTGCAAGTCAGCAAATGATGTATGAGTTACTGTTGAAAGAATATTCAATACTCAGTCTGCTGCTAAGATTATACACTATAAACGACAATTGCAAAATATTACTAAAGGGAATCAGCCAGTGAGGGATTATCTGTCCCAAATCAATAATATTTGTAATATGTTAGAAGCAGTATGACATAAAATATCTGAAACAGAGCAAGTACTGAGCATCTTGAATGGACTTAGTGAAGAATATGAAGCAGTTGTTGCAGTTGTGTCCTCTCAACCAAGTTTGCTACCTGTACAGTTTGTTCATGCCACACTTCTTGCACATAAGGCAAGAATAGATCATACGAAACCTCAAGATACAGATATGTTAATCAATTATACCTTTGACTCAAGGAACAAAAGACAGAATCAAAATAAACAAGGTCAAACATATCAAAGAGGAGGCAGTTCAAACAGATCTAGAGGCAGAGGCAGATGGAACAACAGTAATAACAGACCTAAGTGTCAAATTTGTGAAAAAGTTGGTCACACTACAATGAAGTGTTATTTCACATTCAATGCTAATTATGTGTCAAACCAGAATCAAAACAACCAAAGAAATGGAAAAGCCAATGCTAACATGGTTCAAATATCGTCAGACAAAAATAACAGTGGTGAAGTCAATCAAAGTACAATTACAACATCCGAACACATACATGATGAAAGCTGGTACCCAAACTCAGGAGCAACCAATCACATGACAAATAATCTTGACAATTTAAATCTTGCAACAAGGAATATAGAGATAAACAGTTAATATGCATGGGGAATGGTGAGTCGGTTAATATTAATCACATTAGCAAAACCAGTATTGATGGAAAAAGACAGTTATATTTGAATAACTTATTGAGAGTACCAAAAATAAAGAAAAATCTCATGAGTGTGTCACAGTTTGCAAAAGATAATGATGTGTACTTTGAATTTTATCCAGATTACTGCTTAGTCAAAGATATATGACTAATGAAAATCTTTTACAGGGTGAAGCGGTCAAGGGATTATACAGATTCAATCTTAAAAACAATAGCAAATTTGAAGGAAATCAGAAGTGTTGTAATAAAGGTGAAATTGGTCAATCAGAAGAGAATAGAAGTGTGTTTGACTTATGGCACTATAAACTTGGTCATCCAAACACAAATGTTGTGAAACAAGTGCTTGAGAAAAATAAAATCATTTTTGATGATACTTCATTACCATATGTGTGTACATATTGTCAAATGTCTAAAAGTCGTAAATTACATTTTAATGATTCATTAACTAAGTATTCAAAACCTTTGGTTGCAACTGATTTATGGGGACCTGCCTCAATTTACTCAAACTATGGTCATAGGTATTACATATCTTTCATTGATGTATATTCTAGATATACATGGATGTACTTTCTGAAAACCAAATCTGAAACTTATAATGCAGTGGTACACTTTATACTATTCGTTGAAAAGCAAATTAGCAACCAAGTTAAAATCATTCAGTCAGATGGTGGTACTCAGTACAAAACCCTTAGCAATTACTTTGCTAAGAAGGGAATTGTACATAGAATTACATATCCCTACACATCTAAACAAAATGGTCTAATAGAGAGAAAGAACGGACACATTGTTGAGACGGGGCTAACACTACTTGCTCAAGCATCATTACCACTAAAATTCTGGCCTGATTCCTTTAACACTGCTGTTTATTTAATTAATAGACTTTCCTCAAAAATTCATAAAGGAATCGGTCCAGTAGAGAAACTACTAGGTATTAAGCTAGACTATCAAAGTCTAAAAATGTTTGGATGTCTCTGCTTTCCCTTTATAAGACCATATAATAACAAAAAGTTGTGTTTTAGGGCAAAACCATGTACTTTTAAAGGATATGGATCAAAACAAAAAGGATACAAATGTCTTGATAAAAGTGGCAAAATTATAATTAGCAGACATATTGTATTCAATGAACATATTTTTCCCTTTAGCAATAAAGGTATAAAAACAACTCAAATGATATATAATCCAAAAAATTCTATACCTAGTGTACCTGTTTGCAGTGATGATCTTTATCCTGAGGTGATTGAAAGGACTGTTGAGGCTCATAATCCACAACTCATAGTATCTTTTCAACTAGGTCATGAATCACTGAAATCACCCAGCTATCTCAGTCAAACTCCTGCACATTCAAAGCATTCAACACAGTCAGCCAATGAAAGTGAGTCAGCAAACTCACAAGTACAATCACAAAATGACAATGGTCAAACAAGTACAGAAATATCACCACAGGCTAGAACGGTTCATCCAATGATTACAAGATCAAAAAGTGGAAACTTTAAACCGAAATTATATGCAGCTGCATCAAATCTAGAGGAGCCAGAAACCTTTGAGCAAGCTGCAAGTGATAAACACTGGAAGGCAGCAATGGATGAAGAATACAATGCTTTAATAAAGAACAATACATAGGACCTTGTATACCCACCAGATAATAAGAATATCATAAGGTGCTGGTGGACATACAGGTTAAGAAGGAACCCTGATGGAACAGTGTCTAGATACAAAGCAAGAGTGGTGGCAAATGGCTACACATAGCAATATGGGTTTGATTTTAATAAAAAAAATTCTCTTGTAGTTAAACCAACTACTATGAGAATTATTTTGAGTATTGCTCCATACAATCAGTGGAATATTAGACAATATGATGTCAACAATGCTTTCCTGAATGGAACATTACAAGAAGAAATATTCATGGAGCAGCCACAAGGATGCAGGAAGAACTCAAATCATGTGTGCAAACTAAAAAAAGCTATATATCGCCTTAAACAGGCTCCAAGAGTCTGGTTTGATAAACCGAAAGCCATACTGATTCAACTTGGCTATCAGTCTATCAAATCAGACAACTCACTGTTCATTAAAATTAACAATAAGACAAGTGTATATATTCTAATATATGTTGATGACCTTGTCATTACAGAAACTGATGAGGATGAAATCAAATGTCTTGCTCAATATCTAGACAAGGAATTCTCCATCAAAGACTTGGGCTCACTAAACTATTTTTTAGGCATAGAAGTCAAGAGAAAATCAAAGTCAGAAATTATTCTCTGTCAGAAGAAATACATTCTGGAGCTACTGGCCAAAACTAAAATGGACAGTGCCAAGCCTCAACCTACCCCAATGATAAGCCATCAATACTTATCTAAAAACAGGTGAGAATACATAAAAAACACTAAACAATACAAAAGTGTTGTTGGTGCTTTACAATATTTAACCATCACAAGGCCAGACATCTCTTTTAGCGTTAACAAAGTTTGTCAATTCATGCAGGAACCAAGGGATGACCATTGGAAAGCAGCAAAGAGAATTTTGAGATTCATAAAGGGAACAACAAACTATGGACTGTCTATGAAGAAAAGCAATCATCTTAATAGAACTGGATACACTGATGCAGATTGGGGAACAGACCCAGATGATCGAAGATCAACTACAGGGTACTGTATATACATAGGAGATTGTCCTGTGTCATGGTGTTCAAAGAAACAATCTGTCATCTCTAGATCGAGCATAGAGGCCGAATACAAGAGCGTCGCAAGTGCAACTGCAGAGATAATGTGGATACAATATTTAGGACATGAATTAAACATCAAATTACAAGTCAAACCAATATTATGGTGTGACAATCAAAGCACGGTGTATATGCCGGCTAATCCAATACTACATTTGAGAACTAAACATATCGAGATAGATCTCTATTTCGTCAGAGAACAGGTACAAAAGGGAAATTTGCATATTAATCACTTACTGTCTGCTTACCAGAGAGCAGACACACTTACCAAGGAATTATCAAAGCAAAACTTCACCAAATTCAGAAGTGAATTAAAAGTGGTTGCAATTCTCACCAATTCAAGTGAACCAAAAGAAGCTTCAGAGCCTCAATGGAGAAAAGTCAAGAGCTTTGACATAAAGAGCAACGGATCTATCAACAAAATTGACGTCAAGGCAGACAACAGTATAGAAAGAGCTTCGCATGAAAAGAAATAGCTCATACGCCTACTTCAGAGCCTCAATGGAGGAACGTCGAGAAATTTGACACAAAGAGCAACAGATCTGTCAATAAAATTGACATCAAGGCAGACAACAGTATAGAAAGAGCTTCGTATGAAAAAGAAATCGCTCATAAGCCTAGTATGATGACGAAATCTATCAGATCTGAGCAAGTTTTACTCTAAATCTGAGTAAAATCCACTAGATATTTGAGGTCGCGTAAGAAGATAAAGACGCCATGGAAACCCTAACATTGGTTTGAAGGGGAGTATAAGGAAATAGAGATAACTCTGAAGCTACTTTAGTAAAGCAAAGGAAACGCGGGTCTAGGCTATTTGTTCTTCAGCCCACTAGTAATACAGTCAGCCCATTTGTATTGAAACTGTATATATATGATACTACTGACAACTGTAATATTATTCAATCTTTTTGATCAATAAAGATAATCATTTTGCTTCATTTTCTCTGCTCTCAATATCAATTCAAATCAGTAATCAAATAACAAATTATAATCATCATCAAATTCTAACAAGCACGCATCTTATAAAACCAAAGATTGAAGAGAAAAATATTTTTGCAAGAGTTCCTAAAAATTTTCTACAGTGCAATCAGAAGAAGCAGATCTCTGAAACCAATGGTTTTCAACTTTCCAATAAATAAAAGATAAGGTATCCAAGTAATATAAGAAAGTGACTAGCTTCTAGTAGAAACTAGGACTTCAATGACCTTTAGTGTATGCAACTATAATATGACCATACGCAATTAAAATAATGAATACATCAGAGTCATTATGTATTTTATCGAACAGTATATACACGATAGTGGCGTTGAAAGATTTTAAAAATAATTGAGACTTTTGATATTGCTGAAATGAAACTTTAGTTCTATTCATGGAATTTTATTATACAGTCATAATAAGGACGTATGAGAAGTACATAGTATGTATAACATTTTTAATACTTGTATTGGGCTGAGAAAATACATGCCCAGGCCCATTTATAAAGTGTTTGATATTATAGAATGCGGCATTTTATATTGTCTCGAGCATTATATTATTCTGTGATGCTTCAATTTGCCTCCCCTCAAACATGATTCTTCCAAAAAAATTAGGGTTTAGAGAAAAACACAAATTCTCGGTCTGATTATCTTCAAAAAAATTTAGATATGACCGAGGCGATTTACATCTATCATCGAAAATACTTCAGATCTACTCCTTATTAGTCATAGATTTGTCCTTTGTTGCATAAGTGCGGAGTCTCGAGGCTTCTGTTTTGAATTGATGTATCTCGAGACTTCGATTTTGCGTTAATCTGATCTATTTTCACTTCCTCTCTTATAGATCTAAAATATTGAAGTTGTGATAATCGATTCGACTGCTTTCATCTTTGTTCAGCTGTGACTGGGTGGTGATATGATTGAGTGGATTTGGTGAGTTTTCATTATTTTCCTTGCAGATTTGCATAATTGAGGTTGTGATGAAGTTTGGCTTGGCTGCTTCGATTTCAGTTTGGTTGAAAGTGTCAATTTCATCCACTTTGAGCCTTTACTTGAACAACGTGAAGTTCGTTTTTGACAGTGGTTTGGTCAATAGATCCATGGTTTGGTAAGTGGCAGATATATGTCTAACATTTAACTTGTTGCTTATAACCAGCTCTCTGATAAAATAAAGATCTAGTTCCATATGCTTAGCTCTGGAGTATAAAACTGGATTAGCACTGAGTAGAACTGTACTTAAGTTCCCACACCATATTGTGCTTTGTTCCTTGTGTTGATATGAAATTCACATAATGATTTAAACCATATTATTTCAGTAGTAATATTGGCCACACCTCTGTACTCAGCTTCTGTACTTGACTTGAAAATTGTTGGTTGTTTCTCTGAGCACCATGATACTGGATTTTTACCAAAAAATATGCAGTATCCTGATGTAGATCTTCTATCATCAGGGTCAGTTGCCTAGTCTGCATCAGCATACCCATTGATATTTACGGTTTTTCTTGATTCTAGTATCAATCCATGTTTTGTTATCCCTTTAAAGTATCTTACAATTCTTTTGACAGCCTTCCAATGTTCATCTAAGATATTTTGCATGAATTGACTTACTTTGTTACACTTTATGCAATGTCTGGTCTAGTAATCGTAGCATACTGCAGTGCCTCCACTATATTTCTGTATTATCTGTCATTTGAAATTGCTTCTCTTTTATGTTTGGATAAATGTGTGTTGCTTGCCATAGGAGTTGAAAGCGAATTGTCTTTGTCCATTCTTGCTTTGACTAACAGTTCTAAAATATACTTCTCTTTAACTTAAGAAGTTTTTGTCATTTGACATTCTTTTCACTTCAATTCCTAAGAAGTAGTTGAGACAACCAAGGTCCTTGATTGAGAACTCTTTGTTTAAATGTTCAGTGAGCTTGTTGAACTCTATATCACTGCTGCCTGTAATAATGAAATCATCAATATGTTGAATTTGGATGATTCAAATATTTGTTAAAAAGGAAAGAAATTGATTAATTGATTCATTCAAATCAATTATTTTGGCTGGTATATGGAAGGATATTTTGAAGGAAACTAATTAATTAGTCAATCAATTAATTATTCAATATATTTTCTATATGAAGAAATAAATGATTAGGCATGGAGAATAAAGGAAAGATTTGGAAACCAAGATTACGCCATATATTTGTACTAAAATCAAATCATGCAATTTGGAAAGATATCTGGGTAATCAGGAAATTGATTTTCTTAATCTCCAAGCAGCCCTTCATTATCAAGTCTATTTAAATGAAAAAAATTCATCTTTATATGTACATGCAAGTGTGAGAGTATCCACCATTATTCTTCCCTCTCTTTTGTACTCTTTTCTTTAGTGAAATAAAAAATGTTGTTGGGTCTCCGTGGACGTAAGATATTCATATCCGAACCACGTTAAATCTTCTGCGTCTCTTATTTCTGTTATTATTTCTGTGAGACCTCATAATTGATTTTTTTTATGTTCCATTTGTATCTAAATAGGCAATACTAGATCCTGATCAAATAAATCGCTTCCGCTTAAATTAAAACAAAATTCACTACAGTTTGGTATCATAGCTAGTGTTATTGTTCATGTTTGGATATTAATGGCTACTTCTAGTAAGTCTGTTGGTAGATCTGGTGCCAATTGTGAAGTAACACGTTTTGACGGAAAATGAGATTTTGGTACTTAGAAGATGAAGATGGGGGATGTATTAAAGAAGGAGAAGACTTATAAGGTTGTTTCTACGCCTGAGAAATTGAAAGATATTAATGCAGCTGATTTGGAAGAGATGGAAGATGAAGCTCTCACAACAATTCAGTTGAGCCTTTCAGATGAAGTTCTTAGAGAATTCTCTCAGAAGAAGACGACGAAGGAACTATGAGATGCATTATCGGATGCATATCAAGACAAGTCCCTCACTAATCCGATTATTCTTCAGCAACAACTCTATTCGTTCAAGATGAAGCCTGGAGCTGATCTCATGGAGCATGTAGATGCTTTGACGACTTTGATTATGAACCTAAAGGCAGCGGAAGTTGATATTACCAATGAGTTTCAAACTGTGATCCTCTTATGTTCCTTGCCTAAGGAGTATACTGCTTTTGTTATTCCATGATTTATAGCCCAAGTAAAATTAGCCTGTCCGATATAAAGGATAGTCTCCATAATGAAGTATTATGAGGTAGATTGGCGAGCACTAGCTTGGATAGTGATACCGAAGGCTTATCTGTTCAGAGAGGTAGAGGCCGAAGCAGGTCGAAGAAAGGTGGAGGACGGAATTATTCACGGTCTCAGGCTAGGGGGCCTAAGAATTTAACTTGTCATTATTGTAGGAAACCATGGCACTTCATAGCACAATGTCCCAAGCTTGAAGGTAGAAGAAAATATCCAAAGCAAGCCTCAGTTAGAAATGCGGAATACAGATCTGAAGGCTAGGATTAATACTAGAGGGGGTTGAATAGTGTTTAAAGGAATTACTAAATCTTTTTGAGTTTTTGTTAATTTGAATACAAAAGTATGCTATATTTAGACACAGATATGATCACAGAAACAAACACAGATGTAGAAATAAAGTAAAAGCAGCAAAGGAAAGAACACATTGGATTTTATATTGGTTCAGAGTTACCCTAAATCCAGTCCCGCACACAAGTACGGATTTCCTTTCAAAAGAAATTGTATAATTACACCTTCAATTTCAAGGCCACGAGGTACACCACTCCAGATTCACAATCCTCTGGGTAGAGATACTTGATTTCAGGGGCAACAAGTTCACCTAATTGATTTCCTAGGCTACAATCACACCTTTTCTAACTTGACTAATTTCCAAGGCCACAATCACACCTTTTCTCGCTTGATTGATTTCCAAGGCTACAATCACACCCTTTCTCGCTAAATTGATTATAAAAAAGTCTATAACTCTAAATAGCACTGAGATCTTCTTGAGATAGTGATAGAGAATCAAACTAGAAATGATCTAGTTAGATTCAATATTGATGTCGGCAGAGTAGTGGTAAGAATATATATAAAGAAATGTGGAAGAAGAAGAGGAGTGAAAAACACAAAAATATGAAATTGAAATTCGTTCAAAACAACCCCTATTTATAGAAGAACAACAGCCATGTCCATTCGTGACGGGATATGACGAATAGACACTTATTTTGTAATTCAAATTTTTGAAGTCAACTGCCACTATATCGACATGGGTATCTTAGGTATGTCGACATCCGAAAGAAAATTTTTGTGATTTGTTTTTCTTTGAAAATAACTTCTGTCTTTTATAAAAACTATTTTAAACTTTATAAATATACTTAACTATAGTTAAATACATAAATAAGTATAGAGAATAATATTTTGGCATATATAAACTTTTACTATATTTTATATTTAAATCTAAGTATAAATATTTAAAAGTTAAATATATTATTATTAAAAGATAGTTTAAAAACAAGGATAATTTGATTTTGAAAATAAAGATTATTTTGAGGCTAAAATATTTAAAATCAGGATAGATGTTTTTTATTCTTTTAAAAGGAAGGTTTTGAAATCATTTTGAAAACATGATATAATTTTGTAAAAACATTTGAATAAAAGGTTAGCGGATACAAAACAATGTTCTACTAGATTTTTCGTAGGTTCCATCCTACTTAGGATTTCATCCCTTTAACAGGCTCAAAGTGGATTCATTCCACGAATAAATTGGATTTTAAGATGCCAATGCTTTTCTAGGAGTTTTAACAAAATTCCTAATTAATTTACTTATTATTGAAATCTTGAACTCTTGATAATCTTGATATTCTTGATACTCATGAGTCTTCAATCTTGATATCTTGAATCTCTATACTGTACAGTCTTCATTCTTGGTACCCGCATGGTTTAATCCTGCATATACATATATTTCTAAACTATAATGTTAGTATTTATATTTTATAATCTTATTCTAAGGTTGTTGTCATCAAAACCATCATCTCAAGGACTAACATTCTCCCCCTTTTTGATGATGACAGCCTTTGTTTATAAAATATTACTTTTATCCTAATAACTCCCCCTAAAACTAAGAACCCTCCCTTAATCTATGCTTAACTATCCTATTTTATATTTTCCCACTTTGTCATCAACAAAAAATTAACTCGAAACTATATAACTCCCCCTTAATCTAATACTCTATGACATGTGATTATAATGATAGTGTTATCATAAATAATCAACACTTAACTCTAAAACTTAAAACTTAGTCCTAAACTGCTAACTATCCTAAGTATCCATATAATAATACTTTTAATAGAATACATATAAGAACACAAATTATTTATTAATTATATAGTTATATTTACATTTTCGTAGAGAACGTAAGAAAGAACGTACAATAATAGGAAAAGGAGAAAAGAAACTAATGAGTGTCTTTGAACAAGGGAGATCTATGAACCGAACAATTTGGATAGTGGAAACAGAAATTTCCTCGTTGTTCGACAAGATTTCCATCTTTTTCAAAGCACACTTCTCCAACACAAACGAATTTATCGTCTTCTTCAACATGCTCTTCTTCCATGTAGGCTTCTTGTTCTTCTTCTTCCTCGCTGCCCTCTTATACTTGATCTCCTGAAGGATCTTCGTCACTCAAGATTGGATTAGCATGATTGTCCATTAGAAATTTTTACAAATTTCTAAGGATTTTGCCTTGCTTCTCTTATTCTTTGGCCATTCTAAGCTGTACCACTTGAATTTCAATCAATAATTGCAGTGCATCCTTCAAAGAATCCTCTGTTTTTGTCACTCGTGCGAGCATTGTTCGTTGAAACGGTCCAGAAGTAGGAGAAGGGAACGAAAATGTTGAATTTTTGTTTGATTTGGAAGAGGAGGCCATGGTTTACTCTATTTCAGAAGTTAGAACAGAGAGAGAATAGAGAGAATGATCAAAAGACCGAAAATAAGAAGAATATATAATCCATTATTTGAATTTTGGTGGGCAAAATTTCATAAATAAAAAGTCGTTGTATGTAGACATGGGTTGAGGAGGTATGCCGACACGGTCCTTGAAATTTTTACTATTTTATTTATTTTATTTAATTTTTAGTTATACTTTGTTATTTATATTTTTACATTTCAGTTATTGGACAAATTCCTAATTCTCTTCTTAATTTAGTAAATATAGATTCATTTAAGGGTTTTGTTAATATATCAGCAATTTGATTCTCGGAATTAATATGATCTAGAGTAATTACTTCCTTATTTATATTATCTCTGAGAAAATGATATCTAATATCAATATGTTTAGTTCATGCATGTTGAGCAGTATTTTCGGATAAATTTATCGCACTAGTATTGTCACAATAAATTGGTGATTTTGAGATATTTGAACCATAATCTTTTAAAGTATGTTGCATATATATTACTTGATAATAAGCAAAAGAAGCAGAAGTATATTCTGCTTCAGTTATTGATAAAAAAACTATGTTTTTCTTTTTACTAAACCGGGAAATTAGAGAATACTCCAAAAAGTGACAAGTTCCACTTGTACTTTTTTGGTCTGATTTACAACCAGCATAATCAGCATCACGGTAAGATATTAAGTCAAAAGAATCATTTTTAGGGTAAAATAAGCCATAATCAGAGGTATGTTTAACATATCTTATGATACGTTTTACGACTTTTAAGTAGGTCTCTTTAGGTTGGGATTGATATCTTGCACAGAAACAAACACTATGTATGATATCAGGTCTACTAGCAGTGATATAGAGTAGTGATCCAATCATTTCTCTATATAATTTTTGATCTACATCTTTCGAGATCTTCTTTACTAAGGTACTCATTGGTTGCCATGGGAGTGGGTTTTCCACTTGCAGTAGTCAAACCAAATTTACTAATTAGGTCTTTAGCATATATTTCTTGACTAACAAAAATACCATTATCTAATTATTTTATTTGTAATCCTGAAAAGAAGTTTAATTCACCCATATGACTGATCTCAAACTCTTTTGTCATTATTTCATAAAATTCTTTATCCATTTCAAAGTTAGTTGATCCAAAAATGATATCATCTACGTAAACTTATACTAGTTGAATATCATTTTTATTTCTTTTAATAAAAAGATTATTATCTACTTTACCAATTTCAAAATTTGATTGTAATAAGTAAGATCTTAGTCTATCATACCAGGCTCTAGGATCTTGTTTTGGACCATATAGAGCTTTCTTAAGTTTGTAAACATGATTTGGTAATTTTTCATTTTCAAAAAGTGGTGGTTGTTCAGCATACATTTCCTCTTTTACAAATCCATTTAAATAGGCACTTTTAACATCCATTTGAAATAGTTTGAAATTATTATGATTTTCGAAAGCAAGTAGATTCCTATTGGCTTTTAATCTTGCTACGGGAGCAAAGGTTTCATCAAAATTTATTCCTTTTTCTTAACAATAACCTTAAGCGACTAACCAGGCTTTATTTCTAACAACCTCTCCTTGTTCATTCATTTTATTTTTATAAACCCATTTAGTTCCAATTATAGTTTTATTTTCAGGTCTAAGAACACATTCCCAAACATCATTTCTAGTGAGTTGATTTAATTCTTCTTGCATAGCCAAAATCCATGAATCATCAGTTGATGCTTCTTTTGGATTTTTGGGTTCAATAGTTGATCTAAAAGCTACATTGCTCATTTGACTTAGTTGATTTCTAATTTTAACAACAGATTGCATATCTCCAAGTACATTTTCAATAGGATGATCTTTTAAGAGTTTAATCCTTTTATTAGGATGATTAATTTCATTATTAGTTTCAGTTGTCTCTTGATTTTGAGTGATTAAATCCTCTTCATCATTTGAATCTTCAAAAATTTTGAGATTTTCATCGAATGAAACATGCATTGTTTCCTCGGCGGTATTAGTTTTTAAATTAAACACTCTGTAAGCTTTACTTCTATTAGAATATCCGATAAAGATACCTTTGTCGGATTTAGGATCAAATTTATCTAAGTTATCTTTTGTATTTAAAATAAAACATTTACTTCCAAAAATTATAAAATAAGATACCATAGGTTTCTTTGAGTGAAGAAGTTCATAAGATATCTTATCAGTTAAAGGTCTAATAAAATTCTATTTAAAATATAACAGGCGGTAGCAACTGATTCAGCCCAAAAATACTTTGGTAATTTACTATCTGAAAGCATAGTTCTCGCACACTCTTGAATCGTCCTATTTTTACGTTCTACTACTCCGTTTTGCTATGGAGTCCTTGGAAATGAAAAATTGTGAGTTATTCTCTTTTTATTGTAGAATTCCTCAAACTTTTCATTTTCAAATTCACCACCGTGATCACTATGGATGGTTATAATTTTTAGAGAAAGTTGATTTTGAATCCTTTTTGTAAAGTTCTTAAAACATTCAAAAGTATCACTTTTATGTTTCAAAAATATTGTCCATGTAAATCTAGAATAATCATCTACAATTACAAAAACATATTTACTATGATTTATTGACAGAATTTGAGATGGCCATATAAATCAAGGTGAAGTAATTAAAGAGGTTTTGAGGTTGAAATCATATCTTTTAATTTAAAGGAACTTTTTCTAAGTTTTCCTAATTGACATGCATCACATAGACTATCTCCTTTAAAATTCATTTTAGAGAGACCTCTTACTAGATCATATTTAGATAGTCTAGATAAGAGTTTGAAATTCAAATGCCCAAATCTCATGCCAAATCCAAGGGTCACTTGTATTTGCCAATAGACACAGGTTATCATTTGAAACTTTCATACTAAGAATATAAATATTCTTTTTCCTAATTCCCTCAAATATTATGGTTGAATTATTATCTTCAATGCGACATTTATCTTTTTCAAATTTAATTTTATATCCTTTATCGCAGAGTCGACTTATACTTAGCAGATTATGTTTCAGATTCTTAACTAGCAAAACATTAGTAATAACATGAGTTTCAGAGTTACCGACTTTGCCGATGCTAATCACATATCCTTTTGAATTGTCTCCAAAGTTAACCAGCCCTCCGTCTTTGTATACTATATCATTTAGCGTATCTAGATTTCCAGTCATGTGTCTAGAGCATCCACTATCGAGTATCCATTTGTTCTTTTTGATCTGCACAATTTGTCTGTTGTGGATTGATTCCTTAACCCCCATAAAACATATTTCCTGCACATCAAACAATTTTGGTAGACAACTTGAATTTGAATATTGATTATATGCAGACTCAAGAGACAATGATGATCTGAATATTTCTAAACTAGTATTAAAAAACGTAGCCATTTTAAAAACTTTTTCAAAAATCAGATTATGAAACTTTGGAAACCTTGCTCCGATACCAAATGTTAGAAATGCGGAATACGAATCTTAAGGCTAGGATTAACACTAGAGGGGGGTGAATAGTGCTTAAAGGAATTATTAAATCTTTTTGAGTTTTGTTAACATGAACACAAATGTATGCAATATTCAGACATTGATATGATCAAAGAAACAAACGCAGATACAGAAATAAAGTAAAAGCAGTAATGGAAAGAACACATCGGATTTTATACCGGTTCAGCGTTACCCTACATCCAGTCCCGCACACAAGTACGGATTTCCTTTCAAAAGCAATTGTACAATTACACCCTCGATTTCAAGGACACAAGGTACACCACTCCAGATTCACAATCCTCTGGGTAGAGATACTTAATTTCACGGGCAACAAGTTCACCCAATTGATTTCCTAGGCTACAATCACGCCTTTTCTAACATGACTGATTTCCAAGGCCACAATCACACCTTTTCTCGCTTGATTGATTTCCAAGGATACAATCACACTTTTTCTCGCTAAATTGATTACAAAGAAGTCTATAACTCTGTATAGCACTGAGATCTTGTTGAGATAGTGATAGTGAATCAAACTAGAAATGATCTAGTTAGATTCAATGTTGATTTCGCCAGAGTAATGGAAAGAATATATACAAAGATATGTGGAAGAAGAAGAGGAGTGAAAAATAGAAAAATATGAAATTGAAATTCGTTCAAAATAACCCCTATTTATAGAAGAACAACAACCATGTCCATTCGTGAAGGGATATGACGAATAGACACTTCGTTTGAAATTCAAAATTTTGAAATCAACTGCCACTATGTCGACATGGGTATCTTGGGTATGTCGACATCTCAAAGAAAATTTTGGTGATTTGTTTTTCTTTGAAAATAACTTCTACCTTGTATTAAAATTAGTTTAAACTTTATAAATATACTTAACTATAGTTAAAATACATAAATAAGTATAGAGAATAATATTTTGGTATATATAAAATTTTACTATATTTTATATTTAAATCTAAGTATAAATATTTAAAATTTAAATATATTATTATTAAAAGATAGTTTAAAGACAAGGATAATTTGATTTTGAAAATAAAGATTATTTTAAGGCTAAAATATTTAAAATCAGGATAGCTGTTTTTTATTCTTTTAAAAGGAAGGTTTTGAAATCATTTTGAAAATAGGATATAAATTTGTAAAAACATTTGAATAAAATGTTAGCGGATACAAAACAATGTTCCACTAGATTTTTCGTAGGTTCCATCCTACTTAGGGTTCCATCCCTTTAGGCTCGAAGTGGATTCCATTCCACGAAAAAATTGGATTCTAAGATGCCGGTGCTTTTCTAGGAGTTTTCACAAAATTCCTAATTAAATTACTTATTATTAAAATCTTGAACTCTTGATAATCTTGATATTCTTAATACTCATGAGTCTTCAATCTTGATATCTTGAATCTCTATACTATACAGTCATCATTCTTCTTACCTACATGGTTAAATCCTGCATACACATATATTTTTAAACTGTAATGTTAGTATTTATATTTTATAATCCTATTCTAAGGTTGTTGTCATCGAAACCATCATCTCAAGGACTAATAGCCTCGGCTTCTGCAGTAGAGAAATCAGATACAAAAATTGATACCGATGTATTTAAAGCTTCTGGCTCTTCTGGGAAGAGCAACTTAGGGCTGATTGATTCTGGTGCATCCTATCATATGACACCTGATAGGAACCGCTTTTCCACTTACAATGAAATTGATGAAGGAGAAGTTCTGATGGGTAATGTTGCTTCTTTCCGTTTGGTGGGTGTTGGTACCGTGATGATTAGGATGTTTGATGGTGTTATTCGTACGATCATCGATGTTAGACATGTACCTGATTTGTGGAGGAGCTTGATTTCTGTTGGGGCATGGAGTAGACTTGGCTTGAAGATTGTAGTGGAAGGAGAGAAAATGATGATATCGAAGAGCTCCATGATTGTTATGAGAGGTGTGAGGGAAGGAAATCTTTATTTATTTAAGAGCATTACTGGCTGTTACATCTGTTGATTCAGATTCTTCCAGATTATGGCACTTACGGATGGGTCACATCAGTGAGCGCAGCTTGGATGAGTTGGGAAAACGAGGATTGATTGATGGAGTTCATCATTCAAAACTTGGTTTTTTTGAAGAGTGTGCTCTTGGAAAGCTGATGAAGATTTCTTTTGGTATAGGAGAGCATAAAGCAAAAGCTGTCTTGGAGTATGTTCAAACAGATGTATGAGTTCCCTCCTTTTGTCAGTCTTTAGGTTGAGCCAGATATTTTGTTTCATTTATAGATGATTTCTCTCGTAAAGTATGGGTATACTTTCTTCAGTCAAAGATTTAAACCGTTGCCAAGTTTCGAAAGTGAAAATCTATGGTTCAGAAGCAGTCAGGGAACAAATTGGAAGTTCTCCATTCAGAAAATGACGGTGAATTTGTATCACAGGAATTCATCGATTATTGTGAGTCTGAAGGCATTAAGAAGCATTACACTACACCAAGCGACCCCCAGTCTAATGGAGTTGCAGAAAGGATGAATCAGACATTATTGGAGAGAACAAGATACCTCAGACTGACTGCTAAATTGAAGAAGGGATCTTGGGCTGAAGCTTTATGTATGGCAGCTTTCCTCATCACCCGCACACCTTCTACTGCCATAGATAGGAAGATCCTTGAAGAAGTATGGAAAGGAGAGGTTGTTAACTATTCATTTCTCGGAGTGTTTGGTTGCCCAGCTTATGTGTACGATAGAAAAGGGAAGCTGGAACCTAGAGCCCGCAAGCGTATTTTTCTAGGTTATAGGAGAGGAGTGAAGGGATATAGGTTGTGGTGTCCTATTAGTAAGAAGATCGTTATGAGCAGACATGTGACTTTTGATGGTAAGGCTATGTTGAAGGTGGAGCCTTTTTTATCGGATGACAATGAGAGGACACGTGAAGAATACCAGATATAAAGAAAGTCATCTGTTGATTCTTTCCATAGACGCTCAAATCGTGTTTCCGGTGACACCGTGGTTGATGAGGATAATATCGATGTTGGTACAGAAGATCAAACTCAAGGTGGAGCTCATTCAGAACCTAGGCAGTTAGACAAAGAAGAAAGCCTAAGTGGTTTGATGAGTTTGTTGGATTAAGCATCGAAGATATTAACTTCGATGATATGGAAACATATGCTTTGAATGTCGTCCATGATGAGCCCTATGATTATAGAGAAGCTATCGCATTAGTTAACCGTTACAGTTGATTAGTTGCAATGGAGGAGGTGATTGAATCATTACAGAGAAATCATACTTGGGATTTGGTGCCTCTTCCCACCGATAAAAGAGCTGTTGGATGCAAATGGATCTATAGAGTGAAAGACAGTGAAAATTGTAATCTAAGATACAAGGCAAGATTAGTCGCAAAGGGTATGTTCAAAAGAAGGGGGTAGAGTATCATGATATCTTTGCTCCAGTGGTTAGGCGTACTTCTATTCGTATTCTTTTGGCATTAGTTGCTCACTATGATATGGAATTAGAGCGACCAGATGTCAAAACTGTATTGTTGCATGGTGATCTGATGAGGAGATTTATTTAAAGCAACCAGAAGGGTTCATTGATAGTAAAAGACGAGACTATATTTGCAAACTCAACAAATCTCAATATGGACTGAAGCAGTCCCCCATACTATGGTATAAGAGGTTTGATAAGTTTATGCTTTCACAGGGATACTCCAGAAGTTTCAAAGATCAGTGTCTTTATTTCAGGAGATGGGATGGTGATATGATTTATTTGTTGTTATATGTTGATGATATGCTGATTGCATCTCGGAGTATGGTCAGAATTAAGTAGTTGAAAGCGGAGCTCAGTAGAGAGTATGACATGAAGGATTTGGAAAAGGCACAAAGAATATTGGGCATGGAGTTAAGAAGGGATAGAAAGCGAAGAGAGTTAAGGCTCACTCAAGCGCAGTACATCGAGAAGGTCCTCGCTCGATTTGGAATGGAGAAAGCTTAAACGGTTGGCACTCCATTAGGCTCTCTTTTTAAGTTGTCAAAAGACTTATCACCCTCATTGGAAGAAGGCAAGAGCTATATGTTTGATATACCTGATTCTAGTATTGTTGGTAATCTTATATATGCGATGGTGTGCATAAGACCATATTTGGCCCATGCAGTGGGTGTTGTAAGTCGATATATGTCTAACCTAGGCAAAGATCATTGGCAAGCTGTGAAGTGAATTCTTAGATATCTTCGAGGCTCTTCTTCAGTGGGCTTGCTATATGGTGGAGTAGATGGTGACATCTTTCTTAGAGGATACTGTGATTCTGATTATGCTGGAGATAGAGATGCTAGGAAGTCAGTGTTGGGCTATGTTTTAACACTTGGCATAGGCTCGATTTCATAGAGATCAAAGCTGCAATCTACCGTAGCTTTATCGACTACCGAAGCAGAGTTTATATCGATTGTGGAAGCAAAAAAGGAATGATTATGCTTACTTCAGTTGTTGGATGATCTTTCAATGGTGCATCGGACAATAGAGCTATTTTCAAACAGTCAGAGTGTGATTCATCTTGTAGAAAATCAAGCTTATAGTTCACGGACGAAGCACATTGATGTTAGATGTTTCTTTCTTATGCTTGAGGAAGAACGAAGCAAGATCGAATTGTTGAAGGTGAGTACTTTGGATAATCCTTCAAATATGATGACTATGTCACTTTCAAAGGACAAGTTTGAGAATTGCTCAAACTTGATCAGTTTGATACCTATTACTTAAGTGCCATGGGTCGCTGGACCCAACAACTTATATGTCGATTGCTTGATAAGATGATGAAGAGAGATTGTTATATTCGAATAAAGGTGGAGTGTTGAATTTGGATGATTCAAATATTTATTAAAGAGGAAAGAAATTGATTAATTGATTCATTCAAATCAATTAATTTGGCTGGTATATGGAAGGACATTTTGAAAGAAACTAATTAATTAATCAATCAATTAATTAGTCAATGTATTTTCTATATGAAGAAATAAATGATTAGGCATGGAGAATAAAGAAGAGATATGGAAATCAAGATTATGCTATCTATTTGTACTAAAATCAAATCATGCAATTTGGGAAGATATCTGGGTAATCAGGAAATTGATTTTCTTAATCTCCAAGCAACCCTTCATTATCAAGTCTATTTAAATGAAGGAATTTCATCTTCATATGTACAAGCAAGTGTGAGAGTATTCACCATTATTCTTTCCTCTCTTTTGTACTTTTTCTTTAGTGAAATAAAAGAAGTTGTTGGGTCTCCGTAGACGTAGGATATTTATATCCGAACCATGTTAAATCTTCTGTGTCTCTTATTTCTGTTACTATTTCTGTGAGACCTCATAATTAATTTTTTAAGTTCCATTTCTATCTAAATAGGCAATACTAGATCTTGATCAAATAAATCGCTTCCGCTCAAATTAAAAAAAAAATTCACTACACAATATATATTAGAACATAAGTGGTAGTAGGCTTACGGAATTTAGTGAATAAAAGTTATCAAATTTTGTTGATGTGTAGTCAAAGTTGATCAGTGTTGATTTCATTTTTTCAAACCAAACTCTGGGTGCGTACTTAAGCCTATAGATGTCTTTATTTAATTTGCACACCATAGCTTCCCTGTTTTTCTATTTAAACCCTGAGGTTGCTCCATTTGGGCATCCTCCTACAAAACACCATTTTAAAAGACATTATTCATGTCTAATTATTTGATGTTCCAACCTCTATGTAAGCAGTGGTTATAGTTATTCTTATAGTGCTAGGCTTCACAACAGGTGAAAAAGTTTCATTAAAATTAAATCCACTATGTTGTGAGGTTTTTACAACTAATCTTGCCTTATACCTAGATATTGAACCATCGGAATTTCTCTTTATTTTATAAGTCCATTTGCATCCAACAATATTCTTATTTGTTGCTGGAGAGACCAGTGTCTAGGTTTTGTTGTCAATTAAAGCATCATACTCCTCTTTCATTGCTGCTCTCCATTTATCATCCTTCATTGCTTCATAAAAATTGATTGGTTCACTGATCTCTATGGTTACATTGTATGTTTTTGGTTTGAATATTCCACTCTTTGCTCTAGTTAGCATATGATGCCTAGTTGTTTGAGGTGCTGGCTATAGTGCTTGTTGTTGATCCCTATGACTAGCTGTTGTCTACCCATCATCATTAGGTGATTGTGAATCATCTAATGATTGGTGTGAGGGGGACTGCATGTCAGCATCTTAATGTGATGGTTGAGTGGGTAATTGATGGAAATCATGTTGATCACATGCTGATTGATCTCTTAGGGATGTGTTATCAGTCTGGATGATCTCTTTCTAAGATTGTCTCATTATCTCAAGTTGTTTAAGTATATCAGGTATAGATAATTTTGGATTGTATACCTTTTGTGTAGTTTTGATACTTATGCTTCCAAAAGGAAATATCTTTTCATTAAAAACATGTCTAGATATGTAAATTTTTTCATTGTTGTCTAGACATTTATACCCTTTCTTGTTGAATGCATACCCTAGAAATGTACATGTGGATGATCTAAATTTAGCTTGTGTGCATTATAGGGTCTTAAATAAGGGAAACATAAGCATCCAAATACTCTTAAACTTTAATAATCGGGTTTAACACCATATAGCATTTCCATTAGGCTTTTGAGTTTTAAAACTTTAATTGGGAACCTATTAATTAAATAACAAATATGGGAAAAGCATCTAGCCAAAATTTAAGTGGTAATGATGCTTGAGCAAGTAAAGTAAGGCCAATTTCTACCGTTTGTCTCTGTTATCTCTCAATCAGCCCATTTTGTTCAGATGTACATGGACATGATGTTCTGTGTAGTATTACTTTTTTGTAAAAAATCCGAGTGGTTGGAACTCTGTTCCACCATCAGTTTGTAAGATTTTTATCTGATTGCCTATTGTTTTTCAACATGAGTTATATATTGTGTAGGATCGATTTCACCCTAGAGGGAGGTGAGTAGGGTGATGCTATTAATTATAAAAATTATTGCGGAAGCTTATAAAATTATTTCAACACAGATATATCAAAATAATAGCGGCACAGATAATAGCAGACTAATAAATGCAGAAATAGAACGACACAGAATTTACCCAGCTTCGGCAAAACCCTGTCTACGTGCTGCCCCAAGGTTTCTACTAGAAATTAAGTAGTCACACGCTTACACACGTAAACTCGCGACACCCGCCATTGACTAACCTAACACTACGCTCAAAACCCTGCCACAACTCAGCCACAGAGTTGTGAATTCTCAAAGTACGCCACGTAGTTGGTCCCCTAGTCACACGACTAGTAATTGAAATGGTTTAAAGGAGAAAATACAGAAATAACAGTTTAAAAAACAATTAAACACCAAAGCCCTAATTTTTCCTTCTTAATCCAATACTAAAGAAAGGGGTCGGCTCAATATAATTTATCACTAAAAAAAGAACGCGACCCTCCTTTATTTCTTTTATCAACGTCAGCCGTTCCTTGCTTGTTCCTCTTAGCTCTAAATTTAGGGCTTTGTGAAGTCACCGCTTTGATGGTTGATGCTTCGATTGAATCGTTCGTGGCTCCTCCTCCTTGATTGAGTTCGGCTTTGATTTGGTATGTAAATTTCCCTTTTTGCTTCTTCTTATTTGCTTACTTGAGCTCGATGCTTGCAATTTGCCGATGATGTTACTTATTTATATAGGATTCGAGATCTTTGATTTTTGTTTGTATACATCAATTTGAATTCGTCTTCGGCCATTCGATTTTGTATTGATGATTGTGATGATTTCTGACCTTTTCAAAATCGTATAATTTTGCTTTATTGTCACGGCTTCGATTTTGAGTTGTTCAATATCCTTGGCTATCACGGTATTGATTTTTATGTGACTTCTGCGTTGACTTTGATCGTGTTTACTTCGCCCATTTTGATTTCATAAAATGCTGGTGATATTGTTCGAACTGTGCCAAACTGTTCCATGATTTTGGTAGCCGATGAATTCTGTTAGCACTTGAGCATTGCCTCTATTTTTCTTGAGTTTGAATCTAGTTTGCATTGATGATGCTATGAACTATGTATATACATGTCTCATTTTACTTTCTGCTCTGATCTCGATGACATTATTTATTCACTGTTTTATATGAGTCTGTGCATTCTTCTCGGTTTTGTTTTTTTGGGTCTTTAGTTTGTAATCTCTGGTTCATTGTTGACTTCGTTGTTGTTTGGATTAGCTTGTGGTCTTCGCTGGTATCACTGGTGCATGTGCTTATGCATTGACAGTTGAGGCAGTGCCATTGTTATTTGTGTCTGCTCTTTTATTAATGGTTTTATTTTAAGCTTTATGAAACCATATTGTGCAGTCTTGTTTTAAGTAGTAATTGCTCTGACCAGTTCATTGCACTGTCCACTGTTATATATGTTTGCAGCCTGCACATATGCTGTTTCATGTGCTTGTTCTTTTTCAGCTTCATAAAATTTTTGGCATGTCTACATCTATATATGCATTCATCTTTTCACTGTGTATTTGCATGCTTGCCACTGATCATATGTTGAAGTCTTTGACGATGATGTTGATTTCGTTTATATGCTCGACTTTGGCCATTAAATGTTGACATCGGTCTTGACTTTAGTCTTGTCATTTACTTGAATCGGATGTATTTGCTTGCATCCATATTGTCACTGTATCATGTTTGATATAGTTTGCATTTCAGTTGTATTTCTTGTCTTCATGTACATGTATACTTGTTGTTGTTGTGCATTTGTAGTTGAATTGAGTACATTTGTGTTGTGCTAGAGTTGTACTACTGCCTTTGTTCTCGAGTCTGATACTTGCACTATCCAGTTTCACAGTTGCATACATGTTGTATCTTTGGTGCACTTGGTTTGTGATTTACTGTTGCATTCATGTATATGCACTTGAGTCTGTTTTCATTTTTCCTGTACTCTGCTTGATTTTCTGTTGTACTGTCTTAAGCTCGAGTTGCTTCAATATGATGTTTACACTGCTGCATATCACTGCATTGCTTCGAGTCATGGTAGCAGTGACTTGGTTTGATGATTTGATGTTGAGTTTACAGTGATGCATTATGGTGAGTTCGATGTGCATGCTTTGTACTTGTAGTCTTTGTTACTGCACACTCTGGCCTTTATGTATACTTCATGTGTACTTTGGAGCTTTAGTCGAGGCTGCATATATGTATGAGCTGGTACATGTTTGTATACATGTGTATATACATATGTGTGTATATATATATGTGCATTGTCAAGCAATGCATCGCTTGGCCTTATGTATTTGATTGCAGTTTTGCCCCTGTTTAGTTTGTGTTGTACTGATTTGGTATTTGTTTCAATTTGGTTTGATTCACTTTGAACTTCATGTTGATTTTTGAAATCACACCTGAGTTGAATCCAGCTTAAAGCTCGGGTTTGACCTTGTGCAGATATTGTGACATTATTTTTATTGCACTTGAGTTGAACCCGACGTTTTGGGTTTGACCTATGCTCACCTGTCCCTGTAATTTTATCAAGTGTATATATCGATGTGCACGGCCTTGTGGCATGTACAGTGATACACTATGCATGTCACAAGCTGTTCGTACATGATGAATTCAAATTTAAATGATGACGAACAACCCAAATAACTGAGGCAAATATTATTTTCAAAATTCACATTTTATTTTATACTGCAAAAATATTTTATTTTCAATTTTACTGCGTCAATGTATATTTCTGTAGATTGCTCAGATGCTGGATTCGCATTGGAATGAAGTTGAAGATCAGTACTTAGTTGAGTGATATGTAGTGACGTGCAATGCAAATGTGAAATTGTGATGTAATCAAAATTGTATTGAAGTTGTATATATATATTGAGAGCTTGAAATTTGTACTATACAAAAATTGTAATAAATATTTGTTTGAATAAAATTTCTATTTGAATTCAAATTCTGTGTTATTTATTTTATTCAGCAAATATTTATTTAATCTATGAAAAATAAAATAGTACATTAACAAATACATTTAAATGAATATATATATATATATATATGTTTATTATCATCAAACAAAAATCATATAATCGCATATTCAACAATCTCCCCCTTTTGATGATAACAAACATATATTTAAGATTTTGAATATGTTAAATGTATTTGATCATCGATATACTCTAATTTCTCCCCCTATTTAAATGCTTCCTCTCCACACAAAGCTCCCTTCATATATGCATATAATTAAAAATATGCAAATGAGCCAAGATGCAAATAGAAAATATATGACCTTTGCTTGATTTTATTTGACAAAATCTTAACTTTTCTCTCCCCCTTTTACTATCAGCAAAAGTGCAACAGTGTTAGAAAAATGGAGATAAAGTGACAGATATTAATCGAACATTAAAACTCAATTGAATATAAATATTAGATTTCAATAAACAATCAAAAAAAATCATAAATACTTTGTTAGGCGCATATTCCACTTTTAGAATGATGGGAAAGATGTCATTATATAAAACCATACAGTTGTATCTATGTGTGGTATATTTATATCAGGAATTCGAATATCTACCAATCATGCATAACCGTTAGGACTTTTAAATGAGATTAGTAGTATTCCAATTTTATTTTAAAAAAAATGAATTCAAGTATCTTCTAACCACGCATAACCGTGAGGACTTTTAAATAGGATTAGAATCAACTTGTTTATTTAAAAAAAATCAATTTTGATATGCGTTCCAAACATGCATAACCGTGAGGACTTTTAAATGAGCATGGAAGCACATAACAAATTCCAAGTAATTCACCCAAGTATAACCGTGAGGACTTTTAAATGAGAGCGAATATTTTGGATTTTATTTTACTTTATTTTATTATTATTATTATTATTTATTAATAAAATGTAAAATGAAAAACGAATGATTCCTGTTTAAAGTACCACATATTGACAAACTATATTGAATTTTGATGAGTGATGGTTGTTAGAAATATGATAGAAATAGAGATGGTCATGAAATTTTTACCAACAAAAAGTTTTATAACTCTTGTTTAAATTTCTAAAGAAATTTACTAATTATATCGTCTCAAGTTATAATATATGATAAATATCAACACTAATCACTTTTTTTAATCACTATTTATCTTTTCGATAATCATTAGGGAGTCAGATTAGTCAAAATTGTCATTAAAAATCAAATTCAAAAATAATTATAAAATCAATTTTTCAAAATATGATCAATCAGAAAACAAGGTCAAAGATGTTTTTCTAGTAGGGGTTTTATGAGAAAGATTTCTGCTGTTTGAAAAGTTATGAAATGAAAAATATGTAGATATTTTCTTTGAAAAACGATGCAGTTACTAAATGTCTTAACAAAAATTACGTTCAACTAGTAATTTTTCTATCAACTAGATTACTAGTGTAATCTGCATCTGAATTTCTCTTTCACTCAAAATTATCATTAATTGCATTTGATAGACCACACCATGAAGTGTGCAACAAAATATCTCAAAATCAATTTTAACAACTTTTTAAAAGACATTCTCTTGAATTGAATTGAAGCCGTGTAAATAATCAAAAACGTGAATATAGAGTTAGCCGCAAAATAACCAAATGTATTATCATCCAATAAAACACTATTATTAATCCAAACTAATATATATGAGGTAATTCAAAGACTCCACAGATTTTTATAGTGTTCTTGGCATAAGAATATAACTGGCCAACAATTTTGAATAAGTCAGAATCGAAATAATCATTATTTCATCATCACATTATTGGCTGATTTAACTCAGATTACGGTGCAGATTATCACATTTAATATATCGTTCAAATAAATATACCATTACCTATTTTACCTTTACGATATTTTTCGTTGTTGTCCATTGTGATTCTGTCACCTTTGTACTAGGCTAAGAAACTTTGCTTTGTCGTCCGTTGTGTTTCTGGAACAGCCAGAATCCAGATAACACTGTTGTTGTTTCTTAGCCTGCCACCACTCCTACACGATAAAAGATTTTTGTGACCTATTTTGTTTTTATAGGTCCATGATTGTTAGTGGTAGAATATTTTGAAAAATAATTTTGTGTGGACCCAAAACTATTTATATATGTTCCTTTTGGCACCCAGATTTGTTTAACTTTAAGAGATTTTATATTTGTGTCTTTTGGAACCCAAATTGGTATAGTTTTCACGTGTTTGGGTTTATACCAACAATTATTGTGATTGTGTCCATATTTTCTACAAATTTTTCACATAGAATTAACTTGATTAATTTTGCTTTTAACTTTTTCAGATTGATTATATCCAAGTCCTTGTCTAACTGTATTAACAGTTTGCGTTCCTAATAGCATATTCAACGATTTTTCACTTTTTGAAAATTTATCTAAAGTCATTGACAATTGTTGGACTTGTGTTTTGAGAGATTCATTTTCGTTTATCAATCGTGTGCACTTTTTAATAGAATTTTCTCTCCTAGTATTTTCACTCTCTTTCAAAATCAGAATTTCATTTTCAAGTGGTTTTATATTAATTTCTGATTTTTTAATTTCTTCTTCAAATAATGGACACTTATCACACTTAAGGATCCTACTTTGATAGGTTTTAACAAATTGATCAAGTTGTTTATTTAACTCTATCAAAGTATCCTTTTGTGATTCAAGTTTGGCTTACTTCTCCCCAAGTTGTTCAAAACAGCCATTTACTTCGTGGAAATATATATGTAATTCTGAATGAGTGAGTTTTGATACCTCGCTTGGTTCGTCATCATCGCTATCAGTTATATTACCTTGAAGGCACATATCTGCTTTCTCGCTTTCACTGCTAGCACTTTGATTATCTTCATCACTCGTATTCCACATGGCTGCAAATCTTCTCCTTTTGGATTTCTTTTCAAAGTCGCGCCGATTTTGAGGACAATTGGGCTTGATGTGTCCGGGTTGGTTGCACTTATGACAGATGATCTTCTGTTCTTGTGGATTGTCCAGTATTTTGATTATTTTGCTTTTCAATTTTCGATTTAAAGCTGGATTTCCGTATTTGTAATTCCACCTTTTGAATTTCTTTATTATCAGCTCCAATTCTGCTGCTCCATCATCATTTTCATCACCATCACTTTCTGTTGTTCCTTTAAGAGCTATTGATTTCTTTTGAGTGTCACCTCCTTCACGCTCTTCCTTGAATTTCATTTCTAGCTCATAAGTGGTGATATTTTCAATGTGTTCTTCAACTTTCATCTGTTTTAAATCTTTTGATACTTGAATGGCAGTCACTTTGGCTTCAAAACTTTATGGAAGGACTCTGAGGATTTTTTGAAATATTTCCAATTCCGTGTATGATATTCCAAGAGCTTTTGATTTGTATACAATATTGGAAAGTCGACCGTACATCTCTTCGACATTTTCTTCGTTTGCCATTGTGAAATTCTCGTATTCGCTGCTTAGCATGGCAAGGCGAGATTCTTTGACTTGTGATGTTCCTTCGCGAGTCACTTCTAGTATGTGCCATATTTCCTGCGCAGTTAGACAATTTGAGACACGATTAAATTCAAATTGATCCAATGAACAGAATTAGCTTTAACATTAACATTTTGTAATTTATTTTCTAGTTCTGTCCATTGATCCTTTGGTTTATCTATTTCCTGATTATTTACAATTACAGTTGGTTCTCTATGACCTATCTCAATAATATTCCAAGCGTTAATGGTTTTCAGAAAAAATTTCATTCTATTTTTCCAGTAGGCGTATTCACCATTGAACATTGGTGGTCTAACTATGGACTAACCCTCAGCATAAGCATTATTAAAAGAAGCCATTTTAATAATTCAACTTTCTAAAACAAAAATTGGTTTTTGAAAAACGAATTTTTTAAAAACAAAAGTTGGCTTCTATTCCTAGCTATGATACCACTTGTAGGATCGATTTCACTCTAGAGGGTGGTGAATAGGATGATGCTGTTAATTATAAAAATTATTGCGAAAGCTAGATATATCAAAATAATAGCAGCACAAATAATAGAAGAATAATAAATGCAGAAATAGAACGACACAGAATTTACCCAGCTTCAGCAAAACCTTGCCTACGTGCTGCTCCTAAGGTTTCTACTAGAAATTAAGTAGTCACACTCTAACACACGTAAACTCACGACACCCGCTACAGACTAACCTAACTCTACGCTCAAAACCCTGCCACAACTCAGCCACTGAGTTGCGAATTCTTGAACTACGCCACGTAGTTTGTCCCCTAGTCACACGACTAGTAATTACAATGGTTTAAAGGAGAAAATACAAGAATAATATTTTAAAAAACAATTAAACATCAAAGCCCTAATTTTTCCTTCTTAATCCAGTACTAAAGAAAGGGGCCGGCCCAATATAATTTATCACTAAAAAAAGAACGCGACCCTCCTTTATTTCTTTTATCAATGTCGGCCGTTCCTTGCTTGTTCCTCTTAGCTCTAAATTTAGGGCTTTGTGAAGTCGCCGCTTTGATGGTTGATGCTTCGATTGAATCGTTCGCGGCTCCTCCTCCTTGATTGAGTTCGGCTTTGATTTGGTATGTAAATTTCCCTTTTTGCTTCTTCTGATTTTCTTACTTTAATTCGATGCTTGCAATTTGCCGACGATGTTACTTATTTATATAGAATTTGAGATCCTTGATTTTCATTTGTATACATCAATTTGAATTCGTCTTCGGCCATTCGATTTTGTATTGACGATTATGATGATTTCTGACCTTTTCAAAATCGTATATTTTTGCTTTGTTGTCACGGCTTCAATTTTGAGCTGTTCAATATCCTTGGCTATCACGGTATTGATTTCTCTGTGATTTCGACATTGACTTTGACCGTGTTTACTTTGCCCATTTTGATTTCTTAAAATGCTGGTGATATTGTTCGAACTGTACCATATTGTTCCATGATTTTGGTAGCCGATGAATTCTGGTAGCACTTGAGTATTGCCTCTATTTTGCTTGAGTTTGAATCTGGTTTGCATTGATGATGCTATGCACTGTGTATATACATGTCCCATTTTACTTTCTGCTCTGATCTTGATGACATTGTTTACTCACTGTTTTATATGAGTCCACGCATTCTTCTCGGTTTTGATTTTTTATTTCTTTAGTTTGTAATCTCTAGTTCATTGTTGACTTCCTTGTTGTTTGGATTAGCTTGTGGTCTTCGCTGGTATCACTGGTGCATGTGCTTATGCATTGACAGTTGAGGCAGTGCCATTGTTATTTGTGTATGCTCTTTTATCAATGGTTATATTTTAAGCTTTATGAAGCCATAATTGTGCAGTCTTGTTTTAATTAGTAATTGCTCAGACCAGTTCATTGCATTGTCCAATGTTATATATGTTTGCAGCCTGCACATATGTTGTTTCATGTGCTCTTTCATTTTCAGCTTCATAAAATTTTTGGCATGTCTGCATCTATATATGCATTCATCTTTTCACTGTGTATTTGCATGCTTGCCACTGATCATATGTTGAAGTCTTTGACGATGATGTTGATTTCGTTTATGTGCTCGACTTTGGCTATTAACTATTGACATCGGTCTTGACTTTAGTCTTGTCATTTACTTGAATCGGATGTATTTGCTTGCATCCATATTGTCACTGTATCATGTTTGATATAGTTTGCATTTCAGTTGTATTTGCTATCTTCATGTACATGTATACTTGTTGTTGCTGTGCATTTGTAGTTGAATTGACTACATTTGTGTTGTGATAGAGTTGTACTACTGCCTTTGTTCTCGAGTCTGACACTTGCACAATCCAGTTTCACAGTTGCATACATGTTGTATCTTTGGTGCACTTGGTTTGTGATTTACTGTTGCATTCATGTATATGCACTTGAGTCTGTTTTCATTTTTCCTATACTCTTCTTGATTTTTTGTAGTACTGTCTTAAGCTCGAGTTGCTTCAATGTGATGTTTACACTGCTGCATATCAATGCATTGCTTCGAGTCATGGTAGCAGTGAATTGGTTTGATGATTTGATGTTGAGTTTACAGTGATGCATTGTGGTGAGTTTGATGTGCATGCTTTGTACTTGTAGTCTTTTTTACTGCACACTCTGGCCTTCATATATACTTCATGTGTACTTTGGAATTTTAATCGAGGCTGCATGTATGTATGAGCTGGTACATATTTGTATACATGTGTATTGTCAAGTGATGCATCGCTTGGCCATATGTATTTGATTGCAGTTTTGCCCCTGTTTAGTTTGTGTTGTACTGATTTGGTATTTGTTTTGATTTGGTTTGATTCACTTTGAACTTCATGTTGATTTTTGAAATCACACCTGAGTTGAATCCAGCTTAAAGCTCGGGTTTGACCTTGTGCAGATATTGTGACATTATTTTTATTGCACTTGAGTTGAACCCGGCGTTTTGAGTTTGACCTGTGCTTACCTGTCCCTGTAATTTTATCAAGTGTATATATCGGTGTGCACGGCCTTGTGGCATGTACAGTGATATACTGTGCATGTCATAAGCGGTTCGTACATGATGAATTCAAATTTAAATGATGATGAACAACCCAAATAACAAAGGCAAATATTATTTTCAAAATCCACATTTTATTTTATACTGCAAAAATATTTTATTTTCAATTTTACTGCGTCAATGTATATTTCTACAGATTGCTCAGATGCTGGATTCACATTCGAATGAAGTTGAAGATCAGTACTTAGTTGAGTGTTATGTAGTGAGGTGCAATGTAAATGTGAAATTGTAATGTAATCAAAATTGTATTGAAGTTGTATATATATAGTGAGAGCTTGAAATTTGTACTATAGAAAAATTATAATAAATATTTGTTTGAATAAAATTTCTGTTTGAATTCAAGTTCTGTGTTATTATTTTATTCAGAAAATATTTAGTTAATCTATGAAAAATAGTACGTTAATAAATACATTTAAATGAATATATATATTTTTATTATCATCAAACAAAAATCATATAATCGCATATTCAACATATTGTACTACTGCATTGCAAATATCAGAATTGGATTTTAAAAAATAAATCCAAACATATCTAGAATAAGCATCAATGAATAAAATATAGTATTTGTAACCATAATCGTTGTTGATTGGTGCTGACCCCATAAGTCAGTAGCAACTAACTTCAAGGGTTTGTTGTATTCAGTTTGTGAGTTTGAAAATGCAAGTCAATGGCTTTTTCCCATTTGACAATAAGTGCACATATAAGGTATTGAAATTTCTTTAAAAGAAATGTCATTACTATTAAAACATGCTTTACAATCTTTACATTCTGATGACCCAGTTTGTAAATGCTATATAACAAACTCCTTACTGTCATCACTTTGTTTCAATTCAGAGATGTTACTACACTTTTCTTTAAGTCCTAAGCCTCTTGAATTTTCAGTACTGAATGTGTACAGTCCTTTAGATTCCTTATCTTAGAATAAAATTTCTTTTGTCAGAATATCTTTAACTAACAATATTTTGGATAAAATTCAAAAAAGATATTGTTATCTTTGGCAAATTGTGATACACTCAATAAGTCTTTTCTTATTACGGAAACTCTCAACAAATTATTGGGGTATAACTTTCTTGTGCTTATAAAACTTGCACTTCCAGTGTGTGTGATATTGATAGATTTCCCATCACCCATATGCATAGATTGTGTACCTTTGTACTCCTTGTTGCCCAAGTTTAAGTAGTTCAGATTGTTTGTCATATGATTTGTAGCTCCAGAATCAGGATACCATGTTTCATCATTTATGTTTTCAATCTTGGTAACATCACTGTTTGAATTTTCATATTGATTCTTGCTATCTTACAGGATCATGTTAACATTTGGTTGATAGTTTCTTGCATCGATCTACTGTGATGATGTGTACTTTGAGTCAAATCTAAAGTAACCATTGTATGCTGAATGACCTTGTCTCTCACATATCTGATATCTTATCTTGTTGTTGTTGTTGTTGTACCTTCCACCTCTTCCTTTGAATCTGCTTGAATAACCACCTCTTTGACTGGTTGATTGATTCTTAGCATTGTAGTTCCTTTCTTGGTTTTTGAATTTGTTGTTACTAACAGAATTTGGCTGAGATGTCTGATATAATGGGTTTCTTTTGCTCTATTCTGCCTTCGTGAGCAAGTAAAATGGAGTGCACATATTGAATGGTAGGTGCATTTCTTTTGATGAGATGACTACCACTACAGATTCATAATCTTCATCTAGACAATTTAGTATTGACAATATTTGCTCATAATATGATATTTTGTGACCTGTTGACTCTAGTTGATCGCATATCATCTTCATCTTTGACAAGTAATCTCTTACTAGTAGATTTTCTTTTTTCAAAACATGCAACTGTCTTTCATAAAACACAACTTTTGCAGTAGATTGAGTGTTAAAAACTTGTTGAATTATTGATCAGATTTCATTAGAACTCTTACATCCAATTAGTTGTGGCAAAATATTTGAACTTATGGTAGATAATAACCAAGAACTTTCCAGACTACCTTGTCTTTAATGTGATGTATATTCTTGATTGATTATGAGTTTTCCATCCTTATCGACCACATATCTTGGTGGTGTAATTAGGGTGCCAAGGACATAGTTTTCCAATCCATAGCCTCTAATGGCAATTTCTATCTAAAATTTCCAAAGAAGGAAGTTTGTTTCATCAAGTCGTACATTAATAATCCGACTTTGTTGTTTGATCAGTGTTTTGATGATATCTTGTATTGCAGATTTTTGAGACGTTGCTGCTGTTGTTCTTGCTGTTGATGCGGGTGATAAGTCTTCTTCTGACATTGTTGCAGTTCATTAATGCAGTAGTAAATCTAAGAATTAATTGCCAGAAATGGAATAATTAAAGGATTTGATGCAGCCAGATGACACTTAATGATGAAAACTTCTAACAGTGGCTTCTTGGTACGGCACGGATAAATCTTGATACAAAAAATTAATGAGAACAATGACTTCTTGACTGGCCTTGACATAGACCTAGGTATGACTGTAAATGAGAAAATCAGATGAAGAGAATCTTGAATTCTCTGATGATAAGGGAATTCACAGCCTATTTCAATGATGATATTAGATCTGGGAAGATAATGGCATGGTAATTCCTATTTGATTGCTATTAAGCATGAGGCAGCTCTGATACCATGCAAAATTTTAAAAGTAATTGAGACTTTTGATATTGCTGAAATGAAAATGTAATTTTATCCATGGAATTTTTGTTATACAGTCATAATACAGATATATGAGAAGTATAGAGTATATATAACATTTTCAATACTTGTGTTGGGCTGAAAAAATACGGACCAGGACCATTTATAAAGTATTTGATATTATAGAATGCGGCATGTTATATTATCTCGAGCATTCTATTCTTCGGTGCTGCTTCATTAGGCATAAACTAAGATACATAATATGTAATCAGAATCAAGAAAATATTGGAATATTATAGCCCAATAACTCTTAGAAGCCAATGAACGGGAAATTAACTACTCATTCGATCTGCCTAATTTAAATTATGAACTAGAAAACTAATCAAAAACATACTCAACCGGCCTACTGCCAATAAAAACTCACAATATCTCACTACTGCCATCCAAAACAAAGAGAAACGTAAACTCACGAAAATGGTTTCTTTTAAGATAATTGTCTTACTTCTTACAACAGTGTTTCTAAGTACGTTTGCAGTGCATACATACTCCTACCGAAGTATAACAGTTGAGCTATGTGGCCCTATGTTGTATGAAGAGGGTGACCCATATGATCACAATTTAAATTATATGAAGAATCAACTCTTTTGACATATACATTCAAAATCTTTGCACATAATCCAAACTTCTATGGTTACTTTCTATGTCATCTGGGATGTATTGTAAACTTGCATTAAAAGGGTACACACATTGGAGCATGACTGTCCAAGGGCCATGGCTGCACAACTTAATACTACCAATGGATTGTCTCTCTGATATGAATATTACAAATCTATCCAAATCTGAGGCGACTCCTATCAGTTTTCCCGAGACTTGACTCAGATGTCTGAGGCATTTTGTCAGACGTCTACGGTGTCTTCTGCCTGTTTTTTGACATGGGCTAGATATGAAGATTTATGATATTCGAAGGGGAAATTCTAGAATTTGCCTAGGTTTTTTATTCTCCTATATAAGTTATCTTCAGGTTTCAAAGAGGAAGTGATCTACGCAACTGAAAAGCGAATGCTACGGTTTTTAGCCTCCACCAATTAAGGTTTTATCTAAAACCTAATTTTCTTTAATTCTCTTTTTCACAAATCAATTCTATTAGAATTATTGGTCATTTGTAATAAATCTATTGTACTCTTCTCAGTGATATCAATAAAACCTCTCTCTCAAAGTTGATGTACACTAATAAGATGTTAGTGGAACCACTATAAATCGATGTGTGATTTATTTTTCGCTATTGCTTTGATTTCTATATTGCTTGTTTAGGGATTGTGATCGGATTTGGATTGGTTGAGACTTAGATTGAGTTATTAAATGGTTGTTTTTACATTTCTTACCATGATTTCATTTTTCTGCTGTGCATTGGGGTTTTGAGTTGAATGGTCTCGAGTTAGAATTTCCCATACATTTGGTATCAAAGCATTGGTGTTGGTAGGTGGTTGTAGAAATGCCGAAATCAAATAATACCTCTTGTAGTTCCTCATTGGGTAATCCAAGTGATGTAGTGCCTTTTGTGTGTGGCTCGTACGTAGCTTCGGGATCACAATTGATAATTGACAAGTGCAATGGCGATAATGATTGTAAAAAATGACAATGAAAGATGAAAGTGGTTCTAAGGAGGAGTCGAGTGGTGTTTGACACATATTTGTTACCAGTAGATATCTCGGATGTTGAGAGAAAGGAAATGGAAGAGTGGGCATTCACTACACTTCAACTTGCGATGAGGGAGAATGTTATCTCCGAAATTAGTGGTGAGACTACCGTTAAGGGTATTTGGGACTAGTTGGAGGAGTTGTATATGAAGATCACTAACTAATCGCTTGATCTTATTGTGAACTTTCTTTACCTATAAAATGAATGAAGGTACTTCGCTAAAGGCGCACTAGAATACTTCTGATGATTTACTAATGAAGATGAAGGCGGTAGATTTGAAGATTGAGGAAGAGCAAAAGGCAATGATATTGTTGTGTTCATCGTCGGACCGTCGTATGGGTTTCTCAAATAATTTGATCTATAGCTAGGATACATTGACTGTTGATGATGTAAAAACGAGTCTTCTTAGCGAGAAGTTGCAGGATCAAATGAAGGAGCTAGTTGATGGAAGTAGTGGTGCTAGTAGTGGTCATGGTTTATTTGTGGAGAATGAGAGATAAGTGAAGAAGGAGAACTGTAGGGTTCTAAATCAAGGAACCTGGGTTGGAGAGGAAAGTCGAAGGAAAGAAAGGGCAAGTGCAATATTTGTAAGAAGCCTGGTCATTGGAAGAATGAGTGTCCGGAGAATGAGAAGGCAAAGAAGAAAGTAGCATCTTCATCAGTAGCGGTGGAGAGTGGAGTTGATGAGGGATATATAGATGTGTTATCGGCGGTAACCTTGGATGTTTCGGGTAGCGAATGGGTGCTTAATTTGGGGATGTCTTATCATATGACGCCAAATAGAAATTGTTTTTCTTCTTATGTTGGCAAAGAAGAAAATTCAATTATTTTGGGTAATAGTGATATTTGTAAGTCGAAAGGCATTGGCTCCTTGCAAATTTGGATGTTTGACGGAGTGGTTCGTACTCTCATTATTGTGTGCTATGTTCCAGGACTTAGGAAGTCTCTTATCTCTTTGGGGCAGCTGGATTTTTTAGGTTGTAAAATCACTATTGATAGTGATAGCTTGTGGGTTTCGAAGGGTGCGCTTGTGGTGATGAAGGGTGCTAAGACTCATGGTGTTTATTTGCTTCAAAGATTGACTATAGAGGGTGAAACTTGTGTAGGAGCTGATAGTTCTCATGGATTGGATGCGACTAGGTTATGGAATTTGAGGTTAGGTCATGTCTGAGAGAGAAGTTTGGATACTCTTTGGAAGAGGGAGATGATCGATGGAGAGAGTTTCAACAAGCTAGAGTTTTGCGAGGAATGTGTCATAGGGGTGCAAACTAAAGTTTCATTCTACGAGGGAAAACATGATTCGAGATAGGTTCTTGAGTATGTTCACACGGATGTTTGCAGACCATCACTGGTAGATTCTTTGGCTGGAGCTCGCTATTATATTTCTTTTATTGATGACTTTTCGCGTAAGGTATGGGAATATGTAATGAAGGCCAAGTTGGACACATTTGCAAAGTTCAAAGCATGGAAAGCACTTGTTGAGAATGAGAGTGGAGTCTTTGACGAACTTAAGGCCCGATAATGGAGGAGAGTATGTTTCCAATGAGTTCTTGGATTTTTGCAAGAATCATGGTATTTAGAGGCATTCTACTACACCGGGAGATCCATAGTCGAATGGTGTTGCGGAGAGGATGAACCGTACTCTACTTAAGAAAGCTCGATGCTTAAGATTGACATCGGGCATGGCTAAGGGATTTTGGGCTGAAGCTTTGTCAACTGCAATTCATATTATTAATAGAATTCCGTGCTTGGCTATTGGTAACAAAATTTTGGAGGAAGTGTGGAAGGGAAAGAGCATTGACTTGAGTTATCTTTATGTGTTTGGTAGTCTGATTTATGTGCACAATCTGGAAAATGATAAGCTTGAGCCTAGAGCTTTCATAGGGATTTTTCTTGGTTATACGGTTGGAGTAAAAGGCTATCGGATTTGAAATCCGAAAACAAAGAAGATTATGAATTTTTGTCATGTTACTTTTGATGAGTCGGGTTGTTCAAGGAGAATAAAAGCTCATTGGATGTTCTAGATTTGGTTCATGGTGAATCAAAAGAGAAGGAAGTTATTTCCATATTTTTTCCAAGGAGTACAGAGAGTAGAGTAGTTGGAAATGCCTGCCGGAAGGATGCGGTTGATGTTACATCACATAGTCCACCTGATGCCTCTTGTAGTGTTGGTGACGTGCATGATTCTAGAGAAGATTCAGTTCAAGGTGGAGTCGAAAGGAGTTTGGGTGAAGGGATTGCTAGTTGGGTGGGTCGTGTGCTATAAGGCCATCTGAAAGATACGAGGATTGGAACTATCTTATCTTTTGTGATAATTTAGACTATGCTCTTCATGTAGTCCAAGATGAGCTAATGGACCTTGATGACATATGAGTCAAGTGATAGCTCGAAATGGATTTGTGCCATGGAGAAAGAGATGCAATCATTATTGAAGAATCAAACCTGCTATTTGCTTCCACTTTCTAAAGGAAACCGTGCTATTATATGCAAATGGATATGTAAGGTGAAGGATGATGAGAGATACAAAGCTAAGCTAGTGGCTAAGGGGTTTGCACAGAGGAAGGGGAAGGAGTGTGACGAGATATTCACACCGGTTGTGCGCCATATTTCTATCCAGATATTACTTGATATATTTCATATTCATGACTTGGAGTTGGAGCAATTGATGTGAAAACCACCTTCTTGCATAGAGACTTCAATGAAAACATCTATATGGAGCAACCGGTAGATTTTATTGTGGATGGTAAGTTAAATTTGGTTTGCAAGTTAAAGAAATTACTATATGGATTAAAGAAATCACCTAGACAATGGTACAATAGATTTGATCATTTTATGCTTGAACACGATTTTGATATTAGCATCAAGGATGCTTGGGTATATTCCAAGAAATTGAAAAATAGTCGTTGGGTGTACTTACTCTTGTATGTGGACAACATGCTCATTGCTTCTAAGGATAAGAATGAAATCAACAAATTAAATCTGATTTTGAAATCGGAGTTCGATATGAAGGATCTTGGAGAAGCAAGAAGGATATTAGACATGGAAATTGAAAGGGATCGAAAGCAATTTGAGTTGAAATTGAATCAAGAGAAGTACATTAAGAAAGTGCTTTGCCGGTTTAGCATGAAGAATGCAAAGGTGTCAGATACACCTTTACCTTTGCACATAAAACTTTCGAGTAAGACATCACCTATCTTGGAGAAAGGAAATTCTTATATGGCAAAGGTACCATATGCTAGTGCGGTTGGAAGTTTAATGTATGTCATGGTGTGTATAAGGCCCGATATTGCAAATGCTATTGGAATAGTTCATCCGTATATGGTAATTCGAGAAAATTGCATTGGGAAGCGGCGAAGCTTATATTGAGATACTTTAGAGGTACAACATCTTATGGTCTTGTTATTGGCGGTAGTGATAGAATGAATTGCAAGTTGGTTGATTATTGTGATTAGGACTATGCCGGTGATAGGGGTCTAAGAAAATCAACTTTCGGATATGTCTTCACACTTGGGGTTAAAACCATAAGTTGGAGATCAGGATTGTAAACGGTAGTTTCTTTATCCACTATAGAGGTAGATTTGACAGCCACGGTAGTGGTGGCAAAGGAGGCACTTTATCTGAAGCGATTGTTGTGTCACTTGGGATTCGGGCAAGATAGTGTTGATGTTTGATGTGATAGCCAAAGTGTTATTCACTTGGCAAAGAATTTGACGTTTAGCTCATGGACTAAGCATATCGAAGTGAAAGAGTCATTTCTAGTAGCCATGGATGAGGATAAGCAAGTATATCTTCGGAAAGTGCACACAAAGGATAATGCGGCAAATATTTTCACTAAAGCATTTCCTGTTGAAAAGTTCGAGCATTGCTCGAATTGATACACCTATTGAAGTTCTAGGTGCCACATTGTGGCATGGTTGAGGCAGGAGCTTGGTTGGAGATGGGGAAGAGTATCGATGAGAGATTGAGGTTCTATCTTCTTGGTAAGTGCTAGTCCTTAGTGAGATAGGATTTGGATGTTTTAAACACTTTGTTAGCGAGCAGGGGCTTTACTTGAGCTCGTTAATGGGTGTATTGGACAGTGGCTTTGCTGGAGCTCATTGGAAAAGCATTCATGTTTGGTTGAAGGTAGATAAGTGATAGTTGGAGCTATTGGTTGTTGTCGATGGTATGAAACCATTGGAGTTGTAGATGGATATAGTGTCGAGGTGCAGTGTTGAATTTTGGCGACACCATATAAAAAATTGAAGGGTCGGAAGTAACTTGGTGATCGAGAAAACGGTTCACGAATCAAAGCTCCGAGGAGGCAAATATGACAAAGAAGGTGGAGTGGAGTTGGAGCAACAATGACAGACGTGTGAGAGAAATGGACAGACGTCTGAGGCTTCAGCAAACCTGTTCCAGAGACCTACGACAGATGTCTGTCACTTTTGACAGACGTCTGAGGCTCTAGGGTGAATTTTTCCGAGACTTGGCACAGATGTCTAAGGCATTTTGTCAGACATCTAAGGCGATGCCTATCAGTTTTCCCGAGACTTGATTCAAACATCTAAGGCATTTTGTCAGACGTCTGAGGCGACTTCTGCCTATTTTTTGGCCTGGGCTTGATATGAAGATTTATGATGTTGGAAGGGGCAATTATGGAATTTGTCTAGGTTTTCTATTCTCCTATATAAGCTATTTTTGGGTTTAAGAGGAAGTGATCTACGCGACTGAAAAGCGACTAATAGGGTTTTTAGCCTCCACCAGTTAGGGTTTTATGCAAAACCTAATTTCCTTCAATTCTCTTCCCTAAAAATCAATTCTATTAGAATTATTGATTATTTGTAATCAATCTCTTGTACTTTTCTCAGTGATATCAATACAAGCTCTCTTTCAAAGAGGATGTACACTAACAAGACGTTAGTGGAACCACTATATATCGGTTTGTGGTTTATTTAGTTATTGCTTTGATTTTTATATTGCTTTTTTTGGGGATTGTGATTGGATTTGGATTGATTGAGATTTAGATTGAGTTATTGATTGGATGTTTTTACACTTTTTACCGGATCTCGTTTTTCCGCTATGCATTGGGGTTTTGGTTTGAGTGGGAGTTAGAATTTCCCATAATAGATACCGTATTAGGTCCATTGATTCTTGCTAAACCTGGCCTGTCAACTTCCAGTCACCAGCCATGTATAGTCTGAGATTGCCCATAATATCTCACTGGAAGTAAAGCATAAGTTAACAAATAGATGGAATATGACATCGCACAGGATGCTACTTATAAAGTGTAATACATTTTCTATTGAGTTCATCCTTAAGGCTTGGTTACACCTGCGAGGTTTTAGAATATTGTAGCAGCGATACATACAAAAGTGGTGATTCATACAACCATAATTTCGGTCATCTCAAATCTCAGCTTAAACTTGGTTATACTAATGCATTAGCTACAGATCTAGGCATTTAAGATTCTACTCCATGCAATTTTGGAAATGATAAGTGCATAACCAAAATTTAGGTATTTGAACCCTGTACAGATCTAGGCATTTAGGCATTTAAGATTCTACTCCATGCAATTTGGGTATTAGAACCCTGTACAACGAGTACAAGTTGTGCCATTAACAGTTGATCAATTACTTGTAGGAACAACAGATGGTTATCTAGTGCTCCAACGTATAAAAGACACAAGAAACTAGAAAAAACAAGTGCGCTTCAGAGATATCATCATATCAAATGTTCGAGTAAGTGTCCAGTTTTAGATCATCTGTTAAAACCCCACAACAACATAAAACATGAACAAATATTTAACTTTTCAAGCTGGTATCTTAATATATTACTTTTTGGTTTTTAGATATTCCATATGATTTTAGAAGTGAATTCAAGAATAGGGCAAGTACTTGAAATCTCTGTCGATATATCATGTCAATTTTTGAAGTGTTGTAAGGTTTGAATATTGAAATTTTAACTGTTATAACTTTTGGCAAATTCACATTTATAAATAGAGCACATATTTCAAAATTTTTACATAAACCATTCATTATCAATTCTCTTACTTCTCTGTGCTATAACACTAATCACCTGTGTGCTCTAAATCTAAAAAATATTGCAAGTTTACACTGCAATTCATATCTTTTAATTTGCATTTCAAAATGGATCAAAGTTTTTCATGTCCAAATCATTTTAGATATGTTTTTCATCCTACACTTCACGCATATAATTTCAAATATGTTTTGGATATTTGTAAGATTATTGTAATCCATTTGATTAAACTATTTGGTTGAGCTTGTACTTCTTTAACGAGGAATAGATTGCGTTGGTAGTAACTGAATCTATGTAAGAGATAACATGCAACTGATGTGTTGAACCATCTGAAGAAAGGTTGTTGTTGAATATGCAAATATATGATTTTTGTTCGATGATAATAAACATATATATATATATATATATATATATATATATTCACTTAAATGTATTTGTTATTGTACTATTTTATTTTTCGCATGATTAATAAATACTTGCTGAATAAAATAAATAACATAGAACTTAAATTCAAACACATATTTTATTCAAACAAATATTTATTACAATTTTGAATATTACAAATTTATGCTCCCACTATATGTATAAAATTTCAATTACAATACATATTCAATTTATACAACTGTCCTCACTACATATCGCTTATTCACTCGTATTTTATCTTCAACTCTATTCCAAATTGAACCCAGCATCTGAACGATCTGCAAATAAACACTGAAGCGGTAAAATTGAAAAAGAAATAACTTTTGCAGCGTAAAATAAAATGTATTTTAAAAATATTATTTTCCCTAGTTATTTGGGTTGTTCGTCATCATATTTATTTTGAATTCGTCATACAAGAACTGCGTGTGACATGCACAGTGTATCACTATACATGCCACAAGGCCGTGCACATAGATATACAATTGATAAAAATGCAGGGACAGGTGAGCATAAGGTCAAGCCCAAATCAAAAGCCCGGTTCAACTTAAGTGAAATGAATATTAAGTCACGATATTGAGAAAAGGTCAAACCCGAGCTTTAAGCTGATTCAACTCAGGTGCAATACAAAACTATGGGTCAAGATACATACAACACAACCTCGACCAAAAATTCGAATGTACACTTAAACCCATACTGGTCAGAGAAACAAGTAATCAAGTCAAGCTACAACATGAACCAATGGCCAGATTCAAACAATAAGGTGCACCATAAATTGATACAAGACTTCAACATATGACAGAGACCAATGCAATCAATTGAGGCTACAAACCAGATTCAGACTCAAGTACAATGCAACAATACCAAGGTAAAGCCACCAATGGAACCTGACTCGAAGCAATGCAACAGTGACATGCATAAGTGTGCAACATAGAGATGCACAAAGTAATGTCAACATACACAGTGCAGAAGTGATGATCATTACAAAAAGGCAAACATACCAAATAAAGCAGTGGACAGAAAGGCTACTACATGATGCAACAAATCTTACATAAAACAAGACTGCATCAAGAAGCCAAGACCAGACTTCGAGTCAAGCAGTGGACAGGGAAACCAAGTACACAAGTGAATGACAACATGCAACATGTACATAATGTCAACCAGAAGAAATATACAATTGCATTGAACCATAATGCATCAGATGTCCAGACCAAACTACTTGCAATGCAATAGCTGTTCAAAAATGCAAAACAAACGAGACTAAATAAAATAGAGTCTCGAAGCATGCATATGGTCAGGCAAAATGAAGACAGCAACATCGAGTATGCTAGACCTCATATATACTATGTCACGTCTCAACTCTAATTCAGACAAAATAAAGTATGAATGCAACGACCAGAGAACAACAACCATGAAGTCGAACAAAGCTTCATTAAGGATACGTGGTGAACACGACATAAACGAGAGAAACCAGGGACAGGTTGAAAATACTACAGAGCATAACAAAGTCAAGTAGCAGTTTTGAACAAATATAGAGAACCCGAAGTCATAGATAAAGATCGAAACCAAAAGTCAAGATTAAATGCCAAAAAATCAAAGCCGTAATGACCAAGGAAAGCCAAAGTCAAAGCCGTGATAACTAAGATAATCAAGCAAGCAAAAATATACGAATTGAACATGTCAGAGAAATCTCCAACATTCAATCAAAAATCTGTGGCCGATCTTAAATTAACAGAAGAATTCAAAAAATATATACAAACTAATTTATAGGACTTTGAATCCTATTTAATTGTTAACATCATCGGCAGATAGTTCATCGAGTTCAAGCAAGCTAGTCAGTAAAGCAAAAGGCATAAATCACATACCATTAAAATCGAACTCGATCAAGAAGCAGCCAAAGCTAAGCAACGAACAATCGATCAACAGAGCAATGCGAAATCATCATTTGATTGATCAACTAAAGTAGGCGGTTTCTAATTTATCAGAAGCCCTAATTCTCGAGTAAAGGAAAAGAGTAATGAACGCCATTTTTTCCACAAGGAAAGAGATACCAGGCCGAAGAAATAAAATGGAGAAGAGGGACATCTTTTATCACCTAACTTACTTATTGGGCCAACATTTTATAATCACTTTTGGGCTTTAACTTTAAAAATTAGGGTTTTGATATTTTAATTATCTTTTAATATGTATTTTCCTTTTTAAACTATTGTAATTTCTAGTCATGTGACTAGGGGACGAATTACGGTGGTGCAGTTCGAGAATTCGTAGCTCAGTGGCTGAATTGTGGTAGGGTTTTGAGCGTAGAGTTGGGTAAGTTGATAGCGTGCATCGCGAGTTTACGTGTGTGAGCGTTTGACTACTTAATTTCTAGTAGAAACAACGGGGCATCACGTAGGCAGGGTTCTGCCGAAGCTGGGTAAATCTGTGTGTTCTATTTTTTGCTTTTAATATTCTGCTATTATCTATGTTGCCATAATTCTGCTATATCCGTGTATCAATTATTTTATATAAACTTTCACAATAATTTTTATAATTAATAGTATCACCCTATTCACCCCCCTCAAGGGTGAAATTGATCCTACAAGTGGTATCAAAGCTAGGAACAAAAGCCATTTTTATTTTAAAAAAATTGATTTTTTAAAAAACAATTTTTGTTTTAAAATTTTGAATTTTTAAAATGGCTTCTTTTAATAATGCTTTCAATGAGGGTCAGTCCATAGTCAGACCACCAATGTTCAATGGTGAATATGCTTACTGGAAAAATAGAATGAAAAGTTTTCTGAAAACCATTGATGCTTGGAATATTATTGAGATAGGCTATAGAGCACCAACTATAGTGGTAAATAATCAAAAAATAGATAAACCGATGGATCAATGGATTGTTCTATAAAATAGACTACAGAATGCTAATGCTAAAGCTATGAATTCTATTATTTGTTCATTGGATCAAATTGAATTTAATTGTGTCTCACATTGTCTTGCTACGTAGGAAATATGGCACTCACTCAAAATGACTCATGAAGGAACATCTCAAGTAAAAGAATTTCGCCTTACCATGCTGAGTAGCGAATAAGAGAATTTCACAATGGCCAAGGAAGGAAATGTCAAAGAGATGTACGGATAACTTCCAATATCGTATAGAAATTAAAAGCTCTTGGAAAATCATACACAGAATTGGAAATAGTCCGAAAAATCCTCAGAGTCCTTCCACGAAGTTTTGAAGCGAAAGTTACAGCCATTCAAGAGTCAAAAGATTTGAAACAGATCAAAATTGAAGAACTCATCGGAAATCTCACCACTTATGAGCTAGAGATGAAATTCAGGGAAGAACGTGAAGGAGGTGATACTCGAAAGAAATCAATAGCCCTTAAAGGAACAACGAAAAGTGATGATGATGATGATGATGATGGAGTAGCTGAGCTGGCATTACTAATAAAAGGATTCAAAAAGTGGAACTGAAAATACGGAAATCTAGCTCTAAATCAACAATTGAAAAGCAGAATAGCCAAAGCACTAGACAACCCAGACAAGCAAGAGATCATTTGCCATAAATGCAATAAACCTGGCCACATCAAGCCCAATTGTCCTCAGAATTGACACGACCAAGAAAAGAAATCAAAAAGGAGAAGTTTTGCAGCTACGTGGAATAAAAGTGATGACGATAAAAGCACTAGGAGTGAGAGTGAAAGAGCATATCTGTGCCTTCGAGGTAATATAACTGATAGCGATGATGATGAGCCAAGGGAAGTATCAAAACTTACTCACTCAGAATTACTTGTATATTTCCATGTAGTAAATGGATGTTTTGAAAGACTTCGGGAGAAATATGCTAAAATTGAATCACAAAGAGATACTTTGATAGATTTAAATATTTTCAATTGGTTAAAAACTATCAAAGCAAGATCCCTAAGTGTGATAAGTGTCCATCACTTGAAGAAGAGATTAAAAAATCAGAAATTAAAATTAAATCACTTGAAAATGAAATTCTGATTTTGAAAGAGAGTGAAAACACTAGAAGAGAAAATTCTATTAAAAAGTGCACTCAATTATTGAACGAAAATGAATCTCTCAAAACATAAGTCCAACAAATGTCTACAACTTCAGGAAAAATTTCCAAAAGTGAAAAATCATTGAATATGTTAATAGAAAAACAAACTATTAATACTGTTAAACAAGGACTTGGGTATATTCAATCTGAACGTGCTAGAAATGTAATTAAACAAGTCAATTCCATTTGCATAATTTATAGAAAATTTGGACAAAATAAAAATAATTTTTGGTATAGACCCAAACATGTGAAAACTATTTCAATTTGGGTTCCGAAAGGCACGAACATAAAATCCCTCAAAGTTAAACAAATCTTGGTGCCGAAAGGAACATATATAAATAGTTTTGGGTCTCCACAAACTCATTTTTCAAAATCTGTTCCCACTAACAACCATGGACCTATAAAAAAATAGATCACAAAAATCTTCTCTCGTGTAGGTATAGTGGTAGGCTAAGAAACAACAACAGTGTTATCTAGATTCTGGCTATTCTACAAACACAACGGGCAAAAAATCAAAGTTCCTTAGCCTAGGATAAAGGTGGAAGAATCATAATGGGAAACAACGAAAAATTATCGGCAAAGGTAAAATAGGTAGTGGTATATTTATCTTGAAATGTGATAATCTGCACCATAATTTAATTTAATTCAGCCAGTTATTGATGAAGAAATGAATGCTGATTTTGATGCTTACTGTGACGACTCGCCTTTCATCCCACAGAAAGACGTATCATCAATAAGAAAGAAAGGGATAGAAAAGAGAAAAGATAGGAAAGAAAGAACTAAACAATATCAGAATCTTACAGCGGAAAGAAAAATTATATTACATCACATAAGATATTACATGATAGTCATCATACATCAGAGTCATACAGCTTAATACATAACACATTATACAGTCATAAAGACCTGTCTACCATACAATTCAAAACACAACAGAGCTACTAAGACAGCGGAACCACAATATCTATATAAGCTGAAGCCTCCTACTCCAAGTCTCCTCCAGAATTCGTCAAAGCTACCTGAATCCCTTGGCTACTCATAAAAATTTGAGTACCCAAGACTTTAAGAAAACAGAAAATAAACTCTGGGTCAGACATGGGTCTGGTGCGAGTAAACAGGTTTAAATTGTTTAACTTTGAAAATCATTTGAAAACAAAGGTTATCTCGTTAGACCACGCCACAAATAAACATGTTGGGTTTTTACCTTACGATAACTTAAACATTTGATAGGAAATCCAGAGATATTATAATAGTGTCTAGGTTTTTCATGTAAAACAGAAAATAGCTGGAGTGCTTACATCTCACGTTCTAACATAGTTGGGCACAATCAAAACGTACGGCACTTATTGGAGATTGGATTCCATACAATGGTAGGGCTACTAGGGTACCGTCCATCACAGTACCTGGTCTAGATCAGAGTACCGAAGATCCACCCTGATCCCTTGCAACACAAGGCCGGAACTTCCCCTTACTGGATAATCTCGAATAAGACAACCCCGCAATTGGCGCGACCAACTGCCCAATAAGCCGAATAAAAGGGACCTCTAGCCGGGGAAAATCTCATCCTACTTGTGTGCTACCCACTTAGCCTTGCTGCACCTCCCCTGTTTTAGCCATTCCCGGTTAATGAGGCTTGAGGCTACGATTACCTTTTTAGAACACAAATCTTGGAGTGCTCACCGTCCTCCCATGACGATGTTCTGAAAGCATTCATGCATACAAGTCCGTTCCGGGTTCGAACGAAATCGAAGGCACTATCTCCATTACACATGTTTTGGAATCACCATCAGAGTTAATAACAAATAGCCCTTGCACTCTGAATCTTCATCTCGATCGAAGGCACTATCCCCGTTATACTCGTTTTGGAATCACCCACAGAGTTAATGAAAATAGATCTTCCACTTTGAATTATTCATCTTGGTCTTCAGTTGAGATTTCATGACCTATCTTTTAATTTGGATCGATGTGGTTTTCAGATATCCAATTTGGAATCCGATCCCGGTCTCATCGAATTCCAAAACGCCGCCTTAATGTCCACGTTGTTTAGTTTAAACAATTCAATTTATATTTCGAATAACATATTTACACTGCAATTCAACACAGATAGATAATCTATATTATCACAGTTCAACCATAGCATTTCACATCACAGAATACCGTATATCAGAGATATCAAACAATTAAGGCATTCGATATAATTCAATCACCCATAAGCAAGATTAATAAGTTGTATAATTCCTAATTAATTTAATTTAAACTCTAAATAAATTAAGTTAATTCTTTTAATTCTTTTAAATCATGCTTACTTCACATTAATTAATTACAAACCACCATTATTTAATTAATGAAATAAATTAGTCATCCTTTAACTATTCACATTAATTAATTAACCTTTAATTACTCACATTAATTAATCATACCATAATTAATTACATTAATCAACAATCCTTAATTAATTACATTAATTAATTATCCTATAGTCACTTATATAATTAATTATCTTTTAATTAATCACATTCATTAATTATCGTTAAATTAATCACATTAAGTAATTAACTAGCCTTTAATTACTTACATCAATTAACCTTTAATTAATTTCATTAAGCAATTAACTATCCTCTAGTTACTTATAATAATTTATTATACTTTATAATTACACTAAATAATTATACTTAATTAGTTACCTTAAGTGATTATCCTTCATTAATTAAACCAATTAATTCTCTTAATTTAATTACATTAATTAATTATCCTTATTAATTAAGTAAATATCCTTTAATTAATTTTATTAATAAGACCTCAATTAATTAATATAAATGTAACGACCCGCAAATCCGTACCCTTTGAGTTAACACCATTCTACCTAAATCAACTCAAGTGGTACAGAAATACGAACCATTTGGGTTGATGAAGAAGAGGTAGAAGAAGAAAATAGAAAACAACAACAGAATCTAACCATCACAGTGGTATTGATTAAATTAGTAAATGCTCTGTACTATAATAGGAATATAAATTAAAGCATACATTTGATAATGTAAGTTTAAATTAGTGTAATATTGATTAAAATGATAAATGCTCTTTATTATAATAAATGTAAGTTAAAACGTACATTTGACATGTAAGTTTTAATCAATGTAATGGTGTATTTTAAATTGATTAAAATGATAGATGTTACTTACTGTAATAATAAAATGTAAGTTGATAATGTACATTTGATAAGCAAGTTTTAATTTATGTAAATGGCATACTTTAAATGATTAAAATACTAAATTTTCTTTATTGTAATAATAATGTAAGTTAATAAGGTACTTTTAACTTAACATAAAAATTTCGGCTTTAAATTGGATATTACAGTAACAAAGTTTATTTAACTATAAGGCTATGATAAAAGGACCATTTTAAATTTGTAAGCGTATAAATACTTTGATTATATAAAATGTTAAAGTGGAAAGTATTACATTCCAAAAGTGCTAAGATTCCTTAAGGTAACATTTCCAAAATGCTATGATAATTTAAAGGAATATTTCAAGTTTAATAAATTGAAAGAAATATACAATGATGTGGAAATTTGGATTTTATTTAAATGATATATTATTGAATTATTTTTGAAATGTAAATGATACTATTGTGATATGGTTTTGAAATAAGTATGATATTTTGGTTTTGAAAGTATATACTATTTTGAAATAAATTATATGATTTTGAAATGGATATGCTAGTTTGCTTTTGAAAGTATAAATGATTTTGAAATAAATATCCATGGGTTATAATAACGTTTGGTTGTTAAAGAGACCAGGATCGGAAGTTATCATACTCTCTGCCAACTCTGAAAACCACTTTAACAACCGTGTACGCGGTGGAGATTCCAGAATGAAGTAGGATGGTGGTGGCGTTTCCTTTAAGGTAAATACGTGGACCCGACGACCGTGAGTTGGCATAAGGTGGCTAAAACAGGAGCGATCGACGGGTTAATAAGGTAGCACCTTTGATCGGACACATCCCTTAGATATTATACTTTGACTTTTGGATTGTTTCGGTGGCCACTTTTGATTTTTATTTGGGGGTGTGGCTCGAGGTGGGCGGTAGCTGCGCGCTACGCGTTACCACCGACCCGGAAGCGTAATTGGTATATCTACCCTGGCATTGCCTAGTTGTGCCGTGTCACCTACCCTATGTGCCTTGTACGAGTTTGGTTTTCTCCCGTAGCCCGTGTGGTATCCTCTGGTGGCTTCCCGATCAGGAGGGATTACGATATTGGATGGACTACTGGGACTATTACGTGTTAAGGGCTATATGGGTAACCCCTTAATTCTATGAAAAAGTAAGTTTATTTTACTATAGACATTATTATAATAGTGAAATATTACTACATAGTAAATAGTTTAACGGATCTTTAGAGGATGGGCGGTCCCAAGCATCCTTTAAGTTACTTGTACCTTATATTACAGTTCACTTGAGTTGCTTTACATTGTATAAGTATGTATGTCCTGACTCGAGTGTTTTGTGTTTCTTCACGCTCGGGTCAGACTGAGTGATACAGCATTTGAGACTCACCTTCGAAGTTGGAAGCTTTGCTTGAAGATCCAGCTATCTATTTCACTTTCGATTATCCAGTTGATTCCAGTTATCCGGTTGGTTCCAGTGATGTATTATGATTCATACCTGGTTATCATGTTGACACCTCCGTTGTATCTTGTTATCTCTGTTGTATCTTGTTTGACTCTGATGTATTTATATAGTAGCTTCATGAACTACTATTTCTTTACTTCATCTGCATTTATTACTCTGTGTCTGTGATCTGTGATTTATTTATTTACTATTTATGCTGTGTTTTGCCAAATTTATTTTACAATTCGGTATTTTGAGCAATTCAAGTCCGACATGTGCGGATGCGAATGGTTGAAAATATCGGGCCGTTACAACCCCCCTCTAGTGTTAATCCTAGCCTTAAGATCCGTAATCCGCATTTCTTTCAATTGGTATCAGAACAAGGTTTTCAAAGTTTCACAATCTGATTTTTGAAAAAAGTTTTTAAAATGGCTATATTTGTTAATACTAGTTTAGAAATATTCAAATCATCATTGTTTCATGAGTCTGCATATAATCAATATTCAAATTCAAGTTATCTATCAAAATTGTTTGATGTACAGGAATCATGCTTTATGGCTGTTGTGGAATCAATCCACAACGGACAAATTGTGCAGATCAGAAAGAACAAATGGATACTTGATAGTGGGTGTTCTAGACACATGACTGGCAATCCAGATATACTGAATGATATTATATACAAAGATGGAGGACTAGTTAACTTTGGAGACAATTCAAAAGGATATGTGATTGGCATCGGAAAAGTCGGTAATTCTGAAACTCCTACTATTGCTAATATTTTGCTAGTTAAGAATCTAAAACATAATCTGCTAAGTATAAGTCAACTCTGCGATAAAGGATATAAAATTAAATTTGAAAAAGATAAATGTCACATCGAAGATAATAATTCAACCATAATATTTGAGGGAGTCAGGAAAAAGAATATTTATATTCTCGGTATGAAAGTTTCAAATGATAACCTGTGTCTGTTGCAAATACAAGTGACCCTTGGATTTGGCATAAGAGATTTGGGCATTTGAATTTCAAACTCTTATCTAGACAGTCAAAACATGATCTAGTAAGAGGTCTCCCTAAAATGAATTTTAAAGTAGATAGTTTATGTGATGCATGTCAATTAGGAAAACTTAGAAAAAGTTCCTTTAAATTAGAAGATATGATCTCAACTTCGAAACCTCTTGAATTACTTCATCTTGATTTATTTGGTCCATCTCAAATTTTGTCAATAAATCATAGTAAATATGTTTTTGTAATTGTAAATGATTATTCTAGATTTACATGGACAATATTTTTGAAACATAAAAGTGATACTTTTGAATGTTTTAAGACCTTTTCAAAAAGAATTCAAAATCAATTTCCTCTAAAAATTATAACTATTCGAAGTGATCACGGTGGTGAATTTGAAAATGAAAAGTGTAAGTAATTCTGCAATAAAAAAGGAATTACTCACAATTTTTCATTCCCGAGAACTCCACAATAAAATGGAGTAGTAGAACGTAAAAATAGGACGATTCAAGAGTGTGTGAGAACTATGCTTTCAGATAGTAATTTACCAAAGAATTTTTGGGCAAAAGCAGTTGCTACCGCTTGTTATATTTTAAATAGAATTTTAAGTAGACCTCTAACTGAAAAGACATCTTATGAACTTCTTTATTCAAAGAAAACTAAGGTATCTTATTTCAGAATTTTTGAAAGTAAATGCTTTATTTTAAATACAAAAGATAATTTAGATAAATTTGATCCTAAATCCGACAAAGGAATCTTTATCGGATACTCTAATAGAAGTAAAGCATATAGAGTGTTTAATTTAAAAACTAACACCATTGAAGAAACAATGCATGTTTCATTTGATGAAATTTTCAAAATTTTTGAAGATACAAATGATGAAGAGGATTTAATCACTCAAAATCAAGAATCAATTGAAACTAATAATGAAATTAATCATCCTAATAAAAGGACAAAACTTTTAAAAGATCGTCCTATAGAAAATATACTGGGAGATATGCAATCTTTTGTTAAAACTAGAAATCAACTAAGTCAAATGAGTAATGTAGCTTTTATATCAACTATTGAACCCAAAAATCCAAAAGAAGCATCAACTGATGATTCATGGATTTTGTCTATGCAAGAAGAATTAAATCAATTTACTAGAAATGATTTTTGGGAACTTGTTCCTAGACCTGAAAATAAAACTATAATTGGAACTAAATGGGTTTATAAAAATAAAATGAACGAACAAGGAGAGGTAGTTAGAAATAAAGCTCAATTAGTCGCTCAAGGTTATTGTCAAGAAGAAGGATTAGATTTTGATGAAACCTTTTCTCCCGTAGCAAGATTGGAAGCCATTAGGAATCTACTTGCTTTCGCAAATCATAATAATTTCAAATTATTTCAAATGGATGTTAAAAGTACCTTTTTAAATGGATTTGTAGAAGAAGAAGTATATGTTGAACAACCACCACTTTTTGAAAATAATAAATTACCAAATCATGTTTACAAACTTAAGAAAGCTTTATATGGTCTAAAACAAGCTCCTAGAGCCTAGTATGATAGACTAAGATCTTATTTATTGTAATCTAATTTTGAAATTGGTAAAGTAGATAATACTCTTTTTAGTAAAAGACATAAAAATGATATTCAACTAGTACAAGTTTACGTAGATGATATCATTTTTGGATCAGCTAATTTTGAAATGAATAAAGAATTTTCTGAAATAATGACAAAAGAGTTTGAGATGAGTCATATGGGTGAATTGAATTTCTTTTTAGTATTACAAATAAAACAATTAGATAATGGTATCTTTATTAGTCAAGAAAAATATGCTAAAGACCTAATTAGTAAATTTGGTTTGACTACTGCGAGTGGAAAACCCACTCCAATGGCAACCAATGAGTACCTTAGTAAAGAAGATCTCTCGAAAGATGTAGATCAAAAATTATATAGAGGATTGATTGGATCACTACTCTATATTACTGCCAGTAGACCTGATATCATGCATAGTGTTTGTCTTTGTGCAAGATATCAATCCCAACCTAAAGAGACCAACTTAAAAGCCGTAAAACGAATCATAAGATATGTTAAACACACATCTGATTATGGTTTATTTTACCCTGAAAATGATTCTTTTGACTTAATATCTTACTGTGATGTTGACTATGCTGGTTGTAAATCAGACCGAAAAAGTACAAGTGGGACTTGTCACTTTTTGGGACATTCTCTGAATTCTTGGCTTAGTAAAAAGAAAAACACAGTTTCTTTATCAACAACTGAAGCAGAGTATATTTCTGCTGCTTTGGCTTGTTCTTTAATAATATATATGCAACAAACTTTAAAAGATTTTGGTTTAAAATTTTCAAAATCACCAATTTATTGTGACAATACGAGTGCGATAAATTTATCCAAAAATACTACTCAACATGCTCGAACTAAACATATTGATATCAGACATCATTTTCTCAGAGATAATATAAGTAAGGAAGTAATTACTCTCGATTATATCAATTCTGAGAATCAAATTGCTGATATCTTAACAAAACCCTTAAATGAATCAATATTTACTAAAGTTAGAAGAGAATTAGGTATTTGTTCTATAACTGAAATATAAAATATAAGTATAATTAATAATTAACATTAAAATAAATTAAATAGTAAAAATAAAAAGGACCATGTTGACATCCCTATATACCCATGTCGACATGCAACGTTGTTCTTTTTAAAATTCTTTTCCCACCAAAATTCAAAATAATTGGTTATATATTCTTCACATTTTCAAAATTTTATTCATCATTTCTGTTATCTCTCTATTCTTCTCTCTGAAATCAAATAATCAATCGCCACCTCTTCCAAATCAAACATAAAATCAACCTTTTCGTTCCCCTCTCCTACATCTGGTCCATTTCAACGTACTACTCTCGCTCGTGTGACTAAAATAGAGGACTCTCTGAAGGATGTATTTAGATGATAACTGAAATTCAAGTGATTCAACTCCGTATGGCAAAGGAACAAGAGAAGCAAGGCAAGATTCTTAGGAATTTGCAAAAAATTATAATGGATAATCAAGCCAACCCTATCTTCATTGATGAAGATTCTTCAATCAATCAAGAGGCCAGCGAAGAAGAAGAAGAAGAAGAAGAAGAAGAAGAAGAACCCATGGAAGAAGCGCAGGAGGAGGATGATGACCAAGTCGTGTGTGTTGGAGAAGTGTGTTTTGACAAGAATGGGAATTTTGTCGAACAACGAGGAAATTTCTATTTCCACTATCCAAACTGTTCGATTCATAGATCTCCTATGTTTAAAAACACACACATTAGTTTCTTCTCTTTCTTTAACATTGTTGTTTATTCTTTCTTACGTTTACAACGAAAAATGTACATTCAACTATATGATTAATAAATTAATCGTGTTATTGTATGTGTTCTTCTTATTAATACATATAACTATACGGTTATTATATACTTAAGATAGTTAGTAGTTTAGGATTATATTTATTATTAGATCTAAGTGTTGATTATTTATGATAACACTATTATTATAATCTCATGTTATATTAGAATTAAGGAGAGTTATGTAGTTTGATGTTATAAAGTTTAGACTTTGTTTTTGTTGATGACAAATGGGAGAAATATAAAATAGGTTAGTTAGGCATAAATTAAGCGGGAGTTATAAATTAAAGGGGAGTTATTAGGATAGAAGTAATATTTTATAAACAAAGGTTGTCATCATAAAAAAGGGGGAGATTGTTAGTCTGTGGGATGATGGTTTTGATGACAACAACCTTAGAATAGATTGTAAAATATAAATACTAACATTATAAGTTTAGATAAATATGTATATGCAGGATTTAACGATGCAGGTACCAAGAATGAAGACTGTACAATATAGAGATTCAAGATATCAAGATTGAAGACTCATGAGTATCAAGAATATCAAGAGTTCAAGAATTGAAGTAATTTATTCTTTAATTAGAAATTTTGTTAAACTCATAGAAAAGCACTGGCATCTGAAAATCCAATTTATTCGTGGAATCCACTTCGAGCCTGTTAAAGGGATGGAACCCTAAGTAGGATGGAACCTACGAAAAATCTAGTGGAACATTGTTTTGTATCCGCTAACTTTTTATTCAAAATGATTTTTCAAAATTATATCCTATTTTCAAAATGTTTTCAAAACCTTCCTTTTAAAAGCATCAAAAACCTCTGTTAACTCCTATAGTCAACGACTCAGTGGACAAACGACTCAATGAGTCAAGAGGATGGACGACTTAAGTGACTGACAACTTAACAGTTTAAGGGATTAATAACCTAGAAAGTATAACGGCTTAGCGACTTAGCTGGTGGCAAGACCTATCGACTTAAGGAAGCTATGACTTAACGGCCTAAGAAAGTAGACCGACTCAATACCTTAAGGAAGTAGCCGACTCCGAGTACTTCACGACCTACGACTCAAGGTGTGGACGACCTAACAGTTTAGCGAGTTGAAGGACTTACGACATAGAGAAATCTATGACTTAACGGCTTAGCAGAAAAGAGATGCTCCACGACTTAAGGCATCCACGACTTAAGGTTCCTACGACTTAAGGGGGTACACAGTTTACGACTCAAGAAGGCCCACGACTCAAGGACTAGACAACTTAACGGTTTAAGAGAAAGCACGACTTAAGAAGGAAGTGAGCTAACGACTTAGAGCTATCTGCGACTTACGACATAGCATGTGTCAAGAGCGACTTAAGCAAATGAGGCGCTGCTCCTTACTTAACGAAGTAGCCTCTTAACTCGCATACGATTCAGCACTTCGGTCATTATCTGAAGGGAACAGGCTCAACAGTTAACTCGTATACGAATCATAACCTAGCTTGAGTCGTCCACGACCTAAGGCTACTCGATGAAAGTTCAACGCTGCATCAAGAGAACCAGTGGACTCATTTGCGACTTAGATAATGACTCGTGGGCGACTTATAACTTGTACAAATAAACTTTTGTGAGACCATGGATATGGGACAGATAAGTCGGCCACGACCTGCCATGAGTCATTTACGACTCACGACCTAGGGGGGATTTCCCCTATAAATACCAACCTACCTCAAGCATGGAGGGGACTTTGGGCCAATCACTTCAAGCGCCAATACTCTGCTGAATTCTCAACTCACCCGACACTTCAAGTTCGAAAGGCATCTCAACTAACTTCAAGGGAAATTCTAACGCAATCTACATGGATTCGAAGAATTCTTCTCTACCAAAGTTCTAGTTGTTTGTCTTGTCAGAATTGTAATTGAAGATTGTTGTAAAGTTGTAATCGGTTCAGCAATAAAGAGAATTAAAGTGGACGTATGCTTGCCTTAAGCCGAACCACTATAAAAAACTGTTGTCTTTTCTGCTTTGTTTGTGATTTTTCTACTTGTTTTAGTTCTCGTGTTCAAGGGTGGTGCTTTCGCTCAACTTCAATTTACACCGGGGTGTTAGCGTCTGATTTTCACGTTAACATTTTTGGTGCTTTCACTGAGAACCCAACTCGGCAAGCTTCCATCATTGCTTCGCAAAGGTCTGTTGAAAGGATTTCTGTTAAAACCAGAAGTTTGTTGGAAATAATGGCTCCTGGGAGAAAACGAAGTTCTTCAAGATCCGACAATGTTCAAGAGAATACTGCTACCTCTCCTCCTTCAAGTCAAGCAGCTCCAACTGTTGGAGTTACTCGAGCAGAGTTGGACGTCGTAGTTTTGGGATTGAATCAACAATTGAATGCTCAGAATGCGCAATTGGAAGCCCAGAATGCCCAGAATGCCTTGATTATGGATAGATTAAACGCCCTGCTTGAGGCAAATCACCAACGACAGGATAATGAAACAATCTATGCTGAAGATGCCCGTGACCCCCAAGTGAAAGGTATTCCTCAAAGAGCAGACAACACCACTGCAAGGGCACCTTTCTAAGCTGAAGGGTCAAGGCCGCAACCAACTTTTCAAACTTCCGAAAGGGCAATTAACTTCGTCCAGGCAAGGTCTCAAAACGATGAGGAGTATCTATTAGGGATGGTCCGCTCAATCATGAAAGAAAGCATGCGGAGACACGAGGATGAAAACGATTGGGGGTTCGCTCCAAGCAAGACTCCGTTCACTGAAAAGGTTTTAAAGGCGGAGTTTCCCAGGAAATTTGTACCTCCTACCATCTCGTCCTATCGAGGGATGAGTGACCCTAACCAATTCCTATACAGATACGATTGGCATATGACCGGGGCACGAGCCTCGGATGAGATTAAATGCCGATATTTTCCAGTATATTTAGAAGGGATGGCTCTGCTTTGGTTCACCAAGCTACCGGTTCGATCCATAGATCAATTCTCCGATTTAACCCGGAAATTTAAAGAACAATTCAGATTGTATGCGTCAAAGGCAAAAGATATAATGTCACTGTCTAGTCTAGAACAAGCACCCGGAGAACCCATCAAGTCTTTTTTGAACCGTTTTAATATAGCTTTAGCCGAGGTAGACAACGCGGAACCCTGAATGATCTTAACATACTTAATGCGGGCCATCGACAAGTCAAGTGAATTCGGGATGTGGCTCAAAATGAAGGAACCAAACTCACTCGAGAAGTTTTATAAAAAGGCCGACGAATTCATACGCCTAGAAAACCTCTCGATGCCAGTAAAAGCAGTGGTGGCCGAAATTAAGAATAACGATGTCAACTCTAACAAGAGAGGATCTGGAGACCAGAAAAGGGAGAGTGATGATGGAAAGAGGCAGGGAAATAAGAAGAAACCTCGACATTTTAAACCTTCAGATTTCACCCCCTTAAATGATACACCGGAAAAAATCTTCTTGGCAACGAAGGATGTTGTCAAGTACCCTAAACCACCTGAGATGGGAAGAGGTGCAGTGCAAAATGGGAAATTCTGTCGATTTCACAACCAACCCGGCCACGATACTAACCAATGTCGCCAGTTAAAGAATGTGACTGAAGAGTTGCTGAAACAAAATAAACTTCAACAATGTGTGAAGAAAGACGGAATTGACCCAACCTCGTTCACTCAGGGGCAGCCATGTCCTGCTTATCAATCCAGCTCAGGCAACAGAACTACAGAGCAGGAATCCGAGAAACTGGTCATTGACTGACATATCATGGAATGACATTCACTTACACCTATATTTTGCTTAATAGCATTGCTTAAGCCTGTAAAATGGTTATGGATGTATAATTCTTGTGTTGTTAACCACTGTAAAATTGATGTGACTCAGTAGTGAGCAACTATAAATCTTGTGTTCCTTAATGCTGTAAAAATGCCTGTATCATTTCGATATGCAGATATTACTAAAATGTCGATTTAGTATTGCAGGTTATCAAAGTAAAGCTTGCTCATTCAACACATCATAAAGCAAAGCGATCCTTACAAAGCACGGAGTAAACAAATGACAAGTCACAAATGTTCCGAATTCAAATGTTTCGAGAGAAGTGCAATTTGCAAATGATTGAGGATCCCACCAAAGAGGGCACCTTCTTAATAGGAAGATTCCAAAACCTTGCTAATCAGTCACGACCGTTTGTGTAAACGAACATCTGGTAAAGCAACTTGCATCTACCCCCTGAATTTACTCAGCAATAAAGCACATTTCTCTAGTAAAAACAGACGAAAGAACGGAACATGTACTTGAAGTGATTGCGAGGAATTGCTAAGAAGCGCAGGATATAAAGACACAAGCGCCAACGCTACTCTTTAGAGTCCAAAATACTCTTTAGAGTCCAAATGCTTCTCTTCGGAGACCCAACGCTACTCTCTAGAGTCCAAAATACTCTTTAGAGTCCAAATGCTTCTCTACGGAGACCCAACGCTACTCTTTAGAGTCCAAAATACTCTTTAGAGTCCAAATGCTTCTCTACGGAGACCCAACGCTACTCTTTAGAGTCCAAAATACTCTTTAGAGTCCAAATGCTTCTGTTCGGAGACCCAACGCTACTCTTCAGAGTTCAAATGCTACTCTTTAGAGTCCAAATGAAAGACCTCGAGCGGGCTTAGCCAGAAAAAGAGAGATCATTCACGATACAAAGTTGCGGAATGATCGGTTGATACACTCCCGTGAATCCGTCCAACCGAGAGAAAGAAACTCCAAACTTCCAGACAAAAGCCCTACTCAGAGACACACGTTTCACCGAGATTGAAATAAAACTTCCAGGTGTTGAAACGTGAAAAGCACTCTCCAGAGGCCCATTTCACCACAGTTGGAATGCTAAAAGACCTCAAGCGGGCCAACCAGAAAAAGAGAGATCTTTCTCGATATAAAGTTGCGGAATGATCGGTCGATACACTCCCGTGAATCCGTCCAACCGAGAGAAAGAAACTCCAAACTTCCAGGCAGTAACCCAGCTCAGAGGCACACATTTCATCATCGGTCGATACACTCCCGTGAAATGAAATGTGAAAAGCCTTCTTCAGAGGCCCACTTCCCAGCGAATGGGGAAAAATAAAAGCCTCTCCCAAGGGGCAGAAACAAAAAAGACCTCTTCCCAGAGGCACAACAAAACAAAAAGACCTCTTCCTAGAGGCAGAAATGAAAAGACCTCCTCCCGGAGGCACAATCAAACAGAAAGACCTCTTCGGAGGCACATGTTTCACCAAGATTGAAATAAAACTTCCAGGTGTTGAAACGTGAAAAAGCCCTCCTCGGAGGCACAACTCTTCAGAGGCACACGTTTCACCGAGATTGAAATAAAACTTCCAAGTGTTGAAACGTGAAAAAGCCCTCCTCAGAGGTGCAACTTTTCAAAGAAGCAAAAATCAAAAAGCCCTTTACTGTGGCGTAAAAAAAAAAAAAAGAGAAAACCATCTTCAAAGGCACACTTTAACTCTCAAAGGAAGAATGATCCACCTATTCTGGAAAATACTCTTCCTCGAAAAGAAGTTAAAGCACCCTTCAGATGCCCGCTTTACCACATAGGAGAATTCACTTGGTAAAATGTGTATATGCACAAAAGAAAAGCGATATCTTCGAAGGATGAAGCGTAAAAACTTATTTGGAGGGAGTTGTACTCTGTTTTTTAACGAAATAATATTCCTCCAAGTATGGAATAATTATTCTCTAGAAAATAAAAGTACAAGTCCCCTCAAAATATAAAATATTGCAACAAGCTTATGGTATAGGGGCAACACGGTATAACTACATTGATAAAATTACACTCGAACAACATACCACAAGCTCACTGCAATATCATATAAAGAAACTTGTACACGAATGAATAGTAAATGCATTCTCAAATACAGACAGAAGTTTGTACAAGCAAAAAGAATCATTTTATTCAATACTATCAAAATTTTGTACAGGTACAGGTTTCAAAATAAAAAGAAAAAAGGAAAGCAGGGGCCGGTACCCGCACAATCTCTGGTCAGTACATGCACAAAAGCAAAAAACCATATGAAAGCCACAGAACCAGAGCCATCATTTCTTCTTCCGTCCACCTTTTGAGCCCGCACCTGGCCGGATAACCAACTTCTTAGGCCGGCTTGTGAGAGTAGGGGATGAAGGAGAAAGGGGCTCAGTCGGACTTTCTTCCGTTTTTTCTTCGCCAGTTAAAGATTCCTTCTTCTTCTTGGAGACTCCCTGCTTTCCTCTCTTCTTGGAGGAAGACCCACTCCCTGGAGAAAGAAGTTTAGCTAACGGTTCATCATCAGAGCCAGTTGGTTCCGGGGTCTTCTCACTCCCTTCAGTTTCTTCTCCCTTGTGTTCTTGTGAAGCAATGGGATCGTCCAAGTCTTGGAGAGCTTCTATTTGCTCCTCTTGTGATCCTGGTTGCGAGGCAGAAGGAGGAGTGACCTGAAGAGATGGAGGAGGAATAATTGGAGGAGGAGAAGCTTGAACAATGCTCGGTGCTTTCTCTACAGAATTAAAGAAGTTAAAGTCAGTAAAGAGAGGAGATAAAGGCTCGCTGAGGTTCAGAAAATAGTCAAGAAGCTCATCAAGCTCGTAAGAAACAGATGAACAGTCTACTTGGGCAAGATTAATAGTAGAATTACCTGGAGAAGTCGGTTTCCTGACATCAACCTCATAAGCCTGTGCCTCAGCACTCTCGTTGCCTTCATCTCCACCCTGTATACTTGTGATCTCGGTGGTAACTTTATTAGGGGATGGAGAATGGGAACTAGAACCGATGATATCGATTTCGGCCGGAGGAGAAGGCTGAATCAGAGCAGTTAAGATAGTTTTTCCTGAATGTTCCCCTACCGCCGTTTCGGCCCTTAATTTTGCAAGTTGTTCCCTTCCCTTGGCGAGAGCGGCGCGAGAATCGTCATCAAAATAATGCTCCTCAAGAGCTGGTTCGACGTAGCCAGCACCTTTAGCACCGAGCATATCAAGTGCGGCCTCCCATACCTCAGCCAAAGTGATTTCATACTTGGGGCCTAGAAAGGCGAGGCTACCGCGCCCCAAGACGCTATGCAGGTAGAAGTCAAATAATGTTGAGATGATGTTGGTCTTCGTTGCCTCATGAGATTCTTCAGCTGCAATTTTGCCGGCAACGGCCTCATCACGCTCTCTTTCAGCTTTGGAAAGTTGAAGCTTAAGCATTTGAATTTCCGTCTCCTGAGAGCTGACTTTCTCCTGTAGTCCTATAACCTCAGCACGATACATTCCCGCTGTTTCCTGCTCAGTTTCAAGTTATGCCTCGGCATATCGCTGAGCTGCGTGAGCATCGCGAACTTGCTTCTGAAATACTTCTTCTTTTTGAGTATATGTGGTAGAAGAAGTAGCAAGCTCTTGTTTAAGTTTCTCAACTTTCGCTTCAAGCTCTTCATTGTAAGTAGCGATGCTCCTCATTTCAGTATCATGCTGCTCAAGAACCTTCTGCCATTTGGCTTTATCGTTCTCCATAGTAAGCATGGCCTCTATATTTGCACGGTTGACCCTTTGAAGCTCGTCTACAAGCTTTTGCCAGTTCGACATACTTTCAATGTCAAGCTTGACGGCATCGAGATTTCGTAGCATGGCAGGCTTGTCGATAGGGACCAAGTCAAGATCGAACCGCACTCCCTTCAGGCACCACTGTGGAAACCGGCTTTGCAAAGTGGCTGGGCCCGGTCCAACTTGGAATTTAGGCCTTCTAATTATTGTTTGGATGTCTGTCTTTCCGAGAGCGGGAGAGCCGGAAGGAATGTCAAGCGAGACGGGGGCAGTGATCTTTTCGGGAGTTGTAGAGGTATGCTTCTCACCGTGTCGGGCACGTTTGCTTAGTTCCTCAACCATATGACTTTTTCCCCGGTCATCGTGGGATTTTCTCTTATGGGAATCATCGCCTTTATGGGTAGAATCGTGGCGCTCCTCCCTCTCTTTTCTCTCAGAACGCTCTTCTTGCGCCCTCCTCTCCTGAGCCTTTCGGGCGGCTCTCTCTTCATCGGATTCTCTGTAAGAGGGGAGGTAGCGCCTATAATCATATTGGCTACGCCTCCCGTAGCGCCGGAAGTCATCGTAGTAGGATCCGCTGCGTCCCATCGGAGGATCTGAAATAAAAAGAGATAAGTTTTAGAATTCTTCAAAGTACAAAGAGTCAGAAGCATAAAAGTGCCGAAAGATTCTAAATGTGTGTGATGTGCAAACTACGCGCAGCAAACTACGAACCACTCTTTAATTATGGAGTAGTTGTGGGTGTAGTAATTAGCGTCAACTCTTGAGTCAACGAAGTATGTTGCAGAGTAGAGGTCGCCTCAGCTACTGAAGAAGAAACCCTGGTGGTAACGGGGTCGTCTTTAAAGAGCTCCTGTGAAGTGAAAAACAGGTCGCTCAACCCTTCGAAAGTGTCATCTCCACTCTGTTTGACGAGACTTGTTTTCCCAGCTTCTTCGTCACCAGACTTCTTTGAATGAGAAGGAGATTCCTGAAGCTCTTTTTCTTCAGTAACCGGGGCAAGTTTGCCAGATGACCCTGCGACATCAACAGAAGTGGAGCACTTCACTAGAGAGGCCTCAGAGGCAGGTTCTTTCGGTATGGGTGCATCGATTAAAACAGGGGCATCCAGTGCTTGGGTTGGGGAGTCTGGGACTTCATGAGGGTGTGTAGAGCGAGAGGTATGCAAAAGCCCGTATTGATGCAAAAATTCATCCCTCAACAAAATTTTTACACTTCTCTCTTCCGTGGCCACGGCACTCAGTCTCTCAAAAACTTACTTATGGCCTGGATCTCTAGAGGGGGGAGGAAGTGCTGAAAAAGGAAAGAGTGAAATTAACGATTACCAACTCAAAACTTGAAAAACCCGGGAATGGAAAATAGAAGCAAGTAATCTTACTTCCTACTCTCCAGATGGCATAAAACCCTGGGGGCAGCGAACAAAGAAAAACTGATTTAAAAATCCATGAGCACTTTCAAAAAGGTCAGTCACGAGTTTGTGATTCCTAGCACTCCTTATGACGACAATGGAGGGATGATCTTCAGTCTTGGTGAAGGAACATAAGTAACAAATTTCTCCGAAGCTCGGTAGCCGACCCAGGGTTCTCATGAATAAAACACACAACCCCATTAGAATGGCGTAACCATTGGGGTGCAGTTGAAATGGGGAGATGGTCAATCGAAGTAGAAATTGCTGAAGAAACTCGTTGAAGGGAGGAATAGCACCGCACAAGCACATTTGGCGGTTGACAGCGACGAAACCACGGGGAGGTCTATCAAAATCATTTGGCCCAGGAAATATAACATCCGTTTCAACAATGCCAAATTGAGCGCGCAATAAGCTAAACGTCCGATGGTTCAAGGAAATTGAGACTCTTTCCGGTGGAGTAGTCAGTGGAGCAGCTATTGGAAGAGCCTCTCCGGTCTGTTCCGTTAGTTTTTCTTGATGAGAGGCCATTCTACATAAGCAACTGGATATTCAAATTTGAAGGTGCACGTTTCCTAAAAGTGTGAAGTGTTGTGCAAAACTAATAAAAATAAACAAGTAAATATAACTGGAGTTAAGTTCGTCGACACTTGGTCGATTATCAAATTTCAGGACTTGTTAATTTGAAGTTCAAGTACAGTGTTAATGCAAACAGGAAAGTTTATTTGACTATTCCAATGTTGCCTTGATACTTTGCCTGAATTCGTTGTTTTAAAGCACATCGTTCACACAATCTGTTCAAGTTGATTATTTGTTATTAACTAATATGTCATTTGATGTGGGCAGTCAGTGGCAGTATATTCGTCCCAATTTTCTGTAAATAATATATTGAACAGATTGTTAGTTAACGCAAGACAAAAGTGGTCTGTAAAAGAATGCAACAAAGTTTAACAGTTTAAAGTCCAAACAATTCAGTATTCAGGCAGTTTACTTCAGCAATTCAAGTTAAAGTTCAAGTCAGAATTATGCTTCATGACAGTTCAAGTGCTAACTCGTCCCCGACCTAAAGAATGTGGGATAAGTTAAGTTAGGTCGTTTGTGTTCTAAGTGGTTGATGCCTTAAGTCATTGGTTCTCTAAGTCGTAAAGCGTGTTGAGGAGAAAAGGCTTCGGTTTAAAGTGATGAGAATTTCTCTAAGTCTTAGCTCGGCCGCGACTCAAGGCTTATGTCGCATCCAGTTAAGTCGTTCACAAGAGTTAAAGGCTAAGCTGCTCATGTAACCTAAGAGTTAAGTCTTTAACAGGACTCAGAGGTTAAGTCGTTCACATGATCTCAAGGGTAAGCTTACATTATTCGAACCAAGGAGGTCAAGGCAGTCCAAATTTGCTTAAGTGATAAGTCGTTTACACGACCTAAAGGATAAGCCGCAAAGTTTCTAATCAAGGTAATAAGAATCCTGCTAAGTCCTAAGTCCTAAGTCGGTTGATTCGGAAAAACCAGTTAACTCATGTCCAACCCGATACCCGTTAACACCATCAACCTAATATCTGCCCATCTTCCCCAAACACCTAAAAACTCCGTCATCTTCTCCAAGTTTCCAAAAAACTCTGCTTCACCCACAAATTCGACAACCAGTTGATCTGTGACCCAATAACCCATCATCCTTCAATATCATTGAATCACCAAAAGACGATTCAAACTATCCCAGATCCATCATGGATCTAACACATCACTGTGTTCTGGTAATTAGGATGCCAGCGTATCCGATATCTCCTAAAGACTGGTTATGATGTGATTCACAGAAAGGCGTAACACATTAAATTGGATTAGGATTGGAAAAAAAGGAGAAACGCGTTTCCGAGATGGTTGTGATTGAGTCTTGACTCAGATTACTTACGAAATTTAATGATAAGGATGGATTGTCGATCAACTAGCTTGGATTCGCCTTCGGAAGGATGAGAAGTCGCTAATGGTAGAAAGGGATGATAAAACAGTAGAGTGAGGAGGAAGAGGCAGCTGGACGACTTATATAAAGATAGGGGGGAAGGTTGAAAGGCAAGCGAGTTAACGAGCCTCTTTGAGTCGTTCACGGCTCAGGAGCTAGATCGAAGCACACGACTCATGACTTAAGCGTGCACTTCGAGGGGCAAATGTTAACTCCTATAGTCAACGACTCAGTGGACAAACGACTCAATGAGTCAAGAGGATGGACGACTTAAGTGACTGACAACTTAATAGTTTAAGGGCTTAATAACCTAAAAAGTATAACGGCTTAGCGACTTAGCTGGTGGCACGACCTATCGACTTAAGGAAGCTATGACTTAACGGCCTAAGAAAGTAGACCGACTCAATACCTTAAGGAAATAGCCGACTCAGAGTACTTCACGACCTACGACTCAAGGTGTGGATGACCTAACAGTTTAGCGAGTTGAAGGACTTACGACATAGAGAAATCTATGACTTAACGGCTTAGCAGAAAAGAGATGCTCCACGACTTAAGGCATCCACGACTTAAGGTTCCTACGACTTAAGGGGGTACACAGTTTACGACTCAAGAAGGCCCACGACTCAAGGACTAGACGACTTAACGGTTTAAGAGAAAGCACGACTTAAGAAGGAAGTGAGCTAACGACTTAGAGCTATCTGCGACTTACGACATAGCATGTGTTGTGAGCGACTTAAGCAAATGAGGCGCTGCTCCTTACTTAACGAAGTAGCCTCTTAACTCGCATACGATTCAGGACTTCGGTCATTATCTGAAGGGAACAGGCTCAACAGTTAACTCGTATATGACTCATAACCTAGCTTGAGTCGTCCACGACCTAAGGCTACTAGATGAATGTTCAACGCTGCATCAAGAGAACCAGTGGACTCATTTGCAACTTAGATAATGACTCGTGGGCGACTTATGACTTGTACAAATAAACTTTTGTGAGACCATGGATATGGGCGAGATAAGTCGGCCACGACCTACCATGAGTCATTTACGACTCACGACCTAGGGGAGGATTTCCCCTATAAATACCAACCTACCTCAAGCATGGTGGGGACTTTGGGCCAATCACTTCAAGCGCCAATACTCTGCTGAATTCTCAACTCACCCGACACTTCAAGTTCGAAAGGCATCTCAACTAACTTCAAGGGAAAATCTAACGCAATCTACATGGATTCGAAGAATTCTTCTCTACCAAAGTTCTAGTTGTTTGTCTTGTCAGAATTGTAATTGAAGATTGTTGTAAAGTTGTAATCGTTTCAGCAATAAAGAGAATTAAAGTGGACGTAGGCTTGCCTTAAGCCGAACCACTATAAAAAACTGTTGTCTTTTCTGCTTTGTTTGTGATTTTTCTACTTGTTTTAGTTCCCGTGTTCACGGGTGGTGCTTTCGCTCAACTTCAATTTACACCGGGGTGTTAGCGTCTGATTTTCACGTTAACAACCTCTATCCTGATTTTAAATAATTTTAGCCTCAAAATTATCTTTAAATTCAAAGTCGAAATTACTCCTGATTTTAAACTGTCTTTTAAAATAATATATTTAACTTTTAAATATTTATACTTAAGATCTAAATATAAAATTATAATTAAATTTTATATATATTATTCTCTATATTTACTTATGTATTTTAACTATAGTCAAGTATATTAGAAAAGTTTAAAATAGTTTTAATATAAGATAAAGGTTATTTTCAAAGAAAATCAAATCATCAAAAATTTCTTTGGAATGTCGACATGCCTATGGTGACCATGTCGACTACACCAAAATAGGCAAATTCTAACATTTATAAGTGTTACAAATAATTTCAGTAACACTTCTTAAGTGTTACTAATGGACTGTGAGGAATGGAGCGGCCAAATTTGTAACACTTATAAGTGTTACAAACATACGTATTACTAACACTTATAAGTGTTGGTACCTAAATATACGGTAACGCTTATAAGTGTTGGTAACGAAATATACGGTAACACTTATAAGTGTTGGTACAGAAATATACGGTAGCATTTATAAGTGTTGGTAACGAAATATATGATAACACTTATAAGTGTTGGTACAGAAATATACGGCAATGCTTATAAGTGTTGGAAAATGATTATTTAGTAACACACACACACACACACACACATATATAACTTAAACGCAATGTTTAAATATAAACACTCTACAAATAATGATTTCCATATCACAAATAATTCATCATACATATTCAATGCAAAGTTTAAACGCTATGCAAATGTAGTATAATATATCATAAACAATTCTTTACATATCTAAAAAACCACAATGTCATATATTCAGATATTATTACAACATAAGCTTCAATTTTTTTTTCAAAATACATGTTAATCACAGTGCTAAACAGCCAGAACTTCAACATCGTATACTCGCACCTCCGCAAACCATTCCCATACTTCGACTGCAGTCACCCAACCACCTCCATAAACCTATGCATATCAACATTTGCTCCACTCCCCTGCTGTCCAGATACAACTCTCTGCATATACAAGCACCTGATCAACACAGATCAACTGTATCCCCTATCATTACATAATTGCAACAGAACTACTGCCTTGTCATCAACATTCCGACATCTCCTACATTCCTCAGCCATCCTCCAGACCAACAATACCATACAACCATCCGCTTCAATTTCACTGGTACCATCCCTGTTTCGCAACTGTCTCACCTCTGCTTTCATTATTCTCACACAACCCACTTGCACCATTTCTACAAACTCACAGTTGCACACAGTCATTACCATCCTCATACTTCTGCCAACTACCACTCCTTAAACCACCATCAACACTACAACTTCAATTCCCTGCCACTTCAACCACAAGCCACAAATTCTCAACTGTCCCATTCAACATCACAAGAATAGCATTCCTCCTCCAGTCTCTGACAACACCATATCCTTCCTCCTCAAAACTTCAAGCCAACCATTACTGCAAAACTTTCAGGCACCTTATTGCCTCGATACATACAAAAAAACATCACCATACTTCACAGTTCAATACCACCACTCCAAACAGTACCATTCCTCCTTACATCTGCCACCTCAAATAATACTTCAGCCACCAACAAACCATCCAGACGGCCGCCTTCCATCCACTTCCATTCCTAATTTGTTAATGAATCTAAAGTATGCCACCGGTACGTACAATACAATTATCGAAACATGTATTTATTTCATTACGTGCAGTATACTCTGAAAGTGTGAAGATGTGTCTGTGTGGGAGGATAATTGTAATGATAGAAATGGTGAGAACCGTTCAGCTTTTCGACTGTGAGAAAAAGATGTCACCTAAGAGACTACCTGTTATTAGATAATGCAAGAATGTAGGCTAACTTTTCAGTCCCATGATATACACAAGCTTTCAATTTTGTGCCATTACATGCTGCTTACTACATTTTTGAGTGGCAATGGTATAATAGAATTCAAAATTAAATAAGAAAAGATTCACAAAATTAGTGGGAAAAAAGATCTCCATAACAGTTAGGGACTTACTGGTTTAGCTATTCATATGTTCACAACTACTAACTTTACATGTGACGTATGTAAACCTACAAACACACATTTTTGAGCTATTCATATGCACAAGTGCAATGTGTTTAACATATATTCCATGTGTTCCAAATTTAGTTGTATTATTGAAGACATATTAGTTTAGCTTTTCAGTACACGTGCAACAGTTTTTATTTATATCCATGTACAATGAAATTACCATGGAGGTACTGGTTTAGCTGTACATATATTAAATTCATGTAGTTCTAAATACCTCATCTAAATATAAGCTGGACAAGACAACTTAATTTGGCCTTCCATGTGATATATATAAAGACACAGCGAATACAAAAACTTCAAATACTCGATTGGTATAAAATTAATAACTCAATAATTTTGTTCTCCGTTTGTAACTAAATATAGTAAACTTATTTAGAACATTTTTTTAGCTTTTTATTTGAATGCTATAAAAAAGATCAAACTATCATAAACAGGCTTTCTACAAACACATAAATATGCTTTTATACCCCATTTTTCGGTCAAGTTTCTTTTTATTTATGAATGCCAATTGTTTATTTTGCAGATCAAATTTAAAAATACAGCCTGCTCACATGCAGTTGGTGATATGTACTTGATGTTATTACAGAGTAACCAAGCTAAAACTTAGATATCAAAATGTTGCCCCATCATTGTATACCTCATGTTATCAAGCTTCTAGACAGTGTTAAATATACATACCATCATTGTATTTTGCAGTTGGCATAGTTTACTTTCATTATGACAGGTTCAAAACAATGTTCAAATTGCAATTCAAAGTAATACGGGTACATGATTGATATCCTTAAATATGTATAATGGTGATGCATTGTTAAATATACATACCGTTTCAAAATTAGCAAACCATGACGATTTCTCGGGTGGAAAACATAGAATGGAATGCATTGACCGTAACTCTAGTTTCAGTTGAGCTTGAGAAACCAAATTTAAAATCGGAGATATCTACAATCGTTAAATGAGTGTTCTTATATATTCAATTTCAAAGAGGTGTTTAAAGTAGAATCGTGATTTTAAATCTTCTCTATCTCATTCGAGATGTTGTTTTCACATTTAGACAAGACAAAAATCTCGTTCATAACTTGTTGACATGCATCTTGTTCAAAGTATTTAAATTCTACCCCAACTATAGATCAAAATTCAAATTCAATATCTCAACCAAAATGATTTTTACATTAACATTTTTTATTTTATATATATATATATATGGATAAAAAGTCAATCCGATCATTAAGAATCCTTCAATTGTATTTTTGACATTTTATACTAGTGAGCCAAAACAAAAAACTTTTATTTTTTTATGTTAGATTAAAATAATATCATTTAGTCATCACCAAATCAATCAAGTTATCATTCTTCTCAAAAAACATCCATAATAACTCTTTTTCTATGCATATTAAGCATGTTGCAATTTTTATTTCTACATTATAGGTAAATTTGTTTAAAAAATCATTAAAATGTCTTTTTTATGCACATGAGTTACTCTGAGATAGCCTCAAGACATTTTTTAAGATCCGGATGTCAATCCAAAAATACACCTGAACTGATATACATTCAGCAACCCAATCAGATAAGTTGTGGAAATCCCGAGAAGAATTGTGATAAAGATTTGAAACATCGATGCAATGTTTAGTATAGTTTTGAAGAGTTCTTTATAATACAATTAGACTAATATTAATAAGTGCTCCTAACAGCTATTTCTTGGTTTAAGGCACTCCTATATGGAAATTTGATGTCTAATCAAAAGTGTTACTACAACCAAAATTCAATATATATGCATACATATAAATCGTCAAAAGCGGATAATGTTATGACAAATTTTTGGTTGGAACTCAAAAGTTAGGCAAAAATGGCATCACCCTACATATTAGAAAGCACAATATGAGTAATGTTGACTGCATAAAGTATCACTTCCACCAGTTGCTTACCGTCACCTAGGATTTCTTCGTTATGCTTGTGTAAAAGCGGAATGTGGGTGATAAGAAAAAAGAGCATATTTATCGCTTTCCTACAAAAATGGTTGTCATGTTTTGGAAGCTGTATGTGGATTGTAAAAAAAGTAAAAAAATTAAAAAGGGGACAAACAGGTAGATTGCCAAAATATGTTGGACTATGTCCGGGTATATTGAGTATATTCCAGACATTACACAGAAATGTGTTTCTGATGACATCTAAAAAGGACATTTGAAGATGAATCAGACATTCCAAGTTAAAACCATGACTGAAGTTTTTATTTTGCAAATGGTCATAAACGTGTTTTATTCAAGTGCTTCTCTTGTAGTGTCAAATTTCGATTACGCTAAAAATCAAACATCTACAATGTTTCTTAAACCGTTCAACCATTATGCATGAATAAAATCAGCTATACCAACATATTTTTAGTAATACTATCATATTACGGAACTGAAGATAAGAATACAATCCACCGCAAAAAAAGGAGAAAAAGTTTCATTGTTTAGGCAAAAAACAACACGTAAACTGAAAGAAACGTATTAATCAGAATTATTCATGTAAACTCGATGGAAAACTAAAGATCTATAAAGAAGATTACTCTTCGGCAGCAGGAGAGGTGAGAATAGGGCGATTGGAAGATTCGATCTGCCATCCTTTGATATTCAATCCAAACCGTCCATTCGGTAGTAATATAGCACCTGATGCTTTCAAATCGGTCTCTTTTCCTACTTCGCTTGCTTCCGCCATTGATTGAATACAAGCACGAGCGTAGAAAAAATTGCTAATGTGAACGAGGCCTATAAAAACCAAATATTTACGACCAATTTTAGAAGAAAAAACCAACACAAGCCTCGGATCTAAAGACTACAAGCTCGAACACCAAACATATCCAATCAAAATTTATAACTGGCATGTAAAAATCAAATAAATTAAGGAGGGAGAACTAACCTTGATGAAATATTGCAAAATTTCCTCGCTATTATTGGGTAATATGATGAGGAGGAGGAAGCGTTCGGGAATCCGAAGTCGATGTCGCAGCGACGAAAAGAAAGTTGTCTCCAATGTTTCCTGGAGAAGAAGGACCACTCCAGATGCCACTCGCCGTCGTTGAAGTCAAGAGATTGTGGATCGCATGAAACCCTAGTTAAAAAAATAATAATTTTATGCGGCCGAAAACTGATGGGAAGAGGGGAAGCATCACAAAACATATCATACGTAAAAATTTCGAAACGCCCCATTTTTCAGCGAATATTTACATTTTTACCGACTAGTATAACACTTATTTGTGTTGTAAATTATAACCAATATGTTGAAATGTTTATACATATGACTATTTATTTTTACTAACACTTTTTTAGGTACCCTAACACTTTTTTACTGTTAGTTGTTTATAACATCTATAAGTGTTGGAAATTGACATATATCAAATGTTGCAAAATCACTATTTTGGTGTAGTGTGTCAGCTGAGTTCAAAATTTAAATTTCAAAAGAGGTGTCTATTCGCCATAACTCCTCATGAATGGACATGGTTGTTGTTCTTCTATAAATAGGGGTTAGTTTCAACGAATTTTAGATCAGATTTTCTGGTTTTTCACTCCTCTTCTTCTTCCACATTTCTTAATACATACTCTTACCATTATTCTGCCGAAATCAATATTGAATCATACTCGATTACTTCTAGTTTGATTCTTTATCACTATCTCAACAAGGTTCTCAGTGCTATTCAGAGTTATAGACTTCTTTGTAATCTATTAAGCGAGAAAAGGTGTGATTATGGCCTTGAAAATCAATCGAGTGAGAAAAGATGTGATTGTAGCCTTGGTAAATAAATTGGGTAAACTTGTGGCCCAAGCGAGAAAAGGTGTGATTGTAGCCTTGGTAAATCAATTGGGTAAACTTGTGGCCTGGAAATCAAGTATCTCTACCCAGAGGATTGAAATTCTGGAGGGTGTACCTCGTAGCCTTAAAATCGAGGGTATGATTGTACAATTGCTTTTGAAAGAAAATCTGTACTTGTGTTGCGGGACTGGATGTAGGGTAACTCCGAACAAATATAAAATCTGATGTGTTCTTTCCTTTATTGCTTTTATTTTATTTCTGCATCTGTGTTTGTTTTTGTGATTATCCCTGTATCTGTAGATTGCATACATCTATGTCTAAATTAACATAAACTCAAAAAGATTTAGTAATTCTTTATAAACACTATTCACCCTCCCTCCAGTGTTAATCCTAGCCTTAAGATCCGTAATCCGCATTTCTTTCAATATTGTCATTGGGATACCACTTGCAAATAGAACAGAGGCACGAAAGCCAAAGAGGCAAGCCCAAAGCTTTACCATTATGGATGGAGTTCTATACAAGAAAGATATGCCCTTCCCTATTTGCGATGTGTAAAACCTAAGAGCAGATTAAAGATATTAAAGGAAGCCTATGAACGACTTTGTGGAGATCACTCTAATGGGATTAAATTGGCCAAAAAGATAATGAGACAGGGATTTTACTGGCCACAGTTAACCAACCAAGTAATAGAGTATGTTAAAAGATGTGAAAAGTGCCAATGCTACTCGAAGATACCACATCTTCCTCCTCAACTAACCACCATCACCAGCCCATGGCCATTTGATGTTTGGGGTATCGATTTGATTGGACCACTTCCAATCTTCCAAGGCTGGGCGAAGTATGTTGTCGTGGCAATTGATTACTTCAAAAAATGGGTTAAAGCAGAACTGCTACCAAAGATCACCTCCGGAAAAGTGTTAAGATTTTTCATTAAGAACATTGTCACAAGGTTAGGAATACCCTACACGATAATCTCTGACAATGGAACCCAATTTGAAAGTGAATAATTTTCATGATTTTGCTCTAAGAATGGAATCATAAAAAGCTTCTCTTCTATCGCTCACCCAAAGGCCAATGGAATCAATGAGGTTGCCAACAAAACAATAAGGACAATCTTGGAAAAGAGACTAAATAAGGCAAAGGGGAATCAGGTGGAAAAATTACCCCTAGTTTTGTGGGCTTATAGAACATCCACTATAACTACAACGGGCCGTACTCCGTATTCACTAAGATAAGGTTGTGAAGCAATGCTACCAGTAGAAATCGAGGTGCCCTCTCATCGAAGGATTGCATACACCTTCAACCCAAATCAATAATTTCAAAAGGAATCATTTGACTTGACGGCTGAATACCAATGGAGAATATCAAAGTACTATAAATCAAAGGTGAAAAAAAGGTCATTCAGACAGGGAGATTTGACAGTTAAAAGAGTAATGGCCAATACGAGAAACCTATCTGATGGGACATTAGGACCAAATTGGGAAGGTCCGCCAATAATTTTCAAGGAAATCTTCCTAGGGGCTTAAAAGTTACGCCATCCTGCCAGTAATATGGTACCGCGAACTTGGAATGCAGAACATTTGAAACCATATTTTCCGACTCTGAATGAATAGAGCATTTTCAAGAATGTCTCTACTATGATTCACTAAGAAAAGTCTACATGGTCGGGAGTAAAATTCTCATTAAACTTTGACTACCTAAAATGGTAGGCTATGAATAATGGTAGAAAGCCCTTGGTGACGTCATGATGGCCAGGTCAAGGCACCTTTTGGAGGGAGCGCATAAGCAGTTAGCCGCCCGAAAGTAAGAAATGGCCAGGTTAAACTAGCTTAAGCCCTTATCTGCATCACGTTATAGCCAGGATAAGGCACCTTCTAGAGGGAGGATAGGTAATCCCTTGGTCCCTCCAGGCTATGACCTGACCAAGTTAACGAACAAGCCCTTAGCCCAGGTTAAGGCGCCTCTTAGTGGGAGGTCGGGTAAGTCCTCGGGCCCTGCTTGAGAATAAGCTAGCCGAGCACACCAGGAACCTGGATGAAATATCCGACGAACTAAGAAAAGTCTCTGCCTGAAATGAACAACCGCCAGAAATCGACATCGCCTAAAATGGAAACTGCTTAAATAAGCATAAGAATTGGACGAAAGAGTCCCAGGCTGAAATAGGCGAAAACAAATGAATAAAGAAACTCGAGCCCAAGAAAGAAAAAGCATGCAAAATATCATCAAAGTTTGAAGATGGCGCACTCGACAAGAGAATTAGAAAGAATTCACTGACTTCTCCTCATGAACATCTGCCAGATTGGTTTTCTGGTCCTCTATTACTTATTGCCTAATTGATTTTCTAGTCTTCTATTACTTATTGCCAGATTAGTTTTTCGGTCTTCTATAACGTGTTTCCAAGTTGGTATTTTGTTCTTCTATTATTAATTATCAGAAATGGTATTCTGGTCTTCTATTATTAAATACCAGGAATGGGTATTCTAGTCATCTATTACCTATTACTGGAAATGGTTCTGGACTTCCGTTATCAATGCCAAATTGAGTATTCTGGCCTTCTATTACTTATTACTAGCTATGGATTTTCGGTCTTCCATTATTTATTATCTGACATGGATTCCTTGTCTTCTACTGCTTATCACCAAAAACGATCTTATGGTCTTCTATTATTTAATGACAAAAAAAGTCATTTGAACCTTTTACGTTTACAACCAGTGATAATCTCCTGGACCTTCATATCGCAATGGATAATCTGATTGGTATTCTAGTCCTCTCTCATTATTACCGGGTTAATATGGGGTTTTAACTTTCTATTATAATGATCAATATGATTCTGGCCTTCCTAATATTATTCTATGTGATATTTTTGGCCTTTTTTGTCGCAAGATACGAACTTCTAAATTTTCAATGTATGGTCTTCTGACATTCTATTGATAAGAGAAACTGATAAATCCCGGCCATCAATACCTAAATCTAGGACTTCAAATACTTATGATCATTACAGGTTCTGAATGTTCAAAAGATGAATCTTCTGTTAAAATAAAATCAGAGTTAGAGGTCAACCAAACTAAAAAATAAAAGCGGTACTTATAGTATGAACTAACCATATGAATATTATTAGATGTATTGCAGGAATACAGGGACAATTTGGTAATCTTGGAATCCTTGTCCTAAAGAACAAAAGCCTTCTTTATACAAAGGGGGGCTAAATGTTAACCATAAAATATGAATAAAGATAAAGAAGGTCTTTCAGAAAGCTTCCACATGAATAAAGAGCAGCAAGAAAAGTCACCTTTCGACGGTGTCGAAAGGATTGTTCTGATAGAGTTAGGGGTACGCCTTAGGAGCAATCATGTAATTTGTTACATATATCCAACTCGTTGACCAATCTTGTTCGAAATAAAATGTATTTTCTTCCTATTGTATACTTGATATAATGTGACTATATTAGTTAATTAACTTAAGTAAAAGTATATTTAATAGAAAAATTCATAAATGGTATATTTTATGATAGTAGTTACAAAGTGTTGTAACCATGAGTAATTTATCACAACGAAACAAATATAGCATTTTAAATGTTCCTTGTCAAGATGCATCGAGACTGGATATTGATGTATCCATTGAGACTGGAGTACATAATGCTCTTTAAATGTTGGACAGTGTATTACTCATTACTGCTGAGGCACCTAGGGATTACGAACTAATAGTTATTGGATAACTATGGAATGACTCACTCGATAGTTTTCTGTTGGTTAATATAACTAAGGTCAAACCAAAAATATCGATATGACTGATTTACACCATTCTCTATACTTGAGAACACTATTGATCTTCAATATGAAAGCTCCGCTTTGATTATAGCCCAATCATGGCATGGCGTCCATCGAGTGACTACAATTGGGTCGAGTGGAAGTATTAAGAGGGAAGCACTATTCAAGCGATGATCCGTCTCCTTAGTTATATGTAGTATCACTACCAACTCAAGTCAACTCAAAGTCAAGGTCTCTGGCCAAAGCATTTCGGTTAATGATAATTGTTATTATTGAACCAAGAACATTGTATTTAGACTATAAGGTTGAATGTGGATGATGTTGGAATTTTAACCATTACCAAATTCCATAAGTCCAAAGTGATATAGTTTTGACAAAGAGAATTGGTATAAATCAACGTTACATCTGGGTAATGCTTATTAAACTAAAATTGGATTTTACCAAAAATGAGTAAGCGATAAATTTATCCATAATGTCACACCACTTACTAGGTGACATGTGAACGTTACCATTAGAATGGTTTGAAGTTAATCGTTGATCAAATTTACACCCAAGAGTTACACAGCCAAAATGATGAATTCCCTTAAGACCGAACGATTTAATTAATTTATAATTATTATAAATTAATTTATATTTATGAAAAAATAATTATAAAATTTGAACATGATTTGAGAAATAAATAATGTTATATATATTTATAATAGTTATAAATATATCGATCGATATACAGTATTAAGAAACGATTAAATTTGATTTAATTGCATAGTATTTTGGCTTAGGCTTGATGGGTTTAAGACCCATCGTTAGGGCTTAAATAATTATTGCCGAAATCAATGTATTTGTTTTTAAAAATAATATTTCAACTTTGAAAAATCTCCAAATCTTTCCTAAGCACTATTTTATGAACCTAGATTCTAGAAAATTGTAAAATTTGAATTTTCATCAATAGATTATTTTTTGTTAATTATTTATGGATGAATACATTATTTTAATCATAAATATTTACAAATTAAAATACTAAAATTGTTATGTTTGCAAAACTAATTTAATTTTGTACTATAAATAATTTTTAATAACTGTTCTCTCTCTTTCTATATATATTTATCTATATATTAATGTTTTACATATCGGTTGTAATATATGCATGTATTACATATGTTGACATATGTTATGTTATTTTAAAATGTTTAAGATAGCATAAGTATACATGTATGTATACAAGATAAATTTTGAAATTAATAAATTTTAATAAAATTTGTTTAATTGAATTAACTAATTAAATGTTGATTAAATAAATAAAATACACATATATGTGATATATGTGTGTTACACTATAAAGGTTATAGTATACACTATAAATGTTGTAGTAGATATGTCCAATATAAAAGTTGTATCGGAATACTAATTTAAAACTAATTAAAGACTTAATTGGTTAAAATTAGTTAGATAAGATATAATTAATGATGTATTATATGTAAGACTATCATATAAGTAATATGAAATATAAAAGTTATATAATAATAAAACTTATATGATATGTGTATAAACTAAATGTGGAATATTAAAGAAACCCAAACAGACTTGAGAAATAAATACATATGTAAATGTACATATATCGTGATTTCTGATGTGTCTGATACTTGAATCGCTATGGGTATTTCATCAGAAATATATTGTTCTATAAGCCGATATCACTCAATATATATATATATATATATATTGAAATTACGAACCATCAATATAATGTTGTCCTCTACCATATATATATATATATATATATATTAATAAATTACTTCCATACTCTTTAGTTGTTGAGCAAACTCAAACTAGGGATGTTATGCGTAGTATTATTAATATATTGAACATATGAGGTAATAATTATATGTATTTGTTGAGCAAACTCAAGGTACATATACTATACTTAGGTAATCACGATATGGTAGGTATGAGTGAATAATCTCTTTCGATTTGTTGAGCAAAATCAAGGTCGAAATGATATTAAAACAAGGAAAAATGGATTAAGAGTTGCATATGATACCACCGATACAGAGTTATCCATCGTTTGTGGGGCTATGATTTATTGAGAAAACTCAAGATCAGAATACCAAAACAAACGAGTCCTAACAACCTCTAGAGAAGTTGTCAGACTTTTATATTTCATCTTAGGTTTTGGAGAAACATAAAAGACTAGTGGGAGCCTTATTAGAAAAATGAACTGGTAACATTTAACCTTTAAAAAACTGATATTAGTTAGTTTTTGCAATAGTCGCGCAACATCACCATATAACTCACAAACAAAAATATAAACCTGATTAGCATTTTTCACAATAGAACCCATCAAAACACCTAGACGTCCCTTTTAATAAGTAGTATCTTAAAATATCATAGCGCGACAATGCTGTAAACTAAGTATACAAGCACCAAAACCAATAAACACCCTCTCAAATTGATTACTACAGGGATTAACATCCATATCGACATAATTACCTAGATTATACTTCTTCCAATGCTTCTAAATACCAACTCAAACCATTGTAGGACATAGCATCATTACCATACAATTCCATAAAAGCAAGTTGTTTTCCGGATTAAGCAAAAGAGTAAGACAAATAATGATTGTATTCTCTTATAAAATCACCTATTATATTTTTAGGCATTTTACTTGGACAATCGCGAATCTCATTAATGATACACGATTTATCAAATGCACTAGAAGGATGTAGACTATTCGCATTTCAAAGACCAACCCAATAAAAATGATCGTTAACCACATGTTTAATGAAAAACCTATTTAGTTGTCCCAAATCATAAGAACCATGAACTTCAAAAAGACAGCCATCCTTAGAAGAATAGTAAATAACAATAATTCTCGTAGCATAATTCTTCAAAAATACTAATTCATTTCTCTTTTGAATTTGGTATGCATCAATTTTTTTTTAAAATCATCAGCTTCTCCAAAAGAAAAACCAATAAAATTAGAAATGGATAATTTCGAACCTTTCTTCAACATATTCTTCAAATAAATTTTACTAGGACAACATCATAACGTAAAGATCCACTAGAAAATGAATAAATAGGAAGAGTGGATGAAATCAAAGTAGAACCACTACCATCATTTTCCAATATAGAACTCTTAACCTTAACAGTAAAAAGAAAGAATGCACTTTTCTTATGCAATTGAAAACAAATTATACTTTGATGATCGGAATAGGAATTAACCATGATAACTTTATTCTCAAGCATATAAGAAATCCCAATAGATGAAGGAGTAAGTTAAGACCAATATCGACAATTTTCAATCATCAGATCATAAAATGAACAGTCAACAGACAACTAAGTACTGAAAGAATTATCATCGAATACAAACAAAACAAGAAGCCTATTGTCACCACTATAAAAGAAATAAAACATTAGTAAAAAAATGAATGCTTCATAATGTCATTTTATTCTAATACGTCAATTTTCTTTATATAAAAAATAGAAGCAAAAAATAGAAAAGATTTTTCCAAAATGATACTTACAATATATAAAACTGATACACAAAAAAATACATTTCATTATATATTTGGTATTAAAAAAACACTAATTAAACTCATTAATTAGTTCGTGCATATTATCATATTTACTCTGTAACAACTGCATTTTTTATATACCCAGACAAACAAAACATTACAAAACTTCCATACTACACTATTATGAAAAATGACACTAAGAAAAAAAATGGTACTTAAAAAACTGATCCTCACTGAACTCAATACAACAATACATTTTCAATCAAAGCAATACGAAAGCAAGATATACATCAGTAATAAAAAAAATAACATTCAATTTAAAACACATAATAAAACATTAGTTTATAAAGAAGAGAAGAAAACAGTCGATATCTGCTGCTACTTCCCAAATTTACCAAGGAATATCAAAGACATAAACAATGCAATAAAACTAAATTTTATTTTTAAAAAGAATAATATTCAAAAATCGAACTTTGATATAACAAAAAATAAAAACAGATTAATAGGAGGGGATTTTCAATCAAATGGCTTCTTAGTTTAGGGCAATAAGTTCTAAGGACGATACTTTTGAAAAATTAGTGTTATGGACAATTTACAGAAAAAGGATAAACGAAGTTATCATTTTAAGTTATACATAAAAAATAATGTATGAATTTATCATTTTCCTATATAATTTAAAAAAATAAATGAATTTGTTATTTTCCTATGAATTGTCCTTGAAACTATAATTTAGAAGTTCTGCCTAAAACTTATTGCTCTGGAAGGAGAAGCTCTCCAACCTAATTTCCATGTAATAGAAAAATACCTACATTAGGAAATTAGGTTTGAAATTAAGAAAGTATGAATGATAATTATGAAACGAGATACGAGAACTTAATTTTGAATGTGTGAAAATGAGAGTAAAAAGGAAACAAAGGAGAAGAAGAACGAGGTTAAGAAGAAAAACAGAGCGCGCGAGTGACAGTTAGGGCTTTTGAAAAATTTAAACGACCTTGTCATTGTGGAAAATATTAATAGGCTGTCCTAGATAGTAAAAAGCCCTTTGTATATGTCCTTTAGAATATCTTTCTGTTTACGATGCCCTTAAATTTCCAATGTCCTAAGGTACCTCACTAAGGCCAAGCCGGATGTTTATTGAACTTTTCATACTTTCACTTAGAGAACTCCTAAATACCAAATTTTATAAAAAAACAAAAAACAACTACAACAATAACTATTACAGTTATTAGATGGAGGAACAAATTTGACAAGGGATAAGAATGGCTAACGGTTGTTTAGGTTGGCTTAAATAAATATTTATTATTTTAAGTAAAATTAATTAATGTTTACTTTTGAAAATAAAAGAAAAATAACTTATTCAAGTATGTTCAAACAGAAGTAAGAGTATAATTTTAGATGAGATTTTTTGATAAGGGAAACGATTAATTAAGTTGTTTTTCCTCTAATAATTTGATGGAAAATGAAAACCTGAAAATATATAAAAGAAATAAAAATAACGATCCAAGAGAAAAAATTCTTATGTTTAAAATACAAATTTCAAAAAATTAACTTTTTTTTTTTGTGACAAGCACCTTTGTCCAAGTGGTTAATTGATTCGGCTTTGGTGCAGGATGTCACAAGTTCGAAACTTGCTTTCGAACGTTTATTTGACATGGGATATGTTGTCCCAATGATTTGTTGTATATAAAGTACCAGTTCAAAAAAAAAAAAACTTTTAATTTTTGCAAGTTTTAGGTTACAAAAATAGAATATTAAAAGAATATAACATTTAATGGCTTCCAAGGCATTTTCATTCTTTTATTATAAGTTTAATAGTTAATTAAGTAAGATGTTACAAGAGATAATTATGGTTAATGAGTACAAATCTAAGATGTGACAATACTTAATATATATATATATATAATGTTTATTATTTTTAAAACTATGTCTTGTCACATCACTTACTAACCCAAATTAACATAAGATAATTTATTTCTAAGTGTAATATTATTTATTTCATGAACATTTATTTATATGTGTATATGGTGCACAAAGACGAACAACGTTACCGACAACTTCCCGGTGTTGGAAGATTGAAATTCTAGAAAACGTTCTCCGATCACATTTTCTATTTTTCTGCGAACTATTTAATTTGGTTAACAAAGTTTGAAAAATATTTTACCATCATTATTAATTAATTAAATTTCTCATTATAAAACCTATATATTGAATATTTAAAATTAATTAAATATTCACTAAACAAAGTAGTGAAATGTCGGGTCATTACAGACATAATGCCTGGTGTGAGAGGAACTTTCTCAAAGTATTGTATATCAAAAATTTATACATATAAAATAGGAAGCTACTAAGGCACACCCAGTCGTCTCTAATAATGTGGATCCGTAGTAATCGAAACAACCCATAAAGAAGCGAAGTAAACCAATCACAAAAGAACGGAATCATACCTTAGCCCACTTCTCTGCTGTATTCAATGAGTCATCATGACTAACATAATGTGACTAATACGTAACAGTATACCATGATAAGATAACCTAATATAAAACTATATAAATATCACAATACAAGCATATCCTAGATTACATTAAATGTACCTTAGATGCCGATCCACATCCTCAGTGATGAATCTCATGTAGATCACATCGTACCACTCAATGAGCTTTGGTGATATATGACCTACTCCATATATCTATAACCTGAATCTACATTAGACATCAATCTATAATTCAAATTATCATGATTTAATGGTTTCCTTTATGGGTTCAAAATAAATAGAGTCAATACCTAATTCTACTTTGGATTCCGAGCTGCATCCTCAATTATAGGTCTCATGTAAATCTTACTATACTCCCTTAATGAGCTTTGGTGACATATGACCTATTCTATTTACTTAAAATCTATGTGGATCTCACCTTACTCTCTTAAGTCAAATTATTTATAGATGATATTCATCATCTCCCCCTCATCCATCATGGATTTCTTAACAAATTTGCATAAGTTTATATAAAAGAGAACGATGGGTGTAACCCGTATAAAATACCATCGTGCCCATAAAGGAACACCGATCCCATAAATATATACATACATACATACATATATATATACATACATACATACATACATACATACATACATACATACATACACACACACACACATATATATATGACATCTTGTAATCAATTACCCTTATCACAAACGAAGACCGATATCTCATCATCGTCTATATATACAGATGGCCTTTACTGTAAGACCAATATTGTGCATGGCCATTAATACAAGGCCAATATGATGTATGATCACTAAAATAGGGCCAATATAGGGTATGGTCAGGAACATAGGACCAATACCATTCATCAAACATATATACTAGAGGTCGAAACCAAGATGTATAGACTAATTTCGCTCAATCGTACATGCTCACTAAATGTGACCATACAACCAATAACTGCACCAATATCGTAACTGAACATTATTGATCACACGTGTATAACTGTATTATATTTGAGTCCCAAGCTTTGCCTTGCATTCTACTTTCCCAAGTAGCCCAAAGTCTCCCCGAAGTCGTGCTAAAGCTCACTTAAACCTGCATCCGGAACCAGGGAAGAAACCCTCGTCGATCTACACACTACATTGGCTTATTGACCAGACTTACACCTCCACCAGTGCACCGGCCTACTAGGACTGGTGGACCAATGGCTAGCTGCACCAAGAAATGAGCCTGGGAAGTGAGCATTCAAGCTTCACCATCTACTGTTTCATGCACCATTTCCTCTGCTACTTTGCTTCATGCATTGCCTAACTCCTTTAGCTTGCTTCTACTACATTGGACCTCTTCCAAAGTCTGTCTATTGGTTGATATTTTGGAAGTGGTTTCTTATGTATTAGAAAATCAATTTCAAAACGAAAAACCACTTCTTTATGTATAGTGTTTCGCGGGATGATTTCTATCCTCCGGCCTCCTCCAACATGCCAAAATGAACTCAACCGTTCTTCTCACGCCACGTATTGCACATACATATGTAGATGTACCTACTTATGCATGAATATGCACATACATACACTCAAACACATTTCCACTACTCAGATCATGTTTGAGCTTCATCGAGGTGATTACTTGACCAATTGTTCTCTCACATGGCTTAGCACACCCAATAGTCATTATGGCTACATGAGATCACTCGTAACATACTTATATATGCATATGGAAATTTCCATGCATATACAATTATTCACTCAAATAAATAATCTTTATCAACAATCCAAACCATTCAAAAATTCTAACTATACATGAATTGTACTGATTATTAAACAACTTCAAATATAGTTACGTATACGTACCCATATTCATGTACGTATATGTATATTTAAATAAGAATGGCAGTTCTTTCTTAAATCAAAACTTACTTTATTTACTAAATATTTTCAATAAAATTCAAATACCTTTTTCTACTGTTTGATATAAATCATCAATTATTTTATAAAATACAAACTTAGCTTTTAAATCTTTTTTAAGCTTTTATAATATATAATTTCTTTATTAAAATTAAGTATATTTTAACTATTATTTATAACAAAATTGATACATTTATATATGCAAAACTGATACCTAGTTTCAGTTTGATAAAAGTTGATACTCTGTAGTTGTAATTATTAATTTGACTTTTATGTACGAAAAAAGTGATATCAAAATAATAAAACACTAATACCTAGTAGCTGTTTGTTTCGAGTTGATGCTTACTTTATAAATTATTTTAATTATTATTTATATCAAAACCGATACATGTATATTTGCAAAAATGATACATACTTTATGTTTGATGTAAATTGATTCTCCATAATTTTATTTATTTATTTGACTATCATATATGACAAAAGTAGTACCAAAATAATGCACAACTGATACCTAGTAGTTGTTTGCTTCGAGTTGATGTCTAGTTATTTTATAAATTATTTTAACATTAATTTAAATCAAAACTGATACCAAAGTATTTGTAAAAATGGTATCCGGTTTTTGTTTGATAAAATACGATGATCTTTAATTTTAGAAACTATTGTGAGAATCATGTACAACAAAATTGATACCAAGTCAATGCAAAACTGTACCTATAAGCTGCTTGGTTGGAGTTGATGCTTAATTGATTTTATACTTTTCAATATGTACTGCCACTATTAACATTATTGGTACTATTTATTATTTAATATTATTATCATAAACTTACAATTTCCTATTGGTAATATAGATATCGATAGATATATATTTTCAATTTAGGCTGGTAGAGAATAACTATGCATTAACGACAACAATGACGGTATATAGAACTTTATTACGCAAGGACATATATTTGCCACATATATTGAATTGTAACTTATTTTCATATTCTACGGAAAGGGCTAGTCTTTAATATAGTATTAAAAACATTTAGTCCTGCCTATGCTTGAGGAAATCGGGCGAGATAAATATGCAGAAGATATTTATTTCCCCTTACATTATAAAGACCATTAGACATTGGTAGACATGTCAAATAATGCAACGGTGTCACATAGATTCTTTACATCCAAGGATATCAAATGAAAGAAATAACCCTAGTCCGAAAGAAGCAATGAAATTGGTATGATATATTTTTCAAATAAATTAACTAATATAATTGAAACAAAGTGAACATTAGCTAACTTTGTGTCATATTGTCTCTAATAGAAAAAAGAAGTTGAAGAAATGTTGCAAGAACTCTGGAAAAAAAATAGAAGATATGAAAGTAAAGCAAGATGAAATGCATCAAATTAACTGTGCATATTAAGCACCGAATTGTAAGCTATTTTTTGTTAAAAATAATACCCACTGAGAACAAAATTGATACTGAAACTGAAATTAATAGTGAAACTGAAATGATAGTTACTTAATACTTAGAACTTATTATCTGTTTGCATGGTAATCTTTTATATGGAGCACTATACATCTTTATATGCCAAGTACATTACATTGAATTTATTTGATACAGAACCTATTTTCTTTCTATTCAGTAAACAATTGCTTCAAATCAAAACTGATACCCACAGATAGAAAAACTGATACCTACAAGCACATAACTGATACTACATATAGAAAACTAGTACTAAACCTGTATATAATCAAAAGAAACAAAATAACTATCATAAATCTTTAAAATGGTACCTATAGGTAATAAAAATGATGCTAACTTTGATACTAAAACTTTTAATTACTTTATTTTGAAGCATATGATCTATTTGCACCATTAAGTCTTAAATATAATGTTTTTTATTTGTTAAATACCTGATACAACAAGTGATGCAAACTGATCCTAACAATATAATTTGCTTTAAAGAGGGTTGACTGCGGTATATATGTCATAATATTCATCATATCATTGAATAAAAGCCGAATACCAATCAAAATAAAACTTGAACAAATATTGAAAACAAAAGCAAGAATTATGTACGAGATATGGATGGACAATAATCAGTGTTGGAATTTAGCCAAGTTCATGTCAATACTACAAGAAGAAGAAAATATAAAGAAATGAATTTGTTTTAAAAACTGATGTTATGTTTAGTTGAACTAATATACAGTTGAGATATTGTGTTAGAACTAATTGAATTTAGCTTTATTTTATATGAAAATAAACAATTCTTTATATTATGTCAATTTGTTGTAAAAACTGTAAACTTTTTTATGTTGTTGAAAAATTTAACTTTGTTTAACTTTTCTTACACTTGATTTTATGTTATGACTGTAAATATAGTTTTATTTACACCGGAAACTAATACCAATAGCGTGCATGAACTGGTACTACTTTTTCACATACTTGAAACTATTACTGATACTAATATAATACAAAAACTGATACCATATTCTACTGTACATGAAAATGATACTAATAGCATGCAGTATTAAAGAGCTGTACTTTGTTTTAAGTTGTGTTCGTCACATGGTCGGTTTCTCCTGGACTTGTTGAGACTTGTTGTGTAGGGATGTCGTGTTCTATGTGATTTTCATTATTTTTAATGCTTAAATTAGATAATTGCCTCTAGCTTGAACCGAGATGCTAACTACCACTTATATTATCTATATTTTCTTTGTCTTGCTACAGAAAAATGTAACGACCCGTAATTCGATAATTAAAAATAGTTAATTTAATACGGTTTTGTGATCAAAAATTGGGAGAAATAAAAATTTGTAGTATAATAATGAAATAATAACTAAAAATGAAATATAACAATGTTAATTAAAGTTGATCGTTAACAACTAGAATGAAATTCCAATTAATTGAAATAATTTAAATGTTATACTTCGTTATAAAGTGAATATAGGAAAACAAATGTAAATTTTGAAACAATTAATGAAATAATATATAATTAATGGTAATTGAGTAAAATCAGTGTTAGATAAGTAATTGAAACATTTGCTTGTAAATAATGAACTTATGAGTGTGATTAAAAGCTAATGGTAACAATTAATATATGTTACATATTTATTTAGTCTGTTAAATTTAAATTGCAAATCAATTTTAAATAAATGCAATTAAATGTTACATTAATATGAGTTAAGACAATAACTGTAAACTATGAATGTAATCAAAGGAATAGAAATGTTAACTTTATTCATAAGGTAATAATTGACTTAATAAGAGAATGAAACCAAGATAAATAAATTAGTTGAGATTTTAAACTATAATTAATGTTTGATATTGACAAAATTTCAATAAAATGGAAATATAATAGTTAATATAAATAAAAGATGGAGATTGGAGTATATTAACATAATGAAATGTAAAACAAATGTTAAATATGTTTATAGACTAATAATGGATTTAATAAAAAGATTTAAATTGAATCAAATCAATTTATTGGAATTAAATTTTAATTAATAGGATTAATGGAAGTTGATATTGAACACGGTAATTATTGAAATTATTAACATTGAATTGATATGTAAAATTATTTTAATTTATTATAAATGTTTTTGCAATCAAAAATGATAAAAATCTGCTAGTATATAAATATTGAATTAAAAGTTGATTAACTAATTTAATATTAATTTATTTAACCAATGTGAATATAGCCATTTTAGCCACTAACTCGGATTTCGACGAAACTAGTTTCATCAGATCCGTAATGGTGAATTATTGTAGGATTTTAATTTCCATAGTGATCGGTTTTGTCTTTTGATCGTACGGACTCGAAATGCCTAGAAATCAATTTAATTAAAATCAATTGAAATCAATTTGAGATAAGCTGATTTTAACATAACTTCTTTATACGATGGAATTAGGACTTAAAACATGTTCCATTGAGTTTAAAACCATTGAAAACATCTATTTTGATATATGGGATGACCCATTTTCGTTCCAGAGACACAAGGGTCTTTTCGGGTCGTTTATCATCCAAAATCCAAATCAAATCTTGTCCGTTCTTTCTATTTTCTGTCCTACCTATAAATAGCCCATTATAAACCCTAGCAATTTCTTATTCCATTTGTCTGTATGCACAATTTCATCTATCTATTTCTCCTTCTCAACGGTAGACAAACAAATTCACAATTCATTTCAAATCAAATATCAAATGGAAAAATTCAAACTCCTCAAACTATATCATATTTTATATCAATTTGAAGCCCTCGACTAGCGCAAGTCAATTTCGCAATTCGGTTTTCGATCTGGGTTTCTGTATGGCCGAAATTGGATGATTAAGTTTCGGTCGTTCATTGTAAGGCATCTTGATCAACGGTGGATCTTTATCGATGGTTAATCAGAGGGTACTGCTATGTAAAGGTTGACTAGGGCTTTCGATCCATACGGCTACTTAGGCCGGAAAGCGATCAATTTTGCCAGAAATCGAGATTGTGTGGCTGATTTTGGTTCGACGGTGCAAGCATCGGGGAGCGTCGTGATTGATGTGGAGGCTATAGGAGGAGGCGGTTTGGCTTGGTGAGTATGTCGTGGCAATCTCCGATCATGTTGTAGTCGATTGACGGAGGCGCGAAAATTAATCAGAGATGCACATGCGTTGGTGACAGCAGTTGGGATTAGGGTTTTGATCGAGCTTGAATGATGGTGATGTATTCGAGTCTGGTATATGTTCCTCTTTTTCTTCTTCTTTTTTAAAATATATTGTATAACTTCTAATCGACATATCTTTTGCATACAAATTCGGATTCATGCACGGTTTGTTCCACTAGGATCGTATCGAAATTCCTGACATTTTGACACCGGTTTGGACTAATTCAGGGATTGTTTGAATTTGGACCATAAATTGGATTTTAATTCTATTTAAAATCAAAGGTGAATGTTTTAACCCACTCGCAACTTCTAAAATTTCTCATGTTAGTTAAGTTGAACTTACGATGTAATTAGGAATTTATTGATAGCTGCTTTGGATTTTTAAATTACTATTCCTGTTAATTTGAATTTATTTTGAATTAAATTGTCATTTAATTTATTATTGAATTTAAATTGCCAGCTAATTACCTGTATATAATAATCTATTAATTGTTGATATGTATTGGTTGAATCAGATGATAATTATGGCGGTTGTTTGATTTTTAATATTGGATGATTGGATGATCTGTTTGATTTATAAAATGTTATCGCTCTATAAGTTCCCTTATTTATTATTTGGAAAATCACTATGGGTTGAAATGATATATACCCGAATGATCTATAGATTAGGAAAAAATCGTATGGGTTGAAATGATAGACTCGAGCGATTTTATGGATTTTTATTTAAATTCGAGATTGCGGTTTCAAATGATATATAACCATAAATTTCTATATTGTGGATTGAAATGATAAATATCCGTAGTACTTGACCCTAGAGTAGAGAATTATATACAGACACCAGATTTGGTTAATTTTTTTTTTTTTGAACCTTTAATTTGTGAATTTAGTTAAATGATATTTGGAAATAAAATTTGATTTATATAAATTGAAATTATTATCAAAATCCAAGTTTTATGTTAAAAATGGGAATTGGTTTAAAGGAATTGTTTAAAGGAATTAAGTTGAAATTTTAAGGTTGATTTTTAAGTATAATTGGAAATTATCGGAATTGAGTTATTAAAATCGTTTGGAATATAACTTTGAAAGTATTGAAATTGGAGTAGTTTAAATTGATATTTCAAACATGGATTGAAATTGATGTAAAATTTAATATTTTATTGAGAATTTGAATTGGGAGGATTTGAAATTGGGTTTCGTTGATTTGGGAATTGAAATGGTTCTATAGTGTTGAAATGAAATAAATAGCAAGTTGATATAAATTTCCAATTTCAATTTTTTAATATAAGCTATTTTAAAAATATATTACTTTAAAGACTTTAATTATTAAGATTTCAAACTATCAAACTATTTTAACCTATATTAAATCATTTTAACCTATTTTAAACCATTTAATTTATCTTAAACTAATTAAACCATTTTAATTTGTTTTGAATATAATTAATCTATGTTAAAGCTATTAAATCTATTTTTAATTATATTTACCTATTTTAAATCTATCTTAAATCCATCTAAAAATATTTTTTAAAAATTAAATCTATTTTTACTATTTAAATTATTCAATCTATTTAAACTATTTTTAAACTACTAATACTGTTTATGATTTACTAAACTATTTCTAAAATTTGAGACTGTGTAAAGTTGAAGTATTATATTTAAATCCTTGATGATGTTATAACCTAAGTTGGAATTTAAATGTCATAATAAATTGAATATGATGATTTTGAACTATGGATTTAACCTAATTGGAAATATGATTTTTGAAAGAAATTATGATTTTGGAAAAGATATGATTTAAAAGGGTGAATATGATTTCAAAGTGAATATGATTTCGAAAGTAATATGGCTTTGAGAATATGATATTTTGTTATAAATTGTGAATTGACTTTTGAAATGTAAAAGAACCATCCATGTGTAATCAGCAATTGGTTGTTAATGAGACCAGAATCGGATATTGACATACTTTCTGCCAGTACCAAAAACCACATTAACAACTATGTACGTGGTGGAGATTCCAGAAATGAAGTAGGATGGTTTGGTGAACGATTTCTGTATAGGTATGGCGTGACCCCGACTCCCGTGAGTCAGCTTAGATGTGACTAAAACTGGAGCCATGCCAGGCCAAGTGAGGTCATTCCTCCTATCGGGCACATTTCTTTGACGCCATTCTATTACTTTGTGATTAATTTGGTGGCCACCCTTGATTTAGGAGGTAGTAGCTGCTATGTGTTACCTCCAGTCCGAATCCGCAATTGGTATATCTACCCTGGCATCGCCTTGAGTGCTGCGTTCACATGCCTTATCGCGCCTTCTACGAGTTTGTTTTGTACTATACCTGTGAAGTGCCCTTTGGATAAACCTCCAGTTTATGGAGGAGCGTACGGTACTGTATAGACTAGGGGAATATATTAAAATGTGTTAAGGGAGATATGGGTAACACTTTAACGCTATTTTAATACTTTTACTTTACTGTAGATGTATTATAGTAGCATATTGTACTACATAGTATATAGTTTAATGGATCTTTAGGAGGTGTAAATTTCGAACATCTCTTAAGTTATTGCACTCACGTTAGACACTGGATAGGAGATGTCAAACCTCGTAAACATCTCTGACACCGTTACATGCATATTTACTATTGATTTAACTTACCCAAGAACTTTTAGTTCTGACCCGAATATTTTTTCTTTTCAATTTGCTCGGGTCAGCCTGAGCATTTCAGGGTTGAAAACCTTAATTCTGGAGGATAGAGACGAAGATTTTGTACTATTATTACTTATTATATGTATTCTACTGCATCATGTTGTTCCCCTGTATTTATTTATTTATTCTTGTTGTCTGCAACTCTGATTCTGTATTAATAAAATCAAATTTATTTGTAAGCAGCTCCATGTACTGTTATTTGATTATTTTATTTTGTTATTCCGCTACGAGAATCTGTATTTGTTTTATTTCTTTCTCTTTTTTTATGTACCCCATAACAATCTGCCCTTTTGAATGGTTTGAGTCTGGCATGTGTGTCTACTTAAAAAGTCCAAAAAGGCTAGTCGTTACAGTTGGTACCAGTGCTTTGGTTTAGCTATAACCTTAGCTTTGTGGGGTCTGACACTTTAGAAATAGGGTAGTAATACCCTAGATTGAGTCGCTAAGAGTATATATATGAGAGAGCATATTTTTAATGTCGTAAAAGATTTTTGTATTGTGTTAATTTGTTTTGTTTCATATTTATAAATTTTGGTCGGTGCATAGGATGCTATAACATCGATAGGGATTCTAAACACTTAATATGGCAGACCGACACAATATTTGTTTTCAAATATAGGCGAATGAAATAATTTTGCCTATTATATATAAAATAATAAATTTTATAACTGATATAGTTGGTTGTTATATAATTGGTTGTTAGATAGTGAACTTTTATAAATACTGATGGAAAATAATATTTACAAATGAAATGTATATAATTTGGAATTTGGGAACTTAAAGCTCTAGGATTTTGAAAATTTCTTTCGAATGATTTTGGAATATAATATTAGTATTATTTAGAAGTATTTTCTAATATAAGTATTTTAAGATGATTTAAAAGGAATGTTTGGAAAAAATTTTAAAAGGAAATAAGTTCTATACTCCCCCTAACTATCGTGGGAAAACAATTTCGTTGATGAGTGCACGCATCACCGACATTCATTTTCGTGTCTCAAAATGGGAAGACCATTGTAGTAGTTTACTACACGTTTGTTTAAACCAATAAATATTAATTTTATTTCCTCAATATGATTTGATATATACAAAAGCTATGAGTATATATATTTATATATTATTTTAATAGATTTAAAATGAACCGGCATTTAGTTCTCAAATTTCTATAAATTAGAGATTTCAAATTATTGTAATGAAATGAAATCTTAAGTACTGGAACTTTTGAAATGAAAATAAGAAATTGAATGCCAAGTTATTGATGAAATGTACAAGAATTGAAAACTTGAAACTTGTAAATCAAAAGAATGTGAAATCTGAAAGATATGATTATTGAACATTTTTGCTAATTAAAATAAATAAGATAAACTTGTGTGTAATGAAATATTATACAAGTAAAAACTTAAGTAATGAAAGTGCTAGATGGAATTTCTTCTATAAATAAGAACTTTGATATTGTAGTTGTTATAAACTTAAGTTATAATTGAAGTGATGCTAAAAAAAATGTAATAGAAAAATGAGTACTGTAAGAGTGTGATTATAAACTAAAGTTAATGAATTGATATGCTAAAAAATTATTTTGCACATGAATACTATAAATAAATGAGCATAAATTTAAGTAAATGTTTGAGGTTATTTATAATTAAAATAACTGGAAAAGATGAATAATGTAAGTAAATGGTTATGGACTTAAGTTAAAATTCGAAGTTATTTATAATTGACACTATATTAAATTAAATGGTTATAACTTCAGAAAAGTTGAAGTGATTCAAAACATAGATTTATTATTCAATGACATTATATAGGAAATTAATGTAGATTAAAAGGTATGAAACTTAAGTATGAACTTATGCACTAATGGATATTAATATCTAATGGAAATCAAGTATATTGATAAATTAATGTAAATTAAACTGCAATAAAATGTAGGTAATATTCGAACAATGAATCCAGTGATTATTATAAACAATTGAATGGAAATAACTTATTGTAAGAAAAAGAATGTAAAGTAATAAAAAGAAATTGACATTATATGAATAAATGAAAAATGAATTTTTTAAGCAATAAATGAAAATAAATGAAAGTAAGTACTAAGTAAATGAATGTGTTATTTACAAAGAAACCTATATAGTACTTTAAGAATTGATATACATATGTTTAAAATGTGTGCCTTAGTAACATATGTAAGAGAATGTAGAAACATATGTGAATAAATGAATGTAAATAAATGGAATTAAGTATTATGTGAATGAATGGGAATTGAATTTATGTAAGAAATAAAATGTAAATTAAAGAAAATAATCACTATAAGAATGAAAATAAACAAATAATAAATGTTGTGAAAGGAAATTTATAAGAATAAACTTAAACAATAATTGGAATTTGTTGTTTGTTTGGTGTTTGGATTGTTTGGGAAAGGATACCTCTAATTGTTTGGATATATGAATAATCTATTGAGTTTTATCTAAGACGGTTGAGTATATGTTATACTTAGTAGTTACTTGTTATTTTATACGTTTAAAAGTTTCTGAACACGAACAAACCATTTTTTTGCTTGCTACAGATGGATGGTTGATTTCTTTGATCGCATGTGATGATTGTACACCTTTGGTTGCAAGTGCTTGTTTTTATGTTGTTTGCAAGTGAGTATTGTATGCTGAGTTAATTTGTTTATTTATTTATTGAGACAACTTAAATACTTCACTTTTATATAATTATTAACCTCCTTTGAATTATATAAGTGAAATACAGGTTATGGACGCAATTGCTACTGCTTTTGGTTTCATATAATAAGCGTTGTTTTCCCACATATAGGTACGTTCTCAGATTACGGTTTTCTAGCGATATTATAATGTTTTCCCGTGGTTTGGGATATGTTATTTTGAAAAATATGATACGTATTGTTATTATTGATATTATCATTTCACCCAGACCTCTCTGTACAAAGGAGACTCTGCCGAAATTTTCCATGAATTTTGGACTCAGAAATTTTGTAAAGTGTTTTCAAACTTTTGTTGACTTGAATATAAAAGGATTTAATGGTTATAAATTTATATATTTTATTGAAATTATTTAATTTTGAAAATTAATTGCTTTAAAATTAAATATTTTGAATAATATATATTGATTACTTAATTTCTTCTTTTCCCTTCTTTTTGCTTTTCGAGGATGAATAGTTTTAAATGGGGGAGAGTGTAACGACCCGTAATTTTCGATAATTAAAAATAGTTATTTTAATATGGTTTTGTGATTAAATATTGGAAGAAATAAAAATTTGTGATATAATAATGAAATAATAACTAAAATTGAAATGTAACAATGTTAATTAAAGTTTCATTAACAATTAGAATGAAATTCCAATTATTTGAAATAATTTAAATGTTATACTTGGTTATAAAGTGAATATAGAAAAACAAATGTAAATATTGAAATAATTAATGAAATAATATATAATTAATGATAATTGAGTAAAATCAGTGTTAGATAAGTAATTGTAACGTTTACTTGTAAATAATGAACTTATAAGTGCGACTAAAAGTTAGTGGTAACAATTAATATATGTTACCTATTTATTTAGTCTGTTAAATTTAAATTGGAAATCAATTTTAAATGAATGCAAATAAAAAGATAATGGTAACAATTAATAAATGTTACCTATTTATTTAGTCTGTTAAATTCAAATTAGAGTATATTAACATAATGAAATGTAAAACAAATGTTAACTATGTTTATAGAGTAATGATGGATTTAATAAAAAGATTGAAATTGAATAAAATCAATTTATTGGAATTAAATTTTAATTAATAGGATTAATGACAGTTGAAATTGAACACTGTAATTATTGAAATAATTAACACTGAATTGATATGTAAACTTATTTTAATTTATTATAAATGTTTTTGCAATCAAAAATGATAAAAATCTTCTAGTTTATAAATATTGAATTAAAAGGTGATTAATTAATTTAGTATTAATTTATTTAATCAACGTGAAAATAGCCATTTTAGCCACTGACTCGGATTTCGACGAAACCACTTTTATCAGATATATAATGGTGAATTATTGTAGGATTTTAAGTTTCATAGTGATCAGGTTTGTCGTTTAATCGTACGGGCTCAAAACGCCTAGAAATCAATTTAATTAAAATCAGTTGAAATCAATTTGAAATAAGCTGATTTTAACATAACTTCTTCATATCATGGAATTAGGACTTGAAACCTATTCCATTGAGTTTAAAAACATTGAAAACATCTATTTTGATATATGGGATGACCCATTTTCGTTCCGGAGACAGAACGGGCTTTTCAGGTCGTTTATCGTCCAAAATCCAAATCAAATCTTGTCCGTTCTTTCTATTTTCTGACCTACCTATAAATAGCCCGTTATAAACCCTACCTATTTCTTATTCCATTTTTCTGTACGTACAATTTCATATGTCAACCTCTCCATCTACATGACAAATGAACAAAATGCCAATTCAATTCCAAATCAAATATCAAATCGAAAAATTGGAACTCCTCAAACTATATCATATTTATATCATTTTGAAGCTCTTGACGAGCGCAAGTCAATTTTGCTGTTCATTTTTTGATCTAGGTTTCTGTGTGGCCAGAATTGGTTGACTAAGTTCCAGCCATTCATTGTAAGGCTTCTCGATCAACGGTGGATCTTCATTGATGGTTCGATTGGAGGGTGTTGTTGTGCAAAGGTCGACTAGGGCTTTCGATCCATACGGCTACTTCGGTCGGAAGGTGATCAATTTCGCTAGAAATCGAGGGTGTATGGCCAATTTTGGTTTAATGGCGCGAGTATCGAGGAGCGTCGGGATTGACGTGGAGGCTATGGGAGGAGGCGGTTTGGCTTAGTGAGTGTCGTGGCAATCTCCGATCACGTTGTAGTCGAACGACGGAGGCATGAAAATTGATCGAAGATGCGCGTGCATTGGCAGCTGCTATTGGGATTAGGGTTTTGATCGAGCTTGAACAATGGTGACGTGTTCGAGTCTGGTATGTGTTCCTCCTTTTCTTTTCTTTTTTTCTTTTAAAAATATATCGTATAACTTCTAATCGACATATCTTTTGCATACGAACTCGAATTCATGCACGGTTTCTTCCGCTAGGATCATGTCGAAATTTCTGACATTTTGACGTTGGTTTGGATGAATATTGAGACTGTTTGAATTTGGAACATAAATTGGATTTTAATTCGATTTAAAATCGAAGGTGAGTGTTTTAACCTGCTCACAACTTCTAAAATTTCTTATTTTAGTTAAGTTAATTTTACAATGTCATTAGGAATTTATTAATGGCTGTTTGGAATTTTTAAATTGTTGTTCCTGTTAATTTGAATTTATTTTGAATTAAATTGTCATTTAATTTATTATTGAATTTAACTTGCCAGTTAATTACCTGTATATAATATTCTTTTAATTGTTGATATTTATTGGTCAAATTGGATGATAATTATGACGGTTGTTTGATTTTTAATATTGGATGATCTATCAGATTTATAAAATGCTATCACTCTGTAGGTTCCCTTAGTTATTATTTGGAAAATCACTATGAGTTGAAATGATATATACTGGAGCGATCTATAGATTGGGGAAAAATCGTTATGGGTTGAAATGATAGACTCAAGCGATTTTATGGATTTTTATTTAAATTCACGTTTGCGGTTTAAAATTATATATAACCGTAAAATTCTAAATTGCGGATTGAAATGACAAATATCTGTATCACTTGACCCTAGGGTAGTGGATAATATACGGACACCAAATTTGGTTAAATTAAACGATTTTTGAATCTTAATTTTGTGAATTTAGTTAAAACATATTTGGAAATAGAATTTGATTTATATAAATTGAAATCATTATCAAAATCCAAGTCTTATGTTAAAAATAGGAATTGGTTTAAAGGAATTGTTTAAAGGAATTAAGTTGAAACTTTAAGGTTGATTTTGAAGTATAATTGGAAATTATTGGAATTGAGTTACTAAAATTGTAACTACCCAGAGTTTTTGATCCCGAAAATTCCAGATAGTTAGGGAAAAAAGAAAGAGATAGAAGAAGAAATAGAAAACAAATCACAGATTCTCACATTCGCAGCAGATCAAAATATAATATCAAATAAAATAGCAGTTATACAAAGAAAAACTACATCAGTTAATTTCCATCAATACATCAGAGCTACAACATTTTCACAAAACACTGGACAGTCAAAATCAACATGTCCTAGATAAACTACAATATATCACAGCGGAATACACTCCATACATTCCTGCCATCCAACTCGCCTCCTGAGCTATAGAACGTCCTTACCAAAAAATCTGTAAGACTCAGTCTGACCTGAGCATTACATCAAAGTAACACCCTGGTCAGGCTGGAAACCAGCGTGAGTAAACCCATATAATATGAAATACCAAGCTATAACATATGTGAATATCAGGGTAACTCGTATCCTTTACGAGTTCTCATAGTCAACATTTATCACATAATAGTTTCAGGTTAAATATCTGTATTACACAATTCATTCCCTTCCAGCCTGTTTAATACCACATATCGAATTTATAAAAAAATTTGTAGATTACAAATCGAAGAGGTTCCCGGTATTTACTGATACCCGACTCCGGTCTCTTCGAATCTCGTGTCATATTAACCCAAGTTATTCAATTAAATACAATTCAACTTTAAATACAGGATGTCACTTTTTACACAGCAATTCATCATTGATAGATAACAGCATATCACTATCCACCCAAACATATCATATCACAAAACATTTCATATCAGAGATATCAACTAATTAAAGGCATTGAACATCATTCAATCATTCATAAGCAAGATTGATCACTTCAAAAATTAATATAATTTTTCTCTAATTAAATTAATTACTAATATTTAATCACTTAGATTTCCTTTACTTAACATTATTTATTTACAATAATTAATCATCTTTTTAATTATCCATCTTAATTAATCATCCTTGATTAATTATACTTTAATTACATGAAGTAAATAGCCTTTAATTAATTTCACAAATTAATTATCCTTAACCATTCACAGTAATTATCCTTAATTAATTATTCAAATTAATTATCTTATAACCACCTACATTGATTAACTATCCTTTAATTAATCACGCTCATTAATTAACTAACCATTAATTAATTTCCTTAATTAATCAATCCTTTAATAAATTACACCAAGTAATTAATCCTTAATTACTTCCATTAAGTAATTATCCCATTGGTTAGATATCCTCAATTAATTAATCTTTAATTACTAATTAAATTAATTAATCGTTAATAAATGTTTGAGATTTTCTGCAAATTAAGGGCAGCCTAAGCACCTCCTGTTCATCTTCTTGCTTCCTCTGAATTAAAAGCTTATTCCTCCTCAAAAAAAAAAAATCTATTTGCTTCCGCATCCACAGCGCTAATAAATTACAGCAAGTATATTAGCCGTTATCTAACCTTAATAAATTTTCAGCTTTTCATTAATTAACCTTAATGAAGATAAAAAAATATGTAATTTATTAGCGCTGTGGATGCAGAAGCAAATATATTTCATTAATTAACCTTAACGAAGATTAAAAAAAAAGAGTAACCGAGCTCTCAAAAAATCGGACCTACCCCCCGTTTTGGTATCGGAGCATGGTTTATCCTTGAACAGTAAAACAAGTTTGGTATTACTAATAAGTCTAACTCAGGTAGCCAGGAGGAGCGTAAAACCTAATAAGGTTAGATAACGGCTAATATAAAACTTTGCTTACCCACAAGGAGACAATCAAGCTCAAAATCAAAACAAAGTTAATAACGTATTGTACGATATGTTTTTTTTTTAAAAAAAGTTTAAGTTGTTATTCTTAAATAAAAAACTGAGGAATGAGTAATTAATTTATGAAGTTAAGAAGGTGACCCTTTCGAAATAGATTTTCAACACTCAGCTAAACGCCTGCAATATTTAAATTTAGAATACTCTTTTAAAGAAAGAAATATTGTCAGTCTAGACAAATATAAGTTTCCTTAAACAGCAATTTGGTCATCAGTTACACGGTAATAACATCTAATTAAATAGTATTGTAGACTTTCTAATCAGCCAAGCAGGTAATCTCGAAACCCATAATAACATAATAACTAGAGCAATAAATAACCTAACAGAAACTACTAAGGAGAAAAACAAAATTTTAAAACAGATTAGTTCCAATTTAGACTTTCTTAAAGATCAAAACAATACTATTCAAAACCAGCTAGTTCACATAAGAAAGAGTATACCTATTAAAGACGATATAATCCAGCTTAAATTTTTGCTAGAAACTAATAAACCAGAACATTTAGAAATCGAATCAAAAAGAATATTAGAAGATTTACGAAGACAGACAAGTAACTTTGATCATAAGATTAAAAAAGTAGAACAAGTAATCGACGAAATAAAAAGGGTAGTACCAAGTTAATGAACAAAGAACTAATAGAAGCAAAAAAGAAAGCGGACGAATTTAAAGCAGAAAATAACTTACGACCAGTTCCCGACCAAGGCTTTTCTAGATATTCCGGACATAGTCAATCAGACCAAGAATATCAACATTTATTCAAAATTTTGATAAGCCTAAATCTTCAGTTAATTGACAAGGTCAATCAGCTAACAGAAAAGGTAAATAATCTATCAGTAGGAAGAGATTGTCAACATTTACAAATAATAACAAAAAAGCCAGGACAACTTTACAAATTTTGGAAACCAAGACAATGAATTTACAACCAGAAGCAGGATCTAGTAGAGCCTTAACAAGACGTAATTCCACTAGTATGACTAGAGATGAAATATCAAATATCATATCTATATTTAATAGAAAGAAAGATAAAAAAATAATACAACTTGATGAAGAAATAGATGTAGACAAAAATTTAGGAATATACAATAACCATCTGCTAGATGTATTGAATCCAAAGGTGTTATATCAAACAAGAATGATGAATTTAAACACTACCTTAATAAGAAGTACCCGCGAAGAAGAACTTAGAATAGTAGACAACAGTGAAATGATTAATATAATTTCCCCAGAAACAATAGAAAAATTAAAGAACATGGGAAAAAGATTTTTCCATTTAGGTCTAATTGTAATAGGAATAAAGGCATTAACTAGAAAAGGTTTAGGAACCAAGTTGTTAACCTTAATCCTAGATAAGTCATGGACTTCGGATATAGAAAAGGTATTAATATCAGGAATGGAAGTGGATTTAAACAATAATTCCGCTCTTATATATTGTGTACCAGACATTATTAAAAGTAAAAATGATCTAGGAAATCTAAAAATGGGATTTCAAGAAAAAGGATTCGAAGGATATATTGGAAAGAACTTTATTATCAGTATAGGGTTATTAGGAAAAGCATCAAATAGATCAAGTATGAAGTTTAAGTTAAATTTAACAGGAATAGTGCAAAACATAGCAAGTAAAGGCATTCAAATGATCGAACCTAGAAGAATTAATCCAGAAGATTTTGCAGGACTCGAATGGTCTTTAAAAGATTTTGTCACTAATGATAAAACATTACTAGTTCCAGAATCACACATTATATGTAAAAATCAATTTAACGAACCAAGTATTAGGTTTAATAATTATAAAACAAAACAATCCGAAATAGAACAACATAGTGACGAAGAGACAGAATATAATAACTTAAATTGGCCAATTTATGATGAATATGATAGTGACATAGAACTAGAATATGATGAACTAGAAGACGTAATCGGATACTTACCAATCGACAAGGAAATAATACAACAGATAGATGAAACTCAAATAGAAGACGATTTTATTAAAGAAATTGAAAAATTAGAAACAGGATTTAAAACAGAAACAAAAATATCCCTAATAGAAATAATGAATAAAAGGTTAACAGTTGAAAATGTAAGAGAAGAAATTGATAATATGATAATACAGTGTATGATGAATCTCCAAATGGATTATCAAACAGCATTTAACACATTGAGTGAATACTATAATTTAGCATTAGTAGATGACATAAGTGCAGGAAAAATTCCTTTGAGTGATATATACACTCAAAAAATTGAAACAAATTATCAAGATTCAATGATTACAGAAGCATCATCAAGTAAACGACCAAGAAGTGAATTCACAAGACCAGGAGTAGGATATGATGAAAAAACATTTGAAAGAGAACCATGCAATCCCCCTAGTATTAGTTATACAGAAGGAAACACCAAAATAGGAAAAGGAAGTAGAAAATCATATACAAAGATTTATAGTTCTAATATGCTACCATTAGAAAATCAAAGTCCTCAATTATGGCCAGACGAAATATTAATTTGGGAGCAAAATGTCATACGCTACTGGGAAGTTAATAAACGAGGAGATATGGACATGCTTGCAGTACTAGAAACCACTTTAGGCCCAATGGCTCTAGGCATATATCAGAGTTTTAAAGCAATAAATCCAGAAGAAATAACTAGACAAAAATCATTAGGAGATAATCCATATAATTTTACATCAATGATTCGAACAATAATAATTGGTATAGATCCAGCTAAAGGAAATACAACGTTACAAGATACAGCCATAAGAAATCTAGAACAATTAAGCATTAGTGATTTTAAATATATTAAGGAATTTAGCCAAGATTTTGCAACAATGATAGCACAAACAGGTAAGGCCTTTGATGACGAATTATGTGACAGATATTTTACAAAATTACCAGGAGATCTAGGACGAAATATACATAAAGAATGGAAGGATAATCATGGAACAGAACATGGATTAGGCATAGGAATTAGAATTACTTTTTTTTTCGAAAATTAGAAGAACTATGTAAAGAAGCCACTATGCAAGAAAAAATCAAAAGACAAGCATGGGCATTTTGTAAAACAGCAATATATACACCACAAGCCTATGGATACAAAAGGAGAAAAAAGTTTTTAAGAAAATCAGTGAAATATGACAGGCATAAGCATAGTAAATATGTTAAAAAATGGAGACCATATACTAAAAAATGTACATGCTACATATGTGGTGATCCAAATCATTTAGCCAAGAAATGTCCAAATAGAGCAAACAATCAATATAGAGCTAATCTAGTAGACGAATTAGGAGAGTACGATCTACAGAGTATAAATGATAATTCTGACAATGAATCTATTTACAGTATAGTTTCAGAAGAAGACAATAACCATCCTGATCCTATAACCTATACCCTAATGAATAGAGAAAACTGTTCGCATGAATGGATACAAAGTAAGGGAAGCGATCACATACCCTGCTACAATTGCAATAGATACCCAGCAATTAATAAAAGATTTCAATGTAATGAATGTTACAAAGAAATATGTTTTTTATGTGCTAAACAGATTTTTAACATAGAATTAATCAAAAAAGAAATAGAAGTACCAAAAAATAGTTTCTTACAAGAAAGAGTAGACAAACATGAAGTTCAAATAAGATTACTTCAATACGAATTAAATGAAATAAAACAAGAATTAGCAAACTTAAAAAGGAAAGATACAGGAGAAGAAGTAATAACTGAGGTAAATGAAGAAAACTTCCAACAAACAACAGAAATAATTCAAGTAAAAGAATTTTCAACAACCCTACTAACCCTAGAATGTAAACTATGGTTTGATAACAAAAATTTTATAACTACAACAACTATAATAGACACCGGTAGTACAAAAAGCCTAATAGCACATAAATTAATTACCAAAGAATTCCAAGTACCTTTAACATATAAACTATTCTCTAAAACAGTTGAACAACGAATTATGCAATTAAAATATAAATTACCTGATAATACGCAAATCCAATTTAAAGACTTTTCTGGTAATTACAGTAGTAAATATGATTTAGGACAAACAAATATTACTCCACCTGAAATAAATAGCTCTGAATTTTTATTAGGCCTCAATTTTATTTTAAATCTTAATGGTAGTATTTCCGTTTGTAAAAATAGCATTACATTTAATAGAAATACATATACTTTACCCACCAACTTTTACTAAACAAATCAAAGTTGCTGCAAAAGCGTGGTGGTACCCCTGAATTAGATTTTTACAAACAACCTAACCACAAAAAATTCTTGTCAAATGACGAAAAACTAGAAGCCTTTAGTTTGTTAGCACAAGAGAAAGCAAAAACACTAGAAAAAGGACCAGATATTTTTGATTCAATTAATTATCCATTAATTCAAAAATTAGAAAAACTAGGCCTTATAGGTGATGACATTACCAAAAGAAAAATATAGTATGTAGCAAAAATAAGGATAAAAAACCCAGATATAACAATAAGAACAGCAAATATAGAATATTCACCTGCAGATGTTATAGAGTTTAAAATCCAAATACAAGAAATGTTAAAACAAAACTTAATCAGAAAATCAGAAAGTCCCCATAGATCAGTTGCGTTTATTGTTAGAAATCATGCTGAAGTTAGCAGAGGAAAACCTCGAATAGTATATAATTATAAAAGACTTAATGACAACACGGAAGATGATGGCTATAATATTCCAAATAAAGACACTTTAATAAATCTGATCCAAAACAAGAATTTTTTTAGCAAATTCGATTTAAAATCAGGATATAATCAGCTACAGTTAGAAGAAACCTTTAAACCATGGACTGCATTTACATGTTCAAAAGGACATTTCGAATGTTCTAAGCTTCGGATTAAAAACAGCCCTAGCAGTTTTCCAAAGATTTATGGACAGTATATTTAAAAAAATATGACTTTTGTTTAGTATATATTGATGACATCCTAATAGCTAGTAATACAATTCAAGTACATGAGTATCATTTAAAAACAGTTTTTGATGAAATACTAAAAAACAAAATAGTAATCTCAAAAAAGAAAATGGAATTATTTAAGAGAAAAATTTCCTTTTTAGGACTAGAAATTGGAAATGGTAAAATAGAATTGCAACCACATATTTCCCAAAAGATCTTAGAATTTTCCAGACAAACTAGATAGTATAAAAAAGATTCAAGCATTTTTAGGTTTAGTAAATTATGCCAGAAAGTTTAACCCAAATCTTGCCAAACTAGTAGGACCATTATACGGGTAAATATCCAAAAGTGGAGAAATAAGATTCAATAATGAAGATATTAAGTTAATAAAAACAATTAAAGAAGAAGTTAAACGGATTAAACCATTAGAACTTCCATTAACCACAGATTATATTATAATTGAATGTGATGGATGCAAAGAAGGATGGGGTGCTATCCTTATTTGCAAACCAAACAAATTTGCAGCAAAATCAGAAGAAAAAATAGCATCATACGCTAGTGGCACATTCAGTAAAATTGGGCAAAACTGGACCAGTATAGATTTTGAAATACAAGCTCTTATTAATGCATTAGACAAGTTTAAGATACATTTAACTAAAGAATTTACTGTTAGAACAGATTGTGAAGCCATAGTTGAATTCATCAATAATGAAAATTCAAAAAAGATAAACAAAACTAGATGGTTAAATTTACAAAATTTAATCCAAGGATGCGGCTATAAACTCATTTTTGAACACATAAAGGGAAAGGACAACCATTTAGCGGATTTACTTTCCAGGCAATTAGCTAAATGCTTTTTGCATTATTTCCAGGTAACAATGATGAATGCAGAAGTAAAAACAGAGACTAAAGAGGCTAACACCTCTCCAAATATTCAAAAGACAGAAAAGGAGGTTAAAACCCCTACAATGCCAAGTAGTTCACAAATACCATGTAGCTCACAAACAAATTTAACACCAGCAAATGCTTTCAAAATTCCCACAATGACCTTTGGCCAATATAATATAGATATTTTCCAAGATAATGACCCGAGAAAATTCAGGCCTATAGTTAGAATTACAGATAAATCACAACAATGCCTGTTAGACCATTTATGGAATTTAAAAACAGTAGACACAGACCGTAAACGCAAAATGATTTTGGCAAATTGTTTTGCAAATTATTTTTCGAAAATACAACAAAAGCCATTATCAAAGAACTTTTCCTGCTACGTAGTCTTTGAAGGGCTATATGTTGGCATTTTTAAACACTTTAGTCAGGTTCAGAATTCAGTTCAACATTATCCTAATCCAAGATTTAGAGGATTTTACTCTTTAAATAGGTAGCCAGACAGCAACTGGGTCTAAATTTCTACATAGATCCACAATGTCAACAATCCTATTCCCAGGTTACAACCTCGATACCAAGATCTCCATAACATATGATGAATGACCAGGCGGCGCAAATCTATACCCTGCAAGCTCAGTTAAACCAAAGCCAGCAACAGTCGTTTTTACTTCAGAACAAAATTAAAGAATTAGAAGACTGTAGAAGAGAGCTAGCTTATATACAACAAACAAATCAGCACTATGAAACCAGAATCTTTACTCTAGCCAGAGAGGTAAGACAGCTAAAGCAGGAAACAAGCATCCCTAGTACAACTTTATCCTATGACCAGCTCCAAGCCATGCTCAAACTCAAACCTAGAAAAGCAATAAAACCATTATATGATAAATGCCCTGATCTAGAAATCAGAATTAATGAACTAGTAGCACAAAGATGGAAAGAGCAAATGCAGATGTTACAAGACAAGCTAAAAGAGTGGACAGAAAATTCGCCAGGAGGATGCAAGGTGGTACAGGATTGTAGATCCAACATGCTAAGAGCAAGGATAGACTTTGACCTAACTCCAATAAGCTTTGACACCATAATAGCATTATTCGACCATGGTATGCTTTCAAGACTTAAACTCAATATAGACTGTAATACAGAATACCTAGATATGTTCGGATGGAAGCTAAGCCTAATACTTCACAGCAAGCTCTCGTTTGGAAATCCAGTTACATTGCATATAAATTCTACTTGCCTAAAGTTTTTGTTTGATAACAAAAAAACAGAAAGGCCAGATAAACACAGAATTTCCATTTTTGTTAATAAAAATTTACAGCCTTATGCAGTTCCTCAAGGAGCACAGATTTATGAACGAAAGCCAATCTGGTTCCACAGTCATAGGCCATGGGAATTTCACCAGAGGGAGGAATTATTATCACTGCCATCCCATTGGCATGAACTCTATTTATATGCTGAAACAACCACAAAACAAATATGGGGCTCCACAGGTTTAAAATATCTACTACCATTTTCTCCAATTGACAGTTTTGACCCGCAGAGACATGTAATCATATTTGCAGAGGACAGTGATCTAGAAGCCATGGAAGACACAAGTGACATCATGGATGATGATTCTGACGACTTATCCATACCGTCCACCCATAGAGAAGCATAAAGTATTAAGAAGTTTCCACACTAAATCCAGCACATGCAGAAGATTCCAGCACTAAAATAAAGTAATACCAGTCAGCCAGCTTTATGTCATTTATGCCAGCATTGCACTTTTGCAATAATGTATTTTGCCAGCTTTGTACTTTTATGATATGAAGTGTCCTGTAAAAGTTAGTAGGTGTAGGTAAATAAATGATCGGACTTACCGGCTAAATAGCCTATATAAGGCAATTATGTATGCAGTTGTAACATATCGAAGTGAATATATAAATCTTTGAGCTTTTCTGCAAATTAATGGCAGCCTAAGCACCTCCTGTTCATCTTCTTGCTTCCTCTAAATTAAAAGCTTATTCCTCCTCAAAAAATAATAATATATATTTGCTTCCGCATCCACAACGCGTCTCCAGAACTACTCCGCTCCGCCGCAAAGAAGCTAAGGCTTTCTCGACTCTATTCAAACAAGGAAAACACCAGGTATGAATATCCTTGACTTGGTATATTTCTTGATTTCTGTATTACGAGTAATTATATTTTATATAGCGGGTTATGTTTTTGGTCTATTCGTAAATTTGGTTGAAGAACTTTTAATATTATATGACCAACGAAAAAAAAAGAGTAACCTCCTTTTCATCATCTTGCTTCCGCTGAATTAAAAGCTTATTCCTCCTCAAAAAAAAAATCTATTTGCTTCCGCATCCACAGCGCGTCTCCAGAACTACTACGCTCCGCCGCAAAGAAGCTAAGGCTTTCTCCACTCTATTCAAACAAGGAAAACACCAGGTATGGATATCCTTGACTTGGTATATTTCTTGATTTCTGTATTACGAGTAATTATATTTTATATAGCGGGTTATGTTTTTGGTCTATTCGTAAATATGGTTGAAGAACTTTTAATATTATAGGACCAACCAAAATAAAATAAAAAAAGAAAGAAGAAAAAGAAAAGAGTAACCTCATGTTTATCTTCTTGCTTCCTCTGAATTAAAAGCTTATTCCTCAGCAAAAAAAAAGAGTAACCTCCTGTTCATCTTCTTGCTCAAAGATTCATTAATTTCTATTAACTAACTTATAATTCTAAACTATTGATTAATTAATCCTTTATTAATCAACTTTAATAACTTTCCTTAATTAATTAATCTTTAGCTAATAACCAATCAAATAAAAAAATAAATCTTAATTACCCAAACCTTAACTAATTTTAAGACAATTCATTTATCTTCATTACTTTCTTAATCATTATCAGAATTAGTAAACTTTGGAATTAATTATCATTAACTTAAAAAGCATTAAGTTTAATTAAAAATTTTAAACACTTAATCTTTCAATTAAAATACTTAATTATCTGAATAATTAAGCTTTTAAAAACATCTTAAGGATAAACTTAGATAACCTAAAATAAATTTTCAACTTTAATCAAAAAACATTTAATAATCAATTACTATTTAAAGGAAATAGTTTTTAAATTAACTAGTTTAAAAACTTGACTTCGATAAATTTAAAGCTTTGAAAATAAAATTACCTTACCCGGGTAAATCCAGGATCTACTAGACTAACACTCGAGTTACCTAAACTTTTCCCCGAGCTTCCTCTTTATTAATTAAAACTTAGTTTAAATTTAAAAAAAAAACTGTTATACTAAAACACTCTTGTATACTCCAAACAATCCCAAGCTAAACTTTAAGGCAAACCTATGCTTTTCCCGAGCCCTACCCGAAGTCACCTCCTCTACTTCCAGAGCTTCAACAACTACAGACACACGACAACACCGTGCATGTGTACAGATGGTTGGAACGTCTCCGACCATCGCCACTACCTTCGACAATTCGATCTCGATCTCACTATACGATAACAATCATCCGTGCTTGGAATTGATCACGAAAACGAAATCGAGCCAGTAAACCCAAACTTGGGAATGAACCATCACCCAAATTTCCTCCCCGTGCTGCCACCACCGGCTACCAGAAATGTCGACTATCCGAACATCACCTCACCATTGGTCTATGCACCAAATCCTCCTCAAGCGATCACCTCTGGTGATCCACCGACGTCGCACGAAACCCAGCAACCATCTCAACCAAATCAACACGCTGAACCCTAGATCTACCCCTCGTCGACACCTCGGTGGCTTAAAATTTTAGCGATCAATTTCCTCGAGATCGCTTACACCAGGCTATCTTCCACCATAATCTCGGAACCCCAAGTTGCATCGAACATTAGAGAATAGCAAAAACTCGCTTTCCGTTCAACGTTCATTATCTCATGAATGTCCAACCTAAAAATCGTGATTCTTCCTTTAAAAATCCTAATTTTTGAAGATAATTCAAATTATACACTTGAATTCACAAATCGATCACATTGAATTTTTGATATATAAAAGTTTTTACTGTAAATCTCACTCAGGTAGCCTTTAATTCAAAGTTTTATATTAACCGTTATTAGGTTTAATCGTGATTCTTCCTGGCTACCTGAGTTAGACTTATTAGTAATACCAAACTTGTTTTACTGTTCAAGGATAAACCATACCTGGAAGAGTGTAAAACCTAATAAGGTTAGATAACGGCTAATATAAAACTTTGATTACCCACAAGGACCTAAGCACCTCCTGTTCATCTTCTTCCTCCTGGTTAGAAAAATTGATTTTTTGATTTTGATCAAATTGAAAACCTATTAGAACAAGGCAGAGGTTTTGGTGTTCAGGCATGCACACAAATTTTCTATATACATATATAAACATTCAGCTTTAAAACAATCATGCAAACATAAATTCAAACATACATCACAGTCTACTTCAAACATTTACCACATGCATCAAATTTAAAATTGTTTTTAAGCTTAGTTTACGCGCCCGTAGAAGATAACTGAGGACAGGCCTTTGAAAATTTTGAAATTTGTTCTCGAATTTAAAATTGGAACTTGATGTACTTTGGTTTACATGGATCTTGAATCTTCTTGCTTTGCTCTGAACTTGATTGTTATGAGTTGAAGCTTGTTTGATTCTAGTTTGATTACTAGGTTTTGGATTGTTGTTGAGTTGCTTTGATTTTGTTTTCTGGTTTTAGGTTACAAGTTTTGTTCTCTATTTTTTGAGAATGAACGGATCGGGGAAAAATATAAAAAGAAAGGGATAGAGCTTTGAAAAAAAGAAAATAAATTACCCTTGTTCAATTGGCTTACAAATGTCATTAGCATGCCATAATCAATTTACACTTGTATTTAGATAAAAGCTTAAAATTACACTTGTAATTACATGAAACAATTTGTTTACGTTTAATGCATAGAATTAGCTTACATTTGTTATTTTGTGTATATATATATATATATTTGTATTGTAATGTAAATTTATTTTTATTTTATAAATACCTTAAGCGTTTTTAAATATTTTAACTTATCTTATATTTATCTATTTAATAATTACTTTCCTTGATTTATATAAATATGATCTTTTGAAGAAATTAATATAAAACAAGTTATATACTAATAAAATCATGTAAAATATATTTTTAAATGCAAATATTATATATGTTTATCTTTTGAGTTTCCTATTTAAATTCAATTTCAATTTAATATCCAATTTAAAATCAACTCATATATATATATATATATATATATTAAACAAACAATCATTATTATTTGTTTCACCTATAAATCATTGTTTAATAAATTAAATCCTATTGATTTCCAATTAACAGATATCTGAAAATCCAAGTTATTACATTCCTCCCCTCCTTGAATCTTTTCATCCTTGAAAAGGAATGAAACCAAAATTTGTTAAAATACTTAATATCAGTTAAATTTTCTCTTTGAAACATTTTTAGAACACTTTAAAATCTATATAATATTGCCAAAATAGTTTTTATAAAAATACTTTTATAACTCTATGTTTCAACAAGTTCATCCTCATTCTCACAGAAATTCGGTCATACGTTGATCGTACGTAGGACTGAAAATCTATAAGTACTTGGTAAACCAGTTTTGAACACCCACTGAAAATACTTGGAAAATAATTTTATTGAAAATATAGAAAACATTTTTTTTAAATAGAGGAAACATCTTTGGTGAGAATGCTCTGGAAATCATCGCCCCCATCCATGGTTGCAGTTAACCCAATGGTTACGTTGTCATCCCAGCAAAATCCATAGATAACTGTAGGCACTCCGGCCCCTCGATTATGCCATGGAACCAGCTACAGATCGCAGCTACATCTGGGGTTAAGTTGCTATCACAGCAAAAACCATATAACTGTAGACATCAGCACCCTCGAATTTCGCTGCCAAAAGAATGAAACTTCTCCTTTCGACCATAGATCGCAATCTACCAATGTTACGTTGCCTTCTTAGCAAAATCAAACGTAGACTGTTGACACTCACCTCTACACGATTTCCGCTTTGGTCCATAGTAGATTGTAGCCACATCGAGTTACAATGTCGTCACGGCATAACCCAAATGCCTCTGTAGGCATCAGCGCCCTCGACTTTCGCTACCCAATAATCCTCAGGAACTTCAGTTTGTCCGAACTTTCTCACATGATCCACTTTAGAACCCCCCTTAGGGCTCAAGGCAGTACAACCTATGGTACTCCTAAGAAGTTCATTTCTATGGAGCGCCTTTTTCTCCAGAGCCATTTTCAAAACACTTCATACTGTACACATAGTATCTACCAAATCGTATACCTAGTATGAATCTCATATAAATCTCCTTTCTCAAAATTGATTATCCCAAATCGATAATTCTCAAATTAGGCTTTCCAAATTTCCAAAGTTGATTTTTCTCAAAAATCAAAAGCCTTTCCAAATCCATATGCTCCTAGAACCCTTTTTCCAAATTCATTCTCATAAGATCCTTTATATATAGATATATATAATCTTGAAAAATCTTTGGATCATTTCAAACTTGTATAAATTCCTTTTCTATACTTCAAATACTTTCAAAAAACCCTTTTTATTCTGGCTATAGATTTAACAAGGGGAGTTTATCAATTATATATAACAAAGATATATAACTTTGTCTATGTCAAATCAATATTCAAAATTGATTACTCTATAAAGTCACTTACCATATTACTTACTTCCATAAAGTAAATTCTACCATAGAAATATCCAATTTCCACTTTATTTCATCATATATCTCACAAAAGATACCTTTTTATTTTCAAAAACCAATTTTACAGTTCTTATCCACAAATTTTCAATATCAAATTCATCCAAACCTGTACGATGTATACATATCATCCATGCGGTATATTAATCTAATCGCTCACTCGATCATACAATTTCACTTCCGAACTAGTATCGTCCACCCGACTTCCTAGTGCGGACTCAGATCTGGTTGCTTGATCAGAAACCGTCATTCTTCTTGCATAGTCATAACTATGATAGAGAATTCCCAGAACCAATCAAAAATCCATATCCAGGTTTGCCGGCGAAAATCGAGTGAAAAATCCCAACTCGGATCGAAATTCTATGCTCGAATCTGGATCAAATCATTATGTGAATAGAATAATATACGTACATCCTACATATTTATCTTCATTGATTATTTGCTAAATCAATCCTCCTTTCTATTCACATCCCCTTAAACTCTTATTTATTTATTCACAATTGCCTCAATCCCTATTTGGATTATCACCTTAATTCTTATTTCAAATGGGTATTTAATCATAAACATTTTGAACTCTCTCCAGCTTAAATTTAGAAAATAGCTTGAAAATTTTAAAAATAAATACGTAGTTGAAAAATAATTATTAGATTGTGAAATAGCTGTAAAATAGTTAAGTAATTGGAAAATAGTTGAAAAATAGTCAAATAGTTATAGAAATTTTAAATAATTGCAAAATAGTTGTAAAATAGTAATTAGTTATAAAGTAGTTGAAAAATAGTAATTAGTTTATAAAACAGTTGAAAATTGTTAAATAGTTCCAAAAATAATTGTAAAATAAGTATAAAATAGTTTGGCTTTAAAAAGAAAGATTGTATGTGGTAAATAGCTTTGGAAAAATAGATTTAAGAAAGTTTACACTAAAACAATTTATTTTAAAAAATAGTCTAGAGCCAAACTGTTCAACTTCCCAATCTCCATTCTCATCAATTCCATTTAAATTTACCCTTCCTTTTGAATTGATTCAATCCCAATCCAAGTTGAATTTTACCCTTAATTTCCTTTCAAATCCAAATCAAATTCCATTTGAATTTACTTATTCAACTTTAATCACAATCCCAAATTATTCAAATCAAATTTCAATTTGAATTAACTTCAAATTCCATTTCACTTTAAACCATATCGAATTATATAAATTCAAGTTAAATTTCAAGTGTTGATTTGATTCCTTTAAATCAAATTGATCTTTACTTTAATTTATCAATTAAATTCTTTAAACAATTTAATTCTGAGTTAAAATTTCAATTACTCCATTTTAAATTACCTTTACTTCTGCATAAACTTATTTCAAGGTTCAAATAATAATTCAAATCCTTTTCAACCTTTGAAATCCAATTTATTACCCAATTTCAACTTTTGAAACCAAATCTCAGAAATTTCAGTTTGAATTGATTTCAAATTCCATTTTCAAATAAAGAAAGTGATTTTATATTAGATCATACTGCCACAAAATATTTCATACATTGATAGAATGCACACTAGCAGTTTAAACATCACATCCATTATCACAATAAAAGCCTTACAAAGTCATAAATCTAGGTGTCTATGTCATCACCTAGGTTTTAGAGTCCTAGCATTATCTTCTGGAATCCTTCATAACCTCTTTCCAATGGGCTAAGCCCAAACATGCACTTTTCAACAGGATGTCCCCACTTATAGCATTTTCCACAAAAGATTTCTACCCTCCCATCAATCTGGATAACATCCACGCCTACTACAGGATGTTCCACAACCTTTATCTTCTTCTTCTATCTCTTGGGACAATTCCTAGCGATGTGTCCCAATCCTTTACAATGATAGCAAATGGTTGACTCGTTGACTGGTTCCACTGGTTTATGCTTCACCTTCCTCACTTCAGGACAATGGTTAAGGAAATGTCCCTTCTTATGGCACTTAAACCATAATATCTCCGAGAAAATCATTGGAATGTACCCTATAATTCCTTCCTTGTTTTACCACACTTGGCTGCGTAATGACCCTTATTGAAACATTTGTAGCAGGTGACATTATCATAAGGTCCGGGTCCATTCCTTTCCTTAATCTGATTTTCATACTCCCGTGTTGCTATTTTCCGTTCCTTACGTGCAGCTGCTCTCCGTTCTTTGTGCTTGCCTTCCATTCTTCACTTTTAGCCATTTCTCTCAAAGACTGAATTCTAAAGGGACTTCCTAACCTATGAATTAGAATTAATTAGAAGAATTCAACTTTTACTCTTATATCAATTGCTTTCCAAGTTATACCTTAAGTTTTAAACCACCTTTGGTTTTAAATTCCAAACAAAGTTTTCATACAACTTCTTAATTTAAAATAAGATTACATTCCTTTTAACATTTTGAAAACAATTTCAAATGCTTTTAATCTTAAGATTCAAAACTTCACAATTTAAAACCCACTTCAATTTACAAGTCATACTTCTACTCTCTTAACACATTTCATTTTGATTTATCATTATTAGAAAATAAACATCCTAATATTCGATACAATGACCATTTTATTCTATTTTGGTTTGAAACCAATTCTAATTCACCTTATTTGTATGGTTCATTCTATTCAATTCCTATTTGGATATATATTTACCACTTAAATTCTTATTTAATTTCAATGACCAACAACCAATTTTCTTAATAGATAATAATTGGAAAATTATTTGCTTTATATATCAAAATATAAGCTTGTATAAGAATCATTCATTTTTAAAACCATTTTTAAACCTTTATATAAGAAAATAACATGTACGCCCTCATATATATATATATATATATATATGTATGTATGTATATGTATATGTATATGTATATGTATATGTATATGTATATGTATATGTATATGTATATGTATATGTATATGTATATGTATATGTATATGTATATGTATATGTATATGTATATGTATACAAACACACACACTCAACTCATTCCAGGACACCACTGATCCTTATCCTTAATGAGTACCCACCAGAACCAAGGTTCTCGCTTAACCTTCAGCTCTGATACCAAATGTAAGGACCTGGAGTTTTCGATCCCGAAAATTCCAGATAGTTAGGGAAAAAAAAGAAAGAGGTAGAAGAAGAAACAGAAAAATATCACAAATTCTCACATTCGCAACGGATCAAAATATAATATCTAATAAAATAGCAGTTATACAAAGAAAAACAATATCAGTTCATTTACATTAATACATTAGAGTTACAACATTTACACAAAACACTGGACAGTCAAAATCAACATGTCCCAAATAAACTACAATATATCACAGAGGAATACACTCCATACGTTCCTGCCGTCCAACTCGCCTCCTGAGCTCTAGAACGTCCTTACTTGAAAATTTGTATGACTCAGTCTGACCCGAGCATTACATCAAAGTAACACCTGGGTCAGGCAGGAAACCAATGTGAGTAAACCCATATATTATGAAATACCAATATATAACATATGTGAATATCAGGGTAACTCGTATCCTTTACGAGTTCTCATAGTCAACATTTATCATGCAACGGTTTCAGGTTAAATATCCATATTAAACTATTTATTCCCTTCCAGCCTATTTAATACCACATATCCAATTTATAAAGAATTTTGTAGATTACAAATCGAAGTGGTTCCGGGTATTTACTGATACCCGACTCCGGTCTATTCGATCTCATATCATCGTAACCCAAGTTATTCAATTAAATACAATTCAACTTTAAATACAGGATGTCACTTTTTACACAGCAATTCATCATTGATAGATAACCGCATTATCACTATCCACCCAAACATATCATATCACAAAACATTTCATATCAGATATATCAACCAATTCAAGGCATGAACATCATTCAATCATTCATAAGCAAGATTGATCACTTCCAAAATTAATTTAACTTATCTCTAGTTAAATTAATTACTAATCTTTAATCGCTTAGATTACCTTTACATAACATTAATTAATTACAAACAAATTAATTAATTATCTTTTTAATTATCCATCTTAATTAATCATCCTTGATTATTTGTACTTTAATTACATTAAGTAAATAGCCTTTATTTAATTTCACAAATTAATTATCTATAACCATTCACAGTAATTATCCTTAATTAATTACTCAAATTAATTATTTTATAACCACATACATTGATTAACTATCCTTTAATTAATCAAACTCATTAATTAACTAACCCTTAATTAATTTCCTTAATTAATCAATCCTTTAATAAATTACACCGAGTAATTTATCCTTAATTACTTCCATTGATTAATTTTCCCATTGGTTAGTTATCCTCAATTAATTAACCTTTAATTACTAATTAAATTAATTAATCCTTAACAAATTTATCTTTTAATTAATTACATTAAGTAATTATCATTTAAGTAATTAATCTCTAATTACTTAAATTTGTTAACCTCAAATCACCAATTCATTAATTTCTAATTACCAATTGATGAATATCTATAATTCTAAACTATTGATTAATTAATCAACTTTAATAACTTTCCTTAATTAATCAATCTTTAGTTGTAAACTAATCAAAAATAAATAAATCTTAATTACCCAAACCTTAATTAATTTTAAGATAATTCATTTATCTTAATCACTTTATTAATCATTATCAGAATTAGTAAACTTTGTAATTAATTATCATTTACTAAAACAGCATTAAGTTTAATTAAAAAATTTAAACACTTAATCTTTCAATTAAACTATTTAATTATCTGATTAATTAAGCTTTTAAAAACATCTTAAGGATAAACTTAAATAACTTTAAATAAATTTTCAACTTTAATAAACAAACATTTAATGATCAATTACTATTTAAAGGAAATAGTTTTTAAGTTAACTAGTTTTAAAACTTGACTTTGATAAATTTAAAGCTTTGAAAATAAAATTACCTTACCCGAGTAAATCCAGGATCTACTCGACTAACACCCGAGTTACCTCAACTTTCCCTGAGCTTCCTCTTTCTTTATTAAAACTTAGTTTAAATCAAAAAAAAACTGTTATACTAAAACACTCTCGTATTTCGAAACAATCCTGAGCTAAACTCTAAGGCAAACCCATGCTTTTCCCGAGTCCTACCCGAAGTCACCTCCTCTACTTCCAAAGCTTCAACAACTACAGACATGCGACAACACCGTGCTCGAGTACAAATGGTCGGAACGTCTCCGACCATCGCCACTACCTCCGGCAAGTCGATCTCGACCTCGCTATACGATAGCGATCACCCGGTCTTCGAATTGATCAAGAAAACAAAATGGAGCCAGTTAACCCAAACCAGGGAACGAACCATCACCCAAATTTCCTCACCATGCTGCCACCACCGGCCACTAGAAACATTGACATCCGACCATCACCTCACCATAGGCCCACGCACCAAATCCCCCTCACGCGATCACCTCTGGTGATCCACTGACACCACATGAAGCCCAGCAACCATCTTAACCAAAATCAACACGCCGAACCCTAGATCTACCCCTTGCCGACGCCTCGGTAGCTTAAAATTTTAGCGATCAATTTCCTCGAGATCGCCTACACCCAGGCTTTCTTCCACCATAATCTCGAAACCCCAAGTTGCGTCGACCATAAGAGAATAGCGAAAACTCGCTTTCCGTTTCAAAATTCATTATCTCATGAATTACCAACCTAAAAATCGTGATTCTTCCTTTGAAAATCCTAATTTTTGAAGATAATTCAAATTATACACTTGAATTCACAAATCGATCACATCGAATTTTTGATATATAAAAGTTTTTACTGTAAATCTCACATTCCAACTAAAAATGTCATCAAGTTCTATTTTGAATATTTTTAAAATTCAAATCTTTTTATTATAAACATTTTTCATTTATATATCAATGTCTGACAATGATTAGAAAAATTGAATTTTTGATTTTGATCAAATTGAAAGCATGTTAATGAAGAATATGGTAGAGTTCTGGTGTTCAGACATGCACACAAATTTTCTATATGCATATCTAAACATACAGCTTTAAAATAATCATGCAAACTTATATTCAAACGTACGTCACAGTCTATTTCAAACTATTACCACATGCATCAAATTTAAAATTGCTTTTAAGCTTAGTTTACTCACCTGTAGAAGATAACAGAGGACAGGCCTTAGAAAATTTTGAAATATGTTCTTGAATTTAAAACTGGAACTTGAATCACTTTGGTTTATATGGATCTTGAATTTCCTTGCTTTGCTCTGAACTTGATTGTTATGAGTTAAATCTTGTTTGATTCTAGTTTGATTACCAGGTTTCGAATTGTTGTTGAGTTTCTTTGATTTTGTTTTCTGGTTTTAGGTTACAAGTTTTGTTCTCTTTGTTTTTGAGAATGAACAGACCAGGGAAAAATATGAAAAGAGAGGGATATAGCTTTCAAAAAAAATACCCTGGTTCAATTGGCTTACAAATGTCATTAGCATGCCATAATCAATTTACACTTATATTTAGATAAAAGCTTAGGCTCACATTTGTAATTACATGAAACAATTTGCTTACATTTGTTATAATGCATAGAATTAGCTTATATTTGTTATTTTGTATATATATATAGTTGTATTATAATGTCAATTTATTTTTATTTTACAAATACCTTAAGTGTTTTTAAATGTTTAAACTTCTCTTATATTTATCTATTTAATAATTACTTTCCTTAATTACATAAATATGATCTTTTGAAGAAAATAATATAAAACAGGTTATATACTAATAAATTCATATAAAATATATTTTTAAATCCAAATATTTTAAGATGTTTATCTTTTGAATTTCTCATTCAAATTCAATTTCAATTTAATATCCATTTTAAAATCAACTCATATACACACACACACACACACACACACACATTTAAACAAACAATCATTATTATTTGTTTCACCTATAAATCATTATTTAATAAATTAAATCCTATTAATTTCCAATTAACAGTTATTTGAAAATTCGGGTTATCACAAAAATCATTCGTAATATAACTTTGAAAATATTGAAATTAGAGTAGTTTAAATTGATATTTCAAACATGGACTGATATTGATGTAAAATTTAATATTTTATTAAGATTTGAATTGGGAAGTTTTGATATTGGGTTTTGTTGATTTGGGAATTGAAATGGTTCTATTACGTTGAAATGAAATAAATAGTAAGTTGATATAAATTTCCAAATTTATGTTTTAATATAAACTATTTGAAAGATATATTACTTTAAAGACTTCAATTATTTAGATTTCAAACTATCAAACTATTTTAACCTAGATTAACTAAATTAAATCATTTTAACCAATTTTAAACCATTTAATTTATCTTAAACTAATTAAACCATTTTAATTTATTTTAAATCTAATTAATCTATGTTAAAGCTATTTAATCTATTTTAAATCTATCTTAAATCCATCTAAAAATATATTTCTTTCAAAACTAAAACTATTTTTACTATTTAAACTATTTTAATCTATTTAAGCTATTTTTAAACTACTAAAACTATTTATGATTTTCTAAAATATTTCTAAAATCCAGACTATGTAAAGTTGAAGTATTCATATTTAAATCCTTGGTAATGTTATAATCTAAGTTGAGATTTAAATGTCATAGTAAATTGAATATGATGATTTTGAAGTAAAGATTTAACCTATTTGGAAATATGATTTTTGAAAGAAACTATGATTTCGGAAACGATATGATTTAAAACGGTGAATATGATTTCAAAGTGAATATGATTTCGAAAGAAATATGGCTTTGAGAATATGATATTTTGATATAAATAGCGAATTAACTTTTGAAATGTAAAAGAACCATCCGGTGTGTAATAAGCGATTGGTTGTTAAAGAGACTGGGATCAGATATTATCATACTCTCTGCCAATACCGAAAACCACTTTAACAACTGTGTATATGGTGGAGATTCCAGAAATGAAGTAGGAAGGCTTGGTAAACGATTTCTGTATAGGTATGACGTGACCCTGACTCCCGTGAGTCAGCTTAGATGTGACTAAAACAGGATTCATGCTGGGCCAAGTGAGGTCATTCATCCTATTAGGCACATTTCTTTGAACCATTCTATTACTTTGTGATTGATTTGGTGGCCACCATTGATTTTAATTATGGGAGTGTGTCCGAGGTGGGCAGTAGTAGCTGCTATGTGTTACCACCGGTCCGGATCTGCAATTGGTATGTCTACCTTGGCATTGCCTCGAGTGTCGTGTTCACATGCCCTATCACACCTTCTAAGAGTTTGTTTTGTACCATACCTATGGAGTGCCCTCTAGGTAAACCTCCAGTTTACGGAGGAGCATACGGTACTGTATAGACTATGAGAATATATAAAAATGTGTTAAGGGGGATATGGATAATGCCTAAATGCTATTTTAATACTTTTACTTTACTGCAGACATATTATAATAGCGTATTGTACTATAGTAGATAGTTTAACGGATCCTTAGGAGGTGTAAATCTCAAACATCTCTTAAGTTATTGTACTCACGTTAGACACTGGATAGGAGATGTCAAACCCCTAAACATCTCTGACGCCGTCACACGCATATTTACTATTGATTTAACTTACATAATATCTTTTGGTTCCGACTCGAGTGTTTTGTCTTTTCAATTTGCTCAGGTTAGTCTGAGCATTTCAGGGTTGAAGACCTTAATTTTGGAGGACAAAGACGAAGATTTGGTACAGTTATTAATTATATGTATTCTACTACATCATGTTGTTTCGCTGCATTTATTTATTTACTCTTGTTGTCGGTAACTCTCACTTTGTATTGTATTAGTAAAATCAAATTTAATTATGAATAGCTCCATGAACTATTATTTGATTACTATATTTTTTCATTCTGCTGTGAGATTCTATATTTCTTTTATTTATTTCTCTTTTTCTTATGTACCCCATAACAATCTGTCCATTTGAATGATTTGAGTCTGGCATGCATGTCTACATAAAACGTCCAAAAAGGCAAGTCGTTGCAACAAATTTCTATATTTGGACAAGCACCATTATCCAATGGTTAAGTGATTCGGTTTCGATGCGAGAGGTCATAAGTTCGAAACCCGCGTAACGTGATTCGAACGTTTATTGTCATGTGATGTTGTCCCAGTGACAAGTTGTATATAAAGTACCATTTCAAAAAAAATCTGAATTTGACTGTGGCTCTGTATCTGCATGTGAAAAAATTTCTGAACACTCCAAGTCCATGTCATCTTCATTGTATTGAGCTGAAAAAGTTCAATTTTTTTAATAATCTGTATATCCACTAATTGAACTTGTCATACTTCCATTTTGTTATATGTTTTGTTAATTTGTACCCAATGGAAATTATCGGTGTTGTCTATTCTGTTAGTTCGGCTGTATAGTTCTGTCCATCTCCCATGCTCAGTAGCAACACTTCAAGCCCTAAAGCTACTACCAATCATTATAAGGCTGCATCTTCAACCACTTGCTTACTTTTAGTCACTTAATCAATGCACTCTTCAGGTAATCCTTACCGCCACATAAATTGATATGTCTCTCTGAACCAATAGCATCTTTGCAATGTCTGATAGCCTATTTTTCCTAAAACATTCCTTCGTTTTAGCTACATTATATATTGACATTTAAGCTCATAGTTCTTCTCATAGTTTCTGCACTTGACAACTCATCAAACAAACCATTTAAATCACTTCAAAAATAGAAAGAAAATAAAAATCACCATGTAAAAATGATACTAATAGCATGCAAAAATGATACCATAATCGTTTATACCAGAAACTGATATTAAAAGTATGCAAAAACCGATACCATAATTTGTAATACCTGAAACTAATACTGATGGCATACAAAAACCGATTCCATGTTTTTACATGCTTAAAACTAACAGTAATAGTACCAAAAACGATACCAAACAATAAATAATATCGAATGTGGTCAATTACAAAGAGAAAATCAATGTTATTATTAAAAAGAGCAGGTGAATTTCAAATTTAATATGTGCTAAAATTGGTACCAAACGGCACATATACTATTAGTATCAAAATTAATATTATGTTAAACAACACTTGTAACCATTAGTATCGGGTTTAATATAACTCATACCAAACTGATACATAAAACAATTAGTGTATAACTAACACCAAACTGACACTAATAGTTCAAAATAAAAATGACATCAAACAACACATAACAATCAACTAAAACTGATACAATATAACCAAGTTCAATTACAAAGATCAAATAAATGTCAAATTTAATATATGCTAAGCCAACATACTTATATAACCAAGTTCAATTTTAGAAAGTTGCCAAAAAAAGACATATAACCAATTATAAATCTCAACAAATTCATAAAAACAAGAAGATCAAATTATATTTTCTTAGAAACTTGACAATTATGCTTATTGTGACCACATTACTTACATACACGACATCTATTTTGATTATTTTGAAAATATGCAAATCCCCCTTTCCATTTTATAAAAGGCCTGCAGGCACACATTTCTCCTTAGGTGGCTTAATAACATCTTCGGCACTTGCATTAATGATAAGCTTATCAAAATTAGGAATAAAATTAATAGCATTAGCATAAGAAGAACGATAAATATCCACGGTGAAATAATACTCAATAAAATCATAGACGGAAAATTTTGACTTGCTCATGCACTTAAGAGCATGAGCAGAAGTAAACTTTGTAACCTATAATCTATTGCAACTACAAATCCTTTCTTTATGATCAACGTGATGAGAGTTTGATTATTTCACTTCAAAAACAAACTCCGAAGACTTATATACACCACATCCAAATCCTTCTTCTATCATTTCACTTAAACAAAACTCATGGAAGGACAAAGAACGGTATTCCATAAATTACATTTCTCTCTCCTTCTAGCCATTTGTTCGATAACTTTAATACGAATACCATCTGAACGTGCAGTAATGGGCAACGCTTGTTCATCCAAAGTCCAATTATTAAAACATTTACTAACATTTGAACTATATTCACCATAATATTTCCCAACAAACAAAATCAACCCACTTATCATAGGACTTATCCTTCAAAAAATTCACAGTAGCAGTACCACCTATTACATAGAATTTAGAACGTGCTTCTTCAAATTCATACAAATTAGAAGCTCTAGAACACATTTTGAACAAATCTATAATAAGAAAATTCACATTCTTTGCCTATACAGCCGAAAGAAGGTTTTTATTCCATATGAAGATAATAGTACTATGAAAGAATGAAGGAAAAACTTCATCAACACTTAAGATCAAACCTTGATGGCGATCTGATGTAAAAACCAAATCATGATCTTCTTTATGCATTTGTTTTAATGATTCAAAAACTATTTCCAATTATCCATATTTTCCAAAGAAACTACACCCATAGCTAAAGGAAAGAACCCCCAAATTGAAAAAAACATTAGAACAAAATTTAATGAAGTTTCAACTTAAAACTTACCTAAAAACTGCTACCTGAAAATAATACCTAAAAACTAATAACTAGGTTCTAATGTTATACGTTAAACATGTTTAATTTTAGTACCTAAAAACTAATACTAAGCAATACTCTAATACACGCCGATGCCACAAATGCAATAATACAAAATATCACAATTTGCATAATAGATAATACTAAGAAAAACTCATACTAGAATAAAAATGATACTTAGAAAACCTGAAAAACTGATACTACTTAGTTTTTGCAATAATCACATAACATCACCACATAACTCACAAAAAAACAAAAATAAATTCAAAACACCTAGATGTCCCTTAAATGAATAACATCAAAAAATATCATAGATTGAAAATGCTTAAAACTAAGTATACAAGTACCTAAAACCAATAAACGCCCTCTCAAATTGATTACTGCATGGATTAACATCTATAGCGATATAACTACCTGGATTATATTTCTTCAATGCTTTTAAATACCAACTCAAATCATTGTAGGACATAGCCTCAGTACCATGCAATTCCATCAAAGCTTGTTATTTTGACGAAATATGAAAAAGATTAAGACAAATAAAGATTGTATTTTCTTCTAAAATCATCTAATATATATATATATATATATATATAAGTGTTTTACTAGGACAATCACGAATCTCATCAATGATCAATGACTTAAAAAAATGCACTATAAAGATGTGGATTATTCACATTTCGAAGATTAGCCCCATAAGAATTATCACTAACCATATATCTAATGAAAAACTTATTTAGCTGTTCTAAATCACAAGAACCATGCACTTTAAAAAGACTAATGTCCTTAGAAGAAGAGCAAATAACAGTAAGTCTCCTAACATAATTCTTCAAAAACACAAATTCATGTCCCTTTTGAATTTGGCATGCCGTAAAAAATTCAATCATCAACTTCTCCAAAACAAAAATCGACAAAATCAAAAGTGGATAATTTCGAACCTCTCTTCAACATATCCTTGAAATAACTCTTATTACGGATAACATCATCAGAACTCAAAGATCCAACTAAAAGGTGAATAAATAGGAAGAGTGGATGAAATTGAAGTAGAAAAACCACCATCATTTCCAATATATAAGTCTTAACCTTAACAATAAAAGGAAAAAATGCACTCTTCTTATATATTTGAAAACAAATTATACTTTGATGATTAGAATCGGTATCAATCACGATAACTTTATTTTTAAGCACATAAGAAATCTCAATGGATGAATGAGTAAGTTGAGACCAATATCAACAAATTTCGGTCTTCAGATTATAAAAAGAAAAGTAAATAAACAACCAAGTACTGAAAGTATTATCACCAAATACAAATAAAACAAGAAGGCTATTGTCACCACTGCAAAATAAATAAAACATCAGTAGAAAAATGATTGCTTCAGATTGCCATTTTATTATAATACAAAAATTCTCTTTATATAACAAAAAAGAGAAACAAAAAAAATAGAAAAGATTTTTCTAAAATGATACTTACATTATATAAAACCAATATTAAAACACACTTCATTAAATGTTTGATACTAACAAAACACTAATTAAACTCATTGATTGTTTGGCGCATATCATCATATTTACTCTGTAACAATTTTATTTTTTATATACTCAAATAAACAAAAAATTAGAAAACTTCCATATTGCATTATTATGGAAAATAATACTAAGAAAAAACGAAAATGGTACTAAAAAAACCTCACTAAACTCAACACAGCAATACATTTCTTATCAAACCAATATAAAGCAAGATATATATCAGTAATCAAAAAACAAATAATATCCAATTTAAAACACATAAGAAAATATTAGTTCATAAACAAGAGAAGAAAATAATTGATACCTGCTGCCACTTCCCAAATTTTCTATGGAATATCGAAGAAGTAAACATAGCAACAAAACTGAATTTTATTTTTAAAAAGAAAAACGTGCAAAAATTAGAAACAACAAAAATCAAACTCTGATAGAACCAAAAAAAAATAGAGTAATGGAAACATATCTAAATCAGGAAATGAAACTTGAAATCAGGAAATTATGAATGAATATTATGAAAGAAGATATGAGAATTTAATTTTGAACATGCAAAAGAGAGAGAAAAGAAGAAATAAAGGAGATGAAGAATGAGGTCGACAAGAAAAATAGAGCGCATGGCTGACAGTTAGGGCTCTTTGAAATATTTAAACGATCTTGTCCTTGTGGAAAAATATTAATGGGCTGTCCTAGATAATGAAAAAGCCTTTGAATGTGTCCTTTAGAATATTTTCCTGTTTATGAGGCCTTTAAATTTCCAAGATCCTAAGGTACCTCATCTAGGGCCAAGACAGGTGTTTATTGGACTTTTCATACGTACATTTAGAAAACTCCTAAATACCCAATTTTATAAAAAAAACAAAAACAAACAACAACAATAACTATTATAGTTATTAAATGGAGAAACAAATTGGATAAGGGACAAGAATGGCTAAAGGCTGTTTGGATTGACTCAAATAAATTATTATTATTTTAAGTAAATTAATTAATTTTTACTTTTGAAAAGAAGACAAAATTTGCTTATTTAAATCTATTTAAACGGAAGTAAGAGGATGGGATTTTTTATAAAAGAAATCATAAGTTATGTTGTTTTTCCTTTAATAATTTGATGGAAAATGAAAACTTGAAAATATAGAAAATAAATAAAAAAATAAAGATTCAAGAGAAAAAATTCTAACGTTTAAAATATAAAGTTCAGAAAATCTACTTTTAATTTTTACAAGTTTTAGGTTACAAAAATAGAATATTCAAAAGAAATCAAACTTTATGTTATTTACAACTTTGAAAAGTTCATTTTAAATATTTGAAGCCTTTCAAAATTTCAAATGTCTGAATGTAATTCCCATAAGGGTGTGTGTGTATTCACTAAGAGAAAAAACATATTGTCCATTTCTCTTATCAAGATGACCAATGTCTTAAACAAAGTGTCAATGGTGTCTTTTATCCCATATAATTTCCCTTTAACAATTCACATAATAACATTTGACAAGTGCAACATTCCTCATTTTGAGACTCGAACATGAACGTTTAAGATACTGTAGTGATCCACATATTTATTTTCAATCGATATAATATGATAAGATCTTTTTTCCGCTAAAGTAAATAGAGCAGCTAAATAGATTTTTCATTACACAAATTGTCATTATATTTTCATATCCTAATACATTCCCATGTAGAGAAAAATATAACAAAAACATGGGTAACGATGTCTTGCCCAACATAAATCAGATATAAAACATGATATGAGTAATATATTTCTTCTAATAGAACATAATGATACCATACCACCTAGCAAGATGAGTTTTCTATCTCACTAATTTAGCATCATCAATTTCATCATATCATGTAAAATTAACATCATATCATGAATCATAATCATAAAACAAAGTTTCAACGCATCATAACATGATCTATGTCACATAGTTATTTCTTTAAGGTTACAACTTGAGCTTTCCACGTCACTTCTAAATAGTGTCATTTTTTGAATTTGGGTTGCCACCTAGGCATTGTACCCGCTTTTCTATCAATGTTATGTTTTAACTAATAGAATTAGGGGTATTGTAACGACCCGCCGCCCTAACCGCCTCAGTCGGTAATTAAACCAACTAGAAACGTTCAAGATGACGGATTGTTATTTAGTTTATAACATTTAAACAGAATCAGCTACAGAATCACAGAACAATAATATATTTTATAAACAAACTTTTCTTTTATATACAAATATCAGAGTTATACAATAAATTACATTTGAATTTATATAGCGGAAACAATTTATATTTTAAAGTACAAGAAAAATTTTTCTGAAAACTTTAGTGAATGCCGAAATCCCCCTCTCTCTAACTTCGCTGCGAGAAAATCTTCAAGCTGTAGAAATACTCGGTCTGACCCGAGCGTTTATTGCAAAACACAAAAACACTCGAGTCAGGATTAATCTTAACTCAAGTAAATAAATTTGTAATGAACTGAATAAAATGGATCACATGAATCAATTCAAAATCTATTATGGATTTTCATTATTAACAGCTTTAATTTTTAAAATCTGTCAATCCCGTGTGGCTGCAAGCGCAAATCAGACAAATCACTGCAAAGAAAAGGCTCAAGGCAAAACCAGTGCCAATTTAAAAAAAACAGTAAGCAAACAAGCATGCACCAACAAGCATGCAACACGGATCGTGTACATGGCAGTGAACAAGTACAGTGAAACAAATAATACAAGCTACATGGAACTAGATTCAATATCAAAACACCAAACCAGTTCAAGTGGTGAATACAAAGACATCAAGGAAACCGAAGGCATGAACACATTTAAGTCCAACCAGAATTTATGGCCACTGAATAGAATACAGTGAAATGGTCATAGCATAGACACAATAATTACAAACTCACTAAGTCACAGGTATGCATATATGCAAATATATACATACATATATATCAGATCATAACCAAGGTGTACTGGACCAAACAACATGTGGACCAAATGCCCAGTGTAGATCAAATGAACGCAATGCCCAGTGTAGACCAAATGCTAACAAAGACCAGACTTCAAAATTTGAGTTCAGTTGTAACTTGAACATGAATACATGTGAACACAGTCACACACTAGACTTCAACATACAACATGGATTCACAAAATGCTTCAGACTGCATGTACAAGACTCCAAATGTACACAGACTCAGTTCAACATGCTCACATAACAAAATCGTGAACCAGACAAAGGCAACCAAACTGCAAATGAAAATAGAGAATACAAGCATTGTTTCAGACACAATGGAGCATGCAAAATTGTAAGCATGGAGATGTGATAAATCTCCAAGGCTCGGCAAAATAAAAGTTGAACAGAGTCAGGCATCAGGTAAAAATGAGGGAGTGTTTTGAAAGTATGCAAGCAAAAATGAACCATAGTGAAAACAGACCAAGTGACAACAATGCAGAGCTCCACCCTGCAAATTTTAAATTTGCCTTTACATTTAAAACAGAAAATAGTTTCTGTTTTATAAAAAAAAAAACTTAAACTTTGAAAATTTCCAGAATTTAAATAATTTCAAAAGAACAGAATTTAAACTTATTCAAATTCATTATTAAATTTAGTTTAAAATCCAAAGTTAACATTCTAGTTTGTAATTTATATCAAATCTTAAAATCTGGAAACAGTTTAAACAAAACTGCAAAAGCTTCAGGTAATAAACCTGTAACCATACCCTTTCTTTTTAAAAAAAAGGAACTTGGATTTCAAACTTTATTTGAATTCAGATCCAAGATGTACTTGATTCAATTTGTAACTTAAAATATGAATTTCATTCAAGAATCTAAAAACTGCAGCTCTTTCTGAATTAAAAACTTGCAATCTGTTATAATCTTTTGATTTAGAACAAAAATTAAACAAATTAATAAAGTATTTCTTATTAAAGGAAATTTTAGTTACAAACTAATTATGATTGCAGATTCAAATAACCAGCAACATTCAAACATATGCATATATGTTCTCATAGAGCAACCAGCACAACAAATTCTTTTCTACAAATATATACATATATATATATATATATATATATATATATATATATATATATATGCACAGAGATCACAGGCTTTAGACAGATCCTAACTGAGAATCAATTCAAGTGGTATTGGTATATTTTTTTTCCATTTAAAATTTTGGTGTTTATAAGCAAAACAGGTAATCAGGTACCTGCAAACACACATGTATATATGAAGCTACATGATGATCAAACAATATGCAGCAGTGAATGGGACCAACAACCATACATACTGCTACATGACAAATGATACAGGTGATCATGATGAACAAGTGCAGGTCAAATGCTCAAGCGACCAATGAACAAAGAACAATGGCAAAACCAGCATGAAGACTAACAGCAAAGGGACTGCAACAATCATGTATGCAGACCAGACCAAACTACAAAGAGCCTCAATAATGCATGAAACAGTTCAAAGCTTCAACACATCATTTTTTTTCCCAAACCTGTAACCTGACAGAGTAAAACCCTGTACACAAATATATATCATCATGCATACATTCACAGGCATGCAATCTAACTTACCAAACATTTCCATTTTACTTTAAGCATAAATCAGATTGTCCAAGGGTATAGGTAAGTTTTGCTCACTAACTATTGAACAGAGAAGTCTGTTGACAAGCAACCCCATATGTAAAACAGACCAAGCTTTAAAGATGATGATTTGCTCACATATAAACATTCATACTTCCAGTTGTCTCATTTATTTATTTATTTATTCATTTTTTTATACTTAAAAAAAATTTCTTCTTTTACTTCCACTGTTCTTCCCTTTTAATTTCAGAATAATAACTTCATGCATATTCCTAAAAATTATTCTTAAAGATAATGACATATCCTTACATCCAATTTCCTTCAGGAATCATGGCCTAAAAATAGATTAGACAGAAAAAATATGAATTTTTCTTTAATTATTTTGGGTCTGGAAACAAAACAGGACAGGGTATATATAGCCTAACTCAATCATATTCAGGTGAATACATCCAGGCAGACAAATATACGCATCATCACCACACAAATACATCACATGCATCAGTATCAAAGGAGTAAAGGTTGAAAGTTTGCTCATTTCATTTTAAAACAAAATTATAGTATCTGTTCTCATCCGTTTAAATTAGAGTTAAATAGCATTTGTTCTTATCAATTTAAAAGCAAAATCAAATAGCAACTGTTCTTAACAGTTTAAAACAAATATGAAATATGTTAAATAACATCTGTTCTTATTAGTAAAAAAACAAATTACACAGAGTATCTGTTCTCAACAGTTTAATATCGAATTTCAGAGCAATTGGTAGCAATATCACTCAACGAACAACATGCAGTGACAAATCTGCTCCTATCAATTTAAATCCAACAAAACCCGAGCAATTGATAACGAATAACTCCCAAACCATAGCATGCAACCAAGCATTCAAGTCAACAAATTTAAGCACTTGCATTAAAATCAACCGTGAGTGAAAAACTCACCTTTTCTAGCTGGGTAGAAGACGATGCCGGAGCTTCGCAAAAACCCTGCTTTGGAACAACGAACGCTACTGAACGAAAGCCCCAAATATGATCGCAAGCCCTAATTTAGAGACGAAGAGCTGAAGAAGGAACGAAAGAGGATTCGTGGCCGCCATTTTTTTTCTCTTCGTGATTTTTTTGCTTAGGGTTTAAAAAATGGAAATGGTAAAGTGAAATAAAGGGAATCGGGTATCGGGTTGAAAGTAAAGGCAGTGATTCTTTTCTTCTTTATTTTATGTTTATTTTATTCTTATTATTTTATTTTATTTTTATATATTTTTCTTCTTTCATTCTATGTTTATTTTTCTATTATATTTTTTTTTCTTCTTTCATTTTAAATCCAATTTGTTTTGTGTAATTTATTTTCTTTACTTTGTTTTGTAAATCTTGTTTAAATTATGTTATTAAAATTTCTCTAATATAGTTACATTATGTTTTTCATATTAAACTCGAACAATTCAAATTACTTCACAGTTTTCAAATCAAAATTTAATTCAATTTTTTATTTACATAAGTAATAATCCTTAAATCCAAATTATTTTTCTAAGTCATTAGTCCGAATTTTTAAATATAAATTTAATATTCAATCTCAACTCCAAAGTCAAATTTAAATTTTTATTCAACTCTTTATAGATTAAATTTTAAAATTTAATCACCAATTTCATTGTTATATTGGAAATTCAATTTAAATTATCATTCAAATATTTAAAATTAATTAAATATTCACAATTTAAATTGTTCAAAATTTAGGATCGTTACAATCTCCCCTCCTTAAAAGAATTTCGTCCCGAAATTACAAGTAAGGAGAAATGATTGTTGAAATTTCACTAATATTTATATTTTAACAATTTTATCTAGTTCGAAACTTATTAGAAATAAATGAATATAGGATTTATTCCATTTGTTTTATCTCACTAGCTTTGTTTATTAACTCATTTGTCTATTATTTTTCTACAATCAAGACACAAAAATCTTTACTAAAATTTCCAACTTACAAAAACCCAAATTTTAAATTTGAACTTCTTCATTTAAGAAATTTACATAGTATAACTTTTCCAAAGCTGTGGACTTTCAAAACATCTCAAAAATCCTCTTCCTTAATTCATTAGGTTGGAATTATGCAAATTTTAATTCCAGATTATTGATTTGCTATTTAAAGTTCGAAAATACTTGCTAACTCGAAATTTAACAAGTCTATTGTCGTTCTTAAAGACATTAGGCATACGCTGGCCAGGCGCAAGTCTAACAATCTCCAAGTACTAAATATACTTGCTTCAATTCCCAGTGAAAATACCTTTTTAAAAATTCTTTTAAAAATGGATATGGAAAGCACATTCCCCCATGGATCACAGTTTACTCGGCGGTTCCGCTACTATCCCAGTAGAGTCGCTTGTAACTGTGGATATCTCATCCCTTGAATTTCGCCATGGTTGTTGCCAAAGATCGCGGTTCACACGGCGGTTACACTACTATCCCAGTAGAATCGCTCGTGACCGTAGGCATCTCGCCCCTCGAATTACGCTTTGGTTTGTAGATTGCAGTTTACATAGCGGTTACGCCACTATCCCAGTGGAATCGCTTGTAACTGTAGGCATCACGCCCCTCAAATTACGCTACCACCCGAGTGTAACTAGATCGCGGTATACACGGCGGTTACGCCACTATCCCAGTGGAATCGCTTGTAACCGTAAGCATCTCGCCCCTCGAATTACGCTAGCACACTATACCAGTCCAAAAGGACATTCCAACTAATGGAAATACTACGTAGCTACGATTTTCAAATGGACACTCTTCTCGAGTTCCAACAACCTTCACAAATGTTTAAATGGAAGGTACTTTTCCATATCCTCAATTTGGAAAACATAATATTATACATACATATATAATATTTCATTTCACATTTAGTACATATCATACTCATGTACTTACATAAGTTTTCCATAACAATTACTTTTCCAAACTAATGGTTTTCGAATTTATCGTATTCACAAATATACGTTATGAAAACCACAATATCACATACCCATAACAAATAGAGGATCCACAAATTTTCCATTTCATTATCCATTTAAAATTTTCCTCTAAGTCGATTTGGAAATTTAAGGTTATATCAAACCAAATTCACATTCATAATCCAATTTATTATTGACTTCACATTCGATTTGGATTTCAGGTTACATCGTCAATCCTCAACACATAATTGATTTCTACCGATATATAACCTCTGAGTTCGTACGTCTCAGAGAAGGGTGTTAAGCTAAAAGAATAAATTCTCCGCCACCGCAGATATATATTTAATAGAGATCAATTGATATGTCGTCAATTCACGACGTTAGACATACAATCCAAATCATCCATTTAAAATTCAAAGTTCAACTTACATTGTTTTTGGGTGTCAAAGTTAAACTCAATTTTAACTCAAGATTCAATCTTTTTGAAAAATTTCCAAGTTGAACTAACTGTTCAAATTTCTCAAAATAATATCTTTACAAGATATATAATTTTCACACTTAGCCATTTGAAACAAATTTCAAATATTCATTTTTCAATTTATCTTCAAAAGATAACATTTTAACCCTTACACTTCATATTGGAAAATATTTCCATACTTATTCAATAATAAGTAATTCACAAATCCATTTATTTTCAACAATTTTGAAAATATTCGATATACATAAACCAAAATCAAGTATATATTCCATTCTTAAGGAAATCATTCTTTTAAACACATTTATTTGAGTCAAAACGAATGTTGCGTAAAACATCGTTACGACGACTCAAAATTACTAGTATAGGGATTCGAATTTAAGATAGATGTATAAATCCCAATACTAAATAAAACATTTCCTTTTGGAAATCATTTACTATAACAACAGTGTTATAGTCCACCATTTCCTTTCTTACTCTCGAAAACGTCTATTTCAACAACGAATGTTGAAATCTATGCTTTCGATTCTTAACACATTTTCAAAATGGATTACTTCATTTCATAGTGTTGCTTCCCAAAAAACATTCTCATTTAAGTTTTTCAACTTCAACTTAATTCATAGTTTGAATTCTGCATACATTTCAAAATATTGGTTTTAAACCAACTTCAAATTTCCAATATTAAGTTTTCCACTTAACTTATTTCCATGCCCATTCAAATTCAAATTCTTCATTGAATCTATTTAAATCTCTTATAAATTTTCATTAGATTCATATCTCCTTTTATATCTCATTTATTGTCCAAAACCATAGATATAACTCCTTTAATAAGTTACAATAATTTATTATCAAAATAAGTCATTTGCGGATTTTATAAACATCTTTAGAAATTACATTTCTATTTATAAACTTTGTTTTATAATCTCCTTTACTAATTTGATTCAATTCAATTCATATAACTTAGTTATATACCCAAAATCCATATTATAAGTTAAATACTTATAATCCATTTATTTACTAAATCGTTCTTCACAACATTTGAAATCAATTTTCAAAAGAATTCAAAATTAAATTTCCAAGTTATAGTTCAATAATCCATTTGATTATAATCAAATTGACATATCATTTTATTTTCCAATTACTACTTTGAAGATATTCAAAATATTTGATTTAAGCCAATTTAAACCAATTCATTAATTCTCTTAACTCATGTTTCATTTTCCATAACTCTCAAAAATTCGATAATGAGTTTCCGAATGATCGAAACTCAAGTCTAACGAGACCTCACCGAAGAGAAACGGTCGCAAACCTAAATTTAGAGAGGGGAATCTTCAAAATAATTCTAATTTTCAAAATACTTTTTATTTTAAAGAAAACAATTTTAAACTTCTTTAGATTTGAAAACACTTCCTTTAAAGTGATTCTAGTAACTATTCATATTAAACGCCATAAACTAAGCTTTGTGTAAACCAAAGCTCCGATACCACTTTGTAACGACCCGCCGCCCTAACCGCCTCTAGTCGGTAATTAAACCAACTAGAAACGTTCAAGATGACGGATTGTTATTTAGTTTATAACATTTAAACAGAATCAGCTACAGAATCACAGAACAATAATATATTTTATAAACAAACTTTTCTTTTATATACAAATATCAGAGTTATACAATAAATTACATTTGAATTTATATAGCGGAAACAATTTATATTTTAAAGTACAAGAAAAATTTTTCTGAAAACTTTAGTGAATGCCGAAATCCCCCTCTCTCTAACTTCGCTGCGAGAAAATCTTCAAGCTGTAGAAATACTCGGTCTGACCCGAGCGTTTATTGCAAAACACAAAAACACTCGAGTCAGGATTAATCTTAACTCAAGTAAATAAATTTGTAATGAACTGAATAAAATGGATCACATGAATCAATTCAAAATCTATTATGGATTTTCATTATTAACAGCTTTAATTTTTAAAATCTGTCAATCCCGTGTGGCTGCAAGCGCAAATCAGACAAATCACTGCAAAGAAAAGGCTCAAGGCAAAACCAGTGCCAATTTAAAAAAAACAGTAAGCAAACAAGCATGCACCAACAAGCATGCAACACGGATCGTGTACAGGGCAGTGAACAAGTACAGTGAAACAAATAATACAAGCTACATGGGACTAGATTCAATATCAAAACACCAAACCAGTTCAAGTGGTGAATACAAAGACATCAAGGAAACCGAAGGCATGAACACATTTAAGTCCAACCAGAATTTATGGCCACTGAATAGAATACAGTGAAATGGTCATAGCATAGACACAATAATTACAAACTCACTAAGTCACATGTATGCATATATGCAAATATATACATACATATATATCAGATCATAACCAAGGTGTACTGGACCAAACAACATGTGGACCAAATGCCCAGTGTAGATCAAATGAACGCAATGCCCAGTGTAGACCAAATGCTAACAAAGACCAGACTTCAAAATTTGAGTTCAGTTGTAACTTGAACATGAATACATGTGAACACAGTCACACACTAGACTTCAACATACAACATGGATTCACAAAATGCTTCAGACTGCATGTACAAGACTCCAAATGTACACAGACTCAGTTCAACATGCTCACATAACAAAATCGTGAACCAGACAAAGGCAACCAAACTGCCAATGAAAATAGAGAATAGAAGCATTGTTTCAGACACAATGGAGCATGCAAAATTGTAAGCATGGAGATGTGATAAATCTCCAAGGCTCGGCAAAATAAAAGTTGAACAGAGTCAGGCATCAGGTAAAAATGAGGGAGTGTTTTGAAAATATGCAAGCAAAAATGAACCATAGTGAAAACAGACCAAGTGACAACAATGCAGAGCTCCACCCTGCAAATTTTAAATTTGCCTTTACATTTAAAACAGAAAATAGTTTCTGTTTTATATAAAAAAAAACTTAAACTTTGAAAATTTCCAGAATTTAAATAATTTCAAAAGAACAGAATTTAAACTTATTCAAATTCATTATTAAATTTAGTTTAAAATCCAAAGTTAACATTCTAGTTTGTAATTTATATCAAATCTTAAAATCTGGAAACAGTTTAAACAAAACTGCAAAAGCTTCAGGTAATAAACCTGTAACCATACCCTTTCTTTTTAAAAAAAAGGAACTTGGATTTCAAACTTTATTTGAATTCAGATCCAAGATGTACTTGATTCAATTTGTAACTTAAAATATGAATTTCATTCAAGAATCTAAAAACTGCAGCTCTTTCTGAATTAAAAACTTGCAATCTGTTATAATCTTTTGATTTAGAACAAAAATTAAACAAATTAATAAAGTATTTCTTATTAAAGGAAATTTTAGTTACAAACTAATTATGATTGCAGATTCAAATAACCAGCAACATTCAAACATATGCATATATGTTCTCATAGAGCAACCAGCACAACAAATTCTTTTCTACAAATATATATATATATATATATATATATATATATATATATGCACAGAGATCACAGGCTTTAGACAGATCCTAACTGAGAATCAATTCAAGTGGTATTGGTATATTTTTTTTCCATTTAAAATTTTGGTTTTTATAAGCAAAACAGGTAATCAGGTACCTGCAAACACACATGTATATATGAAGCTACATGATGATCAAACAATATGCAGCAGTGAATGGGACCAACAACCATACATACTGCTACATGACAAATGATACAGGTGATCATGATGAACAAGTGCAGGTCAAATGCTCAAGCGACCAATGAACAAAGAACAATGGCAAAACCAGCATGAAGACTAACAGCAAAGGGACTGCAACAATCATGTATGCAGACCAGACCAAACTACAAAGAGCCTCAATAATGCATGAAACAGTTCAAAGCTTCAACACATCATTTTTTTTTCCAAACCTGTAACCTGACAGAGTAAAACCCTGTACACAAATATATATCATCATGCATACATTCACAGGCATGCAATCTGACTTACCAAACATTTCCATTTTACTTTAAGCATAAATCAGATTGTCCAAGGGTATAGGTAAGTTTTGCTCACTAACTATTGAACAGAGAAGTCTGTTGACAAGCAACCCCATATGTAAAACAGACCAAGCTTTAAAGATGATGATTTGCTCACATATAAACATTCATACTTCCAGTTGTCTCATTTATTTATTTATTTATTCATTTTTTTATACTTAAAAAAATTTTCTTCTTTTACTTCCACTGTTCTTCCCTTTTAATTTCAGAATAGTAACTTCATGCATATTCCTAAAAATTATTCTTAAAGATAATGACATATCCTTACATCCAATTTCCTTCAGGAATCATGGCCTAAAAATAGATTAGACAGAAAAAATATGAATTTTTCTTTAATTATTTTGGGTCTGGAAACAAAACAGGACAGGGTATATATAGCCTAACTCAATCATATTCAGGTGAATACATCCAGGCAGACAAATATACGCATCATCACCACACAAATACATCACATGCATCAGTATCAAAGGAGTAAAGGTTGAAAGTTTGCTCATTTCATTTTAAAACAAAATTATAGTATCTGTTCTCATCCGTTTAAATTAGAGTTAAATAGCATTTGTTCTTATCAATTTAAAAGCAAAATCAAATAGCAACTGTTCTTAACAGTTTAAAACAAATATGAAATATGTTAAATAACATCTGTTCTTATTAGTAAAAAAACAAATTACACAGAGTATCTGTTCTCAACAGTTTAATATCGAATTTCAGAGCAATTGGTAGCAATATCACTCAACGAACAACATGCAGTGACAAATCTGCTCCTATCAATTTAAATCCAACAAAACCCGAGCAATTGATAACGAATAACTCCCAAACCATAGCATGCAACCAAGCATTCAAGTCAACAAATTTAAGCACTTGCATTAAAATCAACCGTGAGTGAAAAACTCACCTTTTCTAGCTGGGTAGAAGACGATGCCGGAGCTTCGCAAAAACCCTGCTTTGGAACAACGAACGCTACTGAACGAAAGCCCCAAATATGATCGCAAGCCCTAATTTAGAGACGAAGAGCTGAAGAAGGAACGAAAGAGGATTCGTGGCCGCCATTTTTTTTCTCTTCGTGATTTTTTTGCTTAGGGTTTAAAAAATGGAAATGGTAAAGTGAAATAAAGGGAATCGGGTATCGGGTTGAAAGTAAAGGCAGTGGTTCTTTTCTTCTTTATTTTATGTTTATTTTATTCTTATTATTTTATTTTATTTTTATATATTTTTCTTCTTTCATTCTATGTTTATTTTTCTATTATATTTTTTTTCTTCTTTCATTTTAAATCCAATTTGTTTTGTGTAATTTATTTTCTTTACTTTGTTTTGTAAATCTTGTTTAAATTATGTTATTAAAATTTCTCCAATATAGTTGCATTATGTTTTTCATATTAAACTTGAACAATTCAAATTACTTCACAGTTTTCTAATCAAAATTTAATTCAATTTTTTATTTACGTAAGTAATAATCCTTAAATCCAAATTATTTTTCTAAGTCATTAGTCCGAATTTTTAAATATAAATTTAATATTCAATCTCAACTCCAAAGTCAAATTTAAATTTTTATTCAACTCTTTATAGATTAAATTTTAAAATTTAATCACCAATTTCATTGTTATATTGGAAATTCAATTTAAATTATCATTCAAATATTTAAAATTAATTAAATATTCACAATTTAAATTGTTCAAAATTTAGGATCGTTACAGGTATGTGTAGGGGTAAGTCTGTAGTTAACTGTAAATTATTAACTCTATACTAAAACTGTTAGTTGTGGCTCGCATTGTATTAGAGTGGGTGCGTAGAATGGATTGTGATTAGTCCCACATCGCAAGATATTCTAAAAAGAGATCAGCATATATATGGGATTGGTAGCTTGTAACAACAAGGGATTCCTTTTGTTACAAATAAATGTTGCCATGAAAATATATGTGCTCTAGGCAGATGTAGGGATATCCAATCATGACGCTGGCACCAAAAGAGCTTCGTTCAGTGGTCTTGCTTCATCTACACTGAATTGAAGTGAGCGCATGGCGAAAGATACGAGGGGGTGCCGAAAATTACAACATGGTATCTGAGCCGATGGTTCGATGAGACCAATATGATGCAGTGTTGACCTAAGTATGCTCCAATATGTGTGGTTTGAGCTCGGGATTCTCATTAAGGTGGAGTTGTAAGTTAGAACGCGGTTTGCTCCAACCGTGTGAAAGAGAACTCTTTGTGAAACATCTTGGCCAAACTGCTGGAGGTGGTAGCAATCTAATCTAAACTGCTGGAGGTGTTAGCGACCTTATCCAAGTGTTTGAGGACTCTGTATAACTTCAAGTTGAATTGAGAAAAAATGCTCGCCAAGGTGGAGATCTGTTAGGTGTGGCTCGCATTGTATTAGAGTGGGTGCGTAGATTAGATTGTGATTAGTCCCACATCGCAAGATATTCCAAAAAGAGATCAGCATATATATGGATTGGTAGCTTGTAACAACAAGGGATTCCTTTTGTTACAAATAAATGTTGCCATGAAAATATATGTGCTCTAGGCATATGGAGGGATATCCAATCATGAAGCTGGCACCAAAAGAGCTTCGTTCAGTGGTCTTGCTTCATCTACACTGAATTGAAGTGCACGCATGGCGAAAGATGCGAGGGGATGCCGAAAATTACAACAAAAACAACATTTGAAATAAAGGTGTTTTTATTTTTATTATACACTTGATATATTGTGTTATATTGATTATTCATTTAATTTAAGTATATTTAATAGACAAGCCATAAATGATATGTATTTGTGATAGTAACTACAATGTGTTATAATCATGAGCAATTTATTGCAATAAAAATAAACATATCACTTTTAATGTTCCTAGTCAAGATATGTTGAATTCGGATATCGATACACCCGTTGTGAATAGAGTGTGTAACACTCACCTAACGTTGGGAAGTGTATTACTCATGGTTGCCGAGGGCGCCAAAGGTTATGTATTGATAGTTATCGGATAAATATGAAATGACCCACTCGATAGTTTTCTATTGGTTAATATAACTAAGGTTAAATATAAAATATCAAAGTGAAATATTACATAATTCTTTCGACTTGAGAATACTGTTGAATATCATGTGGACACTCCATTTTGATTATAGTTAAATCATAACAGAACATACATTGATCTACTATAGTTTTATCTAAGTTTAAGAATTGAAAGAGAATCATTATTTAATACAAAATTCATCTTCTTAGTTGTATGAAGTTAGTATCGCGGTTGACTTTAGTCAACTCATATTCAAACCCTTTGGCCAAAGCAGTTCCATTAATAATAATTGTTATTATTTAACCATGAACTTCATGTTTGTATTATACAAGTTGATTGAGGACGATGTTGGAATTTTGACCGATACAAAATTCGATAAGTACTAATGTGATATAGTTTTAACAAAGATAATTCGTGTAAATAATTGTCGGTGTCGGGGACAACGATAAGTTTGGTCAAACTGTCACATCACTAGCTAAGGCGACATAACATTTATACTCATATTGTTCGATATTAATCACTGATTGAATGTACACTTATGGGTTGCACAACAGCAATGTTGAATATTCTAAAACACCCGTGATTTAATTAAATTACAACTGTTATAAATTAATAAATACTTATGAAATATTGATTATTAAATTTTGTTTTATTTATTTGAATCAGTATTTAATAAAGAGCATATATAGAAGTTATATATCTATGTATCGATATACGATGTCTCTATACTTTAAATTGGGCTTAAACTGTTAGAAATAAACCAATACGCAATAGGATAAATGGGTAAATTTCAATAAAATTATTCCGTTTGGATCTTATTAGGCAGATGTCTAAATTTATTTAGATCTAAACTAAATTTATTTTGAAATAAAATCAATGTTTATTCAATTCGTAAATAAAATTTTATTTTGATATTATATTTATATTATACAAGAATTATGCCAGGCGCTTTGCACGTGATGATGACATGCACTTTGCCTGTGAATTGTTAACGATTGTATATGTTTAACTCGTTTAAGAAACTATGATTAGCACAAATATTTAGCCGTATTTTTGCGCTGAAATGATATACGATTATTTTAATTTTTTCTTTCAAAATTGCATTATCTAGTTTTTTGTTAGTTTGAATTTTAATGTCTATAATTAGTTATTATTAGTTAACTAAGAATAAATTTAATTTTTATTAGTTCGAATTTTATTTGTATTATTAATTAATAAAGAACAACTTTGTAAAGAAAGTTTATTTATTAGATCCTATTTTTAAACGAAATTGAGGTTTTAATAATATTTTTAGAGGGGTGTTTTGAGCTGGTAAGGGAAACTTATCTGTTAGATCCTATTTTTAAGTCATGTAATTATTTAATAATATTTGTAGAGGGGTGTTTTTGGCTGTTCATGTTGACACCAAAGATATTATAATTAGTTTTAGAGATAATATAAACATGCATATCATATACACATGTGTGTAGGTAAACGTGTAACATATACATTGTACATGATTTAACTTGTCGCGTTGGAATTTACACTATAATGGACATGTTAGCCCATCTGTATAATATTTGTTGTCTTACATATATCGCAATATGATATAAAATATATTTATAAGAGTATAAATATTAATACATATATTTATAATAATGTAAAATAATTATACTTGAAAATGCAAATATTAATAATCACATATACAAATTTTAATTTCAAATTTCAGAACTAGATCCATATTTTGATAAAATAAAATAAACAAATATAAATATACGAAATAAAATAAAAAAAATTAGCAATATAAATATATATATAATAATAATATTTAAATTTTGAATATAAAATATCATTATACATTTAAATATAAATAGATAAAATTATATACATACATACATACATGCAAACACACACGCACAAACACACACACACACACACACACACACACACACACACACATATTCACACATATTTTTGGTATATAATATGTTTGATCCTTCTTTTATACTTTATGTTTTAAAAATTGTTTTTTAATAAATCTTTTTCAGGAGGAAATGATTAAAAGTTTTTTTTTAAACAAATTTCGTAATCATTGGCATAATTAATGTACATCAATATATATGTAAATATACATTAAAATAACATCTTTTATTTAAAAATAAATGAATACATATACATATATGTATATATAATTATTATTACTATTATTATTTTATCTTTTTAAAATTATTACATGTATATGATTTTAAAAAAATTTACATGTAATTTATGCATTAAAAATTAAATCTTATTTTAAAATCCCTTTTAAAATTAATGTTTAATCCCTAAAAAAAATTGTTGGCTGAAATGTGTACATACAGACGCACTCATATATATATATATATATATATATATATATATTATAGTACGTACATACATATTCCTGTAAAATGTAGACAACACACATATATAGGGATTTGTGATGTTGAGATATAATCTTGGCATATATGGTAACAAATAATCATCAAATGAATTTGTAAAATTGTAAATAAATACGTTACATCGACTATAACCTAATTAGTACATATTGAATGCTGAATCGATCGACTCTATTTGAACCTAAATTCAAGTCCTTCCAAAGAGACCTACCAGACTGAAAGCACTACACACCATTGTCCTGATTTTCCTTGATTTTGTATTTTTAATGCTTCAATCAAAAGAGGAAGGGACTGAAATTTTTGACCAGTTATGGATGTAATGGAGGCTAGATGGACAACAACAAATGAGAGTTAAGGATGTTTAAATAATAGAGAAAGAGAAGAGCAAAAGGTGGATCTAGACCCATAAATATCTCTACTTATTCGAAACCACCTTTTTGAATCAAATCCAACCCCTCCTACACCTATATTCAGCCAAATCAGGTCTCTTTATAGGCCTCCTAATCACATCAAGCCTGATGAAATAACATACATTTAAATCTAATTTAACTGTACATCGATATCGTGTATTGTATTTATGCTACTTTTATATACACATTATTTAGAACACATATCTAATATAATTTTATAATTAATATTTCATAAATACTAGTTAACTAATAATAATAATAATTAAATTGGGTGGTAATTGGAGTATTCAATATTGTGTAAATTTGATGCGATTACTATCGAATAATTTGAACATTAACATTCACACGTCACTCAACGGGTAGTGCGACATTATGATGAAATGTATCGCCTATATTGATATGGTAAAATACAATTTTACTTAATTAAGCATTATTTGATAGTGATAATTATTTACACCAATTCTCTTCGTCAAAACTATATCTCTTTGGACTTATGGAATTTGGTAATGGTCAAAATTCCAATATCATCCATATTTAATCTACAGTCCAAACACAAAGTTCTTAGTTCAATAATAACTTTTATTATTGAACGAATTGCTTTGGCCTGGGAGTTCAACCTTGAATTGACTTCAGTTGACCATGATACTAACCCATATTACTGAGAAGATGAATCCTCGGTTGAATAGTGTTTCGCTTCCAATTCTTCTACTCAACCCAACTAAGTTATTCGACAGATGCCGTATTACGATTTAACTATAATCAGAGCGGAGCTTTCACATTGAATATCAATGGTATTTTCCAAGTCAAGCGAATTGTATAATTTTATCATATCGATATTTTCTGTTTGACCTTAGTTATATTAACCAATACAAGACTATCGAGCGAGTCATTCCATAGTTATCCAATAACTATCGATACGAAACCCCTTGGTACCCCCAGCAGCGATGAGTAATACATTGCCCAACATTTGGAGAGCGTTATGCACCCTACTCTCGATTAACACATCAATATCCAGCCTCGATGCATCTTGACTAGGAATATTTAAAATGGTATGTTTGTTTTCATTGTGATAAATTACTCATGATTACAAAACTTCATAACCACCATCACAAAACATAACATTTATTGATTTTTTCTATTAAATGTACTTTTGATTAAATTAATTAATTGATATAACACATTATATGAAGTATAACACATTAAATTAATTAAGTGATAAATTACATAATTGCCCCTAAGGCATATCCTAACTCTATCATAAATGATAGTAATATTAATTGGGTTTGGAAGCTTTGAAGGCCCATCTAGCGTTCAATATTGGTCGATAATATGGTGTAGGGAGGGGTAATTTTTGAAAGCAAAAAATTATTTTCGAATTAGGCTAAAGAAGAAATAAAGTTCAGATCTCCACTTTTTCCTTACTCCATTGTCTATTTAAATAACAAATACCCTTTATTTGATTTGATCCTTTTGAGCCTCCATCATTATTAGTTCCAAGCGAAAATTATAGGTTTCAACCCCTCATTTTTCCAAGCAAACTGAATCAAAAATAAATCTAGCTTAAGTTATAAATATTTCTTCTTGTACGTTGCATATTGTGGAAGCATTTAGATTGGACCTATACACAGAGTTTGATTCAACATTCAAAGGCATCATCAAGCTAGCAAATAGGTACTATTTAACTATTTATATAATCGATTATATGTGAATTAATATCTATGACGACCCAGAATTTCGAATACTTCATATTTAACCATTTGAATTTTATATTTAATATGATTAAATGATTTTTATAACCATGTTAATCCCCTTTTAATTAATAACTAATGATGATCAACTTGTTTCTATAATATGTTTAGAAAATAATTACTTCGAAGAAATATCAATAATGTGGCCGAAAATCGTTTTATCAATAAACGGCTTTTTTTACTCAATATAAGTTATTCAAACTTTTAGGCTTGCCTAATATTAATACGTAATTAATCAGCAACTAAAAATATTTTAGTATATATGGCTAATTAAATATGAATAGTAAAAATATTAGCAAGTGGATTAAGAAGAAGATATATTGGTGAATAGTAAAACATATTTTCCTGAGGAGATGATGTGTAAAGTTGGCGCAAGAGAGGGAGCATACATGGTGACCTTCCATGGAGGATAAGTGGTGAGTGGTTACCTCTTGGCCACTTCTACATAAGTCCCTTCATGTGATTACATTAACTCATTTGCTAAATTTCAAAAAAAGAAGCACTTCGTTTTAATCCACCAATATCTTTACTAATCAATCTCTAATCAAAACAATTCTTCTTCAAACTTCACCAAACTCAAGTATAAGGCTTAACACATCATAGAAACAAGGGATAGCAAATCAAAAGTTGAAGAAAGGAGGCACAAAGGGGGAAGCATGGGTAGTTCGTGAGCAGTCAAGATAGAGGGGTGGTGCCAAGTGCAAAAGTGAGCTAAAGGTTGGAGCTTTGGGTGTTTGGTGATGGTTGGAAGAGTCCTTGTGATTCCAGTGGCTTATGCTTGGCTGTGTTGTGTTGGCATATTAGAGGTAGCATGCATGGTGACATTCCATACAGGGTAAAAGGTAAGTGGTTACCTCTTCACCACTTCAACATAAGGCCCTTCATACGATTACATTATCTCATTTGTTGATTTTTAAAGATAGAAACGTTTCCTAGCTCTTCCATGGAGGGAGAATGCATGGTGATCTTCGATGTTATTGGGCTAGCTAATAAACTTCTTTAACTTGGGTTTGTCTAAGAAAAGTAGGCTCTGTTCTTAAGTTTAGATACTAGTGTCATGCTCTTTCTAGCCACTTGCCTAAACTGATGGTTAAAGAAGTCGAAAGATTAACTCAGTTATAAGTCCGAAATTTATTTTAGGCCTTCATATGTATTTAGAAAGTAAAATGAATTTGATGTTCTATATATACTATAAGGATGTAGTTGAGTACAATAAGAGTGGTATCTTGAAGTAAATTTTTATGAAATGTTTTATAAATAAAGTTATGTCTTTATAAAATGTGTATAACTTGAAGTAATTTTTCAAGAAATGTTTCATAAATGATTTTAGCATTGAATGTAATATACTATTAACGTAAATGAATATAATTAAAAATAAATTGGCATATTAAAAAGACCGATATGATAAACTATGTAAGTTGTACGTAGGTTATTTTATTATCATGATAGTTCTTGATCCAGGATTCTAGTACATGGTTTCTAGGTGATGTACACCGGTTTGAACATGGATTTTTCACTTGATTCTTAATGTAGAACACTTGAAATTGGTTCTTGATATGATCTCGAAGTTTTCTACTATAGTATATGGCTATGTAAGAGAAACATAGGTTTCAAATTGAGGAACTCGTTTGAAGTCTGCATTAAAGATGTCAAGTGATCTATACTAGTTTAAAAGTGAAATTTATATAATTGATTGAGTGATCAGATCAGATATTACGTATGGGTGATCCATCCACATCATACATGCTTAATTATATATATATATATATATATATATATATATATATATATATTTATAGTATGTTTTGTTGGCTTATGGAGAGTTAAAGGAGTGACCCTTCGATTTGTTACGGGGTAACTTGAATTATCTTCTAAGTGATAACCCAAGGCTATTAACGTAAGATACGCTTACTAGATTATTTATCATCCTAGTGCAATGAGAAGGCTTTGAACCTGAGAAAACCATGAGCTTTATTTGCTAGCGATTTTGCATACTATAAAGTATAGACATGTGCTTGTTTTTATATTAGTTTGTCGTGTTGGAATTTCGAGGACAAAATATTTTAAGTGGGAAGAATATAACGATCCAGAATTTCGAACACTTTGTATTTAAATATCTAAATTATTTAAATCTCGAATTTAATATAAATGAATTTAATATAATTAAATGGATTTTATAACCATGTTAACCCTCTTTTAATTAATAACTAATGATTGTAAACTTGTTTTTGAAATAAGTTTACAAAAATAAGCACATCGAAGAAATATCGATAATTTGGTCAAAAATCATTTTGCATATAAATGACTTTTACTCGATTTAAGTTGTTCGAACTTTTTGAGATTGCGTAATATATTACCATGTAACTAATTAGAAATTAAAAATATTTTAGTGCTTATGTATAACTAAATGTGAACAGTAAAAAGATTAGCAAGTGGATTAAGGAGAAGACATTTTGGAGAATAATAAAAGATATTTTCCTAAGGGGATGAAGTGTAAAGCTGGTACTTGAGAGGAAGCATGCACGGTGACCTTCCATGTAGGGTAAAAGGTGAGTGGTTACTTCTTAGCTACTTCTACATAAGGCCCTTTTTATGATTATATTAATTCATTTACTAATTTTTAAAGATAGACACACTTAGTCTTAATCCTTTTCTATCTTCACTAATCAATCTTTAATCAAAGTAACTCTTCTCCAAACTTCGTAAACTCAAGTATAAGGATTAACATATCATAGCAACAAGGAATGGCAAAGCAAAATTTGAATAAAGGAGGCACAAAGTGGAAAAGCATGAGTGGACTGTAAGCAATCAAGGTAAAGAGGATGTGGCAAAGTGCAAAAGTGAGCTAAATGTTGGATCTTTAGGTGTTTTTTGATGGTAGGAAGTGTGCTTGTGATTCGAGTGATAGAGTTAAGAGTATGCCCTAGAGTAAATTCTTTAATTTATTGTAAATCAATTAACTCTGTAATCAATTCTCATTCGTAATAAAAATATCTTTTCTTTCTGTCAAATATTTGTTATAATATGTTATAAATAATTGAATGCTTAATTAAAATATATTTAACAATAAATAAATAAATGGTGTGTTTGAGATAGTAATTACAAATATTCATAATCATAAGTATTGTATCATAATATTATAAAATAGATCATTTTAAATGTTTCAAGTCAAGATGCGTCGAGACTATATATTGATATATCCGTTGAGATTAGAGTACGTAAGGCTCTTCTAATGTTGGGCAGTGTATTACTCATAATTATTGGAGGCACCTAGAAATTAAGTACTAATAGTTATTGGATAACTATGAAACGACTCACTCGATATTTTTCTGTTAGTTAATATAACTAAGGTCAAATAGAAAATATCGACGTGGCTGATTTACACTGCTCTTTTGACTTGAAAATACAGTCAATTTTCAATATGAAAGCTCTGCTTTGATTATATTTTAATCATAGCATGAAGACCATCGAGTAACATAGTTGGAATGATGGAAGTATTGGAAACGAAACAATATTCAAGGGAGGATTCGCCTCCTCGGTTTTATAGGGTTAGTATCACGGTCAACTATAGTCAACTCAAAGTCAAAATCCCTAACCAAATTAGTACGATTAATAATTGTTATTATTATTTGAACCAATAACTTTGTGCTTGGATTATAGAATTAAGTATGGACGATATTGGAATTTTGATCATTACCAAATTCCATAACACCAAAGTGATAGAGTTTTGACGAAGAGAATTGGTGTAAATAAAAGTCACAACTGGGTAATGCTTAATTAGGTAAAATTGGATTTTGTCGAAACCAAGTAAGCAATAAATTTGACCAAAATATCACACAACCTGCTAATTGACATGTGAACGTCAATATTCGAATAGTTCGATAGTAATCGCTAACCAAATTTACACCTGACAAGTCATACAGTCGAAATGAAATCTTTTTTAACTAAATGACTGAATTAGTTTATAATTGTAATATATGTGAAATATTAATTATAATATTTGATTATGTTTGGTGAATAAATATTATTAAATGTATATATAATAGCTATAAATATATCAGTCGATATACGATATCGATTGGCGATTAAATTGGATTTAATAAAATAATATTTTCTATAGGCTTAAATGGATCTTAACCCATTGTGATGGGTATGATTTTGGATTGAAATGGGGAGGTAAGGGGCGGCTTAATTAGGTAGAGTAATTGATTTTTGAATAGCTCAAATTAAGGGAGAACTTTTATGGCATGTGATCTATTATTTTCTCTGTTCCATCCACTATTTAAACACCTCTAACCCTAATTGAAAATAACCTTTTGTTGCCACTCCTTCCTTCCATTGTTGGCCAACTTCATTTCTTAGGTGCCATATCGTTCAAGTTCAAATCAATTCAAAGTTGATTATTATTTGACAATCAAAGGTCAACGATTCGAGGATTAGGTGTTAGCCGAATCGAAAAGCTTTCAAAGGAGAGAGAGTTCATCGTTTATGCTTCAAGGCATTGGTTTTAGGTATATTTTTCACTGAATTATAGTTTATAATCTTCGAATAAAATTTCACTATATACATATATATTATTATTATATTATTAGTGAAGTGGCGATTCTTATATGTAATGATATTATCATAAGCTAGAAAGGTTATATGTATGTATTCACTTATAATAATCAATACTTATACATATAAGTCAAATATGCATGACTACTTATGTTATATATAATAATTAGTATTTTTATTAATTTATATATACCATTAAACTATACATATATAGTTTATATTTAATTATAATATCAAGCTACAAAGTAATTTTATAATTCTTGATTATTTATTTAATATTATTTAAATTAATATATTATCTAAATAGATCTTATAAAATAAAATGTGTTTCAAAATTTATTTTTTAATTTTATAAAATTATTTTATCATAAGTTAAGCTCTTAAACAGAAAATAAAAATTAAACCAATTTTCTATTTTAAAAAATTATTATAATAAACGATTGAAAAATTATAAAAAAATAAAAAAATCGATCAAAATGAATTTTAGGAAAAATTTTCAAACTTTAAAATATCATGTAAGAGTTTCTAAAAATTTAAAATTTGAATGAAATGATACAAATATATTTTTTATTAATATTTTATCTATTTTTGAGTGAATAATCAATTAATATATATTTTAAAATAATAGAAATCAATAATAAAATTTTATGATATTGTGAAAAATTCAAAATCATAAAATAATTATTATTTTAATTAATATATATGTGTGAGTGTGTGCGTATGTATGTACATGTATATATTAAGATATTATAAATATATTTATGAAATAGTGACTGTTTTGATGTCCCTTAGTGTCCCTCAGTGTCAACGGCCCTATTTTTAGCTTTGGAAAGATAAACCCTTAGGCGCTAAAGGGTCGTCCCTCAAAGGCGTGATTTGTGATTTGCTCCAATTTTTGTCTTGGTTACTACAGATGTTGGGTCTAATTCGAAGTCGCATATTGCCCTTATGCTTGCTGCTGTTGCTCGTAGTAGTGTTGAAATTTCAAATAAGAATGATATGCGTGAGGGTAATTTAAGTTTGGGTGAGTTAGTTGAAGGTGATAAAGTTGGGGCAGTGCTGCTTTCTCAGGTGCTGCAGCTTTCTCTCCAGGTGTTTGTTTAAATGCCCATTCGAATCCTGCTGCCACCAATTGCTTCATGCCTTCAATTCATGAAATAGAAATTCCGTCTAATGCTAATTACATACCATTTTCATCTGACGGTGTTTTGGTTCCTCCAAAACACAAGCAGGATGCTTCCTCTACTATTTTTAATAAGTGAACATCATCGTTCGCTTCTTTGCCAAGAAATGTTGTAACAAAACATCTTTCTTACTTCAAAGACAAGCCATTACGGGTTAAAGAAAAGAAAGAATATAGAAGAAATCAGAACATTGTAGAATCTTACATCATATAGGATAACAAAAGATCATACATAGTCACAACCATGATAGTACAACAGAGTAATAGTAGTACAAGTTCCAACCGGGACAATTATAACTGTTATCCCTACAAAATACATGGATCATACATACATAAGCAATGGCAATAGATAATAACTAGCTAACGGTGAAATCATCTGCTCTGGCTCCTCCAAAATGCATCCATGGAAACCTAGATCACTTGCCTACTTATACAAATTTGAGTACCTAAGAATTTAGGGAAAGAAAATAAACTCTGGATCAGACATCGGTCTGGTTTGAGTAAACTTAGACCAATTGAGTTATTACTTCTGAAACCCTTTAAAAATCAAAAATATCTCATAAAACCACTCCACATGTAAACACGGATGGGGTTTTACCTTACAACAACTAAAACACTTTATATAAAATTCAATGATATTATGATAGTGCCTAAGGTTTTCAAGTGAATACAGAACATAGCTGAAATGCTTACTTCTCACATTCTAACATATTTGTGCATAACTAAATTCGTATGGCGCTTATTGGAGAGTGGATTATATACAATGCCAAGGCTACTAGTGTACGGTCTATCATAGTACACCTCTAAATTAGTGTACCAAGGTCACAAGAACGTCTTGCACCCCTGCCAACACACGACCGGCATACCCTTCGCTGGAAAGTAATGAATATGATCACCCCCTTCGTTAGGATCAGCAACCATTCGGTCTGAAGCATATATGAAACGAATAACTCGATCTATATGAGGATGATCATACCCTAATTTTGTGTGACCTATTTAGCCCAGATGCGTACCATTGTTTTAGTCATTCCAATTTGATGTGGCCAAAGGATACGTTTTACCTTTAATATAGCATTTTCCACTTGGAATGCTAACATTGCCTTCCAACCGATGGCACAATGTCAGCATTCATCCATACAAGTCGTTCAAGAGATGAACAAACTAGAGGCCCTACTTCCACTATTCTCATTTTGGAATCACCCTTAGAGTAAGTACAATTAGCCCTTGCACTTAAAGTCTTCAACTTTGATCATGATTTCACTCTTTCTAAATCGAACGCTTATGTTGGTTCGAAGCGTTTTCAAATAGTCCAGGTTATCCGATCCCGGTCTCCTTGAACCAATATTCGAAGATTTTAAGAGCGAAGTTTATCGATAGTGGACAACACACTATCAGGAGAAGGAAAGAAGACACCAGGACTTTACAATGGTTTGGAGTTACCCTACATCTAGTCTCGCACAATTATACGGATTTCTTTTCAAAATAATCCCCATATCACACGCTCGATTTCAAGGCCATTAGGTACACCCTCCTGCATTCGAGTCTGGGGCAAACTTTCTTGATTTACCAGGCCACAAGATCACCTAATCAATTTCCAGGACAACAATCACACCCAATTGATTTCAAGGCTCAACCGCACCTTTTACTCAACGGTTTGATTTTAGAATAATCCTATAACTCTGAATAGCACTGAGATCTTATAGAGAGAGTGGTAGAGAATCAAACAAGAGATAATCAAGTTTGATTCACTTGGTATTTTGGCAGAGTATAATTTGGGATTCTTTAGAATAAATGTGGAAGATGAAGAGGAGAGAAAGTGAATGAAAATCTGGTAAAAATTCGTTTAGAACTTACTAGTATTTATAGAGATCAACAGCCATATCTATTCTTGAAAGGATACGACGAATAGACACTTCTTTTGAAATATGAAATTTGAAATTTGAAAATTAACGGGCACCATGTCGACATGGGGGGGGGGGGGGAGGGGGGTGGGAGTATGTCGACATGCTCTTGGCAAAAATGGTGATTTTGATTTTCTTATCAAAATTGGTTTCTATAATTTTTCAAAACAATTTCTAAACTTTTATAAATATACTTGAATATAGTTTAAACATATAAAAGAGTTTAGAAATTAATTTTTAATATACAATCTTAATCTATAAAGTGATTTAAATTCTGAGTATATAAATATTTAAAAGCTAAATATTAAAACAAGAGATAGTTTAAAATCAAGGACAATTTTGAAATCAAAATATTAAAAATGATAAATATAATTTTGAGGCTAAAGTATTTCAAACAGGAGAGATGTCTTTTTGAAAAGAAGGTTTTGAAAAACATTATAAAATAAGAGATATATTTTTGCAAAGATTTTTCATAAAATTAGTGGATGTCAAAATAGGACCACTATATGTTCCACTAGATATTGTCGTGGGTTCCATCCCATTAGGGTTCCATCCCTTTAACAGGCTCGAAGAGGATTCCATTCCATGAATAAATTTCGAATAAAGATGTACGTGCTTTTAAGAAGTTTTAACATAATTCTAGACTCAATACTTATCTTGTACATTGAAATCTTGAACTCTTGATATCTTGATACTCGTGAACCTTCAATTTTGATATCTTCAATCTTAAAACTCTATACTGTACAGTCTTCATTCTTGGTACCTGCATGGTTAAATCCTACACACACACACACACACACACACACATATATATATATATATATATCTAAACTATAATGTTAATATTTGTATTTTATAACAAGTCCTAAGGTTGTTGTCATCATAACCATCATCTCAAGGACTAACAATCTCCTCCTTTTTGATGATGACAAACTATGTTTATAAAATATACTTCAGCCTCACAATAACTCCTCCTAAAACTAATAATTCCCCCTTAATCGAAGCCTAACTACTCTATTTTAAATTTCTCCCCCATTGTCATCAACAAAAACTAATCCTAAACTAATATAACTCCCCCGTAATTTAATACTGGAGTACCTACGACAAATTAAGATGGAATATATATATATATATATATATATATATATATATATAAAATAACATGAGTTACTTAATGAAAACATAACAAATAGGATAGTTTAAATCCAATAACCACATGCTATGTTTCATATAATGTTATACATTCCATTCAAACCAAATCAATTCTAATCAAAGCAAACCAAGTCAAATCAAACTATTCAAATCAGATCAAACAATTCAAAAACAAGCAATTCAAACAATAAGGAGATCAAATAATTTTAGGAACTTCAACACATCCTTCTTCTCCAAAAATATGGTCTTTTTTAATATCTTCCCAATTCTTGAAGGAATTGAAAGTTTTTTCAAGATTCTCACTTAGAGTTTGAGAAGAAGATGCCATTTTTGATAAATAGTTAAAAAATGCAAATAGAGATGGGTAGAAGTAAAGAGTTTACAAATTTCTGGAATAAATAGGTCTTTAAATAGGTAGGAATTCGTTTGAAATGAATAAAGACAAGTTAGTAATTTTAAATTCAAAATTTTAAAAAATAACTAAATCAGACAGTTATATGTCAACATAGACTGTTGGGGTATGTCGACATGGGTGTGTTGATTTATGTGTCTTCTTTGTTTTACGCATAAGTATGTATATATATATATAAACTTATATATTATACTATCATTTATTTTAGAGATACGATAAGAAAGAAAAACATAAGATAGATAAAAAATTATAGACAGATGAGCTAATACATGAGATACTTCATAACATGATAAAAGAACAATACAAGTTCATACAAAATAAACTAGTACATCACATCCTAGTTTTTAGAATGTGCTAGAGGATAAGGAGGATGATTGTGATGACCCAGAATTTCTGGATATTGGAAATTGAAATATTTAATTAATTTTAAATATTTGAAAGTTAGTTTAACTTGAATTTTAAATATCACTATGAATTTGACAATTAAATTGTTAAATTTAATTGTTGAAGTTTGGTAAAATATTTAATCTTAAATCTTATGCTTGATAAAGATATTTCAAAAAGGGATTTTAAAATTTATGTAGCCTGTACTAAAGATAATAGAACTTTTAAAATTAAATTTAAAGATGGTTTGTTCAGTTTTCAAAATATATCGTTTAAATTGATATTTAAAAATAGCCTTTCGAGGCACAGTCTTGGAAGCCGACGAAACTAGTTCTATTAGATGCATAATATAGTATTATTATAGGATTTTAATTTTCGTAGTGTTTGGAGTGATCGTTTGGCCGTATGGTAAACAAATGCGCTGAAATCTATATCGAAAATTCAATATAATAACTGGGTCCAAAAAGCTATCCTCTACATACTATCGAGTCAGGCCTCGAAACCTTTTCCATTGCATTCAAAATAGGGGTATAACATTATAAACGCCTGGCGGCATGCCTCAATAGGAGGTTAAGATTTTGAGTTGCATTTATCAAGACGATTTAAAATTTGAATTTAAATTTGATATATATTTTTGAATAACGTTCACATGTTTCCCTGCCTTTTTGAATCACATACAAGTGTTTCCTCTTCCGTGTTCGAGCACGTAATAAATTTTTTTATTAAAAAAAAAGAGAGATCTGCAAAACGAAAATAAAACAAATGCCGATCGAAACCAAATTAACCTTCTCCTTTTCCCTTCAGCATTCTTGAATCAAAAATAAAACATATAAATTTCGAGCCTCTTTGATTAAGTCACGAATCCTTCCTCTGGCTTTTAAAAAATAAATAATAAATCGAACTAATTGATAACTAAGGGAAGGGAAACGAATTCGACTCCTTCGAAGAAATGGCGGAAAATTGGTTCTTGGCCGAACTCGAGCGCATCGCGCGCGTAAGGTGGGACGGCGATGAAGGAGAAGGTCGAGAGGCCATAGGAAAATCAAGTTCGTCGATTTCCTAAAAAGAGGAGAGATCAATTCGCGATCAAATGGGCATGAGCAGTGGGTCTTGAGGTCGGCGGCGCATGGGTTTGGATGTAGGTGTGGCTTGCGATGGCGTTTGCTTTCGACGTGGAGAAATGGCGCCGCGTTCGGCTAGGTTAGTCGCGATGAGGAGTCGACGTGATGCTTGGAAGTGGCGGCGTTGCTGCCTCGTTTTGGAGGAAGGTCGTGATTCGTCGGCGATGTGAGATGGGTGAGCAGCCTCTCGTTTCTCCCTTTATTTGTTTTGAATTTTAGATGTTACTAAAAAAAGAAAATATTTTTTTTGTTATGAACTGTTTATAAAGAAAAAATGGGTAGAACGATAGATATAAATATATGTATAAAAGCACATACCAGGTTTAATTTATATATATATATAAGGTTTGAACAGAAAGTAAGGGGTTCAAAATACTGAATGTTTTATATAGAATTAGATTTTGAAATCTATGTAGTTTTTAGTATATATGTAGTTCATAAAGAAAATAAATATAGTTTATTTTTATAAGTATATGTGTTTTCAAAAATGAAATAAAATAGATATACATATACATTTTGAATCTGCTATTTTATTTTAAAATAATGTCATATGGTGATTAACTCATTTAATAAACTTATTTAATTATTTTGCTAACCAAGAATTATTTATTACAGAAAGATTAGTTTAAAAAAATCATTAGTAAATTGAATAAATAAATGATAATTGATTTCTCATTTATTCCAAATATTAACAAGGCCATAAATGTTTATAAAGGTCAAAAATCATGGAGGAAACAAGTCGGAATGGAAACAAATTGCAAATTAAAAAGGGCAAAGGTGAGTTAATCTCACTCATCTGGATTATTATTTAAATTTAAATAGTTAAATTTAAATTTTGGTTGAATGATTGAATTGATTTGATATGGTATATTATGCATAGTAGTATATATATATTGGAGTGATTGATTCCCGCATTACATAGGGGATGAGACCCTATACGCCGCATAATAGCGGATGAAATAATATAACCCCATATACCGCGATATTCCACCTCGAAGTGGAATTGATATTTTATATTATACTAACATCTGTAGATGCAGGGAAACAGGATGGAGGGATCCAACTAGATTCCTCAAAATATTTACATTTGTTTAATACTCTATGATATAATTTATTTGATAATCTGAGATAGAATATATTGGTGATTGAAAATATTGAATGCTATGTTTGATTTAATGTATTTAGGAATACAGAGTTATCAAAAATATATAAATTTGATTTTTTGAAGGGAAATAAAATGGAAAATTCTTAAGTACACGAATATAAAGGTTTGGATAAATGTATTGGCAAAGAATAAAAGTTGGTTTTTAAAATTCTAATGAATATATTCCAAGTATGGAAAAGAGATTTTTGAATAAATGGGAATAAGTGGATTTTTTAAAAACTTAGATGATATTAAGTAAGGAATGAAAGATTTTTTTTAAATTCAGAATTTAAAATGGTTTAAGAAGAAATGAAGAAGAATTTTGGAATTAATATGGAAATTGGTATTTTCAGTTAAAGTAAGATTTTAAATCATAATAAGGAAGTTAAATCTGTGTAACGAACGGGATTTTCGACTTCCGAAAGTCGACATTAATACGTCCACTGTATCAACTGCCGAGCAATCAAAGGCCGGAAAACCCAACCATTAGGTTTAAAGAAGAAGAGATAGAAGAAGAAAGAATGAAGAAGCAATAGAAACAATATCAGAATCTCACAATTCGTAGCGGAACAACATATAATGGATAAATGAATAATCTTTAAAACAAAGAACTATTTCAGTTATTACATCAATCACATTACATTACATTATCAGAGTTTACAAAAACAAACAGAGGTAAAGAAATACTATATACTAGTTGATACGCCACGCCATCCAGCTCGCCTCTTGAGCTCCATAGCAAATTCTGAATTCCAGAACATCCTGATAAACTCCAGGTCAGTCATGGGACTGGTGTGATAACTTAAAATGGTTTATCTTTAAAAACAAACAAAGAAATATTTTAAAAAAGATCTACAATGATTTTAGAAAATGAAACTACCATAAGGCCTTCCGCACACACACACAATGCAAACGCAGAATCAGAGGAGATTTCTCCTTATGATAGTCAAACATGCTTGATACGCAAATTTCTTTGATATTATTATTATAAGTGCACAGTGGAAAACCTTTCGAAAGTACAATATAAATCTTAGCCAACATTGACATTTCGAACTATGCCTACTATAGCTACCATCTAAACAGTGGTGACCACCATAAGTAAATGGCAGGTTCTACAACTAAAACCATACAAGGTGCGTATTGGAGTTTGGATTTCCAACAAATGGTCAGGCCAAGGAACTTCCCATTGCCACATGGGTACACCTCTGGAGAGACACCTCGAGAACCTAACCGGATCTCTGCCAACACAAAGCCGGGTTACCTCTGCAAAAGTAGGTAACTACTGACGAGTATGCCATCCCCCGATTGTAAACAACCATTATCCGAGGATCCTCAACCAACAACAATCACAAAGTCATATATATTTGCGACATTCACGTAAGTTAAGTATCTGGGCTCCATACCATTATACCACTTCTATCCGGAAGGAAATGCACATACACTAAGGGGCGCTACTCCCTATAACCTTGCTGCATCTTTCCTGTTTTGACCATTTCCGGGGTGTGAGGTCCGACGAAGTCTCGTCCACAAAGCTACGCTTTTCACAAAAGCTATGCTTTGATCAACAAATGATCAGCAACACTCAGCATGCCACGTTACCAAATTGGGAATGTATCACTAGTAACCATTAACTACATAGCCTCTGAGCTCGTACGTCTCAGAGAAGGGTGTTAAGCTAAGAGAATAAATCCTCCGCCACCAACAGAAATGTATTTGATAGAAACCAGCTTTACATCTCAAATTGTAACGTCAAACACACATCCATACAAGTCCGTTCCGGGATCGAACGGAACCGAAAGCACTTCCAAAGAAGCCCTTGCAATCCAGATATTCACTAATCACGACCGGACTTCACATCACAAAGGGTGATAAAATCTCTATATCGAAGATCAGCCGATGTAGAGACATTCGATGGTAATCCTTCCGTTTCCGAAAATATCCGGTCTTCAACACCGGTCTTCAAATGCTATCCATTACGTCGTATCACTATTCGGAATGGAATTCATGACCCAAAGGTCTTCTCCCGGCTAAACCGAATAACGAGTGCTTATTTTTAAAATAAGTGTAGCATTCAAATTCGAGCAAATCACAACAAATACCAATTTAAAGGTAAATATTGATAGTCGGTTATTTAACTATCAATAGATATGTACAACATCTCCAGCTTCCAAATAATTTCCCAAATTATTTATTTTCCAAAAATATCTTTATAAGATATATTTTCCCACACTTCAACCATTTGAAAACAAATTTCAAATCACTTTCCTTACGTGGAAACACTTCCAAATATTTATTCATTTTCACTGGAAATCTGCCGAGTTCAAATACTTTAAAAATAATTTATAACACTTATCCAAAATATATCGGGAAAACACTTTGAAATAAAACTATTTTTCTTTAAACACTTTACTTAAAATATTAGTTATAAAAATATTATACCAATATTACATATAACTTAAGTCCAAACTAATTTTCAAAATAAAATCAATAGATAGAGTATAACTATTTAAATAACTATTTTCTAAAACAATTATTGATTAAATCTTAAAAATAATCATTTCTATATCAACTTAATAAATCTTTACTTAAAGGATTCAAAACAGTTTGAAAGGTTAATTTCTCCAAAGTACCCTTTTCAAAGCCAATTCTAGAATTATATATATGTATATATATGTATATATGTATATATGTATATATTTTTCAAAGCTATTCATAAATTTTATTCGGCTTTCCAGGGGGAATACACTTTCATTTCAAAATGGTTCATTTAAACCAATTAAATAAATCCTTACCGATTTAATTTAAATTTACGTTCCAAATCCGTAAATTTATTTCCATACTTCAAAAACAAATCAATGTTTATTTCTAAACATATTTCCCTTTCCTTTATAAATTCCATGGTGAATTTAAATTTTCAAATATCCACTGATCTACGATTTTCAAATCGATTTCAAATATTCACTTTCAATTTATTTTTAAAAGATATAATCTCAAAACATTTCGCTTCATACTGGAAAACAATTCCATGCTTATTTAATAATAAGTAATTCACAAATCTATTTATTTTCAACATTTTGAAAATGTTCAATATACTTAAATCTCAATTAAGTATATAATTTATTCTTTAAGGAAAACATTCTCTTAAACACATTCATTTGAGTCAAAATGAATGTTGCGTAAAACATCGTTACGACAACCCAAGATCACTAGTATAGGGATTCGAAATTAAGATAGATGTATAAATCCCAATACTATAAAAAAACATTTCCTTTCGAAAATCATTTACTATAACAACAGTGTTATAGTCCACCATTCCCTTTTATTTTTCGAAAACGTCTATTTCAACAATGAATGTTGAAATCTATGGTTTCGATACTTAATACATTTTAAAACATCTTTAAAACTCCTTTATAATTTCATCATTTTGATTTATAAAAATCCAATTTTATAAATCTTATATATAAATCTTTTATAATAAATTCAAAAATCTCAATTTAAACTATTTTATAAAATCATTAACTACATATTTCAAAAATCACATTTCAACTATATTTCTCAAAAGTCATAATTTTTATAACATTAAAATTATAACGTTTATTTATTTAAAATGAATCAATTCCAAAATTTAATAAAAAGTATACTTTCAAATATTTATTTATTTCCAGTATCCAACGATACCAAAATTATATTCGGCTAAATTTTAGCTTTCAAACGATTTCAGTCAAAAAGATAATCACACAAAGATTATAAATAATCAACACACAACATTGAAACAAATTCAATTATTTGAGGAATCCAGTTGGATTCCTCCAACCTGTTTCCCTGCATCCACAGATGTAAGCACAATACCAATCCCGTTTCAAGAAGGAATGTCGCGGTACATGGGTTTATATAAAATATCATCCGCTATTATGCGGCGCAATAGGGTCTCATCCGCTATATAATGCGGGAAATCAAATCCAAGTACATATATAATACCAATTCCACTTCAAGATGGAATATCACGGTATATATGTTTAATAAAATAACCGCTTAATATGCAGCGTATAGGGTCTATTTCAATACAACAGATAGCAATTTATCATCCAAGCATACAATCAAGCAATTTTAAATTTAACTATTTAAAATTTAAATCGAAACAAATTTGATTGAGTGAGAAAATTATCACTAGCTCCAATCGATTCCAATCCAGCTCCATCGCGTAGTATTCGCGAATACGAACCCAACGCAATTTGTTTCATCGTTTTTCGACCTCGTATCAAAAAGTTATATTATTACAAAGTTTATATGAATTTTAAATATAAATAATTTACAATTTCTTTTTAATTTCAAACCCTAGAATAATTACAGCCGTTCGATCTCGTGCTTCCATCAGGGCCACTCGTTTACTTTCTTCCATCTCCAGGTTTTCCACGCTCGACAAAACCCACAGTCGCCGCTTTGTTTTGAATTTTTGCAACCACCACACGACCATAGGGGTCGATCAACCACCACCAAAATGCTCGCCTGCACGAGCTTCGCCCACGACTGATGTGACGCCCCACCTCAATACCCACGCTAGCCAAGAACACTACGGAGTAATGCTGTCAACTAGCGCGAAGAATAAGGCTGTTGAGGAGCGACCATCCATGTAACTTCTTTGTGCGAGCACCGATATGTCAGATAGTATAGCATGCATTTCATTTAAGGAGGAAGTCCGACATACCGATACAAACTCAAAGCTATCACACGGTGGCTATAAATAAATCTTTGGAAACAAATATAGAAATAAACATAACATAATCAGTCACAGACATCCATATCACAAAGGCGAAAAAAGATATGAATATATAACTAACACATGAAAGTGAACACCAGAGTAGTGGTCATGAAAGGACCACATACACAAAAGAATAGCAACACGTGCTATACAAAAGAATACATTTATGAGTCTATATCTCAAGTGTAAACGACAAAAACTGCTAATCTAAATGGTCAGCCAAAAGTCAGAGTAGTAAATCCCTGCGGGAGAAGTCAAGCAGAAGCACTTGTAACATCTCGGTCTGACCCGAGTATTATTTATAAGAAAATAATAAACGGATCAGTCTAGCTATAAATATCAGATAACATGATATAAAACAATAGATATGGCAAGAACATATGGTAACCATAAAGACATACTATGATAAGCATGTAAATTAAGATCATCAAGAGATCAAACAATATCAAAAGAATCTTTTAAAAGATCCAAATTCACCTAAGAAAAAGTGATGACTCACAAATTCACCAAGACATAAAAGCTGGAAAATCATAACAATGAAAGTCATGAAAATAGGTGAAGCTCAAATTCCAGAAGAATACACAAGAAATCCAGAAATCACAATATAGGAGCATGAAAACTCACAAAATAGGAGCATGAAAACTCACCTATACATGTAACCCAAAGCGAGACGCTATCTAATGGTTGCAAGCCATTAATTTTGACACACGAATGGCCCGAAGACCGTGGGGCGCTACCCCACATATGTGATGGCGAAACATCACACAAATGCAATGGCGAAACATCACAAGAGCGGGGTCTACTCTCCCTCGCAGATGAAGAGACATCGCACAATTGCTAGCCTAAATCACAAAAATGATCGTCACGATCATCATGAAGTGTCAATCACATTAAGCTAGTAAATATATGAGTTTAGCTTCATGTCCCATAACCACTTGCTTAACTTAAATATTTATGAACAAACTGTAGATCTTCACTAGAAAATTGTCACAAAAGGTCCAATCGAACAAGTTCAAGAATTAATCGACGAAGCAAACGCAAGCGTTTCATACCACTTGTTTTAGTAAGTCGTTTAATTAGATTTCTCATCCGAGTGAGGTAAGGGTTTGTATATACTAATAGATTGGAAAACAGCTTGGGAAAAGAGCTTGGGAAAAGAGCTTGGTACGACCTAGTGAAAACCTAAGGGAGGATAGGATCGAGCAACCTAATGGTTGCGACCTAGGGGTCTAAGGGGTCAAGCGACCTAGTGGTTGCGACCTAGAGGTGTTCGCGAGTTAACAGAGGTAAGCGAACTAAAGTCTCAAACAAGGCCTAACGACCTAACTGCTCGCGACCTAATTGAGGAAACAGGTCAAACGACCTAGTGGTTACGACTTAGGGGGTGTTCGCGACCTAAGTACGTGACCTAATGTGGTCAACGACCTAACTCGGTCGCGACCTAACGGAGCAAAGGGGCGAACGACCTAACTGGAGTCATGGTCCTGCGACCTAAAGGGGGTCAACGACCAAACCACATGGAGGCCGTGCGACCTAAAGGAGAACAAGGTCAAGCGAACTAAACGGGGTACACGACCTAGTGGAGTAAGGGGGAAACGACCTACGGGCTTACGACCTAAAAAGGAACGAAGGCCAAGGACCTAAAGCCCAAACGAGTTAACATATGTCGCGACCTACATGGTAACGACCTAACGGAGAAAGGCAGAGCGACCTAGTGGCCAAAGCGACTTAATGTTAAACGAGCCATGCGACCTAAGGCGTTAACACGCGAGCGACCTAAGGCGTTAGCTCGCGAGCGACCTAAGGCGTTAGCTCGCGAGCGACCTAACTCCGAACACGCACAAATGGCCAGAACGACCTAAATGTAGAAAATTCACCAAAACGCTAAAAATTGGAGTTTTTCGCCAATCCAATCCAAACCAAATGCAAATGTACATGCTAAAGTGATAGGAAATCATTCCCAAACATCTGTGATAGTTATAGGCAAGAATGTGAGATAAAAATCTCATCTTTGCACCAAAAATCAATGAAAATGAAGACCAAAGCAAAGCAAGAATCAATCCACTTCAATCTCAACACAAGAAGCTTGAATCCAATGTCTTCACTTTGATTTTGGAGTTGGATGTTGAATTTGCTAATGAACTTGGGCTTGGAATTTTAATTTCCCTTTCCACTCACCATTAATGCTAAAACTAGAGTTAGGTAGGAATTTATGAAGAGATGAGGAGAAGGGGTTGGAACTTAGGTTTAATAGGCTAAACCAACCCAAAGTCCAAAGCGGGAAAAGTTAGTGAAATTCCACTAACCCCAAACATATCAAAGTTTATACTTAAAAAGATTGTAAACGGCATTTCGAACTCAATGGAAGTGGTCTCGTGTCCTAATTTGACCGTTTGCAAAAAGTAGCTTTTCGGACCAATATCCGATTAACGACAAAATATTTAAATATAAAATCGATAAATATGAGGGTTGTTACAGACTCCCCTCCTTAAAGAAATTGCGTCCTCACAATATATAAGATGGAAATTAAAAAGTAACAACCATAAAAGCATATTAACACAAAAGAAATTTGAAATAGGAAGTTCACCTCAAAGAGCAGGAGTAAGCAAGTACGGATGTGTTCGCTCGATGAATTCTCTGGATTCCAAGAGCAATCCTTAGGATTTGAGGACCATTGAACCTTCACTAGCGGAACATCTTTATTTCGAAGTCGTTTGACCTCCGAAGCAATAATTCGAATAGGATGCTGCTCGTAAGTTAAATTCGGCGAAACTTCAATTCCTTCCACAACACCAGGCTCAAGAATAGAATCGGAATCTCGTAGGCATTTCCGTAATTGAGAAACATGAAACACGTCATGCATAGCAGAAAACTGAGCCGGTAATGTAAGGCGATAAGCCATAGAACCAATACGTTAAGTGATAGGGAATGGCCTAATATATCGGGGTGCTAACTTTCCCGATCGACTGAAACGTACAACACCTTTCATAGGTGAAACACGAATAAAAACAGAATCTCCCACAGAAAATTCTATCTTCCTTCTTCGATTATCGGCATAGGATTTTTGTCTACTCTGGGCTTCTTTCATCTTATGTCGAATAAGTTCAATCTTCTCTGTGGAATCACGAATAAAGTCTGGACCTAAAACCAGCTTCTCACCGGCCTCATGCCAACAAGAAGGAGATCGGCATGGCCTTCCATGGAGTGCCTCGAATGGTGCCATACCAATACTAGATTGGAAGTTATTATTATAGGAAAATTCAACAAGTGAAATATGATCTTCCCAACTTCCACCAAAATCGAGCACACAAGCACGAAGAAGATCTTCAAGAGTTTGTTTCACACGCTCGGTTTGTCCATCGGACTGGGGATGATAAGCAGTGCTAAAATTAAGCTTCGTTCCTAAAGCTTTTTGAAGACTCTTCCAAAATCCACTAGTAAAGAATGGATCTCGATCGCTAACAATAGAAGTAGGAACTCCATGCAATTTAACAATTTCTTTGATAAAGAGTTTGGCCAAAAGAGGAACGGTTCGGTTAGACCGAACGGGAATAAAATGGGCGGATTTAGTAAGTCTATCAACGATCACCCATAAGCTATCATGACCCGAATGAGAACGGGGAAGGCCATCTATAAAATCCATGGAAGTTTGGTCCCACTTCCAAATTGGAATTTCTAAAGGTTGCAATAACCCACCAGGCCTTTGATGTTCAGCCTTGACAAGTTGGCAAGTCATGCAACACTTAACAAAGTTAGCAATATCGGATTTTAGTCCCTCCCAATAATAAAGTCGCTTCATATCAGCGTACATTTTACTACTACCGGGATGAATGGTGAATTTAGAACGATGGGAATCTTCTAAAATATCTTTACGAAGATCACCAATATTTGGTACGATAAGTCTACCAAATTTTCGAATGCCGCCACGAGAATCAATATCAAAGTCTTTCAAACCTTCAATATCAATTTTATCCTTAACATTTTGGCCAAGAAGAGCCAATTCAGGATCTAGCCCTTGAGCTTCAAGAATGCGGTATAAAAGAGAAGGATGAGCCTCAAGGCTACATAAAACAAGTGATGAACATAAATCGGATACGCGCTCTCGAATCTCACAAGTGGATAAAATCTCGAGATCGTTCCATTTAGATATCATCATAGAAACAACTGCTTGTTGTTTACGGCTAAGAGCATCGGCGACACGATTACCCTTACCGGGGGTATAAAGAATATCAAGATCATAAGGTGCAAGGAACTCGAGCCAACACTGTTGACGCAAATTAAGTTCCTTCTGAGAAAATAAATATTTCAAAGACTTATGATCCGTGTAAAGAATAAATTCTCTCCCAATAGATAATGACGCCAAATTCGAAGGGCGAAAACAATAGCCGCGAGTTCTAAATCATGTGTGGCATATCTAGTCTCGGCCGGCTTCAATTGCCTAGATGCATAAGCAATAACACGTTCTTTTTGCATAAGAACGACACCCAAACCAACGTGACTAGCATCAGTATAAACAATAAAATCTTGATTCCATTCGGGAATAACAAGAATAGGAGCATCGGAAAGGAGTTCTTTCAATTTTTGAAAAGAGGCTTCACATTTGTCCGACCAAATGTATCTAACTCCCTTCTTAGTCAAGCCAGTAAAAGGCACGACAATCTTAGAAAAGTCTTTAATGAAACGACGGTAATAACACGCCAATCCAAGAAAACTACGAATCTCTGTCACACTCTCCGGTCTCTTCCAATCTTGAATCGCTTCAATCTTTGAAGGATCCACAGAAATTCCGGATTCGGAAATAATATGACCGAGAAACTTCACACGAGATTGCCAAAAGTGGCATTTAGAAAATTTCGCCTTTAATTGATTACTCCTAAGAGTTTCCAATACAATCCGAAGATGCTTTTCATGCTCCTTCTCGGTTTTAGAATACACAAGGATATCATCAATGAAGATGAGAACAAACCGATGGAAGAAAGCCTTGAAAACTCGATTCATGAGGTCAACGAAGTAAGCTGGAGCATTCGTTAAACCAAATGGCATAACAAGCCATTCATAAGATCCATAACGAGTACGGAACGACGTCAAAGGAATACTATCCTCGGCAATACGAAGCTGATGAAAACCGGTAGCCAAGTCCAACTGTGAAAAGACCCTAGCTCCGCTAAGCTGATCAAACAGATCGTCAATCCGAGGTAAAGGATATTTATTTTTAATAGTCAGATCGTTAAGCTTGCGATAGTCAACGCAAAGCCTAAGTGTACCGTCGGATTTCTTCACGAAAATAGCCGAAGCTCCCCAAGGCGAGGAACTAGAGCGAATAAATTGCTTCGTCTCCAATTCGGACAACTATTTGCGCATCTCCTCATTTTCCTTATTGGACATGCGATAAGGAGGACGAGTAATAGGTTGAGCTCCAGAAACAAGATTAATTATGAACTCAGTTGCTCGTTTAGGTGGTAAACCTAAAACGGGCTCGAATATGTCGGAAAATTCACGAACAACGTGAATACGAGAAATAATATCATCTTCATCATCATCGTTATCACGAGGATTTAAAGAATATAAAGATGCCACCAAACAAGATTCTGAATCTTTAAGATTAACAGAAATCTGATTAACAGATAGTGGATGTCGGAGATGAATAGTCCGCTCAGGACATAGGATATGAGCTTTATAATGATTAAGCCAATCCATTTCCAAAATCATTCCAAAGCCTAGGTAACGCATAACACATGCAAATCGGCTAGGAATGGAAAATCACATAAAATAATCTCCATATTTTTACAAAGCAAACTAAGAGTTGCGGATCCACTAACAGGATTCGCAATTCTCAAGGAAGTCATTAAAGCATCAACATTTAGAGAGAAAGTGTCGACAAGCTCCATTGATATAGAAGAATGGGATGCACCCGTATCAAAGAGAACTCTAATAGGTTGATCATGAAATAAAATAATACCATCAAGAATGGAATAAGAAATACCTTGGCCACGAGATGTGTTGCCAGGGGCTTGAGCCACGTTTAACTTTCCCTCTTTCCTGCCTTTTAGTGTGGGGCACATATGTATATAATGTTCCGAGCTCTTGCAATAGCGACAACTTTTGGGCTTCGAACACTTGTTCGCAAAATGGTCCTTAGAACCACAGTTATAGCATTGCCCGCTACTAGAGGAAGGTGTCTTTGCAGCCGAAGTTGATTACTTACCTTTTTTGTTGGGAAAAGAACCCTTAAATATGTTAGGCCTCCTTTTGTTGTTGAAGTTTGGTTTAGCGCCAACCACTTCAACATCACTCTCTCTATCGGCCTCTTCAAGACGATGAGCGATATCGACGAGTTGATCAAATGTAACTTCTAGTTTCAGGAGTAGTGGCTTCTTAAGATTCTTATTTAAGCCATAAACGAACCTCTGGTTCTTCTTCAGTGGAGTATTTATATATTCGATCCCATATTTGGAAAGGGATTCGAATGATGCAACGTAGTCCGCCACAGAAGACTGACCTTGAACAAGGTCAATAAATCTCCGAGCCAAAGTTACTTTTTCAACCTCGGGCACGAATTTCGATTCGAAGCGTTCCCGGAAGTGCTCCCAGGAGAGATCCGCTTCATCAATTTCTGAGATTAACAGATCATACCAATCCAATGCTCTTCCTTGGAGCATACTGGAAGCTACCTGGACTCGATGGAGGTCAGTGAGGTTCATGGGAGAGAATTTCTATCGCACGTTCTGAGCCAAGCTTGGACGTCGATGATAGTTTCAGTGCCTTTAAATTGCTTCCCACCCAAGTTGGTGTAATCATTGCACAAACGTGCAAACCCAGATTTAGGGTGAGTAGGTTCCGGATTAGAACCATCTGCTTGAGCATTCGTGACAAGGTCAAGAAGTTGCTGGGTAGTCATAAAAACTCCATCTTGGGGAGTTGCAGTAGATTGACCGGCACGGGGACGTCCAGGTCTAACCATTTTTCTTCCTTAAGAAAGAAGGAGAAGAAAAAGGTTATTCAGTAAAAGATATATCAAGCAATCTTGACAAGTGAAACAAGGAATCATAATAAAAATAGGATGAATCGGCACGAAGACTCGAATTAATTCTAAGATACGACTCCTAAGCTGGACTTTGGACGATGATCCTTGTTAAGTTATTCTACATTGTTTTGAAGTTTGGCTGTGATACCAAGTTGTGACGCCCCACCTCAATACCCACGCTAGCCAAGAACACTACGGTGTAATGCTGTCAACTAGCGCGGAGAATAAGGCTGTTGAGGAGCGACCATCCATGTAACTTCTTTGTGTGAGCACCGATATGTCAGATAGTATAGCATGCATTTCATTTAAGGAGGAAGTCCGACATACCGATACAAACTCAAAGCTATCACACGGTGGCTATAAATAAATCTTCGAAAACAAATATAGAAATAAACATAACACAATCAGTCACAGACATCCATATCACAAAGGTGGAGAAAGATATGAATATATAACTAACACATGAAAGTAAACATCAGAGTAGTGGTCATGAAAGGACCACATACACAAAAGAATAGCAACACGTGCTATACAAAAGAATACATCTATGAGTCTATATCTCAAGTGTAAACGACAAAAACTGCTAATCTAAATGGTCAGCCAAAAGTCAGAGTAGTAAATCCATGGGGGAGAAGTCAAGCAGAAGCACTTTTAACATCTCGGTCTGACCCGAGTATTATTTATAAGAAAATAATAAACGGATCAGTCTAGCTATAAATATCAGATAACATGATATAAAATAATATATGGCAAGAACATATAGTAACCATAAAGACATACTATGATAAGCATGTAAATGAAGATCATCAAGAGATCAAACAATATCAAAAGAATCTTCTAAAAGATCCAAATTCACCTAAAATAAAGTGATGACACACAAATTCACCAAGATATAAAAGCTGGAAAATCATAACAATGAATGTCATGAAAATAGGTGAAGCTCAAATTCCAGAAGAATACACAAGAAATCCAGAAATCACAATATAGGAGCATGAAAACTCACAAAATGGGAGCATGAAAACTCACCTACACGTGTAACCCAAAGCAAGACGCTATCTCATGGTTGCAAGCCATTAATTCTGACACACGAATGGCCCGAAGACCGTGGGGCGCTACCCCACATATGTGATGGCGAAACATCACACAAATGCGATGGCGAAACATCACAAGAGCGGGGTCTAGTCTCCCTCGCAGACAAAGAGACATCGCACAATTGCTAGTCTAAATCACAAAAATAATCGTCATGATCATCAAGAAGTGTCAATCACATTAAGCTAGTAAATATATGAGTTTAGTTTCATGTCCCATAATGACGCAGCGGATTAATCAAACAAAACTTCAATCGGTGAAATGTAGCAATCGGTGAGTTGAAGATACCAAAATGCCCAAGTTCGTTGATCCAAAGATACCGAACTCTAGCTATCTCAAACACGTTGATAGCGCACTATACCGTGTTCAAAGATCTACGATTCTTCGCACGTTGATCTAGCGCACTAGATTCCGTGAATCGGCTTCAACAAACGTGGATTCGAGCGCACTCGAACGACGTAAGTGGAGATAGGAGATTACACTCAACTACCAATTGGTATGAAAGCACAAAGCTAACAAAAGAGAATTTTATTCCAAAATCAACAACCCCAAAAATGTACAACACACGCGTATTTATAGGAGTTACAACCCAACACAACAAACAACACCCAACTCTTAGGTCGGCACCGACTCATCCCTCACGACTCATCTAAGTCGTTGCCGACTCATCTAAGTCGCTGCCGACTCAACAAGGCACGACTCACAGACAAAGCAGGTAATACGACTCAAGACATGTACAGCCTCAACAATACACGACTCAAAATACAAACGACTCATCATACTACACGCTACACTACCGACTCAAGAAAACACTTTAACGACTCAACTTGCCAAGCGACTCACGACTCAACTGAGGCCGACTCAAGCCATTACCGACTCAACATTCATACGATTCAAGCTTCCCAGTTTCTTGCCGCATGTCTCTTCGAGCGACTCAGTTAGGTCGTGCCCCCTTCTCTCCGACTCAAGACTTTCCAAAGATGGAGCTTCCCCTGGCTTTATGATGAGTCGCCGACGACTTATACTACTGTTGTTAGGCGACTTAATCCCCTCACGCTGAGTCGTGGACGACTCATTTCCCCCCAACACCGAACGACTCATAGTTTGGTTAGGTCGTCCCTTTCCTAACGCGTTCCTCTTTGTTTTAATAAGTTGCAAACGACTTGGAGTCTTCGTCTTGGGTCGTAAACTGTGTCCCATAAGTCGGTAACGACTTAAAATCCCCGAGCTACCCAACTCCCAAGCTTCGTTAAATCGGCACCGACTTATGCCTCCACTATCCCGTGACCGACTCATCAAGCATGCACCTCTTAAGCTCATGTACGTCTTACGAGTTAACTTCTGAATTCCCATATGCCTTGCTGCATCATCCTTCCCTGGTTGAGAAAAATTCGACCTCGAATTTGTAAATTCTTCCTCAACAATCTCATTCCCATGATACGGAATTAAGTGTTTGATGTTAAAAACATCAGAAGTATAAACATCATCTGGTAACTTTAATCGATAAGCATTCTCATTGATTTTCTTCAAAACTTCAACTGGACCAATTTTTCGTGCCTTCAACTTGTTATAAGCACCCACCGGAAAACGATCCTTTGTTAATACTGCATAAACCAAATCACCTTCCTTAAATTCAACATTCCGACGTTTCAAATCTGCAAACTTCTTATATTTCTTATTTGATTTCTCCAATCGTTCCTGAACGATTTTATGACATTCAGTCAGCTCATCAACAAAATCGACAGCTCGTTTAACTGTTCCTTTCGATTGTGGGACTACTGCCAAATCCAACGGCCCCCTGGGTAAATTTGAATAAACAATCTGAAACGGACTGAATCCTGTGCTACGATTTACTGCATGATTATGAGCAAATTCTGCCTGGCATAGCTTCATGTCCCAACTTCTCAAATTATCCTGTACAAGACAACGCAACAAATTCCCCAATGACCTGTTAACAACTTCTGTCTGTCCATCAGTTTGTGGATGATAAGCACTACTAAATTTCAGTTTCGTTCCCACCATCTTCCACAAACTCAGCCAAAAGTGACTCAGAAAACGAGTATCTCTATCAGAAACAATAGATTCTGGTAAACCATGAAGTCTATAAATCTCCTTGAAAAATAACTGTGCTACTTGAACTGCATCTGCTGTCTTCTTGCAAGCAACAAAATGTGCCATCTTCGAAAATCTGTCCACCACAACAAATATCGAATCATTTCCCCTTTGAGTTCTCGGCAAACCCAAAACGAAATCCATGCTGATATCAACCCATGGCTTAGATGGTACTGGTAATGGCATATACAACCCTGCATTCGTTGCTGTCCCTTTTGAAACTTGGCAAATATGATATCGCTCCACAAATCTCTCAACTTCTTTTCTCATCGATGGCCAAAAGTAAGATTGCGAAATCAACTGTAAAGTACGATCACGGCCCACATGCCCTTCTTCATGTAATTCCTTCACAATCTTCATCCTCAAACTACAATCCGGAATACATAAACGATTTCCTTTAAACAGAAAACCATCAACCAACATGAATTCATCGGCAATCCCATCCTTCACTTTTTCAACATATTTCACAAAGTAAGGATCTTCTTCAAGCATCTCTGGCAACATTTCAAACCCCGTCACTTCAATCTTCATTGTCGTTAGTAAATGACTCCTCCTACTCAAAGCATCTGCTACTCGATTCGTCACCCCTGATTTGTGTTTAACGACAAAAGTAAACTGCTGCAAATAAGCAATCCATGACGCATGTCTCGCAGAAATCTTATCTTGCCCCTGTAAATGTTTCAAAGCTTCGTGATCAGTGTACAGAACAAATTCCTTCTGAAATAAGTAATGTCTCCAATGCTTAACCGTCTGAACAACAGCATAAAACTCAACATCGTATGTACTGTATCTCATCTTTGCCCCTGACAACTTTTCGCTGAAATAAGCAACTGGCTTCCCATTCTGGCTCAGAACTCCTCCAATACCAACCTTCGAAGCATCAGTATGCAATTCAAACAACAACTGAAAATTAGGTAGAACAAGAATTGGTGCAGACGTCAACAATTCCTTGATCCTTTCAAAGGCAACCCCCGCTTCCTCTGACCACACAAACTGTTTACCCTTCATGCAATCAGTCACTGGAGCCATCACGCTACTGAAGTGTGGTATGAACCTTCGGTAGAATGACGCTAGCCCATGAAAACTTCTCACTTCTGTAATTGTCTTTGGCTGTGGCCAATTCTTGACTGCTTCAACTTTGCTCTGGTCAACTTGAATACCTTTCCCTGAAACAACATAACCCAGGAATAAAACAGTAGGTGTCATAAACACACATTTCTTTGTAGCAGCATAAAATTGTTCTTCACGAAGAATAAGCAACACTTCCCTCAGATGTAGAACATGCTCCTCCGTACTCCTGCTATAAATCAAAATATCATCGAAATACACCACGACGAACTTTCCAATGAATGGTCTAAAAATTTGATTCATCACCCGCATGAATGTACTAGGTGCATTAGACAAACCAAATGGCATAACCAACCATTCGTACAACCCCTCTCTAGTTTTGAAAGCTGTCTTCCATTCGTCTCCAGGTCTGATACGAATTTGATGATAACCACTCTTCAAATCAATTTTCGAGAATATAGTTGCCCCACTCAACTGATCCAACAAATCATCCAACCTCGGCATAGGAAATCTGTAACGAACAGTGATCTTATTCAAAGCTCTACTATCAGTGCACATTCTCCAAGTTCCGTCCTTCTTTGGTACTAACAATGCAGGTACAGCACACGGACTCAAACTTTCCTGAATACGACCCTGTTCAAGTAATTCTTCCACCTGCCTTCGTAACTCCTCATGTTCCTTCGGACTCATTCTGTAATGTGGTCGGTGTGGTAACACTGCTCCGGGAACAAGATCAATCTGATGTTGAATGTCTCTAAGTGGTGGTAACTCCTTTGGCAACTCCTCTGGAAAGACATCTTCAAACTCTTCCAAAACTGGCTTTGCTTCTTCGGAAATCTCAACTTCTTCACTACTCTCTCTCCCAATCAACAAAAACACTTCCGGTTCTTCCTCCACTTCTTTAACAAACTCCTTCAAAGTCAACAGAGTTTTCAATTCTTCAATCTCTTCTAGCTTGTTCTCCTTCTGCTGCTGTCTCTTAGGAACTAAAGTGATTTTAGTACCCTCGAACATGAAACTGTAACTGTTGGCACGACCGTCATGCTGAACTGCTCTATCAAACTGCCATGGTCTGCCCAACAATAAGTGACAAACATCCATATCTACGACATCACACCAGATTTCATCTTTGTACTTCTTTCCGATTGAAAAATTCACACAAGCTCTTCGACACACTTTCACTTCACCTCCTTTCCTTAACCATGCTAGCTTGTATGGTTTAGGATGCTTCTCGGTCTTCAAATTCAACTTCCTAACTGCCTCTGTAGAAATAATATTATCACAACTCCCCGCATCAATAACGAACTTGCAAACTTTCCCCAGAATAGTACATGTCGATTGAAAAATATTGCTTCTCAGCCAACTACAATCCTCCTCTTGCTTAGGTGTCAAACAACTTCTCCTCATCATAAGATTACAACCTTCATCACCCGACACTTTTTCTTCCTCCTCAACATAAGGTACATTTGAATACTCTGCCTCCTCACCATCATCTGCTTCAACCTCTGCAACCATGGTTCTCTTCTTCGGCTTCGGACATTCGTTGCTTTTGTGACCCAACTCCTGACAATTATAACATTTGAAAATACTGCTAGCCCTTGCCTTCTCAGCCTCCTTCACCACTGGCTTGGTAACTGGTTTAGGAGTATTAGAACTTCCGCCAACACCCCTTGCTTGGTTATTGGAATTAGTAAACACACCACCTCCACGCCTTCCTTGTTTCTCCCAAGCTAACGCTTTCTGATGTGCCTCTACAACGGATCTAGGATCAAACATATTAACCATATCCTGGATCTGCATTCTCAAACCCCCAACGAATCTAGCAGTTAACTGCTCTTCTGTCTCCATGATATCATTCCTGGCAATGAGTTGGTAAAATTCATCAGCATAATCACTAACAGACTTTGTCCCCTGCCTCAGATTCTGCAACCTCTGATACATAAGTGACTGGTAATTATAAGGTAAGAAAGTAGATCTCATCAACTTTTTCATCTTCTCCCAAGATTCTATCTTTGACTTCCCCATTCGTTCTCGAGTAAGTTTAGTTTGCTGCCACCATGCCAATGCTCTTCCCCTCAGCCTTGTAGCAACTAACTTCACCCTTCTATTCTCCGGCACCTCCTTGAAATCAAAGATTTCCTCCACATTAGACAACCAATCTAAGAATTCCTCAGCAACCATCCCGCCTTTAAACTCCGGAATCTCCATTTTCATACCCGACTCCCAACGACGGTCATCCTCCACATCACGGTAAGAATTTCGAACTTGGTCTCGATCTCGATAATGAATACTTGCTCTATCACCCTCTTCAACAAAATCAAAAGTACGCCTACATCGATCTCGACTAACATCATCCCTTCTCTCATGCATGCTTCTTTGACTATGTCTCTCTTCATCTCTATATGCTTCATGGTCAAATTCTCGATGACTTCTTCTTTCTTCATGTGCATAGTCATTATGATCTCTTCGTGATGAAATTGATGTTTCTCTTCTATCTCTACAAGAATGTGGTGATACCCTCCTCGCTTCCGTAACCAATGGCGAAATTCGGTTTCCTCCATGGTTCGAGTTTGGTGATCTCCTCCTTTGATTCAAATCATTCATCAATCTCTCCAATTTACCAATGCCTTCATCAAACTTTTCATTAATACGTTGTTCCATAAGTTCAGCTTCTTCTCTACGATACAAAGCTTCAATGTTTTGATGACGATTGGCTCTCCTTGGTGGCATGGTTAAAACTTCACAACACTTCAACAATTCAATCACAAGACTTCAAAACTTTCAATACAATAAAGCAATCTAGGCTCAACCTTAGATCGGCAATAGATGTTCACGGCTCACACTAACTCGGTTCAAGTTAGGTCGGCTCTACCTTGACTCGCTATGACTTGCCTCGGTACACTTGTCTTGGCCACCTACTACAAACACTTCAATGCAATCAACAAGGCACGGCTACTCCCAAGTATACACGGCCTTCTTCAAATTCAAACTCCTTGGCGCGCAAAAACTCCAAGTCAAAATCCAAACAAAGTCCAACTCCTCGATCCAAAATGAAATAGATCAAACACTCCAAACTTGATGCAACTTCAATATGAACACGATGAACAACTTCAAACTTCAAAAACTTGGCTCCAAGAATCAAACTTAGCTATGATTGGCTAAGTATGGCTCTGATACCAAAACTGACGCAGCGGATTAATCAAACAAAACTTCAATCGGTGAAATGTAGCAATCGGTGAGTTGAAGATACCAAAATGCCCAAGTTCGTTGATCCAAAGATACCGAACTCTAGCTATCTCAAACACGTTGATAGCGCACTATACCGTGTTCAAAGATCTACGATTCTTCGCACGTTGATCTAGCGCACTAGATTCCGTGAATCGGCTTCAACAAACGTGGATTCGAGCGCACTCGAACGACGTAAGTGGAGATAGGAGATTACACTCAACTACCAATTGGTATGAAAGCACAAAGCTAACAAAAGAGAATTTTATTCCAAAATCAACAACCCCAAAAATGTACAACACACGCGTATTTATAGGAGTTACAACCCAACACAACAAACAACACCCAACTCTTAGGTCGGCACCGACTCATCCCTCACGACTCATCTAAGTCGTTGCCGACTCATCTAAGTCGCTGCCGACTCAACAAGGCACGACTCACAGACAAAGCAGGTAATACGACTCAAGACATGTACAGCCTCAACAATACACGACTCAAAATACAAACGACTCATCATACTACACGCTACACTACCGACTCAAGAAAACACTTTAACGACTCAACTTGCCAAGCGACTCACGACTCAACTGAGGCCGACTCAAGCCATTACCGACTCAACATTCATACGATTCAAGCTTCCCAGTTTCTTGCCGCATGTCTCTTCGAGCGACTCAGTTAGGTCGTGCCCCCTTCTCTCCGACTCAAGACTTTCCAAAGATGGAGCTTCCCCTGGCTTTATGATGAGTCGCCGACGACTTATACTACTGTTGTTAGGCGACTTAATCCCCTCACGCTGAGTCGTGGACGACTCATTTCCCCCCAACACCGAACGACTCATAGTTTGGTTAGGTCGTCCCTTTCCTAACGCGTTCCTCTTTGTTTTAATAAGTTGCAAACGACTTGGAGTCTTCGTCTTGGGTCGTAAACTGTGTCCCATAAGTCGGTAACGACTTAAAATCCCCGAGCTACCCAACTCCCAAGCTTCGTTAAATCGGCACCGACTTATGCCTCCACTATCCCGTGACCGACTCATCAAGCATGCACCTCTTAAGCTCATGTACGTCTTACGAGTTAACTTCTGAATTCCCATATGCCTTGCTGCATCACATAACCACTTGCTTAACTTAAATATTTATGAACAAACTGTAGATCTTCACTAGAAAATTGTCACAAAAGGTCCAATCGAACAAGTTCAAGAATTAATCGACAAAGGAAACGCAAGCGTTTCATACCACTTGTTTTACTAAGTCGTTTAATTAGATTTCTCATCCGAGTGAGGTAAGAGTTTGTATATACTAATAAATTGGAAAATGGTTTGGGAAAAGAGCTTTGTATTAAAATAGTGTTGAAATCGTTTTGATGAAAGAGTTTTGATATTTGCTACTAGCATTGAAAACTTCATATTTCTAAAGTTGTTATCCCGCCTTTTTAGCAAGGCCGTGATACCATAAAATCGACCGAGAAGCCCAAGATAGTTTGTCTCGAAGAATGGTCAACTCAGCATCTCAACAAAGCAAGTTCTGTTGAATGTTTTTCAGATAAGATCCCCTACGGAGGGGGGTCCAAGGGGGGTGGTAACCCCCCGAGGTGGGGGTGCGGGGGCAACACTCCCGCTACGGGGTTCGACCTGCCCGGTTAGGTCGTGGGGGTCCGGGGGGCAGCGCGCCGTCCAAAACGGTACGCCTTAGTGAAAACCTAAGGGAGGATAGGATCGAGCGACCTAATGGTTGCGACCTAGGGGTATAAGGGGTCAAGCGACCTAGTGGTTGCGACCTAGAGGTGTTCGCGAGTTAACAGAGGTAAGCGAGCTAAAGTCTCAAACAAGGCCTAACGACCTAACTGCTCGCGACCTAAGTGAGGAAACAGGTCAAACGACCTAGTGGTTACGACTTAGGGGGTGGTTGCGACCTAAGTACGCGACCTAGTGTGGTCAACAACCTAACTCGGTCGCGACCTAACGGAGCAAAGGGGCTTACGACCTAACTAGAGTCATGGTCCTGCGACCTAAAGGGGGTCAACGACCTAACCACATGGAGGCCGTGCGACCTAAAGGAGAACAAGGTCAAGCGACCTAAACAGGGTACGCGACTTAGTGGAGTGAGGGGGAAACGACCTAGGGGCTTACGACCTAAAAAGGAACGAAGGCCAAGGACCTAAAGCCCAAACGAGTTAACATATGTCGCGACCTACATGGTAACGACTTAACGGAGAAAGGCAGAGCGACCTAGTGGCCAAAGCGACTTAATGTTAAACGAGCCATGCGACCTAAGGCGTTAACATGCAAGCGACCTAAGGCGTTAGCTCGGGAGCGACCTAACTCCGAACACGCACAAATGGCCAGAACGACCTAAATGTAGAAAATTCACCAAAACGCTAAAAATTGGAGTTTTTCGCCAATCCAATCCAAACCAAATGCAAATGTACATGCTAAAGTGATAGGAAATCATTCCCAAACATCTGTGATAGTTATAGACAAGAATGTGAGATAAAAATCTTACCTTTGCACCAAAAATCAATGAATATGAAGACCAAAGCAAAGCAAGAATCAATCCACTTCAATCTCAACACAAGAAGCCTGAATCCAATGTCTTTACTTTGATTTTGGAGTTGGATGTTGAATTTGCTAATGAACTTGGGCTTGGAATTTTAATTTCCCTTTCCACTCACCATTAATGCTAAAACTGCAGTTAGGTAGGAATTTATGAAGAGATGAGGAGAAGGGGTTGGAACTTAGGTTTAATAGGCTAAACCAACCCAAAGTCCAAAGCGGGAAAAGTTAGTGAAATTCCACTAACCCCAAACATATCAAAGTTTATACTTAAAAAGATTGTAAACAGCATTTCGAACTCAATGGAAGTGGTCTCGAGTCCTAATTTGACCATTTACTAAAAGTAGCTTTTTGGACCAATATCCGATTAACGACAAAATATTTAAATATAAAATCGATAAATATGCGGGTTGTTACAACTGAGATGTGGATGAACTCGGTCGCCTCTCTGTGTGGGAAATCCCGCATGAACGCCACCTATTTTAATGCAAATTGATGACGATTTGTCGTCTTGATTTTGATCATCACTGTTGGATTTGTAGAGAGGGATGTGCTCTACGTTTTTGCAGTTGAAAGTTTCTTGAATTAATTGGTGGATTTGAAGAAATCAAAGGAAGAAGGTTGGAAGGTTTCGGCCATTGATACTGTTGAGTGGCGGCTGAAACCCTAGCTCGGTTTTGATGCAAAATGAAATAAATGAGGTCCTTATATAGAAAATATTCGCGCACTATTCACCCGAAATTTTTCCGAACTCGAAACGAAGCATGGCGCCTGGCGTTTATAATGTTTTACCCCTATTCCGAACGCAATGGAATATATATCAGGAGCCAATTCGATCGTATTTGAAAGATAGGTTTTTGAATCGACTATTTTAAATTTAAAAATTCACATAAACCGATTTCAGTGCGTTTTAGCTTGCCCTGGACAAACCGTAAATCCTATTGACACTAAATTTGAAACCTTACAAAAATTTAACATTACAGATCCAATGAAACTAGTTTCATCGAAATCCGAGACTGTTTGAAAAATGGCTATTTTTACACGTCAATTAAATATTAAAATATTCAATTTCCACAAATTAACTTTTAATTCAATTTTAAAAGTTCTTTAACATCATTCTAACTCCAATATGATTTAATACAACTTTATAAATCATTTTCAATCACATTAAACCCAATTTCCAATTATTTCTGTAATTTCAAATACTAAATCATCGATTTAATTATCCAATTAAATCTAGATATTCGAAATATAATTTATTCGAATTGCAAATTTTACTTGTTAATATTTAAAATCAATTAAATATATGAATTTCAAATGACAGAAATTCTGGGTCGTTATAATCTGAAATTAATAGAGTTTGAAATAAATTGAGATGTAAAAGAATTTATTTTAAAATGGAGTAAATTTTGGAAATCAAATTGAAAATTGATTACGTGTTTGAAATTGGAATTTTAAAGGGAGATGAGACTATGGAATTTATAAACAAGGTTTATAAAGTGAAATAAGATATATCTGTGGATATTTGAAAGTATAAATTCAGGATGGAAATTTTTAAAGGAATGGGTAATTTGTTTTAAAAATAAATAGTGGTTTATTTTTAAAGGTGTGAAAGGAAAGCGTATTTCCCTGAAAAGCCAAGTGTGTTTTCGAAGTAGATTTTTAAGTATAAGTTAAAAGTTTCAAAGTTGTTCTAAAAGAATGTTTATGAGCAATTATTATTTAAGTTGTTTAATTTTTTTTAAAGCTAAATATTAATTATAGTAGTAATTATTTGAAAGGTTTGACTAGTATTATGATTTTAAAGATAATTATTAATATTTATATTTTATAAAATAGTTTTATTTTAAAGATAGTTTAGTTAAAGTTTTATTTGAAAACTTTTATAGAATTTCGTAACTCTTATTCCAAAATTTAGTTTGACTTAACTTTTATTATAACATTAGTTTTATATTTTATAAAGTAGTTTTATTTTAAATATTTTTAAAGTATATATTTTTGAATAAAGTGTTTAAGTAGTTTTAATTTAAATGTTTTAAAAAATATTTTAGAATAAAGTGATTTAAAGTATTTTAAAATCTAAAGTATTTGGACTTGGTGATTTTCAGTGGAAATAAAAAAATATTTAGGGAATTCTTTCCATGATAGAAAGGTGGTTTGAAACTGTTTTCAGAGGGTTGAAGTATGGAAAATAGCTCGTGAAGTTATTTTGGAATAAATTATTTGGAAATTATTTAAATCCTGTGGTTGTTTGTGAATGTTATTTGATAGTTAAATAAGTCACTATCAATATTGGCCAATGCGCTGATCATTTCGAAGAGACCGGGAACGAGATTAATTTCCCGAGAACCACTTCGATCCGGTTTGAACATTTCGTGAAGAAGACAAGAACTTGGAATCAAAAATGGAGCAGTGAAGTGCAAGGGCTGATCGTTACTAACCCTGAGGTTGATTCCAAAATGGATGTAGTAGGAGTTGTGCCTTCGGTTTCGTTCGAACCCAGAATGGACTTGTATGGACGTATGCTTTCAGAATATCGTCCGAAGGACGATGAGCATTCTAAGTGAATGTGTGCTAAAAAGGTAACGCATTGCCTTGAGCCTCATCAACCAGGAATGGCTAAAACAGGGGAGGTGCACACAAGGCTAAGTGGCTAGCTACCAATTAGGGTAAGGTCACCCCTGTCAAGATGTTCCTTTTTATTTCGGCTGTGTTGGCGGTTGCTGATCTCAACCGCTGGGTGAACTTATTCAGACTATACAGTAAGGGATAGCCCGGTCTTGTGATGCAGGGGATCAGGGTGGATCCTCGGTACGGTGATCTAGACCATATAATGTGACGGATGGTACCTCAGTAGCCCTGCCATTGATGGAAATCCATTCTCCCTACATGCCTTTATGGTTTTTGTTTGTAGAACTCACTTTGTGGCTAGTAGCTTGAATTTAATAATGTAACAATTTCGGCTATTTGAATAAGTATTTGTATAAAGACACTACTATAATATTAGAGGATTTTATAAGAAACGTTTTGGTTATCGTATGGTAAAAACCCGGCATGTTTATTTGTGGCGTAGTCTTATGAGATACCTTTGATTTCAAAGGATTTTTTAAACTTTAATAATCCAATTGAGTGTATTTTCTCACGCTGGTTTTCCAGACTGACTCGGGTGTTATTTAACTATAATACTTGGGTAAGACCAAGTATTATAGATACAGGAAAGGATGTTGTGAAGCTCAGAATACAAGCTGGATAGCGAGAAGTAGTACACGTACTTGATGTATAATTCCGCTGTGTGTATTGTCAGTTGGCGAGGACAAGTTAATATAACTGTCCAGTTGTGTGTTATAGATGTTGTTGAACTTTGATGTTGTATGTATAAAACAGATATAGTTCTTTTGTGTAAAGATCAGTTATCATCTATTTTATTTTACTTCACTGCATTGGTAAGATTCTGATATTGTTTCTATTTGTCCTTCTACTCCTTCTTTAACCCTAATGGTTTGGTTTTTCTGTATTCGATTGTTCGGCATTTGATATAGTGGATGCATTGATGTCGATTTTTGGGCGTCAAAAAATCGGGTCGTTACACTTGGTATCAGAGCTGAAAGTTAAGCAAGAACCTTGCCTGTGGTGGGGATTACTCATTAGAAATAGGATCTGTAAGTACTCTTTAATGAGTTTGAGAGTATTAATAGATATGAGCGCGTATTTGTTAGTGTATATAAAAATTGTTTTTATATTGTGTTGACTTATTGGTTGAGTGTTTATGTATTCTGGTCGATACGTGGGACGTCATATCATCGATGGGGGTTTCTAAACTCTTAACCAAGATAAACCGACAAGTATTGTTTAAAAATAGGGCAAATGAAATAATTTTACCCAGATTATTTTTATATATAAAAGAAATAATTTTTGTTAATTATTATAGTATATGATTGCTTGATTGTTAAAAAATGATAATATTAAATTATTATCATTGTTGTGTAAAAATTTGAACTAGGATTAAAATTTTAACCAAAGATTAAGGAATAAATTTATGTAACAAAACGGGATTTGTAAATGTGAATTATGAATGTGATTTATACTTGTAAATTAAATAAATTCTAGAGTAATATTAGAATATGAATTGAAAGGGTTTGAAATTTTGGGAAAAGATTAAATTCCCTTGGTTTGAAAATGATTTTCAAATGTTTTGGAGAAAATTGGTGATATTGTTTGGGAAATATTTTTGAATTGGATTTGAAATCTGGTGAGATGTAGGATTTAAAAATATTTGGAGGATGTTTGGAAGAGGTAAAAGCACTGAACTCTCTTCGGTCGCTGGAAAATAATTTCGGTGATGACTGCAGCATCATCGAGATTCATATTTGAGTTTCCAGGAAAGGGATTGCTGCCAAATTGTTTTAAATTGGAGTTGTTTGCAGAACTGGGATTGGTTTTTAATTTAGGAGCTAATTTAATACCAAAGAATTTTTAATATAATTGATTTCAAAATGATTTTAAGTACTTAAGTAACTGTTTAAAACTCTGGAAATCAATTGGAAATATTTATGGTAATGTACATAGGTTTGACAATTAGTAAAATTTGGAAATTTTCTAAAATAGAAAATTTTAATTTAAAGAAGAGTTAAATTAAAATGTGACAATACAATAAGTTAGCAAAGTAAGTCAAATAAATGAAGTAAAAAGACTAGTAAATGAAAAACAAGTTTAAATTTAAATTGAATTGGAGTGTAATTAAATATAGTTAAATAAAAGTGAAATTTAAAGAAACTCTAAGGAAACCAAGAAAAATAATCACTTAAATAAAAAGTTAAGTTGGAAATAAAATCATGGATAGACAAATGAATTTGCATTTGTAAGTAAATAATATTTAAACTAATTATTGAGAATTAATTTGAATTGTGTGTAATGGAAGATTATCAAGATTTGACTAAATGAAATGAAGGACTAAAAACAAAATTAGTGAGTAAACAAATTGATTCAAGTGGGCATGAAAATGAATTGGAATTGTATATTGGATAATATTTAATTTAAAATGTGTAAAATAAAGTGAGGTTATAAAATTAATTTGAAGTGAACCGAAATAATAAAAGTTTGGCAATAAAAAAAATTTGTTTGAGATTTAAAATAGTGATATGAACCAATTATGAATGGAAGATAGTTGATAAATTCAATATTCAAAATTTAAAGATGAATTGGATTCAAGTAGAATTGAAATGAAAATCAGGATGAAAATTAGGAAAGAATATTTTAAATTAATTAGTAAAGTGAAGCAAATTGAATCTATATGGAATTGGAATCCAAATTGATTAAATGTAGATAAAGACCAAGTGGTAAAGTGAAAGTAATAATATAAGAATATATATAATGCTTATATTAAACTTAAGAAAGTTAAGGGTAATAGTTCTTAGGTAAATTTGGTATTGAAAATATAGTAAGCAATAATGGGATGAAATTTTAAACTGGAAGTTCGGAAATGGGATGGCTATAAATAAATGGATAGAAATCAAAATGAATGTGAATAAAAAGAGAATTGTTGTAGTTGATAATCAATTGGGGGATAAATACGTAGGATGTACGTATATTATTTAATTCGCATAGCGATTCGATTTAGAATTCGAGCACAGAATTTCGAGATAGTAATATCGATCCAAGTTGGGATTTTTCACTCGATTTTCGACGGCAAACCCTGGATAGGTTTTTGATTGATTCTGGAAATTCTCTATCATAGTTTGTGGCTACGCAAGGAGAATGACGGTTTCTCATCAAGAAACTATATCTGAGTCCGCACGAGGAAGTCGGGTAGACGATACTAGTTTGAAAGTGAAATTGTATGATCGAGTGAACGATCAGATTAGTATTGCGTACGGATGATATATGTCCATCGTACGGGCTTAAGTAAGGCGAATGTTGAAAATTTTGAAAAGAACGTATATATTGAATTTGTATTCTATGATTTGGTATGATTGCTAAGTAGGATACAGGTGTTAAAAAAGAAAAAGGAAATGGGGATTTTTGATTTTAGAAGATAAATTGAAATTTGCTCGACAAAGGTATGTTTTTAAATTTCTGTATGAAATTTGATGATTTTCTTGTCTAGCCCCTTGGCTTTTTGTTTTCTTTTTGAAATATGGGGGCCCGTGAGGCATTTTGTAGTTGTACCGAGCTAGCCGCGCAAAGGAGACGATGGCAAAAATTTTCAGAAATTTATGGAGTTAGAAAATTTTTCAGAAAATTTTTATAATTTAAAATTTGATTTTAAATTTAAATTGTTGGGTAAATAATGTTGTTTGGAAGTGATGGATGAGTTTAGGAAGTTAGTAAGAGTGATTGTGTCTTTAATAAAAAGATTTTTTTGGGGAAGTTGTTGGAAAACTGTTTGGTTTTGAGGAAAATAGTTATCGGATTGTCGACCATTCCTCTTAACTAGTAATTTCGGGAACGAAATCTTTTAAGGGGGAGGAAATCGATGACCCAGAACTTCTGGACATTTGAAACTAAAATATTAATTAATTTTAAATATTTGAAAGTTATTTTAACTTGAATTTCAAATATCGCTATGAATTTGACAATTAAATTATTAAATTTAATTATTGAAGTTTGGTAAAATATTTAATCTTCAATCTTATGCTTGTTAAAGATATTCCAAAAAAAGCCTTTTAAAATTTATGTGGTTAATATTGAAGATAATAGAACTTTTAAAATTAAATTTAAAGATGGTTTGTTCAGTTTTCCAAATATATCATTTAAATTGATATTTAAAAATAGCCTTTCGAGGCACAGTCTTAGAATTCAATGAAACTAGTTTCATTGGATCCGCAATATTGTATTGTTCTTGAATTTTAATTTTTATAGTATTTGGAGTGATCGTTTGGCCATACGGTAGATAAATGCACTGAAATCTATATTGAAAATTCAGTATAATAACTAGGTCCAAAAAGATATCTTCTCCATACGATCGAGTTAGGCCTCAAAACCTTTTCCATTGCGTTCGAAATACGGGTGTAACATTATAAATGCCTGGCGGCACGTCTCAATAGGAGGTCAAGGTTTTGAGTGGCATTTATCAAGACGATTTAAAATTTGAATTTAAATTTGATATATATTTTTGAATAACGTTCTCACAATTAACACGTACTCTCCCTTATAAGACGTATTTCCCTGCCTTTCCAAATCACGTACAAGTGTTTCTCTTTTCTGTTCGAGCACGTAACAATTTTTTATAAAAGAAAGAGAGATATGTAAAATGAAAATAAAACAAATGCCGATTAAAACAAAATTCACCTTCTTCTTTCCCATTCAGCATTCTTGAATAAAAAATAAAACATATAAATTTCGAGCCTCCTTGAATAACTCAAGAATCCTTCCTTTAGCTTTTAAAAAATAAATAGTAAATTGAACCAATTGATAACTAAGGGACGGGAAACGAATTCGACTCCTTTGAAGCAATGGCAGAAAATTTGTTGTTGGCTGAACTCGAGCGCATCGCGTGCGTGGGGGGGACGGTGATGGGGGCGAAGGTCAAGAGGCCGTAGGCGAATCAAGTTCTTCGATTTCCTAAAAAAAGGAGGGGTCGATTCGCGATCGAATGGGCACGAGTAGTGGGGTTTCGTGGTCGGCGGGGCATAGGTTGGACGTAGGTGTGGCTTACGATGGCGTTCGCTTTTGACGTGGAGCAATGACGCCGCTTTCGGCTAGGTTATTCACGATGGGGAGTCGACGTGATGCCTAGAAGCGGCGGCGCTACTGCTTGGTTTTGGAGGAAGTTCATGGTTCGTCGGCGATGTGAGATGGGTGAGCAACCTCTTGTTTCTTCCTTTATTTGTTTTGAATTGTAGATGTTACAAAAAAAAGAAAATATATTTTTTGTTATGAACTGTTTATACAGAAAAAATGGATAGAACGATAGATATAAATATATGTATAAAAGAACATACCTGGTTTAATTTATATATACAAGGTTTGAACAGAAAGTAAAGGGTTCAAAATACTGAAAGTTTTATATAGAATTAGACTTTAAAATCTATATAGTTTTTAGTATATATGCCGTTCATAATGAAAATAAATATAGTTTATTTTTATAAGTATATGTGTTTTCAAAAATGAAATAAAATAGATATACATATAAATTTTAAATTTGTTATTTTATTTTAAAATAATGTCTTATGGTGGTAAACTCATTTAATAAAGTTATTTAATTATTTTGGTAACCAAGAATTATATATTAAAAAAAGTTTAGTTTTAATAAATAAATCATTAGTAAAGTGAATAAATAAATGATAATTGATTTCTCTCTTATTCCAAATATTAACAAGGCCGTAAATGTTTATAAAGATCAAAAATCATGGGGGAAACAAGCCGGAATGGAAACAGATTGCAAATTAAAAAGGGCAAAGGTGATTTAATCTCACTCATCTGGATTATTATATAAATTTAAATAGTTAAATTTAAATTTTTGTTGAATGATTGAATTGATTGGATGTGGTATATTATACATATAAATGTGTGTGTGTGTGTGTGTGTGTATATATACATATATATATATATATATATATATATATATATTGGAGTGATTGATTCATGCATTATATAGCGGATGAGACCCTGATGAGATAATATAACCCCGTATACCGCGATATTCCACCTCGAAGTGGAATTGGTATTTTATATTGTGCTGACATCTGTGGATGCAGGGAAACAGGTTGGAGGGATCCAATTGGATTCCTCAAATATTTACATTTGTTTAATATTCTATGATATGATTTATTTGATAATCTGAGATAGATTATATTGGTGATTAAAAATATTGAATGCTATGTTTGATTTAATGTATTTGGGAATACCGAGTTATCAAAAATATATAAATTTGATTTTTTGAAGGGAAATAAAAAGGAAAATTCTTAAGTAAACAAATATAGAGGTTTGGATAAATGTATTAGAAAAGAATAAAAGTTGGGTTTTAAAATTTTAATGAATAAATTCCAAGTATGGAAAAGAGATTTTTGCATAAATGGCAATAAGTGGATTTTTAAAAAACTTAGATGATATTAATAAAGGAATGAAAGATTTTTTTTAAATTCAGAATTTAAAATGTTTTAAGAAGAAATAAAGAAGAATTTTGGAAATAATATGGAAATTGGTATTTTCAGTTAAAATAAGATTTTAAATCATAATAAGGAAGTTAAATAGGAAATTAATGGATTTTGAAATAAATTGAGAAGTAAAAGAATTTATTTTAAAATGGAGTAAATTTTGGAAATCAATTTGATAATTGATTAGGTGTTTGAAATTGGAATTTTAAAGGGAGATGGGACTATGAAATTTATAAACGAGGTTTATAAAGTGAAATAAGATATCAATGGATATTTGAAAGTATAAATTAAGGATGAGAATTTTAAAGGAAGGGGTAATTTGTTTTAAAAATAAATAGTGGTTTATTTTTGAAGGTGTGAAAGGAAAGTGTATTTCCCTGAAAAGCTATGTACGTTTTCGAAGCAGATTTTTAAGTATAAGTTAAAAGTTTCAAAGTTGTTAAAAGAATGTTTTTAAGAAATTATTATTTAAGTTGTTTAAATTTTTTTTAAAGGTAAATATTTATTTAAATTAATTATAGTAGTAATTATTTGAAAGGTTTGACTAGTATTATGATTTTAAAGATAATTATTAATATTTATATTTTATAAAATAGTTTTATTTTAAAGATAGTTTAGTTAAAGTTTTATTTGAAAACTTGTATAGAATTTCGTAACTCTTATTTTAAAATTTAATTTGGCTTAACTTCTATTTTAAAATTAGTTTTATATTTTATAAAGAAGTTTTATTTTAAATATTTTTAAAGTATATATTTTTGAATGAAGTGTTTAAGTAGTTTTAATTTAAATGTTTTAAAAAATATTTTAGAGTAAAGTGATTTAAAGTATTTTAAAATCTAAAGTATTTGGACTTGGTGATTTTCAGTGGAAATAAAAAAAATACTTGGGGAATTCTTTCCATGAGAGAAAGGTGGTTTGAAATTGTTTTCAGAGGATTAAAATATGGAAAATAGCTCGCGAAGTTATTTAAAATAAATAATTTGGAAATTATTTAAATCTGATGGTTGTTTGTGATTGTTATTTGATAGTTAAATAACCTACTATCAATATTGACTAATGCATTGATCGTTTCGAAGAGACCAGGATCGGGATTAACTTTTCGAAAACCACTTCGATCCGGTTTGAACGTTTCGTGAGGAAGACAAGAACTTAGAGTCGAATATGGAGCTGTGAAGTGTAAGGGCTAATCACTACTAATCTTGAGGGCGATTCCAAAATGGATGCAGTAGGAGTAGCGCCTTCGGTTCCGTTCGATCCCGGAACGGACTTGTATGGACGTATGCTTTCAGAACATCGTTAGGAGGATGATGAACATTCTATGTGAATGTAGGCTAAAAAGGTAACGCATAGCCTCGAGCCTCATCAACCGGGAATGGCTAAAACATGGGTGGTGCGCATAAGGCTAAGTGGCTAGCAACCAATTAGAGTAAGGTCTCCCCTGTCTAGATGTCCCTTTTTATTTCGACTGTGTGGGCGGTTGATGATCCCAACTGTGGGGTGAACTTATTCGGACTATCCAGTAAGTGGTAGCTTTGGTCTTGTGATGCAGGGGATCAGGGTGGATCCTCGGTACGGTGATCTAGACCACGTATTGTGATGGGCGGTACCCCAGTAGCCCTTCCATTGATGGAAATCCATTCTCCTTACGTGCCTTTACAGTTTTTGTTTGTAGAACCACTTTGTGGCTAGTAGTTGGAATTTAATATTGTAACAATTTCAACTATTTGAATAAGTATATGTATATATATACTACTATAATATCAGAGGATTTTATAAGAAATGTTTTGGTTATCGTAAGGTAAAAACCTAGCATGTTTATTTATGGCATGGTCTTATGAGATAGCTTTGATTTCAAAGGATTTTGAAAACTTTAATAGTCCAATTGAGTGTATTTTCTCATGCTGGTTTTCTAGACTGACTCGGATGTTATTTAACTATAATGCTCAGGTCAGACCGAGTATTATAGATACAGGAAAGGATGCTGTGAAGCTCAGGAGACGAGCTGGATAGTGAGACGTAGTGTACGTACTTGATGTATAATTTCGCTGTGTTGTAAGTTGTATTGTCAGTTGGTGAGGACAAGTTAATATAACTGTCCAGTTGTGTGTTATAGTTGTTTTTGAACTCTGATGTTGTATTCTGATGATGTATGTGTAAAACAGATATAGTTCTTTTGTGTAAAGATCAATTATCATCTATTATATTTTACTTCGCTACGTTGGTAAGATTCTAATATTGTTTCTATTTCATCTACTCCTTCTTTAACCCAAATGGTTCGGTTTTCCGTTATTCGATTATTCGGCATTTGATACAGTCGATGTATTGATGTCGATTTTCGGACGTCGAAAATCAGGTCATTACAATGATGATAGGCTAAGTTTTCGACCAACTTTAGCAAATAACTTGTTCATATTAGTGGTCATTTTATCCAAATTCTTACTAACAGATCTTTTGAGAATCAACTGATTTTCCACTATGATCTTTTGATTTTTAAGGAGAGTTTTGTTGGAAGGATTTATAGTATTGATAGGATATTCAATACTTTCCAAGGAGGTGTTTTCATTCTCTTCTTCAATCTTTAAAGTACCGATATCATTTGCTTCTTTGATTGCAAGAGTTTTCTGATCCCATTCCGGAATAAGAGAATTTAGAATTTTTCTGACTTGATCTTCTTCGGAGAAATTTTTTCCCAACGATTGCACAATATCCTGAAATCTACTATACTTATCTGAAATGGACTCATTATGATTCATTTTGAATCATTGAAACTGATTTGTGAGTATGGATATTTTGGTCTGTTTAACTTTGCTTGTTCCTTCATGAGTAACTTGCAAAATTTTCTAGATATCATATGCAGACATATAAATAGATACTCTATTCCTATCAAGCGATCAAAATAAAATATTCATGGCTTTGGAATTAAGTCCTTTGCTCAACAGTCCACTGTGCAAAACTATTTGTGGGTTCAGAATATTCAGTTTGTGTGATATCCAAGTGTCTAATCCTATTGACTGTAAATATATTTTCATTCTACTTGCCCAATATGCATAGTTACTACCATTAAAAAGTGGTGGTCTGGCAGTAGACTGGCCCTCTACATATGAACTAGTGATATTGTTAACAGAATCGGTGTTGGTAGCCATTTTTAAAAAAAAATAAAAATTCATATTATGAAAACTTTGAAAGCCTTGCTCTGATACCAAATGTTAGAAATGTGGATTACGGATCTTAAGGCTAGAATAAAAGTAGAGGGGGTGAATAGTGTTTTGTGGATTCTATAAATCTTTTTGAAACTAATGTAATTTAATCACCAACAAATGCAATACACAAACATAGATGAAAATAATAAATTAAAACAGTAAAGGAAAGAACACTCTAGGATTTTATACTGGTTCGGAGTAACCCTACATCCAGTCCCGCATAATTGTACAGATTTTTTTTCAAAATAATCTCCCAGATTACACCCTCGATTCAAGGCCACGAAGTACACCCTCCTGTGTTCGAGTCCGGGAGCAAACTCTCTTGATTTACCAGGCCACAGATCACCTAATCAATTTCCGAGGCAACAATCACACCCAATTGATTTCAAGACTCAACCGCACCTTTTACTCAACAGTTTGATTTACGAATAATCCTATAACTTTGACAACTTAGCACTGAGATCTTATGAAGAGAGTGGCAGAGAATTAAACAAGAGATAATCAAGTTTGATTCACATGGTATTTCGGTAGAGTATAGTTTGGGATTCTTTAGAATAAATGTGGAAGATGAAGAGGAGAGAAAGTGAATGAAAATTTGGTAAAAATTTGTTTAGAACTTATTTGTATTTATAGAGATCAACAACCATATCTATTCGTGAAAAGATAAGACGAAAAGACACTTCTTTTGAAGATTCAAATTTGAAAATTAACGGGCACCATGTCGACATGAGAGGTGGGAGTATGTCGACATGCTCTACGCAAAAATGGTGATTTTGATTTTCATATTAAAATTAGCTTCTATAATTTTTCAAAACGATTTCTAAACTTTTATAAATATACTTGAATATAGTTCAAACATATAAAAGAGTTTAGAAAGTAATTTTTAATATATAATCTTAATCTATATAGTGATTTAAAATCTGAGTATATAAATATTTAAAAGCTAAATATTAAAACAAGAGATAGTTTAAAATCAAGGATAATTTTGAAATCAAAATATGAAAAATGATAAAGATAATTTTGAGGCTAAAGTATTTCAAACAGGAGAGATGTAACGTTTCGGATTTTTCGTTGCCAAAAAACCAAAATGTTAGGGTTTAAGAAAAGAAAAGAAGAAGAAAGAGAGGAAAGAAGAGAGAAAAGATAGAAAATAGAACGGAAAACAGCAGAACAATATCAGAATCTCACAATTCGCAGCGGAACAACATATAATAGATAAATGAATAATCTTTAAACAAAGAACTATATCAGTTATTACATTACATCACATTACATCATATCATCAGAGTGTACAACATCAAACAACAACAACAATGCAGCGGAAAAAGAAGTACTATACTAATATTACGCCATGCCATCCAACTTGCCTCCAGCAATTTCTGAATTCCAGAATATCCTGATAAACCTTAACTCTTGACTGCCCGTGTGGAAATTGGTGGGCACCCAGAGTTTAGGAAGGAAAATAATAAACTCCGATTCAGTCATGTGACTGGTGCGAGAACTCGAAACAGTTTATTTATCTTTAAAATAAAGTAGAGGAATATTTTTAAAAATCAATTCGCAATGCTTTTAAAAATGAGACTACCATAAGACCTCCCGCCACACACACAATGCAAACGCAGAATTGGAGGAGATTTCTTCTTATGTTAGTCAAAGATGCTTGATACGCATTAAAAGAAAACATTTGATATTATTACTAGTGCATAGTGTAGAAAATATTTCGAAAGTAGAATATAAATCTTAGCCAGCATAGGTACCATTATAGTATGCTTACTATAGTTATCATATTAAATGGCAGGTTCTACAACTAAAACCGTACAAGTCTCGTATTGTTTCTTTGGATTTCCAACGAATGGTCAGGCCAAGGAACTTCCCATTGCCACATGAGAACGTCTCTGGATGGACGTCCCCGAGAACCAAACCGGATCTCTACTAACACAAGGCCGGGTTACCCCTAACTGGGTAACAACTGACACGAGTATGCCATCCCCCGGTCCTTTGGGACCTTTAACCGAGCGCTCGTCACCATCATCACACAATCATAACAAAGTGTTTTCAACATGAGTAAGTATCTGGGCTCCATACCATGATACCACCCTTTTCCAGAAGGAAATGCACATACCCTAAAGGGAGCTACCCCTCATAACCTTGCTGCATCTTTCCTGTTTTGACCATTCCGGGGTGTGAGGCTCGACGAAGTCACGTCCACAAAAACATGCTTTATCCAAAGTCATGCTTTGGGTCAAAAAATGATCATAGAGATGATCACCAAGATAGACGATCAAACAAATGATCCTATCACAAATAATCAACACAATGATCATTTCACGGCAACACTCAGTATGTCACATTACCAAATTGGGAGTATATTGCTGATAACCTTCAAATATATAACCTCTGAGCTCGTACGTCTCAGAGAAGGCTGTTAAGCTAAGAGAATAAATTCTCCGCCACCAACAGAAATATATTTGAAAGAAATCGGCTTTTATCTCAATTTGTAATGTCAGACATACAATCCATACAAGTCTGTTCCGGGCTCGAACAGAACCGGAGGCACTTACAAAGAAGTCCTTGCAATCCGGATAATCTCTAATCACGTCCGAATTTCCTATCACATATGGAGATCTCTATACCGGGGATTAGCCAGTGCAGAGACAATCAACAAGAAACCCTTTCGTTTTCGAAAATATCCGGTCTTCAACACCGATCTTCAAATGCAATTCATAACGACGTATCACATATTCGGAATGGGTTATACGACCCCAAGGTCCTTTCCCGGTTAACCCGAATAGTGAGCGCTTATTTTAAAAAAAAAATAAGTGTGGCATTCAAATTCAATCAAATCACAACAAATACCTATTTAAAGGTAAATATTGATAGTAGGTTATTGAACTATCAATAGATATGCCAACATCACCAGATTCCAAATAATTTTCCAAATTATTTATTTTCCAAAAATATCTTTACAAGATATATATTTTCCATTCTTCAAAAATAAATCAATATTTATTTTTAAACCCATTTTCCAAATTTCATTTATAAATTCCATATTGAATTTACATTTCCAAAATAACTGTGAATATACGTTTTCAATTATTCATTTTCAATTTATCTTCAAAAAGATAAATTCTCTAAACTCTTCATTTCACATTTGAAAAACATTTCCGTACTTATTTATTTATAAGTAATTCACAAGTCTTTTTATTTTCTACACTTAGAAAATATTCAATATACTCTAATCAAAATTAAGTATATATTTCATTCTTTAAGGAAATCATTCTCTTAAACATATTTATTTGGGCCAAAACGAATGTTGCGTAAAACATCGTTACGACAACCCAAAATCACTAGTATAGGGATTCGAAATTAAAATAGATATATAAATCCCAATACTATACAAAACATTTCCTTTCGGAAATCATTTACTATAACAACAGTGTTATAGTCCACCATTTCCTTCTATTTTTCGAAAACGTCTATTTCAACAATGAATGTTGAAATCTATGGTTTCGAATCTTAATACATTTAAAACATCGTTAGATCGTTTTAATTCTATTTAAACATCGCATTCAAAACATTTCTTTAACATATTATTCACTATTCACAAACGTGAATATACTTGTTAACAAATTTCATTATTTCTGTTCATTTTATTCTAAAGGATTATTCACTGTCTAAAACGTGAATATAACTCCATCAATAATTTATAAAATTTACCTTATCAAAATAAGTCGTTTGCGAATTTATAAAACAACGTTTATAAATTCTAATTCTATTTATTTTATAACAACTCCTTCTATAATTTCCTTTATAAATCTATTCAATTTCATATCTCAATGATATACTAAAATTTCATATTATAAGTTAAATACTTATAATTTATTTGTTTGCAAAAACATTCTTTTAAACTTCCCAAAATTATAAATCTTATAACTTATAAGATTCATTTATTTACCCAAATCTATTCCTTTATAAATTTTATAAACCTACTGCTTATAAAATTCCATTTATAACTTCAGCGTTATAATTCTATAATTCCATTTCATTTATGAAATTCATTTACAATTCATTCTAACACTTATAAAAGCTCGTTTTATAATTCAAGATATTCTAAATTTATAAATATCAATTTATAAATCTTTTATATGGATCAATTTATATTATTCTTTTAAAACGTCTTTAAACTCCTTTATAATTTCACCATTTTGATTTATAAAATAATCAAATCCTATTTTTAAACTTTTTATAATAAATTCAGAAATCCTACTTTTAACTATTTTATAAAATCATTAATCCCATATTTTCGAAAATCAACTTTTAACTAAATTTCTCAAAAATCATAATTTTTATAATATTAAAATTATAACGTTTATTTATTTAAGGTGAATTAATTCCAAAAATATTTTATAAACATATACTTTCAAAAATCACTTTAGAAATCCCTTTAAAAATAAATCGTTATTTTTAAACTTCAAAATTGGATCCGATGATGCAACACATCAAATAGTCAATCACGACTTTCCAATATCATATATCGATATGATAAACAATCAAATATCACAATATCTAAATCAAATAAATATTTGTGAGTAATCCAGTTGGATCCCTCCAACCTGTTTCCCTGCATCCATAGACATTAGCACAATACCAATTCCGTTTCAAGACGGAATATCGCGGTATATGGGATTTTATAAAATATTATCCGCTTACTAACGACGCAATAGGGTCTCATCCGCTATACAATGCGGGAAATCAATCAACTGCAATATATACATATGCCAATATATATATATTGCTATATATATATAATATAATACCAATCCCACTTCAAGGTGGAATATCGCGGTATATGTGTGTAATAAATAACCTCCGCTTACTAACGGCGTATAGGGTCTATCCACATCCAATATATATATATATATATATATATATATATATATATATATATATATAACAATCATCATTCAAGCATTCAATCAACACAACTAACAATTTTAAATCTAACTATTTAAAATTTAAATAAATCCTTTTGAGTGAGAAGTTCTCACCTTTGCTTTTATTAGCAATCCATTTTCCTTCTTGACTTGGTTTTTCTTGATTTATACCTTGTATAAATATTTACACAATTTATTAATATTCGAACAGTTCGAATAATAAATTTTCATTTGATAATTCTGATTCATTGGTGATTTTCTTTTAATAGTTAAATTAACTGATAGTTTTATTTAAACCAGTTTCTTCTTTAATAAATCATCTTATCAATTAATTTGAATTTCTAACCAATTTTTTTTCTTTAAATACTTCTAAAAATCATTACAGTAACATTTTTATTTTATTTTTAAAGAAGTGTGCTTATTTATATATATATTTATTTTTATATCTTTTCAAACTCCCAATTCTTTTACTGCAAGTATATGTTCAAAATTCTTTATTATAACTATTTTTTTTTCTGTATATATATAAATTAAAAATCTGCAGATATATTTTACTGTCTTTTCAAAATTCGATTAGTAATTAAAAATATGTATGTGGGTGTTTATATTCAGTAAATTAAAAACAAAGTTATATTGAAAATTCAATCCAAACCATCATTCAAATATTTAAACTTAATTAAATGTTCTCAAATTAAATTGTTAAAAATCCTGGGTCGTTACAATCTTCCCCCCTTAAAAGAATTTCGTCCCGAAATTACAAGTTAAGAAGAAGTGGTCCTTAACACGTCTACTTTTTTCCACAATCTAAATAGTTTTATAAACTTACTAACCTAAATCTTTTTACTAGAGATTCATTATCATTTCAACTAGCTTTCCAACTTCAATTATAAGTTTCAACCAACATTGTTTTCCTAACAATTCAAATTTAAATTCATATTCAAATTTTAAACTTTCAAAATTTCTCAAAATTTTCTAACACCCTAAATTTTCGAAAAATTTCGCCAGCGTCTCCTTTGCGCGGCTAGCTCGGTACGACTACAAAATGGCACCACGGCCCCTCAGAATCAAAAAGAAAAGAGAAATCCAAGTGGCTGGAGAAGAAAATCATCAAATTTCATACTGAAATTGAAATACGTACCTTTATGTCGAGCAATTCAATTTTATCTTTGAAATCAAAATCCAATCCCTTTATAATACCTGTATACCCTGCTAGTAGATAATATCCAATTCCAACATTCAAACTATTTTGCCAATTCCATTACAAAATTTCAATATATATGCTTCTTATACATTTTTACATCACTATTGAAGTTACATATCTATTTTCATTCAATTTTACATTTCAATTCAATTCACAATTTCAATTCCATTTGAATTCAATTCATAATTTAAATTTCATTCGAATTCAATTCTCAATTCTAAATATTGAATTCTAACGATTAACTTTCATTTACTAATTTATATTACTACTTTAAATTAGTTTCATTCACTAATTCATTTCAAATTTCAATTTCCATATTCAGTTCATCTCGATTTTACTGAATTGCTAACAAAGGGAATTTCAATTTATTTCTTTTACTTACTTGAATTTATATACAAATTCAAATTTATCTTCAAATTTAGCTCACAACTAAACTTTAATTTAACCAATTCAAATTCCATATACTAATGATAATAATTTAATATTATTACTTCCTAACAATCATGCAACCATATACTATAATAATTCATAGAAAATCATTTCTTTTCTATACAAAAATAGTTTTGGGCAAAATTATCTTACTTACCCGATTCAAAACAATTTTATATTCACTAACAAATACGCGTTCATATCTATTATTACACTCAAACTCATTCTAGAGTACTGCTGACTCTATCTCTAATGAGTAATAACCAACAGAACCATGGTTGTCGCTTAACCATATGCTCTGATACCAAATGTAACATTTTGGATTTTTCGTTGCCGAAATACCGAAATGTTAGGGTTTAAGAAAGAGAAAAGAAGAAGAAAGAGAGGAAAGAAGAGAGAAAAGATAGAAAATAGAACGGAAAACAGCAGAACAATATCAGAATCTCACAATTCGTAGCGGAACAACATATAATAGATAAATGAATAATCTTTAAACAAAGAACTATATCAGTTATTACATTACATCACATTACATCATATCATCAGAGTGTACAACATCAAACAACAACAACAATGCAGCGGAAAAAGAAGTACTATACTAGTATTACGCCATGCCATCCAACTTGCCTCCAGCAATTTCAGAATTCCAGAATATCCTGATAAACCTTAACTCTTGACTGCCCGTGTGGAAATTGGTGGGCACCTAGAGTTTAGGAAGGAAAACAATAAACTCCGAGTCAGTCATGTGACTGGTGCGAGAACTCAAAACAGTTTATTTATCTTCAAAATAAAGTAGAGCAATATTTTTAAAAATCAATTCGCAATGCTTTTAAAAATGAGACTACCATAAGACCTCCCGCCACACACACAATGCAAACGCAGACTTGGAGAAGATTTCTTCTTATGTTAGTCAAAGATGCTTGATACGCATCAAAAGAAAACATTTGATATTATTACTAGTGCATAGTGTAGAAAATATTTCGAAAGTAGAATATAAATCTTAGCCGGCATAGGTACCATTATAGTATGCTTACTATAGCTACCATATTAAATGGCAGGTTCTACAACTAAAACCATACAAGTCTCGTATTGTTTCTTTGGATTTCCAACGAATGGTCAAGCCAAGGAACTTCCCATTGCCACATGAGAACGTCTCTAGATGGACGTCCCCGAGAACCAAACCGGATCTCTACCAACACAAGGCCGGGTTACCCCTAACTGGGTAACAACTGACACGAGTATGTCATCCCCCGGTCCTTTGGGACCTTTAACCGAGCGCTCGTCACCATCATCTCACAATCATAACAAAGTGTTTTCAACATGAGTAAGTATCAGGGCTCCATACCATGATACCACCCTTTTCAAGAAGGAAATGCACATACCCTAAAGGGAGCTACCCCTCATAACCTTGCCGCATCTTTCCTGTTTTCACCATTCCGGGGTGTGAGGCTCGACGAAGTCACGTCTACAAAAACACGCTTTATACAAAGTCATGCTTTGGGTCAACAAATGATCATAGAGATGATCACCAAGATAGACGATCAAACAAATGATCCTATCACAAATAATCAACACAATGATCATTTCACAGCAACACTCAGTATGTCACATTACCAAATTGGGAGTATATTGCTGATAACCTTCAACTCTATAACCTCTGAGCTCGTACGTCTCAGAGAAGGGTGTTAAGCTAAGAGAATAAATTCTCCGCCACCAACAGAAATATATTTGAAAGAAATCGGCTTTATATCTCAATTTGTAATGTCAGACATACAATCCATACAAGTTTGTTCCGGGCTCGAACAGAACCGAAGGCACTTACAAAGAAGTCCTTGCAATCCGGATAATCTCTAATCACGTCCGAATTTCCTATCACATATGGAGATCTCTATACCGGGGATCAGCCAGTGCAGAGACAATCAACAAGAAACCCTTTCGTTTTCGAAAATATCCGGTCTTCAACACCGATCTTCAAATGCAATTCATAACGACGTATCACATATTCGGAATGGGTTATACGACCCCAAGGTCCATTCCCGGTTAACCCGAATAGTGAGCGCTTATTTTTTTTAAAAAATAAGTGTGGCATTCAAATTCAAGCAAATCACAACAAATACCTATTTAAAGGAAATATTGATAGTCGGTTATTGAACTATCAATAGATATGTCAACATCACCAGATTCCAAATAATTTTCCAAATTATTTATTTTCCAAAAATATCTTTACAAGATATATATTTTCCATTCTTCAAAAATAAATCAATATTTATTTTTAAACCCATTTTCCAAATTTCATTTATAAATTCCATAGTGAATTTACATTTCCAAAATAATTATGAATATACGTTTTCAATTATTCATTTTCAATTTATCTTCAAAAAGATAAATTCTCTAAACTCTTCATTTCACATTGGAAAAACATTTCCATACTTATTTATTTATAAGTAATTCACAAGTCTTTTTATTTTCTACACTTAGAAAATATTCAATATACTCTAATCGAAATTAAGTATATATTTCATTCTTTAAGGAAATCATTCTCTTAAACATATTTATTTGGGCCAAAACGAATGTTGCGTAAAACATCGTTACGACAACCCAAAATCACTAGTATAGGGATTCGAAATTAAAATAGATATATAAATCCCAATACTATACAAAACATTTCCTTTCGGAAATCATTTACTATAACAACAGTGTTATAGTCCACCATTTCCTTCTATTTTTCGAAAACGTCTATTTCAACAATGAATGTTGAAATCTATGGTTTCGAATCTTAATACATTTAAAACATCGTTAGAGCGTTTTAATTCTATTTAAACATCGCATTCAAAACATTTCTTTAACATATTATTCACTATTCACAAACGTGAATATACTTGTTAACAAATTTCATTATTTCTATTCATTTTATTCTAAAGGATTATTCACTGTCTAAAACGTGAATATAACTCCATCAATAATTTATAAAATTTAACTTATCAAAATAAGTCGTTTGCGAATTTATAAAACAACGTTTATAAATTCTAATTCTATTTATTTTATAACAACTCCTTCTATAATTTCCTTTATAAATCTATTCAATTTCATATCTCAATGATATACTAAAATTTCATATTATAAGTTAAATACTTATAATTTATTTGTTTGCACAAACATTCTTTTAAACGTCCCAAAATTATAAATCTTATAACTTATAAGATTCATTTATTTACCCAAATCTATTCCTTTATAAATTTTATAAACCTACTGCTTATAAAATTCCATTTATAACTTCAGCGTTATAATTCTATAATTCCATTTCATTTATGAAATTCATTTACAATTCATTCTAACACTTATAAAAGCTCGTTTTATAATTCAAGATATTCTAAATTTATAAATATCAATTCATAAATCTTTTATATGGATCAATTTATATTATTCTTTTAAAACGTCTTTAAACTCCTTTATAATTTCACCATTTTGATTTATAAAATAATCAAATCCTATTTTTAAACTTTTTATAATAAATTCAGAAATCCTACTTTTAACTATTTTATAAAATCATTAATCCCATATTTTCGAAAATCAACTTTTAACTAAATTTCTCAAAAATCATAATTTTTATAATATTAAAATTATAACGTTTATTTATTTAAGGTGAATTAATTCCAAAAATATTTTATAAACGTATACTTTCAAAAATCACTTTAGAAATCCCTTTAAAAATAAAAATCGTTATTTTTAAACTTCAAAATTGGATCCGATGATGCAACACATCAAATAGTCAATCATGACTTTCCAATATCATATATCGATATGATAAACAATCAAATATCACAATATCTAAATCAAATAAATATTTGTGAGGAATCCAGTTGGATCCCTCCAACCTGTTTCCCTGCATCCACAGACATTAGCACAATACCAATTCCGTTTCAAGACGGAATATCGCGGTATATGGGATTTTATAAAATATTATCCGCTTACTAACGGCGCAATAGGGTCTCATCCGCTATACAATGCGGGAAATCAATCAACTGCAATATATATATATATATATATATATATATATATATATATATATATGCCAATATATATATATATTGCTATATATATAATATAATACCAATCCCACTTCAAGGTGGAATATCGCGGTATATGTGTGTAATAAATAACCTCCGCTTACTAACGGCGTATAGGGTCTATCCACATCCAATATATATATATATATATATATATATATATAACAATCATCATTCAAGCATTCAATCAACACAACTAACAATTTTAAATCTAACTATTTAAAATTTAAATAAATCCTTTTGAGTGAGAAGTTCTCACCTTTGCTTTTATTAGCAATCCATTTTCCTTCTTGACTTGGTTTTTCTTGATTTATACCTTGTATAAATATTTACACAATTTATTAATATTCGAACAGATCGAATAATAAATTTTCATTTGATAATTCTGATTCATTGGTGATTTTCTTTTAATAGTTAAATTAACTGATAGTTTTATTTAAACCAGTTTCTCCTTTAATAAATCATCTTATCAATTAATTTGAATTTCTAACCAATTTTTTTTCTTTAAATACTTCTAAAAATCATTACAGTAACATTTTTATTTTATTTTTAAAGAAGTGTGCTTATTTATATATATATTTATTTTTATATCTTTTCAAACTCACAATTCTTTTACTGCAAGTATATGTTCAAATTTCTTTATTATAACTATTTTTTTTGTTCTGTATATATATAAATTAAAAATCTGCAGATATATTTTACTGTCTTTTCAAAATTCGATTAGTAATTAAAAATATGTATGTGGGTGTTTATATTCAGTAAATTAAAAACAAAGTTATATTGAAAATTCAATCCAAACCATCATTCAAATATTTAAACTTAATTAAATATTCTCAAATTAAATTGTTAAAAATCCTGGGTCGTTACAAGAGATGTCTTTTTGAAAACAAGGTTTTGAAAATCATTTTAAAATAAGAGATATATTTTTGAAAAGCTTTTTCATAAAATTAGTGGGTATCAAAATAGGACCACTATATGTTCCACTAGATATCGTCATGGTCTCCATCCCACTAGGGATCCATCCCTTTAACAGGCTCGAAGTGGATTCCATTCCACGAATATATTTTGAATAAAGATGTAAGTGCTTTCAAGAAGTTTCAACATATTTCTAGACTCGATACTTATCTTGTACTTTGAAATCTTAGACTCTTGATATATTATTACTCATGAGTGTTCAATCTTGAATCTCTATACTATACATTCTTCACTCTTGGTACCTGCATGGTTAAATCCTACACATACATATATATCTAAAATATAATGATGGTTTTGATGACAACAACCTTAGGACTTGTTTTAAATATAAATACTAACAGTGTCAAAAAAAATTCATTACTTCAATTCATTTGGCTACTTAATGTTTCAGATTAGAGATCCTTTGATTTAAAATCAATTCATCAAAAAAAGTTGGTTTAAAACATAACCGATAAACTTGAAATATCATTTATAACCCCATCTCCATTTATTCCAACTTTTTGTAAAAAAAACTTGATTCGGTCTTCATTATTCATAATTAAATCCAGATTAAACCACAATTAATCTTAATTAAGAATTAGTTAACACAAAACAGCTATTAAACCTAATTAGTTAATAACTAAATTACTAAACCATAATTAAATAATTAATTAAATAAAAATTAATTAAGTAATTCATTAATCTTGATTAAATAAAAATAAATCCTTAAGTATTCCTTAAATTAATTAATTATAATTTAAACCTTAATTAATTAAATTAAAATCATTAATTTACTTAATTAATTCCTAACTCTAATTACTTAAATTAATTAATTAATAATTATTCTTAATTAAATAAATTAAAACATTTAATTAATTAAAGCATTCTTTAATTAAACTTAACATAAGTTTTATACTTATTAAACAAGTTTGAAAAGATTTTTCAAAGTACATGAAAAGAAACTTTAACTTTGAAGTTTGAAAATTTTCGAACTGCATCTATAACGACTATCGCTATGGATGCCTTAACTTAAGGACTAATTCCTAAGTTACACGCTGTTTTTAACTATTTACTGGCCTTAGCTTAACCAAAGTTTTTCGTAACCAAAACAAGTCAAAACATATTTAAAGAAAAATAGTTTCTTTAACTTCAAACAAACACGATTCGGTTTTAAACTTGGATCTCAAGCCCTCAACATAACAAGATGTCAACTTCCTTACTTTATACTACTACAGGGTCAATTTTACACAATATATAACCATATTACCCTGATACTCACTAAAGATCACATCTTTTCCATTATTACAACATTTCAAGCACATACTTCACAATTTTATACATACAAAATAAAGTAACAATCCAAATACAACAATATCACGATGTTTTCATCCATTAGCACAACATACAATATAAGTCATAAAGTAACATAGTAAAGGCAAGAACTTCCCACTAAAATTTGGAGTTTACCCGCTAAAATCTAAGGAACTTTTCGATCTTTGGATTTTTGACCTAGATCTTGCTTTTTCCAAGACAAGACCCAAACTTTAGCAAGTTCTTCACTATATAGGCCAACTAGGTGTTGTTTGGGCTCAGTCTATGGCTTAGTGTGCTCAGCCTAGGGGCTAAGGTGAACGTGAGCTTGGATTTTGAAGGAGAAGTAAATGTAAAACGGTAAGAAAGCTTTTAAACAAATTTTTAAAGGAAAATGAAGTGAAAATTTTGATTTTTAAATTAGCAAATTTTGCTTGCCCATGGAATTCAAGCTCAAGCTTTTAAAAACAAAGAAGAAGAGGAGACTGAAATAAAGTGAAAAGAAAGTAAAGAAAATTGCCTTTATAAAATGTTAACAAAATAAAATACCAAAATACACTTAATCACCCTACCCTCCACTAATTTTTTTAGACATCATCACTCTTCCTCTCTTCCTCGTTCTACACCCCCCTTGTATACCTTTTTATCTACCTTGTAAGCCAATGTTTTGTACTCTTATGTGATGTTGTTTTGACTTTTATTTCATTCCAAATTTTCTTCATTTTAGTTTTTTGAAAACTGATCACATCCTTCTTATCACTCTTACACACTTTATAAAATATGTTTACACTTCACAGTATATTTTAAATGATATTTGTAAATGTGTAATTATATTAACTAAGGTTTTTAAAACATTGAGGATAAATTGTTTATAGTGAAAATTTTGCCAAAAAACTTTCCGGTCACATTTCTTAATTCCTTTTGAAATAGATATTTTTGTAGACACACTTCAAAAATCATTTTATCATTATTATTCATCTTTTAAAAAGGGGCATTTTTAAATTTATAAATTCATATAATTATTATTTATAATTTATTTAATTGTCCTTAATTATAGTGGCTAAATTTTGGATAGTTACATTCTTCCTCATTAAAGAATTTCGTCCTGAAATTAGCAACAAGGAGAAGACTAAAACGGACATAAAGGATTAATATCTTATCATGATACCATACAAATGCATATTGTAAGCATTCAAAAGTTCAAACAACATACAAAGAACATATAACAAACAACAGCTGCCCTAGCATCAAAGGATAAGCATCTCTCATATGCTCTTCGGTCTTCCATTTACAGTCTTTAGGATCCTTGCTTTACCAGACTTTCACTAATCGGACACCTTGTTACGAAGTCTCTTCTCATCCTGATCCACAATCTGAATTGGATGTCTAACCATTGTTAAGTTCAGTTCTATTTCTAAGTTATCTTGAACCGATGATTCAACCACCATAGATGCGTCATAGGCAGTTTTCCTCAAATAGGATACATGAAAAACACTATGGACCCCTGACAACTTTTCCAGCAATCTAACTTTGTAAGCGAGTGATCCAATGCTTTCTATAACTTTGGAAGGTCTAATGTACCTTGGTGCTAGCTTTCTTGCTTTCCAAATCGATCGACTCCTCTGATGGGAGTTATGTTTACATACACAGAGTCGCTAACTTCAAAATGTAAATCCTTTCTTCTTTTGTCAGCATAACTCTTCCGACGATCCTGAGCTTCCTTCATCCTCTTCCAAATCATTGCAACTTTCTTCGTCGCCTCTCGAATCATATCTAGATCCAACACTAAATGATCTCTAGACTCTATATAACATATTGGCGACATGCATGGTCTTCCGTAAAGAGCTTCATAAGGCACCATACCAATGCTAGCTTGATAGCTGTTGTAGTAGGAGAACTTAACTAGATGAAGATGATCGTCTCATGATCCATCAATATCAAGAATTCAATCCCTTAACATATCCTCCAAGATGCGGTTAGCCATCTCAGTCTGACCATCCATTTGAGGGTGGTAAGTCGTACCCAGACTTAGCATTGTTCCCAAAGTTACATGCAAAGCCTCCCAAAATTGACTTGTAAAGATAGGATCTTGATCACTCACTATATTAACTAGAACTCTGTGAAGAAGAACTATCTCCCTCGTATAAATCTCCGCTAACAAAGCTACTGTCCTTGTGGATTTCACGGGTTAGAAATGTGCACTCTTCATAAGCTAATCTACAATAACCCTTATCTCTTCATTCCCTCTTCTAGTCTAGGGTAACCCATCGATATTATTTCCCATCTCCAATTGGGTATCTCCAAAGGCTGTAGCAGTCCAGCTGCCTTCTGATGATCCCCCTTGATCTGCTAACAGCTCACACACTTACTTAGAAAGATAGAAATGTCACTCTTCATTCCAGGTCACCAAAATACTCTTCTCGTATCCTTGTACATCTTATGAACTCAAGGATGGATACTCAATCTAGACTTGTGATGCTCCGATAAAAATTCTTGTCTCAGCCCATCCACTTCTGGAACGCCTAATCGTCCATTCATCCTTAAAATACCTCGATTATCTAACATAAAATCCATACATTTACCCAATTCGACTCCTTGAATCAATTCTTCCATAATGTTATCCTCCCTTTGATTCCTTACAATCCATTCCTGGAGAGTCGAGGTGACTTCCAAGAGAGACAAGACTGCATTTCTACTCAAAGGGCCTGCCACCACATTAGCTTTCCCTGGCGTGTAAACAATATCCAGGTCATAGACCGACAGGAACTTTAACCATCTATACTGCCTTAGATTCTGATCTTTTTGGGTAAAAAGAAACTTTGAGGATTTATGGTCCACGAAAAGCTCAAAATTTTCACTTAACAAGAAGGAAACCATAAATCATGAGAAAAGAAAGAGAAGAATTCTTACCTAATAAATAATGCCTCCATATTTTCAATGTGAAGACAACAACCAATGATTCCAAGTCATGCGTAGCATAGTTCCTCTCATGTGGCTTCAACTTCCTACTTGCATGCGCAATCACCCTTCCACGCTGCATTAGAACAGTGCCTAATCCCACTCCACATGCATCGGTATACATCGTAAATCCATTATTTCCATATGGAACAGCCAAAACTAGAGCAGTAATTAATCTCTTCTTTACTTCCATGGATGCTTCCTCAAACTTGGGGGTCCATACAGATTTCTCATTCCTCTTTGTTAGCTTTGTCAAAGGTGATGAAATCTTAAAATAATCCTGAATGAACTTTCTATAGTACCCTGCCAACCGCAATAAACTACGAACTTTGATAAGAGTACGAGGTTGCCTCCATTCCTGCACCTCTTCCACTTTAACTGCGTCTAATGAGATACCATCTCCTGACACAATATGCCCTAAGAATCTCACTTCCCATTGCCAAATTCAGCACTTAGAAACCTTTGCCCTCAAAACATGCCTCGTTAATCTCTCTAACACTGCTTTCAAATGGTGTTTATGATCCTCCTCTGACTTAGAGTAGGTAAGAATTTCATCAATAAAGTCGAACACGAACTTATTAAGGACATCTCAGAAAACATGATTCTTAAGGTCTACGAAATATGCAGGTGCATTATTAGCCTAAACGGAAAAACCAACCATTCGAAAAGAAGTCCAGGACCCTAAATGCAGTAAAGGGTATATTATCTTCCACAACCCTTAACCGATGCAATCCAGTAGCTAGATCCATCTGAGAAAATACCGTAGCTCCATGAAGTTGGTCAAAAAGATCATCAACGTGGGGTAATGGATATTTATTCCTAATGGTCGCTTATTCAACTCCCTATAATCCACATATAATCTCAAAGGCCCATTAGACTTAGCCACAAAAACCATTATTGATCCCTAGCTCAAATGACTAGGCCTAATCGATCCTCTTCTCAACAAATTATCGGTTTGCTTTACTAACTCTTCACTTTTTCTTAGAGCCATTCTGCGCTTAGGTTGAATTATAGGTCTTGCTCCAGGAACTAAATCAATGTGGAATTATATCTCACTATGTGGGGATAAACCTTTAACTTCGTCATTACATCAGGAAATTTTTTAACCACCTCAATGGATTCTGAATCCTCCTAGGATGCTTCAAGGGCATACAAGAAACTACACATATGAATACCGAGAATCTCACAAGGTATTTTAGCAATGCCTCCCAATCTAGTTATTAATGATACAGTTCTCTCACTACAGTCTACTATAGCCCGATACAATGACAACCAGTCCATGCCAAGAATAATGTCAAACCCTTTAAAGTCCACGACATACAGAACACAATGAAAATAGTAGGAAAGGTAAGAGATGGGCACATCTTCAAAAATCAAATTCAAATGGGTAACATCGCCTATGGGGTTAGATACACACATAGGATTTTCCACTGTACTAAGAATAAGGTGGAATTTGTTTACTAATTCTAAAGACATAAAACTATGAGAGGCACCAGTATCAAACAATACTCGAACAAAAGTACCATAATTTAGTAAAATACCTTGAAGGGCACCCTTCCCCTTTATGTCTGTCGAGGTTGATGGCTCATTCTTAATAGCATACACCATAGTCTATTGCACCTTCTTCATAAGTGGACATGACAGTCCTTTATCATGTGACCGGGCTTGTGACGATTGGAACATAGCATCTTCTGGACCATTGGAGAGATGGGTCCTACTAGTTACTTAGGAGCTTCGGGGTGTAGAACTTGGCAATGTGTCCTTTCCAATGGCATTCGTTGCAAATAAAATTTTTGAAGCGATCCTCTGGTGTTCCACCGCCCTGCTTTCCTTTACCTTGTTTATTCCAATTCGGATTAAACTTCCGCTTATTAAAATTATTGCTACTGGAATTCCCATCGGGTGCTGCTAGTGTTGGCTTCTTCTTTTCACCTCATACCTTGGAGCCATGTCCACTAAATCGACAAAAGATCATTTTAACATGAGCAGTCATCCTCTCATGAGAACATTTCCTCGTTTCCGTAATAAATCTCTCATTCTTCTTGAGCGGAATATCGATCAATTATGCTCTAACCTTGATAGTTCATTGAACTTTGTTTCATACTTTACCACTGATAAGTTCCCTTGCTTTATGTCTAAGAAATCCCTATACATCCAAGTTTTACAGGCTGTAGGTAGAAACTGATCCTCAAATGCTTTCTTAGACCTATCCCACGAGAAGTCTTCTTCCGAAACATTGGTTGTAAGAGAGTCCCATCATGAGGCTGCTCCTTCTTGCAGTTGCCATGCTGCTAAGAACATTTTTTTACTCATTTGAAATATCAAGACCCTTGAAAATATTTTCACATGACCTGAGCCAAGCATGAACTTCAATGATTGATTCAGTTCATTTGAATGGTTTGATTTAATAATCTTTACATAGGGTTGCAAAGTTTGTCCATGGCTGCACTAGGGGTTCTGGCTGTTTGATAATTCCAACTCTTCTAGGGTTTGGGGTTTGACCATTGGTGGTCGTGGTGCTGCTGGTTCCCCTACCTCGTCTGCCTATATTACTCATTTCTTACTACTTGGGCATAGTAAGATAATTCTTAGAATACTTGGATGAGATAAATCTTTAAAGGAAAGATACTAATCAAACCTAAAAAGTTGATCTAACTAACTGGAAGATACACACACACATATATATGGACAAAAATCTACAAATACGTGCTCTCAGTGTTGGCCCTATCCAAGCCTAGGTGTTCACTTAACTTGGCTCTAATACCACATGTAACAAACTGCTTTTCTTATTTCGAAAGACGACCCATTATGGGTTAAAGAAAAAAATAAATAGAAGAAATCAGAACATTATAGAATCTCACATCGCACAGGAGAATATATAATAGATAACATAAGATCATACATAATCACAACCATGATAGTACATCAGAGTAATAATAGTACAAGTTCAAACAGGGATAGTTTTAACTGCCTATACCTATAAAATACATGGATCATATATACATACGCGGCGACAATAGATAATAACTAGCTAATGGCGAAGCCATCTGCTCTAGCTCCTCCAAAATGCATCCGTGAGAAACTTGTATCACTTGGCTACTCATACAAATTTGAGTACCCAAGAGTTTAGGGAAAGAAAATAAACTATGGGTCAAACATGGGTCTGGTGTGAGTAAACATAAACCAATTGAGTTATAACTTTTAGAACTCTTTAAAAAAATCAAAAGTATCTCGTAAGACCACTCCGTACATAACAAGGATGAGTTTTTACCTTACGATAACTAAAACCTTTTTTATATAATATTCAGTGATATTATGATAGTGTCTAGGGTATTCAAGTAAATACAGAACATAGCTGAAATGCTTGCATCTCACATTCTAGCATATTTGAGTACAACTAAATTCATATGGCGCTAATTGGAGAGTGGATTCCGTACAATGATAAGGCTACTGCGATACCTCCTATTACAGTACACCTCCAGATTAGTGTACCGAGGTCACAAGAACATCTTGAACCCCTTCCAACATAGGACTGGCCTACCCTTCACTGAATAGTATCTAATATGATCACTCACTTCGTTAGGATCGGCAACCATTAGGTTTGAAGCATACACAAAAGGAACGACTCAATATAGATGAGGATGATCTTACCCTAATTGGGTTCGACCCACTTAGCCCTGCTGCATATCCCCTATTTCAATAATTCTCGATTGATAAGGCCTTAAGCTATATTTTACCTTTAATATAGAATTTTCCACTTAGAATGCTAACATTGCCTTCCAACCGATGACATAATGTCAGCATTCATCCATACAATTCATTCATAAAATGAACGAACTGAAGGCACTACTTCCACTATATGCATTCTAGAATCGCCCTTAGTGTTAGTAACAATTAACACTTGCACTTTAAATTATTTAACATTGATAATGACTTCAATCTTTCTAAATCGAACGCTTACATTGGTTCGAAATGGTTTTTGGATAATCCATGTTATCCGACCCCGGTCACTACGAACCAACATTCAAAGATTTTAAAGGCAATTTTATCGATAGTAGACAACTCACTATCAGTTGTAAAGATTATACATATGGAAGTACATCCAATATGTTTAAATTATCATATCCTGCTTTTGAAATTAACTTCCTTGCATTTATCACTTCCAGATATTTGGCAGTGTACTTAATACAAGACAACTTACTTCCAATGAACGTGTCAACGTTTTATCATAACTACTTTAATTTCATTTGGCTACGTAATGGTTCAAACAAGATGTCCTTTAATTTAAAATCAATTCATCGGAAGAGAAAATCGATTTAAAACATAACCGATATGTTGAAATATCCTTTATAACCCCCATCTCCATTTATTCCAACTTAAAAAAAACTTAATTAAGTCTTCATTATTCATAATTAAATCCAGATTAAACCATAATTAATCTTAACTAAGAATTTATTAACACAAATCAATTACTAAATCTAATTAGTTAATGACTAAAATATTAAACCCTAATTAAATAATTTGTTAATCTTGATTAAATAAAAATAAATCCTGAATTATTCCTTTACTTAATTAATTATAACTTAAACCTTAACTGATTAAATTAATATCATTAACTTACTTAAGTAATTCTTAATTCTAACTACCTAAATTAAATAATTAATAATTATTCCGAATTTAATAATTTAAAAAAATTAATTAATGAAATCATTCTTTAATTAAACTTAACATAAGTTTTACACTTATTAAACAAGTTTGAAAAGGTTTTTCAAAGTACATGAAAAGAAACTTTAACTTTGAAGTTTGAAAATTTTCGAACTACATCCGTAGCGACTATCGCTATGGATGTCATAACTTAAGGACTAATTTTTAAGTTACAGACTCTTTTTAACTTACTTACTTGCCTTAGCTTAACCAATGTTTTTTGAAACCAAACCAAGTTAAAACCTTTTTTTTTTAAAATAGTTTGTTTAACTCAAAGCAAACACGATTTGATTTTAAACATGGGTCCCAAGCCTACGACACAACAAGATGTCAATTTCCTTACTTTATTGTACTATATGGTCAATGTTCTACAACATATAACCATATTACCATCATACTCACTTAAGATGACATCTTTTCCATCATTATAACATTTCAAGCATATACTTTACAATTTTATACATGCAAAATAAAGTAACAATCCAAATACATTAATATCATGATATTTTCATCCATTAGCACAAGATACAACATAAATCATAAAATAACATAGTAAAGGCATCATCTTCCTATGAAAATTTAGAGCTTACTCGCTAAAACCTAAGCAACTTTTCGAACTTTGGATTTTTGACATTTTTTCCAAGACAAGACCCAAACTTTAGCCAGTTCTTCACTATATGGGCTTGGCTAGGGGTTGTTTGAGCTTGGCCTATGGCCTAGTGGGCTCGGTGTAGGGCCCATGGTGGAGGCGAGCTTGGATTTTGAAGGAGAATGAAAGTAAAAAGGTAAGAAAGCTTTTAAACAAATTTTGAAAGGAAAATGAAGTGAAAATTTTGATTTTTAACTTAGCAAATTTTGCTTGGAAGCCATGGACTTCAAGCTCAAGATTTTAAAAACAAAAGAGAAGAGGAGAATGAAATAAAGTGAAAAGAAAATAAAGAAAATTTCTTTTATAAAACTTTAATAAAAAAAATTACCAAAATACCCTTAATCATCCTACCCTTCACTAACTTTTTTGACACATCATCACTCTTCCTCTTTTCCTTGGTCTACATATCCCCCCTCCCTTGTACACCGTTTTACCCACCGTGTAAACCATTGTTATGTACTCTTATGTGATGTTGTTTTGACTTTTATTTTATTTCAAACTTTCTTTATTTTAATTTTTTGAAAATTGGTCACATCCTTCTTATCACCCTTACGCACTTTACAAATATATTTACACTTCACATTATGTTTTAAATGGTATTTATAAACGTGTAATCATATTAATTACGGTTTTTACAACATTTAACACAACTTCTTTATAGTGAAAGTTTTGATTTTTTTCCAAAAAACTTTCCAGTCACATTTCTTAGTTCCTTTTGAAATAAATATTTTTGTAGACGCATTTCAGAAATCATTTTATCATTGTTATTTATATTTCAAAGAGGTATTTTTAAATTTATAAACTTATATAATTATTGTTTAAAATTTATTTAATTATCCTTAATTAAAGTGCCTACATTTTGGGTTGTTACAAATATGGGTGAGTATCCTCCCCGATATTTTGATATTGTTGAAATCAATGGAGCTATGGTACCACCGATTGAGGCAATGCAAGCGAAAATTGATTTTTGATATGATTACTTAGTCGGTTTCTTTCTTGACTCCAACCAATCATATTATGATGTTAGAGAACAATGTCAACATGTATGGAAACTTATAGGAGGTCTTCGATTCATTACATCGATGCTATGTTTTATTTCAAATTTTCTTGTAAAGAGGAAAGATTTTTTGTTTTGGAAGCAGAACCAGGAAAGACTATCATAATAACACCATGGAGTCTAATGGTTGATAGTGCTAGGGATCATGTATTGTCTATTCCTGTTTGGGTCATTTAACTCATATACCTTTTGTGTTGCAACTCATGATTGGGCAAGATTGGTTAGGCATCTTTGCTGGAAAGCTCAAATATTTCGATGTTAATACTATAGCTAGAACAAAGCTAGTATACACTAAAGCTTTGACTGAAATAACTCTAGATAAGCCTCCGCCTTCTAGGCTTAAGGTTCGTATCGCTGAGGGGGGAGTGATGCTTTTGTTTATGTTAACTACAATTGGAAGCCTGATGTCTACACTACATGTTACTCTTTTGGTCACATTACTGATGCCTATAAGCATGAGATTGATGATTTCCCATGCCATTCTGATCAAGATACCTCTTCCTTGTCCTCTTATTAGAAAGTGGGTTCATAAGCCAACGAGCTTTGATCCTCCAGTGGTTGTTGATGCCGATTCTTTTCCATCTCATTTGATTGCTACCTCCTCTCCTTTTTCTACTTTACATTATTCTGAGCCCTTTGCTGCAGTTATTAATGCAAGTGCTATGATTGAACATGTAGTGGTTCATTCATCCAGCAATGTGATTTTGTGGAATTCCATAGATCATGCTTAGGTTCATGTGAATACAGAAATGAGATATACCCCGACGAGTGATAATTACCATATATTTGTAGGAGGTGATGGTGAGGAACGTCGGTAATACTACCAAGTTATCAAGGATGGTCTTGAGCTTTCTTCTCTAGGTGACGATGATGATGACAATAGAATTATTTTGGAGGATATCTCTTGGAATAGGAAAAAATTATATTCCAATGATTCAGTGGATTACAAACCTATCTTGGCTTCTCTATTTTCAAGTTATATTCATATCACTAGGCCTGATTTCGATGTTAATGGCCGTGATACCTTTCTCGTTGGAAGGTGACTAGTATTTTCTATCTATCGTACTAGTTGTTTAGTTCCTTTTGCTTAGCTCCTGCGTTTTTCATTACTTGGTTGTTATTGAACATGTGTCGAACACCTATTTTAAATGATCTTAATAAAAGTAGACGACCTACTCTAAAGCCGGCTAGCCTTGCTACAAAATATGTTTATGAATATATATATATATATATATATATATACATACATACATACATACATACATACATACATACATACATATATATATCTTATTAAAAAATCATTATTTTATTGATTTAGATATATAATTAGTTGAAAAAGATTATATATTATATGTGTATGCATATTATTTTAATATTTACTATAATAATATGCATATACATTATTAAAATTATACATATAAATACATACATATATATATAATATCATTTATACAAAATTATTTACACAAAAATAATATATACATTGACACACACACACACAGATATATATATATATATATATATATATATATAAAATATTTATACAATAAACAAGTTTAAATATATACATATATTTGGATAGCATACAATACATATTAGATGAGCTAATATATCCATTACATTGTAAATCCTAGCATTTATACACGGTCATGTCATATCTTGCACGGGATATCATGTTACACACACAGATATATATATATATATATATATATATATATATATATATATATATATATATATATATATTTAAAAGATACATATATGTATATTTATATTACATATAAATTAAATAAAACTTTATAAATTTAAATTAAATAGGATATTTTATTTAAATTAAATTTAAAAATGTTTTAAATAAATTAGATTTCATAGGTATAGATCCAATAAAGGAATTTTTTTTGAAATTAACCTTTAAATTTCACTGCAAGCTAGCCCAGTTCCAACATCTAGTGGCTTGTGCTTGGTTGTAGGCTTGGTTTTGGGCGATTTAACTCATCATTGAATGATACATATTTTGTGTGCATATGTTATGTTTTTGAATATAAAGTCAAAGTAAAGAACAATGTAGGTTATCACTTTTAAACCCCCTTAAAGCAAATGGAAACTATATACGTAATATTTTCACTTCTAATACCCTATATAATATGTACCATGACCTTGACTTTTTGTTTATATGTTTGGTTTGGTTGTTTGTGAAGTTGAAGTGTGTTTTAAAATGTTTGAAGCCAGAAAGGTCGCTATAAGGGCGCTTTGAATCCCTTGTGTTCTAACTTGTGTTGAAATGGTTATATGTGAATATATTGTGAAAGTATATTTTTGGTTATGCTCTACACTTATAATATGTACGGGATAGTAAGGAAGTGGTTTAAAATGTTATAGAACTTGTAGAGCAAAGTGGAAAAGTTTATAGCGAGAATAGTCGCTATATGAGCACTTCGAAAATGCCTTATGTTCGGTGATTTGTAAGATGATTTTAAGAGACATCCTTAGAGTTTCTTTTCTACTTTAATAAGTACTTTATGTTTATCTTCTGGTGTAAAAATATCAAAGTTTAAAAGATTTTAAAACTAGGTGAACAAAGTTATAAAAATTAAAAGTGAAATAGTCACCATAGATGCACTTTGCATTAGCTAACTTTTTATGATATTTATAGGATTTCTTAAAGATATTCTTAAGGGTTTCTTTCCATGGCTGTTAATTACTATAAGTAAAGTACTTACTATAAAAAAGTTGGACTTTAAATTGATTAGTAGCTAGTTAACGACTGGTCAAACATTTAAGGGTTCAAAATTGGTTTTGTGGTAAAAGTAGAAAACTATAACACTTTGCAGCTGATACACTTTCTAGGCGTTTTTGAACTTTAGACAGCACTTCTATAAATGCTGCATAGTATGTTTTTTAGGATTTAAAATGGTTAAAAATGACAATTAAGTAAATATGTTTCTACAATCTTTTTTGAGATGTTAAGTAACATTAGTCAGAATATTATAAAAGTATATATTCTTATTCTTATTCTTATTATTATTATTATCAAAAAGGAAATATTTCTATATACTATTGTTAATTTCCTTTTAATGATAATAATGAATGTATGTTATATCTAAAGTGTTTGTCTAGAGTTGTAAATTTAGGGGTTTCTATCATGAAATATTGTTTGTGGAGAAGTTTCCTTTTGGTACAATAAAAGGCTACCTATATAGAGAAAAATGAATAAATAAGGATCTAAAAGAGAAAATATTTTAGTATACAATCAGAGGCTATATATATAAAGAAAGTGAAACAAATACAAATCAAAGCAAGGAAGCAGACACATACTCAAAGGCAGTACATACGAAGAAAGGGGAATAAAATAAAGAATGGAAGCAATGAATTGTATACACAACTAAATGATATATTTTGAAAGATACAACACATATTTGTTTTCCTATTATATACAAATTTTATTTTGTATAGGAGGAAACAAACTATCTCACAAATCAATTCCTCCTCCATATATCCTCATACATATTTATTTCTATACAAACTCATCCCCACCATAAGCCTATATAAACTCACATCACTACAAAAGAAAAGATCATCGAATTACACAAAAAATATAATTCTCTCTCTTTATTTCTATTCTCATTGTCCGATCAAAGCTTGTGCATGAATTCTTTTTTCAATACATCCACTCTCCTACCATTTTCAACACATCAACTTTCATTCCTCAACAAAATCCACTCCACTTCAACTAGGCGTGCACGATTTTCGATAATAAAGCAAGCATACAAATTCGGAAACAACTAGAATTCAAGTAAATCAAAGGTAGCACCAAACTTTCTTACATCGAATTTGAAGAAGAAATAAAAGGTATTGAATTGTGATTGGGAGTAGGTCATGTGATATAGAGATAGGGAAGATTTCTTAGTTATTTTTTTGTCGTTTTGTTTTTGTATTTTCTTTTTAACTCTTTTTTATTTGAGCTACATTGTAGGTTAGGGTTTTTGATCTTAGGAAATTGAGTTCAGGCCGAGTTATTAGACATAGAGTTAGAATATTTATTAACAGTGTCTACAAGTTTGTTGTTTGTAAGGATTTGAATATTTGACTATAGTAATAGCTTCTGGGGCAACAATAGGCATTAGGCTAATTATCTTGTATTCTTTATTTTATACATTTATGTTTCCGCACTCTATTCTATATTTTATCGATAACCGTGCTGAATAATTTTACATACCCTATTTCACCCCTCTCCCTTTGCGGTACATTACTCGGTCCTACAAGTGGTATCAATGCCTAGATGCTAGGTTTAATCTAGAGACATGTCTAGTTCAAATAATGCTTTTTCTGAGGGTCGGTCTATAACTACGCCATCTTTGTTCAGTGGAACTGATTATGCATATTGGAAGGCTAGGTTGAAAATATATTTGATCTCTATTGACTATGATGTTTGGGATATAGTAGAGATAGGGTACACTCCATCTATAATGACAATCAATGATATTGAATTCCCTAAGCCTAAAGACAAATGGGATGTAACTGATAAGAAATACTTTTATTAAATGCTAAATCTATGAATGCTCTAATTTGTGCTCTTGATAAGACTAAAATTAACCGAATTTCTCATTGTTTGACTACATAGGAAATTTGGCATACTTTTGAGGTTACACATGAAGGTATATCTCAAGTCAAGGAATCAAGTCTCGCCCTGCTTAACAATGAATATGAGAATTTTGTGATGTTAAAGGATGAAAGCATAAAAGAGATGTATGGATATTTTTCAGTGTTGGAATACAATTCCAAGGCTTTGGGCAAGGTGTACATTGAAGTTGAGTTGGCTCGGAAAATTCTATGAATTCTTCCAAAGAATTTTGAGGCAAGGGTGATTGCTATATAAGAATCCAAAGATCTTAAAAAATAAAGCATGGAGGAATTGATTGGAAATATGATGACCTATGAAATGAAACTGAAAGTTAGGTAAGACCATGGCAATTCAGACTCTAAGACGAAATCAATTGCATTAAGAGTACTCTTGACAACGATGATGAGAATAATCCTATTAGTGAGATGGTAAGGTTGATAAATGGTCTTAAAATTAGTCCAAAAGAAATTCCAAATTTATAGCGAAGAGGAAAGGTGTTAAATCAAAGCGGTCCAAAAGCTCCAGAAAGTTCAGATGAAGAAATTGTTTACTACAAGTGCAGAAAGTCGGGTCATATCAAAACTAACAGCTCGTTGATTCAAGGTAAAAAAGAAAAAAAGAAAAGAAAAGGAGGGCCTTCGCTGCAACTTAGGATGATGAAGAAGGAGAAGAACGCACTGATAGTGATGAAGCAGAAGAAAATCTATGTCTAATGGGACATTCAACTCATGATGATAGTATGATGATTCCAGTGAGGTATCAAATTATACTTATTAAGATTTTATCTTTATGTATCATGAACTTACTGGAACAATTGATAGTCTTAATATCAAGAATAAAAAAACTAAAAATATGAAAAAGTTGAGCTTATTCACATAAACGACGAGCTAGAAACCAAGCTAGAAACCAAACTTGAAAAAATTAAAGAAACTTGAAACCTTGATTGTGAAAGCTGTCATTTATTAAAAGGGAGTTGAAAGAATGTAGAAAAAACCTTGAAAATCTCAAAGATAAGATATTGATTTGAAGAAAAATGATGATGCAAAGAAGGAAAATTTCATTACTAGATGTACCATGCTAGTAGAAGAGAATACATCACTTAAATCCGAAGTCCAAACTCTTAAATCAACCGTTAATAAATTTTCTAGAGATGAAAGATCGTTGAATATGCTTTTGGGAAATCAGGTATATGCGAACAATAGAAAAGGACTTGGTCTTGGTAAATCACAGCACAATAGGGAAAACATGACTGACAATGCACGAGGTAGAAGCATACTTCCAGAATGCCTATGTTGTGGTAAAATTGGACATAGTTTCAATGGATGTTGGTATGAGAAGAAATGCTAAAAAGTTAGGCAAATTTGGGTTCTTAAAGGTTCTCTTTATAATTTTAGTTGGAATAGGAAAAAATGAAAAGTTATTGGATAAATTTGGATTTCTAAAGGTTTCCTTGATATTTGGATTACTAAGCTCTTGTGTCACAAATGCTAATAGACCTATGAAGTTTCTAGGTCTTCTTATTCTTCCTATGTGTAGATATGTTAACAGGCTAAGGGGCAACTTCAACGGAGGCATATTTCAAGTTGTTCTACATATTTTATGAGCGATAATATTAATGCTCCTTAGCCTAGGAAAATAAAGTGAAAACTTTAGATAAACAGGGTAGATACAAATGCAACTTTAAAGGTAAGCGAAGATGAGAAATTCAAATGTTAGAGCCAAATCGATTGACATAGTGGAGTATGCAGCACACATGTTTGATGATTCTTGCTTTCACACTTGACGTTGATGATGAGAGCTTATGAAGTCAGATATAAAACTAGTGTCTGAGATATCATTATACACCATGACATGTAGAGAGTACATGTGGTGTCATTATTCCCACCTTTGATAGTCCAGATAACAAGTGGTATGGTGAAATCGTAATTTTTTCTTCCTTGTCAAAACATCTGGTATGACTTCTAACCTTTGTGATTCCTCTAGTTTGGTATTTGTTGAATGATATTTCACATAATTTTTCATGCAGAAATAGAGAGTATGCATTTTGTTTTCTATTTCATGTTATTTTCAAAAATCCAAAAACATGTTTTCATTTTCCTTTTTAGAACTTTTGTTTAAAATCAAAAAATAAAACAAAAAACAAAAATATGCTTTTACTTTCTTAAGATTTTTTTTCTTGCTTTGCGCTCTATATTTATTCATAATGTGAATACTTTTGAAACGATGCTTTTTGGCTATATCTTTAACTAGAATTTTTTTTGATGAAAAATTTGTTATGATATGAGAGTCTTGACTAGAGAATTCTTTAACTTGAAATTGTTGATATAAAACTTCTTGTGAAATGAGCGTTGGCATTCTACATTTGAAATGACATTCTGCAATTGATTCCGTGAAACGAAAGTTTTAGACTTTGTGATGAATTTCTTGAGATGGTTATTGGTTTTCAAAACTTGAGATGATTGTTGGATAAAAAATATAGAGCTTTGTGATGAAATTTTTCTAAGACCAAGCAATTGATTTTGGTTTTGTATATTAATGTTTATACCATTAGACTACATGCTCCTCTTTACGCAAATAGCTGCATAACCAATTCATATTTCATGTTCGAGTATTGAATATAAAATTGAAAATATTTATCAAGAATTATTTTTAAATATCATATCACAGTCGATTGAATTTTCTTATGTGATTTTTGTAAGTATTACTATTAATTACATAGATCACTGAGGGTATTGCATCTTGTACTTGAATAAATAATGGCATTATGTTATTTGTTGAATAATCAAACTATGTTATAGTTTTTATTTTTGATAATCTCATATTCTACGTCATCTCTGAATCTACCATTTATATTCAATTGATTCACCTTACTTTATTTCTTTTCACTATAGTTTTTGTTCTTATATGAGTTAGCTAAATTGACATACCAAAAATTTATTGTCGAAAACCAAATAAAAAATTATAACGGACTCCCTAAGCCCTTAACATGCCTATAGAATAGGTGTGTCGGTACTTATCAAGTAACGTCCATCCTCATCTAGGAGACCTTACGACAATGGATGGATGGTAGTTCTTGATCTCATCTACGATGAGTTTGGGATAAGTTATTCTAACTTAAATAAAATATGTATTTTTCTTGGTCACATCCATTCTCATCTAAGAGACCTCACGACCATACATGGATGGAAGTGACTTGATCTCATAATGAATTAAAATAATCCATTTAATTGCGAAACATCTTATGAGCTATGTTATTTGAACCCCACTACATACAACTACACTTATTTTTTCACTCCCTTTCCGCTTATGGAACACAACTTTGATCAATATAGTTACTATGACTTGTGGTTTATTTTTCATTAAATATTTAATATCATATTTTGATGGAGGTTCATCATGCAGTATCATTTTCTTAGTATGCTAATTTGATATTTATACTTTTGATGAAAAAAAAGGAGTAGAGAGTGAAATAGCCATCTATTCTATCAAGATACATGCAAAACCCAACTCAAGTACACTTTAGATCATCTAAGAGGGTACTCGATACATAGAAAGAATTGAAACTATGGAATATTTTATGAGACTAAAGGGTTAAAAGTAATCAGATGCACGGATAGTGTCTAGGAAACATCCGTAGGTGACATGGTAACACTTCAGGCTATGCATTTAGTGTTGGCTTGGAAATATTCTCTTGGGCATCGAAGAAGCAAGCAACGGTTGGACAATTATTAGTAGAAGCAAGGTATATCAAGCAGCAATGAAAACTAGTCAAGCTAATATTAGTTAAAGTGAATAAATGAAGATATGGAAGAGTACTAAAAAGAAAACATAAAAATCTACTGCGACAACAAATTAATCATAACAATGACAAAAAAAATCATATCTTTCACACAAAATCAAGCATATAGCCATCAGTTATCACCTATTAGAGAAGCAAAAACCAAAAAAGAGATACAACTCGAATACTGTAGGACTAAAATAAATTAGCAAATATATTCAGAATGCAATATCAAAAGGAAAATTCAAACTACAATGAGAAATGATTGGAGTCACCGAAGTGTGCACAAAGGAGTATTAAAAATTGAAACACATTTGAAAGATATATGTCTATTCATGAAGAGATATGTCTTTTTATATAAAGAGTTATCTTTTCTAATAAAAGTGTTAAGCATATTTTTATTAAGTAATTATGTTTAATATATAGAATCTTAGCCAAAAAGTCATGTTTATTCCAAAAAATCACGTTTATTTATATATATGATTAAACTGAAAAGCTACGTGTTAGAATTTTAAGATGAAGTATAGAGTAATGTTGAATTGAATTGAAATTGTATTGAAGGAGAAACAGTGTTGAAATTGTATTGATAACCTTTACAGTATAGTGATAATGTATTTATAGTGGTGATATGCAGGACCAATGAGCTTTTATGCATGCTCACCTGAAGTCCATTTAACATAGATAGTAGTTAATAAACATTACATTCTGAATTTATCTCTATTCATTATACATCTCCCCAAAAAATTATAGGGCTTTTGCCCTAACGGCGACTCTATCTCAATCTCATGCAATCTCTCTCTATCTCAGATTAAATTAGTTTCTAGTAAAATAAAGTCCCCCATCTCCAATACACCATGTATTCTTCTAGCTATATAGGGAGATTGTTGAGATTTAAGTTAATATGTGATTCGACAGTTGATAGTTTTGAGAAATTGACTAATTTGGTATAAATTAGCTCAATTCCACTCAGATCTTTACTTGTACATATGATTGGAAATGAATAGGATGAGTTTAGGAAGATCTGAAGATCAAATCCAAAATGAATAGAGCTAGTGGATCTGATCTAACTTGGATCACAGATGTGTCTCTTCATGTGTTGATCTATTACAGTTGATTAAGATTCTAGTTTGCTTTGGCTTAATAGGTTCTGATCTTTCCTCAAACTCGAGCTCGGTCTTTAGTCTGGTAAAATTCTTGACTGATAATGGTTTTGTAAGAACATCTATGATTTGATAAGTTGAAGGTACATGATTAACTTGCAATTTTCCTTTTATCACTTGTCCATATGTTTGGTTCTGGAATGGAATACTGGGTTAGCTGATAATGAAATTGAAATTAAGTTTTCACTCCATAGTATTGGTTCTGTATCTGTGGTTGCTTTCAGTTCACTTAACAATGACGGTATCCACATAATTTATGCTATTACACATGTTATGCTGCTATTTGGCTCAGTGCTTGATCTAGATACAGTTGGTTGCTTTTTAGAACACAAGAAACTGGATTATTTCCAATATATACAATATCATGTGGTAGATCTTCTACAATCATGATAAACTGCCCAATCAACATCAGTATATCCTGTTACGTTTAATATTTGCATGCTTTAAGCTTCAAGCCATGATCAAAAGTGCCCTTGAAGTATCTGAATATCCTTTTTAAAACTTTCCAGTGTTCATCTTTTGGATCCTGCATAAATTGACAAATTTGTTAACACTGAATGATATTTATGGTCTTGTAATGGTTTAATATTGTAATGCACCAATAATACTTCTGTATTGTTTATTATCAAGCATAGATTCTCCCTTGTGTTTTGATAAATGATGACTTGTTACCATTGGTGTTGGCAAAGAATTTGTTGCGTCTATTCTTGCTTTGATTAAAATTTCCATGATGTACTTTCTTTGATATGGAAATATTTCTGATTCTGATTTTCTTGTAACTTCAATTTCCAAAAAAATAGCTTAGTGCTCCAAGACCCTTTGTTGAAAATTATTTGTGTAAAAGCTGAATAATTTTTTTGACTCATTAGTACTTGTAATAAGCAAGTCATCAACATATATCAGTATGTATATAATTGAAACATTATTAATTCTTATAAATAATGAGTTGCTGATTTGGTAAACTGAAATTCAAAATTTGTTAGTGTGAATTTTAGTTTATCAAACCAAACTCTAAAGCCTGTTTAAACTCATAAATGGCTTTATTCAGTTTGCACGTTAATCTTCTGTCTTGCTTGTAACCTTGTGGTTGCTCCATTTATGCTTCTTCTTTTAAATTCCTAAATAGAAAAGCATTGTTTACATCCAGTTGTCTGTTTTTCCAGTTTTTGTACAATGATATAGTAAGAACAACTCTGATTGTAGTTAGCTTAACCATTAGAGAGAATATTTCATCAAAGTCAAATCTATATTGTTGAGTATAGCTGTTAGCTACAAGTCTTATTTTATATCTTGCAATGGTTCCATCAGGATTTTTCTTTAATATGAATCTCCACTTGCATCCCACTATATTTTTGTTTTTAGGTGAATGAATTAAATTCCATGTTTTATTCTTCATGAGTGCATCATGCTCTTCATCCATGGCCTTTTTCCAGTTCTTTTTATTTACTACCTAATCGAAGTTATTTGGTACCTCAGATGTAATGACTGTATGTTGGGGGAAATCCCCTCAAATGATCAGTCTAAGCAATAAAAAACTCAATACAACAGAAAAAAAACTGGATCGTGATTGTACTGAAATGGAACAAACAGATATAAACACCAAAACAGACAGTCACAGATCAACGCAGTGCCAAAATTAAATAACACCAGTATTTATAGTGGTTCCACAACTGCGAGGCAGCGTACATCCATTTAGGGAGAGGAGATTTTATTAATAACCGAAAGATTAGAGTTACAAGATTGATTCACTTTTAGAGGCTATACATAAGAAGAATTTACAATACAGACAAAATTCTGCAGCGTTTCAGCTCTTTAGGATGGCTGCCATTGTTGTCCAAAAGCTCCATTATTTATAGTGTGAAGATACGAGATTGGGTAACTACTATATAGCAGCCCTGAGGTTTGGTTCAGCACATCTAGTTCGGCATGTTTGGTCCGGCAAACAACACACACTAACATCTGGTACGACAAACAATACTCAAGATCTGGACCGACATGCCAAATACCGAACCAAATATTTCGTTTGACCTTAACTTGGTTTGGTCATACTTCAGCATCGAACGAAAACTCTGGAGTGGCATGTCTGGACCGGCATCCCATCATTACCGTACGATATAGTTGGAGCTGCAATTCCAAAAACCACCCATCCAAATCTTTGGTCCGGCACCTCCCTTCACCGAACAAGACTTCCTATTTATCGAAGCACTACCACCGGACCAAAATTCCAATCCAGTCTTTCACCGAACGAGTTCACCTTCTCATCGAAACGAACTCCACCGGACCAAATTTTTGGTCCAGCGTCTCCTCTGCCGAACGAAACCACAAAGCATTGCGACTTCGCCTCTCCTTCACTGCACCTAGGGTTAGGGCTTCTCCAAGCTTTGCAAGTATCTCCAATGGCCTCAGGTTCTTCAGATTCAAAATCCGGTAGCAAAACTAGCAATCTCGACATTGATACCAGATTTCCAAACAAGCCTTCCAACTCTATCAGCACCTTCATGCTCCAAGCAATGGATACTTACCCAATGAGCTTCGGCAATGTCATCACCCATTACACTCAGTTAATGAACTTTGAAAAGGCCACCGCCCATCAATAAAGTGTTCGAAGTACCCAGTCCGGGTAGAACCTATTAATCTTCACCATGAAAACAGACATCTTCATGAACCATCTCAACTTTCCCCCATGACACCCCGTGGCACATAGCCCTTCATTAAGCAAATCAAGTCTGAGCAATGCTCGAACTTAGCAACAGGCAACGACTTGGTAGACATGTCTACTGCATTCTCATTTGTGTAAATTTTCTAAAGATGAACTAGCTTTTATTCACTCATCGAGACAAGGAACGACTCTCTCACCTCAATATTCTTTGTCCTCAAGCTTAATGCCATATTTTCAGCTAAATGAATTGCACTACGAGTATCACTGTACACATTCACGTCTTCGTAAACGAAGCCCAAATCACACAATAGTCGCCTCAAATAAAGCACCTCCTTAGCTGCTTCAACTACAGTTATGAGCTCTGCCTCAGTAGTAGACAAAGCCACAATCGTCTGCAACCTCGCTCTCTACCTGATCGTTGTCCCACCAATGGTGAACACATATCCAAAGCAAACTTTCTTTGATCTCTATCGCCGGCATAGTCGGAATCACAAAATCCAACCAAACTGAATTCTTTTCCTCTACGGCCAAAGATAAGTCGATGGTTTGGAGTTCCTTTAAGGTATCTGAAGATACAATTTACTGCTTCTTAATGCATTGCCAAGAATCTACTCACCAACCCAACCGCCTATGTAACATCAGGCCTAGTGCAGACCATATCATACATCAATCTGCCAACTATACTTGCATATGGGACCTTCATCATATAAGCCTTGTCCTTTTCCATGATCGGAGAGCCTTTACTTGAAAACTATAGTGCAAAGGCATGGGTGTGTTGATTGCCTTTGTCCCTTCCATGGTAAACATAGTAAACACCTTTCGAATGTACTTATTTTGAGGAAGGCTCAAAAGTTTAGCTTTCTATCCCTTTGGATATCCATATCCAAAATTTTCTTTGCTTCTCTAAGGTCCTTCAGTTCAAATTCCGGTTTTAGCTTTAGCTTCAAATTATTGATTTCAACTTTATCATTGGACATATCATCCACATACAAGAGTAGATACACCCATCTACCATTCTTTAAATGCTTGCAGTATACACAAGCATCTTTGATGCTATGATCAAAACCAAGTGAAAGCATTAAGAGTCAAACCTCTTGTACCATTGTCTAGGCGACTGCTTAAGTCCATACAAAGACTTCTTTAATTTGAAAACCCAATTTTCTTTCCTATCTACAAAAAATCCTTCTAGCTGCTTTATGTAGATGGTCTCATCCAAGTCTCCATGCAAGAAAGCAGTTTTCACGTCCAGTTGCTCCAGCCCAAAGTCATGAGCTGCGACGATAGCGAACAAAATGCGGATGGACGTATGCCTCACTATTGGAGAGAATATCTCATCATACTCCAATCCCTTTCTTTGTGAAAACCCTTTAGCAATAAGTCTAGCCTGGTATCTTCCATCATCCCTTACCTTGAACACTCACTTGGAACCTATGGCTCGGCTTCCATGAGGAGGTGGTACCAAATCCCACGCCTTGTTCTTCTTTATTGACTTTAACACTTCTTCCATAGCACATATCCACTTCGAACTGTCACGTGACTTTAAAGCTTTATCAAGGTCAAACGACTCCTCAAGAACCACATGTAAGGCAAAGTCAACCTGATCACCAAGGCTAAGATTCACAAACTGCCGATTATCATACCTTTCGGACGACCTAATAGTTCTACGACTGACCCGAGTAGGTACTGCTTCGCCTAAAATTCTTTCTGCTCCACCTTGAACTGAACTTCCTCTAGATTCATGCACATCACCAGCACTACTAGAAGCTACCCATAGACTATCTTGTGATGTTTCATCATCTATATTTTCCTCGATAGCATCAACAAAACTCTTCTTTTTGGCTTAAACACGGGAACTTCTTCCATCTCCTTAGGCCTATCAGAATCTTCTGATGTGGTAGGTAGCTTCTCCTTGGGATTGAACATAGCAGACTCATCAAAGTTACATGTTTGGAATGAACAATCTTTTGATCAATAGGGTTCTAAATTTGATACTCTTTGATACCATCGGTGTATCCCATTAGTATGCTCTTGTATGCTCTAACCTTCAACTTATCATGACCTATATGGTGAATGTATACAGGACAACCAAAAATTCTGAAGTAACCAAGATACACTGCTTTACCTATCCACTTCTCCTCTGGAATATTCTCATCTATGGCCGAGCATGGAATTCGATTTATGATATGCACCGCAGTTCATAATGCCTTAGTCCAAAAGCCTCTAGATAAGCCTGTCGTCAATCCCAAGCAATGAGCATTCTCTAGTAGAGTCTTTTTCATCCTTTCTGCAACCTCATTGGATTGTGGATCGTCGGCTGCAGTGAAATGTCTCTAAATGCCATGCTGGAAGTCGAGGAACTCCCTAGAGAAAAATTCACCACCATTATCAGATCTATGTTGTTCTCAACAAGCACTTTCTAATCTTTGAACTTCTCAAAACTCTTTGATTCAGCCTTCATCACATACATCCATACTTTTCAAGAAAAGTCATCAATGAAAGAGATAAAATACTTTGCTCCTCCAACAGAAGAAGGAGGAGTAGCAACCGATCCCCAGACATCTATATGAATGTACTCAAGTACCCTCCTTGATCTATGGAGTCTAACTCCAAAAGATACTTTAGTTCGCTTTCCTAACAGACACTCCTGGAAAAATTCCATCTTGTTGAAGCTTTCTCCTTTGATCATCTTCCGTCTCCGAAGCAACTCTAACCCTTCTCTAAAATATGACCCAACCTGAGATGCCAAAGCTTTGTGGCATACAAAGCACGAGAACTGTCTACTCCAATACACGACTCTCTAAGAACTGTGGTTCCTTTTAGCAAATACAGATTCCGGAACACATCTCCTTTCGTAAGAACTAGTGCATCTCTCTAAACCTTTAGACTATCCTTCTCTATAGTTACCTTGCATCCCAAAAATACCAATTGTCCTAAAGAAATTAAGGATTTCCAAAAACCTAAAACGTACCGGACACCTATCAAAGTGCGTGTCACTCCGTTAAACATCCTAATCCTCATAGTACCTTTACCCATTGCTCTACAGCTAGCATCATTACCCATAAGAACAGAGCTTCCCTCTCATCCGACGAAAGAACTGAAGTAATTTTTATTAGGCGTCATATGGAAAGACACCCCCGAGTCCAGTACCCAATAGTCTGAGACATCTAATACTGCTGCAGACAACACATCGTTAGATACAAACTTTTCCATAGCAAAAGAAGAAGATCTGTCTTCTTCCTTCTTCTTCGAATCTAAAAAATCCTTTTTCAAATGAGCATTTATCTGGCAGATAAAGCACTTTCCATCCTTAGACTTTCCTCTCCTACCATTACCGGGCTTCCTGGACTTAGAACGCCCTCTATAGTGCCAATTCTTCTTATCTTCTCTTCCTCTTTCAACAAATAGGCCGTGACTATACTTCCACCTCGACTTTCTTCACTTATCTCCTTCATTTGATCTCTCAAGCCCTCAGATAGAGGGTCTGACTTCACATCTTTCATTGTCGATGTGTCTTTAGCGAAGATAAGGCTGTTAGTGAAACCTGTGTATCTCTCCGGAAGAGAACACAAAAGAATCATTGTCATTTGCTCCTCATCCATCTTCAAGTCAACAATCTTCATCTACATCATGAGATCATCAAAGAAATTAGGATGTTCCTTCACTGAAGTACCCTCTCTCATCCGCATGGTGAAAAATTTCTTCAGCAATATTAGACGATTAGTCAGAGATTTCTTCAAGTAGAGATTTTTTATCTTGGTCCAAATGCCCCTAGTAGTGGCCTCACTGCTAATCTCTAAGATGACATTCTCTCTCATAGCTTGATGTAAAGTATTAAACACTCATTTCTTTATCTCCTTCCTTTCCACGACTGAGATGTCAGTCGTCAACTCCTTAGGAGCAAACACTACTGGATGGACTTCATTCCTTATTAGAATAGCCTTCATCCTCCATTGCCACTTTTAAAAGTCTTTATCCTCGTTTCATTTCTCAATTTCCAACTGTGATCCTGACGTGATATAAATCCCTTCAATATAAGGTCTTATAACAACTAGAGTCGGTTCATCTCCTTCCATAGCGTCTAACCCTCCTCAATCAACCTTGCAGCTCTGGTACCAGACTGTTGGAGAAAATACCTACAGATAATCAGTTTAAGGGAATAAAAAAAACCCAATATAGAGAAAAACAACTAGATCGTGATTGCAGTGAGATAGAAAAAATAGAGATAAATACCTGAACATACGGTCACAGATCAATGCAGTGCCAAAAAATAAATAACACCAGTATTTATAGTGGCTTCAACTACCGCGAGGCACCTCCACTTGGGAAGACGAGTTTTTATTAATCACCGAAAGATTAGAGTTAAAAGATTGATTCACTTTTAGAGGCTATACATAAGAAGAATTTACAATACAGATAAAATTCTACAGAATTACAGCTCTCAAGGATGGCTGTCATTGTTGTCCAGAAGCTCCACTATTTATAGAGTGAAGATATGAGGAGGGGTAGCTGCTATATAGCAGTCTTGAGGTTTGGTTCGGCATGTTTGGTCCAGCAAACAGCACACACTAGCATTTGGTTTGGCAAACAATACTCAAGATATGGACAGGCATGCCCAAATATCGAACCAAATATTTGGTTCGGCCTTAACTTGGTTTGGTCATACTTTAGCACCGAACAAAAACTCTGGACCGGCAAGTCTGGACTGGCACCCATCACTACTGGACGAGATAGTTGGAGCGACAATCTCCAATCACCACCGGACCAAATCTTTGGTCAGGCATCTCCCTTCACCGAATAAGACTTTCTCTTGATTGAAGCGCTACCATTGGACCAAAATTCTAGTTCGGTCTTTCACCGAACGAGTTCATGTTCTCACCAAAATGAACTCCACCAAACGAACTCCACCGGAACAAATTTTTTGTCTGGCATCTCCTCTATCGAATGAAACTACAAGCACTGCAACTTCGCCTCTCCTTCACCACACCTAGGGTTAGTGCTTCTCCAAGCTTCGCAAGTATCTCCATTGGCCTCATCTTCTTCAAATTCGAAATCAGGTATCAAAACTAATACCGTAGTGTAGATTTTTAGCTTGAATATGCCACTCTTTGATCTAGTAGTCATTGGATGTCCAATTTGAACTAGTTGTCTGACATGTATTTATGCACTTGTGTTGTCTTATTGTGTACTTGAATGCTCATGTTCTCTTCCTTGACTTGTACTTTGTGTTAGATCATTTGTAGAAGTGTGATTGAACTGATCAGATTGCTCTACTTGTTCATGACCTGGTTCACTGTGAGTTGTGGATCAGAGTGATTTGATCCTTCTTTAATCCATAGCTTGCTCTGCTCGGTTTGATAAAGAGGTGCATTTGGTATTGATGCTTTTGGATTGTATACTTTTTTGTGTTTTCACCACACCTACATCGAAAAATGGAAATACGTTTTAATTGAAAACAACATGTCTGCTCACAAATATTTTACCATTACTATTTAAGCATTTGTATCCTTTCTGTCCAAGCAGTTGAGCTAAAATTTAATTTGCGTGTATTATAAGGTCTTAGATATGGGAAACACAGACATCCAACTACCCGTAATCTTTGATAATCTGGTCTTACATTGAATGGGCACTTATTTTTCAGAACCTTAGTTGGTAATCTATTTATCAAATAAACTACAGTACTAAATGCATCTAGCCAGAATTTATAGGTAGTGACCATTGAGCTAACAACGTAAGACCACATTCTATAATATGTCTATGTTTTCTTTCAACTAGACTATTTTGCTCAGTTGTATATAGGCATATAACTTTGTGAACAATTCCTTTACTTCGAAAGAAATCATTAAGTGGCTTAAATTCTGTACCACCGTCTATTTGCAAAATTTTTAGTTGGTGGTTAGTTTGCCTTTCAAATTGTGCCACAAAATGTATAACTGCTTTGCAAGTCTTTGATTTTGTTCTAAGGAATTATATCTAGGACTATCTAGTATGAGCATCAACAAAGGATATATAGTGATTAAAACCATAATCTGAATTGACTAGTGTTGAACCCCACAAGTCAGCAGCAACCAATTCAAGCGGTTTTTCATACTTTGTTTGTAAATGTGTTATGGAGAGTTTATGACTTTTGCTTATTTGATAGTATGTGCATAGATACGGTGAAGTAATGTTTTCAAAAGGAATTTTATATCTATTAAAACCTACTTCACAACATTGGCATTAGGATGCCCTAATTTGTTATTCTAAGAATCAAACACATTATTATTAATATTTTTCTTTCTATAATTACAAAAATATTACAATATCATTTATTTCCTCTGATTTTCTTGAATTAACAAGATTTAATTTATATAGCCCTCTGTCGGCATTACCTGCAAAAGAATTTCTTTATTAAGTATACCTTTGACTAAGCAGTAATTAGGGTAAAATTCAAAACAAACATTGCTGTCACTTGCAAATTGTGACACACTCATGAGGGTTTTTCTTTATTTGTGGTGCTCTCAATAAATTATTGAGATATAGTTGTCTTTCATCTTTAATGCAAGCAAGTCCAGTGTGTGTAATTCTAATACTCTCACCATTTCCCATGTTTATGGATTGTTTACCTCTATACTTCTTTTGTCCAAGATTTAGATTGTCTAATTTGCTTGTGATATGATTAATAGTCCCTGAATTAGGATATCATCTGATGTATTATGTGGCTTTATGATTTAACTTTGTTGATAACTTCTTGAATGTTCTGACTGGCTACTTGAATCAACTTGGGCAACATTTGCACTTGGATTTGTTTTTCTTTGATTGTTTTGATTCTGACCTGCTAAATAATTTGCATTAAATTTGAAATAGCATTTAGCTGCAGTATGACCAACTTTCTCACATATTTGACACTTTGGCTTGTTGTTGTTATTCCATCTTCCTCTACCTCTTGATCTATTAGAAATGACCGACATAATGTTGCTTTGTCCTTTGCCTCTATAATTGGCGGCATAATTGATTGACATGTCTGCATCAATTGGTTTCTTATGATCCATCCTTCCTTCATGATAAAGAAGGGTGGAATGAACCTATTCTATAGATGTACAGTTCTTATTGATGAAATTACTGCTATAACTAACTCATATTCTTCACTAAGACCATTTAAAATGGTAGAACTTAATCTATTTAAAATGGTTAGAACTTGCTCTATGTCTGAAACTTTATGGCCTGTAGCTTCTAACATATCACATGTCATCAAGATTTTTGACAAGTATTCTTTCATAGGTAAATTATCTTTTTTGATATTCTACGACAGTTTTTTATAGTGCATGTCTTCGGCTGCAGATTGAATATTATTTCAATAGTGGCCCAAATCTCATTTGATGATTTGCATCCAACAACTTGTGACAATAAATTGGTGCTAATGGATGATAGCAGCCATGAGCTTATAAGTATATCTTGTCTATGATACTTCGTGTATTCCTTGGTACTTATCGTCTTGTTTTCTTGATTAGTTATAAATTTAGGAGGAACAGATGGGGTACCAAGAACAAATCCTTCAAGGCCGTAACCTTGAAGTGTGGTTTCTATTTGGAGCTTCTGCAATAGATAGTTATGTACTTCAAGATGGACAGTTATCAGTTGGCTCTGAGGGCTGATTACTGTCTTAATGAGATTTTCAGTGGCTACGATAAGTTGTTGGGTATTAGCAAAGTTTTCTGATGATGCTGAGTTGTTGTCATCTTCAGCTATGATGACAGAACCCTAAAGTAGAATGGCTTGAAGGATTTCTGAAGGCGAGCAGATTCAAGAAGAGCTTCAAGAAGAAGGAAACGCGTTTGATGCAACCGAACTTAAATGATGAGATCTCTTTGATAAGTTCTTGGCATGACATTTGCTTTTCTTATTGACTTTGATGAATTTCTTGATTTCTGTTTTGGCTTTTCTAAGTCCTTTCTTGTCTCAGAATTTGCTAAATTCAAGTTGCAGCTGAATATTGATGAATTCTTAGGCAGGGCACTGGTCTTTGGCAAGTTCTTCAAATCCCATATGATGAGAATTAACTCTGATGGGAATCTGAATATCAGATGATGATCTTTAATTCGATGATAGATCAGATTAAATTAAGTATCAGTAAATTTAACTGAATGTCATTAAGCTTCAAATCGCTCCGACACCATGCTAGAATTTGATGATGAAGCATAGAACGAAATAACTGAATTGAATTGAGATTGCATTGAAGGAGAAACTATATTAATAACCTATGCAGTAAAGTTATATGTATTTATAATATTCAAATGCTGGACTAATGGTCTTTTAGCATGCAAAACCCGAAGTCCGTTTATCAGAGATAGTAGTGTAATGAACATTATTTTTTGAAGTTATCTATTACTTTATATTAAAGCAGGAACTTTCCCAAACTAACGTGGACTGCTCCCCTTTCCTCATTTTAGAATTCTACTTCCTTATCCAATTTCATGTTTTTTTCCCTTCTACCTCATTTCCAACTGCTACACCACATTCTCACTTAATTTCCCTCTTCCCTCTCTAACACGGTCCTCCCAAATTCCGCCCCTCTCTGCCTCCACCCCTATTCCGACCCACCACCTCCTCCCCTCCCTCTCCTTCACTCCTTCCCACGAAATAATCATCGCCCTTGGAGTCCAACTCCCCTCATCTATTGCTCTGGCCAACTACCTTTCCGAACCTTCACCTTCCATTTGCGAAGCTTGTGGACGACTGCCCACCAGAATATGGCCTGACTTATCCCCTTCCTCCGCCTGACTGCTCGGTCACCTATGCAGGTAATGTCTTCCTTCCTCACCGTTTTTGTAACGATCCTGAATCGACCTTCGAAAATCGGCACCGAATACGACACTCGTATTCAAATGCCGCAGATCCAAACGTCGAATCTGGTTCGCCGGAGCTTATAACACATTAAGTAAATAACACAGCGGAAGAAAAGAATAACATATATCAATATACAATATTTGATACAATAACTGATACAACATGAATGATACAACAGGATGGTACAATAGATATCAACATTATCAGAGATACAAAGAATAGCAGCGGAAATAAAAGGATAACACTAGCAGCGGAACAAAATCTCCAAAATAGCCTTCAAGAAAGAACTCCAGCTGTAACTCCATCTCCAAAGCACCAATCCAGAAATAGCTCGAACTCCCAAATCAAGATGAAGAGAAGCAACTCGATCCAAATGCGATTGCCAAATCTTAAGGCTGAAAGCTATCGAATCTACACCTACCATTGATTATCTGAAAACCCCAACTCTAGACTGCCCGTGTGGGAAAATAGTGGGCACCCAGAGTTTAGGAAAGGAACAATAAACTCCAGGTCAGTCATGGGACTGGTATGAGCAAACAAAAACATTTGGTCTTTTTAAACAACAAAAGAATTTAAATTTGAAATCCGCAATGCTTTTTGGAAAATGAAACTACCATAAGGCCTCCCGCCACACACACAATGCAAACGCAGAATTGGAGGAGATTTCTCCTTATGACAGTCAAATATGCTTAATACGAGAAAGTTTTCTTTGATATTATTACTAGTGCATAGTGCAGAAAACCATTTCGAAAGTACAATATAAATCCTAGCCAGCATAGACATTCCGAACTATGCCTACTATAGCTACTATCCAAACAGTGGTGACCACCATAAGTGAATGGCAGGTAATACAACTAAAACCGTACAAGGCACGTATTGGATGAATGGATTCCCAACAAATGGTCAGGCTAAGGAACTTCCTACTGTCAATAGGATCGCCTCTGGCGGGACGTCCCGAGAACTAACGTTACGGTTAGATCTCTGCCAACACAAGGCCGGGTTACCTCTGTAACTAGGTAACTACTACACGAATATGCCATCCCCCGGTCCTTTGGGACCTTTATCCGAGGCGCCTCAAAGCAACAACCACACAGTAAATGAGATTGGAGCAACCACATAGGTTAAATACCAGGGCTCCATACCTGATACCACCCTTTACCAGAAGGGAATGACATACCCTAAAGGGAGCGACCCTCATAACCTTGCCGCATCTTTCCTGTTTCGACCATTTCCGGGGTGTGAGGTCCTGATGCAGTCTCATCCACAAAGCTACGCTTTGGCACAAAGCCATGCTTTGGGTCAACAGATGGCCAAAGCAATGATCACAAAGATAAATGATCAAACAAATGATCATATCACAAATGATCAACCAATGACCATCACACAGCAGCACTCAGCATGCCACATTACCAGATTGGGAATATCACTGATAAATATCAACTACATAACCTCTGAGCTCGTACGTCTCAGAGAAGGGTGTTAAGCTAAGAGAATAAATTCTCCGCCACCAAGCAGAAATGTATTTGATAGAGATCAGATAACATCTCAAAGTGTAATGTCGGACATACAACCATACAAGTCTGTTCCGGGTTCGAACAGAACCGAAGGCACTTCCGAAGAAGCCCTTGCAAATCCGGGTATCCACAATCCCGATCGGACTTCCCATCACTAAGGGAATCTCTATACCGTAGCTACTCGGTGCAGAGAAAATCGATAGGTTATCCTAACGTTCTCGAAGACACCCGGTCTTCAACACCGGTCTTCAAATGCAATCCATAACGTCGTATCACTATTCGGAATGGGCTATATGACATGAAGGTCCTCTCCCGGCTAAACCGAATAGTAAGCGCCATATTTTAAAACATATGGATATGGGATTTCAGTTAAGTCACAACTTAAAAATCCAAACTTTTCTTTTAAATGGTTAAACAAATTACCATTTTAAAATCTTCAAACAAAAAGATTTATTTCACAAAGATCTATTCATAGATTTCAAAACAATTCCCATTTCAATTGGATTAACCCAATTAAATCCTTAAATTAAAGATTTATAGCTTTCAAACTCATTTCCGAAGATTTATCTATAACTTGGAAAACAATTTTCCTTTTAGACTTGAAAATCCTTTTAACACAACTTGGAAGTCCATTTCTTATGGGAAAGCAAATCTAATTTATACAAGTTGAAATCTTGAGTTGAATTTAAATTCCAAAACATCACCTTTTAAAATGGTTTAAAACCCCATATAAATCCATTTATAAGTTGGATAACTTTTTAAACCCTAGTTCCCAAATTACAGAATTCAATTCAATTATTGAATTCAAATTTAACTCAAATTATTTAAAATTTCAAAACTCAATCGAGTTATTCAAAATAACTTTTATTTTTGAAATTCATTTTTTTTCAAAAGCTTCAATTGTAATTCCAAAACTATTTTGGATTCAAAAATTCAAATTTTTAAACAATTTCAAAATCTGTGACTTAACCCATTACCACGTGCAATCCATATTTGTGTGTGTATAAGTGTGGTCCAGGGGTTCAACACAATAGTGCATAACATCATCATCACAGATTCAATCATAAAGATAAGCGGTATAACCCATAGCGCTTATCTATATTCACAGATTCATAGATAAAGTAAATTATCAATCACAAAAATTCACTAATATGATTCGATGTGGGTTTCGGATAACCAGTTGGAATCCGACTCCCTGTCGCATCGAAATTCAAATGTCGTTTTATGGGTCAAGGGGTTGCATATACATATAACAATATATACATCACAGATGTAATAGTTTAGCACAAAACATCACATGGCATCACATCACATAACAGATACATCAATCCATCACATATCTTCTAACAATCAAACATCCATAAGTAAGATCAGTTAATTGTTTGATTCAAATCAATTTTAATTGCTTATGAAAAATTACTAATCCTGGTTAATTTATCATTAATAAATTATAAATCATTTTATTCTTTAATCATTTGTTAATTAACCATCTATAATAAATTAATTAACCTTTAATTGTAATTTATCAACCTTTAATTATTTAGTAATTAATCATAAATTATTTAATTCACCATTTAATAAATTATCTTTAATTTATTAATCAACCCTAAATCAATTTATTATCCTTTAATCACCTTCATAAATTAATTAGCCCTTAATTAATTACGTAATGATTATTAACAATCTAAATTAACTTACCTTTAAGTTAAAATATAAAAACATTTGATTAACTTCTTAATCACTTTGTTAAGTTTTATTTGAAATAACTCTATTTAAAATATAAGTTCAAAACATCTTTAACTTGATCTATTTAAAGACAATTTATTTCAAAACCCTTTTTACTTCACATCCCACTTAACAAACAATTGTCATTTTATATAAATCAATTTTCCTTAGAAATCAATATGTTTTAAAACTTTAGACTGGGAAAATTAATACCCGAGACATGCTTCGGGTCGTACCCGAGCCAAACTTCCCCCTACTTCGAGTTAACCCCAATTTCGACCCGTGCCCATATTTTATCTTTCGAAATTTTGGTTAAGTATAAAATGACACGGTGAACACCAAAAATCCCCCCGAGTTGTACTTCGAGTTTTCACTCGATCTACCCGCGTGTTGCTCCGAGTCACCATTCGTCTTCCCCAACGCCTCACGCTGATACATACCCCACCCACGTGCACGTGTACGGCCACCGGAGGCAACTCCGACATCAAGCGAACGTTGCCGCACGTCAACCACCCACCCAGCAACTACCCCCACGCATCGAAACGTCCCATCTTCCTTTGCGTCAAAATCGGCTATCTCGACCCATCAGCACTGTAAAGCCTCGCCAGAAAAATGCCTCGTCCCGCCTCCTCCGATCGTCAGAGGCCACGAAATTTGGTCCACACCCTCGTCGACACGTGACGCTGCTGATGGCCCCGGTGCGATAAGGTCCGGTCATTGGTGGGAGGCGCAGCAACCCCAATTCGACCGTGAACAGAAAAAATGGGTATTAAACCCTATTTTAGACTCGAATTGAAAATCAAAAGATTAAAAAAAAATTCCAGTATTTTTCTAGAAATCACGAACCCTCAATCCATCTACGATAGTGAATTTGAAACCTATAACTTCTTCGATCGTCAGGTTTTGCCAGAAACTCACCTTCCGACCAACTCCTAATTTCTTGAGTAATACTCAATGAAAAAATTTAATTCTTGTTCCTAAAATCATTAATCTTGATGGTGATTCAAATGGGGTTACTGAATTTCAAATCCATGAGGTTCGAATTTTCACTTGTTTGGGTTGTGACTGCATTTTACATTCTCCAGTGAAGTTAAAACCTGTTTTTAATTAGTTTTCTGAAGTATGGTGCAAACTCAAACACAACATTTTTTTTTGACTTGCTATAAATCTATTCAGAGATAATAATAAAGAAGAAGAAAAATTGGTTTTGATTTTGATATGCTTTATGCTTGTAAACAGAAAGCTACAATGAAATTTAAGTTTACAGTTTCCAGAATATAACAGGCCTTTTTCAAACAAAAGCTTAACTCATTTAAATTCATTTCTGAAAATGTAAAACAGGTTTCCGACTTACCCTGTAAAACCAAGTTCTGATGTACTCATTTTTATCTTTATTTTTTTCCAGTAAAAAAATTTACCCAGACTTGTTTTTTTTTTTTTTTTTTTCTTTATTTTATTTTACAGTCTCTAGACAAAGGAAACTTCAAATTTTCTTTTATTTAATTACTGAAAACATGTTATCAGTTTAAAATTCCAACTTGTTCAGAAGAATATAAAGGAGAGAAGGTGGGCTTTTGAAATGGTAATCTCTGATACTTAAAATACTTCAGTTTCCAAATATCACAGAACTAAACAACCTATACAACAGCAACATTTACATTCATGCAACCAATTTTCACTACTTTGCAGAAACAAGCATAACACATCACATAAATTTAAAGATTGGGTCAAAGAAGTTTGCTCACCTGGATCTTTGTAACAGAGAAAAACAGAGAGGCCAGAGAAAATGTTTTGCCTGGAACCAGCTTTTTTTTTTTTTTTTTTCCTTTTGCCACTTTAAATTCTTTTAAGTTTGGATCTGTCAATTATCAACATAGATCTTTGTACTTTCCTTATTGTATTTACTAATTCACTTTATTATAAAATTTTATTAATTTTCTTACCTTCAGTATGAATTTCTTGTTATATAACAAGGGAACCCTGCAATTGAAACCAGAATATAATTGTTGCCCTGAACTTGATTCTTCCTGCAACCAATTAAACTTATTGATTTAAACTTACGCTTTAGTTACTGATTACTACCAATATTAAGTTCAAATCTTAAAAAAAGAAAATTTACTTGCCTTTATTTACTTTCAGAAACCCTGCACTTGCTTCCCAGGCCGAAGCAATTTTTTCTTTCTTGATTATTTTGATGCAGTAGCTGATTTTAAACTGCAGTTTTGAAATTTTTTGTGTTAAAACTTGATTTTGAAACCAAAAATTTATTACTTTTGATGTTAAAAACTTACCTGAGATGAAGGTATCACTATAGTTTGATAACACTTCAGATTTTTAGCTTGAAATGAATTGAAGAGATTTGCAGTTTTCCCCCTTTTTTTTTTTCTGAACTTTCTTTGTTGAGATTTGAAATGCAAAATCTCTTTTTACTTGTTTGTTCAGATTTGCTGAGATGTTTAATATGATTGCATATGGGGAAATGAAGAGTTGTTGTAATTTTTTTAATTTTAATATTTTATTTAAACAATTACATTGAATGCCATTTGTAAGAAATCATCATAACTCTAGATTTTTGCTAATCTCTTTACTCCAAACCCATGTGCATGTATGCATATGTTTGTTTTTAAATTTTTTAAAGACAAAAGAATGTTTATTTTATTTTATTTTATATCACATTTATTTTATAAATGAATTTACCTTTTATTCGTTAGCATATACATATATACAATGTTGAAAGAATTTTGTTTCTTAGCCAATATTTACATATATACATTTTGTTTTATTAATTTTAAAGAAAGAAATGATTTGTAATGCTACTTAATTTTTTTAGAATATTTATTTTAAATTTAAATTCAATTTTCCATTTCAAACTTGAAATATAAACTTTCATATCCATTTATACATTCACACTTTATTTTGAACAAATTTAAATTAATTTTAAATATGTATTCAATTTACTCATATTTGTAATATACATATATACACATATATAAGATTTTAAACTTAAATGACTTTTTACAATATTTATTATTTTAATATTTTAATCTCAAAATAAAATTGGGATTTAATTATATATTACTATCACTCATTTTTATTTGTTTAGGATTTTTCTTCCAATTTAATTTGAAATTAGATTCCAAAAGTTTAAAACATATAATTTATTTAAATTGTTAACTTTGGGATGTTACTTTTTATCTATAAGATTTTAAATATAGAAATTCAAAATCTCAATTAAATTTTAAAATAAATACTCAAATAAACAAAAATTCCTATTTAATTTGAAAAATCCAAATTAATTTACAATTTTATTCCAAAATTTATTTACACCATCAATTTAATTTTAATTAAAAATCTGGATCGTTACAGATTTCCCCCCTTAAAAGAATTTCGTCCTCGAAATTGCAAGGAAGACGACAAAGAATAGATGATAGATAAAGAAATGATTGATCAGATCAGATCGAAATATTTATTCTGCATTTGGTCTACCCAAACCAGAATATCAATAATATGAGAACGAACTCATACAATTATTACACAAGATACTCGGGTCCACCGGTCTACGAATATACAAGGCCATTGATTGGTTCGAAGGGATAACTAATCGTTCGTAGAATATGTCGGATCCCAGAGAATAGATAGATGGATCAAATCTTCATATTAGTTAACCAATTTACTTAATTTAAAGTTTCCAATTTATTTAATATTTTTCCAATTTCAAATTCATTAGAGTTTAGATCGAAAAGCTGATAAGAAACCGATGAAGATACGAAGTAAGAATTTTCTACAACGATTCGTAGGGCTACCATCACACCGAAACTTCTTTCTGGAGCAGCTACGAAGCAATCAAAAGAATTTGTGAATCGAATCAAAGGAGATTGATAGAGAAAAGATATTTCCACTGTTGCAGGGTATTGACCATTTGTAGTGGTACTCCCCTGTCCCATATCTCGTTCTCTTCTCGCACTCATACTCACTATTAGTGGATAGTAAGAGAATTTACTGAGGCATTCGAACAGATATCTTAGGGATATACTCATTCTAGGATATACTTCACCCTATCTCTAATGAGTTACCTAATGTGTTATACTCCTGAGCTAAGGTTTTAACCATTAGCTCTGATACCACTTGTAACGATCCTGAATCGACCTTCGAAAATCGGCACCGAATACGACACTCGTATTCAAATGCCGCAGATCCAAACGTCGAATCTGGTTCGCCGGAGCTTATAACACATTAAGTAAATAACACAGCGGAAGAAAAGAATAACATATATCAATATACAATATTTGATACAATAACTGATACAACATGAATGATACAACAGGATGGTACAATAGATATCAACATTATCAGAGATACAAAGAATAGCAGCGGAAATAAAAGGATAACACTAGCAGCGGAACAAAATCTCCAAAATAGCCTTCAAGAAAGAACTCCAGCTGTAACTCCATCTCCAAAGCACCAATCCAGAAATAGCTCGAACTCCCAAATCAAGATGAAGAGAAGCAACTCGATCCAAATGCGATTGCCAAATCTTAAGGCTGAAAGCTATCGAATCTACACCTACCATTGATTATCTGAAAACCCCAACTCTAGACTGCCCGTGTGGGAAAATAGTGGGCACCCAGAGTTTAGGAAAGGAACAATAAACTCCAGGTCAGTCATGGGACTGGTATGAGCAAACAAAAACATTTGGTCTTTTTAAACAACAAAAGAATTTAAATTTGAAATCCGCAATGCTTTTTGGAAAATGAAACTACCATAAGGCCTCCCGCCACACACACAATGCAAACGCAGAATTGGAGGAGATTTCTCCTTATGACAGTCAAATATGCTTAATACGAGAAAGTTTTCTTTGATATTATTACTAGTGCATAGTGCAGAAAACCATTTCGAAAGTACAATATAAATCCTAGCCAGCATAGACATTCCGAACTATGCCTACTATAGCTACTATCCAAACAGTGGTGACCACCATAAGTGAATGGCAGGTAATACAACTAAAACCGTACAAGGCACGTATTGGATGAATGGATTCCCAACAAATGGTCAGGCTAAGGAACTTCCTACTGTCAATAGGATCGCCTCTGGCGGGACGTCCCGAGAACTAACGTTACGGTTAGATCTCTGCCAACACAAGGCCGGGTTACCTCTGTAACTAGGTAACTACTACACGAATATGCCATCCCCCGGTCCTTTGGGACCTTTATCCGAGGCGCCTCAAAGCAACAACCACACAGTAAATGAGATTGGAGCAACCACATAGGTTAAATACCAGGGCTCCATACCTGATACCACCCTTTACCAGAAGGGAATGACATACCCTAAAGGGAGCGACCCTCATAACCTTGCCGCATCTTTCCTGTTTCGACCATTTCCGGGGTGTGAGGTCCTGATGCAGTCTCATCCACAAAGCTACGCTTTGGCACAAAGCCATGCTTTGGGTCAACAGATGGCCAAAGCAATGATCACAAAGATAAATGATCAAACAAATGATCATATCACAAATGATCAACCAATGACCATCACACAGCAGCACTCAGCATGCCACATTACCAGATTGGGAATATCACTGATAAATATCAACTACATAACCTCTGAGCTCGTACGTCTCAGAGAAGGGTGTTAAGCTAAGAGAATAAATTCTCCGCCACCAAGCAGAAATGTATTTGATAGAGATCAGATAACATCTCAAAGTGTAATGTCGGACATACAACCATACAAGTCTGTTCCGGGTTCGAACAGAACCGAAGGCACTTCCGAAGAAGCCCTTGCAAATCCGGGTATCCACAATCCCGATCGGACTTCCCATCACTAAGGGAATCTCTATACCGTAGCTACTCGGTGCAGAGAAAATCGATAGGTTATCCTAACGTTCTCGAAGACACCCGGTCTTCAACACCGGTCTTCAAATGCAATCCATAACGTCGTATCACTATTCGGAATGGGCTATATGACATGAAGGTCCTCTCCCGGCTAAACCGAATAGTAAGCGCCATATTTTAAAACATATGGATATGGGATTTCAGTTAAGTCACAACTTAAAAATCCAAACTTTTCTTTTAAATGGTTAAACAAATTACCATTTTAAAATCTTCAAACAAAAAGATTTATTTCACAAAGATCTATTCATAGATTTCAAAACAATTCCCATTTCAATTGGATTAACCCAATTAAATCCTTAAATTAAAGATTTATAGCTTTCAAACTCATTTCCGAAGATTTATCTATAACTTGGAAAACAATTTTCCTTTTAGACTTGAAAATCCTTTTAACACAACTTGGAAGTCCATTTCTTATGGGAAAGCAAATCTAATTTATACAAGTTGAAATCTTGAGTTGAATTTAAATTCCAAAACATCACCTTTTAAAATGGTTTAAAACCCCATATAAATCCATTTATAAGTTGGATAACTTTTTAAACCCTAGTTCCCAAATTACAGAATTCAATTCAATTATTGAATTCAAATTTAACTCAAATTATTTAAAATTTCAAAACTCAATCGAGTTATTCAAAATAACTTTTATTTTTGAAATTCATTTTTTTTCAAAAGCTTCAATTGTAATTCCAAAACTATTTTGGATTCAAAAATTCAAATTTTTAAACAATTTCAAAATCTGTGACTTAACCCATTACCACGTGCAATCCATATTTGTGTGTGTATAAGTGTGGTCCAGGGGTTCAACACAATAGTGCATAACATCATCATCACAGATTCAATCATAAAGATAAGCGGTATAACCCATAGCGCTTATCTATATTCACAGATTCATAGATAAAGTAAATTATCAATCACAAAAATTCACTAATATGATTCGATGTGGGTTTCGGATAACCAGTTGGAATCCGACTCCCTGTCGCATCGAAATTCAAATGTCGTTTTATGGGTCAAGGGGTTGCATATACATATAACAATATATACATCACAGATGTAATAGTTTAGCACAAAACATCACATGGCATCACATCACATAACAGATACATCAATCCATCACATATCTTCTAACAATCAAACATCCATAAGTAAGATCAGTTAATTGTTTGATTCAAATCAATTTTAATTGCTTATGAAAAATTACTAATCCTGGTTAATTTATCATTAATAAATTATAAATCATTTTATTCTTTAATCATTTGTTAATTAACCATCTATAATAAATTAATTAACCTTTAATTGTAATTTATCAACCTTTAATTATTTAGTAATTAATCATAAATTATTTAATTCACCATTTAATAAATTATCTTTAATTTATTAATCAACCCTAAATCAATTTATTATCCTTTAATCACCTTCATAAATTAATTAGCCCTTAATTAATTACGTAATGATTATTAACAATCTAAATTAACTTACCTTTAAGTTAAAATATAAAAACATTTGATTAACTTCTTAATCACTTTGTTAAGTTTTATTTGAAATAACTCTATTTAAAATATAAGTTCAAAACATCTTTAACTTGATCTATTTAAAGACAATTTATTTCAAAACCCTTTTTACTTCACATCCCACTTAACAAACAATTGTCATTTTATATAAATCAATTTTCCTTAGAAATCAATATGTTTTAAAACTTTAGACTGGGAAAATTAATACCCGAGACATGCTTCGGGTCGTACCCGAGCCAAACTTCCCCCTACTTCGAGTTAACCCCAATTTCGACCCGTGCCCATATTTTATCTTTCGAAATTTTGGTTAAGTATAAAATGACACGGTGAACACCAAAAATCCCCCCGAGTTGTACTTCGAGTTTTCACTCGATCTACCCGCGTGTTGCTCCGAGTCACCATTCGTCTTCCCCAACGCCTCACGCTGATACATACCCCACCCACGTGCACGTGTACGGCCACCGGAGGCAACTCCGACATCAAGCGAACGTTGCCGCACGTCAACCACCCACCCAGCAACTACCCCCACGCATCGAAACGTCCCATCTTCCTTTGCGTCAAAATCGGCTATCTCGACCCATCAGCACTGTAAAGCCTCGCCAGAAAAATGCCTCGTCCCGCCTCCTCCGATCGTCAGAGGCCACGAAATTTGGTCCACACCCTCGTCGACACGTGACGCTGCTGATGGCCCCGGTGCGATAAGGTCCGGTCATTGGTGGGAGGCGCAGCAACCCCAATTCGACCGTGAACAGAAAAAATGGGTATTAAACCCTATTTTAGACTCGAATTGAAAATCAAAAGATTAAAAAAAAATTCCAGTATTTTTCTAGAAATCACGAACCCTCAATCCATCTACGATAGTGAATTTGAAACCTATAACTTCTTCGATCGTCAGGTTTTGCCAGAAACTCACCTTCCGACCAACTCCTAATTTCTTGAGTAATACTCAATGAAAAAAATTAATTCTTGTTCCTAAAATCATTAATCTTGATGGTGATTCAAATGGGGTTACTGAATTTCAAATCCATGAGGTTCGAATTTTCACTTGTTTGGGTTGTGACTGCATTTTACATTCTCCAGTGAAGTTAAAACCTGTTTTTAATTAGTTTTCTGAAGTATGGTGCAAACTCAAACACAACATTTTTTTTTGACTTGCTATAAATCTATTCAGAGATAATAATAAAGAAGAAGAAAAATTGGTTTTGATTTTGATATGCTTTATGCTTGTAAACAGAAAGCTACAATGAAATTTAAGTTTACAGTTTCCAGAATATAACAGGCCTTTTTCAAACAAAAGCTTAACTCATTTAAATTCATTTCTGAAAATGTAAAACAGGTTTCCGACTTACCCTGTAAAACCAAGTTCTGATGTACTCATTTTTATCTTTATTTTTTTCCAGTAAAAAAATTTACCCAGACTTGTTTTTTTTTTTTTTTTTCTCTTTATTTTATTTTACAGTCTCTAGACAAAGGAAACTTCAAATTTTCTTTTATTTAATTACTGAAAACATGTTATCAGTTTAAAATTCCAACTTGTTCAGAAGAATATAAAGGAGAGAAGGTGGGCTTTTGAAATGGTAATCTCTGATACTTAAAATACTTCAGTTTCCAAATATCACAGAACTAAACAACCTATACAACAGCAACATTTACATTCATGCAACCAATTTTCACTACTTTGCAGAAACAAGCATAACACATCACATAAATTTAAAGATTGGGTCAAAGAAGTTTGCTCACCTGGATCTTTGTAACAGAGAAAAACAGAGAGGCCAGAGAAAATGTTTTGCCTGGAACCAGCTTTTTTTTTTTTTTTTTTCCTTTTGCCACTTTAAATTCTTTTAAGTTTGGATCTGTCAATTATCAACATAGATCTTTGTACTTTCCTTATTGTATTTACTAATTCACTTTATTATAAAATTTTATTAATTTTCTTACCTTCAGTATGAATTTCTTGTTATATAACAAGGGAACCCTGCAATTGAAACCAGAATATAATTGTTGCCCTGAACTTGATTCTTCCTGCAACCAATTAAACTTATTGATTTAAACTTACGCTTTAGTTACTGATTACTACCAATATTAAGTTCAAATCTTAAAAAAAGAAAATTTACTTGCCTTTATTTACTTTCAGAAACCCTGCACTTGCTTCCCAGGCCGAAGCAATTTTTTCTTTCTTGATTATTTTGATGCAGTAGCTGATTTTAAACTGCAGTTTTGAAATTTTTTGTGTTAAAACTTGATTTTGAAACCAAAAATTTATTACTTTTGATGTTAAAAACTTACCTGAGATGAAGGTATCACTATAGTTTGATAACACTTCAGATTTTTAGCTTGAAATGAATTGAAGAGATTTGCAGTTTTCCCCCTTTTTTTTTTTCTGAACTTTCTTTGTTGAGATTTGAAATGCAAAATCTCTTTTTACTTGTTTGTTCAGATTTGCTGAGATGTTTAATATGATTGCATATGGGGAAATGAAGAGTTGTTGTAATTTTTTTAATTTTAATATTTTATTTAAACAATTACATTGAATGCCATTTGTAAGAAATCATCATAACTCTAGATTTTTGCTAATCTCTTTACTCCAAACCCATGTGCATGTATGCATATGTTTGTTTTTAAATTTTTTAAAGACAAAAGAATGTTTATTTTATTTTATTTTATATCACATTTATTTTATAAATGAATTTACCTTTTATTCGTTAGCATATACATATATACAATGTTGAAAGAATTTTGTTTCTTAGCCAATATTTACATATATACATTTTGTTTTATTAATTTTAAAGAAAGAAATGATTTGTAATGCTACTTAATTTTTTTAGAATATTTATTTTAAATTTAAATTCAATTTTCCATTTCAAACTTGAAATATAAACTTTCATATCCATTTATACATTCACACTTTATTTTGAACAAATTTAAATTAATTTTAAATATGTATTCAATTTACTCATATTTGTAATATACATATATACACATATATAAGATTTTAAACTTAAATGACTTTTTACAATATTTATTATTTTAATATTTTAATCTCAAAATAAAATTGGGATTTAATTATATATTACTATCACTCATTTTTATTTGTTTAGGATTTTTCTTCCAATTTAATTTGAAATTAGATTCCAAAAGTTTAAAACATATAATTTATTTAAATTGTTAACTTTGGGATGTTACTTTTTATCTATAAGATTTTAAATATAGAAATTCAAAATCTCAATTAAATTTTAAAATAAATACTCAAATAAACAAAAATTCCTATTTAATTTGAAAAATCCAAATTAATTTACAATTTTATTCCAAAATTTATTTACACCATCAATTTAATTTTAATTAAAAATCTGGATCGTTACAGTTTTTCAGGTTTTACTGTCCTCTGTCCCGCCTGATTTAGTACCTATTCTGTCTTTCTATTCAAATTTCTCCTGCAACTGTACCGATTTTTTATGCAACCTACGAACCGACGAATTTACCTCCATCTATTTCTCATTTACGATCAGGTTTTTCATATCCAAACAATCGTTTGTGACCGTACGTCTTATCATTTTCAAGTCATACATACTATTAATGTTTTCTCTGCGTAAACCAATTTGCTGAATTGGACGGTTTTGTAGGCTTATGATTGTAGTTTACGTAAACAAAACTTAATTTCCGCTGTAATTGATTATTTTTCCCCCTTTTATTTGTTTTGCTGCAACTTATTCGAATAAGGATTTGTTGAATGGACGACCCACGTATGTTTGGTCTTTTTTTTCGTTCCTTCGTCCTCATGATTACTGAATTTGACATATGGTGCATGAGACGTTGTATGTTCGTAATTAGTCAGTTATTTGAGTTTCGGCACAGTCTTAGTTCCTCGTCGTAACCTAAGAAATTGAGCTGAAATTATTGTCCATGTATCCGTTGTCAGGTAGCATAGCATTGTTTGGGATTACCGAAAAATTCGCCACTCCATTTTGCTTGTGTACGCCCTCACTAAACATGTTATTTAATAGCCAGATAGACCCAGCAATACATGAGCAGCACCTGTATTTTAATGCAGTCCTCAAAATATGGTAATATGTCAAGGTTTTTGTTGCATACTTCTTAAGAAGCATGTATCAAGAAGTGTGTGGTATAATAACTAAATCAAAAAATGTCTCCCTTAAACATTTATATCCGGTAATACCAAACTTAGCATGTATGCATATTTAAATTGAAGGCCTTCAACTACTCAGACCAAACAGCTTGAAATATATAGTAGAGATAAGTTATAAGGAGCGTAAATTTATAAGCCATACTGCAAACCTAATTTTTTTCTCATTTCTGTGCCTAAACCAAGTATTTTTTACAGCAGCCCATTCATAGGAAAAAAAATTTGCAGTGCTGTGGTAGATATATTGAAAGGAAGATAGTACAAATTGGATTGAGTAATCCTAAGGGTACATATAGAAGGTATTGGTAATCATTCACATGAATTAGAGTAAATAGAGATGCAATGTTGTCATTCTCATAGATATATTAAGATTAACTAAAAAATACATCCCTTTTCATAGGTAAACGTAAACGAAGTTAAAAAAATTAGTAAAAAGAACACGAGCGTGGACTACCAGAGGTGGTTTTTAGGCATATTTCAACAATCAAAATGTCAATAGGTGTTCAGAATGGATGTATGAATATAATTATTTTGAATATTATCCAGAAAAAAACTTGAGATGAAAAAAATGACATGTGCGTAACTGACAGTAAAGTTAGTAGCCTGTAGAAAAGAGTATGTGTAGTTCAGATTCGATGGTTAAATGATACGGTATCCTACCCTGTATTAACCACTGTATGCATATGACATGACCTAAACTTTTATTCACTATCGTCTGTAGTTACATTATACAAAATTTAATGTTAATGTTTACCGCGGTGCGGTATTCTGTGGTTTTCTATGCATAAAAAGTTTAAAAAAAAAACTGTACGTCGTATCCAAACTACTTGACTTAATTTGCTACTGTCATATTCAATTCATTTCACCTTTTCATTCATTTGTGTTTCCATCATCACATTGGGTTGATTGCTACTGTATGTATTTGACTATAAATTTTTACCCCGTTTCTTTTTATCAACTCCTCATTCACATTGACAGCTAGATTTTCACTACTTTTATTCATGGGTTTTAAACATGTATTGGATACAGTTCAGTGTTGTTACTAAGTTTAACTACAGCTGTTCCAACTTTGTTCAATTCACGTGCTCTCTGACATGTTCTTACTGCGATGTTATCTTTGTTTGTTTCCTCACCTGCAACCAAGTATTAGCAACATGAATGACATAAGACTCTAGTTGGATCAGCTACAAAATTCCTTTAACTCCACTGTTTGTTTTTTGCAGGCCACCATCATTTGCGCCGTCTAAACAGAAGTTACACTGATTGTTATGCATTTGAATTGACGTCACGCTGGTTTAACGATTGAAACTACGTTCAGCCTGCCTGGCTATGTCCTCCATCAAATTTTTACTGCGTGCTGATTTAGTAATAGTTTTCTACATCCCTTTCCACTTTTCATTTGTTGAAACATATGCATTTCTACATGTCAGCAGATGGTACTGATGCATCACTCACTTTTTCTCTTAATATCTCCTTTTCTTTTTCAGATTAAGAACGAAACATTAATCTCCTTTCAGTTTCAGTAAGTAAATCTTTGATTATTTATTAGTTACCACGTCACATAACATTCTATTGCTAATGATTTAAAACCTCAATATTCACCTTATAACTATTTTCACTTCTAAAATCATGTATTTTTATAATTTTAATACAATTGATTTGGTTTCGTTGCACATTAATTCCCCTTTTATTACAGTAATAAATAGTTAGAGTTTTTAATATGCTATATATGGTACTTACTAATTTGATACCCATGTTTATACTATTTATGTGCATTCTTTGGTTTGAATTAAACAGTCGAGAATCTTATCATCAATATTTAAGGAAATTTAAGTTGTATGCGAAGAAAATTACTTGCATTTTATACAAGATGTGGTCTTAATGCATATAAAATCTAATCTATGTCCCATTTGAAAATGTATTATTGGTTTATTTACTGACAATATGGATTGCTTACTTTGTAAATCCTACCTCTGTATTATTTTTGTACCCGTGATCCTTTTTCAGTGCATAATTATTTTGTCTTCATTTAACTACTGTTTTAACATCCTTTCACCACTTTTTCTACATGTTTTAACTAATTTTCATATTATTCAGTTATATTAGGAATTGCTGATTTGATTAAAGCAGTCCATTTTGGCAATCGCAGGGACGATTTTCATAGTATACAGTTCGATTGCCTTTTAGGTAATAACTATGTTCGAAAATATTTTTTTTCTTAAGTTACCGTCAAAGATTTTTCACCTGCTTTGTAAATAAACAATTATACGTTGGTAGTTAAAAGTAGGTACATGTTCATGTTTTTTTCAACTGTGTCGGTTTGGTTACAAATTATTTTTATAATATTGTATGGGGGTATTTTTCAAACTTTTGGAATGTTGGCTACAACTTTCTTTATCCACGTTACGTACTGTGGACATATTTTTGATAATCATAGAAATGTTTGTAAAATTTCATTTCAGATCAAAGTAATAGTCATGCGAAGATTTTGACGAAATAAAACAAGATAAATCAATCAACCTCAATTTTAAGTTTTTTTCATATATTTTCTTTTTTCTATCAATTTATCATAGTACCATGGCTCATGAGTAGATTATAACTCCAAATTAAATTTCATAAATTTAATGATATTTGCAGGTTTCTTGTTGTTAATGCTAGGTTGTTTTATGGCTATTTATACCAAAAAACTTAGAGTTTCATCCATTTCTTTAAGGTTACCTTTAGCAAAAATTCTTAAACTTTCATCTATTTTCTCTATGCTATGATTTATCCAATAACATTATTTATTAGCTTCAGATGTTATTATATTAGCTTTGGTTAACATTGTTCCAAATAATAATAAAATGCATTTAACTGTAAATTTGATATGTATGTGTCTATGTACATACACACACAATTAAATTAAGTTTTTCTTTAAATTTGCACTTAATAACACACGCATGTTGTTTTTCTGATAATGTGCATGTTTTGAAACTTTGTAGATGCTTGCAACTATATGTTCACAGATAACCGAAAATTGCTACTAAGAAGTAGACGATGATGGGATTGCTATCCAAAGTGGAAACTATAGTGGACCATCTAAATGTTTTACGTTTTGAAATAATGTTATTCTCACCCCCAATAAGGTATTTGGTTGTAACAGGAAAATAGGCACAAGGAAAAAGTTACAAAAATTTTTAGCCTCAGGGACGATAAGTTTGTTTTTTAGTCTGAAGGACACTTTATAGTGTAAACAGAAAATGATAGTTACATCTATCATTCTGTGATTTACACTACAAGGTGTCCTTCTGACTAAAAAACAAACTTGTCGTCCCTGAGACTAATTTTTTTCACAACTACTTCCTTATGCCTAAAAACCCCTGGTTGTAACACTTTTTTCCTTAAAAAATTTTGCTGTGTTTTATGATGAATGAGATCGTGATAAATTTTATATTCTCGGACATACTTTCAACTCATGCTTTCATAATTTAGGTGGTACATCTGAATTTTTTACTTTTATGGCTGCAACGCCATGGCCAACTTCAAAAATCTATTTGATGCCATTGAGTTCGATTTCCTCAACCTCCACTTCAAGTTATAAATCATTGACATGCTCAGAAAGCATAGGTACAATGATGAGTTTCAATAGACAAAGCATAAATAAATAGATAATAATAGTACATCATTAGCCAAGTTTGCAGGGAGCAAAAGTTATTTGTCGAGTATTCTTACTTGAATAGTGGTAACAGTTATTTATTGACTAAAGGGTCGAGTATGTTTGAGAAGTCGAGGAATTTGCGGTGAATTTTGAGAAGTGGGTTGCTTGTGAGACTAGAGGTGAGAAGCTGTATACTAAATGTAAGACAAGCGTTAGCGGTGGTAAGGTTTTTAGGTTGTTTGACGTTATTATTATGGAAGATAAAGGTGGTTTAGGACATGATATTTGGGTTAATGCTAGGCTTGTCAATGGGTCGGGTTGGGTCGGGTTCGGATTGGGTCAACTCGAGTGCGGGTTGATTTTTAAACAGGTAGGATCAACCTGTTTATTAAACGGGCGCGTTTCGGATTGACCCGATTATATATCGGGTGAGTTTCGGGTTGATTCGTGTAACCCTTTAAGAATAATATTTGTATAAAGAAATGGAAATCGGCATGAAAATGTGGGAAGTTGTTAAATGCGAATGTGTAGAAATAAGTGAATGACAACAATACCCTTCTTTTGCAAGCTAAGATGAGAATTTTAGAGCAAAAGAAGGGTATTGTTGTCATTCTATTATTGCAAGCTAAGATGGGTATGAAAATTTGGGAGGTTGTTACATGGAAATGGACATGAAAACGTGGGAATGTGCATGAAAACGTAGGAAATGGTTAAGTGCAAATGTGTAGGAATAAGTGAATAACAATAATACCATTCTCATGCAAGCTAAAATGAGAATTGTACAACAATACCGAGCTTATAAATGTGTTAGTTCGGTCAAATTCGGGTTCACGGGTCAACCCTAAACCCACCCGTTTATTAAACGGGTTCTAACGGGTTGACCCAAAAATGACTCGCCTTTTAAACGTGTCGGGTTAACCTGCTAATTTCCGTGTGGGTTTCAGATCGTGTAGGAAATTGACAGCCCTAGTTAATGCTGATTGGAAGAAATATTGATAGTGGGAGAGAATTGGATTTATAATATGCAATTTGTAGGTGCTTTATGGCAATTGTTTTGTTGTGTATTTACATTTTTTTGGCACCAAGTTGCTTTTGTAAAAACACATATTCAACCGGATTATAATTATTATTATGGTGGGATTATTAACATGTGATAAATGTATTTTTACTGGAATAAAATGTTACACTAAGTAGCCCTTCCTGTATTCTATACTAAGTTGAATCAATCTATTTATGCAACCCTAACATGCTAAATTTTAAGCAGATTAGAACCTGATGTCCATTATGTGATTGCCTTTGAATATATCTATAGTGTATTTTTATTATTTCAAAAATACAGTAATGCAATATCTTTTAGAAAGGATCGTTAAAAGATCATGTGCTTCATATCATATTAAACTGTACTTTATTAATTAATGTATCAAAAAATTCAAGAGAGTATAATTTGCTCAAATTTCAATGGTGTAGAATATGATGTTATAAATACATATATTGGATTTCAAATAACATTCTATGTTGGTTGTTTGGTTGAGCATGACCGATTTTATAAAGTTTCAGTTACTTCATCACTGGTAAAATGAAATGCAATGAACTATACCTGCATATTTACTTTGTTTAAAAATGAAAATTGACACCTTTGCTGTCACGATGTAAACCAAATTGAAAAATATCCCAAAAGCACTAACTTCAAACTAGACAACTAATGATATGTAACTAATTTCCTACAATAATTAACCATTGACACTATAAATTCATCGTCATCCGTGTGCGAAGCACGGGTTGCATTACAGTAATTACCAAAATATCATTAATCTTGAAAAAATTTAAAAAATTTCAAAATAATTTTAAAGTATAGTCAATGTTTTTGTGAATAGATTGGTTGAGGACTTTTTAAATCAAGAAACTATCGAAGATTGTGTAAATTCGAAAGTTTTTTTAGCTATCGAGATCTAATAGCTATGGTTATCTAAGACCATAATCAACAATCTGTTCTGTTCAGTCCATGCTCTCTCATCGCTGGTAACTGAACGAAAGGATGGCACAACTAGAGGCAGAGACTAGCCACATACTGGTTTGAAAAACAACTTATAACGGCAAAGACTTTGCTATTATAAGCTTATAACGACAAAAGCTTTGCCGTTATAAGCTTATAACCCTAGAAAACAATTAAGTGCCGCCACTTTCATTTTCTACTTCCCCTCCTCCATTTTCAACCGAGAACAAGCCGAGAGCAACCCATTTTACCCCTATTTTCCACCTCCAAACACTCAAATCTGCTAGCTTCTATCCAAAAAGCTGCTTTTGAGATACACGCTTGAAGAGATGTTTAGATTAGTAAAAAAAATTTCCAAAAAGATCATGCACAAAGAACGCAGTAGCAGCAGCGCCGGCGGTGCTTGTAGAGCGGCGAAGAACATAATATCGTACTGTAGGGTAGGATCTAGAAATAGAAGATCTGCTTTTAGCCTCTGAAAATCTCGATAATCAGGGCGGAGGCGAAGAAAATGGCGTTCGCCGTGGTCGCAGAGGTCGTAAGGGTGGTCGAGCGGGTAGGACGCGCAAGGTTGTGGATCAGATTTCCGCTATACTCGCCGAGCTTGACGGATTTCAGGATCCGAACGTTAGCGCGGCGAAACTGCATATGCTTTCCAACTTTCGTGCACTTTCAGATGGCGAAGTACATGTCAGAACACAGCCGAGTTTGGCTGTAAGTATTCCTTTATATATGATTAAAATAACTGCAATACGTTGTTAGTTTAAATACATGGTATGATTTTATTTAACTTTAAAAGTCGCGAAATATCCGTCCACGGGGTTCATTAGCAATCACATTTAGATATTTTCATGCACATTTGAAAAATAAGGATAGAGTCATAGCACTATTACACGGGCTTGGATTTCACCATTTCTAAGGTAACATGCTGCCTAAACAGTACAGTTGACATCAACAACGCAATCTGATATCCACGATGATGACTGTCTTCGTTTGGTAATCATAGATATGAGCATAGTTTATACACCATTTCTGTAAAGGATTCCTACATTTAACAATACTACTTCTCTATATTACAAATACATATGCTGTACTTTATCGACTTAATGTAATTTCATTTCATTCTGCGGTTTTGTTGGCGTTTGTGTCTTTTTCAGACAACACATATCTCTAATATCTCCATATTTAATTCAACACTGTCCATGTACGTAGCACGGACCACTCACTGGTTTCTATTCATAATACCACGCTTCTTCAAAAGAGTCATAAGCTCATGTACAAACGAATTGTAATTCTTTGGAATAATCAACTAGATTAATCTATCAAATAAAAATTAAAAAAAAATTGCTATTCTTTCCGTCAGTTCTTAACCTTGTGGACAAACGGACTTGACGTTATGTCCAGGTAATGTTAATAAAATCAATTAATTTAGCATGTTTGATATGAAGCAATTAATACATTGAACTTAGTCAATGCTAAAACCAGTACATGTCATGCTTCTATATATTCCTTGAACAGACCAAGTGATTCAGATTCCTCAAGAAATAAACAAGGTATTGCCGTCATTTTGCATGGCAGATCCTGTAGCTAAACTCACGCTCATTACTGAATTTTATATAACAAATAATTCTTCAATAAAGAACCATTAATTAACAGATAGTATTTCATGGTCAATATTTCGTACTTCTCCATGTTCAAACAATACTACAAATGAAACATCAACTCGGATTGCTCAAGGAAATTCCGACTTAGTACATGTAAACAGAGCGTCTAATTACCTTAAACAAATAGATCAAGAATATTCAGCCAACCAAACACCACCAATAAATACACTGCTTAATTAAGCAAGCAAAGGAAAGAGAAGTGATCTTCTTAACAGAAATGGTTTCCAAATTAAACACTTTGCTATTTGCAATAATATTGGTTCTGTCTTCATTCTCAATGCGTTCGTTCTCACAAGAAGCAACCAAAGTCGCCTTTGTAAATTGTAACATAGAGACATACGTCGATGGTGATGCATACTGCAATAACTTCAACTTTGTGAAAAATGCGCTTATGAACGGTTATTCATGTGTTATGGCGTATACTCCGAATGTGTATGGTTATATGAATTGTAACCATGATTATCGTATATGTCAGCAAATGGCAAGGTACGAGATTGATCGCATACAGCAGATTTGTCCTAACACGAAAGGTGCCATGGCTAGTTTGATTGACGCGGATGGCTTTTGTATTCGATTTGAAACTTATAGGTTTGATCAGTTTTTCGCTAATTGTAGTGACTATTACTGATCACCTTCTTACTATGGAAACACTTTCACTGTGTTCGGTAAGCATTCTACCAGGGATAATTAAGAAGGAGAAGCAGCAAATTTAGGTTGCATATGAATGGGTTGTTGTTTGCTTCAGTTAGTTCTACTTACAGAATGGTAAAGTGAAGCGAAATAATTTGGTTCAAATATTGACCTGTACGGTGTTAGTGAAACGAAATCATTGTGTGATGCTCATATGTGCATGTATACCTACTTCTAAGCCATCGATTTCATTATTTTTAATCAATAGTCGAGGCTCACACAACCATAAAAAATATTAAGGAACGGAGGAAACTGAGACAGTCACCGCAACTACATATATATTGTAATACAGTATCATGTATGTAAAAGTCTTAGTTCTCCCATCTATATCCATCCGCACTCAAAATTCAGGACACAATTCATTTCTAAGTAAGCAGTTCCCTCTATCTCAAACTTAGGCACACACCACTATAGGACATCAGATTAGAATCCTTGCAACAGGAGAAGTATTCGTTTGAATATATGACATGGATATAACACTAAATATATGAAATATATACAATGGAAGTATGAAGCTTGCATCTTCTAACTACAAAACAGTGAGCAAGAGTTGTTTGCCGAGGACGTGAAACGCATATTCAGAGAGGTTGCGTCAATTGGAGAGATGACCGTTAGTTCGAAACGGACATACATTTCGGATTTTGGCAATGCCCTATAGTAATATTTAAAAATTAACAAACATTACAACAAATACAGCTTATTGCACGTTTATTGTAAAAATCACTTTTTACAATGACAAATTTTTTTTACAACGTTTTTATAGAAAACATTGTAAAACATGACTTTTTACAACGTTTCCTTCAAAAATATTGGAATAAACTACTTTTTTACAACGCTTTTGTAAATGTTGTCAGGGTAAAATGTTGTAGAAACGTTGTTTTTTACGGCTAGATATTAATTAACAACAAATTTTCAAAAGTAGTTTTAGTGTACGTTAATTTTTTGAATGGGTTTAGTATTGCTTAAAATATTATAATAATTTATAATTTATAATTAATAACAAATGGTTAAAACTTACTTAAATAATATATGAATGGTAGTTTATAGTTAATAATTTATAAACAAAAACTTAGATAGGTAGTTATTTATAATTTATAACCAATGATTATTAATAACTTAATTATAATAACTAAAAGATGACTGCGAGTTCGAAACAGACTTGCATGTCGGATTTTGACAATGTCCCTACAGTACTCCTCAAAAATTAACTAATTAAATTTAATCATATATGTTATGTTAGCCAATTACCCTTTAAATTAATAATTTCAATAATCAAATATTATTTTAATTACTATATATTCAGCCATACAAAGATAACATCTATAATGTTCGCGCCAGCACTAAGTAGGAGAGTAGATATGATGTCGAGATCCATAGTGAGATATCAAGATTTAAGGTCTGAAGAGTGAGATGAGCGATATTAAAGAGGTTGAGGTTGGTAACAAGATCGCCGAGGTACAATAGATGCAACAACGTAGGAATGACAGCGGCTCATCGCATGATGTGTGAGTTTTTATATATTTCGTTCATGATATGTATGTTATGTGCACAGTGTATAGATGTCTTTGTGTATGTTGGATGTATGATTTGGTGATACAATATTTCCATTTGCAGAAAATTTGGAAGATATTATTGATTTCAATGATAGAATATTTTCAATTGCAGAATATTTGAAAGATAATAGAGATAATTACTCAAATATATTGGCTCTTTTATAGAATTAAAGAGAGTAATAAATTAGCTACGTGAAAAGAAGAATTATTTTGGAAGATTGAGAGTAGAATTATGAAATAAAATTGTCTATTCCCAAGTGCATTTACACTACTGTTGAAATAACGTCTACACATATATATACCACACCACCTCTATTTTTTTCACAATGTGACAGTTTATATAACCATATTCATCTGGATTGCGCGCCACCACACATGAATAGCCTTCCATTAGTTTACCTTTACAAAGAGGAAGTTTGCGCTGAATACATCTCCTTCATTATATGTTTCTGAGTTGCAACCATCGACACCAATTGTTGAGATTATATCATCTGAATATGAACACATTGAGAATAAACTTAGGATGATCATTATTGTAGTTATAAAAGTCGGTGGTTCAGAAGCCATTTCTACTCTTAGTTGAAGAAAAAGTGAGAATAAAGTTATAACGATATGTAAGTAGATGCAACATGTTTATAAGTGCTAATTCAGAATAACCTATAGGTTCCTTGAGCAATCCAAATCAATGTTTCAATAATAGTACAGACTGAATATGGAAAAGTACAATATATCCATAAAATATTGAGCGTGAAATCTTGTTGTTGTTTTGTTCATTGAAAGCAGTGTTGGTCATATAAAATATAATATTGAACATGAATCTAGATAAAACACTAATAAAACAAAATGACTGTGTAATTCCTTGTTTCTTGTTTACTTATTTGTAGAATCTGAATCTCTCGTCTGTTGCCGTATATCTAGAAGTTTACATAATAGGATGACCTGCTCTGGGTTTGAGATTCATCAGTTAAATAAGGTATTAAAAAACTGAAGGATACCCATGGTATAGCTCAAATCCACAACTATGATAAGAGCTTTGCACGCTATCAACTGAGGAAGATAGGCATTTAGTTAGGAAAGGGAGATTATATATCATGCTTATACGGGTTATAAATACACATATGACATATCAATACATACACTTTTTTCTTTTTGAAAAAGTAAAAAGGCCCAAGGCCTGCTTAGCTAAAGATATCAGTACTCAAAAACCAACGCCCGAAACATAATCAAACACTTCAAAACCCTAGCCGCAACTCTTCAAGCAGAGAAAAAAGAAAAGATGAAAAATGGCGACCGACTATGGCTAATCCAGCCACCACCTCTCGAACAACTCCTCACGGAGTCTTTTAAAACTTTTCCTTCGCTCTAATGTCGTCTTTAACTATCCAGTTTTGAAGCTTTTCACTGGAAATTTGGGATTTGATGAAGTTGTGTTTCTCCCTCTTCCGGAACTTGTTGCTTTTCTCCAGATCCATGCTTTTTTCATCAAAATAGTGACGACAGGTAAAGTGAGATGTTTTACCCTTCCAGATGTCGTTGCTATTCTCCAGATCTTCTATTGAATAGCGGCGATTAGGAGGATTGTATCCAGTTTGAGTGGAATCTTCTGAGATCTTGCTACTTTCTCCCTTACTCCAGCAAGATACGTGATATACTTTATTGTTTAACAAGCTTTTGTAAAAAAAGTTCTCGCTTTTATTGTCACTGATATTAGAATTGGTATAATCTTCCTTGGACAGCAATTTAATCTCCTTGGGAATGCTGCTGGACGTGCGGTAGCTCCTTCGAGCTATAACAGGTAAATAACATATTCATAATACAGTAAGATTTAATATTATTACTAATATTATTATGATCACTTCCCTTGCAGAAATTAAAATTGTTAGCAGCTCTGGAATGGCCGCCTCCAGTGAGATAGCTCCGGGAGTGACTGTCAGGACCGAGGAAAGATGTGCTTTTGGAATTAGTGTGTGCATTACCCTGACAGTATCTGTGTCTTCTTTGAGAAGTATCAGTAGAGTATTTTCCCCTAAGTAAAAAATCTTCCACTCCAGTTTCAAACATGTCAAGTTTGTTTAAATTAAGCTTAGTAGCTTCATAATTTTCTTGATGCTTGATTGTTTTCCTGCTGAGAATTTGAAAGTCTGAGTAAATGTTGTTCCAAAGTTGATTGCTGCTTCTCTCAATGTTATTATGAAGTCTTTGATTTCTTTCTTTCCATATATGGTATATGACCGTGGTTAGCATAATAGATGCTATTTTGAAGTCTTTTCATTTGGGTTTGTATCTGCTCTGAATATAATGAATACTTTCTCCTATGTTTTGAATGGATTGATGTTGATTAAATCTTAAAGTACTCTTAGCAATGTACCAAACATGTCTTGAGAAGATACAATCAATGAAAAGATGATCAGCATTTTCAACACCATTTTTACATGGCAGGCATCTGTTATCTGCATTTTTAGTCCATTTGGCACATCTTTCTTTTGTTGGTAGCCTGTTGAGAATGGCAAAGTAGGAACAGTAAGACATTTTGGGACAATTTGATTTACACCAAATAATTTTGTGCCAGCTGACTTCAGTGTCATTCCCTTTGATAAATTTCCAAAAAATTTTAAAGCAGAATTTTTCTTATGAGTTAAGCTTCCAAATCCAAGTATCCCTTTCAAGATTGTGATCTACTGAGATATTATTAATAGCAGTTCTGAAAATATTAGCAACTTGATGCATTTTTGTATTCCATGCTTGACTGTGAATGATGTTTTGAACCTTTTCAGTAGCATTTCCAAATAGATACATGTTGTTCCAGCCTAGTAAATCTATTAGAGATTTTCCAAATATCCAAGGATCGAACCATAAGCTAGTTATACTGCCATTTTTGAATTTCCTTTCTAAAATAGTTTTGCCTTTCTCCCTGTAGTTAAGTATATTTTTCTAGGTGTATGAATGATGGTTTTCAGCCTTAGTAGTCCAGAAATTTTTATTTTTAATATATTTTTCCCTCATCCATCTGGCCCAAAGAGATTTGCCATCAATAAATTTTCAAAAAAGCTTGTATTTAGCTGCTTCCCTCAAGTCTCTGATATTTCTAAGTCCCAGACCACCTGCACTTTTAGGCATACGTACTTTATCCCTTACAACTTTGTGCTGTTTACCTTCCCAAATAAAGTTAGCACGCATTTTTTCAATTTTACAAATTGCTTTTGCTGGAATATTATGAGCTTGAATCCAATACATTACAATTGCAGTGATGACAGTATAGCTGAGTTCTAGTCTACCAACTAGAGATAATAGTTTACTAGACCACCCATCAAGTTTATTTTGAATAATGTCATATAATCTTAGACAATCCCTATCATTTAGCTAATTTATACTTAATGGCAGGCCTAAATATTTGACTGGCAAACTACCTTCTTTGAATTTGAGAATGTTTAAAATTTCCTCTTTGCATTTGCAACCTTTACTGAAATAAATTTTACTTTTACACTCATTAACTTTTAAACCAGCAAAGATTTCTAATTTTTTAAAGCTGCTAACAACAGTATTAGCACTTTTGGCATCCGCATTAATAAATAGAAGCAAATCATCTGCATCTAACAGATGAGTAATGGAGGGTTTGATTCTATTTATAGCTTTTAAATTACCCCTTTTATGTTCAGAATCAATTAAGAAGGAGAAATACCCCATAATAATGGTGAATAGATAAGGAGAGAGGGGATCTCCTTGTCTAATTCCTCTATTGCTATGTATACATCCTTTTGGAGAGCCATTAGTCATTACAGAGTACATTACATTGTAAATACATTCTTTTATTAGATCACAATTTTTTTATTGAAACCCATTTAAATCATCATGTGAATAATGAAGTGTCTATTAATTTTATCAAAGGCTTTGTGTAAGTCAATTTTAATGCACATGGCATTTTTATTATTATTGTTGAAATTTCTATTTTGCTCATGTGCTAATAAAGTGTTTTCAGTAATGAGCCTTCCTGGAATGAAGGCACATTGATTTTCAGTAATTAGAAATTTTAAAAACATTTTAATTATATTGCATAAAATTGAAGATATTATTTTATAAATAAAATTACAACATGAAATAGGTCTATAATCTTACAATCCAACCGGATTGCTAATTTTTGGGATAAGTGTAATGAAAGTGTGATTGAAAGATTTTAAAAGCTTACCAGTCCTAAAAAATTCAGAAATAACCTCCAAAATATTATTATTAAACAGTTGTTTGTTATGTTAAATCTATTATGTAACAGGCTATGGGTATTCAAAGTTACAACCTTCTCATATATGAAATCTATGTGTATACTGTATACGCATATTGTACAATCTTGTTAGTTAGAAATGTATAACCTGCCTTTACATCAAAAAAAAGTAGAATATAAATGAAAATTTAAGTTATATGCGTTAGCACTAGGATAAACACATTAATAGTTTAAACAGAAAGGTATATGCAATATTTATGTACAATTCATTATTTAATAAGATTTGTATTGTATCAAAAAGCAGACAAATGGGTAATTACACAAATGGATGGTATAACTCATAAAACAAAACATGGCAATCGGGGAGTAGAGAGGACTAACCTTTCATACGCATGGAGGCAAGGCAAACGATCACTTATATCTTATCTCTTTATATTCTTGAGGCCATTTCTCTGAGATGTAATTTGAATAGCTTATGGGTCTGTAATTTGTAATAAAATACCAAATGTTAGCATCGGTTTTTCCTATGGTAAAAAATAAAAATATGGTATAAAATATGTTTGCCAAAAACATTCATGCGATTAAAACTCTATTTTACAACTAGTTCAGACAATCAGTATCATTCCTACAACACTATTAGGAAATAAAGATATCTCTGAAGCTACTATAGTAAAATAAAGGAAAAGCAGGTTTGGGCTATACGTTCTTCAGCCCATTAGTAATATAGTCAGCCCATTTGTATTGAAACTGTATATATATGATACTACTAATATCTGTAATATTATTCAGTCATTTTGATCAATAAAGATAATCATTTTGCTTCATTTTCTCTACTCTCAATATCATTCAAACCAGTAATCAAATAACAAATCATAATCATCATCAAATTCTAACACGGTATTAGAGCCAGATTCAAACCTTACGGCAATAGCAATCGTCAAAGCCTAACGGCAACAGTCTCAAATACAGAATTAATTCTCAGAGCTTCACCAGAGAAGATATCATCATTTGAAAGCTTTTCATCAGGTGAAATCTCATCATTTGGGTTAGTTATTGAATTTGGTGTTCTTATTTGAAAAACAGGTGCCAACCAAGAAATCAGATATATTTCTGATTGCAACAAGTTTTTTACCAAAAAGATTAAAGCAAATTCATAGCAAGAATGTTTAGAAAAAATAAGAAAACCAATTCAAGAAAGCAGTCAAAGACAAAAGAAAGTAATTGTCTTGCCAAGACTCATCAGAACAAATTCATCACTTGAATCTTGGCTACAACTAACCTGTTCTTTCCATAATAGAGTAATCTTGAATTGGTAAATTATCTGAACAATTAGATTCGAGCATATGTTCCAAAATTCTGTAATCATGGATGAAGGAGATAATGCTTCAGCAACATCAGACAATACTAACAACTCACTGTAACAAATCAAAACTGTTATCAACCATCAAAGCCAACTAATCACTGTACATCTTGAGGAAGACAACTATCTCTTATGGAAGTTACAAGTTGAAACAACAATGCAAGGATATGGGCTAGAAGGCTTTATTCTTGGTTCAATTCCAATTCCTCCAAGATTCATCTCTGATTCACAAAACAAAATGGTCAGCAATGAGGAATACACAAAATTCTACAGGCAAGATAGACTAATAAGCTCTTGTCTTCTATCATCAATTGATACAAAATTACCGTCACAAGTTACAGGCTGCAAGTCTGCAAATGATATATGGGTTACTGTTGAAAGAATATTCAATACTCAGTCTGCTGCTAAGGTTATGCACTATAAACGACAATTGCAAAATATTACTAAAGGGAATCAGCCAATGAGGGATTATCTGTCGCAAGTCAATAATATTTGTAATATGTTAGAAGCAGTAGGACATAAAGTATGTGAAACAGAGCAAATACTGAGCATATTGAATGGACTCAATGAAGAATATGAAGCAGTTGTTGCAGTTGTGTCCTCTCAATCAAGTTTTCCACCTGTACAGTTTGTTCATGCCACACTTCTTACACATAAGGCAAGATAAGATCATAAGAAACCTCAAGATATAGATATGTCAATCAATTATACCTTCAATTCAAGGAACAAAGGACAAAATCAAAATAAGCAAGGTCAAACATATCGAAGAGGAGGCAATTCAAACAGATCTAGATGCAGAGGCAGATGGAACAATAATAATAGACCTAAATGTCAAATTTGTGAAAAAGTTGGTCACACTACAATGAAGTGTTATTTCAGATTCAATGCAAATTATGTGCCAAACCAGAATCAAAACAATCAAGGAAATGGAAAAGCCAATGCTAACATGGTTCAAACATAGTCAGACAAAAATAGCAGTGGTGAAGTCAATCAAAGCACAATTACAACATCAGAACACATACCTGATGAAAGCTGGTACCCAGACTCAGGAGCAACCAATCACATAACAAATAATCTTGACAATTTAAATCTTGGCAATAAGGAATATAGAGGTAAACAGTCAATATGCATGGGGAATGGTGAGTCAGTTAATATTACTCACATTGGCAAAACCAGTATTGATGGCAAAAGACAGTTATATTTGAATAACTTATTGAGTGTACCAAAAATAAAGAAAATCTCATGAGTGTGTCACAGTTTGCAAAAGATAAGGATGTGTACTTTGTATTTTATCCAGATTACTGCTTAGTTAAAGATATACTGACTAATGAAAATGCAACAATCCCAATTTTGAATTAATTTTAAATTAATAGTTAATGTAAATTTTGGAATAAATTTTGGAATTAATTTGAATTTGAAATATATATATATGTATGTGTATATATGAGTAAATTTGAATTTGACTTTAGAATTTGAATTTGAATATTGAATTTGTATTTGAATTTAAAATTTAAATAAATGACTTAGAAAAATGATTTGGGTTTAAAAATATTATTTATGTAAATTAATTTATGGGTAGTTAATTTTAAAAGCATAAAGATATATTAATATGAATTAAATGTTTGATAGTTAAACTTTGAAACAAAGAAATAAAAATAAGTATTTATACTAGAAGTAGATATAAAAATATATAAGCGATTCTTGGGTGTACAACATAAGTTAAAACTAACAAAAAAAGGGATATAGCAAACTTTATAGAAGGCTTAGGGTAGAAAGCAAACCTGTAACTTGATTGTTAAACTATAGCAATATGTATATGAAAAGAAATGAGAAAAGGAAAAAAAATAAACATGAAACATGGAACAAGACAATTGTAATTAATGCTAGCACACAAGAGAGTCTTTTCGAAATGTATTCAAGTCATATCAGCCTCCACAAGAAAAAAAATTCTCTGACCAAGCTTAAGAAATATTTGTACCAGTAAGCCAAACCCTACACACACCTTTGTGTCTATATACACATCTTTTAGTTCCATTCGTTCACCACAACTTTGCAACCCAGAAATTAATTCTACAACTAAAACTTAACTACAACTAATCAACAATAAAAAAAAGGAAAAAAAAGGGGCAATAAAGGAAGAGCAAATCCAGCCTGATAACTTTTCAAATCAAAGTAGGCTGTGTTCTTTGATCAAGACCAGAAAGTTGCTCTCTGTCCAAAATTTGCTCGGTGAGTAAACAATTTAAAAAAAAAAAGTTAAAAATCTAGATTTTCTTTTGATATATGAATGAAAACCATGGTGTTGATCTGAAATGCTTGGATTAGATGAATGCATGTATGTGTAATAATTGTTGAATGCTTTGTAATGCCTGTAAGTATATAGTTATAAGTTCTATTGTATTATTACGGTTTGGTTTTCCTTTATAATCCAACACCTCATTCTTAAATTCAAATCAGCTTATGATTTGTAAATGGAAGATGTTTGAAATCATATAACATCACTACCAAAATAATCCCAGAAACTTAAAATGGATATGTATCTAAATTTTTTGAAAATTGACAGTAAAACTAAAAATTGGTCAAAACTTTATTGGTTCAATTTTATGATTTGATTTCATAACGGTAATCAGGATAGAAAATCATGAATTTTAATATATATATATATATATATATATATATCTTGATTTTTAGTGGGGTAATTCATTGGGTTTCTTGAGTTGAACAGATCGACTATTTTAGTCGATTCCAGTTGATCAACGTCGAACTAGCCATCGTGATTGGATCTGAAGGTCGAGTGGGTGCAGAGGATCATCAGAAAATTTCTACGTTGATTTATTGTAGATCGAGATGGAGGGTAAGGATCGGTATAGGGTTTTATCACCTTGATTTGTCATCTGTGTTCAGATGGATTTTCGCGATGCCTATTGGAGATCGGAGTCGATCGCGAATGGTGTTGTGGGTGCTGGAAGGTGCGGCGGAGCTTCGTTGAGGGGGTCGTGGTGTCTCGAGGCATAGTCATCAGAGGTGGTTGGTTTTTCTGATGATGCTACGTTTCCAGATTGGGTTTTGGGTCGAATATGATTCTCGATTGAATCGTGTTATCTAGGTGTTCGCCTAGAGTTGCCGTGGGTATAGTTGACTGGTCGGAGGTCTGATTGTGGTTCGCCAACGATGGGCGGCATTGTGCACGTTTTTGCGCAACTGGAATTTTGGATTGGGAAAAGAGGATGGTTTGCTCACATTTTCTTTGGGAAGACTCATGGGTGTAGCGTGTTGCTTCGGGGAGAAAGAAAGTGTTTGCTCGAGTTTTTGTTGAGCAGGCTTTAAGAAATTTGTTACAGGAAGTTTAAAAAGTTTTAAGCAAAAGAATTTGATTGTTTTAAGATTTATAAGTTTTAAACAAAAGTAAACCAAGTCTTACTTATGGAAGTAAATGGTTTTCAAGAACAATTGTTTTTAACAGGGTGTTTAAGTTTTAAAAACCAAGAAGTTTGATTTTGTAAATAATTCAAGTTTTAAAACAAAGATAAACCAGTTTTAAATATGTAATAGATATGTTTTTAAAAAAGGATAAAAAGTAGATTTTCAGAATGATGTTTGTATTAAAAGTTATTTATTAACTTTGAAAAGTTTTAAAGAATTAAAAGTTAAATTTGAATGTTTAATTAATTATAATTGATTTCTAAAGTATTTTATTTAAAATAAAGTTTTAAGATTAATATTTAGTAATCAATTACGATAAAGATTTATCTTAAGTAATTAAGAATTTGGATTAATTAAAGATAAATAAATGTGTGAAGATAATTAAACCAATTCAATTATTATTAATAATTGAAGAGTGTTGGTTAATGTAAATAATTTAATTAAGATAACAAATTTTTTTAGGATCTATTAAAGATGGTTAATTAAAGATTTTTGATAAGTTAGTGATTAATGAAAAGGATAATTACTTATGGTGTTTGGATAATTAAAGATAATCAATTTCATGATTAAGGTTAATTAATTACATATTTAAGGTCAATTAAGTATTGATTAATTAAAGTTGATTAAGTGATTAGGGATAATCACTTATTGTAATTAATTAAGAATAATTAATTAAATAGTAATTAATTTAGGGCTGATTAATTTATTAATGAATTAAATAAAGGATAATTGAATAATTAAAGGCTAATTATCTAATAATTAAAGGTTGATTAATTTAATTAATAAATGATTAAAGGACAATTGATCAAATGATTTGAAATTGATTAATGTTAATTAACTATGACTGATAACTTATCTGATTTAAATTAATCAGATAATTAATTGAGCTTACTTAGGGATGTTTGAATTCTATTGATTGTCGAACTGTTTGATATTTCTGATATGTTATGCTTTGTGCTATGAATTGTTTCAGTGTGATCTGTGGTGAATGTAATTTATTTATCTGTGATAAATTTATATTATTTATCTGTGAATGAACGATAAGCGCTATAGATTATACCGCTTATCAATATCGATGTACTTAAATATGTGATGTGATGATTTATGACGTTGCACTATTGTGTAAAACCCCTAGACTACACCATACACACACAAATATGGATTGCACGAGGAAATCGGTTAAGTTACAGATTTTTAACAATTTTAAAAATTGAATTCTTGAATCCAAAATAGTTTTGGAATTTGAATTCGAAGCTTTCGAAAATGAGTTTCAAAAATAAAAGTTATTTTAAATAACTTAATAAAACTTGAAATTTAAATAATTTGATTTAAATTTGAATTCCATATTTGAAATTAAATTCAATAATTTGGAAATTATGGTCTAAAAAGATTATACAAGTTATAAAGGTGCTTATATGGGTTTTTAACCATTTAAAAAGTATGGTTTTGGAAATTTAAAATTTAAACCCAAGTTTTGTACTTGAATGGCTTTAACTTATGTAAATTGTAATCAGTTTTTCCCAAAAACGAAAACTATTTGTTTCAAATAATAATAGCTTTCATAAAAAGATAGGATTTCTATTTTGTGTCGAAAGATTTTAAGGTTGAAATGAAATTGTAAATAGTTTGAAAAAAAACTATGAATTAACCTTTGTGAAGATGATTAAACCTTGTTTTGAAATCGAGAAAGTTTTAAATGGTTTATCTTTCATATAAAAGATTTGAATTGGAAAGGGTTTGAAAGTTGTGAATTAAATCTTTAATTGAAAGATTGATGAGTTAATTCAATTTGAAATGGGATTGTTTCGAAAAGTCGTAAATAAATCTTTGTGAAAGATTGGTAAACTTTGTGAAATAAATCTTTTTATTTAAAAAGATTTGAAATGGTAATTTGTTAAAACATTTGAAAGAAAAGTTTCGGATAATAAGTTGTGACTCAATTGAAATCCCATTATCCATATGGTTTAAATATTACGCTCATTATTCGGTTTAGCCGGGAGAGGACCTTGTGTCATATAACCCATTCTGAATAATGATACGTCAATATGGATAGCATTTGAAGACCGGTGGTGAAGACCGGGTATTTTCGAGAACGAAAGGATAACCAGTCGATTGTCTCTGCACTGAGTCGGGCCGGTATAGAGATTTCCTAAGTGATGGGAAATCCGATTGGGATTGTGAATACACGATTTGCAAGGGCTTTTTCGAAAGTGCCTTCGGTTCTGTTCGAACCCAGAACAGACTTGTATGGATGTGTGTCTGACATTACACTTTGAAATGTAAAACCGGTTTCTATCAAATACATTTATGTTTGGTGGCGGAGATTTATTCTCTTAGCTTAACACCCTTCTCTGAGACGTACAAGCTCAGAGGTTATGTAATTGATGGTTACTAGTGATACATACCCAATTTGGTAATGTGGCATACGAAGTGCTGCTGATCATTTGTTGATCAAAGCATGACTTTGTGAAAAAGTGTAGCTTTGTGGACGAGACCTCTTCGAACCTCACAACCCGGTAATGGTCGAAACAGAGAAGATGCGGCAAGGTTTCAGGGGTAGCTCCCCTAGGGTATGACCATTCCTTCTGGAAAAGGGTGGTATCAGGGTATGGAGCCCAGATACTTACTCATGTGGACACTGTAGTATATTTATTACTGTGTGATGTTGTTGGTGTAGAGGGCCCTCGGATAAAGGTCACAAAAGACCAGGGGTGGTATATCTTAGGTTCTACTCCCAGGGAAGGGGGTAACCGGCCTTGTGTTGGTAGAGAGCCGGGTAGGTTCTCGGGGCATCCCACCAGAGGCGTTCCCATGTGGCAATAGGAAGTTCCATAGCCTGACCATTTGTTGGAAATCCAATCAAAAAATACGAGCCCTTTACGATTTCAATTGTACAACCTGCCACCTCAGGTGGTAGCTATAGCTGGCATAATATAATGGTACCTATGCCGGTTAAGATTAATATTATACTTTCGAAATGTTTTCCACTATGCACTAGTATAATATCAAAGAGTTTTCTCTTATTAAGCATATTTAACTATCATAAGGAGAAATCTCCCCCATGTGTGTGATTGCATTGTGTGTGTGCCGGGAGGCCTTATGGTAGTTTCATTTTCCAAAGGCATTGCGGATTTCAATCTAAATTCTTTTATTTGTTTTAAAGATAAAAACTATTTTTTTGCTCACACCAGTCCCATGACTGATCTGGAGTTTATTGTTCCTTTCCTAAACTTTGGGTGCCCACTATTTTCCACACGGCAGTCTAGAGTTGGGTTTTCAGATAGTCGAATAGTAGGAATTGATTCGATAACCTTCGAAGCTCTTTGGTTTTGTGGATCGCATTTGCTACACTTCAGCATTCACGACTGACTTTGCTTATCTTTATGAAACGTGATGGGGGGTTCTCGCTAGCTTTGGATTGGAGATGGAGTTCTTGGAGTTTGGCATTGAAGACATTATCTTTCCACTGCTATTTCTTGTATCTTTGATAGTATTGATATCTATTGTATCATTCTATTGTATTCTGCTGTATCAGATATTGTATCAAATGTTGTACATCAAATGTATTATTCATTTTCTTCCGCTGTGTTGCAATTAATGTGTTATAAGCTCCGGCGAACCAGATTCGACGTTTGAATCTGCGGCATTTGAATATGAGTGTCATATTCGGTGCCGATTTTCGAAGGTCGAGTCAGGGTCATTACATTTGGCATCAGAGCTGAAGTTTGAAAATTTAGCTTAGGAATATAACACATTAAGTAACTCATTAGAGATAGGGTGAAGTATACCCTAGAATGAGTATCCCTAAGATATCTGTCTGAATGCCTCAGTAAATTCTCTTACTATTCACTGATAGTAAGTATGAGTGCGAGAAGAGAACGAGATAGGGGACAGGGGAAATATCACTACAAATGGTCAATACCCTACGACAGTGAAAATAATTTTCTCTATCAATCTCCTTTGGTTCGTCTTTTCAATTCTTTGATTGCTTCGTGGCAGCTTAAGGAAGAAGCTTCGGTGTGATGGTGGCCCTACGAATCAGGTAGATAAGTCTCTATTTCGTATTCTCTTCGTCAAATTTTTATCAGCTTTTCGTTTTTAACTTCAATAAATTTGAAATAAATTGGTAAATTAAATATAAAGTTGAATATGAAGATTTATATCGATAAAACAATTTCGATTAAACCAAAATTCAAAATTCTATTGCAATTTCTTGCGAATATCAAAGTCCGAAGAAGGACAAGTTATATATACTTTGGGTTATTCCGACTTGAGTTTGGAATCCATATATAGTGTTTGAGAATTGTGGAAGATTAAATCCATTTGTCCATTGTTTGGGTCTCGATATATTCTACGAACGGTTAGTTGTCCTTCGGATAACCTGTGCCTTGCATATTTCGTAGATTTGATTACCCAAGTTTCCTGTGTAGTATTGAATAAGTTGTTCTCATATTGATGATATTCCGATATGGTATGCCAAATACAGAATAGATATCCAGTTTGACCTGGAAAACTATTTCTCTATCTTTGTGTATCTATCTTTGTTGTTTCCCTGCCTGCAAATTTCGAGGACGAATTTTTTTTAAGGCGGGGAATCTTTAATGATCCTAATTTTGAATTAATTTTAAATTAATAGTTAATGTAAATTTTGGAATAAATTTTGGAATTAATTTGAATTTGAAATATAAATGTATGTGTATATATGAGTAAATTTGAATTTGACTTTAGAATTTGAATTTGAATATTGAATTTAAAATTTAAATAAATGACTTAGAAAATGATTTGGGTTTAAAAATATTTTTTATGTAAACTAATTTATGGGTAGTTAGTTTTAAAAGCATAAAGATATATTAATATGAATTAAATGTTTGATAGTTGAACTTTAAAACAAAGAAATAAAAATAAATATTTGTACTAGAAGTAGATATAAAAATATATAAGTGATTCTTGGGTGTACAATATAAGTTAAAACTGACAAAAAAAGGGATATGACAAACTTTACAGAAGGCTTAGGGTAGAAAGCAAACCTGTAACATGATAGTTAAACTATAGCAATATGTATATGAAAAGAAATGAGAAAAGGAAAAAAAGAAACATGAAACAAGACAATTGTGATTAATGCTAGCACACAAGAGAGTCATTTCGAAATGTATTCAAAACATATCAGCATCCACAAGAAAAAAAAATCTCTAACCAAGCTTAAGAAATATTTGTACCAGTAAACCAAACCTTGTATACACCTTTGTGTCTATATACACATCTTTTAGTTCCATTCGTTCACCACAACTTTGCGACCCAGAAATTAATTCTACAACTAAAACTTAACTGCAACTAATCAACAAGAAAAAAAAGGAAAAAAAGGAGGGCAAGAAAGGAAGAGCAAATCCAGGCTGACAACTTTTCAAACCAAAGTAGGTTGTGTTCTTTGATCAAGACCAGAAAGTTGCTCTCTGTCCAAAATTTGTTCGGTGAGTAAACAATTTTTTTTTTTAAAAAAAACAGTTAAAAATCTAGATTTTCTTTTGATATGTGAATGAAAACCATGATGTTGACCTGAAATGCTTGGATTAGATGAATGCATGTATGTGTAATAAGTGTTGAATGCTGTGTAATGCCTTTAAGTATACAGTTATAAGTTCTGTTGTATTATCAGGGTTTGGTTTTCCTTTATAATCCAATACCTCATTCTTGAATTCAAATCAGCTTATGATTTGTAAATGGAAGATGTTTGAAATCATATAACATCACTACCAAAATAATCCCAGAAACTTAGAATGGATATGTATCTCAATTTTTTTTAAAAAGGACAGTAAAACTAAAAATTGGTCAAAACATTATTGGTTCAATTTTAAGATTTGATTTCATAATGGTAATCAGGATGGAAAATCATGAATTTTAATGTATATATATATATATATATCTTGATTTTTAGTGGGGTAATTCATTGGGTTTCTTGAGTTGAACAGATCGACTATTTTAGTCGATTCCAGTTGATCAACGTCGAACTAGCCATCGTGATTGGATTTGAAGGTCGAGTGGGTGCAGAGAATCATCGAAAAATTTCTACGGTGATTTATTGTTGATCGAGATGGCAGGTAAGGATCGGTATAGGGTTGTATCACCTGGATTTGTCTTCTGTGTTCAGATGGAATTTTGCGATGCCTAGTGGCGATCGGAGTCGATCGCGAATTGTGCTGTGGGTGCTAGAAGGTGCGGCGGAGCTTCGGTGAGGTTGTCGTGGTGTCTCGAGGCATAGTTCGTCAAAGGTAGTTGGTTTTTCTGATGATGCTACATTTCCGGAATGGGTTTTGGGTCGAATACGATTCTCGACCGAATCGTGTTATCTAGGTGCTCGCGTAGAGTTGCCGTTGGTCTAGTCGACTGGTCGGAGGCCTGATCGTGGTTTGCCAACGATAGGCGACATTGTGCACCTGGACGTGCACGTTTTCGTGCAACAGGAATTTTGGGATTGGGAAAGAAGGAGGGTTTTCTCGCGTTTTCTTCGAGGAGACTCATGGGTGTAGCGTGTCGCTTCGGGGAGAACGAGAATGTTTGCTCGAGTTTTTGTTGAGCAGGCTTTAATAAATTTGTTACAGGAAGTTTAAAAAGTTTTAAACAAAAGAATTTGATTGTTAAAAGATTTCTAAGTTTTAAACAAAAGTAAACCAAGTCGTACTTACGGAAGTAAATGGTTTTCAAGAACAACTGTTTTTCACAGGGTGTTTAAGTTTTAAAAACAAAGAAGTTTGATTTTGTAAATAATTCAAGTTTTAAAACAAAGATAAACAAGTTTTTAAATATGTAATAGTTAAGTTTTTAAAAAAGGATAAAAAGTAGATTTTCAGAATGATGTTTGTATTAAAAGTTATTTATTAACTTAGAAAAGTTTTAAAGAGTTAAAAGTTAAATTTGAATGTTTAATTAATTATAATTGATTTCTAAAGTATTTTATTTAAAATAAAGTTTAAAGATTAAGATTTAGTAATCAATTACGATAAAGATTTATCTTAAGTAATTAAGAATTTGGATTAATTAAAGATAAATAAATGTGTGAAGATAATTAAACTAATTCAATTATTATTAATAATTGAAGAGTTTTGGTTAATGTAAATAATTTAATTAAGATAACAAATTTTTTTTAGGATCTATTAAAGATGGTTAATTAAAGATTTTTGATAAGTTAGTGATTAATGAAAAGGATAATTACTTATGGGTGTTTGGATAATTAAAGATAATCAATTTCATGATTAAGGTTGATTAATTACATAATTTAGGTCAATTAATTATTGATTAAGTGATCAAGGATAATCACTTATTGTAATTAATTAAATAGTAATTAATTAAGGGCTGGTTAATTTACTAATGAATTAATTAAAGGATAATTGAATAATTAAAGGCTAATTATTTAATAAGTAAAGGTTGATTAATTTAATTAATAAATGATTAAGGGACAATTGATCAAATGATTTGAAATTGATTAATGTTAATTAACCATGACTGATAACTTATCTGATTTAAATTAATCAGATAATTAATTGAGCATGCGTAGGGATGTTTGAATTCTATTGATTGTCGAACTGTTTGATATTTCTGATATGTTATGCTTTGTGCTATGAATTGTTTCAGTGTGATCTGTGATGAATGTAATTTATTTATCTCTGATAAATTTATATTATTTATCTGTGAATGAACGATAAGCGTTACATATTATACCGCTTATCAATATCGATGTGCTTAAATATGTGATGTGATGATTTATGACATTTCACTGTTGTGTAAAACCCCTCGACTACACCATACACACACAAATATGGATTGCACGAGGAAATCGATTAAGTCACAGATTTTTAACAATTTTAAAAATTGAATTCTTGAATCCAAAATAGTTTTGGAATTTGAATTGGAAGCTTTCGAAAATGAGTTTCAAAAATAGAAGTTATTTTAATAACTTTATAAAACTTGAAATTTAAATAATTTGATTTAAATTTGAATTCAATATTTGAAATTGAATTCAATAATTTGGAAATTATGGTCTATAAAGATTAAACTAGTTATAAAGGTGTTTATATGGGTTTTTAACCATTTAAAAAGTATGGTTTTGGAAACTTAAAATTTAAACCCAAGTTTTATACTTGAATGGCTTTAACTTATGCAAATTGTAATCAGTTTTTCCCAAAACGAAAACTATTTGTTTCAAATAGTAATAGCTATCATAAAAAGAAAGGATTTCCAATTTGTGTTGAAAGATTTCAAGTTTGAAATGAAATTGTAAATAGTTTGAAAAAAAAACTATGAATTAACCTTTGTGAAGATGATTAAACCTTGTTTTGAAATGGAAGAAAGTTTTAAATGGTATATCTTTCATATAAAAGATTTGAATTGGAAAGGGTGTGAAAGTTATGAATTAAATCTTTAATTGAAAGATTGATGAGTTAATTCAATTTGAAATGGTATTGTTTTGAAAAGCCGTAAATAAATCTTTGTGAAAGATTGGTAAACTTTGTGAAATAAATCTTTTTATTTAAAAAGATTTGAAATGGTAATTTGTTTAAATCATTTGAAAGAAATTTTTTGGATAATAAGTTGTGACTCAATTGAAATCCCATTATCCATATGTTTTTAAATATTACGCTCATTATTCGGTTTATCCTGGAGAGGACCTTGTGTCATATAACCCATTCCGAATAATGATACATCGATATGCATAGCATTTCAAGACCGGTGGTGAAGACTGGATATTTTCGAGAACGAAATGATAACCTGTCGATTGTCTCTGCACTGAGTCGCGTTGGTATAGAGATTCCCTAAGTGATGGAAAATCCGATCGGGATTGTGAATACTCGGATTTGCAAGGGCTTTTTGGAAAGTGCCTTCGGTTCTGTTCGAACCCGGAACAGACTTATATGGATGTGTGTCTGACATTACACATTGAAAAGTAAAACCGGTTTCTGTCAAATACATTTCTGTTTGGTGGCGGAGATTTATTCTCTTAGCTTAACACCCTTCTCTGAGACGTATGAGCTCAGAGGTTATGTAATTGATGGTTACTAGTGATACATTTCCAATTTGGTAATGTGGCATACGAAGTGCCGCTGATCATTTGTTGATCAAAGCATGACTTTGTGAAAAAGTATAGCTTTATGGACGAGACCTCATCGAGCCTCACAACTCGGTAATGGTCGAAACTGGAAAGATGCGGTAAGGTTTCAGGGGTAGCTCCCCTAGGGTATGACCATTCCTTCTGGAAAAGGGTGGTATCATGGTATGGAGCCCAGATACTTACTCATGTGGACACTGTAGTATATTTATTAGTGTGTGATGTTGTTGGTGTAGGGGGCCCTCAGATAAAGGCCACAAACGACCGGGGGTGGTATATTTTAGGTTCTACTCCCCGGGAAGGGGGTAACCGGCCTTGTGTTGGCAGAGAGCCGGGTAGGTTCTCGGGGTGTCCCTCCAGATGCGTTCCCATGTGGCAATAGGTAGTTCCTTAGCCTGACCATTTGTTGGAAATCCAATCAAAAAATATGAGCCCTTTACGATTTCAATTGTATAACCAGCCACCTCAGGTGGTAGCTATAGCTGGCATAATATAATGGTACTTATGTTGGTTAAGATTAATATTATACTTTCGAAATGTTTTCCACTATGCACTAGTTTAATATCAAAGAGTTTTCTCGTATAAGCATATTTGACTATCATAAGGAGAAATCTCCCCCATGTGTGCGATTGCATTGTGTGTGTGCCGGGAGGCCTTATGATAGTTTCATTTTCCAAAGGCATTGCGGATTTCAATCTAAATTCTTTTGTTTGTTTTAAAGATAAAAACTATTTTTTTTTCCACACCAGTCCTATGACTGACCTGGAGTTTATTGTTTCTTTCCTAAACTCTGGGTGCCCACTATTTTCCACACAGGCAGTCTAGAGTTGGGTTTTTCAGATAGTCGAATAGTAGGAATTGATTCGATAGCTTTCGAAGCTCTTTGGATTTGTGGATCGCATTTGCTACACTTCAGCATTCACGACTGACTTTGCTTATCTTTGTGAAACGTGATGGGGGTTCTCGCTAGCTTTGGATTGGAGATGGAGTTCTTGGAGTTTGGCATTGAAGACCTTATCTTTCCGCTGCGATTATATCTCTGATAGTATTAATATCTATTGTATCATTCTATTGTATTCTACTGTATCAGATATTGTATCAAATGTTGTACATCAAGTGTATTATTCATTTTCTTCCGTTGTGTTGTACTTAATGTGTTATAATCTCCAACGAACCAGATTTGACGTTTGAATCTACGGCATTTGAATATGAGTGTCGTATTCGGTGCCGATTTTCGAAGGTTTAGTAGGGGTCGTCAAAGAAAATCTTTTGCAGGGTGAAACAGTCAAGGGATTATACAGATTCAATCTTAAAAAAAAAATATTTTGAGTGAAATCAAAAGTGTTGTAATATAGGTGAATTGGTCAATCAGAAGAGAATAGGAGTGTGTTTGACTTGTGGCACTATAAACTTGGTCATCCAAACACAAATGTTGAAACAAGTGCTTGAGAAAAATAAAATCGTGTTTGATGATATTTCTTTACCATATGTGTGTACATATTGTCAAATGGGTAAAATTCATAAATTACCTTTTAATGATTCATTAATCAAGTATTCAAAACCTTTGGTTGCAACTGATTTATGGGGACCTGCTCCAATTTACTCAGACTATGGTTATAGGTATTACATATCTTTCATTGATATATATTCTTGATATACATGGATATTCTTTTTGAAAACCAAATCTGAAACTTATAATGCAGTGGTACACTTTATACAATTAACTGAAAAGCAAATTGGAAACCAAGTTAAAATAATTCAGTCAGATGGTTGTACTGAGTACAAAAACCCTTAGCAATTACTTTGCTAAGAAGGGAATTGTGCATAGAATTACATGTCCCTACACATCTGAAAAAAATGATCTAATAGAGAGAAAGCACAAACACATTATTGAGACTGGGCTAACACTACTTGCTCAAGCATTATTACCACTAAAATTCTGGCTTGATTCCTTTAACACTGCTGTTTATTTAATTAATAGACCTTCCATAGAAATTCATAAAGGAATCAGTCCAGTAGAGAAACTACTTAGTGTTAAGCTAGACTATCAAAGTCTAAAAATATTTGGATGTCCATGCTTTCCCTATATAAGACCATATAATAACAACAAGCTGTGTTTTAGGGCAAAACTGTAACGACCCGTTAAGTTCGACCATTTAAAATTGTTTGTTTAATAGGATTTTGTAATTTATTTTAGTTGAAAGAATAAAGGTGGTAGATAAGTATTAAAATGAAGGCTAGAATAAATTATATAGAAGTGACTTAGAAACCTATTTAAAGACATTTGAATAAAATTCAAATGAATTAAGTAGAGAAAGAAAGAAAAATTCTTACCTGTACATAGAATTTAATATGGGAATATTAAACCAATTTAATGCAATAAAAGATTGTGAACGATAAATTGAATAGATTAAGAAACCCTGTTATTGCAAGTCAATAAATTTGTAAACCCTAATGAACATCTCAAAATTTATAAATTTATTGAAATTTAAGACATAGCATAAGCGTAGAACTATAGGTATGATGACAAACTTTTATAAATTGTCTAATTAAGGGTCAGCAAATTCATTTGGAAATCAAACTCAATTAAGGGTAAGTAATTATGATGGATTGATGGCATAAAGTTACTAATTTTTATCATAGTAACGGAAGTGCAGATGGAAGGCAACTGTAGAAATTTAAGTACGTATTAACAATTGAAAGGGGCTGTCGATTGAGTGGAGTACTTTAGGTTGTCTTACTAAATTTAGAATTTAACATAAGACAAATAGAAATAAATCAATAAACGTATAGATTTTAAGTTTATTATGATGAATTATTTTAGTGATATGACTTAGAATAAATGAAATAATTTGGGTTAATTGGTATTTAATGGAATTAAAGGTTGCAATATTCATAGGTAAGGATTTAGATGAAATAGATTGATGTATGAAAAATTTAATTTGATAAATGGCAATTAATTCCTTTAATTTGTGCAATTAATGTATGTTTAATTGATAACGATAAAAAGTTGATTTTTTTCAGTGTAACCAACGTAAAATATTATCATAGCATGATACTTGGTTTGAATAGAAGGATTTGATTTAATGTGAAAATTTTTGTTCTAAGTATTGAATAAAATTGAGAATCAAATTTTTTTTTTATGATAATAACGTTAGTATTGGTTAATAAATAGATTTCAATGCAGTAACCAAATAAATGGAATAAGATGAGTATATATTGCATAGAAATGAAATGATAAATTATTGATGTAATGGAAGATATAACCATGTCAATTATGCATATAAGGTAATAAGGTAATGAAACCGAGGTAAATTAATTAATTGAGACTTTAAGTAAAATTAACGTGTGGAATTGACCAAGGTTCAATAAAATGAGAATTTGATTGGTTATATTTATTGGTTGAGAAATGTAAATGTGTATTTGGGGAATAAATTTAGTCAGACTTAAGTATTGAATTTAATTAATTAATATATATGATAAATGATGATTAAATAAAAAACCCAATACTCTATATATATGTATAATATTTGAGTGAAAATAATAATACACTTATAAATGTGGAATTAAGAGTTTACAACAACTATTTTAAGTAAAGAAATTGTTCATTCAAGTAAATTTGAAACATCGCAATAGGTGTAGATTAAGTGTTGCGTTAAATAAATTATAAAGGAATAAATTTATAGAAACATAGGAACGGAAGAATGAACATTATAGTAGCGTAAAACGTATTGTAGGATAATAATTAAGTATAGGCTTGTAAATTAGATGTATGACAATAAATTTTGTACGTAAATCTTTCTATTAGTTGATAAGTCTTATTTTGATCAATTTAAAGGAATACACTAAATTTTGTAGTTAGTACGGAATATTGATGAGTGAATGAATAAGATGAAACAAAGGTGGAATGTATTAGTTGAGGTTTTAAGTTATTTATGTGATAAGTTACCAAAATTACAATTTTATCTAAATACAGTAATTTATGCAAACAAAAGATGAACATTTTGAAATATTACCACAGTGATATATAAAAGAAACGTTAACTATGTAGTTGGAGAATAATTGATATATTTTGAGTTGGATAATAGAAATCAAGTTATTTATATAATTAGATTTAAGATGAGAGTATAAGTATATGATTAAATAATTGGGTTTTGCGAATAAAATTTATAATTCCCAAATAATAAGAAAACGCAGAGGTTAACACTGCGAAATTTATATACTTATAAATTTTAATTCACATCCAAGCTTATTTGGAATTGATTGGATTATATAAGTAATGAAATTTGGCCAATATTTAAAGTTGAAAGAAAATTTGGATTTTATGATTTATTTTAATTTATTTAATAAATATTAAAAATAGCCATTTTTGTCACGGACTCGGATTTCAACGAAACTAGTTTCATCGGATCCGTAACGGTGAATTATAATAATGTTTCAAGTTTCGTTGCGATCGGACTTGTCGTTTGATCGTACGGACTCGAAACGTCTTGAAATTTACGCATTTTGAAATCAATTTGAAATTTTTATTTTTTTAGCATAACTTCTTCATACGATCGAATTTGGTCGCGAAACTTTTTCCATCGCGTTCAGAATATTTTGAAACACCTATTTGGATATATAGTTTTAACAAATTCGACTCCGGAGGCAGAACGGGCTTTTTGGGCCAACTATCGTTTAGCACGTTCGTTATCCGTACCCACCTAGCCTTCTTTTATCTGTCTATATATTTGCGATTATAAACCCTAGCCACTCCTTATTTTCATTTTTCTATACGTACATCTCCTTCTCAACTCCTCATTCCAATGGCAGAAAAAAACCTAATTCCCAAATTCCAAAATTTTATTTCAAAAAAAAAAAAAAAAAAAAAAAATTTTGTGGATCTGCAGCAGCTTCTGGTCGCGCTTCGGGTTTCAGAGGAGAAAACCCTAGAGCAACTTCGGGTCAGGAAGAAAATGACTCGGGTCGCTCCGGGTCGTTTTGGCGAAAACTCCAAGCAAGCATCGGGGAAATGAGGCGGCGCCCCGAAGTCGAACCCGAAGTTGACCCAGGACCAGAATTTTTCATTTTTCAAATTTTCATAACTTTTGCATACGAGCTCGGATTCACGCGCGGTTTGTTTTGCTGGGATCGTATCGGAATTTCTGACGTTTTGGCACTGGTTTGGATGAATTTGGAGACTGTCCAATTTTTGGGTTTAAATTGGATTTGAATTCAATTTAAATTCAAAAGGTGAGTGTTTTAACCCACTCACAACTACTAGAAGCTTTTATGTTTGTTAAATAAATTTTAGAAATGAATAGAAATTTATTTATGAGCTTTTGGCATGTTATTTCATTCATATCTGTTGAATTGCATTTTATTGAATGTAACTGTTAATTTAATTGATTTATTGCGTGTTAATTGGCTGTTAGAAATTTTTGGTTGCATATGAACTGCTAGTTAACAGTTATGTCAATTATCACTGAATATAAATTGTTAGATTAATAGTTGAAAATTTTAATTTGAATAAACTGCCAGTTATCACCTGTTATATATGATCATATATATAATTGTTATTGATTGATATTGGTTGATGGTTGCGATTGGATGATGGATGTTGTTGATGGATGGATGTTTATTGCATATCATTAAATTGAAAATTATCATGCATATTTCATTTTTCGGGATTGTGGTTTGAAATGATATATAACCGCAAATTTTTATTTTTAAATTGCGGATTGAAATGATAAATATCCGTATCACTTGACCATAGGATAGAAAACTATATACAGGCACCGCGGTCTATATATAACTATTTTAATGTGATTTCTATGGTTTGGATGGAATACGGTTTATAAAAATCTTAAATTTTATACTGAATAAATGTTTTCTTCCATAGTTATATGCATATGAAGTTGAAATTTTGAAATTAAAAGGTGAATAAATTTCTTTATTAAAAATGGAAGAAAATTAAGAAAATGGAGTTTGATGATTATATCCTATGTTTAAATATTAAGTTGGAAATTTTAAAGATATGATATTTATAATTGGATTTTTTTTCCAAAATATTTTGAAATGAATATTCTAGTAAAAATTGAATTTGGAAATATATATATATATATATATATATATATATATATATTTTACTAGAAATTGAAGTCTTATTAATTATGGATTTTATGTGAATGGTCAGGATTAATTAATAGAATATTGATTTTTGAAAGGATAAAAATCCAACTTTAGTTGAAATATTAATGCTCCAAAATGGATATAAATATATATAAAATTGAAATGGTTTTGCGACTTGAAGTAATATTTTGGATTTTGGTTTAACTTTAAAAGAAGAAATATTTGGAAAGCCATGTAATTTATTTCTTTATAAAGCAACAGTAAAGTTAAACTTTTTTTTAATTCGCATACCGTTGAATATCCAAACCATTTAGTTTTGAAAATAATGGTTTTAAAATGCTATGGATTTTCGAAGAATTATGTTGAAAGTTACAAACAGAATATTGGTTACATGGGATATTAAATAATAAAAAGTGACATAATTTTTTGGAAAGGAATAATTTTATTTGGGATAAACGATATCATATTGTTTTGGGTTTTAAAAGAAGAAATGATATCGTAATATTATGGTTTTGAAAGGGACTATGTTCTGGTTTTAAAGTATAAACTATTTTAAATGACCGCGGTGTTATAATAACGATTGGTTGGCAAAGAGACCGGGATCGGATATGGACATACTCTCTGTCGATACCGAAAACCACTTTGACTAACCGTGTACGCGGTGGAGATTCCAGAATGAAGTAGGTGGTGGCGACGTTTCCTGTAAGGTAAATACGTGGACCCAACTCCCGTGAGTTGGCATAAGGTGGCTAAAACAGGAGCGATTCTCAGGCCAATGAGGTCATTCCTCTGATCGGACGCTCCTCTTCGATATTATAATTTGACTTGGATTTGATTCAGTGGCCACTTCTATATTTTGATTTTGGGGAGTTAGTCCGAGGTGGGCGGTAACTGCGGCTACGCGTTTCCACCAGCCTGGATAGCAATTGGTATATCTACCCTGGCATTGCCTAGTTGTGCCGTGTCACCTACCATATCGCGCCTTGTACGAGTTTGGTTTTCTCCCGTAGCCCGTGTGGTATCCTCTAGTGGCTTCCCGATCAGGAGGGGCTATGATATTGGACGGACTACTGGGACTATTACGTGTTAAGGTGGAAAATGTAAAGCCTTAACGCTATTTAAAAGTAAGTTTATTTTATAAATAGACACTATTATAATAGCGCAATATACTACATAGTAAATAGTTTAACGGATCCTTAGGAGATGTAAATCCCGAACATCTCTTGAGTTACTGTACTCATATTTATATTCTGTTTATTTAACTCACATAAGATATTCTAGTCTGACTCGGGTGTTTTTGTCTATTCAAATTCGCTCGGGTCAGTCCGAGCATTTCAGGATAGCAGATTTTAGCTTTGGAGGACGAAGACGAAGAATAAGTATTATGTTATATATAGTATTACACCACACTCTTTCTATTCCGCTGCATTGCTTGTATTGGTATGTGTAACTCTGATATTTATTGTAAAAGAAGAATCAAGCTTTTGTAAACTGTTTATGAACTGTATATTTGTTATTATATTTTATCCTTCCGCTGTGAGATTCTGTTTTTGTTCTTATTTCTTCTCTGTTTTTCTTATTTACCCCATAACAATCCGCCCTTGCGTATGCTTTGAATTGGCACGTGTGTTGGTTTAAAGTGTGCAAAAAGGCGGGATGTTACAGTTGGTATCAGAGCTTTGGTTTAGCGATAAACCTTGGCTTTGTGGGGTTTGACTCTTTGTTAATAGGGTAGAAATATCCTATGGGAGTCGCTGAGTGTATATATAAGAGAGAGCGTACTTGTTAGTATTAATAAAAAGATTTTAATATTGTGTTAATCTGTTCCGCTTTGTATTTATAAATTCTGGTTGATGCATGGGACGCTATGTCATCAATAGGGATTTCTAAACACTTAATAGGACAGACCGACATAATATTTGTTTTTAATATAGGTGAATGAAATAATTTTGCCTATTATATTTCTATATATAAAAATAGTTTTATAAAGATATATATATATTTGGTTGCTATAGATTGGATGTTAGGCAATAAAAATATTTATAATAACTGAAGCTAAGTGAAATTATAATAAACCAAATTTGGAGATTTAGAACTTAAGTCCGGGATTTTTGAAAATTTGCTTTCAAAGAATTTGTGAAATTTATTGATTTGGTTTATAAGTATTTTCTTATATAAATATTTCGTATAAATTGGAAGAATTGTTTTAAAGAAGATTTTGGAAAAGAATTAAATTCTGTACTTTCCTCTCTGTCGCTGGAAAATAAATTCGGTGATGACGGCCGCATCATCGACTTTCATTTTCGAGTTTCGAAGGGGAAAGGCCACTGTAGTAAATTCTACTGCAGATTTATTTTTGAAATTTTCTAAAAATTTTCTTTTATTGTTCTAAATATAATTAGAGATATAAAAGTTGTAAGAACTTATTTATCTATTATTTTGAAATAGATTAAAATTTGACCCGGTATTTAATTCTAAATTTTTCCGTTAATTAATTGTTTAAACTTTGTTAGTGAAATATTAAGTAAGAAAGTTAATGCTAGGGATAAGGGAAGTAAAAGTTTTTAACTGATAAATAATGGAAAAGATTTATTGAAGAATGAATGAATTGAAACCTCTAATTGAAATAAGAGAATAACTGCAAAGCTATAAAGAGGAATTTGCATACATATGAGACAAAGGGTAATATGAATAAACATTAAATTTAATTAAAAGAATGGAGATTAAACTTGTATAAGTTCAATTGCAATTTCCTTAACATAAATAACTTACCCAAATATAAAAGTTGAAGTGTTAAATGAAAAACTGGAATTGAATATTTTACAAGTAGGAATTTAGGAAAAATGAAGTATTCAATAAATTACTGTTATAATAAGAATTTATTGGTATAAACTTAAGTGATAATTGAAATTTTACCCAAATTAAAGGTGAGTATTATTAATAGGTGATTTTAACTTAAGTAAATAAAATGAAATTCTTTAATAAATAAAGATTGATGTGTACGGTTATAAACTTAAGTATGTTTTAAAATGCTACTAGTAATATAATAAAAAGTAGGTAATATATATAAATAAATGTCTGTAAACCCTAGATAATGAATTAATAAGATCCTTTATTTATAAAAATGGAGGTTTTAAGGTTAATAATTTAAGTGTAAGTAGAGGGTTACTGTAATTAAATATAATAAAACGTAAACATTAAATAAAGGAATGAAATTAAGGGTAAGTTGAAATTGTAATTTATAAAACGAATATATATTTATTGAACCATTAATAAATAAAAAGGAATTGAGAAGAAACTTGTAAATTTTCACTTGCATTCTTAAACATACATAACTTACCATATAATAAAAGTTGCAATGTTAGTAAGAAAATGTAAGGGGAAATCTTACAAGTGAAGCTTGAGGTAATTAAGGTATTCAATAAATTTGCTGTTATAAATGAGAATTAATTGTATAAACTTAAGTTAAATTGGAAATTTTACTATATAAGAAAGGGTAAGTAGTATAAATAGATGATATAAACCTTAGTCAATAAATTGGAATACAATATAATGAATTTTGTAACAAATGGAAAATGAAAATTGTAAGAAACAAAGAAATCCCTCCATAAATGAAAGAAAGAAAATAAAACCACTGAAGCATGAAATAAATGTATAATAAGCTATTGTGGTGTTGATTTGAATTGTTTGGTTGATGTATGGTTGTTGGGTAAGGAATTTTGGAGTTGTTGGAGGAACAATAATCTATCTCTATTCCATCTAAGACTGTTGAGTAACGGATACACTTGATAGTTATTTCTCACTCCGTAAAATTTCATAATTTGAACCCGAACAACTAACGGTTGTTGATTGAATGATTGTTGTTTGTGGTGTGTGCCGTTTGTTAAAATGTATGGTTGTTGCATTTGATTTGGATATGAATGATTGAATCTACCCAAACATTTCACTGTAATATAGATATTTAACTTTTAGATTTTATAAGTGAATACAGGGGTTGGAAGCAACTGCTACTGCTTTTGGTTCCAAAATAATAAGCGTATTGCCCGACAAATAGGTACGTTTCCGGATTACGTATAAAGCGCTATTTTATATATTTTCCCGTGTTGGGATATTTTATTTTGGATAATATATGTAATATATTTGTATATTTGGATATTATATTTTCTCCAGAGTCCCTCCGTACAAAGGAGACTCTGCCAAAAATTTTCGTAAATTTTGGACTTAGAATTTGGTTAAAGATATTTTTCCAACTTTAATAGTTCAAGTATTAAAAGACATAATGATTATAAAACAAGTGTATTTCATTAAAGGAAATTAATTTAGTAAATTATTGTTATAAGTTAATATTTGAAATTAGATATACTGTTTTATTCTTCCTTCTCCCTTCCTTTCCCTTTTCGGGGACGAAAAGTTTTGAGTGGGGGAGAGTGTAACGACCCGTTAAGTTCGACCATTTAAAATTGTTTGTTTAATAGGATTTTGTAATTTATTTTAGTTGAAAGAATAAAGGTGGTAGATAAGTATTAAAATGAAGGCTAGAATAAATTATATAGAAGTGACTTAGAAACCTATTTAAAGACATTTGAATAAAATTCAAATGAATTAAGTAGAGAAAGAAAAAAAAATTCTTACCTGTACATAGAATTTAATATGGGAATATTAAACCAATTTAATGCAATAAAAGATTGTGAACGATAAATTGAATAGATTAAGAAACCCTGTTATTGCAAGTCAATAAATTTGTAAACCCTAATGAACATCTCAAAATTTATAAATTTATTGAAATTTAAGACATAGCATAAGCGTAGAACTATAGGTATGATGACAAACTTTTATAAATTGTCTAATTAAGGGTCAGCAAATTTATTTGGAAATCAAACTCAATTAAGGGTAAGTAATTATGATGGATTGATGGCATAAACGTTACTAATTTTTATCATAGTAACGGAAGTGCAGATGGAAGGCAACTGTAGAAATTTAAGTACGTATTAACAATTGAAAGGGGCTGTCGATTGAGTGGAGTACTTTAGGTTGTCTTACTAAATTTAGAATTTAACATAAGACAAATAGAAATAAATCAATAAACGTATAGATTTTAAGTTTATTATGATGAATTATTTTAGTGATATGACTTAGAATAAATGAAATAATTTGGGTTAATTGGTATTTAATGGAATTAAAGGTTGCAATATTCATAGGTAAGGATTTAGATGAAATAGATTGATGTATGAAAAATTTAATTTGATAAATGGCAATTAATTCCTTTAATTTGTGCAATTAATGTATGTTTAATTGATAACGATAAAAAGTTGATTTTTTTCAGTGTAACCAACGTAAAATATTATCATAGCATGATACTTGGTTTGAATAGAAGGATTTGATTTAATGTGAAAATTTTTGTTCTAAGTATTGAATAAAATTGAGAATCAAATTTTTTTTTATGATAATAACGTTAGTATTGGTTAATAAATAGATTTCAATGCAGTAACCAAATAAATGGAATAAGATGAGTATATATTGCATAGAAATGAAATGATAAATTATTGATGTAATGGAAGATATAACCATGTCAATTATGCATATAAGGTAATAAGGTAATGAAACCGAGGTAAATTAATTAATTGAGACTTTAAGTAAAATTAACGTGTGGAATTGACCAAGGTTCAATAAAATGAGAATTTGATTGGTTATATTTATTGGTTGAGAAATGTAAATGTGTATTTGGGGAATAAATTTAGTCAGACTTAAGTATTGAATTTAATTAATTAATATATATGATAAATGATGATTAAATAAAAAACCCAATACTCTATATATATGTATAATATTTGAGTGAAAATAATAATACACTTATAAATGTGGAATTAAGAGTTTACAACAACTATTTTAAGTAAAGAAATTGTTCATTCAAGTAAATTTGAAACATCGCAATAGGTGTAGATTAAGTGTTGCGTTAAATAAATTATAAAGGAATAAATTTATAGAAACGTAGGAACGGAAGAATGAACATTATAGTAGCGTAAAACGTATTGTAGGATAATAATTAAGTATAGGCTTGTAAATTAGATGTATGACAATAAATTTTGTACGTAAATCTTTCTATTAGTTGATAAGTCTTATTTTGATCAATTTAAAGGAATACACTAAATTTTGTAGTTAGTACGGAATATTGATGAGTGAATGAATAAGATGAAACAAAGGTGGAATGTATTAGTTGAGGTTTTAAGTTATTTATGTGATAAGTTACCAAAATTACAATTTTATCTAAATACAGTAATTTATGCAAACAAAAGATGAACATTTTGAAATATTACCACAGTGATATATAAAAGAAACGTTAACTATGTAGTTGGAGAATAATTGATATATTTTGAGTTGGATAATAGAAATCAAGTTATTTATATAATTAGATTTAAGATGAGAGTATAAGTATATGATTAAATAATTGGGTTTTGCGAATAAAATTTATAATTCCCAAATAATAAGAAAACGCAGAGGTTAACACTGCGAAATTTATATACTTATAAATTTTAATTCACATCCAAGCTTATTTGGAATTGATTGGATTATATAAGTAATGAAATTTGGCCAATATTTAAAGTTGAAAGAAAATTTGGATTTTATGATTTATTTTAATTTATTTAATAAATATTAAAAATAGCCATTTTTGTCACGGACTCGGATTTCGACGAAACTAGTTTCATCGGATCCGTAACGGTGAATTATAATAATGTTTCAAGTTTCGTTGCGATCGGACTTGTCGTTTGATCGTACGGACTCGAAACGTCTTGAAATTTACGCATTTTGAAATCAATTTGAAATTTTTATTTTTTTAGCATAACTTCTTCATACGATCGAATTTGGTCGCGAAACTTTTTCCATCGCGTTCAGAATATTTTGAAACACCTATTTGGATATATAGTTTTAACAAATTCGACTCCGGAGGCAGAACGGGCTTTTTGGGCCAACTATCGTTTAGCACGTTCGTTATCCGTACCCACCTAGCCTTCTTTTATCTGTCTATATATTTGCGATTATAAACCCTAGCCACTCCTTATTTTCATTTTTCTATACGTACATCTCCTTCTCAACTCCTCATTCCAATGGCAGAAAAAAACCTAATTCCCAAATTCCAAAATTTTATTTCAAAAAAAAAAAAAAAAAAAAAAAAAAATTTTGTGGATCTGCAGCAGCTTCTGGTCGCGCTTCGGGTTTCAGAGGAGAAAACCCTAGAGCAACTTCGGGTCAGGAAGAAAATGACTCGGGTCGCTCCGGGTCGTTTTGGCGAAAACTCCAAGCAAGCATCGGGGAAATGAGGCGGCGCCCCGAAGTTGACCCAGGACCAGAATTTTTCATTTTTCAAATTTTCATAACTTTTGCATACGAGCTCGGATTCACGCGCGGTTTGTTTTGCTGGGATCGTATCGGAATTTCTGACGTTTTGGCACTGGTTTGGATGAATTTGGAGACTGTCCAATTTTTGGGTTTAAATTGGATTTGAATTCAATTTAAATTCAAAAGGTGAGTGTTTTAACCCACTCACAACTACTAGAAGCTTTTATGTTTGTTAAATAAATTTTAGAAATGAATAGAAATTTATTTATGAGCTTTTGGCATGTTATTTCATTCATATCTGTTGAATTGCATTTTATTGAATGTAACTGTTAATTTAATTGATTTATTGCGTGTTAATTGGCTGTTAGAAATTTTTGGTTGCATATGAACTGCTAGTTAACAGTTATGTCAATTATCACTGAATATAAATTGTTAGATTAATAGTTGAAAATTTTAATTTGAATAAACTGCCAGTTATCACCTGTTATATATGATCATATATATAATTGTTATTGATTGATATTGGTTGATGGTTGCGATTGGATGATGGATGTTGTTGATGGATGGATGTTTATTGCATATCATTAAATTGAAAATTATCATGCATATTTCATTTTTCGGGATTGTGGTTTGAAATGATATATAACCGCAAATTTTTATTTTTAAATTGCGGATTGAAATGATAAATATCCGTATCACTTGACCATAGGATAGAAAACTATATACAGGCACCGCGGTCTATATATAACTATTTTAATGTGATTTCTATGGTTTGGATGGAATACGGTTTATAAAAATCTTAAATTTTATACTGAATAAATGTTTTCTTCCATAGTTATATGCATATGAAGTTGAAATTTTGAAATTAAAAGGTGAATAAATTTCTTTATTAAAAATGGAAGAAAATTAAGAAAATGGAGTTTGATGATTATATCCTATGTTTAAATATTAAGTTGGAAATTTTAAAGATATGATATTTATAATTGGATTTTTTTTCCAAAATATTTTGAAATGAATATTCTAGTAAAAATTGAATTTGGAAATATATATATATATATATATATTTTACTAGAAATTGAAGTCTTATTAATTATGGATTTTATGTGAATGGTCAGGATTAATTAATAGAATATTGATTTTTGAAAGGATAAAAATCCAACTTTAGTTGAAATATTAATGCTCCAAAATGGATATAAATATATATAAAATTGAAATGGTTTTGCGACTTGAAGTAATATTTTGGATTTTGGTTTAACTTTAAAAGAAGAAATATTTGGAAAGCCATGTAATTTATTTCTTTATAAAGCAACAGTAAAGTTAAACTTTTTTTTAATTCGCATACCGTTGAATATCCAAACCATTTAGTTTTGAAAATAATGGTTTTAAAATGCTATGGATTTTCGAAGAATTATGTTGAAAGTTACAAACAGAATATTGGTTACATGGGATATTAAATAATAAAAAGTGACATAATTTTTTGGAAAGGAATAATTTTATTTGGGATAAACGATATCATATTGTTTTGGGTTTTAAAAGAAGAAATGATATCGTAATATTATGGTTTTGAAAGGGACTATGTTCTGGTTTTAAAGTATAAACTATTTTAAATGACCGCGGTGTTATAATAACGATTGGTTGGCAAAGAGACCGGGATCGGATATGGACATACTCTCTGTCGATACCGAAAACCACTTTGACTAACCGTGTACGCGGTGGAGATTCCAGAATGAAGTAGGTGGTGGCGACGTTTCCTGTAAGGTAAATACGTGGACCCAACTCCCGTGAGTTGGCATAAGGTGGCTAAAACAGGAGCGATTCTCAGGCCAATGAGGTCATTCCTCTGATCGGACGCTCCTCTTCGATATTATAATTTGACTTGGATTTGATTCAGTGGCCACTTCTATATTTTGATTTTGGGGAGTTAGTCCGAGGTGGGCGGTAACTGCGGCTACGCGTTTCCACCAGCCTGGATAGCAATTGGTATATCTACCCTGGCATTGCCTAGTTGTGCCGTGTCACCTACCATATCGCGCCTTGTACGAGTTTGGTTTTCTCCCGTAGCCCGTGTGGTATCCTCTAGTGGCTTCCCGATCAGGAGGGGCTATGATATTGGACGGACTACTGGGACTATTACGTGTTAAGGTGGAAAATGTAAAGCCTTAACGCTATTTAAAAGTAAGTTTATTTTATAAATAGACACTATTATAATAGCGCAATATACTACATAGTAAATAGTTTAACGGATCCTTAGGAGATGTAAATCCCGAACATCTCTTGAGTTACTGTACTCATATTTATATTCTGTTTATTTAACTCACATAAGATATTCTAGTCTGACTCGGGTGTTTTTGTCTATTCAAATTCGCTCGGGTCAGTCCGAGCATTTCAGGATAGCAGATTTTAGCTTTGGAGGACGAAGACGAAGAATAAGTATTATGTTATATATAGTATTACACCACACTCTTTCTATTCCGCTGCATTGCTTGTATTGGTATGTGTAACTCTGATATTTATTGTAAAAGAAGAATCAAGCTTTTGTAAACTGTTTATGAACTGTATATTTGTTATTATATTTTATCCTTCCGCTGTGAGATTCTGTTTTTGTTCTTATTTCTTCTCTGTTTTTCTTATTTACCCCATAACAATCCGCCCTTGCGTATGCTTTGAATTGGCACGTGTGTTGGTTTAAAGTGTGCAAAAAGGCGGGATGTTACAAAAACCATGTACTTTTATAGGATATGGATCAAATCAAAAAGGATACAAATGTCCTGATAAAAGTGGCAAAGTTATAATTAGTAGACATGTTGTATTCAATGAACATATTTTTTCCTTTAGCAATAAAGGTATAAAAACAACTCAAAAGATATATAATCCAAAAAATTATATAGTATACCTTTTTGCCGTGATGCTCTTTATCCTGAGGTGATTGAAAGGAATGTTGAGGCTCATAATCCATACTTACAGTGTCTGTTCAACCAGGTCATGAATCACTGAAATCACCTAGCTATCTCAGTCAAACTCCTATACATTCAACACAATCGGCCAATGAAAGAGAGTCATCAAACTAACATGTACAATCACAAAATGACAATGGTCAAACAAGTACAGAAATATCACCACAGGCTAGAATGGGTCATCCAATGATTATTAGATCAAAAAGTAGAATCTTTAAACCAAAATTATATACAGCTGCATCAAATCTAGAGGAACCAGAAACCTTTGAGCAAGCTACAAGTGACAAACACTGGAAGGCATTAATGGATGAAGAATACAATGCTTTAATAAAGAACAATACATGGGAGCTTGTATACCCACCAGATAATAAGAATATCATAGGGTGCAGGTGGACATACAGGCTAAAAAGGAACGCTGATGGAACGGTGTCTAGATACAAAGCAAGACTGTATCAAAAGGCTACACATAGCAATATGGGTTTGATTTTAATGAAACCTTTTCTCCTGTAGTTAAACCAACTACTATAAGAATTATTTTGAGTATTGCTCTATATAATCAGTGGAATATTAGACAATATGATGTCAACAATGCTTTCCTGGATAGAATATTACAAGAAGAAATATACATGGAGCAGCCACAACGATACAGGAAGAACTCAAATCATGTTTGCAAACTAAAAAAGGCTATATATGGCCTTAAACAGGCTCCAAGACTCTGGTTTGATAAACTGAATGCCACATTGATTCAACTTGGGTATCAGTCTATCAAATCAGACAACTCACTGTTCATTAAAATTAACAATAAGATAAGTGTATATATTCTAATATATGTTGATGACCTTGTCATTATAGGAACTGATAAGGATGAAATTAAATGTCTTGCTCAATATCTAGACAAGGAATTCTCCATCAAAGACTTGCGCTCATTGAGCTATATTTTAGGCATAGAAGTCAAGAGAAAATCGAAGTTAGAAATTATTCTCAGTCAGAGGAAATACATTCTGGAGCTACTGGCCAAAACTAAAATGGAGAGTGCCAAGCCTCATCCTACTCCAATGATAAGCCATCAATACTTATCTAAAAACAAGAGAGAATACATAACAAACACTAAACAATACAAAAGTGTTGTTGGTGCTTTACAATATTTAACCATCACAAGGCCGGACATCTCTTTTAGCGTTAATAAAGTTTGTAAATTCATGAAGGAACCAAGGGATAACCACTAGAAAGCAGTAAAGAGAATTTTGAGATTCATAAAGAGAACAATAAATTATGGACTATCTATGAAGAAAAGCAATCATCTGAATATAACTGGATACACTGATACAGATTGGGGAACAAACCCAGATGATCGAAGATCAACTACAAGGTACTGTATATACATAGGAGACAATCCAGTGTCATGGTGTTCAAAGAAACAATCTGTCATCTCTAGATCTAGCATAGAGGCCGAATACATGAGCGTCGCAAGTGCAACTGCAGAGATAATGTGGATACAGTATTTACTACATGAATTACACATCAAATTACAAGTCCAACCAACGTTATGGTGTGACAATCAAAGCACGGTGTATATGTCGGCTAATCCAATACTACATTCGAGAGCTAAACATATCGAGATATATCTCTATTTCATCAGAGAACAAGTACAAAAGGGAAATTTGCATATTAATCACTTACCGTCTGCTTACCAGAGAGCAGACACACTTACCAAGGCATTATCAAAGCAAAACTTCACCAGATTCAGAAGTGAATTAAAAGTGGTTGCAATTCTCACCAATTCAAGTTAACTAAAAGAAGCTTCAGAGCCTCAATGGAGAAAAGTCGAGAACTTTGACATAAAGAGCAACGGATCTGTCAACAAAATTGACATCAAGGTAGATAGCAATGTAGAAAGAGCTTCGCATGACAAAGAAATAGCTCATAAGCCTACTTCAGAGCCTCAATGGAGAAAAGTCAAGAACTTTGACACAAAGAGCAACAGATCTGTCAATAAAATTGACATCAAGGCAGACAGTAGTACAGAAAGAGCTTCGTATGACAAAGAAATCACTCAAAAGCCTAGTATGATGATGAACTCTCTTAGATCTGAGCAAGTTTTACTCTAAATTTGAGTAAAATTCGCAGATCTTTGAGGCGACGTAAGAAGATAAAGACGCCATGGAAACCCTAACATTGGTTTGAGGGGGAGTATTAGGAAATAAAGATATCTCTAAAGCTACTTTAGTAAAGCAAAGGCAACGCAGTCTGGGCTATTCGTTCTTCAGCTCATTAGTAATACAGTCAGCCTATTTGTATTGAAACTGTAAATATATGATACTACTGATATCTGTAATATTATTCAATCTTTTTTATCAATAAAGATAATCATTTTGCTTCATTTTCTATGCTCTCAATATCAATTCAAATCAGTAATCAAATAACAAATTATAATCATCATCAAATTCTAGCAAGCATACAATAAAACCAAAGATTGAAGAGAAAAATATTACTGCAAGAGTTCCTAAAAATGTTCTAAAGTGCAATCAAAAGAAGCAGATCTCTGAAACCAATGATTTTCAACTTTCCAATAAATAAAAGATAAGGTATCCAAGTAATATAAGAAAGTACTAGCTTCTATTAGAAACTCAGACTTCAATGACCTTTAGTGTATGCAACTATAATATGACCATGCGCAATTAAAATAATGAATACATCAGAGTCAATATGTATTTTATCGAGCAGTATATACACAATAGTGGCGTTGAAAGATTTTAAAAGTAATTGAGACTTTTGATATTGCTGAAATGAAACTTTATTTCTATTCATGGAATTTTGTTATACAGTCATAATACAGACATATGAGAAGTACAAAGTATATATAACATTTTTAATACTTGTATTGGGCTGAGAAAATACATGCCCAGGCCCATTTATAAAGTGTTTGATATTAAAGAATGTAGCATGCTATATTGTCTCGAGCATTCTATTCTTTAATGCTGCTTCAATTTGCCCACCTCCAACCTAATTCTTTCGAAAAAATTAGGGTTTGGAGAAAAACCCAAATTCTCAGTCCGATTATCTTCAACAAATTTTAGATATGACCGGGGCGATTTACATCTATCTTCGAAAATACATCAAATCTACTCCTTATTAGTCATAAATTTGTCCTTTGTTGCACTACACCAAATTGATGATTTTGCAACATTTTGTATTTGTAAATTTTTAACACTTACAAATGTTACAAACTACTAAAAGTTAATAAGTGTTAGAATAGCTGAAAAAGCGTTGGTAAAAATAAATAATTTTCTATATAAACTTTACGACACATTACTTATGATATGTAACACAAATAAGTGTTACAATGATTGGTAAATTTGTACATAATTCATGACCAAGTGCACTTGTTTGTAATTTAGCATACGTTTCATTTCCCACACTTATCCATTCCCATTCTCATTTTTGGCCGCACTTTTTTTTATTTCCAATTTAGGTTTCTACTTCTTAGCGACTCTTTACAAATCAACGTCGCTTGAGGCGACCTAATGCTCTTCTCCACGAATCAACGATGGCGAGGCTTCCGGCAGCTCATTTCTCGCAGCGTTCGCGACACCAACCTCGAATGCGACAATTGCTGCTCGAATCGAAGTTGAGCCTAAACCCTAGTTACCCTCATCAAGAGGCAACCGAAGTACACACGTCAATCCATGGCATTGGCGCATCAACTGATGTAGGGGAACCAGAGCAAGATGGGACAATGCTTCAGGCTTTACAGTATAATCAGAATCAGAACACCACTGCTGTTTATGATGAAATCACAGTAGCAATCTACTCCTATGCTGGGATTGATGATGTGAACACTGTAAAGTTAAACTTGGAATTTGCAGAAACAAGGCAGATTGGTGCCTATTTCTTTTGAGCTTTGGGAAGACGGCGATGACCGCAATTTGGATCTTCTCTAAGACTGGTGACTTTCCTGCGTTAGTTCGTTTTTTCTTTCACTGCGTATTTTTACTGTGATGTTTACATGTACTCTATTTGAATAAGCTACAATAGAATGAAATTATTTTAACTTTCTGACATAGAAACTTTTTGATGTCTATGGATTCTTGAATTGAGTAACAAGGTATTTTCTATTTTTTACTAGGGAGCTCGTGGGAAGTATAACAAAGTCCTCTTCACAAACAATTTCAAAGTATTGGAATGGATTGTCTGTCTAGCCATTTAAGCCTCTACTGAAGTTCTAGGTAGAGATTGTTACATAGGTCATGCTCTAAGTAGCAAGGGTTGTATTGAGTGGGTCATCATGGAGGGCTCGTTATGCAATGACGAGTTGCTCCCTAATTGTGTCTGATTAATTACTACCTTTACCATATGTTTCAGCTAAGCAGGCCTTCAGTTTGATCTTGATGTCCTAAAGCTTGGAGATGAATTGATGCAATGGGTTACTTGCATGCTTGAAGTTCCATACCTATAATAAAAGGGTTTTAAGAGATGGTTGCTTTATCCAATGATTGAAAATTTTAAAGAGGGAGGTTTTCACTTTGTTCTTCTCCACAAGTAAGGAGCAAAGGGCCATGGTTAGATATGTTTGAGGTAGGGTAATGTTGTGGAGGGAAGCCCAAAGAGATAGTGCATGGATGTTTTAGAAGAAGTGGTCTAGTTTACAGTATGTAAGTGTGGATGATCTGCTTTTGTTGTTTAAAGATTGGAATGGTCATGAGTTATGAGTTGGGGTGAAAGGTGATTGTGTTATTATTTAGGTAAAGGGGTTTGATGTCTCTAATATTTAGTGGAATACCTCCTAATTTCTAGTTGGAGCTACGCATGCAATTGAAATCACCGATTACAAGCCACTGTTCTATATTCAGGTGATGACTAGGTAGAATGTTGAGGAATATATGTCTAGAGAGGTAGTGATTTTAAGCATAAACAAAAGAGATCTGAAAAGATGTGTTTGAATAGGTGTGAGTAACTTGGTAGTGTGTGTATTAATGACAGGAAGCATTTTGATAAGGGGAAAGCAATCAGGGTTCCATAGTGTCAATAGTTTGTCGTAAGGTGCATAATTGAGATTGTGGATATTGAGGTGCAATTAGCTGGAGGAGGGAGTACAAGTTTGCTTGGGGAGCTAAGTGATTATAAGGTTAAAGCAGTGGCATGTTAGTAAGGTTTGGTGGATCTAAAACTTCTTGAAAGTTGGCTGAGTTTTCAAGGCTAGCTTTATCATGTGTTTGGTTAGGTAAAGAGGGAGTATTTGTGTTGAGAAATGGTAGTATGATCAGATCAGCATCTTGTGTATGGGATTGGTTATCAAGAGTACATAAACGAGGAGGGAATGGATTATTGTAGTTTAGCATGGGAGGTGAATTGTTGCATGTGGGTGTAGTTTGGGTGTTTCGTCAGGAGCTTTGATTGAAATAGGGGAGATTGTTGTTAAGTGTAGAATTTAGTGTGGTGGGGTTAGATTGAACCAAAGTAGATGCATATTGTCTGTGTTTTCAGTTTTTGTTGTGTCATGGTTTAGATTAAGGGAAGAGGTATTTATGTGGTGAGTATTAGTGGTGGTCGTAGGAGGGTTGATCAGATGTGGTTCAGTTAATGGTAAGGAGGAGATAAGTGCATGATCATCTTCACGTATATTGTTGAGAATTGCAAAGAGGTTTGGAGATATTAAATCAACAAGTGGGATTAAATTGGAATTAGTTTGCATGGTAGAATTAATTTTGCATAGGAGAATGGTTTCAAGATTGCATGGGGGTTTCGATTGGGAGATGAGTGTATGTTGTTATGATTAAGGGGAACATGAGGATAGATTGAGTAAGAGACAGTGGATAGTGGAGGAGCAAGTGGGATGGTGAATGGCATGAAAAATTAACATTGTGGCTTATTGCAAATTGATGAGGGAACTTGATGACTTCACCTTGCACTTTTGAATTATTAATAATATCATCAAAAATTATGACCTCATGATTACGATTTCCTTTATCATTAATCATTATCAGCAGAAGTAGGAGAACTTGTGAATGATTTTTGGCTTGTTTACTTTTAATTTTCCATTTTGAGCCTGAATTTTGTGAGTAGTTATTGTAGCTTTACCTTGAACACTCTTTCTGTTTGGCTTTATAATAACTGGCTCATGCTTAACATTATGCATTGGTTGATGAGATTTGTTATGGATGCACACTTGATAGTCTTTAGGGTATGAAGTAAAGTTAGTACATTCAGAGATAGCATGCCCAAATAATCTGCAATGCGAGCATATTTTTGACATCTAATCATATTCAATTTGCACATCATGGCAGTTTTACCCTAGCTTAGCAATGCTGATTGTTTCGGGTAGCTCTTGATAAGTGGTATATGTAAAGATCAATGTAAATGATGATGCCATCAAGCTGGAAATGGACCCTACAGCATCTTTACTCAAGGAAAAGCACCATGGAGTTCTTATTCTGGTGTCTAGCTCTGTACAGAGCTATGCAAAGTCAGCACAGAGGCTTTAGAATACCTAAGGAAGGTAATTTACATTGCAAATCAACCATACATTTGAAATTTAGTAGTTATAGTTGCATTATACATATGTAGTAAAGAACCTTTTTTTTCCTTTTTTTAGGACATTGGCAATTATTTATTTCTTGGGTTTTAAATCCAACACCTCTAGCGACAAGTCTACCTAGGTGTCTTACCGCTGGACAAATGATCACTGGTTGTAGTGAAGAAACTTATTAAATGTCATATTCTAGCAGGACTTGTTTAAGGTTTTGATGGCTAGTTAAGAACCCTGCTTTAGATTGACTTGTTTTATAATAATTTCTATATCTATGCTGGGACCCGCCCATCGTTATTATGCCATGTATCAATTGTAAATTTTTAGTTTGCATCTGTAGTGGTATGGAATTTCATAGCATCATATAATATGCCATTATATTTATAGAATTGCACAAAAGGTCTGGTTCACATACTGAAGAATGTATCAAATAGTCCTTATGCACCCGAGTATGACATTTCTGGGATCACAGACCCGTTTCTGCATATTCGAGTGCTTAAGCTTATGAGAATGTTGGGTCAAGGCGATGGTGATTCTGGTGAATATATGAATGATATTCTTGCACAGGTTAGTTTCCTCTAGTTCTTTGCAATTTCACCATTTCTTAACGTTGGACGTTTGAAAGACAGATCAAGCAGTGGAAATTTGAATGTTCATTATCTGTTGAAACACAGTGTATGTATTTGCAAACCAAAAATATTGACTGTTCATGCTATAGTGATAATTTTCCCAGTAAAAATATTTATCAATTGACGCTACTTATGACATGATTAATACATCTGAGTTCACCAATGCGCCTAATATGATTATGTACTAACTTTTTACCCTTGCCACAAATTGCCACAAAGACCGAATAAAATAAAATTGCTGGAAATGCAATATTATATGAATGTGTTGAAACAATAATGGGTATTGAGGCTACTAGTGGATTGAGAGTGCTTGCAATCAATATTTTGGGAAGATTTTTGTCAAACTGAGACAATAATATCAGGTTTGTCCTTTTGCATTTTCAAAATAAGTTACACAAAAGGGCATCCACTGGTTGAAGATTTGATGTTTTAGTCAGTTATTTCAAGGGTTAAAGGCTAGAAGTGTTTGAAGGTTTATATATTATTATACATGTCAAAACAGTTTCATATTTTTGTTTGAACTTCAAATATTTAATTATCATATTACAAACAAGGTATAGGTAGCCAACTTGATCTATTTAGATATTGACAGCATATTAAATCTATGTTTCAAATTTCCACTTAAAGATTTTCTATGTCCCAGTTGCTAAACATGCCCTTAAATTAACTAAACCGTCCTTGAACAATTGAAGTTTGAAGAAAAACCACAAAAATTAAGAGTTAAAATATCTACAATTTAGCCCTGCCAGCTATTTGTCCACCAAAGTTCAAAATTCCAGTTTCAGTTTCCATTTTGCTCATTTTAGATTTTTGGATCGGAAGTTCTAGAAATTTCAGGTACTATTTCATTTTGGATTTTGATGTTTTTTTTATAGAAACACATTAATAGATAATACATACTTGTATTTACCAAAATAAAATATGTACTATACACACACATATTTATTCAATTATTGATTTTTACTATTTTTTCATGTTATTTTTGCCGAATTGGGTTGAAATTGATGAGCGTATCATAATTTTTTCTCGAAATATACGATCATGTGCCCATTCTTTTGATTGTATTGTTTGATTTGTTGTTTTTTTTGTTCTTTTACATGTTTATTGTATACCTACTACAATGCATCTGCACTCATGACCACCTACTACTACCGTTCACTTATTATCGATCCACCATAATTGAATTTCTATAGTTTAAATCCATTCCGATCCGATCCGATTTTCAAATCGAATTAATTCCGATCCAATTTTTTTTGGATTAAAATGGATAATCAATCCATGTGCATCCTACATACAACTCGCCCTTTTGGAATCATAAAAAGTTATAAAGTACAATCTATTTGTATGTTGCAAAAAGCACGGCTATACATACCACATTTTGTATTGTCTTTTACCAAAACCCAACAAATAAAAATGCATTTTATTTCCTCTCTTTCTTTGACGGAATTCAAATAGCAATAGTATACCAAGTGAAATAATAAAGTTCAAAATCTTCCTTGTCCTCGACCAATCAAAATGTAGTCAATATTCATAGATTTATGATAAATGCTTAAAGTTGACTTTGATGATATTAATTTGAGATATCAATTATGTAAACTTTTCAAGTCAATTTCTCCATATAAGTAAATTTATTATAGTTTAGTGGTAGTCAAATTTCAACTATAATGTTTTGTAAAAAAAATGCATTCATATAGTATTTCATAAATTTGTAACTGTAAAAGTAATTAAAATGTGATGTATGTATTATTGTCTTACAGTATGTGCACTGTTTACATTTGTAAAAAGCTTACTGTTTGCACTTTGAAAAGTCAAGCAACAACATCAAACTGCAGATTGTTTGCTTTTTAAAATGCCGAAATCAAATTCACATCCATATCTAAAGAAAGATAGCAAATTACAATTGACTGGTCATAAAAAAACATTTACATTATTTGTATTCACATGTCAAAAACAGCAAGATCTGTTTGACATAACAAATTGAACAAAATTTAATATTTATTTGTATAATCAATAATATAAGATATATCATAGAAGAGGCATGATGAAAGAAATGACAAGGGAAAAAGAAAAGTGTGCATTATTAAAGAAGAAAAACGCTGACTCATCATATTATGGACCTGGAATATAATTTTAAATTGGTGCGGGGTCTGGTATCATATCAATAAAAAATTAGGACAATACCTTTTTCTTTTATCTAAAATTTGATTTGCTATACATGCATAAACATATGTGTGAATGAAACAATGTCAAGCATGTTTGCTACTATTCAAACAATGCTAATAACTTGTGTACTACAGATACGTTGCACTGAACATGCTGATGAAGGCTATTTCAGTTGATTCTCAAGCAGTGCAGCGACACAGAGCCACAATATTAGAGTGTGTTAAGGTGATGTATTTTTCGTACATTATTCTTACTATTATTCAATTTTCTACTTATACATCCTTTAGTGGTTGATAAAATTTGTATCATTGTCCATCATTTGGAGCAAAAAATTTTAGATACCTCAATGATATATTTTCCCCCTTTGGCATAATATTACTTCTATGAACTGGAAAAACTAATTATTCTGCAGGTTTACTTTGCAGTTTACAAGCTTAATTTGATCTTCAAGGTATCTATCAATAAGATATTTTCTTCTTAAGAGTATCATTATATCTTCCTCATGGCATCTTCTAGTGTTCGATGAGGTTAGTGGCGGTGTGGAAGTGCTTGTATGTGTGGCTCTGGTGTGTCAAGGTGTTTGTTAGGTAGGGAAGGTGATGGTCAGGTTGTTGAAGTGCGATCAAGTTGTGAGATTCTGATGTTAGCAATTTTAAGAAGAGGAGGAGATGACAATGAATGTTGTAGGCATGTTTGTATAAGTAGATGTGACTGCTTTTAAGTAGGGAAGAAGTTGATCAGAGGTTATGAGTTGATGGAGCAGGTTGGTTTATTGGCAGTGGTAGGGTGATGTTTTGGGGTTTGTTGTTGGCAATGCAAGGAAGTGTGCACAGAAGTGATGTTGCACTTGATGGTTCGTATAGGTGATGTGTGCAGGGAGGTGAAAGTTTTGTATTTGTGGTGAAGAGGGTTGTAGCAGTTATGTATATGGCAGCTGGCAGTTAAGTCAGTGGGAATTTTGAGGTAGCATGCACTGGAATGTTCAGGCAGTGCAGTGCAGTGTATTATGTGAAGTATGAAGTGTAGTTGCAAGTATGCTGGTGGAACTCGGTGAGATGAATGAATGAATGTAGGCAGTTTATTAGAAGTGTGGGTTTATGTGGCAGCAGTTGTATATATGAGAAGAAGTGATGGCAGAGTTTATAGTTGTGATAGTTGTGATAGTAGTGGATAGTTATGGATGGCAGAAATAATGATGGCAGAAATAACGATGTAGGGGATGTTGAGATATGTTGTGATGATGGTGAAGTTTGTATGTAAATGGTGGAGCTGCAGTTTTGTCTTTGCAATATCTAAAATTATATTTATTAGTAGCTTGTATTATATTGGATATTTAAAATTAGATATGGTATTGTGTTATTTTGAAATTGGAAAGTTTGTAGCTCATATTATAGTATTATCTAAATATGATATTGTTGCGTTTGAGATATGGAAGCATTTTAGACTTCATATTGAATTGATATGATGAATTATATATGATATGGACATCATCATTTATGATATATTATATTCATTTGTTTTAAGAATTTTATATTAATTGTGTATAAAATAGTGTAAAAACATAATTTCAATTAGTTACGCATATGAGTGTTACCAATATTTTGAGTTAATCTGATCTATTTTAACTTCCTTTCTTATAGATCTAAAAAGTTGAAGTTGTGATAATCGATTTGACTGCTTTCCTCTTTGTTCAGCTGTGATTGGGTGGTGATGCGATTGAATGGATCTTGTGGGTTTTCATTGTTTTCCTTATAGATTTGCGTAATCGAAGTTGTGATGAAGTTTGGCTTGGCTGCTTCAATTTCAGTTTGGTTGAAAGTATCAATTTCATCCACTTTGAGCCTTTACTTGAACAACCTGAAGCTCTTTTTTGACAGTGGTTTGGTCAATAGATCCGTGGTTTGGTAAGTGGAAGATATATGTTTAACATTTAACTTGTTGCTTATAACCAGCTCTCCGACAAAATAAAGATCTAGCTCCATATGCTTAGTTCTGGAGTATAAAACTAGATTAGCACTGACTAGAACTGTACTTAAGTTGTCACACCATATTGTTCTTTGTTCCTTATGTTGATATGAAATTCACTTAATGATTCAATCCTTATTATTTTAGCAGTAATATTGGCCACACTTCTGTACTCAGCTTCTGTACTTGACTTGAAAATTGTTGATTGTTTTTCTAAGCACCATGACACTGGATTTTTACCTAAAAATATGTAGTATCCTGATGTAGATCTTCTATTATCAGGGTCAGTTGCCCGGTCTACATCAACATACCCAATGATATTTATGGTTTTTCTTGATTATAGTACCAATCAAGTTTTGTCGTCCATTTTAAGTATCTTACAATTCTTTTGACAACCTTCCAATGTTCATCTAAGATATTTTGCATGAATTGACATAGTAATCGTAGCACATTACAGTGCCTCCACTATACTTCTGTATCATTTGTCATTTGAAATTGCTTCTCCTTTATGTTTGGATAAATGTGTGTTGCTTGCCATAGGCGTTGAAAGTGAATTGTCTTTGTCCATTCTTGCTTTGACTAACAGTTCTAAAATATACTTCTCTTAACTTAAGAAGTTTTTGTCATTTTACATTCTTTTCACTTCAATTCCTAAGAAGTAGTTGAGACCACCAAGGTCCTTGATTGAGAACTCTTTATTTAAATGTTCAGTGAGCTTATTGAACTTTTTATCACTGCTGCCTGTAATAATGAAATCATCAATATATATTAGAACATAAGTGGTAGCAAGCTTACAGAATTTTGTGAATAAAAGTTATCAAATTTTGTTGATGTGTAGTCAAAATTTCTCTTTATTTTATAAGTCCATTTGCATCCAAAAATATTCTTGTTTGTTGGTGGAGAGACCAGTGTCTAGGTTTTGTTGTCAATTAAAGCATCATACTCCTCTTTCATTGCTGCTCTCCATTTGTCATCGTTCATTGCTTCATAAAAATTGATTGGTTCACTGGACTCTATGATTACATTGTATTTTTTGGTTTGAATATTCCACTTTTTGCTCTAGTTATCATATGATGCCTAGTTGTATCAAGTGCTCGCTGCTGATCCCTATGACTAGCTGTTGTCTGCCCATCATCAATAGATGATTTTGAATTATCTAATGATTGGTGTGAGGTGGACTGCATGTCAGCATCTTAATGTGATGGCTGAGTGGGTAACCGATGGAAATCATGTTGATCACATGCTGATTCATCTCTTGGGGATGTGTTATCAGTCTGGATGATCTCCTTCTAAGGTTGTCTCATTATCTCATGTTGTTTGAGTATATCAGGTGTAGATAATTTTGGATTGTATACCTTTTATGTAGTTTTGATACTTATGTTGCCAAAAGGAAATATTTTTTCATTAAAAAGATGTCTAGATATGTAAAAAAATTCATTGTTGTCTAGACATTTATACCCTTTCTTGTTCAATGCATACCCTAGAAATGTACATGGGGATGATCTAAATTTAGCTTGTATGCATTATAGGGTCTTAAATATGGTAAACATAAGCATCCAAATACTCTTAAACTTTAATAACCAGATTTAACACCATATAGCATTTCCATTAGGCTTTTGAGTTTTAAAACTTTAGTTGGGAACCTATTAATTAAATAGACAGATGTGGAAAAAGCATCTGGCCAAAATTAAGTGGTAGTGATGCTTGAGAAAGTAAAGCAAGGCCAATTTCTACCGTTTGTCTATGTTATCTCTCAATCAGCCCATTATTTTCAGATGTATATGGACATGATGTTCTATGTAGTATTCTTTCTTTTGTAAAAAATCTGAGTGGTTGGAACTCTGTTCCACTATCAGTTTGTAAGATTTTTATCTAATTGCCTATTGTTTTTCAACATGAGTTATATACTGTACTACTGCATTGCAAATATCAGAGTTGGATTTTAAAAAATAAATCCAAACGTATCTAGAATAAGCATTAATGAATAAAATATAGTATTTGTACCCATAATCATTGTTGATTGGTGTTGGACCCTATAAGTCAGTAGCAACTAACTTCAAGGGTTTGTTGTATTCAGTATGTGAGTCTGGAAATGCAAGTTTATGGCCTTTTCCCATTTTATAATAAGTGCACATATAAGGTATTGAAATTTCCTTAAAAGAAATGTCATTACTATTCAAAACATGCTTTACAATCTTTACATTTGGATGACCCAGTTTGTAATGCCATATAACAATATTGTCATCACTTTGTTTCAATTCAGAGATGTTACTACGTTTTTCTTTAAGTCCTAAGCGTCTTGAATTTTCAATGCTGAATGTGTACAGTCTTTTAGATTTCTTACGCTAGAATAAAATTTCTTTTGTCATAATATCTTTAACTAACAATATTTTGGATAAAATTCGAAAAAGATATTGTTGTCTTTGGAAAATTATGATACACTCAATAAGTCTTTTCTTATTACGGAAACTCTCAACAAATTATTGAGGTATAACTTTCTTGTGCTTATAAAACTTGCATTTCCAGTGTGTGTGATATTGATAGATTTCCCATCACCCATATGCATAGATTGTGTACGTTTGTACTCCTTGTTGCCCAAGTTTAAGTAGTTCAGATTGCTTGTCATATGATTTGTAGCTTCAGAATCAGGATACCACATTTCATCATTTATGTCTTCAATCTTGGTAGTATCACTGTTTGAATTTCAGATTGATTCTTGTTATCTTGCTGGATCATGTTAACATTTGGTTGATAGTTTCTTGCATTGATCTGCTGTGATGATGTGTACTTTCAGTCAAATCTAAAGTAACCATATTTTGCTGAATGACCTTGTCTCTCACATATCTGATATCTTATCTTGTTGTGGTTGCTGTACCTTCCACCTCTTACTTTAAATCTGCTTGAATAACCACCTCTTTGACTGTTTGATTGATTCTTAGCATTGTAATTCCTTTTCTTGGTTTTTGAATTTGTTATTACTAACAAAATTAGCTGAGAAGTCTAAAATAATGGGTTTCTTTTGCTCTATTCTGCCTTCGTGAGCAAGTAATATGGAGTGCACATATAGAATGGTAGGTGCGTTTCTTTTGATGAGATGACTACCACTATAGATTCATTATCTTCATCTAGACAATTTAGTATTGACAATATTTGCTCATAATCTGATATTTTGTGACCTGCTGACTCTAGTTGACCGCATATCATCTTAATCTTTGACAAGTAATCTCTTGCTAGTAGATTTTCTTTTTTCAAATTATGCAACTTTCTTTTGTAAAACATAACTTTTTCAACAGATTGAGTGTTAAAAACTTGTTGAATCATTGATCAGATTTCATTAGCACTCTTCCATCCAATTAGTTGTGGCAAAAGATTTAAACTTATGATAGATAATAACCAAGAACTTTCCAGACTACCTGGTCTTTAATGTGATGTATATTCTTGATTGATTATGAATTTTCCATCCTTATCGACCACATATCTTGGTGGTGATATTAGGGTGCCAAGGACATAGTTTTCCAATCCAAAGCCTCTAATGGCAGTTTCTATCTGAGATTTTCGAAGAAGGAAGTTTGTTTCATCAAGTTGTACATTGATAATCTGACTTTTTTGTTTGATCAATGTTTTGATGATATCTTATATTGCAGATTTTTAAGATGTTGCTGATGTTGTTCTTGGTGTTGATGTGGGTGATAAGTTTTCTTCTGACATTGTTGTAGTCCAACAATGCAGCAGCAAATCTGAGAATTAATTGCCCGAAATAGAAGAATTAGAGGATTTGATGCAGCCATATGACACTTAATGATGAAGACTGCTAACAATGGCTTCTTGGCACGACACATATAAATCTTGATACAGAAAACTGATGAGAACAATGACTTCTTGACTAACCTTGACATAGACCCAGGTATGACCGTAAATGAGAAAGTCAGATGAAGAGAATCTTGAATTCTCTTATGGTAAGGGAATTTACAGCCTATCTCAGTGATGATATTAGATATGATATGATAATGGCATGACAATTCTTATTTGATTGCTGTTAAGCATGAGGCAGCTCTAATACCATGCAAAATGTTAAAAGTAATTGAGACTTTTGATATTGCTGAAATGAAAATGTATACCTACCCCTGGAATTTAGTTATACAGTCATAATACAGATATATGAGAAGTACATAGTATATATAAATTTTCAATACTTATATTAGGCTGAAAAAATACGGACCAAGACCATTTATAAAGTGTTTGATATTATAGAATTCAACATGTTATATTATCGCGAGCATTCTATTATTCAGTGCTGCTTCATTAGGCATAAACTAAGATGCATAATATGTAATCAGAATCAAGAAAATATTGGAATATTATAACCCAACAACTCTTAGAAGCCAATGAACTGAAAATTAACTACTAATTTGATCTACCTAATTTAAATTATGAACTAGAAAACTAATCAACAACATACTCAACCGGCATACTGCCAATAAAAACTCACAATATCTCACTACTGCAATCCAAAACAAAGAGAAACGTAAACTCACAAAAATGGTTTCTTTTAAGATAATAGTCTTACTTCTTACAACAGGTTTCTAAGTATGTTTGTAGTGCATACATACTCCTACCTAAGTATAGCTATTGAGCTATGTGGCCCTATGTTTTATGAAGAGGGTGACCCACATGATCGCAATTTAAATTATGTGAAGAATCAACTCTTTTGACATATACATTCAAAATCTTTGCACATAATCCAAACTTCTATGGTTACTTTCTATGTCATCTGGGTTTCAATATGTATTGTAAACTTGCATTAAAAGGGTACACACATTGGAGAATGATTGTCCAAGGGCCATGGCTGCACAACTTAATACTACCAATGGATTGTCTCTCCGTTATGAATATTACAAATCTATCCAAATCAATCCAAATCTACGGCGACTCCTACCATTTTCCCCGAGACTTGACTCAGATGTCTGATGCATTTTGTCAGACGTCTAAGGCAGCACCTGCCTGTTTTTTGACCTGGGCTTGATATGAAGATTTATGATATTCGAAGGGGCAATTCTAGAATTTGCCTAGGTTTTCTATTCTTTTATATAAGCTCTCTTCAAGTTTCAGAGAGGAAGTAATCTATGTGACAGAAAAGCGACTGCTAGGGTTTTTAGCCTCCACCAATTAAGGTTTTATCTAAAACCTAATTTTCTTTAATTCTCTTCTCCACAAATCAATTCTATTTGAATTATTGATCATTTGTAATTAATCTATTGTACTCTTCTCAGTGATATCAATAAAAACCTCTCTCCCAAAGTTGATGTACACTAATAAGATGTTAGTGGAACCACTATAAATTAGTGTATGATTTATTTTTCGTTATTGCTTTGATTTCTATATTGCTTGTTTAGGGATTGTGATCGGATTTGGATTGGTTGAGATTTAGATTGTGTTATTAAGTGGTTTTTTTACACTTCTTACCATGATCTCGTTTTTCTGCTATGCATTGGGGTTTTGATTTGAGTGGTCTCGAGTTAGAATTTCGTACACATTTAGTATCAGAGCATTGGTGTTGGTAGGTGGTTGTAGAAATGTCGAAATCAAATAACACCTCTAGTAGTTCCTCAATGGGTAATCCAAGTGTTGTAGCGCCTTATGTGCGTGGCTCGTACGTAGCTTCGGGATCACAACTGATAACCGATAAGTAGAATGGAGATAATGATTTTGAAAAATGGCAATGTAAGATGAAAGTGGTTCTAAGGAGGAGTCGGGTACATCGGGTAGTGTTTGACACATATTTGCTTCCAGCAGATGTCTCAAATGTTGAGAGAAAGGAAATGAAAGAGTGGGCATTCACTACACTTCAACTTGCGATGAGGGAGAATGTTATCTCTGAAATTAGTGGTGAGACTACCGTTAAGGGTATTTGGGACTAGTTGTAGGAGTTGTATATGAAGAAGTCAATAACTAATCGCTTGATCTTATTGCAAACTTTCTTCACCTATGAAATGAATGAAGGTACTTCGCTAAAGGCGCACTTGAATAATTCTGATGATTTGATAATGAAGATGAAGGCAGTATATTTGAAGATTGAGGAAGAGAAAAAGGCAATGATATTGTTGTGTTCGTTGTCGGACCGTTGTACGGGTTTCTCAAATAGTTTGATCTATAGCTAGGATACATTGACTCTTGATGATGTAAAAACGAGTCTTCTTAGCGAGAAGTTGTGGGATCAAATGAAGGAGTTAGGTGACGGAAGTAGTGGTGCTATTAGTAGTCATGGTTTATTTGTGGAGAACGAGAGATAAGTGAAGAAGGAGAACCGTGTGGTTCTAAATCAAGGAACCTCGGTTGGAGAGGAAAGTCGGAGGAAAGAAAGGGCAGTGCAATATTTGTAAGAAGCCTGTTCACTGGAAGAATGAGTGTCCGAAGAAGGAGAAGGCAAAGAAGAAAGTAGCATCTTCATCAGTAGCGGTGGAGAGTGGATTTGGTGAGGGATATGTAGATGTGTTGTCGGTGGTAACCTTGGATGTTTCGGGTAGCGAATGGGTGCTCAATTTAATGGCGTCTTATCATATGACGCCAAATATAAATTGTTTTTCTTCTTATGTCGACAAAGAAGAAAATTCAATTGTTTTGGGTAATTTTGATATTTGTAAGTCGAAAGGCATTGGCTCCATGCAAATTTGGATGTTTGACGGAGTGGTTCGTACTCTCATTATTGTGTGCTATGTTCCGGGACTTAGGAAGTCTCTTATCTCTTTGGGGCAGCTGAATTTTTTAGGTTGTAAAGTCACTATTAAGAGTGATAGCTTGTGGGTTTCCTAGGGTGCTCTTATGGTGATAAAGGGTACTAGGACTCATGGTGTTTATTTGCTTTAAGGATTGACTATAGAGGGTGAAACTTGTGTAGGAGCTGATAGTTCTCATGGCTTGGATGCGACTAGGTTATGGCATTTGAGGTTAGGTCATGTCTCAGAGAGAAGTTTAGATACTCTTCGGAAGAGGTAGATGATCGATGGAGAGAGTTTCAACAAGCTAGAGTTTTGTGAGGAATGTGTCATAGGGAAGCAAACTAAAGTTTCATTCTACGAGGGAAAACATGATTCGAGATGGGTTCTTGAGTATGTTCACACGGATGTTTGGAGACCAGCACGGGTAGATTCTTTGGCTGTAGCTCACTATTATATTTCTTTTATTGATGACTTCTCGAAAGGTATGGGTATATGTAATGAAGGCCAAGTTGGAAGCATTTGCAAAGTTCAAAGCATGGAAAGCACTTGTTGAGAATGAGAGTGGTAGTCAGAGGCATTCTACTACACCGGGAGATCCGTAGTGGAATGGTGTTGCGGAGAGGGTGAACCGTACTCTACTTAAGAAAGCTCGATGCTTGAGATTGACATCGGGTTTGGCTAAGGGATTTTGGTCTGAACCTTTGTCAACTGCGATTCATATTATTAATAGAATTCCATGCTCGGCTATTGGTAACAAAATTTCAAAGGAAGTGTGGAAGGCAAAGAGCATTGACTTGAGTTATCTTCGTGTGTTTGGTAGTCCGATTTATGTGCATAATCCAGGAAATGATAAGCGTGAGCCTAGAGCTTTCAAAGGAATTTTTCTTGGTTATACGTTGGAGTAAAAGGCTATCGGATTTGGAATCCGAAAACGAAAAAGGTTATGAATTCTCTTCATGTTACTTTTGATGAGTCGGGTTGTTCAAGGAGAATAAAAGCTCACTGGATGTTCTAGATTTGGTTCATGGTGAATCAAAAGAGAAGGAAGTTATTTCCATATTTTGTCTAAGGAGTTGAGAGAGCAGAGTAGTTGGAAATGCCTACGGGAAGGATGTGGTTGATGTTACATTACATAGTCCACCTGATGCCTCTAGTAGTGTTGGTGATGTGCATGATTCTAGAGAAGATTCAATTCAAGGTGGAGTCGAAGGGAGTTTGGGTGATGGGATTGCTAGTCGGGTGGGTCGTCGTACTATAAGGCCACCTGAAAGATATGATGTTTGGAACTATCTTATCTTTTATGTTAATTTGGACTATGCTCTTCATGTAGTCCAAGATGAGCCGATGGACCTTGATGACATATGAGTCGAGTGATAGCTCGAAATGGATTTGTGCCATAGAGAAAGAGATGCAGTCATTGTTGAAGAATCAAACCTGCTATTTGGTTCCACTTTCTAAAGGAAACCGTGCTATTGGGTGCAAATGAATATATAAGGTGAAGGATGATGGGAGATACAAAGCTAGGCTAGTGACTAAGGGGTTTGCACAGAGGAAGGGGAAGGAGTGTGACGAGATAGTCACACCGGTTGTGCGCTATACTTCTATCCAGATATACCTTGCTATAGTTCATATTCATGACTTGGAGTTGGAGCAATTGATGTGAAAACCACCTTCTTGCATAGAGACTTGGATGAAGACATCTACATGGAGCAACCGGAAGATTTTATTGTGGATGGTAAGTTAAATTTGGTTGCAAGTTAAAGAAATTACTATATGGATTAAAGAACTCACCTAAACAATGGTACAAAGGATTTGATCATTTTATGCTTGAACACGGTTTTGATAGTAGCATCAAGGATGCTTGGATATATTTCAAGAAATTGAAAAAAAGTCGTTAGGTGTATTTACGCTTGTATGTGGACGAGATACTCATTGCTTCTAAGGATAAGAATGAAATCAACAAATTAAAACTGAGTTTGAAATCGGAGTTCGATATGAAGGATCTTAGAGAAGCAAGGAGGATATTAGACACGGAAATTGAAAGGGATCGAAAGCCATTTGAGTTGAAATTGAATCAGGAGGAGTGCATTAAGAAAGTGCTTTGTCGGTTTAGCATGGAGAATGCAAATGAGTCAGATACACCTTTACCTTTTCACATGAAGCTTTCGAGTAAGACATCACCAATCTTGGAGAAAGAAAATTCTTTTATAGCAAAGATGTCATATGCTGGTGCGGTTGGAAGTTTAATGTATGTCGTGATGTGTACAAGGCCCGAAATTGCAAATGCTGTTGGGATAGTTAGTCAGTATATGGCTAATTTGAGAAAATTGCTTTGGGAAGAAGTGAAGCTTATATTGAGATACTTTAGAGGTACTTCATCTTATGGTCTTGTTTTTGGCGGTAGTGATGGAATGAATTACAAGTTGGTTGATTATTGTGATTAGGACTACGCCGGTGATAGGGGTCGAAGAAAATCAATGATGTGCACGTAAATGTGCACATTTTTATCATCATATTTATTCTTTTTAAATTAAATAAATGATCATATTGGGTATTTTAACTTGTTTAAACCAAAATTCATATTATTTGAAATTGTCACATATTCATCTTCATCCAAGGGCAAAATGGTCATTTTTGTGCGTATATTAATTTGAGAAAAATTAAGTGAAATTTTTTATATTATTTTGTAGAAAATTACACTCAATTACAAGTGGGTTAATGAAGGAAAATGCATGCACAAAATGAATATAAAGGAATGAAGATGGAAATAATTCAAAGTGAAGAACATGGAGGACCCCACCTACCCACTACTTAATGTACAGATTAAAGGCTAATGCACATGCTAAAAGATATTTAAAGCTTCATGTACATTTAAGTGGGGGATTATTAAAGCTAATGATAACTTGGCCACCACACTTCCTCCAAGGGCATTTTGGGTACTCCCCAAAAATATGCATTAGGGTTTCTAACTTGTATAAATACCCCTTATGTTTCATGTAGCCATCTTCCTCTTAGTTAATTAGTTTTAGTTGAGAAAATAAAAGAAAGCTCTCTTTCTCTTTTCATGGCTACTTAGCCATTTTTCTTCATGTATTTTTCTTTTTTTTATGCAATGTTATTTAGTGTTTCCTTTTAATTACATGTTCATTTTCTTTTATTGTTTATTTTCTTTCATGTTCAGGTATAGATCTCTTTTATTTTATGCAAGTAGAATAATTTTTCTTTTCATTTTGCTCTCTTTCTCTCTTCTTGTTTAATGTTATTTTCTACATTTGTTCATATGATAACAAATATGAGAGCTTAATCCCTTCAATTTAGGGGTAATGAAGCTCTCTAGTATGTAGATCCAACATTTTGATGTTTATGCTCTCTTTTTGCGCTTAATGAGAATGATTGAAGTGGTTTAATGATGTTGTTTAGCTTTGAATTTGATAGCCTATGTTGTTCATAACAAATATGCTATACTTAAACAAACAAAACACAAATTGCCTCTTCATTTACATATGATTATGGCAAGGAAGTAATTGTTGAAATTAAAATTTGATGGCTTATATTTCTAATTAATAGTTAACAGGTCATGCTTAAAATATATTTTGCTTTCAACTTTGTTGTCATATTTTATGAGATTGAAAAGTGTATTGGTGGTTGTGTTATAGTTTGATGGTTTATATTGAGCTAATTAATAGCAAAAATATACCATACTTATGATAAGCACATCAACTAATTCACTAATGACTAGAAAAGAGAGATCATAACTTCAAATTGTTGATTTATGTGATCCAGAGAGTGAAAATTGCCTCTAAATTGTCTTAACACTCTCATATTTTTATCAATTTTCTTTTGCTTGTTTTTATCATTTTTTTTAGCTAATCACTATCGACTTCGGTATAATTTGATTGAGTAGAATTTTAAAATCATCAATTCCCTGTGGATCGACCCGTATTCGCCGCGTGCTACATTCGTACACCGTGCGCTTGCGGTTATTTTTATTTCAAAATTCGTTCGACGGTTTTCTAAACCGATAAAATTTCCGTCGACGAACAAGTTTTTGGATCTACATTTTTTTTCATGGTTTATTTTTGCTTTAAAATAAAAAAAAATTAAAAAAAAATCCCAAAAACAAATTTTCTTTTGATTTATTTTTAAAAGAAACACTATAAGATAAATATATGGCTTTGGTTTATTAAATTGAAATTTTTGGAAATTTATCTGTCTAAACAAAAATAAAAATGAAATTTGATTACAAATAATAATGGTTTAACTAATATATAGGAAGATTCATACGTGTTAATTATGAAGTATATCCTAATTGAAAATCTTTGTTTTAAAAAGTGGTTGATTTAAAGTAAAAGATATAACATTTTTTTTGTCTTCTTAGTTAAATGGTGCTAAGATGATTTTGCAAAACTCTCTCTCTCTTAAAAAATAAAATAAAAATAAAAATAAAAACATCCAAGTATTCACTCTCATTTAAAAGTCCCCACGGTTATGCATGGGTGAATTACTTGGAATCTTTGATTATGTGCTTTCATACTCATTTAAAATTCCTCACGGTTATGCATGTATGGAACACATGTTAAAAAAAAGACTTAATAAAAACCACCTACGGTCGATAGGTGTATGCACGAAAGTGTGTACACTCGCCATGCTTTGTACTCCCCTCACATAAGCCCGAAAGGTAGTGCATGGGTGGTATATCTGGCCTCAGTTTACCTGAGCTAGGTGTGTAATTTTTCTTGCAAATAATGAGAGAGCAAGCAATTGAAATCCTAGCACTATTTTTACTTATTTGATTTGATTTGTTATTGAAAAGAAATGAAAATACCACTTTGATAAACTTTGATAATCAACTAAGGACCCATTTTATAATTACACTTTGTTATCAACCGAAACAACAAGTTAAACTGTTGTCTATTTGTTATGATAACTTGATTTTTGTTGGAAATTTTGACGAGTAAATGACATAAATTTTCAAGATAATAACCAAAACCTATATTTAACTTATTCGTGTCAATTTAAAAATAAATCCTTCATTTGTAAATATTTTCAAAAATTTGCATTCATCTCTTTGTAAATAAATATTGCATTTTGTAAATATTTTCATCATGCATTTGGATTTTGTGGGTAGTATCCGCTGAAAACCCTCACGAGACAACACTCGTCCTACTGGGGACACCCAGAGGTTTAACGGCTTGTTGCATACGCTCAATGCAATCGTGCTTCCTTTGAAAATGGATTTATCTTAGTTTCCCTTTATTCGAGGACGAATAAAAAGATAAGTGTGGGGGCATTTGATGTGCACGTAAATGTGCACATTTTTATCATCATATTTATTCTTTTTAAATTAAATAAATGATCATATTGGGTATTTTAACTTATTTAAACCAAAATTCATATTATTTGAAATTGTCACATATTCATCTTCATCCAAGGGCAAAATGGTCATTTTTGCGCGTATATTAATTTGTGAAAAATTAAGTGAAATTTTTTATATTATTTTGTAGGAAATTACACTCAATTACAAGTGGGTTCATGAAGGAAAATGCATGCACAAAATGAATACAAAGGAATGAAGATGGAAATAATTGAAAGTGAAGAACATGGAGGACCCCACCTACCCACTACCTAATGTACAAATTAAAGGCTAATGCACATGCTAAAAGACATTTAAAGCTTCATGTACATTTAAGTGGGGGATTATTAAAGATAATGATAACTTGGCCACCACACTTCCTCCAAGGGCATTTTGGGTACTCCCCAAAAATATACATTAGGGTTTCTAACTTGTATAAATACCCCTTATGTTACATGTAGCCATCTTCCTCTTAGTTAATTAGTTTTAGTTGAGAAAATAAAAGAAAGCTCTCTTTCTCTTTTCATGGCTACTTAGCCATTTTTCTTCATGTATTTTTCTTTTTTTTATGCAATGTTATTTAGTGTTTCCTTTTAATTGCATGTTCATTTTCTTTTCTTGTTTATTTTCTTTCATGTTCTAGTATAGATCTCTTTTATTTTATGCAAGTAGAATAATTTTCCTTTTCATTTTGCTCTCTTTCTCTCTTCTTGTTTACTGTTGTTTTCTACATTTGTTCATATGACAACAAATATGAGAGCTTAATCATTTCAATTTAGGGGTAATGAAGCTCTCTAGTATGTAGATCCAACATTTTGATGTTTAAGCTCTCTTTTTGTGCTTAATGAGAATGATTGAAGTGGTTTAATGATGTTGTTTAGCTTTGAATTTGATAGTCTATGTTGTTCATAACAAATAGGCTATACTTAAACAAACAAAACACAAATTGCCTCTTCATTTACATATGATTATGGCAAGGAAGTGATTGTTGAAATTAAAATTTGATGGCTTATATTTCTAATTAATAGTTAATAGGTCATGCATAAAATAGATTTTGCTTTCAACTTTGTTGTCATATTTTATGAGATTTAAAAGTGTATTGGTGGTTGTGTTATAGTTTGATGGTTTATATTGAGCTAATTAATAGCATAAATATACCATACTTATGATAAGCACATCAACTAATTCACTAATGACTAGAAAAGAGAGATCATAACTTCAAATTGTTGATTTATATGATCTAGAGAGTGAAAATTGCCTCTAAATTGTCTTAACACTCTCATATTTTTATCAATTTTCTTTTGCTTGTTTTTATCATTTTTTTAGCTAATCACTATCGACTTCGGTATAATTTGATTGAGTAGAATTTTAAAATCATCAATTCCCTGTGGATCGACCCGTATTCGCCGCGTGCTACATTCGTACACCGTGCGCTTGCGGTTATTTTTATTTCAAAATTCGTTCGACGGTTTTCTAAACCGATAAAATTTCCGTCGACGAACAAGTTTTTGAACAGAGAAGGTATGGAATGCACTATGAACAGACAGTGAACAGAAATTGCATATTTCACCGTTTCAATCAACTTCCGAATATGTCTTCACACTTGGGGTTACAACCATAAGTTGAAGATCAGGATTGCAGACGGTTATTGCTTTATCCACTACAGAGGCGGAGTTGATAGCCGCGGTAGTAGTGGCCAAAGAGGCACTTTATCTTAAGCGATTGTTGTGTCACTTGGGATTCGAGCATGATAGTGTGGATATTTGATGTGGTAGCCAGAGTGTTATTCACTTGGCAAAGAATTTGATGTTTAGCTCACGGACTAAGCATATCAAAGTGAAAGAGTCATTTCTAGTAGCTATGGATGAGGATAAGCAAGTATATCTTCGGAAAGTGCACACAAAGGATAATGCGGCGAATATTTTCACTAAATCATTGCTTGTTGGAAAGTTCGATCTTTTCTTGAATTGATTCACATATTGAAGTTCTAGGTGCCACACTGTGGCACGGTTGAGGAAGGAGCTTGGTTGGAGATGAGGAAGAGTATCGGCGAGAGATTGAGGTTCTATCTTCTTGGTAAGTGCTAGTCTTTGGTGAGATAGGATTGGATGTTTTAAACACTTTGTTAGCGGGCGGGGGCTTTACCTGAGCTTGTTAATGGGTTCATTAGGCAGTGGCTTTGCCGGAGCTCATTGGAAAAGCATTCATGTTTGGTTGAAGGTAGATAAGTGATAATTGGAGCTATCGGTTGTTGTCGATGGTATGAAACCATTGGAGTTTGAGATGGATATAGTGTCGAGATGGATTGTTGAATTTTGGCGATACTATATAGAGAATTGAAGGGGTCGGAAGTAGCTTGGTGATGGAGAAAACGGTTCGCAAATCGAAGCTCGGAGGAGGCAGATATGACAAAGAAGGTGGAGTAGAGCTGGAGCAGCAACGACAGAAGTTCGAGAGAAATGGACAGACGTTTGAGGCTTCAGCAAACCTGTTCCAGAGACCTATCACAGACGTCTGTCACTTTCAAAAGAGGTCTAAGGCTCCACGGTGAATTTTCTCGAGACTTGACACAGATGTTTGAGGTTTTTTTTCAGACGTCTGAGGCGACACCTGTCAGTTTTCCCGAGACTTGACTCAGACATCTAAGGCATTTTGTCAGACGTCTGAGGCGACTTCTACCTATTTTTTGGCCTGGGCTTGATATGAAGATTTATGATGTTCGAAGGGGTAATTCTGGAATTTGCCTAGGTTTTCTATTCTCCTGTATAAGCTATTTTTGGGTTTCAGAGAGGAAGTGATCTACGCGACTGAAAATCGACTAATAGGGTTTTTAGCCTCCACCAGTAGGGTTTTATGTAAAACCTAATTTCCTTCATGTGACGACCAGACTTTCTCACTACAGAAAATCGCATCATATTGAAGAAAGAAAGGGATAGAAAAGAGAAAAGAAAGAGAAGAAAGAAGAAACAACATCAGAATCTCAATAGTAGAACGAAAAATTATATTAATAACATAAATATTACATAGTTACAACCATTATCAGAGTTACACAGATTACACATCACATACTAGACAGCTATAAATACCTATCTAGTTATGCAACTCAATACAATACAAGGAAACTACTCAGAAAAACCAACACAGCGGAACACTATATATAACTATAACGCAGAAGCCTCCTGCTCCATTGCTACTCTAGAATTCGTCTAAGCTAACCTGAATCCCTTGGCTACTCGTAAAAATTTGAGTACCCAAGTGTTTAAGAAAACAGAAGATAAACTCAAATGGGTTTGGTGTGAGTAACAGGTTAAGGTTGCTTAACTTTGAAAAAACTTTGAAAAGAAAGGTGTCACGTAAGACTTCCTACACACAAACATGGAAAAGTTTTTACCTTACGCTAACCAAAACATTTGATAGGAAATCCAGTGATATTATAATAGGTCCAGGGTTTTCAAGTAAATATGAAATAGCCGAAATTGTTACATGATTAAATTCCAGCTACTATCCACAAAAGTGGGTAATACAATCAAAACCGTTGGCACTTATTGGATTTTGGATTCCATACAATGGCAGGGCTACTGGGGTACCGCCCGTCATAGTACGTGGCCTAGATCACCGTACCAAGGATTACTCCCAATCCCCTACAATACAAAGCCGGAACCATCCCTTACTGGACAGTCCCAAACAAGACAACCTCGCGGTTGGCGTACATTCCAACTGCCCACACATCCGAAATAAAAAAGGACTTCTCGAAAGGGGAAAATCTCGTCCTACTTGGGCATGACCCACTTAGCCTTGCTATACCTCCCCTATTTTAGCCATTCCCGGTTGATGAGGCATGAGGCTACAATTACCTTTAAAGAACATATTTCTTAGAATGCTCATCGTCCACCTGACGATATTCTGAAAGCATTCAATCCATACAAGTTCGTTCCGGGTTCGAACGAAACCGCAGGCATTATCTCGTTACACTCATTTTGGAATCACCCTCAGAGTTAACGATGATAACCCTTACACTCTGAATCTTCATCTCGAATCTTAAAGTACCACCCCGTTAAACTCGTATTGGAATCACCCTCACAGTTTTAACGACGAATAGTCCTTACACCTCGAGTCTTCACCCTTCACTTGAGATTCACGGCCTATCGTAAATTTGGATCGATGTGGTTTTCGGATATCCAAATCTGCAAACCCGATCCCGGTCTCATCGAAATCCAAAGCATATCTTTTAGGGCCAAATTGTTTTAAATTTTTAAAACAATTCAATTCTACTATCTCTATATACACAGATAGATAATTCATACACCACAATTGATAATCAACATTATCATCACAACAGATAATCCATATTATCAATCACAAATCGATAATTCATATTATCATCACAAATAGATAATTCATATTATCATCCCAATGCAACCAAAGCATCCATATCACACAGAATTACTTATCTCATATCTGAGAACACAAACCACTCAAGGCAACCAATATCATCCATTCATATATAAGCAATGATTAATAATCACACCAAATATAATTAATTTAAAATGAATTAAATTAATTACATCATTTCTAATCAATTTAAAGTGAATTAAATTAATTACTTCATCAATATAAATCTTGCTTACATAACCATTAATTAATTACAAATTAATTAATTAATTATCCTCTAATCAATCACCTTAATTAATCACCCTTGATTAATTATTGCTTAATTACATTCAAGTAATTATCCTTTAGTTAATTTACATATTAATTATACTTAACCAAATACAGTAATTAATCTTTAATTACTTTGCAAATTAATTAACTAAAATTAATTACATTACTTCTTAATTAATTATATTAGTATATCCCTTCATTTATTAGTTATTTCCAAATAAATCCATTCTAAATTGCATCATTAATTATAATAATTAATGATCACTAATTACATTTTCTATTTAAATTAATTACATTAAGTAATTAATTTTCAATTAAACCATAATTGCTAATCACCCTTGATTAACCTCATTCAGTAATTAACTACCCTTAATTACTTCACCAAATAAGTTGATTACTCCTTAATTAATTATCTCTAACTAATCCCTTGATTAATTTTACAAAGTAATTATACTCAAATTACTTGCATCATCAATTCACTTTCAATTAATTACATCTAGTAATTACCCATTAATTACTTTCCTAAATAATTTCTCTTCATTAAATTACACTAAGTAATTATATTTCACAAATCATCAAATGATTATTCTAAATTAATTAAACTGAATTAATTAACTTTATCTAATCAAATTAAACTCAATAATTACAATGAGTAATTAATTCCTTAATTACTTCCATAAGTAATTATACTTAACAAATTTACACAAATGATTATCTTTAAATTAATTAATCTATTTAATTACTAAAAATTAATTACATTAATTAATTATTAAATAATCCTTAGTTAATAACCTTCATTAACTATTAACAATTCATTAATTTTTTTTTCTAAAGTAATAAACTTATTTTAATCATTATTGATTAGAAATTATTTAACCATTAATAGCCCATTAATTAACCCCTAATTATTTAATTAATTGAGTGTTAACTGTAACTTAATTAATCCTTTATTACTTGATTAATTAATTACTAATCATTAATTAAAATCTGATCTTATTAAATTAATGATTCTTAAATTACAAGTTAATTATTCTAAGAATAATTAATCTTAAACTTTTAAGTTTAAAACCCTTAATTACTTTAAGTAATTATCCATTTCATTAATTTATTAAGTAAATTAATTATCCATTTAATTACCCTAATAATTAAATGAATTACAAATCATTAAATTCTAATTTAACTTTAAGATAAAATCTTTTTCTTATCTATGGTTAAATTATCACTCACAAATATATTTGAAAACGTTCATTTCCAAATTTAATTTCAAAATTCATTTTAAATTCAAGTTTTAAAATGAAAACCAATTTATCTTCAAAAAAATTTAAAATCAATTTAAAAACTTTAAATTTACATGATAAAGAATACTTTCTCTTATAAAAGGAATTTTACAAGAGTTTAAATCAAATTCCTTTTTAAATTCAAAACATTTAAATTTTACTTTATCATTCAAAATTGTTAAAATACTTAAATTTATAAAACTTAAAATTATTTTAAAACAAAGATTCAAATTTAGATTTGAATCAGATTTAAACTTTGTTTAAATCATCCCTTTACATTTCAAACTCCAATTTAAATTCAAATTCCTTGAAAAACACTTTTAAACACTTAACCCTTTTAAGGTTATTTAAACAAATTTGAATTTAAAAACTTTATTCATTTCCAGCTAAGATTCAAATTAAACTTGAATCCATTATTTAAAATTAGATTTGAAACTTATTTTAAATCCTAACTTAATACTTTAAATATCAGTTTAAATTTTGAAAACAGGACAGGGTTTCTAACCTGTAACAAAACTAACCCGAGCCACACATAAATCACTCGAGCCTAACCTAACCTAGCCCGAGCAAAACACTAAATAACTTGAGTAAAACTCGAGTAACATTTCCATTTTGAATTCAATTAAACTTAAGTACTGTCAGGTTCTACAAAAACTTGTATCAACAATACACCCGAGCCCACATAACAATTACTTCAAGACAAACAACCCAAAGCTTCGAGTATCTCTCGCAACTGACACGAGAAAGCTCGAGTACTCTTCTTCCCTAAATCAACAGCGGATAAACATCATCTCTTCCATGTACATGGACCAACACCGCCGCCAACTCAGACCCCTCGCGACGACTTACGCAAGTCGACGATGATTCCCCAACTCAATTCCGGCCCTCAAAACAGTAGCAGCAGCACAAAATCAAAATCGAGTATATAAGCTAAAAACTGGAACAAATGTCGAAAACCTGGAAACACCTCAATCACATGATTCCAACCACCAGAGTGCCTCCGGCCACGACTTCTTCCACACTCTATCTATCACCTCCCTGAATCTGGGAAAGCTTGGTCATCTCTAGAAGTCACGTCGATAAAATTTCTGATCAACAGAAAAACTAGGGTTAAAAACGTAAATTCTTAACCACCATCGCCTCAATGCATAGATCCACTTCCAACTATTTTTCCCCGATTCTCCTATCACCACTTCATCACCAAAGAAGTGGCTGACCACGCCGACCACCTAGATCGACAGTTACATGCCAAAACATTATTCCTGGTCAAACCAGAAATGCTCAATCATTTTCAAACTAAAATTTTTTATTTTAGTTTTAAAATTCATGTTTTAGTTTAAGTAATCGATTTATAATCTTAGATCAATGAATCTAGAAAATTAAATTTTTACTTACATCAAGTTTATTCTGTTATATTTTGATTTCCAGAGACACTACAGATTTTTTTCCTTTTTAAAATAAAATTTAAATTTTAACTTATGTTACAGAACCACATTTTGTTTGAATCTTAAATCTTAACACAGATTAGATCAAATGAAATGGATTTTTAGCAATTCCTGAACCTGGAAACTTAAGAACAGAAAAACTAAGTCACACAGCAACATGCACTACTATATACATTCATATTATACCAGCAATGAACTTGTAAATGGCATACAAACATGCTTATTTCTAGAGTAAAACAAGCAACTAGATTCATACTAAATTTTTAAAAGAGTGATGTTACTCACCAGTATTAAAGAACAAAGCTTTGCTCTTTGATTTGAAAACAGCTTTTGATCTTAAAATAGCTTTGAACTTGAGTTGCTGTAGTTTGCTTTTGAATTTAAAACTGCAGTGGCATGTTTGGTTTTTAAAAATTTCAAGTTGAAGATGAATGTAGGCCTGGTTGTTGTTTCAAACAGAAGTGAAGGAACTACAGGCTTTTGAGTTGCAGAATGATGATCAGTTTCTATCTCCAGATTTTGAGAAATGGGTTCAGGTTTATATTTTGATTTGCATAATGAATTTCAGGTTAATGATTTGAAGAGGGCTACAGGTGATTGATTTTTGGTTTTGAAGATAATTTCAGATAGTTGTAGTTTGATTTGGTTAAAGGAAATACTAATTTTAGATTTGTTTTTGAGGGGATTTGTAGGATTTTGTTCTTGAGCAAAATCCTCTGGTTTTGAAGATAATTTCAGATAGTTGTAGTTTGATTTGGTTAGAGGAAATACTAATTTTAGATTTGTTTTTTGAGGGGATTTGTAGGATTTTGTTTTGAACAAAATTTTAATAGTTTTGAAGAAGATTGATCAAAGATTTTAGATTTTGGTTTGAATGTTGATTACAGATTTTCAGCTGAAGTTTTCTTAAGTTTTGAAAAAGAATAGAAAAAGAAAATGAGGTTGAGAGGCAATGTTTATATAAGCATAAAATGATTTATTTAAACAAAAGAAAAAAAACAAAAATTAAAAATGACACATGTCTAATATAGTAACATTTGTCATCTTGGAACAATGTTTACTTAACACGTGTTATTTAAGTGTCTTAAGGGATTTACACTTGTAATTTAAATATTTTATTTTGATTTAAAATTGTTCATAAAAGCTCTTAACTTAATTTATTACTTCTTATGTGTGTGTGTGTGTGTGTGTGTGTGTGTGTGTGTGTCTATATATATATATTTCCCCCTTTTTTATAGAAAAATAAAAAAACAAATTATAAATAAAAGCTTATCCAAATATTTTTAAGTATCTATTCTTTTGAATTTCAAAACATTAAATTCAAATTTAAATTAAATTATAAAATCCAATTTAAAAATCAAGTTATATATAGATGCATATATAACTACCATTAAATTTTGAAAATAACAAATCCTATTTCTATAAAATCTATTTATGCTTATAAAACTTGGTATTATAATTATTATTTGAAAATAATAAATTTAACAATTTAAATAATTTATAAAAGAGATTATAAATTACTTCTATTCACTCAATAAATTAAAATCATATGTAAATTGTATTTTAAACTATTATATATATAATTTCAAGCAATATTTTAAAAGAAAATAAAACAAAGCTTTTGTGTTAATATAATTTAAATTCATATTTAAGTTAATTAACTATAATTTTAAAACAAATAAGATATACCTTAAGTATTTACAAACCATATAGTTATTTATGAAATTGCTTTGAAAAACTAAATGTTAAATTTAAATCAAAATTTCCAATTTACCAAAAATAAATTAGAACTAGAAAATTGCTTTATTTACTAAATTCCAAACCAAAGCTTATCTATTTACAATATATACAATTATATATATATATATATATTATAAATAGAAAACAATTTATTAGCTTTAAAAAGATATAATCTACCGATTTAAATATTTATTAAAAGAAGATTATTAAATCAATTCAAAATTTTATAAACAAAAATTACCAAATCAATTTAATTTTAACACGGATTATTAAATTTATATTGCCAAAAATTCCGGGATATAACACTTCAATTCTCTTCTCCAAAAATCAATTCTATTAGAATTATTGATCATATGTAATCAATCTCTTGTACTTTTCTCAGTGATATCAATAAAAGCTCTCTTTCAAAGTGGATGTATACTAACAAGACGTTAGTGGAACCACTATATATCGGTGTGTGGTTTATTTAGTTATTGCTTTGATTTCTATATTGCTTTTTTTGGGGATTGTGATCGGATTTGGATTGGTTGAGATTTGGATTGAGTTATTGATTGGTTGTTATTACACTTTTTACCAGATCTCGTTTTTCCGCTATACATTGGGGTTTTGGTTTGAGTGGGAGTTAGAATTTCCCACAATAGATACCGTATTAGGTCCATTGATTCTTGCTAAACCTGGCATGTCAACTTCCAGTCACCAGCCATGTATAGTCAGAGATTTCCCATAATATCTCACTAGAAGTAAAGCAAAAGTTAACAAATAGATGGAATATGACATCGCACAGGATGCTACTTATAAAGTATATACATTTTCTATTGAGTTCATCCTCAAGACTTGGTTACACCTACGAGGCTTCAAAATATTGTAGCAGCGATACGTACAAAAGTGGTGATTCATACAACCATTATTTCGGTCACCTCAAATCTCAGCTTAATCTTGGTTATACTAGTGCATTAGCTGCAGATCTAGGCATTTAAGATTCTACTCCATGCAATTTTGGAAATGATAAGTGCATAACAAAAATTTGGGTATTAGAACCCTGTGCAGATCTAGGCATTTAGGCATTTAAGATTCTACTCCATGCAATTTGGGTATTAGAACCCTGTACAACGAGTACAAGTTGTGCCATTAATAGTTGATCAATTGCGTGTAGGAACAACAGATGGTTAATCTAGTGCTCCAACGTATAAAAGACACTAGAAACTAGAAAAAACAAGTTTGCTTCAGAGATATCATCGTATCAAATGTTCGAGTAAGTGTCCAGTTTTAGATCATTTGTTAAAACCCCACAACAACATAAAACATGAAAAAATATTTAACTTTTCAAGCTGGCATTTTAATATATTACTTTTTGGTTTTAAGATATTCCATATGATTTTAGAAGTGAATTCAAGGATAGGGGAATTACTTGAAATCTCTATCAATGTATCATGTCAATTTTTGAAATGTTGTAAGGATTGAATATTGAAATTTTAACTGTTATAACTTTTGGCAAATGAACATTTCCATTCACATCTATAAATAGAGCACATATTTCGAAATTTTTACAGAAACCATTCATTATTAATTCTCTCACTTCTCTGTGCTATAACACTAATCACTTGTGTGCTTTAAATTCAAAAAATATTGCAGGTTTACACTGCAATTCATATCTTTTAATTTGCATTTCAAAGTGGATCAAAGTTTTTCATGTCCAAATCATTTTAGATATGTTTTTCATCTTAAACTTCACGCATACAATTTCAAATATGTTTTGGATATTTGTAAGGTTGATGTAATCCATTTATTTAAACTATTTGGTTGAGCTTGTACTTCTTGAACGAGGAATATATTGCATTGGTGGTAATTGTATCTCTATGTAAGAGATAGCATGCAACCGATGTGTCGAATCATCTGGGAAAAGGTTGTTGTTGAATATGCAAGTATATGATATTTTTTCGACCATAATAAACATATATATATATATATTCATTTAAATGTATTTTTTATTGTACTATTTTATTTTTCACATAATTAATAAATATTTGCTGAATAAAATAAATAACATAGAACTTAAATTCAAACAGATGTTTTATTCAAACAAATATTTATTACAATTTTGAATAGTACAAATTTATGCTCTCACAATGTATATAAAATTTCAATTACAATACATATTCAATTTATCCAACTATCCTCACTACATATCGCTCATTCACTCGTATTTTATCATCAACTCTATTCCAAATTAAATCCAGCATCTGAGCGATCTGCAAAATAAACACTGAAGCGGTAAAATTGAAAAAGAAATAATTTTTGCAGTGTAAAATAAACTGTATTTTAAAAATGTTATTTGCCCCTGTTATTTGGATTGTTCGTCATCATATTTATTTTGAATTCATCATACACGAACAGCGTGTGACAAGCACAGTGCATCACTGTACATGCCACAGGGCCGTGCACACCGAAATACAATTGATAAAAATGCAGGGACAAGTGAGCACAAGGTCAAGCCCAAATCAAAAGCCGGGTTCAACTCAAGTGAAATAAATATTAAGTCACAATATTGAACATAAGGTCAAACCCGAGCTTTAAGCTGGATTCAACTCAGGTGCAATACAAAACTATGGGTCAAGATACATACAACAAAGCCTCGACTAAAAATTCGAATGTACACTTGAACCCAGACTGGTCAGAGAAACAAGTAATCAAGTCAAGCTACAATATGAACCAATGGCCAGATTCAAACAACAAAGTGCACTATAAATTGATACAAGACTTCAACACATGACAGTGACCAATGTAATCAATTGAGGCTACAAACCAGATTCAGACTCAAGTACAATGCAACAATACCAAAGTGAAGCCACCAATGGAACCTGACTCGAAGCAACGCAACAGTGACATGAATAAGTATGCAACAGAGAGATGCACAAAGTAAGGTCAACATACACAATGCAGAGGTGATGATCATTACAAAAAGGCAAACTGACCAAATAAAGCAGTGGACACAAAGGCTACTACATGATGCAGCAAATTTTACATAAAACAAGACAGCATCAAGAAGCCGAGACCAAACTTCGAGTCAAGCAGTGGACAAGGAAACCAAGTACACAAGTGAATGACAACATGCAACAGGTACATAATGTCAACCAGAAGATATATACAATTGCACCGAACCATAATGCATCAGATGTCCAGACCTAACTACGTGCAATGCAATAGGTGTTCAAAAATGCAAACCAAACGAGACTAAATAAAATAGAGGCTCAAAGCATGCATATGGTCAGGAAAAATGAAGACAACAACATCGAGTATGCTAGACCTCATATATACTATGTACATGTCTCAATCAAATTCAGACAACATAAAGTATGAATGCAACGACTAGAGAACAACAACCATGAAGTCGAACAAAGCTTCATCAAATACGTGGCGAACAGAACATAAACGAGTGAAACCAGAGAAAGGTTGAAAATACTACAGAGCATAACAAAGTCAAGTAGCAGTTTTGAACAAATACAGAGAAGCCGAAGTTGTAGCATAAAGATCGGAACCAAAGTCAAGATTAAATGCCACAAAATCAAAGCCGTAATGACCAAGGAAAGCCAAAGTCAAAGCCATGATAACCAAGATAATCAAGCAAGCAAAAATATACGAATTGAACAAGTCAGAGAAATCTCCAACATTCAATCAAAAATCAATGGCCGAGCTTAAATTAACAGAAGAATTCAAAAAATATATGTGAACGAATTTATAGGACTTCGAATCCTATTTAACTGTTAACACCATCGGCAGATAGTTCATCAAGTTCAAGCAAGCTAGTCAGTAAAGCAAATGGCATAAATCACATACCATTAAAATCGAACTCGATCAAGAAGCAGCCAATGCTAAGCATTGAACAATCGATCAATAGAGCAACGCAAAAACATCATTTGATTGATTAACTAAAGTCGGCGGTTTCTAATTTATCAAAAGCCCTAATTTTCGAGCAAAGGAAAAGAGGAATGAACGCCATTTTTTCCACAAGGAAAGAGATACCAGGCTGAAAAAATAAAAAGGAGAAGAGGGACATTTTTTATCAACTAATATACTTATTGGGCCGGCATCTTATAATCTCTTTTGGGATTTAACTTAAAAAAATTCGGGTTTTGATTTTTTAATTGTTTTTTAATTTGTATTTTCCTTTTTAAACTTTTGTAATTTCTAGTCGTGTGACTAGGGGACGAACTACGGTGGTTTCGCAACTCAGTGGCTAAATTATGGTAGGGTTTTGAGCGTAGAGTTAGGTTAGTCGATAGCATGCATCGGGAGTTTACGTATGTAAGCATCTGACTACTTAATTTCTAGTAGAAACAATAGGAGCAACACGTAGGCAGGGCTTTGTCGAAGCTGGGTAAATCTGTGTCTTCTATTTTCTGCTTTTAATATTCTGCTATTATCTGTGTTGCCATAATTCTGATATATTTGTGTTTCAATTATTTTATATAAACTTCTGCAATAATTTTTATATTTAATAGTATCACCCTATTCACCCCCCCTCAAGGGTGAAATCGACCCTACAAATGGTATCAAAGCTAGGAACAAAAGCCATTTTTATTTAAAAAAATTTGATTTTTTAAAAACCAATTTTTGTTTTAAAATTTTGAATTTTTAAAATGGCTTCTTTTAATACCTTTTGTTGAGGGTCAGTCCATAGTCGGACCACCAGTGTTCAATGGTGAATATGCTCACTAGAAAAATAGAATGAATTTTTTTCTAAAAACCATTGATGCGTAGAATATTATTGAGATAGGTTATAGAGCACCAACTATAGTGGTAAATAATCAGGAAATGGATAAACTGATGGATCAATGGACAGATCTAGAAAATAGACTGTAGAATGGTAATGCTAAAGCTATGAATTCTATTATTTTCTCATTGGATCAAATTGAATTAAATCATGTCTCACATTGTCTTGCAATTCAGGAAATATGGAACACACTCCGAAGTAACATCTCAAGTCAAAGAATCTTGCCTTACCATGATGAGTAGCAAATATGAGAATTTCTCAATGGCCAAGGAAGAAAACGTCAAAGAGATGTACGGACAACTTTCCAATATCGTATACAAATCAAAAGCTCTTGGAAAATCATACACAGAATTGGTAATAGCCTGAAAAATCCTCAGAGTCATTCATTGATGTTTTGAAGCGAAAGTTACAGCCGTTCAAGAGTCGAAAGATTTGAAACAGATCAAAATTTAAGAACTCATTTGAAATCTCACCACTTATGAGCTAGAGATGAAATTCAAGGAAGAATGTGAAGGAGGTGATACTCAAAAGAAATCAATAGCTCTTAAAGGAACAACCAAAAGTGATGATTATGATGATGATGGAGCAGCTGAGCTGGCGTTACTAATAAAAGGATTCAAAAAGTGAAACCGCGAATACGAAAATCTAGCTCTAGATCAACAATTGAAAAGAGGAATAGCCAAAGCACTAGACAATTCAGACAAGCAAAAGATCATTTTCCACAAGTGCAATAAACCTGGCCACATCAAGCCTAATTTTCCTCAGAATTGACATGGCCAAGAAAAGAAATCAAAAAGGAGAAGTTTTGTAGCTACGTGAAATAAAAGTGATGATGATAAAAGCACTAGCAGTGAGAGTAAAAGAGCATATTTGTGCCTTCGAGGTGATATAACTGATAGCGATGATGATGAGCCAAGTGAGGTATCAAAACTTACTTGCTCAAAATTACTTATATATATCCATGTAGTAAATGGATGTTTTGAAAGACTCGGGGAGAAATACGCTAAAATTGAATCATAAAGAGATATTTTGATAGATTTAAATATTTTCAATTGGTTAAAAACTATCAAAGCAAGATCCCTAAGTGTGATAAGTGTCCATCACTTGAAGAAGAGATTAAAAAATCAGAAATTAAAATTAAATCACTTGAAAATGAAATTCTGATTTTGAAAGAGACTGAAAACACTAGAAGAGAAAATTCTATTAAAAAGTGCACTCAATTATTGAACGAAAATGAATCTCTCAAAAATCAAGTCCAACAATTTTCTACAACTTTAGGAAAATTTTCCAAAAGTGAAAAATCATTGAATATGCTATTAGGAAAACAAACTATTAATACTGTTAGACAAGGACTTGGGTATAATCAATCTGAACGTGCTAGAAATGTAATTAAACAAGTCAATTCCATGTGCACAATTTGTAGAAAATTTGGACACAATCAAAATAAGTGTTGGTATAGACCCAAACACGTGAAAACTATTTCAATTTGGGTTCCGAAAGGCACGAATATAAAATCCCTCAAAGTTAAACAAATCTGGGTGCCGAAAGGAACATATATAAATAGTTTTAGGTCTCCACAAACTTTTTTTTCAAAATCCTCTACCACTAACAACCATGGACCTATAAAAACAAATAGATCACAAAAATCTTCTCTCGTGTAGGTATGTTGGCAGGCTAAGGAACAACAACAGTGTTATCTGGATTCTGGTTGTTCTAGAAACACAACGATCGACAAATCAAAGTTCCTTAGCCTAGTATAAAGGTGGAAGAATCATAATGGGAAACAACGAAAAATTATCGGCAAAGGTAAAATAAGTAATGGTATATTTATCTTGAAATGTGATAATCTGCACCATAATTTAATTTAATTCAGCCAGTTATTGTTGGAGAAATGAATGCTAATTTTGATTCTTACTGTGACGACCCGCTTTTTATCCCATAGAAAGTAGTATCGTCAATAAGAAAGAAAGGGATAGAAAAGAGAAAAGATAGGAAAGAAAGAACTAAACAATATCAGAATCTTACAGCGGAATGAAAAATTATATTACATCACATAAGATATTACATGATAGTCATCATACATCAGAGTCATACAGCTTAATATATAACACATCAAACAGTCACAAAGACCTGTCTATCATACAATTCAAAACACAACAGAGCTACAAACACAGCGGTACCACAATATCTATATAAGCTGAAGCCTCCTGCTTCAAGTCTCCTCTAGAATTCGTCAAAGCTACCAAAATCCCTTGGCTACTCATAAAATTTTAAGTACCCAAGAGTTTAAGAAAACAGAAAATAAACTCTGGGTCAGACATGGGTCTGGTGTGAGTAAACAGGTTAAAGTTGTTTAACTTTGAAAATCATTTGAAAAAAAAGATATCTTGTAAGACAACGCCATAAATAAACATGTCGGGTTTTTACCTTACGATAACCAAAACATTTGATAGGAAATCCAGTGATATTATAATATTGTCTGGGGTTTTCAAGCAAGATAGAAAATAGCTGGAATGCTTACATCTCACGTTCCAACATAGTTGGGCACAATCAAAACGTACGACACTTATTGGAGATTAGATTCCACACAATGGCAGGGCTACTGGGGTACCTCCTATCATAGTACCTGGTCTAGATCAAAGTACCGAAGATCCACCCTGATCCCCTGCGATACAAGGCTAGAACTACCCCTTATTGGATAATCCCGAATAAGATAACCCTGCAGTTGGCGTGGCCAATCGCCAACTAAGCCGAATAAAAAGGACCTCTAGACAGGGGAAAATCTCATCCTACTTGGGTGCTACCCACTTAGCCTTGCTGCACCTCTCCTATTTTAGCCATTCCCGGTTGATGAGTCTTGAGGCTAGGATTACGTTTTTAGAACACAAATCTTGGAATGCTCACCGTCCTCCCATGACGATGTTCTAAAATCATTCATCCATACAAGTCCGTTCCGGGTTTGAATGAAACCGAAGGCACTATCTCCGTTACACTCGTTTTGAATCGCCCTCAGAGTTAAACAACAAATAGCCCTTGCACTCTGAATCTTCATCTCGATCGAAGGCACTATCCCCGTTATACTCGTTTTGGAATCACCCTTAGAGTTAACAAAAATTGACCTTCCACTTTGAATTCTTCATCTTGGTCTTCACTTGAGATTTCACGACCTATCGTTTAATTTGGATCGATGTGGTTTTTGGATATCCAATTCGGAATCCGATCCCAGTCTCATTGAAATCGAAAACGTCGTCTTAAGGTCTAAGTTGTTTAAGTTTAAACAATTCAATTTATATTTCGAATAACATATTTACACAGCAGTTCAACACGGATATATAATCTATATTATAACAGTTCAACCATAGGATTTCATATCACAGAACACCATATATCAGAGATATCAAACAATTAAGGCATTCGATATAATTCAATCATCCATAAGCAAGATTAATAAGTTGTACATTTCCTAATTAAATTCATAAATTAAGTTAATTATTTTCATTCTTTTACATCTTGCTTACTTCACTTTAATTAATTACAAACCACTATTATTTAATTAATGAAATTAATTAGTCATCCTTTAACCATTCATATTAATTAATTAACCTTTAATTACTCACATTAATTAATCATACCATAATAATTACATTAATCAATGATCCTTAATTAATTACATTAATTAATTATCCTATAATCACTTACATAATTAATTATCTTTTAATTAATCACATTCATTAATTATCCTTAAATCAATAACATTAAGTTATTAACTAGCCTTTAATTACTTACATTAATTAACCTTTAATTAATTTCATTAAGTAATTAACTATCCTCTAATTACTTATACTAAGTTATTATACTTTATTAATTGCATTAAGAAATTATAATTAATTAGTTACCTTAAGTGATTATCCTTAATTAATTAAACTAATTAAGTATCTTAATTTAATTACATCAATTAATTATCCTTAATTAATTAAGTAAATATACTTTAATTACTTTTATTAACAAGACCTTAATTAATTAAGATAAACTATTTACCTTAATTAAACGCTTATTTATCATTAAATTAGATGCTTGAAAATAATTCATACAAAAAAATTTGAGAACTTTTTGAATTATTAAAGTTAAATACTCTTACTTTAATCAAATCTTAATTACCTCATTAAATCACATTTGCAAAACATTTAGAAATTAATTACATAATTAACCTGCTATATAATTACTTTTAAACAAATAATTTTAAACATTTTAATTCTTTGAAAACTTGTTAATACTTTGCTTTGGAAACTTGGTAACATTACTTTTGAAAACTTATTTATTTTAATAGAATTTAAAAACTTGTTCACATTAGTATACTTTAAACCTTGGTTTAATAAATTGCCTTTAAAACCTAGTTAATATATATTGAAAACTTGATTAACTAATTTTACCTTTGCTATAAAACCCAATCAAGTTTTCTTTTAAAAATCTAGACATGAGTTTCTTTAGTTTTTTTTATAAAACTTGTACATTTTCTTATTTTTAAAACAAGTTAAACTACAAAACAAAACCTGAGCCTATCATCAGAAACCCGACCAAAATCCCAAGCCACTCGCAAGCTACTCATGAACTTACTTACTTCGAGACAACCATCACTCGTCATCAAGCCTAACCCGAGCAAAAAGCTTCTTCCCCAAACCTTTCAAACAACATCAGCTACAAACGTGCATGCGTCCACATGCACGTCAATCTGATTGTCTCTGACACCTGGCCACGACACTCGCAAGTCGACGATGACCCCCACGAAAGCTACGACCACCAAGTTCCGTCAATCTTGCCTGAAATCAAAATCGAGCCACTTCGATACAACCTGGAACCCAATCCACTGACCAAAATCAGCTCGCTCCGACGATCCTTCCACCAGAACCCATGCCGCCTTGTCTAGAGTAGTGTCACCACCCCATGCATCAATCCCCCCACATGCGATCAACCATGATGCACTCTCGATGACACAGGAACCTCGACAACCTCGTCGTCCAAAACAGCACCACAAACCCTAATCTGCCATCACCCGGCTACCACAACCACCTATAAATCCTCCAAGCATTTTCCTCTGACCATCGACACCTGATCAACCTTCAGCCTCGAGTTCTACGAACATCTCCTCGCCGTTCGTCGGAAATCGACGAATAACGCAAAACCAATCAGCTCGAGATATCTCCCTATTTACAATCTTAAAAATCTTGAATTGATTATCAAAATTCATAATTTTGCAATACAAACCGAGTGGTAAAATCCAAACTTGATTTCCAGACGTTCAATTTTTGACTTGTACTTGATTATTACTATAATTTCCTAATCTTTAAATAATTACTAAATTTATATACTTGAAATTATTTTTAAAACTGATATTACATTGTTATATAAATCATAGCCTAAAATTTGATTACATGGGGATATATGATTTTTCTAACGAATTTGTCCCCGTAATATAAAAAGAGGAGTGTACATATACATATACACAGACATTGCACAAGCATCTCATATTCATATGCATGCATTCACATTTATATACTCATACAACATTATTTACTACATTACTACTAAATTTCATCACATTCATCAAATTGTACTTCCAGATTTAAGCCTTAAAAATTGTTTACTCACCAGATATGTAGAAACATAGAATATGTTCTATTCTTTGATTTGGAACTGATGTTTTGAGATGATCTGAAGCTGATCATTGAATATGCTTGAGGTAATTTGAATCTTCTTGTTTGCTCAGATTGAAAACTTCAGATAGTTGTTATTACGGTTTGATTTTAGTTTTATTTTTATTTTTGAAGAATATGAAAGAAAAAGAAGGATGAGAAAAGAGAATGAATAAGCCTGGTTCTTCAATTCAATTATATATATATATATATATATATATATATATTTACATATATTTTAATTCAATTTTAAGAGAACATACTTGCCACTCGTTAATTTTCATGTTACTATGTTTACACATGTATTTTACATGTTATTATTGTCTTACGAATGTCTTGAACCCTTTATTAAATATATTTTCTTAATTACTTAAGTTATATAAATTATATAATATGTTTATATATGTATGTTTTTAAATCTTTATATATTTACAAACTATACTTAGCTCATGAGTATTTTAATAAGAAAGAATATTAAACCTTTTATTAATCTTATTTGAATTTTAAACTTATTTAAATTTTAAACTTAAGTTATTATACTTTTAAATAAATGAATATTTATCTTATGTTGTAAATGACCTTTTTGAAAATTGTTACATAAAGTTCAAACCATATATAACTTAAAAGAAAGCATATAAAAGCAAAAGAAATGAACCTTATTTTAAACTTAAGCTATCTTACTTTTTAAACTAATAAATATTTATTTTTAATGTTTTAAAATGCATAATTTAATTTTAAATAACCTTTGAAAATCATTATATTAAATTCAAACCAAAAACTTCCTATTCACAATGTGTGTATATATATATATACACATTATAATTAGAAACATTTTTATTATCTTTGAAAAGATAAATATTGCCAATTCAAATTATTATAAATAATGATTATCAAATTGCTATTGCCAAAATTCCGGGTCATCACACTTACTTATTCAAAATTGTTGGCCAATTATATTCTTATGTCGAGAGCACTTTAAAAATCTCTTGAATCTTTGAACTACTTCATATAGATTAGTTTGGATTAATGATGGTGTTTTATTGGTTGATAATAATACATTTGGCTATTTTATGGCTGACTCTATATTCACTGTTTTTGTTTATTGGCCCGACTTCAATTAAAATCCAAAAGAATTTCATTTAAAAGTTGTTAAAAGGATTTCAAGAAATTATTGCAATTCGCGGTCTGGTCTATGAGTTTCATCTAATGATAATTTTGAGTCAAAGGGAAATTCAGATGCAGATTACACTGGTAATTAAGTGGATAGAAAAATTACTAGTGTAACGTGATTTATGTTGAGATATATAGCAGTTGCATCATTTTCAAAGAAAATATCTTCATATTTTTCACTTGAAATAATTTTCAAATAGCAGACATTTTTCTAAAAGCCCTTCCAGAAAATCGTTTTATTGACCTTGTTTTAGATTAGTCATTTTAGATAATCTGATGTATAATTATTTTTGGATTTGATTTTAAATGACTACATTAACTAATCCGACTCCATAATGATTATCGAAAAGATAAATAGTGATTGAAAAAGTGATGAATGTTGATACTAATCATATAATATAACTTGAGACAGTATAAATAGTAAATTTCTTTAGAAATTTAAACAAGAGTTATAAAACTTTTTGTTTGTAAAAATTCCATGACCATCTCTAATTCTATCATATTTCTATCAACCGTCACCCATCAAAATCCAATATCGTATGTCAATATGTGGTATTTTAAACGGGAAATTACTCGTTTTTCATTTCATTACAATTTTAACATATAAAAACATCCAAAGTACTCGCTCTCATTTTAAAGTCCTCACGGTTATGCATGGGTGAATTACTTGGAAATTTTGATTATGTGCTTCCTTGCTCATTTAAAAGTCCTCACTGTTATGCACGTATGGAACGCATATTAAAATTGATTGATTAAATAGACAAGTTGATTCTAATCCCATTTAAAAGTCCTCCCAGTTATGCGTGGTTAGAAGATACTTGAATTTGTCTTTTTTATATAAGTTGGGAATACTACTAATCTCATTTAAAAGTACTAACGGTTATGCATAGTTAGTAGATATTCAAATTCCTGATATAAATATACCACATATAGACAAAACAATATGGTTTTGTATACCGACACCATCCCTATCATTCTAAAGTGGATTATGCGTCAAACAGAGTATTTATGGTTTTTGTTTGATTTTTTATTGAAATTTAATATTCATACTCGATTGAGTTTTAATGTTGTATTAATGTCTATTACTTAATCTCTATTTTTCTAACACTATTACTCTTTTGCTGATAACAAAAAGAGGAGAGAAAAGTTAAGATTTTGAAAAATAAAGGTCAAATATTATATTTTCTATTTTCTATTTGCATCTAAGTTCGTTTGCATATTTTTATTTCTTTTCATGCATATATGAAGGGGGAGTTTTCGTTGTAGAGAGGGAGCATTCAAATAGAGAGAGCAAATTGAATGATAAAATACATTTAATAAATTAAAAATCTTAAATATATGTTTGTTATCATCAAAAGGGGTAGATTGTTGAATATGCAAGTATATGATTTTTGTTCGATGATAATAAATATATATATATATATATATATTCATTTAAATGTATTTATTAATATACTATTTTATTTTTCACATAATTAATAAATATTTGCTGAATAAAATAAAGAACACAGAATTTAAATTCAAACAGATATTTTATTTAAACAAATATTTATTACAATTTTGAATAGTGCAAATTTGTGCTCTCGCTATATATATAAAATTTCAATTACAATACACATTCAATTTATACAACTGTCTTTACCACTTATCGCTCATTCACTCGTATTTCATCTTCAACTCTATTCCATATTTAATCCAGCATTTGAGCGATCTGCAAAATAAACACTGAAGCAGTAAAATTGAAAAAGAAGCAAATTTTGCAGTGTAAAATAAAATAAATTTTGAAAATATTATTTGCCTCGGTTATTTGGGTTGTTCGTCATTATATTTATTATGAATTCATCATATACAAACCACATGTGACATGCACAGTGTATCACTGTACATGCCATAAGGCTGCGCACACTAATATACACTTGATTAAAATGAAGGGACATGTGAGCACAAGGTCAAACACAAATCAAAAGTCAGGTTCAACTCAAGTGAAACAAATATTAAGTCATGATATTGAGCACAAGTTCAAACCCGAGCTTTAAGCTTGATTCAACTCAGGTGCAACACAAAATATGGGTCAAGATACATGCAACATAGCCTCGACCAAAAATTCGAATGTACACTTGAACCCAGACTGGTCAGAGAAACAAGTAATCAAGTCAAGCTACAACATGAACCAGTGGCCAGAATCAAACAACAAAGTGCACCATAAATTGGTACAAGACTTCAACATATGACAGTGACCAATGCAATCAATTGAGGCTATAAACCAGATTCAGACTCAAGTACAAGACAACAATACCAAAGTGAAGCCACCAATGGAACCTGACTCGAAGATACGCAACACTGACATGCACAGGTATGCAATAGAGAGATGCACAAAGTAATGTCAACATACACAGTGCAGAAGTGATGATCATGACAAAAAGGAAAAAAGACAAAATAAAGCAGTGGACTACAAAGGCTACTACAAGATGCAGCAAATCTTACATAAAATAAGACTGCATCAATAAACCAAGACAAGATTTCGAGTCCAACGGTGGACAGGGAAACCAAGTATACAAGTGAATGACAACATGCAACTTGTACATAATGTCAACCAAAAGACATATACAAGTGCATCGAACCACAATGCATCAGATGTCCAGACCGAATTACGTGCAATGCAACAGCAGTTCAAAAATGCAAACCAAACCGGATTAAATAAAACAAAGGCTCGAAGCATGCATATGGTCAGAAAAAATGAAGCCAACAACATCGAGTATGCCAGACCTCATATATACTATGCGCATGTCTCAACTCAAATTCAAACAACATAAAGAATGAATGCAATGACCAGAAAAAAACAACCATGAAGTCGAAAAAAGCTTTATCAAGTGTATATGGTGAACATAACATAAACGAGTGAAACCAGAGACAATAACATCAGGTTGAAAATACTATAGAGCATAACAAAGTCAAGTAGCAGTTTTGAACAAAGATATAGAAGCCGAAGTCATAGCATAAAGATCGAAACCAAAAGTCAAGATTAAATGCCACAAAATCCAAGCCGTGATGACCAAGGAAAGCCAAAGTCAAAGCCGTGATAACCAAGATAATCAAGCAAGCAAAAATATACAAATTGAACAAGTCAGAGAAATCTCCATATCCAATCAAAAATCATTGAACGAGCTTGAATTAATAGAAGATTTCAATATATATATATATATAAACGAATTTATAGGACTTATCCTATTTAACTATTAACATCATCCACAGATAGTTCATCGAGTTCAAGCAAGCTAGTCAGAAAAGCAAAAGGCATAAATCACATACCATTAAAATCGAACTCGATCGAGAAGCAGCAAAAGCTAAGCAACGAACAATCGATCAATAGAGCAACTTGAAAACATCATTTGATTGATCAACTAAATTCGACGGCTTCTAATTTATCAAAAGCCCTAATTTTTTAGCAAAGCAAAAGAGGAACGAACACCATTTTTTTCACAAGGAAAGAGATACTAGGCCGATGAAATAAAAAGGAGAAGAGGGACATTTTTTATCACCTAATTTACTTATTGGGGTGGCATCTTATAATCTCTTTTGGGTTTTAACTTTAAACATTAGGGTTTTTATTTTGTAATCGTTTTTTAATTTGTATTTTCCTTTTTATACTTTTGTAATTTCTAGTCGTGTTAATAGGGGACGAACTACGGTGGTGTAGTTCGAGAATCGCAACTTAGTGGCTGAAATGTGGCAGGGTTTTGAGCGTAGAGTTAGGTTAGTCAGTAGCGGGTGTCACGAGTTTACGTGTGTAAGCGTCTGACTACTTAATTTCTAGTCGAAACCTTGGGGGCAGCACGTAAGCAAGGTTTTACCGAAGCTGGCTTAATTTGTGTATTCTATTTTCAGCTTTTAATATTCTACTATGACCTGTGCTGCTATGATTCTGCTATATTTGTGTTCCAATTATTTTATATAAACTTCCGCAATAATTTTTATAATTAATAGTATCATCCTATTCACCCCCTAGGGTGAAATCGATCCTATATTTGCTGTGTTTGAAACCATTTCTTGTCGACGAAAGCAACAGCATTGATAGTGAAAAATTCATAGAGGTATTGTTGTCAACGGTGAATATTACATATATGAGTTAGGACCAGTATCATCCTTTATTTAACACTATTTTGTAGCCCCGATATCAACCACGAGTTTCTATTTAAATATACAAATGGAGCTAAATAAAGGGTGATATTGATCATAGCTCTATACACAAACACTATCAATACTTGTAATACATTTGTTGTCACACTTTTTTGATGCAGACGTAAACTAATAAAAATGCCCTTGCATTTTGTATATGATATCTTGAGTTCAAATCTCCCACTTGACAATATCCCTTTATATTTTTTATGAGGTCGCAGATTTTGAATTTTGGCGACACTATATGGAGAATTGAAGTGGTTGGAAGCCGTTAGGTGATGGAGAAGGCGGTTTGCAAATCGAAGCTCGAAGGAGGAAGATATGGCGATGAAGATGGAGTGTTGTGGTCAACATTAGGTCATAGACGTCTTCCATAAAGTGATGGACGTCTGTGATAACAGAATTTGAAATCCGAGGCTTAAGATAAGCATCTGTGGTTTCATGAAATGCTTTCCTGAAACTTACGACAGACCTCTGTGATGACTTTCGGCCTATTTTCGGCATGGCTAGTTTTGTGATGATTTGTGAAGGTTCAAGGAGCATTTCAGGAATATGCCAAGGAAAGATCTCCCCTTGTATTTGCTATTTTCATATTTAGAGACTGGTGAGACTGCAAGGTTTTAATCAATGTTTATCCTCCATTACGTAGGGTTTAGCAAAACCTAGTTTTGTTTTCAATTCTTCCTCCACAAATCTATTCTGTTTGAATATTGATTATTGTAATCAATCTCTTCTACCCTTCTCAATGGTATTAATAAAGGCTCTCTCTCAAAGTGGATGTACACTAACAAGACATAAATTAGTGTAATTTATGTTATCGTTATTGCTTTGTTTTTCTATTGCTTGTTTTGGTGATTGCCATTAGTTTTGAATTGGCTAAGATAGTGATTGGTTGTTTCTTACCACGATCTCATTTTTTGCTTTGCTTTAGGGTTTTGATTTGAGTGGTCTCGAGTTAGAATTCCCATAACACCATGTTCAAATCCCTGTAATAACAAAAATGTGTTTTTATTTTTATAATGTCACGAGTAAAAAACTATTTTTTTTAGGTGTTTTTAGTTTATTTATATTATAATCCTAGTACAAAAAATAATCTTAGCATCATAAAATATTTCTTTTTGAATATGCACTCTTTACCCTTTTTTTTACATATTTGTATATGATATTTTATTTTTTTTAACTCTCTACCTTCATCTTATATGACGAAGATTTTTTTTAACGTGTATTCTTCATGGTTTTCTTTTATAAAGATAAATTAATATTTTATTTATTTCAATCGACATCTTTATAAACAATATTTTTCTCATTAGAAACCATTCACGTTTAATTAATCTTTTAGGATTTTATTCTTGAAGTAGACTTTTAAAATTTTAATATCACACGTAGGTTACTTGAGCTTAAACTTTTTAAAATCATTAACTTGAATAATTTTTTAGGTTACTTTTGTTATAAATTTTTGAAAGTTTCTAATATTCAAGTCAGTCAATAACTACAATTGTTTAGGAGCTTACGTCAGCATTTGACATTTTCTTTAGATAATTTTCACGATCTTAAATATGTGTAAAGATGCGAAGCTGTACATTTTCTTTTATTTCTATTGTTTTGTAAGGCTTTATAAGCCAAGTTAATTTCAGTTAATAAAGCTTTACAAGCTTTTATTCTCTATAAATTGCGTGAGAGCTTCCATTTGAAGTTTATCCGAATTATTAACATTTGGCATCAAAGCCTCTTTTTGGTCCATGGTTCAAAATTCCGATGGGATTCCAGTTATTCCGGTGATTCCGTTCTGGTTCTGCTCATAACTGGAACGGAATTTGGTCAAAATTTCGGATTTGTTTTTCAAATATTGAAAAAAAACCAATAAAAAGTTTAAAAAATACAACAAACATATTGTAGGTAAAAAAAGAGAAGAAATTTATCGGGATAATAAATAAATGGAGAAGAAATCATGTAGTTTTATAAAAAAAAATTATTATGCTTTTGTTAATTTACATCGAATCATAATAAAAATATTCAAAATTTTCGAAATTGATCGAAGTTTTAAAATCTCAAATAAACAATACGGAATCATACACAATGGTTTTTGATTAAAGTGTGTATTTTATATGTAATGTAAAAAATGTACTTTAAATTTATGACATTATTGGATATTTATTGATGTATATAGCAAATTAAAGTAAAAAATGTATCCGAACTAGAAAACCGGAATTAAAGCCAAATGTTCAGAATTTCCAAAATCGAACTGGAAATTTTAAAATTGCCAATGACTGGAATAAAATGGAAAACAAAATTTTGATCCTTAATTTGGTCTGACAATGAGAGACCAAAGGAAAAGAGAAAGCAAAAGAGGTGTCTACATCAGAAGGAAAGTTTGTGCAACCTGCCATTCCCAAAATTGATGGTCACTACGATCATTGGGCAATAATGATGGAAAATCTTCTTCAAACCAAGAGGTTATGGAACATGGTGGAAGGAGTCGCGGAGTTAAAGGATGGATTCGAACAAACGAAGTCTTAGAGTAAGACGAGAGAGGACCAAAGAGAAAAATCACGAAGCCAAGAACTGTTGATCGCACGATACTAGAGACCATAGTCAATAAGGAGGCTAAGAGTATATGTGGAATATGAAGTAGAAAAACCAAGGGAATAGAAGGGTGAAGAGGGCTCAACTACAAAGATTGAGGAGAGAATTTGAAGTGTTGCAGATGAGGGAAGGTGAAAAGTGTGAGTATTTTTCTCGTACACTAACAATCGCCAACAAGATGAAGTCTCACGGAGAAAAAATGAACGCAGTAGTGATAATAGAGAAAATACCGAGGAGCATGATGAGTAGATTTGATTATGTTGTATGCTCAGTTCAGGAAAGTAATGACCTTAATATGCTGACAACAGATGAACTACAAAGCAACTTTTTGGTGCATGAGCAAAGGATGAATGGCCATCAAGGCAAAAAGAAGGCGTTGAAGATTACATTTGAAGTAAGAGGCTTTGAGGCAAGAGGAAAGGGAAGAGGTACATTTAGAGAAAGAGGTAGAGGTCAAGGAAGACAAGGGTTGAAGAAAACATTAATCGAATGTTACAAATGCCTTAAGTTAGGGCATTTCCAATACGAATGTCCATGCTAGAATAAACGAATCAATTATGTCAAATTAGAAGAAGAAAAAGATATGTTATTAATGTCATACATGGAGCTTAACAATGCGAAATGTGAAGATGTTTAGTTTCTTGATTCTGGGTGCTCTAACCATATGTCCAGTAATAAACGATAGTTTAGAAATATTGTTGAGGAGTTTAGACACTCTATGAAGCTGGGAAATTACACAAGAATGGTTGTGATGGGAAGAGGAAATGTCAAGTTGAAAGTAGAAGGAATAGTTCGGGTTGGATCTAATGTTTTCTATATTCAAAATTTGAAAAATAATATACTAAGCCTTAGTCAGCTACAAGAGAAGGGCCAAGCTATCTTAATATAGGATGGAGCATGTAAAATGTTTCACTCTAGAAGAGGGCTTATCATGAAGGCCCAAATTCTTACATTAGAATGTTCATTTTGTTGGCAACCGCAAGCATGCTAAATCCAGCTTGTCTCAAGGTAGATATTGATGATGTTAGTTATCTTAGGCATCGACGTTATGACCACCTTAGTCACAAGAACCTAAAAGCATTAGTAAATAAGAAATTGGTTACATGTCTCTCAAAATGGAAAGGCCCCAGCAATCTATGTTCAACTACATATGGAAAGGAAGCAACATCGTGAAACCATCCCAAAAAGGAGTCATTGGAGAGCTGCACGACAATTCCAACTTGTGAAGGCTGATACTTATGGCATTATAACTCCAACTTCAAATGGAAACAAAAGGTACATCTTGACTTTTATTGATGATTTTAGTTGAAAATTTTGGGTATATTTCTTAGCTCAAAAATCTGAAGAGTTTACTATGTTCAAATATTATTAAAAATCATGTGGAAAAAGAAATTGGCTTGTCTTTGTGTAGTTTAAGAACATATTAAGGAGGTGAATTTACCTCAAAAAACTTCAATGAGTTTTGTAAGACTAATGGCATAAGACGTTAGTTAACTGCACCATACACACCCGAACAGAATGCGATGGTGGAGCATAAAAAACACACCATAATGAACAAGGTTTGGTGTGTTTTAGCCAACAAGCAAATGCCAAAGACCTTCTGGCCAGAAGCAGCAAGATGGACAGTCCATGTTCTTAATAGGAGTCCCACTATAACTGTGAAAGACAAAACACCCGAGGCATGTTGGACTGGAGCTAATCAAACGTGGATAACTTCAGAGTATTTGGTTGCATAGGCAATGTTCATATGTCGGATCCAAAGAGAGCGAAGTTACATGGTAAAAGTCACAAATGTGTGTTGCTTGGCATGAGTGAAGGATCAAAGGCTTACAAACTCTTTAACCCTATAAAAAAGAATAAGAAACGATATGCAGTTTGATGAAGACTAGAGTTGGAATGGGGAGAGGAGTGAAGAAGTGAAACATTGTTCTTGAGTTGGGAGACAGTGATAAAGAGCCTAGTGATCTTGGTGGTAGTGATGAGGAAGAAGCAGAAATAAACTCATCATCTAGTAAATCTAGTGAAAAAGTTCACCAAGTCCAAATGAAGGAAGGACAAGAAGACCACCTCCATGAATGCATGATTATGTAAGCGGTGAAGGGTTATTTGAGGATGAGGAATGCATAAATTGAGGAACTTGCAAATTATGAAGAGGTTGCAAGAAGTGAGAAATAGAGAGAAAAATGGACTTGAAAATAGATGCCATATTCAAAAAAATGATACTTGAAAGCTAGTTGAACTGCCAAAGGAAGCTCACTAGAGTAAAGTGGGTGTAAAACACTAAAATGAACAAGAACGGAGAAATTTATAAATGCAAGGCTCATTCAGTTGCAAAGGGATATGCTCGATAATACTGTATCGATTACAACGAATTATTTGCGCCCGTTTCTTGCTGGGATACTTGTAACAACCCACCGTTTTGGACTGTTTAAATCGACAATAAAGCACACGTGTCAACTCAAACCATTCAAAAGAGAGGACTGTTAATGGGTAAATAAGAAAATAAGAGAAAAGAAGGAAAACAAAACACATAATCTCACAGCGGAATGACAAAATGTAATAATCAAATAAACAGTTCATGAAGCTGTTCTATAATATACATTTGATTACATAATTTTTTTACAATACAATCAGAGTTATACATACAACAAGTATAATAGGATAATGAAGTGGAACAACATGATGTAGTGAAATATATATATATATATATATATATATATATATATATATATATATGTATATATATATATAGTATACAAATCTCCGTCTTCGTCCTCTAGAAATAATGTCTTCAATACTAAAATGCTCAGGCTTACCTGAGCATAAGAAAGACAAAACACTCGAGCCAGAACTAAAAGAACTTATGTAAATTAAATCAATAGCAAATAAATATGAGTATAACGGCTTTAGAGATGTTTACGGGATTTAACATCTCCTATCAAGTGTATAACGTGCATGCAATAACTTAAGAGATGTTCGGGATTTCCATCTCCTAAGGATCCGTTAAACTATTTATGTGTAGTAATATACACTATATATAATGTCTATCAGTAAAGTAAAGCATTAAAATAGCATAAAGGCGTTACTGACGCAGAGGATTTAACACTTGACGTGCTAATAATGTTTTGATACAAATTGACGCACTTTCTTCCTCACGAAATGAATTCGTGTCAAGTAAACGTGGTAGAACGATAAATGTCCAAATCCGTTGATCTCTCGAGATACCGGATTCTAGCTATCTTCAACACGTTGATCGCGCACGATTCCGCGTTAGAAGATCTACGATTCTTCGACGTTGATCTCGTGCACGAGATTCCGTGAATCGGCTTCAAATTCGTTGATTCGAGCGCACTCGAATATCCGAATATGGAAGAAGAAGGAGATCACACTCAACTTCAAAAAAAGTGGCAAAAGCACACAAACAAATTTATTCAAAAATAAACCTCCTTTTACAATGACAACACACCCCTATTTATAGGAATTATAACTCAACACAGCCGACTCAACGCACGGGCGACCTACGATCTAACACAATGCAACACGGCATACGACATAACAATACATCACATGACCTACAACAATGCGACATAACAGAATTACAATATAAATGACATAAGAACATCACGCGACTTAACACAATACAACATCACGCGACTTAACAAATCAACTGCATACGACTTAACGATATAAGCTTCAGCGACATAAGAAATCCAGGCGGCATAGTTTGAGTGACTTAAGGCTTGAGTGACTTAAAGAGAGCAGCTTAAGGCAAGCAGCATCAGGAACGACTTAAGAACCATGCGGTCTAACTGAGCGACCAAAGGAATGCGCGACTTAAGACTGAGCGACTTAAGTGATGCGGCTTCAGGAAACGACTTAGGTGATGCGGCTTATCTTTAGGCGACTTAAGAAGGTGAACGGCTTATAGAATGTGACTTAAGTTATCCTGGTGCGCTGCCGATTCATGGAACTGTGACTTAGGAAGATAGCGACTTAAGGAACTGCGACTATCATGGTGCGCTGCATCATCCTCCCCTGGTTGAAAAGAATTCGTCCCCGAATTTACACTTTCCTCTTCTTCGACATACTCATTCTCATGAGATGGAATCAAGTGTTTGACGTTGAAAACGTCAGCAGTATGGATATGATCCGACAGTCTTAACTGATAAGCACTCTCATTAACCTTCTTTACGACTTCCAAAGGGCCAATCCTTCTAGCAGCTAGCTTGTTGTAAGTTCCAACAGGAAATCGATCCTTGGTCAACACTGCATATACAAAATCTCCTTCTTTGGATTCAACTTGTCGTCGTTTGATATCTATGGATTTCTTATATTTCTCATTCGCCTTAAGCAATCGTTCTTGCACAACCTTGTGGCATTCTTGCAACTCATTTACAAAATCATTAACTCGTTTGATCACTCCTTTCTGCTGTGGTACTACAGATAAATCCAATGGTCCCTTCGGAATTGTTGAATAAACAACCTGGAATGGACTGAAACCAGTGCTACGATTAACTGCATGGTTGTGTGCAAACTCAGCTTGACACAGCTTGGAATCCCAACTCTTCAAATTATCATTCACGAGGCATCGCAATAGATTACCTAGGGATCTGTTCACAACTTCTGTCTGTCCATCCGTCTGTGGATGATAAGCACTACTAAATTTCAGCTTTGTCCCGACCATTCTCCATAGACTCATCCAAAAATGACTCAGAAAACGAGTGTCTCTATCTGATACGATAGATTCAGGCAACCCATGAAGACGATAGATCTCTTTAAAGTATAACTGTTCGACATTAACTGCATCTGCCGTCTTCTTGCATGCAATAAAATGTACCATTTTTGAAAAACGATCAACCACCACATAGATAGAATCATTGCCACGTTGCATCCTCGGCAAAACCAATACAAAGTCCATACTAACATCCACCCATGGTTTAGTAGGTATAGGCAACGGAAAATATATACCTGCATTTGTCGCGGTCCTCTTTTAAACTTGACAAATATGGCACCTCTGAACAAATTTTCCAACCTCCTTCCTTATTGACGGCCAGAAATAAGACTTTGAGATCAACTGCAAAGTACGGTCACGACCCACATGTCCTTCTTCATTCAATTCTTTGATGATTTTCATTCGTAAACTGCAATCTGGAATACACAACTGATTTCCTTTGAATAGAAAACCATCAACCAGCATATATCCATCCATGCTTCCCTGCTTGACTTTGTCTAGGATCTTGGAAAAATAAGAATCTGATGTAAGAAAATCTGAAAGTAAATCAAAACCCATCACCTCTACTCGCATGGTTTTTAGTAAAGTATTCCTCCGACTCAATGCATCTGCGATGGGATTAGTTACTCCAGACTTATGCTTGACAACGAATGTAAATTGCTGCAAATAAGCTATCCACGATTCGTGCCTAGCTGCAATTTTATCCTGCCCATGTAAATGTTTCAACACTTCATGATCTGTATACAAAAAAATTCTTTGTGGAACAAGTAATGTCTCCAATGCTTCACAGCCTGCATAATAGCATAAAACTCCACATCATAAGTATTATATCTCATCATTGCTCTAGAAAGTTTTTCACTGAAATAGGCAATTGGACGACCCTTCTGACTCAACACTCCTCCAATTCCAACTTTCGATGCATCCGTATGTAACTCAAATAGTAACTGAAAATCTGGCAACACTAGAATCGGTGCTGAGGTTAAAAGTTCCTTGATTCGCTCCAAAGCAAATCCTACCTCTTCCGTCCATGAAAACTTCTTTCCTTTCATACAATCAGTAACAGGGGCCATCACACTACTAAAATGTGGTATAAATCTTCGATAAAATGAAGCTAACCCATGAAAACTTCTGACTTCGGTTAGAGTTTTGGGCTGTGGCCAATTTCTGATCGCGGCAACTTTACTCTTATCCACTTGTATTCCCTCCTTGGACACGACATATCCCAGAAATAAAACACTTGGTGTCATGAACACGCATTTCTTCGTGGCTGCATAGAACTTTTCCCGACGAAGAATAATTAACACCTTCCACAAGTGTTTCATGCGCTCCTCTGTGCTTGCACTATAGATCAAGATATCATCAAAGTAAACAACAACAAACTTCCCAATGTAAGGTCTGAAAATTTGATTCATCACCCTCATAAATGTACTTGGTGCATTAGATAGACCAAACGTCATAACCAGCCATTCATATAATCCTTCCTGAGTCTTGAATGATGTCTTCCATTCATCACCTGGTCTAATATGAATCTGATGATAACCACTCTTAAGATCGATCTTTGAAAAGATTACAGACCCGCTAAGTTGATCCAATAGATCATCAAGTCTTGGTATAGGAAATCTGTATCTGATAGTTATTTTGTTGAGTGCCCTGCTATCTGTACACATTCTCCATGAACCATCTTTCTTCGGCACTAATAAAGCTGGTACAGCATAAGGACTGAGACTCTCTCGAACACGGCCTTGCTCAAGCAACTCCTCAACCTGTCTCCTCAACTCTTCATGCTCCTTTGGACTCATACGATAATGTGGCCTATGTGGTAACACAGCACCTGGCACTAGATCAATCTGATATTGTATGTCCCTCAATGGCGGTAATTCCTTAGGCAATTCCGTAGGAAAAACATCTTCAAATTCATTCAACACCGGCCTAATCTCCGTAGGAGTTTTAAGAACTTCATTTGTTTTATACCCAATCAACATAAACAATTCAGCACTATCTTTCACTTCTTCAACAAATTCTTTCGAAGATAATAGGCTAGTTGACTCCTCCTTCTTCTCTGCTTTGCTTTCACTTTGTTCACGCTTCTTAGAAACTAAAGTAATTTGAGTACCTTCGAACATGAAACTGTAGTTGTTGGTGCGACCCTTATGTTGTACAGCTCTATCATATTGCCATGGTCTTCCCAATGATAAATGGCACACATCCATATCCACAACATCACACCATATATCATCTTTGTACTTCTTCCCAATAGAAAATGTAACAAATGCTCGTCTTCCCACTGTCACTTCTCCACCTTTCTTTAGCCATGTCAGTTTATAAGATCTAGGATGCTTTTCAGTCTTCAACCCTAACTTCATGACGGCTTCTTCAGAAATAATGTTATCACAGCTTCCCGCGTCAATAACAAACCGACAAACCTTCCCCAAGATAGTACATATAGACTGAAAGATATTGCGTCTTAGCCAACTAGATTAATTCTCAATCTTTGGCACTAAACAAGATGTGACGACCGCCCATGACTCCCGCATAAAAACAAGGAAATAATGCGCTGAAAGGCGTGCCAGGCAGCCATGGACGATAGTCAGGGTAAGATAAACATCGCAGAATCTCTATCGTACAACTCACAGCGCATGGATAAAATACAACAGAGAAATATAATATAGTAAAGCTCCATAGAACAGGACATCATCATATAAGCATCATAATAGTTTTATACAAACATATGAATCATCCATACATTAAAGCCTCACTACATAACACTCAAACAAATACAGCAGCGGAACACCCAGTACATATAATATGAAATAATATGCAAAAGCCTCCCGCTCGTCCTCGTCGTCATCAGCGTAGACCTCCATGAACAGCACCTGTCACCTGCTACCTAGTCTGCTCATCCCAACATGGATGAACAGCCCAAGGTAATAAGAGGAGACATAAAACCTTGAGTCAGACAACAGTCTTAGTGAGCGGTAAATCAACTATCAAACATACCAAAAGAGCATAAAGGATAAAGGAATAGGAACCCAAACCGTCCCACTCCACCTCTTTCTACAGTGATAGCCCCCAGACACACACTAAGGAGAAGCAAGCATAACATAGCAGACAATTAAGGTAAAGCGATAATCACTCGAGTCAAGGTCGATGTTTTCCAAATACAAACCCCCAAGGCCTAAACCAAGATCGGATAAGCACCCAGAAAACACCGCTCTTGAGACCGAATGATGATACAACCAAACGTCCAAACATCCATGACTCTGGCTATCACGGTTATCATTGCCTTGATTTCACCGTTAGTTGAACGACCATCTGTCAAGGGCTAATGGTAACCCCGGTTCTAGACATAACTCCGCACGTCGTCACAGCCCGTGCCTAGGAATTTTCGCAACTACCCAGAGTACTAGCACGTCGTCGCAGCCCGTGCCTGGAACGTCGTCGCAGCCCGTTCCAACGTACTCTTACTTTGAGCATGCTTGAACCTTCAACAACGATGAGATCTCAGCCTCCTAGTCATCCTCCTCGACGACTATTACCATGCTAGCCCAAGCTACCTCTCGAGCAATCCATTATCACCCAACTCGAACCATCCCTCGAGTTATCAACATGCTTGGAATGATCCCTGCCTGGATTATGCCAAGACTCACATCATACTTCGCTTCATCGCATCATAGCAAAGTCTCATCTCAACATCATGTTTTGCCTCATCGCATCATGGCAAAGTTCCATCTCAACATCATCCAATCCATACATATGAGCTTCCACATTCGCTACATATGTCTTAAGCAGCTTTCACCATTCAAGAGCCTCTTCCGTAGCTTTTGAATCGTCTTTGACCATACTTGTCCAAATCTATCAACTAGATAACTCATTCACAACAATCAAACAAGGCAAACATTAATCCAAACAAATAAGTAGTCAATCAAGATCTAAATAGACATTTATAACTAAAATGGCAATTTCGTAAATAAATGAGAATAGATCTAACATACATGAATCATGGGTTTTTAGCATAGATCTAACAAATATAAATCATGGGTTTTGTCTCTACAACTTGATGAATGAACTTGCATAAGTAAACATCTTCATAAGTAATGGATCTACACTTGGATCTAAAGAAAAATGCATAAAATCACTATCTACAACACTTCAACAAACCACCAATCCAATATACTCCTTTTGGGCCTGCGTGAGAGATAACCACCACTCACCAAATCACCCAAACACTTCAAAAACTATCAACTTCAGATCTGGACAGCGAAGATTCAAGCTTGATTTGTCGAAATCCCGCTTGAAACGATGAAATCTAGCTTCGTTGGATGAAGATCTTCAACTTTAGCTCTTGGATCTTCAATCTCGATCTTCGATCTTGTATGGATGTTATAACTAGATTGGAGTGGAGAAAAGAAGATGAAGAAATGCTGTAGTCGAGCTCTCAAAATGGCAGCACTTCGTCGCTTCAAAAACCGGTGCCAAAAAGTGAACCAAAGCCCTCTATTTATAGGCTGAAAATCACTGACCCGTTCGCCCCTAAGTCGTTCACAAGTTAACGGCTTAGCCTTAAGTCGCTCGCGACTTATAAGCCCACGACTCAAGACTCAACAAAGCCTATGACTTAACCCAAGGCCGACCCAACGACTTATCTACCACACGACTCATCAGCATAGCCGACCTAACTCTCACACGACTTAACACTAAAGCATGCGGCACGACTTACGACTTAGCTATTTACACGGGTTAGCAAATGTCGCGACTTACCGGGTTATGACCTACAACCATCACGACTTAAAGAAACACAGCGACCTACTAAGTCGTTCACCACTAACCCGCTAATTCCACTAACTCGCTAGCTCCACTAACTCGCTAACACGCTAACTCGTGTAACTTGCTAACTTGTTAACTCACTTATCCTGTTGACTCGCTAGCATGCCAACTCGAATAACTTCCATAGGTCGTTACTCGCTAACCCTTAAGTCATCTACGACTCAAGAACCCTACTAACCCGTATAACTCCTAACTCGTTAACTCGCGGGCTTTCTCACTTGCAACCTGTAGCTACCTTAGGTCGTTCTATCCACTAAAGCGTGAGTTAACTTCCCAATCTAACTTCCTTACGACCCAAACAACATACAAGTTATCCTCCCATACGACTTAGGCTAGGGATGACATAAACAACGCCAACGACCTAGAAATTCTACGATTTATCGACACGTAAAATACGGGTCGTTACATTCTCTCCCCCTTAGGAATTTCGCCCTCGAAATTCCAAGCAAACAACATCAACCAAAAACTATTCTTCATGCCTACCATCCATAGCAATCAACAGACCATGCATCCAATTATTAACCTAGCATGCAGAATTCTAAGACTTAGAACAAGTTACAAATTCATGAGATGTCACGACACCTTAGTACCATACCTCGAAGAGTTCAGGATGAGCTGCCTTCATCCTCTCTTCCTCCTCCCACGTACAGTCGTCAACATCATCACTCCATTGTACCTTGAGCAACGTAATCGTCTTCCTCCTAAGCTGTTTCGTGTCGGTTTCAACAACACGAAGCGGCTTACGAGGTCTCGAAACAACTGGATCAACCTCTAAATCTTCACAGCTATCAGCAGAAACCACTGCAGTTGGGTCATGCATATACTTCCGTAGATAAGATACATGGAAAACATTGTGCACACCCGCCATCTTTTCCGGCAACTCCAATCTATAAGCGAGCTTTCCAATTTGCTCGATAATCGGGAATGGTCCAACAAATCTCGGAGTTAACTTTCCTTTCTTCCCGAATCGAATAATATTCTTCAGAGGAGAAATCTTCACAAAAACCATATCACCTACGTCGAATTCCAAATCCTTACGATGATTATTGGCATAACTTTTCTGACGATCTTGGGCTGCCTTCATTCGTTGCCGAATGATCCCTATACAATCCGAAGTCTGTCGAATCATCTCTGGCCCAAGTATCAGTTTTTCTCCAGTTTCCAACCAATATGTCGGAGAGTTGCACGGTCTTCCATACAGTGCTTCATATGGTGCCATACCAATACTTGACTGATAACTGTTATTATATGCAAATTCCACCAAATGAAGGTGATCTTCCCATGATCCTCCGAAATCCAAAACACAGGCTCTGAGAAGATCTTCCAAAACTCGGTTGACTCTCTCAGTCTGACCATCTGTTTGAGGGTGGTAAGCTGTACTCAAACACAACTTAGTTCCCAAAACTTCCTGGAAGCTCTTCCAAAATCCACTAGTGAACAATGGGTCTCGATCGCTCACTATACTCTTCGGAACACCATGGAATCGAACTATCCACTTAACATACAACTCAGCCAACTTCGATGCAGTCCTAGTTGATCGAACAGGAATGAACCTTGCACTCTTGGTCAACCGATCTACTATGACCGAGATCCCTTCATTCCCTGCCCTGGTTCTAGGTAGGCCATCGATAAAATCCATCGACACTTGCTCCCACTTCCATGTAGGAACCTCTAATGGCTGAAGTAATCCACTGGGCTTCTTCTACTCAGCTTTCACCAACTGGCAGTTCATACACTTGGAAATAAAATTTCCAACATCCTTCTTCATGCCTGCCCAATAATAGGTTCTCTTCATATCCCGTTACATCTTATTTCCACCTGGATGAATTGTCAACTTCGAGTGATGACTTTCCCTAAGAACTTCATCTCTCAATCCATCTACATCGGGAACAACTAGTCGTCCTTGCTTTCGAAGCCAACCCTCTCGATTGACTTCAAATCCTTTATCCTTTTCTGGATTCAATCCAGATTCCAAATCTCGGATAATCTTGACAAGCTTATCGTCTCGCTTTTGGCTCTCGCCAATTCTCTCCACAAGAGTAGGCCTTATCGATAAGTTTGCCAACATCTCAGGTTCCAATTCACATCTAGGCCTGAAGTCAAATTCAGCCAAATACTCTAGACTCTTCCATTCCGAAAATATGGCTCCCAATCCTGCATGTCTTCGACTTAATGCATCTGCTAATGCGTTGCCTTTTCCCGGAGTATAGGCTATACCAAAATCATACGATGCTAAAAACTCTAGCCATCGTTGCTGCCGAAGATTCAAATCCTTTTGGGAGAAAAGATACTTTAACGACTTGTGATCCGTAAACAACTCGAATCGAACTCCCAACAGATAATGTCTCCACATCTTCAGAGCAAAAACAATCGCCGCTAACTCCAAATCATGAGTCGGATAATTCCTTTCATGCGGCTTCAGTTGTCGACTAGCATACGAAACAACTTTATCCTTCTGCATCAGCACTGCTCCAAGTCCAGTACCACATGCATCGGTGTAAACCACCATCTCATCATTCCCACTTGCAATGGTCAAAACAGGAGCACTCGTCAGTCGCTCTTTCAAGATTACGAAAGCTTGCTCACATTTATCATCCCAGCTGAACACTTGGTTCTTTTTCATCAATCCTGTTAACGGTGCAGCTATCTTGGAAAAGTCTTTGATAAACCGACGATAGTATCCTGCTAATCCAAGAAAACTTCTCACATCAGATGCATTCTTAGGTCTAACCCAATCCTGGATTGCTGCCACCTTAGCGGGATCAACCGCGATTCCATTTCCAGAGATAACATGGCCTAAGAACCTCACTTCACCCTTCCAGAAGTGACACTTCGAAAACTTAGCCTTCAGCTGATGTATCCGCAAGATTTCCAAAACAATCCTCAAGTGTGTCTTGTGTTCCTCCTCAGTTCTGGAATAAATCAGAATATCATCCACGAACACAAGCACGAACTTATTCAACTGATCTCTGAACACTCTATTCATAAGATCCACAAAATATGCTGGTGCGTTAGTCAATCCAAACGGCATTACCAGCCACTCATAAAAACCGGATGGTGTCCTAAAAGCAGTCTTCGGCACACTATCCTTAGCCACTCTCAACTGGTGAAATCCCGTTGCCAAATCCATCTGAGAAAACACCTTAGCCTCGTGAAGCTGATCAAACAAGTCATCTATTCTCGGCAATGGATACTTGTTCTTCTTAGTCACCTTATTCAGCTCACGATAGTCCACACACAACCTCAACGATCCATCCGCTTTGGTTGCGAACACAACTGGTGCACCCCATTCGGACACACTTCTCCGAATGAATCCTTTCTGCAAAAGGTCATCAACCTGCACCTTCAGCTCTTGCTGTTCCCTAGGCACCATCCGCCTAAGAGGCATCACAACAGGTCTGGCTCCCTCAACTAGATCGATACAAAACTCGATCTCCCTATGCGGCGGTAACCCTTTGACTTCGTCAAAGACATCCTCAAATTCATTCACAATAGGCACCGATGACAGTCCATCCCATGGAACAACCAGCGAATACATGAAGCTCATGAAGACGCCTTCCTCATGCTTACATCGTATCACAACCTTTCGCCCTTCCACATTCCCGACTGTCACCTCCAGCCTCTCACAATCAATCCTTGCCGCGTACGTCCTAAGCCAGTCCATACCCAAAATAATTCTGAACCCCGCAAAGTTCAGAACAAAGCAATCACTAACAAACGAGCAATCATGACTCGACACAACTAGACCATGACATATCATACACAAACAAGACGAACCCCCAACTGGATTAGTCACAACCAATGGCCTATCAACAATATCCGGTTTCAAACCTAACCGGCCTACCAAATCATCACAAACAAAAGAATGCGACGCTCCAGTATCAAACAACACTCTAACTGGAACACCACAAATGGAAAGAGTACCTTGAACCACCACACTCTTCCCCTTCTCTTCAGTAGTAGGAGCTTTCGAAGATGACGGAACAGCCCCCAAAGCATAAGCTTGCACAATCTGCCTGTCTTTCCTTGGTTCTTGGCAATCCTTCTTGATGTGTCCCAGCTTATCACAGTTATAGCACTTTCCCGGCACCTTGGGATTCTTACAATCCATGGAGAGATGGCCCTTCTGCTGACAGTTATAGCAGGTCACTTCGCCCTTCGGTTTCTTCTGGCCATTCTTACCTTTCTGCTGTTGCTGCTTCCTCTTCTTGTTTCCACCCTGCTGTGGTTTGGACTCCTCCTTGGTCACAGCAACAACAGATCCTTCCTTAGGAAACAAACTCTCGTGCCTGAGAGCTTTCTCCACAAGCTTCTCAAATGGATCATCCAAATGATCCACCAACTGTCTCCCTAGATAACTGTCCAAGCCTGTCACGAACTTCTCATTCTTTTGGTTGGGAGAATCAATATACGATCTGGCATACTTGGACAAAGCCTCAAACTCAGAAACATACTCAAGAACCGATCTTCCACCTTGCTTGAGCTCTACAAACCTCTTAAACAAAACAGATTTATGAGCCGTAGAGATGAACTTAGCTTCAAATCTGACTTGGAATTGTTCCCAAGTAATCTCTTCCTCTGGAGTATCAATGGTGATAGAATTCCACCAATCAGCAGCTATTCCCTGAAGCTGTCTCGATGCAAGCTTCCTCTTAGTTGCATCCTCAATCCCCAAGTCACCAAAAATCCTTCTACAAGCATCTATCCATCTTTGGACTTCAATGGTTGACTCTGTCCCTAAGAAAACTTTTCCTCCAAGAGCAGTGTAGTCCTTACAAAGCTTAGGAAAATCCACCGGTCTTGGAGCTTGAACTTGAACTCCCACATCTATAGATGGCCCTGGAGCTGGTATCCTTCTCATGATAGAAGTCATCATGGCCTCAAACATAGGAGCATAATCAACAGCTTCCCTAGCAGCACGGCTTTCCCTCGCAGTTTGTCTCTCACTTCGACTCATCCTTAATATCTGTAAAAAGAATGATTAGAACACCTTAAGAAACAACTGCATAAGGAGTTCAAATCCATCTAAACTACTATATTATATATAGTAATTATCCATCAAAATACAATTACGTCTCTCATATGTAATCTCGTCAGCGAGCGTTGGCTAAAATCAATTAACCAAGGCTCTGATACCAAATGTGACGACCGCCCGTGACTCCCGCACAAAAATAAGGAAATAATGCGCTGAAAGGCATGCCACGCAGCCATGGACGATAGTCAGGGTAAGATAAACATCGCAGAATCTCTATCGTACAACTCACAGCGCATGGATAAAATACAATAGAGAAATATAATATTTTAAAGCTCCATAGAACAGGACATCATCATATAAGCATCATAATAGTTTTATACAAACATATGAATCATCCATACATCAAAGCCTCACTACATAACACTCAAACAAATACAGCAGCGGAACACCCAGTACATATAATATGAAATAATATGCAAAAGCCTCCTGCTCATCCTCGTCATCATCAGCGTAGACCTCCATGAACAGCACCTGTCACCTGCTACCTAGTTTGCTCATCCCAACATGGATGAACGGCCCAAGGTAATAAGAGGAGACATAAAACCTTGAGTCAGACAACAGTCTTAGTGAGCGGTAAATCAACTATCAAACATACCAAAAGAGCATAAAGGATAAAGGAATAGGAACCCAAACCGTCCCACTCCACCTCTTTCTACAGTGATAGCCCCCAGACACACACTAAGGAGAAGCAAGCATAACATAGCAGACAATTAAGGTAAAGCGATAATCACTCGAGTCAAGGTCGATGTTTTCCACATACAAACCCCCAAGGCCTAAACCAAGATCAGATAAGCACCCAAAAAACACCGCTCTTGAGACCGAATGATGATACAACCAAACGTCCAAACATCCATGACTCTGGCTATCACGGTTATCATTGCCTTGATTTCACCGTTAGTTGAACGACCATCTGTCAAGGGCTAATGGTAACCCCGGTTCTAGACATAACTCCGCACGTTGTCGCAGCCCATGCCTAGGAATTTTCGCAACTACCCAGAGTACTAGCACGTCGTCGCAGCCCGTGCTTGGAACGTCGTCGCAGCCCGTTCCAACGTACTCTTGCTTTGAGCATGCTAGAACCTTCAACAACGATGAGATCTCAGCCTCCTAGTCATCCTCCTCGACGACTATTACCATGCTAGCCCTAGCCACCTCTCGAGCAATCCATTATCACCTAACTCGAACCATCCCTCGAGTTATCAACATGCTTGGAATGATCCCTGCCTGGATTATGCCAAGACTCACATCATACTTCGCTTCATCGCATCATAGCAAAGTCTCATCTCAACATCATGGTTTGCCTCATCGCATCATGGCAAAGTTCCATCTCAACATCATCCAATCCATACATATGAGCTTCCACATCCGCTACATATGTCTTAAGCAGCTTTCACCATTCAAGAGCCTCTTCCGTAGCTTTTGAATCGTCTTTGACCATACTTGTCCAAATCTATCAACTAGATAACTCATTCACAACAATCAAACAAGGAAAACATTAATCCAAACAAATAAGTAGTCAATCAAGATCTAAATAGACATTTATAACTAAAATGGCAATTTCGTAAATAAATGAGAATAGATCTAACATACATGAATCATGGGTTTTTAGCATAGATCTAACAAATATAAATCATGGGTTTTGTCTCTACAACTTGATGAATGAACTTGCATAAGTAAACATCTTCATAAGTAATGGATCTACACTTGGATCTAAAGAAAAATGCATAAAATCACTATCTACAACACTTCGACAAACCACCAATCCAATATACTCCTTTGGGTCCGCATGAGAGATAACCACCACCCACCAAATCACCCAAACACTTCAAAAACTATCAACTTCAGATCTGGACAGCGAAGATTCAAGCTTGATTTGTCGAAATCCCGCTTGAAACGATGAAATCTAGCTTTGTTGAATGAAGATCTTCAACTTTAGCTCTTGGATCTTCAATCTCGATCTTCGATCTTGTATGGATGTTATAACTAGATTGGAGTGGAGAAAAGAAGATGAAGAAATGCTGTAGTCGAGCTCTCAAAATGGCAGCACTTCGTTGCTTCAAAAACCGGTGCCAAAAAGTGAACCAAAGCCCTCTATTTATAGGCTGAAAATCACTGACCCGTTCGCCCCTAAGTCGTTCACGAGTTAACGGCTTAGCCTTAAGTCGCTCGCGACTTATAAGCCCGCGACTCAAGACTCAACAAAGCCTATGACTTAACCCAAGGCCGACCCAACGACTTATCTACCACACGACTCATCAGCATAGCCGACCTAACTCTCACACGACTTAACACTAAAGCATGCGGCACGACTTACGACTTAGCTATTTACACGGGTTAGCAAATATCGCGACTTACCGGGTTACGACCTACAACCATCACGACTTAATGAAACACAGCGACCTACTAAGTCGTTCACCACTAACCCGCTAATTCCACTAACTCGCTAGCTCCACTAACTCGCTAACACGCTAACTCGTGTAACTTGCTAACTTGTTAACTCACTTATCCTGTTGACTCGCTAGCATGCCAACTCGAATAACTTCCATAGGTCGTTACTCGCTAACCCTTAAGTCATCTACGACTCAAGAACCCTACTAACCCGTATAACTCCTAACTCGTTAACTCGCGGGTTTCTCACTTGCAACCTGTAGCTACCTTAGGTCGTTCTATCCACTAAACCGTGAGTTAACTTCCCAATCTAACTTCCTTACGACCCAAACAACATACAAGTTATCCTCCCATACGACTTAGGCTAGGGATGACATAAACAACGCTAACGACCTAGAAATTCTACGATTTATCGACACGTAAAATACGGGTCGTTACACAAGACCTCCTCATCATGAAGTTACATCCTTCATCTCCTGACACAACTTCTTCATCATCATCAAACTTCGATGGTTGAGAATAGTCAATTTCAGCTTCTGCATCCTCATACTCACATTCTTCTGCAACCAATGCTCTCTTCTTTGTCTTTGTACATTCATTACTTTTATGGCCAAACTCCTGACAATTATAGCACTTGATACTGTCATTGACCTTTGCTTTAGCGGCTTCTTTGACAATTGGTTTACTGACTGCCTTGGAAACATTAGCACTGCTACTAGCACCCTTATTCTGATTGTTGGAACTTGTAAACACACTACCTCCTCGTCTCCCTTGTTTCTCCCAAGCTAAGGCTTTCTGATGTGCTTCAGCAACAGACATTGGATTAAATATATTCACCATGTCTTGAATTTGCATTCGTAACCCTCCAATATATCTAGATGTTAGTTGTTCCTCTGTCTCTATAATATCATTCCTTTCAATCAATTGTCTGCATAATCATTCACCGTCCTCGTCCCTTGTCTCAAATTCTGCCATCGTTGATGCATAAGAGATTGATAATTGTATGGAAAAAAGTCGCTTTCATCATCTTTCTCATCTTCTCCCAAGTGAAAACTTTAGATTTTCCCATTCTTTCCCGAGTTAGTTTAGTTTGTTGCCACCAAGCCATAGCTCTTCCCCTTAGTCTTGTAGCAACTAACTGAACTCTTTGATTCTCAGGCACCTCCTTGAATTCCAAAATTTCTTCAACATTTGACAACCAATCTAGAAATTCTTCTGCTTGCATACCACCTTTGAATTCTGGAATTTCCATCCTCATACCTGATTCCCATTTACGATCATTTTCTGAATCCTGATATCGATTTTGCACTTGGTCTCGATCTCGATAATGAATACTGCCTCTATCACCATACTCTTCAAAATCATACGTATGTCGATATCGATCATGACCATCTACATCTCTATGATCACGCATATCCCTTCTACCCTGTCTTTCAGTATCACGACATGGATCATCTTCAAATCCACGATGAGTTCTTCTTTCTTCATTTCTATACTCATGATGTTCTCGCCTCATTGAAACTGATGATTCTCTTCTATCCCGGTAAGACTGGGGTGACATTCTCCTTTCTCCCGAAACTGATGGTGAAACCCTTTTTCCACTCTGATTTGAAACTGGTGATGTTCTCCTTTGATTGTGATTCATGTCTTTCATCAATTTCTCCAACTTCTCAATACCTTCATTGAACTTCTCATTAATACGCTGCTCCATCTGCTCAGCTTCTTGTCTTCTATACACATCCTCAACATTATGATAACGATTAGCACGTCTTGGAGGCATGGTCTTCAAACAATCTCGTTTCCTTCTCTCCAATCTAACTTTGATATGGTTCGACTTAACTCTGACTTAGCTCGGCTCGGCCTTGATCTAACCTGGTTCGGCTCCCAACTGGATTGACTCGGCTTTGATACCAAAAAGTGACGCAGCGGATTTAACACTTGACGTGCTAATAATGTTTTGATACAAATTGACGCACTTTCTTCCTCACAAAATGAATTCGTGTCAAGTAAACGTGGTAGAACGATAAATGCCCAAATTCATTGATCTCTCGAGATATCGGATTCTAGCTATCTTCAACACGTTGATCGCGCACGATTCCGCGTTCGAACATCTACGATTCTTCAACGTTGATCTCGCGCACGAGATTCTGTGAATCGACTTCAAATTCATTGATTCGAGCGCACTCGAATATCCGAATATGGAAGAAGAAGGAGATCACACTCAACTTCAACAAAAGTGGCAAAAGCACACAAACAATTTTATTCAAAAATGAACTCCCTTTTACAATGACAACACACCCCTATTTATAGGAATTACAACTCAACACAGCCGACTCAACACACGGGCGACCTACGACCTAACACAATACAACACGGCATACGACATAGAAATACATCACACGACCTACAACAATGCGACATAATAGAATTACAATATACACGACATAATAACATCATGCGACTTAGCACAATACAACATCATGCGACTTAATAAATCAACTGCGTACGACTTAACGATATAAGCTTCAACGACATAAGAAATCCACGCGGCATAGTTTGAGCGACTTAAGGCTTGAGTGACTTAAAGAGAGCAGCTTAAGGCAAGCAGCATCAGAAACGCTTAAGAACCATGCGGTCTAACTGAGCGACCTAAGGAATGCGCGACTTAAGTGATGTGGCTTCAGGAAACGACTTAAGTGATGCGGCTTATCTTTAGGCGACTTAAGAAGGTGAACGGCTTATACAATGCGACTTAAGTGACTTAAGCTATCCTGGTGCGCTGCCGACTCATGGAACTGCGACTTAGGAAGATAGCGACTTAAGGAACTGCGACTATCATGGTGCGCTGCATCAGTTACCTATAACTCCTTTAACACATTTTATAAATGTCGTAGTTTATGCAGTACTGTACACTCCACCAAACTGGTGGGCTATCAAGGAGCATTCCATAGGTACGACACAAACAAAAATCGTAATGGGTCGATAAGGCATATGACAGGGCACACGAGGCTATACCCATGGTAGGATTCTACTGGATTGCGGAACCAGGCTGGTGGTAATGCATAGCAGCTACTACCACCCACCTCAAAAAGCACTCCCATAATCAAATCAAGGGTGGCCATTAATCAATCACAAAGTAACAGATATGGTATCGAAGAAGCGTGTACGATAGGAGGAGCGAGCTCACTTGGCCTAGTTATGGCTCCTGATTTTAGTCACATCAAGCTGACCGGAGGGGGTCAGGGCTGCGTTCTTTCCTCATACCAGAAGCGTTCGCCAAACCATACTACTTCGTTCTGGATTCCCTACCACGTGAACAGTTGTTAAACTCGTTTTGAAATTGGCAAAGAGTATGACAATATCCAACCCCAGTCTCTTTAACAAACAATCGTTATATTTTTCACACCGTGGTTATTTTATAAAACATTTTTAATAATAAATCCAGAAAACAGTTCATACCTTCATATCAAGATATCCATATACTTATTCCAAAAGTATAAATATATTCATAAATACTGGGGAAGATTTCTTTAATCCAATTTTGAAAATAATTTATAAATCTCTCTTAAACCATTTATAAATTAATTATGTGCTTTAAAACCATTTACAAAGCTATTTATAAATTCCAAAACAGTTTACCACTCTTCCTCTTTTCATAAACTTCTACGCAAATTCCTTTAAAACGCTTCTAAATCCCTTTATACAAGTTCTTTTAAAAAACCCTACGTAAATCCTTTATAAAACTATCGTAAATTCGTTTATAAAATATTTTATAAAAATCCTTTTATAAAATCCAATATAAAATCTCTTATAAAACTTTTATAAATTCCTTACAAAACCTTTACAAAATCCTTGAATCTTTTACAAAAATATTTTATCTATTAGAGTTATTATAAAAGTCTATTTTATTATCTTAAATCAAAACTATATTTATTATATTAAATTAAATTTAAATATATATATATTGATAATATATTAAATATTTTATTAAATTAAATTTTAAACTATTAAAAAAATATTTTTTAAAATAAATAAAATTATAAGTTAAAATCTTAAATTTACATTTAAAGCCATATATAAAATTATAATTTGAAACCTTTAAAAACATATAAAATAAATTATTTTCCAAATATAAAATTTAGATAAAATTATAAATCAAACATACTTTACCATTTAGATAATAATTTAAAACCGACCAACGGTGTCTGTATATAATTTTCTACCATATGGTCAAGTGATTGGGTATGTGTCATTTCAACCCAAATTAGTTAAATTTCCGAGTATATATTATTTCAACCCGTATCTTGAATCAACAATTTCCAAATCAGTTAAATTGCTCGGGTTTATCATTTCAACCCATAACGATTTTTCCTAATCTAAAAGATCATTCGGGCATGTATCATTTCAACCCATGGTGATAATAGGGATATAAACATCCATTCATCCAAAATGTCAACAAATAAACATCCATCACAATCAACATCCAAATTAGTCAATAAATCACAACAATTAACAGGTTATCATTATCAGGTATTTAGCTAACAATTTAAATTCAATATTAATTTAAATGGCAATTTAATTCAATATAAATACACATTAAATTAAAATGTCAAATTAAACTAACAAACAGCAGACAATAATATTCTTATCACATCATAAATTTAATTCAACTAACATAAGATGATTTAGTATTTGTGAGTGGGTTAAATCACTCACGTTTGATTTGTCGACGATTTAAAATCAAATAAAACCCAAAGTTTGAACAGTCTTAGAATGTAACCAAACTAGTTTCATATTATCTGGAATTTCGATACGATCGTAATGGAAGAAATCGCGCCCAAATCCTAGTTCGCATAAAAAAGTTATGGTTGTTAGAAATTTGAAAAATTAAATTTAAAATAAATTAATGGCAAAATAGTAAATTAAACTCTCTTACCCTAACCCTAATTTGAAAAGAACGAACGTAACCAAATCTCAGCTGCCACGTTTACCACCCTATTGCATGCCCCACGTTCGCCTGACCACAGATCCACCACCACTATTCCACTACGCAGGCTCCGGCGCATCCACTGCCAACTTCGCGATCGCCACCACTGTCGCGGAGAGCTCCATCGTCGCCATATTTCACTTGTAATATCTTGAGAACCCATCAACCTTTGACATGAACGAACTATACCGATGCTTGCCTTGCTTCCCTCTATACAGCAGCGCCTCCCGATCGTTGTATAATCGACGACCCACCGTCGAATTGAAACCCTATGATGGACAACCGAAACTTCATCAATGATTTCTGGCCAATTCGAGACGCAATTGAAAAAACAAACAACGGATCTAGATTACGCTCTTCGAGAGCTTTCCAATGATATATAATTTGATTTTGAACTTTGGAATTAGGGTTTTGATACTGACAGCCCATATATCAAAATATATGTTTTTGATATTTTTATAATCAATGGAATTAGTTTCGAACCCCAATTCCATTGTATATAGAATTTATCTTTTAAAAATAAAATTATTTTAATTGAATTCATTTAATTGATTTTACGTGTTTAGGGCTCGCACGATCAAACATTAAGTACGATCACTATGAAAATTGAAATCCTACAATAATTTACTGTTACGAATCCGATTAAACTTGTTTTTTCGAAATTCGAGACCATGGCCAAAATGGCTGATTTTCACATTAATTAGATAAATTATTATTAAATTAATTAAATAACTTTTAGATTCAAATTAAAAGCTAACAATTTTAATCACTCTTGATTGACCAAGAATTTATAATCTTCTAAAAATATAATTTTCCATATTAAATTCAAGATTTATACATTACACTAAATTCCAACGTTTAATTACAACTGAAATAAAACCTAGTTTAATAATTTAAATTCAATCAAATTCTTTTATTCTATTTTAAATTTTCAATCAAATTAGTTTATTTGATTTACAAGTTATTATATTAAATTAACCATTACCTTATGACTTTAATAAACATAAGTTTCATCTTACTATTATCATATTCTACGGTTATCGTCTTAACTCAAACTTGCTGTAATATTTAATTACAGTAATTCCAACAATTGATTCCAACAATTATTTTATTCCTTATTAACTTACCATTATAACCAAATTAACTTTACATTTATTTCCATTGACTGAAATTACATTAAAATAGCTGCAATAACATTCAACAACATTATTAAATCATATTCCAATAATTTTTCTCATGAATAAGTCATAAATTTTAATTTCTCACAATATTAAAATTCAAAATTTTATTTAATTTAATAATTTTAATTATAAAAAATACGGGTTGTTACAAAACTATTCGTATTATCCTAGCCCTGGCTGCACAAAATGGTTGGCCAGTGTTCCAACTAAATGTAAAAAGTGCATTTCTACATTGGGAACTTAATAATGATGTTTTCATCGAGCAATCACCAGGTTATGTGATGAAAGGAAAAGAAAACAAAGTTTATAAACCGAAGAAAGCATTATATAGTTTAAAGTAGGCACCAAGGGCCTGATTCGCTAGAATTGAAGGTTATTTTCTCACGCAAGGCTTTGAAAAAGTGCAACTATGAACATACTTCATTCACCAAGATAGAAGATGGTGGGTAGAACTTGATTATAAGTCGTTATGTTGATGATTTAATTCTCATCGGTAATGATGCTTGGTCAATCAAGTTATTCAAGAGTTCCATGAATTGTATGTTTGAGATGACCGACCTAGAAAAAATGAAATATTTTCTGGGAGTTGATCTGGTGCAACAAAGCTCAAATGGTATTCACATTGGTCAAAAGAAATACGCTGGCAAAGTTCTTAAAAGATTTGGCATGGGAAATAGTAATTATGTCAATAACCCGATGGTTCCTGGCTGTAGGTTGACAAAGGAAGGTGAAGGAAATAAAGTTGATCCAACACTGTACAAGCAAATGGTTTGAATTTTGATGTACCTGACTGCTACTAGACCTATTTTAGTGTACAGTGTATCCCTCATAAGTAGATACGTGTCAAATCAGATGAAGTCATACTTGCTTGCTGCAAAACTAGTGCTTAGGTATTAACAAGATACCACTAAGCTTGGGGTGTTTTATGAAAGAGGATGTGGAAATAAACTATTGGCTTATATAGATAGCGAAAACGCTGGTGATGTCGATGACCAAAAAAGTACATCAAGATTTGTTTTCATGCTAAGTGGAGGTGCTGCAGCTAGGGGGTCAAAGAAACAGCATGTAGTAACACTTTTTACCACATAGGTTGAATATGTAGCTGCTATTACCTGTGCATCCCAAAGCATTTGAATGAACAGAATACTTATGAAGCTTGGTGTTTCTCATTGTAAGTGTGTTACATTGCTTTGTGATAATTCTTTAACAACTAAACGATCGAAGAACCCTATTTTGCACGGTAGAAGCAAGCATATTGATGTGAGATTTCACTTTTTGCGTTAACTCACCAAGGATGGAGTCGTGGAATTGAAGCACTGTGGTACCTATGAGAACATCGCTGATATTATGACCAAGCCATTGAAGCTGGATGCATTTGTGAAGCTTTGAGAGTTGCTTGGAGCGATACCCATACCTGAAGTAAACTGATTATTGTTGCCAATTTCAATTTAGGGGAGGAAATGTTAGAAATGTTTGAAAATTTCTAATATTCAAGTCAGTCAATAACTCATATTGTTTATGAGCTCATGTTAGCATTTCGACATTTTTTACAAATAATTACTAAGATCTTAAATATGTTCAAGATGTGGTGTTGCACATTTGCTTTTATTTCTACTATTTTTCTACTTATAAGGCTCTATAAGCCAAGTTAATTTCAGTTAATAAAAGCTGTACAGTTCTTTATAAATTGCATGAGAGCTTCCACTTTAAGTTTATTCTAATTATAACATTTTAAAACAATTTATTTCATATATAATATTTAGCAAAATAGTAGTAATCTCTAATAATTATTGCACTACCTTTAGTATCACATTTTTGTATAAATACGAACTTCCATGTAGACTTTTAATTTAATTACAAATATCATAAAACTAATAGATTTAAAAAGTGTAAAATAAGGATTATAAAATGTGAGAGTGAATAATATTCAAATAAAAAACAAAAAGAGAAAAATGGGATATAAAGTAGAATTGAGATAATAATCAATCCAACTTATTTAAAATGCAGTAAATTAAGATTTAAACAAAATAGAAGAATAAATAATAACGGAATTTTCTTTCAAATTTAAGAAACCCATGTTTTGTAAAACGTTCATGCATACCATTATATTTACATTATAATTTTAGCAATTTATTCAGATAGTCCCCACAATAATGTTATTTTCTAGAATAAATTATTTACTAAAATTTTAAAAAAAATATTAAAAATCTTTATTATATTTATGAATATTTTTTATGCTTATTCATTTATAAACACGTGCATTACATGTGCCTAAACACACACACACACACACACAGATATATATATATATGGGAAAATCTATTGGAATACAAAATGTAGACACAATTGATGACACAATGGATCTCCACCATTGGATTGCTCTCTGATTCCCACCTCTCATATAAGGATAAAAAGATCTAATGCTCCAGGTCTTTTGTGTTGTCAATTGTGTTTTATTTTGTCCAGATAGTTAGCCCCTATATATAGACACATATATGTATGCATGTATAGGTAATTATGTATTTATATATGTCTGTGTATAATTGTGTATGTGTGCATGTATTATGTGTGTGCATTCCATTGCATTGATATTGTTATACTTATGATATCATTATAATATTTGAATTGTAGTCGGCAAAAGTACCAAGTCCTCAAGCACCTAGATATATGCATACTATAGAGACGCTCGAACTTACATTTGGCATCAGAGTTTGAATTATCAAATTATATCATCATTTGATAGTTTGAAAAATAATCTTTACTAATAAAACTTGTACCAATTTGTCATGATTAGAAATTCTAAAATCTTCTTTGGTATTTTTCTATAATCAAATCCATAGTTCCATATATTTTATAACTACACCATTAAATTTTGAATTTTCATAGTTTCTTCCATGACCTGAACAACTATTGCTTTACGATAGAGTCATAATTTGTTGAAAAGCATGTTTAATAGCACTTGAGTTGCTTTGATAAATGAAACTTTTGTAAAAATATCATTCTCAAGTTTCAAAATATATAGCCGCTCCTCCATAAAAATATGTTATAAAAACATATTTTTAGTTTTCAATATATTTGAGGAAGAGCTTGCAAGTTTTTGTGTAAAAACCTTGAAATTTCTAAAACTTCTGTGGAGAATTCTCTGCAAATATTTGCATTTTTCAAAAAATTCAAGAAAAATCCTAAAAATGTTCAGGTTTAATTTCCGAACGAAACAATTTTTTTTTACCTAATTAAGAAAGGTGTAATCTAAAACATGTTTTGAAAAAATATTACTCATGTACCAGATCTGAAAATAAGGGGCGGAACCAAATATCACTTGAATAATTCAAAGTTCTTCCATTTCCACTGAACCAGCCAACTATTATGTTGTTGGAAAATTCTACTTAAATGCATTAATTTATTTAGCATCCCCTTTTTTCTGAAAATCATTGTATACCCATCTTTCTACTTAATAGCCCCCTCTCTCTTTTATTTTCTTCCAATGCTACCCTTACCCATTCACATTCATTCTCACGCAATCAATCATCCACTTTATCATTCACTTGGTCACCCAAAAAAATCCTAGCTTTATCATCATTCGATCATGTTCATCAGGGAGCACAAATCCAGACGCCGGTGTAGGAATCATCAGCATCAGGCACAAAATCGAAGTTTGTTCTCAATTTTGCTGTTTATTTTTATAATATCATTTGATTTATCACGCAGTCTCACTACTTGGTAAAAATACATATAACTCATAAACAATGCGTGGTATGTATTTTTACCACATAATGAGACTACATGATAAACAGATGTTTTTTTATAAAATATCTTTTTTCTTTTTTTAATTTTATATAATGTACACGTATTCCATGCAATGTGTATTATGTATGTTCCTATAGATGGGTCCTTATACTCGTAGTCAAATGATGGCCTCCAAAAGATGAAGAAGATTTTTAATGAGAGAAGGCAAATCAAGCGAAATTGAAGAGAATGTAGGAACACATGATGAAGAAAACGTTGATGAAGAGAATAGATGACAATGGCACGAAAGATGACAATAGTGTTGAAGATGAGAATGATAAGGATTCAAGTAAAGAGGAAAGCGAAGATGATGCTAAGACAAAGGATGATACCGCATAAGAAACCAACGAAAATGGTTATAATGATGTTATCAAAGATTATGATACTCACATCAGTTCAGCAATATGGAAAGGCGAGGTATTTATCTTTGCTTTAATTCTCTTGAATTGTAATGTACTATTTGTAGGAAATATTTCAAGTTGTTAAGACATATATAAACATAAGCTTAAATTTTTGCATGTACGAACGATCAGTGCTTACATATGTCAATCATTCTTATAAGATTTTAGAATGGAAGATACTAGAAAATGCTTCAAATTTCAAAATCATATACAGTCTTTTGGACATTTTTCTATTGTTAGCACTTATAAGAGTTTTGAAAAAAACATTGGTATCCAAAGACAAATACATTTCATATGCCTTATGGTGAGATTATAATTACGCTAGACGACGTATCTTCCTTGTTACACATTTCAGTACATGGCAAATCTTTACAAAGCCGATCTTTCAATATGGAACAAGAAGTTAGTGTTTCTAGCAAATATCTAGGCACTAGTAAAGAAGAAGCTAGAATTGAGATGGATGAAAGGTAAGGTATAAATTAAGACAATGTTGTATGGGCGTTTTGAAAATGTAGATGATGAGGGGAGTGAAAGAGCTATCTTCTATACATGTTTGATCATACTTTATTTGTGGATAAAAGAAAATCTCATGTGCATTTGAGCCTTTTGGAACCACTTAAAAATTTGAATCAGGTGATACATATTCTTGGGGTTCCGTGGCACTTGAATTTCTGTATAGATACCTTGGACCAGCTAGTCGTATTGGTGTGAAGCAGATTGCTGGTTTTCCATGTTTATTAGAGTCTTGGATATTTGACCACTTTCCTAATTTTCATCCTTCGACCACATTTTATTATGAAAATTTACCTTACGTTGCACTTCAAAATCCTTCTCCTGACGGTAATTTATCTATCATTGATATTCGTATTTTTCTTGATAACATTCAGTTTGATCAGGTAAAACTTTTATTTAGTTTGTGATATACGTAACGTAACTTATTTTATCTCATCTATGTTATTATAACTTTTATATCATCTATATTTTCCAGGTTATATTCGATCTCTATATCTTCGCCCGTGCTTTTCATCCTTTTCTGTGTGGTATGGTGGTTGTATTCTTTTTTACAACATCGTCGAGTCATATCATCCAAATTGGGTATTGAGATAGTTAGGTAAAGTGCAAAACATTCCCAGACCTCCTATTCCTCCGGTCACAACCAGCGGTCGATGAGGAACTACGTCTATGACATACACTCGTGTATATTATCGGTTTCAAAAGAGTAAATGGAAACATTGGTATAACCATATGGTTGCACCTGAATAGAGATCAATGCCAGTCAATCAACTTATTTGAGTTACACTGATGATTTTATAGAGTGGTATAGATCTCATAGTGTAGTACGGGTTCATAATCCTTTGTTTCTACCGTAGAAAATCATGTTAGAAGCGCCTTATTTTCAGCCTAATTACCACCAACTTTTATGGCAATTTTCCTTTTTATAGTTGTTATATCTATTTGTTTCAAAGTTACTTAAATATTTTTCATTCATTACAGACTCTGAATGATGCTCATGGCTTGTTGGTGCAACCTACTGTAGAAGCAAGAGTTTAAATTGCTAGAGTTCAAATTGGCTGCTACGTACGTCGACATAATTACCCATGTTGATGGAGTATGTTATTATGTATATGTTATATTTTGGCTTGTATTACATTACGATGTTGATGACTTGTTTTGTTTTTAAATGTGTATTATTTTGGCGTGTATGTTGGAATGGTTTGGTTGATTGTGTTTTGTGTAGTCGAACAATGTTTCTCATATTGCTGTGTGGTTGTGATATCATTTTCTTTGTGATTGATATATGGTTGATATATGGCTGTTAGTTGATAAATTTTAGACGTTCTAAAACCCATATATAATTTTCCTCCTTTTTGCAACTAATTATGCAATTACAATACAAAACGTAAGATCAGTAGATATAACACCCATAACCTCAAGTAAGGCATTCTATACCTTTTAGTTTTATATGTGCAATCCAATATGATAACTCGGGGAAATGTTCGTAAAAATTAAGACTAGTAGAATGAACCCAAAATATATCTTTAATAACATTCATTCCATCTAATGTTTTACAATGCCATTCAAAGTAACCAAATTCTTTCAATTTACTAAGCAAATGTCTCACTTGAGAGCGCCCTACACGCTCGATGGAATTTTGCACATGTATAACGTGGAAAATAGTTTTGATAGTGGTACAATTTGTAGAATTGTCTCTCTAAACTGTGTGCAAATTTTTTTTCTATTTGACCATGCTTCTATGCATCTCAATCATTTTATCTTCTTTTGCAGCTCTAACTCTACTACTAGGCTGATAGGTGGGAGTAGTTTCCATCTCCTTGGGCCTTTCAGCTTCTGAATCCACTGAACTAGGTGGATTACCCATCGACCTAAACATATCGGACCCATCAAATGTGACATGTCTAAAGTGCACTACCTTCTTATCAATAGGGTTCCAAATACGATACACATTGATGCCTTCTATATGGCCCAAAAATATGCCTTTGTAGGTTCCAGCCTCCAATTTGTTATTTCCTACATGGTGAACATATACAAGGCTACCAAATTTATGAAAATAACTGATATGTCTAGATGTACCTTTCCACCTTTCCTTTGGAATCTTTCCATTAATGGATGAGTATGGAATTCGATTGATAATATACGCTGCAGTCGATAAATCTTCATCCCAAAAGCCTCTAGATAAACCCTTGTCAATCTCAAACAACCATCTTTCACCAGTAAAGTCCTATTCATCCTTTCAGCGACTTCGATTGACTGTGGATCTCCGGGTGTAGTGAAGTATCTCCGAATTCCACGATGTTTACAGAAATTTATGAACTCCTTAGAAATAAACTTACCGCCATTGTCGAATCTTAGCACCTTCAACTTCCTTCCGACTTCATTCTCCAGTCGTGTCTTTCAAGTTTTGAAATTCTCAAACGATTCCGACTTAGCTTCCACCATGAACACCCAAACCTTCCGAGAGTAGTCATCAATGAAAAAGATAAAATACTTAGCTCCTCCAATGGAAGCTATAACTACTAGTCCTCAAACATCTGTATTGACATACTCTACTATTCCTTTGGACTCATGTATACTAACACCCAAAGAAGCCTTTGTTTATTTCCCCAATACATACTTCATGATAGAATTTTAAATGGTTGAAGCTTTCAACCTTAATCATCTTCCTTTTACGAAGAAACTCCAAGCACTTCTTCAGAACATGACCTAATCTGAGATGCCAAAGTCTGGGGGCAACAAAAGCTCATGAACTATATCAACCCCAACATACGACTCTCCAAGTACTATAGATCCATTCAGCAGACAAAGATTTCAGACCATTACTCCTTTCTTCAATACAAGAGCACCACATGTAACCTTCAAGCTATCTGATTCTATCGTAATACTGTAACCCAAAGATGTTAACTGATCTAAAGATAGAAGAAATTTCCTTAAACCTGGAACATAGTGGACTCTAGTGATAGTGCACATCACACCTTCATGCATGCGAATACACACTGATCCTTCTCTTAATGACTTGCAAGTAGCGTCGTTCCACATCAATGTAGCACTTCCCTCCTTATCTTCATAAAAACAGATATACTCCTTCTTAGATATCATGTAGAAAGACGCCCCTGAATCCAGCACTCGGCGGTCTAATATATCGAAACAGATGCAGTCGGCATATCAATAGAAACAACCTTCTCCACTGCAATAGACGAATAACCATCCGCTTCATTTTTCTTCCTCAAATCTGAACAATCTTTCTTCCAATGGTCATGCTTCTTATGATGATGACACCTATTGTCTCTAGACTTGCCCCTCCAACCACTTCCGAGCTTTCTTAACTTAGAACACCCTTTGATATTATTCTACTTCTTCTCATTTCTTCTCTCTTTATGAACATTCCTTGACTACTACTACTAGCTTCTCCACTTTTGCTCATACGCTTCATTTGATCCCCTATCTCTTCACTCAGGATTCACATCTTCACATCTTCTAATGTCAAAGTCCTACTGCCATAGATCAAGTTGTTAGCGAATACCATGTATTTCTTTGGAAGAGATCACAATGCCACCGTTATTTTATGCTCCTTCTCCAAATTCCAATCAACAACTTTCATCTTCATCATTAAGTCATCAAGATGTGCTTTCAATGACGTACCTTCCTACATCTTGTAAGTGAAGAACGTCTTCAACAAAATCAACCCATTCGTGAGCGACTTCTTCATGTAAAAGTCCTCCAGTTTCTTCCACAAGCCTCCAACAGTAATCTCACTAATAATCTCTGGGATGTTGTTCTCACTCATGGCCAATTGGAGGGTAGTAAAAGCTCATTCTTCCATCTACTTCATTTTCAATTCTGAGGTATCTATTGGTAATGATTCTGTATCAAACACAACCTGATGAACACGATTTCTTCTCAACACCGCATTCATCTTCCACTATCTCTTTTCAAAATCATTATCTCTGTTCCATTTCTCTTTAGCTAGTTGTGAACCGGATGCTGCATATGAAGCCTTAGTGTAGAGTGCATACTTCTGGGTAAGTCTAACCTCATGTCCATCTCCAGATCCAAGCATCTTATCGATCACCTTTTGCATTTAGCCTTTAACAACAACCTTCAATGCTTTGATACTAGACTGTTGGGGTAGATTTTACACAAATGACTGTAAATCAACCCAAATAAATGCGAAAGTAATAAGATCGTGTTGTAGTGCGATAAAATAAATAGAAACAGGAGAATAAAATAGAAAACCACAGAAGAAAGTAAATAGAGAGTTGACGTATGAATTTATAGTGGTTCTACTATCGCGTAGATCTACTATGGGGAGAGGCAATTTTATTAATTATAAGAAAATAAATTTTACAAGATTGATAATGAAGGCTAAGAAGATAAATAAGAAATACAACTTGAGATAATGATTCTACTCATGCTAATCTTTGCCTTTATATATATATTATTACTTGGGTTTAAAGTAATTGATTTATGGTCATAAATCAATGCCTCGTCAATTCTCCTATTCATACGAAAAAAGTTTATCCAATTTGATTAGTCATTTTTCCCAATTTACATGCACTGGATAAGATTCCTTTTTTAATTAGCTAATTAGTGAATTAATCATCTACTTCAGTCTCCCAATATAATTCTCCTTTATAGGTAATTTATTTCCCTCTTTAATGTTATAAAAGAGGCAATATATTTAAATTTTTTATGTCAAATATCTTCCAAATTTTCTACAACTGGAAATATTGTATCACTGAAATCAACAATATCTTTCAAATCTTCTTTAGTATAAAAATATTGTATAACCAAATCTAACAATCTCCACATTGATACTATATTTCTCTATAAGCCTACCAACTCCATCTACATCCTCATATACCAAGCATCTCTCGGACAAGACACTGCATATACTTCCCCAGTGAGCTTTGGCATGGCTATCACCTATTGCACTTAGTCAACGAACTACGGCAAGGGCAACGCTCGCCAACAAAGTGTTGAAAGTACCCTCTTCATGTAGGGCCTATCAATCTCCAAAACAAACATCTCTATTTACTAACTCACTCTCCCTTTGTGCCACCAACTAGCATCTAGTACTTTAGCAAGCAAATCAAGTTTAAGCAGTGCTCGAACTTTGCAACTAGTCTAGCCTTGTATCTCACATCGTCCTTTAACTTATATGTCCACTTGCATCCTATGGCTCGGCTTCCTTGAGGGGATGGTACCAATTTCCAAGTCCAATTCTTCTTCAACGAATCCATCTCCTACTCTATAGCACGCATCGAATTCAAGTTGGCATTCGAACTCATAGTTTCTTCAAGGTTGAAAGGATCATCTTAAACAACATGTAATGCATAGTCAAACTAATCATCAGGCTCAAATTTGAATAATTCCAGTCTTCATACTTATTTGACGACCTTCTAACTCTAAAACTAGCCTAAACAGGTATAACTTCGCCTAAGCTTCTATCAACTCCACCTTGAATTGAATCATTTTTTGCTTCACGACCATCGCTATCATTACTAGAGGATTTTGTGGACCTTCATGGGATGTGTAAACAATTGCAATTTCTCTATCTTCTTTTGCAGCTCTGACTCTAGTTATCGTTTTAAATCTTCTATATATCGCCCGAGATCTCCTCCGAGATCTCCTTTTCACACTTAAACGAGATGAGACATCAAATCTCCTCCATATCTCCCTCGACACTCACCTCATCTGAGATATTTCAAATCTCACCCGAAATATGGATCAAAATCTCAATCCGAGATCTTACCCGAAATTATGCACTTTTCTTATTTTGCATAATATTTTTTTATTTTCATATTGATTCAAAAGAAACTACTCAATCCAATTATAATTTACCAACTTCTTGAACATATTCTTCACTTTTTACCTTAACGAGTCATAGTGAAAGGTTTCATTTCTTTATTATGTTCAAATAAAAGGATATTGTTCAATCATTACCAAATCAATTAAGCTAATCAAGCTATTACTCCTCCAAAAATATTCGTTTTTCTATGTAAATAAGTATATTACCATTTTTACTTTTACTAAGAAATTTATAACCGTTAAATAAATTTTTGACATATCAATTTTAGACACATAAGTACATCCGAGATATTCTCTATATGCATTATAAGACCCGAGATGTCAATTCGAGACATACACCCGAAATGTACTCATCTCGTCCGAGATCTCCGCCGATACGAGATAACTTGTGTAAAAATATCGAGACGAAACGTGACTAAAATCCGATATTTAAAACTTTCGACTCTACTACTAGGCTAATATATGGAAATTATTTCCATCTCCTTAGGCCTTTCAGCTTCTAAATCTACTGAACTAGGTGGGTTCCTCTTCGGTTTGAGCATAGCGGACTCATTAAATATGAAATGTCTAGAATGCATTACCTTCCTATCAATACGGTTTCAAATGCGATACCCTTTAATGCCTTCTGTATAGCCCAAAAGAATATGTCTTTATAGGCTCTAGCCTCCAACTTGTCATTTCATGTATAGTGAATATACACAGGGCTACCAAATATACGAAAATAATTGATATATATATATATATATAAATGTACCTTTCCACATTTCCTCTAGAATCTTCCCATCAATGGCCGAGCATAGCATTCAATTGATAATATACGCTGCAGTCGATAAAGCTTCAGCCCGAAAGCCTTTATATGAACCTACCGTCAATCTTAAACAATGAGTTTTTCCAGTAGAGTCATATTCATCCTTTTAGCGACTTCATATGGTTGCGGATCTTTGAGTGTAGTGAAATATCTTCGAATTCCATGCTGGTTGCAGAAATTTATGAACTCCTTAGAAACAAACTCACTACCATTATCGGATCTCAGGACCATCAACTTCCTTCCGACATCATTCTTTAACAGTGTTTTCCAAGTTTTGAATTTCTCAAAAGATTCTGATTAGCCTTCATCACAAACACCCATATTTTTCATGAGTAGTGACTGATAAAAGAGATAAAATACTTAGCACCTCCAATGGAAGCTGTGGCTGCTAGTCCCCAAACATCCATATGAACATACTCTAGTACTCCTTTGGACTCAACACTAAAAGAAACCTTTATTTGTTTCTCCAACACATACACTTGTTAGAATTCTAAATGGTTGAAGCTTTCAGCCTTAATCATCTTCCTTCTACGAAGCAACTCCAAGCTCTTCTCCTAAACATCACCTACTCTGAAATGCCAAAGTCTAATAACATCCAAAGATTGTTAACTATCAACTCCAACGCATGACTCTTCACGGACTATATATCCTTTCAGCGGATAAAGATTACGGACCATTACTCCTTTCATCAGTACAAGAGCACCATGTGTCATCTTCAAGCTATCCGACTCTATCATAACCCTACAACCCAAAGATGCAAGCGTACCCAAAGACAAAAGAGATTTCCTTAAACTTGGAACATAGCGGACTCTAGTGATAATGTACACCACACCATCATGCATGCAAATACACTGACCTTCTCCTAATGACTTGCAAATAGCATCGTTCTCCATCAATATAGCACTTCCATCCTAATTTTTTTTAAAACGAAAATACATCGTCTTAGGCGCCATGTGGAAAGACACCCGTTAATCCAACATTCAATGGTCTAATATATAAAAAATAGATGCAGTCGGCACATCATTGGAACCTTCTCCACCACAATAGACGAAGAACCATCCGCTTTATTTCTCTTCCTCAAATCTAAAAATTCTTTCTTCCGGTGGTCGTGTTTCTTACAATGATGGCACCCAGTGTTTCTTGACTTGCCTCTCCAACCACTTCCGGGCTTTCATGGCTTAGAATGCCCTTTGAAATTATTCACCTTCTCATTTCTTCCTCTTTCCATGAACAATCTTTGATTATTACTAGCTTCTCCACTTTCACTATAAGCTTAATTTGATCTCTCGTCTCTTCACTCAGAAGTCTCATCTTCACATTTTCTTCTAACGTCAGCGTGCTTCTGCCATTGATCAAGCTGTTAGTGAATACCGTGTATCGCTCTGGAAGAGAACACAATACCACCATTGTCTTTTGCTCCTCGTCCACATTTAAATCAATATATTTCAACTTCATCATCTAATCATCGAAGAAGTTATGATGTGCTTTCAACGACATACATTCCTGCATCTTGTAAGCGAAGAAAGTCTTCAACAAAATCAGCCTATTCGTGAGCAAATTCATCTTGTAAAAGGTCCTCCAATTTCTTCCACAAGCCTATAGCAATAGTTTCAATACTAATCCCTGGGATGACGTTCTCACTCACGGCCAATTGGAGGGTACTGAAAGCTCATTCTTCCATCTCCTTCCTTTCCAATTATGAGCTACTGGCAATGATTCTATGTCAAACAATCTAATGAACACAATTTTTTTCTATATCTCCTTCATCTTCCACTGCCACTTCTCAAAATCATTATCTCCACTCCACTTCTCTATAGCTAGATACGAACCGGATGTTGCATATGAACCCCTAGTGGAGGGCGCATACTCCTGGGTAGGTCAAACCTCATTTCCATATCTAAATCTTGCTATCTTATTGATCACCTTCTAGACCTAGGCTTCAACAACAACCTTCAATTCTATGATACTGGAATATTGGGATAGATTTCACACAAATGACTGTAATCAATTCAAATAAATACGGAAGTAATAAAACCATGTTGTGGTGCGATAAAATAAACATGAACAAGAGAATAAAATAACAAAATACAGAAGAAAGTAAATATAGAGTTCACATGTGGATTTATAGTGGTTCTACCATCGCCAGATGGTGTACTTTCACTTTGGGGAGATGAGATTTTATTATTTATTAGAAAAAAGAATTTTATAAGATTGATAATGAAGGCTAAGAAAAAGAATAAGAAATATGGCTTGAGATGATGATTCTACTTATGATATTCTCTGCCATTATATAAAGATTATTACTTGGGTTTGAAATAATTGATTTTTAGTCATAAATCAATGCCTCATCAATTCTTCTATTTATACGGGAAACGTTTATCCATTTGATTTTCAAGTTCCTCCAATTTACATGCGCCTGATAATATTTCTTCTTTAATTAGCTAATTAGGGAATTGATTAATTAATTCAATCTTCCCAAATAATTCTTCATCTCACGTAGGTTGCCCTCTTTGATGCTATAAAAGAGACAATATATTTGAGAAATTATCTAAAATATCTTTCAAATCTTCTGCAACTGAAAATATTGTATCACTAAAACCAACAGTATCATCCAAATCTTCTTTAGTATGAAAAAATTGCATCATCAAATCGAACATTGTTGTGGAAAATTCTCAATAATGCAGTTCTTACTCATAATAATCTTCATAGAAGAGAAATTATCAACTCTTCTAATTGTTTTCTTTGCTCTCATACTCCTGAAAATATAAGATATATATGTTCTTTAAGAGCACTTGTGTGTATAACTTGTGGAAAAGATTGCTTCGGCATTACTGCAATCTTCACTCTCCTGTTAGAAACCATAGATTGGAATGGTTAACTATATACAAAGCTACAAGATTGAGAACTACGGATTCGTTTATGCTTTTAAAACGACCGAAAATGGTTATAATGGTGATATGAGGAAACAGATTCTCGTTTCTTTAAAGGGAATAAACTGCCGCTTTCTATCTTGTTTTAGAAACTTATGAATGGCCCAAGCTCAATTAAAATTTAAAAATATTATATTACTCTAACTGTTCAGTTGGGGAATTTGTAGTTTTTATTTCCTATTTTGGCTTATGTGCTCTAGTATTTGTGTTTTCATTTTGTTTTTGTTTGCGGTACTTTGTTCGTGCTAATAAACGGTCCACCGTAAAACTGACTTGTCCTCAAAAAAATGTGTCAGAACAAACATTCCAAGGTAGCAATATTATTAAAATTATTTGGAAATGCACGAACAAAGTCTATGGGATATGTATTCCAACAGAAAATTAGTACGTACTGGTATAGGGTTTAATCCCAATAATTGTCACAATAATTGATTTTTTTGTATTTTCAGACGTTTTATATGCTTACAAATCACAGTAAATTTTGAATTTTCCATTTAGTTAACTTGCTCATTAAATATGTTTATGAGAATCAAATCCAAGATTATAACCACACAGTCAAATATCTTACTGTGATTATTCTTATACATTACAACTCTTCACTGAAGTTACACATAAATATAAACAACCTAAACTGTCGTTCTTTCCTCTATTTTTGGTAAAATTCTTTCTGGAAAAACCGATCATAAGTGGCATTAGAAGCATCCTTGCTTGGAAATTTGTCACTCAAACATTGTTGATTCTCTTATTCATGGTTACCCACAAATTTCTCGATAGAAGTACATTTTGATGGAAAATTCATACATAAATATGAGTATTTCGGTTTACTTTCAGTAGTGCATATATAAGTTGTAACATTTTTGTGCATTCAAAGAACAAAAACGTGTTAAATCATGACAACACATCATTACAAACCATGTCATAAAGTAGGATTTCACAAGAAAACATCGACACAGTTGATATGTTATATATCCTACTAATCTAGTGGAAAACAACATTGAAAGTAGCTAGAGCAAGAACTAGACTGCATATATGGCATTTTGTTAGGAAACAGAGAGTATGTAGCCTGCATATGGTTATTATATATACACATGTATTAATACTTACATATTTTGCCCACAAGAAAACACCTAATGAATGTGTCACCGTATAGTCATATCTATTTTTTGCTATGACGCTCTTAAGTTTATATTTAGCACAGTCCTATGATTATGTTCCTCTTGTGTTATGCAGCAATGATAAGTACGACGATTGGACATTCTATATTTCTATGATCATAATTTAAGATATGTCAAAGGGGAACTCTCCAAAGGTTCGGTTACAACAATAGCTAAAGATCCAGATGTGTATGGATCGTACATGTAGAAAAGTAGAATGTACCTACCTCAAAAAGGTGGAATATAAATAAAATTTTAAGATATACACACACACACACACACTCTATTACTTTAATACAAAAGTGCATAAGATTTAAATGCAAAACTACACCAATATAATAAAAATGAAGTACCTATATAATTATATGAGAAAGCAAATAATGTGTAAATTATAGTAGATGCATAGAATTATGACGATTAATACAGCTCTCCTACAAATAAGAAGGAACACATAGCAGGCAATTGCTTATAAGTGTCTCACTGGAAGTAAAGCCCAAGTAAACAAATTGGCAAAAAAAGGTTATGAGGCCTCAAAGAACACCACTTATACTTATGACTTGTAAGCATAATAAATTTTCTACTAGACTCATCCTCTATGCATACTTACTCCAATGAGGCCTCAGCATATCGTAGCAGCAATAGATACAAATATGGTGATTCGTAAAGCTTTCAAAATGGGATTCAAATCGTAATCATTGATTTCAAACTTCGAATTGAAACACGATTGAAATTGCAAATCATAGATTCGAAAGGTCAATTCCAAGGTTTATACATACTTCGAAATTGATTTCGATGTTTGAACTTTGAACTTCTACATCGAAACCTAAAATTTCTCTCGAATTCCAATTTTATTTCCGTTTAGTAAACACTAGAATTGAAATTGCGAATCCAAGTAAGTACATTGAACATGTTAATATGAACTGAATGAACTTTCTTAATTGCGATTTTAACAGGGTTTTACATCGAATGTAAATCAAATTGTAAGAGAGAGGTTCAATTTGAAACGAGATTCAAATCGATAGATTGCGACATTTTTGGCAACATTTATACAACCATAATCTAGAGCGCGTAAAAGGTCAGTTTATGTTAGGTCATACTAGCATCGGCTATGGATCCTGGCATTTATGGTTCTACAACATTCAGTTTTGGAAATGATGTCCTCCATTAGAGAATGCATGTCCAAATGCTAATTAAAGGTGCACAGCTTACTACAACAGCTGGTACCTGTCTTGGTTATGATCAAAGTTGATTACACTTTAATGAACTTGTGTTGTATACGTCCGTTTAATTCTTAATTGGGTTTTTAGTTTATCTGATTATTTATATTTTATAGTTTATTCTTGTGGATGTAACATTAATAATAACGCCGTAATGTAAATAAAGAAGTTAAATGTTATATTTCTACATAACCTGAAATCATACATTAACTATTACCCTATCAAATCCTCCAGTAAAAAAAGAATAATAGATGTGCTGGTACAAAACTGCTTGATATGAAAGAAAAATAGAAGTTTATCATTTCAGATGTCAAAGAATTGGATACTTGCTCCGGTTGAAACCAAAGCAGCATCAACCCGTATAAGAAGGGCCGCTAAACCTAAAATCCATGAATGAACCATTGCTCTGGTTTTCAACAAATATCTGAAATTGAGTGACTTTTAAGTAAATGAAGATAACAAACACTGCATGTAGTAAACAGTCTAAACTCATAAGGCGTTGTCCATTAACAGAACAAGTGTAAAACACTGCATGTAGTAAACAGTCTAAACAACATAGAATCAGGATTCACGTATCACTAGATTCTTCCTGGCAGCAAAAACTCAGTTATAAACACAACACCACCCTAGTAATTACAAGAAATTGACCGCATATGCCTCGTTATGAACCAAAAGAATATCTGGCCTGCAATCTATTGCCAATATAACACCACCAATCCAGATATTATAACCCATACTAATAATTCATACCTTCCATCATGATACGATTCCTGCTTACTACAGCAGTTCTTCTGAATTTGCTACCAACGCCTACACACTCGTACCTTAGTGTAGCAATTGAGTTATGCAGCCCTATGAAATATACAAATGGTGATCCATACGACCGTAATCTAAACTACGTGAAGTCCCAGCTTATGACGTATACTAATAAAATATCCGCACATGGCCCAAATGTCTATGGCCTTATGGAATGCAATCTGGGATTCAATCTGTGTTGTGCTTTTGCTGTTGAAATGGTACACACGTTGGAGCGTGACTGCCGAACTCTATGGGTGCACAACTTAATACTACTGATGGCTTGCCTCTCCGTTATGAATACTACAAATTTTATCCAGATTGATTGCAGCATATGTGTGCTGTTTAGACTGTAACTACGGATACGAATCTACTTAGCTTGCTAATAAAGATATATCATGCAGTCATATGGTTAAACATTCTGATTTATCTTCAACTATTCATCTTCCCTGTACCATTCTGATTTTGATTCATTTCGTACCTCCGTCTTCTTCATTTTCAAATATTTTGTCAATTCGTTCTCAAAACTTAAATTCACACTAGCAATTACGCCTCAAGCCAGAAGCAAATCATCGTCTCCAACAGAACAGTAAATATCAACGCATGATGAACAATAACAACAAATTCAAAACCAATCCACAAATCACGAAGTCGAAAACTTAGCTCTGCCTGAAATTCAACAGCAAAACTCAACAACATCAACTGAAAATCTAATGGCAGTAGAAATTCAACATTTCCCAACCTAACTCGAAACGGAAAATGAAGGAAGTAAAATCTAGGAAGCTAAAATTACGAAACAAGAAGCACATCAAATGCTAGAATAAAAACAAAGAAAAGACGTGAACAACCTGGAGAAAATGAAAGTCAACCAAAAATGATAGAAAATATACAGGAAAAGGTAAATTTAATGTAGTTGTATCATCGAATTTTTTTGACAGATCAATGAAGGAAATAGACAATAACAACGAGTTGCTGAAAAAGAAACTGAAGAGCAGCATAAAAAGTTAGAAACAAAAAAAAGAGAAAAAAATCAGAAAGAAAGTAAAAAAAAATACTAAAAAGATAGTTCAAAAGGTAGATGATACTATAAAATTATAAAAGTTAATATTATATTATTAAATATTTGTGCTGATAGTTTCAAATTTTTGAAACAGGAAAATGAAAGACCAAAAATATATGTTTTTGAAGAAGCTGAAAAGCAAGAAATAAATTTGGTAAAATTACAAATAGTATCGCTTTATAACATATTATTTATTGAAAAAATGATACTTACAGAATGTTTGTTTGAAGTTAATGGTTTGCAGTTGAAGAAATTATCATCGTTGTAATTTGTAGCAAAACTGACACCAATGTATAACAAAAATGATACCTACTTTCTGTTTGTTTGAAGACAGCTTAACAAACTTAGAAACTGCTGTCATAGTAATTTGTAGCAAAACTGATATAATTATAAACCAAAATTGATACGTATAGTTTGTATGTTTAACTTTAATAATTTAGAATTTTACAATTTGTTTCCAATATTATTTTTAACAAAAATGATACCTATATTTAACAAAAATGATGCTCGCTGTCTGTTTTGAATGGAGTTGAAGCTTAATTTTATAATTTTTTTCTCCATGTCATATATAGAAAAACTGATACCAATATCTTGCAAAAATGATACCAATAATCTGTTTGTTTGAAGTTTGTACTTTGTCAAATTATTTTCACTATGTGTTGTATAAAACCTGGTACCATTATCACTCAAAAATGATACTAATGGTCTGTTTGTTTAAAGTAATTGATTTGGACTTTTACAAATTATTTCCACCGTCACTTTTAATTTAATAAAAAATGATACCAATATTTAACAAAAATGATACCCACAATCTGTTTCCGTAGAGTTAATGCCTTTTAATTTTGTAAATTATTTTTCATGTCATCTGTAGGAAATTTGATACCAATGTATTGCAAAAATGGTACCAATAAACTGTATGTTTAAAGTTTGTACTTTGTTCTTTTATAAATTGTTTACTATCATTTGTAGTAAATCTGATACCATTATATTACAAAAATGATACCCCTTATATGTTTGTTTGAAGTTGATGTTTTGCAATATTAGAACCTATTTCCACTGTAGCTTGTAATAAACCGATACCAAGATAAACCTAAAATGATACCTATAGCTTATTTGGTTGAAGTTAATGCTTTTGAATTTTAGAAATCCTCTTCAATGTAGTTTGTAACAAAACTGATACCAATGTATAACAAAAATGTACCTATAGCCTGTTTGTTCGAAGTTAATGCTTTGCAATATAAAAATTTGTTTTCGCTGCAATGTATAACAAAACTTATGCTAATATTTTAAAAAAAATGATACCTACAGTCTATTTGATTCCTTGTTAGTGTTTTGTAATTTTAAAAATTATTTTCACTATCATTTGTAACAAAAACTAACATCAGTAACTTGCAATAATGATATCTGCTAATCAATTAAATGTCACTTTTTTAATACAACAGGATGATGATGACTATGTCGACACCTATCATAAGAGCAAGAAATTGAGATCTGAAGTAGCGAAGCAAGAATTTGAAGAAATAAAATCTGTCACTACATATCGATGTGAATTGCGAGCAATATTCAAGATCATACTTTTGGTTAAAGAAAAGAATGGACTTACAAAAGGGCACATAGATATCATGAAACAGACCCACTTTTACAACTTTTTCATCGTTTTCTATTAAGACAAAATTACAATGAAAGATTGCAAAAAATCTCAACACAATTTGGATGCATTATACAGCTGCTACTCAACAGAAACTGAAGCTTTCATATTTGGACAAGACAAAATATCAGTGACTGCCACTGATATCGGCCAACTATTTGGTCTACTATTGAAAGGAAGAAATATAGAACCAACATAAAAAATGACAAGTAAAACAATTCCAACAGAGCGTAAAGAATTTGCTACAAGAAATTTTGAAAATTGTGATTTCACCACGAGAAATGTGCTCCATAGAAGAATAAAATAGGATATAGGAAAGAAGAAAAAACAAAATAAAGAAGACTTGCCACTGCTAATAATAATGGAGATTTTACTAACATTTTTCTTCCTCAACAAACAACAAAAATTAAGGTGGAGAATTTTACCCTTTTTGATCAACTTCGAAAAATTGCACAAGGTTTCTTGGCCAAGGACAATAGAGAAAAAATATAGCAAATTTGTAAAAAAAAATATCCACAAGCCAAGGAACATATGTGGATGCTCCGTGCTTCCACTGAGAAGATACGTTATTCAAAGTATTATTAATTTTAACAATCATACCTTATCTATTTTTTAAATACTTATAGTATTGCATTTGTGAGAAGATAAAGCTCATTCGACCTAGACGGCAACATAGTGAAAATTTACCATGATTTAGGAGATAAGATTTGCATAAGCTAAAAGACATACTAGTTAAGCAATTTTTGGAAGATGTAAAAGAGGGCGAGGTAAGTTAAAACTCTATATTGCCTACATTTATCGGTATCATTTTAACTTCTACTTAGAATCAATTATAGCACTGTTTGTTTTTTGCTATCGTTTATGCCTATGCATAGTTTTAGTTTTTACCTCCACATGGTATCAGTTTCAATACTTAGTATGATTTTGTCTTTGCATAGTATCAATTTCAATACTTGGTATCATTTTTGTCTCTGCATTGTATCAATTTCAATCTTGGTATCATTTTTGTCTTCGCATAGTATCAAATTCGATACTTAGTATCAGTTTTGTCTCTACATAGTATCAGTTTCAATACTTAGTATCGTTTTTGTCTCTTCATAGTATCAAATTTACCTTTACATAGTATCAGTTTAGTTTCTGCATTGTTGCAGTTTCAATACTTGTATCATTTTTGTCTCTACATAGTATCAGTTTTGTCTCCGTAAAGTATCTATTTTGCTTCTTCGTAGTATCAGTTATAATACACTATGACACTTGGTATCATTTTTGTCTCTGCATAGTATTAGATTTTCCTTTATATAGTATTAGTTTAGCTTCTTCATACTTGGTATCATTTTTGTCTCTACATAATATCAATTTTGCTTCTTCATAGAATCAGTTATAATACAGTATGATAGTTGGTATCATTTCTAACACTTTACGGTAATAGTTTATGCCTCTATATAATACCCTTACATAATTATTATTTTTGCTTCTATTACAAAATCAGTTATAATTATCAGTTATAACATATTAGTTATAAGACAATACCATAGCTTAAAATTAATATAAAATTTCCCTACAAAGTATACATATGAAAGAAATAACTAATATTCTTCCACATGAATCAAGGCTTTATCAAACAGCATCAACAATAAGACAATTAAGCAACAGAAAAAAAAAACAAGGCAGAAAAATGAAAAATTGAAGAAGTCAAACAAACTTTTGGATCATTTGAAGAAGATGTAAGCATTAATGTTAACCATAATAGATGAATAAGATAACGAATGCCTTTCAGAAAGCTTTCGCATGAATAAAGAGCAGCAAGAAAAGTCACCATTCGACGTTGTCGAAACGATCATTCAATGTTAGAAAAGAGAAGCACATAAGAGCTTTGGAGCAAACCTTCTACAAGCATGAAAGAAAGAATTACTAAGGCATAACGAAGCAGATAGGTACAGAACTGCTAAGCACCTTCCTACTGGGATAGGAGAATAGACCCACAACCATCATCATTAAATAAAGACTAAAGTAAATGAGTTCATATAAGACCTTTTGAGACAGTCGAAGGGATGCAGTCAACAGCGTATATCAGTATCAGACCTTTCGAAGAAGTCAAAAGTTTTCATCTCTCAACGTTCAAAGAGTTCTTACCTTCCGAAGGGAGTGGAGAAGTCAAAGCCAGAGCAGACAACTCTATAATGACCTTTACGAAAGCATAGCATGTTTTCAAACCGGTTGAAACACATACAGAAAACCTTTCAGCAGAGTTAAAAGATTCATAAAGACAAAGAGAAAAAGCAGACCCTTCGACAATATTCAAAGGTCCATAATGGCATATGAAGGGGAAACCATTCGACAGGGATGAAAGGTTTACAACTACAAATAAAAGGGATGAACTTTCAACTCAGCCGAAAGCATGAGATAAAAGAGGGGCCGTTTGCATCTACAAATAAGACCCAAGGGGTCTAGTTTAAGGGATCGGAATTTCTCACTCTGCTCCCATTTTACAACTTTTGCTCCTGCTGATTACATTTGTAACCCTAATTTAGAAATTACATTGGGGATTTGCCTCTTAAATTATGTTTCAAACTTCACTATGAAAAAATGAAGAGGATGATTTTTTGCGATCAACTTTGAATTTGGAGATGATCATGATCAGGCGTTAATTCAATATTGACGGCTGATCACATATGATTTATTTCTTACCTTCTTCATTCATTCCAACTCTATGTCATGGAACCATCATGGGATATTTTCATGAGTTTTATTTCCTTATATATATATATATATATTAAATTTATGATTTCACTAATGAAAGGTAAATACTACTTGTGATATACGATATCAGGACTCTGATATAGTATTGTGACATATTATATCAATTCATTATGGCATCAGTAATCCCTTCAAAGGGATTCCACGAAAGGATTATCGACCCAGGAGGTTGAAAGCAATAAAGAAATATAGGATAGAGTAAGTATATCTTTCCGATAAGGTCGAAAGGTTTTTAATACAACTTTTCGACGTGATCGAAAAGAGGTGAAAAACATTGATGAATGACCACTTTCAACCTATAGGGGAGATGAGGTGATAATGTTGAAAGTTATATAAATGTGAATAGCTTCAAGATACAATTGCTATTATGACAATCTAGTCGAAAGGTTGGAGCGGCCGAATGGTCGAAAGGTTTGATAATCTTTTACAGGCCTCATAAACCTATCGACAAGGTCGAAAGGTTTGATAACATTTTACTGGCCTCATGTACTTTCGACAAGGTCGAATGGGTTGATAACCTTTCACTATCCCAACCAAGTCAGAAGGTTGGAGTGGAACCTTAACCCTTCGACGCGGTTGATGGGTTAACTATTCCTCCATCATATTATCTAAGCCAATAAAGCTAGGAACGACTTCCTCAACCTTTCGACAATATCGAAAGGTTTGACATTTTTTCACCCTTTTTTATCAGGCCATCTCAGTTGAAAGTTAGAGCTATAACCTTAAATCCTTTCGATTTAATCATTCTATTCAAAAGATATGCTCTTAATGACACGATTCATCTTAATCACATGGTTTTGTCCATATAAAATAATCTAATATCATGTATTGAAGATGTTGACAAGATTTCTTGTTAACATTTTTAGTGGTAGAAGGAGGGCCTGAACCTCCATCCTTGTTATCTTAACACAAATAATTGTGGAAACTTGATTTGCTGTAAGAAAATGAAATCGAAAAGTCCTTCCACCTTAAATGAAAGTGCCGAAACTTCACTAGAAGAAAATATTTTGCCATCTTTCAACCCTGGGAATAGGGAACAAGGGATGTCTTCTAAACCAGCCCAACCAACTCCACCAACGGCTCAACTGTCTCCGCGATTGGCTCCAGCTCAGAATCTTCGGCCAGAGGATCGTATTTCTAAAATCACATACTTAAAGTGGAATATAGCGGAGATGAAGAATCTCCTAAATGAAATCCTATCCCACAAGTCATCAATGAAAGCTGTCACGGCAGGAGAGGAAGTTATCTCTTAAAGGAGAAACTTAAAAACCAACACTAATGCCGCGTAAAGAAAAACTAACATTTCCCTGTACAAGAAGGAGGATCATCTCCCACTAATGAAAAACTATCGAGGAAGGATCCAAGGAGAAGACAAGGACTGTTCTACAAGCTCTACCTCAGAGGGATACAAACTAAATAAGAAAGACCACTTAAGTAATGAAGCTTACCTCAAAGATATGGCAAAGAAGGCCGTGAAAGATCTGTTGAATATTAAGTGTAAGAGAACAGTAGACGAGAGAGTAAATGATAATGAGAGGGTTTTCCGTTTCATTGATGAGATAATGTCAGCACCTATTCCCTCTCACAAGAAGGTCCCTACGTTGAAGTACCATGGCACATCTGATCCCGATGACCATTTTATGGCATTTGATAATCAAATAGATTTATACAATGCTTCTTGTGTCGTTAGGTGCCACCTTTTTCTAGTCACTCTTCAAGGAGCTGCTGCCAAGTGGTACATACAGTACTGCGAGAACACAATTTATTCTTGGAAACAATTCTCTTATGAATTCTCGGCTCAGTTTTGCATTTGCAAAGACCGATCGATCGGTTATATAGTGCTAACCGATACAAGATAGAATCATAATGAGTCATTGGGAGATTATTTGAAGATGTTTAACGCTGAAGCTTTGAAAACCAAGGGAATGAACGATAGGGACAAGCGTATTCAGTTCATTTAGGCCTTATAGTAAATTCTCCTTTCTGGAAGGAATTATTCATCGATGGTTGCTGAGACTTGAAATATTTTCATTTTTAGGCTGACAAGTTCATCTGATTGGACGAATTGTTCTACCCTAAGAAGAAGACTAATCAGAGGAACGACAGTGGAAAATTCAACTCGAAAAGGATTTACAAAAAGTCTAGATGGAAAGATGCTAACACTAACGTGGTGGCATTAAACAGACAGATCACCTACATTTATGCGATGACTCAAGATAAGGTCATTTTCCTAACCTCGTTCAAAGCATGAAATTATCCAGAGCAAAAGAAAGGAGATAAATATTGCACTTATCATAAGGCAAACGGTCATGGGACTAATGAGTGTAAAGTGCTGGCAGGGATAATTCAAAAAATAATTCGAGAAGGACAACTAAAGGAATTTGTGAAAAACCCACAATTGACTTCCTTGCCAGAGAATGAGACAAGAAAACCTGCTGGTACCATTGTTAATATGATTAAAGACGAAGATCCGTTTAACCTGAGTCCACCCCAAAACAGAATTGACGTAATATATGGCGGACCACATCTTGTAGGCAGGAGTCATAATGCTAGTAGTAGATACATTCGTGAAGCTAGGAAGGATGTGTTTTCTATGCAAGAAGAACCACTACTCAACAACCCAAAGTATATTGTCAACATGCACACGTTGGTGATCAATCCCCAAGAGTTGAGAAGGGGAATCCATCACCCCTACAATGACCTATTGATGATCACGGCTTAGATAGAATCCTCACTGGTGACAAAGATCCTGGTCGTAACCGGAAGTTCTGTAAACGTGATCTTTCAATATGCATTTGATCAAATAGGGATCTCTAAAGACAAACTTGAGCCTAGTCCTGAACCCATCTTTGGTTTTAACAACAAGGGAACAACTCCATTAGGATAAGTGAAGCTCTTGGTACAGCTGGGACTCCCTTCGTGTTCTCATGTTTCTGAAACAACTTTTGTGATCATAGACCAGCCATCATTTTATAACACATTCTTCGGATGTACAGCGCTGTATGAAGTGGACGCTTTTGTATCACTCAAATATCTTATGCTCAAATTCCTTACTAAGAATAGCTGGGGAACTATCCGAGGTAAACAATTTGCATCCAGGGAAATGTACATCACAACTTTGGAACAATATAATATGGAGTTTACTTGTTACTTTGATTCTTCCATTACTTTACATCCTTCGGATGATGGGTTTCTACATCCATCATTCGAAGGGAAGAAATAATCTAATAGAACTATCAAGCGTATTGCTAAAAGATGTTTTGTAGTTTATGGAAAGAGAAAGATAATGGATGCCAATTCAATAGAGGAAATCGAAATTATTACCGAGAAAGAGTGCCGAGGAGAGGTTGAAAGAGTTAAGCTGGTTAAGAAAACTAAGGAAATTCTAATAGATTCTACAGATTCTACCAAAATAATCAGAGTGGGAAAAGATCTCGAGGAGCACTTAAAATGGAATTGGTGGAATTCTTCAAAGCTAATAAGGATTTTTTCCTTGGACCCATTCTGACATGATTAGAATTGACCTACAATCATGAGTCATGCCCTGAATGTTAATCCAAACATTCCTTTGTTCAGGCAAAAGAACAGGCAATTCGATAAGGTTAGGACCGATGCCTTAAAGGAAAAAGTCAAGAATTGTGATAAAATAAGTTTATCCGAGAAGTCTACTACCCCAAGTTGTTGGCGAATCCAGTTTTGGTAAAGAAATCTAATGGGAAGTGGCGAAGTTGCATGGATTATACAAATTTAAACAAAGCTTTCCCAAAGGACTATTACCCAATCGGTTGACGCATCCATTGGACATAAGCTGCTCTCCTTGATGGATGCATACTCTGGATACAATTAAATCCCTATGTTTAAACCTGACGAGGAGCATACCAGCTTCATTATAGATGAAGGAACCTATTGTTACAAATTTATGCCATTCGGGTTGAAAAATGCCAGAGCAACTTACCAAAGATTGGTCAACCGGATGTTTAAAGATCAAATCGGAAGGAGTATGGAAGTTTACGTAGATGGCATATTGGTAAATCCAAAGAGGTAACGGACCATCTTGAAGATTTGAATAAAATGTTCAAAGTGCTCCAAAAGTATCATATGAAACTCAACCCCTAAAAATGCAACTTTGGAGTTCATTCTGGAAAATTCTTAGGCTATATTGTCAATGCATAAGGAATTGAGGCTAGTCAAGACCAGATTAAGGCCATAAAGGATATGGTAGAGCCCAAGTCGAGTAAAGATGTTATGAGTTTGAATGGAAAGGTAGCAGCGCTAAGTAGGTTTATTTCAAAGGCCGCCGATATGTGCACCCCATTCTTTAAGGCAATAAAGAAGAGGAAAATTTTCGAATGGGATGGGGATTGCAAAAAGGAATTTCAAGAGTTGAAATTGCATTTGGAAAAACCTATTATCTTATCTAGCCCCGAAGATGGGGAGGATCTATTCTTGTACATGGAAATTTCGGAACACGCAGTAGCTCGGTATTGATCAGGAAAACAAAGGAATTGCAACTACCGATTTATTATGTAAGTAGAAGATTGAAGGATGCTGAAATCTGATATCCTGTTATTAAGAAACTAGCATACTGTTTAATTCTCACAACCCGAAAGTTAAGACCTTACTTTCAAGCACACTCAGTAAAGGTATTGACCAACTTTCCATGAAACAAGTCTTTAGTAAACCTGAAACTTCTAGCAGACTAATTAAATAGGGAATTGAGCTAAGTCAATATGATATAGAATATCAATCCAAAGCAACTATAAAAGGACAAGCATTTGCTGAATTTATTAATGAATGTACAGAATTCATTTTAGACCAATCCAAAAAGGAAAAAGACTTAGAACCCAAGTCGTAGTTATTTGTGGATGGTGCCTCAAATGAACAAGAGGATAGAGCAGGATATGTAATAATCACCTCTGATGGACATAGACTTCTTTATGCTATGAAATTGGGGTTTTCAGCAACTAATAACGTGGCAGAGTATGAATCTATGGTTGCAGGATTGACCCTTGCTTTACAACTCAAAATACCAAGGATTCAAGTGTTTAGCGATTCCCAATTAATGGTCAACCAAATCGAGCAAGTATACCAGACAAAAGATTCCAAACTCAGTCTTTATGTGAAGAAGGTATTAAAAATGCTTACACTTTTCGAAGATTTCTTTATACACTAAATACCAAGGGGAGACAATTCCTAAGATGACTCATTAGCTAAGTTGGCAAGTTCAAGAGGGGCCCTTGTGACTCCAATTGTGCCTGTGGGATTTCAAGCTAATCCTAGTATTGAGGAAAACAAATAATAAAAGAAAGTGAGCTACTAGTATTGACCCGATCATAGGCTATAGCACAAGAAATGGGGAAAACGAATCAGGCAAGGCCAAATGAAGAGTCCACAGCTCCAATAACGAAAGAATACTATAAAAACACTTAGATGGCCCTGATTATGAGTTATATTGTCAATGGGACACTACCTGTAGATAGAAAAGGGCACGAAAGCTAAAGAGGCAAGCCAAAAGCTTTACCATTATGGATGGAGTTCTATACAAGAAAGGATATGCCCTTCCCTATTCCGATGTGTAAAACCCAAGAGCAGACTAAAGATATTAAAGGAGGCCCACGAAGGACTTTGTGGAGATCACTCCAATTGGATCAAATTGGCAAAAAAGATAACGAGACAAGGCTTTTACTGGCTACAGTTAACCAACCAAGCAATCGAATATGTTAAAAAATGTGGAAAGTGCCAACGCTACTTGAAGATACCACGTCTTCCTCCAAGTCAACTAACCCCCTCACCAGCCCATGGTCATTTGATGTTTGGGGAATTGACTTAATCGTACCGCTTCCAATCTCCAAAGGTGGGGCAAAGTATGTTGTCGTGGAAATTGATTACTTCACAAAATGGGTTAAAGCAAAACCGCTTCCAAAGATCGCCTCTGGAATAAGATTTGTCATTAAGAACATTGTCATAAGGTTTGTAATACCCTACAAGATAATCTTCAACAATGAAACCCAATTTGAAAGTGAAGAATTTTTACGATTTTGCCATAAGAATGGAATCATAAAAAGCTACTCTTCTATCGCTCGCCCAGAGGCCAATAGAACCATTGAGGTTTCCAATAAAACACCACGGACAATCTTGAGACTAAATAAGGCAAAAGTAATTGGGTGGAAAAATTACCCAGTTTTAAGGGCTTACAGAACATCCACTAGAACTGCAATGGGTCATACTCCATATTCACTAACATATAGTTGTGAAGCAATGCTACTAGTAGAAATCGAGGTACCCTCTCATCGAAGGATTGCTTATGCCTTCAACCCAAATCAAGAATTAAAAAAGGAATCGTTTGACTTGATTCACAAATTGAAAGATGAAACAACCGTAAGAACAACTAAATACCAAAGGAGAATATGAAAGTACTATAAATCAAAGTGAAAACAAGGTCATTCAGACAAAGAGATTTGATACTTAGAAGAGTACCGGCCAATAAGAGAAACCAATCGATGGGACATGGGGACTAAATTGGGAAGGTCCACTAATAATTTACAAGGAAATCTTCCCGGGGGATTACAAGTTATGCCATCCTGCCGGTAATATGGTACCGCGAACTCGGAACGTAGAACATTTGAAATCATATTTTTCGACTTCGAATGAAGAAAGCATTTTCAAGATTGTTTCTGAAAGAAATGCGGATTACGGATCTTAAGTCTAGGATTAACACTAGAGGGGGGGTGAATAGTTTTTATAAAGAATTACTAAATCCTTTTGAATTTATGTTGAATTGAACACGGATGTGTGCAATATATAGACACAGATATGATCACAGAAACAAACACAAATGCAGAAATAAAGTAAAAGCAATACAGGAAAGAACACACCGGATTTTATACTGGTTCGGAGTTATCTTGCATCCAGTCACGCAACACAGGTACGGATTTCCTTTCAAAAGCAGTTGTACAATTACACCCTCGATTTCAAGGCTACGAGATACATCCTCCAGAATCACAATCCTCTGGGTAGAGATACTTGATTTCCGGGCCACAAGTTTACCCAATTGATTTACCAAGAATACAATCACACGTTATCTCGCTTGATTGATTTTCAATGCCACAATCTCACGTTTTCTTACTTAATAGATTACAAAGAAGCCTATAACTCTGAATAGCACTGAGAACCTTGTTGAGATAGTGATAGAGAATCAAACTAGAAAAGATCAAGTTTGATTCAATGTTGATTTTGGCAGAGTAATGGTAAGAATATGTATTAAAAAATGTGGAAGAAGAAGAGGAGTGAGAAACCAGAAAATCTGATGCAAAATTCGTTGAAACGAACCCCTATTTATAGAAGAACAACAGCCATGTCAATTCGTGAAGAGTTATGGCGAATAGACACTTCTTTTGAAATTTAAATTTTGAACTCAACTAACACCATGTCGACATGGTCACCATAGGCATGTCGACATCCCAAAGCAATTTTTGATGATTTGATTTCCTTTGAATATAACCTTTATCTTATATTAAAACTATTTTAAACATTTCTAATATTACTTGACTGTAGTTAAAATACATAAGTAAATAAAGGGAATAATATATATATAATTTAACTATAATTTTATATTCAAATCTTATGTATAAATATTTAAAAGTTAAATATATTTATTTTAAAAGACTGTTTAAAATCAGGAGTAATTTGACTTTGAAATTAAAGATAATTTTGAGGCTAAAATTATTTAAAATCAGGATAGAGGGTTTTGAATCTTTTAAAAGGAAAGTTTTGAAATCATTTTGAAAATAAGATAATTTTGTAAAATCATTTGAATTAAAATTAGTGGATACAAAACAATGTTCCACTAGATTTTTCATAGGTTCCATCCTACTTAGGTTCCATCCCTTTAACATGCTCGAAGTGGATTCCATTCCACGATTAAATTAGATTTTAAGATGCCAGTGCTTTTCTACGAGTTTTAACAAAATTTCTAATTAAAGAATAAATTACTTCAATTCTTGAACTATTGATAATCTTGATACTCATGAGTCTTCAATCTTGATATCTTGAATCCCTATATTGTACAGTCTTCATTCTTGGTACCTGCATGGTTAAATCCTACATATACTATCTAACTTTATAATGTTAGCATTTATATTTTATAATCTATTCTAAGGTTGTTGTCATCAAAACTATCATCTCACGAACTAACAATCTCCCCCTTTTTGATGTTGACAGACTTTGTTTATAAAATATTACTTCTATCCTAATAACCCCCCCTTAATCTATAACTCTCCCTTAATTTATGCCTAACTAACCTATTTTATATTTCTCCCCCTTTGTCATCAACAAAAACTAAATCCCCCTCATTCTTGGACTAGAATACCTGCATTAATAAACTATACAATGGAATATATAATAGATAGATTAATAAATAATTATCCTTATAAACATGATAATTAATCAAGAATTATATACATTTCAATGTATATATATATATATATATTTTATGTAGCAACCATCAAACCAATTTAAGAAATCAATCCACACCGATTATCAATCCAAACCAAATGAAATTAATTCAAACAAACAATTCAAACAATGCAAACAAATAAAAATCAAACGTTACGTGGAACTTCCACCCATCCTTCTTCTCCAAAGATTGGATCTGCCTTAATAGCATCCCAATTATCATTGTCGTTGGTGAGAGAGACTGGAGGATGTGCTTCGTTATTATCCTTGTGTAGGGAGGAAATCATCCATCGTATTGCATCGAAATGCCTTTCTTGCTCCTTGATCATCTACATTTGACTCAATTCTAAGTGTCGCTGGTTACGAAGAATGAACGAGAGAATACTCTTGACGAATTAAGAGTTTCTTCAAGTTTTTCGGATAAATTGTGAATTGGATTAGCCATAATTGAATTTATGAAAGAAATGAAGAATTAGAAGATAGGAAATACTTTTCAGTGAAGAATTCTGGAAGAAATAGGTATATATAGGTGTAGAAATTCGTTTGAAATGAATAGACATATGGTTGTTATTCAAATTTCAAATTCAAAATGAATTGTCATTTCTGACCAGTACATGTCGACATGGTCATAGGGGGTATGTCGACATGAGTTAGTGAAAAAAATGACTATTTAGATTTTGTGAATAATTATGTGTGTATATATATATATATAATATACTAACATTTATTCTGGAGATAAGATAAGCTGGATAACAGAAAGAAAATTTCATTTTATTGCATATTAAGATGATACAATGATTAAACATACGAAACTACATGAACTTTTGAATTAAAACAAGCTAAAACACATACAACAAGATATGAAAGGATAAAACTAGTTAGAGGATGATGATGAAGAAGAAAGTCCAAGTTTCTTGCTGACTTTGGAAATGAACTTGTTCATCTTGGATGAAATTTTGTCCAACTTCTTACTAACGGATCGTTTAAGAATTCGTTGATTCTCAACAATCGTCTTTTGATTTTTGAGAAGGGTTTTGGTGGATGGGTTAGAAGGATAGACAATGCTTTTCAAAGAGGTTTCACCTTCTTCTTCTTCAATTTCCATTTCATCCCCTTCTTCTTCTTCCTCTTCTTCCATTTCCTCATGAGCCAACCGCTCTTCCTTTTCGGCAAGGGTCTCATGAGGTTGAAAAACAAATGGAATTTTCATAAGCGAAATGTTGGAATGATTGAAAACTTTTCTAGAAACAAATTCTTCACCTTTGAAATCCACTCCAAAATAGTTAAAAATCCGAGTGATATAAATTCCATTATATAAAGTATTCTCACCCATTTCAAGATTTTTAGGACGAAGTTCATCCAAAATAACTTGCATCCAATTTATGTCATAATTTCCAAAAATAGCAAAAGGAGCTTTGCAAACTTTTGAAGTAGGACTGTTAAAATTTCCTGATCTTGTGGTCAAAGTATGTTGCAAAAGAAGATTGACAATTCTTTCCTTTAGTCGAAAATTTCGATTTTTGAATTCAAAATTATCTTTCCCTTCAAAAACGTGATGAAATGTCTCACCATCATTTTCATCGATTTTAAAATTAGAAAGATCCATTCCCGTACACTTGCAATTGAGAATGGTACCCAAAAGATCACAATTCAAAAGAATTCTAGTGCCTTTGACACTACTCCAAAATTCATCCTCATTTCCATGATAAAATCCACGGTTTAAATTAGCATAGAAAATTTTGACAAGATTTGGATAGCAAACAAAATCATTTTGAGAAGCATCAATAAGACTAAGAACTCCATTGTTTGCAAAAAGAGAATCAAGTTCACAAGAAGAGAAATTTTGAAAAATAGCAAACTTTCCGGGATGGACTTTGGCATAATTAGCATAATTGATGTATGCTTTTATTGCCTCCGGATCATTGAATAGTTGCTCTTTTATTTTTCAGGAAATTCTCATGGTGGAGGGGTTGCTTGAAGAAGCCATTAAAGTAGAGAGCAGAGAGCTTGAAGTTTTGAAGAGAGAGTTTGAATTTGAAAATGAGAGTGAAAAGATATGATAAAAGATAGTGAATAAATAGATTCTCAAAGGACATATTCTCTTGTCAAAATGTAGCTTTTCAGAGAATTGAATGAAGTGAAAAGGTGGAGGGAAATTCAAACATTTGAATTCAAATTTTGGAATTGAAATTCTGGTACCCATGTCGACATCATGGTAGGGACCATGTCGACATGTGCCAGTGAATTTTGATAATTTATTTTTCCTAAGTTCTCTAATATATATATATATATATATATATATTTATTTATTTATTTATTTATTATTTTTAATGTCTACACATATATATCTGAAATATTTATAGTATATTTCAGAAAATTATACTATTAAAAATAATAAAAATAATAATAAATAATAAGATAATAATAAAAAAATAAAAAAATAAATATTTTAAAATTCAAACAACACACCAATTCAAAATCAATCAATCAAGCAATCAAGCAACAAATTCTAAGCAAGCAATTTCAACCAATTATATTGTAAACGTGTATCTTTTTCTGAGTCCGTTTCTTTGAATTAGTCGGAGTCGTGAACAGCTGTGAAACACAAATTCGAATTATCTGCCTTCTGATCATCATCACTTAAGGACGAGTCTAAGTCATCTAGAGCAGTAGTAAATGCACGCTTCCGTTTCTTTGCTGGATCAATGTTCATAGGAGGATTTTTCCTATCTAGATACGGACAGTCTCTTTCGAAATGGCCTGGTTCATCACAGTTGTAACATTTGACATTATTTGGCACTACATTCTGATTTCCAGAGTTCTTATAGTTATTTCTCTTGAGATTATCCATCTTTCTGTATTACAGGAATTTTCTAAAATTTCTGGTCATAAAGGCTACCTCTTCATCATTATCGCTGTTTATGTCTAATCCATTGGTCAATGCATTGAATGCCATTGATTTCTTTACAGATGCTTTGCTTTCTCTTCTTCCAATCATTTGAACTTCATACGACATTAGATTTCTAATTAATTCTTCTATCTTTAAAGTACTGATGTCATTTGCCACTTCGATAGCAAGTGTCTTTTGATCCCATTATGGAGTGAGAGAATTTAAAAAAATTCTGACTTGATCTTCTTCGAAAAATACCTTTCCCAAAGATATTAGAGAATGCACAATATCCTAAAATCTACTATACATATCTGAAATAGAATCATTAGGATTCATTTTAAATAATTGAAACTGATTTGTGGGCATGGAAATTTTGGTATGTTTAACTTTGCTTGTTCCTTCGTGAGTAACTTGCAAAGTTTTCCATATTTCATATGCAAACATACAAACTGACACTCTATTGAATTCATTTCTATCTAGTGAACAAAATAAAATATTGATTTCCTTAGAATTATTTTGTGCAACAGTCTTTTGCTCAGCAGTCCACTGTGCGAAATCAATTGTGGGTTCAGAATATTCAGTTTGTGTAATATTCCAAGTGTTTAATCCTATAGATTGTAAGTATATTTTCATCCTACATGCCCAATATCCATAGTTATTGCCATTAAAAAGTGGTGGTCTGACAGTAGACTGACCTTCCACAAATGAACTAGTGATAGGAATACTAGTGTTAGTAACAGTACTAGTGTTGATAGCCATTTTGAAAACTTTTCAAAAATTAGATTATGAAACTTTGAAAACCTTGCTCTGATACCAATCGAAAGAAATGCGTATTACGGATCTTAAGGCTAGGATTAACACTAGAGGGGGGTGAATAGTGTTTATAAAGAATTACTAAATCTTTTTGAATATATGTTGAATTGAACACGGATGTATGCAATATACAGACACAGATATGATCATAGAAACAAACACAAATGCAGAAATAAAGTAAAAGCAATAAAGGAAAGAACACACCGGATTTTATACCGGTTCGGAGTTACCCTACATCCAGTCCCGCAAAACAAGTACGGATTTCCTTTCAAAAGAAATTATACAATTACACCCTCGATTTAAAGGCTACGAGGTACACCCTCCAGAATCGCAATCCTCTGGGTAGAGATACTTGATTTTCGGGCCATGAGTTTACCCAATTGATTTACCAAGGCTACAATCACACCTTATCTCGCTTGATTGATTTTCAAGGCCACAATCACAACTTTTCTCACTTAATAGATTACAAAGAAGCCTATAACTCTGAATAGCACTGAGAACCTGGTTGAGATAGTGATAGAGAATCAAAATAGAAAAGATCGAGTTTGATTCAATGTTGATTTCGGCAGAGTAATGGTAAGAATATGTATTAAGAAATGTGGAAGAAGAAATTGAGTGAAAAACCAGAAAATCTGATGTAAAATTCGTTGAAACTAACCCCTATTTATAGAAGAACAATAGTCATGTCCATTCGTGAAGAGTTATGGCGAATAGACACTTCTTTTGAAATTTAAATTTTGAACTCAACTGACACCAGTCGACATGGTCACCATAGGCATGTCGACATCCCAAAGCAATTTTTGATGATTTGATTTTCTTTGAAAATAACTTTTATCTTATATTAAAACTATTTCAAACTTTTCTAATGTTACTTGACTATAGTTAAAATGCATAAGTAAATATAGAGAATAATATATATATATATATATATATAATTTAACTATAATTTTATATTTGAATCTTAAGTATAAATATTTAAAAGTTAAATATATTTATTTTAAAAGATAGTTTAAAATCAGGAGTAATTTGACTTTGAAATTAAAGATAATTTTGAGGCTAAATTATTTAAAATCAGCATAAAGGGTTTTGAATCTTTTAAAAGGAAAGCTTTGAAATCATTTTGAAAACAAGATAATTCTGTAAAATCATTTGAATTAAAATTAGTGGATACAAAACAATGCACCACTAGATTTTTCGTAGGTTTCATCCTACTTAGGGTTCCATCCCTTTATCAGGCTCGAAGTAGATTCCATTCCACGAATAAATTAGATTTTAAGATGTCGGTGCTTTTCTATGAGTTTTAACAAAAATTTTAATTAAAGAATAAATTACTTCAATTCTTGAATTCTTGATAATCTTGATACTCATGAGTCTTCAATCTTGATATCTTGAATCTCTATACTATACAGTCTTCATTCTTGGTACCTGCATGGTTAAATCCTGCATATACATATTTATCTAACCTTATAATGTTAGTATTTATATTTTATAATCTATTCTAAGGTCGTTGTCATCAAAACCATCATCTCACGAACTAACAGTTTCTACACTGATTCACAAAGAAAAGTCTACATGGGCGAGAGTAAAATTCTCATTAAACTTGGACTACCTAAAATGGTAGGCCACCAATAATGGTAGAAAGCCCTTGGTCACACCAAGATGGCCAGGTCAAGGCACCTATTAGAGGGAAGGCATAAGCCTTTAGTTGTGCCATAGTCAAGATGGCCAAGTTAAAGTAGCATAAGTTATTATCTGCGTCACGCTATGGCCAGGATAAAGCGCGTCCTGGAGGAAGTATGGGTAATCCCTTGGTCCCGCAACGCTATGGCCTGGCCATGGTACTAAAAAAGCCATTAGCCCAGGTTAAGGCATCAGGTAAGTCCTCAGGCCCTGCTTGAGAATAAGCTAGCCAAGCGCACCAGAAACCTGGATAAAATGTCCAGTGGACTAAGAAAAATCCCTGCCTGAAATGGGTAACCGCCAGAAATCGACACTGTCTAAAATGGGAACTGCTTAAATAATCACAAGAATTGGACAAAGAGTTCCTGCTTGAAATGGGCAAAAAAATGAATAATGAAACTCAGGTCTGAGAAAGAAAAAGCATGAAAAATATCATCAAAGCCTGAAGATGGCGCACTCGACAAAAGAACTAGAAAGAATTCACTGACTTCTCCTCATGAATGTTTGCTAGATTGGTTTTCTTGTCTTCTATTACTTATTGCTAGATTGTTTTTTTAGTCTTCTATTACTTATTGCCAGATTGGTTTTTCGGTCTTCTGTTACTTATTTCCAGATTGGTATTCTGTTCTTCTATTATTAATTACCAGAAATGGTATTCTGCTCTTGTATTATTATATACCAGGAATGGGTATTCTGGTCATCTATTACTTATTACCGGAAATGGTTTTTTTGACTTCCATTATCAATGCCAAATTGGGTATTCTGGCCTTTTATTACTTATTATCAGTTACGGATTTTCGGTCTTCCATTATGTATTATCTGATGTGGATTCCTGGTCTTCTACTTCTTATCACCAAAAACGGTCTTATGGTCTTTTATTATTAAATGACAAAACAAGTCATTTGAACCTTTAACGTTTACAACCAAAGATAATCTCCTAGACCTTCATATCAGAATGGATGATCTGATTGATATTCTGGTCCTCTCTAATTATTACCAGTTTAATATGGAGTTTTAACTTTCTATTATAATGATCAATATGATTCTGGTCTTCCTATTATTATTTGATGCAGTATTTTTGACCTTTTTTGTCACAAGATACGAACTTCTAAATTGTGTATGTATAGTCTTCTGACAATCTATTGATAAGAGAAACTGACATATCCCGACCATCAAGACCAAAATCTGGGACTTCAAATACTTATGATCATTACTGGATCTGAATGTTCAAAAGATGAATCTTCCGCTAAAATAAAATCAGAGTTAGAGGTCAACCAAACTAAAAAATAAAAAGGTACTTGTAGTATGAACTAACCATGCGAATATAATTAGATGTATTAAAGGAATACAAGGACAATTTGGCAATCGTGGAACCCTTGTCCTGAAGAACAAAAGCCTTCTTTACACAAAGGAAGGGCTATATGTTAACCATAAAATATGACTAAAGATAAAGAAGGCCTTTCAGAAAGCTTCCATATGAATAAAGAACAACAAGAAAAGTCATCTTTCGACGGAGTCGAAAGGATTGTTCGATAGAGTTAGGGGTATGCCCTAGGAAATATTTTGTAATTTGCTAGATATATCTAACTCGTTGACCAATCTTGTTCGAAATAAAAGGTATTTTATTCTATTATATACTTGATATAATGTGATTATATCAATTAATTAACTTAATTAAAAGTATATTCAATAGAAAAATCCATGAATGGTATATTTTATGATAGTAGTTATAAAGTGTTGTAATCGTGAGTAGTTTATCACAACGAAACAAATATACCATTTTAAATGTTCCAGTCAAGATGCATCGAGACTGGATATTGATGTATCCATTGAGACTGGAGTACATAAGGCTCTCCAAATGTCCGGCAGTGTATTACTCATGAATGCTGGGGGCACCATGGGATTACACGTTAATAGTTATTGGATAACTATGGAACGACTCAATCGATAGTTTTCTGTTAGTTAATATAATGAAGGTCAAATAGAAAATATCGATATAATTGATTTACACAGTTCTCTTGACTTGAGAACACCGTGGAACTTCAATATGAAAGATCCTCTTTGATTATAACCAAATTATGGCATGGCGTCCATCGAGTGACTATAGTTGGGTTGAGTGGAAGTATTGGAAGTGAAGCACTATTCAAGAGATGATCCTTCTCCTAAGTTATATGTAGTATCACTGCCAACTCAAGTCAATTCAAAATCAAAGTCTCTGGCCAGAGCATTTAGGTTAATAATAATTATTATTATTGAACCAAGGACTTTGTATTTAGACTACAAGGTTGAATGTGGATGCGGCTGGATTTTTAACCATTACCAAATTACATAAGTCTAAAGGGATATAGTTTGACGAAGAGAATTGTTGTAAACAAATGCTACATCCGGGAAACGCTTATTAAAAGTAAATTGGATTTACCAAAAATTAGTAAGTGATAAATTTATCCATAATGTCACACCACCTGCTAAGTGATGTGTGATCCTTAACATTAGAATAGTTTGATGTTAATCGCTGACCAAATTTTCATCCAAGAAAAATGATGAATTACCTTAAGACCGAACGATTTAATTAGTTTATATTATAAATTAATTAAATCATATAACATTTATGAAATTCTAACTATAAAATTTGAACATGATTTGATAAATAAATAATGTCATATATATTTATAATAGTTATAAAAATATCGATCGATATACAATATCGACAAGAGATTAAATTAGAATTAATTGCATAATATTTTGGCTTGGGCTTAGATGGATTTAAGGCCCGTCGTTAAGGTTGTAAAATTTCAGTTTGGGAAGGTCTAGGGGTGGCTAAAACATAGAGAATTGGCTTAAAGAATATGGGTTGAGATTAGGTGAGAATGGGTAAAAAAAAATCTCGTTTCTCTCTAATACGACCCTCTGTTTGTGTGTTTATGTATCTCTAAAAATAATAACTAACCTTTATGGCTTCCATTACCTTCTACATTTCTAGTTAAAACATAGCTCTCAATACACTTAAAAATTCTCAAATATATTTCAAATTAAAATAATACTATTCGATAGTAAGAGGTCGGTGATTCCGGACTTGCAATCTGGCAAATAAAGAACAGTAAAAGAAAGGGAAGTCATTGCTTCAACGTGGATTCAAGGGCAACATTAAATTGGTAATTTTAATTTATATTACAATAATTAAATTTTACTCTACGATCTTATAATGAGAAATTTCATATCTGTTTAAATATATTGCTACTATATGTTTAGTTATGTAAGATTTTTATAAGTAGATGTGGTTGTCACAATTCAGTTTAGTTATGTGCATAATTTGTTTACACTACAACAAAAAAACCATATTACAAGCTTTCATTTACAACCAACACAAACTGACAGTTGTAATATGTATTTTTAACAACTGTTTATTTCAACAGTTGTAAAAAATATACTTTTAACAACTTTTATTTTTGCAGCAGTTGTAATATATGTATGTAACAACTGCTTACTTGTATCCCTTGTAAATATCTATTTATAACAACTGTTTTTGTAAATGACCCCCTACGTTACTTTTCTGCTCACTGAAAATTATCATTTCCCTCCCTACATTTCTTTGGTCGCTCAATTTATTAAAAACCTGAACCCCAAAATTTCCTTAAAAAACCCTAACCCCTTCGCGTTTTGCTAGCTGCCTTGCCATCGATGGCGCTAAACCCCATCGCGCTCGCTACCATTGCAATTATTGACGAAACCCTCTTGCAAACCCTAACCTGCTACTCTCCACCAAACCACCTCACAGTCGTTGCTGTCAACGAAACCCTCTTACAAACGCCAATTTGCTACTCTCCGCCACCCGTTTTGCTTGCATTGCTGATTACAGGTATCGGATCATTCAGTTACTACATCGAATATTTCTACAAATATCATAACTTTGGATTTGCTTTTGGTTTTCGTTTTCTTTTCCTTTCTTTCTTTTGGGTTGCAGGTACCTTTAATTATGTGATTTATCTTGATCATATTATAAACATTCTTGTCTAAGATAAATTTGTTTTTTTAACTTTCGGATATGAAATTATTGTTATTAGTACCTGTTTTATTCCTTTGATGCTTATTCAGTATTTATTTTATCAAAAAGTATTAAACTAAAAATGTTGAATCAAATAAGTATGTTGATCATTTTATTTTAGCGTGAATTGATTGGTTTCTCTTCATTGCAATTTTAATTTGAGTTATGAATTGAAATTTGAAAGTCCATTCATAATAGTATTCAGATCGTTAAATTGTAGGGTTTCTGTAATAGTTGACTTGGATTATTATTCTAAGCCTGTAATATGTATGTTGGCTTTTTTATTGTATGAGATAGCTGTTACATGTTTTAGCTATTAATTAATGGAATAACAATAACTAAGTTCACTTTGCTTAATGCTTGTTAGGTTAAAACTACATCCCCTAAAAGATATTGTGTGCGTCCAAACATTGGTGTTATTCCACAAAGATCAACATGTGATTTTACAGCTTTGTTCTATTTATCTAATTGATGATTAGTTTTCTTTGTAAATATCATGTTTAATTGATATTTCAATGAGATATTTAATTTATCCCATGGTTTATGATTTTTTCTAGTAACTATGCAAGCTAAGAAGACAGCTCCGCCGGATATGCAGTTGAAAGATAAATTTTTAATTCAAAGTACAGTTGCTCTATATGGAAGTGCAGATGAGGACATTCTACCTAACTTGGTAAGACACTTTATATGTGTAGTTTCAGTTCCAGTGATCTAAGTACCTCAACTAGTACTTATATTCTTTAATATATAGTTCTCAAAAGATATCGGGAGATATATTAGAGAAAACAAATTAAGGGTTGTTTTTATTAATCCAACTCATTCTTTAGTGCTGCAACCACTTAATGGAACATTGAAAGAAGAATGAAGTAAAGAAGACAACTTTGCGAAAGATGCTGTTGTTGTGAAAGATGTTCATGCTGCAAAAGTTGATCCTCCAGCAAAAGAAGCACTTGTTGAGAAAGAAACTTATCTTAGAAAAAAAGCTCTTTTCCAGAAAGAAACTTCTGATGTGAAAGAAACTCCTGATGTGAAAGGAAAATGTGATGTGGAAGAAACTACCATCGTGATAGGAAAATTTGATGTGGAAGAAACTCCTATGGTAAAAGAGGAAGAAAATGTTGATATACAAAACCAAGCTGTTCCAGTGAATGAAACTTCGGTTATTGAAAGAAAACTACCATTGATTGGAGATGATTTATCACAGCCGTCTAATGTAAGAGCTCCTATGTGTGCACACACTATAATATATACGTAAATTACACACACATTGTGAATATTCTGAACCATGGGAATTTGCTATGAATCAAGACATACCTGTGAAACATTCTAATTGGGTAAAATTGAAAAATAATTTATTTTGTGAAAATTATGCACGCATCCTTGTTTTCAAACTTATTAGGCGGCGGTCCACTCCTCAAAACCTAGTTTCACCCAACACCCTTTCCAGAGTTCCGATTTTTTTTTTCGGTTTTTTAAAGAATTTTGATCATCACTAATTTGTTGTTATTTTCAAGTTTGTTTTTTTTGGAAACTTGCAGTTTAAACTGAAAATATTGCCAAAAAAAAGATTTTTTTTTAAAGTTGCTCAGATTGCGTCGTTTCAGTGCAAATCCAGAATGTAAAATTAAAAAAAGAAAATAATTTGTTAAAAATTATTAAAGGATTGTTCGGTGGAATGCGTTTTTGGAAAGAGGCTATATATTTTGAAACCTAGGGAAGGGTGTTTTAAAAAGGTCCCATTTATATAACCATAGGGCACCTTAATATGCATAACTGAATTCAATGTTATTCTTGTGCTATATAACATTCTTGTTTAGTACAATATATGTATGCTATCTTTTGTTACAAGAAAAGCCAGATGCCTAACTTCAGGTGTTACTCAAAACATAAGAAGACCATGTGAAAGAATGTTAGCTTATGAATGCACTTCTCTTTCACATTAAATCCCAAGTCCAACTAGAACTCTCTTTCAAGAAGAGTTTGAAAGTTGAATAAGAAGCCTTATTTTTGGCGAAAAATATTTGTGATGCTTATTTTACTTTTAGAAAATGAAAGAGATAAAGGATTTAAAACCAAATATCAGCAGTCTCGAATCAAAGCTTAATGAGGTTAGTCATTTTACAACAAATCGCGTTGGTAAATTTGATATCTTATGTTATATTGGTAGAAAAGGTTATCACATACAGATATTATGCCCATCATATGTCATAACTATATATGCATCGGTTATTATTGATAATACCCATATGTACAGGTTGATAAAACCATTAGGATACTGAAGGAAGAAAAAAGTTATGCCAATCAAAAGAGGGATAAGCTGCAGGAGGAACTAGTAATTATTCTAATACCCATACGTGCATCTCCTCTTATTGACTTAGATCATGTCTGCAATTTCAGACCTTTGCTTTCAGCACATGCATACTTGGTTCATGCTTATTGTACTTATTTGTGTGTACCTTGCAATCTTGCCTTCCACTTAGGTTCTGTTCTAGCCATTGCTTAGCTCATGCTTCTTTTCTTACAACTTACTTTGCATGATCTTCTAAATGCATTCTTACATCTCAAATGTCTGCACCTTTCTCAAATATTGTTGGAGCTAGTGATTCAATGTATCATTAAGACTATTTATCTCTTACTTGTCTGCAAAAATATGAAAATTTATTAAAGAATGCTTGAATAATAAATACAGTAATTTCACGTATTGTGATGACCTATTTTATACTATGAGCAAATCATCCACAATCAATGATCATTATATATTGCTTATATTCCTATAAAATACATCATAGAACTTATACCATAATCATACATTCCTACAAGTAAAAAAAGTATGAAGTTCAATGGTAAATGAACTAGGCAAGGAACGGTAAATGCTCTAAACCTTTTATTTTGATTTTTGAGAATAGCTTCTCTACCTTTTCAATCAAGCCATTTTTTTCCAGCATAAGAATCATATCTTTATAGAAAGATATCACACTTTGTGTGTCCTCTTTCCTCATATAATGGCAGACCTAGGTAATGTAATAATTTGAAATGATGCATGTTATAATGATTCCTAAATAGTACATGCTTTCTCCTGTAAAAGAAACTAATAACCATTAGTTGATTTTTAGTGGTTTAATTCTGGCTATAATGTATTGACATGTTAATGTCAGATAAGTCAAACAATATTGATAGTAGTTTAATCTTGTTTGATCTACGCCCACCACAAAAATTATGTTGTTGACTAATCTTCCGATTACATATTACAGTAGTGGAGTGCTTAGAAAAACTAAAGTTGGGATTCTTTTCAATATAGTACAAGTTATAAACTAAAGGCGACATGAATCCACTTCAATGAGTACCGAAAAATTTCCAACTAAATTTTAAAACGGTAAAAATATTTTTGGCATCCGTATCTTCTTTACCTTTTAACCTTGGAGAATTTTAACTGTATATCAACTGATGAATCTCCTCACAGGGAATGAGACTTCTAAGGTGAATGTCATGAAGTGTATCTTGGAAGTGCACTAACAAGAAAAGCAATCACAATTTGTGGGTAATTTTGATTTTCAGCAGCTTCCATTCTTTGAATCTTACGATTTTCACTCTATTAATCTTATTTTTTCAGCAGCTTCCATTCTTGACATATTACTGTTCATACTTGTCAAACAGTAGAGTTTTGGGTTCTATCACTATAATTAAATTGCTAAAATCAACCACCTAATGATATTGCTTCAAGTGAAGTACTTCTGAGGAATTAGTATAGCGTTGTTTGTATACGTGAAAACATCTTTCTATGTTTATAAGATAAAGAAGCATATGTATTTCTTTTTAATGTTTGTATGGAGTCCGAGGCTTTATGTAGCTTTGCTTTCTAAAAATTTGGATCGCCGTAGTTTAGCTTCTAAGCCATTCAGCGAATTGATCAAAAATGGTTCTCAACGGCAACATGTATTTGAACATACATGACAACATTATACCAGCCTAACTCAAATACTGAATACAATTTCGTACAAAATTCTTCGTTTCAATGTCAAAATTTCTAATCATAACAACCATAAAATTATGGGAATCAATATTACAAATCAACAACCTTATCCACTAAATAAAAATAGTACACATTCACCTAAGACAACCTCAATTTAAAATAATAACAGCATAGTAGAAAGTTAATCAATCAGCTTGAAAACAACCTAGCACTAACACGAATTTGCAAACTATATCAAATGTGATCATAATATGGATGACTTAGGTCGAAACACATTAAGGGCTGGTGGTGGAGGTCGGAATTGGACGGGAAGATGTGGAACCGGACCGGGTAATGGTAGATCGTCTTAGATTAGTATAAATAATTCACTCGATAAAATGTAACCACAATTATGTAGGATATAATGTTTATTGATTTGAACTTTCCTTTATCTATAGCCATGTTATGGTCGATCATACGGGTTGGTCCAATCGAGGTAGCTATTAAGATAAAAAATTAGACACAATAAAATCTTAATAGTTGGAAGTTTTTTGTCTTTGCAAGTAAGTTTGTCCAAATAAAATTTCCACACCCGCCATCCAAAAAAAATCGTAATTAATTATCTCATTCAAAGGGAGATGCTATGAATACGAGTGAAATCAAGTGTAGTAAATAATAGGTGTGGCTTAGATATATTTATTCTCACATATAAAATCGGTACTTGAGTTCACGGGTAGGGTACCTCTATCATTTGAAAATGCTATAAGATTAAGGTTACATTTTATCAGATTGTCAGGTAAGAGACTACAAATTAGGAGGGAATTATTTATATACTAATTATCTCATAATTTTCATCATGTAATTAACAATTATTTTACCATTTATGTTTTGTTTGATCAAAGAAATATGTCATTTTGTTCCTTGGAGCCTTGGAGCTTCACTATCTAATCAAATAAATAAGTACACCAAACTTGAATGACATTACTATTTTTCCTTTTCTAGTTAGGCAGCAATATTTTATAAATATGACAAACTCCCATTATAGGTACTTTGTATATCATTTGAAGCCATCTGTGCATAAGACCGTATTATTTTTAAAAAAAATGAAGATTTGATATTCTTTATATAAACACTTAGTATGTCCTTTATTTAAAGTACTATCGACTACACATAAATAGGAAAATAGAAATAATATTGACAATATAAAGAATACAAAATGGAATTGCCCCCTTTTTAATATCAACAATCAAACAACAATTGTAAAGCAATTTACCATCATTTAGGCTCCCTAACCAAAATATATTTGGGTTCCAATCCTAAATCTTTTCGCAGTTGCATCCACTACAACAAAACAACCATATTACAACTTATGGATTGCCTATAGTTTTATTATGTTGTTCTTAATAGGCTAACTTTCTAGAAAACTTTGCTACATTTCTACATTGCTCAGCTACATTGCCTATAGTTTTATTATGTTGTCAAGGTCTTTGTACAATTAACATTTCTCTTTTATTACATTTACAATGATCTTATATATAAAAAATACAATCTTAAGTCCTAGTATCCTATTTCCTTAATGTCGACTAACCAAATACAATTTTAACTAGCTATAACGATCTTTAATTTTTAACAAGATACTTATGTTACATGTTTTGATGAAGTTTTATATCTTATAGCTTCAATTATTAACAATTTGGATATATTTCTCATGTATATTCTTTCTTTTCCATTGAAGACTTGGCACAGACAATACTAGTTGGATATCAATATGGAGAATAGCGGTAAAATTATATTCAGTGCCAAACCAATTGTGCAGTTTGTTTATCTTATCTACATGCATATATCATTCTTTTTTATGACTTTCATATTTGAACGGCATAGTTTGAGAAGGAAATGACAACAGATGAATAGAATGCATGGAAGAATTCGTTAACAGGTAACCATCTAGTTTACTCATGTTTCGCCAGTTTACTCATGTTTCGCCTGTTTTGTCGTAACTCAAAACAACTAAATTTTCCTTTTGCTACTGTAACCGCCATTTGTTGACATCAAAAAATCACCACTTCAAGCAACCTCATTTTCTCCTTAATCAAACTTATCTCTGCAAATATATCTTCAGTATATAATTTATATGTTTCAGTATACAGTCTTCTCAATTTCAAGTCAGCAGCTGTAACATTAAAATAGAATTTCGATGTTACATAATCAAAAAAAAGTTGCTATAGTATGGTGAGTTTATTCATGTCTCTTCCTTACTCTTAGTATTCATCTTCTGTTTCTACGTAGTTGTGCATAAAGGGCAATTAGTTAGATTCTTAACAAATTTATTTTTCACCAAAAACTAGATATATCTTGAATAAAAAACCTAAGGATATCGAAAATATTATTCCTTGCAATATATAATTTATAAATTGTAGAGGACACATTCAAATCTAGGTCGCATACTTACTGTGTAATGTGGTTTCTTATTGCGATTATATCAATGTATTCATAAGTACCTGCCATGGGATAGCATATACAAAAGTCAGTTTTGTAATCAATTATTATATACTGAAGTTTTTGAAATCTAATATTTACACCCATCTGAGCTTCTTTCATCGAGAAAAATCTATATGAGTTACTGGTCTTCAAAGGAATTAAGACGAGGAATGGTAAACTGATAACTGAGTGGTTGCTGGTAATATCGATTATAATCGTGTATCTTAATTTTTTCGCGGTGATTCTAATTAGAAAGACTATTCGACCAAAAGAAACTCTTGACTTACTTCTCTTTACCCCCTAAATATTGGACCAAAAGAAACTCTTGACTTACTTTTGTTTACCCCCAAAATCATTGGTTACTTCAGATAAAGTCCACAATGTTTGTAAAACAGAGTGTCAGTGAATACAGACATGTAAACCTCATCTTATGAAAATGTTGTTCTACATAACCTATAGAAAATTCTCCCTTTTTCCTCTAAGGCCAATATTGCCTTATAAATGATGGAGTTAATGAGAAAATAAGTCTAATTCAAAGCTCATTAATATTTTTACAGCAGATAGCTTATCATGAATATTTATTCACATTTTTTATCTTGACGCATCTTCCATATTGGATTAGTTTTTCTATTCAGTAAAGGATGAACTCTATTATAACTTTTGAAATAATATTGATATTTGAAACAACCACAATAAGCCAATATCATATACTGAACTCTATGTAATATTTGAAAGATTTATTATGTGCTTCAAACAAATATTATATACTGAAGAAAATGAAATGTAAGAACAACTCTATTGACCTATAATCAAAGAAATTAAGAACTTATATGTAACAAAAATGAAATTATATTTTTTGAAAGTCAAAATTCCAATTATTGAGGCTAAAGCATTTATAAACTTTTGGTTAAACTCATTATAATTTACCTGTCCTGATGTCTGTTAGGCAATACCATTAGGCGGTCCATACTTTGAATCGCCTGATATCTCTTGGGCAGTCCACATTTTGAATCTCTAGATATCTGGTTGGCAGCCCATATTTTGAATCACATAAATCGAAATTCCTTCAATCATGTAATATTTCTATGTCTGTAAATAGTTAGATACAAGAGCATAAACTGAGATAATAGGTGCATATTTAAAGTGCAAAATGATGGATAAAGCAATGAATATATGTACACTATGATGAAGGACATAGAGTGCTTGTATGAAAAATGTTCATAAATATCTGTCAATATAGGCCTCACAATAAATTTCTCTTCGTATCAAAAAGATACAACTTATCAAATCATATATTGATTTACTCGAGTTTTTGATAGAAGTGTATTAACGCAATTTTACATCGTATCACACGTGGTTGTTTTTTTTGATATTATACATAGTCGTTGCATATCAAAAAAGTCTTATACTAATTAGTATAATGTTAATTTTTTACATATTAGGATTTTTTTTCCAGGTTGATCCCTTGGAGAAAGAAGCTTGAACTTGTTGTATCTAGGGGTAAGAACGAGAAGATGCTTGGGAAGTTTGGATTGATGCGGTGGTGGATCCGGAAGCTCTTCTATTTAATCATATTTCATATATCTATGCAAGTGGACAAGCGGTTAGGATGTCTATCGCTTGGTAGAAAGAATTTATACTTTTTTTTTTGGAAAAGGTACTTTATTAACATGGAAAAGAGACATATATTTCCATGATATGCCTCATTAAAACCTCGTAACCCCCCTAACCTAGATGGATACCTTACCAGGAAAAAGAGTACATATCATTTCCATATATTAACAGTACAAAATCATGATTATTGAGACCAAGACGTTGAACAGATGGAGGAGTAATACTAGAACTGAAACAACACTCAAAACCATCCGTAAAATCATATTGGCCACCAATCATAATAAAGTTAACTAAAAAGAAAAAAAACAAAAGACACAACGCCAAAAGACAACTACACGTGTAGGAAGACAGAGATATCATCTTGAACATGCAGTATGTACCACAGGAAGGTAATTAGAACTCGTGAGGATAATATCGCATCGGCTTAGATCTACCTCAAGAATGGGGGAAGCTCAGGGCCGTAATCATACTTTTCGGACCTAAATTTCGTATCTTCTTATTTCGGTCATAGCAGGAAAGATAGGGGCCAGATGTAGTGGAAACTGGAGTGCAATCGAGAAGAACTTCAAGGCGGGTAATGTTGCTTGTTCAAATGCACTTTGAAGTTCATGTTATTCAAGATAAGTCTCGTTTTCGAGTTTAGCACTTGTTTTTTCAGGGAGTATTGCACTAGAATCCTAACATCTTGAATGATTAGGGTGGTTCTGACATTCTCTGGCATCTCAACTCCTCTGAAGACTCTATTGTTCCATTCACACCATATGTTCCAGATCAGGGAAGTGAACGTAATATTGGTAATTTGTCTTAGTGCAATGTTCGTCTCTTGTCTGTGCTTGATACATTCCAGTATGTGGTACAGATCACTAGATTGATTACAATTGACATTAATTTTCTGCAAAATGTTGAATAAGATATTTCTCGAATATGGGCATTGAAAGAATAAGTGGTCTCTATTTTCTATTGCAACTGAGCACAAAGTACATAGTTGGTCCACATTATGGTTCCATCTACTCACACGCTCCAGAGTGTTTAGTTTGTTTTGTATGGCCATGAGAGCACATATAGACATTTTTGGCGCGCACCGCTTATCCCAGATAATTTTGGACCAAAAATGCTCTATGTGTTTGTTTCTGATATGATTCCATGCTGTTTTCATAGAGCATTTTCCATTGCTATTTAGATACCAGACCCGGTAATCCTCTTCTCTGTGCATTTGGATGTTTATGTTATGGATAATATCGTGAACTTGAGTAGGGATATTATTCATGTTTTGTTTCCAATTATTATTAGAAATGAGCGTAGAAACTTTTGCATTATACTAATTATGCCCATCCATGTTCCTCTCACCAACTATATTGAGAAGTGTGAGGCCATTAATCCAGGGGTCTAGCCATAAGTTTGTTGTTTCTCCATTGACAATATTCCTATTAATGAGACCACAACACCACTTTCTGGCACGAAGAATTGTTTTCCATACAAATGAGTCAGATGTTTTGCTATCAGTAAACCAAAAGTTGTCTTTTTTATTGTATCTGTTGTTTGTCCATTTAGCCCACAATGATTCCCCATTGATGAATTTCCATAAGAGATTAACAGCCACTGCTTTAGATAAGTCTTCGATTTTCCTTATCCCAAAGCCTCCTTCACTCTTAGTTTTACATACATCTTCCCAGCACATGTTATGAGATTTAGCTTTCCATAAAAAATTGGCACACAGAGAATTAATTCTTTGAATAACTACTAGAGGGATTTGGGTGAATTGCAGCCAAAATTGAATGATAGGGTGAATGACATTCTTTATTAGCTCAGCTCTTCCACTTATGTTGAGTATTTTATTCTGCCATTGACTGAACTTTTTATTTATCTTATCTATCAGCATACCAAAGTCCCTTGTTTTTAGTTTGTTGTATGATAAAGGGATGCCCGGTAGGTTATTGGCAGTCTACCCATATTTAAGTTTAGCATGTTGGCTATTTGGGTTTTGTGTGTGGCTCCTTTACTGAAAAATAGCATGGATTTGTTGCTGTTTAACTCTAGACCAGCAGTACAATTTAATTCTTGAAATATCAGCTTGATACATGTGGCATTTTCAATAGATGCTTTGGTCATGATTAGGATATCATCTACATATATCAGATGTTTTATTATTGGTTCTGTTTGATATATAGGTTTTATATTACCTTTGAGGAATTCCAAGTCAAATTTTATAGTTAACAGTTCCGTAGCAATGGCAAATAGATACGGGGAGAGGGGATCGCCTTGTCTAAGGCCTCTTGAACTGTTGATGAATCCATAAGGTGAGCCTTCTGCTAGAACCGTAAAAGTGGGAGTAGATATACATTCATAAATGAGATTCGCAAACTGGGGGGGGGGGGAAATTCATTGAGATCAGCATATGATGAATAAATTCTCTATTGATTCTATCATATGCCTTATGCAAATCAATTTTCAGACATAAGTTGTTCGAGTTTTTCCTGTTGAAACTTCTGATCATTTCATGTGCCATAAGAGAATTTTCAGTGATAATTCTTCCAGGGATAAAAGCATTCTGGTTGTATGAGATAAGGTTATCTAGATATCTTTTCATGCGATTACAGAGAAGATTAGCTAGAATTTTGTATAACACATTGCATAGAGATATTGGTCTGAAGTCAGTCATATCTGTTGCGTTTGGAATTTTAGGAATAAGGCATATAAACGTGTGATTGATCTCTTTTATATTTTCCCTGATTGGAGAATGCCATTCATAGCATTGCATATAACATTTTTAATTTGATCCCAGTGGAGTTTATAGAATTTGGAGTTAATGCCATCTGGGCCAGGAGAGCATTGTCATTTATTTGAAAAGCTGCACTTCTCACCTCCTCTAACTGGAAGGGTCTGCATAATTCATGTTTTGCATTTTCTGTCAGGATTTTCTTGCAAGTTATGTCTGGAAATTGAAATGTGGTATTCGGCATATTGAAAAGGTTTGAGAAATAGTTGATAGCTAGAGTAGCTATACTTCCTGATGTTGAAGACCAAACCCCCTTACTATTGAGAATAAGATTATTGCTCCTACCTGCTTTCATAGGTTTGAATTTGGAGAAAAAGAATTCGGTTGGTTTATCTCCTTTCGTTAGCCAACTAATTTTCATTCTTTGTAAGTTTTCAGCTGCCATACACCTCATAATTTCATGTATTTGAGAATTTTTAGCAATATATTCTTCTGAAATATCGATATTAAGAGGGTCTCGAACTAGTTGATTGTATATATTGTTTGCATCCTCTTTTAATTTTTCCAATTGAGAGTTTAAGTTGGTTTTTGTTAATGTACAGGCTCTCAAAGCTTTCTTAACAGTTTTAATTTTACAAAGGAGAATGTAGAGATGGTTACCCGTTTCTTCTTGCTCCAATGCCCGCTGAACTGTTTGCAGGTACCCTTTTTGCAGATGCCACGCGTTGTTGTATTTGAATGGTATGGGGTTTTTATCTCTTTTTATCTGGGCAACTTTAACCATTATAGGGGTGTGGTCGCTAATAGAATGGTTTCCAAAGTTTATGCCAAATTGATTTATTTTATCTGTCCATAACTTGTTTACAAAAACCCTGTCAATTTTGCTGTGTATAGAGAAATTTAGCCCTCCTCTCCAAGTGCAGTGGTTTCCTGAGAACATTGGTTCGATGAGGTTAGATTTATTAATGCGGTCCAGAAAATTCTGTTCGCCTTTTTCATTGTGTATGTCGTTATTTAGTCTATCAGTAGAAGTTAAGATAGCGTTGAAATCTCCTGCCACTATCCAAGGGAGATTAATTTTCGGAGATTGATCATAGATATAATTCCATAGATCTTGCCTTCTTGATTCCTCATTAAATGCGTAGATGGATGTACATATCATGTTAAATCCACTAGCATTGTGTAAAATGCATGATAAATACTGATCATTCGTGTGGCAAATAATGGCGGACCACTGTGTCGAATCCCATAGAATTAAAATACGACTCTTATGGTCATCTGAGATATTGTGAGAGAGTTTCCATTTTGGATGGATTTTATTCGTGAATTTTCTATACTATCTAAAGATAATTTATTCTCAAGTATACTAACAAAAGAAAATCTATTACTGTTCATGAGATTAATGATTTCCAATTGCTTGGCCTGGGCATTCATGCCCCTTATGTTCCAGAATAGGAACTCCATCGGTTAAATACTTTCAGAGTTGCTACTGTTTTCTGGGGAGGTAGCATACCCTTGTAATTTTGCTTTCTTTGAGATTTTATTTTTTCCTTTAAGCTGACTAACCATGGAAATCCAAGTAGGGTTTTCTATCACGTCAGATTGGGCTGTCGCTTTGAATTCGAATAGGGCCTCATCATTTCTGGTCTTCCTTGTGTGACATGATTTGGTGTTGAAAGTAGAAGTGGATTCTTTCCCTATGAAGCCAGCTTCTGTAAGCATGTCAGGGCCTTCCTCAGTGGATTTATTTGTATGTGCCTGGTTGTTTTCTGCATAAATATCCCTATTTTGTATATTATTATTATTTTCTTTGTTCGACTTGTGTTGAGTGACAGTTGTATTAACATTCAAATTATCTGTATTGAGACGGACGTTTATATCTTCAGTTGGCATATTCTGGTCTGTTATGTTAATATCTGCCTGAGTGTGATGTTGTTTAGCTGGATATTCTACTTCTATGTGATCTGTAATCGTATTGGAACTGGGCTGGAGAATTTGAGTTTTTCCTGTCTTGTTTTCATTTTGTGTCAGAGTATTTCCATCTTCATCATTGACCATGTCAACTTCTGCTTCTGATGTGACCTTCTCGTTTGCCTTTGGCTTCCAAGCTTTCTGAAATTGGCAGTGGGTTTCGATATGACCAAAGTTAAGACAGTTTGTGCACTTCGATGGTTTCCATTCGTATAACACTTCTTGCCAAATTAATTTGTCTTCTTCAGTTATAATAGGGATTTTACAGGGGAAGTTAAAGGAGTTTTTGATCTCAATTAGTACTCTTGCGTACGCAATTTTGATGATACCCTCCGTGAATTTATCCATTCTAATTGGGACACCTAGCACCGAAGCAACGCGGCTTATCCCTTCCTCTGTCCAGTAGTTTAGAGGAAGATTAGGAAGGCGAATCCATATTGGAATAGTATGTAGGAGTTCTTTGTTTAGTTGCATTCCCAAAGACCATCTTTTCATCATCATCAACTTTTTATTATAGAAATATGGACCTCCTTTCAGAATATTATCACAATCTTGTTTATTGTTGAATTTTATCACATAAAAACCATTTTCTTTTGAGTAAATCGAGAATTCTTCGGAAGGTTTCCAGACTCTATGAATATAGTCTTTGAAGTAAGGAAAGTATGGTTTAGGCCCAACTACATATACTACTATGGCATTATCCCACTGTTTTTTTGCTTTTAGAACGACCTCCTCCGACATTTTGGCACATTGAACGGAGTTCAATTCGCGCGGTTAGTAGAATTTAGAGGAACAACAGTAGGTATGTTATTACCTTTAACCACTTCGCTCCATGCCCTACTAGTAGTGGTCGAGTAGTTCCATCTGGTAGGAGCAGATCTGTTGTCAGATTGTGGCGATTGACTATCGTTGTTCTTCGGATTGTGTTGATTGAGATCTTGTTGCCGATTAGGGTTTTTCCCTTTTTGTTGAGAAGGGGCGTTTGTCTTGTTACCAGCTCTAAGGTGGGGCGGAGCTTTCATCGCTCTTTTTCACTTACGTGACACAACAGTTTTGAATCCATCATTATCATATGAGGGGAGATCTTCTTGAGATAGGGGGGAAAGCCTGGCGGAGCTTCCAGGGCGTGAGATGGGGGGTCAGGAGGTCGGCTGGGTTGAGGGTCAGGCGACAGGGAGGCGATCGTCATTGAAGGCGAGGAGGGGAGGTCCAGTTGGTAATATTTTGATGGCGACAATTGAGAATTTTTCATTTCGTTTTCAGTTATGTTATGGATTTATGTTATGGATTTAGTTATGTTTTGGAACGGAGTTATGAATTCATAAATCGTGTAAACTTGAATTATTTTTGAATGTTAATGGTTCGTGTTGTTTAAGTATTTGAATGATTGTGGTTATTATTAATGAAATATTGTTTTTAATTATAATATCAGGAAATTTTTGGTTAATACCAATGGTGAAAATATGAATTATAGTATTTTGTAGCAGTTGTAAAAGTATTTGTTGCAACAATCAACACTAGTTATAGTAGATCCTACTACGACTATTACAAACTGTTGTAAAATGTTAACGCAACTGGCGAAAATAGTTGTTAAAAAATGTATTACAATTGTCATAAACAGTTGTAAATAAGTCTTTTACAACTGTGAAAAGAAGTTGTAAAAGATTCTATTACAACAGCCACTGACAGTTGCAAAAGAGTCTAATAACATCTGGTTTTGGATGTTGCGATAAACTTTAATACAAGTGTAAATAGCAGTTGTAAAAAGACTTTTACAACTGCCGAAAACAGTTGTAAATAACTCTTTTACAACTGCCATTTAGAGTTGTAAAAAGACTTTTTACAACTGCTTATGCAACTGTACATACCCGTCGTAAAATAATCCTGCTCTATTACAACTGTGGATATAAAGACTGGCGGGTGCCAGTAGTAGTAAACCTATTACAACTGTTTTTGGCAGTTGTGAAAGAGTATTTTTGTTGTAGTGTTATTATATTATTTGATGTATACATACATACATACATATATATATATATATATATATATATATATATGTTTACTATACAAAATCAATTTTTGTCATTAATAATTGTTTTATATATATTTATTAATAAATTGATATATATATATATATATATATTAGTGTATATTTCTATACGAATATATAAGACATATATATGATTTAAAAAATTTACTACACTCATTTATATATAATATAAATTTAAAAATTTAAAAATTAATTATCATATAAATATTCATATTTTTAAATTAACATTTACTGAATTTTTGAAGTGTTTATTACATATAAAATAATTATTATATTAAAAATTTAATTTTATATTTTATAAAATATTTTATCATTTCAAAAACATATAGAAAAAATTGAGAAATTTTTCAAAAAAATTTATTGTTTTTAATAATTAATATTATTTCAAAAAAACTGTTTATGATTTATTAAAAATAATAATTTAATTGAAAACTTCTCCAAAAATTTTCACTACCTTTCATTCATGATCATAGAATTTTTAAAATTTGAATTTTAGTAATATATTATTTTATATTAAATAATTATTGACGAAATCAATGTATTTGTTTTTAAAAATAATATTTCAACTTTGAAAAATCTCCAAATCATTCCTAAGCTCTATTTTATGAACCTAGATTTTTGAAAATTGTAAATTTTGAATTTTAATCAATATATTATTTTGTGTTAATTATTTATGGATGAAAATATTATTTTATTCATTATATACGCAAATTAAAATACTAAAATTATTATGTTTGTAAAACTAAGTTAATTTTGAATTATAAATAATTTTTAATAAGTGTTCTCTCTTTTTCTATATATATTTATCTATATATAAATGTTTTACATATCGGTTGTAATATATGCATGTGTTACATATATTGATACATGTTATATTATTTTAAAATGTTTAAGATAACATTAGTATACATGTATGTATATAAGATAAAATTTTAAATTAATAAATTTTAATAAAAATTATTTAATTGAATAAATTAATTAAAGGTTAATTAATAAATAAAATACATATATATGTGATATATGTGTGTTACACTATAAAGGTAATAGTATGCACTATAAGTGTTGTAGTAAATATGTCCAATATAAAAGTTGTATCGGAATACTAATTTAAAATTAATTAAAGATTTAATTGGTTAAAATTAGTTAGATAAGATTTAATTAATGATATATTATATGTAAGACTATCATATAAGTTATATGAAATATAAAAGTTATACAACAATAAAACTTATATGATATGTGTATGAACTAAATGTGGAATATTAAAGAAACCCAAACAGACTTAAGAAATAAATACATATGTAAATTTACATGTATCATGATTTTCTAATATGTCTGACACTTGAATCGCTGGGGTATTTCATAAGAAATATATTATTCTATAAGTCGATATCACTCAATATTATATTGAAATTATGAATCTTCAATATAATGTTGTCCTCTACCACACACACACACACACACACACACACACACACACACACAAATACATACTCCTTAGTTTTTGAACAAACTCAAGCTAGGGATGTTATGCGTAGTATTATCAATATATTGAACAGATGAGGTAAGATAACTATATGTATTTGTTGAGCAAACTCAAGGTGCATATACTATACTTAGGCATCACAATATGGTAGGCATGAGTGAATAATCTCTTTCGATTTGTTGAGCAAACTCAAGGTCGAAATGAGATTAGAACAAGGAAAAATGGTTTAGGAGTTGTATATGATATAACCGATAAGGAGTTATCCATCGTTTGTAGGGATATGATTTGTTGACCAAACTCAAGGTTAGAATACCAAAACAAACGAATCCTAACAACCTCTAGTGAAGTTGTAAGACTTATGTATTTCATCTTAAGGTTTGGAGAAACATAAAAGACTAATGGGAGTCTTAACAGAAAAATGAAATGGTAACATTTAACCTTTGAAAACTAATATTAGTTAGTTTTTGCAATTATCACACAAAATCACCATATAACACATAAACAAACAAAAATATAAACTTGATTAGCAATTTTCACAATAGCACCCATCAAAACACCTAGACGTCCCCTTATATAAGTAGCATCTAAAAATATCATAGCTCGACAATGATGTAAACCAAGTATACAAGCACCAAAATCAATAGACACCTTCTCAAATTGATTACTACAAGGATTAACATCCATATCGACATAATTCCCTGGATTATGCTTCTTCCAATGCTTCTAAATACCAACTCAAACCATTGTAGGACATAACATCTTTACCTTCAATTCCATAAAAGCAAGTTGTTTTCCGAATTTAGCAAAGGAGTAAGACAAATAATGATTGTATTCTCTTCTAAAATCACCTATTATATCTTTTGGCATTATACTCGGACAATCGTTAATCTCATCAATGGTAAACGGTTTAACAAATGCACTAGAAGGGTGTGGACTATTCACATTTCAAAGACCAACCCAATAAAAATGATCGCTAACCACATGTCTAAGGAAAAACCTATTTAGTTATCCCAAATCATAAGAAATAGGCACTTTATATAGATAATCATTCCTAGAAGAATAGTAAATAACAGTAATTCTCATAGCACAATTCTTCAAAACACTAATTCATATCTCTTTTGAATTTGGTATGCCATCAAAAAGTTTCTAAAATCATTAGCTTCTCCAAAAGAAAAAAATAGTAAAATCAGAAATAGATAATTTCGAACCTTTCTTCAACGTATTTTTCAAATAAATTTTACTACGGACAACATCAAAACACAAAGATCCACTAGAAAATGAATAAATAAGAAGATTGGATGAAATCGAAGTAGAACTACTACCATCATTTCTCAATATAGAACTCTTAACCTTAACAGTAAAAAGAAAGAATGCGCACTTCTTATACAATTGAAAACAAATTATACTTTGATGATCGGAATAGGAATTAACCATGATAACTTTATTCTCAAGCATATAAGAAATCTCAATGGGTGAAGGAAAAATTTAAGACCAATATCGACTAATTTCAATCATCAGATCATAAAAAGAACAGTCAAAAGACAACCAAGTACTGAAAGAATTATCATCAAATACAAGCAAAACAAGATGCCTATTATCACCACTGCAAAAGAAATAAAACATTAGTGAAAAAATGATTGCTTCATAATGTCATTTTATTCTAATGCATTAATTTTCTTTATATAAAAAAACAGAAACAAAAAATAAAAAAGATTTTTCCAAAATGATACTTACAATATATAATACTGATACCAAAAAAGTACACTTCATTAAATATTTGATAATAACAAAACACTAATTAAACTCATTGACTGGTCAGTGTATATCATCATATTTACTCTGTAACAACTTCACTTTTTATATACTCAAACAAACAAAACTTCTACACCACATTATTATGAAAAATGATACTATGAAAAAAATGGTACTTGAAAAACCAATCCTCACTGAACTCAATACAATAATACATTTTCAATCAAACCAATACGAAAGCAAGATATACATGAGGGATAAAAACAAATAACATTCAATTTAAAACACATAAGAAAACAATACTTTATAAAGATGGGAAGAAAACAGTCGATACCTGCTGCTACTTCCCAAATTTACCAAGGAATATCAAAGACGTAAACAATGCAACAAAACTAAATTTTATTTTTGAAAAGAAAAATGTTCAAAAATTAAAACCAACAAAAATCAAACTTTGACATAACAAAAAATAAAAATAGAGTAATAGGAGGGGATATGCAATCAAATGGTTCTTAGTTTAGGGTAATAAGTTTTAAGGATAATCTTTTGAAAAATTAGTTTTAAGGACAATTTACAGAAAAATGATAAATGAATTTTTCGTTTTCAGTTATATAGAAAAAATAATATATGAATTTATCATTTTCCTATATAACTTAAAAAGATAAATGAATTTATTATTTTCCTACGAATTGTCCTTGAAACTAATTATTTAGAAGTGTTTTCCTTAAAACTTATTACTCTGGAATGAGAAGCTCTCCAACCTATTTTCCACGTAATAGAAACATAACTAAATTAGGAAATGAGGTTTGAATTTCGGAAAGTATGAATGGAAATTATGAAACGAGATATGAGAATATAATTTTGAACGTGTGAAAAAGAGAGTAAAAAAGAAATAAAAGAGAACAAGAACGAGGTTGAGAAGAAAAACAGAGTGCGCGACTGACAGTTAGGGCTCTTTGAAAAATTTAAACGATCTTGTCATTGTGGAAAATATTAATAGGCTGTCCTAGATAGTAAAAAACCCTTTGTGTATGTCCTTCAGAATATCTTTCTGTTTACGAGGCCCTTAAATTTCCAAGGTCCTAAGGCACTTCACTAAGGCCGAGCCAGATATTTATTGAACTTTTCATACTTACATTTAGAGAACTCCTAAATACCCTATTTTATAAAAAAACAAAAAACAACTACAACAATAACTATTATAGTTATTAGATGGAGGTATAAATTTGACAAGGGACAAGAATAACTAATGGTTGTTTGGGTTGGCTTAAATAAATTATTATTATTTCAAGTAAAAGTTATTAATGTTTACTTTCGAAATAAAAGAAAAATAACTTATTTAAGTATATTCAAACAGAAGTAAGAGTATAATTTTTAGATGGACTTTTTGATAAAAGAAACAATTAGTTAGGTTGTTTTTCCTTTAATAATTTGATGGAAAACGAAAACTTGAAACTATATATATATAAAAATAACGATCCAAGAGAAAAAAATTCTTATGTTTAAAATATAAAGTTCAAAAAATTAACTTTTAATTATTACAAGTTTTAGGTTACAAAAATAGAATATTCAAAGAATATAACATTTAAGGGCATCCAAGCCATTTTCATTTTTTTAATATAAGTTTAATTATTAATTAACTAAGATGTGACAAGAGATTATTATGGTTAATGAGTACAAATCTAAGATGTAACAATACTTAATATATATATATGTATATGTTTACATAAAATGTATATTATTTTTAAAACTATGTCTTGTCACATCGCTTACTAATCCAAATGAACATAAGATAATTTATTTCTAAGTGTATTATTATTTATTTAATGAACTCTTATTTATATGTGTATATGGTGCATAAAGGCGAACAACGTTACCGACAACTTTTTAGTGTCGAAAGATCGAAATTCTAGAAAACGTTCTTCGGTCACATTTTCTATTTTTCTACGAATTATTTAATTTGGTTAACAAATTTTGAAAACTATTTTAACATCATTATTAATTAATTAAAATGAGTTTATTCTTATTATAAAACCTATATATTGAATATTTAAAATTAATTAAATATTCACTAACAAAGTAGTGAAATTCTGGATTGTTACAGACATAATGCCTGGCATGCGGGGAACTATCTCAAAGTACTGTATATCAAAAATATGTACGTATAAAATAGGAAGCTACTAAGGCATACTCGGTCCTTTCCACGAATTGGCTACGGAGTAATCCAAGCAATCCACAAAAAAGCGAAGTAAACCAATCACAAAAGTAGGGAATCATACCATAACCTGCTTTTTTGCTGTATTCAACGAATCACCATAACTAATATAATATGATTGATACGTAACAGTATACCATGACAAGATAACCCAATATAAAAATATAAAAATATCACAATACAAGCATATCTCAGATTACATTAAATGTACCTTAGACGCCGAGCCATATCCTCGGTGATGAATCTCATACTGATCACATCGTACCATTCAATGAGCTTTGGTGATATATGACCTACTTCACATATCTATAACCTGAGTCCGCATTAGACATCAATCTATAATTCAAATTATCATGATCTAATGGTTTCCTTTAAGGGTTCAAAATAGATAGAGTTGATACCTAATTTTACTTTGGACCCGAGCTACATCCTTAATTGTAGGTCACATGTAGCTTTTTGAACCCAGTCATTTAAATTAAATTTTCAATATAAATTTCAGCGTGTTTACCTATCGTATGATCACACGACAACTCCGAATGCTTCAAACTTGAAACTGATAATAATACAATATTAAGGATCCAATGTTATTGTTTTCGTCGAATTCCAAGACCGTGCCTCGGAAGGCTATTTTTAAGTATCAATCCAAACTATATATTTTTTTAAAACTGAACAAATCACCTTAAAATTTAATTTTAAATTTTTTTATCACCTTCAGTATTATCAATATAAATTTATAAGCCTTAAATATTTTTAACGTGCTTAAAAACTGAGATTTCACAATTTTAATCAATTTCCACTGATTAAATTCAATAATTTAATTATCCAATAAATAGTGATATTTGAAATTCAAGTTGAAAATAACTTTTAAATATTTAAAATCAACTAAATATTCCAAATTCAAATATCAAAAATTTCGGATCGTCACATTCCTCCCCCTTTAAAAGAATTTCGTCCCTGAAATTACTAGTTAAGAGTAATATTCCACAACCCGTTAACTTTTTCCCAAAATCAGGCAGATTCAAACAACTTTCCACATAATCTTTTTTTAAGACACATATTACTCTCACTAACTTCCCAAACTCAATCATAGCTTTTGAACAACATTACTTACTTAACCGTTCAAATTATAATTTAAAATCAAATTTAAATTATCAATATTTTCTCAAAAATTTTCTAACTCTCTAAATTTTTGAAAAATTATGCCAGCGTCTTCTTTGCGTGGCTAGCTCGGTACAACTACAAAATGCCTCTACATGCCCCCAGATTTCAAAAGAAAACAAAAAGCCAAGTGGCTAGAGCAGAAAATCATTAAATTTCATATAGAAATTTAAATACATACCTTTGTCGGGCAATTCAAATACATCTTCTGAAATCAGAAATATCAATTCCATTTTGCCTTTAAGTATCTATATCCTTCTTATCAATATTATCCAAACACAGCTTCAAAATCTTTTTATTTAATCACTTTCCAAAAAAATTCAATATTTGCTTATCTAAGCCCGTACGATGCACATATATCATCCGTACGCAATACCAAATCTGATCGCTCGCTCGATCACACAATTTTACTTTCGAACTAGTTACGTCAACCCGACTCTCTAATGCGGACTCAAATCTGGTTTCTTGATCAGATACCATCATTCTCCTTTCATAGTCCTAAACTATGAGAGATAATTTCAGAATCAATCAAAAATCCATATCCAGGGTTCGTCATCGAAAATTGAGTGAAAAATCCCAAATCGGATCGATATAACTATCTCAAAGTTATGTGCTCGAATCTGGATCAAAATGCCATGCGAATAAAATAATATAATTAACTATATTAATTCTCTTTAATTCACATTATTTTGATTTCTATTCACTTATTCAAAGTTATCATTTCACACACCCTTATTAAACCTTTACTCACATTAACTTAGAATATTTTCCAGTGCCAAATTTTATTTAAGAATTTACCATTTCTTCTTAAGTTCAATATAAATATTTTATACACTTCTTATATTCATTTTTACACATTACTAAAGTTGTTTTCATTTCTATTCACTTTGCCTGTACAATTCCATTTGAATTCAATTTACGTCTCAATTTTAAATATTGAATTCTATTCATCTTTTCTCAATCCACTTTTATTTCCAACTTTAATATTTTTAGTCAACTTCAAATTAATTCTATAACTTCATTTTACTTTGCACAATTTAAATTAAATATCATCCCCATATTCAATTTCAATTTGTAGGTTTACCATTTAAATCAATTTGTTTACTTACAAATTTTAATTTCAATATTTCGTTTTGTTTAGTCCAACATGACTAATTTTCCACTTTACTTTATTTAACACAATTCGAATTTAATTCTAGTATTCAACTTCCATTTACTTACAATTGCAAATTCCTTTGTTACTCTATTCATTTGTTTACAATCTTAATAAATATGTTTTCAATAATCATTTTCCCTCAAAGCTGACTTTTACTTACTTACATTCCAATTCAATTTAATTTTAACTTCTATAAGTTTCCCACTTATTTAAATTCCATTCGCTAGCTTCATTTAATTTACTTCAATTAAATAGCTTACCTTCCAACTTATTTTGTTTTCATGCTTATCTTTATTCAACCCTTCTTAAGTTAACTTTTGTTCTAACATATTCAAAATTTTGTAAATTATCAAACTTTATATTCTATAAACAATTTCAATCCAACTCCATAGTATTTTAAACAATTACTCTAATTTCTAAAGCATTTTTGAAATCAATTATATCCAAAATATATCAAATTATCTCTTGAATTTTAAAACCAAACTCTGTTTTGCAAACACTCCAATTTAAAACAATCTCGTAGCAATTCCTCTCTTGGAAACTCGAAAATGAACATCGATGATGCTGCAGTGATCAACGAAGTTATTTTCAGCGACCGAAAAGAGTTAATTGCTTTTACTTCCTTCAAAAACATTTCAAATATTTTTAAATTCTAAATCTCACCAGATTTCAAATTCAATTCAAAAATATTTCCAAGTAATATCACCATTATTTCTTCAAAACCTTTGAAATCATCTTCAAACTCAAAGGAATTTAATTTCCAAAATTTCGAATTCCATCTTTCAATTCATATTCAAATATTACTGTAGAATTTTTTATATTTCATTTCCAGTTATAAACCAAATTTATAATTCACATTTACAAATTCCATTTTGTTATGTAAATTTAATCCTTTACTTTTGGTTATGATTTTAATCCTAGTTCAATTTTCACACAACAATGATAATAATTTAATATTTTCATGTTGTAACAACCAAGCAACCATATATAACTATAACAATTTATGAAAGATCATTTCTTTCATATATAAAAATAATTTGGGCAAAATTATTTCATTTACCATATTTTAAAACAATACTGTGTCGGTTTATCATGATTAAGAGTTTAGAAACTCCTATCGATATAATTGGCCAGACTACACCGACCAGAATTTATAAACACTCAACCGATAAGTCGACACAATATAAAACAATTTTTATATTCACTAACTGAGCCATGTTTCTCGCATAACCTTCAGCTTTGATACCACTATAACGGGTCGCAAACCTGTACCCCTTGAGTCAACACTATTCCCCATTATATCAACTCAAAGTGAACAGAAATACAAAGGAGGTAGAAGAAGAAACAGAAACAATATCAGAATCTCACAATCGCAGCGGAACGATATATAATAGATAAATGACTAATCTTAAAAAAAAAGAACTATATCTGTTTATTCATTACATCGTTAGAGTACTACAAAATCTATAGCACACAACTGGACAGTTATATTAACCTTTCCTCACAAAACTAACTATGTAGTTAATTAGACACGACGGAATATACATCAAATATGTGTGATACGCCTCGCCATCCAGCTCGTCTCCTGAGCTCCACAGCATCCTATCATGTATTCTATAATACTCGGTCTGACCCGAGCATTATATTTAGATAACACACAAGTCGGTCCAGAAAACCAGAGTGAGAAAACACACATAATTGGATTATTAAAGTTTCAAAATTCTTTGAAGTCAAAGGTATCTTGTAAGACCACGCCACAAATAAACATGTCGAGTTTTTACCTTATGTAACCAAACCATTTATTATCCAAATCCTCTGATATTGTAATAGTTTCTAAATACAAATACTTATTCAAATAGCCAAAATTGTTACAATCATTAAATTCCAGAAATACTAGGTTCTACAATCAAAACCGTAAAGGCGCGTAGTGAGAATGGATTTCCATCAATGGCAGGGCTACAGGGGTACCGCCCGTCACAGTACATGGTCTAGATCACTGTACCGAGGATCCACCAAGATCCCCTGCATCACAAGACCGGAGCTACCCCTTACTGGATAGTCCAAATAAGATCACCCTGCGGTTGGGATCAGCAACGGCCCACACAACTGAAATAAAGGGACATCTAGATAGGGATGACGTTACCCTATTTGGTTGCTATCCACATGGCCTTGCGTTCACCTCCCCTGTTTTTTCCATTCCCGGTTGATGAGGCTCGAGGCTATGCGTTACCTTTTTAGCACACATTCACTTAGAATGCTCATCCTCCTCTTGACAATGTTCTGATAGCATTCATTCATACAAGTCCATTCCGAGTTCGAACGGAACTGAAGGCACTACGACTACTACATCCATTTTGGAATTACCCTTAGGATTAGTAGCGATTAGCCCTTGCAATTCGTTGCCCCATCTTCGACTCCGAGCTCTTGTCTTCCTCACGAAAACATTCAAACCGGGTCGAAGTGGTTTTCAAAAATTAATCCCGATCTCGGTCTCTTCGAAACGATCAGCGCGTTGGCCAATATTGATAGTCGGTTAATTAACTATCAAACAACATTCACAACAATCATCAGACTTTAATAATTTTTCCCAAATTATTTATTTCTAAATATCTTCGCAAGATATTTTCCTACACTTCAATCCATTGAAAAAGTTTTCAAATCACTTTCTCTCGTGGAATAAATTTCCCAAAGATTGTTTATTTCCACTGCAAATCACCAAGTTAAATACTTTAGATTTTAAAATAATTTAAATCACTTTATTCTAAAAATATACTTTAAAACATTTAAATTAAAAACTACTTTAAACACTTTATTCAAAATAATAGTTATGAAATTCTATACTTGATTTCAAAGTAAAACATAAGCCACAAACCATTTTAAAAATAAATAAAAGTTTTATAGAAGTATAAATATTAGAAAATCTCTTTAAAAACATAATACTAATTTTAACCTTAAAATAATTACTACTAAAATAAATTTAAACAATATTTAATTTAAAATTATAAAACAATTAAATATAATAAATTTTTCTAAAACATTTTTTTTAAACCTTAAACTTATACATAAAAATCTCCTCCAAAATATACTTGGCTTTCCAGGGAAATACACTTTCCATTTCCACACCTTTAAAAATAAACCACTATTTATTTTTAAACAAATCACCCTTTCCTTATAAATTCTCATCCTGAATTTAAACTTCTAAATTATCCTCTGATAAATATTTCACTTAAATTATAAACTTCATTTATAAATTCCATAATCATTTTTCTTTAATTCCAGTTTCGAGCACTTAATCAGTTTTCAAATCGATTTTCAAAACTAACTCCATTTTAAAATAAATTCCTTTACTTACCCAAATTTATTTAAAACCCATTAATTCCATTTTTACTTCTACATTTGTGATTTAAACTCTTATTTTAAACTGAAATATCCACTTCATACTTCGTTCAAAATTCTACCCGTTTATTTTTCCCAACATTGTAAATCTTAAATTTGAAAATAAAACCCTTTACATTTTTAGACAATGCCACTTAAATCTCCAAAACTCTTTTATTTTCATTTGTTTAAAGTCTCAATCTTCATTTCCATACTCAGAATTTATTTAATAGAATTTAAAAATCAAATTTTTATACTTTTCCAAATTCAATCTTTAATTTATCCAAATTCACTATAATTATTTTACCTAAAAATTCCCTTTTTATTTCCATTAAAAATCCAAACTTCATATATTGTTCATTTTCCCAAAATTCCAATGTATATTCAATCAAGCCATAGCATTCAATAATTTCAATTCCTAATATAATCAACATAATTATCACAAATTATCACATAAATCACATTACTGAATATAAAATAAATTTAATCGTTTAGAGGAATCCAGTTGGATCCCTCCAACCTGTTTTTCTGCATCCACATATGTTAGCACAACGATTTAAAATACCAATCCCGCTTCAAGGCGGGATATCGCAGTATAAAGGGTCATCCGCTACTATGCGGGGAGCATAGGGTCTCATCCACTATATATTGCGGGAAATCAATCACTCTAATATATATATATATATATATATATATATATATATATATATATATATATATATATATATATATATATATATAAAATCATATCCAGACAATTCAGACCATCAACCAATAATTTAAATTTAAATATTTAAATTTAAAAGGTAATCCATATACTGAGATTAACTCGCCTTTGATTTTTGAATTGCAATCTAATCCAAAACCAACATGTTTTCTTCACAGTTTTAGACCTTGTACAACATTATATGATTTATTAATATCTGAGATAATCTACAATAATTTACCATTTAATAAATTAAATTGACCAGTAATTTAATATAAACTTATCATTTATTTATTTTTATTATTTTTTAACTAATAATTTGATATTAAACAGATTTTCCTTTTAATAGATTATCTTTAGTAACTAAATAGCTAAATAAGTTTATTCAATAAAATAAATCGCCCTAATACATTTTTATCTTTGAAACTTCATATATATATATATATATATATACTTATAAAATAATGTATAGATTTTAATTTTTTTTTATATAAACTCTTCAAACCTTTAAAATCCTTATATATTTTCAAAATTTTATCTACACATATATTTATCGTCTTAATTTATAATATGCATGCGGATATAAATATATATTTGTTAAATTAAAAACAGAATAAATTTTTGCCTTATAGTAAATATTAATTTTTCCTGTATATATACACAAATTGAAAAATCTGCATATATTAAACCTTACTGAAAAATAATTTTCTATCTGCATTTAATCTATATATATGTATATATTTGTATTACATATTTTTTTCAACTACATTCCTGTTTAACAAAAATTTGAATTCAAAATTAAATGCCGACAAAGATTCCATACCCTTGAAGACAACCGACCAAGACACTTGAACGCGACTGCGCCTCCGCCATCCCATCGCTGACGAATCAAAACCACCTTACGACACACAAGTCGTCGCTCTACCCTCCACAGCTTTGCCTTGCGCGACCCACACCGTCGCGCCTCCTCCTTGAAGCGCCAATGTTCGTCGACGAAATTCTATCGGTTTAGAAAACCGTCGAACGAATTTAAATTTAAAAATAATCGCAAGCGCACGGTGTACGAATGTAGCACGTGACGAATACGAGTCGATCCATAGGGAATTGATGATTTTAAAATTCTATTCAATCAAATTAACCAAAGTTGAAAGTGTGATTAGCTAAAAATGTAAGAAACTAACAAAAAGAAAAGAAATGCAAATATGAGAGTTAAATGACAATTTAGAGAATAAATCCACTCTCTAGATCATGTAGTTCAACACATGAAATCATGATCTCTCTTTTATGGTCATTAGTGTTTTAATTGATGTGTTTATCATAAGTATGACATATTTGAGCTATTAACTAGCCAACATAAGTCATCAAACTATAACACACCCCTTAAAACACTTACTAACTTTCATGAAACTTGACAAAGAAAATGAAAATGAAATCTATTTTAAGTATGACCTATTAACTGTTGATTAGAAACATAGTCCATCAAATTTTAATTTCAAATCACTTTCTTATGCCATAATCATATATTCATGAAGAGGCATTTGTATTAGTGATTGTTTAAGCATAGCCTATTTGGTGTCAACAATATAGGCTATCAAATTCAACACAAAAACAACAAATAAAACACTTCATTGATCATCATTAAGCACAAAAAGAGAGCATGAATTAACAAAATGTTGAAGCTACATTAATTAGAGAGCTTCATTACCCCTAAATCGAAGGGGTTTAGCTTCTCATATTTGTCATTTTATTAACAAATGTAGCTAACAACATGAAGGCAAAATGAAGAGGAAAAAGAGAGCAAAATGAAAAGATAAGCTAATTAACTTGCATAAAAGAAAAGAGATCTACACTACAACATAAAAAAGAGTCATGTAAAAGGAAAGAGCATGTATTAATAACATAAAAAAAAGGAAAATTACATGAAAATAAAAATGGCTAAGTAGCCATGAAAAGAGAAAGAGAGCTTTCTTTTATTTTCTAAACTAAAACTAACTAATTAAGAGGAAGATAGCTACATGAAACATAAGGGGTATATATACAAGTTTTAAAACCCTAATTCACTTTTTGGGGAATGCCCAAAATGCCCCTCAGGAAGTGTGGAGGCCAAGTAATCATTAACATGTCTTAATCCCCCATTAAGTGTACATGAAGCCATTAAGTCCAAAAGCATGTGCATTAGCCTTTAATTTGTACATTAAGGTAGGTGGGTAGGTGGGGTCCTCCATGATCTTCACTTTGAATTATTTCCATCTTCATTCCTTTATATCCATTTTGTGCATGCATGTTTCTTCATGAACCCACTAATATGAGAAGCTAAATTCCTACAAAATATTATAGAAATTTCCAATTAAATTCTTTCAAATTAATATACGCGCACAAATGGCCATTTTGCCCTTATATGAAGATGAATATGTGAAAATTTGGAATTAATATGAATTTTGGTTAAAACAAGTTAAAATACCCAGTATGATCATTTATTTAATTTAAACAGAATAAATATGGTGGTAAAAATATGCACATTTACGTGCACATCAGCCAACATCGAAACAAATCTCGATTTCACATCGGGTGGTACGAGCCTCCACCAACTCGAAAACGTAATTCAGATCGAATCCCGTACCTCTCGAACTTCAACTGCTCGAATATAGCTGCGCGCTTCCCTCCACATCGCGATTCCCAAATACGCGATTTTCCCTTTTTTTTGAAAAAGCTCGGCCTCGATTTCTATTGAACGCTCGGCCATGGTTTTGTTTTTTGTTTAGAAATGCTCGGCTGGAAATAAAACGGTAGAGGTAGATTGCATGTTCTTCTCACACTTAAAACGAAGACGCGTGTGATATAGTGTGTCATATGCTCAGGGTTAAGGTGGCACGTGATGATGCTTTGTAATGCTGATATAAGGGGAAAAGTTTTGACGTGGAAGGGTTTTGACTGGATAATAAATTATATTTAAATTTAAATTTAAATCGACTTTAAATTCGAAGCTAAAATTTTTACATCCTATCGAAGCATGCTGCAAGGTGTTTATAAGGTTATAGCCTATTCCGAAAGCAATGGAAAAGGTTCCGAGTCATAATTTGATCGTACGGAAAAGATAACTTTTTGAACCCATTTATTTATATTAAATTTTCAATATAAATTTCATCATGTTTACCTATCGTACGATCACATGACAATTTCGAATGCTTCAAAAATTGAAATCCGATAATAATACAATATTACGGATCCAATGTTACTGGTTGTGTCGAATTCCGAGACTGTGCCTCGGAAGGCTATTTTTAAATATCAATCCAAATTATATATTTTTTAAAACTGAACAAATCACCTTAAAATTTAATTTTAAAACTTTTATTACCTTCGGTATTATCAATATAAATTTTATAAGCCTTTGAAATATTTTTAACATGTTTAAAAACCAAGATTTCACTATTTTAATCAATTTCCAGTAATTAAATTCAATAATTTAATTATCCAATAAACAGTGATATTTGAATTCAAGTTGAAAATAACTTTAAATATTTAAAATCAACCAAATATTCCAAATTCAAATATCAAAAATTCCGGGTCATCACAAATATGATGTAAGATCACTAAAATAGGGCCAATACAGGTATGGTCAAGAATGTAGGACCGATACCATTCGTCGAACATACACACTCAAGGTTATACCCATATGCATAGACTAACTCCGCTCAATTGTGCATACTCACAAAATGTGACCATACAACCAATAACTGCACCGATATCGTATTTGATCATTATTGATCGCACACGTTTAACTGTATTTTATTTGAATTCCAAGCTTTGTCTTGCACTCCACTTTCCTAAGTAGCCGAAAGTCTCCTCGAAGTCGTGCCAAAGCTTCACACAAACCTGCATCCGGAACCAGGGCAAGAAACCCCACTGATCTACACACTACCTTGGCTTATTGCCCAGACTTACGCCCCCATCGGTGCACCGACCTACTAGGACCGGTGGACCGATGGCAAGCTGCACTAGGAAATAAGCTTGGGCAGTAAGCATTCAAGCTTCACCATCCGCTGTTTCATGCACCATTTCCTCCGCAACTTTGCCTCATGCATTGCCTAACTCCTTTAGCCTGCTTCCACCACATTGGACCTCTTCCAAAGTCTATTGGTTGATATTTTGGTAGTGTTTCTTATGTATTTGAAAATCAACTTCAATACGAAAAACCACTTCTTTATGCATAGTGTTTCGTAGGACGATTTCTATCCATCCGGCCTCCTCTAACATGCCAAAATGAACTCAACCAATTTCTCACGTCAGTATTGCTCATTCATATGTAGGTGCATCTACTTATGCACGCATATGCACACACATGCACGCAAACACATTTCCATTACTCGGATCATGTTTTGAGCTTCATCGAAGTGATTACCCGACCCGTTGTCTCTCACTTGGCTTAGCACACCCAATAGTCATCATGGCTACATGAGATCGCTCGTAACATACTTATATATGCATATGGATATTTCCATGCATATACAATTATTTACTCAAATAAACAATCTTCATCAACAATCCAAACCATTTAAAAATTCTAACTATACATGAATTGTACTAATTATTAAATAACTTCAAATATAGTATACATATACGTACCATATTCATATACATGTATGTATATTTAAATAAGAATTGCAATTCTTTCTTAAATCATAACTTACTTTTATTTACTAAATATTTTCAATGAAATTCAAATATCTTCTTCTACTATTTTATATAAATCATTCGATTATTTTATAAAATAAAAAAACTTGCTTTTAAATCATTTTTAAGCTTTTATAATACTTAATTTCTTTATTAAAATTGAGTATTCATCTTATAATTATTTTATAAAACCTTAAAACCATTTTAAGAAATAATTCCTTCTTACTATTTTATAAACTTTCATAATTTTATAAAATACCACAATATATTATTTTATAAAATCACCTATTTTTATAATATCACTTTATACGATTTTATATAATCTTATTCTATTTTATAAAATATATCATTTATACTATTTTATAAAGTTCATTTTATTTTATAAAATATACCTTTATTATTATTTTATAAAATCTTATAAAATATATCATCATCACTATTTTATAAAACCTCATTCTATTTTATAGAATATATCTTTTACCTATGAAATTATTTCTTTACTTAAATAACGTTTATAAGTATTAATTAATCTTTATTAAGCCTCTAATCAGTTTAATAATAAGTGTAGAGCTCATAACTTGCTTAATTAGCTTATTGCTTTATTTTACAAAATATTCCATTATTTTATAAAATTATTTCTTCTCTTAAATAATATTTATAAATACTAATTAAGCTTCATTAGGCCTCTAATCACTTTCATAATAGGTGTGGTGCTCCTAACTCACTTATTAGCAACTTAACTTTCTAAAGTTAATTCAAATGGTTTAATTAATGCTTTTGAATGACATGTACATTATTATATTACTTATTTAATTACAAAAGATGCCATAACATCACACATAATCATCTAACTAAACCCAAACCCACCTCTAAGCTTACTAACTTTTCCAACTATGATCATTAAGGGTTTCAAAATAATAATTAACTAATATAATCATGATTACAACATGAACAAAAGCATAAATCAACCCAAACATTCACTACATCACGTCACATAACTTCACAGTCATTACTAAACAAATAAATGTTGTAAAACAAGTAAGTTAAAAATTTGTACCACTCACCTTGTTTTCCTCTGAATCAAAGCTCTAAATCACGTAAAACCATCCTTTCGCTCTCTTGAAATCCTGGATAAAGCTCCAAACCCTGATTTAAGCTTATTTCTTGATGGTTTTGGTAAGAAATAAGTAGAGAGAAATTGTAGTGATTTTACCGGTATTTATAGGAATTTAGTTAAGCTTGATTTAGTGGATTATAATTAAGGGATTAAGGAATAATTAGGGAAGGATAAGGAGACTAGGAGGAAATTAATTAGCGAAATTGATTATAAAGTAGATATTTTTGACCATGGTCAATCTATATTGTTTCATTATCCTATGTCCACTTCGTTGTTACATTATCTTTATAAAATATTTAGGTATTATTTTTGGAGTTTGGAACCTTGTTTTTTAGAGCGCAATTCCAGCAATACATTATGTGACAACTAGGCTTGATATATGGTAAATTATGATTACTCCGTTTAATAATGCCCTTTTTTGATAGAAAAGATGTATGATTCGAAGATCATACAATCATGATGTGTGCGTGTGTAAGAAAAGGTATAGAGGCTTCAGACCCATCGGCTTGCAACATAGAATAAACACCAAATTGACAGGTAGTATAGCGAAATACAATACCAATAGTAAGCATACCATATCAAATGACATAAACAACGTATAGCAACATAACAAATACTCATGAAAATACCAACAACCAAAAACCTCCCCAAATAAGGAAAACTAAATCCCGACAGAGTGTTTGAACCAACCAATCATCTCTCGATAGAAACCGAGGGAATGAGGCAAGAAGTTAAACTTTCTGTCCTAATCTTTAGCCGCCAATATTTCCTGGTTGTTGGCTCCACATTTTCCATCGTTGCATAAGACCAACTCATTATCCATAAGTCTATAATATAATTCTCGTTCCTCTTTTGCATCATCCGAAATCCATTTGAATAGATCTTCCATGAAGTATGGTAGTAAAGAACACTTTTCAGTTGTGTCTAGGTCCTAGCTCTCTAGGACCATACAAGCAGGATTCCTTTGGAGAGTTTATCAGCTAGCTCTATAGCTAACCGCTCGGCACTAGGAGGGTCAATATGAATGACACTGACAAGACACTTACTGATAGAAGTAATAGGAGTGTTAATAAAAGGAGCCACAAAAGGAGACTTCGGCGCAAAAGTACAAGATGATGGAGTAGAACGGTGGTTACAAAGCCACCAATATGGGGGTTAACAGTGTGGTAGTGTGGGTGAAGGAGGTCCAGGAAGAAGTCCGGGATAAGGTATTGATTGGCGGCTGCATGGAAGGGTTGGATGGAGGAGCAACTAACCCTCGCGATAGACAAGATGCTTAGGAAGATGAATTTTCCAAGGTAGGCTAGAGGACAAGGTACCTGAGTCGAGGCATGTCGAAAAAGTATGGCTATATGGTTGTTAATTGATAGATTTCAAACATTCTAAAGCCTAATGTAATTTTCCTCATTTTCTACAACTAAGTATATGGTCACGATACCAAACGTAAGATCTGCAGATGTAACACCCACAACTTCAAGTAAAGGCATTCTATACCTATTGGTTTTATATGTGCAATCCAATATGATAACTAGGGGAGATGTTCGTAAAAAATCAAGACTAGTAGGATGCATCCAAAATATATCTTTATTAACATTCGATCCATCTAATGTTTTACGACGACACTCAAAATAATCAAATTCTTTCAATTTACCAAGAAATATTTCACTTGAGAGCACTCTGCCTACTCGATGGAATTTTGCACCTGTAAAACATTTTAAAAAAATTCGATATTGGTACAATTTACAGAATCTTTTCCTTTAATTGTGTGCAAAGTTTCTTTATATTTGACCATATTGTCCATGCTTATCAATCACTAACTTGGTCTCCTCTTCACTTAGTCGACCAACATACAAATATCCTTCACTGTTTTTTAATTTCTAGTGATTATTTAACGACTCGAAATTTTTGACTTCGAAACTAATACGTTCACTGTAGAAGTGTCGAGCAATCGAACGCCGAAAATTCCAGATTGTTAGGGTATAGAAGAAAAAGTGGTAGAAAAAGAAATAGAAACAACAGCACAGAATCTCACAATCGCAGCGAACGAAATATAATATCAAATAACAACATTTATACTAAGGAAAGCTGTAAATATCAATTTACAAACAATATATCAGAGTGCAATCATTCATGAATAACTGGACTATTATGATTAACTTGCCCCTAAATACAGACTACACAAACTCTAATACATAGCGGAATATACTCCATACGTTCCTGCCATCCAGCTTGCCTCCTGAGCTCCTGATCGTCCTAACCTAAAATTCTATAATACTCCGTCTGACCCGATCATTACAATAAAGTAACACCCGTGTAGGCTCGAAACTAGCATGAGTAAACCCATTTAATATGACATACTTAGGTTACAAACTTCTTTGAAAAGCCAGGGTAACTCGTACATTACTACGAGTTCTTAATTTGCTATAGCCAAACACTTATTTCACAAAATAATATCTAAGTACCGTTACTTAGTTTAAATGGCCAAGTTAACTTCATTTATTCCATTGCAGTCTATTTGATTTTTATAATCAAATCTATAAAGAATTATAGTAGTTACTAATCGAAGTGGTTTCGGATATCGTTGATATTCGACCCCGGTCTCTTTGAATTCAATGTCATCCTTTAAGCCAAGTTATTTAAGGAAAACAGTTCAATTTAAATTCATGATATCATATTCACATAGTAATTCACCACAGATATCTGATTAAATAAATGATTCACATTTATTAACAGATGAATCCAGGCATTTCACATCATAGAATATCACAAATTACAGACTAGAGATATTGATCAATACAACATTAGTATAATTTAATCATCCATAAGAAAGATAAATTAATCACACAATTTATAATTAATTTAATTTAACACAAATTAAATTAACTACTTATAAACCTTCTTACTTGTTATTAATTAATTTCAAGCCATTTATTATATTTTAATTAATTATTGGAATTAAATAAATTATCATTCATAATTACTTAAGACCATAATTAATTAAAAGTTAAACCATTTATCTTAATCATTTTACTTAATTATCATTTATGTTTTATTTAATACCCCTTTGGAATTAATTATTAACATATAAAATAACTAAGATCTTTGCTTAATACATTTGCTCTTCTTTAACTATCTATTTAATTACACTATTCAATTTAATTAAGTAAACTTAAAAATTAATTTAAAATATTGGGTTAAAAATAAAATACTCTAAACTTAATTAATTTAAGTTAAAAATAAATTATTATATAACTTTTAACTAACCTAAATATTTGATCAAAACATTAATTATTTAAAAGAAAATTGGTTAAGAAAAATTGTTTAAAACTTTGTTAATACCCTAGTACTGACCCGAGACTAACCCAGTGCAAACCCTCATTTTCCTTGAGTCAAACCCTTCTTTCTTCTTCTTTCTCTTCTTTTTAAACTTGTTTTAGCTTTATCTTTTAAAAACTATTATAACACACACGAACTACCCGAGACTAACCCGAAGCCTACCCCAACACAAACCTGGGACAAAACCCTTTCTTCCCCGAGTCATCTCTCCGTTAACAAAACCCTAACATACACAGAACCACGTGCACATGCACAGACGAACGCTGATGCCCCAATCATCGATGCCATCGCCGGCAAGACGACTTCGACCTCCTCCTTCGATTACGGCCGCCAGCTCTTCAAGACGACCATGAAATTAAGTTCGAGCACCTCGTACTCCACTGGAACAGAACTTGATCACCCAAAAACTACCTCGTGTTGCCACCTCCGACCACTAGAAGGTTCGACACTCCGACCATAGCTTCGCCATAGTCCTACGCACCTATTCCTCTTGCTCTAGTCAAGTCCAATGCATCCACAACTTAGAAATCGCCTCGACAACCCAGTTGTCTCGAGCAGGGTCTTAAACCCTAGATTGTCGTCGTTTAGCCACCACGGTGAACGATAAACCAGTCACCATTTTTTCCAAGACCCCTGACCCTCGTGCATGCTTCAGCAACAACTACGACACCCCCTCGCTCCGATCCCCAAAAATCACTCCAAACTTGATTTTCGTTCACCCACGAATTCTTCCCAAATACAAAACTAAAAATCATGATTTTATTTTTAAAAATCATAGTTTTCGAAGACAAATTAGATTATATAGGTAAATCAAGAAATCATGGAATTCGAATTTTCAACATGTTTAAAATTTCTTTCTTCTAGTTAAAACCGCTTTCTATTTATACTTAAAACTATTTTTAAAAATTAAGATTGTGTTAATTCAAACACAATACTTTAAGACATCATAACCTATAAGAGAATGAGTGAAGAGATTTTAATTTTCGAACTTGTTTTGGATCTGTAAAACTAGAACAGAGGCATATATACATATATACATATACATACATACATATATATATATATGTATGTATGTATATATATACATATATATACATAGACATGCACACAAATAATCTTCATACATATATACATGCAAGCATATTTACATTCATGCAAACTTTTTTCACAACATTACTTCTCAAATTTATCACACGCATTAAGATTTGAACAGATTTAAGCTTCTAAAAATTAGTTTACTCACCGTATATTTTATTTGAACAGAGCAGCCTTTTTGAAATTGAAAACTGGAAATGCTCTTAATTTTGAAACAGCAAGCTTTGAATTGATCTGGATACTTTATTCACTTGTTATTAGTTGTGTTGAATCTTGAATTGCTTAGCTTGAAACTGAAAAGAGATTGATTGCTTTTCTTTTTATTTTATCTATTTTTTAGTTTTGAATATGAAGGATGAAGAAGAAAATGAAAGAATAGGAGCAGAGATGAATATATAGCCTTGTTTTATTATTATTTTAAAAATGAATAAAATAAATTAAATGTGACACTTTTATTTTGCATATTGAACTTAGCTTACAAATGTCAAGTGCATGCATTTATATTTATTATATGTTTTTATATTATATTTTATATTTTTCTTTTTATTTATATGTATATAATCTCAAGGAGAATAATATAAAACTTATTTATTTATACTTATTTTAAGCTTAAGCTAGTTATACTTATATATATACCAGTGCTTAAAAATGTGGAATTTTATATCTAATTTATTTTTGAGATATTTATTTTGAATTTTAAATCATAGTTTCCTATTCACAACTTACACATATATAAACAATAGTAATTAAAAAGCACACTTTAAATTTGTTTGGAAAGATGAGTTTTGCAAATTTATATAATTATATTAGAAAAGAATCAAATTAATATTGCCAAATCCCAGGTCATAAACATTCGTTCCCTCTTTAAATCTTTTCGTCCCCAAAAAAGAATAAAGAAAGAATTTTAATTATTCTATTAATTATTAGTTCAATAATTTTAAAGTTTTAAAACACTTTAAAATCTACATAATATAAATAAAATAGCTTTTATAAAAATACTTTTTATAACTCGATGTCTCAACAAGTCCGTTCTTGTTCTCACAGAAATTCGGTCATACGTTGATCAGGCGTAGGACTGAAGATCTATAAGTACTTAGTAGACCCGTTTTCAACATCCAGTGAAAATGCTTAGAAAATTTTTGTGGAAATATACAAATATTTTTTGTGAGAATGCTGTGGAAATCATCACCGCCTCCATGGTTGCAATTAGCCCGATGATTTCGTCGCCATCCTGGCAAAACCATAGAAAACTGTAGGCCTCCGCGCCCCTCGATTACACCATAGAACTGTCACAGATCACAGCTACACTGAGGGTTACGTTGCTATCATGGCAAAAATCATGTAACTGTAGGCATCAGCGCCCTCGAATTTTGTTGCCAAATGAAACTTCACCACACAGACCACATAGATCGCAGACAACATCAGTCGAGTCCCAATGTAGTGTGTAGGCACTCACTGCCATACAACTTCCACTATGTCTTCATGGATCGCAGTCTACCGATGTTACGTCGCTCTCCCAGCGAAACCAAACGTAGACCTTAAGCAATCACTGCCCCTTGACTTCCGTTATGGTGCGCAGTAGGTCGCAGTTGCATCGAGTTACACTGTCATCACATCATAACCCAAATGTCCCTGTAGGAATCAGCGTCCTTGACTTTCACTACCCCAACCAAAATCCTCAGGAACTTCAGTTTGTCCGAACATCTCTTAGGATCAAATTTAGAACCCCCCCTCAGGGCTCAAGGTTGAACTACCCTATGGATCTCCTACTAAGTTTCAACTCTAATGGAAGCACCTTTTTCCCCACAACATTCTCAAAACATTTTATACTATACACATATAATATCTTTCAAATCATACTCTCTATATGTATCACATATAAATCACATTTACACAAAATCTATATCTCAAATCGATAGTTCCAAACTTGGCTTTTCAAATTCTCAAAATTGATTTTTCCCAAAAATCAAAAGCTCTTCAAAATCAATAGGTTCCAAAACCCTTTTCCCAATTTCATAAAATCATCTATATATAGATATATATATAAGTTTATTCTTTTAACTATAAAAAATATTTTTCAAAGATCTTTTCTTCTGGTTATAGATTCAACAAGGAGAATTTATCATATGAGACATATATATATATATATATATATATAAATTTACTTATGCCAAATCAACATTGAAATTCGATTTCTTTTATAAAATTACTTGCTCCATTACTTACTTCTTATAAAATGAGTTTCAGTTATAGTGATATCCAACTTCCACTTTTATTCAGTAGATATTTCTCAAAATATACTTTTCAATTTCAAAATTTTTTACACTTCTTTACAAAATTTTCAATATCTATTTCACTCAAGCACGTACGATGTACATATATCATCCGTATGCAATATCAAATCCGATCGCTCACTCGATCACACTATTTCACTTCCGAACTAGTATCGTCCATCCGACTTCCTAGTGTGAACTCAGATCTGGTTCCTTGATCAAAAACCATCATTCTCCTTGCACTGCCATAACTATGATAGAAAATTTCCAAAATCAATCCAAAATCCATATCCAGGGTTCGCCGTCGAAAATCGAGTGAAAAATCCCAACTCGGATTAATATACCATCTCGAAATTCTATACTCGAATCTGGATCAAATCGTATGCGAGTGGAATGACATACATACATCCTACGTATTTACCTTTATTGATTATCAACTAAATCAATTTTCTTTTACTTCACATTCATTTTGATTTCTATTTACTTATTCACAATTGCTTCAATTTCCATTTGGGTTATCACTTCAATTATAAACAGTTTGCCCTCTGACCAACTTAAATTTAGAAAATAGCTTTAAAAGTCTAAAATAGTTGAGTAGCTGTAAAATAGTTAGTTGTAAAATAGTTGTAAATAGTTAAGTAGTTATAAGATAGTTGTAAAATAGTTAAATAGTTGCAAAACAGTTGTAAAATAGTAATTAGTTTGTAAAATAGATGTAAAATAGTAATTAGTTTTCAAAATGGTTGTAAAATAAGTATAAGATAGTTTGGTTTTAAAAAGAAAGGTTGCACGGTAAATAACTTAGGAAAAATAGATTTAAAATAGTTTATATTAAAACAATTTATTTGAAAATATTTTCAGAGTCAACTGGTTCAATTTTCCAATCTCCATTCCAATCCATTTCCAATTCAAATCAATTCCCTTTTGAATTTAAACTTATTCAACTTCCATCTCACTTCTAATTAATTCAATTTAATTTTCCATTTGAATTAATTTCCATTCCAATCTCAACTTTAAACCATCCCAAATTATACTTCGAGTTAAATTTTCAAATGTTGATTTAATTCCTTCAATCAAATTAACCTTTACTTTTAATTTAACAACCTAGGTTTTTAAACAATTTAATTATGAGTCCAAAATTTTAATATTCATTTTAAATTATCTTTACTTAATTATTTCAAGGTTCAGGTAAGAGTTCGAAACATTTTAAACAATTTAATCTTCAGAATCCAATTTATTATCCAAATTTAACTTCTAACATAGAAAACAATTCTTAACAAATTTTCAGTTTGCAAGTTCATTTTTAACATTTAAATCTTAAGTTCAAAGTGATTCCATCACCATATGTTCGTTCTTTATCTCTTAAAATCAAAATCATTTAAATAGCTTCAAATTAAAGTTTTATTTCCATTTAATTTCAAAAATGGATGTATATTATTTCAATCCACTTCTTAATTCATTTAAAACAATCCAATTTACAGTTTCATAGATTATTAATAACAACAGGAGGATATCAGGATAAGTCAAGGTAAATAAACATCCAAATTATCTAAACATCCATCAATGGCATCCATTACCCATTTCCGAAACTCAAATCCGTTTTGAGATCACACATAAATCCCTTTCCAAATCAACCCATTTAACTTCCTTAAGTTAAATCTCAATTTCATCTTGAAATTTCCAATTCAGGTTGTTTGTTCTAATCTTATTTAACTCCCTCTAAGTTAAATTCAATTCATTTAATCCAGTCAACCTTACTAAATTTGAATTCTCCATTTCAAATTTAAACTCCATATCAATTACTTTCCCACTTATAAGTTCAAAAACTTGTTTCACTTTGGTTATACTCTCAATTTAGGGAAATTCCAAATTCAACACTTAGTTTTTACTCACATCAACTTCGATATTATGTATATCCCATATATTTACATATACATATCTATTTATTTGCACAACAAGTCATATTTCAAAATTTAAACCATTCTTGGTTTTTAGTTCAAAACAAATTTCATTAAATTTTTTAAAACAACTCTTGTTTTAAAATAAGATTCCTACATTTAAAAATATTATTCATTATATCTTTTAATAATTTGAAACAATTTAATTTTTCTGGACTTAGACTTTAAAACTTCACAATTTAAATCTTTTCAATTTGTAAGTCATACTTATCTAAGTTGTTACTTCCTTAAAACATTCCATTTTGCTTTATCATTATTTATTTTTGGAAAATAAACAACCCTTTATTTAGTCACAACAAACATTTTATGATAATAACCAAGATTATCATATTTGAAAACCAATTCACTATATATTATCTCATAATTTATTGGAAAATAAAAGCAGGTAACTTAACTCAGCTTTCTAAAAACACTTCTACAAATTTCAGGATTTTAATTTCTAGTTTGAATCCATTTCTAGTTTATCTTATTTGTATAGTTCATATTACCCAATTCCTATTTGGTTATATATATATATATTAATATATATATATATTACCACTTAATTGTTATTATTATATTTAGTTTCAATAATCAACAACCAATTACCTTAATATATTATAATAATTAGAAAATTTATTGCTTTATATATCAAAATATAAGCTTATATAAAAACTACTTTTAAAACCATTTTTTTAAATCATTATATAGTAAAATAACAAGTACGCTCTCATATAATACGCTTAACTCATTCTAGGGTACTACTGACCCTATCCTTAATGAGTAAACCCACCAGGGCCAAGGTTCTCGCTTAACCTTCCGCTCTGACACCAAATGTAATGACCTAAAATTTTCAACTCTAAAAATTTGACACTAATACGTTCACTTTAGAAGTGCCGAGCAATCGAACGCCGGAAATTCCAGATTGTTAGGGGAAAGAAGAAAAAGTGGTAGAAGAAGAAACAAAAACAATAGCACAGAATCTCACAATCACAGTGGAACAAAATATAATATCAAATAACAGCATTTGTACTAAGGAAAGCTCTAAATGTCAATTTACATACAATATATCAGAGTACAATCTTTCACGAATAAACTGGACAGCTATAATTAACTTTCCCCTAAATACAGAGTACACAAACTCTAATACACAACGGAATATACTCCATATGTTCCTACCATCCATCTCGCCTCCAGAGCTCTGGATCGTCCTAATCTGAAAATCTGTAATACTCGGTCTGACCCGAGCATTACAATAAAGTAATACCCGAGTCAGGCTGGAAACTAGCATGAGTAAACCCATTTAATATGACATACTTAGGTTACAAACTTCTTTGAAAAGCCAGGGTAACTCATACATTACTACGAGTTCATATTTCGCTATAGCCAAACACTTATTTCAAAAAATAATATCTAAGTACCGTAACTTAGTTTAAATGGCCAAGTTAACTTAATTTATTCCATTGTAGTATATTTTATTTTTATAATCAAATCTATAAAGATTATAGTAGTTAGTAATCGAAGTGGTTCCGGATATCGCTGATATCCCACCCTAATCTTTTTTAATTCAATGCTATCCTTTAAGCCAAGTTGTTTAAGGAAAACGGTTCAATTTAAATTCAGGATATCATATTCATACAGTAATTCATCACAAATATCTGATTAAATAAATGATTCATATTTATTAACAGATCAGTTTAGGCATTTCACATTACAGAATATCACAAATTAACAGAATAGAGATATTAATCAATACAAGCATTAGTACAATTTAATCATCCATAAGCAAGATAAATTAATCACACAATTTATAATTAATTTAATTTAACGCAAATTAAATTAACTACTTATAACCATTCTTAATTGTTATTAATTAATTTCAAGCCATTTATTTTATTTTAATTAATTATTAGAATTAAATAAATTATCATTCATAATTGCTTAAGACCTTAATTAATTAAAAGTTAAACCATTTATCTTAATCATTTTACTTAATCATCATTTATGACTTATTTAATAAACCTTTGGAATTAATTTATTATTAACATATAAAATAACTAAGATCTTTGCTTAATACATTTGCTCTTCTTTAACTATCCATTTAATTACACTATTAAATTTAATTAAATAACTTAAAAATTAATTTAAAATAATAGATATATAACAAAATAATCTAAACTTAAGTAATTTAAGTTAAAAATAAATTATTATATAACTTTTAACAAACCCAAATATTTAATCAAAAGATTAATTATTTAAAAGAAAATTGGTTAAGAAAAATTGTTTGAAACTTGTTTTATTTTTACTTTTTTTAAAACATTTTGTTAATACCCTAGTACAAACCCAAGACTAACCCAGTGCAAACCCTCATTTTCCCCTAGTCAAATCCTTCTTTCTTCTTCTTTCTTTTCTTTTTAAACTTGTTTTAATTTTATCTTTTAAAACTGTTATAACACTCACGAATTACCCGAGACTAACCCGAAGCCTACCCTAACACAAACCCAAGACAAAACCCTTTCTTCCCCCAGTCCTCTCCCTGCTAACAAAACCTAGACATACATAGAACCACATGCACGTGCATAGACGAACGCCAATGCTTCAATCATCGATGCCATCGTTGGCAAGACAACTTCGACCTCCTCCTTCGATTCTTACCACCAACCCTTCAAGACGACCACGAAATCAAATTTGAGTACCTCGTACTCCATTGGAACAGAACTTGATCACCCAAAATCTACTTCGCGTTACCACCTTCGGCCACCAGAAGGTTCGACACTTCGACCATAGCTTCGCCGTAGACCCACACACCTATTCCCCTTGCTCCGGTCAAGTCCGATGCACCCATGACTTCGAAATTTCCTCGACAACCCAGTTGTCTCGAGCAAGGTCTTAAACCCTAGATCTCCATCGTTCAGTTACCGTGGTGAATGATAAACCCAGTCACTATTTTTACCAAGACCCCTGACCCTCGAGCATGCTTCAGCAACAACTACGACACTCCCCCTCGCTTTGATCACCATAAATCACTCAAAACTTGATTTCCGTTCAACCCACGAATTCTCCTCAAATACAAAACTAAAAATCTTGATTTTATTTTTAAAAATCATTGTTTTCGAAGAAGAACTAGATTATATAGGTAACTTAAGAAATCTTGGAATTCGAGTTTTTGACATGTTTTAAATTTCTTTCTTCCAATTAAAACTACTTTCTATTTGTACTTAAAAATATTTCTAAAATTAAGATTGTGTTAATTCAAACAATAACTTTAAGACATAATAACCTATAAGAGAATGTGCGAAGAGATTTTGATTTGTGAATTTTTTTTGGCTCTGTAAAATTTGAACAGATGCATACACATACATACATACATGCATACATACATACATATATATATATATATATATATATATATATATATATATATATGTACAACCATGCACATAAATAATCTTCATACATATATACATGTAAGCATATTTACATTCACGCAAACATTTTTCACAACATTACTTCACAAATTTATCACATGCATCAAGATTTAAACAGATTTAAGCTTTTAAAACTTAATTTACTCACTGTATATTTTGTTTGAACAGAGCAACCTTTTTGAAATTGAAAACTGGAAATGCTCTTGATTTTGAAACAGCAAGCTTTGAATTGATCTTAAAACATGATTTACTTGTTCTTAGTTGTGTTGAATCTTGAATTGCTTAACTTGAAACTGAAAAGAGTTTGATTGCTTTTCTTTTTATTTTATCTGGTTTTTAGTTTTGAATATGAAGGATGAAGAAAAAAAATGAAAGAATAGGAGTAGAGATGAATATATAGCTTTGTTTTATTATTGTTTTAAAAATGAAGAAAATAAATAAATGCGACACTTGTATTTTGCATGTTGAACTTAGCTTACAAATGTCAAGTGCATGCATTTATATTTATTATATGTTTTTATATTATATTTTATATTTTCTTTTTATTTATATGTATATAATCTCAAAGAGAATAATATAAAACTTATTTATTTATACTTATTTTAAGCTTAAGCTAGTTATACTTAAATATATACTAGTGCATAAAAATGTAGAATTTTAAGTCTAATTTATTTTTGAGATATTTATTTTGAATTTTAAATCATAGTTTCGTATTCATAACTTACATATATATAAACAATAGTAATTAAAAAGCACGCTTTAAATTTGTTTGGAAAGTGAGTTTTGCAAATTTATATAATTATATTAGAAAATTATGAAATTAATATTGCCAAAATCCCGGATCATCACAGATTATGAGCATCATTCACAACAACCAAGCGCCAATCATCTAAAGTAGAAAGCTTTTTACCTTTAAGTCTAGATGGGCAGAAATATTTTTTATATCGATCATTTGGAGGTTCTTCGGGTTTCTTCCTTTCTAGTTCTTGTACACACCACTTTGTGCACAACGATCATAATTCTTGGTTTCTTGTTTGAAGTATCGGTGTCTGATTTCATTAGTATAATAACAAAATCTTGACGTTTTCCCATGTTACGAACCTAGTCAATAATTTTTCTCTAGAAGGATATATCTAATTGAAAATGTTAAATGAAATATGAGTAATATGAGTTTGTTTGAAAGTTAATCAAAACAGACTTACATAATAAGTCGTAAACTCATTTGAATAATCTAATACAACTTCGTTCTTCAATTCCTCATCACTAGAATGTGGTACAATCTGCAGAAAAAATTACCAATGTAGCTAAGTTAAAAGTGGATAAAAAAGTCCACCACATATGTGGACTACTTGGCTTTTGAAATAAAAATCAAAACTCATTTGATCAAAACTGTTTCCATAAAACGTGCAAATTGTAACCGAACTGAGTCGTGCATTGTAACTATGAAACGAAAACAAATGACTTAAACAATAGAGAAGATATCATGCTACAAACTTTATAGAGAGTTCGGATCACCAGAATGAATTTCCAACTAAAAATTAGTAGATTAGAATAATATGCAGTTTTGACAGATAATGTTTGTGTTTACACTTCCAACATCTACGTCATTATTTATGCAAAAAAAAACTATAGATTAGCAAAATAATTACTAATCTTTGTTAAAGGTCAATAAAATTATGTTCACTTGATCAAAACTCATTTGATCAAAACTGTTAGCAAAAAATGTCAATCACGTATGTTGACTACGTGGCCTGTGCAATAAAAATCAGTACTCATTTGATCAAAATTGTTTCCACAAAACATGCAAATTGTAACTGAACTAAGTCGTACATTATAACTATGAAACGAAAGCAATTGACTTAAACATTAGAGAAGATATAATGCTATAAACTTTATAGAGAGGATCACTAAAATGAATTATCCAACTAAAAATTAGTAGGTTAGAATAATATGCAGCTTAGATGGATAATGTTTGCGTTTACACTTCCAACAACTGCATCACTATTTATGCAAAAAATTACAGATTAACAAAATAATTACTAATCCCTGTAAAGGTAAAAAAATATGTTATACATAATTTTCTTTAAAACAAATATGTAACATAACATTGGAGTTATTCTTTCAAATTTAATAGAATATGACTTAGGCAGCTTAGTGGTATTCCAGAGTCTACTGTAGCTGATGATTACGTTCACTTTTGTACAGTTATCCTTCCTTATGTCAGCTCTGCCACTATCAGTGCTTTGTGGGATTCAATTCAAAAATCATTCTCCCCTGATTCTAATATGAGCACTCATTGGAATAACAAAGGCAGGCGTTCTGTCTCCTTTATATAATTACATGCAATGCTCTTTTATCTAACCAGCTATCGTGCACATTTCCTTAATTTAAGGGAATATGGAAATAAAAGAAACGATTAGATCGTATTGTAGTATGATAAAACAAACAAAAACAAGAGAATAAAATAACAAATCACAGAAGAAAGTAAATAGAGAGTTTACACACGGATTTATAGTAGCTCCACTATCACGAAATAGTGTACATCCACTTTGAGGAGAAGAGATTTTATTATTTCTAAGAAAAGAGAAATTTATAAGATTGATATTAGACGCTAAGAAGAAGAATAAGAAATATAGCTTGAAATGATAATTCTACTCGTACTAAACTCTACCTTTATATAAAGATTAATACTTAGGTTTAAAGTAATTGATTTATGGTCATATATCAATGCCTCATCAATTCTCCTATTCATACGGAAAATGTTTATCCGTTTGATTTTTTAGTTTTGCACAATTTACATGTGCTTGATAAAATTTATTCTTTAAACGGCTAATTAGGGAATTAATTAAGTATTTCAATCTTCCAAAATAATTCTTCCTCTCATATAGGTAATTTACTCTTTAACGTTATAAACGGGCAATATATTTGAGTAGTTATCTCAAATATCTTCCAAATCTTCTGCAACTAGAAGCACCGTATCATTGAAATCAACAGTATTTTCCACATCTTCTTTAGTATGGAAATATTGTATCGCGAAATCTAACAATCTCCACCTTGATATTATATTTCCTTACACGGCGACCAACTCCACCTACATCCTCTTACTCTAAGCAACTCTTGGATAAGACACCACAGATACTTCCAAAATGAGTTTTGGTATGGCCAACACCCATTGCACTTTGTCAACGAACTCCGGCAAAGCCATTGCCTACCAACAAAGTGTTGAAAGTACCCTATTTATGTAAGGCCTATCAATCTCCAAAACAAACATCTCCATCTACCAGCTCACTCTACCCCTGTGCCACTAATTGGTACCTAGCTCTTCAGCATGTGAATCACTGAAGCAATGCTCGAACTTTGGAATAGGTCTACCCTTATATCTCCTATCGTCCTTCAACTTATATGTCCACTTGCATCCTATGGTTTGGCTTTCTTGAGTGCGTGGAGCCAATTCCTGAGTCTAATTCTTCTTCAGTGAATCCATTTCCTCCTCCATATCATGCATCCATTTGGAGTTGGCCCTCGAACTCATAACTTCTTCAAGGTCGAAAGGCTTATCTTACACTATATGCAGTGCGTAGTTAAACATATCATTAAGGAATATTTGCATAATTACAGTCTTCAATACCTATTTGGTGTCCCTTTTAACTCTAGAACTAGCCTGAATAGGTGTAACTTCGTCTAAGCTTCTATCAATTCCACCTTGAGCTGAATCGTCTTTAACTTCGTAACCATCACCACCATTACTAGAGTAATTTTGTGGACCTTCATGTAATATGTCAATGAGTACAATCACTCTGTCTTCTTTTACAGCTTTGAATCTACAACTAGGTTGATATGTGGGAATAGTTTTGATCTCCTTAGGCCTCTCATCTTCTAAATTACTAAACTACGTGGATTTTCCTTCGGCTTGAACATAGCGGACTTATCAAATGTGACATGTCTAGAGTGCACTACCTTCCTATCAACAGGTTTCCAAATGCGATAACTTTTGATGCCTTCTGTATAGCCCAAAATATGTCTTTATAGGCTCTAGCCTCCAACTTGTCATTCTCTATATAGTGAATATACATGAGGCTATTAAATATACGAAAATAATAGATAAGTATAGATGTACATTTCCACATTTCCTCTAAAATCTTCCCATCAATGGTTGAGCATGGAATTTGATTGATGATATACATTGCACTCGATAAAGCTTCAGCCTAAAAGCCTCTAGATAAACCTGTCGTCAATCGTAAACAATGAGCTTTCTCCAATCGAGTTCCATTCATCCTTTCAATGACTCCGTTTGACTGTGAATCTCTAGGCATAGTGAAGTGTCTTTGAATTCCATGATGCTAACATAAATTTATGAACTTCTTGGAAACAAACACACCGACGTTGTCAAATCTCAGCATCTTTAACTTCCTTCCACTTCATTCTTTACTAAAGCCTTCCAAGTTTTGAACCTTTCAAACGACTCTGACTTAGCTTTCATCACGAACACCCAAACCTTTTGAGAACAGTCATCAATTAAAGATAAAATACTTAGCTCCTCCAATAGAAGCTACAACTACTAGTCTACAAACATTTATATGGACATACTCGAGTATTCCTTTGGACTCATGTCGACCAACACCAAAAAAAACCTTGGTATATTTCCCCAATACATACTCCTCACAGAATTCTAAATGGTTGAAGCTTGCACATATGATCATCTTCCTTCTACGAAGCAGCTCCAAGCTCTTTTTTGAAACATGACCAAGTCTGAGATGTCAAAGTGGTGATACCAAAAGCTCATAAACTATCAACTCCAATGCACGACTCTCCAAGAATTGTTGATCCTTTCAAAAAATAAATATTTCAGACCATTACTCCTTTCATCAAACAAGAGCACCACCTGTCACCTTCAAGCTATCTGACTCTATCGTAATCCTGCAACTCAAAAATGCTAGGTGACCCACATACAGAATAGATTTCCTTAAACCTAGAACATAGTGGACTCCGGTGAAAGTGCACACCACACTATCATGCATGTGAATACGCGTTGATTCTTCTCCTAATGGCTTGCAAGTATCATTTTTCCCCATCAATATAACACTTCCCTCTTTATCTTCATAAGAACAGAAATACTCCTTCCTATTCCTCACGTGTAAAGACGGCCCTGAGCACTTGAAGATCTGATACATTGGAAACAGATGAAGTAAGCACATTATCAGAAATAACCTTCCCGCCTGCAATAGATGAAGAACCACACTTCATTTCTCTTCCTCAAATCTCGATAATCTTTCTTCTAGTGGTCACTACTTACAATGATGACACTTGTTGTCTCTAAACTTGCCTCACCAACCACGTTTTGGCTTTCTTGACTTAGAACGCCCTCTGAAATCATTCTCCTTTTTCTCCTTTCTACCTCTATCTATGAATAATCCTTGACTACTACTAGCTTCTTCATTTTCGCTCATAAGCTCTATTTGATTTCCCATATCTTCACTCAGAAGTTCCTTCTTAACATCTTCTAACGTATGTGTGTGCCATAGATAAAGCTGTTAGCGAATACAGTGTATCGCTCTGGAAAAGAGTACAATACCACAGTTTTCTTTTGCTCCTCATCCACGTTTAAATCAACAGCTTCAATCTTCATCATCAAGTAATCAAATCAGTGAAGATGTGCTTTGAAAGACCTACCTTCCCGCATCTTGTAAGTGAAGAAAATCTTCAATAAAATCAGAATATTCGTGAGCAACTTCTTCATGCAAAAATCCTCTAATTTCTTCAACAAAGCCTCTAGTAGTAGTTTCATTGCTAATCTTTGAGATGACTTTTTCACTCATGGCCAATTGGAGAGTAGTAAAGGTTCATTCTTCCATCTCCTTCCTTTGAAATTCTAAGATATCTACTGGCAATAATTTTACGTCAAACACAACCCGACGAACACATTTTCTTCTCAACACCGCCTTTATCTTTCACTACCACCTGTCAAAATCATTATCTCCATTCCACTTCTCTATAGCCAGGTATGAATCTAATGATGCATATGATCCCTAGTGTAGGGCGCGTACTCTTAGGTAGGTCTAATCTCATTTCCATCTCCATATCCTGCTATCTTATCGATCACCTTCTAGCCCTAGGCTACAATAACAAACTTTAATGCTCTACTACTAGACTATTGGGGTAGATTTCACACAAATGACTGTAGATCAATTCAAATAAATACAGAGGCAATAAAACTGTGTTGTAGTACGATAAAACAAACATAAATAAGACAATAAAACAACAAATCATAGAAGAAAGTAAATATAGAGATCACATGTGGATTTATAGTGGTTCTACTACACGAGATAGTGTACTTATACTTTGGGGAGATGTGTTTTTATTATTTATTAGAACAAAGAACTTTATAAGATTGATAATAGAGGCTAAGAAAAAAAATATGAAATACAGCTTGAGATGATGATTCTACTAATGTTAATCTCTTCCTTTATATAGAGATTATTACTTGGGTTTGAAGTAATTGATTTTAGTCAAAAATCAATGCCTCATAAATTCTCCTATTTATATGGGAAACATTTATCCATTTGATTTTTCAGTTTTTTCCAATTTACACGCGCTTGATAATATTCCTTTTTTAATTAGCTAATTACCAAATTAATTAATCACTTCAATCTTCCAAAATAATTCTTCTTCTCATAATTATCTTAAATATCTTCCAAATTTTCTGTAACTGAAAATATTATATCACTGAAACCAATAATGTCTTCCAAATCTTCTTTAGTATGGAAATATTTTATCACCAAATCTAGCATTCTTGTGGAAAATTCCCAATAATGTAGTCCATACTCGGGATGATCTTCATAGATGAGGAATTATCAACTCTTCTAATTGTTTTCTTTGCTCTCATACTCCTGAAAATATAAGATATATATGTGCTTTAATAATACTTATGTGTATAACTTATGGAAAAGATTTCTACAGCATTACAATTTTCACTCTTCTGTTAGAAACCATAGATTGAAATGGATAACTATATATAAAGTACAAGATGGAGAACTACAAATTCGATTATGCTTTAAAACTTCTAAAAAGGGTTATAATGCTGATATGGAAGGAAAGAAATTGTCATTTCTTTAAAGGGAATAAACTGCCGCTTTCTATCTTTTTACATATATTAGTTCCTGAGATAATGGTTTTGATGATAATAATTTTAGGACTTGTTATAAAATATAAATACTAATATTCTTGTCTAGATATATATGCATATATAGGATACACACACACACACACACACACACACACACACACATGCAGGAACTGAAAATGAAGACTGTGCAGTATAAAGATTCGAAACAAATGCATTCAAGATTGAAGAAACCAAGACTGAAGACTTATGAGTATCAATAGTTCAAGATATCAAGATAAGTATAGAGTCTAGATTTATGTTAAAACTTCATAATAGCACCAGAATCTTAATTCAGATTTTACTTGTGGAATGGAATCCACCTTCTCGCTTTAATAGTGGGATGAAACCCACCACCTCTTTAGTAGGATGAAACTCTTGACCTTCTCTAGTGGAATGGAATCGACGAAATATTCAAAATGATTTATTTTTTCAAAACTTTCTTTTTAAAGTCATCTCTATCAATTTAAACATGTTAGCCTTAATTCTGAAACTATTTTTAATTATATTAATTTCAAAATCATCTCTTGGTTTTTAAACTATCTCTTGATTTTAATATTTTAGCTTTAAAGAAATCTATATTTAGTTTTTACTATTACTTTTATAATATAGATTATACATTTTAAGATTACTTACTAAAACTCTTTTATATGTTTGAACTATATTCAAAATTGTTTACAAAGTTTAGAAATTGTTTTGTCTAGTTTTAGAATAGAAATCATTTTAAAAAAAAATCTGTTTTCAAAATTAACATAATAGGCATGTCGACATCCCTCATCCCCTCATGTCGACATGGTAGTTGTAGAATTTAAAATTCAAATTTTCAAAATAAGTGTCTATCCATCATAAACTTTCATGAATGGACATGACTGTTGTTCTTCTATAATTACCAGTTGTTTTCAATGAATTTTAAGTTAGTTTTTCTTCATTTCTTCACTCCGTCTCCACTCAAATATTCTCTTATATTTTAACAAAACTTCGTTGAAATTCAAAGTGAATCAAACTCGATCATCTCTAGTTTGATGCTCTACCACTCTCTCTCAAAGACCACAGTGTTATTCGGAGTTATAGGATCATTTGTAATCAAATAAGTGTATCGAGTCTCTCTCTATCAAGTGTGATTGGAAATAGTGTGATTGTGGCCCGTAAATCAATTGGGTTTGATCATAGCCCATAAATCAATTAGGTGATCTTGTAGATTGGTTAAATCAAGAGAGTTTTCCCTGGACTTGGAGAGAGGAGGGTGTATCTTGTGGCCTTGAAATCGAGGTTGTAATATCGACAATATATTAGAAAAGAAACCTGTACAAGAAATTTTGTGGGACTGGATGTAGAGTAACTCCGAACCAGTATAAAATTCTAGTGTGTACTATCCTTTACTACTTTTATTTATTATTTGTATCTATATCTGATTCTGTGATTGTTTCTATGTTTGTAAATTGCATCTGTTTGAATTTAATTTGAAAAGATTTCAAAAAAATCATAAAATTAATTAAACACTATTCACCTTCCCCTCTAGTGTTAATCTGCCTTAAGATCCGTAATCCACATTTTCTACATTTGGTATCAGAGCATCTTTTTCAAAGTTTTCATAATCTGATTTTTGAAAAGTTTTCAAATGGCTGCCAACACTGGTAATGTCAACACTATCACTAGTTCATTTGTAGAGGGTCGGTTTACTGCCAGACCACCATTTTTTAATGGCAGTAACTATGCATATTGGGCATGTAGGATGGAAATCTACTTACAATCAATAGGATTAGACACTTTAAATATCACACAAAATGAGTACATTGAACCCATGGCTGATTTTACACGGTGGAATGTTGAGCAAAAGACTACTGCAAAAAACAATTCCAAAGCCATGAATATTCTATTCTGTTCATTTGATTGGAATGAATTTAATAGAGTGTCTATATGCAAGTCTGCATAAGAGATCTAGAAAAATTTGCAAGTTACTCATGAAGGAACAAACAAAGTTAAACAGACCAAAATATCTACCTTGACCAATCGGTTTCAATTATTCAAGCTAAATCCAAATGAGTCCATTTCATGTTAGTTCCTAAGTTGATGGTTTCGATGACAACAACCTTAGGCCTTATGATAAAATATAAATTCTAATATTCTTGTCTAGATGTATATGTATATGCATGATATATATGCAGGTACTGAAGAAGGAAGACCGTAAAGTATAAAAATGCAAGACTGAGTATAAAGATTCAAGACTGAGTATAGAGATTCGAAACTGACGAGATTGACGAATTCAAGATTGAAGGAACCAAGACCGAAGACTCATGAGTATCAAGAGTTAAAGATATCAAGAGTTCAAGAGTTTAAGATATCAAGATAAGTAGTGTCTAGATTTATGTTAAAACTTCATAATAGCACTAAAATCTTTATTCGGATGTTAATTATGAAATGGAATCCACCTTCTTGCTTTAACAGTGGGATGAAACCCACGACCTCTTAAGTGGGATGGAACCCACGATCTTCTCTAATGGAATAGAATCCATGAAATTTTCAAAATGATTTGTTTTAACTATTTTTTACAAAACTATATTTTTAAAAGTCATCTCTCCCAGTTTAAATATTTTAGCCTTAAACTATTCTCATTATATTTTATATTATGATTTCAAAATCATCTTTTTTTTAAACTGTCTCCTGGTTTTAATATTATAAGCTTTAAATCTAAAAAATATATTCTATACTTAGTTTATAATATTACTTTTACATTATATATTATATATTTTTAATATCACTTTTTAAATCTCTTTTTAAGATTAAAATATATTCAAAATAAACTTCAGAAATTGTTTTAGCAAGTTTTAAAAAGAAAACCTCTTTTGAAAATAGAAATCACTTTTCAAAATTTACTAGGGCATGTCAACATACCCCATCCCTCCATGTCGACATGGTAGCCGCAAAATTTATAATTCAAATTTTCAAATGAAATGTCTATTCGTCAAAACCTTTCACAAATGCAGATGAATTTTGTTCTTCTATAAATACCAGTTGTTTTCAACAAATTTTAAGTTAGTTTTTCTTCATTTCTTCACTCCTTCTTCTCCACTCAAATATTCTCTTATAATTCAAATGTTTTAACAAAACTCTACCGAAATTCTATGTGAATCAAACTCAATTATCTCTAGTTCGATTCTCTGCCACTCTCTTCCAAAGATCTCGGTAGTATTCAGAGTTATAGTATAATTTGTAATCAAAGAAGTATATTGTGTCTCTCTATCTATCAAAGTGATATGGGAAATGGTGTGATTGTGGCCTTAAATCAATTGGGAGTGATTGTAGCCCGTAAATCAATTAGGTGATCTTGTAGCCTGGTTAAATCAAGAGAGTTTCCCCTGGACTCGGAGACAAGAGGGTGTATCTGGTGATCTTGAAATCGAGGTTGTAATATTGACATTATATTTGAAAATAAATCTGCACAAGAAATTGTGTGGGTCTGCATGTAGAGTAACTCCAAACCAGTATAAAATTCTGCTATGTTCTTTCCTTTTACTATTTGCATCTGTATCTGGTTCCGCGATTGTTTCTATGTTTGTCAATTGCACCTGTTTGTGTTTAATTTCAAAAGATTTCAAAAATTCCATAAAATCCATTAAACATTATTCACTCCTCCTCTAGTGTTAATCTAGCCTTAAGATCTGTAATATGCATTTCCAACATTTTATACATGTACAGTAGGTTTTAAGACATTGTGCACTCACTAATTGCATTAGGAAAGAACTTTTTCGAAGAAGATCAAGTTAGAAAAGTTCTTAATTCACTTACTCCGGAATGTGATCAGAAGACTCTAGCAATTGAAGAGGCTAATGATATTAGTACTATGAAAATTGAAGAATTGATTGGGTATTTGATGTCGTTTAAAGGATAAATGCAACGAAGAAGAGAAAACAAGGCCTTAGGAAAGAAGTCAATAACATTCAATGCAATAATGGATGTTTCAGACTCATAAAGCGACAACGATTAAGAAATAGTCTTGACGACAAGGAATTTTAGAAAGTTTTAGAAATATAGAAAGATGAACAATTATAAGAGAAATGATCACTAGAATTCTAAAAATAATAATGAAATTCAAAACATTGACAGACGCTACAATAGTGATGAGCCAGGCCACTTAAAAGAGATTGCCCACGTCCGTATAAACAGAAATTTTCTCCAAGTAATGATTCATCAAAGAAAAGAAAGAGAATATATACTGCTATATTGGATGATTCAGACTCATCCTCTAGTGATTAAGATTGAGAGATGGAAAATTAAGACAAATGCTTTACAGTATTCACGATAATGATGGTCTCGGAAATATGGATCTAAAAATAGGTACGCATTTAAATATATTGATTAAAATTGCTTGTTTGAATATTAGATTGTTTGAATGTTTTGAAATTGCTTGCTGTTTGAATTTAAAATTTTCATTTTCAAAATAATATTATTTTAATAATAATTTAATATTAAAACGTTACTATATCTAATATTATTTCGGTGAAAATATAAATTAGATTATAGGATATATATATATATATATTAAATAAAATAAGAAAAATAAGTCACATGATTTTAGGGACCCATGTCGAAATGACTCTACCCTGCATGTAGACATCCCTTTAGAAATTTGAAATTCAAATTTGAATTCAATGCTTTGAATTTCCCTCCATCTTTTCAGCAACTCCAAAGCTCGAAAAAGGTGTCTCTTAATAAGAGAACATGGCTCTTAGATATCTATTTATCTTCTTCACTTTATCCTATCTTTTCACTTTTATTTCAAAATTCAAACTCTCTTTCAAACTTTCAAGCTCTCTATTTTCTTCAAAAAATTGCTTCCTCAAGCACTCCATTCACCATTAGACCGTCTAAGGCCATCGTAGAGTTCCTCTATAATGATTCGGAAGCTATCAAGGGTTACAGAAGCTATGCAAACTTTGGAAAGGTCCATATAAGAAAATTTGCTATCATTAATGATTTTTATTCTTCTGAAATAAATGTTCTTTTTTAATAGAATCAAATTCTTAACTTAATTGATGATTTTCAAAATGATCCAGCTTGTTATCCGAATCTTGTCAAAATGTTTTATGCAAATTTGAATAGTGATTTTTATGAAGGAAATAAAGGGGAATTGTGGAGTAATGTTAAAGGAACACGTATTGTTTTAAATAGTGAGATTTTGGGCAAAATTCTTGGCTATATACGGGAATGGATCTTTCGGATTTTCAAATTGACGAACATGATCGTGAGACAATTCATCACTTTTTTGAAGGAGATGATAACTTCGAGTTTATAAACCGAAATTTCCGCCCTAATGCTACAATTGTAAACCTTCTTTTGCAACGTACCATAACTCCAAGATCGGAAAATTTTAATCACCCTACTATAAAAGTTTGTAAGGCACTTTTTGCTATTTATGGGCATTATGACATTAATTGGTCGTAAGTGATTTTGGATGGAATTCGTCCCAAAATTTTTGCTTTTGGTGAAAACGCTTTATTATCATGGGATTTATCTCACTTCGATTTTTAACTACTTTGATGTTAATTATAATAAGGAAGAATCCATTTCTAGAAAAATGTTTAACCATGCTAACATCTCTCTCATGAAAATTCCGTTTGTGTTTCAACCATATGAAACACTTGCTGAAAAGGATTAGAGATTGGCTCATGAAGAGATGGAAGAATAAGATGAGGAGGAGGAAGAAGGGGAGGAGATGGAAATTGAAAAATAAGGAGAGGAGGAGGAAGAGACTTCATTGGAAAGCATCAAATACCCTATCACTCTAGACAATCCATCCAACAAAACGCTTCTCAAGAATCAAAACTTATCGTAGAAAATCAACAGGTTCTCAAAAGATCCATTGGTAAAAAGTTGGATAAGATTTCCACCAAAATGAACAAGTTCTTTGGAAAAGTGAGTCACAAGTTTGGATTGTCATCATCTTCATCATTCTCTAACTAATACTAGTTTCATTTCATGTTATATTAGTTTGTATCTCTCTTTAGTTAATGTTACATATCATTTATGTAATGTTAACTAAATTTACCAATGAAAATCTTTTATTTCTACTTATTAGTTCTAAAATATCTTTGGAATTCTTGTTATTATATTATATAAGTTTATATATAGACTTGTATATAATATAAACAAACAAAGAAAACTGCCAAAATTAATTGGGGCATGTCGACATCCCCCTACCACCCATATCGACATGTAACGGTCAGAAAATGGTTTTTGTTTTGAAATTGAAATTGACATTACTACCTTGTGTCTTTTCATGTCAAGCGAATTTATAAATCTTTAAATATCTGTTTCTTCCAAAAAATGCATACTTTCATTCTTCTTTATTTTCTATTCAATTTCTTCATATTTTATCAAAAAAATGGCCTCTTCTATTCATAATCTAAGTGAGAATCTTGAAGAAACTCTCAATTCCTTCAAGAATATACTTACTTTTATCCTTTGCAATCAACGTCCCTTAGAATTAAGCCAAACGTAGATGATAAAAGAATAACAAAGGCATTTTGATGGCATTCGATGGATGATCGCAACCCTCAAAAAAGAAGAACTTGAAGTGAATCCAGAAGGAACTCTGAACAAAGATAAAGAAGAATGGAATGTTATAAAGGCAGATCCTATCTTCGGTGAAGAAGGATGGGTTCAAGTTCTTAGAAATGTTTGATTTGACATATGTGGTTTGATTTACTTTGATTTTGTTTGATTGTCTGGTTTGATTTGACGTGATCAGATTTGATATGGTTTGGATTGATTTTGAATTGGTGTATAATATATGATTGAACATGGTGTGGTTTGATAAGAACGTAATGTATATTTGATTGATTATGTTTAAAATTTTCATATCTCTCATATTTACCTTACTATATTTTATTCAAATTATTGTATGTCTCATTTATATTCTACTATATTGTGCTATATCCTATACAGTGCTGTAGTATAAGATTTAGGGGGGAGTTTTATATCTAAGGATTAGTTTTGTTGATGACAAAGGGGGCAATTATAAAATAGGTTAGATAGGCTTAGATTAAGGGGGAGATAGTAGATTAATGGGTAGTTCTTGGAATAAAGGGGAGTTGGAGTAGATTTTATAAACAAAGGTTGTCATCATAAAAAAAATAGATTGTTAGTTCCTGAGATGATAGTTTTGATGATAACAACCTTAGGACTTGTTATAAATATAAATACTAATATTCTTGTTTAGATATATATGTGTATGAAGGATATATATATATATATATATATATATATATATATATATATATATATGCAGGTACTGAAAATGAAGACTGTGCAATATAGAGATTCAAGCCTGACGGATTCAAGATTGAAGAAATCAAGACGAAAGACTCATGAGTATCAAGAGTTCAAGATATCAAGATAAGTAATAGAGTTTAGATTTATGTTAAAACTTCATAATAGCGCTAAAATCTTTGTTTATATTTTAATTATGGAATGGAATCCACCTTCTCGCTTAAATAGTGGGATGTAACCCACGACCTCTTTAGAGGGATGGAACCCAAGACCTTCTTTAGTGGAATGGAATCGACGAAATTTTCAAAATGATTTATATTTTCATAACTATCTTTTTAAAGTCATCACTATCAATTTAAATATTTTAGCCTTAATTTAAAAACTATTTGAAATCATACTAATTTCGAAATCATCTCCTGATTTTTAAACTATCTCTTGATTTTAATATTTTAGCTTTAAAGAAATCTTTATTTAGTTTTTAATATTACTTTTATATTATAGATTATATATTTTAAGATTACTTTCTAAAACTCTTTTATAAGTTCAAACTATATTCAAAATGGTTTACAAAGTTTAGAATTTTTTTTGACAAGTTTTAGAATAGAAATCATTTTAAAGAAAAATCTATTTCAAAACTAACATAGGCATGTCGACATCCCTCATTCCCTCCATATTGACATGGTAGCAGTAGAATTTAAAAATTCAAATTTTCAAAAGTTGTTTCTATTCGTCATAACCTTTTGCAAATGGACGTTCTCCTATAAATACTAGTTGTTTCAAGGAATTTCAAATTAGTTTTTTCTTCATTTCTTCACTCCTTCTCCACTCGAATATTCTCTTATATTTCAGCTTTAACAAAACTTTGCCGAAATTCTAAGTGAATCAAAGTCGATCATCTCTAGTTTGATTCTATGTCACACTCTTTCAAAGATCTTAGTGCTATTCAAAGCTATAAGATCATTTGTAATCAAAGAAGTGTATCGAGTCTCTCTATCAAAGTGTGTGTAACGACCTGCCTTTTTGGATGTTTTAAGCAAACACACACGTCAAACTCAAACCATACAAAAGGGCAGATTGTTATTGGGGTAATAATAAAAAGTAGATAAAAAACAGAACCTCGTAGTGGATGAAAAAAATGTAATAATCAAATAACAGTTCATGAAGCTTTTTTATAAATACGTTGGATTATTCTTTACAACACAAATATCAGATTTACATAAACAAGAATAAATAAATAAATGCAGCGGAACAACATGATGTAGTGGAATAAATATAATAATAATAGTACAAATCTTCGTCTTCGTCCTCTAGAAACAAAGCCTGCAACCATGAAATGCTCAGGCTCACCCGAGCGAATTGAAAAGGCAAAACACTCGAGTTAGAACCAAAAGATATTATGTGCGTTAAATCGACGGTAAAAATGCGTGTGACGGCATCAGAGATGTTTATGGGTTTGACATCTCATATCCACTGTCTAACGTAGGTGTGGTAACTTAAGAGATGTTCGGGATTCATGTAACGCCCCGAAAATTTTCGACTTTCGAAAATTCAACATCGACACTCATTTTGTCGACTGTCGAGAAATCGAAGGCCAAAAACCCGAAATGTTATGGTTTAAGAAAAAGAAAAAGACAGGGGAAGAGAGAAAAGATAGAAAAAGATAGGAAGACAGAAAAGATAGAGAGAGGAAAGATAAGAAAGAATAGAGAAAGATAGGGAAAAGAAAACAGAGAATAGAAAATATAGAACGGAACAGAAAACAACAGAACAACATCAGAATCTCACAATCGCAGCGGAACAACATATAATAAATAAATGAATAATCTTTAAACAAAGAACTATATCAGTTATTACATTACATTTCATTTCATTACATCAAATCATCATCAGAGTGTACAACAACAAACAACAACAAACAGCGGAAAAGAAATACTATATACTAGTAATACGCCATGCCATCCATCTTGCCTCCAGCAACTCCCTAATATCCAGAATATCCTGATAAACCTAACTCTTGACTGCCCGTGTGGAAATTGGTGGGCACCCAGAGTTTAGGAAGGAAAACAATAAACTCCAAGTCAGTAATGTGACTGGTGTGAGAACTCAAAACAGTTTATTTATCTTTAAAATCAAAATAGAGGATTTTTTTTTTAAGTCAATTCGCAATGCTTTTAAAAATGAGACTACCATAAGGCCTCCCGCACACACACACATGCAAACGCAGAATCGGAGGAGATTTCTCCTTATGATAGTCAAAGATGCTTGATACGCATTTAAAAGAACATTTCATATTATTACTAGTGCATAGTGTAGAGAAAAATTCATTACGAAAGTAGAATATAAATCTTAGCCAACATACGACCATTATCGTATGCCTACTATAGCTAACTATGTTCAATAGCAGGTTACCGCCACATTCCATAGCAGGTTATACAACTAAAACCGTACAAGTCACGTATTGTTTCTTTGGATTTCCAACGAACGATCAGGCCAAGGAACTTCCCATTGCCACATGAGAATGCCTCTGGATGGACATCCCCGAGAACCAAACCGGATCTCTACCAACACAAGGCCGGGTTACCCCTAACTGAGTAACAACTGACCGAATATGCCATCCCCCGGTCCTTTGGGACCTTTTCACCGAGCGCTCGTAATCAATTCACACAATCATAACAAAGTGTTTTCAACATGAGTAAGTATCTGGGCTCCATACCATGATACCACCCTTTTCCAGAAGGAAATGCACACATCCTAAAGGGCGCTACCCCTCATAACCTTGCCGCATCTTTCCTGTTTTGACCATTCACGGGGTGTGAGGCTCGACGAAGTCACGTCCACAAAAACATATTTACAAAAGCCATGCTTTGGGTCAACAAATGATCATAGAAATGATCACCAGGATAGACGATCAAATAAACGATCCTATCACAAATAATCAACACAATGATCATTTACAGCAACACTCAGCATGTCACATTACCAAATTGGGAATATATCGCTGATAACATTCAACTACATAACCTCTGAGCTCGTACGTTCTCAGAGAAGGGTGTTAAGCTAAAAGAATAAATTCTTCGCCACCAACAGAAATATATTTGAATGAAATCGGCTTTATATCTCAATTTGTAATGTTAGACATACAATCCATACAAGTCTGTTCCGGGCTCGAACAAAACCGAAGGCACTTCTTACGAAGCCCTTGCAATCCGGGTATTCACAATCCCGATCGAATTTCCTATCACTTAGGAAATCTCTATACCAGGAGCTACCCAGTGCAGAGACAATCGATAGGTCATCCTATCGCTTTTGCAAATACTCGGTCTTCAACACCGATCTTCAATGCAATTCACAACGACGTATCACATATTCGGAATGGGTTATACGACCCCATGGTCCTTTCCCGGTTAACCCGAATAGTGAGCGCTTATTCAAAAATAAGTGTGGCATTCACATTCAAACAAATCACATCAAATACCCATTCAAAGGGAAATATTGATAGTCGGTTATTGAACTATCAATGGATATGCACACATCACCAGTTTCCAAATAATTTTCCAAATTATTTATTTTCCAAAATATCTTTACAAGATATATTATTTTCAATACTTCAAAATAAATCAATATTTATTTTTAGACAAATTCCCCTTTCCTTTATAAATTCCTTAGTGAATTTATAATCCAAAATATCTATGAATATTCGATTCCAATTATTCATTTCAATTTATCTTCAAAAAGATAAATTCTCTAATATTCACTATATATTGGAAAATGTTTCCATACTTATTTATTCATAAGTAATTCACAAATTTTATTTATTTTCAACACTTGGAAAATATTCAATATACTTAAATCGAAATTAAGTATATATTTCATTCTTTAAGGAAATCATTCTCTTGAACATATTTATTTGGGCCAAAACGAATGTTACGTAAAACATCGTTACGACAACCCAAAATCACTAGTATAGGGATTCGAAATTAAAATAGATATATAAATCCCAATACTATACAAAACATTTCCTTTCGGAAATCATTTATTATAACAACAGTGTTATAATCTACCATTTCCTTTTATTTCTCGAAAACGTCTATTTCAACAATAAACGTTGAAATCTATGGTTTCGAATCTCAACATATTTTAAAACATCGTTAGATCGTTTTTAATTCAATTTAAAATATCACATTCTAAACATTTTCTTTAACATATCATTCACTATTCAAAAACGTGAATATACTACGTTAACCAATTTCATCCTTTATTCATTTTATTTCTAAGGATTATTCACAGTCAAAAATGTGAATATAACTCCATTAATAGGTTTCAACAATTTACTTATCAAAATAAGTTGTTTGCGAATTTATAAAACAACGTTTATAAATCCCATTTCTAATTATTTTATAACAACTTCCTTTTATAAATTTTCTTTATTAACCTATTCGATTTATAACTCAATTATAAACTAAAGGTTCATATTATAAGTTAAACACTTATAAAACGATTATTTTACAAAATCGTTCTTTTAAACTTCATAATTATAAATCTTATAACTTATAAGATTCAATTATTTATCCAAAACCATTCTCATAATGACTTTATAAATTTTATAAACCTACTGTTTATAAAATTCCATTTATAATTTCACCGTTTATAATTCTATAAATTTCATTCAATTTATGAAATTCATTTTCACTTCATTCAAACACTTATAAAAACTCGTTTTATAATGTCAATATTTCAATTTATAAATATCCATTTATAAATCTTTTATAAAATCAATTTATACTATTATTTTAAAACATCTTTAATCTCCTTTATTATTTCACTATTTTGATTCATAAAATAATTAAATTTTATAAATCCTATATTTAAACTTTTCACAATAAATTCAAAAATCCCGATTAAACTATTTTATAAAATCATTAGCGTCATATTCTCAAAAATCAGTTTTTAACTATATTTCTCAAAAATCATAATTTTTATAACATTAGAAATTATACGTTTATTTATTTTAAAATGAATCAATTTCCAAAAATATTTTATAAACGTATACTTTCAAAAATCACTTTGAAATCATTTTAAAATTTCAAAATTTGGTCCAATGATGCTACACACCAAATAGTCAATCACGACAACAACGATATCATATATCGATATGATAATCCAATAAATATCAAAATATCTGAAATCAAATAAATACTGTTGAGGAATCCAGTTGGATCCCTCCAACCTGTTTCCCTGCATCCAAAAACATTAGCACAATACCAATTCCGTTCCAGTACGAAATTATCGCGGTATATGTTTTTATTAAATATTATCCGCTTAATAACGGCGCAATAGGGTCTCATCCGCTAAACAAAAAATGCGGGAAATCAATAACTCCAATATATACATATGCCAATATATATATTGCTATTATATATAATACCAATTTCACTGTTTATGAAATATTCGCGGTATATGTTTTTATTAAATAACATCCGCTTACTAACGGCGTATAATGTCTATTTTAACAATCAATAGATAACAATCATCATTCAAACATGCATTCAAATATTTTAAATCTAACTATTTAAAATAAAATCGAAACTGATTCGATTGAGTGAGAAGTTCTCACCTTGATTTCAATTTCGTTTTAGCGATTTATTTCGAATAAAATTAAACGGACGTTTAATTTTACCCAAAATTCTCACTAACTCCAAACGACTCCAATCCAATTTCATCGCGTAGTGCTCGTCCATACGATTCCAACGCAACTGGTTTCGCGCGTTTTCGACCTCGTATGAAAAAGTTATGTATTTTACAAGTTTGTACACGATTTTTATATAACATATTTACAACATTAATTAACTAATTTTATACCAAAGAAAATCTTGGCCGTGTGATCTGCATCTAAGGCCTCTCCCCCTTCTTCCCAAATCACGCAATACCCTACAGGCCACTCACGTATACAACCGAACCCAACAAAGCAAATTAGGTTTGAATTTTGCACCCAAAACACACAACTATATGTCGATCAGGTAGCTCCATGTCGAAGAGCTCGACAAGTACTGCACTCGGCCCCAAAGGCATGAAGCTCGGCCTCCTTATGCTCATCAATTCGCGTGCGTGAACTGTAGGCGTCGGCCCCCCATAACTTCCTCCATGCGACGCCAAATTCGATCATAACCGCTCAATCCATAGATCTCGATGCGCTTGACATTTTTGTAGTTGAAGTCGTAGCTTGAAACGGTGAGGATTAAGAGAGATCGAGAGGAGAAAATCGAATGTTTTCAGCCTTTGAAATTGTTAATGGCGGCTGATGATAGTTAGGTTTAGGGTTTAGTGTTTTTTTTATTTTTTTGGAAATTAAGGTCTATTTATAGAGAATTTTATGAACACTATTCACCCGAGAATTCCGAACTCCGATTTACGCGCCGAAACTGACATTCCTAGGGTTTATCCCGCGTTTCGGACACAATGGAACAGGTTTCGGAAGCTAATTCGGACATCTGTGCGAGTTATGGCTACAAACGCTCAATTTAAATTAAACCGATTTAAACGATTTTCTATGCGTTTTAATTTGTACCGGACAAACGGTAAATCCAATTGACACGAAATTTGAAATCTTACAATAATATCATATTACGGATCCGATGAAACCGGTTTTGTCGAAATCTGAGACTTTTTGAAAAATGGCTATTTTAACTCGCCAAATTAAAATTAAAAATAATTCAATGCGTTTCGAGCTGCCACGATCAAACGATAGCTCCGATTGACACGAAATTTGAAATCCGGTAATAACTAACTATTACGGATCCAATAGAACTGGTTTCGTTCAATTCTGAGACTGTTCAAAAATTGACTATTTTCACTAGTCGATTTTAATATTAAAATATTCAATTTTCACAAATAAACTTTTAATTCGATTTTAAAAGTTCTAAAATATCATTCTAACTCCAATATAATAAAATAAAATTTTACAAATCATTTTCAATCATATTTTACCCTATTTTCAATTATTTCCATAATTTCACATATTAAATTATCGATTTAATTATTCAATTAAATCCAATAATTCAAAAATAAAATCTATTCGACTTATAAATTCACTTATTAACATTTAAAATTAATTAAATATTCAAATTTTAATTAATTAAAATTCTGGGTCATTACAATCTTCCCCCCTTAAAAGAATTCCGTCCTCGAAATTATTAAGTAAGAAAAGTTACAGAATTTATTAATTTTCCAAAATCCATAGTTAAACTTTTTATAATAACTTTACTAAGTTTTCAAATCATACTTAGTTATCTTTTCAAAAACAACTACTATTGTTTAACTTTCAATTCCAAATCAAAGTTAAAGTTTTCAAAATTTTCCAATTTTCTCAAATTTTTTCTAACGCCTTAAATTTTCGAGAAAATTCGCCATAGTCTCCTTTGCGCGGCTCGATCCGAAAAAAAAATGACAGTATATATATCACAAATATACATCTCATCAAGTAATGAGGCATCCCGCAGGGAAAAAGTATAAAAGTACGATATTTAATCCGAGATATGTACCTTATATTTTATTAGCAAGCATATACGGCTAATATAGCACGAAAGCGAGCTCCAAATGCAAAGCAAACGCGATCCGCACCTACTAAACACTCAACAAACAACATGAGAACATGCATGTAGACAATAGTATCAATATACAACATATAGCAACATAATAACTATATATGTCAACATAGCAAATGCAATATATTCAAACGTCAACCAACTAGCATTCAACAAATTCATAACCAATATATATTCATTCATATTTTCATTAATATTAAATGAAATAGGTTTTCAATTTAATCACATTTGATTTATTAACAATGGATGTTTCTAACATTCATTTTCAATTAGTTTATATTCACTAATTCATATTCAAGTTGGTTCACTTCCAAATCAAATTCAATTTTATTTAAGATTCACTTAACTTCCAATTGAATTTCAATTAATTTAGCTTCCAATTTCATTAACATTTAATGAATTATAAACAATCAACTAACAACCATATAACAATCAATGTATATTAATTACAACCAAATTCCTTTGCTTATATTCATTCAATTTAGTTTCAACACCATCACTTTCAATTGGTTTAATTAAATTGATCTTCATTCAATTATTCAACTTTCCAATAACATTAGATTTTAATGAATTAACACTTATATCCATTATTCCATATCAACTTAAATTTACGTTTAATTGATTTACATTCAATCCAATTCAATTTCTAAAGTTGAATTTCATTTCTTTATTACAACTCATATTCATAAATATATTCATATAGTTTCACTTCTCATATATAAGTTTATTTCACAATTGTAAATCACATTAATTATAATTCAATTCTTATAATCCTTTTTTGCTTATACAATATTTTTTTATTTAGATTATTCAAACAACTAAACAATCAACTTATATACATTTTAATAATTCTGAAAAATTATTCCTTTATGTATAAAAATATAATCAAGTAAAATTATTTCATTTACCCAATTTCAAAACAATATTGTGTCGAATTGTTCTATTCAAGTGTTTAGAAACCCCTTCGGCATAGTTGTCGAGACCACGCTGACGAAAGTTCATATGCCACTCAACAAACCAATCATCACAATATAAAACAATTTCATATTTACTAACAAATACGCTCTCATAGCTATTATTACACTCAAACTCATTCTAGAGTACTACTGACTCCATCTCTAATGAGTAATACCCAATAGAACCATGGTTGTCGCTTAACCATATGCTCTGATACCAAATGTAACGTCCCGAAAGTAGCGGTCACAACCGGTAGGCTTTTCAACCATCCCAGCCCCACCGTGGCTTACACTGGTACCCCAGACTTGCTTTTACGGCCAGCCTCTCGACTGTCTCAGGTTACACCTAACCAACCCCCTAAAAGAGGATGTGTGGGAGTAAGAGTCTCCCGTTCGCCACCTAACCGCGAAGCGAGAACCCCCCATCACATAGCCCAAAGCTTAACAAGACTGGTGTGAGAACTCAAAACAGTTTATTTATCTTTAAAATCAAAATAGAGGAATATTTTTTTTTAAGTCAATTCGCAATGCTTTTAAAAATGAGACTACCATAAGGCCTCCCGCACACACACACATGCAAACGCAGAATCAGAGGAGATTTCTCCTTATGATAGTCAAAGATGCTTGATACGCATTTAAAAGAACATTTCATATTATTACTAGTGCATAGTGTAGAGAAAAATTCATTTCGAAAGTAGAATATAAATCTTAGCCAACATACGACCATTATCGTATGCCTACTATAGCTAACTATGTTCAATAGCAGGTTACCGCCACATTCCATAGCAGGTTATACAACTAAAACCGTACAAGTCACGTATTGTTTCTTTGGATTTCCAACGAATGATCAGGCCAAGGAACTTCCCATTGCCACATGAGAATGCCTCTGGATGGACATCCCCGAGAACCAAACCGGATCTCTACCAACACAAGGCCGGGTTACCCCTAACTGAGTAACAACTGACCGAATATGCCATCCCCCGGTCCTTTGGGACCTTTTCACAGAGCGCTCGTAATCAGTTCACACAATCATAACAAAGTGTTTTCAACATGAGTGAGTATCTGGGCTCCATACCATGATACCACCCTTTTCCAGAAGGAAATGCACACATCCTAAAGGGCGCTACCCCTCATAACCTTGCCGCATCTTTCCTGTTTTGACCATTCACGGGGTGTAAGGCTCGACGAAGTCACGTCCACAAAAACATACTTTATACAAAAGCCATGCTTTGGGTCAACAAATGATCATAGAAATGATCACCAGGATAGACGATCAAATAAATGATCCTATCACAAATAATCAACACAATGATCATTTACAGCAACACTCAGCATGTCACATTACCAAATTGGGAATATATCGCTGATAACATTCAACTACATAACCTCTGAGCTCGTACGTTCTCAGAGAAGGGTGCTAAGCTAAAAGAATAAATTCTTCGCCACCAACAGAAATATATTTGAATGAAATCGGCTTTATATCTCAATTTGTAATGTCAGACATACAATCCATACAAGTCTGTTCCGGGCTCGAACAAAACCGAAGGCACTTCTTACGAAGCCCTTGCAATCCGGGTATTCACAATCCCGATCGAATTTCCCATCACTTAGGAAATCTCTATACCAGGAGCTACCCAGTGCAGAGACAATCGATAGGTCATCCTATCGCTTTTGCAAATACTCGGTCTTCAACACCGATCTTCAATGCAATTCACAACGACGTATCACATATTCGGAATGGGTTATACGACCCCATGGTCCTTTCCCGGTTAACCTGAATAGTGAGCGCTTATTCAAAAATAAGTGTGGCATTCACATTCAAACAAATCACATCAAATACCCATTCAAAGGGAAATATTGATAGTCGGTTATTGAACTATCAATGGATATGCACACATCACCAGTTTCCAAATAATTTTCCAAATTATTTATTTTCCAAAATATCTTTACAAGATATATTATTTTCAATACTTCAAAATAAATCAATATTTATTTTTAGACAAATTCCCCTTTCCTTTATAAATTCCTTAGTGAATTTATAATCCAAAATATCTATGAATATTCGATTCCAATTATTCATTTCAATTTATCTTCAAAAAGATAAATTCTCTAACATTCAAAATGTTTCCATACTTATTTATTCATAAGTAATTCACAAATTTTATTTATTTTCAACACTTGGAAAATATTCAATATACTTAAATCGAAATTAAGTATATATTTCATTCTTTAAGGAAATCATTCTCTTAAACATATTTATTTGGGCCAAAACGAATGTTACGTAAAACATCGTTACGACAACCCAAAATCACTAGTATAGGGATTCGAAATTAAAATAGATATATAAATCCCAATACTATACAAAACATTTCCTTTCGGAAATCATTTATTATAACAACAGTGTTATAATCTACCATTTCCTTTTATTTCTCGAAAACGTCTATTTCAACAATAAATGTTGAAATCTATGGTTTCGAATCTCAACATATTTTAAAACATCGTTAGATCGTTTTTAATTCAATTTAAAATATCACATTCTAAACATTTTCTTTAACATATCATTCACTATTCAAAAACGTGAATATACTACGTTAACCAATTTCATCCTTTATTCATTTTATTTCTAAGGATTATTCACAGTCAAAAATGTGAATATAACTCCATTAATAGGTTTCAACAATTTACTTATCAAAATAAGTTGTTTGCGAATTTATAAAACAACGTTTATAAATCCCATTTCTAATTATTTTATAACAACTTCCTTTTATAAATTTTCTTTATTAACCTATTTGATTTATAACTCAATTATAAACTAAAGGTTCATATTATAAGTTAAACACTTATAAAACGATTATTTTACAAAATCGTTCTTTTAAACTTCATAATTATAAATCTTATAACTTATAAGATTCAATTATTTATCCAAAACCATTCTCATAATGACTTTATAAATTTTATAAACCTACTGTTTATAAAATTCCATTTATAATTTCACCGTTTATAATTCTATAAATTTCATTCAATTTATGAAATTCATTTTCACTTCATTCAAACACTTATAAAAACTCGTTTTATAATGTCAATATTTCAATTTATAAATATCCATTTATAAATCTTTTATAAAATCAATTTATACTATTATTTTAAAACATCTTTAATCTCCTTTATTATTTCACTATTTTGATTCATAAAATAATTAAATTTTATAAATCCTATATTTAAACTTTTCACAATAAATTCAAAAATCCCGATTAAACTATTTTATAAAATCATTAGCGTCATATTCTCAAAAATCAGTTTTTAACTATATTTCTCAAAAATCATAATTTTTATAACATTAGAAATTATACGTTTATTTATTTTAAAATGAATCAATTTCCAAAAATATTTTATAAACGTATACTTTCAAAAATCACTTTGAAATCATTTTAAAATTTCAAAATTTGGTCCAATGATGCTACACACCAAATAGTCAATCACGACAACAACGATATCATATATCGATATGATAATCCAATAAATATCAAAATATCTGAAATCAAATAAATACTGTTGAGGAATCCAGTTGGATCCCTCCAACCTGTTTCCCTGCATCCAAAAACATTAGCACAATACCAATTCCGTTCCAGTACGAAATTATCGCGGTATATGTTTTTATTAAATATTATCCGCTTAATAACGGCGCAATAGGGTCTCATCCGCTAAACAAAAAATGCGGGAAATCAATAACTCCAATATATACATATGCCAATATATATATTGCTATTATATATAATACCAATTTCACTGTTTATGAAATATTCGCGGTATATGTTTTTATTAAATAACATCCGCTTACTAACGGCGTATAATGTCTATTTTAACAATCAATAGATAACAATCATCATTCAAACATGCATTCAAATATTTTAAATCTAACTATTTAAAATAAAATCGAAACTGATTCGATTGAGTGAGAAGTTCTCACCTTGATTTCAATTTCGTTTTAGCGATTTATTTCGAATAAAATTAAACGGACGTTTAATTTTACCCAAAATTCTCACTAACTCCAAACGACTCCAATCCAATTTCATCGCGTAGTGCTCGTCCATACGATTCCAACGCAACCGGTTTCGCGCGTTTTCGACCTCGTATGAAAAAGTTATGTATTTTACAAGTTTGTACACGATTTTTATATAACATATTTACAACATTAATTAACTAATTTTATACCAAAGCAAATCTTGGCCGTGTGATCTGCATCTAAGGCCTCTCCCCCTTCTTCCCAAATCACGCAATACCCTACAGGCCACTCACGTATACAACCGAACCCAACAAAGCAAATTAGGTTTGAATTTTGCACCCAAAACACACAACTATATGTCGATCAGGTAGCTCCATGTCGAAGAGCTCGACAAGTACTGCACTCGGCCCCAAAGGCATGAAGCTCGGCCTCCTTATGCTCATCAATTCGCGTGTGTGAACTGTAGGCGTCGGCCCCCCCATAACTTCCTCCACGCGACGCCAAATTCGATCATAACCGTTCAATCCATAGATCTCGATGCGCTTGACATTTTTGTAGTTGAAGTCGTAGCTTGAAACGGTGAGGATTAAGAGAGATCGAGAGGAGAAAATCGAATGTTTTCAGCCTTTGAAATTGTTAATGGCGGCTGATGATAGTTAGGTTTAGGGTTTAGTGTTTTTTTTATTTTTTTGGAAATTAAGGTCTATTTATAGAGAATTTTATGAACACTATTCACCCGAGAATTCCGAACTCCGATTTACGCGCCGAAACTGACATTCCTAGGGTTTATCCCGCGTTCCGGACACAATGGAACAGGTTTCGGAAGCTAATTCGGACATCTGTACGAGTTATGGCTACAAACGCTCAATTTAAATTAAACCGATTTAAACGATTTTCTATGCGTTTTAATTTGTACCGGACAAACGGTAAATCCAATTGACACGAAATTTGAAACCCTACAATAATATCACATTACGGATCCGATGAAACTGGTTTCGTCGAAATCCAAGACTTTTCGAAAAATGGCTATTTTAACTCGCCAAATTAAAATTAAAAATAATTCGATGCGTTTCGAGCTGCCACGATCAAACGATAGCTCCGATTGACACGAAATTTGAAATCCGGTAATAACTAACTATTACGGATCCAATGGAACTAGTTTTGTTCAATTCTGAGACTGTTCAAAAATTGACTATTTTCACTAGTCGATTTTAATATTAAAATATTCAATTTTCACAAATAAACTTTTAATTTGATTTTAAAAGTTCTAAAATATCATTCTAACTCCAATATGATAATATAAAATTTTACAAATCATTTTCAATCATATTTTACCCTATTTTCAATTATTTCCATAATTTTACATATTAAATTATCGATTTAATTATTCAATTAAATCCAATAATTCAAAAATAAAATTTATTCGACTTATAAATTCACTTATTAACATTTAAAATTAATTAAATATTCAAATTTTAATTAATTAAAATTCTGGGTCGTTACAATTCACATCTCATAAGGATCCGTTAAATTATCTACTATGTAGTACAATACGCTATTATAATATATCTATAGTAAAGTAAAAGTATTAAAATAGCGTTAAGGCGTTGCCCATATCCCTCTTAACACATTTTATATATTCCCACAGTCTATATAGTACCATACGCTCCTCCGAGAGGTTTACACAGAGGGCACCCATAGGTATGGTACAAAACAAACTCGTAGAAGGCATGCCAGGGAATGTGAACACGACACTCGAGGCAATGCTAGGGTGGATATACCATTTGTATAACCGGACTGGTAGTAACGCATAGCAGCCATTGCTGCCCACCTTGGACACACTCCCAAATCAAAATCAAAATCAAAGGGTAGCCACCAAATCAATCGCAAAGTAATAGAATGGTATCGAAGAAATATGTCGATCGGAGGAATGACCTCACTTAGCCCAGCGTGGCTCCTGATTTTAGTCACATCTAAGCTGACTCATGGGAGTCAGGGTCACGTCATACCTTTACAGAAATCGTTCACCAAACCATCCTACTTCTTTTCTGGAATCTCCACAACGTACACAGTTGTTAAAGTGGTTTTCAGAATTGGCAGAGAGTATTGCAATTTTCGATCTCGGTCTCTTTAACAATCAAACGCTTATTTCACACCGGCTGGTTCTTTTCCATTTCAGCAGTCAATCCACAATTTATATCAAGATATCATATTCTCAGAACTATGTCACTTTCGAAATCATATTCATTTCCAAAGCATATTTTCAAAATAGTTTAAAATCCTCATTTCGAAACTTAGGTCATAATAACAATTAGCTGTATTTTCTTTTAAATCAATGAATTTGAATATAAACACATCAACGTTACTTAGTTTGAATTTTTGAATAATAGTTTAGGCAGTTAAAATGGTTTAAATAGTTTTTTAAACAATTAAAATACTCTAAGATATTTAAAATAGAATTAAAATATTTTTAAATTGACTAAGATAGTTAAATAGATTTAAAATAGATTAAGTCTAATCAAAATAGATTAAATAGCTTTAAAAGTAGATTAATTAGACATAAAATGAATTAAAATGGATTAATTAGTTTAAAATAAATTAAATTGATTTAAAATAGGTTAAAATAATTTATATAGTTAATATTGGTTAAATAGTTTAATAAATTTGAAAGTCTATAAAATTAGAATTTATAAAATAATGTATTCTCAAAACAGTTTACAATAAAATACGAATTTGGGATTAATATCATATTAAACATTCATTTCATTTTAACACATTTGGACCATTTCAATTTCCAAATAAACAAACCAAATTTCAAACCTTTCAATTTTAAAGTTCTAATAAAATTTCATATCATTTTCAATCCATGTTCAAATATCAATTCGAATTACTCCAATTTCAAAATATTTCAAAGTTATACTTCAACCAAATTCAATAGCTCAATTCCGATAGAATTTCATTTATACTTAAAAATTTAACTTTATTCTTTCAATTAAATTTCTTAAAGTAATTCCTTTAAACCAATTCACATTTCACCATAAAACTTGATTTTCCAATAAAAATTCAATTTATATAAATCAAATTTTATTTCAAAGTGTCATTTAATTAAATTCAAAAAAATTAAGGATTTTAAAATCATTTAATTCAACCAATACGGTGTCCGTATATAATTCTCTTCCCTGGGCTAAAGTGATAAGGATATTTATCATTTCAATCCGCAATTTTAAATTTACAGATATATATCATTTCAAACTGCAATCCTGAATTTAATAAAAAAATCCATAAAATCGCTCGAATATATCATTTTCAACCCATAACAATTTTTCCTTAATCTATAGATCATTTAGGTATATATCATTTCAATCCATAGGGAACTTGCAGTTATAATCAACATAAAATACGACATCCATTCATCCAATATCAACAATCAAACATCCGTCACAATCATCATCCAAATCAATCAATAAACATCAATATAGAACTGATAATCAACAATAGGTATTGTACTGGCAATCTATATTCAATAATAAATTAAATAAAAATTAATTCGCAAATAAATTCAAATTAACAGGAATAGCAAATTAAATATACCAAACAACCATAAATAAATTCCTAATCACACCATAAATTAATTTAATAAACATAAGAAATTTTAGAAGTTGTGAATGGGTTAAAACACTCACCTTCGATTTTAAATCTATTAAAGTCCAATTTAAGAACAAAATTCAAACAATCTCCAAATTCGTTCAAACAAACGTCAAAATGTCTAGAATTTCAATACGACCCCAACGCAAGAAACTGCGTGTGAAAAGGACTTCGCTTGTACAAGATATCGATATAAGAAGTTATATGATTTAAAAATTCAAATTAAAAACAAAATAAACAAGCTTACACTATCTCTGCCACGTCACCAAGCTACTATACAACAAAACCCTTAACACAGCCGAACAGATCGAATCCAGGCGCCCACATACTCGGCGTTGTCGCACGCACTACAACCGATGTCGCCACCATCCGACACCACCATCGTGACGGCCACCCAAAGCCGACCCACTCCCTAGAGCGCCGCCCCACCCGACTTCCTCTGGCCATCATGAGAGAGAAGCCACCGTCGAAGTTCGAAGACGATTCTGGCCAATTCCAATTGACTACGGCACCCAACGAAACCACATATGTGAAGCTCTGGTTCCCCTCTACGCGACGCATACCCCCGATCGACGATTCGTGGAAGATCCACCGTTGAATCTCGACGATTATACATGAACGACAGGTACTAAATTATGGGTTTCTAGCAAAACTATGATTCAATTTCAAAAATGAATTGCAAATCTGAGATGCGCACATCAAGCGCTTCAAATTGATATATAATTCGATAGGTTTTGAAGAGTTTGATTTTTTTTTAATTTTTGATTTGGATCTGCAGCCATTGGGAAGAGAGAAGAAAATGGAATTGTACGTACTAAAATTAGAAATAAGAAATGACATAGGGTTTACAATGATCTATTTATAGACAGATCTGAAAATTGAAAGAATGGAGAAGACTGACTTGGACGTTAAATAATAAATGACCAAAAAGGCCCGTTCTGACTCTAGAGTGAAAATTGGTCATCCCCTATATCAAAATAGATGTTTTTGATGATTTCAAATTCAACGGAATAGGTTTCAAGCGCTAATTCCATCGTATGAAGAAGTTATGTTAAAATCAACTTATTTCAAATTGATTTCAGTTGATTTCTATTTAAATTGATTTCTAGACGTTTCAAGTCCGTGCGATCAAACGACAAGTCCGATGGCTATGAAACTTGAAACCCTATGACAATTCACTGTTACGGATCTGATAAACAAGTTTCGTCGAAATCCGAGATAGCTGCCAAAATGGCAATATTTCACGTTAATTAAATAAATTAATATTAAACTAATTAATTCACCCTTTAATTCAATATTATTTAACTAATAAATTTTCATCATTTTTGATTTCTTAGACATTTACACTATTTAAATTAAATTTACATATCAATTTCAGTGTTAATTATATCAATAATTACAGTGTTCCATTTCAATTGCAATAAATCCAATTAATTAAAATTTAATTCCAATAAATTGATTTTATTTGATTTTAATCTTTATATTCAATCAATAATTACTCTAATAACATGGTTAACATTTATTGATATCCCATTGCATTAATATTTACCATTTTCCTCTTATTTTTCATTAATGTAATCTTTAATTACCTTTTATTGTAATAAATTCACTTATAAAAATTTCAATTGCAACAAATTGAGTAAACTTGATTCAAATTCTTTTTATTCACTCAATTATCATATTATGAATAGAATTTGCATTGGTTACATCTTATTGAATTAACATTCTTCAATTATCAATTTAGTCTATATTAACTGCACCAATTAAGTGAGCAATTGATTTCCAATTAAATTTAAGGCTAATTACATAGGTAACATATAATAATTGTTGCCATTAACTTTTAATACACTTGTAAGGGTTTATTATTTTCAACCAAATATTATAATTACTTACATAATATTGATTGTTATCAATTACAATAAATTATATATTATTTTAATTGATTGATTCAATATTTACATTTGTTTTCTTATATTCATTTTATAACCAAGTATAACCTTTATAATAGTTTCAATTGATTGGAATTTCATTCAAATTGTTAATGATTAACATTAATTGACATTGTTACATTTAATTTTAGTTATTATTTCATTATTGAATTACAAATTTAATTTCTTTCAAAGTACCAAAGTCTTATTAAATTAACAATTTTTAATTATCGAAAATTACAGGTCGTTACACTCTTCCCCACTCAAAACTTTTCGTCCCCAAAAAGGAAAAATGAGGAAAATGAAATTAAGAAATCAATATATCTTATTCAAAATATTAAATTTATAAACAAGTAATCTGCATAATTAAATAATTTAAATAAAAGATATCAAATTATAACAAGTAAATCCTTTTATACTCAAGTTAACAAAAGTTTGGAAAACATTTCATAAAATTTTCTAAGTTGAAAATTCACAGAAAATTTCGGCAGAGTCTCCCTTGTACGGAGAGGTCTAGGAGAAATAATAATATCGAAGATAACAATATATATCATATATTTTCCAAATAATATATCCCAACAGCGGGAAAAACAATATAATTTCGCTAGAAAACCGTAATCCGAAAATGTACCTATTTGTCGGGCAAATAATGTTTATTTTATGAAACCAAAAGCAATAGCAATTGCTTCCATACCCTGTATTTCACTTATATAATCCAGAAGAGGTTAATAATTATATAAAATGAAATATTTAAAGTTGTTTCAACCAATACCAAAAGAAATCATAACTTAACAACGGTCACTTGCAAAAAAAAACATACAATCATCACATGAAATCAATAAAATCAACCATCCATTCATAGCAAGCAAAACAAATGGTTTTGTTCGGGTTTAGACATTTTTAAATCGTATAGAATGACAAATAAACTATTAAATATACCATACACTCAACAGTCTTAGGTAAAACTCAACAGATTATTCATACATTCAAACAATTAGAAGTATCATATCCCAAACAACTCATAGACCAAAAAAACAATAATTTACAATGTTATTTGAGTTATTCTTACTAAATTCTTTTCACCACATTTACAGTTTTTATTTTTCATTCTCATTCATTCAAGGATTATTTCTTTAACTTACATTTATTTCTTCAAATTTTTTTTCGTTCCATTCATTCATTCAGTGTTTATTTCATTTATTTTCATTCCTTACTTACAAAATTCATTTTTAATTTATTTTCATATAATGTAAATTTCTTTCTATTGCATTACTTTTGTTACTTACATGACCTGTATCTATTCAGTTGTATATAATAACCAATGAATTCATTATTTCAGTATTACATACATCTTATCATAGTTTAGTTCACATTTATTAATTTATATCTCTGGTTTTCATTAGATATTAATATTCAATAGCGCAGAAGTTTATTCTTAAGTTTCTTACTTTTTAATTTACATTCATTTATTTATATAGTGTCACTGAATATTTATCCATTTTCTAAATCATTTTACCTTTTTGAAGTTATAACCACTTACCCAATATAATACTCGTGTTAATATTTACTTAAATTATAAATTGCTTCGAACATTAACTTAATTTTATATCATTTATTTAATAATACTCAATTTTCTATTATATTTAATCAGGAGCACTTAAATTATAAATTAAATTTATAATAACTAAAATATCAAAGTTCATATGTATAAAAGAATTCCATTGAACACTTTCATTATTTAAGTTTTACTTGTATAATATTTCATTACACTTTCTTATTAAACATCACGACCTTTATATTTTGGAAAGTTATATATATGTTTAAAGAATGCAATTGAAAATTACACAAGTTTTTATCTTATTTGTTTTAATTAACTTAATGTTCAATAGTTTCCATTTTGTATTTTCATATCCTTAAGTTTACAAGTATAAGTTTCAAATGTCTTGTATATTTCATTTATAACTTAGCATTTACCTTCTTATGTTCATTTTAGAAGTTCCAATTATTAAATATATTTAGAATTTCATTACATTACAATAATTGAAAGCTCTAATTTATAGAAATTTAAGAACTATATGCCGGGTTCCATCTCAAATCATTTAAAAATAACAAACAGATGTATATGCTTACAACTCATAGATCCGATTATATTTAAATAATCTAGAATTTATATTTGTTTATCAAAATAAATCTGCAGTAAAACTACTATAGTGGCCTTCCCACTTTGAAGCTCGAAAATGAACGTCAATGATGCATGCACTCATCATCGAGATTATTTTCCAACGACAGAGAGGGGAGTACAAAACTTATTTCTTTTCAAAATTTCTTTAAAACAATGATTTCAAATCATATTGAAATATTTATATCAGAAAATACTTATAAATAATATTGTTATTATATTCCAAATATCATTCGAAAGAAATTTTCAAAAATCCTTGAACTTAAGTTCTAAAATCTCTAATTTATATTTATTTATTTACATATCTTTATTTTCAACCAATATTTATAAATTTCACTACCTAACAAACAAATATATCACGACCAAATACATCATTTATAAAAAAATATTTTATATAAAGAAATATATAATAGGCAGAATTATTTCATTCACCTATATTTCAAAACAAATATTGTATCGGTCTGCCCTATTAAGTGTTTAGAAATCTCTATCGATGTCATAGCATTCTATGCACCAACTTGAATACAAAACGGAACAAATTAACACAATATAAAAAACCTTTTAAACACTAACAAATATGCTCTCTTATATATACACTTAGCAACTCATTCTAGGGTATTACTATCCTATTTTCAAAGAGTCAGATCCCACAAAGCCAAGGTTATCGCTAAACCGAAGCTATGATGCCAACTGTAACGACTTGCTTTTTTGACGTTTTAAGCAGACATACACGTCAAACTAAAACCATAAAAAGGGGTAAATTATTATTAGGGTAAATAAGAAAAAGCCGAGAAAAAAATATAAAACAGAATCTCGCAGCGGAATAACAAAAATATAATAATCAAATAACAGTTCGTGAAGCTGTTTTATAAATACGTTGGATTATTCTTTACAACACAAATATCAGAGTTACATAAATAAGAATAAATAAATAAATGAAGTGAAACAACACGATGTAGTGGAATAAATATAATAATAGTAGTATAAATCTTCATCTTCGACCTCCAGAAATAAAGCCTTTAACCCAGAAATGCTCAGGCTGACCCGAGCGAATAAAAAAGACAAAACACTCGAATTAGAACTAAAAGTTCTTGTGTAAGTCAAATCAACGGTAAAAATGCGTGTAAGAGCGTCAGAGATGTTTATGCGGTTTGACATCTCTGATCCAGTATCTAACGTGAGTACAATAACTTAAGAGACGTTTGAGAATCGCATCTCCTAAGGATCCATTAAACTATCTACTATGTAGTACAATACGCTATTATAATATGTCTACTCTGAAGTAAGAGTATTAAAATAGTGTTAAGGAGTTACCCATATCCCCTTAACACATTTTATATATTCTCATAGTCTGTACAGTACTGTTTGCTCCTTCGAGAGGTTTACACAGAAGGCACCAATAGGTATGTACAAAACAAACTCATAGGAGGCATGCTAGGGCATGTGAATACAGCACTCAAGGCAATGCCAGGGTAGATATACCATTTGTGTATCCGGAATGGTGGTAATGCATTACAGCTACTACCGCCCACCTCGGACACACTCCTAAATCAAAATCAAAGGGTGGCCACTAAATCAATCACAAAGTAATAGAATGGTACCGAAGAAATGTGCCCGATAAGAGGAATGACCTCACTTGGCCTAGCGTGGCTCTTGATTTTAGTCACATCTAAGCTGACTCATGGGAGTCAGGGTCACGTCATACCTATACAAAAATCGTTCACCAAACCAACATACTTCATTTTTGGAATCTCCACCACATAAACAGTTGTTAAAGTGGTTTTCGGTATTGGCAGAGAGTATAGCAATATCCAATCTTTGTCTCTTTAACAACCAAACGCTCATTTTACACCGGATGGTTCTCTTACATTTCAGAAGTGAATTCATAATTTATATCAAGATATCATATTCTCAGAACCATATCACTTTCGAAATTATATTCACTTCGAAAAATCATATTTTCAAAATAATTTAAAACCCTCATTTCAAAACTTAGGTCATAATATCATTTAGGTGTATTTTCTTTTAAATCAATGAATCTAAATATAAACACATCAACTTTACATAGTTTGAATTTTTAAATAATAGTTTAGGTAGTTAAAATGGTTTAAATAGATTTTTAAATAGTTAAAATACTCAAAGATATTTAAAATAAAATTAAAATATTTTTAAATCGATTAAGACGGTTAAATAGATTTAAAATATATTAAGTATAATCAAAATAGATTAAATAGGTGTAAAAATAGATTAGTTAGATTTAAAATAAATTAATATGGTTTAATTAGTTTATAATAAATTAAATTGGTTTAAAATAGGTTAAAATAATTTATATAGTTAATATGGGTTAAATAGTTTAATAAATTTGAAAGTCTTTAAAATTAGAATTTCTAAAATAATGTACTTTCAAAACGGTTTACAATAAAATATGAATTTGGGATTAATATCAGACTAAACTTTCATTTCATTTCAACACATTTAGACCATTTCAATTTCCAAATCAAGAAACCAAATTTCAAACCTTTCAATTTTAAGTTCAAATAAACTATTGAATTCATATCATTTTCAATCCACGTTTAAATATCAATTCGAATTAATCCAATTTCAAAATATTTCAAAGTTATACTTCAACCAAATTCAATAGCTCAATTCCGATAGAATTTCATTTATACTTAAAAATTTAACTTTACTCTTTCAATTAAATTTCTTAAAGTAATTCCTTTAAACCAATTCACATTTCAACATAAAACTTGATTTTTCAATAGAAACTCAATTTATATAAATCAAATTTTGTTTCAAAATATCATTTAATTTAATCAATCCGGTGCCCGTATATAATTATCTACCCTAGGATCAAGTGATACAGATATTTATCATTACAATTCATAATTTAAAATATTACGGATATATATCATTTCAAACTGCAATCTCGAATTTAATAAAATATCCATAAAATCGCTCGAGTCTATCATTTCAACCCATAATGATTTTTCCTTAATCTATAGATCATTCGGGTACATATCATTTCGACCCATAGGGAACTTGCAGTTATAATCAACATAAAATACAACATCCATTCATCCATTATCAACAATCAGACATCCATCACAATCATCATCAAATCAATCAATAAATATCAATATAGAACTGATAATCAATAATAGGTATTTAACTGGTGTTAACACCTCTCTTATTCACGGCCTAGCGACTTATTCGACTCAACGACCTAAGAGAATAAGCGACTTAACTATCCAAGGCATAAACGACTTAACGACCTAAAGCATGGAGCGGCTCAACATGGCACGACTCAACGACTTGAGGAGCTCCAGCGACTTAGCGACCTAGCTACCTAGCGACTCAATGAAGGCAACGACCTAACGAGTTAAGGAAAGAGCGATCTAACAACCTCAGTGTTAAGCCACATATGCACTGCTCTTCCATTAGGTCGCTTACGGCCTAAGCAAGCCGAGATAACTTCTGTGCTACACATGCTAAGTCGCTCACATCATACATCTCATCCAGGATGGCTCCATTAAGTCGCTAACGACTTATGCTACCTCGGGATCGCTCTTAGTTCGCAACTCCCTAGGTCACTCACGACCTATGAAAACACACGACCTAACTCCGAGACTCCCCTATAAATACCCCGCCTACTCCACATTGAAGGGGGGATTTTCTGGATTTTTTCTGGAAGAATTTCTGGAAGTCCAAGACTTTGCTATTTTCATGACTTCTACAACACTTCAAACGCCAAAGATACTTCAAGGAACCTTAAGGAAAGATCAAGTTCATTCAACATGAATTCAAAGAGCTTTTCTGCATCAAAGTTCTAACTACTTGCTTTAATGGTGTTGTGATTGAAGATTTATTGTAAAACTTGTAATCAAGTCGATAATAGAAGAGATTAAGTGGATGTAGGCTTGACTTTGAGCCGAACCACTATAAAAATTATTGTCTCTTTACTATTTTCTGCTTGCTTTTAGTTCCCGTACCAACGGGTGGTGCTTTCGCTATATCACAACTCACACTGGGTTGTTAGCGTACATTTTTAGCGTTAACATCTTTGGTGCTTTCATTGAGAATTAAACTCAGGGGTGCTCTCATCATTGCTTCACAAAGATTTGTTGAAAGACTCTCCCTAAGAACCAAAAGTCTATCCGAAATTATGGCTCCTGGGAGAAAAAGTAGATCTACTAGATCTGGAAATGCTAATGACAACACCGCCCCTTCTCCCGCGTGAAATCAAGTGGCTCATAGTGTTGGAATCACAAGGGCGGAATTGGATGCCGTAGTGTCTGGGTTGTATTAACAAATGGAAGCCCAGAACACTTTGATGTTGAACAGGTTGAATGCTTTGCTTGGAGTTAACCAGCAAGCAGAAAATAATGAAGAAACCTTTGTTGAAGATGTTTATGATTCCCAAGGGAAAAGTATTCCTCAGAGGGCAGCTGGCACCGCCGAAGGGGCACCTCCCCAAGCTGAAGGTTCAAGGTCGTAGCCAACTCTTCGTGAACGTTTGTCCAGGCAAACTTCCGAAAAAGTAGCCGACGTCTGTCCCGCGGGGCCTCTAAACGATGAGGAGTACCTCTCGGGAATGATTCGACAAATTATGAAGGAAAGCATGCGAAAGGAGCAAGATGAAAGTGACTGGGGTTTTGCTTCAAGTAAGACTCCTTTTACTGAAAGGATTCTGAAGGCTGAATTTCCAAAGAAGTTTGTTCCCCCCACTATTCCAGCTTATCGGGGGACAAGCGATCCTAACCAGTTCTTATACAAGTATGACTGGCATATGACAGGTGCCAGAGCAATAGATGAGATCAAGTGCAGATACTTTCCTGTATACTTGGAGGGAGTGGCCCTGCTTTGGTTCACAAAGCTGCCAGTTCGATCCGTGGATCAGTTCTCCAACCTAACTCGGAAATTCAAAGATCAGTTCAGGTTATATGCTTCGAAGGCCAAGGACATAATGTCACTATCCAGCCTCAAACAAAGCCCCGGAGAGTCTATCAAACCTTTCTTAAACCGCTTTAATATAGCCTTGGACGAAGTTGACAATGCAGAGCCTCGGATGATTCTGACTTACTTGATGCGAGCTATTGACAAATCAAGTGAATTCGGAAAATGACTAAAGATGAAAGAGCCAAATTCACTTGAGTAGTTCTACAAGAAGGCCTATGAGTTTATGCGCTTAGAAAGCCTTCCTGCGCCAACAAAAGTAGTTGTGACTGAAGTTGAGAATAACGATTTTGCTTCTAACAGAAAGGAATCTGGTGGCCAGAAGAGGGAGAATGACGGTGGAAAAAAGCAGAAAGATGCGAAGAAAGCTCGCCGCTTTAAACTTTCAGATTTTACTCCCTTAACTTATACTCCAGAAAATATCTTTTTCGCAACCAAGGATGTTGTTGAATACCCCAAACCACCTGAGATGAAGCCTGGGAAAAATGTTATGCATAATGGGAAATTTTGTCGGTTTCATAATCAACCTGGCCATGACACAAATGAATGTCGCCATTTAAAGAATTTGATTGAAGAGCTGTTGAGGCAGAATAAACTACAACAATATGTGAAGAGAAACAGAAGTGACCCCACCTCATCTACTCAGGGGCAACAAGTTCTTGCTCATCAATCCGGCTCAGGTGAGAGGACTGCAGCACAGGAATCTGGGAGGCATGTCATTAATGTTATCACAGGGGGTCCTCACCTAGCGGTCAGAAGTTGGGGTAAGATGGAGAGATGTGCTTGCACTTTGAGATATGCCCCGGCAGAGGAAAATGTTTTTGTCTTGGAAGATGTTGCACCTTTAAAACAGCAAAGAACTTTTAACGATGACATCATATTCCGAGCTAGAGACTCTGTTGGTGTTGAGGCTCCCACCATGAACCCCTTGGTGATATCTGCAAGCATCGGACCAGCCATTATAAGAAGGGTGCTTGTTGACTACGGAGCCTCTTGCAATGTCCTCTTCAGAAAGACATTTGATCAGATGAAAATTCCCATGACTGATGTCCAAGCTTCCTCACAGAAAATTGTTGGGTTCACTAGAGAACCAAAATAGCCTATAGGGACTATTTACTTGTTTGTAGAGCTTGGAGAAGGGGAAAATAAGGTGATCCGAAAACAAACTTTTGTCATTGTTGATGAATTCTCCGCTTACAATGCCTTCTTGGGTCAACCGACTCTTGCTGCATTCAAGGCCATTATCGCCCCATGGTGCCTGACTATAAAGTTCCCCACTGATAATGGCATCGGTGTTGTGAAGGGGGACCAAAATGCCAGGCGAGAATGCTATCTCATAGAGTTACGGGAGGCAAAGAAGAGAGAAATGGGTAAGGGTGCGACAGCTCCGCTCCGCTCCGCATCAAAGACCCCACCTTGTAGCAATTATGGGATGGGGCCTGCAGTGGTGAGCATAGTGGTGCAAGAAAAGAGATTGATCCCAGAAAAACCAGTGCAGGGGAGAGTAGAGTGGTGCCGGTGGAAGTAACGGTGCCAATACCGGTTGACCTGAATGATCCAAACAAGGTGCTGAATATGGGTTCACAACTCGGTGTAACGGTTAAGAATATGTTGATATCATTCTTGAAAGCAAACCTGGATGTATTCGCTTGGAGTCATGCCGACATGTGTGGAATATCTCTAGAAATCGCAGTGCATGCTTTGAATACTGATCCAAAATTCACACCCGTAAAGCAGAAAAGAAGAACCCAGGGTCCTGAAAGGTCGACAGCATTAAAGGAAGAAGTAGACCGACTCATGGAAAATGGCTTCATCAGAGAATCCACTTATCCAAATTGGGTTTCTAATCAGGTGTTGGTTAAAAAAGCAAATGGAAAGTGGAGAGTATGCATTGATTTTTCATACTTGAACAAAGCATGCCCCAAGGACTGTTTCCCATTACCTAAGATTGATCAGTTGGTGGATGGAACAGCCGTACATGAATTATTGTCTTTTATGGATGCTTACTCAGGATATAATCAAATCATGATGCATGAGCCAGATCAAGAGGACACGAGCTTCATCACTGATGTTGGTCTTTACTGCTATAAAGTCATGCCCTTCGGACTAAAGAACGCGGGGGCAACTTATCAAAAACTTGTTAATGCCATGTTCAAACGCCAGATTGGCAAGACTATGGAAGTATATGTTGATGATATGTTGGTAAAATCGAAGAAGGCAGTAGACCACATGGATCATTTGGCAGAAATGTTCACGGTCCTCCGAAAGTATGGGATGAAGCTAAATCCTCTAAAATGCTCATTCGGGGTAGAGTCCGAAAAATTCTTGGGTTTCATTGTGAGTGCTAGGGGCATCGAAGCTAATCATGCTCAGATTACTTCTTTAAGAGAAGTCAAAGCCCCTAGGACAAAGAAGGAATTGCAAAGCCTTAATGGGAAAGTCACTGCTTTGAGTCGGTTTATTTCCAGGGCCACTGATAAATGCATTCCCTTCTTTGACGCTCTGAAGAAAGGAAAGAAAAAGTTTGAATGGACTCCTGAATGTCAGAAAGCTTTTGATGAACTGATTCGTCAAATGGAAACGCCTCCAGTACTTTCAAAGCCCAGCAATGGTGAAGATCTTTTCATATATTTAGCAGTTTCATCTCATGCTCTCAGTGCAGCATTGGTACGGGAAGACGCAAAAGTTCAGCGCCCGGTTTATTACATCAGCAAAAGATTCACTGGGCAGAGATGAATTATTCAAAGCTGGAAAAGCTCGCCCATTTTCTGTTAATTGCGTTCAGAAAGTTGAGGCCATATTTCCAAGCTCATCCTATTAAAGTCCTCGCTGATCAACCTCTAAAGCAAGTCCTATTTCGCCCTGAAACTTCGGGTCGTCTTCTGAAGTGGAATATTGAACTCAGCCAATACGATATCACCTACCATCCCCGAAGAGCAATCAATGGACAAGCTTTAGCGGACTTCATTGTAGAATACATAGATAAAGGTGACAGTGAGGAAGATGTGACTGATGACATCTCGATCCGATGGAAATTATATGTTGATGGTGCAAGAAATGACTATTGTTCCGGAGCTGGGGTTATACTTGAAACCCCCGAAGGGCGGTCATTGTGCTATGCTTTGAGATTAGAATTTCCTTCGACAAATAATGAAGCAGAATATGAAGCTCTTATTGCTGGCTTGAAGATTGCTAAAGAACTGAACATCAAAGTATTGCAGATCTTCAGTGATTCCCAGCTTATTATATGCCAAATCAAGAAAGAGATTCAAACTAAAGGGGGAAATCTGCCTGCTTACTTGTCAAAGTCCTGGGAGCTTCTCGATGATTTTGATCATTATACAATAAGCATATACCCCGGGAAGAGAACATGAAGGCAGATTCTCTCGTAAAATATTCAAGCTCTGGCCAAGCTAGATTATTGGGATTGGTCCCTGTGGAAGTCTTGTCAGCTTCAAGTACTGATGAGATGGATATTGACTGGATTATGGCTGTATCCCAAGGCAGGTGTCGTGGATAACCCCGATCAAGGAATATCTACTTAACGGCTCCCTGCCATAAAACTCAAAAGAGCGCCAGAAGCTGTTAAGAAAAGCCCCGAGATATGTCATTCAAGACGGCCGGTTGTACAGACGAGGATTCTTTATGCCATTACTCCGATGTGTAACCAAGGAAGAGGCTAAGACAATTTTAGCTGAGGTGCACGGAGGAGAGTGTGGGGATCATTCAGGTGGCCAAACTCTAGCAAAGAAAATTCTCCGCTATAGGTATTTTTGGCCAGATATTAATCGAGACGCTGCTAGCTACTCCCGAAAGTGTGACAGATGCTAGAGATTTGCAAAAATTCCAAGAGCACCTTCCACCGAGCTAACACAGATGGTCACTCCATGGCCATTCGCCATTTGGGGGATAAATCTCATTGGGCCTTTGCCGATTGCCAAGTCCGGAATCAAATATGCTATTGTTGATGTTGATTATTTCACGAAATGGGCTGAATCCGAACCATTGGCTACTATTACCTCTAAAAAGATGATAAACTTTGTGACTAAGAATATCATTTGCAGGTATGGTGTGCCTCAGAAGATAATCACAGACAATGGTACCCAATTCGAAAGCAAAGAATTCCTGGACTTTTGCAGGCGATTCAAGATCCGAAAAAGCTTCTCATGTGACGCCCCACCTCTATACCCACGCTAGACAAGAACATTACAGTGAATGCTGTCAACTAGCACGGAGAATAAGGCTGTTGAGGAGCGACCCTCTGTATAATTTCTTTGTGCGAGTACCGATATACCGGATAAAAATATAACTTTTCATCTCAAGAGGAAATCCGACATATCGACACAAACTCAAAGCTACTACACAGTGGCTATAAAGGTCTTCGGAAACAAATATAGAAATAAACATAACACAAATCAGTCATGGACAATTCATATCACAAAGGCAGAAATATATATGAATAATACACTAGGAAGTGTACATCAGAGTAGTGGTCCAAAAAGATCCACAATATCACAAAAGAATAGTTACATGAACTACACAAAAGAATAAGTATACATTATAGAGTCTATATCTCAAATGTATACAACAAAAACTACTAATCTAAGTAGTTAACCAAAAGTCAGAGAAATCAATCCCAAAAGAGAAGTCAAGCAGAAGCACATGTAACATCTCGGTCTGACCCGAGTATTATTTAATAAGAAAAAAATAATAAACGGATCAGTCTAACTATAGATATCAGATGAAACGATATAGAATAAGAGATATGACTAAACACATAATAATCACAATTCCAAGCTGTGATATATATATAAGTTATTGAAAATCAACGAGAGATTAATCAATATCACCAAATCTACACAAGAATCAAAGAAATGCCATACTCCTTATTTCGTTCATCAAACCACAAATATTGACGATTATATCAATGTCAATCACAAAAGTCAATGACACACAAATTCCAGAATTCAATATGCGAAATCCAGAAATCATAAAAGTCAATGACACACAAATTCACCAATGCACAAATATTGATAAAACTTATCAATGGAAATCACGAAAATTGGTGAAACACAAATTCTAGAAATCATCTCAAGAAATCCAGAAATCACAAAGGGGGGAGGCCTATCACAAACGGGAGCATAAAGCTGACCAACACGTGTATCACAAACGGAACGCTAATTCCATGGTCGCTAACCATCACAAATTGAGCCGAAGCTCCACAAACGGTCCGAAGACCATGGGTTGCTACCCCACCAAATTGAGTCGAAACTCCACAAAACGGGGTTTAGTCTCCCACGCAGACAAAGAGACATCGCACATTTGCTAGTCTAAATCACAAAGATGATCGTCATGATCAACGAGCAGTGTCGATTACAGTAAGCAAGTAAATACATGAGCTTAGCATCATGTCCCATAACCACTAGCTTAACTTAAATATTTACGAACAAATTGTATATCTCCACTAGAAAATTGTCACAAGAGTTTCAATCGAACAAGTCCAAGAATTAACCAACAAAGTGAACGCAAGCGTTTCATACCACTTGTTTTACTAAGTCGTTTAATTAGATTTCTCATACGAGTGAGGTAAAGGTTTATATATACTAATAGATTGGAAAACGGTTTTATAAACGAATTTGGTATTAAAATAGTATTGAAATCGTTTGAGGAAAGAGTTTTGATATTTACTACTAGTATAGAAAACCTTTATATTTTTAAAGTGACAAAGCACAAGGGGGATTGTAGAAACAATCAATCACAAAGATCACATTCGAAGATGTGAATAAAAATCCAATGAAATCGATAAAGGATCCATCGAAGTGGATATATCTAAAATTCCCAAAGAAAATAAGTCATCAAAAAAGATAATAAATGATGATAATAAATAGGATCATCACGAATCGATCTAAATTGGAAATTCAATCCAAAAAGGCAAATTGGACTCAAACAGCAGGTTCAGTCGACTGAACAGAGTTTTCAGTCGACTGACCCTGTGCCTGGAAATTTTCCAGGTTCAGGAAACTTTCTGTTTCCAGTTTCAGTCGACTGAACAGAGTTTTCAGTCGACTGAATCATGCCTGGAAACTTTCGGGTTCCAGGTTCAGTCGACTGAACAGAGTATTCAGTCGACTGAATCATGCCTGGGCTGTTTTTCAGCCTTATACAAATGAAGAGCAAACTCTTCCAAAATTCAACCGGACGAACATTGGCTCTAAGGGTTTATGCCAATCGACAACCCGGCCCTATATGCTCCCCGATGCATCACCAAAAGCATGATCAAACATCCATAAAAGGATTTTCACACAAATTGACTTAAAAACTCAAAAATTGGAATATTCACAAAACCAATCCAAATCAAGAGCAAATGCACATGAAGAAGTGTTAGGAATTCATACCCAACAACCAAAGATAATTATAGTCATAGATGTGAGATAAAAATCTCACCTTTTCACAAAATCGAACAAGAAGAAGCTTGAAAGCAAATGGAGAATCAACCTCTCTTCAACACAACCAAATGAGCTTGAATCTATGCTAAAAAACAAGAACATTCCCAAAATTAGGTTTAGAAATTTCTGAAATTGGAAAAAGAATAAGTTGGAGAAGAAGAAGAGAAGCTTACCAATGGGTTCTTCTTGAGTTTGGAGCTTGGAATTTGATTTGCAAGAGAAACTAGGGTTTTGGAGTTTTAATTTCCAATCTCTCCCACCATTAATGCTAAGAAAACTGAAATGAGAAGAGAATGAGGGTGAGTGGGGAAGAGTGGCTCAGATTTGAGCATAAGTTAACATAGGGCTGAGCCCAAAAACCAAACCCAAAGTGAAAAGTAGCAAAAATCAACTTTCTCCAAACATATCGAAGCTTATACTCAAAAAGGTCGCAAACGGCATTTTAAACTCAATGGGAGTGGTCCCGAGTCCTAATTCGACCGTATGCAAAAAGTAGCTTTTCGGACTAAAATCCGACTAACGATAAAATATTTAAATAAAATATTTAAATATAAAATCGATAAATATGCGGGTTGTTACATCTCAGCAGTGGCACATCAGCACGCAAACGGGCAAGTGGAAGCAGTGAACAAAATTATCAAATCAACCATCAAAAAACAGTTGGAAAAAGCAAAAGGTGGTTGGGTCGATAAGCTGCCACTAGCACTTTGGGCATATAGAACTACCCACAAGACTGCGACTGGGCACACTCCATTCTCATTAGCATATGGATCAGAAGCAATGATTCCAGTAGAAATAGAGGTCCCCTCACATAGAAGAATTCATTTCAACCATACTGAAAATGAAAAGGTGCAATTTGAAGCACTTGACTTGCTTGATGAAAGAAGGGAAGAGGCTGAGCTTAGAGTTGCAGCCCATCTGCAAAGGATAGACAGGCACTTCAATTCTAAAGTTCGCAAAAGCAGCTTTGAAATTGGGGATCTAGTCTTGAAAAAGGTCATGACAACAATAGGAGTGTTTGTGCCAAACTGGGAAGGGCCATACGTCATAGGCAAAAAACTTCTTGATGGCACTTTCAAGCTCACAACTGTCGAAGGAGATCCAATTTTGAGAGCCTGGAACAACAATCACTTGCGTCCATATTTTACTTAGAAGCTATGCTCAAATTTTAAAATGATTATGGATGTATCATTCTTGTATTGATTCACACTGATTTTAAAATAAATCTTGTGTTCTCTACTACTATAAAATGCCTGTCTCATTTCGATGTGCAAATATCTTAAATATATTGCTAAAATGTCGATTTAATATTACAGGCCACCAAAGCAAAGCTTACCTATTCAACACATCGCAAGGCCAAGCGATTCCTACAAATCACTCAACAAACAAATGCCAAGCCACAAAAATTCCAGATTCAATTCCTACATAAGAAGTGCTTCTCACAAACAGTTGGTGATTCCACCGAAGGGGCACCTTCCCAAAGAGAAGGTTCCAGGCCCTCGCTAGTTAATTGTGATTGTATGTACAAACATACATCCAATTAGGTAGCTAGCGTTTGCCCCGTGGATTCACTTAACAATGAAATACACTTCTCTGAAAAAAGGAAAAAAAAGCAAACAACTTGCAAAAGAAAGGAACATGTAGTTGGAAATGATAACGAGGAATCGCTGTGGGGCAGATGGTGAAAAGACATAGGCAAGCAGACAAAAAACAGCCAAAATGGAATCTTGTCTCTCAACCAAAAAGGTTGGTGGGACCACCAAAGGGGCACCTTCCGGAAGTGAAGGTTCCAGGCCCTTGCTAGTTAATTGTGATCGTTTGTGCAAACAAACATCGGGTTAGGTAGCTTGCGTCTGCTCTGTGGACCCACTTAGCTGTGAGATGCAACCTTCCTGACAAACGAAACAAAAAAGCCCTCTTTGGAGGCACACTTCTACTCTCAAGGAAGAAGTTCCAAAGAAAGCCCTCTAACGAGGCACGCCCAAAATGAAATGCTTCTCTCAATAAAAAGGTTGGTGGAACCACCAAAGGGGCACCTTCCCAAGACGAAGGCACTCAGGCCCTCGCTAGTTAATTGTGATCGTCTGTGCAAACGAACGTCCAATTAGGTAGCTTGCGTCTGCCCCGTGGATCCATTTAACCGTGAGAAATAACTTTCAGGCAAACAAAAAAGCCCTCTTCGAAGGCACAAACAAAAAAGACCTCTAACGAGGCACACTCAAATATGAAATGTATCTCTTGAAAAAGTCATTGGTAGAACCACCGAAGGGGCACCTTCCCAAAGTGAAGGCTCCAGGCCCTCGCTAGTTAATTGTGGTTGTTTGTGCAAAAAACATCCAGTTAGGTAGCTTGCGTCTGCTCAATGGATCCATTTAGCGATGAGATATAACTTTGTAGCAAACAAATCAAAGCCCTCTTCGGAGGCCTGCTTTACCGCGTAGAGGAATCCACTTCTCAAAAATAAAAGTGACTATCTCCGAAAGTTGAAGTGTGAAAACTTCTTCTAAAAAAGAAGGAAGAAAACTTCTCCAATACAAGGCATACTCTACTAGAGCAGAATAATACATCCTCAAAATGGAAGAATTATTATTCAAAGTAAGAGTATAAGTCTTCTCAAAATGGAGAAGATTGCAATGAGCCATGATACGGGGGCAATATAATATAGCTGCATTAATAAAAGCAACGCTCAAGCAACATACCACGAGCTCACTACAATATCATACAAGGAAAATAAAGAAACTTGTGTGAAAATGAGGAATAAATGCATTTACAAATACAGACAAAAGATTGTACAAGTAACAAGAGTCATTCTATTCCATACTATAAAAGATTTGTATACATGTGCAGGTTTCGAAAAGCGGGGGCTGGTACCTGCATAATCTTCGGTCAATACAAGCCTTTAAATACAAGCAAAAAAGCAAAACAAGAAGGATAAAACCAAGCCCATTACTTCTTCTTCCCGCCGCCTTTGGAGCCCTCGCCTGACCTCATGGTTAACTTCTTGAGTCGGCCTGAACAAGTCGGGGAAGAAGGAGAAAGAGGTGCAATTGGGTCCTCTTCTGCTTTCTCATCGCCAGCAGAAGTGCCCTTCTTCTTCTTCGAAATTCAACGCTTTCCCCTCTTCTTTGAAGAAGATTCGCTGCCCGGAGTGAAAAAATCAATCATCTTTGTATCATCGGCAGTAAATTTCTCCAGGGTCCTCTCACCCTCCTCATGTTCTTCAGCCTTCCGCTCTTCTGAAGCGGCCGGGTCATTTAAGCCTTGAAGAGCTCCTATTTGTTCTTCTTGCGACCCCGGTTGAGAAGTAGAGGAAGGAGTAACTTGAAGAGGTGGAGGGGCAACAGCTGGAGGAGGCGAAGCTTGTATAACAGTTGTTGTTTTCACTATAGAAGAAGAAAAGTTAACATCAGTATTTCTCGCAAAGAGAGGAGATAGTAGCATGTCGAGGTTTAAGTAATAAGCAAGAAGTTCATCGAGCTCATGTGAAGCAAACGAGTAATCTACTTGAGCTGGATCAGTATTGAAGTTACGTGGAGAGATTGGCTTTATCATGTCAATTTCAAAATCGTGAGCTTCGGTGTCTTCTTGGGCCTTGTCTTCGGCATGAGCAGCTGTAGTTTTAGTTTCGGCTTTGGTAGGAGGCGGAGAGTGGGAACTGGAGCCAATAATATCGATGTCAACCAAAGTCAAAGGACAAGTTGGGTCGGTCAAAGGTGCCTTCCCTAGATGCTCTCCTTCCGCCACTTCGGCTCGCTCCTTGGCAAGTTGTCCTTTCCCTCTGGCAAGGGCGGCACGACCCTCATCATCCAAATAATAAGCCTCAAGATCCTCCTCAGCGCAGCCAGCATCTCTAAGCATTTCAGCTGCTGTCTCCCACACTTCAGCCAGGGTAATCTCATACTTTGGGCCCAAAAATGAAAGACTTACACGCCCCAAGACGCTGTGAAGATAAAACTTGAATAGAGTGGCGCTGACGTTGGCCTTAGTCGCCTCATGTGATTGTTCAGCTGCTACTTTTCCAGCGATGGCCTCGTCACGCTCCTTTTCAGCCTTAGAAAGCTAGGCCTTTAACATTGCAATCTCAAAATCTTGGGAGTTAGTCTTTTCCCACAGCTGAGCAACATCGTTGCGGTAAATTTCCACGATTTTATGTTGCGCCTCAAGTTTAGCCTCAGTATCTCGTTGAGCAGTATGGGCGTCTCTTACTTGCTTTTGAAGAACCTCTTCCTTTTGAGTATAATAAGTGGAAGAGGTGGCAAGATCTTCTTTAAGCTTCTTGACTTCAGCCTCAAGTTTCTCGTTATAGGTGGTGATGCTCTTCATCTCTATATCATGCTGATCAAGAACTTTCTGCCACTCAGACTTATCGCTTTCCATGGTCAGCATAGCCTCAAGATTTAAACGATTTACTCTATGAAGCTCATCAACTAGTTTTTTCCAACCGGACATTCTTTCAATATCAAGCTTAACAGCGTTGAGATTTCTCAGCATGGCCTGCTTATCAATTGGAACCAAGTCCAGATCAAAACGTACTCCTTTCAAACACCAATGCAGAAATCAGCTTTGGAGTGCAAACGGAGACTTCTCAACTTGATAAGGAGGCCTATTAATGATTGCTTGAATTTCAGCTCTTTTAAGGGCAGGAGAGCTAGAAGAGATGTCTAGAGAGATAGGAGCAGCGGGCACTTTAGAAACTTCAGATGGAGACTTTTCGTTAAACCTGGCTCGCTTGCTTGAATCTTCAGCTACATGACTCTTCCCCTTATCGTCATGAGACTTTCTTTTATGGGAGTCATCATCCCTCTGGTAAGAGTCATGTCAGTCGTCTCTCCTTCCATAACGCCCCTCATAAGCCTACCTCGCGCAAGCTTTCCTAGCTGCTCTTTCCTTATCAGTCTCCCTAGGGGCAGGAAGATAGCGCCTGGGGTCATAGGAATCACGCCTCGCATAGCGCTGAAAGTCATCGTAATATGAGATGCTGCGTCCCATGGGAGAACCTGAAATTGAAGAAGAGACAAAATTTAGAAATCTTCGAAATAAAGAGGCTAAGTGCACATAATTGCCAAAAATCCTAAGTGTGCATGTGGCGTGCGAACTACGCGCGTCAGCTACAAACCACTCTTTGATGGAATTGATCGCAAAACGGATGTCGCCTCGATTGCTGGAGAAACAAGCTTAGAAGTGGTTGTGTCGTCTTTAAAAAGATCGTGGGAAGTCACCATAAGGCCGCTCAGTCCTCCAAAGATATCATCACCATCGTGCCCAACGGAATGGGTCACATCAGCAGTGCTCTCTTCAGCACGCTTTACACTCTTTGTAGCAGAACTCTCTTTCTTAGCTCCCTCATGAGCTTCTCCAGTAGCCTTTCCGGAATGTTGAGAAAATTCCTCTTCTTCAATAAATGGGAGAAGATTAGATTTGCCAGATAATCACGCACCGTCAACGGAACTGGAGCATTTCACTAATGAAGCCTCTACAATAGGTTCCTTCGGTGCGAATTCCTTTGCGTAGGCTGGGGCATCTGACGCTTCTACTTGAGAACTGGGGGCATCATGGGACTGAATGGATCGAGAAGAGTGCAAGAGTCCGAATTGGTGCAAAAATTCATCCTTCAGTAAAAACTTAATACTTCTCTCATCGATATCTACGGCACTCAATCTCTCGAAAGTTGATTTGTGGCTAGAATCTTTAGAGGGAGGAGGAAGTGCTGCAAAAGTAAAGAATGAAGTTAGAACTTGACGACTCGAATTTCGGAAGGCTCGGAAATGAAGTGAACGGAGATAGGTAGTCTTATTTCCTACTCTCCAGATACCGTAGAATCCCGGAGGGCAACGGACAAAGAAGAACTGGTTTAAAAACCAGTGAGCGCTCTCGGGCAGATCCGTAATCAGCTTACGGTTTCTTGCACTCCTTACAAGAGTAATGGAAGGGTGATCTTTTTTCCTCCCGAATGAACACAAATAGCAGATCTCCTCGAAGCTTGGAAGGCGGTTAAGCATCCTACTAAACAGTACGCACAACCCGTCAAGATGGCATAGTCATTAGGGTGCAACTGAAATGGAGAGATAGTTAGTCGAAGGAGGAGTGTTCTAAAAAAATCATTGATGGGAGGAATAGCTCCATTCAGACACATTTGACGATTGACTGCAATGAAGCCAGGAGGCGGCCTATCAGCAGTGTCATTTACCCCAGGAAGCAGAGCATCCGCTTCAGCAATGCCGAATTGAATACATAGTTGGCTGAAAGCCCGTTGGTTCAATGTAGTTGAAACTCTTTTCGGAGGATTCTCTAAAGGGTTAGCTATTGGGAAAACCTCATCGGCCCGCTCTGCTATCTCTTCTCGCACTTGTTGAGAAGCCACTATACACAAGGAAATAGATATTCAAATATGAAGGTGCACGTTTCCTAAAAGTGTGAAGTGTTGTGCAAAACTAATAAAATGACAAGCAAATATAACTAGAATTAAACTAGTTGGCATTTGTCGATTATAAAGTTTCAGGGCTTGTTATTTTAAGTATATAACTAGAATTAAACTAGTTGGCATTTGTTGATTATAAAGTTTCAGGGCTTGTTATTTTAAGTCCAAGTACAGTGTTGATGCAAACAGATCAGCTTTAGTTGATTAACTTAGATTTTCTTTAATACTTCACTTGAACTGGCTAATTCACAGCATTTTGTTCACACAATTCCCTTAAGTTGATTATTTTTTATCGACTAATCTGTCATTCGATGTGGACAGTCAATGGTAGTATATTCGCCCTAGTTTTCTGCAAATGTTGTATTTAACAGGTTGTTAGCTTAAAAGTTAATACAAACTATGAAAGAGTGCAACAAGTTCAAGCAGTTCATTCTGGCAGTTCAAGTTGGAAATTCAATCAAGTTCTGTCAAATTCTGGCAATTCATCAATCATGTTCCTACGAGTTAAAGCTATGCTGCGGGTTAAAATTAGGTCGTGTTGATTCTTTAAGTCGTTCACTAAGTTAAGTCGTGCGATTCATGTCCAAACTGCTAAGCCCTAAGTCCCTCAAAGCTCCTAAGTCGAGCACTTCCTAACTCTCCTTAACCCGCTAACTCCTCTTCATTCAATAACTCTCCTAACCCGATAACCCGTTAGCATCTCCACAATAAAATCCGCCATCTCTCCACCGCCAAATCACCCAAGACCGATTCAAATCATCTCAGATCCATCATATATCCGATGCACTGCTGTGTTCTCATGAATTACAACGACAACATGTCCAATAATGATCAAAGATCGATTGTAACATGACTCGTGATGAAATGCGGAACATGAAATTGGAATAGGGTCGGAAAATGAGGGATTGACGATTCGGTGATGGTCGTGGTTGGATAATGATTGGATTCACTTACGTAATGTGATGGTGAAGATGATTAACGACTGGTTAGCTTGAATTCGTCGTCGAGAGCTCGAAGATTCTCCAATGGTTGGTTAGAGTGTTAAAGCAGGTGAAGAGAAGAAGGAGCAACCTAAGAAACTTATATACAGGGGCAATGGAACTCAAATCGGCACGAACGACCTAACTCTCTCATAAGTCGCTCACGACTTACCGACTCAGGATGGCGCGAGTTAAGAGGCATCGAAGTACACGACCTAACCCCTAGGCGTATACTTCGAGGGGCAAGTGTTAACACCTCTCTTATTCACGACCTAGCGACTTATTCGACTCAACGACCTAAGGGAATAAGCGACTTAACTATCCAAGGCATAAATGACTTAACGACCTAAAGCATAGAGTGGCTCAACATGGCACGACTCAACGACTTAAGGAGCTCCAGTGACTTAGCGACCTAGCGACTCAATGAAGGCAATGACCTAACGAGTTAAGAAAAGAGCGACCTAACAACCTAGCAAGCTTCAGGGTTAAGCAGCATGCGCACTGCCTCTTCCATTAGGTCGCTTACGACCTAAGCAAGCCGAGATAACTCATATGGTACATATGCTAAGTCGCACACGGCATACATCTCGTCCAGGATGGCTCCATTAAGTCGCTAACGACTTATGCTACCTCAGGATCGCTCTTAGGTTGCAACTCCCTAGGTCGCTCACGACCTATGACACCACACGACCTAACTCCGAGACTCCCCTATAAATACCCCGCCTACTCCACATTGAAGGGGGGATTTTCTGGATTTTTTCTGGAAGAATTTCTGGAAGCCCATGACTTTGCTGTTTTCACGACTTCTACAACACTTCAAACGCCAAAGACACTTCAAGGAACCTTGAGGAAAGATCAAGTTCATTCAACATGAATTCAAAGAGCTTTTCTGCATCAAAGTTCTAACTATTTGTTTTAATGGTGTTGTGATTGAAGATTTATTGTAAAACTTGTAATCAAGTCGACAATAGAAGAGATTAAGTGGACGTAGGCTTCAGTTTGAGCTGAACCACTATAAAAATTGTTGTCTCTTTACTATTTTCTGCTTGCTTTTAGTTCCCGTACCAACGGGTGGTGCTTTCGCTATATCACAACTCACACTGGGGTGTTAGTGTACATTTTTAGCGTTAACAACTGGAAATTTATGTTCAATAATAAATTAAATAACAATTTAATTTGCAAATAAATTCGAATTAATAGGAATAGCAAACTAAATACACAAAACAACTATAAATAAATTCCTAATCACACCATAAATTAATTTAACAAACATAAGAAATTTTAGAAGTTGTGAGTGGGTTAAAACACTCACCTTTGATTTTAAATCGAATTAAAATCCAATTAAGTCCAAATATGAAACACTCTCAGAATTTGTCCAAATCAGTGTCAAAATGTCCAGATTTTGATACGATCCCACTGCAAGAAACCATGCGTGAAACGGATCTCGTATGTAAAAGATATCGATATAAGTAGTTATATGATTTAAAAATTCAAATTAAAAACAAAATAAACAAGCTTACACTATCTCTGCCACGTCGACGAGCTACTCTACAGGAAAACCCTTAGCACAACTGAACATCATCGAATCTAGGCGCCCACATATACTCGCCGTTGTCACACGCGCTACAACCGATGTAGCCACCATCCGACGCCACCATCGTGACGGCCACCCCAAGTCAACCCACTCCCAAGAGCACCACCCCACCCGACCTCCTCCAACCTTCGCGAGAGCTTAGCCACCGTCGGCGTTTGAAGGTGATTATGTCCAATTCCAATCGACTACGGCACCCAAAGAAACCACAGATGCGAAGCTCTGGTTCCCCTCTACGCGACGCATACCCCCTGATCGACGAATCGTGGAGGATCCACCGTTGAATCTCGACGATTATACATGGAACATCCAGGACTAAATTAAGGGTTTCTGGAAAAATTATGATTCGATTTCAAAAACGAATTGCAAATCTGAGATGCGCTCGTCGAGAGCTTCAAATTGATATATAATTCGATAGGTTTTGAGGAGTTTTATTTTACTTTAATTTTTGATTTGGATTTGCAATTTGGGAATTAGGGTTTGCAGCTATAGGGAAGAGAGAAGCAAATGGAATTGTACATATCGAAATTAGAAATAAGAAATAACCTAGGGTTTATAATGATCTATTTATAGGCAGAGCTAAAAATAGAAAGAATGGACAAGATTGATTTTGACGTTGAACGATAAACACCCGAAAAGCCCATTCTAACTCCAGAGTGAAAATTGGTCATCCCATATATCAAAATAAATGTTTTTGATGATTTCAAATGCAATGGTACAGGTTTCAAGCCCTAATTCCATTGTATGAAGAAATTATGTTAAAATCAGCTTATTTCAATTTTAGGCATTTCGAGTCCGTACGATCAAATGACAAGTCCGATCGCTACTAAACTTGAAACTCTCCAATAATTCACCATTACGGATTTGATTAAACTAGTTTAATCAAAATCCGAGATAGTTACCAAAATGGATATATTTCAAGTTAATTAAATAAATTAATATTAAATTAATTAATTCACCCTTCAATTCAATATTACTTAACTAATAAATTTTCATCATTTTTGATTTCTTGGACATTTACACTATTTAAATTAAATTTACATATCGATTTTAGTGTTAATTATATCAATAATTATAGTGTTCCATTTCAATAATTACAATGTTCCATTTCAATTGCGACAAATCCAATTAATTAAAATTTAATTCCAATAAACTGATTTTATTTTATTTCAATCTTTGTATTCAATCAATTATTGCTCTAATAACATGGTTAAAAATTGTTGATATCCCATTGCATTAATATTTACCATTCTCCTCTTACTTTTTATTAACGTAATCTTTAATTACATTTTATTGTAATATATTCACTTACAAAAATTTCAATTGCAACAAATCAAGTAAACTTGATTCCAATTCTTTTTATTCACTCAATTATCATATTATGAACAGAATTTGCGTTGGTTGCATCTTATTGAGTTAACATTCTTCAATTATCAATTTAGTCTATATTAACTGCACTAATTAAGTGAATTAATTGCAATTGATTTCCAATTAAATTTAATAGACTAATTACATAGGTAACATATAATAATTGTTGCCATTAACTTTTAGTCACACTTGTAAGGGTTTATTATGTTCAACCAAATATTGTAATTACTTACATAATATGGATTCTTTTCGACTACCATAAATTTTATATTATTTCAATTGATTGATTCAATATTTACATTTGTTTTCTTATATTCATTTTATAACCAAGTATAACGTTTATAATAGTTTCAATTGATTGGAATTTTATTCAAATTGTTAATGATTAACTTTAATTGACATTGTTACGTTTCATTTTAGTTATTATTTCATTATTGAATTACAAATTTTATTTCCTTCAAAATTAAATTACCAAAGTCTTATTAAATTAACAATTTTAACTATCGAGAATTACGGGTCGTTACAGTGTGATTGGAAATAGTGTGATTGTGGCCCGTAAATTAGTTAGGTTTGATTGTAACCCGTAAATAAATTATGTGATCTTTTAGCCTAGTTAAATCAAGAGAGGTTACCCTGGACTCAAAGACAGGAGGGTGTATCTGGTGGCCCTGAAATCGAGGTTGTAATATATACATTATATTTGAAAAGAAATCTACACAAGAAATTTTATGCAACTAGATGTAGGGTAACTCCGAACTAGTATAAAATTCTAATGTTTTCTTTCCTTTACATCTTTTATTTACTATTTGCATCTGTATCTAATTTTGTGGTTGTTTTTGTGTTCGTGAATTGCATCTATTTGGATTTAATTTGAAAAGATTTCAAAAAGATTTAAATTAATTAAACACTCTTCACCCTCCCTTTAGTGTTAATTTTGTCTTAAGATCTGTAATCCGCATTTCCTACAACATAAACTTGTGAATGACCTAGGCTCAACTAGAATTTAAAAATAGCACAATACTCTAACTGTTTAGTTGGGAAATTTTATGTTTTATTTCCTATTTTGGACTGTGTGCTCTTGTATTTGTGTTTTCATTTTGTTTTTGTTCATTGAACTTTGTGAGGATCGAATTCACCCTAGAGAGGGGTGAATAGGGTGATATTAATAAAAATTAATGCGAAAATATATATAATAATTATAGCACAGTTAATAGTAGAATAATAAAAGAAGAAATAGAACAACACAGATTTACTCAACTTTGGCAAAACCCTACCTACGTGCTGTCCTCAAGGTTTCTACAAGGAGTTAAGTAGTCAAACACTTACATACGTAAACTTGCAACTCCTGCTAATGACTAACCTAACTCTACGCTCAAAACCCTGCCACAGCCATTGAGTTGCGAATTCTCGAACTACACCACCATAGTTCAAAACCTAGTCACATAACTAGAAAATTACGCGGTTTAAAAAAGAAAATTACAACTAAAAATAAAACTAAACAAAATAAAATCAAAACCTTATTTAATAAAACTTAAGCCCCACACTAAAATAATGTAGACCAACATACTATAATTTTTAACACACGATTAATAGGGTCGTCTCCCTTTCTTCTGTATACTTCGGCCGAACTTTTGTTTGCTTTCAAACATTAGGCTTTCATTGTTTTGAAGCATCGCTTGAAAGGTTGAAGCTCGAATCGTTTGATGTTGCTTCTCAATTCACTTCGATGCTTCTCTGATTGATTCAGTTCATGGCTGCTTCAATTAAGTTGAGATAGAATCGATGCTCTGAGTTGGTATGTGAATTTTTCCCCTTTTAATTCTTGACAGTGATTCGAGTTACAAATTTGTTTTTGATTTAAAAGTAGGCTCTGGATTTTTTTCTCGAACTCGAACGAGAAAATTGCCGACGATGAACTGGGTTTATATAGGGAACGAAGCCCTAATTTATTGTTCATATATTTCTTTCTGAATTTGCCATGATTTTTATCATCTACGTTGAACTTGATCGTATGATCTTGAGATCTATGACTAATTCATTTCGTACTTGTTATTCCATGAATATGAATTCCATTGTTTGAGTCAGTTCCATTCTTTTTCACTTAAGCTCCCATGATTTAGGTATTTTGAATTAGAGATAATATTATCTAATTTTGTGGTAATTGACTGGTTCTTGATTTGCTGGAAATCGATTATGGTATTTGAATTCTCTAAGATTAAATTGGACTTTAAACTAGACTTGATGATTTTTACTTGTTCATGACCCATGACTTGTTCGATTCATGTTAATGGCTTTGACTTTCATCGAACTGGTACACATACGAATTTTGAAATGTCTTTGTACTACTGCAACTTAATATTCTTTGTGCTCTACTTCCTTGTTCTTATTGCTGTTGTTAGTAACTATGCACATACAAACATGTATATACATACATATGTATGTTTGTGTATAATTATTGTGCCTATCTGTAATGATCCAGAATTCTAGATCCCGAAAATCCCAGATAGTTAGGGAAAGAAGAAAAGGATAGAAAAAGAAGAAGAAACACAACAAAGATTCTCACATTCGCAGCGGATCAAAATATAATATCAAATAATAACAGTTTACAAAAGAATTCTGTATCTGTCAAATACATTTATAATACATCAGAGTTACACATATATGCAGACACTGGATATACACAATCAGCATGTCTCGGATATACAACAATATAATACAGCGAAAACACTCCATACGTTCTTGCCATCCAGCTCGCCTCCTGAGCTCCAGAATGTCCTTACCTAAAAATCTATAATACTCGGTCTGACCCGAGCATTACAGCAAAGTAACACCTAGGTCAGGCTGGAAACCAGCGTGAGTAAATCCATCTAACATGGAATACAAAGCATACAACTTATATAAAACCCAAGCTAACTCATATCAATTTACAAATTCACAATTTGTTATAGACATCACTTATTTCACACATCAATTTTCTAAGTGTCGAAATTTAGATTAAATAGTCCAATTCACTTAAATCATTCCATTGCAGCCTATTGATTTTACATATCAATCCATAAAAATTCGAAGGGTTTCGGATATTTTCTAATAGCCGACCCCGGTCTCTTCGAGTCTCACATCACCCTAACCCAAGTTATCCAAATGAAATACACTTCAAACTTTAAATACAGGATGTCACTTTATGCAACAATTCATCATTGATAAATAACCACAATATCCTGTCCGTCCAAACATATGTTACCACAAAATATTTCATATCAGAGATATCAACTCATTCAAGGCATCCAATACCATTCAATCATCCATAAACAAAGCTTGATCACTTCCAAATTAATTAAATTAATTCTAATTGAATTACTAACCTCAATCACTTAGATTCCTTCACTTAACATTAATTAATTTAAAATCAATTAATTAATCATCCCTTAATAATCCATCTTAATTAATCACCCTGGATTAATTATCCTTCAATTACATTCAAGTAATTATCTTTAATTAATTACAAAAATAAATTATTCTTTTTTTTGGCAAGGCCGACGGTTTTATAGTGGACCGACCACTTTTTATTACAACGTAATAAAGTTGAAGTACAGGAGTAAGGTAGAGGTACCTTAACTACTATGATGGTAAGAAATGTAAAAAACAGCACAGGAGTGTGACAGACAAGTCACAGCTACTAGAAATAAATAGCTAGACTAGTTCTCCTCCGAAGAGGAAGAATCACCATCGCACTCATCATCCCAGGAAGGATCCAGAGAACCACTCCCCACACGTCCAAAAAATGGGCGAAAACGAGTAGCAAGTGAAGGATCATAACAGTCAGTGTCAGAGGAGTAAATATAAGATCGATCCCAGGCAGTATCCGCTAGAAGTACAGAATTAGTCTCAGCAAACGAACCGTCCAAGTCAAGAACCAAGGAATCACCAAAAATTTTGTAATAAAGGCATCGTAGGTCCGTAAGATTATCAGATACAAATCTAAAGAAGGAGTTATCCACAGGGTTGAATCTCATACGCGTACTTCGATCAACCCAACTATGTTCAGGCTCAACCCAATCAACGAGAGGCGGAGAGAGCTCCAGCTCAGCAGGGAGAACTGAAGGCAAGACAGAAGGTACTGGTTAATCAGGTCGCACAGAGGAAAGTGTAGGTCCAGGGACAGAATCAGCCGCAGAGACTTTGGGAACCCATTTCCTAAGCGGAGGCCGAGGAAGAGGGATCCTAGGAGCGACGGCAGATACAGCAGAGTGCGAGCAGGCAGAAGCTATATGACCAAAAGAGCGACAGGTGGTACAAATGTCAGGGACCCAACCATAACGAACTCGAACATCCACTACGTGTCCAACAGCTAGCTGAACAGGAATAGTGGAAGGAAGAGGCTTATTGGGAGAAATCTCAATCAGAGCCTTGGCGTATACAAGCTTATCACGCGCAACAGTGTTAGAGTCAAAACATTTCAATTTGCCAACATTGCATGCAAGCCAGTTCAAACCAAGCAACGGTTGCAGAGCAGAAGGAATTTGAGAGAAATAAACCCAAATAGGAATAGAAAAAACTTGTTCTCGAGCACTAGTAACTGCAGAAGGAAGGCTCAGACGCAAGAACACGGCTACGTTCCTCAGGGGAGGAGAACAATAGGTAGTACAGGGAATCAACCAATTTAACTCTAAGACCACCTTGTAGTCTCCAGGCCCTACGACAAACAGCAACCACATCATGAAGTCGATGTTTAGGGTCCAAAAAGAATCCAACAACATATTCTGACCAAAAGTCCCTACCGGCTTGCATTACACAGGGGGGAGGGATCATCACTCCATTTTCCTCAACGATGTCGAAGTCAACTGGTTTATAAACACCCGCATTACGGGGCATGGATGTAAATAGCGAAGACCATGTTTTGGGTACCGATGGGCTACATTCCACAGCACCTGAAGAGACCTCATGGATGGTGCATTGTGTGATAACGGGAGAAGAGTCAGCCAGCTTATTATCTCCAAGAGTTAAATCAATACGCACAGGGTTAACATTGACGTTGTCATAATGCAAAACAGATAAAGTTCCACATGCTGCACCAGAATTGGGGATAATAGTCGAAGAAGGCCCAAGACAACCATCAGCAGGAAGAAGATTCGTAGTGGCAACAGAAGCTTTGCAGATATCAAATGGACCAGACCCCACTGATGCATTGTAACAAGCACCTGGCGTGCAACTGCAAGGATCGACAGTCATATTCAAACTAGTGCCATCACCAGACTTAGTTTCTAAATCACGATCCAAAACCATAGAACCAATTTCTGGTGACCCAAATCACAAGAGAGCTTGGCAGCGGAACAAACTTTCGAACCGAACTTGGGGGGGAGGGGGGGAAAGTGTCGTACCTGAAAGAGGAGAAGACAGAATCACCGAAGAATGACAGGCAGTGTCAGCATTAGCAGCACCCAAGCACAGACGTGTTGTAGAAGTATGGTTGTTAGCATCAAAGGGGGGGGACTCACGGGGTGATTGTAGATCTGGTAGTGCGACATTATCAGTAGTCATAGCTCTAAAACAGCGGCCAGAGCGAGTAGAAGAAGGGGAGTGTAGACGATGAGAGAGAGGAGAGGAGGACATGTAGAGGGTGGGTGAATCGGAAAGGGGAATCACGAAGAGGAAGCTGAAATCACGGGTTTAAGAAATCGCCTGGATTCCATTAAAAGGTGTATAAAGGGTTTTCTTGAAAATAAATTATTCTTAACCAAAAACAGTAATTAATCTTTAATTACTTCACAAATTAATTAACTATAATTAATTACATTAATCCTTAATTACTTATATTAACTAATTTCTCATAAATCACTTATTATTGATTAATTAATCTTAATTAATCAATCTTTAATTACATCATTGATTTTATAAATTAACGATTTCTAATTACATTTTAATTTATCCTAATCTAAATTAATTACATTAATCATTAAGTAAACCACAAATATTGATCACTCTTGATTAATCTCAACCAGTGATTAACTACCTATTTATTTACTTCATTAAATAAATTAATTATTCATTTTATAAAATAAGTTTAAAGAAATTTAAAACCAAATTCATTTTTAAATTCAAGTCAATTTAAAAATGCACTTTAACATTCAAGTTGTTAAAATAATTTAAATTTAAAAACTTTATTTGTTTAAAAACTGAGATTCACTAACTTGAATTCCAGATTTAACTTTGATTTAAAACTTGTTTTAAGTCTCTACTTTACAATTTAACTTTAGTTTTTAAATATCACTATTATTTCTTTCCAATTCAATCTTATTTTTATTCTATAATTATTTCACTTCCAAAATTTACTCTTATATTTCTTCAAAAAATCAAATTCTAAATATTTTGATGACCTGGTGTACCAAAATATATTCAAGCAAACCATAGTATTCAATATTCTAATTATCAATATAATTCATCATAAAATATCAAATATTCATAACACAGAATATTAAATAATCTAAATAATTTTGAGGAATCCAGTTGGTACCCTCCAACCAGTTTCCCTGCATCCAAAGATGTTAGCACAACATAAAATACCAATTCCACTTCGAGGTGGAATGTTGCGGTATATAGGATTTATATAATATCATCCGCTATTATGCGGCGCATAGGGTCTTATCCGCTATATAATGCGAGAAATCAATCATTCCAATATGTACTATATACTACTATATATAATATAGCACATAAAAACAATTCAATCATTCAACCAATTATTAAAATTTTACCATTTAAATTTAAATTAACCCAGATGAGTGAGATTAACTAACCTTCGCCCCTTAAATTTGCAAATCCACTTCATTCTCGATTCGATTCCACGATTATTGACCTTTTATACACATTATATAATTTATTAATATTTGAAATAATCGAACAATTAAATTCCCATTTATAAATTTGACTAACCAATGAATTATTTTAAATTAAAGATCTTACTTTAAACTTATTTCCCTTTTATAAATTTTTTTAACATAAATAACTAAATCAATTTATTAAACAAATTAATCACCAATATACATTATTTAAAATAAACTCGTAGATATAAAATGTGTATATGTGTATATATATATTTTTCTCTTTCTTTTGTGTATATATATACACATTAAAAACTGCCTATACATACCTCACGGTATTTATATTTTCATTTCATTTTTTTTCACCGTATATACAATTTAGTAAAATTAAAAATGACTTATACCTGCACTGCCCCCAGCCAAAGACGTCGCCGCCCTACACATCGCGATTGAGTTCCAGGCGATCGCCTAATGCCGACCTCAGGAGCACGACACTCAAGTCCACCGAGTATCGCCACCATCCCAGCACGTCGCAGCTTCGCCCAAATCGGTTCCACCATCATCTCAAACTCACGCCTCCTTCAAGCATTTCGACCCGCACCTAGATTGAGTTCCTCTGAACCCAAGCCCTAATCTCGAGCTTCCCTAGAAATCGCGTCGCCGCCACCTCGTGCCACCCCTAACCCTCGCGAATCTCCTCCCGAGCGCGCGCGCGAAAACATCGAACCCCCCCAAAGCCCTCCACGCGACTTCGACATGTATTCTTCTTTTTCGATTTCGATATGTAGAGTGGGAAGAAAAAAAGAAACTCGATTTAACAGTGGCCGCCCATTTTTTCTTGGGACAAATTTCAGAATAATTTGTAAAAGGAGGAGGCGGATCTCGATTTAAAAGAACGAAGGTAAGAGGCTTGCTTCAAAAGACAAAAGGGATATGATTTGATTTATCGTGTGAGAAAATCAATTGCGGTTTGGAAGGATGAAAGACAGCTTGACTTGATTTTGACCAGGATAAAAATAAATATTTTAAATTTTAAATCCAAATTATCTCGATAAATGAAACTTAAAATTTCGAATCCCTATCGAGGCGCGCAACTAGGCATTTATAACATTAAACCCCTATTCCGAACACAATGGAAAAGATTTCGATCCCTAATTCGATCGTATGGAGAAGATAGCTTTTTGAACCCAGTTATTAAATTAAATTTCGATTTAATTTTCAATGCGTTTACCTCTCGTATGATCACACAACAACTCCAAATGCTACCAAATTTGAAATCCGATAATAATATAATATTACGGATCCAATGAAACTGGTTTCGTCGAAATCCGAGACTGTGCTATTTTTAAATTCAATTTAAACGATAAAATTTCAAAACTTAACAAAACACTTCCGAATTCAATTTCAGCACTTTTACTATCTTCGGTACCATCAATATAAATTTTACAAACCCTTAAATTATTTTTGATAGGCTTAAAACTCCAGATTCAACATTTTACCCAATTTCTAGTAATTAAATCCAATAATTAAATTTCCAAATAATGGTTATATTTGAAACTTAAGTTACAAACTAGCTTTTAAATATTTAAATCAATTAAATATTCCAATTTAAATTATCCAAAATTGCGGGTCGTCACATTCCTCCCCCTTATAAGAATTTCGTCCTCGAAATTGTTAGTTAAGAAGAATGATCCAATACCCATTACTATTTTTCATAACCAAACAGTTTTATCAACTTGCCATAACATATCTTTCATTAAAGACCCACTATTACTTCAACCAACTTCCCAAAACCTTCCATAGTTTCCAATAACAGTATTTACTCCACTTATTCAAATTTAAATTTAAATCCAAATTTAAATTATCAAAACTTTCTCAAAAATTTTCTAACTCTCTAAATTTTCGAAAAAATTCGCCAACATCTCCTTTGCGCTGCTAGCTCGGTACAACTACAAAATGCCTCTACGGGCTCCCAAATTCCAAAAGAAAACAAAAAGCCAAGTGGCTCAATCAAAAACCCAATCAAATTTCATACAGAAATTTAAACACATACCTTTTTGTTGAGCAACTCAAATTTATCTTCTGAAATCAAAACCAATTTTCCTTTCTCTTTATAATACCTGCATATCCTACTTAGCAATAATATCCAATCATACCTTTTAAAATCATTTTATACATTTCCTTACAGAAGTTTTCATATCTACTTCTATTCAAATTAGTCTTCCCATTTCTATATGAATTTAATTTATCTTCAGCTCTGAATATTGAATTTTATCTTCCATTTATAACCGATTCATATCATTATTTTAAATTAGTTTCATCCACAAATTTATTTCAATTTCAAATTTGAAATCGTTTTGTCGCTAACAAAAAAAAATTCAATTTTTTTCAAAAATTTTCTAATACCCAAATTTTCGGAAAATTTTGGTACAGTCTCCTTTGTACGGAGGAGATTTTGCAACTTGACAAGAGATATAAATATCTATACATCGACCCACACGGCCGAAAAAAAAAACAGTTCATATTTCCGATTTTTATTGCATAGGCGTACCTTTATTTAGCATTTTTAAGCAAGCGGCTTATTATTTTAGTAATTAGCGCGCCCAAATCCTGCCAAACGGCTTCCCGGTACCTGTACTTACTCAATTCAAACATGTAAGTACTAAATATACGAAATTCATTAGCATTTCACTTACTTTCAATAGCTAAACACATGTACGTCATAAACAACATGCACCAAACATTTTCCATGAGCAATTTATATGATTTTAAAGCTAATTCAATTGCTTCCAACCAATTCATATGCCATTTCATTCAATTTTAATGGTTTACATCTCAATTTCTTACTTTCGATTTATTTTTAATCCAAACAAGCTCATATTCAATTTAATTGATCTTAAAATCAATTTATTTAATCTCTATCAACTCATAGAAATTTAATTACCTTCGTTTATGTCAAACGACAATTCATTCTATGCAATTGGATGATATCCATGTAAACAAATAATTACTTAAGTTTTATAACCAATTTAAATTGATTTCGACTCAATTTATATTTAATTCCTTCCATTTTAATTCATTCACAACCATTTTATTTAGCTCGACACAATTAATGCTTTTATACGACTAACCATTCCCAAATTAATTCAACCCAAGCTTTTATTTAATGGTCTACCCTTCCTACTTGAAGTTGAGCTTCTATAAATTTTAAACTTATGTTAATTACTTTAATTTAGTCCAACTTCAAAACTTAAGCTCACTTCATTTGCAAAAATAAATTTTCCTTTCAATTTAACTTGGTTCTATTTCAATCAAATCTCATTTCAATCTACAAATTTATTTGATTAGTTATTATAACTTTAATTTCCAAATTCAATTTATTCACGACTCATTTAATTAATTACAAGGTCATTTTCAATTTATTTCTACCTTCTTGAACTTAATTTGCAATTCAAACCATTTCTGTTTCAATCCAACTTCCTTTTTATTCGATAATATTCCAATTGTATTCAATTTACTAACAATCCAGTCAAATTTAATTTATAACTCAAGTTTTCATTTCCAAACTCCATTAATAACTCCCAATTCAACTTCTATTTAACCAATTTAAATCTTATTAACATACTCACTTGACTAATTTATTTAGCTAACTAGCTTACTCCTTTATTTTAAAATTTTAGAAATACTTTTAAATTCACATGATGCTATTAAAATAGCTTTTTATAAAAATACTTCTTATAACTCGATGTCTCAACCTGTCCATCCTTATTCTCACAGAAATTCGGTCATACGTTGATCAGGCGTAGGACTGAAAATCTATAAGTACTTAGCAGACCCATTTTCAACATCCAGTGAAAATACTTGAAAAATGATTTTATTGAAAATATCGAAAACATTTTTTTTGAAAATAGAGGAAATATCTTTGGTGAAAATGCTCTGGAAATCATCACCCCCATCCATGGTCACAGTTACACCCTGGGTTATGTTGCCATCGTAGAAAAAGTCCATGTAACTGTAGAAACTCTACACCCCTCGATTGCGCCATGGATCCCACAACAGATCATGGTTACATTTCAGGGTTACGTTGCCATCACAACAAAAGTCCATGTAACTGTAGGCATCAACGCCCTCGATTTTCGCTGCCAAAAATGAAACTTCTCCACTCCCACATAGGTCGCAGTCTACCGATGTAAAATCAAACGTAGACCGTTGGCTCTCAATGGCACACACGACTTTCGCTATGGTCTGTAGTAGATCACAGTGACATCGAGTTACACTATCGTCACAACATAACCCAAATGCCTCTATAGGTCTCAGCGCGCTCGACTTTCGCTACACACTACACATAATCCATATGAACTAGTTTTGTCCCGACTCCTCACAGGATCAACTTTAGAACCCCCCTTAGGGTTCAAGGCAGTACCACCCTGTGGCACTCCTGAGAAGCTCATTTCAAGGGAGCGTCTTTTTCCCCAGAGCCATTATAAAAACACTTTATACTATACACATATAGTACTTCCAAATCATACACCTAGTATGAATCTCATATAAATCTCTTTTTCTCAAAATCGATTATCCCAAAATCGATAATTCTCAAACTAGGCTTTCCAAATTCCAATATTGATTTTACCTAAAAATCAAAAGCCTTTACAAATCCAAAGGTTCCCAAAACCTTTTTCCAAAATCCTCATAAGATCCTTTATATATATATATATATATATATATATGTAATTTTTTTAAAACTTTGGATCACGTCAAACTTGTATAAAACTCCTTTTATACATCAAACGCTTTAAAATCCTTTTCTTCCGGCAATAGATTCAACAAAAGAATATTTATCTTATATAACAAAGATATATAACTTTGTTTATTCAAAATCAAATATTCAAATTTGATTACTCTATAAAGTCACTTACCATTTTACTTACTTCCATAAAGTAAATTTTTACCATAGAAATATCCAATTTCCACTTTACTTCATCATATGTTTTGACAAAATAACCTTTCATTTCAAAAACCATTTCACATTTCTTATCTACAAATTTCCAATATCAATTTCATTCAAAGCGTATGATGTACACCTATCATCCATACGCTTTACCAATCTGATCGCTCACTCGATCGCACAATTTCACTTCCGAACTGGTATCGTCCACCCGACTTCCTATTGCGGACACAGATCTGGTTTCTTGATCAGAAACCGTCATTCTCCTTACATAGTCATAACTATGATAGAGAATATCCAAAACCAATCAACAATCCATATCCAGGTTCGCCATCGAAATTCGAGTGAAAAATCCCAACTCGTATCGATAAACTATCTCGAAATTCTGTACTCGAATCCAGATCAAACCACTATGCGAATAGAATAATATACGTACATCCATGTATCTATCCTCATTGATTTATTAGCCAAAACAATTTCCTTTCTATTCACATTCACTTTAATTTTCATTCACTTATTTACAATTGCTTCAATCCCATTTGGATTATCACTTTAATTCTTATCTCAATTGTGTAATTTAACCATAAACAGTTTGCACTCTGACCAGCTTAAATCTAGAAAATAGCTTGAATTTTTTTTAAAATAGTTAAGTGGTTAAAAAATGATTATTAGTTTGTAAAATAACTGTAAAATAGTTAAATAACGATAAAATGGTTGGAAATAGTCAAATAGTTAGATAATTACAAAATAGTTTAAAATAGTAATTAGTTATAAAATAGTTAAAAAGCACTAATTAGTTTATAAATGGTTAAAAAATAGTTAAATAATTCCAAAAGTAGTTATAAAATAAGTATAAGATAGTTTGGGTTTAATAAGAAAGGTTGTATATATAATAAATTACTTGGAAAAATAGATTTGTACTAAAACAATTTATTTTTAAAAATTGTCTAGAGTCAAACTATTCAATTTCCAACCTCCATATCTAATCAACTCAATTTAAATTTTCACTTCCATTTAAATTGACACAATTCCAATTAATTCAAATCAAATCCAATTTGAACTATTTCAATTCAAATTTCAAATTTAAATCATCCCGAATTACATAAATTCGAGTTAGATTTTAAATGTTGATTTAATCCTTTAAATCAAATCAACTTATATCTTTAAACCATTTAATTTTGAATCCAAATTCCGTTTTTAACCTATTTCAAGGTTTAAATAATAATTCAAATCAACACAATATTAAAACAATTTATATTCACTAACAAATACGCGCTCATATCTATTAATACGCTTAAACTCATTCTAGAGTATTACGGATTCAATTAAATGAGTAATCCCCACTAGAGCCAAGGTTCTTGCTTAACCTTTCTGCTCTGATACCAAGTGTAACGACCCAGAATTCTCGATCCCAAAAATCCCAGAAAGTTAGAGAAAGAAGAAAGAGATAGAAGAAGAAGAAGAAACACAACAAAGATTCTCACATTCGCAGCGGGTTAAAATATAATATCAAATAATAATATTTCACAAAAGAATTCTGTATCTGTCAAATACAATTATAATACATCAGAGTTACACATATATACAGACACTGGATATACACAATCATCATGTCTCAGATATACAACAATATAATACAGCGGAAACACTCCATACGTCCTCGCCATCCAGCTCGCCTCCTGAGCTCCAGAACGTCCTTACCAGAAAATCTGTAATACTCGGTCTGACCCGAGCATTACATCAAAGTAACACCCGGGTCATGCTGGAAACCAGCGTGAGTAAACCCATCTAACATGGAATATAAAGCATACAACTTATATAAAACCCGGGGCAACTCGTATCAATTTACAAGTTCACAATTTGTTATAGATATCACTTATTTCACACATCAATTTTCTAAGTACCAAAATTTAGATTAAATAGTCCAATTCACTTAAATCATTTCATTCCAGCCTACTGATTTCACATATCAATCCATAAAAATTCGAAGTGGTTTTGGGTATTTTCTATTACCCGACCCATGTCTCTTCGAGTCTCACGTCATCCTAACCCAAGTTATCCAAATGAAATACACTTCAAACTTTAAATACAGGATGTCACTTTACACAACAATTCATCATTGATAGATAACCACAATATCAAGTCCGCCCAAACATATGTTACCACAAAATATTTCATATCAGAGATATCAACTCATTCAAGGCATCCAATACCATTTAATCATCCATAAGCAAAGCTTGGTCATTTCCAAATTAATTAAATTAATTCTAATTGAATTACTAACCTCAATCACTTAGATTCCTTCACTTAACATTAACTAATTTCAAATCAATTAATTAATCATCCCTTAATTATCCATCTTAATTAATCACTCTGGATTAATTATCCTTCAATTACATTCAAGTAGTTATCTTTAATTAATTACACAAATAAATTATTCTTAACCAAAAAAAGCAATTAATCTTTAATTACTTCTCAAATTAATTAACAATTACATTAATCCTTAATTACTTATATTAATTAATTTCTCATAAATCACTTATTATTGATTAATTAATCTTAATTAATCAATCTTTAATTACATCATTGATTATATAAATTAATGATTTCTAATTACATTTTAATTTATCCTAATCTAAATTAATTACATTAAGTTACTAATCATTAATTAAACCATAAATATTGATCACTCTTGATTACTCTCAACTAGTAATTAACTACCTATTTATTTACTTCATTAAATAAATAAATTACTAATTTTATAAAAGAAGTTTAAAGGAATTTAAAACCAAATTCATTTTTAAATTCAAATCAATTTAAAAATGCACTTTAACATTCAATTGTCAAAATAATTTAAATTTAAAAACTTTATTTGTTTAAAAACTGAGATTCATTAACTTGAATTCCAAATTTAACTTTGATTTAAAACTTGTTTTAAATCTTTACTTTACAATTTAACTTCTGTTTTTAAATATCACTTTTATTTCTTTCCAATTCGTTCTTATTTTTATTCTATAATTATTTCACTTCCAAAATTACTCTTATATTTCTTCCAAAAATCCAATTCTAAATATTTTGATGACCCAGTGTACCGAAATATATTCAAGCAAACCATAGTATTCTATATTCCAATTATCAATATAATTCATTATAGAATATCAAATATTCATAACACAGAATATTAAACAATCTAAATAATTTTGAGCAATCCAGTTGGATCCCTCTAGCCTGTTTCCCTGCATCCACGTATGTTAGCACAACATAAAATACCAATTCCACTTCGAGGTGGAATATCGCGGTATATGGGATTTATATAATATCATCTGCTATTATGCGGCGCATAGGGTCTCATCCGCTATATAATGCGGGAAATCAGTCACTCCAATAAATACTATATACTACTATACATAATATAGCACATCAAAACAATTCAATCATTCAACCAATTATTTAAATTTAACCATTTAAATTTAAATTAAACCAGATGAGTGAGATTAACTCACCTTTGCCCCTTAAATTTGCAAATCCACTTCTTTCTCGGTTCGATTCCACGATTATTGACCTTGTATAAACATTATATAATTTATTAATATTTGAAATAATCGAACAATTAAATTTCTATTTATAAATTTGACTAACCAATGAATTATTTTAAATTAAAGATCTTATTTTAAATTGATTTCCCTTTTATAAAAAATATTTTTAACGTAAAAAACTAAATCAATTTATTAAAAAAAATTAATCACCAATATACATTATTTAAAATAAACTTGTAGATATAAAAATGTGTATATGTGTGTGTGTGTATATATATATATATTCTCTTTCTTTTGTGTATATATATACACATTAAAACTGCCTATATATACCTCACGGTATTTATATTTTCATTTCATTTTTTTTCACCATATATACAATTTAGTAAAATTAAAAACGACTTATACCTGCACTGCCACCAGCCGAAGACGACGCCGCCCTACACATCGCGATTGAGTTCCAGGCGATCGCCTACTGCCGACCTCACGACCACGACACTCAAGTCCACCGAGTATCGCCACCATCCCAGCACGTCGCAGCTTCGCCCAAATCGGTTCCACCGTCATCTCGAACTCGCGCCTCCTTCAAGCATTTCGACCCGCACTCGGATTGAGTTCCTCTGAACCCAAGCCCTAATCTCGAGCTTCCCTAGAAATCGCGTCGACGCCGCCTCGCGCCACCCCCTAACCCTCGCGAATCTCCTCCCGAGTGCATGCACGAAAACATCGAACCCCCCCCAAAGCCCTCCACGCGACTACGAGATGTATTATTTTTTTTGGTTTTGATCCGTAGAGAGGGAAGAAAAAAAGAAACTCGATTTAACAGTGGCCGCCCATTTTTTCTTGAGATGAATTTCAGAATAATTTGTAAAAGGAGTAGGCGGATCTCGATTTAAAAGAACGAAGGCAAGAGGCTTGCTTCAGAAGACAAAAGGGATATGATTTGATTTATCGCGTAAGAAAATCAATTACGGTTTGAAAGGATGAAAGACAGCTTGACTTGATTTTGACCAGGATAAAAATAAATATTTTAAATTTTAAATCCAAATCATCTCGATAAATGCAACTTAAAATTTCGAATCCCATCGAGGCGCGCCTCTAGGCGTTTATAATGTTAAACCCTATTCCGAACGCAATGGAAGAGGTTTCGAGTCCTAATTTGATCGTATGGAGAAGATAGCTTTTTGAACCCAGTTAGTAAATTAAATTTCGATTTAATTTTCACCGCATTTACCTCTCGTATGATCACACGACAACTACAAACGCTACCAAATTTGAAATTTGATAATAAAATAATATTACGGATCCAATGAAACTGGTTTCATCGAAATCCGAGACTGGCCTCGGAAAGCTATTTTTAAATTCAATTTAAACGATAAAGTTTCAAAACATAAAAAAAAACACTTCCAAATTCAATTTCAGCACTTTTACTATCAGCGGTACCATCGATATAGATTTTACAAACCGTTAAATTATTTTTAATAGGCTTAAAACTCCAGATTCGACATTTTACCCAATTTCCAGTAATTAAATCCTATAATTAAATTTCATAATAATGGTGACATTTGAAATTTAAGTTACAAACTAACTTTTAAATATTAAAATCAATTAAATATTCCAATTTAAATTGTCCAAAATTTCGGGTCGTCACACTATCCACTTGGTTTGATGTGACCTTGTTATTGCGTTCATGTTGGTTTAGGCTTGTAGTGCGGTTCCTCTTGAGTCTGATGAGCTTGATATTTTGTTGAGTCTGCATTTTGTATTGATCTTGTTTTCATTTTCATCCCTTCATACTTGAACTGATATACGTGAACTCTTGTTCGTGTTGATATATTGTGCTCATTGGCCTGCACTAGGTGATTTTGTCTACTTCATCAATATATATGCATGTGTATACATACATACACAAATACACACACACATGTGTTTATGTACTATGTATGGTTCCTTGTATTTGAAATCTTGTTGCAGTGTGTTGATTGAGGCTTCATTTGCATTTATGTTGATCTTGTGGATAATGCCAAACTTGTATATATGAATTCTGTTGTAACTTGGTTGGTCATTAAAACTTGATGAAGTTGACTTTTCTGCAGCCTTTTGTTTGTACATGTTGAAGCTTATTGTGTTTGAGACTTGAACTTTAATGTAATTACATGCTCCATTTGTAGTAGAGTCTTGTATATAACTGAATGCATTTGAAACATGATCACCTGTTTGGTTATGGTCTTTGGTTCATGTTTACTTGAGTGCACTTGACCCTTTCATTCTTGAGTCAGGTTCCATATATTGGAGTGTGGTCTTCATAAGAAAATGTCCTTGTGCATTTGTGTAGATTTGAATTTGGAGTCCGTTGCATTGTAGTTGGTCTGAGTCCTAACTCTGGTACTTCCATGTACTTGTGCCATTTCATGTTGTATTGCATCTTGTTCCAATTGCATTGATTTGGGCATGTTGTTTTGGTGAGACTAGAGCTCTGTTGCATAAGTATATAACTGTTCCCGCATCATCCTTTTTACATGTGACCATTTTGACATGTTGTATGTGTTATTCTTTTGACTGGTTTGAACTACTCATTGTTGCATACATACCACTAGTCATCTCCATGTATATACATACATATATGTATGTATATATGTGTGTGATTGCACTTCAGTGTACAGTCTAGTGTACATGTTTTCATATGTGTTCGAACTTGTGTTCACAACTGCTTATATTTGGTTTTCTTGTACTCTCTGGCATCAATTCTTCATGTTGCATCACTGTGCTTGTGTTATTTCTGCCACTTGATCCAAGTCTTGACCCATTTGAAATTTGGTCCGTGTTTACTTCAGTTTTGTATATTGAATTCATGTTGTCTTGTTCTTGCCTCGAGTTTGAATAATCTAGTTTTATTGAAGTATGTATATGATGCAATTTGTCCAGTTGAATTTATGAGCAAGTCATGTTGATGCACTTTATTCTTAGCCCTTGTGCGGTTTAATGTGATGTTTGAACTGGTGTTTTGCATATAGAACCTGATTTAAATCTAGTTTTTACTTGGGTTTGACCTTGTGCTCACATGTCCCTACTATTTTAACACGCAAGTGTATATCGGTGTGCACGGCCTTGTGGCATGTATAGTGATATACCATGCATGTCATAATTTGTTCATGTTGATGAATTCAAAAGAAATAAATGACGAACAACCCAAATAGCTCAGGCAAGTAACATTTTCAGAACACATATTTTATTTGACACTGTAAAATATTTCTTTTTCAATTTTACCGCGTCAATGTTTATTTTGCAGATATTCGGATATGGGAGACAAGCAGGATTAGAGTTAGAGATCAAATACAACTGATGAATGAATGTGGTGAGGTGAAAATGTATGTAAAAATTGTGTATTTGAAAATCGTGTTGTAATTGAAATTGTATTGTAATTCACAATATGTAAATGTATAGTGAGAGCTTAAATTTGTACTATTCGAATTTGTAATAAAATATTTGTTTGAATATGAATTCTATGTTATTTATTTTATTCCATGAATATTTATTTAATTATGTGAAAAATAAAATAGTACAATAACAAATACATTTAAACGAATATATATATATATATATATATATATATATATGTATGTATGTATGTATGTATGTTTATTATCATCAAACAAAAATCATAGGCTATTTTATTCTACAATCTCTCCCTTTTGATGATAATAAACATATTTTAAGATTTTAATTTTATTAAATGTATTTGGTCATTGATGAATTCTATTTGCTCCCCCTATTTGAATGCTCCCTTTCTACAAGAAAGCTCCCCCTTCATATATACATGAAAATAAATAAAAATATGCAATGAACCTAGATGAGAATATGCAAATAAAAAACAATTTGAACTTTATTTTTCAAAACCTTAACTTTTCTTTCCGTCTTCTATTATCAGCAAAAGAGTAATAGTGTTAGGAAAGTAGAGACCAAGTGATAGACATTAATACAACATTAATACCCAATAGAGTATAATAACGACCCAGAATTTCTGTCAATTAAAATTCATATATTTAATTAATTTTAAATATTAATAAGTGAAATTAAACAGTCGAATAATTTATTTTTCGAATATCTGGATTTAATTGGATAATTAAATCAATAATTTAATAGTTGAAATTACAGAAATAATTGGAAATTGGGTTAAATTTGAGTGAAAATGATTTGTAAAATTTTATTTAATCATACTGAAGTTAGAATAACATTATAGAACTTTTAAAATTGAATTTAAAGTTAATTTGCGAAAATTGAATATTTTAATATTTAATTGACGAGTTAAAATAGCCATTTTTCAAACAGTCTCGGATTTCGACAAAATAAGTTTCATTGGATCCGTAATGTGATATTATTGTATGGTTTCAAATTTCGTGTCAATCGGATTTACCGTTTGTCCGGGGCAAGCCAAAACGCATATAAATTAGTTTAAATTGATTTAATTTAAAATTAATCGTTTATTTCCGTAACTCACACAGATGATCGAATTAGCCTTCGAAACACGTTCCATTGTGTTCGGAACGCGGGGTAAACCCTAGAAACGTCGGTCAACGCGTGAGATTTGGAGTTTGGATTTTGGAGTGAATAGTGTTTTCCGTTAAAATTCTATAAAAGGACTTCTACTTTTCTATTTGCAAACCTAATACCCTGGGGTTTCACAGCCGGCCCTAAAAATTCAATGGCTAGGAATTTCGTTCCTTTTCCCCTCAATCTCTCTCAATCCCTAAATTATTTTGAAAACTTTCCAACTAGAAACTTGTAGAGGATTGCAAGTGCTTGAAATCCATACAGAGTTAATCGAAGATAGTGCTATGAATCAAAGGCAATAGGCATTCGAACGTATGCCGTTCATTCACGTTTATCATGGCAAGATGATGACCAAGCGTGGCCAAATTGTAGCCGACGGTGGCTTGCGAGCAAGGCTCCGCGATGACAATACTTGATCGTGTTCACGGCGACGAGGGAGGTGGCAACAATCGAAGGATGAAGGCGTGCTATGGGTTCAAGCTTGCACGTGTTTTGCCTGGGAACGGTCTTGAGGGAGAAAGTAAATCGCGGCCTAGATTTTGGGCTAGAAAAATGAACGGTCTTGATTTCGTAAGGTTTAAAAATAATAAGAATAAATTGTAAATTGAATTATTATAATTTGTATAAACTTCTTAACACGATAACTCTTTCATACGAGGTCGAAAAATTACGAAACGAATTGCAACGGGTTCATTTTGTCGAGCACTACGCAATGGAGCTGGTTTGGAGTCGTTTGGAGCGAGTGAAAATTTTGGGTAAAAATAAACACACGTTTAATTTTATTCGAAATAAAACGCTGAAACTGTATTGAAACCAAGGTGAGAACTTCTCACTCAGTCGAATAGTTTCGATTTAAATTTTAAATAGTTAGTTTTAAAATTGATGATTGTATGCCTGGATGATAAATTATTATCTATTGATTGTTAAAATAGACACTATATGCCGTATATTAAGCGGATGTTATTTATTAAAAACATATACCGCGATAATTCCATCTTGATTGGAATTGGTATTATATATGTACTTGGAGTTGATTTTCCCGCATAATATAACGGATGAGACCCGATTGGGCCGCATAACAGCGGATAATATTTTATAAACCCATACACCGCGATATTCCGTATTGGAACGGAATTGGTATTGTGCTAACATCTATGGATGCTGGGAAACAGGCTGGAGGCATCCAACTGGATTCCTCAATTATATTGATTTATTTACAGATATTGTGATATTTGTTGATTATCATATTGATATATAATGTTTTGATTGTGGTGATTGATATATTGTTGTTGTTGCAGCATTGGCCTATTTTTGGGGTTTTAAAAATATTAAAGTAACGATTTTGAATTCTAAAAGGGTTTTAAAGTGATTTTTGAAAATATATGTTTTATTAAATTTTGGAATTGATTTATTTTAAATAAATAAACGTTATAATTTTTAATGTTATAAAAAATATGATTTTTGTAAAATATAACCGAAATGTGATTTTCGAAATAAATAGTTGATAAATTTTTAAGATGGTTTAAATTGGGATTTTGGAATTATTATAAACGATTTATATAAAAGATTTATAAAATTGATATTTATAAATTAAAATATTGGAATTTTAAAACGAGTTTTTATAAGTGTTAAAATGAAGAATAATTGGATTCCTTAAGTGAATGAAATTTATCGATTTATAAATTGTGAAGTTATAAAATGAATAGATATTGTAAAATTAAAAATTTATAGTTAAATTTACTTATAATATGGATTTTGGCGTGTAAATGGGATATGGATAAAATTTGTGAATAAAGTGATTTTTATAACTTGAAGTTTTTATAATATATAAATGTGAATTCATAAACATTGATTTATAGATTCAAGATCGATAGAATTTGATAAGTAAATTTTTATAGCTTATTAAAGGAGTATATTCATGATTTTGGGACAGTGGATAATTTTTGAATTGAATATGTAAAAGTGTTGAATTTGGTTAATGATTTATATTCACGATTTTGAATAGTGAATAATATATTAAAGGAATGTTTATGGAGTGATCCTTTAAATGGAATTAAAATGATTTGAAGTTGTTTTAAAATGTATTAAGTGTCGAAACCATAGATTTCAACATTTATTGTTGAAATAGACATTTTCGAGAAATAGAAGGAAATAGTGGACTATAACACAGTTGTTATAGTAAATGATTTCCGAAAGGAAATGTTGTATATAGTATTGGGATTTATATATCTATTTTAATTTCGAATCCCTATGCTAGTGATTTTGGGTCGTCGTAACGATGTTTTTCCAACATTCGTTTTGACCCAATCAATGTGTTTGAAAGAACGTTTTTATTAAAGAATGAAATATATACTTAATTTTGATTTAAGTATATTGAATATTTTCCAAGTGTTGAAAATAAATGGATTTGTGAATTACTTATTATTAAATAAGTATGGAAATGTTTTCCAATATGAAATGAATATTTTGAGATTTTATCTTTTTAAGTTAAATTGAAAATGAATATTAGAAGTCGATTTGGAAATCGTATATTCATAGATATTTTGGAATTGTAAATTCATTATGGAATTTATAAAAGAAAGGGAAATTTGATTAAAAACAAACGTTGATTAATTTTTTTGAAGTGTGGAAATGAAATTATGGATTTGGAACGTAAGTTTAAAATAAATCGGTAAGGATTTATTTGATTGATTTAAATGAACCATTTTAAATTTAAAATGGATAAATAATTGGAAGTGTTTCGTTTAAGGAAATCGATTTGAATTTTTTTTCAAAAGTTGTAAAGGTGAAAAGTGATTTGAAATTTGTTTTCAAATGTTGAAGTATGGAAAATATATATCTTGTAGAGATATTTGGGAAAATAAATAATTTGGAAAATTATTTGGAACTTGGTGATGTTGTGCATATCTATTGATAGTTAAATAACCGACTATCAATATTTACCTTTGAATGGGTATTTGTTGTGATTTGCATGAATTTGAATGCCACACTTATTTTTAAAATAAGCGCTCACTATTTGGGTTAGCCGGGAAAGGACCTTAGGGTCGTATAACCCAATCCGAATATGTGATACGTTGTTATGGATTGCATTTGAATACCAGTGTTGAAGACCGGATATTTTTGAACACGGAAGGATTACCATCGAAGGACTCTGCATCGGTTGATCTCCGATATAGAGGTTTTATCACCCTTAGTGATGGGAAGTCCGGACGTGATTAGTGAATATCCGGATTGCAGGGGCTTCTTTGGAAGTGCCTTCAGTTCTGTTCGAGCCCGGAACCGACTTGTATGGATTGTATGTCTGACATTACAAATTGAGATATAAAGCTGATTTCTTTCAAATATATTTCTGTCGGTGGCGGAGAATTTATTCTCTTAGCTTAACACCCTTCTCTGAGACGTACGAGCTCATAGGTTATGTAGTTGAAGGTTATTAGTGATATACTCCCAATCTGGTAGTGTGATATGCTAAGTGCTGTTGAGCATTTGTTGAATCAAAGCAAAGCTTTTTTATAAAGCGTGGATTTGTGGACGAGACTTCGTCGGACCTCACACCCCGGAAATGGTCAAAATAGGAAGGATGCAGCAAGGTTATTAAGGGATAGTGCCCCTTTAGTGTATGTCATTCCTTATCGATAGAGGTGGTATCATGGTATGGAGCCCAAATACTTAACCTATGTTGTTGCTGCAAATTTATTACTTTGTCGTTGTTGGAATCGAGGATCCTCGGATATAGTTCGGTTACGATTGGGGAATGACATAATCGTGTCAGTGGTTACCCAGTTTGAAGGGTAACCCGGCCTTGTGTTGGCAGAGATCTAACCGTAACGTTAGGTTCTCGGGTCGTCTTTCCAGAGGCGTACCCATGTGGCAATGGGACGTTCCTTGGCCTGACCATTTGTTGGAAATCCAAAGAAACAATACGATCTTGTACGGTTTTAGTTGTAGAACCTATAATTGACTATGGTGGTCACCACTGTTTGGATGGTAGCTATAGTAGGCATAAGTGTGAAATGCCTATGCTGGCTAAGATTTATATCTTTAGTTTCGAAATTTTTTCTACAATATGCACTATTAATAATATCCGGTGTTTCTTTTTAATGCGTATCAAGCATCTTTGACTATCATAAGGAGAAATCTCCTCCTATTCTGCGTTTGCATTGTGTGTGTGCGCAGGAGGCCTTATGGTAGTTTCATTTTCTAAAAAGCATTGCGAATCTATTTTAAAAATATCCCTTTATTTGTTTTAAAAGGATAAACTGTTTTAAGTTCTCACACTAGTTCCATGACTGACCTGGAGTTTATTGTTTTCCTTCCTTAACTTTGGGTGACCACTAATTTCCACACGGGCAGTCTAGAGTTAGGTTATCAGGATATTCTGGAATTCAAGAGTTGCTGGAGGCAAGCTAGATGGCATGGCGTATTCACTAGTATATAGTATTTCTTTTCCGCTGTTTGTTGTTGTTTGTTGTTGTACACTCTGATGATGTAATGTAATGTGATGTAATGTGATGTAATGTAATAACTGATATTGTTCTGTTGTATCTTTCTGTCCTGTTCTATCTTTTTCTCTCTTCTTCTATCTTTTTCTTCTTCTTTAACCCTAACAGTACGGTTTTTCGGCCTTCGATTGCTCGGCAGTTGATACAGTGGACGTATTGATGTCGGTTTTGGAGCGTCGAAAAATCGCGATCGTTACATCTGGTATCAGAGCGTATGGTTAAGCGACAACCATGGCTCTGTTGGGTATTACTCATTAGAGATAGAGTCAGTAGTACTCTAGAATGAGTTTGAGTGTAATAATAGATAGGAGCGCATATTTGTTAGTGAATATAAAATGTTTTATATTGTGTTTGCTTATCCGTTGAGATGTTTGCGAATTCTGGTCGGTAGATGGGACGCCATGTTATCGATAAGGGTTTCTAAACTCTTAAACGAGATAAACCGACATAGTATCATTTTAAATTGGGTAAATGGAATGATTTTACCTTGATTATATTTTATATATAAGGAATAATTTTTCAGAATTATTAAAGTGTATATGAATTGATTGTTTGGTTGTTGAATAAGTTAAATGAAACATATTGTAAAAGAATAAATTTATAAGCGATGAATTATAAGTATGAAGTTATAATTAAAATGATTTACAATTGTGGAATAATCTTATATATAATAAGTGAAATTATATAAGAAAAAGATTTATAAATGTGATTTATAATCTGAAAATAAAATTCCAGAGAAGTGTTTTGAAAGGATTTGATATTTTGGAAAATTGTTTTGGAGAAATTAAAGCTCTAAACTCTTTTCGGTCGCTGGAAAATAATTCCAATGATGATCGCGACATCGTTGGTGTTCATTTTCGGGTTTCCAAAAGAGGAATTGCTGCCAAATTGTTTTAAATGAAAGTTGTTTGGAAAATTTGGATTTGGTTTTGGAAATTCAAAAGATAAATTGAATTGGTTTCAAAAATGGTTTTGAAAGATTGAAAAGACTCTGGAATGTTATATATAAAATGATTGGAATACAATTATTAAGTTGGAAAATAAATTGTGAATGAATAAATAAAATTTGCAAGTGCAAGAAAATGAAAGTGAAACAAATTGTTAAAAATGGTTAAACAATTTGGTTAAGAAAAACAAAATCTGAATTTGATAGTGATATGAGATAAAAAATTTGACTTTGCTAAAGATTAAATAAAATTGTCTTCTGAATTGGCATCTGAATTGGATTTATAAGTGGAAATTTAAGTTAAGTTAAACGAATGATGTTTGAAATGGAATATAACTTAAATAATGTTGAATAAAGTTGATTTTGGTATCGAAGTAAACTAATAAGTCAATTAATGAAATGAAGTCATTAATAATATGAACTTGAGTTATATAAATGAAATTCAACTTTATTTGTAAAATGAATTAGCAATTGAATTAATAAATGGATTGAATGTTAATCAATCGAATGTAAAAGAATTGATATGGAATAATGAATGTAAGTGTTAATTCATTAAAAGCTAATGTTATTGGAAGTTGAATAAATTTAATGGAAGTCAATTTAATATGAACCAATTGGAATTAAAAGTGTGGGACCAAATTGAATGTAAATTGAATAAATTTGGTAATGTTGGATATACATTGTTTGTTATATGATTGTTAGTTGATTTTATATAATTCATTAAGTGTTAATGAAATTGAATTAAGGAAAATTGAAAGCTATAAATCAAATTGGAAGTTAAGTGAATTTGATTTGAATGTGGAAGTAAACTAACTTGAATGTAAATTAGTGAATGCAAACAAATTGAAATTGAATATGAATGAATGTTAGTAAATCCAATGTTAATGAATCAAATGTGATTTAAATTGGAAAACCAATTCATTGAATAATAATGAGAAGTAAATTTATATTGATTTGGTTATGGATTTGTTGAATGTTAATTGGATGATAGTTGTTGCATTTGTTGCTTTTGTTGCATTTGCTATGTTGGCACATGTAGTTGTTAGGTTGCTATATGTTGTATATTGATATTACTTCCATATATGCATGTTTCTCATGGTTTGTTGAGTGTACAGTAGGTGCGGATGGCTTATACTTCGCATTTGGAGCTCGCTTTCGTGTTATATTAGTCGTATATGCTCGCTGATAAAATATAAGGTACATATCTCGGATTAAATATCGTACTTTTACACTTTTTTCCCTGCGGGATGCCTCATCACTTGATGAGATGTATATTTGTGATATATATACTGTCATTTTTTTTCGATCGAGCCGCGCAAAGGAGACTATGGCAAATTTTTCCGAAAATTTAAGGCGTTAAAATATTTTTGAGAGAATTGAAATTTTTGAAAACTAAGTATGAATTGGAAACTTAGTAAAGATTTTGTAAGAAGTTTAACTATGAATTTTGAAAAAGTTAAACACTTAAGAGATTTGAAAAATCCAATTTGAATGGTTTGTTTTGGAAAGTTAATGGATTCTGTAACTTTTTCTTACTTGGTAATTTCGAGGACGAAATTCTTTTGAGGGGGGAAGTTTGTAACGACCCAGAATTTCTGTCAATTAAAATTCATATATTTGATTAATTTTAAATATTAATGAGTGAAATTAAACAGTCGAATAATTTATTTTTCGAATATCTGGATTTAATTGGATATTAAAGCAATAATTTAATAGTTGAAATTATAGAAATAATTGGAAATTGGGTTAAATATGATTGAAAATGGTTTGTAAAATTTTATTTAATCATGTTGAAGTTTGAATCACATTATAGAACTTTTAAAATTGAATTTAAAGTTAATTTGTGAAAATTGAATATTTCAATATTTAATTGACGAGTTAAAATAGCCATTTTTCAAACAGTCTCGGATTTCTACGAAACTAATTTCATCGGATCCATAATGTGATGTTATTGTATGGTTTCAAATTTCATGTCAATCGGATTTACCGTTTGTCCGGGGCAAGCCAAAACGCATAGAAATTAGTTTAAGTCGATTTAATTTAAAATTGATCGTTTATTTCCACAACTCACATAGATGATCGAATTAGCCTCCGAAACACATTCCATTGTGTTCGGAATGCGGGGTAAACCCTAGAAACGTCGGTCAACGCGTGAGATTTGGAGTTTGGATTTTGGAGTGAATAGTGTTTTCCGTTAAAATTCTATAAAAGGACTTCTACTTTTCCATTTGCAAACCTAATACCCTGGGGTTTCACAGCCGGCCCTAAAAATTCAATGGCTAGGAATTTCGTTCCTTTTCCCCACAATCTCTCTCAATACCTAAGTTATTTTGAAAACTTTCCAACTAGAAACTTGTAGAGGATTGCAAGTGCTTGAAATCCATACGGAGTTGATCGAAGATAGTGCTATGAATCAAAGGCAATAGGCATTCGAACGTATGCCGTTCGTTCACGTTTATCATGGCAAGATGATGACTGAGCGTGGCCAAATTGAAGCCGATGGTGGCTTGCGAGCAAGGCTCCGCGATGAAAATACTTGATCGTGTTCACGGCGACAAGGGAGGTGGCAACAATCGAAGGATGAAGGCGTGCTATGGGTTCAAGCTTGTACGTGTTTTACTTGGGAACGGTCTTGAGGGAGAAAGTAAATCGCGGCCTGGATTTTGGGCTAGAAAAATGAACGGTCTTGATTTCATAAGGTTTAAAAATAATAAGAATAAATTGTAAATTAAATTTTTATAATTTGTATAAACTTCTGAATGCGATAACTCTTTCATACGAGGTCGAAAAATTACGAAACGAATTGCGATGGGTTCGTTTTGTCGAGCACTACGCAATGTAGCTGGTTTGGAATCGTTTGGAGCTAGTGAAAAGTTCGGGTAAAATTAAATGCATGTTTAATTTTATTCGAAATAAAACGCTAAAACTGTATTGAAACCAAGGTGAGAACTTCTCACTCAATCGAATAGTTTTGGTTTAAATTTTAAATAGTTAGATTTAAAATTGATGATTGTATGCCCAGATGATAAATTATTATCTATTGATTGTTAAAATAGACATTGTACGCCGTATATTAAGCGGATATTATTTATTAAAAACATATATCGCTATAATTCCATCTTGATTGGAATTGGTATTATATATGTACTTGGAGTTGATTTTCCCGCATTATATAGCGGATGAGACCCTATTGCGCCGCATAATAGCGGATAATATTTTATAAATCCCATATACCGCGATATTCCGTATTGGAACGGAATTGATATTGTGCTAACATCTGTGGATGCAGGGAAACAGGTTGGAGGGATCCAACTGGATTCCTCTACTATATTGATTTATTTACAGAGATTGTGATATTTATTGATTATCATATTGATATATGATGTTTTGATTGTCGTGATTGATATATTGTTGTTGTTGCAGCATTGGCCTATTTTTGGAGTTTTAAAAATATTAAAGTAACGATTTTGAATTTTAAAAGGGTTTTAAAGTGATTTTTGAAAATATATGTTTTATTAAATTTTGGAATGGATTTATTTTAAGTAAATAAACGTTATAATTTTTAATGTTATAAAAATTATGATTTTTGTAAAATATAACCGAAATGTGATTTTCGAAATAAATAGTTGATAAATTTTTAAGATGGTTTAAATTGGGATTTTTGAATTAGTATAAACGATTTATATAAAAGATTTATAAAATTGATATTTATAAATTAAAATATTGGAATTTTAAAACGAGTTTTTATAAGTGATAAAATGAAGAATAATTGGAATCCTTAAGTGAATTTAATTTATCGATTTATAAATTGTGAAGTTGTAAAATGAATAGATATTGTAAAATTAAAGATTTATAGTTAAATTTATTTATAACATGGATTTTGGCGTGTAAATGGGATATGGATAAAATTTGTGAATAAAGTGATTTTTATAGCTTGAAGTTTTTATAATATATAAATGTGAATTCATAAACATTGATTTATAGATTCAAGATCGATTGAATTTGATAAGTAAATTTTTATAGCTTATTAAAGGAGTATATTCATGATTTTGGGACAGTGGATAATTTTTGAATTGAATATGTAAAAGTGTTGAATTTGGTTAATGATTTATATTCACGATTTTGAATAGTGAATAATATATTAAAGGAATGTTTATGGAGTGATCCTTTAAATGGAATTAAAACGATTTGAAGTTGTTTTAAAATGTATTAAGTGTCGAAACCATAGATTTCAACATTTATTGTTGAAATAGACGTTTTCGAGAAATAGAAGAAAATAGTGGACTATAACACTGTTGTTATAGTAAATGATTTCCGAAAGGAAATGTTTTATATCGTATTGGGATTTGTATATCTATTTTAATTTCGAATCCCTATACTAGTGATTTTGGGTCGTCGTAACGATGTTTTACGCAACATTCGTTTTGACCCAAATAAATGTGTTTGAAAGAACATTTTCTTTAAAGAATGAAATATATACTTAATTTTGATTTAAGTATATTGAATATTTTCCATGTGTTGAAAATAAATGGATTTGAGAATTACTTATTATTAAATAAGTATGGAAATGTTTTCCAATATGAAGTGAATGTTTTGAGATTTTATCTTTTTAAGATAAATTGAAAATGAATATTAGAAATCGATTTGGAAATCGTATATTCATAAATATTTTGGAATTGTAAATTCACTAGGGAATTTATAAAAGAAAGGGAAATTTGACTAAAAATAAATGTTGATTGAATTTTTTGAAGTGTGGAAATGAAATTACGGATTTGGAACGTAAGTTTAAAATAAATCGGTAAGGATTTATTTGATTGATTTAAATGAACCATTTTAAATTTAAAATGGATAAATATTTGGAAGTCTTTCCGTTTGAGGAAATCGATTTGAAATTTGTTTTCAAAAGTTGTAAAGGTGAAAAGTGATTTGAAATTTGTTTTCAAATGTTGAAGTGTGGAAAATATATATCTTGTAGAGATATTTTGGAAAATAAATAATTTGGAAAATTATTTGTAACTTGGTAATGTTGTGCATATCTATTGAGAGTTAAATAACAGACTATCAATATTTACCTTTGAATGGGTATTTGTTGTGATTTGCTTGAATTTGAATGCCACACTTATTTTTAAAATAAGTGCTCACTATTCGGGTTAGCCGGGAAAGGACCTTGGGGTCGTATAACCCATTCCGAATATGTGATACGTCGTTATGGATTGCATTTAAAGACCGGTGTTGAAGACCGGATATTTTTGAAAACGGATGGATTACCGTCGAATGACTCTGCATCGGTTGATCTCCGATATAGAGGTTTTATCACCCCCAGTGATGGGAAGTCCGGACGTGATTAGTGAATATCCGGATTGCAAGGGCTTCTTTGGAAGTGCCTTCGGTTCTGTTCGTGCACGGAACAAACTTGTATGGATTGTATGTCTGACATTACAAATTGAGATATAAAACTGATTTCTTTCAAATCTATTTCTGTTGGTGGAGGAGAATTTATTCTCTTAGCTTAACACCCTTCTCTGAGACGTACAAGCTCAGAGGTTATGTAGTTGAAGGTTATTAGTGATATACTCCCAATTTGGTAGTGTGATATGCTAAGTGTTGTTGAGCATTTGTCGAATCAAAGCACAACTTTTGTATAAAGCGTGGATTTGTGGACGAGACTTCGTCGGACCTCACACCCCGGAAATGGTCAAAACAGGAAGGATGCAGCAAGGTTATTAAGGGATAGCGCCCCTTTAGTGTGTGTCATTCCTTCTGGATAGAGTGGTATCATGGTATGGAGCCCAGATACTTAACCTATGTTGTTTTTGCAAATTTATTACTTTGTGGTTGTTAGAATCGAGGATCCTCGGATATAGATCGGTTACGATCGGGGAATGACATATTCGTGTTAGTAGTTCCCCAGTTTGAAGGGTAACCCGGCCTTATGTGGGCAGAGATCTAACCGTAACCTTAGGTTCTCGGGTCGTCTTTCCAAAAGCGTACCCATGTGGCAATGGGAAGTTCCTTGGCCTGACCATTTGTTAGAAATCCAAAGAAACAATACGATCTTGTACGATTTTACTTGTAGAGCCTATCATTCACTTATGGTGGTCACCACTATTTGGATGGTAGCTATAGTAGGCATAAGTGCGAAATGCCTGTGCTGGCTAAGATTTATATATTTACTTTCGAAATGTTTTCAACACTATGCACTACTAATAATATCCAATGTTTCTTTTTAATGCGTATCAAGCATCTTTGACTATTATAAGGAGAAATCTCCTCCGATTCTGCGTTTGCATTGTGTGTGTGTGCGGGAGGCCTTATGGTAGTTTCATTTTCTAAGAAGCATTGCGTATCTATTTTAAAAATATCCCTTTGTTTGTTTTAAAAGGATAAACCGTTTTAAGTTCTCACACCAGTCCCATGACTGACATGGAGTTTATTGTTTTCCTTCCTAAACTCTGGGTGCCCACCAATTTCCACAGGGGCAGTCTAGAGTTAGGTTATCAGGATATTCTGGAATTCAAGAGTTGCTGGAGGCAAGCTGGATGGCATGGCGTATTCACTAGTATATAGTATTTCTTTTCCTCTGTTTGTTGTTGTTTGTTGTTGTACACTCTGATGATGTAATGTAATGTAATGTGACGTGATGTAATAACTGATATAGTTCTTTGTTTAAAGATTATTCATTTATCTATTATATGTTGTTCCGCTGCGATTGTGAGATTCTGATGTTGTTTTCTATTTCTTCTTCTTCTTTTTTCTCTCTTCTTCTATCTTTCTCTTCTTCTTTAACCATAACATTTCGGTTTTCTGGCATTGGATTGCTCGGCAGTTGATATAGTGGACGTATTGATGTCGGTTTTCGAGCGTCGAAAAATCGCGATCGTTACAAGTATAAATGTTAAATTTCAATAAAAAATCAAGCAAAAATCATAAATACTCTATTAGACGCATATTCCACTTTAGAGTGATAGGTGTGATGTAGGCATATAAAACCATATAGTTGTATCTATTTATGGTATATTTATATCAAGAATTTAAGTACTTACTAACCATGAATAATCGATAAAACTTTTAAATGAGATTAGTAGCATTCCCAATTAAAAAAAACGATTTTCATGCATCTTCTAACCACGCATAACCATAGTGACTTTTAAATGGGATTAGAATCAACTTGTCTATTTAATAATCAGTTTTGATTTGTGTTCCATACATGCATAACCATGATAACTTTTAAATGAGCATGAAAGCACATAATCAAATATTCCAAGTAATTCACCCATGCATAACCGTGAGGACATTTAAATGAGAGTGAATAATTTGGATGTTTTTATTGCTAATCAATTAAAAAAATAACTAATTTTTCGTTTAAAATACCACATTTCGACATACTATATTGGATTTTAGTGAGTGGTGGTTGTCAGAAATATGATAGAAATAGAGATGGGCATGGAATTTTTGCCAACAAAAATTATTATATATCTTGTTTAAATTTTTAAAGAAATTTACTAAATATACTTTCTCAAGTCATAATGTATGATTATATCACCACTCATCACATTTTTTTTCAGTCACTATTTTCTTTTTCGATAATCAGTAGGGAGTAAGATTAGTTAATGTAGTCATTTAAGATCAAAATCAACAATAAATATAAAATCAAATTTCTAAAATGTCTAATCTGAAACGAAGTCAAAAGAACTATTTTCTAAAAGGGGTTTATAAAAAAATGTCAGCTAATTGAAAATCAGTTGAAATGAAAAATATATAGATATTTTCTTTGAAAATGATGCAACTAATGAATGTCTCAACATATAACATGTTCCACTAAAACTTTTTCTATCAACTATGTTACTAATGTATTCTGCATTTGAATTCCCCTTTGACTCAAAGTTATCATAGACCAAACCGTGAAGTGTGCGACAAATACCTTATAATCATTTTAAATCTTTTAAAATGAGATCATTTGGATATGATTGAAAACGTATACATAAACAACTAGTGAACATAGTGTCAGATCTAGAGAAGCAGTAAGATAAACAAATATACCCATGTGTATCAAGAGTAATCATCAACCAATAAAACAGCATCATTAGTCCAAACAAATGTATATGAACTAGTTCAAAGATTCTAGAGGTACTTACAGTGCTCTTGGCATAAAAAGATAATTGGGCAATAATTTTGCATAAATCAGAATCAAAATCAACGTTCATTTCTTTATCACATAACTGGCTGATTTAAATCAGATTATGGTGCAGATTTTCAACATTTAATATATCATTCAAGATAAACGTATTGTTACATATTTTACCTTTACCAATAATTTTTTGTTGTTGCCCATTGTGATTCTGCGACCATTGTGCTAGGCTAAGGAACTTTGATTTGTCGCCACTCGTGTGCTTGGAACAGCCAGAATCCAAGTAACACTATAGTTGTTCCTTAGCCTGCCACCACACCTACATGAGGAAAGATTTTTATGACCTATTTGTCATATAGATCAATGATTGTTAGCGACAAATGATTTTTAAAAATAAGTTCGCGCAGACCCAAGAGAATTTATATTTGTTCCTTTTGGCACCTAGATTTGTTTGACTTTAAGGTATTTTATATTCGTGCCTTTTGGAACCCAAATTGGAATGGTTTTCACGTGTTTGGTTTATACCAGCAATTGTTGTGATTGTGTCCAAATTTTCTACAAATCGTGCACTTGGAGTTGACATGATTATTTTCACTTCTAACTCTTTCAAATTGGGTATACCCAAGTCCTTGTCTAACATTTTTAACAGTTTGTTTCCTTAATAGCATATTTAGTGATCATTCTCCTTTGGAGAATTTTCCTGACGTTGTAGACAATTGTTGGACTTGTGTTTTGAGAGATTCATTTTCATTCAGTAATTGAATTCACTTTTTAATAGAATTTTCTCTCCTAGTATTATTACTTTCTTTCATAATCATCATTTCATTTTCAAGTGATTTAATTTTAATTTATGATTTTTTTATTTCTTCTTCAAATGATGGACACTTATCGCACTTAGGGCTCTTGTTTCGATAGTTTTTAACCAATCGATCAAGCTGTTTATTCAATTCTATCGAACTTTCTTTTGATTCAAGTTTAGCGAACTTCTCCCTAAGCCGTTCAAAACAGCCATTTATTTCATGAAAATATATAAGTAATTTTGAGTGAGTACGTTTTGATACCTCGCTTGGCTCGTTATCATCATTTTCAGTTGTTTCTCCTTGAAGACACAAATCTTCTTTTCACTCTCACAGCTAATGCTTTTATCAGCTTCATCAGTTTCATCCCAAGTAGCTGCTAAACTTCTCCTTTTCGGTTTCTTTCGTTGGCTGAGTCGATTCTACAGACAATTTGGCTTGATATGACCTGGTTTGTTACAGTTGTGACAGATGTTCTCCTGCTCTTCTGAGTTATCTAGGACTTTTACTATTCTGCTTTCGTGACGACCCAGAATTTTGGGCAATATCAATTTAATAATCTGAATTAAAAATTAAATTGATTTGATAATCGTCTTCTATAATTTTAAATTTAATTTGGCAAATTTATTCTTTTAAAAACAAATAAATATATAACTGGTAAAATTTATCTTTTTAAAATCTAATAAAATAATTTCTATTTATAATATATATATATATATATATATATATATTTGTATATGTTGTAAATAGAAAAGCTTGGTTTGACATTTAATAAATAAATAAAATCATGTTTTTGAATTCTAATATATTTTAGTAATTTGGAAATTATGTTTAAATATAATACAAAACGTTGCAAATATTATTTAAATAGTCAACCATATGATTTTAAAATACTTAAGCTAAATATTATTTGTTTAAAAATATATTTGCTTAAATTTAGAATTTAAATAAGGTTAACATAAAAGTTTATTTTCTTTTTAAATATTACTTGATAAACATGATTTGGAAATATATATAAGTTTAAAATACAATTTACATAGGATCATTAATTCATTTAGTAGTATAGGTAAATTATAAATAAAGAGATAATTTCTTTTATAAATTATTTTAAATTAGCAAAATTTTTATTTTCAAACAATAATAATAATGTGTTGTCTTTATAAATAGATTTTAAAGGAAATAAAATTGTTATTTTCAAATTTACTATATTGTTATATATATAAGTTGATTTTGAAATTAGATTTTGACGCAGCGGAAAATAACAAAACGATATAGATAGATGAAAGTAGCAAACGGTGGATTGAAGATACTGAAATGCCCAAATTCGTTGATCACAAAGATACCAAATTCTAGCTATCTTCGACACGTTGATCGCGCACGATACCGTGAAGGAAGATCTACAATTCTTCAAACGTTGATCAAGCGCACTTGATACCGTGAATTGGCTTCAACAATCATTGATTCGAGCGCACTCGAATAACCGAAAGTGGAGATAGGAGATTACACTCAACTACCAATTTAAGATGAAAGCACACAGCAATCAAACAAGAATTTTATTCAACAAAAATCAACAACCCCAAAATGTACAACACACTCCCTATTTATAGCATTCCACAACCGGTGCCTTAAGTCGTACACGACTTACGACTCATCACGACTCACGACTCACGACTCACGACTCACGACTCAACCCCTTTACAACACAGTACACCGTCGGGCGACTTATCTACATGCCGACCTACGACTTATCACAACACATGTTACAGCAATTACAACATATACATATATATATACAACGCCTAGGTCGTATACGACTTAACGACTTACGACTCATCAACATTACAACGAAATCACACCTGACCTATCATAAGTCGTCCACGACTCATCACATAAAGACCACATGACTCAACAACAGCGGCACTTAAAAACAAACGACCCAAAATACAAACGACTCAAGACACAACGACTTAACATAGGTCGTGACTGACCTACTGAAGATAACCCGGCAGCGACTTAGCCTTCAGCGACTTAAGGCCTTCACGCGCTTCATCTTCATAACGTCCTGATGCTTTAGGTCGTCACCGTGTTAAGTCGTAACCCGTTAGCGACCTAGAGAATAACTCAAGTGTTGCCTCTTCCTTCAGCCGCTTTCCATTTGGTCGTAACCCGTTTGAGTTAGGTCGTGAACTCGGTGCAACTTCTCCTTCTGGGTTCCATTTAGGTCGGAAACGACTTAATTTTTCCTCCCTAGGTCGTGGGCGACTTAAGTCTTCACCTTGCTTAGGTCGTGAACGACTTAAGCCTTGGAAAATGATAACTTGTAATTCTTCGACCCTGGTCTGAGTTGCATCAGATTTTTAAATTTAATTTGAATTTGATTTTAGATTTAAAATTTAAATTCAAAGGATAGATATATTGAAATATTTCAGATTCAAGAATATATGTATAAGGTTTTATTTTGTGTATAATTTGTTTTATTATATTTTTTTAAAGAAATTTAAATATATACATTTAAATAAGGTATAAAAGTTTTTATTTACATTTAGTAGTAGAAAAAAAAATACATTAAGGACAAGTGTAATTATATAAGGCTTTAAAATAACATGTGTTACAAGATTAAAGTATGTGAATGACAAATATTAATAAAATGTACAAGTGTCCTTTTAATTTTTGAATTTTCTTTTAATTTTTAATAAATCGCATTTTTCACTTATATAAACATATGCTTTCTCACCTTCCATTCTTTTTCTATTTCTTTTCTAAATCTAAGAAAATTTTCAGCCTATAACAGTTTCAAAATCAAATCTGAAATCCACTTCTCAAATAAAATAACTCAAAACAAATTCTATAATCTTCCTCAAACTTGTACAAATTCCTCAATGAATCAAACACCTCTCTAACCAAGATCAAACTTTTAGCCTACAGCACCTTCAAATCTGAAGCAAGCTTAGAGAAAAACTTCACCTGTAATTCAGTCCCAAAATCAATATATTCTTTACAAACCAAAAATGTGAATCAAAGTCTATAATCTCATTTTCAAAATCTATAATTCACATTGCCTCAAACCAGAGAATAAAACCCTGTAATTCATTTTCAAGATTTAAACCCATTAGCCTGCATCTTTTCAATCATGAATCAATTCATTGATCCTGTATGCATTCTTCAGCAAGTTCAAGCATTTACAACTAGATCCAGTAGTAAGCCTTCCAATTTTAATCAGCAATTCAGGCTTTTAAACATTTCCAGCAACTCAAGTTTAAGTTTTCAAAACTGTTTCAAAAGCAAAGCCTCTATTCTTCATTTGTCTTCAAGTATTTAAAAACAATTTAAAATATGAGACTTGAACTTGGATGCATGAATGAAATTTTGAAGTAAATAGTTTGAAATAATTTGCGTGTATGCTTAGATTTGAATGTATGTGTGTACATTATGTGATATGTCTAATGATCATCTCTGTTGTTTACAGTATTCCTTTCATCAATAAAAGAATTCATACCTGCATATATATTTGATTTTAGGCTAGAATCTGAGAATAGAAATTGTTTGTAAGTATATAAATTTAATTTGAAAAGTAGTTTTAAATAAATGTATGATGTATTTATTTAAAAATTGAAATCTACAGGTCTAATCATGTAATGGGCTAAAATCAAATGTCCAGAATTCGTGAATCAATTATATAACATGATTCAAGGTTGCAAACGATGAATTTAGAAACCAAAATCATAACTTTTAGTTTAGTATTCTCTATCATAATTGAAATTGTAAGATTTTGGGGTTTTCACCAATATCTGGCGATTGGCATGGTGGAATTCATCGAGGTTGCGGTCGAAGCTGTCTGAAGGTCTGACGACTTTGGCAAAAATGAGTTCGTATTTTATTTTTGGCTGTGGTAGCCGGAATAGGGTAAACTAGGGTTTTTGGAGGTAGTTATGTCACGGCTAATGGCGAGGTGATTTCGTCCTAATTGTTGCATCGAGTTCGATCACAAGGCAAGGGATCAAGGCAAGAAGGTGTGGTGTTTGTCTAGAAGGATGGCCGGAGTTTCCAGTTGCCGTGATCGTCGTGGTGATCCAGTTTTGTCAAGGTGGTTTTGTGAGAAATGTGGATTACGGATCTTATGGCTAGAATTAACACTAGAGGGGGGTGAATAGTGTTAATTAAGAATTAAATAATCTTTTTAGATTTATGTTAATTTAGACACCGATGTATGCAATATACAGACACAGATATGATCACAGAAACAAACACAGATGCAGAAATAAAATAAAAGCAGTGAAGGAAAGAACACACCAGATTTTATACTGGTTCGGAGTTACCCTACATCCAGTCCCGCAACACAAGTACAGATTTCCTTTCAAAAGCAATTGTACAATTACACCCTCGGTTTCAAGGCTACGAGGTACACCCTCCAGAATTTTGATCCTCTGGGTAGAGATACTTGATTTCCAGGCCACAAGTTTACCCAATTGGTTTACCAAGGCTAAAATCACACCTTTTCTTTCTTGATTGATTTTCAAGGCTATAATCACACCTTTTCTCGCTTAATAGATTACAAAGAAGTCTATAACTCTGAATAGCACTAAGAATCTTGTAGAGAGAGTGATATAGAATCAAACTAGAAGTAATCGAGTTCGATTCAATGTTAATTTCGGCAGAGTAATGATAAGAATATGTATTAAGAAAAGTGGAAGAAGAAGAAGAGGAGTGAAAAACCAGAAAATCTGATGTAAAATTCGTTGAAACTAACCCATATTTATAGAAGAACAATTGCCATGTCCATTCATGAAGAGTTATGGCGAATAGACACTTCTTTTGAAATTTAAATTTTGAACTCAACTGACACCATGTCGACATGGGGTATATAGGCATGTCGACATCGCATAGCATTTTTAATGTTTTGATTTTCTTTGAAAATAACCTTTATCTTATATTAAAACTAATTTAAACTTTACAAATATATTGAATATAATTAAAATTCATAAGTAAATATAGGGAATAATATATATAGAATTTAAATCTAATTTTATATTTCAAATCTAAGTATATTTTATAAATATACTTGAATATAGTTAAATATATTACATTAAAAGATAGTTTAAAATTAGGAGTAATTTGACTTTGAAATTAAAGATAATTTTGAGGCTAAAATTATTTTTAAAATTAGGATAGAGGGTTTTGAATCTTTTAAAAGGAAATTTTTGAAAACATTTTGAAAACAGGATATAATTTTGAAAAATCATTTTGAATAAAAAGTTAGCGGATACAAAACAATGTTCCACTAGATTTTTTGTAACAACCCGATATTTTCAACCATTCGCATCCGCAAATGTCGGACTTGAATTGCTCAAAGTACCGCGTTGTAAATAAAATTTGGCAAATCTCAGAACATACAGTAAATAATAATCATAGAACACAAACACAGAGTAAGAAATGCAGCGGAAGTAAAAGAGATAGTAGTTCATGAAGCTACTATGCAAATATATCGGTCTTACATAAAATACAACAGAAGAAATAAAGTACAACAGAAGTCTCAAGATGATAACCAAGTACAAGCTGAATAGAACAACAGAACTGGAATAGATAAAACTAGATAAGCAGATAATCTCCAGCGATTCCAATCTCCAGAAGATGGAATTCAAATCTGTGAACAACTCAGACTGACCCGAGCGTAAATAAAAATACAAACACTCGAGTTAGGACAATATATACTTATATAATGTGAACTAACTCAAGTGAACTGTAATAAGGTACAAGTAACTTAAAAGATGCCTGGGACCGCCCATCCTCTAAGGATCTGTTAAACTATTTACTATGTAGTAATATTACGCTATTATAATAATGTCTACAGTAAAATAAACTTACTTTTAAATAGCGTTCCGGGCTACCCATATCACCCTTCACACATAATAGTCCCAGTAGTCTATCCAATATCATGTTATCTCCAGATCGGAAACAATCAGAGGATACCACACAGGCTATGGGAGAAAAACAAACTCGTAGTAAAGGCTCGGTATGGTAGGTGACATGGCACACAAGGCAATGCCAGGGTAGATATACCAATTACGCACACGGACTGGTGGTAACGCAGCGGCCACATACGCCCACCTCGGAACACACTCCCATATCAAAATTGGAGGATGGCCATCTAATCAATCACAAGTAAGAGTATAGTATCGAAGGAATGTGTCCAACCAGAGGAGCTACCCCTTTTGGCCCAAGATCGCTCCTGTTTTAGCCACCTTAAGCCAACTCACGGGAGTCGGGTCCACGTAAATATACCTCAAGAACGTCGCCACCATCCTATTTCATTCTGGAATCTCCACCGCGTACACGGTTGTTAAAGTGGTTTTCGGTATCGACAGAGAGTATGCTAGATATCCGATCCGGTCTCTTTGCCAACCAATCGTTATTATAACCTGCGGTTATAACTTTTAAAATAATATTTATACTTCAAAATAGAATATCATTTCAAATCCAAATCTTTATCAAAATAAAGATTAAATTAATTCAAACCATTTCAAAACATTATATCTTTCCAAAACTTCCTGCCAAATCATTTCAGTATATCAAAATATCATATCTTTACAAAACTTCATTTCCAATTATTTTAATATATCAAAATATCATATCTTTACAAAGCTTCCTTTAAAATCATTAACATATCAAAATATCATATCTTTACAAATCTTCATTTCCAATCATTTTAATATATCAAAATATCATAGCTTTACAAAACTTCATTTCCAATCATTTTAATATATCAAAATAGCATATCTTTACAAAACTTTATTTCAAATCATTTTAATATATCAAATTATCATATCTTTACAAAACTTCATTTCCAATCATTTTAATATATCAAAATATCATATCTTTACAAAACTTCAATTCCAGTCATTTTAATATATCAAAATATCATATCTTTTCAAAACCACATTTCAAATTATTTAAAATACCATTTCAACACACATTTCAAAATAGTTTATATTTCAAACCAAATTACTTCATTTTAAATCATAAAATGGAGTTATTATATTTAATAATTAAATTATTAAATTTCCAAAATTTTCAACTATCAAAGTTCATTTATTCACTTAAGTTTATCAAAAAGGTGAAAATTCACTTTTCGCAGCATTTAGAAAACGCTACGGAAAGTTACATTCAAAACAGTTCAATTTAACAAAAGACAGCATTTTTAGAAATCCTGTAATAGTGTTTACTTAAATTTCAAATAAACTTAGTTAAATTCAACAATTATAGCACTTACAAAAATGCTTTAATAGCCTTTAATTCAATTTAGCTTTTTAGTTCATTATCATCAACTACAGCATTTACAAATGCTGTAATATCATTTACATTGCAATTAATAGCATTTCAAAAATGCAGTTAATTAACTTCAAATATTCAATATAATTTCACAACCAATTATATTTTTATTTAAAACATTTTTAACTTATAAAATCATACATTTCACATTTATAAACATCATTTAATTTTCCTTAAGTTCATGATTTTATAAAGTTAAATTTCCATTCAAAAATCAAGATTTAATAAAATTTCACTTATTAAATTTCAAAATTCAATTTTAAATTCATTGAATTAAATTTCAACTTAACTCTTAAGTTTAAAACTTCAAAATATAACTTAATTTCAATTTTATTTACTTAACTTAAAATTCACTTTTAAGCCAAATTCACAAATTCCCATTTTGGTTATATTTTCAAAATCTCAACTTAAATAATCATTCATTTCACATTTTAACTTTATTCAAAAATCATTAATATATTATAAAATCACTTTAAATTCATTTTAAATTCAGATTATCATAAATTTATCATAATTTCATATTTAATTTAATTTCCAATTATAATTAAATCAAATTTTCAAAATAACTTACATTCAAATTTTCTAACTTTTCCATAATTTATTTAACTTATAAATTTCCAAAAAATCAATAATACTTTACAAAAATTATTTTTAATTAATTTTAAATCAAAATATTATAATAATTAAATTTCTAAAATATGTTAAAATTTTTAGAAAAACATATTTTAAGTACGGGCCTGTATATAATTTTCTACGCTTGGTAAAGAGATAAGGGTAATATATCATTTCAACCCGTAATTTACAAAGAAAATCCAGGTTTTATCATTTCAAACCCGCAGTCCCAAGTAAATGAAAATAACTGAAAGTCATTCAGGCCTATCATTTCAGGCCATAACGATTTTTCCTTATTCTAAAGTCTGTTTGGGTATGTATCATTTCAACCCATAGTGATTCTAATCTAAAGGGAACTTGTAGTGTGATAAACAGATATAAATGAACAGAATAGCATCATATAACAGTAACAGGTAAGATGACAGGTAAATTAACAATTTAACATCATATATAAACGATCAGAGGCAGTTATAACATCACATAATAGTTCTACACATTCAAATGGTGTCAATTCATATTTGTATAAATGTCTAGGGAGATTTACTCAGCTTTTTGTGCTGGAGTTAGCGATCAAAACACACAGAATAGATTCCAGAAAACATGACAAGCAGGATACATTATGACTTTTGATTTGAATGAATTGAGAGCCTTGATATTTATCTTGTAGACTATAACCAAAACAAGACAATATATACATAAATATTTAACACAAACAATGTTGAAACAATGAAGATAAGAGACAACAAAGGATTGAATGTTTTTTCCTTGCTTTCTACACTTGCTAGCACGGCTTAGGGAATGTTTTGATTGAGGTTTGGACATGTTTTGGGTCTGTTTTGGACCTAAAAAGGCATGGCTACACGGCAAGAGCAAGGTGGAGGTTACAGGCATGAGAATACAAAGGAGGGTCTAGGCTTGATAGTGTAGTCTTGGTGCACCACAAGGCTCGTCTACATGCATTGTTTGGCTCGGCTCTTCATGTTTCAGATCTGGAAAGAGGATGAAGTGATGGGTGGTGGTCATATCAAGGTGGTGGTGGAGAAAAAGGAGGTGGCCAAGGCAATCTAAGGTGATGTTGTTGAAGTTTGGCTCGGCTAGGTATGGTTTTAAGGGTTTTAGCAATGTTTTGTGTGGATTTTGATCAAGTGGAGTGCATGACCAGTCATAGTCAAATCTGAACAGAGCCTGAGGATGATGGCTAGGGGTGTACACTTGCGGGTGGCGGCGGCTAGAGGTGTGGCCGTGGCCAAATATGGAAGGTATGGTGAAGTATTGGTTGACAGTGCATGGATTCAAGGAGTTTTGCACTGTTTTGATGATGTCTGCTCAACTTTGTGTTCATAGTTTAATTTGGATAGAGGGGTGGGGTGTTTGGCCATGGATGAGAAGGGGAGGGAGATGGTGGAGCTGATGGAGAAGGGCTAGGCCAAACAAACAAGAGGAAGAGCAAGCAAAAATCAATAGAAAATAAGAAAGAAAAGATGAGATAAAGGAAGAGAGAAGCCATGACTTACCATTCTCTTTTGGCCATGAATTTTTTTATGATGGAGAGAAATGTTTTCACGTGAATGAAGTGAAAATAACACACGGCTATGGATGAGAAGTGTATGGCTATCAATGAATGCAAGAGTTAGAAAATGAAAAGGTGGGAAAACAAAGAGACTTAAGCAACTAAAGAGTCACAAAACCTTTCATATTTCTTTTATTCATTTTGAAATTTATAAATACATATAAAACTGATAAATAAAGATAAAAACTCAGAAATTAAAATAAGTGTATAAAATAAATAATTAAATTTTAATTAAATAGGATTTAAATTAAGAAAATGGCTTAAAATGCAAACTAGTCCTTAAAATTTGAAAATAAATTCAAAAAGCTTTGAAAAAAATTTATTATCACTATAAAATATTCTAAAACAAAATTTTGAAATAAAGTAATGTTTAAAACATATTCAAAGTGAAATAAATAGTTTAATTTAGAGAAGATAGAAAAGAACTAAAGAAATTGTTTAAAATTGAAAACAGGGCCTAAAATTTACAAATAGAATATCACTAGCCTTATGAAATTTCTATTTAACTTTAAAACAAATAAAAGGTCAAATAAAATGAGAAACAAAATAAAGTAGGAATGAGAATAAATAAGTTCTTAAGAAAATATAAAGATAAATAAAGAATTACTTTAATTATTTGAAACTAGGAATTAAAATTATAAACAGAATACAACTGACATTTGAAAATGTCAATAACACTTTTAAAATGTTTAAAACCAAAATATATTCATAACATGTTATATAACTATATAAATATAATTTAGAACATTACATGACCAAATAAAATATTATTTGTACAATTTAAAATAAACCATTTTGTTAAATACAATAAATTGCACACAATAGTTAAAAGGACATAACTTCCACATAATAAATCAGATTTCAACGAAACGAAGAGAAGTGTTCTTAAAATTTTATTTACTTTCATAACAAAAGATAAAATTCAAAATTTCAAACTTTTAAATTTTAAATTTAAAAGTCAAAGTTTGACTAATTTGACCAAAATTCACATTTTTTGGAAATTAAATTTATACATGTTTGGAATTCTAATTCACATCAAAATCAAAATTCATATTTAAAATAACAAAAATTAATCACTCAAAATAAATAAAATAATTTTTTAAATCAAAAATTCAATTTAAACATAATTGCAAAATGCAGGGTTGTTACACTCTCCCCCACTCAAAACTTTTCGTCCCCGAAAAGGAACGAGGTATGGGAAAAGCACATAAAAGATATAATGAAATAGGATTAAGATAAGATGACAAGAAGATTAAAATGATACCTGATAACTATTGTTATAGGTATGTTTAACAAGGTGGAGATGATCTTCAAAGATTCTCCAGAATCAAAACACAAGCACAAAAAAGATCTTCTATAATCTGATTCACCCTTCCCGTTTGACCGATGGTCTGTGGATGGAAAGCAGTGCTCAGTTTCAAAAATGAGTACCGAAGATTATCAAAGATTATAGAAAGGTTTCTAAACGGAAAAAATTATAGAAAATGCCTACACCAGCTTGAAGCAAGATAAGGAAAATAAGGACAACCAAAAGTTAGTTTGGAAAACAAAATAAGATAATAAGTTAGAAACCATGGAAATTTCAACTTAAATAGATAACTATTTTTTTACACAAGTTAAATAAATCTTAACTATCTCAAATTTTATTATCTTATCTTCTAGTCATCTTAAATTAACAATTTCGAAGATCATTGATTTGAAAGAAAAAAAATCATTCATTATACTCATAATGTACCTAATAAATTTAATTCTTCTTTATTCCTACTTAAAGTTAAATTTATTCCTCTCAATATATTTTATCATTTATGCCCTTTATGCTTACTCTTATTATAACCGCTTTAATTTATTGTTAGTTCCATTAACATCATTTTATATTGTAAATTATTCAATTAACCTTTTATTCTATTTACTCCTGTTAATCATTTTATTACTAAAATGTAAGTGTATAACATTTATTTTAACCATTCAAATTTTATTAATAAAATCTTTTTACATTGTATATCATCCAATTACATTGTTAACTTCTATATAATTTGGGTAAGTTATATTTAAATGCAATTGAGTATTATACAAATAAAACTTTCTAATTCCCTCATCTCAAGTTTGAATCATTTATCCAAATTTTTGATTTTCTTTTTATAACTGAAATTATTCTTCAAGCTAAAATTTAAGAACTAAATTTCCGATTACCTCCAAACCATTTGGAGATAAGTAATTATATATACATAATATGTCAAATCAATTTTAAATCATATATCTATATATATTATAAATCAAGTCATATTTCAGAAATTTCAATCAATTAAATTCCCAAAACAAAGCTGTAGCAAGACTACAGAATGGTCTCTTCACTTCCAAACTCGAAAATGAACATCGATGATGCCGGGGTCATCACCGAAGTTATTTTCCAGCGACCAAGAGAAGAGCACTATTTTTTTTTACTTTAAAATTCTTTGAAAACAATTTTCTATTCGAAATTACTTTAGATAATGTAACCTTTTAAAACTTTAAACACAAGGTTTGAAACCATCGAAAATTAATATCTCAAATTTCTTGTTTTAAACTTATTTCAGTTCCCAAATCCATTTATAAACAGCTATTTATAAATTCATTTATAGAACAATAAATGATAAATCAAGTATTATCATTTCAAATGATTAATTTAAATCAATTTATTAAGTTCCATAAATTTATTTATATAAAAAATTATTTCATTAATCAAATTTTAAAATAATATTGTGTCAGTTTGTTCTGTCAAAGTGTTTTAGAAATCCTATCGATAGCATTGATCAGAAGAATCAATCGGAAACCAAATCAACATCAACAACTCAAACAACACAATATAAAACAAAACATTAATGTTGATTTACAAGTACAATTCAAAATGTTTGGAAGATAGATTGGAACAAAATACAAGATGATTAAATAACAAAATAGGGAGGTGGACAAGCTTAAATAAATCGCGGGCAACCTTAACCGGGTCAACCGTGACTTAAAGAATAAGATCGATGTGGATTTTCTATGGTAAATCTACATTCGATCTCAATAGATAGAGTTTGGAATAACAAAAGATATTAGCATCTAAACTAAGGATAGATATAAATCTCATGGTGAATCGATGCTAATTGTACAGGAGTTTCCCCCTTTACAAATGAATTTTTGAGATTGGAGGGACCGCCAAATGACTATAAAGCTCATTCGAAGTGGAGTTATGGGATACTCCAGAATCAAAAGGAGATGAATAGTGAGGGACACGAATGAATTTTGGAACCGCAGGGAACGTTCCAAAATTCAAATGAAATTTGAACCAAAGAGGAAGAGATTCAAATTTGTATGAAAGTGATTTTGTAACTAAATTTACCATACATTCTAAGTTTGGCCTCAAAGCCAAAGCTCTGATACCAACTGTAACGGGCTGCGTCAGTGGGGTAACGCCCACCGTAGCATACATTGGTACATGTGTTCTTCCTTTACGGCCAGCCTCTCGACTACACCACCAACCCCCACGGGGACATGTAAGAGTAAGAGACAACCGTTCGCTACCAAACCAGGAAGCGAGAACCCCCAATCATGCTGCATCCTCCAAGTGCAATGGCAGACACACATGTCGGACTTGAATTGCTCAAAATACCACGTTGTAAATAAAATTCGACAAATCTTAGAACATACAGTAAATAATAATCACAGAACACAGACACAGAGTAAGAAATGCAGCGGAAGTAAAAGAGATAGTAGTTCATGAACCAACTATGTAAATATATCAGAGTTACATAAAATACAACAGAAGAAATAAAGTACAACAGAAGTCTCAAGATAATAGCCAAGTACAAGCTGAATAGAACAACAGAACTGGAATAGATAAAACTAGATAAGCAGATAATCTCCAGCGATTCCAATCTCCAGAAAGTGGAATCCAAATCTGTGAATAACTCAGGCTGACCCTAGCGTAAATAAAAATACAAACACTCGAGTCAGGACAATATATACTTATATAATTTAAAGCAACTCAAGTGAACTGTAATAAGGTACAAGTAACTTAAAGAATGCATGGGACCACCCATCCTCTAAGGATCCATTAAACTATTTACTATTTAGTAGTATTGCGCTATTATAATAATGTCTACAGTAAAATAAACTTACTTTTAAATAGCGTTACGGGCTACCCATATCACCCTTCACATATAATAATCCCAACAGTCCATCCAATGTCATGATATCTCCAGATCGGGAAACTATCAGAGGATACCACTCGGGCTACGGGAGAAAAACAAACTCATAGTAAAGGCTCGTATGGTAGGTGGCATGGCACACAAGGCAATGCCAGGGTAGATATACCAATTACGCACATGGGCTGGTGGTAATGCAGCAGTCACATACGCCCACCTCGGAACACACTCCCATATCAAAATCGTAGGATGGCCATCTAATCAATCACAAGTAAGAGCATAGTATCGAAGGAATGTGTCCAACCAGAGGAGCTACCCCTTTCTAACCCGAGATCGCTCCTGTTTTAGCCACCTTAAGCCAACTCACGGGTGTCGGGTCCATGTAAATATACCTCAAGAACGTCGCCACCATCCTACTTCATTCTGGAATCTCCATCGCGAACACGGTTGTCAAAGTGGTTTTCGGTATCGACAGAGAGTATGCTAGATATCCGATCCTGGTCTCTCTGCCAACCAATCGTTATTATAACCCGCGATTATAAATTTTAAAATAGTATTTATACTTCAAAATAGAATATCATTTCAAATCCAAATCTTTATCAAAATAAAGATTAAATTAATTCCAAACCATTTCAAAACATTATATCTTTCCAAAACTTCCTGTCAAATCATTTCAATATATTAAAATATCATATCTTTACAAAACTTCATTTCCAATCATTTTAATATATCAAAATATCATATCAAAATATCATATCTTTACAAAACTTCCTTTCAAATCATTTTAATATATCAAAATATCATATCTTTACAAAATTTCATTTCCAATCATATTAGTATATCAAAATATCATATCTTTACAAAACTTCATTTCCAATCATTTTAATATATCAAAATATCATATCTTTACAAAACTTCATTTCAAAACATTTTAATATATCAAATTATCATATCTTTACAGAATTTCATTTCTAATCATTTTAATATATCAAAATATCATATCTTTACAAAACTTCATTTCAAATCATTTTAATATATCAAATTATCATATCTTTACAGAATTTCATTTCCAATCATTTTAATATATCAAAATATCATATCTTTACAAAACTTCATTTCCAATCATTTTAATATATCAAAATATCATATCTTTTCAAAATCACATTTCAAATCGTTTAAAATACCATTTCAACACACATTTCAAAATAGTTTATATTTCAAACCAAATTACTTCATTTTAAATAATAAAATGAAGATATTATATTTAATAATTAAATTATTAAATTTTCAAAATTTTCAACTTTAAAAGTTCATTTGTTCACTTAAGTTTATCAAAACAGTGAAAAATCACTTTTCGCAACATTTAGAAAACGCTACGGAAAGTTACATTCAAAACAGTTCAATTTAACAAAAGACAGCATTTTTAGAAATGCTGTAATAGGGTTTACTTAAATTTCAAATAAACTTAGTTAAATTCAACAATTATAGCACTTACATAAATGCTTTGATAGCCTTTAATTCCATTTAGCTATTTAGTTCATTATCATCAACTACAGCATTTACAAATGCTGTAATATCATTTACAAATGCTGTTAATAGCATTTCAAAAATGCAATTAATTAACTTCAAATATTCAATATAATTTCACAACCAATTATATTTTTATTTAAAACATTTTTAACTATCCTAAAATATCAACTATCCTAAGTAAGAATTCACAATAGTATTTATAATTAAAACACATATAAGAATACGAGTTATTTATTACGTATGAAGTTGTATGTACATGAACTTTTAGAAAACATAAAGAAACACAAACAACAATGGAGAAGAAAGAAACTATTGTGCGTTATAAAACATAGGAGATCTATGAATCGAACATTTTGGATAGTGAAAACAGAAGTTTCCACGTTGTTCGATAAGATTCCCATTCTTGTCAAAACACACTTCTCCAACACACACGACTTGGTCATCATCCTCCTCGTGCGCTTCTTCCATGGGTTCTTCTTCTTCTTCTTCCTCGCTAGCCTCTTGTTCTTGATTGAGTGAAGAGTATTCATCAATCAAGATAGGGTTGGCCTGGTCATCCATTAGGAATTTTTGTAAATTCCTAAGAATCTTGCCTTGCCATTCCTGTTCCTTTTCCATACGAAGTTGAGTCACTTGAATTTCAGTCATCATCTGAAGTACATCCTTCATAGATTCTTCCATTTTAGTCACACGAGCGAGAGTAGTACGTTGAAATGGACCGATGTAGGAGAGGGAATGAAAAGGTTGATTTTATGTTTGATTTGGAAGAGGAGGCCATTATTTTATTTATTTCAGAAGATAGATTGAAGAGAAAACAGAGAGAATGAACAAAAATTCGAAATAGAGAAGAATATATAGCTAATTATTTTGAATTTTGGTGGGAAAACTTCAAAATTTAAAAATGTTGCATGTCGACATGGGTATATGGGGGATGTCGACATGGTCCTTTTTATTTTAACTATTTGAATTATTTTAATATTAATTATTAATTATACTTGTTATTTATATTTTATATTTCAGTTATAGAACAAATACCTAATTCTCTTCATAATTTAGTAAATATTTATTCATTTAAGGTTTTTGTTAAGATATCAGAAATTTGATTCTCAGATATACTCGAGAGTAACTACTTCCTTACTTATATTATCTCTGAGAAAATGATGTCCGATATCAATATGTTTAGTTCGAGCATGTTGAGTGGTATTTTTTGATAAATTTATCGCACTTGTATTGTCACAATAAATTGGTGATTTTGAAAATTTTAAACCAAAATCTTTTAAGGTTTGTTGCATATATATTACTTGAGAACAAGCCAAAGTAGCAGAAATATACTCCGCTTCAGTTGCTGATAAAGAAACTGTGTTTTGCTTTTTACTAAGCCAAGAAATCAGAGAATGCCCCCAAAAAGTGATAAGTCCCGCTTGTACTTTTTCGGTCGGATTTACAACCAGCATAGTCAGCATCACAGTAAGATATTAAGTCAAAAGAATCATTTTAAGGGTAGAATAAACCATAATCAGATGTTTGTTTAACATATCTTATGATTCATTTTACGGCTTTTAAGTGGATCTCTTTAGGTTGGGATTGATATCTGGCACAGAGACAAACGCTATGCATGATATCAGGTCTACTAGCAGTAATATAGAGTTGTGATCCAATCATTCCTCTATATAGTTTTTGATCTACATCTTTCGAGAGATCTTCTTTACTAAGGTACTCATTGGTTGCCATGGGAATGGGTTTTCCACTCGCAGTAGTCAAACCAAATTTACTAATTAGGTCGTTAGCATATTTTTCTTAACTAATAAAGATACCATTATCTAATTGTTTTATTTGTAATCCTAAAAAGAAATTTAATTCACCCATATTACTCATCTCAAATTCTTTTGTCATTATTTCAGAAAATTCTTTATTCATTTCAAAATTAGTTGAACCAAAAATGATATCATCTACGTAAACTTGTACTAATTGAATATCATTTTTATTTCTTTTAATAAAAAGAGTATTATCTACTTTTAAATTCATTTTAGGGAGACCTCTTACTAGATCATGTTTTGACAGTCTAAATAAGAGTTTGAAATTCAAATGCCTAAATTTCTTGTGCCAAATCCAAGGGTCACTTGTATTTGCCAACAAACACAGGTTATCATTTGAAACTTTCATACTAAGAATATAAATATTCTTTTTACTGACTCCCTCAAATATAACGGTTGAATTATTATCTTTAATGTGACATTTATCTTTTTCAAATTTAATTTCATATCCTTTATCACATAGTTGACTTATACTTAGCAGGTTACGTTTCAGATTCTTAACTAGCAAAACATTTGTAATAGTAGGTGTTTCAGAATTACCGACTTTGCCGATGCCAATCACATATCCTTTTGAATTGTCTCCAAAGTTAACCAATCCTCCGTCTTTATATATTATATCATTCAGTATATCTGGATTGCCAGTCATGTGTCTAGAACATCCACTATCAAGTATCCACTTGTTCTTTCTGATCTGCACAATTTGTCCGTTGTGTATTGATTCCTTAACACCCATAAAGCATGATTCCTGCACATCAAACAATCTTGGTAGACAACTTGAATTTGAATATTGATTATATGCAGACTCAAGAAACGATGATGGTTTGAATGCTTCTAAACTAGTATTAACAAATATAGCCATTTTAAAAACTTTTTCAAAAATCAGATTATGAAACTTTGAAAATCTTGCTCTGATACCAATTGTGAGAAATGCGGATTACGGATCTTAAAGCTAGAATTAACACTAGAGGGGGGTGAATAGTGTTAATTAAGAATTATTAAATCTTTTTCAATTTATGTTAATTTAGACACCGATGTATGCAATATTCAGACACATATATGATCACAAAAACAAACACAGATGTAGAAATAAAATAAAAGAAGTAAAGGAAAGAACACAACGGATTTTATATTGGTTCGGAGTTACCCTACATCCAGTCCCGCAACACAAGTACAGATTTCCTTTCAAAAGCAATTGCACAATTACACCCTCGATTTCAAGGCTATGAGGTACACCCTCCAAAATTTCGATCCTCTGGGTAGAGATACTTGATTTCCGGGCCACAAGTTTACCCAATTGATTTACCAAGGCTACAATCACACCTTTTCTTTCTTGATTGATTTTCAAGGCTAGAATCACACCTTTTCTCGCTTAGTAGACTATAAAGAAGTCTATAACTCTGAATAGCACTGAGAATCTTGTACAAAGAGTGATAGAGAATCAAATTAGAAGTAATCGAGTTCGATTCAATGTTGATTTTGGAAGAGTAATGATAAGAATATGTATTAAGAAAAGTGGAAGAAGAAGAGGAGTGAAAAACCAAAAATCCGATGTAAAATTCGTTGAAACTAACCCCTATTTATAGAAGAACGACAGACATGTCCATTCGTGAAGAGTTATGGCGAATAGACACTTCTTTTGAAATTTAAATTTTGAACTCAACTGACACCATGTCGACATGGGTATATAGGCATGTCGACATCCCAAAGTATTTTTTGATATTTTGATTTTCTTTGAAAATAACCTTTATCTTATATTAAAACTAATTTAAACTTTATAAATATACTTGAATATAATTAAAATTCATAAGTAAATATAGGGAATAATATATATAGAATTTAACTCTAATTTTATATTTTAAATCTAAGTATATTTTATAAATATACATGAATATAGTTAAATATATTATATTAAAAGATAGTTTAAAATCAGGAGTAATTTGACTTTGAAATTAAAGGTAATTTTGAGGCTAAATTTATTTAAAATCAGGATAGAGGGTTTTCAATCTTTTAAAAGGAAAGTTTTGAAAACATTTTGAAAACAGGATATAATTTTGAAAAATCATTTTTAATAAAAAGTTAGCGGATACAAAACAATGTTCCACTAGATTTTTCGTAGGTTCCATCCTACTTAGGGTTCCATCCCTTTAACAGGCTCGAAGTGGATTCCATACCATGAATAAATTGGATTTTAAGATGCCAGTGCTTTTCTATGAGTTTTAACAAAATTCCAAATAATAAAAAATACTTAACTTTGAAATCTTGAACTCTTGATAATCTTGATACTCATGAGTCTACTATCATGATATCTTGAATCTCTATACTGTACAGTCTTCTTTCTTAGTACCTGAATGGTTAAATCCTGCATATACATATATATCTAAACTTATAATGTTAGTATTTATATTTTATAAACTATATTAAGGTTGTCATCATCAAAACCATCATTTCACGGACTAACAGGTTTTGGGTTCTGTCGTCATCAGGTTGTTCGTTTTCGGTTGGTTGATGTTTGCATCGATCTAAGGGTTCATACGTGATGATGAGGTGATCGTCGACTTAGAGGCGTCATTGGTAGGGTGGCAGTGACGTCCAGACTACCGTACACGTGAGCCGTGCACGTTTGAATGTCAGGTGTTGATGGATGTTTGGGAAGAAAGACTTGTCTCGGGACGTGCTCATGTGATTTGCGGTGTTGACTCGAAGCAGTTGAAGACGAGGAGTTGCTCGTGTGTTGTCTCATGAATTCTGGTGTTAGGCGGTCGATCTTGTAGCCCAGGTTGTTAGTTCAGAGTAGCAGTACCTAGATTTTCTTTTGGCAAAGGAAATCTTAGTAATTCAAGTTTTGAACTAAACTAAAATGAGTTAAAGGGGTGAATCAAAATATAATTTGTTTCCATAGAAATGAAATGAATGATTTTCAAGGGGAAGTTTATAAACAAGTTTTAAATGCAATGTGTTAAACAAGTTCAAGGTTTTAAAGTTTTAATTAGTTCAAAGATAATTGTTTAACAAAGTTTTTATATTTTAAAGGGTTCTAAAAGATATGATAAATAAGTTCCAAGAATACCTATTTATCAGAATTTTATTTAGATAAATTTGAAAGGTATTAAAATATTAAAATTAAATGTTTAAATTGTTTTGTTTTAAAGAAGTTATACACTTTCAATTATAAAATTGATTTCAAAAGTGATTTCTAATAAACTATAATGATGTAAATTAAGTATTTAAAATTAAGATAAAAGAATTTATCTTAAATTAATTAAGGTTGTAAGTTAATTAATTAGGGTTAATTAATTTGTAATTGAAAATCATTAATTAAATAAGTGAAGATTATTAATGATTAGTAAATTAATTAATCAAGTAATTAAAGATTAATTAAGTTTCAGTTAAGAACTTAATTTATTAAGTAACTAAAAATAAATTAATTTGTGATTAATAATTAATTAATTTATAATTAATAATGGTTAACTAAAGTATAATTACTTAAGAAAGTAATTAAAGAATTTTTAATAGTTAATGAAGATCATTAACTTGAGATTATTAAATAATTAATTAATGTGATTAATTTTAAATAATTAATTAGATTAATTAATTAGGATAATCATTTGTGGAATTGTTTAAGTATAATTACTTAATAAAGTAATTAGAGGAATTAATTACTTAGTGTAATTAATTAAATTAATGTGATTGGGTTTAAATTAATTAATTGGTTTAATTTATTTAAATAATTATTGGATAATGGGTTAAGTAAAAGTACCTGGTGTAATTTATTAAGCATAATTACTTATTGAAAGTAATTAGTAATTAATTACTTAGTGTAATTAATTAAATAATTAATTAATAAAGTTATCTGAAGATAATTAAGTGATGTAATTAATTAAGGATAATTAATAACTAATTGTAATTAATTAAGGTTGATTAATGAATAAAGATTAATTAAGAATTAATTATTAAATATTAATAATAATTAATTAAGAAGTAATTAAGGGATCATTAATTATTGTAATTAATGATGTAATTAAGGTTGATTAATAAAGATTAATTAATATATAATAAATAATTATAGAGTAATTAATTAATATAATTAATTAAGGATTAATGTAATTAATTATAATTAATTAATTAATGAAGTAATTAAAGTTTAATTACTGTAAATGGTTAAGAATAATTAATTTGTTAAATTAATTAAAGGCTAATTACTTGAATGTAATTAAAAAATAATTAATCAAGGACGATTAATTAAGATGAATGAATAGATAGTGATTAATTAATTAATGGTTATGTAAGCAATATTTATGTGATGAAAGTAATTAATTTAAATTATTTTAAATTAATTAGAATACAAGTAATTAATTTAATTCATTTTAAATTAATTAGAGATAGTGTGAACAATTAATCCTTGCTTATGTATGGATGGATGATATTGATTGTCTTGAATGGTTTGAGATCTTAAATATGAGATAAGTGATGCTGTGTGACATGGATGCTTTGGTTGAAGTGTGATGATAATGCGAATTATCTATTTGTGATGATAATATGGATTATCTACTTGTGTGATGAGGTGAATTATCTATCTGTGTGTATATAGATAATGAATTGAATTTTTTAAACTTTAAAACAACTTGGACCTAAAAGATGGCGTTTTGGATTTTGATGAGACCAGGATCGGGTTTCCAAATTTGGATATCCGAAAACCACATCGATCCAAATTAACGATAGGTCGTGAATCTCAAGTGAAGATGAAGATTCAGAGGGAAAGGGTTATCGTCGTTAACTCTGAGGGTTATTCCAAAATGAGTATAACGAGATAATGCCTTCGGTTTCGTTCGAACCCGGAACGAACTTGATGGATTGAATGCTTTCAGAACACCGTCAGGTGGACGATGAGCATTCTAAGATTGATGTGTTCTTTAAAGGTAATCGCAGCCTCAAGCCTCATCAACCGGGAATGGCTAAAACAGGGGAGGTGCAGCAGGGCTAAGTGGATAGCCCCCAAGTAGGACAAGATTTTCCCCTGTCTAGAAGTCCCTTTTTATTCGGCTGTATGGGCAGTTGGGTCGCGGCCAACTGCGGGGTTGTCTTGTTCGGGACTATCCAGTAAGGGATGGTTCCGGCCTTGTGTTGCAGGGGATTTAGGGTGGATCCTCGGTATGGTGATCTAGGCCCCGTACTGTGACGGGCGGTACCCCAGTGGCCCTGCTATTGTATGGAATCCAAACTCCAATAAGTGTTGTACGTTTTAGTTGTGCCCAACTATGTTGGAATGTGAGATGTAAGCATTGCAGCGATTTCTATATTTTACTTGAAAACCCTAGACCCTATTATAATATCACTGGATTTCCTATCAAATGATTTGTTTAGCGTAAGGTAAAAACTTACCCATGTTTATGTGTGGGGAGTCTTACGTGATACCTTTTGTTTCAAAGGTTTTTCAAAGTTAAGCAACTTTAACCCGTTTACTCACACCATACCCATGTCTGACCCAAGTGTTTATTTTCTGTTTTATTAAACTCTTGGGTACTCATATTATGTATGAGTAGTCGAGGGACTCAGGCTAGCTTTGACAAATTTTGGAGGAGCAAAGGAGCAGAAGGCTTCAGCGTTTGTAGATAAATAGGTGGTTTCGCTGTGTTGATCTCTGAGTCGTTTGTTTAAATTGTATCTTGTGTTGTAATAACTAGACATGTGTTTATAACTGTCTAGTATGTGATGTATAAGTTGTGTAACTTTGATAGATGTTGTATACTATGTAATATTTATGTGATTAATGTAATTTATTCGTTCCGCTTTTGAGATTCTGATGTTGTTTCTTTCTTTCTTCTCTATCTTTTCTCTTTTCTACCCCTTTCTTTCTTATTAATGATGCGTCATTCTGTGGAATGAACGGCAGGTCATTACAGTGGTATTAGAGCGCTAGGTTGAGTGAATACCTAGGCTTTGGAGTGATTTCCTTCTTGAGAGAGCGTATTTGTAATTTTAATGTATATAAATATATATTTATTTCTACTTATTGATTGGGTTACCTGTTCGAGTTTTCCAATATGAATTCTAAAGGTAGATGGGGTAGTGGTGTTGTGTAGCATGGCTACCAATGGAAGGAGTCTGAGTGATTGGGGTTGGAAGTATCTGTCGAGACGGTAGACCCAATACCGTCTCGAGGAAACTTTGCAGTGGTGTATGGATTCCATCGATCTCTGAAGGAAACCTGTTAAGGTTCGGGGTTCATCTTCGAAGTGAAAGTTTGGATCTGTCAGATGAGCAGAAGCGAGTAATGGTATATTGGAAACCTCAGGAAGTAGTAATTATGTGATGAGACGTAGTGACTATGGATTGTTTTCAAAGATGTTTCTTTGGAACAATTTTAAGGAATTATGTCTGCTTCGGTGTTATGGCTGGGTTCAGCAGGGTGTTGTGTTTGGATTTGAGGCCCAAGTTTCTCAAAGAGCTTTTGGATAAGGAATTCTTTGGCATCTGTGTCAGCAGTGCAACTCGGAGGTGTTCTGTGTGCCAACAGGAAGGTTATTTGGCTAAGCAGTTTTCTAAAGGTGGACTTCAGAATTAGCAGAGTGTATCCATTTCTTCGATGGATTGGCTCGATAAGCGTAAGCTGTTCTAATTGGTAAAGAGAGAACAGTTTTCTTTAGATATTAGTCTGGGATTGATCGCAAAACTGACTTGCGATATTTTGAGTGTTCTCTTGATTTGTTAGAGATCTGTCCGGATGTTTCAAGGAAGTTAGAGGCTTACCCTAGCATCTGGAGATTGAGTTTTCTTATCGATTAGAATTCCAGGAGTGATACTGGTGGTCCAGCTTAGTAGAAGGATGGTTCGTAGAGTGAGGATTTGGTGAATCAGCTCAGAATATTATGGAATTTCTGAATTTTCTTTTTGTGAATCTATTGAACCATATTTCTGGGATGCGTTGGTCAAGTTGTGCTCGTGTTCATCATCGACATTCTCATTTGCTCCAGATCAGAGTTGTGAAGCGAAAGCGAGGTAGCAGTTGTTCTAGAGTGGAAGCAACCCTATTCTCCTTGGAAGTTTGCGGTCTTTCTTGGATTTGAAGGTTTCTATGGGAATTTTTCAGGATTATGAGTACTCTTATTTTATCTTTTCCGGATTGAAAAAAATAACAAGTTGTAGTCTACTGGTGATAGTAGAGTTTGTGTTCTTGATTTTAGATTGATCATGAGAGGATCATTCTATTGGGTTGTTTTTGGTCCAGTTTGTTTCTAGAGGCATCGACAAAGGTTGAGCTGATCAGGAAGGTTGAAGGCAACCCAAGATCGTCAGGAGAGTTTTGTGGATAAGAGATGAAGGAATTTGGATTCATAAGTCGGATATTTGATTTTAGATAAGTTTTCACCGATTAAAGGAGCTATAAGATTTGGAAAGAATGGGAAGCTAGCTCAGAGGTATTAGATCTTTTCTGTGTTCTGGTAAGGATAAGTGCTTTGGTTTTCAGGGTTGAATTGCCAGTTTGGAGGATTGTGATTCATTGTATTTCACATATCTCTGAGGGAGTGCGTGTAAGATCCATCGTTGGTTTTAAAACCAGCAATTCAGGAAGATTTGGTAGTTGAATCAGACTTGTCAGTGGTCTGATATCCTGTTGAGTTTTGTAGATCTAGAAGAATAGGAGCTCTGTAGCTTATTGATATAGCTAGTTTGGATTCAGTAGAACGAGTATTCCGGTGTTTGAACCTAGGAAACTCGAGATAGTGCATGGAAATCTATCATGTTTTGTGTCAGGATCATTAGATTTGTTTGCTTGAGTAATTTCGTTATTATGGATGTTAGCATATAATAGATAAAATATGCTTGTGATTTTAAAATTAAAATTATTGATGGATTATTAAATTACCTTTGCTTTTAAATTTCGGGAACGAAATTCTTTCAAGGAGGGAGAAATGTGACGACCCGGAATTTTGGGCAATATCAATTTAATAATCTGAATTAAAAAATTAAATTTATTTGATAATTATCTTTTATAATTTTAAATTTAATTTGGCAAATTTATTCTTTTAAAAACAAATAAATATTTAACTCGTAAATTTTATCTTTTTAAAAGCTAATAAAATAATTTCTATTTATAATATATATATATATATATTTGTATATATTGTAAATAGAAAATCTTGGTTTAAAATTTAATAATAAATAAAATCATGTTTTTAAATTCTAATATATTTTAGTAATTTCGAAATTATCTTTAAATATAATATTAAACTTTGCAAATATTATTTAAATAGTTAACCATATGATTTTAAAATACTTAAGGTAAATATTATTTGTTTAAAAATATATTTTAGGTTAAATTTAGAATTTAAATAAGGTTAACATAAAAGTTTATTTTCTTTTTAAAAATTACGTGATAAACATGATTTGGAAATATATATCGACGTTTAAAATACAATTTACATAGGATCATTAATTCATTTAGCAGTATAAGTAAATTATAAATAAAGAGATAATTTCTTTTATAAATTATTTTAAATTAGCAAATTTTTTATTTTCAAACAATAATAATAATGTGTTATTTTTATAAATAGATTTTAAAGGAAATAAAATTATTATTTTCAAATTTATTATATTGTTATATATATATATAAGTTGATTTTAAAATTGGATTTTTAAATTTAGTTTGAATTTGATTTTAGATTTAAAATTTAAATTCAAAGGTTAGATATTTTGAAATATTTTGGATTCGAGAATATACGTATAAGGTTTTATTTTGTGTATAATTTATTTTATTATGTTTTCTTTAAAGAAATTTAAATATATACATTTAAATAACGTATAAAAGTTTTTATTTACATTTAATAAATAGAAAAAAATACATTAAGGACAAGTGTAATTATATAAGGCTTTAAAATAACATGTGTTATAAGGTTAAAGTATGTGAATGACAAATGTTAACAAACTGTACAAGTGTCCTTTTAATTTTTGATTTTACTTTTTATTTTTAATAAATCACATTTTTCACTAATATAAACATATGCTTTCTCACCTTCCATTCTATTTCTTTTCTAAATCAAAGAAAATTTTCAGCCTACAACAATTTCAAAAGCAATTTTAAAATCCACTTCTCAAACAAAATAACCCAAAACAAATTCTGTAATCTTCCTCAAACCTGTACAAATTCCTCAACAAACCAGTGAATCAAACACCACTCTAACCAAAATCAAACTTTTAGCCTGTATCTTCTTCAAATCTAGAGCAAGCTCAGAGAAAAACTTCACCTGTAATTCAGTCCTCATAATCAATATCTTCTTCACAAACCAAAAATGTAAATGAAAGTCTATTATCTCATTTTCAAAATCTGTAATTCACACTGCCTCAAACAAGAGAATAAAACCCTGCAATTCATTTTCAAGATTTAAAACCATTAGCCTGTATCTCTTCAATCAGGAATCAATTCATTGAGCCTACATGCATTCTTTAGCAAGTTCAAGCATTTTCAACTAGATCCAGTAGCAAGCATTCCAATTTTAATCAGCAATTCAGGCTTTTAAACATTTTCAGCAACTCAATTTTAAGTTTTCAAAACTATTTCAAAAGCAAAGCCTCTGTTCTTCATTTGTCTTCAGGTGAGTAGATTTTTAATTTAAAAACAGTTTAAAATCTGAGACTTGAACTTGGATGCATGAATGAAATTTTGAAGTAAATAGTTTGAAATAATTTGCATGTATTCTTAGATTTGAATGTATGTGTATACATTATGTGATATGTCTGATGGTCATCTCTGTTGTTTACAGTATTCCTTTCATCAATAAAAGAATTCATATCTGCATATTATTTGATTTTAGGCTAGAATCTGAGAATAGAAATTGTTTGTAACTATATGAATTTAATTTGAAAAGTAGTTTTATATAAATGTATGATGTATTTATTTAAAAATTGAAATCTACAGGTCTGATCATATAATAGGCTAAAATCAAATGTCCAGAATTCTTGAATCAATTCTATAACATGATTCTAGGTTGCAAATGATGAATTTAGAAACCAAAATCATAATTTTTAGTTTAGTATTCTCTATGATAATCGAAATTGTAAGATTTTGGGGTTTTCAGCAATATCTGGCGATCGACGTGGTGGAATTCATCGGGGTTGTGGTCGAAGCTGTCTGGAGGTCTGACGACTTCGGCAAAAATGAGTTCGTATTTTATTTTGGGTTGTGGTGGCCGGAATAGGGTAAATTAGGGTTTTTGGAGGTAGTTCTGTCGCGGCTAATGGCGAGGTTATTTCGTCCTAACTGTTGCATCGAGTTCGATCACAAGGAAAGGGGTCTAGGCGAGGAGGTGTGGTGTTTCTCTGGAAGGATGGCCAGAGTTTCCAACTACCGTGATCGTCGTGGCGATCCAGTTTTGTCAGTGTGCTTTTGGGTTCTGTCGTCATCTTGTTGTTCGTTTTCGGTTGGTTGATGTTTCTATCGGGGGATTCGTACGTGATGATGAGATGATCGTCGACTTGGAGGCGTCGTCGGCAGGATGGCAGCGATGTCCAGACTACCGTACACGTGCAGCGTGCACGTTTGAATGTCAGGTGTTGATGGATGTTTGGGAAGAAACCCTTGTCTTGGGACGTGCTCGTGTGATTTGCGATGTTGACTCGAAGTAGTTGAAGACGAGGAGTTGCTTGTGTGTTGTCTTGTGAATTCTGGTGTTAGGTTACGGGTCGATCTTGTAGTCCTGGTTGTTAGTTCAGAGTAGTAGTACCTAGATTTTCTTTTGGCAAAGGAAATCGTCGTAATTCAAGTTTTGAAATAAACTAAAATGAGTTGAAGAGGTGAATCAAAATATAATTTGTTTCCATAGAAATAAAATGAATTATTTTCAAGGGGAAGTTTATAAGCAAGTTTTATATGCAATGTGTTAAACAAGGTTAAGGTTTTAAAGTTTTAATTCGTTCAACGATAATTGTTTAACAAAGTTTTTATGTTTTAAAGGGTTCTAAAAGATATAAATAAGTTTCAAAAATACCTAATTATCAAAATTTTACTTAGAGAAGTTTGAAAGGTTTTAAAATATTAAAATTAAATATTTAAATTTTTTTGTTTAAAAGAAGTTATACACTTTCAATTATAAAATTGATTTCAAAAGTGATTTCTAATAAAATATAATGATGTAAATTAAGTATTTAAAATTAAGATAAAAGAATTTATCTTAAACTAATTAAGGTTGTAGGTTAATTAATTAGGGTTAATTAACTTGTAATTGAAAATCATTAATTAAATAAGTAAAGATTATTAATGATAGTAAATTAATTAACCAAGTAATTAAAGATTAATTAAGTTTCAGTTAAGCACTTAATTAATTAAGTAACTAAAAATAAATTAATTTGTGATTAATAATTAATCAATTTATAATTAATAATGGTTAATTAAAGTATAATTACTTAAGGAAGTAATTAAAGAATTTTTAATAGTTAATGAAGATCATTAACTTGAGATTATTAAATAATTAACTCATGTGATTAATTTTAAATAATTAATTAGATTAATTAATTAGGATAATCATTTGTGGAAATGTTTAAGTATAATTACTTAATGGAGTAATTAGAGGAATTAATTACTTAGTGTAATTAATTAAATTAATGTGATTAGTTTAAGTTAATTAATTGGTTTAATTAATTTAAATAATCAATGGATGATGGGTTAAGTATAATTACTTGGTGTAATTTATTAAGCATAATTACTTGGTGAAAGTAATTAGTAATTAATTACTTAGTTTAATTAATTAGAGAATTAATTAATAAAGTTATTTGAAGATAATTAAGTGATGTAATTAATTAAGGATAATTAATTACTAATTGTAATAAATCAAGGTTGATTAATGAATAAAGATTAGTTAAGAATTAATTATTAAATATGATTAATAATTAATGAAGAAGTAATTAAGGGATCATTAATTAATGTAATCAATGATGTAATTAAGGTTGATTAATAAAGATTAATTAACCTATAATCAATAATTATAGAGTAATTGATTAATATAATTAATTAAGGATTAATGTAATTAATTATAATTAATTAATTAATTAATGAAGTAATTAAAGTTTAATTACCGTAAATGGTTAAGAATAATTAATTTGTAAAATTAATTGAAGGCTAATTACTTGAATGTAATTAAAGAATAATTAATCAAGGATGATTAATTAAGATGAATGAATAGATAGTGATTAATTGATTAATTTGTAATTAATTAATGGTTATGTAAACAAGGTTTATGTGATGAAAGTAATTAATTTAAATTATTTTAAATTAATTAGGGATACAGGTAATTAATTTAATTCATTTTAAATTAATTAGAGATAGTGTGATTAATTAATCCTTGCTTATGGATGGATGATATTGATTGCCTCGAATGGTTTGAGATCTCAGATATGAGATAAGTGATGCTATGTGATATGGATGCTTTGGTTGAAGTGTGATGATAATGTGAATTATCTATTTGTGATGATAATATGTATTATCTACTTATGTGATGACGTGAATTATATATCTGTGTGTATATAGATAATGAATTGAATCGTTTAAACTTTAAAACAACTTGGACCTAAAAGATGACGTTTTGGATTTCGATGAGACTGGGATCGGGTTTCCAGATGTGGATATCCAAAACCATATCGATCCAAATTAACGATAGGTTGTGAATCTCAAGTGAAGATGAAGATTCAAAGTGCAAGGGTTATTGTCGTTAACTCTGAGGGTGATTCCAAAATGAGTGTAATGAGATAATGCCTTCGGTTTTGTTCGAATCTGGAACGAACTTTTATGGATTGAATGCCTCCAAAACATCGTCAGGTGGACGATGAGAATTCTAAGATTGATGTGTTCTTTAAAGGTAATCGTAGCCTCAAGCCTCATCAACCGGGAATGCCTAAAACATGGGAGGTGCAACCAGGCTAAGTGGGTAGCCCCCAAGTAGGACAAGATTTTCCCTTGTCTAGAAGTCCCTTTTTATGCAGCTGTGTGGGCAGTTGGGTCGCGGCCAACTGCGGGGTTGTCTTGTTCGGGACTATCCAGTAAGGGATGGTTCCGACCTTGTGTTGCAGGGGATTTAGGGTGGATCCTCAGTGCGGTGTCTAGGACCCGTACTATGATGGGCGGTACCCCAGTAGCCCTGCTATTGTATGGAATCCAAACTCGAATAAGTGTCATACGTTTTAGTTGTGCCCAACTATGTTGGAACGTGAGATGTAAGCATTCCTGATATTTCTGTATTTTACTTGAAAACCTGGACCCTATTATAATATCATTGGATTTCCTATCAAATGGTTTGGTTAGCGTAAGGTAAAAACTTACCCATGTTTATGTGTAGGGAGTCTTACGTGATACCTTTTGTTTCAAAGGTTTTTCAAAGTTAAGCAACTTTAACCCGTTTACTCACACCACACCCATGTCTGACCCAAGTGTTTATTTTTTGTTTTATTAAACTCTTGGGTACTCATATTATGTATGAGTAGTCGAGGGATTTAGGTTAGCTTTGACAAATTCTGAAGGAGCAATGGAGCAGGAGGCTTCAGCGTTTGTGGATAAATAGGTGGTTCTGCTGTGTTGATCTCTGATCAGTCATTTGTTTAAATTTTATCTTGTGTTATAATAACGAAACAGGTGTTTACAACTGTCTAGTATGTGATGTATAAGTTGTGTAACTCTAATAGATGTTATATACTATGTAATATTTATGTGATTAATCTAGTTTATTCGTTCCACTGTTGGGATTCTGATGTTGTTTCTTACTTTCTTCTCTATCTTTTCTCTTTTCTATCCCTTTCTTTCTTATTAATGATGCATCATTCTGTGGAATGAAGGGCGGGTCATTATAGCTTTTCAGTTGTTGATTTAGAGCTGGATTTCTATAATTGTAATTCCACCTTTCGAATTTCTTTATTATCAGTGCAGTTCTCCTGCACCATCATCATCATCATCTTCACTTTCAGTTATTCCATTGAGAGCTATTGATTTCTTTTTAATATCACATCCTTTACGTCCTTCCTTGAATTTCATTTCTAGCTCATAAGTGGTGAGGTTTCCAATGAGTTCTTCAACTTTAACTTGTTTCAAATCCTTTGATTCTTGAATGGAAGTAACTTTAGCTTCAAAATTTTATGGAAGGACTCTGAAGATTTTTCGGACTTTTTTCAATTCTGTGTATGGTTTTCCGAGAGCTTTTGATTTTTATACAAGATTAGAAAGTCGTCCATACATCTCTTTGACATTTCCATCCTTGGCCATTATGAAGTTCTCGTATTTGCTACTAAGCATGATAAGATGAGATTCTTTGACTAGAGAGGTTCCTTCGTGAGCCACTTTAAGTGTCTACCAAATTTCCTACACAGTTTGACAATGCGAGACACGATTAAATTCAATTTGAACTAATGAAAAAATAATAGAATTCATAGCTTTAGCATTAGTATTTTGCAGTTTATATTCAATATCTATCCATTGATCCATTGGTTTTTCAATTTTCTGATTATCCCTTACTATAGTTGGTGTCATATATCCCATCTCAACAATATTCCACGCATCTATGGTTTTCAGAAAAAATTTCATTCAATTTTTTCAGTAAGCATATTCACCACTGAACATGGTGGTCTAACTATGGACCGACCCTTAGCAAAAAAATTATTAAAAGAAGCCATTTAAAAAATAAAAATTTTAAAATAAAAATTGATTTTCGAAAAATCAAGTTTTATAAAAAAATGGTTTTTGCTCCTGGTTTTAATGCCACTTGTACGATCGATTTAAGTTTAGAGGGGGTGAATAGGTGATACTAATAAAAATTTATGCGGAATTATATATAATAATCGCAGCACAAATAATAGTAGAATAATAAAAAAAGAAATAGAACAACACAGATTTACCTAACTTCGGCAAAACCATGCCTACGTGCTAACCCAAAGTTTCTACTAGATTGAGCAGTCAGACGGTTACACACATAAACTTGAGACTTCCGCTGATGACTAACTTAACTCTACGCTCAAAACCCTACCATAACTCAGGCACTGAGTAGCAAATTCTTAAACTACACCATCGTAGTTCGTAACCTAGTCACGTCACTAGAAAATTACACAGTTTAGAAAAGAAAATTACAACTAAAAATAAAACTAAACAAAATTAAATCAAAACCCTATTTAATAAAATTTAAGCCCGACACTAAAATAATGTAGACCGGCCCACCACAATTTTTCTCCCTTTCTTCTGTATACTTCGGCCGATCTTTTGTTTGCTCTCAAAAATTAAGGCTTTGATTGTTTTAAAGCGCTGCTTGAAAGATTGAATCTTGAATTGTTTGCTATTGCTTCTCAATTCACTTCGATGCTTCCCTAATTGATTCAATTCACGGCTGCTTCAATTAAGTTGAGATCGAATCGATGCTCTGAGTTGGTACGTGAAATTAGCCCCTTTTAATTCTCAAATTCGATTCGAGTTACAAATTTTATTCCGATCTAAAAGTATGCTCTAGTTTTTTGTCTCGAACTCGAATGAGATAATTAGCGATGATGAACTTGGTTTATACAGGGAATGAAGCCCTATTTTATTGTTCATATATTTCTTTTTGAATTTATCATGATTTTATCATCTATGTTGAATTTTGATCGTATGATCTTGAGATATTTGACCGGTTCATTTCGTACTTCTTATTCCATGAATTTGGATTCCGTTGCTTGAGTCAATTCCATTCTTTTTCTCATGTGCTCCTATGATTTCGGTATTTTGAATTAGAGATAATATTTTCTAATTTCGTGATAATTGACATGGTCACGATTTGCTAGCAATCGATTGTGATTATTTGAATTTTTCAAGATTAAACTGGACTTTGAACTAGACTTGATGATTTTTACTTGTTTATGACCCACGACTTATTCAGTTCATGTTAACGGCTTTGAATTTCATCGAACTAGTGTACTTACGAATTTGATATGTCTTTTTTACTTTTGCAAATTAATTTGCTTTACGCTCTGTTTCCTTGTTCTTGTTGCTGCTATTAGTAACTGTACACATGCAAACATATATATAGATACATATGGACGTACATACGTATGCATGTATGTGTATAATTATTACTCCTACCCACTTGGTTTGATGTGAATTACTATGTTCATGTTGGTCTAGGCTTGTTGTGTGGTTCCTCTTGAGTTTGGTAGGCTTGATATTATGTTTGACTCTGCACTTCGTATTGATCTCGTTTGTTTTCATGTTCATCCCTTCAACCTGAACTGATATATGTAAACTCAAGTTCATGTTGATATGTTGTGTTCATTGGTCTGCACTGGGTGATTTAGTCTGCTTCACACACACACACACACACACACACACACACACACACACACACACACATATATATATATATGCATATATGTATACATGTGTTTATGTACTATGTATGGTTCCTTGTATTTAAAATCTTGTTGTAGTGTGTTGATTGAGGCTTCATTTGCATTTAAGTTGATCTTGTGGATAATGCCAAATTTGTATACACGAATTCTGTCGTAACTTAGTTGGTCATCAAAACTTGATGAAGTTGACTTGCCTGAAGCCTTTTGTTTGTACATGTTGAAGCTTATTGTGGTCGAAACTTGAATTGTATTATAGTTGCATGCTCCATTTGTAGCGGAGTCTTGTATATACCTAAATGCATTTGAAACTTGATCACCTATTTGGTTCTGGTCTTTGGTTCATGTTTACTTGAGTGCACTTGACCATTTCATTGTTGAGTCAGGTTTCATATGTTGGAGTGTGGTCTTCAAATGAACATGTCCTTGTGCATTTATACTGAGTTGAATTTGGAGTCTTTTGCACTGTAGTTGGTCTGAGTCCTAACTCTAGTACTTCCACGTACTTGTGCCATTTGATGTTGTATTACGTCCTATTCTAGTTGCATTGATCTGGACATGTTGTTTTGGTGAGACTCGAGCTCTGTTGCATAAGTATAGAACTGTTTCTACATCATCCTTTTTACATGTGACCACTTTGACATGTTGTATGTGTTATCCTTTTGACAGGTTTGAACTGTTCACTGCTGCATACATACCACTAGTCATCTCCATGCATATACATACATATACGTATGTATATATGTGTGTGATTACACTTCAGCGTACAGTCTGGCGTACATGTTCTCATATGTGTTCGAGCTTGTGTTCACAACTGCTTATATTTGGTTCTCCTATTTTCTCTGGCATCAATTCTTCATGTTGCATCACTGTGCTTGTGTTATTTCTGCCACTTGATCCAAGGCTTGACCCATTTGAAATTGATCTGTGTTCACATCATGTATATTGAATTCATGTTGTCTTGTTCTTGCCTCGAGTTTGAATGGTCTAGTTCCATTGAAGTATGTATACGATGCACTTTGTCCAGTTGAATTTATGAGCAAGTCATGTTGATGCTCTCTGTTCTTAACCCTTGTATGGTTTCATGTGATGTTTGAACTGGTGTTTTGCATATTGAACTTGAGTTGAATCCCCTTTTTATTTGGGTTTGACCTTATGCTCACCCATCACTGCAATTTTAACACGCAAGTGTATATTGGTATGCGTGGCCTTGTAGCATGTACAGTGATATATTGTGCATGTCACAAGTTGTTCGTGTAGATGAATCCAAAAGATATAAAAAATGAACAACCCAAATAACCGAGGCAAATAACATTTTCAAAACACACATTGCATTTTACACTGCATAATATTTCTTTTTCAGTTTTACTGCGTTAGTGTTTATTTTGCAGATAATTCAGATACATGATACAAGCTGGATTAGAGTTGAAGATCAAATACGAGTGATGAGTGAATGTAGCGAGGTGAAAATGTATGTAAAAGTTATATATTTGAAAATCGTGTTTTAAGTGAAATTGTTTTGTAAATGACAATGTGTAAACGTATAGTGAGAGCTTAAATCTGTACTATTCGAATTTGTAATAAAATATTTATTTGAATAAAATATTTATTTGAATATAAATTTTGTGTTATTTATTTTATCCAGTAAATATTTATTCAATTATGTGAAAAATAAAATAGTACAATAAGAAATACTTTTAAATGAATGTATATATGTTTATTATCATCAAAAAAAAATCATAGGCTATTGTATTCTATACTTTGTTCGTGGCAATAAGAGAGGACGATCCTCTATAAAACCTGTTTGTCCTCCAAAATAAATAAGTGTCAGAAGAAACTTTCAAAGTTAGCAATATTATCCAACATCATTTGGAAGTCCAAGAACAAAGTCTTCGTCGAATGTATTCCAACGGAAAATTGGTACGTACTGATATAGGGTTTAATCCCAATAACTGTCACAACAATTGATTTTCCTGTATTTTCAAATGTTTTATATGCTTACAAATCACAGTAAATTTTGAATTTTACACTTATTTAACTTGCTCATTAAATATGTTTGTGAGAATCAAATTCAAGATTATAACCACACAATCAAATATCTTACTATGATTATTCTTATAAATTACAACTCTTCACTGAAGTTACACATACAAATAAACTGCAGTTCTTTCCTCTATTTTTGGTAAAATTCTTTCCGAAAAAACTGATCACAAGTGGCATTAGAAGCATCCTTGCTTGGAAATTTGTCACTCAAACATTGTTGATTCCCTTATTCATGGTTACCCACAAATTTCTCGATAGAAGTACATTTTGATGGAAAATTCATACATAAATATGAGTATTTCGGTTTACTTTCAGTAGTGCATGTATAAATTGTAACATTTTTGTGCATTCAAAAAACAAAAACGTGTTAAATGATGACAACACATCATTACAAACCACGTCATAAAGTAGGATTTCACAAGAAAACATCAATACAGTTGATATGTTATATATCCTACTAATCTAGTGGAAAACAACATTGAAAGTAGCTAGCAAGAACTAGACTGCATATGTGGCATTTTGTTAGGAAACAGAGAATATAGAGCCTGCATATGGTGATTATAAATACACATATATTAATACTTATGTATATAGCCCACAAGAAAACACCTAATGAATATGTCACCGTATAATCACATCCTAGTTTTTGCAATGACGCTCTTAAGTTTATATTTAACACAGTCCTATGATTATGTTCCTCCTGTGTTATGCAGCAATAATAAATACACACTACTAGAAAGGCTTCAGAAAGCGACATAGCCTAGCGATGACTAGCAACGGCTAAAAAAACTGTCGTTGCTAGCCGTCGCTTACCGCGTTATACAAACCTGCTGCCCAAGAGAAAACATTTTCATTTTCCCTCTCCCCAAATCCACTCAGATCCGCCGCCCCCCACAACCAGCCACCGCCCTCCGCCACCAGGAGCCGTCGTAACCTTCCGTCGCTAATTTCAACCTCTCCAAACTTGCGGGTATCTCCTATTTTCCATTATCTTTGTTTAATTTAGGTTTAAATTAAATTAGTTGATGATTTAGGGATTTGGAATTGGATGATTTAGGGGTTTGGAATTGATGTATATATGTTATCAGTTTATGATATATAGTTTATTATTTGAATTGGGTATTTAATGGTAAACCTAATTTAGAAAATTAGTTGATTATGTGTTTGAAAATGGTGATTATTACGTATTAGGTAATGATAATTAGTGTTGATTTGGTGGTATTATTTAGTGAATTTATTGTTTGCTATGTTGTTAAAAATTATGGTTAATTTAAAATCCAAAAAATAGTCCACGATTATTGAATAATATGTTTATTGATAAGTTTACGAGAATGTTTATTATACTGTTGTAAGGGCTAACTACTTATTTAGTTCACAAAATCGTTAATTAAAATTTATGTAGTTAAAAAAAGTTAAAATACGTTTTAAAATTTTAAATTTAATTAATAGATATTTAAATAGTTAAATGAATTATAAAATAGTTTTTGTAGTTGTTAAAATAGCAACTCATAGTTCCCATTTGTAAGACAAGGCATCTTTTTCGAGTTACTGATAGTTCCCATGGATTTTGATTCATAACTAAACGAATTTTATTTGGCTACATTACTAAAAAAATTAAGATCATTATTTCACTACAGACCACTAATACTTCAATATTCATATTTTTTAATTTGTGCTTTATTTATGTGAACCCCTTAGAGAATTTTTGGCCCCGTCTAACAAGCGTTGTATATGATCGTTATATGGATATTCTTTTTTCTGCATAATGGACATCTATATTCATTTGATACCACATTTGTTAGATTTGTCCTAGTATTTGGACAAGTTACAAACAAAATAAAGTAATCATATTTTATAAATCATTTCCTTTTTTCCCTGTGTACACGCATTTGTGTACGATGCAGGGAATAAAGGGAAGTGATGCCGATTTTTTTTAGAATCGTTTAACCTGAAATGATTTATAAAATATGATTACGTTATTGTGTTTGTAATGGGAAGTAGGATAACCGCCGTCAAAGTAAAAAAATAATAAACCTAAGAATTGAAAATTTAAATGCAGTAATTATTTGAATTTGTTAAAATAGTAAAGGGTTATATATGAATTTTTACAAGACTTTAATATGATTGTGTTATTCAATCTTCTAACCTGCATTTTACAAATCAGGAAATATGTTCGATTATTTTCTCGATCGTAGTTGGATGTATGAACCTCCAAAAGGTAGGAAAGGATCAATAAAAGAACGTTTCTGTAACGGTGTACACGTATTTATTAGATTTGCTCAATATAATAATCGAAATAACATAGACATTCGTTGTCCGTGTAGTAAGTGCAAACGTCTAAAGCGTTGGAAAACAGATGTAGTAGAAGTACATTTGTACAAATTTGGTTTTGTGCCGAATTATTACTTATGGGATCGTCATGGAAAACTTGTTCAACCTACACCTAATGCTATAGTGTTATAGGACGATAATACTATGACCAATCCTATAGAAAACATGGTGCAAGATGCTGCCAGATCAATGTTTCCTAGCTTTGACCAAGGTGATGATGGGAACGAAAATGTTGACGAAGAGCCGACCGTGGAAGATCAATTATTTTTTATGATTTATTGGATTCTGCTAAGAGGCCATTGTGGGATGGATGTACAAGCGGAACCGAATTATCTGTAACCGTCGAATACATCACTATGAAATCGAAATTTAATCTTACAGAAGCTGCATTTACAGCGGTTGTACAAACTGCAAAACGACACATTCCACCTAATAATTTGATGTCTGATGGTCATTATAAAGTAAAAAAAAAACTTATGTCTTCTTTTGGATTGCCATACCAGAAGATAGATGCATGTGTAAAAGGTTGATGCTGTATTGGAAAGAAGACGCTCATCTTACTAAATGCAGAATATGTAACAAGGAAAGATACAAACCAAAAAAAGAAAGGAAAAGAATGTAACGACCCGTAAATTTTCGATAATTAAAATAGCTAATTTAAAAGATTTCGTGATTTAATGTTAGAAAAAAAATTAATTTCGTTTGGAATAATAATAACTTGAATGAATTGCAACAATAATTATCCAAGTAATAAAAATGAATGCTACTTAGCGAATGCCTTTGAAATCAATAGTTGAATAGGATAATAAATGTTGAAATTCATTGGGTATAATAGAGTAATTGATTGATAAGTAAAATCTATTCAAATCAAATATCGAATATTGAACAGGTAAATTGTTTAAATTAAATATTTGGAATTTATTGAATAATTGAATAACTGTAAAATGAAATAGTGTTCTAAATCGTGGATTGGTTTTAAAAGTTGAATCTTAAATGTTCAATTTCAATATTTCAAAAGATAATGAAATATTGGATAATCGAAATTGTTTAAATTTAATATTTGGAATTTATTGAATAATTTAATAACGGAAATTGAATAACCGTATAATGGAAATAGTTGTTCTATAATTTTAATTCGTTTCAAAAGTTAAATTTTATAAGTTCGTTTTGAATATTTCAAAAGATAGTGATTTAAGAATAATCAAAATTGTTAAATTTAATATTACGAATGTTTGAATAAATTAAATTTCGAATTTGATATGATTAATTTGATATTGAAATTTAATATACGAAAATAGAGTGAATAATTGAAATTTGATTTAATATGATCCAAATTTATTTCCAAAGTGAATGTAAGTTATATTTGGATTTTTATAGAGTTAATAGGATTTTAAAATTGGAATTTATTGGATAAATTGAATAACGGGTTTAATATGATTAAAAATGATTTGTAAAATTTTATTTTATCGTATTGGAGTTATAGTGATATTATAGAACTTTTAAAACTGAATTTAAAATTTATTTGTGAAAATTGAATATTTTAATATTTAATTAGCGACTGAAAAATAGCCAATTTTCGAACAGTCTCAGAATTGGACGAAACCAGTTCCATTGGATCCGTAATAGTTAGTTATTATCGGATTTCAATTTTCGTAGCAATCGAAGTTGTCGTTTGACCGTGGCAGCTCGAAACGCATTGGAATTGTTTTAATATTAATTTAACGAGTTAAAATAGTCATTTTACAAACAGTCTCGGATTTCGATGAAACTAGTTTCATCGGATCCGTAATATGATATTATTGTAAGATTTCAAATTTCGTGTCAATCGGATTTACCGGTTGTCCGGGACGAGCCAAAACGCTTAGAAATTCGTTTAATCGGTTTAATTTAAATTTGATCGTTTATTTCCGTAACTCGCATAGATGACCGAGATAGCTTCCGAAACCAGTTCCATTATGTCCGGAACGCGGGATAAACCGTAGAAACGTCAGTCACCGTGCGTAAATCGGAGCTCGGAAACCCCGGAATGGATAGTGTTCGTCGTTCCTATAAATAGCCTTTATTCACGAAATTAAAAAAAGAAGGAAAACCTAATTCTCTACAGCCGTCGCCGCTTATTATTCCAATGGCCGAAAATCATTCCTTTTCCTCTTCAATTATCGATCACTACATAGTAGATAGTTTAACGGATCCTTGAGAGATGGAAAATCCCGTAACATCTCTTAAGTTATTGCACGCACGTTGACACTGGATATGAGATGTCAAACCCCGTAAACATCTCTGACGCCGTTACACTCATATTTATTTACGATTGATTTAACTTTCATAAGGATATTTAGTCTTGACTCGAGTGTTTTGTCTTTTCATTATGCTCGGGTCAGTCCTGAGATTTTTCAGATTTTGAAGATCTATTCTAGAGGATGAAGACGAAGATTTGGTATACTACTACTACTACTATTATTACCCTTGCATTATGCTATCTGCTGCATTATTTTAATTGTTCTGTTGTATATGTATAACTCTGATAAATGTTGTATAAATAATAATCAAGGTATAGTAAACAGCTTCATGAACTGTTTATTTGACTATTATATTTTATCGTTCCGCTGCGAGATTCTATGTTGTTTCATTTCTTTTATTTCTCTCTCTTTTCTTTTCTTATTTACCCCAATAACCATATGCCCTTTTGAATGGTTTGGAACCGGCATGTGTGTTTGATCGTCGGTTTAAACTGTCCAAAAAGGCGGGTCGTTACAATTGGTATCAGAGCGAGGTTTAACGATAACCTTAGCTTTGTGGGGTCTGACTCTTTATAAATAAGGTAGAAATACCCTATGATGAGTCGCTGAGTGTATATATATGAGAGAGCGTATTTGTTAGTGATAAAAAATATTTTATATTGTGTCGGTTGATTTGTTGAGTGGCTTATGGATTCTGGTCAATACGAGTAATTAACGTCATTGATAGGGATCTCTAAACACTTAAACAGAAAAATTCGACATAGTATTGTTTTGAAATTGGGTAAATGAAATAATTTTGCCCTAAATTATATTTTGTATATAAAGGATTTATTTTCAGAAATTATTGTGACTTATCTAGCTTACCTAGTTGTTAGGAATTAAAATATTGGTTATTATCATTAATTGGATATTGTAATTTAATAAATAAGGTGAATTACAAAATGAACAATGATAAAACACTTGTGAAATGTTTTAAGAAAAGAAAATCCGATAAGAATGTTTTATAAAGGTGACGTATAAATTAAAATAGATTTAAATTGGAAAATATTGAATTTAAGACCCGGAGGTTTAAAATGGTTTTCAAAGCTTTGAAGAAATATATAGTAATATTAGTTGAAAATTGTTTATAGGAATATTTGAAAGGATTTTAAGAAGGAATGAATTAAGTACTCCTCTCTTATGTCGCTGGAAAATAATTTCGGTGATGACTGCGCAACATCATCGACATTCATTTTCGAGTCTCAAAGTGGGGGAGACTTCTAAGAATCTTTGCTTTTCTTCGAAATTATTTTGGGTAAATGGATTTTGGTTTAAACTCCAAAGGTGTGATTTGATATATTAAAGATATAAGTGTATATGTTTATTTCAAATGATTTGTAAAGAACCGGGGATTTAAATTTCTAAGTTCTGTTAATTAATAATTTTCAAATTATTTGAATGAAATGTGAATAACCAGAATTTATAAAATAAGATGATTAAGATATCTAAGCTTATTGTTTTGGGAAAACTTTAGAGTTGAAAGGTAAAGAGGATTTAAATAAATTAAATTTGTGAACACTCTAATTAAGTAAGAATGAAATTCTATAAATTTGTATAATACAAAAATTACATTCTAATAACATATAACAAGACTTACCAAGTGATAAAAGTTAAAATGATGTTTTGGATTTGTAATGAGATGTTGTACAAATAAACAGAACCTGAAAATAATTGAAGTATTCAAATAAGGAAAACTCAAAAGGAATTAAAATGTATATAAATGGAAAATTTGGTTGTGATAAAAATTATATGTACTTAAATATAGCATGAAATGATGAATGAATAGATGGAACAAGTAAGTGAACTTAAGAAAGAAGACAATTGAATTGTGTAATATTTTTGTAAATTGGTTATAGAAAATAAATATAAATTGCATAGAGAAATTTTTTTGAATTTGTAACTTTGAGATAACCGTAAAATAAGAAAAGTCATATATGAGAAGTTAGACTTTTATAGGATGATCAATAAACTAAAGTGCTGGTTAATAAAATGTTCCATAAATAAATTTGTTATTAACAAAAATTATGAAATTGAAGTAAATGAAAACAAAAGAATTTGGTATAGCTAAGAATCAATTGGAAAATGAAATTGAATTTAATTAATTTATATAGAATGTTTAAAATGAACTTGAGTAAGCAAATTCTTTGATATGATGTTTAAGAAAAGATAATGTTAAAGGATATGCTTTGTAAAGAAATGAATATACTAACTGAATAATGGATGGTGAGTAATGAAGTGAAAAAAAATATAGAAACCGATAAAATAATTTAGTATAGATAAATTGGATAGAAATCCATTGGAAGGTAATACGTGAGATTGTACGTATATTATTTTATTCGCATAACGATTTGATCCAAATTCGAGCACAAAATTTCGAGATGATTAATATCGATCCAAGTTAGGATTTTTCACTCGATTTTCGACGGTGAACCCTGGATATGGACTTTTAATTTGATTCTGGAATTCTCTATCATAGTATATGGCTATGCAAGGAGAGTAACAGTTTCCAATCAAAGAACCAAATCTGAGTCCGCACTAGAGAGTCGGGTGAACGATACTAGTTTGGAAGTGAAATTGTGTGATCGAATAAGCGATTAGATTGATATTGCTCACGGATGATATATGTACGGCTTACGGACTTAATTAAAGTTAATATTGGAAATTTAAGATGCCAAATTTAAATGATTCTTTTAAAATTATATAACAGGATATATATATATATATAAGAGATAAACCAAATTGAATGTAAAATTTAAAAATTTAGTTATGTTGGGTATGATTTGGTTGTTATATGATTGTTAGTTGATTGTATATATAATTCATTAAGTGTTAATGAAATTCAAAGCTATAAGTTATTGAAATCAAATTGGAAGTTAAATGAATTTAAATAGAATTTAATTTGATTCAAATTGGAAGTGAACTAATGTAAATATAAATTAGTGAATGTTAACTAATTGAATTGAGAATGAATGTTAGTAAAATCCAGCGTTAATGAATCAACTATGATTAAAATTGAAATCCAAGTCAATAAATATCAATGAGAAGTGAATTTATATTGATTGGTTATGGATTTGTTGGATGATACTTGATTGATGGTTTCATTTGTTGTTTTGTTGCATTTGCTATGTTGGCACATGTAGTTGTTATGTTGCTATATGATGTATATTGATACTATTTTCATATATGCATGATTCTCATTGTTTGTTGAGTGTTTAGTAGGTGCGGATTGCGCTTGCTTCGCATTTGGAGCTCGCTTTCGCGCTATATTAGTCGTATATGCTCGCTAATAAAATATAAGGTACATGTTTATTTTATCATTGGATTTGGTGTTTTTTGATGAGCCACTTGGCTTTTGATTTTCTTTTGTTGGTTTGGGGCCCGTAGAGGCGTTTTGGAGCTGTACCGATCGAGCTGCGCAAAGGAGACTCTGCCGAAATTTTTCGTAAAATCCGGGTGTTAGAAAATTTTTCAAGTTTTTTTTTTTTAGAAAAATAATAATAATTTATAACTTGTTTTGATAACTGACTTTTAAAGTTAGAAAGCCGTTCGGAGTAACTTAGTGGAAGCGTAGTTATGAGTTTATAAACGAAATTTCATTGTTTTATAAGTTGGTAACTTTGAATAAAATATAGCTAATGTTGAATTCTATACTTAGTTCCTTTTCCCTTCTTTTTCCTTTTCGGGGACGAAAAGTTTTGAGTGGGGGAGAGTGTAATGACCCGTAAATTTTTGATAATTAAAATAGCTAATTTAAAAGATTTCGTGATTTAATGTTAGAAAAAAAAAAATAATTTCCTTTGGAATAATAATAACTTGAATGAATTGCAACAATAATTATCCAAGTAATGAAAATGAATGCTACTTAGTGAATGCCTTTGAAATCAATAGTTGAATAGGATAATAAATGTTGAAATTCATTGGGTATAATAAATCAATAGTTGAATAGGATAATAAATGTTGAAATTCATTGGGTATAATAAATCAATAGTTGAATAGGATAATAAATGTTGAAATTCATTGGGTATAATAGATTTTACTTATCAATCAATTACTCTATTATACCCACTTGGCTTTTGATTTTCTTTTCTTGGTTTGGGGCCCGTAGAGGCGTTTTGTAGCTGTACCGATCGAGCCGCGCAAAGGAGACTCTGCCGAAATTTTTCGTAAAATCCGGGTGTTAGAAAATTTTTCAAGTTTTTAAAAAAAAAAAAAAATTATAACCTGTTTTGATAACTGACTTTTAAAGTTAGAAAGCCGTTCGGAGTAACTTAGTGGAAGCGTAGTTATGAGTTTATAAATGAAATTTCATTGTTTTATAAGTTGGTAACTTTGAATAAAATATAGCTAATGTTGAATTCTATACTTGGTTCCTTTTCCCTTCTTTTTCCTTTTCGGGGACGAAAAGTTTTGAGTGGGGGAGAGTGTAACGACCCGTAAATTTTCGATAATTAAAATAGCTAATTTAGAAGATTTCGTGATTTAATGTTAGAAAAAAAAAATTAATTTCGTTTGGAATAATAATAACTTGAATGAATTGCAACAATAATTATCCAAGTAATGAAAATGAATGCTACTTAGTGAAAGCCTTTGAAATCAATAGTTGAATAGGATAATAAATGTTGAAATTCATTGGGTATAATAGAGTAATTGATTGATAAGTAAAATCAATAGTTCTTCGATTTCCCGTGATTTTCGAAGAACTGTTTTCCTGCAAAAATATGGAGTGTTATAACATAATTAAGTATATTTTATAAACATCTTTGTTCTACGACACTAAAGGTAGATCATATACGTAAACTTGAAGCAGAAATCCCTGTACTTCTATGCAAACTGGAGAAAATATTCCCGCTTGGTTTTTTTAATGTAATGGAGCATTTACCTGTTCATCTTCCATCTGAAGCACTCCTTCGTGGTTTTGTGCAATATGGATGGATGTATCTATTTGAGAGGTAATTTAATTAATTTGATTTTTGTACCACCATATAAATTTAATTAATTTTGTTATAGGTACCTGAATCATTTAAAGAAAAAAATTAGACAAAAGGCATGAGTAGAAGGTTCGATTGGCAAATCGTACCTTGAAGAAGAAGCTTCATTTTTTCTCACATTACTTTAGTAACGATGTGAACTTATCGTTCGTAAGTGTTCCCCGTAATGAAGAAACTATTGAGCAGGATTCTTCTCAAACAATGTTGTCTATTTTTAGACAACATGGAAGACCTACTGGAAAATGTGTGGAAATATGGTTAGATGATAGAGATTACTACGTGGCACACACATATGTTCTCCTAAATTGTGCTGAACTTGCACCATTTGTCAAGTAAATATGAATTCATATATAATTCATTTATACATGTATATATTAATTATAAAGGAATATAATACATATTTGCAGCATATACGAATCACAACATTCATCCGGCGATCTCAGTAAACAATTTGCTGGATGGTTTTCAAACTACGTTCATGATATAGAAAACTGTGTTGTTGACGAAGGATTACGACATCTTGTTGTCAGACCAAAATGAAATGTCAAGACTTGTCCAATATTTTTCGTCAACGGATTTAAATTCAACACCAAAGATTACGGAGCTGAAAAATTAACATATACCAGTGGTATATTTGTCAAAGGAAGTGATGATACAGAGGAGTATATAAAAGATTTTTACGGCGTCTTAACAAAAAATTTAGAGTTGACATATTATATACAACCTACAGAGAAAGTTGTTTTATTCAAATGTAACTGGTTTAGCAATGTTCCTGGCTCTGGAATCAACGTGCACAAAGATTATAAGCTAATTGAAATAAGGCATACGTCACATTACTATAAGTATGATCCTTTTGTATTAGCTAAGCAAGCTTTACAAGTTTATTTTGCTCCATATCCATCCTTCAAAAAAGATAAAACAGACTGGTGGGCTGTTTTTAAAACGAAGGCAAGATATGCATTTGATGGAAATAATATTCCAGATGAAACAGCATATCAAGCGGATCTCGAGCCAAATACTGAAATAGTGATAACCGATGACATTGATGTAGGGTCGCTGACTGATGAATCAGATGTTTTAATAGGTGCATTTGTAAGTACCGAAGAAAATGATATAGAGTACGAGACCGAATCTGAATCAGAATATGACGAAGACTGGTCATAGATGGCATCGCTTATTGTATAATTCTGAGCTATATATTAACAATAATGACTGTTCTGTAATATTCTGACCTATGTAATAATAATGATGACTATGTATGATCTGTATCATTCTGAGTTATGCATTATTCTTTTCATGTACGCTTTTTTCGATGATTATGTGCAGAATAGGCTTATGTGATGATCATCACTTGATTAGTAATTATGTGATGATCATCACTTGATTAGTAATTATGTGATGATTAATGATTATGTGATATTGGTTGATGATTATGTGATGCTTATGTTATCAGTACTCTTTTCTAAGCAGTGTATGATATTATATTTATGTTTGTGCAAGATATGTCTGATAGGCGACGTAATCGACGTAGTACATCTCACACCTTCACTTGGAGCAGGTCCAAGTAGCTCTGAGCCAGATCTCCGTCGAGTTGCGAAAATAGTTCCGAAAAGTGCTGGGTATGTATCAAACTTATTTGAATTATATTATATGAAATATATTGAACATATACATCAGCATTTCTACAGAGGGTTCGAGGTAAAGCCGTTCGAGTTCATTTTACAAGTATCGAAGGAAGCATACAAGAGTAGGATGTCCGGGTGTTGGCCTCAATGGGATAACATCCCAACACATATAAAAAACGCAATATGGGCTGATCTTATGGTAAGTACAACTTTGTAATATATAATTATGCCTTATATGAAACCAAAGACAATATGCCATCATGCCTTATGATATCAGTTTTACGTATTCTGTTCTGCTGATTGTTTTTCAGTTATATAATCTCTTTTACATAACACGTATGATAATTCAATGTGCAGGCAGCTGTCCGTGTGGATCCGGAGGATATGGATTTTTTTATAAATCATTGGAATAAAAAGATGCAGAAAAATTATAGCGAGACTCTGTCAAGGGCTAAGAGTTCAGGAAAAAAGCCAAGTTGGATGGGGGATGATATTTAGGGTGGATTCCCACAATATTGGGAATCTGGAGCATTCAAAGTAAGTTATATTGTCACTATATTTTTACATTTAAATGTGTTGAATTATTTTACTTAATAGTGTGCATAAATTAATAGGAATTATCGGCAAGAAACAAGGATAATTGGAACAAAAATCCCGCTTTACATCGTGGTGGCTCGAAATCCTTCCAACAACATAGGAGGGAATTGGTAAATAAATTAACCAATATTTATGTTATTGATGTATATATTTACTAGTGTCTCTTTACCATATATTATATTCTTGTATGTAATATATTCTTGTATATACTCATGCAAATTATCAATATAATCTATTCTTGTATATATTCGGTGGGTAAAGTATGAAAGGGAGCCTACAGCGGCTGAGGTTTTCAGAGTCACACATGCAGTGGTGCATACAAATGAGGATGGGAATGTTTCATATGATTGGTCGGACAACAAGGCTGCTTCTGTAATGGTAAATATATTTATTTCTATAATGAAAATGTTTCATATTCGTTTATTTCACAGTAAATAAGTAAATTGTATAGCAATTGTGTTAAATATCTGCTCGTAATTGTAGGAGAGATATAAAGAAGAGCATGCACAAGCGATACAAGCGAGTGGATGGGAGTCGCTTACGATTGATGAGTCTAATTGGATATGGGATTCAATCATTGAGCCGGCAAGTCGAAACAGGCGTTACAGTTTCGGCAACACGGTATGTACTCAACGTTTACACAGTAGAAACCTATATGCCATGAACTTCTTATTCACTTGAATTATTTCACAGGATCTTAATTTCCAAAAGGCATATAGGAGATCCATAGATGAGGAAGAGATTGCTCGGATGCAAATACAATTGGATGAGCTCAATGATTGGCAGAAGAGTCAGTTGGCGACGCAGATAGATGAGCGTATGGCTGCCTTCTATCAGGAGCATGGGTCAATGCCCGGAGAAGGAGGTGCAGATGATGATGATGATGCTTAGTTGGTTTGTTTTGATGGGTACGCTTTATATATATATATATATATATATATATACACACACACACACACACACACACACACACACACACATACATACTATGATGGATTTGACATTTGGTACTTTGGATGTTGTGATTGATACTTAGTGTTTTGGTGGATTTGGTATTTTGGTTGTTGTGATTGTTACTTTGGCACTTGATATATACTGGTCGTTTAATTTTGTTATGTGGTTTGGTTTGGTGGATTTTCATATTTGGTTATGTTGATTTTCTTATATGATGTTGTGAATATATGTTGGAATATGCAATATTTGATGATTTGGTTGTATTGATATTGATTATATGGTATGATGAAATGGTATTATATGTGGTGAATGATGGAATTATATTATTTGGATTGATTGGGATTGAGGGTTGAAGGTAGCTGCAATGTGGCAGCAAATATATTCCAATTTTGCAATGGCTAGAAACTGCTAGCAACGGCCCCATGGTCAAATGTAGCGACGGCTAGCAACGAAAATATTGCAACGCTTTGCAACGGTTTACATCAACAAGCCGAGAAACCAACAACCCCAACGGTTGCTTCCACGTAGACACTTAGCCGTTACAAGCCGTTGCAAAAAGAACAACGGAGGCGTAGCTAAGGCCGTCGCTTTCTTTAGTTGCAAAGAGATATTTTGCAACGGCTTTTACCGATGGCTAGAGACGGCTAGCAACTGTCGCCAATGGCTATTAGCCGTCGCTAAACAGTGCTTCTTTTGTAGTGACGACGACCGGACATTCTATGATCATAATTTAAGATATGTTAAAGGAGAACTCTCCAAAGGTTCAGTTACAGCAATAGATAAAGATCCAGATGTATATGGATCATTAGCATGTCCATATGTACCAGATGAACGTGGTGCTCAAGCTGTTAGACTTTTGGCTACATTAAAGGCTTCTTGCCCAAATTCTAAAGGTGCACAAATTAATGATGAGTACGTACATGTTCGCTATGAAGCTTATAATTTTATTAGAAGTTAGGAGTAAGTTGATTGCTGAATGCCTTGTTTCTTTGATGCATCTGTTTATTAGAATGAGGAAAAAACTTGAGTGAAAAACTGGATGTTCAATGCATTTCTTAACAGAAAATGGATGTTCAATATAACCGCCTTCTCATCTATGTCATCATTGTGTACACACAGTACATATTGTACCATCTCGTACAGGTAGAAAAGTAGAATATACCTACCTCAAAAAGGTGGAATATAAATAAAATTTTAAGATATATACATTATTACTTAAATGCAATAGTATATAAGATTAAATAGAAAAGGGATATGCAGTATTGTACGCTTGATGCTGAGATCTCGAACCTTGATTTGTACAAATATTAATGACAAAAGTCGAAAACAGTAATTAGTAAGAAAATAGTTACCCCTATCCTCACCATCAAAAGATCAATATCTATATTTATTATATGACCCCCTATTTGTAAATCAGTGCAAACTACACCAATATAATAAAATGGAAGTACCCATATAATTATACGAGAAAGCAAATAATGTGTAAATTACAGTATATGCATAGTATTATGACGATCAATAGAGCTTTCCTACAAATAGGAAGGAACATATAGCAGGCAATTGCATATAAGTGTCTCACTGGAAGCAAAGCACAAGTAAACAAATTGACAAAAAATGGTTATGATGCCATAAAGAACACCACTTATGACTTGTAAGCATAATAATTTTTCTACTAGACTCATCCTCTATGCATAATTACTCCAATGAGGCCTCAGCATATCATAGCAGCACTATATACAAATATGGTGATTCGTAAAGCTTTCAAAATGGGATTCAAATCGTAATCATTGATTTCAAACTTCAAATCTAAACACGATTTAAATCACAAATCGTAGATTTGAAAGGTCGATATTTCAAGGTTTATAAATACTTAAAAATTGATTTCGATGTTTGAACTTCTACGTCGAAACCTAAAACTCGGTTTTCTCTTTAATTCCAATTTTATTTCCATTTAGCAAACACTAGAATTGGAATTGTGAATCCAAACAAGTACACTGAACATGTTAGTATGAACTGAATGAACATTCCTAACTGCGATTCTAAAATGAGATCTAAATCGATAGATTTCAGCATTTTCTACAACAATTGTGATTTATAAAACCATAATCTAGAACACATAAAAGGTCAGCTTACGCTAGGTCATACTAGTGCATCAGCTATCGATATAGGCATTTATGGTTCTACATTCAGTTTTGCAAGTGATGTCCGCCGTTAGAGAATGAATGTCCAAATGCTGAAGGTGCACAATTCACTACAACAACTGGTGTGTGTCTTTGTTATGATCAAAGTAGATATCCATATAATTTGGTCTTGGGAAGACATTGTAACAAAAGGAATCCCACTGTTACGTGCCACCAATCCCATATATATACCACGATTATTCTGAATATTCCACGATGCGGGACTTTTTATAGTCCCTTCAATCCACGCACCCACTCTATTTACAATACGAGCCACAACCAACGTCAACTCCTCCAGTATAAAAAGAATAATACACGTGCTGGTATCGAACTGCTTGGCACGAAAAAAATAGAAGTTTATATATGCAGTCATTTCAGATGTCAAAGAATTGGATACCTGCCCAATTGAAACCAAAGCAGCATCAACCCTGTAAAGATTATTGTACAAAGATGAAAAATGATTTTATCTTTATTCTCAGAATGTAAACTGAAATGATACAAAACTGATTTCTCTCTTCTATACAATGATATGCTATATATAAGAATTGTATTTTACATATTGGGCTTTGAGCAATTAGCCCAGACCCGGATCTTATAATAACACTATACTTCTCTGATGTGGGATTGTTGAGAAACGGTGCTGATATATTCAAGAGAAAGTATTAACTTCTCGTATCTGTTTGTCTCTATTCATTTCCAATATTCCCCCTCAAACCCTATTACGGCTAGGTTTTGCTGCGATTATCTTCTTCTTCTACAATAACTTGCGAATCTGATGAAATTTGGTTGTGAGAAACACGAAGAAAGAGAAGATCAATGAGAACAGAACACAAAGTCAAAACTTTGGTTGATTGTTGTTCGAAATGACAATCAATCAAAGAGTCTAAAGATGCTTGCTTCAATACATTATCCATTCTGAACCGAGATTTTGAAAACATCTTGAAGTCAACTACATGGTTGTTCATATGCTTTTCAAGTGTGTGAATAGTCATCCAAACTTCTGATTTTGGCTATCTTCGAGACAAGTTGTATGCTTCAGATGCAAAGTTGATGCTTTTGGACATGGATCTGAAAGTTGAAGAGAGTCCGAGGTTTTTGGAAGAATTATGACTTCTGCTTTCTTACCATACTTGTTTCCAGAATCTTCAACTTTCAGATCTTGCTTTAATCGAAGAAAATTTTTCTTCGATAAGGTTTTTGTGAGAATATCTGCCCTTTGGTAAGCTGCTGGTACGTGGTTAACATTGAGATTGCCTTTAATAACTTGTTCTCTGGCGAAGTATAAATCTAACTCCATATGCTTTGTTCTTGAATGCAATATTGGATTTGCAGTAAGTGTTATTGTGCTCATATTATCACACCAGACCGTACCTTTATTATGAGTTTTGATCTTTAATTCATGTAGTAGTGATTCTATCCACATGATTTCAGCTGTAGCACTTGCTACACTCCTGAATTCAGCTTCAGTGCTGGATCTAGTATAGTTGTTTGTTTTTTGAACACCATGATACTGGATTATCACCTAAAAATACACAATAGCCTATAGTAGACTTTCTGTCATCAATATCTGTTGCCCAGTCTGCATCTCCATATGCTGTGACATTAATTGCATTGCTTGATTGTAAAGTTAAACCATGATCCAGAGTGCCATTTAGATATCTCAAAATTCTTTTAACGGCTTTCTAATGCTCATCTAAAGGATTTTTCATGAATTGACTGGCCTTGTTAACACTAAGGAAATTTGTGGCCTAGTGATAGTAGCATATTGCAAAGCTCCTACTATACTTCTGTACCGCTTAACATTTGATATATGTTCTCGTTTATTCTTTGATAAATGTGAACTGCTCATCATAGGAGTTGGTAGAGCTTTTGCATTTTCCATATTTGCTCTCATAAGAATTTCAGTAATATATTTCTTTTGGCTTAACTGAATTTTTGTAGCTGAAATCTTGTTGACTTCTATTCCCAAGAAATAATTAACATTGCCAAGATCTTTTATGGAGAACTCTTTGTTCAGCTGATCTGTAACATAGTTGATTTCTTGTTCACTATTTCCTATAATTAAAAAATCATCAACATATATTGGAATATAAGTAACATCATTAGTACAAAATTTAGTAAATAAGGAGTTGTCTGATTTTGTGGGATTGTATCCCAGTCTGGCCAGAGTTGATTTTAACTTGTCAAACCAAACCCTTGGTGCTTGCTTCAAACCATATATGGCTTTGTTCAGTTTGCACACAAGCTTTTATGTTCCTTCTTTTTAGAATCCAATTGGTTGCTTTATGTAAACTTCTTCCTGCACTTCACAATTCAGAAAAGCATTATTTACATCAAGTTGCTTTATGAGTTTCTATGTAAGGCAATTGTAAATATAATTCTGATTGATGTAGGTTTCACAACAAGTGAAAATGTTTCATTAAAATCAAAATAATTCTGTTGTGAATACCCTTTTGCCACCAATCTTGCCTTATACTTAGAAATTGAATCGTCAGAATTTTTCTTTAATCTATATATCCATTTGCATCAAATAATATTTTTGTCACATGGTAATGGGACAAGATCCTAAGTTCTGTTTCTTTGTAATGCTTCAAACTCTTCATTCATGGTAATTTTCCATTTATCACATTGAATTGCTTGATGATAAGTGCATGGCTCTTCATTTTCAATTGTTGTATTGTATATTTTTGGCTTGAATATTCCCTTCTTTGCTCTTGTGATCATATGGTGACCAGTACTTTCTAGAATTATTTGTGGAACAACTTTTGTAGCACTTTGTTGACAAGTATTGTGACTTGAAGGATCTTGTTGATCAATAGGTGTGACGACCCGACTTTCCAGTCCCGGAAAATCGCATCATCTTTAAGAAAGAAAGGGATAGAAAAGAGAAAAGATAGAGAAGAAGAAAGAAACAACATTAGAATCTAAACAGCGGAACGAATAAATTATATTAATAACATAATACTTTACACAGTATCATATACATCAGAGATACATAGCATAATCAACTCATACTAGACAGTTATAAAGACCTGTCTAGTTATACAACTCGAAGACAAACAACATCTCAGAGAACACACAGCGGAATACTCTATAGCTATACGCAGAAGCCTCCTGCTCCATTGCTCCTCCAGAATTCGTCAAGCCAACTTAAAATCCTAACCTGTATCCCTTGACTACTCATAAAAATTTGAGTACCCAAGAGTTTATGAAAAAAAAAATAAACTCCGGGTCAGACATGGGTCTGGTGTGAGTAAACGGTTAAAGTTGCTTAACTTTAAAAACCTTTTTGAAAGAAAAAGCATCACGTAAGACTTCCCACACATAAACATGGAAAAGTTTTTACCTTACGCTAACCAAAACATTTGATAGGAAATTCTGTGATATTATAATAGTGTCTAGGGTTTTCAAATAAATATGAAATAGCCGAAATTGTTACATGATTAAATTCCAGCTACTAGCCACAAAAGTGGGTAATACAATCAAAACCGTTGGCACTTATTGGATTTTGGATTCCATACAATGGCAGGGCTACTGGGGTACCGCCCGTCACAGTACGTGGCCTAGATCACCGTACCGAGGATCACTCCCGACCCCCTACAACACAAAGCCGGACCCGTTCCTTACTGAAAAGTTCCGAATAAGACAACCCCGACGGTTGTAGCTATTCAACCGTCCACACAGCCGAAATAAAAAGGGACCTCTAGACAGGGGTAAATCTTACTCTCCAGTGGGTGCGACCCACGAAGCCTTGCTGCACCTCCCCTGCTTTAGCCATTCCCGGTTGATGAGGCTTGAGGTTACGATTACCTTTATAGGACATATCACTTAGAATGCTCATTGTCCACCTGACGATGTGCTGAAAGCATTCAATCCATACAAGTTCGTTCCGGGTTCGAACGAAACCAAAGGCATTTTCTCGTTACACTCATTTTGGAATCACCCTCAGAGTTAACGACAATAACCCTTGCACTCTAAACCACCATCTTGAATCTATAAGGTCTATTCCGTCAAACTCATTACGGAATCACCCACGGAGTTAAACTGGCGTATAGCCCTTACACCTCGAGTCTTCACAAAGCTCCACTTTGACTCACGACCTAACGTTATTTGGAATCGATGTGGTTTTCGGATCTCCAAATATGGAAACCCAATCCCGGTCTCATCGAAAACCAAAGCGTGTCTTTTAGGTTCAAGTTGTTTTAAAGGGTTTTAAAACAATTAAATTCAACTATCTATATATACACAGAATAGATAATTCACAGGCCACAATTGATAATCAACATTATCAAATAACAGGTAATTTGTATAATCCATATCATAATAGATAATCCATATGTCAACATTCCAAATTGATAATCACAATTCAACCAAGCATTCATATCACACAACCATACTTATCTCATTACTGAGATCACACAACATTCAAGACAATCAATGTCATCCAATCATACATAAGCAACGATTCAACTCATACCAATATAATTAATTTAAACTGAATTAAATTAACTATCTCTAATTAATTTAAAGTGAATTAAATTAATTACCTAATCACTTAATTAATTTAAAATTAATTAAATTAATTACCACATCAAAATAAATCTTGCTTAAATAACCATTAATCAAATCAATTAATTAATCATAATCAACCTTGGTTAGTAATTAATCCTTAATTATTTTCATTAATCATATCAATTAATGAACATTACTTAATTACTTTTAGTTACTTTATACATTCATTGATTTATTACACCAAGTAATAAACCTTTAATTACTTTAACAAGTAATTTGCCCATAAAAAAAATTACTTTCCAATCAGTAATTTACCTAACTCAGTTACCTCTGTAATTTATCAATTACTTATCTTAAGTAATTAACCTTATCAAAACTTTATTAAGTAAACATACTTAACTATTTATCAAGTGACCATATTTAATTAATTAACAAATTAATTAATTACTTAATTTCAATCATCTCATAAAACAAAATTGAGTAATTCATCCCTAATTACTCATTAACCCAAATTAATCTTCAATTATCAGATTATTTATCTCCAACTATTAATTAATAAACCTTAATTATTAATCAATCTTTTAATAAAAAGTAATTAATCACTAATTACTTTTATAGTTAACTTGATTAACTAATAAATCAACTCTTAATCATTAATTAATCAACTTAACTATTAATTAATAATCTTAATTACAAATTAATTAACCTAAATAAAAACAGTTAATTAATTCTTAATTAACTTTCATTATAAATTAATAACCTTAATTATTAATTAAGAAAACCCAATTAAAACTTAATAAAACCTTTATTAATTTATTAATTTTAATTAACTCTTAATTACTTAAATAACTAAGTAATTACATCTTAATTAATCATTAATAAAATCATCATTTTAATTAATAGTTCATTAAATAATTAATTATACTTAATTAATCACTTAATTAACCCCTTTTTAAAATAATAATTAAATAAATGAATTAACTTTAAATTTTTTAATTAATCAACTAAATACAAATTATTAATACTTAATTAATTATTTAAGATAAAATATTATCTTAAATAAATCTTGAAACCTTATTTAACTTAATTCATTAATTAAATTGTAAAGAAATCATTAATTACCTATCTTTAATTTATTATTTAACAATCATTAGTTACAAGTTCAAAAATTACTTAAACATTTAATTGTTAAATAATAATCATTTATAAATTTCCTATTTTATATTTCCAAAGTAAGTTTTGAAAATAGCATTAAAAATTTAAAACATTCATACAAATACTTTTATAAAAACAAATAAATTTAAAGGATGAATTTTAATTTAACTTAAACAATTTAAGATTTTAAACTTACTTATTTTAAATTCAAATTTTGTTAAGTATTTTCATTATGATTCAACCTACATACATGAATCTAAGAAAATAAGCACTACTTCCTTTCATACAAATACTTTTATAAAAACTGTTTAAATTTTTAAATTTAAAACTGTTAAACTAACAGTTAACACTACACCTATATGCCCAGATTAACACGGGTATAAACCCGAGCCATAATAAAAAATACTCGAGTTTTCCCCTCAGTCATCTCCCCTCCTTCCCAAGCTACTTCCAGAAACACAAACAAAACAAAACCCAAATGTTCAGACACCCACCCCTCTCTCGTGCACCGGTGCCATCACCACCGTCGATCAACGGTGACTTCACTGACAAGTCATCCCACCTCTCCACAGGCCTCCACGACAATCAAAACCCTAACATCTATCCTAATTCAAAATCGAGCACTCATTGTCGAACAGAACCCCTAACACCCTCATCAGTAAACCCAAAATCATCACCTCTGATCATCATTAGGCACCATATCTCCGGCCATAGATCACTGATCCACCATGCATTCTCCTCCCCAAAAATCACACCACTCGATGCAAGTTTGGGGTTGCAGTCATCAATTAACAACAGACCCCAAAAACTAGGTTAAAAATTTAATTTAAGAAAATTCCAAACTTCTCAGTGATTTAAAAATTCATAAACCATTTTTATAATTCTCACTGACGCATCACCTAACTCCAAGAAGAATTCCAAGCAATTCAAATGCAAGGATCATTAGTTACAGATCAAAACCAAGTTTGCAGTAAAAACCCAAATACTCCCTCACTACAAATTTTAAAATTTTAAACTTCTTTCCAAAGTTCATACTTTCAAATGTCAATCTAGATTATATAGTTATTTCATCAAATAATGATATTTGGTTTCAACATTTGGTAATAAATTGTTTGCATCATTTTTGATTTCCAGGTACCTCTCAAACCAGAGACTAACTTTTATTCTATTTTTTTTTCCTTTCACAGTTTATACTTGCACTAACCTGTTTAGTTTAAAACTGTGATTTAACAATTTTTAAATGGATTGTTTGAAAATTTAGTCTTTGTCTCAGGTTCATAAGGAAAAAAACAGAGAAGAAAGAAAAATAAAATGACATGCACAGATTCAACATATAAACTCCTCTGCATATCAATTTCAACACAGAAACGCTTATGTGTATATAACATAAACATCATCTCAAAAATTATGCAACATAAAACTATTATTTAAATTTTTAAGAATGTTTACTCACCTCAAATTAGAAGTGCAGAGTTTTGAAGATGACTGGAAATTGCAAAAGAATTTGAACTTGAAGTTGAAGCTATTGAAACAGAGATGCCTCATGTTTGCATTTGAAAAACTGGGAAACATTTGAGCTTGAAAATTAAGAAACTGAAGCCTTGATCAGATTTTCTTGCATGCATTTGAATATTTGGTGCAGAAACTTAAGTTTGAAGCTTTTTAAAACTGGAACTTTGCATGCATTTGAAGCTTTGAGGCAGATACATGAGTTTGAGAAATTAGATGCAGATCTTTGATTTTGAATCTGCAGACTTTGATCTTCTAAATGTGTTTGGGTTTTGAAGAGTGTATGCAAATGATTTAATCATTTTGCTTCAGATTTAAAACTTGAGGATTATTTCAGGCATTGCTCACATAAATGGTTTGAGCATTGATCTGAAAACAATGTTTACATGCATTTAATTGAAAATAGAATGGTTTCAGATTTGCAGTTTGAAAAAAACTACAAACTTTGAAAAATTTAAGGTAGACATTAAATTGAAGAGGGTTTTGATTTGAGGACACTGCAGGTTTTGATCACAGAGAAGGGTTTGAGGAAGTTCCAGATTTTGGTTTTAAAAGTTTTTGTTTGAATATTTTCTGGTTTTGGGGAGTAGAAGTTTGCATGAAGATTTAGTTTTTTTTTAAGCATGATCCAAGATTTTAAAGAAGAAAGAAAGATGAGAAAGAATGTTTGAATAGGAAAATTTCAGATTTTAATAAAAAGAAAATAAAATAAAATATTAAGACACTTGTCTCTTTTTCCATAAAAGGTTGTAACACTTGTTATCATAATGTTTAAGAAATGAACATTTGTCAATATTAATTTCTATTCTAATTTTAAAGAAATTTAAAAGCATTTAAAAATTATTCTCCTAATTACTAATGTGTTTCTTAATTTTAAAAATACTTTTCTAATTAAATTTCAAGTAAACAAATACATTTATAAAATTTACACATGTTTGCTAAATTTATATAAAATACAATCTTTGAAAAGAACATAAAGTAGAATCAATGATAATCTAAATAAAATTACAAAACATTGCAATCTTTTTCTTAAAAATGCTATTTCAAAAGCCTTACATTTATTTTATTAAATAAATATAAATCAAATTTCTATAGATAAATTTTTATAAAAAGAAATAAAACAAAAACTTATTTTTAATTAAAAAACATTATCTATAAATTTTTAAAACCAAATTATATTATTTTAAGATGCATGTATATCTTTGAATTCAAATATATATTCATTTCAAAGTCAAATTTAAAATCAAATCTAAAATAAATTTAAATCAATATAAACATCTATTTTAAAATAAGCTTATTATTATTTTCAAATAATATATCCTATTTAAAAATCAATTTAAATTACACAGATCTAAATATGCAGATATAAATGCATTTTAACACTCATATAAATTTTGAAAACAAAATACCAATTTAAAATTTTATCTACACAAATAAAATAATTAATCTTAATATAAAACCAATTTATAACCAAAATTAAAACATTACTTGATTAATTATCTATGAAAATAACAATTTATCAATTCAAATAATTTTAAATAAAGAGATTACCAGCATTTTAAACTCCTGGAAATTCCGGGATATTACAATCCTCCCCCTTAACAGAATTTCGTCCTCGAAATTTAAAACGAAGATAATCTAAAGTTTTTATTTTATTTTCAACCAATTCAAACATTCATAACAGCCATACGCTATCAATCAAACAAACAATTTCATCCAAACAACCAATTCAAATAAATAACATCAGTTATCCGGACACAGATCCGGATAAACTTCCTAAAATATCTCGAGTTTCCCTAGTACAAACACAGGGATGCTCGCTCTACTAAACCCCAACTAGCAACACTACTAAGCTACTGAGTTCCCACTCAGCTAGATCTATACTCAACACAAGATACTAGACCACAGACAAGTCCGATCAACATCTAAAACCTCACAAAACTACTGGTCTCAAAACCAGTGATGACCAAACACGTACTCCCTCAGAGATACGTGAAATAATTTGAATTTCAGTCTTCCAAACTGACAATTCAACTCTTCAATCCAAAGCAATGATCCTACAAAACTCAAAAGAATTCAATACTTCGGAGCTCACTTCAAAATTTCACCAAATCTTATTGCTTCCTTTACCGGAGAAAATCTCAACCACATCGAAGTCTCCAACTTCGAATTCCAAACTCTTCCGTTACTTAACCTCAAAACTTTACCCGATGATCCGGGTTGCCAACAGATCCTTCCCGATCAGCTCAACCTACGCTGATGCTTCTGCAAACAAACTGGATCAACTCACAAACTGATCCTCACAAGATCAACCCAAAAAATCAAACAAAACTCTACTATCAACAGTAGAAAACAACATCTCCTATCCAGAAAAGATAGAACAGAATCACTCGTCAACTTGCCTCAGATTCTGAAAAATAAATTCTGTAGAAACTCTCTAATCCAAAATACTGCAACATCCAGTTGCTTCTACTCAAGAACAACAACCACCTGGCTTCCGCTGCACAACTCTGATCTGGAGCAGATAAAAATGCCGTAGAAGAACACAGGCACAGACTAAACATCACATCTTAGAAATAATATTCAACAGAAATTCCAAGAAATACAGAGCTGCTACACCAAACAACCAACCTAGGAAACAACCTTCTACCCAACTGAATCACTCGTATCACTCCTGATATCAAGTCGATTCAGAACTCAAACTCCAATGCGGGTAAAACTTCCAACTTTCCTGAAGTTATACTCGGACAATCTTCAGCAACTCCATAACTTCTACATCCTCTAGAAATGCCACAAATCCAAGCAAAAGACTATCCGAGATAATCATCAAACTATCGCAAGTCACTTTTGCGATCAACTAATCCAATATCCAAGATACTGTTCTCTCTCCACTAATTAGAACAGTTTAAACTTAATTAGCCAACCCATCGAAGAAACGGGTCCACTTATCTGCTTCTGAATTCCACCTCCAGGAAATACTAATGCCAAAAAGAACTTCCTGCTAAAACACAGAACATTCCCGAGCTGTACAACTAACACAGATGCCAAAGACTTCTTATCCAAAGTTTTTTTGAGAAACTCGGACTTCCAACCAAACACATACATCCTGTTGATCTCAGCTACAACACCTGAAACAGAAACACTTCCTTAAACTTGCTCCGAAAGAAACGTCTTCGAAGACATTCATAGTCACTGCATCTCATCACACAGCTACTACTTCCTGAGGTAACAAAATACCATCACTCGCTTCTGCCCAACCGACAGATCCAAATTCTCAAAAATCCGCTCTCACGAGCGCAATCAAACTTACACTTCAAAAATGAACTCCGAAACTTAACAGGTTTCCTTCAGAGATCAATATAATTCTTACACCAGACTACAAAGATTACTTGAGACGGTATTAGGTGTACAGTCTCGACAAATACACTTCCAACCTCAAACATTCAAACTCCTACAAATGGTAGTTGTGTTACACACACTACTACCTCATCTACCTTTATAACTTATATTGGAAAACCCGAAAAGGTAACCCAACAGATAGGTAGAAATATATATATATATATATATATATATATATATATAATTATATAAAAAAATTACAAGTACGCTCTCTCAAAAAAGACACCACTACAGAGCCTAAGTATTCACTCAACCTAATGCTCCCTAAGAAAGACATACTTCAGAGCCTAGGTATTCACTCAGCCTAATGCTCTGATACCAACTGTGACGACCCGACTTTCCACTGCCGGAAAATCGCATCATCTTTAAGAAAGAAAGGGATAGAAAAGAGAAAAGATAGAGAAGAAGAAAGAAACAACATCAGAATCTGAACAACGGAACGAATAAATTATATTAATAACATAATACTTTACACAGTATCATATACATCAGAGATACACAGCATAATCAACTCATACTAGACAGTTATAAAGACCTGTCTAGTTATACAACTCAAAGACAAACAACATCTCAGAGAACACACAGCGGAATACTCTATAGCTATACGCAGAAGCCTCGTGCTCCATTGCTCCTCCAGAATTCGTCAAGCCAACTTAAAATCCTAACCTGAATCCCTTGACTACTCATAAAAATTTGAGTACCCAAGAGTTTATGAAAAACAAAATTAAACTCCGGGTCAGACATGGGTCTGGTGTGAGTAAACGGTTAAAGTTGCTTAACTTTAAAAACCTTTTTGAAAGAAAAGGTATCACGTAAGACTTCCCACACATAAACATGGAAAAGTTTTTACCTTACGCTAACCAAAACATTTGATAGGAAATTCTGTGATATTATAATAGTGTCTAGGGTTTTCAAATAAATATGAAATAGCCAAAATTGTTACATGATTAAATTCCAGCTACAAACCACAAAAGTGGGTAATCAATCAAAACCGTTGGCACTTATTGGATTTTGGATTCCATACAATGGTAGGGCTACTGGGGTACCGCCCGTCACAGTATGTGGCATAGATCACCGTACCGAGGATCACTCCCGACCCCCTGCAACACAAAGCCAGACCCGTTCCTTACTGAACAGTTCCGAATAAGACAACCCCGACGGTTGTAGCTATTCAACCGTCCACACAGCCGAAATAAAAAGGGACCTCTAGACAGGGGTAAATCTTACTCTCCAGTGGGTGTGACCCACGAAGCCTTGCTGCACCTCCCCTGTTTTAGCCATTCCCGGTTGATGAGGCTTGAGGTTACGATTACCTTTATAGCACATATCACTTAGAATGCTCATCGTCCACCTGACGATGTGTTGAAAGCATTCAATCCATACAAGTTCGTTCCGGGTTCGACGAAACCGAAGGCATTATCTCGTTACATTCATTTTGGAATCACCCTCAGAGTTAATAACCCTTGCACTCTAAACCACCATCCCGAATCTATAAGGTCTATTCCGTCAAACTCATTACAGAATCACCCACAGAGTTATACTGACGTATAGCCCTTACACCTCGAGTCTTCACAAAGCTCCACTTTGACTCACGACCTAACGTTATTTGGAATCGATGTGGTTTTCAGATATCCAAATATGGAAACCCGATCCCGGTCTCATTGAAAACCAAAGCGTGTCTTTTAGGTTCAAGTTATTTTAAAGGGTTTTAAAACAATTAAATTCAACTATCTATATATACACAGAATAGATAATTCACAGGCCACAATTGATAATCAACATTATCAAATAACAGGTAATTCATATAATCCATATCATAATAGATAATCCATATATCAATATTCCAAATTGATAATCACAATTCAACCAAGCATTCATATCACACAACCATACTTATCTCATTACTGAGATCACACAACATTCAAGACAATCAATGTCATCCAATCATACATAAGCAACGATTCAACTCATACCAATATAATTAATTTAAACTGAATTAAATTAACTATCTCTAATTAATTTAAAGTGAATTAAATTAATTACCTAATCACTTAATTAATTTAAAATTAATTAAATTAATTACCTCATCAAAATAAATCTTGCTTAAATAACCATTAATCAAATCAATTAATTAATCATAATCAACCTTGGTTAGTAATTAATCCTTAATTATTTTCATTAATCATATCAATTAATGAACATTACTTAATTACTTTTAGTTACTTTATACATTCATTGATTTATTACACCAAGTAATAAACCTTTAATTACTTTAACAAGTAATTTACCCATAAAAAAATTACTTTCCAATCAGTAATTTACCTAACTCAATTACCTCTGTAATTTATCAATTACTAATCTTAAGTAATTAACCTTATCAAAACTTTATTAAGTAAACATACTTAACTATTTATCAAGTGACCATATTTAATTAATTAACAAATTAATTAATTACTTAATTTCAATCATCTCATAAAACAAAATTGAGTAATTCATCCCTAATTACTCATTAACCCAAATTAATCTTCAATTATCAGATTATTTATCTCCAACTATTAATTAATAAACCTTAATTATTAATCAATCTTTTAATAAAAAGTAATTAATCACTAATTACTTTTATAGTTAACTTGATTAACTAATAAATCAACTCTTAATCATTAATTAATCAACTTAACTATTAATTAATAATCTTATTTACAAATTAATTACCCTAAATAAAAGCAGTTAATTAATTATTAATTAACTTTCATTATAAATTAATAACCTTAATTATTAATTAAGAAAACCCAATTAAAACTTAATAAAACCTTTATTAATTTATTAATTTTAATTAACTCTTAATTACTTAAATAACTAAGTAATTATATCTTAATTAATCATTAATCATTAATAAAATCATCATTTTAGTTGATAGTTAATTAAATAATTAATTATACTTAATTAATCACTTAATTAACCCCTTTTTAAAATAATAATTAAATAAATGAATTAACTTTAAATTCTTTAATTAATCAACTAAATACAAATTATTAATACTTAATTAATTATTTAAGATAAAATATTATCTTAAATAAATCTTGAAACCTTATTTAACTTAATTCATTAATTAAATTGTAAAGAAATCATTAATTGCCTATCTTTAATTTATTATTTAACAATCATTAGTTACAAGTTCAAAAATTACTTAAACATTTAATTGTTAAATAATAATCATTTATAAATTTCCTATTTTATATTTCCAAAGTAAATTTTGAAAATAGCATTAAAAATTTAAAACATTCATACAAATACTTTTATAAAAACAAATAAATTTAAAGGATGAATTTTAATTTAACTTAAAAAATTTAAGATTTTAAACTTACTTATTTTAAATTCAAATTTTGTTAAGTATTTTCATTATGATTCAACCTACATACATGAATCTAAGAAAACAAGCACAACTTCCTTTCATACAAATACTTTTATAAAAACTGTTTAAATTTTTAAATTTAAAACTGTTAAACTAACAGTTAACACTACACCTATATGCCCAGATTAACACGGGTATAAACCCGAGCCACAATCGAAAATGCTCGAGTTTTCCCCCGAGTCATCTCCCCTCCTTCCCGAGCTACTTCCAGAAACACAAACAAAACAAAACCCAAATGTTCAGACACCCACCCCTCTCTCGTGCACCTGCACCGGTGCCATCACCACCGCCGATCAACGGCGACTTCACCGATTAGTCATCCCACCTCTCCACAGGCCTCCACGACCATCAAAACCCTAATAGCTATCCTAATTCAAAATCGAGCACTCATTGTCGAACAGAACCCCTAACACCCTCATCAGTAAACCAAAAATCATCACCTCTGATCATCATTAGGCACCATATCCCCGGCCATAGATCACTGATCCACCATGCATTCTCCTCCCCAAAAATCACACCACTCGATGCAAGTTTGGGGTTGCAGTCATCAATTAACAACAGACCCCAAAAACTAGGTTAAAAATTTAATTTGAGCAAATTCCAAACTTCTCAGTGATTTAAAAATTCATAAACCATTTTTATAATTCTCACTGACGCATCACCTAACTCCAAGAAGAATTCCAAGCAATTCAAATGCAAGGATCATTAGTTACATATCAAAACCAAGTTTGCAGTAAAAACCCAAATACTCCCTCACTGCAAATTTTAAAATTTTAAACTTCTTTCCAAAATTCATACTTTCAAATGTCAATCTAGATTATATAGTTATTTCATCAAATAATGATATTTGGTTTCAACATTTGACAATAAATTGTTTGCAGCATTTTTGATTTCCAGGTACCTCTCAAACCAGAGAATAACTTTTATTCTAATTTTTTTTCCTTTCACAGTTTATACTTGCACTAACCTGTTTAGTTTGAAACTGTGATTTAACAATTTTTTTAAATGGATTGTTCAAAAATTTAGTCTTTGTCTCAGGTTCAAAAGGAAAAAAACAGACAAGAAAGAAAAATAAAATGACATGCACAGATTCAACATATAAACTCCTCTGCATATCAATTTCAACACAGAAACACTTATGTGTACATAACATAAACATCATCTCAAAAATTATGCAACATAAAACTATTATTTAAATTTTGAAGAATGTTTACTCACCTCAAATTAGAAGTGCAGAGTTTTGAAGATGACTGGAAATTGCAAAAGAATTTGAACTTGAAGTTGAGGCCATTGAAACAGAGATGCCTCATGTTTGCATTTGAAAAACTGGGAAACATTTGAGCTTGACACTTAAGAAACTGAAGCCTTGATCAGATTTTCTTGCATGCATTTGAATATTTGGTGCAGACACTTAAGTTTGAAGCTTTTTAAAACTGGAACTTTGCATGCATTTGAAGCTTTGAGGCAGATACATGAGTTTGAGAAATTAGATGCAGATCTTTGATTTTGAATCTGCAGACTTTGATCTTCTAAATGTGTTTGGGTTTTGAAGAGTGTATGCAAATGATTTAATCATTTTGCTTCAGATTTAAAACTTGAGGATTGTTTCAGGCATTGCTCACATAAATGGTTTGAGCATTGATCTGAAAACAATGTTTACATGCATTTAATTGAAAACAGAATGGTTTCAGATTTTCAGTTTGAAAAAAACTACAAACTTTGAAAAATTTAAGGTAGACATTAAATTGAAGAGGGTTTTGATTTGAGGACACTGCAGGTTTTGATCACAGAGAAGGGTTTGAGGAAGTTCCAGATTTTGGTTTTAAAAGTTTTTGTTTGAATATTTTCTGGTTTTGAGGAGTAGAAGTTTGCATGAAGATTTAGTTTTCTTTTAAGCATGATCCAAAGTTTTAAAGAAGAAAGAAAGATGAGAAAGAATGTTTAAATAGGAAAATTTCAGATTTTAATAAAAAGAAAAGAAAATACAAATATTAAGACACTTGTCTCTTTTTCCATAAAAGGTTGTAACACTTGTTATCATAATGTTTAAGAAATGAACATTTGTCAATATTAATTTCTATTCTAATTTTAAAGAAATTTAAAAGCATTTAAAAATTATTCTCCTAATTACTAATGTGTTTCTTAAATTTAAAAATACTTTTCTAATTAAATTTCAAGTAAACAAATACATTTATAAAATTTATACATGTTTGCTAAATTTATATAAAATATAATCTTTGAAAAGAACATAAAATAGAATCAATGATAATCTAAATAAAATTACAAAACATTGCAATCTTATTTTTAAAAATGCTATTTCAAAAGACTTACATTTATTTTATTAAATAAATATAAATCAAATTTCTATAGATAAATTTTTATAAAAAGAAATAAAACAAAATCTTATTTTTAATTAAAAACCATTATCTATATATTTTTGAAACCAAATTATATTATTTTAAGATGCATGTATATCTTTGAATTCAAATATATATTCATTTCAAAGTCAAATTTAAAATCAAATCTAAAATAAATTAAAATCAATATAAATATCTATTTTAAAATAAGCTTATTATTATTTTCAAATAATATATCCTATTTAAAAATCAATTTAAATTACACAGATCTAAATATACAGATATAAATGCATTTTAACACTCATATAAATTTTGAAAACAAAATACCAATTTAAAATTTTATCTACACAAATAAAATAATTAATCTTAATATAAAACCAATTTATAACCAAAATTAAAACATTACTTGATTAATTATCTTTGAAAATAACAATTTATCAATTCAAATAATTTTAAATAAAGAGATTACCAGCATTTTAAACTCCTGGAAATTCCGGGATATTACAATAGGTAATTCTAAATTGCCTATTGGTTGACAATGATCAGAATGTTTGCTAGTGTGACTGCTGCTATGATGTAGGTCTTCAAAACTGCTTGCTTCATCGCTTTTCTGATTATCATCAGCTCTTGAGTTAGATAAGAGTTTATGATGACATGGCACATTTTGGTTGCTTTCTGTTGCAACTTGCTCCATCAAGTCAGGTAATATAGATACAACATTTTTTGTGTTGTATATTTCATGAGAAGTTTTCATATGTGTTTGACTAAAAGGAAAAATTTGTTCATTAAATACAACATGTCTAAACACAAACACTTTTCCATTGCTATCTATACATTTGTAACCTTTCATATTAGTAGCATAACCTAAGAAAGTACATGGGGAGGACCTGAATTCAACTTATGTGAATTATATGGTCTTGAATAAGGAAAACATAGACATCCAAAAACTTTAAGATCATGATAATTTGGTTTAACACCAGAAAGTACTTCTATAGGACTTTTATACTGCAGAGTTTTTGTTGGCAGTCTATTTATTAGATAAACACTAGTAGCAAAAGCATCAGGCCAAAAAATTTGTGATAAAGAAGCCTGAGCAAGAAGTTTTAAACCAGTTTCTACAATATGTCTATGTTTTCTTTCTATTAAGCCATTTTGTTCAGAAGTATAAGGACACGTAATTCTATGATTAATTCCTTTTTTTTGAAAATATTGCTTCAAATGATGAAATTCTGTTCCTCCATCAGTTTGAAAATTCTTAACCTGACACTTAGTTTGATTTTCAACTAAATTAATAAATTAAACTACAACATTGCAAGTTTCAGATTTAGATTTTAAGAAGTATATCCATACATGTCTAGAGAAAGCATCTATAAAAGAAATATAATATTTAAAACCATAATCTGTGGTTACAGATGCAGGACCCCACAAGTTAGTTGCAATCAACTCTAATGGTTTAGTATAAACAGTCTTACAATCAGAAAAAACAAGTTTGTGACTCTTACCCATTTGACAATGTGTACATACATACGGCATAGAGATGTTAGAAAATGAAATATTATTATTCTTCAACACTTTCTTTACAATATTTGCATTGGCATGCCCCAGTCTGCTATGCCATATATCAAAAATCTTACAATTACATGCTTGAGTTATTTCAGAATTGTAACACCATTTATCTCTACATGCTTGACTTTCAGAATTGTCAACACTAAATTTGTATAGTCCTCTACACTCTTTACCCTGCTAAAGAATTTCATTAGACTTAATGTCTTTGACTAGACAGTAAGTAGGAAAGAATTCAAAATATACTTGATTATCTTTAGCAAATTGTGAAACACTAAGCAAGTATTTTGTAATTAAAGGCACTCTCAATAAATTGTTAAGATATAATTTTCTTACACCTTTAATACATGCACTGCCAGTGTGAGTAATGCTTATAGGCTTACCATTTCCCATGTGAATACATTGTTTACCTTTGTATTCTTGGTTTCCAAGATTCAGATTCCCAAGATTGTTTGTTACATGATTAGTAGCACCAGAATCAGGAAACCAGCTTTGATCTTGAGAATCATCTGTACTGACAGTATTTTCTTTCTGACTAGATGAATCATGTTGCATGTTGATCATGTTTGCACTTTGATAATTCTTTTGATTTCTGTTTCCTGACTGAGATGGAACATGGTTTGCATCAAATCTAAAATAGCATTTATTAGCACTGTGCCCAAACTTTTCACATATTTGGCATCTTAGTCTATTGTTATTGTTATTGTGAAATCTACCACCTCTGCCTCTTGATCTGTTGGATGAACCACCTCGGTTGGACGACCTACCTCTGTTGGATGACCTACCTCTTTGACTTTTTCTTTTGTGTGTTTTCTCTTGATTTTTTGAAACATAGTTAACAGAAAATTCTTGAACATATTTCTTTTGTTCTATTCTTCCTTCATAAGACGGTAGAATAGAACTAACATATTCAATAGATGGTGTTTTTTCTTGAGAAGAAATTATTGCTACAGCTTCTTCATACTCATCATCTAAACCACTTAAAATAGACAGTACCTGTTCTGCATCAGACATTTTATGACCTGCAGCAGCTAATTGATTGCACAGATTCTTGATCTTGGTCAGATACTCTCTCATATTGAACCCATCTTTTCTCAAGTTCTGCAGTTGTCTTTTATAATAAAGAACTCTTGCTGCAGACTGAGTGTTGAATGTATATTCTATTGAATGCCATATTTCATGAGATGTTTTACAACCTATAAGTTGAGGTAAAATAGTAGGACCAATAGAAGATAATAGCCAAGAACTGATAAGACTATCTTGCTTTTGATAGTTTGAGTAATCTTTGTTGATTACAAGCTTTCCCTCACTATCTGTGACATATTTTGCTGGAGTAATAAGTGTTTCAAACACATATTCTTCAACATCATTTTCCCTTATTGCTGTTTCAGTTTGAAATTTCCACAACATATAATTTGATTCATCAAGGATAGTTGATACTAACTGACTTTTTGGTTTGATTATTGACTTCAGCAGATCTTGTAAGTCAGACTGATGAGAAGTGGCAGTTCTTGTAGTATTGAGAGACTCTTGAACATCATTGACATTGTCTCCTGCCAACAGATGATCAGATGAAGAATCATGATATTCAGAGATCAACAAATGGTGTAGCCAGAGAATTCTGATGATGAGATAGACTCTGAAGATGACCTCTAGGCGAGGCACTACTGCTAAACAAACTGAATACTGAGCAGATGATTGAAAGATTTACAGTTCTTGATCAAGAACTGTAAAACAACAATGGGTAAGAATTAATCTTGATGGTTAAAAATCAACAGCTTTCTCGATGATGACACTGCACTACAACAAAAATACTCTATTACAACGTTATTTTTACGACGGGAAATTTTTGCCCGTTGTAATAGAACTTTATTACAACGGTTAGTTTGTGAACGTTGTAGTAGAGGCTTTATATTGGGTCTTTTACAATGGTCCTCTGCTGACTCTTGTAATAGGTGTATATTTTACAACGGCCTTTCTATGCCCCTTGTAATAGGTTTCATTTTCACAACGGGCATGAATTGCCCATTGTATAATGTCAAAAAAATTACCATCTAACCACGTAAACATATTTTTCCTTCAGCCTTTCTCCAAATTTGACCGCCAAACCCTTTTGCTTTCACCTTTCCCCAAATTTTTTCTTCAGCCTTTCCCTTTCGCTTGTTCTCAAAATCGAAAACTGTCCAAATTCGAAAGGTCTGGACATTCCAAAAATCGAAGACTGTCATTCGCTTCGCTGCAATCATTCGCTTTGCTGTTGAGGTATTAGATTCGCTTCGGATTTGTGAATATGATCGCAATTCATCTAACCGTTAATGGTTATTTTTACGCAGATCGAGTCCCCTTGGCTACTTTTTATTTCAAGGTTAGGGTTTCACTTCATGTAATCGCATTGCTTATATTTTTTGTTTTACAAACATATTTTGGTGTTATTTCTCGAATTCTTATATATAAAATCTTTGTTGAATTGGGTACACTTATTATGTAGTTGCTGCATATTATCACTAGGATTATCAGTTGATCTCCTTTTAGTTCCAATATTAATATGTTTTGTATTAATGGTTGTTTAAATGTACTTCGATTTTTGCATTTTAAATGGGAGTTAAAAAAGGGCAATGTCTACTACTATCTTATCATGTTTTGGACATTACCTCATGCTTATAATGTGTTCCAATTATCCATCTAGCATTTAATAGCCTTATTGTCTTGCAGAAGATATGAAAATTAATATTTCCTGTGGACTGCTTTGTCATTTTTATGTACTTTAAACCTACTGAAATATGTTTTAGTGGGAATTAGTTCCTGTTGAATATTGCTGTCTGGAGTAAGGTGGGAACCATGAATAGTGGCTGCATGAAGTGAGGTAATATGTTGCGTGCAAGCGTGGTTAGGAAGGCCACATGGATAGTTCAGTAGGGAGAAGCAATAATTACCTGAGGGTGCAATAGGAAACATAAAGGCCTGATGTAATGTCTTGTGCATGGATTTAATGAAGTGCAAAAATAGGTAGACAGACTAAAAGTATGTGAACAGTTCGATGTGGATTAGACCATTGACAAGCTGACGGAGCGGCATCAGAGTGTGAATAATAGGCTTGTGGCAGAATAGCCGCACGTTATAGATAATGAAACTGGCGTGTGGCAGTGAGGCAATGCAACATTAGATATTGCATGTGACGAATCTGGTTGTAGATGCTTCAGGCATGATGGCATAAGACGGATCAATTGAACTACGGGTGAATTGCAAATGGAATTACCAGCTTGTAGCACTGAACTTATCATATTCTCTAGATTGTGATGCTACAGTTGTTGGAGGGTTGAAGTTTGAAAGTTGATAATGAGACAAGAGGGTAATTCTGAAGCAATGTACACTGAGTTAGTTCTCTTAGACATATTGAATTTACAGAATGTCCATATTTAGTCTGCATGTTTAACAAGGTGCTAACAACAAATACTTACAAGTAGTTTCCATGCGTGCGAATCACGGATTCCATTTGTGACTCTTTACAAAACTTGAAAAGGATAAAGAAATGGATAAGTAAAAGGGAAAAAAAGAGTAGTTATTATGTATCTTCATAGAAAATTTCATGGCGATAAATTTTAAATTTGTCTATGTATCTATCTATATATTAATTCTGATCCTCTTCCTTTGAATCTGCATGCACACTTAGGAAAGAGTTTGGGAATATTTAAATGAATTAGAAGAGAGAAACATGAGCATAAGGAAGTCTACAGTTGGGAACGCAATAAATTTTTATTTTAATAGAGTATGTAAGTGTTTGAAAGAATATATATTGACAAAATTTTGTACATACTCAGAAAGATTGAATTTTATTTTTCATCCATCTTATTACATATATTTCTAATCTAATTTACTTTGTAAGAAACTACGCTCTTTTAATTTTTTTTGGATCAGGTTATTAAAAAATATTTTCATAGCAAAAGAAATATACCCATTAAGAAGCACTCTTAAATATGTTCCGTCTTGGTAGTATTATGTTAATGTTAAGTTCCATAGATAAGAAATGTTGAACCATGGTTCTTGCTGAGAAACATGGACTTTTTATGAAGGCCCCACCTTCTAAATGATGTTTCAAAACTTAGATATTAGAAAAAGACCGTGGATCGATATCTTATATTTTTGAAACGATCTTGGATTTATATCTCGGTCCATATCTCGAGATGAAATCTTAATATCTCAAATGAGATGAGTTTTAAAACAAGATAAAAATTACTTTTGAAGTTTCATCTGCTTGATTGGGTGGTTGTCTGTAGTTTTGAAAAGGTAGTTTGACAGTGTCGGTTGAACTGTTGAAGTTTTGAAGTTGTTGGAACTGAAGTTTGAACTGAAGTAGAAATGCTTTTGTCTGTGGAATGAAGTGGGATGATTGTGAAGTCTGCTGTATAGTGTAGATTGTGTCTACGGAGTGTTCGATTGTGAAAGACTACAGTTTTATGGAGGAAAGCAAGGGGCACTGTGCATTAATGTGGTCAGTTGTTTTGAAGTAAGTGGCAAGTCAATGTACATGCAGTGAGTATGTAGATGAATAGAAGTTTGTTTCTGTGGAAGTGACCAGTGGGTGATTGTTTGTACTATGTGGGGATTTCTGTTGCAGTATTGGGTAATGGGTAGCAGTGGGTAAGTGAGTGGCAAGGGGAGTCCAGGCGATAGACTGATGGTGGTAGAGTAGTGTTTCGGGGAGAGGAAATCGGTGAGTGACTTGGTGGTGAAGTTTGTAACTATGTGTGTGAAGTATTTGAAATGACAGAGGAGAATTGTTGATATGGTGGAGAAGTTGTGATGTTTTGGTGGAAAGAACTTGAATATTTCATAGAATTTTTACCGAATTGATTGTGTACAAATCAATTATCTTTTTACAAACTGTTGTCTTACTTTTTTCTTTGGTTGCTCTTTTCCATGTATTCTGAGTGAATGTTCTTTCTAAAGTCTACCCACTAATATCAAATGTTGGATTGCAACTTATTTTAACATCAAATTTCAAGAAGAAAATCCTCAGCATTACTAAATTTTTTATATCACAAGACTTTACATTAAAAGGACATTCTAATTAATTAATTTATGGTTATAGAAACACATTTATTGATTTTCAAACTAATATTCCAGATGAATTATTTGATTCACTGTCAAGTTGCTCTATGTTAGTGAGATCATTTGCGCAAATTGTTGCCTACTGGGTCCATGTTGTCAATCTACAACATGAATATGTTAACATAAGTCATGGATTGTCAGGCTTACACTACAACAAATATACCATATTACAATGCAATTTTTACAACGGATATACATCTTTTCATTAGGTTCTAACATCAAAGGATTATCAAGATGGACAAAGCATGGATTCATCTACCAAGGTTTTGTCAATTTTATTTTTTCAGTTTTATACTTGCAATTATTATGGTTGATTATTGATCCCTTTGTGTTATAGAATGACTGAAGAATACAGACAAGCTGTTCGAAAATTTGTGTATGGGCATGCAGAAAGGAAGGGAAATCCAGAAAAGATTATTTGCCCTTGTTCAAAATGTAGGAATCCTATCCGCCATCCGTCAAGGGAAGTTGTATCACACTTTGTTTTTTTTGGAATTGACCCAACATATGATGTATGGATTTTTCACGGGGAGCATGCCCTTTAGAAAATGAAGGCTATGAAGTGACAAATTCATATAGAATGTACTTAGACACACAAATATGTAATGACGAGATGGAAGATCATTCTAATGTAGGACAAGGGGTAGGGAATAAGGAGATGATAGAAAATTCTGAAATTCTTTTGTATCCTGGTTGTACAAGCCACACAAAGTTATCAGCTACAATACTTCTTTACAAGCACAAGGCTCGAAATGGTGTATCTGACACTGCATTTACGAAACTTCTTAAACTTCATAAAGATATGCTGCCTATGGAGAACACACTTCCTGATTCGACGTATGCAACAAAGAAGCTGCTTAAATCATTTGGTTTAGGCTATAGACAAATACATGCATGTGTAAATGATTGTTGTCTTTTTAGGAAAGAGCTTGCACATAGTAATATTTGTCTAAAATGTGGAAATTCTCATTGGAAAAAGAACAAGACAAATGAAGATGGAAAGAAAACCAAAGTACCTGCAAAGATTTTGAGATACTTTCCAATAATAACAAGACTGAAAAGAATGTTTATGTCCGCAGAAACATCAGAGCAATTAAGGTGGCATAACAATCATAAGAGTGAAGATGGTAAATTACGTCATCCAGTAGATTCTTCTAAGTGGGCTACAATTGATAGGATGTACCCTTCCTTTGCATCCGATCCATGAAATTTAAGGCTTGGTCTTGCAAGTGATGGCTTTAATCCCTTTGGGGATTGGAACTGTGCGTATAGTTGTTGGCCAGTATTTCTTGTTGCGTACAACTTCGCTCCGTGGCTTTGTATGCACAAAGATAATATAATGCTATCATTATTAATTCCTAGACCACGACAACCAGGGAATGACATTGATGTGTATCTACAACCACTTATTGAAGATTTGAAAAAATTATGGGATAAAGGGGTGAAGGCGTATGATGCATACACTCGCAACGAATTTAGATTAAATGCAATTTTAATGTGGACGATAAATGATTTTCCAGCTTATGGAAATTTAACAGGTTGCACCGTAAAGGGCAAAAGGGAATGTCCTGTTTGTGGCGTTAATACATGCTCAATATGGTTACCATTTAGTAAGAAATGTGCATATTTAGGCCATAGGCGATTCCTTGATCCTAATCATGAATGTCGCCAATGAAAATACTTGTTTGATGGAACTATAGAGACTAGGCAAAAACCTACAATACAAACCGGTGCTCAAGCCTTTGATATTGTTAAAGATATTTGCAATGATTGGGGGAAAAAACCAAAGGAGGAAGGGAAGGAGAAAGAAAAAAGGAAAATAAAAAGGGGAGATAAGAAGAAAAAAGGAAGTCAAATGTGGAAGAAGAAGTCTATTTTCTTTGATTTGCCTTATTGGCAGGTAAAGTTTAATCAGAAACAAAATTGCTTCTTCTTTTCTATCTATGTAATCAATACTTTATTATTAATTAGTTATAGTCTATTTTTTGTTTTCTTAGGTACTTCCTTTGCGTCACAATCTAGATGTAATGCATGTTAAAAAAATATTGGTGAAAGTATTCTTGATACGTTACTTGATATTAAAGGAAAATCAAAAGATGACATTAATTCACGTAAAGATCTAGAAGTACTTAGTATTAGGAAAAAGTTACATCCTATAGACATGGGAAGCAAAGCATTACTTCCAGCCGCCCCATGCACCTTAACTAATTCAGAAAAAGAGATCTTTTACAATAGAATGAGGAATTTGAAAGTACCCGTTGGCTATAGCTCAAATATTGGAAAATGTTTTGCAAAATAAAACAAAATTTCAAGTCTAAAGTCCCATGATTATCATGTTTTGATGCAACAACTATTGTCTGTATCACCGAGAGAACTTCTACCTAAAGGGACAAGGAATGCATTACTACGACTATGTTCTTTTTACAACGACATTTGCCAAAGATTGCTTGATAAAGATAAATTAGAATCCATCGAGAATCAGGTCGCATTAACACTATGCGACCTTGAGAGATTTTTTTCCTCCTTCTCTTTTTGACATTATGATTCATTTGACAATACATTTAGCGAAGGAAGCAAGAATTTGCGGACCAGTACAATATCGGTGGATGTATCCATTTGAGAGGTAAAATTTGGCATTAGTACCTTTAGTAGTTAATAATATATGTGCTTATGAAAATATTTTACTTATGCATCTTGATTATAGATAAATGAGAACACTGAAGGGGTATGTTAAAAATCAAGAACGGCCTGAAGGATGCATAGTTGAGCGCTAATCTGCTGATGAATGCATGAAGTATTGTGCTAGATATACTAATGGTGCATTAGAAATTGGACAAAGGAAAAAATAGAAATAAAGTGGAACAATGTGATTCCATACTCGAGGGGCGTCCTATTTCCAAAGGAAAACCTATGGTAGTCACTAAGGAGGTGATTGATGCTGCTCATCGGTACGTGTTGTTTAATACCGAGGAAGTGGAGCCTTATATAAAGTAAGCATCAGTTCAATTCAATTAATGTGTGAAATAAATTAGATTTTGACACGAATGTTTACGTATATAGGATGCACAATGAGGAACTAAAACTTTTGCATCCCCGGCTTTCACGAGATGATTTGGAACTTTCAAAGCTGCATTTAGAGACTTTTAGTCATTGGTTTAAAGAAAAGGTTGACATTGTTATATATTTTAAGATGGATAAGTTCGACATAGAAGTATATGTTATTGTGGTTAGTCTTTATATATAACATTATGCATTTTTAGGTTCAAGATGATAGAAACACATCTGATGTTAGTGAACTAATAAATTGGCGTTCATATGGACCTCGCCATCAAGTAATTTCTTATACCGGCTATATAATTAATGGTCGCCGTTTTCATACTAAAGACAATGACAAATCTACACAAAATAGTGGTGTTTCCATTGAGGCAAGTACTGTTCGTATGGATGGATCCATTGAGAAAGTAATATATTATGGTGTTTTGCGTGAGATTTTGTTGCTTGACTACCGGCAGTTTCAAATTGCCTTGTTTAAGTGTGATTGGGCAAATATTGATCGTGGTGTTAAGGTCGAAGATGGATTTACGTTAGTCAATTTACATCAATTCCAAAATCAATTCGCAAGCGACCCTTTCATCTTGGCAACGCAAGCCGTACAAGTGTTTTTTTGTAGAGAAAGTAGTTTTTCAAATTGGTATGTTGTGCTAAGAGCACCCCCTAGAGGTTTTCATGAGTTGGAAAGCTATGATGAGGAGGATGAGTCAAGTAGCAAACCGGTAGATGAGTCACTACTTGATGATAGAGATGTCGATGATGGTGATGAAAGTTATATAAGGAACGATTGTGATGGTATTTTGGTATGATATAAGCATCCTTTATTGATATTTGTGTTACATGTAGTTATATTCGTAAAGAGTGTAATTATACAGTTTTATGCATAGTTATATTAATTAATCATGAATTATTAACCATGAATTATTAATCATGAATTATATGTGTTATGTTTTTTTTTCTAGGTTCCTCCCTTAACAGAAGATATTTGAACTTGAAGCATCAAGAGTAAAATGGAGCAACATCAAAGAGAGGTAAAATATTAAAATTTTAATATGCACTTCAATTTTTTTAGATTGACATTTCTTCAATTTTTTTGAACGGACACTTCAATTAAAATGGAGCAACATCAAAGAGAGGAAAAATATTAAAATTTTGTCTTCTTCTTCTCAGTAAAATATTAAAATTTCTAGTGTTTTGTTCATTTCCATTTCATATTTCAAAAAAAACATGCACAAAATAAAAAACAACAAAAAATTATTTCATTTATTTTCATTTACATTTACAATTTTTTCTTTGATTTTACATTTGCAAACAGTTCCATTTCAATATTCATTTTGCTGTTACACTTTTATGCACCACTGTGCACTGCACATTTCACCATTTTACAACTGCTACTACATTACTGTGTACTGCAACCTGCCATATTGCCCAAATCTCTTACGCACAACTTCGACAAGCCTCTGCACCACAGCCATGCAACTGCAGCAAGTTCACACCACTGCTCTGCACATTATAACAGCCACATTTCTGCCTTGAACACTCCCCTCTGGCTTGACCACAAACCAACACCTCTGTTTCAACCTATAACAGCATATACCATTTTCATTTGCTATTAGCAATTTTCCATTTTCATTTGCCAATACACCATCAACAAAACTTCAGTGCACATATAAAACTTCACCCCACTTCTACATTCCTACACAACTTCACACATCATCCACAACTGCCCCACCCCTTCATATCACCACAAATAGTCATAGCATACTACTTTCCGACCATCCTACCCCTCTGCCTTACGACTGTGCAACCTCCCTTCCAAATATTGCTGACTTCCTCTTCATAAATCTCCACAGACTCCTCCTCTACCTTGTTACTGCCCTTCCACCCACAAATCCACGGTCACAATTGAACATCAAATCCCATCAGACATCAGTTACTGCTCATCATCCCCTACTTTCCTTCCACTTATCATGCCCTCTGCTTCTGCTCGACCATTTGACCTCACACAACATTCCACCATACTTCTGCTCTTAACAAGCAACCACCAGACTCCACTGTGCACGCCATCGCTACCACTACAACACTGCTGTACTTCAAAAATATATTGCAGATTTTTGAATTACTTTGGAAATTACCATGCTCTGATGATTATATTTTAAATGAAGGGTTAAAATAAATATTTTGAACATTCTGATTTAAGTAATTCTGGAAACGATAATTGTTTCAGATTAACATTTTAACTCAGTGAATGTGACCTACATGATATTACAAATTTAAAAACCTTTGCAAAACTGTCTAGAACATATATGTACAAGTTTATGCCAGTTCAATTATCAAAACACAGTACCCTGAAACTTTATTCTCGTTTTTTCTAAAAGTACATAATGTTCTGCCTTTTTTTTATAACAGAAGAATAACCTTCTTTATCAAACTTTGCATGTATGCTAATTTCAGATATCAAAGGTAGCAACGAGATATGCAAAGAGGCAATCCTTAGCTGTAGTTGCAACTTTAAATGCAAAAGATAAGCCTGCTGGTGTGAAAATCAATGAAACAAGACATGTTGATGCAACTCATTCTCTTCAAAGTTTAAACAGCAATGTTAGAAGATCCCCACTGAAGCGTACTGAAATGCAGCCTCCATCTGATAAAATCAAGTCTCCAGTGCTCAATCCTGTCTGTACTGGAATGCAGCCTCCACCCGATAAAATCCAGCCTTCAAATCTCAATCCTGGCCCTAATTCAACTGGATCTCCAAATATCACTCCCAACGCCATGGATGCCTCGAACAACCTAGATTATGATGATGATATTCAACAAAAGACGGCAAGGAAAAAAAGAGGTAAGACGATGATGACTTGTATGTGGAATGAAAAGGCTGAAATTGAATTCAACGAGCGAGGTCAACCAATAGGCTCCAACTCCAAGCATTTATCATCCTATCTTGGTACCTTAGCAAGAGAGATGATACCTTTGAAGATTTCAGAGTGGAAAAAAGTCGACGCAAACTTAAAGAAAGATTTATGGACTGGTATTCAGGTATGAAAAATGTGCTGAGAACTTTTTTATGAACAACTGGCCAGATGGAAATTTTAATACAACATGATAACTTATTTATAAAGTGGTGGGTGGTTATATGCACAAATTTCTACTTGTACTTATTTATCATCTATTTTTATGTCATATAATTGATTCAAACCTGTAATGTAAACATTCATAAACAATGCAACAACTATAGCTTACAAACCTGCAATGTTTCATACTTACAATTTTCGACTACAACCATCATAAGTATCTGTTCTAAAATCAGTCGCATCACATTATACCAACGTGGGTTTTATTTACTTCTGACAATAATAAGCCTTCCAGAAATTTTGAAGTATTTGATTTGCTATGAGGTGTGCATAATATAAAAATGCTACATTACATAAAAGGAACATCAATTTTAGTTATGTAACATTAGTGTAGTGATTAGTTCAAGTGTAAGACACCTTATATGATTGAAAATGTTTCAAGTTTACTGTGTGATTACATACTTATGGTATTGCATTGCTTTAATTATGACTAATGGGAGGAGTTTACTTTTTAATTATGGGTACAAGTTCAATTGTCCATGTCAGCGGTCTATTTAATTGTGCAGCCAGCTCAGAACCATCTTAAATGCTTTAGCAACTTTATAGAGTTACATTGTTAGGGTTAACGCTTCAACAATGCATTCGATTCCTCTTATTTGGTAAAATTATTTCCCATTTCATCTCAAAATTTCTTGTTCTCACTATAGCTCGCTTCAGCCGTAGATAACCCACTTCGCTCTACTGCTGGTGACGGCAGTCCATAGGTAGTCTTAGCTGCATTTGTTTATTTTAGTTGAATCTCTTCGTTTGAAATGCATCTTTTATCTCCAGCCTAATCTATTTATTTAAGCTACATAGAAATACATGGGAAAACTCCATTATTTGATGAAAGATTGCTAAGTTCCAATTTCAATGTAATGCAATCTTCGTTAGCTGCAGGTTGTCTTGGAGTCTCAAGTTTACACAACAGTTTTAAGTTCCCTTTTTATTGTTCACCGTCATCATCTCCATCTTCATTGTGAAATTTATTTTTTAGTTTTCTTATATGTTGTGCTATCCATCCTAGCAGTGCATCTTACTGACTTTGTATGGCACTCAAAGGCTTTAACCATATTAAATATACTAATAACAAAACAAGGAATAACTAATAACTTACCTAATTGCTTTCACCATATCCAAATATTCTCAAAGGCTTTTAATATGTTTAGCAAAGGACTTAGGTTCGTGATAATTTAAAAAAGTATATCGAATTAAAAATTTGGGTAATAACTACTTAGTAGCTGTTTCATATCAAAATATCCTAAAAGACTTTAATATGGTCAGCAAAGGAGTTGGCTTAATTCAATAGAAATACTGAGTTAACAAGAAAGTTCTTTACATTGAATCAACAAGTGACATAGGGACTGGTATAAATGCTACAATAAGCAGTATCATCATCTCACAATAAGCAGCCAAATCCTAATGTTAATATAAGTTGTGAATTATTTTGCATAAGTTAATATAAGTTTGTGAATTATTTTGCATACTGTTTTATGTGTATGGAGTAGTACAAGTAGAAATTTGTGCATTGACATTGTAGACATCCATTAAGCAAGATTGTAGTGCAAGAAATCGTTTAAGGCGGTAAGGACAAGATATTAAGTTTGATGTAAAATTCTCTATTAAACACTATATATACTGTGGTTATTTAATAGGCTTAGTATTACACTAAGAGATTGTTGATTGTTACAAATTTACTTTTTGTATACCGCCGTTCTGTATAACTAGAAGATTATTAGTATTTAAATTTAACAGTTTACGTGTATTAACTTTGGTTTTTAAACTTGAGCACCTTCATTTTGCATCTTGCTATATGAAAATGGATCTCAATTCATATCTCGCTAACTAATTTTTTTCCTGATAATAAATATTAATTATTTGAATGAAATTCGTATATATATAGTTTATTTTAAATAGCTATAAGCTTTATATTTGAGATTAATTAAGCAAAAAAAGTTTGTTAGAAATCGGATTAATTTTCAACCATCCACCTATAGTTTAGATCGGCTGATGTATAAATTTTGATTGGTCACTGCTTGGTTTAAGATGTACTGCTGTATTGAAGTTTGAATTTCCAGCATGTCTTATACAATTTTGGTATTCCCGCTTATTATATAACTAGGTTTTAAGTATTCTTTGTTTCACAACTAAGTCCTCCCCTCTAATGATGTGTTTGAATGCATGGAAGATTCATAATCTTTTGTTGTCCATGTGTTAACGTCTGCTGCTAAACTAGATATTTCATGCTTTGGTCCTTGTTTTGCTACCTAACTTAACCTTGATTTTATGACTTCATTTTGATTCACCATGCACTTTTCTTTAGACTGCAATTTTCTTTTATTCACTGCCTACATCTATATGTTCATCCTAAAAATGGCGCATCAAATGTAAAACCTACACCTCCAGTCAGTTTATCACCGTTTAAACTGGAATATTTTGATACTTCAAAAAAGTAAAACTTATGTCCAACATAAGAGGTGGTAACTATAGAAGTTCTTAAGGCTGTAATCTTTAGTGAATAGTTTGTTATCTTTTATTAATAGTTTATTATGTTTGTTAATTAGTTATAGACTGTTAATAATTGTAAATGATGAGTTGTTAAATACCAAAAACCTTATGAAAAAAATGCTCACGATGTGGTACAATATGCACACTAAAAACAATGCTACACGTAGATGTCATGATATATATATATATATATATATATATATATATATATATATATTTAGGACCATGTTGCATTCATTCTATGGCTTTTCCACATAAGGAAGTGTAAATGTTAATTAGGTTTCATTTTCCATATTACCAGTCTTTATTTGATGATCTTTATGATGATGATTTTGAGGAGATGGAGTATTGAATAAAACATGAATACTAAGTCTGACTTGAGTTTAATGCATGGTTTACATCTGGGTTTATTTGGATACTGTAAATATTCAAGTTTACATTTGTTCGTTTAACTACATTTAGGTGATTAATTATGTAAAGCAAATGTATACTTGGTTCCATGCTTTCTGAACTTACCACAAAATGGACTAGATAATATTATTTAGTTAGTCTTATTTTTATAAATAGCTAGGATACCGGCTTTTATTTCCCAGGTTCAAGGATCAAATTTCCCTTAATGGTGTTAAACATAATATAGTCATTTTTATGAGATATTTGGCTATCATGACCAATATTTAACATTCATTTTCATAAATGTCAGCTTTCATGGAAATCAACTTAGTTGTAGGACTCCTCTTTTATGTAGACAACTTTGTTCATACTGGAGGATTTATAGCAGATTTGTTCTTTGATTTATTATATTGATTTGATCTCGATTTGGATATGTTAACTAAAATAATTTTGTCTTGGATGCATTACTGGTTCAGCAAGAGAGCCTAAGTACTGTCTATTTTTTTAAAAGGGCAACTTATCATGTTGTTATTCATATATTGTGCTTGAGGTCTAATATTTTGCGTCTATTGTTGTTCATATTCAGTTTTGTAGTTGGTTTCATGATGTTTTGTTGTTGGACACAACTGTTTTTTTATGAATGTTTTTGTGTGTTAGATCTATTGAAAACATGTATATATGTTGGATCTATAGAAAATAATATAAGTTGTGACATTAGCATGCCAGTAGAATGATTTTTCCTAGATGTTTGTATAATTATGTGACATTCAACTTATGAAGAGAACATTTAGCAAACTTTACAATTATCACGATCATACTGAACAAAAATAAAGTACTGTGCACGTGAAAAAAAAATCATTGAGTTAAAATAGCCACATATTGGCTTGCATTGCATTGTTCAGTAAATAAAACACTGCAAAGGGCAACGTGTTACTGATCGAAAGACATTGAAAGTAGGGATGAAAAAAACTATAATATAATGCTTTTTATAAATGTTTTCATATTGTACTAATGCTGTTTGAATTCATTTTTGATTCGGTTTTCTATTGTTTTTTAAGTTACACGATTGCTATTTTTACAGTAGTTCAAAATACTATTATGATGCAGTTATAGATGATTGCTATGCTTTAATGCACTGCAATTAATGATTGAGTTCAAAATACTATTTATTCCAGTGGGGCAAATGAGTAACCACATTACTCATCCACGAAGCAGTTCACAATACCCGAGTGAGTAGATTTTTGCGATTGAGTTGTTCTCATTCTCATTTACGATTGATTGTTTCAGAATACATTTTTTAGTTAAACTGCATTTTGCTTCTATGCGTCCATAACGATTGTAGCCACTGCATTTGCTAGGATGCCATTCGTACGTAGCTTCTTGCCAAATCATATTGTAGTTCTCATCTAGTATTCACTAAAGTCAATTTTTTTTTCTTGCAGTCACACCGCGATAGCAACAATACGCAGCAGGTTCAAGATCAGCAAGAACGAGTTATTGTGTAACGACCCAACTTCCATATTCCAGGAAGAAGCATCGCTAAGAAGAAAGAAAGGGATAGAAAAGAGAAAAGAAAGGAAAGAAAGAAACAGACAACATCAGAATCTCACAGCGGAATCGAATAAATTATAATATATCACATAAAACTTTACATAGTATCATATACATCAGAGTTTTACAGCTAATATAACACAAACTAGACAGTTATAATCCTCTGTCTAGCAATTACAAATCAAGTACATCAGAGAAACAAATACAACTCAAACACAGCGGAACCACCATATATGTCTACGCGCTGAAGCATCCTGCTCCATTATCTCCTTCAGAACTCGTCAAAGCTAACCTAAAACACTTGACTACTCATACGTAATATGAGTACAAAAGTGTTTAATAAAACAGAAAATAAACACTCGGGTCAGACAGGGGTCTAGTGTGAATAAACGAGGTTAAAATTTGTTTAACTTTTAGAAAATCCTTTGAAACAAAAGGTATCACGTAAGACTTCCCACACATAAACATGGAAAAGTTTTTACCTTACGCTAACCAAAACATTTGATAGGAAATCCAGTGATATTATAATAGTGTCTAGGGTTTTCAAAATAAAATACATAAATAGCTGGAATGCTTACATCTCACGTTCCAACATAGTTGGGCACAATCAAAACCATACAGGTACTTATTGGATTTTGGATTCCATCAATGGCAGGGATACTGGGGTACGGCCCGTCACAGTACGTGGCCTAGATCACCGTACGGAGTAGTACTCCCACTCCCCTGCAACACAAGGTCGGACCCATTCCTTACTGAATAGTTCCGAACAAGACCACCCCGTCGATTCTAGCTAGTAATCGCCCCACACAGCCGAAATATAAAGGGACATCTAGACAGGGATGTATCTTGCTCTCCAGTGGGAGCTACCCACGAAGCCTTGCTGCACCTCCCCTGTTTTAGCCATTCCCGGTTTATGAGGCTTGAGGCTGCAATTACCTTAATAGGACATATCAATCTTAGAATGCTCATCGTCCACCTGACGATGTTTTGAAAGCATTCAATCCATACAAGTTCGTTCCGGGTTCGAACGAAACCGAAGGCACTATCTCGTTGCACTCATTTTGGAATCACCCTCAGAGTCAACGACCATAGCCCTTGCACTCTAAATCTCCATCTCGAACCTATAAGCACTATTCCGTCAAACTCATTACGGAATCACCCACAGAGTTATACTAACGTATAGCTCTTACACCTCGAGTCTTCACTTGCTCCACTTGGATTAACGACCTAACGTTTAATTGGAATCGATGTGGTTTTCGGATATCCAAATATGGAAATCCGATCTCGGTCTCACCGAAACCAAACACCACTTTAATGTCCAAGTTGTACTTAAGGGTTTTAAAAATTAATTCATTTCATTATTATCTATTTCACAAGATAGATAAACTATATATCACCATAGATAATCATATCCTTGTCATAAACAGATAATCTGTATCAACATCACAACAGATAATCATCACACTCAGATAATCCATCACAAACCATCATACGTTAACCAACCATCCATATCATACAAATACAACTCATCTCATTACTGAGATCACAACCATTCAATCAAATAACATCCATAAGCGATGATTTATCAACCATTAATTATAATTAATTTAAAATGAATTAAATTAATTACAACCATCTCTAATTAATTTAAATTAAATTAAATACTCATTTAAATCCTGCTTAACATCCATTAATTAATTAACCAAGTTAATTAATTATTCACCAAGTATATAACTTGATTAAACAACTTTTGATTAATCATCCTCTAATTACAATAAGTAATTATTCCTTAATTAATTTTACAAAATTAATTTACCTAAATCATAAGTAATTAATATTTAATTACTTCATTAATTAACTATAATTAATTACATTTATCCTTAATTAATTACAATTAATTAATCACTTAATAATTAATTATTTCTTACTTAAACAATCCTTAATTACATCATTAATTTTATTAATTAATGATTTATAATTCAAATTAATAACTTTATTAAATACATGTAGTAATTAATCTAAAATTAAAATACAATTATTAATCATCTTTGATTAATATTAAACGAGTAACTAACTGCCCTTAATTACACATTAACAAATTAATTATCTTCACAATTAATTATCTCCATTAATTAATCACTTGATTAATTTCAAAGTAATTACCAAAATTACTTAATTAAAAATCATCTTAATTAATTACATTCCAGTAATTATCACTTAATACTTCTTCAAGAAATCCTACTACATTAATTATCTTAAGTAATTACACTTATTATATCATTAAATGATTCCTTAAATTAATTAAACTAAATTAATTAACTTAACAAATCACATTATCAAAATTAAACAATAAGTAATTAATTCTTTAATTACTTTTAAGTAATTAGAATTAACAATTTAAAACTAATTACCTTTACTAATTAATCTAATTAATTCTTAAAATTTTAATCATATTAATTAATTACTTAATTATCCTTAGATAATTATCATTATTAATTAATAATATTTCCTTAAATTATTAAGAAAAATTATCTTTAATTAATCACCATTAATCATTTCTAATTAAATTAATTCTAAATCATTACTTAAAATCAAATAAATAAATTCCTTAATTAAATTCCTTTATTATCTTAATTATAAACGATTTCATTAGCATTTAATATGTATTTTAAATAATACAACTCTAAATTAAATTCAAATTCCATTTTAAACTTTAAGATTTCAAAATGTTTTACTATTTAAGCATTATTAAAAATTTAAATAAAATTATAACTTTGAAATGAAAGTGTAAACATTCATTACTTAAGTAGACAAATTTTGAATCCAAATTTAATTAATTTTATTAAAGAAATCAAAATTTTAAAATAAACTGATTATTTAAACTTCTCAAGTTTTCAAGTTAATCATTTCAAAACTTTTCAAATATTAAAGAAGGAAATCTTCAAGTTAAAACATTTATCTGAAATCAATTCATCTTTAAAATTTATTTAAAACATTGAGTTTGATCAATATTTTAATAATTTATAAACTGTTTAAATTTAAACTGGATCTAAATAACCTGAAATTTCTTTTAATTAAACCTGATTTTCAACTTAATATAAATCTTGTTCAAATTTAAATATTTTCATTTTAAACTTTGAATTTAAAAAGTTCATCTGAATTCAAATTGATACAAACTTGGTATTCAAATTCTTATCAAAATCCTGATTTTTTAAAAATTAAATTCATCAAATTATAAAAACTGAATACTTGAAGGTTTTATAACCTGAACCAATGCTTAATGTAAATTTTGCTTAAAAATTTAAAATTTCAATTTAAAACTTTGAATTTAAAGGTTCATTTGAATTAACATTTTAAACTTTGCATTTAAAGATCCCAATTGAGATTCTAGTTCAAAATTTTGAATTCCAACTTTAAATTTAAAAACTGCACAATTGCAGGTTTTTAACAACCTGAACCAAACTAACCCGAGATATCAGAAATTTTGCATCGAGTTTCTAAGCCTAATTCCCGAGTCAAAACCTCTTTTCACCCGAGAAGAACCCGAGTCCTTTTGCCTGCACAACCCAGAAAACGTTCACCAGCAAAATTGTGCACGGCATATGCACCGGCACTCCGGCGACCTTCAACCACCCTGACTAACTCCACCAAGTCACCATCTAACCCCCAAACATGATCACCATCACCAAACTTCCCATAGCCACTTGAATCAAAATCAAGATTGACCCTGAAACCTGGAAAAGCTTCACACTGCAATCTTCAAACCTGTCAACTACAAGGAAACCCAACACCGGCCATCTTATCACCCAATTCTCGTTCATTCATCCACCAGTCCCCCACTTCCAGGAAACACCATAACCTCCCTAAATCTCTGGACAAACAGATAATCCCAAAAATTCCCAATTTGCTTCACCCAGAAATGAACATTCATCCATTAATTATAAAATGTGAATTTTTGTTTTTAAAAATTCATGATTCAGTCATGCATTCAAGTTATAACTTGTTTTAATAATTTAAGGAGTATGTCATTCTTGCTTATTGAATTTGTTGACTGTTGTACTTGTTTTCAGAGGCTACAGGTTTTTCAATTTAGCTTAATTAACTACATCATAATTTACTAATCTAAATTTGTATTACACAACATATTTTGATTACACAACAAGTCCTAACAGAGTACTAAGTCCAGGGGAAATGAGTTTTATATTAACAATCTTAGTTAGTTTTTGTTATGCAGATTCCATGCAATAGCAACATACATACACATTTATATATGTTCACACAAAAACATTCATCAACAAACAATCACACAACATACTTATTCCTATATATTCACATGCACAGCTAACAAAACTTAAGCATTTTGAGGTTAAACAAGGAACACAGAGCAGTTTCCTTATTTATATGTATTAGAACTTGTGTTCTATAAATTATGCTAAACTTTGATTTGAAAAGAGAAAACTGTTTTTAAAAACAAAAGGCTTACTCACATAATAATTGGAAGATGCAGAGAATACCCAGATGCAAACTCATATGCACACATTTACATTCAATCTCAAGCAAACATTATATATTACATGCAACAGATTTCATCAACCATAAACTGTTTTTAGTTAAAAAGGTTTACTCACTTAAAAGAAGACAGAGCATTTTTTTCTTTTATCAATAGCAGTTTGATTGATTTCTGTTTTATATAACAGTTTGATTTGAAACTTGAGTTCTGTAAGTATGTTAGCTCTGATTTTTTTTAAGAAAACTGTTTTTTAACATAGAAGTTCACTCACCTTATAATTGAAGATGCAGAGAAACACTTAGAGAAGTATTTTCCCAAATCCAGAAACCTGTTTTGCATTAGCTGCTGAAGATGATTTAAACTGCATGTTGACCTTATTATTCTTTGCTTAGATTTGGAGTTGAATTGATCTTCAACAGATTACAGATTTGCAATTGTATTTGTTTTCAGATCTGGGTTTTGCAATTTGCTGTTGGAGTTGATTTGCAGTTTTGGTTTTGCAGATTTTTTTTATTGAAGTTGTTTTGCAGAATTGGTTTTGGAATTCTTCTTTCCTTTTTATTTTTCAGATCTGATTTTAGTTTCTAATGAAGATAATATTTAAACAAAATGAATTGTTAAGTTTCTTAGTCTCAAAAAAAAAATAACATGCCACTTGTTGTTTAAGTAAAACAAAAGATTTACAAGTGTCTTTATAATGTGTTAAGAGTTTGACAGATATTCATTTTAATAATAAAAAAGAAATTTCTAAATTTTAAAAAGGTTTTAAGTTCATTTCTTACTTAGTTTAACATGTTTCAATTGTTTAATTACATTTAGTTTTACACATGCTTACATACAAACCTTTATAAAATTACAAATTTTTAAATGTTTATTTGAATGTTACAAAATAATATATTTTTAAAGCTAAACTTTTAGAGGAGCAAATTTTAAAAAGAAAAGAAATGTTATTTTCAATTTTAGTCAAATGTTTCCAAATCAATATATTATACCTTAATATAATAAACTAAATCTTATTTCAAAAGAAAAGCAATTCTTAAAATAAAACAAAACAAACTCTTAATACAATTTTAAACTATTTTATTTTTAAACAAACTATTATATATATTTATAAACAAAATAAATATTTACCAATATTTTTTTATGATAATATAAGATAAACTTTTAAAACAACTTTTGAAAAGTTTTCTATACTGATTTTAAATTAATTTAATCAATTCATAAATCATACATCTTATATATAAAATAAATTGGAAAATATTCTTTATAAAATTTAAATTAAAAAAAAATTCATATTTACAATGTATACATATATATACATTATAAACAAATATCTTTAAATCTGTTTAGAAAGATAATTTTATTACTTAAATATTTTTAACATTTGAAAAGAATAAAATTCCCAAAAGTTATTATTATTATCATTATTATAAATATCATTTATTAAATTAAATAATAATTAATCTTGAAAAGATAATTTCTGTTTGAATTAAATTATTATATCAATATTTGACATTTTAAAATAATTATTAATGAAATTATTAAATAAATATTGCTTGAATTCCCGGGACATCACATTCCTCCCTCCTTAAAAGAATTTCGTCCCCGAAATTTAAAAACAAAGGTAATTTAATAATCTCATTAAATTTAAATTTTAAACACAAGCATAAATCAAACCTATGCTAACGACCATAGCAACCAATTCAACCAATTCAAACAAATCTAATTATCCAGCCAAATTCTGGATAAAATTCCATCGAGTTTCCCCAAGCATATATATATATATATACCGGTATACTCGCTCTACAGAATATAAATTAACTACACCACATAGATCTAGAGCTCCTATATATCTAGATCTGCAAATCTAAACAAGATACAGAACCACAGACAAGTCCTGATCAATTTCCAAATCTCTTAGAACTACTGATTCTAAGACCAGTAATAAACCATACACGTACTCCCTCAGAGATACGTGAAATACATAACAAATTCCAGACATCCAAACTGGCAATTCAACCCTGTAGACCAAACACTTAAATCCTTAAGAGAATACAGAAAGATCCAATACTCTTATCCACAAATCTCTCTTGACGATCCTGGGCTGCCTCCAACCTTCTAGATCAATCCAATCTTCGCAGATGCTACACAGAACAAATCTGGACAAAGAAATAATCGATCTCCAGATTCTACTCAACAAAATGGTTTTCTCAAGACCCAGCAAAATCCACCACACAAACTCTACTACACAACATCAGAAGACTCCAAAATATATTTCCTGTAGAAATCTTCTGATCCAAGTTAAAACACAAATTCCCAAAGAATCAAGCGTTGCTTCAATTCTGGAATAGCTGCCACCATGCTTCCACTGCGCAACTCTGTTTTGAAAATACTATTGATGAGCACAAGTATAAACTTGATCAACATATCTCGGAACATTGTTCATCAAATTCCATAAAATTTCAGTGACCTATCCGATTCAGTCACAAACACCACAACAAAAATTCAACCAGAAAACTAGATCCGATGAATCCTACCAGCTGAAACAGATCTCCTCTCAAGGAACCTCCTACTAAGCTGATCCACCTGAAAAGCTTCAAGAGCCAAGTCGAAACAAAACTCAAACTCTCGATGGATGCAAATCTTAATTACTTTGAAGATATCCAAAAAATATCCCTTCGATAACTCAAACATCCTCTAGAGATGCTTCAATCCAAACAAAGATCACTTATAGAACTTCCGAACCATCGCAAGTCACTTTTGCGATTCTACTCAGTTCAGATTCCAAGAAATCGTTCTCTCTTCAAAATCAAAACAGCTAAAGCCTTCTATCCAAAAGAAGAACTAGTGGTCAACCTCCAACCACAAACATCACACCCCACTGAGCTTCCAGAATAAATGAACAAGCTACACCATCTAACCGGACTACTGACAGAAGAAGCACAGAGACTTCTGAACCAACAAAGAAACAGGACACTCACTGCTGCTACTGATGCCAAAAACTTCCTTATCCAAAAGCTCATCGAATCCCAAAGCTACACCAGCCTCTTCACAACAGAGTCATCCAAAAGACAGATATCTCTCGGGAAACTCGCTCCCAAACCAAACTCAAACACTCTGCCAAACTGAGTTTCAAGCTCAAATACAGACAGAACTCCCTCCTAAGGTTGCCAAAATATCCTTGCTGGCTTCAGAACCCCCAACTGATCCAAACTCAAGAAAATCCACTCACACGAGTGCAACCTAGCTTATAATCCAAAATAAACTCTGAATCTTAAAAAGATTTCCTTCAGAGATAGGTGAAATTCTTCACCAACTGCAAAACTACTCAAGATGCCCAATGCTGCCCTAGCAGATTCACTACCAATCTCAAACACTAGAATTCCAACCACTGGTAGTTGTGTTACACACACCACTACCCTATCTACCTTTATTACTTATGTTGGAAAACCTGAATGGGTAACCCAATCTAATAGGTAGAAATAAATAAATAAATAAATATATCCAAATTACAAATATGCTCTCTCAAGAAGGACACCACTCCAGAGTCTAGGTATTCGCTCAACCTAGAGCTCTGATACCACAATGTAATGATCCAACTTCCATATTCCAGGAAGAAGCATCGCTAAGAAGAAAGAAAGGGATAGAAAAGAGAAAAGAAAGGAAAGAAAGAAACAGACAACATCAGAATCTCACAGCGGAATCGAATAAATTATAATATATCACATAAAACTTTACATAGTACCATATACATCAGAGTTTTACAGCTAATATAACACAAACTAGACAGTTATAATCCTCTGTCTAGCAATTACAAATCAAGTACATCAGAGAAACAGATACAACTCAAACACAGCGGAACCACCATATATATATCTACGCGTTGAAGCCTCCTGCTCCATTATCTCCTTCAAAACTCGTCAAAGCAATCCTAAAACACTTGACTACTCATACGTAATATGAGTACCCAAGAGTTTAATAAAACAGAAAATAAACACTCGGGTCAGACAGGGGTCTGGTGTGAGTAAACGAGGTTAAAATTTGTTTAACTTTTAGAAAATCCTTTGAAACAAAAGGTATCACGTAAGACTTCCCACACATAAACATGGTAAAGTTTTTACCTTACGCTAACCAAAACATTTGATAGGAAATCCAGTGATATTATAATAGTGTCTAGGGTTTTCAAAATAAAATACAGAAATAGCTGGAATGCTTACATCTCACGTTCCAACATAGTTGGGCACAATCAAAACCGTACAGGCACTTATTGGATTTTGGATTCCATCAATGGCATGGCTACTGGGGTACCGCCCGTCACAGTACGTGGCCTAGATCACCGTACCGAGGAGTACTCCCACTCCCCTGCAACACAAGGCCAGACCCATTCCTTACTGAATAGTTCCGAACAAGACCACCCCGGCGATTCTAGCTAGTAATCGCCCCACGCAGTCGAAATATAAAGGGACATCTAGACAGGGATGTATCTTGCTCTCCAGTGGGAGCTACCCACGAAGCCTTGCTGCACCTCCCCTGTTTTAGCCATTCCCGGTTGATGAGGCTTGAGGCTGCGATTACCTTAATAGGACATATCAATCTTAGAATGCTCATCGTCCACCTGACGATGTTCTGAAAGCATTCAATCCATACAAGTTCGTTCCGGGTTCGAACGAAACCGAAGGCACTATCTCGTTGCACTCATTTTGGAATCACCCTCAGAGTCAACGATCATAGCCCTTGCACTCTAAATCTCCATCTCGAACCTATAAGCACTATTCCGTCAAACTCATTACGGAATCACCCACAGAGTTATACTGACGTATAGCCCTTACACCTCGAGTCTTCACTTGCTCCACTTGGATTAACGACCTAACGTTTAATTGGAATCGATGTGGTTTTCGGATATCCAAATATGGAAATCCGATCTCGGTCTCACCGAAACCAAACGCCATTTTAATGTCCAAGTTGTACTTAAGGGTTTTAAATAATTAATTCATTTCATTATTATCTATTTCACAAGATAGATAAACTATATATCACCATAGATAATCATATCCTTATCATAAAAAGATAATCTGTATCAACATCACAACAGATAATCATCACACTCAGATAATCCATCACAAACCATCATACGTTAACCAACCATCCATATTATACAAATACAACTCATCTCATTACTGAGATCACAACCATTCAATCAAATAACATCCATAAGCGATGATTTATCAACCATTAATTATAATTAATTTAAAATGAATTAAATTAATTACAATCATCTCTAATTAATTTAAATTAAATTAATTACTCATTTAAATCCTGCTTAACATCCATTAATTAATTAACCCAGTTAATTAATTATTCACCAAGTACATAACTTGATTAAACAACTTTTGATTAATTATCCTCTAATTACAATAAGTAATTAGTCCTTAATTAATTTTACAAAATTAATTTACCTAAATCATAAGTAATTAATATTTAATTACTTCATTAATTAACTATAATTAATTACATTTATCCTTAATTAATTACAATTAATTAATCACTTAATAATTAATTATTTCTTACTTAAACAATCCTTAATTACATCATTATTTTATTAATTAATGATTTATAATTCAAATTAATAATTTTATTAATTACATTTAGTAATTAATCTAAAATTAAAATACAATTATTAATCATCTTTGATTAATATTAAACCAGTAACTAACTGCCCTTAATTACACATTAACAAATTAATTATCTTCACAATTAATTATCTCCATTAATTAATCCCTTGATTAATTTCAAAGTAATTACCAAAATTACTTAATTAAAAATCATCTTAATTAATTACATTCCAGTAATTATCACTTAATACTTCTTTGAGAAATCCTACTACAATAATTATCTTAAGTAATTACACTTATTAAATCATTAAATGATTCCTTAAATTAATTAAACTAAATTAATTAACTTAACAAATCACATTATCAAAATTAATTACAATAAGTAATTAATTCTTTAATTACTTTTAAGTAATTAGACTTAACAATTTAAAACTAATTACCTTAACTAATTAATCTAATTAATTCTCAAAATTTTAATCATATTAATTAATTACTTAATTATCCTTAGCTAATTATCATTATTAATTAATAATATTTCCTTAAAGTATTAAGAAAAATTATCTTTAATTAATCACCATTAATCATTTCTAATTAAATTAATTCTAAATCATTACTTAAAATCAAATAAATAAATTCCTTAATTAAATTCCTTTATTATCTTAATTATAAATAATTTCATTAACATTTAATATGTATTTTAAATAATACAACTCTAAATTAAATTCAAATTCCATTTTAAACTTTAAGATTTCAAAATGTTTTACTATTTAAGCATTATTAAAAATTTAGATAAAATTATAACTTTGAAATGAAAGTGTAAACATTCATTACTTAAGTAGACAAATTTTGAATCCAAATTTAATTAATTTTATTAAAGAAATCAAAATTTTAAAATAAACTGATTATTTAAACTTCTCAAGTTTTCAAGTTAATCATTTCAAAACTTTTCAAATATTAAAGAAGGAAATCTTCAAGTTAAAACATTTATCTGAAATCAATTCAACTTTAAAATTTATTTAAAACATTGAGTTTGATCAATATTTTAATAATTTATAAACTGTTTAAATTTAAACTGGATCTAAATAACCTGAAATTTCTTTTAATTAAACCTGATTTTCAACTTAATATAAATCTTGTTCAAATTTAAATATTTTCATTTTAAACTTTGAATTTAAAAAGTTCATCTGAATTCAAATTGATACAAACTTGGTATTTAAATTCTTATCAAAATCCTGATTTTTAAAAATTTAAATTCATCAAATTATAAAAACTGAATACTTGCCAACCTGAACCAATGCTTAATGTAAATTTTGCTTAAAAATTTAAAATTTCAATTTAAAACTTTGAATTTAAAGGCTCATCTGAATTAACATTTTAAACTTTGCATTTAAAGATCCCAATTGAGATTCTAGTTCAAAATTTTGAATTCCAACTTTAAATTTAAAAACTGCACAATTGCAGGTTTTTAACAACCTGAACCAAACTAACCCGAGATATCAAAAATTTTGCTTCGAGTTTCTAAGCCTAATTCCCGAGTCAAAACCTCTTTTCACCCGAGAAGAACCCGAGTCCTTTTGCCTGCACAACCCAGAAAACGTTCACCAGCAAAATTGTGCACGGTGCATATGCACCGGCACTCCAGCGACCTTCAACCACCCTGACTAACTCCACCAAGTCACCATCTAACCCCCAAACATGATCACCATCACCAAACTTCCCATAGCCACTTGAATCAAAATCAAGATTGACCCTGAAACCTGGAAAAGCTTCACACTGCAATCTTCAAACCTGTCAACTACAAGGAAACCCAACACCGGCCATCTTATCACCCAATTCTCCTTCATTCATCCATCAGTCCCCCACTTCCAGGAAACACCATAACCTCCCTAAATCTCTGGACAAACAGATAATCCCAAAAATTCCCAATTTGCTTCACCCAGAAATGAACATTCATCCATTAATTATAAAATGTGAATTTTTGTTTTTAAAAATTCATGATTCAGTCATGCATTCAAGTTATAACTTGTTTTAATAATTTAAGGAGTATGTCATTCTTGCTTATTGAATTTGTTGACTGTTGTACTTGTTTTCAGAGGCTACAGGTTTTTCAATTTAGCTTAATTAACTACATCATAATTTACTAATCTAAATTTGTATTACACAACATATTTTGATTACACAACAAATCCTAATAGAGTACTAAGTCCAGGGGAAATGAGTTTTATATTAACAATCTTAGTTAGTTTTTGTTATGCAGATTCCAGGCAATAACAACATACATACACATTTATATATGTTCACACAAAAACATTCATCAAAAAACAATCACACAACATACTTATTCCTATATATTCACATGCACAGCTAACAAAACTTAAGCATTTTGAGGTTAAACAAGGAACACAGAGCAGTTTCCTTATTTATATGTATTAGAACTTGTGTTCTATAAATTATGCTTAACTTTGATTTGAAGAGAGAAAACTGTTTTTAAAAACAAAAGGCTTACTCATCTAATAATTGGAAGATGTAGAGAATACCCAGATGCAAACTCATATACACACATTTACATTCAATCTCAAGCAAACATTGTATACTACATGCAACAGATTTCATCAACCATAAACTGTTTTTAGATAAAAAGGTTTACTCACTTAAAAGAAGACAGAGCATTTTTTTCTTTTATCAATAGCAGTTTGATTGATTTCTGTTTTATATAACAGTTTGATTTGAAACTTGAGTTTTGTAAGTATGTTAGATCTGATTTTTTTTAAGAAAACTGTTTTTAAACATAGAAGTTCACTCACCTTATAATTGGAAGACGCAGAGAAGCACTTAGAGAAGTATTTTCCCAAATCCAGAAACCTGTTTTGCATTAGCTGCTGAAGATGATTTAAACTGCATGTTGACCTTATTCTTCTTTGCTTAGATTTGGAGTTGAATTGAACTTCAATAGATTACAGATTTGCAATTGTATTTGTTTGCAGATCTGGGTTTTGCAATTTGCTGTTGGAGTTGATTTGCAGTTTTGGTTTTGCAGATTTTTTTTATTGAAGTTGTTTTGTAGAATTGGTTTTGAAATTCTTCTTTCCTTTTTGTTTTTCAGATCTGATTTTAGTTTCTAATGAAGATAATGTTTAAACAAATTGAATTGTTAAGTTTCTTTTATTTACAAAAATAAATCTCAAATAAATAAATAAATAACATGCCACTTGTTGTTTAAGTAAAACAAAAGATTTACAAGTGTCTTTATAATGTGTTAAGAGTTTGACACATATTCATTTTAATAATAAAAAAGAAATTTTTAAATTTTAAAAAGGTTTTAAGTTCATTTCTTACTTAGTTTAACATGTTTCAATTGTTTAATTTCATTTAGTTTTACACATGCTTACATACAAACCTTTATAAAATTACAAATTTTTAAATGTTTATTTGAATGTTACAAAATAATATATTTTTAAAGCTAAACTTTTAGAGGAGCAAATTTTAAAAAGAAAAGAAATGTTATTTTCAATTTTATTCAAAAGTTTCCAAATCAATATATTATACCTTAATATAATAAACTAAATCTTATTTCAAAAGAAAAGAAATTCTTAAAATAAAACAAAACAAACTCTTAATACAATTTTAAACTATTTTATTTTTAAACAAACTATTATATATATATTTATAAACAAAATAAATATTTACCAATATTTTTTTATGATAATATAAGATAAACTTTTAAAACAACTTTTGAAAAGTTTTCTATACTGATTTTAAATTAATTTAATCAATTCATAAATCATACATCTTATATATAAAATAAATTGGAAAATATTCTTTATAAAATTTAAATTAAAATCAAACTCATATTTACAATGTATACATATATATACATTATAAATCTGTTTAGAAAGATAATTTTATTACGTAAATATTTTTAACATTTGAAAAGAATAAAATTCCCAAAAGTTATTATTATTATCATTATTATAAATATCATTTATCAAATTAAATAATAATTAATCTTGAAAAGATAATTTCTGTTTGAACTAAATTATTATATCAATATTTGACATTTTAAAATAATTATTAATGAAATTATTAAATAAATATTGCTTAAATTCCCGGGACATCACATATTGTGCATGGTTTGATAAAAAAAGTGCAGGCTATTGAGTTGGGAGAAGAACGTAGTTGCAGAGGGGACAATAGCAAGCACTGATCCTGATGCGTCGGTACATTTTGTAAAGCTTGGAGCAGAAGCTTGGAAAGTATGGGTGGATGTAGCGGTGGAACCAGAAGCTTTTTTATTTAAGCCAAATTCAGAGATGTACACTATTAAAGAGGCCGTTGATCAACCGTCGCATGGCACAAAGACTTTATATCCTTAGTCTAGTATGATTGTACTTAGAACTTGATATTTATAGCCGACTGTTATGTATTAATGCTTTATGAATTTGGGAGGTAAACTTATCTGACTTTTTGGAGTGTTGGAATTTTATGACTATCTTTTAGTCTTTTCACATGTGATTTTGGTTGTTTGTGCGTAATATTTATTACTGTTAAATTATTCATTATTTGTATGGATGTGCTACCTATACGTTGCTGTAATTTGTTCTAATTGCATTTTTTCTGCAACGGTCAAAGCGCGTTGTATTATATTCTATTACAACAGTCAACAACAGTTGTAAAAATCATTATGATAGTATTTTGCAACGGGCAAAGAAGCTTGTATTATAGTCTATTACAACGGTCGACAACCGTTGTATTAAAGTTTATAACAACGGTCGAAAACCGTTGTCTAGATGTTTTTTACAACGGTTGGTGAATGTTGTGAAACATTCTATCTATTTGCGCCAAAATTGGTCACAAACACCCAATATTGTGAAAGCACCCGTTTATGAGCACAAATCAGCAACAATCAATATAGAACTCAGATCTGAGCAATAACAATCACAATAATTCATAAATAACAAACACAGGATTTGTAGTGGTTCGGCGATCTTGCCTACGTCCACTCTGAAGCTTATGTCTTTATTGATTCACTTGATGATTCCAATCGATTACAGCGAATTACAATTGATGATAGCTTTCAAATCTGATTACAACAGCGATAATGAAGTATGGAATTGAATCCGGCAGAGTCTGGACGTTCAATGGTGGAAGATCCCCTTTTTTGAAGGCTTCAGGGTGCTATTTATAGGCGTAGGAGGCCCAGATCTCGCTCAAACTTAGGGAGACTTTTTCTGGCACGTGAGTGGGCCCACACGACCGACCCCACCAAGTTTCGGCTCGATCTGAGATTGATACGAAGTGATTTCGAATCCATCAAAAAATGATCCAATCGAGCTGAAACTTGGCAGGTGTGATATCCCGGAAATTTGGGCAATATAAATTTAATAATCTGTGTTATAAATTTAATTTGATTTGATAATCATGTTTTAATAAATATTTAAGTTGAAAGATTTTATCTTTTTAAATAAATAAATTGTTTTCTGTTTATAATATATATATTTGTATATATTGTAAATTGATAAGTTTTGATTTTGAATTTAATGAATGATTTGATTTTCTAATTCTAGTTTATTTTTAGTAAATTAAAAAATTTGATTTAGGAGATGGCTTTTCAAAGAAATGTAATAAATAATGTTATAGTTTATATTATGACAAATCTTATTTGTTTTGAAATTTTATTTAGCTTAAAAATATGGATTTAAAATTTGATAAATTTGAAAGCTAACTTTTACTTTATATTACTTGGGATTTATATATAAGAATTTACAATGTAAATTACAAATGATTTTAGTTTGTTGTAATCTCTTTTACAAATTATTTGATATTGCTTAATATGTTATTTTTGAATAAAAATTATAATACTTAAATTCTTTTGAACATAAATAGATTTGTAGTAATAGGATTTGTTATTTTAAAATTTAATAAGAGTTATATATGCATATATATAACTTGATTTTTAATTGGAGTTTATAATTTAATTTAAATTGGAATTCAATGTTTTGAAAATTTAAAGGAATAAAACACTTAAAAATATTTGAATACGCTTCTGTTTATAACTTGTTTTGTTTTCTAAAATTAAAAGGAAATAAAATTCATTTATATATACATATGAAATAAAATAAGTTAAAGTATTTATAAACAATTTAAATTAAAATTTAAAACACTTTTAATATACATGTGTAGGTTTCTTAATACATGTGTTAGTATCTTAACACACTCAAATGACACATGTTGAGCCATAAGATAAATTAAGTGACAAATGTTAAAATGTGAAAAAGTGTAATGTTTAAAATTTTCTTTTTCATTTTATTTTTAAAATCAAAATATACTTATACTAATACATTTCTTCTTAACCTCATTTTTTTCTTTTTCTTATTCTTCTTCAAACTTAAGAAAAGTTTCAGATAAAAATCTGCAAATCTCCTCAAAAAAAAAAATCCATCTGCAAACTCATCGTCATACAAAATCAGTAATCTCCCCTAAAAAAAATTTAAAATCAAAAACAAATCCTCAAACCTGCAATCTTTAATTTCATCAACATGAAATGCAGGAAAATTTGCAATTAACTCTGCAAATGCATAAGATCTGCAGTTTCCCTCTTTTGTTGTTTGAAACAATATCCAAACCTGCAATCAATTTGCAAATTCTTTTCTGTTTTAAAAAAAAAAAATACAATCCTGCAGTTCTTTTCAACATCAGCTAAAGCCTGCAGTCCTTCTCTGTTGGAAAGCAATATCCAACAGCATGCATCTCTGTTGAAAACTTCATCAAAGGCCTGCATATTCTTTTCTGGAAACTTGCATGCATCTTTTCTCTGGAAGCCTGCATGTGTTCACTTGGAAAAACGTATGCAAGTGAATCTATAATTACATGAATCAAGGAACAAAGAAACAAATCTACAGTTTTAGAGCAAAAGTATTTGCAGTTTTAATAAGGCAATCTGAAGTTTTAAAGCAAATAAATCAAGAGTAAAATCTAAAGTTCAGAAAATGCATAAGCATGTGCTCTGCCTACATAAAACCCAGGTGAGTAACAATTTTTATTTAATAAACATAAGTATAAGTAGTTGTTTGTTACTCTGAAATAAATGGATGACTGAATATGGTGAAAGTTTGGAATGTATGTATGTTTTTATGAATGCATGTTTGCTGTGTCTTAAGTGTTTGGTCCTGTGACTAGAATGTAAGTTTAAAATCCTGATCAAGTTTAAAATCTCATGTTTAAACATTTCTATAGTTAAAGATTTAGACAGATTTGTAACAAGCTTAAGTTTATTTTTTTTTAAAAAAAAATGAGAATAATGATAAAACTGTGATGACACAGGATAGAAAAAAAATGAAACAGAGTAAATTTCTGAAATCATTATGTAAATCTTTCAGATTTATTTATTTAAGCTTATAAACAAATTACTTGATCTTCAACTTAATTTTTAAAACTATAATCTTAAATTTTAGTTTGCTTTCATTAAAGTATTTCTTGTTTAACCAGGATATACAAATTGAATTAGTTCTGTCAATCTAGGGGTAGGGAGCTGCCTGAATTTCTTTTGTTGTTGGAATGATGTGTATAGTTTTTAGGAAAAATCATAGATGATGGATTAAGGCAATTAGGCAAACCTGATTTGGGTTTAAAATTTTTTTGAACCCTACTTTTTCTGTGTTCAAATATTTGAATACTGCGACATAATTAAGTGATCGAGTTCTCTTTTGATCGAGCTGGAGGTAGATGGGGTATGGAGAAGTTTGTGGTCGGAGGTGATGTTTCTCAGATGGTCGGAGCTTGGTGGTTGAGGCAAATTTCCAGATTTGACATTGTTACTGTTTTTCGAGCTCGATGCTTGGATTTTGAGGTGAGGCTTCTGCAGTTGGATTGAAGGTGGATTTGAAGCATGATGGTGGTTGCCGACTTGCTCAAGGGGTCGCGAGTGACTGGAAGTGATGGCGGTGGAGGTGCAGGTGCACGTGGTTAATGGTGCATTAGTTGTTTGGGAAGACGATTTACTCGTGTTTGTTACGGGTAAATTTGTGGGTTGCTCGAAGATTAGGGTTTTTTTACTCGAAGTAAAGGAGATGAGGCCTCGGGTATTTAGTTGTGTTTCAGGGTTTGGGTAAACCAATTAGCTCAGGTTTGTATAAACTTGATTTTTAATTGATTTAAGATAAATTTGAAAGAAATTGATACTCGAGTCGCTTAAGTCAGCTCGAGCTAGTTGTTGAGGTTTAGTAATTGTTATGTTTCAAATTTTTAATTGGAATTTGAAATATAAAGCAGAATTTTAAATTAAGTTTTAAATCTAATTTAAATTATAGATTCAAGTTGAATTGAATCTTAAAGTTGGAAATGATTAAGTATTTGAATTCAAATTTGCTTTAAAATAACTTTAAAGAGTTTATTGTTTAAAATGTTTTAAAAAGAAATTTAAATTTAAATTTGAAATTGAAATATAAAGTAACGTTAAACAAAGTTTAAATTTGATTCAAATTTGGATTTGAATCTTTGGTTTAAAATTAAATTTAAGTTTTATAAATTTAAGTGTTGAAAACAAATTTGAATAATAATGTGAAAATTTAAATGGTTTTAATTTTAAAAAAAAATTGTTTTGACTTTTGTGAAATTTCTTTTATAATAAAAGTTTTATTTAACAATTAAGGTTTGAGATTTAATTTAAACTTATTAAAGTTAAAAATAATTTAATGTTTATATTTCATTTAATTATTAAGGTAATTAAATGAATAATTAATTTATTTAATAAATTAATGAAATAAATAATTACTTAAAGTAATTAGGGTTTTAATATTAAGGATTTAGGATTAATTATTCTTTGAATAATTAACTTAAGAATAATTAATTAGTTTTTAATTAAGGATTAATAATTAATTAATCAGGTAATAATGGATTTAATTAAGTTTTAATTAACACTTAATTATTTAATTAATTAGGGATTAATTAATGGGTTAATTAATGATTAATTAATTTGTAATTAATAATGATTAAAATAAGTTAATTATTTTAGAAAATAATTAATGAGCTGTTAATAGTTAATGAAGATCATTAACTAAGGATTATTTAATAATTAATTAATGTGATTAATTTAAATTATTAATTAGATTAATTAATTTAAAGATAATCAATTGTGTAAGTTATTAAGTATAATTACTTATGGAAGTAATTAAGGAATTAATTACTTAGTGTAATTAATTGAGTTAACTTGATTAGTTTAAGTTTATTAATTCAGTTTAATTAATTTAAAATTAATCAATTGATGAGTCGTGAAAGATAATTACTTAATGTAATTTATTGAAGAATAATTACTTAGATAAGTAATTAATGAGTAATTACTATATGTAATTAATTGAAGGTGATTTCTTGATAAATGTAATTTGAGTATAATTACTTTGTAAATTAATCAAGAGATTAATTGGAGACAATTAATTAAGGGTAGATAATTACTGAATGGAGTTAATCAAGGGTGATTAACAGTTATGATTTAAATAACGATTAATTACTTAAAGTAATTAATTTAATTGGAAAATGTAATTAGAAGATCATTAATTATTATAATTAATGATGTAATTAAGATTGATTAATTAAGATTAATTAATCAATAATAGTAATTAAAGGTAATTAATTTATGTAATTAATTAAGGATTAATGTAATCAATTATAGTTAATTAATTAATGAAGTAATTAAAGGATTAATTACTGTATTTGGTTAATATAATTAATTTGAGAAATTAATTAGTGTATAATTACTTGAATGTAATTAAGGGTTAATTAATCAGGGATGATTAATTAAAATGAATCATTGGATGATGATTAATTAAGTGATTGATAAATTATCAATAGTGATATGAGCAAGTTGATATTGGTAAAGTAATTAATTTAATTTACTTTAAATTAATTATATTTGGTGTGGTTAATCATTGCTTATATGGTTGGATAGTGTTGTTTGCCTTGATTGGTTTGAATCTCAGACATGAGATAGATTATGTTGAGTGATTTGGATGCATTGGTTGCATTGTGATGTTGATATGGATTATCTTTTGGATAGTGATAATATGGTTTATCTGATATAATGATAATGTGATTATCTGTTGTGGATCTATGATTTATCTATTTGTATATATAGATAATTGAATTGTTTTAAACCTTTAAAACAACTTGGCCTTAAAAGACACGCTTTGGATTTCGATGAGACCGTGATCGGGTTTCCATATTTGGATATCCGAAAACCACATCGATTCCGATTAACGTTAGGTCGTGAATCTAAGTGGAGCAAGTGAAGACTCGAGGTGTAAGGGCTATACGTCAGTATAACTCTGTGGGTGATTCCGTAATGGGTTTGACGGAATAGTACTTATAGATTCGAGATATAGGTTTAGAGTGCAAGGGTTATCGTCGTTAACTCTGAGGGTGATTGCAAAATGAGTGTAACGAGATAATGCCTTCGGTTTCGTTCGAACCCGGAACGAACTTGTATGGATTGAATGCTTTCAGAACATCGTCAGGTGGACGATGAGCATTCTAAGAGATGTGTCCTCTAAAGGTAATCGTAGCTTCAAGCCTCATCAACCGGGAATGGCTAAAACAGGGGAGGTGCAGCAAGGCTTCGTGGGTTGCACCCACTGGAGAGCAAGATTGATCCCTGTCTAGAGGTCCTTTTTTATTTCGGCTGTGTGGGCAGTTATATGTTCGCCAACAGTGGGGTTGTCTTGTTCGGAACTGTTCAGTAAGGAATGGTTCCGGTCTTGTGTTGCAGGGGAGTTAGGGTGGCTCCTCGGTACGGTGATCTAGGCCACGTACTGTGACGGGCGATACCCCAGTAGCCCGGCCATTGTATGGAATCCAAAATCCAATAAGTGCCAACGGTTTTGATTGTATTACCCACTTTTGTGGCTAGTAGCTGGAATTTAATCATGTAACAATTTCGGCTATTTCTTATTTACTTGAAAACCCTAGACACTATTACAATATCACTGGATTTCCTATCAAATGTTTTGGTTAGCGTAAGGTAAAAACTTTTCCATGTTTATGTGTGGGAAGTCTTACGTGATACCTTTTCTTTCAAAAAGGTTTTTGAAAATTAAGCAACTTTAACCTGTTGCTCACACCAGACCCATGTCTGACCCGGAGTTTATTTTTGTTTTTCATAGACTCTTGGGTACTCAAATTTTTATGAGTAGCCAAGGGATTCAGGTTAGGATTCAGGATAGCTTTTGACGAATTGTGGAGGAGCAATGGAGCAGGAGGCTTCTGCGTTAGATATATAGTATTCCGCTGTGTGATCTGTGATTGTCGCTGAGTTGTATTATGTTGTAAATACTAGACATGTGTTTATAACTGTCTAGTATATGTGTATATCTGTGTACTCTGATAGTGGTTGTAAACTATGTAATATTTTATGTTATTAATATAATTTATTCGTTCCGCTGTTGAGATTCTAGTGTTGTTTCTTCTTTCTCTTCTTTCTTTTCTTCTTCTATCCCTTTCTTTCTTAATTGATGATGCGATTTTCTGGGAGTGGAAAGTCGGGTCGTCACAGCAGGAACAATCTTTACCTGGTATGGAAGCTACTGTGAAAATTTCATTGCATTTGGCCTCGTGGTTTGAGAGATACGATCGATTCGAGTTGATATGTTTCGGTTGGCTGCTTTGTTCGAATCCATCAGTTCGAACCGATACCTTCGAATCGACCTTGTCACGTGGTTCTTTGGTGACGTGGTACACACTCCTCGCATCGATCCTATTTTTTCTCCGAGTCGACCGCTTCGCATCCATGATCTTCGCCTCGTTTGTACCGTTGAATGACACGTCATCCAAGCTAGTTGACTTGGTGGACACGAACGAGTGATTGTCCATGGATTCGAATCTGATGGATGTGAAGACGATCGATACGAAGCAGTGCTTAGGCACGCGACCGATCGATTCGAAGTAGGGTATACTGATGGTGATGGATTCGAAGTGCTCTGGACTCGATGGATACGAAACAGTGCTCTAGCATGGATACGAACGTGCTGAGGGGATGCCCATCTGATGGATTCGAACTGATCGATTCGAAGTGATCATATACTGCTGATCGATTCGAATGTGATTGATTCGAAGTACATGGAGCCTGATGGATTCGAACTTGACAGACAGTGATGGATACGAATCCTATGGATTCGAAATGAGCATCTCCTCAACTTTTTAATGGGTTCGAACGACATACTTTGGCTAACTTGCATCGATCATATCTCGTTCATACGACCTCCGTTTAACTTGAAATTTGGAACTGGCTTTCATGGTCTTGCTTGTCATGTCTTATCAATTGTAGCCTGATCTGGGCTCGGACAAAATTCATCGATATCCATAGCAAAGTGAAGTACAACCAATCTCTGAGACGAACTGCCTATTGTTTTTGACCGATCATTTGGTATCACGTCTTTGCCAAAAAGCGGGATAACATTTGCCCCCCAAAACATGCCTTGCGGTAGGAAGGTGTGTTTTATAATGCCATGAGCTGGGTGTTCATATCCTATTGATGTCCTGCAAAGGAAGTTACAGTTTTATGTAACCTCAAATAACGACCGTTCGGGATCGAGATACTTGAGATGAAGTGCGACCGTTCATGGTCAAGTGCCTAACTTCAAATGACGATCGTTCGGGATCGAGCCATTTGAGGTGAAGTGCGACCGTGCGCGGTCAAGTGGCGGACCTCAAATGACGACCGTTCGCGATCGAGCCATTTGTGGTGAGGTGAGTTGTGCCGTTCGAGGCGAGTTGTGCCGTTCGAGGTGGGTTGTGCCATTCGAGGCGAGTTGTGACAGTTCGAGGTCGGGTGCCGTTCGAGGCAATTTGTGACCGTTCGCGGTCGGGTGCCGTTCGAGGCGAATTGTGACCGTTCGCGGTCGGGTGCGGTTCGAGGCGAGAAAGTGTTCCCGGGAGGGCTTGGTGTTATCGATGCCAAGGTCACGTTCGAGTGAGTTCCTGGATCGTTTGTGTGCCTATTGGAGGCAAATAAGTGTGCCCGGGGGGCTTGGTATTGTTGATACCAGGTTCACGTTCGAGTGGGTGCCTGGATCATTTGTTAGGGCATATCGCCATCTCAGAGCATGCCTAAGGACCGTTCGCGACCCCGTACATGTGTAAGTAGCTTAGCCATTTCAGAATTATCAGAATCAAATATCTATTCAACAGATGAGCTTTAAAATAGAAATGTCCAATAAAACCAAGTCTAAATGTCCAAATCAAAATAAAACAAAAGCAAAGCAAGGATTTCAAAGTGTAAGTTCCCACTACGAAACGGTCAATGATCATTCAGAGCATGCCTGGGCATCGTTCGCGATCTCGTACGTGTGTAAATGATTTAATTGTGTTAGTGGGAAGCTTATGACTTGTTCATCGTTATTTCAATTAGCTGATAATCAAACGGTACCTTGATTCAGGGTCGCCTCTAGCTGATGTAGACGGTGGTCGCTCCGGTTCCACCGCTGGAGTTCACCTCCTCACATACTGAAGGAGCATACCGTTCCTAATATGCCCTTCCACCTCGTCCTTCATATGCCTACAATCATTAGTGTTATGACCATTCAATTCATGAAATACACAAAACTTATCTGATTTTCTTTCGTCAGAGGTTGGATCCCTTCGCATTGGTCTACGATACGGAACCTACTCCTTGGTATCCTGATAAATTCGTTCCACACTCTCATTCAGCTCTGAATGGGTGGTGAATCGTGCCTGTCTCCGCAGTCGCTTTGGCCCGTTACCACTATCCTCAGCCTTTCGTTTTCCTTTATCCTTACCTGAGTCCTTTTCGAGAGGCTTTTTGTCTTTAAGCACATAGACTTATATTCCCTCTCCTTCTTCTCTTTCTGCATTCGCATCCTCTAATCGTAAAAACTTTTCGGCCTCGTCGTAGAATTACCCTAGATCTACAGCTGGATCTTTAGTTAATGAATTTTTGAACTCTGTGTCGTCAGCTACTCCGGACACAGCAGCCATCACAACTATAGATGGATCTGCTCGATCCACCGAAGCTGCTGCTGCATTGAATCGCGTTAGATAACTCCTCAAAGTTTCTTCGGTTTTCTGCTATATGGTTGCCAAAGTCATCACATTCTTGGGTCTTGTAATTTGAACCCTGAATTGCCTCATAAATCTTTCAGTTAAATCTTTCCATGTTCCGATAGATCCACTCTCTAGTTGTCTAAACCATAATGCTGCAATATCCGCCAAGTACAATGGAAAGCACTGGGCCATAACCTCCTCTTATGCCCCCAGCACTTCCATATGCGTCATATACTTCGTTAGATGAACCGTGGGGTCCGTTCTCCCGTTATACATGTCCAACGATGGTAACTTGAAATCCAGTAGGCTCCTAGCTAGTCTGATTGCTGGACTAAAAGGACTCCTATTAACATCCTCCGAATCTTTGTTTACCAAACTGCCTCTCATAGCTCTTCTAACCATCTCTGCCAATCTGTCATTGTCTCCGAGATGCAATCTTCGTTCATCACTTTCAACCTGCACCCTGAGTTCACGAGGGAACTCCGGGATCTGCCCCCTTGACTGAGCGTTCACTCCTCTGCTACTCCCAGGTTGCGCAGATGCTCCTCTCTCTCTCTTTCCGAGACTGGATCAACATTCTCCATGTGCGTGCCCCCTAGTTCGGGTGCTGCGCCGGATGGTCCTGCTCCGTTTCAAACTCCATCCACTTCTCTATTCTGCGCTCCAAGTTGCCCTATCTGTTGGAATAAACTCTGGATTAACTCCTCCTTTTTCTTCATCATTGTCTCTATCTCGTCCCTAGTGATGAAGACTGAAGCTTGGTTCGCTCCTGAAGAAGCCTCTTGACTTCCTTGGTGTTCACTTCTCTTTGTCCTTTGTTTCTTACTTGTTTGCCTCGTCATGGTTCTCAGATCTAAATTCTTAAGTCTTCAAATTCAAATTATCCTGAATCAGCTTCTCTCAGTGAAAGCACCAAAATGTTTGCGCCAAAATTGGTCACAAACACCCAATATCGTGAAAGCATCCGTTTATGAGTACAAATCAGCAACAATCAATATAGAACTCAGATCTAAGCAACAACAATCACAATAATTCACAAATAACAATCACGAACATAGGATTTATAGTGGTTCGGCGATCTTGCCTACGTCCACTCTGAAGCTTATGTCTTTATTGATTCACTTGATGATTCCAATCGATTACAGCGGATTACAATTGATGATAGCTTTCAAATCTGATTACAACAGCGATAATGAAGTACGGAATTGAATCCGGCAGAGTCTGGACGTTCAATGGCGGAAGATCCCCTTTTCTGAAGGCTTCAGGGTGCTATTAATAGGCGTAGGAGGACCAGATCTCGCTCAAACTTAGGGAGACTTTTTCTGGCACGTGAGTGGGCCCAAGCGACCGACCCCACCAAGTTTCGGCTCGATCTGAGATTGATACGAAGTGATTTCGAATCCATCAAAAAATGACCCAATCGAGCTGAAACTTGGCAGGAATAATCTTTACCTGGTATGGAAGCTACTGTGAAAATTTCGTTGCATTTGGCCTCGTGGTTTGAGAGATACGATCGATTCGAGTTGATATGTTTCGGTTGGCTGCATGGTTCGAATCCATCAGTTCGAACCGATACCTTCGAATCGACCTTGTCACGTGGTTCTTTGGTGATGTGGCGCGCACTCCTCGCATGGATCCTATTTTTTCTCCGAGTCGACCCTTCGCATCCATGATCTTCGCCTCGTTTGTACCGTTGAATGACACGTCATCCAAGCTAGTTGACTTGGTGGACACGAACGAGTGATTGTCCATCAAATGTTATCCCGCTTTTTGGCAAAGCCATGATACAAAAAGATCGATTGAAAATAGAGGACAGTTCGTCTCAAAGATTGGTCATACTATACTTCACTATGGATATCGCTGGATTTTGTCCGAGTCCAGATTGGGCTACAATTGATAGGACAAGACAAGAAAGATCATAGAAGTCAGCATCTCAAATTTCAAGTCAATCCGAGTTCGTGCGCTCGAGTTATGATCGATTCAATTTTAAGGGAAAGGCCTCAGTTTCGTATCCACCCTCACGCTCCGATCTGAATCGATCTCGTTCGTATCGATCGAGTTCGAATCTATCGGGATGCCTCAGTTCGACTCGATCACATTCGAATCCATCGGCTTCCCTTTCTTCGTATCCATCATGGAAGTCCCTTGCATCCATCTGTCTCGAGTTCATCAGGTGATTTCATATCCATGGAGAAGCTACAAGGCTCGTATCCATCAAAGGGGTGATGTTCGAGTCCATCAGTAACATCAACCTTCGAATCCATAACACTTAAAATGGTCGAAAGGAAGATATCCTCGCCTCCATCTAGTTCGAATCCACGGGGACACTTCTCTTCGAATCCATTAAGTTCGTATCGATGGACTTCACACCCATCAACAATTGCAGTTCGTATCCATGAATACGGCACCATTCGAATCCATCGAGTCAACTAGCCTTGGTGACGTGACATCCATCGATTCGAATGCACCGAGATGCGTGGAGACGAAGCGGTCAACTCGGAGCCAAATCCGGATCGAGGCGAAGTGTGCGCTCCATGTAAACACGAAGGCGCGTGCCATCCTCGGTTCGAAGCAATCGATTCGAATGAATCGATTTGAACCAAACAGCCAACGAAGAAGCATATTTCGTATCGACCATATCTAACAATCCACCGATCCAAACGCCATGAAATTTTCATAGAAGCATGCATACATGTTCAAGAATATCCACACCAAATTTCACCTCGATTGGATGATTTTCTGATCGATTCGAATGGAGTTCGAATCGATCCCAAAGTGGGCCCAAATTTCCTGAGGCCGGGAGCGTGGGCCCCCTCACGTGCCAGAAGTGGTCTCCCGAATTTTCAGCGAGATGTCAGCATCCTACGCCTATAAATAGAGCCCTAGAGCCAACAGAAAAAGGATCTTTGGATTCTCAAGCGCCTAGACTCTGCTGGATCGAGATCTCCATCATCCTACATCATAATTTTGCTGTTGATTTTGAATTTCCATTTGTAACTTGTTGTTGATCGCTGTAACAACTTGTAATCATTGAAAGAGAATCAATAAAACTGCAAAAAACTTCATGGTGGACGTAGGCAACACGCCGAACCACTATAAATCGCTTGTCTACGCGTTTACTTTACTGTTGATTGGAGTTTTTGTTAGATAATATTCATTTTGAATTGGCATTCTTCATTATTATCTCTTCAACGACTCCCGAAGAGTGTTGTGACCAATTTTGGTGCAAACACTTTGGTGCTTTCACTAAGAAAACCCAGCTTTTCTCCTGCTCTTTGGATCTGTCATCGATACCGGATTGAATAAATCTAAGAGAGAGATCCAGATCATCAAATCCAAGTTCCTTACCTTTTATTCAGATTTGCATAAAGTCTTGGAAAGGAGTCTAACTTTCAAGATGGTTAGTACAAGAACCACCTCTAACGCTATCAATCAAGAACAACAGGATAGACAGAATCCTGCTCCACTACCTCCATCTAATCAAGATGCTACTGGACACTCGGAACCGTCGGGTCCGATTACCCGACAAGAGTTACAGTTGCTACTCCAAGAGCTGACCCAGAGTCGGCAACAACTAGCAGAACAGCTACGTGCTATTGCTGAGCTGATCAACAAGCTGGATCGCCAAAAGCGAAAGAGATCCACAAGAGACCATTCTTCTCGCTTCTCCAACGAAAGCTCTTCCTCTTCTGATTACCATAATCACTCTCCACGACCCCGGCTAGATGGGAGTCACATGCCAGCCGCTGAAGATCAACCGGCAATGACCGTTGGACAACTGAGAGTTGGTCCATCAGCTAGTTTCCAAACCGGACCCTCCTCCCAAGGAGGTGCCGTTCCTCACCACACCGCAGAATACCACACCACTGACGTGGCGGCTGATCCAAGAGTCGACGCCAAGATCAGTCGGACCTGGATCATCGTCATAGCAGACGTACTTCTGATTCGTACGTCCCAGAGGACTATGAGCCAAGAAGGCAAGACTTGGACCGTCGACGACATCTGGTTCAACCCCAAAGAATGGAACGTAATCATACTCCGGCGCAAGCTGCACAAAACGCGCAAATGCCGGATCTTTCAACTATGATACGACAGATGATCCGTGAGAACCAGCGACTCACGAATGATGATTGGGGAAGTTCTCGAAGTCACACCCCTTTTACGGACAATATTCTTACTGCTGAACCCCCACGGCGATTAAGGATGCCAACTATGCCCATGTACGAGGGAAACTCCGACCCCAACCAGCATATTCTGAAATATGAGTGGTCAATGACCGTAGCCAGAGCTGACGATATAGTGAAGTGTCGTAGTTTCCCCATATCCTTGGGGGGCATCGCTACTATGTGGTTCACTCGACTGCCACCTCGATCCATCTCTTCATTCGACCAGTTGGCCACAAAATTCGTTGAACAATTCCGCATGCACGTCGCAAAGCCAAAGGATGTCAACACTCTGTCCAGCGTCACCCAAGCTCCTGGAGAAACGCTCAGACACTACTTAGAGAGATTCCATACTGCATGTGCGGAGATCAGCAATCCGAACGACAACTCCATCCTTATGGCATTGACTAAGGGGATCGACCCCGATTTTGAGTTTGGCAACTGGTTAGCTGGAAAACCACCTACATCGTTGGACCGTTTCCATGCCAAGGCGGCTCAATTCCTGAGAAGGGAAGACGCAAAACAGTCTAGGAAGCAAACTGACGTAGGACCAGGTGCGGAAGGAATCCAAAGTAATGTCGCAATCAAACAGTCCGGTAAGAGCTTCGGAAAAGTTCAGTTGAACGTTAAAAACATACAAGCTCGGCGAAGAGAGAGCGTGAATCAAACTAGAAAACGAGATCAGAATCGTGGCCCGCAACGCAAGAATCCAATATTTGACAGTTATACTCCTCTGAATACATCACTAGAGGTCTTGTACTTACAAACCTGTAATACAATTCAGTACCAAAAACCCGCATCAAAACCATCGTCAGAGAGGCAAATCCAGACGGGAAAGTTTTGCAGGTTCCATGAAAGCAACAGACACAGTACAAACGAGTGTCGTCACTCACAAGAACCCGTTGAAAAACTGATCAGAGAAAGGAAGCTGGAACAGTTTATGCGGGCACCGCAGCCTAGAGAAGTGGGCCCTTCAAATCAAAACAATGAACCCAATCGATCGAGACAGGAGGACTCCACTTGTCCCCGTGGAAGATTGGTGATAAACGCCATCAGTGGCAGGCCAACTTTCTCAGGAGCCTGGAACGACGAAGATCTTCGTCACAATCACCCATGACAGGCTCATTAAATCTATGAGTACTTTGCAATTTCGTTTACATTATGAAATTTGAACTTGTAATAAGGCACTGACTTTGCCATATTTCCTTATTTCAGCAATAAATTACTATCTCTTCAAGCTAGAGCTGTGATTCACCAAATGCAACGTTCAACAATCACGACATACGAAGAGCTAAATTCCATCAAACAATGGAATTTATTCAAATAGCGAGTGACTGTAATACGACCGGCCACTCACTATGTGAAACCCCAGCTCGGGAGCAAGCCATCACGTCAAAGGCTGAACTGGACCAACACACGACAGTCCTACAACTAACTCCAAATTCCCAGAGCCCGAATTGGAGTATAAACATTCAATAACGCGTTCCCAGAGTGCGAACGGACTCCAAATTCTCAGAGCGTGAATTGGAGTATAAACATTCAATAACGCATTCCCAGAGTGCGAACAGACTCCAAATTCCCAGAGTGCGAATTGGAGTATAAACATCCAACAATTCGTTCCCAGAGTGCGAATGGACTCCAACTTCCCATAGTGCGAATTGGAGTATAAACATCCAACAACTCGTTCCCAGAGTGCGAATTGGAGTATAAACATCCAACAACTCGTCCCAGAGCGCGAACGGACTCCAAATTCCCAGAGTGCGAATTGGAGTATAAGCATCCAACAACTCGTTCCCAGAGCGCGAACGGACTCCAACTTCCCAGAGTGCGAATTAGAGTATAAGCATCCAACAACTCGTTCCCAGAGCGCGAACGGACTCCAAATTCCCAGAGTGCGAATTGGAGTATAAGCATCCAACAACTCGTTCCCAGAGCGCAAACGGAATCCAACTTCCCAGAGTGTGAATTGGAGTATAAGCATCCAACAACTCGTTCCCAGAGCGCAAACGGACTACAAATTCCCAGAGTGCGAATTGGAGTATAAAAATCCAACAACTCGTTCCCAGAGCGCGAACGGACTCCAAATTCCTAGATTGCGAATTGGAGTATAAACATCAAATCCATCGTTCCCGGAGTGTGAACGAATTCCTAAAAAGCCCAAATAGGTGTGACTAACCATCTATCGGCCAACTCCAACTTCCCAGATCGTGAATGGAGTACAAACATAAATTACAGGTTCCCAAAGCGCGAACCCAAACATACATGCTATCTCCGAATTCCCAGAGTGCGAATTGGAGCACAAACACTACGTCAAAGTTCCCGGAGTGCGAACCGAAATATCAATACTAACTCCAAGTTCCCAAAGCGTGAAGCGGAGTATAAACATCAATTCCAGGTTCCCGCAGCGCGACTCGTGTTACAAACATCGATTACTCTCAAATTCTCGGAGTGCGAACCGGATTATCGATCTCAAATTATCCTAAGTCCCCAGAGCGTGGACATGTGCTTAAGATTTGCAATAAGTGCGATCAACCACCAAGATACAAATGTTGTTCCTTGAGACTAGGGGCAAAAAAGCTAAGTGTTAATCACTAACCAAAGTGATACAATATCCGAAGTTCAACTTATTCATCGATAACAACATATGACCAAGGTTTTCGGACTTAGCAAATAAAACGAACTCTACTTGACGGTATAAACACCACAAGTACACCGGACTAAAAGCTAAACACTGCAGATACTTAAGCACAAATGAAATGAGAATTGAAACAAAGAAATTGAATTTTATTTCAACTAACTAGAGACAAGGACTTACATGCAAATAAGTTCTTCCAAAAAGAATTCCTTCTAGCAGGGGCCGAACCTGTGTCTATACACGGCCTACTAACGAAAAACAAACACAAGTTCCTATCTATCAAAAAATCCGGTTAAACAGCCCATATATTTCTTCTTTTTAAATCTCCTTATCAGCAGTTCGTCCTCGGACTCGCTAGAAACAGAGATCCTTCGTTTGGAGTGCTTCCTCTCCGGTGGCTGCTCTTCGGCTGGGGGCATAATGTCAACATCCTCCTCAAAGCTTGAATCTACATGAAGGCTTCCCATCGGAGGACTGGGAGGGACTGGATCTGCAACAAAAGACGGGGCAGACACCCGTGTATCGATCATAGTGCCACTCGGCGATATTACATTTAGAGGTGCTGGACCGTGCATCGTAGTCCTAATTCCAGCGCTGCCGCCTTGCCCCGCAGCCTCTAATTCTGCACTAATCTCGGCCAGAATTTCCTCATCACGAATCGCTTGGGCCTGGCTGGGGGCATCTGCAGTCTGCATTAAAGAGCTAGAGGTTGGCGGGAGGTCACTAACGATGAACGACAAGTCTGTGGAGAAGCCACCATGCTGGCCGAGCAGCTCGCTCACCATTTGCTCGTCAAGAGATAGTGCGCTCCCCTGCGTTGCCTCAGTTGATACTGCTGTCACGACGGTCGTCTCGGTGGTGATGGCCTTCTCCCCTTTACTTAATTCTCGAGTCACGGCAATCGGCGCAACTCCAGTCACTAAGCAAGGATAAGAAGAAGTTATTAGTAACTGCTTCAAAACAAATTCGATACGGTGAATTACACTTGAGATATGTTCAGAGTACCTTCCTCAATTTGGCCTACCGACGACTGAGCGGCCTCGGAAGTATGCTCTCGAAATAGGAGATAGCCGCGGCTGTTTTGGGTCATAAGCTGGAATGGATTGTGAATCAACCACCGATACAGGCTCTAACGAAGGTGGAGCAGTGATTTCAAGAATAGTAGCGTGATGCTCAACACCCGATCCTTCCCCAATTTCCCGGTGCTGGCCGCTAATCATCTCCTTCTCATGAGAGATTATGGCATCATGAAGGATCTTCTTTTCGTCTTCGGTTAGCAACCGGTTCTCAAGCTCGAACTGATCGATTGATGCATCTGGGTGCGCTTCTCCTTCCTCCTCAACCAATCGGACCCAAGCGTTACGAAGGTGTAGCGTATAATCCTGAAGCCAGGCCAAATTTCTGTGCCTCAGCACATTGGCATTGTAAGTAACGAGGAGATCTTCGATGTCGGCCTCCAGCCTGGCCTCTGCCCTTTGAACCTTCTCCTCAACCTCAGCCTCAACGGCCTGAACTTTAGCCACTGCCACATCTCTTTCAGTCCGAAGCACTACGGCTTGTTCGCATGCTTCTTGAGCCGCGTTGTGCGCGTCATCTCTGTCTTTAGTGATTTCGACAAATTTGGCTTTGAGTGCATTAAGTTCCTTCAAAGTCGTATCTCACTCGGCTGTGACGATGGTGTTCCGGTGGCCCATGTCTTCCACCGTGACATAGTGCTCCTTTTTCATCCTATCCATGGCCTCTTGAGCTTCATCGGCCTTCGTAAGAGCCTCCATCTCTGATTTTCGAGATGATTCAGCTTCGGTGTTCAGCACTTGTATGATGCGATCTTTTTGAGCCAGCTCGGCTTGAAGCTTTTCGATGGTAGCTGCTCGTTCGAAGGCTAATGACGACGCTCGCTCGGCCGCCTTATACCACACCTTGTATTGGGCATAAAAATCGTGCACATAATCGTGCGCCACCTGCTCGGCCTCCGGCATGATTCTTTTCAAGTGAAGAGGAAAGATGTAGTTATCAAAGCAAATATTCGGGAAGTCCCTCTTTAATTGCACAAGCCTGATTGCTCCTTCCCCCGAAATTTCAGCAGGAGGCTGTTCCGTAACTATTGAGGACATCGCCTCAGACCTGGGATGGTGGGGCTCGGATCTAGAAGACTGAGAAGCTGACTTATATCGAGAAGGTTCGGAAGGACGAGACACATAGGCAGAAGGTTGTATAGGAGCTCTGGGAGGAGGCGTGCGAGATCGAGACCGACGTCTGTAGTCCCTATCTCCTTCATACCGTTCTTGGCTAGAATACCTGGAATACCTACGATCGTAATCCCTATCTCCTTCTCTTCGTTGCGACTCGTAATATGAGGAAGATTTACGAGCATGTCGCAGACTTCCTAGCATCGAACCGCGTCCAGTCATGATATCTGCAAAGCGAAATGAGAATAAAGTTAGTGGTTTTTCGAAACCGATGACCTACGACTAAGGGTTGTGTAGTGTCGTGAAATGTGTATGAATATGCATTCCCACCGACCAACTAGAAGTGTCGACCACGCTAGTAATAAAAGGCTCGTTCAATTCTATAGTACGATGGAATTCCTCCAACCCGGCATCATGTTGAAAAGACACATCATCCGGGATTGGAAGGTCGGCAAGCCCATCAAAGAGACTTTCTGTTCTTGAGGGAGACCTCTACGAAATTCTAATTCCGTGGGTGGGCCGGGACATGACGACCGACTTCCGTCTTCCCTTTTCAGGCGACTTAAAAACGGCTGCCTTGCCTTTTCTCTGCTCCATGACATCCTGGACTACATCTGTTGGCCCGGCCAACGGCTCATCATCAGTATAGGTTCTTTTAGAATCAGCCTCCTGGGCTATAATAACTTTGGGCTTCTTGTGCTTGACTAGTTTTTTCGAAACTGCCCTTAGTGCGCCGTTAAAATTTATGCTCTGCCCTCGTTCGATCAAACCAAAAGTCCGGAGATTCCTATCCGTCAAGAGCAATTCGATATCCCTATCTTCGCTCGAGACTCCCCGGAGTACTCGTACTACTCCTTAAAGTGTTCACCTTCAGGTCGCTGAATCGTTGTTGTAAAAAGGAAAAAATATAAGTTTCACTTCGACTGCAATTGCCTTAGTAATTATTTGAGAACTCAGCTATACACACGTCTGAATAACCATCGCAGGGAAAACCCTGGGGGACATCTGACGTAAAACCATTCCGTCCTGTAATAGCTTAGCCTGGTCCAAGACCCAGTAACCACTTGACAATTCCTCACCACTTCCAAAAATGTGAAGGAGGGGTAATCACTTCGGGTTTTGAAATTGAACAATATCTGATCTCGGTCGGGATCGGTGGCCTATGAATGTACTCCATGAAGACAATGAACAAGCTATTCACGGAAGCATATCCGTTCGGGTGTAGTTGAGATGGGGTGATCCTCAAAAAAGACAGTACTTCCCTTATGTACTCATTGAACGCAGGAAGCGTCCCGGCCACGCACGCGTGGCGATTGAATGCTGTATATCCCTCCGGCGGATTGTGTGGTCTATCATTCGGTCCTGGTAATAACGCGTCATCCAGTGAAAGGCCATGCCTCAAGCATATTCTCCCCAACATATCTTCAGAAATATTGGATTGAACGGAATCCGATTGATTGGCAATAAAAGACGCATTGGAAAATTCGTCCGGGGCTAGACCGATGATCTCAGGTTCGATATCCGGAACCTCTAGTCTCGAAGTAACTGTACTTTGAATCTCTTGCTGCTGCGAACTTGAAGGTTCCATGACTAGCTAACTCATGAGAAACCATCGTTAGACGACAAAGAACTCGTACATTCCCCAATGTGAAGTGTATGAATGTGTGTTGTGCAGTGATGTGCATTACTTGAATAAATGTCGCAAAGTTAAAGGAAACATGCAAACGACGGAGCTACGGAGTCCAGTTATAATGACCGTCATCGCTAAACTATTTACTTGATGGAAATTGATTCGGATGGAAGTTGTTATGGTTCCATCGACGAGCTCCAAAAGGTAGTCAAGTATGCAGTTTAATATTCAAGTCCAAATATGCAGGAATGAAGCTCGTCGGAATTTTGCTAAGAAAATGTCAAACTTTCGTATCCATCATAGAAGGTTTCGAATCGATCGTAGAAAGCCCGTTCGAACCCATCATGATGCCACTTCGAATCGATACAGAGGGGGGGCGCTTCGAATCGATGATCAAGTGCCGAGTTCGAATCGATCAATGAAGGATGACTTCGAATCTATCCTTGGTTAGCTAGTTCATACCGATCAGGAAAACCTCAACTTAACATCGATCACGTTCGAATCGATACCCTTCGTATCGGTCACAAAGAGGTAATTCGTATCGATGTAAAGTTAAGGACTTCGAATCGACCAATAGCTATTTCTCATATCGATCATTTCGTATCGATGCGACCCATCACGATAGTCAATCGGTGCGAACTGCGTCACCTCCATGAGGGCATCCCAGGGATCGATGCGAAATCCAAAAAAAATGATGTCGCCCTCATCGATTCGAACACGAGTCCCCAGATTGTTTCGAAGCTCCCCAAAACCAGATCTGGCTTCATCAATCACCAGAGTGGTTAATCGATGAAGAAGAGGAAGATCTGAAATAGCTTCGCCGTTTGGATTAGTGGTTAATTACCTAATTTGAGTGTGGGATTCGAGGAATTAAAAGGTTTGGATCTTGAGTGGTTCGAAGACGTGACACAGTGCTTTCCTCTCTAAAGCTTCGAGTCGATGCAAAATACAGTAAACACAAGGCGGCAGTAAAAAGTGAAAAAGTGAAAAATGGCAAACCCCCTGCTATTTATATGGAACCTTGAAAGCAACCGAGACGATTCGCCTCCTAGTCAACTCGACCGGTCGCAACCAGTCAAAACACCATCGGTTCGAAAGCTCCGTTTGAATCCATTTGCCTGAGGCCTTATCGATGCGAAGTTACCCTCACACTTCATCTATACGAAGTATACAACTAACGTTGTACAGAGGACATTGAGCGCCATCGATGCGAAGCGCACGGTGAGCACATCGATTCGAAGCCCCTGTTCACATCAACAATTTCAGAACTCCATTCACTGCCTACCGATACGAACAGAAACTTCGTATCTATCAAACCTGTCGATACGAACAGTAATTTCATATCCATCAAAGCGTATCGATACGAACTACTATTTCATATCCATCCTTTCTCATCGGTACGAATGAACGTTTCCTACTCATCCTAGCCATCGATTCGAATGTCGGTTTCGTACCCGTCATAGCATAAGCATACTTTGTCAATACGAATGTTGATCTCGTATCCATCGATGCTCATACCCATCGATTCGAAATATTACATTCGCGCAACACAAAGTCGATTCCTTCAACTTTCTATATCGGTTCGGGAGAGGATCGATACGAAGGGACTTTACAAAACAACCATCAAGCGTTGTCTCAACTCAAATTTCCAAATCGGTTCAGGAGAGAATCGGTACGAAATTCAATAGCAAAAAGAACTGATTACGACTCGTGGACGCACGACGTTAATGAAGGTCGAACTAACATATGTGCATATATGTTGGACTAATATTCGATTTTAAGCATTTACAGGGATCGAATACTCATCTTGTTACGATTACAACAACCAGCAGCCAGGCACTATTCTGCAGCAATCAATCATATCAAAGCAAGGTTACAACCTTCGACAAAAGAGCAATGATTGTTAATAGAGAAATCGCAGCTTTTCAAAGCACATCATGTTCCACAAGACGTACTTTGGGGGGCAAATGTTATCCTGCTTTATGGCAAAGCCGTGATACAAAAAGATCGATTGAAAACAGAGGACAGTTCGTCTCAAAGATTGGTCATACTATACTTCACTATGGATATCGCTGGATTTTGTCCGAGTCCATATTGGGCTACAATTTATAGGACATGACAAGAAGGATCATAGAAGTCAGCATCTCAAATTTCAAGTCAATCCGAGTTCGTACGCTCGAGTTATGATCGATTCAATTTTAAGGGAAAGGCCTCAGTTTCGTATCCATCCTCACGCTCCAGTTCGAATCGATCTCGTTTGTATCGATCGAGTTCGAATCCATCGGGATGCCTCAGTTCGACTCGATCACGTTCGAATCCATCGGCTTCCCTTGCTTTGTATCCATCATGGAAGTCCCTCGCATCCATCTGTCTCGAGTTCATCAGGTGATTTCGTATCCATGGAGAATCTACAAGGCTCGTATCCATCAAAGGGGTGATGTTCGAGTCCATCAGTAACATCAACCTTTGAATCCATAACGCTTAAAACGGTCGAAAGGAAGATAGCCTCGCCTCCATCTAGTTCGAATCCACGGGGACACTTTTCTTCGAATCCACTAAGTTCGTATCGATGGACTTCACACCCATCAACAGTTGCAGTTCGTATCCATGAATACGGCACCATTCGAATCCATCGAGTCAACTAGCCTTGGTGACGTGTCATCCATCGATTCGAATGTGCCGAGATACATGGAGATGAAGCGGTCAACTCGGAGCCAAATCCGGATCGAGGCGAAGTGTGCGCTCCACGTCAACACGAAGGCCCGTGCCATCCTCGGTTCGAAGCAATCGATTCGAATGAATCGATTCGAATCATACAGCCGACGAAGAAGCATATTTCGTATTGACAATATCTAACATCCACCGATCCAAACGCCATGAAATTTTCACAGAAGCATGCATACATGTTCAAGAATGTTCACACCAAATTTCACCTCAATTGGATGATTTTCTGATCGATTCGAATGGAGTTCGAATCGATCCCAAAGTGGGCCCAAATTTCCTGAGGCCGGGCGCGTGGGCCCCCTCACGTGCCAGAAGTGGTCTCCCGAATTTTCAGCGAGATATCAACATCCTACGCCTATAAATAGAGCCCTAGAGCCAACATAAAAAGGATCTTTGGATTCTCAAGCGCCTAGACTCTGCCGGATCGAGATGTCCATCATCCTACATCATAATTTTGCTGTTGATTTCGAATTTCCAGTTGTAACTTGCTGTTGATCGCTGTAACAACTTGTAATCATTGAAAGAGAATCAATAAAACTGCAAAAAACTTCACAGTGGACGTAGGCAACACGCCGAACCACTATAAATCGCTTGTCTACACATTTACTTCACTATTGATTGGAGTTTTTGTTAGATAATATTCGTTTTGAATTTACATTCTTCATCATTATCTCTTCAACGGCTCCCGAAGAGTGTTGTGACCAATTTTGGTGCAAACACTTTGGTGAAAATGTTTGCGCCAAAATTGGTCACAAACACCCAATATCGTGAAAGCACCCGTTTATGAGCACAAATCAACAACAATCAATATAGAACTCAGATCTAAGCAATAACAATCACAATAATTCACAAATAACAATCACAAACACAGGATTTATAGTGGTTCGGCGATCTTGCCTACGTCCACTCTGAAGCTTATGCCTTTATTGATTCACTTAATGATTCCAATCGATTACATCAGATTCCAATTGATGATAGCTTTCAAATCTGATTACAACAGCGATAATGAAGTATAGAATTGAATCTGGTAGAGTCTGGACGTTCAATGGCGGAAGATCCTCTTTTCTGAAGGCTTCAGGGTGCTATTTATAGGCGTAGGAGGCCCGGATCTCGCTCAAACTTGGGGAAACTTTTTCTGGCACGTGAGTGGGCCCACGCGACCGACCCCACCAAGTTTCGGCTCGATCTGAGATCGATACGAAGTGATTTCCAATCCATCAAAAAATGATCCAATAGAGCTGAAACTTGGCACGAACAATCTTTACCTTGTATGGAAGCTACTGTGAAAATTTCATTGCATTTGGCCTCGTGGTTTGAGAGATACGATCGATTCGAGTTGATATGTTTCGGTTGGCTGCTTGGTTCGAATCCATCAGTTCGAACCGATACCTTCGAATCGACCTTGTCACGTGGTTCTTTGGTGACATGGCGCGCACTCCTCGCATCGATCCTATTTTTTCTCCGAGTCGACCGCTTCGCATCCATGATCTTCGCCTCGTTTGTACCGTTGAATGACACGTCATCCAAGCTAGTTGATTTGGTGGACACGAACGAGTGATTGTCCATGGATTCGAATCTGATGGATGCGAAGACGATCGATACGAAGTAGTGCTTGGGCACGAGACTGATCGATTCGAAGTAGGGTATACTGATGGTGATGGATTCGAAGTGCTCTGGACTCGACGGATACGAAACAGTGCTCTAGCATGGATACGAACGTGCTGAGGGGATGCCCATCTGATGGATTCGAACCGATCGATTCGAAGTGATCAATATCCTGCTGATCGATTCGAATGTGATCGATTCGAAGTACATGGAGCCTGATGGATTCGAACTTGACAGACAGTGATGGATACGAATCCTATGGATTCGAAATGAGCATCTCCTCAACTTTTTGATGGGTTCGAACGACATATTTTGGCTAACTTGCATCGATCATATCTCGTTCATACGACCTCCGATTAACCTGAAATTTGAAACACTGGCTTTCATGGTCTTGCTTGTCATGTCTTATCAATTGTAGCCTGATCCGGGCTCGGACAAAATTCATCGATATCCATAGCGAAATGAAGTACAACCAATCTCCGAGACGAACTGCCTTTTTTTTACCGATCTTTTGGTATCACAGCTTTGCCAAAAAGCGGGATAACATTTGCCTTCCAAAACATGTCTTGCGGTAGGAAGGTGTGTTTTGTAATACCATGAGCTGGATGTTCATATCCTGTTGATGTCCTGCAAAGGAAGTTACAGTTTTATGTGACCTCAAATAACGACCGTTCGGGATCGAGATACTTGAGATGAAGTGCGACCGTTCATGGTCAAGTGCCTAACTTCAAATGACGATCGTTCGGGATCGAGCCATTTGAGGTGAAGTGCGACCGTGCGCGGTCAAGTGGCGGACCTCAAATGATGACCGTTCGCGATCGAGATATTTGAGGTGAGGTGAGTTGTGCCATTCGGGGCGAGTTGTGCCGTTCGAGGCGGGTTGTGCCATTCGAGGCGAGTTGTGACCGTTCGAGGTCGGGTGTCGTTCGAGGCAAATTGTGATCGTTCGCGGTCGGGTGTCGTTCGAGGCGAGAAAGTGTGCCCGGGAGGGCTTGGTGTTATCGATGCCAGGGTCACGTTCGGGTGAGTTCCTGGATCGTTTGTTTGCCTATTGGAGGCGAATAAGTATGCCCAGGGGGGCTTGGTATTGTTGATACCAGGTTCACGTTCGAGTGGGTCGCTGGATCATTTGTCAGGGCATATCGCCATCTCAGAGCATGCCTAAGGACCGTTCGCGACCCCGTACATGTGTAAGTAGCTTAGCCATTTCATAATTATCAGAACCAAATATCTAGTCAACAGATGAGCTTTAAAATAGAAATGTCCAAACAAACCAAGTCTAGATTCCAAATCAAAATGAAACAAAAGCAAAACAAGGATGTCAAAGTGTATGTTCCCACTAAGAAACGGTCAATGATCATTCAGAGCATGCCTGGGGATCGTTCGCGATCTCATACATGTGTAAATGATTTAATTGTGTTAGTGGGAAGCTTACGACTTGTTCATCGTTATTTCAATCAATTGATAATCAAACGGTGCCTTGATTCAGGGTCGCCTCTAACTGATGTAGACGGTGGTCGCTCTGGTTCCACCGCTGGAGTTCGCCTCCTCACATACTGAAGGAGCATACCGTTCCTGATATGCCCTTCCAACTCGTCCTTCAGATGCCTACAATCATTAGTGTTATGACCATTCAATTCATGAAATACACAAAACTTATTTGATTTTCTTTCGTCAGAAGTCGGATCCCTTCGCATCGATCTACGATACGGAACCTGCTCTTTGGTATCCTGATAGATTCGCTCCAAACTCTCATTCAGCTCTGAATAGGTGGTGAATCGTGCCTCTCTCCGCAGTCGCTTTGGCCCGTTACCACTATCCTCAACCTTTCATTTTCCTTTATCCTTGCCTGAGTCCTTTTCGAGAGGCTTTTTGTCTTTAAGCACATAGACTTCTATTCCCTCTCCTTCTTCTCTTTCTGCATTCGCATCCTCTAATCGTAAAAACTTTTCATCCTCTTCGTAGAATTCCCCTAGATCTAAAGATGGATCTTTAGTTAATGAATTTTTGAACTCTGTGCCGTCAGATACTTCGGACACAACTGCCATCACAACCATAGATGGATCTGCTCGATCCACCGAAGCTGTTTCTGCATTGAATCGCGTTAGATAGCTCCTCAAAGTTTCTCCGGTTTTCTGCTTTAGGGTTGCCAAAGTCATCACATTCTTGGGTCTTGTAATGTGAACCCTGAATTGCCTCATAAATCTTTTAGTTAAATCATTCCATGTTCCGATAGATCCACTCTCTAGTTGTCTAAACCATAATGTTGCAATATCCGCCAAGTACAATGGAAAGCACCGGGCCATAACCTCCTCTTATGCCCCCAGCACTTCCATATGCCTCATATACTTCGTTAGATGAACCGTGGGGTCCGTTCTCCCGTTATACATGTCCAACGATGGTAACTTGAAATCGGGTGGGTTCCTAGCTCGTTTGATTGCTGGAGTAAAAGGACTCCTATTAACATCCTCCAAATCTTTGTTTACCAAACCGCCTCTCATAGCTTTTCTAACCATCTCCGCCAATCTGTCATTGTCTCCGAGATGCAATCTTCGTTCATCACTCTCAACCTGCCCCCCGAGTTCACGAGGGAACTCCGGGATCTGCCCCCTTGATTGAGCGTTCACTCCTGTGCTACTCCCAGGTTGCGCAGATGCTCCTCCCTCTCTTTCCGAGACTGGATCAACATTCTCCATGTGCGTGCCCCCTAGTTCGGGTGTTGCGCCGGATGGTCCTGCTCCGTTTCGAACTCTATCCGCTTCTCTATTCTGCGCTCCAAGTTGCCCTATCTATTGGAATAAACTCGGGATTAGCTCCTCCTATTTCTTCATCATTGTCTCTATCTCGTGCCTAGTGATGAAGACTGAAGCTTGGTTCGCTCCTGAAGAAGCCTCTTGACTTCCTTGGTGTTCACTTCTCTCTGGCCTTTGTTTCTTACTTGTTTCTCTCGTCATGGTTCTTAGATCTAAATTCTTAAGTCTTCAAATTCAAATTATCCTGAATCAGCTTTTCTCAGTGAAAGCACCAAAATGTTTGCGCCAAAATTGGTCGCAAACACCCAATATCGTGAAAGCACCCGTTTATGAGCATAAATCAGCAACAATCAATATAGAACTCAGATCTAAGCAATAACAATCACAATAATTCACAAATAACAATCACAAGAACATGATTTATAGTGGTTCGGCGATCTTGCCTACGTCCACTCTGAAGCTTATGTCTTTATTGATTCACTTGATGATTCCAATCGATTACAGCAGATTACAATTGATGATAGCTTTCAAATCTGATTACAATAGTGATAATGAAGTATGGAATTGAATCGGGCAGAGTCTGGACGTTCAATGGCGGAAGATCCCCTTTTCTGAAGGCTTTAGGGTGCTATTTATAGGCGTAGGAGGCCCAGATCTCGCTCAAACTTAGGAAGACTTTTTCTGGCACGTGAGTGGGCCCACGCGAACGACCCTACCAAGTTTCGGCACGATCTGAGATCGATACGAAGTGATTTAGAATCCATCAAAAAATGATCCAATCGAGCTGAAACTTGGCAGGAATAATCTTTACCTTGTATGGAAGCTATTGTGAAAATTTCATTACATCTGGCCTTGTGGTTTGAGAGTTACGATCGATTCGAGTTGATATGTTTCGGTTGGCTGCTTGGTTTGAATCCATCAGTTTGAACCGATACCTTCGAATCAACCTTGTCACGTGGTTCTTTGGTGACGTGGCGTGCACTCCTCGCATCGATCCTATTTTTACTCTGAGTCGTCCGCTTCGCATCCATGATCTTCGCCTCGTTTGTATCGTTGAATGACACATCATCCAAGCTAGTTGACTTGGTGGACACGAACGAGTGATTGTCCATGGATTCGAATCTGATGGATGCGAAGACGATCGATACGAAGTAGTGCTTGGGCACGAGACCGATCGATTCGAAGTTGGGTATACTGATGGTGATGGATTCGAAATGCTCTGGACTCGATGTATACGAAATAGTGCTCTAGCATGGATACGAACGTGCTGAGGGGATGCCCATCTGATGGATTCGAACCGATCGATTCGAAGTGATCAATATCCTGCTGATCGATTCGAATGTGATCGATTCGAAGTACATGGAGCCTGATGGATTCGAACTTGACAGACAGTGATGGATACGAATCCTATGGATTCGAAATGAGCATCTCCTCAACTTTTTGATGGGTTCGAACGACATACTTTGGCTAACTTGCATTGATCATATCTCGTTCATACGACCTCCGATTAACCTAAAATTTGGAACACTGGCTTTCATGGTCTTGCTTGTCATGTCTTATCAATTATAGCCTGATCCAGGCTCGGACAAAATTCATCGATATCCATAGCGAAGTGAAGTACAACCAATTTCTGAGACGAACTGCCTTTTGTTTTTGATCGATATCCTGGGTAGGTCAAACCTCATTTCCATCTCCAAATCTTGCTTCTTATTGATCACCTTCTAGGCCTAGGCTTCAACTACAACCTTCAATCCTCTGATACTGGAATATTGTGGTAAATATCACATAAATGACTATAAACCAATTCAAATAAATACGAAAGTAATAAAAACGTGTTGTAGTGCGATAAAATAAACAGAAACAAGAGAATAAAATAGCAAAACACAGAAGAAAGTAAATAAGAGTTCACATCTGGATTTATGGTGGTTCTATTATCGCGAGATAATGTATTTTCACTTTGGGAAGATGAGATTTTATTATTTATTAGAAAACGGAATTTTATAAGATTGATAATGGAGGCTAAGAAAAAGAATAAGAAATACGGCTTGAGATGATGATTCTACTCATGGTAATCTCTGGCATTATATAAAGATTGTTACTTAGATTTGAAATAATTGATTTTTAGTCATAAATCAATGCCTCGTCAAATCTCCTATTTATACGGGAAACGTTTATCCATTTGATTTTCAAGTTCCTCCAATTTACATGCGCCTGATAATATTTCTTCTTTAATTAGCTAATTTGGGAATTGATTAATTAATTCAATCTTCCCAATAATTCTTCATCTCACATAGGTTGCCATCTTTAATGCTATAAAAGAGACAATATATTTGAGCAATTATCTAAAATATCTTCCAAATCTTCTACAACTGAAAATATTGTATCACTGAAACCAACATTATCATCCAAATCTTCATTAGTATGAAAATATTGCATCACCAAATCGACATTGTTGTGGAAAATTCTCAATGATGTAGTTCATACTCATGATAATTTTCATAGAAGAGGAATTATCAACTCTGCAGTTCATACTCATGATAATCTTCGCAGAAGAGGAATTATCAACTCTTCTAGTTGTTTTCTTTGCTCTCATACTCCTGAAAATATAAGATATATATGTTCTTGAAGAGCACTTGTGTGTATAACTTGTGGAAAAGATTGCTTCGGCGTTACTGCAATCTTCACTCTCCTGTTAGAAACCATAGATTGGAATGGTTAACTATATACAAAGCTACAAGATAGAGAACTACGGATTCGTTTATGCTTTTAAAACGGCCGAAAAGGGTTATAATGGTGATATGAGGAAACAAATTCTCGTTTCTTTAAAGGGAATAAACTGCCGCTTTCTATCTTGTTTTAGAAACTTATGAATGGCCCAAGCTCAATTAGAATTCAAAAACAGCATAATACTCTAACTGTTCAGTTGGGGCATTTGTAGTTTTTATTTCCTATTTTGGGTTATGTGCTCTAGTATTTGTGTTTTCATTTTGTTTTTGCTTGCGGTACTTTGTTCGTGCTAATAAACGGTCAACCGTAGAACTGACTTGTCCTCCAAAAAAAAAAGGTGCCAGAATAAACATTTCAAGGTAGCAATATTACTAGTATAACCGCACAACGGTGGAGAAACCGACCGTTCGATTGTATAACTTTGATAAGAAATATACATTTAAATTTTTTATTAATATTACTTAAACATTAAATGATAATATATTGGAAAATAATAAATTGAGATTTGAATCTGAAAATATGAATTTAAAATTTAAATATTAATCAAAGCATTCAAAATTGTCGATTTGAAATTGAAATTTTAGAATTTGAAAATCATAATAGATTTGAATTTGAAATTTTGATGCGCGAAATAAAAGGAGTAAGTTTAGGGAAACCGCGATGAGACAAGATCCACGTTTTTAGGGAAACCACGATGAGACAAAATCCACGTTTTTTTGGCTTCAGAAAAATTGATTTTAATCAAAGCATTCAAAATTGTTGATTTGAAATTGAAATTTTAGAATTTGAAAATCATAATAGATTTGAATTTGGAATCTTTGATGCGCGAAATAAAAGGAGGAAGTTTAGTGAAACCGCGATGAGACAAGATCCACGTTTTTAGGGAAACAACGATGAGGCAAGATCCACGTTTTTTTGGCTTCAGAAAAATTGATTTTGGCCAACGACAGTAAGCAAACCTCCCTAACGGTCGGTTTGATTAAACATTATTTGGAAATGCATGAATAAAGTCTATGGGGATACGTAGTCTATGGGGATACGTATTAATTCCAACAGAAAATTGGTACGTACTGGTATAGGGTTTAATCCCAATAATTGTCACAACAATCAATTTTTATGTATTTTCAGACGTTTTATATGCTTACAAATCACAGTAAATTTTGAATTTTCCATTTATTTAACTTGCTCATTAAATATGTTTATGAGAATCAAATCCAAGATTATAACCACACAGTCAAATATCTTACTGTGATTATTATTATAAAATACAACTTTTCACTGAAGTTACACATACAAATAAACAACCTAAACTGCCGTTCTTTCCTCTATTTTCGGTAAAATTATTTCCGGAAAAACCGATCATAAGTGGCATTAGAAGCATCCTTGCTTGGAAATTTGTCACTCAAACATTGTTGGTTCTCTTATTCATGGTTACCCACAAATTTCTCGATAGAAGTACATTTTGATGGAAAATTCATACATAAATATGAGTATTTCGATTTACTTTCAGTAGTGCGTGTATAAATTGTAACATTTTTGTGCATTCAAAGAACAAAAACGTGTTAAATCATGACAACACATCATTACAAACCAAGTAGCTAGAGCAAGAACTAGACTGCATATATGGGATTTTGATAGGAAACAGAGAGTATGTAGCCTGCATATGGTGATTATATATACACACGTATTAATACTTACATATAGCCCACAAGAAAACACCTAATGAATGTGTCACCATATAGTCATATCCTAGTTTTTGCTATGACGCTCTTAAGTTTATATTTAACACAGTCCTATGATCATGTTCCTCCTGTGTTATGCAGCAATGATAAGTACGACGACTGGACATTCTATGATCATAATTTAAGATATGTCAAAGGGGAACTCTCCAAAGGTTCAGTTACAGCAATAGCTAAAGATCCAGATGTGTATGGATCGTACAGATAGAAAAGTAGAATATACCTACCTCAAAAAGGTGGAATATAAATAAAATTTTAAGATATATATACAATATTACTTAAATGCAAAAGTACATAAGATTTAAATGTAAAACTATACCAATATAATAAAACTGAAGTACCTATATAATTATATGAGAAAGCAAATAATGTGTAAATTATAGTAGATGCATAGTATTATGACGATTAATAGAGCTCTCCTACAAATAAGAAGGAACACATAGCAGGCAATTGCATGTAAGTGTCTCACTGGAAGTAAAGCACAAGTAAAAAAATTGACAAAAAATGGTTATGATGCCACAATGAACACCACTTATACTTATGACTTGTAAGCATAATAATTTTTCTACTAGACTCATCCTCTATGCATACTTACTCCAATGAGGCCTCAGCACATCGTAGCAGCAATATATACAAATATGGTGATTTATAAAGCTTTCAAAATGGGATTCAAATCGTAATCATTGATTTCAAACTTCAAATCGAAACATGATTTAAATTGCAAATCATAGATTCGAAAGGTCGATATTTCAAGGTTTATACATACTTCGAAATTGATTTCGATGTTTGAACTTATACATCGAAATCTAAAATTTCTCTCGAATTCCAATTTTATTTCCGTTTAGTAAACACTAGAATTGAAATTGCGAATCCAAATAAGTACACTGAACATGTTAATATGAACTGAATGAACATTCTTAATTGCGATTTTAATAGGGTTACATCGAATGTAAATCAAATTGTAAGAAGAGGTTCAATTTGAAACGAGATTCAGATCGATAGATTGCGACATTTTTGGCAACATTTATACAACCATAGTCTAGAACGCGTAAAAGGTCAGTTTATGTTAGGTCATACTAGCATCGGCTATCGATCCTGGCATTTATGGTTCTACAACATTCAGTTTTGGAAATGATGCCTCCATTAGAGAATGCATGTCCAAATGCTAATTAAAGGTGCACAGTTTACTACAACAGCTGGTGCCTGTCTTGATTATGATCAAAGTTGATTTACTTTAATGAACTTGTTTGTATACGTCCATTTAATTCTTAATTGGGTTTTTAGTTTATCTGATTATTTATATTTTATAGTATATTCTTGTGGATGTAACATTTCAGATGTCAAAGAAAAATAGAAGTTTATCATTTCAGATGTCAAAGAATTGGATACTTGCTCCGGTTGAAACCAAAGCAGCATCAACCCGTATAAGAAGGGCCGCTAAGCCTAAAATCCATGAATGAACCATTGCTCTGGTTTTCAACAAATATCTGAAATTGAGTGACTTTTAAGTAAATGAAGATAACAAACAGTCTAAACTCATAAGGCGTTGTCCATTAACAGAACAAGTGTAAAACACTGCTTGTAGTTGTAACTCAACACCTACAAGAAAAGCCAAAATCTGTAAATGTCAATGTGGATGTTATGCTAATAGTATGAACTCAAACAACATAATGCAATATCATACAGACATCCAAATATATTATGGGATACATTGAACACATAGAATCAGGATTCACGTATCACTAGATTCTTCCTGGCAGCAAAAACTCAGATATAAACACAACACACCACCCTAGTAATTACAAGAAATTGACCGCATATGCCTCGTTATGAACCAAAAGAATATCTGGCCTGCAGTCTATTGCCAATATAACACCACCAATCCAGCTATTATAACCCATACTAATAATTCATACCTTCCATCATGATACGATTCCTGCTTACTACAGCAGTTCTTCTGAATTTGCTACCAACGCCTACACACTCGTACCTTAGTATAGCAATTGAGTTATGCAGCCCTATGAAATATACAAATGGTGATCCATACGACCGTAATCTAAACTACGTGAAGTCCCAGCTTATGACGTATACTAATAAAATATCCGCACATGGCCCAAATGTCTATGGCCTTATGGAATGCAATCTGGGATTCAATCCGTGTTGTGCTTTTGCTGTTGAAATGGTACACACGTTGGAGCGTGACTGCCCGAACTCTATGGGTGCACAACTTAATACTACTGATGGCTTGTCTCTCCGTTATGAATACTACAAATTTTATCCAGATTGATCGCAGCATATGTGTGCTGTTTAGGCTGTAACTACGGATATGAATCTACTTAGCTTGCTAATAAAGATATATCATGCAGTCATATGGTTAAACATGTGAATATTATATGTAAGATTTGGCCTTTGTATTCCTTTGATCCCTTGTACAGCAGTATTAGTAAATAAATGTTTATGAATGAGGATTCAACACAATCTATTATTGCTAAGAATGGCACGAATTAAAATTTCAAAAAAAGTAAAATAAGATATACACATGGGAACTCACTTAACTTTCTCAATTAGAAACTATTCAGCTGAGCAAAGCAATGTCTAAAAGATGAGTAGTGAATAACATTTGTGCAAATGCTAAACAAACTTGTAGCACAAAAGCACACAAGTTCATGTGTTACTTTCACAGAAGAAAATATGTGTTGTGGGGTGTACCCATAATTGACATTTTCGGTAAGAAGTGTTAAAAAGAAAAGAAAACGAAGAAGAAGAAATGCGGGACGTATTTGGTAAGAATCGTTGCCATTTTTTTCTTCCAATAGCAGTTATTTTACTAATAATTCTTCCAAATATTAAGGTACTGATCCAGGGCTTTATTGGGGCCCAAGCAAAGAATTGAACCCATGCAAATAGCAATTGCGCAGCAAATGAACAAGTGCTCCTAAGCTTAAGTTCAATTATTAAGACTATAAGTTCATCTATTTATTAGGGGTAGGAAAAAATTCGAGGGTCAACTGCGTTAAAAAATTAGACCTAAGCACACTCGCATTATTTTTTGACACTCGCATTATTATTTTTTCTTTCAAGGATGTATCCAAAGTCCATTCGAAACTTAAACTATTCATCTTCCGTGTACCATTCTGATTCATTTCGTACCTCCGTCTTCTTCATTTTCAAGTATTTTGTCAATTCGTTCTCAAAACTTAGATTCACACTAGCAATTACGCCTCAAAGCAAAAGCAAATCACCATCTTCAACAGAACCGTAAACATCAACGCACGATGAACAACGACAACAAATTCAAAAGCAATCTCCAAGTCGCGGAGTCGAAAACCTTGCTTTGTCTGAAATTCAACAGCAAAACTCAATTACGTCAACTGAAAATCTAATGGCAGTAGAAATTCAACAATAATTCCCAACCGGTGAAACAGAAAACCTAACTCGGAACGTTCCAAAATCGCAACTGAAGGAAGTAAAATCTGGAAAGCTAAAATTATGAAAACGACCAATTGAACAAGAAGCACACCAAATTCTAGAATAAAAAACAAAGAGAAGACATGAACAACCTCGAGAAAATGAAAATCAATCGAAAATGATAGAAAATATACAAGAAAAGGTAAATTTAATATAGTAGTATTGTAATATCATTGAAATTTTTTGGCAGATCAATGAAGAAAATTGGCAATAACAAACAGCTGTTAAAAAAGAAAATGAAGAGCAGCATAAAAATTTAGAAACAAAAACAAAAAGAAAAAATGAAGAAAAAAAACATCAGAAGGACGGTAAAAGAACTAAAAAGATAGTTGAAAAGGTAAATGATACTATAAAATTATAAAAGTTAATACCATATCATTAAACATATATGCTGATAGTATCAAAAGAAATGAAAGGCCAAAAATATATGCTTTTGAAGAAGCCAAAGAGCAAGAAACAAATTTGGTAAAATTACAAATAGCATCGCCTTATAACATATTATTTATTGAAAAAAATGATATTTACAGTATGTTTGTTTGAAGTTAGCATAATAATTACTTTTAAGGACAAAGTCAACAATCCAATTACTTTCAAGAATATAATTTCATAGGTTTTTATGCCTTAAAAACTAATTATTTTGCATTTTGTCTTTAAAAGTAATTATTTCAGTTGTGTGTCCTAAAAACTAGTTGCACTTGCTTAAGAGGCATTGTAGCTAATTTCCACAAAAAAGATACCTATATTTAACGAAAATGATACTCACTGCCTATTTTGAATGGAGTTGAAGTTTAATTTTATAAACTGTTTTCCATGTCATATATAGAAAAGTTGATACCAATATCTTACAAAAATGATACCAATAATCGGTTTTTTTGAGGTTTATACTTTGTTAAATTATTTTCAGTGTGTTCTGTATAAAAACAGGTACCGTTATCGTTCAAAAACGATACTAATAGTCTGTATGTTTAAAGTTAATGATTTGGAATTTTACAAATTATTTGCACTGTCGCTTTTAATTTAATAAAAAATGATACCATTATTTAACAAAAGTGATACCCACTTTCTATTTCCGTAGAGTTGATGCCTTTTAATTTTGTAAATTATTTTTCATGTCATCTATAGGAAATTTGATACCAATATATTGCAAAAATGGTACCGATAAACTGTATGTTTGAAGTTTGTACTTTTTTCTTTTATAACCTGTTTTACTATTTTTTGTATTAAATCTGATACCATTATATTACAAAAATGATACCCCTTATATGTTTGTTTGAAGTTGGTATTTTGCAATATTAGAACTTATTTCCACCGTAGCTTTAATAAATCGATATCAAGATAAACCAAAAATGATATCTATAGCATGTTTGGTTGAAGTTAATGCTTTGGAATTTTAGAAATCCTCTTCAATATAATTTGTAACAAAACTAATACCAATGTATAACAAAAATGTACTTATAACCTGTTCGTTCGAAGTTAATGCTTTGTAATATAAAAAAGTGTTTTCTTTGCAATGTATAACAAAACTTATGCTAATATTTTAAATAAATGATACCTACAGGCTATTTGATTTATTGTTAGTGCTTTGTAATTTTAAAAGTTATTTTCACTATCATTTATAACATCAATAAATTGCAATAATGATACTTGCTAATCAATCAAATGTCACTTTTTTAATACAACAGGATGATGATGACGACACCTATCATAAGAGCAAGAAAATGAGATTTGAAGTAGTGAAGCAAGAATGTGATGAAATAAAATTTGTCACTGCATATTGATGGGAATTGCAAGCAATATTCAAGATCATACATTTGGCTAAAGAAAAGAATGGACTTACAAAAGGGCAAATAGACATCATGAACAGATCCAGTTTTACAACGTTTTCAACATTTTCTATTAAGACAAAATTACAATGAAAGATTGCAAAAAATCTCAACACGGTTTGGATGCATTATACAGCTTCTACTCAACGGAAACTGAAGCTTTCATATTTGGACAATACAAAATGTCAATGAATGCCACTAATATCAACCGAAATTTTGATGTACTATTGGAAGGAAGAAATATAGAACCAACATAAAAAATGACAAGTAAAACAATTCCAATAGAGCACAAAGAATTTGCTATAAGAAATTTTGAAAAATGTGCTTTCGTCACGAGAAATGTGCTCCAAAGAAGAATAAAATAAGAGATGGGGAAAAAGGAAAAACAAAATAAAGAAGACTTGCCACTGCTAATAATAATGGAGATTTTACTGACATTTTTCCTTAACAAACAACAAAAATTAAGATGGAGAATTTTACCATTTTTGATTAACTTCGAAACATTGCACAAGGTTTCTTGGCCAAAGACAATAGAGAAAAAATATAGCAAATTTGTAAAAAATATCCACAAGCCAAGGAACATATCTGGATGCTCTATGCTTCCATTGGGAGGATACGTTATTCAAAGTATTACTATTTTTAACAATCATATCTAAACTATTTTTTTAAATATTTATAGTATTGCATTTGTGAGAAGATGAAGCTCATTCGACCAAGACGGCAACATAGTGAAAAATTTACCATGATTTAAGATATAGGATTTGCATAAGCTAAAAGACATACTGGTTAAGCAATTTTGAAAGATGTAAAAGAGGGCGAGGTAAGTTAAAACTCTATATTGCCTACGTGAATCGGTATCATTTTAACTTCTTCTTAGAATCAACTATAGAAATGTATATTTTTTGCTATCATTTGTGCCTATGCGTAGTTTCAGTTTTTACCTCTGCATAGTATCAGTTCCAATACATAGTATGATTTTTTCTCTACATGGTATTAATTTCAATATCTAGTTTCATTTTTGTCTCTGAATTGTATCAATTTCAATACTTGGTATCATTTTTGTCTTCGCATAGTATCAATTTCAATATTTAGTATCAGTTTTGTCTCCGCGTAGTATCAGTTTCAATACTTAGTATCATTTTTGTCTCTTCATTATATCAAATTTTCCTTTGTTTAGTATCAATTTAGTTTTTGCATAGTATCAGTTTCAATACTTGTATCATTTTTGTCTCTACATAGTATCCGTTTGGTATCTCTATAGTATATGTTTTGCTACTTCATACTATCAGTTATAATACACTATGACACTTGGTATCATTTTTGTCTCTACATAGTATTAGATTTGCCTCTATATAGTATCGGTTTAGCTTCTGCATGCTTGGTATCATTTTTGTCTCTACATAGTCTCAGTTTTTCTTCTTCATAGTATTAGTTATAATATAGTATGATACTTGGTATCATTTCTAACACTTTATGGTAACAATTTATACCCCTATATAGTATCATTACATAACTATTAATTTTGCTTCTATTAAAAAAATCGGTTATAATTATCAGTTATAACATATTAGTTATAAGACAATACCATAGCTTAAAACTAATATAAAATCTCCCTACAAATTATAAAGATGAAAGAAATAACTAATATTCTTCCATATGAAGCAAGGCTTCTTCAAACAGCATCAATAACAAGACAATTAAGAAACAAAGAAAAAGAAAAACAAGGCAACAAATGAAAACTTGAAGAAGTCAAACAAACTTTTGGATCATTTGAAGAAGAGTTATGCATTAGTGTTAACCATAGTATATGGATAAAGATAACGAAGGCCTTTCAGAAAGCTTCCACATGAATAAATAGCAGTAAGAAAAGTCACCTTTCGTCGGTGTCGAAAGGATTATTCCATGCTAGAAAAGAGAAGCACATAAGAACTTGGAGCAAACCTTCCGCAAGCATGAAAGAAAGAATTACTAAGGCACAACGAAGCAGCTAGGTACAGAACTGCCAAGCACCTTCCTGTTGGGATAGGAGAATAGACCCATAACCATCATCATTAAACAAAGTCTAAAGTAAAGGATTTCATATCAGACCTTTCGAAAAAGTCGAAAGGATGCAGTCAACAGCGTATAGCAGTACCAGACATTTCGAAGGAGTCCTAAGGTTTTATCTCTCAACATTCAAAGAGTTCATACCTTCCGAAGAGAGTGGAGAAGTCAAAGAAAGAGCAGGCAACTCTATAAGGACCTTTACAAAAGCATAGCAAGCCTTTCGAACTGGTTAGAACACATACAGAAAACTTTTTGACAGAGTCAAAAGATTCATAAAGACAGAGAAAAAGCAGACCCTTTGGCAATATTGATGCAGCTCAGAACAGAGAAGGAACGCAACCAAAAATTCTACCAGAGATGAGTCGTACACGACTCATGGAGAGGTTAAGTCGTTCACGACTTAGGAGGGTAGGATTAAGTCGTTTCCGACTTAATAGATCACGGGATAACAAGTCTCGAGTTAACAACACTTTAAACCGTATAAAGGAAACAGATTTGAGTCGTATACGAGTTAATGACGAGGGCTTGAGTCGTTTGCGACTTAACCAAGCTCAGGAGAAGATGTTCCGACCTAATGATACTTTCATAAGTCGTCTACGACTTACCATGAAGCAAGGGAAAGCTCCATCTATTGAAGGCCTTGAGTCGGAGGAAGTTAAGGCGGCAAGGAGTTGAGTCGGCTGAGTCGCATTGTATGTTGAGTCGTATTCTGTTAAGTCGTATGTCGTGGGTTTCTTAAGTCGGTATGTAGTTGAGTCGTGGGTCGCTTGGCTTGTTGAGTCGTTTACTTTTGAGTCGGTCATGTGTGTTACTATGTTGAGTCGTGTGATTTAAGTCGCTACCGACTTAAGGGGAGTTGTATGAAGGTCGCTTGTGTTAAGTCGGATATGTGTGAGTCGTGTCAACTGTGTTGTGTAGTTAAGTCGGTAACGACTTATGATGAGTCGGTCGTGTTTGAGTCGCTTGCGTTGAGTCGGTGCCGACCTATGAGTTGTACAGCGTTGTGTTGTATTGTTGAGTCGAGAGCCTTAAGTCGTGAGTCGTGGGGGATGAGTCGTGTACGACTTAAGGCTGGGTTGTAACTCCTATAAATACGCGTGTGTTGTACTTTTTTGTGGTTGTTGATTTTTGAATAAAATTCTCTTTTGTTAGCTTTGTGCTTTCATACCAATTGGTAGTTGAGTGTAATCTCCTATCTCCTCTTTCGGTTAATCGAGTGCGCTCGATTCAACGATCGTAGAAGCCGATTCACGGAATCTAGTGCGCTAGATCAACGTGCGAAGAATCGTAGATCTTTGAACACGGTATAGTGCGCTATCAACGTGTTTGAGATAGATAGAGTTCGGTATCTTTGGATCAACGAACTTGGGCATTTTTGGTATCTTCAACTCACCGATTTCTACATTTCATCGATTGAAGTTTTGTTTGATTAATCCGCTGCGTCAGTTTTTGGTATCAGAGCCATACTTAGCCAATCATAGCTAAGTTGATTCTTGGAGCCAAGTATTTGAAGTTTGAAGTGAGTTCATATTGAAATTGCAACAAGAGGGAGAACTTTCGATCTATTCCATTTTGGATCAAAGTGTTGAAGGTGTTTGAAATTGAAGTAGGCCGTGTATACTTGGGAAGTAGCCGAGCCTAGTGAAGGGTTGTAGTAAGGTCGAGCCGTGAATTGTTGAGCCGATCTAAGTGTTGCCGAGTTAAGATCAAGGCCGAGCCTTGTGAAGTTGTGTGAAAGCTTTGAAGTTTTGTGTTCAAATTGTTGAAGTTTTGTGAAGTTTTTCAATCATGCCACCAAGGAGAGCTAATCGTCATCAAAACGTTGAAGCTTTGTATCGTCGAGAAGAAGCCGAGCTTATGGAACAACGTATTAATGAGAAGTTTGATGAAGCATTGGTAAATTGGAGAAATTGATGAATGATTTGAATCAAAGGAGGAGATCACCAAACTCGAACCATGGAGGAAACCGAGTTTCACCATCGGTTACGGAAGCGAGGAGGGTATCGCCACATTCTTGTAGAGATAGAAGAGAAACATCAATTTCATCACGAAGAGATCATCATGACTATGCACATGAAGAGAGACGAAGTCAACGTGAATTTGACAATGAAGCATATAGAGATGAAGAGAGACATAGTCAAAGAAGTATGCATGAACGAAGGGATGATAATGGTCGAGATCGATGTAGACGTACTTTTGATTTTGTTGAAGAGGGTGATAGAGCTAGTATTCATTATCGAGATCGAGACCAAGTTCGAAATTCTTATCGGGATGTTGAAGATGATCGTCGATGGGAATCGGGTATGAAGATGGAAATTCCGGAGTTTAAAGGCGGGATGGTTGCTGAAGAGTTCTTAGATTGGGTTTCAAATGTTGAAGAGATCTTTGATTTCAAGGAGGTTCCTGAGCATAGAAGGGTGAAGTTGGTTGCTACTAGGTTGAGGGGGAGAGCATTGGCGTGGTGGCAGCAAACTAAACTTACCAGAGAACGGATGGGGAAGTCAAAGATAGAATCATGGGATAAGATGAAAAAGTTGATGAGATCTACTTTCTTACCTTACAACTATCAATCACTTATGTATCAGAGGTTGCAGAATCTGAGGCAAGGGACGAAGTCTGTTAGTGATTATGCTGATGAATTTTACCAACTCATTGCCAGGAATGATATTATGGAGACAGAAGAACAGCTAACTGCTAGATTCATTGGGGGATTGAGAATGCAGATCCAGGATATGGTTAATATGTTTGATCCTAGATCAGTTGCAGAGGCACATCAGAAAGCGTTGGCTTGGGAGAAACAAGGAAGGCGTGGAGGTGGTGTGTTTACTAATTCCAATAATCAAGCAAGGGGTGTTGGTGGAAGTTCTAATGTTCCTAAACCTGTTTCAAAGCCAGTGGTGAAGGAGGCTGAGAAGGCGAAGGTTAGCAGTGGGTTCAAGTGTTATAATTGTCAGGAGTTGGGTCACAAAAGCAATGAATGTCCGAAGCCGAAGAAGAGAACCATGGTTGCAGAAGTTGAGGAGGATGATGGTGAGGAGGCAGAATGTACAAATACACCTTATGTTGAGGAGGAAGAAGAATTGTTCGGAGATGAAGGTTGTAATCTTATGTTGAGGAGGTCATGTCTTACACCAAAGCAAGAGGAGGATTGTAGTTGGTTGAGAAGCAATATTTTTCAGTCGACATGCACTATTCTGGGAAAAGTTTGCAAGTTCGTTATTGATGCTGGGAGCTGTGATAATATTATTTCTACAGAAGCAGTAAGGAAGTTGAACTTGAAAACTGAGAAGCATCCTAAACCGTACAAGTTAGCATGGTTAAGGAAGGGTGGTGAAGTGAAGGTGTGTCGAAGAGCTTGTGTTAATTTTTCTATTGGGAAGAAGTACAAAGATGAAATTTGGTGTGACGTTGTAGACATGGATGTGTGTCATCTGTTGTTGGGCAGACCATGGCAGTTTGATAGAGCAGTTCAACATGACGGTCGTGCTAATAGTTACAGTTTCATGTTCGAGGGTACTAAAATCACTTTGGTTCCCAAGAAGCAACAACAGAAGGAGAGCAAGTTAGAAGAGATTGAAGAGTTGAAAACTTTATTATCTTAGAAGGAGTTTGTGAAAGAAGTAGAAGATGAACCCGAGATGTTTTTGTTGATTGGGAGAGAGAGTAGTGAAGAAGTTGAAATTCCTGAAGAAGCAAAGCCAATTTTGAAAGAATTTGAAGATGTATTTCCAGAGGAGTTGCCTAAGGAGTTACCACCATTGAGAGACATTCAACATCAAATTGATCTTGTTCCGGGAGCAGTGTTACCACATCGACCACATTACCGAATGAGTCCGAAGGAACATGAGGAGTTACGAAGGCAAGTGGAAGAGTTGTTAGAGCAGGGGCGTGTTCAGGAAAGTTTGAGTCCATGTGCTGTGCCAGCATTGTTGGTACCAAAGAAGGACGGAACATGGAGAATGTGTACAGATAGTCGAGCTTTGAATAAGATTACTGTTCGTTACAGATTTCCTATGCCAAGGTTGGATGACTTGCTAGATCAGTTGAGTGGGGCAACTATATTTTCGAAGATTGACTTGAAGAGTGGTTATCATCAAATTCGAATCAGACCAGGTGATGAATGGAAGACAGCTTTCAAAACGAGAGAGGGGTTGTACGAATGGTTGGTCATGCCGTTTGGTTTGTCAAATGCACCTAGTACATTCATGCGGGTGATGAATCAAATCTTTAGACCATTCATTGGGAAGTTCGTCGTGGTTTATTTCGATGATATTCTGATATACAGCAGGAATATGGAGGAGCATGTTCTACATTTGAGGGAAGTGTTGGTTATTCTTCGTGAGGAACAATTTTATGCTGCTACGAAGAAATGTGTGTTTATGACAAGAAGTGTTTTATTTCTGGGGTATGTTGTTTCGGAGGAAGGTATTCAAGTTGATCAGAATAAAGTTGAAGCAGTCAGGAATTGGCCACAGCCAAAGAATATTACGGAAGTGAGAGGTTTTCATGGGCTAGCGTCATTCTACCGAAGATTCATTCCACACTTCAGTAGCGTGATGGCTCCAGTTACCGATTGCATGAAGGGAAAACAGTTTGTATGGTCAGAGGAAGCGGGGGTTGCCTTTGAAAAGATCAAGGAATTGTTGACGTCTGCACCAATTCTCGTTCTACCTAATTTTCAGTCATTGTTTGAATTGCATACTGATGCATCAAAGGTTGGGATTGGAGGAGTGTTGAGTCAATGTGGGAGACCTATTGCATATTTCAGTGAGAAGTTGTCAGGGGCAAAGATGAGATATAGTACATATGACGTTGAATTCTATGCTGTTGTGCAAGCTGTTAAGCATTGGAGACACTATCTATTTCAGAAGGAATTTGTTCTTTACACTGATCATGAAGCATTGAAGCATTTACAGGGGCAGGACAAGATTTCAGCATGACATGCATCATGGATTGCATATTTACAGCAGTTTACTTTTGTTGTTAAGCACAAATCAGGGGTGACAAATCGGGTAGCGGATGCTTTGAGTAGAAGGAGTCATTTGTTAACAACAATGAAAGTTGAAGTGACGGGGTTTGAATTACTGCCAGAGATGATTGAAGAAGATCCTTACTTTGTGAAATATGTTGAGAAAGTGAAGGATGGGAGTACCGATGAATTTATGTTGGTTGATGGTTTTCTGTTTAAAGGGAATCGTTTGTGTATTCCAGATTGTAGTTTGAGGATGAAGATTGTGAAGGAGTTACATGAGGAAGGTCATATGGGCCGTGATCGTACTTTACAATTGATTTCACAGTCTTACTTTTGGCCATCGATGAGAAAAGAGGTTGAAAGATTCGTGGAGAGATGCCATATTTGCCAGGTGTCAAAAGGAACAGCGACGAATGCAGGGTTGTATATGCCATTGCCTGTACCGTCTAAGCTATGGGTTGATATTAGCATGGATTTCATTTTGGGTTTGCCTAGAACTCAAAGGGGAAATGATTCGATATTTTTTGTGGTGGACAGGTTTTCGAAGATGGCACATTTTGTTGCTTGCAAAAAAACAGCGGATGCAGTTCGAGTGGCGCAGTTATTTTTCAAGGAGATTTATCGAATTCATGGTTTACCAGAATCTATTGTTTCTGACAGGGATACTAGATTTTTGAGTCATTTTTGGCTTAGTTTGTGGAAGATGGTGGGAACGAAGTTGAATTTCAGTAGTGCGTATCATCCGCAGACAGATGGTCAAACCGAGGTTGTGAACAGATCATTGGGGAATTTGTTACGATGTTTGGTGAAAGATAATCTGAAGAGTTGGGACATGAAGTTATGCCAAGCTGAATTTGCACATAATCATGCAGTGAATCGTAGCACAGGATTCAGTCCATTTCAGATTGTTTATTCAATTTTACCCAGGGGACCGTTAGATTTGGCAGTAGTACCACAGTCGAAGGGAACAGTTAAACGGGCTGTTGAATTTGTTGATGAGCTGACTGAATGTCATAAAATCGTTCAGGAACGATTGGAAAAGTCGAATGAGAAATATAAGAAGACTGCAGATTTGAAGCGACGAAATGTTGAATTTAACGAAGGCGATTTGGTGTATGCTGTGTTAACGAAGGATCGTTTTCCAGTGGGCACTTATAATAAGTTGAAAGCCAGGAAAATTGGACCTGTAGAAGTTGTGAAACGGATCAATGAGAATGCTTATAAGTTGAAACTGCCGGAGGATGTATACACTTCTGACGTATTCAATGTTAAGCATCTTGTGCCATATTATGGAGATGGACAATCTGAGAGGGAAGAATTTACAAATTCGAGGACGAATTTTTCTCAACCAGGGGAGGATGATGCAGCTCAGAACAGAGAAGGAACGCAACCAAAAATTCTACCAAAGATGAGTCGTACACGACTCATGGAGAGGTTAAGTCGTTCACGACTTAGGAGGGTAGGATTAAGTCGTTTCCGACTTAATAGATCACGGGATAACAAGTCTCGAGTTAACAACACTTTAAACCGTATAAAGGAAACAGATTTGAGTCGTATACGAGTTAATGACGAGGGCTTGAGTCGTTTGCGACTTAACCAAGCTCAGGAGAAGATGTTCCGACCTAATGATACTTTCATAAGTCGTCTACGACTTACCATGAAGCAAGGGAAAGCTCCATCTATTGAAGGCCTTGAGTCGGAGGAAGTTAAGGCGGCAAGGAGTTGAGTCGGCTGAGTCGCATTGTATGTTGAGTCGTATTCTGTTAAGTCGTATGTCGTGGGTTCCTTAAGTCGGTATGTAGTTGAGTCGTGGGTCGCTTGGCTTGTTGAGTCGTTTACTTTTGAGTCGGTCATGTGTGTTACTATGTTGAGTCGTGTGATTTAAGTCGCTACCGACTTAAGGGGAGTTGTATGAAGGTCGCTTGTGTTAAGTCGGATATGTGTGAGTCGTGTCAACTGTGTTGTGTAGTTAAGTCGGTAACGACTTATGATGAGTCGGTCGTGTTTGAGTCGCTTGCGTTGAGTCGGTGCCGACCTATGAGTTGTACAGCGTTGTGTTGTATTGTTGAGTCGAGAGCCTTAAGTCGTGAGTCGTGGGGGATGAGTCGTGTACGACTTAAGGCTGGGTTGTAACTCCTATAAATACGCGTGTGTTGTACTTTTTTGTGGTTGTTGATTATTGAATAAAATTCTCTTTTGTTAGCTTTGTGCTTTCATACCAATTGGTAGTTGAGTGTAATCTCCTATCTCCTCTTTCGGTTAATCGAGTGCGCTCGATTCAACGATCGTAGAAGCCGATTCACGGAATCTAGTGCGCTAGATCAACGTGCGAAGAATCGTAAATCTTTGAACACGGTATAGTGCGCTATCAACGTGTTTGAGATAGCTAGAGTTCGGTATCTTTGGATCAACGAACTTGGGCATTTTTGGTATCTTCAACTCACCGATTTCTACATTTCATCGATTGAAGTTTTGTTTGATTAATCCGCTGCGTCAAATATTCAAAAGTCCATAATGGCATATGAAGGGGAAACCTTTCGACGAGGATGAAAGGTTTACAACTACAAATGAAATGGGTGACCATTCAACTCAGCTGAAAGCATGAAGATGAAAGGAGGGTCGTCTGCATCTATAAATAAGACCTAAGTAGTCCAGTTTGAGGGATCTGATTTTTTCACTCTACTCTCATTCTACAACTTCTGCTCCTGCTCACTACATTTGTAACCCTAATTTAGAAATTAAATTGGGGATTTACCTCTTAAACTTTGTACCAAACTTCATTTTGAAAAAATAAAGAGGATGATGACTTCTGATCAACTTTGAATTTGGGATGATCATGATCAGGTGTTAGTTCAACATTGACAGATGATCACATATGATTTATTTCTCACCTTCTTCGTGTATTTGTCATAGAACCATCATGGGATATTTTCATGAGTTTTATTTCCTTATATATATATTAAATTTATGATTTCAGCTACGAAAGGGAAATACTACTTGTGATATACGATATCAGACCTTCTTATACGGTTTAGTGACATATTATATCAACTCTTTATGGCATCAGTAATTCTTTCAAAGTGATTCCATGAAAGGATTATCGATCCATGAGATTGAAAGCAATAAAGAAATATAGGATAGAGTAAGCATCTCTTTTAGGTATGGTCAAAAGGTTTTGAATACAACCTTTCGACGTGATTGAAAAGAAGTAAAAAAACATTGATGAATGACTACTTTTAACCTACAGGGGAGATAAGGTGATAATGTTGAAAGTTATATGAATGTGAATAACTTCAAGAGACAATTGATATTATGACAATCTAGTCGAAAGGTTGGAGCGTCCCAATGGTCGAAAGGTTTGATAACCTTTTATAGGCCTCATAAGCCTTTCGACAAGGTCGAAAGATTTGATAACATTTTGCTGGACTCAAAAACCTTTTGGTAAGGCCGAAAGGTTTGATAACCTTTCACTATCCCAACCAAGACGAAAGGTTGAAGCGGAACCTTAACCCTTCGATGTGGTAAATGGGTTAGTTATTCTTCCATCATACTATTTAAGCCAATAAAGTCAGGAATGACATCCTATACCTTTCGACAATAATGAAAGGTTTGACAATTTGTCACTCTTTTTTATAGGTCATATAAGTTGAAAGTTAGAGCTATTACCTTAAATCCTTTCGATTTAATCATTTTATTCTAAAGATATGCTCTCGATGACATGATTCACCTCAACCACATGGTATTGTCCATATAAAATAATTTAATATCAAGCATTGGGGATGTTGACAAGATATTCTTTTTTACATTTATAGCACGAGAAGGAGGGCCCGAACCTTCGACCTTGTTATCTTAACACAAATAATTGTGGAAACTTGGTTTGCTGTTGGAAAATGAAATAAAAAAGGCTTTCCACCTTAAATGAAAGGGCTGAACATGCAACTTCACTAAAAGAAAATATTTCACCATCTTTCAACCTTGGGAATAGGGAACAAGGACAGTCTTCTACACCAACTCAACCAACTCCACCACTGGCTCAACTGTCTCCGCAATTGGCTCCAGCTCAGAATCTTCGGCCAGAGGATCATATTGCTAAAGTCACGTACTTAGAGCGGCAAATGGAGGAGATGAAGAATCTCCTAAATGAAGTCCTATCCCACAAGTCATCAATGAAAGCTGTCACAATATGAGAGGAAGTTGTCTCTCCAAGGAGAAACATGAAAACCAACACTAATGCCATGTAAAGAAAAACTAACATTTCCCTATCCCAGAAGACGGACCGTCTCCCACTAAACGCAAACTATCGAGGAAGGATCCAAGGGGAAGATAAGGATTGTTCTACAAGCTCTACCTCAGGTGGCTACAAACCAAATAAGAAAGATTACTTAAGTAATGAAGCTTACCTTAAAAACATGGCAGGGAAGGCCGTGAAGGATCTGTTGAATATTAAGTGTAAGAGAATAGCAAACGAGAGAGTAAATGATAATGAGAGGGTTGCCCCTTTCATTGATGACATAATGTCAGCACCAATTTCCTCTCACATGAAGGTCCCTACAATGAAATATCATGGAATGTCTGATTCCGTTGACCATTTGATGGCATTTGATAGTCAAATGGATTTATAAAATGCTTCTGGTGCCGTTAGGTGCCGCCTTTTTTCAGTAACTCTTCAAGGAGCTGCTGCCAAGTGATACAGACAGTACCACGAGAACATAATTTATTCTTAGAGACAATTCTCCTATAAATTCTCGACTCATTTTTGCATTTGCAAAGACCCATCGATCGATTATACAATGCTCAACAATACAAGATAGAATCATGGTGAGCCATTGGGAGACTACTTGAAGAGGTTTAACGTAGAAGCTTTGAAAACCTAGGGAATGAATGACAGGGACAAGCTTATTGTAGTTCATTCAGGCCTTATAGTCAATTCTCCTTTCCATAAGGATTTATTCATCCATGGTTGCCGAGATTTGCAAGACTTTCATTTTTAGGCCGATAAGTTCATCCAAATGGACGAATGTACTATTTTATGAAGAAGACTAATCAGAGGAATGACAGTGGAAGATTCAACACAGAAAGGACTTTCAAAAGGTCTAGATGAGAAGATGCTAATGCTAACGCGGTTCCGTTAAACAAACCGATCTCCTACATTTATGCGATGACTCAAGACAAGGTCATTTTCCCAACCTCGTTTAAAGCTTGAAATTATCCAGAGAAAAAGAAAGGAGATAACTATAATGCTTATCACAAGGCAAACGGTCACATGACCAATAAGTGTAAAGTACTGGCAGGGATAATTCAAAAACTAATTTGAGAAGGACAACTAAAGGAGTTTGTGAAATACCCACAACTGACTTCCTTGCCAGAGACTAAGACAAGAAAACCTGCTGGTACCACTGTTAATATGATTGAAGATGAAGATCCGTTGAACCTGAGTCCACCCCAAAACAAAATCAATGTTATATATAGCGGACCACATCCTATAGGCAGGAGTCAGAATGCTAGGAGTAGATACATCCGTGAAGCTAGGAAGGATGTGTTTTCTATGCAAGAAGAACCACTGCTCAGAAACCCGAAGTATAATATCAACATGCGCACGTTGGTGATTAATCCCCAGGAGTTGAGAAAGGGAATCCATCACCCCCACAATGAACCATTGATGATCACGGCTCAGATAGAATCCTTTAGTGGTGATAAAGATCTTAGTCGACACTGGAAGTGCTATAAACATGATCTTTCTACATGCATTTGATTAAATGGGGATCTCTAAAGACAAACTTAAGCCTAGTCCTGAACCCATCTTTGGTTTTAATAACAAGGGAACAACTCCATTAGAACAAGTGAAGCTCTTGGTACAGCAACTCCCTTCGTGTTCTTATGTTTTTGAAACGACTTTTGTGATCATAGACCAGCCATCATTTTACAACGCATTCTTTGGACAACCAGCACTGTATGAAGTGAACACTTTTGTATTACCCAAATATCTGATGCTCAAATTCCTTACTAAGAATGGCTAGGGAACTATCCAAGGCAAACAATTTGCATCAAGGTAAATGTACTTCGCAACTTTGGAACAATATAATATGGAGCTTACTTGTTACTTTGATTCTTCCACTACTTTACATCTTTCGGATGATGGGTTTCTACATCCATCATTCGAAGCGAAGAAATAATCTAATAGAACTAACAAGCATATTGCTAAAAGATGTTTTGCAGTTTATGGAAAGAGAAAGAGAACGGATGCCAATTCAATAAAGGAAAGCGAAATTATTACTGAGCTAGAGTGCCAAGGATAGGTTGAAAGAGTTAAGTCAGTTGAGAAAACCAAGGAAATTCTAATAGGTTCTACCGATTCTACCAAAATAGTCGGAGTGGGAAAAGATCTCAAGGAGCACTTAAAATGGAATTGGTGGAATTCTTTAAAGCCAATAAGGATATTTTTGCTTAGACCCACTCTGACATGATTGGAATTGACCTACAATCATGAGCCACGCCCTGAATGTCAATCCAAACATTCCATCGGTCAGGCACAAGAAGAGGCAATTCAATAAGGTTAGGACCGACGCCTTAAAGGAAGAAGTCAAGAAATTGCAACAAAATGGGTTTATCTGAGAAGTCTTCTACCCGAAATGGTTGGCGAATCCACTTTTGGTAAAGAAATATATTGGGAAGTGGCGAAGTTGTGGATTATACGAAATTTAACAAAGCATTCCTAAAGGATTATTACCCGTTGCCAAGGATAGACCAAATGGTTGATGCAACTAGTGGACATAAGCTGCTCTCCTTGATGAATGCATACTTTGGATACAATTAAATCCCTATGTTCAAACCTGACGAGGAGCATATCATCTTCATTATAGATGAAGGAACCTACTGTTACAAAGTTATACCATTCGGGTTGAAAAATGCCAGAGCAACATACCAAAGATTGGTCAACCAGATGTTTAAAGATCAAATTCGAAAGAAGTATGGAGTTTATGTAGATGGCATATTGGTAAAATCCAAAGAGGTAAAGGACCATCTTGAAGATTTGGATAAAATGTTCAAAGTACTCTGAAAGTATCAAATGAAACTCAACCCCCACAAAAATGCAACTTTGGAGTTCATTTTGGAATAGCTATATTGTTAATGCATAAGGAATTGAGGCTAGTCTAGAATAGACTGAGACCATAGAGGAATGGTACAGCCCAAGACAAGTAAAGATGTTATGAGTTTGAATGGAAAGGCAGCGGCGCTATGCAGGTTTATTTCATAGGCCAGTGATATATGCATCCCATTCTTTAAGGTAACAAAGAAGAGGAAAATTTTCAAATGGAATGAGGATTGAAAAAAAGGCATTTCAAGAGTTGAAATTGCATTTGGAAAAACCTCAGATCTTATCTAGCCCCGAAGATGGGAAGGATCTATTCTTGTATATGGAAATTTCGAAACATGTAGTAAGCTCGATCAGGAAAACCAAGGAATCACAACTACCGAATTATTATGTAAGCAGAAGGTTGAAGGATGCTGAAATCCAATATCTTGTTATTGAGAAACTAGCATACAATTTAATTCTCACGGTTTGAAAGTTTATACCTTACTTTCAAGCACACTCAGTAAAGGTATCGATCAACTTTCCATTGAAACAAGTCTTTAGACTTCTGGCAGACTAATTACGTGTTTCCAAGTTGGTATTCTGTTCTTCTATTATTAATTACAAGAAATGGTATTCTGGTCTTCTATTCTTAAATACCAGGAATGGGTATTCTAGTCATCTATTACTAATTACTGGAAATGGTTTTCTGGACTTCCGTTATCAATGCCAAATTGAGTATTCTGGCCTTCTATTACTTATTACCAGCTATGGATTTTTGGTCTTCCATTTTATTATCTGACATGGATTCCTGGTCTTCTACTGGTTATCACCAAAAACGATCTTATGGTCTTCTATTATTAAATGATAAAACAAGTCATTTGAACCTTTTACGTTTACAACCAATGATAATCTCCTGGACCTTCATATCGTAACGGATAATCTGATTGGTATTCTAGTCCTCTCTCATTAATTCCAGATTAATATGGGGTTTTAACTTTCTATTATAACAATCAATATGATTCCGGTCTTCCTATTATTATTTAATGTGATATTTTTGGCCTTTTTTCTCAAGATACGAACTTCTAAATTTTCTGTGTATGGTCTTCTGACATTCTATTGATAAGAGAAACCGATAAATCCCGGCCATCAAGACCTAAATCTGGGACTTCAAATACTTATGATCATTACAGGTTCTGAATGTTCAAAAGATGAATCTTCTGTTAAAATAAAATCAGAGTCAGAGGTCAATCAAACTAAAAAATAAAAGTGGTACTTGTAGTATGAACTAACTTTGTGAATATTATTAGATGTATTGCAGGAATACAGGGACAATTTGGTAATCTTGGAATTCTTGTCTTAAAGAACAAAAGCCTTCTTTACACAAAGGGGGGATAAATGTTAACCATAAAATATGAATAAAGATAAAGAAGGCCTTTCAGAAAGCTTCCACATGAATAAAAAGCAGCAAGAAAAGTCACCTTTCGATGGTGTCGAAAGGATTGTTCTGATAGAGTTAGAGGTATGCCTTAGGAGCAATCATGTAATTTGTTACGTATATCTAACTCGTCGACCAATCTTGTTCGAAGTAAAAGGTATTTTCTTCCTAATACTTGATATAATGTGATTATATTAATTAATTAACTTAAGTAAAAGTATATTTAATAAAAAAATCCATAAATGGTATATTTTATGATAGTAGTTACAAAGTGTTGTAACCGTGAGTAATTTATCACAACGAAACAAATATAGCATTTTAAATGTTCCTAGTCAAGATGCATCGAGACTGGATATCAATGTATCCGTTGAGACTGGAGTACGTAACGCTCTCTAAATGTTGGACAGTGTATTACTCATGACTGCTGGGGCATCTAGGGATTACGAACTAATAGTTATTGGATAACTATGGAACGACTCACTCGATAGTTTTCTGTTGGTTAATATAACTAAGGTCAAACACAAAATATCGATATGGCTGATTTACACAGTTCTCTATACTTGAGAACACTATGGATCTTCAATATGAAAGCTCCGCTTTGATTATAGCCAAATCATGGCATTGCGTCCATCGAGTGACTACAATTGGGTCGAGTGGAAGTATTAAGAGGGAAGCACTATTCAAGAGATGATTTGTCACCTTAGTTATATGTAGTATCACTGTCAACTCAAGTCAACTCAAAGTCAAAGTCTGTGGCCAAAGCATTTCGGTTAATGATAATTGTTATATTGAACCAAGGACATTGTATTTAGACTATAAGGTTGAATGTGGATGAGGTTGGAATTTTAACCATTACCAATTTCCGTAAGTCCAAAGTGATATAGTCTTGACAAAGAGAATTGGTGTAAATCAACGTTACATTTGGGTAACGCTTATTAAACTAAAATTGAATTTTACCAAAAATGAGTAAGCAATAAATTTATCCATAATATCACACCACCTTCTAAGTGATTTGTGAACGTTAACATTAGAATGGTTTGAAGTTAATCGTTGATCAAATTTACACCCAAGAGTTACACAGCCAAAATGATGAATTCCCTTAAGACCGAACGATTTAATTAATTTATAATTATTATAAATTAATTTATAATTATGAAATATTAATTATAAAATTTGAAAATGATTTGAGAAATAAATAATGTTATACATATTTATAACAGTTATAAATCTATCGATCGATGTACAATATTGAGAAACGATTAAATTAAATTTAATTGCATAGTATTTTGGCTTAGGCTTAGATGGTGACGCAGCGGATAATAACAAAACAATATAGATCGATGAAAGTAGCAAACAGTGGATTGAAGATGCTGAAGTGCCCAAATTCGTTGATCACAAAGATACCGAATTCTAGCTATCTTCGACACGTTGATCGCGCACGATACCGTGAAAGAAGATCTACAATTCTTCAAACGTTGATCAAGCGCACTTGATACCGTGAATTGGCTTCAACAATCGTTGAATCGAGCGCACTCGATTAACCGAAAGTGGAGATAGGAGATTACACTCAACTACCAATTTAAGATGAAAGCACACAGCAATCAACAAGAATTTTATTCAACAAAAATCAACCCACCAAAAAGTTACAACACACTCCCTATTTATAGCAATTTTGACACCTGATCCTTAAGTCGTTGCCGACTTAACTCCTCTTAAGTCGTTGCCGACTTAAATCCCAAGACTTACGACTCAACCTCCTTACAACGACTTACGACTTAACTAGGTCGTTGCCGACCTAACTGACAACACTCATCTCAAAACAGTAAGCGACCTAAACAATACGACTCAAGACACAACGACTCACTCACATATGTACAACACAGCGACTCAACACTTAAGTCGTAGACGACTTAAACACACTGCTTAAGGAAATACAGACTCATCACAATACTTAGGTCGTATACGACCTAACGACTCACGACTCAAAAAGCAACGACTCAACAAATAACGACTTAACTCTTCAGCGACTCAACAAACATTCGGCCGACTTATCTTCATGCCGACCTTCGACTTGAGTACTAGCGACTCAACGAATACGACATATTACATCACTTGCGACTTACACTAGGTCGTTGCCGACCTAACAGACCATACATTTCCAAAACAGGATGCGACTTAAACATAACCGACTTAAGAACATAGCGACTTAAAAACAACGACGACTTAACTTCGACCGACTTAGCAAGTTGACTCGTTCTTCATTAAGTCGCGAAATCCCACTAGGTCGTAGCCCTTTTTCTCTTGCTTTATTAAGTCGTAGCATATCTAAATCATCCTCAGTATCCTTATGTCGTAGCCGACTTAAGTCTTTAGGTCGCAGATGACTCAAAGCGGCTTCATTGACTCGCAGCTCCTCCTCACGTGAATCTTTAGGTCGGGGCCGACCTTCATTAACTCGTGAACGACTTAAGCCTTCCTCCTTAAGTCGTGTACGACTTATCCCCTGAGCTGCATCATCCTTAAGTCGTGTACGACTTATCCCCTGAGCTGCATCATCCTCCCCAGGTTGAGAAAAATTCGTCCTCGAATTTGTAAATTCTCCAACATTAAATTGTTCATCTCCATAATATGGCAAAAGGTACTTAACATTGAACACGTCAGAAGTGTACACATCCTCCGGCAGCTTCAACTTATAAGCATTTTCATTGAATTTCTTTAGAATTTTAACTGGGCCAATTTTCCTGGCTTTCAACTTGTTATAAGCGCCTACTGGAAAACGATCCTTCTTTAACACAGCATATACCAAATCTCCTTCATTATACTCAACACTTCTTCGTTTCATGTCTGCAGACCGTTTATACTTCTCATTGGCCTTTTCCAATCGCTCCTGAATGATTTTATGACATTTAGTCAATTCATCAACAAAATCTACAGCTCCTTTAACCGTCCCCTTTGGTTTTGGCACTACCGCTAAATCCAACGGTCCCCTGGGTAAATTTGAATATACAATCTGAAATGGGCTGAATCCCGTACTACGATTCACTGCATGATTATGTGCAAACTCTGCCTGGCATAACTTTATGTCCCAACTCTTCAGATTGTCCTTCACAAGACATCGCAATAAATTTCCCAACGATCTGTTAACAACTTCAGTCTGTCCGTCTGTCTGCGGATGATAAGCGCTGCTAAATTTCAGCTTCTTTCCAACCATCTTCCACAAACTTAACCAAAAGTGACTCAGAAAATGAGTATCCCTATCCGACACAATAGATTCTGGCAATCCATGAAGTCGATAGATTTCCTTGAAAAATAACTGAGCAACATGAATAGCATCCGCCGTCTTCTTACAAGCAATAAAATGTACCATCTTCGAGAAACGATCCACCACAACATATATAGATTCATTCCCCCTTTGAGTTCTCGGTAAACCCAACACGAAATCCATGCTAATGTCTACCCATGGTTTTGTAGGAACAGGTAAGGGCATATACAATCCCGCATCTGTAGCTGTCCCTTTCGAAACCTGACAAACATGACATCTGCGCACAAACCTTTCAACCTCTTTCCTCATTGACGGCCAAAAATAAGATTGAGAAATTAACTGCAAAGTACGATCTCTACCCACATGGCCTTCTTCATGTAGCTCCTTTATAATCTTCATTCTCAAACTACAATCCGGTACGCATAAACGATTTCCTTTAAACAGAAAACCATCCACCAATACAAACTCATCGGCATTTCCCTCTTTAACTTTCTCAACAAAGTTCATAAAGTAAGGATCTTCTTCAATCAGTTCTGGCAACAATTCAAACCCTGTTACTTAAACTGTCATTGTCGTCAACAAATGATTCCTCCTGCTCATTGCATCAGCCACACGATTCGTCACCCTGATTTGTGTTTAACAACAAAAGTAAACTGTTGTAGATACGCGACCCATGAAGCGTGCCTAGATGAAATTTTGTCCTGCCCTTGCAAATGCTTCAAAGCTTCATGATCCGTATAGAGAACAAACTCCTTCTGAAACAGATAATGTCTCCAATGCTTCACTGCTTGAACAATTGTGTAAAACTCAACATCATAAGTGTTATATCTCAACTTTGCTCCACATAACTTCTCGCTGAAATAAGCAACTGGTCTTCCTTTCTGACTCAAAACTCCACCAACCCCAACCTTCGACGCATCAGTATGTAACTCAAACAACAACTGAAAATCCGGTAAAACTAGAATTGGTGCTGTCGTCAATAGTGTTTTGATCTTCTCAAAAGCAACCCCTGCTTCTTCTGACCACTCAAACTTCTTTCCTTTCATGCAATCGGTTAAAGGTGCCATCACACTACTAAAATGTGGAATGAATCTTCGATAGAAAGATACCAATCCATGAAAACTTCATACTTCAGTAATTGTCTTCGGTTGTGGCCAACTTCTGACAGCTTCCACTTTATTTTCATCCACTTGAATACCTTCCTTTGACAGAACATACCCCAGAAATAAAACACTGTCCGTCATAAACACGCACTTCTTTGTTGCTGCATAGAATTTCTCCTGTCGTAGAATCAACAGTACTTCACGCAAATGCTGGACATGCTTTTCCATACTCCCACTGTAGATCAAAATATCATCAAAGTAAACAACCACGGATTTTCCAATGTATGGTCTGAAAATCTGGTTCATCACTCTCATAATGGTGCATTCGATAAACCAAATGGCATAACCAACCATTCGTATAAACCTTCCCTTGTTTTGAAAGCAGTCTTCCATTCATCGCCTGGTCTAATACAAATTTGATGGTATCCACTCTTCAGGTCAATCTTTGAAAACACAACAGCTCCACTCAACTGATCTATCAAATCATCAAACCTCGGCATAGGAAACCTATATCACACAATGATCTTGTTTAGAGCTCGACTATCCGTACACATTCTCCACGAACCATCCTTCTTTGGCACCAATAAGGCTAGCACTACACAAGGACTTAAGCTCTCCTGAACACGCCCCTGTTCTAACAACTCCTCCACCTGCCTTCTCAGTTCTTCATGCTCCTTAGGACTCATCCTGTAATGTGGCCTGTGTGGTAATACTGCCCCTGGCACAAGATCTATCTTATGTTGAATATCCCGCAACGGTGGTAACTCCGTTGGTAATTCTTTAGGGAACACATCTCTGAATTCTTCCAATACCGGCTTTACTTCCTCTGGAACTTCGACAGATTCAGTGGCTTCATGTCCAATCAACAAAAATACCTCTGGACTCTCTTCCACTTCTTCAATAAATTCCTTCAAAGTCAATAAAGTCTTCAGCTCCTCAATCTCCTCAGACTTGCTCTCTTCTTGCTGTCTCTTCTTTGGAACCAAAATGATTTTAACACCTTCAAACATAAAACTGTAGCTATTGGTCCGACCGCCATGTTGCACTGCTCGATCATACTGCCACGGTCTTCCCAAAAGTAAGTGACAAACATCCATCTCAACTACATCACACCAGATCTCGTCTTTATATTTCTTCCCAATAGAAAATGGAACTCGAACTCGCCTGTCCACCTTCACTTCTCCTCCTTTCCTCAACCACGCTAACTTGTAAGGATTTGGATGCTTCTCCGTTTTCAACTTCAGTTTCCTCACAGCTTCAGTAGAAATAATATTGTCACAACTTCCAGCGTCAATCCCAAATTTACAAACCTTTCCCAGAATAGTGCATGTTGACTGAAAGATGTTACTCCTTAACCAACTAGCCTCTTCTTCTTGCTTCGGTATTAAACAAGACCTCCTCATCATTAGATTACATCCCTCATCTCCTGATGCAATATCTTGTTCATCCTCCTCAACTGGACTAGAATAACCTTCATCAACATCTTCACCTTCAATTTCAGCAATCATAGTTCGTTTCTTCGGCTTCAGACATTCATTACTCTTGTGACCCACTTCCTGGCAATTGTAACACTTGAAACTGTTGTTGACCTTCGTCTTTGCAACTTCCTTCACAACTGGTTTACCGATGGATTTAGGAACATTAGAGCTTCCACTAACACCCTTCACTTGATTGTTGGAATTAGTAAACACACCACCTCCACGCCTTCCCTGCTTCTCCCAAGCCAACGCTTTCTGATGTGCTTCTGCTACAGATCTAGGATCAAACATATTCACCATATCTTGAATCTGTATCCTCAACCCTCCAACCAATCTAGCAGTCAGCTGTTCCTCTGTCTCCATAATGTCATTTCGAGCAATCAGTTGATAAAATTCATCAGCATAATCATTAACAGTCTTCGCCCCTTGCCTCAGATTCTGCAACCTCTGGTACATGAGTGATTGATAGTTATAAGGTAAAAATGTAGCCTTCATCAACATCTTCATCTTCTCCCATGATTCAATCTTCGACTTTCCCATTCTCTCCCGTGTAAGTTTAGTTTGTTGCCACCATGCTAAAGCTCTTCCCCTCAACCTAGTAGCAACCAACTTCACTCGACGATTCTCCGGAACCTCCTTGAAATCAAAGATCTCTTCAACATTAGACAACCAATCAAGAAATTTTCTGCTACCATTCCACCCTTGAATTCTGGAATTTCCATCTTCATACCCGATTCCCATCGACGATCATCATCAACATCCCTATATAAGTTCCGAACTTGGTCTCGATCTCGATAATGAATGCTAGCTCTATCACCCTCTTCATTAAAATCAAATGTATGTCGATATCGATCTCGACCATCAACATCCCTTCGATCACGCATGTCTCTTCTACTATGTCTCTCTTCATCTCTATATGGCTCATATTCAAACTCACGTGGAGTTCTTCTCTCTTCATGTCCATAGTCATGGTGATCTCTTCTCGACGAAATTGATGTTTCTCTTCTTTCTCTAAAAGATTGCGGTGATACCGTTCTCGCTTCCGTAACCGATGGCGAAACTCTGTTTCCTTCATGGTTCGATATTTGTGATCTCCTCCTTTGATTTTGATTCAAATCATTCATCAACTTCTCTATCTTTCCAATGCCTTCATCAAATTTCTCATTAATACGTTGTTCCATTTGCTCGGCTTCTTCTCTTCTATACAAAGCCTCAACATTTTGATGACGATTAGCTCTTCTCGGCGGCATGGTTGATTCAACACAATCTTCAAACTTCACAACTCTTCAACTCAAACTTGAACAACAAGTCACGGCCTCCCACTAACTCGAAAAACATGCAACGACCTAAGGCTTAGGTCGGTTCAACTCTCTTCACCTTGGCGCACAAAGTACATGGCCAAATTCAAACAACTTCCGGACTTAGATTCGAAATGAAATGGATCGAAAGCTTCTAACTTGTTGCAACTTCAAGATGAACACGATGAACACCAAACTTCAAACTCCTTGGCTCCAAGACTCGACTTAGCTATGATTGGCTAAGTCCCGCTCTGATACCAAAACTGACGCAGCGGATAATAACAAAACAATATAGATCGATGAAAGTAGCAAACGGTGGATTGAAGATACTGAAATGCCCAAATTCGTTGATCACAAAGATACCGAATTCTAGCTATCTTCGACATGTTGATCGCGCATGATACCGTGAAAGAAGATCTACAATTCTTCAAACGTTGATCAAGCGCACTTGATACCGTGAATTGGCTTCAACAATCATTGAATCGAACGCACTCGATTAACCGAAAGTGGAGATAGGAGATTACACTCAACTACCAATTTAAGATGAAAGCACACAGCAATCAACAAGAATTTTATTCAACAAAAATCAACCCACCAAAAAGTTACAACACACTCCCTATTTATAGCAATTTTGACACCTGATCCTTAAGTCGTTGCCGACTTAACTCCTCTTAAGTCATTGCCGACTTAAATCCCAAGACTTACGACTCAACCTCCTTACAACGACTTAACTAGGTCGTTGCCGACCTAACTGACACCACTCATCTCAAAACAGTAAGCGACCTAAACAATACGACTCAAGACACAACGACTCACTCACATATGTACAACACAGCGACTCAACACTTAAGTCGTAGACGACTTAAACACACTGCTTAAGGAAATACAGACTCATCACAATACTTAGGTCGTATACGACCTAACGACTCACGACTCAAAAAGCAACGACTCAACAAATAACGACTTAACTCTTCAGCGACTCAACAAACATTTGGCCGACTTATCTTCATGCCGACCTTCGACTTGAGTACTAGCGACTCAACGAATACGACATATTACATCACTTGCGACTTACACTAGGTCGTTGCCGACCTAACAGACCATACATTTCCAAAATAGGATGCGACTTAAACATAACCGACTTAAGAACATAGCGACTTAAAAACAACAACGGCTTAACTTCGACCGACTTAGCAAGTTGACTCGTTCTTCATTAAGTCGCGAAATCCCACTAGGTCGTAGCCCTTTTTCTCTTGCTTTGTTAAGTCGTAGCCGACCTAAATCATCCTCAGTATCCTTATGTCGTAGCCGACTTAAGTCTTTAGGTCGCAGATGACTCAAAGCGGCTTCATTGACTCGCAGCTCCTCCTCACGTGAATCTTTAGGTAAGGGCCGACCTTCATTAACGTGTGAACGACTTAAGCCTTCCTCCTTAAGTCGTGTACGACTTATCCCCTGAGATGCATCATCCTTAAGTCGTGTACGATTTGTCCCCTGAGCTGCATCAGATGGGTTTAAGGCCCATCTTTGGGGCTTAAATAATTATTGCCGAAATCAATGTATTTGTTTTTAAAAATAATATTTCAACTTTGAAAACTCTCCAAATCTTTCCTAAGCTCTATTTTATGAACCTAGATTTTAGAAAATTGTAAAATTTGAATTTTCATCAATAGATTATTTTATGTTAATTATTTATGGATGAATACATTATTTTAATCATAAATATAAACAAATTAAAGTACTAAAATTATTATGTTTGAAAAACTAAATTAATTTTGAACTATAAATTTTTTTTAATAATTTTTCTCTCTCTTTCTATATATATTGATCTATATATAAATGTTTTACATATCGGTTGTAATATATGCATGTATTACATATGTTGACATATGTTATGTTATTTTAAAATGTTTAAGATAACATAAGTATACATGTATGTATACAAGATAAATTTTGAAATTAATAAATTTTAATAAAAATTGTTTAATTAAATTAACTAATTAAAGGTTGATTAAATAAATAAAACACACATATATGTGATATATGTGTGTTACACTATAAAGGTTATAGTATACACTATAAATGTTGTGGTAGATATGTCCAATATAAAAGTTGTATCGGAATACTAATTTAAAACTAATTAAAGAGTTAATTGGTTAAAATTAGTTAGATAAGATATAATTAATAACGTATTATATATAAGACTATCATATAAGTAATATGAAATATAAAAGTTATATAATAATAGAACTTATATGATATGTGTATAAACTTAATGTGGAATATTAAAGAAACCCAAACAGACTTGAGAAATAAATACATATGTAAATGTACATATATCATGATTTCCGATGTGTCTGACACTTGAATCGCTATGGGTATTTCATAAGAAATATATTATTCTATAAGTCGATATCACTCAATATATATATATATATATATATATATATTGAAATTATGAATCATCAATATAATGTTGTCCTCTACTGACGCAGCGGATAATAACAAAACGATATAGATCGATGAAAGTAGCAAACGGTGGATTGAAGATACTGAAATGCCCAAATTCGTTGATCACAAAGATACCGAATTCTAGCTATCTTCGACACGTTGATCGCGCACGATACCGTGAAGGAAGATCTACAATTCTTCAAACGTTGATCAAGCGCACTTGATACCGTGAATTGGCTTCAACGATCGTTGATTCGAGCGCACTCGAATAACCGAAAATGGAGATAGGAGATCACACTCAACTACCAATTTAAATGAAAGCACACAGCAATCAAACAAAGTTTTATTCAACAATCAACCACCTTCAAATGTACAACACACTCCCTATTTATAGCATTCCACAACCGGTGCCTTAAGTCGTACACGACTTACGACTCATCACGACTCACGACTCATTACTCACGACTCACGACTCATGACTCAACCCCCTTACAACACAGTACACCGTCGGCCGACTTATCTACATGCCGACCTATGACTTATCACAACACAAGTTACAACGACTTAAAGCAATTAAAACACACAGTCAACGACTTACAGTATATACAATACACGACATAAGCAACAGACGACTTAAGAACATAACAACTTAATGAATACAACGACATACGGCTTAAAAATAACACGACTTAACAGAGTAGCTTCTGCACTGCTTCACGCGACTTAACTAGGTCGTAACTCGTTGCAGCGACTTAAGGAAGCAGTGATATCTGGACGACCTACGTTAGGTCGTTCGCAGTCAACGACCTTGGCTTAGGTCGTACGCGACCTAAGACTCTGTTAACTCGTGCCGCCTCTTCGTTAGCTCGCGTTGCTTCTCCCTTAGCTCCTATAGCTATAGGTCGTAAACGACCTAAAGTAACCCAACGACTTAAGCCTTTGTTAGGTCGTAGACCTTTTCCCCGAGCTTCGTTAAGTCGCAGCCCCTTATCTCGTGACCCGTTAGGTCGTAGATGATCTAAAATACCGTTCTTAAGTCATGTGCGACTTATTCCTTCCTTAAGTCGTGTGCGACTTATCCCTTGGAGAATTATGGGTTGTGTGTTTTCATCTCTGGCCTGAGCTGCATCATCCTCCCCAGGTTGAGAAAAATTCGTCCTCGAATTTATAAATTCTTCCACATCGGAATGTTCATTCCCATAATATGTCACGAGATGTTTAACATTGAACACATCAAAAGTGTACACATCTTCCGGTAGCTTCAACTTATAAGCATTTTCATTAATCCGTTTCACGACTTCTACAAGACCAATTTTTCTGGCTTTCAACTTATTATAAGCGCCCACTGGAAAGCGGTCCTTTGTTAACACAGCATAAACCAAATCACCTTCGTTAAATTCAACACTTCGTTGCTTCAAATCTGCGGTTCGCTTATACTTCTCATTTGCCTTCACCAATCGTTCCTGAACGATTTTATGACATTCAGTTAATTCATCAACAAAATCAACAACTCGTTTAACCGTCCCCTTCGGTTGTATCACTACCGTTAGGTCCAACGGTCCCCTTGGTAAATTTGAATATACAATCTGAAATGGACTGAAACCTGTACTACGATTCACCGCATGATTATGAGCAAACTCTGCTTGACATAACTTCACATCCCAACTTTTCAGATTATCTTTCACAAGACACCGTAGTAAATTTCCCAATGATCTGTTCACAACCTCCGTCTGCCCATCAGTTTGTGGATGGTAAGCGCTACTAAAATTTAGCTTCGCTCCAACCATCTTCCACAAACTTAACCAAAAGTGACTCAGAAAACGAGTATCCCTATCCGACACAATAGATTCTGGCAATCCATGAAGTCGATAGATCTCCTTGAAAAGTAACTGAGCAACATGAACAGCATCCGCCGTCTTCTTACAAGCAATAAAATTACCATCTTCGAGAAACGATCTACCACAACATATATAGAGTCATTCCCCCTTTGAGTTCTCGGCAAACCCAGCACGAAAACCATGCTAATGTCTACCCATGGTTTTGTAGGAACAGGTAATGGCATATATAATCCCGCATTTGTAGCTGTCCCTTTCGAAACCTGACAAACATGACATTTACGCACAAACCTTTCAACTTCCCTTCCCATTGACGGCCAATAATAAGACTGAGAAATCAACTGCAATGTTCAATCTCTACCCACATGTCCTTCTTCGTGTAACTCTTTCACAATTTTCATTCTCAAACTGCAATCTGGTATGCACAATTGATTTCCCTTGAATAAGAATCCATCTACCAATACAAACTCATCAGTACTCCCATCCTTGACTTTCTCAACAAACTCCATAAAGTAAGGATCTTCCTTAATAACTCTGGCAATAGTTCAAACCCCGTCACTTCAACTTTCATTGTCGTCAACAAATGATTCCTCCTGCTCAATGCATCAGCCACATGATTCACCACTCCTGACTTGTGCTTAACAACAAAAGTAAACTGTTGTAGATACGCGATCCATGAAGCGTGCCTTGCTAAAATTTTATCATGCCCTTGCAAATGCTTCAAAGCTTCATGATCCGTATAAAGAACAAACTCCTTCTGAAATAGATAATGTCTCCAGTGCTTCACGGCTTGAACAATTGCGTAAAACTCAACATCATAAGTGCTATATCTCAACTTAGCTCCAGATAACTTCTCACTGAAATAAGCAACTGGTCTTCCTTTCTGACTCAAAACCCCACCAACCCCAACCTTCGATGCATCAATATGTAATTCAAAAAAAAACTGAAAATCCGGTAAAACTAGAATTGGCGCTGTCGTCAATAGTGACTTGATCTTCTCAAAAGCAACCCCTGCTTCCTCTGACCACTCAAACTTCTTTTCTTTCATGCAATTGGTTATAGGTGCCATCACACTATTAAAATGTGGAATGAATCTTCGATAGAAAGATACCAGTCCATGAAAACTCCTCACTTCAGTAATTGTCTTGGGTTGTGGCCAACTCCTGACAGCTTCTATTTTACTTTCATCCACTTGAATTCCTTCCTTTGATAGAACATATCCCAGAAATAAAACACTTCGAGTCATGAACACACACTTCTTTGTTGCAACATAAAATTTCTCCCGTCGTAGAATCAACAGTACTTCACGCAAATGTTGGACATGCTTTTCCCTACTTCCACTATAGATTAAAATATCATCAAAGTAAACAACCACGAACTTCCCAATGAATGGTCTGAAAATCTGTTTCATCACTCTCATAAAAGTACTCGGTGCATTCGATAAACCAAACGGCATAACCAACCATTCGTATAAGCCTTCCCTAGTTTTGAAAGCAGTCTTCCATTCATCGCCCGGTCTAATACGAATCTGATGGTATCCACTTTTCAAGTCAATCTTTGAAAACACAACTGCCCCACTTAACAGATCAATCAAATCATCAAACCTCGGCATAGGAAATATGTATCTCACAGTGATCTTGTTTAGAGCCCGACTATCCGTACACATCCTCCACGAACCATCCTTCTTTGGCACCAATAAGGCTGGCACTGCACAAGGACTCAAGCTCTCCTGAACACGCCTCTGTTCTAACAACTCCTCCACCTGCCTTCTCAGTTCTTCATGCTCCTTAGGACTCATCCTGTAATGTGGTCTGTGAGGTAAAACTGACCCTGGTACAAGATCAATCTGATGTTGAATATCCCTCAACGGTGGTAGCTCCGTTGGCAATTCCTCAGGAAACACATCTCTGAATTCTTCCAATACCGGCTTTACTTCCTCTGGAACTTATACCGATTCAGTGGTTTCATGTCCAATCAACAAAAACACTTCTGGACTCTCCTCTACTTCTTCAATAAATTCCTTCAAAGTCAATAAAGTCTTTAGCTCCTCAATCTCTTCAGATTTACTCTCTTCCTGTTGTCTCTTCTTTAGAACTAAAATAATCTTAACGCCTTCAAACATAAAACTGTAGCTATTGGTTCGACCGTCATGCTGCATTGCTCGATCATACTGCCACGGTCTTCCCAAAAGCAAATGACAAATATCCATCTCAACTACATCACACCAGATCTCGTCTTTATATTTCTTACCAATAGAAAATGAAACTCGAACTCGCCTGTCCACCTTCACCTCTCCTCCTTTTCTTAGCCACGCTAACTTGTAAGGATTTGGATGCTCCTCCGTTTTCAGCTTCAACTTTCTCACAGCTTCGGTAGAAATAATATTGTCACAACTTCCTGCGTCAATCACAAATTTACAAACCTTCCCCAAAATAGTGCACGTTGACTGAAAGATGTTACTCCTCAACCAACTAGCTTCTTCTTCTCGCTTCGGTATTGAACAAGACCTCCTCATCATTAGATTATATCCTTCATCTCCTGACGCAACATCCTGTTCATTCTCCTCAACTGGACTAGAATAACCTTCACCAACATCCTCACCTTCAACTTCAGCAATCATAGTTCGTTTCTTCGACTTCGGACATTCATTACTCTTGTGACCCACTTCTTGGCAATTGTAACATTTGAAACTATTGTTGACCTTTGCCTTCGCAACTTCATTCACAACTGGTTTACTGACAGCTTTCGAAACATTGGAACTCCCACTAGTACCTTTGTTCTGAATATTGGAACTTGTAAACACACCACCTCCTCGTCTTCCCTGCTTCTCCCAAGCCAACGCTTTCTGATGTGCTTCTGCTACAGATCTAGGATCAAACATATTCACCATATCTTGAATCTGCATCCTCAACCCTCCAACAAATCTAGCAATCAGCTGTTCCTCTGTCTCCATAATGTCATTTCGAGCAATCAGTTGATAAAATTCGTCAGCATAATCATTAACAGTCTTCGTCCCTTGCCTCGGATTCTGCAACCTCTGATACATCAGTGATTGATAATTGTAAGATAAAAATGTAGCCTTCATTAACTTCTTCATCTTCTCCCATGATTCAATCTTCGACTTTCCCATATGTTCTCGTGTAAGTTTGGTTTGCTGCCACCACGCCATAGCTCTACCCCTCAACCTAGTAGCTACCAACTTCACTCGACGATTTTCCGGAACCTCTTTGAAATCAAAGATCTCTTCAACATTAGACAACCAATCCAAGAATTCTTCTGCTACCATTCCACCCTTGAATTCTGGAATTTCCATCTTCATACCCGACTCCCAACGTCGATCATCTTCTACATCCCGATAGACATTTCGAACTTGGTCTCGATCTCGATAATGAATGCTAGCTCTATCACCCTCTTCATTAAAATCAAATGTATGTCTATATCGATCTCGACCATCAACATCCCTTTGATCACGCATGTCTCTTCTACTATGTCTCTCTTCATCTCTATATGGCTCATCTTCAAACTCACATGGAGTTCTTCTCTCTTCATGTCCATAGTCATGGTGATCTCTCCTTGATGAAATTGATGTTTCTCTTCTTTCTCTAAAAGATTGCGGTGATACCCTTCTCGCTTCCGTAACCGATGGAGAAACTCTGTTTCCTCCATGGTTCGAGATTGGTGCTCTCCTCCTTTGATTTTGATTTAAATCATTCATCAACTTCTCAAACTTTCCAATGCCTTCATCAAATTTCTCATTAATGCATTGTTCCATTTGCTCGGCTTCTTCTCTTCTATACAACGCTTCAACATTTTGATGGCGGTTAGCTCTCCTTGGCGGCATGATTGAACTTCACAACACTTCAACAAATACTTCAAAAATCTTCAACACAAGTCAAACAAGCACGGCTCCAACTCAACTTGGCTCGGCCTCAACACTTCAACACAAATCAAATTCAAACAACTTCCACACTTTGATCCAAAAGAATATGGATCGAAAAACTTCTAACTTGTTGCAACTTCAAGATGAACACAATAAACACCAACTTCAAACTCCTTGGCTCCAAGACTCGGCTTAGCTATGATTGGCTAAGTCTAGCTCCAATACCAAACTGACGCAGCGGATAATAACAAAACGATATAGATCGATGAAAGTAGCAAACGGTGGATTGAAGATACTGAAATGCCCAAATTCGTTGATCACAAAGATATCGAATTCTAGCTATCTTCGACACGTTGATCGCACACGATACCGTGAAGGAAGATCTACAATTCTTCAAACGTTGATCGAGCGCACTTGATACCGTGAATTGGCTTCAACAATCGTTGATTCGAGCGCACTCGAATAGCCGAAAGTGGAGATAGGAGATCACACTCAACTACCAATTTAAATGAAAGCACACAGCAATCAAAAAAAGTTTTATTCAACAATCAAACACCTTCAAATGTACAACACACTCCCTATTTATAGCATTCTACAACCGGTGCCTTAAGTCGTACACGACTTACGACTCATCACGACTCACGACTCATGACTCACGACTCACGACTCATGACTCAACCCCCTTACAACACAGTACACCATCGGCTGACTTATCTACATGCCGACCTACGACTTATCACAACACAAGTTACAACGACTTAAAGCAATTACAACACACAGTCAACGACTTACAGTATATACAATACATGACATAAGCAACAGACGACTTAAGAACATAACGACTTAATGAATACAACGACGTACAGCTTAAAAATAACACGGCTTAACAGAGTAGCTTCTGCACTGCTTCACGCGACTTAACTAGGTCTTAACTCGTTGCAGCGACTTAAGGAAGCAGTGATATCTGGACGACCTATGTTAGGTCGTTCGCAGTCAACGACCTTGGCTTAGGTCGTACGCGACCTAAGACTCTGTTAACTCGTGCCGCCTCTTCGTTAGCTCGCGTTGCTTCTCCCTTAGCTCCTATAGCTATAGGTCGTAAACGACCTAAAGTAACCCAACGACTTAAGCCTTTGTTAGGTCGTAGACCTTTTCCCCGAGCTTCGTTAAGTCGCAGCCCCTTATCTCGTGACCCGTTAGGTCATAGATGATCTAAAATACTTTTCTTAAGTCGTGTGCGAATTATTCCTTCCTTAAGTCGTGTGCGACTTATTCCTTCCTTAAGTCGTGTGCGACTTATCCCTTAGAGAATTATGGGTTGTGTATTTTCATCTCTATCCTGAGCTGCATCATCTACCATATATATATATATATATATATATATATATATGTATGTATATATTAATAAATTACCAGCATACTCCTTAGTTGTTAAGCAAACTCCAACTAGGGATGTTATGCGTAGTATTATTAATATATTGAACAGATGAGGTAAATAACTATATGTGTTTGTTGAGCAAACTCAAGGTACATATATAATACTTAGGTCACCACGATATGGTAGGTATGAGTGAATAATCTCTTTCAATTTGTTGAGCAAAATAAAGGTCAAAATGATATTAGAACAAGGAAAAATGGATTTGGAGTTGCATATGATACAACCGATACAGAGTTATCCATCGTTTGTAGGGCTACGATTTATTGAGAAAACTCAAGATCAGAATACCAACACAAACGAGTCCAAACAACCTCTAGTGAAGTTGTAAGACTTTTATATTTCATCTTAGGTTTTGGAGAAACATAAAAGACTAGTGGGAGCCTTATTAGAAAAATGAACTGGTAACATTTTACCTTTAAAAAACTAATACTGGTTAGTTTTTGCAATAGTCACACAACATCACCATATAACTCACAAACAAACAAAAATATAAACTTGATTAGCATTTTTCACAATAGAACCCATCAAAACACCTAAGCATCCCCTTTAATAAGTAGCATCCAAAAATATCATAGCGCGACAATGCTGTAAACTAAGTATACAAGCACCAAAACCAATAAACACCCTCTCAAATTGATTACTACAAGGATTAACATCCATATCGACATAATTACCTGGATTATACTTCTTTCAATGCTTCTAAATACCAACTCAAAACATTATAGGACACAACATAATTGACATGCAATTCCATAAAAGCAAGTTGTTTTCCAGAATAAGCAAAAGAGTAAGACAAATAATGATTGTATTCTCTTATAAAATCACCTATTATATCTTTAGGCATTTTACTTGGACAAACGCGAATCTCATTAATGATAAAAGATTTATCAAATGCACTAGAAGGATGTAGACTATTCGCATTTCAAAGACCAACCCAATAAAAATGATCGTTAACCACACGTTTAATGAAAAACCTATTTAGTTGTCCCAAATCATAAGAACCATGCACTTTAAAAAGACAACCATCCTTATAAGAACAGTAAATAACAATAATTATCGTAGCATAATTCTTCAAAAGTACTAATTCATATCTCTTTTGAATTTGGTATGCCATCAAAAAAATTCTAAAATCATCAGCTTCTCCAAAAGAAAAACCAGTAAAATCAGAAATGAATAATTTCGAACCTTTCTTCAACATATTCTTCAAATAAATTTTACTAAGACAACATCAGAATGCAAAGATCCACTAGAAAATGAATATATAGGAAGAGTGTATGAAATCAAAGTAGAACTACTACCATCGTTTTCCAATGTAGAACTCTTAATCTTAACAGTAAAAAGAAAGAATGCGCTCTTCTTATGCAATTGAAAACAAATTATACTTTGATGATCGGAATAGTAATTAACTACGATAACTTTATTCTCAAGCACATAAGAAATGCCAATGGATGAAGGAGTAAGTTAAGATCAATATCGATAATTTTCAATCATCAGATCATAAAATGAACAGTCAACAGACAACTAAGTAATGAAAGAATCACCATCGAATGCAAACAAAACAAGAAGCCTATTGTCACCACTATAAAATAAATAAAACATTAGTAAAAAATGATTGCTTCATAATGTCATTTTATTCTAATATGTCAATTTTCTTTATATAAAATAATAGAAGCAAAAAATAGAAAAGATTTTTCTAAAATGATACTTACAATATATTAAACTGATACACAAAAAAATACATTTCATTAAATATTTGATATTAACAAAACACTAATTAAACTCATTGATTGGTTGGTGCATATAATCATATTTACTTTGTAACAACTGCATTTTTATATACTCAAACAAACAAAACATTACAAAACTTCCACACTACACTATTATGAAAAATGATACTAAGAAAAAAAATGGTACTTAAAAAACTGATCCTCATTGAACTCAATGCAATAATACATTTTCAATCAAACCAATACGAAAGCAAGATATACATCAGTAATAAAAAACAAATAACATTCAATTTAAAACACATAATAAAACATTAGTTTATAAAGAAGAGAATAAAACAGTCAATATCTGCTGCTACTTCCCAAATTTACCAAGGAATATCAAAGACATAAACAATGCAACAAAACCAAAATTTATTTTTAAAAAGAAAAATGTTCAAAAATCATACTTTGATATAACAAAAAATAAAAACAGATTAATAGGAGGGGATTTTCAATCAAACGGCTTCTTAGTTCAGGGCAATAAGTTTTAAGGACAATACTTTTGAAAAATTAGTATTATGGACAATTTACAGAAAAAGGATAAATGTAGTTATCATTTTAAGTTATACAGAAAAAATAATATATGAATTTATCATTTTCCTGTATAACTTAAAAAAATAAATGAATTTATTATTTTCCTATGAATTGTCCTTGAAACTAATAATTTAGAAGTGCTGCCTTAAAACTTATTACTCTGGAATGGGAAGCTCTCCAACCTAATTTCCATGTAATAGAAACATACCTACATTAGGAAATGAGGTTTGAAATTAGGAAAGTATGAATGAAAATTATGAAACGAGATACGAGAACGTAATTTTGAATGTGTGAAAATGAGAGTAAAAAGGAAATAAAGGAGAATAAGAACGAGGTTAAGAAGAAAAACGGAGCGCGCGATTGACAGTTTGGGCTCTTTGAAATATTTAAACGATCTTGTCATTGCGGAAAAATATTTATAGGCTGTCCTAGATAGTAAAAAGGCCCTTTGTATATGTCCTTTAGAATATCTTTATATTTACGAGGCCTTTAAATTTCCAATGTCCCAAAGTACCTCACTAAGGCCAAGCCGGATGTTTATTGAACTTTTCATACTTTCATTTAGAGAACTCCTAAATACTAAATTTTATAAAAAAAACAAAAAACAACTACAACAATAACTATTATAGTTATTAGATGGGGGAACAAATTTGACAAGGGATAAGAATAGCTAACGGTTGTTTAGGTTGGCTTAAATAAATTTTTATTATTTTAAGTAAAATTAATTAATGTTTACTTTCGAAAATAAAATAAAAATAACTTATTCAAGTATATTCAAACAGAAGTAAGAGTATAATTTTAGATGAGATTTTTTGATAAGAGAAACGATTAGTTAAGTTGTTTTTCCTTTAATAATTTGATGGAAAATGAAAACTTGAAACTATATAAAAGAAATAAAAATAACGATCCAAGAGGAAAAAAATTCTTATGTTTAAAATATAAATTTCAAAAAATTAACTTTTAATTTTTGCAAGTTTTAGGTTATAAAAATAGAATATTAAAAAAATATAACATTTAATGGCTTCCAAGGCATTTTCATTCTTTTAATATAAGTTTAATAGTTGATTAACTAAAATGTTACAAGAGATAATTATGGTTAATGAGTACAAATCTAAGATGGGACAATACGTAATATATATATATATATATATAATGTTTATTATTTTTAAAAATATGTCTTGTCACATCACTTACTAATCCAAATTAACAAAAGATAATTTATTTCTAAGCGTAATATTATTTAGTTAATGAACACTTATTCATATGTGTATATGGTGCACAAAGACGAACAACGTTACCGACAACTTTTTGGTGTCGAAAGATCGAAATTCTAGAAAATGTTCTTCGGTCACATTTTCTATTTTTCTACGAACTATTTAATTTGCTTAAAAAAGTTTGAAAACTATTTTACCATCATTATTAATTAATTAAATTTATCATTATAAAACCTATATATTGAATATTTAAAATTAATTAAATATTCACTAAACAAAGTAGTGAAATGTCGGGTCATTACAGACATAATGCCTGGTGTGAGAGGAACTTTCTCAAAGTATTGTATATCAAAAATATATACATATAAAATAGGAAGCTACTAAGGCACACCCAGTCATCTCTAATAATGTAGCTCCAGAGTAATCCAAACAACCCATAAAGAAGCGAAGTAAACCAATCACAAAAGAAAGGAATCATACCTTAGCCCGCTTTTCTGCTGTATTAAACGAATCACCATAACTAACATAATGTGACTAATATGTAACAGTATACCTTGATAAGATAACCTAATATAGAACTATATAAATATCACAGTACAGGCATATCCTAGATTACATTAAATGTACCTTAGACGCCGATCCACATCCTAAGTGATGAATCTCATGTAGATCACATCGTACCACTCAATGAGCTTTGGTGATATATGACCTACTCCATATATCTATAACCTGAATCTACATTAGACCTCAAGCTATAATTCAAATTATCATGATTTAATGGTTTCCTTTATGGGTTAAAAATAAATAGAGTCAATACCTAATTCTACTTTGGATTCCGAGCTGCATCCTCAATTATAGGTCTCATGTAGATCATATTGTACTCCCTCAATGAGCTTTGGTGACATATGACCTATTCTATTTACTTAAAATCTATATAGATCTCACCTTACTCTCTTAATTCAAATTATTTGTAGATGATAGTCATCATCTCCCCCTCAGCCATCATGGATTTCTTAACAAATTTGCATAAGTTTATATAAAAGAGAACGATGGGTGTAACCCGTATAAAATACAACCGTGCCCATAAAGGAACACTGATCCCATAAATATATACATACACACACACATAAATATATATATGTGTGTGTGTGTGACATCATGTAATCAAATACACCTATCACAAATGAAGACCGATATCTCATCATCGTCTATATATACAGATGGCCTTTACTGTAAGACCAATATTGTGCATGGCCATTAATACAAGGCCAATATGATGTATGATCACTAAAATAGGGCCAATATAGGGTATGGTCACGAACATAGGACCGATACCATTCATCAAACATATGTACTAAAGGTCGAAACCAAGATGTATAGACTAATTCCGCTCAATCGTACACGCTCACTAAATGTGACCATACAACCAATAGCTGCACCGATATCGTATCTGATCATTATCGATCGCATGTGTATAATTGTATTATATTTGAGTCCCAAGATTTGCCTTGCATTCCACTTTCCCAAGTAGCCCAAAGTCTCCCCGAAGTCGTGCCAAAGCTTCACATAAACCTACATCCGGAACCAGGGAAGAAACCCTCGTTGATCTACACACTACATTGGCTTATTGACCAGATTTACGCCTCCACCAGTGCACCGGCCTACTAGGACCGGTGGACCGATGGCTAGCTGCACCAGGAAATGAGCCTGGGAAGTGAGCATTCAAGCTTCACCATCTACTGTTACATGCACCATTTCCTCTGCAACTTTGCCTCATGCATTGCCTAACTCCTTTAGCCTGCTTCCACCACATTGGACCTCTTCCAAAGTCTATTGGTTGATATTTTGAAAGTGGTTTCTTATGTATTCGAAAATCAATTTCAAAATGAAAAACCACTTCTTTATGCGTAGTGTTTCGCAGGATGATTTCTATCCATCCGGCCTCCTCTAACACGCCAAAATGAACTCAACTGTTCTTCTCACGTCACGTATTGCACATACATATGTAGATGCACCTACTTATGCATGAATATGCACATACATACACTCAAACACATTTCCACTACTCAGATCATGTTTGAGCTTCATCGAGGTGATTACTCGACCAATCGTTCTCTCACATGGCTTAGCACACCTAATAGTCACTATGGCTACATGAGATCACTCGTAACATACTTATATATGCATATGGAAATTTCCATGAATATACAATTATTCACTAAAATAAATAATATTTATCAACAATCCAAACCATTCAAAAATTCTAACTATACATGAATTGTACTGATTATTCAACTTCAAATACAGTTACGTATACGTACCCATATTCATGTATGTATATGTATATTTAAATAAGAATTGCAATTCTTTCTTAAATCAAAACTTACTTTTATTTAATAAATATTTTCAATAAAATTCAAATATCTTTTTCTACTGTTTTATATAATTCATCGATTATTTTATAAAATACAAACTTAGCTTTTAAATAAATTTTAAGCTTTTATAATATATAATTTCTTTATTAAAATTAAGTACTCGTCTTATAATTATTTTATAAAACCTTAAAACCATTTTATAAAATAATTTCTTCTTACTATTTTATAAAATTCCATAATTTTATAAAATACCACTTTATATTATTTTATAAAATTTCCTATTTTTATAAAATATCACGTTATACGATTTTATGTAATCTAATTCTATTTTATAAAATATATCACTTGTACTATTTAATAAAATCATTTTTTATTTTATAAAATATACCTTTATTATTATTTTATAAAATCTTATAAAATATATCCTCATTACTATTTTATAAAATCTCATTCTATTTTATAAAATATATCTTTTACTTGTAAAATTATTTTTTTACTTAAATAATGTTTATAAGTACTAGTTAAGCTTTGTTAAGCCTCTAATCACTTTAATAATAAGTGTAGAGCTCATAACTTGCTTAATTAGCTTACTGCTTCATTTTATAAAATGTTCCATTGTTTTACAAAATTATTTCTTCTCTTAAATAATATTTATAAATACTAATTAAGCATCATTAGGGCTCTAATCACTTTAATAATAGGTGTAGTGCTCCTAACTCACTTAATTAGTAACCTAACTTTTTTAAAATCAATTCAAATGGTTTAATTAATGCTTTTTAACGAAATGTACATTATTATATTACTTATTTAATCACAAACCATACCATAACATCACACATAATCATCCAACTAAACCAAACCCCACCTCTACGCTTATTACCTTTTCCAAATATGATGATTAAAGGTTTCAAAATAATAATTAACTAATATAATAATGATTACAACTTGAATATAAGCATAAATCGACCTAAACATTCTCTATATCACATCACATAACTTCACAATCATTACTAAACAAATACATGTTGTATAACATGTAATAAGATAGAAAAATCGTACCACACACCTTGTTTTCCCCTAAATCAAGCTCTAAATCACCCGAACCCATCCTTTTGCTCTCTTGAAATCTTGGATGAAGCTCCAAACTCTGATTTAAGCTTATTCCTTGATGCGTTATGTGAGAAATAGGTAGAGAGAAATTATAGTGATTTTATCGGGATTTATAGGAATTTGGTTAAGCTTGATTTAGTGGATTATGTCTTAAGGGATTAAGGAATAATTAGGGAAGGATTAGGAGAGTAGGAGGAAAAGTAGCATGAAATGAGAATGAAATGAAAGTATTGTAGGTACTATCCAACTTATAGGAAAGCTAATGGGCCTTACTCCAAATTCATTTCTTTCTCAACAGATCACTATTCGCTTTGAAAACTTATCAACTTCAAATGAAGCCGGCTTATACTCACTTTTCTCAAGGCGAATTTACGGTCTCAATGCAGGTGTCTCGAGTCCCAATTCATCCATCTTTGAAAAGCGAGTATAATAGACGTTCCATTAATAAGTGAATAAATACTTAAGTTAATTATTTATTTAAAATTTCAGTCATTAAAATCGTGGGTTATCACATGAAATCAATGAAATATTTATTTCTTCGAATCAAATAAAGAAGATACAGAAATTCCAAAAAGAAGTTTTATCATAAGACATAGGAATGAGATCCAAACCATAATAATCGTCGTGTCTTCTTACTAAATTTGCACTTTCTACTTTATCTATTTGATACGCACGCACTCACACGCACGCACGCGCGCGCACACACACATATATAATTGCTCATAGTACAACTTGCTTAGTGAAATTGATTATAAAGTAGACATCTTTGACCATGGTCAATCTATATTCTTTCATTATCTTATCTCCACTTCATTGTTACATTATCTTCATAAAATAATATGGGTATTATTTTTGTTGGAACCTTGTTTTTTGGAGCGCAATTCCGGCAATACATTATGTGATAGCTAGGCTTGATATATGGTAAATTATGATTACTCCATTTAATAATGCCCTTTTTGATAGAAAAGATGTATGATTCGAAGATCATACAATCATGCTATGGGTGTGTGTGTGTAAGAAAAGTTATAGAGGCTTCAGACCCATCAGCTTGCAACATAGAATAAACGACGAATTGACAGGCAGTATAGTGAAATACAATACTAATAGTAATCATACCATATTGAATGACACAAACAACGTATGGCAACACAACAAATACGCATGAAAATACCAACAACCAAAAAACCTCCCAAATATGGAAAACTAAATCCTGACATAGTGTTTGAACCAACCAATTATCTCTGGGCAGAAACCGAGGGAATGAGGCGAGAAGTTAAACTTTCTGTCCCAATCTTTATCCGCCAATATTTCCTCGTTGTTGGCTCCGCGTTTCCCATCATTGCATAGGACCAGCTCATTATCCATAATTCTACAATATAATTCTCACTCATCTTGTGCATCGTCCTAAATCCATTTTGAATCGTTCTTCCATGAAGTATGGTAACAAAGAACGCTTTTCAGTTTTGTCTAGGTCCCACCTCTCTAAGGCCGTACAAGCAGGATTCCTTCGGATAACTTATCAGCTAGCTCTATAGCTAAGCGCTTAGCACTGAGGGTCAAAGTGAATGACATTGACAAGACACTTGCTGATAGAAGTAATAGGAGTGTTAATAGCAGGAGGCGCAAAATGGGACCTCGAGGAACAAGTAGAAGATGCTGGAGTAGGAGGGTGAGGGCGAAGCCACCTATATGGGGGTTAATGGTGTGACAGTGTGGTGGAGGAGGCCCGAGGAGAAGTTCAGGATAAGGTATTGATTGGCGGCAGCTTGGAAGGGTTGGACGGAGGAGCGACTAACCCTCGCGATAGACAAGAGGCTTAGGGAAAGGAATTTTCCTAGGTAGGCTAGAGGACAAGGTACCTGAGTGGGGGCATGTCGAGCAAGTATGTCTATATGGCCATTAATTGATAAATTTCAAACATTCTAAAGCCTAATGTAATTTTCCTCATTTTTTATAACTAAGTATACGATCGTGATACAAAACATAAGATCTGCAGATGTAACACCCACAACCTCGAGTAAAGGCATTCTATACCTGTTGGTATTATATATGTAACTAATATGATAACTTTGAGAAATGTTCATAAAATATCAAGACTAGTAGGATTTATCCAAAATATATCTTTAATAACAATCGTTCCATCTGATGTTTTACGATGCCACTCAACGTAATCAAATTCTTTCAATTTTCCAAGAAATATTTCACTTGAGAGCACTCTATCTACTCGATGGAATTTTGCACGTGTATAACATTGTAAATAGTTTTGATAGTGGTACAATTTATAGAATCTTTTCCTTTAATTATGTGCAAAATTTCTTTCTATTTGAGCATGTTTTCCATGCATATCAATCACTAACTTGGTCTCATCTTCACTTGGTCGACCAACATACAAATATCCTTCACTATTTTTTAATTTCGAGTGATTATGAACATCATTCACAACAACCAAGTGCTAATCATCTAAAGCAGAAAGCTTCTCACCTTGAAGTATAAAATGGGAAGTAACATTTTTTATACCGATTACTCGGAGGTTATTCGAGTTTTTCCTTTCTTCTTCTTGTACACACCACTTCGTTTACATCCAACCACAATTCTTGGCTTCTTGTTTGAAGTACCGGTGTCTGATTTCATCATTATAATAATAAAACCAAGACGTTTTTCCATGTTACGAAAATAGTCAATCATTTTTCTCTAGAAGGATATATCTAATTGAAAATGTTAAATGAAATATGAGTAATATAAGTTTATTTGAAAGTTAATCAAAACAGTCCTACCTCATAAGTCGTAAACTCATTTGAATAATCTAATACAACTTCATTCTACAATTCCTCATCACTAGAATATGTTACAACCTGCAGAAAAAATTACTAATGTGGCTGAGTTAAAAGTGGAAAAAAAAGTCAACCACATATGTTGACTACGTGGCTTTTGCAATAAACATCAAAACTCATTTGATCAAAACTATTTCCACAAAACATACAAATTGTAACAGTACTGAGTCGTACATTGTAACTGTGAAATGAAAGCAAATGACTTAAACATTAGAGAAGACATAATGCTACAAACTTTTCAGGGAGTTCAGATCACCAGAATGAATTATCCATCTAAAAATTAATAGATTAAAATAATATGCAGCTTAAACGGATAATGTTTGTGTTTACACTTCCAACATCTACATCATTATTTATGAAAAAAATTAAAGACTAGCAAAATAATTAACCAATCTCTATAAAGGTCAAGAAAATTATATTATACGTAATTTCCTTTAAAACAAATATGTATCAGAACATTGGAGTTACTCTTTCAAATTTGATAGAATATGACTTAGGCAGCTTACTAGTATTCTAGAATCTGCTGTAGCTGATGATTACATTCACTTTGGTTTAGTCATCCTTCCTCATGTCAGCTCTGCCGCTTTAGTGCTTTATGGGATTCAATTCAAAAATCATTCTACCCTAATTCTAATATGAGCACTCATTGGAATAACAAAGGCTGGCGTTCTTTCTCCTTTACATATAATGCTCTTTTATCTAATCAGTTGTCATGCATATTTCCTTGGTTTAAGGGAATATGGATATAAAAGAAACAATTAGATCGTATTGTAGTGTGATAAAACAAACAAAAACAAGAGAATAAAATAACAAATCATAGAAAAAGGTAAAAAGAGAGTTTATATACGGATTTATAGTAGCTCGACTATCACGAGATAGCGTACATCCACTTTGAGGAGAGGATATTTTATTATTTTTAAGAAAGAAGAATTTTATAAGATAGATAATAGAGGTTAAGAAGAAAAATTAGAAATATAGCTTGAGATGATGATTCTACTCATGCTAATCTCTGCCTTTATATAGAGATTATTACTTGGATTTGAAGTAATCGATTGTTGGTCATAAATCATTACCTCATCAATTTTCTATTCATACGGAAAAAGTTTATCCATTTGGTTTTGCAGTTTTCCACAATTTACACGTGCTTGATAAAATTCCTTTTTTAAACTGCTAATTAGAAAATTAGTTAATTACTTCAATCTTCTAAAATAATTCTTCTTCTCATATAGGAAATTATTGCCCTCTTTAATTCTATAAAAGAGGCAATATATTTGAGTACTTATCTCAAATATCTTCCAAATCTTTTGCAACTAGAAATATTTTATCACTGAAATCAACAATATTTTCCACATCTTCTTTAGTATGGAAATATCGTATCGCCAAATCTAACAATCTCCACCTTGATATTATATTTCCTTGCACACCTACCAACTCCACCTACATCCTCTTACTCTAAGCAACTCTTGGACAAGACACCACAGATACTTCCATAATGAGCTTCGGTATGGCCATCACCCATTGCACTTCGTCAACGAACTCCGACAAAACCATCGCCTGCTAACAAAGTGTTGAAAATACCCTCTTCATGTAAGGCCTATCAATCACCAAAACAAACGTCTCCATCTACCAACTCACTCTACCCATGTGCCACAGACTAGCACCTAGCACTTCAGCAAGTGAATCAAGTTGGAGCAATGCTCAAACTTTGCAATAGGTCTACCCATATATCTCCCATCGTCCTGCAACTTATATGTCCACTTGCATCCTATGGTTCGGCTTTCTTGAGCGCATGGAGCCAATTCCTAAGTCTTTCTTCAATAAACCCATTTCCTCCTCCATATAATGCATCCATTTGGAGTTGGCACTCGAACACATAGCTTCTTCAAGGTCGAAAGGCTCATCTTGCATTGTACGCAGTGCATAGTCAAACATATCATCAAGGAAGATTTTCATAATTACAGTCTTAAATACCTATTTGGTGGCCTTTTAACTCTAGAACTAGCCCGAATAGGTGTAACTTCGCCTAAGCTTCTATCAGCTCCACCTTGAGCTGAATCGTCTTTAGTTTCATACCCATCACCACCATTACTAGAGGAATTTTGTGGACCTTAATGTAATGTGTCAATGGCTACAATTACTCTATTTTCTTTGACAGCTCTGACTCTACTTCCGCGCTGATATGTGGGAATAGTTTTCATCTCCTTAGGCCTCTCATCTTCAAAATCTACCGAATTAGGTGGATTTTTCTTCAGCTTGAACATAGCGGATGTTAGCGTCGAAATTGGTCACTAACACCCAAATCCAGATGAAAGCACCAAATCACAGTCACGGATCATAGATAGTACGTATGTAGAGAGTATGCATGTGAAGCACAATAAAAATTAAAAATAAAGCAGTAATAACACAGGATTTATAGTGGCTCGGCTAACTCTGGCCTACGACCACTCCAGAAATTTCCTTTCCGTTGATATGAGAATCAATTATAGTTGCAATCCAAAGTTTTCAAAACAACAATGGTAGAATAGCCTTACTAGGGAAGAAGAAGGGAAGCAGAATGAAGATCCCCTTTTCTGAACCCCCACATGCTGTATTTATAGGCAAAACCTGAGTTACTGGGCTTCCTGAGTAGTCCAGGCCCATCAAGACCATAACCCAACCAACATCCTTCATCATGACCGACCCACTACGGTCAAATCACGCATGGCCGATCTACTATTGCCGAACCACATATGGCCGATCCACATGCTCCAATCCTCTTGAGACCAGAATCATTCATGCCGAACCACTCCAATGCCGACCTACTCTATGCCGAGCCCTAGCCTTCCCGCCGATCCATAATATATCACATTATATCTTTCTTGCCAACCTGAACCACTATATCTAGACCGACCCACACCATCAAGACCGAACCACCTTCCTACCGAACCACTTTAACATTACCAACCCAGGCAATCTGAGCCACATCCTCCGATCCACTTCACTACGATCGAACAAGAACATTAGAACCACCATGACCGATCCCATAGAAGCCGAACCACCAATGTCGTTCCCACATAACCAATCCACCAAGGCCGATCCCTTTGAAGCTGAACCACCAGTGCCGATTCCATATGACCAGTCCACTAAGGCCGTCCCTTCGAGGCCGAACCACTAGCGCTGATCCACTCCAAAGCCGAACCATATCGGCCGAACCATCGCAACTTTCACACCATGATCGAGCGACACCTGCCGATCCACCTAGACCGAGCAATGCACGAACTCCCATCCTTGACCGATCGGCACCTGCCGATCCACCTAGGCCGAGCCATATACACCGAACCATCCATGAATGACCGTTTATCCACCTAGTTGACTCAAACCCATTGTATTTAAGTATCGACAAACAAACAGTCGATTTAGTTAAATCCGCATGTCCATGGCCTTGCCAAAAGGCGGGTTAACAACGGACTCATCAATAGTGACATGTCTAGAGTGCACTACCTTCCTATCAAAAGGTTTGCAAATGCAATACCCTTTAGTGCCTTCTGTATAGCCCAAAATATATCTTTATAGGCTCTAGCCTTCAACTTGTCATTTCCTATATGCTAAACATACATGGGGCTACCAAATATACGAAAATAACAGATATGTATAGATGTACCTTTCCACATTTCCTCTAGAATCTTCCCATCAATGACTGAGCATGGAATTTGATTGATAATATACATTGCACTTGATAAAGCTTTAGCCTAAAAGCCTCTAGATAAACCCGTCGTCAATCTTAAACAATGAGCTTTCTCCAATAGTGTCCTATTCATCCATTCAATGACTTCATTTGACTGTGGATCTCTAGGCGTAGTGAAGTGTCTTCGAATTCCATGCTTCTAACATAAATTTATGAACTTCTTAGAAACAAACTCACCGACGTTGTCAAATCTCATATCTATAACTTCCTTCTGACTTCATTCTTTATCAATGCCTTCTAAGTTTTGAAATTTTCAAACGACTCGGTCTAAGCTTTCATCATGAACAACCAAACCTTTCGAGAGTAGTCATCGATAAAAGATAAAATACTTATCTCCTCCAATAGAAGCTATAGGTACTAGTCTCCAAACATTCGTATGGACTACTCGAGTACTCCATTAGACTCATGCGACCGACACCAAAAAAACCTTGGTCTATTTCCCCAATACATACTCCCGACAAAATTCTACATGGTTAAAGCTTGCACCCATGATCAACTTCCTTTTATGAAGCAGCTCCAAGCTCTTCTTCTAAACATGACCCAATCTAAGATGTTAAAGTGGTGGCACCAAAAGCTCATGAACTATCAATTCCAATGCACGACTCTCCAAGAACTGTTAATCCTTTTAGCAGATAAAGATTCCGGACCATTGCTCCTTTCATCAATAAAAGAGCACCATATGTCACCTTCAAGCTATCTGGCCCTATCGTAATCCTGCAACTCAAAAATGCCAGATGACCTAAAGGCAGAATAGATTTCCTTAAACCTAGAACATAGCAGACTCCGGTAATAGTGCACACCACACTATCATACATGCGAATAACTGATCCTTCTCCTAATGGCTTGCAAGTATCATCGTTTCCCATTAATATAGCACTTCCCACTTTATCTTCACAAGAACAAAAGTACTTCTTCCTAGACATCATGTGGAAAGACGACCTTGAATCCAGCACTCGATGGTCTGATACATCGAAAATAGATGAAGTAAGCACATCATCAGAAATAACCTTCTCCGCTGCAATAGATGAAGAACCATTCACTTTATTTCTCCTCCTCAAATCTGGACAATCTTTTTTCCAGTAGTCATGCTTCTTACAATGATGACACATGTTATCTCTAAACTTGCCTCTCCAACCACTTCTGGGCTTTCTAGACTTAGATAGCCATTTGAAATTATTCTCTTTTTTCTCCTTTCTTCCTCTATCTATGAATAATCTTTGACTACTACTAGCTTCTCCATTTTCACTCATAAGCTCCGTTTGATTTCCCATATCTTCACTCAAGAGTCCTGTCTTCACATCTTCTAATGTATGTGTGTGATCAAGCTGTTAGCAAATACCGTGTATCGCTCTAGAAGAGAGTAAAATAGCACCATTGCCTTTTGCTCCTCATCCACATTTAAATCAACAGCTTCATTCTTCATTGTCAAGTAATCAAATAAGTAAAGATGTGCTTTAGTACAATACCACCATTGCCTTTTGCTCCTCGTCCACATTTAAATCATCAGCTTCAATCTTCATCATAAAGTAATCAAAGAAGTAAAGATGTGCTTTCAACGATCTACATTCCCGCATCTTTTAAGTGAAGAAAATCTTCAATAAAATCAGCCTATTCGTGAGAAAGTTCTTCGTGTAAAAGTCCTCTAATTTCTTCCACAAAGCCTCTAGCAGTAGTTTCATTGCTAATCTCTAAGATGACAATCTACGCATGGCCAATTAGAGGGTAGTAAAGGTTCATTCTTCCATCTTCTTCCTTTTAAATTCTGAGATATCTACTGACAATAATTTTACGTCAAAAACAACCTGATGAACACAATTCCTTCTCAACACCGAATTTATCTTCCACTACCACTTTTCAAAATCATTATCTCCATTCCACTTTTCTATGGCCAGCTATGAACCGGATGCTGCATATGAATTCCTAGTGTAGGGCGCGTACTCTTAGGTTGGTCTAACCTTATTTCCATCTCCATATCCTATTATCTTATCAATCACCTTCTAGCCCTAGGCTTCAATAACAACATTTCGATGCTCTGCTACTAGACTATTGGTGGAGATTTCACACAAATGACTTTAGATCAATTCAAATAAATACGGAAGCAATAAAACTGTGTCGTATTGCGATAAATCAAACATAAACAAGAGAATAAAATAGCAAATCATAGAAGAAAGTAAATAAAGAGTTCACATGTGGATTTATAGTGGTTCTACTATCGCGTGATAGTGTACTTTGACTTTGGGGAGATTAGATTTTATTATTTATAAGAAAATAGAATTTTACACGATTGATAATGGAGACTAAGAAAAAGAATAAGAAATACAACTTGAGATGATGATTCTACTCATGTTAATCTCTACCTTTATATAAAGATTATTACTTGGTTTGGAAGTAATTAATTTTTAGTCATAAATCAACGCCTAATCAATTCTCCAATTTATACGGCAAACATTTATCCATTTGATTTTTCAGTTTTTCCCAATTTACATGCGTTTGATAATATTCCTTCTTTAATTAGCTAATTAGGGAATAATTAATTACTTCAATCCTCCAAAATAACTATTCTTCTCATAATATCTTAAATATCTTCCAAATCTTCTACAACTGAAAATATTATATCACTGAAATCAACAATATCTTCTAAATCTTCTTTAGTATGAAAATATTATATCACCAAGTCTAACATTGTTGTGTAAAATTCCCAATAATGAAGTTCATAATTAGGATAATCTTCATAGATGAGGAATTATTAACTCTTCTAATTATTTTCTTTGCTCTCATACTCCTGAAAATATAACATATATATGTTCTTTAAAAGCACTAATGTGTATAACTTGTGGAAAAGATTTCTTCGGCGTTACAATCTTCACTCTTCTATTAGAAACCATAGATTGGAATGGATAACTATATATAAAGCTACAAGATGGAGAACTATAGATTCGATTATGCTTTTAAAACTGCTAAAAAGGGTTATAATGGCGATATAGGAGGAAAGAAATTCTCATTTCTTTGAAGGGAATAAACTACCGCTTTCCATCTTGTTACATATGTTAGTTCCTACGATGATGGTTTTGATGACAACAACATTCGGACTTGTGATAAATATAAATCCTAATATTCTTGCCTAGATATACATGTATATGTTGTGTGTGTGTGTGTATATCTATATATAGACACTGAAAATGAAGACTGTGCAGTATAGAGATTCAAGACTGACGGATTCAAGATTGAAGAAATCAAGACTGAAGATTCATGGGTATTAAGAGTTCAAGAGCTCAAGATATCAAGATAAGTAATAGAGTCTAGATTTATGTTCAAACTTCGTAATAGCGCTAAGAAATTTATTCAAATTTAAATTGTGGAATGGAATCCACCTTATCGCATTAATAGTGGGATGGAACCCACGACCTTCTCTAGTAGAATGGAATCCATGTAATTTTCAAAACGATCTATTTTTTCAAAACTATCTTTTTAAAGTCATCTTAATCAATTTAAATATTTTAGCCTCAATTCAAAAACTATTTTAATCATATTAATTTCAAAATCATCTCTTGATTTTCAAACCATCCCTTGATTTTAAAATTTTAGCTTTAAAGAAATCTATATTTAGTTTTTAATATTACTTTTATATTATAGATTATATATTTTAAGATTACTTTCTAAAACTCTTTTATAAGTCTAAACTATATTTAAAATGGTTTACAAAGTTTAGAACTTGTTTTGACAAGTTTTAGAATAAAAATCATTTTAAAGAAAAAATTATTTTCAAAATTAAATAGGCATGTCGACATCCCTCATCCCCTCATATTGACATGGCAACCGTAGAATTTAAAATTCAAATTTTTAAAAGAAGTGTCTATTCATCATAACCTTTCGCAAATGGACATGACTGTTATTCTCCTATAAATACTAGTTGTTTTCGACGAATTTAAAGTTAGTTTTTCTTCATTTCTTCACTCCTTCTCCACTCAAATATTCTCTTATATTTCAAATTGCTTTAACTAATCTCTATCGAAATTCTAAGTGAATCAAACTCGATTATCTTTGGTTTGATTCTCTGCTACTCTCTCTCAAAGATCTTAGTGCTATTTAGAGTTATAGGACTATTTGTAATCAAAGAAGTGTATCATGTCTCTCTCTATCAAAGTGTGATTGGAAATGGTGTGATCGTGGTCCGTAAATCAATTGAATGTGATTGTAGCCCATAAATCAATTAGGTGATCTTGTAGCCTGGTTAAATCAAAAGAGTTTGCCATGGACTTGGAGACAGGAGGGTGTATCTCGTGGCCTTGAAATCGAGATTGTAATATCGATAATATATTTGAAAAGAAATCTGCACAAGATATTGTGTGGGACTGGATGTAGGGTAATTCCGAACCAGTATAAAAAAATTAGTGTGTTCTTCCCTTTATTACTTTTATTTACTATTAGCACCTGTATTTGATTCTATAATTGTTTCTTTGTTTTTGAATTGCATCTATTTGGATTTAATTTGAAAAGATTTCAGAAAGATTCATAAAATTTATTAAACACTATCCCCCTTATCTAGTGTTAATTCTGCCTTACGATCCGTAATCCGCATTTCCTACATTTGGTATCAGAGCATTTGTTTTCAAAGTTTTCATAATCCAATTTTTTAAAAGTTTTCAAATGGTTGCCAACACTGGTAATGTCAACACTATCACTAGTTCATTTGTTTAGGGTCAGTTTACTGTCAGACCACCACTTTTTAATGGCAGTAACTATGCATATTGGTCATGTAGGATGAAATCTATTTATAATCAATAGCATTATACACTTGATATATCACACAAACTGAGTACATTCAATCCACAACTGGTTTCGCACAGTGGACTGCTGAGAAAAAGACGGTTGCACAAAATAATTCCAAAGCCATGAATATTCTATTCTGTTCACTTGATGGGAATGAGTTTAATAGAGTGTCTATATGTAAGTCTGCATATGAGATCTAGAAAACTTTGCAAGTTACTCATGAAAGAACAAGCAAAGTTAAACAGGCCAAACTATCTATCTTGACCAATCATTTCAGTTATTCAAGATGAATCCAAATGAGTCCATTTCATTTTAGTTCCTGAGATGTTGGTTTTAATGACAACAACCTTTGGACTTATTATAAAATATAAATACAAATATTATTTTCTAGATATATACGTATATGCACGATATATATGCAGGTACTGAAGAATGAAGACTGTACGATATAAAGATTCAAGACTGAGTATAAAGATTCAAGATTGAGTATAGAGATTCAAGGATGACGAGATTGACGAATTCAAGATTGAAGAAACCAAGACTAAAGACTCATGAGTATTAAGAGTTAAAGATATCAAGAGTTCGAGGTTTCAAGAATTCGAGATTTTAAGATATCAAGATAAGTAATAATGTCTAGATTTATGTTAAAACTTCATAATAACACCAAAATATTTATTCAGATTTAATTGTGGAATGGAATCCACCTTCTCTTTTTAATAGTGGGGTGGAACCCACGACGTCTTTAGTGGGATGGAACCCACGACCTTCCCTGGTGGAATGGAATCCACGAAATTTTCAAAATGATTTATTTTAGCTATTTTTTCCAAAAACTATCTTTTTAGAACTCATCTCTCCCAGTTTAAATATTTTAGCCTTAAACTATTTTTATTATCTTTTATATTTTGATTTCAAAATCTTATTTTTAAACTATCTCCTGGTTTTAATATTATAAGCTTTAAATCTCAAAAATATATTCTATACTTAGTTTTTAATATTAATTTAATATTATAGATTATATATTTTTGAGATTACTTTTTAAATCTCTTTTTTATGTTTAACCGTATTCAAAATGGTTTATAGACTTTAGAAAATATTTTGACAAGTTTTAAAAATAAAATTGCTTATAAAAACAAAAATCAATTTTCAAAATTTACTAGGGCATGTTGACATACCCACCGACATGGTAGCCATAGAATTCAAAATTCAAATTTTCAAGTGAAGTGTCTATTCGTCATAACCTTTCACGAACGAACATGACTGTTTTCTCTTCTATAAATACCAGTTGTTTTCAACGAATTTTTAGTTAGTTTTTTTTCATTTGTACACTCCTTCTCCACTCAAATATTATCATATATTTCAAATGCTTTAACATAGCTTTGTCGAAATTCTAAGTGAATCAAACTCGATCATCTCTAGTTTGATTCTCTACTACTCTCTCACAAAGATCTCAGAACTATGCAGAGTTATAAGATCATTTATAATCAAAGAAGTATATTGAGTCTCTATATCTGTCAAAATGATATTTGAAACGGTGTGGTTGTGGCATGTAAATCAATTGGGCATGATTGTAGCCCGTAAATCAATTAGGTGACCTTATAGCCTAGTAAAATCAAGAGAGGTTGCCCTAGACTCGGAGATAGGAGGGTGTATCACGTGGCCTTGAAATCGAGGTTGTAATATCAACATTATATTTGAAAAAAATCTACACAAGAAATTATATAGGATGGATGTAGAGTAACTCTGAATCAGTATAAAATTCCAGTGTGTTCTTTACTTTTATTGCTTTTATTTACTATTTACATTTATATTTAATTTTGTGATTGTTTATGTGTTTGTGAATTGCATCTATTTATGTTTAATTTCAAAAGATTTCAAAAATTCCATAAAATCCATTAAACACTATTCACCCTCCCTCTACTGTTAATCCAGCCTTAAGATCCGTAATCCGCATTTCCAACATTTGGTATCATAGCATCGGTTTTAAGAGTTATCATAATCTGAATTTTGAAAAAGTTTAAAATGGCAGTTTTTGAAAATTTTTTGAACACTAGTTCAAAAATGACCATATCATCATTATTTCATACGTTTGCATATTTTCATTATAGAAAAATAAGTCATCTACCAAATTAGTCTGTTGTGCAGGAACAGATGTGTTATATGGCTTTTGATTAACCAACACTCAATGGACAAATGGTGCAAATCAAGTAAAACTAATGGATACTTGATGGATGTTCGAGATACATGACTGGCAATTCAGGGACACTAAATGACATAATTTATGAAGATGGAGGACTGGTCAACTTCGAAGAAACTCAAAAAGATATGTGATTGGCATCGACAATGTCGGTAACCCTAAAACTCCTACTATTTCTGATGTTTTGTTAATTAGGAATCTAAAATACAATTTACTTAGCATAAGTCAACTATTTAATAAGGGTTACAAAATTAAATTTGAAAAGGATACGTGTCACATCGAAGGTAATAAATCAAATATTATCTTTGAAGGATTTAGGAAGAAAAATATTTATATTCTTAGTATGAAAATATCAAATGATAACCTATGTCTTTTGGCTATACAAGTGACCCTTGGATTTGGCATAAAATATTTGGGCATTTGAATTTCAAACTTTTATCTAAACTATCAAAACTTGATTTAGTAAGAAGTCTCCCTAAAATGGATTTTAAAGTAGATAGTTATTTGATGCTTGTCAATCAGAAAAACATTAGAAGAGTGCATTTAAATTGAAAGATATGATTTCAACTTCAAAACATCTTGAGTTACTTCATTTAGATCTATTTGGTCCATCTCAAATCTGGTCAACAAATCACAGTAAATATATTTTTGTAATTATAGATGATATGATTTTTGGATCACCAAACAATGAAATGAACAAAGAGTTTTCTAAAATAATGACAAAAGAGTTTGAGATGAGTCATATGGGTGAACTTACATTCTTTTTAGGGCTGCAAATAAAACAATTAGATAGTGGTATTTTCATTAGTCAAGAAAAGTATGCTAGTGATCTAGTTAATAAGTTTGGACCACTATGAGTGGAAAATCCACTCCCATGGAAACAAATGAAGCCTTAAATAAAGAAGACATGTCAAAATATATTGATGAAAAATTATACAGGGGAATGATTGGATTGCTACTCTATATAACTGCAAGTAGGCCTGATATTATGCATAGTGCCTGTCTCTGTGCAAGATACCAATCTCAACCTAAAGAGACCCATTTAAAAGCTGTTAAATGTATCCTAAGATATGTTAAACACACTTTAGACTAGCCTATTTTGCTTAAAAAATGATTCATTTGATTTAATCCCATATTGTGATGCAAACTATGCTGGTTGTAAATCAGACCGAAAAAGTACAAATGGAACTTGTCACTTTTTAGGACATTCTCTGGTTTCTTGGTTTAGTAAAAAGTAAAATTCTGTCTCACTATCAACAACTGAAGCAGAATATATCTCTTCTGCTTTGGCTTGTTCTCAAGTTATCTATATGCAACAGACCCTAAAGGATTTTGGATTAAATATTTCAAAATCACTAATTTATTGTGATAATACAAGTGCAATAAATTTATCCAAAAATCCTAACCAAACAAATTGGTATTAGACATCATTTTCTCAGAGATGATATAAGTAAAAAGATTATTTATCTTGAATTTATCAACACTGAGAATCAAATAGTAGATATTCACACCAAGCCCTTGAATCAATCAACCTTTACTAAATTTAGAAGAAAACTAGGTATTTTCTCCGTAACTGAGATATAAAATATAAATATAGTAACATATATAATAAAATAAACAAAGAAAAATAAAATTGTCAAAATTTCCATAAAGATGTCGACATACACCAACCCCCATGTCGACATACAACGGTAAAATTTGAAATTTTGATTTTCCCTCTAATATTAGTTTGTTAGTGATATATTATCTATATTTCGAATTCTTCTGTCTTCCAATTTATTTCTCTCTGTAATAAATTTCTGAGAATATAAAATAATGGCCTCCTCTCCAAAATCAAGCCAAAATGCAACCTTTTCTTTCCCTTCTCCTAATGCTAGTCCAGTTCAACGAACTATACTGGCCTAAGTCATGAAGATAGAAGAAACTTTGAAGGACTCTCTGCAAATGATGACTGAGTTGCAAGTCATGCAAATAAAGATGGCAAAAGAACAGGAAAAACTAGGCAAAATCCTTAGAAATTTGCAAAATTTTCTAATAGATAATCATGCAGATCTGATCGTGATTTAAGATGACTCCTATAGCATTCATATTCATAATCCATTAGATGAAGATGACGAATAAGAAGAAGAAGCGCAAATGGATAAAGACGATAAAGTTATTTGCGTTGGAGAAGTCTGTTTTGGTAAAGATGGTAATTTGATCGAACAACGTGGAAACTTTTGTCTCCATTACCCAAAGAGTTCAATTCATAAGTCACCAATTATCAAAGACTCTCATTAGATTATTTCTATGATAATGTTTTTATATTGTGTGTATTTGTATAAATTTGTGTTTATACGTGTAATATAAATTATATTTATGTTTCACTTAAATATACTTCCATAGTATTAGTTTAAAGGGGAGTTATGTAGTTTAGGATTAGCTTTTGTTAATGATGAAGGGAGAGAATTATAAAATAAGGCAAGATAGCCTTAGATTAAGGGGGATTAGTAGATTAAAGGGTAATGTTGGAATAAGGGTAAGTCGGAGAAGAATCGAAGTTTGTTGGAGAAGATTTTATAAAGAAAGGTTATCATCATCAAAAAGGTGGAGATTGTTAGTTCTTGAGATGATGGCTTTGATGACAACAACCTTAGGACTTGTTATAAAATTTAAATACTAATATTATTGTCTAGATATATATGTATATGCAGAATATATATAAGGCACTGAAGAATGAAGGCAGTATAGTATAAAGATTCAAGAATGAGTATAAAGAGTATAGAGATTCAAGACCGACGAGCTGATAAATTCAAGATCGAAGAAACCAAGACTAAAGACTTATGAGTATCAAGAGTTCAAGGTTTCAAGAGTTTAAGGTATCAAAATAAGTAATGGTGTCTAGATTTATGTTAAAACTTCATAATAGCACTAAAATCTTTATTCGGGTTTTAATTGTGGAATGGAATCCACCTTCTCGCTTTAATAGTGAGATGGAACCCAAGACCTCTTTAGTGGGATGGAATTCACAACCTTCTCTAGTGGAATGGGATCCATGAAATTTTCAAAATGATTTATTTTGACTATTTTTCCAAAAAACTATCTTATAAAAGTCATCTCTCTCAGTTTAAATATTTTATCCTTAAACTATTTTTATTATCTTTTATATTTTGATTTCAAAATCATCTCTTGTTTTTTAAACTATCTGGGTTTTAATATTATAAGCTTTAAATCTCAAAAATATATTATGTACTTAGTTTGTATTATTTCTTTTATAATATAGATTATACATTTTTAAGATTACTTTTTAAATCTCTTTTTTAAGTTTAAACTATATCCAAAATGGTTTATAAACTTCAAAAATTGTTTTGACAAGTTTTAAAAAGAAAATCTCTTTTAAAAACAAAAATCATTTTTAAAAATTTACTAGAGCATGTCGACATACCCACCGACATGGCAGCCATAAAATTTAAAATTCAAATTTTGAAATGAATTGTTTATTCGTCATAACCTTTCACGAATGGACATGACTGTTATTCTTCTATAAATACCCGTTGTTTTCAACGAATTTTAAGTTAGTTTTACTTCATTTCTTCACTCCTTCTCCACTAAAATATTCTCCTATATTTCAAATGCTTTAACAAAACTCTGCCAAAATTCTAAGTGAATCAAACTCAATCATCTCTAGTTTGATTCTATGCCACCCTCTCTCAAAGATCTCAGTGCTATTCAGAGTTATAGGATCATCTGTAATTAAAGAAGTATATTGAGTCTCTCTATCTATCAAAGTGACAATGGAAATGGTGTGATTATGGCATATAAATTAATTAGGTGTGATTGTAGCCCGTAAATCAATTAGGCGATCTTGTAGCCTGGTATATCAAGAGAGTTTGCCTTAAACTCGGAGACAGAAGGGTGTATCTCGTGGTTTAAAATCGACGTTGTAATATCGACATTATATTTGAAAACAAATCTGCACAAGAAATTATGTGCGACTGGATGTAGGGTAACTCCGAACCAGTATAAAATTACGGTGTGTTCTTTCCTTTTATTGCTTTTATTTACTATTTACATCTGTGTCTGATTCTGTGATTATTTTTATGTTTGTGAATTGCACCTGTTTATGTTTACTTCAAAAGATTTCAAAAATTCCATAAAATCCATTAAACACTATTCACTCTCCCTCTAGTGTTAATCCTGCCTTAAGATCCATAATCCGCATTTCTTATATTTCAGACATGTATAGTAGGTTTCAAGACAGTGTGCACTCACTAGTTGCATTAGGAAAGAACTTTTTCAAAGAAGATCAAGTTAGAAAAATCCTGAATTCACCCACTCCGGAATGGGATCAGAAGACTCTAGCAATTAAAACGGCTAATGATATTAGTACTCTGAAAATTGAAGAATTAATTGGGAATTTGTTATCGTTTGAAGTACAAATGCAAGAAAGAAGAGAAAGAAAGGCCTCAAAAAAGAAGTCATTAACATTCAATGCAATAACAAATGGTTCAGACTCATAAAGTGACGACAATGAAGAAATAGTCTTGATGACAAGGAATTTTAGAAAGTTTATGAAATACAGAAAGATGAACGATTACAACAGAAATGATCACAAGGATTCTGGAAATAATAATGGAACTCAAAACAACGACATATGCTACAATTGTGATAAGACAGGCAACTTAAAAAGAGATTGCCCGCATCTGTATAAACAGAATTTTTTTCCAAGTAATGATTCTTCAAAGAAAATAAAGAGATCATATACTGCTACATTGAACGATTCAGACTCATCCTCCAGTGACGATGATCGAGAGATGCAAAATTCAAACAAGTGCTTTACAACTATTCATGATTCTGACGATCTCGGAAATATGGATCTAAAAATAGGTGCGCATTTCAATTATATTGATTAAAATTGCTTGTTTGAATGTTAGATTGTTTGAATGTTTTGAAATTGCTTGTTGTTTGACTTTAAAATTTTGATTTTCAAAATAATATTATTTTAATATTAAAGTGTTATTATATTTAATATTATTTTAGAGAAAATATAAATTAGATTATAGGACATATATATATATATAATAAATAAAATAAGAAAAATAAGTCACGTGATTTTAGGGACCCATGTCGACATGACCCTACCCCCCATGTCGACACCCCTCCAGAAATTTGAAATTCAAATTTGAATTTCCCTCCGACTTTTCACCAACTCCAAAGCTATGAAAAGGTGTCTTTTGACCAGAGAACATGGCTCTTAGATATCTATTTTGCTTCTTAACTTTATCCTATCTTTTCACCTTCATTCCAAAATTCAAACTCTCTTTCAAACTCTCAAGCTCTCTACTTTCTTCAAAAAATGGCTTCCTCAAGCACTCCATCTATCATTAGACTATCCAAGTCCACCATAGAGTTCCTCTAGAATGATCCGGAAGCTATCAAGGCTTACATAAGCTATGCAAACTTTGGAATGGTCTATAAAGGAAAATTTGCCATCTTTAATGATTTTTCTTCTTATCAAATCAATGTTATTTTCGAAGAGAATCAAATTCTTAGCTTGATTGATGATTTTCAAAATGATTTTGCCTGTTATCCGAATCTTGTCAAAATGCTTTATGTAAATTTGAAATCTGGTTTTCGTGAAGAAAATGAAGGGGAATTGTGGAGTAGCGTTAAAGGAACGAATATTGCTTTAAATAGTGAGATTTTAGGTAACATTCTTGGTTGTAAATATACGGTAATGGATCTATCGGATTTTCAAATTAACAAACATGACCGTGAGACATTCATCATATTTTTGAAGGAGATGATAACTTTGAGTTGATAAACCAAAATTTCCGTCCTAAAGCTAGAATTGTAAACATTCTTTTGCAACATACCATAACTCCAAGATCAGGAAATTTCAATCACCCTACTTAAAAGTTATAAGGCTCTTTTTGCTATTTATGGGCACTATGACATTAATTGGGCGCAAGTGATTTTGGATGAACTTCGTCCTAAAAATTTTACTTTAGGTGAAAACATTTTATATCATGGGATTTATTTCACTCCGATTTTTATCTACTTTGGTGTTGATTATAAGAAGGAGTTCGTTTCTAGAAAGGTGTTTAACTATGCTAGCATCTCTCTCATAAAAATTCCATTTTTGTTTCAACCATATGAAACACTTGCCGAAAAGGATGAGAGATTGGCTCATGAAGAGATGGTGGAGGAGGAAGGGGAGGAGATGGAAATTGAGAAAGAGGGAGAGGAGGAGGAAGATTATCGTAGAAAAACAACGTATTCTCAAAAGATCCGTTAGTAAAAAGTTGGATAAAATTTCCACCAAAATGAACAAGTTCTTTAGAAAAATGAGTCGCAAGCTTGGATTATCATCATCTTCATCATTCTCTAATTAATACTAATCTTATTTCATGTTGTATTAGTTTGTATCTCTCTTTAGTTAATGTTGTGTATCATTTACGTAATATTAACTAAATTTATCAAAGAAAATCTTTTATTTCTACTTATTAGCTTTAAAATATCTCTGTAATGCTTGTTATTATATTATATAAGTTTATATATATAGATTTGTAGATAATATAAAGAAACAAAGCAAATTGACAAAATTAGTAGGGGGATGTCGACATCCCCCTACCCCCCATGTCGACATGTAACGGCCAGAAAATGGTTTTTGTTTTGAAATTGAAATTGACATAACTATCTTACGTCTTTTCATTTCAAACGACTTTCTAACTCTTTAAATACTTGTTTCTTCCAGAAAAATGCATACTTTCAATTCTCTTTATTTTTATTGAATTTATTCATATTTTATCAAAAAATGGCCTCTCTTATTCATAATCTAAGTGAGAATCTTGAAGAAATTCTCAATTTCTTCAAGAACGTACTTACTTTTATCCTTCGCAACCAACGTCACTTAGAATTAAACCAAATGCAGATGATAAAAGAACGAGAAAGACATTTCGATGTACAATCTCAGCCCTCAAAAGAACTAGAAGCGAATCCAGATGGAACTCTGAACAAAGATAATGAAGAACGAGATGCTATAAAGGAAGATCCTCTTTTCGATGAAGAAGGATGGGTTCAAGTTCCAAAATGTTTGATTTGACATATGTGGTTTGATTTACTTTGATTTTGTTTGATTGCTTGGTTATATTTGATATGGTTTGGATTGATTTGAATATAGTGTATAATATATGATTGAACATGGTGTGGTTTGATAAGAACATAATGTATATATTGATTGATTATGTTTGAAATTTTCATATATCTCACTTTTACCTTACTATATTTTATTTATACTATTATCTGTCTCATTTATATTCTACCATACTGTGTTATTATCCTACACAGTGCTATAGTATAAGATTTAGGGGTATTTTTGTATTTTAGGATTAGTTTTGTTGATGACAAAGGGGAAGAATTATAAACTAGGTTAGATAAGCTTAGATTAAGGGGGAGTTAGTAGATTAATAGGGGGTTGTTGGAATAAAGAGGAGTTGGAGCAGATTTTTTAAACAAAGGTTGCCATCATCAAAAAAGAAGAGATTGTTAGTTTCTAAGATGATGGTTTTAATGACAACAACCTTAGGACTTGTTATAAAATATAAGTACTAATATTCTTGTCTAGATATATATGTATATGCATGATATATATATATATATATATATATATATATATATATATATATATATATGCCGGTACTGAAAATGAAGACTGTGAAGTATAGAGATTCAAGACTGACGGATTCAAGATTGAAGAAATCAAGACTGAAGACTCATAAGTATCAAGAGTTTAAGATATCAAGATAAGTAATAGAGTTTAGATTTAAGTTAAAACTTCATAATAGCACTAAAAGCTTATTCAGATTTTAATTATGGAATGGAATCCACCTTCTCGCTTTAATAGTGGGATGTAACCCATGACCTCTTTAGTGGGATAGAACCCATGACTTTCTCTAGTGGAATGGAATTCACGAAATTTTCAAAATGATTTATTTTATCAAAAATATCTTTTAAAGTTAATTCAAAAACTATTTTTAATCATATTAATTTCAAAACCATCTCTTGATTTTTAAACTATCTCTTGATTTTAATATTTTAGTTTTAAAGAAATATATATTTAGTTTTTAATATTACTTTTATAGTATAGATTATATATTTTAAGATTACTTTTTAAAACTCTTTTATAAGTTTAGACTATATTCAAAATGATTCACAAAGTTTAGAAATTGTTATGACAAGCTTTAGAATAGAAATCATTTTAAAGAAAAATCTATTTTGAAAATTAATATAGGCATGTCAACATTCCTCATCCTTCCATGTCAACATGGTAGCCGTAGAATTTATAATTCAAATTTTCAAAAGAAGCGTCTATTCGTCATAACCTTTCGCGAATAGATATGACCATTGTTCTCCTATAAATACTAGTTGTTTTCAACGAATTTCAATTTAGTTTTTCTTCATTTCTTCACTCCTTCTCTTCTGCTCATATATTCTCTTATATTTTAAATGCTTTAACAAAACTCTGCTGAAATTCTAAATGAATCAAACTCGATCATCTCTAGTTTGATTCTTTACTACTCTCTAAGATCTCAGTGCTATTCAGAGTTATAAGATCATTAGTAATCAAAGAAGTGTATCAAGTCTCTCTCTATCAAATTGTGATTGGAAACAGCGTGATTGTGGCCCGTTTATCAATTAGATGTGATTGTAATACGTAAATCAATTAGATGATCTTGTAGCCTATTAAATCAAGAGAGTTTGCCATGAACTCAGAGACAGGAGGGTGTATCTCGTGGTCTTGAAATCCAGTTTGTAATATAGACATTATATTGAAAATAAATCAACACAAGAAATTGTGTGGGACTGGATGTAGGGTAACTCCGAACCAGTATAAAATTCTAAAGTGTTCTTTCTTTTACAGTTTTTATTTACTATTTGCATCTGTATCTGATTCTGTGATTTTTTCTGTGTTTGTGAATTGCATTTATTTGGAATTAATTTGAAAAGATTTCAAAAAGGTTTATGAAATTAATTCAACACTACTCAACCTCCTCTAGTGTTAATTCTGCCTTAAGATTCGTAATCCGCATTTCCTACAACATAAACTTGTGAATGACCCAGGCTCAAATAGAATTTAAAAATAGCGTAATACTCTGACTGTTTAGTTGGGAAATTTTTAGTTTTTATGTCTTATTTTGGACTGTGCGCTCTTGTATTTGTGTTTTCATTTTGTTTTTGTTAGTTGAACTTTGTTTGTGGTAATAAGAGAGGATGATCCTCAATGAAACCCGTTTGTCTTCCAAAATAAGTGTCAGAAGAAACTTTTCAAGTTAGCGATATGATCAAACATCATTTGGAAGTCCAAGAACAAAGTCTCTGGCGAATATGTATTCCAACAGAAAGTTGTATGTACGTACCGATATAGGGTTTAATCACAATAACTGTCACAACAATCGATTTTTCTGTATTTTTAGACGTTTTATATGCTTACAAATCACAGTAAATTTTAAATTTTCAACTTATTTAAGTTGCTCAGTAAATATGTTTATGAGAATCAAGTCCAGGATTATAACTATATAGTCAAATATCTTACTGTGGTTATTGTCAAAAGTAACAACAGAGTCAAATATCTTATAAATCACAACTCTTCATTGAAGTCACTGTTAGAGTTAGTTAGTATTTTGTTATTACTATTAGTTAATAAAACTGTAACACAGCTGTAATACAGCTGTCATATTGATTATAAAAACTCTATGTACTGCAGCTGATTGTAATGAGAGAGTATTATTTTTCGTTCTGAATATTTTCTTAACATGGTATCAGAGCAGATCTGTTTTCTCTCTCATTAATTCTCCATTTTTTTTTCTTTTTTTTTCTTTTTTTTTCCTCTTCGATTATTCTTCTTCTCCGATCGTTTTTCGAGAACTTTCTCTAGATTGATTATGTCGACTCCGTCCTCTACAAATCTGGTGATCTTTTCACACAAACTTTCTGTGAAATTGGACAATACCAATTTTCTTCTATGGCGTCAACAAGTGCTTGCTGCGATTCATGGATACGATCTTTCTGATTACATCTCCGATAGCTTTAATCCACCACAGAAATTTATTACTGAGGCAGATCAACTAGCTGGTACTATCAATCCTGCCTTTAATCTTTGGTTGAAACAAGATCAATTGTTATATGCTTGGTTATTGTCTTCCATGACTGAAAATTTTCTCACACGGATTGTTGGATGTGAGACCTCTGCTCATGTTTGGAAGGTTCTCGAACAACATTTCTCTTCTCAAACTTCTGCAAAAATTGATCAATTCCAGACTTAACTACGCAATTTCAAGAAAGGATCACTGTCGATCTTTGAGTACCTGCTTCGATTCAAGTCTCTTGTTGACAAACTTGGATCTGTTGGTCATATTGTTACTGTTAAAGAACACGTTGCTGCCATTTTCAATGGATTGCCTTCAGACTATGATATTTTCATCATATCCATCAATTCTCGCAAGGAAGAATACACTGTTGAGGAAATTGAGTCCTTACTGTTGTCTCAAGAGCATCAACTTGAGAAGCACACTCAAGATCTTGATTCCAGTCCAGCTGTGAATCTTGCTCACGATCGCGGTGCTTTTCGGAGTCAATCGGGATATGGCAATCAACAATCTGTTAATAAAAGCAACAATCCATCTTATGGTTTTACTCGAGGAGGTTCTTCACAACCTTCGAGCAGAGGCAAATCTTGGAATCCATTTGTTACTGGTTCTCGATCTAATAATGTCGGTGTCGGCTACTCTCGAGGCTCTTTTTCTGGTCGGTCTGGAACTCGTCCTATATGCCAACTTTGTGGCAAGATTGGTCATGTTTCTTCCAAATGTTATCAGCGTTTTAACATGGAGTTTCCAGGTCTTGGAGCAGCTAATGTAGATAAAGATTCAGCATCTATGCAAGCCATGGTTGCATCTGCCAGCACAGTTAGTGATCCAGCTTGGTACCCTGACTCTGGAGCCACTAATCACTGCACATCAAATGAAAAAAATCTGATGCAGAAACAGGAGTACCATGGATATGACCAAATTCATGTGGGAAATGGTGCTGGTCTCACCATTTCCAATGTTGGTAAGTCATTCTTCAAATCTCCACACTCCTCAAAATCATTAGTTCTTAATCAAATTCTTCATGTTCCTCAAATCACTAGAAATCTTCTTAGTGTTTCGCAATTTGCTCGTGATAATCATATTTATTTTGAATTTTATCCTGATTTTTGTCTTGTCAAGGATCAGGTTTCCAAGCTCATTCTGATGGAAGGCAAGCTTGACAATGGTTTATATGTCTTCCCTGGATCTACCATTCCTCTTTGTCAGCCTGCTTCAAGCCACTCTTCACCAAATTTTTCTTTTCAATGCAATAATCTGAGTTTGTCAAATTCTACAGCTTGTACTATGTCAAGTGTATCTTCTTTTTCTATTTGGCATAATAGGTTGGGTCATCCTAGTGCTCGAATTGTTAAAAATGTACTCAGCAAATGTAATGTTCCTGCTATTAATAAAAGTATATTTGATTTTTGTACTGCTTGTTGTCAAGGTAAACTTCATAAACTACCTTTTCCTACATCTGAAACTAAATACACTAAACCCTTGCAATTGATCCACTCAGACTTATGGGGTCCAGCTCCTGTTGTATCCTCAAATGGATACAAATATTACATCCATTTTATTGATGCCTTTTCACGTTACACTTGGGTGTTTTTATTAAAGTGTAAATCAGATGCCTTGCAAACCTTTATAAACTTCAAAACTCAAGTTGAAAATGAGTTTGATTGCAAAATAAAAGCCCTCCAATCTGACTGGGGAGGTGAGTTTCAAGCTTTTCGAAACACTCTTACAAATCTTGGTATTACACATCGTATTTCTTGTCCAACCACTCATGAACAAAATGGAGTGGCTGAAAGGAAACACAGACATCTTATAGAGACAGCCTTGACTCTTCTTGCTCATTCATCTTTACCTCTTAAGTTTTGGGATGAAGCTGTTCGAGCTTCTGCTTTTCTCATAAATAGGTTACCCTCGACGGTAATTAACAATCAATCTCCCTTTCAAGCTCTTTTCAATTTAAATCCAGACTATTCTCAACTAAGAGTGTTTGGTTATTCATGTTTTCCCAACATTAGACCCTTTAATAAGAATAAACTACAATTCAGATCTGAAGAATGTACATTCTTGGGCTATAGTATCAAGCATAAGGGGTATAAATGTTTGTCCAAATCTGGTAGAATTTATATCTCCAGAGATGTGATTTTCAATGAGCATTCCTTTCCTTACTCAAACCATTCGTCAAGTTCAACTTCTGTTCCCACAGTTCCTACTCACACTAGTGTACCAATTCCACTAATTTCCCCTCTCAATACATCACAGTCTAATACAACATCCTCATTCTCCTCGCTTCATACTGATTCTTCATCATCTCATTTCACAGATGCTACTGCATCAATTCCCTCCCAACCTTCCACTCATCAACCAACTTCTACTGCTCCTTCCACTCATGATTTACCAACATCATCAATCAATTCTGGACCTTCTATTACCAATTCTCATGGAATGGTAACTCGGTCCAAGGTAGGGGTTTTTAAACCCAAAGTTTACATGGCTTCAAAAGAGCCACTTACTATGCAGGATGCCTTGCAGAATCCTGATTGGCTGGCTGCTATGAAAGTTGAATTTGATGCAATGCAAACCAACAAAACATGGTCATTGGTTCCGTTGCCCAAAGACAAAAAAGCTATAGGTTGTAAATGGGTATTTAAGTTAAAAGAGAATCCCGATGGTACTATTAATAAGCATAAAGCTCGGTTGGTAGCAAAGGTGTTCTTGCAACAATATGGTTTTGACTTTACAGAAACTTTTAGCCCAGTGGTGAAACCAACCACCATTCGAGTTATTATCACGATAGCTCTCTCAAGAAATTGGATCATGCATCAACTAGACATCAATAATGCTTTTTTGAATGGGGTATTGCAAGAAGAAGTATATATGAGTCAGCCACCTGGTTTTGAAGACACTAAAGCTCCTACTCATGTATGTAAACTACATAAAGCCTTGTATGGCTTGAAGCAAGCTCCAAGAGCTTGGTTTGACAGGCTGAGATCTGTTCTTATTTCTCTTGGTTTTCGCAATGCTCGAGCAGATCAGTCCCTGTTTATACGGAACACTTCTCAACATACAACTTATATCTTAGTGTATGTTGATGATATTATTGTTACAGGGAGCTCTCCTGCTGAAGTTGCTATTGTAATCAGTTGTTTGAATTCCAAATTTGCACTTAAGGATCTTGGTCCACTTAGCTACTTTCTAAGAATTCAAGTTGAGTATACGGCTGAAGGTGTTATTTTGTCTCAGAAGAAGTACATCTCAGATTTATTGTGCAGGGCCAAAATGCAATATGCCAATGGTCTGACTACACCTATGACTAGTGGAGAGAAACTTTCAGCACAAGGCAGTGATCCTATACAACATCCACAACTTTATCGAAGTTTGGTTGGTGCTCTACAATATATCACCATTACCAGACCAGAGATCTCATATGCTGTGAACAAAGTATGTCAATTCATGCAAACTCCCTTGGAATCGCATTGGAGAACTGTGAAGAGGTTGCTTAGATATCTCAAGGGAACAATTGACTTTGGTCTACACCTAAGAGAGTCTTCCAACTTGGAGCTGACTGGTTACTGTGATGCAGATTGGGCCTCTGACCTTGATGACAGGCGTTCCACTTTTGGATACTGTGTATTTCTTGGTTCTAATTTAGTTTCTTCGTCTTCTAAGAAGCAACACACGGTGTCTCGCTCTAGTACAGAGGCGGAGTATCGCAGCCTTGCACATCTTGCTGCTGAGATAACTTGGCTTCAATCTCTTCTCTCTGAGGTTCAGATTGTTCAATCTCGAGCTCCCATTGCTTGGTGTGATAATTTGAGCACGATGCAAATGTTAGCAAATCCAATCTTTCATGCCAGAACTAAGCATATAGAGATTGACCTCTATTTTGTACGAGAGAAGGTTCTCAACAAGCAGCTGCTGGTTCAACATATGCTTTCGTGTGATCAAGTTGCAGATATTCTTACTAAGGCATTAGCTTGTTCTAGATTTGTTCTTCTTAGAAACAAACTTAGAGTAGAAGATTCATCTACCCTAAGTTTGAGGGGGGATGTTAGAGTTAGTTAGTATTTTGTTATTACTATTAGTTAATAAAACTGTAACACAGCTGTAATACAGCTGTCATATTGATTATAAAAACTCTATGTACTGCAGCTGATTGTAATGAGAGAGTATTATTTTTCGTTCTGAATATTTTCTTAACAGTCACACGTACATCTAAACAACCTAAACTGCTGTTCTTTCCTCTATTTTTGGTAAAATTCTTTCCGGAAAAACTGATCATAAGTGGCATCAGAAGCATCCTTACTTGAAAATTTTGTCCTTCAAACATTATTGATTCTCTTATTCATTGTTACCCACAAATTTCTCGATAGAAGTACATTTTGATGGAAAATTCATACATAAATATGAGTATTTCGATTTACTTTCAGTAGTGCATGTATAAATTGTAACATTTTTGTGCATTCAAAGAACAAAAACGTGTTAAATCATGACAACACATCATTACAAACCAAGTAGCTAGAGCAAGAACTAGACTGCATATATGGAATTTTGTTAGGAAACAGAGAGTATGTAGCCTGCATATGGTGATTATATATACACACGTATTAACACTTACATATAGCCCACAAGAAAACACCTAATTAATGTGTCACCATATAGTCATATCCTAGTTTTTGCTATGACGCTCTTAAGTTTATATTTAACACAGTCCTATGATCATGTTCCTCCTGTGTTATGCAGCAATGATAAGTACGACGACTGGACATTCTATGATCATAATTTAAGATATGTCAAAGGGGAACTCTCCAAAGGTTCAGTTACAGCAATAGCTAAAGATCCAGATGTATATGGATCATTAGCATGTCCATATGTACCAGTTGAATGTGGTGCTCAAGCTGTTAGACTTTTGGCTACCTTAATGGCTTCTTGCCAGAATTCTAAAGGTGCACAAATTAATGATGCCTACGTACATGTTCGCTATGAAGCTTATAATTTTATTGGAAGTTAGGAGCAAGTTGATTGCCGAATGCCTTGTTTCTTTGATGCATCTGTTTATTAGAAACAGAAAAAAACTTGAGTGAAAAATTGGATGTTTAATGTATTGCTTAACAGAAAATGGATGTTCAATGTAACGTCCTTCTCATATATGCCATCATTGTGTACACACAATGCATATTGTACCATCTTCGTTCAGGTAGAAAAGTAGAATATACCTACCTCAAGAAGGTGGAATATAAATAGAATTTTAAGATATATACATTATTACTTAAATGCAAAAGTACATAAGATTTAAACAGAAAAGGGACATGCAGTATTGTACGTTTGATGGTGAGATCTCAAACCTTGATTTGTACAAATATTAATGACAAAAGTCGAAAAACATTAATTAGTAAGAAAATAGTTACGCCTATCCTCACCATCAAAAGATCAATATCTATATTTATTATATGATCCTCTATTTGTAAATCAATGCAAAACTACACCAATATAATAAAACTGAAGTACCTATATAATTATATGAGAAAGCAAATAATGTGTAAATTATAGTAGATGCATAGTATTATGACGATTAATAGAGCTCTCCTACAAATAAGACGGAACACATAGCAGGCAATTGCATATAAGTGTCTCACCGGAAGTAAAGCGCAAGTAAACAAATTGAGAAAAAATGGTTATGATGCCACAATGAACACCACTTGTACTTATGACTTGTAAGCAAAATAATTTTTCTACTAGACTCATCCTCTATGCATGCTTACTCCAATGAGGCCTAAGCATATCGTAGCCGCAATATATACAAATATGGTGATTTACAAAGCTTTCAAAATGGGATTCAAATCGTAATCATTGATTTCAAACTTCAAATCGAAACATGATTTAAATTGCAAATCATAGATTCGAAAGGTCGATATTTCAAGGTTTATACATACTTCGAAATTGATTTAGATCCTTGAACTTATACATCGAAACCTAAAATTTCTCTCAAATTCCAATTTTATTTTCGTTTAGTAAACACTAGAATTGAAATTGCGAATCCAAATAAGTACACTGAACATGTTAATATGAACTGAATGAACATTCATAATTGCGATTTTAACAGGGTTTTACATTGAATGTAAATCAAATTGTAAGAGAGAGGTTCAATTTGAAACGAGATTCAAATCAATAGATTGCGACATTTTTGGCAACATTTATACAACCATAATCTAGAACGCGTAAAAGGTCAGCTTATGTTAGATCATACTAGCATGGGCTATCGATCCTGGCATTTATGGTTCTACAACATTCAGTTTTGGAAATGATGTCCTCCATTAGAGAATGCATGTCCATATGCTAATTAAAGGTGCACAGTTTAATACAACAGCTGGTGCCTGTCTTGGTTACGATCAAAGTTGATTACACTTTAATGAACTTGTGTTGTATACGTCCATTTAATTCTTAATTGGGTTTTTAGTTTATCTGATTATTTATATTTTATAGTATATTCTTGTGGATGTAACACTAATAATAATGCCATAATGTAAATAAAGAAGTTAAATATTATATTTCTACATAACCTGAAATCATACATTAACTATTACCCTATCAAATCCCCCAGTAAAAAAAAGAATAATAGATGTGCTGGTACCAAACTGCTTGATGTGAAAGAAAAATAGAAGTTTATCATTTCAGATGTCAATGAATTGGATACTTGCTCCGGTTGAAACCAAAGCAGCGTCAACCCGTACAAGAAGGGCAGCTAAGCCTAAAATCCATAAATGAACCATTGCTCTGGTTTTCAACAAATATCTGAAATTGAATGACTTTTAAGTAAATGAAGATAACAAACAGTCTAAACTCATAAGGCGTTGTCCATTAACAAAACAAGTGTAAAACACTGCTTATAGTTGTAACTCAACACCTACATGAAAAGCCAAAATCTGTAAATGTCAATGTGGATGTTATGCTAATAGTATGAACTCAAACAACAGAATGCAATATCATACAGACATCCAAATGTATTATGGGATACATTAAACACATAGAATCAGGATTCACGTATCACTAGATTCTTCCTGGCAGCAAAAACTCAGATATAAACACAACACCACCCTAGTAATTACAAGAAATTGACCGCATGCCTCGTTATGCACCAAAGAATAATTGGCCTGTAGTGTATTGCCAATATAACACCACCAATCCAGCTATTATAACTAACGCAGCGGAAATACCAAAAATGGATGAAACGGTGAAAAGTTGAACCGGTGGATTGAAAATACCCAAATGCCCAAATCCGTTGATCTCGCGAGATACCAGATTCTAGCTATCTCCAACACGTTGATCGCGCACGATACCGTGTTAAAAGATCTACGATTCTTCTACGTTGATCTCGTGCACGAGATTACGTGAACGGTTTCAAATCCGTTGATTCGAGCGCACTCGAATAACCGAAATCGGAGAAAGAAGATAACACTCAAATTCCAATTTTAAAGAGGCACAAAGCACTCAAACAAAAGTTTATTCAAAATCAACCAACTCAAATGATACAACTCACCCGCTATTTATAGGATTTACAACCCACACCTGCGGCTTAGCAATAACACAAGTGACCTACGACCTAAGGCATTACGCGACCTAACATACAAGTCAACAACGAGTTACAACAGTAATGACTTACGACCTAATTACAGCACACGCGACCTAAGCTTCAGCGTCATAACATAGCTCGGTCGCGATCTAGGCATGCAGCGACTTAACAAAATAGCTTTTGAACATCTGGAGCGACTTATCTTCTGGAACGACTTAAGAAGGTCGTTCGCGACCTAGCGACTTAAGGAGGCTCGGGACCTAGGTGAGCTCGTCCGTGTTAGGTCGTTACATAATTCCTTTTGAACCGTTAGTTCGTTAGGTCGGTCTTTATGTCTCGTTGGGTCATTTATAGTTTGTGAGCGACCTAAGATGGCTTGTGATCGACCTAAGCTGGCTTGTGAGCGACCTAAGCTGATTGTGGTGAGCGACTTATCCTGGTGTACTGCATCATCCTCCCCAGGTTGGAAAGAATACGACCCCGAATTCACACTTTCCACTTCCTCGACCAGCTTGTCTTCATGACACGGAATCAAATGTTTGACGTTGAAAACGTCAGCAGTATGAATATGATCCGGTAATCTTAACCAATAAGCATTATCATTGATCTTCTTCGAAATTTCTACTGGTCCAATCTTTTGAGCCTTCAACTTGTTCTAAGTTCCAACTGGAAAACGATCTTTCGTCAAAACTACGTGAAAATATCGCCCTCCTTGAAGTCTACACTCCTTCGCTTCTTATCTGCAAGTTACTTATACTTCTCATTTGACTTAAGCAGTCGTTCATGAACAATCTTGTGACACTCCTGCAACTCATTTACGAAATCATAAGCTCGTTTAACAACCCCTTTCTGTCGTGGAACTATCGCCAAATCCAACGGTCCCTTCGGAATTGCTGAATATACTACTTGAAATGGACTGAATCCAGTACTTCGATTAACGGCATGATTGTGTGCAAATTCCGCCTGACATAACTTCACATCCCTGCTCTTCAAATTATCTTTCACAAGACATCTCAACAAGTTTCCCAAGATCTATCACGATCTGTACACCACTTCCGTTTGCCCATCTGTTTGTGGATGATAGGCGGTACTAAAATTCAGCTTAATCCCAACCATCTTCCACAGACTCAACCAAAAATGACTTAGAAATCGAGTATCCCGGTCAGAAACAATGGTCTCAGGTAGCCGATGTAGTCGATAAACTTCTTTAAAGAACAATTGAGCAACACTGACTGCATCAGCGATCTTTTTACAAGCTATGAAATGTGCCATCTTCAAAAATCTATCCACCACAACATATATAGAATCATATCCTCGTTGAGTTCTTGGCAAACCCAAAACAAAATCCATGCTAACATCAACCCATGGTCTAGTAGGCACGGGCAATGGCATATACAATTCTGCATTCGTAGTTGTCCCTTTGGAAACTTGACATATGTGACATCTCTCCACAAATCTTTCAACTTCTTTCCTCATGGAAGGCCAAAAATATGATTGAGAAATCAACTGCAAGGTACGATCTCTTCCCACATGACCTTCTTCATGCAACTCCTTCACAATCTTCATTCGCAAGCTGCACTCTGGTATACACAACCGATTTCCCTTGAAGTGAAAATCATCTACCAACATATACTCATCCGTCTTCCCTGTCTCGACTTCATCGACAATCTTAGAAAAGTAAGGATCCTCAACAAACAATTCCGGAAGTACAACTAACCCCATCACTTCAACTTTCATCGTAGTCAACAAATGATTTCTTCTGCTTAATGTGTCTGCCTCATGATTTGTAGCTCCCGACTTATGCTTTATCACAAATGTAAACTGTTGCAAGTATGTGATCCATGAAGCATTCCTGGCTACAATCTTATCCTGTCCCTGCAAATGTTTCAAGGCTTCATGATTAGTATACAACACAAACTCTTTATGAAACAAATAGTGTCTCCAATGTTTTATGGCTTGGACAATAGCATAGAACTCCAAGTCATAGGTGGTGTATCTTGTCTTGTCTCCAGAAAGTTTCTCGCTAAAATAAGTAATTGGTCGACCCTTTTGACTTAATACTCCACCAATTCCAACCTTAGACGCATCAGTATCTAGCTCAAAAAGTAACTGAAAATCCAGGTATCTAAGAATCGGTGTTGTAGTCAAGATTGTCTTGATCTGTTGGAAAGCAGAATCAGCTTCTTTAGTCCACACAAACTGCTTTCCTTTCATACAATCTGTCACTGGTGCCATCACGCTATTGAAATATGGAATAAACCTTCCGTAGAATGATGCTAACCCATGGAAACTTCTCACTTCAGTTACAGTCCTGGGTTGTGGCCAATCCTTGATTGCTTCGACTTTACCTTGATCCACTCGGATACCTTCCTTGGACAACACATGTCCCAAAAACAAAACACTGTGTGTCATGAATATGCACTTCTTTGTTGCCGCGTAGAATTGCTCTTGACGAAGTATCATCAACACTTCCCGCAAGTGCTGTAGATGCTCTTCCGCGCTTCCACTGTATATCAATATATCATCAAAATATACCACTACGAACTTTCCAATAAATGGTCGAAAGATCTGATTCATCACCCGGATAAAGGTACTAGGTGCATTCGAAAGACCAAACGGCATAACCAGCCACTCATACAACCCTTCCCTTGTCTTGAATGCTGTCTTCCATTCATCCCCTGGTCGAATTCGAATATGATGATACCCACTCTTCAGATCAATCTTTGAAAAAATAGCGGCTCCATTCAACTGGTCTAACAAGTCATCCAATCTTGGCATCGGAAATATGTACCTCACTGTAATCTTGTTTAGTGCTCGACTATCCATACACATTCTCCAAGTTCCATCCTTCTTCGGCACTAACAATGTTGGTACTGCACAAGGACTTAAACTTTCTTGTACGCGCCCTTGTTCAAGTAACTCCTCCACTTGCCTTGTCAACTCCTCGTGTTCCTTTGGACTCATTCTATAGTGCGGTCTATGTGGTAACATAGCTCCCGGAACAAGATCAATCTGATGTTGTATGTCTCTCAACGGTGGTAACTCCATTGGCAATTCTTCAAGAAATACATTTTCAAACACCTTCAAAACTGGCTTAACTTCTTCAGGAATTTCAACTGCTTCACTATTTTCACGTTCAATCAACAGAAATACTTCAGGCTCATCCTCTACATCTTTGACAAACTCCTTCAAAGATAACAGAGTCTTTAGTTCCTCGATTTCCTCCAACTTTCTTTCACTTTGTTGTCGCTGTTTAGGATCCAAAGTAATTTTAGTGCCATTGAACATGAAAATGTAGCAGTTAGTCCTCCCATCATGTCATACAGCTCTATCGTATTGCCACGGTCTCCCCAACAACAAATGACATACATTCATATCTACCACGTCACACCAAATTTCATCTTTATACTTCTTTCCGATGGAAAAAGTTACACAAGCTCTTCGACTAACCTTCACTTCCCTACCTTTCCTCAACCAAGCTAACTTGTAGGGTTTGGGATGTTTCTCCATCTTTAATGCTGACTTCTTTACAGCTTCTGTAGAAATGATGTTATCACAACTTCCTGCATCGATAACAAACTTACAAACCCTTCCCAAAATAATGCATGTTGACTGGAAAATATTACTCCTCAACCAGCTAGTCTCCTCTTACTGCTTTGGTGTCAAGCAAGATCTTCTCATCATTAAAGAGTATCCTTCGTCTCCCGCCAATAATTCTTTTTCCTCCTCAACTTGTGGTAAATTGGGACATTCTATTTCTGCATCCTCAACCTCAACCTCAGCAACCATCGCTCGTTTCTTAGGTTTGGGGCATTCATTGCTCTTATGACCAAACTCTTGACAGTTATAACACTTGAAATTGTTGTTGACCTTGGTCTTAGAAACTTCATTGACAACCGGTTTACTAACAGCCTTGGTAACATTAGTATTACTACTAGCCCCTTTCACTTGACTGATCGAACTTGTAAACGCACCACCTCCTCTTCTACCTTGCTTCTCCCAAGCTAGAGCCTTCTGGTGTGCTTCAGCAACGGATCTTGGATCAAACATATTCACCATATCTTGAATTTTCATTCTCAATCCTCCAACAAATCTAGCTATCAACTGTTCCTCCGTCTCCATGGTATCGTTTCTGGCAATCAGTTGATAAAACTCATCTGCATAATCATTTACCGACTTTGTCCCTTATCTCAAATTCTGTAAGCGCTGATACATAAGAGACTGATAATTATAAGGAAAGAAAGTAGTCTTCATCAACTTCTTCATCTTTTCCCATGAAACAATCTTCGACTTTCCCATTCTCTCCCGTGTAAGTTTAGTTTGTTGCCACCATGCCATAGCTCTTCCCCTCAATCGTGTAGCAACCAACTTAACTCTACGATGCTCGGGTACTTCCTCGAAGTCGAAAATTTCTTCAACATTTGATAACCAATCCAGAAACTCTTCCACAATCATTCCTCCTATGAATTCTAGAATCTCGATTTTCATCCCCGACTCCCATCGACGATCATCTTCTACATCCACATATTGATTTCGCACTTGACCTCGATCTCGATAATGAATACCGCCTCGATCACCATCCTCATCAAAATCAAATGTACTTCGATATCTATCCCGTCCATCCACATCTCTATGATCATGCATGGTCCTTCTACCCTGTCTTTCAATATCGAGATATGATTCATTTTCAAACTCACGTGGAGTTCTTCTATCTTCATTTCGATACTCATGGTGTTCTCGCCTCATTGAAACTGATGATTCTCTTCTATCTCGATAAGATTGTGGTGACACCCTCCTCGCTTTCGTAACCGATGGTGAAATTCTGTTTCCTCTATGGTTCGAGATTGGTGACCTTCTCCTTTGACTTTGATTCAAGTCATTCATCAATTTCTCTAACTTCCCAATACCTTCATCGAACTTTTCATTGATGCGTTGTTCCATTTGCTCAGCTTCTTGTCTTCGATACACATCTTCAACATTTTGAAATCGATTAGCACGTCTCGGAGGCATTATCGAATCTTCAACAAATCCAAACACACACTTCAACTAGCACAACTTCTATATCTCTCGGCCTGCACTTACTCTCGGCCTGCGCTTAGCTTGGCTCGGCTTTGATCAAACTTATCAACAAACAATATGCAATACTTCTATCTCGGCTCAAACTCCAACTTATAGCTCTTGGCTTTGATCAACAACTCTATACTCGGCTCCCAATAGGCTCGGCTTAGCTATGATTGGCTAAGTCTAGCTCTGATACCAAATGACGCAGCGGAAATACCAAAAATGGATGAAATGGTGAAAAGTTGAATCGATGGATTGAAAATACCCAAGTGCCCAAATCCGTTGATCTCGCGAGATACTGGATTCTAGCTATCTCCAACACATTGATCGCGTACGATACCGTGTTAAAAGATCTACGATTCTTCTACGTTGATCTCGCGCACGAGATTCCGTGAATCGGCTTCAAATCCGTTGATTCGAGCGCACTCGAATAACCGAAAATGAAGAAAGGAGATAACACTCAATTTCCAATTTTAAAGAGGCGCAAAGCACTCAAACAAAAGTTTATTCAAAATCAACCAACTCAAATGATACAACTCACCCGCTATTTATAGGATTTACAACCCACACCTGCAGCTTAGCAACAACACAAGTGACCTACGACCTAAGGCATTACACGACCTAACATACAAGTCAACAACGAGTTACAACAGTAATGACTTACGACCTAATTACAGCACATGGGACCTAAGCTTCAGCATCATAACAGAGCTCGATCGCGATTTAGGCATGCAGCGACTTAACAAAATAGCTTTTAAACATCTGGAGCAACTTAAGAAGATCGTTCGCGACCTAGCGACTTAAGGAGGCTCGCGACCTAGGTGAGCTCATCCGTGTTAGGTCGTTACATAACTCCTTTTGAACCGTTAGTTCGTTAGGTCGGTCTTTATGTCTCGTTAGGTCGTTTATAGTTTGTGAGCGACCTAAGATGGCTTGTGATCGACCTAAGCTGGCTTGTGAGCGACCTAAGCTGATTGTGGTGAGCGACTTATCCTGGTGCACTGCATTAATAACCCATGCTAATAATTCATACCTTCCATGATGTTACGATTCCTGCTTACTACAGCAGTTCTTCTGAATTTGCTATCAACGCCTACACACTCGTACCTTAGTATAGCAATTGAGTTATGCAGCCCTATGAAATATACAAATGGTGATCCATACGACCGTAATCTAAACTACGTGAAGTCCCAGCTTATGATGCATACTAATAAAATATCCGCACATGGCCCAAATGTCTATGGCCTTATGGAATGCAATCTGGGATTCAATCCGTGTTGTGCTTTTTCTGTTGAAATGGTACACACGTTGGAGCGTGACTGCCCGAACTCTATGGGTGCACAACTTAATACTACTGATGGCTTGTCTCTCCGTTATGAATATTACAAATTTTATCCAGATTGATCGCTGCATATGTGTGCTGTTTAAGTTGTAACTACGGATATGAACCTACTTATCTTGCAAATAAAGATATATCATGCAGTCATATGGTTAAACATGTGCAACTAATTGAACTGTCATTGCAATCAAGGAATATTATATGTAAGATTTGGCCTTTGTATTCCTTTGATCCCTTGTACAACAATATTAGTAAATAAATGTTTATGAATGACGATTCAACACAATCTATTATTGTTGGAATTCCTAAATACAAAGTGTAAATGAAATACAGTTGTCCCAGATCGCCAAATACGAAAACAAAGCTAAGTATATTAATAGCTTTCTAATGAAAAGATTGGGGCATTGGGACACCTAAATGTTTGTTTCGTTGTGTGGAGGGAGATTATGCATCATCATCACACGCGCGCGTTGATCTTTGTTTTACTGCAAAACTGGGTTGGGGTTTCTAACAGTTGCAGGATATACGAACAAACGCGATTGTTCAGAAGCGGACGTGGATTGACTGAGGAGGTGTGACTTCTAAAGCGGGCGCGTGTTTTTTGGCGAACAGACGCATCCATTAGCAGACGGAAGCGGGTGCGAACCGTTAGACGCGCGGGTGCGACCCGACTGAAGATGCGCGGGCGAGCGGATGCGAGGAGCAGACGGATGCTACTTCTTCTTTTGTACTGCTCTATACAATATATCACAGAGTTGACATACTCATTACAATGTCGTGCAGATTATGTATGTTGTATCTTGAGAGACTTTAAATAAAGTCTTTAGGAAATTGTTACGACAAGCCTTAGACGGAATTTTCTTCTTCAAACCGGTTAAGTTTTTAATTGATTTATATATTTATCTATATATATCATTTTCGTTTCTACGTTATACTAATTTTTTTAAAGGGGCATTTCACTAGAAGGACAAACTTTGCATTCCAATTAGTTTCTAGGTGACACATTCACAGAAATTAGTTTCAAGGCCAAAATCAGCAGAATAATTATTTTTAAGGACAAAGTCAGCAGTCCAATTACTTTCAAGGACATAATTTCATAGGCTTTTAGGCCTTACAAACTAATTATTTTTTATTTTATCCTTAAAAGTAATTATTTCACTTGTGTGTCCTAGAAACTAATTGCACTTGCTAAAGAGACCCTTGTGGCTAATTTCCACTCTTTTAAAATAGTATAACGTTTGATTTATCGCTATAGTTATTATTACTATAGTTGTTAGTTTTGTTGTTGTAATTTAATTACGACATACTTATTGCTTAATTTAGCTAATACAGACTTTCAGATTAGTGGAAATCTGATTGATAAACTTGTGAGACGAGTTTATAATTGATTATTTTCTGTTTTGGTATACTAGATGTATAACAATTATAACTAAGAATCGCACGAATTAAAATTTCAAGAAAAGTAAAATAAGATATACACATGGGGACTAACTTACCTTCCATATTTAGAAACTTTTGAGCTGAGGAAAGCAATGTTTATTAGATGATTAGTCTGAATAACATTTGTGGATCCCCGAGATCAATCCTAGGGTTTATGCAAGCCATCTCCCCAAACTATTTGAAGAGTTAAATAGTGCAAATGTCAAACAAACTTGTAGATACACAAAAGTATACAAGTTCATGTGTTACTTTCATAGAAGAAATGCAGGATGGAGATAACCCAGTAGACAGTTGAAGTAAGTATGTGTTGTGGGATGTACCCATAATTGACATTTTTGGTAAGGAGTGTTAAAAAGAACAGAAAACGAAAAAGAAGAAGAAAAGTGGGATGTATTTGGTAAGAAGCATTCCATTTTTATTTTCAATAAGACACTGTACAAATAGTGGTTATTATACCGTTAATTCTGGTAACTCAAATTTTACTTCAACCCGAGTATTTACTAACTAGCCTCCAAAAATTAAAAAAGTATGTAAACCAAAAAAATAACTCAGTAGCCCTCTATTATTTTCAAAACTACCATTCTAATCATGCAAAACGTGAAAAATTGATTTTTTTTAATCCAATGATTTAGAAACTTAGTAAGGAAAAATAGATTTTTTTTAAAGTCTATAAACCCAAAAAATAACTTAGTAGTAAAAAATTGAAATTTTTCTTCATTGATTTGAAAATACAATTCATATTTTCTTCAAAACTACAACGATTTAAAAAGTACGCAGCTTCTTAAGTGCATTTTAGTCTTTAAAATTTTATTTATTTTGGTGGAGAGGGGGTATGTAACGACCAGTAAATTTTAACGATTTTATAACGTAGTTAATTGAAATTTTTCATGAAATTAAATTAGAAAATTTTGCAACGGAAATTGAATACTTGGAATAGTCTATTCTAACATAGCAGCTGATAAATCTTTATTGGAAAATATGAAAGAAATTCTGTTGTGTAATTTTCTATTTAAATCAGTTAATATTTAATGGTAATAAGATAGCCGAAATCTAAATATTTTTATACAATAAAAATGTAAATCATTTTCTGAGCGAGTCATCATATTTCATTTCGTCGAATTTGGACTGCTTTAGCGCCGCTTATCTTATTTTCGACGTTTTAGCGCAGTATTTTCGGCAGCGAAAAATCGAGTTTTCATAGGATTTTCATATTGCTGATATCTGTGTACCATTCTGTTCGTCTTATCTTGCTGATCTCCTAGTATATTCATTTTTGCATTTCGGTGTCCGGTACGCGGCGAAACCGCGAAAAGGTAAGCCAGATCGGTACCCATTTGAGTCTATTTGTTTTTCGTGACCATTCAATTATCTACCATATATTTGTTATTAATACTTTCTGAAATTTAACACATAACCTTCACTGTTTCCGTCAATTCACTTTTTGACTTTTTCTGTCCCTGGTTTGATTTTTATATCAGTTCGTTGATGCTTTATCTCCTTTCTTCTTAGATATGTTTTATTTTGAGAAAATATAATGTAATATCATAGTTTTCATAACCCGACCCTGCCGCGGTTGAACCGCGGATAACCCGGAGCCATGGGGGTCAAAGGCCGGGAACTCAATCAAACATCCTTCATGCAAGAACCTTGGTTCGACCTTTGAATCGGCGGTTTAACCCTTCATTTGAACGCGGTTGAACCTTCTCATAAACGCAATTTCTTCGTTTCAAAATATGCTTTCAAATCTCCGTCCGTTTTATGTTCGTAATTAGTGCAGCTAGTGTAATAAATTTTTTAATTTTTAATGTTTGAATTAATATGTGGATTATGAATTAATATCGTATATATTTATTGAAGATGTTGATTTATTGTGTACTTATGGTTGATACGTTGCATCAAAATGTATTAATTTTCAAAAAAAAGTATGTGCGGATCTGGACGGTTCGACCGGTCGAACCCTCGAAACATCAAACCTTGACTCCTAACGGTTTGATTCACGGTCCGGTTATGAAAACATGGTGTAATATATAATTTATTATTATATAATCTGAAACCCAATTTCAACTTTCAGCGCATTCCTTTCCTTCTCCCTACTTGTCCTCGTTTCCAATCCCAGAGCCATACCTCTTCGCCCACTTCACCGAGCACTAAAGATCCAAACCCCAAATTCCCTTCCACCTGACACACGCGTCCCGATAGCAGCCTCACCCCACTGCCGATCACGCCTTGTCTCACTACCACTTGTTCGCCATAGTAGCTTCCACTTCCGCCTTCCACTTCTCCCCACTGCCGTGCCTACCCATGCCATCCACTTACCGACCAACCTACCACGTCATCCGGCGCCAAGCACCGCTTCTCCCATTGCCAGTTTTGAACCCACCTTTAAAAAACTCCTCTCCGTCGTCTGCCTGGTTCGCCGCTACACCCTTCCCAATCACTGCAGCCACCTGCCGAACCACCTCCATCCATCATAGATCTCGGCCATGGCCGACAATCACAGCCTGCCCCTTCCTTGTTCCTCCCCTAGCCATGCTCAAACCCTACCACGTGATAGCCTACCCCACCTAGGTCCACCTATTCACTCATCTCGCTTGCCATGGCCATGCCGGAGGCTTCCTTTGCCTCGCGCCTGTATCTCGCAGAACCCAGATCGCCTGCAAACTTCATGTCTCCTCTATTTCTTATATAGGTATGCATACTAGCTTTTGCAAATATATGTAATTTATTTTGCCTGCTCATTTTTTTTCAATTCCATTTTGCTTTTCTAATGGGTATAGTTTATGTTGCATATCAGAGAAGAAATATAAAGTTTATATATATATATATATGTGTGTGTGTGTGTGTGTGTGTGTGTGTGTGTGTGTGTGTGTGTGTGTATTATATAGAGAGGTTTTGGTAAAAAGATTAAATATTGATTTTAAATTATTATTTATATGTGTGGGTTATATATTTATGTTGCGGCTGAACTATGTTTTCATATAACACGCGTGTGTCTATATATATATATATATTGTAGGAAATAATGATTATCTTCGGCTGAGTCGTGAACTACGTCATTTTCTTGAAGATGTTTCAGCGATCTGCTCTAGGGTGCAAGCAGTTCGTGTCAATCACCGCCGCCTCTAGGATAAAACAGCCTCTCGAAGTTTGTGGTATCGATTCGTTTTCACGGACGAAGCGATTCTCTTTGCACTCAAAAAAGTATTGCTCGAATTTTTGGGGAGGACGAAAATGAGATATGTTGTTTTTTCTGTTTCGTCTTTTTATCAGTTAAGAAGGCAGAGTAGTAAAATGAACGTTGGTGGTTGCGAGAAACGTGGTTTTAAAAAACGGATCTGAGTAATAACGGGTCAAATCAATGAACGTTATGTAACGTTCTTCAATGCAGGTCAGCCCGGTCAAAAAACGATTAATAAATTTGTACCAAAAATATAAGTGTTACACCACTACAAGCCCAAACCCGAGCCCGACCTGAGTCGGGTCGAGTCAGTCGGTCGACGCGCGTGCGTGTGTGGTGGTCAAGCATGATCTCCCTCCTCACAAAAGAGCATCATTGGATGCCCAAAGGGCCCAACTTAGCCTCAAAGAATCAAGTATAAATACTTGATTCTTGCATATAATCCTATAATGTGGGACTATTCACAAATAGGAGCCAATTTCCACACTTAGTCAATTTTTTAATAACTCATTTATTTTTTAAAATAATTTCCAACAATCCCCCACTTGAATTTTTTTTAAATATTTTCGAGCAATTTATGAAAACATAAGATTGAGCATAAACAAAGGTGTCGTTCGACTTGAACCTTTGCATAGTGAATAAGATTCAGTTTTTAGTAGAGTGACACGTAGTCTTGAACTCTATTCCTGACATCAGACCACACACAATCTTTCTAGAGTGCAATCAAATAATCCCGTGCATTTATGGCCATGCACGTCTATCCCGGTTTAGTGAATGCTCTAGGAGTTTTGCCCAAAACTCCATAGGAAACGACCAAACTTCCACATTCACGCAGGTGAGTATATCAAGTGTACTCCTGAAGGTAGGTACTCCACTCCAAATGGAGTATAGATCTCATTAAGAGTTTCTATTAACTCATCCTTTAATCACTTCAGGAATACATGCTTTTATATGGATGAAAAATAGCATGTTCAACTCATATCACTTCACAACTTGTTCTTACCCATTGAACCTAGTTATTGGGATCTCCAGTCATTAGGTTGGGTTACCATTGTGCATGACTCAACAATCTAAGGGAAATAGTCCCATTTTTATAGAAGTCGTAAGGACTTTCTCTCTGGCCAATCCTTTCGTCAAAGGATTTGCCAAATTCTCGTCACTACGTATGTGATCCACTCTAACAGCTCCTGAAGAGAGTAGCTCTCTAACAGTGCTGTGCTTACGACGTATCTGTCGTCTTTTACCGTTGTAATAACGGTTCTGAACTTTTGCAATAGTCGCGGTACTATCTCAATGGATCAACACAGCTGGTATCGGTTCTTCCCATAAAGGAACGTCAGCTAGCAGATTTCTTAAGTACTCTGCTTCCTCACTAGCTGTGGCTAGTGCAATCATCTCAGACTTCATAGTAGATTAAGCCAAAATAGTCTATTTCTTGGATTTCCAAAAAATAGCTCTTCCAGCAGTTCTAAAGATATAGCCACCCGTTGCCTTTGAATCATCAGATAAAGTATTCCAGTCTGCATTGGTGTAACCTTCAAGAACAGTTGGAAACTTTTCATAATGTAATCCAAGGTTTATGGTTCGTTTTAGGTATCTCATGACCCTCTCAATAGCGTGCCAATGCTCTATACTAGGTCTACTAGTAAACCTGTATAATAATCCCATAACATAGGCAATGTCGGGTCTATTACAATCAGTGGCATACCGAAGGCTGCCAATGATGCTCGCATAATCAGACTGTCTTACACCTTCACCAGTATTCTTGAAAAGCTTTACACTAGGATCATATGGTGTACATGCAGGTTTACAGTCAAAGTAATTGTATTTCTTTAAGATCTTCTCAATATAATGAGATTGATCCATAGAAAGTCCCTTTTCGAACCTAGTAATCTTAATACCAAGGATTACACTCGCTTCACCTAGATCTTTCATGTCAAAATTGGCACTTAACAAAGATTAACAGTATTTATGGCATGAATGTTTGATCCAAAAATAAGTAGATCATCTACATACAAACATATTATAGTGCAAATGCCATTTTCAGATTTATAATAAATGCATTTGTCACTTTCATTAACTTTGAAACCATTTGAGATTATTAAGTTATCAAATTTTTCATGCCATTGTTTAGGTGCTTGTTTTAAACCATATAATGATTTATCTAATTTGCAAACTTTATGTTCTTGACCATGAATAACAGGTTGCTCCATATAAATTTCCTCTTCTAGTTCGCCATTTAAAAAAACAGTTTTAACATCCATTTGGTGTATAATTAAATTATAAATAAATGCTAATGAAATTAATACTCGAATGGATGTGATTCTATTTACAGGTGAAAAAGTATCAAAAAAGTCTATATTTTCTCTTTGCCTAAAACCTTTAGCTACCAAACGGGCTTTATATTTTTCAACTGTTCCATCAGGATTTAATTTTTTTTAAGTACCCATTTACAACCTATAGACTTACAACCAGGTGGTAAATCTACTAAGTTCCAAGTCTTATTCAATTCCAAGGAATCCATCTCATCATTTATAGCCTCTTGCCAAAAATTGGCATCTAATGAAGATAAGGCTTCTTGGAGGTTTGTTGGATCCTCCTCTATAGTAAAAGTGCAAAAATCCGAGCCACAATCTTTATCAACTCTTTCTCTTTTACTTCTTCTAGGCTCAATTTCAGAAGATTCATTAAGTACTGTTCTAATAGGCATGGTATTATTTGACGTGCCCCCACTATTCCTCGATTTAAAAGGAAATTTACTTTCATAAAAATCAGCATCAATAGATTCTACTATATTATGTGTATTCAGGTCATAAAATCTATATGCTTTGCTATTAATAGCATAGCCAATAAATACACATTCGTATGTTCTACTTGCTAATTTTATTCTCTTAGGGTCGGGTATACGAACATATGCCAAACATCCCCAAGTTCTAAAGTAAGATACATTCGGTTTATAATTTCTTAAAATTTCAAAAGGTGAAATTTTACTTTTTGGTTTAGGGATTTTATTCAATACATAGCATACAGTCAACAAAATGTCCCCCCACCAATGTTTTGCTGCATCCGAATTTAATAAAATAGCTACAACTAATTCGGTAAAGGTCCTATTCTTTCTTTCTTTCAGCTTTACCATTAATTTCAGGTGAATAAGGTGCAGTTCTCTCATGAATTATACCATGCAATTTGTAGAAATCAAGAAATCAACTAGATTCATATTATGTTCCTCTATCACTACGAAGTCTCTTAATTTTCTTATTTGATTGATTCTTGATTTCAGTTTTAAATAATTTAAACATATCAAATGCATCACTTTTATTTCTCATAAGATATACATAAGTGAAATCAAAGGTATCATCTATGAAAGTGATAAATTAACGGTGTCCATGTCTAGTCAAAGTGCCATCTAGCTCACATATGTCAGAATGAATCAAGTCTAAGGGTTCAGAAAATCTATCAACTGATTTATGGGGTTTCTTAGTGATTTTTGCTTGATTACAGAATTCATATTTATCAAAATCAGTTTGTGACATTTTAAGAATCAAATCTTACGTGATCATGTTATGAATTATACGCTTATTTACATAACATAATCTAGAGTGCCAAATATTAAAGTCACACAACATATAAGGAGAACTCGTTACTTTATTAGATTCAACATTAAGTTTAAACATACCCTCACAAGCATACCCCTTCCCTACAAACATCCCCTTATAAGTCAAAGTATACAAATCAGCCCTTATAACTTGAGTAAAACCAGCCTTATTAAGGACAAAACCAGAAACCAAATTCTTTCTAATCTCTGGAGTATGCATCACATCTTTCAAAATAACTGTCTTTCCATAGGTAAACTTTATTTCCATATTTCCAATGCCAACAACTGTAGTGGTGTGAGAATCTCCCAGCAGCACTTTCTGATCATCAGCAGCCGTGTATGTGCTGAACATAGCACGATCATTGCAGACATGGCGGGATGCACCAGTATTTACCCACCAACCCTCTGATCCACCAACAAGGTGAATCTCAGAAATCATAGCCGTAAGAGGCTCCTCAGCCAGGTTAGCTTGCGGTTCAGAGCCTGGTCTGTTCCAACACTTGCGTGCAATATGACCTGGTTTTCCATAGTTGTAATACAGAAACAACTGCCCAGAGTCATTCTTTCGGGTCGGTTTCTGCTGTCCTTTTTGGTTCCCTTGCGTTTTCCAATTCTGTTTGTTGCGGTTGCGTTTTTGATTCTTAAAGTTTTTCGGATTCGGTTTTAGAATTGCGGGCTTGGACTTTTTAGTGTTGTTGTTGGTAACAACAAGCACTTCCTCCTTCTGGTCCTGCTTACGAGCCTCCTCCTCAATACGGAGGTGAGTGATCAAGCTCTCTAAGCAGAATTCCTTAGTCTTGTGCCTAAGCACATTCTTAAAGTCTTTCCAACCTGGGGGCAATTTATCAATAATAACAGCAATCTGAAACTGTTCATCCAAACTCATACCTTCGGAGATGATCTCATGGGCAATTTTCTGTAGCTCATGAGATTGCATCTCTATTGACCTGTCATCTGTCATCTGGTATTTTAGGTAGCGGCTGACAGCATATTTCTTCGCTCCAGCCTCTTCAGTGTCATACTTCTTTTGCAGCGCTTTCCAAATCTCGTTGGCTGACTTGTCAAAGTTGTAGTAGTCGTAGAGGTCATCACTGAGGTCGTTGAGTATGAAGTTCTGGCACAAGTAATCTTGCTCTGTCCAGTTCTGCAAATCCTTTGATTTTTTTTGTCCAGGCTCGCATCAGATCTGCGTTGGTTTTGTCTGGTATGTCCGGCAGCTGCGGTTTGTCGGTTGTCAGCACAGCCACACTTTTCTCATGGTTATGAAGAATTCCATCTTCTGTTTCCAGCATTTGAAATGGAGGCCCTCGAATCTGAAAGGCGCAGCAGAGACCAATGGGACCTGGAAGAGGGAAGCGGGAGCAGCGGTATCGAGATCTGCAGCAGAAGTCATTGTCGGTGGCATTGTCTTCAATTTGTAGGAAACAATGATTATCTTCGGCTGAGTCGTGGACTACGTCACTTTCTTGAAGACGTTTCGGCGATTTGCTCTAGGGTGTAAGCAGTTCGTGTCCATCACCGCCGCCTCTAGGATAAAACAGCCTATCGAAGTTTGTGGTATCGATTCGTTTGCATGGACGACGCGATTCTATTTGCACTCAAAAAAGTATTGCTCGAATTTTTGGGGAAGACGAAAATGAGATATGTTCTTCTTTCTGTTTCGTCTTCGTATCATTTAAGAAGGCGGAGTAGTAAAAAGAACGTTGCTGGTTGGGAGAAACGTGGTCTTAAAAAACAGATCTGAGTAATAATTGGTCAAATCAATGAACGTTATGTAACGTTCTTCAATGCGGGTCAGCCCGGTCAAAAAACGATTAATAAATTTGTACCAAAAACATATGTGTTGCACCACTATAAGCCCGAACCCGAGCCCGGCCTAGGTCGGGTCGAGTCGAGTCGAATGGTCGGCGCGCACGCATGTGTGGTGGTCAAGCATAATCTCTCTCCTCACAAAAGAGCATCATTGTGTGCCCAAAGAGCCCAACTTAGCCTCTAAGAATCAAGTATAAATACTTGATTCTTGCATATAATCCTACAATGTGGGACTATTCACAAATAGGAGCCAATTTCCACACTTAGTCAATTTTTTAATAATTCGCTTATTTTCAAAATAATTTCTAATATATATATATATATATATAGGATTTATAATTGAAAGGTACACGTGTACAAAGTTGTATTAGCATACATACTGAGTTTATATATATTGGGTGAAGTGTAAATTTCCTGTAGAGTCAACACATATGACAGCAGTGTATATATTATTATACATATGATATATTAGTTTTAGAAATGATTTCATTTATTGTAAATTTAATATATATGTATATATTAAATATATGTGTTAAATTTAAAAATGATCTTGAAATATATGTAGATTTTGATTTTGATATATATATGTGTGTGCTTAAATTTAATATTGATTTTTGTTAACCCGCCTTTTTACAATGCCACGGACAGGCATATTTAACCAAATACAATTGACTGGAACCAGCTGGATGGATACACGGTCAGTCAAGAATGGGTTCGATGTGCGTAGTTTGGCATTGAGGAGAGTTGGTTGGATCGGCATTGATTGCCGCTCGGTATAAGGCTTGGGTCGGCATTGATTGCCGCTCGGAATAAGGCATGGATCGGCATCGGTGGATTGTTCGGCATTGGACCTCTCTCGGCCCTAGACATCGTTTGGCATGGTAGATCGTTCCGCATGGTGGATCGTTCGACATGGTGGGTCGTTCGGCATGATGGGTTGTTCGGCATGGTGGGTCGTTCGGCAAGATGGGTCGTTGGTTCGACATGATGGATGGTTCGGCATGATGGATGGTTTGACATGGTGGGACGTTCGGCATGGTGGGACGTTCGGCATGGTGGGTCGTTCGGCATGGTGGGACGTTCGGCATGGTGGGTCGTTCGGCTTGATGGGTCGTTCGGCTTGATGGGTTATTCGGCATCAGGTGCGGCTCGACATTGGGGAGAGGCCGTTGTGACTCGGCGTTGTGATTCGGCATGAGCCGTTCGGCCTTGATGGGCTTGGGTTATTCAGAGAGCCCAACAACTATCTGGACATATCTATAAATACAACGTGTAGGTGTTCAGGAAGGGGATCTTCTCTTCTGCTTTCTGACTTTCTACTTTCTAAGACTAAGGCTAGTCTACCACTTTGTAACTGTAATCAATTGTTACATCAATAAAAGAAAACTTTTGGAGTGGACGTAGGCCAGAGTTAGCCGAACCACTATAAAAACCTGTTGTTCTTTACTGCTTATTTTCTACTCTGACTGTTCTTCATAATATTACTCTCTACACACACTTTATCTATTATCAGTGACTGTTAGTTGGTGCTTTCATTTACATTTGGGTGTTAGTGACCAATTTTGGCGCTAACATTTTGGTGCTTTCACTGAGAACGCGAGCACTCGGGAATTTTGGAGTTAGAAACTTGGATTGTAAGGAGCAATGGCTAGGCCATCAACAAGGAAGCAATTGACAGGAAGAAGCAATCAAGAGGGAAGTCAGGAGGCTTCCTCTGGAAATGGAGCAGGTCAAACATCCGTCTACATCACCAGAGAGGAGATGGAAGCGATGATGAAATGGCAAGAGGAAATGATGCAGGCTCTGCTTAGGCAATTTGGACAATGAAGAACTGCAGGTATTCAAGGTCTTGGGGTTGGACCAGAGGAACTCAATCAGCAGGTTGATGGAGTGACTCAACAGAGGGCAGGCCCCAAACGGCAGACAACTATCAATCTGGAAGGACCTGGGCTCGGGGGCACACCACCAGGAAATGCTGGACCAATTCATGGAGGGATTCTAGTTAGCACAACACAACAAGATGCTGGCAGGAATGTAGGAGCGCGGGATTAAGAGTATGTACCAGAATTCCCTAGGGGACTCGGGGGGCAACCCATGACGGACACTGCTGGATTAGACGAGATCATCAGGCGAACAATGCGCGGAGGTTTGACCAATAGAGATCTGGAAGGAGTAAACAAGAGTCCGTTCACTCGTGAAATCAGGATAGCTCGGAATCTGCTAGATTTCAAGCTACCTAACATGGAAATGTACAATGGCAAAGCCGATCCAACAGATCACTTGATGAGATATACAAGACACATGGAGGTGCTCGGGGCAACAGAAGAAGTTATGACTCGATGTTTCCCTTTATTCTTGACGGATATAGCTGCTATGTGGTTCAGGCAGCTGAAAGAAGGATCTATTGGGACATGGACAGAGTTGGTGGACAGGTTTCTGAAGCAGTTTTTGGTACATATCATAAGGCCAAAGAATGTAATGACGCTGACATCGGTAAAACAGAGGACAGACGAATCACTTAGAGCTTTCTTAACTCGGTTCAATGCAGAGGTGGCTTCGATGGATCGGCCGGATCCACCGATGGTTTTAATGGCGATAGTTTTAGGAGTTAGAGAAATTTCAAATTTCAAAGTGTCACTGATATGGGACCCTCCAATGGATCTCGAAGAATTCTTTCACGAAGCTGAGAGATTCCTTCGGCAGGATGATGCATGCTCAGATATGAAGTTAAAGGAGGTGAACGCGGCTGAGGATGGAGGGCCATCCAGCGAAGGCTTGGAAAAAAATAAAGATAAAGGAAAAAGGAAGCTGGATGACGAATTAGGAAAGGCTAGGAAGCGGTGGAGAGAGAAAAAATTCTCCACCTACACAGAATTGAACGAGACGCTGGAACGAATTTATTTGGAGACTTGGAATCGCCTTCCCTACCGAAGTCCGGCTAGGAGAGAACCCTCCGAACGTGAGAGGGCATCAGTAAAACGCTGCCTCTTCCACGATTGGGATGGTCATGATACCAACAGCTGCAGACACTTAAAAGACATAATTGAGGAGCATGTAAGGAATGGACAGTTGCGACAATATGTTGAAGCTCGGAATGCAGCGGTGGGGTAGGAGCAACCACAGTCTACCTCACACAGTGATGGTGCGAGGCACAGGAATGATGGTCGATTGGTCATCAATTGACTGGGATATTATGAAATAAGTAGCAAACTGCGGGCAAACGGCCAAGTCACTTACTCATGTACGGGGACGGAGATGGCCCCTAGGCATGCTCTGAGATGCTGATAAACCGCGATGCTCTAGTTTGTGAAATCTGCTTTCTCTTTTTTGGCTTGGACACTTGCTTTTTTCTGATTTGGTTTGAACTTCTGGTTTTGTTTGTTTCTTGGTTTGTACTTTTATTTGGATGATTGTTTTCTGGTTTGAATATTGGTTTGGATTTTCGATATGGATTTTTTGTTTTCTGATTTGATCTGGATTTTGGATTGGCTTTTGATTGGATTTTTTTTATCTGGTTTTTGGTAAACGGTCGTCAGGTATGGATTATACCTGGCAAGGGGTAAGTCGCTTTTCCCAAGCATGACAAATTGACTTATTCAGGTTGTCGAGTATGGACTATGCTCGGCAAGGGTCCGGAGAGACCAAGATTCGGCCTAGGACTTAGGCCCTATATTATCGGTTATTATTTCAGATCGTCGAGTACGGACTATGCTCGATAAGGGTCCGGAGAGACCAGGATTCGTCCTAGGACTTAGGCCATGTGTTATTAATTATTGTTTCAGGTCGTCGGGTACAGACTATACTCGACAAGGGTCCGGAGTGACCAGGATTCAGCTTAGGACTTAAGCCATGGCGTTACTTAACATCTAGGGACACTGGACTATGGTCGTCAGATTGGATTGCATTTGGCAACAACCTAGAGAGGTTATGGATATGAACATCGGCTATGAACGGTGAAGGATTTGGATATTGACCCGGAGAGGTCCTGGATTCGGTTATTGAATATGAATGAAACATGGACTTTGGATATTGAATTTGAGACTATTCAAAACACACCTTCCAACAGCAAGGCATGTTTTGGGGGGCAAGTGTTAACCCGCCTTTTTACAAGGCCACGAACAGGCGTATTTAACCAAATCGACTATTCATTTGTCGAAACTGGAATACAATTGACTGGAACCAGTTAGATGGATAGACGGTCGGTCAATAATGGGTTCGATGTGCATAGTTCGGCACTGAGGAGAGTAGGTTTGATGCAGCTCAGAACAGAGAAGAAATGCAACCAAAATTTCTAACAAGGATGAGTCGTACACGACTCATAGAGAGGTTAAGTCGTACGCGACTTAGGAAGGCAGGGTTAAGTCGTTTCCGACTTAATGGTGCACGGGATAGCAAGTTTCGAGTTAACAACAATTTGAACCGCATAAAAGAGGCATCGGGTTTGAGTCGTGCGAGCTTGAGTCGTATACGGGATAATGGAACAGGGTTACGACTCAAGGGAAACTTGGAGTGTGCATACTTGATGAGTCGTACACGACTTAACAACGTATCCATAAGTCGTGACCGAGATAGCATCAAGAAGGAGAAGGATTCAACTGATGGGAGCTTGAGTCGAAGGAAGGATGTTGAGTCGCTGAAGTTATGAGTCGTGAGTCGTAGGTCGTTGCCGACCTAGTATGAGTCGTGAGTCGTTTGTTGTGATGAGTCGTGTACTGTTGTATGTTGTAAGTCGTATGTCGTGAGTTTTAAGTCGGTATGTAGTGGATCGTGTTGCATTTTAGGTCGTTACCGACCTATGGGTTGTGAGTGTTGTATTTTAGGTCGTTACCGACCTAGGGGTAATGTTGAGTCGGTCATGTATATGAAGTGTTGGGTCGCATACGACCTATGGTGAGTCGTCTTAAGGTCATATGATGATGTATGAAGGTCGTGCTTGTTAAGTCGGCCAGGGTTGAGTCGTTCTGGAGTTGAGCTGCCTTGTGTTGAGTCGGCCGCGACCTAAGTTAGGTCGTAAGTCGTCGCCGACCTAAGAGTCAGGTGAGGGTTTGTGTGTGTTGAGTTGTGAAAGCTATAAATAGCGCGTGTGTTGTACATTTTGAGGTTGTTGATTTTGAATAAAATTTCTCTTTTGTTAGCTTTGTGCTTTCATACCAATTGGTAGTTGAGTGTAATCTCCTATCTCCTCTTTCGGTTAATCGAGTGCGCTCGATTCAACGATCGTAGAAGCCGATTCACGGAATCTAGTGCGCTAGATCAACGTGCGAAGAATCGTAGATCTTTAAACACGGTATAGTGCGCTATCAACGTGTTTGAGATAGCTAGAGTTCGGTATCTTTGGATCAACGAACTTGGGCATTTGGTATCTTCAACTCACCGATTGCTACATTTCATCGATTGAAGTTTTGTTTGATTAATCCGCTGCGTCATTATTGGTATCAGAGCCATACTTAGCCAATCATAGCTAAGTTTGATTCTTGGAGCCAAGTTTTTGAAGTTTGAAGTAGTTCATCGTGTTCATATTGAAGTTGCATCAAGTTTGGAGAGTTTGATCCATTTCATTTTGGATCGAGGAGTTGGATTTTGTTTGGATTTTGAATTGGTGATTTGCGCGCCAAAGTTTTGAAGGTTTTGGAGTGAGCCGAGGCAAGTCTTGACCGAGCCAAGCAAAGTTGTGAAGAGTCAAGGCCGAGACAAGCATTGCCGAGACAGTTGAGCCTAGATTGCCTTATCGTGTGAAATTTTGAAGTATTGTGTTCAACTTGTTGAAGTTTGTGAAAATTTTAACCATGCCACCAAGGAGAGCTAATCGTCATCAAAACGTTGAAGCTTTGTATCGTAGAGAAGAAGCCGAGCTTATGGAACAACGTATTAATGAGAAATTTGATGAAGGCATTGGTAAATTGGAGAGATTGATGAATGATTTGAATCAAAGGAGGAGATCACCAAACTCGAACCATGGAGGAAACCGAGTTTCGCCATTGGTTACGGAAGCGAGGAGGGTATCACCACATTCTTGTAGAGATAGAAGAGAAACATCAATTTCATCACGAAGAGATCATCATGACTATGCACATGAAGAAAGAAGAAGTCATCGAGAATTTGACCATGAAGTATATAGAGATGAAGAGAGACATAGTCAAAGAAGCATGCATGAGAGAAGGGATGATGTTAGTCGAGATCGATGTAGGCGTACTTTTGATTTTGTTGAAGAGGGTGATAGAGCAAGTATTCATTATCGAGATCGAGACCAAGTTCGAAATTCTTACCGTGATGTGGAGGATGACCGTCGTTGGGAGTCGGGTATGAAAATGGAGATTCCGGAGTTTAAAGGCGGGATGGTTGCTGAGGAGTTCTTAGATTGGTTGTCTAATGTGGAGGAAATCTTTGATTTCAAGGAGGTGCCGGAGAATCGAAGGGTGAAGTTAGTTGCTACTAGGTTGAGGGGGAGAGCTTTGGCGTGGTGGCAGCAAACTAAACTTACTCGAGAACGAATGGGGAAGTCAAAGATAGAATCTTGGGAGAAGATGAAAAAGTTGATGAGATCTACATTTTTGCCTTATAACTACCAATCACTTATGTACCAGAGGTTGCAGAATCTGAGGCAAGGGACAAAATCTGTTAGTGATTATGCTGATGAATTTTACCAACTCATTGCCAGGAATGATATTATGGAGACAGAAGAACAGCTAACTGCTAGATTCATTGGGGGATTGAGAATGCAGATCCAGGATATGGTTAATATGTTCGATCCTAGATCAGTTGCGGAGGCACATCAGAAAGCGTTAGCTTGGGAGAAGCAAGGAAGGCGTGGAGGTGGTGTGTTTACTAACTCTAATAATCAAGCAAGGGGTGCTGGTGGAAGTTCTAATGTTCCTAAACCAGTTACAAAACCAGTGGTGAAGGAGGTTGAGAAGGCGAAGGCTAGTAGTGTTTTCAAATGTTATAATTGTCAGGAGTTGGGTCACAAAAGCAACGAATGTCCGAAGCCGAAGAAGAGAACCATGGTTGCAGAGGTTGAAGCAGATGATGGTGAGGAGGCAGAGTATTCAAATGTACCTTATGTTGAGGAGGAAGAAAAAGTGTCGGGTGATGAAGGTTGTAATCTTATGATGAGGAGAAGTTGTTTGACACCTAAGCAAGAGGAGGATTGTAGTTGGCTGAGAAGCAATATTTTCCAATCGACATGTACTATTCTGGGAAAGGTCTGCAAGTTTGTTATTGATGCAGGGAGTTGTGATAATATTATTTCTACAGAGGCAGTTAGGAAGTTGAATTTGAAGACCGAGAAGCATCCTAAACCATACAAGCTAGCATGGTTAAGGAAAGGAGGTGAAGTGAAAGTGTGTCGAAGAGCTTGTGTGAATTTTTCAATCGGAAAGAAGTACAAAGATGAAATCTGGTGTGATGTCGTAGATATGGATGTTTGTCACTTATTGTTGGGCAGACCATGGCAGTTTGATAGAGCAGTTCAGCATGACGGTCGTGCCAACAGTTACAGTTTCATGTTCGAGGGTACTAAAATCACTTTAGTTCCTAAGAGACAGCAGCAGAAGGAGAGCAAGCTAGAAGAGATTGAAGAATTGAAAACTCTGTTGACTTTGAAGGAGTTTGTTAAAGAAGTGGAGGAAGAACCGGAAGTGTTTTTGTTGATTGGGAGAGAGAGTAGTGAAGAAGTTGAGATTCCCGAAGAAGCAAAGCCAGTTTTGGAAGAGTTTGAAGATGTCTTTCCAGAGGAGTTGCCAAAGGAGTTACCACCACTTAGAGACATTCAGCATCAGATTGATCTTGTTCCGGGGGCAGTGTTACCACATCGACCACATTATCGTATGAGTCCGAAGGAACATGAGGAATTGAGAAGGCAGGTGGAAGAGTTGCTTGAACAGGGTCGTATTCAGGAAAGTTTGAGTCCATGTGCTGTGCCAGCATTGTTGGTACCCAAGAAGGACGGAACTTGGAGGATGTGCACTGATAGTAGAGCTTTGAATAAGATCACTGTACGTTACAGATTTCCTATGCCAAGGTTGGATGATTTGTTGGATCAGTTGAGTGGGGCAACTATATTTTCAAAGATTGATTTGAAGAGTGGTTATCATCAAATTCGTATCAGACCTGGAGACGAATGGAAGACAGCTTTCAAAACTAGAGAGGGGTTGTACGAATGGTTGGTTATGCCATTTGGATTGTCAAATGCACCAAGTACATTCATGCGGGTGATGAATCAAATTTTTAGGCCATTCATTGGGAAGTTCGTCGTGGTTTATTTCGATGATATTCTGATTTATAGCAGGAGTACGGAGGAGCATGTTCTACATTTGAGGGAAGTGATGCTTATTCTTCGTGAAGAACAATTTTATGCTGCTACAAAGAAATGTGTGTTTATGACACCCAGTGTTTTATTCCTGGGTTATGTTGTTTCAGGGAAAGGTATTCAAGTTGACCAGAGTAAAGTTGAAGCAGTCAGGAATTGGCCACAGCCAAAGGCAATTACCGAAGTGAGAAGTTTTCATGGGCTAGCGTCATTCTACCGAAGGTTCATACCACACTTCAGTAGCGTGATGGCTCCAGTGACTGATTGCATGAAGGGTAAACAGTTTGTGTGGTCAGAGGAAGCGGGGGTTGCCTTTGAAAGGATCAAGGAATTGTTGACGTCTGCACCAATTCTTGTTCTACCTAATTTTCAGTTGTTGTTTGAATTGCATACTGATGCTTCGAAGGTTGGTATTGGAGGAGTTCTGAGCCAGAATGGGAAGCCAGTTGCTTATTTCAGCGAAAAGTTGTCAGGGGCAAAGATGAGATACAGTACATACGATGTTGAGTTTTATGCTGTTGTTCAGACGGTTAAGCATTGGAGACATTACTTATTTCAGAAGGAATTTGTTCTGTACACTGATCACGAAGCTTTGAAACATTTACAGGGGCAAGATAAGATTTCTGCGAGACATGCGTCGTGGATTGCTTATTTGCAGCAGTTTACTTTTGTCGTTAAACACAAATCAGGGGTGACGAATCGAGTAGCTGATGCTTTAAGTAGGAGGAGTCATTTGTTAACGACAATGAAGGTTGAAGTGACCGGGTTTGAAATGTTGCCAGAAATTATTGAAGAAGATCCTTACTTTGTGAAATATGTGGAGAAAGTGAAGGATGGGAGTACCGATGAATTCATGTTGGTTGATGGTTTTCTGTTTAAAGGGAATCGTTTATGCATACCGGACTGTAGTTTGAGGATGAAGATTGTGAAGGAATTACATGAAGAAGGGCATGTGGGCCGTGATCGTACTTTGCAGTTGATTTCGCAGTCTTACTTTTGGCCGTCGATGAGAAAAGAGGTTGAAAGGTTCGTGGAGCGATGTCATATTTGCCAAGTTTCAAAGGGGACAGCAACGAATGCAGGGTTGTATATGCCATTACCAGTACCATCTAAGCCATGGGTTGATATCAGCATGGATTTCGTTTTGGGTTTGCCGAGAACTCAAAGGGGAAATGATTCGATATTTGTTGTGGTGGACAGGTTTTCGAAGATGGCACATTTTGTTGCTTGCAAGAAGACAGCAGATGCAGTTCGAGTAGCGCAGTTATTTTTCAAGGAGATTTATCGACTTCATGGTTTACCAGAATCTATTGTTTCTGATCGAGATACTCGTTTTCTGAGTCACTTTTGGCTGAGTTTGTGGAAGATGGTGGGAACGAAACTGAAATTTAGTAGTGCTTATCATCCACAAACTGATGGACAGACAGAAGTTGTTAACAGGTCATTGGGGAATTTGTTGCGTTGTCTTGTACAGGATAATTTGAGAAGTTGGGACATGAAGCTATGCCAGGCAGAATTTGCTCATAATCATGCAGTAAATCGTAGCACAGGATTCAGTCCGTTTCAGATTGTTTATTCAAGTTTACCTAGGGGGCCGTTGGATTTAGCAGTTGTACCACAGTCAAAGAGAACAGTTAAACGAGCTGCTGATTTTGTTGATGAGCTGACTGAATGTCATAAAATCGTTCAGGAACGATTGGAGAAATCGAATGAGAAGTATAAGAAGTCTGCAGATTTGAAACGTCGAAATGTTGAATTTAAAGAAGGTGATTTGGTTTATGCCGTATTAACAAAGGATCGTTTTCCGGTGGGTGCTTATAACAAGTTGAAGGCACGAAAAATTGGTCCAATTGAAGTTTTGAAGAAAATCAATGAGAATGCTTATCGATTAAAGTTACCAGATGATGTTTATACTTCTGATGTTTTTAACGTCAAACATTTAATTCCATATCATGGAGGTGAGATGGTTGAGGAAGAATTTACAAATTCGAGGTCGAATTTTTCTCAACCAGGGGAGGATGATGCAGCTCAGAACAGAGAAGAAATGCAACCAAAATTTCTAACAAGGATGAGTCGTACACGACTCATAGAGAGGTTAAGTCGTACGCGACTTAGGAAGGCAGGGTTAAGTCGTTTCCGACTTAATGGTGCACGGGATAGCAAGTTTCGAGTTAACAACAATTTGAACCGCATAAAAGAGGCATCGGGTTTGAGTCGTGCGAGCTTGAGTCGTATACGGGATAATGGAACAGGGTTACGACTCAAGGGAAACTTGGAGTGTGCATACTTGATGAGTCGTACACGACTTAACAACGTATCCATAAGTCGTGACCGAGATAGCATCAAGAAGGAGAAGGATTCAACTGATGGGAGCTTGAGTCGAAGGAAGGATGTTGAGTCGCTGAAGTTATGAGTCGTGAGTCGTAGGTCGTTGCCGACCTAGTATGAGTCGTGAGTCGTTTGTTGTGATGAGTCGTGTACTGTTGTATGTTGTAAGTCGTATGTCGTGAGTTTTAAGTCGGTATGTAGTGGATCGTGTTGCATTTTAGGTCGTTACCGACCTATGGGTTGTGAGTGTTGTATTTTAGGTCGTTACCGACCTAGGGGTAATGTTGAGTCGGTCATGTATATGAAGTGTTGGGTCGCATACGACCTATGGTGAGTCGTCTTAAGGTCATATGATGATGTATGAAGGTCGTGCTTGTTAAGTCGGCCAGGGTTGAGTCGTTCTGGAGTTGAGCTGCCTTGTGTTGAGTCGGCCGCGACCTAAGTTAGGTCGTAAGTCGTCGCCGACCTAAGAGTCAGGTGAGGGTTTGTGTGTGTTGAGTTGTGAAAGCTATAAATAGCGCGTGTGTTGTACATTTTGAGGTTGTTGATTTTGAATAAAATTTCTCTTTTGTTAGCTTTGTGCTTTCATACCAATTGGTAGTTGAGTGTAATCTCCTATCTCCTCTTTCGGTTAATCGAGTGCGCTCGATTCAACGATCGTAGAAGCCGATTCACGGAATCTAGTGCGCTAGATCAACGTGCGAAGAATCGTAGATCTTTAAACACGGTATAGTGCGCTATCAACGTGTTTGAGATAGCTAGAGTTCGGTATCTTTGGATCAACGAACTTGGGCATTTGGTATCTTCAACTCACCGATTGCTACATTTCATCGATTGAAGTTTTGTTTGATTAATCCGCTGCGTCAAGGTTGGATCGGCATTGATTGCCGCTGCGCATAAGGCATGGGTCGGCATTGATTGCCGCTCGGCATAAGGCATGGATTGGCATCGGTGGATTGTTCGGCATTAGACCTCGCTCGGCCCTGGACATAGTTCAGCATGGTGGATCGTTTGGTATGGTGGATCGTTCAGCATGGTGGATCGTTCGGCATGGTGGGTCGTTCGACATGATGGGTCGTTCGACAAGATGGGTGGTTCGGCATGATGGATGGTTCGGCATGGTGGGACGTTCGACATGGTGGGACGTTCGGCATGGTGGGCCGTTCGGCTTGATGGGTCGTTCGGCTTGATGGGTCGTTCGGCTTGATGGGTCGTTCGGCTTGATGGGTCGTTCGGCTTGATGGGTTGTTCGGCATCAGGCGCGGTTCGGCATTGGGGAGAGGCTGTTGTGACATGGCGTTGTGATTCGACATGGGCCGTTCGGCCTTGATGGGCTCGGGTTATTCAGAGAGCCCAACAACTACCTGGACATGTCTATAAATACAACGTGTAGGAGTTCGGAAAGGGATCTTCTCTTCTGCTCTCTGATTTTCTACTTTTAAAACTGAGGCTAGTCTACCACTTTGTAACTGTAGTCAATTGTTACATCAATAAAAGAAAACTTTCGGAGTGGACGTAGGCCGGAGTTAGCCGAACCACTATAAAAACCTGTTGTCCTTTACTGCTTAATTTCTATTCTGACAGTTCTTCATATTATTACTCTCTACACACACTTTATCTATTGTCAGTGACTGTTAGTTGGTGCTTTCATTTACATTTGGGCGTTGGTGACCAATTTTGGCGCTAACAATTTTCAAATATATATATATATATATATATTTTATTTTTAATATGTGTTTAAATTTTAGACTTTAAAATATATAGCTATATATATATTTGTTTCATCAATCTCTGGTCCTTGTTGATTTACTTTCACAATATCGTATTTGTTGCAGCAATTCCCAACTTGTTGCTGTCCCGCCAGTTCTTGTCGATGATTAACATTCTTACATTTAGTAAATTTATTTCACATGAAATGAAGATTGAAATATGCTGTTAAATTTGAGTTGTTAGTTATTTAATTGTTAAGTAGATATGTCATTATCTATAATTGTTCACCTATGATATATGACACCATATTCTGTTGTATATGTATTATATTTAATTTGTTACTGATCATATACGCTTATTGGTGATATGTTATATTATTGTCATATTTGTTCTCACTCTGCGAGTTCTCTTTAGTTTAGAATTCCCTATGGGTCGAATGATACACACCCGAACGATATTATAGATTATGGGAAAATCGTTACGGATTGAAATGATAAACTCAAACGATTTTTCATTTAATTTAAATTTTGGGATTGCGGGTTGAAATGATATATACCCGTAAATATTAAGTTTAAATTGCAGACTGAAATGATAAATATCTGTATCACTTGACCATAGGATAGAAAATTATGTACGGACACTGTTGGTTTATTTTGGAAAATTGATTGCCAAAGTTTGAAAGGAAATATATGGGTTTTATAAATATTTATTTTTAAAATATAATATATAAATGATATTTTATGTATGAAAAGTATAGATTTTAAAATAATATGTTTTGGAAATTTTAATTTATAGGTTAGTCTTGAAAATATAAGTTTTAAGATTTTACTTATAATTTTATCATTTTAAAAATATATAAAATAGATTTAATATAAAACAAATTTAATAATAAGATTTAATTTAATAAAATTTGTTTTAATTAGTATATAATATGTTTAGGTATTTATTTAAATTTTATATTTAAAAATAGATTTTGTAATAACTGAAATAAATTAAGGTTGGGAAGATAAATTGAAATTGATTTGCAATTGCGTTTGTTTAAGAATTATACTCAAATAAAATTGACTTGAAACTTATTGAATTTGAAATTTTAAAGATATGATTTTATAACTTGATTTTTGATTAAAGGCGATTAAATGAATATTTTCAAATTTAAATAAATTGAAATGGGATATTTAGTTTTTATTTAAATTTGTAATTTGAGATTTTATTTAAATGTTATTGGATTGACTAAGTGAATATTTCAAAACTAAATAATAATAAAGTTGAATTTGAAATATAGAAGAAATTTATTAAATAGAGATATTGTAAATGTTTGAATATTTAAACTTTGAAACCTATGGAAATTGATGTGGTTTAATTTGTAGTTCAAATCTGTATTTAAAATCGATATAAATTGAAAATGGTTTACTGAGAATTTGAATTGAATTATAATTGATGAATTGAGATTTATTTAAATGGAATTTTGGAATTTAAGTTGATTTGAATTGATTTGTGGAATTGGATGAAACAATTCCAATTTGGAAACTATTTCAGTTAATCTCTTTAAATAAATATAAACTATTTTTAGTTTATAACTATTTTAGTATATAAATTATTTTAATATATAAACTATTTGAATTTGTAACTAATTTAAATATATATATTATTTTTAATATCCAAACTGTTTAAGTTGGAACTGTTATGATTACGAAAGTATTTTGATTTCAAAAGTGTTATTGTGATAACCTAGATTTTAGAATACCTGTAATTTATAGATTAATTAAATTTAATTAATGGAAATACTGATTTATAAGTTAAACAAATAATTCTGGTAATGAAAGTATACATCTGAAAAAGTATAAGTTTAATAATCTTTCTAGTATAATTAATTAAATTGGCAAAATTGATGTTTTCAAACAAATAATAATGATTTTTTGTATATACATAGATATAAATAGATTTTTTTAGGAATTGAATTGTTATTTTTAAATTGAATATGTAGTTATATATGTATATATGTATAACTTGATTTATAAATTGGATTTTAGAATTTAATTTGATTTTGAATTCGAATTTAAAGTTTTGAAATTCAAAGGACGGATATTTTGAAATATTTGAATTTAAAGATATTTGGACAAGCTTTTATTCATAATTTGTTTTATTACATTTTCTTTACATAAGAAATTCACATATATATTACGTAAGAATAAACAAATTAATAAAACCTTTATTAACATTTAAAATAAAAAGAAAATAATACAAAGATAAGTGTTATCATATTAAAACTTAATATAACATGTGTTAACTAACGAACAAATGTTTATGACAAGTGTTATACATTAAAACAAGTGGCATTTTTAGATTTAATTTTCTTTTATTTTTTTTTAATAATTTTCAGCCTAAATACATATACTTCTCTCTATCTATTTTTTTTTCTTTCAAAATTCAAAAGCTAATGTGACGACCCGACTTTCGACTCCCGGAAAATCGCATCATCTTTAAGAAAGAAAGGGATAGAAAGAGAAAAGATAGAGAAGAAGAAAGAAACAACACATCAGAATCTAAACAGCGGAACGAATAAATTATATTAATCACATAATACTTTACATAGTATCATATAGATCAGAGATACACAGCATAATCAACTCATACTAGACAGTTATAAACTTCTGTCTAGTTATACAACTCAAAGACAAACAACTCAGAGAACACACAGCGGAAAAACTCTATAGCTATTCGCAGAAGCCTCCTGCTCCATTTGCTCCTCCAGAATTCGTCAAGCCAACTTAAAACCTAACCTGAATTCCCTTGGCTACTCGTAAAAATTTGAGTACCCAAGAGTTTAAGAAAAACAGAATAAACTCCGGGTCAGACATGGGTCTGGTGTGAGTAAACGGTTAAAGTTGCTTAACTTTTAAAAACCTTTTGAAAGAAAAGGTATCACGTAAGACTTCCCACACATAAACATGGAAAAGTTTTTACCTTACGCTAACCAAAACATTTGATAGGAAATCCGATGATATTATAATAGTGTCTAGGGTTTTCAAATAAATATGAAATAGCCAAAATTGTTGCATGATTAAATTCCAGCTACTAGCCACAAAAGTGGGTAATACAATCAAAATCGTTGGCACTTATTGGATTTTGGATTCCATACAATGGCAGGGCTAATGGGGTACTGTTCGGACGATGGAAATTCTATCGTTTAGAAAACCGTCGAACGAATTAAAATTAAAAATAACCGCAAGCGCACGGTGTACGAATGTAGCACGCGGCGAATACAGGTCGATCCACAGGGAATTAATGATTTTTAAAATCTATTCAATCAAATTAAACCAATCTTGAAGAGAATGTTAAACTAGAAAAGAAGAAAAACAAGCAAAAGAAAATTGATAAAAATATGAGTGTTAAGACAATTTAGAGGCAATTTCCACTCTCTAGATCACATAAATCAATAAAATGAAGTTATGATCTCTCTTTTCTTGTCATTAGTGAATTAGTTGATGTGCTTATCATAAGTATGGTATATTTGTGCTATTAATTAGCTCAATATAAACCATCAAACTATAACACAACCACTAATACACTTTTAAATCTCATAAAATATGACAAGAAAGTTGAAAGCAAAATGTATTTTAAGCATGGCCTATTAACTATTAATTAGAAATATAAGCCATCAAATTTTAATTTCAACAATCACTTCTTTGCAATAATCATATGTAGATGAAGAGGCAATTTGTGTTTTGTTTGACTAAGCATAGCCTATTTGTTATAAACAACATAGACTATCAAATTCAAAGCTAAACAACATCATTAAACCACTTCAATCATTCTCATTAAGCACAAAAAGAGAGCATAAACATCAAATTAAGTTAAAGCTACATGATTAGAGAGCTTCATTACCCCTAAATTGAAGGGGTTTAGCCTCTCATATTTGTTATCATATGAACAAATGTAGCTTGCAACATAAGAGAAAAAGAAAAGGAAAAGAGAGCAAAGTGAAATGGAAAACTATTCTAATTGCATAAAGGAAAATCTACACTACTTGCATAAAAGGAAATGAACATGTAATTAAAAAGAAACAATAATTAACATTGCATAAAAAAAGAATTACATAAGAGAAGAAATGGCTAAGTAGCCATGGAAAGAAAGAGAGATTTGATTTATTTTCTAAACTAAAACTAACTAACTAAGAGGAAGATGGCTACATGAAACATAAGGGGTATTTATACAAGTGTTAAAACCCTAATTCATTTTTTTGGGGAATGCCCAGAATGCCCCTTAGGAAGTGTGGAGGCCAAGTAATCATTAACTTGTCTTAATCTCCCATTAAGTGTACATGAAGCCATTAACTCCAAAAGCATGTGCATTAGCCTTTAATTTGTACATTAAGGTAGGTGGGTAGGTGGGGTCCTCCATGTTCTTCACTTTGAATTATTTCCATCTTCATTCCTTTGTATTAATTTTGTGCATGCATATCTTCATGAAACCACTTCTATTTGTGATCAAATTCCTACAAAAATATATACAAGTTTTCAATTAATTTTTCTCAAATAAATATATGCACACAAATGAACGTTTTGTCCATATATGAAGATGAATATGTGACAATTTGGAATAATTTGAATTTTTGGTTTAAACAAGTTAAAATACCAAATATGATCATTTATTTAATTTAAATAGAATAAATATGGTGGTAAAAATATGCACATTTACATGCACATTAATACCCCAACACTTATCTTTTTATTCGTCCTTGAATAAAGAAAAAAAAACTAAGATAAATCCATTTTCGTAGGGAGCACGATTGCATTGAGCGTATGCAATAAGCCGTTAAACCTCTGGGTGTCCCCAGTAGGACGAGTGTTGTCTCGTGAGGGTTTTCAGCGGATACTACCCACAAAATCCAAATGCAAGATGAAAATATTTACAAATGAAGGATTTATTTTTAAATTGACACGAATAAGTTAAATATAGGTTTTGGTTATTATCTTGAAAATTTATGTCTTTTACTCGTCAAAATTTCCAACAAAAATCAAGTTATCATATCAAATAGACTATAGTTTAACTCATTGTTTTGGTTAATAACAAAGCGTAACTATGAAATGGATCCTTAGTTGATTATCAAAGTTTATCAAAGTGGTATTTTCATTTCTTTTCAATAACCAATCAAATCAACTAAGTAAAAATAGTGCTAGGATTTCAATTGCTTTCTCTCTCATTATTTGCAAGAAAAATTACACACCTAGCTCAGGTAAACTGAGGCCAGATATACCACCCATGCACTGCCTTTCGGACTTATGTGAGGGGAGTACAGAGCATGGCGAGTGCACACACTTTCGTGCATACACCTATCGACCGTAGGTGGTTTTTATTAAGTCTTTTTTTTAACATGTGTTCCATACATGCATAACCGTAAGGACTTTTAAATGAGTATGAAAGCACATAATCAAAAATTCCAAGTAATCACCCATGCATAACCGTGAGGACTTTTAAATGAGAGTGAATACTTGGTTGTTATCATTTTTTATTTTTATATATATATTTTTTTAAGAGAGAGAGAGTTTTGCAAAATCATCTTAGCACCATTTAACTTGGAAGACAAAAAAATGTTATATCCTTTACTTTAAATCAACCACTTTTTAAAACAAAGATTTTCAATTAGGATGTACTTCATAATTAACACGTATGAATTTTCCTATATACTAGTTAAACCATTGTTATTTGTAATCAAACTTCATTTTTATTTTTGTTAAGATAAATAAACTTTCAAAAATTTCAATTTAATAAGCCAAAACCATATATTTATCCTATAGTGTTTCTTTAAAAATAAATCAAAAGATGTTTTTGGGACTTTTTTTTAAAGAAAAGGCAAAAATAAACCATGAAAAAGAAAAAAAAATAAAGCTGAGTCTCCCCGTACACTTGATTTTGACTGTGTCCCCACAGTCAACCCAAGTGGAAGGAGGAAAAAATGAAATAAAAATCCTATATTTACATGAAAGATTATTATTTACAAGATATGAGGAAATATACAGTCAAAAAGTAAATGAAACGGTCTTCCAAAGACCGATTCATTTGTCTCGTCAAGTATGCGAGACAAAACTTAAGCTCGAAAAACCAAATCGTAAAAGATTTCGAAGTTGATTGTCGATTTGGAAAAACGAATTTTGTTTTATTAAAAATTGAACAAGTTGTTTTGTTTTCAATGATTTTTGGGGTTGATAAAACAATTGATTGAAATTCACATTTATTTTCACTAAATTGAAATTGAAGTTTATCATTGAAAACTTCTTCCAAATTATCGGTTTCAAAGTCAAAATGGTGATCGAAATCTTCCCCATCAGAATTTAATGACTCATTTTCGAAAAGTCCATAAAACTCGTGTTCGTTAAATTCATCTTCCTTCGTTGGATTATCAACAACTTCATCGCATGTATCCATTTCAAAATCCAAAGTTGTTGTATTCAAATTTTCAGAAAAAGGAAGATCGAAATTTAAATCGAGTTTCTCACCTTCAAAAGAATTGAAATCCAACACAATTACCGTCTTTTCAACAACTTCGTTCAGATCATCATTTTCAGTTTCAAAAGTTGTTGTTTGAAAATCATCGATTTGGGTAAAAGATGGATTATCACTTGACTCGTCACAAGTTGAAATTTGACTTTGTTTTTCACGTTGTTTCATGTATGTTTCAAACAACAAATCCGTGTGATCATCGTAAACTTCATTCATTTGCTCAACAAAATCCAATTTATAGTTATTAACTTGAGAATTTTCAATTTGGATTTGTTGAGAACAAAAATTGTCAATTTCGATAAACGGTAGATTATTATTTGATTCTTCGCAAGTTGAGATTTGATTATGATTTTCACGAAAGGTTTTGTATTTTTCAAGTAATAAATCCCCGTTATCTTTTTCCATTTGGTCAATAAAATCAAATTCATGATTATTAATTTGAAAATTTTCATTTTGAATTTGTTGACAACCAAAGGTTTCAATCATATCGCTATTGAAACTATTCCCACTGCCAAAATTATTTGAAAATCTGTTCACATTTTCGTCTTGATTTTGATATTCATTTTGAAGCTCGAAATTGAATTGGCATGGGTTACACTCGAAATCATTTGAATTTTGAAGTGAATTCAAATTTTGATTTTTTTTGTCTTGAACTATTGCATAAATATGAGTTACACAATTTGTTTACACTTTGATTTTGTTGTGTAGAGAGTTCAAGTAAAGATGAAATGCTATTTTCGAGATTTGAGGATTGATCATTGTTTTGAAAAATTTGTTGTTCGAAATTTGAATCGTTTAAACAATAGTTGGTGTTAAAATATCCATACGAATTTGGAGTGAAATCGTATGGATTATACCGATTTTCACAACTATCGTAAAACTCACGTAAGTGGGGAAACTCGGACATTTTCAAGATTTTTTTTTTTGGTTTTTTTTTATATAGAAAAATATTTACAAGTAGAATTTATTTTTCAAAATGGAAATTGATTTTTGTTTTTTTTTGAATTTTCAATTTTTTTTGGCTTTTGAAAATATTTTATAATTTTTTTTGGATTTTTGTTTTTCTAATTTTTTTGGATTTTTGAAATTTCAAAGGAAAAGGATTTAAAAATTTCAAAGAAAAAGAAAAGGAATATTTAAAAAAAAATTAGTTTTGGATTTTGAAATTTTTTGTTTTTTTTAAACATGCATGAACAAATGCAACTAAATGAATGCAAGGGTTAATTACAAATGATTTATCCTAAGTAAACCCAAAATTGTATATTCACAAATTGTCTTAGATAAACAAGATAGTTCTCAGCCAGGTAACGGGCAGGATTTATCGATGCACCACGAATTACCGTAGCAATGCAGCCGAAGGTTTAAGTACCTTCAGAGGAACAACCACTATAATATTTACGAATCACCGTAATATTTATAAATGGTTATTACTCTGCCGTAGCCTAGACACCAAGAAATTAAATTGTTCAAAAAAGACAAATTGTCAATATACAATTAAGTGTTATCGATGTCTAACCGTTATTATTAATCAAAATCTAAGATGAAATGCAGAACGGAAACTAAACGTGTATTAACAATGCAACTACGAATGAATTTTTTTTATTTTTTAAAATGCAAATGCAAGCAACCAAAAATTCAATTCAAATAAAAGTAGAAATGAAAGCAGAATTTTTTAGCAAGCAGAGCAATTTATTTTGGCTAGCTAAGGAAGCAATTTTCAGCAAGCTATTCTTCCTTTATTTCCTGCTTTGGCAACCTGAAAATTAAAAACTAAGATATATACAATTTTTTTTTTTTGGTTTTTTTTGAAAGGAAACTTGAATGTAGGGTTTTACTTAAAAAAAAATTCAGAAGAAAACCAACAAAAACAAATAAAACAAAATTAAAATTGTTTTTTTTATATATATATATCAAAAGAAGAAAATCAAAGCAAGTGAAAAACTAAAAAAAATCTTTTTCTTTTTGGATTCAAATTAAAACGAAAGTTGAAATCAATTCAACTTCACCCAAATCACAAATTATTATTTTTCTTTTAAATGAAGGTTCAAACAAAACACACACTCACTCACCTACTAAAAAAAAAATATCCAAACTAAATCTCTCAACCCAACTCGTATAACCCAAACCCAAAGCCCATTATCCTCTTTAATCTAAACCCGCAGTTCAAACAAATAAATAAAAAATTTGCTTTCCTTGCTGTTTGATTATCACCGCTGTTATTTCAAGTTCGCCCCCCTTTTTTTTGGGAAATCAGATTCAGTTCACGCAAATTCAAGTATGAAATTGCAAAATCAAATTATGCCGTTCGAGAGTTGCTCGAGGAATAAGGAGGGTTCGTTGATGGTACTCGTCGATTAGGTCGATGAGGTTGTGGTGGGTTTTGGTTACGCAAGTTTCGGCGGTTAAGACAGAGGCAAGGGGGTGTTGAATGGCAGGGATTTTGATGTTCAGGTTGCGGGTCCGAGCAAATTAGGGCTAGGGCTACTTGTATGATGGTGAAGTAGTTGCCGTGGGTAGGGGATTTTAGGCGATTGACGATTATGAAGTGGAATGGGAATGGCGATTGATGAAAGTTGTGATGGAGATGTCGAATGTTGAGGTGGCTACAGTTTAGTTTGTCTAATAGCAGTGGTTTGCTTGAGGAGTAGCTTGATGTCTGATGCTAGAAGTGGATGGTATGGTTGTGTGTTGACAGCAAGGACGCTGTTAAGGTGATGGTGGTAGGAGTGTAAGTATTGAGGCAATGTAACAGTGGACTTGTGAGGTAGGTTGGAGTTTGAAGTGACTGTGAAGCATGGAGGGGCAGTTTCAAGTGATATGTATATGGAGTAGAAACAGGGGAGGCAGTATGGTATTTGGTGTGGCACAGTGAGTGGTGAAGGCTTACTGTATGGTTTGCAGTATGACTGGGAGGTTGAAAGTGATTGAGATGTAGGTGGAAATTGATTTGTGGTCGGGGTCTTGTAACTGCTATGTTAGTTGATGGGTTGATGTTAGTTGAAGTTTATGAGACTGTTAAGGTGATGGCGGTAGGAGATGCAATATGGCTAGTTGTTTGTGATGGCTTGGAATGTTTGTTGCTGTCGTGCACTAGAAGGAAGCAGTAATGGGATTTGAAGCAGACGTGTGGTTGAAGTTCGATTCGTGTTGTGGTCTGGGTTTTGTGGTCAAGGTGGTTGATGGCAGAGGTTGGGTGATGCAGTGGAATGGTTGTAAGAGGTTGGGTTAATGGCAGAAGTTTGATTATTTGGGTAGGAAGAGGATTGGCGTGTTACTATTGCGAATGAAGCAGGGGGTGACAGAAAGAGTTGTGTGTGAAGCTTGCCGATGTGGGATGTTGGAAGAATGTGGGCAGTTTCTTGTTTTTGTAACAGAGGAGCAGAGTTTGGTTGAAGTCTGTTGTTTCAGGTTGGTGGTTAGATGAAGTGATAATGGAATGGTATGCAAATGCAATGTAAACACAGTGGTATGCTTGTTTGGTGATAGAAGAGTGTAGGCTGTGGTGAAATGGTTTGTTTGTGGTAAGATTTGAAGTGGAAAGAAGTGGTTGATGGTGCTAATGTGTAGCAATGGCTATTGTCGGGTTTGGGTGAATGGATGGGTGGAAGGAGTTATAGTGCAATGTGATGTAACTTGAAGTTGCTGATGACAGGGGTAGTGAAGTATTGGCAGGGCAATTGTGTTGCTTGCTGTTTGAAGGAGTTATGTAGTGGGAGATGTTGTGATAGCAGCAGTTTGCAGGGGGTGAGGGAGTGAGACAGTAACTGTAAATAAAAAAGAAAAAACAGAGATGTATACTGTACAATGTAAACTGAAACAGAAAAAAAAAATGGAATGAAAATTTCCTTTTCTTTTTCAATTGAGATTGCCTGAATGTTTTAAAAAAAAAAAATAGAAATGAAAATTGTAAATGCAAGAAGAAAACAAATGGAACAACTACACTCACACAACTTAAATGCACACAAAACAAACACTCAAACAAAAATCAAACAACAAACACACAACAATTTTTTTTTTTAAATGCAAACACACAAAATAAAAACACGCAAAAATCAAAAGAAAATAATTCGAAGAATAGAAAATCAAAATCAAAACAATTTCCCGGCAACAGCGCCAAAAACTTGTTCGGACGACGGAAATTCTATCGTTTAGAAAACCGTCGAACGAATTAAAATTAAAAATAACCGCAAGCGCACGGTGTACGAATGTAGCACGTGGCGAATACGGGTCGATCCGCAGGGAATTGATGATTTTAAAAATCTATTCAATCAAATTAAACCAATCTTAAAGAGAATGTTAAACTAGAAAAGAAGAAAAACAAGCAAAAGAAAATTGATAAAAACATGAGTGTTAAGACAATTTAGAGGCAATTTCCACTCTCTAGATCACATAAATCAATAAAATGAAGTTATGATCTCTCTTTTCTTGTCATTAGTGAATTAGTTGATGTGCTTATCATAAGTATGGTATATTTGTGCTATTAATTAGCTCAATATAAACCATCAAACTATAACACAACCACTAATACACTTTTAAATCTCATAAAATATGACAAGAAAGTTGAAAGCAAAATGTATTTTAAGCATGGCCTATTAACTATTAATTAGAAATATAAGCCATCAAATTTTAATTTCAACAAATACTTCTTTGCCATAATCATATGTAGATGAAGAGGCAATTTGTGTTTTGTTTGACTAAGCATAGCCTATTTGTTATAAACAACATAGACTATCAAATCAAAGCTAAAAAACATCATTAAACCACTTCAATCATTCTCATTAAGCACAAAAAGAGAGCATAAACATCAAATTAAGTTGAAGCTACATGATTAGAGAGCTTCATTACCCCTAAATTGAAGGGGTTTAGCCTCTCATATTTGTTATCATATGAACAAATGTAGCTTGCAACATAAGAGAAAAAGAAAAGAAAAAGAGAGAAAAGTGAAATGGAAAACTATTCTAATTGCATAAAGGAAAATCTACACTACTTGCATAAAAGGAAATGAACATGTAATTAAAAAGAAACAATAATTAACATTGCATAAAAAAAGAATTACATAAGAGAAGAAATGGCTAAGTAGCCATGGAAAGAAAGAGAGATTTAATTTATTTTCTAAACTAAAACTAACTAACTAAGAGGAAGATGGCTACATGAAACAAAAGGGGTATTTATACAAGTGTTAAAACCCTAATTCATTTTTTTGGAGAATGCCCAAAATGCCCCTTAGGAAGTGTGGAGGCCAAGTAATCATTAACATGTCTTAATCTCCCATTAAGTGTACATGAAGCCATTAACTCCAAAAGCATGTGCATTAGCCTTTAATTTGTACATTAAGGTAGGTGGGTAGGTGGGGTCCTCCATGTTCTTCACTTTGAATTATTTCCATCTTCATTCCTTTGTATTAATTTTGTGCATGCATATCTTCATGAAACCACTTCTATTTGTGATCAAGTTCCTACAAAAATATTTATAAGTTTTCAATTAATTTTTCTCAAAGAAATATATGCACACAAATGACCGTTTTGTCCATATATGAAGAAGAATATGTGACAATTTGGAATAATTTGAATTTTTGGTTTAAACAAGTTAAAATACCCAATATGATCATTTATTTAATTTAAATAGAATAAATATGGTGGTAAAAATATGCACATTTACATTCACATCAGGTACCGCCCGTCACAGTACGTGGCCTAGATCACCGTACCGAGGATTACTCCCAATCCCCTGCAACACAAAGCCGGACCCATTCCTTACTGAACAGTTTCGAATAAGACAACCCCGACGGTTGTAGCTATTCAACCGTCCACACAGCCGAAATAAAAGGGACCTCTAGACAGGGGTAAATCTTACTCTCCAGTGGGTGCGACCCACGAAGCCTTGCTGCACCTCCCCTGTTTTAGCCATTCCCGGTTGATGAGGCTTGAGGTTACGATTACCTTTATAGGACATATCACTTAGAATGCTCATCGTCCCCCTGTCGATGTTCTGAAAGCATTCAATCCATACAAGTTCGTTCCGGGTTCGAACGAAACCGAAGGCATTATCTCGTTACCCTCATTTTGGAATCACCCTCAGAGTTAACGACAATAACCCTTGCACTCTAAATCACCATCTCGAATCTATAAGTACTATTCCGTCAAACTCATTACGGAATCACCCATAGAGTTATACTGACGTATAGCCCTTACACCTCGGGTCTTCACAAAGCTCCACTTTGACTCACGACCTAATGTTATTTGGAATCGATGTGGTTTTCGGATATCCAAATATGGAGAACCGATCCCGGTCTCATCGAAATCCAAAGCGTGTCTTTTAGGTTCAAGTTGTTTTAAAGGTTTTAAAACAATTAAATTCAACTATCTATATATACACAGAATAGATAATTCACAGGCCACAATTGATAATCAACATTATCAAATAACAGGTAATTCATATAATCCATATCATAATAGATAATCCATATATCAACATTCCAAATTGATAATCACAATTCAACCAAGCATTCATATCACACAACCATACTTATCTCATTACTGAGATCACACAACATTCAAGACAATCAATGTCATCCAATCATACATAAGCAACGATTCAACTCATACCAATATAATTAATTTAAACTGAATTAAATTAACTATCTCTAATTAATTTAAAGTGAATTAAATTAATTACCTAATCACTTAATTAATTTAAAATTAATTAAATTAATTACCTCATCAAAATAAATCTTGCTTAAATAACCATTAATCAAATCAATTAATTAATCATAATCAACCTTGGTTAGTAATTAATCCTTAATTATTTTCATTAATCATATCAATTAATGAACATTACTTAATTACTTTTAGTTACTTTATACATTCATTGATTTACTACACCAAGTAATAAACCTTTAATTACTTTAACAAGTAATTTACCTATAAAAAAAATTACTTTCCAATCAGTAATTTACCTATTACTTTCCAATCAGTAATTTACCTAACTCAATTACCTCTGTAATTTATCAATTAATTATCTTAAGTAATTAACCTTATCAAAACTTTATTTAGTAAACATACTTAACTATTTATCAAATGAGCATATTTAATTAATTAACAAATTAATTAATTACTTAATTTTAATCATCTCACAAAGCAAAATTGAGTAATTCATCCCTAATTACTCATTAACCCAAATTAATCTTCAATTATCAGATTAATTATCTCCAACTATTAATTAATAAACCTTAATTATTAATCAATCTTTTAATAAAAAGTAATTAATCACTAATTACTTTTATAGTTAAACTTAATTAACTAATAAATCAACTCTTAATCATTAATTAATAAACTTAATTATTAATTAATAATCTTAATTACAAATTAATTAACCTAAATAAAAACAGTTAATTAATTCTTAATTAACTTTCATTATAAATTAATAACCTTAATTATTAATTAAGAAAACCCAATTAAAACTTAATAAAACCTTTATTAATTTATTAATTTTAATTAACTCTTAATTACTTAAATAACTATGTAATTACATCTTAATTAATCATTAATCATTAATAAAATCATCATTTTAATTAATAGTTAATTAAATAATTAATTATACTTAATTAATCACTTAATTTACCCCTTTTTAAAATAATAATTAAATAAATGAATTAACTTTAAATTCTTTAATTAATCAACTAAATACAAATTATTAATACTTAATTAATTATTTAAGATAAAATATTATCTTAAATAAATCTTGAAACCTTATTTAACTTAATTAATTAATTAAATTGTAAAGAAATCATTAATTACCTATCTTTAATTTATTATTTAACAATCATTAATTACAAGTTCAAAAATTACTTAAACATTTAATTGTTAAATAATAATCATTTATGAATTTCCTATTTTATATTTCCAAAGTAAGTTTTGAAAATAGCATTAAAAATTTAAAACATTCATACAAATACTTTTATAACAACAAATAAATTTAAAGGATGAATTTTAATTTATCTTAAACAATTTAAGATTTTAAACTTACTTATTTTAAATTCAAATTTTGTTAAGTATATTCATTATGATTCAACCTACATACATGAATCTAAGAAAACAAGCACAACTTCCTTTCATACAAATACTTTTATAAAAACTGTTTAAATTTTTAATTTTAAAACTGTTAAACTAACAGTTAACACTACACCTATATGCCCAGATTAACATAGGTATAAACCCGAGCCACAATCAAAAATGCTCGAGTTTTCCCCCGAGTCATCTCCCCTCCTTCCCGAGCTACTTCCAGAAACACAAACAAAACAAAACCCAAATGTTCAGACACCCACCCCTCTCTCGTGCACCTGCACCGGTGCCATCACCACCGCCGATTAACGGCGACTTCACCGACAAGTCATCCCACCTCTCCACAGGCATCCACGACCATCAAAACCCTAACATCTATCCTAATTCAAAATCGAGCACTCATTGTCGAATAGAACCCCTAACACCCTCATCAGTAAACCCAAAATCATCACCTCTGATCATCATTAGGCACCATATCTCCGGCCATAGATCACTGATCCACCATGCATTCTCCTCCCCAAAAATCACACCATTCGATGCAAGTTTGGGGTTGCAGTCATCAATTAACAACAGACCCCAAAAACTAGGTTAAAAATTTAATTTGAGCAAATTCCAAACTTCTCAGTGATTTAAAAATTCATAAACCATTTTTATAATTCTCACTGACGCATCACCTAACTCCAAGAAGAATTCCAAGCAATTCAAATGCAAGGATCATTAGTTACAGATCAAAACCAAGTTTGCAGTAAAAACCCAAATACTCCCTCACTACAAATTTTAAAATTTTAAACTTCTTTCCAAAATTCATACTTTCAAATTTCAATCTAGATTATATAGTTATTTCATCAAATAATGATATTTGGTTTCAACATTTGATAATAGATTGTTTGCAGCATTTTTGATTTCCAGGTACCTCTCAAACCAGAGACTAACTTTTATTCTATTTTTTTTTTCCTTTCACAGTTTATACTAACCTGTTTAGTTTGAAACTGTGATTTAACAATTTTTGAATGGATTGTTTGAACATTTAGTCTTTGTCTCAGGTTCAAAAGGAAAAAAACAGAGAAGAAAGAAAAATAAAATGACATGCACAGATTCAACATATAAACTCGTCTGCATATCAATTTCAACACAGAAACACTTATTTGTATATAACATAAACATCATCTCAAAAATTATGCAACATTAAAATATTATTTAAATTTTGAAGAATGTTCACTCACCTCAAATTAGAAGTGCAGAGTTTTGAAGATGACTGGAAATTGCAAAAGAATTTGAACTTGAAGTTGAAGCCATTGAAACAGAGATGCCTCATGTTTGCATTTGAAAAACTGGGAAACATTTGAGCTTGAAACTTAAGAAACTGAAGCCTTGATCAGATTTTCTTGCATGCATTTGAATATTTGGTGCAGACACTTAAGTTTGAAGCTTTTTAAAACTGGAACTTTGCATGCATTTGAAGCTTTGAGGCAGATACATGAGTTTGAGAAATTAGATGTAGATCTTTGATTTTGAATCTGCAGACTTTGATCTTCTAAATGTGTTTGGGTTTTGGAGAGTGTATGCAAATGATTTAATCATTTTGCTTCAGATTTAAAACTTGAGGATTGTTTCAGGCATTGCTCACATAAATGGTTTGAGCATTGATCTGAAAACAATGTTTACATGCATTTAATTGAAAACAGAATGGTTTCAGATTTGCAGTTTGAAAAAAACTACAAACTTTGAAAATTTTAAGGTAGATATTAAATTGAAAAGGGTTTTGATTTGAGGACACTGCAGGTTTTGATCACAGGGAAGGGTTTGAGGAAGTTCCAGATTTTGGTTTTAAAAGTTTTCGTTTGAATATTTTCTGGTTTTGGGGAGTAGAAGTTTGCATGAAGATTTAGTTTTCTTTTAAGCATGATCCAAGATTTTAAAGAAGAAAGAATGATGAGAAAGAATGTTTAAATAGGAAAATTTCAGATTTTAATAAAAAGAAAAGAAAATACAAATATTAAGACACTTGTCTCTTTTTCCATAAAAGGTTGTAACACTTGTTATCATAATGTTTAAGAAATGAACATTTGTCAATATTAATTTCTATTCTAATTTTAAAGAAATTTAAAAGCATTTAAAAATTATTCTCCTAATTACTAATGTGTTTCTTAAATTTAAAAATACTTTTCTAATTAAATTTCAAGTAAACAAATACATTTATAAAATTTACACATGTTTGCTAAATTTATATAAAATACAATCTTTGAAAAGAACATAAAATAGAATCAATGATAATCTAAATAAAATTACAAATATTGCAATCTTATTTTTAAAAATGCTATTTCAAAAGCCTTACATTTATTTTATTAAATAAATGTAAATCAAATTTCTATAGATAAATTTTTATAAAAAGAAATAAAACAAAATCTTATTTTTAATTAAAAACATTATCTATATATTTTAAAAACCAAATTATATTATTTTAAGATGCATGTATATCTTTGAATTCAAATATATATTCATTTCAAAGTCAAATTTAAAATCAAATCTAAAATAAATTTAAATCAATATAAACATCTATTTTAAAATAAGCTTATTATTATTTTCAAATAATATATCCTATTTAAAAATCAATTTAAATTACACAGATCTAAATATACAGATATAAATGCATTTTAACACTCATATAAATTTTGAAAACAAAATACCAATTTAAAATTTCATCTACACAAATAAAATAATTAATCTTAATATAAAACCAATTTATAACCAAAATTAAAACATTACTTGATTAATTATCTTTGAAAATAACAATTTATCAATTCAAATAATTTTAAATAAAGAGATTACCAGCATTTTAAACTCCTGGAAATTCCGGGATATTACAGCTAAGAAACAAAATCTAAACTCAAACAATCTCTCAAAACAAATCTGAAACAAATCTGAAATGCAACCCTGTAAATCAATTGTTCTCAGACCTGAAACCTAGTTCAAACCAATCTACAATGATTCTTCAAACCTGTAATCTCTTTCAAGAATGCATGCAAGTAAATCTGGAGTATATCAAAGCAAAGTTTCCAAAGCCAAGGCAATGGTTTTCAAGTTTTCAAAGCTAGCATTTCAGTTTTCAAAGCAAGTTTTTCAGTTTCAAAACTGATGTAGTTTAAAGCTTTTTGTTTTTTTTCTCAAAGCTCCGCCTCTTTAAATAGGTAAGTAAACTTTTTCTCTAAGTTTAACAGTACTATATTTTGAGGCATGCTTGAAGTCAAGATTGTAGAAATAATTTCATGCATGAATGATCTGTTGCATGTATAAAAGTATAATAGAATATTTGTGTACCTCTGAAAAAATGGATTGACATATTTCTGTTGTGTCACAGGATCAATATCACTCAAAGAAGATTTATATCTCACTATCTAAACAGTTTCATGTTATGATCTTAAAATGAAATTTGTTTGTTTCCCCTAATTCAACTCAACAAAACAGTTTAAATTCAAACTTTCTGTTCAAAAAAATGTACAGGCTCTCTGTTATTTTCAAAATAAAAGGGAGTAATCTTTTGTTAAAAATATCTATATCTATATATATAGTTGAATCTGAAGCATGTGAAATTTATACGGATATGATGAAATAATGTATGCATGAATAATTCTTTTCTGAAATTTGTTTGAATCTGTATATATATATAAGAATGCTTATGACTGTTTATATCTTGTCTCTGTTATAATCAGAGCTTCAAACCTCCAAACAGAACTCCTGTCTTCCTTTTGAAATCTATTTACATTTTGATTCCTGAGGGCAAAAGTTTTAAAGTAAGGTAACATCATTTATAAAATGATTTTGAATTTAATAATTAAGAATTATCTCTACAACAAAAGTTACAGTAAAACTTTGAAAATTTAGAGCAAAATCAAACATCTTGATTTCATGTTTGGAATCCATAATCGGGTTTGTAATTATAAATCATGAATTTTAATATAGATTTCGTGATTTTTTAGAATGGTAATTGCCAGAGAATCTGGGATAGTTTGATTTTTGGAATTTCGGCATTTGCCATCGATCTGCGATGTGTTGAAGCCCGATCTTGTTGTCAGAGGAAGAGGAAGGGTTGACGAATCGGGGAAAATTGTTCGATGATTTAATTAGTCACCGAGGCAATGGCGATGGGTGGAGTTAGGGTTTAGATCCTATTTTGGTTGGCTACGGGTTTGAGGTGGGTTTGATGTCGATAAAGCATCGGACTTCGTAAGGGTGGTTGGAGTGGAAGCCTTAGTCTTTGGCAAAAATATGGCCAGGACGATAGGGTTTCTGGCACCGGTGGTGGGAAGGCGAGAGTGTTTAGATGACCAGTTTCGTCACTAAGTCCTCGACATGTTCGTTTTTGATACCGTGGCATTTTTCTTTGATCTGGGTAGCATGATGGATCGGGGAGGTCAGTGGCGATGTGTGGAAGGTAGCGATGGGGATCAGAGTGCCGTCGATGACTGTGCACGTGCATGCGAGGTCGCGGTGTGTCAGTATTGGTATTGGAGTTTCTTTAGGTTGACGCTTGTGTAAAGGATGGGAATACTGGAGTGATGCTTCATGTTGTTGCGGGATAGTTTATTTTTACAGTTGTAAGTTTGAAAGTATAAGATTTTAAGAAGAGGAGGAAGGATCTCGGGATTAAGTTGAAGGATCTCGTGTATCTGTTTGAACTAAACCAGGATTTTCCTCCAAAAGTTGTGTGGTCCTCAAGTTTTTAGTTGAACTAGTTAAGTTTAAATTTAACTATCTTTGAAACTATTTTAAGGAAAAATTGATTTATTAATGTTTGATAATTAAAGTTGAGAGAAAATTATATTTAAGTTAATACTTATTTATAATCTTAATTAAGCGATGTGATTAAGGTCAATTAATTAAGATTAATTAATCAATGTAGTTAATTTAAGTTAGTTAATTAGGCTAAATTGATCAATGTAATTAAGGCGGATTGACTGATTAAGTAAGATAATTAGTAAGTGTAATTAACTAAATATTAAGTAATTAAGGATTAATTAAGATTTATTTAAGGATATGTTGGTTAATTAAGAATGGTTAATTTATTTAATAAAAATGGTTTGTAATTAACCTAAGTTAAATAACTAATTCATAGAAAATAATTAAGAAAGGATTACTCAGTGTAATTAAGTAAATGATTCATTAATGTATATAATTAAAGGATTGTTATCCTGAATGTGATTAATTTTGAGAGTAATTCATGGAAGGGATTAGAGGATCATAAATTAATTGCGGAGAGTAATTAAAGTGAATGATTAAAGAATAATTAATTTGTGTAAATAATTTAGGGCTAATTCTTAATGAAATTGTAGAATATTTAAATCAAGGATGATTAATTGAGATGGATGATTTGAGAATGATATATAAACTGGGGTGTGATTAATTAATATTAAGTAAGCAGGGTTTAGATAATCTAAGTGATTAAAGTTGGTAATTAATTTAATTAGAGATTAAGTAAATTAATTAAGAAATATTTATATATTAAATATTGCTTATCATGGTTGAATGATATTGGATGACTTGGGTTTTGAATATCCTTGATGTAATATATGATGTACTATGACATGATATGATGGATTGAACAATGATATTGTAGGGTTATTTATCGATAATGCATTGCTGTGAGAATTATGATACCCTACCTTTAAATTAATTGTATTCACTTAAACTGTATTTAAGATGGTATTACGTTCGAAGAGACCGGAGTCAGGTATTAGTAAATACCTAAAACCACTTTGAATTCTTTATTAATTGGTATGTGAAATCAATAGGCTAGAATGGAAATATTTAAGTGAATTAGACCATTTAGTCTATGTTTGGTACTTAGAAATTGATGTGTGAAATAAGTGATGTCTTTAACAAATTGAGAATTTGTAAATCGATACGAGTTACCCCGGGTTTTAATTAATTCCATGTATTGGAAGTTCTTGATAGATGAGTTTACTCATGCTGGTTTCCAGCCTGACCCGGGTGTTACTTTGATTTAATGGTCGGGTCAGACCGAGTATTACATATTTTCAGGTAAGGACGTTTTGGAGCTCAGGAGGCGAGCTAGATGGTAGGATCGTATGGGGTATTTCCGCTGCGATATATTATATTTTATCTAGGACAGGTTCTTTTAAACTGTATAGTGTTGTGTAATGGTTGTAACTCTGATGTATAAAAATATAAGTGTAAAGATACAGTTCTTCTTTGTAAAACTATTATTTATGTGATACTATATTTTATTCGCTGCGAATGAGAGATTCTGAGTTTGAGTTTTCTGTTTCTTCTTCTTTCTCTTTCTTCTTTTTACTAACTATCTGTAATTTTCGAGATCGAAATTTCCGGGTCGTTACATTTATGGTTTCAAAGGTGTTATAATTTCCAAAGTGTTATGAATTCAAAAGCGTTATGATCTCGAAAGTGTTATAATTTTGAAAGTGTTACGATTCTGGAAGTGAATATTATTTAAAATGAATAATGATATCGAATTGATAATGTTTTGAAATGAATATGATATTTTGATATGAAGTATGAACTACGTGAAATGAAATGACCACCATGTGAAATAAGCGTTTGGTTATTAAAAAGACCGAGATTGGATATTGTCATACTCTTTGCCAAAATCGAAAACCACTTTAACAACTGTGTACATAGTAGAGATCCAGAAGTGGCAGGATGGTTTGGCCATGATTCTATATGAGGTTTTGGCGTAGCCCTGACTCCCATAAGTCAGCTTGATGTGGTTAAAACAGGAGCTATACCGTACTAAGTGGGGTCATTCCTTCGATCGGGCACATTTCTTCGATACCATTCTATTTCTTTTGTGATTTGATTGGGTGCATCTTTGATTTAGGAGTATTTCTCATGGTGGGAGGTAGTAGCTACTATGCGTTACCACCAGTCCGGGAGTACAATTGGTATATCTACCCTGGCATTGCCTCGCGTGCCTTGTCACATGCCCTATCACGCCTTCTAAAAGTTTGGTTTGTGTCGTACCTACGGAGTGCTCTTTGATAGCCCACTTGTGAGTGGAGTTTACAGTATTTGTATAAACTACGACATTATATAAAATGTGTCAAGCGGGATATGGGTAACGCCTTAACGCTATTTTAATAGTTTACTTTAATATGGACATTATTATAATAGCGTTCATTACTACATAGTAGATAGTTCCACGGATCCTTATAGGATGGGAATCCCAAGCATCCTTTAAGTAATTTTGTATTTCAGTTGACATTTCACTTGAGTTGAATTTACTGATATAAGAATGTTAATCCTGACTCGAGCGTTTTGTATTTTTCTTTATGCTCGGTCAAACTGAGTGTTACAGCCTTTGAGACTCACCTTTCAAGATTGGACTTTTGTTTGAAGATCTATTCAGCTTTCAGTTATTTCAGTTTATTCCAGTCATTTATGTTCAGACTATTCATTTGCTTATGTATTAAAGATTCATTTGTATTTGAGATTCTATAGTTTTTTTTAAACTCTGATGTTTTATAGTAGCTTCATCAACTACTATTTATCTATTCCGTTGCTTATTGTTCTAACTCTATGTCTGTGATTCTGTGATTATTTATTTACTGTATATGTTGAGTTTTGCCAAATATAAATTAACAATCTGTTGTTTTGAGCAATTCAAGTCTGATGTGTGTTTGTGAATGGTTTGAAATAGCGGGTCGTTACAGGCTACCAAGTAATTATATCTGTTGAAATAGAATTTGCCTTCTTCCAAATATTAAAGTACTGACCCAGTCTTTGTTGAGGCCCAAGCAAAGAGTTGAACCCATGTAAATAGCAACTACAGCAAATGAAGATGTGCACTTATGTTTAAGTTCAAATATTAATAATATAAGTTCATCTATTTACCGAGGGGAAAGGAAACTTTTAAGGATAAATTTGTTAAAAAATTAGACAGTAGGATATGCGCGTTATTATTTTTTATTTTGAGGACAAACCCAAGTCCATCCGAGACTTAAACTATTCATTTTTCCTCTGCCATTCTAGTTCATTACATTTGTCTGTCTTTCTCGTTTTCAAATACTTGGTCAAGTCATTCTCAAAACATAATTCACACTAGCAATGGCGTCTAAAATCAGAAACAAATCATCATCTCCAACAGAGTAGCAAACATAATACACGATGAACAACAACAACAATTTTAACAGCAACCCAAAATCGCGGAGTCAAAAACCTAACTCCGCTTGAAATTCAACAGCAAAACCCAACTACATCTACCAAAAATTTATTGGCAATAGCAATTCAACAACAATTCCCAACTGGAGAAACATGAAATCTAGCTCAGAATGGTCCAAAATCGCAATCGAGCAAGTAAAACCTAGAAAGAAAAAATTATGAGCACAACCAGTTGAACAAGAAGCACAACACTAGAAAAAAGAACAAAGAGAAGACATGAACAACCTTTAAAAGATGAAAATCAATCAAAAATGATAGAAAATTTACAGGAAAAAATAACTAATACTATAAAATCAAGTATAACAAATTTAATGTAGTTGTATTGTAATATCATCGAATTTTTTTAATAGATAAATGAAGAAAATAGGCAATAACAAATAGTTTTTGAAAAAGAAAATGAAGAGCAACTCAAAGTTAGAAACAAGAACTAAGAGAAAAAATGAAAAATATCAAAAGGATAGAAAAAGAAAAACTAAAAAAACAGTTCAAGCGATGAATTATACTTTCAAGTTATAAAAATGATAATAACAATATCATATTATTAAACATATACGCTGATGGTATCGAATTTTTGAAATAGGAAAAGGCAAGAAAAGGAAAGGAAAAGAAAAATTTGTTGAAGAAGTTGAAGAGCAAGAAATAAATTCGATAAATTACAAATAGTATCACTTTATAACATATTATTTTTGAAAAAATGGTATTTACAGTATGTTTGTTTGAAGTTAATGGTTTATAGTTGTTGAAATTGTCTTCAGTATAGTTTGTAGAAAAAGCGATACCAACGTATAACAAAAATGATACCTACTTTCTGTTTGTTTGAAGACAGCTTTTCAAATTTAGAAACTATTGTAATTATAATTTGTAGCAAAAACGATACAATTATAACTCAAAATAGATACCTATAGTTTGCATGTCTAAAGTTAATAATTATGAATTTTACAAATTGTTTCCACTGTTATTTTTAACAAAAATGATACCTATTGTCTGTTTTGAATGGAGTTGAAACCTTCTAATTTTATAAAAAAATTTCCATGTCATATGTAGCAAAAATGACACTAATATCTTACCAAGATGATACCAATAATCAGTTTGTTTGAAATTTGCACTTCGTACTTTGACAAATTGTTTTCATTACTGATACCATTATTATTCAAAAATGATTCTAATAGTCTGTATGTTTAAAGTTAATGATTTGGAATTTTACAAATTATTTCACCATCACTTTTAACAAAAAATGATACTTCTAATTTTATAAATTATTTTCCATGTCATTTGTAGGAAAACTAATATCAGTATATTGCAAAAATAATACCAATAACCTATATGTTTGAATTTTATACTTTGTTCTTTTATAAATCGTTTCATTGTCATTTGTATTAAATTCGATACCATTATATTGCAACAATGATACCCCTTATATGTTTGTTTGAAGTTGGTGCTTTGCAGTATTAGAACTTATTTCCACTACTGCTTGTAATGAAACTGATATTAACATAAACCAAAAATGGTAACTATGGCCTGTTTGGTTGAAGTTAATGCTTTGGAACTTTAGAAATCATCTTCACTGCAATTTATAACAAAACTAATACCAATATATAACAAAAATGATACCTATAGCATGTTCGTTCGAAGTTAGTGCTTGTAATGCTAAACATTGTTTTCGCTACTATGTATGTCAAAACTTGCACTAATATTTAAGAAAATGATACCTACAGTCTATTTGATTTTTTATTCATGCTTTGTAATTTAAAATTTCTTTTCACTGTCATTTACAATAAAAACTAACATCAATAAATTGCAATAATGATACCTGCTAATCAGTTAAATGCCACTTTTTTATACATACAGGATAATGATGATTTTGTCGACACCTGTCCTAAGAGCAAGAAAATGATATCTGAAGTAGTGAACTAAGAAACAAATGAAGAAAAAGCAATATGCGAAGAAATAAAATCTGACGCTGCATATAGATGTGTATTGCAACCAATATTCAAGATCATTGATTTGGTTAAAGAAAAGAATAGACTTATAAAAAAACAAATAGACATTCTGAATTAGACCCAGTTTTGCAACTTCTTCAACTTTTCTAAGAAAATAAGATTACAATGAAAGAATGCAAAAAACATCAACACAATTTGGATTCATTGTATAGCTGCTACTCAACAGAAACTGAAGCTTTCATATTTGGACAAGAAGAAATATTAGTGATTGCCACTGCTACTAGCCTACTGCTTGGTCTACCATTGGAAGGGAGGAATATAGAACCAACACCACAAACGACAAGTAAAACAATTGCAACAGAGTGCAAAGAATTCGCAACAAAAAAAATTTGGAAACTGTTCTTTCATCACAAGAAATGTGCTTGAAAAAAGATAAAACAGGAGATAGGAAAGAAGAAGAAAAAAATGATGAAGATTTGCCACTACTAAAAATAATGGAGATTTTACCAGTAATTTTCTTCCCCAACAACCAACAAAAATTAAGAGAAGAACTCTACCCCTTTTGATCAACTTCGAAAATTGCCCACAGTTTCTTGGCCAAAGACAATAGAGAAAAACTATAGTAAATTTATAAAGAAAATTATTCACAAGTCAAGGAATATATACGTATCCCTCATGCTTCCATCGATAGAATATGTTATTCAAAATATTATTATTGAATATATATTATTTCTAATAATCTTACTAATTTTTTTTAATATTTATAGTATTGCATTTGTGGGAAGATGAAGCTCATTTGACCAAGACGACAACCTAGTGGAAATTTACCAAGATTTGGGAGGGGGGATCTGCGTAAGCTAAAAGACACACTAGTAAAGCAATTTTCAGATAATGTAAAAGAGAGTGAGGTAAGTTAAAACTCTATCTTGCCTACATTCAACAATATTATTTCAATTCTACTTAAAATCAATTTTAGCACTATATGCTTTTACTATCATTTGTGTCTATATATAGTATCAGTTTTTACCTCTGCATAGTATCGGTTTAAATACTTAGTATAATTTTTGTCTCTGCATGGTATCAAATTCAACACCTGGTATCATTTTGTCTCTACTTAGTACCAGTTTCAATGCTTGGTATCATTTTTGTCTCTACCTAATATAAGATTTGCCTCAATATATATCAGTTTAGCTTTTGAATAGTATCAGTTTCAATACTTGGTATCATTTTTATCTCTGCATAGTATCACTTTTGCATTTGTATAGTATGTGTTTTGCTTCTGCATAGTATCGTTATAATACACTGTGACACTTGGCATCATTTTTATCTCTGCGTGGTATTGGATTTGCCTTTATATAGTATTAGTTTAGCTTCTGCATAATATCAGTTTCAATACTTTGTATCATTTTTGTCTCTGCATAGTATCAGTATGGCTTCTGTATGGTATCTGTTTTATTTCTTCGTAGTATCACTTGTAATATACTATGACACTTGGTATCATTTCTAACACTGCACGCTACCAGTTTATACCTTTGCGTAATATCAATTTCATAACTATTATTTTTCCTTCAATTAAAAAATCATATGTAATTATCAGTTATAGCATATTAGTTATAACACAATATCACAGCTTAAAACTAATATAAATTTTCCTACGAATTATACAAGTGAAAGAAATAACTGATATTCTTCCACATGAAGCAAGGCATCTTCAAAATCAACATTAAGAACAAAACAATTAAGCAACCAAGGAAAAGAAGAACAAGGAAAAAAAGAAAGCTTGAAGTAGCCGAACAAACTTTTGGATCATTTGGAGAAGATGTAAGCATTGGAGTCTTGCAAGTGCATATAAAATATTTGAAAGACAAAGCTAAAAAATAAAGAAGCAATTGGGAAAAAAGATGAGGTTAAAATCTGAGAAAGAATTTTTGAATTTGAAACAAAAACTGAGAGAAATGAAATCAAGGCTTCAAGAGAATAAAGAGAGAAATTTAAAGGCCAAAATAGAAAATCTGCACATAGTGGATGAACTTGACAATATATTATATCAACATACACTTGTAGAGACTGAAATACAAAACAAAAAAAAATCCATACTTGAAAATAGGAAGGGGAAATTGAAGACACAAATGATGAGCCATATGTAGAAAAAGTCCACATAGCAACTAAAATGAACGAAGATCCATATTTAGAAACGGAAGCCCAAAATGAAGAAAAGAGATCCTCAACTAAAAAGAATAAAGAAAAGAATGCAAAAGAAACTCAAAGTGTCAAGTAGAAACCGTACTTCTAATAAATCAAGATACACCTATAGAGATAGCGAAAGAAAATATAAATAAGACTAAAGCAAACAATGCAACGGATGAAAATCAAAAAAAGAAAACAATACCTGAAATAATTGAAGAAGAAAATGAAGAAACAATTATCGAGCCATATATAGAACATGTTCACTAAGAAATTGAAAAAGACAAGACATACATAGAGACAAAAACTATAACTTAAATGCATGAAAAAGTGCTCCCACCAAATCAAGATACACCTATTGTAAGGACCCGATTCTTCGACTTTCGAAAACTGACATCAATACGTTCACAGTATTAAATGCCGAGCAATCGAAGGACGGAAAACCAAACACTTAGGGTTTTAAGAAAAAGAAAAAGAAGAAAAAGACGGAAGGAGATAGGAAATAGGGAGAAAAGAAAATAAATAGAACGGAACAGAACAGAACAGAAAACAACAGAACAATATCAGAATCTCACAATTCGCAGCGGAACAACATATAATAAATAAATGAATAATCTTTAAACAAAGAACTATATCAGTTATTACAGTACATTACATTACATCATATCATCAGAGTGTACAACAACAAACATCAACAAACAGCAGAAAAGAAATACTATATACTACAAATACGCCAAGCCATCCAGCTTGCCTCCAGCAACTCCAGAATATCCTGATAAACCTTAACTCTTGACTGCCCGTGTGGAAATTGGTGGGCACCCAGAGTTTAGGAAGGAAAACAATAAACTCCGAGTCAGTCATGTGACTGGTGTGAGAACTCAAAACAGTTTATTTATCTTTAAAAATCAAAATAGAGGAATATTTTTAAAGTCAATTCGCAATGCTTTTAAAAATGAGACTACCATAAGGCCTCCCGCACACACACACATGCAAACGCAGAATCGGAGGAGATTTCTCCTTATGATAGTCAAAGATGCTTGATACGCATTAAAAAAACATTTGTTATTATTACTAGTGCATAGTGTAGGAAAATATTTCGCAGGTAGAATATAAATCTTAGCCAACATACGACCATTATCGTATGCCTACTATAGCTAACTATGTTCAATAGCAGGTTACCGCCACATTCCATAGCAGGTTATACAACTAAAACCGTACAAGTCTCGTATTGTTTCTTTGGATTTCAAACGAATGGTCAGGCCAAGGAACTTTCCATTGCCACATGAGAACGCCTCTGGAAGGACGTCCCCGAGAACCAAACCGGATCTCTGCCAACACAAGGCCGGGTCACCCCTAACTGGGTAACAACTGACACGAGTATGCCATCCCCCGGTCCTTTGGGACCTTTAACCGAGCGCTCGTCATCAACATCACACCATAATAATAAGTGTTTCAACATGAGTAAGTATCTGGGCTCCATACCATGATACCACCCTTTTCCATAAGGAAATGCACATACCCTAAAGGGAGCTACCCCTCATAACCTTGCCGCATCTTTCCTGTTTTGACCATTCCCGGGGTGTGAGGCTCGACGAAGTCTCGTCCACAAAAACATACTTTATACAAAAGCCATGCTTTGGGTCAACAAATGATCAAAGAAATGATCACCAAGATAGACGATCAAACAAATGATCCTATCACAAATGATCAACACAACGATCATTTCACACCAACATTCAGCATGTCACATTACCAAATTGGGAATATATCGCTGATAACCTTCAACTACATAACATCTGAGCTCGTACGTCTCAGAGAAGGGTGTTAAGCTAAAAGAATAAATTCTCCGCCACCAACAGAAATATATTTGAAAGAAATCGGCTATATATCTCAATTTGTAATGTCAGACATACAATCCATACAAGTCTGTTCCGGGCTCGAACAAAACCGAAGGCACTTCTTACGAAGCCCTTGCAATCCGGGTATTCACAATCCCGACCGAATTTCCCATCACTTAGGAAATCTCTATACCAGGAGCTACCCAGTGCAGAGACAATCGATAGGTCATCCTATCGCTTTTGCAAATACTCGGTCTTCAACACCGATCTTCAATGCAATTCACAACGACGTATCACATATTCGGAATGGGTTATACGACCCCATGGTATATTGCTATGGAATACGGACGTTTAATTTTACCCGAAATTTTCACTAACTCCAAACGACTCCAATCTAATTCCATAGCATAGTGCTCGTCCATACGATTCCAACGCAACTGGTTTCGTGCGTTTTCGACCTCGTATGAAAAAGATATGCAATTTCAAAGTTACACGAATTTTTTATTTATAAATTACAAAATTTTCTTTAAAATTTTAACCTTCATCTATTCAAAGCCGTAGGATCCTTCATCTTGCATCAAGACCGTGCGCTCCCCCCTCCTTCTTCTCTTCTCATTCACGTACAGGGACATACACGCGCATTGAACCCATTAGCTCTAAATTAGGTTTTAATTTTGCAACCTAATCACTAGCTTCTACCTCTATCAAGATACTCCATCTCGAAGAGCATGACAAGAACAACACTCGGCCAAGACAGCATGGAGCTCGGCCCCCTGTAGCTTCCAGAAAGTCGCACGCAACTGCAGGTCTTTGAGCTCCAACTGCCATCAATCCAAAGCACTAGAACGAAAACCCACCGTTGGATTCATAGCTCTCATTACGCTCTATAACTTCGTAGTTGAAGATTTCTTCTAATTGTTAGTGGATTTGAAGAAAACGAAGGGGGAAAAGGAGAAGATATCGGCCATTAATCATTTAGAACGGCGGCTGTAAAGGTTTAGGGTTAGGTTTTTTATTTTTATTTTTTTATGAGAGAGGGGCTATTTATAGGGAATCGAACGACACTATTCATCCCGGATTTTCCAAACTCCGATTCACGCGCCATGACCGACGTTCCTAGGGTTTACCCCGCGTTCCGGACACAATGGAACAGGTTTCGAAAGCTAATTCGGTCATCTGTTCGAGTTATGGCAATAAACGTTCAATTTAAATTAAACCGATTTAAACGATTTTCTAGGCGTTTTAGCTTGCACCGGACAAACGGTAAATCTGATTAACACGAAATTTGAAACCTTACAATAATATCACATTACGGATCCGATGAAACTAGTTTCGTCGAAATTAGAGACTGTTTGAAAAATGGCTATTTTAACTCACCAAATTAATATTAAAAACAATTCGATGCGTTTCGAGCTGCCACGATCAAACGACAACTCCGTTTGCTACGAAATTTGAAATACGGTAATAACAAACTATTACGGATCCAATGGAACTAGTTTTGTCCAATTCTGAGACTGTTCGAAAATTGGCTAATTTCAATAGTCGATTAAATATTAAAATATTCAATTTTCACAAATTAACTTTTAATTCGATTTTAAAAGTTCTATAATATCATTCTAACTTCAATATGATAAAAATAAAATTTTACAAATCATTTTCAATCATATTTAACCCAATTTTAAATTTTTTCTGAATTTTCACATATTAAATTATCGATTTAATTATCCAATAAAATCCAATTATTCGAAATAAAATTTATTCGACTTATAAATTTCACTTATTAATATTTAAAATTAATTAAATATTCACATTCAAATTAAATAAAATTCTGGGTCGTTACATACTTCCCCCCTTAAAAGAATTTCGTCCTCGAAATTATTAAGTAATAAAAGTTACAGAATCTATTAACTTTCCCAAAATTCATAGTCAAACTTCTTACAATACTTTACTAAGTTTTCAAATCATACTTAGTTATCTTTTCAAAAACAACTATCTTGTTTGAATTTCAACTCCAAAATCAAAGTTAAAGTTTTCAAAATTTTCCAATTTTTCTCAAATTTTTCTAACGCCTTAAATTTTCGAAAAAATTCGCCATAGTCTCCTTTGCGCGGCTCGATCCGAAAAAAAATGACAGTATATATATCACAAATATACATCTCATCAAGTAATGAGGCATCCCGCAGGGAAAATAGTATAAAAGTACGATATTTAATCCAAGATATGTACCTTATATTTTATTAGCAAGCATATACGGCTAATATAGCGCGAAAGCGAGCTCCAAAAGCGAAGCAAACGCGATCCGCACCTACTAAACACTCAACAAACAACATGAGAAACATGTATATAGACAATAGTATCGATATACAACATATAGCAACATAATAACTATATATGCCAACATAGCAAATGTCGTAAAAGCAATATATTCAACCATCAACCAACTAACATCCATAACCAAATCAATATTCATTTATATTCTCATTAATATTCAATGAATTGGTTTTCAATTTAAATCACATTTGATTCATTAACAGTGGATGTTTTTACTAACATTCATTTTCAATTAGTTTATATTCACTAATTTATACTCAAGTTGGTTCACTTCCAATCAAATTCAATTCTATTTAAGATTCATTTAACTTCCAGTTGGATTTCAATTACTTTAGCTTCCAATTTCATTAACTCTTAATGAATTATATACAATCAACTAACAATCATATAACAACCAATGTATATTTAATTACAACCAAATTCCTTTGCTTATATTCATTTAATTTGGTTTAACACCATCACTTCCAATTGGTTTAATAAATTGATTTTCATTCAATCTTTCAATTTTCCAATAACATAAGATTTTAATGAATTAACACCTATATTCATTATTCCATATCATCTTAATTTACATTCAATTGATTACATTCAATCCATTCATTCAATTCAATTACAAAAGTTGAATTTCATTTATATAACTTAAGTTCATATTTATCACTTAACTTTATTAATTTACTTTGATACCAATATCAACTTCATTCAACATCTGTTAAGTTATACTTCATTTTATAAACATTATTTGGCTTTACTTAACTTAAATTCCAATTTATAATTAAATTCAGCTTCCAAATTCTAAAGTAAATTTCCATTTAACTTTAAATTTCATTTTTATTTACAACTCATATTCATAAATATATTCATATAGTTTCACTTCTTATATATATAAGATTATTTCACAATTGTAAATCACTTTAATTATAATTCCAATTCTTATAATTCATTTTACTTATACAATTATTCTCTTATTTAGATTATTCAAACAACCAAACAATTAACTTATATACACTTTAATAATTCTGAAAAATTATTCCTTTATATATAAAAATAATCAAGGTAAAATTATTTCATTTACCCAATTTAAAACAATATTATGTCGAATTGTTCTATTCAAATGTTTATAAACCCCTTCGGCATAGTTGTCGAGACCGTGCTGACGAAGGTTCATATGCCACTCAATAAACCAATCATCACAATATAAAACAATTTTATATATTCACTAACAAATACGCTCTCATAGCTATTATTACACTCAAACTCATTCTAGAGTACTACTGACTCTATCTCTAATGAGTAATACCCAACAGAACCATGGTTGTCGCTTAACCATATGCTCTGATACCAGATGTAAGGACCCGATTCTTCGACTTTCGAAAACTGACATCAATACGTTCACAGTATCAACTGCCGAGCAATCGAAGGACGGAAAACCGAACACTTAGGGTTTTAAGAAAAAGAAAAAGGTAGAAGAAGAGAGAAAAAGGGAGAAAATAGAGAGAAAAGAAAATAGAACGGAAAGAAAACAGCAGAACAAAATCAGAATCTCACAATTCGCAGCGGAACAACATATAATAAATAAATGAATAATCTTTAAACAAAGAACTATATCAGTTATTACATTACATTACATTACATCATATCATCAGAGTGTACAACAACAAACAACAACAAACAGCAGAAAAGAAATACTATATACTAGAAATACGCCATGCCATCCAGCTTGCCTCCAGCAACTCCAGAATATCCTGATAAACCTTAACTCTTGACTGCCCGTGTGGAAATTGGTGGGCACCCAGAGTTTAGGAAGGAAAACAATAAACTCCGAGTCAGTCATGTGACTGGTGTGAGAACTCAAAACAGTTTATTTATCTTTAAAAATCAAAATAGAGGAATATTTTTAAAGTCAATTCGCAATGCTTTTAAAAATGAGATTACCATAAGGCCTCCCGCACACACACACATGCAAACGCAGAATCGGAGGAGATTTCTCCTTATGATAGTCAAAGATGCTTGATACGCATTAAAAAAACATTTGTTATTATTACTAGTGCATAGTGTAGAAAAATATTTCGCAGGTAGAATATAAATCTTAGCCAACATACGACCATTATCGTATGCCTACTATAGCTAACTATGTTCAATAGCAGGTTACCGCCACATTCCATAGCAGGTTATACAACTAAAACCGTACAAGTCTCGTATTGTTTCTTTGGATTTCCAACGAATGGTCAGGCCAAGGAACTTCCCATTGCCACATGAGAACGCCTCTGGAAGGACGTCCCCGAGAACCAAACCGGATCTCTGCCAACACAAGGCCAGGTTACCCCTAACTGGGTAACAACTGGCACGAGTATGCCATCCCCCGGTCCTTTGGGACCTTTAACCGAGCGCTCGTCATCAACATCACACCATAATAATAAGTGTTTCAACATGAGTAAGTATCTGGGCTCCATACCATGATACCACCCTTTTCCATAAGGAAATGCACATACCCTAAAGAGAGCTACCCCTCATAACCTTGCCGCATCTTTCCTGTTTTGACCATTCCCGGGGTGTGAGGCTCGACGAAGTCTCGTCCACAAAAACATACTTTATACAAAAGCCATGCTTTGGGTCAACAAATGATCATAGAAATGATCACCAAGATAGACGATCAAACAAATGATCCTATCACAAATGATCAACACAATGATCATTTCACAGCAACACTCAGCATGTCACATTACCAAATTGGGAATATATCGCTGATAACCTTCAACTACATAACCTCTGAGCTCGTATGTCTCAGAGAAGGGTGTTAAGCTAAAAGAATAAATTCTCCGCCACCAACAGAAATATATTTGAAAGAAATCGGCTTTATATCTCAATTTGTAATGTCAGACATACAATCCATACAAGTCTGTTCCGGGCTCGAACAGAACCGAAGGCACTTACAAAGAAGTCCTTGCAATCCAGATATCCACAATCCTGATCGGATTCCCCATCACATATGGAGAACTCTATACCGGAGCAACTCGGTGCAGAGTCAATCGACAGGTCATCCTATCGCTCTCGCAAATACCCGGTCTTCAACACCGGTCATCAATGCTATCCATTACGCCGTATCACTATTCGGAATGGGTAATCCGAATAACGAGCGCAATAATTTAAAAATAAGTGTAGCATTCAAATTCAAGCAAATCACAACAAATACCTTTCAAAGGTAAATATTGATAGTCGGTTATTGAACTATCAATGGATATGCACAACATCACCAGATTCCAAATAATTTTCCAAATTATTTATTTCCCAAAATATCTTTACAAGATATATGTTTTTTCAATACTTCAAAAATAAATCAATATTTATTTTAAACAAATTTCCCTTTCTTTTATAAATTCCATAGTGAATTTTCATTCCAAAATATCTATGAATATACGATTTCAATTATTCATTTCAATTTATCTTCAAAAAGATAAATTCTCAAAATATTCACTTTATATTGGAAAACATTTCTATACTTATTTAATAAGTAATTCACAAGTCTTTTTATTTTCTACACTTGGAAAATATTCAATATACTTAAATCAAAATTAAGTATATATTTCATTCTTTAAGGAAATCATTCTCTTAAACATATTTATTTGGGCCAAAACGAATGTTGCGTAAAACATCGTTACGACAATCCAAAATCACTAGTATAGGGATTCGAATTTAAAATAGATATATAAATCCCAATACTAAACAAAACATTTCCTTTCGAAAATCATTTACTATAACAACAGTGTTATAGTCTACCATTTCCTTTTATTCCTCGAAAACGTCTATTTCAACAATGAATGTTGAAATCTATGGTTTCGAATCTCAACACATTTTAAAACATCGTTAGATCGTTTTAATTCTGTTTAAAATATCACATCCTAAACATTTTCTTTAACATATTTTTCACTATTCAAAAACGTGAATATACTTGTTAACCAATTTCATCATTTCTATTCATTTTGTTTCAAAGGATTATTCACTATCTAAAATGTGAATATAACTCCATAAATAAGTTATAACAATTTACTTATCAAAATAAGTCGTTTACGAATTTATAAAACAACGTTTATAAATTCCTTTATTAACCTATTCAATTCATAATTCAATTTTAAACCAAAAGTCCATATTATAAGTTAAATGCTTATAAAACGATTATTTTACAACATCGTTCTTTTTAAGACTTTCCAAATTATAAATCTTATAACTTATAAGATTCATTTATTTAACCAAATCTATTCTTTTAATAACTTTATAAATTTTATAAACCTATTGCTTATAAAATTCTATTTATAACTTCACCATTTATAATTCTATAAATTTCATTCATTTATGAAATTCATTCACAATTCATTCTAACACTTATAAAAATTTGTTTTATAATTCAAATGTTTAAATTTATAAATATCAATTTATAAATCCTTTATATAAATCAATTTATATTATTATTTCAAAACATCTTTAAAGTCCTTTATAATTTCATCATTTTGATTTATAAAATAATCAAATTTTATAAATCCTATATTTCAACTTTTTATAATAAATTAAAAAATCTCGATTAAACTATTTTATAAAATCATTAGCCTCATATTTTCAAAAATCAACCTTTAACTATATTTCTCAAGAATCATAATTTTTATAACATTAAAATTACATCGTTTATTTATTTAAAATAAATCAATTCCAAAATTATTTTATAAAACGTATACTCTTCAAAAATCACTTTAAAAATCCTTTTAAAGTTCCAAATTTGGTCCAATGATGCTACACACCAAATAGTCAATCACGACAACAACGATATCATATATCGATATGATAATCCATCAAATATCAAAATATCTGCAATCAAATAAATACTGTTGAGGAATCCAGTTGGATCCCTCCAACCTGTTTTCCTGCATCCACAAACATTAGCACAATACCAATTCCGTTCCAGTACGAAATTATCGCGGTATATGGGATTTAAAATATTATCCGCTTAATAGACGGCGCAATAGGGTCTCATCCGCTATACAAATGCGGAAAATCAATAACTGCAATATATACATATGGCAATATATATATATATATATATTGCTATTATATATATAATACCAATTTCACTGTTTATGAAATATTCGCGGTATATGTTTTTAATAAATAACATCGGCTTACTAACGGCGCATAATGTCTATTTTAACAATCAATAGATAACAATCATTATTCAAACATGCACTCAACAATTTTAAATATAACTATTTAAAATAAAATCGAAACCGATTCGATTGAGTGAGAAGTTCTCACCTTGATTTCAATTTCGTTTTAGCGATTTCGAATAAAATTAAACGGACGTTTAATTTTACCCGAAATTTTCACTAACTCCAAACGACTCCAATCCAATTCCATAGCATAGTGCTCATCCATACGATTCCAACGCAACTGGTTTCGCGCATTTTCGACCTCGTATGAAAAAGATATGCAATTTCAAAGTTACACGAATTTTTTATTTATAAATTACAACATTTTCTTTAAAATTTTAACCTTCATCTATTCAAAGCCGTAGGATCCTTCATCTTGCATCAAGACCGTGCGCTCCCCCTCCTTCTTCTCTTCTCATTCACGTACAGGGACGTACACGTGCATTGAACCCATTAGCTCTAAATTAGGTTTTAATTTTGCAACCTAATCACTAGCTTCTACCTCGATCAAGATACTCCATCTCGAAGAGCATGACAAGAACAACACTCGGCCAAGACAGCATGGAGCTCGGCCCCCTGTAGCTTCCAGAAAGTCGCGCACAACTGCAGGTCTTTGAGCTCCAACTGCCATCAATCCAAAGCACTAGAACGAAAACCCACCGTTGGATTCGTAGCTCTCATTACGCTTTATAACTTCGTAGTTGAAGATTTCTTCTAATTGTTAGTGGATTTGAAGAAAACGAAGGGGGAAAAGGAGAAGATATCGGCTATTAATCGTTTAGAACGGCGGCTGTAAAGGTTTAGGGTTAGGTTTTTTTTATTTTTATTTTTTTATGAGAGAGGGGCTATTTATAGGGAATCGAACGACACTATTCATCCCGGATTTTCCAAACTCCGATTCACACGCCATGACCGACGTTCCTAGGGTTTACCCCACGTTCCGGACACAATGGAACAGGTTTTGGAAGCTAATTCGGTCATCTGTGCGAGTTATGACAATAAACGTTCAATTTAAATTAAACCGATTTAAACGATTTTCTAGGCGTTTTAGCTTGCACCGGACAAACGGTAAATCCGATTGACACGAAATTTGGAACCATACAATAATATCACATTACGGATCCGATGAAACTGGTTTCGTCGAAATCCGAGACTGTTTGAAAAATGGCTATTTTAACTCGCCAAATTAATATTAAAAACAATTCGATGCGTTTCGAGCTGCCACGATCAAACGACAACTCCGTTTGCTACGAAATTTGAAATCCGGTAATAACAAACTATTACGGATCCAATGGAACTAGTTTCGTCCAATTCTGAGACTGTTCGAAAATTGGCTAATTTCACTAGTCGATTAAATATTAAAATATTCAATTTTCACAAATTAACTTTTAATTCAATTTTAAAAGTTCTATATATCATTCTAACTTCAATATGATAAAAATAAAATTTTACAAATCAGTTTCAATCATATTTAACCCAAATTTCAATTTTTTCTGAATTTTCATATATTAAATTATCGATTTAATTATCCAATTATTCGAAATAAAATTTATTCGACTTATAAATTTCACTTATTAATATTTAAAATTAATTAAATATTCACATTCAAATTAATTAAAATTCTGGGTCGTTACACCTATGGAGATAGCATAAGAAATTGCACTATGTTGGACAAAACAAATGACAATGTTTTTCCAACAAATTAAGACAAAATGATAGAAAAAGAATATCAACAGCAAAATTCTACCCTACCGTGATTCAGCACTTGACTTCACTCCTCCATCTTTCAAGCTCTATGAGTCACAAGAATTTGAAATGCAAAAAAGCAAACAAGATCAAGAAAAGAAACAAACAAAGCCTGCTGGCGGAAAAAGGAAAAATAACTGCGATAAAACCAGCTTCTTATGTGCAAAGACTAAAAGACAAAAAAAGCGACAGCTTTAACTATGATCAACGAGTGAAAGAAAAGCAAATAAGCTAAAAACTAAAGAAAAAAAAGCACAAAAGAATCCATCGCAGAGCCAATTGCAGTAATAAAACCAACACTTTCAGAATTACGACCATGACACTTCAAATGCTTAGCATACTTGAACAGAGAACAAAAAGACGTAATCAAAACTTTCTGTACTCCAATAGGATAACAAAAATAAGTTTATAAATATTGATACTAATGCTAAATATTAAAATAATTTTAATTAATTGATTCAAATCTTTTTTGTTAATACAGTAAAGCAGCATGGGAGGACAATGACACAATCAAAGAAGGATGAATAATAACAAAACATACACTCCGATATATTCTAGAAGGAAATTACAGGAATGGATAGGTACATAAATTTACTTTTTGCTTAATAATACTGCCATCAATCAAAGTAATTACAAAAAACTAATATCTAATAGCTGTTTGATTGGAATACATGTCTACTTATTTTATAAATTATTATTTTGAATGTTATTTATAACAAAACTGAAAGCTATATATATGCAAAAAATGCTACCTAGTTTCTGTTTGATATGAGTTGTGCTATGCAAATTTAATCATTTAGTTTACTGTCATGTATCAAAAAAGTGATGCCAAAATTGTGCAAAACTGATACCCAGTAGTTATTTAATTGAAATTAATGCTTGTTATTTTATAAATTATTTTAACTATTATCTATAACAAAATTGGTACCTATATATATATATATATATATATATGTATGTATGCAAAACTGATACTTAGTTTCAGTTTGATAAAAGTTGATACTCTGTAGTTGTAATTATTAATTTGACTTTTATGTATGACAAAAGTGATATCAAAATAATAAAACACTAATACCTAGTAGCTGTTTGTTTCGAGTTGATGCTTACTTTATAAATTATTTTGATTGTTATTTATATCAAAATCGATACATGTATATTTGCAAAAATGATACAGACTTTATGTTTGATGTAAATTGATTCTCCATAATTTTATTTATTTATTTGACTGTCATATATGACAAAAGTAGTACCAAAATAATGCACAACTGATACCTAGTAGTTGTTTGCTTCGAGTTGGTGTCTAGTTATTTTATAAATTATTTTAACATTAATTTAAATCAAAACTGATACCAAAGTATTTGTAAAAATGGTATCCGGTTTTTGTTTGATAAAATATGATGACCTTTAATTTTAGAAACTATTGGAGAATTATGTACAACAAAATTGATACCAAGTCAATGCAAAACTGATACCTAGAAGCTGTTTGGTTGGAGTTGATGCTTAGTTGATTTTATACTTTTCAATATATACTGCCTCTATTAACATTATTGGTACTATTTATTATTTAATATTATTATCATAAACTTACAATTTCCTATTGGTAATATAGATATCGATTGATATATATTTTTAATTTAGGCTGGTAGAGAATAACTATGCATTAACGACAAAAATGACAGTATATAGAACTTTATTACGCAAGTACATATAATTGCAACATATATTGAATTGTAACTTATTTTCGTATTCTACGGAAAGGGCTAGTCTTTAATATAGTATTAAAAAACATTTAGTCTTGCCTATGCTTGAGGAAATCGAGCGAGATAAATATGCAGAAGATATTTATTTCCCCCTACATTGTAAAGACCATTAGACATTGGTAGACATGTCAAATAATGCAACGGTGTCACATAGATTCTTTACATCCACGGTAATCAAATGGAAGAAATAACCCTAGTCCGAAAGAAGCAATGAAATTGGTATGATATATTTTTCAAAAAATTTAACTAATATAATTGGAACAAAGTGAACATTGGCTAACTTTGTATCATATTATCTCTAATAGAAAAAAGAAGTTGAAGAAATGCTGCAAGAACTCTGGAAAAAATAAATATACAAGATATGGAAGTAAAGCAAGATGAAATGCATCAAATTAACTGTGCATATCAAGCACCTAATTGTAAGCTATTTTTTGTTAAAAATAATACCTACTGAGAACAAAATTGATACTAAAACTGAAACTAATAGTGAAACTGAAATGATAGTTACTTAATACTTAGAACTTATTATCTATTTGCATAGTAATCTTTTAAATAGAGCACTATACATATTTATATGCCTAGTACATTACATTGAATTTATTTGATACAGAACCTATTTTCTTTCATTTCAGTAAACAATTGCTTCAAATCAAAAATGATACCCACAGATAGAAAAACTGATACCTACAAGCACATAATTGATACCTACATATAGAAAACTAGTACTAAACCTGTATATAATCAAAAGAAACAAAACAACTATCATAAATCTTAAAAATGATACCTATAGGTAATAAAAATGATGCTAACTTTGATACTAAAACTTTTAATTACTTTGTTTTGAAGCACATGATCTATTTGCACCATTAAATCTTAAATATAATGTCTTGTATTTGTTAAATACCTGATACTACAAGTGATGCAAACTGATCCTAACAATATAATTTTCTTTAAACAGGGTTGACTGCGGTATATATGTCATAATATTCATCATATCATTGAATAAAAGCCGAATACCAATCAAAATAAAGCCTAAACAAATATTGAAAACAAAAGCAAGAATTATGTATGAGATATGGATGGACAATAATCAGTGTTGGAATTTAGCCAAGTTCATGTCAATACTAGAAGAAGAAGAAAATATATAGAAATGAATTTTTTTAAAAAACTGATGTTATGTTCAGCTGAACTAATGTACAGTCGAGATATTGTGTTAGAACTAATTGAATTTAGCTTTATTTTATGTGAAAATAAACAATTCTTTATATTATGTTAATTTGTTGTAAAAACTGTAAAAAAAATTATGATGTTAAAGTTAACTTTGTTTAACTTTTCTTACACTAGATTTTATGTTATGACTGTAAATATATTTTTATTTACACCGGAAACTAATACCAACAGTGTGCATGAACTGGTACTACTTTTTCACATACTTGAATCTATTACTGATACTAATATAATACAAAAGCTGATACCATATTCTACTGTACATGAAAATGATACTAATAGCATGCAGTATTAAAGAGCTGTACTTTGTTTTCAGTTATGTTCGTCACATGGTCGATTTCTCCTGGACTTGTTGAGACTTGTTGTGTAGGGATGTCGTGTTCTTTGTGATTTTCATTATTTTTAATGCTTAAATTAGATAATTGCCTCTAGCTTGAACCGAGATGCTAACTACCGCTTATATTATCTGTATTTTCTTCGTCTTGCTATAGAAAAAATGAAACGACCCGTAATTCGATAATTAAAAATAGTTAATTTAATATGGTTTTGTGATTAAATATTGGAAGAAATAAAAAAATTGATATAATAATGAAATAATAACTAAAAATGAAATATAATAATGTTAATTAAAGTTGATCGTTAACAATTAGAATGAAATTCCAATTAATTGAAATAATTTAAATGTTATACTTGGTTATAAAGTGAATATAGGAAAACAAATGTAAATATTGAAACAATTGATGAAATAATATATAATTAATGGTAATTGAGTAAAATCAGTGTTAGATAAGTAATTGAAACATTTGCTTGTAAATAATGAACTTATAAGTGTCATTAAAAGTTAACGGTAATAATTAATATATGTTACATATTTATTTAGTCTATTAAATTTAAATTGCAAATCAGTTTTAAATAAATGCAAATAAATGTTACATTAATATGAGTTAAGATAATAACTGTAAATTATGAATGTAATCAAAGGAATAGAAATGTTAATTTCATTCATAAGATAATAATTGACTTAATAAGAGAATGAAACCAAGATAAATAAATTAGCTGAGATTTTAAACTATAATTAATGTTTGAAATTGACAAAATTTCAATAAAATGGAAATATAATAGTTAATACAAATAAAAGATGGAGATTGGAGTATATTAACATAATGAAATGTAAAGAAAATGTTAAATATTTTTATAGACTAATAATGTATTTAATAAAAAGATTTAATTGAATCAAATCAATTTATTGGAATTAAATTTTAATTAATAGGATTAATGGAAGTTGATATTGAACACTATAATTATTGAAATTATTAACACTGAATTGATATGTAAAATTATTTTAATTTATTATAAACGTTTTTGCAATCAAAAATGATAAAAATCTGCTAGTATATAAATATTGAATTAAAAGGTAATTAATTAATTTAATATTAATTTATTTAATCAATGTGAAAATAGCCATTTTAGCCACTAACTCGGATTTTGACGAAACTAGTTTCATCAGATCCATAATGGTGAATTATTATAGGATTTTAATTTTCATAGTGATCGGTCTTGTTGTTTGATCGTACGAACTCGAAATGCCTAGAAATCAATTTAATTAAAATCAATTGAAATCAATTTGAAATAAGCTGATTTTAACATAACTTCTTCATACAATGGAATTAGGACTTGAAGCATGTTCCATTGAGTTTAAAAACATTGAAAACGTCTAAATTGATATATGGGATGACCCATTTTCGTTCCAGAGACACAACGGTCTTTTCGGGTCGTTTATCGTCCAAAATCCAAATCAAATCTTGTCCGTTCTTTCTATTTTCTGTCCTACCTATAAATAGCCCACTATAAACCCTAGCAATTTCTTATTCCATTTGTCTGTATGCACAATTTCATCTGTTTGTTTCTCCTTTTCAACGGTAGACAAACAAATTCACAAATCAATTTCAAATCAAATATCAAATCGAAAAATTCAAACTCCTCAAATGTGACGACCCAGAATTTTCCAACAATTTAAAATAGAATTGTTAATTGATTTTAAAATATTTAAAAGATAATTTTAACTTGAATTTTAGGATATCAATATTTACTTGATAATTAAATCATTGAATTGTATAGTTTAAATATTGAATTTAATAATTGGAATTGGGTAAATTGTTGAATCTAGGATTTCGAAGCCTGTTTAAAATAATTTGAAGGCTTATAAAATTTATAAGGATGATTCTGAAGATAATTGAATGGTTAAAGTTTAAATTAAAGGTGATTCGTTCAATTTTAACAATATATCGTTTAAATTAATATTTAAAAATAGCCTTCCGAGGCACGGTCTCGGAATTCGACGGAACCAGTTCTATTGGATCCGTAATAGTTAGTTATTATCGGATTTCAATTTTCGTAGCAATCAGGGTTGTCGTTTGACCCTGGCAACTCAAAACGCTTAGAATTATTTTAATCGATTTAATTTAAAACTGATCGTTTTCTACTGTAACTCACACATATGATTGAATTAGCTTCCGAAACACGTTCCATTGTGTTCGGAATGCGGGTAAAACCTTGTAATCACCTAACGACATTGCATAGGAGGAGGAGTTTGGAAAATTTTAAGTAATGGTTAACGAGTCGTTTTGAAAGATTTATAATGTAATAAAGGTTAAGGCCAAACAGTAAAAGATATTTTATCAATACTCGTACGCAGGAAGCTACCTCAATAGATATTTTATCTCTGTCCTTTTGTCTTCAAACAGAAGGAAAACGAGTTCGAACTCACGAACATAAACAAAAGGAAAGAGGGGGAAAAACAAATTTCTGGCCGAAGTCTATTCAGTGATCAATTTCTCACTTTAAATTCAATTCTCGAATCAAATCTCAGAAGTAAATTCATCTTTGTTTCAAATCGGCATGGTCGCACCCTTACTCCTCAAGTTCGAAACCCCTCTCTCTCCCCTTCCTCATTTTCGAATGATTGTTCACAGAAATTGAACCATGGCCGAAGCCTTTGCTTTCAATGGAAAGTCGAGGAGGGGAATCAGAAGTTCATCTGTGCGCGCGACCAGAGCTGGAGGAGATCGGCACCGCGTGAGTGGGTAGTGGGTTAGGAAGGCGCGGCGACCTGGGGTTTGCAGTGATTTTCGATTAGGGCTTGGGTCTCGTCGCGTTTGGGTGATGCCGTGTTGCAGGAGGGGTCGCGACGTCATTGGAGTGGGGGAGGGCTCGCGGATTTGAGTGGTGATGGGGTTCGTCAGATTTGGAAGTGGCGACGTTGAGGCCGTATTAGGGTTTTCTCGCGGTCAATTTTGGTGAGGAATTTTTCTTTATTTCATTTATTTCAGCACTGTTTATTTTTGTTTTTACTTAAGCTAAAAAAAAGGAAGGGAGTTGTTTAATCATTTATGAATCTTGTAAATTAAATGCTTTTCAAAACTTAAAATTTATACATTTTGATTTATTGTTAAATTAAGTGTGTTAAATACATAAAAGATACTTGAAACTTAATTATTTTACAAATTAAGTTAAATGTTTTTGTGACTCAATATTTAACAAAGAACATGTTTACCTTAAGTATATTTAAGATTTTGTAATTTATGAAATAAGTTAAAGATTAATTAATGTAATTAATTAGATCTATGGGAATTAATTGTTCAATTTATTCATATATTGATAAAATTGTATAAATATTTATACAAGGTCATAAACTGAAAAGAAGTGAGCCGGTTTCGAAGTGGACTGCAAACAAATCAAGGTGAGTAAATCTCACTTAGTCCGATTTTTTTTATTTAGATTTAAATGGTTTGGTTGAATGATTTAAATTGATTGGACGAATATTAATGATGATATGACCTTGGTTTTGAGTGGTTCTTGAATTGATTGTGGTTTGACTCGAGGTATATTGGGATCTAAGTTGTATTAAACTTAAATCATAAATGAGGAAATGTCTTCATTTTAAATTGAATAAGGGCTTGATGTTTTGTGATTCATTAAATTAATAGGACAATTGAAAAGAATAATGGATTAATTCCATTAAATAATACTTAATTAATTTAGTGGTGAATTGTTTTGAGGTAATTAATTAAGTCTAAGTTAATAAATTAAGTGTAAGTAATTTAGAATAATCATTGGATGGTTGGGTAAATAATTACTTAATGAAATAAATAAAATATAATTATTTGTGAAATAAAGCAAGAGATTAATTATGGTTATTAATTAAGGAGAAATTTAAATTATTTAATAAAGTAAATAAATGGATAATAAATTACAGGATGAGATTAATCGAAGTGATTAATATTGTGGTTGAATTAAAGTAATTAACTTAGATTTGAAACAAATTAAAATATAAATGGAAATAATTAATTAATATGATTAACGATGTAATCGAAGACTGATTAAGTTACGATGAATTAAACAGTAATAAGTGACTCATGGGAAGTTAATTAATGTAAGTAATTAAGGATTAATGAAATTAAATAATTAATTTTTTATGAATAAAATAAGATCACTTAATGATCTTGGTTGAGACTAATTAATATTATGAAGTTAATTTAAGATTATTACTTGAAGATAATTGGAAAATAATTAATCCAGGGTGATTAATTAAGATGAATAGTGAATGGTTAATTAATTAATTGATTTGGAATTAATTAATATTGAAGGAAGCGAATCAAGTGAATGTGGTTAGAAATTCAATTAGAATCAATTGAATTGATTTATATGTGATTAAGTAAAATGCTTATGGATGACTGAATGATATTGGATGCTTTGGATGTGTTGATATCTCTAATATGAAATGTTGTGTTTTGCATTTGGATATCTTGGAATAGGATGATATGAGACTCGAAGAGACCGGGATCGGGTATTAGGAAATACCCGATACTACTTCGAAATTTTTATAAGCTGTTTTTGTGAAATCAATAAGCTGGAGTGAAACGATTTAAGTGAATTGGAATTTTTTTTTTACCTAAATTTGGTACTTAGACATTTATTCGTGAAATAAATGTTGCCTATAGCAGATTGTGAATTGGTTAAATTGATATAAGTTACCCGGGTTTTATTTAAGTTGTATGCTTGGTATTTATGTTAAATTGAGACTACTCACGCTGGTTTCCAGCCTGACCCGGGTGTTACTTTGGTGTAATGCTCGGGTCAGACCGAGTATTACAGATTTTCAGGTAAGTACGTTTTGGAGCTTAGGAGGCGAGCTGGATGGCACGAGCGTATAGAATATCTTCGTTGTATTTATATTATTATTCATTTGAGACATGATAATTGTAAATATTCAGCGACTGTCTATAATGTGAAACTCTGATGTATATTAAATGTAATCGACAGATATAGTACTCTTGTAACCGTTATTATTTATTATTATATTTTATCCGCTGCGATTGTGACATGTTTGGTGTTTCTGTTCTTCTTCTTCTATCTCTTTCTTCTTTTTCTTAACTATCTGGGATTTTCGGGTGTGAAAATTTCGGGTCGTTACATTTGGTATCAGAGCCAGGTTAAGCGAGAACCTTGGCTCTGGTGGGAATTACTCATTAAATAGAGTCCGTAGAACTCTAGAATGAGTTGAATATATACATATATATATGAGAGAGCGTACTTGTTATTTTCTTATATAAGGATTTTAAAATGATTTTATATAAGATTATATTTTGATATATAGAGCAAATTGCCTGTTGAATTATTAGAATTAAATTACTAAGTTATATAAACAACCGAACTGAAATTAAATAAAGATAAGTTTGAAATGGATTCAAGCTGAAATTGAAATATTGAATTGGGAAAGTATTTCAGAATAAGATGATAATGGATGGTTTTGATATGATAATCTTGGTTTATGATGATTGTTGTGTGTTTAATAATAAAATGTTTATTAATGAGTAAACAAAATGAAATATTCTAAGAAGTAAACGTTTAAGTAATGCATGACTTATAAAAAAATTGAAAATACCCAAATTATGAAATTTTAAATTGAGGTCCAGAATTTGAAATTTGTTTCAAAGTGCTGAAGGAAATAATACATAAGTATTATTTGAATAAAAGAGACTTGTTGCAAACAATGGGTTGTTTGGAAATTTGATTTGAATTTAAAGGTGGTTTAAAATTTTAAAATATGGCGGGGGGGCCATGAAATAAATATGTATAGATGTATGGATATACATAGTATCAAAGATGATTTGAAATAAACTCTATGAGGTTGAGTTTTGATTTTTCCCTGAAATGTGATATAAAAACCCAAAGTGATATAAGTTTTAAACTTATAAAAGGGAAAGAATTTGAAGTTGAAGTGGGAAATTCAATGTGAGAATGAGGTTGACTGGACTAAGTAAATTGAATTTAACTGGGAAAGATAAATGGTTGATTGGAATTGGGAATGTGTGTGATCTCAAACGGTTTGAGATTTAAAAAAATTGAAAATGGAGGGACGTTTTCAAATAAATTGGATGTTATCATCCTATTGTTAATAAAAATCTTTAAATTGAGAATGGAATTGTATAAATAAAATAGTTTGAATAATTGAATTGTAAAATAAACTTGTTAAGAACTGGCTTCAAACTGGAAAATTAGATTGAATAATAAATTAAAATTTTAAAAGAAAATTGTATTGAATCTTGAAATACATAAGTAAAAATAATTTAAAATGAGAATTTTGAGAAATTGGGCTCAGAAATTAAAATGATTAAACACTTTGATTTAAAGGTTAATTTGGTTTAAAGAGTTAAACCAACCTTTGAGAATTCAACTCGAATTTATATAATTCGAGATGGGTTGAAGTTGAAATTTAAATTCCATTAGTACAAATTGGATTGGATTATATTGAAATGATTTGAATTTGGAATGGGTTCAATTGGTAATAATTCACATTGATTGGAATAATTTGAAATTATAATATAAGTTGAACATGATTAAAATCAAATGGAATTTGATTTAAATTGGGGAAGGAATCAAGATTGATTCAACGTGAATTGGGGATTAATCTAGTCCAATGGAATTTGGAGTTATTTGAATTGGAATTGGGTCAATTTAAATGAAGATTAAATTGAATTGTTGGGAAGGTGAACAGTTGGCTCTTGACTATTTTCAATATAAATTGTTTTGATATTTAACTTATTTTTCTAAGCTATTAAATATATATACAACCTTTCTTTCTTAAAGCCAAATTATTTTATATACTTGTTTTACGATTATTTTTGATGCTATTTAACCATTTTTCAACTATTTTCTAAACTAATTACTATTTTTCAACTATGTTACAAATTAATTACTATTTTAATCCTATTTTACAATTATCTAAATTTTCTGAAAACTATTCAACTATTTTTCAACTATTTTACAATTAGTTAACTATTTTATAGTTATTTTGTAAACTAATAATTATTTTTCAACTACTTATCTATTTTTAAAATTTTCAAGCTATTTACTAAAACCGGTCGGAGTTCAAACTGTTAATTGGTTTAACTACCCAACTGAGGTAAGAATTGAAGTGACAATTCAATGGGAATTAAAGGAAATGTGATTAGAAGGAAATTGATCTTGGGAAAAAGTAATCAAATTTGAATATTTCATTTTTAACAAACAAGGTTATATATCTTTGTCATATAAGATAAATCTTCCATTGTTAAATCTATTGCTAGAAGAAAGGGATTTTTGAACATGTTTGAAGTATAAAAGGAGTTTTATACGAGATTGAAATGATCCAAATTTTTGAAAGTTATATGTATTTGAATATATAAAGGAATCTTATGAGGATTTTGGGAAAAAGGTTTTGAGAACCTTTGGATTTGGAAAGGCTTTTGATTTTTGGGTAAAATCAATATTGAATTTGGAAAGCCTAGTTGAGAATTATCAATTTGGGGATAATCGATTTTGTGTAAAGGAGCTTTGTATGATATCATACTAGGTGTATGATTTGAAGATACTATATGTATAGTATAAAGTGTTTTGATGATTGCTCTGGGGAAAAAGGCGCTCCCTTGAAATGAACTTCTCAGGAGTGCCACCGGATGGTGCTGCCTTGAGCCCAGGGGGGTTCTAAAGTTGATCCTGTGAGAAGTCCGGACAAAACTAGTTCCTGAGGATTATTGGGTAGCGTAAGTCGATGGCGTTGATGCCTACAGAGGCATTTGGGTTATGCTGTGACGACAGTGTAACTCGATGTCGCTGCGATCTACTGTGGGGACCATAGCGAAAATCGTGTGGAGGATGAGTGTCAACGGTCTACACTTGATTTTGTCGGAAAGGCAACGCAACATCGGTAGACTGCGATCTATGGTCAAGTGGAGTGGAGAAGTTTCATTTTTGGCAGCGAAATTCGATGGCGCTGATGCCTATAGTTATATGGGTTTTTGCTGTGATAGCTACGTAACCCCAGTTGTAGCTGCGATCTGTCGTGGGTTCCATGGTGTAATCATGGGGCGTAGAGGCCTACAGTTATCTGTGGATTTTGTCGTGATGGCAACATAATCATCGGGTTAACTGCGACCATGAATGGAGGTGATGATTTCCAGAGCATTCTCACCAAAGATATTTCCTCTATTTTCAAAAACCCGATTCCTATATTTTCAATAAAATTATTTTTCAAATGTTTTACTGGGTGTTGAAAATGGGTTTACCAAGTACTTATAGATTTTCAGTCCAACGCCTGATCAACGTATGACTGAATTTCTGTGAGAACAAGGATGAACTGGTTGAGGCATCGAGTTATAAAAGTATTTTTATTAAAAGTTATTTTAAATAGTATTATCTAAATTTAAAGGCATTTTTTTTTAAATTTTTAAATAAAGGTGGTGAAATTTGTGAAAGATGAAATAGATCCAAACTAGAAATATGGAAGATAAAAATTGACTCAGAAAAAAAAATTTAAAAATTTAAATAAAAAATTAATGAAGTGGTTTTTGTAATTGATTTAGAAATTGGAAATAAGCTAATTGGTTAATTAATTGTTTGATTGAGTATGTTAATAAAATTTAACTTGGGTAAACAAATGGTTGCAAATTAATAATGGAACTTGGTAGTGAATTAGAATTGTAAATAGAATTCAACTTGAATAGGATAATGAATTGAATAAGGAAAATGCTTTAAAATGCAAATAAAATAGAGTTGGATTGAAAATGTGATGGTTGACTTACAAATAAAATTCAAGGGTGATTTGAATAATATTTAATGAAATTTGTAAGTAAATAGGATGTAAGAGAAGTGATTATAATAGAAATGGTTTGAGTTGTAAAACGAAACCCAAGTGAATAGAAATAAATTGAGAATGACCTTATATTGATAAAATAAATTCAATAACGAATTAAGTAAGTAAATTTAAAATTTAAAATGGGTTAATTGAGTTAAATATTAAATGGATGAAGTCTGATTGAAAAAAAAAAACTAAATCAAGTTGTGATTGGAATTGGATTATCCGACTGAACTTAAATTTGGTGGTATATTAATTTGAAGTATAAATGAATTAAGTATGTGCTTGGATATTAGTTTGATAAAGTGAGAAGGTGAATTTAAAATTTAAAATTTAAAATTGATGGGCTAACTGAATTTAATGGAAGTTGATTAAATGAGGATTAAATGGGAGTAATCTTAAGTTGATGTTGGAATAAATTAAAGTAAATTAACTTAAGTTTAAAATTCATGGATGCTCGGCTTCGAATAAGAATGGAAACTCATTAAATAAAGGCCTGGATTAATTTAATCAAGAATGGCTAGTAGTATACAAGAATGAATGTGTCGAGCTAAATAAAATGATTGTGAATAAATTAAAATGGAACTGAAGTAAATAAATTTGAGTTGGAATCAATTTTAATAGGTTATAAAACTTAAGTAATTATTTATTCACATGGATGTTATCCAATTGCGTAGAAATAATTGTTGTTTAACGTAAACTGGATTCAATTAAATTTTATGGATTATTGGAAGCAAATATAATTGATTTTGAGTTAATTGAAGTGAATATGAGTTTGTTTTGCTTAAAAATGAATTGAATGTGAACAATTGCATTGTAAACCATTAGAATTGAATGTAATGGCATATAAATTTGGTTGGAAGCAATTGGATTAGCTTTAAATTATATAAATCGCTTAGGGTAAGCGTTTGGTGTTTGTTTTTTTTTGAAATGCTTGTGTTTAGCCATTGAAAGTAAGTGAAATGCTAATAGAATTTCTATTTATGGCACTTACATATTTAACTGAGTAAGTACAGGTACAGGGAAGCCGTTTGGCTAGATTTGGGGTATGCTAATTGCTAAAATAAATAAGCTGCTTGCTTAAAAGCTAAATAAAGGTACGCCTACGCAATTAAAATAAGAAATATGAACTGTTTTTGCTTTTTTCGACCGTGTGGGTCGATGTATACATATTTATATCTTTTGTCAAATTGCAAAAGCTCCTCCGTACAAAATAGACTCTGTCAAAATTTTCTGAAAATTTTGGGAGTTAGAAATTTTTTGGAAAATTGGTTAACGACAAAGCAATTTCAAATTGGAAATTAAAGTAAACTAGTAAATGAAACTAACATAAATCCGTTTTAATGAAAGATAAAATTCAATATTAGAAATCGAAACAAAATTGAATTCGTATGAAAAGGGAACAACAAAATTGAATAGCAGTATATGTGAAAACCTATATATGAGAATGTATAAAATGATTTGTAAGGTTGCAATTGTATATTGTTGCTAAGTGAGATATGCAGGTATTAAAGAGAAAAGAAATTGGGTTTGGTTCCAAAAGATAAATTTGAATTGTCCGACAAAAAGGTATGTATTTAAATTTCTGTATGAAATTGGATTGGGCTTTTGATGCAGCCACTTGGCTTTTGTTTTCTTTTTGGAATTTGGGAGCCCATAGAGGCCTTTTGTAGTAGTACCGAGCTAGCCGCGCAAAGGAGACGCTGGCAAAAAAATTCGGGAATTTAGGGAGTTAGAAAAATTTTGAGATAATTTTGATAGCTCAAAAATTAGGTTTTAAAATGGCATTTAAATGATCGAGAAAACGGGGTATCGTTTGATACTGTGGAAGAGTTTGGGAGGTTAGTAAGAATAATAAGGGGGTTTTTATGAAAGATAATTGGTAAGTTGTAGAACTGTTTGGTTTTGGGCAAAAGTAGACAGGTATGGGACATTCTTCCTAACTAGTAATTTCGGGGACGAAATTCTTTTAAAGGGGGAGGAATGTGACGACCCAGAATTTTCCAACAATTTAAAATAGAATTGTTAATTGATTTTAAAATATTTAAAAGCTAATTTTAACTTCAATTTTAGGATATCAATATTTACTTGATAATTAAATCATTGAATTGTATAGTTTAAATATTGAATTTAATAATTGGAATTGGGTAAATTGTTGAATCTGGGATTTCAAAGCCTGTTTAAAATAATTTGAAGGCTTATAAAATTTATAAGGATGATTCTGAAGATAATTGAATGGTTAAAGTTTAAATTAAAGGTGATTCGTTCAATTTTAATAATATATCGTTTAAATTAATATTTAAAAATAGCCTTCCGAGGCACGGTCTCGGAATTCGACGGAACCAGTTCCATTGGATCCGTAATAGTTAGTTATTATTGGATTTCAATTTTCGTAGCAATCAGGGTTGTCGTTTGACCCTGGCAACTCAAAACGCTTAGAATTATTTTAATCGATTTAATTTAAAACTGATCGTTTTCTACTGTAACTCACACATATGATTGAATTAGCTTCTGAAACACGTTCCATTGTGTTCGGAATGCGGGTAAAACCTTGTAATCACCTAACGACATTGCATAGGAGGAGGAGTTTGGAAAATTTTAAGTAATGGTTAACGAGTCGTTTTGAAAGATTTATAATGTAATAAAGGTTAAGGCCAAACAGTAAAAGATATTTTATCAATACTCGTACGCAGGAAGCTACCTCAATAGATATTTTATCTCCGTCCTTTTGTCTTCAAACAGAAGGAAAACGAATTCGAACTCACGAACATAAACAAAAGGAAAGAGGGGGGAAAACAAATTTCTGGCCGAAGTCTATTCGGTGATCAATTTCTCACTTTAAATTCAATTCTCGAATCAAATCTCAGAAGTAAATTCCATCATCTTCGTTTCAAATCGGAATGGCCGCACCCTTACTCCTCAAGTTCGAAACCCCTCTCTCTCCCCTTCCTCATTTTCGAATGATTGTTCACAGAAATTGAACCATGGCCGAAGCCTTTTCTTTCAATGGAAAGTCGAGGAGGGGAATCAGAAGTTCATCTGTGTGCGCGACCGGAGCTGTAGGAGATCGGCACCGCGTGAGTGGGTAGCGGGTTAGGAAGGCGCGGCGACCTGGGGTTTGCAGTGATTTTCGATTAGGGCTTGGGTCTCGTCGCGTTTGGGTGCTGCCGTGTTGCAGGAGGGGTCACGACATCATTGGAGTGGGGGAGGGCTCGCGGATTTGAGTGGTGATGGGGTTCGTCGGATTTGGAAGCGGCGACGTTGAGGCCGTATTAGGGTTTTCTCGCGGTCAATTTTGGTGAGGAATTTTTCTTTATTTCATTTATTTCAGCAATTTTTATTTTTGTTTTTACTTAAGCTAAAAAAAAAGGAATGGAGTTGTTTAATCATTTATGAATCTTTTAAATTAAATGCTTTTCAAAACTTAAAATTTAGACATTTTGATTTATTGATAAATTAAGTGTGTTAAATACATAAAAGATACTTGAAACTTAATTATTTTACAAATTAAGTTAAATATTTTTGTGACTCAATATTTAACAAAGAACATGTTTACCTTAAGTATATTTAAGATTTTGTAATTTATGAAATAAGTTAAAGATTAAATAAAGTAATTAATTATATCTATGGGAATTAATTGTTCAATTTATTCATATATTGATAAAATTGTATAAATATTTATACAAGGTCATAAACTGAAAAGAAGTGAGCCGGTTTCGGAGTGGACTGCAAACAAATCAAGGTGAGTAAATCTCACTTAGTCCGATTTTTTTTATTTAGATTTAAATGGTTTGGTTGAATGATTTAAATTGATTGGACGTATATTAATGATGATATGACCTTGGTTTTGAGTGGTTCTTGAATTGATTGTGGTTTGACTCGAGGTATATTGGGATATAAGTTGTATTAAGCTTAAATCATAAATGAGGAAATGTCTTCATTTTAAATTGAATAAGGGCTTGATGTTTTGTGATTCATTAAATTAATAGGACAAGTGAAAAGAATAATGGATTAATTCCATTAAATAATACTTGCTTAATTAATTTAGTGGTGAATTGTTTTGAGGTAATTAATTAAGTCTAAGTTAATAAATTAAGTGTAAGTAATTTAGAATAATCATTGGATGGTTGGGTAAATAATTACTTAATGAAATAAATAAAATATAATTATTTGTGAAATAAAGCAAGAGATTAATTATGGTTATTAATTAAGGAGAAATTTAAATTATTTAATAAAGTAAATAAATGGATAATAAATTACAGGATGAGATTAATCGAAGTGATTAATATTGTGGTTGAATTAAAGAAATTAACTTAGATTTGAAACAAATTAAAATATAAATGGAAATAATTAATTAATATGATTAACGATGTAATCGAAGACTGATTAAGTTACGATGAATTAATCAGTAATAAGTGACTCATGGAAAGTTAATTAATGTAAGTAATTAAGGATTAATGAAATTAAATAATTAATTTTTTGTAAAGAAAATAAGATCACTTAATGATCTTGGTTGAGACTAATTAATATTATGAAGTTAATTTAAGATTATTACTTGAAGATAATTGGAAAATAATTAATCCAGGGTGATTAATTAAGATGAATAGTGAATGGTTGATTAATTAATTGATTTGGAATTAATTAATATTGAAGGAAGGGAATCAAGTGAATGTGGTTAGAAATTCAATTAGAATCAATTGAATTGATTTATATGTGATTAAGTAAAATGCTTATGGATGACTGAATGATATTGGATGCTTTGGATGTGTTGATATCTCTGATATGAAATGTTGTGTTTTGCATTTGGATATCTTGGAATAGGATGATATGAGACTCGAAGAGACCGGGATCGGGTATTAGGAAATACCCGATACTACTTCGAAATTTTTATAAGCTGTTTTTGTGAAATCAATAAGCTGGAGTGAAACGATTTAAGTGAATTGGAATTTTTTTACCTAAATTTGGTACTTAGGCATTTATTTGTGAAATAAATGTTGCCTATAGCAGATTGTGAATTGGTTAAATTGATATAAGTTGCCCGGGTTTTATTTAAGTTGTATGCTTGGTATTTATGTTAAATTGAGACTACTCACGCTGGTTTCCAGCCTGACCCGGGTGTTACTTTGGTGTAATGCTCGGGTCAGACCGAGTATTACAGATTTCCAGGTAAGTACGTTTTGGAGCTTAGGAGGCGAGCTGGATGGCAGGAGCGTATAGAATATCTCCGCTGTATTTATATTATTATTCATTAGAGACATGATAATTGTAAATATTCAGCGACTGTCTATAATGTGAAACTCTGATGTATATTAAATGTAATCGACAGATATAGTACTCTTGTAACCGTTATTATTTATTATTATATTTTATCCACTGCGATTGTGAGATGTTTGGTGTTTCTGTTCTTCTTCTTCTATCTCTTTCTTCTTTTTCTTAACTATCTGGGATTTTCGGGTGTGAAAATTTCGGGTCGTTACATCAAACTATATCATATTTTATATCAATTTGAAGCTCTCGACTAGCACAAGTCAATTTTGCAATTCTTTTTTCGATCTGGGTTTCCATATGGCCGAAATTGGATGATTAAGTTTCGGCCGTTCATTGTAAGGCTTCTTGATCAATGGTGGATCTTCATCGATGGTTCAATCGGAGGGTACTGCTTTGTAAAGGTCGACTAGGACTTTCGATCCATACGGCTACTAAGGTCGGAAAGCGATCGATTTTGCCAGAAATCGAGGGTGTGTGGCTGATTATGGTTCGATGGTGCTAGCATCGGGGAGCATCGCGATTATTGTAGAGGCTATAGGAGGAGGCAGTTTGGCTTGGTGAGTATGTCGTGGCAATCTCCGATCATGTTGTAGTCGAACGACGGAGGCACGAAAATCGATCAGAGATGCACGTGCGTTGGTGACTGCAGTTCGGATTAGGGTTTTGATCGAGCTTGAATGATGGTGATGTATTCGAGTCTGGTATATTGTAACAACCCGCATATTTATCGATTGTATATTTAAATATTCTATTTAAATATTTTTTCGATACTCGGATTTTGGTCCGAAAAGCTACTTTTTGCAAACAGTCGAATTGGGACTCGAGACCACCCACATTGAGTTCAAAATGACATTTGCGACCTTTTTGAGTATAAACTTCGATATGTTTGGAGTAAGTTGAATTTTGCTACTTTTTCTTTAGGGCTTTGGGTTGCGTTTCAGCCCATTAACCTCACTTATACTCTAGCTCAGCCCTCTCCTCTCCATTCACTCATTCCCACTCCTCAAACTCAAGCTCCAACTGAAAATGGTGGAAAGGAAAGGGAATTAGAAACTCCAAGCCCTGGTTCCTCTTGCTAGCTCAAGTTCTTGCTCCAAATTCAAAGAGAACCCATTAGTAAGCATCTCCTTCTTCTTCTCCAACTCATTCTCTCTTTGATTTCAGAAATTTCCTAAACCTAATTTAGGAAATGTTTCTCTTTTAAGCTTAGATTGAAGCTTCTTGAGTTGTTATTGAAAAGGAATTGATCTTAGCTTGCTTTCAAGCTTCTTCTTCTATTGTTTGGGTTCAAAGGTGAGATTTTTATCTCACATCTATGCTTATATTTATCTTCGAATGTTAGGTATGAATTCCTAACACTTATTCGTATGCATTTGCTTTTGGTTTGGATTGATTTGGTGAATATTCCAATTTTTGGTGTTTTGAGTTCAATTCGTTAAAAATCCTAACTTTGATGTTTGAACATGTTTTTGGTGATGCATCGAGGAGCATATAGGGCCGGGTAGTCGATTGGCATAAACCCTTAGCGTCGTTGCTCGTGCGAATGCAATTTGATCGAGATTTTGCACCTCATCCAAAATAGGGAAGGGGAGTGCTGGCAACAAGTTCGGCCGACCGAGCCCCTGGGCCGGTCGACCGACCTGCTACCCAGGCACTTCCTGCCTCTGTTTGGAAGTGCCGTTACAGGCTTCGGCCGACCGAGCCCCTGGGCCGGTCGACCGACCTGGTGCCCGGGCACTTCCAACCCCTGGTTCGGTCAACCGACTCAGGGAGTCCGGTCGACCGACCTGCTGCTATTTGCCAACTATGCCTATTTTGCCTAGTTGTCTGAAATTCCAACTTTAATCGATTTGTGTTATTTCCCTATTTGTTGTTATCATTTGTTATTGACTTTGATGACTTGTTTTCTTCGGGAATTCTTGGAATATCCATTTCGATGGATTCGGTATCGATTTCTTTGGATTCTATTCACGTCATCAAATGTGAATTATAGTGATTGATTGTTCCTATAATCTTCTTTGTGATTTGTCACTTTAAAAATATAAAGGTTTTCTATACTAGTAGTAAATATCAAAACTCTTTCTTCAAAAGATTTCAACACTATTTTCTTACAAAGCTCGTTTTCCTAAACCGTTTTCCAATCTATTAGTATATACAAGCCTTTACCTCACTCGTATAAGAAATCTAATTAAACGACTTAGTAAAATAAGTGGTATGAAACGCTTGCGTTTACTTCGTCGGTTAATTCTTGGACTTGTTCGATTGAATCTCTTGTGACAATTTTCTAGCGGAGATCTACAATTTGTTCATAAATATTTAAGTTAAGCTAGTGGTTATGGGACATGAAGCTAAGCTCATATATTTACTAGCTTACTGTAATCGACACTTCTCTTTGATCATGACGATCATTTTATGTTTTAGACTAGCATTGTGCGATGTCTTATTGATTTGGTTCATCGGATGTCACGCTGTACGACGTCGTTGTTCCCTTTGATTGTGTTTTGGTTCATCAGATGTCACGCTGTACGACGTCGTTGTTCCCTTTGATTGTGTTTTGGTTTACGACGTCGTTGTTCCCTTTGATTGTGTTTTGGTTCATCGGATGTCACGCTGTACGACGTCGTTGTTCCCTTTGATTGTGTTTTGGTTCATCGGATGTCACGCTGTACGACGTCGTTGTTCCCTTTGATTGTGTTTTGGTTCATCGGATGTCACGCTGTACGACGTCGTTGTTCCCTTTGATTGTGTTTTGGTTCATCGGATGCAACGCTGTACGACGTCGTTGTTCCCTTTGATTGTGTTTTGGTTCATCGGATGTCACGCTGTACGACGTCGTTGTGCCCTTTGATCGTGTTTTGGTTCATCGGATGTCACGCTGTACGACGTCGTTGTCCCCTTTGATTGTGATTTCTGGATTTCGTGTGTTGAATTCTGGAATTTATGTTTCACCAACTTTTACGATTGGCATGGATATGTATGTCATTTATTGTGGCTTGGTGAATGAAATTAGGAGTATGACATTCCTTTTTATCTTTGAGAAGATCTTTGCGATATTGATTAATCTCTTGTTGATTTTTCAATTACTTATTTATCACAGCTTGGCATTGTGATTATTATACGTTTAGTCATATCTCTTATTCTATATCATTTCATCTGATATTTATAGCTAGACTGATCCGTTTATTATTTTCTTACTAAATAATACTCGGGTCAGATTGAGATTTCACAGGTGCTTCTGCTTGACTCCTTATCGGACCATCATCTGACTTTTGGCTAACTACTTAGATTAGTAGTTTTTGTTGTATACATTTGAGATACAGACTCTATGATGTATACTTATTCTTTTGTCTAGCACTTGTATCTATTCTTTTTGATATTGTGGATCTTGTTTGACCACTACTCTGATGTACACTTTCATGTGTTATATTCATATCTATTTCCGCCCTTGTGATATGAATTATCTGTGACTGATTTGTGTTATGTTTATTTCTATGTTTGTTTCCGAAGACCTTTATAGCCACTGTGTAGTAGCCTTGAGTTTGTGTCGGTATGTCGGATTTCCTCTTGAGATGAAAAGTTATATTTTTATCTGGCATATCGGTACTCGCACAAAGCAATTATACAGATGGTCGCTCCTCAACAGCCTTATTCTCCGTGCTAGTCGACAGCATTACTCCCTAGTGTTCTTGTCTAGCGTGGGTATAGAGGTGGGGCGTCACAGCTTGGTATCGGAGCCAAACTTCGGAACAATATGGAATATTATAACAAGGATCATCGTCCTAAGTCCATCTTAGGAGTCGTGCTTTAGGATTTTATTCGGGTCTTCGTACCGTCCTATCCTATTTTCTTTTATGATTCCTTGTTTTATCTATCAAGATTGCTTGATATTCATTTTGTGAATAACCTTTTTCTTCTTCTTTCTTTCTTTCTTAAAGAAGAAGAGATGGTTAGTTCTGGCAGTCCTAGCGTTGGTCAATCCAGTAGTCCTTCTCTGGATGGCGTATTCATGTCTGCCCAACAACTTTTGGATCTTGCTCAGAATCAAAGGTTTATCTGTGCTTTGAGAAAGAATCCCACAAAGGTCTTACCTCTGAAACTAGAAGTTCCTTTCGATCAACTTGTAGATATCACTCTACAAGAAGAAGAGGTCGGTAAAGGAAGTAACAGTGATGTCGGAGGTTCCAAAAAGAGCCTCATTTGCAACAAAAGGAGGTATATTAAGTTCGAAGGCCTTAATCCCTACAAGAAAGGGAGGCAGTCAACTTCGGTAGCAAAGACTCCAATCCCTAATCATGGACAATGCTACAATTGTGGTTCTAAGGACCACTATGCGAAGGAGTGTCCGGAACCACTCTTTTGTCGTTATTGCAAAAATTCAAGTCATCATATTTCTGTCTGCTCCATACTTCTAAGCAAGAAGAAGGTGGAACCGGAAACTTCGGCAGCCAAGCCACCTACCCCAAGTCGTAAACGATGCTACAATTGTGGTTCCACAGACCATTATGTAATTAAGTGCCCGAAACCCCGTTATTGCCGCTATTGCAAAGGCTCGGGTCATTACTTATCTACATGACCTAAACTTCAAAGTAGGAGAGAGGGAAAGCTAAAAGCTCCTAGCGAAACTTCTCTGGGTCAAGGTATTCTTATTTAACCCTTGATTTCATTTGTTTGCGATTATCCGATTCGAGTTCTTTTTGATATGGGTTCATCTCATCATTTTTATATCAAAAGAATTTGTTGATTCTTTTTCTTTAAAACATTTGGGCTTGATGACTTCTTTAAGGGTAGTGAATCCGAATGGTAGATCTGCAACACTCAATTTGCTTTCTATTGATGTCAAAAATTATTTTATGTGATTTTTCTTTCCGAGTCGATATTTTTACTTAGGCTTTGGAATTGATTTTTGTAAGGATTGGCTTAATCGTTGTGAAGCTCATATCCTATTTTCCGTGTGGACTATTCATCTTCGACATTTTCTATCTATTAAGCAGATTTCTAATTTTTTTTCTTTGTGATTCCGATTTCACATTTTTGGTGGAATCATTTTATTCCTTAAGCCCACTTATAAGGAAAGTGTTGCTTCTCTTATCTAAATAATTTGTGAAAACTTTTCCGGTATTTTTGAGTTTGTCTTAGGATTATCACCTAAGAAATCTTTTGTGTGGTGATAAGGTCTTTCTAGTTCGACCTTGCCACCGATTTTCATTTTTCTACGAGTTGTGGGAGTTAGCATTCCACTTACCGCATTCCGCAATCGTTATGATTCTATGAATGAATTATTATGTCATTCAGTTTGCCCATCTTGTTTCATCCATATTATAAATCGAGTATCCTACGAATATCTCGATGACTCCATCTTTGTATTTATTGATTTTGGATGAAAATTGAAATTTAAAATTTTGCAAATCTTTTTCATAAGATTTATTTATAAGTACAATTTGATTTGCTCTTAAACAAGCAAAGAATATTCTTAAAGGTTTTTAAGAAACATGTTTACTATATAGAAGATGATTTTGTGATTGTATTGCCCATTGAGTGCTTTAAGAATTTTGGTCGGTGCGCTTGATCAACGTTATCGATAAGAATCTCCTAAACGCTTTGATGAGACAATCAGACACGATATATTGACTTGTAAAAATGTAAATTTTTGTAGAAAGATTATTACATAAAAATAAAAATGTAATTTTGAAAGTTTTAACTTTTCGGGAAAGAGGATTATTTAAAAGAACTCTTCCTCTTATTCTTGTAATTCCTGGAGGGGAACCAAGACTCTGCTATTTGTACCGATACTAGTCGTATTGGTTTGGATGCCATTCTCTTGCAAAGGAGAACGTGCTATCACTTGTGCTTCTAAATCATTATAGCTTATCGGGACTAGATATGCCACTCATGATCTAGTGCTCGCGGCTATTGTTTTTACTTTTGGAATTTGGCATCATCACATTTGGATGAGAAATTTGTTCTCTACCTCGATCATAAATCCTTGGAATATTTATTTTCTCATAAGGAACTTCATGTTGACTCGGGTTCCTGGCATCTTATGATCTTGATATTCTTTTTATTCCCGGAAGGGAAATCGGGTTGCCAATGCGCTTTGTCATAGGCAACAAGTGGTTGATTCTTTGATGATGTCTGAATGGAATTATCCTTTTATCAAGTTCATCGAACGTTTTGATATACTTCGTCTTATTGAGTTTCATCTCATTTCTTTTATGGACTAGCGTCCGATGTTCTTTTATGGTGTTCGGTTCATCGGATGTACTATTATTATACTACATCGATGTTCCGTCCTATCTGGATCAATGGATGTACCATTATACTACATCGTTGTTCCAGTTTATCGTTTCATTGGACGTACCGTTTTTGTACTATGTCGGTGTTCCGAAATTATTCGAACTTTGGTTCATTGGGCGTACCGTTTTTGTACTACGCTGATGTTTCAAATTTTTTGAGTTTCTAGTTTCTCGGGCGTACTGTTATTATACTACGTCGTTGTACCAGCTTAATTTTCTGCTATTCTTGACGTTCTCCACGTCTTTTATCTACAGAAATGCCTTAGGGATTCCGAATTTTTATTCTTGAGCCCGGTGATATTGTAGAAATTGAAGTTTCACCAGATTTGATTTATGAGCAACATCCCATTCGCATCATTACGTCAGAGGTTGAACGCCTTCGGAATAAAGATGTTCTTCTTGTGATAGTTCAATGGTTCTCAAATCCTAAGGATTGCTCTTGGGAATCCAGAGAATTCATCGAGCGATCCCGTTTTGGCTTACTCTTTCATGCTCCTTATGGTGAACTTCCTATTTCAAATTTTCTTTTGTGTTGATATGCTTCCATGGTTGTTACTTCTTATTTTCTTCTTAAGTATTGCGAGGACGCAATTTCTTTAAGGAGGGGAGTCTGTAACAACCCGCATATTTATCGATTGTATATTTAAATATTTTATTTAAATATTTTTTCGATACTCGGATTTTGGTCCGAAAAGCTACTTTTTGCAAACAGTCGAATTGGGACTCAAGACCACCCCCATTGAGTTCAAAATGACATTTGCGACCTTTTTAAGTATAAACTTCGATATGTTTGGAGTAAGTTGAATTTTGCTACTTTTTATTTAGGGCTTTGGGTTGGGTTTCAGCCCATTAACCCCACTTATACTCTAGCTCAGCCCTCTCCTCTCCATTCACTCATTCCCACTCCTCAAACTCAAGCTCCAACTGAAAATGGTGGAAAGGAAAGGGAATTAGAAACTCCAAGCCCTAGTTCCTCTTGCTAGCTCAAGTTCTTGCTCCAAATTCAAAGAGAATCCATTAGTAAGCATCTCCTTCTTCTTCAACAACTCATTCTCCCTTTGATTTCAGAAATTTCCTAAACCTAATTTAGGAAATGTTTCTCTTTTAAGCTTAGATTGAAGCTTCTTGAGTTGTTATTGAAGAGGAATTGATCTTAGCTTTCTTTCAAGCTTCTTCTTTTATTGTTTGGGTTCAAAGGTGAGATTTTTATCTCACATCTATGCTTATATTTATCTTCGAATGTTAGGTATGAATTCCTAACACTTATTCGTGTGCATTTGCTTTTGGTTTGGATTGATTTGGTGAATATCCCAATTTTTAGTGTTTTGAGTTCAGTTCATTAAAATTCCTAACTTTGATGTTTGAACATGTTTTTGGTGATGCATCGAGGAGCATATAGGGCCGGGTAGTCGATTGGCATAAACCCTTAGCGCCGTTTGCTCGTGCGAATGCAATTTGATCGAGATTTTGCACCTCATCCAAAATAGGGAAGGGGAGTGCTGGCAACAGGTTCGGCCGACCGAGCCCTTCGGCCGGTCGACCGACCTGCTACCCAGGCACTTCCTGCCTCTGTTTGGAAGTGCCGTTACAGGCTTCGGCCGACCGAGCCCCTGGGCCGGTCGACCGACCTGGTGCCCGGGCACTTCCAACCCCTGGTTCGGTCAACCGACTCAGGGAGTCCGGTCGACCGACCTGCTGCTATTTGCCAACTATGCCTGTTTTGCCTAGTTGTCTGAAATTCCAACTTTAATCGATTTGTGTTATTTACCTATTTGTTGTTATCATTTGTTATTGACTTTGATGACTTGTTTTCTTCGGGAATTCTTGGAATATCCATTTCGAAGGATTCGGTATCGATTTCTTTGGATTCTATTCACGTCTTCAAATGTGAATTATAGTGATTGATTGTTCCTACAATCTTCTTTGTGATTTGTCACTTTAAAAATATAAAGGTTTTCTATACTAGTAGTAAATATCAAAACTCTTTCTTCAAAAGATTTCAACACTATTTTCTTACAAAGCTCGTTTTCCTAAACCGTTTTCCAATCTATTAGTATATACAAACCTTTACCTCACTCGTATGAGAAATCTAATTAAACGACTTAGTAAAACAAGTAGTATGAAACGCTTGCGTTTACTTCGTCGGTTAATTCTTGGACTTGTTCGATTGAATCTCTTGTGACAATTTTCTAGTGGAGATCTACAATTTGTTCGTAAATATTTAAGTTAAGCTAGTGGTTATGGGACATGAAGCTAAGCTCATATATTTACTAGCTTACTGTAATCAACACTTCTCTTTGATCATGACGATCATTTTATGTTTTAGACTAGCATTGTGCGATGTCTTATTGATTTGGTTCATCGGATGTCACGCTGTACGATGTCGTTGTTCCCTTTGATTGTGTTTTGGTTCATCGGATGTCACGCCGTACGACGTCGTTGTTCCCTTTGATTGTGTTTTGGTTCATCGGATGTCACGCTGTACGACGTCGTTGTTCCCTTTGATTGTGTTTTGGTTCATCGGATGTCACGCTGTACGACGTCGTTGTTCCCTTTGATTGTGTTTTGGTTCATCGGATGTCACGCTGTACGACGTCGTTGTTCCCTTTGATTGTGTTTTGGTTCATCGGATGTCACGCTGTACGACGACGTGGTTGTTCCCTTTGATTAGGTTTTGGTTCATCGGATGTCACGCTGTACGACGTCGTTGTTCCCTTTGATTGTGTTTTGGTTCATCGGATGTCACGCTGTACGACGTCGTTGTTCCCTTTGATTGTGTTTTGGTTCATCGGATGTCACGCTGTACGACGTTGTTGTCCCCTTTGATTGTGATTTCTGGATTTCGTATGTTGAATTCTGGAATTTATGTTTCACCAACTTTTACGATTGGCATGGATATGTATGTCATTTATTGTGGCTTGGTGAATGAAATTAGGAGTATGACATTCCTTTTTATCTTTGAGAAGATCTTTGCGATATTGATTAATCTCTTGTTGACTTTTCAATTACTTATTTATCACAGCTTGGCATTGTGATTAATATACGTTTAGTCATATCTCTTATTCTATATCATTTCATCTGATATTTATAGCTAGACTGATCCGTTTATTATTTTCTTATTAAATAATACTCGGGTCAGACAGAGATTTCACAGGTGCTTCTGCTTGACTCCTTATCGGACCATCATCTGACTTTTGGCTAACTACTTAGATTAGTAGTTTTTGTTGTATACATTTGAGATACAGACTCTATGATGTATACTTATTCTTTTGTCTAGCACTTGTATCTATTCTTTTTGATATTGTGGATCTTGTTTGACCACTACTCTGATGTACACTTTCATGTGTTATATTCATATCTATTTCCTCCTTTGTGATATGAATTATCTGTGACTGATTTGTGTTATGTTTATTTCTATATTTGTTTCCAAGACCTTTATAGCCACTGTGTAGTAGCTTTGAGTTTGTGTCGGTATGTCGGATTTCCTCTTGGGATGAAAAGTTATATTTTTATCCGGCATATCGGTACTCGCACAAAGCAATTATACAGATGGTCGCTCCTCAACAGCCTTATTCTCCGTGCTAGTCGACAGCATTACTCCGTAGTGTTCTTGTCTAGCATGGGTATAGAGGTGGGGCATCACATATATGTTCCTCTTTTTTTTATTTTAAAAAAAAAATATCTTATAACTTCTAATCGACATATCGTTTGTATACAAATTCGGATTCATGCATGGTTTGTTCCGCTAGGATCATATCGAAATTCCTGACATTTTGACACCGGTTTGGACTAATTCAGAGATTGTTTGAATGTGGACCATAAATTGGATTTTAATTCTTTTTAAAATCGAAGGTGAATGTTTTAACCCACTCACAACTTCTAAAATTTCTTATGTTAGTCAAGTTAAACTTATGATGTGATTAGGAATTTATTGATAGCTGCTTGGATTTTTATATTACTATTCCTGTTAATTTGAATTTATTTTGAATTAAATTGTCATTTAATTTATTATTGAATTTAAATTGCCAGTTAATTACCTGTATATAATAATCTATTAATTGTTGATATGTATTGGTTGAATAAGATGATAGTTATGACGGTTGTTTGATTTTTAATATTGGACGATCTGTTTGATTTATAAAATGTTTCCACTCTTTAAGTTCCCTTAGTTATCATTTGGAAAATCACTATAGGTTGAAATGATATATACCCAAATGATTTATAGATTAGGGAAAAATTGTTATGGGTTGAAATGATAGACTCGAGCGATTTTATGGATTTTTATTTAAATTCGAGATTGCGGTTTGAAATGATATATAACCATAAAATTCTAAATTGTGGATTGAAATGATAAATATCTGTATCACTTGACCCTAAAGTAGAGAATTATATACAGACACCGGATTTGGTTAAATTAAACGATTTTTGAATCTTTAATTTTTGAATTTAGTTAAATGATATTTGGAAATAAAATTTGATTTATATAAATTGCAATTATTATCAAAATCCAAGTTTTATGTTAAAAATGGGAATTGGTTTAAAGGAATTGTTTAAAGGAATTAAGTTGAAATTTTAAGGTTGATTTTGAAGTATAATTGGAAATTATCGGAATTGAGTTATTAAAATCCTTTGGAATATAACTTTAAAAATATTGAAATTGGAGTAGTTTAAATTGATATTTCAAACATGGATTGAAATTGATGTAAAATTTAATATTTTATTGAGAATTTGAATTGGGAAGATTTGAAATTGGGTTTCGTTGATTTGGGAATTGAAATGGTTCTATTGCGTTGAAATGGAATAAATAGCAAGTTGATATAAATTTCCAATTTCATTTTTTAATATAAGCTATTTTAAAAATATATTACTTTAAAGACTTTAATTATTAAGATTTCAAACTATCAAACTATTGTAACCTATATTAACTATATTAAATCATTTTAACCTATTTTAAACCATTTAATTTATCTTGAACTAATTAAACCATTTTAATTTGTTTTAAATATAATTAATCTACGTTAAAGCTATTAAATCTATTTTTAATTACATTTTCCTATTTTAAATCTATCTTAAATCCATCGAAAAATATTTTAAAAAAATTAAATCTATTTTTACTATTTAAACTATTTAATCTATTTTAACTATTTTTAAACTACTAATACTGTTTATGATTTTCTAAACTATTTCTAAAATTTCAGACCGTATAAAGTTGAAGTATTATATTTAAATCCTTGATGATGTTATAACCTAAGTTGGAATTTAAATATTATAATAAATTGAATATGATGATTTTGAATTGTCGATTTAGCCAAATTGGAAATATGATTTTCGAAAGAAATTACGATTTCGGAAACGATATGATTTAAAAGGGTGAATATGATTTCAAAGTGAATATGATTTCGAAAGTAATATGACTTTGAAAATATGATATTTTGTTATAAATTGTGAATTGACTTTTGAAATGTAAAAGAACCATCCAGTGTGTAATCAGCAATTGGTTGTTAATGAGACCAGGATCAGACATTGTCATACTTTCTGCCAATACCAAAAACCACTTTAACAACTGTGTACGTGGTAGAGATTCTAGAAATGAACTAGGATGGTTTGGTGAACGATTTCTATATAGGTATGACGTGACCCTGACTCTCGTGAGTCAGCTTAGATGTGAATAAAACTGGAGCCATGCCAGGCCAAGTGAGGTCATTTCTCCTATCGGCCACATTTCTTCGATGCCATTCTATTACTTTGTGATTAATTTGGTGGCCACCCTTGATTTTGATTATGGGAGTGTGTCCGAGGTAGGCGGTAGTAGCTGCTATGTGTTACCTCCAGTCCGGATCCGCAATTGGTATATCTACTCTGGCATCGCCTTGAGTGATGTGTTCACATGCCTTATCGCGCCTTCTACGAGTTTGTTTTGTAACATACCTGTGAAATGCCCTTTGGATAAACCTCCAGTTTATGGAGGAGCGTACGATACTGTATAGACTAGGGGAATATATTAAAATGTGTTAAGGGAGATATAGGTAACGCTTTAACACTATTTTAATACTTTTATTTTACCTTAAACGTATTATAGTAGCATACTGTACAACATAGTATATAGTTTAACGGATCTTTAGGAGGTGTAAATCCCGAACATCTCTTAAGTTATAGCACTCGCGTTAGACACTGGTTAGGAGATGTCAAACCTCATAAACATCTTTGCCACCGTCACATGCATATTTACTATTGATTTAACTTACATAAGATCTTTTAGTTTTGACTCGTGTATTTTTTCTTTTCAATTCACTCGGGTCAGCCTGAGCATTTCAAGGTTAAAGACCTTAATTCTGGAGGACAAAGACGAAGATTTTGTACTATTATTACTTATTATATGTATTCTACTGCATCATTTTTTTCCGCTGTATTTATTTATTTTTTCTTGTTGTCTGTAACTCTGATTCTGTATTAATAAAATCAAATTTTTTTGTAAGCAGCTCCATGAACTATTATTTGATTATTATATTTTGTCATTCCGCTACGAGAATCTGTGTTTGTTTTATTTCTCTCTTTTTTTATTTACCCCATAACAATCTGCCCTTTTGAATGGTTTGAGTCTGGCATGTGTGTCTACTTAAAACGTCCGTAAAGGCAAGTCATTACAGTTGATACTAGAGGTTTGGTTTAGCTATAACCTTAGCTTTATGGGGTCTGACACTTTAGAAATAGGGTAGTAATACCCTAGTTTGAGTCACTAAGAGTATATATATGAGAAAGCATATTTGTTAGTGTTGTAAAAGATTTTTGTATTGTGCTAATTTGTTTTGTTTCATATTTATAAATTTTGGTCGGTGCATAGGATGTTATGACATCGATAGAGATTTCTAAACACTTAATATGGCAGTCCAACATAATATTTGTTTTGAAATATAGACGAATGAAATAATTTTGCCTATTATATATAAAATAATAAATTTTATAACTAATATAGTTGGTTGTTATATAATTGGTAGATAGATAGTGAACTTTCGTAAATACTGGTGGAAAATAAGATTTACAAATGAAATGGATATAATTTGGAATTTGGTAAATTAAAGCTATAGGATTTTGAAAATTTCTTTCGAATGATTTTGGAATATAATATTAGTATTATTTAGAAGTATTTTCCAATATAAATATTTCAAGATGATTTAAAAGGAATGTTTGAAAGAAATTTTTTTTAGAAGGAAATAAGTTCTATACTCCCCTAACTATCGTTGGAAGACAATTTCGGTGATGAGTGCATGCATCACCGACATTCATTTTCGTGTTTCAAAATGGGAAGACTATTGTAGTAGTTTACTACACGTTTGTTTGGACAAATAAATATTAACTTATTTCCTCAATATGATTTGATATATATAAAAGCTATGAGTATTTATATATTATTTTAATGGATTCAAAATGAACCGGCATTTAGTTCTCAAATTTCTATAAATTGGAGATTTCAAATTATTGTAATGAAATGAAATCTTATGTATTGTAACTTCTGAAATGAAAATAAAAATTGAATGCCAAGTTATTGATTAAATGTACAAGAATTGAAAACTTGAAACTTGTAAATCAAAAGAATGTGAAATCTAAAAGATATGATTATTGAACATTTTTGCTAATTAAAATAAATAAGATAAACTTGTGTGTAATGGAATATTATACAAGTAAAAACTTAAGTAATGAAAGTGTTAGATGGAATTTCTTTTATAAATAAGAACTTTGATATTATAGTTGTTATAAACTTAAGTTATAGTTGAAGTGATGCTAAATAAAATGTAATAGAAAAATGAGTACTGTAAGAGTATGATTATAAACTTAAGTCAATGAATTGATATGCTAAAAAATTAATTTGCACATGAATACTATAAATAAATGAGTATAAACTTAAGTAAATGTTTGAGGTTATTTATAATTAAAATAACTGGAAAAGATGAATAATGTAAGTAAATGGTTATAGACTTAAGTTAAAATTTGAAGTTATTTATAATTGATACTATATTAAATTAAATGGTTATAACTTTAGAAAAGTTGAAGTGATTCAGAACATAGATTTAATATTCAATGACATTATATAGGAAATTAATGTAGATTAAAAGGTATGAAACTTAAGTATGAACTTATGCACTAATGGATATTAATATCTAATGGAAATTAAGTATATTAATAAATTAATGTAAATTAAACTGCAATAAAATGTAGGTAATACTTGAATAATGAATCCAGCGATTATTATAACCAATTGAATGGAAATAACTTATTGTAAGAAAAAGAATGTAAAGTAATAAAAAGAAATTGACATTATATGAATAAATGAAAAAAGAATTTTGTAAGCAACAAATGAAAATAAATGAAGGTAAGTACTAAATGAATGAATGTGTTATTTACAAAGAAACCTATATAGTACTTTAAGAATTGATATGCATATGTTTAAAATGTGTGCATAAGTAACATATGTAAGAGAATGTAGAAACATATATGAATAAATGAATGTAAATAAATGGAATTAAGTATTGTAAGAATGAATGGGAATTAAATTTTTGTAAGAAATAAAATGTAAATTAAAGTAAATTAAAGTAAATTAAAGAAAATAATCACTGCAAGAATGAAAATAAACAAATAATGAATGTTGTGAAAGGAAATTTATAAGAATAAACTTAAACAATAATTGGAATTTGTTGTTTGTTTGGTGTTTGGATTGTTTGGGAAAGGATACCTCTAATTGTTTGGATATATGAATAATCTATTGAGTTTTATCTAAGAAGGTTGAGTATATGTTATACTTAGTGGTTATTTGTTATTTTATACGTTTAAAAGTTTCTGAACCCGAACAAAACATTTGTTTTGCTTGCTACAGATGGATGGTTGATTTCTTTGATTGCATGTGATGATTGTACACCTTTGGTTGCAAGTGCTTGTTTTATGTTGTTTGCGAGTGAGTATTGTATGCTGAGTTGATTTGTTTTTTATTTATTGAGACAACTTAAATACTTCACTTTTATATAATTATTAACCTCCTTTGAATTATATAAGTGAAATACAGGTTATGGACGCAATTGCTACTGCTTTTGTTTTCATATAATAAGCGTTGTTTTCCCAACAAATAGGTACGCTCTCGGATTACGGTTTTCTAGCGATATTATAATGTTTTCCCATGGTTTGGGATATATTATTTTGAAAAATATGATACATACTGTTATTATTGATATTGTCATTTCACCCAGACCTCTCCGTACAAAGGAGACTCTGCCGAAATTTTCCATGAATTTTGGACTTAGAAATTTTGTAAAGTGTTTTCAAACTTTTGTTGACTTGAATATAAAAGGATTTAATGGTTATAAATTTATATATTTTATTGAAATTGTTTAATTTTGCAAATTAATTGCTTTAAAATTAAATATTTTGAATAAGATATTTTGATTACTTAATTTCTTTTTTTCCCTTCTTTTTGCTTTTCGAGGACGAAAAGTTTTAAATGGGGGAGAGTGTAACGACCCGTTATTTTTGATAATTAAAAATAGTTATTTTAATATGGTTTTGTGATTAAATATTGGAAGAAATAAAAATTTATGATATAATATTGAAATAATAACTAAAATTGAAATGTAACAATGTTAATTAAAGTTTCATTAACAATTAGAATGAAATTCCAATTATTTGAAATAATTTAAATGTTATACTTGGTTATAAAGTGAATATAGAAAAACAAATGTAAATATTGAAACAATTAATGAAATAATATATAATTAATGGTAATTGTGTAAAATCTGTTAGATAAGTAATTGTAACGTTTACTTGTAAATAATGAACTTATAAGTGCAACTAAAAGTTAGTGGTAACAATTAATATATGTTACCTATTTATTTAGTCTGTTAAATTTAAATTGGAAATCTATTTTAAATAAATGCAAATAAAAAGATAATGGTAACAATTAATAAATGTTACCTATTTATTTAGTCTGTTAAATTTAAATTGGAGTATATTAACGTAATGAAACGTAAAAAAAATGTTAATTATGTTTATAGAGTAATGATGGATTTAATAAAAAGATTGAAATTGAATCAAATCAATTTATTGGAATTAAATTTTAATTAATAGGATTAATGGTAGTTGAAATTGAACACTGTAATTATTGAAATAATTAACACTGAATTGATATGTAAACTTATTTTAATTTATTATAAATGTTTTTGCAATCAAAAATTATAAAAATCTTCTAGTTTATAAATATTGAATTAAAAGGTGATTAATTAATTTAATATTAATTTATTTAATCAACGTGAAAATAGCCATTTTGGCCACTAACTCTGATTTCGACGAAACCAGTTTTATCGGATCTGTAATGGTGAATTATTATAGGATTTCAAGTTTCATAGCGATCGGGCTTGTCATTTAATCGTACGGACTGAAAACGCCTAGAAATCAATTTAACTAAAATCAATTGAAATCAATTTGAAATAAGCCGATTTTAACATAACTTCTTCATATGATGGAATTAGGACTTGAAACCTATTCCATTAAGTTTAAAAACATTGAAAACATCTATTTTGATATATGGGATGACCCATTTTTGTTCAGGAGACAGAACGGGCTTTTCGGGTCGTTTATCGTCCAAAATCCAAATCAAATCTTGTCCATTCTTTCTATTTTCTGACCTACCTATGAATAGCCCATTATAAACCCAAGCTATTTCTTATTCCATTTGTCTGTACATACAGTTTCATCTATCCACCTCTCCTTCTACATGGCAGAAGAACAAATTGCCAATTCAATTTCAAATCAAATATCAAATCAAAAAATTGGAACTCCTCAAGCTATATCATATTATATATCATTTTAAAGCTCTTGACGAGCTCAAGTCAATTTTACTATTTTTTTGATCTAGGTTTCTGTGTAGCCAAAATTGTATGATTAAGTTCCATCCATTGATTGTAAGGCTTCTCGATCAACGGTGGATCTTCATCGATAGTTCGATTGGAGGGTGTTGTTGCGCAGAGGTCGACTAGGGCTTTCGATCCATACGGCTACTTCGGCCGGAAGGTAATCAATTTCGCTAGAAATCGAAGGTGTATGGCCAATTTTGGTTCAATGGCGCGAGCATCGAGGAGCATCGGGATTGACATGGAGGCTATAGGAGGAGGCGGTTTGGCTTAGTGAGTGTCGTGGCAATTTTCGATCATGTTGTAGTCGAACGACGGAGGCACAAAATTTGATCAAAGATGCGCGTGCATTGGCAGCTGCTATTGGGATTAGGGTTTTGATCGAGCTTGAACGATGGTGACATGTTCGAGTCTGGTATGTGTTCCTCTTTTTTTTCTTTTTTTCTTTTAAAAATATATCGTATAACTTCTAATCGACGTATCTTTTGCATACGAACTGGATTCGTGCACGGTTTCTTCTGCTAGGATCATGTTGAAATTTCAGACATTTTGACGTTAGTTTGGTGAATTTTGAGAGTGTTTGAATTTGGACCATAAATTGGATTTTAATTCGATTTAAAATCGAATGTGAGTGTTTTAACCCGCTCACAACTTCTAAAATTTCTTATTTTAGTTAAGTTAATTTTACAATGTCATTAGGAATTTATTAATGGCTGTTTGGGATTTTTAAATTGTGGTTCCTGTTAATTTGAATTTATTTTGAATTTAATTGTCATTTAATTTATTATTGAATTTAACTTGCCAGTTAATTACCTACATATAATAATCTGTTAATTGTTGATATGTATTGGTTGAATTGGATGATAATTATGATGGTTGTTTGATTTTTAATATTGGATGATCGGTTAGATTTATAAAATGCTATCACTCTGTAGGTTCCCTTAGTTATTATTTAGAAAATCACTATGAGTTGAAATGATATATACTGGAGCGATCTGTAGATTAGGGGAAAATCGTTATGGGTTGAAATGATAGACTCGAGCGATTTTATGGATTTTCATTTAATTCAGGTTTGCGGTTTAAAATGATGTATAATTGTAAAATTCTAAATTGCAGATTGAAATGATAAATATCTGTATCACTTGACCCTAGGGTAGTGGATTATATATAAACACCAAATTTGGTTAAATTAAATGATTTTTGAATCTTTAATTTGTGAATTTAGTTAAATTATATTTGGAAATAAATTTTGATTTATATAAATTGAAATTGTTATCAAAATCCAAGTTTTATGTTAAAAATAGGAATTGGTGTAAAGGAATTGTTTAAAGGAATTAAGTTGAAATTTTAAGGTTGATTTTGAAGTATAATTGGAAATTATTGGAATTGAGTTATTAAAATTGTAACTACCCAGAGTTTTTGATCCCGAAAATTCTAGATAGTTAGGAAAAAAAGAAAGAGGTAGAAGAAGAAATAGAAAACAAATCATAGATTCTCAAATTCGCAGCAGACCAAAATATAATATCAAATAAAATAGCAGTTATACAAAGGAAAACTATATCGGTTAATTTACATCAATACATCAAAGGTACAACATTTTCACAAAACACTGGACAGTCAAAATTAACATGTCCTAGATAAACAATAATATATCACAGCGGAATACACTCGATACGCTCCTGCCATCCAACTCGCCTCCTGAGCTACAGAACGTCCTTACTTGAAAATCTGTAAGACTCGGTCTGACCTGAGCATTACATCAAAGTAACACCCGGGTCAGGCTGGAAACTAGCGTGAGTAAACCCATATAATATGAAATACCAAGCTATAACATATGTGAATATCAGGGTAACTCGTATCCTTTACGAGTTCTCATAATCAACATTTATCACATAATAGTTTCAGGTTAAATATCTGTATTACACAATTCATTCCCTTCCAGCCTGTTTAATACCACATATCCAATTTATAAAGAATTTTGTAGATTACAAATCGAAGTGGTTCCCGGTATTTACTGATACCCGACTTCGGTCACTTCGAATCTCATATTATCTTAACCCAAGTTATTCAATTAAATACAATTCAACTTTAAACACAGGATGTCTTTACACAGCAATTCATCATTGATGGATAACCACATTATCACTGTCCACCCAAACATATCATATCACAAAACATTTCATATCAGAGATATCAACCAATTCAAGGCATTGAACATCATTCAATCATTCATAAGCAAGGTTGATCACTTTAAAAATTAATATAATTTATCTCTAATTAAATTAATTACTAATATTTAATCATTTAGATTTCCTTTACTTAACATTATTTAATTACAAACCAATTAATTAATCATCTTTTTAATTATCCATCTTAATTAATCATCCTTAATTAATTATAATTTAATTACATTAAGTAAATAGCCTTTAATTAATTTCACAAATTAATTATCCTTAACCATTCACAGTAATTATCCTTAATTAATTACTCAAATTAATTATCTTATAACCATCTACATTGATTAAGTATCCTTTAATTAACTAACCCTTAATTAATTTCCTTAATTAATCAATCCTTTAATAAATTACACCAAGTAATTAATCCTTAATTACTTCCATTAAGTAATTATCCCATTGGTTAGTTATCCTCAATTAATTAATCTTTAATTACTAATTAAATTAATTAATCCTTCACAAATTTATCTTTTAATTATTTACATCAAGTAATTATCATTTAAGTAATTAATCTCTAATTACTTATATTAGTTAACCTCTAATCACCAATTCATTAATTTCTATTGATTAATTTATAATTCTAAACTATTGATTAATTAATCCTTAATTAATCAACTTTAATAACTTTCCTTAATTAATTAATCTTTAGCTAATAACCAATCAAATAAAAAAATAAATCTTAAATACCCAAACCATAATTAATTTTAAGATAATTCATTTATCTTAATCACTTTCTTAATCATTATCAGAATTAGTAAACTTTGGAATTAATTATCATTAACTTAAAAAGCATTAAATTTAATTAAAAATTTTAAACACTTGATCTTTCAATTAAACTACTTAATTATCTGCATAATTAAGCTTTTAAAAATATCTTAAGGATAAACTTAGATAACTTAAAATAAATTTTCAACTTTAATCAACAAACATTTAAACATCAATTACTATTTAAAGGAAATATTTTTTAAGTTAACTAGTTTTTAAACTTGACTTCGATAAATTTAAAGCTTTGAAAATAAAATTACCTTACCCGGGTAAATCCAGGATCTACTAGACTAACACCCGAGTTACCTCAACTTTCCCCCGAGCTTCCTCTTTCTTCATTAAAACTTAGTTTAAATTAAAAAAAACTGTTATACTAAAGCACTCTCGTATACTCAAAACAATCCCAAGCTAAACTCTAAGGCAAACCTAAGCTTTTCCCGAGCCCTACCCGAAGTCACCTCCTCTACTTCCAGAGCTTCAACAACTACAGACACGCGACAATACTGTGCATGTATACAGATGGTCGGAACGTCTCCGACCATCGCCACTACCTTCGATAAGTCGATCTCAATCTCACTATACGATAACGATCATCCGTGCTTGGAATTGATCACGAAAACGAAATAGAGCCAGTGAACCCAAACCTGGAAATGAACCGTCACCCAAATTTTCTCCCCGTGCTGCCACCACCGGCCACCAGAAGTGTCGACTATCCGACCATCACCTCACCATAGGCCTATGCACCAAATCCTCCTCATGAGATCATCTCTGGTGATCCACCGAGGTCGCACGAAACCCAGCAACCATCTTAACCAAATCAACACGCCGAACCCTAGATCTACCCGTCGCCGACATTTCAGTGGCTTAAAATTTTAGCGATCAATTTCCTTGAGATCGCCTACACCAGGCTATCTTCCACCATAATCTCGAAACCCCAAGTTGCGTCGATAATTAGAGAATAGAAAAAACTCGCTTTCCGTTCAAAATTCATTATCTCATGAATTACCAACCTAAAAATCGTGATTCTTCCTTTAAAAATCCTAAATTTTGAAGATAATTCAAATTATACACCTAAATTCACAAATCGATCGCATCGAATTTTGATATATAAAAGTTTTTTCTGTAAATCTCACATTCCGGTTAAAACTGTCATCAAGTTCTATTTTAAATATTTTTAAAATTCAAATCTTATTATTATAAAAAAAATTCATTTATATATCGATGCCTAATAATGATTAGAAAAATTGAATTTTTGATTTTGATCAAATTGAAAACTTGTTAATGAAGAACAAGGTAGAAGTTCTGGTGTTCAGGCATGCACACAATTTTTCTATATACATATATAAACATTCAACTTTAAAACAATCATGCAAACATATATTCAAACATACATCACAGTCTACTTCAAACATTTACCACATGCATCAAATTTAAAATTGTTTTTAAGCTTAGTTTACTCGCCCGTAGAAGATAACTGAGGACAGGCCTTTGAAAATTTTGAAATCTGTTCTTGAATTTAAAATTGGAACTTGATGTACTTTGGTTTACATGGATCTTGAATCTTTTTTCTTTGCTCTGAACTTGATTGTTATGAAGCTTGTTTGATTCTAGTTTGATTACTAGGTTTTGGATTGTTGTTAAGTTTCTTTGATTTTGTTTTATGGTTTTAGGTTACAAGTTTTGTTCTCTTTGTTTTCGAGAATGAACGGATCAGGGAAAATATGAAAAGAGAGGGATAGAGCTTTGAAAAAAAGAAAATAAATTACCCTTGTTCAATTGGCTTACAAATGTCATTAGCATTCCATAATCAATTTACACTTGTATTTAGATAAAAGCTTAGGCTTACATTTGTAATTACATGAAACAATTTGTTTACATTTGTTATAATGCATAGAATTAGCTTACATTTGTTATTTTGTTTGTATATTTGTATTATAATGTAAATTTATTTTTATTTTATAAATAACTTAAGTGTTTTTAAATATATTAACTTCTCTTATATTTATCTATTCAATAATTACTTTCCTTAATTTATATAAATATGATCTTTTGAAGAAAATAATATAAAACAAGTTATATACTAATAAAATCATATAAAATATATTTTTAAATCCAAATATTTTAGATTTTTATCTTTTGAATTTCCTATTTAAATTCAATTTTAATTTAATATCCAATTTAAAATCAACTCATATATATATATATATATATTTACATTTAAACAAACAATCATTATTAATTGTTTCACCTATAAATCATTGTTTAATAAATTAAATCCTAAATTAAATCCTATTGATTTTCAATTAACAGATATCTGAAAATCCGGGTTATCACATTCCTCCCCTCTTTGAATCTTTTCGTCCTCGAAAAGGAACGAAACCAGAATTTGTTAAAATACTTAATATCAGTTAAATTTTCTCTTTGAAACATTTTTAGAACACTGTAAAATCTATATAATATTGCCAAAATAATTTTTATAAAAATACTTTTATAACTCGATGTTTCAACAAGTCCATCCTCGTTCTCACAGAAATTTGGTCATACGTTGATCGGGCGTAGGACTGAAAATCTATAAGTACTTGGTAAACCAATTTTCAACACCCAGTGAAAATACTTGGAAAATAATTTTATTGAAAATATAGAAAACATTTTTTTTAAATAGAGGAAACATCTTTGGTGAGAATGCTCTAGAAATCATCACCCCCATCCATGGTCGCGGTTAGCCCGATGGTCACGTTGCCATCCCAGCAAAATCCATAAATAACTGTAGGCACTCCGCGCCCCTCGATTATGCCATGGAACCCGCTACAGATCGCAGCTACATCTGAGTTTACATTGCTATCACAGCAAAAACCCATATAACTATAGACATCAGCGCCCTCAAATTTCGCTGCCAAAAGAATGAAACTTCTCCTTTAGACCATAGATCGCAATCTACTAATGTTACATTGCCTTCTGGGCAAAATCAAACGTAGACCGTTGACACTCACCTCTACACGATTTCTGCTATGGTCCATAGTTGATCGTAGCGACATCGAGTTACAATGTCGCCACGGCATAACCCAAATGCCTCTGTAGGCATCAGCGCCCTCGACTTTCGCTACCCAATAATCCTCAGGAACTTCAGTTTTTCCGGATTTTCTCACAGAATCCACTTTAGAACCCCCTTAGGGCTCAAGGCAGTACCAACCTATGGTACCCCTAAGAAGTTCATTTTTAGGAAGCGCCTTTTTCTCAAGAGCCGTTTTCAATACACTTTATACTATGCACATATAGTATCTTCCAAATCATATACCTAGTATGAATCTCATTTAAATCTCCTTTCTCAAAATTGATTATCCCAAATCGATAATTCTCAAACTAGACTTTTCAAATTTCCAAAATTGATTTTTCCCAAAAATCAAAAGCCTTTCCAAATCCATATGCTCCTAGAACCCTTTTTCCAAATTCATTCTCATAAGACCCTTTATATATATATATATATATATATATATATATATATATAATCATGAAAAATCTTTGGATCATTTCAAACTTGTATAAATTCCTTTTCTATACGTCAAATACTTTCAAAAAACCCTTTTTATTCTGGCTATAGATTTAACAAGGGGAGTTTATCAATTATATATAACGAAGATATATAAATTTGTCTATGTCAAATCAATATTCAAACTTGATTACTCTATAAAGTCACTTACCATATTACTTACTTCTATAAAGTAAATTTTACCATAGAAATATCCAAATTCCACTTTATTTCATCATATATCTCACAAAATATACTTTTTCATTTTCAAAAACCAATTTTATAGTTCTTATCCACAAATTTTCAATATCAATTTCATTCAAACCTGTACGATGTACACATATCATCTGTATGCTATATTAATCTGATCGCTCACTCGATCACACAATTTCACTTCCGAACTAGTATCGTCCACCCGACTTCCTAGTGCGGACTCAGATCTGGTTTCTTGATCAGAAACCCTTATTCTCCTTGCATAGTCATAACTATGACAGAGAATTCCCAGAACCAATAAAAAATCCATATCCAGGTTCGCTGTCGAAAATCGAGTGAAAAATCCCAACTCAGATCGAAATTCTATGCTCGAATCTGGATCAAATCGTTATGCGAATAGAACAATATACGTACATCCTACGTATTTATCTTCATTGATTATTACCTAAATCAGTCCTCCTTTCTATTCACATCCCCTTAGATTCTTATTTATTTATTCACAATTGCCTCAATCCCCATTTGGATTATCGCCTTAATTCTTATTTCAAATGGGTATTTAATCATAAACATTTTGAACTCTGTCCAGCTTAAATTTAGAAAATAGCTTGAAAATTTTAAAAACAGATAAGTAGTTGAAAAATAATTATTAGTTTGTCAAATAGCTGTAAAATATTTAAGTAATTGTAAAATAGTTGGAAAATAGTCAAATAGTTATAGAAATTTTAAATAATTGCAAAATAGTTGTAAAATAGTAGTTAGTTATAAAATAGCTGAAAAACAGTAATTAGTTTATAAAATAGTTGAAAATTGTTAAATAGTTCCAAAAATAATTGTAAATAAGTATAAAATAGTTAGGCTTTAAAAAGAAAGATTGTATATGGTAAATAGCTATGGAAAAATAGATTTAAGAAAGTTTACACTAAAACAGTTTGTCTTAAAAAATAGTCCAAACCCAAACTGTTCAATTTCTCAATCTCCATTCTCATCAATTCCATTTAAATTTACACTTCCTTTTGAATTGATTCAATCCCAATCCAAGTTGAATTTTACCCTCAATTTCCATTCAAATTCAAATCAAATTCCATTTGAATTTACTTATTCAACTTTAATAACAATCCCAAATTATTCAAATCAAATTTCAGTTTGAATTAACTTCAAATTCCATTTCACTTTAAACCATCTCGAGTTATATAAATTCAAGTTAAATTTCAAGTGTTGATTTGATTCCTTTAAATCAAATTGAACTTTACTTTAATTTATCAATTAAATTCTTTAAACAATTTAATTCTGAGTTAAAATTTCAATTACTCCATTTTAAGTTACCTTTACTTCTGCATAAACTTATTTCTTGGTTCAAATAATAATTCAAATCCTTTTCAACCTTTGAAATCCAATTTATTACCCAATTTCAACTTTTGAAACCAAACCTTAGAAATTTCAGTTTGAATTAATTTCAACTTCCATTCTTAAAGAAAGAAAGTAATTTTATATTAGATCATACTGCCATAAATTACATTGATAGACTGCACACTAGCAGTTCAAACATCACATCATTAGCACAATAAAAGCCTTACAAAGTCATAAATCTAGGTGTCTACATCATAACCTAGGTTTTAGAGTCCTAGCATTATCTACCAGAATCCTTCCTATGGACTTCTTTCCAATGGGCAAAGCCCAAACATGCACTTTTCAATAGGATGTCCCCACTTGTAGCATTTTCCATAAAAGATTTCTACCCTCCCATCAATCTGGATAACATCCACACCTCCTACAGGACGTTCCACAACCTTAATCTTCTTCTTCTATCTCTTGGGACAATTCCTAGTGATGTGTCCCAACCCTTTATAATGATAGCAAATGGTTAACTCGTTGACTGGTTCCACTAGTTTATGCTTCACCTTCCTCACTTCCGGACAATGGTTAAGGAAATGTCCCTTCTTATGGCACTTAAAGCATAATATCTCCGAGCAAATCGTTGGAATGTACCCTTTAATTCCTTTCTTGTTTTACCACACTTGGCTTCGTAATGACCCTTATTGAAACATCTGTAGCAGGTGATATTATCATAAGGTCCTGGTCCATTCCTTTCCTTAATCCGATTTTCATACTCCCGTGTTGCTATTTCCCGTTCCTTACATGCAGTTGCTCTCTGTTCTTTGCGCTTGCCTTCCATTATTCACTTTTAGCCATTTCTCTCAAAGATTGAATTCTAAAGGGACTTTCTAACCTATGAATTAGATTTAATTAGAAGAATTCAACTTTTACTCTTATAGCAATTGCTTTCCAAGTTATACCTTAAGTTTTAAACCACCTTTGGTTTTAAATTCCAAACAAAGTTTTCAAACAACTTCTTATTTTAAAATAAGATTACATTCCTTTTTAACATTTTGAAAACAATTTCATATGTTTTTAATCTTAGGATTCAAAACTTCACAGTTTAAAACCTACTTCAATTTACAAGTCATACTTCTACTCTCTTAACACATTTCATTTTGCTTTATCATTATTAGAAAACAAACATCCTAATATTCGATACAATAACCATTTTATTCTATTTTGGTTTGAAACCAATTCTAATTCACCTTATTTGTATGGTTCATTCTATTCAATTCCTATTTGGATATATATTTACCACTTAAATTCTTATTTAATTTCAATGACCAACAACCAATTTTCTTAATAGATAATAATTGGAAAATTATTTGCTTTATATATCAAAATATAAGCTTGTATAAGAATCATTCATTTTTAAAACCATTTTTAAACCTTTATATAAGAAAATAACAAGTACGCTCTCGTATACACACACACACAAAACTCACTCTAGGGTACCACTGATCCTTATCCTTAATGAGTACCCACCAGAGCCCAGGTTCTCGCTTAACCGTCAGCTCTGATACCAAATGTAACAACCCGGAGTTTTCAATCCTGAAAATTCCAGATAATTAGGGAATAAAGAAAGAGGTGGAAGAAGAAACAGAAAAATATTACAAAGTCTCACATTCGCAATGGATCAAAATATAATATCTAATAAAATAGTAGTTATACAAAGGAAAACTATATCAGTTCATTTACATCAATACATTAGAGTTACAACATTTTCACAAAACACTGGACAGTCAAAATCAACATGTCCCAAATAAACTACAATATATCACAGCGGAATACACTCCATACGTTCCTGCCATCCAACTCGCCTCATGAGCTCCAGAATGTCCTTACTTGAAAAACTGTAAGACTCGGTCTGACCGGAGCATTACATCAAAGTAACACCCGGGTCAGGCAGGAAACCACCGTGAGTAAACCCATATAATATGAAATACCAAGCTATAATATATGTGAATATCAGAGTAACTCGTATCCTTTACGAGTTCTTATAGTCAACATTTATCACGCGATAGTTTTAGGTTAAATAACCATATTAAACAGTTCATTCCATTCCAGCCTATTTAATACCACATATCCAATTTATAAAGAATTTTGTAATTACAAATCGAAGTGGTTTCGGGTATTTACTGATACCCGACTCCGGTCTCTTCGAATCTCATATTATCTTAACCCAAGTTATTCAATTAAATACAATTCAATTTTAAATACAGGATGTCACTTTTTACACAGCAATTCATCATGGATAGATAACCGCATTATCACTGTCCACCCAAACATATCATATCACAAAACATTTCATATCAGAGATATCAAACAATCCAAAGCATTGAACATCATTCAATCATTCATAAGCAAGATTGATCACTTCCAAAATTAATTTAATTTATCTCTAGTTAAATTAATTACTAATCTTTAATCATTTAGATTACCTTTACATAACATTAATTAATTACAAACCAATTAATTACTCATCTTTTTAATTATCCATCTTAATTAATCATCCTTGATTATTTATACTTTAATTACATTAAGTAAATAGCCTTTAATTAATTTCACAAATTTATTATCCTTAAGAATTCACAGTAATTATCCTTAATTAATTACTCAATTTAATTATTTTATAACCACATACATTGATTAACTATCCTTTAATTAATCAAACTCATTAATTAACTAACGCTTTCCTTAATTAATCAATCCTTAATTACTTCCATTAATTAATTATCTCATTGGTTAGTTATCCTCAATTAATTAACCTTTAATTACTAATTAAATTAATTAATCCTTAATAAATTATCTTTTAATTAATTACATTATGTAATTATCATTTAAGTGATTAATCTCTAATTACTTACATTTGTTAACCTCTAATCACTAATTCATTAATTTCTAATTACCACTTAATGAATATCTATAATTCTAAACTATTGATTAATTAATCCTTAATTAATCAACTTTAATAACTTTCCTTAATTAATTAATCTTTAGTTGTAAACCAATCAAAAAAAATCTTAATCACCCAAACCTTAATTAGTTTTAAGATAATTCATTTATCTTAATCACTTTCTTAATCATTATCAGAATTAGTAAACTTTGTAATTAATTATCATTAACTAAAAAAGCATTAAGTTTAATTAAAAATTTTAAACACTTAATCTTTCAATTAAACTATTTAATTATCTGATTAATTAAGCTTTAAAAAACATCTTAAGTATAAAATTAAATAACTTGAAAAAAAAAATTCAACTTCAATAAACAAACACTTAATAATCAGTTACTATTTAAAGGAAATAGTTTTTAAGTTAACTAGTTTTAAAACTTGACTTTGATAAATTTAAAGCTTTGAAAATAAAATTACCTTACCCGAGTAAATCCAGGATCTACTCGACTAACACCCGGGTTACCTCAACTTTCCCCGAGCTTCCTCTTTCTTCATTAAAACTTAGTTTAAAGTAAAAAAAACTGTTATACTAAAACACTCCCGTATACTCGAAACAATCCCGAGCTAAACTCTAAGGCAAACCCATGCTTTTCCCGAGTCCTACCCGAAGTCACCTCCTCTACTTCCAAAGCTTCAACAACTACAGACACGCGACAACACCGTGCAAGTGTAGAAATGGTCGGAACGTCTCCGACCATCGCCACTACCTTCGGCAAGTCGATCTCGACCTCGCTATACGATAACGATCACCTGTGCTTCGAATTGATCACAAAAACGAAATCGAGCCAGTTTATGGGAACGAACCATCACCCAAATTTCCTCCCCGTGCTGCCACCATCGGCCACTAGAAACATTGACATCCGACCATCACCTCACCATAGGCCCACACACCAAATCCCCTTCATGCGATCACCTCTGGTGATCCACTGACGCCGTACAAAGCCCAGCAACCATCTTGACCAAAATCAACACGCCGAACCCTAGATCTATCTCTCGCCGACGCCTCGATAGCTTTAAATTTTAGCGATCAATTTCCTCGAGATCGCCTACACCCAGGCTTTCTTTCACCATAATCTCGAAACCCCAAGTTGCATTGACCATCAGAGAATAGTGAAAACTCGCTTTCCGTTCAACATTCATTATCTCACGAATTACCAACCTAAAAATCGTGATTCTTCCTTTAAAAATCCTAATTTTTGAAGACAATTCAAATTATACACCTGAATTCACAAATCGATCGCATTGAATTTTTGATATGCAAAAGTTTTAACTGTAACTCTCACATTCCAGTTAAAAATGTCATCAAGTTCTATTTTAAATATTTTTAAAATTCAAATCTTGTTATTATAAACATTTTTCATTTATATATCAATGCTTGACAATGACTAGAAAAATTGAATTTTTGATTTTGATCAAATTGAAAGCCTGTTAATGAAGAACATGGTAGAGGTTCTGGTGTTCAGACTTGCACACAAATTTTCTATATACATATATAAACATTTAGGTTTAAAACAATCATGCAAACATATATTCAAACATACATCATAGTCTACTTCAAACATTTACCACATGCGTCAAATTTAAAATTATTTTTAAGCTTAGTTTACTCGCCTGTAGAAGATAACAAAGGACAGGCCTAAATTTTGAAGTTGTTCTTGAATTTAAAGCTAGAACTTGATTTACTTTGGTTTACATGGATCTTGAATCTTCTTGCTTTGCTTTGAACTTGATTGTTATGAGTTAAAGCTTGTTTGATTCTAGTTTGATTACCAGGTTTTGGATTGTTGTTGAGTTTCTTTGATTTTGTTTTCTGGTTTTAGGTTACAAGTTCTGTTCTCTTTGTTTTTGAGAATGAACAGATCAGGGAAAAATATGAAAAGAGGGGGATAGAGCTTTTAAAAAAATTACCCTTGTTCAGTTGGCTTACAAATGTCATTAGCATGCCATAATCAATTTACACTTGTATTTAGATAAAAGCTTAGGCTTACATTTGTAATTACATGAAACAATTTGTTTACATTTGTTATAATGCATAGAATTAGCTTATATTTGTTATTTTGTATATATATATATATATTTGTATTATAGTGTCAATTTATTTTTATTTTATAAATACCTTAAGTGTTTTTAAATATTTAAACTTTTCTTATATTTGTCTATTTAATAATTACTTTCCTTAATTTATATAAATATGATCTTTTGAAGAAAATAATATAAAACAAGTTATATACTAATAAAATCATATAAAATATATTTTTAAATCCAAATATTTTAAGATGTTTATCTTTTGAATTTCCCATTCAAATTCAATTTCAATTTAATATCCAATTTAAAATCAACTCATATATATATATATATATTCACATTTAAACAAACAATCATTATTATTTGTTTCACCTATAAATCATTATTTAATAAATTAAATCCTATTAATTTCCAATTAACAGATATTTGAAAATTCGGGTTATCACAAAAACCGTTTGTAATATAACTTTGAAAATATTGAAATTGGAGCAGTTTAAATTGATATTCCAAACATGGATTGATATTGATGTAAAATTTAATATTTTATTGAGATTTGAATTGGGAAGTTTTGATATTGAGTTTTGTTGATTTGGGAATTGAAATGGTTCCATTATGTTGAAATGAAATAAACAGTAAGTTGATATAAATTTCTAAATTCATATTTTAATATAAACTATTTTAAAGATATATTACTTTAAAGACTTTAATTATTAAGATTTCAAACTAGCAAACTAGATTAACCTATAATAACTAAATTAAATCATTTTTACCAATTTTAAACCATTTAATTTATCTTAAACTAATTAAACCATTTTAATTTATTTTAAATCTAATTAATCTATGTTAAAGCTATTTAATCTATTTTAAATCTATCTTAAATCCATCTAAAAATATATTTCTTTCAAAATTAAATCTGTTGTTACTATTTAAACTATTTTAATCTATTTAAGCTATTTTTAAACTACTAAAACTATTTATGATTTTCTAAAATATTTCTAAAATTCGGACTATGTAAAGTTGAAGTATTTATATTTAAATCATTGATAATGTTATAATCTAAGTTGGGATTTAAATGTTATAGTAAATTGAATATGATGATTTTGAAGTAAAGATTTAACCTATTTGGAAATATGATTTTTGAAAGAAATTATGATTTCGGTAACGATATGATTTAAAACGGTGAATATGATTTCAAAGTGAATATGATTTCGAAAGTAATATGGCTTTGAGAATGTGATATTTTGATATAAATTGTGAATTGACTTTTGAAATGTAAAAGAACCATCGGTGTGTAATAAGCGATTGGTTGTTAAAGTGACCGGGATCGGATATTATCATACTCTCTGCCAATACCGAAAACAACTTTAACAACTGTGTACATGGTGGAGATTCCAGAAATAAAGTAGGATAGCTTGGTGAACAATTTCTGTATAGGTATGACGTGACCCTGACTCCCATGAGTCAGCTTAGATATGACTAAAGCAGGAGTCATGCTGGGCCAAGTAAGGTCATTCCTCCTATTGGGCACATTTCTTTGTTACCATTCTTTTACTTTGTGATAGATTTGGTGGCCACCATTGATTTTGATTATGGAGTGTGTCCGAGGTGGGCGGTAGTAGCTGCTATGTGTTACCACCGGTCCGGATCTGCAATTGGCATGTCTACCTTGGCATTGCCTCGAGTGCCGTGTTCACATGCCCTATCACGCCTTCTAAGAGTTTGTTTTGTACCATACCTATGGTGTGCCCTCTAGGTAAACCTCCCGTTTACGGAGGAGCATACGGTACTGTATAGATTATGAGAATATATACAAATGTGTTAAGGGGGATATGGATAATGCCTTAACGCTATTTTAATACTTTTACTTTACTGCAGACATATTATAATAGCGTATGGTACTATAGTCGATAGTTTAACGGATCCTTAGGAGGTGTAAATCCCGAACATCTCTCAAGTTATTGTACTCACGTTAGACACTGGATAGGAGATGTCAAACCCCGTAAACATCTCTGAAGCCGTCACACGCATATTTACTATTGATTTAACTTACATAATATCTTTTGGTTCTGACTCGAGTGTTTTGTCTTTTCAATTTTCTTGGGTTAGCCTGAGCATTTCAGGGTTGAAGACCTTAATTCTGGAGGACAAAGACGAAGATTTTGTACAGTTATTAATTATATGTATTCTACTGCATCATGTTGTTTTGCTGCATTTATTTATTTACTCTTGTTGTCTGCAACTCTCACTATGTATTGTATTAATAAAATCAAATTTAATTGTGAACAGCTCCATGAACTATTATTTGATTACTATATTTTGCCATTCCGCTGCGAGATTCTATATTTCTTTTATTTCTTTCTCTTTTTCTTATTTACCCCATAACAATCTGTCCTTTTGAATGATTTGAGTCTAGCATGCGTGTCCGCTTTAAACGTCCAAAAAGGCAAGTCGTTACAAAAGATTTCTATATTTGGACAAGCACCATTGTCCAATGGTTAAGTGATTTGGTTTCGATGCGAGAGGTCATAAGCTCGAAACTCGCGTAGCGTGATTCGAACATTTATTGTCAGGTGATGTTGTCCCAGTGACAAGTTATATATAAAGTACCATTTCAAAAAAAAAATCTGAATTTGATCGTGGCTGTGTATCTGCGTGTGAAAAATTTCTGAACACTCCAAGTCCATGTCATCTTCATTGTATTGAGCTGAAAAGTTCAATTTTTTTTAATAATCTGTATATCCACTAATTGAACTTATCATACTTCCATTTTGTTATATGTTTTGTTAATTTGTACACAGTGGGCATTATCGGTGTTGCCTATTCTGTTAGTTCGGTTGTATAGTTCTGTCCATCTCCCACGTTCAGTAGCAACACTTCAAGCCTTAATGCTACTACCAATCATTATAAGGCTGCATAACCACTTGCTTAATTTTAGTCACTTAATCAATGCACTCTTCAGGTAATCCTTACTGCCACATAAATTGATATGTCTCTCTGAACCAATAGCTTCTTTGCAATGTCTAATAGCCTATTTTCTCCTAAAACATTCCTTGGTTTCAGCTACATTATATATTGACATTTAAGCTCATAGTTCTTCTCATAGTTTCTGCACTTGACAACTCATCAAACAAATCATTTCAATCACTTCAAAAATAGAAAGAAAATAAAAATCACCATGTAAAAATGATACTAATAGCATGCAAAAATGATACCATAATCTTTTATACTTGAAACTGATATTAAAAGCATGCAAAAACCGATACCATGATTTGTAATACCCGAAACTAATACTAATGGCATACAAAAACCGATACCATGTTTTTACATGCTTAAAACTAATAGTAATAGTACCAAAAACGATACCAAACAATAAATAATATTGAATGTGGTCAATTACAAAGAGAAAATCAATGTTATTATTAAAAAGAGCAGATGAATTTCATATTTAATATATGCTAAAATTGGTACCAAACGACACATATACTATTTGTATCAAAATTAATATTATGTTAAACAACACTTATAACCATTAGTATCGGGTTGAATATAACTGATACCAAACTGATACATAAAACAATTAGTGTATAACTAACACCAAACTGACACTAATAGTTCAAAATAAAAATGACACCAAACAACACATAACAATCGAAAATAATACAATATAACCAAGTTCAATTACAAAGAGCAAATAAATGTCATGCTAAGCCAACATACTTATATAACCAAGTTCAATTTTAGAAAGTTGCCAAAAAAATGACATATAACCAATTATAAATCTCAACAAATTCATAAAAACATGAAGATCAAATTATATTTTCTTAGAAACTTGACGATTATGCTTATTGTGACCATATTACTTACATACACCACATCTATTTTGCTTATTTTGACAGCATGCAAATCCTCCTTTCCATTTTATGGAAGGCCTGCAGGCACCACATTTCTCCTTAGGTGGCTTAATAACATCTTCGGCACTTGCATTAATGATAGGCTTATCAAAATCAGGAATAAAATTAATAGCATTAGCATAAGAAGAACAATAAATATCCATGGTTAAATAATACTCAATAAAATCATAGATGGAAAATTTTGACTTGCTCATGCACTTAAGAGCATGAGCAGAAGTAAACTTTGTAACCTATAATCTATTGCAACTACAAATCCATTCTTTATGATCAACATGATGAGAGTTTGATTATTTCACTTCAAAAACAAACTCTGAAGACTTATATGCACCACATCCAAATCATTCTTCTATCAATTCACTTAAACAAAACTCAATAAAAGGACAAAGAACGGTATTCCATAAATGACATTTCTCTCTCCTTCTAGCCATTTGTTCTATAACTTTAATACGAATACCATCTGAACATGCAGTAATAGGCAATGTTTGTTCATCCAAAGTCCAATTATTAAAACATTTACTAACATTTGAACTATATTCACCGTAACATATCTCAACAAAAAAATCAACCCACTTATTATAGGGCTTATCCTTAAAAAATTCACAGTAGTTGTACCACCTATTTCACAGAATTTAGAATGTGCTTCTTCAAATTCATACAAATTAGAAGCTCTAGAACACATTTTGAACAAATCAATAATAGAAAAACTCGCATTCTTTTCCTATACAGCTGAAAGAAGATTTTTATTCTATATGAAGATAACAGTACTATGTAAGGATGAAGGAAAAACTTCATCAAACTTAAGATCAAACCTTGATGGCGATCTGATGTAAAAACCAAATCATGATCTTCTTGATACATTTGTTTTAATGATTCAAAAACCATTTCCAATTATCCATATTTTCCAAAGAAACTACACCCATAGCTAAAGGAAAGAACCCCCAAATTAGAAAAAACATTAGAACAAAATTTAATAAAGTTTCAACTTAAAACTTACCTAAAAACTGCCACCTGAAAACTAATACCTAAAAACTGATAACTAGGTTCTAATGTTATACGTTAAACATGTTCAATTTTAATACCTAAATACTAATACTAAGCAATAATCTAATACACGCCGATGCCGCCAATGCAATACTACAAAATATCACAATTTGCATAATAGATAATACTAAGAAAAACTCATACTAGAATAAAAATGATACTTAGAAAACCTATAAAACTGAAACTACTTAGTTTTTGCAATAATCACATAACATCACCACATAACTCACAAAAAACAAAAATAAATTCAAAACACCTAGACGTCCCTTAAATGAATAACATCAAAAAATATCATAGCTTGACAATGCTTAAAACTAAGTATACAAGTACCAAAACCAATAAACGCCCTCTCAAATTGATTACTGCATGGATTAACAACTATAGTGATATAACTACCTGGATTATATTTCTTTAATGCTTCTAAATACCAACTCAAATCATTGTAGGACATAGCCTCAGTACCATGCAATTCCATCAAAGCTTGTTATTTTACGAAATAAGAAAAAGATTAAGACAAATGAAGATTGTATTTTCTTCTAAAATCATCTAACATATATATATAAGAGTTTTACTAGGACAATCACGAATCTCATCAATGATCAATGACTTAAAAAATGCAATATAAAGATGTGGACTATTCACATTTCGAAGACTAGCCCCATAAGAATTATCACTAACCATATATTTAATGAAAAACTTATTTAGCTCTTCTAAATCACAAGAACCATGCACTTTAAAAAGACTACTGTCCTTAAAAGAAGAGAAAATAACAGCAAGTCTCCTAACATAATTCTTCAAAAACACAAATTCATGTCCCTTTTGAATTTGGTATGCCATAAAAAATTCAATCATCAGCTTCTCCAAAAAAAAAGATGAAATCAAAAGTGGATAATTTCGAACCTCTCTTTAACATATCCTTGAAATAACTCTTATTACGGATAACATCATCAGAGCTCAAAGATCTAATTAAAAGATGAAAAAAAAGGAAGAGTGGATGAAATTGAAGTGGAAAAACCACCATCATTTCCAATATATAACTCTTAACCTTAACAATAAAAGGAAAGAATGCACTCTTCTTATATATTTGAAAACAAATTATACTTTGATGATTAGAATCGGTATCAATCACGATAACCTTATTTTAAAGCACATATGAAATCTCAATGGATGAAGGAATAAGTTGAGACCAATATCGACAAATTTTGGTCTTCGGATTATAAAAAGAACAGTAAATAAACAACCAAGTGCCGAAAGTATTATCATCAAATACAAATAAAACAAGAAGGCTATTGTCACCACTCCAAATAAATAAAACATCAGTAGAAAAATGATTACTTCAGATTGTCATTTTATTCTAATACAAAAAATTTCTTTATATAACAAAAAAGAGAAGAAAAAAAGTAGAAAAGATTTTTCTAAAATGAAACTAACATTATATAAAACCAATATTTAAACACACTTCATTAAATATTTGATACTAACAAAACACTAATTAAACTCATTGATTGTTTGGCGCATATCATCATATTTACTCTGTAACAACTTTATTTTTTATATACTCAAACAAATATAACATTAGAAAACTTCCATATTGCATTATTATGGAAAATAATACTAAGAAAAAACGAAAATGGTACTAAAAAAACCTCACTATACTCAACATAGCAATACATTTCTTATCAAACCAATATAAAGCAAGATATACATCAGTAATCAAAAAACAAATAATATCCAATTTAAAACACACAAGAAAACATTAGTTCATAAACAAGAGAAGAAAATAATTGATATCTGCTGCCACTTCCCAAATTTTCCATGGAATATCAAAGAAGTAAACATAGCAACAAAACTAAATTTTATTTTTAAAAAGAAAAACGTGCAAAAATTAGAAACAACAAAAATCAAACTTCGATAGAAAAAAAAACAAAAATAGAGTAATGGAAACATATCTAAATCAGGAAATGAAGCTTGAAATAAGAAAATTATGAATGAATATTATGAAAGGAGATATGAGAATATAATTTTAAACGTGCGAAAGAGAGAGAAAAAATGAAATAAAGGAGATGAAGAATGAGGTCGACAAGAAAAATAGAGCGCACCGCTGACAGTTAGGGCTCTTTGAAAAATTTAAACGATCTTGTCCTTGTGGAAAAATATTAATGGGCTGTCCTAGATAGGCTCTTTGAAAAATTTAAACGATCTTGTCCTTGTGGAAAAATATTAATGGGCTGTCCTAGATAATGAAAAAGCCTTTGAATATGTCCTTTAGAATATTTTCCTGTTTATGGGGCCTTTAAATTTCCAAGATCCTAAGGTACCTCATCTAGGGCCAAGACAGGTGTTTATTGGACTTTCCATACGTACATTTAGAAAACTCCTAAATACCCAATTTCAAAAAAAACAAAAAAACAACAATAATAACTATTATAGTTATTAAATGGAGAAACAAATCGGATAAGGTACAAGAAAGGCTAAAGGCTGTTCGGATTGACTCAAATAAACTATTATTATTTTAAGTAAATTAATTAATTTTTACTTTTGAAAAGAAGACAAAATTAGCTTATTTAAATCTATTTAAACGGAAGTAAGAGGATGGGATTTTTTATAAAAGAAATCATAAATTATGTTGTTTTTCCTATAATAATTTGATGGAAAATGAAAACTTTAAAATATAAAAAATAAATAAAAAAATAAAGATTCAAGAGAAAAAATTCTAACGTTTAAAATATAAAGTTCAGAAAATCTACTTTTAATTTTTACAAGTTTTAGGTTACAAAAATAGAATATTCAAAAGACATCAAACTTTATGTTATTTACAACTTTGAAAAGTTCATTTTGAATATTTGAAGCCTTTTAAAATTTCAAATGTCTGAATGTAATTCCCACAAGGGTGTGTGTATTCACTAAGGAAAAAAAAACATACTGTCCATTTCTCTTATCAAGATAACCAATGTCTTAAACAAAGTGTCAATGGTGTCTTTTATCCCATATAATTTCCCTTTAACAATTCACATAATAACGATTGACAAGTGCAACATTCCTCATTTCGAGACTCGAACATGAACGTTTGAGATACTGTAGTGATCCACATATTTATTTTCAATCGATATAATATGATAAGATCTTTTTTCCACTAAAGTAAATAGAGTAGCTAAATAGATTTTTCATTACACAAATTGTCGTTATATTTTCATATCCTAATAAGTTCCTATGTAGAGATAAATATAACAAAAATATGGGTAACGATGTCTTGCCCAACATAAATCAGATATAAAACATGATATGAGTAATATATTTCTTCTAATAGAACATAATGATACCATACCACCTAGCAAGACGAGTTTTCTACCTCACTAATTTAGCATCATCAATTTCATCATATCATGTAAAATGAACATCATATCATGAATCATAATCATAAAACAAAGTTTCAACACATCATAACATGATCCATGTCACATAGTTATTTCTTTAAGGTTACAACTTGAGCTTTCCACGTCACTTCAAAATAGTGTCATTTTTTGAATTTGGGTTGCCACCTAGGCATTGTACCCGCTTTCCTATCAATGTTATGTTTTAACTAATAGAATTAGGGGTATGTCATAGGGGTAAGTCTGTAGTTAACTGTAAATTATTAACTCTATACTAAAACAGCGTTTGAAATAAAGGTGTTTTTATTTTTATTATACACTTGATATATTGTGTTATATTGATTATTCATTTAATTTAAGTGTATTTAATAGACAATCCATAAATGATATGTTTTTGTGATAGTAATTATAATCATGGGCAATTTATTGCAATAAAAATAAACATATCACTTTTAATGTTCCTAGTCAAGATATGTTGAATTCGGATATCGATACACCCGTTGTGAATAGAGTGTGTAACACTCACCTAATGTTGGGCAGTGTATTACTCATGGCTGCCGAGGGCACCAAAGGGTTATGTATTGATATTTATCGGATAAATATGAAATGACCCACTCGATAGTTTTCTATTGGTTAATATAACTAAGGTTAAATATAAAATATCAAAGTGAAAATATTACATAATTCTTTCAACTTGAGAATACTGTTGAATATCATGTGGACACTCCATTTTGATTATATTTAAATCATAACACAACATACATCGATCTACTATAGTTTTATCTAAGTTTAAGAATTGAAAGTGAATCATTATTCAATAGAAAATTCATCTTCTGAGTTGTACGAAGTTAGTATCGCGGTTGACTTTAGTCAACTCATATTCAAAACCTTTGGCCAGAGCAGTTCCATTAATAATAATTGTTATTATTTAACCATGAACTTCAGGTTTGTATTATACAAGTTGATTGAGGACGATGTTGGAATTTTGACCGATACCAAATTCGATAAGTACTAATGTGATATAGTTTTAACGAAGATAATTCGTGTAAATAATTGTCGGTGTCGGGGACAACAATAAGTTTGGTCAAACTATCACATCACTAGCTAAGGCGATGTAACATTTATACTCATATTATTCGATATTAACCGCTGATTGAATTTACAATTATGAGTTGCACAATAGCAATGTTGAATATTCTAAAATACCCATGATTTAATTAAATTACAACTGTTATAAATTAATAAATACTTATGAAATATTGATTATTAAATTTTATTTTACTTATTTGAATTGGTATTTAATAAAGAGCATATATAGAACTTATATATCTATGTATCGATATACGATGTCGCTATACTTTAATTTGGGTTTAAACTGTTAGAAATGGGCCAATACACAATAAGATAAATGGGTAAATTTCAATAAAATTATTCCGTTTGGATCTTATTAGGCACATGAAGTCCAAATTTATTTAAATCTAAACTAAATTTATTTTGAAATAAAATCAATGTTTATTCAATTTGTAAATAAAAATTTATTTTGATATTATATTTATATTATACAAGAATTATGCCAGGCGCTTTGCACGTGATGATGACATGCACTTTGCCTGTGAACTATTAACAAATTGTATATGTTTAGCTCGTTTAAGTAACTATGATTAGCACAAATATTTAGCCATATTTTTGCGCTGAAATGATATACGATTATTTTACATTTTTCTTTCAAAATTGCATTATCTAGTTTTTTGTTAGTTTGAATTTTAATATCTATAATTAGTTATTATTAGTTAACTATGAATAAATTTAATTTTTTATTAGTTCGAATTTTATTTGTATTATTAATTAATAAAGAACAACTTTGTAAAAAAAGTTTATTTATTAGATCCTATTTTTAAACGACATTGAGGTTTAATAATATTTGTAGAGGGGTGTTTTGAACTGGTAAAGGAAACTTATCTGTTAGATCCTATTTTTTAGTCATGTTATCATTTAATAATATTTGTAGAGGGGTGTTTTTGGCAGTTCATGTTGACACCAAAAAAACATGGCACCAAAGATATTATAATTATTATTAGAGATAATATAAACATGCATATCATATACTCATGTGTGTAGGTTCAGGGGTAACATATACATTGTACATGATTTAACTTGTCACGTTGGGATTTACACTATAATGGACATGTTAGCCCATCTGTATAATATTTGTTGTCTTACATATACGGCAATATGATATAAAATATATTTATAAGAGTATAAATATTAATACATATATTTATAATAATGTAAAATAATTATACTTGAAAATGCAAATGTTAATAATCACACATACAAATTTAAATTTCAAATTTCAGAACTAGATCCATATTTTGATAAAATAAAATAAATAAATAGAAATATAAGAAATAAAATTAAATTTTTTTAGCAATATAAATATATATATAATTATATTTAAATTTTGAATATAAAATATCATTATACATTTAAATATAAATAGATAAAATTATATACATGCATGCATGCATACAAACACACACACACACACACACACACACACACACACACATATATATATATATATATTCACACATATTTTTGGTTTATAATATGTTTGATCCTTCTTTTATATTTTATGGTTTAAAAATTGTTTTTTAATAAATCTTCTTCATACGGAAATGATTAAAAGCTTTTTTTAAATAAATTTCGTAATCATTGGCATAATAAATGTACATCAATATATATGTTTGTGTGTATATATATATAATAACATCTTTTATTCAAAAATAAATGCATACATATACATATATGTACACACTTTTTTGTTTATATTTATATATAATTATTATTACTATTATTATTTTATCTTTTTAAAATTATTACATGTACATGATTTTAAAAATATTTACATGTAATTTATGCATTAAAAAATAAATCTTATTTTAAAATCCCTTTTAAAATTAATGTTTAATCCCTAAAAAAAATTGTTGGCTGAAATGTGTACATACAGACGCACTCATACATACATATATATATATATATATATATATATATATATATATATATTATAATACGTACATACATATTCCTGTAAAATTTTGAAAACACACATATATAGGGATTTGTGATATTGAGATATAATCTTGGCATATATGGTAACAAATAATCATTAAATGAATATGCAAAATTGTAAATAAATACGTTACATCGACTATAACCTAATTAGTACATGTTGAATGCTGAATCGATCGACTCTATTTGAACCAAAATTCAAGTCCTTCCAAAGAGAGCTATCAGACTAAAAGCACTACACACCATTGTCCTGATTTTACTTGATTTTGTATTTTTAATGCTTCAATCAATAGAGGAAGGGGCTGAAATTTTTGACCAGTTATGGATGTAATGGAGGCTAGAAGGACAACAACAAATTAGAGTTAAGGATGTTTAAATAATAGAGAAAGAGAAGAGCAAAAGGTGGATCTAGACCCATAAATATCTCTACTAATTCGAAACCACCTTTTTGAATCAAATCCAACCCCTCCTACAACTATATTCAGCCAAATCAGGTCTCTTTATAGGCCTCCTAATCACATCAAGCCTGATGAAATAACATACATTTAAATCTCCTTTAACTGTACATCGATATCGTGTATTGTATTTATGCTATTTTTATATACACATTATTTTCAACACATATCAAATATAATTTTATAATTAATATTTCATAAATATTAGTTAACTAATAATTATTATTATTATTAATTAAATTGGGTGGTAATTGGAGTATTCAATATTGTGTAAATTTGACGCGATTACTATCGAACAATTTGAATATTAACATTCACACGTCACTCAACGGGTAGTGCTACATTATGATAAAATTTATCGCTTATATAGCTGTGGTAAAATACAATTTTACTTAATTAAGCATTATTTGATAGTGATAATTATTTACACCAATTCTCTTCGTCAAAACTATATCACTTTGGACTTATGGAATTTGGTAATGGTCATAATTACAATATCATCCATATTTAATCTACAGTCCAAACACAAAGTTCTTAGTTCAATAATAACTATTATTATTGAATGAATTGCTTTGGCCTGAGAGTTTGACCTTGAGTTGACTTCAGTTGACCATGATACTAACCCATATAACTGAGAAGATGAATCCTCGATTGAATAGTGTTTCGCTTCCAATTCTTCCACTCAACCCAACTAAGTTATTCGATAGATGTCGTATTACGATTTAACTATAATCAGAGCGGAGCTTTCACATTGAATATCAATGGTATTCTCCGAATCAAGAGAATTGTATAATTTTTTCATATCGATATTTTCTATTTGACCTTAGTTATATTAACCAATACAAAACTATCGAGCGAGTCATTCTATAGTTATCCGACAACTATCGATACGTAACCCCTTGGTACCCCCAGCAGCGATGAGTAATACATTGCCCAACATTTGGAGAGCGTTATGTACCTTACTCTCGATTAACACATCAATATCCATGCTCGATGCATCTTGACTAGGAATATTTAAAATGGTATGTTTGTTTTCATTGTGATAAATTACTCATGGTTACAAAACTTCGTAACCACCATCACAAAACATAACATTTATTGATTTTTTCTATTAAATGTACTTTTGATTAAATTAATTAATTGATATAACACATTATATGAAGTATATAATAGAAAATACCATTTATTTCGAACAAATTGGTTATCAAGTTATATATATGTGATAAATTACATAATTGCCCCTAAGGCATACTCCTAACTCTATCATAAATGGTAGTAATATTAATTTGGTTTGGAAGCTTTGAAGGCCCATCTAGCGTTCAATATTGGTTGATCATATGGTGTAGGAAGGGGTAATTTTTGAAAGCAAAAAATTATTTTCGAATTAGGCTAAAGAAGAAGTAAAGTTCAAATTTCCACTTTTTCCTCACTCCATTGTCTATTTAAATACCAAATACCCCTTATTTGATTTGATCCATTTAAGCCTCCATCATTATTAGTTCCAAGCGAAAATTATAGGGTTTCAACCCCTCATTTTTCTAAGCAAACTGAATCAAATAAATCTAGCTTAAGTTATAAATATTTCTTCTAGTACGTTGCATATTGTGGAAGCATTTAGATTGGACCTATACATAGAGTTTGATTCAACATTCAAAGTCATCATCAAGCTAGCAAATAGGTACTATTTATTTATTTATATAATCGATTATATGTGAATTAATATCTGTAATGACCCAGAATTTCGAATAATTCGTATTTAAACATTTGAATTTTACATTTAATATGATTACATGATTTTTATAACCATGTTAATCCCCTTTTAATTAATAACTAATGATGATCAACTTGTTTCTATAATATGTTTAGAAAATAATTACTTCGAAGAAATATCAATAATGTGGCCGAAAATCGTTTTATCAATAAACGGCTTTTTTACTCAATATAAGTTATTCAAACTTTCAGGCTTGCCTAATATTAATATGTAATTAATTAGAAACTAAAAATATTTTAGTATCTATGGCTAACTAAATGTGAATAATAAAAATATTAGCAAGTGGATTAAGAAGAAGATATATTGGTGAATAGTAAAACATATTTTCCTAAGGAGATGATGTGTAAAGTTGGCACAAGAGAGGGAGCACACATGGTAACCTTCCATAGAGGATAAGTGGTGAGTGATTACCTCTTGGCCACTTCTACATAAGTCCCTTCATGTGATCACATTAACTCATTTGCTAAATTTCAAAGATAGAAACACTTAGTTTTAGTCCACCAATATCTTTACTAATCAATCTCTAATCAAAATAATTCTTTTTCAAACTTCACCAAACTCAAGTCTAAGGCTTAACAATCATAGAAACAAGGGATAGAAAATCAAAAGTTGAAGCAAGGAGGCACAAAGGAGGAAGCATGAGTAGTTCGTAAGCAATCAAGATAGAGGGGAGGTGCCAAGTGCAAAAGTGAGTTAAAGGTTGGATCTTTGGGTGTTTGGTGATGGTTGGAAGAGTCCTTGTGATTCCAGTGGCTTATGCTTGGTTGTGTTGTGTTGGCATATTAGAGGTAGCATGCATGGTGACATTCCATAAAGGGTAAAAGGTAAGTGGTTACCTCTTCACCACTTCAACATAAGGCCCTTCATACGATTACATTATCTCATTTGTTGATTTTTAAAGATAGAAACATATCCTAGCTCTTCCATGGAGGGAGAATGTATGGTGATCTTCGATGTTATTTGGCTAGCTAATAAATTTCTTTGCCTTGGGGTTGTCTAAGAAAAGTAGGCACTGTTCTTGAGTTTAGATACTAGTGTCATGCTCTTTCTAGCTACTTGCCTAAACCGATGGTTAAAGAAGTCGAAAGATTAACTCAGTTATAAGTCTAAAATTTATTTTAGGCCTTCATATGTATTTTAGAAAGTAAATGAATTTGATATTCTATATATACTATTAGGACATAGTTCAGTATTATAAGAGTGGTATCTTGAAGTAAATTTTTATGAAATGTTTTATTAATAAAGTTATGTCTTTATAAAATGTGTATAACTTGAAGTAATTTTTCAAGAAATGTTTCATAAATGATTTTAGCATTGAATGTAATATACTATTAACGTAAATGAATATAATTAAAAATAAATTGTCCTAGTTAAAAAGACCGATATGATAAACTATGAAAATTGTACGTAGGTTATTTTATTCTCATGATAGTTCTTGATCCAGGATTCTAGTACATGGTTTCTAGGTGATGTACACCGGTTTGAACATGGATTTTTCACTTGATTCTTAATGTAGAACACTTGAAATTGGTTCTACTATAGTATATGGCTATGTAAGAGAAACATAGGTTTCAAATTGAGGAACTCGTTTGAAGTCTGCATTAAAGATGTCAAGTGATCTATACTAGTTTAAAAGTGAAATTTATGTAATTGAGAAAGTGATTAGATCAGATATTACGTATGGAAGATCCATGCACATCATACAGGCTTAATTATATATATATATATTTGTAGTATGTTTTGTTGGCTTATGGAGAGTTAAAGGAGTGACCCTTCGATTTGTTACGGGGTAACTTGAATTATCTTCTAAGTGATAACCCAAGGCTATTAAACGTAAGATACGCTTACTAGATTATTTATCATCCTAGTGCGACGAGAAGGCTTTGAACTTGAGAAAACCATGAGGTTTATTTGCTAGCGATTTTGAATACTATAAAGTATAGACATGTGCTTATTTTTTTATTAGGTTGTCGTGTTGGAATTTCGAGGATAAAATATTTTAAGTGGGGAGAATATAACGATCCAGAATTTCAAACACTTTGTATTTAAATATCTAAATTATATAAATCTCGAATTTAATATAAATTAATTTAATATAATTAAATGGATTTTATAACCATGTTAACCCTCTTTTAATTAATAACTAATGATTGTAAACTTGTTTTTGAAATAAGTTTACAAAAATAAGCACATCGAAGAAATATCGATAATTTGGTCAAAAATCATTTTGCAAATGACTTTTACTCGATATAAGTTGTTCGAATTTTTTGACGTTGCGTAATATATTAATGTGTAATTAATTAGCAATTAAAAATATTTTAGTGCTTATGGCTAACCAAATGTGAACAGCAAAAGGATTAGCAAGTGGATTAAGGAGAAGATATTTTGGAGAATAGTAAAAGATATTTTCCTAAGGGGATGAAGTGTAAAGCTGGTACTTGAGAGGAAGCATGCACGGTGACCTTCCAAGTAGGGTAAGAGGTGAGTGGTTACTTCTTAGCTACTTCTATATAAGGCCCTTTTTATGATTATATTAATTCATTTACTAATTTTTAAAGATAGAAACACTTAGTCTTAATCCTTTTCTATCTTCACTAATCAATCTTTAATCAAAGTAACTCTTCTCCAAACTTCGTACACTCAAGTATAAGGCTTAACATATCATAGCAACAAGGAATAGCAAAGCAAAATTTGAAGAAAGGAGGCACAAAGTGGGAAAGCATGAGTGGACTTTAAGCAATCAAGGTAAAGAGGATGTGGCCAAGTGAAAAAGTGAGCTAAATGTTGGATATTTAGGTGTTTTTTGATGGTAGGAAGTGTGTTTGTGATTCGAGTGATAGAGTTAAGGGTATGCCCTAGAGTAAATTCTTTAATTTATTGTAAATCAATTAACTCTGTAATCAATTCTCGTTCGTAATAAAAATATGTTTTCTTTCTGTCAAATATTTGTTATAATATGTTATAAATAATTGAATGCTTAATTAAAATATATTTAACAAAAAATAAATAAATGGTGTGTTTGAGATAGTAATTACAAATATTCATAATCATAAGTATTGTATCACAATATTATAAAATAGATCATTTTAAAAGTTTCAAGTCAAGATGCGTCGAGACTATATATCGATATATCTGTTGAGATTAGAATACGTAAGGCTCTTCTAATGTTAGGCAGTGTATTACTCATAATTGTTGCAGGCGCCTAGAAATTAAGTACTAATAGTTATTGGATAACTATGAAATGACTCACTCGATATTTTTCTGTTAGTTAATATAACTAAGGTTAACTAGAAAATATCAACCTAGCTGATTTACACTGCTCTTTTGACTTGAAAATACAGTCAATTTTCAATATGAAAGCTCTGCTTTGATTATAGTTTAATCATAGCATGAAGACCATCGAGTAACATAGTTGGAACAATGGAAGTATTGGAAACGAAACAATATTCAAGGGAGGATTCGCCTCCTCGGTTTTATAGGGTTAGTATCACGGTCAACTATAGTCAACTCAAAGTCAAAATCTCTTACCAGAGTAGTACGGTTAATAATTGTTATTATTATTTGAACCAATAACTTTGTGCTTGGATTATGGAATTAAGTATGGACGATATTGGAATTTTGACCATTACCAAATTCCATAAGACCAAAGTGATAGAGTTTTGACGAAGAGAATTGTTGTAAATAAAAGTCACAACCGGGTAATGCTTAACTAAGTAAAATTGGATTTTTATCAAAACTAAGTAAGCAATAAATTTGACCAAAATATCACACAACTTGCTAATTGACGTGTGAACGTCAATATTCGAATAGTTCGATATTAATCGCTAACCAAATTTACACCTGACAAGTCATACAGTCGAAATGAAATCTTTTTTAACTAAATGATTGAATTAGTTTATAATTGTTATAGATTAATTAATATATGTGAAATGTTAATTATAATATTTGATTGTGTTTGGTGAATAAATATTATTAAATGTATATATAATAGCTGTAAATATATTAGTCGATATACGATATCGATTGGCGATTAAATTGGATTTAATAAAATAATATTTTCTATAGGCTTAAATGGGTCTTAACCCATCATGATGGGTATGATTTTCGATTGAAATGAGGAGGTAAGGGGCGACTTAATTAGGTATAGTAATTGGTTTTTGAATGGCTCAAATTGAAGGAGAACTGGTATGGCATGTGATCTATTATTTTCTCTGTTCCATCCACTATTTAAACACCTCTAACCCTAATTGAAAATAACCTTTTGTTGCCACTCCTTCCTTCCATTATTGGCCAACTTCATTTCTTAGGTTCCATATCGTTCAAGTTCAAATCAATTGAAAGTTGATTACTATCTAACAATCAAAGGTCAACGATTAGAGGATTAGCTGTCAGCCGAATCGAAAAGCTTTCACAGGAGAGAGAGTTCATTGTTTATGCTTCAAGGCATTGGTTTTAGGTATGTTTTTCACTGAATTTTAGTTTACAATCTTTGAATAAAATTTAACTATATACATATATATTATTATTATATTATTAATTAAGTGAAGATTCTTATATGTAATGATATTATCACAAGCTAGAAAGGTTATATATGTATCCACTTATAAAAATCAATACTTATACATATAAGTCAAATATGCATGACTATTTATGTTAAATAATTAGTATTTTATTAATTTATATATACCATTAAACTATACATATATAGTTTATATTTAATTATAATATCAAGCTACAAAGTAATTTTATAATTATTGATTATTTATTTAATATTATTTAAATTAATATATTATCTAAATAGATCTTATAAAATAAAATATGTTTCAAAATTTATTTTTAATTTTATAAAATTATTTTATCATAAGTTAAGCTCTCAAATAGAAAATAAAAATTAAACCAATTTTTCTATTTTAAAAAATTATTATAATAAACGATTGAAAAACAATAAAAAAATCGATCGAAAAAAATTTTAGGAAAATTTTTCAAACTTTAAAATATCATGTAAGAGTTTCTAAAAATTTAAAATTTGAATGAAATGTTACAAAAATAGTTTTCACTAAAATTTTATCTATTTTTGAGTGAATAATCAATTAATATATATTTCAAAATAATAGAAATCAATAATAAAATTTTAAGGTATTGTCAATAAATTCAAAACCATAAAACGGTTATTTTGTTAATTAATATATATGTATGAGCGTGTGCGTATGTATGTACATGTATATATTAAGATATTATAAATATATTTATGAAATAGTGACTGTTTTGATGTCCCTTAGTGTCCCTCAGTGTCAGCGGCCCTATTTTTATCTTTGAAAAGATAAATCCTTAGGCGCTAAAGGGTCGTCCCTCAAAGGCTTTGATTTGTGATTTGCTCAAATTTTTGGCTTGGTTACTACAGATGTTGGGTCTAATTCAAAGTCGCATATTGCCCTTATGCTTGCTGCTGTTGCTCGTAGTAGTGTTGAAATTTTGAATAAGAATGATATGCGTGAGGGTAATTTAAGCTCGGGTGAGTTAGTTGAAGGTGATAAAGTTGGGGCAGTGCTGCTTTCTCAAGTGCTGTAGCTTTCTCTCCCGGTGTTTTTTTAAATGCCCATTCGAATCCTGCTTCTACCAATTGCTTCATGCCTTCAATTCATGAAATAGCAATTCTGTCTAATGCTAATTACATACCAGTTTCATATGACAGTGTTTTGGTTCCTCCAAAACACAAGCAGGATGCTTCCTCTATTATTTTTAATACGTGGACGTCATCGTTCGCTTCTATGCCAAGAAATGTTGTAACAAAACGTCTTTCTTGCTTCAAAAGACAAGCCATTACGGGTTAAAGAAAAGAAAGAATATAGAAGAAATCAGAACATTGTAGAATCTTACATCATATAGGATAACATAAGATCATACATAGTCACAACCATGATAGTACATCGGAGTCATAGTAGTACAAGTTCCAACTGGGACAATTATAACTGTTATCCCGACGAAATACATGGATCATACACACATAAGCAATGGCAATAGATAATAACCAGCTAACAGTGAAATCATCTTCTTTGGCTCCTCCAAAATGCATCCATGGAAACCTGAATCACTTGGCTATTTATACAAATTTGAGTGCCTAAGAGTTTAGGAAATGAAAATAAACTCTGGATCAGACATGGGTCTGGTTTGAGTAAACTTAGATCAATTGAGTTATTACTTCTAGAACTCTTTAAAAGTCAAAAATATCTCATAAAACCACTCCACATGTAAACACGGATGGGGTTTTACCTTACAATAACTAAAACATTTTCTATATAAAATTCAATGATATTATGATAGTGCCTATGGTTTTCAAGTAAATACAGAACATAGCTGAAATGCTTACATCTCACATCCTAACATATTTGTGCACAACTAAATTCGTATGGCGCTTATTGGAGAGTGGATTATATACAATAACAAGGCTACTAGTGTACGGTCTACCATAGTACACCTCTAAATTAGTGTAGCAAGGTCACAAGAATGTCTTGCACCCCTGCTAACACACGACCGGCCTACCCTTCGTTGGAAAGTATTGAATATGATCACCGCCTTCATTGGGATCAGCAACCATTCGGTCTAAAGCATATATGAAAGGATTAACTCGATCTATATGAGGATGATCATACCCTAATTGGGTGTGACCTATTTAGACCAGCTGCGTACCATTGTTTTAGTCATTCCAAGTTGATGTGGCCAAAGGCTACGTTTTACCTTTAATATAGCATTTTCCACTAGGAATGCTAACATTGCCTTCCAACTGATGGCACAATGTCAGCATTCATCCATACAAGTCGTTCAAGAGATGAATGAACTAGAGGCCCTACTTCCACAATACTCATTTTGGAATTACCCTTAGAGTAAGTACAATTAGCCCTTGCACTTCAAAGTCTTCAACTTTGATCGTGATTTCACTCTATCTAAATCGAATGCTTATGTTGGTTCAAAGTGTTTTCGGATAATCCAGGTTATCTGATCCCGGTCTCCTCGAACCAATATTCAAAGATTTTAAAAGCCAAGTTTATCGATAGTGGACAACACACTATCAGGTGTAAAGATTTTACATATGGAAGTACATCCTATATGTTTAAATTTTCATGACCAACTTATTGAAGTTAACTACCTTGTATTTATCACTTCCTGATATTTGGCATTATGCTAAGTACAAGTTAACTTACATCTAATAAATGTTCCTGTTAGAAATGCGGATTACCGATCTTAAGGCTAGAATAACACTAGAGGGGGTTGAATAGTGTTTTGTGGATTTTATAAATCTTTTTGAGACTTATGTAATTAGTCACCAACAAATGCAAAACACAGACATAGATATAATCACAGAATCAGACATAGATGCAAATAATAAATAAAAGAAGCAAAGGAAAGAACACACTGGGATTTTATTATGGTTTGGAGTTACCCTACATCCAGTCTCGCACAATTGTACGGATTTCTTTTCAAAATAATCTCCCATATTACACCCTCGATTTCAAGGCCATGAGGTACACCCTTCTGTATTTGAGTTCGAGGTAAACTCTCTTGATTTACCAGGCTACAAGATCACCTAATCAATTTCCAGGACAACAATCATACCCAATTGATTTCAAGCCTCAACCACACCTTTTACTCAACAGTTTGATTTTAAAATAATCTTATAACTCTGAATAGCACTTATATCTTATAGAGAGAGTGGCAGAGAATCAAACAAGAGATAATCAAGTTTGATTCACTTGGTATTTTGACAGAGTATAATTTGGGATTCTTTAGAATAAATATGGAAGATGAAGAGGAGAGAAAGTGAATGAAAATCTAGTAAAAATTCGTTTAGAACTTACTAGTATTTATAGAGATCAACGGCCATATCTATTCACGAAAGGATATGACGAATAGACGCGTCTTTTGAAATTTGAAATTTGAAAATTAACTTGCATCATGTCGACTTAGGGGGGTGGGAGCATGTCGACATGCTCTAGGCAAAAATAGTGATTTTGATTTTCTTATTAAAATTGGTTTCTATAATTTTTTAAAATAATTTCTAAACTTTTATATTGAATATAGTTTAAACATATAAAAGAGTTTAGAAAGTAATTTTTAATATACAATCTTAATCTATAAAGAGATTTAAAATCTGAGTATATAAATATTTAAAAGCTAAATATTCAAACAAGAGATAGTTTAAAATCAAGGACAATTTTGAAACCAAAATATTAAAAATGATAAATATAATTTTGAGGCTAAAGTATTTCAAACAGGAGATGTCTTTTTGAAAAGAAGGTTTTGAAGAACATTTGAAAATAAGAGATATATTTTTGCAAAGCTTTTTCATAAAGTTAGTGGATATCAAAATAGGACCACTATATGTTGCACTAGATATTGTCATGGGTTCCATCCCATTAGGTTTCCATCCCTTTAACAGGCTCGAAGTGGATTCCATTCCACGAATAAATTTCGAATAAAGATGTAGGTGCTTTTAAGAAGTTTTAACATAATTCTAGACTCAATACTTATCTTGTACATTGAAATCTTGAACTCTTGATATCTTGATACTCATGAATCTTCAATCTTGATATCTTCAATCTTAAATCTCTATACTGTACAGTCTTCATTCTTGGTACCTGCATGGTTAAATCCTACATATACACATATATCTAAACTATAATGTTAGTATTTATATTTTATAACAAGTCCTAAGGTTGTTGTCATCATAACCATCATCTCAAGGACTAACAATCTCCCCCTTTTTGATGATGACAACCTATGTTTATAAAATATACTTCAGCCTCACAATAACTCCTCCTAAAACTAATAACACCCCCTTAATCGAAGCCTGACTACTCTAACTAGTCTATTTTATATTTCTCCCCCATTGTCATCAACAAAAACTAATCCTATACTAATATAACTCCCCCGTAATTTAATATTGGAGTACCTGCGACAAATTAAGATGGAATATATATATAATAACATGATTTACTTAATGACAACATAACAAATACGATAGTTTAAATCCAATAACCACATATTATGTTTCATATAATGTTATACATTCCATTCAAACCAAATCAATTCTAATCAAAGCAAACCAAATCAAATGAAACAATTCAAAAACAAGCAATTCAAACCATAAGGAAATCAAATAATTTTAGGAACTTCAACCCATTCTTCTTCTCCAAAAATAGGGTCTTTTTTAATATCTTCCCAATTCTTGAAGGACTTGAGAGTTTTTTCAAGATTCTCACTTAGAGTTTGAGAAGAGGATGCCATTTTTGATAAATAGTTAAAAAATGCAAATAGAGATGAGTAGAAATAAAGAGTTTACAAATTTCTGGAAGAAATAGGTCTTTAAATAGGTAGGAATTCGTTTGAAATGAATAAACACCATTTCGTTTTTTTAAATTCAAAATTTCAAAAAATAACTAAATCAGACAGTTATATGTCAACATAGGGTGTTCGGGTATGTCGACATGGGTGTGTTGATTTATGTGTCTTCTTTGTTTTACGCATAAGTATTTATATATATATAAACTTATATATTACACTATCATTTATTTCAGAGATACGATAAGAAAGAAAAACATAAGATAGATAAAAATTATAGACAGATGAGCTAATACATGAGATACTTCATAACATGATAAAAGAACAATACAAGTTCATACAAAATAAACAAGTACATCACATCCTAGTTTTTAGAATGTGCTAGAGGATGAGGAGGATGATTATGATGACCCAGAATTTTTGGATATTTGAAATTGAAATATTTAATTAATGTTAAATATTTGAAACTAGTTTAACTTGAATTTCAAATATCACTATGAATTTGATAATTAATTATTAAATTTAATTATTGAAGTTTGGTAAAATATTTAATCTTCAATCTTATGCTTGTTAAAGATATTTCAAAAAGGGCTTTTAAAATTTATGTAGCTAATACTGAAGATAATAGAACTTTTGAAATTAAATTTAAAGATGGTTTGTTCAGTTTTCAAAATATATCGTTTAAATTAATATTTAAAAATAGCCTTTCGAGGCACAGTCTTGAAATTTGATGAAACCAGTTCTATTAGACGCGAAATATTGTATTATTATAGGATTTTATTTTTCGTAGTGTTTGGAGTGATCGTTTGGTCGTATGGTAAATAAACGCGCTGAAATCTGTATCGAAAATTCAATATAATACTAGGTCCAAAAAGCTATCCTCTACATACGATCGAGTCAGGCTTCGAAACATTTTCCATTGCGTTCGAAATAAGGGTATAACATTATAAATGCTTGGCGGCACGCCTCAATAGGATGTCAAGATTTTGAGTTCGAGCACATAATAATTTTTTATACAAAAAAGAGAGATCTGCAAAACAAAAATAAAACAAATGCCGATTGAAACCAAATTCGCCTTCTTCTTTCCACTTCAGCATTCTTGAATCAAAAATAAAACATATAAATTTCGAGCCTCCTTAATTAACTCACGAATCCTTCCTCTGCTTTTAAAAAATAAATAATAAATCGAACCAATTGATAACTAAGGGAAGGGAAACGAATTCGACTCCTCTAAAGAGATGGCAGAAAATTTGTTCTTGGCCAAACTCGAGCGCATCGCGTGCGTAAGGTGGGACGACGATGAAGGCGAAGGTCGAGAGGCCACAGGAAAATCAAGTTCGTCAATTTTCTGAAAAGTGGGCAGATCAATTCGCGATCGAATGGGCACGAGCAGTGGGTCTCGAGGTCGGCGGCTCATGGGTTTGGATGTAGGTGTGGCTTGCGATGGCGTTCACTTTCGACGTGGAGCAATGGCGCCGCGTTCGGCTAGGTTAGTCGCGATGAGGAGTCGACATGATGCTTGGAAGTGGCAGCGCTGCTGCCTGGTTTTGGGTGAAGGTCGTGATTCGTCGGTGATGTGAGATGGGTGAGCAGCCTCTCATTTCTCCCTTTATTTGTTTTGAATTTTAGATGTTACTCAAAAAAGAAAATATATTTTTTGTTATGAACTGTTTATACAGAAAAAATGGATAGAACGATAGATATAAATATATGTATAAAAGCACATACCTGGTTTAATATATATATATATAAGGTTTGAACAGAAAGTAAGGGGTTCAAAGTACTGAAAGTTTTGTATAGAATTAGATTTTGAAATCTATATAGTTCTTAGTATATATGTACCTCATAAAGAAAATAAATATGGTTTATTTTATAAGTATATGTGTTTTCAAAAATGAAATAAAATAGATATACATATACATTTTGAATCTGCTATTTTATTTTAAAATAATGTCCTATGGTGGTTAACTCATTTAATAAACTTACTTAATTATTTTGGTAACCAAGAATTATTTATTACAAAAAGATTAGTTTAAAAAAATAAATCATTAGTAAATTGAATAAATAAATGATAATTATTTCTCGTTTATTCCAAATATTAACAAGGTCGTAAATGTTTATGAAGGTCAAAAATCATGGAGGAAACAAGTTGGAATGGAAACAGATTGCAAATTAAAAAGGGCAATTGTCACGAGCCGTCTTCCACTAACCAGAAAGAAGCATCATGAATTAAGAAAGATGGGGATAGAAAAGAGAAAAGAAAGAAGAGAAAGAAGAAACAACACTAGAATCTCAACAGCGGTACGAATAAATTATATTAATAACATAATTATTTACATAGTATACAACAATAATCAGAGTTACACGGCATATACAACACATACTAGACAGTTATAAACACCTGTCTAGTATTTACAACTCAATACAAACACAACACAGAGAATACACAGCGGAAACTATATATCTAACGCAGAAGCCTCTTGCTCCATTGCTCCTCCAATATTCGTCAAAGCCAACCTGAATCCCTTGGCTACTCGTAAAAATTTGAGTACCCAAGAGTTTAAGAAAACAAAGATAAACTCCGGGTCAGACATAGGTCTGGTGTGAGTAACAGGTTAAGGTTGCTTAACTTTAAAAACCTTTTAAAAGAAAGGTATCACGCAAGGCTTCCTACACATAAACATGGAAAAGTTTTTACCATACGCTAACCAAAACATTTGATAGGAAATCTGATGATATTATAATAGTGTCTAGAGTTTTCAAGTAAAGATGAAATAGCCGAAATTGTCACATTCATTAAATTCCAGCTACTAGCCACAAAAGTGGGTAATACAATCAAAACCGTTGGCACTTATTGGATTTTGGATTCCATACAATGGCAGGGCTACTGGGGTACCGCCCGTCATAGTAAATGGCCTAGATCACCGTACCGAGGAGTCACCATAACTCCCCTGCAACACAAGGCCGGGACCATTCCTTAATGAACAGTCCCGAACAAGACAACCCCGCAGTTGTTTGCAACCAACTGCCCACACAGCCGAAAATAAAGGGACCTCTAGACAGGGGTAAATCTCACTCTCAAGTGGGGGCTACCCACGAAGCCTTGCTGCACCTCCCCTGTTTTAGCCATTCCCGGTTGATGAGGCTTGAGGCTACGATTACCTTTAGAGAACACATCTCTTAGAATGCCCATCGTCCACCTGACGATGTTCTGAAAGCATTCAATCCATACAAGTTCGTTCCGGGTTTGAACGAAACCGAAGGCATTATCTCGTTACACTCATTTTGGAGTCACCCTCAGAGTTAACGACGATAACCCTTGCACTCTGAATCTTCATCTTCACTTGAGATTCACGACCTATCGTTAATTTGGATTGATGTGGTTTTCGGATATCCAAATATGGAAACCAGATCCCTGTCTCATCGAAATCCAAAACGTGTCTTTTAGGTCCAAGTTGTTTTAAAGTTTAAAACAATTCAATTCAATATTATCTATATACACACAGATAGATAACACACCACATCACAATAGGTAATCAACATTATCATCACAACCGATAATCCATATTATCATCCTAAACAGATAATTCATATCATCAACTCAATGCAACCATAGTATCCAAATCACACAACATCACTTATCTCATAATTGAGATCTCAACCATTCAGGGTAACCAATATCAAACAGCATTCATAAGCAATGACTTATTAATCATCATTCTATAATTAATTTAAAATGAATTAAATTAATTACTTCTATTATAATTAATTTAAAATAAATTAAATTAATTACTCATCCATATAAATCTTTCTTACATATCCATTAATTAATTACAAACCAATCAATTGATTGCTCTCAACAAATACCCTAATTAATCATCTTGATTATTTATCCTTTAATTACATTCAAGTAATTAACCTCTAATTAATTTCACAAATTAATTATTCCAAACCAAATTCAGTAATTAACCTTTAATTACTTCATTAATTAATTAATTATAATTAATTACATTAATCCTTAATTAATTACATTAATTAATTCCTTCATTGATTAATTGTTCTTAATTAATCCATCCTTAATTACATCATTAATTATATATATTAATGATCTCTAATTATTTATTAATAATTACCCTATTAAATTAATTGTCAATTATCCATATTGATTAATCACTCTTGATTAAAAACATTAAGTAATTAATTACATCTCTTTATTATCTTCAGTAACTCAATTAACAAAAACCTAAATTAATTACACTAAGTAATTAATTATTTATTACTTTCTTTAAGTTATTATTCTGCATACTAGTTACATATTAATTACACAAAGTAATTAATTCCAAAACTCCTCCATTATCCAAGTTTCATTCAATTAAATTACATCAAGTAATTTATCTTCTTAATTACTTTTCTAAGTAATTATTCACTTTTAATTACATTGGTAATTACTTCTCAAATCAACCAGTCATTAATTTAAATTAATTAACTAAATTAATTAACTTAATTAATCAAAATAAAATTAATTAATTACAATTAGTAATTAATATCCTTAATTACTTTCATTAAGTAATTACACTTAAACAATTCTCAAATGATTATCTTTAAATTAATTAATACAATTAATCATTAAAATTAATTACATTAATTAATTATTAGATAATCCCAAATTAATGACCTTTATTGTAACGAACGCGATTTTTCGACGCTCGAAAACCGACATTAATACGTCCACTGTATCAACTGCCAAGCAATCGAAGGCCAGAAAACCGTACCGTTATGGTTAAAGAAAAAGAAAGAGCTAGAAGAAGAGAGAAAAGGATAGAACAGAACAAAAACAACAGAACAATATCAGAATCTCACAATCGCAGCGGAACAACATATAATAGATAAATGAATAATCTTTAAACAAAGAACTATATAAGTTATTACATTATATCATATTACATTACATTACATTACATTACATCATCAGAGTGTACAACAACAACAACAACAAACAGCGGGAAAGAAATACTATATACAATAGATAATATGCTACGCCATCCAGCTTGCCTCCAGCAACTCCTGAATTCCATAATATCCTGATAACATAACTCTTGACTGCCCGTGTGGAAATTTATGGGCACCCAGAGTTTAGGAAAGAAAACAATAAACTCCGAGTCAGTCATGTGACTCGTGTGAGAACTAAAACAGTTTATTTTTAAAACAAAGAATAGGATAATCTTAAAATAGGTTCGCAATGCTTTTTAAAAATGAAACTACCATAAGGCCTCCCGCACACACACACAATGCAAACGTAGAATCGGAGGAGATTTCTCCTTATGATAGTCAAAGATGCTTGATACGCATTAAAAAGAAACATTTGATATTATTACTAGTGCATAGTGTAGGAAAATTATTTTGAAAGTAAAGATATAAATCTTAGCCAGCATAGGCATTTCGCACTTATGCCTACTATAGTTACCATCCAAACAGTGGGGCGCCACCATAAGTGAATGATAGGTTCTACAACTAAAACCGCACAAGATCATATTGTTTCTTTAGATTTCCAACAAATGGTCAGGCCAAGGAACTTCCCATTGCCACATGGAAACGCCTCTGGAAAGACGCCCCGAGAACTAACGTTACGGTTAGAACTCTGCCAACACAAGGCCGAGTTACCCCTAACTGGGTAACTACTGACACGAATATGTCATCCCCCGATCGTAACCGATCTATCCGAGGATCCTCGATTTCCAACAACCACAAAGAAATAAATTTGTAGCAACAACATAGGTTAAGTATCTGGGCTCCATACCATGATACCACCTCTATCCAGAAGGAATGACATACACTAAAGGGGCGCTACCCCCTAATAACCTTGTTGCATCCTTCCTTTTTTGACCATTTTCGGGGTGTGAGGTCCGACGAAGTCTCGTCCACAAAGCCACGCTTTATACAAAAGCTGTGCTTTGGGTCAACAAATGATCAAAGTAATGATCGCTAAGATAAATGATCAAACAAATGATCATATCACAAATGATCAACAATGATCATTTCACAGCAACACTCAGCATGCCACACTACCAAATTGGGAGTATCTCACTAATAACCTTCAACTACATAACCTCTAAGCTCGTACGTCTCAGAGAAGGGTGTTTAGCTAAGAGAATAAATTCTCCGCCACCAACAGAAATATATTTGAAAGAAATCAGCTTTATATCTCAATTTGTAATGTCAGACATACAATCCATACAAGTCTGTTCCGGGCTCGAACAGAACCGAAGGCACTTACAAAGAAGTCCTTGCATTCCGGATAATTTCTAATCACGTCCGGACTTCCCGTCACTAAGGGTGATAAAACCTCTATATCAGAGATCAGCCGATGCAGAGTAACTCAACTGTAATCCTTCCGTTTTCAAAAATATCCGGTCTTCAACACCGGTCATCAAATGCAATCCATTACGACGTATCACATATTCGGAATGGGTTATACGACCCCAAGGTCCTTTCCCGGCTAACCCGAATAGTGAGCGCTTATTAAAAAAAAATAAGTGTGGCATTCAAATTCAAACAATCACAACAAATACCTATTTAAAGGTAAATATTTATAGTCGGTTATTTAACTATCAATAGGCGTGTTCAACATCACCAAATTCCAAATAATTTCCCAAATTATTTACTTTCCAAAATATCTTTACAAGATATATATATTTTCCACACTTCAACATTTGAAAACACTTTTCAAATCACTTTTCACATTTACCACCTTTGAAAACAAATTTCAATCATTTTCCTTATGCAAAATACTTTCATTTCAACATGGTTCATTTAAACCAATTAAATAAATCCTTACCGATTTACTTTATATTTACGTTCCAAATCCGTAAATTAATTCCCACACTTCAAAAATAAATCAACGTTTAATTTTAAACAAATTCCCATTTTCATTTATAAATTCCATAGTGAATTTACATTCCAAAATATTTATGAATATACATTTTCCAAATTGATTTCTAATATTCATTTTTCAATATCTTTAAAAGATAAAATCTCAAAATATTCACTTCATATTGTAAAACACTTCCATACTTATTTAATAATAGGTAATTCACAAATCCATTTATTTTCAACACTTAGAAAATATCCAATATACTTAAATCGAAATTAAGTATATATTTCATTCTTTAAGGAAAACATTCACTTAAACACATTTATTTGGGCCAAAACGAATGTTGCGTAAAACATCGTTACGACAACCCAAAATCACTAGTATAGGGATTCGAAATTTAGATAGATATATAAATCCCAATACTATATAAAACCTTTCCTTTCGAAAACCATTTACTATAACAACAGTGTTATAGTCCATCATTTCCTTCTATTTCTCGAAAACGTCTATTTCAACAATAAATGTTGAAATCTATGGTTTCGATTCATAATATATTTTAAAACATCTTTAAATCGTTTTAATTCTATTTAAAACATCCCTTCCCAAAACATTTCTTTAATATACTATTCACTGTCCAAAATCGTGAATATACTTCCTTTAACAAGCTATAAAAATTTACTAATCAAAATAAGTCGGTTTTGAATTTATAAAACAATGTTTATAAATTCACATTTATATTTTATAACAACTTCGATTTGTAAATATCTTTTATAATCCAATTCAGTTTATAACTCAATTATATACCAAAAGTCCATATTATAAGTTAAATGCTTATAATCCATTTATTTACAAAATCGTTCTTTTTATATCAACATTAATTTATATTCTAAAATTCTTATTTATTTACAAATCCATGTTTATTCCTTTTTTTACACTTATAAAACTCGTTTTAAAATTCCAATATTCTTAATTTATAAATATCAATTTTATAATTCTTTTATATAAACCGTTTATAATAATTCAAAAATTCCAATTTAAACCATTTTATAAATTAATTAACTATTTATTTCCAAAAATCTCATTTCGGTTATATTTCTCAAAAATCTTAATTTTTATAACATAAAAATTTATAACGTTTTAATTATTTAAAATGAATAAATTCAAAATTTAATAAAACGTATACTTTCAAAAAAAATTACATTTAAAATCTCTTTTAAAATCAAAATCGATATTTTAAAACTTCAAAGATGGATCCGATGATGCAACATCGCCAAATAGTCAATCACGACAATAAATATCATATATCGATATGATAATCAACAAACATCACAATATCTGTAATCAAATCAATATTGTTGAGGAATCCAGTTGGATCCCTCCAACCTGTTTCCCTGCATCCACAGATGTTAGCACAATACCAATTCCGCTCCAGTACAGAATTATCGCGGTATATGGGATTTATAAAATATTATCCGCTATTATGAGGCGTAATAGGGTCTCATCCGCTATACAATGCGGGAAATCAACTCCAAGTACATATATAATACCAATTCCATACAATTTGGAATTATCGCGGTATATGTTTTTAATAAATAACATCCGCTTACTAACGGCGCATAATGTCTATTTTAACAATAAATAGATAATAATTTATCATCAATACATACAATCAACAATTTTAAATCTAACTATTTAAAATTTTAAATCGAAACTATTCGATTGAGTGAGAAGTTCTCACCTTGATTTCAATTCCGTTTCAGCGTTTTATTTCGAATAAAATTAAACGTGCGTTTAATTTTACCCGAAATTTTCACTGACTCCAATACATCTCAATCCAGCTCCATAGCGTAGTATTCGTCAATACGAACCCGTCGCACTTTGTTTCGTCCAAAACGGACCTCGCATCAACAAGTTATGATAATTTAAAGATTATACAAATCAATTTACATTATTAATTTTAAATTTCAAAACCCAAACCATCATCACGCACGTTCTAATCTTTGCATCAGGGTCGTCCAAGCTTTCTTCCCTTCCCTGTTCGAACGCACGCTAATTGAACCCAAGGCCGCCACTTCCCTTTGAATTTCGCACGCCACCATACTCCACTTCGTGACGATCGGGTAGTGCCACAACATTCGCCATCTCGAGCTCCACCCTCGGCCAGAGGCCGGCCCCACTCGGCTACTCCTCCTCTCTCGATTTGCGTGCGAAACGCGGTGACTTCGTGGTCAAATTTTCGATGATCCGCAGTCTAGAAAACGATCGTAACCGTTGATGTGATAGAACTTGTTGTCCTCTACAATTTTTTAGTTGAAAGTTTTTGATGATAACGAGTGGATCGAGAGGAAAATGAAGGGGAATGATCGAGTTTTCTGGCCGTTGGTTACTAATGGTGGCGGCCTGAAGAATAAAACCCTAGGCTCGTTTTCTTGTTTGCAAAATGAAAATATTGAAGGCCTTTTATAGAAAATTGCCTAATTTACTATTCATCCGGATTTTCCGAACTCCAATTTACGTGCGGTAACCGGAGTTTCTAGGGTTTATCCCACGTTTCGGACACAATGGAACAAGTTTCGGAAGCTAATTTGATCATCTGTGCGAGTTATGGCAATAAACGTTCGATTTAAAATTAAATCGGTAAATCAAATTTCTAGGCGTTTTAGCTTGCACCAGACAAACGGTAAATCCGATTGATACGAAATTTGAAACCATATAATAATATCACATTATGGATCCGATGAAACTAGTTTCGTCCAATTCTGAGACTGTTCGAAAATTGGTTATTTTTCAGTCGATAATTATATATTAAAATATTCAATTTTCACAATTTAACTTTTAATTCGATTTTAAAAGTTCTATAACATCACTATAACTCCAGTATGATTAAATAAATTTTTACAAATCATTTTCAATCATATTAAACCCAAATTTCAATTTTTTTCTGGAATTTCTATTATTAAATTATCGATTTAATTGTCCAATTAAATCCAATTATTCGAAATAAAATTATTCGACTTATAAATTCCACTTATTAAAAATTAAAATTAATTAAATATTCAAATTTTAATTAATAGAAATTCTGGGTCGTTACATTCGTTAACCAAAATCAAATCCTTAATTACTTCTCTAAAGTAATTAACTGAGATTAATAAATATTAATTACAAATTTAATTATCTATAAAACTCATTAATTAATCTCTAATTATTTAATTAATCAAGTGATAATCAAAAACTTAAGAAATTTTAATTACTTGATTAATAAATTCAAATCATCAATTAAATTAAATCAAATCAAATCTTATTTAATTAATTGATTTCTTAATTAAAATTTAATCAATCTCAATTAACTTATTAATCCTTTAATTAATTAAATAAAACACTTAATTATTCAATTAATTAATCTAATTATTAATTAATTAAATTAATTAATTACAAACTTAATCTTCTTAATCATTTAATGAATTATCAATTATTAAGTTCTAATTAACTTAACATAAACATAAATCTCATTAATGATTAAATCATCATTAGCAAAGTATTTTAAAAACAACTTGTTTTTAAATTTCATCTAAATTCCATTTTAAATTAAGATTTAAAATGAATCACATTTTAACTTAAACAAGGTTTAAGTATTCAAAACCTTTTAAAAGAATTACTTATCTCCTAATGCAAATTTAAAAACAGTTTTAATCCATAATCAATTTAAATAAATTTAAATTATACTCTAGATATTCCAAGTGATTTTGAAACATTTAAATTCAAAACTTATTTAATTTCAAACTAGAATTCAAATCATGCTTTGAATCCAGTTTCAAAATTTTAAATTTAAAAATCCTGTATAAAATCTCATTTCAGATTTATAATACACATGATATAAAATACTATAATATTCAAACTTAATTATAACATTAGAATTTATAAACTGATTTTCTTCCAAATCCTAAGATTCAAATTCATATTTGAATTCAGATTTACCATTCAGATTTGTAAATTTAAATTTTAAATCTTGTTTTAAATCTCATTTTTTTCCAGATTTTTAAAACCTCATTATAAATACTGTAAACAAGTTTCAGTTGTTAAACATTTTTTTTATAAAATTTATTTATTTTAAAAAAAAGAATTTAAATTCATTTTGAATTCATATTTAAACTTGCTTCAACTCTTGTTTAAATCTGGCTTTGCTTTCTTTTTAAATTTAGTTTTAAAATTTTAAAAACCTGAAAACTGTCAGGTTACAGAAAACAAAACCCTGAAACTAATAATACTCGAGCCCATACCTATTTTACTTCGAGTCATAAACCACTTATCTTCGGGCAAACCCTCAATTGACTCGAGTACTTACTCGAGTACAAACTGCATTTTCTCAAACTAACAAAACACCCAAATTCAGATCACCAGAAAAAAATATAAGAGCACCGTGCACATGCACGGTGGCTCTGACCTCCTCCAGTCAACTCCGGCAGCGTCAACACACCAGAATACAACCTCACTCAACAACACAATCATCAAACAATCCAATTCACCTGGAAAACAAAACCTGCCTTACTTCTGAAACCTGGAAACACCAAGCTTCATCAAGGTCCATGCCTGTTAACGGCCAGAACCTTGTCCACCGACCACCGTTAGAACTACAACTTCGGCCACATCCTCTTTATGGCCCCAGCATCCATCCCCTAAAGTTGCTAATCACTCGATTCAACAGAGAGATAGAATTGAATCAATTCGTATACTTAAACATAAACTAGGGTTACCGATCAAAATCAACCACTACCACTTCCACAGTGCTACGATCAACGTCCTGACAATTTTCCCAAATACTCCGCAATGCCATCCACCTCCAGAAGGTATCACAAACTTCCAGACCAACCAGATCACTAAAGACATCCTAAAATATCATTTCTGGTCAAACCAGAAATGCCCCTCTTTCTCTTTACTAAAAATTAAGATTTTAGTGTTAAAAATCATGTTTTTGGTTGATCACTACTACAAAACAGGCCATTTGCATCGCCTCATTTGAATCGGTTAAAGTAAAAACTGATGCAAATAGAACCATTTGCATCGGTTCTATCTTAATAACCAATGCAATTGGTACGTAGAAAGCAATAGGTAATAAAAAATCATCTTTGCATCAGTTGTCACCAAAAGCTGATGCAAATACGTCGATGCAAATAGTTTTAGTCGCATCGGTTTTAAAGTTAACCGATGCAACTACCTTAATTTGCATCTCGGTTCCGTAGCCAGGCGATGCAATTTCAATTTTTTAGGTTTTTCGTTGCTCACCTTTTTACTTCCCGCGTTTCAAATTTTTTTCGCCGCTCCCTATCTTTTCCCAAAATATTTCGCCTGCCTCGAATCAAAAAAAAAACCCTAAATTCAACCGATCAATTTTGGCGATTAGATTTGGCCTACCAAAACCCTAAAACCGATCAATTTTGATTTTGCCGTGGAGACTGTGTTGAAAATTCTTGTGGAGAAGCGGAAGTTTTTGCTTGCTGGATTGATTTTTCAGGTATAAAATCAATATATTGTTGCCTTTGATGTAATTTGTATCCATCTCCTTGATTTCTGTTGTTTGTTTAATTCTCGCTCTTATTAGTGAATTTTTTAATCTCTGAAATATTAACTAATTAAACTTATTTTATCAACTTCTATATAGAAATGTACAAGTATTTATAGTCACATATCGATATGTTATCATGATATGTCCAGCATACGACAAATAATGTTACTTAAAAAATAATTGTTTGTATCCTTGTGCCTATTTTATCTAATTTTGAATGTGTATACTTCCTCTTTTTTTGTTTCATGGTTTTCTTTCTATTTAGTATTGTTATCAAATTCTGTCGACCAGCTTTCTGGAACATCTCTGGATGGCAGGATTCTTTGTTCTTCTTTTGATGACTGTTAATTCTGTTCACCATTGGGTCTTCTAAAGTTCATAGCTTAGTATATAATATGTTTTTTCCAGTCGAGGTAAAGTAATTTAGTTTTGATTTTGTAGGAATGGTATTTAATTATTTACATATATTTTTCTGAAGATTCTTTGAGGTACACATCAGCTTTCTCTGGTGCTTTAGCAGTAGTTTTTGTCGTTACGGTTGACATTGATGTTGTGAAATTGTTTGGCAGGATCATTTCCATGCCAAGATTGTTTCATGACATTCTGGGTTGGTTTTTTATTTGGAGATTGTTTAAAATATCTATATTCTTGTAATAACTACATATATCTGTTGTAAATGGTGCTTATGTTTTTACTTTTTTTATTACTTGTTTTGTTTGGTATTTAAATTCAAATTTGTGTTGGTTTGTCTTGCAGAAACTTTATTTTATTTGCACATGTAGTTGGGCCTTTCATCTGCAGTTGAGAGGTTTGCTATTTCCATTCATAATAAATCTTGATTTAATTCAATATAAACATCAAAAATTAATCAAGCAAATCCAATAACAGGAATTTGATGACATGAGTTATTTCTTTTAGGTGGATAAACAAGGGTTTTTAATTTATTTGTGTTGTAAACCAGCTAAGAGATAATAGGCAAAAATGCAAATAGAATTTGCCTTTTATCCCATTGGTTAGTTACATTTGATGTATATTTTAGACCATCATGTGTTGCGATCATCGAAATGACATGTTGGTTCATTTCTTTTTTTTTCTCTTTATTTCTGATTTTTTTTCATGGGCTGAAATCTAGGTATACATCCTTACACGATAACCACATTTTTAGAACCAAAGATTTATATCAAAGATTTGAATAACAGTTGTTTGTGATGATTCATGATTTTTAACTTTATTTGGATGAAGTAATTTAATGGTATACTTCATTTGTGCTAATGCAGTTATCTTGTTTCAATGCTATTAACTTAATAATACATTACAGTGGTATACGAAACAGTAGTGTAGAGAGCAGGTAGGCGATGTCTCGAAGTGAAGTGGAGTATGTATGGTAAGCAAGTTAGTGACTAAACTGTTACTGTAGTCATGCACTTCAGTTGTTGACCATAAATTGCATCTTACAATAATTTACACTTCAAATAAATATTACTCAACTTAACAATTATAAGTTTACATGTCTTCTTTTCTCTTCTTAGAATTTTTTTTGTTAATAATCCTATTTTAGTTCAATGTACAAACTCCATGAATAAAACTATTATAGTGAACCAATCCGTTATTCAATTACCAGAAGTCGTCAGCTGAAACTTGAAATAAGCAAAATCTGAGGAATTCAATTTACCCAATGCATCAATAACAGCATCATATATCATAGTACTAAGCCTCAAACACAACTCAGAACTTTAAACAAACATTTCATTTCCATACTTAGTAAGTCCTAGACTATCCTTCGTCGTAGATTTCAAAATTTTAATGTTATTTCCCTTTTTTTCCAAATGTATAAATATTTTATGCAGACGTAATGTTTGTAAATGATTCTCCGAATTAAGTAGTCGAGCGGTAACAATCGGGGTGAAGTCGTGCATCAGCCTTGAATCTGACGGTAGCTGGAGCGTTTACTCGTTTGTAATAGTGATCCTCTGTGTCCATATAGATTTGTGGCAATCTTTATGCTATTTCGTTTTACATTTGGATCCAGATTTTGGTTTCGACAATCATGATGCTTATTTTGCATTTCCATTGGCTATTCAGGTTTTTAGCTCACCAACTTTTTTCTTAAAGATCTTCCTTTTCGAAATTGTACATATATTCTAGCTGTCATTACGAACTATTGCAAATCTTCATCCTGCTGCCACATATTATGGGCATATCCGGCCACTTTTTGCTAAAAGCAAAAATGAGTGCTAGTTTTTCGTGTTACTTTGAAATAAAGTTAAAGTAAACAAGATTCCTAATTTGTTAGAATTCAATGGCGTATCAATTCTTGATTTTTCTAAATTTTTTAGGCTTATTAAATGTTTGCGGTTCTGCTAGTATTTTGATCTGATACACGAAAATTTTGTTATGCAGTTAGTCTCGTTTCATATTCATCTGTACTATAGAGAAAGTAATGTTTGATTAATTTATAGCGGAATGATGTTTCAGATTTAATATACGTGCTTATTACAGGTCTTGTATTTTCGTTTAAGTTTAGTGAATTATGTTGTTATGAGTTAGCAAAAGTTTTACATGTTTGTCTAATTTCCAGTCCATTAAGTTTACTAAATAGATGACGCGTATGTAACTATAATTTTTTTTATCTCAGATCGAGTACCACATTGACGACAACATGAAAGATAACGTGTTAAAATAAGTCTGTGGACGATGGAAAGATTTCAAAACAAAATTGGTTGGTGGTTGGATTACGAAGACAAGAAAACTTCCAGTGGACCATAAAGAGCCGTACGAGCTTTATGATGGCATTACACAAGCACAGTGGGAAACGTTCAATAAAAATTGTGATACCGAGGAATTTAAGGTATTTTTTTGTTAATTATGTTTCATTTACTAAAACATTTACTAAAACTTCCAGGTTTCAGACAGTTTGTAGTGAAATAACAGTTTTCATCTTTGTCGTAGTATTATCTCTTATAATTACACATTTAAATGCAAATTCATTTTAGAACACTAACCTCTTTTTTCTTTATTTATTATTCAACACACTGCCATAAGTTAACAACTCCATCATTACATGCATGCTAGACATAGCCAACATAATGTATGTTTGTGCAGTGGGTGCTGAATATTAAGTACATCAGTTTTATATAAATTGGAGGAGCATTAGGACAATATATCTTGCATTATTGGTTGAACACTTTTGTTCTTCAACTGTCAGTTTATTTTTTGAAGTAATAGGAACTGAAAATTAAGGTGAACTACATTTGATTTTGGCTTAATGCAGTAACAATAGTTTCCAAACTCCAGAATACTTTTTTCTCAACATACTTAATTGAACAATCAAACCTACATCTAACCCATGATTATTTTGTTTTATGTAAGATGTTGATTAATTAAATAGGCCTAATCTGCAACCAAAATATGGGAGAAGATACAATGAAAATAAGGACGATATAGAACCCTTTTGTTCTTCCAATTAATTTGTGTTTAGTGTTACTTAGAATAATTAGCTTCCGTAATTTTTCTTTTTATATTCTTTGGTTTGTATCCAGGGTTGTATGCATTTATTTCATTCACTTTTGGTTTGGCTGTGAATTACAATGTTTGCTTTATGTAGTTCTCTTTTGCATTACTAGCCCATTTACTCTATATACTTAAGTTGTACTTTAAACAGACATTGGCTATCTTATTATAAATTTCTCAAATATGGTATAGATAGATTAGTTTTTCTATGTTTGAAATATTATATTTGATGAAGAGGGAGCCATAGTTAACAATAAGTAAATCAATTCTTAGTCCTTTTTTCTCTTTATTTATTCATCTATTATTATTATTATTATTTTATGACAGTCCTAGTGTAAAATTTGTAAAATGTGAAATTTTTGTTGATGCATCCCTTATGTAAAACACTCATACACACACAGGAAAAAAAAGCAGCAGGAAAATGAAATTAAACTAAACAGTGCAATAATAATAACACTCTGAAAAGTATAGCAAGCTTGCATGCGATAACTGATTATAACTATTGCCACTTTATATAGAGTTATTGTCTAAATAGTAAAAAATTACCACATTTACCTGTACATCAAATTATGCAAAATCAAAGTGAAATATCATTTTTGCACTACATTTTGGTCTTTAAATTGCTATTTCTAACTTCCAAGCTTTGGTGCATGTTCACTATTGTTTACACTGACATTTGTTGTCGATGAGAGTCTAGATGACTAGGTTGGGCTACTTATGGAAATTACCTTACAAGCCTGTGTATCCAAACTGCCAGGTGATTATGGGAAGTTGTATATGGTGGCAGAACTGGGGAAAGTGGGTGGCAGAACTGGTTTGATATGATGGGTGAATGAAAGAAGGCAATATAAGTGCAGAGTAGTTGCTCTGTGGTGCACTGTGAAGTGTAATTGCAGGCACTGTGATGAAAGAAGTGTAATTGCAAGTAGGCAGCGCAGTGAATTTTGAGATGATGTTTTGTGAAGTATGCTTGAAGGATGTAGGTGAATGAAGAGGACACGGGGATGTTATGGTAGCAGTGGTAGTTGTTGTGATGCAGAGGTCGGGCAGTGGTAGGAGTTGATGTAATTGTGTCTGTATATGCACAGTATGTAACCGGATGGAGAGGCAGTATGGCAATGGATGTGGTTGAAGTATGGCAATGGATGTATATAAACAGTTGTGGCAGCAGAATGAATTAATATGCAGCAAGGAGTAGGTGAAGTAATGTGCACAGAGTTGCACAGAGGTGCATAGCGGCAGGAATGTTTGAAGTAAGGTTGGATGTTGCAGGCAATGTAAGGCAGAGGCATGAAGGTTGTTTGCTTCATAGCAGTGGCAGTGTTGATGTATAAGCAATATGATAGTTTAACTGTATGTATGTCAGTGTTCGTATGACATTGGGGAGGAAGTGGTTCGAGGTGGCAGAGGGAAGTTGAAGTTGATGTTTTGAAATGTGGTGAAGTAATGTATGGTGGTTTGTTGATAGTGGCGGAGTTTGTATGTTGTTTGAGGGGGGAGGAGAGGTAACTAGAGAAATGCATGGAAAAATGCATAGAAAAATGTAACAGAGAGGCGGTTTTTTTTTGTCAATATATTAGCATGAATAAAGAGGCAGTTTTTTTGTATTTTTTGTGGTGGATGAAGGTTGTTGTTGTAGGGATGGGGTGGAAATGTGCAAGAAGTAGATGTAATGTTGAAGTTGTTGTATTGGTGATAGAAGTAGTTGCTTGGAATTGAAAGCAGTGGTGGATGGTTCAGGCAAGGAAGATTTGATGAAGCAAGAACTTGATGCACAGAGCATAGATGATGCAAGTAGTAAGGCAGTGGTGGTTGGATGTTAGATGATGGCTGTGAGTTAGATGATGTTGGAGTTTGGCTGTGAGTTAGATGATGTTAGACGTAACAGTGGTAAGACAGTGGTTGTAGGACAGAAGGCAGGTTGAAATTGTGATGCTGAATGTGGCAATGCACAGCGCACAGAAACGTACATAGCACTGTTGTACTGGTTTGTATGGAGCATTTTTGTAAAATAATAATAATTGTAAAATCAAAACGGAAAATGTCAGTGTAGTGCAAATAATAAAATATTTTTTTTTTGAAATTGTGTATTTTTTTTGAATAGAAACGCGAATGCAAATAGAAAAACAGGCACACAAATAGCTGATGCAATAGAGGGATTAGTTTGCATCGGTTGTTATAAAAAACCGATGCAACAAGTTCCTTTGTTGCATCGGTTTTCATTACAACCGATGCAACATGGGGGATGTGTTCAAGCAACCAACCATGATATTTTGCATCAGTTGTTAGTAACAACCGATGCAAAAAGGACCTTTTTGCATCGGTTCCAGAACTGATGCAAAAGTGTTAAGCTTGTTGCATCGGTTGCATATGCATCGGTTGTTGAACTGATGCAAAAGGGGGGTAAACAACCGATGCAAATGGCCTGTTTTGTAGTAGTGGATGATTCAGTTTATATTCTTGAATAGATAAATTAGGATGTTCAAATTTTGATCAAATTAACATTTGCCTGTTCTATTTGGTTTTCCAGAGACATGCAAGTTTATTTTAACTTGATTTAAATTTTTAGGCTTACTCTATGATATATCAAACATATTTTGCTTAAACTTAAATTCAAACATAGATTGTATCAGGAGGTAGTGATTTTTGAATAAGTCTTTAACTAAAGAATCTGGTAATCAGAGAGATTACAGGCAATACACATACACATAGATACACACATTCATATATATATATATATACAGAAAAGTTACCAAACATAACCATACAAAAAAACACCATTTTCACAGAAATCATCATGCAACATTTTATACTTAAGTAATCTTTTTTTAACAAAAATGTTACTCACAGAATTCCTGAGCAGAGCATCCCTGTTTATTGAAAAATTTGAACATGAATTGCTTTGGACTGAAAACTTTATGTTGCTTCTGATTTTAAACTTCATGCAAGCAGGTTTTAAATCTACAGGTTGCTTGCAGGAAATTTGATCTCAAAGTTGTTTCCAGGTTGAAAATGCTGACATGATTTTCCAGAGAAAAAAATGCAGTTGCATTTACAGGTTGATATCTTTGGTTTTTTTTGAAAAATGCAGATTTGATTTTATGCAGGAATTGAATTGCAGGTTGATTTTCTTTGAGTATTTTTTAAAAATGCAAACATTTGATATTTTTTTTGAAGAATTGGTTTGAGGGATTTTCAAATTTTGAAGTGTGATGTTTTCTTTGATTCACTAACTTTTCTTTGAGGGGAAATGAAAAATGTTTAAAAGGGCTGAAATAAATTTTAATTAAAATAAAGAAAATATCAAAATACAAATGACACTTGTCATGTTGCTTTATTTTTAAATAAACACATGTAGCTTAGATTACTAATAGGTTAACACATGTCTTTTTTATTTAAATTAGTTATATATTTAAATGTTAATAAATGATTTTTCTTTAATTTATTTATACTTATGTAAATTTCTTATTTTAAAGAAAACGTAAATATAACAAATTACAAATTAAAAATTATTCAAATATTTTAAAGAATCTATAAATTTGAATTTTGAAATCAATTCCAAATTTAAATTAATCCTTTTAATTCCAAAATAAAATCAGTTTATTCCATTTAAAAAAAAGGAAATTTTATTTTTCTTATTTTATCCTTTTATATTTATAGAAAAATGATACATTATAAATATGGCTTGAAAATAACATTTTAACAAATTTTAAATGATTTATAAAGAGACTATAAACCACTTTTATTAAATGAATTAAGATCATATTTTACATTGTATTTTAAACTTATATACAAAATTTTCAAATAATATTTAATAAGAAATAAAACAAACTTTTATTTAAATTTAAAAATTAAGCTAAGATAAAATTTTAAACAATTTAACATTTATTTAAATATTTACAAACCATATAATTATTAATTTAAATAACATTGAGAAACTTAAAATTAATTTAAAACATAATTTTCCAATTACTCAATATATTATTAGAATTTAAAAACAAAACTTCATTTATTTACTAAATTGCAAAACAAAGATTATCTATAATATATATACAAATATATATACATTATAATTAAAAACATTTATTTAGCTTTTAAAAGATAAAATCACAAATTAAATACTTATTTAAATCAGATTATTAAACCAATTCATATTTTTATTAATCAATATTATCAAATCAATTTAATTTTTATATAAAGATTAATAAATTGACATTGTCAAAAATTCCGGGATATCACATTCCTTCCCCCTTAAAAGAATTTCATCCCCGAAATTTAAAACAAAGGTAATTTAATAACCTATTCAAGATTTTTAATTTTAAAGCACAAGCATATATCAAACATATGCTAACAACCATAGCAATCAATTCATCCAATCAAACAAAATAAACTATCCAGACAAAATTCCGGATAGATTTTCCTCAAGTTTCCCAAGTAAACCCCGGGATACTCGCTCTATAGAACCCAAACAATCAACACAACTAAGCTACAAAACTCCTACTCATCTAGATCTACAACTGAACAAGACATCAGACTACCGACAAGTTTGACTCAACAACCAAGTCTCCCTGAACAGCTAATTCCAAAACCAGAAATAGATCATACACGTACTCCCTCAGAGATACGTGAAACACATCGAATTCCAGTGGTCCAAACTGGCAATTCAATCCAGAAAATTAAACACTTATCCAAAATAGAACACAGAAGAAATCCAAAACATCTCGGAGCTAGCTTACCCAACCTTACCAAAATTTATAGCTCCTAAAAACTGAGAAACTTATCAAAATCAGATCTTCGACTTCAGAACCACCAAACTCTTCAAACGATCTCGAGCTACCTACTTCCTACCAGATCAGCTCAATCCTTGTTGATGTCTCCCAGAAACAAACTGGACCAAACCCAACCACCAGAATGATCCTCCACGATCAACCAAGATCAAGAACAAACCTCACTCACCACCATCGGAAGAAAACAAACTTCTCCTATCCGGAAAAGAAAAGCAAATGCACTCCCAAAATGCTTCCGTTGCACAACTCTGATCTGGAGTAGAAAAGAATCCTGATAAAGAGCACAAGCACAGCTGGACAGCATAACCAAGAAGATTTCTGATAACCAAGAGAAAAATCAAAAGTTCCTCAAATCCTGAGTTGCTTCAACAAACTCCATCTCAAGGAACCAACCTTCAACTAGTTGAACCACCGGTACCATTCTTGGAATCCTGGTCGGTAAGAAAACTAAATCTCTAGATGCGGACAACCTTCGACTTCCCTGAAAACATTCAGAAAAATCTCCAACAATCTAAGAGAATACTCAATTATCGCAAGTCACTTTTGCGATCAATCCAAACTAAAATCCAAAGAAAACTGTTCCCTCTTTACCAATCAGAACAGCTTATGCTGGTCTTGCGAATCCATCGAAGAAATGATTCTACTCTACTGCTTCTGAACTCCACCTCCAGAAAATTGCTAAGCCAGAAAACTCTGCCGACACGCAGAACACTCCGAGCTGCACCAATGCCAAAGAATTCCCAATCCAAGCTCTTCGAGAAACTTGGACTTCAAACCAAATAGAAACACCCTGCTGAACTCAGCCACAACACCGAAGCAAACATACTTCCTTAAACTTGTTCCAAAGAAATCTTCTTCGGAAACATCCATAGTCACTGCATCTCATCAGGCAGCTACTATTCCCTTGAGGTATCAAGGTACCATCACTCGCTTCTGCTCAGCCAACAGATCCAAACTCTACTCATCCAATCTTCAAAGATGAACTTCGAACCTTAACAGGTTACCTTCAGAGATCAATGAAGTCCTTACACCACTGCAAAGCTCACTCGAGACGGTATTAGGTCTACAGTCTCGACAGATGCACTTCCAACCTCAAACATATCAACTCCAACTAATGGTAGTCGCGTTATACACACCACTACCTCAATCTACCTTTATAACTCATATTGGAAAACCCGAACAGGTAACCCAATAGATAGGTAGAAATAAATAAATATATATAAATATATCAAAATTTACAAATACGCTCTCTCAAGATAGACACCACTCCAGAGCCTAGGTTTTCACTCAACCTAACGCTTTGATACCAACTGTCACGACCCGCCTTCCACTAACCAGAAAGACGCATCATGAATTAAGAAAGAAAGGGATAGAAAAGAGAAAAGAAAGAAGAGAAAGAAGATACAACACTAGAATCTCAACAGCGGAACGAATAAATTATATTAATAACAAAATTATTTACATAGTATACAACAATAATCAGAGTTACACGGCATATACAACACATACTAGATAGTTATAAACACCTGTCTAGTATTTACAACTCAATACAAACACAACACAGAGAATACACAGCGGAAACTATATATCTAACGCAGAAGCCTCCTGCTCCATTGCTCTTCCAATATTCGTCAAAGCCAACCTGAATCCCTTGGCTACTCGTAAAAATTTGAGTACCCAAGAGTTTAAGAAAACAAACATAAACTCCGGGTCAGACTGGGTCTGGTGTGAGTAACAGGTTAAGGTTGCTTAACTTTAAAAACCTTTTGAAAAGAAAGGTATCACGTAAGACTTCCCGCACATAAACATGGAAAAAAAATTACCTTACGCTAACCAAAACATTTGATAGGAAATCTGATGATATTATAATAGTGTCTAGGGTTTTCAAGTAAATATGAAATAGCCGAAATTGTCACATTCATTAGATTCCAGCTACTAGCCACAAAAGTGGGTAATACAATCAAAACCGTTGGCACTTATTGGATTTTGGATTCCATATAATGGCAGGGCTACTGGGTACCGCCCGTCACAGTACGTGGCCTAGATCACCGTACCAAGGAGTTACCCTAACTCCCCTGCAACACAAGGCCGGAACCATTCCTTACTGAACAGTCCCGAACAAGACAACCCCGCAATTGTTTACAACCAACTGCCCACACCGCCGAAAATAAAGGGACCTCTAGACAGGGGTAAAACTCACTCTCAAGTGGGGGCTACCCACGAAGCCTTGCTGCACTTCCCCTGTTTTAGCCATTCCCGGTTGATGAGGCTTGAGGCTACGATTACCTTTAGAGAACACATCTCTTAGAATGCTCATCGTCCACTTGACGATGTTCTGAAAGCATTCAATCCATACAAGTTCGTTCCGGGTTCGAACGAAACCGAAGGCATTATCTCGTTACATTCATTTTGGAATCACCCTCAGAGTTAACGACGATAACCCTTGCACTCTGAATCTTTATCTTCACTTGAGATTCACGACCTATCGTTAATTTGGTTTGATGTGGTTTTCGGATATCCAAATATGGAAACCCGATCCCGGTCTCATCGAAATCCAAAACGTGTCTTTTAGGTCCAAGTTGTTTTAAAGTTTAAAACAATTCAATTCAATATTATCTATATACACACAGATAGATAATACACCACATCACAATAGGTAATCAACATTATCATCACAACCGATAATCCATATTATCATCCTAAACAGATAATTCATATCATCAACTCAATGCAACCATAGCATCCAAATCACACAACATCACTTATCTCATAACTGAGATCTCAACCATTCAGGGTAACCAATATCAAACAGCATTCATAAGCAATGACTTATTAATCATCATTCTATAATTAATTTAAAATGAATTAAATTAATTACTTCTATTATAATTAATTTAAAATAAATTAAATTAATTACTCATCCATATAAATCTTGCTTACATATCCATTAATTAATTACAAACCAATCAAGTGATTACTCTCAACAAATACCCTAATTAATCATCTTGATTAATTATCCTTTAATTACATTCAAGTAATTAACCTCTAATTAATTTCACAAATTAATTATTCCAAACCAAATTCAGTAATTAACCTGTAATTACTTCATTAATTAATTAATTATAATTAATTACATTAATCCTTAATTAATTACATTAATTAATTCCTTCATTGATTACTTGTTCTTAATTAATCCATCCTTAATTACATCATTAATTATATAAATTGATGATCTCTAATTATTTATTAATAATTACCCTATTAATTTAATTATCAATTATCCATATTGCTTAATCACTCTTGATTAATCGCATTAAGTAATTAATTACATTAAATTAATTGCATCTCTTTATTATCTTCAGTAACTCAATTAATAAAAACCTAAATTGATTACACTAAGTAATTAATTATTTATTACTTCCTTTAAGTTATTATTCTGCATACTAATTACATATTAATTACACAGTAATTAATTCCAAAACTCCTCCATTTTCCAAGTATCCTTCAATTAAATTACATCAAGTAATTTATCTTCTTAATTACTTTTCTAAGTAATTATTCACTTTTAATTACATTGGTAATTACTTCTCAAATCAACTAGTGATTAATTTAAATTAATTAACTAAATTAATTAACTTAATTAATCAAAATAAAATTAATTAATTACAATTAGTAATTAATCTCCTTAATTACTTTCATTAAGTAATTACACTTAAACAATTCTCAAATGATTATCTTTAAATTAATTAATACAATTAATCATTAAAATTAATTACATTAATTAATTATTAGATAATCCCAAATTAATGACCTTCATTAACCAAAATCAAATCCTTAATTACTTCTCTAAAGTAATTAACTGAGATTAATAAATATTAATTACAAATTTAATTATCTATAAAACTCATTAATTATTCACTAATTATTTAATTAATCAAGTGATAATCAAAAACTTAATAAATTTTAATTACATGATTAATAAATTCAAATCATCAATTAAATTAAATCAAATCTTAATTTATTTATTTATTTCCTAATTAAAATTTAATCAATTTTAATTAACTTATTAATCCTTTAATTAATTAGATAAAACACTTAATTATTCAATTAATTAATCTAATTATTAATTAATTAAATTAATTAATTACAAACTTAATCATCTTAATCATTTAATGATTAACAATTATTAAGTTCTAATTAACTTTACATAAACTTAAATCTCATTAATGATTAAATCATCATTAGCAAAGTATTTTAAAAACAACTTGCTTTTAAATTTCATCTAAATTCCATTTTAAATTAAGATTCAAAATTAATCAAATTTTAACTTAAACAAGGTTTAAGTATTCAAAACCTTTTAAAAGAATTACTTATCTCCTAAGGCAAATTTAAAAACAGTTTTAATCCATAATCAATTTAAATAAATTTAAATTATACTCTAAATATTCCAAGTGATTTTGAAACATTTAAATTCAAAACTTATTTAATTTCAAACTAGAATTCAAATCATGCTTTGAATCCAGTTCAAAATTTTAAATTTAAAAAATCCTGTATAAAATCTCATTTCAGATTTATAAAACACATGATATAAAATATTATAATATTCAAACTTAATTACAACATTAGAATTTATAAACTGATTTTCTTCCAAATCCTAAGATTCAAATTCATATTTGAATTCAGATTTACCATTCAGATTTGTAAATTTAAATTTTAAATCTTGTTTTAAATCCCATTTTTTCCAGATTTTTAAAACCTCATTATAAATACTGTAAACAAGTTTCAGTTGTTAAACATTTTTTTTATAAAATTTATTTATTTTGAAAACAAGAATTTAAATTCATTTTGAATTCATATTTAAACTTGCTTCAACTCTTGTTTAAATCTGGCTTTGCTTTCTTTTTAAATTTAGTTTTAAAATTTTAAAAACTTGAAAACAGTTAGGTTGTAGAAAACAAAACCCTAAAACTAATAATGCTCGAGCCCATACCTATTTTACTTCGAGTCATAAACCACTTATCTTCGGGCAAACCCTCAATTGACTCAAGATCTTACTCGAGTACAAACTGCATTTTCCCAAACTAACAAAACACCCAAATTCAGATCACCAGAAAAAAAATAAAAATAAGAGCACCGTGCACGTGCATGGTGGCTCTGACCTCCTCCAGTCAACTCCGGCAGCGTCGACACACCAGAATACAACCTCACTCAACAACACAATCATCAAACAATCCCATTCACCTGGTAAACAAAACCTGCCTTACTTCTGAAACCTGGAAACACCAAGCTTCATCAAGGTCCATGCCTGTCAACGGCCAGAACCTCGTCCACCGACCACCGACCACCGTTAGAACTACAACTCCGGCCACATCCTCCTTATGGCCCCAGCTTCCATCCCCTAAAGTTGCTAATCACTCGATCCAACAGAGAGATAGAATTGAATCGATTCGCATACTTAAACATAAAATAGGGTTACCGATCAAAATCAACCACCGCCACTTCCACAGTTCTACGATCAACGTCCTGACAATTTTCCCAAATACTCTGCAACGCCATCCACCTCCAGAAGGAATCACAAACTTCCAGACCAACCAGATCACTAAAGACATCCCAAAATATCATTTCTGGTCAAACCTGAAATGCCCCTCTTTCTCTTTACTAAAAATTAAGATTTTAGTGTTAAAAATCATGTTTCTGGTTGATGATTCAGTTTATATTCTTGAATAGATAAATTAGGATGTTCAAATTTTGATCAAATTAACATTTGCCTGTTCTATTTGGTTTTCCAGAGACATGCAAGTTTATTTTAACTTGATTTAAATTTTTAGGCTTACTCTATGATATATCAAACATATTTTTCTTAAAACTTAAATCCAAATATAGATTGTATCAAGAGGTAGTGATTTTTGAATAAGTCTTTAACTAAAGAATCTGGTAATCAGAGAGATTACAGGAAATATACATACACACAGATACACACATTCATATATATATATATATAAAGAAAAGTTACCAAACATAACCATACAAAAAACACCATTTTCACAGAAATCATCATGCAACATTTTATACTTAAGTAATCTTTTTTTAACAAAAATGTTACTCACAGAATTCCTGAGCAGTGCATCCCTGTTTATTGAAAAACTTGAACTTGAATTGCTTTGGACTGAAAACTTTATGTTGCTTCTGGTTTTAAATCAACAGGTTGCTTGCAGGCAATTTGATCTCAAAGTTGTTTCCAGGTTGAAAATGCTGACATGATTTTCCAGAGAAAAAAAATGCAGTTGCATTTACAGGTTGATATCTTTGGTTTTTTTGAAAAATGCAGATTTGATTTTATGCTGGAATTGAATTACAGGTTGATTTTCTTTGAGTATTTCTTAAAAATGCAAACATTTGATTTTTTTTTTGAAGAATTGGTTTGAGGGATTTTCAAATTTTGAAGTGTGATGTTTTCTTTGATTCACTAGCTTTGGTTTTGAAAAGAGAATGAGGGGAAATGAAAAATGTTTAAAAGGGCTGAAATAAATTTTAATTAAAATAAAGAAAAGATCAAAATACAAATGACACTTGTCATGTTGCTTTATTTTTAAATAAACACATGTAGCTTAGATTACTAATAGGTTAACACATGTCTTTTTTATTTAAATTATTTATATATTTAAATGTTAATAAATGATTTTTCTTTAATTTATTTATACTTATGTAAACTTCTTATTTTAAAGAAAATGTAAATATAACAAATTAAAAATTAAAAATTATTCAAATATTTTAAAGAATCTATAAATTTGAATTTTGAAATCAATTGCAAATTTAAATTAATCCTTTGAACTCCAAAATAAAATCAATTTATTCCATTTAAAGAAATGGAAAATTTATTTTTCTTATTTTAATTCCTTTTATATTTATAGAAAAATGATACATTATAAATATGGCTTGAAAATAACAATTTAACAAATTTTAAATGATTTATAAAGAGATTATAACTCACTTTTATTAAATGAATTAAGATCATATTTTACATTGTATTTTAAACTTATATACAAAATTTTCAAATAATATTTAATAACAAATAAAACAAACTTTTATTTAAATTTAAAAATTAAGCTAAGATAAAATTTTAAACAATTTAACATTTATTTTAAATATTTACAAACCATATAATTATTAATTTAAATAACATTGAGAAACTTAAAATTAATTTAAAACATAATTTTCCAATTACTCAATATATTATTAGAATTTAAAAGCAATACTTCATTTATTTACTAAATTGCAAAACAAAGATTATCTATAATACATATACAAATATATATGTACATTATAATTAAAAAAAATTATTTAGCTTTTAAAAGATAAAATCACGAATTAAATATTTATTTAAATCAGATTATTAAACCAATTCATATTTTATTAATCAATATTATCAAATCAAATTAATTTTATATAAAGATTATTAAATTGACATTGTCAAAAATTCCGGGATATCACAGCAAAGGTGAATTAATCTCACTCATTTGGATTATTATTTAAATTTAAATAGTTAAATTTAAATTTTGGTTGAATGATTGAATTGATTGGATGTGGTATATTATACATAGTAGTATATATATATATATATATATATTGGAGTGATTAATTCCCGCATTATATAGCGGATGAGACCCTATGCGCCGCATAATAGTGGATGAGATAATAAAACCCCATATACCGCGATATTCCACCTCGAAGTGGAATTTATATTTTATATTGTGCTAACATCTGTGAATGCAGGGAAACAGGTTGGAGGGATCCAACTGGATTCCTCAGAATATTTACGTTTGTTTAATACTCCGTGATCTGATTTAGTTGATAATCTGAGATACAATATATTAGTGATTGAAAATATTGAATGCTATGTTTGATTTAATGTATTTGGGAATACCGAGTTATCAAAAATATATAAATTTGATTTTTTGAAGGGAAATAAAATGGAAAATTCTTAAGTAAACAAATCTAGAGGTTTGGATAAATGTATTGGAAAAGAATAAAAGTTGGTTTTTAAAATTCTAATGAATATAATCCACGTATGGAAAAGAGATTTTTGAATAAATGGGAATAAGTGGATTTTAAAAAAACTTAGATGATATTAATTAAGGAATGAAATATTTTTTTTAATTCAGAATTTAAAATGGTTTAAGAAGAAATGAAGAAGAATTTTGGAATTAATATGGAAAATGGTATTTTCAGTTAAAGTAAGATTTTAAATCATAATAAGGAAGTTAAATCTGAAATTAATGGATTTCGAAATAAATTGAGAAGTAAAAGAATTTATTTTAAAATGGAGTAAATTTTGGAAATCAAATTGAAAATTGATTTAGTGTTTGAAATTGGAATTTTAAAGGGAGACGAGACTATGGAATTTATAAACGAGGTTTATAAAGTGAAATAAGATATATCAGTGGATATTTGAAAGGACAAATTCAGGATGGGAATTTTTAAAGGAATGGGTAATTTGTTTTAAAAATAAATAGTGGTTTAATTTTATAGGTGTGAAAGGAAAGTGTATTTCCCTAAAAAGCCAAGTACGTTTTCGAAGTAGATTTTAAAGTGTAAGTTAAAAGTTTGATAGTTGCTCTAGAAGAATGTTTTTAAGCAATTATTATTTAAGTTGTTTAATTTTTTTTAAAGGTAAATGTTTATTTAAATTAATTATAGTAGTAATTACTTGAAAGGTTTGACTAGTATTATGATTTTAAAGATAATTATTAATATTTATATTTTATAAAATAGTTTTATTTTAAAGATAGTTTAGTTAAAGTTTTATTTGAAAATTTGTATAGAATTTCGTTACTCTTATTCTAAAATTTAGTTTGACTTAACTTCTATTATAACATTAGTTTTATTTTAAATATTTTTAAAGTATATATTTTTGAATAAAGTGTTTAAGTAGTTTTAGTTTAAATGTTTTAAAAAATATTTTAGAATAAAGTGATTTAAAGTATTTTAAAATCTAAAGTATTTGGACTTGGCGATTTTCAGTGGAAATAAATAAATATTTGGGGAATTCTTTCCGTGATAGAAAGGTGGTTTGAAACTATTTTCAGAGGGTTGAAGTATGGAAAATAGCTCGCGAAGTTATTTTGAAATAAATTATTTGGAAATTATTTAAATCCTATGGTTGTTTGTGAATGTTATTTGATAGTTAAATAACCGACTATCAATATTGTCCAATGCGCTGATCATTTCGAAGAGACCGGGAACGGGATTAATTTTCCGAGAACCACTTCGATCTGGTTTGAACGTTTCATGAGGAAGAAAAGAACTTGGAGTCGAAGATGGAGCAGTGAAGTGTAAGGTCTGATCGTTAGTAATCCTGAGGGTGATTCCAAAATGGATGTAGTAGGAGTAGTGCCTTCGGTTCCGTTCGAACCCAGAATGGACTTTATGGACGTATGCTTTCAAAACATCGTCAGGAGGACGATGAGCGTTCTAAGTGAATGTGTGATAAAAAGGTAACACATTGCCTCGAGCTTCATCAACCGGGAATGGCTAAAAAAGGGAGGTGCACACAAGGCTAAGTGGCTAGCAACCAATTAGGGTAAGGTCACCCCTGTCTAGATGTTCCTTTTTATTTCGGCTGTGTGGGCGGTTGCTGAACCCAACCACGGGTTGAACTTATTCGAACTATCCAGTAAGGGATAGCTCTGGTCTTGTGATGTAGGGGATCAGGGTGGATTCTCGGTACGGTGATCTAGACCACGTACTATGACGGACGGTACCCCGGTAACCCTGCCATTCATGGAAATCCATTCTCCCTACGTGCCTTTACAGTTTTTGTTTGTAGAACCACTTTATGGCTAGTAGTTGGAATTTAATAATGTAACAATTTCGGCTATTTGAATAAGTATTTGTACATAGACACTACTATAATATTAGAGGACTTTATACGAAATGTTTTGGTTATTGTAAGGTAAAAATACGGCATGTTTATTTGTGGCGTGGTCTTACGAGATACCTTTGATTTCAAAGGATTTTGTAAACTTTAATAATCCAATTGAGTGTATTTTCTAACGCTGGTTTTCCATACTGACTCGAGTGTTATTTAACTATAATACTCGAGTAAGAGAAAGTATTATAGATACAGGAAAGGGTGTTGTGAAGCTCAGGATACGAGCTAGATAGCGAGACGTAGTATGCGTACTTGATGTATAATTCCGCTGTGTTGTAAGTTTTATTGTCATTTGATGAGGACAAGTCAATATAACTGTCCAGTTGTGTGTTATAGATGTTGTTGAACTCGGATGTTGTATGTATAAAACAGATATAGTTCTTTTGTGTAAAGATCAGTTATCATCTATTATATTTTACTTCACTGCATTGGTAAGATTCTGATATTATTTCTATTTCTCCTTCTACTCCTTCTTCTTTAACCCTAGTGGTTCGGTTTTTTGGTATTCGATTATTCGGCATTTGATATAGTGGATGTATTGATGTTGATTTTCGGACGTCAAAAAATCGGGTCGTTACACTTGGTATCAGAGCTGAAGGTTAAGCGAGAACCTTGGCTCTGGTGGGGATTACTCATTAGAAATAGAATCAGTAAGTACTCTTAATGAGTTTGAGAGTATTAATAGATATGAGCGCGTATTTGTCAGTGTATATAAAAATTGTTTTTATATTGTGTTGACTTATTGGTTGAGTGTTAATGGATTCTGGTCGATATGTGGGACGTCGTATCATCGATAGGGGTTTCTAAACTCTTAAACAAGATAAACCGACACAGTATTGTTTTAAAATAGGGCAACTGAAATAATTTTACCCAGATTATTTTTATATATAAAAGAAATAATTTTTGTTAATTATTATAGTATATTATTGCTTGATTGTTAAAAAATGATAAAATTAAATTATTATCATTGTTGTGTAAAAATTTGAACATGGATTAAAATTTTAACCAAAGGTTAAGGAATAAATTTATGTAACAAAACAGGATTTGTAAATTTGAATTATGAATGTGATTTATAATTGTAAATGAAATAAATTCCAAAGTAATATTAGAATATGAATTGAAAGGGTTTGAAATTTTGGGAAAATTTTAAATTCCCTTGGTTTGAAAATGATTTTCAAATGTTTTGGAGAAAACTGGTGATACTGTTTGGGAAATTTTTTGAATTGGATTTGAAATTTGGTGATATTTGGGATTTAAAAATATTTGGAGGATGTTTTGAAGTGGTAAAAGCACTGAACTCTCTTTGGTCGCTGGAAAATAATTTCGGTGATAACTGTAGCATCATCGAGATTCATTTTTGAGTTTCCACGAGAGGAATTGCTGCCAAATTGTTTTAAATTGGAGTTGTTCGCAAAACTGGGGTTAGTTTTAAATTCAGGAGCTAATTTGATACCAAAGAATTTTGAGTATAATTGATTTCAAAATGATTTGAAGTACATAAGTAACTGTTTAAAACTCTAGAAATCAATGGGAAATGTTTATGGTGATGTAAATAGGTTTGACAATTAGTAAAATTTAGAAATTTTCTAGAATGGAAAATTTTAATTTAAAGAAGAGTTAAATTAAAATGTGGCAATACAATAAGTTAGCAAAGTAAGTCGAATAAATGAAGTAAAAAGACTAGTAAATGAAAAAGAAGTTTAAATTTAAATTGAATTGGAGTGCAATTAAATATAGTTAAATAAAAGTGAAATTTAAACAAACTCTAAGGAAACTAAGAAAAATAATCACTTAAATAAAACGTTAAGTTAGAAATAAAATTATGGATAGACAAATGAATTTGCATTTGTAAGTAAATAAGATTTAAACTGAATATTGAGAATTAAGTTGAATTGTGTGTAATGGAGACTAATTAAAATGAAGGACTAAAAATAAAATTAGTGAGTAAACAAATTGATTCAAGTGGGTAAGCAAATGAATTGGAATTGTATATTGGATAATATTTAATTTAAAATGTGTAAAATAAAGTGAGGTTATAAAATTAATTTGGAGTGAACCGAAATAATAAAAGTTTGGTAATAAAAAAAAATTGTTTGAGAATTAAAATGGTGATATGAACCAGTTGTGAATGGAAGATAGTTGATAAATTCAATATTCAGAATTTGAGGATGAATTGGATTCAAGTAGAATTGAAATGAAAATTCGGATGAAAATTAGGAAAGAATATTTGAAATTTATTAGTGAAGTGAAGCAAATTGAATCTATATGGAATTGGAACCCTAATTGATTACATGTAAATAAAGACCAAGTGGTAAAGTGAAAGTAATAATATAAGAATATATAAAATTCTTATATTAAACTTAAGAAAGTTAAGGGTAAAAGTTCTTAAGTAAATTTGGTATTGAAAATATACTAAGTAATAATGGGATGAAATTTTAAACTGGAAGTTGGGAAATGGGATGGCTATAAATAAGTGGATTGAAATCAAAATAAATGTAAATAAAAAGAGAATTGTTATAGTTGATAATCAATTGGGGGCTAAATGCGTAGGATGTACGTAAATTATTTAATTCGCATAGTGATTCGATTCAGAATTCGAGCATAGAATTTCGAGATAGTTATATCGATCCAAGTTGGGATTTTTCACTCGATTTTCGACGGCGAACCCTGGACATGGTTTTTGATTGATCCTGGAAATTCTCTATCATAGTTTTTGGCTACGCAAGGAGAATGACGGTTTCTTATTAAGAAACTATATCTGAGTCCGCACTAGGAAGTCGGATGGACGATACTAGTTCGAAAGTAAAATTGTGTGATCGAGTGAACGATCGGATTGTTATTGCGTACGGATGATATATGTGCATCGTACGGGCTTAAGTGAGGCGAATGTTGAAAATTTTGAAAAGAATGAATAGATTAAATTTGGATTCTATGATTTGGTATGATTGCTAAGTAGGATACATGTGTTAAAAAAGCAGAGGGAAATGGGGATTTTTGATTTTAGAAGATAAATTGAAATTTGCTCGACAAAGGTATATAATTAAATTTCTGTATGCAATTTGATGATTTTCTTGTCTAACCGCTTGGCTTTTTGTTTTCTTTTTGAAATCTGGGGGACCGTAGAGGCATTTTGTAATTGTACCGAGCTAGCCGTGCAAAGGAGACGCTGGCGAATTTTTTCAGAAATTTATGGAGTTAGAAAAATTTTGAATTTTTTTTTATAATTTAAAATTTGATTTTAAATTTAAATTGTTGGGTAAATAATATTGTTTGGAAGTGATGGATGAGTTTAGGAAGTTAGTAAGAGTGATTGTGTCTTTAACAAAAAGATTTGTTTTGGGGAAGTTGTTGGAAAAATGTTTGGTTTTGAGGAAAATAGTTATCGGATTGTCGACCATTCCTCTTAACTAGTAATTTCGGGGACGAAATCTTTTAAGTGGGAGGAATGCGACGACCCAGAATTTCTGGACATTTGAAACTGAAATATTTAATTAATTTTAAATATTTGAAAGTTATTTTAACTTGAATTTCAAATATCACTATGAATTTGACAATTAAATTATTAGATTTAATTATTGAAGTTTGGTAAAAAGTTTAATCTTCAATCTTATACTTGTTAAAGATATTCCAAAAAAGGCTTTTAGAATTTATGTGGTTAATATTGAAGATAATAGAACTTTTAAAATTAAATTTAAATATGGTTTGTTTAGTTTTCAAAATATATCGTTTAAATTGATATTTAAAAATAGTCTTCCGAGGCACAGTCTTAGAATTCGACGAAACTAGTTCCATTGGATCCGTAATATTGTATTGTTATTGAATTTTAATTTTTATAGTGTTTGGAGTGATCGTTTGGCCATACGGTAGATAAACGCACTGAAATCTATATTGAAAATTCAATATAATAACTGGGTCCAAAAAGCTATCTTCTCCATACGATCGAATAAGGCCTCGAAACCTTTTCCATTGCGTCCGAAATAGGGATATAACATTATAAACGCCTGGAGGCACGCCTCAATAGGAGGTCAAGATTTTGAGTTGCATTTATCAAGACGATTTAAAATTTGAATTTAAATTTGATATATATTTTAAAATAACGTTCTCACAATTAACAAGTACTCTCCCTTATAACACGTATTTCCCTGCCTTTCCAAATCGTGTACAAGTGTTTCCTCTTCTCTGTTCGAGCATGTAACAATTTAAAAAAAAAGAGATCTGTAAAATAAAAATAAAACAAATGTCGATTAAAACCAAATTCACCTTCTTCTTTCTCCTTCAGCATTCCTGAATAAAAAATAAAACATATAAATTTTGAGCCTCCTTGATTAACTCAAGAATCCTTCCTTTGGTTTTTAAAAAATAAATAATAAATTGAACCAATTGATAACTAAGGGACAGTAAACAAATTGGAATCCTCTGAAGCAATGGCAGAAAATTTGTTATTGGCTGAACTCGAGCGCATCGCATGTGTAAGGGGGGACGGTTGTGAGGGCGAAGGTCAAGAGGCCGTCGGCGAATCAATTTCATCGATTTCCTAAAAAGGGGAGAGATTGATTCGCGATCGAATGGGCACGAGAAGTGGGGTCTCGAGGTCGGCGGCGCATGGGTTTGGACGTAGGTGTGGCTTGCGATGGCGTTCGCTTTCGACGTGGAGCAATGGCGCCGCTTTCGGCTAGGTTATTCGCAATGGGGAGTCGACGTGATGCCTGGAAGCGGCGGCGCTGCTGCCTGGTTTTGGGGGAAGTTCGTGGTTCGTCGGCGATGTGAGATGTATAAGCAACCTCTTTTTTCGTCCTTTATTTGTTTTGAATTTTAGATGTTACTAAAAAAAGAAAATATTTTTTTGGTTATGAACTATTTATACAGAAAAAATGGATAGAACGATAGAAAGAAATATATATATAAAAGCACATACCTGGTTTAATTTATATATATAAGGTTTGAACAGAAAGTAAGGGGTTCAAAATACTGAAAATTTTATATAAAATTAGAGTTTAAAATCTATATAGTTTTTAGTATATATGTAGTTTAGAAAGAAAATAAATATAGTTTATTTTTATAAGTATATGTGTTTTCAAAAATGAAATAAAATAGATATACATATACATTTTAAATTTGTATAGTTTTTAGTATATATGTAGTTTAGAAAGAAAATAAATATAGTTTATTTTTATAAGTATATGTGTTTTCAAAAATGAAATAAAATAGATATACATATACATTTTAAATTTGTTGTTTTATTTTAAAATAATGTATTATGGTGGTTAACTCATTTAATAAACTTATTTAATTATTATGGTAACCAAGAATTATGTATTAGAGAAAGATTAGTTTTAATAAATAAATCATTAGTAAAGTGAATAAATAAATGATAATTGATTTATCCCTTATTCCAAATATTAACAAGGCGGTAAATGTTTATAAAGATCAAAAATCATGGAGGAAGCAAGCCGGAATAGAAACGGATCGCAAATTAAAAAGGGCAAAGGTGAGTTAATCTCACTCATCTGGATTATTATATAAATTTAAATAGTTAAATTTAAATTTTGGTTGAATGACTGAATTGATTGGATGTGGTATAGTATACATAGTAGTGTGTGTATTGGAGTGATTGATTCCCGCATTATATAGCGGATGAGACCCTATGCGCCGCATAATAGCGGATGAGATAATATAACCCCGTATACCGTGATATTCCACCTCGAAATGGAATTGGTATTTTATATTGTGCCGACATCTGTGGATGCGGGGTAACAGGTTGGAGAGATCCAATTGGATTCCTAAAATATTTACATTTGTTTAATATTGTTTGATATGATTTATTTGATAATATGAGATAGATTATATTGGTGATTGAAAATATTGAATGCTATGTTTGATTTAATGTATTTAGGAATACTGAGTTATCAAAAATATATAAATTTGATTTTTTGAAGGGAAATAAAAAGGAAAATTCTTAAGCAAACAAATATAGAGGTTTGGATAAATGTATTGGAAAAGAATAAAAGTTGGTTTCTAAAATTCCAATGAATAAATTCCAAGTATGGAAAAGAGATTTTTGAATAAATGGGAATAAGTGGATTTTTAAAAAACTTAGATAATATTAATAAAGGAATGAAAGATTTTTTTTAAATTCGGAATTTCAAATGGTTTGAGAAGAAATAAAGAAGAATTTTGGAAATAATATGGAAATTGGTATTTTCAGTTAAAATAAGATTTTAAATCATAATAAGGAAGTTAAAATATGAAATTAATGGATTTTCAAATAAATTGAGAAGTATAAGAATTTATTTTAAAATGGAATAAAATTTGGAAATCAATTTGAAAATTGATTAAGTGTTTGAAATTGGAATTTTAAAGGGAGACGAGACTATGAAATTTATAAACGAGGTTTATAAAGTGAAATAATATGTGAATGGATATTTGAAAGTATAAATTCAGGATGAGAATTTTTAAAGGAAGGGGTAATTTGTTTTAAAAATAAATAGTGGTTTATTTTTGAAGGTGTGAAAGGAAAGTGTATTTCCTTGAAAAGCCAAGTACGTTTTCGAAGCAAATTTTTAAGTATAAGTTAAAAGTTTCAAAGTTGTTTTAAAAGAATGTTTTTGAGAAATTATTATTTAAGTTATTTATTTATTTTTAAAGGTAAATATTTATTTAAATTAATTATAGTAGTAATTATTTGAAAGGTTTGACTAGTATTATGATTTTAAAGATAATTATTAATATTTATATTTTATAAAATAGTTTTATTTTAAAGACAGTTTAGTTAAGGTTTTATTTGAAAACTTGTATAGAATTTCATAGCTCTTATTTTAAAATTTAGTTTGGCTTAGCTTCTATTTTAAAATTAGTTTTATATTTTATAAAGTAGTTTTATTTTAATATTTTTAAAGTACTTATTTTTGAATAAAGTGTTTAAGTAGTTTTAATTTAAATGTTTTAAAAAATATTTTAGAGTAAAGTGATTTAAAGTATTTTAAAATCTAAAGTATTTGGACTTGGTGATTTTCAGTCGAAATAAAAAAATACTTAGGGATTCTTTCCATGAGAGAAAGGTGGTTTGAAACTGTTTTCAAACGGTTGAAGTATGGAAAATAGCTCGCGAAGTTATTTAAAATAAATAATTTGGAAATTATTTAAATCTGATGGTTGTTTGTGAATGTTATTTGATAGTAAAATAGCCGACTATCAATATTGGCCAATGCATTGATCCTTTCGAAGAGACCGGGATCGGGATTAACTTCTCGAAAACCACTTCGATCCGGTTTGAACGTTTCGTGAGGTAGACAAGAACTTGGAGTCGAATATGGAGCAATGAAGTGTAAGGGCTAATCACTACTAATCTTGAGGGCGATTCCAAAATGGATGTAGTAGGAGTAGTGCCTTCGGTTCTGTTCGAACCCGGAACGGACTTGTATGGACGTATGCTTTCAGAACATCATTAGGAGGATGATGAGCATTCTAAGTGAATGTATGCTAAAAAGTTAACGCATAACCTCGAGCTTCATCAACGGGGAATGGCCAAAACATGGGTGGTGCGCACAAGGCTAAGTGGCTAGCAACCAATTAGGGAATGCCACCCCTGTCTAGATGTCCCTTTTTTATTTCGGCTGTGTGGGCGGTTGATGATCCCAGCCGTGGGGTGAACTTATTCGGACTATCCAGTAAGGGGTAGCTCCGGTCTTGTGATGCAGGGGATCAGGGTGGATCCTTGGTACGGTGATCTAGACCACGTACTGTGACTGACGATACCCCAGTAGCCCTTCCATTGATGGAAATCCATTCTCCTTACGTGCCTTTACAGTTTTTGTTTGTAGAACTCACTTTGTGGCTAGTAGTTGCAATTTAATAATGTAACAATTTCGGCTATTTGAATAAGTATTTGTATATAGATACTACTATAATATCAGAGGATTTTATAAGAAATGTTTTGGTTATCGTAAGGTAAAAACCCGGCATGTTTATTTGTGGCGTGGTCTTATAAGGTACCTTTGATTTCAAAGGATTTTGAAAACTTTAATAGTCCAATTGAGTGTATTTTCTCACGCTCGTTTTCCAGACCGACTCTGGTGTTATTTAACTATAATGCTCGGGTCAGACCGAGTATTATAGATACAGGAAAGGATGCTGTGAAGCTCAGGAGATGAGCTGGATAGTGAGAAGTAGTATACGTACTTGATGTATAATTTCGCCGTGTTGTAAGTTGTATTGTCAGTTGGTGAGGACAATTTAATATAACTATTCAGTTGTGTGTTATAGATGTTGTTCAACTCTGATCTTGTACTCTGATGATGTATGTGTAAAACAGATATAGTTCTTTTGTGTAAAGATCAGTTATCATCTATTATATTTTACTTCGCTGCGTTGGTAAGATTCTGATATTGTTTCTATTTCATCTACTCCTTCTTCTTTAATCCGAATGGTTCGGTTTTCCGATATTCGATTGTTCGACATTTGATACAGTCGATGTATTGATGTCGATTTTCGGACGTCGAAAAATCAGGTCGTTACAATGATGATAGGCCAAGTTTTCGAACAACTTTAGCAAAGAACTTGTTCACATTAGTTTTCATTTTATCCAATTTCTTACTAACGGATCTTTTGAGAATCCATTGATTTTCCACTATGATCTTTTCATTTTTGAGGAGAGTTTTGTTGGAAGGATTAATAGTATTGATAGGATATTCAATACTTTCCAAGGAGGTGTCTTCATTCTCTTCTTCAATCTTTAAAGTACTGATATCGTTTGCTTCTTCGATTGCAAGAGTTTTCTGATCCCATTGCGGAGTAAGAGAATTTAGATTTTTTCTGACCTGATCTTCTTCGGAGAATTTTTTTTCCAATGATTGCACAATATCCTGAAATCTACTATACGTATCTAAAATGGACTCATTAGAATTCATTTTGAGTAATTGAAACTGATTCGTGAGTATGGATATTTTGGTCTGTTTGACTTTGCTTGTTCCTTCATGAGTAACTTGCAAAGTTTTCTAGATATCATATGCAGACTTATAAACAGATACTCCATTGAATTCATTCCTATCAAGTGATCAAAATAAAATATTCATGGTTTTGGAATTAATTTGTGCAATAGTCTTTTGCTCGGCAGTCCACTGTGCAAAACTATTTGTGGGTTCAGAATATTCAGTTTGTGTGATATTCCAAGTGTCTAATCCTATTGACTATAAATATATTTTCATTCTACATGCCCAATATGTATAGTTACTGCCATTAAAAAGTGGTGGTCTGGCAGTAGACCGACCCTCTATAAATGAACTAGTGATAGTGTTAATAGAACCAGTGTTGGTAGCCATTTTAAAAAAAATTAAAAATTCAAATTATGTAAACTTTGAAAACCTTGCTTTTGATACCAAATGTTAGAAATGCGGATTACGGATCTTAAGGCTAGAATAAAACTAGAGGGGGTGAATAGTGTTTTGTGGATTTTATAAATCTTTTTGAAACTAATGTAATTTAATCACCAACAAATGCAATACACAAACATAGATGAAAATAATAAATCAAAGCAGTAAAGGAAAGAACGCACCAGGATTTATACTGGTTCGGAGTAACCTTACATCAAGTCCCGCACAATTGTACAAATTTTTTCTAAATAATCTCCCAGATTACGCCCTCGATTTCAAGGCCATGAGGTACACCTTCCTGTGTTCGAGTCCGGGGAAAATCTCTTAATTTACCAGGCCACAAGATCACCTAATCGATTTCCGAGGCAACAATCACACCCAATTGATTTCAAGGCTCAACCGCACCTTTTACTCAACAGTTTGATTTACGAATAATCCTATAACTTTGAATAGCACAGAGGTCTTATGGAGAGAGTTGCAGAGAATTAAACAAGAGATAATCAAGCTTGATTCACATGGTATTTTGGTAGAGTATAGTTTGGGATTCTTTAGAATAAATTTGGAAGATGAAGAGGAGAGAAAGTGAATGAAAATTTGGTAAAAATTCATTTAGAGCTTGTTGGTATTTATAAAGATCAACAACCATATCTATTTGTGAAAGGATAAGACGAAAAGACACTTCTTTTGAAAATTTGAATTTGAAAATTAACGGGCACCATGCCGTCATGAGGGGTGGGAGTATGTCGACATGCTCTAGGAAAAAATGGTGATTTTGATTTTCTTTTTAAAATTGGTTTCTATAATTTTTCAAAACGATATCTAAACTTTTATAAATATACTTGAATATAGTTTAAACATATAAAAGAGTTTAGAAAGTAATTTTTAATATATAATCTTAATCTATAAAGTGATTTAAAATCTGAGTATATAAATATTAAAACAAGAGATAGTTTAAAATCAAGGACAATTTTGAAATCAAAATATTAAAAATGATAAAGATAATTTTGAGGCTAAAGAATTTCAAACAGAAGAGATGTCTTTTTGAAATTAAGGTTTTGAAAAACATTTTAAAATAAGAGATATATTTTTGAAAAGCTTTTTTATAAAATTAGTGGATATCAAAATAGGACCACTATATGTTCCACTAGATATCGTCATAGGTTCCATCCCACTAGGGATCCATCCCTTTAACAGGCTCGAAGTGGATTCCATTCCACGAATAAATTTTGAATAAAGATGTAAGTGCTTTCAAGAAGTTTCAACATAATTCTAGACTCAATTCTTATCTTGTACTTTGAGATCTTGAACTCTTGATATCTTGTTACTCATGAGTCTTGAATCTTGATATCTTCAATCTTGAATCTTTATACTACACAGTCTTCACTCTTGGTACCTGCATGGTTAAATCCTACATATACATACATATATATATAAACTATAATGATGGTTTTGATGACAACAACCTTAGGACTTGTTATAAATATGAATACTAACAATGTCAAAAAAAATTCATAACTACTTTAATTCATTTGGCTACTTAATGGTTCAGATTAGAGATCCTTTGATTTAAAATCAATTCGTCAAAAAAAGTTGGTTTAAAACATAACCGATAAACTTGAAATATCCTTTATAACCCCATCTCCATTTATTCCAACATTTTGTAAAAAAACTTGATTCAGTCTTCATTATTCATAATTAAATCCAGATTAAACCACAATCAATCTTAATTAAGAATTAGTTAACACAAAACAGCTATTAAACCTAATTAGTTAATAACTAAATTACTAAATCATAATTAAATAATTAATTAAATAAAAATTAATTAAGTAATTCATTAATCTTGATTAAATAAAAATAAATCCTTAAGTATTCCTTAAATTAATTAATTATAATTTAAACCTTAATTAATTAAATTAAAATCATTAATTTACTTAATTAATTCCTAACTCTAATTACTTAAATTAATTAATTAATAATTATTCTTAATTAAATAAATTAAAATATTTAATTAATTAAAGCATTCTTTAATTAAACTTAACATAAGTTTTATACTTATTAAACAGGTTTGAAAAGGTTTTCAAAGTACATGAAAAGAAACTTTAACTTTGAAGTTTGAAAATTTTCGAACTGCATCCATAACGACTATCGCTATGGATGCCGTAACTTAAGGAATAATTCCTATGTTACAGGTTGTTTTTAACTATTTACTGGCCTTAGCTTAACCAAATTTTTTCATAACCAAAACACGTCAAAACATATTTAAAGAAAAATAGTTTCTTTAACTTCAAACAAACACGAATCGGTTTTAAATTTGGATCTCAAGCCCTCAACAAAACAAGATGTCAACTTCTTTACTTTACACTACTACGTGGTCAATTTTACACAATATATAACCATATTACCCTGATACTCACTAAAGATCACATCTTTTCCATTATTACAACATTTCAAGCACATACTTCATAATTTTATACATACAAAATAAAGTAACAATCCAAATACAACAATATCATGATGTTTTCATCCATTAGCACAACATACAACATAAGTCATATAGTAACATAGTAAAGGCAAGAACTTCCCACTAAAATTTGGAGTTTACTCGCTAAAATCTAAGCAACTTTTCGAACTTTGGATTTTTGACCTAGATCTTGCTTTTTCCAAGACAAGACCCAAACTTTAGCAAGTTCTTCACTATATAGGCCAATTAGGTGTTGTTTGGGCTCAGTCTATGGCCTAGTGGGTTCAGCTTAGGGGCTAAGGTGGAGGTGAGCTTGGATTTTGAAGGAGAAGTAAATGTAAAACGGTAAGAAAGCTTTTAAACAAATTTTGAAAGGAAAATGAAGTGAAAATTTTGATTTTTAAATTAGAAAATTTTTCCTGCCCCTGGAATTCAAGCTCAAGCTTTTAAAAACAAAGAAGAAGAGGAGAATGAAATAAAGTGAAAAGAAAGTAAAGAAAATTGCCTTTATAAAATGTTAACAAAATAAAATACCAAAATACACTTAATCACCCTACCCTCCACTAATTTTTTGACACGTCATCACTCTTCATCTCTTCCTTGTTCTACACCCCCCTTGTACACCCTTTTATCTACCTTGTAAGCCAATGTTTTGTACTCTTATGTGATGCTGTTTTGACTTTTTATTTCATTCCAAATTTTCTTCATTTTAGTTTTTTGAAAATTGGTCACATCCTTCTTATCACTCTTACACACTTTATAAAATATGTTTACACTTCACATTATATTTTAAATGATATTTGTAAATGTGTAATTATATTAATTAAGGTTTTTAAAACATTGAGCATAAATTGTTTATAGTGATAATTTTGATTTTTTTCTAAAAAACTTTCCGGTCAAATTTCTTAATTCCTTTTGAGATGGATATTTTTGTAGACACGCTTCAAAAATCATTTTATCATTATTATTCATCTTTTAAAAGGAGTATTTTTAAATTTATAAATTTATAAATTCATATAATTATTATTTATAATTTATTTAATTGTCCTTAATTATAGTGGCTAAATTTTGGATAGTTACATTCTTCCTCGTTAAAAGAATTTCGTCCTGAAATTAGCAACAAGGAGAAGACTAAAAAGGACGTAAAGGATTAATATCTTATCATGATACCATACAAAAGCATATTATAAGCATTCAAAAGTTCAAACAACATACATAGAATATATAACAAACAACAGCTGCTTTAGCATCAAAGGATAAGCATCTCTCATATGCTCTCGGTCTTCTATTTACAGTCTTTGGGATCCACGCTTTACTGGACCTTCATTAATCGCACTACCTTGTTACGAAGTCTCTTCTCATCCTGATTCACAATATGAATTGGATGTATAACCATTCTTAAGTTCAGTTCTATTTCTAAGTTACCTTGAACCGACGATTCAACCACCGTAGATGGGTCATAGACGGTTTTCCTCAAATAGGATACATGAAAAAGACTGTGGACCCTTGACAACTTTTCTAGCAATCTAACTTTGTAAGCGAGTGATCCTATGCTTTCTATAACTTTGGAATGTCCAATGTACCTTGGTGCTAGCTTTCTAGCTTTCCAAATCGATCGATTCCTCTGATGGGAGTTTTGTTTACATACACGGAGTCACTAACTTCAAAATCTAAATCCCTTCTTCTTTTGTCAGCATAACTCTTTCGGCGATCCTGAGCTTCCTTCATCCTCTTCCAAATCATTGCAACTTTCTTCGTCGCCTCTCGAATCATATCTAGATCCAACACTAAACGATCTCTAGACTCTATATAACATATTGGCGACATGCACGGTCTTCCGTAAAGAGCTTCATAAGGCACCATACCAATGCTAGCTTGATAGCTGTTGTAGTAAGAGAACTTAACTAGATGAAGATGATCCTCCCATGATCCATCAATATCAAGAATTCAAGCACTTAACATATCCTCCAAGATGCGGTTAGCCATCTCAGTCTGACCATCCATTTGAGGGTGGTAATTCGTACTCAGACTTAGCATTATTCCCAAAGTTACGTGCAAAGCCTCCCAAAATTGACATGTAAAGATAGGATCTCGATGACTCACTATATTAACTAGAACTCCATGAAGAAGAACTATCTCTCTCGTATAAATCTCCACTAACAAAGCTGCTATCCTTGTGGATTTCACGGGTTAGAAATGTGCACTCTTCATAAGCTAATCCACAATAACCCTTATCTCTTCATTCCCTCTCCTAGTCTAGGGTAACCCATCGATATTATTTCCCATCTCCAATTGGATATCTCCAAAGGTTGTAATAGTCCAGCTGCCTTCAGATGATCCCCCTTGAACTGCTGACAGCTCACACACTTACTTAGAAAGACAGAAATGTCATTCTTCGTTCTAGGCCGCCAAAATACTCTTCTCATATCCTTGTACATCTTATGAACTCAAGGATGGATACTCAATCTAGACTTGTGATGCTCCGATAAAAATTCTTGTCTCAGCCTATCCACTTCTGGAATGCATAATCGTACATTCATCCTTAAAATACCTCGATTATCTAACACAAAATCCATAATTTACCCAATTCGACTCCTTGAATCAATTCTTCCATAATTCTATCCTCCCTTTGATTCCTTGCAATCCTTTCCTGGAGAATCGAGGTGACTTCCAGGAGAGACAAGACTGCATTTCTACTCAAAGGGCCTGCCACCACATTAGCTTTCCCTGGCGTGTAAACAATATCCAGGTCATACACAGCCAGGAACTTTAACCATCTATACTGCCTTAGATTCAGGTCTTTTTCGGTAAAAAGACACTTTAAGGATTTATGGTCCACGAAAAGCTCAAATTTTTCACTTAACAAGAAGGAAACTATAAATCATGAGAAAAGAAAGAGAAGAATTCTTACCTAACAAATAATGCCTCCATATTTTCAATGTGAAGACTGCAACCAATAATTCCAAGTCATGTGTAGCATAGTTCCTCTCATACGGCTTCAACTTCCTACTTGCATACGCAATCACCCTTCCATGCTGCATTAGAACAATGCCTAATCCCACTCCACATGCATCGGTATACATTGTAAATCCATTATTTCCATAAGGAACAGCCAAAACTGGAGCAGTAATTAATCTCTTCTGTACTTCCACGAATGCTTCCTCACTCTTAGGAGTCCATACAAATTTCTCATTCCTCTTTGTTAGCTTAGTCAAAGGTGATGAAATCTTAGAATAATCCTGAATGAACTTTCTATAGTACCCTACCAACCCCAATACACTACGAACTTCGATAGGAGTACCAGGTCGCCTCCATTCCTGCACCGCTTCCACTTTAACTGCGTCTAATGAGATACCATCTCCTGACACAATATGCCCTAAGAATCTCACTTCTCATTGCCAAAATCAGCACTTAGAAAACTTTGCCCTCAAAACATGCCTCGTTAATCTCTCTGACACCGCTTTCAAATGATGTTTGTGCTCCTCCTCTGATAGAGTAGATAAGAATTTCATCAATAAAATCGAGCATAAACTTATTAAGGACATCTCAGAAAACACGATTCTTAAGGTCTACGAAATATGCGGGTGAATTATTAGCCTAAATGGAAAAACCAACCATTCGAAAAGAAGTCCAGGCCCCTAAATGCAGTAAAGGGTATATTATCTTCCACAACCTTTAACTGATGCAATCCAATAGCTAGATCCATCTGAGAAAATGTCGTAACTCCATGAAGTTGGTCAAAAAGATCATCAATGTGGGGTGATGGATACTTATTCCTAATGGTCGGCTTACTCAACTCCCTATAATCCACGTATTATCTCAAAGGCCCATTAGACTTAGCCACAAAAACCATCATTGATCCCTAGCTCAAATGACTAGGCCTAATCGATCCTCTTCTCAACAAATCACCGGTTTGCTTTACTAACTCTTCACTTTTTCTTAGAGCCATTTTGCGCTTAGGTTGAATTATAGGTCTTGCTCCAGGAACTAAATCAATGTGGAATTATATCTCACTATGTGGGGATAAACCTTTAACTTCGTCATTACATCAGGAAAAATTTTAACCACCTCAATGGATTCTGAATCCTCCTAGGATGCTTCAAAGGCATACAAGAAATGATGTGCACGTAAATGTGCATATTTTTACCACCATATTTATTCTATTTAAATTAAATAAATGATCATATTGGGTATTTTAACTTGTTTTAACCAAAATTCATATTAATTCCAAATTTTCACATATTCATCTTCATATAGGGGCAAAATGGTTATTTTTGTGCATATATCAAATTGAGAAAATTTAATGGGAAATTTCTATATTATTTTGTAGGAATTTAAACTCAATTACAAGTGGTTTCATGAAGGAATATGCATGCACAAAGAAGATACAAAAGAATGAAGATGGAAATAATTCAATGTGAAGAACATGGAGGACCCCACCTACCCACTACCTAATGTACAAATTAAAGGCTAATGCACATGCTAAAAGACATTTAAAGCTTCATGTACATTTAAGTGGGGGATTATTAAAGCTAATGATAACTTGGCCACCACACTTCCTCCAAGGGCATTTTGGGCATTCCCCAAAAAGTGAATTAGGGTTTTAAAACTTGTATATATACCCCTTATGTTTCATGTAGCCATCTTTCCTCTTAGTTAGTTAGTTTTAGTTTAGAAAATAAATCAAAGCTCTCTTTCTTTCCATGGCTACTTAGCCATTTTTATTTTATGTAATCTTTTTTATGCAACTTCAATATATGTTCTTTTTCTTTTCATGCTTATTTACTTTCATGTTGTAGTGTAGATCTCTTCTCTTTTATGCAAGTAGAATAATTTTTCCTTTCATTTTGCTCTCTTTTTCCTCTTCTTTTTATTCAATGTTGTTTGCTACATTTGTTCATATGATGACAAATATGAGAGGCTAAACCCCTTCAATTTAGGGGTAATGAAGCTCTCTAATCATGTAGCTTCAACTTAGTTTGATGTTTATGCTCCCTTTTTGTGCTTAATGAGAATGATTGAAGTGGTTTAATGATGTTGTTTAGCTTTGCATTTGATAGTCTATGTTGTTCATAACAAATAGGCTATGCTTAAACAAACAAAACACAAATTGACTCTTCATCTACATATGATTATGGCAAAGAAGTGATTGTTGAAATTAAAATTTGATAGCTTATATTTCTAATTAATAGTTAATAGGCCATTCTTAAAATAGATTTTGCTTTTAACTTAGTTGTCATATTTTATGAGATTTAAAAGTGTATTAGTGGTTGTGTTATAGTTTGATGGTTTATATTGAGCTAATTAATAGCACAAATATACCATGCTTATGATAAGCACATCAACTAATTCACTAATGACAAGAAAAGAGAGATCATAACTTCATTTTGTTGATTTATGTGATTTAGAGAGTGGAAATTGCCTCTAAATTGTCATTTAACTTTCATATTTTTATCTATTTTTCTTTTGCTATTTTTTGTTAGTTTCTCACATTTTTAGCTAATCACACTTTCAAGTTTGGTTAATTTGATTGAATAGAATTATAAAATCATCAATTCCCTGCGGATCGACCCGTATTCGCCGCGTGCTACATTCGCACACCGTGCACTTGGGGTTATTTTTAATCTAAATTCGTTCGACGGTTTTCTAAACCGGTAGAATTTCCGTCGACGAACAAAAAACTACACATATGAATACCGAAATCTCATAAGGTATTTTAGCAATGCCTCCCAATCTAGTTATTAATGATACAGTTCTCTCACTATAGTCTACTATAGCCTGATACAATGACAACCAGTCCATGGCAAGAATAATGTCAAACCCTTTAAAGTCCACGACATACAGAACACAATGAAAATAGTAGGAAAGGTAAGAGATGGGCACATCTTCAAAAATCAAATTCAAATAGGTAACATCGCCTATGGGGTTAGATACACACATAGGATTTTCCACTGTACTAAGAATAAGGTGGAATTTGTTTACTGATTCTAAAGACATAAAACTATGAGAAGCACCAATATCAAACAATAATCGAACAAAAGTACCATAAATTAGTAAAATACCTTGAAGGGAACCTTACCCTTTACGTCTGTCGAGGTTGATGGCTCATTCTTAATAGCATACACCATAGTCTATTGCACCTTCTTCATAAGTGGACATGACAGTCCTTTATCATGTGACCGGGTTGGTGACAAATGGAACAGAGCGTCTTCTGGACCATTGGAGAGATGGGTCCTACTAGTTGTTTAGGATCTTCGGGGTGTAGAACTTGGCAATGTGTCCTTTCCAATAGCATTCACTGCAAATAAAATCTTTGAAGCGATCCCCTGGTGTTCCACCGCCCTGCTTTCCTTTACCTTGTTTATTCCAGTTCGTATTAAATTTCCTCTTATTAAAATTGTTGCTACTGGAATTCCCATCGGGTGCTGCTAGTGCTGGCTTCTTCTTTTCCAATACCTCGTACCTCTAAGCCATGTCCACTAAATCCACAAAAGATCCTTTTAACATGAGCAGTCATCCTCTCATAGGAACATTTCCTCATTTCCACAACAAACCTTTCATTCTTCTTGAGCGGAATATCGATCAATTATGCTCTAACCTTGATAGTTCATTGAACTTTGTTTCATACTTTACCACTGATATGTTCCCTTGCTTCATGTCTAAGAAATCCCTATACATCCAAGTCTTACAGGCTATAGGTAGAAACTGATCCTCAAATGCTTTCTTAAACCTATCCCACGAGAACTCTTCTTCCGAAACATTGGTTGTAAGAGAGTCCCACCATGACGCTGCTCCTTCTTGCAGTTGCCATGCTGCTAAGAACATTTTTTTGCTCATTTGAAATATCAAGACCCTTGAAAATCTTTTCACATGACCTGAGCCAAGCATGAACTTCAACGATTGATTCAGTTCTTATGAATGGTTTGATTTAATAATCTTTGCACAAGGTTGCAAAGTTTGTCCATGGCTGCACTGGGGGTTCTGGCTCTTTGATAATTCCAACTCCTTTAGGGTTTGGGGTTTGACCGTTGGTGGTCGTGGTGCTACTGGTTCCCCTAACCCGTCTGCCTGTATTACTCATTGCTTACTACCTGGGCATAGTAAGATAATTCTTAAAGTACTTGGATGAGATAAATCTTTAAAGGAAAGATACTAATCAAATCTTACAAGTTGATCTAACTAACAGGAAGATACAAACACACACACACAGATATATATATTTATATATATATGGACAAAAATCTACAAATACGTGCTCTCAGTGTTGGCCTTATCCAAGCCTAGGTGTTCGCTTAACTTGGCTCTAATACCACATGTAACAAACTGCTTTTCTTATTTTGAAAGACGAGCCATTATGGGTTAAAGAAAAAAAATAGAAGAAATCATAACATTATAGAATCTCACAGAAGAATATATAATAGATAACATAAGATCATACATAATCACAACCATGATAGTACATCAGAGTCATAATAGTACAAGTTCAAACTGGGATAGTTATAACTGCCTATGCCTATAAAATACTTGGATCATACATACATATGCAGCAACAATAGATAATAACTAGCTAATGGCGAAGCCAGCTGATCTAGCTCCTCCAAAATGCATCCATGAGAAACTTGGATCACTTGGCTACTCATACAAATTTGAGTACCCAAGAGTTTAGGGAAAGAAAATAAACTATGGGTCAAACATGGGTCTGGTGTGAGTAAACATAAACCAATTGAGTTATAACTTTTAGAACTCCTTAAAAAATCAAAAGTATCTCGTAAGACCACTCCATACATAACAAGGATGAGTTTTTACCTTACGATAACTAAAACCCTTTTATATAATATTCAGTGATATTATGATAGTGTCTAGGGTACTCAAGTAAATACAGAACATAGCTGAAATGCTTGCATCTCACATTCTAGCATATTTGAGTACAACTAAATTCATACGGTGCTAATTGGAGAGTAGATTCCATACAATGATAAGGCTATTGGGATACCTCCTATTACAGTACACCTCTAGATTAGCGTACCGAGGTCACAAGAACATCTTGCACCCCTTCCAACATAGGTGACGCAGCGGAAATATGAAAAAATAATGAAATCGATGAAACTGGCAATCGGTGGATTGAAAATACTGCAAGGCCCAAATTCATTGATCTGAAGATACTGAATTCTAGCTATCTCTGACACGTTGATCGTGCACGATACCATAAAGAGAGATCTGCAATTCTTCGAGCGTTGATTAAGCGCACTTGATTCCGCGAATTGGCTTCAACGATTGAAGATTCGAGCGCACTCGAATGTCGAAAGTGGAGATAGGAGATCACACTCAACTACCAATTTAATGAAAGCACTAAGCTAACAAACAAGAGTTTATTCAAAAATCAACAACCTTACAAAATGAACCAACATACCTATTTATAGGCTACAACACACACTAGGTCGTCAACGACCTTACATACCTGCGACCTAAAACAGCCAGCGACTCAACACAAAAACACGACACAACATGTTACGCGACCTACGACCTAAACAAGGTCATTAGCGACCTAATTACAACACAACATTATATACATACAACACAACGACTTACGACTTAAGAAACAAGCGACTCAACTTATATACAACACTACCCAAAACCACAGCGACCTATCTTCCAGCGGCACAAGGTCAAGCGACCTAAAATAGATGCGACTTAAGCTTCAACACAAGAGATCTTGGCAGCGACCTAAGGTAGGTCGTATGTAGTTAGCATGCGGTATAAGGTCGTTAGCGACCTAACTTCAAGAGCGGCCTAAATCTCCGAGCGACCTATCTCCGAGCGACCTATACCCGAGCGACCTATCACCGAACGACCCAATTCTTCCCGCAAGTCAATTTCAATAGGTCGTTGGTCATGACTCGTTAGGTCGTTTGGACGAGCTACTAAAGTACTAGGTCGCGAACTCCTTGTAGCTTCCTTCTTTTGTTCTTGGTTAGGACGTGATGCCATATCCCATGGCTTGTTAGGTCGTGAGCGACCTTCACTAGGTCGTATGCGACCTAAGGCTCCTTCCCTTGAACAACTCGAATTTATTGACTTCGTAGATTGCACTGCTTCGTCCTTAGGCTGGGCTGCATCATCCTCCGCTGGTAGGGAAAAATTCGTCCTTGAATTTAAAAGTTCTTCCCCATTGGATTGTTCATCTCTATAATAAGGTATAAGATTTTTAACATTAAACACGTCAGAAGTGTACACATCCTCCGGCAGCTTCAACCTATAAGCATTTTCATTGATCCGTTTCACAATCTTTACAGGACCAATTTTTCGAGCTTTAAGTTTATTGTATGCTCCCACTGGAAGACGTTCCTTCGTTAGCACAACATATACTAAATCTCCTTCATTAAGTTCAACACTCCTTCGCTTCAGATCTGCAGATCGTTTATACTTCTCATTCGACTTCTCCAATCATTCCTGAACGATTCTATGGCATTATGTCAACCCATCAACAAAATCAGCAGCTCGTTTAACTGTCCCCTTCGGTTGTGGCACTATCGTTAAATCCAACGGCCCTTTTGGTAAGCTTGAATATACAATCTGAAATGGACTGAAACCCGTACTACGGTTGATAGCATGATTATGAGAAAACTCAGCTTGGCATAACTTTACATCCCAGCTCTTCAGATTATCCTTCACAATACACCGTAATAAATTCCCCAACGATCTGTTCACAACCTCTGTTTGACCATCTGTCTGCGGATGATAAGCGCTACTAAATTTCAGCTTCGTACCCACCATCTTCCACAAACTCAGCCAAAAATGACTCAGAAATCTGGTATCCCTGTCCGAAACAATAGACTCTGGCAACCCATGTAAGCGATAGATCTCTCTAAAGAACAACTGTGCCACATGAACAGCATCCGCCGTCTTCTTACAAGCAATAAAATGCGCCATTTTCGAAAATTGGTCGACCACCACATAAATGGAATCGTTACCCCTTTGAGTTCTAGGCAAACCTAAAACAAAATCCATACTCACATCAACCCAAGGTTTAGTCGGTACAGGTAACGGCATATATAATCCTGCATTGGTCGCTGTTCCCTTCGAAACCTGACAGATATGACATCTCTCCACAAACCGTTCAACCTTTTTCCTCATTGACGGCCAAAAGTAAGATTGAGAAATCAAATGCAACATGCGATCCCGTCCTACATGTCCTTCCTCATGCAACTCCTTGATAATCTTCATTCTCAAGTTGCTATCTGGTATACATAATCGATTTCCTTTAAACAGAAATCCATCCACCAACACAAATTCATCAGCACTCCCCTCCTTGACTTTTTCAACAAATTTCATAAAGTAAGGATCTTCTTCAATCAGCTCTGGCAATAATTCAAAACCTGTCACCTCAATTTTCATTATCGTCAACAAATGATTCCTCCTGCTCAAAGCATCAGCTACACGATTCGTCACCCCTGATTTGTGCTTTACAACAAAAGTAAACTGCTGTAGATACGCGACCCATGTAGCATGCCTAGCTGAAATCTTGTCCTTCCCTTGCAAATGCTTCAAAGCTTCATGATCCGTATAAAGAACAAACTCCTTCTGAAACAGATAGTGTCTCTAGTGCTTCACGGCTTGAACAATTGCGTAAAATTCCACATCATAAGTGCTATATCTCAACTTGGCTCCAGACAATTTCTCACTGAAATAAGCAACTGGTCTTCCCCTCTGACTCAAAACTCCACCAATCCCAACCTTCGATGTATCAGTATGTAACTCAAACAACAACTGAAAATCCGGTAATACTAGAATTGGCGCTGACGTCAATAGTGACTTGATCTTCTCAAAAGCAACCCCTGGTTCCTCCGTCCAAGAAAACTGCTTCCCTTTCATACAATCAGTAACCGGTGCCATCACGTTACTGAAATGTGGAATGAATCTTCGGTAGAATGACGCTAGCCCATGAAAACTTCTCACTTCTGTTATTGTCCTCGGCTGTGGACCATTTCTGACTGCCTCAACTTTATTCTGATCCACCTGGATACCTCCTTTTGATATAACATATCCCAAAAATAATACACTCTTCACCATAAACACACATTTCTTTGTTGCAGCATAAAATTATTCCTGTCGTAGTACCATCATCACTTCTCTCAGATGATGCAAGTGTTCCTCTGGACTCCCACTGTATATCAGAATATCATCGAAATACACCACCACGAATTTCCCAATAAATGGTCTAAAGATTTGATTCATCACCCGCATAAACGTACTTGGTGCATTCGAAAGACCAAACGGCATTACCAGCCATTCATACAACCCTTCTCTCGTCTTAAATGCTGTCTTCCACTCATCTCCTGGTCTAATTCGAATTTGATGATATCCGCTCTTCAAATCAATCTTCGAAAAGATAGTAGCCCCGCTCAACTGATCTAGCAAATCATCCAACCTGGGCATTGGGAATCTGTACCTCACAGTGATCTTATTCAGCGCCCGACTATCGGTACACATCCTCCACGTTCCATCCTTCTTCGGCACCAACAGGGCTGGAACCGCATAAGGACTTAGACTTTCCTGCACATGCCCTTGTTCTAGCAATTCTTCCACTTGCCTTCGCAACTCCTCATGTTCCTTCAGACTCATCCGGTAATGTGGTCGATGTGGCAACACAGCTCCTGGAATAAGATCTATCTGATGTTGAATATCCCTCAACGGTGGTAATTCCGTTAGCAACTCCTCAGGAAACACATCTCGGAATTCTTCCAATACCGGCTTTACTTCCTCTGGAACTTTAACAAATTCAGTAGCTTCATGTCCAATCAAAAAAAAAACACTTCAGGCTCCTCTTCAACTTCTTTAACAAACTCCTTCAAAGATAGCAAAGTTTTCAGCTCTTCAATCTCCTCCAACTTGCTTTCCTTCTGTTGTTGCTTCTTGGGAACTAAAGTGATTTTAGTACCTTCAAACATGAAACTGTAGCTATTAGCACGACCATCATGTTGCACTGCTCTATCAAACTGCCATGGTCTGCCCAACAACAGATGACACACATCCATGTCCACTACATCACACCAAATTTCATCTTTGTATTTCTTACCAATCGAAAAATTAACACAAGCTCTTCGTCCAACTTTCACCTCACCACCCTTCCTCAACCATGCTAACTTGTACGGTTTAGGATGCTTCTCAGTTTTTAACTCCAACTTCTTCACTGCTTCTGTAGAGATAATATTGTCACAACTTCCTGCATCAATCACAAACTTGCAAACCCTTCCCAGAATAGTGCATGTAGATTGAAAAATATTGTTCCTCAACCAACTATTTTCCTCTTCCTACTTCGGTGTCAAGCAACTTCTCCTCATCATCAGTGAATACCCTTCATCTCCTGACAATAAGTCTTCCGCCTCAACTGGTAATGAATTAGAACATTCTGCCTCTTCATCCTCTTCTTCAATCTCAGCAATCATTGTTCGTTTCTTCGGCTTTGGACATTCATTGCTTTTATGACCCACTTCCTGGCAATTATAACATTTGAAACTGTTGTTGATCGTCGCCTTCTCAACCTCTTTCACCACTGGTTTACTAACAGATTTAGAAACATTAGAACTTCCACTAACACCCTTCACTTGATAATTGGAATTTGTAAACACACCACCTCCACGCCTTCCCTGCTTTTCCCAAGCCAACGCTTTTTGGTGCGCTTCAGCCACAGATCTTGGATCAAACATATTCACCATATCCTGGATCTGTATCCTCAACCCTCCAACAAATCTAGCTGTCAATTGTTCCTCTGTCTCCATGATATCATTTCGAGCAATCAGTTGATAAAATTCATCAACATAATCATTAACAGTCTTCGTCCCTTGCCTCAGATTCTGCAACCTCTGATACGTAAGTGATTGATAATTGTAAGGTAAAAATGTAGCTTTCATCGGTTTCTTCATCTTCTCCCATGTAACAATCTTTGACTTCCCCATCCGTTCTCGTGTAAGTTTGGTTTGCTGCCACCATGCCATAGCTCTACCTCTCAAACGAGTAGCAACCAACTTCACTCTTCGATTCTCGGGAACCTCCTTGAAATCAAAGATCTCTTCAACATTACACAACCAATCCAAAAATTCTTCTACCACCATTCCACCCTTGAATTCTGGAATTTCCATCTTCATACCCGACTCCCAACGTCGATCATCTTCAACATTCCGATATTGACGTCGTCCCTGATCTCGTTCTCGGTAATGAACACTTCCTCTATCACCATCAAACTCCTCATCAAAATCTGATGCATAGCGTTGTCGATCACGACTACCAACATCTCTTCGATCTACATTCCTCCGACCACGATCATCCACATCTCTCCGATTTCGATCATCAACATTCCTATCACGATTGTCAACACTTCTACGATCATGACTTCTCTTCTCTCCCGATCCGAATGTGGTGAAACTCTACTTCCTCCATGGCTCGATTCAGGTGAAACCCTTCTTCTACTTTGATTCATTTCAAACATCATTCTCTCTAATCTACCAATTCCCTCATCAAACTTTTCATGCATGCCTTGTTCCATTTGATCGGCTTCTTCTCTTCTATACAACGCTTCAATATTTTGATGGCGGTTAGCTCTTCTCGGCGGCATGATTACACAATCACAAACACTTCAACAAATCAAATAATCTTCAAAAACTTCAACAATGCACGGCTACCTCCTAGCTCGGCTCAAACTCAAACAAACAAGGCACGGCTCAAAGTTCAACACAAAGCTATGCTCGGCCTATACTTCAATAAATGATACCAAAAGATGCTTCGATTCTCGGCTCAAACACTTCAACAAGATGAACTTCAACTTCAAACTTCAAACTCGGCTCCAAGACTCAGCTTAACTATGATTAGCTAAGTCTAGCTCTGATACCAAAACTGACGCAGCGGAAATACGAAAAAACAATGAAATCGATGAAACTGGCAATCGGTGGATTGAAAATACTGCAAGGCCCAAATTCGTTGATCTGAAGATACCGAATTCTAGCTATCTCTGACACGTTGATCGTGCACGATACCGTGAAGAGAGATCTGCAATTCTTCGAGCGTTGATCAAGCGCACTTGATTCCACGAATTGGCTTCAACGATCGAAGATTCGAGCGCACTCGAATGTCGAAAGTGGAGATAGGAGATCACACTCAACTACCAAATTAATGAAAGCACTAAGCTAACAAACAAGAGTTTATTCAAAAATCAACAACCTTACAAAATGAACCAACATACCTATTTATAGGCTACAACACACACTAGGTCGTCAACGACCTTACATACCTGCGACCTAAAACAGCCAGCGACTCAACACAAAACACGACACAACATGTTACGCGACCTACGACCTAAACAAGGTCATTAGCGACCTAATTACTACACAACATTACATACATACAACACAACGACTTACGACTTAAGAAACAAGCGACTCAACTTATATACAACACTACCCAAAACCACAGCGACCTATCTTCCAGCGGCACAAGGTCAAGCCACCTAAAATAGATGCGACTTAAGCTTCAACACAAGAGATCTTGGCAGCGACCTAAGGTAGTTCGTATGTAGTTAGCATGCGGTATAAGGTCGTTAGCGACCTAACTTCAAGAGCGGCCTAAATCTCCGAGCGACCTATCTCCGAGCGACCTATACCCGAGCGACCTATCACCGAACGACCCAATTCTTCCCGCAAGTCAATTTCAATAGGTCGTTGGTCATGACTCGTTAGGTCGTTTGGACGAGCTACCAAAGTACTAGGTCGCGAACTCCTTGTAGCTTCCTTCTTTTGTTCTTGGTTAGGACGTGATGCCATATCCCGTGGCTTGTTAGGTCGTGAGCGACCTTCACTAGGTCGTATGCGACCTAAGGCTCCTTCCCTTGAACAACTCGAATTTATTGACTTCGTAGATTGCACTGCTTCGTCCTTAGGCTGGGCTGCATCAACAGGACTGGCCTACCCTTCACTGAATAGTATGTAATATAATCACCCCCTTCGTTAGGATCGATAACCATTAGGTCTGAAGCACGCACAAAAGGGATGACTCAATATAGATGAGGACGATCTTACCCTAATTGGGTTCGACTCACTTAGCCCTGCTGCATATCCCCTGTTTCAATCATTCTCGATTGATAAGGCCTGAAGCTATATTTTATCTTTAATATAGCATTTTCCACTTAGAATGCTAACATTGCCTTCCAACCGATGACACAATGTCAGCATTCATTCGTACAATTCGTTCAGAAAATGAACGAACTGAAGGCACTACTTCCACCATACGCATTCTATAATCACCCTTAGAGTTGGTAACAGTTAGCCCTTGCACTTTAAATTATTTGACATTGATCATGACTTCACTCTTTCTAAATCGAACGCTTACATTGGTTCGAAGTGGTTTTTAGATAATCCATGCTATCCGACCCCGGTCACTACGAACCAACATTCAAAGATTTTAAAGGCAATTTTATCGATAGTAGACAACTCACTATCAGTTGTAAAGATTTTACATAAGGCAGTACATCCAGTATGTTTAAATTATCATATCCTGCATTTGAAATTAACTTCCTTGCATTTATCACTTCCAGATATTTGGCAGTGTACTTAATACAAGACAACTTACTTCCAATGAATGTGTCAACATTTTATCATAACTACTTTAATGTCATTTGGCTACGTAATGGTTCAGACAAGATATCCTTTGATTTAAAATCAATTCATTGAAAAAGAAAATTGATTTAAAACATAAACGATAAGTTGAAATATCCTTTATAACCCCCATCTCCATTTATTCCAACTTAAAAAAAACTTAGTTAAGTCTTCATTATTCATAATTAAATCCAGATTAAACCATAATTAATCTTAATTAAGAATTTATTAACACAAATCGGTTATTAAACCTAATCAATTAATGACTAAATTATTAAACCCTAATTAAATAATTTGTTAATCTTGATTAAATAAAAATAAATCCTGAATTATTCCTTTACTTAATTAATAATAACTTAAACCTTAACTGATTAAATTAATATCATTAACTTACCTAAGTAATTCTTAACTCTAACTATCTAAATTAAATATTTAATAATTATTTCGAATTTAATAATTTAAAAAATTTAATTAATGAAATCATTATTTAATTAAACTTAACATAAGTTTTACACTTATTAAACAAGTTTAAAAAAGTTTTTCAAAGTACATGAAAAGAAACTTTAACTTTGAAGTTTGAAAATTTTCAAACTACATCCATAGCGACATCGCTATGGATGCCATAACTTAAGGACTAATTTTTAAGTTACGGACTCTTTTTAACTTACTTACTTGCCTTAGCTTAACCAATGTTTTTCGAAACCAAACCAAGTTAAAACCTTTTTATAGAAAAATAGTTTGTTTAACTCAAAATAAATACAATTTGATTTTAAACATGGGTCTCAAGCCTACGACACAACAAGATGTCAACTTCTTTACTTTATAGTACTATATGGTCAATGTTACACAACATATAACCGTATTACCATCGTACTCACTTAAGATGAAATCTTTTCCATCATTAATTAAGAAAGAAGGGGATAGAAGAAGAAGAGAAAGAGAAAGAAGAAACACAACAACATCAGAGAACTCACGGTGGAACAAATGAAATATAATATATCACATAAAATATACATAGTATCATATTATATCAGAGTACATAACTTATACAACACATATTAGACAGTTATAAACATCTGTCTAACTATACAACTCAAGATACAAGATACAGATACCATACAAACACAGCGGAACCACAATATATCTACACATGGAAGCCTCCTGCTCCATATCTCCTCCAGAATTCGTCAAGCAAACCCGAATCACTCGACTTCTCATACATAATATGAGTACCCAAGAGTTTAATAAAACAGAAAATAAACACTCGGGTCAGACAGGGGTCTGGTGTGAGTAAACGGGTTAAAATTGCTTAACTTTAGAAAAACCTTTGAAAAGAAAAGGTATCACGTAAGACTTCCCACACATAAACATGAAAAAGTTTTTACCTTACGCTAACCAAAACATTTGATAGGAAATCCAGTGATATTATAATAGTGTCTAGGGTTTTCAAGTAAATAAGAAATAGCCGAAATTGTTACATCTATTAAATTCCAGCTACTAGCCACAAAAGTGGGTAATACAAACAAAACCGTAGGGTCTCGTAGGAAGAATGGGTTTCCATCAATGGCAGGGCTATTGGGGTACCGCCCGTCATAGTAAGTGGCCTAGATCAACGTACCGAGGAGTACGCCCGCTCCCCTGCAACACAAGGCCGGAACCATCCCTTATTGGACAGTCCCGAACAAGACTACCCCGTGGTTGGCGCGACCAACCACACAGTAATCCGAAATAGAAAGGGATCTCTAGACAGGGGTAAATCTCATCCTACTTGGGCCTGACCCACTTAACCTTGCTGCACCTCCCCTGTTTTAGCCATTTCCGGTTGATGAGGCTTGAGGCTGCAATTACCTTTATAGAGCACATCTATCTTAGAATGCTCATCGTTCACCTGACGATGTTCTGAAAGCATTCAATCCATACAAGTTTGTTCCGGGTTCGAACAAAACCGAAGGCACTATCTCATTGCACTCATTTTGGAATCACCCTCAGAGTCAACGACTATAGCCCTTGCACTCTGAATCACCATCTCGAACCTATAAGTACTATTCCGTCAAACTCATCACAGAATCACCCCTAGAGTTATACTGACGAATAGTTCTTACACCTCGAGTCTTCACTTGCTCCACTTGGATTCACGACCTAACGTTTAATTTGGATCGATGTGATTTTCGTATTATCCAAATATGGAAACCCGATCCCGGTCTCACCGAAACCAAATGCCATTTTAATGTCCAAGTTTTTTTAAGGGTTTAAACAATTTAACTTATATTCAGGATGATATAAACAGATAGATGAATCACATTATCACAACAGATAATTCATAACAACCATTCATCTCACAAAGCAACATATAACATATCAGAGATATCCAAATCATCCAACATCATTCAACATCCAATACCAATCATCCAATATTAATTACCCAATATCAATCAATCGATATTAACCAATCATCCATAAACAGAATTGATTAGCTCTTAATCAATTGGATTATCTAAATCCTCTTCATTAATGTATTCCAAATAAATAAATTAATCGTCTCTTAATGATCTTCTTTAATTAATCTTCCTTGATTAATTATCTTATAATTACATTCAAGTAATTATCCTTAACCATATATAGTAATTAACCTTTAATTACTATCATTAATTACAATAATTAATGATCCTTCATTTACTTCCATTAATTAATTAACTATGATTAATTGCATTAAACCTCAATTAATTACAATTAATTAATCACATTTAAATTAATTACTTTATTAATCAACCTTGATTAATATCATTAATTAACTAATGATCCTTATTAATTAATAATAATTAACTTGTAATTAATCATTTCATTAATCATAAACAGTAATTAACAACTTGTAATTACTTATCTTAATTAATTTCTTAATTAATTATATCAACCTTTGATTAATTAATCTAATTAATTAATCTTTAATTACTTCATTAAGTAATTATTATTAACAAATAATCCTTAATTAATTACTTATTAATTAGTTACGTCTTTAATTAATTACCCTTAGTAATTAATCTTAAAATTTATCACATTTATTAATTAATTAATTACATTAATTAATTAATAAATTAATTAAGTAAGTAATAACTCTTAATTACTTACATAAGTAATTATCTTCTAACTACTTTCTTAATTAATTACTTAACAAATAATCAATCCCATCATAAAAAAATCCTTAATTCTTAAATTATATAATTACTCTATAATTAATTAACTTCAAAAAAATCATATTAATTAATTCCTTAATTAATATCATCAAGTGATTATCCATTAATCACTTCAACTCTAATTACTTCCATAAGTAATTTCCTCTTACTTAATTACATTCAATAATTAACCATTAATTACTTCATTAAGTAATCACACTTAACTAATCCATAATTAAGTGATTATTTAAAATTAAATAAACAATTATTTAATTATTTAAAATTAGTTAAATAATTAATTAATTAACTTCTAATATTTCAAAATCCTTAATTAATTAAGAAAACCTTATTCTTAATTAAATCTTTTACTTATTCACAAATCATATTTTAATTAAGTATCCTTAAGTTCATATCCAAATAATTTAACCTTGTTTAACTTCATAAATAAATTATTTGAAATTAATCAAATTTTAATAACCTTAAAAACAAACTATTTTATTTGGTTTTCTAAATATATAACAATTACCTTATTTGAAAATAAAACATTCAGAAACACTTTGAAATTTAAAAAATTCAATCATCAAATTTAGATTTATTCATTTTCAAAATAATTTTAAAACTTAGTTTTTAAAACATTACTTAAAGCCTACTTAAAAACTTTAATTTAATAATTCAAATTCAAATTATTCTTCTAAATAAAAATTCAAAATTTAATTAATTATTTCCAAAAGAAATCATTTTAAACACTTTAAATTTGAAAAATAAATTCAATTAACCTTTTAAAATGTTTGATTTACTTTTATTTTAAATCAACAAGTTTTAACTTTATATTTTGTTTCTTTTATAAAATTTGCTTATAGCTTAATGCTTGATTTCATCAAACCCATGTTCATATGCAACTTAATATTGACACTGCAAAAACCAGGAAACAACTAGAAATACTCGAGTTTACAATACAACTTGCTATAACACAGTACTAACCAAAGTACAACAACCCAGAAACTCGAGTTAAACACCTAAGTTCCTCGTGCTTGCCTCGAGTCAACTCCAGACTCCATCCACTTTGAGACGACACTACGAAATCACGAGAGCAAACCCGAGTAGCCTTCGTCTTCCCCAATTCCAAACTTCCCAGCTGACACGATACTCACGCGTGCACGTGTCCCACCGCCTCCGGCCACGGTGGGTCGTCGCGACCAACGACATTGATCACAATATCACACGCCAACATGAATCTAAACCCAGATCCAACAATTGATTCGCGAATCAAAATTTAACCTTCCACACAAAAATCTGCAGAAAACACGAACTACAACCCACATCGCCAACGACCATAGCAACCACCGAAACTCCAACGATCACTCCGAAGCATCGCCGCAACCTCCATGCTACCATCCCCCCCGTCGCGATTGCCCCTAGTCCAACATTCACGTCGCAAAGCCCACGACAGTCAAGCCGAAACCCAAACTAGTATAAACCCCTAGTTCGATCAATTACGAACAATTCTGCCATTAGAAAAACTCTTTTGCATTTTTCCTATAATCTACATCTCAAAAACAAGCTTCACCCAAGATTACAAATCAAATTATTGTGTAGATCGACGGCAATTCACCCAAATGCCGAAACCTTTCAACATCAAATTCCAAATTGAATATCAATTTAAAAATTACAAATTACATGTTAAAAATCATGATTCCTGACATCTAATCCATTCATACTATCCAAAACAGAAATTAAGATCATTGATTTTCTGACATGAATCAAAATTCACTGCATTTTCCAATTTAAAAATTATTTGTGAATTTAAATTTACTGTAACTATTTTTAAAATTTCTATCTAACATTAATACACAACTATCATTTGATCATCAATGTGAAATAATGATGTTTAGTGGAAGATTTTAATTTTTCTATGAAAAGAGGATTCTGGTCTTATAAAAAAAACTTAAGACAGAGTACTTACCTATATACACAGGTTTTTTTACACATATATAGACATAACTATAAATTCAATAATAAAAACTGAATGATTTTCAGGCAACATCCAGATAAATTTTCGGATTATCACATGCATGTAATAAAACCCAGATGAAACTATTTTTAAAATTATTTACTCACCTCAAATATTGCAGTGAACAAAAGCAGAGCAAGTTATAATACTTCCAGGCACTTGAAATCTAGGTTGTTTTAAATTGCCTTTGATTTGCTTTTGATTGAAAATCCTTTTGCATGCATCAATTTGATGATTTTAAAAGTTGATACTGCTGTTGAAACTGATGTTGATCATCCCTTTGCATTACAGATTGAAGTTGCAGGTTTGAAATGTTGTGAAGAACTTTGTTTGCAGGTCGAGATTTGAAGTTGCAGATCTTAATTAAATTCAGATTTGATTTTGGTTTTAAATCTCAGTGTTGAAGAAAAGTTTCTGGTAGCCATTAAAAATTTAAAGAATGAAAGAAAGGAAAACAAAGAATGTGTTATGTAAAAGAAACTAAGTTTTTTCCTCTTCTTTAAAAACATTTATTAAAAATTAAAATGAAAATTTGCCACTTGTTTACAATTTAAACAAATGTCATTAGCATGTTTTAAAAAAATTACAAGTGTTTAAAGAACTTTGCAAAAATGTTTTTAAAACCTTATAAAAATAATAATTATATTTTATATCTATGTAATATGGATATTTGTATTTATGAAATGTTTTTATGTTAATAAACTTTGAATTTTTACATAAATATACAAGTATGAAATCGTTTAAAGAAAATATTATAAAGCTAGTTATAATACAAATAAATCCTTATATGTGTAATTTTAAAAATCTAAAACATTTATTTTTATAACCATTTAAAATTAAACACTTTAAAGAAAACAAAATAAAACTTTTATTAAATCCCTATTTAAATTATCACACTTAAAAATAAATAAATTATTTTATAATTTGAAAACAATTGAATTTTAAAACAAAGCTTTAAATCACAATTCATACATATATAAATAGATTAAATTAAATTTCAAAACAACATCAAATTATAACATATACGTACATATATATTATAATTTGAAAATTCAATCTTTACTTAAAACAAAAGATATTCTATTCACAATATATATCAAATATATATATTATAAATAGAATAAAATTTATTAGCTTTGAAATAGAATTCTTATCGATATTGCTAGATTAACTTTCTATTAACCTTTAAAAGATTAAATTTATCAATTTAAATTAAAATTATAAAAAAAATTATCAAATCAATTTAATTATTAATATAGATTATTAAATTGATATTGCCTAAAATTCCGGGTCGTTACATTTAAAAATCCGGATGAGATAGGTTGTAAGCTTATAAATTGAGATGATTTTCAAATCATGAAGGAAATATGAGCTTTGAATGTTGGAATTAAAATTTCAAGTGAAAGTTAAAAATAAAATTTACTTAGATTGAGGAAGAAAATTGAATCGAATTGAATTAAATAAATCTGAGTTAAAATAAAAATGAATTGGAATAAAAATTCAGTTGAGTTATTGAATGGAATTAGATTCTTACCTGAATAAATGGAAGTAAGTTGGATAAGAAATAAGTTGGAATAAATAAATTAGAATAACTTATAAAAGAATTAAAAATCCATAGAATAAAATATACTTGGGCTATAAATAAACGTAAATCTTGAGTTAAAAATAAAAGATGAATATATTCAAGCCTAGAATGAATGGAAATGTGTAAAATAATAAGTTGTGACTTATAAAATTGGAAAGTGGGATAGAAAACCCAAAATAAATATTTTTGATGAATTGGAAAATAAAACGAAAAATCCAAACTTGAATTATAAAATAAATCAAACTTAAGAAAATTAAATGAAGTGATATTTGGAATTAAAAATCAAGTATTGAATTTTAACCCAGGGGAGAACTAATTAGATAATAAATTAGTTAAAAGAATGTGTAAATGGAACCTAATGTTGTCAAATAGAAGTTGGATTTGTGAGTTAATAATGTAGTTTGGAAATAAAACTCAAGTTATAAATTAAATTCGACATGAATTGTTAGTGAAGTAAATATGATTGGAAATAGATTAAAGTAGGGATTCTTTTGGTTGCAAATAAAACCCAGATGAGTGGGAATAAAATTGAAAATGGCCTTGTAATCAATTGAATGAATTGAATCTGAAATTTTAAATTTTATAATAACTATTCAAATAAAATTGTATATTTAAAATGAGATTTGATTAGATAGAATTAAGTTGAATAGAAAAGAAAAATTTACTTGTAAAATGAAAATGAGCTTAAGTATAAAATTTGAATAAATTGAAGTAAATTAACTTAAGATAAATAGATGGAGGAGAGTTGAATTGAAGTCAACTTAAACTAAGTTTAATGATATTGGGTTGAATATAAATCAAGTGAAAACAAATTTTAATCGAAATAAAATTCGGTGAGTTATAGATAGTATTTAATGGAATGAAATTTTTAAATAAATAATTGTAAACCATTTAAATTGTTAAGGAATTGAAATAACTTAGAGACAATAAGAAAAATAGAATGTTTTCAAGTTTAATAAAATGGTCTCAAATGAAATGAAGGCAAATATGGAATGAAACGTAAATGAATGGATCGTGAATAAAATTAGAAAGGAATAAAATTGAAATAGAATGTGTTGAGCTAAATAAAATGGTTGTGAATGGATTAAAATAGAAGGAATTAAATGATAAATTGAGTTGGAATCAATTTAAAATGGTTATAAGCTTAAGTAATTGTTATTTGCATGAATAACATCAAATTTGCACAGAAAATTAGTCATTTTATCGTAAACGAAAGTAGATGTATTAACAGAGGTGAACAGAATTGACTTTTAAATCAATTGGATTAATATGGGTTAGTTTAAAATTAAAAATGAATGGAATGTAAGCAAGTGGGTTGTAAACCATTCAAATTGAATGAAAATGGTATATGAATTAATTGAAAACAGTTGAATTAGTATTAAAACTATATAAATTGCTTATGGAAAGTGTTTAGTGTGCATTGCTTCTAGAATTCTTATGTTTAACTATTGCAAATAAGTGAAATATTGTTAAACTTCATATATATGGCACTTACATGTTTGAATTGAGTAAGTCCAGGTACCGGGAAGCCGTTTTGCTGGATTTTGGGCACGCTAACTTCTAAGTAAATAAGCCGCTTGCTTAAAATGCTAAACAAAGGTACGCCTACGCAATAAAAATAGGAAATATGAACTGTTTTTGTTTTTCCGACCGGGTGGGTCGATGTATATATATTTATATCTTTTGTCAAATTGCAAAAGCTCCTTCGTACAAAGGAGACTCTGCCAAAATTTTCTGGAACTTTTGGGAGCTAGAAAATTTTTGGAAAATTTTTTTAGGGACAAAACGATTTCGAATTGGAATTAAAACAAGGAATCTTGGAAATGGAAATTGAAACTTATTTAAAATAATACCGTGAATCGGTTATAAATGGAAAATAAAATTCAATATTCAGAGTTGAAGATAAATTGAATTCATATGGAAATGGGAAAAACTAATTTGAATAGAAATGGATATAAACTAAAGTGGTAAAGTGAAAATAAATAAAGAAGCATATAAAACGCTTATACTAAACTTAAGAAAGGAATGGTGAATTCTTAATTGGAAATTGATATTACAAATATATTCTGAGTTAATATTTGAATGAATAAATATTGACATTTTGTAAGGAAGTCAATAAAATGTTTTTGGAATGTTGTGATTGGATATTATTGCTACGTAGGATATACAGGTATTGTAAAGGAAAAAGGAAAATTGGTTTTGATTTCAGAAGATAAATTTGAATTGCCCGACAAAAAGGTATGTGTTTAAATTTCTGTATGAAATTTGATTGGATTTTTGATCGAGCCACTTGGCCTTCTGTTTTCTTTTGGAATTTGGGAGCCCGTAGAGGCATTTTGAAGTTGTACCGAGTTAGCCGCGCAAAGGAGACGCTGGCGAAATTTTTCAGAAACTTAGGGAGTTAGAAATATTTTAAGAAAATTCTGATAATTTTAACTTTGCTTTTAAATTGAAATTTGAATTGATGGGTATATGATATTGGTGGGAACCTAATGGAAGAAGTTTAGAAGTTAGGAACAGTGATAGGTGTTCTTAAATAAAAAATTGTTTTGGAAAGTTGTTAGAAACTATTTGGCTTTGGAAAAAAGGTAAACGGGTATTGGACCATTCTTCCAAACTAATAATTTCGGGGACGAAATTCTTTTAAGGAGGGAGGAATGTGACGACCCGGAATTTTTAAACATTTGAAATTAGAATATTTGATTGATTTTAAATATTTGAAAGGTTAATTTTAACTTGAATTCAAATATCACTATTTATTTGATAATTAAACTATTGAATTAAATAATTTAAAGTTGGGTAAATTATTGAATCTAAAGTTTTAAGCCTGTTAAAAATAATTTGAAGGCTCGTAAAATTTATATTGATAGCGCTGAAGCTAATAGAAGTTTTAAAATTTAACAGTGATTTGTTCAGTTTTGAAATTTTATCGTTTAAATCGATATTTAAAAATAGCCTTCTGAGGTACAGTCTCGGAATTCGACGAAACATGTTCCATTGGATCCGTAATATTGTATTATTATCGAATTTCAGTTTTCGTAACATTTGGAGTGACCGTTTGGCCGTACGATAAGTAAACGCGCTGAAATTAAATCGAAAATTCAATTTTATAACTGGATTAAAAAAGCTATCTTCTCCATACGATCGAATTAGGACTCGTAACCTTTTCTATCGCATTCAGAACATGGGTATAACATTATAAACGCCTAGTGGCATGCCTCGTTTGGTGATCGGGATTCTTGGCTTCGTTTTCTCAACAATTTAAATTTGAATTCAAATTTAAAGATGGGTAATGAAATTGCATTGAATACTGTAGCTAGCATCACGTATAGGGATTTAAAAACTAGTGTTACCTTCTTCAATACGCATCTCCGTTTAATAATTAAAAATAGGAGATATTTTCTTCATTCAGAAAAAAACAAACGCGAAACCTCTCTCCCTTCGTTCAAAACAAAAATGGCCTAAGCCTTCATTTTCTAAATCAAGTAAAAAACAAAACCGAGATTTTCTTCCCTCTTCCAATTTCATTTAAACCGAATCGATCGGCTTAATAAAATAAGGGGAGAATTATTTGGCGATCGAATTGGCGACTTCGGTTTTCGATTTACGAGAGAGGCGAACTAGGGTTTGGATTTCTGGGGGGTTCGGCGACAATCGAAGGGGGGAAATTTCATCGACAGTAGGCTCGAGGTCGCGATTGGCTTGATCGAGTTCGCGGTCGAAGCCGAGGTGAAGGCGAACGACTTGATTTCGATTCGAGCTAGTGGAAAGAGGGGAGGACGAGACCAGAGTAATGTGATCGGGTACTTAAATACCCAGGAAAGTTCTCGTTGAAGCTGAGACATGCGTGGAGTTTGTGAAGTGGGACCGAAGTAATTGTGGCCAATTCTCACGGTAATTCACTTGATCCGATGATATTGGATTAACAGAACGGGGCTCGTTGGCAAGCATGCTAGGGTTTTGGTGATCCTGATTTTGTAGTGAGGTTCGAATTTTCTTTTTCCCCAGTTAATTTTGATTTTACATATAAACATGTAGATGTAAGGATTAAAGTATATGGTTTAAACAGAAACTATATAGATAGATAAGATTTAAATGTACAGTAAGGTTTATGATCACTATTTTTCAATTTACAGGTTCTATTCAGTAGATATTTATGTATACAGTAAGTTATAAATGCAATAGACAATTTATTTATATAGATAAAGCTGAAAGGAAATTATTATACATATACCTATTTTAGTTTACTAGTTATTTTAAATATTGAATTTGGAAAGAAAAAAATAAATGTTTAACTAACTTATTAACTATCTTGGTGACTAAAGGATCTTTAAAAAGGAAATCCAGTTTTAAATTTGATTGTTAGTTAAATAAAATTTATTAAAAGAAAATTGGTTTAAAATAAAATCATTGGATAATTAAACAAAATTACCAAACAAAAATTTGTTATTTGATTATTTTGAATATTAATAAATCATATAATGTTTATTCAAGGTTTGAAATCTGAAAAGAAACAAGCTGGTTTGGAGTGGATTGCAAATTAAAAAGCAAATGTGAGTTAATCTCACTCACCTGGTTGATATTTAAATTTAAATAGTTAAACTTAAATAATTAATTGATTGATTGGATTGATTGGATGTTCTATATTATATATAGTATTATATAATATACCTTGGAATGATTGATTTCCCGCATTTTATAGCGGATGAGACCCTATGCGCCGCATAATAGCGGATGATATTTCATAAATCCCATATACCGCGATATTCCACCTCGAAGTGGAATTGGTATTTTATGTTGTGCTAACATCTGTAGATGTAGGAAAACAGGTTAGAGGGATCCAACTGGATTCCTCAAAATTATTTATATTGTTTAATATACTCTGTTATGAATATTCGATATTCTATGATGAATATTATTGATAATTGGAATATTGATTGCTATGGTTTACTTGAATATATTTTAGTACACCGAGTTATCAAAATATATATAGGATTGGATTTTTGAAAAGTAATAAAAGGAAGAGAATTTGTAAGTGAAATAATTGTAGAGAATTAAATAAATCAAGAATAAACTAGATAAGAATATTAGTAGTTTTAAAATTCTAATAAATAAATTCCGTATATGAAAAGGGAAATTTGAATAAACAGGAAGATAATGAATTTTAAACTTCGATGTTATTATTTAAAAGAATAAAGCATTTATTTTAAATTCAAGATTTAAATTATTGAAAGAATAAAGAAGAAATTTGGAACATCTGAAATTGGTATGTTTCAGTTAAAAGATTTAAAATCAAAACAAAAAAAATTGAATAAAGTCTACAAATTAATGTATTTTGAAATGAATCGAGTAAGTAAAGAAATTTATTTCAAATGAAGTAAATTGGAAATCAATTTGGAAAATTGATTTAAGTGATTGAAATTGGAAATTCTCCTTGGATAACCAAGTACGTTTTCAAAGTAATTTTTTTAATATAAGTTAAAAGTTTTGAAGTTGTTTTAAAAAGCAATTTTTGGAAAATTTATTATTTCTAAAATATTTAAATTCTAAAGTAAGTATTTTCTTTTAATCTATTATAGTAGTAATTATTTAAAAGTGACTTGGTATTTGTCTTAAAGGAGAAAATCTAGTTTTATATTTTATAAAGTAGCCTTATTTTTAAATATTTCTATAGTACATATTTTTAATAAAATATTTAAGTAATTTTAAATTTAAATGTTTTAAAGGATAATTTATGATAAAATGTTTTAAATTAATTTAAAAATCTAAGTTTTGTGCTTGGTTGTTTTCAGTGGAAATAAATATTTGGAGATTTAATTCATGAGGAAGGTATGTCGAAAACTATTTTCAAAGGGTTGAAAATAGAAATATATCTTGTGAAGATATTTTGAGATAAACAAATAATTTGGTCAAATTATTTATATTGGATGGTTGTTGTGAATGTTAATTGATAGTTAAATAACCGACTATAAATATTGGCCAAATGCGCTGATCGTTTCGATGAGACCGGGATCTGGATTAATTTCTTGAAAACCACTTCGATCATGTTTGTACGTTTTCGTGGAAAAACGAATTAGGAGTCGAAGATGGAGCAGTGAAGCGCAAGGGCTAGTCGCTACTAATATTAAGGATATTTCCAAAATGGATGTAGTAGGAATAGTGCCTTCGGTTCCGTTCGAACCCGGGACGGACTTGTATGGATGAATGCTTTCAGAACATCGTCAGGTTGACGATGAGCATTCTGAGTGAAACGATCTTAAAGGTAACGCTTAGCCTCAAGCCTCATCAATCGGGAATGACTGAAAATAAGGGTTATGCAGCAAGGCTAGGTGGGTAGCACCCACTTCAGGGTGAGACCATCCCTGTCTAGATGTTTCTTTTTATTTCGGCTTAGTGGTGTGGTTGCTGATCACAACCGTGGGGTGATCTTACTCGGGATTATCCAGTAAGGGGTAGTCCCGGTCTTGTGATGCAGGGGGTCGAGAGTCATCCTCGGTACTGTGATCTAGGTCACGTACCATGACAGGTGGTACCCCGGTGCCTAGTCATTAGTTGAAAATTCATTCTCCCTACGTGCCTTTTACGAATTTTGTTTGTATTACCTACTCTGTGGCTAGTAGCTGGAATTTAATCATGTAACAATTTCGGCTATTTTAATAAGTATTTGTATATAGACCCTATTATAATATCAGAGGATTTTAATAAAAGTGTTTTAGCTACCGTAAGGTAAAAACCCGACATGTTTATTTGTGGCGTGGTCTTACAAGTTGCTTTTGTTTTCAAAAGGATTTTTGAAACTTTAATAATCAATTTGAGTCTGATTTCTCACGCTGGTATTCCAGACTGACTCAGGTGCTATTTAGCGATAATGCTCAGGTCAGACCGAGTATTATAGAATTCAGGGAAGGATGCTGTGGAGCTCAAGAGACGAGCTGGATGGCGATACGTACTTTTGTATTTGATTATTATTCTGCCATGTATCCAGTTGTATGATATTGATGTGGAACTCTGATGATGTACTCTGATGATGTATGTATAAACATATATAGTATTTGTTTGGTGTAAAGATCTATGATTACCTATTATATTTTATTCCACTGCGATGGTTAGATTCTGATGTTGTTTTCTATATATTCTTCTTCTACCTCTTCTTCTTTAACCCTAATGGTTCGTATTTCTGTTCAACTTGAGTTGATTGACGTAGAATAATGTTGACTCAAAGGGTACGGATTTGTGGGTCATTACAGTGTCTGAGACTTCTGATACTACTACAGACAACACATCGTTAGATACAAACTTTTCCACCGCAAAAGAAGAAGATCTGTCTTCTTCCTTCTTCTTCGAATCTAAAAAATCGTTTTTCAAATGAGCATCTTTCTTACAGATAAAGCACTTTCCATCCTTAGACTTTCTTCTTCTACCATTACCGCGCTTTTTGGACTTAGAACGCCCTCTATAGTGCCAATTCTTCTTATCTTCTCTTCCTCTTTCAAAAAACAGGCCATGACTACTACTTCCACCTCGACTTCCTTCACTTATCTCCTTCATCTGATCTCTCAAGCCCTCAGATAGATGGCCTGACTTCACATCTTCCATTGTCGATTTTTCTTCAGCGAAGATAAGGCTGTTAGTGAAGCCTGTCTATCTCTCTAAAAGAGAACACAAAAGAATCATTGTCATTTGCTGCTCATCCATCTTCAAGCGAACAATCTTCATCTTCATCATGAGATCATCAAAGAAATTAGGACGTTCCTTCACCGAAGTACCCTCTCTCATCCGCATGGTGAAAAATTTCTTCAACAATATTAGACGGTTAGCCAGAGATTTCTTCAAGTAGAGATTTTCTATCTTGGTCCAAATGCCCCTAGTAGTGGCCTCATTACTAATCTCTAAGATGACATTCTCTCTCATAGCTAGCTATAAAGTAGTAAACGCTCTTTTCTCTATCTCCTTCCTTTCCACGACTGAGAGGTCAGTCATCAACTCCTTAGAAGCAAACACTACTGCATGGACTTCATTCCTCATTAGAATAGCCTTCATCCTCCATTGCCACTTCTAAAAGTCTTTATCCCTATTTCATTTCTCAATTGCCAACTATGATCCTGACGCGATATAAATCCCTTCAATATAAGGTCTTATAACAACTAGAGTTGCTTCATCTCCTTCCATAGCGTCTAACCCTCCTCAATCAACCTTGCAGCTTTGATACCAGACTGTTGGAGAAAATACCTACAGATAATCAGTTTAAGGGAATAAAAAATCCAATATAGCGAAAACCAACTAGATCGTGATTGCAGTGAGATAGAAAAAATAGAGATAAATACCAGAACATACGGTCACAGATCAACGCAATGCCAAAAAATAAATAACACCAGTATTTATAGTGGTTCCAACTACCGCGAGGCACCTCCGCTTGGGAAGAGGAGATTTTATTAATCACCGAAAGATTAGAGTTACAATATTGATTCACTTTTAGAGGCTATACATAAGAAGAATTTACAATACAGACAAAATTCTGCAGAGTTACAGCTCTCTAGGATGGTTGTTATTGTTGTCCAGAAGCTCCACTATTTATAGAGTGAAGATATGAGGAGGGGTAGCTGCTATATAGTAGTCTTGAGGTTTGGTTCGGCATGTTTGGTCCAACAAACAACACACACTAGCATTTGGTTTGGCAAACAATACTCAAGATATGGACAGGCATGCCCAACGACCAAACCAAATATTTGGTTTGGTCTTAACTTGGTTTGGTCATACTTTAGCACCGAACGAAAACTCTGGACCGGAAAGTCTGGACCGGCATCTATCACTACCGGACGAGATAGTTGGAGCGACAATCTCCAATCACCACCGGACCAAATCTTTGGTCAGACATCTCCCTTCACCGAATGAGACTTTCGCTTGATTGAAGCACTACCATTAGACAAAAATTCTGGCTCGGTCTTTCACCGAACGTGTTCAACTTCTAACTAAAACGAACTCCACCGAACGAACTCCACCAGACCAAATTTTTAGTCTTGTATCTCCTCTACCGAATGAAACTACAAGCACTGCAACTTCGCCTCTCCTTCACCGCACCTATGGTTAGTGCTTCTCAAAGCTTCGCAAGTATCTCCAACGGCCTCATATTCTTAAAATTCGAAATCAGGTATCAAAACTAACACCATAGTGTAGATTTTTAGCTTGAATATGCCACTCTTTGATCTAGTAGTCATTGGATGTCCAATTTGAACTAGTTGTCTAACATGTATATATTCACTTATGTTGTCTTATTGCGTACTCTAATGCTCATGTTCTCTTCCTTGACTTGTACTTTGTGCTAGATCATTTGTAGAAGTGTGATTGAACTGATCAGATTGCTCTACTTGTTCATGACCTAGTTCACTGTGAGTTATGGATCAGAGTGATCCGATCCTTCTTTAATCCATACCGTGCTCTGCTCGGTTTGATAAAGAGGTGCATTTGGTATTGATGCTTTTGGATTGTATACTTTTTGTGTTTTCACCACACCTACGTCGAAAAATGGAAATACGTTTTAATTGAAAACAACATGTCTGCTTACAAACATTTTACCACTACTATTTAAGCATTTGTATCCTTTCTGTACAAGCAGTTAAGCTAAAATTTAATTTGTGTGTATTATAAGGTCTTATATATGGGAAATACAGACATCCAACTACCCGTAATCTATGATAATCTGGTCTTACATTGAATGGGCACTTATTTTTCAGAACCTTAGTGGGTAATCTATTTATCAAATAAACTACAGTACTAAATGCATCTAGCCAGAATTTATAGATAGTGACCATTGAGCTAACAATGTAAGACCATATTCTATAATATGTCTATGTTTTCTTTCAACTAGACCATTTTGCTCAGTTGTACATAGGCATATAACTTTGTGAACAATTCCTTTACTTTGAAAGAAATCATTAAGTGGCTTAAATTCTGTACCACCATCTGTTTGCAAAATTTTTAGTTGGTGGTCAGTTTGCCTTTCAAATTGTGCCACAAAATGTATAACTGCTTTACAAGTCTTTGATTTTGTTCTAAGGAATTATATATAAGACTATCTAGTATGAGCATCAACAAAGGATATATAGTCAATAAAACCATGATCTGAATTGCCTGGCGCCGAACCCCACAAGTCAGCAGCAACCAATTCAAGCGGTTTTTCATACTTTGTTTGTAAATCTATAATGGAGAGTTTATGACTTTTACTTATTTGATAGTATGTGCATAGATGCGGTGAAGTAATGTTTTCAAAAGGAATTTTATATCTATTAAAACCTACTTTACAACATTCGCATTAGGATGCCCTAATTTGTTGTTCTAAGAATCAAACACATTATTTTTTTCTTTCTATAATTACAAAAATATTACAATATCATTTATTTCCTCTAATTTTCATGAATTAACAAGATTTAATTTATATTGCCCTCTATCGGCATTACCCTGCAAAAGAATATCTTTATTAAGTATACCTTTGACTAAGCAATAATTAGGGTAAACTTCAAAATAAGCATTGCTGTCACTTGCAAATTGTGACACACTCATGAGTTTTTTCTTTATTTGTGTGCTCTCAATAAATTATTAAGATATAGCTGTCTTTCACCTTTAATGTAAGCAAGTCAAGTGTGTATAATTCTAATACTCTCACCATTGCCCATGTTTATGGATTGTTTACCTCTATACTTCTTTTGTCCAAGATTTCGATTGTCTAATTTGCTTTTGACATGATTAATAGTCCCTGAATTAGGATATTATCTAATATATCATCTGGCTTTATGATTGAACTTTGTTGATAACTTCTTGAATGTTCTGACAGGCTACTTGAATCAACTTGGGCAACATTTGCACTTGGATTTGTTTTTCTTTGATTGTTTTGATTCTGACCTGCTAAATAATTTGCATTAAATTTGAAATAGCATTTAGTTGTAGTATGACCTACTATCTCACATATTTGACACTTTGGCCTGTTGTTGTTATTCCATCTTCCTCTACCTCTTGATCTATTAGAGTAAATGACCGACTTAATGTTGCTTTGTCCTTTGCCTTTATAATTGGCACATAATTGATTGACATGTCTGCATCAATTGGTTTTTTATGATCCATCCTTCCTTCATGAGCAAGAAGGGTGGAATGAACCCATTCTATATATGTATAGTTCTAATTGATGAAATTACTGCTATAGCTGACTCAAATTCTTCACTAAGTCCATTTAAAATGGTTAGAACTTAATCTATTTAAAATGGTCAGAACTTGCTCTATGTCTGAAACTTTATGGCCTGTAGCTTCTAACATATCACATGTCATCTAGATCTTTGACAAGTATTCTTTCATAGGTAAATTATCTTTTTTGATATTCTACGACAGTTTTTTATAGTGCATGTCTTCGGCTGCAGATTGAATATTATTTCAATAGTGGTCCAAATCTCATTAGATGATTTGCATCCAACAACTTGTGACAATAAATTGGTGCTAATGGATGATAACAGCCACGAGCTTATAAGTATATCTTGTCTATGATACTTCGTGTATTCCTCGGTACTTATCGTCTTGTTTTCTTGATTAGTTATAAATTTAGGAGGAACAGATAGGGTACCAAGAACAAATCCTCCAAGGCCGTAACCTTGAAGTGCAGTTTCTATTTGGAGCTTCCATAATAGATAGTTATGTACTTCAAGATAGACAGTTATTAGTTGGCTCTGAGGGATGATTACTGTCTTAATGAGATTTTCAGTGGCTACGATAAGTTGTTGGGCATTAGCAAAGTTTTCTAATGATGCTGAGTTGTTGTCGTCTTCAGCCATGATGACAGAACTCTAAAGTTGAATGGCTTAAAGGATTTTGAAGGCGGGCAGATTCAAGAAGAGCTTCAAGAAGCAGGAAACGCGTATGATGCAACCGAACTTGAATGATGAGATCTCTTTGATAAGATCTTGGCATGACATTTACTTTTCTTATAGCCTTTGATGAATTTCTTGATTTCTGTTTTGGTTTTTCTTAGTCCTTTCTTGTCTCATAATTTGCTAAATTCAAGTTGTAGCCGAATATTGATGAATTCTTAGGCAGGGCACTGGACTTTGGCAAGTTCTTCAAATCCCATATAATGAGAATTAACTATGATGGGAATCTGACTATCAGATGATGATCTTTAATTCAATGATAGATCAAATTAAATTAAGTATCAGTAAATTTAATTGAATGTTGTTAAGCTTCGAATCGTTCTGACACCATGCTAGAATTTGATGATGAAGCACACAATGAAATAACTGAATTGAATTGAGATTGCATTGAAGGAGAAATTGTATTAATAACCTTTTCAGTAAAGTTACATGTATTTATAATATTCAAATGATGGACTAATGGCTTTTAGCATGCTAAACCCGAAGTCTGTTTAGGAACTTTCCCAAACTAACGTGGACTGCTCCCCTTTCCTCATTTCAGAATCCTACTTCCTTATCCAATTTCATGTTTTTTCCCTTCTTCCTCATCTCCAACTGCTGCACCACATTCTCACTTAATTTCCCTCTTCCCTCTCCAACACGATCCTCCCAAATTCCGCCCCTCTCTGCCTCCACCCTTATTTCGACCTACCACCTCATTTCCTCCCTCTCCTTCACTCCTTCCCATGAAATAATCGCCACCCTTGGAGTCCAACTCCCCTCATCTATTGCTCTGGCGAACTACCTTTCCGAACCTTCACCTTCCATTTGCGAAGCTTGTGGACGACTGCCTACCAGAATATGGCCCGATTTAGCCCCTTCCTCCGCCTGACTGCTCAGTCATCTATGCAGGTAATGTCTTCCTTCCTCACCGTTTTTCAGGTTTTACTGTCCTCTGTCCCGCCTGAATTAGTACCTATTTTGTCTTTCTATTCAAATTTCTCCTGCGACTGTACCGATTTTTTATGCAACCTGCGAACTGACGAATTTACCTCCATCTATTTCTCATTTACGATCAGGTTTTGCATATCCAAACAATCGTTTGTGACCGTACGTCTTATCATTTTCAAGTCGTACATACTGTTAATGTTTTCTCTACGTAAACCAATTTGCTGAATTGGACGGCTTTGTAGGCTTATGATTGCAGTATACGTAAACAAAACTTAATTTCCAGTGTAACTGATTATTTTTCCCCCTTTTATTTGTTTTGCTGCAACTTATTCGACTAAGGATTTGTTGAATGCACGATCCACGTATGTTTGGTCTTTTTTTTCGTTCCTTCGTCCTCATGATTACTGAATTTGACATATGGTGCACGAGACGTTGTATGTTCGTAATCAGTCAGTTATTTGAGTTTCGACACGGTCTTAGTTCCTTCCCGTAACCTAAGAAAGTGAGCTGAAATTGCTGTCCGTGTATCCGTGGTCAAGTAGCATAGCATTGTTCGGGATGACCGAAAAATTCTCCACTCCGTTCTGTTTGTGTAGGCCCTCACTAAACATGTTATTTAATAGCTAGGTAGACCCAGCAATACATGAGCAGCACCTGTATTTTAATGCAGTCCTCAGAATATGGTAATATGTCATGGTTTTTGTTGCATACTTCTTAAGAAGCATGTATGAAGAAGTGTGTGGTACAACAACTAAATCAACAAATGTCTCCCTTAAACATTTATATCCGGTAATACCGAACTTAGCATGTATGCATATTTAAATTGAAGGCCTTCCATTACTCAGATCAAACAGCTTGAAATATATATATAGTAGAGATAAGTTATAAGGAGCGTAAATTTATAAGCCATACTGCAAACCTAAATTTTTCCTCATTGTTGTGTCTAAACCAAGTTTTTTTACAGCAGCCCATTCATAGGAAAAAAAAATTGACAGTGCTGTGGTAGATATATTGAAGGGAGGATAGTATGAATTGGATTGAGTAATCGTAAGGGTACATACAGAAGGTATTGGTAATCATTCACATGAATTAGAGTAAATAGAGACGCAATGTTGTCATTCTCATAGACATATTAAGATTAACTAAAAAATACATCCCTTTTCATAGGTATACGTAGACGAGGTTAAAAAATTAGTAAAAAGAACACGAGCGTGGACTACCAGAGGTGGTTTTCAGGCATATTCCAACAATCAAAATGTCAATAGGTGTTCAGAATGGATGTATGAATATAATTATTTTGAATATTTTCCAGAACAAAACTTGAGATGAAAAAAATGACATGTGCGTAAATGACAGTAAAGCTAATAGTCTGTAGAAAAGAGTTTGTGTAGTTCAGATTCGATGGTTAAATGATACGGTATCCTACCCTGTATTAACCACTGTATGCATATGACACGACCTAAACTTTTATTCAGTATCGTCTGTAGTTACATTGTACAAAATTTAATATGTTAATGTTTACCGCGGTGTGGTATTCTATGGTTTTCTATGCAGCTTAAAATAAAAAGTTAAAAACAAACCTGTACGTCATATCCAAACTACTTGACTTAATTTTCTACTGTCATATTCAATTCATTTCACCTTTTCATTCATTTGTGTTTCCATCATCACATTGGGCTGATCGCTACTGTATGTATTTGTTGACTATAAACTTTTACCCCGTTTCTTTTTATCAACTCCTCTTTCACATTGACGGCTAGATTTTCACTACTTTTATTCATGGGTTTTAAACATGTATTGGATACAGTTCAGTGTTGTTGCTAAGTTTAACTACAGCTGTTTTAACTTTGTTCAATTCACTTGCTCTCTGACATGTTCTTGCTGCAATGTTATCTTTGTTTATTTCCTTACCTGCAACCAAGTATTAGCAACATGAATGATATAAGACTCTGGTTGGATCAGCTACTAAATTCCTTTAACTCCACTGTTTGCTTTTGCAGGCCACCATCATTTGTTCCGTCTAAACAGAAGTTATACTGATCGTTATGCATTTGAATTGATGTCACGCTGGTTTAACGGTTGAAACTACGTTCAGCCTGCCTGGCTATGTCCTCCATCAAATTTTTACTGCGTACTGGTTTGGTAACAGTTTTCCACATCCTTTTCCACTTTTCATTTGTTGAAACATATGCATTTCTGCATGTCAGCAGATGGTACTGATGCATCACTCACTTTTTCTCTTAAAATCTCTTTTGCTTTTTCAGGTTAAGAACGAAACATCAATCTCCTTTCAGTTTCGGTAAGTAAATCTTTGATTATTTATTAGTTACCACGTCACATAACATTCTATTGCTAATGATTTGAAACCTCAATGTTAACCTTATAACTATTTTCACTTCTAAAATCATGTATTTTTATAATTTTAGTACAATTGATTTGGTTTCGTTACACATTAATTCCCCTTTCATTACAGCAATAAATAGTTACAGTTTTTAATATGCTATATATGGTACTTACTAATTTGATACCCATGTTTATACTATTTATGTGCATTCTTTGGTTTGAATTAAACAGTCGAGAATCTTATTATCAATATTTAAGGAAATTTAAGGTGTATGCGAAGAAAATTACTTGCATTTTATACAAGATGTGGTCCTAGTGCATATAAAATCTAATCTATGTTCCATTTGAAAATGTATTATTGGTTTATTTACTGACAATATGCCTTGCTTACTTTGTAAATCCTACCTCTGTATTATTTTTGTATCCGTGATCCTTTTTCAGTGCATAATTATTTTGTCTTCATTTAACTATTGTTTTAACATCCTTTCACCACTTTTTCTACATATTTTAACTAATTTTCATATTATTCAGTTATATTAGGAATTGCTGATTTGGCTAAAGCAGTCCATTTTGGCAATTGCAGGGACGATTTTCATAGTATACAGTTCGATTTCCTTTTAGGTAATAACTATGTTCGACAATATATATTTTCTCAAGTTACTGTCAAAGATTTTTCACCTGCTTTGTAAATAAACAATTATACGTTGGAAGTTAAAAGTAGGTACATGTTCATGATTTTGTTCAATTGTGTCGGTTTGTTGGTTACAAATTATTTTTATAATATTGTATGGGGTATTTTTCAAACTTTTGGAGTGTTGGCTACAACTTTCTTTATCCACGTTACGTACTCTGGACATATTTTTGATAATCATAGAAATGTTTGTAAAATTTCATTTCAGATCAAAGTAATAGTCATGCGAAGATTTTGACGAAATAAAACAAGATAAATCAATCAACCTCAATTTTAAGTTTTTTTCATATATTTTCTTTTTGCTGTCAATTTATCATAGTACCATGGCTCATGAGTAGATTATAACTCCAAATTAAATTTCATAAATTTAATGATATTTGCAGGTTTCTTGATGTTAATGCTAGGTTGTTTTATGGCTATTTATACCAAAAATCTTAGAGTTTCATCCATTTCTTTAAGGTTACCTTTAGAAAAAATTCTTAAACTTTCATCCATTTTCTCTATGCTATGATTTATCCAGTAACATTATTTATCAGCTTCAGATGTTATTATGTTGGCTTTGGTTAACGTTGCTCCAAATAATAATAAAATGCATTGAACTGTAAATTTGATATGTATGTGTCTATGTACATACACACACAATTAAATTAAGTTTTGCTTTAAATTTGCACTTAATAACACACGCACGTTGTTTTTCTGATAATGTGCATGTTTTGAAACTTTGTAGATGCTTGCAACTATGTGTTCACAGATAACCGAAAATTGCTACTTAGAAGTAGATGATGATGGGATTGCTATCTAAAGTGGCAACTATAGTGGACCATCTAAATGTTTTACGTTTTGAAATAATGTTATTATCACCCCCAACAAGGTATTTGGGTGTAACACTTTTTTCCTTAAAAAATTTTGCTGTGTTTTATGATGAATGATATCGTGATAAATTTTATATTTTCAGACATACTTTCAACTCATGCTTTCATAATTTAGGTGGTACATCTGAATTTTTTGCTTTTATGGCTGCAGCGCCATGGCCAACTTCAAAAATCTATTTGATGCCACTGAGTTCGATTTCCTCAACCTCCACTTCAAGTTAGAAATCATTGACATGCTAAGAAAGCATAGGTACAATGATGAGTTTCAATAGACAAAGCATAAATAAATAGATAATAAAAGTACATCATTAGCCAAGTTTGCAGGGAGCAAGAGTTATGTGTCGAGTATTCTTACTTGAATAGTGGTAACAGTTATTTATTGACTAAAGGGTCGAGTATGTTTGAGAAGTCGAGGAATTTGCGGCGAATTTTGAGAAGTGGGTTGCTTGTGAGACTAGAGGTGAGAAGCTATATACTAAATGTAAGACAAGCATTAGGGGTGGTAAGGTTTTTAGGTGTTTGACGTTATTATTATGGAAGATGAAGGTGGTTTAGGACATGATATTTGGGTTAATGGCTTAATGCTGATTGGAAGGAATATTGATAGTGGGAGAGAATTGGATTTATAATATGCAATTTGTAGGTGCTTTATGGCAATTGTTTTGTTGTGTATTTACATTTTTTTGGCACCAAGTTGCTTTTGTAAAAACACCTATTCAACGGGATTATAATTATTATTATGGTGGGATTATTAACATGTGATAAATGTATTTTTACTGGAATAAAATGTTACACTAAGTAGTCCTTCCTGTATTCTATATTAAGTTGAATCAACCTATTTATGCAACCTTAACATGTTAATTTTAAGCAGATTAGAACCTGATGTCTTAATGGCTTAATGCTGATCAGATTTGAATATATCTATGGTGTATTTGAATTATTTCAAAAATACAGTGATGTAATTTCTTTTAGAAAGGATCGTTAAAGGATCATGTGCATCATATCATATCAAACTGTACTTAATTAATGTATCAAAAAATTCAAGATAGTATAATTTGCTCAAATTTCAATGGTGTAGAATATGATGTTATAAATACATATATTGGATATCAAATAACGTTCTATGTTGGTTGTTTGGTTGAGCATGACCGATTTTATAAAGTTTCAGTTACTTCATCACTGGTAAAATGAAATGCAATGAACTATACCTGCATATTTACTTTGTTTAAAAATGAAAATTGACACCTTTGCTATCACGGTGTAAACCAAATTGAAAAATATCCCCAAAGCACTAACTTCAAACTAGACAACTAATGCTATGAACTAATTTCCTACAATAAGTAACCATGGACACTATAAATTCATCGTCATCCGTGTGCGAAGCACGGGTTGCATTACAGTAATTACCAAAATATCATTAATCTTGAAAAAAAAAATTAAAATTTTGAAAATAATTTTAAAGTACAGTCAATGTTTTTGTGAGTAGATTGGTTGAGGACTTTTTAAATCAGGAAATTATCGAAGATTATGTAAATTCGAAAGTTTTTTTAGCTATCGAGATCCAATAGCTATGGTTATCTAAGACCATAACCAACAATCTGTTCTGTTCAGTCCATTCTCTCTCATCGCTGGTAACTGAACGAAAGGACGGCGCAACCAGAAGCAAAGACTAGCCACATACTAGTTTGAAAAACAACTTATAACGGCAAAGACTTTGCTGTTACAAGCTTATAACGACAAAAGCTTTGCCGATATAAGCTTATAACCCTAGAAAACAATTAAGTGCCGCCACTTTCATTTTTTACTTCCCCTCCTCCATTTTCAACCGAAAACAAGCCGAGAGCAACCCATTTTCCACCACCAAACACCCAAATCTGCTAGCTTCTATCCAAAAATGCCGCTTTTGAGATACACGCTTGAAGAGATGTCTAGATTACTAAAATAATTTGCCAAAAAGTTCATGCACAGAGAAGGCAGTAGCAGCAGTGTCGGCGGTGCTTGTAGGAGCGGCAAAGAAAAAAATATCGTACTGTAGGGTAGGATCTAGGAATAGAAGATCTGTTTTTAGCCGCCGAAAATCTCGATAATCAGGGCGGAGGCGAAGAAGATGGCGGTCGCGGAGGTCGTAGGGGTGGTCGAGCGGGTAGGACTCGCAAGGGTGCGGATCAGATTTCCGCTAGACTCGCCGAGTTTGACGGATTTCAGGATCCGAACGTTAACGCGGCGAAATTGCCTATGCTTTCCAACTTTCGTGCACTTTCAGATGGCGAAGTACATGTCAGAACACAGGCGAGTTTGGCTGTAAGTATTCCTTTATATGATTAAAATAACTGCAATACGTTGTTAGTTTAAATATATGGTATGACTTTATTTAACTTTAAAAGTCGCGAAATATCCGTTCACGGGGTTCATTAGCATACACACTTAGATATTTTCATACACATTTCAAAAATAAGGAAAGAGCCATAGCACTATTACACGGGCTTGGATTTCACCATTTCTAAGGTAACCTGCTGCCTAAACAGTACAGTTGACATCAACAACACAATCTGATATCCACGATGATGACTGTCTTCGTTTGGTAATCATAGATATGACCATAGTTTTTACACCATTTCTGTAAAGGATTCCTACATTTAACAATACTAGTTCTTTATATTACAAATAGATATGCGGTACTTTATCGACTTAATGTAATTTCATTTCATTCTGCGGTTTTGTTGGCGTTCATGACTTTTCTAGACAACACATAACTCTAATATCTCCATATTAAATTCAACACTGTCCGTATACGTAGCACGGGTCACTCACTAGTTTCTATTCATAATACCATGCTTCTTCAAAAGAGTCATAAGCTCATGTACAAACATATTGTAATTCTTTGGAATAATCAACTAGATTGATCTATCAAATAAAATAAAAAATGCTATTCTTTCCGTCAGTTCTTAACCTTGTGGACAAACGGGCTTGACGTTATGTCCAGGTAACGTCAATAAAATCAATTTATTTAGCATGTTTGATATGAGCAATTAATACATTGAACTTAGTTAATGCTAAAACCAGTTCATGTCATCAAGGACGGAACTATTTAGAGTTTGGGGTGGGCGGCTGCCCACCCCAACAAAAAATAAAAAAAATAAGAAAAAAATAAGAGAAGAAGAAGAAGAAGAAGAAAGAGAGAGGGGACACGTCTCATCCCCATCCGGCTTCAGGCTTTAACAATTCCTCCTCCACGACCACCGTCACCGATAAAGTGCCGTTCTTATCAGTCACTTTTATCTGCTTTCAGCTCAAGAAATTTTGCTATTATGGAATCGATCTACAAATTTTGCTATTTTGGTAGACGTAATGCTCTCGCTTTGACGATCTGATAAGAGCGTGAAAGGAGGCTTTTGATAGTATTTCGCTGTCTGAATCAAGTTGCTCGATATTAGGTCTTGTTGTTGTGCCAAATCGCTGTTGTTGTTGCTCAATTCGAGTAGAGTCTGCTTGCTCAATATCAAGTTAATCAAAACACCATTACGCAATAAGATGGGCGACAGTCTGCTTGGAAATCACATGATAATATACATTGAAAGTGAAATTGCTAAAAACATTTATGTTGAGACGATTATTGATGAATTTGATTTTCGTGAAGTTCGTAGTCTCGTAGAGCACGACTTAAGTAGGATATTTAGTAATTTATGTTTTTTTTTTGTTTAAGGATTTTTATGAAAATTCTTTATGTTAATGGAATCAATCGAACTTAATTATTTTGATTATTATGAATGCGATGGAATTAATTATATCAAAACAGTTCATTTTTTTATTATTTAATTTTCTTCCATTATTCGCCCACCGCAAAATAAATTTCTGGTTACGTCCCTGCATGTCATGGTTCTATATATTCCTTGAACAGACCAAGTGATTCAGATTCCTCAAGAAATAAACAAGGTATTGCCGTCATTTTGCATGGCAGATCCTGTAGCTAAACTTACGCTCATTACTGAATTTTATATAACAAATAATTCTTCAATAAAGAACCATTAATTAACAGATAGTATTTCATGGTCAATATTTCGTACTTCTCCATGTTCAAACAATACTACAAATGAAACATCAACTCGGATTGCTCAAGGAAATTCCGACTTACTACTTGTAAACAGAGCGTCTAATTACCTTAAACAAATAGACCTAGAATATTCAGCCAACCAAACACCACCAATAAATACACTACTTAATTAAGCAAGCAAAGGAAAGAGAAGTGATCTTCTTAACAGAAATGGTTTCCAAATTAAACACTTTGCTAGCTGCAATAATATTGGTTCTATCTTCATTCTCAATGCGTTCGTTCTCACAACAAGCAACCAAAGTCGCCTTTGTAAATTGTAACATAGAGACATACGTCGATGGTGATGCATACAGCAATAACTTCAACTTTGTGAAAAATGCACTTATGAACGGTTATTCATGTGTTATGGCGTATGCTCCGGATGTGTATGGTTATATGAATTGTAACCATGATTATCGTATATGTCAACAAATGGCAAGGTACGAGATTGATCGCATACAGCAGATTTGTCCTAACACGAAAGGTGCCATGGCTAGTTTGATTGATGCGGATGGCTTTTGTATTCGATTTGAAACTTATAGGTTTGATCAGTTTTTCGCTAATTGTAGTGACTATTACTGATCACCTTCTTACTATGGAAAGAATTTCACTGTGTTCGGTAAGCGTTCTACCAGGGATAATTAAGAAGGAGAAACGGCAAATTTAGGGTTGTTGTTTGCTTCAGTTAGTTCTACTTACGGAATGATAAAGTGAAGTGAAATAATTTGGTTTAAATATTGACCTGTACGATATTGGTGAAACAAAATCATTGTGTGATGCTCATATGTGCATGTATACCTACATCTAAGCCATCGCTTTCATTATTTTTAATCAATAGTCGAGGCTCACACAACCATAAAAAATATTAAGGAACGGAGGAAACTGAGATAGTCACCGCAACTACATATATATTGTAATACAGTATCATGTATGTAAAAGTCTTAGTTCTCCCATCTATATCCATCCGCACTCAAAATTCAGGACACAATTCATTTCTAAGTATAGCAGTTCCCTCTATCTCAAACTTAGGTCCACACCACTCAGTAATATACTCATATGGTGTTTACTCCCTCCATCAGTCTTCGGAAAGAATCTCTAGGACATCAGATTAGAATCCTTGCAACAGGACAAGTATTCGTTTGAATGTATGAAATGGATATAACACTAAATATATGAAATATATACAATAGAAGTATGAAGCTTGCATCTTCCAACTACAAAACAATAAGCAAGAGGTGTTTGCCGAGGACGTGAAACGCATATTCAGAGAGGTTGCGTCTATTGGAGAGATGACGGTTAGTTCGAAACGGACACGCATGTCGGATTTTGGCAATGCCCTATAGTAATATTCAATAATTAACAAACATTACAACAAATACAGCTTATTACACGTTCTTAGAAAATGTTGTAACTAACTTTTCTTTAAAACGTTTTTATAGAAAACATTGTAAAACATGAAACATTGTAAAACATGACTTATTACGAAGTTTCCTTCAAAAATATTGGAATAAACTACTTTTTCACAACATTTTTGTAAATGTTGTCACGGTATCATTTTAACAACAATTTTAAAATGTCGTAGAAACGTTGTTTTTTACAACTAGATATTAATTAACAACAATTTTAAAATGTCGTAGAAACGTTGTTTTTTACAACTACATATTAATTAACAACAAATTTTAAAAGTAGTTTTAGTGTACGTTAATTTTTTGAGTAGGTTTAGTATTGCTTAAAATATTATAATAATTTATAATTAATAACAAATGGTTAATACTTAAATAATATATGAATGGTAGTTTATAGTTAATAATTTATAAACAAAAACTTAGATAGGTAGTTATTTATAATTTATAACCAATGATTATTAATAACTTATGATAACTAAAAGATGACTGCGAGTTCGAAACGGACTTGCATGTCGGATTTTGACAATGTCCCTACAGTACTACTCAAAAATTAAGTAATTAAATTTAATCATATATGTTATGTTAGCCAATTACCCTTTAAATTAATAATTTCAATAATCAAATATTATTTCAATTACTATATATTCAACCATACAAAGATAACATCTATAATGTTCGCGCCAGCATCAAGTAGGAGGGTAGATATGATGTCGAGATCAATAGTGAGATATCAAGATTTAAGGTCTGAAGAGTGAGATGGGCGATATTAAAGAGGTTGAGGTTGGTAACAAGATCGTCGAGATACAATAGATGCAACAACGTAGGAACGACAGTGGCTCATCGCATGATGTGTGAGTTTTTTTACATTTCGTTCATGATATGTATGTTATGTGCATAGTGTATATATGTCTTTGTATATGTTGGATGTATGATTTGGTGATACAATATTTCCATTTGCAGAAAATTTGGAAGATATTGTTGATTTCAATCATAGATTATTTTCAATTGCAGAATATTTGGAAGGAATTAGAGATAATTTCTCAAATATATTGCCTCTTTTATAGCATTAAAGAGAGTAATAAATTAGCTACGTGAGAAGAAGAATTATTTTGAAAGATTGAGAATAGAATTATGAAATAAAATTGCCTCTTCCCAAGTACATGTATACTACTGTTGAAATAACGTCCACACATATATATACCACACCACCTCTATTGTTTTTCATGATGTGACAGTTTATATAACCATATACATCTGGATTGCGTGCCACCACACATGAATAGCCTTCCATTAGTTTACCTTTACAAAGAGGAAGTTTGCGCTGAATACATCTCCTTCATTATATGTTTCTGAGTTGCAACCATCGACACCAATTGTTGAGATTATATCATCTGAATATGAACACATTGAGAATAAACTTAGGATGATCATTATTGTAGTTATAAAAGTCGGTGATTCAGAAGTCGTTTCTCTCTTTTTTGAAAAAAATGTGTGAAGCATAAAGAAGAGCACACATGTGAATATATATATATATATATATATATATATATATATATATATATATATATATTATATGTATAACGAACATAAGAAGCCATTTCTACTCTTAGTTGAAGAAACAGTGAGAATAAAGTTATAACGATATGTAAGTAGATGCAACATGTTTATAAGTGCTAATTCAGAATAATCTATAGGTTCCTTGAGCAATCCAAATCAATGTTTCAATAATAGTACAGACTGAATATGGAAAAGTACAATATATCCATAAAATATTGAGTGTGAAATCTTGTTCTTGTTTTGTTCATTGAAAGCAGTGTTGGTCATATAAAATATAATATTGAACATGAATCTAGATAAAACACTAATAAAACAAAATGACTGTGTAATTCCTTATTTCTTGTTTACTTATTTGTAGAATCTGAATCTCTTGTCTGTTGCCGTATATTTAGAAGTTTGCATAATAGGATGACCTGCTCTGGGTTTGAGATTCATCAGTTAAATAAGGTATTAAAAAACTGAAGGATACCCACGGTTTAGCTCAAATCCACAACTATGATAAGAGCTTTGCACGCTATCAACTGAGGAAGATAGGCATTTAGTTAGGAAAGGGAGATTATATATCATGCTTATACTGGTTATAAATACACATATGACATATCAATACATACACATATTGCCCACAATAAATACTACCAATGACCATGTTGTTGTTTCATCACATCTTTGTTTCTCTTCTAACACTTTAAGTCTATGTCCAACAGTCTTATGATTATGTTCCCACTTGTATGGTGCCACAAAGATAAGTACGAAGACTGGACATTAATTCTACTTTATAGTTTAGAATACAATAAAGAACTGATGAAGCGCTTACCTCAATTCAAAATCGCCGCTCCACCTTGAGTCGCGCCGCCCCAAGTCGCGAAGGCGAAGGGCCCCAGAACGCCCAAACCCTAGGTCGCGATCTGCCCTTCATCACGAGCACCGTAGGTCGTGAACGACCTTCATACTACCCCGCGAACATCTTCGATCCAATCCAAATCGCGGCAAATTCCAGGTCGCGATCCATAAGTCGCGAACGACCTATGCAATCTCCAGCCCTAAGTCGCGAACTTCTTCGCTCCAATCTAGGTCGTGCCGTGCTTCTTTTGAATCGCGAACGACATTTCACTCCCGGTCGCGAGCCATTATTCGACACAAGCAAGCATGAGTCGTGAACATCTCTTATGTCGAGAACGACATTCCAGTAGGTCGCGAAGTTCCAGTTAAGTCGCTACCAAGCTTTATTAAATCGCGAATGAAATTTCTTAAGTCGCGAAGCTATAGTTAGGTCGCTGATGAATGCCGCATTTCTTAAGTCGCGAAGCTCCAGAATATCATTCCAATAGGTCTTGCCGAGTTTGTTTTAAGTCGTTGCTTGTGTTTTCTTATGTCGTTTGCTTTGTAAAGTGTTGTGTTGTGTTGTAAGCCTATAAATATCGAGCCGTGACATTTGTAAAGTAGTCGAAAATTTGAATAAAATTTGATTTGTGCTTTGAGCCTCCATTTTTAAATTGGTAGTCGAGTGTTAACTCCTATCTCCACTTGGGCATTCGAGTGCGCTCGAATCAACGACGTTGAAGCCAATTCGCGGAATCAAGTGCGCTTGATCAACGGTCAAAGAATTGTAGATCTTTCTTCACGGTATCGTGCGCGATCAACGTGTCGAAGATTGCTAAAATCCGATATCTTCGTGATCAACGGATTTGGGCCTTTCGGTATTCTTAAATCCATCGATTCTTCGTCGATTCACCGATTATTTCCGCTAATCGTGTGAGATCCTGGACGGATTCGATTCACATCGTCGAATTCGCTTCCCACGCTGCGTCAGTTTGGTATCAGAGCCAGATCGCGAGAAGTTTGCATTATTTGGAAACTTGGGTTTCGAGAATTTGAAGTTTGGAGATCGGATTTGCAAATTGTTGAGAAGTTTGATGTTCATCGTGTTCATCGTGAAGTTGCTACAAGTTGGGAGTTCCGATCCATCTTACTTTGCATCAAAGTTCGGAAAGTGTTTGAAATTTATTTTTGAGTCTGTTTGAAGTTCAATCATGCCTCCGAGACGAGCTCAACGTCATCGAAATATCAATGCTTTGTATGGAAGAGAAAATGCCGATGAAATGGAACAACGAATCAACGAGAGCTTCACTGAGAAGTTGAATGAAGGAATTAGTCGATTAGAGAGAATGATGCTTGAAATGAATCAAAATCGAAGAAGGGTTTCACCTGAATCGAGCCATGGGAGAAGTAGAGTTTCACTACATTCAGATCGGGAGAGAAGAGAAGATCATGATCGTAGAAGTGTTGACAATTGTGATAGGAATGAAGACCGAAGAAGTGGTGGTGGTAGAGAGGTTGGTGGTCATGATCGACATCGATATACTTCAGATTTTGATGAGGAGTTTGATGGTGATAGGGGAAGTGTTCATTACCGAGATAGAGATCAAACACGACGTCAGTATCGAGATGTAGAGGATGATCGTCGATGGTAATCGGGAATGAAGATGGAGATTCCTGAATTTAAAGGTGGAATGGTTGCAGAAGAATTCTTGGACTGGTTGTCTAATGTTGAGGAGATCTTTGATTTCAAGGAGGCTTCGAAAGACCGTCGAGTGAAGATGGTTGCTACTAGACTGAGAGGGAGAGCTATGGCGTGGTGGCAGCAAACCAAACTCACACGAGAACGAATAGGGAAGTCGAAGATTGTTGATTGAGAGAAAATGAAGAAATTGATGAGAGCTACATTTTTACCTTACAATTATCAATCACTCATCTATCAGAGGTTGCAGAACTTGAGGCAAGGGACGAAGACTGTTAATGATTACCTTGAGAATTTTATCAACCGATTGCTCGAAATGACATTATGGAGACAGAGGAACAGTTGACTGCTAGGTTTGTTGGAGGTTTGCGAATGCAGATCCAGGATATGGTTAATATGTTTGATCCGACATCTGTGGCTGAAGCGCACCAGAAAGCGATAGCTTGGGAGAAGCAGGGAAGACGAGGAGGTGGTGTGTTTGCAAGTTCCAATATTCAAAGCAAAGGTGTTAGTGAGAGTTCCAATGTTACTAAAGCTGTCAATAAACCAGTTGTGAATGAAGTGGCGAAGGCGAAGGTTGCTAACAGTTTCAAATGTTATAATTGCCAGGAAGTGGGTCATAAAAGTAACGAATGTCCAAAGCCAAAGAAGAGAACGAGGATGGCTGAAGTTGAAAGTGAGGATGCTGTTGAAGGTGAAGATAGTCCAGTTGAGGAGAATGAACAGGATATCGCGTCAGGAGATGAAGGGTGTAATCTAATGATGAGAAGGTCTTGTTTAACACCGAAACAAGAGGATGAGGCTAGTTGGTTGAGGAGTAACATCTTTCAGTCGACATGCACTATATTGGGGAAAGTTTGTAATTGACGCAGGGAGTTGTGACAATATCCTTTCTACAGAAGCTGTGAGAAAATTGAAGTTGAAAACGGAAAAACATCCAACTCCTTACAAGTTAGCGTGGCTGAGAAAAGGAGGAGAGGTGAAGGTGGATAGGCGAGTTCGAGTTCCATTTTCTATTGGGAAGAAATATAAAGACGAGATCTGGTGTGATGTAGTTGAGATGGATGTTTGTCATTTGCTTTTGGGAAGACCGTGGCAGTATGATCGAGCAGTGCAGCATGACGGTCGAACCAATGGCTACAGTTTTATATTTGAAGGCGTTAAGATTACTTTAGTTCCAAAGAAGAGACAGCAGGGAGAGAGTAAATCTGAGGAGATTGAGGAGCTGAAAACTTTATTGACTTTGAAAGAATTTGTTGAAGAAGTAGAGGAGAATCCAGAGGTATTTTTGTTGATTGGACATGAAGCTACTGAATCCGTTGAAGTCCCAGAGGAAGTGAAGCCGATATTGGAAGAATTCAGTGATGTGTTTCCAGAAGAGTTACCAAAGGAGCTACGCCTTTGAGGGATATTCAATATCAGATTGATCTTGTGCCAAGATCAGTATTACCTCACATGCCACATTATAGAATGAGTCCTAAAGAGCATGAAGAACTAAGAAGGCAGGTGGAGGAGTTGTTAGAACAAGGTCGTGTTCAGGAGAGTTTGAGTCCATGTGCTGTGCCAGCCTTGTTGGTACCGAAGAAGGATGGGACGTGTAGGATGTGTTCGGACAGTCGGGCTCTTAGTAAAATCACTGTGAGATACAGATTTCCTACGCCGAGGTTTGATGATTTGATTGATCAGTTGAGTGGGGCTGTTGTGTTTTCCAAGATTGACTTGAAGAGTGGATACCATCAAATTCGTATTCGACCGGGTGATGAGTGGAAGACTGCTTTTAAAACCAGGGAGGGTTTATACGAATGGTTGGTTATGCCATTTGGCTTGTCAAATGCTCCTAGTATTTTCATGAGAGTGATGAACTAGATTTTTAGACCATTTGTTGGGAAGTTCGTGGTTGTTTACTTTGATGATATTTTGATTTATAGTGGGAGTACGGAAGAACACATCCAGCACTTGCAAGAAGTATTGTTGATTCTATGACAAGAGCAGTTTTATGCAGCAACAAAGAAGTGTGTGTTTATGACGGATAGTGTTTTATTTCTGGGGTATGTTCTGTCAAAGGAAGGTATTCAAGTAGATGAAAATAAAGTGGAAGTTGTCAGGAGTTGGCCACAACCGAAGACAATTACGGAAGTGAGGAGTTTTCATGGATTGGTGTCTTTTTATCGAAGATTCATTCCATACTTTAGCAGTGTGATGGCACCTGTAACTGATTGCATGAAAGGAAAGAAGTTTGCATGGTCAGAGGAAGCAGGGGTTGCTTTTGAGAAGGTCAAGGCACTTTTGACGACAGCACCAATTCTGGTACTGCCGAATTTTCAGTTGTTGTTTGAATTGCATACTGATGCTTCGAAGGTTGGAATTGGTGGAGTATTGAGCCAGAATGGTAGACCAGTTGCTTATTTCAGTGAAAAATTATCTGGAGCCAAGATGAGATATAGTACATATGATGTAGAGTTTTACGCGATTGTTCAAGCTGTGAAGCACTGGCGACATTACTTGTTTCAGAAGGAGTTTGTTCTTTACACTGATCACGAGGCGTTGAAACATCTACAAGGGCAGGACAAGATTTCAACGAGACATGCTTCGTGGATAGCATATCTACAGCAATTTACTTTCGTTGTGAAACACAAATCAGGGGTGACAAATCGTGTAGCGGATGCTTTGAGCAGGAGAAATCACTTGTTGACAACGTTGAAGGTTAAAATGACAGGATTCGAATTATTGCCAGAATTGTTTGAGGAGGATCCTTACTTTGCAAAATTTGTTGAGAAAGTTAAGGATGGGGATACTGATGAATTTGTGTTGGTTGATGGATTCTTGTTCAAAGGAAATCGATTATGCATACCAGACTGCAGCTTGAGAATGAAGGTTATCAAAGAGTTGCATGAAGAAGGTCATGTAGGCAGAGATCGAACATTGCAGTTGATTTCTCAATCTTATTTTTGGCCGTCAATGAGAAAAGAGGTAGAGAGATTTGTGGAGAGATGTCATATCTGTCAAGTTTCGAAGGGAACAGCTACGAATGCAGGATTATATATGCCGTTACCTGTGCCTACTAAACCATGGGTTGATATTAGCATGGAGTTTTTGTTGGGTTTGCCGAGAACTCAGAGGGGAAATGATTCTATATATGTTGTAGTGGACAGGTTTTCGAAGATGGCGCATTTCATAGCCTGTAAGAAGACAGCTCATGCCGTCCGGGTTGCTCAATTATTTTTTAAAGAGATTTATCGATTGCATGGGTTACCTGAGACCATTGTTTCTGATAGGGACACTCGATTTCTAAGCCACTTTTGGTTGAGTTTGTGGAAGATGGTCGGAACGAAGCTGAATTTTAGTAGTGCTTACCACCCGCAAACTGATGGGCAAACAGAAGTGGTTAACCGATCGTTGGGAAATTTATTGAGATGTCTTGTGAAAGACAATTTGAAGAGTTGGGATTTGAAGTTGTGTCAAGCAGAGTTTGCACACAATCACGTAGTTAAACGGAGTACAGGTTTCAGTCCATTTCAGATTGTATATTCAAACTTACCAAAGGGGCCGTTGAATTTGAAAATAGTACCACAACCGAAGGGGACAGTTAAGCGGGCTACTGATTTTGTTGATGGGTTGACAGAATGCCATAGAATCATTCAGGAACGATTGGAGAAGACAAATGAGAAATATAAACAACTGGCCGATAAGAAACGAAGGAATGTGGACTTCAAAGTGGGTGATTTTGTTTACGCAGTATTGACGAAAGATCGTTTTCCGGTTGGAACATACAACAAGTTGAAGGCACGAAAGATTGGTCCAGTAGAAATTTTGAAGTAGATCAATGATAATGCGTATCAGTTAAGGTTGCCGGAAGAGGTTCATACTTCTGATGTTTTCAATGTCAAACACTTAATTCCGTATTATGGGGAGGAATTTGTTGAAGATGACGAGAGTGTGAATTCGAGGACGAATTCCTTCCAACAAGGGGAGGATGATGAAGCGCTTACCTCAATTCAAAATCGCCGCTCCACCTTGAGTCGCACCGCCCCAAGTCGCGAAGGTGAAGAGCCCCAGAACGCCCAAACCCTAGGTGATCTGCCCTTCATCACGAGCACCGTAGGTCGTGAACGACCTTCGTACTACTCCACGAACATCTTCGATCCAATCCAAATCGCGGCAAATTCTAGGTCGCGATCCATAAGTCGCGAACGACCTATGTAATCTCCAGCCCTAAGTCGCGAACTTCTTCGCTCCAATCTAGGTCGTGCCGTGCTTCTTTTGAATCGTGAATGACATTTCACTCCCGGTCGCGAGCCATCATTCGGCACAAGCAAGCTTGAGTCGCGAACATCTCTTATGTCGAGAACGACATTCCAGTAGGTCGCAAAGTTTCAGTTAAGTCGCTACCAAGCTTTATTAAATCGCGAATGAAATTTCTTAAGTCGCGAAGCTGTAGTTAGGTCGCTGATGAATGCCGCATTTATTAAGTCGCGATGCTCCAGAATATCATTCCAATAGGTCGTTGCCGAGTTTGTTTTAAGTCGTTGCTTGTATTTTCTTATGTCGTTTGCTTTGTAAAGTGTTGTGTTGTGTTGTAAGCCTATAAATATCGAGCCGTGACATTTGTAAAGTAGTTGAAAATTTGAATAAAATTTGGTTTGTGCTTTGAGCCTCCATTTTTAAATTGGTAGTCGAGTGTTAACTCCTATCTCCACTTCGGCATTCGAGTGCGCTCGAATCAACGACGTTGAAGCTAATTCGCAGAATCAAGTGCGCTTGATCAACGGTCAAAGAATTGTAGATCTTTCTTCACGGTATCGTGCGCGATCAACGTGTCGAAGATTGCTAAAATCCGGTATCTTCGCGATCAACGGATTTGGGCCTTTCGGTATTCTTAAATCCATCGATTCTTCGTAGATTCACCAATTATTTCCGCTAATCGTGTGAGATCCTGGACGGATTCGATTCACATCGTCGAATTCGCTTCCCACGCTGCGTCCAGAACTCTTTAAAGGTTCAACCATTACAATAGCTTAAGATCCATATGTATGTGGATCATTAGCATGTCCCCATATCCCAGCTAAATGTGATAGTATGCTATTAAACTTCTCCCTATATCAAAGCTTCTTGCCTGAATTTAAAAAGGGCAAAAAAGAATGATACTTATGTTTAAATTTGTTATGAACCTTACAATTTTAATAGAGCTTGTGAAACAGTTGTTTGTTATGTTAAATCTATTATGTAACAGGCTATGGGTATTCAAAGTTACAACCTTCTCATATATGAAATCTACGTGTATAATGTATACGCATATTGTACAATCTTGTTAGGTAGAAATGTATAACCTGCCTTTACCTCAAAAAAAAGTAGAGAAGATTAATTAATAAGATTTGTATTGTATCAAAAAACAGACAAATGGGTAATTAAACAAATGGATGGTATAACTCATAAAACAAAACATGGCAATCGGCGAGTAGAGAAGACTAACCTTTCTTATGCATGGAGGCAAGGCAAACGATCTCTTATATCTTATCTCTTTATATTCTTGAGGCCATTTCTCTAAGATGTAATTTGAATAGATTATGGGTCTGTAATTTGTAATAAAACACCAACTGTTAGCATCGGTTTTTCCTGTGGTAAAAAATAAAAATATGGTATAAAATATGTTTGCCAAAAACATTCATGCGATTAAAACTCTATTTTACAACTAGTTCAGACAATCAGTATCATTCCTACAGCAATGTTAGGAACTAAAGATATCTCTGAAGCTACTTTAGTAAAACAAAGGAAACGCGGGTCTGGGCTATTCGTTCTTCAGCCCATTAGTAATACAGTCAGCCCATTTGTATTGAAACTGTGTGTGTGTGTGTGTGTATACATGATACTACTGATATCTGTAATATTATTCAATCATTTTGATCCATAAAGATAATCATTTTGCTTCATTTTCTCTGCTCTCAATATCAATTCAAATCAGTAATCAAATAACAAATTATAATCATCATCAAATTCTAACATGGTATCAGAGCCAGATTCAAACCTTGCGGTAATAGCAATCGTCAAAGCCTAACGGCAACAGTCTCAAATACAGAATTAATTCTCATAGCTTGATCAGAAAAGATATCATCATTTGACAGCTTTTAACCCATCAGGTTAAATCTCATCATTTGGGTTAGTTATTGAATTTGGTGTTCTTATTTGAAAAACAGGTACCATACCAAGAAATCAAATAGATTTATGATTGCAACAAGTTTTTTATCAAAAAGATTCAAGCAAGTTCCTAGCAAGAAAGTTTAGAAAAAAATCAGAAAACCAATTCAAGAAAGCAGTCAGAGACAAAAGAAAGTAATTGTCTTGCCAAGACTCATCAAAACAAATTCATCACTTGAATCTTGACTACAACTAACCTGTTCTTGCCATAATTAGAGTAGTCTTGAATTGGTAAATTATATGAACCATTAGATTCGAGCATATGTTCCAGAATTCTGTAATCATGGCTGAAGGACATAATGCTTCAGCAACATCAGACAATACTAACAACCCACTGCAACAAACTTTCACTGATGCAACAGAGAGACTAATCAAAAGTGTTATCAGCACTCAAAGCCAATTAATCACTGTACATCTTGAGGAAGACAACTATCTCTTATGGAAGTTAAAAGTTGAAATAGCAATGCAAGGATATGGGTTAGAAGGCTTTACTCTTGGTTCAATTCCAATTCCTCCAAGATTCATCTCTGATTCACAAAATAAAATGATCAACAATGAGGAATACACAAAATTCTACAGGCAAGATTGACTAATAAGCTCTTGGCTTCTATCATCAATTGATACAAATTTACCGTCACAAGTTACAGGCTACACGTCAGCAAATGATATATGGGTTACTGTTGAAAGAATATTCAATACTCAGCCTGTTGCTAAGATTATGCACTATAAACGGCAATTGCAAAAAATTACTAAAGGGAATCAACCAATGAGGATTATCTGTAACAAGTCAATAATATTTGTAATGTGTTAGAAGCAGTAGGACATAAAGTATCTGAAACAGGGCAAATACTGAGCATCTTGAATGGACTCAGTGAAGAATATGAAGTAGTTGTTGCAATTGTATCCTCTCAACCAAGTTTGCCACCTGTACAGTTTGTTCATGCCATGCTTCTTGCACATAAGGCAAGATAAGATCATAAGAAACCTCAAGATACAAATATGTCAATCAATTATACCTTCAACTCAAGGAACAAAGAACATAATTAAAATAAGCAAGGTCAAAAATATCAAAGAGGAGGCAGTTCAAACAGATCTAGAGGCAGAGGCAGATGGAACAACAGTAATAATAGACCTAAGTGTCAAATTTGTGAAAAAGTTGGTCACACTGCACTGAAGTGTTATTTCAGATTCAATGCTAATTATGTGCCAAACCATAATCATAACAATCAAGGAAATGGAAAAGCCAGTGCTAACATGTTTCAAATACAGTCAGACAAAAATAGCAGTGGTGAAGTCAATCAAAGCACAATTACAACATCAGAACACATACATGATGAAAGCTGGTACCCAGACTTAGGAGAAACCAATCACATAACAAATAATCTTGACAATTTAAATCTTGGCAACAAGGAATATATAGGTAAACAGTAAATATGCATGGGGAATGGTGAGTCAGTTAATATTACTCACATTAGCAAAACCATTATTGATGGCAAAAGACAATTATATTTGAATAACTTATTAGGAGCAGTTTGCAAAAGATAATGATGTGTACTTTGAATTTTATCCAAATTACTGCTTAGTTAAAGATATACTGACTAATGAAAATCTTTTGCAGGGTGAAACAGTCAAGGGATTATATAGATTCAATCTTAAAAAATAGCAAATTTGAGGGAAATCAAAAGTTTTGTAATATAGGTGAAATTGGTCGATCAGAAGAAAATAAAAGTGTGTTTGACTTGTGGCACTATAAACTTGGTCCTCCAAACACAAATATTGGGCAACAAGTGCTTGAGAAAAATAAAATCATGTTCGATGATATTTCTTTACCATATGTGTGTACATATTGTCAAATGGGTCAAAGTCACAAATTACCTTTTAATGATTCATTAACCAAGTATTCAAAACCTTTGGTTGCAACTGATTTATGGGGACCTGCCCCAATTTACTCAGACTATGGTTATAGGTATTACATATCTTTCATTGATGTATATTCTAGATATACATGGATATACTTTATGAAAACCAAATCTAAAACTTATAATGCAGTGGTACACTTTATACAATTAGTTGAAAAGCAAACTGGCAACCAAGTTAAAATCATTCAGTCAGATGGTGGTAATGAGTACAAAACCCTTAGCAATTACTTTGCCAAGAAGGGAATTGTACATAGAATTACATGTCCCTACACATCTGAACAAAATGGTCTAATAGGGAGAAACAAACACATTGTTGAGACTGGGCTAACACTACTTGCTCAAGCATCATTACCACTAAAATTCTGGCCTGATTCCTTTAACAGTGCTGCTTATTTAATTAATAGACTTTCCATAAAAATTCATAAAGGAATCAGTCCAGTAGAGAAACTGCTAGGTGTTAAGCTAGACTATCAAAGTCTAAAAATGTTTGCATGTTTGTGCTTTCCCTACATAAGACCATATAATAACAACAAGTTATGTTTTAGGGAAGAACCATGTACTTTTACAGGATATGGATCAAATAAAAAAGGATACAAATGTCTTGATAAAAGTGGCAAAGTTATAATTAGTAGACATGTTGTATTCAATGAACATATTTTTTCCTTTAGCAATAAAGGTATAAAAACAACTCAAAAGATATATAATCCAAAAAATTCTATACCTAGTATACCTGTTTGTAGTGATGATCTTTATCCTGAGGTGATTGAAAGGACTGTTGAGGCTCATAATCCACAACTCATAGTGTCTGTTCAACCAGGTCATGAATCACTGAAATCACCCAGCTATCTCAGTCAATCTCCTGCACATTCAAAGCATTCAACACAGTCAGCCTATGAAAGAGAGTCGGCAAACTCACAAGTGCAAACACAAAATAACAATGGTCAAACAAGGACAGAAATATCACCACAGGCTAGAACGGGTCATTCAATGATTACAAGATCAAAAAGTGGAATCTTTAAACCAAAATTATATACGGCTACATCAAATCTAGAGGAACCAGAAACCTTTGAGCAAGCTGCAAGTGACAAACACTAGAAGGCAGCAATGGATGAAGAATACAATGCTTTAATAAAGAACAATACATGGGACCTTGTATACCCACCAGATAACAAGAATATCATAGGATGAGGTGGACATACAGGCTAAAAAGGAACCCTGATGGAACAGTGTCTAGATACAAAGCAAGACTGGTAGCAAAAAGCTACACATAGCAATATGGGTTTGATTTTAATGAAACCTTTTCTCCTATAGTTAAACAAACTACTATAAGAATTATTTTGAGTATTACTCCATATAATTAGTGGAATATTAGACAATGTGATGTCAACAATGCTTTCCTGAATGGAACATTACAAGAAGAAAGATACATGGAGCAGCCACAAGATACAGGCAGAACTCAAATCATGTGTGAAAACTACAAAAGGCTATATATAGCCTTAAACAGGCTCCAAGAGTCTGGTTTGATAAACTGAAAGCCACACCGATTCAACTTGGCTATCAGTCTATCAAATCAGACAACTCACTATTCATTAAAATTAACAATAAGACAAGTGTATATATTCCAATATATGTTGATGACCTTGTCATTACAGGAACTGATGAGGATTAAATCAAATGTCTTGCTCAATATCTAGACAAGGAATTCTCCATCAAAGACTTCCGCTCACTGAACTATTTTTTAGGCATAGAAGTCAAGAGAAAATCAAAGTCAGAAATTATTCTCAATCAGAGGAAATACATTTTGGAGCTACTGGCCAAAACAAAAATGGACAGTGCCAAGCCTCAACCTACCCCAATGATAAGCCATCAATACTTGTCTAAAAACAGGGGAGAATATATAACAAACACTAAACAATACAGAAGTGTTGTTAGTGCTTTACAATATTTAACCATCACAAGGCCAGACATCTCTTTTAGTGTTAACAAAGTTTGTCAATTCATGCAGGAATCAAGGGATGACCACTGGAAAGCATTAAAGAGAATTTTGAGATTCATAAAGGAAACAACAAACTATGGACTGTCTAAGAAGAAATCCGAATATAACTGGATACATAGATGCAGATTGGGGAACAAACCCAGATGTTCGAAGATCAACTACAGGGTACTGTATATACATAGGAGACAATCCAGTGTCATGGTGTTCAAAGAAACAATCTGTCATCTCCAGATCCAACATAGAGGCCGAATATAGGAGCGTCGCAAGTGCAACTGTAGAGATAATGTGGATACATTATTTACTACATGAATTAAACATCAAATTACAAGTCAAACCAAGTTATGGTGTGACAATCAAAGCACGGTGTATAGTCGGCTAATCCAATACTACATTCGAGAATTAAACATATCGAGATAGATCTCTATTTCGTCAGGGAACAAGTACAAAAGGGAAATTTGCATATTAATCACTTATCGTCTGCTTACCAGAGAGCAAACACACTTACCAAGGCATTATCAAAGCAAAACTTCACCAGATTCAGAAGTGAATTAAAAGTGGTTGCAATTCTCACCAATTCAAATGAACCAAAAGAAGCTTCAGAGCCTCAATGGAGAAAAGTCGAGAACTTTGACTTAAAGAGCAACAGATCTGTCAACAAAATTGACATCAAGGTAGACAGCAATATAGAAAGAGCTTCGCATGACAAAGAAATAGCTCATAAGCCTTCAGAGCCTCAATGGAGAAAAGTCGAGAACTTTGACACAAGAGCAACAGATCTGTCAGTAAAATTGACATCAAAGCAGACAGTAGTAAAGAAAGAGCTTCCTATGACAAATAAATCGCTCATAAGCCTAGTATGATGATGAACTCTATCAGATCTGAGCAAGTTTTACTCTAAATCTGAGTAAAATTCACCAGATCTTTGAGGCGGCGTAAGAGGATAAAGATGCCATGGAAACTCTAACATTGGTTTGAGGGGGAGTATTAGGAAATAAAAATATCTCTTAAGCTACTTTATTAAAGCAAAGGAAACGCGGTCTGGGCAATACGTTCTTTAGCCCATTAGTAGTACAATCAGCCCATTTGTATTGAAACTGTAAATATATGATACTACTGATATCTGTAATATTATTCAATCTTTTTGATCAATAAAGATAATCATTTTGCTTTATTTTCACTGCTCTCAATATCAATTCAAATCAGTAATCAAATAACAAATTATAATCATCACCAAATTCTAACAAGCACACATCTTATAAAACCAAAGATTGAAGAGAAAAATATTTTTGCAAGAGTTCCTAAAAATATTCTACAGTGCAATCAAAAGAAGTAGATCTCTGAAACCAATGATTTTCAACTTTCCAGTAAATAAAAGATAAGGTGTCCAAGTAATATAAGAAAGTGTCTAGCTTCTATTAGAAACTCGGACTTCAATGACCTTTAGTGTATGCAACTATAATATGACCATACGCAATTAAAGTAATGAATACATCAGAGTCAATATGTATTTTATCGAATAGTATATACATAATAGTGGCGTTGAAAGATTTTAAAAGTAATTGGGACTTTTGATATTGCTGAAATGAAACTTTATTTCTGTTCATGGAATTTTGTTATACAGTCATAATACAGACATATGAGAAGTACAGAGTACATATAACATTTTTAATACTTGTATTGGGCTGAGAAAATACAGGCCCATGCCCATTTATAAAGTGTTTGATATTAAAGAATGCGGCATGTAATATTGTCTTGAGCATTCTATTCTTCAGTGCTGCTTCAATTTGCCCCCCGCAAACCTAATTCTTCCAAAAAAAATAGGGTTTGGAGAAAATCCCAAATTCCCAGTCCGATTATCTTCAACAAATTTTAGATATGACCGGGGAGATTTACATCTATCTTCGAAAATACTTCAAATCTACTCCTTATTAGTCATATATTTGTCCTTTGTTGCATAAACGCGGTGTCTCAAGGCTTCTGATTTGAATTGATGTGTCTCGAGACTTCGATTTTGAGTTAATCTGATCTATTTTCACTTCCTTTCTTATAGATTTAAAAGTTGAAGTTGTGATAATCGATTCGGCTGCTTTCATCTTTGTTCAGCTGTAATTGGGTGGTGATGCGATTGAGTGGATTTGGTGGGTTTTCATTGTTTTCCTTGCAGATTTGCGTAATCGAAGTTGTGATGAAGTTCGGTTTGGCTGCTTTAATTTCAGTTTGGTTGAAAGTGTCAATTTCATCCACTTTAAGACTTTACTTGAACAACGTGAATTTATTTCTTGACAGTGGTTTGGTCAATAGATCCGTGGTTTGGTAAGTGGAAGATATATGTCTAACATTTAACTTGTTGCTTATAACCAGCTCTCTGAAAAAATAAAGATCTAGCTCCATATGCTTAGTTCTGGAGTATAAAACTGGATTAGCACCGAGTAGAACTGTACTTAAGTTGTCACACCATATTGTGCTTTGTTCCTTGTGTTGATATGAAATTCACTTAAAGATTCAATCCATATTATTTCAACAGTAATATTGGCCACACTTCTGTGCTTAGCTTTTGTAATTGACTTGAAAATTGTTGATTATTTTTCTGAGCACCATGACACTGGATTTTTACCTAAAAATATGCAGTATCCTGATGTAGATCTTTTATTATCAGGGTCAGTTGCCCAGTCTGCATCAGCATACCAATTGATATTTATGGTTTTCTTGATTCTAATATCAATCCATGTTTTGTTGTCCCTTTTAAGTATCTTACAATTCTTCTGACAACCTTCCAATGTTCATCTAAGATATATTGCATGAATTGACTTACTTTGTTTACACTTTATGCAATGTCTGGTCTAGTAATCGTAGCACACTACAGTGCCCCCACTATACTTTTGTATTGCCTGTCATTTGAAATTGCTTCTCCTTTATGTTTGGATAAATTTGTGTTGCTTGCCATAGGAGTTGAAAGTGAATTGTCTTTGTCCATTCTTGTTTTGACTAACAGTTCTAAAATATACTTCTCTTAACTTAAGAAGTTTTTGTCATTTGACATCCTTTTCACTCCAATTCCTAAGAAGTAGTCGTGATAACCAAGGTCCTTGATTGAGAACTCTTTATTTAAATGTTCAGTGAGCTTATTGAACTCGATGTCACTACTGCCTGTAATAATGAAATCGTCAATATATATTAGAACATAAGTGGTAGCAAGCTTACTGAATTTTGTGAATAAAAGTTATCAAATTTTGTTGATGTGTAGTCAAAATTGATCGGTGTTGACTTCAGTTTTTCAAACCAAACTCTGGGTGCCTACTTAAGCCCATAGATGGCTTTATTTAATTTGCACACCATAGCTTCCTTGTTTTTCTGTTTAAACCCTGAGGTTGCTCCATTTGGGCATCCTCCTGCAAAACACCATTTTAAAAGGCATTATTCATGTCTAATTATTTGATGTTCCAACCTCTATGTAAGGCAGTGGTTATAATTATTCTTATAGTGCTAGGCTTCACAACAGGTGAAAAAGTTTCATTAAAATCAAATACACTCTGTTGTGAATGGCTTTTTACAACTAATCTTGCCTTATATTTAGAGAATGAACCATCGGAATTTCTCTTTATTTTATAAGTCCATTTGCATCCAACAATATTCTTGTTTGTTGGTGGAGAGACCAGTGTCTAGGTTTTGTTGTCAATTAAAGCATCATACTCCTCTTTCATTGCTGCTCTCCATTTATCATCCTTCGTTGCTTCATAAAAATTTATTGGTTCACTGGTTTCTATGATTACATTGTATGTTTTTGGTTTGAATATTCCACTCTTTGCTCTATTTATCGTATGCTGCCAAGTTGTTTCAAGTGCTAGCTGCAGTGCTTGCTGTTGATCCCTATGACTAGCTGTTGTCTACCCATCATCATTAGACGATTTAGAATCATCTAATGATTGGTGTGAGGTGGACTGCATGTCGGCATCTTAATGTGATGGCTGAGGTAACTGATGGAAATCATGTTGATCACATGCTGATTCATCTCTTGGGGATGTGTTATCAGTCTAGATGATCTCTTTCTAAGGTTGTCTCATTATCTCAAGTCGTTCAAGTATATCAGGTATATATAATTTTGGATTGTATACCTTTTGTGTAGTTTTGATACTTATGCTGCCAAAAGAAAATATTTTCTCACTAAAAACATGTCTAGATATGTAAAAAATTTCATTGCTGTCTACACATTTATACCCTTTCTTGTTGAATGCATACCCTAGAAATGTACATGGGGATGATCTAAATTTAGCTTGTGTGCATTATAGGGTCTTAAATAAGGGAAACATAAGCATCTAAATACTCTTAAACTTTAATAATCAGATTTAACGCCATATAGCATTTCCATTAGGCTTTTGAGTTTTAAAACTTTAGTTGGGAACTTATTAGTTAAATAGACAGATGTGGAAAAAGCATCTGGCCAAAATTTAAGTGGTAGTGATGCTTGAGCAAGTAAGGCAAGGCCAATTTCTACTATTTGTCTATGTTATCTCTCAATCAGCCCATTTTTTCAGATGTATATGGACATGATGTTCTTTGTAGTATTCCTTTTTTTGTAAAAATCTAAGTGGTTGGAACTCTGTTCCACCATCAGTTTGTAAGATTTTTATCTGATTGCCTATTGTTTTTCAACATGAGTTATATACTATACTACTGCATTGCAAATATCAGAGTTGGATTTTAAAAAATAAATCCAAACATATCTAGAACAAGCATCAATGAATAAAATATAGTATTTGTACCCATAATCATTGTTGATTGGTGTCGGACCCCATAAGTCAGTAGCAACTAACTTCAAGGGTTTGTTGTATTCAGTTTGTGAGTCTGGAAATGCAAGTTTATGGCTTTTTCCCATTTGACAATAAGTGCACATATAAGGTATTGAAATTTCCTTAAAAGAAATGTCATTACTATTCAAAACATGCTTTACAATCTTTACATTTGGATGACCCAGTTTGTAATGCCATATAACAAACTCCTTATTGTCATCACTTTGTTTCAATTCAGAGATGTTACTACATTTTTCTTTAAGTCCTAAGCCTCTTGAATTTTCAATACTGAATGTGTACAGTCCTTTAGATTCCTTACCCTAGAATAAAATTTCTTTTGTCAGAATATCTTTAACTAACAATATTTTGGATAAAATTCAAAAAAGATATTGTTGTCTTTAGCAAATTGTGACACACTCAATAAGTATTTTCTTATTACGGAAACTCTCAACAAATTATTGAGGTATAACTTTCTTATGCTTATAAAACTTGCATTTCCAGTGTGTGATATTGATAGATTGCCCATCACCCATATGCATAGGCTGTGTACCTTTGTACTCCTTGTTGCCTAAGTTTAAGTAGTTCAGATTGCTTGTCATATGATTTGTAGCTCCAGAATCTGGATACCACATTTCATCATTTATATCTTCAATCTTGGTAATATCACTGCTTGAATTTTCAAATTGATTCTTGTTATCTTGCTGGATCATGTTAACATTTGGTTGATAGTTTCTTCCATTGATCTGCTATGATGATGTGTACTTTGAGTCAAATCTGAAGTAACCATTGTTTGCTGAATGACCTTGTCTCTTACATATCTGATATCTTATCTTGTTGTTGTTATTGTTGTACCTTCCACCTCTTCCTTTAAATCTACTTGAATAACCACCTCTTTGACTATTTGATTGATTCTTAGCATTGTAGTTCCTTTCTTGGTTTTTGAATTTGTTATTACTAACAAAATTGGCTGAGAAGTATGAAATAATGGGTTTCTTTTGCTCTATTCTGCCTTCATGAGCAAGTAATATGGAGTGCACATATTGAATGGTAGGTGCGTTTCTTTTGATGAGATGACTACCACTACAGATTCATAATCTTCATCAAGACCATTTAGTATTGACAATATTTGCTCTAATCTGATATTTTGTGACCTGTTGACTCTAGTTGATCGCATATCATCTTAATCTTTGACAAGTAATCTCTTACTAGTAGATTTTCTTTTTTCAAATTATGCAACTGTTTTTTGTAAAACATAACTTTTTCAGCAGATTGAGTGTTAAAAACTTTTTGAATTATTGATCAGATTTCATTAGCACTCTTACATCCAACTAGTTGTGGAAAAAGATTTTAACTTATGGTAGAAAAATAACCAAGAACTTTCTAGACTACCTTGTCTTTAATGCGATGTATATTCTTGATTGATTATGATTTTTCCATCCTTATCCACCATATATCTTAGTGGTGTAATTAGGGTGCAAAGGACATAGTTTTCTAATCCATTGCCTCTAATGGTAGTTTTTATCTGAAATTTCTAAAGAAGGAAGTTTGTTTCATCAAGTTGTACATTGATAATCTGACTTTGTTGTTTGATAAGTGTTTTGATGATATCTTGTATTGTAGATTTTTGAGATGTTGCTGCTGTTGTTCTTGCTGTTGATGCGGGTGATAAGTCTTCTTCTGACATTGTTGCAGTTCAATAATGCAACAGAAAATCTGAGAATTAATTGCCAGAAATGGAATAATTAGAGGATTTGATGCAGCCAGATGACACTTAATGATGAAGACTGCTAATAGTGGTTTCTTGGCACGACATAGATAAATCTTGATATAGAAAACTGATGAGAATAATAGCTTCTTGACTGGCCTTGACATAAACCTAAGTATGACCGTAAATGAGAAAATCAGATGAAGAGAATCTTGAATTCTCTTATGATAAGGGAATTTGCAGCCTATCTCAATGATGATATTAGATCCAAGAAGATAGTAGCATGATAATTCCTATTTGATTTCTGTTAAGCATGAGGCAGCTCTGATACCATGCAAAAATTTAAAAGTAATTAAGACTTTTGATATTGCTGAAATGAAAATGTATATTTACCAATGAAATTCTGTTATACAGTCATAATATAGATATATAAGAAGTACAGAGTATATATAATATTTTCAATACTTGTATTAGGCTGAAAAAATACGGACCAGGACCATTTATAAAGTGTTTGATATTATAGAATGCGACATGTTATATTATCTCGAGCATTCTATTCTTCAGTGCTGCTTCATTAGGCATAAACTAAGATACATAATATGTAATCAGAATCAAGAAAATATTGGAATATTATAGCCCGACAACTCTTAGAAGCCAATGAACTGAAAATTAACTACTAATTTGATCTATCTAATTTAAATTATGAACTAAAAACTTATCAAAAACATACTCAACCGGTCTACTTCCAATAAAAACTCACAATATCTCACTACTGCTATCCAAAACAAAGAGAAATGTAAACTCACGAAAGTGGTTTCTTTTAAGATAATAGTCTTACTTCTTACAATAGTGTTTCTAAGTACGTTTGCAATGCATACATACTCCAACCTAAGTATAGCTGTTGAGCAATGTGGCGCTATGCTGTATGAAGAGGGTGAGCCATATGATCGCAATTTAAATTATGTGAAGAATCAACTCTTTTGACATATACATTCAAAATTTTTGCACATAATCCAAACTTCTATGGTTACTTTCTATGTCATCTGGGTTTCGGTATGTATTGTAAACTTGCATTAAAAGGGTACACGCATTGGAGCATGACTGTCCAAGGGCCATGGCTACACAACTTAATACTACTAATGGATTGTCTCTCCGTTATGAATATTACAAATCTATCCAAATCTACCCAAATCACAGGCGACTCCTATTAGTTTTCTCGAGACTTAACTCAGATGTCTGAGGCATTTTGTCAGACGTCTGAGGCGGCATCTGCCTGTTTTTTTGACCTGGGCTTGATATGAAGATTTATGATATTCGAAGGGGAAATTCTAGAATTTTCCTAGGTTTTCTATTCTTCAATATAAGCTCTCTTCAGGTTTCAGAGAGGAAGTGATCTACGCGACTGAAAAGAGACTACTAGGGTTTTTAGCCACCACCAATTAAGGTTTTATCTAAAACCAATTTTTCTTTAATTCTTGTTAACCCGCCTTTTAGCAAGGCCATGGACAAGTGGATTTAACATTATCGACTGCTTGGTCGTCGAGGCTGGTGTACGATGGAGTTAGTCGACTGGATGGATGGATGACGCAACGCGCTTGGAAAATGGAAATTGGATTGGATAAAGATGGATCGTTTGGCATAATGGGTCGTTTGGCATGGTGGATCGTTCGGCATGATGGGTCGTTCGGCATAATGGGTCGTTTGGCATGATGGGTCGTTCGGCATGAGCAACCCGTTCGGCATACGAATGTCATTCGGCATGAACTTCTCGTTCGGCATATGAGTGCCGTGCGGCAAGGCTACCTCGTTCGGCATACGAGTGCGTTCGGCACGGCTACCTCGTTCGGCATACGAGTGCGTTCGGCACGGCTACCTCGTTCGGCATACGAGTGCGTTCGGCACGGCTACCTCGTTCGGCATACGAGTGCATTCGGCACCGCTACCTCGTTCGGCATACGAGTGCATTCGGCACGGCTACCTCGTTCGGCATACGAGTGCGTACGGCACGGCTACCTCGTTCGGCATTCTCTGTTTCAACCAACCTCGTTTGGTATGCATGGATCGGCATCAAGTGGCTCGGCATTGATGGGATATGGCTTTGCCCAGGTGGCTCGGCAAATGCCGCTCGGTCGGGGACGAAGGATATACGTGGCCCGACAATGGCCTTGTTGGGCCTAAGCTATTCAGGAGGCCCAACAACTCAGGATTCGCCTATAAATACAGCATATGGGGGTTCAGAAAAGAGATCTTCTTCTTTCCGCTCTCTAACTTTCTATTTTCTAAGGCTAAAGGTTACTCTATCAATTTGTAACTGTAATTGATTCGAACATCAATAAAAAGGAAACTTCTGGAGTGGACGTAGGCCGGAGTTAGCCGAACCACTATAAAATCTGTGTTCTTTACTGCTTTCATTTTAATTTCGACTGTTCTTCGTATTATTATTCTCTACATATATTCTATCTGTTACCTGTGACCGTTAGTTGGTGCTTTCATTTACATTTGGGTGTTAGTGACCAATTTTGGCACTAACATTTTGGTGCTTTCACTAAGAACGCAAGCACTCAGGATTTATGGAGCTAGGGACTTGGATTCTAGGAAATAATGGTTAGTCTATCAGCAAGGAAGCAGGTGATAGAAAGAAGCAATCAGGAGGGAAGTCAAGAGGCTTCCTCTGGAAATGGAGCAGGTGGAGCATCCATCTACATGACCAGACAGGAAATGGAAGCAATGATGAAAAGACAAGAGGAGATGATGCAGGCTCTTCTCAAACAATTTGCATAAGCATGAAATGCAGGAGCTCAGATCCGTTGAGCTGGAACAGAAGCGCTCAACCAGCAAGTAGAGGGAATGGACCAGTAGGGGGCATCCCCCAATCAGCAGACGGCTACCAACTTGGATGGATCTAGACTCGGGGGCATGCCACCAGGAAATGCTGGACAAGCCCGCCGAGGGATGCCAGATGATGCAGCGCAGCCCCACACCAGCCGAGAGGTAGGAGTACGAGATGAGGAGTATGTGCTAGAATTTTCTCATCAACTCGGGGGGCAGATTAGAGGTAACAGACAAGGATTGCAGCTTGACGACAACGACAGACTAGCGGAAATGGTCAGACAGGCTATGTGAGGTGGATTGGTAAATAGAGGCTTGGAGGATGTGAGTAGGAGTCCCTTTACTCCTACAATCAGGCAAGCTAGGAATCCACCGGACTTTAAGCTACCAATGTTGGATATGTATGATGGGAGAACGGATCCCACCGTTCACCTAACAAGGTACATGAGGCATATGGAGGTATTGAAGGCATCGGACGAGGTCATGGCTCGATTCTTTCCATTGTTTTTGAAGGATATCGCAGCTATGTTGTTCAGACAGCTGGAGAGTGGTTCTATCGGCACATGGATGGAGCTGATTGAAAAATTTATAAACAGTTTCGGGTCCATATAGGCAGACCCAAGAACGTAATGACCTTGACATCGATGAAACAATGGAGGGGAGAGTCGCTCAGGAACTTCTGAACTAGATTTAACGCAGCAGTAGCCTCAGTGGATCGACCTGATCCGTCAATGGTTTTGATGGCAGCAGTCTCGGGAATCGCGGATAATTTGAATTCCAAGATATCATTAGAAAGGGACCCACCGAGGGATCTCAGGGAGTTCTATCATGAGGCGGAAAGGTTCTAAAGACAGAAGGATGCATAGGCTAAGAGATTAAGGGGAGAGGCTGAAGCTTATGCGGTGAGGGGGTGGAGGTTCACCCTTCGAGGATCCAACTAAAGATGATAAAGGAAAAAGGAAAACAAATGGAAATGGTGGCACTTCGAAGAAACCTCAAAGGGAGTCAAAGTTTTCTTCTTACATAGATTTAACTGAGACTCTTGAAAGAATTTACTTGGACACTCGGGGGTGACTCCAATATCGAAAGCCGGCAAGGAGAGAGCCTTCTGAATACGAGCGGACATCGGGGAAGCATTGCCTATTCCATGAGCTGGATGGACACAACACAAACGACCGTAGGCATTTGAGGGATATCATTGAGGAGCATGTGAGGAATGGTCATCTACAGCAGTATGTTAGGAATCAAGCTATGGAAGTGAGACAGGAGCGACCACCACCTACCTTGAACGGAGATGGCACTGGATCTGGGCAACGTCAGCTCATTATCCACTAAACAGGTTTATGGTTTTTGAATAAGTAATAGAACTAAAAGTAATGCGGCTAGGTCACTTACACACGTACGGGATCGAGGACGGTCCCTAGGCGTGCTCTGAGATGACGAAAAACCATACTACTTGAGTCTATGAAATCCTAATTTCTCTCTATTTTTCTACAACTTTGGTTTTCTCTTTCGTACTTTGGATATTTACTTTTCTTCGGTATGGTTTTGGAGTTTGGATTGAACTCTCAGTTTGGTTGGTTTTTTGGTTTGCCATTTTGGTTTGGATGTTTGATTTTTGATATGGATTTCTGGTTTTCTAATTGGATTTGGATCACATTATTAAAACAACTCAGGATTAGCGATTACTGTCCTGACCGGAGAGACGGGGCACTGGTCGCGAGTTACGAGTCCCTTCGTCGGAGAGCGATGGAATGGACTGGGACAGAATATCAAAAGTCCTTGGCTAGAGTGCTGAGGCCGGTGAATATCAGAAGTCCTTGGCCAGAGTGCCGAGGCCGCTGAATATCAAATGTCCTTGGCTGTAGTGCCGAGGCCGGTAAATGTCAAAGTCCTTAGCCGAAGTGCCGAGGCCGGTGAATATCAAAAGTCCGTGGCCGTAGTGCCGAGGCTGGTGAATATCAAAAGTCCTTGGCCGTAGCGCCGAGGCCGGTGAATGTCAAATTTCTTGGCCAGACTGCCGAGGCCCGTGAATATCAAAAGTCCTTGTCCATAGTGCCAAGGCCGGTGAATGTCAAAGTCCTTGGCCGGAGTGCCGAGGCTGGTGAATATCAAAAGTCCTTGGCCGGAGTGCCGAGGTCGGTGAATGTAAAAAGTCCTTGGCCGGAGTGCAAAGGTCGGTGAATTTCAATGTCCATAGCCAGAGTGCCGAGGCCGGTGAATATCAAAGTCCTTGGCCGGAGTGCCGAGGCCGGTGAATGAAAAATTCCTTGGCCGGAGTGCTGAGATCGGAGAACATAAAAGCCCTTTACAGGAAGGTCAAGGCTGGAATAGGATAACACGACCCGACAAGGTCTATAGATTCAAGGTTAAACCCAAAGAGGTCATGGATTTGAAATATGGTTACGAAAGGGATATGGACTTTGGATATCAAACTTGAGGCTATTCAAAACACACCTTCCAACAACAAGACATGTTTTGGGGGCAAGTGTTAACCCGTCTTTTAGCAAGGCCATGGACAGGCGGATTTAACATTATCGACTGCTCGGTCGTCGAGGCTAGTGTACGATGGAGTTAGTCGACTGGATGGATGGATGACGCAACGCGCTTGGAAAATGGAAATTGGATTGGATAAAGATGGATTGTTCGGCATAATGGGTCGTTCGGCATGGTGGATCTTTCGGCATGATGGGTCGTTCGGCATAATGGGTCATTCGGCATGATGGATCATTCGGCATGAGCAACCCGTTCGGCATGCAAATGTCGTTCAGCATGAACTCCTCGTTTGGCATATGAGTGTCGTGCGGCATGGTTACCTCATTCGGCATACGAATGCATTTGGCATGGCCACCTCATTGCGTTCGGCATGGCTACCTCGTTCGGCATACGAGTCCGCTCGGCATGGCTACCTCATTCGGCATTCTCTGTTTCAACCAACCTTGTTCGGTATGCATGGATCGACATCAAGTGGCTCGGCATTGATGGGATATGGCTCTGCCCAGGTGGCTCGGCAAATGCCGCTCGGTCAAGGACGAAGGATATACGTGGCTCGGCAATGGCCTTGTTGGGCCCAAGCTATTCAGGAGGCCCAACAACTCAGGATTCGCCTATAAATACAGCATATGGGGGTTCAGAAAAGTGATCTTCTTCTTTTCGCTCTCTAACTTTTATTTTCTAAGGCTAAAGGTTATTTATCAGTTTGTAACTATAATTTATTTGAACATCAATAAAAAGGAAACTTCTGGAGTGGATGCAAGCCAAAGTTAGCCGAACCACTATAAAATCTGTGTTCTTTACTGCTTTCATTTTAATTTCGACCGTTCTTCATATTATTATTCTTTACATATATTCTATCTGTTACCTGTGGCCGTTAGTTGGTGTTTTCATTTACATTTGGGTGTTAATGACCAATTTTGACGCTAACAATTCTCTTCTCCACAAATCAATTCTATTTGAATTATTGATCATTTGTAATCAATCTATTGTACTCTTCTTAGTGATATCAATAAAACCTCTCTCTCAAAGTTGATGTACACTAATAAAATATTAGTGGAACCACTATAAATCAGTGTGTGATTTATTTTTCATTATTGCTTTGATTTCCATATTGCTTGTTTATGGATTGGGATCGGATTTTGATTGGTTGAGAATTAGATTGAGTTATTAATTGGTTGTTTTTACCCTTCTTACCATGATCCCGTTTTTTTCTGTGCATTGGAGTTTTGATTTGAGTGGTCTCAAGTTAGAATTTCCCACACATTTGGTATCAGAGCCTTGGTGTTGGTAGGTGGTTGTAGAAATGCCGAAATCAAATAATACCTCTAGTAGTTCCTCAATGGGAAATCCAAGTGATGTAGTGCCTTACGTGTGTGGCTCGTACGTAGCTTCGGGATATCAATAGATAATCGACAAGTGGAATGGCGATAATGATTTTGAAAAATGGTAATGGAAGATGAAAGTGGTTCTAAGGAGGAGTTGGGTACATCGGGTAGTGTCTGACACATATTTGTTGCCAGCAGATATCTCAGATGTTGAGAGAAAGGAAATGGAATAGTAGGCATTCACTACACTTCAACTTGCGATGAGGGAAAATGTTATCTCCGAAATTAGTGGTAAGACTACCGCTAAGGGTATTTGGGACTAGTTGGAGGAGTTGTATATGAAGAAGTCACTAACTAATCGCATGATCTTATTGCAAACTTTCTTGACCTATAAAATGAACGAAGGTACTTCGCTAAAAGCGCACTTGAATACTTCTGATGATTTTCTAATGAATATGAAGGCGGTAGATTTGAAGATTGAGGAAGAGAAAAAGGCAATGATATTGTTGTGTTCGTTGTCGGACCGTTGTACGGGTTTCTCAAATAATTTGATCTATAGCTAGGATACATTGACTCTTGATGATGTAAAACGAGTCTTCTTTGTGAGAAGTTGCGGGATCAAATGAAGGAGTTAGCTGATGGAAGTAGTGGTGCTAGTAGTGTTCATGGTTTACTTATGGAGAACGAGAGATAAGTGAAGAAGGAGAACCGTGGGGTTCTAAATCAAGGAACCTCAGTTGGAGAGGAAAGTCGAAGGAAAGAAAGGGGATATGCAATATTTGTAAGAGCCTGGCCATTGGAAGAATGAGTGTCCGGAGAAGGAGAAGGCAAAGAAGAAAGTAGCATCTTCATCAGTAGTGGTGGAGAGTGGAGTTGGTGAGGGATATGTAGACGTGTTATCAGCGGTAACCTTGGATGTTTTGGGTAGTGAATGGGTGCTCAGTTTGGAGGCGTCTAATCATATGACGCCAAATATAAAATGTTTTTCTTCTTTTGTTGACAAAGGAGAAAATTCAATTGTTTTGGGTAATGGAGATATTTATAAGTCGAAAGGCATTGGCTCCGTACAAATTTGGATGTTTGACGGAGTGGTTTGTACTCTCGTTATTGTGTGCTATGTTCCGAGACTTAGGACTCTTTGGGGCAGCTGGATTTTTGAGGTTGTAAAATCACTATTAAGAGTGATAGCTTGTGAGTTTCGTAGGCTGCGCTTGTGGTGCTGAAGGGTATTAGGACTCATCGTGTTTATTTGCTTCAAGGATTGACTATAGAGGGTGAAAGTTGTGTAGGAGCTGATAGTTCTCATGGCTTGGATGCGACTAGGTTATGGCATTTGAGGTTAGGTCATGTCTCAGAGAGAAGTTTGGATACTCTTCGGAAGAGGGAGATGATCGATGGAGAGAGTTTAAACAAGCTAGAGTTTTGCGAGGTATGTGTCATGGGGAAGCAAACTAAAGTTTCATTCCGCGAGGGAAAACATGATTCAAGATAGGTTCTTGAGTATGTTCACACAGATATTTGGAGACCAGCACCGGTAGATTCTTTGGCTGGAGCTCGCTATTATATTTCTTTTATTGATGACTTTTCTCGAAAGGTATGGGTATATGTAATGACGGCCAAGTTGGAAGCATTTGCAAAGTTCAAAGCATGGAAAGCACTTGTTGAGAATGAGAGTGGAAGTCTGTAATGATCTTAAGGCTCGACATTGGAGAAGAGTATATTTCTGAAGAGTTCTTGGAGTTTTTAAGCATCATGGTATTTGGAGGCATTCTACTACACTGGGAGATCCGTAGTCGAATAGTTTTGCGAAGAGGATGAACCGTACTCTACTTAAGAAAGCTCGATGCTTGAGATTGACATCGGGTTTGGCTAAGGCATTTTGGGCTGAAGCTTTGTCAACTGCGACTCATATTATTAATAGAATTCCGTGCTCGGCTATTGGTAACAAAATTTTGAAGGAAGTGTGGAAGGGAAAGAGCATTGACTAGAGTTATCTTCGTATGTATGGTAGTTCGATTTATGCGCATAATTCGGGAAATGATAGGCTTGAGCCTAGAGCTTTCAAAGGGATTTTTCTTGGTTATACGTTGGAGTAAAAGGCTATCGGATTTGGAATGAAGAAGGTTATGAATTCTCGTCATGTTACTTTTGATGAGTCAGGTTGTTTAAGGAGAATAAAAGCTCATTGGATGTTCCAGATTTGGTTCATGGTGAATCAAAAGAGAAGGAAGTTATTTCCACATTTTGTCCAAGGAGTAGAGAGAGTAGAGTAGTTGGAAATGCCTATGGGAAGGATGCGGTTGATGTTACATCACATAGTCCACCTGGTGCCTCTAGTAGTGTTGGTGATGTGCATGATTCTAGAGAAGATTCAGTTCAAGGTGGAGTCGAAGGGAGTTTGGGTGATGGGATTGCTAGTCAGGTGGGTCGTCGTGCTATAAGGCCACTTGAAAGATATAAGGTTTGGAACTATCTTATCTTTTATGATAATTTGGACTATGCTCTTCATGTAGTCCAAGATGAGCTGATGGACTTTGATGACATATGAGTCGAGTGATAGCTCGAAATGGATTTGTGCTATGGAGAAAGAGATGAAATCATTGTTGAAGAATCAAACCTGCTATTTGGTTCCACTTTCTAAAGGAAACCGTGCTATCGGGTGCAAATGGATATATAAGGTGAAGGATGATGGGAGATAAAAAGCTAGGCTAGTGGCTAAGGGGTTTGCACAGAGGAAGGGGAAGGAGTGTGACGACATATTCACACCGGTTGTGCGCCATACTTCTATACAGATATTACTTTCTATAGTTCATATTCATGACTTGGAGTTAGAGCAATTGATATGAAAACAACATTCTTGCATTGAGAATTAGATGAAGACATCTACATGGAGCAACCGGAAGATTTTATTATGGGTGGTAAGTCAAATTTAGTTTGTAAGTTGAAGAAAATACTATATGGTTTAAAGAAATCACCTAGACAATGGTACAAGAGATTTGATCATTTTATGCCTGAACACGGTTTTGATAGTAGCATCAAGGATGCTTGGGTATATTTCATGAAATTGAAAAATAGTCGCTGGGTGTATTTACTCTTGTATTTGGACGACATACTCATTGCTTCTAAGGATAAAAGTGAAATCAACAAATTAAAACTGAGTTAGAAATCAAAGTTCCATATAAAGGATCTTAGAGAAGCAAGAGGGATATTGAACATGGAAATTGAAGGGGATCGAAAGCAATTTGAGTTGAAATTGAATCAGAGGAGTGCATTAAGAAAGTGCTTTGCCAGTTTAGCATGGAGAATGCAAAGGCGTCAATACACCTTTACCTTTGCACATGAAGCTTTCTAGTAAGACATCACCTATCTTGGAGAAAGAAAATTCTTATATGGCGAAGGTGCCATATGCTAGTGCGGATGGAAGTTTAAAGTATGTCGTGGTGTGTACAAGGCCCAATATTGCAAATGCTGTTGGGATAGTTAGTCAGTATATGCTAATTCGAGAAAATTGCATTGGGAAGCAGTGAAGCTTATATTGAGATACTTTAGAGGTACGTCATCTTATGGTCATGTTTTTGGCGGTAGTGATAGAATGATTTACAAGTTGGTTGATTATTGTGATTAGGACTACACCAATGATAGGGGTCGAAGAAAATCAACTTCCGGATACATCATCACACTTGGGGTTACAACCATAAGTTGGAGATCAGGATTGCAGACGGTAGTTGCTTTATCCACTACAGAGGCGGAGTTGATAGCTGCGGTAGTGGTGGCAAAGGAGGCACTTTATCTGAAGCGATTGTTGTGTCACTTGGGATTCGGGCATGATAGTGTTGATATTTGGTGTGATAGCCAGAGTGCTATGCACTTGGCAAAAAATTTGACGTTTAGCTCACGGATTAAGCATATCGAAGTGAAAGAGTCATTTCTAGTAGCCATGGATGAGGATAAGCAAGTATATCTTCGGAAAATGCACACAAAAGATAACGCGGCGAATATTTTCACTAAAGCATTTCTTGTTGGAAAGTTCGAGCATTGCTCGAATTGATTCACCTATTGAAGATCTAGGTGCCACATGGTGGCACAGTTGAGGAAGGAGCTTGTTGGAGATGAGGAAGAGTATCGGTGAGAGATTGAGGTTCTATCTTCTTGGTAAGTGCTAGTCTTTGGTGAGATAGGATTTGGATGTTTTAAACACTTTGTTGGCGGGTGAGGGATTTACCTGAGCTCATTAATGGGTGCATTGGGCGGTTGAAGGTAGATAAGTGATAGTTGGAGCTATCGGCTGTTATCGATGGTATGATGCCATTGGAGTTGGAGATGGATAAAGTGTCGAGGTAGAGTGTTGAATTTTGGCGACACTATATAGAGAATTTAAGGGGTCGGAAGTAGCTTGGTGATGGAGAAAACGGTTCGCAAATCGAATCTCAGAGGAGGCAGATATGACAAAGAAGGTGGAATGGAGCTGGAGCAACAACGATAGACGTCTGAGAGAAATGGACAGACGTCTTAGGCTTCAGCAAACCTGTTCTAAAGACCTATGGCAGACGTCTGCCACTTTTGATAGACATCTGAGGCTCCAGGGTGAATTTTCCCGAGATTTGACACAGATGTCTGAGGCATTTTGTCAGACGTCTGAGGCGACACCTGTCAGTTTTTCGAGACTTAACTCGGATATCTAATGCATTTTGTCAGATGTCTGAGGCGACTTATACCTATTTTTTAGCCTGGGCTTGATATGAAGATTTATGATGTTCGAAAGGGGCAATTCTGGAATTTTCCAAGGTTTTCTATTCTCATGTATAAGCTATTTTTGGGTTTCAGAGAGGAAGTGATCTACGCGACTGAAATGCGACTAATAGGGTTTTTAGCCTCCACCAGTTAGGGTTTTATGCAAAACCTAATTTCCTTCAATTCTCTTCTCCAAAAATCAATTCTATTACAATTATTATGATGATCATTTGTAATCAATCTCTTGTACTTTTCTCAATGATATCAATAAAAGCTCTCTCTCAAAGTGGATCTACACTAACAAGACGTTAGTGGAACCACTATATATCGATGTGTTGTTTATTTAGTTATTGCTTTGATTTCTATATTGCTTTTCTGGGGATTGTGATCGGATTTGGATTGGTTGAGATTAGATTGAGTTATTGATTGGTTGTTATTACACTTTTTACCAGATCTCGTTTTTCCGCTATACATTGTGGTTTTGGTTTGAGTGGGAGTTAGAATTTCCCATAATAGATACCGTATTAGGTCCATCGATTCTTGCTAAACCTGGCCTATCAACTTCCAGTCACCAGCCATGTTAGTCAGAGATTGCCCATAATATCTCACTGGAAGTAAAGCACAAGTTAACAAACAGATGGAATATGACATCGCATAGGATGCTACTTATAAAGTATAATACAATTTCTATTGAGTTCATCTTCAAGGCTTGGTTACACCTACGAGGCTTCATAATATTGTAGCAGCGATATTTATAAAAGTGGTGATTCATACAACCATGATTTCGGTCACCTCAAATCTCAGCTTAAACTTGGTTATACTGGTGCATTAGCTATATATCTAGGCATTTAAGATTCTATTCCATGCAATTTTGGAAATGATAAGTGCATAACCAAATTTTGGGTACTAGAACCCTGTACAGATCTAGTCATTTAGGCATTTAAGATTCTACTCATTAGAACCCTGTACAACGAGTACAAGTTGTGCCATTAATAATTGATCAATTACGTGTAGGAACAAAAGATGGTTAATCTAGTGCTCCAATGTATAAAAGACACAAGAAACTAGAAAAAAAAGTGTGCTTCAGAGATATCATCATATCAAATGTTCGAGTAAGTTTCCAGTTTTAGATCATCTTAAAACCCCACAACAACATAAAACATGAACAAATATTTAACTTTTCAAGCTGGAATTTTAATATATTACTTTTTGGTGTTTAGATATTCCATATGATTTTAGAAGTGAATTCAAGAATAGGGCAAGTACTTGAAATCTCTATCTATATATCATGTTAATTTTTGAAGTGTTGTAAGGTTTGAATATTGAAATTTTAACTGTTATAACTTTTGGCAAATGAACATTTCCATTCATATTTATAAATAGAGCACATATTTCAAAATTTTTACAGAAACCATTCATTATTAATTCTCTTACTTCTCTGTGCTATAAAACTAATCACCTGTGTGCTCTAAATCTAAAAAATATTGCAAGTTTACACTGAAATTCATATCTTTTAATTTGCATTTCAAAATGGATCAAAGTTTTTCATGTCCAAATCATTTTATACATGTTTTTCATCCTACACTTCACGCATACAATTTCAAATATGTTTTGGATATTTGTAAGATTGTTGTTATCCGTTTGATTAAACTATTTGGTTGAGCTTGTACTTCTTGAACGAGGAATAGATTGCATTGGTAGTAACTGTATCTCTATGTAAGAGATAGCATGCAACCGATGTGTTGAATCATCTGGAGAAAGGTTGTTGTTGAATATGCAAGTATATGATTTTTTTTCGATGATAATAAACATATATATATATATATATATATATATATATATATATATATATTCATCTAAATGTATTTGTTATTGTACTATTTTATTTTTCATATAACCAATAAATATTTTCTGAATAAAATAAATAACATAGAACTTAAATTCAAACAGATGTTTTATTCAAACAAATATTTATTGCAATTTTGAATAGTACCAATTTATGCTCTCACTATATATACAAAAATTTCAATTACAATACATATTCACTTTATACAACTTTCCTCACGACATATTGCTCATTCACTCGTATTTTATTTTCAACTCTATTTCAAATTGAATCCAGCATTTGAGCGATCTGCAAAATAAACACTGAAGCAGTAAAATTGAAAAAGAAATAATTTTTGCAGTGTAAAATAAAATGTATTTTAAAAATATTATTTACCCCAGTTATTTAAGTTGTTCGTCATCATATTTATTTTGAATTCATCATACACGAACAGCGTGTGACATGCACAGTGTATCACTGTACATGCCACAAGGCCGTACACACCGACATATAATTGATAAAAATGCAGGGACAGGTGAGCACAAGGTCAAGCCCAAATCAAAAGCCGGGTTCAACTCAAGTGAAATAAATATTAAGTCATGACATTGAACACAAGGTCAAACCCGAGCTTTAAGTTGGATTCAACTCAGTGCAATACAAAACTATAGGTCAAGATATATACAACACAACCTCGACCAAAAATTCGAATGTACACTTGAACCCAGACTGGTCAAAGAAACAAGTAATCCAGTCAAGCTACAACATGAACCAATGGCTAGATTCAAACAACAAAGTGCACCATAAATTGATACAAGACCTCAACATATGACAGTGACCAATGCAATCAATTGAGGCTACAAACCAGACTCAGACTCAAGTACAATGCAACAATACCAAGGTGAAGCCACCAATGGAACCTAACTCGAAGCAACGCAACAGTGACATGCATAAGTATGCAACAGAGAGATGCACAAAGTAATGTCAACATACACAGTGCAGAAGTGATGATCATCACAAAAAGGCACACAGACCAAATAAAGCAGTGGACACAAAGGCTACTACATGATGCAGCAAATCTTACATAAAACAAGACTTCATCAAGAAGCCAAGACCAGACTTCGAGTCAAGCCGTAGACAAGGAAACCAAGTAAACAAGTGAATGACAACATGCAACGGGTACATAATGTCAACCAGAAGATATATACAATTGCATCGAACCATAATGCATCAGATGTCCAGACCAAACTACGTGCAATGCAATAGTTGTTCAAAAATGCAAACCAAACGAGACTAAATAACATAGAGGCTCGAAGCATGCATATGGTCAGGAAAAATGAAGACAACAACATCGAGTATGCCAGACCTCATATATACTATGCACATGTCTCAATCAAATTCAGACAACATAAAGTATGAATGCAATGACCAAAGAACAACAACCATGAAGTCGAACAAAGCTTCATCAAGTATACGCGGCGAACAGAACATAAACGAGTGAAACCAGAGACAAGTTGAAAATACTACAGAGCATAACAAAGTCAAGTACCATTTTTGAACAAATACAAAGACGCCGAAGTCGTAGCATAAAGATCGAAGCCAAAAGTCAAGACGAAATGCCACAAAATCAAAGCCGTAATGACCAAGGAAAGCCAAAGTCAAAGCCGTGATAACCAAGATAATCAATCAAGCAAAAATATACGAATTGAACAAGTCAGACAAATCTCCAACATTCAATCAAAAATCCATGGCCGAGCTTAAACTAACAGTAGAATTCAAAAAAAAAATCCAAACGAATTTATAGGACTTCGAATCCTATTTAACTGTTAACATCATCGGTAGATAGTTCATCAAGTTCAACCAATCTAGTCAGTAAAGCAAAAGGCATAAATCACATACCATTAAAATCGAACTCGATCAAGAAGCAGCCAAAGCTAAATAACGAACAATCGATCAATAGAGCAACGCAAAAACGTCATTTGATTGATCTACTAAAGTCGGCGGTTTCTAATTTATCAAAAGCCCTAATTTTCGAGCAAAGGAAAAAAGGAATGAACGCCATTTTTTCCACAAGGAAAGAGATACTAGGTCGAAGAAATAAAAAGGAGAAGAGGGACATTTTTTATCACCTAATTTACTTATTGGGTCGGCATCTTATAATCTCTTTTGGGATTTAATTTAAAAAATTAGGGTTTTGATTTTTTAGTTGTTTTTTAATTTGTATTTTCTTTTTTAAACTTTTGTAATCTCTAGTCGTGTGACTAGGGGATGAACTACGTGGTGTAGCTCGAGAATTCACAACTCAGTGGCTGAATTGTGGCAGGGTTTTGAGCGTAGAGTTAGGTTAGTCGATAGCGTGCATCGCGAGTTTACGTGTGTAAGCATCCGACTACTTAATTTATAGTAGAAACAATGGGGGCAGCACGTAGGCACGGTTTTGCCGAAGCTGGGTAAATCTGTGTGTTCTATTTTCTTCTTTTAATATTCTGCTATTATCTGTGTTCCCATAATTCTGCTATATCTGTGTTTCAATTATTTTATATAAACTTCCGTAATAATTTTTATAATTAATAGTATCACCCTATTCACCCTCCCTCAAGGGTGAAATCGATCCTACAAATGGTATCAAAGCTAGAAACAAAAGCCATTTTTTTTAAAAAAATTGATTTTTTAAAAACCAATTTTTGTTTTAAAATTTTGAATTTTTAAAATGGCTTCTTTTAATAATGCTTTTGTTGAGGGTCAGTCCATAGTCAGACCACCAATATTCAATGGTGAATATGCTTACTGGAAAAATAGAATGAAAATTTTTCTGAAAACCATTGATGCTTGGAATATTATTGAGATAGGTTATAGAGCACCGACTATAGTGGTAAATAATCATGAAATAGATAAACCGATGGATCAATGGACAGATCTAGAAAATAGACTACAGAATGCTAATGCTAAAGCTATGAATTCTATTATTTTTTTCATTGGATCAAATTGAATTTAATCGTTTCACATTGTCTAGCTACGTAGGAAATATGGCACACACTCAAAATGACTCATGAAGTAACATCTCAAGTCAAAGAATCTTGCCTTATCATGCTGAGTAGCAAATACGAGAATTTTGCAATGGCCAAGGAAGAAAATGTCAAAGAGATCTACGGAAACTTTCCAATATCGTATACAAATCAAAAGCTCTTGGAAAATCATACACAAAACTGGAAATAATCCAAAAAATCCTCAGAGTCCTTCTACGAAGTTTTGAAGCGAAAGTTACAGCCATTCAAGAGTCGAAAGATTTGAAACAGATCAAAATTGAAGAACTCATCGGAAATCTCACAACTTATGAGCTAGAGATGAAATTCAAGGAAGAACGTGAAGAAGGTGATACTCGAAAGAAATCAATAGCTCTTAAAGGAACAACGAAAAGTAGTGATGATGATGATGGAGTAGTTGTGCTGGCGTTACTAACAAAAGGATTCAAAAAGTGGAACTGCAAATACAAAAATCTAGCTCTAGATCAACAATTGAAAAGCAGAATAGATAAAGCACTAGACAACTCAAACAAGCAAGAGATCATTTTCCACAAGTGCAATAAACCTGGCCACATCAAACCCAATTGTCCTCAGAATCGACACGGCTAAGAAAAGAAATAAAAAAGGAGAAGTTTTGCAGCTACGTGAAATAAAAGTGATGATGATAAAAGCACTAACAGTGAGAGTGAAAGAGCATATCTGTGCCTTCGAGGTGATATAAATGATAGCGATGATGATGAGCCAAGCGAGGTATCAAAAACTTACTTAGAATTACGTATATATTTCCACGTAGTAAATGGTTGTTTTGAAAGACTTAGGGAGAAATATGCTAAAATTGAATCACAAAGAGATACTTTGATAGATTTAAATATTGTCAATTGGTTAAAAACTATCAAAGCAAGATCCCTAAGTGTGATAAGTGTCCACTTGAAGAAGAGATTAAAAAATTAGAAATTAGAAACGAAAATTAAGTTACCTGAAAATGAAATTCTGATTATGAAAGAGATGAAAACACTAGAAGAGAAAATTCTGTTAAAAAGTGCACTCAATTATTGAACAAAAATGAATCTCTCAACACACAAGTCCAACAATTGTCTACAACTTTATAAAATTTTTCCAAAAGTGAAAAATCATTGAATATGCTATTAGGAAAAAAACTATTAATATTGTTAGACAAGGACTAAGGTATAATTAATCTGAATGTGCTAGAAATGTAATTAAACAAGTCAATTCCATGTGCACAATTTGTAGAAAATTCAAACACAATCAAAATAATTGTTGGTATAGACCCAAACACATGAAAACTATTTCAATTTGGGTTCCGAAAGGCAAGAATATTAAATCCCTCAAAGCTAAACAAATCTGGATGCCGAAAGGAACATATATAAATTGTTTTGGGTCTCCACAAACTCATTTTTCAAAATCCTCTACCACTAACAACCATGGACCTATAAAAACAAATAGATCGCAAAAATCTTCTCTCATGTATGTATAGTGGCATGCTAAGGAACAACAACAGTGTTATCTGGATTCTGGCTGTTCTAGAAACACAAAGGGTGACAAATCAATGTTCCTTAGCCTAGTATAAAGGTGGAGGAATCATAATGGGCAACAATGAAAAATTATCGGCAAAGGTAAAATAGGTAATGGTATATTTATCTTGAAATGTGATAATCTACACCATAATTTAATTTAATTCAGCCAGTTATTGTTGAAGAAATGAATGCGAATTTTGATTCTTACTGTGAAGACCCTCCTTTCATCCCACAGAAAGACGTTTCTTCAATATGAAAGAAAGGGATAGAAAAGAGGAAAGATAGGGAAGAAAGAACTATACAATATCAGAATCTTACAGCGGAACAAAAAAGTTATATTACATAACATAAGATATTACATGATAGTCATCATATATCAGGGTCATACAACTTAATACATAACACATCAGACAGTCATAAAGACCTATCTATCATACAATTCAAAAGACCTATCTATCATACAATTCAAAACACAACAGAGCTACAAACACAGCAGAATCACAATATCTATATAAGGTGAAGCCTCTTACTCGTAGTCTCCTCTAGAATTCATCAAAGCTACCTGAATCCCTTGGCTACTCATAAAAATTTGAGTACCCAAGAGTTTAAGAAAACACAAAATAAACTCTGGATCAGACATGAGTCTGGTGTGAGTAAACGAGTTAAAGTTGTTTAACTTTGAAAATCATTTGAAAAAAAGGTATCTCGTAAGACCATGCCACAAATAAACATGTCGGGTTTTTACCTTACGATAACCAAAACATTTGATAGGAAATCCAGTGATTTTATAATAGTTTCTAGGGTTTTCAAGTAAAATAGAAAATAGCTTGAATGCTTACTGTTCGTCGACGGAAATTCTATCGGTTTAGAAAACCGTCGAACGAATTTAAATTAAAAATAATAACCGCAAGCGCACGGTGTACGAATGTAGCACGTGGCGAATACAGGTCGCTCCGTAGGGAGTTGTTAGAGTTCTAAAAATCTATTCAATCAATTAACCAAAGGTTGAAGAGAATGTTAAACTAGAAAAGAAGAAAAACAAGCAAAAGAAAATTGACAAAAATATGAGTGTTAAGACAATTTAGAGGCAATTTCCACTCTCTAGATCACATAAATCAACAAAATGAATTATGATATCTCTTTTCTTGTCATTACTGAATTAGTCGATGTGCTTATCATAAGTATGGTATATTTGTGCTATTAATGAGCTCAATATAAACCATCAAACTATAACACAACCACTAATACACTTTTAAATCTCATAAAATATGACAACAAAGTTGAAAGCAAAATCTATTTTAAGCATGGCCTATTAACTATTAATTAGAAATATAAGCCATCAAATTTTAATTTCAACAATCACTTCTTTGCCATAATCATATGTAGATGAAGATGCAATTTGTGTTTTGTTTGTTTAAGCATAGCCTATTTGTTATAAACAACATAGACTATCAAATTCAAAGCTAAACAACATCATTAAACCACTTCAATCATTCTCATTAAGCACAAAATGAGAGCATAAACATCAAATTAAGTTGAAGCTACATGATTAGAGAGCTTCATTACGCCTAAATTGAAGGGGTTTAGCCTCTCATATTTTTTATCATATGAACAAATGTAGCTCGCAACATGAGAGAAAAAGAAAAGGAAATGAGAGCAAAGTGAAATGGAAAACTATTCTAATTGCATAAAGGAAATTCTACACTACTTGCATAAAAAGAAATGAACATGTAATTAAAAAGAAACAGTAATTAACATTGCATAAAAAAATGAATTACATAAGAGAAGAAATGGCTAACTAGCCATGGAAAGAGATTTGATTTATTTTCTAAACTAAAACTAACTAACTAAGAGGAGAGGGCTACATGAAACATAAGGGGTATTTATACAAGTTAGAAACCCTAATGCATATTATTGTGGAGTACCTAAAATGCCCTTGGAGGAAGTGTGGTGGCCAAGTTATCATTAGCTTTAATAATCCCCTACTTAAATGTACATGAAGCTTTAAATGTCTTTTAGCATGTGCATTAGCCTTTAATTTGTACATTAAGGTAGTGGGTAGGTGAGGTCCTCCATGTTCTTCACTTTGAATTATTTCCATCTTCATTTTTTTGTATCTTTTTTGTACATGCATATTCCTTCATGAAACCACTTGTAATTGATTTTAAATTCCTACAAAATAATATAGAAATTTTCCATTAAATTTTCTCAATTTGATATATGCACAAAACTGACCATTTTGCCCCTATATGAAGATGAATATGTGACAATTTGAAAACAATTTGAATTTGGTTTAAACAAGTAAAAATACCCAACATGATCATTTATTCAATTTAAATAGATTAAATATGGTGGTAAAAATATGCACATTTACGTGCACATCAAATACCCCCACACTTATCTTTCTATTCGTCCTCGAATAAAGAAAAACTAAGATAAATCTGTTTTCGTAGGGAGCACGATTGCATTGAGCGTATGCAACAAGCCGTTAAACCTCTTGGTGTCCCCAGTAGGACGAGTGTTGTCTCGTGAGGGTTTTCAGCGGATACTACCCACAAAATCCAAATGCAGGATGAAAATATTTACAAAATGTAAGATTTATTTACAAAGAGAATAATGCAAGTTTTTGAAATATTTACAAATGAAGGATTTATTTTTAAATTGACACAACTATGTTAAATATAGGTTTTTGTTATTATCTTGAAAATTTATGTCATTTACTCATCAATATTTCCAATAAAAACGAAGTTATCATAGCAAATAAACTATAGTTTTAACTCGTTGCTTTGGTTAATAACACAGTGTAACTATGAATGGATCCTTAGTTGATTATAAAAGTTTATCAAAGTGATATTTTCATTTCTTTTCAATAACAAATCAAATCAAATGAGTAAAAACAGTGCTAGGATTTCAATTGCTTGCTCTCTCATTATTTGCAAGAAAAATTACACACCTAGCTCAGGTAAACTGAGGCCATATATACCACCCATGCACTGCCTTTCGGACTTATGTGAGGGGAGTACAGAGCATGGCGAGTGCACACACTTTCGTGCATACACCTATCGACCATAGGTGGTTTTTATTAAGTCTATTTTTTTTACATGTGTTACATACCTGCATAACCGTGAGGACTTTTAAATGAGTATGAAAGCACATAATCAAAGATTCCAAGCAATTCACCCATGCATAACCGTGAGGACTTTTAAATGAGAGTGAATACTTTGGATGTTATTTATTTATTTTTTTATATTTTTTTAAGAGAGAGAGAGAGTTTTACAAAATCATCTTAGTACCATTTAACTTAGAAGACAGAAAAATGTTAATATCCTTTACTTTAAATTCACCACTTTTAAAACAAAGATTTTCAATTAGGATTTATTTCATAATTAACACTATGAATCTTCCTATACACTAGTTAAACCATTGTTATTTATAATACAACTTCATTTTTATTTTTGTTAAGATAAATATATTTTTAATAATTGCAATTTAATAAACTAAAACCATATATTTATCCTATAGTGTTTCTTTAAAAATAAATCAAAAACGCTAAAAAAAGAAAAATTCTTCTTTTTTTGGATTTTTTTTTTGAATTTTTGGAAGAAAAATGAAAAATCAAGAAGAAGATGAGTCTCCCCCCACACTTGATTTTGACTGTGTCCCCACAGTCTACCCAAGTGAAAGGAACGTTTATTATTATTTACACGAAAATGAAATGTATTTACACGAGATCAGAAAGTATATCGTCAAAAAATAAATGAAACGGTCTTCCAAAGACCAATTCATTTGTCTCGTCAAGTATGCGAGACACGGCTTAAGCTCGAAAAACCAAACCATAAAAGATTTCGAAGTTGAATGTTGATTTGGAAAAACGAATGTTGTTTTATGGAAAATTGAATGGGTTGTTTTGTTTTCGATGATTTTTGGGGTTGATAAAACAATTGATTGAAATTCAAGTTTATTTTCACTAAGTTGAAGTTCAAACTTATCATTGAAAACTTCTTTCAAATTATCGATTTCAAAGTCAAAATGGTGATCGAAATCTTCCCCATCATAATTTGATGACTCATTTTCGAAAAGTCCATAAAACTCGTATTTGTTAAAGTCATCTTGCTTCATTGGATTATCAACAACTTCATCGCATATATCCATTTCAAAATCCAAAGTTGTTGTATTCAAATTTTCAGAAAAAGGAAGATCGAAATTGAATCGAGTTTCTCACCCTCAAAAGAATTGAAATCCAACTCAACTACCGTCTTTTCAACAACTTCGTTAAGATCATCATTTTCAGTTTCAAAAGTTGTTGTTTGAAAATCATCGATTTGGGTAAATGATGGATTATCACTTGACTCGTCACACGTTAAAATTTGATTTTGTTTCTCACGAAAATTTTCCAATATTTTAATCAACAAATTCGTGTGATCATCATAAATTTCATTCATTTCCTCAACAAAGTCAAATTTACAATTATTAACTTGAAATTTTTCGATTTGGACTTGTTGAGTACAAGAATTGTCAATTTCGATAAATGGTAGATTATTATTTGATTCTTCGCAAGTTGAGAATTGATTATGATTTTTACGAATATTTTAGTATTTTTTAAGTAATAAATCCTCGTTATCCTTTTCCATTTGGTCAACAAAATCAAATTCATGATTATTAATATGAACATTTTCATTTTGAATTTGTTGATAACCAAAGTTTTCAATCGTAACATTACCGAAACAATTCCCGTTGTCAAAATTATTTGAAAATTGGTTCACATTTTCGTTTTGATTTTGAAATCCATTTTGAAACACGAAATTGAATTGGCATGGGTTACACTCGAAATCATTTGAATTTTGAAGTGAATTCAAATTTTGATAATTTTGAAAACTTTGATTCGAGTTATAGCACAAATATGAATTGCACCACTCATTTATCTCTTGATTTGTTGCGTAGAGAGTTCAAGTAACGACGAAATGCTATTTTCAAGAGTTGAGGGTTGACCATTATTTTAGAAATTTTGTGGTTCAAAATTCGAATCGTTTAAACAATAGTTATTATTGAAATATCCATAAGAATTTGAAGTGTAATTATGTGGATTATATTGATTTTCACAACTATTGTAAAATTCACGTAAGTGAGGAAACTCGGACATTTTCAAGAATTTTTTTTGGGTTTTTATTATAAAGGAAAAGTATTTACAAATAAAATTTATTTTTCAAAAGGGAAATTGATTTTTGTTTTTTTTTTGTTTTTCAATTCTTTTTTGTTTTTGAAAAGATTATATATTTATTTTTTTGGATTTTGTTTTTTCTAAACTTTTTTTTGGATTTTTGAAATTTCAAAGAAAAAGGATTTAAAAATTTCAAAGGAGAAGGAATATTTACAATTTTTTTTTAGTTTTGGATTTTGAAATTTTTTTTGTTTTTTTTTTTTTTAAATATGCATGAACTAATGCAACTAAATGAATGCAAGGGTTAATTACAAATGATTTATCCTAAGTTAACCCAAAATTGTATAATCACAAACTGTCTTAAATAAACAAGATAGTTCTCAGCCAGGTAATGGGCAGGATTTATCGGTGCACCACGAATCACCATAGCAATGCAGCCGAAGGTTTAAGTACTTTCAGAGGAGCAACCACAATAATATTTATGAATCACCGTAATATTTATAAATGGTTATTACTCCGCCGTAGCCTAGACACCAAGAAATTAAATTGTTCAAAGAAGACAATTTGTCAATATAAAGTTAAGTGTTATCGATGTCTAACCGTTATTATTAACAGATTCTAAGATGAAATGCAAAGCAGAAATTAAACGTGTATTAACAATGCAACTACGAATGAATTTTTGTTTTTTTAATGCAAATGCAAGCAACCAACAATATAATTCAAATAAAACTAGAAACGAAAGCAGAATTTTTTTTTATGAGCTAGCAAGCAGAGCAATTTATTTTGGCTAGCGAAGCAAAGCACGCAACTCTTCCTATCTGCTTGGGCAACCTGAAAATAAAAATAAGATATATATACAATTTTTTATGACGAAAATAAAACAAGACTAAAAGATAGCAAACAATTTTTTTTTCTTTTTTTAAGAAAATGATACTGAAAGAAACTATTTACAATTCAAAACAAAACCATACCAGAAAACTCAAAGCACGATTTTTTAAAAAAATAAAAGTGAGACACTTTAACAACAAAAAACAAAAAAAAGTTTAAAACAAACAAAACCAACTAAAATAACACAAAATGACAACAATTGAATTTCAAAAACAAACTCGGGCCGACCCTTAATATCCCAAGTTGTCTAACACAAATCAAACTACTTTAATTCAACACAAAATTCAGCTCAAATCCTTCATTTGTTACGCACAGAGAGTGGAAAAAAAGGAATCAAATCAAAATTTCTTTAAACATAAATCCAATTCGCGTTCAATTTTGAGCATTCGCGTTGGTGACCGTTGAATTTTAGGTCCATTGTCGAGATTGGTGAAGTCATGGTGAGGAACTAGTGCAACAAGAGTTCAGGTGAGGTTTTGAAATTCGGTGATGGTGGCTACAAAAGAGGAAGGGGGTTTTGGGATAGTTGCGATTTGGGTTCAGGTTGCTTCGTATTGGCCTCGTTTTGGGGAATTGGGTAATTGGGCGTTTCAGTTTGTACTATTAGTAGAAGCGGAAGGAGGAGCGGTTGGCAGTTGGAAATTGAGTGGTTCACGATTTGTAGTCGATTTTTATGGTTGCTGAAGCGTTGTCGATGGCTGATAAGAAACGACAATGGCAAGTCGAGGTGTTTGGAAGTGGTATCGAAGTGGAGGAATGAGGTTGGTTTGGATGTAGAGGATGATAGTTGACGTGGATTGTTGGCAATTTTGCGGTAGAGGGCAGAGGGAAGGAAGTGTGGTAGTTTGACGTCAGTGATCAGATGGGGTGAAATACGGAATGTCGGTAGCGATGATGTGGTTGGAAATTTGGTGTGGATCTGCAGTTGTATGGTTTAGGAGAAGAATTTGCTGTAGAGGGGCAATTCTTGTTGTGATAGTGGTAGCAACAGGCAGTGTTGTAAGTGGGGAAGTTTGATGAGGAGGTGGGTGAATGACAGGGGGATGTTGAGAGGGTGTAACTGGATGTGAATGGTATATGAATTGAACTTATGGTTGTATTTGTTTGTAGGTGATGATATGTTGTTGTTGATGGATGATGAATGCAGAGGCAAGGAGAAATACTAGTTAGATGTAGGTGATAGGCAGGGGATGTTGGAGAAGGTAGTGGTTTGGTGGATTGTGCCATTGACTGTTGATGGTGGGTTAGTGTTATGGTCAGCAGTTTGGAGGGGTGTTGGCAGTAAAGGTAGCAGGCATTGTGTTTGTATGTAGTGATGTTTGGTTTCGTTTTGGAATTGATGATGGATAACTGTGGTCAGTAGTGGCAGAAATGGTGGAAGTATATACAATGTGAATGTGAATGTTGTGAGTGGAAATGTTGTTCGAGGAGATGAAGTTGATGATAATGATGTAACAGTGGCAGGTATGTGGATGTTTGGTGAGGTTGAGTAATGGTCAGAAGAGTTGACAAAATTGTTGCAGTGGCAAGTGTTTGAAGTGAGGAAAGGCAGTAGTGTGATAGACAGCAGGGTGATGAAGTGAAGTAGTGGAATGACTGGTGAGATGTGGTGGTGCAGTTTAGACAGAAGGCAGTGGTTTTCACAGAGCAGTGTGATTTGGAGTGTTCAGTTGAAGGCTGCAAGTTGAAATTGAAGAGAAATGTAAAGGCAGGGGAAAGGAGGGTATGTGCAAGAAGATGAATGTGCACAAGCACAATGCTGGCTGTGAGCAGTAACAGAGAGGGAGTGAGTGAATATTTTTGAAAAACAGTGAATAAAAGCAATGTACAACAGAAAATACAGTAAATGTAAACTGTAAATAAAGTGAAATAATTTTTTTTTTGAAATTGTGTATGTTCTTTTTTTTCTTTTCTTTTTTAATACGAAAATGCAAAACAAACAAGAACACAAACAAATGCACAAAAAAATCAAACAAATACACAATTTTTTTTTAAATAAGCTAACACACACACAAAATAAAATCACACAAAAAACAAACAAAAATAATTCGAAGAATAGAAAATTAAAATCAAAACAATTCCCCGGCAACGGCGCCAAAAACTTGTTCGTCGACGGAAATTCTATCGGTTTAGAAAACCGTCGAACGAATGTAAATTAAAAATAATAACCGCAAGCGCACGGTGTACGAATGTAGCACGTGGCGAATATGGGTCGATCCGCAGGGAGTTTTTAGAATTTTAAAAATCTATTCAATCAAATTAAACCAAGGTTGAAGAGAATGTCAAACTAGAAAAGAAGAAAAACAAGCAAAAGAAAATTGATAAAAATATGAGTGTTAAGACAACTTAGAGGCAATTTCCACTCTCTGGATCACATAAATCAACAAAATAAAGTTATGATCTCTCTTTTCTTGTCATTAGTGAATTAGTTGATGTGCTTATCATAAGTATGGTATATTTGTGCTATTAATTAGCTCAATATAAACCATCAAACTATAACACAACCACTAATACACTTTTAAATCTCATAAAATATGACAACAAAGTTGAAAGCAAAATCTATTTTAAGCATGACCTATTAAATATTAATTAGAAATATAAGCCATCAAATTTTAATTTCAAAAATCACTTCTTTGCCATAATCATATGTAGATGAAGAGGCAATTTGTGTTTTGTTTGTTTAAGCATAGCCTATTTGTTATAAACAACATAGACTATCAAATTCAAAGCTAAATAACATCACTAAACCACTTCAATCATTCTCATTAAGCACAAAAAGAGAGCATAAACATCAAATTAAGTTGAAGCTACATGATTAGAGAGCTTCATTATCCCTAAATTGAAGGGGTTTAGCCTCTCATATTTATTATCATATGAACAAATGTAGCTTGCAACATTAGAGAAAAAGTAGAGGAAAAGAGAGCAAAGTGAAATGGAAAACTATTCTAATTGTATAAAAGAAAATCCACACTACTTACATAAAAAGAAATGAACATGTAATTAAAAAGAAACAATAATTAACATTGCATAAAAAAAGAATTACATAAGAGAAGAAATGGCTAAGTAGCCATGGAAAGAAAGAGAGATTTGATTTATTTTCTAAACTAAAACTAACTAACTAAGAGGAGAGGGCTACATGACACATAAGGGGTATTTATACAAGTTAGAAACCCTAATGCATATTTTTAGGGAGTACCCAAAATGCCCTTAGAGGAGTGTGGTGCCCAAGTTATCATTAGCTTTAATAATCCCTCACTTAAATGTACATGAAGCTTTAAATGTCTTTTAGCATGTGCATTAGCCTTTAATTTGTACATTAAGGTAGTGGATAGGTGGGGTCCTCCATGTTCTTCACTTTGAATTATTTCCATCTTCATTCTTCTATATCTTCTTTGTACATGCATATTCCTTCATGAAACCACTTGTAATTGAGTTTAAATTCCTACAAAATAATATAGAAATTTCCCATTAAATTTTCTCAATTTGATATATGCACAAAAATGACCATTTTGCCCCTATATGAAGATGATTATGTGACAATTTGAAAACAATTTGAATTTGGTTTTAACAAGTAAAAATACCCAATATGATCATTTATTCAATTTAAATAGATTAAATATGGTGGTAAAAATATGCATATTTACGTGCACATCACTTTCAACTCACGTTCCAACATAGTTGGGCACAATCAAAACGTACGGCACTTATTAGAGATTAGATTCCACACAATGGCAGGGCTACTGGGGTACCGTCCATCACAGTACCTAGTCTATATCAAAGTACCGAAGATCCACATTGATCCCTTACAACACAAGGCCATAACTACCCCTTACTAGATAATCCTGAATAAGACAACCCCGCAGTTGGTGCGGCCAACCGCCCACTAAGCCGAATAAAAGGGACCTCTAGACAGGGGAAAATATCATCCTACTTGGGTGCTACCCACTTAGCCTTGCTGCACCTCCCCTGTTTTAGCCATTCCCAGTTGATGAGGCTTGAGGCTATGATTACCTTTTTAAAGCACAAATCGTGGAATGCTCACCATCCTCCCATGACGATGTTCTAAAAGCATTCATCCATACAAGTCCGTTCCGGGTTCGAACGAAACCGAAGGCACTATCTCCGTTACACTCGTTTGGGAATCACCCTCAGAGTAAACAACAAATAGCCCTTGCACTCTTAATCTTCATCTCGATCGAAGGCACTATCCATGTTATACTCGTTATGGAATCACCCTCAGAATTAACAAAAATTGACCTTCCACTTTGAATTCTTCATCCTGGTCCTCACTTGAGATTTCACGACCTAGCGTTTAATTTGGATCGATGTGGTTTTCGGATATCCAATTTGGAATCCAATCCCGGTCTCGTCGAAATCCAAAACGCCGTCTTAAGGTCCAAGTTATTTAAGTTTAAACAATTCAATTTATATTTCGAATAACATATTTACACAGCAATATAACACAGATATATAATCTATATTATCACAGTACAACCATAGCATTTCATATCATAGAACACCATATATCAGAGATATCAAACAATTAAGGCATTCGATATAATCCAATCATCCATAAGCAAGATTAATAAGTTATACAATTCCTAATTAATTTAATAAATTAAGTTAATTATTTTAATTCTTTTAAATCCTTCTTACTTCACATTAATTAATTACAAACCACTATTATACAATTAATGAAATTAATTAGTCATCCTTTAACCATTCACATTAATTAATTAACCTTTAATTACTCACATTAATTAATCATACCATAATTAATTACATTAATCAATGATCCTTAATTAATTACATTAATTAATTATCCTTTAATCACTTACATAATTAATTATCTTTTAATTAATCACATTCATTAATTATCCTTAAATTAATCACATTAAGTAATTAACTAGCCTATAATTACTTACATTAATTAACCTTTAATTAATTTCATTGAGTAATAACTATCCTCGAATTACTTATACTAAGTTATTATACTTGATTAATTACATTAAGTAATTATGCTTAATTAGTTACCTTAAGTGATTATCCTTAAATAATTAAACTAATTAATTATCTTAATTTAATTACATTAATTAATTATCCTTAATTAATTAAGTAAATATACTTTAGTTACTTTTATTAATAAGACCTTAATTAATTAAGATAAACCATATACCTTAATTAAACGCTTACTTATCATTAAATTAGATGCTTGAAAACAATTCATACAAAAGCATCTGAGAACTTTTTGAAATATTAAAGTTAAATTCTCTTACTTTAATCACATCTTAATTACCTCAATAAATCACATTTGCAAAACATTTAGAAATTAATTACATAATTAACCTACTATATAATTACTTTTAAACAAACAATTTTAAACATTTTAAATCTTTGAAAACTTGTTTAAAACTTGTTAATACTTTGGTTTGAAAACTTGGTAACATCACTTTTGAAAACCTATTTATTTTAATAGACTTTAAAAACTTGTTCACATTAGTATACTTTAAACCTTGGTTTAATAAATTAGCTTTAAAACCTAGTTAATTTATATTGAAAACTTGATTAACTAGTTTTACCTTTGCTTTAAAACCCGATCAAGTTTTCATATAAACATCTGGACATAATTTTATTTAGTTTTTTTTTATAAAACTTGTACATTTTCTTGTTTTTAAAACAAGTTAAACTACAAAAGAAATCCCGTGCCTATCATCAGAAAACCCGACCAAAAACCCAAGCCACTCGCAAGCTACTCACGAACTCACTTACTTCGAGACAACCTCCACTGGTCATCGAGCCTGACTCGAGCAAAAAGCTTCTTCCCCAAACCTTTCAAACAACATCAGATACAAACGTGCACGTGTGCACATGCACGTCGATCTGATTGTCTCCGACACCTCGCCAAGACCCTCGCAAGTCGACGATGACCCTCATGAAAGCTACGACCAATCAGTTCCGTCGATCTTGCCTGAAATCAAAATCGAGCCACTTCGACACAACTTGGAACCCAATCCACCGACCAAAATCAGCTCGCTCCGACGATCCCTTCCACCGGAACCCATGCCGCCTCGTCTAGAGTATCATCACCACCCTACGCATCAATCCCTTCACATGCGATCGACCACGATGCACTCTAAATGGCATAGGAACCTCGACAACCTCATCGTCCAAAACAGCACCACAAACCCTAATCTGCCGTCGCCCGGCTACCATAGCCACCTATAAATCCTCCAAGCATTTTCCTCTGACCATCAACACCTGGGAAACCTTCAGCCTCGAGTTCTACGAACATCTCCTCGCCGTTCGTCGGAAATCGACGAATAACCCAAAACCGATCAAGCCGAGATATCTCCCTATTTACAATCTTAAAAATCTTGAATTGATTATCAAAATTCATAATTTTGCAATACGAATCGAGTGGTAAAATCCAAACTTGATTTCCAGACATTCAATTTTTGACTTGTACTTGATTATTACTGTAATTTCCTAATCTTGAAATAATTACTAAATTTAGATATTTGAAATTATTTTTAAAACTGATATTACATTGTTATATAAATCATAGCCTAAAATTTGATTACATGGGGAGATATGAATTTTCTAACGAATTTGTCCCTATAATATAAATAGTGGAGTGTACAGATACATATACACAAACATTGCACAAGCATCTCATATTCATATACATGCATTCACATTTATATACTCATACAACATTATTTACTACATCACTATTAAATTTCATCACATTCATCAAATTGTACCACCAGATTTAAGCCTTAAATTTTTTTTACTCACCAGATATGTAGAAACAAAGAATAGTTTCTGTTCTTTGATCTGGAACTGATATTTTGAGATGATCTGAAGCTGATCTTTGAATTTGGTTGAGGTAATTTGAATCTTCTTGTTTGCTTAGATTGAAAACTTGAGATAGTTGTTGTTGTTGTTGCAGGTTTGATTTTATTTTTAAAAGATGAAAGAAAAAGAAGGACGAGAAAAGAGAAAGAATAAGCCTGGTTCTTCAATTCAATTTTATGTATATATTTACATATATTTTAATTCAATTTTAAGAGAACTTACTTGCCACTTGTTAATTTTCATGTTACTAAGTTTACACATGTATTTTACATGTTATTATTGTCTTACAAATGTCTTAAACCCTTTATTAAATATATTTTTCTTAATTACTTATGTTATATAAATTATATAATATGTTTATATATGTATGTTTTTAAATCTTTATATATTTACAAACTATATTTAGTTCATGAGTATTTTAAAAAGAAAGAATATTAAACCTTTTATTAATTTTATTTAAATTTTAAACTTAAGTTATTATAGTTTTAAATAAATGAATATTTATCTTATGTTTTAAATAACCTTTTTGAAAATTGTTACATTAAATTCAAACCATGTATAACTTAAAAGAAAGTATATAAGAGCAAAAGAAATGAACCTTATTTTAAACTTAAGCTATTTTACTTTTTAAACTAATAAATATTTATTTTTAGTGTTTTGAAAATGCACAATTTAATTTTAAATAACCTTTGAAAATCATTATATTAAATTGAAAACAAAAACTTCCTATTCACAATGTGTATATATATACATTAAAATTAGAAACATTTTTATTAGCTTTGAAAAGATAAATATTTCCAATTCAAATTATTATAAATGAAGATTATAAAATTGCTATTGCCAAAATTCTGGGTCATCACACTTACTTATTCAAAATTGTTGGCCAATTATATTCTTATGCCGAGAACACTTTAAAAAACTCTTGAGTCGTTGAACTACTTCATATAGATTAGTTTGGATTAATGATGGTGTTTTATTGGTTGATGATAATACATTTGGCTATTTTATGGCTGACTCTATGTTCACGGTTTTTGTTTATTGGCACGGCTTCAATTAAAATCCAAAAGAATTTCATTTAAAAGTTGTAAAAAGGATTTCAAGAAATTATTGCAACTTCACAATCTGGTCTATGACTTTCATCTAATGATAATTTTGAGTCAAAGGGAAATTCAGATGCAGATTACACTAGTAATCAAGTTGATAGAAAAATTACTAGTGGAACGTGATTTATGTTGAGATATATAGCAGTTGCATCATTTTCAAAGAAAATATCTGCATAATTTTCACTTGAAATAATTTTCAAATAGCAGACATTTTTCTAAACCCCTTCCAGAAAATCATTTTATTGACCTTGTTTCAGATTAGTCATTTTAGAAAATTTGATGTATAATTATTTTTGGATTTGATTTTAAATGACTACATTAACTAATATGACTCCCTAATGATTATCGAAAAGATAAATAGTGATTGAAAAAGTGATGAATGTTGATACTAGTCATATATTATAACTTGAGACAGTACAATTAGTAAATTTCTTTAGAAATTTAAACAAGAGTTATAAAAACTTTTTGTTGGTAAAAATTCCATGACCATCTCTAATTCTATCATATTTCTATCAACCATCACTCATCAAAATCCAATATAGTATGTCAATATGTGGTATTTTAAACGTGAAATTATTTGTTTTTGATTTCATTATATTTTTAACAAATAAAAACATCCAAAGTACTCACTCTCATTTTAAAGTCCTAACGGTTATGCATGGGTGAATTACTTGAAATTTTTGATTATGTGCTTCCTTACTCATTTAAAAGTCCCCACTGTGATGCGTGTATGGAACACATATCAAAATTGATTGATTAAATAGACAAATTAATTCTAATCCCATTTAAAAGTCCTCACGGTTATGCGTGGTTAGAAGATACTTAAATTCGTCTTTTTTATAAAAGTTGGAAACACTACTAATCTCATTTAAAAGTCATAACGGTTATGCATGGTTAGTAGATATTCAAACTTCTGATATAAATATACCATAAGTAGACACGACTATATGGTTTTGTATACTAACATCATCCCTATTCTGAAGTGGAATATGCGTCAAACAGAGTATTTATGTTTTTTTTTTATTTTTATAGAAATTTAATATTCATACTCGATTGAGTTTTAATGTTGTATTAATGTCTATCACTTAATCTCTATTTCTCTAACACTATTACTCTTTTGCTGATAACAAAAGGGGAGAGAAAAGTTAAGATTTTGACAAATAAAGGTCAATTATTATATTTTCTATTTTCTATTTTCTATTTGCATCTAAGTTCATTTAAATATTTTTATTTATTTTCAAGCATATATGAAAGGGGAGTTTTAGTTGTAGAGAGGGAGCATTCAAATAGGGGGAGCAAATTGAATGACCAAATACATTTAATAAATTCAAAATCTTAAATTCTGTTTGTTATCATCAAAAGGGGCAGATTGTTGAATATGCAAGTATATGATTTTTGTTCGATGATAATAAACATACAAATATATTAATTTAATTGTATTTGTTATTGTACTATTTGATTTTTCACATAACTAATAAATATTTGCTGAATAAAATAAATAACACAGAATTTAAATTCACACAGATATTTTACTTAAACAAATATTTATTACAATTTTGAGTAGTAAAAATTTGTGCTCTCGCTATATATATAAAATTTCAATTTCAATACATATTCAATTTATACAACTGTCCTCACTACATATCGCTCATTCACTCGTATTTCATCTTCAACTCTATTCCAGATTTAATCCAGCATTTGTGCGATCTGCAAAATAAACACTGAAGCAGTAAGATTGAAAAAGAAATAATTTTTGCAGTGTAAAATAAAATATATTTTGAAAATATTATTTTCCTCGGTTATTTGGGTTGTTCGTCATCATACTTATTTTGAATTCATCATACACAAACAGCGTGTGACATGCACAGTGTATCAATGTACATGCCACAAGGCCGCGCACACCAATATACACTTGATAAAAATGCAGGGACGTGTGAGCACAGGGTCAAACCCAAATCAAAAGTCGGGTTCAACTCAAGTGAAATAAATATTAAGCCATGATATTAAGCACAAGGTCAAACCCGAGCTTTAAGCTTGATTCAACTCAGGTGCAATACAAAATAAGGGTCAAGATACATGCAACACAGCCTCGACCAAAAATTCAAATGTACACTTGAACCCAGGCTGGCCAGAGAAACAAGTAATCAAGTCAAGCTACAACATGAACCAATGGCCAGAATCAAACAACAAAGTGCACCATAAATTGATACAAGACTTCAACATATGACAGTGACCAACGCAATCAATTTAGGCTATAAACCAGATTCAGACTCAAATACAATGCAACAATACCAAAGTCAAGCTACCAATGGAACCTGACTCGAAGATACACAACAGTGACATGCACAGGTATGCAACAGAGAGATGCATAAAGTAACGTCAACATATACAGTGCAAAAGTGATGATCATCACAAAAAGGAAAACATACCAAATAAAGCAATGGATACAAAGGCTACTACATGATGCAGCAAATCGTACATAAAACAAGACTGCATCAAGAAGTCAAGACAAGACTTCGAGTCCAACGGTGGACAGGGAAACCAAGTACACAAGTGAATGACAACATGCAACATGTACATAATGTCAACCAGAAGACATATACAAGTGCATCGAACCACAATGCATCAGATGTCCAGACCGAACTATGTGCAATGCAACAGTAGTTTGAAAATGCAAACCAAATTGGATTAAATAAAACAAAGGCTCGAAGCATGCATATGGTCAGGCAAAATGAAGACAACAACATCGAGTATGCCAGGCCTCATATATACTATGCGCATGTCTCAACTCAAATTCAAACAACATAAAGAATGAATGCAATGACTAGAGAACAACAACCATGAAGCCGAACAAAGCTTCATCAAGTATACATGGTGAACATAACAAACCAGGGACAATAGCATTAGGTTGAAAATACTACAGAGCATAACAAAGTCAAGTAGCAGTTTTGAAAAAAGACAGAGAAGCCGAAGTCATAGCATAAAGATCGGAACCAAAAGTCAAGATTAAATGCCACAAAATCCATGCCGTAATGACCAAGGAAAGCCAAAGTCAAAGTCGCGATAACCAAGATAATCAAGCAAGCAAAAATATACGAATTGAACAAGTCAGAGAAATCTCCATATTCAATCAAAAATCAGTGGCCGAGCTTAAACTAATAGAAGATGTGATATCTTTGAATTTCAAGGAATTTAAAATGTGATAATCTCTTAATTAAATTATTTAAAATTGATAAAATTGTTACTTTTAAATATAGATAACCAAAAATAATTAATGTGATGTTTTTAAATTTAGAGATAGATTGATTTTAAATAGAATAATTATTTAAATTATGTTATTTTATAAATTTGATTTTAAATATACTTATTATTTTCAAAATTTAATAAGTATTGTCAAATAAATTTTAATAGATTTAATATTTCTAGATTTAATAAGTGGTTGTTTAAATAAATATAGATATATTTGATTTGATTTTAAATTGAACTTTAAATTGAATTTGGATTTGAAATTTGAATTTAAACTTGAAATTTAAAAAGAATTTACATCTTGAAAATTATTTTGGACATAAAAGAATATATGAATAAAGTTTTTATTTTAAAATTATATTTGTTTTATAATAATTTAAAACAAAAGAATTTTTATTTATATAAATTTGGAAAATATTTATTTAATAGTAAATAAATGGAAAAGCATTTAAATTGGCATGTAAAAATGGATTTAATAATTTTACAGGATTTTATTTAGAATCCAATTGGTTATTATCTTATTTTCTTTTAAAAGTTTTATTTTTATAAAATAAGAAAAAGCATTTATTAATTAATAAGGTATTTATTAATTAGGAAAAATTAATTATAAAGGCTTTAAAATCTTTTAAAAATAATTTTAAAATAAGAAATGACAAGTGTTTAATTATGAGAACATATTGAATACATGTGTTAAGAATTAAACTATGGGTTGTGACTAATGTAACAGAATTAACCATGAGTCCCTTGTTTTTCTTTTCTTTACAATTTTGATAAACCATAAATTATAAAATATAAAACTCCCATTCCTTTCTTCATCCTTTTTCTTATTCTTTTCAATTCAAATCAAGTAATCAATGGCCACAACCTGAAAATGTTTCCTCAAGAAAAACTCAACCTGTAAAAAAAAAAAGTAAGTAACAATTCCTCAAATCAAAAATTTAAATCCTGCAACCATTTTTCAACTCAAAAATCAAAACCAGAAATCCTTTTGGGCAAAACCTGTTATCCTCTCCTCTGAAAGAACTTTCAAGTCTGTTACTTCCTCAAATCCAAGCCTGTAACTTCCTTTTTCAACCAGAAGTGAATCAAAGTTTGTAATCTTCTCAACAACAACCTGTAAAAGCATTTTTACTCAAATCTAAAGTTCAACTAAACCTGTTACCTCTCTGAAATATTTTTTCAAAGCCTGTAGCATTTTTCAATCTGCAACCTGGGATCAAAGCCTTGGTCATAGAATCATCATGTTTCATTTCTGATAGCATTCCAGTTTCTAAAGAATCAAGCATTTCAGTCTTAATGTTTCAAGCTAGACAAGTTTTAGAAAATCAAAACAACAACATGCAGTTTTCAAATTTTCAAAAGGGTTTCAGTTTCAATCAAGTTCAAGCTATCTGCATTTTTAAAATGGTGAGTTAACATTTAAATTTAAAACTTAAGTAGATTAATAATTGTTGCTTGAGTAATTATTGTGATGATGTTGCCTGCATGTGTATATAGGAGTATAAAATTTGTGAATATAAATGCATTTGAATATGCATGTCCGATGTCTGTGCTTCTCTATTCTTATTAGATTACAGAGATTTTAAAATGAACCAAATTTCAAAACTTCCCATCTAATCTCTTTGAAGCTTTGAGTTTCAAACAAATCAGTTTCGTTTAAACACCATCTAGATTTTGAAAACAAGTTTAAGTATTTTAAGTTCGGAAATTTCCTGTAAACAAGAAAATACAGTTGAAAACTTAAATAATGTGATAAATCAAATGTTTTATTATATTGATTCATGTATATATCTTGAATCATCTTTGAAAGTTATGATTTTTAAAATAAAAATCCAAATTTTAAATATTGAATTGAATGTAAATTTTAGGATTGTCTGAAAAATGGGTTTTGGGTGATTTTTGGAGGCTGGAGCATTTGGGGTGGTCGGGAATATTGCTGGACGTGGAGGAGGTAATGGGGGTTCAGGCAAAAATGCTAGGAGGGTTTATCACCTCATGTGGCGTCGACGGTGGTCGAGTAAAGTTTTTAACCCTAGTTTTTGTCTAGTTTGTGTAAGGACCCGATTCTTCGTCTTCCGAAAACTGACATCAATACGTTCACTGTATCAACTGCCGAGTAATCGGTTGTCGAAAAACCGAACACTTAGGGCTTTAAGAAGAAGAAAGAGAGAAAAGAAGAGGGAAAGGATAGAAAAATAGAGAGGAAAGAAAATAGAAAATAGTACGGAACAGAAAGAAAACAACAGAACAATAACAGAATCTCACAATTCACAGCGGAACAACATATAATAGATAAATGAATAATCTTTAAACAAAGAACTATATCAGTTATTACATTACATCACATTACATTACATCATATCATCAGAGTGTACAACAACAACAATATCAAACAGCGGAAAAGAAATACTATATACTAGTAATACGTCATGCCACCCAGCTTGCCTCCAGCAACTCCAGAATTCCAGAATATCCTGATAAACCTTAACTCTTGACTGCCCGTGTGGAAATTGGTGGGCACCCAGAGTTTAGGAAGGAAAAAAATAAACTCCGAGTCAGTCATGTGACTGGTGTGAGAACTCAAAACAGTTTATTTATCTTTAAAATCAAAATAGAGGAATATTTTTAAAGTCAATTCGCAATGCTTTTTAAAAATGAGACTACCATAAGGCCTCCCGCACACACAAACGATGCAAACGCAGAATCAGAGGAGATTTCTCCTTATGATAGTCAAAGATGCTTGATACGCATTTAAAAGAACATTTTATATTATTACTACTGCATAGTGTAGGAAAAATTTATTTCGAAAGTAGAATATAAATCTTAGCCAGCATAGACATTTCGAACTATGCCTACTATAGCTACCATCCAAACAGTGGGGCGCCACCATAAGTGAATGATAGGTTCTACAACTAATACCGTACAAGATCGTATTGTTTCTTTGGATTTCCAACGAATGATCAGGCCAAGGAACTTCCCATTGCCACATGAGAATGCCTCTGGAAGGACATCCCCGAGAACCAAACCGGATCTCTACCAACACAAGGCCGGGTTACCCCTAACTGAGTAACAACTGACCGAGTATGCCATCCCCCGGTCCTTTGGGACCTTTAACCGAGCGCTCGTAATCAATTCACACAATCATAAAGTGTTTTCAACATGAGTAAGTATCTGGGCTCCATACCATGATACCACCCTTTTCCAGAAGGAAATGCACATACCCTAAAGGGCGCTACCCCTCATAACCTTGCCGCATCTTTCCTGTTTTGACCATTCCCGAGGTGTGAGGCTCGACGAAGTCACGTCCACAAAAACATACTTTATACAAAAGCCATGCTTTGGGTCAACAAATGATCATAAAAACGATCACCAGGATAGACGATCAAATAAATGATCCTATCACAAATAATCAACACAATGATCATTTCACAGCAACACTCAGCATGTCACATTACCAAATGGGAATATATCGCTGATAACCTTCAACTACATAACCTCTGAGCTCGTACGTCTCAGAGAAGGGTGTTAAGCTAAAAGAATAAATTCTCCGCCACCAAAAGAAATATATTTGAAAGAAATCTGCTTTATATCTCAATTTGTAATGTCAGACATACAATCCATACAAGTCTGTTCCGGGATCGAACAAAACCGAAGGCACTTACAAAGAAGTCCTTGCAATCCGGATATCCACAATCCTGATCGGATTCCCCATCACATATGGAGAACTCTATACCGGAGCAACTCGGTGCAGAGTCAATCGACAGGTCATCCTATCACTCTCGCAAATACCCGGTCTACAACACCGGTCATCAATGCTATCCATTACGTCGTATCACTATTCGGAATGGGTAATCCGAATAACGAGCGCAATAATTTAAAAATAAGTGTAGCATTCAAATTCAAGCAAATCACAACAAATACCTTTCAAAGGTAAATATTGATAGTCGGTTATTGAACTATCAATGGATATGCACACATCACCAGATTCCAAATAATTTTCCAAATTATTTATTTTCCAAAAATATCTTTACAAGGTATATAATTTCAATATGTCAAAAATAAATCAATATTTATTTTTAAACAAATTCCCTTTTCATTTATAAATTCCATAGTGAATTTATATTTCACAATATCTACTGATATACGATTTCAATTATTCATTTTCAATTTATCTTCAAAAAGATAAATTCTCAAAATATTCACTTTATATTGGAAAACATTTCCATGCTTACTTATTAAGTAATTCCCAATCCATTTATTTTCTACACTTGGAAAATATTCAATATACTTAAATCGAAATTAAGTATATATTTCATTCTTTAAGGAAATCATTCTCTTAACCATATTTATTTGGGTCAAAACGAATGTTACGTAAAACATCGTTACGACAACCCAAAATCACTAGTATAGGGATTCGAAATTAAAATAGATATATAAATCCCAATACTATACAAAACATTTCCTTTCGGAAATCATTTACTATAACAATAGTGCTATAGTCCACCATTTCCTTTTATTTCTCGAAAACGTCTATTTCAACAATGAATGTTGAAATCTATGGTTTCAAATCTTAACACCTTTTGAAAACATCGTTAGATCGTTTTAATTCTATTTAAAACATCACATTCAAACATTTTCTTTAACATATTATTCACTATTCAAAAACGTGAATATACTACGTTAACCAATTTCATCATTTCTATACGTTTCATTTTAAAGGATTATTCACTGTCTAAAACGTGAATATAACTTCATAAATAAGTTATAAAAATTAACTTATCAAAATAAGTCGTTGCGAATTTATAAAACAATGTTTATAAATTCCTTTATTACCCTATATTCAATTCATAACTCAATTATATACCAAAGGTTCATATTATAAGTTAAATACTTATAATTTATTTGTTTGCAAAATCGTTCCTTTGAACTTCATAATTATAAATCTTATAACTTATAAGATTCAATTATTTATCCAAAACCATTCTTTTAATAACTTTATAAATTTTATAAACCCACTGCTTATAAAATTCCATTTATAACTTCACCGTTTATAATTCTATGAATTTCATTCATTTATGAAATTCATTTACAATTCATTCTAACACTTATAAAAACTCGTTTTATAATCCAAAATATTCTAATTTATAAATATCCATTTTATAAATCTTTTATACAAATCAATTTGTATTATTATTCTAAAACGTCTTTAAACTTCTTTATAATTTCATCCTTTTGATTTATAAAATAATCAAATTTTATAAATCCTATATTTAAACTTTTTACAATAAATTCAGAGATCCAATTTAAACTATTTTATAAAATCATTAATCCGTATTTCTCAAAAATCAACTTTAACCGTATTTCTCAAAAATCATAATTTTTATAACATTAAAATTATAACGTTTATTTATCTATAATGGATCAATTCCAAATATATTATATATTTTCAAAAATCACTTTAAAAACCCTTTTTAAAATTCCAAAAATTTGGTCCAGTGATGCTACATACCAAATAGTCAATCACGACTACAACGACATCATATATCGTATATGATAATCCATCAAATATCAAAATATCTGAAATCAAATAAATACTGTTGAGGAATCCAGTTAGATCCCTCCAACCTGTTTCCTGCATCCACAAACATTAGCACAATACCAATTCCGCTCCAGTACGGAATTATCGCGGTATATGGGATTTAAAATATTATCCGCTTAATAGACGGCGCAATAGGGTCTCATCCGCTATACAAATGCGGGAAATCAATAACTCCAATATATACATATGCCAATATATATATATTGCTATTATATATAATACCAATTTCACTGTTTATGAAATATTCACGGTATATGTTTTTAATAAATAACATCCGCTTACTAACGGCGCATAATGTCTATTTTAACAATCAATAGATAACAATCATCATTTAAACATGCATTCAAATATTTTCAATCTAACTATTTAAAATAAAAATCGAAACTTATTCGATTGAGTGAGAAGTTCTCACCTTGATTTCAATTTCGTTTTAGCGATTTATTTGGAATAAAATTAAACGGACGTTTAATTTTACCCGAAATTCTCACTAACTCCAAACGACTCCAATCCAACTCCATAGCGTAGTGCTCGTTTATACGATTCCAACGCATCTGGTTTCGCGCGTTTTCGACCTTGTATGAAAAAGTTATGATTTTTACAAGTTTTATACGAATTTTATATAAATAATTACAACAAACTTTAAAATTTTAAACCTAAATAATATCTGCCGTTCGATCTGCTCCTTGCATCTGAACCGTGCGCACCTTCTTCCATATCACGCGTCTTCATCTACAGGTCACGAAGCCATGGCCGAACCCATCTTTGCTTATTAGGGTTAAACATCTCCATCTCCTCGACGAACCTGAACGCGATCAGGATGCGCCAAATCGAAGGCCTCACTCAACACCACACTCGGCCATGACATGGTGGCACTTGGCTCCTCCTGGAGTCTCGATTTTTGTGCCCAACTGCAGCTGAACGCGGCCACGTAACTCACAACATATAGCTCCATTCGCGATCATATCCGTTGAATACGTCGAGCTCGTTCCCCTCTACAATTCTCTAGTTGAAAGTTTTTGGTAAATGTCGATGGATGAGGAGATAAATGAGGGGGAAGTTGCTTAAATTTCGGCCATTAGTTCAGGGAGGTGGCGGCTGCAAAGGTTTAGGGTTAGGTTTTTTTTTTCTTTTATTTTTTTTGTGAATTATGAGCCTATTTATAGGAAATCGAACGACACTATTCATCCGGAAATTCCGAACTCCGATTTACGCGCCGTAACCAGCGTTTCTAGGGTTTACCCCGTGTTCCGGACACAATGGAACAGGTTTCGAAAGCTAGTTCGGATATCTGTGCGAGTTATGGCTACAAACGTTCAATTTGAATTAAACCGATTTAAACGATTTTCTAGGCGTTTTAATTTGTACCGGACAAACGGTAAATCCGATTGACACGAAATTTGAAACCATACAATAATATCACATTACGGATCCGATGAAACTGGTTTCGTCGAAATTCGAGACTTTTTGAAAAATGGCTATTTTAACTCGCCAAATTAATATTAAAAACAATTCGATGCGTTTTGAGCTGCTACGATCAAACGATAACTCCGATTGGCACGAAAATTGAAATCCGGTAATAACTAACTATTACGGATCCAATGGAACTAGTTTCGTCCAATTCTGAGACTGTTCAAAAATTGGGTAATTTCACTAGTCGATTAAATATTAAAATATTCAATTTTCACAAATAAACTTTTAATTCAATTTTAAAAGTTCTAAAATATCGTTCTAACTTCAATATGATATAATAAAATTTTACAAATCAATTTCAATCATATTTAACCCAATTTTCAATTATTTCCATAATTTAACATATTAAATTATCGATTTAATTATTCAATTAAATCCAATTATTCGAAATAAAATTTATTCGACTTATAATTTTCACTTATTAATATTTAAAATTAATTAAATACTCAAATTTTAATTAATAAAAATTCTGGGTCGTTACAGTTTGGGTTTTGGGTCACATCATGGGCTCTGTTGGATCGAGTTGCCTGATACTTAGGGAAATGGTGGCATGGAGGCAAGGCAAGGTATTGCCGAAGTTGTTATAACTCCGATGATCGGAATCGAGGGTTCGAGTAATCTTTCATGGTGGTGGTTTTGGGTTTCGGTCATCTGAGTTGCTCGATTTCAATTCGAGGCTCGTGATTATGTTTTGGTGGTTGATATTAGTAACTACGACGTAGGGTGAAGTGCCGGAGGGTGCAGCGAAGGTCGGAGGTGGATCCGACAGTGGTGCATGTGCACGCTGATGCTCTGGTGTCAGCTGTTTTGGCTGGTGGGTTGCTCGAAGTAGAGGTCTGGTTTTGGTGTAAGTAGCTCGAGTGTAAACTCGAAGTAGTTGAGGGTGATAGCCTGTAGTTTTAAAACTTAAAATTTAATCAAAGTTTTATTTAAAAAAAAGGGAAAGAAGAGAAAACTTGGATTTGACCCGAGTAAGCTTCGGGTTCGACCCGAAGCAGAAAATGTTAAACAGTTTAAAAGGTTTTAAAACTTGTTTATTTTTAAATTTAAAAATTTAAATTAGTTTAAACCTTTTTATATAAACTACTTTATATTTAATAAATGTTTTCTTAAACATTTTGATTAAGAAATTTTGAAGTTTTGATAAATTTAAATTTTGTTAAGTAAATTTAAATTGATATTTAACATTGAGTTATCAAAGTAATTTTAAAAAGTTTAATATAAATAGACAAGTTTTAAATTCAAATTTAAACAGTTTCTAAAAACTATTAATTGATAAATGTTTAAGTTATTTTAAAAGTTATGTTTTGATAACTTTAATTTATTAAGACAAACGGTTATTTATATAAAAACTTAATTAACGATTTAATTAAGTAAAGATAATTTTAAGATAAATTATGTATTTATGTTTATGTTAAATAAGGCATTAATAAGATAATGTTTTATATTAATTAAGGTTTTGATGTCTTGATATTAATGGAAATAATTTAAGGAACTTAAGAATAATTAATTAGTTTAATTAAGAATTAATTAAGGGAAATTAATTTACTTGATTTAATAAATGATTAACGTTTAAAGGTTAATTAATTTAAGGATTATTTAAAATTATAATTAAATATCATTAATTAGATAATTAAAGATTATTATTTAATGATTAGAGATTAATTAATTAAGTAATTAAGTGTAATTAAGACTTAATTAATCAAGTGATTAAGATTTATTAATTAAGTGATTAATGAGTAGTTAATTAAGTAATTAAAGGTTAGTTAATTAGTAATTAAGAAGTGCTTAATTTGTAATTAAATTTTATTAATTAATAATTAAGGTTTTATTAATTAATCATTAAAGGATAATTAATCCGTAATTAAGGATTAATTAAGAAGTTGTTAAATGATAATTAATTGATTAATCAATGGTGATTAAGGATTAATCAAATGATAATTAAGGATTCGTTAACTATTAATTAAGGGTTAATCAACTAGTGATTAAGGAGTAATTAATATGTAATTAAGTTATTAATTTATAATTAATAATTAGGTTTATTAATTAATAATTAAGAGATAATTAATTATTTAGTTAATGACTAATTAATTAATTGTAAAAGTAATTATGGATTAATTAATTTGTATTAAGAGATATTGATTAATAATTAAGGTTATTAATCAATAGTTAATGGATAATTAGTCAGTTAATTAAAGGTTAATTAGTTGATTATAAAGTAGTTAAGGATTGATTACTTTGTATTGGAAGAGATTAATTAATAATTAAGGTTTATTAATTGATAATTAAAGGATAATTAATCTGTGATTAGAGATTAATTGATTGATTGATAAGGTAATCAAGGAGTGATTAATTAATGAAAGGTTACTAATTAATTAATGATTGTATGAGCAGGGTTAAGTGATTAATTATTAAGGAATTAATTTAATTTAAGTAATTAAATTAATTATGATATGAATTGATAATGCTCGCTTATGGATGATTGTTTGTTGAATGTCTGAATAGAATTATATCTATCGGATGATATCTATTAGATGATATGCTGTGACATTCTATGATATGATATTGGTTATATCAATGATAAATGTGTAATATTTATCTGTGTTAATGCTGTGTGAATTCAAGTATTGAATTGAATTGAATTGTTTAAAACTTTTAAACAACTTGGCCTTTATGATACGTTTGGATTTCGATGAGACCTGGATCGGATGTCAAATTTGATTATTCGAAAACCACATCGATCAAAGTTAAACGCTAGGTCATGGATCCAAGTGAAGATCAAGTTGAAGACTCGAAGTGTAAGAACTATCTATCGTAAAACTTTGACGGTGATTCCAATACGAGTATAACGGAGATAGTAATTTCAGGTTTGAGATGGAGATTTCAAAGTGCAAGGGTTATTATCGTTAACTTTGAGGGTGATTCCAAAATGAGTGTAACGAAATAATGCCTTCGGTTTCGTTTGAACCCGGAACGAACTTGTACGGATTGAATGCTTTCAGCACACCGTCATGTGGACGATGAGCATTCTAAGATAGATATGTTCTATAAAGATAATCGTAGCCTCAAGCCTCATCAAACGGGAATGGCTAAAACAGGGAGGTGCAGCAAGGCTAAGTGGGCCATGCCCAAGTAGAACGGGATTTACCCCTGACTAGATGTCCCTTTTTATTCAACTGTGTGGGCAGTTGCTAGCTACAACCGCGGGGTTGTCTTGTTCGGAACTGTTCAGTAAGGAAGGGTTCCGGCTTTGTGTTGCAATGGATTGGGAGTAATCCTCTGTACGGTGATCTAGGCCCCGTACTGTGACGGGCGGTACCCAGTAGCAAACTGTCATTGATGGAAACCCTTCTTCCTATGAGCCCTTATGGTTTTGATTATATTTACCCACTTTTGTAGCTAGTAGCTGAAGTTTAATGAATGTAACAATTTCAGCTATTTTCTATTTATTTGGAAATCCTAGACCCTATTATAATATCATTGAATTTCCTATCAAATGTTTTGGTTAGCGTAAGGTGAAAACTTACCCATGTTTATGTGTGGGATGTCTTACGTGATACCTTTTGTTTTTAAAGATTTTTCAAAGTTAAGCAACTTTAACCCGTTTACTCACACCAGACCCATGTCTGATCCGGAGTTTATTCTGTTTTTCTTAAACTCTTGGGTACTCAAATTTTTACGAGTAGCCAAGGGATTCAGGTATGCTTTGACGAATTCTGGAGGAGAGATGGAGCAGGAGGCTTCAGCGTTTGTAGGTATAGTGTTTCCGCTGTGTTATATCTCTGTGATGATATATGTACTATATTAGAGTTGTATAATAGATGGACTTTTATAACTGTCTATTTTGTGTTGCTGTATCTGTGTACCTCTGATATGTAATTGACTATGTAATAGTTATATAATATACTATATTTTGTTCCGTTCCGCTGTGAGATTCTGATATTGTTGAGTTCTTTCTACTAACTATTATATTTCTACCTCTTTCTTTCTTAATAATGATGCGTCTTTCTGCGGAATGAAAAGCGGGTCGTTTCACTTGGTATCAGAGCATAGGTTGAGATAATACCTAGGCTCTGGAGTGGTGTCTATCTTGAGAGCGCGTATTTGTAATTTTTATATAACTATATACCTATCTAAATTTGTTGGGTATCTATTTGGATTTCCAACATGAGTTCTAGAAGAGTTTCATCTCTCTCTTTGTTTGGTTGACCATCCTACCTTTGTATCTAATCCTATAGGTAGGGCAATCGAGTTAGATAAGATCTATAGAGGCTTAAGGCTTCCTTATCTCCCCTATAGTTTTTCTAGCGACCCTTTTTATTGGATTTAAAGGGATTGACCATGTTTTGAATTAGGATTGGTTGGATAGTATTAGGTTGTTTGATGTGTGAAGCAAGGATTGTATCTTTGGAGACTGTGTTGGGAAAAATCGTAAAAAAGTGACTTGCAATGATGCCAGAGTTCTTTTGAGTCATCTTCTACATGGAGTTGAGGCATCTCCAGAAGGTGTAGAGTCCTTCAAAGGGTCAGAGATTTTCTTGATGTTTTCGAGGAAGTGAAGGTTTGTCTTCATTTAAAGATAGAGTTTTGGATCGTCTTAGTTCCAGGAAAAGTGCCTGTTGTTCAGCCTAGTTTTGCCCAGTTGGAGTTCAGCTGTTGTCTTTGTGGCCAGGACGGATGAGTCTTTTTGAGATTCTATGTGGATGTGATGAACCGAGTTTTTTGAGAAGTATGGTATAAGTTGTTCTCGTGTTCATCGATGTTTTACTTGTTTACTCCAAGCCTGAAGAGGAGAGCAAGAGGCATTTGGAGTTAGTGTTAGAGGTTTTGAGGAGGCATTTTGTTTGATGATGGTATTTCTATAGATTCATCCTGGATAGCTACTATTCAGGAGTAGAGGCAACCGCAGTTTTCTAGTTTGGCAGAGTTCTAAAGGAAGTATAATGGACCCTAAGTGTGAAGAGGTTTTCTTGGATTTGAAGGCAAGACTGATCAGTGTGCCTATTCTAGCTATCTCTGATGGCAAGAGTAAGTTTGAAGTCTGCTCGGACGTTTGTGTATGCCTGTTATGGATGAAGTGAGTCAAGGATGGACAGTATTCCAGTTTTGAGATTAATGGCCAGGGAACATTGAGGATCATCGGAAGGATTTGTGTTCCGAATTTCTGGGATTTTAAGAAAGAAATTTCGGTAGGGAGTCATTGCTCCAAGTTGAGTGCCCTGCCCAGGGTGTTCAGAGATATATAGATATGAAGGGAGTCTTCTGGTGGCTGAGTGTGAAGAAGGATGTAGCTGCTTTCATCTATGGATGTGCAAGCTGTCGGCAAGTGAAAGTGATCAGCAGAAGTCCGCAGGTTTGTTGCAACTTTTGGAAGTTCTAGCGGGAAGTGATTTCTTTGGATTTTATCGACGGTTTGCCAAGGACCAAGGAGGGAATTAAAGGAATATGGGTGATTGTAGACCGGTTAACTAATAACACCCATTTTATTCTGATTAAGGCAATCCGTTCTATAGCATCTTTGGCTGAGTTTTTCTTGGATAGTTTGTCTGACTGCTTGGTATTTCAGTCTGCATTGTTAGCAGTCGTGATCTTTTCTTCTCTAGCTAGTTTTGGATGGCTTTGTGATCAGCTTTGGGTTCGAGATTGAGTTTGGGTACAGCCTATCATTCCCAGACCAACGAAATGGCTGAACCAAATTCTAGAGATTTGAGAGGGCTTGTGTTCTGGATTTTTATGGATGTTAGGAGGATCATCTACATTTATTGGAATTCTCGTTTAGTTATTAGGCGAGTATCTAGATGGCACCCTGTGAAGCTTTGTTTGGAAGATCTTGCAGGTTTCCATTCTGTTGGATAGAGTCGAAAGATCGTCTAGTTCTTGGTCCAGTTTGGTCTGTAAGGAATCTGCGATGGTAGAGCTTATCAAGAAGAGATTTAGTGGTGTGGCCTACAGGATTGAGTTGCCAGTTTGGATGGTTGGAATTCACAATGTTTTTCATGTATCTCATCTGAGGAAATATGGGAACAATCTATCTTTTGTTGTGGAGTTAGGATTTCAGAGTTTGTCTTGGGAAACGCTGAATAGTTTTAGGGAGACTTATCCAGATCTGTGTCCGGATAGCTAGAGTTGATTGTTTGAATGAATTGTTTGTTTGAATAAACTGTTTGGATGCATTGTTTTTTGGTTGATAGTGTTTGGTTGATAGGTATGCTTGAATGGTTATAATGAAATAATTATTTTTGGGATTATCTTTTTTTTTTAAATTTCGAGGATGAAATTCTTTTAAGGGGGAGGAATGTGATATCCCGAAATTTCAGGGAATTTAAAATGTGATAATCGCTTAATTAAATTATTTAAAACTGATAAAATTGTTACTTTTAAATATAGTTAACCAAAAATAATTAATGTGATGTTTTTAAATTTAGAGATAGATTGATTTTAAATAGAATAATTATTTAAATTATGTTATTTTATAAATTTGATTTTAAATATACTTATTATTTTTAAATTTTAATAAGTATTGTCAAATAAATTTTAATAGATTTAATATTTCTAGATTTAACAAATGTGGCTGTTTAAATAAATATAGACATATTTGATTTGATTTTAAATTGAAGTTTAAATTAAATTTGGATTTAAAATTTGAATTTAAACTTGAAATTTAAAAATAATTTATATCTTGAAAATTAATTTGGATATAAAAGAATATATGAATAAAGTTTTTATTTTAAAATAAGATTTGTTTTATAATAATTTAAAACAAAAGAATTTTTATTTATATAAATTTGGAAAATATTTATTTAATGGTACATAAATGAAAAAGCATTTAAATTAGCATGTAAAAATGGATTAAATAATTTTACATGATTTTATTTAGAATCCAATTGGTTATTATAGTATTTTCTTTTAAAAATTTTATTTTTATAAAATAAGAAAAAGCATTTATTAATTAATAAGTTATTTATTACTTAGGAAAAATTAATAATAAAGGCTTTAAAATCTTTTAAAAATAATTTTAAAACAAGAAACGACAAGTATTTAATTATGAGAACATATTGAATACATGTGTTAAGAATTAAACTATGGGTTGTGACAAATGCAATAGAATTAACCAAGTGTCCTTTGTTTTTCTTTTCTTCAAAATTTTGATAAACCATAAATTACAAAATATAAAACTCCCACTCCTTTCTTCATCCTTTTTCTCATTCTTTTCAATTCAAATCAAGTAATCAATGGCCACAACCTGAAAATGTTTTCTCAATAAAAACTCAACCTGTAAAAAAAAGTCGGTAACAATTCCTTAAATCAAAAATTTAAATCCTGCAACCATTTTTCAACTCAAAAAGCAAAACCAAAAAAACTTTTGGGCAAAACCCATTATCCTCTCTTCTGAAACAACTTTCAAGTCTGTTACTTCCTTAAATCCAAGCCTAAAACTTCCTTTTTCAACCAGAAGTGAATCAATGTTTGTAATCTTCTAAACAACAACCTGTAAAAGCATTTTTACTCAAATCTAAAGTTTAACTAAACTTGTTATCTCCTCTGAAAATTTTTTCAAAGCCTATAACATTTTTCAATCTACAACCTGGGATCAAAGCCTTGGTCATAGCATCATCATATTTCAGTTTTGATAGCATTCCAGTTTCTAAAGCATCAAGCATTTCAATCTTAATGTTTCAAGCTAGACAAGATTCAGAAAATCAAAATAACAATATGCAGTTTTCAAATTTTCAAAAGGGTTTCGGTTTCAATCAAGTTCAAGCTATCTGCATTTTTAAAATGGTGAGTAAACATTTAAATTTAAAACTTAAGTAGGTTAATAATTGTTTCTTGAGTAATTGCTGTGATGATGTTGCCTACATGTATATATAGAAGTATAAAATTTGTGAATATGAATGCATTTGAATATGCATGTCTGATGTCTGTGCTTCTTTGTTCTTTTTAGATTACAGAGATTTTAAAGTGAACCAAATTTCAAAACTTCCCATCTAATCTCTTTGAAGCTTTTAGTTTCAAACAAATCATTTCCGTTTAAACACCATCTAGATTTTGAAAACAAGTTTAAGTATTTTAAGTTTGGAAATTTCCGGTAAATAAGAAAATATAGTTGAAAACTTAAATAATGTGATAAATCAAATGTTGTATTATATTGATTCAAGCATATATCTCGAATCATCTTTGAAAGTTATGATTTTTAAAACAAAAATCCAAAATTTAAATATTGAATTGAATGTAAATTTTAGGATTGTCTGGAAAATGGGTTTTGGGTCATTTTTGGAGGTTGGAGCATTTGGGGGTGGTCAGGAATATTGCTGGAGGTGGAGGAGGTAATGGGGGTTCAGGCAAAACTGCTAGGAGGGTTTATCACCTCCCGTGGCGTCGACGGTGGTCGAGCAAAGTTTTTAACCCTAGTCTTTGTCTAGTTTGGATTTTGGGTCACCACATGGGCTCGGTTGGATCGAGTTGCCTGATACTTAGGGAAATGGTGGCATGGAGGCAATGCAAGGCATGCCGAAGTTGTTATGACTCCGATGATCAAAATCGAGGGTTCGAGTAATCTTTCCTGATGGTGGTTTTGGGTTCCGGTCATCTGAGTTGCTCGATTTCAACTCGAGGCTCGTGATTATGTTTTGGTGGTTGATACTAGTTACTGCGATGTTGGGTGAAGTGCTGGAGGGTGTGGCGAAGGTCGGAGGTGGCTCCGGCAACGTTGAATGTGCACGTTGATGCTCTGGTGTCAGCTGTTTTGGCTGGTAGGTTGCTCGAAGTAGAGGTCGGGTTTCGGTGTAAGTAGCTCAAGAGTAAAATCAAAGTAGCAAAGGGTGATAGCCTGTAGTTTTAAAACTTAAAATTTAATCAAAGTTTTTTATAAAAAAAATGGGAAGAAGAGAAAACTCGGATTTGACCCGAGTAAGCTTCGGGTTCGACCCATAGCAGAAAACGTTAAACAGTTTAAATGGTTTTAAAACTTGTTTTTTTGAAATTTAAAAATTTAAATTAGTTTAAACCTTTTTATGTAAACTCTTTATATTTAATAATTTTTTTCTTAAACATTTTGATTAAGAAATTTTGAAGTTTTGATAAATTTAAATTTTGTTAAGTAAATTTAAATTGATATTTAAAATTGAGTTATGAAAGTAATTTTAAAAAGTTTAATATAAAAGACAAGTTTTAAATTCAAATTTAAAATAGTTTCTAAAAACTATTAATTGATAAGTGTTTAAGTTATTTTAAAAGTTATGTTTTGATAAATTTAATTTATTAAGATAAATGATTATTTATATAAAAACTTAATTAATGGTTTAATTAAGTAAAGATAATTTTAAGATAAATGGTGTAATTATGTTTATGTTAAATAAGGCATTAATAAGATATTCTTTTATCTTAAATAAAAATTTGATGTCTTGATATTATTGGAAATAATTTAAGGAACTTAAGTATAATTAATTAGTTTAATTAATTATAAAGGATTAATTAAGAATTAATTAAGGGCAATTAATTTACTTGATTTAAATGGTAAAGGATTAAAGGTTAATTAATTTAAGGATTATTTAAAATTATAATTAAATATCATTAATTAGATAATTAAAGATTATTAATTAATGATTAGAGATTAACTAATTAAGTAATTAAGTGTAATTAAGACTTAATTAATCAAGTGATTAAGATTTATTAATTAAGTGATTAATGAGTAGTTATTTAAGTAATTAAAGGTTACTTAATTAGTAATTAAGAAGTGCTTAATTTGTAATTAAGTTTTGTTAATTAATAATTAAGGTTTTATTAATTAATAATTATGGTTTTATTAATTAATAATTAAAGGATAATTAATCTGTAATTAAGGATAAATTAAGAAGTTGTTAAATGATAATTAATTGATTAATCAATGGTGATTAAGGATTAATCAAATGATAATTAAGGATTCGTTAACTATTAATTAAGGGTTAATCAACTAGTAATTAAGGAGTAATTAATCTATAATTAAATTATTAATTAATAATTAGGTTTATTAATTAATACTTAAGAGATATTTAATTAGTTAATTAATGATTAGTTAATTAATTAATTATAAAATTAATTATGGATTAATTAATTTGTATTAAGAGATATTGATTAATAATTAAGGTTATTAATCAATAGTTAATGGATAATTAGTCAGTTAATTAAAGGTTAATTAATTGATTATAAAGTAATTAAGGATTGATTACTTTGCACTGGAAGAGATTAATTAAGGTTTATTAATTGATAATTAAAGGATAATTAATCTGTGATTAGAGATTAACTAATTGATTGATAAGGTAATCAATGAGTGATTAATTAATTAAAGGTTAGTAATTAATTAATGATTGTATGAGCAGGATTAAGTGATTAATTCTTAAGGAATTAATTTAATTTAAGTAATTAAATTTGTTATGATATGAATTGATAATGCTTGCTTATGGATGATTGTTTGTTGAATGTCTGAATTGAATGATTTCTATTGGATGATATGCTGTGACAATCTATGATATGGTATTGGTTATATCAATGATAAATGTGTGATATTTATCTGTGTTAATGCTGTGTGAATTCAAGCATTGAATTGAATTAAATTGTTTAAAACTTTTAAACAACTTGGCGTTGAAGATACGTTTGGATTTCGATGAGACCGGGATCAGATATCATATTTGATTTTTCGAAAACCAAATCGATCCAAGTTAAACGTAAGGTCGTGGATCCAAGTAAAGATCAAGTTGAAGACTCGATGTGTAAGAACTATCTGTCGTAAAACTTTGAGGGTGATTCCAATAAGAGGATAACGGAGATAGTACTTTCAGGTTTGAGATGGAGATTTCAGAGTGCTAGGGTTATTGTCGTTAACTCTGAGGGTGATTCTAAATGAGTGTAACGAAATAATGCCTTCGATTTCGTTCGAACCCGAAACGAGCTTGTATGGATTGAATGCTTCCAGCACATCGTCAGGTGGACGATGAGCATTCTAAGATAGATGTGTCTATAAAGGTAATCGTAGCCTTAACCCTCATCAACCGGGAGTAGTTAAAACAAGAGAGGTGCGGCAAGGCTAAGTAGGTCATGCCCAAGTAAGACGAGATTTACCCCTGTCTAGATGTCCCTTTTTATTCGGCTGTGTGGACGGTTGCTAGCTACAATCACGGGGTTGTCTTGTTCGAAACTGTTCAGTAAGGAATGGTTCCGGCTTTGTGTTGCAGTGGATTGGGAGTAATCCTCGGTACGGTGATATAGGCCCCGTACTGTGACAGACGATGCCCCAGTTGCCCTGCCATTGATGGAAACTCATTCTTCCTACGAGCCCTTACGGTTTTGATTGTATTACCCACTTTTGTGGCTATTAGCTGGAACTTAATGAATGTAACAATTTCGGCTATTTTCTACTTATTTGGAAACCTTAGACCCTATTATAATATCACTGGATTTCCTATCAAATGTTTTGGTTAGCGTAAGGTAAAAATGTACCCATGTTTATGTGTGGGAAGTCTTACGTGATACCTTTTGTTTTTAAAGGTTTTTCATAGTTAAGCAACTTTAACCCGTTTACTCACACCAGACCCATGTCTGACCTAGAGTTTATTCTATTTTTCTTAAACTCTCGGGTACTCAAATTTTTACGAGTAGCCAAGGGATTCAGGTCTGCTTCGACGAATTCTGGAGGAGAGATGGAGCAGGAGGCTTCAGCGTTTGTAGATATAGTGTTTCCACTGTGTTATATCTCTGTGATGATATATGTATTATATTAGAGTTGTATAATAGACAGACTTTTATAATTGTCTATTTTATGTTGTTGTATCTGTGTGACTCTGATATGTAATTGACTATGTAATAGTTAGGTTATATATTATATTTTGTTCCGTTCCGCTGTGAGATTCTAATATTGTTGAGTTCTTTCTTCTATCTATTCTACTTCTACCTCTTTATTTCTTTCTTAATAATGATGCGTCTTTATGTGGAATGAAAGGCGGGTCGTTTCAGAAGAATTCAAAAAATATATACGAACGAATTTATAAGACTTATCCGATTTAACTGTTAACATCATCGGCAGATAGTTCATCGAGTTCAAGCAAGCTAATCAGCAAAGCAAATGGCATAAATCACTTACCATTAAAATCGAACTCGATCGAGAAGCAGTAAAAGCTAAGCAACGAACAATCGATCAATAGAGCAACGCGAAAACATCATTTGATTGATCTACTAAATTCGACGGCTTCTAATTTATCAAAAGCCCTAGTTTTTAAGCAAAGAAAAAGAGGAACGAACGCCATTTTTTCACAAGGAAATAGATACCAGACCGAAGAAATAAAAAGGAGAAGAGGGACATTTTTTATCGCCTAATTTACTTATTGGGGCGGCATCTTATAATCTCTTTTGGGCTTTAACTTTAAACATTAAGGTTTTGATTTTTTAATCATTTTTAATTTGTATTTTCTTTTTTAAACTTTTGTAATTTCTAGTGGTGTGACTAGGGGACGAACTACGGTGGTGTAGTTCGAGAATTCATAACTCAGTGGTTGAATTGTGGCAGGGTTTTGAGCGTAGAGTTAGGTTAGTCGGTAGCGGGTGTCACGAGTTTACGTGTGTAAGTGTCTGACTACTTAATTTCTAGTCGAAACCTTGGGGGCAGCACGTACGCAGGGTTTTGCCGAAGCTGGCTAAATCTGCGTATTCTATTTTCTGCTTTTAATATTTTGCTATTATCTGTGCTGCTATGATTTTGCGATATCTATGTTCCAATTATTTTATATAAACTTCCGCAATAATTTTTATAATTAATAGTATCATCCTCTTCACCACCCCCCCCCTCTAGGGTGAAATCGATCCTACAGTTGTTGTGTTAGAAACCATATCTTGCCGATGACAGCAAGAGCGTTGATAGTGAAAATTCATAGAGGTATTGTTGTCAACGATGAATATTACATATATGAGCTAGGACCAGTATCATCCTTTATTTAACACTATTTTGTAGCCCTGATATCAACCATGAGTTTCTATTTAAATATACAAATGGTGCTAAATAAAGGGTGACATTGATCATAGCTCTATACACAAGCACTATCAATACTTGTAATACATTTGTTGTCACACTTTTTTGACGTAGACGTAAACTAATAAAAATGCCCCTGCATTTTGTATATGATGTCTTGAGTTCAAATCTCCCACTTGACAATATCCCTTTATATTTTTTGTGAGGTCCCAGATGTTGAATTTGGCAACACTATATGGAGAATTGAAGTGGTTGGAAGTCGCTAGGTGATGGAGAAGACGGTTCATAAGTCGGAGCTCGGAGGAGGAAGATATGGCGATGAAGGTGGAGTGTTCTGGTCAACATTAGGTGACGGATGTCTGCCATAAAGTGATGGACGTCTGTGATAGCAGAATTTGAAATCTGAGGCTTGAGACAGACATCTATGTTTTCATTAAATGCTTTCCTGAAACTTACAACAGACCACTGTGATGACTTTCAGCCTATTTTCGGCTCGGCTAGTTTTGTGATGATTTGTGAAGGTTCAAGGAGCATTTCGGGAATATGCCAAGGAAAGATCTCCCCTTGTATATGCTATTTTCTGATTAGAGACTGGTGAGACTGCAAGGTTTTAATCAAGGTTTATCCTCTATTACGTAGGGTTTAGCAAAACCTAGTTTTGTTTTCAATTCTTCCTCCACAAATCTATTCTATATGAATATTGATTATTGTAATCAATCTCTTCTACCCTTCTCATTGGTATTAATAAAGGCTCTCTCTCAAAGTGGATGTACACCAACAAGACATAAATTAGTGTAATTTATGTTATCGTTATTGCTTCATTTTTCTATTACTTGTTTTGGTGATTGCGATTACTTTTGGATTGGACTAAGATAGTGATTGGTTGTTTCTTGCTCCGATCTCATCTTTTGCTTTGCTTTGGGGTTTTGATTTGAGTGGTCTCGAGTTAGAATTCCCATAACACCGTGTTTAAATCCCTCTAATAATAAAAATGTGTTTTTATTTTTATATTGTCACTAGTAAAAAACTATTTTTTTAGGTGTTTTTAATTTATTTATGTTATAATCCTAGTACAAAAAATAATCTTAGCATCATAAAATACTTCTTTTTGAATATACACTCTTTACCGTTTATTTTTACATATTTGTATATGATATTTCATTTTTTGAACTCTCTACCTTCATCTTATACGACAAAGATTTTTTTTAACATGTATTCTTCCTGGTTTTCTTTTATAAAGATAAATTTATATTTATTTATTTCAATCGACATCTTCACAAACAATATTTTTCTCATTAGAAACCATTCACGTTTAATTAATCTTTTAGGATTTTAATTCTTGAAGTAGACTTTTAAAATTTTAATATCACATGTAGGTTACTTGAGCTTAAACTTTTTAAAATCATTAACTTGAATAATTTTTTAGGTTACTTTTGTTAGAAATTTTTGAAAGTTTCTAATGTTCAAGTCAGTCAATAACTACTATTGTTTAGGAGCTTACGTCAGCATTTTACATTTTCTCAAGATAATTTCCATGATCTTAAATATGTTTAAAGATGTGAAGCTGTAAATTTTCTTGTATTTTTGTTGTTTTGTAAGGCTTTATAAGCTAAGTTAATTTCAGTTAATAAAGCTTTAAGCTTTTATTCTCTATAAATTGTGTGAGAGATTCCACTTGAAGTTTATTCTAATTATTAACATTTGGCATCAGAGCCTCTTTTTGGTCCATGGTTCAAAATTCCAACGGAATTCCAGTTATTCCGGTGATTCCGTTCTGGTTCCGCTCATAACTAGAACGGAATTCGGTCAAAATTTCTGATTTGCTTTTCAAATATTGAAAAAAAACTTATAAAAAGTTAAAAAAATATAACAAACATATAGTAGTTAAACAAAGAAAATAAATTTATTGGGATAATAAATAAATGGAGAAGAAATCATGTAGTTTTTTAAAAAAAATATTATGCTTTTGTTAATTTACGTCGAACCATAACAAAAAAAATTCAAAATTTCTGAAATTGATCAAAGTTTTAAAATCTCAAATAAACAATACAGGATCATACACAATGGTTTTAATTAAAGTGAGTATTTTATATGTAATGTAAAAATGTACTTTAAATTTACGACATTGTTGGATATTTATTGACGTATATAGCAAATTAAAGAAAAAAATGTACAGGAACTAGAAAACTGGAATTAAAGCGGAATTTTCAGAATTTCCAAATTCGAACTGGAAATTTTAAAATTACCAATGACTAGAATGAAAATGGGAAACAAAATTTTGAACCTTAATTTGGTCTGACTATGAGAGACCAAGGAAAAGTGAAAGCAAAAGAGGTGTCTACAACAGAAGGAAAGCTTGTGCAACCCGCCATACCCAAAATTAATGGTTACTACGATCATTGGGCAATGATGATGGAAAATCTTCTTCAGACCAAGAGGTTATGTAACATGGTGGAACGAGTCGCGAAGTTAAAGGATGAATTCGAACCAAAAAAGGCTTAGGGTAAGACGAGAGAGGACCAAAGAGAAAAGTCACAAAGCCAAGAACTGTTGATCGCACAATACTAGAGACCGTAGTCAATAAGGAGGCTAGTAGTATATGTGGAGTATGAAGTAGAAAAACCAAGGAAATGTGAGGGTGAAGAGGGCTCAACTACAAAGATTGAGGAGAGAATTTGAAGTGTTGCACATGAGGGAACGTGAAAAGTAGATGAGTATTTTGCTCGTACACTTACAATCGCCAACAAGATGAATTCTCACGGAGAGAAAATGAAGGCAGTAGTGATAATACAGAAAATACTGAGGAGCATGACGAGTAGATTTGATTATGTTGTGTGCTCATTTGAGGAAAGCAGACCTTGATATGCTGACAACAGATGAACTACAAAGCAACTTTTTGGTGCATAAGCAAAGGATGAATGGCCTTAAGACGAAGAGAAGGCATTGAAGATTACGTTTGATGATAGATTTGAGGTAAGAGGTTTTGAGGCAAGAAGAAAGGGAAGAGGTACATTTAGATAAAGAGGTAGAGGTCAAGGAAGACAAGGGTTGAAGAAAACATTAATCGAATGTTTCAACTGCCTTAAGTTAGGGCATTTCCAATACGAATATCTAAGCTATAATAAATGAGTCAATTATGTCGAATTAGAAGAAGAAGAAGAGATGTTATTAATGTCATACGTGGAGCTTAACAATGCAAAATGTGAAGATGTTTAGTTTCTTGATTCTGGGTGCTCTAATTATATGTCTAGTAGTAAACGATAGTTTAGAAATATTGTTGAGGAGTTTAGACACTCTGTGAAGCTGGGCAATGACACAAGAATGGTTATGATGGGAAGAGGAAATTTCAAGTTGAAAGTAGAAGGAATAGTTCAGGTTGTATGTAATGTTTTCTATATTCCAAATTTGAAAAACAATATACTAAGCCTTGGTCAGCTAAAAGAGAAGGGCCAAGCTATCTTAATATAGGATGGAGCATGTAAAATGTATCACTCTAGATGAGGGCTTATCATGAAGGCCAAACTTCTTACATTAGAATGTTCATTTTGTTGGCATCCGCAAGCATGCTAACTCCAGCTTATCTCAAGGTAGATACTGATGATGTTAGCGATCTTTGGCATCGACTTTATGACCACCTTAGTCACAAGAACCTAAAAGCATTAGTAAATAAGAAATTGGTTATATGTCTCTCAAAATTGAAAGCCTCCAGCAATCTATGTTCAACTGCATATGGTAAGGAAGCAACATTGTGAAACCATCCCAAAAAGGAGTCATTGGAGAGCTGCAAGACAATTCCAACTTGTGCAGGCTGATACTTATGGCATTATAACTCCAACTTCAAATGGAAACAAAAGGTATATCTTGACTTTTATTGATAATTTTAGTCGAAAATTTTGGGTATATTTCTTAGCTCAAAAATCTAAAGAATTTACTATGTTCAAGTATTATTAAAAATCATTTGGAAAAAGAAATTGGCTTGTCTTTGTATAGTTTGAGAACAGATTGAGGAGGTGAATTTACCTCAAAAAACTTCAATGAGTTTTGCAAGACTCGTGGCATAAAACGTCAGTCAACTGCAGCATACACACCCCAACAGAATGCAGTGGTTGAGCATAAAAATCACACCATAATGAACAAGGTTTGGTGTGTTTCATCCAACAAGAAAATGCCAAAGACCTTCTGGCTAGAAGTAGTGAGATGGACAGTCTATGTTCTTAATAGGAGTACCACTATAGCTGTGAAAGACAAAACACCCGAAGCATGTTGGACTGGAGCTAATCAAATGTGGATGACTTTAGAGTATTTGGTTGCATGGGCAATGTTCATATGTCGGATCCAAAGAGTGCGAAGTTAGATGGTAAAAGTCACAAATGTGTGTTGCTTGGCATGAGTGAAGGATCAAAGGCTTACAAACTCTTCAACCCTATAAACAAGAATAAGAAAAGATATGCAGCTTGATGAAGACTAGAGATGGAATGGGGGGAGGAGTGAAGAAGTGAAACATTGTTCTTGAGTTGGGAGATAGTGATAAAGAGCCTAGTGATCTTGGTGGTACTGATGAGGAAGAAGCATAAATAAACTCATCATCTAGTAAATCTAGTTAAAAAAGTTCACCAAGTCTAAATGAAGGAAGGAAAAGAAGACCACCTCCACGAATGCATGATTATGTAAGCGGTGAAGGGTTATTTGAGGACGAGGAGTGCAGAATTTGGCTATGTTCATCTCTTGTGAGGAACTTGCAAATTATGAAGAGGCTACAAGAAGTGAGAAATGAAGAGAAAAAATGGATCTGAAAATAGATGCCATATTCAAAAAATGTTACTAGAAAGCTAGTTGAACTGCCAAAGGAAACTAACTGGAGTAAAGTGGGTGTAAAACACTAAAACGAACAAGAATAGAGAAATTTATAAATGCAAGGCTCATTCAGTTGCAAAGGGATATGCTCATGAATATTGTATCGATTACAATCAAGTATTTGCGCCCGTTTCTTGTTGGGATACTTGTAACAACCCACCTTTTTAGACGGTTTAAATTCACAATAAAGCACACATTTCAGCTCAAACCATTTAAAAGGGAGGATATTTAATGGGGTAAATAAGAAAATAGGAGAAAAGAAGGAAAACAAAACACATAAGCTCACAACGGAATGACAAAATATAATAATCAAATAAACAGTTCATGAGGTTGTTCTATAATATACATTTGATTACATAATTTGTTTACAATACAATCAGAGTTATACATACAACAAGTATAATAGGATAATGAAGCGGAACAACATGATGTAGTGATATATATATATATATATATATATATAGTATACAAATCTTCGTCCTCCAGAAATAAAGTCTTCAATACTAAAATGCTCAGGCTGACCCGAGCATAATGAAAGACAAAACACTCGAGCCAGAACTAAAAGATCTTATGTAAATTAAATCAATAGGAAATAAATATGAGTATAACGGCTTCAGAGATGTTTGTGGGATTTAACATCTCCTATCCAGTGTATAACTGCGCATGCAATAACTTAAGAGATGTTCGGGATTTCCATTTCCTAAGGATCCGTTGAACTATTTATATGTAGTAATATACACTATATATAATGTCTATCAGTAAAGTATTAAAATAGCATAAATGCGTTACCCGTAACCCCCTTAACACATTTTATAAATGTCGTAGTCTATACAGTACTGTACATTCCACCAAACTAGTGGGCTATCAGGGAACACTCCATAGGTATGACACAAACAAAAATCGTAATGGCTCGATAAGGCATATGACAGGGCACACGAGGCTATACCCATGGTAGGATTCTACTGGATTGCTGAACCAGGCTGGTGGTAACGCATAGCAGCTACTACCACCCACCTCGAACAACACTTCCATAATCAAATCGCGGGTGGACATCAATCAATCACAAAGTAACAGATATGGTATCGAAGAAGCGTGTCTGATAGGAGGAGCGACCTCACTTGGCCTAGTTATGTCTCCTGATTTTAGTCACATCAAGCTGACCCAAGGGGGTCAGGGCTGCGTTCTTACCTCATACCAGAAGCGTTCGCTAAACCATACTATTTCATTCTGGAATCCCCATCACCTGAACAGTTGTTAAAGTGGTTTCGAAATTAGCAAAGAGTATGACAATATTCGAGCCCGGTCTCTTTAACAAGCAATCGTTATATTTTTCACACCGTGGTTATTTTATAAAACATTTTTAATAATAAATCCAGAAAACAGTTCATACCTCCATATCAAGATATCCATATACTTATTCCAAAAGTATAAATATATTCATAAATACCGGGGAAGATTTCTTTAACCCAATTTTGAAAATAATTTATAAATCTCTCTTAAACCATTTATAAATTATTTATATGCTTTAAAACCATTTACAAAACTATTTATACTTTCCAAAATAGTTTATCACTCTTCTTCTTTTTATAAACTTCTACGCAAATTCCTTTAAAACGCTTCCAAATCCCTTTATACAAGTTCTTTTATAAAACCCTACGTAAATCCTTTAAAACTTTTATAAGCTCCTTTATAAAACCAACATAAATTCCTTTATAAAATATTTTATAAAAATCCTTTTATAAAATCCAATATAAAATCTCTTATAAAACTTTTATAAATTCCTTACAAAATCTTTATAAAATCCTTGAATCTTTTACAAAAATATTTTATCCATTAGAGTTATTATAAAAGTCTATTTTTATTATCTTAAATCAAAACTATATTTATTATATTAAATTAAATTTAAAATATATATATATATATTAATACTATATTAAATATATTATTAAATTAAATTTCAAACTATCAAAAAAAGTATTTTTAAAAATAAATAAAATTATAAGTTAAAATCTTAAATTTACATTTAAAGCCATATATAAACTTATAATTTGAAACCTTTAAAAACATATAAAATACATTATTTTCCAAATATAAAATTTAAATAAAATCATTGAATTAGCTTTAAAATAAAATTATAAATCAAACATACTTTATCATTTAGAAAAGAACTTAAAACCGACCAACAGTGTCTGCATATAATTTTCTACCATATGTTCAAGTGATTGGGTATGTGCCATTTCAACCCAAATCAGTTAAATTTCCGAGTATATATCATTTCAACCCTTATCTCGAATCAACTATTTCCAAATCAATAAAATCGCTCGGGTTTATCATTTTAACCCATAACGATTTTTTCTAATCTAAAAGATCATTCGGGCATGTATCATTTCAATCCATAGTGATAATAGGGATATAAACATCCAATCATCCAAAATATCAGCAAATAAACATCCATCATAATTAACATCCAAATCAGTCAATAAATCACAACAATTAATAGGTTATCATTATCAGGTATTTAACTAACAATTTAAATTCAATATTAATTTAAATGGCAATTTGATTCAATATAAATACACATTAAATTAAAATGTCAAATTAAACTAACAAATAGCATATAATAATATTCTAATCACATCATAAATTTAATTCAACTAACATAAGATGATTTAGTATTTGTGAGTGGGTTAAATCACTACGTTTGATTTATCGACGATTTAAAATCCAAATAAAACCCAAAATTTGAATAGTCTTAGAATGTAACCAAACTATTTCCATATTTTCTGGAATTCCGATACGATCGTAATGGAAGAAACCGCGTCCAAATCCGAGTTCGTATGAAAAAGTTATGGTTGCTAGAAGTTTGAAAAATTAAATTTAAAATAAACTAATGGCAAAATAGTAAATTAAACTCTCTTACCCTAACCCTAACTTGAAAAGAACGAACGTAACCAAATCTCAGCCGCCACGTTGACCACCCTGCCGCATGCCTCACGTTCGCCTAACCACAGATCCACCACCATTATGCCACTACGCTGGCTCCAGCGCATCCACGCCAACTTCACAATCGCCACCGCTGCCGTGGAGAGCTCCACTGTCGCCATATTTCACTTGTAATATCTGGAGAACCCATCAACCTTTTACATGAACGAACCATACCAATGTACTTGCCTTACTTCCCTTTACACGGCATCACCTCCCGATCATTGTATAATCGACGATCCACTGTCGAATTGAAACACTATGATGGACGGCCGAAACTTCATCAATGATTTCTGGCTAATTCGAGACGCAATGTGTAACGACCCGATTTTTCGATGCTCGAAAAACCGAACCATTAGGGTAAAAGAAGAAGTAGATAGAAGAAGAGAAAATGAAACAACAACAGAATCTTACCATCGCAGCGGAATAAAATATTATAGATAATAAATGATCTTTACATAAAAGAAAACTATATCTATTTTATACATATATCACCGGAATACATCATCAGAGCTCAGCAACTTCAATAACATACAACTGGATAGTCATATAATCTTGTCCTCAAAGCTGAATACACAGCGGAATAATAATCAAGTACGGAAGTACGTATCGCCATCCTGCTCGTCTCCTGAGCTCTACAACATCCTTTCCTGTATCCTATAATACTTGGTCTGACTCGAGCATTATAGTTAAATAACACCCGAGTCAGTCTGGAAAACCAGCGTGAGATATCACACTTAAATTAATTGTTAAAATTTTCAAAAATCCTTTGAAAATCAAAAGCATCTCGTAAGACCACGTCACAAATAAACATGTCGGGTTTTTACTTACGATAGCTAAAACATTTATTATAAAATCCTCTGATATTATAATAGTGTCTATATACAAATACTTATTCAATTAGCCGAAATTGTTACATTAATTAAATTCCAGCTACTAGCCATAGTCGTGGGTAATACAAACAAAACCGTAAAAGGCACGTAGGGAGAATAGATTTCCAACTAATGACTAAGCACTGGGGTACCACCTGTCACAGTATGTGGCATAGATCACCGTACCGTGGATTACTCCCAATCCCCTGCAACACAAGACCGAGACTACCCCTTACTGGATAATCCCAAGTAAGATCACCCCACGGTTGGGATCAGCAACCGCACCACTAAGCCGAAATAAAAAGGGACATCTAGGCAGGGATGACCTCACCCTAATGGGTGCTACCCACCTAGCCTTGCTGCATAACCCCTGATTTTCAGTCATTCCCGGTTGATGAGGCTGGAGGCTAAGCGTTACCTTTTTAGAACATCTCACTTAGAATGCTCATCGCCCACCTGACGATGTTCTGAAAGCATTCATCCATACAAGTCCGTTCCGGGTTCGAACGAAACCGAAGGCACTATTCCTACTACATCCATTTTGGAATCACCTCAGGATTAGTAGCGACTAGCACTTGAACTTCACTGCTCCACCTTTGAATCCAAACTCTTGTTTTCCACACGAAAACGTACATACTGGATAGAAGTGCTTTTCGAGAAATTAATCCCAATCTCAGTCTCTTCGAAACGATCAGCGCATTGGCTAATATTGATAGTCGGTTATTTAACTATCAATTAACATTCACAAACAACCATCAAACAATAAACAATCTCCCAAATTATTTATTATCCTCAAAATATCTTTGCAAGATATATTTCCATTTTCAACCCTTTGAAAACAGTTTCCAAACCACACTCTTCTCATGGGATAAATTCCCAACTATATATTTCCATTGAAAACACCAAGTACAAAGCTTTAGATTTTTAAAATAATTTAAAAACACTTTATTATAAAATATACTTTAACATTTACATTGAAAACTACTTCAATACTTTATTAAAAATATATACTTTAGGAATATTTAAAATGAGGTTACTTTATAAAATATAAAACTAGATTTTCTCCTTTAAAACAAAATACCAAGTCACCTTTAAATAATTACTATGATAGTAGATTTGAAAAATACTTACTTTAGAATTTAAGCATTTAGAAATAATAAATTTGATAAAACATGCTTTTTTTAAACCAACATTAAAACTTTTAACTTATATTTAAAAATTTGCTTTGAAAACGTACTTGACTATCCAGGGAAATACTCTTTTCTTTCCCATCTTAAAAATAAATCACTATTTATTTTCAAACAAATTTATCCATTCCTTTAATAAATTCTCACCGTGAATTTATTCCTCTAAATATCCACTAATATATTCCTTCACTTTTATAAACCCAGTTTATACATTTCTTAGTCTCACTTTCCCTTTTAAAATTCCAATTTCAACACTTAAATCAATTTTCAAATTGACTTCCAAATTACTCCATTTTGAAATAAATTCCTTTGCTTACTCAGTTTATTTCAAAATCCATTAACTTCGGATTTTATTTCTTAATTATGATTTAAAGCCCCTTTTAACTGAAAATACCAATTTCATACCCTTTTTCCAAATTCCTTCTTTATCTATTTCAGTAAATTTAAAATTTGAATTTTTAAAATAAATTCTTTATTTCTTTAAATAATATCACTTAAGTTTAAAATTCATTCTTTCTCTTGTTTATTCAAAATCCCGTTTCCATACTCGGAATTATTTATTAGAATTTTAAAATCACTTTTATTCTTATCCAGTTCATTTTTAATTTATTCAAATTCTCTATGATTATTTTACTTAAAAATTCACTCTTTTATTTTCTTTTCAAAAATCCGATTCTATATATTTTGATAACTCAATGTACCGAAATATATTCAAGCAAACCATAACATTCAATATTCCAATTATCAATATAATTCATCACAGAATATCAAATATTCATAGCACAGAATATTAAACAATCTAAATAATTTTGAGGAATCTAGTTGGATCCATCCAATCGGTTTCCTTACATCCACAGATGTTAGCACAATACCAATTCCACTTCGAGGTGCAATACCGCGGTATATGGGATTAATATAATATCATCCTCTATTATGCGGCGCATAGGGTCTCATCCGCTATATAATGCAAGAAATCAATCACTCCAATATATACTATATATACAATATATAATATAGCACATCAAATCAATTCAATCATTCAACCAATTATTTAAATTTAAATAGAAATCAAGGAGAGTGAGATTAACTCACCTTTGCTTTTTAATTTGCAATCCGATCCATCTCCGCTTGATTTTTCATGACTTCAGACCTTGTGTAACAATTATATAATTTTATTAATATTCGATTTAATCAAACAATTAACCACTGTTTAATAGTTTAAATTTTAACAAATGATTTGATTTAAACAATACTAAATTCTAAACTAATCTCCCTTTAAAGATCTTTTAGCAACTAAAATAAATTAAATAAGAAATTAAATATGTTAACCATCTTAATATTTATTTTTAAAATGAAACAGTAAGTGAAATTGTATATATCTATCAGATTAAAAGAAGAATTATGTTATACTTTACTGCAAATATTGTATTTAATAAAAATAGAAACTAATACCTGCCGCTCAAACAAAAATCCCAGAACCACGCGAGATGCTCCACGCGACTACACCAACCCAGATCGCGATCCACCCCTAATCCTCGAACACCATTGCCCCCGCGATTTCCCTTCCACGCACACGCATCAAAGCGCCGCCACCCATCGCCTCGCCAGCAACAACGAACACGATCCCTTGAAACCGTGAGCCTCGATGTACCTCCGAACCGCCACTCGAATACGATGCCTACCTCATGACATCGATCGTAACTCTCCCCATCCCAAACCTTCGCAAGCCCATAAAATCACGCCTCTGCTACAAGGAAGCTCGCGCCTCCAGCTAAGTTACCACGCTTGAGCTATGCAGGTCGAGAACCCCGCCTCGATGCTTCGCCCCCTTCCAGCGACCGTAATCTTCCATGTGGCCGAACCCTAAGCACGAGCCTGTCAGAGGAATCGCGAGAAAGAGATGCGAACACCATGTTATTAACGAACAAATTCGTTCGTTACTGGGAATTCTATTTCTATTTTTTCGTAAACTTCAGCCATTTTATTTTGATTCGAACTACTAGGAAAATGAAAAGAGGAACGAAGATAGGATAACAATTTCCATCGGCCATTTCTTTTATTTCTTCATTTATTTTACTGAGGTAAAAATGTGCCCTTTTTTTCTCGAATACAAGATGCTTGGCTGATTCAATTTTTAATTTAAAAAAAACACATGTAATTGTAAATGGACAAGTGTATACTAGGGGGCATGTTTTGCAAGAAAAAAAAAGAAAGAGGCTGCTGAGAACAAATATTGTAGTAATTTAAATTCAAATTAAAATCGTCTCAATTCATCAATCTCACAATTTTGATCTCCAATCGAGGCACGACGCTAGGCATTCATAAGGTTATACCCCTATTTCAAATGCAATGGAAAAGATTTCGAGTCCTAATTCGATCGTATGGAGAAGATAGCATTTTGGACTCAGTTTTATATTAAATTAACGATATAGATTTCAGCGCGTTTATCTACCGTACGATCACACGACAACTCCAAATGCTACGCAAATTGAAATCTGATAATAACACACTATTACGGATCCAATGGAACTGGTTTCGTCGAATTCTGAGACTGTGCCTCGGAAGGCTATTTTTAAATTCAATTTAACGATATATTTTCAAAACTTAACAAAACACTTCCAAATTCAAGGGTAACACTTTTACTATCTTCATTACTATCGATATAAATTTTACAAACCTTCAGATTATTTTTAACAAGCTTAAAACTGAAGATTCAACAATTTGCCCAATTTCCAATTTATTAAATTCAATAATTTAATTGCCAAATAAACAGTGATACTTGAAATTCATATTAAAACCAACTATCAAATATTTAAAATCAATTAAAGATTCTAATTTCGAATATTCAAAATTTTCGGGTCGTCGCACAATTGAAAAAACAAACAGCAGATCTAGATTACGCTCGTCAAGACTTTTCCAATGATATATAATTCGATATAGTTAGAAGAGTTTGAATTTTCAATTTGATTTTGTATTTGGGAATTAAGGTTTTGATATTGACAGCCCATATATCAAAATATATTTTTTCGATATTTTTAAAATCAATGGAATTAATTTCAAACCCCAATTCCATTGTATATAGAATTTATCTTTTAAAAATAAAATTATTTTAATTGAACTCATTTAATTGATTTTACGTGTTTCGGGGTCGCACGATCAAACATTAAGTCCGATCGCTATGAAAATTGAAATCCTACAATAATTCACGGTTAAGAATCCGATGAAACTTTTTTTTTGAAATTCGAGACAGTGGCCAAAATGGCTGATTTTCATGTTAATTAGATAAATTATTATTAAACTGATTAAATAACTTTTAGATTAAAATTAAAAGTTAACAATTTTCATCATTCTTGATTAACCAGGAATTTATAATCTTCTAAAAATATAATTTTCCATATTAAATTCAAGATTTAAACATTACACTAAATTCCAATGTTCAATTACAACTGAAATAAAACCTAGTTTAATAATTTAAATTTCAATCAAATTCTTTTATTCTATTTAAATTTTCAATCAAATTAGTTTATTTGATTTACAAGTTCTTATATTAAATCAACCATTACCTTATCACTTTAATAAACATAAGTTTCATCTTACTATTCTCATATTCTACAGTTATCGTCTTAACTCAAACTTACTGTAATATTTAATTACAGTAATTCCAACAATTGATTCCAACAATTATTTTATTCCTTGTTAACCTACCATTATAACCAAATTAACTTTACATTTATTTCCTTTGACTGAAATTACATTAAAATAGTTGTCAATAACATTCAACAACATTATTAAATCATATTCCAATAATTTTTCTCATAAATAAGTCATATTAATTTCTCACAATATTAAAATTCAAAATCTTATATAATTTAATAGTTTTAATTATCAAAAATACGGGTTGTTACAAAACTATTCGTATTATCCTAGCCCTGGCTGCACAAAATGGTTGGACAGTGTTCCAACTAGATGTAAAAAGTGTGTTTGTACATGGGGAACTTAATAATGATGTTTTCATTGAGCAATCACCAGGTTATGTGATGAAAGGAAAAGAAAACAAAGTTTATAAACTGAAGAAAGCATTATATAGTTTAAAGTAGGCGCCAAGGGCCTGCTTTGCTAGAGTTGAAGGTTATTTTCTCACGCAAGGCTTTGAAAAAGTGCAACCATAAACATACTTTATTCATCAAGATAGAAGATGGTGGGAGGATCTTGATTATAAGCCTTTATGTTGATGATTTAATTCTCATCGGTAACGATGTTTGGTCAATCAAGTTACTCAAGAGTTCCATGAATTCTAAGTTTGAGATGACCGACCTAGGGAAAATGAAATATTTTATGGGAGTTGATCTGGTGCAACAAAGCTCAAATGGTATTCACATTTGTCAAAAGAAATACGTAGGCAAAGTTCTTGAAAAATTTGGCATGGGAAATAGTAATGGTGTCAATAACCCGATGGTTCCTGGCTGTAGGTTGACAAAGGAAGGCGAAGGAAATAAAGTTGGTCCAACACTGTACAAGAAAATGGTTTGAATTTTAATGTACCTGACTACTACTAGACCTATTTTAATGTATAGTGTATCCCTCATAAGTAGATACGTGTCAAATCAGATGAAGTCATACTTGCTTGCTGCAAAACTAGTGCTTAGGTATCTACAAGGTACCACTAAGCTTGGGGTGTTTTATAAAAGAGGATGTGGAAATGAACTAATGGCTTATATAGATAGCGACTACGCTGGTGACGTCGGTGACCGAAAAAGTATGTCAGGATTTGTTTTCATGCTAAGTGGAGGTGCTGCAGCTAGGGGGTCAAATAAACAGCCCGTAATAACACTTTTTACCACATAGGTTGAATATGTGGCTGCTATTATCTGTGCATCTCAAAGCATTTGAATGAACAGAATACTCATAAAGCTTGGTGTTTCCCATTGTAAGTGTGTTACAATGCTTTGTGATAGTTCTTTAACAACTAAACTATCGAAGAACCCTATTTTGCACGGTAGAAGCAAGCATATTGATGTGAGATTTCACTTTTTGCGTTAACTCACCAAGGACGGGGTCGTGGAATTGAAGCACTATGGTACCTATGAGAAAATCGCTGATATTATGACCAAGCCATTGAAGCTGGATGCATTTGTAAAGCTTTGAGAGTTGCTTGGAGCGATACCCATACCTGAAGTAAACTGATTTTTGTTCCCAATTTCAATTTAGGGGAGGAAATGTTTGAAAGTTTTTAATATTCAAGTCAGTCAATAACTCATATTGTTTATGAGCTCATGTTAGCATTTCGACATTTTTTTACAAATAATTTCCACGATCTTAAATATGATCAAGATGTGGTGCTGCACATTTGCTTTTATTTCTGTTGTTTTTCTGCTTATAAGGCTCTATAAGCCAAGTTAATTTCAGTTAATGAAAGCTGTACAATTCTTTATAAATTGCGTGAGAGCTTCCACTTTAAGTTTATTCTAATTATAACATTTTTAAACAATTTATTTCTTATATAATATTTAGCATGATATTAGTAATCTCTAATAATTATTGCATTACCTTTAGTATCACATTTTTTGTATAAATGCGAACTTCCATGTAGACTTTTAATTTTATTACAAATATTATAAAACTAATAGATTTAAAAAGTGTAAAATAAGGATTATAAAATATGAGAATGAATAATATTCAAATAAAAATCAGAAAGAGAAAAATGGGATATAAAATAGAATTGAGATAATAATCAATCCAACTTATTTAAAATGCAATAAATTAAGATTTAAACAAAATAGAAGAATAAATAATAACAGAATTTTCTTTCAAATTTAAGAAACCCATGTTTTGTAAAACGTTCATGCATACCATTATATTTACATTATAATTTTAGCAATTTATCCAGATAGTCCCTATAATAATGTTATTTTCTAGAATAAAATATTTACTGAAATTTTAAAAAATATTAAAAATGTTTATTATATTTATGAATATTTTTTATGCTTATTCATTTATAAGTACATGCATTACATATGCCTAAACACACACACACACACACACACACACACACACACATATATGGAAAAATCTATTGGAATACAAAATGTAGACACAATTGATGACAGAATGGATCTCCACCATTGGATTGCTCTCTGTTCTCACATCTCATATAAGGACAAAAATATCTAACGCTCTAGATCTTTTGTGTTGTCAGTTGTGTTTTATTTTGTCCAAATAGTTAGCCCCTATATATAGACACATACATGTCTGTATGTATGTATGTACGTACGTACGTATGTATGTATAGGTAATTATGAATTTATATATGTCTGTGTATAAGTGTGTATGTGTGCATGTATTTTGTGTGTGCATTCCATTGCATTGATATTATTATACTTATGATATCATTATAATATTTGAATGATAGTTGGCAAAAGTACCAAGTCCTCAAGCACCTAGATATATGCATACTATAGAGACGCTCAAACTTATATTTAGCATCAGAGTTTGAATTATCAAAATATATCATCATTTGATAGTTTGAAAAGTAATATTTACTAATAAAATTTGTACCAATTTGTCATGATTAGAAATTATAAAATCTTCTTCGGTATTTTTTCTACAATAAAATCCATAATACCATATATTTTATAACTATAGCATTAAATTTTGAATTTTCATAGTTTCTTCCATGGCTGTAACAACTGTTGCTTTACGATAAAGTCATCATTTGTTGAAAAGCATGTTTAATAGCACTTGGGTTGCTTCGATTAATGAAACTTGTGTAAAAATATCATTCTCAAGTTTCAAAATATATAGCTGCTCCTCCATAAAAATATGTTATAAAAAACATATTTTTAGTTTTCAATATATTTGAGGAAGAGCTTGCAAGTTTTTGCGTAAAAACCTTGAAATTTCTAAAACTTCTGTGTAGAATTCTCTGCAAATATTTGCATTTTTCAAAAAATTCAAAAAAAATCCTAAAAATGTTCAGGTTCAATTTCCGAACGAAACAATTTTTTTTACCGAATTAAGAAAGGTGTCATCTAGAACATGTTTTGAAATAATGTTATTCATGTACTAGATCTGAAAATAAGGGGCGGAACCAAACATCACTTGAATAATTCAAAGTTCTTCCATTTCCACTGAACCAGCCAACCATTATGTTAATGGAAAATTCTACTTAAATGCATAAATTTATTTAGCAGCCCCTTTTTTCTGAAAAACATTGTATACCCATCTTTCTACTTAATAGCCCCCTCTTTCTTTTATTTTCTTCCAATGCTACCATTACCCATTCACATTCATTCTCACGCAATCAATCATCCACTTCATCATTCACTTGGTCACCCAAAAAAATCCCAGCTTTATCATCATTCGGTCATGTTCATCAGGGAGCACAAATCCAGACGTCGGTGCAGGAATCATCAGCATCAGGCACAAAATCGAAGTTTGTTCTCGATTTTGCTGTTTATTTTTAAAATATCATTTGGTTTATCAGGAAGTCTCACTACTTGGTAAAAATACATACAACTCATAAACAATGCCTGGTATGTATTTTTACCACATAATGAGACTACGTGATAAACAAATGTTTTTTTAGAAATTCCTTTTTCTTTTTTTAATTTTATATAATGTGCACGTATTGCGTGCAATGTGTATTATGTATGTTCCTATAGATGGGTCCTTATACTCGTAGTCAAATGATGGCCTCCAAAAGATGAAGAAGATTTTTAATGAGAGAAGGCAAATCAAGTGAAATTGAAGAGAATGAAGGAACACACGATGAAGAAAACATTGATGAAGAGAATAGATGACAATGGCACGAAAGATGACAATAGTGTTGAAGATGAGAATGATGAGGATACGAGTAAAGAGGAAAGTGAAGATGATGCTAAGACAAAGGATGATACCGCATAAGAAACCAATGAAAATGGTGATCCATAATATAGTGATGTTATCAAAGATTATGATACTCACAACGCTTCGGCAATATGGAAAGGCGAGGTATTTTTTTTAATTCTCTTGAATTGTAATGTACTAATCGTAGGAAATATTTCAAGTATTTAAGACATATATAAACATAAACTTAAATTTTTGCATGTAGGAACGATCAGTGCTTACATATGTCAATCATTCTTATAAGATTTTAGAATGGAAGATACTAGAAAATGCTTCAAATTTCAAAAATCATATACAATCTTTTGGACAATTTTATATTGTTAGCACATGTTATAAGAGTTTTAAAAAAAACATTGGTATCCAAAGACAAATACATTTCATATGCCTTTTGGTGAGATTATAATTACACTAGATGATGTACCTTCCTTGTTACACGTTTCGGTACGTAGCAAATCTTTACAAAGTCGATCTTTCAATATGGAACAAGCAGTTAGATTTTCTAGCAAATATCTAGGCACTAGTAAAGAAGAAGCTAGAAGTGAGATGGATGAAAGGTAAGGTATAAATTAAGTCTACGTTGTATGGGCGTTTTGAAAATGTAGATGATGAGGGGAGTGAAAGAGCTATCTTCTATACATGCTTGGTCATACTTTATTTGCGGATAAAAGCAAATCTCATGTACATTTGAGCCTTTTAGAATGACTTAAAAATTTGAACCAGGTGATACATATTCTTGGGGTCCGATGGCACTTGAATTTCTGTATAGATAGCTTGGATTAACTAGTCATATTGGTGTGAAGCAGATTGCTGGTTTTCTATGTTTATTAGAGTCTGGATATTTGAGTACTTTCTTAATTTTCATCCTTCGACCACATTTTACTGTGAAAATTTACCTTATGTTGCAATTCGGAATCCTTCTCCTGACGGTAATTTATCTATCACAGATATTCGTATTTTTCTTGATAATATTCAGCTTGATCAGGTAAAACTTTTATTTAGTTTGTGATATACGTAACGTAACTTATTTTATCTCATCTATGTTATTATAACTTTTATATCATCTATATTTTCCAGGTTATATTCGATCTGTATATCTTCGCCCGTGTTTTTCATCCTTTTCTGCGTGGTATGGTTGTTGTATTCTTTTTTACAACATCGTCGAGTCATATCATCCAAATTGGGTATTGAGATAGTTAGATAAAGTGCAGAACATTCCCTGACCTCCTATTCCTTCGGTCACAGCCAACGATCGATGAGGAACTACGTCTATGACATACACTCGTCTATATTATCGGTTTCAAAAGAGTATATGGAAACATTGGTATAACCATATGGTTGCACCTGAATAGATATCAATGCCAGTCAATTAACTTATTTGAGTTACACTGATTATTTTATAGAGTGGTATAGATATCATAGTGTAGTACGGGTTCGTAATCCTTCTTTTCTACCGCAGAATATCGTGTTAGAAGTGCCTTATTTTCAACCTACTTACGACCAATTTTTATGGTAATTTTCCTTTTTGTAGTTGTTATATCTATTTGTTTCAGAGTTACTTAAATATTTTTGATTCGTTACAGACTCTGAATGATGCTCATGGTTTGTTGGTGCAACCTATTGTAGAAGCAATAGTTTAAATTGCTAGAGTTCACATTGGCCGCTACATACGTCAACATAATTACCTATGTTGATGGAGTCTGTTATTAGGTATATGTTATATTTTGGCTTGTAGTACATTACATTGTTGATTAATTGTTTTGTTTTTTAATGTGTATTATTTTGGCATGTATGTTAGAACGGTTTGGTTGACTATGTTTTATGTAGTCGAACAATGTTTCTCATATTGCTATGTGGTTGTGATATCGTTTTCTTTGTGATTGATATATGGTTGATATATGGCCATTAGTTGATAAATTTTAGACGTTCTAAAGCCCATATATAATTTTCCTCCTTTTTTACAACTAATTATGAAATTGCAATACAAAACGTAAGATCTGTAGATATAACAACCACAACCTCAAGGCATTCTATACTTTTTAGTTTTATATGTGCATTCCAATATTATAACTCGGGGAAATGTTCGTAAAAATTAAGACTAGTAGAATGCAACCAAAATATATCTTTAATAACATTCGTTCCATCTAATGTTTTACAATGCCATTCAAAGTAACCAAATTCTTTCAATTTACTATGCAAATGTCTCACTTGAGAGCGCCCTACACGCTCGATGGAATTTTGCGCATGTATAACGTGGAAAATAGTTTTGATAGTGGTACAATTTGTAGAATTGTCTCCCTAAACTGTGTGCAAAATTTCTTTCTATTTGACCATGTTTCTATGCATCTCAATTATTTTGTCTTCTTTTGCAGCTCTGACTCTACTACTAGGCTGATATATGGGAGTAGTTTCCATCTCCTTGGGCCTTTCAGCTTCTGAATCCACTGAACTAGGTGGATTCCCCTATCGACTTAAACATATCGGACTCATCAAATGTGACATGTCTAAAGTGCACTACCTTCTTATCAATAGGGTTCCAAATACGATACACGTTGATGCCTTCTATATAGCCCAAAAACATGCCTTTATAGGCTCCAACCTCTAATTTGTTATTTCCTACATGGTGAACATATACAGGGCTACCAAATTTATGAAAATAACTGATATGTCTACATGTACCTTTCCATCTTTCCTTTGGAATCTTTCCATTAATGGATGAGTATGGAATTCGATTGATAATATACGCTATAGTCGATAAATCTTCATCCCAAAAGCCTCTAGGTAAACCCCTGTCAATCTCAAACAACTAGCTTTCACCAGTAAAGTCCTATTCATCCTTTCAGCGACTTCGATTGACTGTGGATCTCCGGGTGTAGTGAAGTGTCTCCGAATTTCACGATGCTTACAGAAGTTTATGAACTCCTTAGAAATAAAATTACCGCCATTTTGAAATCTTAGCACCTTCAACTTCTTTCCGACTTCATTCTCTAGCAGTGTCTTTCAAGTTTTGAGCTTCTCAAACGACTCCGACATAGCTTCCACCACGAGCACCCAAACCTTCCGAGAGTAGTCATCAATAAAAAAGATAAAATACTTAGCTCCTCCAATGGAAGCTATATCTACTAGTCCTCAAACATCCGTATGGACATACTCTACTATTCCTTTGGACTCATGTATACTGACACCCAAAGAAGCCTTTGTTTATTTCCCCAATACATACTCCATGACAGAATTTTAAATGGTTAAAGCTTTCAACCTTAATCATCTTCCTTCTACGAAGCAACTCCAAGCACTTCTTCGGAACATGACATAATCTAAGATGCCAAAGTCTGGTGGCAACAAAAGCTCATGAACTATATCAACCCCAACATACGACTCTCCAAGTGTTGTAGATCCATTCAGCAGACAAAGATTTCAGACCATTACTCCTTTCTTCAATACAAGAGCACCACATGTCACCTTTAAGCTACCTGATTCTATCATAATACTGCAACCCAAAGATTTTAGCTGATATAAAGACAGAAGAAATTTCCTTAAACCTGGAACATAGCGGACTCTAGTGATAGTGCGCATCACACCTTCATGCATGCGAATATGCACTGATCCTTCTCCTAATGACTTGCAAGTAGCGTCGTTCCACATCAATGTAGCACTTCCCTCCTTATCTTCATAAAAACAGATATACTCCTTCTTAGATATCATGTAGAAAGACGCCCTTGAATCTAGTACTCAGTGGTCTAATATATTGAAACAGATGCAGTCGGCATATCAATATAAACAACCTTCTCCACCGCAATAGACGAATAACCATCCGCTTCATTTTTCTTCCTCAAATCTGAACAATCTTTCTTCCAATGGTCATGCTTCTCATAACGATGACACCTATTGTCTCTAGACTTGCCTCTCCAACCACTTCCGAGCTTTCTTAAGTTAGAACACCCTTTGATATTATTCTCCTTCTTCTCCATTCTTCTCTATTTATGAACATTCCTTGACTACTACTACTAGCTTCTCCACTTTTTCTCATACGCTTCACTTGATCCCCCGTCTCTTCACTCAGGATTCTCATCCTCACATCTTCTAATGTCAGCGTCCTTCTGCCATATATCAAGTTGTTAGCAAATACTATGTATTGCATTGGAAGAGAGCACGATGCCACCATTATTTTATGCTCCTCCTCCAAATTTCAATCAACAACTTTCATCCTCATCATTAAGTCATCGAAGAAGTTAAGATATGCTTTCAATGACGTACCTTCCTACATCTTGTAAGTGAAGAAAGTCTTCAACAAAATCAACCCACTCATGAGCGACTTCTTCATGTAAAAGTCCTCTTGTTTCTTCCACAAGCCTTCAACAGTAGTTTCACCGCTAATCTCTGGGATGATGTTCTCACTCATGGCCAACTGGAGGTAGTAAAAGATCATTCTTCCATCTACTTCCTTTCCAATTCTGAGGTATCTATTGGTAATGATTCTATATCAAACACAACCTGATGAACACGTTTTCTTCTCAACACCGCATTCATCTTCCACCATCTCTTTCCAAAATCGTTATCTCTGTTCCATTTCTCTTTAGCTAGCTGCGAACCGGATGCTGCATATGTAGCCTTAGTGTAGAGTGCATACTTCTGGGAAAGTCTAACCTCATGTCCATCTCTAGATCCAAGCATCTTATCAATCACCTTTTGGCCCTAGCCTTTAACAACGACCTTCAATGCTTTGATACTAGACTGCTGGGGTAGATTTTACACAAATGACTGTAATCAACCCAAATAAATGCGAAAGTAATAAGATCGTGTTGTAGTGCGATAAAACAAATAGAAACAGGTGAATAAAATAGCAAACCACAGAAGAAAGTAAATAGAGAGTTCACGTATGGATTTATGTGGTTCTACTATCGCAAGATAGTGTAGATTTACTATGGGGAGAGGCAATTTTATTATTTATAAGAAAATAAATTTTACAAAATTGATAATGAAGGCTAAGAAGATAAATAGGAAATACAACTTGAGATAATAATTATACTCATGGTAATCTTTGCCTTTATATAGATATTATTACTTGGGTTTAAAGTAATTGATTTATGCTCATAAATCAATGCCTCATCAATTTTCTTATACATACGGAATTCTTTTATCCAATTTGATTATTTGGTTTTCCCAATTTACATGAATTGGATAAGATTCCTTTTTTAATTAGCTAATTAGTGAATTAATCATCTACTTCAGTCTCCCAATATAATTCTCCTCTTATGTAGGTAATTTATTGCCCTCTTTAATGTTATAAAAGATGCAATATATTTAGATTTTTATGTCAAATATCTTTCAAATTTTGCTGCAGTGGAAATATTGTATCACTGAAATCAACAATATCTTCCAAATCTTCTTTAGTATGAAAATATTGTATAACCAAATCTAACAATCTCCACCTTGATATTATATTTCTCTATAAGCCTACCAACTCCATCTACATCCTCATACACCAAGCAGCTCTCGGGCGACACTATAGATACTTCCTCAGTGAGCTATGGCATGGCTATCACCTATTGCACTTAGTCAACGAACTCCGTCAAGAGCAATGCCCGCCAACAGTGTTGAAAGTACCCTCTTCATGTAGGACCTATCAATATCCAAAACAAACGTCTCTATTTACTAACTCACTCTCCCTCTATGCCACCAACTAGCATCTAGTACTTCAGCAAGCAAATCAATTTTGAGCAGTGCTCGAACTTTGCGACCGGTCTAGCCTTGTATCTTCCATCGTCCTTTAACTTATATATCCACTTGCATCCTATGGCTCGACTTCCTTGAGGGGACGGTACCAATTTCCATGTCCAATTCTTCTTCAATGAACCCATCCCTTACTCTATAGCACGCATCCAATTCATGTTGGCACTCGAACTCATAGTTTCTTCAAGGTTGAAAGGCTCATCTTAAATAACATGTAGTGCATAGCTATACTAATCATCAGGCTCAAATTTGAATAATTCCAGTCTTCATGCTTATTTGACGGCCTTCTAACTCTAAAACTAGCCTAAATAGGTATAACTTCGCCTAAGCTTCTATCAACTCCACCTTGAGTTGAATCATCTTTTGCTTCACGACCATCGCTATCATTATTAGAGTAATTTTGTGGACCTTTATAGGATGTGTAAACAATTGCAATTTCTCTATCTTCTTTTGCAGCTCTGACTCTACTACTAGGTTAATATATGGAAGTTGTTTCCATCTCCTTAGGCCTTTCAGCTTCAAAATCTACTGAACTAGGTGGGTTCCTCTTCGGTTTGAGCATAGAGGACTCATTAAATATGAAATGTCTAGAATGCATTACCTTCCTATCAATAGGGTTTCAAATGCGATACCCTTTGACGCCTTCTGTATAGCCCAAAAAATATGACTTTATAGGCTCTAGCCTCCAACTTGACATTTCATGTATAGAGAATATACACAGGGCTACCAAATATACGAAAATAATTGATATGTAAAAATGTACCTTTCCACATTTCCTATGGAATCTTCGCATCAATGGCTGAGCATAGCATTCGATTAATAATATACGCTGCAGTCAATAAAGCTTCAGCCTGAAAGCCTCTAGATGAACCCACCGTCAATCGTAAACAATGAGTTTTTCTAGTAGAGTCATATTCATCCTTTTAGCGACTTCATTTGGTTGGGATCTTTGAGTGTAGTGAAATATCTCCGAATTTCATGCTGGTTGCAGAAATTTATGAACTCCTTAGAAACAAACTCACCGCCATTATCGGATCTAAGGACCATCAACTTCCTTTCGACATCATTCTCTACCAGTGTTTTCCAAGTTTTGAATTTCTCAAATGATTCCGGTTAGCTTTCATCACAAACACCCATATCTTTCGTGAGTAGTCACTGATAAAAGAGATAAAATACTTAGCACCTCCAATGGAAGCTGTGGCTACTAGTCCCCAAACATCCATATGGACACACTCTAGTGCTCCTTTGGACTCGACACTAAAAGAAACTTTTATTTGTTTCTCCAACATTACACTTGTCAGAATTCTAAGTGGTTGAAGCTTTCACCCTTAATCATCTTCCTTCTACGAAGCAACTCCAAGCTCTTCTCCTAAACATCACCTACTCTGAGATGCCAAAGTCTAATGACATTCAAAGCTTGTTAAATATCAACTCTAACACATGACTCTTCACGGACTATATATCCTTTCAGTGGATAAAGATTACAGATGATTACTCTTTCATCAGTACAAGAGCACCATGTGTCATCTTCAAGCTATCCGACTCTATCATAACCCTACAACCCAAAGATTCTAGCGTACCCAAAGACAAAAGAGATTTCCTTAAACTTGGAACATAGCGGACTCCAGTGATAATGTACACCATACCATCATGCATGCAAATACACTGACCTTCTCCTAATGACTTGCAAGTAGCATCGTTCTCCATCAATATAGCACTTCCATAAAACGGACGTCATGTGGAAAGACACCCCTGAATCCAACATTCAATGGTCTAATATATAAAAAATAGATGCAGTCGGCAAATCATCAGAAACAACCTTCTCCACCATAATAGACGAAGAACCATCCGCTTTATTTCTCTTCCTCAAATCTAAAAAATCTTTCTTCCGCTGGTCGTGTTTCTTACAATGATGGCACCCAGTGTTTCTTAACTTGCCTCTCCAACCATTTCTGGGCTTTCATGACTTAGAATGCCCTTTGAAATTATTCACCTTCTCATTTCTTCCTCTCTCTATGAACAATCTTTGATTATTAATAGTTTCTCCACTTTCAGTATAAGCTTTATTTGATCTCTCATCTCTTCACTCAGAAGTCTCATCTTCACATCTTCTTCTAACGTCAGCATGCTTCTGCCATAGATCAAGCTATTAGTGAATATATACCGTGTATCGCTCTGGAAGCGAGCACAATACCACCATTGTCTTTTGCTCCTCGTCCACATTTAAATCAACAAATTTCAACTTCATCATCTAATCATCGAAGAAGTTATGATGTGCTTTCAACGACGTACCTTCCTGCATCTTGTAAGTGAAGAAAGTCTTCAACAAAATCAGCCTATTCGTGAGCAAATTCATCTCGTAAAAGGTCCTCCAATTTCTTCCACAAGCCTATAGCGATAGTTTCAATACTAATCCCTGGGATAACGTTCTCACTCACGGCCAATTGAAGGGTACTAAAAGCACAGTCTTCTGTCTCCTTCCTTTACAATTATAAGCTATTGGCAATGATTCTATGTCAAACAATTTGATGAACACAATTTCTTTTCTACATCGCCTTCATCTTCCACTGCCACTTCTCAAAATCATTATCTCCATTCCACTACTCTATAACTAGATACGAACCGGATGTTGCATATGAACCCCTAGTGCAGGGCGCATACTCCTGGGTAGGTCAAACCTCATTTCCATCTCCAAATCTTGCTATCTTATTGATCACCTTCTAGACCTAGGCTTCAACTACAACCTTCAATTCTTTGATACTGGAATATTGGGGTAGATTTCACACAAATGACTATAAATCAATTCAAATAAATACAAAAGTAATAAAACCGTGTTGTAGTGCGATAAAATAAACAGAAACAAGAGAATAAAATAGCAAAACACAGAAGAAAGTAAATAAAGAGTTCACATGTGGATTTATAGTGGTTCTATTATTGCAAAATAATGTATTTTCACTTTGGGGAGATGAGATTTTATTATTTATTGGAAAAAAGAATTTTATAAGATTGATAATGGAGGCTAAGAAAAAGAATAAGAAATTCGGCTTGAGATGATGATTCTACTCATGGTAATCTCTGCCATTATATAAAGATTGTTACTTGGGTTTGAAATAATTGATTTTTAGTCATAAATCAATGCCTCATCAATTCTCCTATTTATACGGGAAACGTTTATCCATTTGATTTTCAAGTTCCTCTAATTTAAATGCGCCTGATAATATTTCTTCTTTAATTAGCTAATTAGGGAATTGATTAATTAATTCAATCTTCCCAATAATTCTTCATCTCACGTAGGTTGCCCTCTTTAATGCTATAAAAGAAACAATATATTTGAGAAATTATCTAAAATATCTTCCAAATCTTCTACAACTGAAAATATTGTATCACTGAAACCAACATTATCATCCAAATCTTCTTCAGTATGAAAATATTGCATCACCAAATCGAACATTGTTGTGGAAAATTCTCAATGATAGTGTTCATATTCATGATAATTTTCATAGAAGAGGAATTATCAACTCTGCAGTTCATACTCATGATAATCTTCGAAGAAGAGGAATTATCAACTCTTCTACTTGTTTTTTTTGCTCTCATACTCTTGAAAATATAAGATATATATGTTCTTTAAGAGCACTTGTGTGTATAACTTGTGGAAAAGATTGCTTCGGCGTTACTGCAATCTTCACTCTCCTGTTAGAAACCATAGATTGGAATGGTTAACTATATACAAAGCTATAAGATGGAGAACTACGGATTCGTTTATGCTTTTAAAACGGCCAAAAAGGATTATAATGGTGATATGAGGAAACAAATTCTCGTTTCTTTAATGGGAATAAACTGCCGCTTTCTATCTTGTTTTAGAAACTTATGAATGGCCCAAGCTCAATTAGAATTTAAAAATAGCATAATACTCTAACTGTTCAGTTGGAGCATTTGTAGTTTTTATTTCCTATTTTGGGTTATGTGCTCTAGTATTTGTGTTTTCATTTTGTTTTCGTTTGCGGTACTTTGTTCTTGCTAATAAACGGTCCACCGTAAACCGACTTGTCCTCCAAAAAAAAATGTGTCAGAACAAACATTTCAAGGTAGCAATATCATTAAACATTATTTGGAAATGCATGAACAAAGTCTATGGGGATACGTATTCCAACAGAAAATTGGTACGTACTGGCATAGGGTTTAATCCCAAAAATTGTCACAACAATCGATTTTTATGTATTTTCAGACGTTTTATATGCTTACAAATTCACAGTAAAATTTGAATTTTCCATTTATTTAACTTGCTCATTAAATATGTTTATGAGAATCAAATCCAAGATTATAACCACACAGTCAAATATCTTACTGTGATTATTCTTATACATTACAACTCTTCACTGAAGTTACACATAAAAATAAACAACCTAAACTGCCGTTCTTTCCTCTATTTTTGGTAAAATTCTTTCCGGAAAAACTGATCATAAGTGGCATTAGAAGCATCCTTTCTTGAAAATTTGTCACTCAAACATCGTTGATTCTCTTATTCATGGTTACCCACAAATTTCTCGATAGAAGTACATTTTGATGGAAAATTCATACATAAATATGAGTATTTGGGTTTACTTTCAGTAGTGCATGTATAAATTTAACTTTTTTGTGCATTCAAAGAACAAAAACGTTTATCCTATGGTTAGTTTTTGGATGCAGTGTTTTATGCTTCCTAGCTTAACTATTCACAAAATCAATCAACTATGCAAAAAAATTATCTGGAAAGGAAAAAAAGTAGTGTTCTATGGGAAGCAATTACAAGTGTTAAATCTGATGGTGGAATGGGGCTGAAAAAACTGTCTGACATAAACACTACTTTCTGCATCAAAAGAATTTGGGAGACCCTTAACAATTCTACATTTAGTGCTAAGTGGTTGAATGCAAAATATGCTAATAATGAGACTCTGTGGGAGTCTAATTTTAGTAATAACTAATCATGCACTTGGAAAAAAATGATATATCATAGGAAAAATGCACAGAAGCTGATTGATAGAAGAATTGTAGATGGAAAATCTACAAGCCTATGGTTTATGTCATGGATTAATGGTTCAACTTTATTGGAAAAGCTAGGGCATGAAACTCTATCATATTCAAGAGGACATAAACATAAGGTAGAGCAAATTTTATCGGGAAATAAATGGAAGCCTGAAAATATCTCTTATCTTGGCAACATAAGTGAGGAAATAAAGCAAGTACCCATTCATTATGACAATATAGAAGACTATTGGATTTGCAGTAGTAGTAAAAATGGTCTATTTAATTTCCATGATATATGGAATGATTTTAGAATCAAGTTACAAGAAAACAAAGACTACAAAATCATATGGAACAACATCTCACTCCCAAAAATGAATATATGTTTATACAAAGCTATGTTCAATTTCCTACCTACTAAAGACAAATTAAAAATGCAGAGAGTGACTGAAGATGATGTTTGTGTTATGTGCAAAAGAGAAGTGGAAACTTGTAAGCATTTATTTTTTAATTGTTCATTTTCGAAGCATGTGTGGTATTGGATCAAAAGCATGATGGGAGATCCTATAACACAAAGAAACCTACATATTTCTCTACCAGATGCTATTGCATACATCAATCAGAACTTCATAGCTAACAATATTAAGGACATCATAATAGCTGCGCTAAGTTCATCCATCTGGTTCATTTGGAAAAGCAGAAATTCCATCATTTTTAGCAATGAAAAGACAGACAGATTCACGATTTGCAATATCATAAAATCCAGTGTTCGTGACCTTATTATAAATAGATCCAGATTTCTCAAACATAGCATAAACAATCCGGAAGAAATTACTGTAAGATGGGAAATTCTACCTCTGCGACCAGACAACAACATTACCTCAACCTCGAACCCTAAATCCCCAAACATAGCAACATCCTCACGGTACATGATTGATAGAGAAGATGATGAAGCTGAGAGTTCTAGATCGTCTAGATGCACTGATAGTTTTAACGCGAATGTTGAAGGAGAAGAAGGCTTGCCAGGAAGAGTTTACGAGCCGCCATGATTAGATATGGTTGCTAGGTTTTTGCAGTGTGTTTAGGGCATTGCTTGCGAATATGTTCTGTTATGTAACCCGATTTTATTGCTTGTATATAGTGTATGTAATGTTTTACCATTATCAATAAAGAGTTTGACATTTATTCAAAAAAAAAAAAGAACAAAAGAACGAAAACGTGTTAAATCATGACAACACATCATTACAAACCATGTCATAAAGTAGGATTTCACAAGAAAACATCGATAGTGTTGATATGCTATATATCCTACTAATCTAGTGGAAAACAACATTGAAAGTAGCTAGAGCAAGATCTAGACTGCATATATGGAATTTTGTTAGGAAACAGAGAGTATGTAGCCTGCATATGGTGATTATATATACATACGTATTAATACTTACATACTTCGAAATTGATTTCGATGTTTGAACTTCTACATTGAAACCTAAAATTTCTCCCGAATTCCAATTTTATTTCCGTTTAGTAAACACTAGAATTGAAATTGCTAATCCAAATAAGTACACTGAACATGTTAATATGAACTGAATGAACATTCTTAATTGCGATTTTAACATGGTTTTACATCGAATGTAAATCAAATTGTAAGAGGGAGGTTCAATTTGAAACGAGATTCAAATTGATAGATTATGACATTTTTGGCAACATTTATACAACCATAATCTAGAACGCGTGAAAGGTCAGCTTATGTTAGGTCATACTAGCATCGGCTATCGATCCTGGCATTTATGGTTCTACAACATTCAGTTTTGGAAATGATGTCCTCCATTAGAGAATGCATGTCCAAATGCTAATCAAAGGTGCACAGTTTACTACTACAGCTGGTGCCTGCCTTGGTTATGGTTAAATTTTTTTTTTTTTTTTTTTTTTTTTTTTTTAACACTTTAGTGAACTTGTGTTGTATCCGTCCATTTAATTCTTAATTGGGTTTTTAGTTTATCTGATTATTTATATTTTATAGTATATTCTTGTGGATGTAACATTAATAATAATGCCATAATTAAATATTATATTTCTACATAACCTGAAATCATACATTAACTGTTATTCTATCAAATCCTCCAGTACAAAAAGAATAATAGATGTGCTGGTACCAAACTGCTTGATATGAAAGAAAAATAGAAGTTTATCATTTCAGATGTCAAAGAAGGGCCGCTAAGCCTAAAATCCATGAATGAACCATTGCTCTGGTTTTCAACAAATATCTGAAATTGAGCGACTTTTAAGTAAATGAAGATAACAAATAGTCTAAACTCATAAGGCGTTGTCCATTAACAGAACAAGTGTAAAACACTGCTTGTAGTTGTAATAGTATGAACTATTGTAACAGAAAAGCCAAAATCTGTAAATGTCAATGTGGATGTTATGCTAATAGTATGAACTCAAACAACATAATGCAATATCATACAGACATCCAAATATATTATGGGATACATTGAACACATAGAATCAGGATTCACGTATCACTAGATTCTTCCTGGCAGCAAAAACTCAGATATAAACACAACACACCACCCTAGTAATTACAAGAAATTGACTGCATATGCCTCGTTATGAACCAAAAGAATATCTGGCCTGCAGTCTATTGCCAATATAACACCACCAATCCAGCTATTATAACCCATACTAATAATTCATACCTTCCATCATGATACGATTCCTGCTTACTACAGCAGTTCTTCTGAATTTGCTACCAACGCCTACACACTCGTACCTTAGTATAGCAATTGAGTTATGCAGCCCTATGAAATATACAAATGGTGATCCATACGACCGTAATCTAAACTACGTGAAGTCCCAGCTTATGACGTATACTAATAAAATATCCGCACATGGCCCAAATGTCTATGGCCTTATGGAATGCAATCTGGGATTCAATCCGTGTTGTGCTTTTGCTGTTGAAATGGTACACACGTTGGAGCGTGACTGCCCGAACTCTATGGGTGCACAACTTAATACTACTGATGGCTTGTCTCTCCGTTATGAATATTACAAATTTTATCCAGATTGATCGCAGCATATGTGTGCTGTTTAAGTTGTAACTACCGATATGAATCTACTTGGTATGCTAATTATAAAGACATATAATGCAGTTATATGGTTTAATATGTGCAACTAATTGAACTGTCATTGCAATCAAGGAATATTATATGAAAGGTTTGACCTTTGTATTCCTTTGATTCCTAGTACAGCAATATTAGTAAATAAGTGTTTATGAATGAGGATTCAACACAATCTATTATAACTAAGAATGGCACGAATTAAAATTTCTAAAAAAGTAAAATAAGATATACACATGGGGACTCGCTTACCTTTCTCAATTAGAAACTATTTGTGGATCCCCGAGATCAATTCTAGGGTTTATGCAACTGATCTCCCCTAACTAATTGAAGGTCAAATCGTGCAAATGTTAAACAAACTTGTAGCACAAAAGCACATAAGTTCATGTGTTACTTTCACAGAAGAAATGCAGGATGGAGATAGCCCAGTGGACAGCTGAAGTAAGTATGTGTTGTGGGGTGTACCCATAATTGACATTTTCGGTAAGAAGTGTTAAAAAGAAAACAAAACGAAGAAGAAGAAAAAATGCGGGACGTATTTGGTAAGAAGCGTTGCCATTTTTTTCTTCCAATAGCAGTTATTTTACTATTAATTCTTCCAAATATTGAGGTACTGACCAGGGCTTTATTGAACCCATGCAGATAGCATTTACAGCAAATTAAGCTTAAGTTCAATTATTAAGACTATAAGTTCATCTATTTACTGGGGGAAGGAAAAAATTCGAGGGTAAACTGCGTTAAAAAATTAGACCCAAGCACACTCGCATTATTTTTTGACACTCGCATTATTATTATTTTCTTTCAAGGACGTATCCAAAGTCCATTTGAAACTTAAACTATTCATCTTCCGTGTACCACTCTGATTCATTTCTTACGTCCGTCTTCTTCATTTTCAAGTATTTTGTCAATTCGTTCTCAAAACTTAGATTCACACTAGCAATTACGCCTCAAAGCAGAAGCAAATCATCATCTCCAACAAAACCGTAAACATCAACGCACGATGAACAACGACAACAAACTCAAAAGCAATCCCCAAGTCGCGAAGTCGAAAACCTTGCTCTGTCTGAAATTCAACAGCAAAACTCAATTACGTTAACTGAAAATCTAATGGCAGTAGAAATTCAACAACAATTCCCAACCGGTGAAACAGAAAACTTTACTGGGAACGTTCCAAAATCGCAACCGAAGGAAGTAAAATCTGGAAAGCTAAAATTACGAAAACGACCAATTGAACAAGAAGCACACCAAATGCTAGAATAAAGAACAAAGAGAAGACATGAACAACCTGGACAAAATGAAAATCAATCGGAAATGATAGAAAATATACAGGAAAAAGTAAATTTAATATAGTAGTATTGTAATATCATTGAAATTTTTTGACAGATCAATGAAGAAAATAGACAATAACAAATAGCTGCTAAAAAAGAAAATGAAGAGCAGCATAAAAATTTAGAAACGAAAAGAAAAAGAAAAAATGAAGAACAAAAACATCAGAAGGACGGTAAAAGAACTAAAAAGATAGTTCAAAAGGCAAATGATACTATAAAATTATAAAAGTTAATACCATATCATTAAACATATATGCTACATATATGCTGATAGTATCAAATTTTTGAAACAAGAAATGAAAAGCCAAAAATATATGCCTTTGAAGAAGCCGAAGAGCAAGAAATAAATTTGGTAAAATTACAAATAGTATCGCTTTATAACATATTATTTATTGAAAAAATGATACTTATAGTATGTTTGTTTGAGGTTAGCATAGTAATTACTTTTAAGGACAAATTCAACAGTCCAATTACTTTCAAGGACATAATTTCATAGGTTTTTAGACCTTAAAAACTAATTATCTTGCATTTTGTCTTTAAAAGTAATTATTTCAGTTGTGTGTCCTAAAAACTAATTGCACTTACTTAAGAGGCCTTGTAGCTAATTTTCACTAAAAAATACCTATATTTAACGAAAATGATACTCACTGTCTATTTTGAATGGAGTTGAAGTTTAATTTTATAAATTGTTTTCCATGTTATATATAGAAAGTTGATACCAATATCTTACAAAAATGATACCAATAATCAGTTTTCTTGAGGTTTGTACTTTGTTAAATTATTTTCAGCGTGTTCTGTATAAAAACAGGTACCGTTATCATTCAAAAACGATACTAATAGTCTGTATGTTTAAAGTTAATGATTTGGACTTTTACAAATTATTTCCACTATTGCTTTTAATCTAATAAAAAATAATACCAATATTTAACAAAAATGATACCCACTTTCTATTTCCGTAGAGTTGATGCCTTTTAATTTTGTAAATTATTTTTCGTGTCATCTGTAGGAAATTTGATACCAATATATTGCAAAAATGGTAACAATAAACTGTATGTTTGAAGTTTGTACTTTGTTCTTTTATGACTTGTTTTACTATTATTTGTATTAAATCTGATACCATTATATTACAAAAATGATACCCCTTATATGTTTGTTTGAAGTTGGTGTTTTGCAATATTAGAACTTATTCCACCATAGCTTTAATAAACCGATATCAAGATAAACAAAAAATGATACATATAGCTTGTTTGGTTGAAGTTAATGCTTTGGAATTTTAGAAATCCACTTCAATATAATTTATAATAAAACTAATACCAATATATAACAAAAATGTACTTATAAACTATTCGTTCGAAGTTAATGCTTTGTAATATTAAAAAGTGTTTTCTCTGCAATGTATAACAAAACTTATGCTAATATTTTAAAAAAATGATCATACCTACGGACTATTTGATTTCTTGTTAGTGCTTTGTAATTTTAAAAATTATCTTCACTATCATTTGTAACAAAAACTAACATCAATAAATTGCAATAATGATACTTGCTAATCAATTAAATGTCACTTTTTTAATACAACAGGATGATGATGACGACTTTGTCGACACATATCATAAGAGCAAGAAAATGAGATCTGAAGTAGTGAAGCAAGAATGTGAAGAAATAAAATTTGTCACTGCATATTGACGTGAATTGCAAGCAATATTCAAGATCATACATTTGGCTAAAGAAAAGAATGGACTTACAAAAGGGCAAATAGACATCATGAAAAGACCCAGTTTTACAACTTTTTCAACATTTTCTATTAAGACAAAATTACAATGAAAGATTGCAAAAAATCGCAACAAGGTTTGGATGCATTATACAACTGCTACTCAACAGAAACTGAAGCTTTCATATTTGGACAATACAAAATGTCAATGAATGCCACTAATATCAACCAACATTTTGATCTACTATTGGAAGGAAGAAATATAGAGCCAACATAAAAAATGACAAGTAAAACAATTCCAACAGAGTGCAAAGAATTTTCCATAAGAAATTTTGAAAAATATGCTTTCGTCATGAGAAATGTGCTCCAAAGAAGAATAAAATAAGAGATGGGAAAAAAGGAAAAACAAAATAAAGAAGACTTGCCACTGCTAATAATAATGGAGATTTTACGGACATTTTTTCCTTAACAAACAACAAAAATTAAGATGGAGAATTTCACCCTTTTTGATTAACTTCGAAAAATTGCACAAGTTTTCTTGGCCAAAGACAATAGAGAAAAAATATAGCAAATTTGTAAAAAATATCCACAAGCCAAGAAACATATCTGGATGCTCTATGCTTCCATTGGGAGGATACGTTATTCAAAGTATTACTATTTTTAACAATCATATCTAAACTATTTTTTAAATATTTATACTATTGCATTTGTGAGAAGATGAAGCTCATTCGACCAAGACGACAACATAGTGAAAAATTTACCATGATTTAAGATATAGGATTTGCATAAGCTAAAAGACATACTGGTTAAGCAATTTTGAAAGATGTAAAAGAGGGCGAGGTAAGTTAAAACTCTATATTGCCTACGTGAATCGGTATCATTTTAACTTCTACTTAGAATCAATTATAGCAATGTATATTTTTTGCTATCATTTGTACCTATCCGTAGTTTCATTTTTTACCTCTGCATAGTATGATTTTTTCTCTGCATGGTATCAATTTCAATACCTGGTATCATTTTTGTCTCTGAATTGTATCAATTTCAATACTTAATATCATTTTTGTCTTCGCATAGTATCAATTTCAATACTTAGTACTAGTTTTGTCTCTGCGTAGTATCAGTTTCAATACTTAGTATCATTTTTGTATCTTCATTATGTCAAATTTTCCTTTGTATAGTATCAGTTTAGTTTTTGCATAGTATTAGTTTCAATACTTGTATCATTTTTGTCTCTACATATTATCCATTTTGTATCTGTATAGTATCTGTTTTGCTTCTTCATACTATCAGTTATAATACACTATGGCACTTGGTATCATATTTGTCTCTACATAGTATTAGATTTGCCTCTATATAGTATCGGTTTAGCTTCTGCATACTTGGTATCATTTTTGTCTCCACATAGTCTCGGTTTTGCTTCTTCATAGTATTAGTTATAATATAGTATGATATTTGATATCATTTCTAACACTTTATGGTAACAATTTATACCTCTATATAGTATCATTACATAACTGTTATTTTTGCTTCTATTAAAAAAATTAGTTATAATTATCAGTTATAACATATTAGTCATAAGACAATACCAAAGCTTAAAACTAATATAAAATTTCCCTACAAATTATAAAGATGAAAGAAATAACTAATATTCTTCCATATGAAGCAAGGCTTCTTCAAACAACATCAAGAACAAGACAATTAAGCAACAAAGAAAAAGAAAAATAAGGCAAAAAATGAAAACATGAAGAAGTCAAACAAACTTTTGGATCATTTGAAGAAGAGGTATGCATTAGTGTTAACCATAGTATATGAATAAAGATTACGAAGGCCTTTCAGAAAGCTTCCGAGCAGCAAGAAAAGTCACCATTCGTCGGTGTTGAAAGGATTATTCAATGCTAGAAAAGAGAACCACATAAGAACTTGGAGCAAACCTTCCACAAGAATGAAAGAAAGAATTACTAAGGCACAACAAAGCAGCTAGGTATAGAACTGCCAAGCACCTTCCTATTGTTATAGGAGAATAGACCCATAACCATCATCATTAAACAAAGTCTAAAGTAAAGGAGTTCATATCAGACCATTCGAAAAAGTCAAAGGGATGCAGTCAACAGCGTATAGCAGTACCAGACATTTCAAAGGACTCCTAAGGTTTCATCTCTCAACATTCAAAGAGTTCTTACCTTCCGAAGGAAGTGGAGAAGTCAAAGCAAGAGCAGGCAACTCTATAATGACCTTTACTAAAGCATAGCAAGCCTTCCGAACTGGTTGGAACACATACAGAAAACCTTTCGACAGAGTCAAAAGATTCATAAAGACAGAAAAAAAGCAGACCCTTCGACAATATTCAAAAGTCCATAATGGCATATGAAGGGGAAACCTTTCGACGAGGACGAAAGGTTTACAACTACAAATGAAAGGGGTGACTATTCAACTCAGCTAAAGCATGAAGACGAAAGGAAGGCCGTCTGCATCTATAAATAAGACCTAAGTGGTCCATTTTAAGGGATCTGATTTTCTCACTCTACTCTCATTCTACAACTTCTGCTCCTGCTCACTACGTTTGTAACCCTAATTTAGAAATTAAATTGGGAATTTACCTCTTAAACTTTGTATCAAACTTCATTATGAAAAAATAAAGAGGATGATGACTTGTGATCAACTTTGAATTTGGGGATGATCATGATCAGGTGTTAATTCAACATTGACAGCTGATCATATATGATTTATTTCTTAACCTTCTTCGTTCATCCCGAGTATCTGTCATAGAACCATCATGGGATATTTTCATGAGTTTTATTTCCTTTTATATATATTAAATTTATGATTTCAGCTACGAAAGGGAAATACTACTTGTGATATACGATATCAGACCTCTGATACGGTTTTGTGACCTATTATATCAACTCTTTGTGACATTATATGTTTTGTGACATATTATATCAACTTCAAGAGACAATTGATATTATGACAATCTAGTCGAAAGGTTGGAGCGGCCCAATGGTTGAAAGGTTTGATAACCTTTTGTAGGCCTCATAAGCCTTTCGACAAGGTCGAAAGGTTTGATAACATTTTACTGGACTCATAAACCTTTCGGCAAGGTCGAAAGGTTTGATAACCTTTCACTATCCCAACCAAGTGGAAAGGTTGAAGCGGAACCTTAACCCTTCGATGTGGTAAATGGGTTAGTTATTCTTCCATCATATTATTTAAGCCAATAAAGTCAGGAATGGCTTCCTATACCTTTCGACAATAATGAAAGGTTTGACAATTTGTCACTCTTTTCTATAGGTCATATAAGTTGAAAGTTAGAGCTATTACCTTAAATCCTTTCGATTTAATCATTCTACTCGAAAGATATACTCTCAATGACATGATTCACCTCAACCACATGGTTTTGTCCATATAAAATAATTTAATATCAAGCACTGGGATGTTGACAAGATATTCTTTTTTACATTTTTAGTGCGAGAAGGAGGGCCCGAACCTTCGGCCTTGTCATCTTGACATAAATAATTGTGGAAACTTGGTTTGCTGTAGGAAAATGAAATAAAAAAGGCTTTCCACCTTAAATGAAAAGGCTGAACATGCAGCTTCACTAAAAGAAAATATTTCGCCACCTTTCAACCCTGGGAATAGGGAACAAGGACAGTCTTCTGCACCAACTCAACCAACTCCACCACCGGCTCAACTGTCTTCGCAATTGGCTCCAGCTCAGAATCTTCTGCCAGAGGATCATATTGCTAAAATCACATACTTAGAGCGGCAAATGGAGGAGATGAATAATCTCCTAAATGAAGTCCTATCCCATAAGTCATCAATGAAAGCTGTCACAATATGAGAGGAAGTTGTCTCTCCAAGGAGAAACATGAAAACCAACACTAATGTCGTGTAAAGAAAAACTAACATTTCCCTATCCAAGAAGACAGATCGTCTCCCACTAAAGGCAAACTATCGAGGAAGGATCCAAGGGGAAGATAAGGATTATTCTACAAGCTCTACCTCAGAGGGCTACAAACCAAATAAGAAAGATTACTTAAGTAATGAAGCTTACCTTAAAGACATGGCAGGGAAGGCCGTGAAGGATCTGTTGAATATTAAGCGTAAGAGAACAACAGACGAGAGAGTAAATGATAATGAGAGGGTTGCCCCTTTCATTGATAAGATAATGTCAGCACCAATTCCCTCTTACGTGAAGGTCCCTACAATGAAATACCATGGAACGTCTGATCCCAACGACCATTTGATGGCATTTGATAGTCAAATGGATTTATACAATGCTTCTGGTGGCGTTAGGTGCCGTCTTTTTTCAGTCACTCTTCAAGGAGCTGCTGCCAAGTGATACAGACAGTACCGCGAGAACATAATTTATTCTTGGAGACAATTCTCCTATAAATTTTTGGCTCAGTTTTGCATTTGCAAAGGCCCATCGATCGATTATACAATGCTCACCAATACAAGACAGAATCATGGTGAGCCATTGGGAGATTACTTGAAGAGGTTTAACGCTGAAGCTTTGAAAACCTAGGGAATGAATGACAGGGACAAGCTTATTGTAGTTCATTCATGCCTTATAGTCAATTCTCCTTTCCAGAAGGAATTATTCATCCATGGCTGCCGAGACTTGCAAGACTTTCATTTTTAGGCCGACAAGTTCATCCAAATAGACGAATTGTACTATTTTACGAAGAAGACTAATCATAGGAACGACAATGGAAGATTCAACTCAGAAAGGATTTTCACAAAGTACAGATGGGAAGATGCTAATGCTAATGCGGTGCCGTTAAACAAACCGTTCTCCTACATTTATGCGATGACTAAAGGCGAGGTCATTTTCCCAACCTCGTTTAAAGCTCGAAACTATCCAAAGAAAAAGAAAGGAGATAACTATAATGCTTACACAAGGCAAACGGTCACATGACCAATAAGTGTAAAGTGCTGGCAGGGATAATTCAAAAACTAATTTCAAAAGGACAACTAAAGGAGTTTGTGAAATACCCACAACTAACTTCCTTTCCAGAGACTAAGACAAGAAAACCTGCTGGTACCACTGTTAATATGATTGAAGATGAAGATCCGTTGAACCTGAGTCCACCCCAAAACAAAATCAATGTTATATACAGCGGACCACATCCTATAGGCAGGAGTCAGAATGCTAGGAGTAGATACATCCGTGAAGCTAGGAAGGATGTGTTTTCTATGCAAGAAGAACCACTGCTCAAAAACCCAAAGTATAATATCAACATGCACACGTTGGTGATTAATCCCCAAGAGTTGAGAAAGGGAATCCATCACCCCCACAATGACCCATTGATGATCACGGCTCAGATAGAATCCTTTAGTGGTGTTAAAGATCCTAGTCGACACTAGAAGTGCTATAAACGTGATCTTTCGACATGCATTTGATTAAATGGGGATCTCTAAAGACAAACTTGAGCCTAGTCCTGAACCCATCTTTGGTTTTAATAACAAGGGAACAACTCCATTAGAACAAGTGAAGCTCTTGGTACATCAACTCCCTCCGTGTTCTCATGTTTCTAAAACGACTTTTGTGATCATAGACCAACCATCATTTTATAATGCATTCATTGGACATTCAGCGCTATACGAAGTGGACATTTTGTATTACCCAAATACCTGATGCTTATATTCCTTAGTAAGAATGGCTAGGGAACTATCCAAGGCAAACAATTTGCATCAAGGGAAATGTACTTCGCAACTTTGGAACAGTATAATATGGAGTTTACTTGTTACTTTCATTCTTTCACTACACATCTTTCGAATGATGGGTTTCTACATCCATCATTCGAAGCAAAGAAATAATCCAATAGAACTAACAAGCATATTGCTAAAAGATGTTTTGCAGTTTATGGAAAGAGAAAGAGAATGGATGCCAATTCAATAAAGGAAAGCGAAATTATTACTGAGCTAGAGTGCCGAGGATAGGTTGAAAGAGTTAAGTTAGTTGATAAAACCAAGGAAATTCTAATAGATTCTACCAAAATAGTCGGAGTGGAAAAAGATCTCAAGGAGCACTTAAAATGGAATTGGTGGAATTCTTTAAAGCCAATAAGGATATTTTTGCTTGGACCCACTCTGACATGATTGGAATTGACCTACAATCATGAGTCATGCCCTGAATGTCAATCCAAACATTCCTTCGGTCAGGCACAAGAAGAGGCAATTCAATAAGGTTAGGACCGACGCCTTAAAGGAAGAAGTCAAGAAATTGCAACAAAATGGGTTTATCCGGGAAGTCTTCTACCCCAAGTGGTTGGCGAATCCAATTTTGGTAAAGAAATATATTGGGAAGTGGCGAAGTTATGGATTATACGGATTTTAACAAAGCTTTTCTAAAGGACTATTACCCTTTGCCAAGGATAGACCAATTGGTTGATCAACTAGTGGACATAAGCTGCTCTCCTTGATGGATGCATACTTTGGATACAATTAAATCCCTATGTTTAAACCTGACGAGGATCATACCAGCTTCATTATAGATGAAGGAACCTATTGTTACAAAGTTATGCCATTCGGGTTGAAAAATGCCGGAGCAAGTTACCAAAGATTGGTCAACGGGATGTTTAAAGATCAAATTCGAAAGGAGTATGGAAGTTTACGTAGATGGAATGTTGGTAAAATCCAAAGAGGTAAAGGACCATCTTGAAGATTTGGATAAAATGTTCAGAGTACTCTGAAAGTATCAAATGAAACTCAATCCCCCAAAAATGCAACTTTGGAGCTCATTTTGGAATAGCTATATTGTTAATGCATAAGGAAAAATTAAGGCTAGTCTAGAATAGATTGAGACCATAAAGGAATGGCAGAGCCCAAGACAAGTAAAGATGTTATGAGTTTGAATGGAAAGGTAGCAGCGCTAAGCAGGTTTATTTCTTTGGCCAGCGATATATGCATCCCATTCTTTAAGGTAATAAAGAAGAGGAAAAAGTTCAAATGGAATGAGGATTGCAAAAAGGCATTTCAAGAGTTGACGTTGCATTTGGAAAAACCTCATATCTTATCTAGCCCCGAAGATGGGGAGGATCTATTCTTGTATGTGGAAATTTCGAAACATGCAGTAAGCTTAGTATTGATCAGGAAAACCAAGGAATTGCAACTACAAAATTATTATGTAAGCAGAAGGTTGAAGGATGCTGAAATCCGATATCTTGTTATTGAGAAACTAGCATACGGTTTAATTCTCACGGTTTGAAAGTTTAGACCTTACTTTCAAGCACACTCAGTAAAGGTATCGATCAACTTTCCATTGAAACAAGTCTTTAGTAAACCTGAAACTTCTCGCAGACTAATTAAATAGGGAATCGAGCTAAGTCAATATGATATAGAATACCAATCCAGAGCGGCTATAAAAGGACAAGCATTGGTTGACTTTATTAATGAATGTACGGGATTCATTTTAGAGCAATCTAAAAAGGAAAAAGACTTAGAACCCATGTGGCAGTCATTTGTGGATGGTGCCTCAAATGAACATGGGGCTAGAGAAGATACGTAATAATCACCTCTGATAGACACAGACTTCTTTATGTTATGAAATTGGGGTTTTTAGCAACTAACAATTTGGGAGAGTATGAATCTATGGTTGCAGGATTAACCCTTGCTTTATAACTCAAAATCCCGAGGATGCAAGTGTTTAGCGATTCCTAATTAATGGTCAACCAAATCAAGCAAGTATACTAGACAAAAGATTCTAAACTCAATTAGTATGTTAAGAAGGTATTAAAAATGCTTACACTTTTCGAAGATTTCTCTATACACCAAATACCAGTGGGAGACGATTCCCAAGATGACTCATTAAGTAAGTTGGCAAGTCTAAGAAGGGCCCTTGAGACTTGAATTGTGCTTGTGGGATTTCAAGCTAATCCTAATATTGAGGAAAACAAATAAGAAAAAACTAATGAGCTACTAGTATTGACCCGATCACAAACTATAGCACAAGAAATGAGGAAAATGAATCAGGAAAGGCCAAGTGAAGAATCTGTAGCTCCAACAACGGAAAAATACTATGAATACACTTGGATAGCCTCAATTATGAGTTATATTGTCAATGGGATACTACTTGCAAATAGAATAGAGGCACGAAAGCTAAAGAGGCAAGCCTGAAGCTTTACCATTATGGATGGAATTCTATACAAGAAAGGATATGCCCTTCCCTATTTGCGATGTGCAAAACCCAAGAGCGGATTAAAGATATTAAAGGAGGCCCATGAACGACTTTGTGGAGATCACTCCAATGGGATCAAATTAGCCAAAAAGATAACGAGACAGGGATTTTACTAGCCATAGTTAACCAACCAAGTAATAGAGTATGTTAAAAGATGTGAAAAGTGCCAATTCTACTCGAAGAAACCACATCTTCCTCCTCAACTAACCCCCATCACCAGCCCATGGCAATTTGATGTTTGGGGAATCGATTTGATTGGACCACTTCCAATCTTCAAAGGTGGGGCGAAGTATGTTGTCGTGGCAAGTGATTACTTCAAAAAATGGGTTAAAGCAGAACTGCTTCCAAAGATCACCTCTGGAAAAGTGTTAAGATTTTTCATTAAAAACATTGTCACAAGGTTGGGAATACCCTACACGATAATCTCTGACAATGGAACCCAATTTGAAAGTGAATAATTTTCATGATTTTGCTCTAAGAATGGAATCATAAAAAGCTTCTCTTCTATCGCTCACCCAAAGGCCAATGGAATCATTGAGGTTGCCAACAAAACAATAAGGACAATCTTGAAAAGGAGACTAAATAAGGTAAAGGGGAATTAGGTGGAAAAATTACCCCTAGTTTTGTGGGCTTACAGAACATCCACTAGAACTGCAACTAGTCGTACTCCGTATTCACTAAGATATGGTTGTGAAGCAATGCTACCAGTAGAAATCGAGGTACCCTCTCATCGAAGGATTGCCTACACCTTCAACCCAAATCAATAATTTCAAAAGGAATCACTTGACTTGATTCACGAATTGAGAGATGAAGCGGCCTTAAGAACGGCTGAATACCAAAGGAGAATATCAAAGTACTATAAATCAAAGGAGAAAACAAGATCATTTAGACAGGAAGATTTGACAGTTAGAAGAGTAATGGCCAATACGAGAAACCTATTAGATGGGACATTGGGACCAAATTGGGAAGGTCCGCCAATAATTTTCAAGGAAATCTTCCTAGGGGCTTAAAAGTTATGCCATCCTGCCGGTAATATGGTACCGCGAACTTGGAACGCAGAACATTTGAAACCATATTTTCTGACTCTGAATGAATAGAGCATTTTCAAGAATGTCTCTACTATGATTCACTAAGAAAAGTCTACATGGTCGGGAGTAAAATTCTCATTAAACTTTGACTATCTAAAATGGTAGGCTATGAATAATGGTATAAAGCCCTTGGTCGCATCAAGATGGCCAGGTCAAGGCACCTTTTGGAGGGAGAGCATAAGCCTTTAGCCACGCTAAAGTAAGAAATGGCCAGGTTAAAGTAGCATAAGCCCTTATCTGCATCATGTTCTGGCCAGGATAAGGCACCTTCTAGAGGGAGGATGGGTAGTCCCTTGGTCTCGCCACGCTATGGCCTGGCCAAGGTACCGAACAAGCCCTTAGCCTAGGTTAAGGCGCCTCTTAGAGGGAGGTCGGGTAAGTCCTCAGGCCCTGCTTGAGAATAAGCTAGCCGAGCGTACCGGGAACCTGGATGAAATATCCGACGAACTAAGAAAAGTCCCTGCCTGAAATGGGCAACCGCCAGAAATCGACACTACCTAAAATGGAAACTGCTTAAATAAGCACAAGAATTGGATGAAAGAGTCCCTGCCTGAAATAGGCGAAAACAAATGAATAAAGAAAATCTAGCCCGAGAAAGAAAAAGTATGCAAAATATCATCAAATTCTGAAGGTGGCGCACTCGACAAGAGAATTAGAAAGAATTCACTGACTTCTCCTCATGAACATCTGCCAGATTGTTTTTCTGGTCCTCTATTACTTATTGCCTCATTGATTTTCTAGTCTTCTATTACTTATTTCCAGATTAGTTTTTCGGTCTTCTATTACGTGTTTCCAAGTTGGTATTATGTTCTTCTATTATTAATTACCAGAAATGGTATTCTGATCTTCTGTTATTAAATACCAGGAATGGGTATTCCAGTCATCTATTACCTATTACTGGAAATGGTTTTCTGGACTTCCGTTATCAATGCCAAATTGAGTATTATGGCCTTCTATTACTTATTACCAGCTATGGATTTTCGGTCTTCCATTATTTATTATCTGACATGGATTCCTGGTCTTCTACTGGTTATCACCAAAAACGATCTTATGGTCTTCTATTATTAAATGACAAAACAAGTCATTTGAACCTTATACGTTTACAACCAATGATAACCTCCTGGACTTTCATATCGTAATGGATAATCTGATTGGTATTCTAGTCCTCTCTCATTATTACTGGATTAATATGGGGTTTTAACTTTCTATTATAACGATCAATATGATTCTGGTCTTCCTATTATTATTTCATGTGATATTTTTGCCTTTTTTGTCGGAAGATACGAACTTATAAATTTTCTATGTATGGTCTTCTGACATTCTATTGATAAGAGAAACTGATAAATCCCAGCCATTAAGACTTAAATCCGGGACTTCAAATACTTATGATCATTATAGGTTCTGAATGTTCAAAAGATGAATCTTCTATTAAAATAAAATTAGAGTTAGAGGTCAACCAAACTAAGAAATGTAAGCGGTACTTATAGTATGAACTAACCATGTGAATATTATTAGATGTATTGCAGGAATATTGGGACAATTTAGTAATCCTGGAATCCTTGTCCTAAAGAACAAAAGCCTTCTTTACACAAAGGGGGGCTAAATGTTAACCATAAAATATGAACAAAGAAAGAGAAGGCCTTTCAGAAAGCTTCCACATGAATAAAAAGCAGCAAGAAAAGTCACCTTTCGACGGTGTCGAAAGGATTGTTCTGATAGAGTTAGGGGTATGCCTTAGGAGCAATCAAGTAATTTGTTACATATATCTAACTCGTTGACCAGTCCTGTTCGAAATAAAAGGTATTTTCTTCCTATTGTATACTTTATATAATGCGATTATATTAATTAATTAACTTAAGTAAAAGTATATTTAATAGAAAAATTCATAAATGGTATATTTTATGATAGTAGTTACAAAGTGTTGTAACCGTGAGTAATTTATCACAACGAAACAAATATAACATTTTAAATGTTCCTAGTCAAGATGCATCGAGACTGGATATCGATGTATCTGTTGAGACTGGAGTACGTAATGCTCTCTAAACGTTGGACAGTGTATCACTCATGACTGCTGGGGCACCTAGGGATTACGAACTAATGGTTATTGGATAAATATGGAACGACTAACTCAATAAATTTCTGTTGGTTAATATAACTAAGGTCAAACAGAAAATATCGGTATGACTGATTTACACAGTTCTCTATACTTGAGAATACTATGAATCTTCAATATGAAAGCTCTACTTTGATTATAGCCAAATCATGGAATGGCGCCCATCGAGTGACTACAATTGGGTCGAGTGGAAGTATTAAGAGGAAAGCACTATTCAAGAGATGATCCGTCTCCTTAGTTATATGTAGTATCGCTGCCAACTCAAGTCAACTCAAAGTCAAAGTCTCTAGCCAAAGAATTTCGGTTAATGATAATTGTTATTATTGAACCAGGGACATTGTATTTAGACTATAAGGTTGAATGTGGATGAGGTTGGAATTTTAACCATTAACAAATTCCATAAGTCCAAAGTGATATGGTTTTGACAAAGAGAATTGGTGTAAATCAACTTACATCTGGGTAACGCTTATTAAGCTAAAATTGAATTTTACCAAAAGTGAGTAAGCGATAAATTTATCCATAATGTCACACAACCTGCTAAGTGACGTGTGAACGTTAGCATTAGAATGGCTTGAATTTAATCGTTGATCAAATTTACACCCAAGAGTTACACAGCCAAATGATGAATTCCCTTAAGACCGAACGATTTAATTAATTAGATAGGTTTAAGGCCCATCGTTGGGGCTTAAATAATTATTGCCGAAATCAATGTATTTTTAAAAATAATAATATTTCAACTTCGAAAAATATCCAAATCTTTCCTAAGCTCCATTTTATGAACCTAGATTTTAGAAAATTGTAAAATTAGAATTTTCGTCAATAGATTATTTTATGTTAATTATTTATGAATGAATACATTATTTTAATCATAAATATATACAAATTAAAATACCAAAATTATTATGTTTGCAAAACTATATTAATTTTGAACTATAAATAATTTTTAATAATTATTCTCTCTCTTTCTCTATATATTTATCTATATATAAACGTTTTACATATCGGTTGTAATATATGCATGTACTACATATGTTGACATATGTTATGTTATTTTAAAATGTTTAAGATAACATAAGTACACATGTATGTATACAAGATAAATTTTGAAATTAATAAATTTAAATAAATTTTTTTTAATTGAATTAATTAATTATAGGTTGATTAAATAAATAAAATACACATATATGTGATATATGTGTGTTACACTATAAAGGTTATAGTATACACTATAAATGTTGCAGTAGATATGTCCAATATAAAAGTTGTATTGGAATACTAATTTAAAACTAATTAAAGAGTTAATTGGTTAAAATTAGTTAGATAAGATATAAGTAATGACGTATTATATGTAAGACTATCATATAAGTAATATGAAATATAAAAGTTATATAATAATAAAACTTATATGATATGTGTATAAACTAGATGTGGAATATTAAAGAAACCCAAACAGACTTGAGAAATAAATACAGATGTATATGAACATATATCGTGATTTCTAATGTGTCCGACACTTGAATCGCTATGCGTATTTCATAAGAAATATATTATTCTATAAGTTGATATCACTCAATATATATATATATATATATATTAAAATTATGGATCATCAATATAATGTTGTCCTCTACCATATATATATTAATAAATTACTTCAATACTCCTTAGTTGTTGAGCAAACTCAAACTAGGGATGTTATGCGTAGTATTATTTATATATGAACAGATGAGGTAAATAACTATATGTATTTGTTGAGCAAACTCAAGATACATATACTATACTTAGTTCATCACGATATGGTAGGTATGAGTGAATAATCTCTTTCGATTTGTTGAGCAAAATCAAGGTCGAAATGATATTAGAACAAGGAAAAATGGATTAGGAGTTGCATGTGATACAACCGATACAGAGTTATCCATCATTTATGGGGCCATGATTTATTGAGAAAACTCAAGATCAGAATACCAAAACAAACGAGTCCTAACAACCTCTAGTGAAGTTGTAAGACTTTTATATTTCATCTTAGGTTTTGGAGAAACATAAAAGACTAGTGGGAGTCTTATTAGAAAAATGAACCGGTAACATTTAACCTTTAAAAAACTGATATTAGTTAGTTTTTGCAATAGTCACACAACATCACCATATAACTCGCAAACAAACAAAAATATAAACTTGATTAGCATTTTTCACAATAGAACCCATCAAAACACCTAGACGTCCCCTTTAATAAGTAGCATCTAAATATATCACAGTGCGACAATGCTGTAAACTAAGTATACAAGCACCAAAACCAATAAACACCCTCTCAAATTGATTACTACAAGGATTAACATCCATATCGACATAATTACCTGGATTATACTTCTTCCAATGCTTCTAAATACCAACTCAAACCATTGTAGGACATAGCATCATTACCATGCAATTCCATAAAAGCAAGCTATTTTCTAGATTACGCAAACGAGTAGGACAAATAATGATTGTGTTCTCTTATAAAATCACCTATTATATCTTTAGGCATTTTACTTGGACAATCGCGAATCTCATTGATGATAAACGATTTGTCAAATGCACTAGAAGGATATAGACTATTCGCATTTCAAAGACCAACCCAATAAAAATGATAGTTAACCACACTTTTAATGAAAAACCTATTTAGTTGTCCCAATCATAAGAACCATGCACTTTAAAAAGACAAACATCCTTAGAAGAATAGTAAATAGCAGTAATTATCGTAGCATAATTCTTCAAAAATACTAATTCATATCTCTTTTGAATTTGGTATGCCATCAAAAAATTTCTAAAATCATCAGCTTCTCCAAAAGAAAAACCAGTAAAATCATAAATGGATAATTTCGAACCTTTCTTCAACATATTCTTCAAATAAATTTTATTAAGACAACATCAGAACGCAAAGATCCACTAGAAAATGAATAAATAGGAAGAGTGGATGAAATCAAAGTAGAACTGCTACCATCATTTTCCAATATAGAACTCTTAACCTTAACGGTAAAAAGAAAGAATGCGCTCTTCTTATGTAATTGAAAACAAATTATACTTTAATGATCAGAATAGGAATTAACCATGATAACTTTATTCTCAAGCATATAAGAAATCCTAATGGATGAAGGAGTAAGTTAAGACCAATATCAACAATTTTCAATCATCATATCATAAAATGAACAGTCAACAGACAACTAAGTACTGAAAGAATATCATCGAATACAAACAAAACAAGAAGCCTATTGTCACCACTATAAAAGAAATAAAACAACAGTAAAAAAATGATTGCTTCATAATGTTATTTTATTCTAATACATCAATTATCTTTATATAAAAAATAGAAGCAAAAAATAGAAAAGATTTTTCCAAAATGATACTTACAATATATAAAACTGATACACAAAAAATACATTTCATTAAATATTTGATATTAACAAAACACTAATTAAAATCATTGATTGGTTGGTGCATATAATCATATTTACTTTGTAACAACTGCATTTTTTATATACTCAAACAAACAAAACATTACAAAACTTCCACACTGCACTATTATGAAAAATGATACTAAGAAAAAAAATGGTACATAAAAAACTGATCTTCACTGAACTCAATACAATAATACATTTTCAATCAAACCAATACGAAAGCAAGATATACATCAGTAATAAAAAAAATAACATTCAATTTAAAACACATAATAAAACATTAGTTTATAAAGAAGAGAAGAAAACAGTCGATATCTGATGCTACTTCCCAAATTTACCAAGGAATATCAAAGACATAAACAATGCAACAAAACAAAATTTTATTTTTAAAAGGAAAAATGTTCAAAAATCAAACTTTGATATAACAAAAAATAAAAACAGATTAATAGGAGGGGATTTTCAATCAAATGGCTTCTTAGTTTAGGGCAATAAGTTTTAAGGACTATACTTTTGAAAAATTAGTATTATGGACAATTTACAAACAAAGGAGAAACGAAGTTATCATTTTAAGTTATACAGAAAAAATAATATATGAATTTATCATTTTCCTGTATAACTTAAAAAAATAAATGAATTTATTATTTTCCTATGAATTGTCCTTGAAACTAATAATTTAGAAGTGCTGCCTTAACACTTATTACTCTGGAATGAGAAGCTCTCCAACCTAATTTTCATGTAACAGAAACGTACCTACATTAGGAAATGAGATTTGAAATTAGGAAAGTATGAATGAAAATTATGAAATGAGATACGAGAACTTAATTTTGAATGTGTGAAAATGAGAGTGAAAAGGAAATAAAGGAGAAAGAACGAGGTTAAGAAGAAAAACAGAGTGAGCGAGTGACAGTTAGGGCTCTTTGAAAAATTTAAACGATCTTGTCATTGTGGAAAAATATTAATAGGCTGTCCTAGAGAGTAAAAAGCCCTTTGTATATGTCCTTTAGAATATCTTTCTGTTTACGAGGCCCTTAAATTTCCAATGTCCTAAGGTACCTCACTAATGCCAAGCCGAATGTTTATTGAACTTTTCATACTTTCATTTAGAGAACTCCTAAATACCAAATTTTATAAAAAAAAACAAAAAAACAACTACAACAATAACTATTATAGTTATTAGATGGAGGAACAAATTTGACAAGGGATAAGAATGGCTAACGGTTGTTTAGGTTGGCTTAAATAAATTTTTATTATTTTAAGTAAAATTAATTAATGTTTACTTTCAAAAATAAAAGAAAAATAACTTATTCAAGTATATTCAAATAGAAGTAAGAGTATAATTTTGGATGAGATTTTTTGATAAGAGAAACGATTAGTTAAGTTGTTTTTCCTTTAATAATTTGATGGAAAATGAAAACTTGAAACTATATAAAAGAAATAAAAGTAACGATCCAAGAGAAAAAAATTCTTATGTTTAAAATATAAATTTCAAAAAATTGACTTTTAAATTTTGCAAGTTTTAGGTTAAAAAAATAGAATATTAAAAGAATATAACATTTAATGGCTTCCAAGGCATTTTCATTCTTTTAATATAAGTTTAATAGTTAATTAACTAAGATGTTACAAGAGATAATTATGGTTAATGAGTACAAATCTAAGATGTGACAATACTTAATATATATATATATATATATATAATGTTTATTACTTTTAAAACTATGTCTTGTCACATCACTTACTATATAAATATCACAATACAAGGATATCCTAGATTACATTAAATGTACCTTAGATGCTGGTCCACATCCTCAATGATGAATCTCATGTAGATCACATCGTACCACTCAATGAGCTTTGGTGATATATGACCTACTCCATATATCTATAATCTGAATCTACATTAGACATCAGTCTATAATTCAAATTATCATGATTTAATGGTTTCCTTTATAGGTTCAAAATAAATGGAGTCAATACCTAATTCTACTTTGGATTCCGAGCTGCATCCTCACTTATAGGTCTCATGTAGATCTTACTGCACTCCCTCAATGAGCTTTGGTGACATATGACCTATTCTATTTACTTAAAATCTTTGTGGATCTCACCTTACTCTCTTAATTCAAATTATTTATAGATGATAGTCATCATCTCCCCCTCATCCATCATGGATTTCTTAACAAATTCGCAATAAGTTTATATAAAAGAGAACGATGGGTGTAACCCGTATAAAATATTGTCATTCCCATAAAGGAACACCAATCCCATAAATACACACTCACACACAGAGATATATATATATATGTGTGTGTGTGTGTGACATCTTGTAATCAAATACACTTATCACAAACGAAGACCGATATCTCATCATCGTCTATATATACAGATGGCCTTTAGTGTGAGACCAATTTGTGCATGGCCATTAATACAAGGCCAATATGATGCATGATCACTAAAATAGGGCCAATATAGGGTATGGTCACGAACATAGGACCGATGCCATTCATCACACATATATACTAAAGGTCGAAACCAAGATGTATAGACTAATTCTGCTCAATCGTACATGCTTACTAAATGTGACCATACAACCAATAACTGCACCGATATCGTATCTGATCATTATTAATCGCACGTGTATAACTGTATTATATTTGAGTCCCAAGCTTTGCCTTGCATTCCACTTTCCCAAGTAGCCCAAAGTCTCCCCGAAGTCGTGCCAAAGCTTCACATAAACCTGCATCCGGAACCAGGGAAGAAACCCTCGTTCATCTACACACTACATTGGCTTATTGACCAGACTTACACCTCCACCAGTGCACCGGCCTACCAGGACCGGTGGACCGATGGCTAGCTGCACCAGGAAATGAGCCTAGGAAGTGATCATTAGAGCTTCACCATCTACTGTTTCATGCATCATTTCCTCTGCAACTTTGCCTCATGCATTGCCTAACTCCTTTAGCCTGCTTCCACCACACTAGACCTCTTCCAAAGTCCATTGGTTGATATTTTGGAAGTGGTTTCTTATGTATTCGAAAATATATTTCAAAACGAAAACCACTTCTTTATGCGTAGTGTTTCGCGGGATGATTTCTATCCATCCGGCTTCCTCTAACATGCCAAAATGAACTCAACTGTTCTTCTCACGTCACGTATTGCACATACATACGTAGATGCACCTACTTATGCATGAATACGAACATACATACACTCGAACACATTTCCACTACTCAGATCATGTTTGAGCTTCATCGAGGTGATTACTCGAACAATTGTTCTCTCATATGGCTTAGCACACCCAATAGTCATTATGGCTACATGAGATCACTCTTAACATACTTATATATGCATATGGAAATTTCCATGCATATACAATTATTCACTCAAATAAATAATCTTTATCAACAATCCAAACCATTCAAAAATTCTAACTATACATGAATTGTACCGATTATTAAACAACTTCAAATACAGTTACGTATACGTACCCATATTCATGTATGTATATGTATATTTAAATAAGAATTGCAATTCTTTCTTAAATCAAAACTTACTTTTATTTACTAAATATTTTCAAAAAAATTCAAATATTTTTTCTACTGTTTTATATAAATCATCAATTATTTTATAAAATACAAACTTAGCTTTTAAATCGTTTTTAAGCTTTTATAATACATAATTTCTTTATTAAAATTAAGTATTCGTCTTATAACTATTTTATAAAACCTTAAAACCATTTTATAAAATAATTCCATCTTACTATTTTACAAAATTTCATAATTTTATAAAATACCACTTTATATTATTTTATAAAATTTCCTATTTTTATAAAATATCACTTTATACGATTTTATGTAATCTAATTCTATTTTATAAAATATATCATTTGTACTATTTAATAAAATCTTATTTTATTTTATAAAATTTACCTTTATTATTATTTTATAAAATCTTATAAAATGTATCCTCATTAATATTTTATAAAATCTCATTCTATTTTATAAAATATATCTTTTACTTATAAAATTATTTTTTTACTTAAATAATGTTTGTAAGTACTAGTTAAGCTTTGTTAAGCCTCTAATCACTTTAATAATAAGTGTAGAGCTCATAACTTGCTTAGTTAGCTTATTGCTTCATTTTATAAAATATTCCATTGTTTTACAAAATTATTTCTTCTCTTTAATAATATTTATAAATACTAATTAAGCTTCATTAGGCCTCTAACCACTTTAATAATAGGTGTAGTGCTCCTAACTCACTTAATTAGTGAACTAACTTTTTTAAAATCAATTCAAATGGTTTAATTAATGCTTTTTAATGACATGCACATTATTACTTATTTAATCACAAATCATAACATAACATCACACATAATCATCCAACTAAACCAAAACCCACCTCTACGCTTATTAACTTTTACAAATATGATGATTAAGGGTTTCAAAATAATAATTAACTAATATAATCATGATTACAACATGAACATAAGCATAAATCAACCCAAACATTCTCTAAATCACATCACATAACTTCATAATCATTACTAAACAAATACATGTTGTATAACATGTAATAAGATAGAAAAATCATACCACTCACCTTGTTTTCCCCTAAATCAAGTGGATGAAGCTCCAAACTCTGATTTAAGCTTATTCCTTGATGCGTTGTGTGAGAAATAAGTAGAGAGAAATTATAGTGATTTTATCGGTATTTATAGAAATTTAGTTAAGATTGATTTAGTGGATTATGACTTAAGGGATTAAGGAATAATTAGGGAAGGACTAGGAGAGTAGGAGGAAAAGTAACATGAAATGAGAATGAAATGAAAGTACTGTAGGTACTAGCCAACTTATAGGAAAGCTAATGGGCCTTACCCCAAATTCATTTCTTTCTCAACAAATCACTATTTGCTTTGAAAACTTATCGACTACAAATGAAGCCGGCTTATACTCACTTTTCTCATAACGAATTTACGGTCTAAACGCAGGTGTCTCGAGTCCCAATTCATCCATCTTTGAAAAGCGAGTATAATAGATATTCCATTAATAAGTGAATAAATACTTAAGTTAATTATTTATTTAAATTTTCAGTCATTAAAATCGCGGGTTATCACATGAAATCATTGAGATATTTTTTCTTCGAATCAAATAAAGAAGATACAGAAATTGCAAAAAGAAGTTTAATCATCAGACATAGGAATGAGATCCAAAACATAATAATCGTCGTGCCTTCTTACTAAATTTGCACTTCCTACTTTATTTATTTGATATGCACGCACACACACGCGCGGGCGCGCACACACACACACGCACGCACACACACACACGCACACACACACACACACATATAATTGCTCATAGTACCACTTGCTTAGCGAAATTGATTATAAAGTAGAAATCTTTGACCATGGTCAATCTATATTCTTTCATTATCTTATCTCCACTTTATTGTTACATTATCTTTATAAAATATTATGGGTATTATTTTTGGAGTTTGGAACCTTGTTTTTTAGAGCGCAATTCCGGCAATACATTATATGATAGCTAGGCTTGATATATGGTAAATTATGATTACTCCATTTAATAATGCCCTTTTTTGATAGAAAAGATGTATGATTCGAAGATCATACAATCATGCTATGTATGTATGTGTGTAAGAAAAGGTATAGAGGCTTCAGACCCATCGGCTTGCAACATAGAATAAACGCCAAATTGACAGGTAGTATAGTGAAATACAATACTAATAGTAAGCATACCATATTGAATGACACAAACAATGTATGGCAACACAACAAATACGAATGGAAATACCAACAACCAAAAAACCTCCCGAAATAAGGAAACTAAATCCCGACATAGTGTTTGAACCAACCAATTATCTCTGGGCAGAAAATGAGGGAATGAGGCAAGAAGTTAAACTTTCTGTCCCAATCTTTTGCCGCTAATATTTCCTCGCTGTTGGCTCCACATTTCCCATCGTTGCATAGGACCAGCTCATTATCCATAAGTCTATAATATAATTCTCACTCATCTTTTGCATCGTCCTAAATCCATTTTGAATCGTTCTTCCATGAAGTATGGTAACAAAGAACACTTTTCAGTTATGTCTAGGTCCCACCTCTCTAAGGCCATACAAGTAGGATTCCTTCGGATAACTTATTAGCTAGCTTTATAGCTAATCGCTCAGCACTAGGAGGGTCAAAGTGAATGACATTAACAAGACACTTGCTGATAGAAGTAATAGGAGTGTTAATAGCAGGAGGTGCAAAATGGGACCTCGAGGAACAAGTAGAAGATGCTGGAGTAGGAGGGTGGGAGCGAAGCCACCTATATGGGGGTTAATGGTGTGACAGTATGGTGGAGGAGGCCCGAGGAGAAGTTCGGGATAAGGTATTGATTGGCGGCAGCTTGGAAGGGTTGGACGGAGGAGCGACTAACCCTCGCGATAGACGAGAGGCTTAAGAAGAGGAATTTTCCTAGGTAGGTTAGAGGACAAGGTACCTGAGTGGGGGCATGTCGAGCAAGTATGGCTATATGGCTGTTAATTGATAGATTTCAAACATTCTAAAGCCTAATGTAATTTCCCTCATTTTCCATAACTAAGTATACGATCGCGATACAAAATGTAAGATCTGCAGATGTAACACCCACAACCTCGAGTAAAGGCATTCTATACCTGTTGGTTTATATGTGCAACTAATATGATAACTTGGAGAAATGTTCATAAAATATCAAGATTAGTAGGATGCATCCAAAATATATCTTTAATAACATTCGTTCCATCTGATGTTTTACGATGCCACTCAACGTAATAAAATTCTTTTAATTTTCCAAGAAATATTTCACTTGAGAGCACTCTGCCTACTTGATGGAATTTTGCACGTGTATAACATTGTAAATAGTTTTGATAGTGGTACAATTTATAGAATCTTTTCCTTTAATTATGTGCAAAATTTCTTTCTATTTGACCATGTTTTCCATGTATATCAATCACTAACTTGGTCTTTTCTTCATTTAGTCGACCAACATACAAATATCCTACACTATTTTTTAATTTCGAGTGATTATTAACATCATTCACAACAACCAAGTGCCAATCATCTAAAGCAGAAAGCTTCTCACCTTGAAGTATAAATGGGCAGTAACATTTTTTAAACCGGTCATTCAAAGGTTCTTCGAGTTTTTCCTTTCTTCTTCTTGTGCACGCCACTTCGTTCACAACCAACCACAATTCTTGGCTTCTTGTTTGAAGTACCAGCGTTTGATTTCATCATTATAATAATAAAACCAAGACGTTTTCCCATGTTACGAACATAGTCAATCATTTTTCTCTAAAAGGATATATCTAATTGAAAATGTTAAATGAAATATGAGGAATATAAGTTTATTTGAAAGTTAATCAAAACATATTTACATCATAAGTCGTAAACTCATTTGAATAATCTAATACAACTTCATTCTACAATTCCTCATCACTAGAATATGGTACAATCTGCAGAAAAAATTACTAATGTGGCTGAGTTAAAAGTGGAAAAAAATTCAACCTCATATGTCGACTACGTGGCTTTTGCAATAAAAATCAAAACTCATTTGATCAAAACTGTTTCCACAAAACATACAAATTTTAACCGTACTGAGTCGTACATTGTAACTATGAAATGAAAGAAAATGACTTAAACATTAGAGAAGACATAATGCTTCAAATTTTACAGAGAGTTCAGATCACCAGAATGAATTATCCAACTAAAAATTAGCAGATTAAAATAATATGCAGCTTAAACGGATAATGTTTGTGTTTACACTTCCAACATCTACATCATTATTTATGGAAAAATTAAAGATTAGCAAAATAATTAACAAATCTTTGTAAAGGTCAAAAAAATTATATTATACATAATTTTCTTTAAAACAAATATGTATCAGAACATTAGAGTTACTTTTTCAATTTTGATAGAATATGACTTAGGCAGCTTACTAGTATTCTAGAATATGCCGTAGCTGATGATTACATTCACTTTGGTTCAGTCATCCTTCCTCATGTCAGCTCTGCCGCTATTAGTGCTTTATGGGATTCAATTCAAAAACCATTCTACCTTAATTCTAATATGAGCACTCATTGGAATAACAAAGGCTGGCATTCTTTCTCCTTTACATACGATGCTCTTTTATTTAATCAGCTGTCATGCACATTTCCGTGGTTTAAGGGAATATGAAATAAAAGAAACAATTAGATCGTATTGTAGTGTGATAAAACAAACAAAACAAGAGAATAAAATAACAAATCATATAAGAAAGTAAAAAGTGAGTTTATATATGGATTTATAGTAGCTCGACTATCATGAGATAGCGTACATCCACTTTGAGGAGAGGACATTTTATTATTTTTAAGAAAGGAGAATTTTATAAGATAGATAATAGAGGCTAAGAAGAAAAATTAGAAATATAGCTTGAGATGATGATTCTACTCATGCTAATCTCTACCTTTATATAGAGATTATTACTTGGGTTTGAAGTAATCGATTATTGGTCATAAATCATTGCCTCATCAATTCTTCTATTCATATGGAAAACGTTTATCCATTTGATTTTTCAGTCTTCCACAATTTACACGTGCTTGATAAAATTCCTTCTTTAAATGGCTAATTAGAGAATTAGTTAATTACTTCAATCTTCTAAAATAATTCTTCTTCTCATATAGGTAATTTATTTCCCTCTTTAATGCTATAAAAGTGGCATTATATTTGAGTAGTTATCCCAAATATCTTCCAAATCTTCTGTAACTAGAAATATTATATCACTGAAATCAACAATATTTTCCACATCTTCTTTAGTATGGAAATATTGTATCCCAAATCTAACAATCTCCACCTTGGTATTATATTTCCTTGCACACCTACCAAATCCACCTACATCCTCTTACTCCAAGCAACTCTTGGACAAGACACCACAGATACTTCCATAATGAGCTTCGATATGGCCGTCACCCATTGCACTCTGTTAACGAGCTCGGACAAAACCATCGCCTGCAAACAAAAGTGTTGAAAGTACACTCTTCACGTAAGGCCTATCAATCACCAAAACAAACCTCTCCATCTACCAACTCACTCTACCCATGTGCCATAGACTAGTACCTAGCACTTCAGCAAGTGAATCAAGTTGGAGCAATGCTCCAACTTTGCAATAGGTCTACCTATATATCTCCTGTCGTCCTTCAACTTGTATGCCCACTTGCATCCTATGGTTCGGCTTTCTTGAGCGCGTGGAGCCAATTCCCAAGTCTTTCTTCAATAAATCCATTTCCTCCTCCATACCATGCATCCATTTGGAGTTGGCACTCGAACTCATAGCTTCTTCAAGGTCGAAAGGCTCATCTTGCATTGTATGCAGTGCATAGTCAAACATATCATCATTGAAGATTTGCATATTTACAGTCTTAAATACCTATTTGGTGGCCTTTTAACTCTAGAACTAGCCCAAATAGGTGTAACTTCGCCTAAGCTTCTATCAGCTCCACCTTGAGCTGAATCGTCTTTAGTTTCATGCCCATCACCACCATTACTAGAGGAATTTTGTGGACCTTCATGTACTGTGTCAATGACTACAATTAATCTATTTTCTTTGGCAGCTCTGACTCTACTTCTAGGCTAATATGTTGGAATAGTTTTCATCTCCTTAGGCCTCTCATCTTCAAAATCTACTGAATTAGGTGGATTTTTCTTCAGCTTGAACATAGCGGATGTTAGCGTCGAAATTGGTCACTAACACCCAAATCTAGATGAAAGCACCAAATCACAGTCACGGATCACAGTTAGTACGTATATAGAGAGTATGAATGTGAAGCACAATAAAAATTAAAAAGAAAGCAGCAATAACACAAGATTTATAGTGGTTCGGCTAACTCTGGCCTACGACCACTCCAGAAATTTCCTTTCTGTTGATATGAGAATCAATTATAGTTGCAATCCAAAGTTTTCAAAACAACAATGGTAGAATAGCCTTAATAGGGAAAAAGAAGGGAAGCAGAATGAAGATCCCCTTTTCTGAACCCCCATCAAAGGATTACTTAGAGATAATTAATTAATGAGTAATTAATTTATTTGGTGAAGTAATTAAGGGTAGTTGATTACTGAATGAGGTTAATCAAGGGTGATTAACAATTATGTTTTAAATTAAGATTTATTCCTTAATGTAATTAATTTAAATAAGGTAATTAATTAAAATGTAATTAGAGATCATTAATTAATATAATTAATGATGTAATTAAGATTGATTAATTAAGATTAATTAATCAATAATAAGTGATTAAAGGTAATTAATTTATGTAATTAATTAAGGATTAATGTAATCAATTATAGTTAATTAATTAATGAAGTAATTAAAGGTTAATTACTGTATTTGGTTAAATATAATTAATTTGAGAAATTAATTAGTGTATAATTACTTGAATGTAATTAAGGGTTAATTAATCAGGGATGATTAATTAAAATGAATCATTAGATGATGATTAATTAAGTGATTGATAAATTATCAATAGTGATATGAGCAAGTTGATATTGGTGAAGTAATTAATTTAATTTACTTTAAATTAATAGAATGATGTAATTAATTTAATTCATTTTAAATTAATTATATTTGGTGTGGTTAATCATTGCTTATATGGTTGGATAGTGTTGTTTGCCTTGAATGGTTTAATCTCAGATATGAGATAGATAATGTTGAGTGATTTGGATGCATTGGTTGCATTGTGATGTTGATATAGATTATCTTTTGGATAGTGATAATATGGATTATCTGATGATGATGTTGATTATTTATTATGAATCTTTGATTTATCTATTTGGATATATAGATAATTGAATTGTTTTAAACCTTTAAAACAACTTGGCCTTAAAAGACACGCTTTGGATTTCGATGAGACCGGGATCGGGTTTCCATATTTGGATATCTGAAAACCACATCGATCCAAATTAACGATAGGTCGTGAATCTTTGATGAAGAGTGAAGACTCGAGGTGTAGGAACTATACGTCAGTATAACTCTGTGGGTGATTCCGTAATGAGTTTGACGGAACTAGTTCTTATAGATTCGAGATGGTGATTTAGAGTGCAAGGGTTATCGTCGTGAACTCTGAGGATGATTCCAAAATGAGTGTAACGAGATAATGCTTTCGGTTTCGTTCGAACCCGGAACGAACTTGTATGGATTGAATGCTTTCAGAACATCGTCAGGTGGACGATGAGCATTCTAAGAGATGAGTTCTCTAAAGGTAATCGTAGCCTCAAGCCTCATCAACCGGGAATGGCTAAAACAGGGGAGGTGCAGCAAGGCTTCGTGGGTTGCTCCCACTGGAGAGCAAGATTTACCCCTGTCTAGAGGTCCCTTTTTATTTCGGCTGTGTGGGCAGTTGGATGTACACCAACTGCGGGGTTGTCTTGTTCGGAACTGTTCAGTAAGGAATGGGTCCGGTTTTGTGTTGTAAGGGAGCGGGCGTACTACTCGGTACGTTGATCTAGGCCACGTACTGTGACGGGCGGTACCCCAGTAGCCCTGCCATTGTATGGAATCCAAAATCCAATAAGTGCCAATGGTTTTGATTATATTACCCACTTTTGTGGCTAGTAGCTGGAATTTAGTAAATGTAACAATTTCGGCTATTTCTTATTTACTTGAAAACCCTAGACACTATTATAATATCACTGGATTTCCTATCAAATGTTTTGGTTAGCGTAAGGTAATTTTTTTTTCATGTTTATGTATGGGAAGTCTTACGTGATACCTTTCTTTTAAAAGGTTTTGCAAAGTTAAGCAACTTTAACCTGTTACTCACACCAGACCGATGTCTGACTTAGAGTTTATTCTTTGTTTTCTTAAACTCTTGGGTACTCAAATTTTTACGAGTAGCCAAGGGATTCAGGTTAGCTTTTGACGAATTATGGAGGAGCAAATGGAGCAGGAGGCTTCTGCGTTAGATATATAGTATTCCGCTGTATGATCTGTGATTGTCTCTGAGTTGTATTATATTGTAAATACTAGATATGTGTTTATAACTATCTAGTATGTGTTGTATATCTGTGTACTCTGATAGTGGTTGTAAACTATGTAATATTTTATGTTATTAATATAATTTATTCATTCCGCTGTTTAGATTCTAGTGTTGTTTCTTCTTTCTCTTCTTTCTTTTCTTCTTCTATCCCTTTCTTTCTTAATTGATGATGCGATTTTCTAGGAGTAGAAAGTCGGGTCGTCACATCTAACTACCGCGAGGCACCTTCACTTGGGAAGAGGAGATTTTATTAATCACCGAAAGATTAGAGTTACAAGAATGATGCACATTTAGAGGCTATACATAAGAAGAATTTACAATACAGACAAAATTCTGCAGAGTTACAGCTCTCTAGGATGGCTGTCATTGTTGTCCAGAAGCTCCAATATTTATAGAGTGAAGATATAAGGAGGGTAGCTGCTATATAGCAGTCTTGAGGTTTGGTTCGGCATGTTTGGTCCAGCAAACAGCACACACTAGCATGTGGTTTGGCAAACAATACTCAAGATATGGACAGGCATACCCAAATACCGAACCAAATATTTGGTTCCGCCTTAACTTGGTTTGGTCATACTTTAGCATCGAACGAAAACTCTGGACCAACAAGTCTGGACCGGCATCCATCACTACCAGATGAGATAGTTGGAGCGACAATCTCCAATCACCACCGGACCAAATCTTCGGTCAGGCATCTTCCTTCATCGAATGAGACTTTCTCTTGATTGAAGCACTACCATTGGACCAAATGTTGGTTCGGTCTTTCACCGAACGAGTTCATCTTCTCACCAAAACGAAATCCACCAGACCAAATTTTTAGTCTGGCATCTCCTCTACCGAATGAAACTACAAGCACTGCAACTTCGCCTCTCCTTCATCGCACCTAGGGTTAGTGCTTCTCCAAGCTTCGCAAGTATCTCTAATGGCCTCATCTCCTTCAAATTCGAAATCGGGTATCAAAACTAACACCGTAGTGTAGATTTTTAGCTTGAATATGCCACTCTTTGATCTAGCAGTCATTGGATGTCCAATTTGAACTAGTTGTCTGATATGTATTTATTCACTTGTGTTGTCCTATTGTGTACTTGAATGCTCATGTTCTCTTCCTTGACTTGTACTTTGTGCTAGATCATTTGTAGAAGTGTGATTGAACTGATCAGATTGCTCTACTTGTTCATGACCTGGTTCACTGTGAGTTGTGGATCAGAGTGATTTGATCCTGCTTTAATCCATACCTTGCTCTGCTCGATTTGATAAGGAAGTGCATTTGGTATTGATGCTTTTGGATTGTATACTTTTTGTGTTTTCACCACACCTATCGAATAATGGAAATACGTTTTAATTGAAAACAACATGTCTCCTCACAACTATTTTACCATTACTTTTTAAGCATTTGTATACTTTTCTGTACAAGCAGTTGAGCTAAAATTTAATTTGTGTGTATTATAAGGTCTTAGATATGGGAAACACAGACATCCAACTACCCATAATCTATGATAATCTGGTCTTACATTGAATGGGCACTTATTTTTCAGAACCTTGGTTGGTAATCTATTTATCAAATAAACTACAATACTAAATGCATCTAGCCAGAATTTATAGGTAGTGACCATTGAGCTAACAATGTAAGACCACATTCTATAACAAGTCTATATTTCTTTCAACTAGACCATTTTGCTCAGTTGTATATAGGCATATAACTTTGTGAACAATTCCTTTACTTTGAAAGAAATCATTAAGTGGCTTAAATTCTGTACCATCATCTGTTTGCAAAAATTTTAGTTGGTGGTCAGTTTGCCTTTCAAATTTTGCCCCAAAATGTATAACTGCTTTGCAAGTCTTTGATTTTGTTCTAAGGAATTATATCTAGGACTATCTAGTATGAGCGTCAACAAAGGATATATAGTCATTAAAACCATAATCTGAATTGACTGGTGCTGAACTCCACAAGTCAGCAACAACCAATTCACGCGGTTTTTCATACTTTGTTCGTAAATCTATAATGGAGAGTTTATGACTTTTGCTTATTTGATAGTATGTGCATAGATACGGTGAAGTAATGTTTTCAAAAGGAATTTTATATCTATTAAAACCTACTTCACAACATTGGCATTAGGATGCCCTAATTTGTTATTGTAAGAATCAAACACATTATTTTTTTCTTTCTATAATTACAGAAATATTATAATATCATTTATTTCCTCTGATTTTCTTGAATTAACAAGATTTAATTTATATAGCCCTGTATCGGCGTTACCCAACAAAAGAATTTCTTTATTAAGTATACCTTTGACTAAGCAGTAATTAGGGTAAAATTCAAAAAAAACATTGCTGTCACTTCCAAATTGTGACACACTCATGAGGTTTTTATTTATTTGTGGTGATCTCAATAAATTATTGAGATATAGTTGTCTTTCACCTATAATGCAAGCAAGTCCAGTGTGTGTAATTCTAATACTCTCACCATTGCCCACGTTTATGGACTGTTTACCTCTATACTTCTTTTGTCCAAGATTTAGATTGTCTAATTTGCTTGTGATATGATTAATAGTACCTGAATTACGATATCATCTGGCTTTATGATTGAACTTTGTTGATAACTTCTTGAATGTTCTAACTGGCTACTTGAATCAACTTGGGCAACATTTGCACTTGGATTTGTTTTTCTTTGATTGTTTTGATTCTGACCTGCTAAATAATTTGCATTAAATTTGAAATAGCCTTTAGCTACAGTATGACCAACTTTCTCACATATTTGACACTTTGGCCTGTTGTTGTTATTCCATCTTCCTCTACCTCTTGATCTATTAGAGTAAATGACCGACTTAATGTTGCTTTGTCCTTTGCCTTTATAATTGGCGGCATAATTGATTGACATATCTACATCAATTGGTTTCTTATGATCCATCCTTCCTTCATGAGCAAGAAGGGTGGAATGAACCTATTCTATAGATGTATAGTTCTTATTGATGAAACTACTGCTATAACTGACTCGTATTCTTCACTAAGACCATTTAAAATGGTTAGAACTTAATCGATTTAAAATGGTTAGAACTTGCTCTATGTCTGAAACTTTATGGCTTGTAGCTTCTAACATATCACATGTTATCTAGATCTTTGACAAGTATTCTTTCATAGGTAAATTATCTTTTTTGATATTATACGATAGTTTTTTATAGTGCATGTCTTCGGCTGCAGATTGAATATTATTTCAATAGTGGTCCAAATCTCATTTGATGATTTGCATCCAACAACTTGTGATAATAAATTGGTGCTAATGGATGATAGCAGCCATGAGCTTATAAATATATCTTGTCTATGATACTTCGTGTATTCCTCGGTACTTATCGTCTTGTTTTCTTGATTAGTTATAAATTTAGGAGGAATGGATAGGGTACCAAGAACAAATCCTTCAAGGCCGTAACCTTGAAGTGCAGTTTCTACTTGGAGCTTCCATAATAGATAGTTATGTACTTCAAGATGGACAGTTATCAGTTGGCTCTGAGGGCTGATTACTATCTTAATGAGATTTTCAGTGGCTACGATAAGTTGTTGGGTATTAGCAAAGTTTTTTATGATGCCGAGTTGTTGTCATCTTCAGCCATGATGACAGAACTCTAAAGTAGAATGGCTTGAAGGATTTTGAAGGCGGGCAGATTCAAGAAGAGCTTCAAGAAGCAGGAAACGCGTTTGATGCAATCGAACTTAAATGATGAGATCTCTTTGATAAGTTCTTGGCATGACATTTACTTTTCATATAGACTTTGATGAATTTCTTGATTTCTGTTTTGGTTTTTCTAAGTCCTTTCTTGTCTCAGAATTTGCTAAATTCAAGTTGTAGCCAAATATTGATGAATTCTTAGGTAGGGCACTGGTCTTTGGCAAGTTTTTCCAATCCCATATGATGAGAATTAACTCTGATGGGAATCTGACTATCAGATGATAATCTTTAATTCGATGATAGATCAGATTAAATTAAGTATCAGTAAATTTAATTGAATGTTGTTAAGCTTCGAATCGCTCCGACACCATGCTAGAATTTGAAGATGAAGCATAGAATGAAATAACTGAATTGAATTGAGATTGCATTGAAGGAGAAATTGTATTAATAACCTTTACAGTAAAGTTACATGTATTTATAATATTCAAATGCTTGACTAATGGGCTTTTGGCATGCTAAACCCGAAGTGCGTTTATCAGAGATAGTAGTGTAATAAACATTACTTTCTGAAGTTATCTATTACTTTATATTAAAGCAGAAACTTTCCCAAACTAACGTGGATTGCTCCCCTTTCATCATTTCAAAATCCAACTTCCTTATCCAATTTCATGTTTTTTTCCCTTCTACCTCATCTCCAACTGCTACACCACATTCTCACTTAATTTCCCTCTTCTCTCTCTAACACGGTCCTCCCAAATTCCGCCCCTCTTTGCCTCCACCCCTATTCCGACCCACCACCTCCTCCCCTCCCTCTCCTTCACTCCTTCCCACGAAATAACCGCCGCCCTTGGAGTCCAACTCCCCTCATCTATTGCTCTGGCCAACTACCTTTTTGAACCTTCACCTTCCATTTGCAAAGCTTATGGATGACTTCCCACCAGAATATGGCCTGATTTAGCCCCTTCCTCCGCCTGACTGCTCGGTCATCTATGCAGGTAATGTCTTCCTTCCTCACCGTTTTTCAGGTTTTACTGTCCTCTGTCCCGCCTAATTTAGTACCTATTCTGTCTTTCTATTCAAATTGCTCCTGCAACTATACCGATTTTTTATGCAACCTATGAACTGACGAATTTACCTCCATCTATTTCTCATTTACGATCAGGTTTTGCATATCCAAACAATCGTTTGTGATCGTACGTCTTATCATTTTCAAGTCGTACATATTGTTCATGTTTTCTTTGCGTAAACCAATTTGCTGAATTGGACGGTTTTGTAGGCTTATGATTGCAGTTTACGTAAACAATACTTAATTTCCGCTGTAACTGATTATTTTTCCCCTTTTATTTATTTTGCTGCATCTTATTCGACTAAGGATTTGTTGAATGCATGGCCCTTGTATGTTTGGTCTTTTTTTTCATTCCTTCGTCCTCATTATTATTGAATTTGACATATGGTGCACGAGACGTTGTATGTTCGTAATCAGTCAGTTATTTGAGTTTCGACACGGTCTTAGTTCCTCGCCATAACCTAAGAAAGTGAGCTGAAATTGCTGTCGTGTATCCGTGGTCAGGTAGCATAGCATTGTTCGGGATGACCGAAAAATTCTCCTCTCCGTTCTGTTTGTGTACGCCCTCACTAAACATGTTATTTAATAGCCAGGTAGACCCAGCAATACATGAGCAGCACTTGTATTTTAATGCAGTCCTCAGAATATGGTAATATGTCATGGTTTTTGTTGCATACTTCTTAAGAAGCGTGTATGAAGAAGTGTGTGGTATAACAAATAATCAACAAATGTCTCCCTTAAACATTTATATCCGGTAATACCAAACTTAGCATATATGCATATTTAAATTGAAGGGCTTCCACTACTCGGACCAAACAGCTTGAAATATATAGTAGAGATAAGTTATAAGGAGCGTAAATTTATAAGCCATACTGCAAACATAATTTTTTTCTCAATGCTGTGCCTAAACCAAGTATTTTTTACAGCATCCCATTCATAGGAAAAAAAATTTGACAGTGTTGTGGTAGATATAATGAAGGGAGGATAGTATGAATTGGATTGAGTAATCGTAAGGGTACATACAAAAGGTATTGGTAATCATTCACATAAATTAGAGTAAATAGAGACGCAATGTTGTCATTCTCATAGAAATTTTAAGACTAACTAAAAAATACATCCCTTTCATAGGTATACGTAGACGAGGTTAAAAAATTAGTAAAAAGAACACGAGCGTGGACTACCAAAGGTGGTTTTCAGGCATATTTCAAGGATCAAATTGTCAATAGGTGTTCCGAATGGATGTATGAATATAATTATGTTGAATATTATCCAGAACAAAACTTGAGATGAAAAAAATGACATGTGCATAACTGACAGTAAAGTTAGTAGCCTGTAGAAAAGAGTATGTGTAGTTCAGATTCGATGGTTAAATGATATGGTATCCTACCCTGTATTAACTACTGTATGCTTATGACATGACCTAAACTTTTATTCACTATTGTCTGTAGTTACATTGTACAAAAATTAATAAGTTAATGTTTACCGCGGTGCGGTATTCTGTGGTTTTCTATGCAGCTTAAAATAAAAAGTTAAAAACAAACCTGAACGTCATATCCAAACTACTTGACTTAATTTGCTACTGTCATATTCAATTCATTTCACATTTTCATTCATTTGTGTTTCCATCATCACATTGGGCTGATCGCTACTGTATGTATTTGTTGACTATAAATTTTTACCCCATTTCTTTTTATCAACTCCTCTTTCACATTGATGGCAGGATTATCACTACTTTTATTCATGGGTTTTAAACATGTATTGGATACAGTTCAATGTTGTTGCTAAGTTTAACTACAACTGTTTCAACTTTGTTCAATTCACGTGCTCTCTGACATGTTCTTGCTGCGATGTTATCTTTGTTTATTTCCTTACCTGCAACCAAGTATTAGCAACATGAATGACATAAGAATCTGGTTGGATCAGCTACTAAATTCCTTTAACTCCATTGTTTACTTTTACAGGCCACCATCATTTGTGCCGTCTAAACAGAAGTTATACTGATCGTTATGCGTTTGAATTGACGTCATGCTAGTTTAACGGTTGAAACTACGTTCAGCCTGCCTGGCTATGTCCTCCATCAAATTTTTACTGCGTGCTGGTTTGGTAACAGTTTTCCACATCCCTTTCCACTTTTCATTTGTTGAAACATATGCATTTTTTCATGTCAGCAGATGGTACTGATGCATCACTCACTTTTTCTCTTAATATCTCTTTTGCTTTTTCAGGGTAAGAACGAAATATCAATCTCCTTTCAGTTTCAGTAAGTAAATCTTTGATTATTTATTAGTTACCACGTCACACAACATTCTATTGCTAATGATTTGAAACCTCAATGTTCACCTTATAACAATTTCCACTTCTAAAATCATGTATTTTTATAATTTTAGTACAATTGATTTGGTTTCGTTGCACATTAATTCCCCTTTTATTACAGTAATAAATAGTTACACTTTTTAGTATGCTATATATGGTACTTACTAATTTCATACCCATGTTTATACTATTTATGTGCATTCTTTGGTTTGAATTAAACAGTCGAGAATCTTATTATCAATATTTAAGGAAATTTAAGGTGTATGCGAAGAAAATTACTTGCATTTTACACAAGATGTGGTCTTAGTGCATATAAATTCTAATCTATGTTTCATTTGAAAATGTATTATTGGTTTATTTACTGACAATATGTCTTGCTTACTTTGTAAATCCTACATCTGTATTATTTTTGTACCCATGATCCTTTTTCAGTGCATAATTATTTTGTCTTCATTTAACTATTGTTTTAACATCCTTTTACCACTTTTTCTACATATTTTAACTAATTTTCATATTATTCAGTTATATTAGGAATTGCTGATTTGGTTAAAGCAGTCCATTTTGGCAATTGCAGGGACGATTTTCATAGTATACAGTTCGATTGCCTTTTAGGTAATAACTAGGTTCGACAATATATATTTTCTTAAGTTACTGTCAAAGATTTTTCACCTTCTTTGTAAATAAACAATTATACGTTGGTAGTTAAAAGTAGGTACATGTTCATGATTTTGTTTAATTATGTCGGTTTGGTTACAAATTATTTTTATAATATTGTATGGGGGTATTTTTCAAACTTTTGGACTGTTGGCTACAACTTTATCCACGTTACGTACTCTGGGCATATTTTTGATAATCATAGAAATGTTTGTAAAATTTCATTTTAGATCAAAGTAATAGTCATGCGAAGATTTTGACGAAATAAAACAAGATAAATCAATCAATCTCAATTTTAAGTTTTTTCATATATTTTCTTTTTGTTGTCAATTTATCATAGTACCATGGCTCATGAGTAGATTATAACTCCAAATTAAATTTCATAAATTTAATGATATTTGCAGGTTTCTTGATGTTAATGCTAGGTTGTTTTATGGCTATTTATACCAAAAATCTTAGAGTTTCATCCATTTCTTTAAGATTACCTTTAGCAAAAATTCTTAAACTTTCATCCATTTTCTCTATGCTATGATTTATCCAGTAACATTATTTATCAGCTTCAGATTTTATTATATTGGCTTTGGTTAACGTTGCTCCAAATAATAATCAAATGCATTGAACTGTAAATTTGATATGTATGTGTCTATGTACATACACACACAATTAAATTAAGTTTTGCTTTAAATTTGCACTTAATAACACACGCACGTTGTTTTCCTGATAATGTGCATGTTTTGAAACTTTGTAGATGCTTTCAACTATATGTTCACATATAACCGAAAATTGCTACTTAGAAGTAGACGATGATGGGATTACTATCCAAAGTGGCAACTATAGTGGACCATCTAAATGTTTTACGTTTTGAAATAATGTTATTATCACCCCCAATAAGGTATTTGGTTATAAGACTCTTTTCCTTAAAAAATTTGATGTGTTTTATGATGAATGATATCGTGATAAATTTTATATTCTCGGACATACTTTCAACTCATGCTTTCATAATTTAGGTGGTACATCTGAATTTTTTGCTTTTACAGCTACACCGCCATGGCCAACTTCAAAAATCTATTTGATGCCACTGAGTTCGATTTCCTCAACCTCCACTTCAAGATAGAAATCATTGACATGCTCAGAATGCATAGGTACAATGATGAGTTTCAATAGAAAAAGCATAAATAAATAGATAATAAAAGTACATCATTAGCCAAGTTTGCAGGGAACAAGAGTTATGTGTCGAGTATTCTTACATGAATAGTGGTAACAGTTATTTATTAATTAAAGGGTCAGTATGTTTGAGAAGTCGAGGAATTTGCGGTGAATTTTGAGAAGTGGGTTGCTTGTGAGACTAGAGGTAAGAAGTTGTATACTAAATGTAAGACAAGCGTTAGGGGTGGTAAGGTATTTAGGTTGTTTGATGTTATTATTATGGAAGATGAAGGTGGTTTAGGACATGACATTTGGGTTAATGCTAGGCCTGTCAATTGGTCGGGCCGGTTCGGGTTCGGGTCGGGTCAACTCAGGTGCGAGTTGATTTTTAAACGGGTCGGGTCAACCCGTTTATTAAACGGGCGGGTTTCGGGTTGACCCGATTATATATCGGGTGAGTTTCGGGTTGATTCATGTAACCCTTTAAGAATAATATTTGTATAAAGAAATGGAAATGGGCATGAAAATGTGGAAGTTGTTAAATGCGAATATGTAGAAATAAGTGAATGACAACAATACCCTTCATTTGCAAGCTAATATGAGAATTTTAGAGCAAAAAAAGAGTATTGTTGTCATTCTTTTATTGCAAGCTAAGATGGGTATGAAAATTTGGGAGGTTGTTACATGGAAATAGACATGAAAACGTGGGAATGTGCATGAAAACGTAGGAAGTGGTTAAGTGCAAATGTGTAGGAATAAGTGAATAACAATAATACCATTCTTATGCACGCTAAAATGAGAATTGTACAACAATACCGAGCTTATAAATGGGTTAGTCGGGTCAAATTCGGGTTCACGGGTCTATCCTAAACCCACCCGTTTATTAAACGGGTTCTAACGGTTTGACCTAAAAATGACCCGCCTTTTAAACGTGTGGGGTTAACCCGCTAATTTCCGTGCGGGTTTCGGGTCGTGTAGGAAATTGACATCCCTGGTTAATGCTGATTGGAAGGAATATTGATAGTGGGAGCGAATTGGATTTATAATATGCAATTTGTAGGTGCTTTATGGCAATTGTTTTGTTGTGTATTTACATTTTTTTGGCACCAAGTTGCTTTTGTAAAAACACCTGTTCAACCGGATTATAATTATTATTATGGTGGGATTATTAACATGTGATAAATATATTTGTACTGGAATAAAATGTTACACTAAGTAGTCCTTTTTGTATTCTATACTAAGTTAAATCAATCTATTTATGCAACCTTAACATGTTAATTTTAAGCAGATTAGAACGTGATGTCCATTATGTGATTGCCTTTGAATATATCTATAGTGTATTTTTATTATTACAAAAATACAGTACAGTTGACATCAACAACACAATCTGATATCCACGATGATGACTGTCTTCGTTTGGTAATCATAGATATGAGCATAGTTTATACACTTCTGTAAAGGATTCATACATTTAACAATACTACTTCTCTATATTTCAAATAGATATGTCGTACTTTATCGACTTAATGTAATTTCATTTCATTCTGCGGTTTTGTTGACATTCATGTCTTTTCCAGACAACACATATCTCTAATACCTTCATATTAAATTCAACACTGTCCGTGTACGTAGCACGGGCCATTCACTAGTTTCTATTCATAATACCACGCTTCTTCAAAAGAGTCATAAGCTCATGTACAAACATATTGTAATTCTTTGGAATAATCAACTAGACTGATCTATCAAGTAAAATAAAAAATGCTATTCTTTCCGTCAGTTCTTAACCTTGTGGACAAACGGGCTTGACGTTATGTCCAGATAATGTTAATAAAATCAATTAATTTAGCATGTTTGATATGAAGCAATTAATACATTGAACTTAGTCAATGCTAAAACCAGTACATGTCATGCTTCTATATATTCCTTGAACAGACCAAGTGATTCAGATTCCTCAAGAAATAAACAAGGTATTGCCGTCATTTTGCATGGCAGATTCTGTAGCTAAACTCACGCTCATTACTGAATTTTATATGACAAATAATTCTTCAATAAAGAACCATTAATTAACAGATAGTATTTCATGGTCAATATTTCGTACTTCTCCATGTTCAAACAATACTACAAATGAAACATCAACTCGGATTGCTCAAGAAAATTCCGACTTAGTACTTGTAAACAGAGCGTCTAATTACCTTAAACAAATAGATCAAGAATATTCAGCCAACCAAACACCACCAATAAATACACTGCTTAATTAAGCAAGCAAAGGAAAGAGAAGTGATCTTCTTAACAGAAATGGTTTCCAAATTAAACACTTTGCTAGCTGCAATAATATTGGTTCTATCTTCATTCTCAATGCGTTCGTTCTCACAAGAAGCAACCAAAGTCGCCTTTGTAAATTGTAACATAGAGACATACGTCGATGGTGATGCATACAGCAATAACTTCAACTTTGTGAAAAATGCGCTTATGAACGGTTATTCATGTGTTATGGCATATACTCCGGATGTGTATGGTTATATGAATTGTAACCATGATTATCGTATATGTCAGCAAATGGAAGGTACGAGATTGATTGCATTCAGCAGATTTGTCCTAACAGGAAAGGTGCCATGGCTAGTTTGATTGATGCGGATGGCTTTTGTATTCCATTGTTTTTAAAGGATATCGCAGCTATGTGGTTCAGACAGCTGGAGAGTGGTTCTATCGACACATGGACGGAGCCGATTGAAAATTTTATGAAACAGTTTCGGGTCCATATAGTCAGACCCAAGAACGTAATGATCTTGACATCGATGAAACAATGGAGGGAAGAGTCGCTCAGGAACTTCTTAACCAGATTTAACGCAGCAGTAGCCTCAGTGGATCTACCTGATCCGTCAATGGTTTTGATGGCAGCAGTCTCGGGAATCGCGGATAATGTGGATTTCAAGATATCATTAGAAAGGGACCCACCGAGGGATCTCAGGGAGTTCTATCATGAGGAGGAAAGGTTCTTAAGACAGGAGGATGCACAGGCTGAGAGATTAAGGGGAGAGGCTGAAGCTTATGCAGTGAGGGGATGGAGGTTCACCCTTCGAGGATCCAACTAATGATAATAAAGGAAAAAGGAAAACAAATGGCAACGGTGGCATTTCGAAGAAACCTCAAAGGGAGGCAAAGTTTTCTTCTTACATAGATTTAACTGAGACTCTTGAAAGAATTTACTTGGACACTCGGGGGCGACTCCAATATCGAAAGCCGACAAGGAGAGAGCCTTCTGAATACGAGCGGACATCAGGGAATTGCCTATTCCATGAGCTGGATGGACACAACACAAACGACTGTAGGCATTTGAGGGATATCATCGAGGAGCATGTGAGGAATGGTCATCTACAGCAGTATGTCAGGAATCAAGCGATGGCAGTGGGACAGGAGCGACCACCACCTACCTCGAACGAAGATGGCACTGGATCTGGGCAACGTCAGCTCATTATCCACTAAATAGGTTTATGGTTTTTGAATAAGTAATAGAACTTAAAGTAATGCGGCTAGGTCACATACACACGTACGGGATCAATGATGGTCCCTAAGCGTGCTCTGAGATGACAAAAAACCATACTACTTGAGTCTATGAAATCCTAATTTCTCTCTATTTTTCTACAACTTTGGTTTTCTCTTTCGTACTTTGGATACTTACTTTTCTTTGGTATGGTTTTGGAGTTTGGATTGAACTCCCGGTTTGGTTGGTTTTTTGGTTTGCCATTTTGGTTTGGATGTTTGATTTTTGATATGGATTTCTGGTTATCTAATTGGATTTGGATCACTGCATTAAAACAATTCAGGATTAGCGATTACTGTCCTGACCGGAGAGACGGTGCAGTGGTCGCGAGTTACGAGTCCCTTCGTCGGAGAGCGATGGAATGGACTCGGACAGAATATCAAAAGTCCTTGGCCGGAGTGCTGAGGCTGGTGAATATCAGAAGTCCTTGGCCAGAGTGCCGAGGCCATTGAATATCAAAAGTCCTTGGCCGTAGTACCAAGGCCGGTGAATGTCAAAGTCCTTGGCCGAAGTGCCGATGCCGGTGAATATCAAAAGTCCTTGGCCGTAGTGCCGAGGCCGGTGAATATCAAAAGTCCTTGGCCGTAGCGCCGAGGCTGGTGAATGTCAAAGTCCTTGGCCGGACTGCCGAGGCCGGTGAATATCAAAAGTCCTTGGCCATAGTGCCGAGGCCAGTGAATGTCAAAGTCCTTGGCCGGAGTGCCGAGCCGGTGAATATCAAAAGTCCTTGGCCGGAGTGCCGAGGTCGGTGAATGTCAAAAGTCCTTGGCCGGAGTGCCGAGGTCGATGAATTTCAATGTCCTTGGCCAGAGTGCCAAGGCCGGTGAATATCAAAGTCCTTGGTCAGAGTGCCGAGGCCGGTGAATGAAAAATTCCTTGGCCGGAGTGCTGAGATCGAAGAACATAAAAGCCATTAACAGGAAGGTCAAGGCTGGAACAGGATAACACGACCCGACAAGGTCTATAGATTCAAGGTTAAACCCAAAAAGGTCATGGATTTGATAATATGGTTACGAAAGGGATATGGACTTTGGATATCAGACTTGAGGCTATTCAAAACACACCTTCCAACAGCAAGGCATGTTTTGGAGGCAAGTGTTAACCCGCCTTTTAGCAAGGCCATGGACAGGCGGATTTAACATTATCGACTGCTCGGTCGTCGAGGCTGGTGTACGATGGAGTTAGTCGATTGGATGGATGGATGACGCAACGCGCTTGGAAAATGGAAATTGGATTGGATAAAGATGGTTTGTTCGGCATAATGGGTCGTTCGGCATGGTGGATTGTTCGGCATGATGGGTCGTTCGGCATGATGGATCGTTCGGCATGAGCAACCCGTTCGGCATGCAAATGTCGTTCGGCATGAACTCCTCGTTCGGCATATGAGTGCCGTGCGGCATGGCTACCTCATTCGGCATACGAATGCATTTGTCATGGCCACCTCATTGCGTTCGGCATGGCTACCTCATTCGGCATACGAGTGCGTTCGGCATGGCTGCCTTGTTTGGCATTCTCTGTTTCAACCAACCTTGTTCGGTATGCATGGATCGGCATCAAGTGGCTCGGCATTGATGGGATATGGCTCTGCCCAGGTGGCTCGGCAAATGCCACTCGGTCAGGGACGAAGGATATACGTGGCTCGGCAATGGCCTTGTTGGGCCCAAGCTATTCAGGAGGCCCAACAACTCAGGATTTTCCTATAAATACAGCATATGAGGGTTCAGAAAAGAGATCTTCTTATTTCCGCTCTCTAACTTTCTATTTTCTAAGGCTAAAGGTTATCTATCTATTTGTAACTATAATTGATTCAAACATCAATAAAAAGGAAACTTCTGGAGTGAACATATGCCGGTGTTAGCCGAACCACCATAAAATCTGTGTTCTTTACTGCTTTCATTTTAATTTCGACTGTTCTTCATATTATTATTCTCTACATATATTATATCTGTTACCTGTGGCCATTAGTTGGTGTTTTCATTTACATTTGGGTGTTAGTGACCAATTTTGACGCTAACATTTCTCTTCTCCGCAAATCAATTCTATTTGAATTATTGATCATTTGTAATCAATCTATTGTACTCTTCTTAGTGATATTAGTAAAACCTCTCTCTCAAAGTTGATGTACACTAATAAAATATTAGTGGAACCACTATAAATCAGCGTGTGATTTATTTTTCATTATTGCTTTGATTTCTATATTGCTTGTTTATGGATTGTGATCGGATTTTGATTGGTTGAGAATTAGATTGAGTTATTAATTGGTTGTTTTTACCCTTCTTACCATAATCCCTTTTTTTTCTGTGCATTGGGGTTTTGATTTGAGTGGTCTCGAGTTATAATTTTCCGCACATTCGGTATCAGAGCCTCGGTGTTGGTAGGTGGTTGTAGAAATGCCGAAATCAAATAATACCTCTAGTAGTTCCTCAATGGGCAATCTAAGTGATGTAGCGCCTTATGTGTGTGGCTCGTACGCAGCTTCGGGATATCAACAGATAATCGACAAGTGGAATGGCGATAATGATTTAGAAAAATGGTAATGGAAGATGAAAGTGGTTCAAAGGAGGAGTTGGGTACATCGGGTAGTGTTTGACACATATTTTTTGCCAGCGGATATCTTAGATGTTGAGAGAAAGGAAATGGAATAGTAGGCATTCATTACACTTCAACTTGCGATGAGGGAAAATGTTATCTCCGAAATTAGTGGTAAGACTACCGTTAAGAGTATTTGGGACTAGTTGGAGGAGTTGTATATGAAGAAGTCACTAACTAATCGCATGATCTTATTGCAAACTTTCTTGACCTATAAAATGAACGAAGGTACTTCGCTAAAGGCGCACTTGAATACTTCTGATGATTTGCTAATGAAAATAAAGGCGATAGATTTGAAGATTGAGGAAGAGCAAAAGGCAATGATATTGCTGTGTTCGTTGTCGGACCGTTGTACGGGTTTCTCAAATAATTTGATCAGTAGCTAGGATACATTGACTCTTGATGATGTAAAAACGAGTCTTCTTTGTGAGAAGTTGCGGTATCAAATGAAGGAGTTAGCTGATGGAAGTAGTGGTGCTAGTAGTGTTCATGGTTTACTTGTGGAGAACGAGAGATAAGTGAAGAAGGAGAACCGTGGGGTTCTAAATCAAGGAACCTCAGTTGGAGAGGAAAGTCGAAGGAAAGAAAGGGCGGGTGCAATATTTGTAAGAGCCTGGTCATTGGAAAAATGAGTGTCCGGAGAAGGAGAAGGCAAAGAAGAAAGTAGCATCTTCATCATAGTGGTGGAGAGTGGAGTTGGTGAGGGATATGTAGACGTGTTATCGGCGGTAACCTTGGATGTTTTGGGTAGCGAATGGGTGCTCAATTTGGGGGCGTCTTATCATATAACACCAAATATAAAATGTTTTTCTTCTTATGTCGACAAAGAAGAAAATTCAATTGTTTTGGGTAATGGTGATATTTGTAAGTCGAAAGGCATTGGCTCCGTGCAAATTTGGATGTTTGACGGAGTGGTTTGTACTCTCGTTATTGTGTGCCATGTTCCGAGACTTAGGACTTTTTGGGGCAGCTGGATTTTTTAGGTTGTAAAATAACTATTAAGAGTGATAGCTTGTGGGTTTCGTAGGCTGCGCTTGTAGTGATGAAGGGTATTAGGACTCATCGTGTTCATTTGCTTCAAGGATTGACTATAGAGGGTGAAAGTTATGTGGGAGCTGATAGTTCTCATGGCTTGGATGCGACTAGGTTATGGCATTTGAGGTTAGGTCATGTCTCAAAGAGAAGTTTGGATACTCTTCGGAAGAGGGAGATGATCGATGGAGAGAGTTTAAACAAGCTAGAGTTTTGCGAGGTATGTGTCATGGGGAAGCAAACTAAAGTTTCATTCTGCGAGGGAAAACATGATTCGAGATAGGTTCTTGAGTATGTTCACACAGATGTTTGGAGACCAGCACCGGTAGATTATTTGGCTGGAGCTCGCTATTATATTTCTTTTATTGATGACTTTTCTTGAAAGGTATGGGTATATGTAAATGAAGGCCAAGTCGGAAGCATTTGCAAAGTTCAAAGCATGGAAAGCACTTATTGAGAATGAGAGTGGAAGTCTGTAATGATCTTAAGGCTCGACAATGGAGAAGAGTATGTTTCTGAGGAATTCTTGGAGCTTTTAAGCATCATGGTATTTGGAGGCATTCTACTACACCGGGAAATCCATAGTCGAATAGTGTTGCGAAGAGGATGAACCGTACTCTACTTAAGAAAGCTCGATGCTTGAGATTGACATCCGGTTTGGCTAAGGCATTTTGGGCTGAAGCTTTGTCAACTGCGATTCATATTATTAATAGAATTCCGTGCTCGGCTATTGGTAACAAAATTTTGAAGGAAGTGTGGAAGGGAAAGAGCATTGACTAGAGTTATCTTCATATGTCTGGTAGTTCGATTTATGTGCATAATTCGGGAAATGATAGGCTTGAGCCTAGAGCTTTCAAAGGGATTTTTCTTGGTTATACGTTGGAGTAAAAGGTTATCGGATTTGGAACGATGAAGGTTATGAATTCTCGTCATGTTACTTTTGATGAGTCAGGTTGTTTAAGGAGAATAAAAGCTCATTGAATGTTCCAGATTTGGTTCATGGTGAATCAAAAGAGAAGGAAGTTATTTCCACATTTTGTCCAAGGAGTAGAGAGAGTAAAGTAGTTGGAAATGCCTACGGGAAGGATGCGGTTGATGTTACATCACATAGTCCACCTGATGCATCTAGTAGTGTTGGTGATGTGCATGATTCTAGAGAAGATTCAGTTCAAGGTGGAGTCGAAGGGATTTTGGGTGATGGAATTGCTAGTCAGGTGGGTCGTCGTGCTATAAGGCCACTTGAAAGATATAAGGTTTGGAACTATCTTATCTTTTGTGATAATTTGGACTATGCTCTTCATGTAGTCCAAGATGAGCTGATGGACCTTGATGACATATGAGTCGAGTGATAGCTCGAAATGGATTTGTGCCATGGAGAAAGAGATGAAATCATTGTTGAAGAATCAAACCTGCTATTTGGTTCCACTTTCTAAAGGAAACCGTGCTATTGGGTGCAAATGGATATATAAGGTGAAGGATGATGGGAGATACAAAGCTAGGCTAGTGGCTAAGGGGTTTGCATAGAGGAAGGGGAAGGAGTGTGACGAGATATTCACACCGGTTGTGCGCCATACTTCTATCCAGATATTACTTTCTATAGTTCATATTCATGACTTGGAGTTAGAGCAATTGATATGAAAACCACATTCTTGCATAGAGAATTGGATGAAGACATCTACAGGAGCAACTGGAAGATTTTATTATGGATGGTAAGTCAAATTTAGTTTGCAAGTTAAAGAAAATACTATATGGATTAAAGAAATCACCTAGACAATGGTACAAGAGATTTGATCATTTTATGCCTGAACACGGTTTTGATAGTAGCATCAAGGATGCTTGGGTATATTTCAAGAAATTGAAAAATAGTCGCTGGGTGTATTTACTCTTGTATTTGGACGACATACTCATTGCTTCTAAGGATAAGAGTGAAATCAAAAAATTAAAACTGAGTTTGAAATCAGAGTTTCATATAAAGGATCTTAGAGAAGCAAGAAGGATATTGGACATGGAAATTGAAGGGGATCGAAAGCAATTTGAGTTGAAATTGAATCAGAGGAGTTCATTAAGAAAGTGCTTTGTCGGTTTAGCATGGAGAATGCAAAGGCGTCAGATACAGCTTTACCTTTGCACATGAAGCTTTCTAGTAAGACATCACCTATCTTGGAGAAAGAAAATTCTTATATGGCGAAGGTGCCATATGCTAGTGCGGATGGAAGTTTAATGTATGTCGTGGTGTATACAAGGCCCAATATTGCAAATGTTGTTGGGATAGTCAGTTAGTATATGCTAATTCGAGAAAATTGCATTGGGAAGCAGTGAAGCTTATATTGAGATACTTTAGAGGTACATCATCTTATGGTCTTGTTTTTGGCGGTAGTGATAGAATGATTTACAAGTTGGTTGATTATTGTGATTAGGACTACAACAATGATAGGGGGTCTAAGAAAATCAACTTTCGGATACGTCATCACACTTGGGGTTACAACCATAAGTTGGAGATCAGGATTTAAGACAATAGTTTCTTTATCCACTACAGAGGCGGAGTTGATAGCCGCGGTAGTGGTGGCAAAGGAGGCACTTTATCTGAAGCAATTGTTGTGTCACTTGGGATTCGGGCATCATAGTGTTGATATTTCGTGTGATAGCCAGAGTGCTATGCACTTGGCAAAAAATTTGACATTTAGCTCACGGACTAAGTATATCGAAGTGAAAGAGTCATTTCTAGTAGCCATGGATGAGGATAAGCAAGTATATCTTCGGAAAGTGCACACAAAGGATAACGCGGCGAATATTTTTACTAAAGCATTGCTTGTTGGAAAGTTCAAGCATTGCTCGAATTAATTCACCTATTGAAGTTCTAGGTGCCACATGGTGGCACAGTTGAGGAAGGAGCTTGGTTGGAGATGAGGAAGAGTATCGGTGAGAGATTGAGATTCTATCTTCTTGGTAAGTGCTAGTCTTTGGTGAGATAGGATTTGGATGTTTTAAACACTTTGTTGGCGGGTGGGGGATTTACCCGAGCTCATTAATTGGTGCATTGGGCGGTCGCTTTGCCGGAGCTCATTAGAAAAGCATTCATGTTTGGTTGAAGGTAGATAAGTGATAGTTGGAGCTATCGGCTGTTATCGATGATATGATGCCATTGGAGTTGGAGATGGATAAAGTGTCGAGGTGGAGTGTTGAATTTTGGCGACACTATATAGAGAATTTAAGGGGTCGGAAGTAGCTTGGTGATGGAGAAAACGGTTCACAAATCAAAGCTCGGAGGAGGCAGATATGACAAAGAAGGTGGAGTGGAGCTGGAGCAACAACGACAGACGTCTGAGAGAAATGGACAGACGTCTGAGGCTTCAGCAAACCTGTTCTAGAGACCTATGACAGACGTCTGCCACTTTCGACAGACGTCTGAGGCTCCAGGGTGAATTTTCTCGAGATTTGACATAGATATCTGAGGCATTTTGTCAGACGTCTGAGACGACACCTGTCAGTTTTTCGAGACTTGACTCGGATATCTAATGCATATTGTCAGATGTCTGAGGCGACTTCTACCTATTTTTTAACCTGGGCTTGATATGAAGATTTATGATGTTCGAAAGGGGCAATTCTGGAATTTGCCAAGGTTTTCTATTCTCATGTATAAGCTATTTTTGGGTTTCAGAGAGGAAGTGATCTATGCGACTGAAAAGCGACTAATAGGGTTTTTAGCCTCCACCAGTTAGGGTTTTATGCAAAACCTAATTTCCTTCAATTCTCTTCTCCAAAAATCAATTCTATTACAATTATTACGATTATTGATCATTTGTAATCAATCTCTTGTACTTTTCTCAGTGATATCAATAAAAGCTCTCTCTCAAAGTGGATGTACACTAACAAGATGTTAGTGGAACCACTATATATTGATGTGTGGTTTATTTAGTTATTGCTTTGATTTCTATATTGCTTTTCTGGGGATTGTGATCGGATTTGGATTGGTTGAGATTAGATTGAGTTATTGATTGGTTGTTATTACACTTTTTACCAGATCTCATTTTTCCGCTATACATTGGGGTTTTGGTTTGAGTGGGAGTTAGAATTTCCCACAATAGATACCGTATTAGGTCCATTGATTCTTACTAAACCTGGCCTATCAACTTCCAGTCACCAGCCATGTTAGTCAGAGATTGCCCATAATATCTCACTGGAAGTAAAGCACAAGTTAACAAACAGATGGAATATGACATCGCATAGGATGCTACTTATAAAGTATAATACATTTTCTATTGAGTTCATCTTCAAGGCTTGGTTACACCTACGAGGGTTCAGAATATTGTAGCAACGATACGTATAAAAGTGGTGATTCATACAACCATAATTTTGGTCACCTCAAATCTCAGCTTAAACTTGGTTATACTAGTGCATTAGCTATATATCTAGGCATTTAAGATTCTATTCCATGCAATTTTGGAAATGATAAGTGCATAACCAAAATTTAGGTACTAGAACCCTGTACAGATCTAGGCATTTAGGCATTTAAGATTCTACTCCATGCAATTTGGGTATTAGAACCCTGTACAACGAGTACAAGTTGTGCCATTAATAGTTGATCAATTACGTGTAGGAACAAAAGATGGTTAATCTAGTGCTCTAATGTATAAAAGACACAAGAAACTAGAAAAAACAAGTGTGCTTCAGAGATATCATCATATCAAATGTTCGAGTAAGTGTCCAGTTTTAGATCATCTTAAAACCCCACAACAACATAAAACATGAAAAAATATTTAACTTTTCAAGATGGTATTTTAATATATTACTTTTTGGTTTTTAGATATTCCATATGATTTTAGAAGTGAATTCAAGAATAGGGCAAGCACTTGAAATCTCTATCTATATATCATGTTAATTTTTGAAGTGTTGTAAGGTTTGAATATTGAAATTTTAACTGTTATAACTTTTGGCAAATGAACATTTCCATTCACATCTATAAATAGAGCACATATTTCGAAATTTTTACAGAAACCATTCATTATTAGTTCTCTTACTTCACTGTGCTATAACACTAATCACCTGTGTGCTCTAAATCTAAAAAATATTGCAAGTTTACACTGAAATTCATATCTTTTAATTTGCATTTCAAAATGGATCAAAGTTTTTCATGTCCAAATCATTTTAGATATGTTTTTCATCCTACACTTCACGCATACAATTTCAAATATGTTTTGGATATTTGTAAGATTGTTGTTATCCGTTTGATTAAATTATTTGGTTGAGCTTGTACTTCTTGAACGAGGAAAAGATTGCATTGGTAGTAACTGTATCTCTATGTAAGAGATAGCATGCAACCGATGTGTTGAATCATCTGGAGAAAGGTTGTTGTTGAATATGGAAGTATATGATTTTTTTTCGATGATAATAAACATATATATATATATATTCATTTAAATGTATTTGTTATTGTACTATTTTATTTTTCACATAATCAATAAATATTTTCTGAATAAAATAAATAACATAGAACTTAAATTCAAACAGATGTTTTATTCAAACAAATATTTATTGCAATTTTGAATAGTATAAATTTATGCCCTCACTATATGTACAAAAATTTCAATTACAATACATATTCAATTTATACAACTGTCCTGATGACATACCGCTCATTCACTCGTATTTTATCTTCAACTCTATTTCAAATTGAATCCAGCATCTGATCGATCTGCAAAATAAACACTGAAGCAGTAAAATTGAAAAAGAAATAATTTTTGCAGTGTAAAATAAAATGTATTTTAAAAATATTATTTTTCCCAGTTATTTAGGTTGTTTGTCGTCATATTTATTTTGAATTCATCATACACGAACAGCGTGTGACATGCACAGTGTATCACTGTACATGCCATAAGGCCGACACCGACATATAATTGATAAAAATGCTGGGACAGGTGAGCACAAGGTCAAGCCTAAAAAAAAGCCGGGTTCAACTCAAGTGAAATAAATATTAAGTCACGATATTGAACACAAGGTCAAACCCGAGCTTTAAGCTGGATTCAACTCGGTGCAATACAAAACTATAGGTCAAGATATATACAACACAGCCTCGACCAAAAATTCGAATGTACACTTGAACCCAGACTGGTCAGAGAAACAAGTAATCCAGTCAAGCTACAACATGAACCAATGGCCAGATTCAAACAACAAAGTGCACCATAAATTGATACAAGACTTCAACATATGACAGTGACCAATGCAATCAATTGAGGCTACAAACCAGACTCAGACTCAAGTACAATGCAACAATACCAAGGTGAAGCCACCAATGGAACCTAACTCGAAGCAACGCAACAGTGACATGCATAAGTATGCAACAGAGAGATGCACAAAGTAATATCAACATACACAGTGCAGAAGCGATGATCATCACAAAAAGGCAAACATACCAAATAAAGCAGTGGACACAAAGGCTACTACATGATGCGGCAAATCTTACATAAAACAAGACTGCATCAAGAAGCTAAGACCAGACTTCGAGTCAAGTAGTGACAAGGAAACCAAGTACACAAGTGAATGAAAACATGCAACAGGTACATAATGTCAACCAAAAGATATATACAATTGCATCGAACCATAATGCATCAGATGTCCAGACCAAACTACGTGCAATGCAATAGCTGTTCAAAAATGCAAACGAAACGAGACTAAATAACATAGAGGCTCGAAGCATGCATATGGTCAGGAAAAATGAAGACAACAACATCGAGTGTGCCAAACCTCATATATACCATGCACATGTCTCAATCAAATTCAGACAACATAAAGTATGAATGCAATGACCAAAGAACAACAACCATGAAGTCGAACAAAGCTTCATCAAGTATACGTAGCGAGCAGAACATAAACGAGTGAAACCAGAGACAGGTTGAAAATACTACAGAGCATTACAAAGTCAAGTAGCAGTTTTGAACAAATACAAAGAAGCCAAAGTCATAGCATAAAGATCGAAGCCAAAAGTCAAGACTAAATGCCACAAAATCAAAGTCGTAATGACCAAGGAAAGCCAAACTCAAAGCCGTGTAACCAAGATAATCAATCAAGCTAAAATATACGAATTGAACAAGTCAGAGAAATCTCCAACATTCGATCAAAAATCCATGGCCGAGCTTAAATTAACAAAAGAATTCAAAAAAAAATATAAGAACGAATTTATAGGACTTTGAATCCTATTTAACTGTTAACATCATCGGCAGATAGTTCATCAAGTTCAACCAGTGTAGTCAGTAAAGCAAATTACATAAATCACATACCATTAAAATCGAACTCGATCAAGAAGCAGCCAAAGCTAAACAACGAACAATCGATCAACAGAGCAACGCAAAAACGTCATTTGATTGATCTACTAAAGTCAGCGGTTTCTAATTTATCAAAAGCCCTAATTTTCGAGCAAAGGAAAAAAGGAATGAACGCCATTTTTTCCACAAGGAAAGAGATACTAGGTCGAAGAAATAAAAAGGAGAAGAGGGACATTTTTTATCACCTAATTTACTTATTGGGCCGGAATCTTATAATCTCTTTTGGGATTTAACTTAAAAAATTAGGGTTTTGATTTTTTAATTGTTTTTAATTTGTATTTTCCTTTTTAAACTTTTGTAATCTCTAGTCATGTGACTAGGGGATGAACTACGGTGGTGTAGTTCGAGAATTAGCCACTCAGTGGCTGAATTGTGGCTGGGTTTTGAGCGTAGAGTTAGGTTAGTCGATAGCGTGCATTGCGAGTTTACGTGTGTAAGCATCCGACTACTTAATTTCTAGTAGAAACAATGGGGGCAGCACGTAGGCACGGTTTTGCCGAAGTTAGGTAAATCTGTGTGTTCCATTTTCTGCTTTTAATATTCTGCTATTATCTGTGTTCCCATAATTCTGCTATATCTGTGTTTCAATTATTTTATATAAACTTCCGTAATAATTTTTATAATTAATAGTATCACCATATTCACCATCCCTCAAGGGTGAAATCGATCCTACAAATGGTATCAAAGCTAGAAACAAAAGCCATTTTTAAAAAAAAAATTGATTTTTTAAAAACCAATTTTTGTTTTAAAATTTTGAATTTTTAAAATGGCTTCTTTTAATAATGCTTTTGTTGAGGGTCAGTCCATAGTCAGACCACCAATATTCAATGGTGAATATGCTTACTGGAAAAATAGAATGAAATTTTTTATGAAAACCATTGATGCTTGGAATATTATTGAGATAGGTTATAGAGCACTGATTATAGTGGTAAATAATCAGGAAATAGATAAATCGATGGATCAGTGGACAGATCTAGAAAATGGATTGCAGAATGCTAATGTTAAAGCTATGAATTCTATTTTTTTTTCATTGGATCAAATTGAATTTAATCGTTTCACATTGTCTAGCTACGTAGGAAATATGGCACACACTTAAAATGACTCACGAAGTAACATCTCAAGTCAAAGAATCTTGCCTTACCATGCTGAGTAGCGAATACGAGAATTTCGCAATGGCCAAGGAAGAAAATGTCAAAGAGATGTACAGAAACTTTCCAATATCGTATACAAATCAAAAGCTCTTGGAAAATCATACACAGAACTGGAAATAATCCAAAAAATCCTCAAAGTCCTTCTACGAAGTTTCGAAGCGAAAGTTACAGCCATTCAAGAGTCGAAAGATTTGAAACAGATCAAAATTGAAGAACTCATCCAAAATCTCATCACTTATGAGATAGAGATGAAATTCAAGGAAGAATGTGAAGAAGGTGATACTCGAAAGAAATCAATAGCTCTTAAAGGAACAACGAAAAGTAGTGATGATGATGATGATGGAGTAGTTGAGTTGGCGTTACTAACAAAAGGATTCAAAAAGTGGAACTGCAAATAAGAAAATCTAGCTCTAGATCAACAATTGAAAAGGAGAATAGCTAAAGCACTAGACAACTCAAACAAGCAAGAGATCATTTTCCATAAGAGCAATAAACCTGGCCACATCAAGCCCAATTGTCCTCAAAATCATCACGACCAAGAAAAGAAATAAAAAAGGAGAAGTTTTGCAGCTACGTGAAATAAAAGTGATGATGATAAAAGCAGTAACAGTGAGAGTGAAAGAGCATATTTGTGCCTTCGAGGTGATATAAATGATAGCGATGACGATGGGCCAAGCGAGGTATCAAAAACTTACTTAGAATTACTTATATATTTCCACGTAGTAAATGGTTGTTTTGAAAGACTTAGGGAGAAATATGCTAAAATTGAACCACAAAGAGATACTTTGATAAATTTAAATATTGTCAATTGGTTAAAAACTATCAAAGCAAGATCCCTAAGTGTGATAAGTGTCAACTTGAAGAAGAGATTAAAAAATTAGAAGTTAGAAACGAAAATTAAGTTACCTGAAAATGAAATTCTGATTATGAAAGAGAGTGAAAACACTAGAAGAGAAAATTCTGTTAAAAAGTGTACTCAATTATTGAACGAAAATGAATCTCTCAACAGACAAGTCCAACAATTGTCTACAACTTTATAAAAATTTTCCAAAAGTGAAAAATCATGGAATATGCTATTAGGAAAACAAACTATTAATACTGTTAGACAAGGACTTGGGTATAATTAATATGAATGTGCTAGAAATGTAATTAAACAAGTCAATTCCATGTGCACAATTTGTAGAAAATTCAAACACAATCAAAATAATTGTTGGTATAGACCCAAACACGTGAAAACTATTTCAATTTGAGTTCTGAAAGGCAAGAATATTAAATCCCTCAAAGTTAAACAAATCTGGATACCGAAAGGAACATATATAAATTGTTTTGGGTCTCCATAAACTCATTTTTCAAAATCCTCTACCACTAACAACCATGGACCTATAAAAACAAATAGATCACAAAAATCTTCTCCCATGTATGTATAGTGGCAGGTTAAGGAACAACAACAGTGTTATCCGGATTCTGGCTGTTCTAGAAACACAACGGGCGACAAATCAATGTTCCTTAGCCTAGTATAAAGGTGGAAGAATCATAATGGGCAACAACGAAAAATTATTGGTAAACGTAAAATAGGTAATGGTATATTTATCTTGAAATGTGACAATCTACACCATAATTTAATTTAATTCAGCCAGTTGTTGTTGAAGAAATGAATGCGAATTTTGATTCTTACTGTGACGACCCGCCTTTCATCCCACAAAAAGATGTTTCGTCGATAAGAAAGAAAGGGATAGGAAAGAGGAAAGATAGGAAAGAAAGAACTAAACAATATCAGAATCTTACAGCGGAACAAAAAATTATATTACATCACATAAGATATTACATGATAGTCATCATATATCAGAGTCATACAACTTAATACATAACACATCAGACAGTCATAAACACCTATCTATCATACAATTCAAAACACAACAGAGCTACAAACACAGCAGAACCACAATATCTATATAAGTTGAAGCCTCTTACTCCTAGTCTCCTCTAGAATTCATCAAAGCTACCTGAATCCCTTGGCTACTCATAAAAATTTGAGTACCCAAGAGTTTAAGAAAACACAAAATAAACTCTGGGTCAGACATGAGTCTGGTGTGAGTAAAAGAGTTAAAGTTGTTTAACTTTGAAAATCATTTGAAAAAAGGTATCTCGTAAGACCACGCCACAAATAAACATGTCGGGTTTTTACCTTACGATAACCAAAACTTTTGATAGGAAATCCAGTGATTTTATAATAGTGTCTAGGGTTTTCAAGTACAATAGAAAATAGCTTGAATGCTTACTGTTCGTCGACGGAAATTCTATCGGTTTAGAAAACTGTCGAACGAATTTAAATTAAAAATAATAACCGCAAGCGCACGGTGTACGAATGTAGCACGTGGCGAATACGGGTCGATCCGCAGGGAGTTGTTAGAGTTTTAAAAATCTATTCAATCAAATTAAACCAAGGTTGAAGAGAATGTTAAACTAGAAAAGAAGAAAAACAAGCAAAAGAAAATTGACAAAAATATGAGTGTTAAGACAATTTAGAGGCAATTTCCACTCTCTAGATCACATAAATCAACAAAATGAAGTTATGATCTCTCTTTTCTTGTCATTAGTGAATTAGTTGATGTGCTTATCATAAGTATGGTATATTTATGCTATTAATTAGCTCGATATAAACCATCAAACTATAACGCAACCACTAATACACTTTTAAATCTCATAAAATATGACGACAAAGTTGAAAGCAAAATCTATTTTAAGCATGGCCTATTAACTATTAATTAGAAATATAAGCCATCAAATTTTAATTTCAACAATCACTTCTTTGCCATAATCATATGTAGATGAAGAGGCTATTTGTGTTTTGTTTGTTTAAGCATAGCCTATTTGTTATAAACAACATAGACTATCAAATTCAAAGCCAAACAACATCATTAAACCACTTCAATCATTCTCATTAAGCACAAAAAGAGAGCATAAACATCAAATTAAGTTGAAGCTATATGATTAGAGAGCTTCATTACCCCTAAATTGAAGGGGTTTAGCCTCTCATATTTGTTATCATATGAAAAAATGTAGCTTGCAACATGAGAGAAAAAGAAAAGAAAAAGAGAGGAAAGTGAAATGGAAAACTATTCTAATTGCATAAAGGAAAATCTACACTACTTGCATAAAAAGAAATGAACATGTAATTAAAAAGAAACAATAATTAGCATTGCATAAAAAAAAGAATTACATAAGAGAAGAAATGGCTAAGTAGCCATGGAAAGAAAGAGAGATTTGATTTATTTTCTAAACTAAAACTAACTAACCAAGAGGAGAGGGCTACATGAAACATAAGGGGTATTTATACAAGTTAGAAACCCTAATGCATATTTTTGGGGAGTATCCAAAATGCCCTTGGAGGAAGTGTGGTGGCCAAGTTATCATTAGCTTTAATAATCCCCCACTTAAATGTACATGAAGCTTTAAATGTCTTTTAACATGTGCATTAGCCTTTAATTTGTACATTAAGGTAGTGGGTAGGTGAGGTCCTCCATGTTCTTCACTTTGAATTATTTCCACCATCATTCTTTTGTATCTTCTTTGTACATGCATATTCCTTCATGAAACCACTTGTAATTGATTTTAAATTCCTACAAAATAATAAAGAAATTTCCCATTAAATTTTCTGAATTTGATATATGCACAAAAATGACCATTTTGCTCCTATATGAAGATGAATATGTGACAATTTGAAAACAATTTGAATTTGGTTTAAACAAGTAAAAATACCCAATATGATCATTTATTCAATTTAAATAGAATAAATATGGTGGTAAAAATATGCATATTTACGTGCACATCAAATACCCCCATACTTATCTTTTTATTCGTCCTCGAATAAAGAAAAACTAAGATAAATCTGTTTTCGTAGGGAGCACGATTGCATTGAGCGTATGCAACAAGCCGTTAAACCTCTGGGTGTCCCCAGTAGGACGAGTGCTGTCTCGTGAGGGTTTTCAATGGATACTACCCACAAAATCCAAATGCAGGATGAAAATATTTACAAAATGTAAGATTTATTTACAAAGAGAATAATGCAAGTTTTTGAAATATTTACAAATGAAGGATTTATTTTTAAATTGACACAACTAAGTTAAATATAGGTTTTGGTTATTTTCTTGAAAATTTATGTCATTTACTTATCAATATTTCCAACAAAAACGAAGTTATCATAACAAATAAACTATAGTTTTAACTCGTTGCTTTGGTTAATAACATAGTGTAACTATGAAATGGATCCTTAGTTGATTATCAAAGTTTATCAAAGTGGTATTTTCATTTCTTTTCAATAACAAATCAAATCAAATAAGAAAAAATAGTGCTAGGATTTCAATTGCTTGCTCTCTCATTACTTGCAAGAAAAATTACACACCTAGCTCAGGTAAACTGAGGCCATATATACAACCCATGCACTGCCTTTTAGACTTATGTGAGGGGAGTACAGAGCATGGCGAGTGCACACACTTTCGTGCATACACCTATCGACCGTAGGTGGTTTTTATTAAGTCTATTTTTTTACATGTGTTACATACCTGCATAACCGTGAGGACTTTTAAATGAGTATGAAAGCACATAATCAAAGATTCCAAGCAATTAACCCATGCATAACCGTGAGGACTTTTAAATGAGAGTGAATACTTTGGATGTTATTATTTTTTTTCATTTTTTTATATTTTTTTAAGAGAGAGAGAGTTTTGCAAAATCATCTTAGCACCATTTAACTTAGAAGACAAAAAAAAAATGTTATATCCTTTACTTTAAATTCACCACTTTTAAAACAAAGATTTTCAATTAGGATTTATTTCATAATTAACACTATGAATCTTCCTATATACTAGTTAAACCATTGTTATTTATAATACAACTTCATTTTTATTTTTGTTAAGATAAATAAATTTTCAATAATTTCAATTTAATAAACGAAAGCCATATATTTATCCTATAATGTTTCTTTAAAAAAAAGAAAAAACGCTAAAAAAAGAAAAATTCTTCTTTTGTTTTTGGATTTTTTTTTGAGTTTTTGGAAGAAAAATGAAAAATTAATCCTGAAAAATCAAGAAGAAGATGAGTCTCCCCCCCCCACACTTGATTTTGACTGTGTCCCCACAGTCAACCCAAGTGAAAGGAACGTTTATTATTATTTACACGAAAATGAAATGTATTTACACGAGATCAGAAAGTATAACGTCAAAAAATAAATGAAACGGTCTTCCAAAGACCAATTCATTTGTCTCGTCAAGTATGCGAGACACGGTTTAAGCTCGAAAAACCAAATCATAAAAGATTTCGAAGTTGAATGTTGATTTGGAAAAACGAATGTTGTTTTATTGAAAATTGAATGGGTTGTTTTGTTTTCGATGATTTTTGAGGTTGATAAAACAATTGATTGAAATTCAAGTTTATTTTCACCAAGTTAAAGTTCAAACTTATCATTGAAAACTACTTTCAAATTATCGATTTCAAAGTCAAAATGGTAATCGAAATCTTCCCCATCATAATTTGATGACTCATTTTTGAAAAGTCCATAAAACTCGTATTTGTTAAAGTCATCTTCCTTCATTGGATTCTCAACAACTTCATCGCATATATCCATTTCAAAATCCAAAGTTGTTGTATTCAAATTTTCAGAAAAAGGAAGATCAAAATTTAAATCGAGTTTCTCACTATCAAAAGAATTGAAATCTAACTCAACTACCGTCATTTCAACAACTTCGTTAAGATCATCATTTTCAGTTTCAAAAGTTGTCGTTTGAAAATCATCGATTTGGGTAAAAGATGGATTATCACTTGACTCGTCACACGTTGAAATTTGATTTTGTCTCTCACGAAAATTTTCCAATGTTTTAATCAACAAATTCGCGTGATCATCATAAATTTCATTCATTTCCTCAACAAAGTCAAATTTGTAATTATTAACTTGAAATTTTTCGATTTGGACTTGTTGAGTACAAGAATTGTCAATTTCGATAAACGGTAGATTATTATTTGATTCTTCGCAAGTTGAGATTTGATTATGATTTTTACGAATATTTTTGTATTTTTCAAGTAATAAATCCCCGTTATCCTTTTCCATTTGGTCCACAAAATCAAATTCATGATTATTAATATGAACATTTTCATTTTGAATTTGTTGATAACCAAAGTTTTCAATCGTAACATTATCGAAACAATTCCCGTTGTCAAAATTATTTGAAAATTGGTTCACATTTTCGTTTTGATTTTGAAATCCATTTTGAAACACGAAATTTAATTGGCATGGGTTACACTCGAAATTATTTGAATTTTGAAGTGAATTCAAATTTTGATTATTTTGAAAACTTTGATTCGAGTTATAGCACAAATATGAATTGCACAACTCATTTATCTCTTGATTTTGTTGCGTAGAGAGTTCAAGTAACGACGAAATGCTATTTTCAAGAGTTGAGGGTTGACCATTATTTTAGAAATTTTGTGTTTCAAAATTCGAATCGTTTGAACAATAGTTATTGTTGAAATATCCATAAGAATTTGAAGTGAAATTATGTGGATTATATTGATTTTCACAACTATTGTAAAATTCACGTAAGTGAGGAAACTCGGACATTTTCAAGAATTTTTTTTGGGTTTTTTTTATAAAGGAAATGTATTTACAAATAAAATTTATTTTTCAAAAGGGAAATTGATTTTTGTTTTTTTTTTGTTTTTCAAAAGGTTATATATATATATTATTTTTTTGGATTTTGGTTTTTCTAAATTTTTTTTTTTGGATTTTTGAAATTTCAAAGAAAAAGGATTTAAAAATTTCAAAGGAGCAATATTTACAATTTTTTTTTTAGTTTTGGATTTTGAATTTTTTTTTTAAAATATGCATGAACTAATGCAACTAAATGAATGCAAGGGTTAATTATAAATGATTTATCCTAAGTTAACCCAAAATTGTATAATTACAAACTGTCTTAAATAAACAAGATAGTTCTCAGTCAGGTAACGGGCAGGATTTATCGGTGCACCACGGATCACCGTAGCAATGTAACCGAAGGTTTAGGTACCTTAAGAGGAACAACCACAATAATATTTACGAATCACCGTGATATTTATAAATGGTTATTACTCTGCCGTAGCCTAGACACCAAGAAATTAAATTGTTCAAAGAAGACAATTTGTCAATATACAGTTAAGTGTTATCGATGTCTAACCGTTATTATTAACAGATTCTAAGATGAAATGCAAAGAAGAAATTAAACGTGTATTAACAATGCAACTACAAATGAATTTATGTTTTTTTTAATGTAAATGCAAGCAACCAACAATACAATTCAAATAAAACTAGAAACGAAAGCAAATTTTTTTTTATGAGCTAGCAAGCAGAGCAATTTATTTTGGCAAGCGAAGCAAAGTACGCAACTCTTTCTATCTGCTTAGGCAACCTGAAAATAAAAATAAGATATATATACATTTTTTTAAGACGAAAATAAAACAAGACTAAAAGATAGCAATCAAATTTTTTTTTTCTTTTTTTAAGAAAATGATACTGCAAGAAACTATTTACAATTCAAAACAAAACCATACCAGAAAACTCAAAGCGAGATTTTTTTTTAAATAAAAGTGAAACACTTTAACAAAAGAAAACAAAAAAGGTTTAAAACAAACAAAACCAACTAAAATAACACAAAGTGACAATAATTGAATTTCAAAAACAAATTCGGGCCGACCCTTAATATCCCGAGCTGTCTCACACAAATCAAACTACTTTAATCCAACACAAAATTCAACTCAAATCCTTCATTTGTTACGCACACAGAGGGGAAAAAAAAGGAATCAAATCAAAATTTCTTTAAACAGAAATCCAATTCGCGTTCAATTTTGAGCATTCGCGTTGGTGACCGTTGAATTTTAGGGCCATTTGTCGAGATTGGTGAAGTCATGGTGAGGAGCCAGTGCAGCATGAGTTCGGGTGAGGTTGTGAAATTCGGTGATGGTGGCTGCAAAAGAGGAGGGGGTTTTGGGATAGTTGCGATTTGGGTTCGGGTTGCTTCGTATTGGACTCGTTTTGGGGAATTGGGTAATTGGGCGTTTGGGTTTGTACTGTTAGTAGAAGCGGAAGGAGGAGCGGTTGGCAGTTGGAAATTGAGTGGTTCACGATTTGTAGTCGATTTTTATGGTTGCGGAAGCGTTGTCGATGGCTGATAAGCAACGACAATGGCAAGTCGAGGTGTTTGGAAGTGGTATAGAAGTGGAGGAATGAGGTTGGTTTGGATGTAGAGGATGATAGTTGACGTGGATTGTTGGCAATTTTGCGATAGAGGGCAGAGAGAAGGATGTGTGGTAGTTTGACGTCAGTGATCAGATGGGGTGAAATACGGAACGTCGGTAGTGATGATGTGGTTGGAAATTTGGTGTGTGTAACGACCCCGGATTTTTATGAATTTAAATCGATAATTTAAATGAATTTTTGAATTAAAATTTGTAAAATTGATTTTAAATGGCAGTGAGTTTCCCCGATTCAAATAGAAAATATATTAAGTCATATGAATTTGGAAATTTGTATATATGTGAATATATATGTATATATTGGATTTGAGATAAAATCTTAAATAAATGGTTTTTAAAATAAATAGAAATTGTTACAAATGGTTTGAAATAGTAATAAGTATTAACATAAGTATGAACACTAACACAAGTAAAAAAGCAACATGGAAAAAAATAAAATAAAATGAACAAAACAAAGGAAAAATATAAATATTTTTTTGTACAACTAAGACAAGTATGTAAGTTAAAGATATATATTTAAGTAAGAAATACATTTACATATAAACATAAACAAAACAAAGTAAATGCAAACAAATATAAAAAATTTAGTATGCAAGCAAAAGTACTGAAGTAAGGCAAGCATGGGAACAAATGTCATGCATTTAATGAAAGCATCATCAGCCGCCACAAAGAAGCTTTGTCAAAGATAAAGTGTGAACAAACAAATTAAAATATACATATGCATAAATAAGTACAACCAAAACATAACTAAAAAAAAGTACAATAAGATATCAGTACAACATCACTGCAGCATCCCTTTATAAAGTAACCTCTGATATACCTATGACAGGAAAGTATATATGCATGCACACTTGCAAAATGATGAAGACCAATCAAAGTACATACGAATAGGAGTTAAAATTATCTTCAGCCATGACTATTGTACAACATAAACCATCACCCTATACACTACAACATCACCTATAACTTCATTTTTATATACATCACCTTCTCATCTCAGTTTTGTTCACCATTATAAACTGAAGTATAAAGGCCATTCTTTAACTCAAACAATCATTCAACATAAAACATTTTCCAATCAATCAAAGCTTGACAGTTTAGAAGCAAAGAAAAGCTTCAGTTTCAACTCAATTATATCAAGTAGCAGATCAAAATTCAGATCAAAAGTAAAGCTTCAGATAAACCAAACTCCAACTTGTAAACTCCTGGATTCAAACAATGATTTGGAAGGTGAGTAACAACACATTTCAATTTTAAGTATCTATTCTCTGTTTCTGGAAATTGAATATAATTTTGAGTGAGTAGCAGTTGTTTTTTTTCCTTTTCTTGAAAATATGTTAACATTGCTCTGTGAATATCTGCTTGAATCAGTGCTTCTTCTCTGCTTAGTCTCAGAGTCTCAATACAACAAGAAAAAAAATTCAAATTCTTCTTTTCTAATCAATATTAGACTTTAGTTTCAAAACAAAATAAATGTGTTTAAGAATGAATGGTGATATAAAAATAGTTTCATGAAGAGTAAAACATATACAGGATGAACAACTCAAGTTCTACAGAGAAAATTTCAAAATTTAATAAAATTCGAACCTAACGATTTGCAAATTCGAATACGTATCTTGAATCCTTATTGGAAAATGAGATTTTTAAGCTCAGTTTGATGATTTTTACGAGAGTGGGTTAAGAGTGGTTCGACGATGAACAAAAAATGATTTTTTGTAAATTTCTGGAGATACAACAAATCTGAAATGATGAAAATTGTTGTATAGCTAGCTTGATGATTCTCGAGTATAGGAAAAATATTAGGAAAAAATCCTAATGCAAGGAGGTTGGGGGCGAAAACGATTTAGGGTTTTATCCCTGTGTCTTTGCCGATCGATTCTCGAGGCAATGGTGCAATCTATGTCGCATCGGTCTAGATAGGGTTGATGGGTGGCAGTGAGTGGTCGATAGGGGAAGCTTGTGGCGAAGGCGCGTGGGTTCTGTTACTGTGTAGCGGCGGTACGAGGTGGTTTCAGGTTTGAGGGTGTTTCCAGTTCGTGGGTTCCAGTTTTGAATGGGTGGCTCGATTTTAATTCGAGACGAGTTTGGGTATTTTGATGACTGGAGAGGGTCATAGGGGTGATAGTCAACGTGCCGGAAGGTTCGCCTGGGATTGGAGTCGCCTCCGTTGCTGGTGCACGTGCACGCGGTATTATTCAGTGCCTGATGATGTTGTGTCTTTGGGGGAAGGAGAAGGAACATGGGATTTTGCTCGAGTTTTGCGTGAGTTGTTCGTGCCTTATTGTTTTTTTTACTTAACAGTTTTAAAGAAAAAAAAAGAGAGGAGGGAAGAAGATAGGATCAGGGGGGAAAGGGGTTGCGTGAAGACAGGGGAGAGACTCGGAAAATTCTCGTGTGTTTCGAATTTTGCTCGAAGCACATAGAAGAGGGGCTCGGGTATTAAAGTTGTTACAGGTTTCTTTGGAAAACTGTTTGTTCCCAATTCAAAATCAAGTTTTAAAATCTGGTTCAAAAGCAAATGTTTTGAATTTCTTTAAGCCTGAAATTAAGAAGTTTAAGTGGTTTTTGGAAAACTTTGTTAAAATCGAGATTTACTCATTTTAACCCTTAAGTTTAAAAAGAAATATGAAAAAAATAAATTTGAAACAAATTGTTTAAATTTGTTTTGTGATGATAATTAAAACATTAGATAGAAAATGTTTTAAATTTGAATTAGTGAAGATAAAATGATATGCACTCATTAAATTAGTTCAAGTGAATAATTCATTTAATAAAATAATTAAGTAATTAAGATGTAATAATTAATTAAGAAATGATTTTAAGGATTAATCACTTATTAAAATTAAAGTTGGATATTTTGATTTATTAAAGATAATTAATTATGAAATTGGTTTAAAAGGTTGATTTAATTGATATGATTAATCAAGAATAATTTAATTAATTAAGGTGATTGATTAATTTATTAATATCAAATGATTTGTAATTAATAAATCAGGATGGGATAATTAATTCATAAGTAATAAATTTACTTGGAAATAAATTGAATTGATTAGGATTAAAAATGATTTAATTATCCTGCTTATAGATAACTATTGAATACTTGACTTACTCATGAATGGTTGTATTGTATGAGATGCCTTGAATTGATTTTCCTATCTGATATGTGATATTTTGTTCTGTGAATTGAGCTGTGTATTTATTCATTTATTGATGATATATTTGTATATTACTGTGCATCTGTGAATGTATGATAAGCGTTATAGTTTATATCGCTTATCAATTATATTTTTGAGTTTTAATCTGTGATGACTGAATGATTGTGCACTATTGTGTTAAACCCCTGGACCACACCATACACACACAATTATGGATTTCACGAGGAAATCGATTAAGTCACAGATTTTGAAATAGTTTAAAATTTGAATTTTTAAATTCAAATGTTTTGGGAATGGAATCGAAATAAATGTGAAAAGCTTTTGGAATGGAATTTCAAAGATAAAACTTATTTTGAATAACTTAGTTGAGTTTTGGAAATTTAAATAATTTGATTTAAATTTGAATTCAAAATTAGGAATTGAATTCTATGATTTGAAATTAGGGATTAAAGATGTTATGTTAGTTATATATGGGTTAAACCATATTTAAAGTATTGTTTTGGGAATTCGAATTAAACCAAAGATTGTAACTTGTATAAAAGAAATCGGGTTTATCCAAATTTAAAACTGTTGTTTTTAAATGATAAAAAGCTTTCGTTTCAAATCTTATTAGAAGAAATTCTAAGTTAAATAAAAATAGTTTTCCAAGATATAGATGAATATTCGGAAAACGAATTTTGAAAATGAATATTTGGGAACGATTTGAAAACTATGAGACAAATCTTTGATTTAAAAGATTTAAATGAATTAATCTTTTCGAAACGGAATTGTTTTGAAATCTGGGAATGAATCTTTGTAAAACTAGGTGAACCTTGTGAAATAAATCTTTTGTTTAAAAGATTTAAAATGATAATTAGTTAAACCATTTGAAAGAAAGTTTTGAATTATTAAGTTGTGACTTAATTGAAATCCCATATCCATATGTTTTAAAAATATTTTCGCTCACCATTCGGTTTAGCCGGGAAAGGACCTTTGTGTCGTATAACCCATTCCGAATATGTGATTCGACGTTATGGATAGCATTTGAAGACCGGTGATGAAGACCGGGTATTTGCGAAAGCGATAGGATGACCTATCGATTGTTTCTGCACCGAGTCGCGTTGGTATAGAGACTCCCTAAGTGATGGGAAATCCGATCGGGATTGTGAATATCCAGATTGCAAGGACTTCTTTGGAAGTGCCTTTGGTTCTGTTCGAACCCAGAACAGACTTGTATGGATTGTTATGCCTGACATTACAATTTGAGATATAAAGCTGATTTCTTTCAAATATATTTCTATTGGTGGTGGAGAATTTATTCTGTTAGCTTAACACCCTTCTCTGAGACGTACAAGCTCAGAGGTTATGTAGTTGATGGTTATCAGCGATATATTCCCAATTTGGTAATGTGACATGCTGAGTGTTGCTGTGAAATGATCATTGTTTGATCATTTGTGATATGATCATTTGTTTTCTCATTTATCTTTGTGATCATTTCTATGATCATTTGTTGACCCAAAACACAGCTTTTGTATAAAGCGTGGCTTTGTGGACGAGACTTCGTCGGACCTCACACCCCGAAATGGTCGAAACAGGAAAGATGCAGCAAGGTTATTGGGGGTAGCACCCCTTAGGGTATGTGCATTTCCTTCTGGATAGAAGTGGTATCATGGTATGGAGCCCAGATACTTAACATATGTTGATATCGCAGATATGTATATGTATTATTTTGTGATTTGTTGCTGGGGCCCCAGTTAAAGGTTGGTTACGACCGGGAGATGGCATACTCGTGTTAGTAGTTACCCAGTTAGGGGTAACCCGGCCTTGTGTTGGCAGAGATCCGGTTTGGTTCTCGGGGACGTCCTTCCAGAGGCGTTCTCATGTGGCAATGGGAAGTTCCTTGGCCTGACCATTTGTTAGAAATCCAAAGAAACAATACGAGCCTTGTATAGTATTAGTTGTAGAACATGCCATTTACTTATGGTGGCGCCCCACTGTTTAGATGGTAGCTATAGTAGGCATACGATAATGGTCGTATGTTGGCTAAGATTTATATTCTACTTTCGAAATATTTTCCTACACTTTGCACTTATAGTAATAATATCAAGGAAATTTCGTATCAAGCATGTTTGACTATCATAAGAAGAAATCTCCTCCAATTCTGCGTTTGCATTGTGTGTGTGGCGGGAGGTCTTATGGTAGTTTCATTTCCAAAAACATTGCGAATTAATTTTAAAATCTTTTGTTGATTGTTTTAAAAGACAAACTGTTTTTGTTGCTCACACCAGTCCCATGACTGATCCGGAGTTTATTGTTTTTTTTCCTAAACTCTGGGTGCTCAAAATTTTTCTACACGAGCAGTTTAGAGTTAGGTTTTTCAGATAGTCAGATGTAGTGGATTATTTGGAGTTAGTTCAGTCTTTGGATCATACTACACTTGCTTATCTATGTGCATCGTTTTTGGGAGTTCGAGCTATTGTTGGATTGGTTCTTGGAAATGGAGTTGCTGTTCTCGGAGTTCTCTTTTGAAGACTATCTTAGAGTTATATTGTTCCGCTGCTAGATGTCATCTATTTTCTTTTCCGCTTCTATTTATTGTATCATATCCCTGATGTTTATTGATATCTACTGGATCATCTGTTGTATCAGATATTGTATCAAAGCTGTATATCAATGTATTATTCTTTTATTCCGCTGTGTTGTTTACTTAATGTTGTTATAAGCTCCGGCGAATCGGATTTGAATGGTCGAATCTATGGCATTCGAATACGATAAGAAGTATGGATGTCGATTTTCGAGCGGGCAAAATTCGTCTCGTCACATTTGGCATCAGAGCTAAGGTTAAACTTTAGCTCAGGAGTATAACACATTAAGTAGCTCATTAGAGATAGGGTGAAGTATCCCTAGAATGAGTATCCCTAAGATATCCGTTTGAATGCCTCAGTAAATTCTCTTACTATCCACTGATGTTGAGTATGAGTGCAAGAAGAAAACGAGATAGGGGATAGGGGGATACGACTATAAATGGTCGATACTCTGTAACAACTGTGGAAATAATTTTCTTCTCGATATTCTTTGATTCTTTTGTATATTTTTTTGATTGTTTCGTGACAGCTACAAGAAGAAGTTTCGGTGTGATAATGGCCCTACGAATCATTATAGAAATTTTTTACTTCATATCCTTATCAGTTTTGATTTAAACTTTAATGAATATGAATTTGAAATTGGAAATTTTGAATAAATTTGAAATTTAAGTTGAGATAAATTGGTTAATGAAATATAAGGATGAATTTGAATTGTGTCGATAAAACGATTTCGTTTAAAACCAAATTTTAGATTTCTGTTATAACTTCTTGGGTAGAATAAAATCTGAAATATAAACTTTGTTGTATTTCTCAACCTATAAAATTCTAAAACCATTAGGATCTTAATATTTAGATTTTGATTTTAATTGTAGAGAACAAATAGCATGTAACGACCCAGAATTTTTGATAATTTAAATTTGAATATTTAATTAATTTTAGATATTAAGAAGTGAATTTATAAGTCAAATAAATTTTTATTTGAATTATTGGATTTAATTGAATAATTAAATCGATAATTTAATATGTTAAATTATGGAAATAATTGAAAATTACGTTAAATATGATTGAAAATTATTTGTAAAATTTTATTTTATCATGTTGAAGTTAGAACGATATATTAGAACTTTTAAAATCGAATTAGAAGTTAATTTGTGAAAATTGAATATTTTAATATTAAAATCGACTAGTGAAAATAGTCAATTTTTGAACAGTCTCAGAATTGAACGAAACTAGTTCCATTGGATCCGTAATAGTTAGTTATTATCGGATTTCAATTTTCGTGTCAATCGGAGTTATCGTTTGATCGTGGCAGCTCGAAACGCATCGAATTATTTTTAATTTTAATTTAGCGAGTTAAAATAGCCATTTTTCAAAAAGTCTCGGATTTCGACGAAACCAGTTTCATCGGATCCGTAATGTGATATTATTGTAAGGTTTCAAATTTCGTGTCAATTGGATTTACCGTTTGTCCGGTACAAATTAAAACGCCTAGAAAATCGTTTAAATCGGTTTAATTTAAATTGAACGTTTATTGCCATAACTCGCACAGATGTCTGAATTAGCTTTCGAAACCTATTCCATTGTGTCCGGAACGCGGGGTAAACCCTAGAAACGCTGGTTACGGCGCGTGAATCGGAGTTCGGAATTTCCGGGATGAATAGTATTCGATATTTTCTTATAAATAGCCACCATTCTAAAAAAAAAAAGAAAAAAAAAAGCAAAACCCTAATTTGTTTCTACAGCCGCCACCCCCACTGTCAACGGCCAGAAACACGCAACCTTCCTCCCTCGATTTCTCGAAATCCATCAACTTTTAGACAAAACCCTCAACTACAATATTGTAGAGCATGGCAAGATCCTTATATTCAACGGTGGAGATCGAGATTTGAGCTACGCATCAACGACAAATCGTTCGAGAAGGCGCTGCGTTTGGGCACGAATTCCCAGGCCATGATGAGGCCGAGCTCTATGCTACTGCAGCCGAGTGTTGTGGTGGTCGAGGGCTTCAAGATGGTGAGGGTATGATCGAGTATAGTCGAGTATAGGCGGAGTAATTTGGAACCCTAGTTGCTAAAGTTATGGGTTCTTGGTTCGGCCTTGACCTGTAGAGGGAGTCGCGTATGAAGAAGATGGTGAACGAACGGTGATGATGAGAAGAAGCATGGATCTAGTGGCTAGGAACTGTTATAGGTTTAAATTTAATTTAATATGTTGTAAATTATAAGTATAAAAATCGTGTAACCTTCAAAAATTCATAACTTTTTCATACGAGGTCGAAAACGCGCGAAACTAGTTGCGTTGGAATCGTATGGACGAGCACTACGCGATGAAATTGGATTGGAGTCGTTTGGAGTTAGTGAGAATTTTGGGTAAAATTAAACGTCCGTTTAATTTTATTCGAAATAAATCGCTAAAACGAAATTGAAATCAAGGTGAGAATTTCTCACTCAATCGAATTAGTTTCGATTTTATTTTAAATAGTTAGATTTAAAATATTTGAATGCATGTTTGAATGATGATTGATATCTATTGATTGTTAAAATAGACATTATGCGCCGTTAGTAAGCGGATGTTATTTATTAAAAACATATACCGCGAATATTTCATAAACAGTGAAATTGGTATTATATATAATAGCAATATATATATATTGGCATATGTATATATTGGAGTTATTGATTTCCCGCATTTTTTGTTTAGCGGATGATACCCTATTACGCCGTTATTAAGCGGATAATATTTTAAATCTCATATACCGCGATAATTTCGTACTGGAGCGAAATTGGTATTGTGCTAATGTTTTTGGATGCAGGAAAACAGGTTGGAGGGATCCAACTGGATTCCTCAACAGTAATTATTTGAATTCAGATATTTTGATATTTGATGGACTATCATATCGATATATGATGTCGTTGTTGTCGTGATTGACTATTTGATATGTAGCATCATTGGACCAAGTTTTGGAATTTTAAAATGATTTTTAAAGTGATTTTTGAAAAGTATACGTTTTATAAAATAATTTTGGAATTGATCCATTTTAAATAAATAAACGTTATAATTTTTAAAGTTATAAAAATTATGATTTTTGAGAAATATAGTTAAAAACTGATTTTTGAGAATACGATGCTAATGATGTTATAAAATAGTTTAACTTGGGAAATTTGAATTTATTGTGAAAAGTTTAAATATAGGATTTATAAAATTTAATTATTTTATGAATCAAAATGGTGAAATAATAAAGGAATTTAAAGACGTTTTAAAGATTAATATAAATTGATTTATATTAAGAGATTTATAAATGGATATTTATAAATTGAAATATTGACATTATAAAACAAGTTTTTATAAGTGTTTGAATGAAGTGAAAATAGATTGCATAAGTGAATGGAAATTATAGAATTATAAACGGTGAAGTTATAAATGGAATTTTATAAACAGTAGGTTTATAAAATTTGTAAGGATATTAAAAGAATGGTTTTGGATAAATCATTGAATCTTATAAGTTATAGGATTCATAATTATGAAGTTTAAAGGAACGATTGTGCAAACAAATAAATTATAAGCATTTAACTTATAATGTGAACTTTTGTTTTATAATTGAGTTATAAATCGAATAGGTTAATAAAGGAATTTATAAAAGGAAGTTGTTATAAAATAAATAGAAAAGGAATTTATAAACGTTGTTTCATAAATTCGCAAATGACTTATTTTGATAAGTAAATTGTTATAACCTATTAATGGAGTTATATTCACGTTTTTAACTGTGAATAATCCTTTGAAATAAAACGAATAGAAGTGATGAAATGTGTTAACGTAGTATATTCACGTTTTTGAATAGTGAATAATATGTTAAAGAAAATGTTTTGAATGTGATATTTTAAACAGAATAAAAACGATCTAACGATGTTTTAAATGCATTGAGATTCGAAACCATAGATTTCAACATTAATTGTTGAGATAGACGTTTTCGAGAAATAAAAGGAAATGGTGGACTATAACACTATTGTTATAGTAAATGATTTCCGAAAGGAAATGTTTTGTATCGTATTGGGATTTATACATCTATTTTAATTTCGAATCCCTATACTAGTGATTTTGGGTTGTCGTAACGATGTTTTACGCAACATTCGTTTTGGCCCAAATAAATATGTTTAAGAGAATGATTTCCTTAAAGAATGAAATATATGCTTAATTTCGATTTAAGTATATTGAATATTTTCCAAGTGTTGAAAATAAATAAAATTTGTGAATTACTTATGAATAAATAAGTATGGAATTGTTTTCCCGATATAAAGGGAATATTTTGAGAATTTATCTTTTTGAAGATAAATTGAAATGAATAATTGAAACCGTATATTCATAGATATTTTGGAATATAAATTCACTATTGAATTTATAAAAGAAAGGGGAACTTGTTGAAAAATAAATATTGATTTATTTTTGAAGTGTGAAATTATATATATCTAGTAAAGATATTTTGGAAAATAAATAATTTGAAAAATTATTTGGAAACTGGTGATGTGTGCATATCCATTGATAGTTCAATAACCGACTATCAATATTTCCCTTTGAATGGGTAATTGATGTGAATTGTTTGAATTTGAATGCCACACTTATTTTTGAATAAGCGCTCACTATTCGGGTTAACCGGGAAAGGACCATGGGGTCGTATAACCCATTCCGAATATGTGATACGTCGTTGTGAATTGCATTGAAGATCGGTGTTGAAGACCGAGTATTTGCGAAAGCGATAGGATGACCTATCGATTGTCTCTGCACTGGGTAGCTCCTGGTATAGAGATTCCTTAAGTGATGGGAAGTTCGATCGGGATTGTGAATACCCGGATTGCAAGGGCTTCGTAAGAAGTGCCTTCGGTTTTGTTCGAGCCCGGAACAGACTTGTATGGATTGTATGTCTGACATTACAATTTGAGATGTAAAGCCGATTTCATTCAAATATATTTCTGTTGGTGGCGGAGAATTTATTCTTTTAGCTTAACACCCTTCTCTGAGACGTACGAGCTTAGAGGTTATGTAGTTGAATGTTATCAGCGATATATTCCCAATTTGGTAATGTGACATGCTGAGTGTTGCTGTAAATGATCATTGTGTTGATTATTTGTGATAGGATCGTTTATTTGATCGTCTATCTTGGTGATCATTTCTATGATCATTTGTTGACCCAAAGCATGGCTTTTGTATAAAGTATGTTTTTGTGGACGTGACTTCGTTGAGCCTCACACCCCGTGAATGGTCAAAACAGGAAAGAAGCAGCAAGGTTATGAGGGGTAGCGCCCTTTAGGATGTGTGCATTTCCTTCTGGAAAAGGGTGGTATCATGGTATGGAGCCCAGATACTTACTCATGTTGAAAACACTTTGTTATGATTGTGTGAATTGATTACGAGCGCTCGGTGAAAAGGTCCCAAAGGACCGGGGGATGGCATATTCGGTCAGCTGTTACTCAGTTAGGGGTAACCCGGCCTTGTGTTGGTAGAGATCCGGTTTGGTTCTCGAGGATGTCCATCCAGAGGCATTCTCATGTGGCAATGGGAAGTTCCTTGGCCTGATCATTCGTTGGAAATCCAAAGAAACAATACGAGACTTGTACGGTTTTAGTTGTATAACCTGCTACGGAATGTGGCGGTAACCTGCTATTGAACATAGTTAGCTATAGTAGGCATACGATAATGGTCGTATGCTGGCTAAGATTTATATTCTACTTTCGAAATGAATTTTTCCTACACTATGCACTAATAATAATATCAAATGTTCTTTTTAATGCGTATCAAGCATCTTTGACTATCATAAGGAGAAATCTCCTCCGATTCTGCGTTTGCATTGTGTGTGTGCGGGAGGCCTTATGGTAGTCTCATTTTTAAAAGCATTGCGAATTGACTTTAAAAATATTCCTCTATTTTGATTTTAAAGATAAATAAACTGTTTTGAGTTCTCACACCAGTCACATGACTGACTCGGAGTTTATTGTTTTCCTTCCTAAACTCTGGGTGCCCACCAATTTTCCACACGGGCAGTCAAGAGTTAGGTTTATCAGGATATTCAGGATATTCTGGAATTGCTGGAGGCAAGCTGGATGGCATGGCATATTACTAGCGTATAGTATTGTCTTTTTCCGCTGCACTGTTTGTTGTTGTTGTTGTACACTCTGATGATATGATGTAAAGTATAAAATGTAATAACTGATAGTTCTTTGTTTAAAGATTATTCATTTATTTATTATATGTTGTTCCGCTGCGAATTGTGTGATTCTGTTGTTGTTCAGTTGTTTCCTTTCTGTTCCGTTCTATTTTCCATTTTCTTTTTTTTCTGTTTTCTTTTCTCTCTATTTTCTTTTATTTTTTCTATCTTTTCTATCTTCTTCTCTCTTCTTCTGTCTTTTTCTTTTTCTTAAACCCATAACTATTCGGGTTTTTGGCCTTCGATTTCTCGGCAGTCGATAAAGTGAGTATCGATGTTGAATTTTCGAAAGTCGAAAATTTCCGGTACGTTACATTTGGTATCAGAGCTTATGGTTAAGCGACAACCATGGTTCTGTTGGGTATTACTCATTAGAGATAGAGTCAGTAGTGCTCTAGAATGAGTTGAGTGTAATAATAGCTATGAGAGCGTATTTGTTAGTGAATATAAAATTGTTTTATATTGTGATGATTGGTTTGTTGAGTGGCATATGAACTTTCGTCAGCGTGGTCCGCAAGACTATGCCGAAGGGGTTTCTAAACACTTGAATAGAACAATTCGGCACAATATTGTTTTAAATTGGGTAAATGAAATAATTTTACCTTGAGTATATTTTTATATAAAGAAATAATTTTTCAGAATTATTAAAGTGGATATAAATTGATTGTTTAGTTGTTTGAATAATCTAAATAAAAGAATAATTGTGTAAGTAAAAAGAATTATAAGAATTGAATTATAATTAAAGTGATTTACAATTGTGAAATAAACTTATATATATAAGAAGTGAAGCTATATGAATATATTTATGAATATGAGTTGTAAATAAAAATGAATTTAAAGTTAAATGAAAATTTACTTTAAAATTGAAATCTGAATTTATTTACAAGTTGGAATTTAAGTTATGTAAAACCAAGTGATGTTTATTAAAATGGAAATATAACTTAAAAGATGTTGAATGAAATTGATAATAGTATCAAAGTAAATTATTAAAGTTAAGTGATGAATATAAACTTGAGTTATATAAGTGAAATTGAACTTTTGTAATTAAATTGAATGAATGGATTAAATGTTAATAAATTGAATGTGAATAATTGACATGGAATAATGAATATAAGTGTTAATTCATTAAAATCTAATGTTATTGGAAGTTGAATAGTTGAATAAAAATCAATTTAATTAAACCAATTGTAAGCAAAGGAATTTGGTTGTAATTAATATACATTGATTGTTTTATGATTGTTAGTTGATTGTATATAATTCATTAAGTGTTAATGAAAATAAATTAGCGAAATTGAAAGCTAAAGTAATTAAAATTCAATTGGAAGTTAAGTGAATCTTGAATAGTATTGAATTTGATTTGGAAGTGAACCAACTTGAATATGAATTAGTGAATATAAACTAATTGAAAATGAATGTTAGTAAAAACATCCACTGTTAATAAATCAAATGTGATTTAAATTGAAAACCTATTTCATTGAATATTAATGAGAATATGAATGAATATTTATTGGTTATGAATGCTAGTTGGTTGATGGTTGCATTTGTTGTTTGTTTTATTTGCTATGTTGACATATATAGTGATTATGTTGCTATATGTTGTATATCGATACTATTGTCATATATGCATGGTTCTCATGTTGTTTGTTGAGTGATTAGTAGATGTGGATCGCGTTTGCTTCGCATTTGGAGCTCGCTTTCGCGCTATATTAGCCGTATATGCTTGCAAATAAAATATAAGGTACATATCTCGGATTACATACCGTACTTTTACAAATTTTTCCCTTCGGGATGCCTCATTACTTGATGAGATGTATATTTGTGATATATATACTGTCATTTTTTTTCGGATCGAGCCGCGCAAAGGAGACTATGGCGAATTTTTCCGAAAATTTAAGGCGTTAGAAAATTTTTGAGAAAATTGGAAATTTTTTTGAAAACTTTAACTTTGATTTTGGAATTGAAAGTTAAACAATAGAAGTTGTTTTTGAAAAGATAACTAAGTATGATTTGAAAACTTAGTAAAGTATTGTAAGAAGTTTAACTATGAATTTTGGAAAGCTAATAAATTCTATAACTTTTCTTACTCGTTAATTTCGAAGACGAAATTCTTTTAAGGGGGGAAGATTGTAACGACCCAGAATTTTTGATAATTTAAATTTGAATATTTAATTAATTTTAGATATTAAGAAGTGAATTTATAAGTCAAATAAATTTTTATTTGAATTATTGGATTTAATTGAATAATTAAATCGATAATTTAATATGTTAAATTATGGAAATAATTGAAAATTACGTTAAATATGATTGAAAATGATTTGTAAAATTTTATTTTATCATGTTGAAGTTAGAACGATATTTTAGAACTTTTAAAATCGAATTAGAAGTTAATTTGTGAAAATTGAATATTTTAATATTAAAATCGACTAGTAAAAATAGTCAATTTTTGAACAGTCTCAGAATTGAACGAAACCAGTTCCATTGGATCCGTAATAATTAGTTATTACCGAATTTCAATTTTCGTGTCAATCGGAGTTATCGTTTGATCGTGGCAGCTCGAAACGCATCGAATTATTTTTAATTTTAATTTAGCGAGTTAAAATAGCCATTTTTCAAAAAGTCTCATATTTCGACGAAACCAGTTTCATCGGATCCGTAATGTGATATTATTGTAAGGTTTCAAATTTCGTGTCAATTGGATTTACCGTTTGTCCGGTACAAATTAAAACGCCTAGAAAATCGTTTAAATCAGTTTAATTTAAATTGAACGTTTATTGCCATAACTCGCACAGATGTCCGAATTAGCTTTCGAAACCTGTTCTATTGTGTCCGGAACGCGGGGTAAACCCTAGAAACGCTGGTTATGGCGCGTGAATCGGAGTTCGGAATTTCCGGGATGAATAGTGTTCGATATTTTCTTATAAATAGCCACCATTCTAAAAAAAAAAGAAAAAAAAAAAGCAAAACCCTAATTTGTTTCTACAGCCGCCACCCCCACTGTCAACGGTCAGAAACACGCAACCTTCCTCCCTCGATTTCTCGAAATCCATCAACTTTTAGACAAAACCCTCAACTACAATATTGTAGAGCATGGCAAGATCCTTATATTCAACGGTGGAGATCGAGATTTGAGCTACGGATCAACGGCAAATCGTTCGAGAAGGCGCTGCGTTTGGGCACGAATTCCCAGGCGATGATGAGGCTGAGCTCTATGCTACTGCAGCCGAGTGTTGCGGTGGTGGAGGGCTTCAAGATGGTGAGGGTATGATCGAGTATAGTCGAGTATAGGCGGAGTAATTTGGAACCCTAGTTGCTAAAGTTATGGGTTCTTGGTTCGGCCTTGACCTGTAGAGGGAGTCGCGTATGAAGAAGATGGTGAACGAACGGTGATGATGAGAAGAAGCATGGATCCAGTGGCTAGGAACTGTTATAGGTTTAAATTTAATTTAATATGTTGTAAATTATAAGTATGAAAATCGTGTAACCTTCAAAAATTCATAACTATTTCATACGAGGTCGAAAACGTGCGAAACCAGTTGCGTTGGAATCGTATGGACGAGCACTACGCGATAAAATTGGATTGGAGTCGTTTGGAGTTAGTGAGAATTTTGGGTAAAATTAAACGTCCGTTTAATTTTATTCGAAATAAATCGCTAAAACGAAATTGAAATCAAGGTGAGAACTTCTCACTCAATCGAATTAGTTTCGATTTTATTTTAAATAGTTAGATTTAAAATATTTGAATGCATGTTTGAATGATGATTGATATCTATTGATTGTTAAAATAGACATTATGCGCCGTTAGTAAGCGGATGTTATTTATTAAAAACATATACCGCGAATATTTCATAAACGGTGAAATTGGTATTATATATAATAGCAATATATATATATTGGCATATGTATATATTGGAGTTATTGATTTCCCGCATTTTTTGTTTAGCGGATGAGACCCTATTACGCCGTTATTAAGCGGATAATATTTGAAATCCCATATACCGCGATAATTTCGTACTGGAGCGAAATTGGTATTGTGCTAATGTTTTTGGATGCAGGAAAACAGGTTGGAGGGATCCAACTGGATTCCTCAACAGTAATTATTTGAATTCAGATATTTTGATATTTGATGGACTATCATATCGATATATGATGTCGTTGTTGTCGTGATTGACTATTTGATATGTAGCATCATTGGACCAAGTTTTGGAATTTTAAAATGATTTTTAATGTGATTTTTGAAAAGTATACGTTTTATAAAATAATTTTGGAATTGATCCATTTTAAATAAATAAACGTTATAATTTTTAAAGTTATAAAAATTATGATTTTTGAGAAATATAGTTAAAAACTGATTTTTGAGAATACGATGCTAATGATGTTATAAAATAGTTTAATTTGGGAAATTTGAATTTATTGTGAAAAGTTTAAATATAGGATTTATAAAATTTAATTATTTTATGAATCAAAATGGTGAAATAATAAAGGAATTTAAAGGCGTTTTAAAGATTAATATAAATTGATTTATATTAAGAGATTTATAAATGGATATTTATAAATTGAAATATTGACATTATAAAACAAGTTTTTATAAGTGTTTGAATGTAGTGAAAATAGATTGCACAAGTGAATGGAAATTATAGAATTATAAACGGTGAAGTTATAAATGGAATTTTATAAACAGTAGGTTTATAAAATTTGTAAGGATATTAAAAGAATGGTTTTGGATAAATCATTGAATCTTATAAGTTATAGGATTCATAATTATGAAGTTTAAAGGAACGATTGTGCAAACAAATAAATTATAAGCATTTAACTTATAATGTGAACTTTTGTTTTATAATTGAGTTATAAATCGAATAGGTTAATATAGGAATTTATAAAAGGAAGTTGTTATAAAATAAATAGAAAAGGAATTTATAAACGTTGTTTCATAAATTCGCAAATGACTTATTTTGATAAGTAAATTGTTATAACCTATTAATGGAGTTATATTCACGTTTTTAACTGTGAATAATCCTTTGAAATAAAACGAATAGAAGTGATGAAATGTGTTAACGTAGTATATTCACGTTTTTGAATAGTGAATAATATGTTAAAGAAAATGTTTTGAATGTGATATTTTAAACAGAATTAAAACGGTCTAACGATGTTTTAAATGCATTGAGATTCGAAACCATAGATTTCAACATTAATTGTTGAAATAGACGTTTTCGAGAAATAAAAGGAAATGGTGGACTATAACACTATTGTTATAGTAAATGATTTCCGAAAGGAAATGTTTTGTATAGTATTGGGATTTATATATCTATTTTAATTTCGAATCCCTATACTAGTGATTTTGGGTTGTCGTAACGATGTTTTACGCAACATTCGTTTTGGCCCAAATAAATATGTTTAAGAGAATGATTTCCTTAAAGAATGAAATATATACTTAATTTCGATTTAAGTATATTGAATATTTTCCAAGTGTTGAAAATAAATAAAATTTGTGAATTACTTATGAATAAATAAGTATGGAATTGTTTTCCCGATATAAAGGGAATATTTTGAGAATTTATCTTTTTGAAGATAAATTGAAATGAATAATTGAAACCGTATATTCATAGATATTTTGGAATATAAATTCACTATTGAATTTACAAAAGAAAGGGGAACTTGTTTAAAAATAAATATTGATTTATTTTTGAAGTGTGAAATTATATATATCTAGTAAAGATATTTTGGAAAATAAATAATTTGAAAAATTATTTGGAAACTGGTGATGTGTGCATATCCATTGATAGTTCAATAACCGACTATCAATATTTCCCTTTGAATGGGTAATTGATGTGAATTGTTTGAATTTCAATGCCACACTTATTTTTGAATAAGCGCTCACTATTCGGGTTAACCGGGAAAGGACCATGGGGTCGTATAACCCATTCCGAATATGTGATACGTCGTTGTGAATTGCATTGAAGATCGGTGTTGAAGACCGAGTATTTGCGAAAGCGATAGGATGACCTATCGATTGTCTCTGCACTGGGTAGCTCCTGGTATAGAGATTCCTTAAGTGATGGGAAGTTCGATCGGGATTGTGAATACCCGGATTGCAAGGGCTTCGTAAGAAGTGCCTTCGGTTTTGTTCGAGCCCGGAACAGACTTGTATGGATTGTATGTCTGACATTACAATTTGAGATGTAAAGCCGATTTCATTCAAATATATTTCTATTGATGGCGGAGAATTTATTCTTTTAGCTTAACACCCTTCTCTGAGACGTACGAGCTTAGAGGTTATGTAGTTGAATGTTATCAGCGATATATTCCCAATTTGGTAATGTGACATGCTGAGTGTTGCTGTAAATGATCATTGTGTTGATTATTTGTGATAGGATCGTTTATTTGATCGTCTATCTTGGTGATCATTTCTATGATCATTTGTTGACCCAAAGCATGGCTTTTGTATAAAGTATGTTTTTGTGGACGTGACTTCGTTGAGCCTCACACCCCGTGAATGGTCAAAACAGGAAAGAAGCAGCAAGGTTATGAGGGGTAGCGCCCTTTAGGATGTGTGCATTTCCTTCTGGAAAAGGGTGGTATCATGGTATGGAGCCCAGATACTTACTCATGTTGAAAACACTTTGTTATGATTGTGTGAATTGATTACGAGCGCTCGGTGAAAAGGTCCCAAAGGACCGAGGGATGGCATATTCGGTCAGTTGATACTCAGTTAGGGGTAACCCGGCCTTGTGTTGGTAGAGATCCGGTTTGGTTCTCGGGGATGTCCATCCAGAGGCATTCTCATGTGGCAATGGGAAGTTCCTTGGCCTGATCATTCGTTGGAAATCCAAAGAAACAATACGAGACTTGTACGGTTTTAGTTGTATAACCTGCTATGGAATGTGGCGGTAACCTGCTATTGAACATAGTTAGCTATAGCAGGCATACGATAATGGTCGTATGCTGGCTAAGATTTATATTCTACTTTCGAAATGAATTTTTCCTACACTATGCACTAATAATAATATCAAACGTTTTTTTTAATGCGTATCAAGCATCTTTGACTATCATAAGGAGAAATCTCCTCCGATTCTGCGTTTGCATTGTGTGTGTGTGCGGGAGGCCTTATGGTAGTCTCATTTTTAAAAGCATTGCGAATTGACTTTAAAAATATTCCTCTATTTTGATTTTAAAGATAAATAAACTGTTTTGAGTTCTCACACCAGTCACATGACTGACTCGGAGTTTATTGTTTTCCTTCCTAAACTCTGGGTGCCCACCAATTTTCCACACGGGCAGTCAAGAGTTAGGTTTATCAGGATATTCAGGATATTCTGGAATTGCTGGAGGCAAGCTGGATGGCATGGCGTATTACTAGCGTATAGTATTGTCTTTTTCCGCTGCACTGTTTGTTGTTGTTGTTGTACACTCTGATGATATGATGTAAAGTATAAAATGTAATAACTGATAGTTCTTTGTTTAAAGATTATTCATTTATTTATTATATGTTGTTCCGCTGCGAATTGTGAGATTCTGTTGTTGTTCAGTTGTTTCCTTTCTGTTCCGTTCTATTTTCCATTTTCTTTTTTTTCTTTTTTCTTTTCTCTCTATTTTCTCTTATTATTTCTATCTTTTCTATCTTCTTCTCTCTTCTTCTGTCCTTTTCTTTTTCTTAAACCCATAACTATTCGGGTTTTTGGCCTTCGATTTCTCGGCAGTCGATAAAGTGAGTATCGATGTTGAATTTTCGAAAGTCGAAAATTTCCGGTACGTTACATAGCATCAGCCGAGGTGGAAAGGCCAGAAGGGTTGGTGATTTTGGTTCATCTAGTAGGATTCGAGATGATTTGGGTGAACCATCAGGACATGAGGAGGTGCCAGAAGAACCTGTGGTGCAGCCACAACCTCAAGTTGAAGAACCCAAGGTGGAGTCCGGAAATGAAGAAGAGTTCGAAGAGGAATTCGAAGAAGAATTTGAAGAAGAGTTCGAAGAAGAATTTGAGGAAGAGTTTGAGGTGGAAGAAGAACCTGAAATGGAGATAGAGTCCGAAGGTGATGAAGAAATTCATTGGGATTTAGATAATGCTGTAGAGGATGATGATGCCATAGAAGACGAGGAGCTAGATGGTGGAGGTTTTATTCAGATAGACTCTGACCCATAGGAATTTTTTGAGACAGACGATGAGGCTGAAGTTATAGTACTGTCAGGGCCTGAGAGAGGAAGTTCTGACAGTGAGGATCTGTAATTGGTTGGATTGACTTCTTTTGGTTAAGGTATGTCTATGTACGTGTTTTGGAATTTAAATTGTAGTGAAGGTTGGATGTTAGTAGAGTCATGTATGACTATAACTTGTGTACTAATATTATGAGTAGCATTTTATATGAGATATATTATGAATTACCCGAAAATATCCATATGATTACTAGTATAGTTTGAATTGGCATTAGTCTTTTCTGTGGGTGTATAATTCATAAAAAGAGCGGTGCAATTTCGAGGACGAAATTCTTTTAAGGGGGAAGGTTGTAACGACCCCGGATTTTTATGAATTTAAATTGATAATTTAAATGAATTTTTGAATTAAAATTTGTAAAATTGATTTTAAATGGCAGCGAGTTTCCCCGATTCAAATAGAAAATATATTAAGTCATATGAATTTGGAAATTTGTATATATGTGAATATATATGTATATATTGGATTTGAGATAAAATCTTAAATAAATGGTTTTTAAAATAAATAGAAATTGTTACAAATGGTTTGAAATAATAATAAGTATTAACATAAGTATGAACACTAACACAAGTAAAAAAGCAACATGGAAAAAAATAAAATAAAATGAACAAAACAAAGTAAAAATATAAATATTTTTTTGTACAACTAAGAAAAGTATGTAAGTTAATGATATATATTTAAGTAAGAAATACATTCACATATAAACATAAACAAAACAAAGTAAATACAAACAAATATAAAAGTTTTAGTATGCAAGCAAAAGTACTGAAGTAAGGCAAGCATGGGAACAAATGTCATGCATTTAATGAAAGCATCATCAGCCACCACAAAGAAGCTTTGTCAAAGATAAAGTGTGAACAAACAAATTAAAATATACATATGCATAAATAAGTACAACCAAAACATAACTAAAAAAATAAATAAAGTACAATAACATATCAGTACAACATCACTGCAGCCTCCCTTTATAAAGTAACCTTTGATATACCTATGACAGGAAAGTATATATGCATGCACACTTGCAAAATGATGAAGACCAATCAAAGTACATACGAATAGGAGTTAAAATTATCTTCAGCCATGACTATTGTACAACATAAACCATCACCCTATACACTACAACATCACCTATAACTTCATTTTTATATACATCACCTTCTCATCTCAGTTTTGTTCACCATTATAAACTAAAGTATAAAGGCCATTCTTTAACTCAAACAATCATTTAACATAAAACATTTTCCAATCAATCAAAGCTTGACAGTTTAGAAGCAAAGAAAAGCTTCAGTTTCAACTCAATTATATCAAGTAGCAGATCAAAATTCAGATCAAAAGTAAAGCTTCAGATAAACCAAACTCCAACTTGTAAACTCCTGGATTCAAACAATGATTTGGAAGGTGAGTAACATCACATTTCAATTTTAAGTATCTATTCTCTGTTTCTGGAAATTGAATATAATTTTGAGTGAGTAGCAGTTGTTTTTTTTCCTTTTCTTGAAAATATGTTAACATTGCTCTGTGAATATCTGCTTGAATCAGTGCTTCTTTTCTGCTTAGTCTCAGAGTCTCAATACAACAAGAAAAAAATTCAAATTCTTCTTTTCTAATCAATATTAGACGTTAGTTTCAAAACAAAATAAATGTGTTTAAGAATGAATGGTGATATAAAAATAGTTTCATGAAGAGTAAAACATATACAGGATGAACAACTCAAGTTCTACAGAGAAAATTTCAAAATTTAATAAAATTTGAACCTAACGATTTGCAAATTCGAATACGTAACTTGAATCCTTATTGGAAAATGAGATTTTTAAGCTCAGTTTGATGATTTTTACGAGAGTGGGTTAAGAGTGGTTCGACGATGAACAAAAATGATTTTTTTGTAAATTTTTGAAGATACAACAAATCTGAAATGATGAAAATTGTTGTATAGCTAGCTTGATGATTCTCGAGTATAGGAAAAATATTAGGAAAAAATCCTAATGCAAGGAGGTTGGGGGCGAAAACGATTTAGGGTTTTATCCCTGTGTCTTTGCCGATCGATTCTCGAGGCAATGGTGCAATCTATGTCGCATCGGTCCAGATAGGGTTGATGGGTGGCGGTGAGTGGTCGATAGGGGAAGCTCGTGGCGAAGGCGTGTGGGTTCTGTTACTGTGTAGCGGCGGTATGAGGTGGTTTCAGGTTTGAGGGTGTTTCCAGTTCGTGGGTTCTAGTTTTGAATGGGTGGCTCGATTTTAATTCGAGACGAGTTTGGGTATTTTGATGACTGGAGAGGGTCGTAGGGGTGATAGTCAACGTGCCGGAAGGTTCGCCTGGGGTCGGAGTCGCCTCCGTGCTGGTGCACGTGCACGCGGTATTATTCAGTGCCTGATGATGTTGTGTCTTTGGGGGAAGGAGAAGGAACACGGGATTCTACTCGAGTTTTGCGTGAGTTGTTCGTGCCTTATTGTTTTTTTTTTACTTAACAGTTTTAAAGAAAAAAAAGAGGAGGGAAGAAGATAGGATCAGGGGGGAAAGGGGTTGCGTGAAGACAGGGGAGAGACTCGGAAAATTCTCGTGTGTTTCGAATTTTGCTCGAAGAAAATAGAAGAGGGGCTCGGGTATTAAAGTTGTTACAGGTTTCTTTGGAAAACTGTTTGTTCCCAATTCAAAATCAAGTTTTAAAATCTGGTTCAAAAGCAAATGTTTTGAATTTCTTTATGCCTGAGATTAAGAAGTTTAAGTGGTTTTTGGAAAACTTTGTTAAAATTGGGATTTACTCATTTTTACCCTTAAGTTTAAAAAGAAATATGAAAAAAATAAATTTGAAACAAATTGTTTAAATTTGTTTTGTGATGATAATTAAAACATTAGATAGAAAATGTTTTAAATTTGAATTAGTGAAGATAAAATGATATGAACTCATTAAATTAGTTCAAGTGAATAATTGATTTAATAAAATAATCAAGTAATTAAGATGTAATAATTAATTAAGAAATGATTTTAAGGATTAATCACTTATTAAAATTAAAGTTGGATATTTTGATTTATTAAAGATAATTAATTATGAAATTGGTTTAAAAGGTTGATTTAATTGATATGATTAATCAAGAATAATTTAATTAATTAAGGTGATTGATTAATTTATTAATATCAAATGATTTGTAATTAATAAATCAGGATGGGATAATTAATTCATATGTAATAAATTTACTTGGAAATAAATTGAATTGATTAGGATTAAAAATGATTTAATTAATCCTGCTTATAGATAACTATTGAATACTTGACTTACTCATGAATGGTTGTATTGTATGAGATGCCTTGAATTGATTTTCCTATCTGATCTGTGATATTTTGTTCTGTGAATTGAGCTGTGTATTTATTCATTTATTGATGGTATATTTGTATATTATCTGTGAATTTGTGAATGTATGATAAGCGTTATAGTTTATATCGCTTACCAATTATATTTTTGAGTTTTAATCTGTGATGACTGAATGATTGTGCACTATTGTGTTAAACCCCTGGACCACACCATACACACACAATTATGGATTTCACGAGGAAATCGATTAAGTCACAGATTTTGAAATAGTTTAAAATTTGAATTTTTAAATTCAAATGTTTTGGGAATGGAATCGAAATAAATGTGAAAAGCTTTTGGAATGGAATTTCAAAGATAAAACTTATTTTGAATAATTTAGTTGAGTTTTGGAAATTTAAATAATTTGATTTAAATTTGAATTCAAAATTAGGAATTGAATTTTATGATTTGAAATTAGGGATTAAAGATGTTATGTTAGTTATATATGGGTTAAACCATATTTAAAGTATTGTTTTGGGAATTCGAATTAAACCAAAGATTGTAACTTGTATAAAATAAATCGGGTTTATCCAAATTTAAAACTGTTGTTTCTAAATGATAAAAAGCTTTCGTTTCAAATCTTATTAAAAGGAATCCCAAGTTAAATAAAAATAGTTTTCCAAGATATAGATGAATATTCGGAAAACGAATTTTGAAAATGAATATTTGGGAACGATTTGAAAACTTTGAGACAAATCGTTGATTTAAAAGATTTAAATGAATTAATCTTTTTGAAACGGAATTGTTTTGAAATCTGGGAATGAATCTTTGTGAAACTAGGTGAACCTTATGAAATAAATCTTTTGTTTAAAAGATTTAAAATGGTAATTAGTTAAACCATTTGAAAGAAAGTTTTGAATTAATAAGTTGTGACTTAATTGAAATCCCATATCCATATGTTTTAAAAATATTTTCGCTCACCATTCAGTTTAACCGGGAAAGGACCTTCGTGTCGTATAACCCATTCCGAATATGTGATTCGACGTTATGGATAGCATTTGAAGACCGGTGATGAAGACCGGGTATTTGCGAAAGCGATAGGATGACCCATCGATTGTTTCTGCACCGAGTCGCGTCGGTATAGAGACTCCCTAAGTGATGGGAATTCCGATCGGGATTGCGAATTTCCGGATTGCAAGGACTTCTTTGGAAGTGCCTTCGGTTCTGTTCGAACCCAGAACAGACTTGTATGGATTGTTATGCCTGACATTACAATTTGAGATATAAAGCTGATTTCTTTCAAATATATTTCTGTTGGTGGCGGAGAATTTATTCTGTTAGCTTAACACCCTTCTCTGAGACGTACGAGCTCAGAGGTTATGTAGTTGATGGTTATCAGCGATATATTCCCAATTTGGTAATGTGACATGCTGAGTGTTGCTGTGAAATGATCATTGTTTGATCATTTGTGATATGATCATTTGTTTGATCATTTATCTTTTTGATCATTTATATGATCATTTGTTGACCCAAAGCACGGTTTTTGTATAAAGCGTGGCTTTGTGGACGAGACTTCATCGAACCTCACACCCCGAAATGGTCGAAACAGGAAAGATGCAGCAAGGTTATTGGGGGTAGCACCCCTTAGGGTATGTGCATTTCCTTCTGGATAGAAGTGGTATCATGGTATGGAGCCCAGATACTTAACTTATGTTGATATCGTAGATATGTCTATGTATTATTTTGTGATTTGTTGCTGGGCCCCGGTTAAAAGTTGGTTACGACCGGGAGATGGCATACTCGTGTCAGTAGTTACCCAGTTAGGGTAAACCCGGCCTTGTGTTGGCAGAGATCCGGTTTGGTTCTCGGGGACGTCCTTCCAGAGGCGTTCTCATGTGGCAATGGGAAGTTCCTTGGCCTGACCATTTGTTGGAAATCCAAAGAAACAATACGAGCCTTGTACAGTATTAGTTGTAGAACCTGCCATTTACTTATGGTGGCGCCCCACTGTTTAGATGGTAGCTATAGTAGGCATACGATAATGGTCGTATGTTGGCTAAGATTTATATTCTACTTTCGAAATATTTTCCTACACTTTGCACTTATAGTAATAATATCAAGGAAATTTCGTATCAAGCATGTTTGTCTATCATAAGAAGAAATCTCCTCCAATTCTGCGTTTGCATTGTGTGTGTGGCGGGAGGTCTTATGGTAGTTTCATTTCCAAAAACATTGCGAATTAATTTTAAAATCTTTTGTTGATTTTTTTAAAAGACAAACTGTTTTTGTTGCTTACACCAGTCCCATGATTGATCCGGAGTTTATTGTTTTTTTTCCTAAACTCTGGGTGCTCAAAATTTTTCTACACGAACAGTTTAGAGTTAGGTTTTTCAGATAGTCAGATGTAGTGGATTATTTGGAGTTAGTTCAGTCTTTGGATCATACTGCACTTACTTATCTATGTGCATCGTTTTTTGGAGTTCGAGCTATTGTTGGATTGGTTCTTGGAAATGGAGTTGCAGTTCTCGGAGTTCTCTTTTGAAGACTATCTTAGAGTTATATTGTTCCGCTGCTAGATGTCATCTATTTTCTTTTCCGCTGCTATTTATTGTATCATATCTCTGATGTATATTGATATATACTGGATCATCTGTTGTATCAGATATTGTATCAAAGCTGTATATCAATGTATTATTCTTTTATTCCGCTGTGTTGTTTACTTAATGTTGTTATAAGCTGCGGCGAATCGGATTTGAACGGTCGAATCTATGGCATTCGAATACGATAAGAAGTATGGATGTCGATTTTTGAGCGGGCAAAATTCGTCTCGTCACAGTGTGGATCTGCAGTTGTATGGTTTAGGAGAAGAAGTTGCTGTAGAGGGGTAATTCTTGTTGTGATAGTGGTAGCAACAGGCAGTATTGTAAGTGGGGAAGTTTGATGAGGAGGTGGGTGAATGACAGGGGGATGTTGAGAAGGTGTAACTGGATGTGAATGGTATATGGATTGAACTTATGGTTGTATTTGTTTGTAGGTGATGATATGCTGTTGTTGATGGATGATGAATGCAGAGGCAAGGAGAAATACTAGTTAGATTTAGGTGATAGGCAGGGGATGTTGGAGAAGGTAGTGGTTTGGTGGATTGTGCCATTGACTGTTGATGGTGGGTTAGTGTTATCGTTAGCAGTTTGGAGGGGTGTTGGCAGTAAAGGTAGCAAGCATTGTGTTTGTATGTAGTGATGTTTGGTTTCGTTTTGGAATTGATGATGGATAACTGTGGTCAGTAGTGGCAGAAATGGTGGAAGTATATACAATGTGAATGTGAATGTTGTGAGTGGAAATGTTGTTCGAGGAGATGAAGTTGATGATAATGATGTAACAGTGGCAGGTATGTGGATGTTTGGTGAGGTTGAGTAATGGTCAGAAGAGTTGACAAAATTGTTGCAGTGGCAAGTGTTTGAAGTGAGGTAAGGCAGTAGTGTGATAAACAGCAGGGTGATGAAGTGAAGTAGAGGAATGACTGGTGAAATGTGGTGGTGCAGTTTAGACAGCAGGCAGTGGTTTTCACAGAGCGGTGTGGTTTGGAGTGTTCAGTTGAAGGCTGCAAGTTGAAATTGAAGAGAAATGTAAAGGCGAGGAAAGGAGGGTATGTGCAGGAAGATGAATGTGCACAAGCACAATGCTGGTTGTGAGCAGTAACAGAGAGGGAGTGAGTGAATATTTTTGACAAACAGTGAATAAAAGCAATGTACAACAGAAAATACAGAAAATGTAAACTGTAAAGAAAGTGAAATAATTTTTTTTTTGAAATTGTGTATGTTCTTTTTTTTCTTTTCTTTTTTAAAACGAAAATGCAAACGAAAATGCAAAACAAACAAGAACACAAACAAATGCACACAAAAACCAAACAAATACACAATTTTTTTTAAATAAGCAAACACACACAAAAAGTAAAATCACACAAAAAACAATAAAAAATAATTCGAAGAATAGAAAATTAAAATCAAAACAACTCCCCGGCAACGACGCCAAAAACTTGTTCGTCGACGGAAATTCTATCGGTTTAGAAAACCGTCGAACGAATTTAAATTAAAAATAATAACCGCAAGCGCACGGTGTACGAATGTAGCACGTGGCGAATACAGGTCGATCCGCAGGGAGTTGTTAGACTTTTAAAAATATATTCAATCAAATTAAACCAAGGTTGAAGAGAATGTTAAACTAGAAAAGAAGAAAAACAAGCAAAAGAAAATTGATAAAAATATAAGTGTTAAGACAACTTAGAGGCAATTTCCACTCTCTAGATCACATAAATCAACAAAATGAAGTTATGATCTCTCTTTTCTTGTCATTAGTGAATTAGTTGATGTGCTTATCATAAGTATGGTATATTTGTGCTATTAATTAGCTCAATATAAACCATCAAACTATAACACAACCACAATACACTTTTAAATCTCATAAAATATGACAACAAAGTTGAAAGCAAAATCTATTTTAAGCATGTCCTGTTGTCTATTAATTAGAAATAAAGCCATCAAATTTTAATTTCAACATTCACTTCTTTGCCATAATCATATGTAGATGAAGAGGCAATTTGTGTTTTGTTTGTTTAAGCATAGCCTATTTGTTATAAAAAACATAGACTATCAAATTCAAAGCTAAACAACATCATTAAACCACTTCAATCATTCTCATTAATCACAAAAAGATAGCATAACATCAAATTAAGTTGAAGCTACATGATTAGAGAGCTTGATTACCCCTAAATTGAAGGGGTTTAGCCTCTCATATTTGTTATCATATGAACAAATGTAGATTGCAACATTAGAGAAAAAGAAAAGGAAAAGAGAGCAAAGTGAAATGGAAAACTATTCTAATTGCATAAAGGAAAATCTACACTACTTACATAAAAGAAATGAATATGTAATTAAAAAGAAACAATAATTAACATTGCATAAAAAAAAAAGAATTACACAAGAGAAGAAATGGCTAAGTAGCCATGGAAAGAAAGAGAGATTTGATTTATTTTCTAAACTAAAACTAACTAACTAAGTGGAGAGGGCTACATGAAACATAAGGGGTATTTATACAAGTTAGAAACCCTAATGCATATTTTTGGGGAGTACCCAAAATGCCCTTGGAGGAAGTGTGGTGGCCAAGTTATCATTAGCTTTAATAATCCCCCACTTAAATGTACATGAGGCTTTAAATGTCTTTTAGTATGTGCATTAGCCTTTAATTTGTACATTAAGGTAGTGGGTAGGTGGGGTCCTCCTTGTTCTTCACTTTGAATTATTTCCATCTTCATTCTTTTGTGTCATCTTTGTACATGCATATTCCTTCGTGAAACCACTTGTAATTGATTTTTAAATTCCTACAAAATAATATAGAAATTTCCCATTAAATTTTCTCAATTTGATATATGCACAAAAATGACCATTTTGCCCCTATATGAAGACGAATATGTGACAATTTGAAAACAAATTGAATTTGGTTTAAACAAGTAAAAATACCCAATATGATCATTTATTCAATTTAAATAGATTAAATATGGTGGTAAAAATATGCATATTTACGTGCACATCACTTACATCTCACGTTCTAACATAGTTGGGCACAATCAAAACGTACGGCACTTATTAGAGATTAGATTCCACACAATGGCAAGGCTACTGGGCTACCGTCCGTCACAGTACCTAGTCTAGATCAAAGTACCGAAGATCAACATTGATCCCCTACAACACAAGGCCAGAACTACCCCTTACTAGGTAATCCCGAATAAGACAACCCCGCAGTTGGCGCGGCCAACCGCCCACTAAGCTGAATAAAAGGGACCTCTAGACAGGGGAAAATATCATCCTACTTGGGTGCTACCCACTTAGCCTTGCTGCACCTCCCCTGTTTTAGCATTCCCGGTTGATGAGGCTTGAGGCCACGATTACCTTTTTAGATCACAAATCGTGGAATGCTCACCATCCTCCCATGACGATGTTCTAAAAGCATTCATCCATGCAAGTCCGTTCCGGGTTCGAACGAAACCGAAGGCACTATCTCCGTTACACTCGTTTGGGAATCACCCTCAGAGTAAACAACAAATAGCCCTTGCACTTTGAATCTTCATCTCGATCGAAGGCACTATCCATGTTATACTCGTTATGGAATCACCCTAAAAATTAACAAAAATTGACCTTCCACTTTGAATTCTTCATCCTGGTCCTCACTTGAGATTTCACGACCTAGCATTTAATTTGGATCGATGAGGCTTTCGGATATCCAATTTGGAATCCAATCTCGGTCTCGTCGAAATCCAAAACGCCGTCTTAAGGTCCAAGTTATTTAAGTTTAAACAATTCAATTTATATTTCGAATAACATATCTACACAGCAATATAACACAGATATATAATCTATATTATCACAGTACAACCATAGAATTTCATATCATAGAACACCATATATCAGAGATATCAAACAATTAAGGCATTCGATATAATCCAATCATCCATAAGCAAGATTAATAAGTTGTACAATTCCTAATTAATTTAATAAATTAAGTTAATTATTTTAATTCTTTTAAATCCTTCTTACTTCACATTAATTAATTACAAACCACTATTATTTAATTAATGAAATTAATTAGTTATCCTTTAACCATTCACATTAATTAATTAACCTTTAATTACTCACATTAATTAATCATACCATAATTAATTACATTAATCAATGATCCTTAATTAATTACATTAATTAATTATCCTATAATCACTTACATAATTAATTATCTTTTAATTAATCACATTCATTAATTATCCTTAAATTAATCACATTAAGTAATTAACTAGCCTATAATTACTTACATTAATTAACCTTTAATTAATTTCATTAAGTAATAACTATCCTCTAATTACTTATACTTAGTTATTATACATGATTAATTACATTAAGTAATTATGATTAACTAGTTACCTTAAGTGATTATCCTTAATTAATTAAACTAATTAATTATCTTTATTTAATTACATTAATTAATTATCCTTAATTAATTAAGTAAATATACTTTAGTTGCTTTTATTAATAAGACCTTAATTAATTAAGATAAACCATATACCTTAATTAAACGCTTACTTATCATTAAATTAGATGCTTGAAAACAATTCATACAAAAACATCTGAGAACTCTTTGAATTATTAAAGTTAAATTCTCTGACTTTAATCACATCTTAATTACCTTAATAAATCACATTTGTAAAACATTTAGAAATTAATTACATAATTAACCTACTATATAATTACTTTTAAACAAATAATTTTAAACATTTTAAATCTTTGAAAACTTGTTTAAAACTTATTAATACTTTGCTTTGGAAACTTGGTAACATTACTTTTGAAAACTTATTTATTTTAATAGACGTTAAAAACTTGTTCACATTAGTATACTTTAAACCTTGGTTTAATAAATTACCTTTAAAACCTAGTTAATTTATATTGAAAACTTGATTAACTAGTTTTACCTTTGCTTTAAAACCCGATCAAGTTTTCTTATAAACATATGGACATAATTATATTTAGTTTTTTTATAAAACTTGTACATTTTCTTGTTTTTAAAACAAGTTAAACTACAAAAGAAAACCCGTGCCTATCATCAGAAAACCCGACCAAAAACCCAAGCCACTCACAAGCTACTCACGAACTCACTTACTTCGAGACAACCTCCACTGGTCATTGAGCCTGACTTGAGCAAAAAGCTTCTTCCCCAAATCTTTCAAACAACATCAGATACAAACGTGCACGCGTGCACATGCACGTCGATCTGATCGTCTCCGACACATCGCCACGACCCTCGCAAGTCGATGATGACCCTCATGAAAGCTACGACCAATCAGTTCCGTTGATCTTGCCTGAAATCAAAATCGAGCCACTTCGACACAACTTTGAACCCAATCCACCGACCAAAATCAGCTCGCTCGGATGATCCCTTCCACCGGAACCCATGCCGCCTCGTCTAGAGGATCATCGCCACCCTACGCATCAATCCCTTCACATGCGATCGACCATGATGCACTCTAAATGACATAGGAACCTCGACAAGCTCATCGTCCAAAGCAGCACCACAAACCCTAATCTACCGTCGCTCGACTACCATAGCCACCTATAAATCCTCCAAGCATTTTCCCCTGACCATCAACACCTGAGCAACCTTCAGCCTCGAGTTCTACGAACATCTCCTCGCCGTTCGTCGAAAATCGACGAATAACCCAAAACCGATCAACTCGAGATATCTCCCTATTTACAATCTTAAAAATCTTGAATTGATTATCAAAATTCATAATTTTGCAATACGAATCGAGTAGTAAAATCCAAACTTGATTTCCAGACATTAAATTTTTGACTTGTACTTCATTATTACTGTAATTTCCTAATCTTGAAATAATCACTAAATTTATATTTTTAAAACTGATATTACATTGTTATATAAATCATAGCCTAAAATTTGATTACATGGGGAAATATGAATTTTCTAGCGGATTTGTCCCTGTAATATAAACAGAGTGTACAGATACATATACACAAACATTGCACAAGCTTCTCATATTCATACACATGCATTCACATTTATATACTCATACAACATTATTTACTACATTACTATTAAATTTCATCACATTCATCAAATTGTACCACCAGATTTAAGCCTTAAATTTTTTTTACTCACCAGATATGTAGAAACAGAGAATATGTTCCGTTCTTTGATTTGGAACTGATATTTTGAGATGATCTGAAGCTGATCTTTGATTTTGGTTGAGGTAATTTGAATCTTCTTGTTTGCTTAGATTGAAAACTTGAGATAGTTGTTGTTGTTGCAGGTTTGATTTTATTTTTATTTTTATTTTTGAAGAAGATGAAAGAAAAAGAAGGACGAGAAAAGAGAATGAATAACCGGGTTCTTCAATTCAATTTGTATATATTTACATATATTTTAATTCAATTTTAAGAGAACTTACTTGCCACTTGTTAATTTTCATGTTACTAAGTTTACACATGTATTTTACATGTTATTATTGTCTTACAAATGTCTTAAACCCTTTATTAAATATATTTTTCTTAATTACTTATGTTATATAAATTATATAATATGTTTATATATGTATGTTTTTAAATCTTTATATATTTACAAACTATATTTAGTTCATGAGTATTTTAAAAAGAAAGAATATTAAACCTTTTATTAATCTTATTTAAGTTTTAAACTTAAGTTATTATACTTTTAAATAAATGAATATTTATCTTATGTTTTAAATAACCTTTTTGAAAATTGTTACATTAAATTCAAACCATGTATAACTTAAAAAAAAGTATATAAAAGCAAAAGAAGTGAACCTTATTTTAAACTTAAGCTATTTTACTTTTTAAACTAATAAATATTTATTTTTACTGTTTTGAAAATGCACAATTTAATTTTAAATAACCTTTGAAAATCATTATATTAAATTGAAATAAAAACTTCCTTTTCACAATGTGTGTATATATACATTAAAATTACAAACATTTTTATTAGCTTTGAAAAGATAAATATTTCCAATTCAAATTATTATAAATGAAGATTATCAAATTGCTATTGCCAAAATTCTGGGTCATCACACTTACTTATTCAAAATTGTTGGCCAATTATATTCTTATGCCGAGAACACTTTAAAAAACTCTTGAGTCATTGAACTACTTCATATAGATTAGTTTGGATTAATGATGGTGTTTTATTGGTTGATGATAATACATTTGGCTATTTTATGGCTGACTCTATGTTCACGGTTTTTGTTTATTGGCACGGCTTCAATTAAAATCCAAAAGAATTTCATTTAAAAGCTGTAAAAAGATTTCAAGAAATTATTGCAACTTCACGATCTGGTCTATGACTTTACTCTAATGATAATTTTGAGTCAAAGGGAAATTGAGATGCAGATTACACTTGTAATCAAGTTGATAGAAAAATTACTATTGGAACGTGATTTATGTTGAGATATATAGCAGTTGCATCATTTTCAAAGAAAATATCTGCATATTTTTCACTTGAAATAATTTTCAAATAGCAGACATTTTTCTAAACCCCTTCCAGAAAATCATTTTATTGACCTTTTTTCAGATTAGTCATTTTACAAAATTTGATGCATAATTATTTTTGGATTTGATTTTAAACGACTACATTAACTAATCTGACTCCCTAATGATTATCGAAAAGATAAATAGTGATTGAAAAAGTGATGAATGTTGATACTAATCATATATTATAACTTGAGACGGTACAATTAGTAAATTTCTTTAGAAATTTAAACAAGAGTTATAAAAACTTTTTGTTGGTAAAAATTCCATGACCACCTCTAATTCTATCATATTTCTATCAACCATCACTCATCAAAATCCAATATAGTATGTCAATATGTGGTATTTTAAATGTGAAATTATTTGTTTTTGATTTCATTATATTTTTAACAAATAAAAACATCCAAAGTACTCACTCTCATTTTAAAGTCCTCACGGTTATGCATGGGTGAATTACTTGAAATTTTTGATTATGTGCTTCCTTACTCATTTAAAAGTCCCCACTGTTATGCATGTATGGAACACATATCAAAATTGATTGATTAAATAGACAAGTTAATTCTAATCTCATTTAAAAGTCCTCACGATTATGTGCGGTTAGAAGATACTTGAATTTGTCTTTTTTATAAAAGTTGGGAACACTACTAATCTCATTTAAAAGTCATAACGGTTATGCATGGTTAGTAGATATTCAAACTTCTGATATAAATATACCATAAATAGACACGACTATATGGTTTTGTATACTGACGTCATCCCTATTCTAAAGTGGAATATGCGTCAAACAGAGTATTTATGGTTTTTGTTTGATTTTTATTAAAATTTAATATTCATACTCGATTGAGTTTTAATGTTGTATTAATGTCTATCACTTAATCTCTATTTCTCTAACATTATTACTCTTTTGCTGATAATAAAAGGGGGAGAGAAAAGTTAAGATTTTGACAAATAAAGGTCAATTATTATATTTTCTATGTTCTATTTGCATCTAAGTTCATTTAAATATTTTTATTTATTTTCAAGCATATATGAAGGGGGAGTTTTAGTTGTAGAGAGGGAGCATTCAAATAGGGGGAGCAAATTGAATGACCAAATACATTTAATAAATTCAAAATCTTAAATTCTGTTTGTTATCATCAAAAGGGGCAGATTGTTGAATATGCAAGTATATGATTTTTGTTCGATGATAATAAACATACAAATATATTCATTTAATTGTATTTGTTGTTTTACTATTTTATTTTTCACATAACTAATAAATATTTGCTGAATAAAATAAATAACACAGAATTTAAATTCAAACAGATATTTTACTTAAAGAAATATTTATTACAATTTTGAATAGTAAAAATTTGTGCTCTCGCTATATATATAAAATTTCAATTTCAATACATATTCAATTTATACAACTGTCATCACTACATATCGCTCATTCACTCGTATTTCATCTTCAACTCTATTCTAGATTTAATCTATCATTTGAGCGATCTGCAAAATTAACACTGAAGCAGTAAGATTGAAAAAGAAATAATTTTTGCAGTGTAAAATAAAATGTATTTTGAAAATATTATTTGCCTCGGTTATTTGGGTTGTTTGTCATCATACTTATTTTGAATTCATCATACACAAACAACGTGTGACATGTACAGTGTATCAATGTACTTGCCACAAGGCCGCGTACACCAATATACACTTGATAAAAATGCAGGGACATGTGAGAACAAGGTCAAACCCAAATCAAAAGTCAGGTTCAACTCAAGTGAAATAAATATTAAGCCATGATATTAAGCACAAGGTCAAACCCGAGCTTTAAGCTTGATTCAACTCAGGTGCAATACACAATATGGGTCAAGATACATGCAACACAGCCTCGACCAAAAATTCAAATGTACACTTGAACCCAGGCTGGTCAGAGAAACAAGTAATCAAGTCAAGCTACAACATGAACCAATGGCCAGAATCAAACAACAAAGTGCACCATAAATTGATACAAGACTTCAACATATGACAGTGACCAACGCAATCAATTGAGGCTATAAACCAGATTCAGACTCAAGTACAATGCAAAAATACCAAAGTCAAGCTACCAATGGAACCTGACTCGAAGATACACAACAGTGACATGCACAGGTATGCAACAGAGAGATGCACAAAGTAACGTCAACATATACAGTGCAAAAGTGATGATCATCACAAAAAGGCAAACAGACCAAATATAGCAGTGGATACAAAGGCTACTACACGATGCAGCAAATCGTACATAAAACAAGACTGCATCAAGAAGCCAAGACCAGACTACGAGTCCAACGGTGGTCAGGGAAACCAAGTACACAAGTGAATAACAACATGCAACATGTACATAATGTCAACCAGAAGACATATACAAGTGCATCGAACCACAATGCATCAGATGTCCAGACCGAACTACGTGCAATGCAATAGTAGTTTAAAAATGCAAACCAAATCGGATTAAATAAAACAAAGGCTCGAAGCATGCATATGGTCAGGCAAAATGAAGACAACAACATTGAGTATGCCAGACCTCATATATACTATGTGCATGTCTCAACTCAAATTCAAACAACATAAAGAATGAATGCAATGACTAGAGAACAACAACCATGAAGTCGAACAAAGCTTCATCAAGTATACGTGGTGAACATAACATAAATGAGTGAAACCAGGGATAACAGCATCAGGTTGAAAATACTACAGAGCATAACAAAGTCAAGCAGCAGTTTTCAAAAAAGACAGAGAAGCCGAAGTCATAGCATAAAGATCAGAACCAAAAGTCAAGATTAAATGCCACAAAATCCATGCCGTAATGACCAAGGAAAGCCAAAGTCAAAGTCGTGATAACCAAGATAATCAAGCAAGCAAAAATAAACGAATTGAACAAGTCAAAGAAATCTCCATATTCAATCAAAAATCAGTGGCCGAGCTTAAATTAATAGAAGACGTGATATCTTCGAATTTCAAGGAATTTAAAATGTGATAATCTCTTAATTAAATTATTTAAAATTGATAAAATTGTTACTTTTAAATATAGATAACCAAAAAAAATTAATGTGATGTTTTTAAATTTAGAGATAGATTGATTTTAAATAGAATAATTATTTAAATTATGTTATTTTATAAATTTGATTTTAAATATACTTATTATTTTCAAAATTTAATAAGAATTGTCAAATAAATTTTAATAGATTTAATATTTCTAGATTTAATAAGTGGTTGTTTAAATAAATATAGATATATTTGATTTGATTTTAAATTGAAGTTTAAATTGAATTTGGATTTGAAATTTGAATTTAAACTTGAAATTTAAAAAGAATTTACATCTTGAAAATTATTTTGGATATAAAAGAATATATGAATAAAGTTTTTATTTTAAAATAAGATTTGTTTTATAATAATTTAAAACAAAAGAATTTTTATTTATATAAATTTGGAAAATATTTATTTAATAGTAAATAAATGGAAAAGCATTTAAATTAGCATGTAAAATTGGATTAAATAATTTTACAGGATTTTATTTAGAATCCAATAGGTTATTATCTTATTTTCTTTTAAAAGTTTTATTTTTATAAAATAATAAAAAGAATTTATTAATTAATAAGGTATTTATTAATTAGTAGAAATTAATAAAAAAGGCTTTAAAATCTTTTAAAAATAATTTTAAAATAAGAAATGACAAGTGTTTAATTATGAGAACATATTGAATACATGTGTTAAGAATTAAACTATGGGTTGTGACTAATGTAACAGAATTAACCAAGAGTCCTTTGTTTTTCTTCTCTTTAAAATTTTGATAAACCATAAATTACCAAATATAAAACTCCCATTCCTTTCTTCATCCTTTTTCTTATTCTTTTCAATTCAAATCAAGTAATCAATGGCCACAACCTGAAAATGTTTCCTCAAGAAAAACTCAACCTGTAAAAAAAAGTAAGTAACAATTCCTCAAATCAAAAATTTAAATCCTGCAACCATTTTTCAACTCAGAAATCAAAACCAGAAAACCTTTTGGGCAAAACCTGTTATCCTCTACTCTGAAACAACTTTCAAGTCTGTTACTTCCTCAAATCCAAGCCTGCAACTTCCTTTTTCAACCAGAAGTGAATCAAAGTTTGTAATCTTCTCAACAGCAACCTGTAAAAGCATTTTTTACTCAAATCTGAAGTTCAACTAAACCTGTTACCTCTTTGAAATATTTTTTCAAGGCCTGTAGCATTTTTCAATCTGCAACCTGGGATCAAAGCCTTGGTCATAGAATCATCATGTTTCATTTCTGATAGCATTCCAGTTTCCAAAGCATCAAGCATTTCAGTCTTAATGTTTCAAGCTAGACAAGTTTTAGAAAATCAAAACAACAACATGCAGTTTTCAAATTTTCAAAAGGGTTTCAGTTTCAATCAAGTTCAAGCAATCTGCATTTTTAAAATGGTGAGTAAACATTTAAATTTAAAACTTAAGTAGATTAATAATTGTTGCTTAAGTAATTGCTGTGATGATGTTGCCTGCATGTGTATATAGGAGTATAAAATTTATGAATATAAATGCATTTGAATATGCATGTCTGATGTCTGTGCTTCTCCATTCTTTATAGATTACAGAGATTTTAAAATGAACCAAATTTCAAAACTTCCCATCTAATCTCTTTGAAGCTTTGAGTTTCAAACAAATCAGTTTCGTTTAAACACCATCTAGATTTTGAAAACAAGTTTAATTATTTTAAGTTTAGAAATTTCATGTAAACAAGAAAATACAGTTGAAAACTTAAATAATGTGATAAATCAAATGTTTTATTATATTGATTCATGTATATATCTTGAATCATCTTTGAAAGTTATGATTTTTAAAATAAAAATCCAAATTTTAAATATTGAATTGAATGTAAATTTTAGGATTGTCTGGAAAATGGGTTTTGGGTGATTTTTAAAGGCTGGAGCATTTGGGGTGGTCGGGAATATTGCTGGACGTGGAGGAGGTAATGGGGGTTCAGGCAAAAATTCTAGGAGGGTTTATCACCTCTTGTTGCGTCGACGGTGGTCGAGCAAAGTTTTTAACCCTAGTTTTTGTCTAGTTTGGGTTTTGGGTCACATCATGGGCTCTGTTGGATCGAGTTGCCTGATACTTAGGGAAATGGTGGCATGGTGGCAAGGCCAGGTATTGCCGGAGTTGTTATGACTCCGATGATCGGAATTGAGGGTTCGAGTAATCTTTCATGATGGTGGTTTTGGGTTTCGATCATATAAGTTGCTCGATTTTAATTCGAGGCTCGTGATTATGTTTTGGTGGTCGATATTAGTAACTACGACATAGGGTGAAGTGTCGGAGGGTGCGGCGAAGGTCGGAGGTGGCTCCGACAGTGGTGCATGTGCACGCTGATGCTCTGGTGTCAGCTATTTTGGCTGGTGGGTTGCTCGAAGTAGAGGTCGGGTTTTGGTGTAAGTAGCTCGAGTGTAAACTCGAAGTAGTTAAGGGTGATAGCCTGAAGTTTTAAAACTTAAAATTTAATCAAAGTTTTTTTTACGCAAAAAAGGAAGAAGAGAAAACTTGGATTTGACCAGAGTAAGCTTCGGGTTCGACCCGAAGCAGAAAATGTTAAACAGTTTAAAAGGTTTTAAAACTTGTTTTTTTGAAATTTAAAAATTTAAATTAGTTTAAACCTTTTTATATAAACTACTTTATATTTAATAATTATTTTCTTAAACATTTTGATTAAGAAATTTTGAAGTTTTGATAAATTTAAATTTTGTTAAATAAATTTAAATTGATATTTAAAATTGAGTTATGAAAGTAATTTTAAAAGTTTAATATAAATAGACAAGTTTTAAATTCAAATTTAAATAGTTTCTAAAAACTATTAATTGATAAATGCTTAAGTTATTTTAAAATTTATGTTTTGATAACTTTAATTTATTAAGATAAATGGTTATTTATATAAAAACTTAATTAACGATTTAATTAAGTAAAGATAATTTTAAGATAAATTGTGTAATTATGTTTATGTTAAATAAGGCACTAATAAGATAATGTTTTATCTTAATTAAGGTTTTGAGGTCTTGATATTAATGGAAATAATTTAAGGAACTTAAGAATAATTAATTAGTTTAATTAATTATAAAGGATTAATTAAGAATTAATTAAGGGCAATTAATTAACTTGATTTAATAAATGATTAACGACTAAAGGTTAATTAATTTAAGGATTATTTAAAATTATAATTAAATATCATTAATTAGATAATTAAAGATTATTATTTAATGATTAGAGATTAATTAATTAAGTAATTAAGTGTAATTAAGACTTAATTAATCAAGTGATTAAGATTTATTAATTAAGCGATTAATTAGTAGTTAATTAAGTAATCAAAGGCTGGTTAAATAGTAATTAAGAAGTGCTTAATTTGTAATTAAATTTTATTAATTAATAATTAAGGTTTTATTAATTAATCATTAAAGGATAATTAATCCGTAACTAAGGATTAATTAAGAAGTTGTTAAATGATAATTAATTGATTAATCAATGGTGATTAAGGATTAATCAAATGATAATTACGGATTGGTTAACTGTTAATTAAGGGTTAATCAACTAGTGATTAAGGAGTAATTAATCTATAATTAAGTTATTAATTTATAATTAGTAATTAGGTTTGTTAATTAATAATTAAGAGATAATTAATTAGTTAATTAATGATTAATTAATTAATTGTAAAAGTAATTATGGATTAATTAATTTGTATTAAGAGATATTGATTAATAATTAAGGTTATTAATCAATAGTTAATGGATAATTAGTCAGTTAATTAAAGGTTAATTAGTTGATTATAAAGTAATTAAGGATTTATTACTTTGTATTGGAAGAGATTAATTAATAATTAAGGTTTATTAATTGATAATTAAAGGATAATTAATCTGTGATTAGAGATTAATTAATTGATTGATAAGGTAATCAACGAGTGATTAATTAATGAAAGGTTACTAATTAATTAATGATTGTATGATCAGGGTTAAGTGATTAATTGTTAAGGAATTAATTTAATTTAAGTAATTAAATTAATTATGATATGAATTGATAATGCTTGCTTATGGACGATTGTTTGTTGAATGTCTGAATTGAATGATATCTATTGGATGATATCTATTAGATGATATGCTGTGACATTCTATGATATGATATTGGTTATATCAATGATAAATGTGTGATATTTATCTATGTTAATGCTGTGTGAATTTAAGTATTGAATTAAATTAAATTGTTTAAAACTTTTAAACAACTTGGCCTTTATGATACGTTTGGATTTCGATGAGACCGGGATCGGATCTCAAATTTGATTATTCGAAAACCACATCGATCGAAGTTAAACGTTAGGTCATGGAGCCAAGTGAGTATCAAGTTGAAGACTCGAAGTGTAAGAACTATCTATCGTAAAACTTTGACAGTGATTCCATTACTAGTATAACGGAGATAGTAATTTCAGGTTTGAGATGGAGATTTCAAAGTGCAAGGGTTATTATCGTTAACTCTGAGGGTGATTCCAAAATGAGTGTAACGAAATAATGCCTTCGGTTTCGTTTGAACCCGAAACGAACTTGTACGGATTGAATGCTTTCAGCACACCGTCAGGTGGACGATGAGCATTCTAAGATAGATATGTTCTATAAAGATAATCGTAGCCTCAAGCCTCATCAACCGGGAATGGCTAAAATAGGGAGGTGCAGCAAGGCTAAGTGGGCCATGCCTAAGTAGAACGAGATTTACCCCTGTCTAGATGTCCCTTTTTATTCTGCTGTGTGGGCGGTTGCTAGCTATAACCGCGGGGTTGTCTTGTTCGAAACTGTTCAGTAAGGAAGGGTTCCTGCTTTGTGTTGCAATGGATTGGGAGTAATCCTCGGTACGGTGATCTGGGCCCCGTACTGTGACGGGCGGTACCCAGTAGCAAACTGTCATTGATGGAAACCCATTCTTCCTATGAGCCCTTACGGTTTTGATTATATTTACCCAATTTTTTGGCTAGTAGATGGAGTTTAATGAATGTAACAATTTCGGCTATTTTCTATTTATTTGGAAATCCTAGACCCTATTATAATATCGTTGAATTTCCTATCAAATGTTTTGGTTAGCGTAAGGTAAAAACTTACCCATGTTTATGTGTGGGAAGTCTTACGTGATACCTTTTGTTTTTAAAGGTTTTTCAAAGTTAAGCAACTTTAACCCGTTTACTCACACCAGACCCATGTCTGACACGGAGTTTATTCTGTTTTTCTTAAACTCTTGGATACTCAAATTTTTACGAGTAGCCAAGGGATTCAGGTCTGCTTTGACAAATTCTGGAGGAGAGATGGAGCATGAGGCTTCAGCGTTTGTAGGTATAGTGTTTCCGCTGTGTTATATCTCTGTGATGATATATGTATTATATTAGAGTTGTATAATAGATGGACTTTTATAACTGTCTATTTTGTGTTGCTGTATCTGCGTAACTCTGATATGTAATTGACTATTTAATAGTTATATTATATTTTGTTCCATTCCGCTGTAAGATTCTGATATTGTTGAGTTCTTTCTTCTAACTATTCTATTTCTACCTCATTCTTTCTTAATAATGATGCGTCTTTCTATGGAATGAAAGGCACGTCGTTTCACTTGGTATCAGAGCATAGGTTGAGATAATACCTAGGCTCTGGAGTGGTGTCTATCTTGAGAGCGCGTATTTGTAATTTTTATATAACTATATACCTATCTAAATTTGTTGGGTATCTGTTTGGATTTCCAACATGAGTTCTAGAAGAGTTTCATCTCTCTCTTTGTTTGGTTGATCGTCCTACCTTTGTATCTAATCCTATAGGTAGGGCAATCGAGTTAGATAAGATCTGTAGAGGCTTAAAGCTTCCTTATCTCCCCCATAGTTTTTCTAGCGAACCTTTTTATTGGATTTAAAGGGATTGACCATGTTTTGAATTTGGATTGGTTGAATAGTATTAGGTTGTTTGATGTGTGAAGCAAGGATTGTATCTTTGGAGACTGTGTTGGGAAAAATCGTAAAAAAGTGACTTGCAATGATGCCAGAGTTCTTTTGAGTCATCTTCTACATGGAGTTGAGGCATCTCCAGAAGGTGTAGAGTCCTTCAAAGGGTCAGAGATTTTCTTGATGTTTTCGAGGAAGTGAAGGTTTGTCTTCATTTAAAGATAGAGTTTTGGATCGTCTTAGTTCCAGGAAAAGTGCCTGTTGTTCAGCCTAGTTTTGCCCAGTTGGAGTTTAGCTGTTGTCTTTGTGGCCAGGACGGATGAGTATGTTTGAGATTCTATGTGGATGTGATGAACCGAGTTTTTCGAGAAGTATGGTATAAGTTGTTCTCGTGTTCAACGATGTTTTACTTGTTTACTCCAAGCCTGAAGAGGAGAGCAAAAGGCATTTGGAGTTAGTGTTAGAGGCTTTGAAGAGGCATTTTGTTTGATGATGGTATTTCTATAGATCCAGCCTGGATAGCTACTATTCAAGAGTAGAGGCAACCGCAGTTTTCTAGTTTGGCAGAGTTCTACAGGAAGTATAATGGACCCCAAGTGTGAAGAGGTTTTCTTGGATTTGAAGGCAAGACTGATCAGTGTGCCTGTTCTAGCTATCTCTGATGGCAAGAGTAAGTTTGAAGTCTGCTCGGACGTTTGTGTATGCCTGTTATGGATGAAGTGAGTCAAGGATGGACAGTATTCTAGTTTTGAGATTAATGGCCAGGGAACATTGAGGATCATCGGAAGGATTTGTGTTCCGAATTTCTGGGATTTTAAGAAAGAAATTTCGGCAGGGAGTCATCGCTCCAAGTTGAGTGTCTTGCCCAGGCTGTTCAGAGATATATGGATATGAAGGGAGTCTTCTGGTGGCTGAGTGTGAAGAAGGATGTAGCTGCTTTCGTCTATGGATGTGCAAGCTGTCGGCAAGTGAAAGTGATCAGCAGAAGTCCGCAGGTTTGTTGCAACTTTCGGAAGTTCTAGTGGGAAGTGATTTCTTTGGATTTCATCGACGGTTTTCCAAGGACCAAATGGGGAATTAAAGGAATATAGGTGATTGTAGACCGGTTAACTAAGAACACCCATTTTATTCTGATTAAGGCAATCCGTTCTACAGCATCTTTGGCTGAGTTTTTCTTGGATAGTTTGTCTGACTGCTTGGTATTTCAGTCTGCATTGTTAGAAGTCGTGTTCTTTTCTTCTCTAGCTAGTTTTGGATGGCTTTGTGATCAGCTTTGGGTTCGAGATTGAGTTTGGGTACAGCCTATCATTCCCAGACCAACGAAATGGCTGAACCAAATTCTAGAGATTTGAGAGGGCTTGTGTTCTGGATTTTTATGGATGTTAGGGGGATCATCTACACTTATTGGAATTCTCGTTTAGTTATTGGGCGAGTATCTAGATGGCACCCTATGAAGCTTTGTTTGGAAGATCTTGTAGATTTCCATTCTGTTGGATAGAGTCGAAAGATCGTCTAGTTCTTGTTCTAGTTTGGTCTGTGAGGAATCTGCGATGGTAGAGCTTATCAAGAAGAGATTTAATGGTGTGGCCTATAGGATTGAATTGCCAGTTTGGATGGTTGGAATTCACAATGTTTTTCATGAATCTCATCTGAGGAAATACGTGAACAATCTATCTTTTGTTGTGGAGTTAGGATTTCGGAGTTTGTCTTGGGAAACTCTGAATAGTTTTAGGGAGACTTATCCAGATCTGTGTCCGGATTGCTAGAGTTGATTGTTTGAATGATTTGTTTGTTTGAATAAACTGTTTGGACGGGTTTTTGTTTGGTTGATAGTGTTTGGTTGATAGGTATGCTTGAATGATTATAATGAAATATTTTTTTGGGATTATCTTTTTTTTTTAAATTTCGAGGACGAAATTCTTTTAAGGGGGAGGAATGTGATATCCCGTAATTTCAGGGAATTTAAAATGTGATAATCTCTTAATTAAATTATTTAAAATTGATAAAATTGTTACTTTTAAATATAGATAAAAATAATAATTAATGTGATGTTTTTAAATTTAGAGATAGATTGATTTTAAATAGAATAATTATTTAAATTATGTTATTTTATAAATTTGATTTTAAATATACTTATTATTTTCAAAATTTAATAAGTATTGTCAAATAAATTTTAATAGATTTAATATTTCTAGATTTAACAAATGTGGTTGTTTAAATAAATATAGACATATTTGATTTGATTTTAAATTGAAGTTTAAATTAAATTTGGATTTGAAATTTGAATTTAAACTTGAAATTTAAAAAGAATTTATATCTTGAAAATTAATTTGGATATAAAAGAATATATGAATAAAGTTTTTATTTTAAAATAAGATTTCTTTTATAATAATTTAAAACAAAAGAATTTTTATTTATATAAATTTGGAAAATATTTATTTAATAGTACATAAATGAAAAAGCTTTTAAATTAGCATGTAAAAATGGATTAAATAATTTTACATGATTTCATTTAGAATCCAATTGGTTATTATCGTATTTTCTTTTTAAAAAATTATTTTTATAAAATAAGAAAAACATTTATTAATTAATAAGGTATTTATTACTTAGGAAAAATTAATAATAAAGGCTTTAAAATATTTTAAAAATAATTTTAAAACAAGAAATGACAAGTATTTAATTATGAGAACATATTGGATACATGTGTTAAGAATTAAACTATGGGTTGTGACAAATGTAATAGAATTAACCAAGTGTCCTTTGTTTTTCTTTTCTTCAAAATTTTGATAAACCATAAATTAAAAAATATAAAACTCCCATTCCTTTCTTCATCCTTTTTCTTATTCTTTTCAATTCAAATCAAGTAATCAATGGCCACAACCTGAAAATGTTTTCTCAAGAAAAATTCAACCTGTAAAAAAATAAGTTGGTAACAATTCCTCAAATCAAAAATTTAAATCCTGCAACCATTTTTCAACTCAAAAAGCAAAACCAGAAAAACTTTTTGGCAAAACCTGTTATCCTCTCTTCTGAAACAACTTTCAAGTCTGTTACTTCCTTAAATCCAAGCCTAAAACTTCCTTTTTCAACCAGAAGTGAATCAAAGTTTGTAATCTTCTAAACAACAACCTGTAAAAGCATTTTTACTCAAATCTAAAGTTCAACTAAACCTGTTATCTCCTCTGAAACAATTTTTCGAAGCCAATAACATTTTTCAATCTACAACCTGGGATCAAAACCTTGGTCATAGCATCATCATGTTTCAGTTTTGATAGCATTCCAGTTTCTAAAGTATCAAGTGTGACGACCCAAAATTTTCTAGCAATATCAATTTAATAATCTGCATTAAATATTAAATTGATTTGATATATTTTTATTAATTAAATTTGAATTGATACTTTTCTTTTAATAAATATTCAATTGATAAATTTTATCTGTTAGAAATTAATTGTTTGTTTTCTATTTATATATGTATATATTTGTATACATTGTAAATAGATGAATTTGTTTTAAAATTTAACTAATAAATTTCGTTTTAAATACTAATATATATTTTAGTGAATTAGAAATTGTGTTTTATTTAATATAAGCTTTTCAAAGCTAAATAAATAAATAAATAAATAGTTTGAAAACTTATTTTAACTTAAGTTTAAATTTAATTTACTAACAAAAAGATTTGTTTACTTTTCTTTTTAGTATAGTTTGATTTAAAATATGAATTTAAAATATATATGAGTTTTAAATATATTTTTGTCAATAAATACATTAACATACATAATAAAATATGCAGTTTATAATAAACAGATAATCTATTTTATCTATCATTTCAAAGTGATAAATATGTTTTTATAAAATAAATAAATTAAAATATGTATATAGAAATATAAGCCTACAAAATAAATTGGTTAAATTATAATAGCATAATAACTATAAAGTTCAATTAGTTTTCAAACAACAAACATAGAAATAAAAATAAAATATTCATAAAGCTATAAATTAGAAGTTAACATACTGTATAAGTTAAATAAAAGTAAACATATAGGATACACTCATAGATTAAAGCTAAGTATAGATACATTTTAAATTTACAATAACAAGACAACAACAATTAATCTAGAAACAAATAAGTTGTTTGTAAACTATCAAAAATGAAACTGCAGCATATATATATATATATATATATGTATATGTTTCAAGCTTCAAGGCCACTTGTGTGATTGTTTAAAATAGAATGAAGATATTAAGATATATATGTGTGCAGGCCAAACTAGGTAAGATAAGCTAAAGACAGTGACAAAATGAAGATATAAAAACTTATGTGTACAGGCTGAGATAAAAAAAGAAGAAGAAAAAAAACAAGCTGTATATATATATGTGAAGCTTGCTTAGGAAGATAGTATTAAATATCTTAAGCTAACAAACAAAAACTAATTAATGTAAAAATCTTTGTAGTACACTAAGTATTCATATCAGCCACCATGAAAAAATATCTCTGGAAACAAAACTGTACAAACAAGATTGTAGACAATATTGTCACTATTTTATGATACATAATAATACACTGTCTAATATTACCTGTCTACATAAGCTCTGTGTATTTGTTTATAAATTAGCTTCATCTACATATTCAGTTCGAACTAGGTAACAATTAAAATTCATACAAACTAAAACATGAAAATGAAACTATTCCATACTTAAACAAAAATTCAAGAAGCAAAACAAAAGTGAAGTTTCAGCTGTTTTCATGCCTGCTTCAATAAAGTGCCTTTGTTCTTCTATATTATCTGTGAGTAACAACAACTTTTTAATAAATTTAAAGTATAAGATTGTTGTTTATATAGATGAATTCTTATGTTTGTATCTTTATACATATGGATGTTCTGTGAATAATGAATAGTATTTGTGTGCAGGCTGTTAATCACATATGTTCTCTGTTCTGTGTTTTAAACATAAGATTTTGGTTTAAAGAATCATTTACAATTGATTTACTCGATATTTAAATTTAGTATTAAAACAAAAGTTGTTTGTTACTAGGTAAATTAAGTTTTAAAAATTTATTCAAGCCTAAACAGTTTAACAACATCTTTGGAAATTAAGAAAAACTGAACTAAACTACAAATTAGTCAAATTTCGAATTGCTAAATTTACAAATTCAGGTATACAAAGTAAATCAGTGAACCATAGCATGATTTTTAAAGGATAAATCATAATTTTTAGTGGTGTTTTAGGAGAGCAGTTAGTGTTTAAATGTTTTGGGTATTTAGGTTTGCCATGGTCGATCAAGTGGATATGGGGGGTTGAGCTTCGGTCTGGAGGTAGAGGACTGTGCCGTGGTGTTAGGAAAAATAGGGGATGGCGGCGCAAATGGTGGTGGAAGCGTCGGTGGGGTTTCAAGTGTTGAAACCTAATTTCACTGCACTTGGAGTTTGGGATCACCGCGGCTAGTATAGGCGACCGAGTGTCGCGTGTTTTTGCAGGGAGGTAGGGGAGAGATGGTCGAAGGAGTAGCCGGAGTTTGGTGGCCTCCGGTGGTGGGACCGCCGCGTGCGTGCTGTTGACAGGTATGGAGGGGTGAATGGGTTAGTGTTTTCCAGGTTTTGAGTTGTGTTCCTCTATTTGTTTTGCGCACATAGAAGAACTCGAAGCAGCTTGAGTTTTTACTCGGGGAAACTCGCTTATAACTCGAAGTAACTTAAGGGTGCTCAGTTGTAGTTGTACAGTTTTATACTGTATCAGGTTTTTAACAGATTTTCTGAACTTTTTTTTTAAAATTTAAATCAAAGGTAAAACTAGTACTTAATCAAAGTTTAAAAAGTGAATTTAAGTTTGTTTTTGAATATAGTTGGAAATATTAAATTTTCATAATTTAAATTATTTAATAACTTAAAAGTGCTTAATGCTTAAGCATATTTAAAAGAGTCTAATGTAAAAATGAAAGTTAAATTGGTAAGAAAAGATTTAAAAATGAGGTCAGGTTTAGTTTTGAAGGTTGTTCAAGATTTTAATCTGTACTAGCTACAGTTTTTAAAATCTTAGTTTCTTTAAAATTAAATCATGATTAACTAAGTCTAAGTAAAGGTTTAAGTATGATTCAAGTTGGAGTGTACAATTAGATTTTTGATAAAATAAAGTTTTATAATTTAAAATTTATTCAAATAAGTTTTAATTGTAATTAAACATGTGTGTTGAAAAAGGGGTTTTAAAATAAATTAGTTATAAAACTTTATTAATGATAAATTGGTTTTTAATTAGAAAGTAACTTAAAAAGAAATGTTTGAATTTTACTTTAAGTTTTAGAATTTTTTTATATGCATTGACTCTTAAGTTGATTAAGTAGGAATAATTAATGATTGAAATTAATTAAACTAGTAATTATAGTGTAAAAGTAGTACTTAAAGTTAATTAATAAATTAATTAACTAATGTGTGATTCAGAACTATAGATTAGATTTTTAAATTAATAATGGTTAATTAACTTATAATTAATAATAATTAATATTAGTTGATTATGTTAGAAGGAAATAATTAAATACTTATTAATGAAGTTCAGATTATGTTATAATTAATATGATTGATTTTGTAATAAATTAATTAGATTAATTAATTAATTCAATAGTTTAAATGAAATTATTTATTGAGAAAGTAATTAAGAAATTAATTACTTATTAATTGTGTAAATTGATTTGAGTTAATTAATTTAGTTTAATTAACTGATATTTTGGAATTAAATTACTTAGAAAAGTAATTGAAGGATAATTACGGATGTAATTAATTGGGTGATGTTGTTAATGGAAGTAATTGAGAATATAATTACTTAGAATTAATCAAGAGATTAATTAAGCTTATTATTGAGAAGTAATTAATTACGAATGATTAATTACTGTATATATTAATCAAGCGGATTAATATTTGTGTTTAGAAGATGTGTATCCTTAATATAATTAACAAATGAAATGTAATTAGAAATCATTAACCATTAATAATTAATGATGGGAATTAGAGAAATTGATTTATTTGAGAAGAATAAATCAACAAGAAAATTTAATGGAAATAAATCGATATAAATGTAATTAATGGATTTATTCAAGATTAATTTCTGTACATAAATTAAAGGAAATTTCTGGAATGCAGTAAAGGATAGATGATTAATTTGAACACAAAAGCAATGGGTAATAAGATTTAAATTAGGTAAACTAATATTAATTAATATAAGAAATCATTTGATGATTTGGTATGTGTAATCACTTAGTGTAATTAATGGAGCATAATTACTCAGAATAGTAATTGGATGATCATTACTTGATGAAATTTATACAAGATGATTTGTAAATAAGGTAATTTGAGTAATTTCTTTTGTAATTAATCAAAGGATTGATTTATGAAATTAATTAATCATGGATTGATTAATATGTAATTAAGAGTAGTTAATTGCTGGTTTGTTATTAATCAAGGGGTGATTAATAATTGTGTTTATGTTAAGATTAATCACTTAATTAATTTAAACAAGTAATTGAATATAAATTGAAGATCATTAATTAATTAATGATGTAATTAAGAATTGTAAATTAAGGAATAATTAAATAAGGGAAGTAATTAAATGTTGATCTATTATGAATAATTTAGAATAATTCATTTTAGAAATTAATTAAAGACTAAATTATTTCTTGTAATTAGAGAATGATTAATTAATTTGATTAATGATTGTGAGAGCAGGATTTATGAAATGAGTAATTAATTTAATTTATTTTAAATTAATTAAGATGGAAGGAGTTAATTTAATTCATTTTAAATTAATTATAGCTTGTGATTCATAAATCATTACTGAAGGATGATATTGATATTTCATTGTTTGATTGTGATCTCAGGAATGAGATGGATAATGTCTATGTGATATGGATGTATGGTTTAAGTATGATAATATTTAATTATCTGTTTGGATGATGATATTAATTATCTGTTTATGATGATGATGTGATTATCTATTGTGAGATGTGAATTATCTATCTGTGCATGTTGATGATATTGAATTCACTGTTAAGACTAAATAGACAACTTGGCCTTAAAAGACACGTTTTGGATTTCGATGAGACCGGAATCGGTTTTCCGCATTAGGAATATCCGAAAACCACATCGATTCCAAATTAACGATAGGTCGTGAATCTGAAGTGAAGATGAAGACTCAGAATGCAAGGGTTATCGTCATTAACTCTGAGGGTGATTCCAAAATGAGTGTAACGAGATGATGCCTTCGGTTTCGTTCGAACCCGGAACGAACTTGTATGGATTGAATGCTTTCAACACATCGTCAGGCGAACGATGAGCATTCTAAGAAATATGTTCTATAAAGGTAATCGTAACCTCAAGCCTCATCAACCGGGAATGGCTAAAACAGGGGAGGTGCAGCAAGGTTAGGTGGGTCATGCCCAAGCAAGACGAGATATACCCCTGTCTAGATGTCCCTTTTATTCGGCTGTGTGGACGGTTGGTCTGCAGCCAACTGCGGGGTTATCTTGTTCGGGACTGTTCAGTAAGGAATGGTTCCGGCCTTGTGTTGCAGGGAAGTTAGGGTGGCTCCTCGGTACTGTGATCTAGACCACGTACTGTGACGGGCGGTACCCCAGTAGCCCTGCCATTGTATGGGATCCAATTTCCAATAAGCGCCGTACGTTTTGATTGTGCCCAACTATGTTGAAATGTGAGATGTAAGCATTTCATCTATTTCTGTATTTTACTTGAAAACCCTAGACACTATTATAATATCACTGGATTTCCTATAAAATGTTTTGGTTAGCGTAAGGTAAAAACTTTTCCATGTTTATGTGTGGGAAGTCTTACGTGATACCTTTTGTTTTCAAAGGATTTTTCAAAGTTAAGCAACATTAACCTGTTACTCATACCAGACCCATGTCTGACCCGAAGTTTATTTTTGTTTTTCATAAACTCTCGGGTACCAAAATTTTTATGGGTAGCCAAGAGATTCAGGTTTAGCTTTGACGAATTTTGGAGGAGCAATGGAGCAGGAGGCTTCAGCGTTATATATATATATATAGTTCCGCTGTGTGGTTTCTCTGTGATGTATTGTGTATTGAGTTGTATTAACTAGACAGGTGTTTATAACTGTCTAGTATGTGATGTACTATATATATCACTCTGATTGATGTTATATACTATGTAAATACTTATGTGATTATTATATTTTATTCGTTCCGCTGTGAGATTCTGATGTTGTTGTTCTTTCTTCTCTATCTTTTCTATTTTCTCACCCTTTTCTTTCTTATTAACGATGCTTCTTCCTGGGAGTAGGAAGTGGGGTCGTTACAGTGGTATCAGAGCGCTAGGTTGAGTGAATACCTAGGCTCTTAAGTGATTTCTTTCCTGAGAGAGCGTATTTGTAATTTTGATAAATATATATATATATATATATATATATATATATATTTTCTATCTATTTGTTGGATTACCTGTTCGGGTTTTCTAACATAAGTATAAGAGTAGATTGAGTAGTGGTGTGTGTAACACGACTACCTGTGGTTGGAAGTATATTTGACGAGACTGTAGACCTAATACCGTCTCGAGTAAATTTGTGGTGTAAGGATTTCACCTAATATCTTGAGGAAACTGTTAAGATTTTGGAGTCCATTTTGTTGTACAAGAGTGGATGAGTAGAAATTGGATTGTGTAAGTTGAGCAGAAGCTAGAATATTATCTTGGTAACTCAAGAAGTAGTAGTTGTGTGTTGAGATGCAATAGCGATGGATTGTTTCCGAAGAAGTTCTCAAAGATCTTTGGATAAGGAAGTGTGTCTGCATTAGTTTTGAGTTTGAGTTCAGCTGAATGTTGTGTTTGGCTTTGAGGCCTGAGTTTTCCGAGGAATTCTGGATTAAGAAATTTTTGGCATCAGCAGCAGAGTTGCAGCTCAGATTGTTCTACTGGCATGCGAGGAGGTCATCTGTCAGCAGTTCTTTAGAAGTGAAGTCCAGAAGCAGTTTTGTGAATCCATTTCTTCAATGGATTGGCTGAATAAGGTTAAGCTGTTCAGATTGGTAAGGAGAGTACAGTTTTCTTGGGATATTAGCCTGGGTTGATCGCAAAAGAGACTTGCGATAATTAAGTGTTCTCTGGGATGGTAGGAATTTTCCTGAATATCTTTGGAGAGGTCGGTTGTTTGCCTTAGCATCTGAGGAGTTGTGTTTGGTATCGACTGGATTTCAGAAGTAGTGTCGATGGTGCAGCCTAGTAATAGAATAGTTTCTAGAGAGAGGAATTGGTAAAACAGCTCAGATTTTGGAGGAATTTCTGAGTTTTATTTTGGATCTATTGAACCATATTTTTGTAATGTGTTGTCTAGTTTGTGCTTATGTGTATCATCAGCATTTTCATCTACCCTAGATCAGAGTTGTGCAGCGGAAGCAGTTGGGAATGCATCTGTTTTTCTTTTCGGGAAAAAGAGAAATTGTTTTCTACTGAGGATAGAAAAGGTTGAGTTCTCGGTTTTGGTTGGTTTTGGGGAAATTATTCTACCGGATTGTTTTTGGATTCGGATTGTTTTAGGAGTTATCAGCGAAGGTTGAGCTAATCAGTAAGTTGAAGGCAGCTTTGGATTGTCAGAAGTATTTGGTGAATAAGAGACGAAGGATTTGGATTTAGGAGTCGGAGATTTCATTTTGGATGGATTTTCTCTGATCCAAAGGAGTTCTACAGATTAGGAGTATAGACTGATTGGATTCTATAGATCGAGTATTCCGGTGTTATACTGGGAAACTCTAGGGAGCTTTATCCAGAATTTTATCTGGATAGTTTGCTTTGTTGATTGAGTAGATTGGTTGTGATGATTGTTAGCATGTGATTGATATATGCTTACGGTTTAAAATTAATTAAAATCTTAAATATATATTATTAAATTACCTTTGCTTTTTAATTTCGGGGATGAAATTCTTTTAAGGGGGAAGGAATGTGACGACCCGGAATTTTCTAGCAATATCAATTTAATAATCTGCATTAAATATTAAATTGATTTGATATATTTTTATTAATTAAATTTGAATTGATACTTTTCTTTTAATAAATATTCAATTGATAAATTTTATCTGTTAGAAATTAATTGTTTGTTTTCTATTTATATATGTATATAATTGTATACATTGTAAATAGATGAATTTGTTTTAAAATTTAACTAATAAATTTTGTTTTAAATACTAATATATATTTTAGTGAATTAGAAATTGTGTTTTATTTAATATAAACTTTTCAAAGCTAAATAAATAAATAAATAAATAGTTTGAAAACTTATTTTAACTTAAGTTTAAATTTAATTTACTAACAAAAAGATTTGTTTACTTTTCTTTTTAGTATAGTCTGATTTAAAATATGAATTTAAAATATATATGAGTTTTAAATATATTTTTGTCAATAAATACATTAACATACATAATAAAATATGCAGTTTATAATAAACAGATAATCTATTTTATCTATCATTTCAAAGTGATAAATATGTTTTTATAAAATAAATAAATTAAAATATGTATATAGAAATATAAGCCTACAAAATAAATTGGTTAAATTATAATAGCATAATAACTATAAAGTTCAATTAGTTTTCAAACAACAAACATAGAAATAAAAATAAAATATTCATAAAGCTATAAATTAGAAGTTAACATACTGTATAAGTTAAATAAAAGTAAACATATAGGATACACTCATAGATTAAAGCTAAGTATAGATACATTTTAAATTTACAATAACAAGACAACAACAATTAATCTAGAAACAAATAAGTTGTTTGTAAACTATCAAAAATGAAACTGCAGTATATATATATATATATGTATATGTTTCAAGCTTCAAGGCCACTTGTGTGATTGTTTAAAACAGAATGAAGATATTAAGATATATATGTGTGCAGGCCAAACTAGGTAAGATAAGCTAAAGACAGTGACAAAATGAAGATATAAAAACTTATGTGTACAGGCTGAGATAAAAAAAAGAAAAAGAAAAAAAACAAACTGTATATATATATATATATATGTGAAGCTTGCTTAGGAAGATAGTATTAAATATCTTAAGCTAACAAACAAAAACTAATTAATGTAAAAATCTTTGTAGTACACTAAGTATTCATATCAGCCACCATGAAAAAATATCTCTGGAAACAAAACTGTACAAACAAGATTGTAGACTATATTGTCACTATTTTATGAAACATAATAATACACTGTCTAATATTACCTGTCTACATAATCTCTGTGTATTTGTTTATAAATTAGCTTCATCTACATATTCAGTTCGAACTAGGTAACAATTAAAATTCATACAAACTAAAACATGAAAATGAAACTATTCCATATTTAAACAAAAATTCAAGAAGCAAAACAAAAGTGAAGTTTCAGCTGTTTTCATGCCTGCTTCAATAAAGTGCCTTTGTTCTTCTATATTATCTGTGAGTAACAACAACTTTTTAATAAATTTAAAGTATAAGATTGTTGTTTATATAGATGAATGCTTATGTTTGTATCTTTATACATATGGATGTTCTGTGAATAATGAATAGCATTTGTGTGCAGGCTGTTAATCACATATGTTCTCTGTTCTGTGTTTTAAACATAAGATTTTGGTTTAAAGAATCATTTACAATTGATTTACTCGATATTTAAATTTAGTATTAAAACAAAAGTTGTCTGTTACTAGGTAAATTAAGTTTTAAAAATTTATTCAAGCCTAAACAGTTTAACAACATCTATGGAAATTAAGAAAAACTGAACTAAACTACAAATTAGTCAAATTTCGAATTGCTAAATTTACAAATTCAGGTATACAAAGTAAATCAGTGAACCATAACATGATTTTTAAAGGATAAATCATAATTTTTAGCGGTGTTTTAGGAGAGCAGTTAGTGTTTTAATGTTTTGGGTATTTAGGTTTGCCATGGTCGATCAAGTGGATATGGGGGGTTGAGCTTCGGTCTGGAGGTAGAGGACTGTGCCGTGGTGTTAGGAAAAATAGGGGATGGCGGCGCAAATGGTGGTGGAAGCGTCGGTGGGGGTTTCAAGTGTTGAAACCTAATTTCACTGCACTTGGAGTTTGGGATCACCGTGGCTAGTATAGGCGACCGAGTGTCGCGTGTTTTTGCAGGGAGGTAGGGGAGAGATGGTCGAAGGAGTAGCCGGAGTTTGGTGGCCTCCGGTGGTGGGACCGCCGCGTGCGTGCCGTTGACAGGTATGGAGGGGTGAATGGGTTAGTGTTTTCCAGGTTTTGAGTTGTGTTCCTCTATTTGTTTTGCGCGCATAGAAGAACTCGAAGCAGCTTGAGTTTTTACTCGGGGAAACTCGCGTATAACTCGAAGTAACTTAAGGGTGCTCAGTTGTAGTTGTACAGTTTTATACTGTATCATGTTTTTAACAGATTTTCTGAACTTTTGTTTTAAAATTTAAATCAAAGGTAAAACTAGTACTTAATCAAAGTTTAAAAAGTGAATTTAAGTTTGTTTTTGAATATAGTTGGAAATATTAAATTTTCATAATTTAAATTATTTAATAACTTAAAAGTGCTTAATGCTTAAGCATATTTAAAAGAGTCTAATGTAAAAATGAAAGTTAAATTGGTAAGAAAAGATTTAAAAATGAGGTCAGGTTCAATTTTGAAGGTTGTTCAAGATTTTAATCTGTACTAGCTACAGTTTTTAAAATCTTAGTTTCTTTAAAATTAAATCATGATTAACTAAGTCTAAGTAAAGGTTTAAGTATGATTCAAGTTGGAGTGTACAATTAGATTTTTGATAAAATAAAGTTTTATAATTTAAAATTTATTCAAATAAGTTTTAATTGTAATTAAACATGTGTGTTGAAAAAGGGGTTTTAAAATAAATTAGTTATAAAAGTTTATTGATGATAGATTGGTTTTTAATTAGAAAGTAACTTAAAAAGAAATGTTTGAATTTTACTTTAAGTTTTAGAATTTTTTTATATGCATTGACTCTTAAGTTGATTAAGTAGGAATAATTAATGATTGAAATTAATTAAACTAGTAATTATAGTGTAAAAGTAGTACTTAAAGTTAATTAATAAATTAATTAACTAATGTGTGATTCAGAACTATAGATTAGATTTTTAAATTAATAATGGTTAATTAACTTATAATTAATAATAATTAATATTAGTTGATTATGTTAGAAGGAAATAATTAAATACTTATTAATGAAGTTCAGATTATTATAATTAATATGATTGATTTTGTAATAAATTAATTAGATTAATTAATTAATTCAATAGTTTAAATGAAATTATTTATTCAGAAAGTAATTAAGAAATTAATTACTTATTAATTGTGTAAATTGATTTGAGTTATTTAATTTAGTTTAATTAACTGATATTTTGGAATTAAATTACTTAGAAAAGTAATTGAAGGATAATTACGGATGTAATTAATTGGGTGATGTTGTTAATGGAAGTAACTGAGAATATAATTACTTAAAATTAATCAAGAGATTAATTAAGCTTATTATTGAGAAGTAATTAATTACGAATGATTAATTACTGTATATATTAATCAAGCGGATTAATATTTGTGTTTAGAAGATGTGTATCCTTAATATAATTAACAAATGAAATGTAATTAGAAATCATTAACCATTAATAATTAATGATGGGAATTAGAGAAATTGATTTATTTGAGAAGAATAAATCAACAAGAAAATTTAATGGAAATAAATCGATATAAATGTAATTAATGGATTTATTCAAGATTAATTTCTGTACATAAATTAAAGGAAATTTCTGGAATGCAGTAAAGGATAGATGATTAATTTGAATACATAAGCAATGGGTAATAAGATTTAAATTAGGTAAACTAATATTAATTAATTTAAGAAATCATTTGATTATTTGGTATGTGTAATCACTTAGTGTAATTAATGGAGCATAATTACTCAGAATAGTAATTGGATGATCATTACTTGATGAAATTTATACAAGATGATTTGTAAATAAGGTAATTTGAGTAATTTATTTTGTAATTAATCAAAGGATTGATTTATGAAATTATTTAATCATGGATTGATTAATATGTAATTAAGAGTAGTTAATTACTGGTTTGTTATTAATCAAGGGGTGATTAATAATTGTGTTTATGTAAAGATTAATCACTTAATTAATTTAAATAAGTAATTGAATATAAATTGAAGATCATTAATTAATTAATGATGTAATTAAGAATTGTAAATTAAGGAATAATTAAATAAGGGAAGTAATTAAATGTTGATCTATTATGAATAATTTAGAATAATTCATTTTAGAAATTAATTAAAGACTAAATTATTTCTTGTAATTAGAGAATGATTAATTAATTTGATTAATGATTGTGAGAGCAGGATTTATGAAATGAGTAATTAATTTAATTTATTTTAAATTAATTAAGATGGAAGGAGTTAATTTAATTCATTTTAAATTAATTATAGCTTGTGATTCATAAATCATTATTGATGGATGATATTGATATTTCAGTGTTTGATTGTGATCTCAGGAATGAGATGGATAATGTCTATGTGATATGGATGTATGGTTTAAGTATGATAATATTTAGTTATCTGTTTGGATGATGATATTAATTATCTGTTTATGATGATGATGTGATTATCTATTATGAGATGTGAATTATCTATCTGTGCATATTGATGATATTGAATTCACTGTTAAGACTAAATAGACAACTTGGCCTTAAAAGACACGTTTTGGATTTCGATGAGACCGGGATCGGTTTTCCGCATTAGGAATATCCGAAAACCACATCGATTCCAAATTAACGATAGGTCGTGAATCTGAAGTGAAGATGAAGACTCAGAATGCAAGGGTTATCGTCGTTAACTCTGAGGGTGATTCCAAAATGAGTGTAACGAGATGATGCCTTCGGTTTCGTTCGAACCCGGAACGAACTTGTATGGATTGAATGCTTTCAACACATCGTCAGGAGGACGATGAGCATTCTAAGAAATATGTTCTATAAAGGTAATCGTAACCTCAAGCCTCATCAACCGGGAATGGCTAAAACAAGGGAGGTGCAGCAAGGTTAGGTGGGTCATGCCCAAGCGGGACGAGATATACCCTTGTCTAGATGTCCCTTTTATTCGGCTGTGTGGGCGGTTGGTCTGCAGCCAACTGCGGGGTTAACTTGTTCGGAACTGTTCAGTAAGGAATGGTTCCGGCCTTGTGTTGCAGGGGAGTTAGGGTGGCTCCTCGGTACTGTGATCTAGACCACGGACTGTGACGGGCGGTACCCCAGTAGCCCTGCCATTGTATGGGATCCAATTTCCAATAAGCGCCGTACGTTTTGATTGTGCCCAACTATGTTGAAATGTGAGATGTAAGCATTTCAGCTATTTCTGTATTTTACTTGAAAACCCTAGACACTATTATAATATCACTGGATTTCCTATAAAATGTTTTGGTTAGCATAAGGTAAAAACTTTTCCATGTTTATGTGTGGGAAGTCTTACGTGATACCTTTTGTTTTCAAAGGATTTTTCAAAGTTAAGCAACTTTAACCTGTTACTCATACCAGACCCATGTCTGACCCGAAGTTTATTTTTGTTTTTCATAAACTCTCGGGTACCAAAATTTTTACGGGTAGCCAAGAGATTCAGGTTTAGCTTTGACGAATTTTGGAGGAGCAATGGAGCAGGAGGCTTCAGCGTTATAGATATATATATAGTTCTGCTGTGTGGTATCTCTGTGATGTATTGTGTATTGAGTTGTATTAACTAGACAGGTGTTTATAACTATCTAGTATGTGATGTACTATATGTATCACTCTGATTGATGTTATATACTATGTAAATACTTATGTGATTATTATATTTTATTCGTTCCGCTATGAGATTCTGATGTTGTTGTTCTTTCTTCTCTATCTTTTCATTTTTCTCACCCTTTTCTTTCTTATTAACGATGCTTCTTCCTGGGAGTAGGAAGTGGGGTCGTTACAGTGGTATCAGAGCGCTAGGTTGAGTGAATACCTAGGCTCTTAAGTGATTTCTTTCCTGAGAGAGCGTATTTGTAATTTTTTTGGCAAGGCCGACGGTTTTAGAGTGGACCGACCACTTTTATTACGAACGTAATAAAGTTGAAGTACAGGAGAAAGGTAGAGACACCTTTGCTACTAAAAATGTAAGAAAAAATAACAGCACTGGAGTGTGACGAACATGTCACAGCTACAAAAATAAATAACCAGACTAGTTCTCCTCCGCAGAGGAAGAATCACCAACATTCTCTTCAACCCGGGTTTTATCACGAGAAAGACTCCCTCGAAGGCCAATGAAGGGGCTAAAACGAAGAGCAAGAGAGGGATCATAACAGCCAACATCAGCGGAGTAGAAAAAAGATCGATCCCAATCAGAAACAGCAAGAATATCGGAATTAATTCCAGAGTACATCCCATCCAAATCAAGCTCCAAAGAGTCTCCAGTAATTCTGTAGTAAAGGCATCGTAGGTCCAACAGATCATCAGATACATATTTAAAGTAGGATCCAGTCACAGGATTGAATCTCATCGCAGTAAGACGGTCAACCCAACAAAGCTCATCCTCGACCCAAATCACAAGAGGTGGAGAGGGGACAGGCGCAGCAGACAAAACAGAAGGGACAACAGCGGGTGCAAAAGACTCAGGCTGCACCAAGGGAGGAATTTGAACTGGGGCAGAAGTAACTTGAGGGGCTTTAGGAACCCATTTCCTAAGAGGAGGCCTAGGAAGAGGGATCTTTGGTGCAGCAGCAGAAACAGCATCCTTCTTGCAGGCAGAGACTACATGACCAAAAGAGTGACAAGAAGAACAGATGTCAGGGACCCAACCATAACGAACACGAACTTCCACCACGTAACCTACAGCTAGCTGGACAGGAATGGTGGTAGGAAGCAACCTCTGGGGAGAAATCTCTACTAGTGCCTTGGCATACACAAGCTTATCACGAGCAACAGTGTTAGAGTCAAAACAGATCAATTTACCAACATTGCAGGCAAGCCAATTCAAACCACGCAGGGGTTGAAGCGCTGAGGGGATATGGGAGAAATAAACCCAAACTGGGATAGACATAACTTGTTCACGAGCACTAGCTACTGTCGGAGACCAGGGAGTAGTTATGAAAGGCTGACCATCAAAGAAAGTGGGCTCCGACTCAAGAACACGGCATTGTTCCTCAGAGGAGGAGAACTGCAAATAGTACAAGGAATCAACTAGCTTAACTCTAAGACCACCCTGAAGTCTCCAGGCTCTACGGCAAACAGCAGCCACATCACGAAGACGATGACTAGGGTCTAAAAAAAAATCCAACAACATAACCAGACCAGAAATCAATACCTGCTTGGATTACACAGGGGGGTGGTATCATAACTCCATTTTCCTCAACGATATCAAAATCAATTGGTTCATAAACACCCGCGTTACGGGGCTTGGAAGTAAAAAGGGAAGTCCAGGGTCTAGGTAGAGCAGGACATGAGGCTGCAAAACGACACACATCTACAGCAGATGAGGCTACAGGAATGGAGCAATTAGTATCTGCAATCAAGTCACCAGCAGGAAGTCTTTCATTGTTCGCAGTAACAACATTGTCATTGACAATAGGCCTCACATTGTCACAGTCAGATTCAACATATAGGCATGCAGGGGGACCAGGGGATAATTCTTGGAGCACAGTGCCAACATTGTCTTTGGCAATAGGTCGAACAGTTGGTGTGCCGCTCACAGCACCGATCATGCCAGAAGCAAGCAAAGCTGCTGGTGCCACCGTACTAGCCACACAGACCGTTGCCATAGAATCCATACCAAGGAGACCCAAAACATTACAGGGATCAACATCGTCATTCACATTGGATCTAGAAATAGGGAGCAAGTTGGAATCACCTGGCTTAGGCGATGCTGAATTCATAGCAACAGGAACGTTTGCGCCCGAGCACAGACCACTCAAACATAGGCGGGGAGAAGGAGCTAGGTTAGCCCGATTGAGGGGAGGGAAATCGCTAGACGATTGGAGGTCAGGACGAGAGCAATCTTCAACTGCCATGGAGCTATAGCATCGGCCAGAGCGTGTAGATGAGGGGGATGGAAGACGCTGAGAGAGGGAAGGGGAAGAGGACATGAAGGGGACGGAAAAGGACGGGGAGACGCGATGCAGTTAATTTATTCTTATTAACTTACCTTCATCTTTTCTTAAAAATTAAATCAATTTGTTGGATTACCTGTTCGGGTTTTCTAACATAAGTATAAGAGTAGATTGAGTAGTGGTGTATGTAACACGACTACCTGTGGTTGGAAGTATATTTGACGAGACTGTAGACCTAATACCGTCTCGAGTAAATTTGTGGTGTAAGGATTTCACCTAATCTCTTGAGGAAATTGATAAGATTTTGGAGTCCATTTTGTTGTACAAGAGTGGATGAGTAGAAATTGGATTGTGTAAGTTGAGCAGAAGCTAGAATATTATCTTGGTAACTCAAGAAGTAGTAGTTGTGTGTTGAGATGCAATAGCGATGGATTGTTTCCGAAGAAGTTCTCAAAGATCTTTGGATAAGGAAGTGTGTCTGCATTAGTTTTGAGTTTGAGTTCAGCTGAATGTTGTGTTTGGCTTTGAGGCCTGAGTTTTCCGAGGAATTCTGGATTAAGAAATTTTTGGCATCAGCAGCAGAGTTGCGGCTCAGATTGTTCTACTGGCATGCGAGGAGGTCATCTGTCAGCAGTTCTTTAGAAGTGAAGTCCAGAAGCAGTTTTGTGAATCCATTTCTTCAATGGATTGGCTGAATAAGCTCAAGCTGTTCAGATTGGTAAGGAGAGTACAGTTTTCTTCGGATATTAGCCTGGGTTGATCGCAAAAGAGACTTGCGATAATTAAGTGTTCTCTGGGATGGTAGGAATTTTCCTGAATATCTTTGGAGAGATCGGTTGTTTGCCATAGCATCTGAGGAGTTGAGTTTGGTATCGACTGGATTTCAGAAGTAGTGTCGATGGTTCAGCCTAGTAATAGAATAGTTTCTAGAGAGAGGAATTGGTAAAAAAGCTCAGATTTTGGAGGAATTTCTGAGTTTTATTTTGGATCTGTTGAACCATATTTTTGTAATGTGTTGTCCAGTTTGTGCTTATGTGTATCATCAGCATTTTCATCTACCCTAGATCAGAGTTGTGCAGCGGAAGCAGTTGGGAATGCATCTGTTTTTCTTTTCGGGAAAAAGAGAAATTGTTTTCTACTAAGGATAGAAAAGGTTGAGTTCTCGGTTTTGGTTGGTTTTGAGGAAATTATTCTACCCGATTGTTTTTGGATTCGGATTGTTTTAGGAGTTATCAGCGAAGGTTGAGCTAATCAGTAAGTTGAAGGCAGCTTTGGATTGTCAGAAGTATTTGGTGAATAAGAGACGAAGGATTTGGATTTGGGAGTCGGAGATTTCATTTTGGATGGATTTTCTCTGATCCAAAGGAGTTCTACAGATTAGGAGTATAGACTGATTGGATTCTATAGATCGAGTATTCCAGTGTTATACTGGGAAACTCTAGGGAGCTCTATCCAGAATTTTATCTGGATAGTTTGCTTTGTTGATTGAGTAGATTGATTGTAATGATTGTTAGAATGTGATTGATATATGCTTATGGTTTAAAATTAATTAAAATCTTAAATATATATTATTAAATTACCTTTGCTTTTAAATTTCGGGGACGAAATTTTTTTAAGGGGGAAGGAATGTGACGACCCGGAATTTTCTAGCAATATCAATTTAATAATCTGCATTAAATATTAAATTGATTTGATATATTTTTATTAATTAAATTTGAATTGATACTTTTCTTTTAATAAATATTCAATTGATAAATTTTATCTGTTAGAAATTAATTGTTTGTTTTCTATTTATATATGTATATATTTGTATACATTGTAAATAGATGAATTTGTTTTAAAATTTAACTAATAAATTTTGTTTTAAATACTAATATATATTTTAGTGAATTAGAAATTGTGTTTTATTTAATATAAACTTTTCAAAGCTAAATAAATAAATAAATAAATAAATAAATAAATAGTTTGAAAACTTATTTTAACTTAAGTTTAAATTTAATTTACTAACAAAAAGATTTGTTTACTTTTCTTTTTAGTATAGTTTGATTTAAAATATGAATTTAAAATATATATGAGTTTTAAATATATTTTTGTCAATAAATACATTAACATACATAATAAAATATGCAGTTTATAATAAACAGATAATCTATTTTATCTATCATTTCAAAGTGATAAATATGTTTTTATAAAATAAATAAATTAAAATATGTATATAGAAATATAAGCCTACAAAATAAATTGGTTAAATTATAATAGCATAATAACTATAAAGTTCAATTAGTTTTCAAACAACAAACATAGAAATAAAAATAAAATATTCATAAATCTATAAATTAGAAGTTAACATACTGTATAAGTTAAATAAAAGTAAACATATAGGATACACTCATAGATTAAAGCTAAGTATAGATACATTTTAAATTTACAATCACAAGACAACAACAATTAATCTAGAAACAAATAAGTTGTTTGTAAACTATCAAAAATGAAACTGCAGTATATATATATATATGTATATGTTTCAAGCTTCAAGGCCACTTGTGTGATTGTTTAAAACAGAATGAAGATGTTAAGATATATATGTGTGCAGGCCAAACTAGGTAAGATAAGCTAAAGATAGTGACAAAATGAAGATATAAAAACTTATGTGTACAGGCTGAGATAAAAAAAAACAAACTGTATATATATATATATGTGAAGCTTGCTTAGGAAGATAGTATTAAATATCTTAAGCTAACAAACAAAAACTAATTAATGTAAAAATCTTTGTAGTACACTAAGTATTCATATCAGCCACCATGAAAAAATATCTCTGGAAACAAAACTGTACAGACAAGATTGTAGACTATATTGTCACTATTTTATGAAACATAATAATACACTGTCTAATATTACCTGTCTACATAAGCTCTGTGTATTTGTTTATAAATTAGCTTCATCTACATATTCAGTTCGAACTAGGTAACAATTAAAATTCATACAAACTAAAACATGAAAATGAAACTATTCCATACTTAAACAAAAATTCAAGAAGCAAAACAAAAGTGAAGTTTCAGCTGTTTTCATGCCTGCTTCAATAAAGTGCCTTTGTTCTTCTATATTATCTGTGAGTAACAACAACTTTTTAATAAATTTAAAGTATAAGATTGTTGTTTATATAGATGAATGCTTATGTTTATATCTTTATACATATGGATGTTCTGTGAATAATGAATAGCATTTGTGTGCAGGCTGTTAATCACATATGTTCTCTGTTCTGTGTTTTAAACATAAGATTTTGGTTTAAAGAATCATTTACAATTGATTTACTCGATATTTAAATTTAGTATTAAAACAAAAGTTGTCTGTTACTAGGTAAATTAAGTTTTAAAAATTTATTCAAGCCTAAACAGTTTAACAACATCTATGGAAATTAAGAAAAACTGAACTAAACTACAAATTAGTCAAATTTCGAATTGCTAAATTTACAAATTCAGGTATACAAAGTAAATCAGTGAACCATAACATGATTTTTAAAGGATAAATCATAATTTTTAGCGGTGTTTTAGGAGAGCAGTTAGTGTTTTAATGTTTTGGGTATTTAGGTTTGCCATGGTCGATCAAGTGGATATGGGGGGTTGAGCTTCGGTCTGGAGGTAGAGGACTGTGCCGTGGTGTTAGGAAAAATAGGGGATGGCGGCGCAAATGGTGGTGGAAGCGTCGGTGGGGGTTTCAAGTGTTGAAACCTAATTTCACTGCACTTGGAGTTTGGGATCACCGTGGCTAGTATAGGCGACCGAGTGTCGCGTGTTTTTGCAGGGAGGTAGGGGAGAGATGGTCGAAGGAGTAGCCGGAGTTTGGTGGCCTCCGGTGGTGGGACCGCCGCGTGCGTGCCGTTGACAGGTATGGAGGGGTGAATGGGTTAGTGTTTTCCAGGTTTTGAGTTGTGTTCCTCTATTTGTTTTGCGCGCATAGAAGAACTCGAAGCAGCTTGAGTTTTTACTCGGGGAAACTCGCGTATAACTCGAAGTAACTTAAGGGTGCTCAGTTGTAGTTGTACAGTTTTATACTGTATCATGTTTTTAACAGATTTTCTGAACTTTTGTTTTAAAATTTAAATCAAAGGTAAAACTAGTACTTAATCAAAGTTTAAAAAGTGAATTTAAGTTTGTTTTTGAATATAGTTGGAAATATTAAATTTTCATAATTTAAATTATTTAATAACTTAAAAGTGCTTAATGCTTAAGCATATTTAAAAGAGTCTAATGTAAAAATGAAAGTTAAATTGGTAAGAAAAGATTTAAAAATGAGGTCAGGTTCAATTTTGAAGGTTGTTCAAGATTTTAATCTGTACTAGCTACAGTTTTTAAAATCTTAGTTTCTTTAAAATTAAATCATGATTAACTAAGTCTAAGTAAAGGTTTAAGTATGATTCAAGTTGGAGTGTACAATTAGATTTTTGATAAAATAAAGTTTTATAATTTAAAATTTATTCAAATAAGTTTTAATTGTAATTAAACATGTGTGTTGAAAAAGGGGTTTTAAAATAAATTAGTTATAAAAGTTTATTGATGATAGATTGGTTTTTAATTAGAAAGTAACTTAAAAAGAAATGTTTGAATTTTACTTTAAGTTTTAGAATTTTTTTATATGCATTGACTCTTAAGTTGATTAAGTAGGAATAATTAATGATTGAAATTAATTAAACTAGTAATTATAGTGTAAAAGTAGTACTTAAAGTTAATTAATAAATTAATTAACTAATGTGTGATTCAGAACTATAGATTAGATTTTTAAATTAATAATGGTTAATTAACTTATAATTAATAATAATTAATATTAGTTGATTATGTTAGAAGGAAATAATTAAATACTTATTAATGAAGTTCAGATTATTATAATTAATATGATTGATTTTGTAATAAATTAATTAGATTAATTAATTAATTCAATAGTTTAAATGAAATTATTTATTCAGAAAGTAATTAAGAAATTAATTACTTATTAATTGTGTAAATTGATTTGAGTTATTTAATTTAGTTTAATTAACTGATATTTTGGAATTAAATTACTTAGAAAAGTAATTGAAGGATAATTACGGATGTAATTAATTGGGTGATGTTGTTAATGGAAGTAACTGAGAATATAATTACTTAAAATTAATCAAGAGATTAATTAAGCTTATTATTGAGAAGTAATTAATTACGAATGATTAATTACTGTATATATTAATCAAGCGGATTAATATTTGTGTTTAGAAGATGTGTATCCTTAATATAATTAACAAATGAAATGTAATTAGAAATCATTAACCATTAATAATTAATGATGGGAATTAGAGAAATTGATTTATTTGAGAAGAATAAATCAACAAGAAAATTTAATGGAAATAAATCGATATAAATGTAATTAATGGATTTATTCAAGATTAATTTCTGTACATAAATTAAAGGAAATTTCTGGAATGCAGTAAAGGATAGATGATTAATTTGAATACATAAGCAATGGGTAATAAGATTTAAATTAGGTAAATTAATATTAATTAATTTAAGAATTCATTTGATGATTTGGTATGTGTAATCACTTAGTGTAATTAATGGAGCATAATTACTCAGAATAGTAATTGGATGATCATTACTTGATGAAATTTATACAAGATGATTTGTAAATAAGGTAATTTGAGTAATTTCTTTTGTAATTAATCAAAGGATTGATTTATGAAATTAATTAATCATGGATTGATTAATATGTAATTAAGAGTAGTTAATTACTGGTTTGTTATTAATCAAGGGGTGATTAATAATTGTGTTTGTGTTAAGATTAATCACTTAATTAATTTAAATAAGTAATTGAATATAAATTGAAGATCATTAATTAATTAATGATGTAATTAAGAATTGTAAATTAAGGAATAATTAAATAAGGGAAGTAATTAAATGTTGATCTATTATGAATAATTTAGAATAATTCATTTTAGAAATTAATTAAAGACTAAATTATTTCTTGTAATTAGAGAATGATTAATTAATTTGATTAATGATTGTGAGAGCAGGATTTATGAAATGAGTAATTAATTTAATGTATTTTAAATTAATTAAGATGGAAGGAGTTAATTTAATTCATTTTAAATTAATTATAGCTTGTGATTCATAAATCATTACTCATGGATGATATTGATATTTCATTGTTTGATTGTGATCTCAGGAATGAGATGGATAATGTCTATGTGATATGGATGTATGGTTTAAGTATGATAATATTTAATTATCTGTTTGGATGATGATATTAATTATCTGTTTATGATGATGATGTGATTATCTATTATGAGATGTGAATTATCTATCTGTGCATATTGATGATATTGAATTCACTGTTAAGACTAAATAGACAACTTGGCCTTAAAAGACACGTTTTGGATTTCGATGAGACCGGGATCGGTTTTCCGCATTAGGAATATCCGAACACCACATCGATTCCAAATTAATGATAGGTCGTGAATCTGAAGTGAAGATGAAGACTCAGAATGCAAGGGTTATCGTCGTTAACTCTGAGGGTGATTCCAAAATGAGTGTAACGAGATGATGCCTTCGGTTTCGTTCGAACCCGGAACGAACTTGTATGGATTGAATGCTTTCAACACATCGTCAGGCGGATGATGAACATTCTAAGAAATATGTTATATAAAGGTAATCGTAACCTCAAGCCTCATCAACCGGGAATGGCTAAAACAGGGGAGGTGCAGCAAGGTTAGGCAGGTCATGCCCAAGCAGGACGAGGTATACCCCTGTCTAGATGTCCCTTTTATTCGGCTGTGTGGGCGGTTGTTCTGCAGCCAACTGCTGGGTTATCTTGTTCGGGACTGTTCAGTAAGGAATGGTTCCGGCCTTGTGTTGCAGGGGAGTTAGGGTGGCTCCTCGGTACTGTGATCTAGACCACGTACTGTGACGGGCGGTACCCCAATAGCCCTGCCATTGTATGGGATCCAATTTCCAATAAGCGGCGTACGTTTTGATTATGCCCAACTATGTTGAAATGTGAGATGTAAGCATTTCAGCTATTTCTGTATTTTACTTGAAAACCCTAGACACTATTATAATATCACTGGATTTCCTATAAAATGTTTTGGTTAGCGTAAGGTAAAAACTTTTCCATGTTTATGTGTGGGAAGTCTTACGTGATACCTTTTGTTTTCAAAGGATTTTTCAAAGTTAAGCAACTTTAACCTGTTACTCATACCAGACCCATGTCTGACCCGAAGTTTATTTTTGTTTTTCATAAACTCTCGGGCACCCAAATTTTTACGGGTAGCCAAGAGATTCAGGTTTAGCTTTGACGAATTTTGGAGGAGCAATGGAGCAGGAGGCTTCAGCGTTATAGATATATATACTTCCGTTGTGTGGTATCTCTGTGATGTATTGTGTATTGAGTTGTATTAACTAGACAGGTGTTTATAACTGTCTAGTATGTGATGTACTATATGTATCACTCTGATTGATGTTATATACTTTGTAAATACTTATGTGATTATTATATTTTATTCGTTCCGCTGTGAGATTCTGATGTTGTTGTTCTTTCTTCTCTATCTTTTCTATTTTCTCACCCTTTTCTTTCTTATTAACGATGCTTCTTCCTGGGAGTAGGAAGTGGGGACGTTACATCAAGCATTTCAATCTTAATGTTTCAAGCTAGACAAGTTTCAAAAAATCAAAACAATAATATGCAGTTTTCAAATTTTCAAAAGGGTTTCAGTTTCAATCAAGTTCAAGCTATCGGCATTTTTAAAATGGTGAGTAAACATTTAAATTTAAAACTTAAGTAGGGAAGTAATTGTTGCTTGAGTAATTGCTGTGATGATGTTGCCTGCATGTATATATAGAAGTATAAAATCTGTGAATATGAATGCATTTGAATATGCATGTCTGATGTCTGTGCTTCTTTGTTCTTTTTAGATTACAGAGATTTTAAAGTGAAACAAATTTGAAAACTTCCCATCTAATCTCTTTGAAGCTTTGAGTTTCAAACAAATCATTTTCGTTTAAACACCATCTAGATTTTGATAACAAGTTTAAGTATTTTAAGTTTGGAAATTTCCTGTAAATAAGAAAATATAGTTGAAAACTTAAATAATGTGATAAATCAAATGTTGTATTATATTGATTCAAGCATATATCTCGAATCATCTTTGAAAGTTATGATATTTAAAACAAAAATCCAAAATTTAAATATTGAATTGAATGTAAATTTTAAGATTGTCTGGAAAATGGGTTTTGGGTCATTTTTGGAGGTTGGAGCATTTGGGGGTGGTCGGGAATATTGTTGGAGGTGGAGGAGGTAATGGGGGTTCAGGCAAAAATGCTAGGAGGGTTTATCACCTCCTGTGGCGTCGACGGTGGTCGAGCAAAGTTTTTAACCCTAGCCTCTGTCTAGTTTGGATTTTGGGTCACCACATGGGCTCTGTTGGATCGAGTTGCCTGATACTTAAGGAAATGGTGGCATGGAGGCAATGCAAGGCATGGCCGAAGTTGTTATGACTCCGATGATCGGAATCGAGGGTTCGAGTAATCTTTCGTGATGGCGGTTTTGGGTTTCGTTCATCTGAGTTGCTCGATTTCAACTCGAGGCTCGTGATTATGTTTTGGTGGTTGATACTAGTTACTGCGACGTAGGGTGAAGTGCCGGAGGGTGTGGCGACGGTCGGAGGTGGCTCCGGCAACGTTGCATGTGCACGTTGATGCTCTGGTGTCAGCTGTTTTGGCTGGTGGGTTGCTCGAAGTAGGGGTCGGGTTTTGGTGTAAGTAGCTCAAGTGTAAAATCGAAGTAGCTAAGGGTGATAGCCTGTAGTTTTAAAACTTAAAATTTAATCAAAGTTTTTTATAAAAAAAATGGGAAGAAGAGAAAATTCGGATTTGACCCGAGTAAGCTTCGGGTTCGACACGTAGCAGAAAACGTTAAACAGTTTAAAAGGTTTTAAAACTTGTTTTTTTGAAATTTAAAAATTTAAATTAGTTTAAACCTTTTTATGTAAACTCTTTATATCTAATAAATTTTTTCATAAACATTTTGATTAAGAAATTTTGAAGTTTTGATAAATTTAAATTTTGTTAAGTAAATTTAAATTGATATTTAAAATTGAGTTATGAAAGTAATTTTAAAAAGTTTAATATAAAAGACAAGTTTTAAATTCAAATTTAAAATAGTTTCTAAAAACTATTAATTGATAAGTGTTTAAGTTATTTTAAAAGTTTTGTTTTGATAACTTTAATTTATTAAGATAAATGATTATTTATATAAAAACTTAATTAATGGTTAATTAAGTAAAGATAATTTTAAGATAAATGGTGTAATTATGTTTATGTTAAATAAGGCATTAATAAGATAATGTTTTATCTTAATTAAGAATTTAATGTCTTGATATTAATGGAAATAATTTAAGGAACTTAAGTATAATTAATTAGTTTAATTAATTATAAAGGATTAATTAAGAATTAATTAAGGGCAATTAATTTACTTGATATAATAAATGGTTAAGGATTAAAGGTTTATTAATTTAAGGATTATTTAAAATTATAATTAAATATCATTAATTAGATAATTAAAGATTATTAATTAATGATTAGAGATTAATTAATTAAGTAATTAAGTGTAATTAGGACTTAGTTAATCAAGTGATTAAGATTTATTAATTAAGTGATTAATGAGTAGTTATTTAAGTAATTAAAGGTTACTTAACTAGTAATTAAGCAAATTTGTAATTAAGTTTTGTTAATTAATAATTAAGGTATTATTAATTAATAATTATGGTTTTATTAATTAATAATTAAAGGATAATTAATATGTAATTAAGGATAAATTAAGAAGTTGTTAAATGATAATTAATTGATTAACCAATGGTGATTAAGGATTAATCAAATGATAATTAAGGATTCGTTAACTGATAATTAAGGGTTAATCAACTAGTGATTAAGGAGTAATTAATCTGTAATTAAATTATTAATTAATAATTAGGTTTATTAATTAATAATTAAGAGATATTTAATTAGTTAATGAATGATTAGTTAATTAATTAATTATAAAAGTAATATGGATTAATTAATTTGTATTAAGAGATATTGATTAATAATTAAGGTTATTAATCAATAGTTAATGGATAATTAGTCAGTTAATTAAAGGTTAATTAATTGATTATAAAGTAATTAAGGTTGATTACTTTGTGCTGGAAGAGATTAATTAATAATCAAGGTTTATTAATTGATAATTAAAGGATAATTAATTTGTGATTAGAGACTAATTAATTGATTGATAAGGTAATCAATGAGTGATTAATTAATTAAAGGTTAGTAATTAATTAATGATTGTATGAGCAGGGTTAAGTGATTAATTATTAAGGAATTAATTTAATTTAAGTAATTAAATTTGTTATGATATGAATTGATAATGCTTTCTTATGGATGATTGTTTGTTGAATGTCTAAATTGAATGATATCTATTGGATGATATGCTATGACAATCTATGATATGATATTGGTTATATCAATGATAAATGTGTGATATTTATCTGCGTTAATGCTATGTGAATTCAAGTATTGAATTGAATTAAATTGTTTGAAATTTTTAAACAACTTGGCGTTGAAGATACGTTTGGATTTCGATGAGACCGGGATCAGATATCATATATGATTTTTTGAAAACCACATCGATCCAAGTTAAACGTTAGGTCGTGGATCCAAGTAAAGATCAAGTTGAAGACTCGAAGTGCAAGAACTATCTATCGTAAAACTCTGAGGGTGATTCCAATAAGAGTATAACGGAGATAGTACTTTCAGGTTTGAGATGGAGATTTCAGACTGCTAGGGTTATTGTCGTTAACTCTGTGGGTGATTCCAAAATAAGTGTAACGAAATAATGCCTTCGGTTTCGTTCGAACCCGGAACGAGCTTTTATGGATTGAATGCTTCCAGCACATCGTCAGGTGGACGATGAGCATTCTAAGATAGATGTGTCTATAAAGGTAATTATAGCCTTAACCCTCATCAACCGGGAATGGTTAAAACAAGGGAGATGCGGCAAGGCTAAGTAGGTCATGCCCAAGTAGGACGAGATTTACCCCTGTCTAAATGTCCCTTTTTATTCGGTTGTGTGGGCGGTTGGTAGCTACAATCACGGGGTTGTCTTGTTCGAAACTGTTCAGTAAGGAATGGTTCCGGCTTTGTGTTGCAGGGGATTGGGAGTGATCCTCAGTACGGTGATATAGGCCCCGTACTGTGACAAACGATGCCCCAGTTGCCCTGCCATTGATGGAAACCCATTCTTCCTATGAGCCCTTACGGTTTTGATTGTATTACCTACTTTTGTGGCTATTAGCTGGAACTTAATGAATGTAACAATTTCGGCTATTTTCTACTTATTTGGACACCTTAGACCCTATTATAATATCACTGGATTTCCTATCAAATGTTTTGGTTAGCGTAAGGTAAAAACGTACCCATGTTTATATGTGGGAAGTCTTACGTGATACCTTTTGTTTTTAAAGGTTTTTCAAAGTTAAGCAACTTTAACCCATTTACTCACACCAGACTCATGTATGACCCGGAGTTTATTCTATTTTTCTTAAACTCTCGGGTACTCAAATTTTTACAAGTAGCCATGGGATTCAGGTCTGCTTTGACGAATTCTGGAGGAGAGATGGAGTAGGAGGCTTCAGCGTTTGTAGATATAGTGTTTCCGCTGTGTTATATCTCTGTGATGATATATGTATTGTATTAGAGTTGTTTAATAGACAGACTTTTATAACTTTCTATTTTGTGTTGTTGTATCTGTGTAACTCTGATATGTAATTGACTATGTAATACTTAGGTTATATATTATATTTTGTTCCGTTCCGCTATGAGATTCTAATATTGTTGAGTTCTTTCTTCTATCTATTCTATTTCTACCTCTTTCTTTCTTGCTTAATAATGATGTGTCTTTATGTGAAATGAAAGGCGGGTCGTTTCAGAAGAATTCAAAAAATATATACGAACGAATTTATAAGACTTATCCTATTTAACTGTTAACATCATCGGCAGATAGTTCATTGAGTTCAAGCAAGCTAGTCAGCATAGCAAATGGCATAAATCACATACCATTAAAATCGAACTCGATCGAGAAGCAGCAAAAGCTAAGCAACGAACAATCGATTAATAGAGCAACGCGAAAACATCATTTGATTGATCTACTAAATTCGACGGGTTCTAATTTATCAAAAGCCCTAGTTTTTTAGCAAAGCAAAAGAGGAACGAACGCCATGTTTTCAAAAGGAAATAGATACCAGGCCGAAGAAATAAAAAGGAGAAGAGGGACATTTTTTTATCACCTAATTTACTTATTGGGGCGGCATTTTATAATCTCTTTTGGGCTTTAACTTTAAACATTAAGGTTTTGAATTTTTAATCGTTTTTAATTTGTATTTTCTTTTTTAAACTTTTGTAATTTCTAGTCGTGTGACTAGGGGATGAACTACGGTGGTGCAGTTCGAGAATTCACAACTCAGTGGTTGAATTGTGGCAGGATTTTGAGCGTAGAGTTAGGTTAGTCGGTAGCGGATGTCATGAGTTTACGTGTGTAAGTGTCTGACTACTTAATTTCTAGTCGAAACCTTGGGGGAAGCACGTAGGCAGGGTTTTGCCGAAGCTGGCTAAATCTGCGTATTCTATTTTCTGCTTTTAATATTCTGTTTTATCTGTGCTGCTATGATTCTACGATATCTGTGTTCCAATTATTTTATATAAACTTCCGCAATAATTTTTATAATTAATTGTATCATTTTATTCACCCCCCTCTAGGGTGAAATCGATCCTACAGTTGTTGTGTTAGAAACCATATCTTGCCGATGACAGCAAGAGCATTGATAGTGAAAATTCATAGAGGTATTGTTGTCAACGGTGAAAATTACATATATGAGCTAGGACCAGTATCATCCTTTATTGAACACTATTTTGTAGCCCTGATATCAACCATGAGTTTCTATTTAAATATACAAATGGTGCTAAATAAAGGGTGACATTGATCATAGCTCTATACACAAACACTATCAATACTTGTAATACATTTGTTGTCACACTTTTTTGATGTAGACGTAAAATAATAAAAATTCCCCTGCACTTTATATATGATGTCTTGAGTTCAAATCTCCCACTTGACAATATCCCTTTACATTTTTTATGAGGTCCCAGATGTTGAATTTGGCAACACTGTATAGAGAATTGAAGTGGTTAGAAGTCGCTAGGTGATGGAGAAGACGGTTCATAAGTCAGAGCTCGGAGGAGGAAGATATGGCGATGAAGGTGGAGTGTTCTGGTCAACATTAGGTGACGGACGTCTGCCATAAAGTGATGGACGTCTGTGATAGCAGAATTTGAAATCTGAGGCTTGAGACAGACATCTATGGTTTCATTAAATGCTTTCCTGAAACTTACGACAGACCTCTGTGATGACTTTCAGCCTATTTTCAGCTCGGCTAGTTTTGTGATGATTTGTGAAGGTTCAAGGAGCATTTCGGGAATATGCCAAGGAAAGATCTTCCCTTGTATATGCTATTTTCTGATTAGAGACTGGTGAGACTGCAAGGTTTTAATCAAGGTTTATCCTCCATTACGTAGGGTTTAGCAAAACCTAGTTTTGTTTTCAATTCTTCCTCCACAAATCTATTTTATATGAATATTGATTATTGTAATCAATCTCCTCTACCCTTCTCATTGGTATTAATAAAGGCTCTCTCTCAAAGTGGATGTACACTAACACGACATAAATTAGTGTAATTTATGCTATCGTTATTGCTTCATTTTTCTATTACTTGTTTTGGTGATTGCGATTACTTTTGGATTGGACTAAGATAGTGATTGGTTGTTTCTTGCTACGATCTCATTTTTTGCTTTGCTTTAGGGTTTTGATTTGAGTGGCCTCGAGCTAGAATTCCCATAACACCATGTTTAAATCCCTCTAATAAAAAAATTGTGTTTTTATTTTTATAATGTCACCAGTAAAAAACTATTTTTTAAGCGTTTTTAATTTATTTATGTTATAATTCTAGTATAAAAATAATCTTAGCATCATAAAATACTTCTTTTTGAATATACACTCTTTACCGTTTATTTTTACATATTTGTATATGATATTTCATTTTTTTAACTCTCTACCTTCATCTTATACGACAAAGATTTTTTTAACATGTATTCTTCCTGGCTTTCTTTTATAAAGATAAATTAATATTTTATTCATTTCAATCGACATCTTCACAAACAATATTTTTCTCATTAGAAACCATTCACGTTTAATTAATCTTTTAGATTTTAATTCTTGAAGTAGACTTTTAAAATTTTAATATCACATGTAGGTTACTTGAGCTTAAACTTTTTAAAATCATTAACTTGAATAATTTTTTAGGTTACTTTTGTTAGAAATTTTTGAAAGTTTCTAATGTTCAAGTCAGTCAATAACTACTATTGTTTAGGAGCTTACGTCAGCATTTGACATTTTCTCAAGATAATTTTCATGATCTTAAATATGTTTAAAGATGTGAAGCTGTAAATTTTCTTTTATTTCTGTTGTTTTGTAAGGCTTTATAAGCCAAGTTAATTTCAGCTAATAAAGCTTTAAGCTTTTATTCTCTATAAATTGCGTGAGAGCTTCCACTTGAAGTTTATTCTAATCATTAACATTTGGCATCAGAGCCGCTTTTTGGTCCGTGGTTCAACATTCCAACGGAATTCCAGTTATTCCGGTGATTCCGTTCTGGTTCCGCTCATAACTAGAACGAAATTCGGTCAAAATTTCTGATTTGCTTTTCAAATATTAAAAAAAACTTATAAAAAGTTAAAAAATATAACAAACATATAGTAGTTAAAAAAAGAAAAGAAATTTATCGGGATAATAAATAAATGGAGAAGAAATCATGTAGTTTTCTAAAAAATTATTATGCTTTTGTTAATTTACATCGAACCATAATAAAAAAATTCAAAATTTCCGAAATTGATCAAAGTTTTAAAATCTCAAACAAACAATACAGGATCATACACAATGGTTTTAATTAAAGTGGGTATTTTATATGTAATGTAAAAATGTACATTAAAATTATGACATTATTGGATATTCATTGACGTATATAGCAAATTAAAGCAAAAAATGTACAGGAACTAGAAAACTGGAATTAAAGCGGAATTTTCAGAATTTCCAAAATCGAACTGGAAATTTTAAAATTACCAATGACTAGAATGAAAACGGGAAAAAAAAATTTGAACCTTAATTTGGTCTGACTATGAGAGACCAAGGAAAAGTGAAAGCAAAAGAGGTGTCTACAACAGAAGGAAAGCTTGTGCAACCTGCCATTCCCAAAATTGATGGTTACTACGATCATTGGGCAATGATGATGGAAAATCTTCTTCAGACCAAGAGGTTATGAAACACGGTGGAACGAGTCGCGAAGTTAAAGGATGAATTCGAACCAACAAAGGCTTAGGGTAAGACGAGAGAGGACCAAAGAGAAAAGTCACAAAGCCAAGAACTGTTGATCGCACAATACTAGAGACCGTAGTCAATAAGGAGGCTAAGAGTATATGTGGAATATGAAGTAGAAAAACCAAGGAAATACGAGGGTGAAGAGGGCTCAACTACAAAGATTGAGGAGAGAATTTGAAGTGTTGCACATGAGGGAAGGTGAAAAGTAGATGAGTATTTTGCTCGTACACTTACAATCGCCAACAAGATGAATTCTCACGGAGAGAAAATGAAGGCAGTAGTGATAATAGAGAAAATACCGAGGAGCACGACGAGTAGATTTGATTATGTTGTGTGCTCATTTGAGGAAAGCAGACCTTGATATGCTGACAACAGATGAACTACAAAGCAACTTTTTGGTGCATAAGCAAAGGATGAATGGCCTTAAGACGAAGAGAAGGCATTGAAGATTACGTTTGATGATAGATTTGAAGTAAGAGGCTTTGAGGCAAGAGGAAAGGGAAGAGGTACATTTAGATAAAGAGGTAGAGGTCAAGGAAGACAAGGGTTGAAGAAAACATTAATCGAATGTTACAAATGCCTTAAGTTAGGGAATTTACAATACAAATATCCAAGCTAGAATAAATGAGTCAATTATGTCGAAGTAGTAGAAGAAGAAGAGATGTTATTAATGTCATACGTGGAGCTTAACAACGCAAAATGTGAAGATGTTTAGTTTCTTGATTCTGGGTGCTCTAATTATATGTCCAGTAGTAAACGATAGTTTAGAAATATTGTTGAGGAGTTTAGACACTCTTTGAAGCTGGGCAATGACACAAGAATGGTTATGATGGGAAGAGGAAATGTCAAGTTGAAAGTAGAAGGAATAGTTCAGGTTGTATGTAATGTTTTGTATATTCCAGATTTGAAAAACAATATACTAAGCCTTGGTCAGCTACAAGAGAAGGGCCAAGCTATCTTAATATAGGATGGAGCATGTAAATGTATCACTCTAGATGAGGGCTTATCATGAAGGCCAAACTTCTTACATTAGAATGTTCACTTTGTTGGCATCCGCAAGCATGCTAACTCCAGCTTATCTCAAGGTAGATACTGATGATGTTAGTGATCTTTGGCATCGATGTTATGACCACCTTAGTCACAAGAACCTAAAAGCATTAGTAAATAAGAAATTGGTTATATGTCTCTCAAAATTGAAAGCCTCGAGCAATCTATGTTCAACTGCATATGGTAAGGAAGCAACATCGTGAAACCATCCCAAAAAGGAGTCATTGGAGAGCTGCAAGACAATTCCAACTTGTGCAGGCTGATACTTATGGCATTATAACTCCAACTTCAAATGGAAACAAAAGGTATATCTTGACTTTTATTGATGATTTTAGTCGAAAATTTTGGGTATATTTCTTAGCTCAAAAATCTAAAGAATTTACTATGTTCAAATATTATTAAAAATCATGTGGAAAAAGAAATTAGCTTGTCTTTGTATAGTTTGAGAATAGATTGAGGTGGTGAATTTACCTCAAAAAACTTCAATGAGTTTTGCAAGACTCGTGGCATAAGACGTCAGTCAACTGCAGCATACACACCCCAACAGAATGCAGTGGTGGAACATAAAAATCACACCATAATGAACAAGGTTTGGTGTGTTTCAGCCAACAAGCAAATGCCAAAGACCTTCTGACCAGAAGCAGTGAGATGGACAGTCTATGTTCTTAATAGGAGTACCACTATAGCTGTGAAAGACAAAACACCCGAAGCATGTTGGACTGGAGCTAATCAAATGTGGATGACTTCAGAGTATTTGGTTGCATAGGCAATGCTCATATGTCGGATCCAAAGAGTGCGAAGTTAGATGGTAAAAGTCACAAATGTGTGTTGCTTGGCATGAGTGAAGGATCAAAGGCTTACAAACTCTTCAACCCTATAAACAAGAATAAGAAAAGATATGCAGCTTGATGAAGACTAGAGATGGAATGGGGGGAGGAGTGAAGAAGTGAAACATTGTTCTTGAGTTAGGAGATAGTGCTAAAGAGCCTAGTGATCTTGGTGGTACTGATGAGGAAGAAGCAGAAATAAACTCATCATCTAGTAAATCTAGTGAAAAATGTTCACCAAGTCCAAATGAAGGAAGGACAAGAAGACCACCTCCATGAATGCATGATTATGTAAGCGGTGAAGGGTTATTTGAGGACGAGGAGTGCAGAATTTGGCTATGTTCATCTCTTATGAGGAACTTGCAAATTATGAAGAGGCTACAAGAAGTGAGAAATGAAGAGAAAAAATGGATCTGAAAATAGATGCCATATTCAAAAAATGATACTTGAAAGCTAGTTGAACTGCCAAAGGAAGATAACTGGAGTAAAGTGGGTGTAAAACACTAAAATGAACAAGAATAGAGAAATTTATAAATGCAAGGCTCATTCAATTGCAAAGGGATATGCTCATGAATATTGTATCGATTACAATCAAGTATTTGCGCCCATTTCTTGTTGGGATACTTGTAGCAACCCACCTTTTTAGACGGTTTAAATTGACAATAAAGCACACGTTTCAGCTCAAACCATTCAAAAGGGAGGATAGTTAATGGGCTAAATAAGAAAATAGAAGAAAAGAAGGAAAACAAAACACATAAGCTCACAACGGAATGACAAAATATAATAATCAAATAAACAGTTCATGAGGCTGTTCTATAATATACATTTGATTACATAATTTTTTTACAATACAATCAGAGTTATACATACAACAAGTAAAATAGGATAATGAAGCGGAACAACATGATGTAGTGAAATATATATATATATATATGTATAGTATACAAATCTCTATCTTCGTCCTCCAGAAATAAAGTCTTCAATACTAAAATGCTCAGGATGACCCGAGCATAATGAAAGACAAAACACTCGAGCCATAACTAAAAGATCTTATGTAAATTAAATCAATATGAAATAAATATGAGTATAACGGCTTCAGAGATGTTTGCGGGATTTAACGTCTCCTATCTAGTATATAACTGCGCATGCAATAACTTAAGAGATGTTCGGGATTTCCATTTCCTAAGGATCCGTTAAACTATTTATATGTAGTTATATATACTATATATGATGTCTATTAGTAAAGTATTAAAATAGCATAAATGCGTTACCCATAACCCCCTTAACACATTTTATAAATGTCGTAGTCTATACAGTACTGTACATTCCACCAAACTAGTGGGCCATCAGGGAGCACTCGATAGGTATGACACAAACAAAAATCGTAATGGCTCGATAAGGCATATGACAGGGCACACGAGGCTATACCCATGGTAGGATTCTACTGGATTTCTGAACTAGGCTGGTGGTAACGCATAGCAGCTACTACCACCCACCTCGAACAGCACTTCCATAATCAAATCGCGGGTGGCCATCAATCAATCACAAAGTAACATATATGGTATCGAAGAAGCGTGTCTGATAGGAGGAGTGACCTCACTTGGCCTAGTTATGGCTCCTGATTTTAGTCACATCAAGTTGACCCAAGGGGGTCAGGGCTGCGTTCTTACCTCATACCAGAAGCGTTCGCCAAACCATACTATTTCATTCTGGAATCCCCATCACGTGAACAGTTGTTAAAGTGGTTTCGAAATTGGCAAAGAGTATGACAATATTCGTCCCCGGTCTCTTTAACAAGCAATCGTTATATTTTTCACACCGTGGTTATTTTATAAAACATTTTTAATAATAAATCCAGAAAACAGTTCATACCTCCATATCAAAATATCCATATACTTATTCCAAAAGTATAAATATATTTATAAATACCGAGGAAGATTTCTTTAACCCAATTTTGAAAATAATTTATAAATCTCTCTTAAACCATTTACAAATTATTTATATGCTTTAAAACCATTTACAAAACTATTTATAAATTCCAAAACAGTTTATCACTCTTCTTCTTTTCATAAACTTCTACGCAAATTCCTTTAAAACGCTTCTAAATCCCTTTATACAAGTTCTTTTATAAAACCCTACGTAAATCCTTTAAAACTTTTATAAGCTCCTTTATAAAACCAACATAAATTCCTTTATAAAATATTTTATAAAAATCCTTTTATAAAATCCAATATAAAATCTCTTATAAAACTTTTATAAATTCCTTACAAAACCTTTATAAAATCCTTGAATCTTTTACAAAAATATTTTATCTATTAGAGTTATTATAAAAGTCTATTTTTATTATCTTAAATCAAAACTATATTTATTATATTAAATTAAATTTAATATATATATATATATATATATATATTAATACTATATTAAATATTTTATTAAATTAAATTTTAAACTATTAAAAAAAGTATTTTTTAGAAATAAATAAAATTATAAGTTAAAATCTTAAATTTACATTTAAAGCCATATATAAACTTATAATTTGAAACCTTTAAAAACATATAAAATACATTATTTTCCAATTATAAAATTTAAATAAAATCATTAAATTAGCTTTAAAATAAAATTATAAATCAAACATACTTTATCATTTAGAAAAGAACTTAAAACCGACCAACGGTTTCTGTATATAATTTTCTACCATTTGTTCAAGTGATTGGGTATGTGTCATTTCAACCCAAATCAGTTAAATTTCCGAGTATATATCATTTCAACCCTTATCTCGAATCAACTATTTCCAAATCAATAAATTCGCTCGGGTTTATCGTTTTAACCCATAATGATTTTTTCTAATCTAAAAGATCATTCGGGCATGTATCATTTCAATCCATAGTGATAGTAGGGATATAAACATCCAATCATCCAAAATGTCAGCAAATAAACATCCATCATAATTAACATCCAAATCAGTCAATAAATCACAACAATTAATAGGTTATCATTATCAGGTATTTAACTAACAATTTAAATTGAATATTAATTTAAATGGCAATTTAATTCAATATAAATACACATTGAATTAAAATGTCAAATTAAACTAACAAATAGCAGATAATAATATTCTAATCACATCATAAATTTAATTCAACTAACATAAGATGATTTAGTATTTGTGAGTGGGTTAAATCACTATGTTTGATTTATCGACAATTTAAAATCCAAATAAAACCCAAATTTTGAACAGTCTTAGAATGTAACCAAACTATTTCCGTATTTTCTGGAATTTCGATATGATCGTAATGGAAGAAACCGCGTCCAAATCCGAGTTCGTATGAAAAAGTTATGGTTGCTAGAAGTTTGAAAAATTAAATTTAAAATAAACTAATGGCAAAATAGTAAATTAAACTCTCTTACCCTAACCCTAACTTGAAAAGAACAAACGTAACCAAATCTAAGCCGCCACGTTGACCACCCTGTCGTATGCCTTACGTTCGCCGAACCACAGATCCACCACCATTATGCCACTACGCTGGCTCCGGCGCATCCACGCCAACTTCACGATTGCCACTGCTGCCGTGGAGAGCTCCACCGTCGCCATATTTCACTTGTAATATCTGGAGAACCCATCAACCTTTTACATGAACGAACCATACCGATGTACTTGCCTTGCTTCCCTTTACACAGTAGCACCTCCCGATCATTGTATAATCGACGATCCACCATCGAATTGAAACACTATGATGGACGGCCGAAACTTCATCAATGATTTCTGGCTAATTCGAGATGCAATTTGTAACGACCCGATTTTTCGATGCTCGAAAAACCGAACCATTGGGGTAAAAGAAGAAGTAGATAGAAGAAGAGAAAATGAAACAACAACAGAATCTTACTATCGCAGCGGAATAAAATATAATAGATAATAAATGATCTTTACATAAAAGAAACTATATCTATTTTATACATATATCACCAGAATACATCATCAGAGTTCAACAACTTCAATAACATACAACTGGATAGTCATATAATCTTGTCCTTAAAGCTGAATACACAGTGGAATAATAATCAAGTACAGAAGTACGTATCGCCATCCTGCTCGTCTCTTGAGCTCCACAACATCCTTTCCTGTATCCTATAATACTCGGTCTGACTCGAGCATTATAGTTAAATAACACCCGAGTCAGTCTGGAAAACCAGCATGAGATATCACACTTAAATTAATTGTTGAAATTTTCAAAAATCCTTTGAAAATCAAAAGCATCTCGTAAGACCACGTCACAAATAAACATGTCGGGTTTTTACTTACGATAGCTAAAACATTTATTATAAAATCCTCTGATATTATAATAGTGTCTATATACAAATACATATTCAAATAGCCGAAATTGTCACATTACTTAAATTCTAGCTACTAGCCATAGTCGTGGGTAATACAAACAAAACCGTAAAAGGCACGTAGGGAGAATGGATTTCCAACTAATGACTAAGCACTGGGGTACCACCTGTCACAGTACGTGGCCTAGATCACCGTACCGTGGATTACTCCCAATCCCCTGCAACATAAGACCGGGACTACCCCTTACTGGATAATCCCAAGTAAGATCACCCCACGGTTGGGATCAGCAACCGCACCACTAAGCCGAAATAAAAAGGGACATCTAGGCAGGGATGACCTCACCCTAATGTGTGCTACCCACTTATCCTTGCTGCATAACCCCTAATTTTTAGTCATTCCCGGTTGATGAGGCTCGAGGCTAAGCGTTGCCTTTTTAGAACATCTCACTTAGAATGCTCATCGCCCACCTGACGATGTTTTGAAAGCATTCATCCATACAAGTCCGTTCCAGGTTCGAACGAAACCGAAGGCACTATTCCTACTACATCCATTTTGGAATCACCTCAGGATTAGTAGCGAATAGCACTTGAACTTCACTGCTCCACCTTTTAATCTAAACTCTTGTTTTCCACACGAAAACGTACAAACCGGATAGAAGTGCTTTTCGAGAAATTAATCTCAATCCCGGTCTCTTCGAAACGATCAGCGCATTGGCTAATATTTATAGTCGGTTATTTAACTATCAATTAACATTCATAAACAACCATCAAACAATAGATAATCTCCCAAATTATTTATTATCCTCAAAATATCTTCGCAAGATATATTTCCATTTTCAACCCTTTGAAAATAGTTTTCAAACCACACTAATCTCATGGGATAAATTCCCAACTATATATTTCCACTGAAAACACCAAGTACAAAGCTTTAGATTTTTAAAATAATTTAAAAACACTTTATTATAAAATATACTTTAACATTTACATTGAAAACTACTTCAATACTTTATTAAAAATATATACTTTAGGAATATTTAAAATGAGGTTACTATATAAAATATAAAACTAGATTTTCTCCTTTAAAACAAAATACCAAGTGACCTTTAAATAATTACTACGATAATAGATTTGAAAAATACTTACTTTAGAATTTAAGCATTTAGAAATAATAAATTTTCTAAAACATGCTTTTTTTTTTAAACCAACATTAAAACTTTTAACTTATATTTAAAAATTTGCTTTGAAAACGTGCTTGACTATCCAGGGAAATACTCTTTTCTTTCCCGTCTTAAAAATAAATCACTATTTATTTTCAAACAAATTTATCCATTCCTTTAATAAATTCTCACCGTGAATTTATTCCACTAAATATCCACTAATATATTCCTTCACTTTTATAAGCCCAGTTTATACATTTCTTAGTCTCACTTTCCCTTTTAAAATTCCAATTTCAACACTTAAATCAATTTTCAAATTAGCTTCCAAATTACTCCATTTTGAAATAAATTCCTTTGCTTACTCAATTTATTTCAAAATCCATTAACTTCGGATTTTATTTATTAATTATGATTTAAAGACCCTTTTAACTGAAAATACCAATTTCATGCCCTTTTTCCAAATTCCTTCTTTATCTATTTCAATAAATTTAAAATTTGAATTTTTAAAATAAATTCTTTGTTTCTTTAACTAATATCAGTTAAGTTTAAAATTCATTATTTCTCTTGTTTATTCAAAATCCCCTTTCTATACTCGGAATTATTTATTAGAATTTTAAAATCACTTTTATTCTTATCCAGTTCATTCTTAACTTTATTCAAATTCTCTATGATTATTTTACTTAAAAATTCACTCTTTTATTTTCTTTTCAAAAATCCAATTATATATATTTTGATAACTTAGTGTACCGAAATATATTCAAGCAAACCATAACATTCAATATTCCAATTATCAATATAATTCATCACAGAATATCAAATATTCATAGCACAGAATATTAAACAATCTAAATAATTTTGAGGAATCCAGTTGGATCCCTCTAACCTGTTTCCTTGCATCCACAAATGTTAGCACAATACCAATTCCACTTCGAGGTGCAATACCGCGATATATGGGATGAATATAATATCATCCGCTATTATGCGGCGCATAGGGTCTCATCCGCTATATAATGCAAGAAATCAATCACTCCAATATATACTAATATACTATATATAATATAGCACACCAAATCAATTCAATCATTCAACCAATTATTTAAATTTAACCATTTAAATTTAAATAGAAATCCAGAAGAGTGAGATTAACTCACCTTTGCTTTTTAATTTGCAATCTGATCCATCTCCGCTTGATTTTTCATGACTTCAGACCATGTGTAACAATTATATAATTTTATTAATATTCAATTTAATCAAACAATTAACCACTGTTTAATAGTTTAAATTTTAACTAATGATTTGATTTAAACAATACTAAATTCTAAACTAATCTCCCTTTAAGGATCTTTTAGCAACTAAAATAAATTAAATAAGAAATTAAATATGTTAACCATCTTAATATTTATTTTTAAAATGAAACAGTAAGTGAAATTGTATATATCTATAAGATTAAAAGCAGAATTATGTTATACTTTACTGCAAATATTGTGTTTAATAAAAATAGAAACTAATACCTGCTGCTCAAACAAAAATCCCAGAACCATGCGAGATGCTCCACGCGACTACACCAACCCAGATCGCGATCCACCCTTAATCCTCGAACACCATTGCCCCCGCAATTTCCCTTCCACGCACACGCATCAAAGCACCGCCACTCATCGCCTTGCCAGCAACAACGAACACGATCCCTTGAAACCATGAGCCTCGATGTACCTCCAAGCCGCCACTCGAATACGATGCCTACCTCATGACATCGATCGTAACTCTCCCCATCCCGAACCTTCGCAAGCCCAGAAAATCGCGCCTCCGCTATAAGGAAGCTCGCGCCTCCAGCTAAGTCACCATGCTTGAGCTATGCTGGTCGAGAACCCTGCCTCGACGCTTCGCCCCCTTCCAGCGACCGTAATCTTCCATGCGGCCGAACCCTAAGCTCGAGTCTATCAGAGAAATCGCGAGAAAGAGATGCGAACGCCATGTTATTAACGAACAATTAGTTCGTTACTGGGAATTCTATTTCTATTTTTTTTGTAAACTTCAGCCATTTTATTTTGATTCGAACTATTAGGAAAATGAAAAGAAGAACGAAGATAGGATAACAATTTCCATCGGCCATTTCTTTTATTTCTTCATTTATTTTACTGAGGTAAAAATGTTCCCCTTTTTTTTCTCGAATACAAGATGCTTGGCTGGTTCAGTTTTTAATTTAGAAAAAAACACATGTAAATATAAATGGACAAGTGTATACTAGGGGGAACATTTTGCAAGAAAAAAAGAAAGAGGCCGCCGAGAATAAATATTATTGTAATTTAAATTCAAATTAAAATCGTCTCAATTCCGCAATCTCACAATTTCGATCTCCAATCGAGGCATGCCACTAGGCGTCCATAAGGTTATACCCATATTCCGAATGCAATAGAAAAGGTTTCGAGTCCTAATTCGATCGTATGGAGAAGATAGCATTTTGGACTCAGTTTTATATTAAATTAACGATATAGATTTCAGCGGGTTTATCTACCGTACGATCACACGAAAACTTCAAATGCTACGCAAATTGAAATCCGATAATAATACACTATTACGGATCCAATGGAACTGGTTTCGTCAAATTCTGAGTCTGTGCCTCGGAAGGCTATTTTAAATTCAATTTAACGATATATTTTCAAAACTTAACAAAACACTTTCAAATTCAAGGGTAACACTTTTACTATCTTCATTACTATCAATATAAATTTTACAAGCCTTCAGATTATTTTTAACAAGCTTAAAACTGAAGATTCAACAATTTGCCCAATTTCCAATTTATTAAATTCAATAATTTAATTGCCAAATAAACAGTGATACTTGAAATTCATATTAAAACCAACTATCAAATATTTAAAATCAATTAAAGATTCTAATTTCAAATATTCAAAATTTCCGGGTCGCCACACAATTGAAAAAACAAACAGCAGATCTAGATTACGCTCGTCGAGAGTTTTCCAATGATATATAATTTGATATAGTTAGAAGAGTTTGAATTTTCAATTTGATTTTGAATTTGGGAATTAAGGTTTTGATATTGACAGCCCATATATCAAAATATATGTTTTTGATATTTTTAAAATCAATGGAATTAATTTCAAACCCCAATTCCATTGTATATAGAATTTATCTTTTAAAAATAAAATTATTTTAATTGAATTCATTTAATTGATTTTACGTGTTTCGGGCTCGCACGATCAAACATTAAATCCGATCGCTACGAAAATTGAAATCCTACAATAATTCACTGTTAAGAATCCGATGAAACTTGTTTTTTCGAAATTCGAGACAGTGGCCAAAATGGCTGATTTTCACGTTAATTAGATAAATTATTATTAAATTGATTAAATAACTTTTAGATTAAAATTAAAAGTTAACAATTTTCATCATTCTTGATTAACCAGGAATTTATAATCTTCTAAAAATATAATTTTCCATATTAAATTCAAGATTTAAACATTACACTAAATTCCAATGTTCAATTACAACTGAAATAAAACCTAGTTTAATAATTTAAATTTCAATCAAATTCTTTTATTCTATTTAAATTTTCAATCAAATTAGTTTATTTGATTTACAAGTTCTTATATTAAATCAACCATTACCTTATGACTTTAATAAACATAAGTTTCATCTTACTATTCTCATATTCTACAGTTATCGTTTTAACTCAAACTTACTGTAATATTTAATTACAGTAATTCTAATAATTGATTCCAAAAATTATTTTATTCCTTGTTAACCTACCATTATAACCAAATTAACTTTACATTTATTTCCATTGACTGAAATTACATTAAAATAGTTGTCGATAACATTCAACAACATTATTAAATCATATTCCAATAATTTTTCTCATAAATAAGTCATAAATTTTAATTTCTCACAATATTAAAATTCAAAATCTTATTTAATTTAATAGTTTTAATTATCAAAAATACGGGTTGTTACAAAACTATTCATATTATCCTAGCCCTGGCTGCACAAAATGGTTGGACAGTGTTCCAACTAGATGTAAAAAGTGTGTTTGTACATGGGGAACTTAATAATGATGTTTTCATCGAGCAATCACCAGGTTATGTGATGAAAGGAAAAGAAAACAAAGTTTATAAACTGAAGAAAGCATTATATAGTTTAAAGTAGGCGCCAAGGGCCTGCTTTGCTAGAGTTGAAGGTTATTTTCTCACGCAAGGCTTTGAAAAAGTGCAACCATAAACATACTTTATTCATCAAGATAGAAGATGGTGGGAAGATCTTAATTATAAGTCTTTATGTTGATTTAATTCTCATCGGTAATGATGTTTGGTCAATCAAGTTATTCAAGAGTTCCATGAATTCTAAGTTTGAGATGACCGACCTAGGGAAAATGAAATATTTTATGGGAGTTGATCTGGTGCAACAAAGCTCAAATGGTATTCACATTTGTCAAAAGAAATACGTTGGCAAAGTTCTTGAAAGATTTGGCATGGGAAATAGTAATAGTGTCAATAACCCGATGGTTCCTGGTTGTAAGTTGACAAAGGAAGGCGAAGGAAATAAAGTTGGTCCAACACTGTATAAGAAAATGGTTTGAATTTTAATGTACCTGACTACTACTAGACCCATTTTAATGTATAGTGTATCCCTCATAAGTAGATACGTGTCAAATCAGATGAAGTCATACTTGCTTGCTGCAAAACTAGTGCTTAGGTATCTACAAGGTACCACTAAGCTTGGGGTGTTTTATAAAAGAGGATGTGGAAATGAACTAATGGATTATATAGATAGCGACTACGCTGGTGATGTCGATGACCGAAGAAGTATGTCAGGATTTGTTTTCATGCTAAGTGGAGGTGCTGCAGCTAGGGGGTCAAATAAACAGCCCGTAGTAACACTTTTTACCACATAGGTTGAATATGTGGCTGCTATTATCTGTGCATCTCAAAGCATTTGAATGAACAGAATACTCATAAAGCTTGGTGTTTCCCATTATAAGTGTGTTACAGATAGTTCTTTAACAACTAAACTATCGAAGAACCCTATTTTGCACCGTAGAAGCAAGCATATTGATGTGAGATTTCACTTTTTGCGTTAACACACCAAGGATGGAGTCGTGGAATTGAAGCACTGTGGTGCCTATGAGAAAATCGCTGATATTATGACCAATCCATTAAAGCTGGATGCATTTGTAAAGCTTTGAGAGTTGCTTGGAGCGATACCCATACCTGAAGTAAACTGATTTTTGTTCCCAACTTCAATTTAGCGGAGGAAATGTTAGAAATGTTTGAAAGTTTTTAATATTCAAGTCAGTCAATAACTCATATTGTTTATGAGCTCATGTTAGCATTTCGACATTTTTTACAAATAATTTCCACGATCTTAAATATGATCAAGATGTGCTGCACATTTGCTTTTATTTCTGTTGTTTTTCTACTTATAAGGCTCTATAAGCCAAGTTAATTTCAGTTAATAAAAGATGTACAATTCTTTATAAATTGCGTGAGAGCTTCCACTTTAAGTTTATTCTAATTATAACATTTTTAAACAATTTATTTCTTATATAATATTTAGCATGATATTAGTAATCTCTAATAATTATTGCATTACCTTTAGTATCACATTTTTTGTATAAATGCGAACTTCCATGTAGACTTTTAATTTTATTACAAATATTATAAAACTAATAGATTTAAAAAGTGTAAAATAAGGATTATAAAATATGAGAATGAATAATATTCAAATAAAAAACAGAAAGAGAAAAATGGGATATAAAGTAGAATAGAGATAATAATCAATCCAACTTATTTAAAATGCAATAAATTAAGATTTAAACAAAATAGAAGAATAAATAATAACATAATTTTCTTTCAAATTTAAGAAACCCATGTTTTGTAAAACGTTCATGCATACCATTATATTTACATTATAATTTTAGCAATTTATCTAGATAGTCCCCACAATAATGTTATTTTCTAGAATAAAATATTTACTGAAATTTTAAAAAATATTAAAAATGTTTATTATATTTATGAATATTTTTTATGCTTATTCATTTATAAGTACATGCATTACATGTGCCTAAACACACACACACACACATATATATGGAAAAATCTATTGGAATACAAATGTAGACACAATTGATGACAGAATGGATCTCCACCATTGGATTGCTCTCTGTTCTCACATCTCATATAAGGACAAAAATATCTAACGCTCTAGATCTTTTGTGTTGTCAGTTGTGTTTTATTTTGTCCAAATAGTTAGCCCCTATATATAGACACATACATGTATGTATGTATGTATGTACGTACGTACGTACGTATATATGTATAGGTAATTATGTATTTATATATGTCTGTGTATAAGTGTGTATGTGTGCATGTATTTTGTGTGTGCATTCCATTGCATTGATATTATTATACTTATGATATCATTATAATATTTGAATGATAGTTGGCAAAAGTACCAAGTCCTCAAGCACCTAGATATATGCATACTATAGAGACGCTCGAACTTACATTTGGCATCAGAGTTTGAATTATCAAAATATATATCATCATTTGATAGTTTGAAAAATAATATTTACTAATAAAATTTGTACCAATTTGTCATGATTAGAAATTCTAAAATCTTCTTTGGTATTTTTTCTACAATCAAATCCATAATACCATATATTTTATAACTATAGCATTAAATTTTGAATTTTCATAGTTTCTTCCATGACCGTAACAACTGTTGCTTTACGATAGAGTCATAATTTGTTGAAAAGCATGTTTAATAGCACTTGGGTTGCTACAATTAATGAAACTTTTGTAAAAATATCATTCTCAAGTTTCAAAATATATAGCTGCTCCTCTATAAAAATATGTTATAAAAAACATATTTTTAGTTTTCAATATATTTGAGGAAGAGCTTGCAAGTTTTTGCGTAAAAACCTTGAAATTTCTAAAACTTCTATGTAGAATCCTCTGCAAATATTTGCATTTTTCAAAAAATTCAAAAAAAAACCTAAAAATGTTCAGGTTCAATTTCCGAACGAAACAATTTTCTTACCGAATTAAGAAAGGTGTAATCTAAAACATGTTTTGAAATAATGTTATTCATGTACTAGATCTGAAAATAAGGGGCGGAACCAAATATCACTTGAATAATTCAAAGTTCTTCCATTTCCACTGAACCAGCCAACCATTATGTTGTTGGAAAATTCTACTTAAATGCATAAATTTATTTAGCAGCCCCTTTTTTTCTGAAAAACATTGTATACCCATCTTTCTACTTAATAGCCCCCTCTTTCTTTTATTTTCTTCCAATGCTACCATTACCCATTCACATTCATTCTCACGCAATCAATCATCCACTTCATTATTCACTTGGTCACCCAAAAAAATCCTAGCTTTATCATCATTCGGTCATGTTCATCAGGGAGCACAAATCCAGACGCCGATGTAGGAATCATTAGCATCAGGCACAAAATCGAAGTTTGTTCTTGATTTTGTTGTTTATTTTTATAATATCATTTGGTTTATCACGAAGTCTCGCTACTTGGTAAAAATACATACAATTCATAAACAATGCCTGGTACGTATTTTTACCACATAATGAGATTACGTGATAAACAAATGTTTTTTTTAGAAAATCCTTTTTCTTTTTTAATTTTATATAATGTACACGTATTGCGTGCAATGTGTATTATGTATGTTCCCGTAGATGGGTCCTTATACTCGTAGTCAAATGATGGCCTCCAAAAGATGAAGAAGATTTTTAATGAGTGAAGGCAAATCAAGCAAAATTGAAGAGAATGTAGGAACACTTGTTGAAGAAAACATTGATGAAGAGAATAGATGAAAATGGTACGAAAGATGACAATAGTGTTGAAGATGAGAATGATGAGGATACGAGTAAAGAGGAAAGTGAAGATGATGCTAAGACAAAGGATGATACCGCATAAGAAACCAATGAAAATGGTGATCCATAATATAGTGATGTTATCAAAGATTATGATACTCATAACGCTTCGGAAATATGGAAAGGCGAGGTATTTAATTTTTTTTAATTCTCTTGAATTGTAATGTACTAATCGTAGGAAATATTTCAAGTTGTTAAGACATATATAAACATAAACTTAAATTTTTGCATGTAGGAACGATCAGTGCTTACATATGTCAATAATTCTTATAAGATTTTAGAATGGAAGATACTAGAAAATGCTTCAAATTTCAAAAATCATATACAATCTTTTGGACAATTTTCTATTGTTGGCACATGTTATAAGAGTTTTAAAAAAAACATTGGTATCCAAAGACAAATACATTTCATATGCCTTTTGGTGAGATTATAATTACACTAGACGACATATCTTCCTTGTTACACGTTTCGGTACGTAGAAAATCTTTACAAATCCGATCTTTCAATATGGAACAAGCAGTTAGATTTTCTAGCAAATATCTAGGCACTAGTAAAGAAGAAGCTAGAAGTGAGATGGATGAAAGGTAAGGTATAAATTAAGTCTATGTTGTATGGGCATTTTGAAAATGTAGATGATGAGGGGAGTGAAAGAGCTATCTTCTATACATGCTTGGTCATACTTTATTTGCGGATAAAAGAAAATCTCATGTACATTTGAGCCTTCTAGAACAACTTAAAAATTTGAACCAGGTGATACATATTCCTGGGGTCCCATGGCACTTGAATTTCTGTATAGATAGCTTGGATTAAGTAGTCATATTGGTGTGAAGCAGATTGTTGGTTTTCTATGTTTATTAGAGTCTGGATATTTGAGCGCTTTCCTAATTTTCATCCTTCGACCACATTTTACTATGAAAATTTACCTTATGTTGCACTTCGGAATCCTTCTCCTGACGGTAATTTATCTATCACAGATATTCGTATTTTTCTTGATAATATTCAGCTTGATCAGGTAAAACTTTTATTTAGTTTGTGATATACGTAACGTAACTTATTTTATCTCATCTATGTTATTATAACTTTTATATCATCTATATTTTCCAGGTTATATTCGATCTGTATATCTTCGCACGTGCTTTTCATCCTTTTCTGCATGGTATGGTGGTTGTATTCTTTTTTACAACATCGTCGAGTCATATCATCCAAATTGGGTATTAAGATAGTTAGATAAAGTGCAGAACATTCACAGACCTCCTATTCCTCCGGTCACAGCCAGCGGTCGATGAGGAGCTACGTCTATGACATACACTCGTCTATATTATCGATTTCAAAAGAGTATATGGAAACATTGGTATAACCATATGGTTGCACCTGAATAGATATCAATGCCAGTCAATCTACTTATTTGAGTTACACTGATGATTTTATAGAGTGGTATAGATATCATAGTGTAGTACGGGTTCGTAATCCTTCGTTTCTACCGTAGAATATCGTGTTAGAAGCGCCTTATTTTCAACCTACTTACGACTAATTTTTATGGTAATTTTCCTTTTTGTAGTTGTTATATCTATTTTTTTCGGAGTTACTTAAATATTTTTAATTCGTTACAGACTCTGAATGATGCTCATGGCTTGTTGGTGCAGCCTATTGTAGAAGCAAGAGTTTAAATTGCTAGAGTTCAAATTGGCCGCTACATACGTCGACATAATTACCTATGTTGATGGAGTCTATTATTAGGTATATGTTATATTTTGGCTTATAGTACATTACATTGTTGATGAATTGTTTTGTTTTTTAATGTGTATTATTTTGGCATGTATGTTGGAATGGTTTGGTTGACTGTGTTTTGTGTAGTCGAAGAATGTTTCTCATATTGCTATGTGGTTGTGATATTGTTTTCTTTGTGATTGATATATGGTTGATATATGGCCATTAGTTGATAAATTTTAGACGTTCTAAAGCCCATATATAATTTTCCTCCTTTTTTGCAACTAATTATGCAATTGCAATATAAAACGTAAGATCTGTAGATATAACAGCCACAACCTCAAGGCATTCTATACTTTTTACTTTTATATGTGCATTCCAATATGATAACTCGGGGAAATGTTCGTAAAAATTAAGACTAGTAGAATGCACCCAAAATATATCTTTAATAACATTCGTTCCATCTAATGTTTTACAATGCCATTCAAAGTAACCAAATTCTTTCAATTTACTATGCAAATGTCTCACTTGAGTGCGCCCTACACGCTCGATGGAATTTTACGCATGTATAACGTGGAAAATAGTTTTGATAGTGATACAACTTGTAGAATTGTCTCCCTAAACTGTGTGCAAAATTTCTTTCTATTTGACCATGTTTCTATGCATCTCAATTATTTTGTCTTCTTTTGCAGCTCTGACTCTACTACTAAGCTGATATATGGGAGTAGTTTCCATCTCCTTGGGCCTTTCAGCTTCTGAATCCACTGAACTAGGTGGATTCCCCATCGACTTAAACATATCGGACTCATCAAATGTGACATGTCTAAAGTACACTACCTTCTTATCAATAGGGTTCCAAATACGATACAGGTTGATGCCTTCTATATAGCCCAAAAACATGCCTTTATAGGCTCCGGCCTCTAATTTGTTATTTCCTACATGGTGAACATATACAGGGCTACCAAATTTATGAAAATAACTGATATGTCTACATGTACCTTTCCACCTTTCCTTTGGAATCTTTCCATTAATGGCTGAGTATGGAGTTCGATTGATAATATACGCTATAGCTAATAAATCTTCATCCCAAAAGCCTCTAGTTAAGCCCCTGTCAATCTCAAACAACTAGCTTTCACCAGTAAAGTCCTATTCATCCTTTCAGCGACTTCGATTGACTGTGGATCTCCGGGTGTAGTGAAGTGTCTTCGAATTCCACGATGCTTACAGAAGTTTATGAACTCCTTAGAAATAAACTTACCGCCATTTTCAAATCTTAGCACCTTCAACTTCCTTCCGACTTCATTCTCTAGCAGTGTCTTTCAAGTTTTGAACTTCTCAAACGACTCCGACTTAGCTTCCACCACGAGCACCCAAACCTTCCGAGAGTAGTCATCAATAAAAAAGATAAAATACTTAGCTCCTCCAATGGAAGCTATAGCTACTAGTCCTCAAACATCCGTATGGACATACTCTACTATTCCTTTGGACTCATGTATACTGACACCCAAAGAAGCCTTTGTTTATTTCCCCAATACATACTCCTTGACAGAATTTTAAATGGTTGAAGCTTTCAGCCTTAATCATCTTCCTTCTACGAAGAAACTCCAAGCACTTCTTCGGAACATGACATAATATGAGATGCCAAAGTCTGGTGGCAACAAAAGCTCATGAACTATATCAACCCCAACATACGACTCTTCAAGTATTGTAGATCCATTCAGCAAAAAAGATTTCAGACCATTACTCCTTTCTTCAATACAAGAGAACCACATGTCACCTTTAACCTATCTGATTCTATCATAATACTGCAACCCAAAGATTTTAACTGATATAAAGACAAGAAATTTCCTTAAACCTGGAACATAGCGGACTCTAGTGATAGTGCGCATCACACCTTTATGCATGCGAATACGCACCGATCCTTCTCCTAATGACTTGCAAGTAGCGTCGTTCCGCATCAATGTAGCACTTCCCTCCTTATCTTCATAAAAACAGATATACTCCTTCTTAGATATCATATAGAAAGACGCCCTTGAATACAGTACTCAGTGGTCTAATATATTGAAACAGATGCAGTCGGCATATCAATAGAAACAACCTTCTCCACAGCAATAGACGAATAACCATCCCCTTCATTTTTCCTCCTCAAATCTGAACAATCTTTCTTCCAATGGTCATGCTTCTTATGACGATGACACCTATTGTCTCTAGACTTGCCTCTCCAACCACTTCCGAGCTTTCTTAAGTTAGAACACCCTTTGATATTATTCTCCTTCTTCTCTCTTTATGAACATTCCTTGACTACTACTACTAGCTTCTCCACTTTTGCTCATACGCTTCACTTGATCCCCCGTCTCTTCACTCAGGATTCTCATCTTCACATCTTCTAATGTCAGTGTCCTTCTGCCATATATCAAGTTGTTAGCGAATACTATGTATTGCATTGGAAGAGAGCACGATGCCACCATTATTTTATGCTCCTCCTCCAAATTTCAATCAACAACTTTCATCTTCATCATTAAGTCATCAAAGAAGTTAATATATGCTTTCAATGATGTACCTTCCTACATCTTGTAAGTGAAGTAAGTCTTCAACAAAATCAACCCACTCATGAGCGAATTCTTCATGTAAAAGTCCTCATGTTTCTTCCACAAGCCTTCAACAGTAGTTTCACTGCTAATCTCTGGGATGATGTTCTCACTCATGGCCAACTGGAGGTAGTAAAAGACCATTCTTCCATCTACTTCCTTTCCAATTCTGAGGTATCTATTGGTAATGATTCTATATCAAACACAACCTGATGAACACGATTTCTTCTCAACACCGCATTCATCTTCCACTATCTCTTTCCAAAATCATTATCTCTGTTCCATTTCTCTTTAGCTAGCTGCGAACCGGATGCTGCATATGTAGCCTTAGTGTAGAGTGCATACTTCTGAGTAAGTCTAACCTCATGTCCATCTCTCGATCTAAGCATCTTATCAATCACCTTTTGGCCCTAGCCTTTAACAACGACCTTCAATGCTTTGATACTAGACTACTGGGGTAGATTTTACACAAATGACTGTAATCAACCCAAATAAATACGAAAGTAATAAGATCGTGTTGTAGTGCGATAAAACAAATAGAAACAGGTGAATAAAATAGCAAACCATAGAAGAAAGTAAATAGAGAGTTCACGTATGGATTTATAGTGGTTCTACTATCGCAAGATAGTGTAGATCTACTATGGGGAGAGGCGATTTTATTATTTATAAGAAAATAAATTTTACAAAATTGATAATGAAGGCTAAGAAGATAAATAAGAAATACAACTTGAGATAATGATTCTACTCAAGTTAATCTTTGCCTTTATATAGATATTATTACTTGGGTTTAAAGTATTGATTTATGGTCATAAATCAATGCCTCGTCAATTCTTTTATACATACGGATTCTTTTTTATCCAATTTGATTATTTAGTTTTCCCAATTTACATGCATTTGATAAGATTCCTTTTTTAATTAGCTAATTAGTGAATTAATCATCTACTACAGTCTCCCAATATAATTCTCCTCTTATGTAGGTAATTTATTGCCCTCTTTAATGTTATAAAAGATGCAATATATTTAGATTTTTATGTCAAATATCTTTCAAATTTTGCTGCAACTGGATGTATTGTATCACTGAAATCAACAATATCTTTCAAATCTTCTTTAGTATGAAAATATTGTATAACCAAATCTAACAATCTCCACCTTGATATTATATTTCTCTATAAGCCTACCAACTCCATCTACATCCTCATACACCAAGCAGCTCTCGGGCAAGACACTATAGGTACTTCCTCAGTGAGCTTTGGCATGGCTATCACCTATTTCACTTAGTCAACGAACTCCGGCAAGAGCAACGCCTGCCAACAGTGTTGAAAGTACCCTCTTCATGTAGGACCTATCAATCTCCAAAATGAACGTCTCTATTTACTAACTCACTCTCCCTCTGTGCCACCAACTAGCATCTAGTACTTTAGCAAGCAAATCAAGTTTGAGCAGTGCTCGAACTTTGCGACCGATCTAGCCTTGTATCTTCCATCGTCCTTTAACTTATATATCCACTAGCATCCTATGGCTCGACTTCCTTGAGGGGATGGTACCAATTTCCATGTCCAATTCTTCTTCAATGAACCCATCCCTTACTTTATAGCATGCATCCAATTCAAGTTGGCACTCGAACTCATAGTTTCTTCAAGGTTGAAAGGCTCATCTTAAACAACATGTAGTGCATAGCCAAACTAATCATCATGCTCAAATTTGAATAATTCCAGTCTTCATACTTATTTGACGGCCTTCTAACTCTAAAACTAGCCTAAATAGGTATAACTTTGCCTAAGCTTCTATCAACTCCACCTTGAGTTATATCATCTTTTGCTTCACGGCCATCGCTATCATTACTAGAGTAATTTTGTGGACCTTTATAGGATGTGTAAACAATTGCAATTTCTCTGTCTTCTTTTGCAGCTCTGACTCTACTACTAGGTTAATATATGAAAGTTGTTTCCATCTCCTTAGGCCTTTCAGCTTCAAAATCTACTGAACTAGGTGGGTTCCTCTTCGGTTTGAGCATAGAGGACTCATCAAATATGAAATGTCTAGAATGCGTTACCTTCCTATCAATAGAGTTTCAAATGCGATACCCTTTGACGCCTTCTGTATAGCCCAAAAAATATGACTTTATAGGCTCTAGCCTCAAACTTGTCATTTCATGTATAGAGAATATACACAGGGCTACCAAATATACGAAAATAATTGATATGTAAAAATGTACCTTTCCACATTTCCTATGGAATCTTCGCATCAATGGCTGAGCATAGCATTCGATTAATAATATACGCTGCAGTCAATAAAGCTTCAGCCCGAAAGCCTTTAGATGAACCCACCGTCAATCGTAAACAATGAGTTTTTCTAGTAGAGTCATATTCATCCTTTTAGCGACTTCATTTGGTTGCGGATCTTTGAGTGTAGTGAAATATCTCCGAATTTCATGCTGGTTGCAGAAATTTATGAACTCCTTAGAAACAAACTCACCGCCATTATCGGATCTAAGGACCATCAACTTCCTTTCGACATCATTCTCTACCAGAGTTTTCCAAGTTTTGAATTTCTCAAAAGATTCCGGTTAGCTTTCATCGCAAACACCCATATCTTTCGTGAGTAGTCACTGATAAAAGAGATAAAATACTTAGCACCTCCAATGGAAGCTGTGGCTACTTGTCCCCAAACATCCATATGGACACACTCTAGTACTCCTTTGGACTCGACACTAAAAGAAACTTTTATTTGTTTCTCCAACATTACACTTGTCAGAATTCTAAATGGTAGAAGCTTTCACCCTTAATCATCTTCCTTCTACGAAGCAACTCCAAGCTCTTCTCCTAAACATCACCTACTCTGAAATGCCAAAGTCTAATGACATCCAAAGCTTGTTAAATATCAACTCTAACACATGACTCTTCACGGACTACATATCCTTTCAGTGGATAAAGATTACAGATGATTACTCTTTCATCAGTACAAAAGCACCATGTGTCATCTTCAAGCTATCCAACTCTATCATAACCCTACAACCCAAAGATGCTAGCGTACCCAAAGACAAAAGAGATTTCCTTAAACTTGGAACATAGCGGACTCCAGTGATAAGGTACACCAAACCATCATGCATGCAAATACACTAACCTTCTCCTAATGACTTGCAAGTAGCATCGTTCTCCATCAATATAGCACTTCTATAAAACGGACGTCATGTGGAAAGACACCCCTTAATCCAATATTCAATGGTCTAATATATAAAAAATAGATGCAGCCGGAAAATCATCAGAAACAACCTTCTCCACCACAATAGACGAAGAACCATCCGCTTTATTTCTCTTCCTCAAATCTAAAAAATCTTTCTTCCGCTGGTCATGTTTCTTACAATGATGGCACCCAGTGTTTCTTAACTTGTCTCTCCAACCATTTCTGGGCTTTCATGGCTTAGAATGCCCTTTGAAATTATTCACCTTCTCATTTCTTCCTCTCTCTATGAACAATCTTTGATTATTAATAGTTTCTCCACTTTCACTATAAGCTTCATTTGATCTCTCATCTCTTCACTCAGAAGTCTCATATTCACATCTTCTTCTAACGTCAGCATGCTTCTGTCATAGATCAAGCTGTTAGTGAATACCGTGTATCGCTCTGGAAGCGAGCACAATACCACCATTGTCTTTTGCTCCTCGTCCACATTTAAATCAACAAATTTCAACTTCATCATCTAATCATCGAAGAAGTTATGATGTGCTTTCAACGACGTACCTTCCTGCATCTTGTAAGTGAAGAAAGTCTTCAACAAAATCAGCCTATTCGTGAGCAAATTCATCTTGTAAAAGGTCCTCCAATTTCTTCCACAAGCCTATAGCGATAGTTTCAATACTAATCCTTGGGATAACGTTCTCACTCACGGCCAATTGGAGGGTACTAAAAGCACAGTCTTCTGTCTCCTTCCTTTACAATTATAAGCTATTGGCAATGATTTTATGTCAAACAATTTGATGAACACAATTTCTTTTCTACATCGCCTTCATCTTCCACTGCCACTTCTCAAAATCATTATCTCCATTCCACTTCTCTATAGCTAGATACGAACCGGATGTTGCATATGAACCCCTAGTGCAGGGTGCATACTCCTGGGTAGGTCAAACCTCATTTCCATCTCCGAATCTTGCTATCTTATTGATCACCTTCTAGACCTAGGCTTCAACTACAACCTTCAATTCTCTGATACTGGAATATTGGGGTAGATTTCACACAAATGACTGTAAATCAATTCAAATAAATACAAAAGTAATAAAACTGTGTTGTAGTGCGATAAAATAAACAGAAACAAGAGAATAAAATAGCAAAACACAGAAGAAAGTAAATAAAGAGTTCACATGTGGATTTATAGTGGTTCTATTATCGCGAAATAATGTATTTTCACTTTGGGGAGATGAGATTTTATTATTTATTGGAAAAAAGAATTTTATAAGATTGATAATGGAGGCTAAGAAAAAGAATAAGAAATTCGACTTGAGATGATGATTCTGCTCATGGTAATCTCTGCCATTATATAAAGATTGTTACTTGGGTTTGAAATAATTAATTTTTAGTCATAAATCAATGCCTCATCAATTCTCCTATTTATACGGGAAAAGTTTATCCATTTGATTTCAAGTTCCTCTAATTTAAATGCGCCTGATAATATTACTTCTTTAATTAGCTAATTAGGGAATTGATTAATTAATTCAATCTTCCCAAATAATTCTTCATCTCACGTAGGTTGCCCTCTTTAATGCTATAAAAGAGACAATATATTTGAGCAATTATCTAAAATATCTTCCAAATCTTCTACAACTGAAAATATTGTATCACTGAAACCAACATTATCATTCAAATCTTCTTTAGTATGAAAATATTGCATCACCAAATCGAATATTGTTGTGGAAAATTCTCAATGATGCAGTTCATACTCATGATAATTTTCATAGAAGAGGAATTATCAACTCTGCAGTTCATACTCATGATAATCTTCGTAGAAGAGGAATTATCAACTCTTCTACTTGTTTTTTTTGCTCTCATACTTCTGAAGATATAAGATATATATGTTCTTTAAGAGCACTTGTGTGTATAACTTGTGGAAAAGATTGCTTCTACGTTACTGCAATCTTCACTCTCCTGTTAGAAACCATAGATTGGAATGGTTAACTATATACAAAGCTACAAGATGGAGAACTACGGATTCGTTTATGCTTTTAAAACGGCCGAAATAGGTTATAATGGTGATATGAGGAAACAAATTCTCGTTTCTTAAAGGGAATAAACTGCCGCTTTCTATCTTGTTTTAGAAACTTATGAATGGCCCAAGCTCAATTAGAATTTAAAAATAGCATAATACTCTAACTGTTCAGTTGGGGCATTTGTAGTTTTTATTTCCTATTTTGGGTTATGTGCTCTAGTATTTGTGTTTTCATTTTGTTTTCGTTTGCGGTACTTTGTTCGTGCTAATAAACGGTCCACCATAAACCGACTTGTCCTCCAAAAAAAAATGTGTCAGAACAAACATTTCAAGGTAGAAATATCATTAAACATTATTTGGAAATGCATGAACAAAGTCTATGGGGATACGTATTCCAACAGAAAATTGGTACGTACTGGCATAGGGTTTAATCCCAATAATTGTCACAACAATCGATTTTTATGTATTTTCAGACGTTTTATATGCTTACAAATTCACAGTAAAATTTGAATTTTCCATTTATTTAACTTGCTCATTTAATATATTTATGAGAATCAAATCCAAGATTATAACCACACAGTCAAATATCTTACTGTGATTATTCTTATACATTACAACTCTTCACTGAAGTTACACATAAAAATAAACAACCTAAACTACCGTTCTTTCCTCTATTTTTGGTAAAATTCTTTCCGAAAAAACTGATCATAAGTGGCATTAGAAGCATCCTTGCTTGGAAATTTGTCACTCAAACATTGTTGATTCTCTTATTCATGGTTACCCACAAATTTCTCGATAGAAATACATTTTGATGGAAAATTCATACATAAATATGAGTATTTCGGTTTACTTTCAGTAGTGCATGTATAAATTGTAACATTTTTATGCATTCAAAGAACAAAAACGTATTAAATCATGACAACACATCATTATAAACCATATCATAAAGTAGGATTTCACAAAGTTGTCCAATTTAAAATTTCACTTTCACTAAAAAAAAAACTTTGAAATCTAGGGTTTTCCTCAGCTATGGGGGAAATTCTCTCTCCCCACAGAAATCTCTCTAATCTTTCTCTCTCAAAACATCAAAACAGACCACCTGAAACTCACATCAGAGAATGAAGCAATGGAATCATCATAGATAAAGATGGTTTCCAATTAGTTCAATCAAGATCATAAAAGAAACGACAACCCTATAAACCTGGCTATCAGAGAAATCTGAGGGATAATTTCACTGAAAGGAAGATGACAGATGGTCAGAATTCAACCACCCATCCTCTGGATACGAGAAATCAATCGAATCAACCACGGAAACCCACCAGTTTTTCTCTAAATAAAGCACAGGGGAAAAAATCTTGGGCTAAAATCGTTTCTGAGCAATCTAAAGAACCGAATGATGATGAATGCAATCTTGAAACCATCGCTCCCATCACAATCAATAGCAAGAAATATGGTTTGGTAAATGAATCAATATGCAAAAGAGCTATTGATTGCTGGAGCAATTCGGTTTTGGTTTATGTTGTTGGAACCAAACCATATTATATGTTTTTCAAAGCATATATCCAACGTGTATGGAAACCTGTTGGAGATTTTGAAATCTTTACCAGAGAAAATGGGTTCTTTATTGTTAAATTCAAAGAAGTTCAAGATTGCAATTCAATCATTCAGAATGGCCCATACTTTTATAATGGAAAGCTCATCATAATGAGAAGGTGGTCCGAATCCCTGAAATTGGATAGGGATCTCCTCAGTACGATGCCGATATGGGTTAAATTACCCATTGTCAATCTCAAATTATGGGATCGTGAAGCGTTCAGTGTAATGGCCAGCATTATCGAAAAACCCATAAAGATGGATGCAGCTACAACCTTGAAAATGAGATTGAATTACGTTCGTCTTCTGGTGGAGGTATCTGCTAATGATGAACTTCCTCAAGAAATAAATCTCACATTATACAATGGGGAAAACATCACCCAAAAAATTGAATATGAATGGATACCACCTAAGTGCAGCATCTGTAAATGCTTTGGGCACATTAGAGAACAATGTGTTTCAGTTCAAAGGTGGATACCCAGAGCTCACAATCAAAACAAGGAAATGGTCATTGATCAAGAAAACGATTCAGATACAATATTTCAAGAAGTGCATCATAATGAAGAGACAATAAAGGAATCAAGAACTCAAAAGAATAATGATCGAATCAACCAGAAAGGTATCATCTTTCATCAAGAAATAGAATCTAAATCGCTCACTGATCAAGATGACCAGATCATTGCTTCGGAAGTTCATCATTCTGACAGCATAAAAGAAAATTCAAAAGATAGTTCGCAGCGCAACTCTAAAGAGGGTATCAGTAATAAAGAGGTCTTTAACTCTGAAATCCCCCACATTTCAGAGTTATGTTTAATTACAAATAATCATGATACTGATACAAATAATATCCTGCATTCGAGTTCAAACCAGAGTCCAGAATACATCATGGAGAGTGAACCTCCATCAGAAATTGCTGCAAAAGTTGAGGACAATGTTGGCATCCACTCAACATTGCCTTGCAATGCTGAGGAGTTTGACATCTCTCGCATTCAAATCCCTGAAAGTTACATTGCATCAACATCTGATAATGTTATGAAGGAACCTGATAAGCAATTCGATATTTCAGATTTACATATTCCCAAAACTAAAGCTATTGGCAAATACAAGAATGCTAATAAAGAGAAGAAAGCTTTTGGACAAAAATACATATCAACCAATCCAGACTGGAATGAAATGACCACAAGGCTTAAAGCTAAGAGCTCAGAGAAAAAGAAAAAGGGTAAGGGTAGCAGTGTATCAGGTTCAATCTGAAACCCTGTTTACTTATTTCATTTTATCTTTTCATAATTATTTCTATTATGTCAATCATGGCTTGGAATGTTAGGGGTATGAATTCCCCTGCTAAACAAACTGACATTTTAAATATGGTTAGAATTCACAATCCATCTGTTGTTGCCCTTATTGAAAACAAAATGGATAATTCTAATATTGAAAAATTCTGTTTTAAACTTCCCAATAACTGGAAATCCATTAACAACAATGACTGTGGCAGCAAAGGTAGAATCCTAGTTGTTTGGGACTCAAACATTTGGAATTTAGTTAATTTCAATAAGGATTTACAATTTATTGATTGCAATTTTGAAAATGTTGGTGGTTTCTTCTTACAAATTACCAATATATATGGTAGCAATTTTGAAATTGAAAGAAACAGTTTATGGTATAGATTAAAAGCTCTTAGTCAAAGCTGTGATTCACCTTGGATTATTTTAGGTGATTTTAATACTGTTTTTCATGTTAATGAAAAATTTGGTGGCAATAAAGTCCCCCACAGTAAGCTTGATAAAATTAATAAATTTTTACTTGAATCTGGGCTCATTGAACCTAACATGATTGGCAATAAGTACACTTGGAAATCTGGAAAGGAGAAAAATATTCACTGTAAGCTTGATAGAATATTAATTAATGAAAATTTTTGTAACACTTTTCCAAATTTCTGTTGTTACTCTATTGAGCAAAACACAAGTGATCATACCCCTTTACTGATAAACTTCTTTCAAAATCATACTAATAATAACAATATTAAAGCTACTCCTTTCAGATTTAAAAATGGTTGGGTCCTTAACAATGATTATAATGATATTATTAAAGAGTGTTTTACTTTTTCAAATAATGGTTCTTATCAGTTTCAGTTTAATATGTTTCTTAAAAATACTAAAAATAAAATAAAAAACTGGAACAAGGATAACTTTGGTAAGAATAACTGTTTAAATAAATTAAGAGAAGAAGGGAAATATTTACAAAAGCTTGCTGATGATAACCCAGACAATACTGATATTATAGATAAATTCTTTTCTAACCAAGCTAAGCTTTCTCAAGAACTTTATATAAACACTATCAATTTCAAACAAAAAACTAAAGTAGATTGGCTTACTATGGGAGATGATTGCACCAAATTTTTTCATGCTAAAATGAGTTGCAGGAAGCATATCAATAATATAGGTAAAATTATCAACAGCAAAGGTGAATGCATCAATGAATTTGATAAGATTGTCAATGAAGCTATTAACTACTACACACAGTTATATTTCTCTGACTCTAATAAAACTAATTTTCCCAATATTGTGTGTAAGAATGTGTTAAATGATAATGCTGCTGACATCTTATTAGCTCCTGCTAGTATTGATGAAATCAAAGCTATTATTTTTAATGCTGGTGACAACAAAAGTCCTGGTCCAGATGGTTTCAATGCTAAATTTTTCAAAACTCATTGGAAAATATCAAAGATCATATCTCTAAAGTTGTTAATGAATTTTTGAATAAAGGTAAATTGCTTAAAAGCTTTAATCATACTTTTATTACCTTAATTCCTAAAAACAAAAATCCAACTTGTATAGAAGATTACAGACCTATATCCTGTTGCAATTTTGTTTACAAAATTATTGCTACTATTCTGAGCAACAGAATAAAATTATTTCTCCCCTTTTTAATCTCTGAAAATCAATGTGCTTATATACCTGGCAGATTAATATATGAAAATTCATTGCTTGCACATGAAATGGTCAGAAATTTTAATAATACAAAAGGGGATAAAATGTGTCTTAAAGTTGATCTCCAAAAAGCATATGACAAAGTTAACAGAAAATTCATAATTCATATCATGGAATGCATGAATTTTCCTGCCAAATTTTGTAGGCTAATTTTTGAATGCATTAGTACTCCTACCTTCTCAATATTATTTCAAGGCAAACGTGAGGGTTTTATCAACAGCAACAGAGGTATCAGACAGGGAGACCCTCTCTCTCCTTATCTTTTACATTAGCAATGGAATACTTTTCTATTCTCATTGATATTGAAACTATCAAAAACAATATTTCTCCAATAAATAGAGTGCAACCATGTATTACTCACCTGATCTATGCTGATGATCTTATGTTGTTCTCTAAAGCTAACAAAGATAATGCAGAGACTATTAGTCAGATTTTTGATAATATGTATGAAAATGCCGGTCTTAAAATCAATGAATTTAAAACAAAGGCATATTTCAGCAAATATTGCAGATGCAAAAAAGAGGTTCTGGATGTTCTTAAAGTAAGTGAAGGTAATCTTCCTATTAAATACTTAGGCCTTCCTCCATCTGCTAATCAAATTAAAGATATTGATTGTTCCTATCTTATTGATAAAATTCAAAGTAGAATGGAAACTTGGTCATGCAAGCTTCTATCTATTGCTGGTAGAATTGAGTTAATTAAAACTGCCATCTATGCCATTATTCTTTACTGGTTTCAAACTCATCATATTCCTATTGCTACAATTAAAAATATTGAAAGCAGATGTGCTGAATTTCTTTGGAGGGGTAAATATCATAAAATCAGTTGAGATAAAGTTTGCAGCCCCAAAAATGAAGGTGGGCTTGGTATCAGAAATCTTAATGATCTCAATTTAACTTGTCAACTAAAATTTTTTTGGAAATTTATAAGTGGTGATTCTTTTTGGACAAAATGGATGACTTGCAAATATCTTAAAAATAAAAATTTCTGGACTACTATACCAAATAATAATCAATCCAATGCTTGGAATCAAATTTTAAAATGCAGAGCTTTAGGAAAATCTTTAATTCAAAGAAATTTTAAAACTGGTCATGAAACAAGTCTCTGATTTGACCCTTGGTTTCAAAATGACTCTTTTATCAATAAAGTTGGCTGGGATAACCTTGCTATTTGTGGTGAAGCTAATGCTAGTGTTAACATCATTATTAGAAATAATCAATGGCATCCTCAGCTTCATCCAATCACAAATCCTTATAAAAATTCTATTATTAATATCCTCTTAGATCAAGATGCTGAAAGTGATTATTGAAAATGGTTAGCTAGCAGTAACGGTAAGTTTTCTTTCAAAAAAACTTGGGAGCATATTAGAAGCAAGCAGCCTACTGTAGAATGGTACAATTGCATCTGGAACAGGGTAAATAATCCGAAGATGGCAATTTGCACATACTTTGCTATTAAAAATAGATTGCCAACTTTGGGTTTAATCAATAAATGGGGTAGAATACCTCACTCTGTTCCTTATGCAATTTATCGAATGAGACAGTGACTCATTTATTTTTTGAATGCAGCTACAGTTATTATATTTGGAGTCAAATCAAATCTAAGTTGAAGATGAACAATTCAAACAACATGGATCTTAATCAAATTATCAAAGATATTAACAATCATTTCAGAAGTAAAGCACTTAAAAGGGATCTAGCGCATGTTCTTTTAACTACAGCAGTTTATCATTTATGGAAAGAAAGGAACAACCGCACTCATAACAAAGTAAAGCTATCTAAAGAGCAAAGATGGAACATTATCGATAATGATAGTAAAATCATTCTGCAGAAATCTAATAAAAAGATCAGAAATCAGACCAAATTCGACTTCCTTTCGGATTATTGGAGCAAAGAGGTTGGCAGCAAGTATATAGAATATTATCTTCATTACCCAAAGACTTATCAAGCTGATCAGAGTACTCATCAGCATTTCAATCAAGCCAACTTTGAGCCTCGTACCAGCAAGTGCTCAAATAATGGCGTTCATAGCTGCAAATCTACAGATCTGGGTTGCGTTAACACCAAATCTATAGATCTCAGCCACACAACGCTCAACGGTGTCACGAGAAACCATTTCAACTCAAATAATGCTGATTGCAGCATGAGAAACAAATTTAACCAGAGTTTCTCTTACTGGGAGAGGGGCGAGAGTAGTAGAAGTAAGGAGACGAAGAAGATCTAATTTTGTTTTCTGTATTCATTGTCGCCATTTTTGGTGAGTAAGGTTGAGAGCTTTGTCGGCTGTGTTTTGTGTTGTCTTTAGGGTTTTCTTTGTATTTGTTTTGTGGTTCGGGTATTGTTGTTGTTACCCGGTTGCGTGTTGGGCTGGGCCCTTTTACCATTTTCAAAAAAAAGTAGGATTTCACAAGAAAACATCGACACAGTTGATATGTTATATATCCTACTAATCTGGTGGAAAACAACATTGAAAGTAGCTAGAGCAAGAACTAGACTGCATATATGGCATTTGTTAGGAAACAGAGAGTATGTAGCCTGCATATGGTTACTATATATACACACGTATTAATACTTACATATATAGCCCACAAGAAAATACCTAATGAATGTGTCACCGTATAGTCATATCCTATTTTTTGCTATGACGCTCTTAAGTTTATATTTAGCACAGTCCTATGATTATGTTCCTCCTGTGTTATGCAGCAATGATAAGTACGACGACTGGACATTCTATGATCATAATTTAAGATATGTCAAAGGAGAACTCTCCAAAGGTTCAGTTACAGCAATAGCTAAAGATCCAGATGTGTATGGATCGTACAGGTAGAAAAGTAGAATGTACCTACCTCAAAAAGGTGGAATATAAATAAAATTTTAAGATACATACATTATTACTTTAATGCAAAAGTACATAAGATTTAAATGCAAAACTACACCAATATAATAAAACTGAAGTACCTATATAATTATATGAGAAAGCAAATATTGTGTAAATTATAGTAGATGCATAGTATTATGACGATTAATAGAGCTCTCCTACAAATAAGAACGAACACATAGCAGGCAATTGCATATAAGTGTCTCACTGGAAGTAAAGCACAAGTAAACAAATTGACAAAAAATGGTTATGATGCCACAATGAACACCACTTATACTTATGACTTGTAAGCATAATAATTTTTCTACTAGACTCATCCTCTATGCATACTTACTCCAACGAGGCCTCAGCAAATCGTAGTAGCAATATATACAAATATGGTGATTTATAAAGCTTTCAAAATAGGATTCAAATCGTAATCATTGATTTCAAACTTCAAATCGAAACATGATTTAAATTGCAAATCATAGATTCGAAAGGTCGATATTTCAAGGTTTATACATACTTCGAAATTAATTTCGATGTTTGAACTTATACATCGAAACCTAAAATTTCTTCTCGAATTCCAATTTTATTTCCGTTTAGTAAACACTAGAATTGAAATTGCGAATCTAAACAAGTACACTGAACATGTTAATATAAACTGAATGAACATTCTTAATTGCGATTTTAACAGGGTTTTACATCGAATGTAAATCAAATTGTAAGAGAGATGTTCAATTTGAAACGAGATTCAAATCGATAGATTGCGACATTTTTGGCAACATTTATACAACCATAATCTAGAACGCGTAAAAGGTCAGTTTATGTTAGGTCATACTAGCATCCGCTATCGATCCTGGCATTCATGGTTCTACAACATTCAGTTTTGGAAATGATGTCCTCCATTAGAGAATGCATGTCCAAATGCTAATTAAAGGTGCACAGTTTACTACTACAGCTGGTGCCTGTCTTGGTTATGATCAAAGTTGATTACAGTTTAATGAACTTGTGTTGTATACGTCCATTTAATTCCTAATTGGGTTTTTAGTTTATCTGATTATTTATATTTTATAGTATATTCTTGTGGATGTAACATTAATAATAATGCCATAATGTAAATAAAGAAGTTAAATATTATATTTCTACATAACCTGAAATCATACATTAACTATTACCCTATCAAATCCTCCAGTAAAAAAAAGAATAATAGATGTGCTGGTACCAAACTGCTTGATATGAAAGAAAAATAGAAGTTTATCATTTCAGATGTCAAAGAATTGGATACTTGCTCCGGTTGAAACCAAAGCAGCATATCAACCCGTATAAGAAGGGCCGCTAAGCCTAAAATCCATGAATGAACCATTGCTCTGGTTTTCAACAAATATCTGAAATTGAGTGGCTTTTAAGTAAATGAAGATAACAAACAGTCTAAACTCATAAGGCGTTGTCCATTAACAGAACAAGTGTAAAAACACTGCATGTGGTTGTAACTCAACACCTACAAGAAAAGCCAAAATCTGTAAATGTCAATGTGGATGTTATGCTAATAGTATGAACTCAAACAACATAATGCAATATCATACAGACATCCAAATATATTATGGGATACATTGAACACATAGAATCAGGATTCACGTATCACTAGATTCTTCCTGGCAGCAAAAACTCAGATATAAACACAACACACCACCCTAGTAATTACAAGAAATTGACCGCATATGCCTCGTTATGAACCAAAAGAATATCTGGCCTGCAGTCTATTGCCAATATAACACCACCAATCCAGCTATTATAACCCATACTAATAATTCATACCTTCCATCATGATACGATTCCTGCTTACTACAGCAGTTCTTCTGAATTTGCTACCAACGCCTACACACTCGTACCTTAGTATAGCAATTGAGTTATGCAGCCCTATGAAATATACAAATGGTGATCCATACGACCGTAATCTAAACTACGTGAAGTCCCAGCTTATGACGTATACTAATAAAATATCCGCACATGGCCCAAATGTCTATGGCCTTATGGAATGCAATCTGGGATTCAATCCGTGTTGTGCTTTTGCTGTTGAAATGGTACACACGTTGGAGCGTGACTGCCCGAACTCTATGGGTGCACAACTTAATACTACTGATGGCTTGTCTCTCCGTTATGAATATTACAAATTTTATCCAGATTGATCGCAGCATATGTGTGCTGTTTAAGTTGTAACTACCGATATGAATCTACTTGGTTTGCTAATAAAGACATATAATGCAGTTATATGGTTTAATATGTGCAACTAATTGAACTGTCATTGCAATCAAGGAATATTATATGAAAGGTTTGACCTTTGTATTCCTTTGATTCCTAGTACAGCAATATTAGTAAATAAGTGTTTATGAATGAGGATTCAACACAATCTATTATAACTAAGAATGGCACGAATTAAAATTTCTAAAAAAGTAAAATAAGATATACACATAGGGACTCGCTTACCTTTCTCAATTAGAAACTATTTGTGGATCCCCGAGATCAATTCTAGGGTTTATGCAACTGATCTCCCCTAACTAATTGAAGGTCAAATCGTGCAAATGTTAAACAAACTTGTAGCACAAAAGCACACAAGTTCATGTGTTACTTTCACAGAAGAAATGCAGGATGGAGATAGCCCAGTGGACAGCTGAAGTAAGTATGTGTTGTGGGGTGTACCCATAATTGACATTTTCGGTAAGAAGTGTTAAAAAGAAAACAAAACGAAGAAGAAGAAAAAATGCGGGACGTATTTGGTAAGAAGCGTTGCCATTTTTTTCTTCCAATTCCAAATATTGAGGTACTGACCAGGGCTTTATTGAACCCATGCAGATAGCAATTACAGCAAATTAAGCTTAAGTTCAATTATTAAGACTATAAGTTCATCTATTTACTGGGGGAAGGAAAAAATTCGAGGGTAAACTGCGTTAAAAAATTAGACCCAAGCACACTCGCATTATTTTTTGACACTCGCATTATTATTATTTCCTTTCAAGGACGTATCCAAAGTCCATTTGAAACTTAAACTATTCATCTTCCGTGTACCACTCTGATTCATTTCTTACGTCCGTCTTCTTCATTTTCAAGTATTTTGTCAATTCGTTCTCAAAACTTAGATTCACACTAGCAATTACGCCTCAAAGCAGAAGCAAATCATCATCTCCAACAAAACCGTAAACATCAACGCACGATGAACAACGACAACAAACTCAAAAGCAATTCCTAAGTCGCGAAGTCGAAAACCTTGCTCTGTCTGAAATTCAACAGCAAAACTCAATTACGTTAACTGAAAATCTAATGGCAGTAGAAATTCAACAACAATTCCCAACCGGTGAAACTGAAAACTTTACTCGGAACGTTCCAAAATCGCAACCGAAGGAAGTAAAATCTGGAAAGCTAAAATTACGAAAACGACCAATTGAACAAGAAGCACACCAAATGCTAGAATAAAGAACAAAGAGAAGACATGAACAACCTGGACAAAATGAAAATCAATCGGAAATGATAGAAAATATACAGGAAAAAGTAAATTTAATATAGTAGTATTGTAATATCATTGAAATTTTTTGACAGATCAATGAAGAAAATAGACAATAACAAACAGCTGCTAAAAAAGAAAATGAAGAGCAGCATAAAAATTTAGAAACGAAAAGAAAAAGAAAAAATGAAGAACAAAAACATCAGAAGGACGGTGAAAGAACTAAAAAGATAGTTCAAAAGGCAAATGATGCTATAAAATTATAAAAGTTAATACCATATCATTAAACATATATGCTACATATATGCTGATAGTATCAAATTTTTGAAACAAGAAATGAAAAGCCAAAAATATATGCCTTTGAAGAAGCCGAAGAGCAAGAAATAAATTTGGTAAAATTACAAATAGTATCGCTTTATAACATATTATTTATTGAAAAAATGATACTTATAGTATGTTTGTTTGAGGTTAGCATAGTAATTACTTTTAAGGACAAATTCAACAGTCCAATTACTTTCAAGGACATAATTTCATAGGTTTTTAGACCTTAAAAACTAATTATCTTGCATTTTGTCTTTAAAAGTAATTATTTCAGTTGTGTGTCCTAAAAACTAATTGCACTTACTTAAGAGGCCTTGTAGCTAATTTTCACAAAAAAATACCTATATTTAACGAAAATGATACTCACTGTCTATTTTGAATGGAGCTGAAGTTTAATTTTATAAATTGTTTTCCATGTTATATATAGAAAGTTGATACCAATATCTTACAAAAATGATACCAATAATCAGTTTTCTTGAGGTTTGTACTTTGTTAAATTATTTTCAGCGTGTTCTGTATAAAAACAGGTACCGTTATCATTCAAAAACGATACTAATAGTCTGTATGTTTAAAGTTAATGATTTGGACTTTTACAAATTATTTCCACTATCGCTTTTAATCTAATAAAAAATAATACCAATATTTAACAAAAATGATACCCACTTTCTATTTCCGTAGAGTTGATGCCTTTTAATTTTGTAAATTATTTTTCGTGTCATCTGTAGGAAATTTGATACCAATATATTGCAAAAATGGTAACAATAAACTGTATGTTTGACGTTTGTACTTTGTTCTTTTATAACTTGTTTTACTATTATTTGTATTAAATCTGATACCATTATATTACAAAAATGATACCCCTTATATGTTTGTTTGAAGTTGGTGTTTTGCAATATTAGAACTTATTTCCACCATAGCTTTAATAAACCGATATCAAGATAAACAAAAAATGATACATATAGCTTGTTTGGTTGAAGTTAATGCTTTTGAATTTTAGAAATCCACTTCAATATAATTTATAATAAAACTAATACCAATATATAACAAAAATGTACTTATAAACTATTCGTTCAAAGTTAATGCTTTGTAATATTAAAAAGTGTTTTCTCTGCAATGTATAACAAAACTTATGCTAATATTTTAAAAAAATGATCATACCTACGGACTATTTGATTTCTTGTTAGTGCTTTGTAATTTTAAAAATTATCTTCACTATCATTTGTAACAAAAACTAACATCAATAAATTGCAATAATGATACTTGCTAATCAATTAAATGTCACTTTTTTAATACAACAGGATGATGATGACGACTTTGTCGACACATATCATAAGAGCAAGAAAATGAGATCTGAAGTAGTGAAGCAAGAATGTGAAGAAATAAAATTTGTCACTGCATATTGACGTGAATTGCAAGCAATATTCAAGATCATACATTTGGCTAAAGAAAAGAATGGACTTACAAAAGGGCAAATAGACATCATGAAAAGACCCAGTTTTACAACTTTTTCAACATTTTCTATTAAGACAAAATTACAATGAAAGATTGCAAAAAATCGCAACAAGGTTTGGATGCATTATACAACTGCTACTCAACAGAAACTGAAGCTTTCATATTTGGACAATACAAAATGTCAATGAATGCCACTAATATCAACCAACATTTTGATCTACTATTGGAAGGAAGAAATATAGAGCCAACATAAAAAATGACTAGTAAAACAATTCCAACAGAGTGCAAAGAATTTTCCATAAGAAATTTTGAAAAATATGCTTTCGTCACGAGAAATGTGCTCCAAAGAAGAATAAAATAAGAGATGGGAAAAAAGGAAAAACAAAATAAAGAAGACTTGCCACTGCTAATAATAATGGAGATTTTACTGACATTTTTTCCTTAACAAACAACAAAAATTAAGATGGAGAATTTCACCCTTTTTGATTAACTGAAAAAAATTGCACAAGTTTTCTTGGCCAAAGACAATAGAGAAAAAATATAGCAAATTTGTAAAAAATATCCACAAGCCAAGAAACATATCTGGATGCTCTATGCTTCCATTGGGAGGATACGTTATTCAAAGTATTACTATTTTTAACAATCATATCTAAACTATTTTTTAAATATTTATACTATTGCATTTGTGAGAAGATGAAGCTCATTCGACCAAGACGACAACATAGTGAAAAATTTACCATGATTTAAGATATAGGATTTGCATAAGCTAAAAGACATACTGGTTAAGCAATTTTGAAAGATGTAAAAGAGGGTGAGGTAAGTTAAAACTCTATATTGCCTACGTGAATCGGTATCATTTTAACTTCTACTTAGAATCAATTATAGCAATGTATATTTTTTGCTATCATTTGTACCTATCCGTAGTTTCATTTTTTACCTCTGCATAGTATCAGTCCAATACATAGTATGATTTTTTCTCTGCATGGTATCAATTTCAATACCTGGTATCATTTTTGTCTCTGAATTGTATCAATTTCAATACTTAATATCATTTTTGTCTTCGCATAGTATCAATTTCAATACTTAGTACTAGTTTTGTCTCTGCGTAGTATCAGTTTCAATACTTAGTATCATTTTTGTATCTTCATTATGTCAAATTTTCCTTTGTATAGTATCAGTTTAGTTTTTGCATAGTATTAGTTTCAATACTTGTATCATTTTTGTCTCTACATATTATCCATTTTGTATCTGTATAGTATCTGTTTTGCTTCTTCATACTATCAGTTATAATACACTATGACACTTGGTATCATATTTGTCTCTACATAGTATTAGATTTGCCTCTATATAGTATCGGTTTAGCTTCTGCATACTTGGTATCATTTTTGTCTCCACATAGTCTCGGTTTTGCTTCTTCATAGTATTAGTTATAATATAGTATGATATTTGATATCATTTCTAACACTTTATGGTAACAATTTATACCTCTATATAGTATCATTACATAACTATTATTTTTGCTTCTATTAAAAAAATTAGTTATAATTATCAGTTATAACATATTAGTCATAAGACAATACCAAAGCTTAAAACTAATATAAAATTTCCCTACAAATTATAAAGATGAAAGAAATAACTAATATTCTTCCATATGAAGCAAGGCTTCTTCAAACATCATCAAGAACAAGACAATTAAGCAACAAAGAAAAAGAAAAATAAGGCAAAAAATGAAAACATGAAGAAGTCAAACAAACTTTTGGATCATTTGAAGAAGAGGTATGCATTAGTGTTAACCATAGTATATGAATAAAGATTACGAAGGCCTTTCAGAAAGCTTCCGAGCAGCAAGAAAAGTCACCATTCGTCGGTGTTGAAAGGACTATTCAATGCTAGAAAAGAGAACCACATAAGAACTTGGAGCAAACCTTCCACAAGAATGAAAGAAAGAATTACTAAGGCACAACAAAGCAGCTAGGTATAGAACTGCCAAGCACCTTCCTATTGTTATAGGAGAATAGACCCATAACCATCATCATTAAACAAAGTCTAAAGTAAAGGAGTTCATATCAGACCATTCGAAAAAGTCAAAGGGATGCAGTCAACAGCGTATAGCAGTACCAGACATTTCAAAGGACTCCTAAGGTTTCATCTCTCAACATTCAAAGAGTTCTTACCTTCCGAAGGAAGTGGAGAAGTCAAAGCAAGAGCAGGCAACTCTATAATGACCTTTACTAAAGCATAGCAAGCCTTCCGAACTGGTTGGAACACATACAGAAAACCTTTCGACAGAGTCAAAAGATTCATAAAGACAGAACAAAAGCAGACCCTTCGACAATATTCAAAAGTCCATAATGGCATATGAAGGGGAAACCTTTCGACGAGGACGAAAGGTTTACAACTACAAATGAAAGGGGTGACCATTCAACTCAGCTAAAAGCATGAAGACGAAAGGAAGGCCGTCTGCATCTATAAATAAGACCTAAGTGGTCCATTTTAAGGGATCTGATTTTCTCACTCTACTCTCATTCTACAACTTCTGCTCCTTCTCACTACGTTTGTAACCCTAATTTAGAAATTAAATTGGGAATTTACCTCTTAAACTTTGTATCAAACTTCATTATGAAAAAATAAAGAGGATGATGACTTGTGATCAACTTTGAATTTGGGGATGATCATGATCAGGTGTTAATTCAACATTGACAGCTGATCATATATGATTTATTTCTTAACCTTCTTCGTTCATCCCGAGTATCTGTCATAGAACCATCATGGGATATTTTCATGAGTTTTATTTCCTTTTATATATATTAAATTTATGATTTCAGCTACGAAAGGGAAATACTACTTGTGATATACGATATCAGACCTCTGATACGGTTTTGTGACCTATTATATCAACTCTTTGTGACATTATATGTTTTGTGACATATTATATCAACTTCAAGAGACAATTGATATTATGACAATCTAGTCGAAAGGTTGGAGCGGCCCAATGGTTGAAAGGTTTGATAACCTTTTGTAGGCCTCATAAGCCTTTCGACAAGGTCGAAAGGTTTGATAACATTTTACTGGACTCATAAACCTTTCGGCAAGGTCGAAAGGTTTGATAACCTTTCACTATCCCAACCAAGTCGAAAGGTTGAAGCGGAACCTTGACCCTTCGATGTGGTAAATGGGTTAGTTATTCTTCCATCATATTATTTAAGCCAATAAAGTCAGGAATGGCTTCCTATACCTTTTGACAATAATGAAAGGTTTGACAATTTGTCACTCTTTTTTATAGGTCATATAAGTTGAAAGTTAGAGCTATTACCTTAAATCCTTTCGATTTAATCATTCTACTCGAAAGATATACTCTCAATGACATGATTCACCTCAACCACATGGTTTTGTCCATATAAAATAATTTAATATCAAGCACTGGGATGTTGACAAGATATTCTTTTTTACATTTTTAGTGCGAGAAGGAGGGCCCGAACCTTCGGCCTTGTCATCTTGACATAAATAATTGTGGAAACTTGGTTTGCTGTAGGAAAATGAAATAAAAAAGGCTTTCCACCTTAAATGAAAAGGCTGAACATGCAGCTTCACTAAAAGAAAATATTTCGCCACCTTTCAACCCTGGGAATAGGGAACAAGGACAGTCTTCTGCACCAACTCCACCACCGGCTCAACTGTCTCCGCAATTGGCTCCAGCTCAGAATCTTCTGCCAGAGGATCATATTGCTAAAATCACATACTTAGAGTGGAAAATGGAGGAGATGAATAATCTCCTAAATGAAGTCCTATCCCATAAGTCATCAATGAAAGCTGTCACAATATGAGAGGAAGTTGTCTCTCCAAGGAGAAACATGAAAACCAACACTAATGTCGTGTAAAGAAAAACTAACATTTCCCTATCCAAGAAGACAGATCGTCTCCCACTAAAGGCAAACTATCGAGGAAGGATCCAAGGGGAAGATAAGGATTATTCTACAAGCTCTACCTCAGAGGGCTACAAACCAAATAAGAAAGATTACTTAAGTAATGAAGCTTACCTTAAAGACATGGCAGGGAAGGCCGTGAAGGATCTGTTGAATATTAAGTGTAAGAGAACAACAGACGAGAGAGTAAATGATAATGAGAGGGTTGCCCCTTTCATTGATAAGATAATGTCAGCACCAATTCCCTCTTACGTGAAGGTCCCTACAATGAAATACCATGGAACGTCTGATCCCAACGACCATTTGATGGCATTTGATAGTCAAATGGATTTATACAATGCTTCTGGTGGCGTTAGGTGCCGCCTTTTTTCAGTCACTCTTCAAGGAGCTGCTGCCAAGTGATACAGACAGTACCGCGAGAACATAATTTATTCTTGGAGACAATTCTCCTATAAATTTTTGGCTCAGTTTTGCATTTGCAAAGGCCCATCGATCGATTATACAATGCTCACCAATACAAGACAGAATCATGGTGAGCCATTGGGAGATTACTTGAAGAGGTTTAACGCTGAAGCTTTGAAAACCTAGGGAATGAATGACAGGGACAAGCTTATTGTAGTTCATTCATGCCTTATAGTCAATTCTCCTTTCCAGAAGGAATTATTCATCCATGGCTGCCGAGACTTGCAAGACTTTCATTTTTAGGCCGACAAGTTCATCCAAATGGACGAATTGTACTATTTTACGAAGAAGACTAATCATAGGAACGACAATGGAAGATTTAACTCAGAAAGGATTTTCACAAAGTACAGATGGGAAGATGCTAATGCTAACGTGGTGCCGTTAAACAAACCGTTCTCCTACATTTATGCGATGACTAAAGGCGAGGTCATTTTCCCAACCTCGTTTAAAGCTCGAAATTATCCAAAGAAAAAGAAAGGAGATAACTATAATGCTTACACAAGGCAAACGGTCACATGACCAATAAGTGTAAAGTGCTGGCAGGGATAATTCAAAAACTAATTTCAAAAGGACAACTAAAGGAGTTTGTGAAATACCCACAACTAACTTCCTTTCCAGAGACTAAGACAAGAAAACCTGCTGGTACCACTGTTAATATGATTGAAGATGAAGATCCGTTGAACCTGAGTCCACCCCAAAACAAAATCAATGTTATATATAGCGGACCACATCCTATAGGCAGGAGTCAGAATGCTAGGAGTAGATACATCCGTGAAGCTAGGAAGGATGTGTTTTCTATGCAAGAAGAACCACTGCTCAAAAACCCAAAGTATAATATCAACATGCACACGTTGGTGATTGATCCCCAAGAGTTGAGAAAGGGAATCCATCACCCCCACAATGACCCATTGATGATTACGGCTCAGATAGAATCCTTTAGTGGTGTTAAAGATCCTAGTCGACACTAGAAGTGCTATAAACGTGATCTTTCGACATGCATTTGATTAAATGGGGATCTCTAAAGACAAACTTGAGCCTAGTCCTGAACTCATCTTTGGTTTTAATAACAAGGGAACAACTCCATTATAACAAGTGAAGCTCTTGGTACATCAACTCCCTCCGTGTTCTCATGTTTCTGAAACGACTTTTGTGATCATAGACCAGCCATCATTTTATAATGCATTCTTTGGACATTCAGCGCTATACGAAGTGGACATTTTTGTATTACCCAAATACCTGATGCTTAAATTCCTTAGTAAGAATGGCTAGGGAACTATCCAAGGCAAACAATTTGCATCAAGGGAAATGTACTTCGCAACTTTGGAACAGTATAATATGGAGTTTACTTGTTACTTTCATTCTTTCACTACACATCTTTCGAATGATGGGTTTCTACATCCATCATTCGAAGCAAAGAAATAATCCAATAGAACTAACAAGCATATTGCTAAAAGATGTTTTGCAGTTTATGGAAAGAGAAAGAGAATGGATGCCAATTCAATAAAGGAAAGCGAAATTATTACTGAGCTAGAGTGCCGAGGATAGGTTGAAAGAGTTAAGTCAGTTGATAAAACCAAGGAAATTCTAATAGATTCTACCAAAATAGTCGGAGTGGAAAAAGATCTCAAGGAGCACTTAAAATGGAATTGGTGGAATTCTTTAAAGCCAATAAGGATATTTTTGCTTGGACCCACTCTGACATGATTGGAATTGACCTACAATCATGAGTCATGCCCTGAATGTCAATCCAAACATTCCTTCGGTCAGGCACAAGAAGAGGCAATTCAATAAGGTTAGGACCGACGCCTTAAAGGAAGAAGTCAAGAAATTGCAACAAAATGGGTTTATCCAGGAAGTCTTCTACCCCAAGTGGTTGGTGAATCCAATTTTGGTAAAGAAATATATTGGGAAGTGGCGAAGTTATGGATTATACGGATTTTAACAAAGCTTTTCTAAAGGACTATTACCCTTTGCCAAGGATAGACCAATTGGTTGATCAACTAGTGGACATAAGCTGCTCTCCTTGATGGATGCATACTTTGGATACAATTAAATCCCTATGTTTAAACCTGACGAGGATCATACCAGCTTCATTATAGATGAAGGAACCTATTGTTACAAAGTTATGCCATTCGGGTTGAAAAATGCCGGAGAAAGTTACCAAAGATTGGTCAACGGGATGTTTAAAGATCAAATTCGAAAGGAGTATGGAAGTTTACGTAGATGGCATGTTGGTAAAATCCAAAGAGGTAAAGGACCATCTTGAAGATTTGGATAAAATGTTTAGAGTACTCTGAAAGTATCAAATGAAACTCAATCCCCCAAAAATGCAACTTTGGAGCTCATTTTGGAATAGCTATATTGTTAATGCATAAGGAAAAATTAAGGCTAGTCTAGAATAGATTGAGACCATAAAGGAATGGCAGAGCCCAAGACAAGTAAAGATGTTATGAGTTTGAATGGAAAGGTAGCAGCGCTAAGCAGGTTTATTTCTTTGGCCAGCGATATATGCATCCCATTCTTTAAGGTAATAAAGAAGAGGAAAAAGTTCAAATGGAATGAGGATTGCAAAAAGGCATTTCAAGAGTTGACGTTGCATTTGGAAAAACCTCATATCTTATCTAGCCCCGAAGATGGGGAGGATCTATTCTTGTATGTGGAAATTTCGAAACATGCAGTAAGCTTAATATTGATCAGGAAAACCAAGGAATTGCAACTACAAAATTATTATGTAAGCAGAAGGTTGAAGGATGCTGAAATCCGATATCTTGTTATTGAGAAACTAGCATACGGTTTAATTCTCACGGTTTGAAAGTTTAGACCTTACTTTCAAGCACACTCAATAAAGGTATCGATCAACTTTCCATTGAAACAAGTCTTTAGTAAACCTGAAACTTCTCGCAGACTAATTAAATAGGGAATCGAGCTAAGTCAATATGATATAGAATACCAATCCAGAGCGGCTATAAAAGGACAAGCATTGGTTGACTTTATTAATGAATGTATGGGATTCATTTTAGAGCAATCTAAAAAGGAAAAAGACTTAGAACCCATGTGGCAGTCATTTGTGGATGGTGCCTCAAATGAACATGGGGCTAGAGAAGATACGTAATAATCACCTCTGATAGACACAGACTTCTTTATGTTATGAAATTGGGGTTTTTAGCAACTAACAATTTGGGAGAGTATGAATCTATGGTTGTAGGATTAACCCTTGCTTTATAACTCAAAATCCCGAGGATGCAAGTGTTTAGCGATTCCTAATTAATGGTCAACCAAATCAAGCAAGTATACTAGACAAAAGATTCTAAACTCAATTAGTATGTTAAGAAGGTATTAAAAATGCTTACACTTTTCGAAGATTTCTCTATACACCAAATACCAGCGGGAGACGATTCCCAAGATGACTCATTAAGTAAGTTGGAAAGTCTAAGAAGGGCCCTTGAGACTTGAATTGTGCTTGTGGGATTTCAAGCTAATCCTAATATTGAGGAAAACAAATAAGAAAAAACTAATGAGCTACTAGTATTGACCCGATCACAAACTATAGCACAAGAAATGGGGAAAATGAATCAGGAAAGGCCAAGTGAAAAATATGTAGCTCCAACAACGGAAAAATACTATGAATACACTTGGATAGCCTCAATTATGAGTTATATTGTCAATGGGATACTACTTGCAAATAGAATAGAGGCACGAAAGCTAAAGAGGCAAGCCCGAAGCTTTACCATTATGGATGGAATTCTATACAAGAAAGGATATGCCCTTCCCTATTTGCGATGTGCAAAACCCAAGAGCGGATTAAAGATATTAAAGGAGGCCCATGAACGACTTTGTGGAGATCACTCCAATGGGATCAAACTAGCCAAAAAGATAACGAGACAGGGATTTTACTGGCCATAGTTAACCAACCAAGTAATAGAGTATGTTAAAAGATGTGAAAAGTGCCAATGCTACTCGAAGATACCACATCTTCCTCCTCAACTAACCCCCATCACCAGCCCATGGCAATTTGATGTTTGGGGAATCGATTTGATTGGACCACTTCCAATCTTCAAAGGTGGGGCGAAGTATGTTGTCGTGGCAAGTGATTACTTCAAAAAATGGGTTAAAGCAGAACTGCTTCCAAAGATCACCTCTGGAAAAGTGTTAAGATTTTTCATTAAAAACATTGTCACAAGGTTGGGAATACCCTACACGATAATCTCTGACAATGGAACCCAATTTGAAAGTGAATAATTTTCATGATTTTGCTCTAAGAATGGAATCATAAAAAGCTTCTCTTCTATCGCTCACCCAAAGGCCAATGGAATCATTGAGGTTGCCAACAAAACAATAAGGACAATCTTGAAAAGGAGACTAAATAAGGTAAAGGGTAATTAGGTGGAAAAATTACCCCTAGTTTTGTGGGCTTACAGAACATCCACTAGAACTGCAACTAGTCGTACTCCGTATTCACTAAGATATGGTTGTGAAGCAATGCTACCAGTAGAAATCGAGGTACCCTCTCATCGAAGGATTGCCTACACCTTCAACCCAAATCAATAATTTCAAAAGGAATCACTTGACTTGATTCACGAATTGAGAGATGAAGCGGCCTTAAGAACGGCTGAATACCAAAGGAGAATATCAAAGTACTATAAATCAAAGGAGAAAACAAGGTCATTCAGACAGGAAGATTTGATAGATAGAAGAGTAATGGCCAATACGAGAAACCTATTAGATGGGACATTGGGACCAAATTGGGAAGGTCCGCCAATAATTTTCAAGGAAATCTTCCTAGGGGCTTAAAAGTTATGCCATCCTGTCGGTAATATGGTATCGCGAACTTGGAACGCAGAACATTTGAAACCATATTTTCCGACTCTGAATGAATAGAGCATTTTCAAGAATGTCTCTATTATGATTCACCAAGAAAAGTCTACATGGTCGGGAGTAAAATTCTCGTTAAACTTTGACTATCTAAAATGGTAGGCTATGAATAATGGTATAAAGCCCTTGGTCGCATCAAGATGGCCAGGTCAAGGCACCTTTTGGAGGGAGAGCATAAGCCTTTAGCCACGCTAAAGTAAGAAATGGCCAGGTTAAAGTAGCATAAGCCTTTATCTGCATCATGTTATGGCCAGGATAAGGCACCTTCTAGAGGGAGGATGGGTAGTCCCTTGGTCTCGCCACGCTATGGCCTGGCCAAGGTACCGAACAAGCCCTTAGCCTAGGTTAAGGCGCCTCTTAGAGGGAGGTAGGGTAAGTCCTCGGGCCCTGCTTGAGAATAAGCTAGCCGAGCGTACCGGGAACCTGGATGAAATATCCGACGAACTAAGAAAAGTCCCTGCCTGAAATGGGCAACCGCCAGAAATCGACACTACCTAAAATGAAAACTGCTTAAATAAGCACAAGAATTGGATGAAAGAGTCCCTGCCTGAAATAGGCGAAAACAAATGAATAAAGAAACTCTAGCCCGAGAAAGAAAAAGTATGCAAAATATCATCAAAGTCTGAAGGTGGCGCACTCGACAAGAGAATTAGAAAGAATTCACTGACTTCTCCTCATGAACATCTGCCAGATTGTTTTTCTGGTCCTCTATTACTTATTGCCTCATTGATTTTCTAGTCTTCTATTACTTATTTCCAGATTAGTTTTTCGGTCTTCTATTACGTGTTTCCAAGTTGGTATTATGTTCTTCTATTATTAATTACCAGAAATGGTATTCTGATCTTCTGTTATTAAATACCAGGAATGGGTATTCCAGTCATCTATTACCTATTACTGGGAATGGTTTTCTGGACTTCCGTTATCAATGCCAAATTGAGTATTATGGCCTTCTATTACTTATTACCAGCTATGGATTTTCGGTCTTCCATTATTTATTATCTGACATGGATTCCTGGTCTTCTACTGGTTATCACCAAAAACGATCTTACGGTCTTCTATTATTAAATGACAAAACAAGTCATTTGAACCTTATACGTTTACAACCAATGATAACCTCCTGGACTTTCATATCGTAATGGATAATCTGATTGGTATTCTAGTCCTCTCTCATTATTACCGGATTAATATGGGGTTTTAACTTTCTATTATAACGATCAATATGATTCTGGTCTTCCTATTATTATTTCATGTGATATTTTTTGCCTTTTTTGTCGGAAGATACGAACTTATAAATTTTCTATGTATGGTCTTCTGACATTCTATTGATAAGAGAAACTGATAAATCCCAGCCATTAAGACTTAAATCCGGGACTTCAAATACTTATGATCATTATAGGTTCTGAATGTTCAAAAGATGAATCTTCTATTAAAATAAAATTAGAGTTAGAGGTCAACCAAACTAAGAAATGTAAGCGGTACTTATAGTATGAACTAACCATGTGAATATTATTAGATGTATTGCAGGAATATTGGGACAATTTAGTAATCCTGGAATCCTTGTCCTAAAGAACAAAAGCCTTCTTTACACAAAGGGGGGCTAAATGTTAACCATAAAATATGAACAAAGAAAGAGAAGGCCTTTCAGAAAGCTTCCACATGAATAAAAAGCAACAAGAAAAGTCACCTTTCGACGGTGTCGAAAGGATTGTTCTGATAGAGTTAGGGGTATGCCTTAGGAGCAATCATGTAATTTGTTACATATATCTAACTCGTTGACCAGTCTTGTTCGAAATAAAAGGTATTTTCTTCCTATTGTATACTTTATATAATGCGATTATATTAATTAATTAACTTAAGTAAAAGTATATTTAATAGAAAAATTCATAAATAGTATATTTTATGATAGTAGTTACAAAGTGTTGTAACCGTGAGTAATTTATCACAACGAAACAAATATAACATTTTAAATGTTCCTAGTCAAGATGCATCGAGACTGGATATCAATGTATCTGTTGAGACTGGAGTACGTAATGCTCTCTAAACGTTGGACAGTGTATCACTCATGACTGCTGGGGCACCTAGGGATTACGAACTAATGGTTATTGGATAAATATGGAACGACTAACTCAATAAATTTCTGTTGGTTAATATAACTAAGGTCAAACAGAAAATATCGATATGACTGATTTACACAGTTCTCTATACTTGAGAATACTATGGATCTTCAATATGAAAGCTCTACTTTGATTATAGCCAAATCATGGAATGGCGTCCATCGAGTGACTACAATTGGGTCGAGTGGAAGTATTAAGAGGAAAGCACTATTCAAGAGATGATCCGTCTCCTTAGTTATATGTAGTATCGCTGCCAACTCAAGTCAACTCAAAGTCAAAGTCTCTAGCCAAAGAATTTCGGTTAATGATAATTGTTATTATTGAACCAGGGACATTGTATTTAGACTATAAGGTTGAATGTGGATGAGGTTGGAATTTTAACCATTAACAAATTCCATAAGTCCAAAGTGATATGGTTTTGACAAAGAGAATTGGTGTAAATCAACTTACATCTGGGTAACGCTTATTAAGCTAAAATTGAATTTTACCAAAAGTGAGTAAGCGATAAATTTATCCATAATGTCGCACAACCTACTAAGTGACGTGTGAACGTTAGCATTAGAATGGTTTGAATTTAATCGTTGATCAAATTTACACCCAAGAGTTACACAGCCAAATGATGAATTCCCTTAAGACCGAACGATTTAATTAATTAGATAGGTTTAAGGCCCATCGTTGGGGCTTAAATAATTATTGCCGAAATCAATGTATTTTTAAAAATAATAATATTTCAACTTAGAAAAATATCCAAATCTTTCCTAAGCTCCATTTTATGAACCTAGATTTTAGAAAATTGTAAAATTAGAATTTTCGTCAATAGATTATTTTATGTTAATTATTTATGAATGAATACATTATTTTAATCATAAATATATACAAATTAAAATACTAAAATTATTATGTTTGCAAAACTAAATTAATTTTGAACTATAAATAATTTTTAATAATTATTCTCTCTCTTTCTCTATATATTTATCTATATATAAACGTTTTACATATCGGTTATAATATATGCATGTACTACATATGTTGACATATGTTATGTTATTTTAAAATGTTTAAGATAACATAAGTATACATGTATGTATACAAGATAAATTTTGAAATTAATAAATTTAAATAAATTTTTTTTAATTGAATTAATTAATTATAGGTTGATTAAATAAATAAAATACACATATATGTGATATATGTGTGTTACACTATAAAGGTTATAGTATACACTATAAATGTTGCAGTAGATATGTCCAATATAAAAGTTGTATTGGAATACTAATTTAAAACTAATTAAAGAGTTAATTGGTTAAAATTAGTTAGATAAGATATAAGTAATGACGTATTATATGTAAGACTATCATATAAGTAATATGAAATATAAAAGTTATATAATAATAAAACTTATATGATATATGTATAAACTAGATGTGGAATATTAACCCAAACAGACTTGAGAAATAAATACAGATGTATATGAACATATATCGTGATTTCTAATGTGTCCGACACTTGAATCGCTATGCGTATTTCATAAGAAATATATTATTCTATAAGTTGATATCACTCAATATATATATATATATATTAAAATTATGGATCATCAATATAATGTTGTCCTCTACCATATATATATTAATAAATTACTTCAATACTCCTTAGTTGTTGAGCAAACTCAAACTAGGGATGTTATGCGTAGTATTATTTATATATGAACAGATGAGGTAAATAACTATATGTATTTGTTGAGCAAACTCAAGATACATATACTATACTTAGTTCATCACGATATGGTAGGTATGAGTGAATAATCTCTTTCGATTTGTTGAGCAAAATCAAGGTCGAAATGATATTAGAACAAGGAAAAATGGATTAGGAGTTGCATGTGATACAACCGATACAGAGTTATCCATCATTTGTGGGGCCATGATTTATTGAGAAAACTCAAGATCAGAATACCAAAACAAACGAGTCCTAACAACCTCTAGTGAAGTTGTAAGACTTTTATATTTCATCTTAGGTTTTGGAGAAACATAAAAGACTAGTGGGAGTCTTATTAGAAAAATGAACCGGTAACATTTAACCTTTAAAAAACTGATATTAGTTAGTTTTTGCAATAGTCACACAACATCACCATATAATTCGCAAACAAACAAAAATATAAACTTGATTAGCATTTTTCACAATAGAACCCATCAAAACACATAGACGTCCCCTTTAATAAGTAGCATCTAAATATATCACAGTGCGACAATGCTGTAAACTAAGTATACAAGCACCAAAACCAATAAACACCCTCTCAAATTGATTACTACAAGGATTAACATCCATATCGACATAATTACCTGGATTATACTTCTTCCAATGCTTCTAAATACCAACTCAAACCATTGTAGGACATAGCATCATTACCATGCAATTCCATAAAAGCAAGCTATTTTCTAGATTACGCAAACGAGTAGGACAAATAATGATTGTGTTCTCTTATAAAATCACCTATTATATCTTTAGGCATTTTACTTGGACAATCGCGAATCTCATTGATGATAAACGATTTGTCAAATGCACTAGAAGGATATAGACTATTCGCATTTCAAAGACCAACCCAATAAAAATGATAGTTAACCACACTTTTAATGAAAAACCTATTTAGTTGTCCCAAATCATAAGAACCATGCACTTTAAAAAGACAAACATCCTTAGAAGAATAGTAAATAGCAGTAATTATCGTAGCATAATTCTTCAAAAATACTAATTCATATCTCTTTTGAATTTGGTATGCTATCAAAAAATTTCTAAAATCATCAGCTTCTCCAAAAGAAAAACCAGTAAAATCATAAATGGATAATTTCGAACCTTTCTTCAACATATTCTTCAAATAAATTTTATTAAGACAACATCAGAACGCAAAGATCCACTAGAAAATGAATAAATAGGAAGAGTGGATGAAATCAAAGTAGAACTGCTACCATCATTTTCCAATATAGAACTCTTAACCTTAACGGTAAAAAGAAAGAATGCGCTCTTCTTATGTAATTGAAAACAAATTATACTTTAATGATCAGAATAGGAATTAACCATGATAACTTTATTCTCAAGCATATAAGAAATCCTAATGGATGAAGGAGTAAGTTAAGACCAATATCAACAATTTTCAATCATCATATCATAAAATGAACAGTCAACAGACAACTAAGTACTGAAAGAATATCATCGAATACAAACAAAACAAGAAGCCTATTGTCACCACTATAAAAGAAATAAAACAACAGTAAAAAAATGATTGCTTCATAATGTCATTTTATTCTAATACATCAATTATCTTTATATAAAAAATAGAAGCAAAAAATAGAAAAGATTTTTCCAAAATGATACTTACAATATATAAAACTGATACACAAAAAATACATTTCATTAAATATTTGATATTAACAAAACACTAATTAAAATCATTGATTGGTTGGTGCATATAATCATATTTACTTTGTAACAACTGCATTTTTTATATACTCAAACAAACAAAACATTACAAAACTTCCACACTGCACTATTATGAAAAATGATACTAAGAAAAAAAATGGTACATAAAAAACCGATCTTCACTGAACTCAATACAATAATACATTTTCAATCAAACCAATACGAAAGCAAGATATACATCAGTAATAAAAAAAATAACATTCAATTTAAAACACATAATAAAACATTAGTTTATAAAGAAGAGAAGAAAACAGTCGATATCTGATGCTACTTCCCAAATTTACCAAGGAATATCAAAGACATAAACAATGCAACAAAACAAAATTTTATTTTTAAAAGGAAAAATGTTCAAAAATCAAAATTTGATATAACAAAAAATAAAAACAGATTAATAGGAGGGGATTTTCAATCAAATGGCTTCTTAGTTTAGGGCAATAAGTTTTAAGGACTATACTTTTGAAAAATTAGTATTATGGACAATTTACAAACAAAGGAGAAACGAAGTTATCATTTTAAGTTATACAGAAAAAATAATATATGAATTTATCATTTTCCTGTATAACTTAAAAAAATAAATGAATTTATTATTTTCCTATGAATTGTCCTTGAAACTAATAATTTAGAAGTGCCGCCTTAACACTTATTACTCTGGAATGAGAAGCTCTCCAACCTAATTTTCATGTAACAGAAACGTACCTACATTAGGAAATGAGATTTGAAATTAGGAAAGTATGAATGAAAATTATGAAATGAGATACGAGAACTTAATTTTGAATGTGTGAAAATGAGAGTGAAAAGGAAATAAAGGAGAAAGAACGAGGTTAAGAAGAAAAACAGAGTGAGCGAGTGACAGTTAGGGCTCTTTGAAAAATTTAAACGATCTTGTCATTGTGGAAAAATATTAATAGGCTGTCCTAGAGAGTAAAAAGCCCTTTGTATATGTCCTTTAGAATATCTTTCTGTTTACGAGGCCCTTAAATTTCCAATGTCCTAAGGTACCTCACTAATGCCAAGCCGAATGTTTATTGAACTTTTCATACTTTCATTTAGAGAACTCCTAAATACCAAATTTTATAAAAAAAAACAAAAAAACAACTACAACAATAACTATTATAGTTATTAGATGGAGGAACAAATTTGACAAGGGATAAGAATGGCTAACGGTTGTTTAGGTTGGCTTAAATAAATTTTTATTATTTTAAGTAAAATTAATTAATGTTTACTTTCGAAAATAAAAGAAAAATAACTTATTCAAGTATATTCAAACAGAAGTAAGAGTATAATTTTGGATGAGATTTTTTGATAAGAGAAACGATTAGTTAAGTTGTTTTTCCTTTAATAATTTGATGGAAAATGAAAACTTGAAAGTATATAAAAGAAATAAAAGTAACGATCCAAGAGAAAAAATTCTTATGTTTAAAATATAAATTTCAAAAAATTGACTTTTAAATTTTGCAAGTTTTAGGTTACAAAAATAGAATATTAAAAGAATATAACATTTAATGGCTTCCAAGGCATTTTCATTCTTTTAATATAAGTTTAATAGTTAATTAACTAAGATGTTATAAGAGATAATTATGGTTAATGAGTACAAATCTAAGATGTGACAATACTTAATATATATATATATATATATAATGTTTATTATTTTTAAAACTATGTCTTGTCACATCACTTACTATATAAATATCACAATACAAGGATATCCTAGATTACATTAAATGTACCTTAGATGCTGGTCCGCATCCTCAATGATGAATCTCATGTAGATCACATCGTACCACTCAATGAGCTTTGGTGATATATGACCTACTCCATATATCTATAATCTGAATCTACATTAGACATCAGTCTATAATTCAAATTATCATGATTTAATGGTTTCCTTTATAGGTTCAAAATAAATGGAGTCAATACCTAATTCTACTTTGGATTCCGAGCTGCATCCTCACTTATAGGTCTCATGTAGATCTTACTGTACTCCCTCAATGAGCTTTGGTGACATATGACCTATTCTATTTACTTAAAATCTATGTGGATCTTACCTTACTCTCTTAATTCAAATTATTTATAGATGATAGTCATCATCTCCCCCTCATCCATCATGGATTTCTTAACAAATTCGCAATAAGTTTATATAAAAGAGAACGATGGGTGTAACCCGTATAAAATATTGTCATTCCCATAAAGGAACACCAATCCCATAAATACACACTCACACACAGAGATATATATATGTGTGTGTGTGTGTGTGACATCTTGTAATCAAATACACTTATCACAAACGAAGACCGATATCTCATCATCGTCTATATATACAGATGGCCTTTACTGTGAGACCAATTTGTGCATGGCCATTAATATAAGGCCAATATGATGCATGATCACTAAAATAGGGCCAATATAGGGTATGGTCACGAACATAGGACCGATGCCATTCATCACACATATATACTAAAGGTCGAAACCAAGATGTATAGACTAATTCTGCTCAATCGTACATGCTTACTAAATGTGACCATACAACCAATAACTGCACCGATATCGTATTTGATCATTATTAATCGCACGTGTATAACTATATTATATTTGAGTCCCAAGCTTTGCCTTGCATTCCACTTTCCCAAGTAGCCCAAAGTCTCCCCGAAGTCGTGCCAAAGCTTCACATAAACCTGCATCCGGAACCAGGGAAGAAACCCTCGTTCATCTACACACTACATTGGCTTATTGACCAGACTTACACCTCCACCAGTGCACCGGCCTACCAGGACCGGTGGACCGATGGCTAGCTGCACCAGGAAATGAGCCTAGGAAGTGATCATTAGAGCTTCACCATCTACTGTTTCATGCATCATTTCCTCTGCAACTTTGCCTCATGCATTGCCTAACTCCTTTAGCCTGCTTCCACCACATTAGACCTCTTCCAAAGTCCATTGGTTGATATTTTGGAAGTGGTTTCTTATGTATTCGAAAATATATTTCAAAACGAAAACCACTTCTTTATGCGTAGTGTTTCGCGGGATGATTTCTATCCATCCGGCTTCCTCTAACATGCCAAAATGAACTCAACTGTTCTTCTCACGTCACGTATTGCACATACATACGTAGATGCACCTACTTATGCATGAATATGAACATACATACACTCGAACACATTTCCACTACTCAGATCATGTTTGAGCTTCATCGAGGTGATTACTCGAACAATTGTTCTCTCACATGGCTTAGCACACCCAATAGTCATTATGGCTACATGAGATCACTCGTAACATACTTATATATGCATATGGAAATTTCCATGCATATACAATTATTCACTCAAATAAATAATCTTTATCAACAATCCAAACCATTCAAAAATTCTAACTATACATGAATTGTACCGATTATTAAACAACTTCAAATACAGTTACGTATACGTACCCATATTCATGTATGTATATGTATATTTAAATAAGAATTGCAATTCTTTCTTAAATCAAAACTTACTTTTATTTACTAAATATTTTCAAAAAAATGCAAATATTTTTTCTACTATTTTATATAAATCATCAATTATTTTATAAAATACAAACTTAGCTTTTAAATCGTTTTTAAGCTTTTATAATACATAATTTCTTTATTAAAATTAAGTATTCGTCTTATAACTATTTTATAAAACCTTAAAACCATTTTATAAAATAATTCCATCTTACTATTTTACAAAATTTCATAATTTTATAAAATACCACTTTATATTATTTTATAAAATTTCCTATTTTTATAAAATATCACTTTATACGATTTTATGTAATTTAATTCTATTTTATAAAATATATCATTTGTACTATTTAATAAAATCTTATTTTATTTTATAAAATTTACCTTTATTATTATTTTATAAAATCTTATAAAATGTATCCTCATTAATATTTTATAAAATCTCATTCTATTTTATAAAATATATCTTTTACTTATAAAATTATTTTTTTACTTAAATAATGTTTGTAAGTACTAGTTAAGCTTTGTTAAGCCTCTAATCACTTTAATAATAAGTGTAGAGCTCATAACTTGCTTAGTTAGCTTATTGCTTCATTTTATAAAATATTCCATTGTTTTACAAAATTATTTCTTCTCTTTAATAATATTTATAAATACTAATTAAGCTTCATTAGGCCTCTAACCACTTTAATAATAGGTGTAGTGCTCCTAACTCACTTAATTAGTGAACTAACTTTTTTAAAATCAATTCAAATGGTTTAATTAATGCTTTTTAATGACATGCACATTATTACTTATTTAATCACAAATCATAACATAACATCACACATAATCATCCAACTAAACCAAAACCCACCTCTACGCTTATTAACTTTTACAAATATGATGATTAAGGGTTTCAAAATAATAATTAACTAATATAATCATGATTACAACATGAACATAAGCATAAATCAACCCAAACATTCTCTAAATCACATCACATGACTTCATAATCATTACTAAACAAATACATGTTGTATAACATGTAATAAGATAGAAAAATCGTACCACTCACCTTGTTTTCCCCTAAATCAAGTGGATGAAGCTCCAAACTCTGATTTAAGCTTATTCCTTGATGCGTTGTGTGAGAAATAAGTAGAGAGAAATTATAGTGATTTTATCGGTATTTATAGAAATTTAGTTAAGCTTGATTTAGTGGATTATGACTTAAGGGATTAAGGAATAATTAGGGAAGGACTAGGAGAGTAGGAGGAAAAGTAACATGAAATGAGAATGAAATGAAAGTACTGTAGGTACTAGCCAACTTATAGGAAAGCTAATGGGCCTTACCCCAAATTCATTTCTTTCTCAACAAATCACTATTCGCTTTGAAAACTTATCGACTACAAATGAAGCCGGCTTATACTCACTTTTCTCATGACGAATTTACGGTCTAAACGCAGGTGTCTCGAGTCCCAATTCATCCATCTTTGAAAAGCGAGTATAATAGATATTCCATTAATAAGTGAATAAATACTTAAGTTAATTATTTATTTAAATTTTCAGTCATTAAAATCGCGGGTTATCACATGAAATCATTGAGATATTTTTTCTTCGAATCAAATAAAGAAGATACAGAAATTCCAAAAAGAAGTTTAATCATCAGACATAGGAATGAGATCCAAAACATAATAATCGTCGTGTCTTCTTACTAAATTTGCACTTTCTACTTTATTTATTTGATATGCACGCACACACACGCACGGGCGCGCACACACACACACACGCACGCACACACACACACGCACACACACACACATATAATTGCTCATAGTACCACTTGCTTAGCGAAATTGATTATAAAGTAGATATCTTTGACCATGGTCAATCTATATTCTTTCATTATCTTATCTCCACTTCATTGTTACATTATCTTTATAAAATATTATGGGTATTATTTTTGGAGTTTGGAACCTTGTTTTTTAGAGCGCAATTCCGGCAATACATTATATGATAGCTAGGCTTGATATATGGTAAATTATGATTACTCCATTTAATAATGCCCTTTTTTGATAGAAAAGATGTATGATTCGAAGATCATACAATCATGCTATGTATGTATGTGTGTAAGAAAAGGTATAGAGGCTTCAGACCGATCAGCTTGCAACATAGAATAAACGCCAAATTGACAGGTAGTATAGTGAAATACAATACTAATAGTAAGCATACCATATTGAATGACATAAACAATGTATGGCAACACAACAAATACGAATGGAAATACCAACAACCAAAAAACCTCCCGAAATAAGGAAACTAAATCCCGACATAGTGTTTGAACCAACCAATTATCTCTGGGCAGAAAACGAGGGAATGAGGCAAGAAGTTAAACTTTCTGTCCCAATCTTTTGCCGCTAATATTTCCTCACTGTTGGCTCCACATTTCCCATCGTTGCATAGGACCAGCTCATTATCCATAAGTCTATAATATAATTCTCACTCATCTTTTGCATCGTCCTAAATCCATTTTGAATCGTTCTTCCATGAAGTATGGTAACAAAGAACACTTTTCAGTTATGTCTAGGTCCCACCTCTCTAAGGCCATACAAGTAGGATTCCTTCGGATAACTTATTAGCTAGCTCTATAGCTAACCGCTCAGCACTAGGAGGGTCAAAGTGAATGACATTAACAAGACACTTGCTGATAGAAGTAATAGGAGTGTTAATAGCAGGAGGTGCAAAATGGGACCTCGAGGAACAAGTAGAAGATGCTGGAGTAGGAGGGTGGGAGCGAAGCCACCTATATGGGGGTTAATGGTGTGACAGTATGGTGGAGGAGGCCCGAGGAGAAGTTCGGGATAAGGTATTGATTGGCGGCAGCTTGGAAGGGTTTGACGGAGGAGCGACTAACCCTCGCGATAGACAAGAGGCTTAGGAAGAGGAATTTTCCTAGGTAGGCTAGAGGACAAGGTACCTGAGTGGGGGCATGTCGAGCAAGTATGGCTATATGGCTGTTAATTGATAGATTTCAAACATTCTAAAGCCTAATGTAATTTCCCTCATTTTCCATAACTAAGTATACAATCGCGATACAAAATGTAAGATCTGCAGATGTAACACCCACAACCTCGAGTAAAGGCATTCTATACCTGTTGGTTTATATATGCAACTAATATGATAACTTGGAGAAATGTTCATAAATAACCAGATTAGTAGGATGCATCCAAAATATATCTTTAATAACATTCGTTCCATCTGATGTTTTACGATGCCACTCAACGTAATAAAATTCTTTTAATTTTCCAAGAAATATTTCACTTGAGAGCACTCTGCCTACTTGATGGAATTTTGCACATGTATAACATTGTAAATAGTTTTGATAGTGGTACAATTTATAGAATCTTTTCCTTTAATTATGTGCAAAATTTCTTTCTATTTGACCATGTTTTCCATGTATATCAATCACTAACTTGGTCTTTTCTTCATTTAGTCGACCAACATACAAATATCCTACACTATTTTTTAATTTCGAGTGATTATTAACATCATTCACAACAACCAAGTGCCAATCATCTAAAGCAGAAAGCTTCTCACCTTGAAGTATAAATGGGCAGTAACATTTTTTATACCGGTCATTCGGAGGTTCTTCGAGTTTTTCCTTTCTTCTTCTTGTGCACGCCACTTCATTCACAACCAACCACAATTCTTGGCTTCTTGTTTGAAGTACCAGTGTCTGATTTCATCATTATAATAATAAAACCAAGACGTTTTCCCATGTTACGAACACAGTCAATCATTTTTCTCTAAAAGGATATATCTAATTGAAAATGTTAAATGAAATATGAGGAACATAAGTTTATTTGAAAGTTAATCAAAACATATTTACATCATAAGTCGTAAACTCATTTGAATAATCTAATACAACTTCATTCTACAATTCCTCATCACTAGAATATGGTACAATCTGCAGAAAAAATTACTAATGTGGCTGAGTTAAAAGTGGAAAAAAATTCAACCTCATATGTCGACTACGTGGCTTTTGCAATAAAAATCAAAACTCATTTGATCAAAACTGTTTCCACAAAACATACAAATTTTAACCGTACTGAGTCGTACATTGTAACTATGAAATGAAAGAAAATGACTTAAACATTAGAGAAGACATAATGCTTCAAATTTTACAGAGAGTTCAGATCACCAGAATGAATTATCCAACTAAAAATTAGCAGATTAAAATAATATGCAGCTTAAACGGATAATGTTTGTGTTTACACTTCCAACATCTACATCATTATTTATGGAAAAAATTAAAGATTAGCAAAATAATTAACAAATCTTTGTAAAGGTCAAAAAAATTATATTATACATAATTTTCTTTAAAACAAATATGTATCAGAACATTAGAGTTACTTTTTCAATTTTGATAGAATATGACTTAGGCAGCTTACTAGTATTCTAGAATCTGCCGTAGCTGATGATTACATTCACTTTGGTTCAGTCATCCTTCCTCATGTCAGCTCTGCCGCTATTAGTGCTTTATGGGATTCAATTCAAAAACCATTCTACCTAAATTCTAATATGAGCACTCATTGGAATAACAAAGGCTGGCATTCTTTCTCCTTTACATACGATGCTCTTTTATTTAATCAGCTGTCATGCACATTTCCGTGGTTTAAGGGAATATGAAATAAAAGAAACAATTAGATCGTATTGTAGTGTGATAAAACAAAAAAAACAAGAGAATAAAATAACAAATCATATAAGAAAGTAAAAAGTGAGTTTATATATGGATTTATAGTAGCTCGACTATCATGAGATAGCGTACATCCACTTTGAGGAGAGGATATTTTATTATTTTTAAGAAAGGAGAATTTTATAAGACAGATAATAGAGGCTAAGAAGAAAAATTAGAAATATAGCTTGAGATGATGATTCTACTCATGCTAATCTCTGCCTTTATATAGAGATTATTACTTGGGTTTGAAGTAATCGATTGTTGGTCATAAATCATTGCCTCATCAATTCTTCTATTCATACGGAAAACGTTTATCCATTTGATTTTTCAGTTTTCCACAATTTACACATGCTTGATAAAATTCCTTCTTTAAATGGCTAATTAGAGAATTAGTTAATTACTTCAATCTTCTAAAATAATTCTTCTTCTCATATAGGTAATTTATTGCCCTCTTTAATGCTATAAAAGTGGCATTATATTTGAGTAGTTATCCCAAATATCTTTCAAATCTTCTGTAACTAGAAATATTATATCACTGAAATCAACAATATTTTCCACATCTTCTTTAGTATGGAAATATTGTATCGCCAAATCTAACAATCTCCACCTTGGTATTATATTTCCTTGCACACCTACCAACTCCACCTACATCCTCTTACTCCAAGCAACTCTTGGACAAGACACCACAGATACTTCCATAATGAGCTTCGATATGGCCGTCACCCATTGCACTCTGTTAACGAGCTCCGACAAAATCATCGCCTGCAAACAAAAGTGTTGAAAGTACACTCTTCACGTAAGGCCTATCAATCACCAAAACAAACCTCTCCATCTACCAACTCACTCTACCCATGTGCCATAGACTAGTACCTAGCACTTCAGCAAGTGAATCAAGTTGGAGCAATGCTCCAACTTTGCAATAGGTCTACCTATATATCTCCTGTCGTCCTTCAACTTGTATGCCCACTTGCATCCTATGGTTCGGCTTTCTTGAGCGCGTGGAGCCAATTCCTAAGTCTTTCTTCAATAAATCCATTTCCTCCTCCATACCATGCATCCATTTGGAGTTGGCACTCGAACTCATAGCTTCTTCAAGGTCGAAAGGCTCATCTTGCATTGTATGCAGTGCATAGTCAAACATATCATCAAGGAAGATTTGCATATTTACAGTCTTAAATACCTATTTGGTGGCCTTTTAACTCTAGAACTAGCCCGAATAGGTGTAACTTCACCTAAGCTTCTATCAGCTCCACCTTGAGCTGAATCGTCTTTAGTTTCATGCCCATCACCACCATTACTAGAGGAATTTTGTGGACCTTCATGTACTGTGTCAATGACTACAATTAATCTATTTTCTTTGGCAGCTCTGACTCTACTTCTAGGCTAATATGTTGGAATAGTTTTCATCTCCTTAGGCCTCTCATCTTCAAAATCTACTGAATTAGGTGGATTTTTCTTCAGCTTGAACATAGCGGATGCTAGCGTCGAAATTGGTCACTAACATCCAAATCTAGATGAAAGCACCAAATCACAGTCACGGATCACAGATAGTACGTATATAGAGAGTATGAATGTGAAGCACAATAAAAATTAAAAAGAAAGCAGCAATAACACAAGATTTATAGTGGTTCGGCTAACTCTGGCCTACGACCACTCCAGAAATTTCCTTTCTGTTGATATGAGAATCAATTATAGTTGCAATCCAAAGTTTTCAAAACAACAATGGTAGAATAGCCTTAATAGGGAAAAAGAAGGGAAGCAGAATGAAGATCCCCTTTTCTGAACCCCCATCAAAGGATTACTTAGAGATGATTAATTAATGAGTAATTAATTTATTTGGTGAAGTAATTAAGGGTAGTTGATTACTGAATGGGGTTAATCAAGGGTGATTAACAATTATGTTTTAAATTAAGATTTATTCCTTAATGTAATTAATTTAAATAAGGTAATTAATTAAAATGTAATTAGAGATCATTAACTAATATAATTAATGATGTAATTAAGATTGATTAATTAAGATTAATTAATCAATAATAAGTGATTAAAGGTAATTAATTTATGTAATTAATTAAGGATTAATGTAATCAATTATAGTTAATTAATTAATGAAGTAATTAAAGGTTAATTACTGTATTTGGTTAAATATAATTAATTTGAGAAATTAATTAGTGTATAATTACTTGAATGTAATTAAGGGTTAATTAATCAGGGATGATTAATTAAAATGAATCATTAGATGGTGATTAATTAAGTGATTGATAAATTATCAATAGTGATATGAGCAAGTTGATATTGGTGATGTAATTAATTTAATTTACTTTAAATTATTAAATTAATAGAATGATGTAATTAATTTAATTCATTTTAAATTAATTATATTTGGTGTGGTTAATCATTGCTTATATGGTTGGATAGTGTTGTTTGCCTTGAATGGTTTAATCTCAGATATGAGATAGATAATGTTGAGTGATTTGGATGCATTGGTTGCATTGTGATGTTGATATAGATTATCTTTTGGATAGTGATAATATGGATTATCTGATGATGATGTTGATTATTTATTATGAATCTTTGATTTATCTATTTGGATATATAGATAATTGAATTGTTTTAAACCTTTAAAACAACTTGGCCTTAAAAGACACGCTTTGGATTTCGATGAGACCGGGATCGGGTTTCCATATTTGGATATCTGAAAACCACATCGATCCAAATTAACGATAGGTCGTGAATCTTTGATGAAGAGTGAAGACTCGAGGTGTAGGAACTATACGTCAGTATAACTCTTTGGGTGATTCCGTAATGAGTTTGATGGAACTAGTTCTTATAGATTCGAGATGGTGATTTAGAGTGCAAGGGTTATCGTCGTGAACTCTGAGGGTGATTCCAAAATGAGTGTAACGAGATAATGCTTTCGGTTTCGTTCGAACCCGGAACGAACTTGTATGGATTGAATGCTTTCAGAACATCGTCAGGTGGACGATGAGCATTCTAAGAGATGTGTTCTCTAAAGGTAATCGTAGCCTCAAGCCTCATCAACCGGGAATGGCTAAAACAGGGGAGGTGGAGCAAGGCTTCGTGGGTAGCTCCCACTGGAGAGCAAGATTTACCCCTGTCTAGAGGTCCCTTTTTATTTCGGCTGTGCGGGCAGTTGGATGTACACCAACTGCGGGGTTGTCTTGTTCGGAACTGTTCAGTATGGAATGGGTCCGGTTTTGTGTTGTAAGGGAGCGGGCGTACTACTCGATACGTTGATCTAGGCCACGTACTGTGACGGGCGGTACCCCAGTAGCCCTGCCATTGTATGGAATCCAAAATCCAATAAGTGCCAATGGTTTTGATTATATTACCCACTTTTGTGGCTAGTAGCTGGAATTTAATAAATGTAACAATTTCGGCTATTTCTTATTTACTTGAAAACCATAGACACTATTATAATATCACTGGATTTCCTATCAAATGTTTTGGGTAGCGTAAGGTAAAATTTTTTTCATGTTTATGTATGGGAAGTCTTACGTGATACCTTTCTTTTAAAAGGTTTTGCAAAGTTAAGCAACTTTAACCTGTTACTCACACCAGACCCATGTCTGACTCAGAGTTTATTCTTTGTTTTCTTAAACTCTTGGGTACTCAAATTTTTACGAGTAGCCAAGGGATTCAGGTTAGCTTTTGACGAATTATGGAGGAGCAAATGGAGCAGGAGGCTTCTGCGTTAGATATATAGTATTCCGCTGTATGATCTGTGATTGTCTCTGAGTTGTATTATATTGTAAATACTAGATAGGTGTTTATAACTATCTAGTATGTGTTGTATATCTGTGTACTCTGATAGTGGTTGTAAACTATGTAATATTTTATGTTATTAATATAATTTATTCATTCCGCTGTTTAGATTCTAGTGTTGTTTCTTCTTTCTCTTCTTTCTCTTCTTTCTTTTCTTCTTCTATCCCTTTCTTTCTTAATTGATGATGCGATTTTCTAGGAGTAGAAAGTCGGGTCGTCACATCCAACTACCGCGAGGCACCTTCACTTGGGAAGAGGAGATTTTATTAATCACCGAAAGATTAGAGTTACAAGAATGATGCACATTTAGAGGCTATACATAAGAAGAATTTACAATACAGACAAAATTCTGCAGAGTTACAGCTCTCTAGGATGGCTGTCATTGTTGTCCAGAAGCTCCAATATTTATAGAGTGAAGATATAAGGAGGGTAGCTGCTATATAGCAGTCTTGAGGTTTGGTTCGGCATGTTTGGTCCAGCAAACAGCACACACTAGCATGTGGTTTGGCAAACAATACTCAAGATATGGACAGGCATACCCAAATACCGAACCAAATATTTGGTTCGGCCTTAACTTGGTTTGGTCATACTTTAGCATCGAACGAAAACTCTGGACCAACAAGTCTGGACCGGCATCCATCACTACCAGATGAGATAGTTGGAGCGACAATCTCCAATCACCACCGGACCAAATCTTCGGTCAGGCATCTTCCTTCACCGAATGAGACTTTCTCTTGATTGAAGCACTACCATTGGACCAAATGTTGGATCGGTCTTTCACCGAACGAGTTCATCTTCTCACCAAAACGAAATCCACCAGACCAAATTTTTAGTCTGGCATCTCCTCTACCGAATGAAACTACAAGCACTGCAACTTCGCCTCTCCTTCATCACACCTAGGGTTAGTGCTTCTCCAAGCTTCGCAAGTATCTCTAATGGCCTCATCTCCTTCAAATTCGAAATCAGGTATCAAAACTAACACCGTAGTGTAGATTTTTAGCTTGAATATGCCACTCTTTGATCTAGCAGCCATTGGATGTCCAATTTGAACTAGTTGTCTGATATGTATTTATTCACTTGTGTTGTCTTATTGTGTACTTGAATGCTCATGTTCTCTTCCTTGACTTGTACTTTGTGCTAGATCATTTGTAGAAGTGTGATTGAACTGATCAGATTGCTCTACTTGTTCATGACCTGGTTCACTGTGAGTTGTGGATCAGAGTGATTTGATCCTGCTTTAATCCATACCTTGCTCTGCTCGATTTGATAAAGAGGTGCATTTGGTATTGATGCTTTTGGATTGTATACTTTTTGTGTTTTCACCACACCTACGTCGAATAATGGAAATACGTTTTAATTGAAAACAACATGTCTCCTCACAACTATTTTACCATTACTTTTTAAGCATTTGTATACTTTTCTGTACAAGCAGTTGAGCTAAAATTTAATTTGTGTGTATTATAAGGTCTTAGATATGGGAAACACAGACATCCAACTACCCATAATCTATGATAATCTGGTCTTACATTGAATGGGCACTTATTTTTCAGAACCTTGGTTGGTAATCTATTTATCAAATAAACTACAATACTAAATGCTTCTAGCCAGAATTTATAGGTAGTGACCATTGAGCTAACAATGTAAGACCACATTCTATAACAAGTCTATATTTTCTTTCAACTAGACCATTTTGCTCAGTTGTATATAGGCTCATGAGGTTTTTATTTATTTGTGGTGATCTCAATAAATTATTGAGATATAGTTGTCTTTCACCTATAATGCAAGCAAGTCCAGTGTGTGTAATTCTAATACTCTCACCATTGCCCACGTTTATGGACTGTTTACCTCTATACTTCTTTTGTCCAAGATTTAGATTGTCCAATTTGCTTGTGATATGATTAATAGTACCTGAATTACGATATCATCTGATATATCATCTGGCTTTATGATTGAACTTTGTTGATAACTTCTTGAATGTTCTAACTAGCTACTTGAATCAACTTGGGCAACATTTGCACTTGGATTTGTTTTTCTTTGATTGTTTTGATTCTGACCTGCTAAATAATTTGCATTAAATTTGAAATAGCCTTTAGCTACAGTATGACCAACTTTCTCACATATTTGACACTTTGGCTTGTTGTTGTTATTCCATCTTCCTCTACCTCTTGATCTATTAGAGTAAATGACCGACTTAATGTTGCTTTGTCCTTTGCCTTTATAATTGGCGGCATAATTGATTGACATATCTACATCAATTGGTTTCTTATGATCCATCCTTCCTTCATGAGCAAGAAGGGTGGAATGAACCTATTCTATAGATGTATAGTTCTTATTGATGAAACTACTGCTATAACTGACTCGTATTCTTCACTAAGACCATTTAAAATGGTTAGAACTTAATCGATTTAAAATGGTTAGAACTTGCTCTATGTCTGAAACTTTATGGCTTGTAGCTTCTAACATATCACATGTTATCTAGATCTTTGACAAGTATTCTTTCATAGGTAAATTATCTTTTTTGATATTATACGATAGTTTTTTATAGTGCATGTCTTCGGCTGCAGATTGAATATTATTTCAATAGTGGTCCAAATCTCATTTGATGATTTGCATCCAACAACTTGTGATAATAAATTGGTGCTAATGGATGATAGCAGCCATGAGCTTATAAGTATATCTTGTCTATGATACTTCGTGTATTCCTCGGTACTTATCGTCTTGTTTTCTTGATTAGTTATAAATTTAGGAGGAATGGATAGGGTACCAAGAACAAATCCTTCAAGGCCGTAACCTTGAAGTGCAGTTTCTACTTGGAGCTTCCATAATAGATAGTTATGTACTTCAAGATGGACAGTTATCAGTTGGCTCTGAGGGCTGATTACTATCTTAATGAGATTTTCAGTGGCTACGATAAGTTGTTGGGTATTAGCAAAGTTTTTTATGATGCCGAGTTATTGTCATCTTCAGCCATGATGACAGAACTCTAAAGTAGAATGGCTTGAAGGATTTTGAAGGCGGGCAGATTCAAGAAGAGCTTCAAGAAGCAGGAAACGCGTTTGATGCAATCGAACTTAAATGATGAGATCTCTTTGATAAGTTCTTGGCATGACATTTACTTTTCATATAAACTTTGATGAATTTCTTGATTTCTTTTTTGGTTTTTCTAAGTCCTTTCTTGTCTCAGAATTTGCTAAATTCAAGTTGTAGCCAAATATTGATGAATTCTTAGGTAGGGCACTGGTCTTTGGCAAGTTTTTCCAATCCCATATTATGAGAATTAACTCTGATGGGAATCTGACTATCAGATGATAATCTTTAATTCGATGATAGATCAGATTAAATTAAGTATCAGTAAATTTAATTGAATGTTGTTAAGCTTCGAATCGCTCCGACACCATGCTAGAATTTGAAGATGAAGCATAGAATGAAATAACTGAATTGAATTGAGATTGCATTGAAGGAGAAATTGTATTAATAACCTTTACAGTAAAGTTACATGTATTTATAATATTCAAATGCTTGACTAATGGGCTTTTGGCATGCTAAACCCGAAGTGCGTTTATCAGAGATAGTAGTGTAATAAACATTACTTTCTGAAGTTATCTATTACTTTATATTAAAGCAGAAACTTTCCCAAACTAACGTGGATTGCTCCCCTTTCATCATTTCAAAATCCAACTTCCTTATCCAATTTCATGTTTTTTTCCCTTCTACCTCATCTCCAACTGCTACACCACATTCTCACTTACTTTCCCTCTTCTCTCTCTAACACGGTCCTCCCAAATTCCGCCCCTCTCTGCCTCCACCCCTATTCCGACCCACCACCTCCTCCCCTCCCTCTCCTTCACTCCTTCCCACGAAATAATCGCCGCCCTTGGAGTCCAACTCCCCTCATCTATTGCTCTGGCCAACTACCTTTTTGAACCTTCACCTTCCATTTGCAAAGCTTATGGATGACTGCCCACCAGAATATGGCCTGATTTAGCCCCTTCCTCCGCCTGACTGCTCGGTCATCTATGCAGGTAATGTCTTCCTTCCTCACCGTTTTTCAGGTTTTACTGTCCTCTGTCCCGCCTAATTTAGTACCTATTCTGTCTTTCTATTCAAATTGCTCCTGCAACTATACCGATTTTTTATGCAACCTATGAACTGACGAATTTACCTCCATCTATTTCTCATTTACGATCATGTTTTGCATATCCAAACAATCGTTTGTGATCGTACGTCTTATCATTTTCAAGTCGTACATATTGTTCATGTTTTCTTTGCGTAAACCAATTTGCTGAATTGGACGGTTTTGTAGGCTTATGATTGCAGTTTACGTAAACAATACTTAATTTCCGCTGTAACTGATTATTTTTCCCCTTTTATTTATTTTGCTGCATCTTATTCGACTAAGGATTTGTTGAATGCATGGCCCTTGTATGTTTGGTCTTTTTTTTCATTCCTTCGTCCTCATTATTATTGAATTTGACATATGGTGTACGAGACGTTGTATGTTCGTAATCAGTCAGTTATTTGAGTTTCGACACGGTCTTAGTTCCTCGCCATAACCTAAGAAAGTGAGCTGAAATTGTTATCGTGTATCCGTGGTCAGGTAGCATAGCATTGTTCGGGATGACCGAAAAATTCTCCTCTCCGTTCTGTTTGTGTACGCCCTCACTAAACATGTTATTTAATAGCCAGGTAGACCCAGCAATACTTGAGCAGCACTTGTATTTTAATGCAGTCCTCAGAATATGGTAATATGTCATGGTTTTTGTTGCATACTTCTTAAGAAGCGTGTATGAAGAAGTGTGTGGTATAACAAATAATCAACAAATGTCTCCCTTAAACATTTATATCCGGTAATACCAAACTTAGCATGTATGCATATTTAAATTGAAGGGCTTCCACTACTCGGACCAAACAGCTTGAAATATATAATAGAGATAAGTTATAAGGAGCGTAAATTTATAAGCCATACTGCAAACATAATTTTTTTCTCAATGTTGTGCCTAAACCAAGTATTTTTTACAGCATCCCATTCATAGGAAAAAAAATTTGACAGTGTTGTGGTAGATATAATGAAGGGAGGATAGTACGAATTGGATTGAGTAATCGTAAGTGTACATACAAAAGGTATTGGTAATCATTCACATGAATTAGAGTAAATAGAGATGCAATGTTGTCATTCTCATAGACATTTTAAGATTAACTAAAAAATACATCCCTTTCATAGGTATACGTAGACGAGGTTAAAAAATTAGTAAAAAGAACACGAGCGTGGACTACCAGAGGTGGTTTTCAGGCATATTTCAACGATCAAAATGTCAACAGGTGTTCCGAATGGATGTATGAATATAATTATGTTGAATATTATCCAGAACAAAACTTGAGATGAAAAAAATGACATGTGCGTAACTGACAGTAAAGTTAGTAGCCTGTAGAAAAGAGTATGTGTAGTTCAGATTCGATGGTTAAATGATACGGTATCCTACCCTGTATTAACTACTGTATGCTTATGACATGACCTAAACTTTTATTCACTATTGTCTGTAGTTACATTGTACAAAAATTAATAAGTTAATGTTTACCGCGGTGCGGTATTCTGTGGTTTTCTATGCAGCTTAAAATAAAAAGTTAAAAACAAACCTGAACGTCATATCCAAACTACTTGACTTAATTTGCTACTGTCATATTCAATTCATTTCACATTTTCATTCATTTGTGTTTCCATCATCACATTGGGCTGATCGCTACTGTATGTATTTGTTGACTATAAATTTTTACCCCGTTTCTTTTTATCAACTCCTCTTTCACATTGATGGCTGGATTATCACTACTTTTATTCATGGGTTTTAAACATGTATTGGATACAGTTCAATGTTGTTGCTAAGTTTAACTACAACTGTTTCAACTTTGTTCAATTCACGTGCTCTCTGACATGTTCTTGCTGCGATGTTATCTTTGTTTATTTCCTTACCTGCAACCAAGTATTAGCAACATGAATGACATAAGAATCTGGTTGGATCAGCTACTAAATTCCTTTAACTCCATTGTTTACTTTTACAGGCCACCATCATTTGTGCCGTCTAAACAGAAGTTATACTGATCGTTATGCGTTTGAATTGACGTCATGCTGGTTTAACGGTTGAAACTACGTTCAGCCTGCCTGGCTATGTCCTCCATCAAATTTTTACTGCGTGCTGGTTTGGTAACAGTTTTCCACATCCCTTTCCACTTTTCATTTGTTGAAACATATGCATTTTTGCATGTCAGCAGATGGTACTGATGCATCACTCACTTTTTCTCTTAATATCTCTTTTGCTTTTTCAGGGTAAGAATGAAATATCAATCTCCTTTCAGTTTCAGTAAGTAAATCTTTGATTATTTATTAGTTACCACGTCACACAACATTCTATTGCTAATGATTTGAAACCTCAATGTTCACCTTATAACAATTTCCACTTCTAAAATCATGTATTTTTATAATTTTAGTACAATTGATTTGGTTTCGTTGCACATTAATTCCCCTTTTATTACAGTAATAAATAGTTACACTTTTTAGTATGCTATATATGGTACTTACTAATTTCATACCCATGTTTATACTATTTATGTGCATTCTTTGGTTTGAATTAAACAGTCGAGAATCTTATTATCAATATTTAAGGAAATTTAAGGTGTATGCGAAGAAAATTACTTGCATTTTACACAAGATGTGGTCTTAGTGCATATAAATTCTAATCTATGTTTCATTTGAAAATGTATTATTGGTTTATTTACTGACAATATGTCTTGCTTACTTTGTAAATCCTACATCTGTATTATTTTTGTACCCATGATCCTTTTTCAGTGCATAATTATTTTGTCTTCATTTAACTATTGTTTTAACATCCTTTTACCACTTTTTCTACATATTTTAACTAATTTTCATATTATTCAGTTATATTAGGAATTGCTGATTTGGTTAAAGCAGTCCATTTTGGCAATTGCAGGGACGATTTTCGTAGTATACAGTTCGATTGCCTTTTAGGTAACAACTAGGTTCGACAATATATATTTTCTTAAGTTACTGTCAAAGATTTTTCACCTTCTTTGTAAATAAACAATTATACGTTGGTAGTTAAAAGTAGGTACATGTTCATGATTTTGTTTAATTGTGTCGGTTTGGTTACAAATTATTTTTATAATATTGTATGGGGGTATTTTTCAAACTTTTGGACTGTTGGCTACAACTTTATCCACGTTACGTACTCTGGGCATATTTTTGATAATCATAGAAATGTTTGTAAAATTTCATTTTAGATCAAAGTAATAGTCATGCGAAGATTTTGACGAAATAAAACAAGATAAATCAATCAACCTCAATTTTAAGTTTTTTCATATATTTTCTTTTTGTTGTCAATTTATCATAGTACCATGGCTCATGAGTAGATTATAACTCCAAATTAAATTTCATAAATTTAATGATATTTGCAGGTTTCTTGATGTTAATGCTAGGTTGTTTTATGGCTATTTATACCAAAAATCTTAGAGTTTCATCCATTTCTTTAAGATTACCTTTAGCAAAAATTCTTAAACTTTCATCCATTTTCTCTATGCTATGATTTATCCAGTAACATTATTTATCAGCTTCAGATGTTATTATATTGGCTTTGGTTAACGTTGCTCCAAATAATAATCAAATGCATTGAACTGTAAATTTGATATGTATGTGTCTATGTACATACACACACAATTAAATTAAGTTTTGCTTTAAATTTGCACTTAATAACACACGCACGTTGTTTTCCTGATAATGTGCATGTTTTGAAACTTTGTAGATGCTTGCAACTATATGTTCACATATAACCGAAAATTGCTACTTAGAAGTAGACGATGATGGGATTACTATCCAAAGTGGCAACTATAGTGGACCATCTAAATGTTTTACGTTTCGAAATAATGTTATTATCACCCCCAATAAGGTATTTGGTTATAAGACTCCTTTCCTTAAAAAATTTGATGTGTTTTATGATGAATGATATCGTGATAAATTTTATATTCTCGGACATACTTTCAACTCATGCTTTCATAATTTAGGTGGTACATCTGAATTTTTTGCTTTTACGGCTACACCGCCATGGCCAACTTCAAAAATCTATTTGATGCCACTGAGTTCGATTTCCTCAACCTCCACTTCAAGATAGAAATCATTGACATGCTCAGAATGCATAGGTACAATGATGAGTTTCAATAGAAAAAGCATAAATAAATAGATAATAAAAGTACATCATTAGCCAAGTTTGCAGGGAACAAGAGTTATGTGTCGAGTATTCTTACATGAATAGTGGTAACAGTTATTTATTAATTAAAGGGTCAGTATGTTTGAGAAGTCGAGGAATTTGCGGTGAATTTTGAGAAGTGAGTTGCTTGTGAGACTAGAGGTAAGAAGCTGTATACTAAATGTAAGACAAGCGTTAGGGGTGGTAAGGTATTTAGGTTGTTTGATGTTATTATTATGGAAGATGAAGGTGGTTTAGGACATGACATTTGGGTTAATGCTAGGCCTGTCAATTGGTCGGGCCGGTTCGGGTTCGGGTCGGGTCAACTCAGGTGCGAGTTGATTTTTAAACGGGTCGGGTCAACCCGTTTATTAAACGGGCGGGTTTCGGGTTGACCCGATTATATATCGGGTGAGTTTCGGGTTGATTCATGTAACCCTTTAAGAATAATATTTGTATAAAGAAATGGAAATGGGCATGAAAATGTGGAAGTTGTTAAATGCGAATATGTAGAAATAAGTGAATGACAACAATACCCTTCATTTGCAAGCTAATATGAGAATTTTAGAGCAAAAAAAGAGTATTGTTGTCATTCTTTTATTGCAAGCTAAGATGGGTATGAAAATTTGGGAGGTTGTTACATGGAAATAGACATGAAAACGTGGGAATGTGCATGAAAACGTAGGAAGTGGTTAAGTGCAAATGTGTAGGAATAAGTGAATAACAATAATACCATTCTTATGCACGCTAAAATGAGAATTGTACAACAATACCGAGCTTATAAATGGGTTAGTCGGGTCAAATTCGGGTTCACGGGTCTATCCTAAACCCACCCGTTTATTAAACGGGTTCTAACGGTTTGACCTAAAAATGACCCGCCTTTTAAACGTGTGGGGTTAACCCGCTAATTTCCGTGCGGGTTTCGGGTCGTGTAGAAAATTGACAGCCCTGGTTAATGCTGATTGGAAGGAATATTGATAGTGGGAGAGAATTGGATTTATAATATGCAATTTGTAGGTGCTTTATGGCAATTGTTTTGTTGTGTATTTACATTTTTTTGGCACCAAGTTGCTTTTGTAAAAACACCTGTTCAACCGGATTATAATTATTATTATGGTGGGATTATTAACATGTGATAAATATATTTGTACTGGAATAAAATGTTACACTAAGTAGTCCTCTTTGTATTCTATACTAAGTTAAATCAATCTATTTATGCAACCTTAACATGTTAATTTTAAGCAGATTAGAACCTGATGTCCATTATGTGATTGCCTTTGAATATATCTATAGTGTATTTTTATTATTACAAAAATACAGTACAGTTGACATCAACAACACAATCTGATATCCACGATGATGACTGTCTTCGTTTGGTAATCATAGATATGAGCATAGTTTATACACTTCTGTAAAGGATTCATACATTTAATAATACTACTTCTCTATATTTCAAATAGATATGTCGTACTTTATCGACTTAATGTAATTTCATTTCATTCTGCGGTTTTGTTGACATTCATGTCTTTTCCAGACAACACATATCTCTAATACCTTCATATTAAATTCAACACTGTCCGTGTACGTAGCACGGGCCATTCACTAGTTTCTATTCATAATACCACGCTTCTTCAAAAGAGTCATAAGCTCATGTACAAACATATTGTAATTCTTTGGAATAATCAACTAGACTGATCTATCAAGTAAAATAAAAAATGCTATTCTTTCCGTCAGTTCTTAACCTTGTGGACAAACGGGCTTGACGTTATGTCCAGATAATGTTAATAAAATCAATTAATTTAGCATGTTTGATATGAAGCAATTAATACACTGAACTTAGTCAATGCTAAAACCAGTACATGTCATGCTTCTATATATTCCTTGAACAGACCAAGTGATTCAGATTCCTCAAGAAATAAACAAGGTATTGCCGTCATTTTGCATGGCAGATCCTGTAGCTAAACTCACGCTCATTACTGAATTTTATATGACAAATAATTCTTCAATAAAGAACCATTAATTAACAGATAGTATTTCATGGTCAATATTTCGTACTTCTCCATGTTCAAACAATACTACAAATGAAACATCAACTCGGATTGCTCAAGAAAATTCCGACTTAGTACTTTTAAACAGAGCGTCTAATTACCTTAAACAAATAGATCAAGAATATTCAGCCAACCAAACACCACCAATAAATACACTGCTTAATTAAGCAAGCAAAGGAAAGAGAAGTGATCTTCTTAACAGAAATGGTTTCCAAATTAAACACTTTGCTAGCTGCAATAATATTGGTTCTATCTTCATTCTCAATGCGTTCGTTCTCACAACAAGCAACCAAAGTCGCCTTTGTAAATTGTAACATAGAGACATACGTCGATGGTGATGCATACAGCAATAACTTCAACTTTGTGAAAAATGCGCTTATGAACGGTTATTCATGTGTTATGGCATATACTCCGGATGTGTATGGTTATATGAATTGTAACCATGATTATCGTATATGTCAGCAAATGGAAGGTACGAGATTGATCGCATTCAGCAGATTTGTCCTAACACGAAAGGTGCCATGGCTAGTTTGATTGATGCGGATGGCTTTTGTATTCCATTGTTTTTAAAGGATATCGCAGCTATGTGGTTCAGACAGCTGGAGAGTGGTTCTATCGACACATGGACGGAGCCGATTGAAAATTTTATGAAACAGTTTCGGGTCCATATAGTCAGACCCAAGAACGTAATGATCTTGACATCGATGAAACAATGGAGGGAAGAGTCGCTCAGGAACTTCTTAACCAGATTTAACGAAGCAGTAGCCTCAGTGGATCTACCTGATCCGTCAATGGTTTTGATGGCAGCAGTCTCGGGAATCGCGGATAATTTGGATTTCAAGATATCATTAGAAAGGGACCCACCGAGGGATCTCAGGGAGTTCTATCATGAGGAGGAAAGGTTCTTAAGACAGGAGGATGCACATGCTGAGAGATTAAGGGGAGAGGCTGAAGCTTATGCAGTGAGGGGATGGAGGTTCACCCTTCGAGGATCCAACTAATGATAATAAAGGACAAAAGGAAAACAAATGGCAACGGTGGCACTTCGAAGAAACCTCAAAGGGAGTCAAAGTTTTCTTCTTACATAGATTTAACTGAGACTCTTGAAAGAATTTACTTGGACACTCGGGGGCGACTCCAATATCGAAAGCCGACAAGGAGAGAGCCTTCTGAATACGAGCGGACATCAGGGAATTGCCTATTCCATGAGCTGGATGGACACAACACAAACGACTGTAGGCATTTGAGGGATATCATTGAGCAGCATGTGAGGAATGGTCATCTACAGCAGTATGTAAGGAACCAAGCTATGGCAGTGAGACAGGAGCGACCACCACCTACCTCGAACGAAGATGGCACTGGATCTGGGCAACGTCAGCTCATTATCCACTAAATAGGTTTATGGTTTTTGAATAAGTAATAGAACTTAAAGTAATGCGGCTAGGTCACATACACACGTACGGGATCGATGACGGTCCCTAAGCGTGCTCTGAGATGACAAAAAACCATACTACTTGAGTCTATGAAATCCTAATTTCTCTCTGTTTTTCTACAACTTTGGTTTTCTCTTTCGTACTTTGGATACTTACTTTTCTTTGGTATGGTTTTGGAGTTTGGATTGAACTCCCGGTTTGGTTGGTTTTTTGGTTTGCCATTTTGGTTTGGATGTTTGATTTTTGATATGGATTTCTGGTTTTCTAATTGGATTTGGATCACTGCATTAAAACAATTCAGGATTAACGATTACTGTCCTGCCGGAGAGACGGTGCAGTGGTCGCGAGTTACGAGTCCCTTCGTCGGAGAGCGATGGAATGGACTCGGACAGAATATCAAAAGTCCTTGGCCGGAGTGCTGAGGCTGGTGAATATCAGAAGTCCTTGGCCAGAGTGCCGAGGCCATTGAATATCAAAAGTCCTTGGCCGTAGTACCAAGGCTGGTGAATGTCAAAGTCCTTGGCCGAAGTGTCGAGGCCGGTGAATATCAAAAGTCCTTGGCCGTAGTGCCGAGGCCGGTGAATATCAAAAGTCCTTGGCCGTAGCGCCGAGGCTGGTGAATGTCAAAGTCCTTGGCCGGACTGCCGAGGCCGGTGAATATCAAAAGTCCTTGGCCATAGTGCCGAGGCCAGTGAATGTCAAAGTCCTTGGCCGGAGTGCCGAGCCGGTGAATATCAAAAGTCCTTGGCCGGAGTGCCGAGGTCGGTGAATGTCAAAAGTCCTTGGCCGGAGTGCCGAGGTCGATGAATTTCAATGTCCTTGGCCAGAGTGCCAAGGCCGGTGAATATCAAAGTCCTTGGTCAGAGTGCCGAGGCCGGTGAATGAAAAATTCCTTGGCCGGAGTGCTGAGATCGAAGAACATAAAAGCCATTAACAGGAAGGTCAAGGCTGGAACAGGATAACACGACCCGACAAGGTCTATAGATTCAAGGTTAAACCCAAAAAGGTCATGGATTTGATAATATGGTTACGAAAGGGATATGGACTTTGGATATCAGACTTGAGGCTATTCAAAACACACCTTCCAACAGCAAGGCATGTTTTGGAGGCAAGTGTTAACCCGCCTTTTAGCAAGGCCATGGACAGGCGGATTTAACATTATTGACTGCTCGGTCGTCGAGGCTGGTGTACGATGGAGTTAGTCGATTGGATGGATGGATGACGCAACGCGCTTGGAAAATGGAAATTGGATTGGATAAAGATGGTTTGTTCGGCATAATGGGTCGTTCGGCATGGTGGATCGTTCGGCATGATGGGTCGTTCGGCATGATGGATCGTTCGGCATGAGCAACCCGTTCGGCATGCAAATGTCGTTCGGCATGAACTCCTCGTTCGGCATATAAGTGCCGTGCGGCATGGCTACCTCATTCGGCATACGAATGCATTTGGCATGGCCACCTCATTGCGTTCGGCATGGCTACCTCATTCGGCATACGAGTGCGTTCGGCATGGCTGCCTTGTTTGGCATTCTCTGTTTCAACCAACCTTGTTCGGTATGCATGGATCGGCATCAAGTGGCTCGGCATTGATGGGATATGGCTCTGCCCAGGTGGCTCGGCAAATTCCACTCGGTCAGGGACGAAGGATATACGTGGCTCGGCAATGGCCTTGTTGGGCCCAAGCTATTCAGGAGGCCCAACAACTCAGGATTTTCCTATAAATACAGCATATGAGGGTTCAGAAAAGAGATCTTCTTATTTCCGCTCTCTAACTTTCTATTTTCTAAGGCTAAAGGTTATCTATCTATTTGTAACTATAATTGATTCAAACATCAATAAAAAGGAAACTTCTGGAGTGAACATATGCCGGTTTTAGCCGAACCACCATAAAATCTGTGTTCTTTACTGCTTTCATTTTAATTTCGACTGTTCTTCATATTATTATTCTCTATATATATTATATCTGTTACCTGTGGCCATTAGTTGGTGTTTTCATTTACATTTGGGTGTTAGTGACCAATTTTGACGCTAACAATTCTCTTCTCCGCAAATCAATTCTATTTGAATTATTGATCATTTGTAATCAATCTATTGTACTCTTCTTAGTGATATCAGTAAAACCTCTCTCTCAAAGTTGATGTACACTAATAAAATATTAGTGGAACCACTATAAATCAGTGTGTGATTTATTTTTCATTATTGCTTTGATTTCTATATTGCTTGTTTATGGATTGTGATCGGATTTTGATTGGTTGAGAATTAGATTGAGTTATTAATTGGTTGTTTTTACCCTTCTTACCATGATCCTTTTTTTTCTGTGCATTGGGGTTTTGATTTGAGTGGTCTCGAGTTAGAATTTTCCGCACATTTGGTATCAGAGCCTCGGTGTTGGTAGGTGGTTGTAGAAATGCCGAAATCAAATAATACCTCTAGTAGTTCCTCAATGGGCAATCTAAGTGATGTAGCGCCTTATGTGTGTGGCTCGTACGCAGCTTCGGGATATCAACAGATAATCGACAAGTGGAATGGCGATAATGATTTAGAAAAATGGTAATGGAAGATGAAAGTGGTTCAAAGGAGGAGTTGGGTACATCGGGTAGTGTTTGACACATATTTTTTGCCAGCGGATATCTTAGATGTTGAGAGAAAGGAAATGGAATAGTAGGCATTCACTACACTTCAACTTGCGATGAGGGAAAATGTTATCTCCGAAATTAGTGGTAAGACTACCGTTAAGAGTATTTGGGACTAGTTGGAGGAGTTGTATATGAAGAAGTCACTAACTAATCGCATGATCTTATTGCAAACTTTCTTGACCTATAAAATGAACGAAGGTACTTCGCTAAAGGCGCACTTGAATACTTCTGATGATTTGCTAATGAAAATGAAGGCGATAGATTTGAAGATTGAGGAAGAGCAAAAGGCAATGATATTGCTGTGTTCGTTGTCGGACCGTTGTACGGGTTTCTCAAATAATTTGATCTGTAGCTAGGATACATTGACTCTTGATGATGTAAAAACGAGTCTTCTTTGTGAGAAGTTGCGGTATCAAATGAAGGAGTTAGCTGATGGAAGTAGTGGTGCTAGTAGTGTTCATGGTTTACTTGTGGAGAACGAGAGATAAGTGAAGAAGGAGAACCGTGGGGTTCTAAATCAAGGAACCTCAGTTGGAGAGGAAAGTCGAAGGAAAGAAAGGGCGGGTGCAATATTTGTAAGAGCCTGGTCATTGGAAAAATGAGTGTCCGGAGAAGGAGAAGGCAAAGAAGAAAGTAGCATCTTCATCATAGTGGTGGAGAGTGGAGTTGGTGAGGGATATGTAGACGTGTTATCGGCGGTAACCTTGGATGTTTTGGGTAGCGAATGGGTGCTCAATTTGGGGGCGTCTTATCATATAACACCAAATATAAAATGTTTTTCTTCTTATGTCGACAAAGAAGAAAATTCAATTGTTTTGGGTAATGGTGATATTTGTAAGTCGAAAGGCATTGGCTCCGTGCAAATTTGGATGTTTGACGGAGTGGTTTGTACTCTCGTTATTGTGTGCCATGTTCCGAGACTTAGGACTCTTTGGGGCAGCTGTATTTTTTAGGTTGTAAAATAACTATTAAGAGTGATAGCTTGTGGGTTTCGTAGGCTGCGCTTGTAGTGATGAAGGGTATTAGGACTCATCGTGTTCATTTGCTTCAAGGATTGACTATAGAGGGTGAAAGTTATGTGGGAGCTGATAGTACTCATGGCTTGGATGCGACTAGGTTATGGCATTTGAGGTTAGGTCATGTCTCAAAGAGAAGTTTGGATACTCTTCGGAAGAGGGAGATGATCGATGGAGAGAGTTTAAACAAGCTAGAGTTTTGCGAGGTATGTGTCATGGGGAAGCAAACTAAAGTTTCATTCTGCGAGGGAAAACATGATTCGAGATAGGTTCTTGAGTATGTTCACACAGATGTTTGGAGACCAGCACCGGTAGATTATTTGGCTGGAGCTCGCTATTATATTTCTTTTATTGATGACTTTTCTCGAAAGGTATGGGTATATGTAAATGAAGGCCAAGTCGGAAGCATTTGCAAAGTTCAAAGCATGGAAAGCACTTATTGAGAATGAGAGTGGAAGTCTGTAATGATCTTAAGGCTCGACAATGGAGAAGAGTATGTTTCTGAGGAATTCTTGGAGCTTTTAAGCATCATGGTATTTGGAGGCATTCTACTACACCGGGAAATCCATAGTCGAATAGTGTTGCGAAGAGGATGAACCGTACTCTACTTAAGAAAGCTCGATGCTTGAGATTGACATCGGGTTTGGCTAAGGCATTTTGGGCTGAAGCTTTGTCAACTGCGATTCATATTATTAATAGAATTCCGTGCTCGGCTATTGGTAACAAAATTTTGAAGGAAGTGTGGAAGGGAAAGAGCATTGACTAGAGTTATCTTCATATGTCTGGTAGTTCGATTTATGTGCATAATTCGGGAAATGATAGGCTTGATCCTAGAGCTTTCAAAGGGATTTTTCTTGGTTATACGTTGGAGTAAAAGGCTATCGGATTTGGAACGAAGAAGGTTATGAATTCTCGTCATGTTACTTTTGATGAGTCAGGTTGTTTAAGGAGAATAAAAGCTCATTGAATGTTCCAGATTTGGTTCATGGTGAATCAAAAGAGAAGGAAGTTATTTCCACATTTTGTCCAAGGAGTAGAGAGAGTAAAGTAGTTGGAAATGCCTACGGGAAGGATGCGGTTGATGTTACATCACATAGTCCACCTGATGCATCTAGTAGTGTTGGTGATGTGCATGATTCTAGAGAAGATTCAGTTCAAGGTGGAGTCGAAGGGATTTTGGGTGATGGGATTGCTAGTCAGGTGGGTCGTCGTGCTATAAGGCCACTTGAAAGATATAAGGTTTGGAACTATCTTATCTTTTGTGATAATTTGGACTATGCTCTTCATGTAGTCCAAGATGAGCTGATGGACCTTGATGACATATGAGTCGAGTGATAGCTCGAAATGGATTTATGCCATGGAGAAAGAGATGAAATCATTGTTGAACAATCAAACCTGCTATTTGGTTCCACTTTCTAAAGGAAACCGTGCTATTGGGTGCAAATGGATATATAAGGTGAAGGATGATGGGAGATACAAAGCTAGGCTAGTGGCTAAGGGGTTTGCATAGAGGAAGGGGAAGGAGTGTGACGAGATATTCACACCGGTTGTGCGCCATACTTCTATCCAGATATTACTTTCTATAGTTCATATTCATGACTTGGAGTTAGAGCAATTGATATGAAAACCACATTCTTGCATAGAGAATTGGATGAAGACATCTACAGGAGCAACCGGAAGATTTTATTATGGATGGTAAGTCAAATTTAGTTTGCAAGTTAAAGAAAATACTATATGGATTAAAGAAATCACCTAGACAATGGTACAAGAGATTTGATCATTTTATGCCTGAACACGGTTTTGATAGTAGCATCAAGGATGCTTGGGTATATTTCAAGAAATTGAAAAATAGTCGTTGGGTGTATTTACTCTTGTATTTGGACGACATACTCATTGCTTTCTAAGGATAAGAGTGAAATCAAAAAATTAAAACTGAGTTTGAAATCAGAGTTTCATATAAAGGATCTTAGAGAAGCAAGAAGGATATTGGACATGGAAATTGAAGGGGATCGAAAGCAATTTGAGTTGAAATTGAATCAGAGGAGTTCATTAAGAAAGTGCTTTGTCGGTTTAGCATGGAGAATGCAAAGGCGTCAGATACAGCTTTACCTTTGCACATGAAGCTTTCTAGTAAGACATCACCTATCTTGGAGAAAGAAAATTCTTATATGGCGAAGGTGCCATATGCTAGTGCGGATGGAAGTTTAATGTATGTCGTGGTGTATACAAGGCCCAATATTGCAAATGCTGTTGGGATAGTTAGTTAGTATATGCTAATTCGAGAAAATTGCATTGGAAAGCAGTGAAGCTTATATTGAGATACTTTAGAGGTACATCATCTTATGGTCTTGTTTTTGGCGGTAGTGATAGAATGATTTACAAGTTGGTTGATTATTGTGATTAGGACTACAACAATGATAGGGGGTCTAAGAAAATCAACTTTCGGATACGTCATCACACTTGGGGTTACAACCATAAGTTGGAGATCGGGATTTAAGACAATAGTTTCTTTATCCACTACAGAGGCGGAGTTGATAGCCGCGGTAGTGGTGGCAAAGGAGGCACTTTATCTGAAGCAATTGTTGTGTCACTTGGGATTCGGGCATCATAGTGTTGATATTTCGTGTGATAGCCAGAGTGCTATGCACTTGGCAAAAAATTTGACATTTAGCTCACGGACTAAGTATATCGAAGTGAAAGAGTCATTTCTAGTAGCCATGGATGAGGATAAGCAAGTATATCTTCAGAAAGTGCACACAAAGGATAACGCGGCGAATATTTTCACTAAAGCATTGCTTGTTGGAAAGTTCGAGCATTGCTCGAATTAATTCACCTATTGAAGTTCTAGGTGCCACATGGTGGCACAGTTGAGGAAGGAGCTTGGTTGGAGATGAGGAAGAGTATCGGTGAGAGATTGAGATTCTATCTTCTTGGTAAGTGCTAGTCTTTGGTGAGATAGGATTTGGATGTTTTAAACACTTTGTTGGCGGGTGGGGGATTTACCGGAGCTCATTAATTGGTGCATTGGGCGGTCGCTTTGCCGGAGCTCATTAGAAAAGCATTCATGTTTGGTTGAAGGTAGATAAGTGATAGTTGGAGCTATCGGCTGTTATCGATGGTATGATGCCATTGGAGTTGGAGATGGATAAAGTGTCGAGGTGGAGTGTTGAATTTTGGCGACACTATATAGAGAATTTAAGGGGTCGGAAGTAGCTTGGTGATGGAGAAAACGGTTCACAAATCGAAGCTCGGAGGAGGCAGATATGAAAAAGAAGGTGGAGTGGAGCTGGAGCAACAACGACAGACGTCTGAGAGAAATGGACAGACGTCTGAGGCTTCAGCAAACCTATTCTAGAGACCTATGACAGACGTCTGCCACTTTCGACAGACATCTGAGGCTCCAGGGTGAATTTTCTCGAGATTTGACATAGATGTCTGAGGCATTTTGTCAGACGTCTGAGACGACACCTGTCAGTTTTTCGAGACTTGACTCGGATATCTAATGCATATTGTCAGATGTCTGAGGCGACTTCTACATATTTTTTAACCTGGGCTTGATATGAAGATTTATGATGTTCGAAAGGGGCAATTCTGGAATTTGCCAAGGTTTTCTATTCTCATGTATAAGCTATTTTTGGGTTTCAGAGAGGAAGTGATCTATGCGACTGAAAAGCGACTAATAGGGTTTTTAGCCTCCACCAGTTAGGGTTTTATGCAAAACCTAATTTCCTTCAATTCTCTTCTCCAAAAATCAATTCTATTACAATTATTACGATTATTGATCATTTGTAATCAATCTCTTGTACTTTTCTCAGTGATATCAATAAAAGCTCTCTCTCAAAGTGGATGTACACTAACAAGACGTTAGTGGAACCACTATATATCGATGTGTGGTTTATTTAGTTATTGCTTTGATTTCTGTATTGCTTTTCTGGGGATTGTGATCGGATTTGGATTGGTTGAGATTAGATTGAGTTATTGATTGGTTGTTATTACACTTTTTACCAGATCTCATTTTTCCGCTATACATTGGGGTTTTGGTTTGAGTGGGAGTTAGAATTTCCCACAATAGATACCGTATTAGGTCCAATGATTCTTACTAAACCTGGCCTATCAACTTCCAGTCACCAGCCATGTTAGTCAGAGATTGCCCATAATATCTCACTGGAAGGAAAGCACAAGTTAACAAACAGATGGAATATGACATCGCATAGGATGCTACTTATAAAGTATAATACATTTTCTATTGAGTTCATCTTCAAGGCTTGGTTACACCTACGAGGGTTCAGAATATTGTAGCAGCGATACGTACAAAAGTGGTGATTCATACAACCATAATTTTGGTCACCTCAAATCTCAGCTTAAACTTGGTTATACTAGTGCATTAGCTATATATCTAGGCATTTAAGATTCTATTCCATGCAATTTTGGAAATGATAAGTGCATAACCAAAATTTAGGTACTAGAACCCTGTACAGATCTAGGCATTTAGGCATTTAAGATTCTACTCCATGCAATTTGGGTATTAGAACCCTGTACAACGAGTACAAGTTGTGCCATTAATAGTTGATCAATTACGTGTAGGAACAAAAGATGGTTAATCTAGTGCTCTAATGTATAAAAGACATAAGAAACTAGAAAAAACAAGTGTGCTTCAGAGATATCATCATATCAAATGTTCGAGTAAGTGTCCAGTTTTAGATCATCTTAAAACCCCACAACAACATAAAACATGAAAAAATATTTAACTTTTCAAGATGGTATTTTAATATATTACTTTTTGGTTTTTAGATATTCCATTGATTTTAGAAGTGAATTCAAGAATAGGGCAAGTACTTGAAATCTCTATCTATATATCATGTTAATTTTTGAAGTGTTGTAAGGTTTGAATATTGAAATTTTAACTATTATAACTTTTGGCAAATGAACATTTCCATTCACATCTATAAATAGAGCACATATTTCGAAATTTTTACAGAAACCATTCATTATTAGTTCTCTTACTTCACTGTGCTATAACACTAATCACCTGTGTGCTCTAAATCTAAAAAATATTGCAAGTTTACACTGAAATTCATATCTTTTAATTTGCATTTCAAAATGGATCAAAGTTTTTCATGTCCAAATCATTTTAGATATGTTTTTCATCCTACACTTCACGCATACAATTTCAAATATGTTTTGGATATTTGTAAGATTGTTGTTATCCGTTTGATTAAATTATTTGGTTGAGCTTGTACTTCTTGAACGAGGAAAAGATTGCATTGGTAGTAACTGTATCTCTATGTAAGAGATAGCATGCAACCGATGTGTTGAATCATCTGGAGAAAGGTTATTGTTGAATATGGAAGTATATGATTTTTTTTCGATGATAATAAACATATATATATATATATATATATATTCATTTAAATGTATTTGTTATTGTACTATTTTATTTTTCACATAATCAATAAATATTTTCTGAATAAAATAAATAACATAGAACTTAAATTCAAACAGATGTTTTATTCAAACAAATATTTATTGCAATTTTGAATAGTTTAAATTTATTCTCTCACTATATGTACAAAAATTTCAATTACAATACATATTCAATTTATACAACTGTCCTGACGACATACCGCTCATTCACTCGTATTTTATCTTCAACTCTATTTCAAATTGAATCCAGCATCTGAGCGATCTGCAAAATAAACACTGAAGCAGTAAAATTGAAAAAGAAATAATTTTTGCAGTGTAAAATAAAATGTATTTTAAAAATATTATTTTCCCCAGTTATTTAGGTTGTTTGTCGTCATATTTATTTTGAATTCATCATACACGAACAGCGTGTGACATGCACAGTGTATCACTGTACATGCCATAAGGCCGTGCACACCGACATATAATTGATAAAAATGCTGGGACAGGTGAGCACAAGGTTAAGCCCAAAAAAAAGCCGGGTTCAACTCAAGTGAAATAAATATTAAGTCACGATATTGAACACAAGGTCAAACCCGAGCTTTAAGCTGGATTCAACTCGGTGCAATACAAAACTATAGGTCAAGATATATACAACACAGCCTCGACCAAAAATTCGAATGTACACTTGAACCCAGACTGGTCAGAGAAACAAGTAATCCAGTCAAGCTACAACATGAACCAATGGCCAGATTCAAACAACAAAGTGCACCATAAATTGATACAAGACTTCAACATATGACAGTGACCAGTGCAATCAATTGAGGCTACAAACCAGACTCAGACTCAAGTACAATGCAACAATACCAAGGTGAAGCCACCAATGGAACCTAACTCGAAGCAACGCAACAGTGACATGCATAAGTATACAACAGAGAGATGCACAAAGTAATATCAACATACACAGTGCAGAAGCGATGATCATCACAAAAAGGCAAACATACCAAATAAAGCAGTGGACACAAAGGCTACTACATGATGCAGCAAATCTTACATAAAACAAGACTGCATCAAGAAGCTAAGACCAGACTTCGAGTCAAGCAGTGACAAGGAAACCAAGTACACAAGTGAATGAAAACATGCAATAGGTACATAATGTCAACCAGAAGATATATACAATTGCATCGAACCATAATGCATCAGATGTCCAGACCAAACTACGTGCAATGCAATAGCTGTTCAAAAATGCAAACCAAACGAGACTAAATAACATAGAGGCTCGAAGCATGCATATGGTCAGGAAAAATGAAGACAACAACATCGAGTATGCCAAACCTCATATATACCATGCACATGTCTCAATCAAATTCAGACAACATAAAGTATGAATGCAATGACCAAAGAACAACAACCATGAAGTCGAACAAAGCTTCATCAAGTATACGTAGCGAGCAGAACATAAACGAGTGAAACCAGAGACAGGTTGAAAATACTACAGAGCATTACAAAGTCAAGTAGCAGTTTTGAACAAATACAAAGAAGCCAAAGTCATAGCATAAAGATTGAAGCCAAAAGTCAAGACTAAATGCCACAAAATCAAAGTCGTAATGACCAAGGAAAGCCAAACTCAAAGCCGTGATAACCAAGATAATCAATCAAGCTAAAATATACGAATTGAACAAGTCAGAGAAATCTCCAACATTCGATCAAAAATCCATGGCCGAGCTTAAATTAACAGAAGAATTCAAAAAAAAAATATAAGAACGAATTTATAGGACTTTGAATCCTATTTAACTGTTAACATCATCGACAGATAGTTCATCAAGTTCAACCAGTGTAGTCAGTAAAGCAAATTACATAAATCACATACCATTAAAATCGAACTCGATCAAGAAGCAGCCAAAGCTAAACAACGAACAATCGATCAACAGAGCAACGCAAAAACGTCATTTGATTGATCTACTAAAGTCGGCGGTTTCTAATTTATCAAAAGCCCTAATTTTCGAGCAAAGGAAAAAAGGAATGAACGCCATTTTTTCCACAAGGAAAGAGATACTAGGTCGAAGAAATAAAAAGGAGAAGAGGGACATTTTTTATCACCTAATTTACTTATTGGGCCGGAATCTTATAATCTCTTTTGGGATTTAACTTTAAAAATTAGGGTTTTGATTTTTTAATTGTTTTTAATTTGTATTTTCCTTTTTAAACTTTTGTAATCTCTAGTCATGTGACTAGGGGATGAACTACGGTGGTGTAGTTCGAGAATTAGCCACTCAGTGGCTGAATTGTGGCTGGGTTTTGAGCGTAGAGTTAGGTTAGTCGATAGCGTGCATCGCGAGTTTACGTGTGTAAGCATCCGACTACTTAATTTCTAGTAGAAACAATGGGGGCAGCACGTAGGCACGGTTTTGCCGAAGTTGGGTAAATCTGTGTGTTCCATTTTCTGCTTTTAATATTCTGCTATTATCTGTGTTCCCATAATTCTGCTATATCTGTGTTTCAATTATTTTATATAAACTTCCGTAATAATTTTTATAATTAATAGTATCACCCTATTCACCATCCCTCAAGGGTGAAATCGATCCTACAAATGGTATCAAAGCTAGAAACAAAAGCCATTTTTAAAAAAAAAAATGATTTTTTAAAAACCAATTTTTGTTTTAAAATTTTGAATTTTTAAAATGGCTTCTTTTAATAATGCTTTTGTTGAGGGTCGGTCCATAGTCAGACCACCAATATTCAATGGTGAATATGCTTACTGGAAAAATAGAATGAAATTTTTTATGAAAACCATTGATGCTTGGAATATTATTGAGATAGGTTATAGAGCACTGACTATAGTGGTAAATAATCAGGAAATAGATAAATCGATGGATCAGTGGACAGATCTAGAAAATGGACTACAGAATGCTAATGTTAAAGCTATGAATTCTATTTTTTTTTTCATTGGATCAAATTGAATTTAATCGTTTCACATTGTCTAGCTACGTAGGAAATATGGCACACACTTAAAATGACTCACGAAGTAACATCTCAAGTCAAAGAATCTTGCCTTACCATGCTGAGTAGCGAATACGAGAATTTCGCAATGGCCAAGGAAGAAAATGTCAAAGAGATGTACAGAAACTTTCCAATATCGTATACAAATCAAAAGCTCTTGGAAAATCATACACAGAACTGGAAATAATCCAAAAAATCCTCAAAGTCCTTCTACGAAGTTTCGAAGCGAAAGTTACAGCCATTCAAGAGTCGAAAGATTTGAAACAGATCAAAATTGAAGAACTCATCGAAAATCTCATCACTTATGAGCAAGAGATGAAATTCAAGGAAGAATGTGAAGAAGGTGATACTCGAAAGAAATCAATAGCTCTTAAAGGAACAACGAAAAGTAGTGATGATGATGATGGAGTAGTTGAGTTGGCGTTACTAACAAAAGGATTCAAAAAGTGGAACTGCAAATACGAAAATCTAGCTCTAGATCAACAATTGAAAAGGAGAATAGCTAAAGCACTAGACAACTCAAACAAGCAAGAGATCATTTTCCACAAGAGCAATAAACCTGGCCACATCAAGCCCAATTGTCCTCAGAATCATCACGGCCAAGAAAAGAAATCAAAAAGGAGAAGTTTTGCAGCTACGTGAAATAAAAGTGATGATGATAAAAGTAGTAACAGTGAGAGTGAAAGAGCATATCTGTGACTTCGAGGTGATATAAATGATAGCGATGATGATGGGCCAAGCGAGGTATCAAAAACTTACTTAGAATTACTTATATATTTCCACGTAGTAAATGGTTGTTTTGAAAGACTTAGGGAGAAATATGCTAAAATTGAATCACAAAGAGATACTTTGATAAATTTAAATATTGTCAATTGGTTAAAAACTATCAAAGCAAGATCCCTAAGTGTGATAAGTGTCGACTTGAAGAAGAGATTAAAAAATTAGAAGTTAGAAACGAAAATTAAGTTACCTGAAAATGAAATTCTGATTATGAAAGAGAGTGAAAACACTAGAAGAGAAAATTCTGTTAAAAAGTGTACTCAATTATTGAACGAAAATAAATCTCTCAACACACAAGTCCAACAATTGTCTACAACTTTATAAAAATTTTCCAAAAGTGAAAAATCATGGAATATGCTATTAGGAAAACAAACTATTAATACTGTTAGACAAGGACTTGGGTATAATTAATATGAATGTGCTAGAAATGTAATTAAACAAGTCAATTCCATGTGCACAATTTGTAGAAAATTCAAACACAATCAAAATAATTGTTGGTATAGACCCAAACACGTGAAAACTATTTCAATTTGAGTTATGAAAGGCAAGAATATTAAATCCCTCAAAGTTAAACAAATCTGGATACCGAAAGGAACATATATAAATTGTTTTGGGTCTCCATAAACTCATTTTTCAAAATCCTCTACCACTAACAACCATGGACCTATAAAAACAAATAGATCACAAAAATCTTCTCCCATGTATGTATAGTGGCAGGTTAAGGAACAATAACAGTGTTATCCGGATTCTGGCTGTTCTAGAAACACAACGGGCGACAAATCAATGTTCCTTAGCCTAGTATAAAGGTGGAAGAATCATAATGGGCAAAAACGAAACATTATTGGTAAACGTAAAATAGGTAATGGTATATTTATCTTGAAATGTGACAATCTACACCATAATTTAATTTAATTCAGCCATTTATTGTTGAAGAAATGAATGCGAATTTTGATTCTCACTGTGACGACCCGCCTTTCATCCCACAAAAAGACGTTTCGTCGATAAGAAAGAAAGGGATAGGAAAGAGGAAAGATAGGAAAGAAAGAACTAAACAATATCAGAATCTTACAGCGGAACAAAAAATTATATTACATCACATAAGATATTACATGATAGTCATCATATATCAGAGTCATAGAACTTAATACATAACACATCAGACAGTCATAAACACCTATCTATCATACAATTCAAAACACAACAGAGCTACAAACACAGCAGAACCACAATATCTATATAAGTTGAAGCCTCTTACTCCTAGTCTCCTCTAGAATTCATCAAAGCTACCTGAATCCCTTGGCTACTCATAAAAATTTGAGTACCCAAGAGTTTAAGAAAACACAAAATAAATTCTGGGTCAGACATGAGTCTGGTGTGAGTAAAAGAGTTAAAGTTGTTTAACTTTGAAAATCATTTGAAAAAAGGTATCTCGTAAGACCACGCCACAAATAAACATGTCGGGTTTTTACCTTACGATAACCAAAACATTTGATAGGAAATCCAGTGATTTTATAATAGTGTCTAGGGTTTTCAAGTAAAATAGAAAATAGCTTGAATGCTTACTGTTCGTCGACGGAAATTCTATCGGTTTAGAAAACCGTCGAACGAATTTGAATTAAAAATAATAACCGCAAGCGCACGGTGTACGAATGTAGCACGTGGCGAATACGGGTCGATCCGCAGGGAGTTGTTAGAGTTTTAAAAATCTATTCAATCAAATTAAACCAAGGTTGAAGAGAATGTTAAACTAGAAAAGAAGAAAAACAAGCAAAAGAAAATTGACAAAAATATGAGTGTTAAGACAATTTAGAGGCAATTTCCACTCTCTAGATCACATAAATCAACAAAATGAAGTTATGATCTCTCTTTTCTTGTCATTAGTGAATTAGTTGATGTGCTTATCATAAGTATGGTATATTTATGCTATTAATTAGCTCGATATAAACCATCAAACTATAACGCAACCACTAATACACTTTTAAATCTCATAAAATATGACGACAAAGTTGAAAGCAAAATCTATTTTAAGCATGGCCTATTAACTATTAATTAGAAATATAAGCCATCAAATTTTAATTTCAACAATCACTTCTTTGCCATAATCATATGTAGATGAAGAGGCTATTTGTGTTTTGTTTGTTTAAGCATAGCCTATTTGTTATAAACAACATAGACTATCAAATTCAAAGCCAAACAACATCATTAAACCACTTCAATCATTCTCATTAAGCACAAAAAGAGAGCATAAACATCAAATTAAGTTGAAGCTATATGATTAGAGAGCTTCATTACCCCTAAATTGAAGGGGTTTAGCCTCTCATATTTGTTATCATATGAAAAAATGTAGCTTGCAACATGAGAGAAAAAGAAAAGGAAAAGAGAGGAAAGTGAAATGGAAAACTATTCTAATTGCATAAAGGAAAATCTACACTACTTGCATAAAAAGAAATGAACATGTAATTAAAAAGAAACAATAATTAACATTGCATAAAAAAAAGAATTACATAAGAGAAGAAATGGCTAAGTAGCCATGGAAAGAAAGAGAGATTTGATTTATTTTCTAAACTAAAACTAACTAACCAAGAGGAGAGGGCTACATGAAACATAAGGGGTATTTATACAAGTTAGAAACCCTAATGCATATTTTTGGGGAGTACCTAAAATGCCCTTGGAGGAAGTGTGGTGGCCAAGTTATCATTAGCTTTAATAATCCCCCACTTAAATGTACATGAAGCTTTAAATGTCTTTTAGCATGTGCATTAGCCTTTAATTTGTACATTAATGTAGTGGGTAGGTGAGGTCCTCCATGTTCTTCACTTTGAATTATTTCCACCATCATTCTTTTGTATCTTCTTTGTACATGCATATTCCTTCATGAAACCACTTGTAATTGATTTTAAATTCCTACAAAATAATAAAGAAATTTCCCATTAAATTTTCTGAATTTGATATATGCACAAAAATGACCATTTTGCTCCTATATGAAGATGAATATGTGACAATTTGAAAACAATTTGAATTTGGTTTAAACAAGTAAAAATACCCAATATGATCATTTATTCAATTTAAATAGATTAAATATGGTGGTAAAAATATGCATATTTACGTGCACATCAAATACCCCCACACTTATCTTTTTATTCGTCCTCGAATAAAGAAAAACTAAGATAAATCTGTTTTCGTAGGGAGCACGATTGCATTGAGCGTATGCAACAAGCCGTTAAACCTCTGGGTGTCCCCAGTAGGACGAGTGTTGTCTCGTGAGGGTTTTCAATGGATACTACCCACAAAATCCAAATGCAGGATGAAAATATTTACAAAATGTAAGATTTATTTACAAAGAGAATAATGCAAGTTTTTGAAATATTTACAAATGAAGGATTTATTTTTAAATTGACACAACTAAGTTAAATATAGGTTTTGGTTATTTTCTTGAAAATTTATGTCATTTACTTATCAATATTTCCAACAAAAACGAAGTTATCATAACAAATAAACTATAGTTTTAACTCGTTGCTTTGGTTAATAACACAGTGTAACTATGAAATGGATCCTTAGTTGATTATCAAAGTTTATCAAAGTGGTATTTTCATTTCTTTTCAATAACAAATCAAATCAAATAAGAAAAAATAGTGCTAGGATTTCAATTGCTTGCTCTCTCATTACTTGCAAGAAAAATTACACACCTAGCTCAGGTAAACTGAGGCCATATATACAACCCATGCACTGCCTTTTAGACTTATGTGAGGGGAGTATAGAGCATGGCGAGTGCACACACTTTCGTGCATACACCTATCGACCGTAGGTGGTTTTTATTAAGTCAATTTTTTTTACATGTGTTACATACCTGCATAACCGTGAGGACTTTTAAATGAGTATGAAAGCACATAATCAAAGATTCCAAGCAATTAACCCATGCATAACCGTGAGGACTTTTAAATGAGAGTGAATACTTTGGATGTTATTATTTTTTTTTCATTTTTTTATATTTTTTTAAGAGAGGGAGAGTTTTGCAAAATCATCTTAGCACCATTTAACTTAAAAGACAAAAAAAAATGTTATATCCTTTACTTTAAATTCACCACTTTTAAAACAAAGATTTTCAATTAGGATTTATTTCATAATTAACACTATGAATCTTCCTATATACTAGTTAAACCATTGTTATTTATAATACAACTTCATTTTTATTTTTGTTAAGATAAATAAATTTTCAATAATTTCAATTTAATAAACCAAAGCCATATATTTATCCTATAATGTTTCTTTAAAAAAAAGCAAAAACGCTAAAAAAAGAAAAATTCTTCTTTTGTTTTTGGATTTTTTTTTGAGTTTTTGGAAGAAAAATGAAAAATTAATCCTGAAAAATCAAGAAGAAGATGGGTCTCCCCCCACACTTGATTTTGACTGTGTCCCCACAGTCAACCCAAGTGAAAGGAACGTTTATTATTATTTACACGAAAATGAAATTTATTTACACGAGATCAGAAAGTATATCGTCAAAAAATAAATGAAACGGTCTTCCAAAGACCAATTCATTTGTCTCGTCAAGTATGCGAGACACAGTTTAAGCTCGAAAAACCAAATCATAAAAGATTTCGAAGTTGAATGTTGATTTGGAAAAACGAATGTTGTTTTATTGAAAATTGAATGGGTTGTTTTGTTTTCGATGATTTTTGGGGTTGATAAAACAATTGATTGAAATTCAAGTTTATTTTCACCAAGTTGAAGTTCAAACTTATCATTGAAAACTACTTTCAAATTATCGATTTCAAAGTCAAAATGGTAATCGAAATCTTCCCCATCATAATTTGATGACTCATTTTCGAAAAGTCCATAAAACTCGTATTTGTTAAAGTCATCTTCCTTCATTGGATTCTCAACAACTTCATCGCATATATCCATTTCAAAATCCAAAGTTGTTGTATTCAAATTTTCAGAAAAAGGAAGATCAAAATTTAAATCGAGTTTCTCACTATCAAAAGAATTGAAATCTAACTCAACTACCGTCATTTCAACAACTTCGTTAAGATCATCATTTTCAGTTTCAAAAGTTGTTGTTTGAAAATCATCGATTTGGGTAAAAGATGGATTATTACTTGACTCGTCACACGTTGAAATTTGATTTTGTTTCTCACGAAAATTTTCCAATGTTTTAATCAACAAATTCGCGTGATCATCATAAATTTCATTCATTTCCTCAACAAAGTCAAATTTGTAATTATTAACTTGAAATTTTTCGATTTGGACTTGTTGAGTACAAGAATTGTCAATTTCGATAAACGGTAGATTATTATTTGATTCTTCGCAAGTTGAGATTTGATTATGATTTTTACGAATATTTTTGTATTTTTCAAGTAATAAATCCCCGTTATCCTTTTCCATTTGGTCGACAAAATCAAATTCACGATTATTAATATGAACATTTTCATTTTGAATTTGTTGATAACCAAAGTTTTCAATCGTAACATTATCGAAACAATTCCCGTTGTCAAAATTATTTGAAAATTGGTTCACATTTTCGTTTTGATTTTGAAATCCATTTTGAAACACGAAATTGAATTGGCATGGGTTACACTCGAAATTATTTAAATTTTGAAGTGAATTCAAATTTTGATTATTTTGAAAACTCTGATTCGAGTTATAGCACAAATATGAATTGCACAACTCATTTATCTCTTGATTTTGTTGCGTAGAGGGTTCAAGTAACGACGAAATGCTATTTTCAAGAGTTGAGGGTTGACCATTATTTTAGAAATTTTGTGTTTCAAAATTCAAATCGTTTGAACAATAGTTATTGTTGAAATATCCATAAGAATTTGAAGTGAAATTATGTGGATTATATTGATTTTCACAACTATTGTAAAATTCACGTAAGTGAGGAAACTCGGACATTTTCAAGAATTTTTTTTGGGTTTTTTTTATAAAGGAAAAGTATTTACAAATAAAATTTATTTTTCAAAAGGGAAATTGATTTTTTTTCAAAAGGTTATATATATATTATTTTTTTGGATTTTGGTTTTTCTAAATTTTTTTTTTGGATTTTTGAAATTTCAAAGAAAAAGGATTTAAAAATTTTAAAGGAGCAATATTTACAATTTTTTTTTTAGTTTTGGATTTTAAATTTTTTTTTTAAATATGCATGAACTAATGCAACTAAATGAATGCAAGGGTTAATTATAAATGATTTATCCTAAGTTAACCCAAAATTGTATAATCACAAACTGTCTTAAATAAACAAGATAGTTCTCAGCCAGGTAACGGGCAGGATTTATCGGTGCACCACGGATCACCGTAGCAATGTAACCGAAGGTTTAGGTACCTTCAGAGGAACAACCACAATAATATTTACGAATCACCGTGATATTTATAAATGGTTATTACTCTGCCGTAGCCTAGACACCAAGAAATTAAATTGTTCAAAGAAGACAATTTGTCAATGTACAGTTAAGTGTTATCGATGTCTAACCGTTATTATTAACAGATTCTAAGATGAAATGCAAAGAAGAAATTAAACGTGTATTAACAATGCAACTACAAATGAATTTATGTTTTTTTAATGCAAATGCAAGCAACCAACAATACAATTCAAATAAAACTAGAAACGAAAGCAAATTTTTTTTTTATGAGCTAGCAAGCAGAGCAATTTATTTTGGCAAGCGAAGCGAAGCAAAGTACGCAACTCTTCCTATCTGCTTAGGCAACCTGAAAATAAAAATAAGATATATATACATTTTTTTATGACGAAAATAAAACAAGACTAAAAGATAGCAATCAAATTTTTTTTTTCTTTTTTTAAGAAAATGATACTGAAAGAAACTATTTACAATTCAAAACAAAACCATACCAGAAAACTCAAAGCGAGATTTTTTTTTTAAATAAAAGTGAAACACTTTAACAAAAGAAAACAAAAAAGGTTTAAAACAAACAAAACCAACTAAAATAACACAAAGTGACAATAATTGAATTTCAAAAACAAATTCGGGTCGACCCTTAATATCCCAAGCTGTCTCACACAAATCAAACTACTTTAATCCAACACAAAATTCAACTCAAATCCTTCATTTGTTACGCACACAGAGGGGAAAAAAAACGAATCAAATCAAAATTTCTTTAAACAGAAATCCAATTCGCGTTCAATTTTGAGCATTCGCGTTGGTGACCGTTGAATTTTAGGGCCATTTGTCGAGATTGGTGAAGTCATGGTGAGGAGCCAGTGCAGCATGAGTTCGGGTGAGGTTGTGAAATTCGGTGATGGTGGCTGCAAAAGAGGAGGGGGTTTTGGGATAGTTGCGATTTGGGTTCGGGTTGCTTCGTATTGGACTCGTTTTGGGGAATTGGGTAATTGGACGTTTGGGTTTGTACTGTTAGTAGAAGCGGAAGGAGGAGCGGTTGGCAGTTGGAAATTGAGTGGTTCACGATTTGTAGTCGATTTTTATGGTTGCGGAAGCGTTGTCGATGGCTGATAAGCAACGACAATGGCAAGTCGAGGTGTTTGGAAGTGGTATAGAAGTGGAGGAATGAGGTTGGTTTGGATGTAGAGGATGATAGTTGACGTGGATTGTTGGCAATTTTGCGATAGAGGGCAGAGAGACGGATGTGTGGTAGTTTGACGTCAGTGATCAGATGGGGTGAAATACGGAATGTCAGTAGCGATGATGTGGTTGGAAATTTGGTGTGTGTAACGACCCCGGATTTTTATGAATTTAAATTGATAATTTAAATGAATTTTTGAATTAAAATTTGTAAAATTGATTTTAAATGGCAGTGAGTTTCCCCGATTCAAATAGAAAATATATTAAGTCATATGAATTTGGAAATTTGTATATATGTGAATATATATGTATATATTGGATTTGAGATAAAATCTTAAATAAATGGTTTTTAAAATAAATAAAAATTGTTACAAATGGTTTGAAATAATAATAAGTATTAACATAAGTATGGACACTAACACAAGTAAAAAAGCAACATGGAAAAAAATAAAATAAAATGAACAAAACAAAGGAAAAATATAAATATTTTTTTGTACAACTAAGACAAGTATGTAAGTTAAAGATATATGTTTAAGTAAGAAATACATTCACATATAAACATAAACAAAACAAAGTAAATACAAACAAATATAAAAAATTTAGTATGCAAGCAAAAGTACTGAAGTAAGGCAAGCATGGGAACAAATGTCATGCATTTAATGAAAGCATCATCAGCCGCCACAAAGAAGCTTTGTCAAAGATAAAGTGTGAACAAACAAATTAAAATATACATATGCATAAATAAGTACAACCAAAACATAACTAAAAAAAAGTACAATAAGATATCAGTACAACATCACTGCAGCATCCCTTTATAAAGTAACCTCTGATATACCTATGACAGGAAAGTATATATGCATGCACACTTGCAAAATGATGAAGACCAATCAAAGTACATACGAATAGGAGTTAAAATTATCTTCAGCCATGACTATTGTACAACATAAACCATCACCCTATACACTACAACATCACCTATAACTTCATTTTTATATACATCACCTTCTCATCTCAGTTTTGTTCACCATTATAAACTGAAGTATAAAGGCCATTCTTTAACTCAAACAATCATTCAACATAAAACATTTTCCAATCAATCAAAGCTTGACAGTTTAGAAGCAAAGAAAAGCTTCAGTTTCAACTCAATTATATCAAGTAGCAGATCAAAATTCAGATCAAAAGTAAAGCTTCAGATAAACCAAACTCCAACTTGTAAACTCCTGGATTCAAACAATGATTTGGAAGGTGAGTAACATCACATTTCAATTTTAAGTATCTATTCTCTGTTTCTGGAAATTGAATATAATTTTGAGTGAGTAGCAGTTGTTTTTTTTCCTTTTCTTGAAAATATGTTAACATTGCTCTGTGAATATCTGCTTGAATCAGTGCTTCTTCTCTGCTTAGTCTCAGAGTCTCAATACAACAAGAAAAAAAATTCAAATTCTTCTTTTCTAATCAATATTAGACTTTAGTTTCAAAACAAAATAAATGTGTTTAAGAATGAATGGTGATAAAAAAATAGTTTCATGAAGAGTAAAACATATACAGGATGAACAACTCAAGTTCTACAGAGAAAATTTCAAAATTTAATAAAATTCGAACCTAACGATTTGCAAATTCGAATACTTATCTTGAATCCTTATTGGAAAATGAGATTTTTAAGCTCAGTTTGATGATTTTTACGAGAGTGGGTTAAGAGTGGTTTGACAATGAACAAAAAATGATTTTTTGTAAATTTGTGGAGATACAACAAATCTGAAATGATGAAAATTGTTGTATAGCTAGCTTGATGATTCTCGAGTATAGGAAAAATATTAGGAAAAAATCCTAATGCAAGGAGGTTGGGGGCGAAAACGATTTAGGGTTTTATCCCTGTGTCTTTGCCGATCGATTCTCGAGGCAATGGTGCAATCTATGTCGCATCGGTCTAGATAGGGTTGAGGGGTGGCGGTGAGTGGTCGATAGGGGAAGCTCGTGGCGAAGGCGCGTGGGTTCTGTTACTGTGTAGCGGTGGTACGATGTGGTTTCAGGTTTGAGGGTGTTTCCAGTTCCTGGGTTCCAGTTTTGAATGGGTGGCTCGATTTTAATTCGAGACGAGTTTGGGTATTTTGATGACTGGAGAGGGTCATAGGGGTGATAGTCAACGTGCCGGAAGGTTCGCCTGGGGTTGGAGTCGCCTCCGTTGTTGGTGCACGTGCACGCGGTATTATTCAGTGCCTGATGATGTTGTGTCTTTGGGGGAAGGAGAAGGAACATGGGATTTTGCTCGAGTTTTGCGTGAGTTGTTCGTGCCTTATTGTTTTTTTTACTTAACAGTTTTAAAGAAAAAGAAAGAGAGGAGGGAAGAAGATAGGATCAGGGGGGAAAGGGGTTGCGTGAAGACAGGGGAGAGACTCAGAAAATTCTCGTGTGTTTCGAATTTTGCTCGAAGCAAATAGAAGAGGGGCTCGGGTATTAAAGTTGTTACAGGTTTCTTTGGAAAACTGTTTGTTCCCAATTCAAAATCAAGTTTTAAAATCTGGTTCAAAAGCAAATGTTTTGAATTTCTTTAAGCCTGAGATTAAGAAGTTTAAGTGGTTTTTGGAAAACTTTGTTAAAATTGGGATTTACTCATTTTAACCCTTAAGTTTAAAAAGAAATATGAAAAAAATAAATTTGAAACAAATTGTTTAAATTTGTTTTGTGATGATAATTAAAACATTAGATAGAAAATGTTTTAAATTTGAATTAGTGAAGATAAAATGATATGCACTCATTAAATTAGTTCAAGTGAATAATTGATTTAATAAAATAATTAAGTAATTAAGATGTAATAATTAATTAAGAAATGATTTTAAGGATTAATCACTTATTAAAATTAAAGTTGGATATTTTGATTTATTAAAGATAATTAATTAAAAGGTTGATTTAATTGATATGATTAATCAAGAATAATTTAATTAATTAAGGTGATTGATTAATTTATTAATATCAAATGATTTGTAATTAATAAATCAGGATGGGATAATTAATTCATAAGTAATAAATTTACTTGGAAATAAATTGAATTGATTAGGATTAAAAATGATTTAATTATCCTGCTTATAGATAACTATTGAATACTTGACTTACTCATGAATGGTTGTATTGTATGAGATGCCTTGAATTGATTTTCCTATCTGATATGTGATATTTTGTTCTGTGAATTGAGCTGTGTATTTATTCATTTATTGATGATATATTTGTATATTATCTGTGAATCTGTGAATGTATGATAAGCGTTATAGTTTATATCGCTTATCAATTATATTTCTGAGTTTTAATCTGTGATGACTGAATGATTGTGCACTATTGTGTTAAACCCCTGGACCACACCATACACACACAATTATGGATTTCACGAGGAAATCGATTAAGTCACAGATTTTGAAATAGTTTAAAATTTGAATTTTTAAATTCAAATGTTTTGGGAATGGAATCGAAATAAATGTGAAAAGCTTTTGGAATGGAATTTCAAAGATAAAACTTATTTTGAATAACTTATTTGAGTTTTGGAAATTTAAATAATTTGATTTAAATTTGAATTCAAAATTAGGAATTGAATTCTATGATTTGAAATTAGGGATTAAAGATGTTATGTTAGTTATATATGGGTTAAACCATATTTAAAGTATTGTTTTGGGAATTCGAATTAAACCAAAGATTGTAACTTGTATAAAAGAAATCGGGTTTATCCAAATTTAAAACTGTTGTTTTTAAATGATAAAAAGCTTTCGTTTCAAATCTTATTAGAAGGAATTCTAAGTTAAATAAAAATAGTTTTCCAAGATATAGATGAATATTCGGAAAATGAATTTTGAAAATGAATATTTGGGAACGATTTGAAAACTATGAGACAAATCTTTGATTTAAAAGATTTAAATGAATTAATCTTTTTGAAACAGAATTGTTTTGAAATCTGGGAATGAATCTTTGTAAAACTAGGTGAACCTTATGAAATAAATCTTTTTTTTAAAAGATTTAAAATGATAATTAGTTAAACCATTTGAAAGAAAGTTTTGAATTATTAAGTTGTGACTTAATTGAAATCCCATATCCATATGTTTTAAAAATATTTTCGCTCACCATTCGGTTTAGCCGGGAAAGGACCTTTGTGTCGTATAACCCATTCCGAATATGTGATTCGACGTTATGGATAGCATTTGAAAACCGGTGATGAAGACCGGGTATTTGCGAAAGCGATAGGATGACCTATCGATTGTTTCTGCACCGAGTCGCTTCGGTATAGAGACTCCCTAAGTGATGGGAAATCCGATCGGGATTGTGAATATCCGGATTGCAAGGACTTCTTTGGAAGTGCCTTCGGTTCTGTTCGAACCCAGAACAGACTTGTATGGATTGTTATGCCTGACATTACAATTTGAGATATAAAGCTGATTTCTTTCAAATATATTTCTATTGGTGGCGGAGAATTTATTCTGTTAGCTTAACACCCTTCTCTGAGACGTACGAGCTCAGAGGTTATGTAGTTGATGGTTATCAGCGATATATTCCCAATTTGGTAATGTGACATGCTGAGTGTTGCTGTGAAATGATCATTGTTTGATCATTTGTGATATGATCATTTGTTTGATCATTTATCTTTGTGATCATTTCTATGATCATTTGTTGACCCAAAACACAGCTTTTGTATAAAGCGTGGCTTTGTGGACGAGACTTCGTCGGACCTCACACCCCGAAATGGTCGAAACAGGAAAGATGCAGCAAGGTTATTGGGAGTAGCACCCCTTAGGGTATGTGCATTTCCTTCTGGATAGAAGTGGTATCATGGTATGGAGCCCAGATACTTAACATATGTTGATATCGCAGATATGTATATGTATTATTTTGTGATTTGTTGCTGGGGCCCCGGTTAAAGGTTGGTTACGACCGGGAGATGGCATACTCGTGTTAGTAGTTACCCAGTTAGGGGTAACCCGGCCTTGTGTTGGCAGAGATCCGGTTTGGTTCACGGGGACGTCCTTCCAGAGGCGTTCTCATGTGGCAATGGGAAGTTCCTTGGCCTGACCATTTGTTGAATATCCAAAGAAACAATACGAGCCTTGTACAGTATTAGTTGTAGAACATGCCATTTACTTATGGTGGCGCCCCACTGTTTAGATGGTAGCTATAGTAGGCATACGATAATGGTCGTATGTTGGCTAAGATTTATATTCTACTTTCGAAATATTTTCCTACACTTTGCACTTATAGTAATAATATCAAGGAAATTTCGTATCAAGCATGTTTGACTATCATAAGAAGAAATCTCCTCCAATTCTGCGTTTGCATTGTGTGTGTGGTGGGAGGTCTTATGGTAGTTTCATTTCCAAAAACATTGCGAATTAATTTTAAAATCTTTTGTTGATTGTTTTAAAAGACAAACTGTTTTTATTGCTCACACCAGTCCCATGACTGATCCGGAGTTTATTGTTTTTTTTCCTAAACTCTGGGTGCTCAAAATTTTTCTACACGAGCAGTTTAGAGTTAGGTTTTTCAGATAGTCAGATGTAGTGGATTATTTGGAGTTAGTTCAGTCTTTGGATCATACTGCACTTGCTTATCTATGTGCATCGTTTTTGGGAGTTCGAGCTATTGTTGGATTGGTTCTTGGAAATGGAGTTGCAGTTCTCGGAGTTCTCTTTTGAAGACTATCTTAGAGTTATATTGTTCCGCTGCTAGATGTCATCTATTTTCTTTTCCGCTGCTATTTATTGTATCATATCCCTGATGTTTATTGATATCTACTGGATCATCTGTTGTATCAGATATTGTATCAAAGCTGTATATCAATGTATTATTCTTTTATTCCGCTGTGTTGTTTACTTAATGTTGTTATAAGCTCCGGCGAATCGGATTTGAATGGTCGAATCTATGGCATTCGAATACGATAAGAAGTATGGATGTCGATTTTCGAGCGGGCAAAATTCGTCTCGTCACATTTGGCATCAGAGCTAAGGTTAAACTTTAGCTCAGGAGTATAACACATTAAGTAGCTCATTAGAGATAGGGTGAAGTATCCCTAGAATGAGTATCCCTAAGATATCCGTTTGAATGCCTCAGTAAATTCTCTTACTATCCACTGATGTTGAGTATGAGTGCAAGAAGAAAACGAGATAGGGGATAGGGGGATACGACTATAAATGGTCGATACTCTGTAACAACTGTGGAAATAATTTTCTTCTCGATATTCTTTGATTCTTTTGTATATTTTTTTGATTGTTTCGTGACAGCTACAAGAAGAAGTTTCGGTGTGATAATGGCCCTACGAATCATTGTAGAAATTTTTTACTTCATATCCTTATCAGTTTTTGATTTAAACTTTAATGAATATGAATTTGAAATTGGAAATTTTGAATAAATTTGAAATTTAAGTTGAGATAAATTGGTTAATGAAATATAAGGATTAATTTGAATTGTGTCGATAAAACGATTTCGTTTAAAACCAAATTTTAGATTTCTGTTATAACTTCTTGGGTAGAATAAAATATGAAATATAAACTTTGTTGTATTTCTCAACCTATAAAATTCTAAAACCATTAGGATCTTAATATTTAGATTTTGATTTTAATTGTAGAGAACAAATAGCATCAGCCGAGGTGGAAAGGCCAGAAGGGTTGGTGATTTTGGTTCATCTAGTAGGATTCGAGATGATTTGGGTGAACCATCAGGACATGAGGAGGTGCCAGAAGAACCTGTGGTGCAGCCACAACCTCAAGTTGAAGAACCCAAGGTGGAGTCCGGAAATGAAGAAGAGTTCGAAGAGGAATTCGAAGAAGAATTTGAAGAAGAGTTCGAAGAAGAATTTGAGGAAGAGTTTGAGGTGGAAGAAGAACCTGAAATGGAGATAGAGTCCGAAGGTGATGAAGAAATTCATTGGGATTTAGATAATGCTGTAGAGGATGATGATGCCATAGAAGACGAGGAGCTAGATGGTGGAGGTTTTATTCAGATAGACTCTGACCCAGAGGAATTTTTTGAGACAGATGATGAGGCTGAAGTTATAGTACTGTCAGGGCCTGAGAGAGGAAGTTCTGACAGTGAGGATCTGTAATTGGTTGGATTGACTTCTTTTGGTTAAGGTATGTCTATCTACGTGTTTTGGAATTTAAATTGTAGTGAAGGTTGGATGTTAGTAGAGTCATGTATGACTATAACTTGTGTACTAATATTATGAGTAGCATTTTATATGAGATATATTATGAATTACCCGAAAATATCCATATGATTACTAGTATAGTTTGAATTGGCATTAGTCTTTTCTGTGGGTGTATAATTCATGAAAAGAGCGGTGCAATTTCGAGGACGAAATTCTTTTAAGGGGGAAGGTTGTAACGACCCCGGATTTTTATGAATTTAAATTGATAATTTAAATGAATTTTTGAATTAAAATTTGTAAAATTGATTTTAAATGGCAGCGAGTTTCCCCGATTCAAATAGAAAATATATTAAGTCATATGAATTTGGAAATTTGTATATATGTGAATATATATGTATATATTGGATTTGAGATAAAATCTTAAATAAATGGTTTTTAAAATAAATAGAAATTGTTACAAATGGTTTGAAATAATAATAAGTATTAACATAAGTATGAACACTAACACAAGTAAAAAAGCAACATGGAAAAAAATAAAATAAAATGAACAAAACAAAGTAAAAATATAAATATTTTTTTGTACAACTAAGACAAGTATGTAAGTTAATGATATATATTTAAGTAAGAAATACATTCACATATAAACATAAACAAAACAAAGTAAATACAAACAAATATAAAAGTTTTAGTATGCAAGCAAAAGTACTGAAGTAAGGCAAGCATGGGAACAAATGTCATGCATTTAATGAAAGCATCATCAGCCACCACAAAGAAGCTTTGTCAAAGATAAAGTGTGAACAAACAAATTAAAATATACATATGCATAAATAAGTACAACCAAAACATAACTAAAAAAATAAATAAAGTACAATAACATATCAGTACAACATCACTGCAGCCTCCCTTTATAAAGTAACCTCTGATATACCTATGACAGGAAAGTATATATGCATGCACACTTGCAAAATGATGAAGACCAATCAAAGTACATACGAATAGGAGTTAATATTATCTTCAGCCATGACTATTGTATAACATAAACCATCACCCTATACACTACAACATCACCTATAACTTCATTTTTATATACATCACCTTCTCATCTCAGTTTTGTTCACCATTATAAACTAAAGTATAAAGGCCATTCTTTAACTCAAACAATCATTCAACATAAAACATTTTCCAATCAATCAAAGCTTGACAGTTTAGAAGCAAAGAAAAGCTTCAGTTTCAACTCAATTATATCAAGTAGCAGATCAAAATTCAGATCAAAAGTAAAGCTTCAGATAAACCAAACTCCAACTTGTAAACTCCTGGATTCAAACAATGATTTGGAAGGTGAGTAACATCACATTTCAATTTTAAGTATCTATTCTCTGTTTCTGGAAATTGAATATAATTTTGAGTGAGTAGCAGTTGTTTTTTTTCCTTTTCTTGAAAATATGTTAACATTGCTCTGTGAATATCTGCTTGAATCAGTGCTTCTTTTCTGCTTAGTCTCAGAGTCTCAATACAACAAGAAAAAAAATTCAAATTCTTCTTTTCTAATCAATATTAGACGTTAGTTTCAAAACAAAATAAATGTGTTTAAGAATGAATGGTTATATAAAAATAGTTTCATGAAGAGTAAAACATATACAGGATGAACAACTCAAGTTCTACAGAGAAAAATTCAAAATTTAATAAAATTTGAACCTAACGATTTGCAAATTCGAATACATAACTTGAATCCTTATTGGAAAATGAGATTTTTAAGCTCAGTTTGATGATTTTTACGAGAGTGGGTTAAGAGTGGTTCGACGATGAACAAAAATGATTTTTTTGTAAATTTCTGGAGATACAACAAATCTGAAATGATGAAAATTGTTGTATAGCTAGCTTGATGATTCTCGAGTATAGGAAAAATATTAGGAAAAAATCCTAATGCAAGGAGGTTGGGGGCGAAAACGATTTAGGGTTTTATCCCTGTGTCTTTGCCGATCGATTCTCGAGGCAATGGTGCAATCTATGTCGCATCGGTCCAGATAGGGTTGATGGGTGGCGGTGATTGGTCGATAGGGGAAGCTCGTGGCGAAGGCGTGTGGGTTCTGTTACTGTGTAGCGACGGTATGAGGTGGTTTCAGGTTTGAGGGTGTTTCCAGTTCGTGGGTTCTAGTTTTGAATGGGTGGCTCGATTTTAATTCGAGACGAGTTTGGGTATTTTGATGACTGGAGAGGGTCGTAGGGGTGATAGTCAACGTGCCGGAAGGTTCGCCTGGGGTCGGAGTCGCCTCCGTGCTGGTGCACGTGCATGCGGTATTATTCAGTGCCTGATGATGTTGTGTCTTTGGGGAAGGAGAAGGAACACGGGATTCTACTCGAGTTTTGCGTGAGTTGTTCGTGCCTTATTGTTTTTTTTACTTAACAGTTTTAAAGAAAAAAAGAGGAGGGAAGAAGATAGGATCAGGCGGGAAAGGGGTTGCGTGAGGACAGGGGAGAGACTCGGAAAATTCTCGTGTGTTTTGAATTTTGCTCGAAGCAAATAGAAGAGGGGCTCGGGTATTAAAGTTGTTACAGGTTTCTTTGGAAAACTGTTTGTTCCCAATTCAAAATCAAGTTTTAAAATCTGGTTCAAAAGCAAATGTTTTGAATTTCTTTATGCCTGAGATTAAGAAGTTTAAGTGGTTTTTGGAAAACTTTGTTAAAATTGGGATTTACTCATTTTAACCCTTAAGTTTAAAAAGAAATATGAAAAAAATAAATTTGAAACAAATTGTTTTAATTTGTTTTGTGATGATAATTAAAACATTAGATAGAAAATGTTTTAAATTTGAATTAGTGAAGATAAAATGATATGAACTCATTAAATTAGTTCAAGTGAATAATTGATTTAATAAAATAATCAAGTAATTAAGATGTAATAATTAATTAAGAAATGATTTTAAGGATTAATCACTTATTAAAATTAAAGTTGGATATTTTGATTTATTAAAGATAATTAATTATGAAATTGGTTTAAAAGGTTGATTTAATTGATATGATTAATCAAGAATAATTTAATTAATTATGGTGATTGATTAATTTATTAATATCAAATGATTTGTAATTAATAAATCAGGATGGGATAATTAATTAATAAGTAATAAATTTACTTGGAAATAAATTGAATTGATTAGGATTAAAAATGATTTAATTAATCCTGCTTATAGATAACTATTGAATACTTGACTTACTCATGAATGGTTGTATTGTATGAGATGCCTTGAATTGATTTTCCTATCTGATCTGTGATATTTTGTTCTGTGAATTGAGCTGTGTATTTATTCATTTATTGATGATATATTTGTATATTATCTGTGAATCTGTGAATGTATGATAAGCGTTATAGTTTATATCGCTTACCAATTATATTTTTGAGTTTTAATCTGTGATGACTGAATGATTGTGCACTATTGTGTTAAACCCCTGGACCACACCATACACACACAATTATGGATTTCACGAGGAAATCAATTAAGTCACAGATTTTGAAATAGTTTAAAATTTGAATTTTTAAATTCAAATGTTTTGGGAATGGAATAGAAATAAATGTGAAAAGCTTTCGGAATGGAATTTCAAAGATAAAACTTATTTTGAATAATTTAGTTGAGTTTTGGAAATTTAAATAATTTGATTTAAATTTGAATTCAAAATTAGGAATTGAATTTTATGATTTGAAATTAGGGATTAAAGATGTTATGTTAGTTATATATGGGTTAAACCATATTTAAAGTATTGTTTTGGGAATTCGAATTAAACCAAAGATTGTAACTTGTATAAAATAAATCGGGTTTATCCAAATTTAAAACTGTTGTTTCTAAATGATAAAAAGCTTTCGTTTCAAATCTTATTAAAAGGATTTCCAGGTTAAATAAAAATAGTTTTCCAAGATATAGATGAATATTCGGAAAACGAATTTTGAAAATGAATATTTGGGAACGATTTGAAAACTTTGAGACAAATCTTTGATTTAAAAGATTTAAATGAATTAATCTTTTTGAAACGGAATTGTTTTGAAATCTGGGAATGAATCTTTGTGAAACTTGGTGAACCTTATGAAATAAATCTTTTGTTTAAAAGATTTAAAATGGTAATTAGTTAAACCATTTGAAAGAAAGTTCTGAATTATTAAGTTGTGACTTAATTGAAATCCCATATCCATATGTTTTAAAAATATTTTCGCTCACCATTCGGTTTAGCCGGGAAAGGACCTTCGTGTCGTATAACCCATTCCGAATATGTGATTCGACGTTATGGATAGCATTTGAAGACCGGTGATGAAGACCGGGTATTTACGAAAGCGATAGGATGACCTATCGATTGTTTCTGCACCGAGTCACGTCGGTATAGAGACTCCCTAAGTGATGGGAAATCCGATCGGGATTGTGAATTTCCGGATTGCAAGGACTTCTTTGGAAGTGCCTTCGGTTCTGTTCGAACCCAGAACAGACTTGTATGGATTGTTATGCCTGACATTACAATTTGAGATATAAAGCTGATTTCTTTCAAATATATTTCTGTTGGTGGCGGAGAATTTATTCTGTTAGCTTAACACCCTTCTCTGAGACGTACGAGCTCAGAGGTTATGTAGTTGATGGTTATCAGCGATATATTCCCAATTTGGTAATGTGACATGCTGAGTGTTGCTGTGAAATGATCATTGTTTGATCATTTGTGATATGATCATTTGTTTGATCATTTATCTTTTTGATCATTTCTATGATCATTTGTTGACCCAAAGCACAACTTTTGTATAAAGCGTGGCTTTGTGGACGAGACTTCGTCGGACCTCACACCCCGAAATGGTCGAAACAGGAAAGATGCAGCAAGGTTATTGGGGGTAGCACCCCTTAGGGTATGTGCATTTTCTTCTGGATAGAAGTGGCATCATGGTATGGAGCCCAGATACTTAACTTATGTTGATATCGCAGATATGTCTATGTATTATTTTGTGATTTGTTGCTGGGGCCCCGGTTAAAAGTTGGTTACGACTGGGAGATGGCATACTCGTGTCAGTAGTTACCCAGTTAGGGGTAACCCGGCCTTGTGTTGGCAGAGATCCGGTTTGGTTCTCGGGGACGTCCTTCCAGAGGCGTTCTCATGTGGCAATAGGAAGTTCCTTGGCCTGACCATTTGTTGGAAATCCAAAGAAACAATACGAGCCTTGTACAGTATTAGTTGTAGAACCTGCCATTTACTTATGGTGGCGCCCCACTGTTTGGATGGTAGCTATAGTAGGCATACGATAATGGTCGTATGTTGGCTAAGATTTATATTCTACTTTCGAAATATTTTCCTACACTTTGCACTTATAGTAATAATATCAAGGAAATTTCGTATCAAGCATGTTTGTCTATCATAAGAAGAAATCTCCTCCAATTCTACGTTTGCATTGTGTGTGTGGCGGGAGGTCTTATGGTAGTTTCATTTCCAAAAACATTGCGAATTAATTTTAAAATCTTTTGTTGATTTTTTTGAAAGACAAACTGTTTTTGTTGCTTACACCAGTCCCATGACTGATCCGGAGTTTATTGTTTTTTTTCCTAAACTCTGGGTGCTCAAAATTTTTCTACACGAGCAGTTTAGAGTTAGGTTTTTCAGATAGTCATATGTAGTGGATTATTTGGAGTTAGTTCAGTCTTTGGATCATACTGCACTTGCTTATCTATGTGCATCGCTTTTGGGAGTTCGAGCTATTGTTGGATTGGTTCTTGGAAATGGAGTTGCAGTTCTCGGAGTTCTCTTTTGAAGACTATCTTAGAGTTATATTGTTCCGCTGCTAGATGTCATCTATTTTCTTTTCCGCTGCTATTTATTGTATCATATCTCTGATGTATATTGATATCTACTGGATCATCTGTTGTATCAGATATTGTATCAAAGCTGTATATCAATGTATTATTCTTTTATTCCACTGTGTTGTTTACTTAATGTTGTTATAAGCTCCGGCGAATCGGATTTGAACGGTCGAATCTATGGCATTCGAATACGATAAGAAGTATGGATGTCGATTTTTGAGCGGGCAAAATTCGTCTCGTCACAGTGTGGATCTGCAGTTGTATGGTTTAGGAGAAGAAGTTGCTGTAGAGGGGTAATTCTTGTTGTGATAGTGGTAGCAACAGGCAGTATTGTAAGTGGGGAAGTTTGATGAGGAGGTGGGTGAATGACAGGGGGATGTTGAGAAGGTGTAACTTAATGTGAATGGTATATGGATTGAACTTATGGTTGTATTTGTTTGTAGGTTATGATATGCTGTTGTTGATGGATGATGAATGCAGAGGCAAGGAGAAATACTAGTTAGATGTAGGTGATAGGCAGGGGATGTTGGAGAAGGTAGTGGTTTGGTGGATTGTACCGTTGACTGTTGATGGTGGGTTAGTGTTATCGTTAGCAGTTTGGAGGGGTGTTGGCAGTAAAGGTAGCAGGCATTGTGTTTGTATATAGTGATGTTTGGTTTCGTTTTGGAATTGATGATGGATAACTGTGGTCAGTAGTGGCAGAAATGGTGGAAGTATATACAATGTGAATGTGAATGTTGTGAGTGGAAATGTTGTTCGAGGAGATGAAGTTGATGATAATGATGTAACAGTGGCAGGTATGTGGATGTTTGGTGAGGTTGAGTAATGGTCAGAAGAGTTGACAAAATTGTTGCAGTGGCAAGTGTTTGAAGTGAGGTAAGGCAGTAGTGTGATAGACAGCAGGGTGATGAAGTGAAGTAGAGGAATGACTGGTGAAATGTGGTGGTGCAGTTTAGACAGCAGGCAGTGGTTTTCACAGAGCGGTGTGGTTTGGAGTGTTCAGTTGAAGGCTGCAAGTTGAAATTGAAGAGAAATGTAAAGGCGAGGAAAGGAGGGTATGTGCAGGAAGATGAATGTGCACAAGCACAATGCTGGTTGTGAGCAGTAACAGAGAGGGAGTGAGTGAATATTTTTGACAAACAGTGAATAAAAGCAATGTACAACAGAAAATACAGAAAATGTAAACTGTAAAGAAAGTGAAATAATTTTTTTTTGAAATTGTGTATGTTCTTTTTTTTCTTTTCTTTTTAATATGAAAATGCAAACGAAAATGCAAAACAAACAAGAACACAAACAAATGCACACAAAAACCAAACAAATACACAATTTTTTTTAAATAAGCAAACACACACAAAAAGTAAAATCACACAAAAAACAATAAAAAATAATTCGAAGAATAGAAAATTAAAATCAAAACAACTCCCCGGCAACGACGCCAAAAACTTGTTCGTCGACGGAAATTCTATCGGTTTAGAAAACCGTCGAACGAATTTAAATTAAAAATAATAACCGCAAGCGCACGGTATACGAATGTAGCACGTGGCGAATACAGGTCGATCCGCAGGGAGTTGTTAGACTTTTAAAAATATATTCAATCAAATTAAACCAAGGTTGAAGAGAATGTTAAACTAGAAGAGAAGAAAAACAAGCAAAAGAAAATTGATAAAAATATAAGTGTTACGACAACTTAGAGGCAATTTCCACTCTCTAGATCACATAAATCAACAAAATGAAGTTATGATCTCTCTTTTCTTGTCATTAGTGAATTAGTTGATGTGCTTATCATAAGTATGGTATATTTGTGCTATTAATTAGCTCAATATAAACCATCAAACTATAACACAACCACTAATACACTTTTAAATCTCATAAAATATGACAACAAAGTTGAAAGCAAAATCTATTTTAAGCATGTCCTGTTGTCTATTAATTAGAAATAAAGCCATCAAATTTTAATTTCAACAATCACTTCTTTGCCATAATCATATGTAGATGAAGAGGCAATTTGTGTTTTGTTTGTTTAAGCATAGCCTATTTGTTATAAAAAACATAGACTATCAAATTCAAAGCTAAACAACATCATTAAACCACTTCAATCATTCTCATTAATCACAAAAAGATAGCATAACATCAAATTAAGTTGAAGCTACATGATTAGAGAGCTTCATTACCCCTAAATTGAAGGGGTTTATCCTCTCATATTTGTTATCATATGAACAAATGTAGATTGCAACATTAGAGAAAAAGAAAAGGAAAAGAGAGCAAAGTGAAATGGAAAACTATTCTAATTGCATAAAGGAAAATCTACACTACTTACATAAAAGAAATGAACATGTAATTAAAAAGAAACAATAATTAACATTGCATAAAAAAAAGAATTACATAAGAGAAGAAATGGCTAAGTAGCCATGGAAAGAAAGAGAGATTTGATTTATTTTCTAAACTAAAACTAACTAACCAAGAGGAGAGGGCTACATGAAACATAAGGGGTATTTATACAAGTTAGAAACCCTAATGCCTATTTTTGGGGAGTACCCAAAATGCCCTTGGAGGAAGTGTGGTGGCCAAGTTATCATTAGCTTTAATAATCCCCCACTTAAATGTACATGAGGCTTTAAATGTCTTTTAGCATATGCATTAGCCTTTAATTTGTACATTAAGGTAGTGGGTAGGTGGGGTCCTCCTTGTTCTTCACTTTGAATTATTTCCATCTTCATTCTTTTGTGTCATCTTTGTACATGCATATTCCTTCGTGAAACCACTTGTAATTGATTTTTAAATTCCTACAAAATAATATAGAAATTTCCCATTAAATTTTCTCAATTTGATATATGCACAAAAATGACCATTTTGCCCCTATATGAAGACGAATATGTGACAATTTGAAAACAAATTGAATTTGGTTTAAACAAGTAAAAATACCCAATATGATCATTTATTCAATTTAAATAGATTAAATATGGTGGTAAAAATATGCATATTTACGTGCACATCACTTACATCTCACGTTCTAACATAGTTGGGCACAATCAAAACGTACGGCACTTATTAGAGATTAGATTCCACACAATGGCGGGGCTACTGGGCTACCGTCCGTCACAGTACCTAATCTAGATCAAAGTACCGAAGATCAACATTGATCCCCTACAACACAAGGCCAGAACTACCCCTTACTAGGTAATCCCGAATAAGACAACCCCGCAGTTGGCGCGGCCAACCGCCCACTAAGCTGAATAAAAGGGACCTCTAGACAGGGGAAAATATCATCCTACTTGGGTGCTACCCACTTAGCCTTGCTGCACCTCCCCTGTTTTAGCATTCCCGGTTGATGAGGCTTGAGGCCACGATTACCTTTTTAGATCACAAATCGTGGAATGCTCACCATCCTCCCATGACGATGTTCTAAAAGCATTCATCCATGCAAGTCCGTTCCGGGTTCGAACGAAACCGAAGGCACTATCTCCGTTACACTCGTTTGGGAATCACCCTCAGAGTAAACAACAAATAGCCCTTGCACTCTTAATCTTCATCTCGATCGAAGGCACTATCCATGTTATACTCGTTATGGAATCACCCTCAAAATTAACAAAAATTGACCTTCCACTTTGAATTCTTCATCCTGGTCCTCACTTGAGATTTCACGACCTAGCATTTAATTTGGATCGATGTGGCTTTCGGATATCCAATTTGGAATCCAATCTCGGTCTCGTCGAAATCCAAAACGCCGTCTTAAGGTCCAAGTTATTTAAGTTTAAACAATTCAATTTATATATCGAATAACATATCTACACAGCAATATAACACAGATATATAATCTATATTATCACAGTACAACCATAGCATTTCATATCATAGAACACCATATATCAGAGATATCAAACAATTAAGGCATTCGATATAATCCAATCATCCATAAGCAAGATTAATAAGTTGTACAATTCCTAATTAATTTAATAAATTAAGTTAATTATTTTAATTCTTTTAAATCCTTCTTACTTCACATTAATTAATTACAAACCACTATTATTTAATTAATGAAATTAATTAGTCATCCTTTAACCATTCACATTAATTAATTAACCTTTAATTACTCACATTAATTAATCATACCATAATTAATTACATTAATCAATGATCCTTAATTAATTACATTAATTAATTATCCTATAATCACTTACATAATTAATTATCTTTTAATTAATCACATTCATTAATTATCCTTAAATTAATCACATTAAGTAATTAACTAGCCTATAATTACTTACATTAATTAACCTTTAATTAATTTCATTAAGTAATAACTATCCTCTAATTACTTATACTTAGTTATTATACATGATTAATTACATTAAGTAATTATGATTAATTAGTTACCTTAAGTGATTATCCTTAATTAATTAAACTAATTAATTATCTTTATTTAATTACATTAATTAATTATCCTTAATTAATTAAGTAAATATACTTTAGTTACTGTTATTAATAAGACCTTAATTAATTAAGATAAACCATATACCTTAATTAAACGCTTACTTATCATTAAATTAGATGCTTGAAAACAATTCATACAAAAACATCTGAGAACTCTTTGAATTATTAAAGTTAAATTCTCTGACTTTAATCACATCTTAATTACCTTAATAAATCACATTTGTAAAACATTTAGAAATTAATTACATAATTAACCTACTATATAATTACTTTTAAACAAATAATTTTAAACATTTTAAATCTTTGAAAACTTGTTTAAAACTTATTAATACTTTGCTTTGGAAACTTGGTAACATTACTTTTGAAAACTTATTTATTTTAATAGACGTTAAAAACTTGTTCACATTAGTATACTTTAAACCTTGGTTTAATAAATTACCTTTAAAACCTAGTTAATTTATATTGAAAACTTGATTAACTAGTTTTACCTTTGCTTTAAAACCCGATCAAGTTTTCTTATAAACATATGGACATAATTATATTTAGTTTTTTTATAAAACTTGTACATTTTCTTGTTTTTAAAACAAGTTAAACTACAAAAGAAAACCCATGCCTATCATCAGAAAACCCGACCAAAAACCCAAGCCACTCACAAGCTACTCACGAACTCACTTACTTCGAGACAACCTCCACTGGTCATTGAGCCTGACTTGAGCAAAAAGCTTCTTCCCCAAATCTTTCAAACAACATCAGATACAAACGTGCACGCGTGCACATGCATGTCGATCTGATCGTCTCCGACACATCGCCACGACCCTCGCAAGTCGATGATGATCCTCATGAAAGCTACGACCAATCAGTTCCGTCGATCTTGCCTGAAATCAAAATCGAGCCACTTCGACACAACTTTGAACCCAATCCACCGACCAAAATCAGCTCGCTCGGACGATCCCTTCCACCGGAACCCATGCCGCCTCGTCTAGAGTATCATCATCACCCTACGCATCAATCCCTTCACATGCGATCGACCATGATGCACTCTAAATGACATAGGAACCTCGACAAGCTCATCGTCCAAAGCAGCACCACAAACCCTAATCTACCGTCGCTCGACTACTATAGCCACCTATAAATCCTCCAAGCATTTTCCCCTGACCATCAACACCTGAACAACCTTCAGCCTCGAGTTCTACGAACATCTCCTCGCCGTTCGTCGAAAATCGACGAATAACCCAAAACCGATCAACTCGAGATATCTCCCTATTTACAATCTTAAAAATCTTGAATTGATTATCAAAATTCATAATTTTGCAATACGAATCGAGTAGTAAAATCCAAACTTGATTTCCAGACATTAAATTTTTGACTTGTACTTCATTATTACTGTAATTTCCTAATCTTGAAATAATCACTAAATTTATATTTTTAAAACTGATATTACATTGTTATATAAATCATAGCCTAAAATTTGATTACATGGGGAAATATGAATTTTCTAGCGGATCTGTCCCTGTAATATAAACAGAGTGTACAGATACATATACACAAACATTGCACAAGCTTCTCATATTCATACACATGCATTCACATTTATATACTCATACAACATTATTTACTACATTACTATTAAATTTCATCACATTCATCAAATTGTACCACCAGATTTAAGCCTTAAATTTTTTTTACTCACCAGATATGTAGAAACAGAGAATATGTTCCGTTCTTTGATTTGGAACTGATATTTTGAGATGATCTGAAGCTGATCTTTGAATTTGGTTGAGGTAATTTGAATCTTCTTGTTTGCTTAGATTGAAAACTTGAGATAGTTGTTGTTGTTGCAGGTTTGATTTTATTTTTATTTTTATTTTTGAAGAAGATGAAAGAAAAAGAAGGACGAGAAAAGAGAATGAATAACCGGGTTCTTCAATTCAATTTGTATATATTTACATATATTTTAATTCAATTTTAAGAGAACTTACTTGCCACTTGTTAATTTTCATGTTACTAAGTTTACACATGTATTTTACATGTTATTATTGTCTTACAAATGTCTTAAACCATTTATTAAATATATTTTTCTTAATTACTTATGTTATATAAATTATATAATATGTTTATATATGTATGTTTTTAAATCTTTATATATTTACAAACTATATTTAGTTCATGAGTATTTTAAAAAGAAAGAATATTAAACCTTTTATTAATATTATTTAAGTTTTAAACTTAAGTTATTATACTTTTAAATAAATGAATGTTTATCTTATGTTTTAAATAACCTTTTTTAAAATTGTTACATTAAATTCAAACCATGTATAACTTAAAAAAAAGTATATAAAAGCAAAAGAAGTGAACCTTATTTTAAACTTAAGCTATTTTACTTTTTAAACTAATAAATATTTATTTTTACTGTTTTGAAAATGCACAATTTAATTTTAAATAACCTTTGAAAATCATTTTATTAAATTGAAATAAAAACTTCCTATTCACAATGTGTGTATATATACATTAAAATTAGAAACATTTTTATTAGCTTTGAAAAGATAAATATTTCCAATTCAAATTATTATAAATGAAGATTATCAAATTGCTATTGCCAAAATTCTGGGTCATCACACTTACTTATTCAAAATTGTTGGCCAATTATATTCTTATGCCGAGAACACTTTAAAAAACTCTTGAGTCGTTGAACTACTTCATATAGATTAGTTTGGATTAATGATGGTGTTTTATTGGTTGATGATAATACATTTGGCTATTTTATGGCTGACTCTATGTTCACGGTTTTTGTTTATTGGCACGGCTTCAATTAAAATCCAAAAGAATTTCATTTAAAAGTTGTAAAAAGATTTCAAGAAATTATTGCAACTTCACGATCTGGTCTATGACTTTACTCTAATGATAATTTTGAGTCAAAGGGAAATTCAGATGCAGATTACACTTGTAATCAAGTTGATAGAAAAATTACTAGTGGAACATGATTTATGTTGAGATATATAGCAGTTGCATCATTTTCAAAGAAAATATCTGCATATTTTTCACTTGAAATAATTTTCAAATGGTAGACATTTTTCTAAACCCCTTCCAGAAAATCATTTTATTGACCTTTTTTCAGATTAGTCATTTTATAAAATTTGATGCATAATTATTTTTGGATTTGATTTTAAACGACTACATTAACTAATCTGACTCCCTAATGATTATCGAAAAGATAAATAGTGATTGAAAAAGTGATGAATGTTGATACTAATCATATATTATAACTTGAGATGGTACAATTAGTAAATTTCTTTAGAAATTTAAACAAGAGTTATAAAAACTTTTTGTTGGTAAAAATTCCATGACCACCTCTAATTTTATCATATTTCTATCAACCATCACTCATCAAAATCCAATATAGTATGTCAATATGTGGTATTTTAAATGTGAAATTATTTGTTTTTGATTTCATTATATTTTTAACAAATAAAAACATCCAAAGTACTCACTCTCATTTTAAAGTCCTCACGGTTATGCATGGGTGAATTACTTGAAATTTTTGATTATGTGCTTCCTTACTCATTTAAAAGTCCCCACTGTTATGCATATATGGAACACATATCAAAATTGATTGATTAAATAGACAAGTTAATTCTAATCTCATTTAAAAGTCCTCACGATTATGCGTGGTTAGAAGATACTTGAATTCGTCTTTTTTATAAAAGTTGGGAACACTACTAATCTCATTTAAAAGTCATAACGGCTATGCATGGTTAGTAGATATTCAAACTTCTGATATAAATATACCATAAATAGACACGACTATATGGTTTTGTATACTGACATCATCCCTATTCTAAAGTGGAATATGCGTCAAACAGAGTATTTATGGTTTTTGTTTGATTTTTATTAAAATTTAATATTCATACTCGATTGAGTTTTAATGTTGTATTAATGTCTATCACTTAATCTCTATTTCTCTAACATTATTACTCTTTTGCTGATAATAAAAGGGGGAGAGAAAAGTTAAGATTTTGACAAATAAAGGTCAATTATTATATTTTCTATGTTCTATTTGCATCTAAGTTCATTTAAATATTTTTATTTATTTTCAAGCATATATGAAGGGGGAGTTTTAGTTGTAGAGAGGGAGCATTCAAATAGGGGGAGCAAATTGAATGACCAAATACATTTAATAAATTCAAAATCTTAAATTCTGTTTGTTATCATCAAAAGGGGCAGATTGTTGAATATGCAAGTATATGATTTTTGTTCGATGATAATAAACATACAAATATATTCATTTAATTGTATTTGTTGTTGTACTATTTTATTTTTCACATAACTAATAAATATTTGCTGAATAAAATAAATAACACAGAATTTAAATTCAAACAGATATTTTACTTAAAGAAATATTTATTACAATTTTGAATAGTAAAAATTTGTGCTCTCGCTATATATATAAAATTTCAATTTCAAAACATATTCAATTTATACAACTGTCCTCACTACATATCGCTCATTCACTCGTATTTCATCTTCAACTCTATTCTAGATTTAATCTATCATTTGAGCGATCTGCAAAATAAATACTGAAGCAGTAAGATTGAAAAAGAAATAATTTTTGCAGTGTAAAATAAAATGTATTTTGAAAATATTATTTGCCTCGGTTATTTGGGTTGTTTGTCATCATACTTATTTTGAATTCATCATACACAAACAACGTGTGACATGTATAGTGTATCAATGTACTTGCCACAAGGCCGCGTACACTAATATACACTTGATAAAAATGTAGGGACATGTGAGAACAAGGTCAAACCCAAATCAAAAGTCAGGTTCAACTCAAGTGAAATAAATATTAAGCCATGATATTAAGCACAAGGTCAAACCCGAGCTTTAAGCTTGATTCAACTCAGATGCAATACACAATATGGGTCAAGATACATGCAACACAGCCTCGACCAAAAATTCAAATGTACACTTGAACCCAGGCTGGTCAGAGAAACAAGTAATCAAGTCAAGCTACAACATGAACCAATGGCCAGAATCAAACAACAAACTGCACCATAAATTGATACAAGACTTCAACATATGACAGTGACCAACGCAATCAATTGAGGCTATAAACCAGATTCAGACTCAAGTACAATGCAAAAATACCAAAGTCAAGCTACCAATGGAACCTGACTCGAAGATACACAACAGTGACATGCACAGGTATGCAACAGAGAGATGCACAAAGTAACGTCAACATATACAGTGCAAAAGTGATGATCATCACAAAAAGGCAAACAGACCAAATATAGCAGTGGACACAAAGGCTACTACACGATGCAGCAAATCATACATAAAACAAGACTGCATCAAGAAGCCAAGACCAGACTTCGAGTCCAACGGTGGTCAGGGAAACCAAGTACACAAGTGAATAACAACATGCAACATGTACATAATGTCAACCAGAAGACATATACAAGTGCATCGAACCACAATGCATCAGATGTCCAGACCGAACTACATGCAATGCAATAGTAGTTTAAAAATGCATACCAAATCGGATTAAATAAAACAAAGGCTCGAAGCATGCATATGGTCAGGCAAAATGAAGACAACAACATTGAGTATGCCAGACCTCATATATACTATGTGCATGTCTCAACTCAAATTCAAACAACATAAAGAATGAATGCAATGACTAGAGAACAACAACCATGAAGTCGAACAAAACTTCATCAAGTATACGTGGTGAACATAACATAAATGAGTGAAACCAGGGATAATAGCATCAGGTTGAAAATACTACAGAGCGTAACAAAGTCAAGCAGCAGTTTTCAAAAAAGACAGAGAAGCCGAAGTCATAGCATAAAGATCAGAACCAAAAGTCAAGATTAAATGCCACAAAATCCATGCCGTAATGACCAAGGAAAGCCAAAGTCAAAGTCGTGATAACCAAGATAATCAAGCAAGCAAAAATATACGAATTGAACAAGTCAAAGAAATCTCCATATTCAATCAAAAATCAGTGGCCGAGCTTAAATTAATAGAAGATGTGATATCTTCGAATTTCAAGGAATTTAAAATGTGATAATCTCTTAATTAAATTATTTAAAATTGATAAAATTGTTACTTTTAAATATAGATAACCAAAAAAAATTAATGTGATGTTTTTAAATTTAGAGATAGATTGATTTTAAATAGAATAATTATTTAAATTATGTTATTTTATAAATTTGATTTTAAATATACTTATTATTTTCAAAATTTAATAAGAACTGTCAAATAAATTTTAATAGATTTAATATTTCTAGATTTAATAAGTGGTTGTTTAAATAAATATAGATATATTTGATTTGATTTTAAATTGAAGTTTAAATTGAATTTGGATTTGAAATTTGAATTTAAACTTGAAATTTAAAAAGAATTTACATCTTGAAAATTATTTTGGATAAAAAAGAATGTATGAATAAAGTTTTTATTTTAAAATAAGATTTGTTTTATAATAATTTAAAACAAAAGAATTTTTATTTATATAAATTTGGAAAATATTTATTTAATAGTAAATAAATGGAAAAGCATTTAAATTAGCATGTAAAATTGGATTAAATAATTTTACAGGATTTTATTTAGAATCCAATAGGTTATTATCTTATTTTCTTTTAAAATTTTTATTTTTATAAAATAATAAAAAGCATTTATTAATTAATAAGGTATTTATTAATTAGTAGAAATTAATAAAAAAGGCTTTAAAATCTTTTAAAAATAATTTTAAAATAAGAAATGACAAGTGTTTAATTATGAGAACATATTGAATACATGTGTTAAGAATTAAACTATGGGTTGTGACTAATGTAACAGAATTAACCAAGAGTCCTTTGTTTTTCTTCTCTTTAAAATTTTGATAAACCATAAATTACCAAATATAAAACTCCCATTCCTTTCTTCATCCTTTTTCTTATTCTTTTCAATTCAAATCAAGTAATCAATGGCCACAACCTGAAAATGTTTCCTCAAGAAAAACTCAACCTGTAAAAAAAAGTAAGTAACAATTCCTCAAATCAAAAATTTAAATCCTGCAACCATTTTTCAACTCAGAAATCAAAACCAGAAAACCTTTTGGGCAAAACCTGTTATCCTCTACTCTGAAACAACTTTCAAGTCTGTTACTTCCTCAAATCCAAGCCTGCAACTTCCTTTTTCAACCAGAAGTGAATCAAAGTTTGTAATCTTCTCAACAGCAACCTGTAAAAGCATTTTTTACTCAAATCTGAAGTTCAACTAAACCTGTTACCTCTCTGAAATATTTTTTCAAGGCCTGTAGCATTTTTCAATCTGCAACCTGGGATCAAAGCCTTGGTCGTAGAATCATCATGTTTCATTTCTGATAGCATTCCAGTTTCCAAAGCATCAAGCATTTCAGTCTTAATGTTTCAAGCTAGACAAGTTTTAGAAAATCAAAACAACAACATGCAGTTTTCAAATTTTCAAAAGGGTTTCAGTTTCAATCAAGTTCAAGCAATCTGCATTTTTAAAATGGTGAGTAAACATTTAAATTTAAAACTTAAGTAGATTAATAATTGTTGCTTGAGTAATTGCTGTGATGATGTTGCCTGCATGTGTATATAGGAGTATAAAATTTGTGAATATAAATGCATTTGAATATGCATGTCTGATGTCTGTGCTTCTCCATTCTTTATAGATTACAGAGATTTTAAAATGAACCAAATTTCAAAACTTCCCATCTAATCTCTTTGAAGCTTTGAGTTTCAAACAAATCAGTTTCGTTTAAACACCATCTAGATTTTGAAAACAAGTTTAATTATTTTAAGTTTAGAAATTTCCTGTAAACAAGAAAATACAGTTGAAAACTTAAATAATGTGATAAATCAAATGTTTTATTATATTGATTCATGTATATATCTTGAATCATCTTTGAAAGTTATGATTTTTAAAATAAAAATCCAAATTTTAAATATTGAATTGAATGTAAATTTTAGGATTGTCTGGAAAATGGGTTTTGGGTGATTTTTAAAAGCTGGAGCATTTGGGGTGGTCGGGAATATTGCTGGACGTGGAGGAGGTAATGGGGGTTCAGGAAAAAATTCTAGGAGGGTTTATCACCTCCTGTTGCGTCAACGGTGGTCGAGCAAAGTTTTTAACCCTAGTTTTTGTCTAGTTTGGGTTTTGGGTCACATCATGGGCTCTGTTGGATCGAGTTGCCTGATGCTTAGGGAAATGGTGGCATGGTGGCAAGGCCGGGTATTGCCGGAGTTGTTATGACTCCGATGATCGGAATTGAGGGTTCGAGTAATCTTTCATGATGGTGGTTTTGGTTTTCGATCATCTAAGTTGCTCGATTTTAATTCGAGGCTCGTGATTATGTTTTGGTGGTCGATATTAGTAACTACGACATAGGGTGAAGTGTCGGAGGGTGCGGCGAAGGTCGGAGGTGGCTCCGACATTGGTGCATGTGCACACTGATGCTCTGGTGTCAGCTATTTTGGCTGGTGGGTTGCTCGAAGTAGAGGTCGGGTTTTGGTGTAAGTAGCTCGAGTGTAAACTCGAAGTAGTTAAGGGTGATAGCCTGAAGTTTTAAAACTTAAAATTTAATCAAAGTTTTTTTTACGAAAAAAAGGAAGAAGAGAAAACTTGGATTTGACCAGAGTAAGCTTCGGGTTCGACCCGAAGCAGAAAATGTTAAACAGTTTAAAAGGTTTTAAAACTTGTTTTTTTGAAATTTAAAAATTTAAATTAGTTTAAACCTTTTTATATAAACTACTTTATATTTAATAATTATTTTCTTAAACATTTTGATTAAGAAATTTTGAAGTTTTGATAAATTTAAATTTTGTTAAATAAATTTAAATTGATATTTAAAATTGAGTTATGAAAGTAATTTTAAAAGTTTAATATAAATAGACAAGTTTTAAATTCAAATTTAAATAGTTTCTAAAAACTATTAATTGATAAATGCTTAAGTTATTTTAAAATTTATGTTTTGATAACTTTAATTTATTAAGATAAATGGTTATTTATATAAAAACTTAATTAACGATTTAATTAAGTAAAGATAATTTTAAGATAAATTGTGTAATTATGTTTATGTTAAATAAGGCACTAATAAGATAATGTTTTATCTTAATTAAGGTTTTGATGTCTTGATATTAATGGAAATAATTTAAGGAACTTAAGAATAATTAATTAGTTTAATTAATTATAAAGGATTAATTAAGAATTAATTAAGGGCAATTAATTTACTTGATTTAATAAATGATTAACGACTAAAGGTTAATTAATTTAAGGATTATTTAAAATTATAATTAAATATCATTAATTAGATAATTAAAGATTATTATTTAATGATTAGAGATTAATTAATTAAGTAATTAAGTGTAATTAAGACTTAATTAATCAAGTGATTAAGATTTATTAATTAAGCGATTAATTAGTAGTTAATTAAGTAATCAAAGGCTAGTTAAATAGTAATTAAGAAGTGCTTAATTTGTAATTAAATTTTATTAATTAATAATTAAGGTTTTATTAATTAATCATTAAAGGATAATTAATCCGTAACTAAGGATTAATTAAGAAGTTGTTAAATGATAATTAATTGATTAATCAATGGTGATTAAGGATTAATCAAATGATAATTACGGATTGGTTAACTGTTAATTAAGGGTTAATCAACTAGTGATTAAGGAGTAATTAATCTATAATTAAGTTATTAATTTATAATTAGTAATTAGGTTTGTTAATTAATAATTAAGAGATAATTAATTAGTTAATTAATGATTAATTAATTAATTGTAAAAGTAATTATGGATTAATTAATTTGTATTAAGAGATATTGATTAATAATTAAGGTTATTAATCAATAGTTAATGGATAATTAGTCAGTTAATTAAAGGTTAATTAGTTGATTATAAAGTAATTAAGGATTTATTACTTTGTATTGGAAGAGATTAATTAATAATTAAGGTTTATTAATTGATAATTAAAGGATAATTAATTTGTGATTAGAGATTAATTAATTGATTGATAAGGTAATCAACGAGTGATTAATTAATGAAAGGTTACTAATTAATTAATGATTGTATGAGCAGGGTTAAGTGATTAATTGTTAAGGAATTAATTTAATTTAAGTAATTAAATTAATTATGATATGAATTGATAATGCTTGCTTATGGACGATTGTTTGTTGAATGTCTGAATTGAATGATATCTATTGGATGATATCTATCAGATGATATGCTGTGACATTCTATGATATGATATTGGTTATATCAATGATAAATGTGTGATATTTATCTATATTAATGCTGTGTGAATTTAAGTATTGAATTAAATTAAATTGTTTAAAACTTTTAAACAACTTGGCCTTTATGATACGTTTGGATTTCGATGAGACCGGGATCGGATCTCAAATTTGATTATTCGAAAACCACATCGATCGAAGTTAAACGTTAGGTCATGGAGCCAAGTGAATATCAAGTTGAAGACTCGAAGTGTAAGAACTATCTATCGTAAAACTTTGACAGTGATTCCATTACTAGTATAACGGAGATAGTAATTTCAGGTTTGAGATGGAGATTTCAAAGTGCAAGGGTTATTATCGTTAACTCTGAGGGTGATTCCAAAATGAGTGTAACGAAATAATGCCTTCGGTTTCGTTTGAACCCGAAACGAACTTGTACGGATTGAATGCTTTCAGCACACCGTCAGGTGGACGATGAGCATTCTAAGATAGATATGTTCTATAAAAATAATCGTAGCCTCAAGCCTCATCAACCGGGAATGGCTAAAATAGGGAGGTGCAGCAAGGCTAAGTGGGCCATGCCCAAGTAGAACGCGATTTACCCCTGTCTAGATGTCCCTTTTTATTCTGCTGTGTGGGCGGTTGCTAGCTATAACCGCGGGGTTGTCTTGTTCGGAACTGTTCAGTAAGGAAGGGTTCCTACTTTTTGTTGCAATGGATTGGGAGTAATCCTCGGTACGGTGATCTGGGCCCCGTACTGTGACGGGCGGTACCCAGTAGCAAACTGTCATTGATGGAAACCCATTCTTCCTATGAGCCCTTACGATTTTGATTATATTTACCCAATTTTGTGGCTAGTAGCTGGAGTTTAATGAATGTAACAATTTCGGCTATTTTCTATTTATTTGGAAATCCTAGATCCTATTATAATATCGTTGAATTTCCTATCAAATGTTTTGGTTAGCGTAAGGTAAAAACTTACACATGTTTATGTGTGGGAAGTCTTACGTGATACCTTTTGTTTTTAAAGGTTTTTCAAAGTTAAGCAACTTTAACCCGTTTACTCACACCAGACCCATGTCTGACACGGAGTTTATTCTGTTTTTCTTAAACTCTTGGATACTCAAATTTTTACGAGTAGCCAAGGGATTCAGGTCTGCTTTGACAAATTCTAGAGGAGAGATGGAGCAGGAGGCTTCAGCGTTTGTAGGTATAGTGTTTCCGCTGTGTTATATCTCTGTGATGATATATGTATTATATTAGAGTTGTATAATAGATGGACTTTTATAACTGTCTATTTTGTGTTGCTGTATCTGCGTAACTCTGATATGTAATTGACTATTTAATAGTTATATTATATTTTGTTCCATTCCGCTGTAAGATTCTGATATTGTTGAGTTCTTTCTTCTAACTATTCTATTTCTACCTCATTCTTTCTTAATAATGATGCGTCTTTCTATGGAATGAAAGGCGCGTCGTTTCACCTGGTATCAGAGCATAGGTTGAGATAATACCTAGGCTCTGGAGTGGTGTCTATCTTGAGAGCGCGTATTTGTAATTTTTATATAACTATATACCTATCTAAATTTGTTGGGTATCTGTTTGGATTTCCAACATGAGTTCTAGAAGAGTTTCATCTCTCTCTTTGTTTGGTTGATCGTCCTACCTTTGTATCTAATCCTATAGGTAGGGCAATCGAGTTAGATAAGATCTGTAGAGGCTTAAAGCTTCCTTATCTCCCCCATAGTTTTTCTAGCGACCCTTTTTTATTGGATTTAAAGGGATTGACCATGTTTTGAATTTGGATTGGTTGAATAGTATTAGGTTGTTTGATGTGTGAAGCAAGGATTGTATCTTTGGAGACTGTGTTGGGAAAAATCGTAAAAAAGTGACTTGCAATGATGCCAGAGTTCTTTTGAGTCATCTTCTACATGGAGTTGAGGCATCTCCAGAAGGTGTAGAGTCCTTCAAAGGGTCAGAGATTTTCTTGATGTTTTCGAGGAAGTGAAGGTTTGTCTTCATTTAAAGATAGAGTTTTGGATCGTCTTAGTTCCAGGAAAAGTGCCTGTTGTTCAGCCTAGTTTTGCCCAGTTGGAGTTTAGCTGTTGTCTTTGTGGCCAGGACGGATGAGTATTTTTGAGATTCTATGTGGATGTGATGAACCGAGTTTTTCGAGAAGTATGGTATAAGTTGTTCTCATGTTCAACGATGTTTTACTTGTTTACTCCAAGCCTGAAGAGGAGAGCAAAAGGCATTTGGAGTTAGTGTTAGAGGCTTTGAAGAGGCATTTTGTTTGATGATGGTATTTCTATAGATCCAGCCTGGATAGCTACTATTCAAGAGTAGAGGCAACCGCAGTTTTCTAGTTTGGCAGAGTTCTACAGGAAGTATAATGGACCCCAAGTGTGTAGAGGTTTTCTTGGATTTGAAGGCAAGACTGATCAGTGTGCCTGTTCTAGCTATCTCTGATGGCAAGAGTAAGTTTGAAGTCTGCTCGGACGTTTGTGTATGCCTGTTATGGATGAAGTGAGTCAAGGATGGACAGTATTCCAGTTTTGAGATTAATGGCCAGGGAACATTGAGGATCATCGGAAGGATTTGTGTTCCGAATTTCTGGGATTTTAAGAAAAAAATTTCGGCAGGGAGTCATCGCTCCAAGTTGAGTGTCTTGCCCAGGCTGTTCAAAGATATATGGATATGAAGGGAGTCTTCTGGTGGCTGAGTGTGAAGAAGGATGTAGCTGCTTTCGTCTATGGATGTGCAAGCTGTCGGCAAGTGAAAGTGATCAGCAGAAGTCCGCAGGTTTGTTGCAACTTTCGGAAGTTCTAGTGGGAAGTGATTTCTTTGGATTTCATCGACGGTTTTCCAAGGACCAAATGGGGATTAAAGGAATATAGGTGATTGTAGACCCGTTAACTAAGAACACCCATTTTATTCTGATTAAGGCAATCCGTTCTACAGCATCTTTGGCTGAGTTTTTCTTGGATAGTTTGTCTGACTGCTTGGTATTTCAGTCTGCATTGTTAGAAGTCGTGTTCTTTTCTTCTCTAGCTAGTTTTGGATGGCTTTGTGATCAGCTTTGGGTTCGAGATTGAGTTTGGGTATAGCCTATCATTCCCAGACCAACGAAATGGATGAACCAAATTCTAGAGATTTGAGAGGGCTTGTGTTCTGGATTTTTATGGATGTTAGGGGGATCATCTACACTTATTGGAATTCTCGTTTAGTTATTGGGCGAGTATCTAGATGGCACCCTATGAAGCTTTGTTTGGAAGATCTTGTAGATTTCCATTCTGTTGGATAGAGTCGAAAGATCGTCTAGTTCTTGTTCCAGTTTGGTCTGTGAGGAATCTGCGATGGTAGAGCTTATCAAGAAGAGATTTAGTGGTGTGGCCTATAGGATTGAATTGCCAGTTTGGATGGTTGGAATTCACAATGTTTTTCATGAATCTCATCTGAGGAAATACGTGAACAATCTATCTTTTGTTGTGGAGTTAGGATTTCAGAGTTTGTCTTGGGAAACTCTGAATAGTTTTAGGGAGACTTATCCAGATCTGTGTCCGGATTGCTAGAGTTGATTGTTTGAATGATTTGTTTGTTTGAATAAACTGTTTGGACGGATTTTTGTTTGTTTGATAGTGTTTGGTTGATAGGTATGCTTGAATGATTATAATGAAATATATTTTTTGGGATTATCTTTTTTTTTTAAATTTCGAGGACGAAATTCTTTTAAGGGGGAGGAATGTGATATCCCGGAATTTCAGGGAATTTAAAATGTGATAATCTCTTAATTAAATTATTTAAAATTGATAAAATTGTTACTTTTAAATATAGATAAAAATAATAATTAATGTGATGTTTTTAAATTTAGAGATAGATTGATTTTAAATAGAATAATTATTTAAATTATGTTATTTTATAAATTTGATTTTAAATATACTTATTATTTTCAAAATTTAATAAGTATTGTCAAATAAATTTTAATAGATTTAATATTTCTAGATTTAACAAATGTGGTTGTTTAAATAAATATAGACATATTTGATTTGATTTTAAATTGAAGTTTAAATTAAATTTGGATTTGAAATTTGAATTTAAACTTGAAATTTAAAAAGAATTTATATCTTGAAAATTAATTTGGATATAAAAGAATATATGAATAAAGTTTTTATTTTAAAATAAGATTTCTTTTATAATAATTTAAAACAAAAGAATTTTTATTTATATAAATTTGGAAAATATTTATTTAATAGTACATAAATGAAAAAGCTTTTAAATTAGCATGTAAAAATGGATTAAATAATTTTACATGATTTCATTTAGAATCCAATTGGTTATTATCGTATTTTCTTTTTAAAAAATTATTTTTATAAAATAAGAAAAACATTTATTAATTAATAAGGTATTTATTACTTAGGAAAAATTAATAATAAAGGCTTTAAAATATTTTAAAAATAATTTTAAAACAAGAAATGACAAGTATTTAATGATGAGAACATATTGAATACATGTGTTAAGAATTAAACTATGGGTTGTGACAAATGTAATAGAATTAACCAAGTGTCCTTTCTTTTTCTTTTCTTCAAAATTTTGATAAACCATAAACTACAAAATATAAAACTCCCATTCCTTTCTTCATCCTTTTTCTTATTCTTTTCAATTCAAATCAAGTAATCAATGGCCACAACCTGAAAATGTTTTCTCAAGAAAAATTCAACCTGTAAAAAAATAAGTTGGTAACAATTCCTCAAATCAAAAATTTAAATCCTGCAACCATTTTTCAACTCAAAAAGCAAAACCAGAAAAACTTTTTGGCAAAACCTGTTATCCTCTCTTCTGAAACAACTTTCAAGTCTGTTACTTCCTTAAATCCAAGCCTAAAACTTCCTTTTTCAACCAGAAGTGAATCAAAGTTTGTAATCTTCTAAACAACAACCTGTAAAAGCATTTTTACTCAAATCTAAAGTTCAACTAAACCTTTTATCTCCTCTGAAACAATTTTTCGAAGCCAATAACATTTTTCAATCTACAACCTGGGATCAAAGCCTTGGTCATAGCATCATCATGTTTCAGTTTTGATAGCATTCCAGTTTCTAAAGTATCAAGTGTGACGACCCAGAATTTTCTAGCAATATCAATTTAATAATCTGCATTAAATATTAAATTGATTTGATATATTTTTATTAATTAAATTTGAATTGATACTTTTCTTTTAATAAATATTCAATTGATAAATTTTATCTGTTAGAAATTAATTGTTTGTTTTCTATTTATATATGTATATATTTGTATACATTGTAAATAGATGAATTTGTTTTAAAATTTAACTAATAAATTTCGTTTTAAATACTAATATATATTTTAGTGAATTAGAAATTGTGTTTTATTTAATATAAGCTTTTCAAAGCTAAATAAATAAATAAATAGTTTGAAAACTTATTTTAACTTAAGTTTAAATTTAATTTACTAACAAAAAGATTTGTTTACTTTTCTTTTTAGTATAGTTTGATTTAAAATATGAATTTAAAATATATATGAGTTTTAAATATATTTTTGTCAATAAATACATTAACATACATAATAAAATATGCAGTTTATAATAAACAGGTAATCTATTTTATCTATCATTTCAAAGTGATAAATATGTTTTTATAAAATAAATAAATTAAAATATGTATATAGAAATATAAGCCTACAAAATAAATTGGTTAAATTATAATAGCATAATAACTATAAAGTTCAATTAGTTTTCAAACAACAAACATAGAAATAAAAATAAAATATTCATAAAGCTATAAATTAGAAGTTAACATACTGTATAAGTTAAATAAAAGTAAACATATAGGATACACTCATAGATTAAAGCTAAGTATAGATACATTTTAAATTTACAATAACAAGACAACAACAATTAATCTAGAAACAAATAAGTTGTTTGGAAACTATCAAAAATGAAACTGCAGCATATATATATATATATATGTATATGTTTCAAGCTTCAAGGCCACTTGTGTGATTGTTTAAAACAGAATGAAGATATTAAGATATATATGTGTGCAGGCCAAACTAGGTAAGATAAGCTAAAGACAGTGACAAAATGAAGATATAAAAACTTATGTGTACAGGCTGAGATAAAAAAAAAGAAGAAGAAAAACAAGCTGTATATATATATGTGAAGCTTGCTTAGGAAGATAGTATTAAATATCTTAAGCTAACAAACAAAAACTAATTAATGTAAAAATCTTTGTAGTACACTAAGTATTCATATCAGCCACCATGAAAAAATATCTCTGGAAACAAAACTGTACAAACAAGATTGTAGACTATATTGTCACTATTTTATGATACATAATAATACATTGTCTAATATTACCTGTCTACATAAGCTCTGTGTATTTGTTTATAAATTAGCTTCATCTACATATTCAGTTCGAACTAGGTAACAATTAAAATTCATACAAACTAAAACATGAAAATGAAACTATTCCATACTTAAACAAAAATTCAAGAAGCAAAACAAAAGTGAAGTTTCAGCTGTTTTCATGCCTGCTTCAATAAAGTGCCTTTGTTCTTCTATATTATCTGTGAGTAACAACAACTTTTTAATAAATTTAAAGTATAAGATTGTTGTTTATATAGATGAATGCTTATGTTTGTATCTTTATACATATGGATGTTCTGTGAATAATGAATAGCATTTGTGTGCAGGCTGTTAATCACATATGTTCTCTGTTCTGTGTTTTAAACATAAGATTTTGGTTTAAAGAATCATTTACAATTGATTTACTCGATATTTAAATTTAGTATTAAAACAAAAGTTGTCTGTTACTAGGTAAATTAAGTTTTAAAAATTTATTCAAGCCTAAACAGTTTAACGACATCTTTGGAAATTAAGAAAAACTGAACTAAACTACAAATTAGTCAAATTTCGAATTGCTAAATTTACAAATTCAGGTATACAAAGTAAATCAGTGAACCATAACATGATTTTTAAAGGATAAATCATAATTTTTAGTGGTGTTTTAGGAGAGCAGTTAGTGTTTTAATGTTTTGGGTATTTAGGTTTGCCATGGTCGATCAAGTGGACATGGGGGGTTGAGCTTCGGTCTGGAGGTAGAGGACTGTGCCGTGGTGTTAGGAAAAATAGGGGATGGCGGCGCAAATGGTGGTGGAAGCGTCGGTGGGGGTTTCAAGTGTTGAAACCTAATTTCACCGCACTTGGAGTTTGGGATCACCGCGGCTAGTATAGGCGACCGAGTGTCACGTGTTTTTGCAGGGAGGTAGGGGAGAGATGGTCGAAGGAGTAGCCGGAGTTTGGTGGCCTCCGGTGGTGGGACCGCCGCGTGCGTGCCGTTGACAGGTATGGAGGGGTGAATGGGTTAGTGTTTTCCAGGTTTTGAGTTGTGTTCCTCTATTTGTTTTGCGCGCATAGAAGAACTCGAAGCAGCTTGAGTTTTTACTCGGGGAAACTCGCTTATAACTCGAAGTAACTTAAGGGTGCTCAGTTGTAGTTGTACAGTTTTATACTGTATCAGGTTTTTAACAGATTTTCTGAACTTTTGTTTTAAAATTTAAATCAAAGGTAAAACTAGTACTTAATCAAAGTTTAAAAAGTGAATTTAAGTTTGTTTTTGAATATAGTTGGAAATATTAAATTTTCATAATTTAAATTATTTAATAACTTAAAAGTGCTTAATGCTTAAGCATATTTAAAAGAGTCTAATGTAAAAATGAAAGTTAAATTGGTAAGAAAAGATTTAAAAATGAGGTCAGGTTCAGTTTTGAAGGTTGTTCAAGATTTTAATCTGTACTAGCTACAGTTTTTAAAATCTTAGTTTCTTTAAAATTAAATCATGATTAACTAAGTCTAAGTAAAGGTTTAAGTATGATTCAAGTTGGAGTGTACAATTAGATTTTTGACAAAATAAAGTTTTATAATTTAAAATTTATTCAAATAAGTTTTAATTGTAATTAAACATGTGTGTTGAAAAAGGGGTTTTAAAATAAATTAGTTATAAAACTTTATTAATGATAAATTGGTTTTTAATTAGAAAGTAACTTAAAAAGAAATGTTTGAATTTTACTTTAAGTTTTAGAATTTTTTTATATGCATTGACTCTTAAGTTGATTAAGTAGGAATAATTAATGATTGAAATTAATTAAACTAGTAATTATAGTGTAAAAGTAGTACTTAAAGTTAATTAATAAATTAATTAACTAATGTGTGATTCAGAACTATAGATTAGATTTTTAAATTAATAATGGTTAATTAACTTATAATTAATAATAATTAATATTAGTTGATTATGTTAGAAGGAAATAATTAAATACTTATTAATGAAGTTCAGATTATGTTATAATTAATATGATTGATTTTGTAATAAATTAATTAGATTAATTAATTAATTCAATAGTTTAAATGAAATTATTTATTGAGAAAGTAATTAAGAAATTAATTATTATTAATTGTGTAAATTGATTTGAGTTAATTAATTTAGTTTAATTAACTGATATTTTGGAATTAAATTACTTAGAAAAGTAATTGAAGGATAATTACGGATGTAATTAATTGGGTGATGTTGTTAATGGAAGTAATTGAGAATATAATTACTTAGAATTAATCAAGAGATTAATTAAGCTTATTATTGAGAAGTAATTAATTACGAATGATTAATTACTTTATATATTAATCAAGCGGATTAATATTTGTGTTTAGAAGATGTGTATCCTTAATATAATTAACAAATGAAATGTAATTAGAAATCATTAACCATTAATAATTAATGATGGGAATTAGAGAAATTGATTTATTTGAGAAGAATAAATCAACAAGAAAATTTAATGGAAATAAATCGATATAAATGTAATTAATGGATTTATTCAAGATTAATTTCTGTACATAAATTAAAGGAAATTTCTGGAATGCAGTAAAGGATAGATGATTAATTTGAATACAAAAGCAATGGGTAATAAGATTTAAATTAGGTAAACTAATATTAATTAATATAAGAAATCATTTGATGATTTGGTATGTGTAATCACTTAGTGTAATTAATGGAGCATAATTACTCAGAATAGTAATTGGATGATCATTACTTGATGAAATTTATACAAGATGATTTGTAAATAAGGTAATTTGAGTAATTTCTTTTGTAATTAATCAAAGGATTGATTTATGAAATTAATTAATCATGGATTGATTAATATGTAATTAAGAGTAGTTAATTACTGGTTTGTTATTAATCAAGGGGTGATTAATAATTGTGTTTATGTTAAGATTAATCACTTAATTAATTTAAATAAGTAATTGAATATAAATTGAAGATCATTAATTAATTAATGATGTAATTAAGAATTGTAAATTAAGGAATAATTAAATAAGGGAAGTAATTAAATGTTGATCTATTATGAATAATTTAGAATAATTCATTTTAGAAATTAATTAAAGACTAAATTATTTCTTGTAATTAGAGAATGATTAATTAATTTGATTAATGATTGTGAGAGCAGGATTTATGAAATGAGTAATTAATTTAATTTATTTTAAATTAATTAAGATGGAAGGAGTTAATTTAATTCATTTTAAATTTATTATAGCTTGTGATTCATAAATCATTACTGAAGGATGATATTGATATTTCATTGTTTGATTGTGATCTCAGGAATGAGATGGATAATGTCTATGTGATATGGATGTATGGTTTAAGTATGATAATATTTAATTATCTGTTTGGATGATGATATTAATTATCTGTTTATGATGATGATGTGATTATCTATTATGAGATGTGAATTATCTATCTGTGCATATTGATGATATTGAATTCACTGTTAAGACTAAATAGACAACTTGGCCTTAAAAGACACGTTTTGGATTTCGATGAGACCGGAATCGGTTTTCCGCATTAGGAATATCCGAAAACCACATCGATTCCAAATTAACGATAGGTCGTGAATCTAAAGTGAAGATGAAGACTCAGAATGCAAGGGTTATCGTCATTAACTCTGAGGGTGATTCCAAAATGAGTGTAACGAGATGATGCCTTCGGTTTCGTTCGAACCCGGAACGAACTTGTATGGATTGAATGCTTTCAACACATCGTCAGGCGGACGATGAGCATTCTAAGAAATATGTTCTATAAAGGTAATCGTAACCTCAAGCCTCATCAACCGGGAATGGCTAAAACAGGGGAGGTGTAGCAATGTTAGGTGGGTCATGCCCAAGCAGGACGAGATATACCCCTGTCTAGATGTCCCTTTTATTCGGCTGTGTGGACGGTTGGTCTGCAGCCAACTGCGGGGTTATCTTGTTCGGGACTGTTCAGTAAGGAATGGTTCCGGCCTTGTGTTGCAGGGAAGTTAGGGTGGCTCCTCGGTACTGTGATCTAGACCACGTACTGTGACGGGCGGTACCCCAGTAGCCCTGCCATTGTATGGGATCCAGTTTCCAATAAGCGCCGTACGTTTTGATTGTGCCCAACTATGTTGAAATGTGAGATGTAAGCATTTCAGCTATTTCTGTATTTTACTTGAAAACCCTAGACACTATTATAATATCACTGGATTTCCTATAAAATGTTTTGGTTAGCGTAAGGTAAAAACTTTTCCATGTTTATGTGTGGGAAGTCTTACGTGATACCTTTTGTTTTCAAAGGATTTTTCAAAGTTAAGCAACTTTAACCTGTTACTCATACCAGACCCATGTCTGACCCGAAGTTTATTTTTGTTTTTCATAAACTCTCGGGTACCAAAATTTTTACGGGTAGCCAAGAGATTCAGGTTTAGCTTTGACGAATTTTGGAGGAGCAATGGAGCAGGAGGCTTCAGCGTTATAGATATATATATAGTTCCACTGTGTGGTATCTCTGTGATGTATTGTGTATTGAGTTGTATTAACTAGACAGGTGTTTATAACTGTCTAGTATTTGATGTACTATATGTATCACTCTGATTGATGTTATATACTATGTAAATACTCATGTGATTATTATATTTTATTCGTTCCGCTATGAGATTCTGATTTTGTTGTTCTTTCTTCTCTATCTTTTCATTTTTCTCACCCTTTTCTTTCTTATTAACGATGCTTCTTCCTGGGAGTAGGAAGTGGGGTCGTTACAGTGGTATCAGAGCGCTAGGTTGAGTGAATACCTAGGCTCTTAAGTGATTTCTTTCCTGAGAGAGCGTATTTGTAATTTTGATATATATATATATATATATATATATTTATTTTCTATCTATTTGTTGGATTACCTGTTCGGGTTTTCTAACATAAGTATAAGAGTAGATTGAGTAGTGGTGTGTGTAACACGACTACCTGTGGTTGGAAGTATATTTGACGAGACTGTAGACCTAATACCGTCTCGAGTAAATTTGTGGTGTAAGGATTTCACCTAATCTCTTGAGGAAACTGATGAGATTTTGGAGTCCATTTTGTTGTACAAGAGTGGATGAGTAGAAATTGGATTGTGTAAGTTGAGCAGAAGCTAGAATATTATCTTGGTAACTCAAGAAGTAGTAGTTGTGTGTTGAGATGCAATAGCGATGGATTGTTTCCGAAGAAGTTCTCAAAGATCTTTGGATAAGGAAGTGTGTCTGCATTAGTTTTGAGTTTGAGTTCAGCTGAATGTTGTGTTTGGCTTTGAGGCCTGAGTTTTCCGAGGAATTCTGGATTAAGAAATTTTTGGCATCAGCAGCAGAGTTGCAGCTCAGATTGTTCTACTGGCATGCGAGGAGGTCATCTGTCAGCAGTTCTTTAGAAGTGAAGTCCAGAAGCAGTTTTGTGAATCCATTTCTTCAATGGATTGGCTGAATAAGGTTAAGCTGTTCAGATTGGTAAGGGGAGTACAGTTTTCTTGGGATATTAGCCTGGGTTGATCGCAAAAGAGACTTGCGATAATTAAGTGTTCTCTGGGATGGTAGGAATTTTCCTGAATATCTTTGGAGAGGTCGGTTGTTTGCCTTAGCATCTGAGGAGTTGAGTTTGGTATCGACTTGATTTCAGAAGTAGTGTCGATGGTGCAGCCTAGTAATAGAATAGTTTCTAGAGAGAGGAATTGGTAAAACAGCTCAGATTTTGGAGGAATTTCTGAGTTTTATTTTGGATCTGTTGAACCATATTTTTGTAATGTGTTGTCCAGTTTGTGCTTATGTGTATCATCAGCATTTTCATATACCCTAGATCAGAGTTGTGCAGCGGAAGCAGTTGGGAATGCATCTGTTTTTCTTTTCGGGAAAAAGAGAAATTGTTTTCTACTGAGGATAGAAAAGGTTGAGTTCTCGGTTTTGGTTGGTTTTGGGGAAATTATTCTACCGGATTGTTTTTGGATTCGGATTGTTTTAGGAGTTATCAGCGAAGGTTGAGCTAATCAGTAAGTTGAAGGCAGCTTTGGATTGTCAGAAGTATTTGGTGAATAAGAGACGAAGGATTTGGATTTGGGAGTCGGAGATTTCATTTTGGATGGATTTTCTCTGATCCAAAGGAGTTCTACAGATTAGGAGTATAGACTGATTGGATTCTATAGATCGAGTATTTCGGTGTTATACTGGGAAACTCTATGGAGCTTTATCCAGAATTTTATCTGGATAGTTTGCTTTGTTGATTGAGTAGATTGGTTGTGATGATTGTTAGCATGTGATTGATATATGCTTATGGTTTAAAATTAATTAAAATCTTAAATATATATCATTATATTACCTTTGCTTTTAAATTTCGGGGACGAAATTCTTTTAAGGGGGAAGGAATGTGACAACCCGGAATTTTCTAGCAATATCAATTTAATAATCTGCATTAAATATTAAATTGATTTGATATATTTTTATTAATTAAATTTGAATTGATACTTTTCTTTTAATAAATATTCAATTGATAAATTTTATCTGTTAGAAATTAATTGTTTATTTTCTATTTATATATGTATATAATTGTATACATTGTAAATAGATGAATTTGTTTTAAAATTTAACTAATAAATTTCGTTTTAAATACTAATATATATTTTAGTGAATTAGAAATTGTGTTTTATTTAATATAAACTTTTCAAAGCTAAATAAATAAATAAATAAATAGTTTGAAAACTTATTTTAACTTAAGTTTAAATTTAATTAACTAACAAAAAGATTTGTTTACTTTTCTTTTTAGTATAGTTTGATTTAAAATATGAATTTAAAATATATATGAGTTTTAAATATATTTTTGTCAATAAATACATTAACATACATAATAAAATATGCAGTTTATAATAAACAGATAATCTATTTTATCTATCATTTCAAAGTGATAAATATGTTTTTATAAAATAAATAAATTAAAATATGTATATAGAAATATAAGCCTACAAAATAAATTGGTTAAATTATAATAGCATAATAACTATAAAGTTCAATTAGTTTTCAAACAACAAACATAGAAATAAAAATAAAATATTCATAAAGCTATAAATTAGAAGTTAACATACTGTATAAGTTAAATAAAAGTAAACATATAGGATACACTCATAGATTAAAGCTAAGTATAGATACATTTTAAATTTACAATAACAAGACAACAACAATTAATCTAGAAACAAATAAGTTGTTTGTAAACTATCAAAAATGAAACTGCAGTATATATATATATGTATATGTTTCAAGCTTCAAGGCCACTTGTGTGATTGTTTAAAACAGAATGAAGATATTAAGATATATATGTGTGCAGGCCAAACTAGGTAAGATAAGCTAAAGACAGTGACAAAATGAAGATATAAAAACTTATGTGTACAGGCTGAGATAAGAAAAAAGAAAAAGAAAAAAAACAAACTGTATATATATATATATGTGAAGCTTGCTTAGGAAGATAGTATTAAATATCTTAAGCTAACAAACAAAAACTAATTAATGTAAAAATCTTTGTAGTACACTAAGTATTCATATCAGCCACCATGAAAAAATATCTCTGGAAACAAAACTGTACAAACAAGATTGTAGACTATATTGTCACTATTTTATGAAACATAATAATACACTGTCTAATATTACCTGTCTACATAAGCTCTGTGTATTTGTTTATAAATTAGCTTCATCTACATATTCAGTTCGAACTAGGTAACAATTAAAATTCATACAAACTAAAACATGAAAATGAAACTATTCCATACTTAAACAAAAATTCAAGAAGCAAAACAAAAGTGAAGTTTCAGCTGTTTTCATGCCTGCTTCAATAAAGTGCCTTTGTTCTTCTATATTATCTGTGAGTAACAACAACTTTTTAATAAATTTAAAGTATAAGATTGTTGTTTATATAGATGAGTGCTTATGTTTGTATCTTTATACATATGGATGTTCTGTGAATAATGAATAGCATTTGTGTGCAGGCTGTTAATCACATATGTTCTCTGTTCTGTGTTTTGAACATAAGATTTTGGTTTAAAGAATCATTTACAATTGATTTACTCGATATTTAAATTTAGTATTAAAATAAAAGTTGTCTGTTACTAGGTAAATTAAGTTTTAAAAATTTATTCAAGCCTAAACAGTTTAACAACATCTATGGAAATTAAGAAAAACTGAACTAAACTACAAATTAGTCAAATTTCGAATTGCTAAATTTACAAATTCAGGTATACAAAGTAAATCAGTGAACCATAACATGATTTTTAAAGGATAAATCATAATTTTTAGTGGTGTTTTAGGAGAGCAGTTAGTGTTTTAATGTTTTGGGTATTTAGGTTTGCCATGGTCGATCAAGTGGATATGGGGGGTTAAGCTTCGGTCTGGAGGTAGAGGACTGTGCCGTGGTGTTAGGAAAAATAGGGGATGGCGGCGCAAATGGTGGTGGAAGCGTCGGTGGGGGTTTCAAGTGTTGAAACCTAATTTCACTGCACTTGGAGTTTGGGATCACCGCGGCTAGTATAGGCGACCGAGTGTCGCGTGTTTTTGCAGGGAGGTAGGGGAGAGATGGTCGAAGGAGTAGCCGGAGTTTGGTGGACTCCGGTGGTAGGACCGCCGCGTGCGTGCCGTTGACAGGTATGAAGGGGTGAATGGATTAGTGTTTTCCAGGTTTTGAGTTGTGTTCCTCTATTTGTTTTGCGCGCATAGAAGAACTCGAAGCAGCTTGTGTTTTTACTCGGGGAAACTCGCGTATAACTCGAAGTAACTTAAGGGTGCTCAGTTGTAGTTGTACAGTTTTATACTGTATCAGGTTTTTAACAGATTTTCTGAACTTTTGTTTTAAAATTTAAATCAAAGGTAAAACTAGTACTTAATCAAAGTTTAAAAAGTGAATTTAAGTTTGTTTTTGAATATAGTTGGAAATATTAAATTTTCATAATTTAAATTATTTAATAACTTAAAAGTGCTTAATGCTTAAGCATATTTAAAAGAGTCTAATGTAAAAATGAAAGTTAAATTGGTAAGAAAAGATTTAAAAATGAGGTCAGGTTCAGTTTTGAAGGTTGTTCAAGATTTTAATCTGTACTAGCTACAGTTTTTAAAATCTTAGTTTCTTTAAAATTAAATCATGATTAACTAAGTCTAAGTAAAGGTTTAAGTATGATTCAAGTTGGAGTGTACAATTAGATTTTTGATAAAATAAAGTTTTATAATTTAAAATTTATTCAAATAAGTTTTAATTGTAATTAAACATGTGTATTGAAAAAGGGGTTTTAAAATAAATTAGTTATAAAACTTTATTAATGATAAATTGGTTTTTAATTAGAAAGTAACTTAAAAAGAAATGTTTGAATTTTACTTTAAGTTTTAGAATTTTTTTATATGCATTGACTCTTAAGTTGATTAAGTAGGAATAATTAATGATTAAAATTAATTAAACTAGTAATTATAGTGTAAAAGTAGTACTTAAAGTTAATTAATAAATTAATTAACTAATGTGTGATTCAGAACTATAGATTAGATTTTTAAATTAATAATGGTTAATTAACTTATAATTAATAATAATTAATATTAGTTGATTATGTTAGAAGGAAATAATTAAATACTTATTAATGAAGTTCAGATTATGTTATAATTAATATGATTGATTTACTAATAAATTAATTAGATTAATTAATTAATTCAATAGTTTAAATGAAATTATTTATTGAGAAAGTAATTAAGAAATTAATTACTTATTAATTGTGTAAATTGATTTGAGTAAATTAATTTAGTTTAATTAACTGATATTTTGGAATTAAATTACTTAGAAAAGTAATTGAAGGATAATTACGGATGTAATTAATTGGGTGATGTTGTTAATGGAAGTAATTGAGAATATAATTACTTAAAATTAATCAAGAGATTAATTAAGCTTATTATTGAGAAGTAATTAATTACGAATGATTAATTACTGTATATATTAATCAAGCGGATTAATATTTGTGTTTAGAAGATGTGTATCCTTAATATAATTAACAAATGAAATGTAATTAGAAATCATTAACCATTAATAATTAATGATGGGAATTAGAGAAATTGATTTATTTGAGAAGAATAAATCAACAAGAAACTTTAATGGAAATAAATCGATATAAATGTAATTAATGGATTTATTCAAGATTAATTTCTGTACATAAATTAAAGGAAATTTCTGGAATGCAGTAAAGGATAGATGATTAATTTGAATACATAAGCAATGGGTAATAAGATTTAAATTAGGTAAACTAATATTAATTAATTTAAGAAATCATTTGATGATTTGGTATGTGTAATCACTTAGTGTAATTAATGGAGCATAATTACTCAGAATAGTAATTGGATGATCATTACTTGATGAAATTTATACAAGATGATTTGTAAATAAGGTAATTTGAGTAATTTCTTTTGTAATTAATCAAAGGATTGATTTATGAAATTAATTAATCATGGATTGATTAATATGTAATTAAGAGTAGTTAATTACTGGTTTGTTATTAATCAAGGGGTGATTAATAATTGTGTTTATGTTAAGATTAATCACTTAATTAATTTAAATAAGTAATTGAATATAAATTGAAGATCATTAATTAATTAATGATGTAATTAAGAATTGTAAATTAAGGAATAATTAAATAAGGGAAGTAATTAAATGTTGATCTATTATGAATAATTTAGAATAATTCATTTTAGAAATTAATTAAAGACTAAATTATTTCTTGTAATTAGAGAATGATTAATTAATTTGATTAATGATTGTGAGAGCAGGATTTATGAAATGAGTAATTAATTTAATTTATTTTAAATTAATTAAGATGGAAGTAGTTAATTTAATTCATTTTAAATTAATTATAGCTTGTGATTCATAAATCATTACTGATGGATGATATTGATATTTCATTGTTTGATTGTGATCTCAGGAATGAGATGGATAATGTCTATGTGATATGGATGTATGGTTTAAGTATGATAATATTTAGTTATCTGTTTGGATGATGATATTAATTATCTGTTTATGATGATGATGTGATTATCTATTATGAGATGTGAATTATCTATCTGTGCATATTGATGATATTGAATTCACTGTTAAGACTAAATAGGCAACTTGGCCTTAAAAGACACGTTTTGGATTTCGATGAGACCGGGATCGGTTTTCCGCATTAGGAATATCCGAAAACCACATCGATTCCAAATTAACGATAGGTCGTGAATCTGAAGTGAAGATGAAGACTCAGAATGCAAGGGTTATCGTCGTTAACTCTGAGGGTGATTCCAAAATGAGTGTAACGAGATGATGCCTTCAGTTTCGTTCGAACCCGGAACGAACTTGTATGGATTGAATGCTTTCAACACATCGTCAGGAGGACGATGAGAATTCTAAGAAATATGTTCTATAAAGGTAATCGTAACCTCAAGCCTCATCAACCGGGAATGGCTAAAACAGGGGAGGTGCAGCAAGGTTAGGTGGGTCATGCCCAAGCAGGACGAGATATACCCTTGTCTAGATGTCCCTTTTATTCGGCTGTGTGGGCGGTTGGTCTGCAGCCAACTGCGGGGTTATCTTGTTCGGGACTGTTCAGTAAGGAATGGTTCCGGCCTTGTGTTGCAGGGGAGTTAGGGTGGCTCCTCGGTACTGTGATCTAGACCACGTACTGTGACGGGCGGTACCCCAGTAGCCCTGCCATTGTATGGGATCCAATTTCCAATAAGCGTCGTACGTTTTGATTGTGCCCAACTATGTTGAAATGTGAGATGTAAGCATTTCAGCTATTTCTGTATTTTACTTGAAAACCCTAGACACTATTATAATATCACTGGATTTCCTATAAAATGTTTTGGTTAGCATAAGGTAAATTTTTTTCCATTTTTATGTGTGGGAAGTCTTACGTGATACCTTTTGTTTTCAAAGGATTTTTCAAAGTTAAGCAACTTTAACCTGTTACTCATACCAGACCCATGTCTGACCCGAAGTTTATTTTTGTTTTTCATAAACTCTCGGGTACCAAAATTTTTACGGGTAGCCAAGAGATTCAGGTTTAGCTTTGACAAATTTTGGAGGAGCAATGGAGCAGGAGGCTTCAACGTTATAGATATATATATATAGTTCCGCTGTGTGGTATCTCTGTGATGTATTGTGTATTGAGTTGTATTAACTAGACAGGTGTTTATAACTGTCTAGTATTTGATGTACTATATGTATCACTCTGATTGATGTTATATACTATGTAAATACTCATGTGATTATTATATTTTATTCGTTCCGCTATGATATTCTGATTTTGTTGTTCTTTCTTCTCTATCTTTTCATTTTTCTCACCCTTTTCTTTCTTATTAACGATGCTTCTTCCTGGGAGTAGGAAGTGGGGTCGTTACAGTGGTATCAGAGCGCTAGGTTGAGTGAATACCTAGGCTCTTAAGTGATTTCTTTCCTGAGAGAGCGTATTTGTAATTTTGATATATATATATATATATTTATTTATTTATTTTCTATCTATTTGTTGGATTACCTGTTCGGGTTTTCTAACATAAGTATAAGAGTAGATTGAGTAGTGGTGTGTGTAACACGACTACCTGTAGTTGGAAGTATATTTGACGAGACTGTAGACCTAATACCGTCTCGAGTAAATTTGTGGTGTAAGGATTTCACCTAATCTCTTGAGGAAACTGATGAGATTTTGGAGTCCATTTTGTTGTACAAGAGTGGATGAGTAGAAATTGGATTGTGTAAGTTGAGCAGAAGCTAGAATATTATCTTGGTAACTCAAGAAGTAGTAGTTGTGTGTTGAGATGCAATAGCGATGGATTGTTTCCGAAGAAGTTCTCAAAGATCTTTGGATAAGGAAGTGTGTCTGCATTAGTTTTGAGTTTGAGTTCAGCTGAATGTTGTGTTTGGCTTTGAGGCCTGAGTTTTCCGAGGAATTCTGGATTAAGAAATTTTTGGCATCAGCAGCAGAGTTGCAGCTCAGATTGTTCTACTGGCATGCGAGGAGGTCATCTGTCAGCAGTTCTTTAGAAGTGAAGTCCAGAAGCAGTTTTGTGAATCCATTTCTTCAATGGATTGGCTGAATAAGCTTAAGCTGTTCAGATTGGTAAGGAGAGTACAGTTTTCTTGGGATATTAGCCTGGGTTGATCGCAAAAGAGACTTGCGATAATTAAGTGTTCTCTGGGATGGTAGGAATTTTCCTGAATATCTTTGGAGCGGTCGGTTGTTTGCCTTAGCATCTGAGGAGTTGAGTTTGGTATCGACTGGATTTCAGAAGTAGTGTCGATGGTTCAGCCTAGTAATAGAATAGTTTCTAGAGAGAGGAATTGGTAAAAAAGCTCAGATTTTGGAGGAATTTCTGAGTTTTATTTTGGATCTGTTGAACCGTATTTTTGTAATGTGTTGTCCAGTTTGTGCTTATGTGTATCATCAGCATTTTCATCTACCCTAGATCAGAGTTGTGCAGCGGAAGCAGTTGGGAATGCATCTGTTTTTCTTTTCGGGAAAAAGAGAAATTGTTTTCTACTAAGGATAGAAAAGGTTGAGTTCTCGGTTTTGGTTGGTTTTGAGGAAATTATTCTACCGGATTGTTTTTGGATTCGGATTGTTTTAGGAGTTATCAGCGAAGGTTGAGCTAATCAGTAAGTTGAAGGCAGCTTTGGATTGTCAGAAGTATTTGGTGAATAAGAGACGAAGGATTTGGATTTGGGAGTCGGAGATTTCATTTTGGATGGATTTTCTCTGATCCAAAGGAGTTCTACAGATTAGGAGTATAGACTGATTGGATTCTATAGATCGAGTATTCCAGTGTTATACTGGGAAACTCTAGGGAGCTCTATCCAGAATTTTATCTGGATAGTTTGCTTTGTTGATTGAGTAGATTGGTTGTGATGATTGTTAGAATGTGATTGATATATGCTTATGGTTTAAAATTAATTAAAATCTTAAATATATATTATTAAATTACTTTGCTTTTAAATTTCAGGGACGAAATTCTTTTAAGGGGGAAGGAATGTGACAACCCGGAATTTTCTAGCAATATCAATTTAATAATCTGCATTAAATATTAAATTGATTTGATATATTTTTATTAATTAAATTTGAATTGATACTTTTCTTTTAATAAATATTCAATTGATAAATTTTATCTGTTAGAAATTAATTGTTTGTTTTCTATTTATATATGTATATATTTGTATACATTGTAAATAGATGAATTTGTTTTAAAATTTAACTAATAAATTTTGTTTTAAATACTAATATATATTTTAGTGAATTAGAAATTGTGTTCTATTTAATATAAACTTTTCAAAGCTAAATAAATAAATAAATAAATAGTTTGAAAACTTATTTTAACTTAAGTTTAAATTTAATTTACTAACAAAAAGATTTGTTTACTTTTCTTTTTAGTATAGTTTGATTTAAAATATGAATTTAAAATATATATGAGTTTTAAATATATTTTTGTCAATAAATACATTAACATACATAATAAAATATGCAGTTTATAATAAACAGATAATCTATTTTATCTATCATTTCAAAGTGATAAATATGTTTTTATAAAATAAATAAATTAAAATATGTATATAGAAATATAAGCCTACAAAATAAATTGGTTAAATTATAATAGCATAATAACTATAAAGTTCAATTAGTTTTCAAACAACAAACATAGAAATAAAAATAAAATATTCATAAATCTATAAATTAGAAGTTAACATACTGTATAAGTTAAATAAAAGTAAACATATAGGATACACTCATAGATTAAAGCTAAGTATAGATACATTTTAAATTTACAATCACAAGACAACAACAATTAATCTAGAAACAAATAAGTTGTTTGTAAACTATCAAAAATGAAACTGCAGTATATATATATATATATATATATATATATATATATATATGTTTCAAGCTTCAAGGCCACTTGTGTGATTGTTTAAAACAGAATGAAGATGTTAAGATATATATGTGTGCAGGCCAAACTAGGTAAGATAAGCTAAAGACAGTGACAAAATGAAGATATAAAAACTTATGTGTACAGGCTGAGATAAAAAAAAACAAACTGTATATATATATATGTGAAGCTTGCTTAGGAAGATAGTATTAAATATCTTAAGCTAACAAACAAAAACTAATTAATGTAAAAATCTTTGTAGTACACTAAGTATTCATATCAGCCACCATGAAAAAATATCTCTGGAAACAAAACTGTATAAACAAGATTGTAGACTATATTGTCACTATTTTATGAAACATAATAATACACTGTCTAATATTACCTGTCTACATAAGCTCTGTGTATTTGTTTATAAATTAGCTTCATCTACATATTCAGTTCGAACTAGGTAACAATTAAAATTCATACAAACTAAAACATGAAAATGAAACTATTCCATACTTAAACAAAAATTCAAGAAGCAAAACAAAAGTGAAGTTTCAGCTGTTTTCATGCCTGCTTCAATAAAGTGCCTTTGTTCTTCTATATTATCTGTGAGTAACAACAACTTTTTAATAAATTTAAAGTATAAGATTGTTGTTTATATAGATGAATGCTTATGTTTGTATCTTTATACATATGGATGTTCTGTGAATAATGAATAGCATTTGTGTGCAGGCTGTTAATCACATATGTTCTCTGTTCTGTGTTTTAAACATAAGATTTTGGTTTAAAGAATCATTTACAATTGATTTACTCAATATTTAAATTTAGTATTAAAACAAAAGTTGTCTGTTACTAGGTAAATTAAGTTTTAAAAATTTATTCAAGCCTAAACAGTTTAACAACATCTATGGAAATTAAGAAAAACTGAACTAAACTACAAATTAGTCAAATTTCGAATTGCTAAATTTACAAATTCAGGTATACAAAGTAAATCAGTGAACCATAACATGATTTTTAAAGGATAAATCATAATTTTTAGCGGTGTTTTAGGAGAGCAGTTAGTGTTTTAATGTTTTGGGTATTTAGGTTTGCCATGGTCGATCAAGTGGATATGGGGGGTTGAGCTTCGGTCTGGAGGTAGAGGACTGTGCCGTGGTGTTAGGAAAAATAGGGGATGGCGGCGCAAATGGTGGTGGAAGCGTCGGTGGGGGTTTCAAGTGTTGAAACCTAATTTCACTGCACTTGGAGTTTGGGATCACCGCGGCTAGTATAGGCGACCGAGTGTCGCGTGTTTTTGCAGGGAGGTAGGGGAGAGATGGTCGAAGGAGTAGCCGGAGTTTGGTGGCCTCCGGTGGTGGGACCGCCGCGTGCGTGCCGTTGACAGGTATGGAGGGGTGAATGGGTTAGTGTTTTCCAGGTTTTGAGTTGTGTTCCTCTATTTGTTTTGCGCGCATAGAAGAACTCGAAGCAGCTTGAGTTTTTACTCGGGGAAACTCGCGTATAACTCGAAGTAACTTAAGGGTGCTCAGTTGTAGTTGTACAGTTTTATACTGTATCAGTTTTTTAACAGATTTTCTGAACTTTTGTTTTAAAATTTAAATCAAAGGTAAAACTAGTACTTAATCAAAGTTTAAAAAGTGAATTTAAGTTTGTTTTTGAATATAGTTGGAAATATTAAATTTTCATAACTTAAATTATTTAATAATTTAAAAGTGCTTAATGCTTAAGCATATTTAAAAGAGTCTAATGTAAAAATGAAAGTTAAATTGGTAAGAAAAGATTTAAAAATGAGGTTAGGTTCAATTTTGAAGGTTGTTCAAGATTTTAATCTGTACTAGCTACAGTTTTTAAAATCTTAGTTTCTTTAAAATTAAATCATGATTAACTAAGTCTAAGTAAAGGTTTAAGTATGATTCAAGTTGGAGTGTACAATTAGATTTTTGATAAAATAAAGTTTTATAATTTAAAATTTATTCAAATAAGTTTTTATTGTAATTAAACATGTGTGTTGAAAAAGGGGTTTTAAAATAAATTAGTTATAAAACTTTATTGATGATAAATTGGTTTTTAATTAGAAAGTAACTTAAAAAGAAATGTTTGAATTTTACTTTAAGTTTTAGAATTTTTTTATATGCATTGACTCTTAAGTTGATTAAGTAGGAATAATTAATGTTTGAAATTAATTAAACTAGTAATTATAGTGTAAAAGTAGTACTTAAAGTTAATTAATAAATTAATTAACTAATGTGTGATTCAGAACTATAGATTAGATTTTTAAATTAATAATGGTTAATTAACTTATAATTAATAATAATTAATATTAGTTGATTATGTTAGAAGGAAATAATTAAATACTTATTAATGAAGTTCAGATTATGTTATAATTAATATGATTGATTTTGTAATAAATTAATTAGATTAATTAATTAATTCAATAGTTTAAATGAAATTATTCATTCAGAAAGTAATTAAGTAATTAATTACTTATTAATTGTGTAAATTGATTTGAGTTAATTAATTTAGTTTAATTAACTGATATTTTGGAATTAAATTACTTAGAAAAGTAATTGAAGGATAATTACGGATGTAATTAATTGGGTGATGTTGTTAATGGAAGTAATTGAGAATATAATTACTTAAAATTAATCAAGAGATTAATTAAGCTTATTATTGAGAAGTAATTAATTACGAATGATTAATTACTGTATATATTAATCAAGCGGATTAATATTTGTGTTTAGAAGATGTGTATCCTTAATATAATTAACAAATGAAATGTAATTAGAAATCATTAACCATTAATAATTAATGATGGGAATTAGAGAAATTGATTTATTTGAGAAGAATAAATCAACAAGAAAATTTAATGGAAATAAATCGATATAAATGTAATTAATGGATTTATTCAAGATTAATTTCTGTACATAAATTAAAGGAAATTTCTGGAATGCAGTAAAGGATAGATGATTAATTTGAATACATAAGCAATAGGTAATAAGATTTAAATTAGGTAAATTAATATTAATTAATTTAAGAATTCATTTGATGATTTGGTATGTGTAATCACTTAGTGTAATTAATGGAGCATAATTACTCAGAATAGTAATTGGATGATCATTACTTGATGAAATGTATACAAGATGATTTGTAAATAAGGTAATTTGAGTAATTTCTTTTGTGATTAATCAAAGGATTGATTTATGAAATTAATTAATCATGGATTGATTAATATGTAATTAAGAGTAGTTAATTACTGGTTTGTTATTAATCAAGGGGTGATTAATAATTGTGTTTGTGTTAAGATTAATCACTTAATTAATTTAAATAAGTAATTGAATATAAATTGAAGATCATTAATTAATTAATGATGTAATTAAGAATTGTAAATTAAGGAATAATTAAATAAGGGAAGTAATTAAATGTTGATCTATTATGAGTAATTTAGAACAATTCATTTTAGAAATTAATTAAAGACTAAATTATTTCTTGTAATTAGAGAATGATTAATTAATTTGATTAATGATTGTGAGAGCAGGATTTATGAAATGAGTAATTAATTTAATTTATTTTAAATTAATTAAGATAGAAGGAGTTAATTTAATTCATTTTAAATTAATTATAGCTTGTGATTCATAAATCATTACTCATGGATGGTATTGATATTTCATTGTTTGATTGTGATCTCAGGAATGAGATGGATAATGTCTATGTGATATGGATGTATGGTTTAAGTATGATAATATTTAATTATCGGTTTGGATGATGATATTAATTATCTGTTTATGATGATGATGTGATTATCTATTATGAGATGTGAATTATCTATCTGTGCATATTGATGATATTGAATTCACTGTTAAGACTAAATAGACAACTTGGCCTTAAAAGACACGTTTTGGATTTCGATGAGACCGGGATCGGTTTTCTGCATTAGGAATATCCGAAAACCACATCGATTCCAAATTAACGATAGGTCGTGAATCTGAAGTGAAGATGAAGACTCAGAATGCAAGGGTTATCGTCGTTTACTCTGAGGGTGATTCCAAAATGAGTGTAACGAGATGATGCCTTCGGTTTCGTTCGAACCCGGAACGAACTTGTATGGATTGAATGCTTTCAACACATCGTCAGGCGGACGATGAGCATTCTAAGAAATATGTTCTATAAAGGTAATCGTAACCTCAAGCCTCATCAACTGGGAATGGCTAAAACAGGGGAGGTGCAGCAAGGTTAGGTGGGTCATGCCCAAGCAGGACGAGGTATACCCCTGTCTAGATGTCCCTTTTATTCGGCTGTGTGGGCGGTTGTTCTGCAGCCAACTGCGGGGTTATCTTGTTCGGGACTGTTCAGTAAGGAATGGTTCCGGCCTTGTGTTGCAGGGGAGTTAGGGTGGCTCCTCGGTGCTGTGATCTAGACCACGTACTGTGACGGGCGGTACCCCAATAGCCCTGCCATTGTATGGGATCCAATTTCCAATAAGCAGCGTACGTTTTGATTGTGCCCAACTATGTTGAAATGTGAGATGTAAGCATTTCAGCTATTTCTGTATTTTACTTGAAAACCCTAGACACTATTATAATATCACTGGATTTCCTATAAAATGTTTTGGTTAGCGTAAGGTAAAAACTTTTCCATGTTTATGTGTGGGAAGTCTTACGTGATACCTTTTGTTTTCAAAGGATTTTTCAAAGTTAAGCAACTTTAACCTGTTACTCATACCAGACCAATGTCTGACCCGAAGTTTATTTTTGTTTTTCATAAACTCTCGGGCACCCAAATTTTTACGGGTAGCCAAGAGATTCAGGTTTAGCTTTGACGAATTTTGGAGGGGCAATGGAGCAGGAGGCTTCAGCGTTATAGATATATATATAGTTCCGCTGTGTGGTATCTCTGTGATGTATTGTGTATTGAGTTGTATTAACTAGACAGGTGTTTATAACTGTCTAGTATGTGATGTACTATATGTATCACTCTGATTGATGTTATATACTATGTAAATACTTATGTGATTATTATATTTTATTCGTTCCGCTGTGAGATTCTGATGTTGTTGTTCTTTCTTCTCTATCTTTTCTATTTTCTCACCCTTTTCTTTCTTATTAACGATGCTTCTTCCTGGGAGTAGGAAGTGGGGTCGTTACATCAAGCATTTCAATCTTAATGTTTCAAGCTAGACAAGTTTCAAAAAATCAAAACAATAATATGCAGTTTTCAAATTTTCAAAAGGGTTTCGGTTTCAATCAATTTCAAGCTATCTGCATTTTTAAAATGGTGAGTAAACATTTAAATTTAAAACTTAAGTAGGAAAGTAATTGTTGCTTGAGTAATTGCTGTGATGATGTTGCCTGCATGTATATATAGAAGTATAAAATCTGTGAATATGAATGCATTTGAATATGCATGTCTGATGTCTGTGCTTCTTTGTTCTTTTTAGATTACAGAGATTTTAAAGTGAACCAAATTTCAAAACTTCCCATCTAATCTCTTTGAAGCTTTGAGTTTCAAACAAATCATTTTCGTTTAAACACCATCTAGATTTTGATAACAAGTTTAAGTATTTTAAGTTTGGAAATTTCCTGTAAATAAGAAAATATAGTTGAAAACTTAAATAATGTGATAAATCAAATGTTGTATTATATTGATTCAAGCATATATCTCGAATCATCTTTGAAAGTTATGATATTTAAAACAAAAATCCAAAATTTAAATATTGAATTGAATGTAAATTTTAGGATTGTCTGGAAAATGGGTTTTGGGTCATTTTTGGAGGTTGGAGCATTTGGGGGTGGTCGGGAATATTGTTGGAGGTGGAGGAGGTAATGGGGGTTCAGGCAAAAATGCTAGGAGGGTTTATCACCTCCTGTGGCGTCGACGGTGGTCGAGCAAAGTTTTTAACCCTAGTCTCTGTCTAGTTTGGATTTTGGGTCACCACATGGGCTCTGTTGGATCGAGTTGCCTGATACTTAAGGAAATGGTGGCATGGAGGCAATGCAAGGCATGGCCGAAGTTGTTATGACTCCGATGATCGGAATCGAGGGTTCGAGTAATCTTTCATGATGGCGGTTTTGGGTTCCGTTCATCTGAGTTGCTCGATTTCAACTCGAGGCTCGTGATTATGTTTTGGTGGTTGATACTAGTTACTGCGACGTAGGGTGAAGTGCCGGAGGGTGTGGCGACGGTCGGAGGTGGCTCCGGCAACGTTGCATGTGCACGTTGATGCTCTGGTGTCAGCTGTTTTGGCTGGTGGGTTGCTCGAAGTAGGGGTCGGGTTTTGGTGTAAGTAGCTCAAGTGTAAAATCGAAGTAGCTAAGGGTGATAGCCTGTAGTTTTAAAACTTAAAATTTAATCAAAGTTTTTTATAAAAAAAATGGGAAGAAGAGAAAATTCGGATTTGACCCGAGTAAGCTTCGGGTTCGACACGTAGCAGAAAACGTTAAACAGTTTAAAAGGTTTTAAAACTTGTTTTTTTGAAATTTAAAAATTTAAATTAGTTTAAACCTTTTTATGTAAACTCTTTATATCTAATAAATTTTTTCATAAACATTTTGATTAAGAAATTTTGAAGTTTTGATAAATTTAAATTTTGTTAAGTAAATTTAAATTGATATTTAAAATTGAGTTATGAAAGTAATTTTAAAAAGTTTAATATAAAAGACAAGTTTTAAATTCAAATTTAAAATAGTTTCTAAAAACTATTAATTGATAAGTGTTTAAGTTATTTTAAAAGTTTTGTTTTGATAACTTTAATTTATTAAGATAAATGATTATTTATATAAAAACTTAATTAATGGTTAATTAAGTAAAGATAATTTTAAGATAAATGGTGTAATTATGTTTATGTTAAATAAGGCATTAATAAGATAATGTTTTATCTTAATTAAGAATTTAATGTCTTGATATTAATGGAAATAATTTAAGGAACTTAAGTATAATTGATTAGTTTAATTAATTATAAAGGATTAATTAAGAATTAATTAAGGGCAATTAATTTACTTGATATAATAAATGGTTAAGGATTAAAGGTTTATTAATTTAAGGATTATTTAAAATTATAATTAAATATCATTAATTAGATAATTAAAGATTATTAATTAATGATTAGAGATTAATTAATTAAGTAATTAAGTGTAATTAGGACTTAGTTAATCAAGTGATTAAGATTTATTAATTAAGTGATTAATGAGTAGTTATTTAAGTAATTAAAGGTTACTTAACTAGTAATTAAGCAAATTTGTAATTAAGTTTTGTTAATTAATAATTAAGGTATTATTAATTAATAATTATGGTTTTATTAATTAATAATTAAAGGATAATTAATATGTAATTAAGGATAAATTAAGAAGTTGTTAAATGATAATTAATTGATTAACCAATGGTGATTAAGGATTAATCAAATGATAATTAAGGATTCGTTAACTGATAATTAAGGGTTAATTAACTAGTGATTAAGGAGTAATTAATCTGTAATTAAATTATTAATTAATAATTAGGTTTATTAATTAATACTTAAGAGATATTTAATTAGTTAATGAATGATTAGTTAATTAATTAATTATAAAAGTAATATGGATTAATTAATTTGTATTAAGAGATATTGATTAATAATTAAGGTTATTAATCAATAGTTAATGGATAATTAGTCAGTTAATTAAAGGTTAATTAATTGATTATAAAGTAATTAAGGATTAATTACTTTGTGCTGGAAGAGATTAATTAATAATCAAGGTTTATTAATTGATAATTAAAGGATAATTAATCTGTGATTAGAGACTAATTAATTGATTGATAAGATAATCAATGAGTGATTAATTAATTAAAGGTTAGTAATTAATTAATGATTGTATGAGCAGGGTTAAGTGATTAATTATTAAGGAATTAATTTAATTTAAGTAATTAAATTTGTTATGATATGAATTGATAATGCTTTCTTATGGATGATTGTTTGTTGAATGTCTAAATTGAATGATATCTATTGGATGATATGCTGTGACAATCTATGATATGATATTGGTTATATCAATGATAAATGTGTGATATTTATCTGTGTTAATGCTATGTGAATTCAAGTATTGAATTGAATTAAATTGTTTGAAATTTTTAAACAACTTGGCGTTGAAGATACGTTTGGATTTCGATGAGACCGGGATCAGATATCATATATGATTTTTTGAAAACCACATCGATCCAAGTTAAACGTTAGGTCGTGGATCCAAGTAAAGATCAAGTTGAAGACTCGAAGTGTAAGAACTATCTGTCGTAAAACTCTGAGGGTGATTCCAATAAGAGTATAACGGAGATAGTACTTTCAGGTTTGAGATGGAGATTTCAGACTGCTAGGGTTATTGTCGTTAACTCTGAGGGTGATTCCAAAATAAGTGTAACGAAATAATGCCTTCGGTTTCGTTCGAACCCGGAACGAGCTTTTATGGATTGAATGCTTCCAGCACATCGTTAGGTGGACGATGAGCATTCTAAGATAGATGTGTCTATAAAGGTAATTATAGCCTTAACCCTCATCAACAGGGAATGGTTAAAACAAGGGAGATGCGGCAAGGCTAAGTAGGTCATGCCCAAGTAGGACGAGATTTACCCCTGTCTAAATGTCCCTTTTTATTCGGTTGTGTGGGCGGTTGGTAGCTACAATCACGGGGTTGTCTTGTTCGAAACTGTTCAGTAAGGAATGGTTCCGGCTTTGTGTTGCAGGGGATTGGGAGTAATCCTCGGTACGGTGATATAGGCCCCGTACTGTGACAAACGATGCCCCAGTTGCCCTGCCATTGATGGAAACCCATTCTTCCTATGAGCCCTTACGGTTTTGATTGTATTACCTACTTTTGTGGCTATTAGCTGGAACTTAATGAATGTAACAATTTCGGCTATTTTCTACTTATTTGGACACCTTAGACCCTATTATAATATCACTGGATTTCCTATCAAATGTTTTGGTTAGCGTAAGGTAAAAACATACCCATGTTTATATGTGGGAAGTCTTACGTGATACCTTTTGTTTTTAAAGGTTTTTCAAAGTTAAGCAACTTTAACCCGTTTACTCACACCAGACTCATGTATGACCCGGAGTTTATTCTATTTTTCTTAAACTCTCGGGTACTCAAATTTTTACGAGTAGCCATGGGATTCAGGTCTGCTTTGACGAATTCTGGAGGAGAGATGGAGTAGGAGGCTTCAGCGTTTGTAGATATAGTGTTTCCGCTATGTTATATCTCTGTGATGATATATGTATTGTATTAGAGTTGTTTAATAGACAGACTTTTATAACTGTCTATTTTGTGTTGTTGTATCTGTGTAACTCTGATATGTAATTGACTATGTAATACTTAGGTTATATATTATATTTTGTTCCGTTCCGCTATGAGATTCTAATATTGTTGAGTTCTTTCTTCTATCTATTCTATTTCTACCTCTTTCTTTCTTGCTTAATAATGATGTGTCTTTATGTGAAATGAAAGGCGGGTCGTTTCAGAAGAATTCAAAAAATATATACGAACAAATTTATAAGACTTATCCTATTTAACTGTTAACATCATCGGCAGATAGTTCATTGAGTTCAAGCAAGCTAGTCAGCATAGCAAATGGCATAAATCACATACCATTAAAATCGAACTCGATCGAGAAGCAGCAAAAGCTAAGCAACGAACAATCGATTAATAGAGCAACGCGAAAACATCATTTGATTGATCTACTAAATTCGACGGCTTATAATTTATCAAAAGCCCTAGTTTTTTAGCAAAGCAAAAGAGGAACGAACGCCATGTTTTCAAAAGGAAATAGATACCAGGCCGAAGAAATAAAAAGGAGAAGAGGGACATTTTTTTATCACCTAATTTACTTATTGGGGCGGCATTTTATAATCTCTTTTGGGCTTTAACTTTAAACATTAAGGTTTTGAATTTTTAATCGTTTTTAATTTGTATTTTCTTTTTTAAACTTTTGTAATTTCTAGTCGTGTGACTAGGGGATGAACTACGGTGGTGTAGTTCGAGAATTCACAACTCAGTGGTTGAATTGTGGCAGGATTTTGAGCGTAGAGTTAGGTTAGTCGGTAGCGGATGTCATGAGTTTACGTGTGTAAGTGTCTGACTACTTAATTTCTAGTCGAAACCTTGGGGGAAGCACGTAGGCAGGGTTTTGCCGAAGCTGGCTAAATCTGCGTATTCTATTTTCTGCTTTTAATATTCTGTTTTATCTGTGCTGCTATGATTCTACGATATCTGTGTTCCAATTATTTTATATAAACTTCCGCAATAATTTTTATAATTAATTGTATCATTCTATTCACCCCCCTCTAGGGTGAAATCGATCCTACAGTTGTTGTGTTAGAAACCATATCTTGCCGATGACAGCAAGAGCATGGATAGTGAAAATTCATAGAGGTATTGTTGTCAACGGTGAAAATTACATATATGAGCTAGGACCAGTATCATCCTTTATTGAACACTATTTTGTAGCCCTGATATCAACCATGAGTTTCTATTTAAATATACAAATGGTGCTAAATAAAGGGTGACATTGATCATAGCTCTATACACAAACACTATCAATACTTGTAATACATTTGTTGTCACACTTTTTTGATGTAGACGTAAAATAATAAAAATTCCCCTGCATTTTGTATATGATGTCTTGAGTTCAAATCTCCCACTTGACAATATCCCTTTACATTTTTTATGAGGTCCCAGATGTTGAATTTGGCAACACTGTATAGAGAATTGAAGTGGTTGGAAGTCGCTAGGTGATGGAGAAGACGGTTCATAAGTCAGAGCTCGGAGGAGGAAGATATGGCGATGAAGGTGGAGTGTTCTGGTCAACATTAGGTGACGGACGTCTTCCATAAAGTGATGGACGTCTGTGATAGCAGAATTTGAAATCTGAGGCTTGAGACAGACATCTATGGTTTCATTAAATGCTTTCCTGAAACTTACGACAGACCTCTGTGATGACTTTCAGCCTATTTTCAGCTCGGCTAGTTTTGTGATGATTTGTGAAGGTTCAAGGAGCATTTCGGGAATATGCCAAGGAAAGATCTCCCCTTGTATATGCTATTTTCTGATTAGAGACTGGTGAGACTGCAAGGTTTTAATCAAGGTTTATCCTCCATTACGTAGGGTTTAGCAAAACCTAATTTTGTTTTCAATTCTTCCTCCACAAATCTATTTTATATGAATATTGATTATTGTAATCAATCTCTTCTACCCTTCTCATTGGTATTAATAAAGGCTCTCTCTCAAAGTGGATGTACACTAACGCGACATAAATTAGTGTAATTTATGCTATCGTTATTGCTTCATTTTTCTATTACTTGTTTTGGTGATTGCGATTACTTTTGGATTGGACTAAGATAGTGATTGGTTGTTTCTTGCTACGATCTCATTTTTTGCTTTGCTTTAGGGTTTTGATTTGAGTGGCCTCGAGCTAGAATTCCCATAACACCATGTTTAAATCCCTCTAATAACAAAATTGTGTTTTTATTTTTATAATGTCACCAGTAAAAAACTATTTTTTAGGCGTTTTTAATTTATTTATGTTATAATCCTAGTATAAAAATAATCTTAGCATCATAAAATACTTCTTTTTGAATATACACTCTTTACCGTTTATTTTTACATATTTGTATATGATATTTCATTTTTTTAACTCTCTACCTTCATCTTATACGACGAAGATTTTTTTAACATGTATTCTTCTTGGTTTTCTTTTATAAAGATAAATTAATATTTTATTCATTTCAATCGACATCTTCACAAACAATATTTTTCTCATTAGAAACCATTCACGTTTAATTAATCTTTTAGATTTTAATTCTTGAAGTAGACTTTTAAAATTTTAATATCACATGTAGGTTACTTGGGCTTAAACTTTTTAAAATCATTAACTTGAATAATTTTTTAGGTTACTTTTGTTAGAAATTTTTGAAAGTTTCTAATGTTCAAGTCAGTCAATAACTACTATTGTTTAGGAGCTTACGTCAGCATTTGACATTTTCTCAAGATAATTTTCATGATCTTAAATATGTTTAAAGATGTGAATCTGTAAATTTTCTTTTATTTCTGTTGTTTTGTAAGGCTTTATAAGCCAAGTTAATTTCAGCTAATAAAGCTTTAAGCTTTTATTCTCTATAAATTGCGTGAGAGCTTCCACTTGAAGTTTATTCTAATCATTAACATTTGGCATCAGAGCCTCTTTCTGGTCCGTGGTTCAACATTCCAACGGAATTCCAGTTATTCCGGTGATTCCGTTCTGGTTCCGCTCATAACTAGAACGGAATTCGATCAAAATTTCTGATTTGCTTTTCAAATATTAAAAAAAACTTATAAAAAGTTAAAAAATATAACAAACATATAGTAGTTAAAAAAAGAAAAGAAATTTATTGGGATAATAAATAAATGGAGAAGAAATCATGTAGTTTTCTAAAAAATTATTATGCTTTTGTTAATTTACATCGAACCATAATAAAAAAATTCAAAATTTCCGAAATTGATCAAAGTTTTAAAATCTCAAACAAACAATACAGGATCATACACAATGGTTTTAATTAAAGTGGGTATTTTATATGTAATGTAAAAATGTACATTAAAATTATGACATTATTGGATATTCATTGACGTATATAGCAAATTAAAGCAAAAAATGTACAGGAACTAGAAAACTGGAATTAAAGCGGAATTTTCAGAATTTCCAAAATCGAACTGGAAATTTTAAAATTACCAATGACTAGAATGAAAACGGGAAAAAAAATTTGAACCTTAATTTGGTCTGACTATGAGAGACCAAGGAAAAGTGAAAGCAAAAGAGGTGTCTACAACAGAAGGAAAGCTTGTGCAACCTGCCATTCCCAAAATTGATGGTTACTACGATCATTGGGCAATGATGATGGAAAATCTTCTTCAGACCAAGAGGTTATGAAACACGGTGGAACGAGTCGCGAAGTTAAAGGATGAATTCGAACCAACAAAGGCTTAGGGTAAGACGAGAGAGGACCAAAGAGAAAAGTCACAAAGCCAAGAACTGTTGATCGCACAATACTAGAGACCGTAGTCAATAAGGAGGCTAAGAGTATATGTGGAATATGAAGTAGAAAAACCAAGGAAATACGAGGGTGAAGAGGGCTCAACTACAAAGATTGAGGAGAGAATTTGAAGTGTTGCACATGAGGGAAGGTGAAAAGTAGATGAGTATTTTGCTCGCACACTTACAATCGCCAACAAGATGAATTCTCACGGAGAGAAAATGAAGGCAGTAGTGATAATAGAGAAAATACCGAGGAGCACGACGAGTAGATTTGATTATGTTGTGTGCTCATTTGAGGAAAGCAGACCTTGATATGCTGACAACAGATGAACTACAAAGCAACTTTTTGGTGCATAAGCAAAGGATGAATGGCCTTAAGACGAAGAGAAGGCATTGAAGATTACGTTTGATGATAGATTTGAAGTAAGAGGCTTTGAGGCAAGAGGAAAGGGAAGAGGTACATTTAGATAAAGAGGTAGAGGTCAAGGAAGACAAGGGTTGAAGAAAACATTAATCGAATGTTACAAATGCCTTAAGTTAGGGAATTTCCAATACAAATATCCAAGCTAGAATAAATGAGTCAATTATGTCGAAGTAGTAGTAGAAGAAGAGATGTTATTAATGTCATACGTGGAGCTTAACAACGCAAAATGTGAAGATGTTTAGTTTCTTGATTCTGGGTGCTCTAATTATATGTCCAGTAGTAAACGATAGTTTAGAAATATTGTTGAGGAGTTTAGACACTCTCTGAAGCTGGGCAATGACACAAGAATGGTTATGATGGGAAGAGGAAATGTCAAGTTGAAAGTAGAAGGAATAGCTCAGGTTGTATGTAATGTTTTCTATATTCCAGATTTGAAAAACAATATACTAAGCCTTGGTCAGCTACAAGAGAAGGGCCAAGCTATCTTAATATAGGATGGAGCATGTAAATGTATCACTCTAGATGAGGGCTTATCATGAAGGCCAAACTTCTTACATTAGAATGTTCATTTTGTTGGCATCCGCAAGCATGCTAACTCTAGCTTATCTCAAGGTAGATACTGATGATGTTAGTGATCTTTGGCATCGATGTTATGACCACCTTAGTCACAAGAACCTAAAAGCATTAGTAAATAAGAAATTGGTTATATGTCTCTCAAAATTGAAAGCCTCGAGCAATCTATGTTCAACTGCATATGGTAAGGAAGCAACATCGTGAAACCATCCCAAAAAGGAGTCATTGGAGAGCTGCAAGACAATTCCAACTTGTGCAGGCTGATACTTATGGCATTATAACTCCAACTTCAAATGGAAACAAAAGGTATATCTTGACTTTTATTGATGATTTTAGTCGAAAATTTTGGGTATATTTCTTAGCTCAAAAATCTAAAGAATTTACTATGTTCAAATATTATTAAAAATCATGTGGAAAAAGAAATTAGCTTGTCTTTGTATAGTTTGAGAATAGATTGAGGTGGTGAATTTACCTCAAAAAACTTCAATGAGTTTTGCAAGACTCGTGGCATAAGACGTCAGTCAACTGCAGCATACACACCCCAACAGAATGCAGTGGTGGAACATAAAAATCACACCATAATGAACAAGGTTTGGTGTGTTTCAGCCAACAAACAAATGCCAAAGACCTTCTGACCAGAAGCAGTGAGATGGACAGTCTATGTTCTTAATAGGAGTACCACTATAGCTGTGAAAGACAAAACACCCGAAGCATGTTGGACTGGAGCTAATCAAATGTGGATGACTTCAGAGTATTTGGTTGCATAGGCAATGCTCATATGTCGGATCCAAAGAGTGCGAAGTTAGATGGTAAAAGTCACAAATGTGTGTTGCTTGGCATGAGTGAAGGATCAAAGGCTTACAAACTCTTCAACCCTATAAACAAGAATAAGAAAAGATATGCAGCTTTATGAAGACTAGAGATGGAATGGGGGGAGGAGTGAAGAAGTGAAACATTGTTCTTGAGTTGGGAGATAGTGATAAAGAGCCTAGTGATCTTGGTGGTACTGATGAGGAAGAAGCAGAAATAAACTCATCATCTAGTAAATCTAGTGAAAAATGTTCACCAAGTCCAAATGAAGGAAGGACAAGAAGACCACCTCCATGAATGCATGATTATGTAAGCGGTGAAGGGTTATTTGAGGACGAGGAGTGCAGAATTTGGCTATGTTCATCTCTTATGAGGAACTTGCAAATTATGAAGAGGCTACAAGAAGTGAGAAATGAAGAGAAAAAATGGATCTGAAAATAGATGCCATATTCAAAAAATGATACTTGAAAGCTAGTTGAACTGCCAAAGGAAGATAACTGGAGCAAAGTGGGTGTAAAACACTAAAATGAACAAGAATAGAGAAATTTATAAATGCAAGGCTCATTCAGTTGCAAAGGAATATGCTCATGAATATTGTATCGATTACAATCAAGTATTTGCGCCCATTTCTTGTTGGGATACTTGTAACAACCCACCTTTTTAGACGGTTTAAATTGACAATAAAGCACACGTTTCAGCTCAAACCATTCAAAAGGGAGGATAGTTAATGGGCTAAATAAGAAAATAGAAGAAAAGAAGGAAAACAAAACACATAAGCTCACAACGGAATGACAAAATATAATAATCAAATAAACAGTTCATGAGGCTGTTCTATAATTTACATTTGATTACATAATTTTTTTACAATACAATCAGAGTTATACATACAACAAGTAAAATAGGATAATGAAGCGGAACAACATGATGTAGTGAAATATATATATATATATATATGTATAGTATACAAATCTCTATCTTCGTCCTCCAGAAATAAAGTCTTCAATACTAAAATGCTCAGGCTGACCCGAGCATAATGAAAGACAAAACACTCGAGCCATAACTAAAAGATCTTATGTAAATTAAATCAATATGAAATAAATATGAGTATAACGGCTTCAGAGATGTTTGCGGGATTTAACGTCTCCTATCTAGTATATAACTGCGCATGCAATAACTTAAGAGATGTTCGGGATTTCCATTTCCTAAGGATCCGTTAAACTATTTATATGTAGTAATATATACTATATATGATGTCTATCAGTAAAGTATTAAAATAGCATAAATGCGTTACCCATAACCCCCTTAACACATTTTATAAATGTCGTAGTCTATACAGTACTGTACATTCCACCAAACTAGTGGGCCATCAGGGAGCACTCGATAGGTATGACACAAACAAAAATCGTAATGGCTCGATAAGGCATATGACAGGGCACACGAGGCTATACCCATGGTAGGATTCTACTAGATTGCTGAACCAGGCTGGTGGTAACGCATAGCAGCTACTACCACCCACCTCGAACAGCACCATAATCAAATCGCGGGTGGCCATCAATCAATCACAAAGTAACATATATGGTATCGAAGAAGCGTGTCTGATAGGAGGAGTGACCTCACTTGGCCTAGTTATGGCTCCTGATTTTAGTCACATCAAGTTGACCCAAGGGGGTCAGGGCTGCGTTCTTACCTCATACCAGAAGCGTTCGCCAAACCATACTATTTCATTCTGGAATCCCCATCACGTGAACAGTTGTTAAAGTGGTTTCGAAATTGGCAAAGAGTATGACAATATTCGTCCCCGGTCTCTTTAACAAGCAATCGTTATATTTTTCACACAGTGGTTATTTTATAAAACATTTTTAATAATAAATCCAGAAAACAGTTCATACCTCCATATCAAAATATCCATATACTTATTCCAAAAGTATAAATATATTTATAAATACCGAGGAAGATTTCTTTAACCCAATTTTGAAAATAATTTATAAATCTCTCTTAAACCATTTACAAATTATTTTTATGCTTTAAAATCATTTACAAAACTATTTATAAATTCCAAAACAGTTTATCACTCTTCTTCTTTTCATAAACTTCTACGCAAATTCCTTTAAAACGCTTCTAAATCCCTTTATACAAGTTCTTTTATAAAACCCTACGTAAATCCTTTAAAACTTTTATAAGCTCCTTTATAAAACCAACATAAATTCCTTTATAAAATATTTTATAAAAATCCTTTTATAAAATCTAATATAAAATCTCTTATAAAACTTTTATAAATTCCTTACAAAACCTTTATAAAATCCTTGAATCTTTTACAAAAATATTTTATCTATTAGAGTTATTATAAAAGTCTATTTTTATTATCTTAAATCAAAACTATATTTATTATATTAAATTAAATTAAATATATATATATATATTAATACTATATTAAATATTTTATTAAATTAAATTTTAAACTATTAAAAAAAGTATTTTTTAGAAATAAATAAAATTATAAGTTAAAATCTTAAATTTACATTTAAAGCCATATATAAACTTATAATTTGAAACCTTTAAAAACATATAAAATACATTATTTTCCAATTATAAAATTTAAATAAAATCATTAAATTAGCTTTAAAATAAAATTATAAATCAAACATACTTTATCATTTAGAAAAGAACTTAAAACCGACTAACGGTTTCTGTATATAATTTTCTACCATTTGTTCAAGTGATTGGTATGTGTCATTTCAACCCAAATCAGTTAAATTTCCGAGTATATATCATTTCAACCCTTATCTCGAATCTACTATTTCCAAATCAATAAATTCGCTCGGGTTTATCGTTTTAACCCATAACGATTTTTTCTAATCTAAAAGATCATTCGGGCATGTATCATTTCAATCCATAGTGATAATAGGGATATAAACATCCAATCATCCAAAATGTCAGCAAATAAACATCCATCATAATTAACATCCAAATCAGTCAATAAATCACAACAATTAATAGGTTATCATTATCAGGTATTTAACTAACAATTTAAATTCAATATTAATTTAAATGGCAATTTAATTCAATATAAATACACATTGAATTAAAATGTCAAATTAAACTAACAAATAGCAGATAATAATACTCTAATCACATCATAAATTTAATTCAACTAACATAAGATGATTTAGTATTTGTGAGTGGGTTAAATCACTATGTTTGATTTATCGACAATTTAAAATCCAAATAAAACCCAAATTTTGAACAGTCTTAGAATGTAACCAAACTATTTCCATATTTTCTGGAATTTCGATATGATCGTAATGGAAGAAACCGCGTCCAAATCCGAGTTCGTATGAAAAAGTTATGGTTGCTAGAAGTTTGAAAAATTAAATTTAAAATAAACTAATGACAAAATAGTAAATTAAACTCTCTTACCCTAACCCTAACTTGAAAAGAACAAACGTAACCAAATCTCAGCCGCCACGTTGACCACCCTGTCGTATGCCTTACGTTCGACGAACCACAGATCCACCACCATTATGCCACTACGCTGGCTCCGGTGCATCCACGCCAACTTCACGATTGCCACTGCTGCCGTGGAGAGCTCCACCGTCGCCATATTTCACTTGTAATATCTGGAGAACCCATTAACCTTTTACATGAACGAACCATACCGATGTACTTGCCTTGCTTCCCTTTACACAGTAGCACCTCCCGATCATTGTATAATCGACGATCCACCGTCGAATTGAAACACTATGATGGACGGCCGAAACTTCATCAATGATTTCTGGCTAATTCGAGACGCAATTTGTAACGACCCGATTTTTCGACGCTCGAAAAACCGAACCATTGGGGTAAAAGAAGAAGTAGATAGAAGAAGAGAAAATGAAACAACAACAGAATCTTACCATCGCAGCGGAATAAAATATAATAGATAATAAATGATCTTTACATAAAAGAAACTATATCTATTTTATACATATATCACCAGAATACATCATCAGAGTTCAACAACTTCAATAACATACAACTGGATAGTCATATAATCTTGTCCTCAAAGCTGAATACACAGTGGAATAATAATCAAGTACAGAAGTACGTATCGCCATCCTGCTCGTCTCCTGAGCTCCACAACATCCTTTCCTGTATCCTATAATACTCGGTCTTACCCGAGCATTATAGTTAAATAACACCCGAGTCAGTCTGGAAAACCAGCATGAGATATCACACTTAAATTAATTGTTAAAATTTTCAAAAATCCTTTGAAAATCAAAATCATCTTGTAAGACCACGTCACAAATAAACATGTCGGTTTTTTACTTACGATAGCTAAAACATTTATTATAAAATCCTCTGATATTATAATAGTGTCTATATACAAATACATATTCAAATAGCCGAAATTGTCACATTAATTAAATTCTAGCTACTAGCCATAGTCGTGGGTAATACAAACAAAACCGTAAAAGGCACGTAGGGAGAATGGATTTCCAACTAATGACTAAGCACTGGGGTACCACATGTCACAGTACGTGGCCTAGATCACCGTACCGTGGACTACTCCCAATCCCCTGCAACACAAGACCGGGACTACCCCTTACTGGATAATCCCAAGTAAGATCACCCCACGGTTGGGATCAGCAACCGCACCACTAAGCCGAAATAAAAAGGGACATCTAGGCAGGGATGACCTCACCCTAATGTGTGCTACCCACTTATCCTTGCTGCATAACCCCTAATTTTTAGTCATTCCCGGTTGATGAGGCTCGAGGCTAAGCGTTGCCTTTTTAGAACATCTCACTTAGAATGCTCATCGCCCACCTGACGATGTTTTGAAAGCATTCATCCATACAAGTCCGTTCCAGGTTCGAACGAAACCGAAGGCACTATTCCTACTACATCCATTTTGGAATCACCTCAGGATTAGTAGCGAATAGCACTTGAACTTCACTGCTCCACCTTTTAATCTAAACTCTTGTTTTCCACACGAAAACGTACAAACCGGATAGAAGTGCTTTTCGAGAAATTAATCTCAATCCCGGTCTCTTCGAAACGATCAGCGCATTGGCTAATATTGATAGTCGGTTATTTAACTATCAATTAACATTCATAAACAACCATCAAACAATAGATAATCTCCCAAATTATTTATTATCCTCAAAATATCTTCGCAAGATATATTTCCATTTTCAACCCTTTGAAAATAGTTTTCAAACCACACTAATCTCATGGGATAAATTCCCAACTATATATTTCCACTGAAAACACCAAGTACAAAGCTTTAGATTTTTAAAATAATTTAAAAACACTTTATTATAAAATATACTTTAACATTTACATTGAAAACTACTTCGATACTTTATTAAAAATATATACTTTAGGAATATTCAAAAATGAGGTTACTATATAAAATATAAAACTAGATTTTCTCCTTTAAAACAAAATACCAAGTGACCTTTAAATAATTACTACGATAATAGATTTGAAAAATACTTACTTTAGAATTTAAGCATTTAGAAATAATAAATTTTCTAAAACATGCTTTTTTTTAAACCAACATTAAAACATTTAACTTATATTTAAAAATTTGCTTTGAAAACGTGCTTGACTATCCAGGGAAATACTCTTTTCTTTCCCGTCTTAAAAATAAATCACTATTTATTTTCAAACAAATTTATCCATTCCTTTAATAAATTCTCACCGTGAATTTATTCCTCTAAATATCCACTAATATATTCCTTCACTTTTATAAGCCCAGTTTATACATTTCTTAGTCTCACTTTCCCTTTTGAAATTCCAATTTCAACACTTAAATCAATTTTCAAATTAGCTTCCAAATTACTCCATTTTGAAATAAATTCCTTTGCTTACTCAATTTATTTCAAAATCCATTAACTTCGGATTTTATTTATTAATTATGATTTAAAGACCCTTTTAACTGAAAATACCAATTTCATACCCTTTTTCCAAATTCCTTCTTTATCTATTTCAATAAATTTAAAATTTGAATTTTTAAAATAAATTCTTTGTTTCTTTAACTAATATCAGTTAAGTTTAAAATTCATTATTTCTCTTGTTTATTCAAAATCCCCTTTCTATACTCAGAATTATTTATTAGAATTTTAAAATCACTTTTATTCTTATCCAGTTCATTCTTAACTTTATTCAAATTCTCTATGATTATTTTACTTAAAAATTCACTCTTTTATTTTCTTTTCAAAAATACAATTATATATATTTTGATAACTCAGTGTACCGAAATATATTCAAGCAAACCATAACATTCAATATTCCAATTATCAATATAATTCATCACAGAATATCAAATATTCATAGCACAAAATATTAAACAATCTAAATAATTTTGAGGAATCCAGTTGGATCCCTCTAACCTGTTTCCTTGCATCCACAAATGTTAGCACAATACCAATTCCACTTCGAGGTGCAATACCGCGATATATGGGATGAATATAATATCATCCGCTATTATGCGGCGCATAGGGTCTCATCCGCTATATAATGCAAGAAATCAATCACTCCAATATATACTAATATACTATATATAATATAGCACACCAAATCAATTCAATCATTCAACCAATTATTTAAATTTAACCATTTAAATTTAAATAGAAATCCAGAAGAGTGAGATTAACTCACCTTTGCTTTTTAATTTGCAATCTGATCCATCTCCGCTTGATTTTTCATGACTTCAGACCATGTGTAACAATTATATAATTTTATTAATATTCAATTTAATCAAACAATTAACCACTGTTTAATAGTTTAAATTTTAACTAGATTTAAACAATACTAAATTCTAAACTAATCTCCCTTTAAAGATCTTTTAGCAACTAAAATAAATTAAATAAGAAATTAAATATGTTAACCATCTTAATATTTATTTTTAAAATGAAACAGTAAGTGAAATTGTATATATCTATAAGATTAAAAGCAGAATTATGTTATACTTTACTGCAAATATTGTGTTTAATAAAAATAGAAACTAATACCTGCTGCTCAAACAAAAATCCCAGAACCATGCAAGATGCTCCACGCGACTACACCAACCCAGATCGCGATCCACCCTTAATCCTCGAACACCATTGCCCCCGCAATTTCCCTTCCACGCACACGCATCAAAGCACCGCCACTCATCGCCTTGCCAGCAACAACGAACACGATCCCTTGAAACCATGAGCCTCGATGTACCTCCAAGCCGCCACTCGAATATGACGCCTACCTCATGACATCGATCGTAACTCTCCCCATCCCGAACCTTCGCAAGCCCAGAAAATCGCGCCTCCGCTATAAGGAAGCTCGCGCCTACAACTAAGTCACCATGCTTGAGCTATGCTGGTCGAGAACCCCGCCTCGACGCTTCACCCCCTTCCAGCGACCCTAATCTTCCATGCGGCCGAACCCTAAGCTCGAGTCTATCAGAGAAATCGCGAGAAAAAGATGCGAACGCCATGTTATTAACGAACAATTAGTTTGTTACTGGGAATTCTATTTCTATTTTTTTTTGTAAACTTCAGCCATTTTATTTTGATTCGAACTATTAGGAAAATGAAAAGAAGAACGAAGATAGGATAACAATTTCCATCGGCCATTTCTTTTATTTCTTCATTTATTTTACTGAGGTAAAAATGTGCCCCTTTTTTTTCTCGAATACAAGATGCTTGGCTGGTTCAATTTTTAATTTAGAAAAAAACACATGTAAATATAAATGGACAAGTGTATACTAGGGGGAACGTTTTGCAAGAAAAAAATAAAGAGGCTGCCGAGAATAAATATTATTGTAATTTAAATTCAAATTAAAATCGTCTCAATTCCGCAATCTCACAATTTCGATCTCCAATCGAGGCATGCCACTAGGCGTTCATAAGGTTATACCCATATTTCGAATGCAATAGAAAAGGTTTCGAGTCCTAATTCGATCGTATGGAGAAGATAGCATTTTGGACTCAGTTTTATATTAAATTAACGATATAGATTTTAGCGGGTTTATCTACCGTACGATCACACGAAAACTTCAAATGCTACGCAAATTGAAATCCGATAATAATACACTATTACGGATCCAATGGAACTGGTTTCGTCAAATTCTGAGTCTGTGCCTCGGAAGGCTATTTTAAATTCAATTTAACGATATATTTTCAAAACTTAACAAAACACTTTCAAATTCAAGGGTAACACTTTTACTATCTTCATTACTATCAATATAAATTTTACAAGCCTTCAGATTATTTTTAACAAGCTTAAAACTGAAGATTCAACAATTTGCCCAATTTCCAATTTATTAAATTCAATAATTTAATTGCCAAATAAACAGTGATACTTGAAATTCATATTAAAACCAACTATCAAATATTTAAAATCAATTAAAGATTCTAATTTCAAATATTCAAAATTTCCGGGTCGCCACACAATTGGAAAAACAAACAGCAGATCTAGATTACGCTCGTCGAGAGTTTTCCAATGATATATAATTTGATATAGTTAGAAGAGTTTGAATTTTCAATTTGATTTTGAATTTGGGAATTAAGGTTTTGATATTGACAGCCCATATATCAAAATATATGTTTTTGATATTTTTAAAATCAATGGAATTAATTTCAAACCCCAATTCCATTGTATATAGAATTTATCTTTTAAAAATAAAATTATTTTAATTGAATTCATTTAATTGATTTTACGTGTTTCGGGCTCGCACGATCAAACATTAAATCCGATCGCTACGAAAATTGAAATCCTACAATAATTCACTGTTAAGAATCCAATGAAACTTGTTTTTTCGAAATTCGAGACAGTGGCCAAAATGGCTGATTTTCACGTTAATTAGATAAATTATTATTAAATTGATTAAATAACTTTTAGATTAAAATTAAAAGTTAACAATTTTCATCATTCTTGATTAACCAGGAATTTATAATCTTCTAAAAATATAATTTTCCATATTAAATTCAAGATTTAAACGTTACACTAAATTCCAATGTTCAATTACAACTGAAATAAAACCTAGTTTAATAATTTAAATTTCAATCAAATTCTTTTATTCTATTTAAATTTTCAATCAAATTAGTTTATTTGATTTACAAGTTCTTATATTAAATCAACCATTACCTTATGACTTTAATAAACATAAGTTTCATCTTACTATTCTCATATTCTACAGTTATCGTTTTAACTCAAACTTACTGTAATATTTAATTACAGTAATTCTAACAATTGATTCCAAAAATTATTTTATTCCTTGTTAACCTACCATTATAACCAAATTAACTTTACATTTATTTCCATTGACTGAAATTACATTAAAATAGTTGTCGATAACATTCAACAACATTATTAAATCATATTCCAATAATTTTTCTCATAAATAAGTCATAAATTTTAATTTCTCACAATATTAAAATTCAAAATCTTATTTAATTTAATAGTTTTAATTATCAAAAATACGGGTTGTTACAAAACTATTCATATTATCCTAGCCCTGGCTGCACAAAATGGTTGGACAGTGTTCCAACTAGATGTAAAAAGTGTGTTTGTACATGGGGAACTTAATAATGATGTTTTCATCGAGCAATCACCAGGTTATGTGATGAAAGGAAAAGAAAACAAAGTTTATAAACTGAAGAAAGCATTATATAGTTTAAAGTAGGCGCCAAGGGCCTGCTTTGCTAGAGTTGAAGGTTATTTTCTCACGCAAGGCTTTGAAAAAGTGCAACCATAAACATACTTTATTCATCAAGATAGAAGATGGTGGGAAGATCTTAATTATAAGTCTTTATGTTGATTTAATTCTCATCGGTAATGATGTTTGGTCAATCAAGTTATTCAAGAGTTCCATGAATTCTAAGTTTGAGATGACCGACCTAGGGAAAATGAAATATTTTATGGGAGTTGATCTGGTGCAACAAAGCTCAAATGGTATTCACATTTGTCAAAAGAAATACGTTGGCAAAGTTCTTGAAAGATTTGGCATGGGAAATAGTAATAGTGTCAATAACCCGATGGTTCCTGGTTGTAAGTTGACAAAGGAAGGCGAAGGAAATAAAGTTGGTCCAACACTGTATAAGAAAATGGTTTGAATTTTAATGTACCTGACTACTACTAGACCCATTTTAATGTATAGTGTATCCCTCATAAGTAGATACGTGTCAAATCAGATGAAGTCATACTTGCTTGCTGCAAAACTAGTGCTTAGGTATCTACAAGGTACCACTAAGCTTGGGGTGTTTTATAAAAGAGGATGTGGAAATGAACTAATGGCTTATATAGATAGCGACTACGCTGGTGATGTCGATGACCGAAGAAGTATGTCAGGATTTGTTTTCATGCCAAGTGGTGGTGCTGCAGCTAGGGGGTCAAATAAACAGCCCGTAGTAACACTTTTTACCACATAGGTTGAATATGTGGCTGCTATTATCTGTGCATCTCAAAGCATTTGAATGAACATAATACTCATAAAGCTTGGTGCTTCCCATTATAAGTGTGTTACAGATAGTTCTTTAACAACTAAACTATCGAAGAACCCTATTTTGCACCATAGAAGCAAGCATATTGATGTGAGATTTCACTTTTTGCGTTAACACACCAAGGATGGAGTCGTGGAATTGAAGCACTGTGGTGCATATGAGAAAATCGCTGATATTATGACCAATCCATTGAAGCTGGATGCATTTGTAAAGCTTTGAGAGTTGCTTGGAGCGATACCCATACCTGAAGTAAACTGATTTTTGTTCCCAACTTCAATTTAGGGGAGGAAATGTTAGAAATGTTTGAAAGTTTTTAATATTCAAGTCAGTCAATAACTCATATTGTTTATGAGCTCATGTTAGCATTTCGACATTTTTTACAAATAATTTCCACGATCTTAAATATGATCAAGATGTGCTGCACATTTGCTTTTATTTCTGTTGTTTTTCTACTTATAAGGCTCTATAAGCCAAGTTAATTTCAGTTAATAAAAGATGTACAATTCTTTATAAATTGCGTGAGAGCTTCCACTTTAAGTTTATTCTAATTATAACATTTTTAAACAATTTATTTCTTATATAATATTTAGCATGATATTAGTAATCTCTAATAATTATTGCATTACCTTTAGTATCACATTTTTTGTATAAATGCGAACTTCCATGTAGACTTTTAATTTTATTACAAATATTATAAAACTAATAGATTTAAAAAGTGTAAAATAAGGATTATAAAATATGAGAATGAATAATATTCAAATAAAAAAAAGAAAGAGAAAAATGGGATATAAAGTAGAATAGAGATAATAATCAATCCAACTTATTTAAAATGCAATAAATTAAGATTTAAACAAAATAGAAGAATAAATAATAACATAATTTTCTTTCAAATTTAAGAAACCCATGTTTTGTAAAACGTTCATGCATACCATTATATTTACATTATAATTTTAGCAATTTATCTAGATAGTCCCCACAATAATGTTATTTTCTAGAATAAAATATTTACTGAAATTTTAAAAAATATTAAAAATGTTTATTATATTTATGAATATTTTTTATGCTTATTCATTTATAAGTACATGCATTACATGTGCCTAAAAACACACACACACATATATATGGAAAAATCTATTGGAATACAAAATGTAGACACAATTGATGACAGAATGGATCTCCACCATTGGATTGCTCTCTGTTCTCACATCTCATATAAGGACAAAAATATCTAACGCTCTAGATCTTTTGTGTTCTCAGTTGTGTTTTATTTTGTCCAAATAGTTAGCCCCTATATATAGACACATACGTGTATGTACGTATGTATGTATGTATGTATGTATGTACGTACGTACGCATGTATGTATAGGTAATTATGTATTTATATATGTCTGTGTATAAGTGTGTATGTGTGCATGTATTTTGTGTGTGCATTCCATTGCATTGATATTATTATACTTATGATATCATTATAATATTTGAATGATAGTTGGCAAAAGTACCAAGTCCTCAAGCACCTAGATATATGCATACTATAGAGACGCTCGAACTTACATTTGGCATCAGAGTTTGAATTATCAAAATATATATCATCATTTGATAGTTTGAAAAATAATATTTACTAATAAAATTTGTACCAATTTGTCATGATTAGAAATTCTAAAATCTTCTTTGGTATTTTTTCTACAATCAAATCCATAATACCATATATTTTATAACTATAGCATTAAATTTTGAATTTTCATAGTTTCTTCCATGACCGTAACAACTGTTGCTTTACGATAGAGTCATAATTTGTTGAAAAGCATGTTTAATAGCACTTGGGTTGCTACGATTAATGAAACTTTTGTAAAAATATCATTCTCAAGTTTCAAAATATATAGCTGCTCCTCTATAAAAATATGTTATAAAAAACATATATTAAGTTTTCAATATATTTGAGGAAGAGCTTGCAAGTTTTTGCGTAAAAACCTTGAAATTTCTAAAACTTCTGTGTAGAATTCTCTGCAAATATTTGCATTTTTCAAAAAATTCAAAAAAAAACCTAAAAATGTTCAGGTTCAATTTCCGAACGAAACAATTTTCTTACCGAATTAAGAAAGGTGTAATCTAAAACATGTTTTGAAATAATGTTATTCATGTACTAGATCTGAAAATAAGGGGCGGAAACAAATATCACTTGAATAATTCAAAGTTCTTCCATTTCCACTGAACCAGCCAACCATTATGTTGTTGGAAAATTCTACTTAAATGCATAAATTTATTTAGCAGCCCCTTTTTTTCTGAAAAACATTGTATACCCATCTTTCTACTTAATAGCCCCCTCTTTCTTTTATTTTCTTCCAATGCTACCATTACCCATTCACATTCATTCTCACGCAATCAATCATCCACTTCATTATTCACTTGGTCACCCAAAAAAATCCTAGCTTTATCATCATTCGGTCATGTTCATCAGGGAGCACAAATCCAGACGCCGATGTAGGAATCATCAGCATCAGGCACAAAATCGAAGTTTGCTCTTGATTTTGTTGTTTATTTTTATAATATCATTTGGTTTATCACGAAGTCTCGCTACTTGGTAAAAATACATACAATTCATAAACAATGCCTGGTACGTATTTTTACCACATAATGAGACTACGTGATAAACAAATGTTTTTTTTAGAAAATCCTTTTTCTTTTTTAATTTTATATAATGTACACGTATTGCGTGCAATGTGTATTATGTATGTTCCCATAGATGGGTCCTTATACTCGTAGTCAAATGATGGCCTCCAAAAGATGAAGAAGATTTTTAATGAGTGTAGGCAAATCAAGCAAAATTGAAGAGAATGTAGGAACACTTGTTGAAGAAAACATTGATGAAGAGAATAGATGAAAATGGTACGAAAGATGACAATAGTGTTGAAGATGAGAATGATGAGGATACGAGTAAAGAGGAAAGTGAAGATGATGCTAAGACAAAGGATGATACCGCATAAGAAACCAATGAAAATGGTGATCCATAATATAGTGATGTTATCAAAGATTATGATACTCACAACGCTTCGGCAATATGGAAAGGCGAGGTATTTAATTTTTTTTAATTCTCTTGAATTGTAATGTACTAATCGTAGGAAATATTTCAAGTTGTTAAGACATATATAAACATAAACTTAAATTTTTGCATGTAGGAACGATCAGTGCTTACATATGTCAATAATTCTTATAAGATTTTAGAATGGAAGATACTAGAAAATGCTTCAAATTTCAAAAATCATATACAATCTTTTGGACAATTTTCTATTGTTGGCACATGTTATAAGAGTTTTAAAAAAAACATTGGTATCCAAAGACAAATACATTTCATATGCCTTTTGGTGAGATTATAATTACACTAGACGGCATATCTTCCTTGTTACACGTTTCGGTACGTAGCAAATCTTTACAAAGCCGATCTTTCAATATGGAACAAGCAGTTAGATTTTCTAGCAAATATCTAGGCACTAGTAAAGAAGAAGCTAGAAGTGAGATGGATGAAAGGTAAGGTATAAATTAAGTCTATGTTGTATGGGCGTTTTGAAAATGTAGATGATGAGGGGAGTGAAAGAGCTATCTTCTATACATGCTTGGTCATACTTTATTTGCGGATAAAAGAAAATCTCATGCACATTTGAGCCTTCTAGAACGACTTAAAAATTTGAACCAGGTGATACATATTCCTGGGGTCCCATGGCACTTGAATTTCTGTATAGATAGCTTGGATTAAGTAGTCATATTGGTGTGAAGCAGATTGTTGGTTTTCTATGTTTATTAGAGTCTGGATATTTGAGCACTTTCCTAATTTTCATTCTTCGACCACATTTTACTATGAAAATTTACCTTATGTTGCACTTCGGAATCCTTCTCCTGACGGTAATTTATCTATCACAGATATTCGTATTTTTCTTGATAATATTCAGCTTGATCAGGTAAAACTTTTATTTAGTTTGTGATATACGTAACGTAACTTATTTTATCTCATCTATGTTATTATAACTTTTATATCATCTATATTTTCCAGGTTATATTCGATCTGTATATCTTCGCACGTGCTTTTCATCCTTTTCTGCATGGTATGGTTGTAACATCCCGCCTTTTCGCACACTTTAAACCGACACACGTGCCAATTCAAAGCATACGCAAGGGCGGATTGTTATGGGGTAAATAAGAAAAAACAGAGAAGAAATAAAACAAAATAGGATCTCACAGCGGAAGGATAAAATATAATAATCAATATACAGTTCATGATAACTGTTTACAAAATATTTATTTTACTTATTCAATGAATACCAGAGTTACACATACCAATACAATCAATGCAGCGGAAATTTAGAGTGTGGTGCAATACTATAAATAATATAATACGGATTCTTCGTCTTCGTCCTCCAAAGCTAAAATCTTCGATCCTGAAACGCTTGGACTGACCCGAGCGAATTTGAAAAGACAAAAACACTCGAGTCAGACTAAAAGATCTTATGTGAGTTAAATTAACAGAAATAAATATGAGTACAGTAACTCAAGAGATGTTCGGGATTTACATCTCCTAAGGATCCGTTAAACTATTTACTATGTAGTATATTGCGCTATTATAATAGTGTCTATTTATAAAATAAACTTACTTTTTAATAGCGTTAAGGGGTTACCCATATAGCCCTTAACACAAATAATGCCAATAGTCTATACAGTACCGTAATACCTCCTGATCGGGAAGCTACCAGAGGATACTCCATAGGTACGACACAAATAGAAACTCGTAGTAAAGGCTCGGTATGGTAGGTGACACGGCACAACTAGGCAATGCCAGGGTAGATATACCAATTGCTATCCAGGCTGGTGGAAACGCGTAGCCGCAGTTACCGCCCACCTCGGACTAACTCCCGAAAATCAAAATATAGAAGTGGCCACTGAATCAATCCAAAATCAAAGTATAATATCGAAGAGGAGGGCCCGATCAGAGGAATGACCTCATTGGCCTGAGAATCGCTCCTGTTTTAGCCACCTTATGCCAACTCACGGGAGTCGGGTCCACGTATTTACCTTACAGGAAACGTCGCCACCACCTACTTCATTCTGGAATCTCCACCGCGTACACGGTTAGTCAAAGTGGTTTTCGGTATCGACAGAGAGTATGTCCATATCCGATCCCGGTCTCTTTGCCAACCCATCGTTATTATAACACCGCGGTCATTTAAAAATAGGTTATACTTTAAAAATCAGAATAAACATTCCATTTCATAACCATGAATACGATATCATTTCAAAACCCAAAACCATATTTTATCACTTATCCCAAATATAATTCTTTTCCAAAATCATAATTCTTTAACTTCATAACGTCTGAAAATCAAATATTTCAAAGCATAATATTTTGAAAATCATAATTTAAAACCATAACTTGAATGGTTTGGACATTCAACGGTGTATGAATTAAATGGTTTAACTTAAATGTTACTTTGTAAAGAAAATAGTTCTCATGGCTTTACAAATACATTTCTTTATTAAAGTCTAAACCAAAATTTATATTATCTCTCTCAAGTTCCAAAACCACCTCAATTTATATATATATGTATATCCATTTTGAGTATTAATATTTCAAACTAAAGTTGGATTTTATTCTTTCAACAAATCAAATGTTCTATTAATTAGTCTTGAATATTCACATAAAATCCATAAATAAATAAAAACTCCAATTTCTAGTAATTAAATATATATTTTTTTTAATTTAAATTATACTAGAATATTTATTCAATTTATCTTGGGAAAAAAATCCAATTATAAATATCATATCTTAAAATTTCCAAACTTAACATTTAAACATATGATATAAATTATCAAACTCCATTTTCTTAAATTTTTTTCCATTTTTAATAAAGAGATTTATACACCTTTTAATTTTAAAATTTTCAACTTCATATGTATATATATATGGAAGAAAAATATTTGTACAATATAAAATTTAAGATTATTATAAACCGTATTCCATCCAAACCATAGAAATCACATTAAAATAGTTATATATAGACCGCGATGCCTGTATATAATTTTCTATCCTATGGTTAAGTGATACGGATATTTATCATTTCAATCCGCAATTTAAAAGATATAAAATTTTGCGGTTGTATATCATTTCAAACCACAATCACGAATGAAAGGAAATATGCATGATAATTTGCAATTTAATGATATACAATAAAACATCCATCAACATCACCCATCATCCAATCACAATCATCAAGCAATATCAATCAATAACAATTTATATTTGATAATATATAACAGGTAATAACTGGCAATTTTATTCAGATTAAATTTAACAACTATTAATCTAACAGTTTATATTCAGTAATAATCTGTATAACTGTTAACTAGCAGTTTATAGGCAAACAAATAAATTCTAACTATCAATTAATATGCAATAAATAAACTAAATTAACAATTAAATTAAATAAATGCGAATTAACAGATATGTTGAATAAAACATGCCAAACATTCATAAATAAATTCTTACTCATATCTAAAATAAATTTAACAAACATAAAAACTTTTAGAAGTTGTGAGTGGGTTAAAACACTCACCTTTGGAATTTAAATCGAATTCAAATCCAATTTAAACTCAAAATTTTGACGGTCTCCAAATCCATCCAAACCGGCGTCAAAACGTCAGAAATTCCGATACGATCCAGCAAAACAAATCGCGCGTGAATCCGAGCTCGTATGCAAAAGTTATGAAAATTTGAAAAATGGAAAATTCTGGTCCTGGGTCGACTTCGGGTTCGACTTCGGTGCGCCGCCTCAATTCCCCGGTGCTTGCTTGGAGTTTTCGCCAAAACGACCCGGATCGACCAGAGTCATTTTCTTCCTGACCCGAAGTTGCTCTAGGGTTTTCTCCCCTGAAACCCGAAGCGCGACCAGAAGCTGCTGCAGATCCGCAATTTTTTTTTTTTTTTTAAATTTGAAATTTTTTTTTTTTTTGGAATTTGGGAATTAGGTTTTTTTTTCTGCCATTAGAATGAGGAGGTGAGAAGGAGATGTAGAAAAATGTACGTACAACCAATGGCAATAGGATGGAGCTAGGGTTTATAACTGTATATTTATAGTTAGGGTTGGGTTAGAGCGTATAGACTAGAAGGATGAACGTACGCCACAAACTATGGCCCAAAAAGCCCGTTTAGCCTCCGGAACAAAATTTATTAAACCCATATATCCAAATAGGTATTTTAAAATATTCTGAACGCGATGGAAAAAGTTTCACGTTCAAATTTGATCGTATGAAGAAGTTGTGCTGAAAACAAAATTTCCAAATTGATTTCAAATTGATTTTATTAAAATTGATTTCAAGGCGTTTCACGTCCGTACGATCAAACGACAAGTCCGATCGATACGAGACTTGAAACCCTATAATAATTCACCGATACGGATCCGATGAAACTGGTTTCGTCGAAATCCGAGTCCGTGGCCCAAATGGCTATTTTTAATATTCATTAAATAAATTAAATAAATTATAAAAATCCAATTTTTACATCTAAATTCAAAAATTGACCAAATTTTCTCCCTTTAAATTTTCTTAACTATTTACTCCAATTCTAAACAATTTAAGTGTCAATAGTTGTTCTATTCATCAATTCAAATGTAAATTCTTAACTTCAATATTAATTCCAATTTTAATAAATTCAACATTATAAGTTTGATTAAATTTATCAAATTCACTTTCTTTCTATTATTCAAGGTTATTGATGTCAATTTAATGAAATTAACATTGGCTCAATATCTATACATTAAAAATCTCAATTCTAAACTTAGATCTCAACTTATGAAATAGTTAAATAATAAATTCCATTTAAATCTACATCTTCCTACTATCTAAATATTTAGAAAAATTACTTACCACTTTTTATTGTAAATTTCTAAAATAGTAGATTTGTGTCATTTCTAGCCCTCTGGATATTTAATATTAACTAAAAGCAAATTTACATATAATTTCCATCGTCAATTATTTTAGTGAATAAATCTTCAAAGGTTACTGCAATTAATCCCATTAATTGCAATAAATTCTAATAAATTTGACTCTATTTGATTACAACTCACAAATAAATCAATTATTACTCCCTACATAGTTAATGTTTCTTTTATATTCCAATACATTGATATTTACCCAATTTCCATCTTTTATTTGCATAAATTACTGTATTTCAATCTTATTGGAAATTTTGTTAACTTAACACTTGAATAAAACTTAAAACCTCAATTAATTCATTCCACTTCGGTTTCATTCTTAAGATTACACTAATTATTATATTATAAAAATGAAATTTTCCCTTGGTTACATCTTATTTATCCACTTACAAAAATTCCACACTAACTGAAATAATTTAGTGCATAAATTGAAATTGATTAAAATAAACTTAACAAACAAATAGAATAAATACGTACAATAATTATTGTCCTAAATCTTTTTTTATAAGTCTACACATAATTATTACCTTACAATACGTTTTACGTTACTATAAAATTTATACACTCTTCCGTTACCATATTAATAATTACTAAAGTAACGTTCATTCTTAATAACAACGTTATACTATTCAACATATAAAAGGACTCCATTCCCCAAATACATTCATTTATATTTATTCCCTTAAAGTTCTCCTTTATTGACTAGACACATTAATTTAGATTCATTTACATCGAATGCCCTTCTTAGCTATATACTCAATACATGTTAAATCTACATAATTTTTACCCTTTTATTCAAATTCACTTATACCATCAATAACAAAATGTTGCCCTAAATTTAGATTCAATTATATACATTAGATAAATGGGTAAACTTTTGTAATTATCCCATATATGAAAATATTTTTATGCATACATTTCCACTTACTATGCATTCATTTATTAAATTACTAATTGCCTTAGTCAACTTATCCCCTATTTACTACCAAATTTCTCACTTGGTTATAGTTTATAAACCTATATACATACCTAGGCAAATCAAGTTCTAGTCCTGTTGTTATTTATATTATATTGGGTATGCACAATTAAGAGGTTAATTAATTATTTCTACCAAATTATCTTCATACATTTAGTTCCAAATCTTATAGGATTAAATTCTAATTACTTACCCTTAATCCATCAATTACATATTCAATGCAAACATGCATTTGAAACCTTTTTATTCTAAATAAATTTTATTAAGTGTTGACATCCACTAATAGAATTCACCTTTATTACAACCAAAGGTAACCTCTTCACTACTGATTTTATATTAATGAATCTCATTTTAGTTAATATTTTTATTAATATTTTCAATTCAACATTTATTGATTTCTTATAATTTACTTTTTAACAAAAAGTGACAAATTACATTATCCAAATCTATTGTCATAAAATTTTATTGTTACACTAAATTACAACTACTATACCAAATTTCTACATTTATTCTAAATTAGATTAGATTAGAAATTATATTAATTCAATTCATTTAATATTATTAATTTAACGGGTCGTTACAATGGTGGTTGTATTCTTTTTTACAACATCGTCGAGTCATATCATCCAAATTGGGTATTAAGATAGTTAGATAAAGTGCAGAACATTCCCAGACCTCCTATTCCTCCGGTCACAGCCAGCGGTCGATGAGGAACTACGTCTATGACATACACTCGTCTATATTATCGGTTTCAAAAGAGTATATGGAAACATTGGTATAACCATATGGTTGCACCTGAATAGATATCAATGCCAGTCAATCGACTTATTTGAGTTACACTGATGATTTTATAGAGTGGTATAGATATCATAGTGTAGTACGGGTTCGTAATCCTTCGTTTCTACCGTAGAATATCGTGTTAGAAGCGCCTTATTTTCAACCTACTTACGACTAATTTTTATGGTAATTTTCCTTTTTGTAGTTGTTATATCTATTTTTTTCGGAGTTACTTAAATATTTTTAATTCGTTACAGACTCTGAATGATGCTCATGGCTTGTTGGTGCAGCCTATTGTAGAAGCAAGAGTTTAAATTGCTAGAGTTCAAATTGGCCGCTACATATGTCGACATAATTACCTATGTTGATGGAGTCTATTATTAGGTATATGTTATATTTTGGCTTATAGTACATTACATTGTTGATGAATTGTTTTGTTTTTTAATGTGTATTATTTTGGCATGTATGTTGGAATGGTTTGGTTGACTGTGTTTTGTGTAGTCGAAGAATGTTTCTCATATTGCTATGTGGTTGTGATATCGTTTTCTTTGTGATTGATATATGGTTGATATATGGCCATTAGTTGATAAATTTTAGACGTTCTAAAGCCCATATATAATTTTCCTCCTTTTTTGCAACTAATTATGCAATTGCAATATAAAACGTAAGATCTGTAGATATAACAGCCACAACCTCAAGGCATTCTATACTTTTTACTTTTATATGTGCATTCCAATATGATAACTCGGGGAAATGTTCGTAAAAATTAAGACTAGTAGAATGCACCCAAAATATATCTTTAATAACATTCGTTCCATCTAATGTTTTACAATGCCATTCAAAGTAATCAAATTCTTTCAATTTACTATGCAAATGTCTCACTTGAGTGCGCTCTACACGCTCGATGGAATTTTACGCATGTATAACGTGGAAAATAGTTTTGATAGTGATACAATTTGTAGAATTGTCTCCCTAAACTGTGTGCAAAATTTCTTTCTATTTGACCATGTTTCTATGCATCTCAATTATTTTGTCTTCTTTTGCAGCTCTGACTCTACTACTAAGCTGATATATGGGAGTAGTTTCCATCTCCTTGGGCCTTTCAGCTTCTGAATCCACTGAACTAGGTGGATTCCCCATCGACTTAAACATATCGGACTCATCAAATGTGACATGTCTAAAGTACACTACCTTCTTATCAATAGGGTTCCAAATACGATACAGGTTGATGCCTTCTATATAGCCCAAAAACATGCCTTTATAGGCTCCGGCCTCTAATTTGTTATTTCCTACATGGTGAACATATACAGGGCTACCAAATTTATGAAAATAACTGATATGTCTACATGTACCTTTCCACCTTTCCTTTGGAATCTTTCCATTAATGGCTGAGTATGGAGTTCGATTGATAATATACGCTATAGCTAATAAATCTTCATCCCAAAAGCCTCTAGTTAAGCCCCTGTCAATCTCAAACAACTAGCTTTCACCAGTAAAGTCCTATTCATCCTTTCAGCGACTTCGATTGACTGTGGATCTCCGGGTGTAGTGAAGTGTCTTCGAATTCCATGATGCTTACAGAAGTTTATGAACTCCTTAGAAATAAACTTACCGCCATTTTCAAATCTTAGCACCTTCAACTTCCTTCCGACTTCATTCTCTAGCAGTGTCTTTCAAGTTTTGAACTTCTTAAACGACTCCGACTTAGCTTCCACCACGAGCACCCAAACCTTCCGAGAGTAGTCATCAATAAAAAAGATAAAATACTTAGCTCCTCCAATGGAAGCTATAGCTACTAGTCCTCAGACATCCGTATGGACATACTCTACTATTCCTTTGGACTCATGTATACTGACACCCAAAGAAGCCTTTGTTTATTTCCCCAATACATACTCCTTGACAGAATTTTAAATGGTTAAAGCTTTCAGCCTTAATCATCTTCCTTCTACGAAGAAACTCCAAGAACTTCTTCGGAACATGACATAATATGAGATGCCAAAGTCTGGTGGCAACAAAAGCTCATGAACTATATCAACCCCAACATACGACTCTCCAAGTATTGTAGATCCATTCAGCAAAAAAGATTTCAGACCATTACTCCTTTCTTCAATACAAGAGAACCACATGTCACCTTTAACCTATCTGATTCTATCATAATACTGCAACCCAAAGATTTTAACTGATATAAAGACGAGAAATTTCCTTAAACCTGGAACATAGCGGACTCTAGTGATAGTGCGCATCACACCTTCATGCATGCGAATACGCACCGATCCTTCTCCTAATGACTTGCAAGTAGCGTCGTTCCGCATCAATGTAGCACTTCCCTCCTTATCTTCATAAAAACAGATATACTCCTTCTTAGATATCATATAGAAAGACGCCCTTGAATACAGTACTCAGTGGTCTAATATATTGAAACAGATGCAGTCGGCATATCAATAGAAACAACCTTCTCCACCGCAATAGACGAATAACCATCCGCTTCATTTTTCCTCCTCAAATCTGAACAATCTTTGTTCCAATGGTCATGCTTCTTATGACGATGACACCTATTGTCTCTAGAATTTCCTCTCCAACCACTTCCGAGCTTTCTTAAGTTAGAACACCCTTTGATATTATTCTCCTTCTTCTCTCTTTATGAACATTCCTTGACTACTACTACTAGCATCTCCACTTTTGCTCATACGCTTCACTTGATCCCCCGTCTCTTCACTCAGGATTCTCATCTTCACATCTTCTAATGTCAGTGTCCTTCTACCATATATCAAGTTGTTAGCGAATACTATGTATTGCATTGGAAGAGAGCACGATGCCACCATTATTTTATGCTCCTCCTCCAAATTTCAATCAACAATTTTCATCTTCATCATTAAGTCATCAAAGAAGTTAATATATGCTTTCAATGATGTACCTTCCTACATCTTGTAAGTGAAGTAAGTCTTCAACAAAATCAACCCACTCATGAGCGAATTCTTCATGTAAAAGTCCTCATGTTTCTTCCACAAGCCTTCAACAGTAGTTTCACTGCTAATCTCTGGGATGATGTTCTCACTCATGGCCAACTGGAGGTAGTAAAAGACCATTCTTCCATCTACTTCCTTTCCAATTCTGAGGTATCTATTGGTAATGATTCTATATCAAACACAACCTGATGAACACGATTTCTTCTCAACACCGCATTCATCTTCCACTATCTCTTTCCAAAATCGTTATCTCTGTTCCATTTCTCTTTAGCTAGCTGCGAACCGGATGCTGCATATGTAGCCTTAGTGTAGAGTGCATACTTCTGAGTAAGTCTAACCTCATGTCCATCTCTCGATCTAAGCATCTTATCAATCACCTTTTGGCCCTAGCCTTTAACAACGACCTTCAATGCTTTGATACTAGACTGCTGGGGTAGATTTTACACAAATGACTGTAATCAACCCAAATAAATGCGAAAGTAATAAGATCGTGTTGTAGTGCGATAAAACAAATAGAAACAGGTGAATAAAATAGCAAACCATAGAAGAAAGTAAATAGAGAGTTCACGTATGGATTTATAGTGGTTCTACTATCGCAAGATAGTGTAGATCTACTATGGGGAGAGGCGATTTTATTATTTATAAGAAAATAAATTTTACAAAATTGATAATGAAGGCTAAGAAGATAAATAAGAAATACAACTTGAGATAATGATTCTACTCATGGTAATCTTTGCCTTTATATAGATATTATTACTTGGGTTTAAAGTATTGATTTATGGTCATAAATCAATGCCTCGTCAATTCTTTTATACATACGGATTCTTTTTTATCCAATTTGATTATTTAGTTTTCCCAATTTACATGCATTGGATAAGATTCCTTTTTTAATTAGCTAATTAGTGAATTAATCATCTACTACAGTCTCCCAATATAATTCTCCTCTTATGTAGGTAATTTATTGCCCTCTTTAATGTTATAAAAGATGCAATATATTTAGATTTTTATGTCAAATATCTTTCAAATTTTGCTGCAACTGGATGTATTGTATCACTGAAATCAACAATATCTTTCAAATCTTCTTTAGTATGAAAATATTGTATAACCAAATCTAACAATCTCCACCTTGATATTATATTTCTCTATAAGCCTACTAACTCCATCTACATCCTCATACACCAAGCAGCTCTCGGGCAAGACACTATAGGTACTTCCTCAGTGAGCTTTGGCATGGCTATCACCTATTTCACTTAGTCAACGAACTCCGGCAAGAGCAACGCCTGCCAACAGTGTTGAAAGTACCCTCTTCATGTAGGACCTATCAATCTCCAAAATGAACGTCTCTATTCACTAACTCCCTCTGTGCCACCAACTAGCATCTAGTACTTTAGCAAGCAAATCAAGTTTGAGCAGTGCTCGAACTTTGCGACCGATCTAGCCTTGTATCTTCCATCGTCCTTTAACTTATATATCCACTAGCATCCTATGGCTCGACTTCCTTGAGGGGATGGTACCAATTTCCATGTCCAATTCTTCTTCAATGAACCCATCCCTTACTTTATAGCATGCATCCAATTCAAGTTGTGTAACGACCCGGTGTTTTCAACCATTCGCATCCGCACATGTCGGACTTGAATTGTTCAAAATACCGCGTTGTAAAAAATAAATTTGGCAGAACTCAGAATATGCAGTAAATAATTAATCACAGAATCACAGACACAGAATCAGAATACTCGCAGCGGAATTAAAAATACTTAGTGGTTCATGAAGCCACTATAAATATTCTTACTCAAGTAAAATTTACATAGTTAAATATTCTTACTCAAGTAAAATTTACATAGTCTTAAATCCAAATATAGTTTTAACTTATCAGTAAACAGTCCAAATGTCCACTAGTCTTGATTTCAAAATTTTAGATAAAGAACTGGGAAGGAAGTTTGCCAGCAGCTTGAAAGTGATCTACAGAAATCCTAGCTCCGGGATGAAAACTGAACTGCAACTCAGGCTGACCCGAGCGTAACATAAAACATAAACACTCGAGTCAGGACATACATACTTATATAGTGTAAGCTAATTCAAGTGTACTGTAATATAGAGCAAGTAACTTAAAGGATGCTTGGGATCGCCCATCCTCTAAGGATCCGTTAAACTATTTACTATGTAGTATATTGCGCTATTATAATAGTGTCTATTTATAAAATAAACTTACTTTTAAATAGCGTTAAGGCTTTACATTTTCCACCTTAACACAAATAATGCCAATAGTCTATACAGTACCGTAATACCTCCTGATCGGGAAGCTACCAGAGGGTACTCCATAGGTACGACACAAATAGAAACTTGTAGGAGGCTCGCTATGGTAGGTGACACGGCACAACTAGGCAATGCCAGGGTAGATATACCAATTGCTATCCGGACCGGTGGAAACGCGTAGCTGCAGTTACCGCCCACCTCGAACAACACTCCCAAATCAAAGGTGCGCACCAAAACAATCACAAGAGTAATAGAATGGCATACGAAGAAGTGCGTTCGATCAGAGGTGCTACCTCATTAATCCGAGAATCGCTCCTGTTTTAGCCACCTTATGCCAACTCACGGGAGTCGGGTCCACGTATTTACCTTAAAGAAACCGTCACCACCATCCTACTTCATTCTGGAATCTCCACCGCGTACACGGTTAGTCAAAGTGGTTTTCGGTATCGACAGAGAGTATGTCCATATCCGATCCCGGTCTCTTTGCCAACCAAACGTTATTATACCCCATGGTTATAGTTTAAAAATGGTATTTTTACAAATCAAATATATTTCAAATACCTTCAATATCAAATTCTTGATTAAAACATTTCATTTGATAATATACCATTTCAACTTATTCAATTTAATTTGGAATTTATTGCTTTTAACAAACTTTAAAATCAATTTCTTCCTTTAAAACTATCCAAAGTCTATTTCTTAATTTTTATTAATTACATATTTAAATTCCAAAAATTTAACTTATTCCCAAAATAAATTTCTATAAATTTAAATAAATCAAATTTCAATTTCTGCAGTACCTATGAAATGCTACCTAAAGTTTATGGGTTAAACAGTCCAATTTTACAAGACAGCATTTAAATGCTGTAATAGGTTATTAACTTATCAATTTAGTTTAAATTCCAAATACAACTTATTATCAATTATTTCTTAACTGAAATCTCATCTTAACAAAAATCCAGAATTTTTCCAAATAAGTTATATTTATTTATTTAAAATCTTAACTCATTCAAAAATCATTTTTAAATCTTTATAAAAATCCTTTAAATACATTAAACCACAATATTATAAACTTCCATTTAAAAATAATTTTAAAATATTTCAGAAAAATATTATAGGAACCACGGGTCTGTATAAAATTTTCTAGCCTAGGTCAAGTGATACGGATTTATATCATTTCAATCCGCAATTTTACAAACCCCGGGTTCTATCATTTCAAACCCGCAATCCCAAGTTAAAATTTAACAGTTAACTGAATAAATGCATAATAATCATCGTTTTAGGCCTATCATTTCAGCCTTAACGATTTAAATTTATAGGGAACTTGCAGTGATGATTTAAATCCGTAAATAAACATTTAACAATATAACTGCAGAAATATTACAACAGATAAATAACTGATGAGGTGTCAATTTAAATAGAGTTTAACATCCTACGTTATATTACAGACAGATAACAGTTAAATAATAATTTACACATACACTTGCGATAATTCACAGAAATATAGGCATGTTTGTCTGGTGAGAAAAACTCACCTGAAGGCTGCAGAAAAAATTTGATTCAAAACGAAAATCCACCGGAAAAGAAACGAACAGAGAGTAACGATCAAATATCCCGGATGTCACGCCTAGATTCAAATCTATAACAAGATCCAAATACCGGATACGTGACTTTAGAAATTTACGGTCAAAGCAAAAATTAAACATAGGACGAGAATTAGTTCGACTTGCTCGACCACTCCACTGGGTATACTATCAAAACATAACGAAACTTTTCCTACCCATTACTGAACCATGCCATTTCAAAAATCAAGGTAAAATTTACCTAAAGGCCATCTAAAACAAAATGGTGAAGTTTTTCTCCTATAGGCCGTGATATATGCATGTACAAGTGCATCCAATACTCTACTACCTGCAGGCTTATGCACTGTCCCACACAACTATAAAGCATATTGCAGTTATATGCTTTTATATGCAACTAAACATTTCCACCTAACATCTTCTCTGTTATCTGAAGTATTACAGGCTTTCTCCCTTTTTTTTCAACCGAATCTTATATATATATATATATATATATATATATATATTATAAAACATGCACGGATACATCATTTCTTCTTTAAAATTTTTACTATCATCAACGAATAATTACCCAAGTCAGTTACCTAAAACACGGTCACGATTTCACTAAAAGCCTGCCTATATGATATGCCTATATGCAACTGAAGGCTCACTCACTATGTCAACATGTTATATTCTGATGAACCCTGAAAACTCTCTTTCTCTCCCTCTGTTATATTCTTCTTTACTCTCGTTTTATATTTATTTATTTATTTTATTATTTTTTTATTTTTTTTATTTTTTTTAAACATGTCTAACATCCTATGCAAAACAAAACTCACGCAACTCTCTGCCTACAACTTGCGTCTCTCTGCTATCTACTGTTACAAGATGGTAAAACATGCACAAATCATTAGTGATAAGTACATCCAGAATAACACTTACTACATCATAACTACACTAATTCCATAACCTAGCTTCCTACAGGTTATTGACCTGACTTGAATGAATTTGCAAGGTAATGCATTTCTCTTAAGACCTCATCATCAACACACATATCCACTGCTACTAGAAACAAGGTTTTTTTTCAAAATATATGTCTCGTAGGAAACTTGGCTGAGCACTAGAGTGGTAGTCAGGGTTGGAGTGGCCGAGCCAAAAGATGGGAAAGCAAAGGAAAAAAAACTGAAGAAGGAAAACGGAGAGGATGCAAAAGAAGAAGAGGAATAGTAATATTACCTGATAGAAGCTTTTCTCCTTGTGGATGATGTTATGCAAGATGAGGAGATAAAATACGAACCAGGCTAATATATTTATAGAGGGGAGAGTTTGCTTTAGATGCAAGAAAACATATATACGTGAAGAAAATCAAAAGGGCTCGGTACAAAAATGGCAACATATCTTGGCATGCCCAAACAATTGATTGATAAAGCAAAATTTCGTACGTTCAAAAAGTTTGAATGTGAATACCTTGGCAAGAGATTGAAAAAAAAACGGCAGCATTGATAGAAGATTGAACGTTTTGCAGATAAAGAATTGATTTGAGGCGAAATCAATGGAAAAAGAAAAAGCAAGCAGAGCTCAGTGATTTATTTCCAATTTTTATCTTGTTTGAATGGATAAGGCTCGTGTGATTTTAGGGACCACGGTTAGCAATTAGATTTGATTTTATATGCGTGATATTCATTGCCAGTTTATGAGTTTTGATTTCAACATTTTTTTTTTATTTGATAGTTGCGTGATTGTAGATTGAAGAAATGACATTTGGAAGAACTGATATTAGGCAAGAGATTGATTTTAGGCAAAAGATATTTGGATGAAAAGGTATATACAAAAGTTTAAAATAAATTTTGACAGTTAAAACAAAAGTAACGTTTGTTATAAAAATCACTAACTGATATTTTAATCGATAAGTATATTTAAATATGATTTTTACTTTATATGCGTGATTATAGGAACGAAAAATTTTATCTTGCAAAATAAAGGCAGTGGAAACAGAGAGATATAAATAGGAATGTGAGAATTTGAAAAGATAGGCAAGGTTAAATTTGAATGCATGAGTTGATTTTAGGCAATCAAATATATTGGTCCATTTAGGTTGCGTGAATAAATGAATACAGTGACATGCTCAAGAAACAAAAAGGTAAGAGGCAAATGCCAAAAATGTTAAAAGAATAAAATTTTGTGTCACGCGCAAAGGAATGCAAAATTGATTTTCTCTCAAATGATATATGCGTGATTTAAGAAGAAATATATGGTATGTTTAAATCAAAAAAGGAAGAGTTGATTATTATCATTATATTTTAAAGAACAGTTACAAACAGATTTGAACGTTTCCTTTTTAAATTCAGATTTGCGTGCTTTTTTTTCTTTGATGCCTGGATATGCACGTTATTCCTCTGGATTTGAGATAAGGCTTGCGAAAATATTAATTGCCAGTTATACAAAGCTTTGGATTCTATACTTTATATGCGTGATTAAAGTAAGCGTTGATTTTGTATACAGACCATTGATACGATATTTTAAATACATATGGATGTTGAAATATGATTTTTAAAATACGCCAAACTGACGTAATATAAAACACCCAAGATTTATATAAAAATAACGTTTTAAATTTTATACGTTTATTACGTTACTTGTACCATAAATTTTACGCGTCCTATAAACGCGAAATCCAACAGTTCATTAATACACTAAATTCTTCAAAATTATTACTTAACAAACTTAATTGGTTTTCACATATTATATATATATACAAAATTCCTTTTATTAAAATTCAAATGGAGTTGTCTTTTAACAAATTTAACCGTTTCACACTTTAAATTTCCATATTTAGTATTTTAAGGAAATGATTTAAATCAAATTATATATGTATATAAATTGGGAAGTAAATTTTACTGGAAAGAGAAAAATAGCGGATTAAAATTCTATACGTTTTCTTATATATAATCTTATATATATATATATATATAATATATATATAGTATTTATTCCCTAAATTTACGTGCCCTTTTTAACGCGTAATTTCCCAGTTCATTTATATACTAAAAAAATTAGAAATTCTGACCATGCCGAGACTCGAACTCGTGACCTGTCGTGAATAGCCAAGATGTCTTAACCACCTAAGCTATTAATGTTTTCTTAATTAAAACTTGATTTGGCTAGAAATTAAGTTATTTACCATCTTCGACAAAACCCCAAATTTCCAAATTAAAGTTAATTCTTAACCATGTCAAAATTTCAGAGATCTTATTATTAAAAATTTGGTCAATTGTTTTTTTTTTTAGTCACTTTAAATAAACCCCAAAGTTTTTAAAATACAAGTAAAAAAATACTTGTTAAAAAAAATTGGGCTGTTACAAGTTGGCACTCGAACTCATAGTTTCTTCAAGGTTGAAAGGCTCATCTTAAACAACATGTAGTGCATAGCCAAACTAATCATCAGGCTCAAATTTGAATAATTCAAGTCTTCATACTTATTTGACGGCCTTCTAACTCTAAAACTAGCCTAAATAGGTATAACTTTGCCTAAGCTTCTATCAACTCCACCTTGAGTTATATCATCTTTTGCTTCACGGCCATCGCTATCATTACTAGAGTAATTTTGTGGACCTTTATAGGATGTGTAAACAATTGCAATTTCTCTGTCTTCTTTTGCAGCTCTGACTCTACTACTAGGTTGATATATGGAAGTTGTTTCCATCTCCTTAGGCCTTTCAGCTTCAAAATCTACTGAACTAGGTGGGTTCCTCTTCGGTTTGAGCATAGAGGACTCATCAAATATGAAATGTCTATAATGCGTTACCTTCCTATCAATAGAGTTTCAAATGCGATACCCTTTGACGCCTTCTGTATAGCCCAAAAAATATGACTTTATAGGCTCTAGCCTCAAACTTGTCATTTCATGTATAGAGAATATACACAGGGCTACCAAATATACGAAAATAATTGATATGTAAAAATGTACCTTTCCACATTTCCTATGGAATCTTCGCATCAATGGCTGAGCATAGCATTCGATTAATAATATACGCTGCAGTCAATAAAGCTTCAGCCCGAAAGCCTCTAGATGAACCCACCGTCAATCGTAAACAATGAGTTTTTCTAGTAGAGTCATATTCATCCTTTTAGCGACTTCATTTGGTTGCGGATCTTTGAGTGTAGTGAAATATCTCCGAATTTCATGCTGGTTGCAGAAATTTATGAACTCCTTAGAAACAAACTCACCGCCTTATCGGATCTAAGGACCATCAACTTCCTTTCGACATCATTCTCTACCAGTGTTTTCCAAGTTTTGAATTTCTCAAAAGATTCCGGTTAGCTTTCATCGCAAACACCCATATCTTTCGTGAGTAGTCACTGATAAAAGAGATAAAATACTTAGCACCTCCAATGGAAGCTGTGGCTACTTGTCCCCAAACATCCATATGGACACACTCTAGTACTCCTTTGGACTCGACACTAAAAGAAACTTTTATTTGTTTCTCCAACATTACACTTGTCAGAATTCTAAATGGTAGAAGCTTTCACCCTTAATCATCTTCCTTCTACGAAGCAACTCCAAGCTCTTCTCCTAAACATCACCTACTCTGAGATGCCAAAGTCTAATGACATCCAAAGCTTGTTAAATATCAACTCTAACACATGACTCTTCACGGACTACATATCCTTTCAGTGGATAAAGATTACAGATGATTACTCTTTCATCAGTACAAAAGCACCATGTGTCATCTTCAAGCTATCCAACTCTATCATAACCCTACAACCCAAAGATGCTAGCGTACCCAAAGACAAAAGAGATTTCCTTAAACTTGGAACATAGCGGACTCCAGTGATAAGGTACACCAAACCATCATGCATGCAAATACACTGACCTTCTTCTAATGACTTGCAAGTAGCATCGTTCTCCATCAATATAGCACTTCTATAAAACGGACGTCATGTGGAAAGACACCCCTTAATCCAATATTCAATGGTCTAATATATAAAAAATAGATGTAGCCGGCAAATCATCAGAAACAACCTTCTCCACCACAATAGACGAAGAACCATCCGCTTTATTTCTCTTCCTCAAATCTAAAAAATCTTTCTTCCGCTGGTCATGTTTCTTACAATGATGGCACCCAGTGTTTCTTAACTTGCCTCTCCAACCATTTCTAGGCTTTCATGGCTTAGAATGCCCTTTGAAATTATTCACCTTCTCATTTCTTCCTCTCTCTATGAACAATCTTTGATTATTAATAGTTTCTCCACTTTCACTATAAGCTTCATTTGATCTCTCATCTCTTCACTCAGAAGTCTCATATTCACATCTTCTTCTAACGTCAGCATGCTTCTGCCATAGATCAAGCTGTTAGTGAATACCGTGTATCGCTCTAGAAGCGAGCACAATACCACCATTGTCTTTTGCTCCTCGTCCACATTTAAATCAACAAATTTCAACTTCATCATCTAATCATCGAAGAAGTTATGATGTGCTTTCAACGACGTACCTTCCTGCATCTTGTAAGTGAAGAAAGTCTTCAACAAAATCAGCCTATTCGTGAGCAAATTCATCTTGTAAAAGGTCCTCCAATTTCTTCCACAAGCCTATAGCGATAGTTTCAATACTTATCCCTGGGATAACGTTCTCACTCACGGCCAATTGGAGGGTACTAAAAGCACGGTCTTCTGTCTCCTTCCTTTACAATTATAAGCTATTGGCAATGATTTTATGTCAAACAATTTGATGAACACAATTTCTTTTCTACATCGCCTTCATCTTCCACTGCCACTTCTCAAAATCATTATCTCCATTCCACTTCTCTATAGCTAGATACGAACCGGATGTTGCATATGAACCCCTAGTGTAGGGTGCATACTCCTGGGTAGGTCAAACCTCATTTCCATCTCCGAATCTTGCTATCTTATTGATCACCTTCTAGACCTAGGCTTCAACTACAACCTTCAATTCTCTGATACTGGAATATTGGGGTAGATTTCACACAAATGACTGTAAATCAATTCAAATAAATACAAAAGTAATAAAACTGTGTTGTAGTGCGATAAAATAAACAGAAACAAGAGAATAAAATAGCAAAACACAGAAGAAAGTAAATAAAGAGTTCACATGTGGATTTATAGTGGTTCTATTATCGCGAAATAATGTATTTTCACTTTGGGGAGATGAGATTTTATTATTTATTGGAAAAAAGAATTTTATAAGATTGATAATGGAGGCTAAGAAAAAGAATAAGAAATTCGGCTTGAGATGATGATTCTACTCATGGTAATCTCTGCCATTATATAAAGATTGTTACTTGGGTTTGAAATAATTAATTTTTAGTCATAAATCAATGCCTCATCAATTCTCCTATTTATGCGGGAAAAGTTTATCCATTTGATTTCAAGTTCCTCTAATTTAAATGCGCCTGATAATATTACTTCTTTAATTAGCTAATTAGGGAATTGATTAATTAATTCAATCTTCCCAAATAATTCTTCATCTCACGTAGGTTGCCCTCTTTAATGCTATAAAAGGGACAATATATTTGAGCAATTATCTAAAATATCTTCCAAATCTTCTACAACTGAAAATATTGTATCACTGAAACCAACATTATCATCCAAATCTTCTTTAGTATGAAAATATTGCATCACCAAATCGAATATTGTTGTGGAAAATTCTCAATGATGCAGTTCATACTCATGATAATTTTCATAGAAGAGGAATTATCAACTCTGCAGTTCATACTCATGATAATCTTCGTAGAAGAGGAATTATCAACTCTTCTACTTGTTTTTTTTGCTCTCATACTTCTGAAGATATAAGATATATATGTTCTTTAAGAGCACTTGTGTGTATAACTTGTGGAAAAGATTGCTTCTACGTTACTGCAATCTTCACTCTCCTGTTAGAAACCATAGATTGGAATGGTTAACTATATACAAAGCTACAAGAAGGAGAACTACGGATTCGTTTATGCTTTTAAAACGGCCGAAATAGGTTATAATGGTGATATGAGGAAACAAATTCTCGTTTCTTAAAGGGAATAAACTGCCGCTTTCTATCTTGTTTTAGAAACTTATGAATGGCCCAAGCTCAATTAGAATTTAAAAATAGCATAATACTCTAACTGTTCAGTTGGGGCATTTGTAGTTTTTATTTCCTATTTTGGGTTATGTGCTCTAGTATTTGTGTTTTCATTTTGTTTTCGTTTGCGGTACTTTGTTCGTGCTAATAAACGGTCCGCCATAAACCGACTTGTCCTCCAAAAAAAATGTGTCAGAACAAACATTTCAAGGTAGAAATATCATTAAACATTATTTGGAAATGCATGAACAAAGTCTATGGGGATACGTATTCCAACAGAAAATTGGTACGTACTGGCATAGGGTTTAATCCCAATAATTGTCACAACAATCGATTTTTATGTATTTTCAGACGTTTTATATGCTTACAAATTCACAGTAAAATTTGAATTTTCCATTTATTTAACTTTCTCATTTAATATATTTATGAGAATCAAATCCAAGATTATAACCACACAGTCAAATATCTTACTGTGATTATTCTTATACATTACAACTCTTCACTGAAGTTACACATAAAAATAAACAACCTAAACTGCCGTTCTTTCCTCTATTTTTGGTAAAATTCTTTCCGGAAAAACTGATCATAAGTGGCATTAGAAGCATCCTTGCTTGGAAATTTGTCACTCAAACATTGTTGATTCTCTTATTCATGGTTACCCACAAATTTCTCGATAGAAATACATTTTGATGGACAATTCATACATAAATATGAGTATTTCGGTTTACTTTCAGTAGTGCATGTATAAATTGTAACATTTTTATGCATTCAAAGAACAAAAACGTATTAAATCATGACAACACATCATTATAAACCATATCATAAAGTAGGATTTCACAAAGTTGTCCAATTTAAAATTTCACTTTCACTATAAAAAAACTTTGAAATCTAGGGTTTTCCTCAGCTATGGGGGAAATTCTCTCTCCCCACAGAAATCTCTCTAATCTTTCTCTCTCAAAACATCAAAACAGACCACCTGAAACTCACATCAGAGAATGAAGCAATGGAATCATCATAGATAAAGATGGTTTCCAATTAGTTCAATCAAGATCATAAAAGAAACGACAACCCTATAAACCTGGCTATCAGAGAAATCTGAGGGATAATTTCACTGAAAGGAAGATGACAGATGGTCAGAATTCAACCACCCATCCTCTGGATACGAGAAATCAATCGAATCAACCACGGAAACCCACCAGTTTTTCTCTAAATAAAGCACAGGGGAAAAAATCTTGGGCTGAAATCGTTTCTGAGCAATCTAAAGAACCGAATGATGATGAATGCAATCTTGAAACCATCGCTCCCATCACAATCAATAGCAAGAAATATGGTTTGATAAATGAATCAATATGCAAAAGAGCTATTGATTGCTGGAGCAATTCGGTTTTGGTTTATGTTGTTGGAACCAAACCATATTATATGTTTTTCAAAGCATATATCCAACGTGTATGGAAACCTGTTGGAGATTTTGAAATCTTTACCAGAGAAAATGGGTTCTTTATTGTTAAATTCAAAGAAGTTCAAGATTGCAATTCAATCATTCAGAATGGCCCATACTTCTATAATGGAAAGCTCATCATAATGAGAAGATGGTCCGAATCCCTGAAATTGGATAGGGATCTCCTCAGTACGATGCCGATATGGGTTAAATTACCCAATGTCAATCTCAAATTATGGGATCGTGAAGCGTTCAGTGTAATGGCCAGCATTATCGAAAAACCCATAAAGATGGATGCAGCTACAACCTTGAAAACGAGATTGAATTACGTTCGTCTTCTGGTGGAGGTATCTGCTAATGATGAACTTCCTCAAGAAATAAATCTCACATTATACAATGGGGAAAACATCACACAAAAAATTGAATATGAATGGATACCACCTAAGTGCAGCATCTGTAAATGCTTTGGGCACATTAGAGAACAATGTGTTTCAGTTCAAAGGTGGATACCCAGAGCTCACAATCAAAACAAGGAAATGGTCATTGATCAAGAAAACGATTCAGATACAATATTTCAAGAAGTGCATCATAATGAAGAGACAATAAAGGAATCAAGAACTCAAAAGAATAATGATCGAATCAACCAGAAAGGTATCATCTTCCATCAAGAAATAGAATCTAAATCGCTCACTGATCAAGATGACCAGATCATTGCTTCGGAAGTTCATCATTCTGACAGCATAAAAGAAAATTCAAAAGATAGTTCGCAGCGCAACTCTAAAGAGGGTATCAGTAATAAAGAGGTCTTTAACTCTGAAATCCCCCACATTTCAGAGTTATGTTTAATTACAAATAATCATGATACTGATACAAATAATATCCTGCATTCGAGTTCCAACCAGAGTCCAGAATACATCATGGAGAGTGAACCTCCATCAGAAATTGCTGCAAAAGTTGAGGACAATGTTGGCATCCACTCAACCTTGCCTTGCAATGCTGAGGAGTTTGACATCTCTCGCATTCAAATCCCTGAAAGTTACATTGCATCAACATCTGATAATGTTATGAAGGAACCTGATAAGCAATTCGATATTTCAGATTTACATATTCCCAAAACTAAAGCTATTGGCAAATACAAGAATGCTAATAAAGAGAAGAAAGCTTTTGGACAAAAATACATATCAACCAATCCAGACTGGAATGAAATGACCACAAGGCTTAAAGTTAAGAGCTCAGAGAAAAAGAAAAAGGGTAAGGGTAGCAGTGTATCAGGTTCAATCTGAAACCCTGTTTACTTATTTCATTTTATCTTTTCATAATTATTTCTATTATGTCAATCATGGCTTGGAATGTTAGGGGTATGAATTCCCCTGCTAAACAAACTGACATTTTAAATATGGTTAGAATTCACAATCCATCTGTTGTTGCCCTTATTGAAAACAAAATGGATAATTCTAATATTGAAAAATTCTGTTTTAAACTTCCCAGTAACTGGAAATCCATTAACAACAATGACTGTGGCAGCAAAGGTAGAATCCTAGTTGTTTGGGACTCTAACATTTGGAATTTAGTTAATTTCAATAAGGATTTACAATTTATTGATTGCAATTTTGAAAATGTTGGTGGTTTCTTCTTACAAATTACCAATATATATGGTAGCAATTTTGAAATTGAAAGAAACAGTTTATGGTATAGATTAAAAGCTCTTAGTCAAAGCTGTGATTCACCTTGGATTATTTTAGGTGATTTTAATACTGTTTTTCATGTTAATGAAAAATTTGGTGGCAATAAAGTCCCCCACAGTAAGCTTGATAAAATTAATAAATTTTTACTTGAATCTGGGCTCATTGAACCTAACATGATTGGCAATAAGTACACTTGGAAATCTGGAAAGGAGAAAAATATTCACTGTAAGCTTGATAGAATATTAATTAATGAAAATTTTTGTAACACTTTTCCAAATTTCTGTTGTTACTCTATTGAGCAAAACACAAGTGATCATACCCCTTTACTAGTAAACTTCTTTCAAAATCATACTAATAATAACAATATTAAAGCCACTCCTTTCAGATTTAAAAATGGTTGGGTCCTTAACAATGATTATAATGATATTATTAAAGAGTGTTTTACTTTTTCAAATAATGGTTCTTATCAGTTTCAGTTTAATATGTTTCTTAAAAATACTAAAAATAAAATTAAAAACTGGAACAAGGATAACTTTGGTAAGAATAACTGTTTAAATAAATTAAGAGAAGAAGGGAAATATTTACAAAAGCTTGCTGATGATAACCCAGACAATACTGATATTATAGATAAATTCTTTTCTAACCAAGCTAAGCTTTCTCAAGAACTTTATATAAACACTATCAATTTCAAACAAAAAACTAAAGTAGATTGGCTTACTATGGGAGATGATTGCACCAAATTTTTTCATGCTAAAATGAGTTGCAGGAAGCATATCAATAATATAGGTAAAATTATCAACAGCAAAGGTGAATGCATCAATGAATTTGATAAGATTGTCAATGAAGCTATTAACTACTACACACAGTTATATTTCTCTGACTCTAATAAAACTAATTTTCCCAATATTGTGTGTAAGAATGTGTTAAATGATAATGCTGCTGACATCTTATTAGCTCCTGCTAGTATTGATGAAATCAAAGCTATTATTTTTAATGCTGGTGACAACAAAAGTCCTGGTCCGGATGGTTTCAATGCTAAATTTTTCAAAACTCATTGGAAAATATCAAAGATCATATCTCTAAAGTTGTTAATGAATTTTTGAATAAAGGTAAATTGCTTAAAAGCTTTAATCATACTTTTATTACCTTAATTCCTAAAAACAAAAATCCAACTTGTATAGAAGATTACAGACCTATATCCTGTTGCAATTTTGTTTACAAAATTATTGCTACTATTCTGAGCAACAGAATAAAATTATTTCTCCCCTTTTTAATCTCTGAAAATCAATGTGCTTATATACCTGGCAGATTAATATATGAAAATTCATTGCTTGCACATGAAATGGTCAGAAATTTTAATAATACAAAAGGGGATAAAATGTGTCTTAAAGTTGATCTCCAAAAAGCATATGACAAAGTTAACAGAAAATTCATAATTCATATCATGGAATGCATGAATTTTCCTGCCAAATTTTGTAGGCTAATTTTTGAATGCATTAGTACTCCTACCTTCTCAATATTATTTCAAGGCAAACCTGAGGGTTTTATCAACAGCAACAGAGGTATCAGACAGGGAGACCCTCTCTCTCCTTATCTTTTACATTAGCAATGGAATACTTTTCTATTCTCATTGATATTGAAACTATCAAAAACAATATTTCTCCAATAAATAGAGTGCAACCATGTATTACTCACCTGATCTATGCTGATGATCTTATGTTGTTCTCTAAAGCTAACAAAGATAATGCAGAGACTATTAGTCAGATTTTTGATAATATGTATGAAAATGCTAGTCTTAAAATCAATGAATTTAAAACAAAGGCATATTTCAGCAAATATTGCAGATGCAAAAAAGAGGTTCTGGATGTTCTTAAAGTAAGTGAAGGTAATCTTCCTAATAAATACTTAGGCCTTCCTCTATCTGCTAATCAAATTAAAGATATTGATTGTTCCTATCTTATTGATAAAATTCAAAGTAGAATGGAAACTTGGTCATGCAAGCTTCTATCTATTGCTGGTAGAATTGAGTTAATTAAAACTGTCATCTATGCCATTATTCTTTACTGGTTTCAAACTCATCATATTCCTATTGCTACAATTAAAAATATTGAAAGCAGATGTGCTGAATTTCTTTGGAGGGGTAAATATCATAAAATCAGTTGGGATAAAGTTTTCAGCCCCAAAAATGAAGGTGGGCTTGGTATCAGAAATCTTAATGATCTCAATTTAACTTGTCAACTAAAATTTTTTTGAAAATTTATAAGTGGTGATTCTTTATGGACAAAATGGATGACTTGCAAATATCTTAAAAATAAAAATTTCTGGACTACTATACCAAATAATAATCAATCCAATGCTTGGAATCAAATTTTAAAATGCAGAGCTTTAGGAAAATCTTTAATTCAAAGAAATTTTAAAACTGGTCATGAAACAAGTCTCTGGTTTGACCCTTGGTTTCAAAATGACTCTTTTATCAATAAAGTTGGCTGGGATAACCTTGCTATTTGTGGTGAAGCTAATGCCAGTGTTAACATCATTATTAGAAATAATCAATGGCATCCTCAGCTTCATCCAATCACAAATCCTCATAAAAATTCTATTATTAATATCCTCTTAGATCAAGATGCTGAAAGTGATTATTGGGAATGGTTAGCTAGCAGTAACGGTAAGTTTTCTTTCAAAAAAACTTGGGAGCATATTAGAAGCAAGCAGCCTACTGTAGAATGGTACAATTGCATCTGGAACAGGGTAAATAATCCGAAGATGGCAATTTGCACATACTTTGCTATTAAAAATAGATTGCCAACTTTGGGTTTAATCAATAAATGGGTTAGAATACCTCACTCTGTTCCTTATGCAATTTATCGAATGAGACGGTGACTCATTTATTTTTTGAATGCAGCTACAGTTATTATATTTGGAGTCAAATCAAATCTAAGTTGAAGATGAACAATTCAAACAGCATGGATCTTAATCAAATTATCAAAGATATTAACAATCATTTCAGAAGTAAAGCACTTAAAAGGGATCTAGCGCATGTTCTTTTAACTACAGCAGTTTATCATTTATGCAAAGAAAGGAACAACCGCACTCATAACAAAGTAAAGCTATCTAAAGAGCAAAGATGGAACATTATCGATAATGATAGTAAAATCATTCTGCAGAAATCTAATAAAAAGATCAGAAATCAGACCAAATTCGACTTCCTTTCGGATTATTGGAGCAAAGAGGCTGGCAGCAAGTATATAGAATATTATCTTCATTACCCAAAGACTTATCAAGCTGATCAGAGTACTCATCAGCATTTCAATCAAGCCAACTTTGAGCCTCGTACCAGCAAGTGCTCAAATAATGGCGCTCATAGCTGCAAATCTACATATCTGGGTTGCGTTAACACCAAATCTATAGATCTCAGCCACACAACGCTCAACGGTGTCACGAGAAACCATTTCAACTCAAATAATGCTGATTGCAGCATGAGAAACAAATTTAACCAGAGTTTCTCTTACTGGGAGAGGGGCGAGAGTAGTAGAAGTAAGGAGACGAAGAAGATCTAATTTTGTTTTCTGTATTCATTGTCGCCATTTTTGGTAAGTAGGGTTGAGAGCTTTGTCGGCTGTGTTTTGTGTTGTCTTTAGGGTTTTCTTTGTATTTTTTTTGTGGTTCGGGTATTGTTGTTGTTACCCGGTTGCGTGTTGGGCTGGGCCCTTTTACCATTTTCAAAAAAAAGTAGGATTTCACAAGAAAACATCGACACGGTTGATATGTTATATATCCTACTAATCTGGTGGAAAACAACATTGAAAGTAGCTAGAGCAAGAACTAGACTGCATATATGGCATTTGTTAGGAAACAGAGAGTATGTAGCCTGCATATGGTTACTATATATACACATGTATTAATACTTACATATATAGCCCACAAGAAAATACCTAATGAATGTGTCACCGTATAGTCATATCCTATTTTTTGCTATGACGCTCTTAAGTTTATATTTAGCACAGTCCTATGATTATGTTCCTCCTGTGTTATGCAGCAATGATAAGTACGACGACTGGACATTCTATGATCATAATTTAAGATATGTCAAAGGAGAACTCTCCAAAGGTTCAGTTACAGCAATAGCTAAAGATCCAGATGTGTATGGATCGTACAGGTAGAAAAGTAGAATGTACCTACCTCAAAAAGGTGGAATATAAATAAAATTTTAAGATACATACATTATTACTTTAATGCAAAAGTACATAAGATTTAAATGCAAAACTACACCAATATAATAAAACTGAAGTACCTATATAATTATATGAGAAAGCAAATATTGTGTAAATTATAGTAGATGCATAGTATTATGACGATTAATAGAGCTCTCCTACAAATAAGAACGAACACATAGCAGGCAATTGCATATAAGTGTCTCACTGGAAGTAAAGCACAAGTAAACAAATTGACAAAAAATGGTTATGATGCCACAATGAACACCACTTATACTTATGACTTGTAAGCATAATAATTTTTCTACTAGACTCATCCTCTATGCATACTTACTCCAACGAGGCCTCAGCAAATCGTAGTAGCAATATATACAAATATGGTGATTTATAAAGCTTTCAAAATAGGATTCAAATCGTAATCATTGATTTCAAACTTCAAATCGAAACATGATTTAAATTGCAAATCATAGATTCGAAAGGTCGATATTTCAAGGTTTATACATACTTCGAAATTAATTTCGATGTTTGAACTTATACATCGAAACCTAAAATTTCTTCTCGAATTCCAATTTTATTTCCGTTTAGTAAACACTAGAATTGAAATTGCGAATCTAAACAAGTACACTGAACATGTTAATATAAACTGAATGAACATTCTTAATTGCGATTTTAACAGGGTTTTACATCGAATGTAAATCAAATTGTAAGAGAGATGTTCAATTTGAAACGAGATTCAAATCGATAGATTGCGACATTTTTGGCAACATTTATACAACCATAATCTAGAACGCGTAAAAGGTCAGTTTATGTTAGGTCATACTAGCATCCGCTATCGATCCTGGCATTCATGGTTCTACAACATTCAGTTTTGGAAATGATGTCCTCCATTAGAGAATGCATGTCCAAATGCTAATTAAAGGTGCACAGTTTACTACTACAGCCGGTGCCTGTCTTGGTTATGATCAAAGTTGATTACAGTTTAATGAACTTGTGTTGTATACGTCCATTTAATTCTTAATTGGGTTTTTAGTTTATCTGTTTATTTATATTTTATAGTATATTCTTGTGGATGTAACATTAATAATAATGCCATAATGTAAATAAAGAAGTTAAATATTATATTTCTACATAACCTGAAATCATACATTAACTATTACCCTATCAAATCCTCCAGTAAAAAAAAGAATAATAGATGTGCTGGTACCAAACTGCTTGATATGAAAGAAAAATAGAAGTTTATCATTTCAGATGTCAAAGAATTGGATACTTGCTCCGGTTGAAACCAAAGCAGCATATCAACCCGTATAAGAAGGGCCGCTAAGCCTAAAATCCATGAATGAACCATTGCTCTGGTTTTCAACAAATATCTGAAATTGAGTGGCTTTTAAGTAAATGAAGATAACAAACAGTCTAAACTCATAAGGCGTTGTCCATTAACAGAACAAGTGTAAAAACACTGCATGTGGTTGTAACTCAACACCTACAAGAAAAGCCAAAATCTGTAAATGTCAATGTGGATGTTATGCTAATAGTATGAACTCAAACAACATAATGCAATATCATACAGACATCCAAATATATTATGGGATACATTGAACACATAGAATCAGGATTCACGTATCACTAGATTCTTCCTGGCAGCAAAAACTCAGATATAAACACAACACACCACCCTAGTAATTACAAGAAATTGACCGCATATGCCTCGTTATGAACCAAAAGAATATCTGGCCTGCAGTCTATTGCCAATATAACACCACCAATCCAGCTATTATAACCCATACTAATAACTCATACCTTCCATCATGATACGATTCCTGCTTACTACAGCAGTTCTTCTGAATTTGCTACCAACGCCTACACACTCGTACCTTAGTATAGCAATTGAGTTATGCAGCCCTATGAAATATACAAATGGTGATCCATACGACCGTAATCTAAACTACGTGAAGTCCCAGCTTATGACGTATACTAATAAAATATCCGCACATGGCCCAAATGTCTATGGCCTTATGGAATGCAATCTGGGATTCAATCCGTGTTGTGCTTTTGCTGTTGAAATGGTACACACGTTGGAGCGTGACTGCCCGAACTCTATGGGTGCACAACTTAATACTACTGATGGCTTGTCTCTCCGTTATGAATATTACAAATTTTATCCAGATTGATCGCAGCATATGTGTGCTGTTTAAGCTGTAATTACCGATATGAATCTACTTGGTTTGCTAATAAAGACATATAATGCAGTTATATGGTTTAATATGTGCAACTAATTGAACTGTCATTGCAATCAAGGAATATTATATGAAAGGTTTGGCCTTTGTATTCCTTTGATTCCTAGTACAGCAATATTAGTAAATAAGTGTTTATGAATGAGGATTCAATACAATCTATTATAACTAAGAATGGCACGAATTAAAATTTCAAAAAAAGTAAAATAAGATATACACATGGGAACTCACTTAACTTTCTCAATTAGAAACTATTCAGCTGAGCAAAGCAATGTCTAAAAGATGAGTAGTGAATAACATTTGTGCAAATGCTAAACAAACTTGTAGCACAAAAGCACACAAGTTCATGTGTTACTTTCACAGAAGTAAGTATGTGTTGTGGGGTGTACCCATAATTGACATTTTTGGTAAGGAGTGTTAAAAAGAAAAGAAAACGAAAAAGAAGAAGAAATGCGGGATGTATCTGGTACGAAACGTTCCATTTTTATTTTCAATAAGACACTGTACAAATAGTGGTTATTATACCGTTAATTCTGGTAACTCAAATTTTAATTCAACCCGACTATTTACTAACCAGCCTCCAAAAATTGAAAAAGTATGTAAACCAGAAAAATAACTCAATGGTCCTCTATTATTTTCAGAACTACCATTCTAATCATGCAAAACGTGAAAAATTGATTTGTTATCCATTGATTTAGAAACTTAGTAACGAAAAATAGAATTTTTTTTTAAAGTCTATGAACCCAAAAAATAATTTAGTAGTTATAAATTGAATTTTTTTTCATTGATTTGAAAATCCAATTCATATTTTCTTCAAAACTAAAACGATTAAAAAAGTACGCAGCTTCCTTAGGGCATTTAAGTCTTTAAAATTTTATTTATTTTGAGGGAGAGGGGGTATGTAAGGACCAGTAAATTTTAATGATTTTATAATGTAGTTAATTGAATTTTTTCATGAAATTAAATTATAAAATTTTGCAACGGAAATTGAATATTTGGAATACGTCTATTTTAACATAGCAACTGATAAATTTTTATTGAAAAATATGAAAGAAATTCCGTTGTGTGATTTTCAATTTAAATCAGTTAATATTTGATGGTAATAAGATAGTCCGAAATCTAAATATTTTTATACAATAAAAATGTAAATCATTTTCTGAGTGAGTCGTCATATTTCGTTTCGTCGAATTTGGATTGCTTTGACGCCGCTTATCTTATTTTCGGCGTTTTAGCAGTATTTTCGGCAGCGAAAAATCGACTTATCATAGGATAGTCATATTTCTGATATCTGTGTAACATTCTGTTCGTCTTATCTTGCTGATCTTCTAATATATTCACTTTTGCATATCAGTGTCCGGTACGGGACGAAACCGGAAAAAGGTCAGCCGTATCGGTACCTATTTAAGTTAATTTGTTTTTCCACGACGATTCAATTATCTACTGTATAACTCAATATCCATTTGTTATTAATACTTTCTGAAATTTAACACGTAACCTTCGCTGTTTCCGTCAATTCACTTTTTGACTTTCTTTGTCCCTGGTTTGATTTTTATATCAGTTCGTTGATACTTTTATCTCCTTTCTTCTTGGATATGTTTTATTTTGAGAAAATATAATGTAATATATAATTTATTATTATATAATCTGAAACCCACTTTCACCTTTCATCGCATTCCTTTCCTCCTCCCTGCATGTCCTCGTTTCCAATCCCAGAGCCACACCTCTTCGCCCACTTCACCGAGCACCAAAGATCCAAACCCCAAATTCCCTTCCATCTGACTCACGCGTCCCGACAGCAGCCTCACCCCACTGCCGATCACGCCTTGTCTCACTACCACTTGTTCGCCATAGCAGCTTCCGCTTTCCACTTCTCCCCACTGCCGTGCCTAGCCTACCCACGCCATCCACTTGCTGACCAACCTGCCACATCATCCGGCCCCAAGCACCGCTTCTCCCATTGCCGGTTTTGGACCCACCTTTGAAAAACTCCTCTCCGCCGTCTGCCTGGTTCGCCGCTACACCCTTCCCAATCACCGCAGCCACCTGCCGAACCACCTCCGTCCATCATAGATCCCGGCCATGGCCGACAACCACAGCCTGCCCCTTGCTTGTTCCTCCCCTGGCCATGCTCAAACCCTACCACGTGATATCCTACCCCATCTAGGTCCACCTCTTCACTCATCTCGCTTGCCATGGCCATGTTGGAGGCTTCCTTTGCCTTGCGCCTGTAGCTCGCAGAACCCAGATCGCCTACAAACTTCATCTCTCCTCTTTTTCTTATATAGGTATGCATGCTAGCTTTTGCAAATATATGTAAGTTGTTTTGCCTGCTCATTTTTTTTTTCAATTCCATTTTGCTTTTCTAATGGGTATAGTTTATGTTGCATATCAGAGAAGAAATATAAAGTTTATATATATGCATTATATACAGAGGTTTTGGTAAAAAAGATTAAATATTTGACGCAGCGGAAAACCACAAATTGTCACCAAATGATGCACAGCAAACAAACGACGATGGAACGATAAAAAAATGAATCAATGGATTGATAATACCCAAGATAAATGCCAAATCCGTTGATCTCGCGAGATACCGGATTCTAGCTATTTTTAACACGTTGATCGCGCACGATACCGTATTAGAAGATCTACGATTCTTCGACGTTGATCTCGCGCACGAGATTCCATGAACCGACTTCAAAATCGTTGATTCGAGCGCACTCGAATAACCGAAGATGGAGAAAGGAGATAACACTCAACTTCCAATTTTAAAGAGGCATAAAACACTCAAACAAAAGTTTATTCAAAATCAACAGCCTTTGCAAGTGACACCACAGACGTATTTATAGAAGATTACAATTCACACAACTCAACACAGCCAACCTAACTCACGGCCGACCTAAGAACAAACGACTTAACCCATACAACACGATCTTCGATCTAACAGTTACAACACACACGACCTACGATTCAAAAAACAACACACGACCTATGTACAACACATAAGCGACTTAAGAAAAATTACAACATTACACGACTTAACTTCAGCGACATAAGATATAGCATAAAGTGAGCGACCTAAGATTTCAGCAAACTTAAGCGACTTATAAGAATTGAGCGGCATCAGATCTGGATGACCTAAGAAACCTCAGCGACCTAAACATGGAGCGACTTAAGGAATCCATCATCACATGCGACTTAACTGGAACGACGTAACATACACCAGCGACCTAACACTTTAGGTCGTAGCTCATTATGATAGCACGCAGGTGGTTCCATAAAACTTGCAGGGTCGCTAGGGCGACTTATCAACTCGTTAGGTCGCTGGAGCGACTTACCCTCGTGTGCATCATTCACTAGGTTGCTTGAGCGACTAAGGGACTCGCTAGGTCGCTGGCGACTTAAGACACGCGACCTAAGGAAAAGCGGCTTATGTAGTTGAGCCGCTGGCGACTTCATATAACTTGCGAACGACCTACGGTTGAAAACATGGTGTGCTGCATCATCCTCCCCTGATTGCAAAGAATTCGTCCTCGAATTCACACTTTCCTCTCCCTCGACAAGCTTGTGCTCATGATACGGAATCAAATGTTCGACGTTGAAAACGTCAGCAGTATGAATATGATCCGACAATTGCAACTGATATGCATTCTCATTAATCTTCTTCACAATCTCCAAAGGACCAATTTTCCTAGCAGCTAGCTTGTTGTAAGTTCCAACAGAAAATCGATCCTTGGTCAACACTGCATATACAAAATCACCCTCTTTGAAGTCCATACTCCTTCGCTTCTTATCTGCCAGTTTCTTATACTTCTCATTTGACTTAAGCAATCGTTCATGAACAATCCTGTGACATTCCTGCAACTCATTCACAAAATCACAAGCTCGTTTAACAACCCCTTTCTGATATGGAACTATCGACAAATCCAATGATCCCTTCGGAATTGCTGAATATACTACTTGAAATGGACTGAATCCAGTACTTCGATTAACAACATGATTATATGTGAATTCTGCCTGACACAACTTCACATCCCAGCTCTTCAAATTATCCTTCACAAGACATCTCAACAAGTTTCCTAAAGATTTGTTCACCACTTCCGTTTGCCCATCCGTTTGTGGATGATAGGAGCTACTAAAATTCAGCTTAGTCCCAACCATCTTCCACAGATTCAACCAAAAATGACTTAGAAATCGTGTATCCCGGTCAGAAACAATGGTCTCAGGTAGCCCATGTAGTCAAGAAACCTCTTTAAAGAACAATTGAGCTACACGGACTGCATCGGCGGTCTTTTTACAAGCTATGAAATGTGCCATCTTCAAAAATCTATCCACCACAACATATATAGAATCATTTCCTCGTTGATTTCTTGGCAAACCCAAAATAAAGTCCATGCTAATATCAACCCATGGTCTAGTAGGCACGGGCAATGACATATACAATCCTGCATTCGTAGCTGTCTCTTTGGAAACTTGACATATGTGTCATCTCTGCACAAATCTTTCAACTTCTTTTCTCATGGAAGGCCAAAAATATGATTGACAAATCAACTACAAGGTAAGATCTCTTCCCACATGACCTTCTTCATGCAATTCCTTCACAATCTTCATTCGCAAACTGCACTCTGGTATACACAACCGATTTCCTTTGAATAGAAAATAATCTATCAACACATACTCATCTGTCTTCCCTTTTTCGACTTCATCTATAATCTTAGCAAAGTAAGGATCTTCAACAAACAATTCTAGAAATACTTCAAAACCCGTCACTTCAACTCTCATCGTAGTCAACAAATGATTTCTTCTACTCAATGCATCTGCTACCCGATTTGTAACTCCCGACTTATGCTTTACAATAAATGTGAACTGTTGCAAGTATGCGATCCATGAAGCATGCCTGGCTGCAATCTTATCATGTCCCTGCAAATGCTTCAACGCTTCGTGGTCCGTATATAACACAAACTCTTTATGAAACAAATAATGTCTCCAATGCTTTATGGCTTGGACAATAGCATAGAACTCCAAGTCATAGGTACTGTATCTTGTCTTGGCTCCAGAAAGTTTCTCGCTAAAATAAGCAATTGGATGCCCCCTTTAACTTAACACTCCTCCAATTCTAACTTTAGATGCATCAGTATCCAACTCAAAGAGTAACTGAAAGTCCGGATATCTAAGAATCGGTGTCGTAGTCAAAAGTGTCTTGGTTCGTTGGAAAGCAGAATCAGCCTCTTCGGTCCACACAAATTGCTTTCCTTTCATACAGTCTTTCACCGGTGCCATCACGCTATTGAAATAAGGAATAAACCTTCGGTAGAATGATGCTAACCCATGGAAACTTCTCACTTCAGTTATAGTCCTAGGTTGTGGCCAATACTTGATTGCTTCAACTTTACCCTGATCCACATGGATGCCTTCCTTGGACAACATATGCCCCAAGAACAAAACACTGTGTGTCATGAATATGCACTTCTTTATTGTCGCGTAAAATTGCTCCTGACGAAGTATCATCAACACTTCCCGCAAGTGTTGTAGATGTTCTTCTGCGCTTCCACCGTATATCAATATATCATCAAAGTATACCACTACAAACTTTCCAATAAATGGTCGAAAGATCTGATTCATCACTCGCATAAAAGTACTAGGTGCATTCGAAAGACCAAATGACATGACCAGCCATTCAAACAACCCCTCCCGTGTCCTGAAGGCTGTCTTCCATTCATCTCCTGGTCGAATTCGAATCTGATGATACCCACTCTTCAGATCAATCTTTGAAAAGATAGCAGCTCCGTTCAACTGATCTAACAAGTCATCCAATCTCGGCATTGAAAATCTATACCTCACTGTAATCTTGTTTAGTACTCGACTATCTGTACACATTCTCCATGTTCCATCCTTCTTTGGCACTAACAAAGCTAGTACTGCACAAGGACTTAAACTTTCTTGTACGCGCCCTTGTTCAAGTAACTCCTCCACCTGTCTTCTCAACTCCTCGTGCTCCTTTGGACTCATTCTATAATGTGGTCTATGCGGTAACAAAGCTCCCGAAACAAGATCAATCTGGTCTTGTATGTCTCTCAACGGTGGTAACTCTTTCGGTAATTCATCAGGAAATACATCTTCAAATTCCTTCAATACTGGCTTAACTTCCTCAGGAACTTCAACCGTTTCACTACTTTCACGTCCAATCAACAAAAATACTTTAGGTCCATCCTCTACTTCTTTGACAAACTCCTTCAAAGATAACAGAGTCTTTAGTTCTTCGATTTCCTCCAACTTGCTTTCACTTTGTTGCCGCTTTTTAGGAACTAAAGTGATTCTAGTGCCCTCGAACATGAAACTATAGCAGTTGGTCCTTCCATCGTGTTGCACAGCTCTATCGAATTGCCAAGGTCACCCCAACAACAAATGACATACGTCCATATCTACCACGTCACACCAAATTTCATCCTTATACTTTTTTCCAATGGAAAAAGTTACACAAGCTCGTCGACTAACTTTCACCTCCCCACCTTTCCTCAACCAAGCTAATTTGTAGGGTTTGGGATGATTCTCTGTCTTTAATGCTAAATTCTTTACAGCTTCTGTAGAAATGATGTTATCACAACTTCCTACATCGAAAACAAACTTACAAACCCTTCCCAAAATAGTGCACGTCAACTGAAAAATGTTGCTCCTCAACCAGCTAGTCTCTTCTTCCTGCTTTGGCGTCAAGCAAGATCTCCTCATCATTAAAGAATATCCCTCGTCTCCCGCCAATAATTCTTCTTCCTCCTCAACTTGTGGTGAATTGGAACATTCTATTTGTGCATCCTCATCCTCAGCAACCATCGCTCGCTTCTTAGTCTTCGGACATTCATTGCTCTTATGACCAACCTCCTGACAGTTATAACACTTGAAGTTGTTGTTGACCTTGGTCTTAGCAACTTCGTTGACAACCGGTTTACTAACAGCCTTGGAAATATTAGTATTGCTACTAGCACCTTTCACCTGATTGATCGAATTTGTAAACGCACCACCTCCTCTTCTACCTTGCTTCTCCCAAGCTAGAGCCTTCTGGTGTGCTTCAGCAACGGATCTTGGATCAAACATATTCACCATATCCTGAATTTGCATTCTCAATCCTCCAACAAATCTAGCTGTCAACTGTTCCTCCATCTCCATGATATCGTTTCTAGCAATCAGTTGATAAAACTCATCTGCATAATCATTTAACGACTTTGTCCCTTGTCTCAAATTCTGTAAGCGTTGATACATAAGAGACTTGTAATTATAAGGCAAGAAAGTAGCCTTCATCAACTTCTTCATCTTTTCCCATGAAACAATCTTCGACTTTCCCATTCTTTCCCATGTAAGTTTAGTTTGTTGCCACCATGCCATAGCTTTTCCCCTCAATCGTGTAGCAACCAACTTAACTTTACGATGTTCGGGTACTTCCTTGAAGTCAAAAATTTCTTCAACATTTGATAACCAATCCAGAAACTCTTCCGCTATCATTCCTCCTTTGAATTCTGGAATCTCTGTTTTCATCCCCGACTCCCATCGACGATCATCTTCTACATTCCGGTATTGACTTCGTACTTGGTCTCGATCTCGATAATGAATAATACCTCTATCACCATCTTCATCATAATCAAATGTACTTCGATATCTATCCCGTCCATCTACATCTCCACGATCATGCATGGTCCTTCCACCCTGTCTTTCAATATCACGATATGATTCATTTTCAAACCCCCGTGGAGTTCTTCTCTCTTAATTTTTGTACTCATGGTGTTCTCATCTCATTGAAACCGATGATTCTCTTCTTTCTCAACAAGATTGTGATGACACCCTCCTCGCTTCTGAAACCGATGGCGAAACCCTGTTTCCTCCATGGTTCGAGATTGGTGACCTTCTCCTTTGACTTTGATTCATGTCAATCATCAATTTCTCTAACTTTCCAATACCTTCATCGAACTTTTCATTGATACGTTGTTCCATTTGCTCAGCTTCTTGTCTTCTATACACATCTTCAATATTTTGAAATCGATTAACACGTCTCGGCGGCATGATCATCAACAAACTCCAAACTAACTTTAAATCTCGGCTTGAACTTAACTCCAACTCTCGGCCTTGATCTACAAAAGTGATGCACGCCTCCAACTTATAGCTCGGATCTAACTTTAACTCTTCCTCTTGGCTCCACAGGCTCGGCTTAGCTATGATTGGCTAAGTTTAAGCTCTGATACCAAACTCGATGCAGCGGATAACCACAAATTGTCACCAAATGATGCATAGCGAACAAACGACGATGGAACGATACAAAGATGAATCGATGGATTGATAATACCCAAGATAAATGCCCAAATCCGTTGATCTCGCGAGATACCGGATTCTAGCTATCTTTAGCACGCTGTTCGCGCACGATATCGTGTTAGAAGATCTACGATTCTTCGACGTTGATCTCGCGCACGAGATTCCGTGAACCGACTTCAAAATCGTTGATTCAAGCGCACTCGAATAACCGAAGATGGAGAAAGGAGATAACACTCAACTTCCAATTTTAAAGAGGCACAAAGCACTCAAATAAAAGTTTATTCAAAATAAAAAACCTTTACAAGTGACACCACGCACGTATTTATAGAAGATTACAATTCACACAACTCAACACGGCCGACCTAAGAACAAATGACTTAACCCATACAACACGATCTTCGGTTTAACAGTTACAACACACGCGACCTACGATTCAACAAACAACACACGACCTGTACAACACATAAGCAACTTAAGAAAAATTACAACATTACGCGACTTAACTTCAGCGACATAAGAGATAGCATAAGGTGAGCGACTTAAGAGCTTCGGCAAACTTGAGCGACTTATAAGAATTGAGCGGCATCAGATCTGGACGACCTAAGAAACCTCAACGACCTAAACATAGAGCGACTTAAGGAATCCATCAACACATGCGACTTAACTGGAACGACGTAACATACACAAGCGACCTAACACTTTAGGTCGTAGCTCGTTATGATAGCACGCAGGTGGTTCCAAAAAACTTGCAGGGTCGCTAGGGCGACTTATCAACTCGTTAGGTCGCTGGAGCGACTTACCCTCGTGTGCGTCATTCACCAGGTCGCTTGAGTGACTAAGTGACTCGCTAGGTCGCTGGCGACTTAAGACACGCGACCTAAGGAAAAGCGACTTATGTAGTTGAGTCGCTGGCGACTTCATATAACTTGCGAATGACCTACGGCTGAAAACATGATGCGCTGCATCAATATTGATTTTAAATTATTATTTATATGCATGGGTTATATATGTACGTTGCGGGAGAACTATGTTTTCATATAACACGTGTGTGTCTATATATATATATATATATATATATATATATATATAGAGGATTTATAATTGAAAGGTACACGTGTACAAAGTTGTATTAGCATACATATTGAGTTTATATATATTGGGTGAAGTGTAAATTTCCTGCAGATTCAGTACATATGACAGTAGTGTATATATTAGTATACATATGATATATTAGTTTTAAGAAATGATTTCATTTATTGTAAATATATATATATATATATTAAATATATGTGTTAAATTTAAAAATGATCTTGAATATATATAGATTTTGATTTTGATATATATATATATATATATATGTTTAAATTTAATATTGATTTTCAAATATATATATATATATATATAAAGATTTTATTTTTAATATGTGTTTAAATTTTAGTCTTTAAAATATATAGCTATATATATATTTGTTTCATCAATCTCCGGTCCTTCTTGATTTACTTTCACAATATCGTATTTGTCGCAGCAATTCCCAACTTTCGCTGTCCCGCCAGTTCTTGCCGATGATTAACATTCTTACATTTAGTAAATTTAATTCACATGAAATAACGATTGAAATATGCTGTTAAATTTGAGTTGTTAGTTATTTAATTGTTAAGTAGATATGTCATTATCTATAATTGTTCACCTATGATATATGACACCATATCCTGTTGTATATGTATTATATTTAATTTATTACTGATGATATATGCCTATTGGTGATATGTTATATTATTGTCATATCTGTTCTCACTCTGCGAGTTCTCTTTAGTTTAAATTCCCTATGGGTCGAAATGATACACACCCGAACGATATTATAGATTATGGGAAAATCGTTATGGATTGAAATGATAAACTCAAATGATTTTTCATTTAATTCAAATTTTGGGATTGCGGGTTGAAATGATATATACCCGTAAATATTAAGTTTAAATTGCGGACTGAAATGATAAATATCCGTATCACTTGACCATAGGATAGAAAATTATATACGGACACTGTTGGTCTATTTTGGAAAAATGATTGCCAAAGTTTGAAAGGAAATATATGGGTTTTATAAATATTTATTTTTAAAATATAATATATAAATGATATTTTATGTATGAAAAATATAGATTTTAAAATAATATGTTTTGGAAATTTTAATTTATAGGTTAGTCTTGAAAATATAAATTTTAAGATTTTACTTATAATTTTATCATTTTAAAAATATATAAAATAGATTTGATATAAAAAAAATTAATAATAAGATTTAATAAAATTTGTTTTAATTAGTATATAATATTTTTAGGTATTTATTTAAATTTTATATTTAAAAATAGATTTTGTAATAACTGAAATAAATTAAGGTTGGGAAGATAAATTGAAATTGATTTGCAATTGTGTTTATTTAAGATTTATACTTAAATAAATTGACGTGAAACTTATTGAATTTGAGATTTTAAAGTTATGATTTTATAACTTGATTTTTGATTAAAGGCGATTAAATGAATATTTTCAAATTTAAATAAATTTTTTTTGGCAAGGCCAACCGGTTTTATAGTGGACCATCCACTTTTTATTACGAACGTAATAAAAACATGAAATACAGGAGTAAGGTAGAGGCACCTTAACTACTAAATAAGAAAGAAAATACAGCACAGGAGTGTGATAGACATGTCACAGCTACTATAATAACTAACAATACTAGGACTCCTCCAAAGAGGTAGCAACAGCAATGTCATCTTTAGTCAGGACCAAAGAGACATTCCCTAGAATACCAATAAAGGGGCGAAATAGGAGTGCAAGAGAAGGATCATAAATATCAGCGTCAGAAGAGTAAATAAAAGAACGATCCCAGGAAGTATCAGCAAGCATGACAGAGTTTACCTCAGCATTAAAACCATCCAAGTCAAGAATCAAGGAATCACCAAATGGTCGATAATAAAGGCAACGTAGGTCTAAAAGATCATCGGACACAAATCTAAAATAGGAATCATCCACGGGGTTGAAACGAAAATCAGAACGATGATCGACCCAACATCTCTCAGACTCATCCCAAACAACAGGCAACTGAGGCGAAGCAAGTTCCTGAACAGTAATGGAAACCAAAGTATCATCACTAGGAACAATGGATGCAGAAGGGGATGCAGGTAGCACAATAGAAGACGATGGGCCAGGAACAGATAATGGAACTACAGGAGGAGGATCAACCAGGGAGACTTTGGGAACCCATTTCCTGAGCGGAGGCCGAGGTAGAGGAATCTTAGGCGCAGCAGTGGAAACATCAGAGTGCGAGCAGGCGGAAACTAAGTGGCCAAAAGAGTGACAAGGGGAACAAATGTCCGGGACCCATCCGTACCGAACACGGACATCCACCACGTGACCAACAGCTAGCTGAACAGGAATAGAGCAAGAGGGAGGCTTAAAGGGGGTGATCTCTATCAGAGCCTTAGCGTATACCTTCTTTTCACGCGCAACAGTATTAGCGTCAAAACATTTCAATTTACCAACATTACAAGCAAGCCAATTCAAACCAAGAAGTGGCTGTAGAGCAGAGGGAATTTGAGAAAAATAAACCCAAACAGGGAGAGATAGAACTTGCTCACGAGCACCAGCAACCGTTGGAGACCAGGGAGTAATAATAAATGGTTTCCCGTCGAAAAAGGAAGGCTCGACCTCAAGAACACGACTGCGTTCCTCAGAGGAGGAGAACAACAGGAAATACATGGAGTCAACCAGCCTAACATGAAGATCATCGCGAAGCCTCCAAGCCCTACGACAAACTGAAGACGCATCTTGAAGGCGCTGATTAGGGTCCAAAAAGAAGCCAGCCAAATATTCTGACCAATAGTCCATACCGGCTTGCATAACATTTGCGGGAGGGATCATCACTTCATGTTCCTCAACGATTTCAAAATCAACTGGTTCATATACACCCGCGTTACGGGGCAGAGAAGTAAAAAGAGAAGACCATGATTCGGGACCAATAGGAGAAGGAGCAATAGGATGAAACGCCTCTATAATGGGAACACCAGCAGAGGTCGCAAGAGAGGAACCAGAAGGGGATAAGGCCGCAGGCAATATATCTCTAGAACTCAAGACAGAAAACTTGGGAACATCTTTCTCTGGGGCATTCGGGCAAACACCAATAGTGCATCGTGCTATAGACGAACCAACAGCGGCATCATAACGCACCTCATGTCCAGACACATCATAATCCACATCTTTAGCACCAGAGACAACACCATCATTCACAATCGAAGGCAAGGGGCCACCTTCAGATCGACAATCATCACGTATCATAGAAGTCAATAACTCAGTATGCGTGCAATTGCACTCAACAGCATCTAAGACAGTGTTCTTGATAGAAGGCAGTGGAGGAAACTCTGATTCAATAAGCATGGACGGAATCGAACACGAGGACGCAGCTCAGTGAGCCTTAAAAACCTTACCAGGTCTAGTAGAAGAGGGCGATGTAACAACGGGGAGGGGTAGTAGAGGGGGTGAGTTGAGCATGGACGGAACGAGGAGTGAAGGAGGGACTAGGAAAGATGGAACGCAAAGATGCGGAAGGAAGCTAAGGAGAACGGGAGTTCGCCAATACGTGACGGGTCACCAATACGTGACAGGTCGCCATTTTTACATATTTGGTAATCGTCCTTTATTTCGAAGTTGAAATTTAAAAAAATTGAAATGGGATATTTAGTTTTTATTTACATTTGTTATTTGAGATTTTATTTAAATGGTATTGGAATGCTTAAGTGAATATTTCAAAACTAAATAATAATAAAGTTGAATTTGAAATATAGATGAAATTTATTAAATAGAGTTATTGTAAATGTTTGAATATTTAAACTTTGAAACCTATGGAAATTGAAATGGTTTAATTTGTAGTTCAAATCTGTATTTGAAATCGATATAAATTAAAAATGGTTTATTGAGAATTTGAATTGAATTATAATTGATGAATTGAGATTTATTTAAATGGAATTTTGGAATTTAAGTTCATTTGAATTGATTTGTGGAATTGGATGAAACAATTCCAATTTGGAAACTATTTCAGTATAATCTCTTTAAATAGATATAAACTATTTTAGTATATAAATTATTTTAATATATAAATTATTCTAATTTGTAAATAATTTAAATATATATACTATTTTTAATATCTAAACTGTTTAAGTTGGAACTGTTATGATTACGAAAGTGTTATGATTATGAAAGTGTTATGGTTTCAAAGGTGTTATGATTTCCAAAGTGTTATGAATTCAAAAGCGTTATGATCTCGAAAGTGCTATAATTTTGAAAGTGTTACGATTCTGGAAGTGAATATTATTTAAAATGAATAATGATATCGAATTGATAAGGTTTTGAAATGAATATGATATTTTGATACGAAGTATGAACTATTTGAAATGAAATGACCACGATGTGAAATAAGCATTTGGTTGTTAAAGAGACCGAGATCGGATATTGTCATACTCTTTGCCAATACCGAAAACCACTTTAACAACTGTGTACATTGTGGAGATCCAAAACGAGATAGGATGATTTGTCCATGATTCTATATGATGTTTTGGCGTAGCCCTGACTCCCGTGAGTCGGCTTGATGTGGCTAAAACATGAGCTATACCGTATCAAGTAGGGTCATTCCTTCCATCGGGCACATTTCTTCGTTACTATTCTATTGCTTTTGTGATTTGATTGGGTGCATCTTTGATTTAGGAGTGTGTCTCGTGGTGGGAGGTAGTAGCTACTATGCGTTACCACCAGTCCAGGAGTGCAATTGGTATATCTACCCTGGCATTGCCTCGCGTGCCTTGTCACATGCCCTATCACGCCTTTTACAAGTTTGGTTTGTGTCGTACCTATGGAGTTCTCTTTGATAGCCCACTTGTGAGTGGATTTTACAGTATTTGTATAGACTACGACATTATATAAAATGTGTCAAGGGGGGTATGGGTAATGGCTTAACGCTATTTTAATAGTTTACTTTAATATGGACATTATTATAATAACGTACATTACTACATAGTAGATAGTTCCACGGATCCTTATAGGATGAGAATCCCAAACATCCTTTAAGTTATTTTGTATTTCAGTTGACATTTCACTTGAGTTGAATTTACTGATATAAGAATGTTAATCCTGACTCAAGTGTTTTGTATTTGCTTTATGCTCGGGTCAAACTGAGTGTCACAGCCTTTGAGACTCACCTTTGGAGATTGGATTTTTGTTTGAAGATCTATTCAGCTTTCAGTTATTTCAGTTTATTCCAGTCATTTATGTTCAGACTATTCATTTGCTTATGTATTAGAGATTCATTTGTATTTGAGATTCTATTGTTTTGTTTTAAACTCTGATGTTTTATAGTGGCTTCATCAACTACTATTTATCTATTCTGCTGCTTATTGTTCTAAACTCTATGTCTCTGATTCTGTGATTTATTTATTTACTGTACATAATGAGTTTTGCCAAATATAAATTAGCAATCTGTTGTTTTGAGCAATTCAAGTCTGACGTGTGTGTCTGTGAATGGTTTGAAATAGCGGGTCATTACAGGCTACTAAGTAATTATATGTGTTGAAATAGAATTTGCCTTCTTCCAAATATTAAGGCACTGGCCCAGTCTTTGTTGAGGCCCAAGCAAAGAATTGAACCCATGTAAATAGCAACTACAGCAAATGAAGATGTGCTCTTAAGTTTAGGTTCAATTATTAAGAATATAAGTTCATCTATTTCCTGAGGGGAAAGGAAACTTTTAAGGATAAATTATGTTAATAAATTAGACAGTAGGATACGTGCGTTATTATTTTTTATTTTGAGGACAAACCCAAGTCCATCCGAGACTTAAACTTTCATTTTTCCTCTACCATTTTAGTTCATTACATTTGTCTGTCTTTCCCGTTTTCAAATACTTGGTCAAGTCATTCTCAACACATAAATTCACACTAGCAATGGCGTCTAAAATCAAAAACAAGTCATCATCTCCAACAGAGTAGCAAACATAACACACGATCAAAAACAACAATTTTAACAGCAACCCCAAATCGCGGAGTTGAAAACCTAGCTTCACTTGAAATTCAACAGCAAAACCCAACTACATCTACCGAAAATTTATTGGCAGTAGCAATTCAACAACAATTCCCAACTGGAGAAACATGAAATCTAGCTCAGAATGGTCCAAAATCGCAACCGAGCAAGTAAAACCTAGAAAGAAAAAATTACGAACACAACCAGTTAAACAAGAAGCATAACACTAGAAAAAAGAACAAAGAGAAGACATAAACAACCTTCAAAAGATGAAAATCAATCAAAAATGATAGAAAATTTACAGGAAAAAGTAACTAATACTATAAAATCAAGCATAACAAATTTTATATAGTTGTATTGTAATATCATCGAATTTTTTAACAGATAAATGAAGAAAATAGGCAATAACAAGTAGTTTTTGAAAAAGAAAATGAAGAGCAACTCAAAAGTTAGAAACAAGAACTAAGAGAAAAAATGAAAAAAAATCAAAAGGATAGAAAAAGAAAAACTAGAAAAGATAGTTGAAGCGATGAATTATACTTTAAAGTTATAAAAGTGATACTAACAATATCATATTATTAAACATATATGGTGATGGTATCGAATTTTTGAAACAGGAAAAGGCAAGAAAAGGAACGGAAAAGAAAATTTTGTTGAAGAAGTTGAAGAGCAAGAAATAAATTCGATAAATTACAAATAGTATCACTTTATAATATATTATTTTTGAAAAAAATGATATTTACAGTATGTTTGTTTGAAGTTAATGGTTTATAGTTGTTGAAATTGTCTTCAGTATAGTTTGTAGCAAAAGCGATACCAATGTATAACAAAAATGATACCTACTTTCTGTTTGTTTGAAGACAGCTTTTCAAATTTAGAAACTATTGTAACTATAATTTGTAGCAAAAATGATACAATTATAACTCAAAATAGATACCTATAGTTTGTATGTCCAAAATTAATAGTTTGGAATTTTACAAATTGTTTCCACTGTTATTTTTAACAAAAATGATACCTATTGTCTGTTTTGAATGGAGTTGAAATCTTCTAATTTTATAAAAAAAAATCCATGTCATATGTAGCAAAAATGACACTAATATCTTACCAAGATGATACCAATAATCAGTTTGTTTGAAATTTGTACTTCGTACTTTGACAAATTGTTTTCATTGCTGATACCATTATTATTATTCAAAAATGATTCTAATAGACTGTATGTTTAAAGTTAATGATTTGGAATTTTACAAATTATTTCACCATCACTTTTAACAAAAAATGATACCAATATTTAACAAAAATGATACCCAATGTCTATTTCAGTGGAGTTGATTCCTTCTAATTTTATAAATTATTTTCCATGTCATTTGTAGGAAAACTAATATCAATGTATTGCAAAAACAATACCAATAAACTATATGTTTGAAGTTTATACTTTGTTCTTTTATAAATTGTTTCATTATCATTTGTATTAAATTTGATACCATTATATTGCAACAATGATACCCCTTATATGTTTGTTTGAAGTTGGTGTTTTGCAGTATTAGAACTTATTTCCACTACTGCTTGTAATGAAACTGATATTAACATAAACCAAAAATGGTAACTATGGCCTGTTTGGTTGAAGTTAATGCTTTGAATTTTAGAAATCATCTTCACTGCAATTTATAATAAAACTGATACCAATATATAACAAAAATGATACTTATAGCATGTTCGTTCGAAGTTAGTTCTTGTAATGCTAAACATTGTTTTCGCTACTATGTATGTCAAAACTTGTACTAATATTTAGAAAAAAGATACCTACAGTCTATTTTATTTTTTATTCATGCTTTGTAATTTAAAATTTATTTTCACTATCATTTATAATAAAAACTAACATCAATAAATTGCAATAATGATACCTGCTAATCAGTTAAATGCCACTTTTTTATACATACAGGATAATGATGATTTTGTTGACACCTGTCCTAAGAGCAAGAAAATGATATCTGAAGTAGCGAACTAAGAAACAAATGAAGAAAAAGCAATATGTGAAGAAGTAAAATCTGACACTGCATATAGATGTAGATTGCAACCAATATTCAAGATCATGGATTTGGTTAAAGAAAAGAATAGACTTATAAAAAAACAAATAGACATTCTGAATTAGACCTAGTTTTCCAACTTCTTCAACTTTTCTGTGAAAATAAGATTACAATGAAAGAATGCAAAAAACATCAACACAATTTGGATTCATTGTATAGCTTCTACTCAACAGAAACTGAAGCTTTCATATTTGGACAATAAAGAAATATTAGTGATTGCCACTGCTACCAGCCTACTGCTTGGTCTACCATTGGAAGGAAGGATTATAGAACTAACACTAGAAACGACAAATAAAACAATTCCAACAGAGTGCAAAGAATTTGCAATAAGAAATTTTGAAAACTGTTCTTTCATCACAAGAAATGTGCTTGAAAAAAGATAAAACAGGAGATAGGAAAGAAGAAGAAGAAAAATGACGAAGATTTGCCACTGCTAAAAATAATGGAGATTTTACCAATAATTTTCTTCCCCAACAACCAACAAAAATTAAGAGAAGAACTCTACCCCTTTTGATCAACTTCAAAAATTGCCCACAGTTTCTTTGCTAAAGACAATAGAGAAAAATTATAGTAAATTTATAAAGAAAATTATTCACAAGCCAAGGAACATATACGTATCCCTCATGCTTCCATCGATAGAATATGTTATTCAAAATATTATTATTCGAATATATATTATTTCTAATAATCTTACTAATATTATTTTTTAAATATTTATAGTATTGCATTTGTGAGAAGATGAAGCTCATTCGACCAAGACGACAACATAGTGGAAATTTACCAAGATTTGGGAGGTGGGATCTGCGTAAGCTAAAAGACATACTAGTTAAGCAATTTTCAGATGATGTAAAAGAGAGTGAGGTAAGTTAAAACTCTATCTTGCCTACATTCATCAATATTATTTCAATTCTACTTAAAATCAATTTTAGCACTATATGTTTTTACTATCATTTGTGTCTATATATAGTATCGGTTTTTACCTCTGCATAGTATCGGTTTAAATACTTAGTATAATTTTTGTCTCTGCATGGTATCAATTTCAACACCTGGCATCATTTTTGTCTCTACTTAGTATCAATTTCAATGCTTGGTATCATTTTTGTCTCTACCTAGTATAAGATTTGCCTCTATATATGTCAGTTTAGCTTTTGCATAGTATCTGTTTCAATACTTGGTATCATTTTTATCTCTGCATAGTATCAGATTTGCGTCTGTATAGTATGTGTTTTGCTTCTGCATAGTATCGTTATAATACACTATGACACTTGGCATCATTTTTATCTCTGAGTGGTATTAGATTTGCCTTTATATAGTATTAGTTTAGCTTCTGCATAATATCAGTTTCAATACTTGGTATCATTGTTGTCTCTGCATAGTATCAGTATGGCTTCTGTATGGTACCTGTTTTATTTCTTCATAGTATCACTTATAATATACTATGACACTTGGTATCATTTCTAACACTGCACGCTACCAGTTTATACCTTTGCATAATATCAGTTTCATAACTATTATTTTTCCTTCAATTAAAAAATCAGATGTAATTATCAGTTATAGCATATTAGTTATAACATAATATCATAGCTTAAAACTAATATAAAATTTTCCTACGAATTATACAAGTGAAAGAAATAACCGATAGTCTTCCATATAAAGCAAGGCGTCATCAAAATCAACATTAAGAATAAGACAATTAAGCAACAAAGGAAAAGAAGAACAAGGAAAAAAAGAAAACTTGAAGAAGCCGAACAAACTTTTGGATCATTTGGAGAAGATGTAAGCATTGGAGTCTTGCAAGTGCATATAAAAGATTTGAAAGACAAAGCTAAAAAATAAAGAAGCAATCGGGAAAAAAAATGAGGTTAAAATCTGAGAAACAAATTTTGAATTTTAAACAAAAACTGAGAGAAATGAAATCAAGGCTTCAAGAGAATGAAGAGAGAAATTTAAAGGCCAAAATAGAAAATCTGCACATAGTTGGATGAACTTGACAATATATTATATCAACATACACTTGTAGAGACTGAAATACAAAACAAAAAAAAGAAATCCGTACTTGAAAACAGGAAGGAGAAATTGAAGAGACAAATGATGAGCCCTATTGTAACAACCCTGTATTTTGTAATTATTTTATTGTATATTTTAATTATTTTTAATGTAAGATTTTGATTTAAAAACTTATTTTACTTATTTGAAATGATTAAATTTATTATTTAAATATAATCTTGATTTTTTTTATGAATTATAATTCCAAAATTTTGTAAGTTGAATATTTGCCTGAAATGCTGATTTTGGTCAAAATAGTCAAACTGTGACTTTCAACTTAAAATTCTAAAAGTTTAAAAATTTAAATTTTTTCTTTTATTATGAAAGTACATAAAATTATAAGAACACCACTTTTCGTTTCGTTGAATTTGGATGTAAATTGTGAAAGTTATACCCTTTACAATATTGTGCGTATATAGGGTTATTTAACAATAACTATTTTAAATTGTATAAATTACTTCTTCTTGGTTATATTTTATTTTAATATGTGATAATATGTTTAATTATGTATATTTTGACTTTTAAATATTTTTAAATGATAACAGAATTTTTCCAAAATTTACTGTATTTATTTCCTATTTTTAAAGGCTGTTTTCTAATTTTCTACCATTTTCTTCATATAAATTATATTTAATAATTTTTTTTTTGTGAATGCACTTTTATTTTTTTGTTATTTTATTTGTTATAAATATTTTACAAGTCCATGAAGATTTTCTAAAGTTCATTTGGATTTATTTCTAATTTTAAAGCCAGTCTACAATTTTAAGCCATTTTCTTATTTTAATTATATATAATTAAAATTTATTTATTTATTTTATGCACTCACTTTTATTTGCTGTGTTTTACTTTATTTTATTCATTTTACATGTATTTAAATTTAAGTAAATTTTTCCAGTGTATTGAAGTTATTTCTAATTCTTAAGTCTAGTTTTCATTTTTCTGTGTTATTTTTCTTATTTAATCATATCTAATTAATATTTAATTTTTAATATTTTGTTTATCTGTTATATTTTCGAATTTTAACAGAGATTTTAATTATTTTCAGTTATTTGGATGTATATAAATATATATGAGAAATTTGAAAGGGTTAAGAGCTAAGAAACGGAAAAACGTTTTATCCGTTTCTTTTGCAGTTTTTTCTGTCATTAATACATCAATTCATCTTAGCCATTTCTTTCCCCATCCTTTGCAGCCGACTTCCTCTTGTCATTCACGAATTTTTGAAGCCCCAAAACCCTAAAAATCATGGCCTCCACCTTGAAGAAAAAAAATTAGGTAAATCCCTCTCCTCTTTCTACTTTTCTTACTTTTCTATGCAATTTTGCCTTGTTTCTCTTCTAAGTTTGGATCGGCCTCTTCTCCATAGCCGCAGCCACAAACTCCTACATCTCTTCCATGCCTCCAACACCATCTACTCCACCAACCATGACCATGGCCGAGCCATCTATGGTGGCCAAACCCTTCAAATTGCAACCTACATGCCTAAAAACAATGTTTTTGACCATTGTTGCCTCATTCCCTTCATCTCCACTTGTTGCCTTGCCTATATGATGTTAAACATGACCTATATGATGTCATACCTAAGCCAAAGCATCATCACAGCCAAGCATAAGTGTCACTTAGGCCAAGCATTGAAGTGGTTGAAGGAAGGTCCAATCTATCTTGTTCATTTCGCTTTGTATTTCAAAATTGTTTCAATGTTATTTTATGTTGAATGTTTATATATTGCCTGGTTTGTTTTGTTTTGGGTTGATGATACAAAATCGTATATTGGCTATCTTTCAACTCAAATCAAAAGTCGTGAAATTGTGCTTGTCGTGCCTTTGGAGTCGTGCTTGTATGTTGTTTTGGTCTCTACCTTTGAAAAATGTGAGTCTTTCTCACTCTGACATATATACTTATGAAAAGTGGATTGATGACAAGTGTTTAGTAATGTAAAGTGTTTATGCAAGTTAATGATGATCATATGATATGCTATGCCATGTTATTACCATGTTAAAACTGTTAATTTTCACCTGACATCTGATATATGACTGTATATTGTGATATTGACTTTGTTTATATTATTTCTGTATATGATCACACTGCAAGTTCCCTGTTAGAAAAAATGTTATGGGCTGAAATGATAGGCCTGAGTTATTTTATTTATTTATTTAAACTTGGGATTGCGGGTTTGAAATGATAGAACCCGGATTTTTACCTTTTAAACTGCGGATTGAAATGATACATATCCGTATCACTTGACCTATGTTAGAAAACTATATACAGACCCGTGGTTATTCTATAAAGTGCTTTGAATATTTTAAGTATTTTAAGTATTTTAAAAATATAAAATTATGAAATTTGATTTAAATAGATTTTGAAAGGTTTTAAAATAAATAAATTATGATTTTTCTATGTGTTAAAAATGTAATTTATGAATGGATTAACTGGATTTTGAAATATAACTTATGTTTGAAATTTGGAATTTTGACTAAAAATGATATTTAAGTTACATGAATAAAATGGACTTTAATTTTATTTGGAAAATGGTAAATATGATAAATTGATATATATTTGAATTTAAGTGATTTATTAAAGAATTATTGATTTTCTATAAATTTAAGTGGTTGAATAAATGACTGTTGAAAATGAAATTTTAAAATATAACTTGACTTGAAAATGTGAAATTTGAGTTTGAACTAAAGATGTTAAATAAATTAAATAAACTGGAAGTTTAGTTAAATTTGTGAAATGGTAATATAAATCTAAAACGTTAAGTTTTAATTTATGAAAGAAACGTATAGGTTTTAATTTATGAAAGAAACGTATAGGTTTTAATTTATTAAAGAAACGTATAGGTTTTAATTTATGAAAGAAACATATAGGTTTTAGTTTATGAAAGAAACGTATAGGTTTTAGTTTATGAAAGAAACGTATAGGTTTTAATTAATGAAAGAACGTATGGTGTTCTAATTAATGATAGGAACATGTAAATTCCTAACTAATGAAAGAAAGGTATAAGTTTTAATTAATGAAAGAAACGTATAAGTTTTTAATTAATGAAAGAAACGTGTAAAGTCCCAATTAATGAGAAAACATGTAAAGTTTTAATTAAGAAAGAAACATGTAAAGTTTTAAGTAGTGTGGTATTGATTTAAATTAATAAATGTTCATTATTGTAATAGGAATATAAAATTTAAAACGTACATTTGACACGTAGATTTTAATCAATGTAATGGTGTATTTTAAATTGATTAAAATGATAAATGTTACTTACTATAATAATAAAATGTAAGTTGATAACGTACATTTGATAAGCAAGTTTTAATTTATGTGAATGGCATACTTTAAATGATTAAAATAATAAAGTTTCTTTATTTTAATAATAATGTAAGTTAATAAGGTGCTTTTAACTTAACATAAGAATTTCGGTTTAAATTGTATATTATAGTAAGAAAGTTTATTTAACTATAAGGCTATGATAAATTGACATGTTAAAATTTTAAGCTTATCAATACTTTGATTATATACAATGTAAAGTGGAAAGTAGTACATTCCAAAAATGCTATGATTCCTTAAGGTAACATTTCCAAAATGCTATGATAATTTAAAGGAATATTTCAAGTTTAATAACTTTAAAGAAATATTCAATGATTTGAAAATTTGGGTTTTATTTGAATGATATAATATTGAATTTTTTTGAAATGGAAATGATACAATTGTGATATTGTTTTGAAATGAGTATGATATTTTGGTCTTGAAAGTATAAATTATTTGAAATTAATATCCATGGGTTATAATAACGATTCGTTGTTAAAGAGACTGGGATCGGATATTGTCTTATAGCCGGACAATACCGAAAACCACTTTAACAACTGTGTACGCGGTAGAGATTCCAGAATGAAGTAGGATGGTGGCGACGTTCTCGAGGTATGTTACGTGGACCCAACTCCCGTGAGTTGGCATATATGACTAAAACAGGAGCTATACCGGGCTACACAAAGGGTCGCAGCCTTTCATCGAGCGTGCTCCATCGGAAACTATTCTATTACTTTTGTGATTCGATTCGGTGGCGCCACTTTGATTCGGTGGTATTGTTCGAGGTGGGCGGAAGCTGCTGGCTTGCCGTCACCACCGGTCCGGGAGTGCAAACGGTGTATCCACCCTGGCATTGCCTCGCGTGCCGTGTCATATCCTTATATTGAGCCCACTACGATTTTGGTTTTAAAGATCCGACCGCGTTAAGGTTCACCATCCCCTTAACGCTATTTTCTATATGATTATACTTTACTGATTAGACACTACCGTATATAGCGTATATTACTACATATTAAATAGTTTAACGTATCCTTAGAGGATGGGCGGTCCCAAGCATCCTTTAAGTTACTGATGCATTTTGTTACTGTTCACTTGAGTTGATTTACAATTTATAAGTATTTATGTCCTGACTCGAGGGTTTTTGTTTTGCTTTACGCTCGGGTCAGATTGAGTGAGTTAGCATTCCAGATTCACCTTCGGCGTTGGAGCTTTCCTTGAAGATCCAGCCACCTATTTTGTTTCAGTATCCAGTGGTTCAGTGATGTATCTGATTTGTACCTGATGTATCCTGTTACTCTTCTGTTGTATCTTATTTAACTCTGATATATCTCATATTTATATAGTAGCTTCATGAACTACTATCTCTTTTTCTTCCGCTGCATTTTTTTATATACTCTGTGTCTGTGATCTGTGATTTTTATTTAATGTATATCATGAGATTTGCCAAATTTTTATTTACAACGCGGTATTTTGAGCAATTCAATTCCGGCATGAGTGTCTACCTATACACTTATAATGGATGCGAATGGTTGAAAATACCGGGTCGTTACAGTTGGTATCAGAGCTTTGGTAGCTCTAGGCAAAGCTCAGCATATAGAGTGAATGTATTTACAGAATCACTTTCATTCGAGTTTGAATCTCTTCCCTTTTGACTCGATTCCTTTGAATTTTGGAACGTTCCCTGCGGTTCCAAAGTCCATTCTTATTCCCCGCTATTCATCTTCATTTGATTCTGGAGTATCCCACAACTCCACTTCGAATGATCTTTATAGTGAATTGGCGGTCCCACCAATCTCAAAAAATTTCTTGTAAGAGGGGTGAAACTCCATTACAACAGCATCGATTCACCAAAGAATTTATATCCTCGGTTTAGATGCTAGTATCTCCTATTATCCCAAACTATAACTCTTGAGATCAAATGTAGATTTACCCCAGAAAATCCACTTCGATCTTATACTTTAAGTCACGGTTGACCCGATTAAGGTTGCCCGTGATTTATTTTAGCTTATCCACCTCCCTACTCTGTATTTAATCATCTTGTCGTTTGTTTCCAACATATTTTCAAACATTTTGTTTGTATTTGTCAATTTATTTTTTTTATTTTTTTTATTTTTTATTATTGTGTTGTTGGAGTTGTTGATGTTGATTTGGGTTTCCGATCGATTCGTCTGATCAACGCTATCGATAGGATTTCTAAAACACTTTGACAGAACAAACTGACACGATATTATTTTAAATTTTGTTTTGGTTAATGAAATAAAATTTTGATATATATATTTATGGAACTTAATAAAATGATTCAAATTGATAATTTGAAATGATAATACTTGATTTATCATTTATTGTTCTATAAATGAATTTATAAATAATTGTTTATAAATTCATATGGGAACTTAAATGAATTTAGAAAAAGAAATTTGAGAATTTAATTTCCGATGGTTCCAAACCTTTTGTCTAAAAGTTTAAAGGGATATAATATTTAAAATATTTTCAAATAGAAATTTGTTTCCAAAGAATTTTAAGTTTAAATTTAGTACTCTTCTCTTTGTCGCTGGAAAATAACTTCAGTGATGACTGCAGCATCATCGACGTTCATTTTCGAGTTTCAAAGTGAAGAGACTGTTCTGTAGTCTTGCTACAGCTTTGTTTTGGGAAATTAAATTGATTTGAATTTCTAAAATATGACTTAATTTATAATATATATAGATATATGATTGAAATTTGATTTGACATATTATATATATATTATTACTTATCTCTAAATGGTTTGAAGAAATCGGAAATTTAATTCTTAAATTTTATTTTTAACAATAATTTCAATTATAAAAATAAAATCAAAAAAATTTGGATAAATGATTAAACTTGAGATAATTGAATTGGAAAGTTTTATTTGTATGACACAATTTCATTCCAATATAACTTACCTTAATTTCAGAAGTTAACAATGTAATTGGGTAATATACAATATAAAAAGATTTTATAAATAAAATTTGAGTGATTATAATAAATGTTATACACTTAAATTTTAATTATAAAATGATTAACAGAGGTAAATATAATAAAGGGTAATTGAATAACTTACAATAAAATGATGTTAAAAGAACAAAGAATAAAAGAAAGCAGTTATAATAAGTGTAAGTATATTGAACATGAGTGATAAATATATTGAGAGGAATAAATTTAATTTTATTAGGAATAAAGAAGAATAAAATTTATTAAATACATTGTGAGTGTAATAAATGATTATTTTTCTAACTCATGGTTTAAAAAAAAAATTGTTAATTTAAGATGATTGGATAATAAGATAATGAAATTTGAGATAGTTAAGATTTATGTAACTTGTGTAAAAGTTTATTTTCTATTTAAGTTGAAATCTCCATGCTTTCAAATTCATTTACTTATTTTGTTTTTCAAACTATCTTTTGGTTGTTCTTATCGTCCTCATCTTGCTATAGACTGGTATATGCATCTTTCTATGATCTTTCTGTTTAGAAATCTTTCTATAATCTTAGATAATCTCCACCTTGTAAAACTTACCTATAACAACAGTTATCAGGTATAACTTCAACCTTCTTGTCATCTTATCTTAATCCTATTTCACTCTATCTTTTCTGTGCCCTTCCATACCTCATTCCTTTTCGGGGATGAAAAGTTTTGAGTGGGGGAGCGTGTAACAACCCTGTATTTTGTAATTATTTTATTGTATATTTTAATTATTTTTAATGTAAGATTTTGATTTAAAAACTTATTTTACTTATTTGAAATGATTAAATTTATTATTTAAATATAATCTTGATTTTTTTTATGAGTTATAATTCCAAAATTTTGTAAGTTGAATATTTGCCTGAAATGTAGATTTTGGTCAAAATAGTCAAACTGTGACTTTCAACTTAAAATTTTAAAAGTTTAAAAATTTAAAATTTTTCTTTTATTATGAAATTACATAAAATTATAAGAACACCACTTTTCGTTTCATTGAATTTGGATGTAAATTATGAAAGTTATAGGGTTATTTAACAATGACTATTTTAAATTGTATAAATTACTTCTTCTTGGTTATATTTTATTTTAATATGTGATAATATGTTTTATTATGTATATTTTGACTTTTAAATATTTTTAAATGATAATAGAATTTTTCCAAAATTTACTGTATTTATTTCCTATTTTTAAAGGCTGTTTTCTAATTTTCTACCATTTTCTTCGTATAATTTATATTTAATAAAAATTTTGTTTGTGAATGCACTTTTATTTTTTTGCTATTTTATTTGTTATAAATAGTTTACAAGTCCATGAAGATTTTCTAAAGTTCATTTGGATTTATTTCTAATTTTAAAGCCAGTCTACAATTTTAAGCCATTTTCTTATTTTAATTATATATAATTAAAATTTATTTATTTATTTTATGCACTCACTTTTATTTGCTGTGTTTTACTTTATTTTATTCATTTTACTTGTATTTAAATTTAAGTAAATTTTTCCAAAGTGTATTGAAGTTATTTCTAATTCTTAAGTCTAGTTTTCATTTTTCTGTGCTATTTTTCTTATTTAATCATATCTAATTAATATTTAATTTTTAATATTTTGTTTATCTGTTATATTTTCGAATTTTAACTGAGATTTTAATTATTTTCAGTTATTTGGATGTATATAAATATATATGAGAAATTTGAAAGGGTTAAGAGCTAAGAAACGGAAAAACGTTTTATCCGTTTTTTTTGTAGTTTCTTCTGTCATTAATACATCAATTCATCTTAGCCATTCCTTTCCCCATCCTTTGCAGCCGACTTCCTCTTGTCATTCACGAATTTTTGAAGCCCCAAAACCCTAAAAATCATGGCGTCCACCTTGAAGAAAAAAAATTAGGTAAATCTCTCTCTTCTTTCTACTTTTCTTACTTTTCTATGCAATTTTGCCTTGTTTCTCTTCTAAGTTTGGATCGGCCTCTTCACCATAGCCGCAGCCACAAACTCCTACATCTCTTCCATGCCTCCAACACCATCTACTCCACCAACCATGACCATGGCCGAGCCATCTATGGTGGCCAAACCCTTCAAATTGCAACCTACATGCCTAAAAGCAATGTTTTTGACCATTGTTGCCTCATTCCCTTCATCTCCACTTGTTGCCTTGCCTATATGATGTTAAACCTGACCTATATGATGTCATACCTGAGCCAAAGCATCATCATAGCCAAGCATAAGTGTCCCTTAGGCCAAGCATTGAAGTGGTTGAAGCAAGGTCCAATCTATCTTGTTCATTTCGCTTTGTATTTCAAAATTGTTTCAGTGTTATTTTATGTTGAATGTTTATATATTGTCTGGTTTGTTTTGTTTTGGGTTGATGATACAAAATCATATCTTGGCTATCTTTCAACTCAAATCAAAAGTCGTGAAATTGTGCTTGTCGTGCCTTTGGAGTCGTGCTTGTATGTTGTTTTGGTCTCTAGCTTTGAAAAAGGTGAGTCTTTCTCACTCTGGCATATATACTTATGAAAAGTGGATTGATGACAAGTGTTTAGTAATGTAAAATGTTTATGCAAGTTAATGATGATCATATGATATACTATGCCATGTTATTACCATGTTAAAACCGTTAATTTTCACCTGACATCTGATATATGACTGTATATTGTGATATTGACTTTGTTTATATTATTTCTGTATATGATCATAGTGCAAGTTTCCTGTTAGAAAAAATGTTATGGGCTGAAATGATAGGCATGAGTTATTTTATTTATTTATTTAAACTTGGGATTGCGGGTTTGAAATGATAGAACCCGGATTTTTACCTTTTAAACTGCGGATTGAAATGATACATATCCGTATCACTTGACCTAGGTTAGAAAACTATATACAGACCCGTGGTTATTCTATAAAGTGCTTTGAATATTTTAAGTATTTTAAGTATTTTAAAAATATAAAATTATGAAATTTGATTTAAATAGATTTTGAAAGGTTTTAAAATAAATAAATTATGATTTTTCTATGTGTTAAAAATGTAATTTATGAATGGATTAACTGGATTTTGAAATATAACTTATGTTTGAAATTTGGAATTTTGACTAAAAATGATATTTAAGTTACATGAATAAAATGGACTTTAATTTTATTTGGAAAATGGTAAATATGATAAATTGATTTATAATTGAATTTAAGTGATTTATTAAAGAATTATTGATTTTCTATAAATTTAAGTGGTTGAATAAATGACTATTGAAAATGAAATTTTAAAATATAACTTGACTTGAAAATGTGAAATTTGAGTTTTAACTAAAGATGTTAAATAAATTAAATAAACTGGAAGTTTAGTTAAATTTGTGAAATGGTAATATAAATCTGAAACGTATAGGTTTTAATTTATGAAAGAAACGTATAGGTTTTAATTTATGAAAGAAACGTATAGGTTTTAATTAATGAAAGAACGTATGGTGTTCTAATTAATGATAGAACATGTAAATTCCTAATTAATGAAAGAAAGGTATAAGTTTTAGTTAATGAAAGAAACGTATAAGTTTTTAATTAATGAAAGAAACGTGTAAAGTCCTAATTAATGAGAGAACGTGAAAGTTTTAATTAATGCAAGAACATGTAAAGTTTTAATTAAGAAAGAAACATGTAAAGTTTTAAGTAGTGTGGTATTGATTTAAAATAATAAATGTTCATTATTGTAATAGAAATATAAAATTTAAAACGTACATTTGACACGTAGATTTTAATCAATGTAATGGTGTATTTTAAATTGATTAAAATGATAAATATTACTTACTGTAATAATAAAATGTAAGTTGATAGCGTACATTTGATAAGCAAGTTTTAATTTATGTGAATGGCATACTTTAAATGATTAAAATAATAAAGTTTCTTTATTGTAATAATAATGTAAGTTAATAAGGTGCTTTTAACTTAACATAAGAATTTCGGTTTAAATTGTATATTACAGTAAGAAAGTTTATTTAACTATAAGGCTATGATAAATTGACATGTTAAAATTTTAAGCTTATCAATACTTTGATTATATACAATGTAAAGTGGAAAGTAGTGCATTCCAAAAATGCTATGATTCCTTAAGGTAACATTTCCAAAATGCTATGATAATTTAAAGGAATATTTCAAGTTTAATAAATTTAATGAAATATTCAATGATTTAAAAATTTGGGTTTTATTTGAATGATATAATATTGAATTTTTTTGAAATGGAAATGATACAATTGTGATATTGTTTTGAAATGAGTATGATATTTTGGTCTTGAAAGTATAAATTATTTGAAATAAATATCCATGGGTTATAATAACGATTGGTTGTTAAAGAGACCGGGATCGGATATTGTCTTATAGCCGGACAATACCGAAAACCACTTTAACAACTGTGTACGCGGTGGAGATTCTAGAATGAAGTAGGATGGTGGCGACGTTCTCGAGGTATGTTACGTGGACCCAACTCCCGTGAGTTGGCATATATGACTAAAACAGGAGCTATACCGGGCTACACAAAGGGTCGCACCCTTTCATCGAGCATGCTTCATCGGAAACTATTCTATTACTTTTGTGATTCGATTCGGTGGCGCCACTTTGATTCGGGGGTATTGTTCGAGGTGGGCGGAAGCTGCTGGCTTGCCGTCACCACCGGTCCGGGAGTGCAAACGGTGTATGTACCCTGGCATTGCCTCGCGTGCCGTGTCATATCCTTATATCGAGCCCACTACGATTTTGGTTTTAAAGATCCGACCGCGTTAAGGTTCACCATCCCCTTAACGCTATTTTCTATATGATTATACTTTACTGATTAGACACTACCGTATATAGCGTATATTACTACATAGTAAATAGTTTAACGGATCCTTAGAGGATGGGCGGTCCCAAGCATCCTTTAAGTTACTGATGCATTTTGTTACTTTTCACTTGAGTTGATTTACAGTTTATAAGTATTTATGTCCTGACTCGAGGGTTTTGTGTTTTGCTTTACGCTCGGGTCAGATTGAGTGAGTTAGCATTCCAGATTCACCTTCGGCGTTGGAGCTTTCCTTGAAGATCCAGCCACCTATTTTGTTTCAGTATCCAGTGGTTTAGTGATGTATCTGATTTGTACCTGATGTATCCTGTTACTCTTCTGTTGTATCTTATTTAACTCTGATGTATCTCATATTTATATAGTAGCTTCATGAACTACTATCTCTTTTTCTTCCGCTGTATTTTTTTATATACTCTGTGTCTGTGATCTGTGATTTTTATTTACTGTATATCCTGAGATTTGCCAAATTTTTATTTACAACGCGGTATTTTGAGCAATTCAATTCCGGCATAAGTGTCTACCTATACACTTATAATGGATGCGAATGGTTGAAAATACCGGGTCGTTACACATATGTAGAAAAAGTCCACATAGCAACTGAATGAAAGATGATCCATATTTAGAGACGGAAGCCCAAAATGAAGAAAAGAGATCCTCAACTAAAAAGAATAAAGAAAAGAATGCAAAAGAAACCTCAAAGTTTCAAGTAGAAAGTGTACTTCTAATAAATCAAGATACACCTATAGAGATAGCGAAAGAAAATATAAATCAGACTAAATCCCCTCTCCTCCATCTTACCGTCGCCTCAAATTTTTTAGATCTACTACCTCGAAATATGTGACTTTCTCTCTCTACTGGATGATGCCATTTCTACTGAGAAGTTTGCCGTTGTGTATTTGGTGATAGTTCTGCACTCGCTCCCACGTGACGTTTGGTTTTTACTTTTATTTATTGTTAAACTTGTAATTGATTAGGCTCACTTGCTTTGTTGTTTTGACCGAGTTGTTTCTACGGATGGTTTTGAGTGCGATTCTCTTTTGTTATACTCCTCCATCTGTTAAACAATTCGGCTTTTCTTGTATTCACTATCTTGTTATGTTAATATATAGAAGTGATATGTACTCTTTTTCCTTGTAAGGCACCCATTTAGGTTAGGGGGATTACAAGGTTTTAATGAGGCATATCATGGAAATATATGCCTTTGTGTTAATAAAGTACCCGTTTTTCAAAAAAACAAACAAACAATGCAATGGATGAAAATCAAAAAAAGAAAAGAATACCTGAAATAATTGGAGAAGAAAATGAAGAAACAGTTGCCGAGCCATATATAGAACATGTCCACTAAGCAATTGAAGAAGACAAGACATACATAGAGACAAAAACAATAACTGAAATGCATGAAAAGTGCTCCCACCAAATCAAGATACACCTATGGAGACAGCATAAGAAAGTGCATTATGTTGGTCAAAACAAATGACACTGTTATTCCAACAAATTAAGATAAAATGGTAGAAAAAGAATATCAACAGCAAAATTCTACCCTACCGTAATTCATTACTTGACTTCACTCCTCCATCTTTTAAACTCTACGGGTCACAAGAATTTGAAACGCAAAAAAGCGAACAAGATCAAGAAAAGAAACAAACAAAGCCTGTTGGTGGAAAAAGGAAAAATAACTGCGATAAAATCAGCTTCTTATGTGCAAAGACTAAAAGACAAAAAAAGCGACAGCTTTAACTATGATCAGCGAGTGAAAAAAAAAGCAAATAAGCAAAAAACAAAAGAAAAAAGAAGTACAAAAGAATCCATCGCAGAGCCAATTGCAGTAATAGAACCAACAATTTCAGAGTTACGACCATGACACTTCAAATGCTTAGCATACTTGAACAGAGAACAAAAAGACGTAATCAAAACTTTCTTTACCCCGACAGGATCACAAAAACAAGTTTATAAATATTGATACTAATGCTAAATATTAAAATAATTTTAACTAATTGATTCAAATCTTTTTTGTTAAAATAGTAAAGTAGCATGGGAGGACAATGACACAATCAAAGGAGGATGAATAATAACAAAACATACACTTCGATATATTCTTGAAGGAAATTACAGGAATGGGTAGGTACATAAATTTACTTTTTGCTTAATGATATTGCCATCAGTCAAAGTAATTACAAAAACAAATACCTAATAGCTGTTTGATTGGAATACATGTCTACTTATTTTATAAATTATTATTTTGAATGTTATTTATAAAAAAAATGAAAGCTATATATATGCAAAAAATGCTATCTAGTTTCTGTTTGACATAAGTTGATGCTATGAAAATTTAATCATTTAGTTTACTGTCATGTATCAAAAAAATGATACCAAAATTGTGCAAAACTGATTCCCAGTAGTTATTTAATTGAAATTAATGCTTGTTATTTTATAAATTATTTTAACTATTATTTATAACAAAATTGATACCTTTATATATGCAAAACTGATACCTAATTTCAGTTTGATAAAAGTTGATACTCTGTAGTTGTAATTATTAATTTGACTTTTATGTATGACAAAAGTGATATCAAAATAATAAAACGCTAATACCTAGTAGCTGTTTTTTTCGAGTTGATGCTTACTTTATAAATTATTTTGATTGTTATTTATATCAAAGCCGATACATGTATATTTGCAAAAATGATACATACTTTATGTTTGATGTAATTGATTCTCCATAATTTTATTTATTTATTTGACTGACATATATGACAAAAGTAGTACCAAAATAATGCACAACTGATACCTAGTAGTTGTTTGCTTCGAGTTGATGTCTAGTTATTTTATAAATTATTTTAACATTAATTTAAATCAAAACTGATACCAAAGTATTTGTAAAAATGGTATCCGGTTTTTGTTTGATAAAATATGATGATCTTTAATTTTAGAAACTATTTTTAGAATCATGTACTACAAAATTGATACCAAGTCAATGCAAAACTGATACCTAGAAGCTGTTTGGTTGGAGTTGATGCTTAGTTGATTTTATACTTTTCAATATATACTGCCGCTATTAACATTATTGGTACTATTTATTATTTAATATTATTATCATAAACTTACAATTTCCTATTGGTAATATAGATATCGATTGATACATATTTTTAATTTAGGCTGGTAGAGAATAACTATGCATTAAGACAACAATGACGGTATATGGAACTTTATTACACAAGTACATATAATTGCCACATATAATGAATTGTAACTTATTTTCGTATTCTAAGGAAAGGGCTAGTCTTTAATATAGTACTAAAAAACAATTAGTCCTGCCTATGCTTGAGGAGATCGGGCTAGATAAATATGCAGAAGATATTTATTTCCCCCTACATTGTAGAGACCATTAGACATTGGTAGACATGTCAAATAATGCAACGGTGTCACATAGATTCTTTACATCCAATGATATCAAATGAAATAAATAACCCTAGTCTGAAAGAAGCAATGAAATTGGTATGATATACTTTTCAAAAAAATTAACTAATATAATAGGAACAAAGTGAACATTAGCTAACTTTGTATCATATTGTCTCTAATAGAAAAAAGAAGTTGAAGAAATGCTACAAGAACTCTGGAAAAAATATATACAAGATATGGAAATAAAGCAAGATGAAATGCATCAAATTAACTATGCATATCAATCACCGAATTGTAAGCTATTTTTTGTTAAAAATAATACCTACTGAGAACAAAATTGATACTAAAACTGAAATTAATAGTGAAACTGAAATGATAGTTACTTAATACTTAGGACTTATTATCTATTTGCATAGTAATCTTTTATATAGAGCACTATACATCTTTATATGCCTAGTACATTACATTGAATTTATTTGATACAGAACCTATTTTCTTTCATTTCAGTAAACAGTTGCTTCAAATCAAAACTGATAGCCACAGATAGAAAAACTGATACCTACAAGCATAAAATTGATACCTACATATAGAAAACTAGTACTAAACCTGTATATAATCAAAAGAAACAAAACAACTATCATAAATCTTAAAAATGATACCTATAGGTAATAAAAATGATGCCAACTTTGATACTAAAACTTTTAACAACTTTATTTTGAAGCATATGATCTATTTGCACCATTAAGTCTTAAATATAATGTTTTGTATTTATTAAATACCTGATACTACAAGTGATGCAAACTGATCCTAACAATGTAATTTGCTTTAAACAGGGTTGACTGCGGTATATATATCACAATATTCATCATATCATTGAATAAAAGCCGAATACCAATCAAAATAAAACCTGAACAAATATTGAAAACAAAAGCAAGAATTATGTATGAGATATGGATGGACAATAATCAGTGTTGGAATTTAGCCTAGTTCATGTCAATACTAGAAGAAGAAGAAAATATAAAGAAATGAATTTGTTTTAAAAACTGATGTTATGTTCAGCTGAACTAATGTACAGTTGAGATATTGTGTTAGAACTAATTGAATTTAGCTTTATTTTACGTGAAAATAAACAATTTTTTATATTATGTCAATTTGTTGTAAAACTATAAACTTTTTTATGATGTTGAAAAAGTTAACTTTGTTTAACTTTTATTACACTTGATTTTATGTTATGACTGTAAATATATTTTTCTTTACACCGAAAACTAATACCAACAGTGTGCATGAACTGGTACTACTTTTTCACATACTTGAAACTTTTACTGATACTAATATAATACAAAAACTGATACCATATTCTACTGTACATGAAAATGATACTAATAGCATGCAGTATTAAAGAGCTGTACTTTGTTTTAAGTTGTGTTCGTCACATGGTCGGTTTCTCCTGGACTTGTTGAGACTTGTTGTGTAGGGATGTCGTGTTCTATGTGATTTTCATTATTTTTAATGCTTAAATTAGATAATTGCCTCTAGCTTGAACCGAGATGCTAACTACTGCTTATATTATCTATATTTTCTTTGTCTTGCTATAGAAAAATGTAACGACCCGTAATTCGATAATTAAAAATAGTTAATTTAATATGGTTTTGTGATTAAATATTGGGAGAAATAAAAATTTGTGATATAATAATGAAATAATAACTAAAAATGAAATATAACAATGTTAATTAAAGTTGATCGTTGACAATTAGAATGAAATTCCAATTAATTGAAATAATTTAAATGTTATACTTGGTTATAAAGTGAATATAGGAAAACAAATGTAAATATTGAAACAATTAATGAAATAATATATAATTAATGGTAATTGAGTAAAATCAGTGTTAGATAAGTAATTGAAACATTTATTTATAAATAATGAACTTATAAGTGAGATTAAAAGTTAATGGTAACAATTAATATATGTTACATATTTATTTAGTCTGTTAAATTTAAATTGCAAATCAATTTTAAATAAATGCAAATAAATGTTACATTAATATGAGTTAAGACAATAACTGTAAACTATGAATGAAATCAAAGGAATAGAAATGTTAATTTTATGCATAAGGTAATAATTGACTTAATAAGAGAATGAAACCAAGATAAATAAATTAGTTGAGATTTTAAACTATAATTAATGTTTGAACTTGACAAAATTTCAATAAAATGGAAATATAATAGTTAATACAAATAAAAGATGGAGATTGGAGTAATGAAATGTAAAACAAATGTTAAATATGTTTATAGACTAATAATGGATTTAATAAAAAGATTTAAATTGAATCAAATCAATTTATTGGAATTAAATTTTAATTAATAGGATTAATGGAAGTTTATATTGAACACTGTAATTATTGAAATTATTAACACTGAATTGATATGTAAAATTATTTTAATTTATTATAAATGTTTTTGCAATCAAAAATGATACAAATATGCTAGTATGTAAATACTGAATTAAAAGGTGATTAATTAATTTAATATTAATTTATTTAATCAATGTGAAAATATCCATTTTAGCCACTAACTCGAATTTCGACGAAACCAGTTTCATCAGATCTGTAATGGGGAATTATTGTAGGATTTTAATTTTCATAGTGATCGGTCTTGTCGTTTGATCGTACGGACTCGAAATGCCTAGAAATCAATTTAATTAAAATTAATTGAAATCAATTTGAAATAAGTTGATTTTGACATAACTTCTTCATACAATGAAATTAGGACTTGAAACTTGTTCCATTGAGTTTAAAAACATTAAAAACATCTATTTTGATATATGGGATGACCCATTTTCGTTCCAGAGAACAACGGTCTTTTCGGGTCGTTTATCGTCCAAAATCCAAGTCAAATCTTATCCGTTCTTTCTATTTTATGTCCTACCTATAAATAGCCCATTATAAACCCTAGCAGTTTCTTATTCCATTTGTCTGTATGCACAATTTCATCTGTCTATTTCTCCTTCTCAACGGTAGACAAACAAATTCACAATTCAATTTCAAATCAAATATGAAATCGAGAAATTCAAACTCCTCAAACTATATCATATTTTATATAAATTTGAAGCTCTCGACTAGCGCATGTAAATTTTGCAATTCAGTTTTCGATCTGGGTTTTTGTATGGCCGAAATTGGATGATTAAGTTTAGGCCGTTCATTGTAAGGCTTCATGATCAACGGTGGATCTTCATCGATGGTTCAATCGGAGGGTAATGCTGTGTAAAGGTCGACTAGGGCTTTCGATGCATATGGCTACTTAGGTCGGAAAGCGATCGATTTTGCCAGAAATCGACGGTGTGTGGATGATTTTGGTTCGACGGTGCAAGCATCGGGGAGCGTCGCGATTGACGTGGAGGCTATAGGAGGAGGCGGTTTGGCTTGGTGAGTATGTCGTGGCAGTCTTCGATCATGCTGTAGTCGAACGACGGAGGCGCGAAAATTGATCAGAGATTCACGTGCGTTAGTGACTGCAATTGGGATTAGGGTTTTTATCGAGCTTGAATGATGGTGACGTATTCGAGTCTGGTATATGTTCCTCTTTTTTTTCTTTTTTTTTAAAATATATCGTATAACTTCTAATCGACATATCTTTTGCATACAAATTCGGATTCATGCAAGGTTTGTTCCGCTAGGATCGTATCGAAATTCCTGACATTTTGACGCTGGTTTGGACTAATTCATGGATTGTTTGAATTTGGACCATAAATTGAATTTTAATTCTATTTAAAATCGAAGGTGAATGTTTAAACCCACTCACAACTTCTAAAATTTCTTGTGTTAGTTAAGTTAAACTTACAATGTGATTTGGAATTTATTGATAGCTGCTTGGGATTTTTAAATTACTATTCCTGTTAATTTGAATTTATTTTGAATTAAATTGTCATTTAATTTATTATTGAATTTAAATTGCCAGTTAATTACCTGTATATAATAATCTATTAATTGTTGATATGTATTGGTTGAATTATATGATAATTATGATGGTTGTTTGATTTTTAATATTGGATGATTGGATGATCTGTTTGATTTATAAAATGTTATCACTCTATAAGTTCCCTTAGTTATTATTTGGAAAATCACTATGGGTTGAAATGATATATACCCGAATGATGTATAGATTAGGGAAAAATCGTTATGGGTTGAAATGATAGATTCGAGCGATTTTATGGATTTTTATTTAAATTCGGGATTGCGGTTTGACATGATATATAACCATAAAATTCTAAATTACGGTTTGAAATGATAAATATCCGTATCACTTGACCCTAGAGTACATAATTATATACATACACCGGATTTGGTTAAATTAAATGATTTTTGAATCTTTAATTTACGACTTTAGTTAAATGATATTTGGAAATAAAATTTGATTTATATAAATTGAAATTATTACCAAAATCCAAGTTTTATGTTAAAAATGGGAATTGGTTTAAAGGAATTGTTTAAAGGAATTAAGTTGAAATTTTAAGGTTGATTTGAAGTATAATTGGAAATTATCGGAATTGAGTTATTAAAATCATTTGGAATATAACTATGAAAATACTGAAATTGGAGTAGTTTAAATTGATATTTCAAACATGGATTGAAATTGATGTAAAATTTAATATTTTATTGAGAATTTGAATTGGGAAGATTTGAAATTGGGTTTCATTGATTTGGGAATTGAAATGGTTCTATTGTGTTGAAATGAAATAAATAGCAAGTTGGTATAAATTTCCAATTTCATTTTTAATATAAGCTATTTTAAAAATATATTACTTTAAAGACTTTAATTATTAAGATTTCAAACTATCAAACTATTTTAACCTATATTAACTATATTAAATCATTTTAACCTATTTTAAACCATTTAATTTATCTTAAACTAATTAAACCATTTTAGTTTGTTTTGAATATAATTAATCTATGTTAAAGCTATTAAATCTATTTTAATTATATTTACCTATTTTAAATCTATCTTAAATCCATCTAAAAATATTTTTTAAAAATTAAATCTATTTTTAGTATTTAAACTATTTAATATATTTGAACTATTTTTAAACTACTAATACTGTTTATAATTTTCTAACTATTTTTAAAATTTCAAACTGTGTAAAGTTGAAGTATTATATTTAAATCCTAGATGATGTTATAACCTAAGTTGGAATTTAAATGTTATAAAAAATTGAATATGATGATTTTGAAGTGTGGATTTAACCTAATTGGAAATATGATTTTCTAAAGAAATTATGATTTTGGAAACGATATGATTTAAAAGGGTGAATATGATTTCAAAGTGAATATGATTTCGAAAGTAATATGGCTTTGAGAATATGATATTTTGTTATAAATTGTGAATTGACTTTTGAAATGTAAATGAACCATCCAGTGTGTAATCGACAATTGGTTGTTAATGAGACCAGGATCAGATATTGTCATACTTTCTACCAATACCAAAAACCACTTTAACAACTGTGTACGTGGTGGAGATTCCAGAAATGAAGTAAGATGGTTTGGTGAACGATTTCTGTATAGGTATGACGTGACCGTGACTCCCATGAGTCAGCTTAGATGTGACTAAAACTAGAGCCATGTCAGGCCAAGTGAGGTCATTCCTCCTATCGGGCACATTTCTTCGACGCCGTTCCCTTACTTTGTGATTAATTTGGTGGCCACCCTTGATTTTGATTACGGAGTGTGTCCGAGATAGGCGGTAGTAGCTGCTATGTGTTACCTCCAGTCCGGATCCGCAATTGGTATATCTACCCTGATATCGCCTTGAGTGCTGTGTTCACATGCCTTATCGCGCCTTCTACGAGTTTGTTTTGTACCATACCTGTGAAGTGCCCTCTAGATAAACCTCCAGTTTACGGTGGAGTGTACGGTACTGTATAGACTAGGGGAATATATTAAAATGTGTTAAGGGAGATATGGGTAACGCTTTAATGCTATTTTAATGCTTTTACTTTACTCTAGACGTGTTATAGTAGCATAATGTACCATATAGTATATAGTTTAACGGATCTTTAGGAGGTGTAAATCTCGAACATCTCTTAAGTTATTGCACTCACATTAGACATTGGATAGGAGATGTCAAACCTCGTAAACATCTCTGACACCGTCACATGCATATTTACTATTGATTTAACTTACATAAGATCTTTTAGTTTCGACTCGAGTATTTTTTCTTTTCAATTCGCTCGGGTTAGCCTGAGCATTTCAGGGTTGAAGACCTTAATTCTGGAGGACAAAGACAAAGATTTTGTACTATTATTACTTATTATATGTATTCTACTGCATCATGTTGTTCCACTGTATTTATTTATTTATTCTTGTTGTCTGTAACTATGATTCTGTATTAATAAAATCAAATTTATTTGTAATCAGCTCCATGAACTGTTATTTGATTATTATATTTTGTCATTTCGCTACGAGAATCTATATTTGTTTTATTTCTTTCTCTTTTTTTATTTACCCCATAACAATCTTCCCTTTTGAATGGTTTGAGTCTGGCATGTGTGTCTACTTAAAACGTCCAAAAAGTTAAGTCATTACCGTTGGTACCAGAGCTTTGGTTTAGCTATAGCCTTAGCTTTATGGGGTCTGACACTTTAGAAATAGGGTAGTAATACCTTAGATTGAGTCGTTAAGAGTATATATATGAGAGAGCATATTTGTTAGTATCGTAAAAGATTTTTGTATTCTGTTAATTTGTTTCGTTTTATATTTATGAATTTTGGTCGGTGCATAGGATGCTATGACATCGACAGGGGTTTCTAAACACTTAATATGGCAGACCGACATAATATTTGTTTTCAAATATAGGCGATTGAAATAATTTTGCCTATTATATATAAAATAATAAATTTTATAACTGATATAGTTGGTTGTTATATAATTGGTTGTTAGATAGTGAACTTTTATAAATACTGATGGAAAATAAGATTTACAGATGAAATGCATATAATTTGGAATTTGGGAACTTAAAGCTCTAGAATTTTGAAAATTTCTTTCGAATGATTTTGGAATATAATATTAGTATTATTTAGAAGTATTTTCTAATATAAATATTTCAAGATGATTTAAAAGGAATGTTTGAAAAAAAATTTAGAAGGAAATAAGTTCTATACTCCCCTAACTATCGTTGGAAAACAATTTCGGTAATGAGTGCACGCTTCACCGACATTCATTTTCATGTTTCAAAATGGAAAGACCATTGTAGTAGTTTACTACACGTTTGTTTGGACAAATAAATATTAATTTTATTTCCTCAATATGATTTGATATATATAAAAGCTATGAGTATATATATTTATATATTATTTTAATAGATTTAAAATGAACTGGCATTTAGTTCTCAAATTTCTGTAAATTGGAGATTTCAAATTATTGTAATGAAATGAAATCTTAAGTGTTGGAACTTCTAAAATGAAAATAAGAAATTGAATGCCAAGTTATTGATGAAATGTACAAGAATTGAAAACTTGAAACTTGTAAATCAAAAGAATGTGAAATTTGAAAGATATGATTATTGAACGTTTTTGCTAATTAAAATAAATAAGATAAACTTGTGTGTAACGGAATATTATACAAGTAAAAACTTAAGTAATGAAAATGCTAGATGGAATTTCTTTTATAAATAAGAACTTCGATATTATAGTTGTTATAAACTTAAGTTATAATTGAAGCGATGCTAAATAAAGTGTAATAGAAAAACGAGTACTGTAAGAGTATGATTATAAACTTAAGTTAATGAATTGATATGCTAAAAAATTAATTTTCACATGAATACTATAAATAAATGAGTATGAACTTAAGTAAATGTTTGAGGTTATTTATAATTAAAATAACTTGAAAAGATGAATAATGTAAGTAAATGGTATAGACTTAAGTTAAAATTCGAAGTTATTTATAATTGATACTATATTAAATTAAATGGTTATAACTTCAGAAAAGTTGAAGTGATTCAGAACATAGATTTAATATTCAATGACATTATATAGGAAACTAATGTAGATTAAAAGGTACGAAACTTAAGTATGAACTTATGCACTAATGGATATTAATATCTAATGGAAATCAAGTATATTGATAAATTAATGTAAATTAAATTGCAATAAAATGTAGGTAATACTTGAATAATGAATCCAGTGATTATTATAAACAATTGAATGGAAATAACTTATTGTAAGAAAAATAATGTAAAGTAATAAAAAGAAATTGACATTATATGAACAATTGAAAAATAAATTTTGTAAGCAACAAATGAAAATAAATGAAAGTAAGCACTAAATGATTGAATGTGTTATTTACAAAGAAACCTATATAGTACTTTAAGAATTGATATACATATGTTTAAAATGTGTGCATAAGTAACATATGTAAGAGAATGTAGAAATATATGTGAACAAATGAATGTAAATAAATGGAATTAAGTATTATATGAATGAATGGGAATTGAATTTTGGTAAGAAATAAAATGTAAATTAAAGAAAATAATCACTGTAAGAATGAAAATAAAGAAACAATAAATGTTGTGAAAGGAAATTTATAAGAATAAACTTAAACAATAATTGGAATTTGTTGTTTGTTTAGTGTTTGGATTGTTTGGGAAAGGATACCTCTAATTGTTTGGATATATGAATAATCTATTGAGTTTTATCTAAGACGGATGAGTATATGTTATACTTAGTAGTTATTTGTTATTTCATACGTTTAAAAGTTTCTGAACCCGAACAAACCATTTGTTTTTCTTGCTACAGATGGATGGTCGATTTCTTTGATTGAATGTGATGATTGTACACCTTTGGTTGCAAGTGCTTATTTTATGTTGTTTGCAAGTGAGTATTGTATGCTGAGTTGATTTGTTTTTTTTATTTATTGAGACAACTTAAATACTTCACTTTTATATAATTATTAACCTCCTTTGAATTATATAAGTAAAATACAGGTTATGGACGCAATTGCTACTGCTTTTGGTTTCATATAATAAGCGTTGTTTTCCCACCAATAGGTACGTTCTCGGATTACGGTTTTCTAGCGATATTATAATGTTTTCCCGTGGTTTGGGATATATTATTTTGAAAAATATGATACATACTGTTATTATTGATATTATCATTTCACTCAGACCTCTCCATACAAAGGAGATTACGTCGAAATTTTCCATGAATTTTGGACTTAGAAATTTTGTAAAGTGTTTTCAAACTTTTGTCGACTTGAATATAAAAGGATTTAATGGTTATAAATTTATATATTTTATTGAAATTATTTAATTTTGCAAATTAATTGCTTTAAAATTAAATACTTTGAATAAGATATATTGAATACTTAATTTCTTCTTTTCCCTTCTTTTTGCTTTTCGAGGACGAAAAGTTTTAAATGGGGGAGAGTGTAACAACCCGTAATTTTCGGTAATTAAAAATAGTTACTTTAATATGGTTTTGTGATTAAATATTGGAAGAAATAAAAATTTGTGATATAATAATGAAATAATAACTAAAATTGAAATGTAACAATGTTAATTAAAGTTTCATTAACAATTAGAATGAAATTCCAATTATTTGAAATAATTTAAATGTTATACTTGGTTATAAAGTGAATATAGAAAAAATGTAAATATTGAAACAATTAATGAAATAATGTATAATTAATGGTAATTGAGTAATATCAGTGTTAGATAAGTAATTGTAACGTTTACTTGTAAATAATGAACTTATAAGTGTGACTAAAAGTTAGTGGTAACAATTAATATATGTTACCTATTTATTTTGTCTGTTAAATTTAAATTGGAAATCAGTTTTAAATAAATGAAAATAAAAAGATAATCGTAACAATTAATAAATGTTACCTATTTATTTAGGCTGTTAAATTTAAATTGGAGTATATTAACGTAATGAAACGTAAAAAAAATGTTAACTATGTTTATAGAGTAATGATGGATTTAATAAAAAGATTGAAATTGAATCAAATCAATTTATTGGAATTAAATTTTAATTAACAGGATTAATGGTAGTTGAAATTGAACACTGTAATTATTGAAATAATTAACACTGAATTGATATGTAAACTTATTTTAATTTATTATAAATGTTTTTGCAATCAAATATGATAAAAATCTGCTAGTTTATAAATATTGAATTAAAAGGTGATTAATTAATTTGATATTAATTTATTTAATCAACGTGAAATAGCCATTTTGGCTACTGACTCGGATTTCGACGAAACCAGTTTTAGCGGATCTGTAATGGTGTCTTATTGTACGATTTCAAGTTTCATAGCGATCGGGCTTGTCGTTTAATCGTACGGGCTCAAAACGCATAGAAATCAATTTAATTAAAATCAATTGAAATCAATTTGAAATAAGCTGATTTTAACATAACTTCTTCATATGATGGAATTAGGTCTTGAAACCTATTCCATTGAGTTTAAAAACATTGAAAACATCTATTTTGATATATGGAATGACCCATTTTCGTTCCGGAGACAGAACGGGCTTTTTGGGTCGTTTATCGTCCAAAATCCAAATCAAATCTTGTCTGTTCTTTCTATTTTCTGACCTACCTATAAATAGCCCGTTATAAACCCTAGCTATTTCTTATTCCATTTGTCTGTACATACAATTTCATCTGTCCACCTCTCCTTCTACATGGCAGACGAACAAATTGCCAATTCAATTTCAAATCAAATATTGAATCGAAAAATTGGAACTCCTCAAACTATATCATATTATATATCATTTGAAGCTCTTGACGAGCGCAAGTCAATTTTGCTGTTCGTTTTTTGATCTAGGTTTCTGTGTGACCAGAATTGGATGATTAAGTTCTAGCCATTCATTGTAAGGCTTCTCGATCAACGGTGGATCTTCATCGATGGTTCGATTGGAGGGTGTTGTTTTGCAGAGGTCGACTAGGGCTATCGATCCATACGGCTACTTCGGTCGGAAGGTGATTAATTTCGCTAGAAATCGAGGGTGTATGGACAATTTTGGTTCAATGGCGCGAGCATCGAGGAGCGTCGGGATTGACATGGAGGCTATGGGAGGAGGCGGTTTGTCTTGGTGAGTGTCGTGGCAATCTCCGATCATGTTGTAGTCAAACGACGGAGGCAGGAAAATTGATCAAAGATGCGCGTGCATTGGCAGCTGCTATTAGGATTAGGGTTTTGATCGAGGTTGAACGATGGTGACACGTTCGAGTCTAGTGTGTGTTCCTCTTTTTTTTTCTTTTTTTCTTTTAAAAATATATCGTATAACTTCTAATCGACATATCTTTTGCATACGTAATCAGATTCATGCACGGTTTCTTCCGCTAGGATTATGTCGAAATTTCTGACATTTTGATGTTAGTTTGGATGAATTTTGAGACTGTTTGAATTTGGACCATAAACTGGATTTTAATTCGATTTAAAATCGAAGGTGAGTGTTTTAACCCGCTCACAACTTCTAAAATTTCTCATTTTAGTTAAATTAATTTTACAATGTCATTAGGAATTTATTAATGGCTTTTTGGGATTTTTAAATTGCTGATCCTGTTAATTTGAATTTTTTTGAATTAAATTGTCATTTAATTTATTATTGAATTTAACTTGCCAGTTAATTACCTGTATCTAATAATCTGTTAATTGTTGATATGTATTGGTCGAATTGGATGATAATTATGATGGTTGTTTGATTTTTAATATTGTATGATCTGTTAGATTTATAAAATGCCATCACTCTTTAGGTTCCCTTAGTTATTATTTGGAAAATCACTATGAGTTGAAATGATATATACTGGAGCGATCTATAGATTAGGGAAAAATCGTTATGGGTTGAAATGATAGACTCGAGCGATTTATTTAAATTCAGGTTTGCGGTTTAAAATGATATATAACCGTAAAATTCTAAATTGCAGATTGAAATGATAAATATCTATATCACTTGACCCTAGGGTAGTGGATTACATACGGACACCAAATGTGGTTAAATTAAACGATTTTTGAATCTTTAATTTGTGAATTCAGTTAAATTATATTTGGAAATAAAATTTGATTTATATAAATTGAATTTATTATCGAAATCCAAGTTTTATGTTAAAATAGGAATTGGTTTAAAGGAATTGTTTAAAGGAATTAAGTTGAAATTTTAAGGTTGATTTTGAAGTATAATTGGAAATTATTGGAATTGAGTTATTAAAATTGTAACTACCCGGAGTTTTTGATCCCGAAAATTCCTGATAGTTAGGGAAAAAAAGAAAGTGGTAGAAGAAGAAATAGAAAACAAATCATAGATTCTCACATTCGCAGCAGATCAAAATATAATATCAAATAAAATAGCAGTTATACAAAGGAAAACTATATCAGTTAATTTCCATCAATACATCAGAGGTACAACATTTTCACGAAACACTGGATAGTCAAAATCAACATGTCCCAAATAAACTACAATATATCACAGCGAAATACACTCCATACGTTCCTGCCATCCAACTCGCCTCCTGAGCTACAAAACATCTTTACCTGAAAATCTATAAGACTCAGTCTAACCCGAGCATTACATTAAAGTAACACCCGGGTCAGGCTGGAAACCAGCGTGAGTAAACCCATATAATTTGAAACACCAAGCTATAACATATGTGAATATCAGGGTAACTCATATCCTTTACGAGTTCTCGTAGTCAACATTTATCACATAATAGTTTCAGGTTAAATATCCGTACTACACAATTCATTCCCTTCTAGCCTATTTAGTACCACATATCCAATTTATAAAGAATTTTGTAGATTACAAATCGAAGTGATTCCCGGTATTTACTGATACCCGACTCTGGTATCTTTGAATCTCGTGTCATCTTAACCCAAGTTATTCAATTAAATACAATTCAACTTTAAATACAGGATGTCACTTTTTACACAGCAATTCATCATTAATAGATAACCGCATTATCACTGTCCACCCAAACATATCATATCACAAAACATTTCATATCAGAGATATCAACCAATTCAAGGCATTGAACATCATTCAATCATTCATAAGCAAGATTGATCACTTCAAAAATTAATATAATTTATCTCTAATTAAATTAATTACAAATATTTAATCACTTAGATATCCTTTACTTAACATTATTTAATTACGAACCAATTAATTAATCATCTTTTTAATTATCCATCTTAATTAATCATCCTTGATTAATTATACTTTAATTACATTAAGTAAATAGCCTTTAATTAATTTCACAAATTAATTATCCTTAACCATTCACAGTAATTATCCTTAATTAATTACTCAAATTAATTATCTTATAACCACCTACATTGATCAACTATCCTCTAATTAATCACACTCATTAATTAACTAACCCTTAAATTAATTTCCTTAATTAATCAATCCTTTAATAAATTACACCAAGCAATTAATGCTTAATTACTTCCATTAAGTAATTATCCCATTGGTTATTTATCCTCAATTAATTAATCTTTAATTACTAATTAAATTAATTAAACCTTAACAAATTTATCTTTTAATTATTTACATTAAGTAATTATCATTTAAGTAATTAATCTCTAATTGCTTACATTAGTTAACCTCTAATCACCAATTCATTAATTTCTATTAATTAATTTATAATTCTAAACTATTGATTAATTAATCCTTAATTAATCAACTTTAATAATTTTCCTTAATTAATTAATCTTTAGCTAATAACCAATCAAATAAAAAATAAATCTTAATTCCCCAAACCTTAATTAATTTTAAGATAATTCATTTATCTTAATCACTTTCTTAATCATTATCAGAATTAGTAAACTTTGGAATTAATTATCATTAACTAAAAAAGCATTAAGTTTAATTAAAAAATTTAAACACTTAATCTTTCAATCAAACTACTTAATTATTTGAATAATTAAGCTTTTAAAAACATCTTAAGGATAAACTTAGATAACTTAAAATAATTTTTCAACTTTAATCAACAAACATTTAATAATCAATTACTATTTAAAGGAAATAGTTTTTAAGTTAACTAGTTTTAAAACTTGACTTCGATAAATTTAAAGCTTTGAAAATAAAATTACCTTACCCCGATAAATCTAGGATCTACTAGACTAACACCCGAGTTACCTCAACTTTTCCCCGAGCTTCCTCTTTCTTCATTAAAACTTAGTTTAAATTTAAAAAAAAAACCGTTATACTAAAACACTCTCGTATACCCGAAACAATCCCAAGCTAAACTCTAAGGCAAACCTATGCTTTTCCCGAGCCCTACCGAAGTCACCTCCTCTACTTCCAGAGCTTCAACAACTACAGACACACGACAACACCGTGCACGTGTACAGATGATCGGAACGTCTCCGACCATCGCCACTACCTTCGATAAGTCGATCTCGATCTCACTATACGATAATGATCATCCGTGCTTGGAATTGATCACGAAAATGAAATCGAGCCAGTGAACCCAAACCTGGGAATGAACCAACACCCAAATTTCCTCCCCGTGCTGCCACCATTGGCCACCAGAAATGTCGATTATCCGACCATCACCTCACCATAGGCATATGCACCAAATCCTCCTCATGCGGTCACCGCTGGTGATCCACCAACGTCGCACGAAACCCAGCAACCATCTCAAGCAAATCAACACGACGAACCTGAGATCTAGCCCTCCCCGACACCTCGGCGGCTTAAAATTTTAGCGATCAATTTCCTCGAGATCGCCTACACCAGGCTATCTTCCACCATAATCTCGAAACCCCAAGTTGCGTCGATCATTAGAGAATAACAAAAACTCGCTTTCCTTTCAACATTCATTATCTCATGAATTACCAACCTAAAAATCGTGATTCTTCCTTTAAAAATCCTAATTTTTGAAGATAATTCAAATTATACAGCTGAATTCACAAATCGATCACATCGAATTTTTGATATATAAAAGTTTTTACTGTAAATCTCACATCCAGTTAAAACTGTCACCAAGTTCTTTTTTAAATATTTTTAAAATTCAAATCTTGTTATTATAAACATTTTTCATTTATATATCAATGCCTCACAATGATTAGAAAAATTGAATTTTTGATTTTGATCAAATTGAAAACCTGTTAATGAAGAACAAGGTAGAGGTTCTGGTGTTCAGGCTTGCACACAAATTTTCTATATACATATATAAACATTCAGCTTTAAAACAATCATGCAAACATATATTCAAACATACATCACAGTCTACTTCAAACATCTACCACATGCATCAAATTTAAAATTGTTTTTAAAGCTCAGTTTACTCGTCCGTAGAAGAAAACTGAGGACATGCCTTTGAAAATTTTGAAATCTGTTCTTGAATTTAAAATTGGAACTTGATGTACTTTGGTTTACATCGATCTTGAATATTCTTGCTTTTCTCTGAACTTGATTGTTATGAGTTGAAGCTTGTTTGATTCTAGTTTGATTACTAGGTTTTGGATCGTTGTTGAGTTTCTTTGACTTTGTTTTCTGGTTTTAGGTTACAAGTTTTGTTCTCTTTGTTTTTGAGAATGAACGGATCAGGGAAAAATATGAAAAGAAAGGGATAGAGCTTTGAAAAAAAGAAAATAAATTACCCTTGTTCAATTGGCTTACAAATGTCATTAGCATGCCATAATCAATTTACACTTGTATTTAGATAAAAGCTTGGGCTTACATTTGTAATTACATGAAACAATTTGTTTACATTTGTTATAATGCATAGAATTAGCTTACATTTGTTATTTTGTATATATATATTTGTATTATTATGTAAATTTATTTTTATTTTATAAATACCTTAAGTGTTTTTAAATATTTTAACTTCTCTTATATTTATCTATTTAATAATTACTTTCCTTAATTTATATAAATATGATCTTTTGAAGAAAATAATATAAAGCAAGTTATATACTAATAAAATCATATAAAATATATTTTTAAATCCAAATATTTTAGATGTTTATCTTTCGAATTTCCTATTTAAATTCAATTTTAATTTAATATCCAATTTAAAATCAACTCATATATATATATATATATATATATATATATATATATTTACATTTAAACAAACAATCGTTATTATTTGTTTCACCTATAAATCATTGTTTAATAAATTAAATCCTGTTGATTTCCAATTAACAGATATCTAAAAATCCGAGTTATCACATTCCTCCCCTCCTTGAATCTTTTCGTCCTCGAAAAGGAATGAAACCAGAATTTGTTAAAATACTTAATATCAGTTAAAGTTTCTCTTTGAAACATTTTTAGAACACTTTAAAATCCATATAATATTGCCAAAATAGTTTTTATAAAAATACTTTTATAACTCGATGTTTCAAAAAATCCATCCTCGTTCTCATAGAAATTCGGTCATACGTTGATCGGGCGTAGGACTGAAAATCTATAAGTACTTGGTAAACCAGTTTTGAACACCCAGTGAAAATACTTGGAAAATAATTTTATTGAAAATATAGAAAACATTTTTTTTAAATAGTGGAAACATCTTTGGTGAGAATGCTCTGGAAATCATCACCCCCATCCATGATCGCAGTTAACCCAATGGTTACGTTGCCATCCCTTCAAAATCCATAGGTAACTGTAGGCACTCCGCGCCCCTCGATTATGCCATGGAACCCGCTACAGATCGCAGCTACATCTGGGGCTACGTTGCTATCATAGCAAAAATCCATATAACTGTAGACATCAGCGCCCTCGAATTTCGCTGCCAAAAGAATGAAACTTCTCCTTTCGACCATAGATCGCAATCTACCAATGTTACGTTGCCTTCTTGGCAAAATCAAACGTAGACGGTTGACACTCACCTCTACACGATTTTCGCTATGGTCCATAGTAGATCGTAGCCACATCGAGTTATAATGTCATCGCAGCATAACCCAAATGCCTCTGTAGGCATCAGCACCCTCGACTTTCGCTACCCAATAATCCTTAGGAACTTCTGTTTGTCCGGACTTTCTCACAGGATCCACTTTAGAACTCCCCTTAGGGCTCAAGGCATCCTATGGTACTCCTAAGAAGTTCATTTCTAGGGAGCGCCTTTTTTTCCAGAGCCATTTTCAAAACACTTTATACTATACACATATAGTATCTTCCAAATCATATACCTAGTATGAATCTCATATAAATGTCCTTCTCAAAATTGATTATCCCAAATCGATAATTCTCAAACTAGGCTTTCCAAATTTCCAAAATTGATTTTTTTCAAAAATCAAGAGCCTTTCCAAATTTATATGCTCCTAGAACCCTTTTTCCAAATTCATTCTCATAAGATCCTTTATATATATAGATATAAATAATCTTGAAAAATCTTTGGATCATTTCAAACTTGTATAAATTCCTTTTCTATACTTCAAATACTTTCAAAAAACCCTTTTTATTCTGGCTATAGATTTAACAAGGGGAATTTATCAATTATATATAACAAAGATATATAACTTTGTCTATGTCAAATCAATATTCAAACTTGATTACTCTATAAAGTCACTTACCATATTACTTACTTCCATAAAGTAAATTCTACCATAGAAATATCCAATTTCCACTTTATTTCATCATATATCTCACAAAATATAACTTTTCATTTTCAAAAACCAATTTTACAGTTCTTATACATAAATTTTCAATATCAATTTCATTCAAACCTGTACGATGTACACATATCATCCGTACACTATATTAATCTGATCGCTCACTCGATCACACAATTTCACTTCCGAACTAGTATCGTCCATGACGCAGCGGATTAATTAAACAAAACTTCAATCGGTGAAATGTAACAATTCGGTGAGTTGAAGATACCAAAATGCCCAAGTTCGTTGATCCAAAGATACCGAACTCTAGCTATCTCAAACACGTTGATAGCGCACTATACCGTGTTTAAAGATCTACGATTCTTCGCACGTTGATCTAGCGCACTAGATTCCGTGAATCGGCTTCTGCGATCGTTGAATCGAGCGCACTCGATTAACCGAAAGAGGAGATAGGAGATTACACTCAACTACCAATTGGCATGAAAGCACAAAGCTAACAAAAGAGAATTTTATTCAAAAATCAACTACTAACAAATGACTCACACACGGCTATTTATAGCATTTACAACTCACGCCACTCTTAAGTCGTATGCGACTCATGAACCCTGACCGACTCAACAAGTACGACCTACATACAACAACTCATCCGACTCAATGCGACCGACTTATGTATATTACCGACTCACATATTACATACATGACCGATTCAAGCTGTTACCGACCCAACATCATGCCGACCTACGACTCAAAGAAACACGACTTAACTCCTTGCCGACTTAACATCCACGCGGTTTACCCTTCACCGACTTTTCTTAGTTCGTAGCTCGTTAGCTCGGCACAACTGTCCCTCTGGTCTCCAATTAGCTCGGTCCCGACTTAGCCCTTCTTCATTAACTCGCACCCTTTCTACACATGATTCCTTAGGTCGGAAATGACTTATAGGTGAATCGTTGAGTCGTGTACGACTCATCAAGCTCGAATGATTCAATCGTAACTTCTTCCCCTGTGGTCTGTTAGGTCGGGCCCGATCCAAGCGCCTAACCCGTAGCCGACTTAAAGCTTCCCTAACTCGTAACTCGGCTTCACTGGCTCGTAGCTCTTTCTCCTTAGGTCGGAACTGACCTAGCTTAACCTGTGTTCGACCTAAGCCTTCCATAGGTCGTGCTGCATCATCCTCCCCTGGTTGAGAAAAATTCGACCTCGAATTTGTAAATCCTTCCTCAACAATCTCACCCCCATGATATGGAATTAAATGTTTGACGTTAAAAACATCAGAAGTATAAACATCATCAGGTAACTTTAATCGATAAGCATTCTCATTGATTTTCTTCAGAACTTCAACTGGACCAATTTTCCGCGCTTTCAATTTATTGTATGTTCCCACTGGAAAACGGTCTTTTGTCAACACTGCATAAACCAAATCGCCTTCGTTAAATTCAACATTTCGTCGCTTCAAATCTGCAGACTTCTTATACTTCTCATTCGATTTCTCCAATCGTTTCTGAACGACTTTATGACATTCAGTCAGCTCATCAACAAAATCAGCAGCCCGTTTAACTGTTTCCTTCGCCTGTGGTACTACTGCCAAATCCAACGGTCCCCTGGGTAAATTTGAATAAACAATCTGAAATGGACTGAATCCCGTGCTACGATTCACTGCATGATTATGTGCAAATTCAGCTTGGCATAACTTCATGTCCCAACTTCTCAAATTATCCTGTACAAGACATCGCAACAAATTTCCCAATGACCTGTTAACAACTTCTGTCTGTCCATCAGTTTGTGGATGGTAAGCACTACTAAATTTCAGCTTCGTTCCCACCATCTTCCACAAACTCAACCAAAAGTGACTCAGAAAACGAGTATCTCTATCCGACACAATAGACTCTGGCAATCCATGAAGTCGATAGATCTCCTTGAAAAATAACTGTGCTACTCGAACTGCATCCGCTGTCTTCTTGCAAGCAACAAAATGTGCCATCTTCGAAAACCTGTCCACCACAACAAATATCGAATCATTTCCCCTTTGAGTTCTAGGCAAACCCAAAACGAAATCCATGCTAATATCAACCCATGGCTTAGATGGTACTGGTAATGGCATATACAACCCTGCATTCGTTGCTGTTCCCTTTGACACCTGACAAATATGGCATCTCTCCACGAATCTTTCAACCTCTTTTCTCATCGACGGCCAAAAGTAAGATTGTGAAATCAACTGTAAAGTACGATCACGGCCCACATGCCCTTCCTCGTGTAACTCTTTGACAATTTTCAACCTCAAGCTACAGTCTGGAATACACAAACGATTCCCTTTAAACAGAAAACCATCAACCAACGTAAATTCATCGGTACTCTCACTCTTCACTTTCTCAACATATTTCACAAAGTAAGGATCTTCATTAATCATCTCTGGCAACATCTCAAAACCCGTCACTTCAACTTTCATTGTCGTTAATAAATGACTCCTCCTACTCAAAGCATCAGCTACTCGATTTGTCACCCCTGATTTGTGCTTAACGACAAAAGTAAACTGCTGTAAATATGCAATCCAAGATGAATGTCTTACTGAAATTTTATCCTGCCCCTGTAAGTGCTTCAATGCTTCATGATCAGTGTACAGAACAAATTCTTTCTGAAATAGATAATGTCTCCAATGTTTAATCGTTTGCACCACAGCATAGAATTCAACGTCATATGTGTTGTATCTCATCTTCGCCCCTGACAACTTTTCACTGAAATAAGCAACTGGCTTCCCATTCTGACTCAGAACTCCTCCAATACCAACCTTCGAAGCATCAGTATGCAATTCAAACAATAACTGAAAATTCGGTAAAACAAGAATTGGTGCAGACGTCAACAATTCCTTGATCTTCTCAAAAGCAACCCCCGCTTCTTCTGACCATACAAATTGTTTCCCTTTCATGCAATCGGTAACTGGTGCCATCACACTACTGAAATGTGGAATGAACCTTCGGTAGAATGATGCCAATCCATGAAAACTTCTAACTTCAGTGATAGTTCTCGGCTGTGGCCAATTTCTAATAGCTTCAACTTTACTCTGGTCCACTTGAATACCCTCTCCTGAAACAACATAACCCAGAAATAAAACACTGTGCATCATAAACACACATTTCTTCGTAGCAGCATAAAATTGCTCTTCACGAATAATAATCAACACTTCCCTCAAATGTAAAACATGCTCCTCCATACTCCTGCTGTAAATCAGAATATCATCGAAATAAACCACGACGAACTTCCCAATGAATGGTCTAAAAATTTGATTCATCACCCGCATGAATGTACTAGGTGCATTTGACAAACCAAAAGGCATAACCAACCATTCGTACAACCCCTCTCTCGTCTTGAAAGCTGTCTTCCATTCGTCTCCAGGTCTGATTCGAATTTGATGATAACCACTCTTCAAATCAATCTTCGAAAATATAGTTTCCCCACTCAATTGATCTAACAAATCATCCAACCTTGGCATAGGAAATCTATATCGGACAGTGATCTTATTCAAAGCTCTACTATCTGTGCACATCCTCCATGTTCCGTCCTTCTTTGGTACTAATAATGCTGGCACAGCACAAGGACTCAAGCTTTCCTGAACATGTCCCTGTTCCAACAACTCTTCCACCTGCCTTCGTAACTCCTCATGTTCCTTCGGACTCATTCGGTAATGTGGTCGATGTGGTAACACTGCTCCCGGAACAAGATCAATTTGATGTTGAATGTCTCTAAGTGGCGGTAACTCCTTAGGCAACTCCTTTGGAAAGACATCTTCAAATTCTTTCAAAATTGGCTTTGCTGCTTCTGGGATTTCAACTTCTTCACTACTCTCTCTTCCAATCAACAAAAACACTTCAGGTTCTTCCTCCACTTCCTTGACAAACTCCTTCAAAGTCAACAGAGTTTTCAATTCCTCAATCTCTTCTAGCTTGCTCTCCTTCTGTTGCTGTCTCTTGGGAACCAAAGTGATTTTAGTACCCTCGAACATGAAACTGTAACTATTGGCACGACCGTCATGTTGAACTGCTCTATCAAATTGCCACGGTCTGCCCAACAACAGATGACAAACATCCATATCCACAACATCACACCAAATTTCATCTTTGTATTTCTTCCCAATAGAAAAATTAACACAAGCTCTTCGACACACTTTCACTTCACCACCCTTCCTTAACCATGCTAGCTTGTACGGTTTAGGATGCTTCTCAGTCTTCAAGTTCAATTTCCTCACTGCCTCTGTAGAAATAATATTATCACAACTTCCTGCATCAATAACGAACTTGCAAACTTTCCCCAGAATAGTGCATGTCGACTGAAAAATATTGCTTCTCAACCAACTAGAATCCTCCTCTTGCTTTGGTGTAAGACATGACCTCCTCATCATAAGATTACAACCTTCATCTCCAAACAATTCTTCTTCCTCCTCAACATTAGGTATATTTGAACATTCTGCCTCCTCACCTTCATCCTCCTCAACTTCTGCAACCATGGTTCTCTTCTTCGGCTTCGGACATTCATTACTCTTATGACCCAACTCCTGACAATTATAACATTTGAAAACATTGCTAACCTTCGCCTTCTCAGCCTCCTTCACCACTGGCTTTGAAACAGGTTTAGGAACATTAGAACTTCCACCAACACCCCTTGCTTGATTATTGGAATTAGTAAACACACCACCTCCACGCCTTCCTTGTTTCTCCCAAGCCAACGCTTTCTGATGTGCCTCTGCAACTGATTTAGGATCAAACATATTAACCATATCCTGGATCTGCATTCTCAATCCCCCAATGAATCTAGCAGTTAGCTGTTCTTCTGTCTCCATAATATCATTCCTGGCAATGAGTTGGTAAAATTCATCAGCGTAATCACTAACAGACTTCGTTCCTTGCCTCAGATTCTGCAACCTTTGGTACATAAGTGATTGGTAGTTGTAAGGTAAGAAAGTAGATCTCATCAACTTTTTCATCTTATCCCATGATTCTATCTTTGACTTCCCCATCCGTTCTCTGGTAAGTTTAGTTTGATGCCACCACGCCAATGCTCTCCCCCTCAACCTAGTAGCAACCAACTTCACCCTTCTATGCTCAGGAACCTCCTTGAAATCAAATATCTCTTCAACATTTGAAACCCAATCTAAGAACTCTTCAGCAACCATCCCGCCTTTAAACTTCGGAATTTCCATCTTCATACCCGATTCCCATCGACGATCATCTTCAACATCCCGATAAGAATTTCGAACTTGGTCTCGATCTCGATAATGAACACTAGCTCTATCACCCTCTTCAACAAAATCAAAAGTACGTCTACATCGATCTCGACCATTATCATCCCTTCGTTCATGCATACTTCTTTGACTATGTCTCTCTTCATCTCTATATGCTTCATGTTCAAATTCACGTTGACTTCTTCTCTCTTCATGTGCATAGTCATGATGATCTCTTCGTGATGAAATTGACGTTTCTCTTCTATCTCTACAAGAATGTGGCGATACCCTCCTCGCTTCCGTAACCGATGGCGAAACTCGGTTTCCTCCATGGTTCGAGTTTGGTGATCTCCTCCTTTGATTCAAATCATTCATCAATTTCTCCAATTTTCCAATGCCTTCATCAAATTTTTCATTAATACGTTGTTCCATAAGTTCAGCTTCTTCTCTACGATACAAAGCTTCAACGTTTTGATGACGATTAGCTCTCCTTGGTGGCATAGTTGAAAAACTTCTCAAACTTCAACAATTCAAACACAAAACTCCAAAGCTTTCACAAACAACACTTTCACAAGGCTCGGCCTTGAACTTAACTCGGCAACACTTAGATCGGCTCAACAATTCACGGCTCGACCTTACTACAACCCTTCAAGGCTTTAGCTCGGCAATGGTTTTACACGGCTCCACACTTCAAATCTTGGCGCGCAAAACTCCAAGACAAAATCCAAACAATATCCAACTCCTCGATCCAAAATGAAATGAATCAAACACTCTAATGTTGTTACAAATTCAACAAGAACACAATGAACTCCTTCAAACTTCAAAAACTTCAAAAACTTCAAAAACTTGGTTCCAAGAATCAACTTAGCTATGATTGGCTAAGTATGGCTCTGATACCAAATAAATGACGCAGCGGATTAATTAAACAAAACTTCAATCGGTGAAATGTAACAATTCGGTGAGTTGAAGATACCAAAATGCCCAAGTTCGTTGATCCAAAGATACCGAACTCTAGCTATCTCAAACACGTTGATAGCGCACTATACCGTGTTTAAAGATCTACGATTCTTCGCACGTTGATCTAGCGCACTAGATTCCGTGAATCGGCTTCTGCGATCGTTGAATCGAGCGCACTCGATTAACCGAAAGAGGAGATAGGAGATTACACTCAACTACCAATTGGCATGAAAGCACAAAGCTAACAAAAGAGAATTTTATTCAAAAATCAACTACTAACAAATGACTCACACACGGCTATTTATAGCATTTACAACTCACGCCACTCTTAAGTCGTATGCGACTCATGAACCCTGACCGACTCAACAAGTACGACCTACATACAACAACTCATCTGACTCAATGCGACCGACTTATGTATATTACCGACTCACATATTACATACATGACCGATTCAAGCTGTTACCGACCCAACATCATGCCGACCTACGACTCAAAGAAACACGACTTAACTCCTTGCCGACTTAACATCCACGCGGCTTACCCTTCACCGACTTTTCTTAGTTCGTAGCTCGTTAGCTCGGCACAACTGTCCCTCTGGTCTCCAATTAGCTCGGTCCCGACTTAGCCCTTCTTCATTAACTCGCACCCTTTCTACACATGATTCCTTAGGTCGGAAACGACTTATAGGTGAATCGTTGAGTCGTGTACGACTCATCAAGCTCGAATGATTCAGTCGTAACTTCTTCCCCTGTGGTCTGTTAGGTCGGGCCCGATCCAAGCGCCTAACCCGTAGCCGACTTAAAGCTTCCCTAACTCGTAACTCGGCTTCACTGGCTCGTAGCTCTTTCTCCTTAGGTCGGAACTGACCTAGCTTAACCTGTGTTCGACCTAAGCCTTCCATAGGTCGTGCTGCATCAGTCCACCCGACTTCCTAGTGCGGACTCAGATCTGGTTTCTTGATCAGAAACCGTCATTCTCCTTGCATAGTCATAACTATGACAGAGAATTCCCAGAACCAATCAAAAGTCCATATCCAGGTTCGCCGTCGAAAATCGAGTGAAAAATCCCAGCTCGGATCGAAATTCTATGCTTGAATCTAGATCAAATCGTTATGCGAATAGAATAATATACGTACATCCTACGTATTTATCTTCATTGATTATTAGCTAAATCAATCCTCCTTTCTATTCACACCCCTTTAGATTCTTATTTATTTATCTATTCACAATTGCCTCAATCCCCATTTGGATTATCACCTTAATTCTTATTTCAAATGGGTATTTAATCATAAACATTTTGAACTCTGTTCGGGTTAAATTTAGAAAATAGCTTGAAAATTTTAAAAATGGATAAGTAGTTGAAAAATAATTATTAGTTTGTCAAATAGCTGTAAAATAGTTGAGTAATTGTAAAATAGTTGGAAAATAGTCAAATAGTTATAGAAATTTTAAATAATTGCAAAATAGTTGTAAAATAGTAATTAGTTATAAAGTAGTTGAAAAATAGTAATTAGTTTATAAAATAGTTGAAAATTGTTAAATAGTTCCAAAAATAATTATAAAATAAGTATAAAATAGTTTGGCTTTAAAAATAAAAACTGTTTATGGTAAATAGCTTTGGAAAAAATAGATTTAAGAAAGTTTACACTAAAACAATTTATTTTAAAAAATAGTCCAGAGCCAAAGTGCTAGACTTCTCAATCTCCATTCTCATCAATTCTATTTAAATTTACACTTCCTTTTGAATTGATTCAATCCGATCCAAGTTGAATTTTACCCTCAATTTCCTTTCGAATTCAAATCAAATTCCATTTGAATTTACTTATTCAACTTTAATCACAATCCTAAATTATTCAAATCAAATTTCAATTTGAATTAACTTCAAATTCCATTTCACTTTAAACCATCTCGAATTATATAAATTCAAGTTAAATTTCAAGTGTTGATTTGATTCCTTTAAATCAAATTGATATTTACCTTAATTTGTCAATTCAATTCTTTAAACAATTTAATTCTGAGTTAAAATTTCAATTACTCCATTTTAAATTACCTTTACTTTTGCATAAACTTATTTCTAGATTCAAATAATAATTCAAATCCTTTTCAACCTTTGAAATCCAATTTATTACCCAATTTCAACTTTTGAAACCAAACCCCAGAAATTTTAGTTTGAATTAATTTCAAATTCCATTTCCAAATAAAGAAAGTGATTTTATATTTGATCATACTGCCACAAAATATTTCATACATTAATAGACTGCACACTAGCAGTTCAAACATCACATCCATTATCACAATAAAAGCCTTACAAAGTCATTAATCTAGGTGTCTACATCATCACCTAGGTTTTAAAGTCCTAGCATTATCAACCAGAATCCTTCCTATAGACTTCTTTCCAATGGGCAAAGCCCAAACATGCACTTTTCAACAGGATGTCCCCACTTATAGCATTTTCCACAAAATATTTCTACCCTCCCATCAATCTGGATAACATCCACGCCTCCTACAGGACGTTCCACAACCTTAATCTTCTTCTTCTATCTCTTGGGACGATTCCTAGCGATGTGTCCCAACCCTTTACAATGATAGCAAATGGTTGACTCGTTGATTGGTTCCACTGGTCTATGCTTCACCTTCCTCACTTCAGGACAATGGTTAAGGAAATGTCCCTTCTTATGGCACTTAAAGCATAATATCTCCGAGCAAATCGTTGGAATGTACCCTTTAATTCCTTCCTTGTTTACCACACTTGGCTGCGTAATGACCCTTATTGAAACATCTGTAGCAGGTGACATTATCATAAGGTCCTGCTCTATTCCTTTCCTTAGTCCGATTTTCGTACTCCTGTGTTGCTATTTCCCGTTCCTTACGTGCAGCTTCTCTCCGTTCTTTGCGCTTGCCTTCCATTCTTTACTCTTAGCCATTTCTCTCAAAGACTGAATTCTAAAGGGACTTCCTAACCTATGAATTAGACTTAATTAGTAGAATTAAACTTTTACTCTTATATCAATTGCTATCCAAGTTATACCTTAAGTTTTAAACCACCTTTGGTTTTAAATTCCAAACAAAGTTTTCAAACAACTTCTTATTTTAAAATAAGATTACATTCCTTTTAACATTTTGAAAACAATTTCAAATGTTTTTAATCTTAGGATTCAAAACTTCACAATTTAAAACCCACTTCAATTTACAAGTCATACTTTTACTCTCTTAACACATTTCATTCTGCTTTATCATTATTAGAAAACAAACATCCTAATATTCGATACAATAACCATTTTATTCTATTTTGGTTTGAAACCAATTCTAATTCACCTTATTTGTATGGTTCATTCTATTCAATTCCTATTTGGATATATATATTTACCACTTAAATTCTTAATTAATTTCAATGATCAACAACCAATTTTCTTAACAGATAATAATTGGAAAATTATTTGCTTTATATATCAAAATATAAGCTTGTATAAGAATCATTCATTTTTAAAACCATTTTTAAACCTTTATATAAGAAAATAACAAGTACACTCTCACACACACACACACAACTCATTCTAGTGTACCACTGATCCTTATCCTTAATGAGTACCCACCAGAGCCAAGGTTCTCGCTTAACCTTCGGCTCTGGTACCAAATGTAACAACCCAGAGTTTTCGATCCCGAAAATTCCAGATAGTTAGGGAAAAAAGAAAGAGGTAAAAGAAGAAACAGAAAAATATCACAAATTCTCACATTCGCAACGGATCAAAATACAATATCTAATAAAATAGCAGTTATACAAAGGAAAACTATATCAGTTCGTTTACATCAATACATTAGAGTTACAACATTTTCACAAAACACTGGACAGTCAAAATCAACAAGTCCCAAATAAACTACAATATATCACAGCGGAATACACTCCAAACATTCCTGCCATCCAACTTGCCGCCTAAGCTCCAGAACGTCCTTACTTGAAAATCTGTAAGACTTGGTCTGACCCGAGCATTGCATTAAAGTAACAGCTTGGTCAGGCAGGAAACCAACGTGAGTAAACCCATATAATATGAAATACCAAGCTATAACATATGTGAATATCAGGATAACTCGTATCCTTTACGAGTTCTCATAGTCAACATTTATCACGCAACAGTTTCAGGTTAAATATCCATATTAAACAATTCATTCCCTTCCAGCCTATTTAATACCACATATACAATTTATAAAGAATTTTGTAGATTACAAATCGAAGTGGTTCCGGGTATTTAATGATACCCGACTCCGGTTTCTTCGAATCTCATATCATCTTAACCCAAGTTATTCAATTAAATACAATTCAACTTTAAATATAGGATGTCACTTTTTACACAGCAATTCATCATTGATAGATAACCGCATTATCACTGTCCACCCAAACATATCATATCACAAAACATTTCATATCAGAGATATTAACCAATTCAAGGCATTGAACATCATTCAATCATTCATAAGCAAGATTGATCACTTCCAAAATTAATTTAATTTATCTCTAGTTAAATTAATTACTAATCTTTATCACGTAGATTACCTTTACATAACATTAATTAATTACAAACCAATTAATTAATCATCTTTTAATTATCCATCTTAATTTATCATCCTTGATTATTTATACTTTAATTACATTAAGTAAATAGCCTTTAATTAATTTCACAAATTAATTATCCTTAACCATTCATGGTAATTATCCTTAATTAATTACTCAAGTTAATTATTTTATAACCACATACATTGATTTACTATCCTTTAATGAATCAAACTCATTAATTAACTAACCCTTAATTAATTTCCTCAATTAATCAATCCTTTAATAAATTACACCAAGTAATTAATCCTTAATTACTTCCATTAATTAATTATCCCATTGGTTAGTTATCCTCAATTAATTAACCTTTAATTACTAATTAAATTAATTAATCCTTAACAAATTTATCTTTTAATTAATTACATTAAGTAATTATCATTTAAGTAATTAACTCTAATTACTTACATTTGTTAACTTCTAATCACCAATTCATTAATTTCTAATTACCAATTAATGAATATCTATAATTCTAAACTATTAATTAATTAATCCTTAATTAATCAACTTTAATAACTTTCCTTAATTAATCAATCTTTAGTTGTAAACCAATCAAAAATAAATAAATCTTAATTACCTAAACCTTAATTAATTTTAAGATAATTCATTTATCTTAATCACTTTCTTAATCATTATCAGAATTAGTAAACTTTGTAATTAATTATCATTAACTAAAAAAGCATTAAGTTTAATTAAAAAATTTAAATACTTAATCTTTCAATTAAACTATTTAATTATTTGATTAATTAAGCTTTTAAAAACATCATAAGGATAAACTTAAATAACTTAAAATAAATTTTCAACTTTAATAAACAAACATTTAATAATCAATTACTATTTAAAGGAAATAGTTTTTAAGTTAACTAGTTTTAAAACTTGACTTTTAAATTTAAAGCTTTGAAAATAAAATTACGTTACCCGAGTAAATCCAGGATCTACTCGACTAACACCCGAGTTACCTCAACTTTCCCCGAGCTTCCTCTTTCTTCATTAAAACTTAGTTTAAATTAAAAAAAACTGTTATACTAAAACACTCTCGTATACTCGAAACAATGCCGAGCTAAACTCTAAGGCAAACCCATGCTTTTCCCAAGTCCTACCCGAAGTCACCTCCTCTACTTCCAAAGCTTCAACAACAACAGACACGTGACAACACCGTGCACATGTACAAATGGTCGGAACATCTCCGACCATCGCCATAACTCCGGCAAGTCGATCTCGACCTCGCTATATGATAACGATCACCCGTGCTTCGAATTGATCATGAAAATGAAATCGAGCCAGTTAACCCAAACCTGGGAACGAACCATCACCCAAATTTTCTCCCCGTGCTGCCACCACCGGCCACTAGAAACATTGACATCCGACCATCACCTCACCATAGGCCCACGCAACAAATCCCCCTCATGCGATCACCTTTGGGATCCACTGACGCTGCATGAAGCCCAACAACCATCTTGAAGAAAATCAACACGCCGAACCCTAGATCTACCCATCACCGACGCCTCGGTAGCTTAAAATTTTAGCGTCAATTTCCTCGAGATCGCTTACACCCAGTCTTTCTTCCACCATAATCTCGAAACCCCAAGTTGCGTCGACCATCAGAGAATAGCGAAAACTCGCTTTCCGTTCAACATTCATTATCTCACGAATTACCAACCTAAAAATCGTGATTCTTCCTTTAGAAATCCTTATTTTTGAAGACAATTCAAATTATACACCAGAATTCACAAATCGATTACATTGAATTTTTGATGTATAAAAGTTTTTACTGTAAATCTCACATTCCAGTTAAAAATGTCATCAAGTTATATTTTAAATATTTTTCAAATTCAAATCTTGTTATTATAAACATTTTTCATTAATATATCAATGCCCGATAATGATTAGAAAAATTGAATTTTTGATTTTGATCAAATTGAAAGCCTTTTAATGAAGAACATGGTAGAGGTTCTGGTGTTTAGACATGCACATAAATTTTCTATATGCATATATAAACATTCAGCTTTAAAACAATCATGCAAACATATATTCAAACATACATCACAGTCTACTTCAAACATTTACCACGTGCATCAAATTTAAAATTGTTTTTAAGCTTAGTTTACTCACCTGTAGAAGATAACAGAGGACACGCCTTTGAAAATTTTGAAATATGTTCTTGAATTTAAAACTGGAACTTGATTTACTTTAGTTTACATGGATCTTAAATCTTCTTGCTTTGCTCTGAACTTGATTGTTATGAGTTAAAGCTTGTTTGATTCTAGTTTGATTACCAGGTTACGGATTGTTGTTGAGTTTCTTTGATTTTGTTTTTTGGTTTTAGGTTACAAGTTTTATTCTCTTTGTTTTTGAGAATGAACAGATCAGGGAAAAATATGAAGAGAGAGGGATAGAGCTTTAAAAAAATTACCCTTGTTCAATTGGCTTACAAATGTCATTAGCATGCCATAATCAATTTACACTTGTATTTAGATAAAAGCTTATGCTTACATTTGTAATTACATGAAACAATTTGTTTACATTTGTTATAATGCATAGAATTAGCTTATATTTGTTATTTTGTGTATATATATGTATATTTGTATTATAATGTCATTTTATTTTTATTTTATAAATACCTTAAGTGTTTTTAAATATTTAAACTTCTCTTATATTTATTTATTTAATAATTACTTTCCTTAATTTATATAAATATGATCTTTTGAAGAAAATAATATAAAACAATTATATACTAATAAAGTCATATAAAATATATTTTTAAATCTAAGTATTTTAAGATGTTTATCTTTTGAATTTCCCATTCAAATTCAATTTCAATTTAATATCCAATCTAAAATCAACTCATATATATATATTTACATTTAAACAAACAATCATTATTATTTGTTTCACATATAAATCATTATTTAATAAATTAAATCCTATTAATTTCCAATTAACAGATATTTGAAAATTCGGGTTATCACAAAAATCATTCGTAATATAACTTTGAAAATATTGAAATTGGAGTAGTTTAAATTGATATTTCAAACATGGATTGAGATTGATGTAAAATTTAATATTTTATTGAGATTTGAATTGGGAAGTTTTGATATTGGGTTTTGTTGATTTGGGAATTGAAATGGTTCTATTATGTTGAAATGAGATAAATAGTAAGTTGATATTAATTTCCAAATTCATATTTTACTATAAACTATTTTAAAGATATATTACTTTATAGACTTTAATTATTAAGATTTCAAACTATCAAACTATTTTAACCTAGATTAAATAAATTAAATCATTTTAACCAATTTTAAACCATTTAATTTATCTTAAACTAATTAAACCATTTTAATTTATTTTAAATCTAATTAATCTATGTTAAAGATATTTAATTTATTTTAAATCTATCTTAAATCCATCTAAAAATATATTTCTTTCAAAATTAAACCTATTTTTACTATTTAAACTATTTTAATCTATTTAAGCTATTTTTAAACTACTAAAACTATTTATGATTTTCTAAAATTCGGACTATATAAAGTTGAAGTATTTATATTTAAATCCTTGATAATGTTATAATCTAAGTTGGGATTTAAATGTTACAGTAAATTGAATATGATGATTTTGAAGTAAAGATTTAACCTATTTGGAAATATGATTTTTGAAAGAAATTATGATTTCGGAAACGATATGATTTAAAACGGTGAATATGATTTCAAAGTGAATATGATTTCGAAAGTAATATGGCTTTGAGAATATGATATTTTGATATAAATTATGAATTGACTTTTGAAATGTAAAAGAACCATCCGGTGTGTAATAAGTGATTGGTTGTTAAATAGACTGGGATCGAATATTATCATACTCTCTGCCAATACCGAAAACCATTTTAACAACTGTGTACATGGTGGAGATTCTAGAAATGAAGTAGGATGGCTTGGTGAACGATTTCTGTATTGGTATGACGTGACCCTGACTTCCGTGAGTCAGCATAGATGTGACTAAAATAGGAGTCATGCTGGGCCAAGTGAGATCATTCCTCCTATTGGGCACATTTCTTTGATACCATTCTATTACTTTGTGATTGATTTGGTGGCCACCATTGATTTTGATTATAGGAATGTGTTTGAGGTGGGCGGTAGAAGCTGCTATGTGTTAGCACCGGTCCGGATCGGCAATTGGTATGTCTACCTTGGTATTGCCTCGAGTGCCGTGTTCACATGCCCTATCACGCCTTCTAAGAGTTTGTTTTGCACCATACCTATGGAGTGCCCTCTAGGTAAACCTCCAGTTTACGGAGGATCATACAGTACTGTATAGACTATGGGAATATATAAAAATGTGTTAAGTGGGAAAATGATAATGCCTTAACGCTATTTTAATACTTTTACTTTACTGCAGACATATTATAATAGCTTATTTTACTATAGTAGATAGTTTAACGGATCCTTAGGAGGTGTAAATCCAGAACATCTCTTAAGTTATTGTACTCACATTAGACACTGGATAGGAGATGTCTAACCCCGTAAACATCTCCGACGCCGTCACACGCATATTTACTATTGATTTAACTTACAAAATATCTTTTGGTTTTGACTCGAGTGTTTTGTCTTTTCAATTTGCTCGGGTTAGCCTGAGCATTCCAGGATTGAAGACCTTAATTCTGGATGGCAAAGATGAAGATTTTGTGCAGTTATTAATTATATGTATTCTACCGCATCATGTTGTTTCGCTACATTTATTTATTTACTCTTGTTGTCTGTAACTCTCACTTTGTATTGTATTAATAAAATCAAATTTAATCGTGAACAACTCCATGAACTATTATTTGATTACTATATTTTGTCATTCCACTGCGAGATTCTATATTTCTTTTATTTCTTTCTCTTTTTCTTATTTACCCCATAACAATCTGTCATTTTGAATGATTTGAGTCTGGCATGCGTGTCTACTTAAAACGTCCAAAACAGCAGGTCGTTACAAAAAATTTCTATATTTGGACAAGCACCATTGTCCAATGGTTAAGTGATTCAGTTTTGATGCGAGAGGTCATAAGTTTGAAACTCACGTAGCGTTATTCGAACGTTTATTGTCATGTGATGTTGTCCCAGTGATAAGTTGTATATAAAGTACCATTTCAAAAAAATTATGAATTTGACTGTGGCTGTGTATCTGCATGTGAAAAAATTTCTGAACGCTCCAAGTCCATGTCATCTTCATTGTATTGAGCTGAAAAAGTTCAATTTTTTTAATAATCTGTATATTCAGTAATTGAACTTGTCATACTTCCATTTTGTTATATGTTTTGTTAATTTGTACCCGGTGGGCATTATCGGTGTTGTCTATTTTATTAGTTCGACTGTATAGTTTTGTCCATCTCCCACGCTCAGTAGCAACACTTCAAGCCCTAATGCTACTACCAATCATTATAAGGCTTCATCTTCAACCACTTGCTTACTTTTAGTCACTTAATCAATGCACTCTTCAGGTAATCCTTACTGCCACATAAATTGATATGTCTCTCTGAACCAATAGCTTCTTTGCAATGTTTTATAGCCTATTTTCTCCTAAAACATTCCTTGGTTTCAGCTACATTATATATTGACATTTGAGCTCATAATTCTTCTCATAGTTTTTGCACTTGACAACTCATCAAACAAATCATTTCAATCACTTCAAAAATAGAAAGAAAATAAAAATAACCATGTAAAAATGATACTAATAGCATGCAAAAATGATACCATAATCGTTTATACCTGAAACTGATATTAAAAGCATGCAAAAACCGATATCATAATTTGTAATACCTGAAACTAATACTAATGGCATACAAAAATTATTACATGTATATGATTTTAAAAAAATTTACATGTAATTTATGAATTAAAAAATAAATCTTATTTTAAAATCCCTTTTAAAATTAATGTTTAATCCCTAAAAAAATTGTTGGCTGAAATGTGTACATACAAACGCACTCATATATACATACATACATATATATGTATATTATAGTACGTACATACATATTCCTGTAAAATGTTGACAACACATATATATAGGGATTTGTGATATTGAGATATAATCTTGGCATATATGGTAACAAATAATCATCAAATGAATATGTAAAATTGTAAATAAATACGTTACATCGACTATAACCTAATTAGTACATGTTGAATGTTGAATCGATCGACTTTATTTGAACCTAAATTCAAGTCCTTCCAAAGAGAGCTACCAGACTGAAAGCACTACACACCATTGTCCTGATTTTACTTGATTTTGTATTTTTAATGCTTCAATCAATAGAGGAAGGGGCTGAAATTTTTGACCAGTTATGGAAGTAATGGAGGCTAGAAGGACAACAACAAATGAGAGTTAAGGATGTTTAAATAATAGAGAAAGAGAGGAGCAAAAGGTGGATCTAGACCCATAAATATCTCTACTAATTCGAAACCACCTTTTTGAATCAAATCCAACCCCTCCTACAACTATATTCATCCAAATCAGGTCTCTTTATAGGCCTCCTAATCACATCAAGCCTGATGAAATAACATACATTTAAATCTAATTTAACTGTACATCGATATCGTGTATTGTATTTATGCTACTTTTATATACACATTATTTTCAAGACATATCAAATATAATTTTATAATTAATATTTTATAAATATTAGTTAACTAATAATAATAATTAATTAAATTGGGTGGTAATTGGAGTATTCAATATTGTGTAAATTTGATGCGATTACTATCAAACAATTTGAATATTAACATTCACACGTCACTCAGTGGGCAGTGTGACATTATGATAAAATTTATCGCTTATATAGCTTTGGTAAAATACAATTTTACTTAATTAAGCATTATTTAAGTGATAATTATTTTCGCCAATTCTCTTCGTCAAAACTATATCACTATGGACTTATGGAATTTGGTAATGGTCAAAATTCCAATATCATCCATATTTAATCTACAGTCCAAACACAAAGTTCTTAGTTCAATAATAACTATTATTATTGAACGAATTGCTTTGGCCAGAGAGTTTGACCTTGAGTTGACTTTAGTTGACCATGATACTAACCCATATAACTGAGAAGATGAATCCTCGATTGAATAGTGTTTCGCTTCCAATTCTTCCACTCAACCCAACTAAGTTATTCAGTAGATGCCGTATTACGATTTAACTATAATCAGAGCGGAGCTTTCATATTGAATATCAATTGTATTCTCCAAGTCAAGAGAATTGTATAATTTTGTCATATCGATATTTTCTGTTTGACCTTAGTTATATTAACCAATACAAAACTATCGAGTGAGTCATTCCATAGTTATCCAATAACTATCGATACGACACCCCTTGGTACCCCCAATAGCGATGAGTAATACATTGCCCAATATTTGGAGAGCTTTATGTACCCTACTCTCGATTAACACATCAATATCCAGTCTCGATGCATCTTGACTAGGAATATTTAAAATGGTTTGTTTGCTTTCATTGTGATAAATTACTCATGGTTACAAAACTTCGTAACCACCATCACAAAACATAACATTTATTGGTTTTTTCTATTAAATGTACTTTTGATTAAATTAATTAATTGATATAACACATTATATGAAGTATATAATAGAAAATACCTTTTATTTCGAACAAGATTGGTTATCAAGTTATATATATGTGATAAATTACATAATTTCCCCTAAGGCATACTCCTAACTCTATCATAAATGATAGTGATATTAGTTGGGTTTGGAAGCTTTGAAGGCCCATCTAGCGTTCAATATTGATCGATCATATGGTGTAGGGAGGGGTAACTATTGAAAGCAAAAAATTATTTTCAAATTAGGCTAAAGAAGAAGTAAAGTTCAGATCTCCACTTTTTCCTCATTCCATTGTCTATTTAAATACCAAATACCCCTTATTTGATTTGATCCTTTTGAGCCTCCATCATTATTAGTTCCAAGCGAAAATTATAGGGCTTCAACCCCTCAATTTTCCAAGCAAACTGAATCAAATAAATCAAGCTTAAGTTATAAATATTTCTTCTAGTATGTTGCATATTGTGGAAGCATTTAGATTGGACCTATACACAGAGTTTGATTCAACATTCAAAGGCATCATCAATCTAGCAAGTAGATACTATTTAATTATTTATATAATTGATTATATGTGAATTAATATCTGTAACGACCCAGAATTTCGAATAATTTGTATTTAAACATTTGAATTTTATATTTAATATGATTAAACGATTTTTATAACCATGTTAATCCCCTTTTAATTAATAACTAATGATGATCAACTTGTTTCTATAATATGTTTAGAAAATAATTACTTCGAAGAAATATCAATAATGTGGCCGAAAATCGTTTTATCAATAAACGACTTTTTTACTCAATATAAATTATTCAAACTTTTAGGCTTGCCTAATATTAATATGTAATTAATTAGCAACTAAAATTTTTTTAGTATCTATGGCTAATTAAATGTGAATAGTAAAAATATTAGCAAGTGAATTAAGAAGAAGATATATTGGTGAATAGTAAAACATATTTTCCTAAGGAGATGATGTGTAAAGTTGGCACAAGAGAGGGAGCATACATGGTGACCTTCCACAGAGGATAAGCGGTGAGTGGTTACCTCTTGGCCACTTGTACATAAGTCCCTTCATGTGGTTACATTAACTCATTCGCTAAATTTCAAAGATAGAAACACTTAGTTTTAATCCACCAATATCTTTACTAATCAATCTCTAATCAAAATAATTCTTCTTCAAACTTCACCAAACTCAAGTATAAGGCTTAACACATCATAGAAACAAGGGATAGAAAATCAAAATTTGAAGCAAGGAGGCACAAAGGGGGAAACATGAGTAGTTCATGAGCAGTCAAGATAGAGGGGAGGTGCCAAGTGCAAAAGTGAGCTAAAGGTTGGAGCTTTGGGTGTTTGGTGATGGTTGGAAGAGTCCTCGTGATTCTAGTGGCTTATGCTTGGTTGTGTTGGCATATTAGAGGTAGCATGCATGGTGACATTCCATAAAGGGTAAAAGGTAAGTGGTTACCTCTTCACCACTTCAACATAAGGCCCTTCATACGATTACATTATCTCATTTGTTGATTTTTAAAGATAGAAACATTTCCTAGATCTTCCATGGAGGGAGAATGCGTGGTGATCTTCGATGTTATTGGGCTAGCTAATAAACTTCCTTGCCTTTGGGTTGTCTAAGAAAAGAAGGCTCTGTTCTTAAGTTTAGATACTAATGTCATGCTCTTTCTAACTAGTTGCCTAAACCGATGGTTAAAGAAGTCGAAAGATTAACTCAGTTATAAGTCCAAAATTTATTTTAGGCCTTCATATGTATTTTAGGAAGTAAAATGAATTTGATGTTCTATATATACTATTAGGATGTAGTTGAGTATTATAAGAGTGGTATCTTGAAGTAAATTTTTATGGAATGTTTTATAAATAAGGTTATGTCTTTATAAAATGTGTATAACTTGAAGTAAATTTTCAAGAAATGTTTCATAAATGATTTTAGCATTGATTGTAATATACTATTAATGTAAATGAATATAATTAAAAATAGATTGGCATAGTTAAAAAGACTGATATGATAAACTATGTAAGTTGTACGTAGGTTATTTTATTCTCATGATAGTTCTTGATCCAGGATTTTAGTACATGGTTTCTAGGTGATGTACACCGGTTTGAACATGGATTTTTCACTTGATTCTTATGTAGAACACTTGAAATTGGTTCTTGATATGATCTCGAAGTTTTCTACTATAGTATATGGCTATGTAAGAGAAACATAGGTTTCAAATTGAGGAACTCGTTTGAAGTCTGCATTAAAGATGTCAAGTGATCTATACTAGTTTAAAAGTGAAATTTATGTAATTGAGCCAGTGATCAGATCAGATATAACGTATGGATGATCCATGCACATCATACACGCTTAATTATATATATATTTATAGTATGTTTTGTTGGCTTGTGGAGAGTTGAAGGAGTGACCCTTCGATTTGTTACGGGGTAACTTGAATTATCTTCTAAGTGATAACCAAGGCTATTGAACGTAAGATATGCTTACTAGATTATTTATCATCCTAGTGCGATGAGAAGGCTTTGAACCTACGAAAACCATGAGCTTTATTTGCTAGCGATTTTGAATACTATAAAGTATAGACGTGTGCTTATTTTTTTATTAGTTTGTCGTGTGGGAATTTCAAGGACAAAATATTTTAAGTGGGGAGAATATAACGATCCAGAATTTCAAACACATTGTATTTAAATATCTAAATTATTTAAATCTAGAATTTAATATAAATGAATTTAATATAATTAAATGGATTTTATAACCATTATAACCCTCTTTTAATTAATAACTAATGATTGTAAACTTGTTTTTGAAATAAGTTTACAAAAATAAGCACATCGAAGAAATATCGATAATTTGGTCAAAAGTCATTTTGCAAATAAATGACTTTTACTCGATATAAGTTGTTCGAACTTTTTGAGGTTGCGTAATATATTAATATGTAATTAATTAGCAATTAAAAATATTTTAGTGCTTATGGCTGACTAAATGTGAATAGTAAAAAAATTAGCAAGTGGATTAAGGAGAAGATATTTTGGAGAATAGTAAAAGATATTTTCCTAAGGGGATGAAGTGTAAAGCTAGTACTTGAGAGGAAGCATGCACGGTGACCTTCCATATAGGGTAAAAGGTGAGTGGTTACTTCTTAGCTACTTCTACATAAGGCCCATTTTATGATTATATTAGTTCATTTACTAATTTTTAAAGATAGAAACACTTAGTCTTAATCCTTTTCTATCTTCACTAATCAATCATTAATCAAAGTAACTCTTCTCCAAACTTCGTAAACTCAATTATAAGGCTTAACATATCATAGCAACAAGGAATCGCAAAGCAAAATTTGAAGAAAGGAGGCACAAAGTGGGAAAGCATGTGTGGACTATAAGCAATCAAGGTAAAAGGATGTGGCCAAGTGCAAAAGTGCGCTAAATGTTGGATCTTTAGGTGTTTTTTGATGGTAGGAAGTATGCTTGTGATTCGAGTGATAGAGTTAAGGGTATGCCCTAGAGTAAATTCTTTAATTTATTGTAGATCAATTAACTCCGTAATCAATTCTCATTCGTAATAGAAATATCTTTTCTTTCTGTCAAATATTTGTTATAATATGTTATAAATAATTGAATGCTTAATTAAAATATATTTAACAAAAAATAAATAAATGGTGTGTTTGAGATAGTAATTACAAATATTCATAATCATAAGTATTGTATCACAATATTATAAAATAGATCATTTTAAATGTTTCAAGTCAAGATCAGTCGAGACTATATATCGATATATCTGTTGAGATTAGATTACGTAAGTCTCGTCTAATGTTGGGAAGTATTACTCATAATTGTTGGAGGCACCTAGAAATTAAGTATTAATAGTTATTGGATAACTATGAAACAACTCACTCGATATTTTTCTGTTAGTTAATATAACTAAGATCAAATAGAAAATATCGCTGATTTACACTGCTCTTTTTTACTTGAAAATACAGTCAATTTTCAATATGAAAGCTCTTCTTTGATTATAGTTTAATCATAACATGAAGACCATCGAGTAACATAGTTGGAACGATGGAAGTATTGGAAACGAAACAATATTCAAGGGAGGATTCACCTCCTCGGTTTTATAGGGTTAATATCACGGTCAACTATAGTCAATTCAAAGTCAAAATCTCTTACCAGAGTAGTATGGTTAATAATTGTTATTATTATTTGAACCAATAACTTTATGCTTGGATTATAGAATTAAGTATGGACGATATTGGAATTTTGATCATTACCAATTTCCATAAGACCAAAGTGATAGAGTTTTGACGAAGAGAATTAGTGTAAATAAAAGTCACAACCGGGTAATGCTTAACTAAGTAAAATTGGATTTTATCGAAACCAAGTAAGCAATAAATTTGACCAAAATATCACACAACCTGCTAATTGACGTGTGAACGTTAATATTCGAATAGTTCGATATTAATCGCTAACCAAATTTACACATGACAAGTCATACAGTCGAAATGAAATCTTTTTTAACTAAATGATTGAATTAGTTTATAATTGTTATAAATTAATTAGTATACGTGAAATATTAATTGTAATATTTGATTATGTTTGGTGAATAAATATTATTAAATGTATATATAATAGCTGTAAATATATCAATCGATATATGATATCGATTGGCGATTAAATTGGATTTAATAAAATAATATTTTCTATAGGCTTAAATGAATCTTCACCCATCGTGATGGGTATGATTTTCGATTGAAATGGGGAGGTAAGGGGCGGCTAATTAGGTAGAGTAATTGGTTTTTGAATGGCTAAAATTGAGGGAGAACTGGTATGGCATGTGATCTATTATTTTCTCTATTCCATCCACTATTTAAACACCTCTAACCCTAATTGAAAATAACCTTTTGTTGCCACCCTTCCTTCCATTGTTGGCCAACTTCATTTCTTAGGTGCCATATCGTTCAAGTTCAAATCAATTCAAAGTTGATTACTATCTGACAATCAAAGGTCAACGATTCGAGGATTAGCTGTCAACCGAATCGAAAAGCTTTCAAAGGAGAGAGAGTTCATCGTTTATGCTTCAAGGCATTGGTTTTAGGTATGTTTTTCACTGAATTATAGTTTATAATCTTTGAATAAAATTTCACCAAATACATATATATATTATTATTATATTATTAGTTAAGTGATGATTCTTATATGTAATGATATTATCACAAGCTAGAAAGGTTATATGTATGTATTCACTTATAAAAATCAATACTTATACATATAAGTCAAATATGCATGACTACTTATGTTATATATAATAATTAGTATTTTATTAATTTATCTATAACATTAAACTATACATATATAGTTTATATTTAATTATAATATCAAGCTACAAAGTAATTTTTTAATTATTGATTATTTATTTAATATTATTTAAATTAATATATTATCTAAATAGATCTTATAAAATAAATTTTGTTTCAAAATTTATTTTTTAATTTTATAAAATTATTTTACCATAAGTTAAGCTCTCAAACAGAAAATAAAAATTAAACCAATTTTTCTATTTTAAAAAACTATTATAATAAACGATTGAAAAATAATGAAACAATAAAAAAATAGATGGAAAAACTTTTAGGAAAATTTTTCAAACTTTAAAATATCATGTATGAGTTTCTAAAAATTTAAAATTTGAATGAAATGTTACAAAAATATTTTATCTATTTTTGAGTGAATAATTAATTAATATATATTTTAAAATAATAGAAATCAATAATAAAATTTTAAGGTATTGTGAATAAATTCAAAATCATAAAACAGTTATTTTGTTAATTAATATATATGTGTGAGTGTGTGCGTATGTATGTACATGTATATATTAAGATATTATAAATATATTTATGAAATAGTGACTGTTTTGATGTCCCTTAGTGTCCCTTAGTGTCATCGGCCCTATTTTTAGCTTTGAAAAGATAAACCCTTAGGTGCTAAAGGGTCGTCCCTCAAAGGCTTTGATTTGTGATTTGCTCCAATTTTTGGCTTGGTTACTACAGATGTTGGGGCTAATTCAAAGTCGCATATTGCCCTTATGCTTGCTGCCGTTGCTCGTAGTAGTGTTTAAATTTTGAATAAGAATGATATGCGTGAGGGTAATTTAAGTTCGGGTGGGTTAGTTGAAGGTGATAAAGTTGGGGCAGCGCTGCTTTCTCAAGTGCTGCAGCATTCTCTCTCGGTGTTTGTTTAAATGCCCATTCGAATCCTGCTGCTACCAATTGCTTCATGCCTTCAATTCATGAAATAGCAATTCCGTCTAATGTTAATTACATACCTGTTTCATCTGACAGTGTTTTTGTTCCTCTAAAACACAAGCAGGATGCTTCCTCTATTATTTTTAATAAGTGGACATCATCGTTCGCTTCTTTGCCAAGAAATGTTGTAACAAAACGTCTTTCTTACTTAAAAAGTCAAGCCATTACGGGTTAAAGAAAAGAAAGAATATAAAAGAAATCAAAACATTGTAGAATCTTACATCATATAGGATAACATAAGATCATACATAGTCACAACTATAACGACCCAGAATTTCTGTCTATTGAAATTCGTATATTTAATTGATTTTAAACATTAATAAGTAAAATTTGTAAGTCGAATAAATTAAAATTTGAATATGAGGATTTAATTGGATAATTAAATCGATAATTTAATATTGGAAATTACAAGAATAATTGGAAATTGGGTTTAAATTGATTAAAAATGATTTGTAAAGTTGTATTCAATCATATTGGAGTTAGAACGATGTTATAGAACTTTTAAAATTGAATTAAAATAGTCATTTTTCAAACAGTCTCGGATTTCGACGAAACCAGTTTCATCGGATCCGTAATGTTATATTATTGTATGGTTTCAAATTTGGTGTCAATCGGACTTATGGTTTGTCCGGGACAAGCTAAAACGCATAGAAATCGATTTGAGTAAATTTTGAATTTAAATAGTCAATTCAAAAACTTATCTTTCAAATTTGATCGAATTGGCTCTCGATATATATTCCATTGCGTTCAGAATGGGGGTAAAACATTATAAACGCCAAGTGGCACGCTTTGTTTGGAGTTTGGAAAAAATTTGGGTGAATAGTGCGCGAATATTTTCTATATAAGGACCTCTATTTTCACAATTTGCAAAGAAACTAGGGTTTCTTGACCTAGCTGCCACTAATATTTCCATGGCCGAAAATTCATCTTCTTATCCTCTTAATCTCTCTCAATCCGTAAAGAATTAGCAAATACTTTCAACTAGGAACTTGTAGAGGATCGCGAGAGCTACAAATCCATACGGTGATGATCGTGATCGACGCAACAATCGAGGAGCTAGGGGCTCGCGTTCTTCACGGTTTGGGTGCATTTTTCTGTGCAATGGGAGGGCCGAGCTCTATGATAATCCACGCGTTGGTGGCTCTCGTGTTGAGCTTCGTAACCATGTTCGCTGATCGTCGCCAAAGTGAAGGAGGTGGTCGCGATAATTAAGGGAAGTCGACGGCTATGGGTTCAATGGTCGCGTATGTTACTGGAAGAGGAAGAAGGAAATTCACAGCTAGGATCTAGGGTTACAAAACGCACGGCCCTGATTTCATTGAGGTTTAAAATTAAAAGAAAATTGTATATTGAATTATATTAAATCGTGTAAACTTTGAAATATTATAACTTGTTCATACGAGGTCGAAAACGCACGAAATGAATTGCATCGGGTTCGTATTGACGAGCACTACGCAATGGATCTAGAATGGAATTGATTAGAGCTAGTGAAATTTTTGGGTAAAATTAAACGTGCATTTAATTATATTCGAAATAAAACACTGCGACTGTTATTGAAAACAAGGTGAGAACTTCTCACTCAATCGAAATTGTGTCGATTTAAATTTTTAAATAATTAGATTTAAAATTTCTTGATTGTACGTTTGAATGATAAATTATTATCTGTTGTATTGAAATAGACCCTATACGCCGTATATTAAGCGGATGTTATTTATTAAACACATATACCGCGATAATTCCACCTTGAATGGAGTTGGTATTGTATATGTACTTGGAGTTGATTTCCCGCATTATATAGCGGATGAGACCCTATTGCGCCACATAATAGCGGATAATATTTTATATAAACCCATATACCGCGATATTCCGTATTGACACGGAATTGGTATTGTGCTAACATCTGTGGATGCTGGAAAACAGGTTGGAGGGATCCAACTAGATTCCTCAACAGTATTGATTTATTTACAGATATTGTGATATATTCTGTTATCATATGATATATGATGTTTTGGATGCCGTGATTGTTATATTTAGTGTTGTTGCAGCATTGGGCCTATTTTGGAAAATTAAAAGGGGTTTTAAAGTGATTTTTGAAAGTATACGTTTTATTGAATTTTGGAATTTATTCATTTTAAACAAATAAACGTTATAATTTTAATGTTATAAAAATTATGATTTTTGTGAAATATAACCGAAATGTGACTTTTTTTGAGATAAGTAGATGATTAATTTGTAAAATGGTTGAAATTGGGATTTTTGAATTTATTATAAACGATTTATATAAAAGATTTATAAAATTGATATTTATAAATTAAAATATTGGAATTATGAAACGAGGTTTTATAAGTGTTAAAATGAAGTATAAATGGATTTCATAAATGAATGAAATTTATAGATTTATGAATTGTGAAGTGATCAAATGAATAGATTTTTGTAAAATAAAAGATTCATGAGGAATTAACTTTTAAATTGGATTTTGGCATTTAAATGAGATATAAATAGAATTCGTTAATTAAGGGATTTTTATAACTTGAAGTTTTATAATATATAAATGTGAATTTATAAACATTGATTTATAAATTCAAAATTGATTGAATTTGATAAGTAAATAGGAAAGCTTATTAAAGGAAATATATCCATGATTTTGGACAGTGGATAATCTTTTAAGTTAAATATGTAGAAGTGTTGAATTTGGTAAACGATTTATATTCACGTTTTTGGACGGTGAATAATGTATTAAAGAAATGTTTTAGGAAGTGATCTTTTAAATGGAATTAAAACGATTTGAAGTTGCTTTAAAATGTATTAAGTGTCGAAACCATAGATTTTAACATTCATTGTTGAAATAGACGTTTTCGAGAAATAAAAAGAAATGGTGGACTATAACACTGTTGTTATAGTAAAAGATTTTCGAAAGGAGATGTTTTATGCAGTATTGGGATTTATATATCCATCTAAATTTCGAATCCCTATACTAGTGATTTTGGGTTGTCGTAATGATGTTTTACGCAACATTCATTTTGACTCAAATAAATGTGTTTAAGAGAATGTTTTCCTTAAAAGAATAAAATATATACTTAATCATGTTTTAAGTATATTGAATATTTTTTAAGTATTGAAAATAAATAGATTAGTGAATTACTTATTGTTAAATAAGTATTTGGAAATATTTTCCAATGTAGAAATTGAAAGGGTTTAGAGAACATATCTTTTCAAAGATAAATTGAAGTGAATATTTGGCAAGTTATTTAATGGATGGAAGATTTATAAAAGGGCCTAGTGATTGTTATGTTGCTGAATATTTGTTGGTTTGCTTTGATAGATAAATAACTGACTATCGATATTTACCTTTAAATGGGTATTTGATGTGATTTACTTGAATTTGAATGCTACATTTATTTTAAAAAATAAGCGCTCGTTATTCGGTTTAGCCGGGAGAGGACCTTTGTGTCATATATCCCATTCCAAATAGTGATACGACGTATATGGATAGCATTGAAGACCGGTGGTGAAGACCAGGTATTTTCCAGAACGAGAGGATAACTCGTTGATTGTCTCTGCACTGAGTCGCGCCGGTATAGAGATTCCCTAAGTGATGGGAAGTCCGATCGGGATTGTGAATACCCGGATTGCAAGGGCTTCTTTGGAAGTGCCTTCGGTTCTGTTCGAACCAAGAATAGACTTGAATGGATTTTATGTCTGACATTACAAATTGAGATATAAAGTAGATTTCTTTCAAATACATTTCTATTGGTGGTGGAGAATTTATTCTCTTAGCTTAACACCCTTCTCTGAGACGTACGAGCTCAGAGGTTTTGTAGTTGAAGGTTATCAATGATATATTCCCAATTTGGTAGTGTGGCATGCTGAGTGCTGCTGATCATTGTTGATCAAAGCGTGGCTTTTGTAAAAAAACGTAGCTTTGTGGACGAGACTTCGTCGAACCTCACACCCCAAAATGGTCGAAACAGGAAAGATGCAGCAAGGTTATTGGGGGTAGCGCCCTTTAGGGCATGTGCATTTCCTTTTGGATACAGGTGGTATCATGGTATGGAGCCCAGATATTTAACCTATGTGGTTACTGCGAATTTTTTACTTTGTGGTTGTTGGTTATCGGGATCTTGGGAAAGGTTGTTTACGACCGGGGGACGGCATACTCGTGTCAGTAGTTACCCGGTTAGGGGTAACCCGGCCTTGTGTTGGTAGAGATCCGGTTAGGTTCTCGGGACGTCCTTCTAGAGGCATTTCAATGTGGCAATGGGAAGTTCCTTGGCCTGACCATTTGTTGGAAATCCAAAGAAACAATACGAGCCTTGTACGGTTCTAGTTGTAGAACCTGCCATTTAACATGGTAGCTATAGTAGGCATACTATAATGGTACCTATGCTGGCTAAGATTTATATTCTACTTTCGAAATGGTTTTCCACATTTTGCACTTATAATAATAATATTGTAAAGAAATTTGCGTATCAAGCATCTTTGACTATCATAAGGAGAATTCTCCTCCAAGTTCTGCGTTTGCATTGTGTGTGTGGCGGGAGGCCTTATGGTAGTTACATTTTTCAAAAGCATTGTGAATCTAATTTAAAATATTTCTTTGTTTATTTTTAAAGATATAACTGTTTTAAGTTCTCACACCAGTCACATGACTGACTTAGAGTTTATTGTTCTCTTCCTAAACTCTGGGTGCCCAACAATTTCCACACGGGCAGTCTAGAGTCAGGTTATCAGGAAATTTAGGAATTCAGGAGTTGCTGTAGAGATTTGGAGACAAGCTGGATGGCTTGGCGTATCAACTAGTATATAGTATTTCTTTTCCGCTGTTTGTTGTTGTAAACTCTGATAATGTAATGAAATGTAATAACTGATATAGTTCTTTATTTAAAGATATTTAATTATCTATTATATGTTGTTCCGCTACGATTGTGAGATTCTGATATCGTTTCTGTTTTCTTTTTCTTTCTTTCTTCTTCTATCTTCTACCTCTTCTTTAACCCTAACGGTACGGTTTTCCGACCTTCGATTGCTCGGCAGTTGATACAGCGGACGTATTAATGTCGAGCTTCGTGAGTCGAAGAATCGGTCTGTCACATTTGGTATCATAGCATATGGTTAAGTGACAATCTTGGCTCTGTTGGAAATTACTCATTAGAGATAGAGTCAGTAGTACTATAGAATGAGTGTGAGTGTAATAATAGCTATGAGAGCGTATTTGTTAGTGAATATAAAATTGTTTTAAAAGCGGGTAAATGAAATAATTTTACCTTGATTATATTTTATATATAAAGGGATAATTTTTCAGAATTATTAAAGTGTATATAAATTGATTGTTTGATCGTTGAAAATATAAGAATATATATAAGTTAATTAAAGGATGTTTGAATAAGTTAAATAAAACATATTGTAAAAGAATAAACTGTATAAGTAAATGAAGTATTTAGTATGGAATTTTAATTATTATGATTTACAATTATGAAATAATCTTATATATAAAGAAGTGAAACCATATGAATATATGTATAAATATGAGTTGTAAATAAAAGTAAAATAGAATTTACTTTAGAATCGAAATCTAAATTGGATTTGGAAAATTAAGTTAAGTTAAACAAATGATGTTTAAATGGAATATAACTTAAGGAATGTTGAATAAACTTCACAACAGGTGAAAAAGTTTCATTAAAATCAAATCTACTCTATTGTGAATAGATTTTTACAAATAATCTTGCCTTATACTTAGATATTGAACCATCAGAATTTCTCTTTATTTTATAAGTCCATTGGCATCCAACAATATTCTTGTTTGTTGGTGGAGAGACCAGTGTCTAGGTTTTGTTGTCAATTAAAGCATCATACTCCTCTTTCATTGCTGCTCTCCATTTATCATCCTTCATTGCTTCATAAAAATTGATTGGTTCACTGATCTCTATGATTACATTGTATGTTTTTGGTTTGAATATTCCACTCTTTGCTCTAGTTATCATATGATGCCTAGTTGTTTCAGGTTCTGGCTGCAGTGCTTGCTGTTGATCCCTATGACTAGCTGTTGTCTGTCCATCATCATTAGATGATTATGAATCATCTAATGATTGGTGTGAGGTGGACTGCATGTCAGCATCTTAATGTGATGGTTGAGTGGGTAACTGATGGAAATCATGTTGATTACATGTTGATTCATCTCTTGGTGATGTGTTATCAGTCCGGATGATCTCTTTCTAAAGTTGTCTCATTATCTCAAGTTGTTTAAGTATATCAGGTATAGATAATTTTGGATTGTATACCTTTTGTGTAGTTTTGATACTTATGCTGCCAAAAGGAAATATTTTTTCATTAAAAACACGTCTAGATATGTAATTTTTTCATTGTTGTCTAAACATTTATACCCTTTCTTGTTGAATGCATACCCTAGAAATGTACATGGGGATGATCTAAATTTAGCTTATGTGCATTATAGGGTCTTAAATAAGGGAAACATAAGCATCCAAATACTCTTAAACTTTAATAATCAGGTTTAACACCATATAGCATTTACATTAGGCTTTTGAGTTTTAAAACTTTAGTTGGGAACCTATTAATTAAATAACAGATGTGGGAAAAGCTTCTAGCCAAAATTTAAGTAGTAATGATGCTTGAGCAAGTAAAGCAAGGCCAATTTCCACTGTTTGTCTATGTTATCTCTCAATCAACCCATTTTGTTCAGATGTACATGGACATGATGTTCTATGTAGTATTCCTTTTTTTGTAAAAAATCTGAGTGGTTGGAACTTTGTTCCACCATCAGTTTGTAAGATTTTTATTCGATTACCTATTGTTTTTCAACATGAGTTATATATTGTACTACTGCATTGCAAATATCAGAATTGGATTTTAAAAAATAAATCAAAACATATCTAGAATAAGCATCAATGAATAAAATGTAGTATTTACAACCATAATCATTATTGATTGGTGCTGGACCCCATAAGTTAGTAGCAACTAACTTCAAGGGTTTGTTGTATTCAGTTTGTGAGTTTTGAAATGCAAGTTTATGGCTTTTTCCCATTTGACAATAAGTTCACATATAAGGTATTGAAATTTCCTTAAAAGAAATGTCATTACTATTCAAAACATGCTTTACAATCTTTACATTCTGATGACCTAGTTTGTAATGCCATATAAAAAACTCCTTACTGTCATCACTTTGCTTCAATTCAGAGATGTTACTACATTTTTCTTTAAGTCCTAAGCCTCTTGAATTTTCAGTACTGAATGTGTACAGTCCTTTAGATTCCTTATCTTAGAATAAAATTTCTTTTGTCAGAATATCTTTAACTAACAAAATTTTGGATAAAATTCAAAAAAGATATTGTTATCTTTGGCAAATTGTGATACACTCAACAAGTCTTTTCTTATTACGGAAACTCTCAACAAATTATTGAGGTATAACTTTCTTGTGCTTATAAAACTTGCACTTCCAGTGTGTGTGATATTGATAGATTTCCCATCACCCATGTGCATAGATTGTACCTGTGTACTCCTTGTTGCCCAAGTTTAAGTAGTTCAGATTGCTTGTCACATGATTTGTAGCTCCAGAATCAGGATACCATATTTCATCATTTATGTTTTCAATCTTGGTAACATCACTGTTTAAATTTTCAGATTGATTCTTGTTATCTTATTGGACCATGTTAACATTTGGTTGATAGTTTCTTGCATTGATCTGCCATGATGATGTGTACTTTGAGTCAAATCTGAAGTAGCCATTGTTTGCTGAATGACCTTGTCTCTCACATATCTGATATCTTATCTTGTTGTTGTTGATGTACCTTCCACCTCTTCCTTTAAATTTGCTTGAATAACCACCTCTTTGACTGGTTGATTGATTCTTAGCATTGTAGTTCCTTTCTTGGTTTTTGAATTTGTTGTTACAAACAAAATTGGCTGAGAAGTCTAAAATAATGGATTTCTTTTGCTTTATTCTACCTTCGTGAGCAAGTAATATGGAGTGCACATATTGAATGGTAGGTGCACTTCTTTTGATGAGATGACTACCGCTACAGATTCATAATCTTCATCTAGACCATTTAGTATTGACAATATTTGCTCATGATATGATATTTTGTGACCTGCTGACTCTAGTTGATCGCATATCATCTTCATCTTTGACAAGTAATCTCTTACAAGTAGATTTTCTTTTTTCAAAATATGCAACTGTCTTTTGTAAAACATAACTTTTGCAACAGATTGAGTGTTGAAAACTTGTTGAATTATTGATCAGATTTCATTAGCACTCTTACATCCAATTAGTTGTGGCAAAAGATTTAAACTTATGGTAGATAATAACCAAGAACTTTCCAGACTACCTGATGCAGCACGACCTACGAAAGCGCAAGGCTTAGGTCGTTCACGAGTTAATGAAGGTCGGCCCCGACCTAAGGAGTCACGTGAGGAGGAGCTGCGAGTTAAAAGCCAAGGACCTAGTGATCTGCCGCATTGTCGTAGTGAAGACTTAAGTCGGCTGCGACTTAAGGGCTTAAGTCGGCTACAACTTAACAAAGCAAGGGGAAAGGAGCTACGACCTAAAGGGTTTCGAACTAAAGAGTTACGACCTACGGAAGAAGGTTAGGTCGGCAACGACCTAGAGTAAGTCGTAAGTGATGTAATATATTGTCATTCGTAAGTCGTTCTGTATTGATTCGTTATGTTCTTGAGTCGTAGGTCGGCATAAAGATAAGTCGGCCGAATGTTGTGATGAGTCGAATGTATTGTAACAGGTTGAGTCGACTATTTGATAAGTCGTAAGTCGTGTACTGGACGAGTTGGGTTGATTGAGTCGCTGTATATATGTGTTGTGTTGTAATTAAGGCGTGTAGTATCTGTTAGGTCGGCAACGACCTAGTTAAGTCGTGACGTTGTAATTTGTTTGTTTCTTTTCCTTGAGTCGCTGAATGTCGAGTCGTGAGTCGTGAGTCATGAGTCGGCAACGACTTAAGGGGAGTTAAGTCGGCAACGACTTAAGGGTCAGGGTGTAAAAAAGCTATAAATAGGGCGTGTGTTGTACATTTTGTGGTGGTTGATTTTTTGAATAAAATTCTTGTTTGATTGTTGTGTGCTTTCATCCTAAATTGGTAGTTGAGTGTAATCTCCTATCTCCACTTTCGGTTATTCGAGTGCGCTCAAATCAACAATTGTTGAAGCCGATTTGCGGAATCAAGTGTGCTTGATCAACGCTTGAAGAATTGAAGATCTTCTTTCACGGTATCGTGCGCGATCAACGTGACGAGGATAGCTAGAATTCGGTATCTTCGGATGAACGAATTTGGGCATTTCAGTATTCATCACTCCACCAATTGCTACTTTCATCGATCTATATCGTTTTGTTATTATCCGCTGCGTCAGTTTTTGGTATCGGAGCTTGACTTAGCCAATCATAGCTAAGACGAGTCTTGGAGCCAAGGAGTTTGAAGTTTGTTTTTCATCGTGTTCATCTTGAAGTTGCAACAAGTTAGAAGATTCCGATTCATTTCATTTTGGATCAAAGTTGGAAAGGTGTTTGAGTTTGAGCCGAGCATAATTTTGTGTTAAGTTTGAGCCGTGCTTTGTTTGAGTTGAGCCGACCTAAGCCTTAGGTCGTTGCCTATTGCCGAGTTAAGTTGTGTCGTTCCAATTAAGTCGCAAGGCCGATCTAAGTCGTGAAGTGTTGAGCTTGTGCGAGCTAGTTGAAGTTTGATTTGTAGAAGATTTGTGAAGTTTTGAAGTGCTTGTATTGATTTAATCATGCCGCCGAGGAGAGCTAATCGTCATCAAAATGTTGAAGCGTTGTATAGAAGGGAAGAAGCCGAGCAGATGGAGCAACGCATTAATGAGAAATTTGATGAAGGCATTGGAAAGTTAGAGAAGTTGATGATTGATATGAATCAAACTCAAAGGAGGAGATCACCAATCTCGAACCATGGAGGAAACCGAGTTTCGCCATCGGTTACGGAAGCGAGAGGGGTATCACCACAATCTTTTAGAGGGAGAAGAGAAACATCAATTTCATCGAGGAGAGATCACCATGACTATGAACATGAAGAGAGAAGGACTCCACGTGAATTTGTAAATGAGCTATATAGAGATGAAGAGAGACATAGTAGAAGAGACATGCGTGATCGAAAGGATGATAATGATCGAGATCGGTATAGACGTACATTTGATTTTGATGAAGAAGGTGATAGAGCTAGCATTCGTTATCGAGATCGAGATCAAATTCGACATTCATATCGGGATGTAGAGGAGGATCGTCGATGGGAGTCGGGTATGAAGATGGAAATTCCAGAATTCAAGGGTGGAATGGTAGCAAAAGAATTTCTTGATTGGTTGTCTAATGTGGAAGAGATTTTTTGACTTTAAGGAGATTCCCGAACATAGAAGGGTGAAGTCGGTTGCTACTAGGTTGAGGGGAAGAGCTTTGGCGTGGTGGCAGCAAACCAAACTTACACGGGAGAGAATGGGAAAGTCAAAGATTGAGCCTTGGGATAAGATGAAGAAGTTGACGAGAGCTACATTTTTACCTTACAACTATCAATCACTCATGTACCAGAGATTGCAGAATCTAAGGCAGGGGACGAAGTCAGTTAATGATTATGCAAATGAATTTTACCAACTCATTGCCAGAAATGATATTATGGGGACAGAAGAACAGCTGACTGCTAGGTTTGTTGGAGGGTTGCGAATGCAGATTCAGGATATGGTTAATATGTTTGATCCAAGATCTGTGGCGGAGGAACATCAGAAAGCGTTGGCTTGGGAGAAGCAGGGAAGGCGTGGAGGTGGTGTGTTTACCAATTCCAACAATCAAGTGAAGGGTGTTAGTGGAAGTTCTAATGTTCCTAAAGCTGTCGCAAAACCAGTTGTGAAGGAGGTTGAGAAGGCAAAAGTTAATAACAGTTTCAAATGTTACAATTGTCAGGAGTTGGGTCACAAAAGCAATGAATGTCCGAAGCCGAAGAGGAGAGTAATGGTTGCAGAGATTGAAGAAGAGGATGTGGAAGCTGAATGTTCTAATTCACCTTATGTTGAGGAGGAAGAAGAGTTGTCCGGAGATGAAGAGTGTAATTTGACGATGAGGAGAAGTTATTTGGCACCGAAACAGGAAAAGGAAAACAGTTGGTTGAGGAATAACATATTTCAGTCCACATGCACTATTCTGGGAAAGGTTTGCAAGTTCGTCATTGATGCTGGGAGTTGTGACAATATTATCTCTACAGAAGCAGTAAAGAAGTTGAACTTGAAAACTGAGAAGCATCCTAAACCGTACAAGCTAGCATGGTTAAGGAAGGGCGGTGAAGTGAAAGTTGGACGAAGAGCTTGTGTGAATTTTTCAATTGGGAAGAAGTACAAAGATGAAATCTGGTGTGATGTAGTGGACATGCATGTGTGTCATCTGTTGTTGGGCATACCATGGCAGTTTGATAGAGCAGTACAACATGATGGTCGTGCTAATAGCTACAGTTTCATGTTTGAAAGTACTAAGATTACCTTAATTCCCAAGAAGCAACAACAGAAGGAAAGCAAGTTGGAGGAGATTGAAGAGCTGAAAACTTTGCTATCTTTAAAGGAGTTTGTTAAAGAAGTCGAAGAGGAACTGAAGTGTATTTGTTGATTGGATGAGAGAGTCATGAAGAGGTTGAAATTCTGGAAGAAGCGAAACCAGTTTTGAAAGAATTTGAAGATGTATTTCCAGAAGAGTTGCCTAAGGAGTTACCGCCACTGAGAGACATTCAACATCAAATCGATCTTGTTCCGGGAGCAGTATTACCGCATAGACCACATTACCGAATGAGTCCAAAGGAACATGAGGAACTGAGGAGGCAGGTGGAGGAGTTGTTAGAACAGGCGTGTTCAGGAGAGCTTGAGTCCTTGTGCAGTACCTGCTTTATTGGTGCCCAAGAAGGATGGTTCGTGGAGGATGTGTACGGATAGTCGGGCTCTAAACAAGATCAATGTGAGATACAGGTTTCCTATGCCGAGGTTTGATGATCTGATTGATCAGCTGAGTGGGGCTGTTGTGTTTTCAAAGATTGACTTGAAGAGTGGATACCATCAGATTCGTATTAGACCGGGCGATGAATGGAAGACTACTTTCAAAACCAGGGAAAGTTTATACGAATGGTTGGTTATGCCGTTTGGTTTATCGAATGCACCAAGTACTTTTATGAGAGTGATGAACCAGATTTTCAGACCATTCATTGGGAAGTTCGTGGTTGTTTACTTTGATGATATTTTGATCTACAGTTGAAGTATGGAAAAGCATGTCCAGGATTTGCGTGAAGTACTGTTGATTCTACGACAGGAGAAATTTTATGCTGCAACAAAGAAGTGTGTGTTCATGACGCACAATGTTTTATTTCTGGGGTATGTTCTGTCAAAGGAAGGTATTCAAGTGGATGAAAATAAAGTGGAAGCTGTCAGAAGTTGGCCACAACCGAAGACAATTACTGAAGTACGAAGTTTTCATGGATTGGTATCTTTCTATCGAAAATTCATTCCACATTTTAGTTGTGTGATGGCACCTATAACCGATTGCATGAAGGGAAAGCAGTTTGTATGGTCAGAGGAAGCAGGGGTTGCTTTTGAGCGAATCAAGGAACTGTTGACGACAGCACCAATTCTTGTATTACCAGACTTTCAGTTGTTGTTTGAACTACACACTGATGCATCAAAGGTTGGGGTTGGTGGAGTTTTGAGTCAGAAAGGAAGACCAGTTGCTTATTTCAGTGAGAAGTTATCAGGAGCTAAGTTGAGATATAGCACTTAGGATGTTGAGTTTTACGCAATTGTTCAAGCAGTGAAGCATTGGAGACATTATCTGTTTCAGAAGGAGTTTGTTCTTTATACGGATCATGAACCTTTGAAGCATTTGCAAGGGCAGGATAAAATTTTAGCTAGGCAAGCTTCATGGATCGCGTATTTACAATAGTTTACTTTTGTTGTTAAACACAAATCAGGTGTGACGAATCGTGTAGCTGATGCATTGAGTAGGAGAAATCATTTGTTGACGACAATGAAAGTTGAAGTGACAGGGTTTGAACTATTGCCAGAATTGCTTGAAGAAGATCCTTACTTTATGAAATTTGTTGAGAAAGTCAAGGACGGGGGAACTGATGAATTCTTGTTGGTCGATGGGTTCTTGTTCAAGGGGAATCAATTGTGCATACCAGAAGGTAGTTTGAGAATGAAGATTATCAAAGAGTTACATGAAGAAGGACATGTTGGACGGGATCGCACTTTACAGTTAATTTCACAATCTTATTTTTGGCCGTCGATGAGAAAAGAGGTAGAGAGATTTATGGAGAGATGTCATGTTTGTCAAATTTCAAAAGGGACAGCGACAAATGCGGGTTTGTATATGCCCTTACCTATTCCAGCAAGACCATGGGTGGACATTAGCATGGATTTTGTTTTGGGGTTGCCTAGAACTCAAAGGGGTAACGATTCCATTTTTGTGGTGGTTGACCTATTTTCGAAAATGGCACATTTTATTGCTTGTAAGAAGACGCGGATGCTGTTCGTGTTGCTCAGTTATTCTTTAAAGAAATCTATCGTTTACATGGGTTACCAGAATCTATTGTTTCAGACAGGTATACCAAATTTTTGAGTCACTTTTGGCTAAGTTTGTGGAAGATGGTTGGAACAAAGCTGAAGTTTAGTAGCGCTTACCATCCGCAAACAGATGGACAGACAGAAGTTGTCAACAGATCGTTGGGAAATTTGTTACGATGTCTTGTGAAGGACAATCTGAAGAGTTGGGACATGAAGTTATGCCAAGTAGAGTTTGCTCATAATCATACAGTGAATCGTAGTACGGGATTCAGTCCATTTCAGATTGTATATTCAAATTTACCAAGAGGACCGTTGGACTTAACGGTAGTACCACAAACGAAGGGGATGGTTAAACGAGCTGTAGACTTTGTTGATGGGTTGACTGAATGTCATAAAATCATTCAGGAGCGATTGGAGAAAGCAAATGAGAAGTATAAAAGATCCGCAGATATGAAGCGAAGAAGTGTTGAGTTTAATGAGGGAGATTTGGTATATGCTGTGTTAACAAAGGATCGTTTTACAGTAGGCGCTTATAACAAGTTGAAAGCTAGGAAAATTGGCCCAGTTAAAATTCTAAAGAAAATCAATGAAAATGCTTATAAGTTGAAGCTGCCGGAGGATGTGTACACGTCTGACGTGTTCAATTTTAAGCACCTTTTGCCATATTATGGAGACGAACAATCTGATGTGGAAGAATTTGCAAATTCGAGGACGAATTTTTCTCAACCAGGGGAGTATGATGCAGCACGACCTACGGAAGCGCAAGGCTTAGGTCGTTCACGAGTTAATGAAGGTCGACCCCGACCTAAGGAGTCACGTGAGGAGGAGCTGCGAGTTAAAAGCCAAGGACCTAGTGATCTTCCGCATTGTTGTAGTGAAGACTTAAGTCGGCTGCGACTTAAGGGCTTAAGTCGGCTACGACTTAACAAAGCAAGGGGAAAGGAGCTACGACCTAAAGGGTTTCGAACTAAAGAGTTACGACCTACGGAAGAAGGTTAGGTCGGCAACGACCTAGAGTAAGTCGTAAGTGATGTAATATATTGTCATTCGTAAGTCGTTCTGTATTGAGTTGTTATGTTCTTGAGTCGTAGGTCGGCATAAAGATAAGTCGGCCGAATGTTGTGATGAGTCGAATGTATTGTAACAGGTTGAGTCGACTATTTGATAAGTCGTAAGTCGTGTACTGGACGAGTTGGGTTGATTGAGTCACTGTATATATGTGTTGTGTTGTAATTGAGGCGTGTAGTATCTGTTAGGTCGACAACGACCTAGTTAAGTCGTGATGTTGTAATTTGTTTGTTTCTTTTCCTTGAGTCGATAAATGTTGAGTCGTGAGTCGTGAGTCATGAGTCGGCAACGACTTAAGGGGAGTTAAGTCGGCAACGACTTAAGGGTCAGGGTGTAAAAAAGCTATAAATAGGGCGTGTGTTGTACATTTTGTGGGGGTTGATTTTTTGAATAAAATTCTTGTTTGATTGCTGTGTGCTTTCATCCTAAATTGGTAGTTGAGTGTAATCTCCTATCTCCACTTTCGGTTATTCGAGTGCGCTCGAATCAACGATTGTTGAAGCCGATTCACGGAATCAAGTGCGCTTGATCAACGCTTGAAGAATTGAAGATCTTTCACGGTATCGTGCGCGATCAACGTGACGAGGATAGCTAGAATTCGGTATCTTCGGATCAACGAATTTGGGCATTTCAGTATTCATCACTCCACCAATTGCTACTTTCATCGATCTATATCGTTTTGTTATTATCCGCTGCGTCAGTTTTTGGTATCGGAGCTTGACTTAGCCAATCATAGCTAAGACGAGTCTTGGAGCCAAGGAGTTTGAAGTTTGTTGTTCATCATGTTCATCTTGAAGTTGCAACAAGTTAGAAGATTCCGATTCATTTCATTTTGGATCAAAGTTGGAAAGGTGTTTGAGTTTGAGCCGAGCATAATTTTGTGTTAAGTTTGAGCCGTGCTTTGTTTGAGTTGAGCCGACCTAAGCCTTAGGTCGTTGCCTATTGCCGAGTTAAGTTGTGCCGTTCCAATTAAGTCGCAAGGCCGATCTAAGTCGTGAAGTGTTGAGCTTGTGCGAGCTAGTTGAAGTTTGATTTGTAGAAGATTTGTGAAGTTTTGAAGTGCTTGTATTGATTTAATCATGCCGCCGAGGAGAGCTAATCGTCATCAAAATGTTGAAGCGTTGTATAGAAGGGAAGAAGCCGAGCAGATGGAGCAATGCATTAATGAGAAATTTGATGAAGGCATTGGAAAGTTAGAGAAGTTGATGATTGATATGAATCAAACTCAAAGGAGGAGATCACCAATCTCGAACCATTGAGGAAACCGAGTTTCGCCATCGGTTACGGAAGCGAGAGGGGTATCACCACAATCTTTTAGAGGGAGAAGAGAAACATCAGTTTCATCGAGGAGAGATCACCATGACTATGAACATGAAGAGAGAAGTACTCCACGTGAATTTGTAAATGAGCCATATAGAGATGAAGAGAGACATAGTAGAAGAGACATGGGTGATCGAAGGGATGATAATGATCGAGATCGGTATAGACGTACATTTGATTTTGATGAAGAAGGTGATAGAGCTAGCATTCGTTATTGAGATCGAGATCAAATTCGACATTCATATCGGGATGTAGAGGAGGATCGTCGATGGGAGTCGGGTATGAAGATGGAAATTCCAGAATTCAAGGGTGGAATGGTAGCAGAAGAATTTCTTGATTGGTTGTCTAATGTGGAAGAGATTTTTGACTTTAAGGAGATTCCCAAACATATAAGGGTGAAGTTGGTTGCTACTAGGTTGAGGGGAAGAGCTTTGGCGTGGTGGAAGCAAACCAAACTTACACGGGAGAGAATGGGAAAGTCAAAGATTGAGTCTTGGGATAAGATGAAGAAGTTGATGAGAGCTACATTTTTACCTTACAACTATCAATCACTCATGTACCAGAGATTGCAGAATCTAAGGCAGGGGACGAAGTCAGTTAATGATTATGCAGATGAATTTTACCAACTCATTGCCAGAAATGATATTATGGAGACAGAAGAACAGCTGACTGCTAGGTTTGGTGGAGGGTTGCGAATGCAGATTCAGGATATGGTTAATATGTTTGATCTAAGATCTGTGGCGGAGGCAAATCAGAAAGCGTTGGCTTGGGAGAAGCAGGGAAGGCGTGGAGGTGGTGTGTTTACCAATTCCAACAATCAAGTGAAGGGTGTTAGTGGAAGTTCTAATGTTCCTAAAGCTGTCACAAAACCAGTTGTGAAGGAGGTTGAGAAGGCAAAAGTTAATAACAGTTTCAAATGTTACAATTGTCAGGAGTTGGGTCACAAAAGCAATGAATGTCCGAAGCCGAAGAGGAGAGCAATGATTGCAGAGATTGAAGAAGAGGATGTGGAAGCTGAATGTTCTAATTCACCTTATGTTGAGGAGGAAGAAGAGTTGTCCGGAGATGAAGGGTGTAATTTGATGATGAGGAGAAGTTATTTGGCACCGAAACAGGAAAAGGAAAACAGTTGGTTGAGGAATATCATATTTCAGTCCACATGCACTATTCTGGGAAAGGTTTGCAAGTTCGTCATTGATGCTGGGAGTTGTGACAATATTATCTCTACAGAAGCAGTAAAGAAGTTGAACTTGAAAACTGAGAAGCATCCTAAACCGTACAAGCTAGCATGGTTAAGGAAGGGTGGTGAAGTGAAAGTTGGACGAAGAGCTTGCATGAATTTTTCAATTGGGAAGAAGTACAAAGATGAAATCTGGTGTGATGTAGTGGACATGGATGTGTGTCATCTGTTGTTGGGCAGACCATGGCAGTTTGATAGAGCAGTACAACATGATGGTCGTGCTAATAGCTACAGTTTCATGTTTGAAAGTACTAAGATTACCTTAATTCCCAAGAAGCAACAACAGAAGGAAAGCAAGTTGGAGGAGATTGAAGAGCTGAAAACTTTGCTATCTTTAAAGGAGTTTGTTAAAGAAGTCGAAGAGGAACCTGAAGTGTATTTGTTGATTGGACGAGAGAGTCATGAAGAGGTTGAAATTCCGGAAGAAGCAAAGCCAATTTTGAAAGAATTTGAAAATGTATTTCCAGAAGAGTTGCCTAAGGAGTTACCGCCACTAAGAGACATTCAACATCAAATCGATCTTGTTCCGGGAGCAGTATTACCGCATAGACCACATTACCGAATGAGTCCAAAGGAACATGAGGAACTGAGGAGGTAGGTGGAGGAGTTGTTAGAACAGGGGCGTGTTCAAAAGAGCTTGAGTCCTTGTGCAGTACCTTCTTTATTGGTGCCCAAGAAGGATGGTTCGTGGAGGATGTGTACGGATAGTCGCGCTCTAAACAAAATCACTATGAGATACAGGTTTCCTATGCCAAGGTTTGATGATTTGATTGATCAGCTGAGTGGGGTTATTGTGTTTTCAAAGATTGACTTGAAGAGTGGATACCATCATATTCGTATTAGACCGGGCGATGAATGGAAGACTGCTTTCAAAACCAGGGAAGGTTTATATGAATGGTTGGTTATGCCGTTTGGTTTATCGAATGCACCGAGTACTTTTATGAGAGTGATGAACCAGATTTTCAGACCATTCATTGGGAAGTTCGTGGTTGTTTACTTTGATGATATTTTGATCTACAGTGGAAGTATGGAAAAGCATGTCTAGCATTTGCGTGAAGTACTGTTGATTCTACGACAGGAGAAATTTTATGCTGCAACAAAGAAGTGTGTGTTCATGACGCACAATGTTTTATTTCTGGGGTATGTTCTGTCAAAGGAAGGTATTCAAGTGGATGAAAATAAAGTGGAAGCTGTCAGAAGTTGGCCACAACCGAAGACAATTACTGAAGTACGAAGTTTTCATGGATTGGTATCTTTCTATCGAAGATTCATTCCACATTTTAGTAGTGTGATGACACCTATAACCGATTGCATGAAGGGAAAGCAGTTTGTATGGTCAGAGGAAGCAGGGGTTGCTTTTGAGCGAATCAAGGAACTGTTGACGACAGCACCAATTCTTGTATTACCAGACTTTCAGTTGTTGTTTGAACTACACACTGATGCATCAAAGGTTGGGGTTGGTGGAGTTTTGAGTCAGAAAGGAAGACCAGTTGCTTATTTCAGTGAGAAGTTATCAGGAGCTAAGTTGAGATATAACACTTATGATGTTAGTTTTAGGCAATTGTTCAAGCAGTGAAGCATTGGAGACATTATCTGTTTCAGAAGGAGTTTGTTCTTTATACGGATCATGAAGCTTTGAAGCATTTGCAAGGGCAGGATAAAATTTCAGCTAGGCACGCTTCATGGATCGCGTACTTACAACAGTTTACTTTTGTTGTTAAACACAAATCAGGGGTGACGAATCGTGTAGCTGATGCATTGAGTAGGAGAAATCATTTGTTGACGACAATGAAAGTTGAAGTGACAGGGTTTTAACTATTGCCAGAATTGCTTGAAGAAGATCCTTACTTTATGAAATTTGTTGAGAAAGTCAAGGACGGGGGAACTGATGAATTCTTGTTGGTCGATGGGTTCTTGTTCAAGGGGAATCAATTGTGCATACCAGAAGGTAGTTTGAGAATGAAGATTATCAAAGAGTTACATGAAGAAGGACATGTTGGACGGGATCGCACTTTACAGTTAATTTCACAATCTTATTTTAGGTCATCGATGAGAAAAGAGGTAGAGAGATTTGTGGAGAGATGTCATGTTTGTCAAATTTCAAAAGGGACAGCGACAAATGCGGGTTTGTATATGCCCTTACCTATTCCAGCAAGACCATGGGTGGACATTAGCATGGATTTTGTTTTGGGGTTGCCTAGAACTCAAAGGGGTAACGATTCCACTTTTGTGGTGGTTGACCGGTTTTCGAAAATGGCACATTTTATTGCTTGTAAGAAGACGGCTGATTGCTGTTCGTGTTGCTCAGTTATTCTTTAAAGAAATCTATCGTTTACATGGGTTACCAGAATCTATTGTTTCAGACGGGTATACCAGATTTTTGAGTCACTTTTGGCTAAGTTTGTGGAAGATGGTTGGAACAAAGCTGAAGTTTAGTAGCGCTTACCATCCGCAAACAGATGGACAGACAGAAGTTGTCAACAGATCGTTGGGAAATTTGTTACGATGTCTTGTGAAGGACAATCTGAAGAGTTGGGACATGAAGTTATGCCAAGCAGAGTTTGCTCATAATCATACAGTGAATCGTAGTACGGGATTCAGTCCATTTCAGATTGTATATTCAAATTTACCAAGGGGACAGTTGGACTTAACGGTAGTACCACAAACGAAGGGGATGGTTAAACGAGCTGTAGACTTTGTTGATGGGTTGACTGAATGTCATAAAATCGTTCAGGAGCGATTGGAGAAAGAAAATGAGAAGTATAAAAGATCCGCAGATATGAAGCGAAGAAGTGTTGAGTTTAATGGGGAAGATTTGGTATATGCTGTGTTAACAAAGGATCGTTTTACAGTAGGCGCTTATAACAAGTTGAAAGCTAGGAAAATTGGCCCAGTTAAAATTCTAAAGAAAATCAATGAAAATGCTTATAAGTTGAAGCTGCCGGAGGATGTGTACACGTCTGATGTGTTCAATGTTAAGCACCTTTTGCCACATTATGGAGACGAACAATCTGATGTGGAAGAATTTGCAAATTCGAGGACGAATTTTTCTCAACCGGGGGAGGATGATGCAACACGACCTACGGAAGCGCAAGGCTTAGGTCGTTCACGAGTTAATGAAGGTCGGCCCCGACCTAAGGAGTCACGTGAGGAGGAGCTGCGAGTTAAAAGCCAAGGACCTAGTGATCTGCCGCATTGTTGTAGTGAAGACTTAAGTCGGCTGCGACTTAAGGGCTTAAGTCGGCTACGACTTAACAAAGCAAGGGGAAAGGAGCTACGACCTAAAGGGTTTCGAACTAAAGAGTTACGACCTACGGAAGAAGGTTAGGTCGGCAACGACCTAGAGTAAGTCGCAAGTGATGTAATATATTGTCATTCGTAAGTCGTTCTGTATTGAGTCGTTATGTTCTTGAATCGTAGGTCGGCATAAAGATAAGTCGGCTGAATGTTGTGATGAGTCGAATGTATTGTAACAGGTTGAGTCGCCTATTTGATAAGTCGTAAGTCGTGTACTAGACGAGTTGGGTTGATTGAGTCGCTGTATATATGTATTGTGTTGTAATTGAGGTGTGTAGTATCTGTTAGGTCGGCAACGACCTAGTTAAGTCGTGACGTTGTAATTTGTTTGTTTCTTTTCCTTGAGTCGCTGAATGTTGAGTCGTGAGTCGTGAGTCGTGAGTCGGCAATGACTTAAGGGGAGTTAAGTCGGCAACGACTTAAGGGTCAGGGTGTAAAAAAGCTATAAATAGGGCGTGTGTTGTACATTTTGTGGTGGTTGATTTTTTTGAATAAAATTCTTGTTTGATTGCTGTGTGCTTTCATCCTAAATTGGTAGTTGAGTGTAATCTCCTATCTCCACTTTCGGTTATTCGAGTGTGCTCGAATCAACGATCGTTGAAGCCGATTCGCGGAATCAAGTGCGCTTGATCAACGCTTGAAGAATTGAAGATCTTCTTTCACGGTATCGTGCGCGATCAACGTGACGAGGATAGCTAGAATTCGGTATCTTCGGATCAACGAATTTGGGCATTTCAGTATTCATCACTCCACCAATTGCTACTTTCATCGATCTATATCGTTTTGTTATTATCCGCTGCGTCACTACCTTGTCTTTAATGTGATGTATATTCTTGATTGATTATGAGTTTTCCATCCTTATCGACCACATATCTTGGTGGTTTAATTAGGGTGCCAAGGATATAGTTTTCCAATCCATAGACTCTAATGGCAGTTTCTATTTGACATTTCCAAAGAAGGAAGTTTGTTTCATCAAATTGTACATTAATAATCTGACTTTGTTGTTTGATCAATGTTTTGATGATATCTTGTATTGTCGATTTTTGAGATGTTGCTGTTGTTGTTCTTGCTGTTGATGAGGGTAATAAGTCTTCTTCTGACATTGTTGCAGTTCAACAATGCAGCTATAAATCTGAGAATTAATTGCCAGAAATGGAAGAATTAGAGGATTTGATGTAGCCAGATGACACTTAATGATGAAAACTGCTAACAGTGGCTTCTTAGTACGGCATAGATAAATCTTGATAGAGAAAATTAATGAGAACAATGACTTCTTGACTGACCTTGACATAGACCCAGGTATGACCGTAAATGAGAAAATCAGATGAAGAGAATCTTGAATTCTCTGATGATAAGGGAACTTGCAGCCTATCTCAATGATGATATTAGATCTTAGAAGATAATGGCATGGTAATTCCTATTTGATTGCTATTAAGCATGAGGCAGCTCTGAAACAATGCAAAATTTTAAAAGTAATTGAGACTTTTGATATTGCTGAAATGAAAATGTAGTTTTATCCGTGGAATTTTGTTATACAGTCATAATACAGATATATGAAAAGTATAGAGTATATATAACATTTTCAATACTTGTATTGGGCTGAAAAAATACGGACCACGACCATTTATAAAGTGTTTGATATTATAGAATGCGGCATGTTTTATTATCTCGAGCATTCTATTCTTCGGTGTTGCTTCATTAGGCATAAACTAAGATACATAGTATGTAATCAGAATCAAGAAAATATTGGAATATTATAGCCCAATAACTCTTAGAAGCCAATGAACGGGAAATTAACTACTCATTTTATCTACCTAATTTAAATTATGAACTAGAAAACTAATCAAAGACATACTCAACCGGCCTACTGCCAATAAAAACTCACAATATCTCACTACCGCAATCCAAAACAAAGAGAAACGTAAACTCAGGAAAATGGTTTCTTTTAAGATAATAGTCTTACTTCTTACAACAGTGTTCTAAGTACGTTTGCAGTGCCTACATACTCCTACCGAAGTATAGCAGCTGAGCTACGTGGCCCTATGCTGTATGAAGAGGGTGACCCATATGATCGCAATTTAAATTATGTGAAGAATCATCTCTTTTGACATATACATTCAAAATCTTTGCACATAATCCAAACTTCTATGGTTACTTTCTATGTCATCTGGGTTTCGGTATGTATTGTAAACTTGCATTAAAAGGGTACACACATTGGAGCATGACTGTCCAAGGGCCATGGCTGCACAACTTAATACTACCAATGGATTGTCTCTCTGTTATGAATATTACAAATCTATCCAAATCTATCCAAATCTGAGGCGACTCCTATCAGTTTTTCCGAGACTTGACTCAGATGTCTGAGGCATTTTTCAGACGTCTACGGCGGCTTCTGCCTGTTTTTTGACCTGGTCTTGATATGAAGATTTATGATATTCGAAGGGGCAATTCTAGAATTTGCCTAGGTTTTCTATTCTCCTATATAATCTATCTTCAGGTTTCAGAGAGGAAGTGATCTACGCGACTTAAAAGCGACTGCTCGGGTTTTTAGTCTCCACCAATTAAGGTTTTATCTAAAACCTAATTTTCTTTAATTCTCTTCTGCACAAATCAATTCTATTAGAATTATTGAACATTTGTAATCAATCTATTATACTCTTCTCAGTGATATCAATGAAACCTCTCTCTTAAAGTTGATCTACACTAATAAGATGTTAGTGGAACCACTATAAATCGGTGTATGATTTATTTTTCGCTATTGCTTTGATTTCTATATTGCTTGTTTAGGGATTGTGATCGGATTTGGATTGGTTGAGATTTAGATTGAGTTATTAAATGGTTGTTTTTACACTTCTTACCATGATCTCATTTTTCTACTGTATTTTTCTGCTGTGCATTGGGGTTTTGATTTGAGTTGTCTCGAGTTAGAATTTCCCATACATTTGGTATCAGAGCATTGGTGTTGGTAGGTGGTTGTAGAAATGCCGAAATCAAATAATACCTCTTGTAGTTCCTCAATGGGTAATCCAAGTGATCTAGCGCCTTTTGTGTGTGGCTCGTACGTAGCTTCGGTATCACAATTGATAATTGACAAGTGCAATGGCGATAATGATTTTGAAAAATGGCAATGGAAGATGAAAGTGGTTCTAAGGAGGAGTCGGGTACATCGGGTAGTGTTTAACACATATTTGTTGCCAGTAGATATCTCAGATGTTGAGAGAAAGGAAATGGAAGTGTGGGCATTCGCTACACTTCAACTTGCGATGAGGGAGAATGTCATCTCCGAAATTAGTGGTGAGACTACCGTTAAGGGTATTTGGGACTAGTTGGAGGAGTTGTATATGAAGAAGTCACTAACTAATCACTTGATCTTATTGCGAACTTTCTTCACCTATAAAATAAATGAAGGTACTTTGCTAAAAGCGCACTTGAATACTTCTGATGATTTGCTAATGAAGACGAAGGCGGTAGATTTGAAGATTGAGGAAGAGCAAAAGGCAATGATATTGTTGTGTTCATTGTCGGACCATTGTACGGGTTCCTCAAATAGTTTGATCTATAGCTAGGATACATTGACTTCTGATGATGTAAAAATGAGTCTTCTTAGCGAGAAGTTGCGGGATCAAATGAAGGTGTTAGGTGATGGAAGTAGTGGTGCTAGTAGTGGTCATGGTTTATTCGTGGAGAATGAGAGATAAGTGAAGAAGGAGAACCGTGGGGTTTTAAATCAAGGAACCTCGGTTGGAGAGGAATGTAACAACCCGGAATTTTTCACAGAATATTTTAATAAATATTTAATCTAATTTAAATTAAATACATGTTTCTAAAATTATAAACTGATGAGATCTTAATTATTTACCAGTTATATATGTGACTGTAAAGAAAATTTTGGATTTGAAAATTTAAAATGTAATCTTTTAAAATTGTTTATAACAGAATCTCTCTTATTCAATAAAATCAAAGACTCTATATTTTTATTTTTATTTGATAATATACATCTAAATACCATTGTAGTTTTTAAAATGATAAAGCTTAAAAATAAACAAGCAGAGTAATATTTAACATAAACATGGAAATCTAAAACATAAGTATAAAACAATATGAATGGTTATAAACATAAACATACAAATATAAATTATAACTTGAAATATAAAAAAATACAATTATATGTTATGAATCAATGTTTGATAATTAAACTACAAATAGGATAAATTTAGAAATCATAACCATAATAATTATACATGAACAATAAATAAAATAAAATTTATAAACTAACAATGACTATAATAAGTTTACTCAAATATATAAGGTAAGTAGCCTAAACATTAACCTGTAAAAACTCATTTATACAATACAAATCTTGAAAAAAATATTTATAACAAAGATGCCATGCAAATTTTATATGCATAAGAAACAAAGTATTCACTTCAAAAATAAAACAATATCTTTATACCAAAGTACAAGGATCAGCAAACATTAATTAGATGTAAACTAAAATAAAGACAAACTGTTTACATTACTTTATAATATATACATAACCAATGCAAAAGGAGATAAGCTACTGACATATACAAAGTATCTTAGTACAAAATATGTTAGCCGAAAAAAGTAAAATGTCGGCAAATATAAATTATATGTAAACAAATAGGAAGACATGCATTTAAGAGTAGCTCAACAACTTGTCATTTCAGGTTACAAAATAATCTTGTAGCCGAAATATCATATCATTTCAGTTTACAGTAATATGCATAAAAACAAAACCTGAACAATGCAAGTAAAGCTTATACCAGAAGACTCCATCTTGTTTAAAGATGATCTATATATACACACCTCATAGTGTACTTGTTCGTTTGCAAATTTTAGATGCAAACCTGAGATTAGAGAAGGAAATAAATAGCTTTACCTTGTAAATTAAAATTGGTTCAAATTCAGGACAGTGAAGTTTTCAAGAATCAAACTTGCAATTTCCTTCATCAAAATTGCTTTCTGTTTCAATAAAGTATTTGGTGAGTAAATATACTTTCTGGAAATTTAAACTTGATGATTTGTTCATGTAACCTTATGCCTGCTATATATTGAACATAAGATGCTCTGTGATGATGTTATTACTGGAAGCTCTATTATGTGTTGATCTTCAATATTTCAGATTTCTGAATAAAGAAAATAGATAAAGATTTATACTTTATCTTGTAAACCATTTTAAACTAGGATTTCTAAAACAAAATAGGATGTTTAATCATCAATTAGAAATCTAGACTTTGTTTTGATGCGTTACAGTAGGATATGGCTCTACATATTCAAGTTTTGCAGTAAGAAATAAATATGTGCAAAAATTCAAAGACTTTAAATTGTTAATTCGAATTCATATATTAAATAAACATGCAAAGTTAGGATTTTTAAAATGGAAACGATAACTTTTAGATCAAAATTCGAGGTGTAGTTCAAAGAGAAACCGCTATTGATTTTTCATCAATATTGGTTGATTCAACAAAATTTATTCATTGAAATTTCCTGTGATGTAAGCTTGTTGATGCATTAACATGGGAAAAATGCTAACTGATTTTTCCAATGCAAGAAATTTTTGGATGAAGCAAATATACGGTTTAAGATCGCGTTTTACTGTGCAATGTCAATATCGTGATTTCGGCAACTTGGATTGATCGAGTATCTCGAAATTATGGGTGAAGGTAGAGGAGTGTGTGGTTGAACTATGGCCGGAGACCCAACGCTTCCGGTGATCGACGTTAATTGGTCGAACGATTTTTTTTTCGGTGCGTTCGTATGGTTGTTCGAGCTTCAGGTGAGATTTTTCTCTTCGGCCAATTCATGGAAATGGGGTTTTGCTATTGGATATGTGGGTGATTTGTGGTTTGTTGGAGGTGGTGGGGGTTGCCGGAAGGTTGTCGAACCACCGTGCACGTGCACGGTGGCGATCGGTGAGCAGCATATCGCGTTTGGGGGACTGGGTTGGGGACGTGAACGTTGCATGATTTTTGCACGAGAAATTCTGGGGTTGGCTTCGGGTCGTATTGGTGCGCGCGTGAGTTTCGTAGATACTGCAGTTTATATTTTTAACTTTTAAAAAAAATGAGAAGAAGAAAAGAAACAGGGAAAGGGAGAAGATGGAGTGAGAGAGGGAGACGCGGGGAAGACACGAAGGTAACTCGAGACTTTCTCGAGTAAATAGAGGTGCTGTCTCGGGTCCATTACTAAATGGACATGCATAATTTTGATTTAAGTATTTGTTTAACTAAGTTAATTTAACCAATTAGTTAGTTTAGGTTAATATTTGATTTAAAAGTTTATTGAGGAAAGTCTGTAAAGGTAGGTGATTAAAATAAGTAATTAGAATGTTAATTAATTTATACTTGAAATTTTAAATAGGTAACTTTAAATTAATTTTGTAATTAAAAATAAATCATGTGTTAAATCAATTTAAATCTTAAGAACGTTAGCTAATTACTTAAAAGTTAATTAATGGTAATTAACTTAGGTGATTAATTATGGATTATATAGTTAATAAAATTGATAATAATTGATTAATTAAAGTAATTTGTGGTAATTAAATAAGTAATTAATTTTTAATAAGAAAGTTATTAAATTAGTAATTAAGAATAAATTAATTAATTGAGTAATTAAGTAACAAATAATGATTAGAAGTTAAATAATTAAATAATTAATTTAAGATTAGATGACTAATAAATTGACAATTAATGATTAACTAAGTAATTAATTGATCATTAATAAGTTAATTAATCAGTAATTAATTAAGAAGAATAAAATGGTTTATTCTTAAGCAAATAATTAAGTTAAGTAACCAAAATGTTTGGTATGAATTGGTAATTCTATTTGATTGACTTTGATATCTGTTTGATGATATTTCTGTGATATGTTATAATATATTATGGATATCTGTGATAAGCGTATATGATTTATCTGTTATATCTGTTATGTGAATTCTAATATTAAACTGAACTGTTAAATTAAATAGACAACTTGGCCCTTAAAATGGCGTTTGGATTCCGATGAGACCGAGATCGGAAGAATCAATTTTGATTCTCCGAAAACCACATCGATCCAAATTAAATGGTAGGTCATGACTTATCAAATGGTGATCGAGATAGTGTTTCAGAATGCAAGGGTTATCGTCGTTAACTCAGAGGGTGATTCCAAAATGAGTGTAATGAGATAATGCCTTCGGTTTCGTTCGAACCCGGAACGAACTTATATGGATTGAATGCTTTCAGCACATCGTTAGGCGGACGATGAGCATTCTAAGAATAATGTTCAATAAAGGTAATCGCAGCCTCAAGGCTCATCAACTGGGAATGGCTAAAACAGGGGAGATGCAGCAAGGTTAGGTGGGTCATGCCCAAGCAGGACAAGATATTCCCCTGTCTAGATGTCCCTTTTTATTTCGGCCGTGTGAGCAGTCGTTGGCCACAACTGCGGGGTTATCTTGTTCGGGACTGTTTAGTAAGGAATGGTTCCGGCCTTGTGTTGTAGGGGGTCGGGAGTGATCCTCGGTACGGTGATCTAGGCCCTGTACTGTGACGGTCGGTACCCCAGTAGCCCTGCAATTGTTGGAAACCCATTTTCCCTACGAGACCCTACGGTTTTGTTTTGTATTACCCACTTTCGTGGCTAGTAGCTGGAATTTAATCATGTAACAATTTCGGCTATTTTCTATTTACTTGAAAACCCTAGACACTATTATAATATCACTGAATTTCCTATAAAAAATGTTTTGGTTAGCGTAAGGTAAAAACTTACCCGTATTTATTTGTGGGGAGTCTTACGTGATACCTTTATTTCAAATGATTTTCAAAGTTAAACAATTTTAACCCGTTTACTCACTCCAGACCCATGTCTGACCCGGAGTTTATATTTTGTTTTTCATAAACTCTTGGGTACTCAAATTTTTATGAGTAGCCAAGTGATAGGTATTTGGGAGTGTTGATTTTTGGAGAAGCTTTGGAAAGAAGACCAGACGTATGTATCTATATATATGTAGTTCCGCTGTGTAGTTAGTGTATGTTGTATTTTGGATGTATGTATGGACATATATGTATATGACAGTCCTGTGATATGATATCGTATGACTCTGATGTATGTATAACTATGTAACAGTTATGTGATGTATTATATTTTTTTCCATTCCGCTGTGAGATTCTGATGTTGTTATTCTTTCTTTCTATCCTTTCTATTTCTATCCCTTTCTTTGTTAATGATGATACGTCTTTCTGGGTGTTAGAAAGGCGGGTCGTCACAGTTGGTGTCAGAGCGCTAGGTTGAGCAAGTACCTAGGCTCTTGTGTTATATTTATCCTGAGAGTGCGTATTTGTATTTTCATATAATTATATATATCTATCTAAATTTGTTGAGTTACCTGTTCAGGTGACCGACATGAGTTCCGGAAGAAGAGGTAGAGTTAGGGCCAGTAATTCAACTGATGATGGACGGAGTCAAAATTCTAGTGAGGCTATCAATCCCGTACCGCCTCAAGTTAGATTTGCAGCTCTATGCAAGGATTTCAAAAATCTCGGAGGACAACCATGATGTGCACGTAAATGTGCATATTTTTACAACCATATTAAATCTATTTGAATTAAATAAATGATCATATCGGTTATTTAAACTTGTTTAAACCAAAAATTCAAATTATTCCAAATTGTCACATATTCATCTTCATATATGGGCAAAACGGTCATTTGTGTGCATATATTTCTTTGAGAAAAATTAATTGAAAATTTGTATATATTTTTGTAGGATTTTGATCTCAAATAGAAGTGGTTTCATAAAGATATGCATGCACAAAATTAATACAAAGGAATGAAGATGGAAATAATTCAAAGTGAAGAACATGGAGGACCCCACCTACCTTAATGTACAAATTAAAGGCTAATGCACATGCTTTTGGAGTTAATGGCTTCATGTACACTTAATGGGGGATTAAGACATGTTAATGATTACTTGGCCTCCACACTTCCTAAGGGGCATTTTGGGCATTCCCAAAAAAAATGAATTAGTGTTTTAACACTTGTATAAATACCTCTTATGTTTCATGTAACCATCTTCCTCTTAGTTAGTTAGTTTTAGTTTAGAAAATAAATCAAATCTCTCTTTCTTTCCATGACTACTTAGTCATTTCTTCTCTTATGTAATTCTTTTTTTTATGCAATGTTAATTATTGTTTCTTTTTTACTTACATGTTCATTTCCTTTCATGCTAGTAGTGTAGATTTACTTTTATGCAAGTAGAATAGTTTTCCTCTTCATTTTGCTTTCATGTTGTTAGCTACATTTGTTAATAAAATGACAAATATGAAAGTTAAACCCCTTCAATTTAGGGGTAATGAAGCTCTCTAATTAATGTAGCTTCAACATTTTGTTAATTCATGCTCTCTTTTTGTGCTTAATGATGATGATAGAAGTGGTTTATTTGTTGTTTTTGCTTTGAATTTGATAGTCTATATTGTTGACACCAAATAGGCTATGCTTAAACAATCACTAACACAAATGTCTTTTCATCAATATATGATTATGGCATAAGAAAGTGATTTGAAATTAAAATTTGATGGTCTATGTTTCTAATCAATAGTTAATAGGCCATACTTAAAATAGATTTCATTCTCATTTTCTTTATCAATTTTCATGAAAGTTAGTAAGTGTTTTAAGGGGTGTGTTATAGTTTGATGGCTTATGTTGGCTAATCAATAGCTCAAATTTGTCATACTTATAATAAACACATCAATTAAAACACTAATGACCATAAAAGAGAGATCATGATTTCATGTGTTGAACTATATGATCTAGAGAGTGGATTTATTCTCTAAATTATCATTTAACTCTCATATTTGCATTTCTTTTCTTTTTGTTATTTAGTTCATATTCTCATTTTCTAGCTTATCACACTTTCAAATTTGGTTAATTTGATTGAATAGAATTTTAAAATCATCAATTCCCTGCGGATCGACCCGTATTCTCCGCGTGCTACATTCGTACACCGTGCGCTTGCGGTTATTTTTATCTCTAAATTCGTTCGACGGTTTCCTAAACCGATAGAATTTCCGTCGACGAACAAGTTTTTGGCGCCGTTGCCGGGGAGTTGCTTTGATTTTGATTTTCTATTCTTCGGATTTAAATAAAATAAAAAAAATTCAAAACTAAAAAAATTGTAAATATTCCTTTTTCTTTGAAATTTTTAAATCCTTTTCTTTGAAATTTAAAAAAAAATCCAAAAAAATTTAGAAAAACCAAAATTCAACAAAAAAATTGAAAAATAAAAACAAAACAAAAATCGATTTTTCTTTTTAAAAATAAATTTTCTTTGTAAATATTTTCCGTTTATAAAAAAACTAAAAAACATTCTTTAAAATGTCTGAATTTCCATATTCACTTGAATTTTACAATAGTTGTGAAAATCAATATAATCCATACGATTTCAGTCCAAATTCGTATGGATATTTTAACAACAACTGTTGTGTAAATAATTCAAATTTCGAACAACAAAATTTTCAAAACGATGACCAACCTTCGACTCTTGAAAATAGCATTGAAATGATTTCATCTTTACTCGAACTTTCTACACGACAAAATCAAGAGATAAATGATTTATGTAATTCTTATTTGTGTAATAACTCGAGTCAAGGATTTCAAAATTTGAATTCAATTCAAAATTCAAACGATTACGATTATAACCCATGCCAATTTAATTTCGAACTCCAAAATGAATTTTGAACTCAACATGAAAATGGAAACAACTTTTCAAATGAATTTGGCAACGGGAATAATCTTAACCATGTTACGAGTGAAAATTTTTGTTCTCAACAAATCCAAATCAAAAATTCTCAATTTAATAACTACAAATTGGATTTTGTTGAACAAATGAATGAAATTTACGATGATCACACGGATTTGTTGTTTGAAACTTATATGAAACAACGTGAGCAACAAAATCAAATCTCAACGTGTGATGAGTCAAGTGATAATCCACCTTTTACCCAAATCGACGATTTTCAAATAACAACTTTCGCATTTGATAATGACGATCTTAATGAATTTGTTGAAAACAATGTAATTAAGTTGGATTTCAATTCTTTTGAGGGTGTGCAACCAAATGTAAAATTCGATCTTTCTTTTCTCGATTTCGAAATTTGAATACAACAACTTTGGATTTTGAACTTGAGATACGCAATGAAGTTGTTGATAATCCAATAAAGGAAGACGAATTTAATGAACATGAATTTTTTGGACTTTTGGATGATGAGTTGTTAAATTCAGACGGGAAAGATTTAAATCACCACTTTGATTTTGAAATCAATAATTATGAAATTGATGATAAACTTGAATTTGGTGAAAATAAATTTCAAGCAATTGTTTTATCAACCCCGAAAATCATTGAAAATAAAACAACTCGTTCAATTTTTAATAAAACAGAATTCGTTTTTCCAAATCGACAATCAACTTCAAAATCTTCTATGATTTGGTTTTTCAAGCTTAAGCTTTGTCTCGCACACTTGACGAGACAAATGAATCGGTTTTTGGAAGACCGTTTCATTTACTTTTTGACGATATACTTTCTGATCTCGTGTAAATACCGTTCGTTTTCATGTAAATAATAATAAGCGTCCCTTTCACTTGGGTTGACTGTGGGGACACAGTCAAAATCAAGTGTGGGGGTAGACTCATCTTCATTTCTTTTTTCATGGTTTACTTTTTGCTTTAAAATCCCAAAAACAAAAACAAAAAATTAAAAAAAATCCCAAAAACAAATTTTCTTTTGATTTATTTTAAAACAAACACTATAAGATAAATATATGGCTTTGGTTTATTAAATTGAAATTTTTGAAAATTTATTGGTCTTAACAAAAATAAAAATGAAGTTTGATTACAAATAATAATGGTTTAACTAGTATATAGGAAGATTCATACGTGTTAATTATGAAGTACATCCTAATTGAAAATCTTTGTTTTAAAAAGTGGTTGATTTAAAGTAAAGCATATAACATTTTTTTGTCTTCTAAGTTAAATGGTGCTAAGATGATTTTGCAAAACTCCCACTCAAAAAAATATAAAAAATAATAATAATAACATCCAAGTATTCACTCTCATTTAAAAGTCCTCACGGTTATGCATGGGTGATTACTTGGAATTTTTGATTATATGCTTTCATACTCATTTAAAAGTCCTCACGTTTATGATGTATGGAACACATGTAAAAAAAAGACTTAATAAAAACCACCTACGGTCAATAGTGTATGCGTGAAATTGTGTGCACTCGCCATGCTCTGTACTCCCCTCACATAAGCCCAAAAGGCAGTGCATGGGTGGTATATCTGGCCTCAGTTTACCTGAGCTAGGTGTGTAGTTTTTCTTGCAAATAATGAGAGAGCAAGCAATTGAAATCCTAGCACTATTTTTACTTAGTTGATTTGATTTGTTATTGAAAAGAAATGAAAATACCACTTTGATAAACTTTGATAATCAACTAAGGATCCATTTTATAATTACACTTTGTTATCAACCGAAACAACAAGTTAAACTATTGTCTATTTGTTATGATAACTTGATTTTTGTTGGAAATTTGACAAGTAAATGACTTAAATTTTCATGATAATGACCAAAACCTATATTTAACTTATTTGTGTCGATTTAAAAGTAAATCCTTCATTGTAAATATTTTCAAAAATTCGCATTCATCTCTTTGTAAATAAATCTTGCATTTTGTAAATATTTTCATCCTGCATATGGATTTTGTGGGTAGTATCCGCTGAAAACCCTCACGAGACAACACTCGTCCTACTGGGGACACCAAGAGGTTTAACGGTTTGTTGCATACACTCAATGCAATCGTGCTCTCTATAAAAATGGATTTATCTTAGTTTTTCTTTATTCGAGGACGAATAAAAAGATAAGTGTGGGGGTATTTGATGTGCACGTAAATGTGCATATTTTTACCACCATATTTAATCTATTTGAATTAAATAAATGATCATATCGGGTATTTTAACTTGTTTAAACCAAAAATTCAAATTATTCCAAATTGTCACATATTCATCTTCATATATGGGCAAAACGGTCATTTGTGTGCATATATTTCTTTGAGAAAAATTAATTGAAAATTTGTACATATTTTTGTAGGATTTTGATCTCAAATAGAAGTGGTTTCATGAAGATATGCATGCACAAAATTAATACAAAGGAATGAAGATGGAAATAATTCAAAGTGAAGAACATGGAGGACCCCACCTATCCACCTACCTTAATGTACAAATTAAAGGCTAATGCACATGCTTTTGGAGTTAATGGCTTCATGTACACTTAATGGGGGATTAATACATGTTAATGATTACTTGGCCTCCACACTTCCTAAGGGGCATTTTGGGCATTCCCCAAAAAAATGAATTAGGGTTTTAACACTTGTATAAATACCCCTTATGTTTCATGTAGCCATCTTCCTCTTAGTTAGTTAGTTCTAGTTTAGTAAATAAATCAAATCTCTCTTTCTTTCCATGGCTACTTAGTCATTTCTTCTCTTATGTAATTCTTCTTTTTATGCAATGTTAATTATTGTTTCTTTTTACTTACATGTTCATTTCCCTTCATGCTAGTAGTGTAGATTTACTTTTATGCAAGTAGAATAGTTTTCCTCTTTATTTTGCTTCATGTTGTTAGCTACATTTGTTAATAAAATGAGAAATATGAGAAGCTAAACCCCTTCAATTTAGGGGTAATGAAGCTCTCTAATTAATGTAGCTTCAACATTTTGTTAATTCATGCTCTCTTTTTGTGCTTAATGATGATGATAGAAGTGGTTTTATTTGTTGTTTTTGCTTTGAATTTGATAGTCTATATTGTTGACACCAAATAGGCTATGCTTAAACAATCACTAACACAAATGCCTTTTCATCAATATATGATTATGGCATAAGAAAGTGATTTGAAATTAAAATTTGATGGTCTATGTTTCTAATCAATAGTTAATAGGCCATACTTAAAATAGATTTCATTCTCATTTTCTTTATCAATTTTCATGAAAGTTAGTAAGTGTTTTAAGGGGTGTGTTATAATTTGATGGCTTATGTTGTCTAATCAATAGCTCAAATATGTCATACTTATAATAAACACATCAATTAAAACACTAATGACCATAAAAGAGAGATCATGATTTCATGTGTTGAACTACATGATCTAGAGAGTGGATTTATTCTCTAAATTATCATTTAACTCTCATATTTGCATTTCTTTTCTTTTTGTTAGTTAGTTCATATTCTCATTTTCTAGCTTAAAGACGCTCTCGACTTTGGTATAATTTGATTGAGTAGGAAATTTAAATCAACAATTCCCTGTGGATCGACCCGTATTCGCCGCGTGCTACATTCGTACACCGTACGCTTGCGGTTATTTTTAAATTTAATTTCGTTCTACGGTTTTCTAAACCGATAGAATTTCGTCGATGAACAAACCATTCAAAGGTTCAGAGTCAATAATTGAAGTTCAAGCCTGGCTACGCTCTTGTGAGCGCATTTTCAAGAGCATGAAATTGTCTGATTAGCGTAAGAGGCAAATGGCATTGTGGCAACTGCAGGGTGGTGCAGCAGCATGGTGGAATTCAACAATTGCAAATATTTCTGAGGATGACATTTCATGGGACAGATTTATGGAGTTGTTTAAAGAGAAGTTTATGCCAACGGCAGGAAGAACCCAATTGTATCAGGATTTTCTGTATTTAAAGCAGGGTAGTATGTCTATTTCGGAGTATGAAACCAGATTCAACGAACTCTCTTGTTATGGACCAGGACTCATCGATACTCCTCTTAAAAAGAGTGAGAAATTTGTCCAAGGATTGAGGCCTGAATTCCATGGAAAATTGACAGTGCTTTTGAAGGGATCTTTTGTTGATTTGATTGATATGGCATTGAGATATGAAAGTTTGATGAGTAAGAAGCCGGTGGCTCCAGTTGCGGCTTCAGATGGGAATTTCACTAATTCGAATAAGCGGAAGTTCGATCCCAAATGGAGAAAGCCGAATAAGAAGAAACCTGGGAATAACGACGGACCTCGCAAGTGCTACATTTGTCAACAGGAGGGACATTTGGCAAATAAATGTCCTAGAGAGGGATTCCAGCAGCAACCGCATCAGAGTGGCCCAGGATCAGCTATGGTACAGAGATCATTGTGCTTTAATTGTCATCAACCAGGACACATGATCAAGAATTGTCCGCTTCTGCAAAGGGCGCCTCAGAATAAAGTTTTTTCTTTGGAAGCAGGACCATCTTCTTCTTCGATGGGCAAAGGAGTATTAGAAGGTACTTTACTTTTAGATGGAAAATATATTAAATTTTTGTTTGATTCGGGTGCTTCCTTGAGTTTTATTTCTTTGGACTCTGTTGAAAAGTTCTCACTTACCCCTAGTTCTGTAGACAGTCCTATCTTGGTATCTAATCCTATAGGAGGGGTGACCAAATTAGACACTATCTGTAAGGACTTGAAGATTTCTTATCTATCTCACAGTTTTTCTTGTGAACCGTATGTATTGAATTTTAAGGTATTTGATCTTATTTTGGGAATGGATTGGCTAGATAAGTATAAGGCCATTTTGAATTGTGATGAAAGTTGGAAACTGGTCTGGGTAGAATTGCCAGAGTGTTGTGTGATAATTCTGGGATTCACTTGAGCAGTCTTTTGCATGGAATTGAGACTTCTGAAGAGAAGATTGAAGATAGTGATGTGGTACATGATTTTGCTGATGTATTTGAAGAAGTTAAGTATCTGCCACCACATCGAGAAATAGGGTTCCGTATTGATTTGATTCCAGGAGCTGTGCCGGTGATTCAGCCTAGTAGGAGAATGGCTCATAGGGAGAGAGAAAAGTTGATTAAGCAGACGCAGGATCTTTTAGAGAAGGGGTTGATAAGACCCAGTTTTTCTTGTTGGGGTTCGGCGGCAGTGTTTGTTACCAAATTGGATGGATCATTGAGGTTCTGTGTGGATTATAGAGAATTGAACAAAGTGACTATCCGTAATAAATATCCTCTTCCTCGCATCGATGATCTTTTTGACCAGTTGCGTGGTGCTTCTATCTTTTCTCAATTGGATCTAGCTTCAGGTTTTCATCAGTTGAGGGTAGCTGAAGACAGTATTCCCTTGACTGCATTTAGGGGACCGAATTGTTCTATGAGTGGTTGGTTATGCCGTTTGGATTAACCAACGCTCCTGCCTATTTCGTTGACCTCATGAACCGAGTCTTTAGGGATGTGTTGAATAAGTTCGTGCTGGTATTCATTGATGATATCTTGGTCTATTCCAAATCCGAAGAAGAGCACAGGGAGCATTTGAGGATTGTATTGGAGGCTCTGAGGAAGCATGTGTTGAAGGCGAAGTTTTCGAAGTGCCATTTTTGGAAATCTGAAGTAAAATTTTTAGGGCACATAGTTTCTGGTGAAGGCATTTCTGTAGACACAGCGAAAGTTGAGACTATTCTGGAATGGAAACAGTCAGAGACACCGATGGAAGTTCGCAGTTTTCTAGGATTGGCTGGCTAGTACAGGAAATTTATCAGGGATTATTCCAAGATTTCTTCGCATCTGACAAAGCTGACTAGGAAAGGAGCAAAATTCAAATGGACACCTCAGTGTGAAGAAGCTTTTCAGGAATTAAAGATAAGGTTAACTAGTGCACCAGTACTTACTATTCCGAATGGATAGAGAAAATTCGAGGTTTATACTGAAGCTTGTATGGTGGGTTTGGGAGCAGTTCTGATGCAGAACGGAAGGGTTATTGCGTATGTTAGTCAGCAGCTGAAGCCACATGAGAAAAACTACGCTACGCACGATCTTGAATTGCTAGCCATTGTTTTTTCTTTGAAAATTTGGAGACATTATCTTTTGGGAGAGAAATTCGAATTATTCACGGATCACAAACCGTTGAAATATCTATTCTCTCAAAAAGATCTTAATCTGAGACAGCAACGGTGGGTTGAATTTCTTGCATCCTATGATTTGGATATTCTGTACACTCCGGGGAAAGCGAATGTCGTAGCTGATGCTCTCAGTAGGAATGCAGTTCTATCTCTTCTGGAAGTGGTTCCATCTCTTATTGAAAGGATCTCAAGTAAGCAAGAATCTGATAAGAAGTTGAGGAGGATCATTAAGAGAGTCAGGAAAGGTCAGTGTCCCATTTTTGACATCGATGACCAAGGAACGTTAAGGATCAACGGAAGAATTTGTGTTCCGAATTTCAAGGAGTTGAAGCAGGAAGTCTTATCAGAGGGTCATCGCTCCAAATTGAATATTCATCCAGGAATTTCGAAGATGTATAAGGACATGAGGAGAGTGTTCTTGTGGCCGGGCATGAAGAAGGATATTGCTAGATTTGTGAACAGTTGTGCCATCTGCCAACAAGTTAAAGGTGATTAACAGAAATCTACCGGATTATTGCAGCCTTTGGAAATTTTGAATTGGAAGTGGGAGATGATCTCGATGGATTTTATCGATGGTTTTCCTAGAACCAGGAAAGGGAATGATGGTATATGGGTTATTGTGGATCGTTTAACTAAGAGTGCCCATTTTATACCAGTTAAGGCAACCCGTACTGCAGTTTCTCTGGCGGAAATTTTCTTGAAGGAGATAGTTCGATCGCATGGTGTTCCAATCAGCATAGTAAGTGACCGTGATCCTATTTTCACTAGCAAATTCTTGGAAGCTCTGCAATCAGCAATGGGAACAAATTTGAGATTGAGTACAGCCTATCATCCTCAAACGGACGGACAGACGGAGAGGCTTAATCGTATTCTTGAGGATATGCTGCGGGCTTGTGTTTTAGATTTTGGAGGATCTTGGGAGGACCATCTTCATTTAGTGGAATTCTCTTATAATAACAGTTATCAAGCGAGTATTAAGATGGCTCCTTATGAAGCTTTATACGGAAGACCGTGTAGATCCCCAGCTTGTTGGATTGAATCGAAGGATCGTCTTGTACTCAGACCCGATCTTATTCGAGAAGCTTCTGCGAAGGTTGAGCTTATCAAGAAAAGGATGAAAGCTGCTCAAGATCGTCAGAAGAAATATGCTGATAGAAGACGAAGACCATTGGAATTTGAGATCGGAGACTTGGTTTTTGTTAAGGTTTCCCCAATTAAAGGTGCTATAAGATTCGGAAAGACGGGAAAATTTGCTCCGAGATACATTGGACCATTTCGAGTATTGGAAAGAATTGGAGCTGTAGCCTACAGGATTGAATTGCCAGAGCGGATGTCTGGGATTCATAATGTGTTTCATGTATCGCATTTGAGGAAATTTGTTCATGATCCATCACTGGTTGTAGAACCGGTAATTCAGGAAGATTTGGAAGTGGAAACCAATTTAACTGTGGTCAGAAATCCAGTTCGGATTGTGGATCAAGACGAGAAGAAACTCAGGAACAAAGGGGTGAAACTCGTCAAGGTGCAATGGAGTGAGGATCCCAGAGATTGTACCTGGGAAACTCTCGATAGTTTTAGGAATGCTTATCAGAATTTATGTTCGGATAACTAGTGATGTTTGTTAGAGTAGACTATTTGATTATGTTATTGTATGAATGATATGTATTTTTGGATTGTTAATATAAAAGCTTTTGAATTAACTGTTGTTTTACATTTCGGGGACGAAATTCTTTTAAGGGGGGAGGAATGTAACAACCCGGAATTTTTGACAGAATATTTTAATAAATATTTAATCTAATTTAAATTAAATACAAGTTTCTAAAATTATAAACTGGTGAGATCTTAATTATTTACCAGTTATATATGTGACTGCAAAGAAAATTTTGGATTTGAAATTTTAAAATGTAATCTTTTAAAATTGTTTATAACATAATCACTCTTATTCAATAAAATCAAAGACTCTATATTTTTATTTTTATTTGATAATATACATCTGAATAACATTGTAGTTTTTAAAATGATAAAGCTTAAAAATAAACAAGCAAAGTAATATTTAACATAAACATGGAAATCTAAAACATAAGTATAAAACAATATGAATGGTTATAAACATAAACATACAAATATAAATTATAACTTGAAATATAAAAAAATACAATTATATGTTATGAATCAATGTTTGATAATTAAACTACAAATAGGATAAATTTAGAAATCATAACCATAATAATTATACATGAACAATAAATAAAATAAAACTTATAAACTAACAATGACTATAATAAGTTTACTCAAATATATAAGGTAAGTACCTAAACATTAACCTGTAAAAACTCCTTTATACAATACAAATCTTGAAAAAAAAATTATAACAAAGATGCCATGTAAATTTTATATGCATAAGAAACAAAGTATTCACTTCAAAAATAAAACAATATCTTTATACCAAAGTACAAGGATCAGCAAACATTAATTAGATGTAAACTAAAATAAAGACAAACTGTTTACATTACTTTATAATATATACATAACCAATGCAAAAGGAGATAAGCTACTGACATATTGTAACGACCCAGAATTTTTGAACAATTTAATTTGAAAATATTTAATTAATTTTAAATATTTGAATGATGGTTTGACTTGAATTCCAAATTTTCAGAATAAAATTGGCAATTAAATTATAGAATTTAATCTATTGAAAGTTGAATATTAATTTAAATCTCCAATTTTAAGCTGATTAAAAATATTTCAAAGACTTGAAAAATTTATATTGATGATACTGAAGATAATAGAAGCGTCAGAATTTAATTTGAAAGTGATTTGATCAGTTTTGAAATTATATCGTTTGAATCGATATTTAAAATAGTCGTCCGAGGTACAGTCTCGGAATTCGACGAAACCAGTTCCATTGGGTCCGTAATATTTAATTATTACCGGATTTCAAATTTCATATTTTTCGGAGTTGATATGTAAGCACACGGTGAGTAAACGCATTGAAATTTAAGTCGAATTCAATTTAAATTTAAATTTAAATTTAGTCAAACATCAGCCACGTTCCTCTACTAAAATTAAGCCTAAAATCACGGCTAAAATCGTGCCGAGCATGTTCGTTCAATCTTAAAATATCCCTTTTCAGATTCGAACGAAGAAAAAAAAATCAAAAGAAAATCTCGTTCCAAATTAAATAAAAATGGCCGAACTTAAACTCCTCTATCTCCACTACGTTACTCCCCTCCTTTCTAAAAGAACTGTCAACATTCGAAATCCCCCTTCTTGATCTTTCAGATCGAATCAATAAAAAAAAAGAGGCGAAGAGGAAGCGGTGCTCGACCACGCGCGTAGGCCAAGGTCGCGATGGTGGAGCACGAGTGGATTCGAGTGGGGCGTCGCAATTTGGTGCTCGCGTGGGGGCGTTCTGGTGGCGTGTGAGGAGGCGGCGTGAGTTAAAGAGCGTGCGCGGCAAGATTTGGATGGCGGCGGCGTAACCTGGCTTCGAGCGCAGGCGATGGGGAGGGGCAGCTCGCATATGTGGCTGCAGGCAAGAGTCGCGACTGCGACTCAGGGTGGATATTGGTTTCGATCTGTGTCAAGAAGGTGAGTGTTTTGTGTTGTTTATTTATTTAATTTATTTATATACATGTTAACAAATCTAAGATAGAAATAAATTTTTGTTTATAAATATTTACAGTAAGAGTATAAGTTGCTTTATTTTTTGAAATTTAACTTAATAAGTATATAGATATGTAGATTGAATATATATAAGGTTAAAAAAACAGAAACCTTTGGCCAGTGATATACTGGTGGCAGTAGGAAATAAGAAATTCTGTTTTTAAAATTTATGAATATATATATATATATATATATAACCCACTGTTTAATTTTTCAACAATGAGCAAAACCATTTCTGTTTTAATCTTAAAAAAATTAATATATATAAATCAGATTTTGGAATTGGGAATTTTAAAATGGTTATGGAGTTTATGTAATTAAAATTAGATATTATATCTATATAGGTTAATTCTAGCATATAGGTAGTTTCAAAGAAATTAAAAATAAGGTAAATATACGTAAACACATATTTAAACTTTATAGTTCATTTTGGAAAAAAAAAAGAAATGATAGATTATGGTGATTAAATTGTTAATTAGCCTATTTAAGTACTTTTGTCTCTAAAATGTTTTATTTAAAAGGAATTAGATTGAATTAAATTACTGGTTAACTAAATATAATAAATGGAAAAAAAAATTGTTCGGTTAAGTCAAATATTAATAAACCGTATAAATATTTATACAAGGTCAATATTGTGGAGAAAATAAATCGAAATGGAAAATCTTAAGTAAAGTAATTCTTTAAAGAATTGGGAGTTTGAAAAGAAATTAGTTAAACCAAGATTATTAGTTTAAAATATAATTTTTGGTTAATTAAATTTATTAAAAAGATAAATTTATCAAAGGAGAAAATTGGTTTAAAAAGAATTATCAGCTAATCAAAAAAAAACTATTAAACGGAAATTAATTGTTCAGTTGATTTGAATATTAATGAATAGTGTAAATAATTTAAATAGGTATAAATCAAGAAATCGAGTTAAGATGGAAATGGATTGCAAATAAAAAGCTAAGGTGAGACCTTCTCACTCAAATTGAAAATTTGGATTGCAGTATTTGATTGCTGTTTGGTTGTGATATTAGATATAGTAGGATATATCTATATATAGCAATATATATATTGGCATATGTATATATTGGAGTTGTTGATTTCCCGCATTATATAGCGGATGAGACCCTATAGCGCCGCCTATTAAGCGGATAATATTTTATAAATCCCATATACCGCGATATCCCGTCTTGAAACGGGATTGGTATTGTGCTAACATGTGTGGATGCAGGGAAACAGGTTGGAGGGATCCAACTGGATTCCTCAATCGTATTTATTTATTTACATATAGTGTGATATTTGTTGATTATCATATGATGATATATGATGTTTGGATGCCGTGATTTATTATTTGGTGTGTTGCATCATCGGATCCATTTTTGAAGTTTAAAAATAACGATTTTGATTTTTAAGGGATTTTTAAAGTGATTTTCGAAATTATACGTTTATTAAATTTTCGAATTGATTCATTTTAAATAATTAAAACGTTATAAATTTTTATGTTATAAAAAATTAGGATTTTTGTGAAATATAACCAAAGCATGATTTTTGAAATAAATAGTTGATAAATTTATAAAATGGTTTAAATTGGGATTTTTGAATTATTATAAACGGTTTATATAAAGGATTTATAAAATTGATATTTTATAAGTTAAAGATATTGGAATTATAAAACGAGCTTTTATAAGTGTTAAATAAAAGTTGTACCTAGTTTTATAAGTAAATAAGAATTTTAGATTTATAAATAAAGGATGATATAAAAGCATGGATTTGTGAATAAATGGATTATAAGAAATTTACTTATAAGTTGGATTCGACATGTAAACGAAATATAAATAGAATTGGTTATTAAAGAAGATTTATAAATCAAAGTAGTTATGGAATTGAAATGGAATTTATAAACGTTGTTTTATAAATCCGTAATCAAATAAATTTGATAAGTAAACATAGAAATTTTTAAAGGAAATATATCCACGATTTTGGACTGTGGAAAATCCTTAAATTTAATATGTGAAAATGTTGAATTTGGATTAACGAAGTATGTTCATGATTTTGGATAATAAATAATATATTAAGGAAATGTTTTAGGGACAAAACGATATTTTAAATAGAATTAAAACGATTAGAGATGTTTTAAATGTATTAAGTATTGAAAACATAGATTTCAACATTCATTGTTGAAATAGGCGTTTTCAAGGAATTGAAGGAAATGGTGGACTATAACACTGTTGTTATAGTAAATGATTTCTGAAAGGAAATGTATTTGTACAGTATTGGGATTTATATATCTATCCAAATTTCGAATCCCTATACTGGAGATTTTGAGTAGTCGTAACAATGTTTTACGCAACATTAGTTTGGACTCAAATAAAAGTGTTAGAGAAAATGTTTTTCTTAAAGAATAAAATGTATACTTAATATTGATTTAAGTATATCGAATATTTCCCAAATGTTGAAAAATAAATAGATTTGTGAATTACTTATTATTTAATAAGTAGGGAAATGTTTTCCAATATGGAATGAACGTTTTGAGAATTGTCTTTTTAAAGATAAAATTGAAAGTGAATATTTGAAATCGATTTGAAAATCGTATATTCACAGATATTTTGGAAATGTAAATTCAATATGGAATTTATAAATGAAATTGGGAAAATTGGTTTAAAAATAAATATCGATTTATTTTTGAAGCAGGGGAATTATATATATATATATATATATATATATATATATATATATATATCTTGTAAAGATATTTTTGGAAGATAAATAATTTGGAAAATTATTTGGAATCTGGTGATGTTGTGCATACCTATTGATAGTTAAATAACCGACTATCAATATTTACCTTTAAATAGGTATTTGTTGGGATTGCTTGAATTTGAATGTCACACTTATTTTTGAATAAGCGCTCACTATTCGGGTTAGCCGGGAAAGGACCTTGGGGTCGTATAACCCATTCCGAATATGTGATATGTCGTAATGGATTGCATTTGATGACCGGTGTTGAAGACCGGATAATTTTGAAAACGGAAAGATTACCGTTGAGTTGCTCTGCATCGGCTGATCTCCGATATAGAGGTTTTATCACCCTTAGTGACGGGAAGTCCGGACGTGATTAGAAATTATCCGAAATGCAAGGACTTCTTTGTAAGTGCCTTCGGTTCTGTTCGAGCCCGGAACAGACTTGTATGGATTGTATGTCTGACATTACAATTTGAGATATAAAGCTGATTTCTTTCAAATATATTTCTGTTGGTGGCGGAGAATTTATTCTCTTAGCTTAACACCCTTCTCTTAGACGTACGACCTCAGAGGTAATGTAGTTGAAGGTTATTAGTGATATACTCCCAATTTGGTAATGTGACATGTTGAGTGTTGCTGTGGGATGATCATTGTTTTATCATTTGTGATATGATCGTTTGTTTGATCATTTATCTTGGTGATAATTACTTTGATCATTTGTTGACCCAAAGCACAGCTTTTGATATAAAGCGTGGCTTTGTGGACGAGACTTCATCGTACCTCACACCCCGGAAATGGTCAAAACAGGAAGGATGCAATAAGGTTATTAGGTGTAGCGCCCTTTGGTGTATGTCATTCCTTCTGGATAGAGGTGGTATCATGGTATGGAGCCCAGATTCTTAACCTATGTTGTTGCTGCAAATTTATTGCTTTGTGGTTATTGGAAATCGAGGATCCTCGGATATAGATCGGTTACGATCGGGGGATGACATATTCGTGTCAGTAGTTACCCAGTTAGGGGTAACCCGGCCTTGTGTTGGCAGAGATCCGGTTTGGTTCTCGAGACGTCATTCCAGAGGCATTTCCATGTGGCAATGGGAAGTTCCTTGGCCTGACTATTTGTTGGAAATCCAAAGAAACAATACGATCTTGTACGGTTTTAATTGTATAACCTGCCATGGAATGTGGCGGTAACATGCTATTGAACATGGTAGCTATGGTAGGCATAAGTGCGGAATGCCTATGCTGGCTAAGATTTATATCTTTACTTTCGAAATGATTTTTCCTACACTATGCACTAGTAATAATATCAAATGTTATTTTTAATGCGTATCAAGCATCTTTGACTATCATAAGGAGAAATCTCCTCCGATTTTGCGTTTGCATTGTGTGTGTGTGTGTGTGCGGGAGGCCTTATGGTAGTCTCATTTTCTAAAAAACATTGCGAAATCTATTTTAAAATTATCCTGTTCTTTGTTTTAAAAATAAACTGTTTTAGTTCTCACACCAGTCATATGACTGACTCGGAGTTTATTGTTTTCCTTCCTAAACTCTGGGTGCCCACCAATTTCCATACGGGCAGTCAAGAGTAAAGTTTATCAGGATATTCTGGAATTCAGGAGTTGTTGGAGGCAAGTTGGAGGGCATGGCGTATTCACTAGTATATAGTATTTCTTTTCCGCTGTTTGTTGTTGTACACTCTGATGATGTAATGTAATGTAATGTAATGTAATATGATGTAATGTAATAACTAATATAGTTCTTTGTTTAAAGATTATTCATTTATCTATTATATGTTGTTCCGCTGCGAATTGTGAGATTCTAATGTTGTTCTGTTATTTCTTTATGTTCTGTTCAATCTTTTTCTCTCTTCTTCTACCTCTTTCTTCTTCTTCAACCATATGGGTTCGTATTTCCGTTCATCTTGATTTAATAACTGGAGATTAGTGTCTATTCAGGAGTACGGATTTGCGGGTCTTTACATTTGGTATCAGAGCATATGGTTAAGCGACAACCATGGCTCTGTTGGGTGTTACTCATTAGAGATAGAGTCAGTGGTACTCAAGAATGAGTTTGAGTGTAATAATAGATATGAGCGCGTATTTGTTAGTGAATATGAAATTATTTTGTATTGTGTTGACTTATCGGTTGATTGTTTATAGATTCTCGTCGGTGCAGTCTAGCTAACTGTGTTGATAGGAGTTTCTAAACTCTCAAACAAGATAAGCCGACATGGTATTGTTTTTGAATCGGGTAAATGAAATAATTTTTGCCCAAAACTATTTTTGTATAGAAAAGAAATGATTTTCTATGAATTATTATAGTATATGGATGTTTGGATGTTTGGAAGTGATAATATTGAATTATTATCATTGTTATATGGAATTAAATAAGAAATAAAATGGTATAACCAAAGATTTGAAAATAAATTCATTTAACAAATGAAATTTATAAATATGAATTGAAAGTATAAGGAAATGAACTCATATATGAATAAAATTGTGAATATAAATGGTAAATGTAATTTATAATTGGAAATAGAATTCCAGGAAAATATTTGAAATAAAATTCATTAATGGAATAGAATTGATAAATGAAAACCAATCGAAGAAAATAAATTGGAAATTGTTTATAAGGAAGAAAGAAATAAAAGATAAACTTGAGTTTGAAGTGAAATAGCTTAAGTAAATATTGAATAAATACTCGACTTAAGAAAAAAAATCTTGTGAGTTAAGTGCAAATGAAGTGGAATTAAAATAAATTGAGTTGACATCAATTTAAACTAGTTATAAACTAGAATGGATATTCTATTAAGTGAATATCATTAAATTTGCATAGAAATAATTGTCGCTTGACACAAACGAAATTGTATAAAATTATATGAGTTAATATAATTGATTTTTGAATCAATTAAAATGGTATGAATTCGTTTTGCTTAGAAATGAATAGAATGAAGAAAATGAGTTGTAAACCACTTGATTTAATGGAAATGGCATGTGAATTGGTCGTAAGCGACTAAAGATGAATTGAAACCATATGAATTGCTAATGGAATTTATCTTGAATGTATTGCTAATGAAATCTATATATTTGTTACTGAAAATGAATGAAATGTTAATAGATTTCTTATATTTGTCACTGACGTGTTTAAACTAAGTAAGTGCAGGTTTTGGAAGCCGTTTGGCTGTATTTTGGGTTGCGCAGATGTTAAAAATAAACAGCTTTGCTTAAAAATGCTAATAAGGTACGCCTACGCAATAAAAATAGGAAATATGAACTGTTTTTGGTTTTTCCGACCGTGTGGGTCGATGTATACATATTTATATCTTTTGTCAAATTGAAAAAGCTCCTCCGTACAAAGGAGATCTTGCCAAAATTTTCTGTAAATTTTGGGAGTTAGAAAATTTTTGAAAAAGAAAATTTTGTTAGTAACAAACGATTTCAAATTGCAAACTGAAATAAATTAGTGAATGAAACTAATCTAAAATAGTGATATGAATCAATTGTAAATGAAAGTTAAAAGATGAAATTCAATATTCAGAATAGAAGATGAATTGAATTCAAATAGAATGGAAATTGTGAATTGAATTCAAATGAAATTGGAATACAAATTGAATGAAAATGAATATGTAACTTCAATAGTGAAGTAAAAATGTATAAGAAGCATATATTGGGAATTTTGTAATGGAATTGGTAAAATGGTTTGAATGTTGGAATTGGATACTACTGCTAGCAGGATATACAGGTGTATTAAAAGAAATGGAATTGAGATTTTGATTTCAAAGATAAAATTGAATTGCTCGACAAAAAGGTACGTATTTCAATTTCAGTATGAAATTTGGTGATTTTCTTGTCCAGCCGCTTGGCTTTTCGTTTTCTTTTTGAATCTGAGGAGCCGTGGTGCCATTTTGTAGTCGTACCGAGCTAGCCGCGCAAAGGAGACGCTGGTGAAATTTTTCTAAAATTTGGAGCGTTAGAAAATTTTTGAAATTTTTTGAAAGTTTAAAATTTGAATTTAAATTTAAATTTAAATTTGAATTGTTAAGAAAACCATGTTGCTTGAAACTTATAATTGATTTTGGAAAATTAATTGAAATGATAATGAATCTCTAATAAAAAGATTTAGGTTAGTAAGTTGATAAAACTACTTGGATTGTGAAAAATAGTAGACGAGTTAAGGATCATTTTTCCTAACTTGTAATTTCGGGACGAAATTCTTATAAGGGGGGAAGATTATAACGACCCAGAATTTTTGAACAATTTAATTTGAAAATATTTAATTAATTTTAAATATTTGAATGATGGTTTGACTTGAATTCCAAATTTTCAGAATAAAATTGGCAATTAAATTATAGAATTTAATCTATTGAAAGTTGAATATTAATTTAAATCTCCAATTTTAAGCTGATTAAAAATATTTCAAAGACTTGAAAAATTTATATTGATGATACTGAAGATAATAGAAGCTTCAGAATTTAATTTGAAAGTGATTTGACCAGTTTTGAAATTATATCGTTTGAATCGATATTTAAAATAGTCGTCCGAGGCACAGTCTCGGAATTCGACGAAACCAGTTCCATTGGGTCCGTAATATTTAATTATTACCGGATTTCAAATTCCGTATTTTTCGGAGTTGATATGTGAGTACACCGTGAGTAAACACATTGAAATTTAAGTCGAATTCAATTTAAATTTAATCAAACATCAGCCACGTTCCTCTACTAAAATTAAGCCTAAAATCACGGCTAAAATCATGCTGAGCATGTTCGTTCAATCTTAAATATCCCTTTTCAGATTCGAACGAAGAAAAAAAAATCAGAAGAAAATCTCGTTCCAAATTAAATAAAAATGGCCGAACTTAAACTCCTCTATCACCACTACGTTACTCCCCTCCTTTCTAAAAGAAGTGTCAACATTCGAAATCCCCCTTCTTGTTTTCAAATCATTCCTCTTTCAGATCGAATCAATAAAAAAAAAGAGGCGAAGAGGAAGCGGCGCTCGACCGCGCGCGTAGGTCGAGGTCGCGATGGTGGAGCATGAGTGGATTCGAGTGGGGCGTCGCAATTTGGTGCTCGCGTGGGGGCGTTCTGGTGGTGTTCGCGTGTGAGGAGGCGGCGTGAGTTAAAAAGCGTGCGCGACATGATTTGGAAGGCGGCGGCGTAACCTGGCTTCGAGCGCAGGCGATGGGGAGGGGCAGCTCGCATATGTGGCTGCAGGCAAGAGTCGCGACTGCGACTCAGGGTGGATCTTGGTTTCGATCTGTGTCAAGAAGGTGAGAGTGTTTTGTGTTGTTTATTTATTTAATTTATTTATATACATGTTAACAAATCTAAGATAGAAAGAAATTTTTGTTTATAGATATTTACAGTAAGAGTATAAGTTGCTTTATTTTTTGAAATTTAACTTAATAAGTATATAGATATGTAGATTGAATATATATAAGGTTAAAAAAACAGATACCTTTGGCCAGTGATATACTGGTGGCAGTAGGAAATAAGAAATTCTGTTTTTAAAATTTATGAATATATATATATATAACCTAGTGTTTAATTTTTCAACAATGAGCAAAACCATTTCTGTTTTAATCTTAAAATATATATATATATATATATATATATAAATCAGATTTTGGAATTGGGAATTTTAAAATGGTTATGGAGTTTATGTAATTAAAATTAGATATTATATCTATATAGGTTAATTCTAGCATATAGGTAGTTTCAAAGAAATAAAAAATAAGGTAAATATACGTAAACACATATTTAAACTTTATAGTTCATTTTGGAAAAAAAAAGAAATGATAGATTATGGTGATTAAATTGTTAATTAGCCTATTTAAGTACTTTTGTCTCTAAAATGTTTTATTTAAAAGGAATTAGATTGAATTAAATTACTCGTTAACTAAATATAATAAATGGAAAAAAAATAAATTGTTCGGTTAAGTCAAATATTAATAAACCATATAAATATTTATACAAGGTCAATATTGTGGAGAAAATAAATCGAAATGGAAAATCTTAAGTAAAGTAATTCTTTAAAGAATTGCGAGTTTGAAAAGAAATTAGTTAATCCAAGATTATTAGTTTAAAATATAATTTTTGGTTAATTAAATTTATTAAAAAGATAAATTTATCAAAGGAGAAAATTGGTCTAAAAAGAATTATCAGCTAATCAAGAAAAAAACTATTAAACGGAAATTAATTGTTCAGTTGATTTGAATATTAATGAATTGTGTAAATAATTTAAATAGGTATAAATCAAGAAATCGAGTCAAGATGGAAATGGATTGCAAATAAAAAGCTAAGGTGAGACCTTCTCACTCAAATTGAAAATTTGGATTGCAGTTATTGATTGCTGTTCGGTTGTGATATTAGATATAGTAGGATATATATATATATATATATATATATATATATATATATTGGCATATGCATATATTGGAGTTGTTGATTTCCCGCATTATATAGCGGATGAGACCCTATTACGCCGCCTATTAAGTGGATAATATTTTGTAAATTCCATACACCGCGTATCCCGTCTTGAAACGGGATTGGTATTGTGCTAACATCTGTGGATGCAGGGAAACAGGTTGGAGGGATCCAACTGGATTCCTCAACCGTATTTATTTATTTACATATAGTGTGATATTTGTTGATTATCATATGATGATATATGATGTTTGGATGCCGTGATTTATTATTTGGTGTGTCGCATCATCGGATCCATTTTTGAAGTTTAAAAATAACGATTTTGATTTTTAAGGGAATTTTAAAGTGATTTTCCAAATTATACGTTTATTAAATTTTCGAATTGATTCATTTTAAATAATTAAAACGTTATAAATTTTTACGTTATAAAAAATTAGGATTTTTGTGAAATATAACCAAAGCATGATTTTTGAAATAAATAGTTGATAAATTTATAAAATGGTTTGAATTGGGATTTTTGAATTATTATAAACGGTTTATATAAAGGATTTATAAAATTGATATTTTATAAGTTAAAGATATTGGAATTATAAAACGAGCTTTTATAAGTGTTAAATAAAAGTTGTACCTAGTTTTATAAGTAAATAAGAATTTTAGATTTATAAATAAAGGATGATATAAAAGCATGGATTTATGAATAAATGGATTATAAGAAATTTACTTATAAGTTGGATTCGACATGTAAACGAAATATAAATAGAATTGGTTATTAAAGAAGATTTATAAATCGAAGTAGTTATGGAATTGAAATGGAATTTATAAACGTTGTTTTATAAATCCGTAATCAAATAAATTTGATAAGTAAACATAGAAATTTTTAAAGGAATTATATCCACGATTTTGGACTGTGGAAAATCCTTAAATTTAATATGTGAAAATGTTGAATTTGGATTAACGAAGTATGTTCACGATTTTGGATAATAAATAATATATTAAGGAAATGTTTTAGGGAAAAACGATATTTTAAATAGAATTAAAACGATTAGAGATGTTTTAAATGTATTAAGTATTGAAAACATAGATTTCAACATTCATTGTTGAAATAGGCGTTTTCAAGGAATTGAAGGAAATGGTGGACTATAACACTGTTGTTATAGTAAATGATTTCCGAAAGGAAATGTTTTTGTACAGTATTGGGATTTATATATCTATCCAAATTTCGAATCCCTATACTGGAGATTTTGGGTCGTCGTAACAATGTTTTACGCAACATTGGTTTGGACTCAAATAAAAGTGTGAAAGAAAATGTTTTTGTTAAAGAATAAAATGTATACTTAATATTGATTTAAGTATATCGAATATTTCCCAAATGTTGAAAAATAAATAGATTTGTGAATTACTTATTATTTAATAAGTAGGGAAATGTTTTCCAATATGGAATGAACGTTATGAGAATTATCTTTTTAAAGATAAAATTGAAAGTGAATATTTGAAATCGATATATTCAATATGGAATTTATAAATGAAATTGGGAAAATTGGTTTAAAAATAAATATCGATTTATTTTTGAAGTAGGGGAATTATATATATATATATATATATATATATATATATATCTTGTAAAGATATTTTTGGAAGATAAATTATTTGGAATCTGGTGATGTTGTGCATACCTATTGATAGTTAAATAACCGACTGTCAATATTTACCTTTAAATAGGTATTTGTTGGGATTGCTTGAATTTGAATGCCACACTTATTTTTGAATAAGCGCTCACTATTCGGGTTAGCCGGGAAAGGACCTTGGGGTCGTATAACCCATTCCGAATATGTGATATGTCGTAATGGATTGCATTTGATGACCGGCGATGAAGACCGGATGTTTTTGAAAACGGAAGGATTACCGTTGAGTTGCTCTACATCGGTTGATCTCCGATATAGAGGTTTTATCACCCTTAGTGACAGAAGTCCGGACGTGATTAGAAATTATCCGGAATGCAAGGACTTCTTTGTAAGTGCCTTCGGTTCTGTTCGAGCCCGGAACAGACTTGTGTGGATTGTATGTCTGACATTACAATTTGAGATATAAAGCTGATTTCTTTCAAATATATTTCTGTTGGTGGCGGAGAATATATTCTCTTAGCTTAACACCCTTCTCTGAGACGTACGAGCTCAGAGGTTATGTAGTTGAAGGTTATTAGTGATATACTCCCAATTTGTTGATGTGACATGCTGATTGTTGCTGTGGGATGATCATTGTTTGATCATTTGTGATATGTTCATTTGTTTGATCATTTATCTTGGTGATCATAACTTTGACCATTTGTTGACCCAAAGCACAGCTTTTGATATAAAGCGTGGCTTTGTGGACGAGACTTCGTCGGACATCACACCCCGGAAATGGTCAAAACAGGAAGGATGCAGCAAGGTTATTAGGGGTAGCGCCCTTTAGTGTATGTCATTCCTTCTGGATAGAGGTGGTATCATGGTATGAAGCCCAGATACTTAACCTATGTTGTTGCTGCAAATTTATTGCTTTGTGGTTGTTGGAAATCGAGGATCCTCGGATATAGATCGGTTACGATCGGGGGATGACATATTCGTGTCAGTAGTTACCCAGTTAGGGGTAACCCGGCCTTGTGTTGGCAGTGATCCGGTTTGGTTCTCGGGACGTCATTCCAGAGGCGTTTCCATGTGGCAATGGGAAGTTTCTTGGCCTGACCATTTATTGGAAATCCAAAGAAACAATACGATCTTGTACGGTTTTAGTTGTATAACCTGCCATGGAATATGGCGGTAACCTGCTATTGAACATGGTAGTTATAGTAGGCATAAGTGCGGAATGCCTATGCTGGCTAAGATTTATATCTTTACTTTCCAAATGATTTTTCCTACACTATGCACTAGTAATAATATCAAATGTTCTTTTTAATGCGTATCAAGCATCTTTGACTATCATAAGGAGAAATCTCCTCCGATTCTGCGTTTGCATTGTGTGTGTGTGTGCAGGAGGCCTTATGGTAGTCTCATTTTCTAAAAAACATTGCGAAATCTATTTTAAAATTATCCTGTCCTTTGTTTTAAAATAAACTATTTTAGTTCTCACACCAGTCGCATGACTGACTCGGAGTTTATTGTTTTCCTTCCTAAACTCTGGGTGCCCACCAATTTCCATACGGGCAGTCAAGAGTAAAGTTTATCAGGATATTCTGGAATTCAGGAGTTGTTGGAGGCAAGTTGGAGGGCATGGCGTATTCACTAGTATATAGTATTTCTTTTCCGCTGTTTGTTGTTGTACACTCTGATGATGTAATGTAATGTAATGTAATGTAATATGATGTAATGTAATAACTAATATAGTTCTTTGTTTAAAGATTATTCATTTATCTATTATATGTTGTTCCGCTGCGAATTGTGAGATTCTAATGTTGTTCTGTTATTTCTTTATGTTCTGTTCTATCTTTTTCTCTCTTCTTCTACCTCTTTCTTCTTCTTCAACCATAAGGGTTCGTATTTCCGTTCATCTTGAGTTAATCACTGGAGATTAGTTTCTATTCAGGAGTACGGATTTGCGGGTCTTTACACATATACAAAGTATCTTAGTACAAAATATGTTAGCCGAAATAGGTAAAATGTCAGCAAATATAAATTATATGTAAACAAATAGGAAGACATGCATTTAAGAGTAGCTCAACAATTTGTCATTTCAGGTTACAAAATAATCTTGTAGCCGAAATATCATATCATTTCAATTTACAGTAATATGCATAAAAACAAAACCGGAACAATGCAAGTAAAGCTTATACCAGAAGACTCCATTTTGTTTAAAGAAGATCTATATATACACCTCATAGTGTACTTGTTCGTTTGCAAATTTTAGATGCAAACCTGAGATTAGAGAAGGAAATAAATAGCTTTACCTTGTAAATTAAAATTGGTTCAAATTCAGGACAGTGAAGTTTTCAGGAATCAAACTTGCAGTTTCCTTCATCAAAATTGCTTTCTGTTTCAATAAAGTATTTGATGAGTAAACATACTTTCTGGAAATTTAAACTTGATGATTTGTTCATGTAACCTTATGCCTACTATATATTAAACATAAGATGCTCTGTGATGATGTTATTACTGGAAGCTCTATTATGTGTTGATCTTCAATATTTCAGATTTCTGAATAAAGAAAAATAGATAAAGATTTATACTTTATCTTGTAAACCATTTTAAACTAGGATTTCTAAAACAAAATAGGATGTTTAATCATCAATTAGAAATCTAGACTTTGTTTTGATGCTTTACAGTAGGATATGGCTCTACATATTCAAGTTTTGCAGTAAGAAATAAATATGTGCAAAAATTCAAAGACTTTGAATTGTTAATTCGAATTCATATATTAAATAAACATGCAAAGTTAGGATTTTTAAAATGGAAACGATAATTTTTAGATCAAAATTCGAGGTGCAGTTCAAAGAGAAACCGAAATTAATTTTTCATCAATATTGGTTGATTCAACAAAATTTATTTATTGAAATTTCCTGTGATGTAAGCTTGTTGATGCATTAACATGGGAAAAATGCTAACTGATTTTTCCAATGCAAGAAATTTTTGGATGAAGCAAATATAGGGTTTAAGATCGCGTTTTACTATGCACTGTCAATATCGTGATTTCGGCAACTTGGATTGTTCGAGTATCTCGAAATTATGGGTGAAGGTAGAGGAGTGTGTGGTTGAAATATGGCCGGAGACCCAACGCTTCCGGTGATCGACGTTGATGGGTCAAACGATTTTTTTCCGGTGCGTTCGTATGGTTGCTCGAGCTTCAGGTGAGATTTTGCTCTTCGGCCAATTCGTGGAAATGGGGTTTTGCTGTTGGATATGTGGGTGATTTGTGGATTGTTGGAGGTGGTGGGGGTTGCTGGAGGGTTGCCGAACCACCGTGCACGTGCACGGTGGCGATCGGTGAGCAGCATATCGCGTTTGGGGGACTGGGTTGGGGACGTGATCGTTGCATGATTTTTGCACGAGAAATTCTAGGGTTGGCTTTGGGTCGTATTGGTGCGCGCGTGAGTTTCGTAGAAACTGTAGTTTATATTTTTAACTTTAAAAAAAATATAATGAGAAGAAGAAAAGAAACAGGGAAAGGGAGAAGAAGATGGAGTGAGAGAGGGAGACGCGGGGAAGACACGAAGGAAACTCGATACTTTCTCGAGTAAAAGGAGGTGCTGTCTCGGGTCCATTACTAAATGGACGTGCATAATTTTGATTTAAGTATTTGTTTAACTAAGTTAATTAACCAATTAGTTAGTTTAGGTTAATATTTGATTTAAAAGTTTATTGAGGAAAGTCTGTAAAGATAGGTGATTAAAACAAGTAATTAGAATGTTAATTAATTTATACTTGAAATTTTAAATTGGTAACTTTAAATTAATTTTGTAATTAAAAATAAATCATATGTTGAATCAATTTAAATCTTAAGAACGTTAGCTAATTACTTAAAAGTTAATTAATGGTAATTAACTTAGGTGATTAATTAAGGATTATATAGTTAATAAAATTGATAATAATTGATTAATTAAAGTAATTTGTGGTAATTAAATAAGTAATTAATTTTTAATAAGAAAGTTATTAAATTAGTAATTAAGAATAAATTAATTAACTGAGTAATTAAGTAACAAATAATGAATAAATGTTAATTAATTAAATAATTAATTTAAGATTAAATGACTAATCAATTGATAATTAATGATTTACTAAGTAATTAATTGATCAATAATAAGTTAATTAATCGATAATTAATTAAGAAGAACAAAATAGTTTATTCTTAAGCAAATAATTAAGTTAAGTAACCAAACTGTTTGGTATGAATTGGTAATTCTGTTTGATTGACTTTGATATCTGTTTGATGATATTTCTGTGATATGTTATAATATATTATGGATATCTGTGATAACCGTATATGATTTATCTGTTATATCTGTTATGTGAATTCTAATATTAAACTGAACTGTTAAGTTAAATAGACAACTTGGCCCTTAAAATGGCGTTTGGATTCCGATGAGACCGAGATCGGAAGAATCAATTTTGATTCTCCGAAAACCACATCGATCCAAATTAAACGGTAGGTCGTGACTTATCAAATGGTGATCGAGATAGTGTTTCAGAATGCAAGGGTTATCGTCGTTAACTCTGAGGGTGATTCCAAAATGAGTGTAATGAGATAATGCCTTCGGTTTCGTTCGAACCCGGAACGAACTTGTATGGATTGAATGCTTTCAGCACATCGTTAGGCGGACGATGAGCATTCTAAGAATAATGTTCAATAAAGGTAATCGCAGCCTCAAGCCTCATCAACCGGGAATGGCTAAAACAGGGGAGATGCAGCAAGGTTAGGTGGGTCATGCCCAAGCAGGACAAGATATTCCTGTCAGGACACGATTCTTCGTCTTCCGAAAATTCAACATCGATACTCACTTTATCGACTGCCGAGGAATCGAACGACGGAAAACCGAACACTGAGGGTTTTTAAGAAAAAGAATTTAGGAAAAGAAAAGAGAAAAAGATAGAAAATAGGGAGGAGAGAAAACAGAAGATAGAAAATTTTAAAATAGAATAGAAAAGAAAATAGAGAACATAGAACAGAATTTTAAAGTAGAAGAAAAAGAGAATAGAGAAGAGATAGAAAAACAGAAGAAAATAGGACGAGACAGAAAACAACAGAATCTACATCAGAATCTCACAATTCGCAGCGGAATAACATATAATAATAATTGAATAATCTTTAAATAAAGAACTATCAGTTATTACATTTTATACATTACATTACATCATATCATCAGAGTGTACAACAACAACTACAACAGTGCAGCGGAAAAAGAAATACTATATACTAGTAATATGCCATGCCATCCAGCTTGCCTCCAGCAACTCCAGAATATCCAGAATATCCTGATAAATCTAACTCTTGACTGCCCGTGTGAAAATTGGTGGGCACCCAGAGTTTAGGAAGGAAAACAATAAACTCCAAGTCAGTCATGTGACTGGTGTGAGAACTCAAAACAGTTATTTATCTTTGAAATCAAAAATAGAGGAATATTTTTAATCAATTCGCAATGCTTTTAAAAATGAGACTACCATAAGGCCTCCCGCACACACACACATGCAAACGCAGAATCGGAGGAGATTTCTCCTTATGATAGTCAAAGATGCTTGATACGCATTTAAAAAGACATTTGATATTATTATTAGTGTATAGTGTAGGAAAAATTCATTTTGAAAGTAGAATATAAATCTTAGCCAACATACGACCATTATCGTATGCCTACTATAGCTACCATCCAAACAGTGTTGCGACACCATAAGTGAATGACAGGTTCTACAACTAATACCGTACAAGTTTCGTATTGTTTCTTTGGATTTCCAACAAATGGTCAGGCCAAGGAACTTCCCATTGCCACATGAGAATGCCTCTGGAAAGACATCCCCGAGAACCAAACCAGAACTCTGCCAACACAAGGCCGGGTTACCCCTAACTGGGTAACTACTGACACGAGCACGCCATTCCCCGATCGTAAACGACCTTTCTCACGGGATCCCGAAAACCAACAAGCACAAAGTAATAAATTCGTAGTAACCACATAGGTTAAATATCTGGGCTCCATACCATGATACCACCTCTATCCAGAAGGAAATGTACATACCCTAAAGGGTGCTACCCCTCATAACCTTGCCGCATCTTTCCTGTTTTGACCATTTCCGGGGTGTGAGGTTCAACGAAGTCACGTCCACAAAAACATACTTTATACAAAAGCCATGCTTTGGGTCAACAAATGATCAACACAATGATCACTAAGATAGATGATCAAATAAACGATCCTATCACAATAATCAACACAATGATCATTTCAGCAACACTCAGCATATCACATTACCAAATTGGGAATATATCGCTGATAACTTCAACTATATAACCTCTGAGCTCGTACGTCTCAGAGAAGGGTGTTGAGCTAAAAGAATAAATTCTCCGCCACCAACAGAAATATATTTGAATGAAATCGGCTTTATATCTCAACTTGTAATGTAGACACACAATCCATACAAGTCTGTTCTGGGTTCGAACAGAACCGAAGGCACCTACAAAGAAGTCCTTGCAATCCGGATATTCACAATCCTGATCGGATTTCCCATCACTTAGGGAGTCTCTATACCGCTGCAACTCAGTGCAGAGACAATCGATAGGTCATCCTATCGCTCTCGCAAATACCGGGTCTTCAACACCGATCTTCAATGCAATTCATAACGACGTATCACATATTCGGAATGGGTTATACGACCCCATGGTCCTTTCCCGGTTAACCCGAATAGTGAGCGCTTATTCAACAATAAGTGTGACATTCACATTCAAACAATTCACATCAAATACCCATTCAAAGGGAAATATTGATAGTCGGTTATTGAACTATCATTGGATATGCACACATCACCAGTTTCCAAATAATTTTCCAAATTATTTATTTCACAAAATATCTTTACAAGATATATAATTTTCACACTTCAAAAATAAATCAATATTTATTTTCATACAAATTCCACTTTCTATTTATAAATTCCTTAATGAATTTATATTTCAAAATATCCATGCATATACGATTTCAATTATCCATTTCAATTTATCTTCAAAAAGATAAATTTTAATTATTCACTTCATACTGGAAAACATTTCCATACTTATTAAATAAGTAATTCACGAATTTTATTTATTTTCAACACTTAGAAAATATTCAATATACTTCAATCGAAATTTAGTATATATTTCATTCTTTAAGGAAAATCATTCACTTTAACATATTTATTTGGGCCAAAATGAATGTTGCGTAAAACATCGTTACGACAACCCAAAATCACTAGTATAGGGATTCGAAATTAAAATAGATATATAAATCCCAATACTATACAAAACATTTCCTTTCGGAAATCATTTACTATAACAACAGGGTTATAGTCCACTATTTCCTTTTCATTTCTCGAAAATGTCTATTTCAACAAATAATGTTGAAATCTATGGTTTCGAATCTCAACACAATTAAAACATTATTAGATCGTTTTAATTCTATTTAAAACACTCACATTCAAACAATTTTCTTTAACGTGTTATTCACTATTCAAAAACGTGAATATTCTTTGTTAACAAATTTCATCCTTTTATTCATTTCATTTTAAAGGATTATTCACAGTTCAAAACGTGAATATAGCTCCATTTATAAGTTATAACAATTAACTTATCAAAATAAGTCGTTTGGAAATTTATAAAACAACGTTTATAAATTCCATTTCTATTTATTTTATAAAAACTTCCTTTTTATAAATTCTTTTATTAACCTATTCCAGTTTATAACTCAATTATAAACTAAAAGTTCATATTATAAGTTAAATGCTTATGAAACGATTATTTTACAAAATCGTTCTTTTTAACTCCCCAAATTATAAATCTTATAACTTATAAGATTCATTCATTTATCCAAAATCATTATTTTAATAACTTAATAAATTTTATAAACCTACTGCTTATAAAATTCCATTAATAACTTCACCGTATAAAATTCTATAAATTCCATTCAATTATGAAATTCATTTTCACTTCATTCAAACATTTATAATAACTCGTTTTATAATGTCAATATTTCAATTTATAAATATCCATTTATAAATCTCTTAATATAAATCAATTTATATTATTCTTTAAAACTTCTTTAATCTCCTTTATAATTTCATCATTTTGATTTATAAAATAATCAAATTTTATATATCCTATATTTAAACTTTTCACAATGAATTCTAAAATCCCGATTAAACTATTTTATAAAATCATTAGCATCATATTCTCCAAAACAGTTTTTAACTATTTTTCTCAAAAATCATAATTTTTATAACATTAAAAATTATAACCTTTATTTATTTAAAATGGATTAATTCCAAAATATTTTATATTTTCAAAAATCACTTTATAAATCATTTTAAAATCCCAAAATCTGGGTCCAATGATGCTACACACCAAATAGTCAATCACGACAACAACGATATCATATATCGATATGAAAATCCATCAAATATCAAAATATCTGAAATCAAATAAATACTGTTGAGGAATCCAGTTGGATCCCTCCAACCTGTTTTCCTGCATCCACAAACATTAGCACAATACCAATTCCGTTCCAGTACGAAATTATCGCGGTATATGTTCTTAATAAATATTATCCGCTTAATAACGGCGCAATAGGGTCTCATCCGCTAAAAAATACGGGAAATCAATCAACTCCAATATATACATATGCCAATATATATATATTGATATTATATATAATACCAATTTCACTGTTTATGAAATATTCGCGGTATATGTTTTTAATAAATAACATCCGCTTACTAACGGCGTATAATGTCTATCTTAACAATCAATAGATATCAATCATCATTCAAACATGCATTCAAATATTTTAAATCTAACTATTTAAAATAAAATCGAAACTGATTCGATTGAGTGAGAAGTTCTCACCTTGGTTTTAATTTCCGTTTTAGCTTTTTATTTTGAATAAAATTAAACGGACGTTTAATTTTACCCAAAATTCTCACTAACTCCAAACGACTCCAAACCAACTCCATCGCGTAGTGCTCGTCCATACGATTCCAACGCAAAAAAATCTCGTCCGAAACGGACCTCATAAGACCAAGATACAACAGTTTAAAGTTTGTACACTTATAAATATAATTATTTACAACTAAATTAAAATTTTTATACCCAACTAAATCTAGGCCGTGCATAGCAGATCCAACGCCTCAAGTTCATCTCCCCCAACCTCTCGTTCATCTCCAGACAACACGCAAATGGGGCCGAACCCATATATAGATATTAGGGTTAAACATTGCAACTCCAAAACTCGATAAAACCCCATCAAACCACTGCCAAAAGGAAGCCAACCCCCCACCCCACTCTCGGCTGCAATCCCACGCGACTCGGCCTCCCCTATGGCGCGCTAAACGAGGTTGAACGGCCGGCTTTTGAACGAAAATTCCCATTGATCCGTCGCGTAATATATGATCTTGACCGTTGATATTAAAGAGCTTGACGAGCTCTTCAATTTGCTAGTTGACACTTCCTCGTAATTGTTGATGGATTAGGAGATAGAAGAGGATAAAGTTGAACAATTTTCGGCCATTGATTGCTTAGGGCCGGCTAGGGTTTGTTTTTTTTATTTTTTTTTATTTTTTTATTTAAATGGGGGGGCTATTTATAAGGAACCGACGAACACAATGGAACAGGTTTCGAAAGCTAATTCGGAAGTATGTGCGAGTTATGGCTGTAAACGCTCAATTTGAATTAAACCGATTTAAGCGATTTTTTAGGCGTTTTAATTTGTACCGGACAAACGGTAAATCCAATTGACTTGAAATTTGAAACCTTACAATAATATCACATTACGGATCCGATGAAACTGGTTTCGTCGAAATCCGAGACTTTTTGAAAAATGGCTATTTTCACTGGCCAAATAAAAATTAAAAATAAATCGATGCGTTTCGAGCTGCCACAATCAAACGATAGCTCCGATTGACACGAAATTTGAAATCCGGTAATAACTAACTATTATGGATCCAATGGAACTGGTTTTGTTCAATTCTGAGACTGTTCAAAAATTGACTATTTTCACTAGTCGATTTAAATATTAAAATATTCAATTTTCACAAATTAACTTTTAATTCGATTTTAAAAGTTCTAAAATATTGTTCTAACTCCCATATGATAAAATAAAATTTTACAAATCATTTTCAATCATATTTAACCCAATTTTCAATTATTTCCATAATTTAACGTATTAAATTATCGATTTAATAATTCAATAAAATCCAATAATTCAAATAAAAATTTATTTGACTTATAAATTCAGTTATTAATATTTAAAATTAATTAAATATTCAAATTTTAATTTCTAAAAATTCTGGGTCGTTACAATCTTCCCCACTTAAAAGAATTTCGTCCCGAAATTACAAGTAAGAAAAGTTATAGAATTTATTAATTTTCCAAAATTCATAGTTAAACTTCTTACAAATCTTTACTAAGTTTTCCAAATCATACTTAGTTATCTTTTTAAAAACAACTACTATTATCTAACTTTCAATTCCAAAATCAAAGTTAAAGTTTTCAAAATTTTCCCAAATTTCTTAAATTTTTCTAACGCCTTAAATTTCCGGAAAAATTCGCCATAGTCTCCTTTGCGCGGCTCGATCCGAAAAAAAAATGACAGTATATATATCACAAATATACATCTCATCAAGTAATGAGGCATCCCGAAGGGAAAAAAAGTGTAAAAGTACGGTATGTAATCCGAGATATGTACCTTATATTTTATTAGCGAGCATATACGGCTAATATAGCGCAAAAGCGAGCTCCAAATGCGAAGCAAACGCGATCCGCACCTACTAATCACTCAACAAACAACATGAGAACATGTACATAAACAATAATCTCAATATACAACATATATCTCCATAACAACTATATATGTCACATAGCAAATGCAACAAAACAACAAATGCAAACATCAACCAACTACCATTCATAATCATAAATATTCATTCATATTCTCATTAATATTAAATGAATTGGTTTTCAATTTTAATCACATCTGATTCGTTTACATTGGATTTACTAACATTCATTTTCAATTTGTTTATATTCACTAATTCATATTCAAGTTGGTTCACTTCCAAATCAAATTCAATTCTATTTAAGTTTCACTTAACTTCCAATTGAATTTCAATTACTTTAGCTTCTAATTTCATTAATCAATTTCATTAACACTTAATGAATTATATACAATCAACTATCAATCATATAACAACCAATGTATATCAAACACAACCAAATTCCTTTGCTTACAATTGGTTTAATTAATTGATTTTCATTCAACTATTCAACTTCCAATAACATTATATTTTAATGAATTACACTTATATTCATTATTTCATATCAATTTTAATTCACATTCAATTGATTTACATTTAATCCATTAATTCAATTCAATTACAAAGTTGAACTTCATTTATATAACTCAAGTTTATATTTATCACTTCACTTTATTATTTTACTTTGATACTCATATCAACTTCATTCAACATTACTTAAGTTATACTTCATTTTATAAACATCACTTAGTTTTACTTAACTTAAATTCCCATTTATAAATCAATTCAGCTTCCAATTCTAAGTAAATTTTCCATTTCTATTTATTTCAACTCATATTCATAAATATATTCATATAGTTTCACTTCTTATATATATAAGTTTATTTCACAATTGCAAATTACTTTAATTATAGTTCAATTCTTTATAATTCATTACTTATACAATTATTCTTTTATTTAAATTATTCAAACATCTAAACAATCAACTTATATACACTTTAATAATTTTGAAAAACTATTTCTTTATATATAAAATATACTCAAGGTAAAATTATTTCATTTACCCAATTTAAAACAATATTATGTCGAATTGTTCTATTCAAGTGTTTAGAAACCCCTTCGATTCAGTTTCGTAGCTGCGCCGACGAAGGTTCATATACCACTCAACAAACCAATCATCACAATATAAAACAATTTTTATATTCACTAACAAATACGCTCTCATAGCTATTATTACACTCAAATTCATTCTAGAGTACTACTGACTCTATCTCTAATGAATTATACCCAACAGAACCATGGTTGTCGCTTAACCATAAGCTCTGATACCACACTGTCAGGACACGATTCTTCGTCTTCCGAAAATTCAACATCGATACTCACTTTATCGACTGCCGAGGAATCGAACGACGGAAAACCGAACACTGAGGGTTTTTAAGAAAAAGAATTTAGGAAAAGAAAAGAGAAAAAGATAGAAAATAGGGAGGAGAGAAAACAGAAGATAGAAAATTTTAAAATAGAATAGAAAAGAAAATAGAGAACATAGAACAGAATTTTAAAATAGAAGAAAAAGAAGAAGAGAGAAAGATAGAAAACCAGAAGAAAATAGGACGAGACAGAAAACAACAGAATCTACATCAGAATCTCATAATTCGCAGCGGAACAACATATAATAATAATTGAATAATCTTTAAATAAAGAACTATCAGTTATTACATTTTATACATTACATTACATCATATCATCAGAGTGTACAACAACAACTACAACAGTGCAGCGGAAAAAGAAATACTATATACTAGTAATATGCCATGCCATCCAGCTTGCCTCCAGCAACTCCAGAATATCCAGAATATCCTGATAAATCTAACTCTTGACTGCCCGTGTGAAAATTGGTGGGCACCCAGAGTTTAGGAAGGAAAACAATAAACTCCAAGTCAGTCATGTGACTGGTGTGAGAACTCAAAACAGTTTATTTATCTTTGAAATCAAAAATAGAGGAATATTTTTGATCAATTCGCAATGCTTTTAAAAATGAGACTACCATAAGGCCTCCCGCACACACACACATGCAAACGCAGAATCGGAGGAGATTTCTCCTTATGATAGTCAAAGATGCTTGATACGCATTTAAAAAGACATTTGATATTATTATTAGTGTATAGTGTAGGAAAAATTCATTTCGAAAGTAGAATATAAATCTTAGCCAACATACGACCATTATCGTATGCCTACTATAGCTACCATCCAAATAGTGTTGCGACACCATAAGTGAATGACAGGTTCTACAACTAATACCGTACAAGTTTCGTATTGTTTCTTTGGATTTCCAACAAATGGTCAGGCCAAGGAACTTTCCATTGCCACATGAGAATGCCTCTGGAAAGACATCCCCGAGAACCAAACCTGAACTCTGCCAACACAAGGCCGGGTTACCCCTAACTGGGTAACTACTGACACGAGCACGCCATTCCCCGATCATAAACGACCTTTCTCACGGGATCCCGAAAACCAACAACCACAAAGTAATAAATTCGTAGTAACCACATAGGTTAAATATCTGGGCTCCATACCATGATACCACCTCTATCCAGAAGGAAATGTACATACCCTAAAGGGTGCTACCCCTCATAACCTTGCCGCATCTTTCCTGTTTTGACCATTTCCGGGGTGTGAGGTTCGACGAAGTCACGTCCACAAAAACATACTTTATACAAAAGCCATGCTTTGGGTCAACAAATGATTAACACAATGATCACTAAGATAGACGATCAAATAAACGATCCTATCACAATAATCAACACAATGATCATTTCAGCAACACTCAGCATATCACATTACCAAATTGGGAATATATCGCTGATAACTTCAACTATATAACCTCTGAGCTCGTACATCTCAGAGAAGGGTGTTGACCTAAAAGAATAAATTCTCCGCCACCAACAGAAATATATTTGAATGAAATCGGCTTTATATCTCAACTTGTAATGTCAGACACACAATCCATACAAGTCTGTTCTGGGTTCGAACAGAACCGAAGGCACTTACAAAGAAGTCCTTGCAATCCGGATATTCACAATCCTGATCGGATTTCCCATCACTTAGGGAGTCTCTATACCGCTGCAACTCAGTGCAGAGACAATCGATAGGTCATCCTATCGCTCTCGCAAATACCGGGTCTTCAACACCGATCTTCAATGCAATTCATAACGACGTATCACATATTCGGAATGGGTTATACGACCCCATGGTCCTTTCCCGGTTAACCCGAATAGTGAGCGCTTATTCAACAATAAGTGTGACATTCACATTCAAACAATTCACATCAAATACCCATTCAAAGGGAAATATTGATAGTCGGTTATTGAACTATCACTGGATATGCACACATCACCAGTTTCCAAATAATTTTCCAAATTATTTATTTCACAAAATATCTTTACAAGATATATAATTTTCACACTTCAAAAATAAATCAATATTTATTTTCATACAAATTCCACTTTCTATTTATAAATTCCTTAATGAATTTATATTTCAAAATATCCATGCATATACGATTTCAATTATCCATTTCAATTTATCTTCAAAAAGATAAATTTTAATTATTCACTTCATATTGGAAAACATTTCCATACTTATTAAATAAGTAATTCACGAATTTTATTTATTTTCAACACTTAGAAAATATTCAATATACTTCAATCGAAATTTAGTATATATTTCATTCTTTAAGGAAAATCATTCACTTTAACATATTTATTTGGGCCAAAACGAATGTTGCGTAAAACATCGTTACGACAACCCAAAATCACTAGTATAGGGATTCAAAATTAAAATAGATATATAAATCCCAATACTATACAAAACATTTCCTTTCGGAAATCATTTACTATAACAACAGGGTTATAGTCCACTATTTCCTTTTCATTTCTCGAAAACGTCTATTTCAACAATTAATGTTGAAATCTATGGTTTCGAATCTCAACACAATTAAAACATTATTAAATCGTTTTAATTCTATTTAAAACACTCACATTCAAACAATTTTCTTTAACGTGTTATTCACTATTCAAAAACGTGAATATTCTTTGTTAACAAATTTCATCCTTTTATTCATTTCATTTTAAAGGATTATTCACAGTTCAAAAACGTGAATATAGCTCCATTTATAAGTTATAACAATTAACTTATCAAAATAAGTCGTTTGGAAATTTATAAAACAACGTTTATAAATTCCATTTCTATTTATTTTATAAAAACTTCCTTTTTATAAATTCTTTTATTAACCTATTCCAGTTTATAACTCAATTATAAACTAAAAGTTCATATTATAAGTTAAATGCTTATGAAACGATTATTTTACAAAATCGTTCTTTTTAACTCCCCAAATTATAAATCTTATAACTTATAAGATTCATTCATTTATCCAAAATCATTATTTTAATAACTTAATAAATTTTATAAACCTACTGCTTATAAAATTCCATTAATAACTTCACCGTATAAAATTCTATAAATTCCATTCAATTATGAAATTCATTTTCACTTCATTCAAACATTTATAATAACTCGTTTTATAATGTCAATATTTCAATTTATAAATATCCATTTATAAATCTCTTAATATAAATCAATTTATATTATTCTTTAAAACTTCTTTAATCTCCTTTATAATTTCATCATTTTGATTTATAAAATAATCAAATTTTATATATCCTATATTTAAACTTTTCACAATGAATTCTAAAATCCCGATTAAACTATTTTATAAAATCATTAGCATCATATTCTCCAAAACAGTTTTTAACTATTTTTCTCAAAAATCATAATTTTTATAACATTAAAAATTATAACGTTTATTTATTTAAAATGGATCAATTCCAAAATATTTTATATTTTCAAAAATCACTTTATAAATCATTTTAAAATCCCAAAATCTGGGTCCAATGATGCTACACACCAAATAGTCAATCACGACAACAACGATATCATATATCGATATGAAAATCCATCAAATATCAAAATATCTGAAATCAAATAAATACTGTTGAGGAATCCAGTTGGATCCCTCCAACCTGTTTTCCTGCATCCACAAACATTAGCACAATACCAATTCCGTTCCAGTACGAAATTATCGCGGTATATGTTCTTAATAAATATTATCCGCTTAATAACGGTGCAATAGGGTCTCATCCGCTAAAAAATACGGGAAATCAATCAACTACAATATATACATATGCCAATATATATATATTGATATTATATATAATACCAATTTCACTGTTTATGAAATATTCGCGGTATATGTTTTTAATAAATAACATCCGCTTACTAACGGCGTATAATGTCTATTTTAACAATCAATAGATATCAATCATCATTCAAACATGCATTCAAATATTTTAAATCTAACTATTTAAAATAAAATTGAAACTGATTCGATTGAGTGAGAAGTTCTCACCTTGGTTTTAATTTCCGTTTTAGCTTTTTATTTTGAATAAAATTAAACGGACGTTTAATTTTACCCAAAATTCTCACTAACTCCAAACGACTCCAAACCAACTCCATCGCGTAGTGCTCGTCCATACGATTCCAACGCAAAAAATCTCGTCCAAAACGGACCTCGTATGACCAAGATACAACAGTTTAAAGTTTGTACACTTATAAATATAATTATTTACAACTAAATTAAAATTTTTATACCCAACTAAATCTAGGCCGTGCATAGCAGATCCAACGCCTCAAGTTCATCTCCCCCAACCTCTCGTTCATCTCCAGACAACACGCAAATGGGGCCGAACCCATATATAGATATTAGGGTTAAACATTGCAACTCCAAAACTCGATAAAACCCCATCAAACCACTGCCAAAACGAAGCCAACCCCCCACCCCACTCTCGGCTACAATCCCATGCGACTCGGCCTCCCCTATGGCGCGCTAAACGAGGTTGAACGGCCGGCTTTTGAACGAAAATTCCCATTGATCCGTCGCGTAATATACGATCTTGACCGTTGATATTAAAGAGCTTGACGAGCTCTTCAATTTGCTAGTTGACACTTCCTCGTAATTGTTGATGGATTAGGAGATAGAAGAGGATAAAGTTGAACAATTTTCGGCCGTTGATTGCTTAGGGCCGGCTAGGGTTTGTTTTTTTTCTTTTTTTTTATTTTTTTATTTAAATGGGGGGCTATTTATAAGGAACCGACGAACACTATTCATCCCGGAAATTCCGAACTCCGATTTACGCGCCGTAACCAGCGTTTCTAGGATTTACCCCGCGTTCCGGACACAATGAAACAGGTTTCGAAAGCTAATTCGGAAGTATGTGCGAGTTATGGCTGTAAACGCTCAATTTGAATTAAACCGATTTAAGCGATTTTCTAGGCGTTTTAATTTGTACCGGACAAACGGTAAATCCAATTGACTTGAAATTTGAAACCTTACAATAATATCACATTACGGATCCGATGAAACTGGTTTCGTTGAAATCCGAGACTTTTTGAAAAATGGCTATTTTCACTCGCCAAATTAAAAATAAAAATAAATCGATGCGTTTCGAGCTGCCACGATCAAACGATAGTTCCGATTGACACGAAATTTGAAATCCGGTAATAACAACTATTACGGATCCAATGGAACTGGTTTCGTTCAATTCTGAGACTGTTCAAAAATTGACTATTTTCATTAGTCGATTTAAATATTAAAATATTCAATTTTCACAAATTAACTTTTAATTCGATTTTAAAAGTTCTAAAATATTGTTCTAACTCCCATATGATAAAATAAAATTTTACAAATCATTTTCAATCATATTTAACCCAATTTTCAATTATTTCCATAATTTAACGTATTAAATTATCGATTTAATAATTCAATAAAATCCAATAATTCAAATAAAAATTTATTTGACTTATAAATTCAGTTATTAATATTTAAAATTAATTAAATATTCAAATTTTAATTTCTAAAAATTCTGGGTCGTTACAATTCCCCTGTCTAGATGTCCCTTTTTATTTCGGCTGTGTGAGCAGTTGTTGGCCACAACTATGGAGTTATCTTGTTCGAGACTGTTCAGTAAGGAATGGTTCTGGCCTTGTGTTGTAGGGGGTCGGGAGTGATCCTCGGTATGGTGATCTAGGCCCCGTACTGTGACGGTCGGTACCCCAGTAGCCGTGCCATTGTTGGAAACCCATTTTCCCTACGAGACCATACGGTTTTGTTTTGTATTACCCACTTTCGTGGCTAGTAGCTGGAATTTAATCATGTAACAATTTCGGCTATTTTCTATTTACTTGAAAACCCTAGACACTATTATAATATCACTAAATTTCCTATAAAAAATGTTTTGGTTAGCGTAAGGTAAAAACTTACCCGTATTTATTTGTGGGGAGTCATAAGTGATACCTTTATTTCAAATGATTTTCAAAGTTAAACAATTTTAACCCGTTTACTCACACCAGACCCATGTCTGACCTGGAGTTTATATTTTGTTTTTCATAAACTCTTGGGTACTCAAATTTTTATGAGTAGCCAAGTGATAGGTATTTGGGAGTGTTCATTTTTGGAGAAGCTTTGGAAAGAAGACCAGATGTATGTATCTATATATATGTAGTTCCGCTGCGTAGTTAGTGTATGCTGTATTTTGGATGTATGTATGGACATATATGTATATGACAGTCCTGTGATATGATATCGTTTGACTCTGATGTATATATAACTATGTAACAGTTATGTGATGTATTATATTTTGTTCCATTCCGCTGTGATATTCTGATGTTGTTATTCTTTCTTTCTATTCATTCTATTTCTATCCCTTTCTTTCTTAATGATGATACGTCTTTCTGGGTGTTAGAAAGGCGGGTCGTCACAAGGAAGGTCGAAGGAAAGAAATGGCATGTGCAATATTTGTAAGAAGCCTGGTCATTGGAAGAATGAGTGTCCGGAGAAGGAGAAGGCAAAGAAGAAAGTAGCATCTTCATCAGTAGCGGTGGAGAGTGGAGTTGGTGAGGGATACGTAGATGTGTTGTCGGTGGTAACCTTGGATGTTTCAGGTAGCGAATGGGTGCTCAATTTGGGGGCGCATTATCATATGACGCCAAATATAAAAAAAATTCTTCTTATGTCGACAAAGAAGAAAATTCAATTGTTTTGGGTAATGGTGATATTTGTAAGTCGAAAGGCATTGGCTCCATGCAAATTTGGATGTTTAACAGAGTGGTTCGTACTCTCATTATTGTGTGCTATGTGCCGGGACTTAGGAAGTCTCTTATTTCTTTAGGGCAGCTGGATTTTTTAGGTTGTAAAATCACCATTAAGAATGATAGCTTGTGGGTTTCGAAGGGTGCGCTTGTGGTGACGAAGGGTGCTAGGACTCATGGTGTTTATTTGCTTCAAGGATTGACTATAGAGGGTGAAACTTGTGTAGGAGCTGATAGTTCTCATGGTTTGGATGCTACTAGGTTATGGCATTTGATGTTAGGTCATGTCTCAGAGAGAAGTTTGGGTACTCTTTGGAAGAGGGAGATGATCGATGGAGAGAGTTTCAAAGAGTTTTGCGAGGAATGTGTCATAAGGAAGCAAACTAAAGTTTCATTTTGCGAGGAAAAACATGATTCGAGATTGGTTCTTGAGTATGTTCACACGGATGTTTGCACACCAGCACCAGTAGATTCTTTGGCTGGAGCTCGCTATTATGTTTCTTTTATTGATGACTTTTCTCGAAAGGTATGGGAACATGTAATGACGACCAAGTCGGACACATTCGCAAAGTTCATAGCATGGAAAGCACTTGTTGAGAATGAGAGTGGAAGTCTTTGACGATCTTAAGGCCCGATAATGGAGGAGAGTATGTTTCCGAAGAGTTCTTGGAGTTTTGTAAGCATCATGCTATTCGGAGGCATTCTACTACACCGGGAGATCCATAGTTGAATGGTGTTGCGGAGAGGATGAACCCTACTCTACTTAAGTAAGCTCGATGCTTGAGATTGACATCGGGTTTGGCTAAGGGATTTTGGGCTGAAGCTTTGTCTGTGATTCACATTATTAATAGAATTCCATGCTCGGCAATCGGTAACAAAATTTTGGAGGAAGTGTGGAAGGGAAAGAACATTGACTTGAGTTATCTTTGTGTGTTTGGTAGTCCGATTTATGTGCATAATCCGAAAAATGATAAGCTTGAGCCTAGAGCTTTCATAGGGATTTTTCTTGGTTATATGGTTGGAGTAAAAGGTTATTGGATTTGGAATCCGAAAACAAAGAAGGTTATGAATTCTCATCATGTTACTTTTGATGAGTTGGGTTGTTCAAGGAGAATAAAAGCTCATTGGATGTTCCAGATTTGGTTCATGGTGAATCAAAAGAGAAGGAAGTTATTTCCACATTTTTTCCAAGGAGTACAGAGAGTAGAGTAGTTAGAAATGCCTGCAGGAAGGATGCGGTTGATGTTACATCACATAGTCCACCTGATGCCTCTAGTAGTGTTGGTGATGTGCATGATTCTAGAGAAGATTCAGTTCAAGGTGGAGTCGAAAGGAGTTTGGATGAAGGGATTGCTAGTTGGGTGGGTCGTGTGCTATGAGGCCACCTGAAAGATATGAAGATTGGAACTATCTTATCTTTTGTGATAATTTAGACTATGTTCTTTATGTAGTCCAAGATGAGTTGATGGACCTTGATGACATATGAGTCGAGTGATAGCTCGTAATCGATTTGTGCCATGGAGAAAGAGATGCAATCATTGTTGAAGAATCAAACCTACTATTTGGTTCCACTTTCTAAAGGAAACCGTACTATTGGGTGCAAATGGATATATAAGGTGAAGGATGATGGGAGATAAAAAGCTAGGCTAGTGGCTTAGGGGATTGCACAGAGGAAGGGGAAGGAGTGTGGCGAGATATTCAAACCGGTTGTGCGCTATATTTCTATCCAAATATTTCTTGCTATAGTTCATATTCGTGACTTGGAGTTAGAGCAATTGATGTGAAAACCACCTTCTTGCATAGAGACCTGGATGAAAACATCTATATGGAGCAACCGAAAGATTTTATTGTGGATGGTAAGTTAAATTTGGCTTGCAAGTTAAAGAAATTACTATATGGATTAAAGAAATCACCTAGACAATGGTACAAGAGATTTGATCATTTTATGCTTGAACACGATTTTGATATTAGCATCAAGGATGCTTGGGTATATTCCAAGAAATTGAAAAATAGTTGTTGGGTGTATTTACTCTTGTATGTGGACAACATACTCATTGCTTACAAGGATAAGAATGAATCAACAAATTAAATCTGATTTTGGAATCAGAGTTCGATATGAAGGATTTTGGAGAAACAAGAAGGATAATAGACATGGAAATTGAAAGGGATCGAAAGCAATTTGAGTTGAAATTGAATCAGGAGGAGTACATTAAGAAAGTGCTTTGCCGGTTTAGCATGGAGAATGCAAAGGCGTCAGAAACACCTTTACCTTTGCACATGAAGCTTTCGAGTAAGACATCACCCATCTTGGAGAAAGAAAATTCTTATATGGCAAAGGTACCATATGCTAGTGCGGTTGGAAGTTTAATGTATGTCATGCTTTGTACAAGGCCCGATATTGCAAATGGTGTTGGAATAGTTAGTCAGTATACGGTAATTCGAGAAAATTGCATTGGGAAGCAGTGAAGCTTATATTGAGATATTTTAGAGGTACATCATCTTACGGTCTTGTTTTTGGCGGTAGTGATAGAATGAATTGCAAGTTCATTGATTATTGTGATTAGGACTACGCCAGTGATAGAGGTCGAAGAAAATCAACTTTCGGATATGTCTTCACACTTGGGGTTACAACCATAAGTTGGAGATCAGGATTGTAGACGGTAGTTTCTTTATCCACTATAGAGGCAGAGTTGATAACTACGATAGTGGTGGAAAAGGAGGAACTTTATCTGAAGTGATTGTTGTGTCACTTGGGATTCGGGCATGATAGTGTTGACGTTTGATGTGATAGCCAGAGTGCTATTCACTTGGCAAAGAATTTGACGTTTAGCTCATGGAATATGCATATCGAAGTGAAAGAGTCATTTCTAGTAGCCATGGATGAGATTAAGCAAGTATATCTTCAGAAAGTGCACACAAAGGATAGTGCGGCAAATATTTTCACTAAAGCGTTGCCTGTTGAAAAGTTCAAGCATTGCTCGAATTGATACACCTATTGAAGTTCTAGGTGCCACATGGTGGCACGGTTGAGGAAGGAGCTTGGTTGGAGATGGGGAAGAGTATCCGTGAGTGATTGTGGTTATATCTTCTTGGTAAGTGCTAGTCTTTAGTGAGATAGGATTTGGATGTTTTAAACACTTTGTTAGCGAGCGGGGGCTTTACCTGAGCTCGTTAATGGGTGTATTGGGCAGTGGCTTCGCCGGAGCTCATTGGAAAAGCATTCATGTTTGGTTGAAGGTAGATAAGAGGTAGTTGGAGCTATCGGTTGTTGTCGATGGTATGATACCATTGGAGTTGGAGATGAATATAGTGTCGAGGTGGAGTGTTGAATTTTGGCGACACCATATAGAGAATTGAAGGGGTCGGAAGTAACTTGGTGACGGAGAAAACGGTTCACAAATCAAAGCTCGTAGGAGGCAAATATGACAAAGAAGGTGGAGTGGAGCTGGAGCAACAACAACAGACATCTGAGAGAAATGGATAGACGTCTGAGGCTTCAGCAAACCTGTTCCAGAGACCTATGACAAACGTCTGTCACTTTCGACAGACGTCTGAGGCTCCATGGTGAATTTTCTCGAGACTTGGCACAGATGTCTGAGGCATTTTGTCAGACGTCTGAGGCGACGCCTGTTAGTTTTCCTGAGACTTGACTCAGACATCTAGGGCATTTTGTCAGACATCCGAGGCGACTTCTACCTATTTTTTGGCCTGGGCTTGATATGAAGATTTATGATGTTCGAAGGGGAAATTCTGGAATTTGCCTAGGCTTTCTATTCTCTTGTATAAGCTATTTTTGGGTTTAAGAGAGGAAGTGATCTACACGACTGAAAAGCGACTAATAGGGTTTTTAGCCTCCACCAGTTAGGGTTTTACGCAAAACCTAATTTCCTTCAAATTCTCTTCTCCAAAAATCAATTCTATTAGAATTATTGATCATTTGTAATCAATCTCTTGTACTTTTCTCAGTGATATCAATACAAGGTCTCTTTCAAAGTGGATGTACACTAACAAGACATTAGTGGAACCACTATATATCGGTTTGTAGTTTATTTAGTTATTGCTTTGATTTTTATATTGCTTTTTTGGGGATTGTGATTGGATTTGGATTGGTTGAGATTTAGATTGAGTTATTGATTGGATGTTTTTACACTTTTTACCAGATCTCGTTTTTCCACTATGCATTGGGGTTTTAGTTTGAGTGGGAGTTAAAATTTCCCACAATAGATACCGTATTAGGTCTATTGATTCTTGCTAGACCTGGCATGTCAACTTCCAGTCACCAACCATGTATAGTCAGAGATTGCCCATAATATCTCACTGGAAGTAAAGCACAAGTTAACAAATAGATGGAATATGACATCGCACAGGATGCTACTTATAAAGTATAATACATTTTCTATTGAGTTCATCCTCAAGGCTTGGTTACACCTACGAGGCTTCAGAATATTGTAGCAGCGATACATACAAAAGTGGTGATTCATATAGCCATAATTTCGGTCATCTCAAATCTCAGCTTAAACTTGGTTATACTAGTGCATTAGCTACAGATCTAGGCATTTAAGATTCTACTCCATGCAATTTTGGAAATGATAAGTGCATAACCAAATTTTGGGTATTAGAACCCTATACAGATCTAGGCATTTAGGCATTTAAGATTCTACTTCATGCAAAATCTGTATTAGAACCATGTACAACGAGTACAAGTTGTGCCATTAACAGTTGATCAATTACGTGTAGGAACAACAGATGGTTATCTAGTGCTCCAACGTATAAAAGACACAAGAAACTAGAAAAAACAAGTGCGCTTTAGAGATATCATCATATCAAATGTTCGAGTAAGTTTCCAGTTTTAGATCATCTGTTAAAACCCCACAACAACATAAAACATGAACAAAAATATTTACTTTTCAAGCTGGTATCTTAATATATTACTTTTTGGTTTTTAGGTATTCCATATGATTTTAGAAGTGAATTCAAAATCAGGGAAAGTACTTGAAATCTCTGTCGATATATCATGTCAATTTTTGAAGTGTTGAAAGGTTTGAATATTGAAATTTTAACTGTTATAACTTTTGGAAAATTCACATTTATAAATAGAGCACATATTTCAAAATTTTTACATAAACCATGCAATATTTATTCTCTTACTTCTCTGTGCAACAACACTAATCACCTGTGTGCTCTAAATCTAAAAAATATTACAAGTTTACACTGCAATTCATATCTTTTAATTTGCATTTCAAAATGGATCAAAGTTTTTCATGTCCAAATCATTTTAGATATGTTTTCCATCCTACACTTCACGCATACAATTTCAAATATGTTTTGGATATTTGTAAGATTGTTGTAATCCATTTGATTAAACTATTTGGTTGATCTTGTACGTCTTGAACGAGGAATAGATTGCGTTTGTAGTAACTGTATCAATGTAAGAGATAACATGCAACTGATGTATTGAATCATTTGAAGAAAGGTTGTTGTTGAATATGCAAATATATGATTTTTTTCGATGATAATAAGCATATATATATACACACTAAAATGTATTTGTTATTGTACTATTTTATTTTTCACATGATTAATAAATACTTGCTGAATAAAATAAATAACATATAACTTAAATTCAAACACATATTTTATTCAAACAAATATTTATTACAATTTTGAATATTACAAATTTATGCTCTCCTATATATATAAAATTTCAATTACAATACATATTCAATTTATACAACTGTCCTCACTACATATCGCTCATTCACTCGTATTTTATCTTCAACTCTATTCCAAATTGAACCCGGCATCTGAACGATCTGCAAAATAAACACTGAAGCAGTAAAATTGAAAAAGAAATAACTTTTGTAGTATAAAATAAAATGTATTTTAAGAATATTATTTTCCCCCATTATTTGGGTTGTTCGTCACCATATTTATTTTGAATTCATCATACACGAACTGCATGTGAGATGCACAGTGTATCACTGTACATGCCACAAGGCCGTGCACACCGATATACAATTGATAAAAATGCAGGGACAGGTGAGCACAAGGTCAAGCCCAAATCAAAAGCCGGGTTCAACTCAAGTGAAATAAATATTAAGTCACGATATTAAGCAAAGGTCAAACCCGAGCTTTAAGCTGGATTCAACTCAGGTGCAATACAAAACTATGGGTTAAGATACATACAACACAACCTCGACCAAAAATTCGAATGTACACTTGAACCCGGATTGGTCAGAGAAACAAGTAATCAAGTCAAGCTACAACATGAACCAATGGCCAGATTCAAACAACAAGGTGCACCATAAATTGATACAAGACTTCAACATATGACAGTGACCAATGCAATCAATTGAGGCTACAAACCAGATTCAGACTCAAGTACAATGCAACAATACCAAGGTGAAGCCACCAATGGAACCTAACTCGAAGCAATGCAACAGTGACATACATAAGTGTGCAATATAGAGATGCACAAAGTATGTCAACATACACAGTGCAGAAGTTATGATCATCACAAAAAGGCAAACAGACCAAATAATGAAGTGGACACAAAGGCTACTACATGATGCAGAAAATCTTACATAAAACATGACTGCATCAAGAAGCCAAGACCAGACTTCGAGTCAAGCAGTGGACAGGGAAACCAAGTACACAAGTGAATGACAACATGCAACATGTACATAATGTCAACCAGAAGACATATACAATTGCATTGAACCATAATGCATCAGATGTCCAGACCAAACTACTTGCAATGCAATAGCTGTTCAAAAATGCAAAACAAACGAGACTAAATAAAATAGAGGCTCGAAGCATGCATATGGTCAGGAAAAATGAAGACAACAACGTCGAGTATGCTAGACCTCATATATACTATGTACATGTCTCAACTCAAAATCAGACAAAATAAAGTATGAATGCAACGACCAGAGAACAACAACCATGAAGTCGAACAAAGCTTCATCAAGTATACATGGCGAACATGACATAAATGAGCGAAACCAGAGACAAGTTGAAAATACTACAGAGCATAACAAAGTCAAGTAGCAGTTTTGAACAAATATAGAGAAGCCGAAGTCATAGCATAAAGATCGAAACCAAAAGTCAAGATTAAATGCCAAAAAATCAAAGCCGTAATGACCAAGGAAAGCCAAAGTCAAAGCCGTGATAACTAAGATAATCAAGCAAGCAAAAATATACGAATTGAACAAGTCAGAGAAATCTCCAACATTCAATCAAAAATCTGTGGCCGAGCTTAAATTAACAGAAGAATTCAAAAAAAATATACAAACGAATTTATAGGACTATGAATCCTATTTAATTGTTAACATCATCGGCAGATAGTTCATCGAGTTCAAGCAAGCTAGTCAATAAAGCAAAAGGCATAAATCACATACCATTAAAATCAAACTCGATCAAGAAGCAGCCAAAGCTAAGCAACGAACAATCGATCAACAGAGCAACGCAAAATCATCATTTGATTGATCAACTAAAGTAGGCGGTTTCTAATTAATCAGAAGCCCTAATTTTCGAGCAAAGGAAAAGAGGAATGAGCACCATTTTTTCCACAAGGAAAGAGATACCAGGCCGAAGAAATAAAATGGAGAAGAGGGACATTTTTTATCACCTAATTTACTTATTGGGCCGGCATTTTATAATCTCTTTTGGGCTTTAACTATAAAATTTTGGGTTTTGATTTTTTAATTGTTTTAATATGTATTTTCCTTTTTAAACTTTTGCAATTTCTAGTCATGTGACTAGGGAACGAACTAGGTGGTGTAGTTCGAGAATTCGTAACTCAGTGGCTGAATTGTGGTATGGTTTTGAGCGTAGAGTTAGGTTAGTCGATAGAATGCATCGCGAGTTTACGTGTGTGAGCGTCTAACTACATAATTTCTAGTAGAAACAATGAGGCAAGCACGTAGGTAGGGTTCTGCCGAAGCTGGGTAAATCCGTGTGTTCTATTTTTTGCTTTTAATATTATGCTATTATCTATGTTGCCATAATTCTGCTATATCTGTGTTTCAATTATTTTATATAAACTTTCGCAATAATTTTTACAATTAATAGTATCACCTTATTCACCCCCCCCCCTCAAGGGTAAAATCGACTCTACAAGTGGTATCAAAGCTAGGAACAAAAGCCATTTTTATTTTAAAAAAATTAATTTTTAAAAAATTATTTTGTTTTAAAATTTTGAATTTTTAAAATGGCTTCTTTTAATAATGCTTTCGTTGAGGGTCAGTCCATAGTCAGACCACCAATATTCAATGGTGAATATGCTTACTGGAAAAATAGAATGAAAATTTTTCTGAAAATCATTGGTGCTTGGAATATTATTGAGATAGGTTATAGAGCACCAGCTATAGTGGTAAATAATCAGAAAATAGATAAACCGATGGATCAATGGATTGATCTATAAAATAGACTACAAAATGCTAATGCTAAAGCTATAAATTCTATTATTTGTTCATTGGATCAAACTGAAAATATTTGTGTTATCCCATTTTTTGGACAAAACTAGAATATCAATGTTGAGCGCGTTTCCACCACGGTCAAGCTAAGAAGAAGCAACTAGCAAGCGTACCTAGGTCCAGAGTTCCACTCAAAATCCAAATACAAAGTCCATTCGGCCTTATACTCTCATGTTCATTCGGCTATGCAAGCATACAGTCCCATTCGGCATTCACATGCGCAAGTTCATTCGGCATAAGCTACCGAACCAACTCCCTGCTACCCCATGCCGAACCAACTCCCTGCTGCCCCATGCCGAACCAACTCCTTGCTGCCCCATGCCGAACCAACCACGAGAACTCACCATCAACCGAACCAAGTAACCACCGAATCAAACCCAAGGTGGCACCGAACCATACTCCTCTCCTCTACCACCGAACCAAGCTTCGCCGAACCAGAAAGCTGCCAGTCCAGATTGCTTCAGCCCAAGCCCACCAGCAGCTATAAACATCCAAGACCCCTGCCCTCAGCCTCACTCTATAAATAGAGGGGCAGGGGTACAACAATGGGGGACAAGTTTGAGAGCTCAAGCCTGGAAGGAACTCTCAAACAACTTTAGATACTTGTAATCAAAGCTTTGTACTTGTAATCTAAAGAAAAAAGGAGAATAACATATAAAGTGGACGTAGGCACGTTCTGGCCGAACCACTATAAATCTGTGTGTCTTTTGCAGTTTAGTCCTTGCTTTTTATATATTTGCATAAATCACCCAAATCACTAAATACAACATAAAATCAACCAACTCATATGACTTTGGGTGTTTGCGACCATTTTTTACGCAAACATTTTGGTGCTTCCACTGAGAAAACCAGCTCCCGCTACATCGGATAGAAGTTGAATTTGAAAATCTAAGAGTTCAGATCTAAGAGTTATGACGAGACAAACAAGTAGAAGGCAAAGGCCAGAGAGAAGTGAACACCAAGGAAGTCAAGAGGCTTCCTCAGGAGGGAATCAAGCGTCGATCTTCATCACTAGGGATGAGATGGAGGCCATGATGAGAAGACAAGAAGAGATGATCCAGAACTTACTTCAACAAATTGGGCAAATTGGAGCACAAATCCAAGGAGCAACTGGGGTTCAAAACGGGGCAGGACCATCTGGCGCAGCACCAGAGCTAGGGGGCACTCACACAGAGCATGTTGATCCGACCCCGGGAAGTGAGATGGGGGCATCCGAACCACCTGGTAGCAATAGAGGAATGAACGTTCAGCCAGGGAGGCATACACATGAAAACTCCCGCGGACTTGGGGGGCAGGTCGAAGACAGTGAACGAGAACTACAGCTTGGAGACAATGACAGATTAGCAGAGATGGTTAGAAGAGCTATGAGAGGCGGTTTAGTAAACAGAGACTTGGAAGATGTAAACAGGAGTCCTTTTTCTTCTGCGATTAGGATGGCTAGGAACCCACCAGAATTCAAGCTACCATCATTGGACATGTACAACGGGAAAACGGACCCCACGGTCCATCTAACGAAGTATATGAGACATATGGAAGTGCTGGGGGCATCAGAGGAGGTTATGGCCCGGTGCTTTCCACTGTATTTGACGGACATTGCAGCGTTATGGTTTAGGCAACTGGAGAGCGGCTCCATTGGAACATGGGCAGATTTAACTGAGAGATTCATGAGGCAATTCAGGGTTCATATTGCGAGACCCAAGAATGTGATGACTTTGGCAACCTTGAAACAGAAAACTGGAGAGACTTTGAGGAGCTTTCTAACGCGATTTAATGCGGCGGCAGCATCAGTGGATCGACCAGATCCATCTATGGTCATGATGGCGGCTGTATCTGGAATAGCTGGTAATACAGAGTTCAAGAATTCATTAACCAAGGACCCGCCTATGAATCTGGGAGAGTTCTATCATGAGGCTGAAAAATTTCTGCGTTTGGAAGATGCTAGTGCAGAAAGAGAGGAAGAAGATGACGTTTATGCAATCAAGAGCGGAAACCCACCTGGAAAGGGTGCGGAGACTAGCAAAGGAAAAAAGAAGGGCTGAGGATAACGATGACAGGACAAAGTGGCTACGAAGAGAACCACGCTTCACCACCTATTCAGAGCTGAATGAGAGTTTGGAACAGATTTATCAGGATACCAAGGGGCAGGTTCCGTATCGTAGACCAATGCGAAGGGATCCAACCTCTGACGAAAGAAAATCAGATAAGTTTTGTGTATTTCATGAATTGAATGGTCATAACACTAATGATTGTAGGCATTTGAAGGACGAGGTAGAAGGGCATATCAGGAACGGTATGCTCCTTCAGTATGTGAGGAGGCGAACTCCAGCGGTGGAGCCAGAGCGATCGCCCTCTACGTCAGCTAGAGGTGACCTTGGATCAAGGCACCATTTGATTATCCATTGATTGCTTGATTAAAATAACGATGAACAGGTCGTAAGCTTCCACTAACGCAATTAAATCGTTTACACATGTACGAGATCGTGAACGATCTCCAGGCATGCTCTGAATGATCATTGACTGCTTCGGAATGGGAACTTACACTTTGACATCCTTGCTTTGCTTTTGTTTCGATTTGAACATTTGAATTCTTCCTGTTTGGACATTTCTGTTGTAAGGTACTATTACTTTAACATTTACAATTCTATGAAAAAATTATTTACTTGTATGCCCGTTGGATCGCGAACGGTCCACGAGCACCTATTGCATGGCAACGAACTGCCAAAGCCTTTGATTCGAAAAATTCCCCCAAATAATGACTCCAACACTGATAATATTAAGTCCCCCCCGGGCACACTCATTCGCCTCGAACGGCACCCGACTTCGAACAGTCACAATTCGCCTCGAACGGCACCCGACTTCGAACAGTCACAATTCGCCTCGAACGGCACCCGATCGCGAACGGTCACAAATCGCCTCGAACGGCACATGATCGCGAACGGTCACAACTCGCCCCGAACGGCACAACTCGCCTCGAACGGCACAACTCGCCTCGAACGGCACAACTCACCTTACCTCAAATGGCTCGATCGCGAACGGTCGTCATTTGAGGTCCGCCACCTGATCACTGACTATTACACCTTACCTCAAATGGCCTGATCGCGTACGGTCGTCATTTGAGGACCACCACTTGACCGCGCACTGTCGCACTTTACCTCGAATGACTCGATCACGAACGATCGTCATTTGAAGTTAAGCGCTTGACCTTGAACGGTCCCCACTCGACCGCGCACTGTCGCACTTTACCTCGAATGACTCGATCACGAACGATCGTCATTTGAAGTTAAGCGCTTGACCTTGAACGGTCCCCACTCGACCGCGCACTGTCGCACTTTACCTCGAATGACTCGATCACGAACGATCGTCATTTGAAGTTAAGCGCTTGACCTTGAACGGTCCCCACTCGACCGCGCACTGTCGCACTTTACCTCGAATGACTCGATCCCGAACGGTCGTCATTTGAAGTAAAGCGCTTGACCTTGAACGGTCACATTTCACTGCAGATGACTCGATCCCGAACGATCGACGCACGGATTTATGCGCTTGACCGCGCACGGTCGCACTTCACCTCAAATGACTTGATCACGAACGATCGTCATTTGAAGTTAGGCGCTTGACCATGAACGGCCGCGCTTCATCCCAAATAGCTCGATCCCGAACGGTCGTCATTTGGGGCCATATAAAATATCAAGCTCTTTACAGGTTGTCAACAGGATACGAACATCCAGCTCATGGCATTACAAAACACGCCTTCCTACCGCAAGGCATATTTTGGGGGGCAAAGTGTTATCCCATTTTTTGGACAAAACTAGAATATCAATGTTGAGCGCGTTTCCACCACGGTCAAGCTAAGAAGAAGCAACCAGCAAGCGTACCTAGGTCCAGAGTTCCACTCAAAATCCAAATACAAAGTCCATTCGGCCTTATACTCTCATGTTCATTCGGCTATGCAAGCATACAGTCCCATTCGGCATTCACATGCGCAAGTTCATTCGGCATAAGCTACCGAACCAACTCCCTGCTACCCCATGCCGAACCAACTCCCTGCTGCCCCATGCCGAACCAACTCCTTGCTGCCCCATGCCGAACCAACCACGAGAACTCACCATCAACCGAACCAAGTAACCACCGAATCAAACCCAAGGTGGCACCGAACCACACTCCTCTCCTCTACCACCGAACCAAGCTTCGCCGAACCAGAAAGCTGCCAGTCCAGATTGCTTCAGCCCAAGCCCACCAGCAGCTATAAACATCCAAGACCCCTGCCCCCAGCCTCACTCTATAAATAGAGGGGCAGGGGTACAACAATGGGGGACAAGTTTGAGAGCTCAAACCTGGAAGGAACTCTCAAACAACTTTAGATACTTGTAATCAAAGCTTTGTACTTGTAATCTAAAGAAAAAAGGAGAATAACATATAAAGTGGACGTAGGCACGTTCTGGCCGAACCACTATAAATCTGTGTGTCTTTTGCAGTTTAGTCCTTGCTTTTTATATATTTGCATAAATCACCCAAATCACTAAATACAACATAAAATCAACCAACTCATATGACTTTGGGTGTTTGCGACCATTTTTTACGCAAACAATTTGTGTCTCACATTGTCTAGCTACGCGGGAAATATGGCGCACACTCAAAATGACTCAAGAAGGAACGTCTTAAGTCAAAGAATTTCGCCTTACCATGCTGAGTAGCGAATACGAAAATTTCAGAATGGCCAAGGAAGAAAATGTCAAAGAGATGTACGGACAACTTCAAATATCGTATACAAATCAAAAGCTCTTGGAAAATCATGCACAGAATTGGAAATAGTCCGAAAAATCCTCAGAGTCCTTCCACAAAGTTTTGAAGCGAAAGTTACAGCCATTCAAGAGTCGAAATATTTAAAACAGATCAAAATTGAAGAACTCATCGAAAATCTCACCAGTTATGAGCTAGAGATGAAATTCAAGGAAGAACATGAAGGAGGTGATACTTGAAAGAAATCAGTAGCTCTTAAAGGAACAACGGAAAGTGGTGATGATGATGATGGAGCAGTTGAGCTGGCATTCCTAATAAAAGGATTCAAAAAGTGGAACTGCAAAATACGGAAATCTAGCTCTAAATAACAATTGAAAAGCAGAATAGCCAAATGTAACAATCCGTTTTCCCGTACCCTTTGAATCGACAATAAACCATACATGTCCAACTCAAATTGCACGAAAAGACGGATCATTAAAGGTGATAAAGAAAAGTAGATAGAACAGAATCTCACTCGAATGGAATAACATATATTATTTCAATAATAATCTTTACAGCGGAAAACTTTTAAATACATATATCAGAGTCTAACCTAAATTCAGCTTGGACAGCTATAAAACCTGCCCTTACAAATGCTAACAAACATCAAACAAAATACACTAAGCAAAGCGGATAACAGAATATCTCCATATGTCGATAAATATCTCCAGCTCTCCTCTGTAAACTCCAACCGTCTTCGACTATCCTGAAACTACTCGGATCTGACCCGAGTATTGAAAATACCCGGATCAGGCTTGATAAACCAGCGTGAGAAAAACTCAATAATGAATGACAGTGTCATATGTCAGCCTTTGCTATAAATCCTTTGGAAATAAAGAGTATCTCATAAGACCACGCCCACACATAAACACGGACGGGTTTTGTAACAACCCGGATATTTTAACGATTTAATTTAATTTAATTTAATTAACCATTTTTGTGTGAAAAATAAAAATAATATAAACGATAAAATTTTGAAATATAAATTTGATATTTGGAATGCGTATAGTTAAACATAGCAACTGGTAAATATTCGTCCGAAAATATGAAAGTTTATTTCGTACATAAATTTACTTCAATTTAATCAGTTAAAAAGCGATGAAAATAAAACATTTTCAAAATCAAAATATTTTTACATAGAAAAATTCTAAATCATCCTCTGAGCAAGATGTCAGTTTGTCGTTTTTCCAAATTCGGACATCTTTGGCTCCGTCGATCTTATTTTTCTACGTTTTTTATGCATTTTCCGCCATTATAAAATTCGAATTTTTATAATTCGATCGTGCCACTGATAATTTTATACCGTTTTGATCATCTCGCCACACTGACCTCCATGGTATAATCGATTCTGTGTTTTGATATCCGGTGCACGGCGGAATCTATAAAACGGATAACCGTATCGGTTCTGTACTTTCGTCTATTCAAGTTTTGTGACCTTCCAACTATACATTTAGAAACGAACAGCCATTAACTTTATTTTCTGAATTCGATGCCTAGCCTTTACTATTCTCGCCCTTACATTTTTCTTGTTTTCGTTTCCGAGATTAGTTCGCTCATTCAAAAAAAAAAGTTGTTCTACTTCTTCTCACAAATAAAAAATAACAGAAAGGTAAGCTTCATTTTGGTTCCTGAAGAATGCGTGCTCCTCTTACTTCTGCCGAAACAAACCCATCACCCATTCCTTCCCCTTCGCCTCCATAGCTCCTAAGCCGAAGCCAATATCCATCAACCGACACATGCACAGCTCACCTCCTCAAACCCTGGCTCCACCTTCCACTTGCCTGACTCCATGCGCACTGTCCCATCCTCCTCCTCTCCTCTCATCCATCGTCCTCCGCCCTCCATCATGCCCGGCACGTTCTCCGCAACTGATGCAAGTACCGCCACCCATCGCCTGAACCCGTTTCCCCTCACCACCTTTATCATGCCACACGTGGCAGCCGCCTGACCGAAGTCTTCCCCTCAGCAACCGGGTTTTTCACTCTCCTTTCTTTCACTGATGACGGGTATATATCTTTTTGTACAAGTTATTAAAACTTGCATACAGATTTGTTCGTTTAAGTGAAAGTTTTATATGTATTTTGAAGCCTGCAACTTTATTTTTAGACATATATACACTATTTGATATTTTATACGTTAGTTACATATACAATTAGAAGTATAAAAGTTATTAACATTGTGTTACATATATATGAAGTCTAAATATATATCGAAGTTACACATGAAGGTTTATAATGGTTTTAGTTTGACTTTAAATTTGTGTATGAGTTTTAGGATATATACATCATATACTCTGTAGAGGTTATATTGAAAAATATGTTTACACAGTGTTTGTTTATTTTTAGTTATATAAATATTTTACAAACTGTATTATAGGAATAAGATTCATATATTGGTAAATTTGTTTAAAATCTTATAGTATGTTAATCTGCATATTTTATTTTGCATCCACTTGGTTTACATATTAATTTTGTTACAGTTTGATATGTATAGTTTTCTAGATATATTTAGCTGTAGTGTTATATATTTAATACTATATATATATATATACAAATTTTAAGTATATTCATTTTAGCAAGTTATGTTTTATATATGTATATATAGTATATAAGACGTGCGTTAGTTTTATGAATTGTTATATGTTTTTTTTCCAGTCAGAGAGCTTATATATATGTATGTCTGTTATGACTATAATATAGTAGTACATAGTTATATTTACTGAAACTTCACATATATAGATTTTAAAATTCGAAGTTTTTATTTTATATGTATATACAGTGTAGATTTTGTTCGTGTTTTATGAAAGGATTATGCAAAGCATGTCGATATATTTATATTTGCATATGGCATGTTATGTTTGTTTTATATATTGATATATATGCATTAAGTTGTTTATAAAGTTTATATATTGAAACTGTTGTTTACGTCTATACTAGTTTATTTTATACATACGTATTCATAGATAAAAGTGATTTTATTCAGGGTGCATATGTATATAAGCTGCTTGGCTTTGTCTTGAAAATGCAGTATTGTTTATATTAGTTTGTATATACAGTTATGTATATATATAAATTGTTACATACTTGCATATATACATTAATATTTTGACAGTTATCTATGCGAACGGCAGTTAGTTTATATGAATATTGTAAAGGTTTGCCTATTGCTTTATACACGGTTTTCAAATATAAAACTATTTAAGTGGGTTTTTTTTGTAATATATATTATGTGTATATAGAGCTTTTTATTTTCAAACCTTTATTTTGAAGATGTCATATAGGTAAGTATTGATTTTTAATAGAATTTTTTTTATCTCGCGTAAATATAAATTATTGATTTTAATAAACTTATGATAATATAATATAATATATTTCATTTCAGTCTATATCAAGAAAATTCTGATTTATTTCATCGATTCATATTCATCAGCTTCGTTCGCCGATTCAATCCTGCCTTGTTTGATATTGCGTGCTTGGATTCATAACTCATTTCATTGTCTTTTCTTCTCTAGCCTCGAAAGGTGAGCAATCACTCACGATTAATACTCTTTTATTTATTAAATTTGATTTCAATTGAAACGACAATTGAAATATGCTACTGTTAGTTATTTACACTGTTTTATATGTTCACCTGCGACATCTGACACCATTATCTGTTAATTATACGATGATAATCCAGTTTGGTTGATGATTGATTGATTGATTGTTGTTTGTATTGGATGTAAATTGAAATGTATAAAGTGATAAATATTATGCAATTGAATTTGACGTAGGACAGTTAAAATTTGAATCGACATATACGTTGAATTTGATTAGTTAAATATGACCCCTTTTTATTGTTAAATTAATTGACATGCAGAATAGTGATAATTACACTTTGAACCATTGAACGTATATTGGATTAATTGTTGTAGTGTAAAATTGAAATCGAATGACAAGTGAAGAACCGTATGAATAATTAGTATAATAATTTTTAATCTACATGAAATGATAATGTAGATTCTAGAAATAATTATATTAATTCTCACAAAGAACAATGTGAATTAATACGATTATTTCGGGATTATTGAATTAATTATTGGATTGTTATTGATTGTTGTTATTGATTGTTGTTATTGCTTGTTTGTTTACTTTGACACCATCTCAGTTATCACACTGCAAGTTCCCTTTATTATGCTTGATCTTGAATTGAAATTGGAATCGGGTTGAAATGATATATACCCAAAAGAATTTGACCTAGGACCGAGAATTAAATAAAATCCGATTGGTCAATAAATTGATTTAAAAATAAAAAAATGATTTTATTCGAGCAAAGAATAAGTTTTGAAACGAAGTTGGAATTTGAATTTTTGAAAGGAAAATGTAAATATTGAAGTCTGAAACAAATTTTAACGTAGTAATTGATAAAAGAACGTTGTTTGAAATTTAATTATTTAATAATTAAATTTGGAATTATTAGTAAATAATTTGGAATTAGTAATAATTGAGTTTTGAAATTATTAAGTTTAAATCATTTAATAATTAAATTTGAAATTATAATTAAGTTTGGAATTATAACTAAGTTTGAAATTATTAAGTTGAAATGATTTGATAATTAAGTTTGAATTCATAATTAAGTGGAAATGATTTAATAATTATGTTTGAATTTATAATCAAGTTTGTAATTATTAAATTTTGAAATTATTAATAATTAAGATTGAAATTATTTAATAATTGAACAAGATTTAATTATTTGATAATTGAATAAAAATTGAATTCTTTGATAAGAGAAATTAAACTTTTGAATAAGTGGATTTGAACTTCGTTAATAAATGAAATTGAGTTTCTTTAATTATTAATTAAGTTTTGGAAAATTATTTAAGTAAGTTATTAAGTGAAATTGAACTTCCTGAATATGTGAAATTTAGTCCTTTATTAATTGAGTTTTGAAATTTGAAACTAAGTAAATAAATAGTTGAAGTTGAATTTCTTTAACAAGAAATAAATTGCGATTTATTGAAATTAATGTAAGACACGGAATTTAAGAATTTGATTTGACGAATCTAATTTAATTAAATTTGTAAGTTGCTTTAATGAAGTTGAACTTGAGAAATTGATTTAATGAAATGTAAATTTAATAGAAATTATTTTGAATGATAAATTAATTTAATGAATATTAAATGAAATCGATCAATGAATTTAAATTGGGTTGAATGTTAAATAAATTAATTTAAATGATTTCGGAATGAAATTTATATACGAACTTGAATCAATATTTGTTTTGTTTAAATAAAAGTTGAAATCGAATTATAAGATTTTAAAATGGTAATTTGGAAGTTTTGAAACGTAAATTTTGGAAATTGATTTAGAAGACAAACGAAATGTTGATTTACGAATTGAAATTGAAATGGTTTTGGTTTGAAATATATTAAACGAACAATTGGTGTAATAATTACGAAAGTAATTAAAGAAACCGGAATCGGTTATGGACATACTCTCTGTCTAAACCGAAAACCACTTTAATAACTATACGCGGAGTTGTGATCCAGAATGAAGTGGTTGGAATGATGTACGTGATGACTGAAGAAAGAGAACGATAATGGATAGCCTTGACACTTGTGTCAAATTGGAAATGATTAAAATCAGGTGCCGTGCCGGGCCAAATGGGGTTAGCCACCTCGAGCGAGCACACTTCTTCGTAACTACTACTCATTACTTGTGATTTATTGGTGCACCCTCGGAATTTCAGGAGTGTTGTTTCGCGGTGTTGCGATTGTTGCGGCAATGCGTTCTCACCAGTCCGGATCAGGCAAACGGTAGTTTCACTACCTTGGGTATTGCTTCATGTGCCTTGTCATACTTGTATCCCTATATACGCGACCACTATGAATTTGTTTTGTGTTATACCTATGGAGTACTCCGTGATAGCCCACTAGTTTACGGTGGAGTTGACAGTGCTGTATAGACTATGACATCTATATAAAACGTGTTAAGGGGGATAACGGTAACGCCTTAACACTATTTTGATACTTTATATTACTGATAGACATTATCTATTTAGCGTACACTACTACATAGTAGATAGTTTAACGGATCCTTAAAGGATGGTTATTCCAACGTCCTTTGAGTTACCTGTATTTCAATTGTTATTTCACTTGAGTTGCATTTATTGATATAAGAATGTTAATCCCGACTCGAGTGTTTTGTATTTTCTTTACGCTCGGGTCAGACTGAGTGGTTCAGATTTCGAGACACACCTTTGGAGTTGGAGCTTTGCTTGAAGATCCAGCCGTCTATTCTGCTTTCAGTATTCGATGATTCCAGTGATGTATTTTGATTTGTATTTGATGTATCGTGTTACTCTTCTGCCGTAAACTCTGATGTATCTTATATATTTTTATAGTAGCTTCATGAACTACTATCTCTTTTACTTCCGCTGCATATTATTACTCTGTGTCTGTGATTCTGTGATTATTTATTTACTGTATATCTGAGTTTTGTCAAAATTTAAATTAAAAATTCGGTATTTTGAATTATTCAAGTCCGACATGTGTGGATGCGAATAGTCCAAAATAGCGGGTCATTACAGTTGGTATCAGAGCTTTGGTAGCTCTAGGCAAAACTTAGTATATATGGTAAATGTATTTATAGAATCACTCTCATTCGAGTTTCAATCTCTTCCTTTTGACTCAATTCCTTTAAATTTTGGAACGTTCCCTCGGTTCCGAAATTCATTTGTATCCCTCACTATCCATCTTCTTTCAATACTGGAGCATCCTATAACACCACTTCGAACGATCTTTATAATGAATCGGCAGTCTCGCCAAAATTCGAATTATTTGTAAATGGGTGAAACTCTTTACATTAGGCATTGATTTACCGGAGATTTCAGTATCGTCGGTTTATGATGCTATCTATCTCCTACTATACCTGAATTCTATTTCTTGAGATCGAATGTTGATTTACCTCGGAATTCTGCATCGATCTTATTCTTGAAGTCACAGTCGACCCGGTTAAGGTTGTCCGTAAATTTAATAAGCCTATCCATCTCCCGATTCTGTTCATCGAATCATCTTATCTTTTCTTTCGAGCTTATATTCGAATCAAAATTCTCTCTGATTTGATTTCCATAAAATTTGAATCTCTATACTTATTTTGAAATCAATTATTGTATCGTCGAGCGAGGAAGGTATTGTAAATTTATATTTAAAATGTTGTATATATATTGTGTTGTTTGAGTGTTGATGTTGATTTGGATTTCCGACCGATTCGTTTGATCAACGCTATCGATAAGATTTCCAAAACACTTGAACGGAGCAAACTGACACAATAGTATTAACAAATTTGGTAAATAAAATAGTTTTGTATGATTATATTTTATATAAGTCTAAAATTTTATGAAATTAAATGATAATGAATCTGTTGTTCGAAATGTCAAAATTTAAATTTTCATTTATTGTTTTATAAATCATTGACTATTTCATAATAAAAATAAATGAATTATAAATTTGGTTATAATTTAATTCGGAATTTGAAATGTATTTAAATCTAGAATTTAAGAATTTAAGCTCCGGTAATTTCAAACTTTGGGTTTAAACTTTAAAAGGCATATTATATAAAGTAATTTCAAATAGAAACCATTTTCAAAGAATTTTAGATGTTTAAATCAGTGCCCTTCTTTTTGTCGCTGGAAAATAATTTCGATGATGACGGCCGCATCATCGACGTTCATTTTCGAGTTTCGAAGTGGAGAGACTATTCTGTAAGCTTTGCTACGGTTTGTTTTTAAAATTAATTGATTTGAATTTCTTAAACTATGATTTGATTTGTAATATATTTTGATATGATTTAAATCTGATTTGATATATTATATATATTTATTTATCTCTTAATAAATTTGAAGCTACTCGGAAAATTTAAGTCTTAAATTTATGTTAAGAGATAATTTCAATTATAAAATGAAATCAAATTGTGAATAAACATTTAAGCCTGAATAATTAAATTAGAAAATTTTACTTGTATAATACTCAATTGCATTATATATAACTTATCTAAGTTTTCGAAAGTTAATTATGTAATTGAATATTATACAATATAAATGATATCAAAGGAATTTAAATAAAATTGCATAATTATAACGAGGGTAAATATACTTAATATATTTGTGGCAGGATATATTAAGTAGAATAAATTTAATAATAATTTGGAATAAAAAAAATTGTTGAATAAGTATAATTTTAATAAATGACTATTCAAATTTATGATCTTTGAATTTGTTAAATTCAGAAAATTGGATTGTGTACAATACAAATGTCTTTATAAATAAAAATTTTTGAGGGCGTATAATAAATGCTATACACTTAAAATTTTAAGTTATAAAAAATGATAATGGAGATAAATAGAATAATAAGTTAATTGAATAATAGATGTAATTAAAGGAAAATTTTGTTTTGAAAGTTAATAAATTGAAATTAAATCAATTTAATGAGGTATTAATTAAATTTAAATTGAATTTCATTGGAGAGAAACCTTTTGTATCTAACATCAATAAATGTGAAATCAAGACAATTTGATGGAAGCCTTGATTTAAAAACAAATTGTTGAATATAAATTAATTTAAATTGGAATTTATATGGTTTAAATTAATTGTTTATTATGAAATTCAAAGTCTATTTCTTTTGGTTGTTTCTATTCTCCTACCTACTTCCTTTTCGAGGACGAAAAGTTTTGAGTGGGGGAGAGTGTAACAAGCCGGATATTTTAAAGATTTTATTTAATTTAATTAACCATTTTTGTGTGAAAACTAAAAATAATATAAACGATAAAATTTTGAAATATAAATTTGATATTTGGAATGCCTATAGTTAAACATAGCAACCGGTAAATTTTCGTCCGAAAATATGAAAGTTTATTTCGTAGGTAAATTTACTTCAATTTAATCAGTTAAAAAGCGATGAAAATAAAACGTTTTCAAAACCAAAATAATTTTACAAAGAAAAATTCTAAACCATCCTCTGAGCAAGATGTCAGTTTGTCGTTTTTCCAAATTCGGACATCTTTGGCTCCGTCGATCTTATTTTTCTACGTTTTTCATGCATTTTCCGCTATTATAAAATTTGAATTTTTATAATTCGATTGTGTCACTGATAATTTTATACCGTTTTGATCATATCGCCACACTGATCTCCACAGTATAATCGATTCTGTGTTTTGATATCCGGTGCACGGCGGAATCTATAAAAAGGATAACCGTATCGGTTCTGTATTTTCGTCTATTCAAGTTTTGTGACCTTTCAACTATACGTTGAGAAACGAACAGCCATTAACTTTATTTTCTGAATTCGATGCCTAGCCTTAACTATTCTTGCCCTTACATTTTTCTTGTTTTCGTTTCCGAGATTAGTTCGCTCACTCAAAAAAAAATGTTGTTCTACTTCTTCTCACAAATAAAAAATAACAGAAAGGTAAGCTTCATTTTGGTTCCTGAAGAATGCATGCTCCTCTTACTTCTGCCGAAACAAACCCATCACCCATTCCTTCCCCTTCGCCTCCATAGCTCCTAAGCCGAAGCCAATATCCATCAACCGACACATGCACAGCTCACCTCCTCAAACCCTGGCTCCACCTTCCACTTGCCTGACTCCATGCGCACTGTCCCATCCTCCTCCTCTCCTCTCATCCATCGGCCTCCGCCCTCCATCGTGCTCAGCACATTCTCCGCAACTGATGCAAGTACCGCCACCCATCGCCTGAATTCGTTTCCCCTCACCACCTTCCTCATGCCACACGTGGCAGCCGCCTGACCGAAGTCTTCCCCTCGGCAACCGGGTTTTTTACTCTCCTTGCTTTCACTGATGACGGGTATATATCTTTTTGTACAAGTTATTAAAACTTGCATACAGATCTGTTCGTTTAAGTGAAAGTTTTATATGTATTTTGAAGCCTGCAACATTATTTTTAGATATATATACACTATTTGATATTTTATATGTTAGTTACATGTACAGTTAGAAGTATAAAAGTTATTAACATTGTGTTACATATATATGAAGTCTGAATATATATCGAAGTTACAGATGAAGGTTTATAATGGTTTCAGTTTGACTTTAAATTTGTGTATGAGTTTTAGGATATATAGATCATATACTCTGTAGAGGTTATATTGAAAAATATATTTACACTGTGTTTTTTTATTTTTAGTTATATAAATATTTTAAAACTTGTATTATAGGAATAAGATTCATATATTGGTAAGTTTGTTTAAAATCTTATAGTATGTTAATCTGCATATTTTATTTTGCATCCACTTGGTTTACATATTAATTTTGTTACAGTTTGACATGCATAGTTTTCTAGATATATTTAGCTGGAGTGTTATATATTTAATACTATATATATACAAATTTTAAGTATATTCATTTTAGCAAGTTATGTTTTATATATGTATATATCGTATATAAGACGTGCGTTAGTTTTATGAATTGTTATATGTTTTTTTTCAGTCAGAGAGCTTATATATATGTATGTCTGTTATGACTATAATATAGTAGTACATAGTTATATTTGCTGAAACCTCACATATATAGATTTTAAAATTCGAAGTTTTTATTTTATATGTATATACAACGTAGATTCTATGCAAAGCATGTCGATATATTTATATTTGTATATGGCATGTTATGTTTGTTTTATATATTGATATATATGCATTAAGTTGTTTATAAAGTTTATATATTGAAACTGTTGTTTACGTCTATACAAGTTTATTTTATACATACGTATTCATAGATAAATGTGATTTTATTCAGGGTGCATATGTATATAAGCTGCTTGGCTTTGTCTTGAAAATGCAGTATTGTTTATATTAGTTTGTATATACGGTTATGTATATATATAAATTGTTACATACTTGCATATATACGTTAATATTTTGACAGTTATTTATGCGAACGTCTGTTAGTTTATATGAATATTGTAAAGGTTTACCTATTGCTTTATACACGGTTTTCGAATATAAAACTGTTTAAGTGGGTTTTTTTGTAATATATATTATATGTATAAAGAGCTTTTTATTTTCAAACCTTTATTTTGAAGATGTCATATAGGTAAGTATTGATTTTTAATAGAATATATATATATATATATATATATATCGCGTAAATATAAATTATTGATTTTAATAAACTTATGATAATATAATATAATATATTTCATTTCAGTCTATATCAAGAAAATTCTGATTTATTTCATCGATTCATATTTATCAGCTTCATTCGTCGATTCAATCCTGCCTTGTTTGATATTGCGTGCTTGGATTCGTAACTCATTTCATTGTCTTTTCTTCTCTAGCCTTGAAAGGTGAGCAATCACTCACGATTAATATTCTTTTATTTATTAAATTTGATTTCAATTGAAACGACAATTGAAATATGCTACTGTTAGTTATTTACACTGTTTTATATGTTCACCTGCGACATCTGACACCATTATCTGTTAATTATACGATGATAATCCAGTTTGGTTGATGATTGATTGATTGATTGTTGTTTATATTGGATGTAAATTGAAATGTATAAAGTGATAAATATTATGCAATTGAATTTGACATAGGATAGTTAAAATTTGAATCGACATATACGTTGAATTTGATTAGTTAAATATGACCCCTTTTTATTGTTAAATTAATTGACATGCAGAATAGTGATAATTACACTTTGAACCATTGAACGTATATTGGATTAATTGTTGTAGTGTAAAATTGAAATCGAATGACAAGTGAAGAACCGTATGAATAATTAGTATAATAATCTTTAATCTACATGAAATGATAATGTAGATTCTAGAAATAATTATATTAATTCGCACAAAGAACAATGTAAATAATATGATTATTTCGGGATTATTGAATTAATTATCGGATTGTTATTGATTGTTGTTATTGCTTGTTTATTTACTTTGACACCATCCCAGTTATCACACTGCAAGTTCCCTTTATTATGCTTGATCTTGAATTGAAATTGGAATCGGGTTGAAATGATATATACCCAAAAGAATTTGACCCAGGACGGAGAATTAAATAAAATTCGATTGGTCAATAAATTGTTTTAAAAATAAAATAATGATTTTATTCGAGCAAAGAATAAGTTTTGAAACGAAGTTGGAATTTGAATTTTTAAAAAGGAAAATGTAAAGATTGAAATCTGAAACAAATTTTAACGTAGTAATTGATAAAAGAATGTTGTTTGAAATTTAATTATTTAATAATTAAATTTGGAATTATTAGTAAATAATTTGGAATTAGTAATAATTGAGTTTTGAAATTATTAAGTTTGAAATCATTTAATAATCAAATTTGAAATTATAATTAAGTTTGGAATTATAATTAAGTTTGAAATTATTAAGTTGAATTTATAATTAAGTTGAAATGATTTGATAATTAAGTTTGAATTCATAATTAAGTGGAAATGATTTAGTAATTATGTTTGAATTTATAATCAAGTTTGTAATTATTAAATTTTGAAATTATTAATAATTAAGATTGAAATTATTTAATAATTGAACAAGATTTAATTATTTGATAATTGAATAAAAATTGAATTCTTTGATAAGAGAAATTGAACCTTTGAATAAGTGGATTTGAACTTCGTTAATAAATGAAATTGAGTTTCTTTATTTATTAATTAAGTTTTGGAAAATTATTTAAGTAAGTTATTAAGTGAAATTGAACTTCTTGAATATGTGAAATTTAGTCCTTTATTAATTGAGTTTTGAAATTTGAAACTAAGTAAATAAATAGTTGAAGTTGAATTTCTTTAACAAGAAATAAATTGCGATTTATTGAAATTAATGTAAGACTCGGAATTTAAGAATTTGATTTGACGAATCTAATTCAATTAAATTTGTAAGTTGATTTAATGAAGTTGAACTTGAGAAATTGATTTAATGAAATGTAAATTTAATAGAAATTACTTTGAATGATAAATTAATTTAATGAATATTAAATGAAATCGATCAATGAATTTAAATTGGGTTGAATGTTAAATAAATTAATTTAAATGATTTCGGAATGAAATTTATATACGAACTTGAATCAATATTTGTTTTGTTTAAATAAAAGTTGAAATCGAATTATAAGATTTTGAAATGGTAATTTGGAAGTTTTGAAACGTAAATTTTGGAAATTGATTTAGAAGACAAACGAAATGTTGATTTACGAATTGAAATTGAAATTGAAATGGTTTTGGTTTGAAATATATTAAACGACCAATCGGTGTAATAATTACGAAAGTTATTAAAGAAACCGGAATTGGTTATGGACATACTCTCTGTCTAAACCGAAAACCACTTTAATAACTATACGCGGAGTTGTGATCCAGAATGAAGTGGTTGGAATGATGTACGTGATGACTGAAGAAAGAGAACGATGATGGATAGCCTTGACACTTGTGTCAAATTGGAAATGACAAAAATCAGGTGCCGTGCCGGGCCAAATGGGGTTAGCCACCTCGAGCGAGCATACTTCTTCGTAACTACTACTCATTACTTGTGATTGATTGGTGCACCCTCGGAATTTCAGGAGTGTTGTTTCGCGGTGTTGCGATCGTTGCGGCGATGCGTTCTCACAAGTCCGGATCAGGCAAACGGTAGTTTCACTACCTTGGGTATTGCCTCATGTGCCTTGTCATACTTGTATCCCCATATACACGACCACTATGAATTTGTTTTGTATTATACCTATGGAGTACTCCCTGATAGCCCACTAGTTTACGGTGGAGTTGACAGTGCTGTATAGACTGTGACATCTATATAAAATGTGTTAAGGGGGATAACGGTAACGCCTTAACACTATTTTGATACTTTATATTACTTATAGACATTATCTATTTAGCATACACTACTACATAGTATATAGTTTAACGGATCCTTAAAGGATGGTTATTCCAACGTCCTTTGAGTTACCTGTATTTCAATTGTTATTTCACTTGAGTTGGATTTATTGATATAAGAATGTTAATCCCGACTCGAGTGTTTTGTATTTTCTTTACGCTCGGGTCAGACTGAGTGGTTCAGATTTCGAGACTCACCTTTGGAGTTGAAGCTTTGCTTGAAGATTCAGCCATCTATTCTGCTTTCAGTATTCGATGATTTCAGTGATGTATTTTGATTTGTATTTGATGTATCGTGTTACTCTTTTGCTGTAAACTCTGATGTATCTTATATATTTATATAGTAGCTTCATGAACTACTATCTCTTTTACTTCCGCTACACATTATTACTCCGTGTCTGTGATTCTGTGATTATTTATTTACTGTATATCTGAGTTTTGTCAAAATTTAAATTAACAATTCGGTATTTTGAATTATTCAAGTCCGACATGTGCGGATGCGAATAGTCCAAAATAGCGGGTCGTTGCAGGTTTTTACCTTATGATAACTAAAACACTTTTATATCAAAACACTTGATATTATTTCTAATGACATCTCTTTGAAAATATTTGCAAATAAACTTATTAATCTTAGCCGAAATTGTTACATTGATTAAATTCCAGCATAATAGGTTTACAATCAAGTCCGTAGGTTCTTATTGGAGAATAGATTTACATACAAATGACCAGGCACAGGATCTACCTTCCGAAATGGGTACACCTCTGGATGGATGTCCCGAGGCATAGAACATCTGCCCTCTTCCAACACAAGACCGGCCTACCTCTTTAACTAGATAGTACGGAATATGTCATCCCCCGGTCGTTACCGACCTTTAACCGAGCGCTCGTTTTTCATACATCACATAAATTAACATCCCGAACGTCATAGAGGGAAGAAATATATCTAGAAGGGGATGATCATACCCTACTTGGAAATGACCCACTTAGCCCTGCTGCATCTAATCCTGTTTCGGTCATTTCCGGTTTGATGAGGCTTGAGGCTAACGATTACCTTTTCACAAAGCAGATATCACATCTTTGAATGTCATATTGTCATTTCCATTTAACAACTAATTGCCTTCCACAAAAATACAACCCTTGAGCTCCTAAGTCTCAAGGAGGGTGTTAAGCTAAGAGAAGTTGCCTTCTCCGCCACCACTGATGTACGTTTGTAAAGTCCAATGTACGTAATCGTTAGAAAAGCAATATCAGACAAACATCCATATAAGTTGTCCAGGAACAGGACAAACCGAAGGCACTTTCCTCGGCCATTATTAGGCGAGAAGCCCTTGCAATCCGTAAAATCTCCATCACGAGGAGACCATTGCTATATATAACTCTATAATGGGTGCGACCCCGAGCAAATCAAGAAGCAGTCCTCACGCTATGAAGATCCACGGTCTTCAATAATCATCGTCTTCAACATGTCTTCACGTTCGAACGTGTACATTAGTTCGAAGTGGTTTTCGGATAGGAATTAACCAAATCCGACTCCGGTTCCTTCGAAATCCAATCATCGATAAAATAGTGAATATGAGTACATAGGATTTATTAAGTCTCTTTTCACTTTAATTCTTTTCGGATGATTTTGAATTCTCTTTCTTTTAACTTAGGATGATTCTAAGTAATTCATTCTTTTACTTTGGAAAATATCTCAGATTTCCTTACTAGATTCTTGATCCAAACTTCTTAACTTTTAAGCGGGTCAAAAACAATGTTATTTAAGACATCGCTTACGATAAACCTTAAGTCAATCTTAACAAAAACATTTTTGAGTAAATAGGATCATAGAAATTATTCATCTTGGAGATTGCTTAACTTTTGGTTAATACCAATCTTCTTTTATTTCGGAAAACTTACCAGAATCATTTTATTTAAGAGCATCCGAGCTTTCCCTTCGATCTGTTCCACCTCTCGCCTAAGAAAAGAAAACATAGGTCAGGTAAGTTCAGGGCACTGGTTGCTCCATCCCTAAACTTAGTTAAACACCTTGTTTTATCTTCCCAGATCTCATAGGCGGGACAAAGTACTAGTTGTTTCCGCATACTAAGATTTTCAACTTTATTTTGGAGTTGCTAACAAATATCCCAAATTATCTTTCAAAACGCTTAATTATCTTTTTTAAAACATTCACATTTTATTCTAGGAAACGTCGTTACATTTAAACTCATATTTCAAAAGTTATAGAATTCGCAACATTAAGTGCTACGGAAAGTGCTAAATAAGCTTATTTTGAATTAAACAACTTTTAAACATTCGATAATTCATATTTTCCAATCTCAATCTCTTTTAAATCATTTAAATAGATTTATCAAATTTATTCCATATTTTTCCATAATTAAAAACATCCATTTAAACAAATTTCCTGTTATGGTCACTAAACTGCACTAGTGCGATTTTTCTAGAAAATTGATTTGGACTTAATTCAAAATCTACTTATCGAAACTTTGATTTTCTTTCTTCGTTAGAAGATATGGATATAATAGTCCAAAATTTTCTTATCTCGAAGAATTCTGAGCTATATTCCACTCTATACACTTATTTGAGCTTTTCGGCGCGAAATCGCGAACTACCGTTGCGCAACGCGTCTAGTTTTAACTTATTTTTCAATATTTGAAATAATCAATTCAAATTTGGAATTCAACACTTATAAAATCATTAGAAACCATTTTAAATCAATATTTTCACTTTTTAAAGTATTCAAAATATATTTTCACTATTACCATATTATAATATTATTGTATTCCCATTATTTTAATATTAAATTTTAAATTTCAATTTCAATTCAATTTCAATTCTAATCTCAAATTAAACACATTTAAAACTTATATTTCAAATCTAATTTCAATTTAAACTTCAATTCATTCTCAAACTAAACTTTACTTTTTCAAATTCGATTTCAATTTCACTATTCATCTTAATTTCAATTTCTAATAAAGTATCATTTTCAAATCCGATTCACTTCAAATTTCAAATTCTCTTTTATTTTAACTTTATTTTCACTTCTAAATGAAAAGAGACTTATTTTTCCACAATATCTCATATTACTAAAATATGTCTTTTTAAATAAAGCGATTACTTAATCAAAATGAACATATCCAATATTCATATTTATCACTAACATAACATCCATTCAACCAATCACATGCATATGATTTCAAATCTAACATTCACTATTAATATCATAACAGGATATATTATCACAATTCACTTAATTTACTAACTATCAAACCATCCATATTAATAATCAATTTGGTATAAACATTCATATGTCTTAAGGGTGTATATATGATTTATAATATAATCAAAATATAAATTCAAAAGCAATGAGAATTTCTCAACATAAACCAAAGCGATTAACTTCCTACCAACATTCTAATCAACCAACACTTCACTAATTAATTCCTACTCCATTAAACACTAGCAAACAACACCCTCTCCCATCCAATAGCTTGGCCGAGGCTTGAGATAAAGGTTGGTCGAAAATATCGAGAAGAAGCGGTAGAGCTTTGAACTTGAATTCCCAAGATTTAGATCCAAAAAATAGGTCATCTTCTCTCTTGTTTTTGACTCTCTTACTCACAAAATTTGAAAAACTTATTAACTGAAAGTTGTTGCAAATTCTTTTCTATTAAATTTGAAAAAACGAATTATTCGAATCCAAGTTGTTTTGAGGGAGATATGTTCAAAATAAAAGAGCTATTTTCGGATTCACAAAAATAAAGCCCGAAAATACACTTCAAAGAATTGAGTTTCAGGTATAGCAAACCTCAAAAATGAAAAAAGTGATCAACATAAAAGTTGTAGCCACTGAAATTTTGTATTGTTTTAAAAAACAAATTTATAAATTTGGATCTGTTATGATCAAGTTATGATCAAAATAAAACGGCCTATTTTCTGGCTTAAAAACTGGGCCAGAAAATGCACTTGAAATAAGTGGAATTTTGACATAGTAAACTTTGGAATGAAACAAAGTGATAAACATAAAAGTTGTAGCCACTAGAAAAATAAATGATTTAAAAGAAGAATTTTGCATTTTGGTTCTGTATTGAAGAACTTATGACCGAAAGAAGAAGATGTAAAATATAGAGAAAAAAGGAGTCTGTTTTAAAGAAAATAAACATTGATTTCTTTTTAAAAAAAATTAAATATTTTGACATTATTTCTTTATAATATTTTTCTATGGCATGAAAGCCATAAGAGAGGAGAGGAAGAAGATGAAGAAGCTTGAGAAAAGAAGAAGAATAAATGTGAATGAAAGTGAAGAAGGGGGTGGATATTTATAGAAAAAGAAAGAAAATGATAATTTACCAAAATAACCTCTTACCAAATTACCAAACTAACCTTACTTCAACCTAAAGCAATCTCCACTTTTTCAAAACTTAACATCACCTTTTACATCCTTTCTTTATGTCTTAATCCCTTAAGAACTAAGCTAAGTAAAATAATAATTATGTTGCCTTTCGATGTGATATTGATTTGATGTTTACTTTTGACTTTTCTTACTTACTTTTGTTAATTCTTACTTACTTTTCTTAATGACTTCTAGAAGTTTTCTAACCTTGTTTAGTAAAAGTAAACTTGATTAGTTAATTAATTAATACTTACACTATTAGAATATATGTTCATATATAATAAAACAAAGGTGCGACGACGTTGCGACAACTTTTAATCGACAAAACGTCGTTTTCGACCAAATGTTTTACGGTCACATTTTGACGTTTTAGTTAAACTATTTATTTATGTAAACCAAATTTAAAAATGAACCCTTTACTTATTTAAATAAATTAAAACAAGTCTCTTTATGTTTTAAAATCGTATTTAATTAATATCAAAATCTCTAATTTTACAATGTATGGAAAATTGACAAAATATGACAAATTTTTGTTATTTTTATAAAACGATTATCAACAAATTTTTAAATCTTTTAACATACTTTTATTATCTTTATAAGATGTTTAAAATAAGATTTATCTTTTTAGACAAATACTAAAATCCATTTATTCAAGCCTTTATTTATTCTAAACAAAACTTAACTTTTATCGATTTGTTTCAAAATCCAAATTTATACTTTTTAATACATTAACTATAAGAATAGATAATTATTTTTATATATAACATATTTATTTTAGATTTAAACTCCTTTTAAATTTAAATCGAGCGAAATCTCTCATTTTCGAAGTAGTGAAATTACGGGTCGTTACACCAAAGCACTAGACAACTCAGACAAGCAAGAGATCATTTGCCATGAATATAATAAACCTAGCCTCATCAAGCCCAATTCTCCTCAGAATCGACACGGCCAAGAAAAGAAATCAAAAAGGAGAAGTTTTGAAGCTATGTGGAATAAGAGTGATGATGATAAAAGCACTAGCAGTGAGAGTGAAAGAGCATATCTGTGCCTTCGAGGCGATATAACTGATAGCGATGATGATGAGCCAAGCGAGGTATCAAAACTTACTCACTTAGAATTACATGTATATTTCCACGTAGTAAATGGATGTTTTGAAAGACCTAGGGAGAAATATGCTAAAATTGAATCACAAAGAGATACTTTGATAGATTTAAATATTGTCTATTGTTAAAAACTATTGAAGCAAGATCCCTAAGTATGATAAGTGTCCATCACTTGAAGAAGAGATTAAAAAATCAAAAATTAAAATTAAATCACTTGAAAATGAAATTCTGATTTTGAAAGAGAGTGAAAACACTAGAAGAGAAAATTCTATTAAAAAGTGCACTCAATTATTGAACGAAAATGAATCTCTCAAAACATATGTCCAACAATTGTCTACAACTTTGGAAAAATTTTCCAAAAGTGAAAAATCATTGAATATGCTATTAGAAAAACAAACTATTAATAATGTTAGACAAGGACTTAGGTATATTCAATCTGAACGTGCTAGAAATGTAATTAAACAAGTCAATTCTATTTGCACAATTTATAGAAAATTTGGACAAAATCAAAATAATTGTTGGTATAGGCCCAAACATGTGAAAACTATTTCAATTTGGGTTTCGAAAGGCACGAGCATAAAATCCCCCAAAATTAAACAAATCTGGATGCCGAAAGGAACATATATAAATAGTTTTGGGTCTCCACAAACTCATTTTTCAAAATCCGTTGCCACTAACAACCATGGACCTATAAAAACAAATAGATCACAAAAATCTTCTCTCGTGTAGGTATAGTGGTAGGCTAAGGAACAACAACAGTGTTATCTGGATCCTGGCAATTCTAGAAACACAACAGACAACAAATCAAAGTTCCTGAGCCTAGGATAAAGGTGGAAGAATCATAATGGGCAACAACGAAAAATTATCGGCAAAGCTAAAATAGGTAATAGTATATTTATCTTGAAATGTGATAATCCGTGCCATAATTTATTTAATTTAGCCAGTTATTGATGAAGAAATGAATGCTGATTTTGATGCTTACTGTGACGACTCGCCTTTCATCCCACAGAAAGACATATCATCAATAAGAAAGAAAGAGATAGAAAAGAGAAAAGATAGGAAAGAAAGAACTAAACAATATCAGAATCTTACAGTGGAACGAAAAACTATATAACATGACATAAGATATTACATGATAGTCATCATACATCAAAGTCATACAGCTTAGTACATAACACATTAGATAGTCATAAAGACCTGTCTATCATACAATTAAAACAAAATAGAGCTACTAACACATCGGAACCACAATATCTATATAAGCTAAAGCCTCCTGCTCCAAGTCTCCTCCAGAATTCGTCAAAGCTACCTGAATCCCTTGGCTACTCATAAAAATTTGAGTACCCAAGATTTTAAGAAAACAGAAAATAAACTCTGGGTCGGACATGGGTCTGGTGTGAGTAAACGGGTTAAAGTTGTTTAACTTTGAAAATCATTTGAAAACAAAAGTATCTCGTTAGACCACGCCACAAATAAACATGTTTGGTTTTTACCTTACGATAACTAAAACATTTGATAGGAAATCCAGTGATATTATAACAGTGTCTAGATTTTTCAAGTAAAACATAAAATAGCTGGAGTGCTTACATCTCATGTTCTAACATAGTTGGGCACAATCAAAACATACGACACTTATTGGAGAGTGGATTCCATACAATGGTAGGGCTACTGGGGTACCGTCCGTCATAGTACCTAGTCTAGATTAGAGTACCGAAGATCCACCCTGATCCCCTGCAACACAAGGCCGAAACTTACCCTTACTGGATAATCCCGAACAAGACAACCCCGAAGTTGGCGCGACCAACCGCCCACTAAGCCGAATAAAAGGGACCTCTAGACAGGGGAAAATCTCATCTTACTTGTGTGCTGCCCACTTAGCCTTGCTGCACCTCCCCTGTTTTAGCCATTCCCGGTTGATGAGGCTTGAGGCTACGATTACCTTTTTAAAACATAAATCTTGGAATGCTCACCGTCCTCCCATGACGATGTTCTGAAAGCATTCATCCATACAAGTCTGTTCCGGGTTCGAACGAAACCGAAGGCACTATCTCCATTATACTTGTTATGGAATCACCATCAGAATTAATAACAAATAGCCCTTGCACTCTGAATCTTCATCTCGACCGAAGGCACTATCCCCGTTATACTCGTTTTGGAATCACCCTCAGAGTTAACAAAAATAGACCTTCCACTTTGAATTCTTCATCTTGGTCTTTACTTGAGATTTCACAACCTATCGTTTAATTTGGATCGATGTGGTTTTCGAATATCCAATTTGGAATCCGATCTCAGTCTCATCAAATCCAAAACGCTGTCTTAATATCCACATTGTTTAAGTTTAAACAATTCAATTTATATTTCGAGTAACATATTTACACAGCAATTCAACACAGATAGATAATCTATATTATCATAGTTCAACCATAGCATTTCATATCACAGAACACCATATATCAGAGATATCAAACAATTAAGGCATTCGGTATAATTCAATCATCCATAAGAAAGATTAATAAGTTGTACAATTCCTAATTAATTTAATTTAATCTCCAAATAAATTAAGTTAATTCTTTTAATTCTTTTAAATCCTGCTTACTTCACATTAATTAATTAAAAACCACTATTATTTAATTAATGACATTAATTAGTCATCCTTTAACCATTCACATTAATTAATTAACCTTTAATTACTCAAACTAATTAATCATACCATAATTAATTACATTAATCAATGATCCTTAATTAATTACATTAATTAATTATCCTATAATCACTTACATAATTAATTATCTTTTAATTAATCACATTCATTAATTATCGTTAAAGTAATCACGTTAAGTAATTAACTAGCCTTTAATTACTTACATTAATTAACCTTTAATTATTTTCATTAAGTAATTAACTATCCTCTAATTACTTATACAAAGTTATTATACTTTATTAATTACACTAAGTAATTATACTTAATTAGTTACCGTAAGTGATTATCCTTAATTAATTAAACCAATTAATTATCTCAATTTAATTACATTAATTAACTATCCTTATTAATTAAGTAAATATACTTTAATTAATTTTATTAATAAGACCTTAATTAATTAAGTAAATATACTTTAATTAATTTTATTAATAAGACCTTAATTAATTAATTAAGATAAACCATTACCTTAATTAAACACTTACTTATCATTAAATTAGATGCTTGGAAACAATTCATACAAAAACATTTGAGAACTCTTTGATTTATTAAAGTTAAATACTCTTACTTTAATCACATCTTAATTACCTCATTAATCACATTTGAAAAACATTTAGAAATTAATTACATAATTAACCTACTATATAATTACTTTTAAACAAACAATTTTAAACATTTTAAATCTTTGAAAACTTGTTTAAAACTTTTTAATGCTTTGCTTTGGACACTTGGTTACATTACTTTTGAAAACTTATTTATTTTAATAAACTTTAGAAACTTGTTCACATCAGTATAGTTTAAACCTTGTTTTAATAAATTTCCTTTAAAACCTAGTTAATATATATTGAAAACTTGATTAACTAATTTTACCTTTGCTTTAAAACCCGGTCAAGTTTTCCTTTAAAAATCCGGACATGACTTTCTTTAGTTTTTTTTATAAAACTTGTACATTTTCTTGTTTTTAAAACAAGTTAAACTATAAAAGAAAACCCGAGCCTATCATCAGAAAACCCAACCAAAAACCCAAGCCACTCGCAAGCTACTCACGAACTCACTTATTTTGAGACAACCCCCACTCATCATCAAGCCTAACCCGAGCGAAAAGGTTCTTTCCTAAACATTTCAAACAACATCAGATACAAAAGTGCACGGGTGCACATGCACGTCGATCTGATCATCTCCGACACCTCGCCACGACACTCGCAAGTCGACAATGGGCCCCAAGAAAGCTATGACCATCCAGTTCCATCGATCTTGCCTGAAATCAAAATTGAGCCACTTCGACACAACCTGGAACCCAACCCACAGACCAACATCAGCTCGCTCCGATGATCCCTTCCATCGAAACCCACACTGCCTCGTCCAGAGTAGCATCACCACCCCACGCATCAATCCCCCCACATGCGATCGACCACGATGCACTCTTGACGACACAGGAACCTCAACAACCTCGTCGTCCAAAACAGCACCACACACCTTAATCTGCCCTCGTCCGGCTACCACAGCCACCTATAAATCCTCTAAGCATTTTCCTTTGACCATCGACACCTGAGCAACCTTCAGCCTCGAGTACGACGAACATCTCCTCGCCGTTCGTCGAAAATCGACGAATAACCCAAAACCGATCAACTCGAGATATCTACCTATTTACAATCTTAAAAATCTTGAACTGATTATCAAAATTCATAATTTTGCAATACGAACCGAATGGTAAAATCCAAACTTGATTTCCAAACATTCAAATTTTGACTTGTACTTGATTATTACTGTAATTTCCTAATCTTGAAATGATTACTAAATTTATATACTTGAAATTATTTTTAAAACTAATATTACATTGTTATAACCATTTTTTATTTATAAATCATAGCCTAAAATATGATTAATGAATTTTCTAACGAATTTGTCCCTGTAATATAAACAGAGGAGTGCACAGATACATATACATAAACACAGACATTGCGCAAGCATCTCATGTTCATATACATGTTCACATTTATATGCTCATACAACATTATTTACTACATTACTAATAAATTTCATCACATTCATCAAATTGTACTACCAGATTTAAGCCTTAAAAATTGTTTACTCACCTGATATGTAGAAACAGACAACAAGTTCTGTTTCTTTGATCTGAAACTGATGTTTTGAGATGATCTGAAGCTGATCCTTGAATTTGTTTGAGGTAATTTGAATCTTCTTGTTTGCTCATATTGAAAACTTGAGATAGTTGTTGTTATTGCAGGTTTGATTTTAGTTTTCTTTTTATTTTTGAAGAAGATGAAAGAAAAAGAAGGATGAGAAAAGAGAATGAATAAGCCTGCTTCTTCAATTCAATTTAATTCAATTTTAAGAGAACATACTTACCACTTGTTAATTTTCATGTTACTAAGTTTACACATGTATTTTGCATGTTATTATTTTCTTACAAATGTCTTAAACCCTTTATTAAATATTTTTTCTTAATTACTTATGTTATATAAATTATTTAATATGTTTATATATGTATGTTTTTAAATCTTTATATATTTACAAACTATACTTAGTTCGTGAGTATTTTAAAAAGAAAGAATATTAAACCTTTTATTAACCTTATTTAAATTTTAAACTTAAGTTATTATACTTTTAAATAAATGAATATTCATCTTATGTTTTAAATAACCTTTTTGAAAATTGTTATATTAAATTCAAACCATGTATAACTTTAAAGAAAGTATATAAAAGAAAAAGAAATGAACCTTATTTTAAACTTAAGCTATTTTACTTTTTAAACCAATAAATATTTAGTTTTAGTTTTTTTAAAAATGCACAATTTAATTTTAAATAACCTTTGAAAATCATTATATTAAATTTAAACCTAAAACTACATATTCACAATGTGTATATATATATACATTATAATTAGAAACAATTTTTATTAGCTTTGAAAAGATAAATATTGCCAACTCAAATTATTATAAATGAAGATTATCAAATTGCTATTGCCAAAATTCCAGGTCATCACATATACTTATTCAAAATTGTTGGCCAATTATATTCTTATGCCGAGAACACTTTAAAAATCTCTTGAGTTTTTGAACTACTTCATATAGATTAGTTTGGATTAATGATGGTGTCTTATTGGTTGATGATAATACATTTGGCTATTTTATGGCTGACTCTATATTCACAGTTTTTGTTTATTGGCACGGCTTCAATTAAAGTCCAAAAGAATTTCATTTAAAAGTTGTAAAAGGGATTTCAAGAAATTATTGCAACATCACGGTCTGGTCTATGACTTTCATCTAATGATAATTTTGAGTCAAAGGGAAATTCAGATGCAGATTACACTGGTAATCAAGTTGATAGAAAAATTACTGGTGGAACATGATTTATGTTGAGATATGTAGCAGTTGCATCATTTTTAAGGAAAATATCTGCATATTTTTCATTTGAAATAATTTTCAAATAGCAGACATTTTTCTAAAACCCCTTCCAGAAAATCATTTTGTTGACTTGTTTCAGATTAGTCATTTTAGAAAATTTGATGTATAATTATTTTTGGATTTGATTTTAAATGACTACATTGACTAATCTGACTCCCTAATGATTATCGAAAAGATAAATAGAGACTGAAAAAGGGATGAGTGTTGATATTAATCATATATTATAACTTGAGAAAGTATAAGTAGTAAATTTCTTTGGAAATTTAAACAATAGTTATAAAAAAAATTGCTGGTAAAAATTCCATGACCATCTCTAATTCTATCATATTTCTATCAACCATCACTCATCAAAATCAAATATAGGCTGTCAATATGTGGTATTTTAAACGAGAAATTATTCATTTTTTATTTCATTATATTTTTAACAAATAAAAACATCCAAAGTACTCACTCTCATTTTAAAGTCCTCACAGTTATGCATAGGTGAATTACTTGGAATTTTTTATTATGTGCTTCCTTGCTCATTTAAAAGTCCTCACTGTTATGCATGTATGGAACGCATGTCAAAATTGATTGATTAAATAGACAAGTTGATTATAATTCCAATTAAAAGTCCTTAAGGTTATGCGTGGCTAGAAGATACTTGAATTCATCTTTTCTATAAAATTTGGGAATACTACTAATCTCATTTAAAAGTCCTAACGGTTATGCATGGTTAGTAGATATTCAAATTCCTCATATAAATATACCACAAATAGACACAACTATATGGTTTTGTATACCGACATCATCCCTATCATTCTAAAGAGGTATATGCATCAAAATGAGTATTTATGGTTTTTGTTTGATTTTTTATTAAAATCATACTCGATTGAGTCTTAATGTTGTATTAATGTCGATCACTTAATTTCTATTTTTCTAACACTATTACTCTTTTGCTGATAACAAAAAGGGATAGAAAAGTTAAGATTTTGACAAATAAAGGTCAAATATTCTATTTTCTATTTTCTATTTGCATCTAAGTTCATTTACATATTTTTATTTATTTTCATGCATATATGAAGGGAGAGTTTTTGTTGTAGACAGGGAGCATTCAAATAGGGGGAGCAAATTGAATAACCAAATACATTTAATAAATTCAAAATCTTAAATATATGTTTGCTATCATCAAAAGGGGTAGATTGTTGAATATGCAAGTATATGATTTTTGTTCGATGATAATAAACATATATATACATATTCATTTAAATGTATTTGTTATTATACTATTTTATTTTCCACATACTTAATAAATATTTGCTGAATAAAATAAATAACACAGAATTTAAATTCAAATAGATATTTTATTCAAAAATATTAATTACAATTTTGAATAGTACAAATTTGTCCTCTCGCTATATATATAAAATTTCATTTACAATACATATTCAATTTATACAACTGTCCTCACTACATATCGCTCATTCACTCGTATCTTATCTACAACTCTATTCCAGATTTAATCCAGCATTTGAGCGATCTGCAAAATAAACACTGAAGCGGTAAAATTGAAAAAGAAATAAATTTGCAGTGTAAAATAAAATGTATTTTGAAAATATTATTTGCCTCAGTTATTTGAGTTGTTCGTCATCATATTTATTTTGAATTCATCATACACAAACAACGTGTGACATGTAGTGTATCATTGTACCTGCCACAAGGCCGTGCACACTAATATACACTTGATAAAAATGCAGAGACATGTGAGCATAAGGTCAAACCCAAATCAAAAGTCGGGTTCAACTCAAGTGAAATAAATACTAAGTCATGATATTGAGCACAAGGTCAAACCCGAGCTTTAAGCTTAATTCTACTCAAGTGCAATACAAAATATGGATCAAGATACATGCAACATAGCCTCGACCAAAAATTCGAATGTACACTTGAACCCAGACTGGTCAGAGAAACAATTAATCAAGTCAAGCTACAATATGAACCAATGGCCGGAATCAAACAAAAAAGTGCACCATAAATTGATACAAGACTTCAACGTATGACAGTGACCAATGCAATCAATTGAAACTATAAACCATATTCAGACACAAGTACAATGCAACAATACCAAAGTGAAGCCACCAATGGAACCTGACTCAAAGATACGCAACGTGACATGCACAGGTATGCAACAGAGAGATGCACAAAGTAATGTCAACATACACAGTGCAGAAGTGATGATCATCACAAAAAAGCAAACAGACCAAATAAAGCAGTGGACACAAAGGCTACAACATGATGCAGCAAATCTTACATAAAACAAGACTGCATCAAGAAGCTAAGACAAGACTTCGAGTCCAGTGGTGGACAGGGAAACCAAGTACAGAAGTGAATGACAACATGCAACATGTACAAAATGTCAACCAGAAGACATATTCAAGTGCATCGAACCACAACGCATCAGATGCCCAGACCGAACTACGTGCAATGCAATAGCAGTAAAAAAAAATGCAAACCAAGCCGGATTAAATAAAACAAAGGCTCGAAGCATCCATATGGTCAGGCAAAATAAAGACAACAATATCGAGTATGCTAAACCTCATATATACTATGCACATGTCTCAACTCAAATTCAAACAACATAAAGTATGAATGCATTGACCAGAGAACAACAATCATGAAGTCGAACAAAGCTTCATCAAGTATACGTGGTGAACATAACATAAACGAGTGAAACCAGAGACAATAGCATCAGGTTGAAAATACTACAGAGCATAACAAAGTCAAGTAGCAGTTTTGGATAAAGACAGAGAAGCCGAAGTCATAGCATAAAGATCGGAACCAAAAGTCAAGATTAAATGCCACAAAATCCAAGCCGTAAGAAAAGCCAAAGTCAAAGTCGTGATAACCAAGATAATCAAGCAAGCAAAAATATACAAATTGAACAAGTCAGAGAAATCTCCATATTCAATTAAAAATCAGAGGCCGAGCTTAAATTAATAGAAGAATTCAAAAAAATATACAAATGAATTTATAGGACTTATCCTATTTAACTGTTAACATCATCGGCAGATAGTTCATCGAGTTCAAGCAAGCTAGTCAGCAAAGCAAAAGGCATAAATCACATACCATTATAATCGAACTCGATCGAGAAGCAACAAAAGCTAAGCAACGAACAATCGATCAATAGAGCAATGCGAAAACATCATTTGATTGATCATAAATTCGGCAGCTTCTGATTTATCAAAAGCCCTAATTTTTGGGCAAAGAAAAAGAGGAATGAACACCATTTTTTTCACAAGGAAAGAGATACTAGGCCGAAGAAATAAAAAGGAGAAGAGGGACATTTTTTATCACCTAATTTACTTATTGGGGCGGCATCTTATAATTTCTTTGGGGCTTTAACTTTAAAAATAAGGGTTTTGATTTTTTAATTGTTTTTTAATTTGTATTTTCCTTTTTAAACTTTTGTAATTTCTAGTCGTGTGACTAAGGGACGAACAACGGTGGTGTAGTTCGAGAATTCACAATTTAGTGGCTGAATTGTGGCAGGGTTTTGAGCGTAGAGTTAGGTTAGTCAGTAGCGGGTGCCACGAGTTTACGTGTGTAAACGTTTGACTACTTAATTTCTAGTAGAAACCTTGGGGGCAGCACGTAGCAGGGTTTTGTCGAAGCTGGCTAATCTGTGTATTCTATTTTCTGCTTTTAATATTCTGCTATTATCTGTGCTGCTATGATTCTGCTATATCTGTGTTTCAATTATTTTATATAAACTTCCTCAATAATTTTTATAATTAATAGTATCATCCTATTCACCCCCCTCTAGGGTGAAATCCTTCCTACAATTGTTTTGTTAGAAACCATTTCTTGCCAATGACGGCAAGAGCATTGATAGTTAAAATTCATAGAGGTATTGTTGTTAATGGTGAATATTACATATATGGGCTAGAGACAATATCATCCTTTATTTAACACTATTTTGTAGCCCGATATCAACCATGAGTTTCTATTTAAATGTACAAATGGTGCTAAATAAAGGGTGTTATTCATCATAGCTCTATATACAAACACTATCAATACTTGTAATACAATTTTTGTCACAGTTTTTTGATGTAGACTTAAACTAATAAAAATGCCCCATCATTTTATATATGATGTCATGAGTTCAAATCTCCCACTTGACAATATCCCTTTATATTTTTTATGAGGTCCCAGATTTTGAATTTTGGCAACAATATATGGAGAATTGAAGTGGTTGGAAGTAGCTAGGTGATGGAGAAGACGGTTCGCAAATCGAAACTCGAAGGAGGAAGATATGGCGATGAAGGTGGAGTGTTGTGGTCAACATTATGTGACGGACGTCTGCCATAAAGTGACGGACGTATGTGAAAGCAGAATTTGAAATCCGAGGCTTGAGATAGTCATATGTGGTTTCATGAAATGCTTTCCTGAAACTTACGACAAACCTCTGTGACGACTTTCAGCCTATTTCCGGCTCGGTTAGTTTGGTAATGATTTGTGAAGGTTCAAGGAGCATTTCAGGAATATGCCAAGGAAAGATCTCCCCTTGTATATGCTATTTTCAGATTTAGAGAGTGGTGAGACTGCAAGATTTTAATCAAGGTTTATCCTCCATTACGTAAGGTTTAACAAAACCTAGTTTTATTTTCAATTCTTCCTCTACAAATCTATTCTATTTGAATATTGATTATTGTAATCAATCTCTTCAACCCTTCTCATTGGTATTAATAAAGGCTCTCTCTCAAAGTGGATGTACACTAACGAGACATAAATTAGTGTAATTTGTGTTATCGTTATTGCTTTGTTTTTCTATTGCTTGATTTGGTGATCGCAATTAGTTTTGGATTGGATTAAGATAGTGATTGGTTGTTTCTTACTACGATCTCATTTTTTGCTTTGCTTTGGGGTTTTGATTTGAGTGGTCTCAGATTAGAATTCCCATAACACCATGTTCAAATCCCTCTAATAAAAATATATGTTTTTATTCTTATAATATCACGAGTAAAAAATTATTTTTTTAAGTGTTTTTAGTTTATTTATATTATAATCCTAGTACAAAAAATAATCTTAGCATCATAAAATATTTCTTTCTGAATATACACTCTTTACCCTTTTTTTTACATATTTGTATATGATATTTTATTTTTTTAACTCTCTACCTTCATCTTATACGAAAAATATTTTTTTTAAATGTATTCTTCCTGGTTTTCTTTTATACAGATAAATAATATTTTATTTATTTCAATTAACATCTTCATAAACAATATTTTTCTCATTAGAAACCATTCACGTTTAATTAATCTTTTAGGATTTTAGTTCTTGAAGTATACTTTTAAAATTTTAATATCACATGTAGGTTACTTGAACTTAAACTTTTTAAAATCATTAACTTGAATAATTTTTTAGGTTACTTTTGTTAGAAATTTTTGAAAGTTTCTAATATTCAGGTCAGTCAATAACTACTATTGTTTAGGAGCTACGTCATCATTTGACATTTTCTTTAGATAATTTTCACGATCTTAAATATGTTTAAAGATGTGGAGCTGTACATTTGCTTTTATTTTTGTTGTTTTCTAATGCTTTATAAGCCAAGTTAATTTCAGCTAATAAAGCTTTACAAGCCTTTATTCTCTATAAATTGCGTGAGAGCTTCCACTTGAAGTTTATTCTAATTATTAACATTTGGCATTAGTGCCTCTTTTTGGTCCATGGTTCAAAATTTCGACGGAATTCCAGTTATTCCGGTGATTCTGTTCTGGTTCCGCTCATAACTGGAACGGAATCTGGTCAAAATTTCAAATTTTCTTTTCAAATATTGAAAAAAAAAGTTAAAAAATACAACAAACATATAGTAGTTAAAAAATGAAAAGAAATTTATCAGGATAATAAATAAATGGAGAAGAAATCATGTAGTTTTATAAAAATGTTATTATGCTTTTGTTAATTTACATCGAATCATAATAAAAAATTCAAAATTTCTGAAATTGATCAAAGCTTTAAAACCTCTAATAAACAATTTAGAATCATAAACAATGGTTTTTAATTAAAGTGTGTATTTTACATGTAATGTAAAAAATGTACTTTAAATTTATGACATTATTGGATATTTATTGACATATGTAGCAAAATTAAAGCAAAAGATGTACCGGAACTAGAAAACTGGAATTATAGCGGAACTTTCAGAATTTCCAAAATTAAACTGGAAATTTTAAAATTACCAATGACTAGAATGAAAATGGAAAAAGAATATAAACCTTAATTTTTTCTAACCATGAGAGACCAAAGGAAAAGAGAAAGCAAAAGAGGTGTCTGCAATAGAAGGAAAGTTTATGCAATCTTCCATTCCCAAAATTGATGGTTACTACGATCATTGGGTAATGATGATGGAAAATCTTCTTCAGACCAAGAGGTTATGGAACATGGTGGAAGGAGTCGCAGAGTAAAAGGAAGGATTCGAACCAACGAAGGCTTAGCGCAAGACGAGAGAGGGCCAAAGAGAAAAGTCACAAAGCCAAGAACTGTTGATCGCACAATACTAGAGACCGTAGTTAATAAGCAGGCTAAGAGTATACGTGGATTATGAAGTAGAAAAACCATGGAAATACGAGGGAGAAGAGGGCTCAACTACAAAGATTAAGGAGAGAATTTGAAGTGTTACACATGAGGGGAGGTGAAAAGTAGATGAGTATTTTGCTCGTACACTTACAATCGCCAACAAGATGAAGTCTCATGGAGAGAAAATGAAGGCAGCAGTGATAGTAGAGAAAATACTGAAGAGCATGACGAGCAGATTTGATTATGTTGTGTGCACAGTAGAGGAAAGCAATGACCTTGATATGCTGACAACAGATGAACAACAAAGCAACTTTTTGGTGCATGAGCAAAGGATGAATGGCCATCAAGACGAAGAGAAGGCGTTGAAGATTACGTTTGATGATAGATTTGAAGTAAAAGGCTTTGAGGTAAGAGGAAAGGGAAGAGGTACATTTAGAGAAAGAGGTAGAGGTCAAGGACGACAAATGTTGAAGAAAACATTAATCGAATGTTACAAATGCCTTAAGTTAGGGCATTTCCAATACGAATGTCCAGGCTAGAATAAATGAGTCAATTATGTCAAATTAGAAGAAGAGATGTTATTAATGTCATACGTGGAGCTTAACAATGCAAAGTGTGAAGATGTTTGGTTTCTTGATTCTGTGTGCTTTAGCCATATGTCCAGTAGCAAACAATAGTTTAGAAATATTGTTGAGGAGTTTAGACACTCTGTGAAGCTGGGAAATGACACAAGAATGGTTGTGATGGGAAGAGGAAATGTAAAGTTGAAAGTAGGAATAGTTCAAGTTGTATGTAATGTTTTCTATATTCTAAATTTGAAAAATAATATACTAAGCCTTGATCAGCTACAAGTGAAGGGCTAAGCTATCTTAATATAGGATGGAGCATGTAAAATGTATCACTCTAGAAGAGGGCTTATCATGGAGGCCCAAATTCTTACATTAGAATGTTCATTTTGTTGGCATCCGCAAGCATGCTAACTCCAGCTTGTCTCAAGGTATATATTGATGATGTTAGGGATCTTTGGCATCAATGTTATGACCACCTTAGTCACAAGAACCTAAAAGCATTGGAAAATAAAAAATTGGTTACATGTCTCTCAAAATTGAAAGCCTCCAGCAATCTATGTTCAAATGCGTATGGTAAGGAAGCAACATCGTGAAACCATCCCAAAAAGGAGTCCTTGGAGAGCTGCATGACAATTCCAACTTGTGCAGGATGATACTTATGGCATTATAACTCCAACTTCAAATGGAAACAAAAGATATTATCTTGACTTTTATTGATGATTTTAGTCGAAAATTTTGGGTATATTTCTTAGCTCAAAAATCCGAAGCATTTACTATGTTCAAATATTATTAAAAGTCTTGTAGAAAATGAAATTGGCTTGTCTTTGTGTATTTTGAGAACAGATTGAGGAGGTGAATTTACCTCGAAAAACTTCAATGAGTTTTGCAAGACTCATGGCATAAGACATCAGTTAACCGCATCATACACACCCCAACAGAAAGCAGTGGTGGAGCATAAAATCACACCATAATGAACAAGGTTTGGTGTGTTTTAGCCAACAAGCAATGCCAAAGACCTTCTAGCCCGAAGCAGTGAGATGGACAGTCCGTGTTCTTAATAGAAGCCCCACTGTAGCTATCAAAGACAAAACAACCGAAGCATGTTGGATTGGAGCTAACCAAATGTGGATGACTTCAGAGTATTTGGTTGCATAGGCAATGTTCGTATGTCGGATACAAAGAGAGCGAAGTTAGATGGTAAAAGTAACAAATGTGTGTTGTTTGGCATGAGTGAAGGATCAAAGGCTTACAAAGAGAGCAGTGTTGTTTTTGCTTTGAATTTGATAGTCTATATTGTTGACACCAAATAGGCTATGCTTAAACAATCACTAACACAAATGCCTTTTCATCAATATATGATTATGGCATAAGAAAGTGATTTGAAATTAAAATTTGATGGTCTATGTTTCTAATCAATAGTTAATAGGCCATACTTAAAATAGATTTCATTCTCATTTTCTTTATCAATTTTCATGAAAGTTAGTAAGTGTTTTAAGGGGTGTGTTATAATTTGATGGCTTATGTTGTCTAATCAATAGCTCAAATATGTCATACTTATAATAAACACATCAATTAAAACACTAATGACCATAAAAGAGAGATCATGATTTCATGTGTTGAACTACATGATCTAGAGAGTGGATTTATTCTCTAAATTATCATTTAACTCTCATATTTGCATTTCTTTTCTTTTTGTTAGTTAGTTCATATTCTCATTTTCTAGCTTAAAGACGCTCTCGACTTTGGTATAATTTGATTGAGTAGGAAATTTAAATCAACAATTCCCTGTGGATCGACCCGTATTCGCCGCGTGCTACATTCGTACACCGTACGCTTGCGGTTATTTTTAAATTTAATTTCGTTCTACGGTTTTCTAAACCGATAGAATTTCGTCGATGAACAAACCATTCAAAGGTTCAGAGTCAATAATTGAAGTTCAAGCCTGGCTACGCTCTTGTGAGCGCATTTTCAAGAGCATGAAATTGTCTGATGAGCGTAAGAGGCAAATGGCATTGTGGCAACTGCAGGGTGGTGCAGCAGCATGGTGGAATTCAACAATTGCAAATATTTCTGAGGATGACATTTCATGGGATAGATTTATGGAGTTGTTTGAAGAGAAGTTTATGCCAACGGCAGGAAGAACCCAATTGTATCAGGATTTTCTGTATTTAAAGCAGGGTAGTATGTCTATTTCGGAGTATGGAACCAGATTCAACGAACTCTCTTGTTATGGACCAGGACTCATCGATACTCCTCTTAAAAAGAGTGAGAAATTTGTCCAAGGATTGAGGCCTGAATTCCATGGAAAATTGACAGTGCTTTTGAAGGGATCTTTTGTTGATTTGATTGATATGGCATTGAGATATGAAAGTTTGATGAGTAAGAAGCCGGTGGCTCCAGTTGCGGCTTCAGATGGGAATTTCACTAATTCGAATAAGCGGAAGTTCGATCCCAAATGGAGAAAGCCGAATAAGAAGAAACCTGGGAATAACGACGGACCTCGCAAGTGCTACATTTGTCAACAGGAGGGACATTTGGCAAATAAATGTCCTAGAGAGGGATTCCAGCAGCAACCGCATCAGAGTGGCCCAGGATCAGCTATGGTACAGAGATCATTGTGCTTTAATTGTCATCAACCAGGACACATGATCAAGAATTGTCCGCTTCTGCAAAGGGCGCCTCAGAATAAAGTTTTTTCTTTGGAAGCAGGACCATCTTCTTCTTCGATGGGCAAAGGAGTATTAGAAGGTACTTTACTTTTAGATGGAAAATATATTAAATTTTTGTTTGATTCGGGTGCTTCCTTGAGTTTTATTTCTTTGGACTCTGTTGAAAAGTTCTCACTTACCCCTAGTTCTGTAGACAGTCCTATCTTGGTATCTAATCCTATAGGAGGGGTGACCAAATTAGACACTATCTGTAAGGACTTGAAGATTTCTTATCTATCTCACAGTTTTTCTTGTGAACCGTATGTATTGAATTTTAAGGTATTTGATCTTATTTTGGGAATGGATTGGCTAGATAAGTATAAGGCCATTTTGAATTGTGATGAAAGTTGGAAACTAGTCTGGGTAGAATTGCCAGAGTGTTGTGTGATAATTCTGGGATTCACTTGAGCAGTCTTTTGCATGGAATTGAGACTTCTGAAGAGAAGATTGAAGATAGTGATGTGGTACATGATTTTGCTGATGTATTTGAAGAAGTTAAGTATCTGCCACCACATCGAGAAATAGGGTTCCGTATTGATTTGATTCCAGGAGCTGTGCCGGTGATTCAGCCTAGTAGGAGAATGGCTCATAGGGAGAGAGAAAAGTTGATTAAGCAGACGCAGGATCTTTTAGAGAAGGGGTTGATAAGACCCAGTTTTTCTTGTTGGGGTTCGGCGGCAGTGTTTGTTACCAAATTGGATGGATCATTGAGGTTCTGTGTGGATTATAGAGAATTGAACAAAGTGACTATCCGTAATAAATATCCTCTTCCTCGCATCGATGATCTTTTTGACCAGTTGCGTGGTGCTTCTATCTTTTCTCAATTGGATCTAGCTTCAGGTTTTCATCAGTTGAGGGTAGCTGAAGACAGTATTCCCTTGACTGCATTTAGGGGACCGAATTGTTCTATGAGTGGTTGGTTATGCCGTTTGGATTAACCAACGCTCCTGCCTATTTCGTTGACCTCATGAACCGAGTCTTTAGGGATGTGTTGAATAAGTTCGTGCTGGTATTCATTGATGATATCTTGGTCTATTCCAAATCCGAAGAAGAGCACAGGGAGCATTTGAGGATTGTATTGGAGGCTCTGAGGAAGCATGTGTTGAAGGCGAAGTTTTCGAAGTGCCATTTTTGGAAATCTGAAGTAAAATTTTTAGGGCACATAGTTTCTGGTGAAGGCATTTCTGTAGACACAGCGAAAGTTGAGACTATTCTGGAATGGAAACAGTCAGAGACACCGACGGAAGTTCGCAGTTTTCTAGGATTGGCTGGCTAGTATAGGAAATTTATCAGGGATTATTCCAAGATTTCTTCGCATCTGACAAAGCTGACTAGGAAAGGAGCAAAATTCAAATGGACACCTCAGTGTGAAGAAGCTTTTCAGGAATTAAAGATAAGGTTAACTAGTGCACCAGTACTTACTATTCCGAATGGATAGAGAAAATTCGAGGTTTATACTGAAGCTTGTATGGTGGGTTTGGGAGCAGTTCTGATGCAGAACGGAAGGGTTATTGCGTATGTTAGTCAGCAGCTGAAGCCACATGAGAAAAACTACGCTACGCACGATCTTGAATTGCTAGCCATTGTTTTTTCTTTGAAAATTTGGAGACATTATCTTTTGGGAGAGAAATTCGAATTATTCACAGATCACAAACCGTTGAAATATCTATTCTCTCAAAAAGATCTTAATCAGAGACAGCAACGGTGGGTTGAATTTCTTGCATCCTATGATTTGGATATTCTGTACACTCCGAGGAAAGCGAATGTCGTAGCTGATGCTCTCAGTAGGAATGCAGTTCTATCTCTTCTGGAAGTGGTTCCATCTCTTATTGAAAGGATCTCAAGCAAGCAAGAATCTGATAAGAAGTTGAGGAGGATCATTAAGAGAGTCAGGAAAGGTCAGTGTCCCATTTTTGACATCGATGACCAAGGAACGTTAAGGATCAACGGAAGAATTTGTGTTCCGAATTTCAAGGAGTTGAAGCAGGAAGTCTTATCAGAGGGTCATCGCTCCAAATTGAATATTCATCCAGGAATTTCGAAGATGTATAAGGACATGAGGAGAGTGTTCTTGTGGCCGGGCATGAAGAAGGATATTGCTAGATTTGTGAACAGTTGTGCCATCTGCCAACAAGTTAAAGGTGATTAACAGAAATCTGCCGGATTATTGCAGCCTTTGGAAATTTCGAATTGGAAGTGGGAGATGATCTCGATGGATTTTATCGATGGTTTTCCTAGAACCAGGAAAGGGAATGATGGTATATGGGTTATTGTGGATCGTTTAACTAAGAGTGCCCATTTTATACCAGTTAAGGCAACCCGTACTGCAGTTTCTCTGGCGGAAATTTTCTTGAAGGAGATAGTTCGATCGCATGGTGTTCCAATCAGCATAGTAAGTGACCGTGATCCTATTTTCACTAGCAAATTCTTGGAAGCTCTGCAATCAGCAATGGGAACAAATTTGAGATTGAGTACAGCCTATCATCCTCAAACGGACGGACAGACGGAGAGGCTTAATTGTATTCTTGAGGATATGCTGCGGGCTTGTGTTTTAGATTTTGGAGGATCTTGGGAGGACCATCTTCATTTAGTGGAATTCTCTTATAATAACAGTTATCAAGCGAGTATTAAGATGGCTCCTTATGAAGCTTTATACGGAAGACCGTGTAGATCCCCAGCTTGTTGGATTGAATCGAAGGATCGTCTTGTACTCAGACCCGATCTTATTCGAGAAGCTTCTGCGAAGGTTGAGCTTATCAAGAAAAGGATGAAAGCTGCTCAAGATCGTCAGAAGAAATATGCTGATAGAAGACGAAGACCATTGGAATTTGAGATCGGAGACTTGGTTTTTGTTAAGGTTTCCCCAATTAAAGGTGCTATAAGATTCGGAAAGACGGGAAAATTTGCTCCGAGATACATTGGACCATTTCGAGTATTGGAAAGAATTGGAGCTGTAGCCTACAGGATTGAATTGCCAGAGCGGATGTCTGGGATTCATAATGTGTTTCATGTATCGCATTTGAGGAAATTTGTTCATGATCCATCACTGGTTGTAGAACCGGTAATTCAGGAAGATTTGGAAGTGGAAACCAATTTAACTGTGGTCAGAAATCCAGCTCGGATTGTGGATCAAGACGAGAAGAAACTCAGGAACAAAGGGGTGAAACTCGTCAAGGTGCAATGGAGTGAGGATCCCAGAGATTGTACCTGGGAAACTCTCGATAGTTTTAGGAATGCTTATCAGAATTTATGTTCGGATAACTAGTGATGTTTGTTAGAGTAGACTATTTGATTATGTTATTGTATGAATGATATGTATTTTTGGATTGTTAATATAAAAGCTTTTGAATTAACTGTTGTTTTACATTTCGGGGACGAAATTCTTTTAAGGGGGGAGGAATGTAACAACCCGGAATTTTTGACAGAATATTTTAATAAATATTTAATCTAATTTAAATTAAATACAAGTTTCTAAAATTATAAACTGATGAGATCTTAATTATTTACCAGTTATATATGTGACTGCAAAGAAAATTTTGGATTTGAAATTTTAAAATGTAATCTTTTAAAATTGTTTATAACAGAATCACTCTTATTCAATAAAATCAAAGACTCTATATTTTTATTTTTATTTGATAATATACATCTGAATAACATTGTAGTTTTTAAAATGATAAAGCTTAAAAATAAACAAGCAAAGTAATATTTAACATAAACATGGAAATCTAAAACATAAGTATAAAACAATATGAATGGTTATAAACATAAACATACAAATATAAATTATAACTTGAAATATAAAAAAATACAATTATATGTTATGAATCAATGTTTGATAATTAAACTACAAATAGGATAAATTTAGAAATCATAACCATAATAATTATACATGAACAATAAATAAAATAAAACTTATAAACTAACAATGACTATAATAAGTTTACTCAAATATATAAGGTAAGTACCTAAACATTAACCTGTAAAAACTCCTTTATACAATACAAATCTTGAAAAAAAAATTATAACAAAGATGCCATGTAAATTTTATATGCATAAGAAACAAAGTATTCACTTCAAAAATAAAACAATATCTTTATACCAAAGTACAAGGATCAGCAAACATTAATTAGATGTAAACTAAAATAAAGACAAACTGTTTACATTACTTTATAATATATACATAACCAATGCAAAAGGAGATAAGCTACTGACATATTGTAACGACCCAGAATTTTTGAACAATTTAATTTTAAAATATTTAATTAATTTTAAATATTTGAATGATGGTTTGACTTGAATTCCAAATTTTCAGAATAAAATTGGCAATTAAATTATAGAATTTAATCTATTGAAAGTTGAATATTAATTTAAATCTCCAATTTTAAGCTGATTAAAAATATTTCAAAGACTTGAAAAATTTATATTGATGATACTGAAGATAATAGAAGCGTCAGAATTTAATTTGAAAGTGATTTGATCAGTTTTGAAATTATATCGTTTGAATCGATATTTAAAATAGTCGTCCGAGGTACAGTCTCGGAATTCGACGAAACCAGTTCCATTGGGTCCGTAATATTTAATTATTACCGGATTTCAAATTTCATATTTTTCGGAGTTGATATGTAAGCACACGGTGAGTAAACGCATTGAAATTTAAGTCGAATTCAATTTAAATTTAAATTTAGTCAAACATCAGCCACGTTCCTCTACTAAAATTAAGCCTAAAATCACGGCTAAAATCGTGCCGAGCATGTTCGTTCAATCTTAAAATATCCCTTTTCAGATTCGAACGAAGAAAAAAAAATCAAAAGAAAATCTCGTTCCAAATTAAATAAAAATGGCCGAACTTAAACTCCTCTATCTCCACTACGTTACTCCCCTCCTTTCTAAAAGAACTGTCAACATTCGAAATCCCCCTTCTTGATCTTTCAGATCGAATCAATAAAAAAAAAGAGGCGAAGAGGAAGCGGTGCTCGACCACGCGCGTAGGCCAAGGTCGCGATGGTGGAGCACGAGTGGATTCGAGTGGGGCGTCGCAATTTGGTGCTCGCGTGGGGGCGTTCTGGTGGCGTGTGAGGAGGCGGCGTGAGTTAAAGAGCGTGCGCGGCAAGATTTGGATGGCGGCGGCGTAACCTGGCTTCGAGCGCAGGCGATGGGGAGGGGCAGCTCGCTATGTGGCTGCAGGCAAGAGTCGCGACTGCGACTCAGGGTGGATATTGGTTTCGATCTGTGTCAAGAAGGTGAGTGTTTTGTGTTGTTTATTTATTTAATTTATTTATATACATGTTAACAAATCTAAGATAGAAATAAATTTTTGTTTATAAATATTTACAGTAAGAGTATAAGTTGCTTTGTTTTTTGAAATTTAACTTAATAAGTATATAGATATGTAGATTGAATATATATAAGGTTAAAAAACAGAAACCTTTGGCCAGTGATATACTGGTGGCAGTAGGAAATAAGAAATTCTGTTTTTAAAATTTATGAATATATATATATATATAACCCACTGTTTAATTTTTCAACAATGAGCAAAACCATTTCTGTTTTAATCTTAAAAAAATTAATATATATAAATCAGATTTTGGAATTGGGAATTTTAAAATGGTTATGGAGTTTATGTAATTAAAATTAGATATTATATCTATATAGGTTAATTCTAGCATATATGTAGTTTCAAAGAAATTAAAAATAAGGTAAATATACGTAAACACATATTTAAACTTTATAGTTCATTTTGGAAAAAAAAAAGAAATGATAGATTATGGTGATTAAATTATTAATTAGCCTATTTAAGTACTTTTGTCTCTAAAATGTTTTATTTAAAAGGAATTAGATTGAATTAAATTACTGGTTAACTAAATATAATAAATGGAAAAAAAAATTGTTCGGTTAAGTCAAATATTAATAAACCGTATAAATATTTATACAAGGTCAATATTGTGGAGAAAATAAATCGAAATGGAAAATCTTAAGTAAAGTAATTCTTTAAAGAATTGGGAGTTTGAAAAGAAATTAGTTAAACCAAGATTATTAGTTTAAAATATAATTTTTGGTTAATTAAATTTATTAAAAAGATAAATTTATCAAAGGAGAAAATTGGTTTAAAAAGAATTATCAGCTAATCAAAAAAAAACTATTAAACGGAAATTAATTGTTCAGTTGATTTGAATATTAATGAATAGTGTAAATAATTTAAATAGGTATAAATCAAGAAATCGAGTCAAGATGGAAATGGATTGCAAATAAAAAGCTAAGGTGAGACCTTCTCACTCAAATTGAAAATTTGGATTGCAGTATTTGATTGCTGTTTGGTTGTGATATTAGATATAGTAGGATATATCTATATATAGCAATATATATATTGGCATATGTATATATTGGAGTTGTTGATTTCCCGCATTATATAGCGGATGAGACCCTATAGCGCCGCCTATTAAGCGGATAATATTTTATAAATCCCATATACCGCGATATCCCGTCTTGAAACGGGATTGGTATTGTGCTAACATGTGTGGATGCAGGGAAACAGGTTGGAGGGATCCAACTGGATTCCTCAATCGTATTTATTTATTTACATATAGTGTGATATTTGTTGATTATCATATGATGATATATGATGTTTGGATGCCGTGATTTATTATTTGGTGTGTTGCATCATCGGATCCATTTTTGAAGTTTAAAAATAACGATTTTGATTTTTAAGGGATTTTTAAAGTGATTTTCGAAATTATACGTTTATTAAATTTTCGAATTGATTCATTTTAAATAATTAAAACGTTATAAATTTTTATGTTATAAAAAATTAGGATTTTTGTGAAATATAACCAAAGCATGATTTTTGAAATAAATAGTTGATAAATTTATAAAATGGTTTAAATTGGGATTTTTGAATTATTATAAACGGTTTATATAAAGGATTTATAAAATTGATATTTTATAAGTTAAAGATATTGGAATTATAAAACGAGCTTTTATAAGTGTTAAATAAAAGTTGTACCTAGTTTTATAAGTAAATAAGAATTTTAGATTTATAAATAAAGGATGATATAAAAGCATGGATTTGTGAATAAATGGATTATAAGAAATTTACTTATAAGTTGGATTCGACATGTAAACGAAATATAAATAGAATTGGTTATTAAAGAAGATTTATAAATCGAAGTAGTTATGGAATTGAAATGGAATTTATAAACGTTGTTTTATAAATCCGTAATCAAATAAATTTGATAAGTAAACATAGAAATTTTTAAAGGAATTATATCCACGATTTTGGACTGTGGAAAATCCTTAAATTTAATATGTGAAAATGTTGAATTTGGATTAACGAAGTATGTTCATGATTTTGGATAATAAATAATATATTAAGGAAATGTTTTAGGGACAAAACGATATTTTAAATAGAATTAAAACGATTAGAGATGTTTTAAATGTATTAAGTATTGAAAACATAGATTTCAACATTCATTGTTGAAATAGGCGTTTTCAAGGAATTGAAGGAAATGGTGGACTATAACACTGTTGTTATAGTAAATGATTTCCGAAAGGAAATGTTTTTGTACAGTATTGGGATTTATATATCTATCCAAATTTCGAATCCCTATACTGGAGATTTTGGGTCGTCGTAACAATGTTTTACGCAACATTGGTTTGGACTCAAATAAAAGTGCGAAAGAAAATGTTTTTCTTAAAGAATAAAATGTATACTTAATATTGATTTAAGTATATCGAATATTTCCCAAATGTTGAAAAATAAATAGATTTGTGAATTACTTATTATTTAATAAGTAGGGAAATGTTTTCCAATATGGAATGAACGTTATGAGAATTATCTTTTTAAAGATAAAATTGAAAGTGAATATTTGAAATCGATTTGAAAATCGTATATTCACAGATATTTTGGAAATGTAAATTCAATATGGAATTTATAAATGAAATTGGGAAAATTGGTTTAAAAATAAATATCGATTTATTTTTGAAGTAGGGGAATTATATATATATATATATATATATATATATATATATTGTAAAGATATTTTTGGAAGATAAATAATTTGGAAAATTATTTGGAATCTGGTGATGTTGTGCATACCTATTGATAGTTAAATAACCGACTATCAATATTTACCTTTAAATAGGTATTTGTTGGGATTGCTTGAATTTGAATGTCACACTTATTTTTGAATAAGCGCTCACTATTCGGGTTAGCCGGGAAAGGACCTTGGGGTCGTATAACCCATTCCGAATATGTGATATGTCGTAATGGATTGCATTTGATGACCGGTGTTGAAGACCGGATAATTTTGAAAACGGAAAGATTACCGTTGAGTTGCTCTGCATCGGCTGATCTCCGATATAGAGGTTTTATCACCCTTAGTGACGGGAAGTCCGGACGTGATTAGAAATTATCCGAAATGCAAGGACTTCTTTGTAAGTGCTTTCGGTTCTGTTCGAGCCCGGAACAGACTTGTATGGATTGTATGTCTGACATTACAATTTGAGATATAAAGCTGATTTCTTTCAAATATATTTCTGTTGGTGGCGGAGAATTTATTCTCTTAGCTTAACACCCTTCTCTTAGACGTACGACCTCAGAGGTAATGTAGTTGAAGGTTATTAGTGATATACTCCCAATTTGGTAATGTGACATGTTGAGTGTTGTTGTGGGATGATCATTGTTTTATCATTTGTGATATGATCGTTTGTTTGATCATTTATCTTGGTGATAATTACTTTGATCATTTGTTGACCCAAAGCACAGCTTTTGATATAAAGCGTGGCTTTGTGGACGAGACTTCATCGTACCTCACACCCCGGAAATGGTCAAAACAGGAAGGATGCAATAAGGTTATTAGGTGTAGCGCCCTTTGGTGTATGTCATTCCTTCTGGATAGAGGTGGTATCATGGTATGGAGCCCAGATTCTTAACCTATGTTGTTGCTGCAAATTTATTGCTTTGTGGTTATTGGAAATCGAGGATCCTCGGATATAGATCGGTTATGATCGGGGGATGACATATTCGTGTTAGTAGTTACCCAGTTAGGGGTAACCCGGCCTTGTGTTGGCAGAGATCCGGTTTGGTTCTCGAGACGTCATTCCAGAGGCATTTCCATGTGGCAATGGGAAGTTCCTTGGCCTGACTATTTGTTGGAAATCCAAAGAAACAATACGATCTTGTACGGTTTTAATTGTATAACCTGCCATGGAATGTGGCGGTAACCTGCTATTGAACATGGTAGCTATGGTAGGCATAAGTGCGGAATGCCTATGCTGGCTAAGATTTATATCTTTACTTTCGAAATGATTTTTCCTACACTATGCACTAGTAATAATATCAAATGTTATTTTTAATGCGTATCAAGCATCTTTGACTATCATAAGGAGAAATCTCCTCCGATTTTGCGTTTGCATTGTGTGTGTGTGTGTGTGCGGGAGGCCTTATGGTAGTCTCATTTTCTAAAAAACATTGCGAAATCTATTTTAAAATTATCCTGTTCTTTGTTTTAAAAATAAACTGTTTTAGTTCTCACACCAGTCATATGACTGACTCGGAGTTTATTGTTTTCCTTCCTAAACTCTGGGTGCCAACCAATTTCCACACGGACAGTCAAGGGTAAGGTTTATCAGGATATTCTGGAATTCAGGAGTTGCTGGAGGCAAGTTGGAGGGCATGGCGTATTCACTAGTATATAGTATTTCTTTTCCGCTGTTTGTTGTTGTACACTCTGATGATGTAAATGTAATGCAATGTAATATGATGTAATGTAATAACTAATATAGTTCTTTGTTTAAAGATTATTCATTTATCTATTATATGTTTTTCCGCTGCGAATCGTGAGATTCTGATGTTATTCTGTTATTTCTTTCTGTTCTGTTCAATCTTTTTCTCTCTTCTTCTACCTCTTTCTTCTTCTTCAACCATATGGGTTCGTATTTCCGTTCATCTTGATTTAATAACTGGAGATTAGTGTCTATTCAGGAGTACGGATTTGCGGGTCTTTACATTTGGTATCAAAGCATATGGTTAAGCGACAACCATGGCTCTGTTGGGTGTTACTCATTAGAGATAGAGTCAGTGGTACTCAAGAATGAGTTTGAGTGTAATAATAGATATGAGCGCGTATTTGTTAGTGAATATGAAATTATTTTGTATTGTGTTGACTTATCGGTTGATTGTTTATAGATTCTCGTCGGTGCAGTCTAGCTAACTGTGTTGATAGGAGTTTCTAAACTCTCAAACAAGATAAGCCGACATGGTATTGTTTTTGAATCGGGTAAATGAAATAATTTTTGCCCAAAACTATTTTTGTATAGAAAAGAAATGATTTTCTATGAATTATTATAGTATATGGATGTTTGGATGTTTGGAAGTGATAATATTGAATTATTATCATTGTTATATGGAATTAAATAAGAAATAAAATGGTATAACCAAAGATTTGAAAATAAATTCATTTAACAAATGAAATTTATAAATATGAATTGAAAGTATAAGGAAATGAACTCATATATGAATAAAATTGTGAATATAAATGGTAAATGTAATTTATAATTGGAAATAGAATTCCAGGAAAATATTTGAAATAAAATTCATTAATGGAATAGAATTGATAAATGAAAACCAATCAAAGAAAATAAATTGGAAATTGTTTATAAGGAAGAAAGAAATAAAAGATAAACTTGAGTTTGAAGTGAAATAGCTTAAGTAAATATTGAATAAATACTCGACTTAAGAAAAAAAATCTTGTGAGTTAAGTGCAAATGAAGTGGAATTAAAATAAATTGAGTTGACATCAATTTAAACTAGTTATAAACTAGAATGGATATTCTATTAAGTGAATATCATTAAATTTGCATAGAAATAATTGTCGCTTGACACAAACGAAATTGTATAAAATTATATGAGTTAATATAATTGATTTTTGAATCAATTAAAATGGTATGAATTCGTTTTGCTTAGAAATGATAGAATGAAGAAAATGAGTTGTAAACCACTTGATTTAATGGAAATGGCATGTGAATTGGTCGTAAGCGACTAAAGATGAATTGAAACCATATGAATTGCTAATGGAATTTATCTTGAATGTATTGCTAATGAAATCTATATATTTGTTACTGAAAATGAATGAAATGTTAATAGATTTCTTATATTTGTCACTGACGTGTTTAAACTAAGTAAGTGCAGGTTTTGGAAGCCGTTTGGCTGTATTTTGGGTTGCGCAGATGTTAAAAATAAACAGCTTTGCTTAAAAATGCTAATAAGGTACGCCTACGCAATAAAAATAGGAAATATGAACTGTTTTTGGTTTTTCCGACCGTGTGGGTCGATGTATACATATTTATATCTTTTGTCAAATTGAAAAAGCTCCTCCGTACAAAGGAGATCTTGCCAAAATTTTCTGTAAATTTTGGGAGTTAGAAAATTTTTGAAAAAGAAAATTTTGTTAGTAACAAACGATTTCAAATTGCAAACTGAAATAAATTAGTGAATGAAACTAATCTAAAATAGTGATATGAATCAATTGTAAATGAAAGTTAAAAGATGAAATTCAATATTCAGAATAGAAGATGAATTGAATTCAAATAGAATGGAAATTGTGAATTGAATTCAAATGAAATTGGAATACAAATTGAATGAAAATGAATATGTAACTTCAATAGTGAAGTAAAAATGTATAAGAAGCATATATTGGGAATTTTGTAATGGAATTGGTAAAATGGTTTGAATGTTGGAATTGGATACTACTGCTAGCAGGATATACAGGTGTATTAAAAGAAATGGAATTGAGATTTTGATTTCAAAGATAAAATTGAATTGCTCGACAAAAAGGTACGTATTTCAATTTCAGTATGAAATTTGGTGATTTTCTTGTCCAGCCGCTTGGCTTTTCGTTTTCTTTTTGAATCTGAGGGGCCGTGGTGCCATTTTGTAGTCGTACCGAGCTAGCCGCGCAAAGGAGACGCTGGCGAAATTTTTCTAAAATTTAGAGCGTTAGAAAATTTTTGAAATTTTTTGAAAGTTTAAAATTTGAATTTAAATTTAAATTTAAATTTGAATTGTTAAGAAAACCATGTTGCTTGAAACTTATAATTGATTTTGGAAAATTAATTGAAATGATAATGAATCTCTAATAAAAAGATTTAGGTTAGTAAGTTGATAAAACTACTTGGATTGTGAAAAATAGTAGACGAGTTAAGGATCATTTTTCCCAACTTGTAATTTCGGGACGAAATTCTTATAAGGGGGGAAGATTGTAACGACCCAAAATTTTTGAACAGTTTAATTTGAAAATATTTAATTAATTTTAAATATTTGAATGATGGTTTGACTTGAATTCCAAATTTTCAGAATAAAATTGGCAATTAAATTATAGAATTTAATCTATTGAAAGTTGAATATTAATTTAAATCTCCAATTTTAAGCTGATTAAAAATATTTCAAAGACTTGAAAATTTTATATTGATGATACTGAAGATAATAGAAGCTTCAGAATTTAATTTGAAAGTGATTTGACCAGTTTTGAAATTATATCGTTTGAATCGATATTTAAAATAGTCGTCCGAGGCACAGTCTCGGAATTCGACGAAACCAGTTCCATTGGGTCCGTAATATTTAATTATTACCGGATTTCAAATTCCGTATTTTTCGGAGTTGATATGTGAGTACACCGTGAGTAAACACATTGAAATTTAAGTCGAATTCAATTTAAATTTAATCAAACATCAGCCACGTTCCTCTACTAAAATTAAGCCTAAAATCACGGCTAAAATCATGCTGAGCATGTTCGTTCAATCTTAAATATCCCTTTTCAGATTCGAACGAAGAAAAAAAAATCAGAAGAAAATCTCGTTCCAAATTAAATAAAAATGGCCGAACTTAAACTCCTCTATCTCCACTACGTTACTCCCCTCCTTTCTAAAAGAACTGTCAACATTCGAAATCCCCCTTCTTGTTTTCAAATCATTCCTCTTTCAGATCGAATCAATAAAAAAAAAGAGGCGAAGAGGAAGCGGCGCTCGACCGCGCGCGTAGGTCGAGGTCGCGATGGTGGAGCATGAGTGGATTCGAGTGGGGCGTCGCAATTTGGTGCTCGCGTGGGGGCGTTCTGGTGGTGTTCGCGTGTGAGGAGGCGGCGTGAGTTAAAAAGCGTGCGCGACATGATTTGGAAGGCGGCGGCGTAACCTGGCTTCGAGCGCAGGCGATGGGGAGGGGCAGCTCGCATATGTGGCTGCAGGCAAGAGTCGCGACTGCGACTCAGGGTGGATCTTGGTTTCGATCTGTGTCAAGAAGGTGAGAGTGTTTTGTGTTGTTTATTTATTTAATTCATTTATATACATGTTAACAAATCTAAGATAGAAAGAAATTTTTGTTTATAGATATTTACAGTAAGAGTATAAGTTGCTTTATTTTTTGAAATTTAACTTAATAAGTATATAGATATGTAGATTGAATATATATAAGGTTAAAAAAACAGATACCTTTGGCCAGTGATATACTGGTGGCAGTAGGAAATAAGAAATTCTGTTTTTAAAATTTATGAATATATATATATATATATATAACCTAGTGTTTAATTTTTCAACAATGAGCAAAACCATTTCTGTTTTAATCTTAAAATATATATATATATATATATATATATATAAATCAGATTTTGGAATTGGGAATTTTAAAATGGTTATGGAGTTTATGTAATTAAAATTAGATATTATATCTATATAGGTTAATTCTAGCATATAGGTAGTTTCAAAGAAATAAAAAATAAGGTAAATATACGTAAACACATATTTAAACTTTATAGTTCATTTTGGAAAAAAAAAGAAATGATAGATTATGGTGATTAAATTGTTAATTAGCCTATTTAAGTACTTTTGTCTCTAAAATGTTTTATTTAAAAGGAATTAGATTGAATTAAATTACTCGTTAACTAAATATAATAAATGGAAAAAAAATAAATTGTTCGGTTAAGTCAAATATTAATAAACCATATAAATATTTATACAAGGTCAATATTGTGGAGAAAATAAATCGAAATGGAAAATCTTAAGTAAAGTAATTCTTTAAAGAATTGGGAGTTTGAAAAGAAATTAGTTAATCCAAGATTATTAGTTTAAAATATAATTTTTGGTTAATTAAATTTATTAAAAAGATAAATTTATCAAAGGAGAAAATTGGTCTAAAAAGAATTATCAGCTAATCAAGAAAAAAACTATTAAACGGAAATTAATTGTTCAGTTGATTTAAATATTAATGAATTGTGTAAATAATTTAAATAGGTATAAATCAAGAAATCGAGTCAAGATGGAAATGGATTGCAAATAAAAAGCTAAGGTGAGACCTTCTCACTCAAATTGAAAATTTGGATTGCAGTTATTGATTGCTGTTCGGTTGTGATATTAGATATAGTAGGATATATCTATATATAGATACAGATATATATATATATATATATATATATATATATATATATATATATATTGGCATATGCATATATTGGAGTTGTTGATTTCCCGCATTATATAGCGGATGAGACCCTATTACGCCGCCTATTAAGTGGATAATATTTTGTAAATTCCATACACCGCGTATCCCGTCTTGAAACGGGATTGGTATTGTGCTAACATCTGTGGATGCAGGGAAACAGGTTGGAGGGATCCAACTGGATTCCTCAACCGTATTTATTAATTTACATATAGTGTGATATTTGTTGATTATCATATGATGATATATGATGTTTGGATGCCGTGATTTATTATTTGGTGTGTCGCATCATCGGATCCATTTTTGAAGTTTAAAAATAACGATTTTGATTTTTAAGGGATTTTTAAAGTGATTTTCCAAATTATACGTTTATTAAATTTTCGAATTGATTCATTTTAAATAATTAAAACGTTATAAATTTTTACGTTATAAAAAATTAGGATTTTTGTGAAATATAACCAAAGCATGATTTTTGAAATAAATAGTTGATAAATTTATAAAATGGTTTGAATTGGGATTTTTGAATTATTATAAACGGTTTATATAAAGGATTTGTAAAATTGATATTTTATAAGTTAAAGATATTGGAATTATAAAACGAGCTTTTATAAGTGTTAAATAAAAGTTGTACCTAGTTTTATAAGTAAATAAGAATTTTAGATTTATAAATAAAGGATGATATAAAAGCATGGATTTATGAATAAATGGATTATAAGAAATTTACTTATAAGTTGGATTCGACATGTAAACGAAATATAAATAGAATTGGTTATTAAAGAAGATTTATAAATCGAAGTAGTTATGGAATTGAAATGGAATTTATAAACGTTGTTTTATAAATCCGTAATCAAATAAATTTGATAAGTAAACATAGAAATTTTTAAAGGAATTATATCCACGATTTTGGACTATGGAAAATCCTTAAATTTAATATGTGAAAATGTTGAATTTGGATTAACGAAGTATGTTCACGATTTTGGATAATAAATAATATATTAAGGAAATGTTTTAGGGAAAAACGATATTTTAAATAGAATTAAAACGATTAGAGATGTTTTAAATGTATTAAGTATTGAAAATATAGATTTCAACATTCATTGTTGAAATAGGCGTTTTCAAGGAATTGAAGGAAATAGTGGACTATAACACTGTTGTTATAGTAAATGATTTCCGAAAGGAAATGTTTTTGTACAGTATTGGGATTTATATATCTATCCAAATTTCGAATCCCTATACTGGAGATTTTGGGTCGTCGTAACAATGTTTTACGCAACATTGGTTTGGACTCAAATAAAAGTGTGAAAGAAAATGTTTTTCTTAAAGAATAAAATGTATACTTAATATTGATTTAAGTATATCGAATATTTCCCAAATGTTGAAAAATAAATAGATTTGTGAATTACTTATTATTTAATAAGTAGGGAAATGTTTTCCAATATGGAATGAACGTTATGAGAATTATCTTTTTAAAGATAAAATTGAAAGTGAATATTTGAAATCGATATATTCAATATGGAATTTATAAATGAAATTGGGAAAATTGGTTTAAAAATAAATATCGATTTATTTTTGAAGTAGGGGAATTTTATATATATATATATATATATATATATATATATATATATATCTTGTAAAGATATTTTTGGAAGATAAATTATTTGGAATCTGGTGATGTTGTGCATACCTATTGATAGTTAAATAACCGACTGTCAATATTTACCTTTAAATAGGTATTTGTTGGGATTGCTTGAATTTGAATGCCACACTTATTTTTGAATAAGCGCTCACTATTCGGGTTAGCCGGGAAAGGACCTTGGGGTCGTATAACCCATTCCGAATATGTGATATGTCGTAATGGATTGCATTTGATGACCGGCGATGAAGACCGGATGTTTTTGAAAACGGAAGGATTACCGTTGAGTTGCTCTACATCGGTTGATCTCCGATATAGAGGTTTTATCACCCTTAGTGACAGAAGTCCGGACGTGATTAGAAATTATCCGGAATGCAAGGACTTCTTTGTAAGTGCCTTCGGTTCTGTTCGAGCCCGGAACAGACTTGTATGGATTGTATGTCTGACATTACAATTTGAGATATAAAGCTGATTTCTTTCAAATATATTTCTGTTGGTGGCGGAGAATTTATTCTCTTAGCTTAACACCCTTCTCTGAGACGTACGAGCTCAGAGGTTATGTAGTTGAAGGTTATTAGTGATATACTCCCAATTTGTTAATGTGACATGCTGATTGTTGCTGTGGGATGATCATTGTTTGATCATTTGTGATATGTTCATTTGTTTGATCATTTATCTTGGTGATCATTACTTTGACCATTTGTTGACCCAAAGCACAGCTTTTGATATAAAGCGTGGCTTTGTGGACGAGACTTCGTCGGACATCACACCCCGGAAATGGTCAAAACAGGAAGGATGCAGCAAGGTTATTAGGGGTAGCGCCCTTTAGTGTATGTCATTCCTTCTGGATAGAGGTGGTATCATGGTATGAAGCCCAGATACTTAACCTATGTTGTTGCTGCAAATTTATTGCTTTGTGGTTGTTGGAAATCGAGGATCCTCGGATATAGATCGGTTACGATCGGGGGATGACATATTCGTGTCAGTAGTTACCCAGTTAGGGGTAACCCGGCCTTGTGTTGGCAGTGATCCGGTTTGGTTCTCGGGACGTCATTCCAGAGGCGTTTCCATGTGGCAATGGGAAGTTTCTTGGCCTGACCATTTATTGGAAATCCAAAGAAACAATACGATCTTGTACGGTTTTAGTTGTATAACCTGCCATGGAATATGGCGGTAACCTGCTATTGAACATGGTAGTTATAGTAGGCATAAGTGCGGAATGCCTATGCTGGCTAAGATTTATATCTTTACTTTCCAAATGATTTTTCCTACACTATGCACTAGTAATAATATCAAATGTTCTTTTTAATGCGTATCAAGCATCTTTGACTATCATAAGGAGAAATCTCCTCCGATTCTGCGTTTGCATTGTGTGTGTGTGCAGGAGGCCTTATGGTAGTCTCATTTTCTAAAAAACATTGCGAAATCTATTTTAAAATTATCCTGTTCTTTGTTTTAAAATAAACTATTTTAGTTCTCACACCAGTCACATGACTGACTCGGAGTTTATTGTTTTCCTTCCTAAACTCTGGGTGCCCACCAATTTCCACACGGGCAGTCAAGAGTAAAGTTTATCAGGATATTCTGGAATTCAGGAGTTGTTGGAGGCAAGTTGGAGGGCATGGCGTATTCACTAGTATATAGTATTTCTTTTCCGCTGTTTGTTGTTGTACACTCTGATGATGTAATGTAATGTAATGTAATATGATGTAATGTAATAACTAATATAGTTCTTTGTTTAAAGATTATTCATTTATCTATTATATGTTGTTCCGCTGCGAATTGTGAGATTCTAATGTTGTTCTGTTATTTCTTTATGTTCTGTTCTATCTTTTTCTCTCTTCTTCTACCTCTTTCTTCTTCTTCAACCATAAGGGTTCGTATTTCCGTTCATCTTGAGTTAATCACTGGAGATTAGTTTCTATTCAGGAGTACGGATTTGCGGGTCTTTACACATATACAAAGTATCTTAGTACAAAATATGTTAGCCGAAATAGGTAAAATGTCAGCAAATATAAATTATATGTAAACAAATAGGAAGACATGCATTTAAGAGTAGCTCAACAATTTGTCATTTCAGGTTACAAAATAATCTTGTAGCCGAAATATCATATCATTTCAATTTACAGTAATATGCATAAAAACAAAACCGGAACAATGCAAGTAAAGCTTATACCAGAAGACTCCATTTTGTTTAAAGAAGATCTATATATACACCTCATAGTGTACTTGTTCGTTTGCAAATTTTAGATGCAAACCTGAGATTAGAGAAGGAAATAAATAGCTTTACCTTGTAAATTAAAATTGGTTCAAATTCAGGACAGTGAAGTTTTCAGGAATCAAACTTGCAGTTTCCTTCATCAAAATTGCTTTCTGTTTCAATAAAGTATTTGATGAGTAAACATACTTTCTGGAAATTTAAACTTGATGATTTGTTCATGTAACCTTATGCCTACTATATATTAAACATAAGATGCTCTGTGATGATGTTATTACTGGAAGCTCTATTATGTGTTGATCTTCAATATTTCAGATTTCTGAATAAAGAAAAATAGATAAAGATTTATACTTTATCTTGTAAACCATTTTAAACTAGGATTTCTAAAACAAAATAGGATGTTTAATCATCAATTAGAAATCTAGACTTTGTTTTGATGCTTTACAGTAGGATATGGCTCTACATATTCAAGTTTTGCAGTAAGAAATAAATATGTGCAAAAATTCAAAGACTTTGAATTGTTAATTCGAATTCATATATTAAATAAACATGCAAAGTTAGGATTTTTAAAATGGAAACGATAATTTTTAGATCAAAATTCGAGGTGCAGTTCAAAGAGAAACCGAAATTAATTTTTCATCAATATTGGTTGATTCAACAAAATTTATTTATTGAAATTTCCTGTGATGTAAGCTTGTTGATGCATTAACATGGGAAAAATGCTAACTGATTTTTCCAATGCAAGAAATTTTTGGATGAAGCAAATATAGGGTTTAAGATCGCGTTTTACTATGCACTGTCAATATCGTGATTTCGGCAACTTGGATTGTTCGAGTATCTCGAAATTATGGGTGAAGGTAGAGGAGTGTGTGGTTGAAATATGGCCGGAGACCCAACGCTTCCGGTGATCGACGTTGATGGGTCAAACGATTTTTTTCCGGTGCGTTCGTATGGTTGCTCGAGCTTCAGGTGAGATTTTGCTCTTCGGCCAATTCGTGGAAATGGGGTTTTGCTGTTGGATATGTGGGTGATTTGTGGATTGTTGGAGGTGGTGGGGGTTGCTGGAGGGTTGCCGAACCACCGTGCACGTGCACGGTGGCGATCGGTGAGCAGCATATCGCGTTTGGGGGACTGGGTTGGGGACGTGATCGTTGCATGATTTTTGCACGAGAAATTCTGGGGTTGGCTTTGGGTCGTATTGGTGCGCGCGTGAGTTTCGTAGAAACTGTAGTTTATATTTTTAACTTTAAAAAAAATATAATGAGAAGAAGAAAAGAAACAGGGAAAGGGAGAAGAAGATGGAGTGAGAGAGGGAGACGCGGGGAAGACACAAAGGAAACTCGATACTTTCTCGAGTAAAAGGAGGTGCTGTCTCGGGTCCATTACTAAATGGACGTGCATAATTTTGATTTAAGTATTTGTTTAACTAAGTTAATTAACCAATTAGTTAGTAGGTTAATATTTGATTTAAAAGTTTATTGAGGAAAGTCTGTAAAGATAGGTGATTAAAACAAGTAATTAGAATGTTAATTAATTTATACTTGAAATTTTAAATTGGTAACTTTAAATTAATTTTGTAATTAAAAATAAATCATATGTTGAATCAATTTAAATCTTAAGAACGTTAGCTAATTACTTAAAAGTTAATTAATGGTAATTAACTTAGGTGATTAATTAAGGATTATATAGTTAATAAAATTGATAATAATTGATTAATTAAAGTAATTTGTGGTAATTAAATAAGTAATTAATTTTTAATAAGAAAGTTATTAAATTAGTAATTAAGAATAAATTAATTAACTGAGTAATTAAGTAACAAATAATGAATAAATGTTAATTAATTAAATAATTAATTTAAGATTAAATGACTAATCAATTGATAATTAATGATTTACTAAGTAATTAATTGATCAATAATAAGTTAATTAATCAATAATTAATTAAGAAGAACAAAATAGTTTATTCTTAAGCAAATAATTAAGTTAAGTAACCAAACTGTTTGGTATGAATTGGTAATTCTGTTTGATTGACTTTGATATCTGTTTGATGATATTTCTGTGATATGTTATAATATATTATGGATATCTGTGATAACCGTATATGATTTATCTGTTATATCTGTTATGTGAATTCTAATATTAAACTGAACTGTTAAGTTAAATAGACAACTTGGCCCTTAAAATGGCGTTTGGATTCCGATGAGACCGAGATCGGAAGAATCAATTTTGATTCTCCGAAAACCACATCGATCCAAATTAAACGGTAGGTCGTGACTTATCAAATGGTGATCGAGATAGTGTTTCAGAATGCAAGGGTTATCGTCGTTAACTCTGAGGGTGATTCCAAAATGAGTGTAATGAGATAATGCCTTCGGTTTCGTTCGAACCCGGAACGAACTTGTATGGATTGAATGCTTTCAGCACATCGTTAGGCGGACGATGAGCATTCTAAGAATAATGTTCAATAAAGGTAATCGCAGCCTCAAGCCTCATCAACCGGGAATGGCTAAAACAGGGGAGATGCAGCAAGGTTAGGTGGGTCATGCCCAAGCAGGACAAGATATTCCTGTCAGGACACGATTCTTCGTCTTTCGAAAATTCAACATCGATACTCACTTTATCGACTGCCGAGGAATCGAACGACGGAAAACCGAACACTGAGGGTTTTTAAGAAAAAGAATTTAGGAAAAGAAAAGAGAAAAAGATAGAAAATAGGGAGGAGAGAAAACAGAAGATAGAAAATTTTAAAATAGAATAGAAAAGAAAATAGAGAACATAGAACAGAATTTTAAAGTAGAAGAAAAAGAGAATAGAGAAGAGATAGAAAAACAGAAGAAAATAGGACGAGACAGAAAACAACAGAATCTACATCAGAATCTCACAATTCGCAGCGGAATAACATATAATAATAATTGAATAATCTTTAAATAAAGAACTATCAGTTATTACATTTTATACATTACATTACATCATATCATCAGAGTGTACAACAACAACTACAACAGTGCAGCGGAAAAAGAAATACTATATACTAGTAATATGCCATGCCATCCAGCTTGCCTCCAGCAACTCCAGAATATCCAGAATATCCTGATAAATCTAACTCTTGACTGCCCGTGTGAAAATTGGTGGGCACCCAGAGTTTAGGAAGGAAAATAATAAACTCCAAGTCAGTCATGTGACTGGTGTGAGAACTCAAAACAGTTTATTTATCTTTGAAATCAAAAATAGAGGAATATTTTTAATCAATTCGCAATGCTTTTAAAAATGAGACTACCATAAGGCCTCCCGCACACACACACATGCAAACGCAGAATCGGAGGAGATTTCTCCTTATGATAGTCAAAGATGCTTGATACGCATTTAAAAAGACATTTGATATTATTATTAGTGTATAGTGTAGGAAAAATTCATTTCGAAAGTAGAATATAAATCTTAGCCAACATACGACCATTATCGTATGCCTACTATAGCTACCATCCAAACAGTGTTGCGACACCATAAGTGAATGACAGGTTCTACAACTAATACCGTACAAGTTTCGTATTGTTTCTTTGGATTTCCAACAAATGGTCAGGCCAAGGAACTTCCCATTGCCACATGAGAATGCCTCTGGAAAGACATCCCCGAGAACCAAACCGGAACTCTGCCAACACAAGGCCGGGTTACCCCTAACTGGGTAACTACTGACACGAGCACGCCATTCCCCGATCGTAAACGACCTTTCTCACGGGATCCCGAAAACCAACAAGCACAAAGTAATAAATTCATAGTAACCACATAGGTTAAATATCTGGGCTCCATACCATGATACCACCTCTATCCAGAAGGAAATGTACATACCCTAAAGGGTGCTACCCCTCATAACCTTGCCGCATCTTTCCTGTTTTGACCATTTCCGGGGTGTGAGGTTCGACGAAGTCACGTCCACAAAAACATACTTTATACAAAAGCCATGCTTTGGGTCAACAAATGATCAACACAATGATCACTAAGATAGACGATCAAATAAACGATCCTATCACAATAATCAACACAATGATCATTTCAGCAACACTCAGCATATCACATTACCAAATTGGGAATATATCGCTGATAACTTCAACTATATAACCTCTGAGCTCGTACGTCTCAGAGAAGGGTGTTGAGCTAAAAGAATAAATTCTCCGCCACCAACAGAAATATATTTGAATGAAATCGGGTTTATATCTCAACTTGTAATGTCAGACACACAATCCATACAAGTCTGTTCTGGGTTCGAACAGAACCGAAGGCACTTACAAAGAAGTCCTTGCAATCCGGATATTCACAATCCTGATCGGATTTCCCATCACTTAGGGAGTCTCTATACCGCTGCAACTCAGTGCAGAGACAATCGATAGGTCATCCTATCGCTCTCGCAAATACCGGGTCTTCAACACCGATCTTCAATGCAATTCATAACGACGTATCACATATTCGGAATGGGTTATACGACCCATGGTCCTTTCCCGGTTAACCCGAATAGTGAGCGCTTATTCAACAATAAGTGTGACATTCACATTCAAACAATTCACATCAAATACCCATTCAAAGGGAAATATTGATAGTCGGTTATTGAACTATCACTGGATATGCACACATCACCAGTTTCCAAATAATTTTCCAAATTATTTATTTCACAAAATATCTTTACAAGATATATAATTTTCACACTTCAAAAATAAATCAATATTTATTTTCATACAAATTCCACTTTCTATTTATAAATTCCTTAATGAATTTATATTTCAAAATATCCATGCATATACGATTTCAATTATCCATTTCAATTTATCTTCAAAAAGATAAATTTTAATTATTCACTTCATACTGGAAAACATTTCCATACTTATTAAATAAGTAATTCACGAATTTTATTTATTTTCAACACTTAGAAAATATTCAATATACTTCAATCGAAATTTAGTATATATTTCATTCTTTAAGGAAAATCATTCACTTTAACATATTTATTTGGGCCAAAACGAATGTTGCGTAAAACATCGTTACGACAACCCAAAATCACTAGTATAGGGATTCGAAATTAAAATAGATATATAAATCCCAATACTATACAAAACATTTCCTTTCGGAAATCATTTACTATAACAACAGGGTTATAGTCCACTATTTCCTTTTCATTTCTCGAAAAAGTCTATTTCAACAATTAATGTTGAAATCTATGGTTTCGAATCTCAACACAATTAAAACATTATTAGATCGTTTTAATTCTATTTAAAACACTCACATTCAAACAATTTTCTTTAACGTGTTATTCACTATTCAAAAACGTGAATATTCTTTGTTAACAAATTTCATCCTTTTATTCATTTCATTTTAAAGGATTATTCACAGTTCAAAACGTGAATATAGCTCCATTTATAAGTTATAACAATTAACTTATCAAAATAAGTCGTTTGGAAATTTATAAAACAACGTTTATAAATTCCATTTCTATTTATTTTATAAAAACTTCCTTTTTATAAATTCTTTTATTAACCTATTCCAGTTTATAACTCAATTATAAACTAAAAGTTCATATTATAAGTTAAATGCTTATGAAACGATTATTTTACAAAATCGTTCTTTTTAACTCCCCAAATTATAAATCTTATAACTTATAAGATTCATTCATTTATCCAAAATCATTATTTTAATAACTTAATAAATTTTATAAACCTACTGCTTATAAAATTCCATTAATAACTTCACCGTATAAAATTCTATAAATTCCATTCAATTATGAAATTCATTTTCACTTCATTCAAACATTTATAATAACTCGTTTTATAATGTCAATATTTCAATTTATAAATATCCATTTATAAATCTCTTAATATAAATCAATTTATATTATTCTTTAAAACTTCTTTAATCTCCTTTATAATTTCATCATTTTGATTTATAAAATAATCAAATTTTATATATCCTATATTTAAACTTTTCACAATGAATTCTAAAATCCCGATTAAACTATTTTATAAAATCATTAGCATCATATTCTCCAAAACAGTTTTTAACTATTTTTCTCAAAAATCATAATTTTTATAACATTAAAAATTATAACGTTTATTTATTTAAAATGGATCAATTCCAAAATATTTTATATTTTCAAAAATCACTTTATAAATCATTTTAAAATCCCAAAATCTGGGTCCAATGATGCTACACACCAAATAGTCAATCACGACAACAACGATATCATATATCGATATGAAAATCCATCAAATATCAAAATATCTGAAATCAAATAAATACTGTTGAGGAATCCAGTTGGATCCCTCCAACCTGTTTTCCTACATCCACAAACATTAGCACAATACCAATTCCGTTCCAGTACGAAATTATCGCGGTATATGTTCTTAATAAATATTATCCGCTTAATAACGGCGCAATAGGGTCTCATCCGCTAAAAAATACGGGAAATCAATCAACTCCAATATATACATATGCCAATATATATATATTGATATTATATATAATACCAATTTCACTGTTTATGAAATATTCGCGGTATATGTTTTTAATAAATAACATCCGCTTACTAACGGCGTATAATGTCTATTTTAACAATCAATAGATATCAATCATCATTCAAACATGCATTCAAATATTTTAAATCTAACTATTTAAAATAAAATCGAAACTGATTCGATTGAGTGAGAAGTTCTCACCTTGGTTTTAATTTCCGTTTTAGCTTTTTATTTTGAATAAAATTAAACGGACGTTTAATTTTACCCAAAATTCTCACTAACTCCAAACGACTCCAAACCAACTCCATCGCGTAGTGCTCGTCCATACGATTCCAACGCAAAAAAATCTCGTCCGAAACGGACCTCGTATGACCAAGATACAACAGTTTAAAGTTTGTACACTTATAAATATAATTATTTACAACTAAATTAAAATTTTTATACCCAACTAAATCTAGGCCGTGCATAGCAGATCCAACGCCTCAAGTTCATCTCCCCCAACCTCTCGTTCATCTCCAGACAACACGCAAATGGGGCCGAACCCATATATAGATATTAGGGTTAAACATTGCAACTCCAAAACTCGATAAAACCCCATCAAACCACTGCCAAAACGAAGCCAACCCCCCACCCCACTCTCGGCTGCAATCCCACGCGACTCGGCCTCCCCTATGGCGCGCTAAACGAGGTTGAACGGCCGGCTTTTGAACGAAAATTCCCATTGATCCGTCGCGTAATATACGATCTTGACCGTTGATATTAAAGAGCTTGACGAGCTCTTCAATTTGCTAGTTGACACTTCCTCGTAATTGTTGATGGATTAGGAGATAGAAGAGGATAAAGTTGAACAATTTTCGGCCATTGATTGCTTAGGGCCGGCTAGGGTTTGTTTTTTTTCTTTTTTTTTATTTTTTTATTTAAATGGGGGGGCTATTTATAAGGAACCGACGAACACTATTCATCCCGGAAATTCCGAACTCCGATTTACGCGCCGTAACCAGCGTTTCTAGGGTTTACCCCGCGTTCCGGACACAATGGAACAGGTTTCGAAAGCTAATTCGGAAGTATGTGCGAGTTATGGCTGTAAACGCTCAATTTGAATTAAACCGATTTAAGCGATTTTTTAGGCGTTTTAATTTGTACCGGACAAACGGTAAATCCAATTGACTTGAAATTTGAAACCTTACAATAATATCACATTACAGATCCGATGAAACTGGTTTCGTCGAAATCCGAGACTTTTTGAAAAATGGCTATTTTCACTCGCCAAATTAAAATTAAAAATAAATCGATGCGTTTCGAGCTGCCACGATCAAACGATAGCTCCGATTGACACGAAATTTGAAATCCGGTAATAAGTAACTATTATGGATCCAATGGAACTGGTTTTGTTCAATTCTGAGACTGTTCAAAAATTGACTATTTTCACTAGTCGATTTAAATATTAAAATATTCAATTTTCACAAATTAACTTTTAATTCGATTTTAAAAGTTCTAAAATATTGTTCTAACTCCCATATGATAAAATAAAATTTTACAAATCATTTTCAATCATATTTAACCCAATTTTCAATTATTTCCATAATTTAACGTATTAAATTATCGATTTAATAATTCAATAAAATCCAATAATTCAAATAAAAATTTATTTGACTTATAAATTCAGTTATTAATATTTAAAATTAATTAAATATTCAAATTTTAATTTCTAAAAATTCTGGGTCGTTACAATCTTCCCCACTTAAAAGAATTTCGTCCCGAAATTACAAGTAAGAAAAGTTATAGAATTTATTAATTTTCCAAAATTCATAGTTAAACTTCTTACAAATCTTTACTAAGTTTTCCAAATCATACTTAGTTATCTTTTTAAAAACAACTACTATTATTTAACTTTCAATTCCAAAATCAAAGTTAAAGTTTTCAAAATTTTCCCAAATTTCTTAAATTTTTCTAACGCCTTAAATTTCCGGAAAAATTCGCCATAGTCTCCTTTGCGCGGCTCGATCCGAAAAAAAAATGACAGTATATATATCACAAATATACATCTCATCAAGTAATGAGGCATCCCGAAGGGAAAAAAAGTGTAAAAGTACGGTATGTAATCCGAGATATGTACCTTATATTTTATTAGCGAGCATATACGGCTAATATAGCGCAAAAGCGAGCTCCAAATGCGAAGCAAACGCGATCCGCACCTACTAATCACTCAACAAACAACATGAGAACATGTACATAGACAATAATCTCAATATACAACATATATCTCCATAACAACTATATATGTCACATAGCAAATGCAACAAAACAACAAATGCAAACATCAACCAACTACCATTCATAATCATAAATATTCATTCATATTCTCATTAATATTAAATGAATTGGTTTTCAATTTTAATCACATCTGATTCGTTTACATTGGATTTACTAACATTCATTTTCAATTTGTTTATATTCACTAATTCATATTCAAGTTGGTTCACTTCCAAATCAAATTCAATTCTATTTAAGTTTCACTTAACTTCCAATTGAATTTCAATTACTTTAGCTTCTAATTTCATTAATCAATTTCATTAACACTTAATGAATTATATACAATCAACTAACAATCATATAACAACCAATGTATATCAAACACAACCAAATTCCTTTGCTTACAATTGGTTTAATTAATTGATTTTCATTCAACTATTCAACTTCCAATAACATTATATTTTAATGAATTACACTTATATTCATTATTTCATATCAATTTTAATTCACATTCAATTGATTTACATTTAATCCATTAATTCAATTCAATTACAAAGTTGAACTTCATTTATATAACTCAAGTTTATATTCATCACTTCACTTTATTATTTTACTTTGATACTCATATCAACTTCATTCAACATTACTTAAATTATACTTCATTTTATAAACATCACTTGGTTTTACTTAACTTAAATTCCCATTTATAAATCAATTCAGCTTCCAATTCTAAGTAAATTTTCGATTTCTATTTATTTCAACTCATATTCATAAATATATTCATATAGTTTCACTTCTTATATATATAAGTTTATTTCACAATTGCAAATTACTTTAATTATAGTTCAATTCTTTATAATTCATTACTTATACAATTATTCTTTTATTTAAATTATTCAAACATCTAAACAATCAACTTATATACACTTTAATAATTTTGAAAAACTATTTCTTTATATATAAAATATACTCAAGGTAAAATTATTTCATTTACCCAATTTAAAACAATATTATGTCGAATTGTTCTATTCAAGTGTTTAGAAACCCCTTCGATTCAGTTTCGAAGCTGCGCCGACGAAGGTTCATATACCACTCAACAAACCAATCATCACAATATAAAACAATTTTTATATTCACTAACAAATACGCTCTCATAGCTATTATTACACTCAAATTCATTCTAGAGTACTACTGACTCTATCTCTAATGAATTATACCCAACAGAACCATGGTTGTCACTTAACCATAAGCTCTGATACCACATTGTCAGGACACGATTCTTCGTCTTCCGAAAATTCAACATCGATACTCACTTTATCGACTGCCGAGGAATCGAACAACGGAAAACCGAACACTGAGGGTTTTTAAGAAAAAGAATTTAGGAAAAGAAAAGAGAAAAAGATAGAAAATAGGGAGGAGAGAAAACAGAAGATAGAAAATTTTAAAATAGAATAGAAAAGAAAATAGAGAACATAGAACAGAATTTTAAAATAGAAGAAAAAGAAGAAGAGAGAAAGATAGAAAAACAGAAGAAAATAGGACGAGACAGAAAACAACAGAATCTACATCAGAATCTCACAATTCGCAGCGGAACAACATATAATAATAATTGAATAATCTTTAAATAAAGAACTATCAGTTATTACATTTTATACATTACATTACATCATATCATCAGAGTGTACAACAACAACTACAACAGTGCAGCGGAAAAAGAAATACTATATACTAGTAATATGCCATGCCATCCAGCTTGCCTCCAGCAACTCCAGAATATCCAGAATATCCTGATAAATCTAACTCTTGACTGCCCGTGTGAAAATTGGTGGGCACCCAGAGTTTAGGAAGGAAAACAATAAACTCCAAGCCAGTCATGTGACTGGTGTGAGAACTCAAAACAGTTTATTTATCTTTGAAATCAAAAATAGAGGAATATTTTTGATCAATTCGCAATGCTTTTAAAAATGAGACTACCATAAGGCCTCCCGCACACACACACATGCAAACGCAGAATCGGAGGAGATTTCTCCTTATGATAGTCAAAGATGCTTGATACGCATTTAAAAAGACATTTGATATTATTATTAGTGTATAGTGTAGGAAAAATTCATTTCGAAAGTAGAATATAAATCTTAGCCAACATACGACCATTATCGTATGCCTACTATAGCTACCATCCAAATAGTGTTGCGACACCATAAGTGAATGACAGGTTCTACAACTAATACCGTACAAGTTTCGTATTGTTTCTTTGGATTTCCAACAAATGGTCAGGCCAAGGAACTTCCCATTGCCACATGAGAATGCCTCTGGAAAGACATCCCCGAGAACCAAACCGGAACTCTGCCAACACAAGGCCGGGTTACCCCTAACTGGGTAACTACTGACACGAGCACGCCATTCCCCGATCGTAAATGACCTTTCTCACGGGATCCCGAAAACCAACAACCACAAAGTAATAAATTCGTAGTAACCACATAGGTTAAATATCTGGGCTCCATACCATGATACCACCTCTATCCAGAAGGAAATGTACATACCCTAAAGGGTGCTACCCCTCATAACCTTGCCACATCTTTCCTGTTTTGACCATTTCCGGGGTGTGAGGTTCGACGAAGTCACGTCCACAAAAACATACTTTATACAAAAGCCATGCTTTGGGTCAACAAATGATCAACACAATGATCACTAAGATAGACGATCAAATAAACGATCCTATCACAATAATCAACACAATGATCATTTCAGCAACACTCAGCATATCACATTACCAAATTGGGAATATATCGCTGATAACTTCAACTATATAACCTCTGAGCTCGTACGTCTCAGAGAAGGGTGTTGAGCTAAAAGAATAAATTCTCCGCCACCAACAGAAATATATTTGAATGAAATCGGCTTTATATCTCAACTTGTAATGTCAGACACACAATCCATACAAGTCTGTTCTGGGTTCGAACAGAACCGAAGGCACTTACAAAGAAGTCCTTGCAATCCGGATATTCACAATCCTGATCGGATTTCCCATCACTTAGGGAGTCTCTATACCGCTGCAACTCAGTGCAGAGACAATCGATAGGTCATCCTATCGCTCTCGCAAATACCGGGTCTTCAACACCGATCTTCAATGCAATTCATAACGACGTATCACATATTCGGAATGGGTTATACGACCCCATGGTCCTTTCCCGGTTAACCCGAATAGTGAGCGCTTATTCAACAATAAGTGTGACATTCACATTCAAACAATTCACATCAAATACCCATTCAAAGGGAAATATTGATAGTCGGTTATTGAACTATCACTGGATATGCACACATCACCAGTTTCCAAATAATTTTCCAAATTATTTATTTCACAAAATATCTTTACAAGATATATAATTTTCACACTTCAAAAATAAATCAATATTTATTTTCATACAAATTCCACTTTCTATTTATAAATTCCTTAATGAATTTATATTTCAAAATATCCATGCATATACGATTTCAATTATCCATTTCAATTTATCTTCAAAAAGATAAATTTTAATTATTCACTTCATATTGGAAAACATTTCCATACTTATTAAATAAGTAATTCACGAATTTTATTTATTTTCAACACTTAGAAAATATTCAATATACTTCAATCGAAATTTAGTATATATTTCATTCTTTAAGGAAAATCATTCACTTTAACATATTTATTTGGGCCAAAACGAATGTTGCGTAAAACATCGTTACGACAACCCAAAATCACTAGTATAGGGATTCGAAATTAAAATAGATATATAAATCCCAATACTATACAAAACATTTCCTTTCGGAAATCATTTACTATAACAACAGGGTTATAGTCCACTATTTCCTTTTCATTTCTCGAAAACGTCTATTTCAACAATTAATGTTGAAATCTATGGTTTCGAATCTCAACACAATTAAAACATTATTAGATCGTTTTAATTCTATTTAAAACACTCACATTCAAACAATTTTCTTTAACGTGTTATTCACTATTCAAAAACGTGAATATTCTTTGTTAACAAATTTCATCCTTTTATTCATTTCATTTTAAAGGATTATTCACAGTTCAAAAACGTGAATATAGCTCCATTTATAAGTTATAACAATTAACTTATCAAAATAAGTCGTTTGGAAATTTATAAAACAACGTTTATAAATTCCATTTCTATTTATTTTATAAAAACTTCCTTTTTATAAATTCTTTTATTAACCTATTCCAGTTTATAACTCAATTATAAACTAAAAGTTCATATTATAAGTTAAATGCTTATGAAACGATTATTTTACAAAATCGTTCTTTTTAACTCCCCAAATTATAAATCTTATAACTTATAAGATTCATTCATTTATCCAAAATCATTATTTTAATAACTTAATAAATTTTATAAACCTACTGCTTATAAAATTCCATTTATAACTTCACCGTATAAAATTCTATAAATTCCATTCAATTATGAAATTCATTTTCACTTCATTCAAACATTTATAATAACTCGTTTTATAATGTCAATATTTCAATTTATAAATATCCATTTATAAATCTCTTAATATAAATCAATTTATATTATTCTTTAAAACTTCTTTAATCTCCTTTATAATTTCATCATTTTGATTTATAAAATAATCAAATTTTATATATCCTATATTTAAACTTTTCACAATGAATTCTAAAATCCCGATTAAACTATTTTATAAAATCATTAGCATCATATTCTCAAAAATCAGTTTTTAACTATTTTTCTCAAAAATCATAATTTTTATAACATTAAAAATTATAACGTTTATTTATTTAAAATGGATCAATTCCAAAATATTTTATATTTTCAAAAATCACTTTATAAATCATTTTAAAATCCCAAAATCTGGGTCCAATGATGCTACACACCAAATAGTCAATCACGACAACAACGATATCATATATCGATATGAAAATCCATCAAATATCAAAATATCTGAAATCAAATAAATACTGTTGAGGAATCCAGTTGGATCCCTCCAACCTGTTTTCCTGCATCCACAAACATTAGCACAATACCAATTCCGTTCCAGTACGAAATTATCGCGGTATATGTTCTTAATAAATATTATCCGCTTAATAACGGCGCAATAGGGTCTCATCCGCTAAAAAATACGGGAAATCAATCAACTCCAATATATACATATGCCAATATATATATATTGATATTATATATAATACCAATTTCACTGTTTATGAAATATTCGCGGTATATGTTTTTAATAAATAACATCCGCTTACTAACGGCGTATAATGTCTATTTTAACAATCAATAGATATCAATCATCATTCAAACATGCATTCAAATATTTTAAATCTAACTATTTAAAATAAAATTGAAACTGATTCGATTGAGTGAGAAGTTCTCACCTTGGTTTTAATTTCCGTTTTAGCTTTTTATTTTGAATAAAATTAAACGGACGTTTAATTTTACCCAAAATTCTCACTAACTCCAAACGACTCCAAACCAACTCCATCGCGTAGTGCTCGTCCATACGATTCCAACGCAAAAAATCTCGTCCGAAACGGACCTCGTATGACCAAGATACAACAGTTTAAAGTTTGTACACTTATAAATATAATTATTTACAACTAAATTAAAATTTTTATACCCAACTAAATCTAGGCCGTGCATAGCAGATCCAACGCCTCAAGTTCATCTCCCCCAACCTCTCGTTCATCTCCAGACAACACGCAAATGGGGCCGAACCCATATATAGATATTAGGGTTAAACATTGCAACTCCAAAACTCGATAAAACCCCATCAAACCACTGCCAAAACGAAGCCAACCCCCCACCCCACTCTCGGCTGCAATCCCACGCGACTCGGCCTCCCCTATGGCGCGCTAAACGAGGTTGAACGGCCGGCTTTTGAACGAAAATTCCCATTGATCCGTCGCGTAATATACGATCTTGACCGTTGATATTAAAGAGCTTGACGAGCTCTTCAATTTGCTAGTTGACACTTCCTCGTAATTGTTGATGGATTAGGAGATAGAAGAGGATAAAGTTGAACAATTTTCGGCCATTGATTGCTTAGGGCCGGCTAGGGTTTGTTTTTTTTCTTTTTTTTTCTTTTTTTATTTAAATGGGGGGCTATTTATAAGGAACCGACGAACACTATTCATCCCGGAAATTCCGAACTCCGATTTACGCGCCGTAACCAGCGTTTCTAGGATTTACCCCGCGTTCCGGACACAATGAAATAGGTTTCGAAAGCTAATTCGGAAGTATGTGCGAGTTATGGCTGTAAACGCTCAATTTGAATTAAACCGATTTAAGCGATTTTCTAGGCGTTTTAATTTGTACCGGACAAACGGTAAATCCAATTGACTTGAAATTTGAAACCTTACAATAATATCACATTACGGATCCGATGAAACTGGTTTCGTCAAAATCCGAGACTTTTTGAAAAATGGCTATTTTCACTCGCCAAATTAAAAATAAAAATAAATCGATGCGTTTCGAGCTGCCACGATCAAACGATAGTTCCGATTGACACGAAATTTGAAATCCGGTAATAACTAACTATTACGGATCCAATGGAACTGGTTTCGTTCAATTCTGAGACTGTTCAAAAATTGACTATTTTCACTAGTCGATTTAAATATTAAAATATTCAATTTTCACAAATTAACTTTTAATTCGATTTTAAAAGTTCTAAAATATTGTTCTAACTCCCATATGATAAAATAAAATTTTACAAATCATTTTCAATCATATTTAACCCAATTTTCAATTATTTCCATAATTTAACGTATTAAATTATCGATTTAATAATTCAATAAAATCCAATAATTCAAATAAAAATTTATTTGACTTATAAATTCAGTTATTAATATTTAAAATTAATTAAATATTCAAATTTTAATTTCTAAAAATTCTGGGTCGTTACAATTCCCCTGTCTAGATGTCCCTTTTTATTTCGGCTGTGTGAGCAGTTGTTGGCCACAACTATGGGGTTATCTTGTTCGAGACTGTTCAGTAAGGAATGGTTCTGGCCTTGTGTTGTAGGGGGTCGGGAGTGATCCTCGGTATGGTGATCTAGGCCCCGTACTGTGACGGTCGGTACCCCAGTAGCCGTGCCATTGTTGGAAACCCATTTTCCCTACGAGACCCTACGGTTTTGTTTTGTATTACCCACTTTCGTGGCTAGTAGCTGGAATTTAATCATGTAACAATTTCGGCTATTTTCTATTTACTTGAAAACCCTAGACACTATTATAATATAACTGAATTTCCTATAAAAAATGTTTTGGTTAGCGTAAGGTAAAAACTTACCCGTATTTATTTGTGGGGAGTCATAAGTGATACCTTTATTTCAAATGATTTTCAAAGTTAAACAATTTTAACCCGTTTACTCACACCAGACCCATGTCTGACCTGGAGTTTATATTTTGTTTTTCATAAACTCTTGGGTACTCAAATTTTTATGAGTAGCCAAGTGATAGGTATTTGGGAGTGTTCATTTTTGGAGAAGCTTTGGAAAGAAGACCAGATGTATGTATCTATATATATGTAGTTCCGCTGCGTAGTTAGTGTATGCTGTATTTTGGATGTATGTATGGACATATATGTATATGACAGTCCTGTGATATGATATCATTTGACTCTGATGTATATATAACTATGTAACAGTTATGTGATGTATTATATTTTGTTCCATTCCGCTGTGAGATTCTGATGTTGTTATTCTTTCTTTCTATTCATTCTATTTCTATCCCTTTCTTTCTTAATGATGATACGTCTTTCTGGGTGTTAGAAAGGCGGGTCGTCACAAGGAAGGTCGAAGAAAAGAAATGGCATGTGCAATATTTGTAAGAAGCCTGGTCATTGGAAGAATGAGTGTCCGGAGAAGGAGAAGGCAAAGAAGAAAGTAGCATCTTCATCAGTAGCGGTGGAGAGTGGAGTTGGTGAGGGATACGTAGATGTGTTGTCGGTGGTAACCTTGGATGTTTCAGGTAGCGAATGGGTGCTCAATTTGGGGGCGCATTATCATATGACGCCAAATATAAAAAAAATTCTTCTTATGTCGACAAAGAAGAAAATTCAATTGTTTTGGGTAATGGTGATATTTGTAAGTCGAAAGGCATTGGCTCCATGCAAATTTGGATGTTTAACAGAGTGGTTCGTACTCTCATTATTGTGTGCTATGTGCCGGGACTTAGGAAGTCTCTTATTTCTTTAGGGCAGCTGGATTTTTTAGGTTGTAAAATCACCATTAAGAATGATAGCTTGTGGGTTTCGAAGGGTGCGCTTGTGGTGACGAAGGGTGCTAGGACTCATGGTGTTTATTTGCTTCAAGGATTGACTATAGAGGGTGAAACTTGTGTAGGAGCTGATAGTTCTCATGGCTTGGATGCTACTAGGTTATGGCATTTGAGGTTAGGTCATGTCTCAGAGAGAAGTTTGGGTACTCTTTGGAAGAGGGAGATGATCGATGGAGAGAGTTTCAAAGAGTTTTGCGAGGAATGTGTCATAAGGAAGCAAACTAAAGTTTCATTTTGCGAGGAAAAACATGATTCGAGATTGGTTCTTGAGTATGTTCACACGGATGTTTGCACACCAGCACCAGTAGATTCTTTGGCTGGAGCTTGCTATTATGTTTCTTTTATTGATGACTTTTCTCGAAAGGTATGGGAACATGTAATGACGACCAAGTCGGACACATTCGCAAAGTTCATAGCATGGAAAGCACTTGTTGAGAATGAGAGTGGAAGTCTTTGACGATCTTAAGGCCCGATAATGGAGGAGAGTATGTTTCCGAAGAGTTCTTGGAGTTTTGTAAGCATCATGCTATTCGGAGGCATTCTACTACACCGGGAGATCCATAGTCGAATGGTGTTGCGGAGAGGATGAACCCTACTCTACTTAAGAAAGCTCGATGCTTGAGATTGACATCGGGTTTGGCTAAGGGATTTTGGGCTGAAGCTTTGTCTGTGATTCACATTATTAATAGAATTCCATGCTCGGCAATCGGTAACAAAATTTTGGAGGAAGTGTGGAAGGGAAAGAACATTGACTTGAGTTATCTTTGTGTGTTTGGTAGTCCGATTTATGTGCATAATCCGAAAAATGATAAGCTTGAGCCTAGAGCTTTCGTAGGGATTTTTCTTGGTTATATGGTTGGAGTAAAAGGTTATTGGATTTGGAATCCGAAAACAAAGAAGGTTATGAATTCTCATCATGTTACTTTTGATGAGTTGGGTTGTTCAAGGAGAATAAAAGCTCATTGGATGTTCCAGATTTGGTTCATGGTGAATCAAAAGAGAAGGAAGTTATTTCCACATTTTTTCCAAGGAGTACAGAGAGTAGAGTAGTTAGAAATGCCTGCAGGAAGGATGCGGTTGATGTTACATCACATAGTCCACCTGATGCCTCTAGTAGTGTTGGTGATGTGCATGATTCTAGAGAAGATTCAGTTCAAGGTGGAGTCGAAAGGAGTTTGGATGAAGGGATTGCTAGTTGGGTGGGTCGTGTGCTATGAGGCCACCTGAAAGATATGAAGATTGGAACTATCTTATCTTTTGTGATAATTTAGACTATGTTCTTTATGTAGTCCAAGATGAGTTGATGGACCTTGATGACATATGAGTCGAGTGATAGCTCGTAATCGATTTGTGCCATGGAGAAAGAGATGCAATCATTGTTGAAGAATCAAACCTACTATTTGGTTCCACTTTCTAAAGGAAACCGTACTATTGGGTGCAAATGGATATATAAGGTGAAGGATGATGGGAGATAAAAAGCTAGGCTAGTGGCTTAGGGGATTGCACAGAGGAAGGGGAAGGAGTGTGGCGAGATATTCAAACCGGTTGTGCGCTATATTTCTATCCAAATATTTCTTGCTATAGTTCATATTCGTGACTTGGAGTTAGAGCAATTGATGTGAAAACCACCTTCTTGCATAGAGACCTGGATGAAAACATCTATATGAAGCAACCGAAAGATTTTATTGTGGATGGTAAGTTAAATTTGGCTTGCAAGTTAAAGAAATTACTATATGGATTAAAGAAATCACCTAGACAATGGTACAAGAGATTTGATCATTTTATGCTTGAACACGATTTTGATATTAGCATCAAGGATGCTTGGGTATATTCCAAGAAATTGAAAAATAGTTGTTGGGTGTATTTACTCTTGTATGTGGACAACATACTCATTGCTTCCAAGGATAAGAATGAATCAACAAATTAAATCTGATTTTGGAATCAGAGTTCGATATGAAGGATTTTGGAGAAACAAGAAGGATAATAGACATGGAAATTGAAAGGGATCGAAAGCAATTTGAGTTGAAATTGAATCAGGAGGAGTACATTAAGAAAGTGCTTTGCCGGTTTAGCATGGAGAATGCAAAGGCGTCAGAAACACCTTTACCTTTGCACATGAAGCTTTCGAGTAAGACATCACCCATCTTGGAGAAAGAAAATTCTTATATGGCAAAGGTACCATATGCTAGTGCGGTTGGAAGTTTAATGTATGTCATGCTTTGTACAAGGCCCGATATTGCAAATGGTGTTGGAATAGTTAGTCAGTATACGGTAATTCGAGAAAATTGCATTGGGAAGCAGTGAAGCTTATATTGAGATATTTTAGAGGTACATCATCTTACGGTCTTGTTTTTGGCGGTAGTGATAGAATGAATTGCAAGTTCATTGATTATTGTGATTAGGACTACGCCAGTGATAGAGGTCGAAGAAAATCAACTTTCGGATATGTCTTCACACTTGGGGTTACAACCATAAGTTGGAGATCAGGATTGTAGACGGTAGTTTCTTTATCCACTATAGAGGCAGAGTTGATAACTACGATAGTGGTGGAAAAGGAGGCACTTTATCTGAAGTGATTGTTGTGTCACTTGGGATTCGGGCATGATAGTGTTGACGTTTGATGTGATAGCCAGAGTGCTATTCACTTGGCAAAGAATTTGACGTTTAGCTCATGGAATAAGCATATCGAAGTGAAAGAGTCATTTCTAGTAGCCATGGATGAGATTAAGCAAGTATATCTTCAGAAAGTGCACACAAAGGATAGTGCGGCAAATATTTTCACTAAAGCGTTGCCTGTTGAAAAGTTCAAGCATTGCTCGAATTGATACACCTATTGAAGTTCTAGGTGCCACATGGTGGCACGGTTGAGGAAGGAGCTTGGTTGGAGATGGGGAAGAGTATCCGTGAGTGATTGTGGTTATATCTTCTTGGTAAGTGCTAGTCTTTAGTGAGATAGGATTTGGATGTTTTAAACACTTTGTTAGCGAGCGGGGGCTTTACCTGAGCTCGTTAATGGGTGTATTGGGCAGTGGCTTCGCCAGAGCTCATTGGAAAAGCATTCATGTTTGGTTGAAGGTAGATAAGAGGTAGTTGGAGCTATCGGTTGTTGTCGATGGTATGATACCATTGGAGTTGGAGATGAATATAGTGTGGAGGTGGAGTGTTGAATTTTGGCGACACCATATAGAGAATTGAAGGGGTCGGAAGTAACTTGGTGACGGAGAAAACGGTTCACAAATCAAAGCTCGGAGGAGGCAAATATGACAAAGAAGGTGGAGTGGAGCTGGAGCAACAACAACAGACATCTGAGAGAAATGGATAGACGTCTGAGGCTTCAGCAAACCTGTTCCAGAGACCTATGACAAACGTCTGTCACTTTCGACAGACGTCTGAGGCTCCATGGTGAATTTTCTCGAGACTTGGCACAGATGTCTGAGGCATTTTGTCAGACGTCTGAGGCGACGCCTGTTAGTTTTCCTGAGACTTGACTCAGACATCTAGGGCATTTTGTCAGACATCCGAGGCGACTTCTACCTATTTTTTGGCCTGGGCTTGATATGAAGATTTATGATGTTCGAAGGGGCAATTCTGGAATTTGCCTAGGCTTTCTATTCTCTTGTATAAGCTATTTTTGGGTTTAAGAGAGGAAGTGATCTACACGACTGAAAAGCGACTAATAGGGTTTTTAGCCTCCACCAGTTAGGGTTTTACCAAAACCTAATTTCCTTCAAATTCTCTTCTCCAAAAATCAATTCTATTAGAATTATTGATCATTTGTAATCAATCTCTTGTACTTTTCTCAGTGATATCAATACAAGGTCTCTTTCAAAGTGGATGTACACTAACAAGACGTTAGTGGAACCACTATATATCGGTTTGTAGTTTATTTAGTTATTGCTTTGATTTTTATATTGCTTTTTTGGGGATTGTGATTGGATTTGGATTGGTTGAGATTTAGATTGAGTTATTGATTGGATGTTTTTACACTTTTTACCAGATCTCGTTTTTCCACTATGCATTGGGGTTTTAGTTTGAGTGGGAGTTAAAATTTCCCACAATAGATACCGTATTAGGTCTATTGATTCTTGCTAGACCTGGCATGTCAACTTCCAGTCACCAACCATGTATAGTCAGAGATTGCCCATAATATCTCACTGGAAGTAAAGCACAAGTTAACAAATAGATGGAATATGACATCGCACAGGATGCTACTTATAAAGTATAATACATTTTCTATTGAGTTCATCCTCAAGGCTTGGTTACACCTACGAGGCTTCAGAATATTGTAGCAGCGATACATACAAAAGTGGTGATTCATACAGCCATAATTTCGGTCATCTCAAATCTCAGCTTAAACTTGGTTATACTAGTGCATTAGCTACAGATCTAGGCATTTAAGATTCTACTCCATGCAATTTTGGAAATGATAAGTGCATAACCAAATTTTGGGTATTAGAACCCTATACAGATCTAGGCATTTAGGCATTTAAGATTCTACTTCATGCAAAATCTGTATTAGAACCATGTACAACGAGTACAAGTTGTGCCATTAACAGTTGATCAATTACGTGTAGGAACAACAGATGGTTATCTAGTGCTCCAACGTATAAAAGACACAAGAAACTAGAAAAAACAAGTGCGCTTTAGAGATATCATCATATCAAATGTTCGAGTAAGTTTCCAGTTTTAGATCATCTGTTAAAACCCCACAACAACATAAAACATGAACAAAAATATTTACTTTTCAAGCTGGTATCTTAATATATTACTTTTTGGTTTTTAGGTATTCCATATGATTTTAGAAGTGAATTCAAAATCAGGGAAAGTACTTGAAATCTCTGTCGATATATCATGTCAATTTTTGAAGTGTTGAAAGGTTTGAATATTGAAATTTTAACTGTTATAACTTTTGGAAAATTCACATTTATAAATAGAGCACATATTTCAAAATTTTTACATAAACCATGCAATATTTATTCTCTTACTTCTCTGTGCAACAACACTAATCACCTGTGTGCTCTAAATCTAAAAAATATTACAAGTTTACACTGCAATTCATATCTTTTAATTTGCATTTCAAAATGGATCAAAGTTTTTCATGTCCAAATCATTTTAGATATGTTTTTCATCCTACACTTCACGCATACAATTTCAAATATGTTTTGGATATTTGTAAGATTGTTGTAATCCATTTGATTAAACTATTTGGTTGATCTTGTACGTCTTGAACGAGGAATAGATTGCGTTTGTAGTAACTGTATCAATGTAAGAGATAACATGCAACTGATGTATTGAATCATTTGAAGAAAGGTTGTTGTTGAATATGCAAATATATGATTTTTTTCGATGATAATAAGCATATATATATACACTAAAATGTATTTGTTATTGTACTATTTTATTTTTCACATGATTAATAAATACTTGCTGAATAAAATAAATAACATATAACTTAAATTCAAACACATATTTTATTCAAACAAATATTTATTACAATTTTGAATATTACAAATTTATGCTCTCCTATATATATAAAATTTCAATTACAATACATATTCAATTTATACAACTGTCCTCACTACATATCGCTCATTCACTCGTATTTTATCTTCAACTCTATTCCAAATTGAACCCGGCATCTGAACGATCTGCAAAATAAACACTGAAGCAGTAAAATTGAAAAAGAAATAACTTTTGTAGTATAAAATAAAATGTATTTTAAGAATATTATTTTCCCCCATTATTTGGGTTGTTCGTCACCATATTTATTTTGAATTCATCATACACGAACTGCATGTGAGATGCACAGTGTATCACTGTACATGCCACAAGGCCGTGCACACCGATATACAATTGATAAAAATGCAGGGACAGGTGAGCACAAGGTCAAGCCCAAATCAAAAGCCGGGTTCAACTCAAGTGAAATAAATATTAAGTCACGATATTAAGCAAAGGTCAAACCCGAGCTTTAAGCTGGATTCAACTCAGGTGCAATACAAAACTATGGGTTAAGATACATACAACACAACCTCGACCAAAAATTCGAATGTACACTTGAACCCGGATTGGTCAGAGAAACAAGTAATCAAGTCAAGCTACAACATGAACCAATGGCCAGATTCAAACAACAAGGTGCACCATAAATTGATACAAGACTTCAACATATGACAGTGACCAATGCAATCAATTGAGGCTACAAACCAGATTCAGACTCAAGTACAATGCAACAATACCAAGGTGAAGCCACCAATGGAACCTAACTCGAAGCAATGCAACAGTGACATACATAAGTGTGCAATATAGAGATGCACAAAGTATGTCAACATACACAGTGCAGAAGTTATGATCATCACAAAAAGGCAAACAGACCAAATAATGAAGTGGACACAAAGGCTACTACATGATGCAGAAAATCTTACATAAAACATGACTGCATCAAGAAGCCAAGACCAGACTTCAAGTCAAGCAGTGGACAGGGAAACCAAGTACACAAGTGAATGACAACATGCAACATGTACATAATGTCAACCAGAAGACATATACAATTGCATTGAACCATAATGCATCAGATGTCCAGACCAAACTACTTGCAATGCAATAGCTGTTCAAAAATGCAAAACAAACGAGACTAAATAAAATAGAGGCTCGAAGCATGCATATGGTCAGGAAAAATGAAGACAACAACGTCGAGTATGCTAGACCTCATATATACTATGTACATGTCTCAACTCAAAATCAGACAAAATAAAGTATGAATGCAACGACCAGAGAACAACAACCATGAAGTCGAACAAAGCTTCATCAAGTATACATGGCGAACATGACACAAATGAGCGAAACCAGAGACAAGTTGAAAATACTACAGAGCATAACAAAGTCAAGTAGCAGTTTTGAACAAATATAGAGAAGCCGAAGTCATAGCATAAAGATCGAAACCAAAAGTCAAGATTAAATGCCAAAAAATCAAAGCCGTAATGACCAAGGAAAGCCAAAGTCAAAGCCGTGATAACTAAGATAATCAAGCAAGCAAAAATATACGAATTGAACAAGTCAGAGAAATCTCCAACATTCAATCAAAAATATGTGGCCGAGCTTAAATTAACAGAAGAATTCAAAAAAAATATACAAACGAATTTATAGGACTATGAATCCTATTTAATTGTTAACATCATCGGCAGATAGTTCATCGAGTTCAAGCAAGCTAGTCAATAAAGCAAAAGGCATAAATCACATACCATTAAAATCAAACTCGATCAAGAAGCAGCCAAAGCTAAGCAACGAACAATCGATCAACAGAGCAACGCAAAATCATCATTTGATTGATCAACTAAAGTAGGCGGTTTCTAATTAATCAGAAGCCCTAATTTTCGAGCAAAGGAAAAGAGGAATGAGCACCATTTTTTCCACAAGGAAAGAGATACCAGGCCGAAGAAATAAAATGGAGAAGAGGGACATTTTTTATCACCTAATTTACTTATTGGGCCGGCATTTTATAATCTCTTTTGGGCTTTAACTTTAAAATTTTGGGTTTTGATTTTTTAATTGTTTTAATATGTATTTTCCTTTTTAAACTTTTGTAATTTCTAGTCATGTGACTAGGGAACGAACTAGGTGGTGTAGTTCGAGAATTCGTAACTTAGTGGCTGAATTGTGGTATGGTTTTGAGCGTAGAGTTAGGTTAGTCGATAGAATGCATCGCGAGTTTACGTGTGTGAGCGTCTAACTACATAATTTCTAGTAGAAACAATGAGGCAAGCACGTAGGTAGGGTTCTGCCGAAGCTGGGTAAATCCGTGTGTTCTATTTTTTGCTTTTAATATTATGCTATTATCTATGTTGCCATAATTCTGCTATATCTGTGTTTCAATTATTTTATATAAACTTTCGCAATAATTTTTACAATTAATAGTATCACCTTATTCACCCCCCCCCCCCTCAAGGGTAAAATCGACTCTACAAGTGGTATCAAAGCTAGGAACAAAAGCCATTTTTATTTTAAAAAAATTAATTTTTAAAAAATTATTTTGTTTTAAAATTTTGAATTTTTAAAATGGCTTCTTTTAATAATGCTTTCGTTGAGGGTCAGTCCATAGTCAGACCACCAATGTTCAATGGTGAATATGCTTACTGGAAAAATAGAATGAAAATTTTTCTGAAAATCATTGGTGCTTGGAATATTATTGAGATAGGTTATAGAGCACCAGCTATAGTGGTAAATAATCAGAAAATAGATAAACCGATGGATCAATGGATTGATCTATAAAATAGACTACAAAATGCTAATGCTAAAGCTATAAATTCTATTATTTGTTCATTGGATCAAACTGAAAATATTTGTGTTATCCCATTTTATGGACAAAACTAGAATATCAATGTTGAGCGCGTTTCCACCACGGTCAAGCTAAGAAGAAGCAACCAGCAAGCGTACCTAGGTCCAGAGTTCCACTCAAAATCCAAATACAAAGTCCATTCGGCCTTATACTCTCATGTTCATTCGGCTATGCAAGCATACAGTCCCATTCGGCATTCACATGCGCAAGTTCATTCGGCATAAGCTACCGAACCAACTCCCTGCTACCCCATGCCGAACCAACTCCCTGCTGCCCCATGCCGAACGAACTCCTTGCTGCCCCATGCCAAACCAACCACGAGAACTCACCATCAACCGAACCAAGTAACCACCGAATCAAACCCAAGGTGGCACCGAACCACACTCCTCTCCTCTACCACCGAACCAAGCTTCGCCGAACCAGAAAGCTGCCAGTCCAGATTGCTTCAGCCCAAGCCCACCAGCAGCTATAAACATCCAAGACCCCTGCCTCCAGCCTCACTCTATAAATAGAGGGGCAGGGGTACAACAATGGGGGACAAGTTTGAGAGCTCAAGCCTGGAAGGAACTCTCAAACAACTTTAGATACTTGTAATCAAAGCTTTGTACTTGTAATCTAAAGAAAAAAGGAGAATAACATATAAAGTGGACGTAGGCACGTTCTGGCCGAACCACTATAAATCTGTGTGTCTTTTGCAGTTTAGTCCTTGCTTTTTATATATTTGCATAAATCACCCAAATCACTAAATACAACATAAAATCAACCAACTCATATGACTTTGGGTGTTTGCGACCATTTTTTACGCAAACATTTTGGTGCTTCCACTGAGAAAACCAGCTCCCGCTACATCGGATAGAAGTTGAATTTGAAAATCTAAGAGTTCAGATCTAAGAGTTATGACGAGACAAACAAGTAGAAGGCAAAGGCCAGAGAGAAGTGAACACCAAGGAAGTCAAGAGGCTTCCTCAGGAGGGAATCAAGCGTCGATCTTCATCACTAGGGATGAGATGGAGGCCATGATGAGAAGACAAGAAGAGATGATCCAGAACTTACTTCAACAAATTGGGCAAATTGGAGCACAAATCCAAGGAGCAACTGGGGTTCAAAACGGGGCAGGACCATCTGGCGCAGCACCAGAGCTAGGGGGCACTCACACAGAGCATGTTGATCCGACCCCGGGAAGTGAGATGGGGGCATCCGAACCACCTGGTAGCAATAGAGGAATGAACGTTCAGCCAGGGAGGCATACACATGAAAACTCCCGCGGACTTGGGGGGCAGGTCGAAGACAGTGAACGAGAACTACAGCTTGGAGACAATGACAGATTAGCAGAGATGGTTAGAAGAGCTATGAGAGGCGGTTTAGTAAACAGAGACTTGGAAGATGTAAACAGGAGTCCTTTTTCTTCTGCGATTAGGATGGCTAGGAACCCACCAGAATTCAAGCTACCATCATTGGACATGTACAACGGGAAAACGGACCCCACGGTCCATCTAACGAAGTATATGAGACATATGGAAGTGCTGGGGGCATCAGAGGAGGTTATGGCCCGGTGCTTTCCACTGTATTTGACGGACATTGCAGCGTTATGGTTTAGGCAACTGGAGAGCGGCTCCATTGGAACATGGGCAGATTTAACTGAGAGATTCATGAGGCAATTCAGGGTTCATATTGCGAGACCCAAGAATGTGATGACTTTGGCAACCTTGAAACAGAAAACTGGAGAGACTTTGAGGAGCTTTCTAACGCGATTTAATGCGGCGGCAGCATCAGTGGATCGACCAGATCCATCTATGGTCATGATGGCGGCTGTATCTGGAATAGCTGGTAATACAGAGTTCAAGAATTCATTAACCAAGGACCCGCCTATGAATCTGGGAGAGTTCTATCATGAGGCTGAAAAATTTCTGCGTTTGGAAGATGCTAGTGCAGAAAGAGAGGAAGAAGATGACGTTTACGCAATCAAGAGCGGAAACCCACCTGGAAAGGGTGCGGAGACTAGCAAAGGAAAAAAGAAAGGCTGAGGATAACGATGACAGGACAAAGTGGCTACGAAGAGAACCACGCTTCACCACCTATTCAGAGCTGAATGAGAGTTTGGAACGGATTTATCAGGATACCAAGGGGCAGGTTCCGTATCGTAGACCAATGCGAAGGGATCCAACCTCTGACGAAAGAAAATCAGATAAGTTTTGTGTATTTCATGAATTGAATGGTCATAACACTAATGATTGTAGGCATTTGAAGGACGAGGTAGAAGGGCATATCAGGAACGGTATGCTCCTTCAGTATGTGAGGAAGCGAACTCCAGCGGTGGAGCCAGAGCGATCGCCCTCTACGTCAGCTAGAGGTGACCTTGGATCAAGGCACCATTTGATTATCCATTGATTGCTTGATTAAAATAACGATGAACAGGTCGTAAGCTTCCACTAACGCAATTAAATCGTTTACACATGTACGAGATCGTGAACGATCTCCAGGCATGCTCTGAATGATCATGACTGCTTCGGAATGGGAACTTACACTTTGACATCCTTGCTTTGCTTTTGTTTCGATTTGAACATTTGAATTCTTCCTGTTTGGACATTTCTGCTGTAAGGTACTATTGCTTTAACATTTACAATTCTATGAAAAAATTATTTACTTGTATGCCCGTTGGATCGCGAACGGTCCACGAGCACCTATTGCATGGCAACGAACTGCCAAAGCCTTTGATTCGAAAAATTCCCCCAAATAATGACTCCAACACTGATAATATTAAGTCCCCCCCGGGCACACTCATTCGCCTCGAACGGCACCCGACTTCGAACAGTCACAATTCGCCTCGAACGGCACCCGACTTCGAACAGTCACAATTCGCCTCGAACGGCACCCGATCGCGAACGGTCACAAATCGCCTCGAACGGCACATGATCGCGAACGGTCACAACTCGCCCCGAACGGCACAACTCGCCTCGAACGGCACAACTCGCCTCGAACGGCACAACTCACCTTACCTCAAATGGCTCGATCGCGAACGGTCGTCATTTGAGGTCCGCCACCTGATCACTGACTATTACACCTTACCTCAAATGGCTTGATCACGTACGGTCGTCATTTGAGGACCACCACTTGACCGCGCACTGTCGCACTTTACCTCGAATGACTCGATCACGAACGATCGTCATTTGAAGTTAAGCGCTTGACCTTGAACGGTCCCCACTCGACCGCGCACTGTCGCACTTTACCTCGAATGACTCGATCACGAACGATCGTCATTTGAAGTTAAGCGCTTGACCTTGAACGGTCCCCACTCGACCGCGCACTGTCGCACTTTACCTCGAATGACTCGATCACGAACGATCGTCATTTGAAGTTAAGCGCTTGACCTTGAATGGTCCCCACTCGACCGCGCACTGTCGCACTTTACCTCGAATGACTCGATCCTGAACGGTCGTCATTTGAAGTAAAGCGCTTGACCTTGAACGGTCACATTTCACTGTAGATGACTCGATCCCGAACGATCGACGCACGGATTTATGCGCTTGACCGCGCACGGTCGCACTTCACCTCAAATGACTTGATCACGAACGATCGTCATTTGAAGTTAGGCGCTTGACCATGAACGGCCGCGCTTCATCCCAAATAGCTCGATCCCGAACGGTCGTCATTTGGGGCCATATAAAATATCAAGCTCTTTACAGGTTGTCAACAGGATACGAACATCCAGCTCATGGCATTACAAAACACGCCTTCCTACCGCAAGGCATATTTTGGGGGGCAAAGTGTTATCCCATTTTTTGGACAAAACTAGAATATCAATGTTGAGCGCGTTTCCACCACAGTCAAGCTAAGAAGAAGCAACCAGCAAGCGTACCTAGGTCCAGAGTTCCACTCAAAATCCAAATACAAAGTCCATTCGGCCTTATACTCTCATGTTCATTCGGCTATGCAAGCATACAGTCCCATTCGGCATTCACATGCGCAAGTTCATTCGGCATAAGCTACCGAACCAACTCCCTGCTACCCCATGCCGAACCAACTCCCTGCTGCCCCATGCCGAACCAACTCCTTGCTGCCCCATGCCGAACCAACCACGAGAACTCACCATCAACCGAACCAAGTAACCACCGAATCAAACCCAAGGTGGCACCGAACCACACTCCTCTCCTCTACCACCGAACCAAGCTTCGCCGAACCAGAAAGCTGCCAGTCCAGATTGCTTCAGCCCAAGCCCACCAGCAGCTATAAACATCCAAGACCCCTGCCCCCAGCCTCACTCTATAAATAGAGGGGCAGGGGTACAACAATGGGGGACAAGTTTGAGAGCTCAAGCCTGGAAGGAACTCTCAAACAACTTTAGATACTTGTAATCAAAGCTTTGTACTTGTAATCTAAAGAAAAAAGGAGAATAACATATAAAGTGGACGTAGGCACGTTCTGGCCGAACCACTATAAATCTGTGTGTCTTTTGCAGTTTAGTCCTTGCTTTTTATATATTTGCATAAATCACCCAAATCACTAAATACAACATAAAATCAACCAACTCATATGACTTTGGGTGTTTGCGACCATTTTTTACGCAAACAATTTGTGTCTCACATTGTCTAGCTACGCGGGAAATATGGCGCACACTCAAAATGACTCAAGAAGGAACGTCTTAAGTCAAAGAATTTCGCCTTACCATGCTGAGTAGCGAATACGAAAATTTCAGAATGGCCAAGGAAGAAAATGTCAAAGAGATGTACGGACAACTTCAAATATCGTATACAAATCAAAAGCTCTTGGAAAATCATGCACAGAATTGGAAATAGTCCGAAAAATCCTCAGAGTCCTTCCACAAAGTTTTGAAGCGAAAGTTACAGCCATTCAAGAGTCGAAATATTTAAAACAGATCAAAATTGAAGAACTCATCGAAAATCTCACCAGTTATGAGCTAGAGATGAAATTCAAGGAAGAACATGAAGGAGGTGATACTTGAAAGAAATCAGTAGCTCTTAAAGGAACAACGGAAAGTGGTGATGATGATGATGGAGCAGTTGAGCTGGCATTCCTAATAAAAGGATTCAAAAAGTGGAACTGCAAAATACGAAAATCTAGCTCTAAATAACAATTGAAAAGCAGAATAGCCAAATGTAACAATCCGTTTTCCCGTACCCTTTGAATCGACAATAAACCATACATGTCCAACTCAAATTGCACGAAAAGACGGATCATTAAAGGTGATAAAGAAAAGTAGATAGAACAGAATCTCACTCGAATGGAATAACATATATTATTTCAATAATAATCTTTACAGCGGAAAACTTTTAAATACATATATCAGAGTCTAACCTAAATTCAGCTTGGACAGCTATAAAACCTGCCCTTACAAATGCTAACAAACATCAAACAAAATACACTTAGCAAAGCGGATAACAGAATATCTCCATATGTCGATAAATATCTCCAGCTCTCCTCTGTAAACTCCAACCGTCTTCGACTATCCTGAAACTACTCGGATCTGACCCGAGTATTGAAAATACCCGGATCAGGCTTGATAAACCAGCGTGAGAAAAACTCAATAATGAATGACAGTGTCATATGTCAGCCTTTGCTATAAATCCTTTGGAAATAAAGAGTATCTCATAAGACCACGCCCACACATAAACACGGACGGGTTTTGTAACAACCTGGATATTTTAACGATTTTATTTAATTTAATTTAATTAACCATTTTTGTGTGAAAAATAAAAATAATATAAACGATAAAATTTTGAAATATAAATTTGATATTTGGAATGCGTATAGTTAAACATAGCAACTGGTAAATATTCGTCCGAAAATATGAAAGTTTATTTCGTACATAAATTTACTTCAATTTAATCAGTTAAAAAGCGATGAAAATAAAACGTTTTCAAAATCAAAATATTTTTACATAGAAAAATTCTAAATCATCCTCTGAGCAAGATGTCAGTTTGTCGTTTTTCCAAATTCGGACATCTTTGGCTCCGTCGATCTTATTTTTCTACGTTTTTTATGCATTTTCCGCTATTATAAAATTCGAATTTTTATAATTCGATCGTGCCACTGATAATTTTATACCGTTTTGATCATCTCGCCACACTGACCTCCATGGTATAATCGATTCTGTGTTTTGATATCCGGTGCACGGCGGAATCTATAAAACGGATAACCGTATCGGTTCTGTACTTTCGTCTATTCAAGTTTTGTGACCTTTCAACTATACATTTAGAAACGAACAGCCATTAACTTTATTTTCTGAATTCGATGCCTAGCCTTTACTATTCTCGCCCTTACATTTTTCTTGTTTTCGTTTCCGAGATTAGTTCGCTCATTCAAAAAAAAAAGTTGTTCTACTTCTTCTCACAAATAAAAAATAACAGAAAGGTAAGCTTCATTTTGGTTCCTGAAGAATGCGTGCTCCTCTTACTTCTGCCGAAACAAACCCATCACCCATTCCTTCCCCTTCGCCTCCATAGCTCCTAAGCCGAAGCCAATATCCATCAACCGACACATGCACAGCTCACCTCCTCAAACCCTGGCTCCACCTTCCACTTGCCTGACTCCATGCGCACTGTCCCATCCTCCTCCTCTCCTCTCATCCATCGTCCTCCGCCCTCCATCATGCCCGGCACGTTCTCCGCAACTGATGCAAGTACCGCCACCCATCGCTTGAACCCGTTTCCCCTCACCACCTTTATCATGCCACACGTGGCAGCCGCCTGACCGAAGTCTTCCCCTCAGCAACCGGGTTTTTCACTCTCCTTTCTTTCACTGATGACGGGTATATATCTTTTTGTACAAGTTATTAAAACTTGCATACAGATTTGTTCGTTTAAGTGAAAGTTTTATATGTATTTTGAAGCCTGCAACTTTATTTTTAGACATATATACACTATTTGATATTTTATACGTTAGTTACATATACAATTAGAAGTATAAAAGTTATTAACATTGTGTTACATATATATGAAGTCTAAATATATATCGAAGTTACACATGAAGGTTTATAATGGTTTTAGTTTGACTTTAAATTTGTGTATGAGTTTTAGGATATATACATCATATACTCTGTAGAGGTTATATTGAAAAATATGTTTACACAGCGTTTGTTTATTTTTAGTTATATAAATATTTTACAAACTGTATTATAGGAATAAGATTCATATATTGGTAAATTTGTTTAAAATCTTATAGTATGTTAATCTGCGTATTTTATTTTGCATCCACTTGGTTTACATATTAATTTTGTTACAGTTTGATATGTATAGTTTTCTAGATATATTTAGCTGTAGTGTTATATATTTAATACTATATATATATATACAAATTTTAAGTATATTCATTTTAGCAAGTTATGTTTTATATATGTATATATAGTATATAAGACGTGCGTTAGTTTTATGAATTGTTATATGTTTTTTTTCCAGTCAGAGAGCTTATATATATGTATGTCTGTTATGACTATAATATAGTAGTACATAGTTATATTTGCTGAAACTTCACATATATAGATTTTAAAATTCGAAGTTTTTATTTTATATGTATATACAGTGTAGATTTTGTTCGTGTTTTATGAAAGGATTATGCAAAGCATTTCGATATATTTATATTTGTATATGGCATGTTATGTTTGTTTTATATATTGATATATATGCATTAAGTTGTTTATAAAGTTTATATATTGAAACTGTTGTTTACGTCTATACTAGTTTATTTTGTACATACGTATTCATAGATAAAAGTGATTTTATTCAGGGTGCATATGTATATAAGCTGCTTGGCTTTGTCTTGAAAATGCAGTATTATTTATATTAGTTTGTATATACAGTTATGTATATATATAAATTGTTACATACTTGCATATATACATTAATATTTTGACAGTTATCTATGCGAACGGCAGTTAGTTTATATGAATATTGTAAAGGTTTGCCTATTGCTTTATACACGGTTTTCGAATATAAAACTATTTAAGTGGGTTTTTTTTTTGTAATATATATTATGTGTATATAGAGCTTTTTATTTTCAAACCTTTATTTTGAAGATGTCATATAGGTAAGTATTGATTTTTAATAGAATTTTTTTTTATCTCGCGTAAATATAAATTATTGATTTTAATAAACTTATGATAATATAATATAATATATTTCATTTCAGTCTATATCAAGAAAATTCTGATTTATTTCATCGATTCATATTCATCAGCTTCGTTCGCCGATTCAATCCTGCCTTGTTTGATATTGCGTGCTTGGATTCGTAACTCATTTCATTGTTTTTTCTTCTCTAGCCTCGAAAGGTGAGCAATCATTCACGATTAATACTCTTTTATTTATTAAATTTGATTTCAATTGAAACGACAATTGAAATATGCTACTGTTAGTTATTTACACTGTTTTATATGTTCACCTGCGACATCTGACACCATTATCTGTTAATTATACGATGATAATCCAGTTTGGTTGATCATTGATTGATTGATTGTTGTTTGTATTGGATGTAAATTGAAATGTATAAAGTGATAAATATTATGCAATTGAATTTGACGTAGGACAGTTAAAATTTGAATCGACATATACGTTGAATTTGATTAGTTAAATATGACCCCTTTTTATTGTTAAATTAATTGACATGCAGAATAGTGATAATTACACTTTGAACCATTGAACGTATATTGGATTAATTGTTGTAGTGTAAAATTGAAATCGAATGACAAGTGAAGAACCGTATGAATAATTAGTATAATAATCTTTAATCTACATGAAATGATAATGTAGATTCTAGAAATAATTATATTAATTCTCACAAAGAACAATGTGAATTAATACGATTATTTCGGGATTATTGAATTAATTATTGGATTGTTATTGATTGTTGTTATTGATTGTTGTTATTGCTTGTTTGTTTAGTTTGACACCATCCCAGTTATCACACTTCAAGTTCCCTTTATTATGCTTGATCTTGAATTGAAATTGGAATCGGGTTGAAATGATATATACCCAAAAGAATTTGACCTAGGACCGAGAATTAAATAAAATCCGATTAGTCAATAAATTGATTTAAAAATAAAAAAATGATTTTATTCGAGCAAAGAATAAGTTTTGAAACGAAGTTGGAATTTGAATTTTTGAAAGGAAAATGTAAAGATTGAAGTCTGAAACAAATTTTAACGTAGTAATCGATAAAAGAACGTTGTTTGAAATTTAATTATTTAATAATTAAATTTGGAGTTATTAGTAAATAATTTGGAATTAGTAATAATTGAGTTTTGAAATTATTAAGTTTAAATCATTTAATAATTAAACTTGAAATTATAATTAAGTTTGGAATTATAATTAAGTTTGAAATTAGTAAGTTGAATTTATAATTAAGTTGAAATGATTTGATAATTAAGTTTGAATTCATAATTAAGTGGAAATGATTTAATAATTATGTTTGAATTTATAATCAAGTTTGTAATTATTAAATTTTGAAATTATTAATAATTAAGATTGAAATTATTTAATAATTGAACAAGATTTAATTATTTGATAATTGAATAAAAATTGAATTCTTTGATAAGAGAAATTAAACTTTTGAATAAGTGGATTTGAACTTCGTTAATAAATGAAATTGAGTTTCTTTATTTATTAATTAAGTTTTGGAAAATTATTTAAGTAAGTTATTAAGTGAAATTGAACTTCCTGAATATGTGAAATTTAGTCCTTTATTAATTGAGTTTTGAAATTTGAAACTAAGTAAATAAATAGTTGAAGTTGAATTTCTTTAACAAGAAATAAATTGCGATTTATTGAAATTAATGTAAGACACGGAATTTAAGAATTTGATTTGACGAATCTAATTTAATTAAATTTGTAAGTTGCTTTAATGAAGTTGAACTTGAGAAATTGATTTAATGAAATGTAAATTTAATAGAAATTATTTTGAATGATAAATTAATTTAATGAATATTAAATGAAATCGATCAATGAATTTAAATTGGGTTGAATGTTAAATAAATTAATTTAAATGATTTCGGAATGAAATTTATATACGAACTTGAATCAATATTTTTTTTGTTTAAATAAAAGTTGAAATCGAATTATAAGATTTTAAATTGGTAATTTGGAAGTTTTGAAACGTAAATTTTGGAAATTGATTTAGAAGACAAACGAAATGTTGATTTACGAATTGAAATTGAAATGGTTTTGGTTTGAAATATATTAAACGACCAATTGGTGTAATAATTTCGAAAGTTATTAAAGAAACCGTAATCGGTTATGGACATACTCTCTGTCTAAACCGAAAACCACTTTAATAACTATACGCGGAGTTGTGATCCAGAATGAAGTGGTTGGAATGATGTACGTGATGACTGAAAAAAGAGAACGATAATGGATAGCCTTGACACTTGTGTCAAATTGGAAATGACTAAAATCAGGTGCCGTGCCGGGCCAAATGGGGTTAGCCACCTCGAGCGAGCACACTTCTTCGTAACTACTACTCATTACTTGTGATTTATTGGTGCACCCTCGGAATTTCAGGAGTGTTGTTTCGCGGTGTTGCGATTGTTGCGGCGATGCGTTCTCACCAGTCCGGATCAGGCAAACGGTAGTTTCACTACCTTGGGTATTGCTTCATGTGCCTTGTCATACTTGAATCCCTATATACGCGACCACTATGAATTTGTTTTGTGTTATACCTATGGAGTACTCCGTGATAGCCCACTAGTTTACGGTGGAGTTTACAGTGCTGTATAGACTATGACATCTATATAAAACGTGTTAAGGGGGATAACGGTAACTCCTTAACACTATTTTGATACTTTATATTACTGATAGACATTATCTATTTAGCGTACATTACTACATAGTAGATAGTTTAACGGATCCTTAAAGGATGGTTATTCCAACGTCCTTTGAGTTACCTGTATTTCAATTATTATTTCACTTGAGTTGCATTTATTGATATAAGAATGTTAATCCCGACTCGAGTGTTTTGTATTTTCTTTACGCTCGGGTCAGACTGAGTGGTTCAGATTTCGAGACACACCTTTGGAGTTGGAGCTTTGCTTGAAGATCCAGCCATCTATTCTGCTTTCAGTATTCGATGATTCCAGTGATGTATTTTGATTTGTATTTGATGTATCGTGTTACTCTTCTGCCGTAAACTCTGATGTATCTTATATATTTTTATAGTAGCTTCATGAACTACTATCTCTTTTACTTCCGCTGCATATTATTACTCTGTGTCTGTGATTCTGTAATTATTTATTTACTGTATATCTGAGTTTTGTCAAAATTTAAATTAACAATTCGGTATTTTGAATTATTCAAGTCCGACATGTGTGGATGCGAATAGTCCAAAATAGCGGGTCGTTACAGTTGGTATCAGAGCTTTGGTAGCTCTAGGCAAAACTTAGTATATATGGTAAATGTATTTACAGAATCACTCTCATTCGAGTTTCAATCTCTTCCTTTTGACTCAATTCCTTTAAATTTTGGAACGTTCCCTCGGTTCCGAAATTCATTTGTATCCCTCACTATCCGTCTTCTTTCAATACTGGAGCATCCTATAACACCACTTCGAACGATCTTTATAATGAATCGGCAGTCTCGCCAAAATTCGAATTATTTGTAAATGGGTGAAACTCTTTACATTCGGCATTGATTTACCGGAGATTTCAGTATCGTCGGTTTACGATGCTATCTATCTCCTACTATACCTGAATTCTATTTCTTGAGATCGAATGTTGATTTACCTCGGAATTCTACATCGATCTTATTCTTGAAGTCACAGTCGACCCGGTTAAGGTTGTCCGTAAATTTAATAAGCCTATCCATCTCCCGATTCTGTTCATCGAATCATCTTATCTTTTCTTTTGAGCTTATATTCGAATCAAAATTCTCTTTGATTTGATTTCCATAAAATTTGAATCTCTATACTTATTTTGAAATCAATTATTGTATCGTCGAGCGAGGAAGGTATTGTAAATTTATATTTAAAATGTTGTATATATATTGTGTTGTTTGAGTGTTGATGTTGATTTGGATTTTCGATCGATTCGTCTGATCAACGCTATTGATAAGATTTCCAAAACACTTGAACGGAGCAAACTGACACAATAGTATTAACAAATTTGGTAAATAAAATAGTTTTATATGATTATATTTTATATAAGTCTAAAATTTTATGAAATTAAATGATAATGAATCTGTTGTTCGAAATGTCAAAATTTAAATTTTCATTTATTGTTTTATAAATCATTGACTATTTCATAATAAAAATAAATGAATTATAAATTTGGTTATAATTTAATTCGGAATTTGAAATGTATTTAAATCTAGAATTTAAGAATTTAAGCTCCGATAATTTCAAACTTTGGGTTTAAACTTTAAAAGGCATATTATATAAAGTAATTTCAAATAGAAACCATTTTCAAAGAATTTTAAATGTTTAAATCAGTGCCCTTCTTTTTGTCGCTGAAAAATAATTTCGGTGATGACGGCCGCATCATCGACGTTCATTTTCGAGTTTCGAAGTGGAGAGACTATTCTGTAAGCTTTGCTACGGTTTGTTTTGAAAATTAATTGATTTGAATTTCTTAAACTATGATTTGATTTGTAATATATATTGATATGATTTAAATCTGATTTGATATATTATATATATTTATTTATCTCTTAATAAATTTGAAGCTACTCGGAAAATTTAAGTCTTAAATTTATGTTAAGAGATAATTTCAATTATAAAATGAAATCAAATTGTGAATAAACATTTAAGCCTGAATAATTAAATTAGAAAATTTTACTTGTATAATACTCAATTGCATTACATATAACTTATCTAAGTTTTCGAAAGTTAATTATGTAATTGAATATTATACAATATAAATGATATCAAAGGAATTTAAATAAAATTGCATAGTTATAACGAGGGTAAATATACTTAATATATTTGTGGCAGGATATATTAAGTAGAATAAATTTAATAATAATTTGGAATAAAAAAAATTGTTGAATAAGTATAATTTTAATAAATGACTATTCAAATTTATGATCTTTGAATTTGTTAAATTCAGAAAATTGGATTGTGTACAATACAAATGTCTTTATAAATAAAAAAATTTGAGGGCGTATAATAAATGCTATACACTTAAAATTTTAAGTTATAAAAAATGATAATGAAGATAAATAGAATAATAAGTTAATTGAATAATAGATGTGATTAAAGGAAAATTTTGTTTTGAAAGTTAATAAATTGAAATTAAATCAATTTAATGAGGTATTAATTAAATTTAAATTGAATTTCATTGGAGAGAAACCTTTTGTATCTAACATCAATAAATGTGAAATCAAGACAATTTGATGGAAGCCTTGATTTAAAAACAAATTGTTGAATATAAATTAATTTAAATTGGAATTTATATGGTTTAAATTAATTGTTTATTATGAAATTCAAAGTCTATTTCTTTTGGTTGTTTCTATTCTCCTACCTACTTCCTTTTCGAGGACGAAAAGTTTTGAGTGGGGGAGAGCGTAACAAGCCGGATATTTTAACGATTTTATTTAATTTAATTAACCATTTTTGTGTGAAAACTAAAAATAATATAAACGATAAAATTTTGAAATATAAATTTGATATTTGGAATGCGTATAGTTAAACATAGCAACCGGTAAATTTTCGTCCGAAAATATGAAAGTTTATTTCGTGGGTAAATTTACTTCAATTTAATCAGTTAAAAAGCGATGAAAATAAAACGTTTTCAAAACCAAAATATTTTTACAAAGAAAAATTCTAAACCATCCTCTGAGCAAGATGTCAGTTTGTCGTTTTTCCAAATTCGGACATGTTTGGCTCCGTCGATCTTATTTTTCTACGTTTTTCATGCATTTTCCGCTATTATAAAATTCGAATTTTTATAATTCGATTGTGTCACTGATAATTTTATACCGTTTTGATCATATCGCCACACTGATCTCCACGGTATAATCGATTCTGTGTTTTGATATCCGGTGCATGGCGGAATCTATAAAAAGGATAACCATATCGGTTCTGTATTTTCGTCTATTCAAGTTTTGTGACCTTTCAACTATACGTTGAGAAACGAACAGCCATTAACTTTATTTTCGATGCCTAGCCTTAACTATTCTTACCCTTACATTTTTCTTGTTTTCGTTTCCGAGATTAGTTCGCTCACTCAAAAAAAAATGTTGGTCTACTTCTTCTCACAAATAAAAAATAACAGAAAGGTAAGCTTCATTTTGGTTCCTGAAGAATGCATGCTCCTCTTACTTCTGCCGAAACAAACCCATCACCCATTCCTTCCCCTTCGCCTCCATAGCTCCTTAGCCGAAGCCAATATCCATCAACCAACACATGCACAGCTCACCTCCTCAAACCCCGGCTCCACCTTCCACTTGCCTGACTCCATGCGCACTGTCCCATCCTCCTCCTCTCCTCTCATCCATCGGCCTCCGCCCTCCATCGTGCTCAGCACATTCTCCGCAACTGATGCAAGTACCGCCACCCATCGCCTGAATTCGTTTCCCCTCACCACCTTCCTCATGCCACACGTGGCAGCCGCCTGACCGAAGTCTTCCCCTCGGCAACCGGGTTTTTTACTCTCCTTGCTTTCACTGATGACGGGTATATATCTTTTTGTACAAGTTATTAAAACTTGCATACAGATTTGTTCGTTTAAGTGAAAGTTTTATATGTATTTTGAAGCCTGCAACTTTATTTTTAGATATATATACACTATTTGATATTTTATATGTTAGTTACATGTACAGCTAGAAGTATAAAAGTTATTAACATTGTGTTACATATATATGAAGTCTGAATATATATCGAAGTTACAGATGAAGGTTTATAATGGTTTCAGTTTGACTTTAAATTTGTGTATGAGTTTTAGGATATATAGATCATATACTCTGTAGAGGTTATATTGAAAAATATGTTTACACAGTGTTTGTTTATTTTTAGTTATATAAATATTTTACAAACTGTATTATAGAAATTGTGGCAGGGTTTTGAGCGTAGAGTTAGGTTAGTCAGTAGCGGGTGCCACGAGTTTACGTGTGTAAACGTTTGACTACTTAATTTCTAGTAGAAACCTTAGGGGCAGCACGTAGCAGGGTTTTGTCGAAGCTGGCTAATCTGTGTATTCTATTTTCTGCTTTTAATATTCTGCTATTATCTGTGCTGCTATGATTCTGCTATATCTGTGTTTCAATTATTTTATATAAACTTCCTCAATAATTTTTATAATTAATAGTATCATCCTATTCACCCCCCTCTAGGGTGAAATCTTTCCTACAATTGTTTTGTTAGAAACCATTTCTTGCCAATGACGGCAAGAGCATTGATAGTTAAAATTCATAGAGGTATTGTTGTCAATGGTGAATATTACATATATGGGCTAGAGACAATATCATCCTTTATTTAACACTATTTTGTAGCCCCGATATCAACCATGAGTTTCTATTTAAATGTACAAATGGTGCTAAATAAAGGGTGTTATTGATCATAGCTCTATATACAAACACTGTCAATACTTGTAATACAATTTTTGTCACAGTTTTTTGATGTAGACTTAAACTAATAAAAATGCCCCATCATTTTGTATATGATGTCATGAGTTCAAATCTCCCACTTGACAATATCCCTTTATATTTTTTATGAGGTCCCAGATTTTGAATTTTGGCAACAATATATGGAGAATTGAAGTGGTTGGAAGTAGCTAGGTGATGGAGAAGACGGTTCGCAAATCGAAACTCGAAGGAGGAAGATATGGCGATGAAGGTGGAGTGTTGTGGTCAACATTATGTGACGGACGTCTGCCATAAAGTGACGGACGTCTGTGAAAGCAGAATTTGAAATCCGAGGCTTGAGATAGTCATCTGTGGTTTCATGAAATGCTTTCCTGAAACTTACGACAAACCTCTGTGACGACTTTCAGCCTATTTCCGGCTCGGTTAGTTTGGTAATGATTTGTGAAGGTTCAAGGAGCATTTCAGGAATATGCCAAGGAAAGATCTCCCCTTGTATATGCTATTTTCAGATTTAGAGAGTGGTGAGACTGCAAGATTTTAATCAAGGTTTATCCTCCATTACGTAAGGTTTAACAAAACCTAGTTTTATTTTCAATTCTTCCTCTACAAATCTATTCTATTTGAATATTGATTATTGTAATCAATCTCTTCAACCCTTCTCATTGGTATTAATAAAGGCTCTCTCTCAAAGTGGATGTACACTAACGAGACATAAATTAGTGTAATTTGTGTTATCGTTATTGCTTTGTTTTTCTATTGCTTGATTTGGTGATCGCAATTAGTTTTGGATTGGATTAAGATAGTGATTGGTTGTTTCTTACTACGATCTCATTTTTTTGCTTTGCTTTGGGGTTTTGATTTGAGTGGTCTCAGATTAGAATTCCCATAACACCATGTTCAAATCCCTCTAATAAAAATATATGTTTTTATTCTTATAATATCAAGAGTAAAAAACTATTTTTTTAAGTGTTTTTAGTTTATTTATATTATAATCCTAGTACAAAAAATAATCTTAGCATCATAAAATATTTCTTTTTGAATATACACTCTTTACCCTTTTTTTTTACATATTTGTATATGATATTTTATTTTTTTAACTCTCTACCTTCATCTTATACGAAAAATATTTTTTTTAAAATGTATTCTTCCTGGTTTTCTTTTATACAGATAAATAATATTTTATTTATTTCAATTAACATCTTCATAAACAATATTTTTCTCATTAGAAACCATTCACGTTTAATTAATCTTTTAGGATTTTAGTTCTTGAAGTATACTTTTAAAATTTTAATATCACATGTAGGTTACTTGAACTTAAACTTTTTAAAATCATTAACTTGAATATTTTTTTAGGTTACTTTCGTTAGAAATTTTTGAAAGTTTCTAATATTCAGGTCAGTCAATAACTACTATTGTTTAGGAGCTACGTCATCATTTGACATTTTCTTTAGATAATTTTCACGATCTTAAATATGTTTAAAGATGTGGAGCTGTACATTTGCTTTTATTTTTGTTGTTTTCTAATGCTTTATAAGCCAAGTTAATTTCAGTTAATAAAGCTTTACAAGCCTTTATTCTCTATAAATTGCGTGAGAGCTTCCACTTGAAGTTTATTCTAATTATTAACATTTGGCATTAGTGCCTCTTTTTGGTCCATGGTTCAAAATTTTGACGGAATTCCAGTTATTCCGGTGATTCTGTTCTGGTTCCGCTCATAACTGGAACGGAATCTGGTCAAAATTTCAAATTTGCTTTTCAAATATTGAAAAAAAAAGTTAAAAAATACAACAAACATATAGTAGTTAAAAAATGAAAAGAAATTTATCAGGATAATAAATAAATGGAGAAGAAATCATGTAGTTTTATAAAAAAGTTATTATGCTTTTGTTAATTTACATCGAATCATAATAAAAAATTCAAAATTTCTGAAATTGATCAAAGCTTTAAAACCTCTAATAAACAATTTAGAATCATAAACAATGGTTTTTAATTAAAGTGTGTATTTTACATGTAATGTAAAAAATGTACTTTAAATTTATGACATTATTGGATATTTATTGACATATGTAGCAAAATTAAAGCAAAAGATGTACCGGAACTAGAAAACTGGAATTATAGCGGAACTTTCAGAATTTCCAAAATTAAACTGGAAATTTTAAAATTACCAATGACTAGAATGAAAATGGAAAAAGAATATAAACCTTAATTTTTTCTAACCATGAGAGACCAAAGGAAAAGAGAAAGCAAAAGAGGTGTCTGCAATAGAAGGAAAGTTTATGCAATCTTCCATTCCCAAAATTGATGGTTACTACGATCATTGGGTAATGATGATGGAAAATCTTCTTCAGACCAAGAGGTTATGGAACATGGTGGAAGGAGTCGCAGAGTAAAAGGAAGGATTCGAACCAACGAAGGCTTAGCGCAAGACGAGAGAGGGCCAAAGAGAAAAGTCACAAAGCCAAGAACTGTTGATCGCACAATACTAGAGACCGTAGTTAATAAGCAGGCTAAGAGTATACGTGGATTATGAAGTAGAAAAACCATGGAAATACGAGGGAGAAGAGGGCTCAACTACAAAGATTAAGGAGAGAATTTGAAGTGTTACACATGAGGGGAGGTGAAAAGTAGATGAGTATTTTGCTCGTACACTTACAATCGCCAACAAGATGAAGTCTCATGGAGAGAAAATGAAGGCAGCAGTGATAGTAGAGAAAATACTGAAGAGCATGACGAGCAGATTTGATTATGTTGTGTGCACAGTTGAGGAAAGCAATGACCTTGATATGCTGACAACAGATGAACAACAAAGCAACTTTTTGGTGCATGAGCAAAGGATGAATGGCCATCAAGACGAAGAGAAGGCGTTGAAGATTACGTTTGATGATAGATTTGAAGTAAAAGGCTTTGAGGTAAGAGGAAAGGGAAGAGGTACATTTAGAGAAAGAGGTAGAGGTCAAGGACGACAAATGTTGAAGAAAACATTAATCGAATGTTACAAATGCCTTAAGTTAGGGCATTTCCAATACGAATGTCCAAGCTAGAATAAATGAGTCAATTATGTCAAATTAGAAGAAGAGATGTTATTAATGTCATACGTGGAGCTTAACAATGCAAAGTGTGAAGATGTTTGGTTTCTTGATTCTGTGTGCTTTAGCCATATGTCCAGTAGCAAACAATAGTTTAGAAATATTGTTGAGGAGTTTAGACACTCTGTGAAGCTGGGAAATGACACAAGAATGGTTGTGATGGGAAGAGGAAATGTAAAGTTGAAAGTAGGAATAGTTCAAGTTGTATGTAATGTTTTCTATATTCTAAATTTGAAAAATAATATACTAAGCCTTGATCAGCTACAAGTGAAGGGCTAAGCTATCTTAATATAGGATGGAGCATGTAAAATGTATCACTCTAGAAGAGGGCTTATCATGGAGGCCCAAATTCTTACATTAGAATGTTCATTTTGTTGGCATCCGCAAGCATGCTAACTCTAGCTTGTCTCAAGGTATATATTGATGATGTTAGTGATCTTTGGCATCAATGTTATGACCACCTTAGTCACAAGAACTTAAAAGCATTGGAAAATAAAAAATTGGTTACATGTCTCTCAAAATTGAAAGCCTCCAGCAATCTATGTTCAAATGCGTGTGGTAAGGAAGCAACATCGTGAAACCATCCCAAAAAGGAGTCATTGGAGAGCTGCATGACAATTCCAACTTGTGCAGGATGATACTTATGGCATTATAACTCCAACTTCAAATGGAAACAAAAGATATTATCTTGACTTTTATTGATGATTTTAGTCGAAAATTTTGGGTATATTTCTTAGCTCAAAAATCCGAAGCATTTACTATGTTCAAATATTATTAAAAGTCTTGTAGAAAATGAAATTGGCTTGTCTTTGTGTATTTTGAGAACAGATTGAGGAGGTGAATTTACCTCGAAAAACTTCAATGAGTTTTGCAAGACTCATGGCATAAGACATCAGTTAACCGCAGCATACACACCCCAACAGAAAGCAGTGGTGGAGCATAAAATCACACCATAATGAACAAGGTTTGGTGTGTTTTAGCCAACAAGCAAATGCCAAAGACCTTCTAGCCCGAAGCAGTGAGATGGACAGTCCGTGTTCTTAATAGAAGCCCCACTGTAGCTATCAAAGACAAAACAACCGAAGCATGTTGGATTGGAGCTAACCAAATGTGGATGACTTCAGAGTATTTGGTTGCATAGGCAATGTTCATATGTCGGATACAAAGAGAGCGAAGTTAGATGGTAAAAGTAACACATGTGTGTTGTTTGGCATGAGTGAAGGATCAAAGGCTTACAAACTCTTCAACCGTATAAACAAGAATAAGAAAACATGTATAGTTTGATGAAGACTAGAGCTGGAATGGAGGGAGGAATGAAGAAGTGAAACATTGTTCTTGAGTTGGGAGATAGTGATAAAGAGCCTAGTGATCTTGGTGGTAGTGATGAGGAAGAAGCAGAAATAAACTCATCATCTAGTAAATCTAGTGAAGAAAGTTCACCAAGTTCAAATGAAGGAAGGACAAGAAGACCACCTCCATGAATGCATGATTATGTAAGCAGTGAAGGGTTATTTGAGGATGAGGAGTGCAGAATTTGGCTATATTCATATCTTATGAGGAACTTGCAGATTAAGAAAAGGCTACAAGAAGTGAGAAATAGAGAGCAAAAATGGATTTGAAAATAGATGCCATATTCAAAAAATGATACTTGAAAGCTAATTGCCAAAGGAAGCTAACTAGAGTAAAGTGGGTGTAAAAGACTAAAATGAACGAGAATGGAGAAATTTATAAATGCAAGGCTCATTCAGTTGCAAAGGGATATGCTCAAGAATATGGTATAGATTACAATGAAGTATTTGTGCATGTTCCTTGCTGGGATACTTGTAACAACACACCTTTTTGGATGGTTTAAATCGACAATAAAGCACACATGTCAACTCAAACCATTCAAAAGAGAGGATTGTTAATGAGGTAAATAAAAAAATAAGAGAAAACAAGGAAAACAAAACACATAATCTCACAACGGAATGACAAAATATAATAATCAAATAAACAGTTCATGGAGCTATTCTATAATATACATTTGATTACATATTTTTTTTTACAATACAATCAGAGTTATACATACAACAAGTATAATAGGATAATGAAGCGGAACAACATGATGTAGTGATATATATATATATATGTATGTATGTATATATAGTATACAAATCTCCGTCTTCGCCCTTTAGAAATAAAGTCTTCAATACTAAAATGCTCAGGCTGACCCGAGCATAATGAAAGAAAAAACACTCGAGCCAGAACTAAAAGATCTTATGTAAATTAAATCAAAAGCAAATAATTATGAGTATAACGACTTCAGAGATGTTTACGGGATTTAACGTCTCATATCCAGTGTATAATGTGCATGCAATAACTTAAGAGATGTTTGGGATTTCAATCTCCTAAGGATCCGTTAAACTATTTATATGTAGTAATATACACTATATATAATGTCTATCGGTAAAGTAAAGTATTAAAATAGCATAAAGGCGTTACCCATAACCCCTTAACACATTTTATAAATGCCGTGGTCTATACAGTACTGTACACTCCACCAAACTGGTGGGCTATCAGGGAGCACTCCATAGGTACGACACAAATAAAAATCATAATGGCTCGATAAGGAATATGACAGGGCACACTAGGCTATACGCATGGTAGGATTCTACTGGATTGCGGAACCAGGCTGGTGGTAACGCATAACTGCTACTACCACCCACCTCAAACAGCACTCCCATAATCAAATCGCGGGTGGCCATCAATCAATCACAAAGTAACAGATATGGTATCGCAGAAGCGTGTTCGATAGGAGGAACGACTTCACTTGGCCTAGTTATGGCTCCTGATTTTAGTCACATCAAGCTGACCCGAGGGGGTCAGGGCTGCATTCTTACCTCATACCAGAAGCATTCGCCAAACCATACTACTTTGTTCTGGATTCCCCACCACGTGAACAGTTGTTAAAGTGGTTTCGAAATTGGCAAAGAGTATGACAATATCCAACCCCGGTCTCTTTAACAAGCAATCGTTATATTTTTCACACCGTGGTCATTTTTTAAAACATTTTTAATAATAAATCTAGAAAACAGTTCATATCAAGATATCCATATAGTTATTCCAAAAGTATAAATATATTCATAAATACCGAGGAAGATTTCTTTAACCCAATTTTGAAAATAATTTATAAATCTCTCTTAAACCATTTATAAACTATTTATATGCTTTAAAACCATTTATAAAGCTATTTATAAATTCCACAACATTTTACCACTTTTCTTCTTTTCATAAACTTCTACGCAAATTCCTTTAAAACGCTTCTAAATCCCTTTATACAAGTTCTTTTACAAAACCTTACGTAAATCCTTTAAAACTTTATAAACGCATTTATAAAGCCATCATAAATTCCTTTATAAAATATTTTATAAAAATCCTTTTATAAAATCCAATATAAAATCTCTCATAAAACTTTTATAAATTCCTTACAAAACCTTTAAAAAATCCTTGAATCTTTTACAAAAATATTTTATCTATTAGAGTTATTATAAAAGTTTATTTTTATTATCTTAAATCAAAACTATATTTATTATTTTAAATTAAATTCAAAAAATATATATATTAATGCTATTTAAATATTTTAATAAATTAAATTTTATACTGTTAAAAAAATATTTTTAAAAATAAATAAAATTATAAGTTAAAATCTTAAATTTACATTTAAAGCCATATATAAACTTATAATTTGAAACCTTTAAAAACATATAAAATAAATTATTTTCCAAATATAAAATTTTAATAAAATCATTAAATTAGATTTAAAATAAAATTATAAATCAAACATACTTTACCATTTAGAAAATAATTTAAAACCGACCAACGGTGTCTGTATACAATTTTCTACCATATGGTCAAGTGATTGGGTATGTGTCATTTCAACCCAAATTAGTTAAATTTCCGAGTATATATCATTTCAACCTGTATCTCGAATCAACAATTTCTAAATCTATAAAATCGCTCGGGTTTATCATTTCAACCCATAACGATTTTCCTAATCCAAAAGATCATTCGGACATGTATCATTTCAACCCGTAGTGATAATAGGGATATAAACATCCAATCATCCAAAATGTCAACAAATAAACATCCATCACAATCAACATCCAAATCAGTCAATAAATTACATCAATTAACGAGTTATCATTATCAGGTATTTAACTAACAATTTAAATTCAATATTAATTTAAATGGCAATTTAATTCAATATAAATATACATTAAATTAAAATGTCAAATTAAACTAACAAGCAGCAGACAATAATATTCTTATCACATCATAAATTTAATTCAACTAACATAAGATGATTTAGTATTTGTGAGTGGGTTAAATCACTCACCTTTGATTTATTAACGATTTAAAATCCAAATAAAATACAAAATTTGAACAGTCTTAAAATGTAACAAAACTAGTTCCATATGATCTGGAATTTCAACACGATCGTAATGGAAGATCGCGTCCAAAAACGAGTTCGTATAAAAAAGTTATGGTTGTTAGAAGTTTGAAAAATTAAATTTAAATAAACTAATGGCAAAATAGTAAATTAAACTCTCTTGGCCTAACCCTAACTTGAAAAGAACACACGTATCCAAATCTCAGCCGCCACGTTGACCACTCTACCGCATGCCCTATGTTCGCCTGACCACAGATCCACCACCACTATGCCACTACGCAGGCTTCGGTGCATCCACATCCAACTTCACGATCGCCACGGCTGTCGTGGAGAGCTCCACCGTCGCCATATTTCACTTGTAATATCTGGAGAACCCATCAAGCTTTGACATGAACAAACCATACCGATGTCATTGCCTTGCTTCCCTCTACACAACAGCGCCTCCCGATCGTTGTATAATCGACGACCACCATCGAATTGAAACCCTATGATGGATGGCCGAAACTTCATCAATGATTTCTGGCCAATTCGGGATGCAATTGAAAAAACAAACAGTAAATCTAGATTACGCTCGTCGAGAGCTTTCCAATGATATATAATTTGACATGGTTAGAAGAGTTTGAATTTTCAATTTGATTTTGAATTTGGGAATTAGGGTTTTGATATTAACAACCATTGAGAAGGAATAGAAAATTGAACAAATAGACATAATTGTACGTACAGGAATATGAAATAAGAAATCTTTTAGGGTTTATAATAGACTATATATATATACAGAGATGGACAAGAAAGAATGGACAGATTGATTTGGGTCGAAACGATAACAACGACCCGAAAAGCCCGTTTCGTTCTCGAAACGAAAATAGGTCATCCCATATACCAAAATATATGTTTTCGATATTTTAAAAGTCAATGGAATTAGTTTTGAACCCCAATTCCATTGTATATAGAATTTATCTTTTAAAAATCAAATTATTTTAATTGAATTCATTTAATTGATTTTACGCGTTTCAGGCTCGCACGATCAAACAATAAGTCCGATCGCTACGAAAATTGAAATCCTACAATAATTCACTGTTACGAATCCGATGAAACTTGTTTCGTCGAAATTCGAGAGAGTGGCCAAAATGACTGATTTTCAATTTAATTAATTAAATTATTATTAAATTGATTAAATAACTTTTAGATTCAAATTAAAAGTTAATAATTTTCATCATTCTTGATTAACCAGGAATTTATAATCTTCTAAACATATAATTTTCCATATTAAATTTAAGATTTAAACATTACACTAAATTCCAACGTTCAATTTCAACTGAAATAAAACCTAGTTTAATAATTTAAATTTCAATAAAATTCTTTTATTCTATTTTAAATTTTCAATCAAAATAGTTTATTTGATTTACATTATATTAAATCAACCATTACCTTATAACTTTAATTAACATAAGTTTCATCTTACTATTCTCGTATTCTACAATTATCGTCTTAACTCAAACTTACTGTAATATTTAATTACAGCAATTCCAACAATTGATTCCAACAATTATTTTATTCCTTATTAACCTACCATTATAACCAAATTAACTTTACATTTATTTCCATTGACTGAAATTACATTAAAATAGTTGTCAATAACATTCAACAACATTATTAAATCATATTCCAATAATTTTTCTCATAAATAAATCATAAATTTTAATTTCTCTCAATATTAAAATTCAAAATCTTATTTAATTTAATAGTTTTAATTATCAAAAATATGGGTTGTTACAAAACTATTCGTATTATCCTAGCCCTGGCTACACAAAATGGTTGGACAGTGTTCCAACTAGATGTAAAAAGTACGTTTCTACATGCGGAACTTAGTAATGATGTTTTCATCGAGCAATCACCAGGTTATGTGATGAAAGGAAAAGAAAACAAAGTTTATAAATTGAAGAAATCATTATATAGTTTAAAGTAGGCGCCAAGGGCCTGATTCGCTAGAATTGAAGGTTATTTTCTCACGCAAGGCTTTGAAAAAGTGCAACTATGAACAAATTTTATTCATCAAGATAGAAGATGGTGCAAAGATCTTGATTATAAGTCTTTATGTTGATTACTTAATTCTCATCGGTAATGATGTTTTGTTAATCAAGTTATTCAAGAGTTCCATGAATTCTAAGTTTGAGATGATCGACCTAGGGAAAATGAAATATTTTCTGGGAGTTGATCTGGTGCAACAAAGCTCAAATGGTATTCACATTTGTCAAAAGAAATACGCTGGCGAAGTTCTTGAAAGATTTGGCATGAGAAATAGTAATTGTGTCAATAACCCGATGGTTCCTGACTACAGGTTGACAAAGGAAGGCGAAGGAAATAAAGTTGATCCAACACTGTACAAGCAAATGGTTTGAAGTTTGATGTACCTGACTGCTACTAGACCCATTTTAATGTACAGTTTATCCCTCATAAGTAGATACGTGTCAAATCAGATGAAGTCATACTTGCTTGCTGCAAAACTAGTGCTTAGGTATCTACAAGGTACCACTAAACTTGGGGTGTTTTATAAAAGAGGACGTGGAAATGAACTAATGGCTTATATAGATAGCAACTACGCTGGTGATGTCGATGACCGAAAAAGTACGTCAGGATTTGTTTTCATACTAAGTGGAGGTGCTGCAGCTAGGGGGTCAAAGAAACAGTCCATAGTAACACTTTTAACCACATAGGTTGAATATGTAGCTGCTACTACCTGTGCATCTCAAAGCATTTGAATGAACAAAATACTCATGAAGCTTGGTGTTTCTCATTGTAAGTGTGTTACAATGCTTTGTGATAATTATTTAACAATTAAACTATCCAAGAACCCTATTTTGCATGGTAGAAGCAAGCATATTGATGTGAAATTTCACTTTTTGCGTTAACTCGCCAAGGATGGAATCATGGAATTGAAGCACTGTGGTACCTATGAGAAAATCACTGATATTATGACATGGCCATTGAATCTGGATGCATTTGTGAAGCTTTGAGAGTTGCTTGGAGCGATACCTATACCTGAAGTAAATTGATTATTGTTGCCAATTTCAATTTAGGGGAGGAAATATTAGAAACGTTTGAAAGTTTCTAATATTCAAGTCAGTCAATAACTCATATTGTTTATGAGCTCATGTTAGCATTTCAATATTTTTTTTATAAATAATTACCACGATCTTAAATATGTTCAAGATGTGGTGCTGCACATTTGCTTTTATTTCTGCTGTTTTTCTGCTTATAAGGCTCGATAAGCAAAGTTAATTTCAGTTAATAAAAGCTGTACAGTTCTTTATAAATTGCGTGAGAGCTTCCACTTTAAGTTTATTCTGATTATAACATTTTTAAACAATTTATTTATTATATAATATTTAGCAAATGTTAGTAATCCCTAATAATTATTGCATTACCTTTAGTATCACATTTTTGTATAAATACGAACTTCCATGTAGACTTTTAATTTAATTAAAAATATTATAAAACTAATAGATTTAAAAAGTGTAAAATAAGGATTATAAAATATGAGAATGAATAATATTCAAACAAAAAACAGAAAGAGAAAAATGGGATATAAAGTAGAATTGAAATAATAATCAATCCAACTTATTTAAAATGCAGTAAATTAAGATTTAAACAAAATAGAAGAATAAATAATAACAGAATTTTCTTTCAAATTTAAGAAATCCATGTTTTGTAAAACGTTCATGCATACCATTATATTTACATTATAATTTTAGCAATTTATTCAAATAGTCCCCACAATTATGTTATTTTCTAGAATAAATATTTACTGAAATTTTAAAAAATATTAAAAATGTTTATTATATTTATGAATATTTTTTATGCTTATTCACTTATAAGCACATGCATTATATGTGTCTAAACACACACACACACACACACACACACACATATATATGGAATAATCTATTGGAATACAAAATGTAGACACAATTGATGACACAATTGATCTCCACCATTGGATTGCTCTCCGATTCCCACATCTCATATAAGGACAAAAAGATCTAACGCTCCAGATCTTTTGTGTTGTCAATTGTGTTTTATTTTGTCCAAATAGTTAGCCCCTATATATAGATACATACATGTATGTATGTATGTATGTATGTATGTGCGTACGTACGTATGTACGTATGTAAAGGTAATTGTGTATTTATATATGTGTCTGTGTATAAGTGTGTACGTGTGCATGTATTTTGTGTGTGCATTCCATTGCATTGATATTATTATACTTATGATATCATTATAATATTTGAATGATAGTTCGCGTAAGTACCAAGTCCTCAAGCACCTAGATATATGCATACTATAGAGACACTCGAAGTTACATTTGGCATCAAAGTCTGAATTTTCAAAATATATCATTATTTGATAGTTTGAAAAATAATCTTTACTAATAAAACTTGTACCATTTTTTCGTGATTAGGAATTCTAATCTTCTTTGGTATTTTTTCTACAATCAAATCCATAGTTCCATACATTTTATAACTACAACATTAAACTTTGAATTTTCATAGTTTCTTCCATGACCAGAACAACTGTTGCTTTACGATAGAGTCATAATTTGTTGAAAAGCATGTTTAATAGCACTTGAGTTGCTTTGATTAATGAAACTTTTGTAAAAAATTATTCTCAAATTTCAAAATATAAAGCTGCTCCTCCATAAAAATATGTTATAAAAAACATATTTTTAGTTTTCAATATATTTGAGGAAGAGCTTACAAGTTTTTGCGTAAAAACCTTGAAATTTCTAAAACTTCTGCGTAGAATTCTCTGCAAATATTTGCATTTTTCAAAAAATTCAAAAAACAAATCCTAAAAATGTTCAGGTATAATATAATTTCCGAACGAAACAATTTTTTTCATCGCATTAGAAAAGGTGTAGTCTAAAACATGTTTTGAAAAAAGGTTACTCGTGTACCAGATCTAAAAATAAGGGGCGGAACCAAATATCACTTGAATAATTCAAAGTTCTTCCATTTCCAATGAACTTGCCAACCATTATGTTGTTGGAAAATTCTACTTAAATGCATAAATTTATTAAGCAGCCCCTTTTTTCTGAAAATCATTGTATACCCATCTTTCTACTTAATAGCCCCCTCTTTCTTTTATTTTCTTCCAATGCTACCATTACCCATTCACATTCAGTCTCACGCAATTAATCATCCACTTCATCATTCACTTGGTCACCCAAAAAAAATCCCAGCTTTATCATCATTCGGTCATGTTCATCAGGGGGCACAAATCCAGACGACGGTGCAGGAATCATCAGCATCAGGCACAAAATCGAAGTTTGTTCTCGATTTTGCTGTTAATTTTTAAAAATATCATTTGGTTTATCATGCAGTCTCACTACTTGGTAAAAATACATACAACTCATAAACAATGCATGGTATGTATTTTTACCACATAATGAGACTACGTGATAAACAAATGTTCTTTTATAAAAAAATCCTTTTTCTTTTTCAATTTTAAATAATGTACACGTATTGCGTGCAATGTATATTATGTATGTTCTTATAGATGGGTCCTTATACTAGTAGTCAAATGATGGCCTCCAAAAGATGAAGAAGATTTTTAATGAGAGAAGGCAAATCAAGCGAAATTGAAGAGGATGTAGGAACACACGATGAAGAAAACGTTAATGAAGAGAATAGATGACAATGGCACGAAAGATGACAATAGTGTTGAAGATGAGAATGATGAGGATTCAGTAAAGAGGAAAGTGAAGATGATGTTAAGACAAAGGATGATACCGCATAAGAAACCAACGAAAATGGTGATCCACAATATAATGATGTTATCAAAGATTATGATACTCACATCGCTTCGGCGATATGGAAAGGCGAGGTATTTAACTTTGTTTTAATTCCCTTGAATTGTAATGTACTATTCGTAGGAAATATTCCAAGTTGTTAAGACATATATAAACATAAACTTAAATTTTTGCATGTAGGAACGATCGGTGCTTACATATGTCAATCATTCATATAAGCTTTTAGAATGGAAGATACTAGAAAATGCTTCAAATTTCAAAAATCATATAAAATCTTTTGGACATTTTCTATTGTTAGCACATGTTATAAGAGTTAAAAAAAAAAAAAACATTGGTATCCAAAGACAAATACATTTCATATGCCTGTTGGTGAGATTATAATTACACTAGACGAAACATAATGCAATATCATAATGGGATTCAAATCGTAATCATTGATTTCAAACTTCAAATCAGAACATGATTTAAATTGCAAATCATAGATTCGAAAGGTCGATTCCAAGGTTTATACATACTTCGAAATTGATTTCGATGTTCGAACTTCTACATCGAAACCTATAATTTCTCTCGAATTCCAATTTTATCTCCGTTTAGTAAACACTAGAATTGAAATTGCGAATCCAAATAAGTATACTGAACATGTTAATATGAACTGAATGAACATTCTTAATTGCGATTTTAACAGGGTTTGACATCGAATGTAAATCAAATTGTAAGAGAGAGGTTCAATTTGAAACAAGATTCAAATCGATAGATTGCGACATTTTTGGCAACAACTGTAATTTATACAACCATAATCTAGAACGCGTAAAAGGACAGTTTATGTTAGGTCATACTAGCATCGGCTATCGATCCTGGCATTTATGGTTCTATAACATTCAGTTTTGGAAATGATGTCCTCCATTAAAGAATGCATGTCCAAATGCTAAAGGTGCACAATTTACTACTGCAGCCGGTGTCTGTCTTGGTTACGATCAAAGTTGATTACACTTTAATGAACTTGTGTTGTATATGTCCATTTAATTCTTAATTCGGTTTTTAGTTTATCTGATTATTTATATTTTATAGTATATTCTTGTGGATGTAACATTAATAATAATGCCATAATGTGAATAAAGAAGTTAAATATTATATTTCTACATAACCTGAAATCATACATTAACTATTACCCTATCAAATCCTCCAGTAAAAAAAGAATAATAGATGTGCTGGTACCAAACTGCTTGATGTGAAAGAAAAATAGAAGTTTATCATTTCAGATGTCAAAGAATTGGATATTTGCTCCTGTTGAAACCAAAGCAGCATCAACCCATATAAGAAGGGCCGCTAAGCCTAAAATCCATGAATGAACCATTGCTCTGGTTTTCAACAAATATCTGAAATTGACTGACTTTTTAAGTAAATGAAGATAACAAACAGTCTAAACTAATAAGGCGTTGTCCATTAACAGAAAAAGTGTACAACGCTGCTTGTAGTTGTAACTCAACACCTACAAGAAAAGCCAAAATCTGTAAATGCCAATGTGGATGTTATGCTAATAGTATGAACTCAAACAACATAATGCAATATCATACAGACATCCAAATATATTATGGGATACATTGAACACATAGAATCAGGATTCACGTATCACTAGATTCTTCCTGGCAGCAAAAACTCAGATATAAGCACAACACCACCCTAGTAATTACAAGAAATTGACTGCATGCCTCGTTATGAACCAAAGAATATCTGGCCTGCAGTCTATTGCCAATATAACACCACCAATCCAGCTATTATAACCCATACTAATAATTCATACCTTCCATGATGTTACGATTCCTGCTTACTACAGCAGTTCTTCTGAATTTGCTATCAACGCCTACACACTCGTACCTTAGTATAGCAATTGAGTTATGCAGCCCTATGAAATATACAAATGGTGATCCATACGACCGTAATCTAAACTACGTGAAGTCCCAGCTTATGACATACACTAATAAAATATCTGCACATGGCCCAAATGTCTATGGCTTTATGGAATGCAATCTGGGATTCAATCCGTGTTGTGCTTTTGCTGTTGAAATGGTACACACGTTAGAGCGTGACTGTCCGAACTCTATGGGTGCACAACTTAATACTACTGATGGCTTGTCTCTCCGTTATGAATGTTACAAATTTTATCCAGATTGATCGCAGCATATGTGTGCTGTTTAAGCTGTAACTACCGATATGAATCTACTTGGCTTGCTACTAAAGATATATAATGCAGTTATATGGTTTAATATGTGCAACTAATTGAACTGTCATTGCAATCAAGGAATATTATATGAAAGGTTTAACCTTTGTATTCCTTTGATTCCTAGTACAGCAATATTAGTAAATAAGTGTTTATGAATGAGGATTCAACACAATCTATTATAACTAAGAATGGCACGATTTAAAATTTCTAAAAAAAGTAAAATAAGTTATACACATGGGGACTCATTTACCTTTCTCAATTAGAAACTATTGAGCTGAGCAAAGCAATGTCTAATAGATGAGTAGTGAATAACATTTGTGGATCCCCGAGACCAATTCTAGGGTTTATGCAACTGATCTCCCCTAACTAATTGAAGAGTCAAATCGTGCAAATGTTAAACAAACTTGTAGCACAAAAGTACACAAAAGAAATGCAGGATGGAGATAGCCCAGTGGACAGCTGAAGTAAGTATGTGTTATGGGGTGTACCCATAATTGACATTTTTGGTAAGAAGTGTTAAAAATAAAAGAAAACAAAGAAGAAGAAGAAATGCGGGATGTATTCGGTAAGAAATGTTGCCATTTTTATTTCCAATAGCGGTTATTTTACTATTAACTCTTCCAAATATTGAGGTGCTGACCCAGGGCTTTATTGGGGGCCAAGCAAAGAATTGAACCCATGCAAATAGCAATTACAGCAAATGAACATGTGCTCTTAAGCTTAAGTTCAATTATTGAGACTATAAGTTCATCTTTACTATGGGAAGGAAAAAATTTGAGGGTAAATTGCGTCAAGAAAATTCGACACAAGCACTCTTGCATTATTTTTTTCTTTCAAGTACGTATCCAAAGTCCATTTGAAACTTAAACTATTCATCTTCCATTCTGATTCATTTCATTCGTCCGTCTTCTTTATTTTCAAATATTTTGTCAATTCGTTCTCAAAACTTAGATTCGCACTAGCAATTACGCCTCAAACCAGAAGCAAATCATCATCTCCAACAGAACCGTAAACATCAACGCATGATGAACAACTACAACAAATTCAAAAGCAATCCCCAAGTCGCGAAGTCGAAAACCTTGCTCTGTCTGAAATTCAATCGCAAAACTCAATTACATCAACTGAAAATCTAATGGCAGTAGAAATTCAACAACAATTCCCAACTGAAGAAACAGAAAACCTAACTCGCAACGGTCTAAAATCGCAAATGAAGGAAGTAACATCTGGAAAGCTAAAATTATGAAAACGGTCAACTGAACAAGAAGCACGCAAAATGATAGAATAAAGAACAAAGAGAAGATATGAACCACCTGGAGAAAATGAAAATCAATCAAAAATGATAGAAAATATACAGGAAAAGATAAATTTAATATAGTTGCATTGTAATATCATTGAAATTTTTTTACTGATCAATGAAGAAAATAGACAATAACAAACAACTGTTGAAAAAGAAAATGAAGAGCAGTATAAAAAGTTAGAAACAAAAACAAAGAGAAAAAATGAAAAAAGAAAACATCAGAAGGACGGTAAAATAAAAATAAAAAAGATAGTTCAAAAGGTAAATGATACAATAAAATTATAAAAGTTAATATCATATTATTAAACATATATGCTGATAGTATCAAGTTTTTGAAACAAGAAATGAAAGGCCAAAATATATGCTTTTAAAGAAGCTGAAGAGCAAGAAATAAATTTGGTAAAATTACAAATAGTATCGTTTTATAACATACTAGTTATTGAAAAAATGATACTTACAGTATGTTTGTTTGAAGTTAGCATAATAATTACTTTTATGGACAAAGTCAGCAGTCCAATTACTTTCAAAAACATAATTCCATAGATTTTTAGGCCTTAGAAACTAATTATTTTGCATTTTGTCCGTAAAAGTAATTATTTCAGTTGTGTGTCCTATAAACTAATTGCACTTGCTAAAGAAACCCTTTTAGCTAATTTCCACAAAAAAGATACCTATATTTAACGAAAATGATACTCACTGTCTGTTTTGAATGGAGTTGAAGCTTAATTTTATAAATTGTTTTCCATGTCATATATAGAAAAACTGATACCAATATCTTACAAAAATGATACCAATAATCAGTTTGTTTGAGATTTGTACTTTGTTAAATTATTTTCACTGTGTTCTTCATAAAAACCGGTACCGTTGTCATTCAGAAACGATACTAATAGTCTGTATGTTTAAAGTTAATGATTTGGACTTTTACAAATTATATCTTTTGTGCGGAAATTTCAATTGATTTGCATTAATTCCAAAATTGCAACAGAACGATAAAGCGTAGAAACAATCAAAAGAAGGATCTAGCTTGTCGAATAATTACCAACCACAAATTCAATGAAAGACAATCACTAAACAAAGAAAAACAGAAGAGCGGAGAACACAGAGATTTAACGTGGTTCGTCTAGATTGCCTACGTCCACGAACCCAACAGCATTTCTTTATTTTACTGAAGAAAGAGAGTACAGAAGAGAGAGATTATAAAATTATAGGTAGTATTGGAGAGACTAACCTATAATTACAAATTGAATAATCATTTTATCCAAAGACTTGCTTACGCTCAAAACCCCTAATTGATTGAGTGTAGAAATTAGGGTTTACTGAAGAAGAGGATAATGGTGGATGCTCTTTCACACGCTCACACAAATATGAAGATGAACTTCCTTCATTTAAATAGACTTAATGAAGGAGTTACTTAGATATTAAGAAAATTAATTTTCAGATCATGTTTGAAATCATTCCGAATATTGATGATTTTATTTCTATGTAAATGGATAATGGTGATCTTAGTTTCCATAATTTTCCTTGCTTGCTCAATCTCCATCAGCATTCTTTTGTTTCTTCATATAACAAATTCTTTGACTAAATAATTGATTAGCAATTAATTAGTTTCCCTTCTGTAAAAGATATCACATATATCATTCCTCTTTATCTTTCCATATATAGCTCAATTAATTGATTGAATGAATCAATTAATTATTTTCTTGTCTTCTTTGGAAAATGTTTGAATCACATAAATTCAACACTCCATCTTAATTCAAATATAACAATTTCTATGCATCAACACATCTCGACAAATTGTTTGGTCTACGTCAACAAGCTCATTGTGAACTAGTTTGGGCAATATTGCCAAACAGAGCTTCCAAATCTTTTCCAAGCACAAGAAAGATAGTATGCACATCAACAAACATAATGCATACGAAAAACTACCAAAATTCTTCAACAAATCCAATGCGGGAGACGAACTTGTAGATACTAATCCTCGAGAGACCAATGTAGATTTAGCAGCTCGCTTCACCTTCTCCATTCCAAATTGAGTGAGGACATACTCAATATTATCTACTCCAATCTCCTCCACAATAATTTTGCTAGACTTTCCTAATTCAACATCAACAGACTCAACAATAAGCTCCATAACATTGAAAGCATAAGATGAAGAATCATCACTACAATTATGCTTACAAATAGGACCAACTAAACCAAAAGGCCTTTTCAGTAAGTGAGCTCCACCTAGAGTCTGAACCACTGTAATCTTTTCATCAACCATGGTATCGTCGGAAATACCAATATCTTTTCGAATATGAAAACAATCTGATGACTCCAAATGTGTTTGGCAATTTTCTGTCCTCCCAATGTCATCACTTGATAGAGGCTCCACCTTCAACAAAGACCTCTCATCAAGATCGCATGTCTACTAGTCACAATTCTCCTAGTTGTTTTACACCACAACATATACCTCTTCACTCCTTTTCTATAGCCTAACAAAATATGCTTGCTTTCCCTAAGCTTCAACTTATCATGTCTCTCATCTTCTAAATAAGCTGAACAACCAAACATTTTAAGGAATGAATAATCAACAGGCTCACTTTTCCACATCTCTTCTGGGATCTTCATATCTATGGTAATAGAAGGTGTGCGGTTGATGAGAAATACTGCTGTAGATATTGCTTCTGTCCAAAATCCCTCTACTAGACCAGCAGTCGTTCTTAAGCTTATAGCTCTCTCCCGAAATATCCGACACATGCTCTCCGCCACTCCATAACAATGTGACTGAACAGAAATAGAAAAATCTCTAATTACATGTTCAGACTCACAAAAGTTAGTGAATTCTTGTGACATAAATTCACTACTATTTCCAACTTTGAGAACCTTTAAACACTTCCTCGAATGCTTTTCTACCAAGGTCTTCCACTTACAAAATTGGGCAAATATTTCATCTTTGGCCTTTTAAGAAATAGACCTAGACCTTACGTGAGAAATCATCCACAAATAAGATGAAGTAACTGGCTCCACCAAAAGATGCAACTGGGGTGGGTCCCCGCACATAGGAATAAACATGCTCTAGAAAATCTGTAGCTCTAGTTCTTCCAACATCAAATGTGACATGCTTCTTCTTTCTAAAAGAACAATCTCCATAAGAGTTAGGCTTCAATTGACAAACACCATCAATCAACTCACGCTTCTGTTGAATATGCGATTATATGATTTTTGTTTGATGATAATGAAGATATATATATTCATTTAAATGTATTTGTTAATGTACTATTTTATTTTTCATAGATTAAATAAACATTTGCTGGATAAAAATAAATAACATGAAATTTGAATTCAAACAGATATATTATTCAAACAAATGTTTATTACAATATTTGAATAGTACAAATTTCAAGCTCTCACTATATATATACAATTTCAATTATAGTATAATTTTGATTACATCACGATTCACATTTACATTTGACCTCACTACATATCACTCATTCACTCAACTCGTATTTTATCTTCAACTTCATTCCAATGTGAATCCAGCATCTGAGAAATCTGCAGAAATATACATTGATGCAGTAAAATTGAAAATAAAATATTTTTGCAGTATAAAATGAAATGTGAATTTTGAAATTAATATTTGCCTCATTTATTTTTGTTGTTCGTCATCATTTAATTTTGAATTCATCATTCACGAACAGCTTGTGACATACACAGTGTATCACTGTATATGCCACAAGGCCGTGCACACCGATATATACACTTGATAGAATTACAGGGACAGGCGAGCACAGGTCAAACCCAAAACGCCGGGTTCAACTATAGTGCAATAAAAATAATGTCACAATATTCAGCACAAGGTCAAATCCGAGCTACAAGCTGGATTCAACTCAGGTGTAATTCGAAAAACAAATCCAAATGCAATAAAATGGTCGGGAGCAACCTCAGTGCACAACAAGTTCAACATGAAGGCCAGAATGTACATGAAACAAATATGCAAACTGCCTCAAATGGTCAAGACGGCTACGACACAAAAGTTCTCAAGTCAACTACAAATGCACAACATACATATGAACCAAGCACCAAAAATACAACATGCAACATGCAGTGATGCACAGGAACCAAGGCCAAGAAGAGTGAACTGCGAGTGTCGACCAGACTACAAGTACAAGGCACAGTGCACACCAAATCAAGCAAGTGCAGACTCAAGTATACAAGCAAAACTCAAACAAGAGGCAACTGGCAACAACTACAACAATAAACCAGAGATTACAAAACCAAAACATCAACTAAGTTCAAATGGTCAAGCAAGATCAACACAGCAGCTCATATACACGAACCAGTGCCAACAGATTCGAGTGCTACCAGGTAACAATGAAGCAAGAAGCAAACATATAGAACAGTGGACAATGCACTACAGATAGGACAACTTGGCCCAACAGACTCACATAGACCAGGCACCAAGTGCACATGAATTAAAGTATGTTCGAAAATACAACAAGTCAATCAAGTCTGACCACATACAAGTCAAAGAAACTAAAGCAATTTCAAAAATGACCAAAGTCAGATATATGAACTCGAGCAAGTCCAGCTACCACATGAAAGCAACCATATATATACACACACACACACACACACACACACACACGCATGTGAAACAACATGTATACATATAGGCGGTGCAAACTAGCTCAAAGCATTAACTCAAAATAATTCAATATCAGATATAATGCGACAGTGTGCAGAGAAGTGCTACAAGACCATGTCAAACACAGTGCAACAAAATACAAGTGTCGACCAGAGAATCGAGCTTCAAAAGTACAGGGTGCAGTGATGCAAAAATCATAAGGAATTCAATCTAGTGCCGAAATCAACAGTTTCATCTCAAAGTTATCAAGAGTCGATGCCAACAGAAAAATACCAAAGTCAACGCAGCAAGTAAATCAAGGTACAAGCTGAAGTCAATAGAGTGATGAACAGTATCAATATCAAGTGACTGAAGTCAACAAAATACTAGCAAAATTGAAACCGTGGTGAGCAAGGAATCAATCACTATCAATTCAAAGCCGTGTCAATCAAGGAAACAAAATATACGTTTTTAGAACAAGTCAGAAATCATCATCAGCATCAAAAAAAATTGAATGGACGAGATGAATAAATTGACAATTTCAACAAATATATACGAACGAAAAACAAGGGGTTCAAACCCTATATAAAAACCCAATCATCATCGGCTTTAAAATCATCAAGTTTAAGTAAGCCAAAACCAGTAAAGCCAATGAAGGAAATTACATACCAGAATCAAATTCGAACTTGATCGAATTGAAGTAGCCGAAGACAATTCAAAGAGCCAAACAATCAACGAAAGCAACGAACTAGAAAACATCTATTTCGATTAAGAAATCGATCTAATTAAAATCGACATCTTCAAATTTCTCCAAAGCCCTAATTTTGATCGAACAAGGAAGAAGCAACGAGCCGCCATTTTACAAAACAAAGAAAAAGGAACAGCTGATATAATAAAAAGAAAAGGGGATTGGGCCGGCCTTGTTTCAATTATAAGGATTATTAGTTAAAAAATAGGGTTTTTATTTTTAATTGTGTTTTAAATTGTATTTTTCTCTTTTAAACCATTGTAATTACTAGTCGTGTGACTAGGGGACAAACTACGCGGCGTGGTTTGAGAATTCGCAACTAAGTGGCTGAGTTGTGGCAGGGTTTTGAGCGTAGAGTTAGATTAGTCAGTAGCGGGTGTCGTGAGTTTACGTGTGTAAGCGTGTGACTACTTAATTTCTAGTAGAAACCTTGGGGGCAATACGTAGGCAGGGTTTTGCCGAAGCTGGGTAAATTCTGTGTCGTTCTATTTCTGCATTTATTATTCTGCTATTAACTGTGCTGCTATAATTTTGATATAGCTGTGTTGAAAAAAATTTATAAGCTTCCGTAATAATTTTTATAATTAATAGCATCACCCTATTCACCCCTCCCTCTAGGATGAAATTGATCCTACAAGTGGTATCAGAGCTAGGAATAGAAGTCAACTTTTGTTTTTAAAATTCGTTTTTCAAAAATCAATCTTTGTTTTTTTAAAATTTGAATTTTTAAAATGGCTTCTTTAATAACGCTTTTGCTGAGGGTCAATCCATTGTTAGACCACAAATGTTCAATGGTGAATACGCCTATTGGAAAAATAGAATGAAAATTTTTCTGAAAACCATTGACACTTGGAATATTGTTGAGATAGGTTATAGAGCACCAACCATAACTGTAGATAATCAGGAAATAGATAAACCAAAGGATCATTGGACATAACTAGAAAATAAATTACAAAATGTTAATGCTAAAGCTATGAATTCTATTATCTGTTCATTGGATCAATTTGAATTTAATCGTGTCTCACATTATCTAACTGCACAGGGAATATGGCACACACTAGAAGTGACTCACGAAGGAACATCTTAAGTCAAAGAATCTCGCATTGCCATGCTAAGCTGCGAATACGAGAACTTCACAATGGCGAAGGAAGAAAATATCAAAGAGATGTATAGATGACTTTCTAATATCGTATACAAATCAAAAGCTCTCGAAAAATCATACACAGAGTTGGAGATAGTCCAAAAAATCCTCAGAGTCCTTCGGCGAAGATTTGAAGCAAAAGTGACTGCCATTCAAGAATCGAAAGATTTAAAACAAATGAAAGTTGAAGAACTCATCGGAAATCTCACCATTTATGAGCTAGAAATAAAATTCAAGGAAGAGCGCGAAGGAGGAGATACTCGAAAGAAATCAACAGCTCTCAAAGGAACAACCAAAAGTGATGATGATAACGATGATGATGATGGAGCAGCAGAACTGGCACTACTAATGAAGAAATTCAAAAAATGGAATCATAGATACAGAAATCCAGCTCGAAATCAAAAATTGAAAAGCAGAATAGTTAAAGCACTAGACTACTCATAAGAACAGAAGATCATCTGTCACGAGTGCAACCAACCCAGACATATCAAGCCCAATTGTCCTCAAAATTGATGCGACTTTGAAAAGAAATCAAAAAGGAGAAGTTTTGCAGCCACGTGGAATACAAGTGATGAAGATAATCAAAGTACTAGCAGTGAGAGTGAGAAAGCAGATATGTGCCTTCAAGGAAATATAACTGATAGCGACGATGACGAGCCAAGCGAGGTATCAAAACTCACTCGCTCAAAATTACTTACATATTTCCTCGAAGTAAATGGCTGTTTTGAATGACTTAGGCAGAAGTATGCCAAACTTGAATCACAAAAAGACACTTTGATAGAATTAAATGAACAACTTGACCAATTAGTTAAAACCTATCAAAATAGGATCCCTAAGTGTGATAAGTATCCAACATTCGAAGAAGAAATTAAAAAATCAGGAATAAATATGAAATCACTTGAAAATGAAATTATGATTTTAAAAGAAAGTGAAAATACTAGGAGAGAAAATTCTATTAAAAAATACACACAATTGTTAAACGAAAATGAATCTCTCAAAACACAAGTCCAACAATTGTCAACGACTTTAGATAAATTTTCCAAAAGTGAAAATTCATTGAATATGCTCTTAGGGAAACAAACTGTTAATACAGTTAGACAAGGACTTGGATATAATAAATTTGAAAAGGTTAAAAACAAAATTAATCAAGTCAATTCTATATGCACAATTTGTAGAAAATATGGACACGATCAAAACAATTGTTGGTATAGACCCAAACACGTGAAACTATACCAATTTGGGTTACAAAAGGCACAAATATAAATTTTCTCAAAGTTAAAAAAATATGGGTGCCGAAAGGATCATATATAAATAGTTTTGGGTCTTCACAAAATTATTTTTCAAAATATTCTGCTACTAACGACCATGGACCTATAAAAACAAATATGTCACAAAAATCTTTCATCGTGTAGGTGTGGTGGCAGGCAAAGGAACAACAATAGTATTACTTGGATTCTAGCTGTTCTAAGGACACAACGAGCGACAAAGCAAAGTTCCTTGGCCTAGTATAAAGGTGACAGAATCACAATGGACAACAACGAAAAATATCATAAAGGTAAAACAGGTAATGGTATATTTATTTGAAAGATATATTAAATGTGATAATCTGCACCGTAATCTGAGTTAAATCAGCCAATAATGAGATGATGAAATAATGATGATTTTTGATTCTGACTTATTCAATATTGCTGGCCAATTATATTCTTATGCCAAGAACACTATAAAAATCTATAGAGTCTTTGAATTACTTCATATATATTAGTTTGGATTAATAATAGTGTTTTATTGGATGATAATACATTTGATTATAATACGGCTAACTCTACATTCACGGTTTTTGATTATTTACACGGCTTCAATTCAAACTCAAGAGAATGTCGTTTAAAAAGCTGTTAAAATTGATTTTGAGATATTTTGTTGCACACTTCATGGTCTGGTCTATCAAATTCAATTAATGATAATTTTGAGTGAAAAAGAAATTCAGATGCAGATTACACTAGTAATCTAGTTGATAGAAAAATTACTAGTGAAACGTGATTTGCTGAGACATTTAGTAACTGCATCGTTTTTCAAAGAAAATATCTGCATATTTTTCATTTCAAATAATTTTCAAATAGCAGAAATTTTTCTTATATAACCCCTTCTAGAAAATCATTGTTTGACCATGTTTTCAGATCTGAAAAATTGATTTTATAATTATATTTGAATTTGATTTTAAATGGCTATTTTGACTAATCTGACTCCCTAATAATTATCGAAAAGATATATAGTGATTGAAAAAGTGATGAGTGTTGATATTTATTATATATTATGACTCGAGACGGTATAATTAGTCAATTTCTTTAGAAAATTAAACAAGAGTTATAAAACTTATTGTTGGTAAAAAATTCCATGACCATCTCTATTTCTATCATATTTCTAACGACCATCACTCATCAAAATTCTATATAGTTTGTCAATATGTGTTACTTTAAACAGGAATCATTCGTTTTTCGTTTTTCGTTTATTTTTAATAAAAAAAGGAATAAAATAAAATTAAAATAAAATCCAAAGTATTCACTCTCATTTAAAAGTCCTCATGGTTATGCATGGGTGAATTACTTGGAATTTGTTATGTGCATCCATGCTCATTTAAAAGTCCTCACGGTTATGCATGTATAGAACGCATATCAAAATTGATTTTTAAAATAAACAAGTTGATTCTAATCCCAATTAAAAGTCCTCACGGTTATGCGTGGTTAGAAAATACTTAAATTCATTTTTTTTAAAAATAAAATTGGAATACTACTAATCTCATTTAAAAGTCCTAACGGTTATGCATGGTTGGTAGATATTCAAATTCCTGATATAAATATACCACAAATAGACACAACTGTATGGTTTTATATGATGACATCATTCCCACCATTCTAAAAGTGGAATATGCGCTAACAAAGTATTTATGATTTTTTTTTTGATTTTTTATTGAAATATAATATTTATATTCAATTGAGTTTTAATGTTGGATTAATATCTATCACTTTATCTCTATTTTCTCTAACACTATTACTCTTTTGCTGATAGCAAAAGGGGGAAACAAGTCAAAGAAACTAAAGCAATTTCAAAAATGACCGAAGTTAGATATATGAACTCGAGCAAGTCCAACTACCACATGAAAGCAACCATACATATATACGCATGTGAAACAGCATGTATACATATAGGCGGTGCAAACTAGCTCAAAGCATTAACTCGAAATAATTCAATACAAATATAATGCAACAGTGTGCAGAGAAGTGCTACAAGACATTGTCAAACACAGTGCAACAAAATATAAGTGTCGACCAGAGAATCGAGCTTCAAAAGTACAGGGTGCGGTGATGCAAAAATCACAAGGAATTCAATCTAGTGCCGAAATCAACAGTCTCATCTCAAAGTTATCAAGAGCCGATGCCAACAGAGAAAATACCAAAGTCAAGGCAGCAAGTAAATCAAGGTACAAGCTGAAGTCAACAGAGTGATGAACAGTATCAATATCAAGTGACTGAAGTCAACAAAATGCCAGCAAAATTGAAACTGTGGTGAGCAAGGAATCAATCACTATCAACTCAAAGCCGTGTCAATGAAGGAAACAAAATATACGTTTTTAGAACAAGTCAGAAATCATCATCAGCATCAAAACAAAATCGAATGGCCGAGATGAATAAATTGACAATTTCAACAAATATATACGAACGAAAACAAGGGTTCAAACCGTATATAAAAACCCAATCATCATCGGCTTTAAAATCATCAAGTTCAAGTAAGCCAAAACCAGTAAAGCAAAAGGAGTAAATTACATACCAGAATCAAATTCGAACTTGATCGAATTGAAGTAGCCGAAGACAATTCAAAGAGTCAAACAATCAACGAAAGCAACGAACTGGAAAACATCTATTTCGATTAAGCAATCGATCTAATTAAAATCGGCATCTTCAAATTTCTTCAAAGCCCTAATTTTGATCGAACAAGGAAGAAGCAATGATCCGCCATTTTACAGAACAAAGAAAAAGGAACGGGAAATATAATAAAAAGAAAAGTGGATTGGGCAAGCCTTGTTTCAATTATAAGGCTTAATAATTAAAAAATAGGGTTTTTATTTTTATTTGTGTTTTAAATTGTATTTTTCTCTTTTAAACCATTGTAATTACTAGTCGTGTGACTAGGGGACAAACTACGTGGCGTAGTTTGAGAATTCGCAACTCAGTAGCTGAGTTGTGGCAGGGTTTTGAGCGTAGAGTTAGGTTTGTCAGTAGCGGGTGTCGCGAGTTTACGTGTGTAAGCGTGTGACTACTTAATTTCTAGTAGAAACCTTGGGGGCAGCACGTAGGCAGGGTTTTGCCGAAGCTGGGTAATTCTGTGTTGTTCTATTTCTGCATTTATTATTCTGCTATTATCTGTGCTGCTATAATTTTGATATATCTGTGTTAAAATAATTTTATAAGCTTCCACAATAATTTTTACAATTAACAGCATCACCCTATTCACCCCCCTCCAGGGTGAAATCGATCCTACAGCTTCTTCAATACGTCAAGACTCTCCTCATCAACATGACCTAAACCTAAATGTCATAACTGAGCAGAATCTGAAATACTAGAATCAGTAGAAACTATGGACTCTTCTAAGATTGTCTCTCCATGAAGCATATAAATATCATTAACTCATACCCCTTTCATCACCACTAAGGAACCCTTCACCACTCTCAAATTCTCTCCATCTATTATTATCCTCATACCAAGTCTACTCAAAGCTCCAACTGATAACAAACTTCTATGCAGCATCGGAACATGTTTAACATCCATGATAGTCCTAACAACACCATCATGCATCTTAAACCTCACACTTCCAACGCTCACAACATGACAAGATGTGTCATTCCCCATATGAACTGCTCTGCCATCAATCTTCTTGTAACTGACAAAATAGCTCCTATCTGGCGTCATATGACAAGAGGCTCCAGAATCAATCACCCAACTTGTATGCTCAAAAGGTGAAATACTAGCTGAAAGTAATGATGTATTACTATCACTTCTATCCGCATTTGATCTAACTACTGGCAAAACTGAAGCTTTCTCCTTCTTCTCTCTCTTCTTTCTAAGATCTGGACAATTCCATATGAAATGTCCCTTCTTCTTACAATAATAGCAAGCAACCCTTCAAGGACCCATGAAATGGGACCTACGCGTATCTCTTCTACCTCCAAGGTGCTTCTGGCTTTTATCTCTTCCTCTAAATGAATGAAGTTGTTGCTGAAGAACACCATCATTAGTCTTCACCTTCCATGTCCCAAAAACTACTTTTCTAACAAATTTGGTGATGCCATAATTTTTCATACCACTACTGAAAGAATTTGCCATTGATAACTAATCTAGAACAAGATAGCTAGCTTTGATACCAAACTATTGTGCGAAAATTTCAATTGATTTGCACTAATTCCAAAACTACAGCGGAATGATAAAGTGCCGAAACAATTAAAAGAAGGATCTAACTTGTCAATTAATTACCAACCACAAATTCAATGAAAAACAATCACCAAACAAAGAAAACACAGAAGAACGGAGAAAACAGATATGTAACGTGGTTTGGCTAGATTGCCTACGTCCATGGACCCAACAACTTTTCTTTATTTCACTGAAGAAAGAGAGTACAAAAGAGAGAGATAACAAAGTTATAGGTAGTAGTGGAGAGACTAACCTATAATTACAAATTGAATAACAAATTTATCCAAAGACTTGCTTACGCTCAAAACCCCTAATTGATTGACTGCGGAAATTAGGATTTACTGAAGAAGAGGATAATGGTGGATGCTCTCACACACGCTCACAAAAATATGTAGATGAACTTCCTTCATTTAAATAGACTTAATAAAGGAGTTACTTAGATATTAAGAAAATTAATTTTCAGATTATATTTGAAACCATTCCGAATATCCATGATTTTATTTCTATGTAAATGGATAATGGTGATCTTGGTTTTCATAATTTTCCTTTCTTGAATCAATCTCCATTAGCAATCTTTTCTTTCTTCATATAACAAATTTTTTGACTAATTATTTGGTTAGCAATTAATAAGTTTCCCTTCTCTAAAAGATATCACATATATCCTTCCTCTTTATATTTCCATATATAGCCTAATTAATTGATTGACTGAATCAATTAATTTTTTTCTTGCCTTCTTTGGAAAATATTTGAATCACATAAATTCAACAATTTCCACCGTCACATTTAATTTAATAAAAAATGATACTAATATTTAACAAAAATGATACCCACTTTCTGTTTCCCTTGAGTTGATGCCTTTTAATTTTGTAAATTATTTTTCATGTCATCTGTAGGAAATTTGATACCAATATATTGCAAAAATTGTACCAATAAACTGTATGTTTGAAGTTTGTACTTTGTTATTTTATAAATTATTTTACTATCATTTATATTAAATCTGATACCATTAATGATACCCCTTATATGTTTGTTTAAAGTTGGTGTTTTGCAATATTAGAACTTATTTCCACTATAGCTTTAATAAACCGATATCAAGATAAACCAAAAATGATACTATAGCTCGTTTCGTTGAAGTTAATGCTTTGGAATTTTAAAAATCCTCTTTAATGTAATTTGTAACAAAACTGATACCAATGTATAACAAAAATGTACTTATAGCATGTTTGTTCGAAGTTAATGCTTTGTAATATAAAAAAGTGCTTTCGCTGCAATGTATAACAAAACTTATGCTAATATTTTAAAAAAATGATACCTATAGGCTATTTGATTTCTTGTTAGTGCTTTGTAATTTTAAAAATTATTTTCACTATCATTTGTAACAAAAACTAACATCAATAAATTGCAATAATGATATCTGCTAATTAATTAAATGTCACTTTTTTAATACAACAGGATGATGATCACTTTGTTGACACCTATCATAAGAGAAAGAAAATGAGATCTGAAGTAGTGAAGCAAGAATGTGAAGAAATAAAATATGTCACTGCATATCAATGTGAATTGCAAGCAATATTCAAGATCATACATTTGGCTAAAGAAAAGAATGGACTTACAAAAGGGCAAATAGACATCATGAACAGACCCAGTTTTACAACTTTTTCAACATTTTCTATTAAGACAAAATTACAATGAAAGATTGCAAAAAAATCTCAACACAGTTTGGATGCATTATATAGCTGCTACTCAACAGAAACTGAAGCTTTCGGATTTGGACAAGACAAAATGTCAGTGACTGCCACCGATATCGCGCCAACTGTTTGGTCTACTATTGGAAGGAAGAAATAGAGTACCAACATAAAAAATGACAAGTAAAACAATTTCAATAGAGCGCAAAGAATTTGCTACAAGCAATTTTGGAAAATGTGCTTTCATCACGAGAAATGTGCTCCAAAGAAGAATAAAATAAGAGATAGGAAAGAGTAAAAAAATAAAGAAGATTTGCCACTGTTAATAATAATGGAGATTTTACTAACATTTTTTCCTCAACAAACAACAAAAATTAAGATGGAGAATTTTACCCTTTTTGATTAACTTCGAATCGTTGCACATGGTTTCTTGGCCAAAGACAATAGAGAAAAAATATAGCAAATTTATAAAAAAATATCCACATGCCAAGGAACATATCCGGATGCTCTATGGTTCCACTGGGAGGATACATTATTCAAAGTATTATTATTTTTAACAATCATATCTAATCTATTTTTTAAATATTTGTAGTATTGCATTTGTGAGAAGATGAAGCTCATTTGACCAAGGCGACAACATAGTGAAAATTTCCATGATTTAAGAGATAGGATTTGCATAAGCTAAAAGACATACTAGTTAAGCAATTTTTGGAAGATGTAAAAGAGGGTGAGGTAAGTTAAAACTCTATATTACCTACATGAATCAGTATTTTTTTTTATAAAAATGTGTGATCCTGTGACGACCCGCCCTTCTACACCCAGAAGGACGTATCATCATAAAGAAAGAAAGGGATAGAAATAGAAAAGAAAAGAAAGAAAGAACAACAACAGAATCTCACAGCGGAAACGGAATAAAATATAATACATCACATAATAATTTCATAGTTTGCATATATCAGAGTTATACAATATTATACACTTGACAATTTTATATACATCTGTCACTACATACATCTCAAAATACAACATACTCTAACTAACACAGCGGAACTATATAGATATCTACATACGTCTGGGCTCCTGCTCCAAGCTCCTCTAGAACTCAACAATCCAAGAACCTATCACTTGGCTACTCGTAAAAATTTGAGTACCCAAGAGTTTATGAAAACACAAAATATAAACTCCGGGTCAGACATGGGTCTGGTATGAGTAAACGGTTTAAGGTTGTTTAACTTGAAAACATTTGAAAATAAAGGTATCACGTAAGACTCCCCACACATAAATACGGGTAAGTTTTTACCTTACGCTAACCAAAACATTTCATAGGAAATTCAGTAATATTATAATAGTGTCTAGGGTTTTCAAGTAAATAGAAAATAGCCGAAATTGTTACATTATTAAATTCCAGCTACTAGCCACAAAAGTGGGTAATACAATCAAATCCAAGGGCACTTATTGGAAATTGGGTTGCATACAATGACAGGGCTACTGGGGTACCGCCCGTCACAGTACGGGGCCTAGATAACCATACCGAGGAGTACGCCCGCTCCCCTGCAACACAAGGATGGAACCATTCCTTACTGAACAGTCCCGAACAAGATAACCCCGCAGTTGGCGCGACCAACCGCTCACTAAGCCGAATAAAAAGGGACATCTAGATAGGGGAAAATCTTGTCTTGCTTGGGCAAAACCCACCTAACCTTGCTGCACCTCCCCTGTTTTAGCCATTCCCAGTTGATGAGGCTTGAGGCTACGACTACCTTTATAGAACAAATTCCTTAGAATGCTCATCACCCGCCTGACGATGTGTTGAAAGCATTCAATCCATACAAGTTCGTTCCGGATTCGAACGAAACCGAAGGCATTATCTCGTTACACTCATTTTGGAATCACCCTCAGAGTTAACGACGACAACCCTTGCACTCTGAATCTTTATCTTCACTTCAGATTAACGACCTATCGTTAATTTGGATCGATGTGGTTTTCGGATGTCCAAATATGGAAACCCGATCCCGGTCGCATCGAAATCCAAAACGTGTCTTTAGGGCCAAGTTGTTTTAAAGTTTAAAATGATTTAATTATCCATATACACACAGATAGATAATTCACAATATCACAATAGATAATCAACATTATCACCATAAATAGACAGGCAATATTATCATCACAACAAATAATCCATATTATTGTCATATTACAATCAAAGCATACCTTTCATATAGCATTATCTCATATTTGAGATCTCAAACAATTCAAGTTAAACAATATCATCCATCCATACATAAGCAATCATATCAGCTATAATTAATTTAAAATGAATTAAATCAATCATTTGCATTTCTAATTAATTTAAAGTAAATTAAATTAATTACTTCACCATTATAAATCTTGCTTATATAACTATTAACCAATTATCAATCAATTTATAAATTTATTTCACTTAATCACACTTGATTAATTAACATTTAATTATATTCAAGTAATCATCTTTTAATTATTTTCACAAATTAATTGTCTTACCCAAATATAGAAATTAACCTTCAATTACATTACTTCTTACTTACACTAATTAATTACTCTTTAATCTCTTATTATTAATTATATTTATTAATGATTACTAATTACATTTTAATTTCATTATCCTGTATTAAATTAATTACCTTAAGTAATTAATCTTCAATTAAACTATATTTATTAATCACTTCTGATTAATACTATTCGGTAATTAACCACCTTTAATTACTCTATCACATCACTTAATTACACCTCAATTAATTTCCTTTAAATTAATCCCTTGATTAATTGCCCAAAGTAATTATACTCAAATTACTTTCATTACTAAATCATCCTTAGTCAATTGCTTCCAGTCATTACCATTAATTACTTGCCCAAGTAATTATACTTATCACATCATCAAATAACTATTTAAATTAATTCAATTAAACAATTCATATTTAACTTCAATAATTACAATAAGTAATTAATTTCCTAATTACTTAATTATTTATTTATTCTATTTCATGTTATTTAATTTATTACTTCCTAATCAATTTATTTACCTTAATTAACTTAATTAACTATTCTTTAATCATTAATTAATAAACTTAATTAATAAAATTTAATTACCCATTTATTAACTACTAATTACTTAATTTATCATTTTATTAATTCTAAATTAAATTACTTAATCAATTAACCATTAACCATTAATTTACTTAAGTAGTTAATTATCTATTACTTATAATCCATCTCTAATTAAAATTAAAAAGTAATTATTTTTATGTACTTCCTGAAATCATCAATTAATATTAATTATTCAGCTTAACTAACTTTTTTTTAAAAAACCTTCATTAATTCTGGAAATCAATTATGTTAACTAACAACAACTTAATTGTTAATTAACCTTATATTTAATTAAAATAATTACTACTGAATTATATAATAATTAAACGTTTTAAAAACTTCGTTAGATATTAACCAAAAATCAATATAACTTGAATCAAAATCTTAATTAAAACTTGTTAAACAATCATTATGTTCACATTGCTTATTGATTTTAGGAAATCAAATTTACTAACTCCTATGAGAAAACGCACTATTACAGTTAAAGGTAACTCGAGCCCCTACCTGCAAAAACTCGCGTGCAACTCCGAGTAAAACTCACTGATTTCCGAGCCTCCCTCCCTATACACAAACTTCTTCTTCTCCTTCTTTTTTTTCTCTTTAGTTCCTGTAGTTTAAATTTAAACATTGGCTACATAAAAAAAACAGCATCAGGAAATCTCGTGCTAAACTCGGTTAAACTCGAAGCTTCCCTCCTACTTACTCGAGCATGAATCAAGGGATGCCACAGACACAACGCCGTCTCCCTCCTCCACGCTGTGCACGTGCACGACGGCATGATAGGTTCTGGCGATCTCCCAAGATCACCAGCAAGTCGCGTCTTGCCCCAAAGTATGAAATCTAAGCTCAAATCACGCACAGCAATTTCGAATCGAAATTCGACAGTTCCACCCAAAACAGCACTCGAACCAATCCACAAGAATCACCTCGCCAACGCCACACAAGACACCAGAGTCGCCAGGATTTTGTCCACGTCTCGACGACACGGCCTTCAACCCTCGACCAGAAACCCATGGCACTCGATCACGAAATACAGTAGTTCTCGACTCATCACTGACATGAACAAAAACGTGCACTCAAACCCTAGTTTGAATTCGTTCGACCCATTCTTGAGTTTGAAAAATTATTTATCATTTTTCCCAGCATCATGCATGTTCATACTAACTTCACAACAATTTTCAACAATTTAAATTGCATTGACAACCAGAAATTAGTGAAAATGCAATCTTTGTTCATTTATAAACTGTACTTTAAATATTAACTTAAAAATCTAGATTTTTGTTTGAAAAATCATAATTTGTAATAAGAATTCAACATATAATCTTGAATTAATGTTTTACAAAAATCAATTTTTTTTCATGTTATCATTTGATACCTGTAAACTAATATTACAGTAATTATGTTTTACAACTAAGTTTAATCGGCTTTTAGAAATCAAAATTTTAAGTTTAAACATCTTGTTTAGGTGAAAAGTTTAAAACTTATAATAATCTGGAGAGAGCAAATTGAATTTGAAAGAAAGTATCACAACTTGAATCAATTACAGTGGTGAACAAAGCATCATAACAGCAATACAAACTGAAATATATAAATATATCCAGGATATTAAATAATCTTGAACTATTTTAAAATAACTTAAAGCTTAAAATTTCTTGTTTACTCACCAAAAAAAAACCGTTGAACAGAGCATATTTGATGTCTGCAGTCCCATCTGTTCTTGTTTGAGTTAGATACATTTGAGTTGGAATTCAATTTGATTTCACTTCTTCTTTTTTTATGAATTACAGAATGAACTGGAAAATAAAAGATGGTTTCACATATATATAAAAGATAAGAAGTTATGTATAAATGGAAAGAAGTTAACCAGGTTAGGTGTTATCTGTACTATTCATTTTGTTTTATCAGGCAAGAATTTTTTTTAATGGGGCTGATATGATCTTGAATTCGGCCAATGTTTTGCTGAGAAGAAGCAACATTAAATGCTAATGTACTTATTGTCTACACTTAATCCTATTAGTACATAGATTTCATCACTTTCCTACATAATTATTTACAGGTTACATATATACAAGCCTGTTTTATTTTTTTATACTTATCTCACTGCTATTTAATTATGTTGATCAGATTTTATTCTGCAAAGTAAAGATTTGTGCATATTTTAAATAGACAAAAATATGTGCTCGAACAGAAGAGCATTAAATGTTGTGTTGCTTAATTAGTTTACATAGTTATGATTGTGTTATATCATGTATAAAGACATTTATATGTATTTGGATGAGGCTATGTTCTTCAGCAAGAAGGCTAAAGGCTTGCATAGGAAGACATGTTATTTTATTGCTTTGCTATGAAATACTATGTTTATAAAAATTTGTCTTCTTGCTTGTATTTTAACATACCTGTGTTTGTCAGGTTCCTTCATGCTTACAGATACTTTGTGAATGAGGATTATTTCCTTTGCAAATATTTGTTTTATTATTTTATACTTTATGTTTAGATTAATATGTGAAGATATTGTGTAAAAAAATGTTTTATTAATTGCTTGCTTGAATAATGAATATGTTTGGGTCAGATTTATTTTTACTTTGGTTTGCTTTGAAAATAATTTTTTTTCATTATTTCTAACTTGAATAATTTACATACATATGGTTGTTGTTCATTTGTGTATGAAAATATTTTGTTTTGTTAACTTCTAGTTTACATAATCTATACACAAATGTTAGAGTTTGGTTTTACATTACATTTGATTTTGTTTTGCTTTATACTTTGTGTTTTTTTATACCTTGTTCTTATTTTAACTTTGTTTACAAATTTTTGATTTATGTTGTAAGCAATCTTAACTAATTAATTCTTATTTTAAATTTTGTATTTTATATTTGACTATCAATGTTTAAGTTATATTCAAAATGATTTACTTACTTATATTTGTATTCATTTCTATTTGTACTTTACTGTCACTATTTAAATTATATACATATGTTTGACTTATACTTTACATTTATATTTTATTTTGTTAGAATTAGATTTTAAATTTAAACATTATCATCCATATGTATATTTCCAAATGTAAACAAAGTAAAGTATTTTAATTCAATTATATAAGGTAAATATTATTAAGAGATTTTATTTAAATTTCCAGAATCAAATTTCTTTTTAAAATACAAATTTATATAAACAAATGGCAATTATTCCCGAAATCATATTCATTTGAAAATATTTATTAAAATAAACAGGGCCAAAAATCCAGGGTCGTTACATTCCTCCCCCCTTAAAAGAATTTCGTCCTCGAAATTTAAAACAAAGATAATTTAAAAGCTGTTATACCAACCATTCACACATACATATCATTCATACAATAGCAAACAATCAAACAGTCTATCCTAACAAGCACCACTGGTTATCCGAACACAAATCCGGATAAACTTCCCTAGAACTATCCAGAGTCTCCCAGGTGCAATCACTGGGATTCTCGCTCCATTGCACTCGACAAGTGTAACAACCCGCATATTTATCGATTTTATATTTAAATATTTTATTTAAATATTTCACCGTTCATCGGATTTTGGTCCAAAAGGCTACTTTGTGCAAACAGTCGAATTGACACTCGAGACCATCCCCATTGAGTTCAAAATGACGTTTGCGACCTTTTTGAGTATAAGCTTCGATATGTTTGGAGAAAGTTGAATTTTGCTACTTTTCATATAGGGTTTTGGTTTGGGCTGAGCCCACTTATGTATTCAGTCCCAACCCCTCTCCTCTTCATTCACTTCTTTTCTATTTTCCTAACACTCAAGCTCAAGCAAAAATGGAGGAAGAGAATGGGAAATAGAAATTCCTAAGCCCTAGCTTGCTTTGCAAATCCAACTTCTAGCTCCAAAATCTATGAGAACCCATTGGTAAGCTTCCTCTTCTTCTTCTCCAACTTATTCTCTTACCAATTTCAGAAATTCCTAAACCTAATTTTAGGAATGTTCTTGTTTTTTAGCTTAGATTCAAGCTCAATTGGGTTGTGTTGAGGAGAGGTTGATTCTCCATTTGCTTTCAAGCTTCTTCTTGTTTGATTTTGTGAAAAGGTGAGATTTTTAATCTCACATCTATGCTTATAATTATCTCCGATTGTTAGGTATGAATTCCTAACACTTATTCGTGTGCATTTGCTTTCGGTTTGGATTGATTTGGTGAATATTCCAATTTTTGGTGTTTTGAGTTCAATTCGTTAAAAATCCTAACTTGGATGTTTGAACATGTTTTTGGTGATGCATCGAGGAGCTTATAGGGCCGGGTAGTCGATTGGCATAATCCCCTAGCGTCGTTGCTCGAGAGAATGCAATTTGGTCAAGATTGAACCTCATTTGTAATAGGCAGGGAAAAGGCTGGAAACAGGTTCGGCCGACCGACCCCCCTGGTTCGGTCGACCGACCCCCCTGGTTCGGTCGACCGACCTGATGCCCGAGAGGTTTTCATAACAAGGTTCGGTCGACCGAGCCTGCTGCTGGCCGACCGACCTGATGATTTTTGCCTACTTCACCTTGTTGCTTGAAATTCCAACTTAAATCGATTCGTGTTGTTTCCTATTTATTGTTATCAATTATTATGACTTTGATGACTCCTTTTTTTTATAGGGATTTTTGAATATCCATTTCGATGGATTCATTATCGATTTCTTTGGATTTTTATTCACATCTTCGTATGTGAATTTTAGTGATTGATTGTTCTTACAATCTTCTTCGTGATTTGTCACTTTAAAAATATAAAGGTTTTCTATACTAGTAGTAAATATCAAAACTCTTTCCTCAAACGATTTCAATACTATTTTAATACCAAACTCGTTTATAAAACCGTTTTCCAATCTATTAGTATATACAAACCTTTACCTCACTCGTATGAGAAATCTAATTAAACGACTTAGTAAAACAAGAGGTATGAAACGCTTGCGTTCACTTTGTTGGTTAATTCTTGGACTTGTTCGATTGAAACTCTTGTGACAATTTTATAGTGGAGATCTACAATTTGTTCGTAAATATTTAAGTTAAGCTAGTGGTTATGGGACATGAAGCTAAGCTCATATATTTACTAGCTTACTGTAATTGACACTTCTCGTTGATCATGACGATCATTTTTTTGTGATTTAGACTAGCAATGTGCGATGTCTCTTTGTCTACAAGGGAGACTAAACCCCGTTTTGTGGAGTTTCGACTCAAAATTGGTGGGGTAGCAACCCACGGTCTTCGGACCATTCGTGTGTCAGGTCTTCGGACCATTCGTGTGTCAAATTAATGGCTAGCTACCATGAGATAGCTTCTCGTTCGTGTGTTACAGCTGTTGGTGAGTTTTCATGCTCCCGTTCATGTGATAGGCCTCCCCCCCTTATTTTGTGTGATTTCTGGATTTCGTGTGTCGAATTCTGGAATTTTCTTCTTCACCTATTTTTTGTGATTTCTATTGATATGATTTATCAATTCTTGTGCATACGTGAATTTGTGTGTCATCGACTGGATTTCTTGAGATGATTTCTAGAATTTGTGCTTCACCAATTTTCGTGATTTCCCTTGATAAGTATTGTCAATATTTGTGCATTGGTGAATTTGTGTGTCATTGACTTTTGTGACTGACTTTGATATAATCGTCAATATTTGTGGTTTGATGAACGAAATATGGAGTATGACATTTCCTTTGATTCTTGTGTAGATTTTGTGACATTGAATAATCCTTTGATGATTTTCAACTGCTTATATATCACAGCTTGGCATTGTGATTATTATGTGTTTGGTCATATCTCTTATTCTATATCGTTTCATGTGATATTTATAGTTAGACTGATCCGTTTATTATTTTCTTATTAAATAATACTCGGGTCAGACCGAGATGTTATAGGTGCTTCTGCTTGACTTCTCTCTTGGGGTTGATTTCTCTGACTTTTGGCTTACTACTTAGATTAGTAGTTTTTGTTGTATACATTTGAGATACAGACTCCATAATGTATACTTATTCTTTTGTGTAGTTCATGTAACTATTCTTTTGTGATATTGTGGATCTCTTTAGACCACTACTCTGATGCACACTTTTATGTGTAATATTCATATCTTATTCCGCCTTTGTGATATGAATTGCCGGTGACTTATTTATGTTATGTTTATTTCTATATTTGTTTTCGAAGATATTATAGCCACTGTGTAGTAGCTTTGAGTTTGTGTCGGTATGTCGGATTTCCCTCTTGATAAAGAAATGTATGTTATACTATCTGACATATCGATGCTCGCGCAAAGAAATTACACGGATGGTCGCTCCTCAACAGCCTTATTCTCCGTGCTAGTTGACAGCATTACTTCGTAGTGTTCTTGGCTAGCGTGGGTATAGAGGTGGGGCGTCACAGCTTGGTATCAGAGCCAAACTTCGGAACAATGTAGAATAATCTAGCAAGGGTCATGTCCTAAGTCTTTCTTAGGAGTCGTGCTTTAGGATTTAATTCGAGTCTTCGTACCGATTCATCCTATTTTCTTTATGATTCCTTGTTTTATCTATCAAGATTGCTTGATATTCATTTGTGAATAACCTTTTTCCTCTTCTTTCTTTCTTTCTTAAAGAAGAGAAATGGTTAGACCTGGCCGTCCCAGCGCCGGTCAATCTAGTGCTACTCCCCAAGATGGAGTTTTTATGTCTGCCCAGCAGCTTTTAGATCTTGTTAAGAACGCTCAAGCTGCCGGACCCAATCCAGAGCCTGCTCATCCTAGATCCGGTTTTGCACGCTTGTGCAGAGATTACACCGATTTGGGTGGAAGGCCATTCACGGGATCCGAGAGCGTTATAGAAATTCAAGCTTGGCTCAAATCATGCGATCGCATCTTTTCTCGCGTGAACCTTATTGATCTACATCGAGTCCAAGTGGCTTCTAGCATGCTCCAAGAAAGAGCATTAGATTGGTATGAGCTTTTAATTTCTGAAATCATTGAGGCGGATCTCACTTAGGAGCAATTCCGGGAAAGATTCGAATTGAAATTCGTGCCGGAGGCTGAAAAAGTAACTTTAGCCCGGCGTTTCATAGACCTTGTTCAAGGTGAATCTTCTGTGACAGACTATGTCGCATCCTTCGAATCTCTGTCCAAATATGGGGTTGAGTACATTAATACCCCATTGAAGAAAAATCAGAGATTTGTCTATGGCTTGAATAAGAATCCTAAGAAGCCATTACTCCTGAAACTTGAGGTTTCATTTGATCAGCTTATTGATATCGCTCTTCGTCTTGAAGAGGCCGATAATGAAGGTGATGTTGAAGTTGTGCGTGCCCAACGGAACTTCGACAATAACTTGAAGAGGCCTATCAAATTCAAAGGCCCAGATTCTAATAAGAAAGGAAAGCAACAAACTCAGGTAGCAAATGTTCCTATCTCTAGTCGTGGACGATGCTACAATTGTGGTTCCACAGACCACCATGTAAGGGAGTGCCCGAAACCCCTCTTTTGCCGTTATTGCAAAGGTTCGGGTCATCTTTTATCTTCGTGTCCTAAGCTTCCAAGCAAGTGAGAAGGAAAGCTGCAGGCCCCTAGCAACTCTTCTCTTGGTCAAGGTATTTTCATTCAATCCTTGATGGCATTGTTTTAATTCATGAGCTTTCTATTTGAGTTCTTTTTTATATGGGTTCCATCTCACTATTTTATATCAAAACAACATGTCGATTCTTTTTCTTTGAATATTTTGGGCTTGATGACTTCTTTGAGGATTGTGAATCCGGATGGTAGATCCGCAACACTCAATTTGCTTTTTATTGATGTCGAAATTATTTTATGAGACTTTTCTTTCCGAGCCGATATTTTTACTTAGGCTTCGGAATTGATTTTTTGAAAGGATCGGCTTAATCATTGTGAAGCCCATATCCTATTTTTCGAGTGGACTATTCATCTTCGACATTTTCAATCTGTTAAGCAGATTTCTATTTTTCCTTTATGATTTTGATTCCAACTTGATGGCATCATTTTATTCCTTAAGCCCACTTATAAGGAAAGTGTTATTTCTCTCATTCATGAAGTTCGAGAAATTTTCCGGTATTTTTGAGTTTGTCTTAGGATTATCACCTAAGAAATCTTTTTTGTGATGTTAAGGTCTTTTCAGTTTGACTTTACCACCGGTTTTCATTTGCTACGAGTTGCGGAAGTTAGCAGTCCACTTACCGCATTCCCCACTCGTTATGATTCTTATGAATGACTTATTGTGTCATTCAAATTGTCCAGCTTATTTCATCCATTTTATAAATCGAATATTCTATGAATATTTCGATGAGACTATTCTTGTATTTACTGATTTTGGATGAAAATAGTAATTTAAAATTTTGCAAATCTTTTTCATAAGATTTATTTATAAGTAAAACTGGATTTTGTTCTTGAACGAACAAAGAATATTCTTAAAACTTTTTAAGAGATTTATTTATCCTATAAAAGATGATTTTGTGATTGTATTGCCCGTTGAGTGCTTTAAGAATTTTGGTCGATGCGCTTGATCAACGTTATCGATACGAATTTCCTAAACGCTTTGATGAGACAATCAGACACAGTATATTAACTTCAAAATAGTAAATTTTTCTAGAATGATTATTACATAAAGATAAGTGTAATTTTGAAAGTTTTAACTTTATGGGAAAGAAGATTTTTTAAAAGAAATTCTTTCTTTTCGAAACTCTTATTCTTGTGATTCCTGAAGGGGAACCAAGACTTTGCTATTTGTACCGATACTAGTCGTATTGGTTTGGATGTCGTTCTCTTGCAAAGGAGAACGTGCTGTCACTTGTGCTTCTAAATCATTATAGCCTATCGAGACTAGATATACCACTCATGATCTAGTGCTCGCGGTTATTGTTCCTACTTTTAGAGTCTTGCATCATCATTTTTAGGGGAGGAATTTGTTCCCCATCTCGATCATAAATCCTTGGAATATTTATTTTCTCATAAGGAACTTCATGTTGACTCGAGTTCCTAGCATCTTATGATCTTGATATTCTTTTATTCCCGAGAAGGGAAATCGTGTTGCCAATGCGCTTTGTCGTAAGGAACAAGTGGTTGATTCTTTGATGATGTCTGAATGGAATTATCTTTTCATCAAGTTCATCGGACGTTTTGGTATACTTCATTTTACTGAGTTTCATCTCATTTCTTTTATGGACTAGCGTCCGATGTCCTTTTATTGTGTTCGGTTCATTGGACGTACCGTTTTTGTACTGCGTCGGTGTTCCGAATTATTTGATTCATTGGATGTACCGTTTGTACTACATCAATTTCTTTGTTGTTTGATACATTGGATGTACCGTTTGTACTACATCAATGTCTTTGCTTTTGATACATTGGATGTACCGTTTGTACTACATCAGTGTCTTTGATTCATTGGATGTACCGTTTGTACTACATCAATGACTTTGCTGTTTGATACATTGGATGTACCGTTTGTACTACATCAATGTCTTTGCTTTTGATTCATTGGATGTACCGCTTGTACTACATCAATGTCTCTCCTTTTGATTCATTGGATGTACCGTTTGTACTACATCAATGTCCTCGCTTTTGATACATTGGATGGACCGTTTGTACTACATCAATGTCTTTGCTTTTGATTCATTGGATGTACCGTTTGTACTACATCAATGTCTTTCCTTTTGATTCATTGGATGTATCATTTGTACTACATCAATGTCTTTGCTTTTGATACATTGGATGTACCGTTTGTACTACATCAGTGTCTTTGATTCATTGGATGTACCATTTGTACTACATCAACGACTTTGCTGTTTGATACATTGGATGTACCGTTTGTACTACATCAATGTCTTTGCTTTTGGATTCATTGGATGTACCGTTTGTACTACATCAATGTTTTTGCTATTTGATTCATTGGATGTACCGTATGTACTACATCAATGTCTTTCCTTTTGATTCATTGGATGTACCGTTTGTACTACATCAATGTCTTCGCTTTTGATACATTGGATGTACCGTTTGTACTACATCAGTGTCTTTTGATTCATTGGATGTACCGTTTGTACTACATCAATGACTTTGCTGTCTGATACATTGGATGTACCGTTTGTACTACACTAATGTCTTCGCTTTGGTTCATTGGGTGTACCGTTTTTGTACTACGCTGATGTCCCAAATTATTTGAGATTCTAGTTCCTCGGGCGTACCGTTTTCGTACTACGCCGTTGCACCGGCTCAATTTTTTGCTATTCTTGACGTTCCCCACGTCTTTTATCTATGGAAATTCCTCAGGGATTCCGGTTTTCATTCTTGAGCCCGGTAATATTGTGGAAATTGAAGTTTCACCAGATTTTTCTTGCTAACTCTTTCGTGCACTTTATGGTAAACTTCCTATTTCAAATTTTCTTTTGTGTTGATATGCTTCCATGGTTGTTACTTCTTATTTTCCTCTTAAGTATTGCGAGGACGCAATTTCTTTAAGGAGGGGAGTCTGTAACAACCCGCATATTTATCGATTTTATATTTAAATATTTTATTTAAATATTTCACCGTTCATCAGATTTTGGTCCGAAAAGCTACTTTGTGCAAACAGTCGAATTGAGACTCGAGACCACCCCCATTGAGTTCAAAATGACGTTTGCGACCTTTTTGAGTATAAGCTTCGATATGTTTGGAGAAAGTTGAATTTTGCTACTTTTCACTTAGGGTTTTGGTTTGGGCTGAGCCCACTTATGTATTCAGTCCCAACCCCTCTCCTCTTCATTCACTTCTTTTCTATTTTCCTAACACTCAAGCTCAAGCAAAAATGGAGGAAGAGAATGGGAAATAGAAATTCCTAAGCCCTAGCTTGCTTTGCAAATCCAACTTCTAGCTCCAAAATCTATGAGAACCCATTGGTAAGCTTCCTCTTCTTCTTCTCCAACTTATTCTCTTACCAATTTCAGAAATTCCTAAACCTAATTTTGGGAATGTTCTTGTTTTTGAGCTTAGATTCAAGCTCAATTGGGTTGTGTTGAGGAGAGGTTGATTCTCCATTTGCTTTCAAGCTTCTTCTTGTTTGATTTTGTGAAAAGGTGAGATTTTTAATCTCACATCTATGCTTATAATTATCTCCGATTGTTAGGTATGAATTCCTAACACTTATTCGTGTGCATTTGCTTTCGGTTTGGATTGATTTGGTGAATATTCCAATTTTTAGTGTTTTGAGTTCAATTCGTAAAAAATCCTAACTTGGATGTTTGAACATGTTTTTGGTGATGCATCGAGGAGCTTATAGGGCCGGGTAGTCGATTGGCATAATCCCCTAGCGCCGTTGCTCGAGAGAATGCAATTTGGTCAAGATTGAACCTCATTTGTAATAGGCAGGGAAGAGGATGGAAACAGGTTCGGCCGACCGACCCCCCTGGTTCGGTCGACCGACCTGCTAGTATAAGTGCCTCTGTTTCTGGTTCGGCCGACCGACCCCCTGGTTCGGTCGACCGACCTAATGCCCGAGAGGTTTTCATAACAAGGTTCGGTCGACCGAGCCCTGCCGCCGGCCGACCGACCTGATGATTTTTGCCTACTTCACCTTGTTGCTTGAAATTCCAACTTAACTCGATTCGTGTTGTTTCCTATTTATTGTTATCAATTATTATGACTTTGATGACTCCTTTTTTTAGGGATTTTTGAATATCCATTTCGATGGATTCATTATCGATTTCTTTGGATTTTTATTCACATCTTCGTATGTGAATTTTAGTGATTGATTGTTCTTACAATCTTCTTCGTGATTTGTCACTTTAAAAATATAAAGGTTTTCTATACTAGTAGTAAATATCAAAACTCTTTCCTCAAACGATTTCAATACTATTTTAATACCAAACTCGTTTATAAAACCGTTTTCCAATCTATTAGTATATACAAACCTTTACCTCACTCGTATGAGAAATCTAATTAAACGACTTAGTAAAACAAGTGGTATGAAACGCTTGCGTTCACTTTGTTGGTTAATTCTTGGACTTGTTCGATTGAAACTCTTGTGACAATTTTCTAGTGGAGATCTACAATTTGTTCGTAAATATTTAAGTTAAGCTAGTGGTTATGGGACATGAAGCTAAGCTCATATATTTACTAGCTTACTGTAATTGACACTTCTCGTTGACCATGACGATCATTTTTTTTGTGATTTAGACTAGAAATGTGCGATGTCTCTTTGTCTGCAAGGGAGACTAAACCCCGTTTTATGGAGTTTCGACTCAAAATTAGTGGGGTAGCAACCCACGGTCTTCGGACCATTCGTGTGTCAGGTCTTCGGACCATTCATGTGTCAAATTAATGGCTAGCTACCATGAGATAGCTTCTCGTTCGTGTGTTACAGCTGTTGGTGAGTTTTCATGCTCCCGTTCATGTGATAGGCCTCCCTCCCTTATTTTGTGTGATTTCTGGATTTCGTGTGTCGAATTCTGGAATTTTCTTCTTCACCTATTTTTTGTGATTTCTATTGATATGATTTATCAATTCTTGTGCATACGTGAATTTGTGTGTCATCGACTGGATTTCTTGAGATGATTTCTAGAATTTGTGCTTCACCAATTTTCGTGATTTCCCTTGATAAGTATTGTCAATATTTGTGCATTGGTGAATTTGTGTGTCATTGACTTTTGTGATTGACTTTGATATAATCGTCAATATCTGTGGTTTGATGAACGAAATATGGAGTATGACATTTCCTCTGATTCTTGTGTAGATTTTGTGACATTGAATAATCCCTTGATGATTTTCAACTGCTTATATATCACAGCTTGGCATTGTGATTATTATGTGTTTAGTCATATCTCTTATTCTATATCGTTTCATCTGATATTTATAGTTAGACTGATCCGTTTATTATTTTCTTATTAAATAATACTCGGGTCAGACCGAGATGTTACAGGTGCTTCTGCTTGACTTCTCTCTTGGGATTGATTTCTCTGACTTTTGGCTTACTACTTAGATTAGTAGTTTTTGTTGTATACATTTGAGATACAGACTCCATAATGTATACTTATTCTTTTGTGTAGTTCATGTAACTATTCTTTTGTGATATTGTGGATCTCTTTAGACCACTACTCTGATGCACACTTTTATGTGTAATATTCATATCTTATTCCGCCTTTGTGATATGAATTGCCGGTGACTTATTTATGTTATGTTTATTTCTATATTTGTTTCCGAAGATATTATAGCCATTGTGTAGTAGCTTTGAGTTTGTGTCGGTATGTCGGATTTCCCTCTTGATAAAGAAATGTATGTTATACTATCTGACATATCGATGCTCGCGCAAAGAAATTACACGGATGGTCGCTCCTCAACAGCCTTATTCTCCGTGCTAGTTGACAGCATTACTTCGTAGTGTTCTTGGCTAGCGTGGGTATAGAGGTGGGGCGTCACAACAAGCTTCACTACTTACTCCCGAGTTGCCTCTCGTCTTAATCAACAATCCGAGATGGATTGGTGACCATAGTCAAATTCTGTTTAATTTCCAAATCTCCCTGAACTACTGGTTCTACAATTAATGATGATCCTGAACAAATTTCCTAGATGAGATGCATGGAATACATTATGAATTCCAGACATCCGTTCTGGCAATTCAATTTTGTAAGATACAACACCAATCCAAGTTGAATTTTATATTTATAACTCAAGGTCTCAGCCTCCCATTCATTTTAATTTACAATCAAATTTATTAATCCACCATCCAACTTTATTTGACCAATTCCAATTTCATTTACATACTTAATTTACTAATTTGTTTCAAATTAGTTTATTTCCATTTCCAATTCAATATTTGATTTCATCACAAAATCACTTCATTATAGTTCTTGAATTCATTTCTAGTTTGTAATTCTGGTTTGGATGTCTATTTCATTTCCCAAGTACAAAATAATTTTATTTTGGCTTATAATTCCACTTTTTAAACTTTATGAGCCACAAATTCATTTATTCTCCACACTTACATCCATTTATTTTTAATCACATTCATTTCCACTTTAAACTCCAGATCTTACCTGTATTAAATAAGCATACTTCTTATTTCAAGCATTGAAATTCTTTTGATAAGCCATCAGAGTCTATTTTTACAAAAAAAATTCTTTATCCAACTATTTCTATTCGAATAAAGATTTTATTTTATTCAACTTAAATTATTCAAGCTTTTGCTAAATAAACTCTCACTTTCCTTGAAGCTACGCTTCTATAAAGTTTAATCTTAAGTTAATTTATTTGTTTCAATTTCATACTTAAATTTATTTCCAATTTATTTGATACTCACCTAGATCAATTCCATTTATTTCAATTAGTCATTCTCATAATCTATTTAAACTTCAAATTTCCATATCCAATTCATCCAAACTCATTTATACTCAAATTGGATTTTTATCTTTAAAAATCATCTTATTATTTTATCAGTGTCCAATTTTATTTTATAATTCAAGTTTGGATTTTTATTTCATTCTCCAAATACAAAACAATTTCATTTTGGCGTACTATTTAATTTCCCCATATTTTCTTTTATAAGTTTCACATTTTTACCCAATTTAAGCTTGAATATATTCATATTTCATTTTAAATCGAGATTAAACACTCATCTATAGCCAAAAATATTCTTAATCAATGTGTTGCCAATTTCTTTATAAGTTATCGGAATATATTTATTCCAATTCAATTTCATTTCAACTTACTCTTATTTATTTAAGTAAGGATTTAATTTATTTAACATTATCTATAACTCAACTGAATTCTATTTCAATTCAATTTGTTTAACTTAACTTCCGTTAAATGGAGCACCATAATATTCTCTTAAATCTACCAATTCATTTGGATTTAATTAAATAAGAACTTAATTTCATTTATACCATCCATATCTCAATTCATTTCATTTCAATCTTAAATTTAAATCCAATTATTAAGCTTAAGTTAATCTCAACCAAAATTTTATTTCTATTAAATTTCCCAATCCAATTTATTTACATTCTAAGTCTGATGTACTTTATTATTTTTAATCATTAGTTAAATTCCAAAATTAAATTAAACTTTCAACTTAATCCAAAATAAATCTTCATTTTTTACTTCACTTTTAACATTAATTCCAAATTCAATCTCATACTTTCCTTGGTTATATAAGCCATTGTAAACCTTTATAATCTTATTTGTCTGTTAACACTATCACCTAAATACTATAATTATATATAATAATTTGCAAATTTTTTTTTATATATCAAAATAAATTTTGGATGAAATTATCTAATCCACCCACCTTTGAAAACAATATCATGTCGAATTGTTCTATTCAAGTGTTTAGAAACCCTTTCGGTACAGTTGTGCAGACTGCACTGACGAAGGTTCATATACCACTCAATAAATCAATCAACATAATATAAAACCATTTTATATTCACTAACAAGTACGCACTCATAATTATTAGTACGCTCAAACTAATTCTAGAATACTACTGACTCTATCTCTAATGAGTAATCTCCACCAGAGCCAAGGTTCTCACTTAACCTTTCAGCTCTGATACCAACTGTGACGACCCTCCCTTCTACACCCAGAAGGATGTATCATCATAAAGAAAGAAAGGGATAGAAATAGAAAAGAAAAGAAAGAAAGAACAACAACAACAGAATCTCACAGCGGAAACGGAATAAAATATAATACATCACATAATAATTTCATAGTTTGCATTTATCAGAGTTATACAATATTATACACTTGACAATTTTATATACATCTGTCACTACATACATCTCAAAATACAACATACTCTAACTAACACAGTGGAACTATATAGATATCTACATACGTCAGGGCTCCTGCTCCAAGCTCCTCCAGAACTCAACAATCCAAGAACCTATCACTTGGCTACTCGTAAAAATTTGAGTACCCAAGAGTTTATGAAAACACAAAATATAAACTCCGGGTCAGACATGGGTCTGGTATGAGTAAACGGTTTAAGGTTGTTTAACTTGAAAACATTTGAAAATAAAGGTATCACGTAAGACTCCCCACACATAAATACGGGTAAGTTTTTACCTTACGCTAACCAAAACATTTCATAGGAAATTCAGTGATATTATAATAGTGTCTAGGGTTTTCAAGTAAATAGAAAATAGCCGAAATTGTTACATTATTAAATTCCAGCTACTAGCCACAAAAGTGGGTAATACAATTAAATCCGAGGGCACTTATTGGAAATTGGGTTACATACAATGGCAGGGCTACTGGGGTACCGCCCGTCACAGTACGGGGCCTAGATCACCATTCTGAGGAGTACGCCCGCTCCCCTGCAACAAAAGGCCGAAAACATTCCTTACTGAACAGTCCCGAACAAGATAACCCCGCAGTTGGCGCGACCAACCGCTCACTAAGCCAAATAAAAAGGGACATCCAGACAGGGGAAAATCTTGTCCTGCTTGGGCATGACCCACCTAACCTTGCTGCACCTCCCCTATTTTAGCCATTCCCGGTTGATGAGGCTTGAGGCTACGATCACCTTTACAGAACAAATTCCTTAGAATGCTCATCGCCCGCCTGACGATGTGTTGAAAGCATTCAATCCATACAAGTTCGTTCCGGGTTCGAATGAAACCGAAGGCATTATCTTGTTCACTCATTTTGGAATCACCCTCAGAGTTAACGACGACAACCCTTGCACTCTGAATCTTTATCTTCACTTCAGATTAACGACCTATCGTTAATTTGGATCGATGTGGTTTTCGGATGTCCAAATATGGAAACCCGATCCCGGTCGCATCGAAATCCAAAACGTGTCTTTTAGGGCCAAGTTGTTTTAAAGTTTAAAACGAATCAATTATCCATATACACACAGATAGATAATTCACAATATCACAATAGATAATCAACATTATCACCATAAACAGGTAGGCAATATTATCATCACAACAGATAATCCATATCATTATCATACTACAATCAAAGCATACCTTTCATATACCATTATCTCATATTTGAGATCTCAAACAATTCAAGTTAAACAATATCATCCATCCATACATAAGCAATCATATCAGCTATAATTAATTTAAAATGAATTAAATCAATCATTTGCATTTGTAATTAATTTAAAGTAAATTAAATTAATTACTTCACCATTATAAATCTTGCTTATATAACTATTAACCAATTATCAATCAATTTATAAATTTATTTCACTTAATCACACTTGATTAATTAACATTTAATTATATTCAAGTAATCATCTTTTAATTATTTTCACAAATTAATTGTCTTACCCAAATATAGAAATTAACCTTCAATTACATTACATCTTACTTACACTAATTAATTACTCTTTAATCTCTTATTATTAATTATATTTATTAATGATTACTAATTACATTTTAATTTCATTATCCTGTATTAAATTAATTACCTTAAGTAATTAATCTTCAATTAAACTATATTTATTAATCACTTCTGATTAATACTATTAAGTAATTAACCACCTTTAATTACTCTATCACATCACTTAATTACACCTCAATTAATTTCCTTTAAATCCCTTGATTAATTGCCCAAAGTAATTATACTCAAATTACTTTCATTACTAAATCATCCTCAGTCAATTGCATCCAGTCATTACCATTAATTACTTGCCCAAGTAATTATACTTATCACATCATCAAATAATTATTTAAATTAATTCACTTAAACAATTCATATTTAACTTCAATAATTACAATAAGTAATTAATTTCCTAATTACTTAATTATTTATTTATTCTATTTCATGTTATTTAATTTATTACTTCCTAATCAATTTATTTACCTTAATTAACTTAATTAACTATTCTTTAATCATTAATTAATAAACTTAATTAATAAAATTTAATTACCCATTTATTAACTACTAATTACTTAATTTATCATTTTATTAATTCTAAATTAAATTACTTAATCAATTAACCATTAACCATTAATTTACTTAAGTAGTTAATTATCTATTACTTATAATCCATCTCTAATTAAAATTAAAAAGTAATTATTTTTATGTACTTCCTGAAATCATCAATTAATATTAATTATTCAGCTTAACTAACTTTTTTTTTAAAAACCTTCATTAATTCTGGAAATCAATTATGTTAACTAACAACAACTTAATTGTTAATTAACCTTATATTTAATTAAAATAATTACTACTGAATTATATAATAATTAAACGTTTTAAAAACTTCGTTAGATATTAACCAAAAATCAATATAACTTGAATCAAAATCTTAATTAAAACTTGTTAAACAATCATTATGTTCACATTGCTTATAGATTTGAGGAAACCAAATTTACTAACTCCTATGTGAAAACGCACTATTACAGTTGAAGGTAACTCGAGCCCCTACCTGTAAAAACTCGCGTGCAACTCCGAGTAAAACTCACTGATTTCCGAGCCTCCCTCCCTATACACAAACTTCTTCTTCTCCTTCTTTTTTTTCTCTTTAGTTACTGTAGTTTAAATTTAAACATTGGCTACATTAAAAAAACAGCATCAGGAAATCTCGTGCGAAACTTGAACTCGAAGCTTCCCTCCTACTTACTCGAGCATGAATCGAGGGACGCCACAGACACAACGCCGTCTCCCTCCTCCACGCCGTGCACGTGCACGACGACACGATAGGTTCTGGCGATCTCCCAAGATCACCAGCAAGTCGCATCTTACCCCAAAGTATGAAATCTAAGCTCAAATCATCCACAGCAATTTCGAATCGAAATTCGACAGTTCCACCTAAGACAGCACTCGAACCAATCCACAAGAATCACCTCGCCAACGCCACACAAGACACCAGAGTCGCCAGGATTTTGTCCACGTCTCGACGACACGGCCTTCGACCCTCGACCAGAAACCCGTGGCACTCGATCACAAAATACAGTAGTTCTCGACTCGTCACTGACATGAACAAAAACGTGCACTCAAACCCTAGTTTGAATTCGTTCGACCCATTCTTGAGTTTGAAAAATTATTTATCATTTTTCCCAGCATCATGCATGTTCATACTAACTTCACAACAATTTTCAACAATTTAAATTGCATTGATAACCAGAAATTATTGAAAATGCAATCTCTGTTCATTTATAAACTGTACTTTAAATATTAACTTAAAAATCTCGATTTTTGTTTGAAAAATCATAATTTGTAATAAGAATTCAACATATAATCTTGAATTAATGTTTTACAAAAATCAATTTTTTTTCATGTTATCATTTGATACCTGTAAACTAATATTATAGTAATTATGTTTTACAACTAAGTTTAACCAGCTTTTAGAAATCAAAATTTTAAGTTTAAACATCTTGTTTAGGTGAAAAGTTTATAGCTTATAATAATCTGGAGAGAGCAAATTGAATTTGAAAGGAAGTATCACAACTTGAATCAATTACAGTGGTGAACAGAGCATCATAACAGCAATACAAACTGAAACATATAAATATATCTAGGATATTAAATAATCTTGAACTATTTTAAAATAACTTAAAGCTTAAAATTTCTTGTTTACTCACCAAAAACAAACTGTTGAACAGAGCATATTTGATGTCTGCAGTCCCATCTGTTCTTGTTTGAGTTAGATACATTTGAGTTGGAATTCAATTTGATTTCACTTCTTCTTTTTTTATGAATTACAGAATGAACTGGAAAATAAAAGATGGTTTCACATATATATAAAAGATAAGAAGTTATGTATAAATGGAAAGAAATTAACCAGGTTAGGTGTTATCTGTACTATTCATTTTGTTTTATCAGGCAAGATTTTTTTTTAATGGGGCTGATATGATCTTTAATTCGGCCAATGTTTTGCTGAGAAGATGCAACATTAAATGCTAATGTACTTATTGTCTACACTTAATCCTATTAGTACATAGATTTTCATCACTTTCCTACATAATTATTTACAGGTTACATATATACAAGCCTGTTTTATTTTTTTTATACTTATCTCACTGCTATTTAATTATGTTGATCAGATTTTATTCTGCGAAGTAAAGATTTGTGCATATTTTAAATAGACAAAAATATGTGCTCGAACAGAAGAGCATTAAATGTTGTGTTGCTTAATTAGTTTACATAGTTATGATTGTGTTATACCATGTATAAAAACATTTATATGTATTTGGATGAGGCTATGTTCTTCAGCAAGAAGGCTAAAGGCTTGCATAGGAAGACATGTTATTTTATTGCTTTGCTATGAAATACTATGTTTATAAAAATTTGTCTTCTTGCTTGTATTTTAACATACCTGTGTTTGTCAGGTTCCTTCATGCTTACAGATACTTTGTGAATGAGGATTATTTCCTTTGCAAATTTTTTTATTTTATTTTATACTTTATGTTTAGATTTATATGTGAAGATATTGTGTAAAAAAATGTTTTATTAATTGCTTGCTTGAATAATGAATATGTTTGGGTCAGATTTATTTTTACTTTGGTTTGCTTTGAAAATAATTTGTTTCATTATTTCTAAATTGAATAATTTACGTACATATGGTTGTTGTTCATTTGTGTATGAAAATATTTTGTTTTGTTAACTTCTAGTTTACATAATCTATACACAAATGTTAGAGTTTGGTTTTACATTACATTTGATTTTGTTTTGCTTTATACTTTGTGTTTTTTTATACCTTGTTCTTATTTTAACTTTGTTTACAAATTTTTAATTTATGTTGTAAGCAATCTTAACTAATTAATTCTTATTTTAAATTTTGCATTTGTATTTTATATTTGACTATCAATGTTTAAGTTATATTCAAAATGATTTACTTACTTATATTTGTATTCATTTCTATTTGTACTTTACTATCACTATTTAAATTATATACATATGTTTGACTTATACTTTACATTATCATCCATATATATATTTCCAAATGTAAACAAAGTAAAGTATTTTAATTCAATTATATAAGGTAAATATTATTAAGAGATTTTATTTAAATTTCCAGAATCAAATTTCCTTTTAAAATACAAATTTATATAAACAAATGGCAATTATTCCCAAAATCATATTCATTTGAAAATAATCAGTTCACACTTTATTTAATTTGATTAAATATTTATTAAAATAAATAGGGCCAAAAATCCAGGGTCGTTACAGATCCTCTATGAATAGAGGATAGCACACATGCAACTATATATATCATAAAAATAAGGCGCTGCCAACATGCCTGGCAGGTAACAAAACTAGATACAAGTATCAAAAAAGTTCAGGTGCCCCTAAGATGAGTTTCGGCAAGGCCACCACCCATCACACCCCTATATCAAGCTCCGACACGGCCACCGCTCGATATTAAGGTGTTAGAAGTATCTAAAGAACTAAAGAAAAGCCCATAATACTGGATGTCATCAATAACGAATAAGGAAGCTCCATGCATTTGATTCGGAAGGAATGGAAAAGAAACTACTCTGAAGAGAATCTGATTATGATGCTGAATGGAAAATCCGCTCTAAAGACTCTGTACAAAAGGAAGGCGTGTCAAGCAGAAGAGTAGATCCTCCTGAAAATAATACTCCGTAATGGAGATGAAAGTGTCCAGAATCTGTGGTGGAACTGCTAGTGATCCTGAGGGGACGACTCTGCTCTGATGACCTCTCTTCAATCCGAATTCCTACAATCTATTGACGTGAGAACCTGAAAAGTGAACTTGACACCCTATCACCCATACCTGTGTCTGAAGAATAACTAAGAAAAAAGTCAGAATGATACGTATATATGTATATTTATGTAATTTATGTACATATATATGTATAAATGAGGTAGGAAATAAAAACCTAAATAAGACTAACTGGACAAATACTTAAGAATTAAATTAACTATAAACTAATACCGACAATGACTAGTACAATAATTGAAACAAATCTTAAAAAATTCTTATGAACCTTCGATCAAAAGTAAATTATGATTAACATTTAAATCATCATATAAATTTAGAAAAATATTAATACTACTATTGTGAATGTTAAATATGTTATTATTGTGTTTAAATGAGTTAATATTATAATTAATTTTGCTAAGATACCCTTTAAATAGGTTATTTTTAGCTAATTTATATTTGGATCCAATTAAAAAATGAAGAAATAGTAAAAGTCAATTTGTTAGAATGACTACTATTATTATTAAAAATTCTTTGATTTCTTTCAAACCAAATATACCAAAAAATAATAATAAATAAAGTTTCAAATAAGAATCTAATATTCTTTTTAAACCTAAATCTAAAATTATTCCAGTAGAAGTCGCAATCCGAAATTTTAGTTAATATTAAAGTTAAAAATTTTAAGAGTATTATTTAGGATGTAATAAGAATCCATACAATCATAGTATATATGTTTAATATCTTCAAGATGCATATTACAATAATAACATTTATTATCATTTTGAATGTTTTTTCTCTTAGAATCGGTATCATTTTAACTTCTACTTAGAATCAATCATAGCACTGTATATTTTTTGCTATCATTTGTGCCTATGCATAGTTTCAGTTTTTACTTTTGCATAGTATCAGCTCCAATACGTAGTATGATTTTGTCCCTACATGGTATCAATTTCAATACATGGTATCATTTTTGTCTCTGCATTGTATCAATTTCAATACTTGGTATCATTTTTGTCTTCGCATAGTATCAATTTCAATACTTATTATCAGTTTTGTCTCTACATAGTATCAGTTTCATTACTTAGTATCGTTTTTGTCTCTTCATTATATCAAATTTTCCTTTATATAGTACCAGTTTAGTTTCTGCATAGTATCAGTTTCAATACTTGTATCATTTTTGTCTCTACATAGTATCAGTTTTATCTCTATATAGTATCTATTTTGCTTCTTCATAGTATCAGTTATAATACACTATGACACTTGGTATCATTTTTATCTCTACGTAGTATTAGATTTGCCTCTATATAGTATCAGTTTAACTTCTGCATACTTGGTATCATTTTCATCTCTACATAGTATCAGTGTCGCTTCTTCATAGTATTAGTTATAATACAGTATGATACTTGGTATCATTTCTAACACTTTACGATAACAGTTCATACATCTATATAGTATCAGTGTTGCTTAAAACTAATATAAAATTTCCCTACAAATTATACAGATGAAAGAAATAACTAATATTCTTCCATATGAAGCAAGGCTTCTTCAAATGGCATCAATAACAAGACAATCAAGCAATAAAGAAAAAGAAAAACAAGGAAAAAAAAAGTAAAACTTGAAGAAGTCAAATAAACTTTTGGATCATTTGAAGAAGAGGTATGCATTAGTGTTAACCATAATATATGGATAAAGATAACGAAGGCCTTTCAGGAAGCTTCTGCATGAATAAAGAGCAGCAAGAAAAATCACCATTCGACGGTGTCGAAAGGATTATTCAATGCTAGAAAAGAGAAGCATATAAGAACTTTGGAGCAAATCTTCCGCAAGCATGAACGAAAGAATTACTAAGGCATAACGAAGCAGCTAGGTACAGAATTGCCAAGCAACTTCCTGTTGGGATAGCAGAATAGACCCACAACCATCATCATTAAACAAAGTCTAAAGTAAAGGAGTTTATATCAGACCTTTCGAAAGAGTCGAAGGGATGCAGTCAACAGCGTATAGCAATACCAGACCTTTCGAAGGAGTCAAAAGGTTTCATCTCTCAACATTCAAAGAGTTCTTACCTTTCGAAGGGAGTAAGGAAATCAAAGTAAGAGCAGGCAACTCTATAATGACCTTTATGAAAGCATAGCAAGCTTTCGAACCGGTGGGAAACTTTTGATATAGTCAAAAGATTCATAAAGACAAAGAGAAAAGGTAGACCCTTCGACAATATTCAAAATTCCATAATGGCATATGAAGGGGAAACCTTTCGACAGGAATGAAAGGTTTACCACTACAAATGAAAGGGGTGACCTTTCAACTCAGCCGAAAGCATGAAGACGAATGAGGGGCCGTCTGCATCTATAAATAAGACCCAAGGAGTCCAATCTAAGAGATCATATTTTCTCACTCTACTCTCATTCTACAACTTCTGCTCCTACTCACTACATTTGTAACCCTAATTTAAATATTAAATTGGGTATTTACCTCTTAAACTTTGTATCAAACTTCATTATGAAAAAATATAGAGGATGATGACTTGTGATCAACTTTGAATTTGGGGATGATCATGATCGGGCGTTAATACAACATTAAGAGCTGATCACATATGATTTATTTCTTACCTTCTTCATTCATTTCGACTATATGTCATAGAACCGTCATAGGATATTTTCATGATTTTTATCATAGAAATACAAATGCGCTTTTTCAATACGTCATGTCCTTAAAGTAGGGAAAATTTTGCTTTGACATCAAATGTAACAACTGCCTTTTGACCTTTTGATTAACACCTGAATCGACGTCCCTGAATTGATGTTCAAACCACCAAATCCATAAATGACATATCGTTAGATTATGATAACCAGAAACAAAATAGATTTCGACAAATATTTGTAAATTCACAATAGAAGAAAACAAAATATAATATGATATATTTTTATGTCCAAACCAATCCTTTGATTATATATATATATATATACATTGTCATAAATTCATTCAACATCGGTCATCAACCCAAACTACACTATGAGATTATAATATTATATGGTAATATGTAAAATATGTATAGGTATGCCATCCTCACCTTGATATCACCTAACAGCTCGACTCTGCAATCCATCGATCTAAAGATAAAAGGTACAAAAATAATATGGAGAGGATTAGCCATATGTCAGAGTGAGTGAAAATAATTTATTCCACGTATATTTCAAAATACTTTTATAACTTCATTTTTGTCTACTTAAATGTGTAAACATACCTTAACCTGCCCAACATGCATTTTAGAGTAATATTAACAACATCCAATAGTCGAGTACTCGCTTAAGGTCATTTTATACCAACTATATGACATATATCAATGACCCTCCATTTCTGCAATCATACACACAACCAAGATGAACAACTATTTCCACATTTCCTGGGGAAGAACTATTTCCCCAAAACAATAAATTCCTACATCATTGAGGGAAACATATTTCCTCGGAACAACCATTTCGTATAATACAAAGGGAACGATGTTTCCCCAAGACAATTATTCCATACAATGCACATAACATCCCAAATAACTATGCGATATATCAATGGCACTACAAAGCTTGCTTCGTACTCACTAAGAATCAATATGAATTCTATATGAACAACGAACATCAAAATCTATATTAAATGCAACCGGGTCCATAAATCAAAAATCAGACATTCCACACAAAAGTGTCACATCCCGTCATAGCCTTGTTCATAAGAATTGTCTTAGAATTTTTCAAAACATCATACAAAAACCTAATTCTAGAAAATATCGGAGATTCAGTTTGACCTAATAGGGTCTAGGTTCACCCTTGTATTAAAATAAGAAATCGATCAACCTCTAGTTCATAATCGTTTGATCGGTTATTAATCATCGATCGAACGTTGCGAACTTAAGTCAACCGGTAGCAACACTTATTTTTTCTTTTATTCTTCATATTTTTTTCAATGTGTTCTTCTTCCTTTCTTCGTTAATCTTTATAATTCATTCTTAACTTTTTTTAACATCATTTAACAATCATTTATACATTGTCTTGTACGTATATTAAGACTATATCATATTATATTCTCTAATTAAACCACTTATTAACAATATCAGTTACCATACAAAGTTTCACTTTTTGATCTAATTTTAGATCCCAAATCTTATGGAGTTTACATTATATATATATATATATATATCTTCATATTTCAAATTACCTATTGCATACTCGATTTAAACCATTTCATCCCGTTGCCCTAAAGACGCAAAGCCCCATTAATCGATACCCCAATTTTTATTAATTAAACAACAATTATCATTTAATAAAATGCAAAATCAAATCCTAACATAGATTAAGATAATGATATATAACTATAATCAAGTTATATTTTGAAGAAATAATTCTCACCCACAATGGTTTAAAAATCCAATCCAAAAGAAGAAGAAAAACCCCGTTGCCCAGAAAAGCATGCATGAAAATTCCAGAGATTCACCTTGGATTCTTCACCAGATTGTAATCCTCACCCGAATGATTGATTTGATAGTTGATAGGTCGCACGCCATTGAGTATTGAATGACTAGTGTCCCTTTGGAGTTTTAAAGGGAAAGAGGGAAAGAAACATACAGGGAAGAAAAGCAACAAAAATGAACGAATAATTTTGAAATTGGTCTATTTATAAAAGGACGGATACTTCAATTCAGAACTCAAAATTCAAATATAGTGTGACGACCCAGAATTTCTAACAGTTTAAATATGAATAGTTAATTGATTTTAAAATATTTAAAGGTTAATTTTAACTTGAATTCAAGATATCAATATTTACTTGATAATGAAATCATTGAATTGTATAGTTAAATATTGAATTTAATAATTGAAATTGGGTAAATTGTTGAATCTGAGATTCTAAGCCTGTTTAAAATAATTTGAAGGCTTATAAAATCTATAATGATGATACTGAAGATAATAGAATGGTTGAAATTTAATCTAAAGGTAATTTGTTCAATTTTAATAATATATCGTTTAAATTGGAACTTGAAAATAGCCTCCCGAGGCACTGTCTCGGAATTCGACAAAACCAGTTCCATTGGATCCGTAATAGTTAGTTATTATCGGATTTCAATTTTCGTAGCAATCGGAGTTGTCATTTGACCCTGGCAGCTCGAAACGCGTAGAACTATTTTAATTGATTTAATTTAAAATTGATCGTTTACTTCCGTAACTCGCGCATACGATCAAATTAGCCTCCGAAACATATTCCATTGTGTTCAGAATGCGGGTAATATCTTATAATCGTCTCGCGGCATTCCTTAAGAGGTGTTCGAAATTTTAAATGGCAAGTAACGAGACGGTTTGGGAGTTTTATAATATAATATAATAAATTTATGGTTTAACAGTCATAATTATTTTCATTTTCACGCGTACTCGAGAAGTTTCCCCAAATCTCTATTTTATTACGTCTTCCTCTCTAAGCATAAACCAGAATCGAATTCATTTAAAAAAAACAAAGAAAAAAAAAAGAAACGAATCATGGCCGAAGCCTATTCAGATCAAAACCCCTCTTCCATTCAATCCAATTCACAAATTCTATTTCGAAAAAAAAATTCGAAATCGCGATAGCCAGCAGCTCGAAATTAGGGCATGAATCGCGAAATGGCTCGCGATTGAATCGCGTTCGAATCGCGCGTGCGCGAGAGTGAGGATGGTGGTGGCGTCCAGAGGTGTAGTGGTGGCTCGCACGAGGAGTGGCAGCGACTTCGATGTCGCGTCGGTCGACGGTTTCATGTCGCGCTATGGCGAGATGGGTTAGGGAAGGCGATCGACTGAAAAAAAAGGGTGCTCGATGCTTGCTGTGGTGATAGCAGGTGAGTTTTCTCGATTCTCTCGGGTCACATATATGAATATTCTCCTAGTTTAAAATGCAGAAATATCAAGTAAACTAACTGTTTAAACCCGTAGATTGTTAATGTTATTGCTTAATATTTATTAATCTAAGTTGTATGTTTCATTTAAACTAGCAGGTAGATGCTTAAGTTAAATTCAAAATTTAATTAATAGTGTGCTTAAGGAGAAATTAAGGAAATAAAGTATTTATCTTCAATTAGACTTAAAGATATTAAATTAATGATAATCAAATCCCGGATTTATAAATCAAGAACTTAAAGTGATATAGTTAAGAAATTAATTAATTTATTTGAGTTAACTTTTAAATAAATAGGGTTTGAGAAATTAAGATTATTTAATTAATCAGTTCTGTAATTAAAGAGAAACTAATTTATTTATGGTTAAGAAATAATTAGTTATTGATTAGGGATTATAAGTTAATTAATTTTGATTGATTAATTTATAGGTAGAGATAAATTAATATAAGTAACTAGAGAATTCGTTATTTAAATGATAATAATTTAACGTAAGTAAATTAAAGGTGAGTAATCTCACGCTTCTGGACTTTCATTTAAATTATGTGGTTGAATTCAAATGATTGTTTGAATGGTTGAAATTGAATTGATGTGCTATATTATATAGTAGTGTATAGGCTATATTGAAATGGTTGATATTCTGTGATGAACATTTTGGTAATTGGGTGACGTGGTTTGCTTGGATATTTCGGTACCCTGAGTCATCGAAATATATAAATTGGAGTTTGAAAGAAAATAAATGGTGAAAATTTGAAAGAGAAATAATTATAGAATAAAATAAAAATTTTATGGAAGAAATAGAAGTGATATTTTAAGACGGGAGTTAACTTGTAAAGTAGAGATTTAAAACAAGTTCCGAATTCCAAGTTAAATCTAACAAATAAAGTTTAAAATATTAAGTGTGTAATAACTTGAATGTCAAAGTGCAAGTGTAAACCGAATTGAATTTAAAAATAAATGTGGATTTAAATTCCTTCAAGCTTCCATTATAAAAGAGAAATTAAATCAGATGCGAATAAATTAAATTATAAATGAGAAACCATTAATTTATATAATTGATGACGTAAATAGAGATTGATTAGTTAAGAAAATAATAAATCAATATAAGTGACTTATGAGGAGATAATTAATATAGGCAATTAAGGGTTAATGAAATTAATATGGTTGATTAATTTATGAAGAAATCAAGATTACTTATTGATTGGGATTGAGGATAATTAATAACGTGAAATTAACTAAAGATAATTACTTGAGTGAAATTGGAAGATAATTAATCCAGCATGATTAATTAAGATGATTAAGGAAGGGTTGATTAATTATTTTGGAATTAATTAATGAAAGAATCTAAGCGATTAATGTTTGAAATTCAATTAGAATCGATAGAAATGATTTGTTTGTGATTAAGCTTTGCTTCTGAATGATTGAATGGTATTGGATGATTTGAAGGAGTTGATAACTTTGATATGAAATGTTGAGTATTTCATTTGAATAACTTGGAATAGAATGATATGAGATTCGAAGAGTCCGGGGTCGGGTATTGAGGAAATACCCGAAACTACTACGAATGTTCGTAGTTTGATATATAAAATCTATATACTAGAACGAAGAGGTTCGGAGGTATTGGACTGTTTTAAAAATCTAAATCTATGGTATTTGGAAATTTATACGTGGGCTAAGTGTTGCCTAAACCATATTGTGAACTTGTAAAATTTGATTGAGTTACCCGGGTTTTATATATGTTGTTTGCTTTGGTATTCCATGTTAGTTGAGTTTACTCACGCTGGTTTCCAGCCTGACCCGGGTGTTACTTTGGTGTAATGCTCGGGTTAGACCGAGTATTACAGATTTTCAAGTAGGTACGTTCTGGAGCTCAAGAGGCGAGCTGGATGGCAAGAGCGTATAGAGTATTTCCGCTGTATTTATATTATTGTTAATCTGAGTCATGATAATGGTATATATTCAGTGACTGTATAAATGTGTAACTCTGATGTATTAAAATGTAATCGACAGATATAGTATTCTTTTGTAAACTGTTATTACTTATTATTATATTTTATCCGCTGCGAATGTGAAATGTTGTTTCTGTTCTTCTTCTTCTATCTCTTTCTTCTTTTTCATAACTATCTGGAATTTTCGACTTCGGAAATTTCGGGCTGTTGCATTTGGTATCAGAGCAGGTTAAGCGAGAACCTTGGCTCTGGTGGGGATTACTCATTTAATAGAGTTTGTAGTGCTCTAGAATGAGTTAAGAATATATATATGAGCGCGTACTTGTTATTTCTTATATAAAGATTTTAAATGATTTTATATAAAATATATATTTTGATATATAAAGCAATATTTCCTTCTAATAAATATTAAGGTGATTGGTTGTTAATTATTGAAATTAAAATTTAGGAGTAATATAATACAGCCAAACGGAAATCTTGAATTGGAATTAAATTAAGTAGAAATAGGAATACAACCAAATTAAAAATTTATTGGATTGAAAGTGAAATTCTAAATCTGGTCCTAGAATTTGAAAATTTCGTTTCAAAGTAATGAAAAATAATAAATAAGTATTATATGGATAACTGGGATTTGTTGCAAATAATGGGTTGTTTGAAATTTGATTTGAATTTAAAACCAAAGGTGGTTTAAAATTTTAAACATGGCTGGGAGGGCCAAGAAATAAATATGTATATATGTATGGATATACATGGTATCAAAAATAGCTTAAATAAACTCTAAGAGGTTGAGTTTTGATATTTTTCCCTGAAGTGTGATGTAAAAACCCAAAGTGATATAAGTTTTGAACTTATAAGAGGGAAAGAATTTTGAAGTTTGAAGCGGGAATTCACATTGAGCAAGGTTAATTGGATTGAGTAAATTGGAATTTAACTTTGGGAAAGTTAAATAAGTGTAAAAAAACCTAAATTGAAAATTTCAAGATGAAATTGGAATTTAACTTGGAAAGTTAAATGGTTGATTTTGATAGGGAATTTGTGTGATCTCAAAACTGCTTTGAGATTTTAAAATTTAAAATGGATGGATGTTTTAAAATAAATTGGATAATATCATCCTATTATTAATAAAAATCTTTAAATTGAGAATGGAATTGTATAAATAAAATAAATTTGAATAATTGAATTGTAAAATAAACTTGTTTAAGAACTGGCTTCAAACTGGAAGGAAAAATTGAATAATAAATTAAATTCTTAAAATAAAATTGTATTGAATTCTTATTTGAGCTTGAAATACATGAGTAAAGAAAATTTAAAATGGAATTTTGAGAATTGAACTCAGAAATTAAACTGATTAAAACTTTGAATAAAAGTTAATTGGGTTTAAATAAAATATAATAGAAATTGAAGTTATTCAAGCTAGAATTGAGTCAATTTAAATGGAAATTTAAATTGAATTGTTGGGGAAGTGAACAGTTTGACTCTTGACTATTTTCAATATAAATTGTTTTAATATAAACTTATTTTTCTAGGCTATTTAATATATACAACTTTTCTTTCTTAAAGTCAAATTATTTTATACTTGGTTTACAATTATTTTTGGAGCTATTTAACCATTTTTCAACTGTTTTCTAAATTAATTACTATTTTACAACTATTTCACAAACTAATTTCTATTTTACAACTATTTTGCAATTATTTAAAATTCCTGAAACTATTCAACTATTTTCCAACTATTTTACGATTAGTTAACTATTTTATAGCTATTTGGTAAACTAATAATTATTTTTCAACTACTTATCTATTTTTAAAATCTTCAAGCTATTTTCTAAATATAAACTGGTCAGAGTTCAAACTGTTAATTGGTTTAAATACCCAACTGAGATAGGAATTGAAGTGACAATTCAATGGGAATTAAAGGAAATGTGAATAGAAAGGAAATTGAAGTGGCTGATAATCAATGAAAATAAATACGTAGGGTGTACGTATATTATTCTATTCGCATAGTGATTTGATCCAGATTCGAGCACAGGATTTCGAGATAGTTTATCGATCCGGGTTGGGATTTTTTCACTCGATTTTCGACGACGAACCTGGATATGGATTGTTGATTGATTCTGGATATTCTCTATCATAGTTATGGCTATGCAAGGAGAATGACGATTTCTAATCAAGAAACTAGATCTATGTCCGCACTAGGAAGTCGGGTGGACGATACTAGTTCGGAAGTGAAATTGTGTGATCGAGTAAGCGATCAGATTGGTATAGCATACGGATGATAAGTGTACATCGTACGGATTTGAATGAAATTGATATTGGAAAGAGAAATCAAATTTGAATATTTGTTTTAAATAAACAAAGTTATATATCTTTGTTATATAAGATAAATCTTCCCTTGTTGAGTCTATTATTGGAAGGAAAGGATTTTTGAAAGTGTTTGTAGTATAAAAGGATTTTTATACAAGTTTGAAATGATCCAAAGTTTTAAAAATTATATATATCTGTATATATATATAAAAGATCTTATGAGGATTTTGGAAAAGGTTTTGAGAACCTTTGGATTTGGAAAGGCTTTTGATTTTTGGGTAAAATCAATATTGAATTTGGAAAGCCTAGTTTGAGAATTATCGATTTTGGAATAATCGATTTTGAGTAAAGGATCTTTGTATGAGATCATACTAGGTGTATGATTTGAAAAATACTATGTGTATAGTATAAAATGTTTTGATGATGGCTCTGGGGAAAAAGGCGCTCCCTTGAAATGAACTTCTCAGGAGTGCCACCGGGTGGTGCTGCCTTGAACCCCAAGGGGGGTTCTAAAGTTGATCCTGTGAGGAGTTTGGACAAAACTAGTTCCTGAGGATGATGAGTTGAGTATACCATAGCGAAGGTCGTGTGTGCCGTTGAGAGCCAACAGTTACATGGACTATTGCTGTGATGGCAACGTAACCCAGGATGTAACTGCGACCTATGGTATAACATAGCGAAAGTCATGTGTTCCGCTGAGAGCCAACAGTCTGCGTTTGATTTTATATCGGCAGACTGCGACCTATGTAGGAGTGGAGATGTTTCATTTCGACAGCGAAAATCAAAGGCCGCTGAGAGCCTGCAGTTACATGGACTTTTGCTGTGACGACAACGTAACCCTGGATGTAACTGTGATCTGTTGTGTGGGATCCATGGCGTAATCGAGAGGCCGCGGAGAGCCTGCAGTTACATGGACTTTTGCTGCGATGGCAACGTAACCCTGGATGTAACTGCGACCATGGATGGGGGTGATGATTCCTAGAGCATTCTCACCAAAGATATTTCCTCTATATTTTCAAAAACTGATTTCTATAATTTCAATAAAATTATTTTCAAAAGTATTTTCACTGGATGTTGAAAATGGGTCTGCTAAGTACTTATAGATTTTTAGTTCTACGCCTGATCAACGTATGACTGAATTTCTGTGAGAACAAGGATGGACTGGTTGAGACATTGAGTTATAAAAAGAATTTTTATAAAGAGTTATTTTAATAGTATGATGTGAATTTTAAAAGCATTTCTAAAAAATTTAAATAAAGATGTTGGAATTTTGTAAAATCAAGGAAATCCAAACTGGAATTTTAATGAAGTGAACTTGTAATTAAAATCAAATATTGATTTAGAAGTTGAAAGTCAGCTAATTGGCTAAATAATTATTTGATTGAGTATATTAATAAAATTTAACTTCGGAAAATAAATGGATTGTAAGTTGATAATGGGTTTGGGGATGAATTCGAATTTTAAATAGAATTCGACTTAGATTTGATAATGAATTAAATAAGAGGAGATGTTGTAAAATAAAAATAAAATAGAGTTGGATTGAAAAATGTGATGGTTTGAATTATAAATAAAATTCAAGGGCGATTTGAATAATATTTAATGAAATTTGCATGTAAATTGGATGTAAGAGAAGTGATTATAATAGAAATGGTTTGAGTTGCAAAACAAAACCCAAGTTAATAGAAATAAGTTGAGAATGGCCTTGTATTAATAAAATAAATTCGGAAACGAATTAAGTAATTGAATTAAAAATTAAAATGGGATAATTGAGTTAAATAATAAATGGATGAAGTCTGATTAAATAAAAACTAAATCAAAATTGTGATTGGAATTAGATTTTCAGACTAAACTTAAATTTGGTGGTATATTAATTTGAAGTATAAAGGAGATAAGTATGTGGTTGGATATTATTTTGATAAATTGAGAAGGTGAATTTAAAATTAAAATTTAAAATTGATGGGCTAACAGAATTTAATGGAATTTGATTAAATGAGAATCAAATAGAAGTAAACTTAAGTTTGATGTTGGCATCAATTAAAGTAAATTAACTTAAGTTTAAAATTTATGGAAGCTTGGCTTCGAATAAGAGTGAAAGCCCATTAAATAAAAACTTGGATTGAATTAATTTGGGAATGGCTAGAAGTGTACAAGAGTGGAATGTGTCGAGTTAAATGAATGGTTGGTGAATAGATTAGAATTGAAATAGAATTAAATAAAAAATGAGTTGAAAACGATTTGAAATAGTTATAAACTAGAATAGATACTCTATTAAGCGGATATCGCCGAATTTACACATAAACAGTTGTCGTTTGACGTAAACAGAAGTAATTAAAATTCTACAAATTGATAGAGATTTAATAAATTGATTTCTGAATCATTTGAAGTGAATATGAGCTTGTTTGGATAAAAAAATCAATGGAATGTAAGAAATTGAGTTGCAAACCATTGAAATTGAATGAAATGGTGTATAGATTGATTGAAAGCAATTGAATTAGCTTAAAGGTTATATAAATCGCTTATGGAAAGCGTTTTGGCGCTTGTTGCTTATGATATATATGTGTTTAGCTATTGAATATAAGTGAAATGCTTGTGTTAGCCATTAAAGGTAAGTGAGATGCAAATAGATTTTCTTATATGGCACTTACATATTTAAATTGAGTAAGTACAGGTACTTGAAGGCCGTTTGGCTGGATTTGGATTGCATTAAATGCTAAAATAAACAAGCCGCTTGCTTAAAATGCTAAATAAGGTACGGCTACGCAATAAAAATAGGAAATATGAACTGTTTTTTCTTTTTCCGACCGGGTGGGTCGATGTATACATATTTATATCTCTTGTCAAATTGCAAAAGCTCCTCCGTACAAAGAAGACTCTGCCAAAATTTTCCGAAAATTTTGGGAGTTAAAATTTTTTTGGGAATTTTTGACAAAAATTGGTTAACGACAAAACGTTTTCAAATTGGAAATTTAAAGTAAATTTGTAGATGAACTAATATGAATCAATTATACTTGAAAGATAAAATTTAATATTCAAAATTTAAAGTAAATTGAATTCTTATGGAAATGGGGAAAATTAATTCGAATAAAGGTGGGTATGAAACTTGTGTAGGAAAATGTATAAAATGATTTGAAGGGTTACGATTGGATATTATTGTCAAGTAAGATATGCAGGTATTAAAAGGGGAAAGAAAATTGGATTTGATTCCAAAAGATAAATGTGAATTGCCCGACAAAAAGGTATGTATTTAAATTTCTGTATGAATTGGATTGGGTTTTTGATCTAGCCACTTGGCTTTCTGTTTTCTTTTTGGAGTTTGGAATCCCGTAGAGGCCTTTTGTAGTTGTACCGAGCTAGCCGCGCAAAGGAGACGCTGGCAAAAAAATTCGAAAATTTAGAGAGTTAGAAAAATTTGGAGGAAATTTTGATAATTCCATAGTTGCTTTTAAATTAAAATTTAGATGATTGAGCAAAAGGATATTATTTGATACTATAGAGGGTTTTGGGAAGTTGGTTAGGGTGATAGTGGGTTTTAATAAAGGATAGTTGGTAGGATGTTGAATAGTGAATTTTGGAAAGAGGTAAACGAGTATTAGTCCATTCTTCCTAACTAGAAATTTCGGGGACGAAATTCTTTTAAGGGGGGAGGAATGTGACAACCCAGAATTTGTAACAGTTTAAATTTGAATAGTTAATTGATTTTAAAATATTTAAAGGTTAATTTTAACTTGAATTCAAGATATCAATATTTACTTGATAATGAAATCATTGAATTGTATAGTTAAATATTGAATTTAATAATTGAAATTGGGTAAATTTTTGAATCTGAGATTCTAAGCCTGTTTAAAATAATTTGAAGGCTTATAAAATCTATAATGATGATACTGAAGATAATAGAATGGTTGAAATTTAATCTAAAGGTAATTTGTTCAATTTTAATAATATATCGTTTAAATTGGAACTTGAAAATAGCCTCCCGAGGCACAGTCTCGGAATTTGACGAAACCAGTTCCATTGGATCCGTAATAGTTAGTTATTATCGGATTTCAATTTTCGTAGCAATCGGAGTTGTCATTTGACCCTGGCAGCTCGAAACGCGTAGAACTATTTTAATCGATTTAATTTAAAATTAATCGTTTACTTCCGTAACTCGCGCATACGATCAAATTAGCCTCCGAAACATGTTCCATTGTGTTCGGAATGCGGGTAAAACCTTATAATCGTCTCGCGGCATACCTTAAGAGGTGTTCGAAATTTTAAATGCAAGTAACGAGACGGTTTGGGAGTTTTATAATATAATATAATAAATTTATGGTTTAACAGTCATAGATATTTTCATTTTCACGCGTACTCGAGAAGTTTCCCCTAATCTCTATTTTATTCCGTCTTCCTCTCTAAGCTTAAACCAGTATCGAATTCGTTTAAAAAAAAAGAAACGAATCATGGCCGAAGCCTATTCAGATCAAAACCCCTCTTCCATTCAATCCAATTCACAAATTCTATTTCGAAAAAAAAAAATTGAAATCGCGATAGCCAGCAGCTCGAAATTAGGGCATGAATCGCGAAATGGCTCGCGTTTGAATCACGTGTGCGCGAGAGTGAGGGTGGCGGTGGCGTCCAGGGGTGTAGTGGTGGCTCGCACGAGGAGTGGCAGCGACTTCGATGTCGCGTCGATCGACGGTTTCATGTCGCGGCTATGGCGAGATGGGTTAGGGAAGGCGATCGATTGAAAAAAAATGGGGTGCTCGATGCTTGCTGTGGTGATAGCAGGTGAGTTTTCTCGGTTTCTCGGGTCACATATATGAATATTCTCCTAGTTTAAAATGCAGAAATATCAAGTAAACTAACTGTTTAAACCTGTAGATTGTTAATGTTGTTGCTTAATATTTATTAATCTAAGTTGTATGTTTCATTTAAACTAGCAGGTAGATGCTTAAGTTAAATTCAAAATTTAATTAATAGTGTGCTTAAGGAGAAATTAAGGAAATAAAGTATTTATCTTCAATTAGACATAAAGATATTAGATTAATGATAATCAAATCCCAGATTTATAAAGCAAGAATTTAAAGTGATATAGTTAAGAAATTAATTAATTTATTTGACTTAACTTTTAATTAAATAGGGTTTGAGAAATTAAGATTATTTAATTAATCAGTTCTGTAATTAAAGAGAAACTAATTTATTTATGGTTAAGAAATAATTAGTTATTGATTAGGGATTATAAGTTAATTAATTTTGATTGATTAATTTATAGGTAGAGATAAATTAATACAAGTAACTAGAGAATTCGTTACTTAAATGATAATCATTTAACGTAAGTAAATTAAAGGTGAGTAATCTCACGCTTCTGGACTTTCATTTAAATTAAATGGTTGAATTCAAATGATTGTTTGAATGGTTGAAATTGAATTGATGTGCTATATTATATAGTAATGTATAGGCTATATTGAAATGGTTGATATTCTATGATGAACATTTTGGTAATTAGGTGATGTGGTTTGCTTGGATATTTCGGTACCCTGAGTTATCAAAATATATAAACTGGAGTTTGAAAGAAAAATAAATGGTGAAAATTTGAAAGCGAAATAATTATAGAATAAAATAAAAAAATTATGGAAGAAATAGAAGTGATATTTTAAGACGGGAGTTAACTTGTAAAGTAGAGATTTAAAACAAGTTCCGAATTCCAAGTTAGATCTAACAAATAAAGTTTAAAATATTAAGTGTGTAATAACTTGAATGTCAAAGTGCAAGTGTAAACCGAATTGAATTTAAAAATAAATGTGGATTTAAATTCCTTCAAGCTTCCATTATAAAAGAGAAATTAAATCAGATGCGAATAAATTAAAATATAAATGAGAAACCATTAATTTATATAATTGATGACGTAAATAGAGATTGATTAGTTAAGAAAATAATAAATCAATATAAGTGACTTATGAGGAGCTAATTAATATAAGTAATTAAGGGTTAATGAAATTAATATGGTTGATTAATTTATGAAGAAATCAAGATTACTTATTGATTGGGATTGAGGATAATTAATAACGTGAAATTAATTAAAGATAAATACTTGAGTGAAATTGGAAGATAATTAATCCAGGATGATTAATTAAGATGAATAAGGAAGGGTTGATTAATTATTTTGGAATTAATTAATGAAAGAATCTAAGCGATTAAGGTTTGAAATTCAATTAGAATCGATAGAAATGATTTGTTTGTGATTAAGCTTTGCTTCTGAATGATTGAATGGTATTGGATGATTTGAAGGAGTTGATAACTCTGATATGAAATGTTGAGTATTTCATTTGAATAACTTGGAATAGAATGATATGAGATTCGAAGAGGCCGGGGTCGGGTATTGAGGAAATACCCGAAACCACTACGAATGTTCGTAGTTTGATATATAAAATCTATATACTAGAACGAAGAGGTTCGGAGGTATTGGACTGTTTTAAAAATCTAAACCTATGGTATTTGGAAATTTATACGTGGGCTAAGTGTTGCCTAAACCATATTGTGAACTTGTAAAATTTGATTGAGTTACCCGGGTTTTATATATGTTGTTTGCTTTGGTATTTCATGTTAGTTGAGTTTACTCACGCTGGTTTCCAGCCTGACCCAGGTGTTACTTTGGTGTAATGCTCAGGTCAAACCGAGTATTACAGATTTTCAAGTAGGTACGTTCTGGAGCTCAGGAGGCGAGCTGGATGGCAAGAGCGTATACAGTATTTCCGCTGTATTTATATTATTGTTAATCTGAGTCATGATAATGGTATATATTCAGCGACTGTATAAATGTGTAACTCTGATGTATTAAAATGTAATCGACAGATATAGTATTCATTTGTAAATGTTATTACTTATTATTATATTTTATCCGTTGCAAATGTGAAATGTTGTTTCTGTTCTTCTTCTTCTATCTCTTTCTTCTTTTTCATAACTATCTGGAATTTTCGGCTTCGGAATTTTCGGGCTGTTACATATAGGGCCAAACCCATTTATCCCATTTAAACCCAAAAAATCATATTCCTCGTATCTCATTGTACGAACTCCAATCTAGACAAGTTGATAGTCGAAACAAATCAATAAAATGTGTACTACGCAATATTATAATCCTCACCGTCAGATTCATTGTTTATAAAATGATCTTTTCCCTTTATATTTATGTTAAAAATAACCATTTTGATTATCATTAAAGTCCTAGGGTATTACATGGAGAATCCAATGAAATACGAGGAAAATTATGTTGTGCCTTATTTGGTGAGTACGAATAGGATATGGAACAATTAATGCTTGCTCAATACATAATAATGTACCAGTGAGAATTACTTCTAACAAAATCAACAAAGTAGAATGGTTGCATAAGAAAAGTAGAGACAAGAACACTTACAGCAATGAAAAGAATTTGGGATTATTATATGCTTACTTGTTTCATTATGTGGTTCAACTCAGGTTAGAGAGAGTTTGAGTGGTCAGGGTGGTGCTACGAATTTTGCCTACATTTCTTTCGAGATAAACTATATTCCAAATCTATCTATTTTAGAAATTCCTGTCATAAAGACATACTAAGAAGATTTGTTAGACCCCTTTGACCTACTACAAGAAGACTGATGTCTGGGACTCACTTTTCTTCAATTTCCTGCAAACGACCACTCTATTTGGATATTATGAAAGTCATTTGAGGTTCCTTTCTATCGGTATGGATATAATTTTTTATTCCACTTTCTCAGCATCTAGTAGACTTTGACATTGTATGTTATTTGCGTAGTAGTGCTTTTTTGCATCTTATGTATCTATAACATTTGTAGTTGTTATGACTTTATGTTAACTACTTCTATTATGATATGTGGGTTCCATGTTTCCATTTTATAACCGTGGAAACTGTTTTGTGTTATTGTCTATTGGTGTTCTATGTACTGTGACATGTTTTAAATTTATATTTAATGTTCCACTTGTTAGAATTCTTAATAAAAAGGCTTACTTCCCAATGGTTCCTTAATTATATATTTTTCTGTTGGTGAAAATGGAGAAGAAAAAATAGGCAAGAGTACATAATTTGGGGGAGTTAATGTATAATTGTTGTTTATATAAGTCATGTGGTTATTATCATCAAAAAGGGTAGAATGTTAGAACAAAGATTTCATTATTATGATGATAACAACTGCACAACAAAGCTGCTAATGTGTTTATCGATTTTTACAAGTTGGAAGTAAGCTTTGCAGTAAAAAAACATTGAAGAAAAAACAATGAATACAATATTCAAGTTAATAGGATTCAAAATAAAGCAAACTAAGACATATTTGATGGTGGACATGCTTTCAAAGACATTCATTGGAGTTAACAAATCTACTGGAGTATAATATAGTCAAAGGAATACCATAAGACAGACAAATGGGTATCGAATAATTTATCTATGTTGTTCTTGTAGCCTAGATTTGTTAAAATCTCACATCAAATTCTCAATCCAAATTTTGACACAATATTCTTGACATCTTAAAATATGTTTAGATTTTTTGAATTATTTGAACCACAGAGGAGATTAAATGATGCAAATGACATGAGAATATTTGTAAAACACATGAGTCAACATGTGGTATACATATATCGGCCTGTGTGAATCCCGTATGTCGACTAATGGACAAACCACATGCCAACCTTTGGAATTTGAGAGGTTGACATGTGCACATTATATGTCCATGAACTTTAAGTTTCTCTTTATTTTCTCTTTACCTCTCTTCGCATGTAACAACCCGCTCCTCCGACCCCGGATCCAACGCTCGAATCAACGTCGATAATCCAAGAACCGAAAGGATGAGTCATTGGGGTTAGATAAAATATATACGCTACTAACATATATCACTGATACGGTTCTAACCAATGTTATCTAGAACTATCGACTTTCAGCGTCTTACATCGATGGGAAATAAATATAATACATCAATAATAACCATAGTCAAATCATCATAACATGTCTACAATGTCAAATACATATGTTTGCATAATAAAACTATAACCAAATCCATACCAATAGTCAGATACATGGTAAAACACTTATTTACATCATACATAATATATACAAAGTAGTATCTATCTTTGATAGCCTCTCATCTCCAAATTTCAATAGTTCGGATATATATATAGGAGGGGTTTAGATATAAGTTGGGTGAGTGAGCCATACTTTTACTCTACATATACTACGAAAATAATACTATAACATGATATGAGTTTATCGCCTGATCACCTCATGTCACTCCTAACTATCATACACACCTAGTTATACGACATCATCACTATATGGACTCACTTCCCTGGACTTGACTCATGCCCTACAGGCTCGTCTGTTGTCCAACGTCACGTAAATCGCATATAGGACCCACTTTCATAGACTACATGAACCATACAAGAAAGCCCATTCTCCTTATGCTAGTTAGACTCATGCTCTGGTCTACCCATAGCTTATAGGGTCGCTTAACATCCACCTTCCTCACCTGGCCTACCGAATTACTATAGAGGAGAAACATATACTTGGAAAACCTACTTGTGTCGTACGTTTACGACCGCCTCTATATCTATTTCTGTATCGTTATCCATATCTGTATATGCATGCATATCTATATCCATATCTACATCTATATATGTATCCATATCCATATCACATGATGTCTGCCTACACCACAAACTCGTTCACGTTTCGCGTTCGCGGTCGTATCATGTTTCTTCAACGTAAATACATTTATAATTATTTCAAATAGTAACCAACCGTCACAAACATTCACTCAATTCATAACGTCGTCATTTTCCTTATCAATAGCCTCTAATCGTCTTCTAGAATGCAAGAGGAACAAGTCTCGAATAGATCATTTATTATTTACATACAGGCCCTTCAGGGTCTAGATTCAACTTAAGCCTAGAATAGGCCACTAATGCCCAGATCACCTCCACCAATGGGTGAGTGCACGTAACTCATGGTAGTTCCTAGGTGTTATAAGTTATAAATCATATTTATTAAAACTTGCAAATTCATGTTATATAATCACTTATCTTTTAAGTTTAATTTCCATTTCAATAATATATCTAATCCACTTAAAATCCAATTCTTTTTATTTTAACTTTCCTTCGGTTAAATTTCAAATAATATATTTTTTATACTAACTCAAATTTTATTTCAACTTTACCAAAGTTAAAATTTTGTTACATATTATAAATCCAAAACTCATTCTACTTATCTTTATCAATTATAACTTGGATTCTAAATCAAATTTGTTTATCAAAACAAAATTTCAATTATCAATCTACTATTGGTAGCAAATCCATTGTATAGAAACTCGAAAATAATACTGATGATGTTGCAGTCATCACCCTTATTATTTTCCAGCAATTGTAGTGAATTTAGTGATTTATATTCTTTTAAAAAAAAATCCTTTTATAAATGACATTCATAAATCATTCACTTATATAATTTCACTTTTTGCTTCACTTATATAAGATTCATTCCAAATTCATTTATATACACTTTAATAATTCCTAACAAATTATTTCTTTTATAAATAAAATATAATAGAGGTAAAATTATTTCATTTACCCAATTTAAAATAATACTATATTGACTTGCCTCGTTTAAGTGTTTGGAAATCCCTATCGATAATATGGCATCCCACATACCGACCAGAATTCACAAACAGCTCAACGAATAAGAAAATACAATATAAAACATTTTATATTCACTAATAAATACGAGCTCATATATATAATACACTCAACTCAATCTAGGGTGCTACTGTCCCTATCTATACTGAGTACACATCAAAGCTTAGGAATATGCAAAATCTAAGCTCTGATATCACGTGTGACGAACCGAAAATCCGTACCTTTTGAATCGACAATAATCCACACAAGTCCAAGTCAAAAAGCACAGATTGATGGAAAGTCAAGAGAAGAAAAAGAAGAGAGAAGAAGAGAAGAGAAGAAAGAGAGAAGATAGAACCAAACAGAATAATACAAAATCTCACACTGCAGCGGAAAATATATAATATCATATCAATGATCTTTACAAAACAGAAACTGTATATATATATACACATCAATCAGAGTTCAACAATTAATCAATAGTTATCAACCTGAAGAGTTATAACAACTTTTCCTTACAAATGCCGATAATTTAAAACAACGAAGCAATGCAGCGGATAATCAAGCAAATACGAATGTACAAAAATGAAGATCTCCAGATCTCCTGCTAAAGCTCCAAAGGAACCAAATCTGAACCTATAAATATACTCGGTCTGACCCGAGCATTGAAAGTGAAGAATGCCCGGATCAGTTTGGTAAACCAGCGTGAGAAACACACTCAACTGAATTTATTAAATTACCAAACTTATCTTTTATCAAAACAAAAGTATCTCGTAAGACAAGTCCACGTATAAACACGGACATGTTTTTACCTTGCGATAACTAAAACATTTTTATATATCAAAACGTTTGATATTATTTCTAATGACATTCTTTTGAAATCGCTTTTCAAATAAACTTATTCAAATAAGGTATCAATACCTAGACTAAGTCTAAGGTAATATCCTGGACTAGGTCTATGGAATATCCCAACAAAATATATGATACCAAAAGGGGTAGCTAAAATATTTGCAAGTCATTACAGCTATATTGGAAACACAATCAAAACCATAAATCTCGTATTGGGATTGGATTTCCGACATGATAGGAAACCAGTGGAATTATCAATCTGCATCCACGGCTTACGTCCATGACTCAGACGCCATTATACAACAACACAAATGGCTAAAAGTGGATGCAATCTATGAATAACATCCAAGGACTCGGACTTCGCGCATCCCTGCCATGAGACCCAAACGTATCTGGTACCTGGGGCTCAGAACATCTAATAACCCAAATCACTACTATCCGAAATGCGAGCATACATCTGACCATATAGAATCCCATCATAACCAAGGTATGAGGCTCGCGAGGCTACGATTACCTTTCACATATCACATATCACATCACTTTGAATGCCATACGGCCATTTCCGTTGACTACTAATTGCCTTCCACAAAAATACAACCCTTAAGATCATACGTCTCAAGGAGGGTGTTAAGCTAAGAGAAGTTGCCTTCTCCGCCACCATTGATGTACGTTTGTAAAAACTAATGTACGTAATCTTTAGAAATGCAATGTCAGACAAACATCCATACAAGTTGTCCAGGAATAGGACAAACTGAAGGTACTTTCCTACCACATCCTGTCGGGAAATCCCTAGGATTAGTAGCGAATAGTCCTCGCACTGGATATCGTAATGAAGAGACCACTGTTACTATATGTATATTGGGATTTTAACCCCAACTTGCAGTCCCCCACTATGAAAATCCGGAATATCAATATCATCATAAGCAACCTGCACAATCGTCGCATATGCGTTGGTCCGAAGTGGTTTTCAGATAAATCTGATCTCCGTCTCTTCACACCAACAACGCAAAAGCGTTTCTCAACCTCACACAGAAACTATGTCTCATAGACTTATCACGTTTCCAACTTTCAACATGCTATCCTTCGGGCCAAGAAGGAAGCTCGATAGATTGGAGTAATACTCCGCACTAACGAATCAACATTCTCAACACAAACAATAATCAAGCCTACACAGAAGGCTACATACTAAGTGTGCGACTAAATAGTTCCCACATCAAGTCGAGGAACTAAAAGTTTGGCCAAGTCTGATAGTCGGTTATTTAACTATCAAAGCAAACAAACAAATATTTAGCACCATATAAAATCACTAGGCCCTTTTAAATAATCTTTTATTAATTAAATCACTTGCCAAATATTCACTTCAAAATATCTTTAAAAAGATATATTCTCAAACATTTCAATATTGGAAAACATTTCCAAATACTTATTTATAATAAGTAATTCATAAATCAATTTATCTCAACACTTAGAAAATATTCTATATACTTAAAACACGATTAAGTATATATTTTATTCTATACGGAAAACGTTCACTTAAACACATTTATTTGGGTTAAAACGAATGTTGAGTAAAACATCGTTACAATAACCCAAAATCACTAGTATAGGGATTCGAAAATTAGATAGATATATGAATCCCATACACTATACAAAACATCTCCTTTCGAAAATCATTTACTATAACAACAGTGTTATAGTCCATCATTTCCTTATTTCTCGAAAACGTCTATTTCAACAATGAATGTTGAAATCTACGATTTCGAACTTAACATATTTTAAAACGTCTTTCAATCATTTTATTCCATTTAAGTATCACTTCGCAAAAAGTTTATTTAATTTTTAAAAGACTATTCACCGTCCAAAATCGTGAATATAGTTCGTTCACCAAATTCATACTTCTACACATTTTATTTTAAAATAAAATCCACTATCCAAAATCGTGGGTTTAATACCTAATCAAATTTATTACATATTGCACTTTTATTAAAGATTATCCACTATCAAAAATCGTGGATATAATTCATTTAATAAACTATAATAATTAACTCATCAAATCCAATCGATTTCGGATTTATAAAACAATGTTTATAAATTCGATTTCTATTTATAAAAACTTCAGTTTATAAAATCCCTTATTTACCAATTCAATAAATATCTTACTTATATTCCAAAGTCCAATTTATAAGTTAATTACTTATAATCCATTTATTTACAAAACCCATTCATTTTATAACTTCACAATTATAAATCTTATTTACTTATAAAAATCCATTTATAACTTCATGTTAAATACTTTCAAGACTCCTTTATAATTTCATCACTTTGATTTATAAAAATTCAATTTTATAAATCTTATATATAAACCATTTATAATAAATCAAAAACCACAATTTATACTATTTTACAAAATAGTTAACTTCCTATTTCAAAAATCATATTCTTATTATATTTCCCAAAAATCATAATTTTTATAACAATAAAAATTATAACATTTATTTATTTAAAATAAATCAATTTCCTTAACAGTTCAAAATACAATAAAACGTATATCTCCAAAATCACTTTGAAAAATCCTTTTCAATTTAAAAATCATCACTTTAATATATTTAAAATTACCAAATAGGCCCAATGCTGCAATAGCACTAAATACAATAATCATGGCATCCAAAACATCATATATCATATGATAACAGAATATATAACAATATATGCAAATAAATCAATACGGGTGAGGAATCCAGTTGGATCCCTCCAACCTGTCACCTACAATAAATATACATATTAGAAATATATGTATAATGTCCGCTTCGAGGTAGACGCGCGTACAAAGGGTCATCCGCTCATACACGGGAACGTATAGGGTCATCTGCTCCACTAGGCAGGTATATATCCAAATACCAATCAATATATCATATATCATCCAAACAATCATCAATCATCATATGATAAATTATTTCTCACTTATAAAAAAATACCAGTGAGTCAAAAAGAGTGAGTTGTGCTTCACATTGATTCCAATAGCAGTTACAGTGTCTAATTTCGAATAAACTTAAATGAGTGTCTATTTTACCCAAAATTTACACTAGCTCCAATAGACTCCAAACTAGCTCTAAAATATAGTACTCATCCATACGGACCCAATGCAACTTGTTTCATCCGAAACGGACCTCGTATGAAGAAGTTATAGCATTTAGAAGTTTGAACGAATTTATATTATATAATTTTCAATTTATATTTTATATTTTTAACCTCAGCTCGATCTGGGCCGTTGATTTTTTTGATCCAAGCAATCCAGGCCGACCGGCCTTCCTTCTTCCCCATCGGGTTCTCACATGAAAATAGAACCCATGCCGCCACCTTGTTTGAATTCATCGCTCCAACACCGTCGACTTTGAAGACGATCGGGCTTCACCAGACGAATGGTCATCACTAGGCACACCTCCGACTGAAGACCGGTCCGTCTCGGCTGCACGTGGATCTCAAATTACGCACATGAAGTTCGGTCGTTCAAACCCCTTTTGCCGACGATCCGTGACACTAAAAATGATCACCCTCGTATGGAATTGAAGCTCACATCACCCTCTATAATTCGTTAGTTGAAAACTTTTTGAAATTGTTAATGGATTGAGAGATTTTAACGAGATAAGAATCAAAATTTCTGGCCATTAAATATCACATGGAGGCTAGCCCTAGAGTTTGTTAGGGTTTGCGCAAGATGAATAAAACAAGTCCTTTTATAGAATATTCCAAAACACTATTCATTCGAAATTTTCCCGAACTCCAAACGAAGCATGCCGCCTGGCGTTTATAATGTTTAACCCTTATTCTGAACGCGATGGAATATACATCGAGAGCCAATTCGATCATATTTGAAAAATAGGTTTTCAAATCGACTATTTAAATTTAAAATTTACTTGAACAGATTTCTACGCGTTTTAGCTTACCTCGGACAAACCGTAAATCCAATTGACACGAAATTTAAAATCCTACAATAAAATAATATTACAGATCCAATGAAACTAGTTTCGTCAAAATCCAAGACTGTATGAAAAAGACTATTTTACTCGTCAATTAAATATTAAAATATTTAATTTCTATAATTCAACCTTTAATTCAATTTTAAAAGTTCTCTAACATTATTTAAATTCAATTAGAATTTATTTCAACTTTATAAATCATTTTTCTCACAACAAATTCAATTTCCAATTTTTTCTATAATTTCAATTATTAAATTAATGATTTAATTCTCCAATCAAATCCTTATATTTCAAATATAATTTATTCAGCTATAAAATTTTACTTATGAATATTTAAAGTCAATTAAATATATGAATTTCAAATGACCGAAATTCTGGATCGTTACATTCTCCCCTACTTAAAAGAATTTCATCCTCGAAATTACCAAGTAAGAAAAAATCACAAAATCAATTAACTTTTCAAAACAATTCGTTCAAATTAGATTTACCAAGTCTATTTAACCTTTTAACTTTTTCCAAAATCCAATAGTTAAACTTCTTATAATAACTTTTCTATGTTTTCAAATCCATTTATAGTTATCTTTTCAAAACCAACCAATATCATTTAACTTTATAACTCAATATCAAAACTTTAGTTATCACAAATTTTCCAAAAATTTTCTAACGCCTTAAATTTTCAAAAAAATTCGCCAGCGTCTCCTTTGCGCAATTCGATCGTAGTAGGATCACAACATGTGTGTGTGTGTATATCACAAATATACATCTCATCGTCGAGGATGAGGCATCCCGCAGGGAAAAAAGTGTAAAAGTATGATATGTAATCCGAGATATGTACCTTATATATTATTAGCGAGCATATATGGCTAATATAGCATGAAAGTGAGCTCCAAAAGCGAAGCAAGCACCATACGCACCTACTAAACACTCAAAAAATCATGAGAAACATGTATATATGAAAGTAATATCAGTATACAATATAAACCGATACAACAACTATATATGCCAATATAGCAAATGTAATCAAAACAACAAATCCAGCCATCAAACAACTAGCACCCAAGTAACATCCAACAAACCATATTTATCCAATCCATCCATAACCAATCAATATGAATTCACTTCTCATTAATATTCATTGAATTGTTTTTCAATTTAATCACATTTGATTCATTAACATTGGATTTTACTTACATTCATTCATTCAAATTCAAGTTAGTTTACATTCACTAATTTATATTCAAGTGTGTTTGCTTCCAAATCAAATAAATTTCATTTCTATTTATTCTTACTTCACTTTCAATTTGAATTCAATTATTTTACTTTCAATTTCATTAATTCAATTCCATATGAATTTTTATACACACAATTAACATCCATCTAACAATCAATGCATATCCAACATTACTAAATTAATTTACTTTATATTTATTAATTTTGGTTCAATAATTTTAATCTCAAATTGGTTTAATATTCAATGGACTTTCATTCAATTATTCAATTCATAACTTTTTAACTTAAGTTTTACGCAATTCTTAACAACAACATTTCTAATGTTGATTCATTTTATAAATAAAGTTGAATTTCTTTATATAACTCAAATTCATATTCATCACTTCACTTTAATTTACTTCGATACCAAAATCAACTTCATTCAACATTACTTAAGTTATGTTTCATTTCATCTCTAAAGTCATTTTATTTAACTTAAGTCAAAATCATATCACCATTCAAATTCAAATTTTGTTTTTCCTAACCAATAGTGTTTAACCATTTTAACAATTGGTTTTACTTACATTTTCTCACTTTATAAGTTATAAATCTTATTTTTTAAAACTTGCAAATTCATGTTGTATAATCACTTATCTTTTAAGTTTAATTTCTATTTCAATAATATATCTAATCCAGTTAAAATCCAGTTCCTTTTATTTAACTTTCATTCAGTTAAATTTCAAATCATATATTTATTATACTAACTCAAATTTTATTTCGACTTTACCAAAGAAATTTTTTTCTTTCATATTACAAATCCAAAAATCATTCTACTTATCTTTATTAATTACAACTTGGATTTTAAATCAAATTTGTTTATCAAAACAAAATTTCAATTTTCAATTTGCTATTGGTAGCAAATCCATCACATAGAAAATCGAAAATGATACTAATAATGTTGCAGTCATCACCCTTATTATTTTCTAACAATGTGAATTTAGTGCTTTATATTCTTTTTTTTTAAATTCCTTTTATAAATCACATTCATAAATCTTTCGCTTATATAATTTCACTATTCGCTTTACTTATATAAGATTCATTCCAAATTCATTTATATACACTTTAATAATTCCTGACAAATTATTTCGTTTATATATAAAATATAATAGAGGTAAAATTATTTCATTTACCCAATTTAAAATAATACTATATCGACTTGCCTCGTTTAAGTATATGGAAATCCCTATCGACAATATGGAATCCCACATACCGACCAGAATTCAAAAACAGCTCAACGGATAAGCAAACATAATATAAAATATTTTATATTCACTAACAAATACACGCTCATATATATAATACACTCAACTCAATCTAGGATGCTACTGTCCCTATCTATACTGAGTACATATCAAAGCTTAGGAATATACAAAATCTAAACTCTAATACCACGTGTAACGAACCGAAAATCTGTACCTTTTAAATCGACAATAATCCACACATGTCCGACCTAAAAAGCACAGACTGTCGGAAAGTCAAGAGAAAGAAAAGAAAAGAGAAGAAAGAGAGAAGATTGAACCAAACAGAATAATGCAGAAACTCACATCGCAGCGGAAAATATATAATATCATATCAATGATCTTTACAAAACAGAAACTATATATATATATACACACATCAATTAGAGTTCAACAATCAATCAATAGCTATCAGCCTGAATAGTTATAATAACCTGTCCTTACAAATGCCGATAATTTAAAACAACTAAGCAATGCAGCAGATAATCAAGCAAATACGGATGTACGAAAATGAAGATCTCCGGCCCTCCTGCTGAAGCTCTAAAGGCACCAAATCTGAACATGTAAATATAATCGCTCTAACCCAAGCATTGAAGGGGAAGAACGCCCGGATCAGAATGGTAAACCAGCGTGAGAAACACACTCAACTGAATTTATTAAATTACCAAGCTTATCCTTTATCAAAATAAAAGTATAAGACAAGTCCACACATAAACACGGACATGCTTTTACCTTACGATAACTAAAATATTTTTATATATCAAAATGTTTGATATTATTTCTAATGACATTCTTTTGAAATCACTTTTCAAATAAACTTATTCAAATAAGGTATCAATACCTGGACTAAGTCTAAGGTAATATCATGGACTAGGTCAACGGAATATCCCAATGGAATATATGATACCAAAAGGGGTAGTTGAAATGTTTGCAAGTCATTACATCTATTTTGGAAATACAATCAAAACCGTAAATCTCATATTGGGATTGGATTTCCAACATGATAAGAAACTAGTGGAAAGATCAATCTGTATCCATGGCTTATGTTCATGACTTGGACGCCGTTATACAACAACACAAATGGCTAAAAGTTGATGCAATCTACAATAACATCCAAGGACTTGGACTTCGCGCATCCCTACCATGAGGCCTAGACGTATCTGGTACCTGGGGCTCAAAACATCTGATAACCCAAATAACTACTATCCGAAATGCGAGCATACATCTGACAACATAGAATACCATCATAACCAGGGTGTGAGGCTCGTGAGGCTACGATTACCTTTCACATATTATATATCACATCACTTTGAATGCCATACGGCCATTTCCGTTGACTACTAATTGCCTTCCACAAAAATACAACCCTAGAGTTCATACGTGTTAAGGAGGGTGTTAAGCTAAGATAAGTTGCCTTCTCCGCTACCATTAATGTACGTTTGTAAAAACCAATGTACGTAATCTTTAGAAATGCAATGTCAGACAAACATCCATACAAGTTGTGTAGGAACAGGACAAACCGAAGGTACTTTCCTACCACATCCTATCGGAAAATTCCTAGGATTAGTAGCGAATAGTCCTCGCATTGGATATCATAATGAAGAGACCATTGCTACTATACGTTTATTGGGATTTTAACCCCAAATGATCAACTAGCAGTCCCCCACTATGAAAATCCGAAATATCAATATCATCATAAGCAACCTGCATAATCGTCGCATATACGTTGGTCCGAAGTGGTTTTTAGATAAATCTGATCTCGGTCTCTTCGCACCAACAACGCAAAAGCGTTTCTCGACCTAACACAGTAACTAAATCTAATAGACTTATCACGTTTCCCACTTTCAACTTGATATCCTTCAGACCAAGAAGGATGCTCGATAGATTGGAGTAATACTCCGCACTACACGAATCAACATCCTCAACACAAACGATAATCAAGCCTACATAGAAGGCTACGTACTAAGTGTACGACTAAATAGTTCCCACATCAAATCGAGAAACTAAAATTACCAAGTCTGATAGTCGGTTATTTAACTATCAAAGAAAACAAACAAATATTTAGCCTCATATACAATCACTAGGCCCTTTTAATTAGTCTTTTATTAATTAAATCACTTGCCAAATATTCACTTCAAATTGTAACGTTTGCGATTTTTCGTCCACAAAGGTCGACATCAATGCTCCATTGTATCAACTGCCGAGCAATCAAATGCCGGAAAACCAAAACGTTATGGTTAAAGAAGAAGAAAGAGGTAGAAGAAGAGAGAAAAAGATAGAACAGAACAGAAAGAAAAATAAAACAATATCAGAATCTCACAATCGCAGCGGAACAACATATAATAGATAAATGAATAATCTTTAAACAAAGAACTATATAAGTTATTACATTATATCGTATTACATAACATTATCAGATTGTACAACAACAACAACAAACAGCGGAAAAGAAATACTATATACTAGTGAATACGCCATGCCATCCAGCTTGCCTCTAGCAACTCCTGAATTCCACAATATCCTGATAACCTAACTCTAGACTGCCCGTGTGGAAATTGGTGGGCACCCAGAGTTTAGGAAGGAAAACAATAAACTCCAGGTCAGTCATGGGACTGGTGTGAGAACTTAAAATAGTTCATCTTTTTAAAACAAACAAAGGGATATTTTTAAAATAGATCCGCAATGCTTTTTAGAAAATGAAACTACCATAAGGCCTCCCGCACACACACAATGCAAACGCAAAATCGGAGGAGATTTCTCCTTATGATAGTCAAAGATGCTTGATACGCATTAAAAAGAAACATTTGATATTATTACTAGTGCATAGTGTAGGAAAAATCATTTCGAAAGTAAAGATATAAATCTTAGCCAGCATAGGCATTTCGCACTTATGCCTACTACAGCTACCATGTTCAATAGCAAGTTACCGCCACATTCCATGGCAGGTTATACAACTAAAACCGTACAGGGTTCGTATTGTTTCTTTGGATTTCCAACAAATGGACAGGCCAAGGAACTTCCCATTGCCACATGGGTACGCCACTGGAAAGACGACCCGAGAATCTAACGTTACGGTTAGATCTCTGCCAACACAAGGCCGAGTTACCCTTCAAACTGGGTAACTACTGACACGAATATGTCATTCCCCGATCGTAACCGATCTATATCCGAGGATCCTCGATTCCAACAACCACAAAGTAATAAATTAGCAGCAACAACATAGGTTAAGTATCTGGGCTCCGTAGCATGATACCACCTCTATCCAGAAGGAATGACATACACTAGAGGGGCGCTACCCCCTAATAACCTTGTTGCATCCTTCCTGTTTTGACCATTTCCAGGGTGTGACGTCCGACGAAGTCTCGTCCACAAAGCCACGCTTTATACAAAAGCTGTGCTTTGATCATCAAATGCTCAACAGCACTTCGTATGCCACATTACCAATTTGGGAATGTATCACTAGTAACCATCATCTACATAACCTCTAAGGGTTTTAAGCTAAGAGAATAAATTCTCCGCCACCAACGGAAATATATTTGATAGAAACCAGCTTTACATCTTAAATTGTAATGTCAGACACACATCCATACAAATCCGTTCCGGGATCGAACGGAACCGAAGGCACTTCCAAAGAAGTCCTTGCAATCCGGATATTCACTAATCACGACCGGACTTCCCATCACAAAGGGTAATAAATTTCTATATCGAGGATCAGACGATGCAGAAACATTCGACGGTAATCCTTCCGTTTTCATAAATATCCAGTCTTTAACACCGGTCATCAAATGCAATCCATAACGACGTATCACATATTCGGAATGGGTTATACGACCCAAAGGTCCTTTCCCAGCTAACCCGAATAGTGAGCGCTTTTTTTGAAAATAAGTGTGGCATTCAAATTCAAGCAAGTCACAACAAATACCTATTCAAAGGTAAATATTGATAGTCGGTTATTTAACTATCAATAGGTATGTTCAACATCACCAAATTCCAAATAATTTCCCAAATTATTTATTTTCCAAAAATATCTTTACTAGATATATAATTTCCATACTTCAACCATTTGAAAACAAATTTCAAATCATTTTTTCATCTTTCCATCTTTGAAAACAAGTTTCAAATCAATTTCCTTAAACGGAAACACTTCCAAATATTTATCCATTTTAAATTTAAAATGGTTCATTTAAATCAATCAAATAAATCCTTACCGATTTATTTTAAACTTACGTTCCAAATCCGTAAATTTATTTCCACGCTTCAAAAATAAATCAATGTTTATTTTTAAACAAATTTCACTTTCTTTTATAAATTCCATAGTGAATTTACACTTCCAAAATATCTATGAATATACGATTTTCAAATCGATTTCTAATTTTCATTTTCAATTTATCTTTAAAATATAAAATCTCAAAACATTCACTTCACATCGGAAAACATTTCCATACTTATTTAATAATAAGTAATTCACAAATCCATTTATTTTCAACACTCGGAAAATATTCAATATACTTAAATCGAAATTAAGTATATATTTCATTCTTTAAAGAAAACGTGCGCTTAAACACACTTATTTGAGTCAAAACGAATGTTGCATAAAACATCATTAACGACGACCCAAAATCACTAGTATAGGGATTCGAAATTAAGATAGATATATATATCCCAATACTATATAAAACATTTCCTTTCAGAAATCATTTACTATAACAACGGTGTTATAGTCCACTATTTCCTTCTATTTCTCGAAAACGTATATTTCAACAATGAATGTTGAAATCTATGGTTTCGACACTTAATGCATTTTAAAACAACTTCAAATCGTTTTAATTCTATTTAAAATATCACTTTCCCAAAACACTTTAATATATTATTCACTGTCCCAAAATCGTGAATATAAATCATTAACCAAATTCAACATTTTTACATATTCAATTCAAAAATTATCCACTGTCCCAAAATCATGAATATACTCCTTTAATAAGCTATAAAACTTTACTTATCAAATTCAATCAATCTTGAATTTATAAATCAATGTTTATAAATTCACATTTTTTTATTTTTTTATTTAAAGACTTCAATTTACAAAATTTAAAAATCTTATTACTTATAAAATCCCATTTATAACCTCATTTTCAGCATTAACCGATCTTCTTTTATAATTCCATTATTTCGATTTATAAAATATATATTTTATAAATCTCGTCTATCAACCATTTATACTTATTCGAAAATCTCAATTAGAATGCCAAAATCCGATTTATAATTTAATCACTTATAAATATTTTATTTACAAAATCTGTTCATTTTATAACTTCCCAATTTATAAATCTATAAATTTTCATTCACTTATGAAATCCATTTTTTATTTCATTTCAACACTTAATAAAACTCGTTTTATAATTCCTATATTTTTAATTTATAAAAAATAATTTTATAAATCTTTTATACAAATCGTTTATAATAATTCAAAAATCCCAATTTAAACTATTTTATAAAATTCATTAACCCCATATTTCAAAAATTACATTTTAACTATATTTCACAAAAATCATCATTTTTATAATATTAAATTTTATGACGTTAATTTATTTAAAATGAATCAATTCAAAAATTTAATAAAACATATACTTTCAAAAATCACTTTAAAAATCCTTTTTAAATTTGAAAATCATCACTTTAAAATCTTTTTATAATTCCCAAAATTGGCCCAATGATGCAACACACCAAATAGTCAATCATGACAACAAAGACATCATATATCAGTATATGATAATCAACAAATATCACAATATCTGTAATCAAATAAATACTGGTGTGGAATCTAGTTGGATCCCTCCAACCTGTTTCCCTGCATCCACAGATGTTAGCACAATACCAATTCCATTCCAGTACGGAATATCGCGGTGTATAGAATTTATAAAATATTATCCGCTATTATGCGGCGCAATAGGGTCTCATCCGCTATATAATGTGGGAAATCAACTCCAAGTACATATATAATACCAATTTCACTTTGCAGTGAAACTATCGCGGTATATGTTTTTAATAAATAACCTCCGCTTAATATACGGCATATAATGTCTATTTTAACAAACAATAACAGATAACAATTTATCATCCAAGCATACAATCAACAATTTAAAATCTAACTATTTAAAATTTAAATCAAAAAAAATTCGATTGAGTGAGAAGTTCTCACCTTGCTTTCAATGACAGTTTCAGCGTTTTATTTCGAATAAAATTAAACACGCGTTTAATTTTAATCGAAATTTTCACTAGCTCCAAACGACTCCAATCCAGTTCCATAGCGTAGTGCTCGACAAAACGAATCCAACGCAAGTCGTTTCGTAATTTTCTGACCTCGTATCAAAAAATTACAATGTTTTAAACATTACACTATTTATAATACAATTAATTCAACTTTTATTTTAATTTTTTTAAACCCACTTCAATCTGGACCGTTGATATTTTCCACTACAGATCTGGGCCACTCCAAGCTCTTCCTTCTCCATCGTGAAATACACGTACATGAAACCCATCGTTGCCGACCTAGGGTTTCATTTCGCTCGAGCTTCGTCCACTTTGAAGATGATCAGAGAACACCACCTCGAAGCTCTATGCCAACACCACCCTCGGTTGTGATATAGGCGAGCTCGGCCCCCTATTCACGTGGAAATTCGTGCATAAACGCACGACGTTCAAGCCCAGTTTGCCGTCAATCCATCGAGTTATTTTCGATCTCCACCGTTGAGAATGTAGATCTCGTCGTGCTCTAGAGTTTTGTAGTTGATGATTTTGGATGAAAGTGAATGGATGCTGAGATAAACGAGGTAGAAGCTCGACAATTCCTGGCCATGGAAATAAGAAGTGGCGGCTGAAGCTCTTGAATTAGGGTTTTGGGCTTTTGTTTGCAAATGAAGAAATAGAGGTGCTTTTATAGAAAAATGACCAAAACACTATTCACCCAAAATTTTCCGAACTCCAAATCTCACGCGGTGACTGGCGTTTCTAGGGTTTACCCCGCGTTCCGGACGCAATGGTATAGGTTTCGAAGGCAAATTCAATCATCTATGCGAGTTACGGAAATAAACGATCAAATTTAAATTAAATCGATTTAAACTAATTTCTATGCGTTTTAGCTTGCCCCAGACAAACCGTAAATCCGATTGACACGAAATTTGAAACCATGCAATAATATCACATTACGGATCCGATGAAACCAGTTTCGTCAAAATCCGAGACTGTTTGAAAAATGGCTATTTTAACTCGTCAATTAAATATTAAAATATTCAATTTTCACAAATTTACTTTAAATTCAATTTTAAAAGTTCTATAACATTGTTCTAACTCCAATATGATAAAATAAAATTTTACAAATCAATTTCAATCGTATTAAACCCAATTTTCAATTATTTCTGAAATTTCCAATATTAAACTATCGATTAAATTATCCAATTAAATCTAGATATTCTAAATAAAATTTATTTGACTGTTTAATTTCACTTATTAATATTTAAAATCAATTAAATATACAAATTTTAATTAACAGAAATTCTGGGTCGTTACACAAATTATCTTTGGAAAGATATATTCTCAAACATTTCAATATTGGAAAACATTTCCAATTACTTATTTAATAATAAGCAATTCACAAATTAGTTTATCTCAACACTTAGAAAATATTCTATATAATTAAAACACGATTAAGTATATATTTTGTTCTATAAGGAAAACGTTCACTTAAACACATTTATTTGGGTTAAAACGAATGTTGCGTAAAACATCGTTATGACGACCCAAAATCACTTGTATAGGGATTCGAAAATTAGATAGATATATGAATCCCATACACTATACAAAACATATCCTTTCGAAAATCACTTACTATAACAACAGTGTTATAGTCCATCATTTCCTTATTTCTCGAAAACATCTATTTCAACAATGAATGTTGAAATCTATTGTTTCGATACTTAATACATTTTAAAACATCTTTTAATCATTTTATTCCATTTAAAATATCACTTCCCAAAATGTTTATTTAATTTTTAAAAGATTATTGACTGTCCAAAATCGTGAATATAGTTCATTCACCAAATTCAATACTTCTACACATTTTATTTTAAAATAAAATCCACTATCCAAAATCGTGGATTTAATACCTAATCAAATTTATTACTATTGCACTTTTATTAAAGATTATCCACTATCCAAAATCGTGGATATAATTCATTTAATAAACTATAATAATTAACTCATCAAATTCAATCGATTTTGGATTTATAAAACAATGTTTATAAATTCGATTTCTATTTATAAAAACTTCAATTTATAAAATCCCTTATTTACCAATTCAATAAATATCTTACTTATATTCCAAAGTCCAATTTATAAGTTAATTACTTATAATCCATTTATTTACAAAACTCATTCATTTTATAACTTCACAATTATAAATCTTATTTACTTATACAAATCCATTTATAACTTCATGTTAAATACTTTCAAGACTCCTTTATAATTTCATCACTTTGATTTATAAAAATTCAATTTTATAAATCTTATATATAAACCATCTATAATAAATCAAAAACCATAATTTATACTATTTTACAAAATAGTTAACTTCCTATTTCAAAAATCATATTCTTATTATATTTCCCAAAAATCATAATTTTTATAACAACAAAATTATAACATTTATTTATTTAAAATAAATCAATTTCCTTAACAGTTCAAAATTCAATAAAACGTATATTTCCAAAATCACTTTGAAAAATCCTTTTTCAATTTAAAAATCATCACTTTAATATTTTTAAAATCACCAAAATAGTCCCAATGCTGCAATAGCACTAAATACAACAATCACGACATCCAAAGCATCATATATCATATGATAACAGAATATATAATAATATATGAAAATAAATCAATATGGGTGAGGAATCCAGTTGGATCCCTTCAACCTGTCAAATGCAACAAATATACAAACTAGAAATATATGTACAACGTCCGTTTCGAGGCAGACGCACGTACAAAGGGTCATCCGCTCATATATGGGAACGTATAGGGTCATCTGCTCCACTAGGTAGGTATATATCCAAATACCAATCAATATATGATATATCATCCAAACAATCATCAATCATCATATAATAAATTATTTCTCACTTATATAAAAATACCAGTGAGTCAAAAAAAGTGAGTTGTACTCACATTGATTCCAATAGCAGTTGCAGTGCCTAATTATGAATAAAATTAAACGAGTGTGTAATTTTACCCAAAATTTACACTAGCTCCAATAGACTCCAAAATAGATCTAAAATGTAGTGCTCGTCCATAGGACCCAACGCAGCTTGTTTCGTCTGAAACGGACCTCGTATAAAGAAGTTATGGCATTTAGAAGTTTGAACGAATTTATATTATATAATTTTCTATTTTATATTTTTAACCTCATCTCGATCTGGGCCGTTGGTTTTTTTGATCCAAGCAATCTAGGCCGACCGGCTTTCCTTCTTTCCCATTGGGTTCTCGCGTGAAAATAGAACCTACGCTGCCACCTTGTTTGAATTTTTCGCTCCACCACCGTCGACTTTGAAGACGATCGGGCTTCACCAGACGAATGGCCATCCCGAGGCACACCTTCGACCGAAGACTGGTCCGTCTTGGCTGCACATGGATCTCGAAATACGCGCATGAAGTTCTGCCATTCAAACCCCTTTTGCCGACGATCCGTGACACTAAAAATGATCACATCCGTATGGAATCGAAGCTCTCATCGCCCTCTATAATTCGTTAGTTGAAAACATTTCGAAATTGTAACGGGTTGATAGATTTTAACGAGACAAGAATCGAAAATTCTGGCCATTAAATATCACATGGAGGCTAGCCCTAGAGTTTGGTAGGATTTGTGCAAAATGAAGAAAACAAGTTCTTTTATAGAATATTCCAAAACACTATTCATTCGAAATTTTTCCGAACTCCAAACGAAGCGTGCCACTTGGCATTTATAATGTTTAACCCCTATTCTAAATGCAATGGAATATATATCGAGAGCTAATTTGATCGTATTTGAAAGATAGGTTTTCAAATTGACTGCTTAAATTTAAAATTTACCTAAACAGATTTCTGCACGTTTTAGATTGCCCCAGACAAACCGTAAATCCGATTGATACGAAATTTGAAATCCTACAATAATATAATATTATGGATCCAATGAAACTGGTTTCGTCGAAATCCAAGACTGTATGAAAAATGGCTATTTTACTCGTCAATTAAATATTAAAATATTCAATTTCTATAATTCAACCTTTAATTCAATTTTAAAAGTTCCCTAACATTATTTAAATTCAACTAGAATTTATTTCAACTTTATAAATCGTTTTTATTCACAACAAATTCAATTTCCAATTATTTCTATAATTTCAATTATTAAATTAATGATTTAATTCTCCAATTAAATCCTTATATTTCAAATATAAGTTATTCAGCTATTAAATTTTACTTGCGAGTATTTAAAATCAATTAAATATACGAATTTCAAATGACCGAAATTCTGAGTCGTTACACTAGGTTTCAGAAATTTGTTGTTTCATCGTCATTTTCCACCTCTAGTTGCATCTACTCTACCTCTGGTCGCTTGAAAATGTTCCAAGTACCTGACATATGTCTCTAAGTTTAGTTTAACATTTTATTGCATTAGTTCAAGTTTATGCATGTATTCATCATATTTCACATACTTAGTGTTAACCTAACTCATACTCACATTTTATAACTAAATCCCTTTCAAATTCTAATTAAAACTAATTTTAGATGTTTATAAGTGTTATTCTACACTAGTAAAGTATAGGTGGCATATCATAATTAAAGCGTCGTGATTGAATTATATAGGGAGAAAAGGATGAGTCACTTGCTATATTTCTCTCCACTCCCAAGATCTTGACTGTCCTGCCTTTTGCGTTTCTATGCTTTGGTATATTCTCCTTTAAATTATTGTGGTACATAGTCTTATCTGATAGCTTCGCAATGCCATTAGTCTTATGTGATTTGGTTAAGTTTTGAGAGAAATATGTGTTTTGAACTTGGGTATGTTAAGAGGAAAGAAGGAGATAAGGAAGAATAAAGGGTCGGTTGGTTTTTGAAAATGGAGTACATGTATTTCGTTTTGAACTAAGGAAGTAAATTATTCGCCAAATTTCAAATTTTAATTCAAACCTTAGATATGGCGCCCGATCAACCCCATACCTATTCACTTTTAATTTCTTTATATAGGCTCTAAATGAGGCAAATCAAAATACTGGCGAATTAGAAAACCGAGATGGTCGCAATGGCACTGATTAAGTCATCAAATTTAAAAGTTCGAAAAATGACCATTTTTCCCCTCCATATATTTAATTTATTTTATTAATTCATTAAATTCAATTATTTTCACCTATTATATTATTAACATTATTTTAAAATATTTACAAATTTTTCGGGGAATTATATTCTCCCCCTAAAGGAATTTCGTCCTCGAAATTCCTAAAGAACGAAAAATATAATATAACTCTCGCTCATCAAATATATGTCAACCATTAAATATTTATCAACCAAGTTAGCAAACATATCATCCGATTAACGCAAACACCAACATATATAAATGTGAGTGATATGAAGAACATAAAGTAATGAATGATGGCGTAGACTTGCAATTTCTACCCCTACAATGCATAAATGCAGCTAATGCAACCTATATGAATGCAATAAGATGGAGTATCAATCATGATGCAAAAACCTAATATAAGCATATATAGACACACAAACAGATATATATATATATATATATATATATATGAATGCAGTTTCAACAACATAAAATCTAATAATCGATTCATCCAAAGCATCCAAACCCGAATCCTACAATAATCTAAACTAAAGAAATCAAACTGTATTAGGAAATGTCTCGAAAAAGAGTTTAGGATGAGTAGACCTAATCTTCTCTTTTGGCTCCCATGTACTCTTCGTCGGGTCATTTTCCTGTTGCACTCGAACCAACTTCACTACTTTGTTCCTAAGTCGCTTCACCCTATATTTAATAACACGAGTTGAACCACGGGATAAACTCGGCTCAGATTCCGACTTTATGTCATTCAATCGCCTAGGAATAATTATAGTTATCAGATCGTGTACACATTTCCGCTAATGTGACATGTGGAACACGTTATGGAATACCCTCATCTTCTTGAGAAGCTCCACTCTATATGACAGACTCCCTGTTCTTTCTAGTATTGGAAATGGGTCGACAAATCTAGGTACTAATTTCCTTGAACTTTCGAATCTTACCACCCTCTTTAACAGAGAAACTTTAACAAAGACTAAATCTCCCACTTTGAATTCCAAATCTTTCCTCCTCATATCTTCATATGACTTCTGCTAATTCTGTGCAGCTTTTATCCTCTTCTATATAAGTTATGCCTTCTCTATTGTATCCCCAACCATTTCTAAACCCAAAAGTCATATTTGTAGACTCTCACCAATATAAAGGTAACTTACATGGCCTTTCATATAATGTTTTAAATAGTTTCACACCTATACTCGCTTGGTAGTTGTTATTATATGTGAACTCTACAAGAGGTAAATGATCCTTCCAATACCCTCTAAAATCTAGTACACAAATCCTCTAATACCCAGTTTACCCTCTTCATCTATCCATCAATCTATTGGTGATATGCCATGCTCAAACTCAGCTTTGTCGTTAATGCTTCCTATGGACTGCTCTAAAATTCACCCATGTAATGTCGATCCCACTCACTCACTATATTAGCTAGAACTCTATGTAGTTTAACCACTTCTTTGATATACTGTATCACCAGTGTCATAGCCATTATCGTACTCTTCATTGAAATGAAGTGCGCACTCTATGTGAGACGATTTACGACAACACATATGCTCACATTTCCTCTTCTACTCCATGGTAATCCAACCGAAATCCATAGTGTGCATTCCCATTCCATTTCGACATGTCTAATGGAAGCAATAGCCCGCTCAACATTTTTTATTCTGCCTTTACTCTTTGACACGTCATACACTTTTCCATGCACTTTGCTACCTGCCTCTTCATCCCTGGTTAATAGAATATCCTCTTCACATTCTGGTACATCTTGTCTCCTCATGGATAAATAGTCACCATGAGTGATGACACTCACCCAAGACTCCCTCTATCAACTTTGTAATCTTTAGTTCACATAGCCTCACATATCTTTTCATATATCCCTTCTGATCTTTGAGTAATGGTCCAAATGGAATGATCATTCACCCTTCTCTAGCTGCTTCATAATACTGATAAACGATACATCTTTTCCTTGACTCAGATCAATATGGTCCAATAATGCAGGTCTAACTTCCGTCGTCTCTAACTATCCAGGTGCATACTTCGAATGAGGTTGGAAATCAAACTTCAATACGAACTTCAAATTTCTCCATTCTAGCAACATAACATTCACTTCAGCATGCCTCCTACCCAAAGCGTCCACAATTACATTTCCCTTCCTTGGTTTAAAGGAAATCCCAAAATCATATGATGATAAGAATTCCATCTATCGTTGTGTCTAAGATTCAAATTCTTCGAAGAGAACAAATACTTGAGAGATTTATGGTCGTAGATAACTCGAATCTCCCAACCAACCAATAGCGCCTCCATGATTTCAACGCAAATACAATGTTAGCTAACTCATGCATCAGATAACTCCTTTCACGATTCTTCAACTACCTACTTTCATATGCTACTACTTTCCCTTGTTGCATTAGGATAACACCAAGACCAATACCGCATGCATTGGTATATACGGTGGAATGTTTGGTACCATCAGGAATTACCAAAGTGGATACTTTTCGGTAACTTCTTCAATCGAACAAACATCGCTTCACACTTTGGAATCCAAGTATAAATCAAGTTCTTCTTCATCAAATGGGTCAAAGGTGTCAATATCTTCGCAAAATCCTTAATAAACTTTTGATAAATTCCAACCAAACTTAAAAAGCTATGGACCTTTGTAGCATTCTTTGGTGTCTTCCAATCTCTAACTGTGGCTACTTTCCCTGGGTTTACAGCCATACCATCTATTAATATTACATGCCTAAGGAAACGAACTTCTTGCCTCTAGAAGTGACATTTAGAGAACTTAGCTTTCAGTCGATTCCTCCTCAGAACATCCATCACTTCTCTTAAATGAATCTCATGTTCTTTCTCACTCGGAGACTAAATAAGAATGTCATCCACGATGACCACAAAAAACCTATTCAACTGCACCCAAAATATCATGCTCATCAAATCCACAAAATAAGTCGGAGCATTCATCAACCTAAACGGCATGACCAACCACTCAAACAATCCATCATGCATATGAAAAGTGGTCTTCTAGATACTATCTTCGGCAACTCTCAATTGATGAAACCCAGTTACCAAATCAAGTTGAGAGAAAACCTTTTTCTTAACTAACCGATCGAAGTAGTCGTCAATGTGAGGCAATGGACATCGGTTTTTCTTCATCCACTTGTTTAGTTCTCGATGGTCGAGGCATAATCTTAGGAAACCATTTGCATTATTGGCTAAAACGATAGCTGCTCCCTATTTTGAGATACTCTTTCAAATAAGCCTTTCTATAATAATTCCAAAATTTTCTTTTCCAACTCTCTTATTTCCTTCGGAGCCTTATGCCTAAGATGCATCACCAAGAGCCTTGCGTCTTTCTCGAGATCAATACGAATACATATAGATAATCCTTCGCTACGGTTATACATGATAGCATTTCCTATGACTGGCTAAGTGAATATAAATATATCTCCATACTAGAAATACCAGGCTCACAAAGTCGAATCGAATTAAGTCCTTTGCCTCTCCTCACTCAAATCATCCTCCTATCGGAATCCAATGCTACCCTATGATGAGATATCCAATCCATTTACAAGATCAAAACATACCCTAAGAAGTTTAGTAAATATGCATCATAAGGAAACTCCACACCACGAATGACCAACTTTAAGTTATGACATAACATCGATAAATGAGTCGATCCCCAACAAGATTTGACGTCGACATAAACTCGTGCACAATGTTAGATTTAAGGGCTAAACTATCGACTGGTGCACTTGCAATGAATGAATGAGATGCACCAGTGTCAAATAAAGTATGAATATAAGAATCAAATAAAATCAACACACCTACCAACATAGTCTGCTTTACTTTCTCCTGAGCTGACGGTGGTGCAATACTTAAGGTTGGAATGACATCCAGAGCATATCCCTTCACAATATGACCTTTAATTTTTAGAGTTGGTCAGTCCATTTTCATGTGTCTGAACTGATCACAATTATGACATTTCACTTTCTTTTGAGTTGGGGTTGCTTTACAATCCTTTGCTACGTGTTTCGCTTGGTTACAGTTATAACATTTATCATTCGAAAGATTTGTCCTATAATTCTTTAAAAGGTGTCCCACCTTCTGAAATCTATGATAAGTAACAACCTTCTTTTGCCTCGCCGTCCTTACGGTCCATTTCCTTTGTGCTTTCCTTGTTGCTAAACTTATACTCCTATAGTTTGATCCTTAGTTAAAGTTCCATTCAGAGAATTCAGTAATGCTACCTTTACTAATCCCATAAACGTAGCTTAATTCAGTATTTGATTCAATGATAGTTCTCTCATGGGTGAATTGAAACCTTTCGCAAACTTCAACTCCTTCTTCACCTACATATTTACTTACGCAAATCCAAATCTTGATAACTTAGTGAATTGACTAACATACTCACTAACAGTCATTTCTCCTTGCTTCATATGGATAAACTTCTCCACTAGTGGATCCTTCTCAACAGAAGAAAGAAATTTCATCTCAAACCTTTACTTAAACATCCTCCAAGTAATGGTATTCTTTTCTACTTTAACTATCACCACTTCCTACCAATATGCAACCTCGGCTTTCAAATGCCAAGTAGCTAACATTCTCTTAGTAGCATCGTCAGGTCCTAATGAGTTGAAAATCTTTTCACAATCATTCAGCCATACCTAAGTCACTGAATATGGTTCTGTCCTAAGATAAGGCTACCCACCAAGGCTAGAGAAATACTTAAATAGCTTAGGAAAGTCAATAGTCGGTGGGGCTGGAATCACACCTTGGTTAGCGGTGGCAGTAGTGGCTATGGGTTCAATGAGGTTGGCACTAGCTTGGCTCATCGCTTAAATATAGCATTTGAACCATACTGGAATACTTTCTTCGAGAATATCTAGTATATCTACGCAAGTGCTAGCTGATGCCTTAGTTTCTACCCCCATCATCATTGGTTGTATTGGTCTCTGTTCTAGTTTCTACTAAATTACTCATTTTTTGGCTATCAGTAAAAATGGGATTCATTAGCAACTTCCCAATAGATAGCAAACAAAAATGGAATAGTAATGGGTGTGTGCATATGTACTTGATTCACACAGATATTTGTATATATATAATAGAAAATAGCATAATACGTTCAATTCCTATCCTAGTTTCTAACCTATGCTCTGATACCAAATGTAACAACCTGCCCTTTGGACCCCAAATCCAATCCCCGAACTGACATCGACAACTTGAGAACCAAAATGACGAGTCACTAGTGTAAGATAAAATATATTCAACAACTAACAGATATCAGGTACAGCTCTAACTAACACTGTCTAATACTATCCACTTTTAGAGTCACACAGCAGAAGAAATAAAATATAATACATCAATAATAACCATAACATCACCATAACATGTCTACAATGTCAAATACAAATGTCTGAATAATACAACTACAAACCAATCCATGTGAATAGTCAAATCTATATTATAATACTTATTTACATCATGCATAATATATACAAATGAGTCTCTGCCCTCCATTAACATATATATATATAGGAAAGAAAAAAAGAGTTAGACACAAGTCTGGTGAGCGTGCCATAATTTTACTCTATGTATACTACAAAAATATACTATAACATGGTATGAGTCTATCGCCTGGTCACCTCACGTTCTATCATCACATCACTCCAAACTATCATACACACGTAGTTGTGCCACATCATCACTACGCAGGCTCACTTCCCTAGATTAGTCTCACGCCCTACAGAGCCTTATGTCGCCCATTGTCATGTAAATCGTGTATATGACTCACTTCCCTATACCTTATGAAGCCTACAAGAAAGCTAGTTATCCTTATACTTAAGAATATTTTGCTCGAATTTTTGTCTGTGATTAAAAAGATGTATTTCACTTCAGATAAATCAGAACCATATATTAAAGAATATACACCTAATTTTATCATGAAACGAAATGACAATTAAACCAAGAAACCAAAATCATACACCGAAAAAGGTGAAACCTCCATATACCAAAGTTTAAGAACATTCACAATCAGTTTTGGGTGGCTCGAAGAATGAAATGCTATAAGAACCGTCTGCAACATTATCATCATTTCAGATATTTTATGCACTCTTGACCATTAACATGTATTATCACTTTTAATGATGGTGAATAAATATTGAACTAAGTATTTAAATTTATAAATCCTTTGTAAAAAATATATTAACCAAAATAGTAATTAAGTAGTACACCAACCCCAGGTTTAGCGTTAAGCTTCGTATACCCACAAATTCTAACTGTAAAATATTTGTACATATCTCAAATAATGTGACAATTTTAGTTATATTTATCACCTCCTCTAGAGAGAATGATTTAATGTTCGAAACTGAAGTTTGGCAGCTTATAATATATACGATCTAGAAAATAGAAAATTGAAATCTACTGTCAATATACAAATCATAGTGAATATGGTTAAAATTGGTATATAATTTTCAAGCTTATATATACAAAAATAAAAGCTTAGTTTGATAATAATAAGTTGAGTGGAATATACAATAAGCAACAATAATGTATACCTAGTTATTAAGGACAAACCCAGCATTCTTGTTATTGGAACTTGAATTTTGTTTCATCTATCTCTTTGGGCATTAGATCATTGGGTTGATACATTAGCATATATGTAATGAACAATTTCTCTTGTGATGTAGCATCTTCCATTTTATTTTTTTAATCTTCTTCCCCACATGAAGCAAAAGACATTATATTTGTAAATTAATTTTGTAGATTAATGTATAGTATTATCAATTATACTGTGCAACTAATAAGATTGGTAAATTTTAACCAATTCATCAAAGTTTCCTCTTAGTAGCATCCTTCTTGTCGAATTCACTTTAGTATCGTTATTCGTTACACCTATTCTTTTTCTTTATTAAAAACATGTAGTATTACATTTTTTTGAATAAAATGATGTTACATAGAACTGAATCATTATAGCAATGAAATATCAAATGTACTAATTTAGCGATAAAAATTAAATGCTCAAAGGTAATGTGACAAAGAGTACTTCCTTCTCCCAGGTCACTTCCAACAATGTTCACGGTAGAAATTGCATCGTTACTTTTCACGCAAATTCTATTTTGACTTTAGAATTTGCTGAGTTGCCCTTTGTTTTCATAAAAAATTCCATGACAAAAATACCCCTTTCATTTTTTTGCTTAATTTATGTTTTTTTAAATTTTCTGTCCACCATGCAGTGGCACTGCAGGGTGCCCCAAAGGCACCAAGTGGTGCCACCACGTAGGAGAGTAAATTTGGAATTTTTTTCGATAGGAGCAACTTAGCAATTGAGGGGTTTTTCACTATTTTAAAATTCTGCAAGGTAACTCAGCAATTGGTTCCTGTTAATGAAGTTAAAACAACAATGGCTTATAATATAATATATCTATTTAAATATTCTGGAAACACATGTTTAGGGGATCCAATGTAAGAAGCAATTGATGATAAAACTCAATAAGGACCTCATAAGAGAGTATCCAAAACATTTTATTGTAACCATGAATCAACCTTTTACTATAATCAGAAAGGAAAGTTGATGACATGCCTACAACTTCTCCATTGCATATACTATAGATTCAAAAGGCACAAAAAAATCCTAGAAGCCATGGAAATGTTTAAATGAAACTTCTCCATTCCATATTATAGATTGGCCTATAGGTGGCATAGAAGAAGAGGTAAATACAGCGAGGACGTACCTTAGAAAGTTGATGATGTGTGTAGATGAAGATCAAATTAAGTACCTTTCTTCCTATCTAGTAAGTAAAACATCATTGTGGACGACATTTTTAGCGAAAGTTCTGGTTCGTCAAACAACATGTCCCTTTTCTACCAACACCTTGGTATTAGCACTTGAAACTCCTCATGAAAGTGCCACATATAGTTGTCCATGACCAGATACATGCTCAGGAAGAAAAATATTAGTATTTTTTATCGTTTTCCCTTGTGCCTTATTTATAGTGAAGGCAAAACACAAACGAATTGGAAATAGTTTCTGTATTAACACAAATGGTAAATTCAAATTTTCAGGTGGCTTTTGTGGGATTCTTGGAATGAAAACTCCAGTGCTAACATGATGTCCAATGATGATTTCAGCATCAATGCAAGTTCTTATTGAGTTGTTTACATATAAGCCTCGTTCCATTACATAATCCAATTTTCGGATCCAAATTTCTTAACAACATTATCAGTGTCCTAAGCTTCAATTTTAGACAATGTGGAGGTAACTCACGAGAAGTGATTGAGTTTAGAAATTCTTGTTGGTATAAATTGCAAGCATCGTCTTCTACTGTATCATATGAATAGTAAATGATTTCATTTCCAACAAATATATTGAGTAGATGTTCATTGAGCTTATCGACATATTCGTTTAGTGGTGTAATCAATGCTCTATTAACTATGTACTCTTTGTTGAATACACTTTTTGATAAGTTGGGAAAAATTGTATCTATCAACTTTGACAGTGAATTAACATCATTTTTTGACGTTATGACCATTTTTGTTAGTACTTGAATCATTTCTTCATTGGTTGAAGGTTCTGTACCATCTCCTATTTGAATTAGAAATTTTGAATACGCGATATCATTTGTCGCTCGCATGTTTTTCTTTAAGTGCAAAATTTTAATTTTTTTCCATATAAGTGATTTAATGATGCATGCATTAATCGCTTTGTTTCTTGTAGCCTTAGGCATAACCGAAAATACTTGTCAAATATCTCCTCCCATAATAAGGATTCTATCGCCAAATGGTTCACTACATCCAATATATCTCTCATAGTTCTATCAAATGCCTCAAAAGCATAACGATGTACCATTGTAGCTTCATCTTACATAAGAACAATTGATTGTTTTAAAAAAAACTCTAATTTTGATTGTTTGCTTATTGATCATGTTGATGTCTCTTTTGGTTGTAATGGGAGTTTAAATATTGAATGTGCAGTTCTTCCACCAGGTAGTATAGTTGCAGCGATACCAGATATAGCTGTTGCAATTGCAATACCACTATCTTTTGTAACCGTTGACAAAATAGCACTGTATAAATATGTTTTTTCCATCCCTCTAAGACCATCTATAAAAAAACCTTTTTTCTTTTTTCACAGTTGCATTCATAATTGTATTGTAGGCCCTCAATTGATCCTCATTCAATTTTTCAACAGCTAGTAAATCGTCCCCAGAAATAGGAGTCACTGGCTCTTCTTCAATTAGCTTTGAAATATCATCATATGCATCATAATCATATGCTCTTGAAATATTTGGATAATCATAATCAGTTGTGCTAGAGAAGTAATATGTTTAAATCTTTCAAAAGGCGATTTGTTAAAAGCATTCGGTTAGTAGTACTTGAATTTCGGTAATCTTCTACCATATGATTGAAAAAATCATCCCATAACCTTCACACACCTAATGGATTGCAAAAGACCAAGATAGTAACAAATAATGCTCTTAAAGAAATTGGCATCTTTGTACTTGAGGCTATGGTCCAACATTCTTTAATACTATCATCGTTTTCTTAAAGCCCTTTTTTCAATGGCTTCTTTAAATGTTCGATCCTAACTTCGTCAATTGTAACTAAATCATTAAAAGAAGTCGGTCCTATAATATGATTCAAAAGTATTCTCAAGAAAAAACGTTCTCCTTCTATAGGTAGGACGATGTATTCTACCAATCACCCTTACATTAGATACTCTTCTTTTCGATTTTTTCCATCTTTAATTCAACGATAGTGCTTTGGAAATTCATGATATAAAAGTTGCCTTGCACGTTCATCAACTGAATTTGTATAGAAGAACTCTGTCAGCATTGTGTGTTGGTTGCTTTCATCAGCCAAAATTTCATTGATGGTTCGATCATTGGAAAACACAACACTTTTTTTTATTTGGAAGATGTATGTCAAGACGTTCGACTGATGGATATATCTTACTAAGAGAGAACCTAAAAATACTCTACAATGCTTCTGGAGCAGAAATCCACCTTGCATCTATAAATTGTTGTATCTCATCATAGTGAGGTCTAGGTCGAACTTGTATTGAAACGCGATCTAGACCTTTGTAGACATATTTGTAAAGATATTTAATGCTTTTTATACTACTACATATATCTACATTGATTTGGCAGTTATATCTACGTAGTAACCAAGGATTGTAAGGTATAACCCGTTTGTTATCTATCTTCAACTTTTCATTTCTATCAATAGGAATAGATTTTCCAATGTCGCATCTTCGGTAAATTGGGTATGAATATGTGCCTTGAATAGTCACATTTGAAAAAAAAATTGGATACTCTCTTTTGCAACTACCATTTTATGTGCAAGGACAATTTCGATTTTGAGTACCATATTGTCCATGAATCATCCACTTCATTACTGCCATATGTAACTCTAATTCTTTGTTAGAATCTGGTATTTTTGCTCTAACAATTTCATCATATTCATTTGTATTAGTCAATTTGTCTTTGTCTTCAAAGATAATTAGCATATGAACATGTGTTAAACCTTTTTTTTGAAATTCAATCACATGGACATAAGCAACTACTTTTCCACGTGCTTCTTCAGTAAAAATATCTTTTTTTAGTTCCTCGTATTTTTCATGAAATATCCTTTTCATCAAATCTGGTCTGTCTTGGGAGTCTCGACCAGGTAGTAATTCGCTAACAATTTCATCCCAAAGTGGATTGCATGTCACTATAATAAATAAATCGGTTTTGCCATACTTATGCACTAAAACGATTGCATCTTAATATCATTGATACATATCAGACGGATAATCAATATAAGAAGAAGGTAATATTGTCCGTGTTCCAACATTACCTAAATAAGAGAATTTGTTAAAAACTCCATAAATATGAAATTTAATTACGTAAAGGTATAAAAATGTACTTAATATAAGAGCGGGTTTTCAAATTCACAAACTATGCACTTGCATCATTTTCACCGGCGTCTAAAGCATCTTGTAATCCCTAGTACATTTCAGCTATGATGCTTTTTTGATTGCTTCTATACCACCTTAGCCTGCTGGTGTCTATCTTAACATAATTATCAACCATGCATTGTTGAAGTAATTGTCCACCTCAAAGAAAAAGCAATTTATCATTTTCTCGAATTTATAAAAGAACATTAGATATTGATGAATATCAAGAAGTAAAAAATATAAATATATAAAACATATTATATATTAAATTGTATATACTTGTAGAATATTAGCATAATACTCATGACATAAAAATTTATTTCCATTTTCATCTTGACTATTTATATCTCATCTGTAACTTCCATATGGTAATAAAAGTGGACATTGCAATGGATCACAATAACCAGCTGTTTCGGGGACAGTTAAGAGTTGTCTATAGTTTGTCTCAACTACAATATCTCTTTCATGTATTTCTTCATTTTCAGCTCCTTCTACCCAAATTCCAGCAACTTGTGAAGAAATTAGGAGAGTATACTATTTTGGATTTGAAGATTGTTCTTTTGTGACCAATTTACAATGTTAGATATTTGGTTTTTGTCCAAGTTATCGAAATACAACAGTAAATCTATTATGTGTACTAAGAGGATTTTGTAATTTCTCTATGATATCTCGACTTAAAGTATTATTTTCAACCAATCGGTTATCAATTTCGTTCTCTGTATCATAAATATAAAGTTGTAGAAATCTTGGACGATTATCCGATGTAGGTACCAAACTGCCTATTTTATGATTAATACTTCCTTGGGCATGAAATGTGTATGCTCCATCTTTATCGGTAGCCAAGTTCTCGTCAACATGAACACCCATCGATGTAAATGCAAACATGTGGTTATAAGCTCATATGTTTTTTCAGAATTTTTTCCTTCACTGTAACATCTCATATTTAGAGGCCAAAAGCTAAATGCTATAGATGTTGCAGTCATCTATAGTATTAACTTTTGATCACAAAATACGGGATGTTACAACTTGGCATAAGAGCATAGGTTTATGAAATACTTTAACTAAAAATGATTTTTTAAAACATAATCCTTAGGAATTAGATTAAGATTGGAGTTTGGGATAATGCTATAGTAAAGTACTTGTATGTGTTATATATAAGTATATGCTTTATCTCTAGTCTACTATCTTTGTTTGGTTATTCTTTTGTATCTCATGAGGTTTGTATAGATATGGATAGTAGAAGAGGAAGAGTTAACCTAGGAGGGGAAGGCACCGATGGGAATGCCAAACCTAATACGAGGAGGACCCAAGGTCAGGCATAAGTAGAGAATGTAAATGTTGGATTCCCGCAAGTAGGGATGGTAGCTATGTATCGGTTTTTCATGAATATGATGCAAGCAGGAGTTGTTACTGGAGTAATTGGGGAAGGAGTTCAAGAAGCTCCAGTTGCAATAATTATGCTAAGTTGAGTAGAAATTATACTAAGCTTGGAGGGAAGCCATTTATCAGAACTGAGGATGACATCAAGGTGGAAAATTGGTTGATACACTATGAGAGGATATTTGCTGACTTGGGGCTCAATGATGAGCAGAACGTGAGGTTGGCATCAAACAGCTTCAAGGGGCAACTTTATTTTAGTGAAATAGTGTAACTGTAGATGTGGATGAAGATACCATGACATAGGCAGAGTCTAAAAGAAGGTTGCAGGAGAGGTTCATGTAAGTGATGGCGCTGTCTGTGTTGACCCAAAGGTTTTTTGAGTTAGAACAGGGAGATATGACTATTTTGGAGTATGCTAGTAGGTTTGAAGAGTTATCCAGATATGGGTATACTTCAATGGACACGGGGATGAAGCAAAATAAAAAGTTTCCCTGGGGATCGAAGCATGAGTTGGCCAAAGCAACCTTACCGCATATTAGAGATCCCTGTAATGTGGTTGTGGAGATGGCTTTGAGGCAAGAGGAGATGCTTGCTTTCCAGGAGAAGAGTAAGGTGAAGGAGATCCAAATTGGGCAAGGCCACAGGAGGGAGTTCTTCCATAAGAAGGGTGCTCAGAAGGGTGGAGCAGCTAAGAATGGAAAATCTAAGATTGTTTGCTTTAAGCACGATAAGAAGGGGCATTTTGCTAATGAATGTCGCACAGGAAAGGAAATGGAAGTGACAGGGAAGAAGAGTATCAGGTGCTTCAACTACGATCAGATTTGTTATTATTAGAATCAATGCAAGGAGCCTACTAACGATGGAAAGACAAGGTGTATGCGTTGGACCTTCTACTTTGAGGCCAACAGCTCAGGAAATATGAAAGGCGGTTTTGGGAGGTATGCTTCAAATCCATGGTATGTCTGTTAGCATTCTATTTGATAATGTTGCATCGCATTCTTTTATATCTAGATGTTTGATAGGTAAGCTTAACCTAGAACCCACACAGTTAGTTACTTCCTTATGGGTTGCGAATCCAATAGGAGGGTATGCAGCTCTAGGGTTGAGATGTGACCAGTTAGAGTTTGACTTATTAGGTCATACTTTTGTTTGTAGTTTGCATGTGTTTGATTTTTGGGGTTCGAAATTATTTTTGGAATGGATTGGTTAAGTGAGTACGATGCTAAGACATTTTGCTAGGACAGAAAAATATCGCTTAGGTACCCAGATTGTAGCGACAGGATTATTTATACCATAGGAAGCCTTAGCAGTGAGGTGAATACCATGTTAGGTTTTATGGAGGCTGAAGATGAGCTGAATCAAGTTTTCATGGTTAGAGAATTCGTGGATGTTTTTGAGCCTGTAGTTGGATTATCATCGAAATGAGCCATTAAATTTCGGATAGATTTGGTTACGGGAGCAGAACCAGTGTGTAGGTCGCCATGTAGGATGACCCCTAAAGAGATGAGGGAGTTGAAGGTGTAGTTAGTGGATCTGGAAGGCAAAAGTTTTATTAGGCCGAGTAGTTCACCTTAGAGAGCAGCCGCAGTTTTTGCTTAGAAGCCGGATGGATCGTTAATGCTATGTATTGATTACCATATGTTGAACGAGAGGACATTAAAGAATCGATATTCATTGAAGATAACTGACGATTTGTTCGGCAGTTGAGTGGAGCCAAGATATTTTCTCACTTAGATTTGGCAAAAGGTTTCCATCAGCTCAGAGTAGTAGAGGATAGTATGCCTTTGACAGCATTTAGGACTAGATATGGATCGTACGAATGGTTAGTATGTCGTTCGTACTGACTAATGCGTCGGCATTCTTTGTGGATTTGATGAACCGGGTTTTCCGAGAGCACTTGGATAGGTTCATATTAGTTTTCATAAATGATATCTTGATTTACTCTAAGGATGAAAGAGAGCATGAAGTTCATCTTAGAGTGGTGTATGGGAAGCTGAGGTAGCATCAGCTAAAGGTGAAGTTTTTGCAGTGTCATTTCTAGAATAATGAAGTGAAGTTCCTTTGTCATGTAGTCTCAAAGAAAGGGTTGTCAGTAGATCTGACTAAGATTGAAGTGGTGAATAGTTGAAAGAGACCCGAGACAGTGATTGAGATAAGGAGTTTCCTTGGATTAGCTGTTTATTATTAGAGATTCAGTAAGGATTTTTCACGGCTAGCGGCATCGATAACTAAGCTAATAAGAAAGGATGTGAAGTTTGTGTGGACCAATAGTGTGAGGAAGAATTCTAGAGTTTGAAATACTTATTAATCCATGCAGCCGTGTTGGTTATTTCGAAAGGGAATTAGGATTTGGTGGTTTATATAATTGTGTGTGGAACATGATTAGGAGTTGTGCTTATGCAGAAAGGTAAAGTGATTGCCTATACTTCTAGATGCTTAGACCGCATGAGGTTAGATATCCGACAAATGATTTGGATTTGGCTACAGTGATTTTTGCATTGAATATGTAGAGACATTACCTTTTGGGAGAGAGACTTGAGTTATATACAGATCATAAGTCGTTGAAATATTTGTTCTCTCAGAAGGAGCTGAACATGCTACAGTAGAGGTGGTTAAAGTTTATCGCTGCTTACGATTTTGGGATTGAGTACACACCAGGAAAAGGAATAAGGTGGCCGATGCACTTAGCAAGAAACATCAGAATGCAGTATTGGCAATGATTGCTGGGTGGAAAGATTTAGAAGCATTGTCAAATTGCAAAGTGTAGTGGAGATCCGAGGCTAGGTCTAGTGAAGAGACTGTTGTATTATCTTGTTTGGAAGTTCGACCAGTGATGATCGAAAGGATTGCTTGCGAACAGAAGGAGGATCCGGTGTTAACTGAATGGATCAGGAAATTAAGAGATGGAACCGAGAGTGATGACTTAAAGGATTTCAGTCTTGACTAGAATGAGTGGTTCAGAAAGAAAGGGAGATTATGTGTTTTGAGTGTAGGAAACATAGGGAAAGAAGTTTTTGAGGAATGCCATCATTCAAAGTTCATTGTTCGTCCAAGAGGAACTAAGTTGTATCAGGATATGAAGAGGGGTTTCTTCTAGGAAGGCCTAAAGAGGGATGCAGGCTTATGGGTGAAGTAGTGTTTGAACTGTCAATGGGTAAAAGTCGAGCATCAGAAACCAAGTGGGTTGCTTCAGCCTTTGGATATTCCAGTATGAAAGTGGAATTCTATTTCTATGGATTTTTATTGACGGGTTGCCCAGGTCAAACAGGGGAAATGAAAGTATATGGGTCATAGTGGACGGATTGACTAAGAGTGCACATTTCATTCTAGTTAAGTTAACCAGAATGGCACCTTTTCTAGCGAGGCTGTTTATGAAGAACGTGGTTAGACTGCATGGAATTCCTAGTAGTATAGTTAATGATATAAATTCCTTATTCACTAGCGAGTTCTGAAAGAGTCAATAGGAAGTTTTAGGAACTATGCCCAAGATGAGTACCGCTTACCATCCGCAGACAGATGGGTAAACAGAAAGAGTTAATAAAATCTTAGTGTTAAGAGCTTGTGTATTAGATTTCGGAAGGTCATGGGAGGACCATCAACATTTAATCAAGTTTTCATATAACAACAGTTATCAGACTAGTATTGGGATGGCGCCATTTGAAGCTTTGTATGGAAGGCCATACAAATCTCATGTTTGTTGGTTAGAGACTGAGGATAGGTTGGTTCTTGGCCCAAATTTAGTCAGAGAAGCTGCAAAGAAGGTTGAGTTGATTTGAGCTTGAATGAAGGAGGCTCGGTCTAGAGTTCTCAGTTGGAGATCAGGTTTCCGTCAGGGTATCACCGATGAATGGTGTAATTAGATTCGAAAGATCGAGGAAGTTGGCACCGAGGTTCGCTGGACCTTTTCCTATTGTTGAGAGGATCGGAAAACTCGCGGAATTACTGAGAAGTTTGCAGGAGTCCACAATGTTTTCCGTGTTTCTCATCTCAGAAAATGTAAAGACCCGGAGACTACTATAGCACCATCAGTGTTAGAATATTTAGTAGTAGAACCGGACTTGACCATAGTTAGAAAGCCAGTTGGTATAGTTGCAAGAGATGAGAAGAGGCTTAGGAACATGATAGTCAGAATAGTGAAAGTCCAGTGGATTAGAGATACTTATCTTGACTTGTTTGATGGTATGTTATACCTCTTTGATTGATTGTATTATACCTTATCATAATTTCGAAGATGAAATTCTTTAAGGATGGGAGTTTGTAACACCCTGTATTTTTGTTAACATTATTTAGAACATTTAATTAGATAAACAAAATAAAATAATGTGTTGATTAAGGGATAAAGATTTGATTTAATTAAGGGGTAGTCGTGCTATTTAAACAATGAATTAAAAGAAGAGTTAAAATGAAATAAGGGAGGGGTAAAATAGAAAAGGGGCCATTCCTACATCTTTAAACCCTTCGTCGTGTATTCTATACACGTCCATTTTCATTTATCAAATTTTTTACTTAAGATCGGCCACCATTAACAAGAGAAAGAGGAAGAAGATTAAGAAATGCTAAGGAAGAAGCTAAATCAAATCAAATCCATTCAAATCTCAAACTCCTTAATCTCTAGAGCTAAGGTAAATAATGGCTACATCTTAAATTTCTTATTGTTTTTAGTTTAAGATAAATCCCAACTTATTTGCAATATTTTGCCATGTTTTTGAATGATGGAATGACTATATGTACTTGTTAATGATTTATGCATGTTCATATTGATTTCAAGATATGTTTTGATATGAATAACCCTATTAAATGACATCCAAATACCTTGCGAATTTTTGTATAGACTAGAAATAGCATTTTAGTGATGGGTTTCAATTTTCTAAATTTTCGTGAAATTTATTTGAATTTTCTAGTGAAGAAAATGTTTTTTTAGGCTAAAAATTATTTACAATTATATAATTATTTGTTTGGGTCTGAAATTAACTTATGTTAGAAAACATATTAAAAGTGATTTTTTGGAATTTTTATAGAATTTTCCTAAGTGTTTTAATTGGTATATAAAATTATTTAAGGTATGAGACTTAAATGTTTTAAATATATATCAAAGGAGAAGAGGCTTTTTGTAAATAAATTAAAATTATTAATTCTGAAAAGTCGATGATACTTTTGGAAAAGAAGAATTGGCAACCAATCACAATTTGACAAACAAGGCCTGTTAGGTACAAAGAAATAGTTTAAAAAGGACTAATCTACATGGTTTTTACTGTTTCAATGCTTTCAACACCAGGCTTTCGCCTCCTTACCTTCGCCTCTGACTCCATAAAAACCACTGCACATGGCATTAGTTGGTACGTAGTGAATTGGATATATATGAAAGGTGTAGGGTCAAAACCAAGGGTTCCGAAGGTCAAAACCAGGGGTTCCGAAGGGGTTGAAGCACTACTTTACTTTTAATTGAAAATTCACCCGCTTTCTTTTGACTTGGTTAGCTTTCAACTAGGTCAAATTGATTTAAACAAATGGTTTTGATTGGGTTCCGCTTTTGTTTTAAATGACTACTTTGGACTAAGTTGAAACATTTTGCTGCCGCTTTCTTTCTTTCAACCCAGATGGTTTCGAAGGGGTTACTTTGTTTTCTAAAATTTGGTCACTTCTCCAATACTTTCGAAGGGATGATTTTGACACCATCACTTCTTTACCTAGGAAATGGTTTCGAAACAGATGCTTTTGAATTAAATGATTTAGTAACCCTTTTTCTTTGATTGAAGGTAGAACCAAAGGTTTCGAAAGAGATGATTCAAATGGTTTCAAAATGTGCTTTTCCGCATGTTATACGTTGAACCCATAGGCTTTCGAAAGTTTAATATTTTATTGCTTTAGAGAAGGGTTTTGAAAGAGGTTTCGAAAGGTTGGTTCTCCCATGGCTTTGAAAAGTTTTGAAGGAAGGTTTTCCAATGGTTTCAAAAGGTCTAAAAGAAAAGGTTTTCCAATGGTTTCGAAAGGCAATGTTTAAGGGTTTTAAAGAGAACGTCTAAGGTTTTAATGCTTTCGAAGGAGATATTTTTCAATACTTTTGAAAGGATGGAGATGAATGGTTTTGAAAGGTATGATTTCGAAAGATATGTTTTGGCCTAAGGTTTTACTTGTATTGAAAGGGGTACTTTCAAAGGTTTCAAAAGTGGTACTTTCAATGATTTCGAAAGGGTTGTTTAAAGGTTTTAAACAAAGGTTCCGAATGAATGTTTTTGGCATATAGCCTAAGTGTTTTTAAGTTAAAAAGAGATTTAACTTATTTTAGAAGGATGGAAAATCCCTAATAATTTCATCGGCATTATTTTATGTAAAGTATATATAACTTGGCAAATAGCTTAGAGTAAAGCAAAGAGTATATTTTCCTTGTATATGTTATTTAATGATTTAAATCATTTTGAAAAGGTTTTCAAGGAAAAAATTAAAGGGTAGTTAACCCTGAGAAAATGACTCGGATTAGAAGATCAGATGGGATTGCTATAGGGTCACGCCCTATACATTACCTAGTAGTCCCATCTAATTTAGTCTAAAATTCCAATGTGTACGGCTTTATCAGATAAGACTAAAATTATGGTTACACATAGAAAGGAATCTATATTTGTATACAGATAGGTTATTGGTGAATCCGTAGAACCATGAGGATCAGCTAACCCCGGGAGAAGATAAGTTAGGTATATACCATCCAGAAGAGAAGTATTTAACAGATAGTTAAGGACAGATCATCCGGAAGAAAGAATGTCTAACAGGTGTTAGATAAAAAAAATTATATTGTCTTGTAGGCCCAAGTCATCCAAAAGGACAGTTAGTCTAATTTGCGGATAGTTAGTCCAGTTTTTGGACAGATAGTCCATTTATTACATGTTTATAGCATAACGGATACTGCTATTATTATTATTAGTATATTCAGTTTGATTAACCAGCATGGCTGCAGGAAAGGATTTGCAAATATATGTTTTGGAAAGGATATTAGTGAGGAGAAACCAGTTCCGCTAAGCTAGTTATCTCACTTAATATCAGTAAACTGAGATTTAACAGTATTATCCACACCAGGCTTTATGTCCGACTTGAAATTTTTGTTTCCCATTAATCTCTTGGGTGCTCAAAATTGATTTGAGTAGGTTGAGGTTTTAATCATTTTGGCGAATAAAGCTTCCGGAGATGAGCAGGTGGCTGACCGATAACTAATTAGGAGTTACAGTTGTTTTGTTGATTCCACTGTATATATTAAGTCAAATATGACTATATTGACTCTGGTTGGCATACTTTGTAATTGATATTTGATCATTGCCTGGGAAACATTAAGGAATTATGTAGCTCGGATATGAATTATTGTTTTGAAATTAATCAATAAAATGTTATTTTTTAAAATTTGTGATTTTGTTCATATTCAAGTGCTTTTGATATTATGGATACCATTAGCATTACTATATTTTGGCACCAGAAGTTAATATTATGGATGGTTGCAGCATCTATAGCGCTTAGCTTTTAGCCTCTAGATACAGGATGTTACATTCATTTGATTGGTCATTGTACAAATCAAAGATCTTATCGGGTGAAGAAATTGATTGTAAAATGATTTTTCCATTTTACACAACTGAAGTTATTTGATTCTCGACGAAAGAGTTTGCTTAACAATGTCTGCATATTCTTGATTAAGGAAAATAGAATCTTTGAAAACCAGAATGATCTATAAAGCTTAAGCACAATTATGTTTTGTTGTAGTACTTTGACATGGTTTAGAAAGTCCATGTATTGTGTTTCTATTAATGTTGTCTCTCTGTTCAAAAGATAGTGTATTAGTGTTTTGTTCATCTTCATTGTTCATTGACCCATCGAAACGTTGATCTACTCAAATCATTGATAAATAAAATTTATAAGTATATATTACATGAAATTCAAATAATTTTTTTTTGTATTTAATATATATATATAATAAAGAATTATAGTAAATGGTTCTCTTAGTAATACCTTGTATATTTCGAGTGCAAAGTAAGTAAAAGGAACTATCTGTGCTTGTTTGTTATTCGTAATCATTGATATTTTCTTCACATCTTTTTGATTTTCTAATATGTTAATTAGAACGAACTTGCTTTCTTTTTGCTTCTCTTTTAGCTTCTATCATTGAATTTTTTTCATTCTATCATGAATGTTGCGACGCTCTAATTGTTGAGCCCTTTGTTCTGGATTTAATTTAGATTGACATTGTCATTTTCTTTCTGTCTTGATTTGAGCATCTAATAATGCTAGTTCTTGAGCTTTTTCAATGATTCTAGGGCTTCTACGAAGTATCAAAGATGGTGTTTGGTTAGATATTTCCGTTTGACGTTGGTTTGTTTCAAGGCTTCTTGGATTTTTTGGGGTTGTAACTGAGAACTGTAGTTTGATTCCATTGGGTTGCATTGAATTCTGTTGGTATTTATTGCCCTTTGTAAGTGAACAACTTCGTTGGCTTCCATTGCTTGAAGTTGGGCTTTCTTGATTATTCTAGGACTTCTATGTGGTTTTGATTTGGAAAGTTGATTAACTTCCATAGTTTGGTAGTGAAACACATAGATTCAAGATTGGAATTGTTTGACACATAACACTAAAATTAGAACATTTTGTTTAATTTATCCAAAATTAAAGATTATAAACCATTATTATATAAGAGCTAAGATATGTATAGAGATGATAAAAAATACTTAATTATTAAGTAAACTATGGTATTCACTTAATTTGAGATAATAATAACATAACTATTCCTTGTAAGAAAATATATCTATATAATGTTTATAAATCCTACTTCAAAGTATTTTCAATGGTTCAGCATACAATAGAAGTTAAAGTCGACGTAGAAGAATATATCCTTAAGAATCTCTCAAATTCCAAGCTACTCTACAAATAATAATACTTATGTTCAGTTCAAAAGTTGTTATTCCTATTAAGGACTGATTAACAAATTTAATCAGCAATGGGCGTAGATTAGTGCGTTATTGAACAAAATGTTTTGTCTTTTTATACGAATTATCGTTTCCAAAGTACTATTATGTGAAAAATGTTTTTAAAGTAATAATCCATGCGTAAGTTTGTAAATATATTTTTTCAGTTACAAATAAATATCCTTTTCAATGCATGTATCTGTGGATGTATCAGCTGTAAGTATTATCCCATAGTTTTTAATCCCAACTCATGTATTATATAATCGAGTGTATAAAAGGATGCACGTTAAAATAAGTATAGTTGTTTTCGATGAATGAAACATATTTGGTTATCTTGTTTGTTGATGTCGAAACACCTTTGTTATAATGTGCACAACACCTCACTTCTGTCTCAAAAAATTAAAGCCTTTTGGGACTAAATGCTTTAATTTCAACAGCACTTCACTGCTTTCTCTTGTACGCATAACTTTGCATCTAAGGGGTGTGTTGTTGTTGTATGTTCTAAAATAAATTAAAGCATTTTGAGACTAAAGGCTTTAATTTGTTGTTGTATTTTTTAAAATAGTGTTTAAAGATTATTTTCATATAAACAATATATTCATTTCTTAATTTAACCAAATGCAATTTTGTGTGTACTTTGCAATTTCTTATAATATCATTGATTAAGGAGTGTCATCTTTTATATAGTAACAAATTAATTTCTTATGATTTCACTTTCACGGATTCTAATTATCTATTAAGCGGGGTTGTCCCTTTTAGTTGCATACTTGTAGAAATCATTGCTTATATTCATATAGTAACAAATTAATGAATAATAATTAACAAATATTGCAACCTTGTTGTATTTTTTAAAATCAAGATATGTTTTCAGTAAGGCCGAATATAGTAATAAATTAATGAGTAAGAAATAAGAAATATAACAAACTGTATTAGTTACATTTCAGACATGGCATAAGTTAATTTATAGAGAAATATGAACAAAAAAACACCTGTCATAGATTATTTTTAGGGTGCTTTTGGCACAGGTCCTTGATAGGTTTCAAAATTCACAAAAAGCCCGAATGGAAAAAAGTATGTAAAATAGGTCCTTATTTTTCGAAAATCGTCAAAAAACATATAAAAAACAAAAAAACTTTTAAAATATAAAACTTATTTAAATTAATATTTATCTTCGTATTCACGTCAAAATTTTCAAAAAACAAGGATGAAAAGTGAAAAAAAATGACACACGGTATGTTCTAGGAATACTTGCTGCAATTTTAGAGAATAATTGTAGACATGTCAGCACTTATTCTGGATAGCATGCTTTTGCAACTAAAAATTGCAGATATATCTGCAATTTTAAGGAATAAGTGCAGATATTTACGTAAATATCCTGATTGTTAAATAAAGATGTTGTTATTCAGTGAATAATTGTATACATGTCAGCAAATATATGAAATAATTGCAGACATGTCTACAATTATATAGAGTTTTGTTCAACACAATTATTTAGTGAATAATTGCATACATGTCTGCAATTATATGGAATAATTGCATACATATCTACAATTATTTAGTTGTTAATCGAATGCAATTATTCAGTGAATAATTGCACATATATCTGCAATTAAATAGAATAATTGCATATATGTATGCAATAATTGCAGATATGTCTATATATATTTTTTGTAGAAATCTAGTTGTGATATTTACAATTTTTTGAAATTTTTATTCAAGCACTGGCGCAAAAAAACATGAAAAGTACATACTGCTACAGTAAAATAATTATAGGAAACCGCTTTACAATTTTTTTAAGGGAGGGTGTCGTTTGAATTAACTAATTTTTATGCGTCTCATGTACAATGTCTTCCTAAATCATGTATTTGTAAAGCAGCGGTTTGTAGCAATAATCATCGAGTAAAACCGTGAGATATTATATTTTGAATCAAGAATAAGCTTCAACTTAATATCTTAAACTATGATAAATAATTATCCATACATGTGGTTACTGAATAATTACATCGTAGATTAAAAAATTGCTTTGAAAAAGACAAATAATTTTGGCTAAGTCTCACAAAGGATAATTAATAGGTATAATAAAAGAAAAGATATAGCATTTCATAAGATGACAGATAGGTTTCGTGGTGTTTCAATAAATATCTTATGTAGTCAAACTACCTATTTGAAAAGCTTAACAATGTTATAAAATTTTGAAAATGTTAACCACTGTATAGATTACCTAACCAAATAAAACCCAAATGGTAATAATAAGCGGGCTCTTAACTGATTTTACAGTTTGTGTCAAATGGATCATAAAGCATCATGTTAGCAATACATCTTTTGCATCCAACTATCTGATGCTTGCACATATCTTTCTTGGGATAATATCAATTTAAGTGGACTTATAGTATGGTACCATAGCGCAGAAACAATGATTATAGTCACAATAAATAATAGTTTTATAAATATCAACAACGTACCATTTTAGTATTATTTAGTCTATATTTTGCATGCAGTCAATATGATGCATGCAATATTCTTTATTCAAATAGTAATATCATTTTGAGTTGATATATATTGTAGTGTCACAGGAAAATAAAAGATGGTTAATAATATTTCCCATAAATAACAACTTATAAATACCAACAAATAGATGTGTGTTTCATCACTCAATACAATTAGTAAAAACATCACTAAATACAATTAATAAAAAATATTAAATATAGATAAACAAATTAAAAAAGCAACAACAAAACAAAACCTGCAAAGTCATTTATACATAAGTTTTACATGCTTTTTGATATTTAAAATATAAAGCTAATAATATTTCTATTTTATCGATGGATTGATATTGTTTAGGTAATTTTACTAAAGCATTACTTTAAATAAATTCATGGCTTGAATAGCTTTAATTTGTGTTTAAATTAATTAGCTACATTTTTTAATTACGAAAGTAACTTCAATCACATAAATATAAACGCATTCATAATTGACACCTCAACTATGAAAAAGGAATCGTGTTATAACGTGTATACTAACGTTTACAGTACATTTTACTAAAATAGATTCAAATACGCTTTCATAGTGACTAAGACGAAGTGGTAATTCAATTAATCCAAAGAAATATGTCACATATATACCACTATTACTTTTAGAAATCGATACCTACCAGAATTAGAAATTTAAATAGTCAATGATATGCCTTCATTTTCCAATGTATCCCATTAAACTTAAAACGAAAAACAATCATATTAAAAGCTTTAATGAGTATTGATATTTTACCGAGAAAGAGGTGACATTTTTAGTTCACTATAAGTTAATTATTAACCATTTATCCATAAGGGAAGCTTCTATAGTTTTTTAGTTTTAAAAAAAACCAAGATTAATCACAACCAAATAGCAAATGTAAAATAACATACAATAAACTACATGCAAGTGATACATAAAACAGCTAATATGATATTGCAAATCAGGGGCAACATCTTCTTTCAGGACATGATATGGATTCACTGATAAAGTTTTATCATATTATGATGCTTTAATGGATTCAGTGACACTTGAAAATCTGCATTATTGGTATATATTTGTTGGTTCGTTTATGACAGCATTAGAACTATGGATCTGTAAAGATTAAAAAATTATATGCAAACTAAACTTACATATTAGAATTTTCCAACTAATATATAAGCACAAACTCGTTTTTCTTATAGTTTAGGCCTTTATCAATGTTGTATGTACTTCATGATAAATTATTTGCAATGTGATGTAAAGATGGGTGATGGTCTCTTATATGATTATGACGGTTGTGGAGTGGTAGCGATGTCTACCATCATTCTTGATTACATCCACATGTAATAGTTAATGTTTCAAACGATTCAATCAAATAACTTTTGGATTCGTGGGAAAAGAACTATTACTATCATTTTCAAGCATATAAAGAAAAATGGAAAAAACATTTTCCTTATACGAAAAGAACTATTATTGTCATCGTTCAAAAAAAGAGTGAACGAACATCAAATCATTAAGGTTTTTTGTATTATTGTAATTGAAAGTAAATTATTCCAATTCATTGGTAAATGTTTTATCTTTATCTTGACAGAAAAAAGGACCTGAAAACTTGATTGACAATTAAAATCCAAGAGCAGAAACAATTTAACCAGATAAATAAATGCAACTGGACCTGTAAATGTGTATTTCCATTCAATTTGGTAAAATACTATATTAGTGTAACTACTTAATTCATTTCTTCACAAAATCAATATCTATACATTATCATTCAGATTGTTTTTACTACCTATTCGAAATAATTATATGGTTAGTCTATAGTCGAAGTTTCAGACCTAACCTGGTCGATAGTAGATCGAAAACCGCAGGTTAACGGATTAATGTCGGTTGATAGTGGATCGGTTAACAATCATCAGATTTGGAAATTGAGTTGGAGATGAAGCCATGGTCAATGGTTGACAGTTGACGTTGGAGACAGTAGATTTGGAGTCGTAGTGAAGTCACCCTAGTTTGCATCGAGAGGAGACGAAATTGATTTACATCATTTTTTTGTAGTGATGGAGGAATGAGAATAAGAGTTTTTTTGGTTTTATGAAGACGGATCAGACGAAGTGAAAATGTGCGAAGGGTATTATGGGAAGTTCAAAAAGACACAGTTGATTTCATATTCACTGAAATATCATTATTAATAGCAGAGATTAGTATAGTATATCAGTCTTTTATATAAGAATTTCTGGTGTAGTTTTGCATTGCTTTATAAATAGGGGATCATATAACAAAAATATAGATATTGAGCTTTTGATGGTGTGGATAGGCGTAACTATTCTCTTACTGTTATTATTTTCAACTTTTTTCATTAGTATTTCTACAATCAAAGTTCTAGATCTCGGTTTCCGTCTCGGTTTCATTCTTTTGTATTTTAGGAATTTCGATCTAATTCATAAATTTTGATTTTGAATTTCATTATTTATTTTCCATATAATCACATAAATTTGTTTAATTATTTGAAAGTAGATGTGTAATTTATCTTTAATTAAAAAATAAAATATAATGAAAAGTATTGATTAATCATAAATATTTACAACAATAACGAATATTTATTTATTATTTCATGCTTAATCTTTTTTGTTACGCTCTTGATATATTTTGTGATTTTGTATGTCTTCAAAGTTGAAAATTCATGTTTTGAATTTTTGTATACTATAAACTCAAATTAATTTGCTTTCGGTTTCTTCTCTAAAACTTGAATTTAATATATTTTTTGAAAAGGAGTTTTGGTTTGGATTTGTTTCGTTTGCTACTGAAACCAGATCGAAAACGACTGAAATCTTGGTGTTGTGGTCGAAAACTCGAACTATGGTACAAATACTATCATAACATAGACTAATAAATATTAAGTTAAATCATATATACATTTGAACATAACAAAACATGATATATGTTTGACATTATTAAATCTCACGCACACTAGTATATAAAACATTGGTAGAAGGAACATGTATTCAATTTATAGAACTTCCCAAACTATAGTGTTTAATATATGCGTTCCCTTAACATACTTTCAATCCAATAAATATTTTAGTATTCGCTGTTATATTTCTAGTATACCAAAAAGAGACTAATCAATAATAAATGTGTCTCGCAAGTTTACAACTCAGATTTCCACTACTTTAGAATTCTGTATTAGTTATTTTAACAATAAGTATGTTGTAATTAATTACAACAACAAACTAACAACTAGAGTAATAATAACTATAATGCTAAATCAAATGTTATACTATTTAAAGAAATAGTACAACGCAGAAACGAAAATGATATATATATATATATATATATATATATATATCAACTAGAAATCTAACCGGTTGAAGAAGTAAATTATGTCTGAGGCTTGTCGTAACAATTTCCTTAAGACTTTATTCAAAGTCTCCCAAGATACAACAAACGTGATCTGCTTGAGATTGTGATATGTATGATCTTCTGTGTGTTATGCAAAAGCGCACGGATTGTAGATATTAAGAAACGAAGAGGAAGAAGAGAAAATTCAAAATTAATTTAGTGAGGAATGTGATCAGGTTTCCTCCTTATTTATAGCCGAATTCCCAATGGGTACACCCGTTGAGAAAGGTAGCATCCCTTCATTTGCAATGCCAAAAAGCATTACTGTTCACAATGGTCGCGCCTCTTCGTTTGTAACGGTCGAAAACTGTTGCGGTTCGCAACAGTCGCGCCTCTTCTTTTGCAATGGCGAAAACTATTGTGAATCGCAACAATCACACCTCTTCGTTTGCAACGGCCAAAAACTGTTGTTGTTCGCAATAGTCATGTCTCTTCGTTTGCAATGGTCAGAAACTGTTGTCGTTTGCAACAGTCGCGTCCAATCCACTAGTAGAAAACCGCTCAGTTCTGTACAACAAAAATATAACACTGTCCACTCTTATTAGACCAGCACATGCACCCGACTCGGCCCGATTCAGTCGATCGGACAGGCAGGCGGCGCGCGCTCGTGTATTAGTCCATGTCCATATAGATCCTTCCCCTCGCACAAAATTACCTAACCCTAAGGGCCAATATAGGGATTGAGAGTATAATATATAAATTAGAAAATGAACATATTTTTGGCGATGTGGGATATATCTCATTCATTATTTTTTGTGAGTTCTAACAATCTCCCACATGATTGACGATATATGTCTCCACCACACAAAGTGTAATATCATACAGTTCATAAAATAATGCTATATAGAGGATAAGTAGATATTTCACTTTGAACTTTCCCTAATTAAAACTTATCGAATATACTTGGCTAATTGGTGAATTATTTCATCTTGAACTTTCAGCCGTTATTGTATAACCAGACAATAAGCTTTACAAAGCATTATTTCCCTTCATACCCAATCTCTTGGTTTTTTTCATTTTAGTCCTGAACAATTTTTGACTCTGCGAGTGTTTTTATAGAATAAATGCCTTTAATATTCTCATAGAGCCAACCCAGCACACACTAACATAGGTGATCGCAACCATTAAGAGTGTCCTACATATACTCCACTTGTTATATTCAAGATATGTTCATCATTGAAAAATATAGCTTTAACCTTTAAATACTTCTGTAGGCATGCATTTATATTGTGCACCATAGGAATGGAGTTGGACTATGTCCAAACAAATGTGTTATGTCTTGAGTTACTCAGAACTGGTTTGCCTATTGATCCTAGTCCGTGGGATCTTCAGTCGCTAGGATAGGTTTCCGTATAAGGTAACTCTTGGTGGTTTAGGCTTTTAAACCCATTCCCCTCGATGCGCAGTCAATTTTCTCTCTTGATAAATCTTTAGTAAATGGATCCGCTAGGTTATCATTTGTTCTCACATAATCTATGGAAATAGTCCCATTTGAGAGTAACTGTCTAACTGTGTTACTGCGTCGACGAATATGTCGTGACTTTCCATTATACACAAAGTTGTGCGCTCTGCTTAGAGTAGCTTGGTTATCACAGTGTATGCATATGGCCGGTACAGATTTAGAGCAAAATGAAATATCTTCTAAAAAATGACGAAGCCATTCTACTTCTTCGCCTGTTTTATCTAAAGCGATGAACTCTAATTCCATAGTGGATCGAGCTATGCATGTTTGTTTAGTAGATTTCCATGACACTGCTGCCCCTGCTGAGGTAAATACATAACCACTCGTTGATTTTGATTCCTTTGAATCAGCAATCCAATTTTCATCACTATATCCTTTCATAATTTAAGGAATAATTTGTGCTTTTAATCCAAGTACTCTCATTAGTGCTTTCCAGTGTTTCTTTCTTGGATTCCTTGTATACCTACTCAGTCGACTTACTGCATAAGCTATATCTGGTCTTGTGCAATTCATAAGATACATGGGACATCCTATTACGAGAGTATTCCAATTGCATTATACTCTCAATTGTGTTTTTTTGCAATACTTCTGATGGATTAAAAGGTGTTCTTACTACTTTAATTCCAAAATTTTAAAAAAATTCAATCATTTTGTCTACATAAGGTGACTGAGATAATTCAATTCCATTAGGTGTTCTTATTATTTTGATTTCCAAAATAATGTCTGCAACTCCTAAGTCTTTCATATCAAAATTGCTAATTAACATCCTCTTTATGGTCTCTATTACCTGAGTATTTGGATCAAATATTAACATATCGTCTACATATAAACAAATCATCACATACGATTGTCCAATTTGTTTATAATAAACACACTTATCGCATTCATTTATATGAAAACCATTTCTCATCATGACACTATCAAATTTTGCGTTCCATTGATTTGGAGCTTGTTTTAGTTCGTATAATGATTTTACTAATCTATAGACTTTGTTTTCATTTCCTTTGGAAACAAAACCTTCAGGTTGCTCCATGTAGATCTCCTCATCGAGATCCCCATTTAAGAATGTTGTCTTTACATCCATTTGATGAATTTCTAGATTATAGATCGATGCAATTGCTGTTAGCATTCTTATAGAGGTTATTCATGTTACCGGCGAATATGTATCAAAGAAGTCTACTCCTTCTTTTTGACGATATCCTTTGGCTACTAATCAGGCTTTATACTTGTCGATAGAGCCATCTGCTTTCATTTTCTTCTAGAAAAACCATTTATAGCCAATAGGTTTTATTCTAGGTGGAATATCAACAATTTTTCAAGTTTTATTACTTATAATTGAATCAATTTCACTTTGGATTGATTCTTTCCAACATGAAGATTCAGAAGATGACATTGCTTCCTTGTACGTTTGAGGTTCGTGTTCTAACACATATTTGTTTGATGGAGTAATTAATTTAATTTACTTTAAATTAATTAGAGAAGAAGTAATTAATTTAATTCATTTTAAAATTAATTATAGAATGGAGATTAATAAGTCTTTGCTTATGAATGATGATTGATATTGATTGCCCTGAATAGTTGAGATCCCAGATATGAGATAAGTGAGGTTGTATGATATGAATGCTTTGGTTGCATTGTGATGATAATATGAATTATCTGTTTGTTATGATAATATGAATTATTTGTTATGATGATAATGTTGATTATCTATTATGATATTGTGAATTATCTATCTGTGTATATTGATAATAGAATTGAATTGTTTTAAACTTTAAAACAACTTGGACCTAAAAGACACGTTTTGGATTTCGATGAGACCGGGATCGGGTTTCCATATTTGGATATCGGAAAAACACACCGATCCAAATTAACGATAGGTCGTGAATCTCAAGTGAAGATGAAGATTGAGAGTGCAAGGGTTATCGTCGTTAACACTGAGGGTGATTCCAAAATGAGTGTAACGAGATAATGCCTTCGGTTTCATTCGAACCCGGAATGAACTTGTATGGATTGAATGCTTTCAGAACATCGTCAGGTGGATGATGAGCATTCTAAGAGATGTGTTCTATAAAGGAAATCGTAGCCTCAAGCCTCGTCAACCGGGAATGGCTAAAATAGGGGAGGTGCGGCAAGGTTAAGTGGGTCATGCCCAAGTAGGACGAGATTTACCCCTGTCTAGAAGTCTCTTTATATTCGGCTGTGTGGGGCAGTTGATTGCAACAACTGCTGGGGTTGTCTTGTTCGGGACTGTTCAATAAGGAATGGTTCCGGCCTTGTGTTGCAGGGGAGTTAGGGTGGCTCCTCGGGATGGTGATCTAGGCCACGTACTGTGATGGGCGGTACTCCTGTAGCCCTGCCATTGTATGGAATCCAAAATCCAATAAGTGCCAACGGTTTTGATTGTATTACCCACTTTTGTGGCTAGTAGCTGGAATTTAATAATGTAACAATTTCGGCTATTTCTTATTTATTTGAAAACCCTAGACACTATTATAATATCATCGGATTTCCTATCGAATTTTTTGGTTAGCGTAAGGTAAAAACTTTCCATGTTTATGTGTGGGAAGTCTTACGTGATACCTTTTCTTTTCAAAGATTTTTAAAGTTAAGCAACTTTAACATGTTACTCACACCAGACCCATGTCTGACCCGGTGTTTATCTTCTGTTTTCTTAAACTCTTGGGTACTCAAATTTTTACGAGTAGCCAAGGGATTCAGGTTAGCTTTGACGAATTGTGGAGGAGCAATGGAGCAGGAGGCTTCGGCATTAGATATATAGTTTCCGTTGTGTGTTCTCTATGTTGGTATCTCTTTGTTGAGTTGTATTGAGTTGTAATAACTAGACGGGTGTTTATAACTGTCTAGTATGTGATGAATATGCTGTGTAACTCTGATGAATGTTGTATATTATGTAATACTTATGTTATTAATATAATTTATTCGTTCCGCTGTTGAGATTCTGGTGTTATTTCTTTTTTCTTTTCTCTTTTCTATCCCTTTCTTTCTTAAAGATGATGCGACTTTCTGTGGAGAAAAAGTCGGGTCGTCACAATTAGTATCAGAGCGCTGTGTTAAGTGAATACCTAGGATTTGGAGTGATTTCTTTCTTGAGAGAGCGTATTTGTAATTTTAAATATATTTATATATATTTATCTATTTCTACCTATCTGTTGGGTTACCTTTTCAGGTTTTCCAATATAAGTTATAAGGTAGATAAGGTAGTGGTGTGTGTAACACGACTACTACCATTGGTTGGAGTTTGAATGTTTGAGGTTCGAAGTATATTTGTCGAGACTGTAGACCTAATACCGTCTCGAGTAAGCTTTGCAGTGGTTTATGGATTTCATCGATCTCTGAAGGTAACCTGTTAAGGTTCGGAGTCCATCTTTGAAGTTTGAATGAGCAGAGTTTGGATCTGTTGGTTAGGCAGAAGCAAATGATGGTATCTTGATACCTTTGGAAGTAGTAGCTGCGTGATGAGATGCAGTGACTATGGATGTTTCCGAAGATGTTTTCTTTGGAACAAGTTTAAGGAAGTAGATCTGCTTCGGTGTGTGGCTGAGTTCAGTAGGGTGTTTCTATTGGTTTGAAGTCCGAGTTTCCTGAAGAGCTTTGGTTTAGGAATTCTTTGGCATCTATGGCAGCAGTGCAGCTCGGAGTGTTCTGTGTGTCGGCAAAGTTTTCTGGCTTAGCAGTTTTCTGGAGGGTGGAGTTCAGAAGCAGCAGGGTGGATCCATTTTTTCGATGGATTGGCTAGTTAAGCGTGAGCTGTTCTGGTTGGTAAAGAGAGAGTAGTTTTTTTTCTTTGGAACTAGGCTGGGTTGGTCGCAAAAGTGACTTGCGATAGTTTAAGTGTTCTCTTGTGTTTTCAGAGATTTTTCTGGATATTTTCAGGGAAGTCAGAGGTTGTCCACATCTAGAGATTTAGTTTTCTTATCGACCAGGATTCCAAGAGTGGTACCGGTGGTTCAACTAGTTGAAGTTTGGTTCCTTGAGATGGAGTTTGGTGTAGCAACTCAGGTTTCGGAGGAATTTCTGAGTTTTCTCTTGGTTATCAGAGATCTTCTGGGTCATGTTGTCCAGTTTGTGCTTGTGTTTATCATCAGCATTCTCATCTACTCCAGATCAGAGTTGTGCAACGGAAGCAGTTTGGGAGTGCATCTGCTTTCCTTTTCCGGATAGGAGAAGTTTGTTTTCTTCTGATGGTTGTGAGTGGAGTTTGTTCTTGATCTTGGTTGATCATGGAGGATCATTCTGGTGGTTTGGGTTTGGTCCAGTTATTTCTTGAGACATCAGCAAGGATTGAGATGATTAGGAAGAAGTAGGCAGCCTAAGATCGTCTGAAGAGTTGTGTGGATAGGAGTCGGAGATTTGATTTTGGATAAGTTTTCTTCGATCGTAGGAGCTATAAGATTAGGTAAGGCTGGGAAGCTAGCTTCGAGGTGTTTTGGCTCTTTTATGTGTTCTGGTTGTTTGGTCTTCTGGATTGAATTGCCAGTTTGGACAACTGGAATTCATTGTGTTTCATATATCTCTGAGGGGGTACGTGTATGATCTATCTCTGGTTATGGAATCAGCTGTTCTGGAAGATTTGGTTGTTGAGTTAGACTTGTCTATAGTCTGAATTTTTGTTTAGTTTGGTAGATCTAGATGAGTAGGAGCTCAATAGCTTAGTAGTGTTGATTGTTTGGGTTCTGTAGAGCGAGTATCCCGGTGTTTATACTTGGGAAACTCGAGAAAATTCTATTCAGAATTTTTGTCTGGATAGTTAAATTTGTTTGTTTGGGTAAATTGGTTGATGTGGTTGTTAACATATGGTTGTTAATATATGCTTGTATTTTAAATTAAAATCTTCAATGAGATTATTAAATTACCTTTGTTTTAAATTTCGGGGACGAAATTCTTTTAATGGGGAAGGAATGTGATATCCCGGAATTTTTGGCAATATCAATTTAATAATATGTATTTAAAATTAAATTGATTTGATAATATTGATTAATAAAATATGAATTGTTTTAATAATCTAATTAAATAAATATTTAATTAGTAATTTTATCTTTTAAAAGCTAAATAAATGTTTCTATCTATAATGTATACATATATTTGTATATATATTATAGATAATCTTTGATTTGGAATTTAATAAATATATAAAGTTTTGTTTTCAAATTCTAATAATATGTTTAATAATTTGGAAATTATGATTTAAATTAATATTAAGCTTTTCAAAGTTATTTAATTAATAATTATATGGTTTGTAAATACTTAAGATAAATGTTATTGTTTAAAATTATATCTTAGCTTAATTTTTAAAATTTAATAATAAGTTTGTTTTATTCCTTTTAAATATTACATGATTTGAAATAGAAGTTTAAAATACAATATGGAATATGGTCTTAATTCATTTAATAATAAAAGCGATTTATAATCTCATTTATACATCATTTAAAATTGTTTACATTTGTTATTTTCAAATGGAATTATAATACTTAGCTTTTATAAACATAAATAAATTTTATAGAAGTAGGATTGTTATTTTAAATTTAATAAGCAGTTATATATGTATATATATATAACTTGATTCTTAGATTTGTTTTTAAAATTTAATTTGAATTTAAAGCTTTTCAAAAGAATATATACTTTTAAAAAATAAATATTTAAAATGTTTGGATCTTAAAAATATTTGGATAAGTTTTATTTATAATTTGTTTTTTATTACATTTTCTTTACATAAGAAATTCACACATATATTTATGTAAGTATAAATAAATTGAGTAAAACTTTTATTAGCATTTAAAATAAAAAGAAAATTTAAACAAGACATGTGTTAACATATTAAGTAATCAAATAACATGTGTTAGCTAACAAATTAAAGTATATGACAAGTGTCATTTTATTTTTATCTTTTTCTTTTATTTTGAATAATCAAATTTCAGCCCTTATAAACATACTCTTTTCCCCTTCATTCTCTTTTTCAAAACCAAAAGCTAAGTGAATCATAGAAAACAAAAAAAAACCTGTAATCTCATTTCCATTTTCAAATATCAAATCTTCAGCCTTAATTCATTTCTCCACTTCAAAAGCAAATCTGAAAATCCCTCAAACAAAAAGATCTGTAACACTCCTTAAACCAAAATTTAAATCACAACAACCTATAGATCAATGACTGCATTTCATCTGGAAATCATCAGCATTTTCAAACCTGGAATTAAAGAAGAAATCAAACCTGCATTTCTTTTCAACCTGGAATCAATTCTTGCAAGATCAAAAGTCTGCATTTTTCAAAATTAATGGACTCAAGCCTGCATGCATGAAATTTTAAAACAGGGAGCAAAAGCTTTTTCATTTTCAATGGTGCTCTGTTCTTCTGAATATCAAGTGAGTAACTTTTTAAAATTTAAAATATAAATTGGTTGCATGTTAATATGGTTGAAATGAATAGACATTGCATGAATATGCAAGTGAAATCTGATATGATTATTTACAGAATGCATGCTGTGTATATGTGCTTTGCTCTGTATTGTTCCTAGGCTCGGAATTTGATTTAAATCCCTTATTAATTAATCTTGTTTTGATAAGATTTGATTATCGAACAAAAATTGTTTGATTTAACATGGATTAATGGTTAAAATTTTAAGTAAGTCAAGATGGAGCTGTTTGTCTCTGAAATTTATAAAACATCAGTGCATATTAAAATAAAGTAAAAACCCAAACTTTTTAATTTGAAAATTCAGTATTATAAACTGAATACATAGGCTAAAACATGATTTTAAAAACAAGTATCATAATTTTTAGTTTGGGATTTTGGGAGCAGTTCATATTTATCTGGAAATGGTGTTTGGGGTGTTTTCTGGCGAACGAGGTGATCTGGATGGTCAGGGTGCTTACTGGAGGAAGTAGAGTGATCTGGAACTTTGGCAAAATTGTCAGGTGGTGGATCAAAACGGGTGGTGGCGGTAGGAGGTCGATCTTGCCTGTAGCCCTAGTTTTTGGATTTGGGTTTTAGTGTGTTCGTTCATCGTCTCTTGTGGATCGAGCTCCACCAGAGTTTGGGAATTGCATGAGGGGTTGGAAAAGAGGATGTGGTTGGAGACATTGCCGCTCTGGTGATCGGAGTTTGGTAAACGTGGATGTTTCAGGTTTGGGTTTGGGGTTGGTTCTGTGTTCAAGGTTTTGGGGTGTGGAGTCTCGATTTATTTCAGGTGGATGGTGAAGTTCTGATGATCGTGGGTTGGTGCGTGGGTGGTTGCCGACATAATGAAGCCATGGTGAAAGGCCGGAGTTGATCAGCGTCACGGTGCACGTGCACCGTGCACTTTTATTTTCTAATGAAGTGGGTTAGTATTGGTGCAGGTGTACTCGAGTTTGCCTTGGGTGGTTCGAGTATTTACTCGAAGGAATTTAGTGTATGACTCGAAGTAAAATTGTTTAGGCTCGAGTAAATTTTTGTTACAGGGTTTAGAAACTGTCAGTGTTATAGTTTTTAAAAATTTAAACTAAAAAAAAAGTAAAGCAAGTTTTAAAAACAAGTTTAAAATATGAATTCAAAATGAGTTTGAATTCTAGTTTTCAAAATAAATATGTTTATTAAAAATGAAATGTTTTTAATAACTTTAATTTGTTATAGAATTTTATAATGTGGTTTTAAAATCTGAAAATGAGATTTAAACAAGATTATAAATTTAAGTTTAAATCTGAATTCAAATTGAATTTGAATCTTAGGTTTGAAAAGAAAATAAAGGTTATAAATTCAAATGGTTGTAATTAAGTATGAAAGATAAAGTATTTTATAAGTGGTTTTTAAAATCTGAAATGGGATTTAAACAAGATTTTAAATCTAAATTTAAATATGAATTCAAAGCTTGATTTGAATTCTAGTTTGAAATAAAATAAAGTTTTTGAATTTAAACTGTTTAAGACAACTTTGAATGTTTTAAAATATGGTTTATTAAAAATGAATTTGGTTTTAAAATTCTTTTAAATTTCTTTTATAAGAAAAATAGATTCTTTAACATGTAATACAAAGGTTTTTGAATTGCTTTAAAAGCTTTGTTTAAGTTAAAATTGTTTTCATTTTAAATCTTGAATTTAAAATGGAATTTAAAGGGAAATTTAAAGGCATATTGTTTTTAAAATACTTTGTTAATAATAATTTAATCATTAATAAGATTAAGGTTTATCTTATAGTTAATTAGGACTTAATGATTTATAATTCATTAAATTATTAAGTTATTTAAGATAGATAATTAATTAATTAAATTAATTAATGATTTGAGTTAATTAATTAAGAAACCAAGGGTTTTATTTAATTAATTAGAGGATTAAATAAGTTAATTAAAATTTATCAATTTGTAATTAAGAAATCATTAATTAGATAAGATTTGATTTTAAATTAATGATTTGCAATTTATTAATCAAGTAATTAACAATTAATTAAGTTATAGATTAACACTTGATTAATTAAATAATTTGAGATTAATTAATGGGTTTTATAGATAATTTAATAATGATTAATCTCAGTTAATTACTTTAGAGAAGTAATTAAGGATTTGTTAATAGTTAATGAAGGTCGTTAACTTAGGATTATTTGATAATTAATTAATGTGATTAATTTTAGTAATTAATTAGATTAATTAATTTAAAGGTAATCATTTGTGAATTGTTTAAATGTAATTACTTAATGGAAGTAATTAAGAAATTAATTACTTATTGTAATTAATTAAGATTAGTTTGATTAGTTTAAGTTAATTAATTAAGTTTAATTAATTTAAAATAATCGCTGGTTAATTTAAGAAGTAATTACTCAATGTAATTAATGAAGAATGATTACTTAGTGAAGTAATTAAGAAGATAATTACTGGATGTAATTTAATTGAAGGATAATTAGGTAATGGAAGAGTTTTTGGAAATTAATTACTTGGTGTAATTAATATGTAATTAGTATGAAGAGTAATTACTTAGAGGAAATAATTAATAATTAATTACTTAGTGTAATTAATTAAGAATTAGTTAATAAAACTATTTGAAGATAATTAAGAGATGTAGTTAATAATTGATAATTAATTACTTAGTGAAATTAATCTAGGATGATTAATAAATACAATTTACTAAAGGTTAATTATTAAAGATAATTAATTAAGGAGTAATTAATTTATCAAATGAAGTAATTAAGGTAGTTAATTATTGAATGTGATTAATCAAGAATGATTGATCAATATGGTTTAATTGATGATTAATTGCTCAATGTAATTAATACTAATAGGGTAATTATAAATAAAAATAATTAAGAATCATTAATTTATATAATTAATGATGTAATTAAGGATTGATTAATTAAGGACAATTAATCAATGAAGGAATTAATTAATGTAATTAATTAAGGATTAATGTAATTAATTATAGTTAATTAATTAATGAAGTAATTACAGGTTAATTACTGAATTTGGTTTGGAATAATTAATTTGTGAAATTAATTAGAAGCTAATTACTTGAATGTAATTAAAGGATAATTAATCAAGGGTGATTAATTAAGGTGATTTATTTGAGGGTCATTAATTAATTGATTTATATTTAGTTAATGGATATGTAAGCAAGATTTGTATTGATGAAGTAATTAATTTAATTTACTTTAAATTAATTAGAGAAGAAGTAATTGATTTAATTCATTTTAAATTAATTATAGAATGGTGATTAATAAGTCTTTGCTTATGAATGATGATTGATATTGATTGCCCTGAATAATTGAGATCTCAGATATGAGATAAGTGAGGTTGTGTGATATGAATGCTTTGGTTGCATTGTGATGATAATATGAATTATCTGTTTGTTATGATAATATGAATTATTTGTTATGATGATAATGTTGATTATCTATTATGATATTGTGAATTATCTATCTGTGTATATTGATAATAGAATTGAATTGTTTTAAACTTTAAAACAACTTGGACCTAAAAGACACGTTTTGGATTTCGACGAGACCAGGATCGGGTTTCCATATTTGGATATCTGAAAAACACACCGATCCAAATTAACGATAGGTCGTGAATCTCAAGTGAAGATGAAGATTCAGAGTGCAAGGGTTATCGTCGTTAACTCTGAGGTTTGATTCCAAAATGAGTGTAACGAGATAATGCCTTCGGTTTCGTTCGAACCTGGAACGAACTTGTATGGATTGAATGCTTTCAGAACATCGTTAGGTGGACGATGAGCATTCTAAGATATGTGTTCTCTAAAGGTAATCGTAGCTTCAAGCCTCATCAACTGGGAATGGATAAAACAGGGGAGGTGCAGCAAGGTTAAGTGGGTCATGCCCAAGTAGGACGAGATTTACCCCTGTCTAGAAGTCCCTTTATATTCGGCCGTGTGGGGCAGTTGATTGCAACAACTGCCGGGGTTGTCTTGTTCGGGACTGTTCAGTAAGGAATGGTTCCAGCCTTGTGTTGCACGGGAGTTATGGTGGCTCCTCGGTACGGTGATCTAGGCCACGTACTGTGACGGGCGGTACCCCAATAGCCCTGTCATTGTATGGAATCCAAAATCCAATAAGTGCCAACGGTCTTGATTGTATTACCCACTTTTGTGGCTAGTAGCTGTAACTTAATAATGTAACAATTTCGGCTATTTCTTACTTATTTGAAAACCCTAGACACTATTATAATATCATCGGATTTCCTACCAAATTTTTTGGTTAGCGTAAGGTAAAAACTTTTCCTTGTTTATGTGTGGGAAGTCTTACGTGATACCTTTTCTTTTCAAAGGTTTTTAAAGTTAAGCAACTTTAACCTGTTACTCACACCAGACCCATGTCCGACCCGAAGTTTATCTTCTGTTTTCTTAAACTCTTGGGTACTCAAATTTTTACGAGTAGCCAAGGGATTCAGGTTAGCTTTGACGAATTGTGGAGGAGCAATGGAGCAGGAGACTTCGGTGTTAGATATATAGTTTCCGCTGTATGTTCTCTGTGTTGGTATCTCTTTGTTGAGTTGTATTGAGTTCTAATAACTAGACGGGTGCTTATAACTGTCTAGTATGTGATGAATATGCTGTGTAACTCTTAATTATGTAATACTTATGTTATTAATATAATTTATTCGTTCCGCTGTTGAGATTCTGGTGTTGTTTCTTCTTTCTCTTCTTTCTTTTCTCTTTTCTATCCCTTTCTTTCTTAAAGATGGTGCGACTTTCTGTGGAGAAAAAGTCGGGTCGTCACATAAACTATTTATCAGGAAGTTGCCAGAAAATCTCGTTTAAAGGTAGCGGAGAATGTGTATCTTGATAGAAATAGATGCAGAGAAAAATGTTGATGGGTCAAAACTAGAATAGGAAATGGCACTATATTTGATACTATGATATTTTAGGTGTGGACATTCCCATTTCATTCCATCGATATATGCAAGTGACTAGCCAAAACAGTGTTAACCCCACAGAAACTGCATCGACTACACAAAGATTGGTCCTGTCCAAATACCACAAGCTATGAATTTCCTAAAGTTGTGTAGGGACTTCTCTAGTTTGGATGGTAATCCCTATGCTGGGACCAAACCCTATGCGGTGAAGCGGGAATGGCTAAGCACATACGAGAACATATTCGTAATTTTAGGTTGAGTGATGTTAATAGGAGACGGCTGGCTTCTTAGGAACATTAGGGAGAAGCACATAATTGTGGAAGTTGCTACTGCTTAGTTTGATGAGGAAAACATTATGTGGGCGGATTTCAAATGGAAGTTTGAAGTTATGTTTTTCTCAGAAGTCAAAAAGGGATTGCTATCGGAAAAGTTCATTCAATTGAAGACGGGTAAATTGTTAGTTAGAGAACAAGTTAATTAGTTTAATGAGCTAGCAAGATTTTAGTTTGATTTGGTAAACACCCCAGACAAATATGAAGAATTTAGCAAAGAGTCTGAATTCACCAATAAGGAGTTGGCGTTGAATCAGATTCCATACAAACCACATTCGAAGGATTGTTAAAGCGACCGTGCTAAATTCGGTTGGTGGAGGGATAATATAGGAGCATCCCAAGAAGGAAGCAAACCAATAGCAAGGAAGTGTAAAAGTGAAGAACCATGCGAAAGACAAGAAAGGAGGAGGTGAAATCGTTGTCGAAAGAAAGGACATGTAGCGAATTATTATAGGGTCAACTTCTTCTTGCAGATCAAGTGTTAAAATTATAACCAATTGGGCCATATGAAGAGAAACAGCCCGACTTTGCCAAAGGAAGGTCAGACAGTCAGAGACTATGCCTTAGAAGCGATCTTAAGTGCAAATATGCAACCAACCGCATAGGAAAAGGAAAGCAGTTCATGATAGAAGGTGAGTTTTTGCTTTTGGATATGGAAGTGTTACAACTAATAGTTTAGATTTTTAAATCTTACACAGTTAATCTATCATGATGTTGAATCCTATTAAGTGACCAACCAATCTATCTATGATTCGCCATGATTTGGAATTGGTCATACACTATGTAGAGTCCTTTAGTGACAGGTGTATACTAAGTTCTTGGGGGTACAGATGAACTTTGGAATAGATTGTATGGCTGATTATGGAATGATGTTGGTTTAGGCTAGGTATAAGTTTTAGATGAGAAGTAATGGATCCGCTACAATCTTGTTGTATGTCATGATCTCGATAGTAACATGATGACGATTTGTTATTTGCCCTTTAGCGCAGGAACCCCTTATGCTTTCGTAGAAGATTCCAATTTCCTTCCCAAATAAGTAGAGCTCACTAGGCTTGTTAACGTGCCGCTTAGGCCTACGACTCTAAAAGAGCATCGAAAGTTAGATAAGAAAGTTTTCGACTTAGTGAAAGAGAGATCGTATTTTTGGTTAGAGAAAAGTAAGTTAAAATTTTCTTATTAAATGTCATAGAGAAAAGATGTTAACTGAATAACAAAAATTTAGGTTAAGGTTTATATAAAGATGGTTGGACTGAAGTTATGCTCACGTGATATTAGAAGCCTTGAATGTGCAGTTAAAGTAGAATTCACTCAAAAAGCTGGATGGTAGAAGAGATGCTGGTGATATTGAAATTTTAAGACCGGATCTCATTTACTAATCGACCGAGAATCATTTAGGTTGCAGTGGACGATTTAGTTTAAATGGCCTAGATTTTGTTATAAGATAGTGTCTCAGTGACCCAATAGTAATTTTATGTGATTTTATTTGGTGTTCGATCCATAATATAATTTTTTGGAATAGTTGGCATTCTCATTCCTTCATACCATATCTTTGTGGTAATGGTCGATGATGGATGTGATTAGTTTATAGGTGATCCGTTATTTGGACATCACTTGTAAAGGTATACAATTTGTACGGCTTGTGGATGGGAGTCGTTGATCTGATGTTTCAGGTAACATTACACCATGCATGTTTATTTTTGGCTTGGAAGGTTATTAGATAACCATGCAATTAAGTTGTCATGTTACCTTATATGTTTTGGGACGATAGTTGTAATGTGTTGATACTTGAGTTATTATTGCAACTGCGGGTATGTTTTTGGGATTAGGATATGACATGAGTTTTGTACTATATTCACTATGCTAGGGCATCATCTGTCCCTGATGTTCCAATATATACTTTTGGAATATGATGCTACTTAGTTGTTGGATTTATATGGAGAGGCACCATTTGATATGGAGTTGTCCTGTTCATAATAGTGTAGAAGTAAAATGGTGAGAAGTTGTGTTTGAAAAAGTGTCATTAGTGGTTTTGTATAAAGGAATAATTGAAATTAGATTTTTATTTGTGAAATGTATTCCATATTAAGTTGGTGCTAACACCATATAAGAAGGCATTACCGATAAGATAGAATGAATTGTTCCAAGCTATTTGGACAAGCCAGATTAGAAAGATCGAGGAAATGATATTATAATTTGATACATCAAAATGAAAAGGTGATTTACATGAAAAGCAAGATTTGGATATTTTGATACCGTTTTGAGAAAGGAATAGTTAGATTATTTTCAATTATTCCTCGTATAAAGGAAGACCATCTATTCAAGGAAGTAATTTTCAAGCAACGACTTAAGGGTACATGGTTTATGTTGCATACCAGATGCATATGAATGATGTATCACGTAGTCGATTACTTAGACGACATGATTTTAGGTTAAAATTTTCACTTAGACATATATTTCATTTAGGGTTAGGATTTGTTTTTTCTATATGGTTGAATAAAGGATTATTTTTGTTTGAATGGTTGCTTGCTTTCACATCATAGGATTTAGGATACAACTCTTAGAGATTGAGAACATGGTACTTCTATGTTATGATTATTGGATGTTTGGAGAAGTGTTATCAAAAGCGAAGTGATATCACTTGAGTTGGATTGAAATTAGAAGAGAATGTATGTTATATGTACTAGGTTAAGACATTACTTGATTTTGGTGTTCTTAGGTGAAAAGAGGAAATGTTTTGAGACTCGGGTGATTGGTGCTTAGGTGAGACACACACGGCTTTGAATTGCTTTGATAATGTTTTCCTTGCTCACCACGGTTTCGAATTTTCTTTGATGATATTGATTTATCTTGACTTTGTTCATTCATGTTATCTTGACTTGCCTTGGTTGTTTTGAAACTACTACCTCTGTCTTTGTTCAAAATTTCTACTTGACTTTGTTCAAATTTTAAAGCTCTTCCCTGTCAATTCGATTGCTTGCTGGTATAGTGCACTTCAGTTTAGTTCGTGTATATACATACATACATACATGTATGTATATATATGTGTGACTATGCACTTGGTTGATATCACAGTCCACTTTGTTTCTGACTGCATTTGGTCTTGCATATTTGTACATGTCTAAACTTGTGCTAATATGTGTATAATATGCATACATATAGATTTTGTAGCTCTGGTCTACATTTTCTCATCTGCTGTCTGCATTCATGCCTGTACTGATTTTGAAATTCAATTGTATTAGCTCATCGATTTGTATTTACAACTGTGTCTTGATTGCATTGAGCTCCGGTTTGTGTTTGAAACTTGAACTCTATAGCTTATATTCATTATGTAGTCAGGTTATTCTCTGTTGCATTTTGTGTCACTTCTGCTTATCACATCCATGCTTATACTTGTTGAAGCTGCTGCACCACTGTTGTCACTGCATACTTTATTTGCATATTGTCCGATTGCCTCGAGTACATATGTATATATGATATTGTGTTCTTCATGAGTCCGCATCTTGTGGCCATGCATTGAACTTCATGTTGTCTACATTTGCTTATATACTTCACTTGCTCCTCTGGCTGTTGAGTTGTATGCATGCCTGAAGTCTTGATACATTTTAGTCTTCATGTACATTGATCATAGTCGCTTGCTTCGGGGCAGTTTGCATACCATCTTTGTTGTACCTGATTGCATGTTTGGTTGAGTTGCATCTTTGAATTTGGTCTTGGCCTTGGTTTCTTTGTAGTCTGGTTGCTCTGACCAGTTTATATTATAACTGGGCTTTCCTTTGGTCATTGCATTCATACATCATGTTGTCTGGATTTGAGTTGGTTGTTATTACGTGGATTTGAGTCACTTGTGTATGCTATGTTCCTCATGTATACTTGATGAAGCTTTGTTCAACTTCATGGTTGTTTGAGTGTGGTCTGTGTCTTTGTGCCATGCTATACACTGGTCTTAGATATGTTGGTCTTTCCAGTCAAGTAGTTTGCTTGTAGTTTTGCATTCCTCTGATGCAGTTTAATATGATTGTTACTCTGGTCATTTCATTCATACTTCATGTTGACACTGTATGTACTTTTATATTCTCGGCCATAGCTTTCCCTTTGCTCGGGTTGCATCGAGTACATCAATTTGCTATGTCTGGTCTTCATTGTATTCTTGTTGCATATGAACATAAGTTGTTTACGGATTTCGACCCAAATCATGTGTTCATGTTGTCTAGATTAGTGCAATTTCATTGTGGCTTCACTTTGTACTTCATGTGTACATTTGGGTTGCACCTGTGTTGAATCTAGCTTATAGCTTGGGTTTGACCTTATGCTCGTGTCGTGACTTTATTTGTATTGCACTTGAGTTGAACCCGACTTTTGATTGGGTATGACCTTGTGCTCATATGTCCCTGTAATCTGATCAAGTGTATATCAGTGTGCACGGCCTTGTGGCATGTATAGTGATACAGTGTGCATGTAACAAGCTGTTCGTGTATGATGAATTCAAAATTAAATGATGACGAACAACCCAAATAACTGAGGCATATTTTTTTTCAAAATATACACTTTATTTTACACTGCAAAAATATTTCCTTTTTCAATTTTACTGCGTTATGTTTTCTTTGCAGATAACTCAGATGTTGTATTCAATCTGGAATAGAAAAAACAAGTGAATGAGTGATATGTAGTGAGATGCAAATGTAAATTGAAAATTATGACGTAATCAAAATTGTATTGTAATTGGAATTAGTGTGTGTGTATATATATAGTGAGAGCTCAAATTTGTACTATTCAAAATTGTAATAAAAATTTGTTTGAATAAAATATCTGTTTGAATTCAAATTCAGTGTTATTTATTTTATTCAGCAAAGATTTAGTTACTTATGAAAAATAAAATAGTACATTGACAAATACATTTAAATGAATATATATATATGTGTGTGTGTTTATTATCATCAAACAAAAATCATAATCTTGCATATTCAACAATCTCCCCCTTTTGAGGATAACCAACATATATTTAAGATTTTGAATTTATTAAATGTATTTGGTCATTCAATTTGCTCCCCCTAGTTGAATGTTCCCTCTCTACACAAAGCTCCCCCTTCATATATGCATGAGCATAAATAAAAATATACAAATGAACCTAGATGCAAATAGAAAATACAAATAAAATATTTGACCTTTATTTTTCAGAATCTTAACTTTTCTCTCCTCTCTTTGTTATCCACAAAAGAATAACAGTGTTAGAAAAATAAATATATAGTGATAGATATTAATACAATATTAATGCTCAATCGTATATAAATTTTAAATTTCAATAAAAAATCAAACAAAAATCATAAATATTCTGTTAGGCGCATAGTCCACTTTAGAAAGATAGGGATGATGCAAAACCATATAGCTCTGTCTATTTGTGGTATATTTGTATCAAGAATTTGAATATCTACTAACCACACATAACCGTTAGGACTTTTAAATGAGATTAGTAGTATTCCAAAAAAAAAATTAAAAGAAAAATAAATGAATTCAAGTATCTTTCAACCATGCATAACCGTGAGGACTTTTAAATGAGACTAGAATCAGCTTGTTTTTTTTTGGAAGAAACGGGTGTGTAGCGCATTGCTACACAGCCGATTAGATAAGTTATAATGTAGCTAATAGGGGTCAAAGACGATCAACAAGTCTGATCGGTGGCTAAAAAGAGTAACCATCAATAGAACCAAACCCAAAAAGGACTATTGTAGCACATTATATATATAGCACTAGAACTACAGTTTTAGTCAAAACAAATAAAGTAGGGGACTAGCTAATCACGGCCTGTATTGCAATCTTTTAAGAATGCAGCAAAAGAAACCACCAAGAGGAGCAAAAGGAACTTCGAACTTTAGCAGTCAATCCAAGGTGTCGCCATTGTTGGGAGGAAGGCGCCAGGTGAAGGGGCGCATATGCACCTATCCTGTCCAAAGAGCAAACAAATATGATATTTTGTTATAAATACCAAGAGCACTGTATTTGGGTTTATTGAAGACAAAATTATTTCTTTCTTTCCAGATGCACCAGCTAAATATACCAATAAAAGAGTCAAGAGTTTCATTCGGTTTGTTGGATTGCCAATAATCAAAGAACAAGTGTATTGCCGGAATGAACCCAATAAGGTTGGCGCTGGTTGAGGCAAAGATGTAGTAAGAGAAGACATATTCGAAAAAGAGGTGAGTTATGGATTCATCATGCATGGAGCAGAAGACACAGCGAGGGTCAATCTGAGAGTTCCATTGTCTGAGCCTATCCTTAGTGTTGATACGGCCGTGGATAAGGCACCATTGGAAGAAAAGGATGCGGAGTGGTAATCTGCATTTCCAAAGTCTTGCAAAAGCAAATGACCTACCAGGATGATTGAGGTATGAATAGCAAGCAACAACCGAAAAGGCTTTCCTTGGATTTAGAGCCCAGGTATAGAGATCAAGGGAATCATTTAGTTGGGTGGAGAGGAGTATGTTAGAGGCAGAGTTAAGGTCGGATAGTGTGTTAAGGTCAAAGAGAGCAGGAGGGCGGATGCTGGATAGGCCGCGCGTGGAAAGATCAGCAACCGATCAGAGTGGGTGAGAGATGTGGGAAAATAAATGAGTGAGAGAGTGCACAAGGGGGTGCTGGTCCTGCCAGATATCAAGCCAAAATAGGCAATGGTGTTCATTACCAATGGACACATGAAATAACGATTTGACCCGGGGTATGGTTTTAGTAATGCCTCCCCAGAATGGGGATGTTGAAAGACGTGGAGAAGTATGGAGAACCAAATATGCATTGGAGAAGTAATGATGTTGCAGAATCCAAGCATTCCAGATGAAGTGCCCAGGAGTTATGATATGCCATAGCCATTTGGATAAGAGAGCTTGGTTGAAGGAGCGAAGATTAACTATTCCTAGTCCACCGTGGTCTACGTGCAGGCATATTGACTTCCAATTAATTAAGCATTTACCTTTAGAGCCATTCCAGAGGAAAGCATGCCTACAAGAATCCATTTTATTAATAACCTATTTCGGTAGCACATGAAATGACATCCAGTATGTGGGAAGAGCAGATAGCACCGATTTGACGAGAATTAAGCGGCCAGCAAAAGAGAGGGAGTTTGCTTTCCAGGATGATAGGCGAGGTTCGATCTTGGACATAAGCGACTACCAGTCGTGTCTGGCAAGTTTGGTGGGATGGAGAGGGATACCAAGATAGGTGATGGGGAAATGACCAAGTTTACAGTTGAGCAGAGATGCAGTATAGGAGCCGAGCTGATGAGCACCACCGAGCATGATGACAGAACTTTTATGGAAGTTGATAGAGAGACCAGAAATGAGTTCGAAACTATATAAGAGGACTTTGAGGCAGTGGAGGTGGTCTGGGTTAGGGGAAATGAGTAATATGGTGTCATCGGCAAAGTGTAGGTTGGAGAATGACAGTTCAGAATTGGGTAGTTTGAAGCCTGCTAGGAGGTTATTGGATTTGGCGAGTTGAACCATGCGATTGAAGACATCTGAGATGAGAACAAAAAGAAGTGGCGAGAGGGGATCACCTTATCTAAGACCTCTGGCTGATTTAATATGCATTCCATATATGCATAACCGTGAGGACTTTTAAATGGGTATGGAAGCACATAATAAAAAATTCCAAGTTATTCACCCATGCATAACCGTAAGGACTTTTAAATGAGAGTGAATACTTTGGATGTTTTTATTGCTAAAAGTATAATAAATGAAAAACGAATGATTTCCCGTTTAATATACCACATATTGACATACTATTTTGGATTTTAACGAGTGATAGTTGATAGAAATATGATAGAAATAGAAATGGTCATAGAATTTTTACCAACAATTTTTTTTATAACTCTTGTTTAAATTTCTAAAGAAATTTACTAAGTATACTATCTCAAGTTGTAATATATGATCAATACCAACACTCATCACTTTTTCAATCACTATTTATCTTTTCGATAATCGGTAAGGAGTCAGATTAGTTAATGTGGTCATTTAAGATCAAATCCAAAAATAATTATAAAATTAGATTTTCCAAAATGACTAATCTGAAACAAGATCAGCAGAAAATGATTTTCTGGAAGGGGTTTTATAAAAGAAAAATGTCTTCTAATTGAAAATTATCTGAAATGAAAAATATGCAAAAAATGTCTTTGAAAAATGCGATGCAACTAATGAATGTCTCAACATAAATCATGTTCCACTAGTAATTTTTCTATCAACTATATTACCAGTGTAATCTGCATCTGAATTTTTCAAGACTCAAGATGATCATTAATCGAATGTTATAGAACTGACTGTGAAGTTGCAACAAATTTCTTAAAATCATTTTTAATAGCTTTTAAATGAAATTAAATTGAAGCCGTGCGAATAAACAAACAGTGACCATAATGTCAGATCCAGAAACAAATATATCCACGTATATTATGAGTAATCATCAACCAATAAAACAACATCGTTAGTTCAAACAAATCTATATGAACTAGTCCAAAAACTCTAGATGAATTTATAGTGTTCATAGCATAAAAATATAATTGGCCAACAAATTTGAAAAAAGTCAGTATCAAAATCAACATTCATTATTTTATCACATATTGGCTGATTTAATTTAGGTTATGGTGCATATTATCACATATATCGTTCAAGATACCTTTACTTATTTTACCTTTACCGATAGTTTTTCGTTGTTGCCCATTGTGATTCCGCCACCTTTATACTAGGATAAGGAACTGTGATTTGTCGCCCGTTGTGTTCCTAAAACAGCCAGAACCCAAGTAACACAGTTGATGTTCCTTAGTCTGCACCACACCTAAACGATAAAAGATTTTTGTGACCTATTTGTTTTTATAGGTCCATGGTTGTTAGTGGAAAAAAATTTTGAAAAATAAGTTTGTAGAGACCTAAAATTATTTATATATGTTCCTTTCAGCACCTAGATTTGTTTGACTTTGAGAGAATTTATATTTGTGCCTTTTGAAACCCAAATTGGTATGGTTTTCTTATGTTTGGGTCTATACTGGCAAATATTCTGATTGTGCCCATTTTTTCTATAAATTGTGCACTCAGATTTGACTTGATTAATTTTGCTTCTAACAAGTTCAGGTGGATTATATCCAAGTCATTGTCTATCTGTATTAACAGTTTGTTTCCCTAATAGAATATTTAATGATCTTTCACTTTTGGAAAATTTTCCTAAAGTCGTAAACAGTTATTGGACTTGCTTTTTGAGAGATTCATTTTCATTCAATAATTGTGTGCACTTTTTAATAGATTTTTCTCTCCTCGTGTTTTCGTTTTCTTTCAAAATCAGAATTTCATTTTCAAGCAATTTAATTTTAATTTCTGATTTTTTTAATTTCTTCTTCGAATGTTGGACACTTATTACACTTAGGGCTCTTGTTTTGATAGTTTTTAACCAATTGATCAAGTTGTTTATTTAATTCTATTAAAGTATCTCTTTGTGATTCGATTTTAGCATATTTCTCCCTAAGTCGTTCAAAACAGCCATTTACTTCATGGAAATATATAAGTAATTCTGAGTGAGTAGGTTTTGATACCCTGCTTGGCTCGTCATCATCGCTATCAGTTATATCACCTTGAAGACACAAATCTCCTTTTTCACTCTCACTGCTAGTGCTTTTATTATTTTCATCACTTTTATTCCACGTGGCTGCAAACTTCTCCTTTTTGATTTCTTTTCTTGGCCGTGTCGATTCTGAGGACAATTAGGCTTGATGTGACCAGGTTTGTTGCACTTGTAATAGATGTTTTCCTGCTATTCTGTATTGTCTAGTGCTTTGACTATTCTGCTTTTCAATTTTTGATTTAGAGTTGGATTTCCGTATTCGCGGTTCCACTTTTTGAATCCTTTTCTTAGTAGTGCCAGCTCAGCTATCCATCATCACTTTCCATTGTTCCTTTGAGAGCCGTTGCTTTCTTTCAAGTATCATCTCCTTCACGCTCTTCCTTGAATTTTATTCTAGCTCGTAAATGGTGAGATTTCTAATGAGTTCTTCAACCTTTATCTGTTTCAAATCCTTTGATTTTTGAATAGCAATGACTTTGGCTTCAAAATTTCGAGGGAGGACTCTGAGGATTTTTCGGACTATCTCCAACTTTGAGTATGATTTTCCAAGATCTTTTGATTTGTATACAATATTGGAAAAAAATTCGTACATCTGTTTGACGCTTTCATCCTTCTCCATTGTGAAGTTCTCGTATTCGCTACCTAGCATGACAAGGTGAGATTCCTTGACTTGAGATGTTCCTTAGTGAGTCATGTATGCCATATTTCCTGGGCAGTCAGACAATGTGAGACAGGATTAAATTCAATTTGATCCAATGAACAAATAATAGAATTCGTAGCTTTAGCGTTATCATTCTATAGTCTATTTTCTAGATCTGTCCATTGATCCATCGATTTATCTATTTCCTGATTATCTACAACTATAGCTGGTGCTTTATAACCTGTCTTAACTATATTCCAAGCATCAATGGTTTTGATAAAAAATTCATTCTATTTTTCCAGTAGGCGTATTCACCACTGAACATTGGTGGTCTAACTATGGAGTGACCTTCTGCAAAAGCAATATTAAAAGAAGCCATTTAAAAATTTTAATTTTTGAAACAGAAATTGGTTTTTGAAAAATCAAAATTCTTAAAACAAAAATTGACTTTTGTTCCTAGATTTGATACCACTTGTAGGATCAATTTCACCCTAGAAGGGATGAATAAGGTGATACTATCAATTATAAAAATTTAATACGGAAGTATACAAAATAATCGTAGCACTGAAAATAACATCACAGATAATAGTAGAAAATTAAAAGAAGAAACTAGAACACACAGATTTACCCAGCTTTGGCAAAACCCTGCCTACGTGCTTCCCCCAAGGTTTCTACTAGAAATTAAGTAGTCAGACGCTTACACACGTAAACTTGCGAGACCTGCTATCAACTAACCTAATTTTATGCTCAAAATCATGTCATAACTCAACCAATGAGTTGCGAATTCTTGAACTACACCACCGCAGTTCGTCCCCTAGTCACATAGCTAGAATTTACAAAAGTTTAAAAACAAAATACAAATTAAAAACAATTTAAAAAAATAATGAAACCCTAATTTATAAACTAAAGCCTTATATAATTATAAACTCAAAACAAGCCTGGCCCAAATATATTGATGTGAAAATAAACTATCTCTTTTATATTTCTTCTACTTGCTTTGCTTTGTAAAAAATTACGTCCTTGTTCCTTTACTCGCTCGTTCCTCTTTCAATAATAAGACTTCGGAAATTCGAAGCTTCCGCTTTAGTTGTAGATTGAATGATACTTCGTTTGCTTTCTTTGATTGATTTCTCGGCTGCTTCAACGAATCGAGTTCGAATTTGATTAGGTATGTGAATTGCTTTGCTATTTTTTTAGATATGCTTAAACTCGATATGATTTGAGTTATTGATTTAAAACTTTTTTCTGTGTTATTGCATAAACTCAAATACCTTTAAAATGCTGATGATGTTACGGGTTTTATATGATTGAAAACCCTAAATTTTCGATCGAATATAATGTTTGAATTTGTATGATGTTTTTAAGCTGGCCATTCGATTATTCTTGACTGATTGTGATTTCTTTAGACTAGTTTAATTTCGTGCATTTTGTTACTTGATTCACACGGCTTTGAATTGCTTTGACGATGTTTTCCTTGCTCACCACAGTTTTGAATTTTCTTTGACGATGTTGATTTATCTTGACTTTGTTCATTCATGTTATCATCTGGCTTTGATTTAGATGTTTTTGAACTTTCCTGGGTTATTTTGAAACTCCTACCTCTGTCTTTATTCGAAATTGCTACTTGATTTTGTCCCAATTTTAAAGCTCTTCCCATCAACTCGAGTGCTTGCTGATATAGTGCACTTCTGTGACGACCCAGATTTTTCAGCGTTGAATCTGGAATATTTAAATGGTTTTAAATATAGGAACTGAATTATAAATTGGTTTTGAATATGGAAACCTTGGATTTATCTATTCAGAATATAGATACAGCAATTCGTTCGATAATATAATTATTCAATTCAATAATGGAAGATTGAGTAAAATATTTAATCTTGAGTTTCAAGCTTGTTAAAATATATTTTAAAGGCTTGTAAAAAATTTATTGATAGTATTGAAGATAGTAAAAGTGTTAAAATTGAATTTGGAAGTGTTTTGTTAAGTTTTGAAAATTTAATATAATGATTGGGTCCAAAAAGTTATCTTCTCCATTCGATTGAATTAAGACTCAAAACCTTTTCCATTGCGTTCGAAATAGGGGTATAATATTATAAATGCCCAGTGAGATGATTTTTAAATAAGGAAGGAAGATATGAGCTTTGAATGTTGGAATTAAAATTTAAAGTGAAAAAGTTAAATAAATTTAATTTGGAAAAAATTAATTGTGGAAAATTTAATGAATGATTGGAAGAAATAGTTAGTAAATCTTGAATGTGATTGGAATGGGAAAATAAAAATTAAATTTGGATTGAGAAATAAAATTAATTAGAATTAAATTAACTTAAGTAAAGTTAATAATAATGAATTGGATTTGAATTAAGTTGGAATTGAAATGAAATAAATTGAGATGTAGATGATATTAAGTGAAAATAAGTTCTTACTTAATTTAAATTCAAGTGGATTGAGTGGATTAAAGAGAATGGTATGATGCTAGATTTAACTGAAGTTAAGTTAAATAAAATAAATTGAAATAAATTCAATTGAGTTATAGATAATATTGAATGGAATAAAATTCTTAATTCAATAAATAAGCGTAAACTAAGTAAGTATTGAATTGGGATAAATAAGCTTTGGAAGCTTATAAAAGAATTGAAAAGTATTGAAATAAAAATATATAATCCCTAGTTAAAAGTAAAATGTGAATGTGATTACTGTAAAGGGATGGAGAAGTATGAATATTAATAAGTGAGTAGCTTATAAAAATTTAAAAAGGGAATAAATAAGCCGAAATAAAAGTGTTGGTATTTTGAGAATTTTTTTTCCAAACTTGAGATATAAAATAAGATTGAACTCAAGAAAATTAAATGAAGTGATTTCTGAAGATAAAAGTCAAATATTGAAATAAATGAGTTAATTGGATATGTTAGTGGGGTTTAAATTAGTTAAATTAAAAGTTGAATTGTGAGTTAATAAAATTGATTTGTGAATTAAAGTGAATGATAGAAATAGAACTTGAGTATAAATAATATTCATTGCATATTGTAAGTGGATTAATTATGAATCGAAGTTGTCAAATGAAATGGAATTGGATTATAATAGAAATGATTTGAGTTACAAATAAAATCCATTTCGAGCATAAATGAGTTAAGTATGTGCTTGTATATTATTTTGATAAATTGAGAAGGTGAACTAAAATAAAATGGATGGGCTAACTGAATTAAATGGAATTTGATTAGATGAGAATCAAATCAAATAGAAGTGAACTTAGGTTTGAAGTTGGAATAAATTAAAGTAAATTAACTTAAGTTTAAAATTTATAGAATCTGGGCTTCGAGGAAGGGTGAAAGTTCAGTAAATAAAAGTTTGGGTTAAATTAATTTGGAAAATGGTTATTGATATAAGCATTGAATGATGTCAAGCTCAATGAAATGGTTTTAAAATGAAACCAATGCGGAGATGAGATGAAATGAAAATGTTTGGTTGGTGAATAAACTAGGAATGGGATGGAATTTAAAATAAAATGAGTTGGAATCAATTGGATGTGGGTAAAAACTAAAATGGATATTCTATTAAGTGAATGTCGTCGAATTGCATAGAATAAATTAGTCGTTTGACTTAATGGAAGTGAATAAAAATTCTATGGATTGGTAGAAGTAAATAAAATTGACTTTTGGAATCAATTGAAATAAATGTGAGTTGTTGGGTTAAAAATGAATCGAATGTAAGAAATTGAGTTGTAATCCCTTAAAATTGAATGGAATGGCACATGAATTGGTTGAAAGCAATTGAATTAGTTTTGAAATCATATGAATTGCTCATAGAAAGTGTTTGGTGCATGTTGCTTATGAGTTGAATGTGTTTAGCTATTGAAAGTAAGTGAAATGTTAATAAATTTCATATATTTAGTACTTACATGTTTGAACTGAGTAAGCACAGGTACTAGGAAGCCGTTTGGCAGGATTTGGACACGCTAATTGCTAAAATAATAAGCCGCTTGCTTAAAAATGCTAAATAAAGACACGCCTATGCAATAAAACAGGAAATATGAACTGTATTTGTTTTTCCGACCGTGTGGGTCAATGTGTATATATTTATATCTTTTGTCAAATTACAAAAGCTCCTCCGTACAAAGGAGACTCAGCCAAAAATTTCAAAATTTTGGGAGTTAGAGAATTTTAAAAAAAAATGGGAAAATTTTTGTTAGCGACAAAATGATTTCGTATTGGACTTGAAATAAGGGATTTTGGAAATGGAAATTGAAACTAATTGTTTAGTTGGAACTAAAGGATTAGGAAAGTGAATTTGGGATTTTTGATTTCAGAGGATAAATTAAAATTTGCTTGGCAAAGGTATGTATTTAAATTTCCGTATGAAATTTGATGATTTTCTGGTCTAGCCACTTGCCCTTTTGTTTTCTTTTGAATTTGGAGGCCCGTAGAGGCATTTTATAGTTGTACCGAGCTAGCCGCGCAAAGGAGGCGTTGGCGAATTTTTTCAGAAATTTAGAGAGTTAGAAATTTTTTGAGAAAGTTTTGATAATGTTGGATTTGGATTTAAATTTAAATTTGAATAAGTGGAGTAAATAATGTTGTTGGAAACTATGGAAGGTTTTAGGAAGTTGGTTGAAGTAATAGTGGGTCTTTAATAAAAGATTTGTTATGGCAAGTTGATAAAACTGTTTGGTTTTGGAAAATAGTAATGGGTATTGGATCATTCTTCTTAACTAGCAATTTCGGAGACGAAATTCTTTTAAGGGGGAGGAATGTGACGACCCGGATTTTTCAGCGTTGAATCTAGAATATTTAAATGGTTTTAAATATAGAAATTGAATTATAAATTGGTTTTGAATATGGAAAACTTAGATTTATCTATTCAGAATGTAGATATAGTAATTTATTGAATAATATAATTATTCAATTCAATAATTGAAGATTGAGTAAAATATTTAATCTTGAGTTTCAAGCTTGTTAAAATATATTTTAAAGGCTTGTAAAAATTTTATTGATAGTACTGAAGATAGTAAAAGTGTTAAAATTGAATTTGGAAGTGTTTTGTTAAGTTATGAAAAATTAATATGATTGGGTCCAAAAAGTTATCTTCTCCATTCGATTGAATTAAGGCTCAAAACCTTTTTCATTGCGTTCGAAATAGGGGTATAACATTATAAATGCCTAGTGGGACACTTCGATAGGAGGTCTAAATTTTAATTTGCGAAAACGAGATACTTTAGAAAGAAAATTATAAAATATTATAATGGAAAAGAAAAGTTAAAACCCTATGCCCAATCTTCTAAAGCACGCAATACCCTTCACGTATAACTCGCTCATCCTCCTCTTCCTTAGAAAATCGAAATCGATTCTGTGTATAAAAAAATGGCCGCTCTCATTCGTTTTCAAATCGAAATCCAGCCCCTCTCTTCCTTCTCTTCTGGAAAACGCGAATCGAATTCGATGCTCCTGTCGGCTCGATTTCGATTCGAGAGTGGGTCGTTTCAGATGGTTGCACGCGTGGATGATTAATGCATCATCGAGGATAAGGTTTCGCGTGGAGCCGTCACTGGGGAGAGCATGGGTTCGTCGTGACCAAGTTAGGTGGCAATCGTGCTGCGTTCGAACATTGGAGATGGCGCCACGATTTATGGTGTCGAGACTTTGGGGATTCGCGACTGGCAACTGGAAGTAGCGAGTCGCCTGGAAAGGTGGGAAAGTCGCTCGTCGCTATTTCGTTCGAGCGGCAGACTCTGAGCTAGGGCATCTGGACATGATCGAGCGGCGAGGCGTGGTGGATTGTCGCACACATCAGTGGCAATCGAGCATGGGGGAGGTGTGGGAGCAGTTAGTTGGCGTTGCTGCTGCTATTGCCTAAAAGTTTTCTCTTTAGGAAGCTTTGGCAGAGGTATTTGAGTTATATTTTTCTATCATAGATAATAATTTCCTAAGTTTTCACAGTAATTTAATTTTTGTTACTTTTTAAATAAAGAAATGTAAATCAGGGTAGCAAGATTATTAATTACTCTGTTGTTTTAACTACTAAATTGATTAGTCCAAATAATAATTAGCATAAACTATAAAAGAGAGAGAGAGAGAGGGAAGAAGAAAACGAGTAGTTTTTGTTTTCCTATTCGAGTAGGTAACTTAACTTTAAACACTTGGATTTAATATTACTTAACTTTTAAACTTGGACTTTAATTCATTTAATTTATCACTTCATTTAACAGTAAAGTAAAATTTATAATTTTATCAACCCAATAGATTTGAAATAAAATGAGAATATTAATGGTAGTTTAAATTTATTAAAAGGAAATTAAATGTTCAATTATCTCAATATTAATAAGTTTTATAATGTTATACAAGGTCCAGAACCAAGAGATACAAGTCGGGTTTGGATCGGATTGCAAACAAATCAAAGGTGAGCTAATCTCACTCATCTAGGTTTAATCTAAATTTAAATAATTGGTCGAATGATTGAATTGATTTGATGTGCTATATTATATATAGTAGTATATAGTATATATTGGAGTGATTGATTTCCCGCATTTTATAGCGAATGAGACCCTATGCGCCGCATAATAGCCGATGATATTATATAAACCCATATACCGTGATATTCCACCTCGAAGTGGAATTGGTATTTTATTGTGCTAACATCCGTGGATGCAGGGGAATAGGTTGGAGGGATCCAACTTGATTCCTCAAAATATTTGGATTTGTTAAAATATTATGTGATATAATTATTTGCTATCCAGTGATGAATTATATTGATAATTAGAAATGTTGGATACTCTGGTTCATTTAAAATATTCCGGTGAACTAAGTTATCAAAATCTATAGAAATGGGATTTCTGAAAAGAAAATAAAAGAGTGAATTTTGAGTAAAATAATCATAGAAATCTGAATAAATTAAAAATGAATTGGAAAAGAATAAAAAGTGATTTTTGATTTCTGATAAATAAAATTCCAAGTGCGGGAAATGAGATTTTGAATAAATGGGAATAAGTGATTTTATTTTTAAACTCAAGTGATATTATTTCGAGAAATAAAGAATTTATTTTGAAATTCAAGGTTTGAATTTATTTAAAAGGATAAAGAAGGAATTTGGGGAAAATCTGAAATTGTTGTTTTCAATTAAAAGATTTTAAATCATAATTAAGGAATAAAAATCTGAAGTCAATTGGTTTTGAAATAAATAAGTAAGTAAAGGAATTTATTTCAAAATGGAATAAATTGGAAATCAATTTGGAAATTGATTTAAGTGTTTGAAATTGGAAATTTAAAGGAGAATGTGACTATGAAATTTTTAAACTGGGTTTATAAAAGTGAAGTAATATATCAGTGGATATTTGGAAGAATAAATTCACGATAGAAATTTATTAAAGGAATGGGCAAATTTGTATAAAAATAAATAGTGATTTATTTTTAAAAGATGTGAAAGAGAAGCGTATTTCCCTAGATAGCTAAGTACGTTTTCAAAGCAAATTTTAAATATGAGTTGAAAATTTTAATGTAGTTTGAAAAGCATGTTTTAGAAAACTTATTATTTTTAAATGTTTAAATTCTATAGTAAGTATTTTCTTTTAATCTATTATAGTAGTAATTATTTAAAGGTGGCTTGGTATTATGTTTTTAAAAGTTAGAAATTCAATTTTATATCGTACAAAGTAGTTTTATTTTAAATATTCTTAAAGTATATATTTTGAATAAGTATTAAAGTAATTTTAAATTTAAATGTTTTAAAGGATATTTTATAATAAAGTGTTTTAAATTATTTTAAAAATCTAAATTTTTGTGCTTGGTTGTTTTAAGTGGAAATAAATATATGGAAATTTATTTCATGAGAAAAGTGTGGTTTGAAAACTGTTTTCAAAAGGGTTGAAAATGGAAATATATCTTGCGAAGATATTTTGAGGTTAATAAATAATTCAGGAGAAATTATTTATGTTTGATGGATGTTTGTGAATGTTAATTGATAGTTAAATAACCAATTATTAATATTGGCCAATGCGTTGATCGTTTCGAAGAGACCGGGATCAGGATTAATTTCTCGAAAACCACTTTGATCCGGTTTGTACGTTTTCGTGGGGAAAACAAGAGTTTGGATTCGAAGGTGGAGCAGTGAAGTGCAAGGGCTAGTCGCTACTAATCCTGAGGATGATTCCAAAATGGATGTAGTAGGAGTAGTGCCTTCGCTTCCGTTCGAACCCGGGATGGACTTGTATGTATGAATGCTTTCAGAACATCGTCAGGTGGGCGATGAGCATTCTAAGAGATGCGTTCTAAAAAGGTAATGTTTAGCCTCGAGCCTCATCGACCGGGAATGACTGAAAATCAGGGGATATGCAGCAAGGCTAAGTGGGTAGCACCCATTAGGGTGAGGTCATCCCTGTCTAGATGTCCCGTTTTATTTCGACTTAGTGGTGCGGTTGCTGATCCCAACCGTGGGGTGATCTTACTCAGGATTATCCGGTAAGGGGTAGTTTCGGTCTTGTGTTACAGGGGATTGGGAGTAATCCTCGGTACGGTGATCTAGGTCACGTACTGTGACAGGTGGTGCCCCAGTGCCTAGTCATTAGTTGGAAATCCATTCTCCCTACGTGCCTGTACGGTTTTGATTGTGCCCAACCATTGCTGAAATGTGAGATGCAAGCTTTTCATCTAGATTCTATTTTACTTTCTATAGACACTATTATAATATCGGAGGATTTTGATAAAAAGTGTTTTGGCTATCGTAAGGTAAAAACCCGATATGTTTATTTGTGGCGTGGTCTTACGAGATGCTTTTGTTTTCAAAGGATTTTGAAACTTTAATAATTAAATTGAGTGTGATTTTCTCACACTGGTATTCCAGACTGACTCGGGTGTTATTTCACTATAATGCTCAGGTCAGACCTAGTATTATAGGATACAGGAAAGGATGATGTGGAGCTCAGGAGACGAGCTAGATGGCGATACGTAAATATTCCGCTGTGTTGATTAGCTGTGTATTCAGATTGTGAGGACAGATTATGATTACTGTCCAGTTGTGTGTTATGTATACTCTGATGATGTAATGTATAAATAGATTTGTGTTTGTGCAAAGATCATTTATTATCTATTATATTTTATTCCGCTGCGATGGTTAGATTCTGATGTTGTTTTCTATTTCTTCTTCTACCTCTTCTTCTTTAACTCAAATGGTTCGTATTTCCGTTTATCCTGAGTTGATTGATGGAGAATAGTGTCGACTCAAGGGGTATGGAACTGCGGGTCGTTACTACTTCAATTCAGTTCATGTATATATATACCATACATGTATGTATATATGTGTGTGCCTATGCTCTTAGTAGATGGCACAGTCCACTTTGTTTCTGACTGCATTTTGTCTTGCATATTTGTACATGTCTGAACTTGTGCCAATATGTGTATAATATGCATACATATAGATTTTGTAGCTCCGGTCTACATTTGCTCATCTGATGTCTACATTCATGCCTGTACTGATTTTGAAATTCATTTGTACTTGCTTATCGATTTTGTATTTGTAACTGTGTCTTTATAGCATTGAGCTCTGGTTTGTGTTTGAAACTTGAACTCTGTAGCTTGTATTCATTATGTAGTCTGGTTATTCTCTACTGCATTTTGTGTCACTTCTGCTTATCACATCCATGCTTATACTTGTCGAGGCTACTGCACCACTTTTGTCACTGCATACTTTGTTTGCATATTGTCTAGTTGGCTCGAGTACATATGTATATATAATATTGTGTTCTTCATAAGTCCGCATGTCGTGACCATGCATTGAAATTCATGTTGTCTGCGTTTGCTTGTATGTTTCACTTGCTCCTCTGGCTGTTGAGTTGTATGCATGTCTAAAGTCTTGATACATTTTAATCTTCATGTACATTGATCATCGTCACTTGCTACGGGGCAGTTTGCATACAGTCTTTGTTGTACATGGTTGCATGTTTGGGTTAAGTTGCATCTTTGAATTTGGTCTTGGTCTTGGTTTCTTTGTAGTCTGGTTGCTCTGACCAGTTCATATTATAACTGGGCTTGCCTTTGGTCATTGCATTCAGACTTCATGTTGTCTGGATTTGAGTTGGTACTTGTTATTACCTAGCTTTGAGTCACTTGTGCATGCTATGTTCCTCATGTACACTTGATGAAGCTTTATTCAACTTCATGGTTGTTTGATAGTGGTTTGAGTCTTTGTGCCATGCTGTATACTGGTCTTAGATACGTTGGTCTTTCCAGTCAAGTAGTTTGCTTGTAGTTGTGCATGCCTCTGATGCAGTTTAATATGATTGTTACTCTGGTCATTTCATTCATACTACATGCTGACACTGTCTGTACTTTTATATTCTCGGCCATAGCTTTTCCTTTGCTTCGGGTTGCATCTAGTACATCAATTTGCTATGTTTGGTCTTGATTGTATTCTTGTTGCATATGTATATAAGTTGTTTACTGATTTCAACCCAATTCATGTTGTTCATGTTATCTGGATTAGTACAGTTTCATTGTGGCTTCACTTTGAACTTCATGTGTACATTTGGGTTGCACCTATGTTGAATCCAGCTTATAGCTCGGGTTTGACCTTGTGCTCGTGTCGTGACTTTATTTGTATTGCACTCGAGTTGAACCCGACTTTTGATTGGGTTCGACCTTGGGCTTACATGTCCCTGTAATTTTATCAAGTGTATATCGGTGTGCATGGCCTTATGGCATGTACAGTGATACACTGTGCATGTCATAAGTTGTTCGTGTATGATGAATTGAAAACCAAATGATGATGAACAACCTAAATAATGGAGGCATATAATTTTTTTAAAATATACACTTTATTTTACACTGCAAAAATATTTTCTTTTTCAATTTTACTACGTCAATGTTTTCTTTGCAGATAATTCAGATGTTGGATTCAATTTGGAATAGAAAAAACGAGTGAATGAGTGATATGTAGTGAGGTACAAATGTAAATTGAAAATTGTAATGTAATCAAAATTGTATTGTAATTGAAATTTGTGTATATATATAGTGAGAGCTCAAATTTCTACTATTCAAAATTGCAATAAATATTTTTTTGAATAAAATATCTGTTTTAATTTAAATTCTGTGTTATTTATTTCATTCAGAAAATATTTAGTTAATTATGAAAAATAAAATAGTACATTAACAAATACATTTAAATGTGTATATATATATGTGTGTGTTTATTACCATCAAACAAAAATCATATACTCGCATATTCAACAAGACATCGTCCACTTTTGAGTTGTCATACCCTAGCAAAAAAAGGTGAAATGTTTTGTATACTACTAGATAATTTGAGTGTTGTGTATGTGCATCAGCTGGGGAATGTTTATTCCAAGCCATCAGCTGTTATGCATTTCGACATTAGTTACTCCATGTTGGTAGCATGAATTGCAAAAGTTGTAGTTATACATGTACATTTGAAGTTAGTGTTTCAGAATGAGTGTATAAGCCAGTAGTGGAGTTTGTTTAGTTGAGTCGGGAAAAATGATTTGGTCGAGAATACTTGGAAGATGGAGAAGAGAATCTGGTTTTTTCATTTTGACTCTTTTCTGAACTATTTTTCCATTTGCCTGTTTATTAGCATAATTAGTTTATCTAGTTATGGTTGAATGGTTGCTATAGATTATCATTGTTTGTTTAGGATACAATAGTTATATTTGGTTGATTTGTTTGTTTGATTTATGATATGAATTCTGATTGTTTGATTTTGATGTATTTTAAATGCCTTGATTTTGCAACTTACTAATTTATGTCTTCACCCTATGATATTATAAATCCAATGATTATTGCATACAAATTGTATACTCACACTAAGATGTTTGCATATATATATATATATATATATGATACGTCATTTCGTTCCATTCATATAGAAGGGTCCAACATGTAGATTCTTGCATTATTGCAGTGCCATATGTCAGGATCATCATACATATACACACACATTATGCTATATATATATATATATATATATATATATATATGATACGTCATTTCGTTCCATTCATATAGAAGGGTCCAACATGTAGATTCTTGCATTATTGCAGTGCCATATGTCAGGATCATCATACATATACACACACATTATGCTATATTGTTGTTTAGATCTCACCAAGTGTTCAAGTGTTACTATTATAAATCTCTAGATACATTCTAAGGAATTGTAGTGATTGGTTGTGTGTGTATTGTATGGGTGATCGTTTATCAATGATATACATTGCACGTAGGAAATACATGATATGAGAGTGTGACTTACATTCTTAGTCCCTTAGGAATTTCAATGATGAAATTATTTTTAGAGTGAGAATGTAATACTCCAGGATTTTAGTAATAATTTAAAATGGTTATTTTTTTCAATTTAAATAATCAAGGCAAAATAGTCTTTTTACAAACAATGGAATATGACGATGAAAGTTGCACCACTGCATAGAGCACGCTTTATGATCTGTTTCGACTATTAGCTTGTCCAAATCGGAGTGAATATGAATGAGATACGAGAAATATGAGTTTTTTGTTTACATGAGGTAAATATGCTTGGCTCAATATTTGAATTTTGAATTATTAATTGACATTTACCTCCTATTATAAACAAGTCTATTTCAAAAACTATATGGACCTTTCAATTTCACTTCTTCACCATGTGTTTGTCTCCCTCTTCAAAACTACAAAGGTCCACCAACTCATCAGTACTTAACGAAATTCGATGGATTACCGATTAAATGATCATTGAGACGAGGACTAGAAAAATTCAAAATGAATTGGTGTGCAAGTTTCGAGTGCGCTTTTCCAGGCAATGGAGGCTTTTCTCTCATTTTGTGTTGGATCTTCAAACCATTGTGAGTGAGGATTATTTCTTCAACATATAACTTAATCATAATGCTATATCATTATTTTAATCTATTTTAGGATTTAATTTTGAATCTTATTAAGTAATGTAGAGTGGATTGAATAAATGGTTGTGTTTGAGGGTTGCTTGCCTAACTAAAAAGTTCCTATGGATGAAATGGTTTAAATCTAGTACGAACATAAAATTTGAGATATAAAATGATGTAATAAATGTATATGATGGAAATTCCCTCGGATTTGTAATAAGATCCTGGAGTATAACTTTATACCGTTATTCTCAATAAGTGGTTTAATTAGAAAATATAATCTCTTATGGTCTTAATATAAGTACAAAATGATGTTAAGAATGAACTATAAAGGATTAATGAATAATAGAAGAAGAATAGCATGAAAAAACAAAAAAGATATGAAGAACAAAAAGGAGAAATAAATTGTTACAATCGGTCGACTGGACAGGTTGTAAACTATGAGGTCGAATGATTACTAATTTTAGGGCCAAGGTAAACCCAGACCCGATTAGGTCAAACCAAGCAGCATACCTTTTTTGGAACCAGGTTTTTGGGTGACGTTTCAAACAACTTCCGAGGCGATTCTTCCTACCCTGATGATGCGTGACGTTTTTGTATGGAATGTTTGGATATTTGATGTGTACCTGAATGCATTTGATATATAAATTGATGTTCGTATCAAACTCATATTGTCATCTGATAAGTTTGGGGATACACTTTGTTGGGTCATATATTGCGTTGTTATTTTAGATGCACATGCGATGCAGGGATAGTTGCTCTACGAAAATATTTTTTCCCTCAATATTGTAGGAAATGGTTGTTTAGGGGAAATGTTGTTCCCACTGCAATGTAGGAAATGGTTGTTCTTGGGAAATAGTTGTTCCTTTAATATTTAGTAATATGGAAATAGTTTTTCATCTTGGTTGTGTGTATGATTGCAAAAATGGTGGGTCATTGATATATACTATATAGTTAGGTATAACAAACCTTAATTGAGTAGTCAACTATTGGATGTTTTTGATATTACTCTAGAATGCATGTTGGGTAGTTTAAGGTATGTTTACATATGTTAAGTAGACAAAAATGATGTTATAATAGTATTGTTGAAGTATATGTGGAATAGAGTAATTTTACTCACTCAGATGCTCCCTTTCAACCTTTTTTATATCTTTTATCCATAGGTTGATGGATTACGGAGTCGAGCTGTTAAGTGATATCGAAGGTGTGGATGATGGAAGCATTTCCTACATAATACATCAGCAGACATTATAATGTGATGGTGTAGTATGCGTTAATGACAGTGCATGAGTCTATGACATTGGGGGGTGTGCGTATGTATTATCAAAGGATTGGTTTGAATATGAAGATATTTTATATTATATGCTATTCTTTCTAACTTGAGTTCAGAAAGATTAAATAGACTATATTTATTTTTTGTTATCATAATTTAACGATCCATCATTTTTGGTTTTTCATGTTTGAATGTTGATTCGAACGTTAAATTAAAGGGTCAAATGACGAGTTGTTACATTTCCTGATATCCTGGTCTACTGACCCATTAAATGTTGGGTAAGGCTAAAAAATAGTAGGAATATACATTCTATTGCAAAATGAATTGTCTAGTAGAAAGGCGCGTCTCTTATGCACCACTTGTTCGGTTGTTAAGAAGACTCCAAAATGCTTAAAGAAACACATCAACAAGTTACAAAAAGGACTATAATTTCTATGAGTGTCGAACTGTGTCGAGAATATTTCCTAAAAGAATACTTGCTTAATTTACCCTTATTTCTTTGATAATCGCGTAAGTAGCTTATTGAGCTATAGGAAATATGGTATCATAGCTACCCATTTTGGGATAATGTTGTACGGAATAATTCTTGTTATTAAGATTGATTTTGGTCTTATATTAGCTAAATTTAATTGACCTATGTATTTACAAAAAATGTCATATAGAATCTTCTTATCGGTCATCTTTACATCATTCTTATCAATCATACTAGTTGTTTTCAATTTCTCCTAAAATTTTACACTTTAAACGAATTTCTAATCCTTTTAGTTTCAAAGACGACTCAAATCCTTAAAAGTGGCATATAATAGCATTTAAATAAAAAACACATCGAGGATAAATGTTTTACTCTAAATTTTGCTCAAGAGTTATAATTATGCCATTAAATTAAAATAATCTTCTTAAATAAAAGGATATAAAATCACTTAATAAATTTTGATTACCTCTTTATATTGCTTAATCGCATATGATTTGTTATAGAGTCAGGCTTCTATTTAGAGAGTAAAATTTGAGATTTGAAAGTTATCTTGCTTCTAAGAAGCAATTTTTTTTCTTGATGTCGTAAAAAAATTAACTTGAAGAATTTTGAAACTAGGGCTTTGAGGAGATAGATCATTTATGGTTATGGCAAAACGAAAAAGTTCAACCGAGTGCAAAAAGTATAGGGGTTTTTTAAAATTGAAATCGACAATGCTTCAGGGCCGGGCCAACCTCACTTTGTAAACAAGCCGATATGTGGATTGACAATGGTTGATCTGTGTAACTTCAACATGTCAACCTAGTAAATCCTATGGGCCGAGTGTTGAAGTATTCTCGACCGTATTTTTTTAAAATAAAATTTTATCATACTTTTCATTGGTTTCTCATAATGCCCAGTAGTAAATACCATAAACACTCCACTCTAAAACCTTCTAACCCTCAGATTCATGTCTAGAAGATACTGAAAAGTTTTAATTTTTTTAATTTTCGACCATTTTTGTTAATTTTGTTTTAAAAGAAATCTTGTTTAAAAAATTTTCATTCGAAATATAGTTTTATATTCATTGATATATTTTAATCGACTATTTTGTGCTCTCAAATGATCGAACTACCATTTAATCAACTGATTAGTGCTTGTTAACCAATTGAAAAAAAATATTATGAATAGTTTTTCAATCTCAAAACTAGATATTTGATTTTTTAACAAAGATTAATATTACCTTCTTTAATCAGTTGATCGATTTTATGATCATCGGCTAACCCATAATGTCTCGCTTAACTTTTATCTTTATTAATATACGAAGGAGGTATTTTTTAATATATATATATATATATATATATATATATAATATTTTTGTTTAAATATTCTACAGTTAATTTATGTCATTTAGAGAACAAATATCAAGTCTCTTCTTAATTTTTAGACCATATTTGCTTAATGTTTTTGTAAAAATATTGTCAGCTTGATTTACTGTATTTACAAAATCTGAAGTGGGATTTCTTTTGATAACCGATCACATAAAATATGACGGTCCATCTAAATATGTATGGTCTAACATTATTTTATGGATTTTTGGATAAATTTATTGCATTATCACTGCCACAATAAGGGGTGCGTGTGTGAAAATGATATATACACACCTAACTCTTGTAGAGTTCATTAGAATATACGATGTATGCATAGATTAGCACAATCGGAATATATTTAGCTTCATATGTAGATACAGATCCACAACATTGCTTTTCTACTTAACGAAGATACTAAAGGTTGGTCCAGAAAGTGACATGTGCCACTTGTGCTGCCAATTTTACAACCTTTGAAATCAACATCGCTTTATGATATTATTTCGAATGGATAACCTTTCTAGTAAAAATGTCATTAATCTTTAGTATTGATTAAGTAACAAAAAATTCATTTAACCGCTCAATGTATGATTCTTCTTTATTTGATTGAAATCAAGCGCAAAGGCAATCACTTATTATAATATATGGATGGCTGGCAATAAGATAAAGAAGTGAACCAATCATAGTTTGATATGGTTTTTTATCGACTTCTTTACCACTTTCATCTTTATTTTGATATACCACTATGCTCATCATGGTAGGTTTCGCTGAAATATGTTCTTAATTCGTTAATCGAAGAAAAAAAATTAATCCATCCGCATAGGACATTTCAAATTCACTATTGGTTATATATGAAACCTCATCACAAATTTTTGTTTATTAAACCAAAAATATCATCATCCATAATAATTTGTATAACTAATAAATCATTATTTTATTTTTTAACAAAAACTATCGAATTAGTTTTACTGACTTCAAAGCTTGAATGTAAAAGGTATCTTTTTAACTTACCATACCAAGCTTGAGATGGTTATTTGTGGCCGTAAATTATTTTTTAAGTTTGTAAACCTGGTCTGAGAATTTTTCATGTTCAAATAAAGTGGTTTGCTTGACCTAAACATTTTCTTTAATGAATCCATTTAAAAACACTTTTCCATTTGGTAAGGTTAAAATTATGGTGACATGCAATGGCTAATGATATCCTTATGGCTTCAATCGAGCTACTAAGGCAAACATCTTGGATTGAAATTTGATTTAAGAGGCTATGTGACCTTTTTGATTTTACCATCTTATGTTTTTACTTTGGTAATAACATCTCCTAAAGAATTATCTAATGAATGGATTTTTTATATACGAGTCGTAGATCTCAAAATTTTATCTTGAACTTGTTGTTGAGTGTTGTTTTCAATATTACCATTTTGTTCCGATGAATTTTGCTATAAAACCATTAGTTGATTTGTTTCAGGATTTTCATTGGCATCATTATTATTAATTTTAAAATTTTCATCAAATGATATATTTAGAGCTTCTTTAATAATATTTGTTTGATTATTAAAAATTCTGGGTTTTGCACCTTTTCGAACATCCAAAAAAGGTTCCCTCTTAGTTTTTAGATCGAACATGCCAAGTTGATCTTTTGTAATTTGAATAAATTATTTAGATCCAAAAATGTGAAAACATGATACATTTGGTTTTCTTCCATAAAATATTTCATAATGGGTATTTTTAGTTAAGGGTCATACAAAAACACGATTTAGGACGTATCAAAGAACAGAGACTACTTCATCCCAAATACTTTTCGATATGCACTACTGTTTAACAGTGTGTAGTGCACTCCTTTATTATTCTAATATTTATTCCTATAACACCATTCTTTTGTGGTGTACTGTGAAAATAAAGAACTATGATTTATTAACTTTTTGTTACAAAATTCATCCAAAATTTCATTGTTGAATTTTCCGCCATGATCACTTTGAATACTATTTGTTTTAAATCCCATATAGTTTGAGTTCGTTTTTTATAGATTTGAACATTTCATGTGTATCACTTTTGTGTGTCAAAAACAAAGTCCATATAAACCTTGAAATGTCATCCATTATCACAAATTATTTTGTGGTTAATAAATCAAACTTGTGTAGATCCAAATAGATCAACATATATAGTAGTTCTTATGGTTGTTCCATAGAGATCTCGTTTATAGATTTGAAAGAGGTTTATTTAAGTTTTCCTACTTTACACATAAATTATCTGCTTTGGAATTCATTTATGCTAGACCTTTTATTATTTTTTGATGGTTTATTTTATTTAAAGTTAATATAACAACCTATAACCATGGTTATTATGGTTTCTTAGTCCTTCAAATGTTGCATTTATGCTTTTTAACTGAAATTGTAAAAGCTTTATTGCATAATTTTAAGATTAAGTAAATCGTGTTTTAATTTTTTTACCAATAGAACACTAGTAATTAAAGGAGAGTTAGTTATGGCGATATTGTTTTTATAGAGCACTAGTAATTAAAGGAGAGTTAGTTATGGCGATATTGTTTTTGTACCCTCATCCAGTGATAGATTCGTTTTAGTTATCACCAAAGGCGACGTTCCTCTATCCAACGCCGGTCCTATGAGCTATGATACCTAAACGTCGTTGTGAGTCAAGACCCTATTACAAGTACAAATTAGATTAATTAATTTAAAACATAAAAGTAGTTTATATATGATATAGATAACAAATGGAGTATAAAAAAGAAACAACCTTAAATAATACTTCAAATCATACTAAAGTTCAAAATAAAAATTATTTTTAGCAACTGATCTGTATTTGTAATGTAAATCGTTAAATTTCAAAGCAAAGAATTTTGTTTACCATGATTTTTTGCATTCAAATGATATTAACAGCCTATAAATATGAATTCATATCATGAATGTAATTGAAGTAAATATAAAAAAATCTATTCTCTTATGCAAAATTATAAGTTCTGAAATTAACATAGTACTATAATCTTTCCTTCCAAACTCTTTCAATGAAAGTAGATGTCGAAAATTATGAATTTGTTGAATTTCTATAATTTGAAAATTTTAAATTTAGGAACTACAAAAAGGAATAAAGGAAGAAGTGATGCTTGTCTTCCTTGCATCTAGGGTCTACTTTTATCTTCATAGAGCGATTTTTGTACATTTACTATCCGTTTTTACACCTTAGTTTTAATTTTTCTATTTTGGTGCCCAAATGTGAAATGGACCCAGCGCTATGGCTTTAATGGCTTTACCTAAGGACCACCATTCACTAATTTAGTTTTAAGAGTCCGGGATCGGATAAGTATGCATATATATTACTTACTAAAAGCCACTTCAGAACTGATATACGAATTCTAAGTTTTGGAAGCGGTTGTAGAGAAAAATGTTATAGAGTTAAACTATTTATCCTAAGGGTAACTTCAAGGGAGAGGTCAGAATTAACATTTTATACAATGCTATAGAGTTGAACAGCCTATCCTAAGGTTAATTCCAAAGGAGTGGTCAGCGCTAGGATTTGTCGGATGACTTATGATGGAATCCATGAAGAGATTCGTGAACTGTTCGAGATGCTGGGATCCATGGAGAGATCCATGATCTGTTCTAGTGATTAAGACTCATGTGCTGAGATGTTGAACGTTACTTCATTATTGGTAATGATAGAAAATAAAGTAGAGGCATAACTAAAAGGTTTAGCTAACCCAAAAGGGTACATTAACTCCATATGTAGAGATGCTTTATTGGTTGGCACCGGGAATTGATGGTATTTGGTATCACGTGTTCGAGCATGGACTAGTTATGCTTTCCATTGTGACATATTTTATCTAGAAATATGTGTGGTTTTGAAAGGTAGTTTCTGACTCTTGTCTGGAGGTCTGCCTCTATTTAGTGGGGGCGCCTCCAACGGAAATCCATATGCGAACATACCTTAGTTTATTTAGCGATACCTCTAATATTGTTGCATTGTGAGATGTAAGCAGCACGACTATCTGATTTATATTTTACACGCTAGACACTATCTATTGTATCTCCTTATTTACTTATTAGATGGTTTGGTTCTTTGAGGGGAAAACCGTTATAGTGATTCAAACGGTGTCAAAAGTGATTGTTATATGCGACCGCGTATTTCTTGAGTTTCTCACACTAGACTTATGTCTGACTAATAATATTATCTTTCCCTTATTTCCTCAGGGGCTCTTTCAGGCAGTCTAAGAAAGTCGGTTTCATTGATATTCGTTAGAGCTTCAGAAGATAAGCCGGATGCTTCCAATTGCCTATAGTTGTATTTTATTTCCGCTGCATATATCAACATTTGTGAGGATATTCAGTTAAAACTGTCCATGCTGATGATAGTACTTAGGATTATAAATCTGTAATGTCATATATCTTAGAGTAGCACTTTGTACTATCTTTTGATATTATATATTATCGTTCTGTTGTAAGATTCAGATGTCTTTTTCTCTTCTTTTTTGTTCTTTCCTTTCTATTTTTCCCCTAACAATTTGTCTTTCTGACACTTGGGTGTTTGGCACATGAATCCTGTGGATATATTGGTGTCGATATTTTAGAGTCGAGGTTGTTACAAAAAATTACTTTTATTTCCTAAATTTTTTTAAATAAAAGTCAAATCACCTTTTCTACTATTTTAAATAATTCTACTATTTTATAAAATACAAAAATAGCCTATAAATCATTTTTAAGCTTTCATAATACTTAATTTCTTTATTAAAATTAAGTATTTATCTTATACTTATTATATAAAACCTTAAAACCATTTTATAAAATAATTCCTTTTTACTATTTTATAAAATTTCATACTTTTATAAAAGACCTCTTATATATTATTTTATAAATTCTCCTACTTGTATAAAGTATCACTTTTATACTATTTTATAAAATCTCATTCCATTTTTTAAAATATATCATTTATACTATATTATAAAATCTCATCCTATTTTATGAAATATACCTTTATTATTATTTTATAAAATGTCATTATATTTTATAAAATATATCAACATTACTATTTTAAAAAATTTCATTCTATTTTATAAAATATATCTTTCACTTATACATTTATTTCTTTACTTAAATAATATTTTTTTGTTAAGCTTCTAATCACTTTAATAATAAGTGTAGAGCTCATAACTCGTTTAGTTAACTTACTACCTCATTTTATAAAAATATTCCATTATTTTATAAAATCATTTCTTCTCTTAAATATTTATAAATACTAATTAAACTTTATTCGGCCTCTAATCACTTTAATGATAGATGTAGTGCTTCTAACTCGGTTAAATTGCTTACTAATTATTCTAAAATCAATTCAAATTATTCAATTAGTGCTTTCTAATGACATGCACATGGTTATGTTACCTATTTAATCACAAATAAATTAAACCACAACATCATACATAATCATCCAACTAAACCGAAAACAAATCTATAAGCTTATTAACTTTTCCAAACATGATGATTAAGGGTTTAAATAAATAATTAGCTAATATAATAATGTTACAACATGAACATAAGCCTAAATCAACCCAAGCATTCTCTAAATCACATCACATAATTTCGTAATCAGTACTAAACAAATATATGTAGTATAACATGTAAATAACTTAGGAGACTCATCCCACTGACCTTGTTTTCCCTTAAATAAAGTCTAAATCACCTAAACCCATCCTTTTTCTCTCTTCAAATCTTGGATGAAGCTCCAAACTCTAATTCAAGCTTATTCCTTGCTGGTTTACATGTTGAATAAGTAGAGAGGAATTGTAGTGATTTTATCGATATTTATAGGAATTTTGTTTAAACTTGATTTATTTAATTATGAGAGTCCTAATTCATCAACCTTTGAAAAATCGAATGCAACAGGCATTCCATTAATTAACGAACAAACACTTAAATCATTCATTTAAATATTCAGCCGTTAAAATTAGGGGTTGTTACATTCTCCCTTCCTTAAAAGAATTTCATCGCTTAAATTCCTATAAGCACAATAAAGTAATGGGACTAACCAAAGTTCCTGAGTCTAAAACTCAGAAAAATTCAAAAGTACTTCCCTTATGCTACTGGTGTTACGGAAACTCCCAAATCAAAACACATCTCACACGTAGGAAATACGCGATAAGCTGTATTATCTCATATTTCCCAAAAAATACATACCTCTTTTTCAGAAAGCTTCCCACCATTTAAATGCAGTTTAAACAAATAAGCATTTAAATAGCTATGTTTTAGCTCAAATATCTAATTGTACTATACAAAGAAGATTATGCACCCGCATTACAACACAACATTAAAACATATATAATTTTAACGTAGGAACTACATACATGATAAAAATTTGGTGAGTAAGCTCAAATAAGTTGGTATCGAAGTATATCATAGATTCTGAGTCATACCAAAATGCAATCGAATTGTATAGATCTCACCTCAACCCTTAAGATGACCATTGATGACATATGATCTATCCTAAATTGCTATTTCTATCTTTCTCTAAACATGCTATAACTTGTAACTATAACTATCATATAAGTAATCAAACACATAAAATAAACAATAACAAGCAACGATCAATCAATAAGCAATAATAAGCAACAAACAATGATCAAACAATAGCAAGCAACAATAAACAATAAGCAACCAACAAACAATAATTAGCAACAATAACTAACATAGAAACTATTAAACATACAAAACAAGAAACAAAATCAACAATGATCAAAATCAGTCACAAAAAATAGCAGCAAACAATATTGAACAACAACAAGCAACTATGAGTAACGGAAAACAACATCAAGCAATAACAATCAACAACGAAAATCAACAAACAATCGGCATATAAGTAATCATCAAGCAACACCTGCAATAATAAACATCAACAAATAATATACGCAAAAATAACTAGCACACAAAAAGAGTCTATGGCAACATGCACAGTAACCAACAATGGTCCAAGCATGCATGTCAAACCATAAACTCTCAAGAGCCTCTTCGACTTCCAAGATGGACACAATGCTTAAGTGGTATATCTTCTTTTGTGAATACAATGCAAGAAAACTAGTATACCTCCTGCTATGAAAAGGAAAACTTGTATGATATGTTGGATCACCGATCCTTAAAACTCTCGAATAAACCCAACAACTTAATTCTCAATTTTCCTTTTCCTTTCGAACATAACTCATTTTCTAAAGGAGAAAACTTTACTAATTAAATCATTATCAAATGATAATCTAAAAATGCTTGGGTTCGCTTAGGATAAAATTCACCATAGAACTGCACAATAAATAGGGATAATATACTAAGTGTACTATAACACTCGCCTAAACAAGTATCATATCGCCACTAAGAAGATTATCTGAATCTTCACAAAACTAGTCGAGAACTCCTTCCCCAGACTATCACAAGCAACCTTAACTATACTATACTATTTTTATAATAGATAAGGGTTATCCCAAAATAATATACTATACCTTATCTAATCCTTTGTTCGCTCGCTTGATTTCTTTGTTAAACTAGGATTGATCACCCGACTCCTCTCATCCGACTCTGATAAGATTCCTTAGCCTAACCATCGAAATTTCCTCCATGACTAGAGCCATGCTTCGAAAACCTCTCGGCCACTTCAAGAATCTGGCACAAGTGCTGGTCTTTAAGAATCGAGCAAAAAACTCTTGCCTAATTGGTGTAAATCATCTATAAACCCTACCTTGAACTAGTGATTAGGAATCAATACGTGAATGGATTAAGCCTTAGAAATACCTCTTCAGCACGTTAGGTTAACCCCACTGTCAAATGTTTACTAACACAAGGACAAACAATTTCTAACATGAATGAATCCATGCAAAATGCATATACGACATTCACTTGGTTTTTGCTCATTACTGGGCATCCATCGAACCCTAAATGGTTGCAAATTCAAGTCACACTTCATCGACCAACCCCACTCAACTTGAAAGCTTGTGCATCGAGTTTGGGTGGTAGTACTCTTGGTCGCTACACACCAGTCTCAATACTTACCATAGCTACATGTGTATTTCGTCTGCTCATACGATAGCTTGAATTAAGATACCATAGCAACTAGTGATAGAAATAAATCGGAGTTTAAAAGACAAGTGGTGTAAGCAATATCATACAGTAGAAAAGTACAAGTATGCTCTCTCGATGCATCCCCTTTGACTAGGTTGTTTTAACTCTACCAGGCCATGAGTGTTTAACCCGACTCCAATACTAAATGTAAAAGTCACCCTAAATGGTAACCTTGGCTATTGGTTTTATAGCCAGCCTCTTGACATCAAGGTCTATCTACCCAATAAAATACATCGTCGGGACATGTAGGGGTAGGAGATAAAACTTCGCAACGGTTCATAATGCGAAAACCCTTTATCATAATGCAACTACATACAACCAGCTCCAATACCAGATGTAATGAACCGTGATTCGTAAAACCCGAAAATCAACGTCGAATGGTAATGTCTGACTCTTGAATATCACAAAGAACAATTTGTTAAGGTCAAATTAAAAACAAACAATATACCAAGGCATAATGATGTAATCTTATAACGGAATGATAACATATAATATACTGAATATACATGAACGGAATAAAATGAACAATATATAAGAAACTGCCCCAAAGAAAGTAACTGATAAGTAGATATCACTATAGAAAATCAAAATAGAACATCTGATAAAAGTCCAATATACAAATAACATATCAATCATGTACTAGTACAATACCAAGTATGTACCCAAAGTATCATTTTCACCTCCAAAACTCAAGCTATGCTACTATGATAGCATATCCCAAAACACCTGGCTCCCAAACCACTCAATTGAGTACCTGAGAGTTGTCATAACATAAACAAACTAACAAAAACTGCAGGTCAAACATAAAACCTGGTGTGAGGGAACTATTTCAAAATACTGTATATCAAAAATATATACATATAAAAGCAGAAGCTACTAAGGCACATCCTATCCTCTCCACGAATGTGGCTTGGAAGTAATCTGGACATCCCATAAATAAATGAAGTAAACTCATCGCAAAAGTAAGAAATCATATCATAACCCGCTCTTCTGCTGTAATCAACATAACTAATATAATGTGACTGATACGTAATAGTATACCATGATAAGGTAACCCATTATCACATGTAGAGACTATATAAATATCACAATACAAGTATATCTTTGATTACATTACAAGTATATCTTTGGTTACATTAAATATACCTTAGACCCTAAGCCGCATCCTCGGTGATAGATCTTATGTAGATCTCATCGCACCACTCAATGAGCTTTGGTGATATATGACCTACTCCATGCATCTATGACCTTAGTCCGCATTAGAAATCAATCTATAATTCAAATTACCGTGATCCAATGGTTCCTGTTGAGGGTTCAAAATAAATAAAGCCGGTACCTAAATTTACCTTAAACCTCAAGCCGCATGCTCAATGATGGGTCTTATATAGATCTTACTGTAATCCTTCAATGAGCTTTGGTGACATATGACCTTCTCTATTTACTTAAAACCTACATTGATCTCACCGTACTCCCTCAATGAGCTTAGGTGATATATGATCTATTCGTAGATGATAGTCATCATCTCCCCCTCAGCCGTCATGGGTCTCTTAACAAATTCGCATACGTATCTATTAAAGAGAGTGATGGGTGTAACCTATATAATATGCCACCATGCCCACAAAGGGACATCGATGCCATAAATATATGTGTGTATATATATATAAGATATAACACACACACACACACACACATATATATATTTATGATATAACACCATGTAATCAAATAAGCCTATCATAAATAAAGGTTGACATCCCATTATTGTCTATATATATGGATGGCATCTGCTGTAAGACCAATATTATGTGAGGTCATTAATACAAGGCCAATACGATGTATGATCACCGATATAAGAGCAATACAGGGTACGGTTACAAAAATGAGATCGATACCATTCATCAAACATATCTAAAACCAAGAGGTACAAACTAACTTCGGTCAATCGTACACCCTCACAATATGTGACCGTACAACTAATAATTGCACCGAAATTATATCTGATCATTATTGATCATACATCTATCACTATATTGCATTTGAATCCTGAGCTTCACCTTGCATTCCACTTTCTCAAGTAGACTAAAGTATCCCCGAAGTTGTGCCAGAGCTTCACACAAACTACATCCGGAACCGAGGAAGAAACTCCATCGATCTACACAGTGCTTAGGCTTATTGCCCAGATTTACACCTTCATCGGTCTAGTAGGACTGATGGACCTATGGCAAGCTGCACCAGACAATAAGCCTGGGCAGCGAGCATTCGAGCTCTACCATCCATTTTTTCATGCACGGTTTCCTCCCCCGCTTTTCCTGATGCATTGCCTAACTCTTTTAGCCTGCTTCCACCACATTGAACCTCTTCCAAAGTCTATTGGTTGATATTTTGGAAGTGGTTTCTTATGTATTCAAAAATCAACATCAATATGAAAAACCACTCCTTTATGCGTAGAGTTCCACGGGACAATTTCTAGCAACCTTGTCTCCTCTAACACGCTAAAATGAACTCAATCGACCTTCTCACGTCTCGTGTTGCTCACATGTTTGTTGATGCACCTATTTGTGACACGCATATGCACACACATACATGCAAACACACTTTCACTACACAAATCATGTTTCGAGCTTCATTGGAGTGATTGCTTGACTCGTTATTCTCTCACGTGGCTTAGCGCACCCAATAGTCGTTATGGCTACACGAGATCTCACATTGCATGCGCATATATACGTATGGATATTTCCATATTCATATACAATTATTCGCTCAAATAAACAATCTTTATCAACAGTCCAAACCATTTAATAATTCTAATTACAATACATGAATTGTATTAATTATTATATAACTTTAAATACATGTATATACATACTTACCCATATTCATATATATGTATATATATATATATATCTACGTATATCTAAATATATATTTCAATTATTACTTAAATCAAAAATTACTTTTATTTACTAAATATTTTCAGCAAAAGTCCTATATCCATTTGTACTATTTTATAAAACCATTCAATTATGTTATAAAATACAAAACAAGCTTATAAATCATTTTTAAGCTTTTATAATACTTAATTTCTTCATTAAAATTAAGCATTCATCTTATAATTATTTTATAAAATCTTTAAACCATTTTATAAAATATTTCCTTCTTACTATTTTATAAAATTTCAAAATTTTATAAAAGACCTCTTTTATATTATATTATAAAATCTCCTACTTTTTTAAAATATCACTTTATATTATTTTATAAAATCTCATTCCGTTCTATAAAATATATCGTTTATACCATTTTATAAAAATCTCATACTATTTTATAAAATATACCTTTATTATTTTATAAAATATCATTCTATTTTATAAAATATATCATCATTATTATTTTATAAAATCTCATTTTATTTTATATCACTTATAAAATTATTTCTTTACTTAAATAATATTTATAAGTACTAATTAAGCTCTGTTAAGCCTCCAATCATTTTAATAATAAGTGTAGAGCTCATAACTTTCTTAATTAGCTTATTACTTCATTTTATACAATATTCCATTATATTATAAAATCATTTCTTCTCTTAAATAATATTTATAAATACTAAATAAGCTTCGTTAGGCCCCTAATCACTTTAATAATAGGCGGTGCTCCTAACCCGCTTAATTAGCTACTAACTTTTCTAAAATCAATTCAAATGGTTTAACCAATGCTTTCTAAAGACATGTACATCATTATATTACTTATTTAATCACAAATCAAAAAATAACATCACAGATAATCATCCAATTAAACTCCAAACCCATCTCTAATCTTACTAACTTTTCCAAACATTATGATTAAGGGTTCAAACAAATAATTAGCTAATATAATTATGATTACAACATGAACATAAGCCTAAATCAATTTAAACATTCTCTAAATCACATCATATAACTTCATAATCATTACTAAACAAATAAATGTAGTATAACATGTAAATAAGATAGGAAAATTATTCCACTCACCTTATTTTTCCCTAAATCAAACACTAAATCATCTGAATCCATCCTTTTGCTCTCTTGAAATCTTGGATGAAGCTCCAAACTCTGATTCAAGCTTATTTCTCTATGGGTTATGTGAGCAATAAGTAAAGAGAAATTATAGTGATTTAATTGATATTTATAGGAATTTACTTAAGCTTGATTTACTAGCTTATGACTTAAGGGATTAAGGAATAATTAGAAAAGGATTAAAAGAAGGAGGAAAAGTAACATGAAATGAGAATGAAATCAAAGTTATGTAGGGATTAGCCAACTTATAGGCAAGCTAATGGGCCTTAGCCCAAATTCATTTCTTTATCAAGAAATCACTATTCACTCTGAAAACTTATCAACTCCAAATGAAGCTAGCTTATACTCATTTTTCTTGTGATGGAATTGCGATCTCAAGGATGGGTGTCTCGAGTCCCAATTAATACATCCAAGGAATGACACTTAATACATCCTCAGTATTCACGTACCATTGACCAATCATTCGGAAGATAAGTTGTCTTGGGGTAAAATAAATAAAAGAATAGAAAAAAAAACTCGCAACGAAATGGTTACATATAATACAAAATGATATGTATAAAAGGTTACTCTTTACATAGAGTTATCAGAGCTATACAAAAGTACTACACCTAACAGATTGGAAGTTATACATTCAGACTTCACATTTTCAAGATACCAAATATACCAACCTAATCATACAACGAAAATAAATAACTAGATAACTAAGGAGCCGCCTGCTCGATCACCATCTTCAAAGAGTTCCAAAGAAAACCTGCTAGTCTCGGACTACTCAAGTAATTGAGTACCCGAGAATTCAGGGAAAATAAACAACTCGGTTCAGACAATATGTTTGGTATGAGTAAAACTCTGAAACAAAAGAGTATTTAACAATAATATGCGGGACCACACTGCTAACGCGAAATGAATTTTCTTCCTCATAAGCAATAGCCACTAAGAATGGAAAAGAATAACAGGAAACAAATCCAAACATTGAAAAAATGAAAATAATTTGAATAAAATCCAAACTAGACAGAATGGATAAAATAAGATAATAATCTAAAAGAATGGACAAAACCTATAATTAAATATCGTGAAGAGTGGTTGACTCTTCCTGTTGTAATTATAGAAAAACAATTCGAACGTTTGAATCAAATAAGGAAAGGAAAATTTTCCAACAAGTGACTAGGAAGGTACACCCCCCCTTAAATTATACCTCTAGTAATATACTTCTAAGAAGCTCATCTACTCTATAACACTTCTCGAACAATACCAATATAGACTCTGCAATTCCTTACCGAGTATCCGAATATTTCCACGTCTAAGTGTACAACTGAATCCAAACTAGATAAGACGTGAAAATACCCTTTTGATGGAAGCAACCCACCATAGCTTAGCTTCCCTTCATGTTTTGGATTTAGTCATTTCTGACAAAGGGCAACAAATATCAACGGAGCAACAAATCATCTTAGAATGACGATAATAAAGAAGTGAGTAACCAATAGCTAGGAAACCAACTATCGAGGATATAAGATGATTGTATATGGAAATTAAGTCTTGCACACTTATCGCCATTCATCGAATTCAAACTTGTACTATTTCCTGATTAACATTAATACCAAACAAGTCAAGGTAGTGTTACCTCAAAGTCATGTCTTCCGACTATTCTTAACTTTCGAAAAAGAAGAAAATCTACTTCTTGGATGTTTAGTGTTAAGTATACAAATAAATCGTTTCCATATAAGTGATATCGCTTTATGGGAATTAATTCATTTCCATAAACAAATCAAACTTTTACTTTTAAACCGAACTTGTGCTTGCACTTCACAATACAAGTATTAGCTTTAACACTTTGTTAAAGGAGTTCACCAACTTTAAACATCATTATAAAAAGGATTTAATAACTTAACCACACCCTTATTATATTGATTAATTAACTTTAAAAGTCCATTAATTCAGTTGATGAATTTACTTCAATATCCTTTGATCCAAAAGAAGTTAATCACTTTTACACTCCATTAATTTAATTAAAAATTAATTATAATTAAATAAAAAATAAACTATTGTCATTAATTAAAATGAATAACAAAGTCAAACCATCCTTGTTACTTTGATAAATTCACTTTAAAACTTCATTGATTAAGTTGATAAATTAACTTCAAATGCCTTTAATCAAAAAGGGTAAATCACGTTTAAAACATCATTAATTCAATTAATTAGTAATATTTAAATATTATTAATTAAATTCATTAATAAATAATTAGATATCATTATTTAAAATGATTAACAACTTCAAAACATTAATAAAGGAAAGATTACTTAAAATTAAAACAAATATATTTACTTCAAAAAATCATTAACTAAAAATATTAATTAATTTAAAAACATCACTAGAAAATTGATTGATTAACTTTAATCCATCATTATCAATGGATTAATTAGCCTAAACATCATTAAATAAAACGATTAATTAATTTCAAAACATCATTAACCAAGTAATTAGTTAATTTTATAATACATCGTTAATAAGTTAACCCTAATCCTTACTAATTAAATAATTAAATTAGTTAATCATTATTAAAATAATTAATTAAATTTGAAATCGTTATTATTTCAAAAACTTACTTAACTTGTAAAACTAATCCAAGCATGAAAATGAAACCAAACGGTTTCGATAAGAAGTAATTTTCTGAAAATGCCGATATAACGACCATCGCTATAGGGACAATTCGGTAAACAAGTTTATGTCGTTAGTAATTCAATTAAGCATCACATAACAAGGATATGAGTATATATACATGGTTTATTTACAATAGTACAACATATATCCTACATTTTCTAACAATATAATTAACTTTAGCCACTAACTTTTCATATCAGTCATTACATGCAAACTAACTTCCAAATGCGACAACTTTTGCAGCATGAACCAAACCAACTACCAAACCATCACTATAAAGATACAACAAGCATTTATAGGTCAATAATATGAGCATTAAAATAGTTTAAAACTTTGGTTATAAGGGTAGACATTTACTAACCGAATACTAACTTCACTGAATTTGCACTAACTTATCGAACAATGCTAGAACTAAGCTTTGCTATGCAAATGACTTGACTTAGTGGGCCTTAGAGGTTCTTTAGGGCTCAGCCTAGAGGTTATAGGGCATGAACATGATGAAAAATTGAGAGTTATGGGTGTTGTTTTGAATGTAAAGTGAAGTGGAACGGTTTTAAATTAGTTTCAGGAATATAGAAACTAGTTTTAAGGTGGATGGACTAACTTTTTGACTTAGGAATAAAGGGCTTAGGGGTTCTCTAAATCTAAGCTCTGATAACATCTGTGACGACCCACCTTTCTTAACCCTGGGAATGACACTTAATACAATTTTGGTATTTATGTGCCATTGCCCAAAGAGTCCGAAAGATAAGTTGTCTTGGGGGTAAATAAATAACAGAAAGAATAGAATAGAAAAAAAAAACTTATAATGGAATAGTTGCATATAATACAAAATGATATAGTACAAAATGTTACTTCTTACACGAAGCTATCAGAGTTTTACAAAAGTACTACACCTAACGAATTGGCAGTTATACATTCTAACTTTACATTTTTCAAATACTAAATATACCAACTTAATCATACAACGGAATAAATAACTAGATAACTAAAGAGCCACCTACTCGATCATTGTCTTCAAAGAGCTCTAAAGATAAACTTGTTAATCTTGGACTATTCAAATGTAATTGAGTACCCCAGAGTTTAGGGAAAATAAACAACTCGAGTCAGACAATATGTCTAGTATGCGTAAAACTCTAAAACAAAAGGGAATGTATTTAACAATAATACGTAGGACCACTCCGCTAACGCGGAACATGTTTTCTCCCACATAAACAGCAACCAAACATAAGAATGGAAAAGAACAATAAGAAATAAATCCAAACACAGAAGATGGGCAAAAATAGTATAAAGATCCAGACTTGAAAGAATGAAAATAGTCTGAATAAAACCCAAACTGGACAGAATGGATAAAACAAGATAATAGTCCAAACTTGATAGAATGGACAAAACCTATAATTAAACATCGTGAAGAGTGGTTGATTCTTTCCATTGCAATTACAAAAAAGCAATTTGAAGGTTCGAATCAAACAAGAAAAGGAAAATTTCCAACAAATGACTATGAAGGTTCATCCCCCTTGAAGTATACCTCTAGTAATATACTTCTGAGAAGCTCATTTACTATGTGACACTTCTCGGACAATACCAAGCCGGACCCCATCAATCCTTACGAGTATTCGACTATTTCAACATCTAAGTGCACAACCGAATCCAAACTAGATGAGATATGAATATACCCTTTTGATAGGAGCAACCCCACATAGCTTGGCTTCCTCTCGTGCTTTGGATTTAGTCATTTCCGACGAAGGATAACAAAGCTCAACGTCGTCTTAGAATGATGATGATAAAGAAGTCTAAGGTAATCGATAGCTAGAAACAAACTATCAAGGACATAAAATGATCGTATATGAAAATTAAGTCTTGTATACTTATTACTACTCATCGAATTCGAACTTGAACAATTTCTTGGTTAACAATAAGTCTTGACAAATCAAGGTAGTGTTACATCAATGTCATGTCTCACAACTATTCTTAACTATCAAAATTGAAGCAAGTCTACTTCTTCAACGTTTAGTTCTAAGTACACAAATAAATCATTTTCATATAAATGATATCGCTTCATGGGAATTAATTAATTTCTATAAAAGAATCAAACTTTTACTTTTAAAATCGAACTCGTGCTTAGGCTTCATAACACAAATATTGGCTTCAAAACACTTTGTTAAGGAGTTCACTAACTTTATACGTCATTATAAGAAGGATTTAATAACTTAAACATACCCTTATTATATTGATTAATTAACTTTAAAAGTTCATTAATTCAGTTGATGTATTTACTTTAATAACCTTTGATCCAAAAGAAGTTAATCACTTTTAAACACCATTAGTTTAGTTAAAAATTAATTATAATTAATTAAATTAGATAAATAATTTATTATCAATAATTAAAATGAATAATAAAGTCAAATAATCCTTGTTACTTTGACAATTTCACTTTGAAACTACATTGATAAAGTTGATAAATTAACTTCAAATGCCTTTAATTAAAAAGGGTAAATCACTTTTAAAACAATATTAATTCAATTAATTAGTAATATTCAAATATAATTAATTAAATTGATTAATAAATAATTAAATATCATTTAAAATGATCAACAACTTTAAAATATTATTATAGGAAAGATTACGTAATGTTAAAACAAATAAATTTACTCTAAAAAATCATTAATTAAAAAGATTAATTAATTTAAAAACATCACTAGAAAGTTGATTAATGAACTTTAATCCATTATTATCAAAGGATCAATTAGCCTTAAACATAATAAAATAAAATGATTAATCAATTTTAAAAGATCATTAATAGGTAATTAGTTAATTTAAAAACATATGGTTAATAAGTTAATTAGTTAACCCCAATCCTTATCAATTAAGTAACAAATTAAATTATTTAATCATTACTAAAATAATTAATTAAATTAGAAATCATTATTATTTCAAAAACTTACTTAACTTGTAAAACTAATCCAAGTATGAAAATGAAACCAAACGGTTTCGATAAGAAGTGATTTTCCGAAAGTGCCGATACAATGATTATCGCTATAAGGGAAGTTCGGTAAACAAGTTTATATCATTAACAATTAAACCAAACATCACATAGCAAGGATATGAGCATATATACTTGGTTTTTTTACATATTTCAACATTTTCTAACAATATAATTAACTTTAGCCACTAACTTTTCATATCGCTTACTACATGCAAACAACTTCAAATGTGAAAACTTTTTACAACACGAACCAAACCAACTATCAAACTATCACCACACATATACAAAAAGAATTCATAAGTCAATAATATGAGCATTAAAATATTTTAAAAACTTTGGTTATAAGGTTAGATTTTTACTCATCGAAACACTTACTAACTTTACTGAATTTGCACTAATTTCTCAAACAACACTAGAACTTGGCTTTTCTATGCAAATGACTTGACTTAGTAGGCCTTGGAGGTGCTTTAGGGCTTGGCCTAGAGGCTATATGGCATGTCCATGATGAAAAATGAGGAGTTATGGGTGTTGTTTTGAATGTAAAGTGAAGTGGAATGGTTTTAACTTGGTTTTAGGAATATACTAGTTTTAAAGTGGATGAACTAAAATTTTGACTTAGGAATTTTCCTAAGAAGCCATGAACGTTCATATATGAATAGATCTTAAAGTATGAAAATGTGGGGAGTGGATGGATATAAATAGGCGTGAAACGCATTAATGACTAAACTAGCTTTGCCTCTTCTCCACCACTCACACGATGCCACGTGTCCCCCTCCCTCTCTTATACATGTTACCTAGGGTCCACACCCATGATTGAACATTCCTTGCTCCATAATGTGCACTAAGGTATGTTTTTGAGGTACAGTGATGCATGAAAGCTTATTTCATATTTTATTATTCCTTTCCTTTTAAACATAATGTGTCACATCATGTTTATAGTTAAAGTAAGCATGGTTTATCGCTATTAATACCTTAATTAACTTCCATATGACATGTATATGTGTGCGCATGTTGATACAAATGTGCACGACATTTCCAACGGCTTTCCAATACCGGAAAGTCGAAATTTCGAAAAACATTTTTCGGTCACATTTTCTATTTTTATTTGAACTAATCATTTTAGAAAACATACGTTAAAAATGATTTAACATCGTTAATTATTACTTAAAAGATGTTTATTTGGTTATTAAAATCCATTATTTAAATATTAAAAATGATTTAAATATTTAAATACTATGTGATTAATTTATGGGTCGTTACATCATCCGTCTTTGACAAATCGTATATAATAGACGTTCGATTGTTTAACGATTAAATACCTAAATAATAATTTAAATATTCAATCGTTAAAATTGCGGTTTGTTACATAGAGTCTATGAGATATTTGTTTCTTCAAATCAAGAAAAGAAGATACAAAAATTCCAAAAAGAAGTTCTAGCACCAAACATAGGAAAAACATTCAAACCGGTATAATCGTCGTGTCTTCTTACGAATATGCACTTTCTACTTTATTTATTAGATACACATACACACATAATTGTTCATAGCACTACCTGCTTAGCGAAATTAATTATAAAGTAGATATATTTGACTGTGGTTGATCCATATTCTTTAATTATCTTATGTCCACTTCATTGTTACATTGTCTTCATAAAATATTATTGGTATTATTTTTGGAGTTTGGAACCTTGTTTTTTAGAATGCACTTCCAACAATACATTATGTGACGACTAGGCTTGATATAAAGTAAATTATAACTACTACATTTAAAAGTGCCTCTTTTTTGATAGAAAGGATGTATGATACGAAGATCATACAGTCATACTATATGTGCGTGTGTGTAAGAAAAGGTATAGAGATTTCATACCCATCGACCTGTGACACGGAGTAAATGCTAACATGCTTGGCAGTATATAAAATACTAGTAGTAAGCATACCGTACCGAATGGCACAAATAAAGTGTAGCAACACAACAAATATGCATGGAAATACCAAAAACTAAAAAAACCTTCTCGAATAAGGAAAACTAAACCTAGCACAGTGTTTGTACCAACCAATAATCTATGGGCATAAACCAAGGGAATGAGGCAAGAAGTTAAACTTTCTGTCTTAATCTTTAGCTTCCAATATTTCCTCGTTGTTAGCTCTGCACTTCCTGTCGTTGCATAGGACTAGCTCATTATCCATAAGTCTAAAATTCTCGTTCATCTTTTTCATCGTCTGAAATCCATTTTGAAAAATATCTTCCACGAAATATGGTAGCAAAGACCACTTTTCAATTGTATATAGGTCCCAGCAGCTTTCTAAGACCATAGTGGGATTCTTTCGGAGAGCTTTTCAGCTAGCTCTATAGCTAACCACTCAGCACTAGGAGGGTCAAAGTGAATGACATTGAGAAGACACTTGTTGATAGAAGTAATATGAGAGTCAATGGCAGGAGGCATAGAAGGGGACCTCGGGGCATGATGTGCACGTAATTGTGCATATATTTACATCCATATTTTATCTCTTTTTTTTTAAATCATCATCATATTTGGGCATTTTAACATGTTTAAAACCAAAATTCAATTATTTCCAAACCATCATATTTTCATCATCATTCAGGGGCAAAACGGTCATTTTTGTGCATGTGTCAATGTAAGAATTTTTACTTGGACATTTTTTGATTATTTTTATAGGAATTTGGATGCATATGGAAGAGGCTTATATGAAGATACATGCATGCACAAGGAAATACAAAGGAATGAAGAGGAAATAATTCAAGTTCAAGATCATGGAGGACCCCACCCACTTACCTAACTTCCAATTAGAAGCTAAGCACATGCTAAAAGGACTTAAAGCTTCATGTACACATTAAGTGGGGATTAGTGAATGTTAATGATTACTTGGAGGCTACACCACCTCAAGGGTATTTTGGGAAGCTCCCTAAAAAGAGAATTAGGGTTTTATACATGTATAAATAGCCCTCTTATGTACATGAAGATCATCATCTACTCTTTCATTTTACTTAGGAAATTAAGAAATCAAAGTGTAAGCTCAATGTTCTATGAAATAAAAATGGCTTCCAAGCCTCTTTCTTCTCTCTTTTCTACATGTTTTTCTTTGTTTTATTGTTAATGTTTATTTATATGCTCTCTTTCTCTTTATGTTCATAGCTTAGATTTACATTTATGCAAGTAGTTAGTAGCTAATCTCTTTTGCTTTCTTTGCTTATTTTCTATTTTCTTTTCTTTAATGTTGAAACTTACTTGTGATGCTTCAATGCCACAAATGAGTAGCTAAACCCCTTCAATTTAGGGGTGATGAAGCTCTCTAACTTTGTGTAATTCCAACATTTTTTATGATTTATGATCTCTTTGTTTATGCTTCATGAATGTGAATTTTGATGTAAGTTTATACAAGTGGGTTTGATAGCTTATATTGCTTATGCAAATGAGCTATTCTTACTCAACATAAACACAATTTACATCAACATTTGCTAATTAATTTTTGATTATGAAATGAAAGTAAAAATGAAATTTGATGATCTATGTTACTAGTTACAATAGTAAATAGATCATACTTAAAATAGTTTTTGCTTTGGCTTCTTTTTCATGAGAATTGTAAGTGGTATAATTGTTGTATTATAGTTTGATGGTTTGAGTTATGTTAACTAATAACATAAACAAAACATACTTATGATAAATGCAATGATTATTTCACTTAATATCAAAGTTAGAGATCATAAATTATGTGTTTGTTGATTTACAAAAATTTGAGAGTGGATTTGCCTCTAAATTGTTCTTTAGTCTAATAATTTTTGAACCGCATTTTCTAGTGTTAGCCTCATTTTATTTCTAGTTAACAAATCCTCTTCGACTTTGGTATAATTTGATTGAATAGATTTTTTTTTAAATCATCAATTCCCTGCGGATCGACCCGTATTCGCCACGTACTTCAAGTGTACGCCGTGCGCTTGCGGTTATATTTTAATTTGAAATTCGTTCGACGGTTTTCTAAACCGATAGAATTTCCGTCGACGAACAAGTTTTTGGCGCCGTTGTCGGGGAATTGTTTTGATTTTAAATTTCTATTCTTCGAATTATTATTGTTTGATTTTTGTGTGTATTTTTATTTTGTGTGTGTTTGCATTTAAAAAATAATAATTGTGTTTGTGTGATTTTTATTTTTGTTTGTGTGCTTGTTGTTGTTTATTTGCATTTGCTCTTCTAGTAACAAAAAAAAATCACAATTACAAAACAAAAAACAAAAATATTTTATTTCCATTTCGTTTACACTGCACTTTTCATTTTACAACTGACATAAAAAAAACCACACTATTACATTGCACTGTCTTCTCCTCTCTGTTGCATTTCTTTATTCTCTGATTTCTGTTTGCAGTGCACAACTCCTATAACCCCTCTGCCTGCACGGTTCATCTCTGCCAATTCATTCCAGCTCACCTGAACTTGCAATCGGTATCAGACAGACTCCATCCTTTTTACCCCAAAAGCTACTCACTGGCCATCACTCATAATTGCTCCTCTGCTGTCAATAGTAGTGCACACACTTCTCTTCCAAACCAGCAGTTCAACCCCTCTCACAATCTCTCTGTTACTCTCTGTTGCATTGTGCACATCATCCCAGTGCACCAAGCACAATATTCAACTGCCTTCCTCTTCCCAAACTCCTCCTCAATTTATTCATCCCAAACGCGTACATACATCAGTTACTTCACTCTCCCGAGCATTCACCACCCATACATCCCAAAACCAAAGACACAATCGCCTCTCCAACTTCTGGCAACTCCCCCTCACGACATCTCAAGACTTCAAACAATACCATCAGATAACCACAAACAACTAACCGCAATACAACATCTACATCAATAATTCCACCACAACAGTTGCAACCACCAATCATCCCATCACTTACACATCATTTGCTCTGTAATCACGTCAGACATTGATTTCATTTTTGTTTTTTGAGAATTTCGACTTAATTTTTGTAACGAGCGATAGATTTTTGCTTAGGAATTGAATTTTTTTCCCTTCAGTTCGAGTTGATTCGATTTGTTTGGTTTTGGCGACGATAAAAGTTGGGACAGTTTTCTTCTGGGCCGGGTTTAAGTTAGTTGTCAAAGCAGAAAATTACAAGGAATTGCTTGCCAAAAGGAAAAATAATTGCTTTGCTTTGCTAAAATCGCCGCTAAAAAAAAAATTTGCTAATAATCTGCACGCTCTGGTATTGTGCTTTCATCTCTAGTGCATTGTTGGTTGCTTGCATTTGCATTTATATATAAAAAAAAATTCAAAAAAAAAATCCAAAAACAAAAAACAAACTTCATTTTAGTTGCATTGTAATTTCACGTTTAATTTCTGCTTTGCATTCATCTCATCTTGTTTTTCTTTTCTAAGGGCAATACCCCAATTCACATAAGGTGAGGGATTTCATCACCCTTTCCTTAGCCCACAAACGCACTTCATCGTAAAATTTGACTAATAATAAAGGTTAGACGTTGGACATAAGGGTGTCACGAGCTCACTTAGGGCTTAATTGTATCTTCACAATTGTTTTATTTGAACGATTTTATTTCTTGGTGTCTAGGCTACGGCAGAGTAATAACCAGTTATAAAAATTACGGTGATACGTAAATATTATACTGGTTGTTCCTCTGAAGGTACTTAAACCTTCGGCTACATTGCTACGGTGATTCGTGGTGCACCGATAACTCCTGTCTGTTACCTGGCTGAGAAATATTTTTGTTGATTTAAAACAAAGTGTGATTATACAATTTTGGGTTAGGAGCTACTAAGGACAGAAAATTGTAATTAAGTCCTTTGCATTCATTTAGTTGCATTAGTTCATGCATATTTAAAAAAAAATTAAAAATTCCAAAATTCAAAAAGGAAAAAAAAAATTGTAAATTTTTACTTGATTTTTCATTCAAAAAAAATCCTTTTCTTTCTTCCTTTGAAAATATTCGAAAAACCAAAAAAAAAATATATAATCTTTTCAAAAAAAGAAAAAAAATCAGTTTCCATTTTCTTCAAAAAAAAAAAATCTTTTTGGTAAATATTTGAAAATTCAAAAAACAAAAAAAAAATACAAAACCAAAAACATATAAAAAAAATTTGAAAAACCAAAAACAAAATAAAAATTAAACTTTTCTTTTGAAAATAAATCCCACTTGTTAAATAGTTTTCTTCCTTGTAAAAAAAAAAACATTTTCAAATCTTCTTTCATTCTCCAAACTCGTTTCTAATTTCTTTCTCCTCTCGACTTTCACTTGTGCATGAGTACTTGGACTCGTGACACAACAACGAATACTTGGATTCGTGACCCTTCTACAAACCGTTTAACTCGAACAGACAATCCTCCCGAAATGGCAAACGAAAACGCCCCTCGAACTCTTATGGATAGAATCTTTCCCGATAGAGTTTCTATTCCATCTTGCATCACATTACCCGCCCCTACGGGTAACCATTTCGAAATCCATTCGAACCATATTGCCACGCTTCCAAAATTTGGCAATTTCGAACACGATGACCCATACATCTTTTTGACTAAATTCGAACAAGTTTGCGCAACCATTAAACTTCAACAACTTTCTGATGACGGAATCAAACTTCGATTAATCCCATTTGCTCTTACGGATTACGCTGAAAAATGGTTGTACAGCTTACCTTCGAACCCAATTAAAACGTGGGAAGAATTTGTAAAAGCTTTCTTAAAAAAGTTCTACCCCTTAGAAAAAACAAGTAGAATTCGAAACGAAATTGTAAATTTTCATCAATTCAAGGGTGAACCATTTGAAAAATATTTTGAAAGATTCAAAGAGCTTTTGATAAAATGTCCACACCATAACTTTGAAAAATGGACGATTTGCCAAATCTTATATGATGGACTCGAAAACAGCTCACGAACCCTGCTCGAATCAATGTGCCAGGGCAATTTTCTTGCCCAACATCATGACGATGCTTGGCAATTTCTTGAAAACCTCGCTGAAAAGTTGTCCCAATGGGAACGCTCGAACGAAAAATCAATCTACTCACGATCGAGTGCACACTCGACGGGATCTTCTTTTGCTTTGGAAGCTAAGATCGACGCAATGATTAAAAAATTCGATAACGTTTTCTCATCGAATCAAACGAACCAAGCTTCCCAACCAATGTGTTATAAATGCAACGATCCTAATCATATAGCCGATCAGTGTCCCAATTCCGTCGAACAAATCAATGCTTTCAATAAAACCAAAAACGACCCGTTTTCTCCAACGTACAACCCTGGATAGAGAAATCATCCGAATTTTGCGTGGAACCAAAACAATCCCAACACGAATACGATTCGTCCCAATTTTCAAGCATTTCCGAATAATGCTTCGAATCCTTCCTTTCAGCCCAATAATTTTCAACCAAACTTTGCGGGCCCGTCTCATAATCAACCGCAACAACCAAATTTTCCACCAAATTCTACTCATCCTCCACAAGACGATAAACGTTTAACTTTGCTTGAGAAAACTCTTGAAACGTTGGCTAAGGCAACTACTCAAAGCCTTCAATCAAACAGCAATTTGCAAAATTTATTGACTTCATATATGCAAAACACAAACCAATCGATTGCGAAACTCGAAATGCAAATGAGTCAATTAGCCACATCTGTAAGTGAACGTGAACGAGGAACATTCCCAAGCCAGCCCCTTCCAAATCCCAAAAATCAAAACGCAAATTCAAATCAAGCCCATGTTGTTCAAGATAGCAATGTCACCCAGTTGAATGCTATCACAACTCTCCGTTCTGGTAAACAAATCGATAATCAAGTCGTTAATCCAAATGATTCACTGGGAACTTTTCTCGATACTTCTAAAACAACGAACGACTAAGAACAGAACGTGGAGCCAAACGTCGAATCGAACGACAATCAAAATTCTTCTTCTTCTACTCGAGTAGACCCGCCTACCGAGTATCATGTTCCATTTCCACATCGTCTTCGACCAAAGAAACACTCGGACCAAATGGAAAAGATGTTGGAAATTTTTAAACAAGTCAAAGTTAACATTCCTATTCTTGACATCGTTCAGCAAGTCCCCACTTACGCGAAATTTCTTAAGGACTTCTGTACCCAAAAGCGACACACTCAAGTGCCCAAAAAAGTCTTCTTAGCCGCTAGTTTGAGTGAAGTCTTGTCCCAATCCATACCCGTTAAATACAAAGATCCTGGCTGCCCTACGATTTCGTGTACAATTGGAGAAAAGACGATTAACAAATGTTTAATAGACTTAGGCGCGAGTGTCAACTTGATTCCATACTCCGTGTACGAACAATTAGGCTTAGGTGAGCTCAAACCCACGAAAGTTACGCTTCAATTTGCCGATCATTCCATTAAGAAGCCCGTGGGAGAAATCGAAGACGTGCTCATTCGAGTAGGGCAATTCATATTCCCCGTTGATTTTGTCGTTCTCGAAACACAACCTGTGACAAACCCTATAAGTCAAATCCCATTGATTTTAGGCCGACCATTCTTAGCCACCTCAAACGCCTTAATCAATTGTCGTAACGGTTCGATGAAAATCTCTTTTGGAAACATGACTTTGGACCTTACCATTTTCAATCTTGAAAGCCACTCGAACGAACTTCGTGACCAAACATTAGAAGTTAGTGCCATTCATGAAAACTTTGAAAACGAAACATTTGATCTTAATGATGAACGCGAGGCCGAGTACGAAAAATTGTTTCATGAAGTCCCCAACGAGATCGAACACACTCTTCCCTTTGAATCGCTTCAAGTTGAGTCCGAATCTCAACCCAATTCTGCAATCGAAAAACTCCCGAAATTGGACCTCAAACCACTTCCCGCTCACCTTAAGTATGCATACTTAGGTGAAAACGAAACTTGTCCTGTCATCATTTCTAACAATCTTTCTCTTGACCAAGAAGCTTCTCTTCTCTCTATTCTTTTGAAAAATAGAGAAGCAATTGGGTGGTCCATTACTGATATTAAGGGAATTAGCCCTGCTATTGTCCAACATCGCATTCATTTGATTGATGAAGCCAAACCCGCTCGTGATGCACAACGGAGGCTTAACCCAAAAATGAAAGATGTGGTTCGTGACGAAATTCTTAAGCTCCTCGATAACGGTATCATATACCCCATCTCCGATAGCCCATGGGTTAGCCCAATTCATGTCGTGCCTAAAAAGTTCGGACTTATTGTTATAAAAAACGACGCTAATGAACTTATTCCAACTCGTACTCAAACGGGTTGGCGTGTTTGCATTGACTATCGAAAACTAAATGCCGCAACACGTAAGGATCATTTTCCTCTTCCATTTATCGACCAAATGCTCGAACGTTTAGCCGGTCACGAATTCTATTGCTTTCTTGATGGTTATTCCGGCTATAACCAAATTCTAATCGCTCCCGAAGATCAGGAGAAAACGACTTTCACGTGTCCATTCGGTACCTTCGCTTATCGACGTATGCCATTCGGACTTTGTAACGCTCCTGCGACTTTCCAACGATGCATGGTTGGAATCTTTTCTGACATGATTGAGTGCTTTCTAGAAGTCTTTATGGATGATTTCTCTATCTTCGGCGATTCTTTTTCTCAATGTTTACATCACCTCGAGTTGGTTTTGAATCGATGTAAAGAAAAACACTTGACTTTGAATTGGGAAAAATGCCACTTTATGGTCAAACAAGGCATTGTCCTTGAACATATCATCTCAAACAAAGGCATTGAGGTAGACAAAGCGAAAATCGATGTCATTGCAAATCTACCCATTCCCAAATCTGTTAAGGACGTTCGATCATTTTTTAGGACACGTTGGCTTTTATCGACGCTTTGTGAAAGACTTTAGCAAAATCGCCGTCCTTTGACGACCCTTCTTGGAAAAGACGTTCCTTTCGATTTTAACTCTGATTGTATCTCTTCTTTTGAACGTCTTAAGAGCGAACTCATTTCTGCCCCAGTCATTTGCGCACCCAATTGGGATCTTCCTTTTGAAATAATGTGCGACGCTTCAAACTTTGCCGTTGGTGCTGTCTTGGGACAACGCATCAACAAGATCCTTCATGTCATTTACTACGCGAGTATGACCTTGAACGACGCTCAACTCAACTACACAACAACTGAAAAAGAGCTTCTAGCTGTCGTTTTTGCGCTTGAAAAGTTTCGACCTTACTTGATAGGTTCACACATTACGGTCTACACTGACCATTCTGCGCTTCGATATCTCTTCGCTAAAAAGGATGCTAAATCCCGTTTGATTCGTTGGATCCTTTTACTTCAAGAATTCGACCTTACAATCAAAGACAAAAAAGGATCCGATAATGTCATAGCCGATCATTTATCTCGTCTTTCGAACGCACCATCTTCCTTGCCGATCAATGAAAACTTCCCCGATGAACAACTTCTTTCTATTTCTATCGATCCATGGTACGCTGATATAGTGAACTACTTAGTCACTAAAGAAACTCCCTCATCTTGGTCCAAACAGGACAAATGCAAATTCATGTCCCAAGTGAAATATTTCTATTGGGACGATCCATACTTGTTCAAATATTGTCCCGACCAAATCATCCGACGTTGCATTCCGGATAATGAAATAAGGAGTGTTCTTTCGTTTTGCCACGATCAAGCGTGCGGTGGACATTTCGGTCCTCGAAAAACTGCGGAAAAAGTGCTTCAGTGTGGTTTCTATTGGCCTTCTCTTTTCAAAGACTCGTTTGAATTTTGTAAAACTTGTGATCGATGTCAAATGCTTGGACGAATTTCTCGACGAGATATGATGCCTTTAAACCCCATTCTTACGATCGAAATCTTTGATGTATGGGGTATCGACTTTATGGGACCTTTTCCCAATTCCTTTGGAAACTTGTATATCCTTCTCGCTGTCAATTACGTTTCAAAATGGGTCGAAGCCATTCCTTGCAAAACCAATGACCACAGAATTGTTGTGAAATTTCTTAAAGAAAACATCTTTTCGAGGTTCGACACACCTCGCACAATAATCAGTGATAACGGAACCCATTTTTGCAACCGTTCTTTTGAAACTTTAATAAAAAAATACTCGATAACCCACAAGTTATCCACTCCATATCATCCTCAGACTTGTGGCCAAGTTGAAGTTTCAAATCGACAAATAAAACAAATCTTGGAGAAAACTGTCAATAAAAATTGAAAAGATTGGTCTCAGAAATTGACCAACACGCTTTGGGCTTACCGTACTGCTTTTAAAACTAACCTTGGGATGTCCCCTTTTCGTTTAGTTTACGGTAAAGCTTGCCATTTACCCGTTGAAATTGAACACAAAGCGTTGTGGGCAATAAAAAACTTAAACTTTGATCATGAAGAAGCTGGCGAAAATCGAAAATTACAACTCAACGAACTAGAAGAACTTAGGAACGACGCGTATGAAAACGAGAAAATTTACAAAGAAAGAACCAAAGTTTTTCATGACAAGTCAATCCTAAGGAAAAAGTTTTCGCCTAACCAGAAAGTTCTTTTATATGACTCGAGACTTCATTTATTCCCTGGGAAACTTAAATCAAGGTGGACCGGACCATTTGTGGTACGAACTGTTTTTCCACATGGTGCCATAGAAATAGAAAACCCAAAGGATGGATCGATTTTCAAAGTCAACGGTCATCGCTTAAAACCCTTCTTGGAATTTCCCGGTTACCAAGAGGAGGAGCTCATGATCCTTCATGAGCCAAGCTACGTCTAGTAAGAATGTTAACCCTCTTTTGTAAATATGTACATATTTTTCCCCGTTACACTCATTATATCATGCATCGACTGTGGAGACACAGTCAAAATTAAGTGTGGGGGGAGTCTCATTTTCATTTTTTTTTAGTTTTTCATGGCATTTTTGAATTTTCATTTTCTTAAAAAAAAAAAATCTCAAAACTCCTAAATCTCAGAAACATTTTCTTTTTACCATTTTGATTTATTTTTGAAGAAACACTATGGGATAAGTATAAGTTTTGGTTAATAAATTGAAATTTTTGAAAATTTATTTGTGTTAACAAAAATAAAAATGAAGTTTGATTACAAATAACAATGGTTTTACAAGTATATAGGAAGGTTCATTTATGTTAATTATGAAGTATGTTCTGATTGAAAATCGTTGTTTAAAAAGTGGTAAATTTAAAGTAAAGGATATAACATTTTTGTCTTCTAAGTTAAATGGTGCTAAGATGATTTTTGCAAAACTCTCTCTCTCTTAAAAAAAAATAATATATATATATAAAACAAAAAACAAAATAATAACATCCAAAGTATTCACTCTCATTTAAAAGTCCTCACGGTTATGCATGGGTGAATTACTTGTAATCTTTGATTATGTGCTTTCATACTCATTTAAAAGTCCTCATGGTTATGCATGTATGAAACACATATTAAAAAAAAGAACAGACTTAATAAAAACCACCTACGGTCGATAGGTGTATGCACGAAAGTGTGTACACTCGCTATGCTCTGTACTCCCCTCACATAAGCCCGAAAGGCAGTGCATGGGTGGTATATCTGGCCTCAGTTTACCTGAGCTAGGTGTGTAATTTTTCTTGCAAATAATAAGAGAGCAAGCAATTGAAATCCTAGCACTATTTTAACTTGTTTGACCTAACTTGTTATTGAAAAGAAATGAAAAAACCACTTTCATAAACTTTGATAATCAACTAAGGATCCATTTCATAATTACATTGTGTTATCAACCGAAACAACTAGCCAAACTGTGGTCTATCTGTCATGACAACTTGATTTTTATTGGAAATTTTGACGAGTAAATGACTTAAATTTTCAAGACAATGACCAAAACTTGTATTTAACTTATTCGTGTCAATTTAAAAATAAATCCTTCATTTGTAAATATTTCCAAAAAATTCGCATTCATCTCTTTGTAAATAAATCTTGCAATTTGTAAATATTTTCATCCTGCATTTGGATTTTGTGGGTAGTATCCGCTGAAAACCCTCACGAAACAACACTCGTCCTACTGGGGACACCCAGAGGTTTAACGGCTTGTTGCATACGCTCAATGCAATCGTGCTCCCAACGAAAACAGATTTATCTTAGTTTTCCTTTATTCGGGGACGAATAAAAAGATAAGTGTGGGGGTATTTGATGTGCACGTAATTGTGCATATATTTACATCCATATTTTATCTCTTTTTTTTAAAATAATCATCATATTTGGGCATTTTAACATGTTTAAAACCAAAATTCAATTATTTCCAAACCATCATATTTTCATCATCATTCAGGGGCAAAACGGTCATTTTTGTGCATGTGTCAATGTAAGAATTTTTACTTGGACATTTTTTGATTATTTTTATAGGAATTTGGATGCATATGGAAGAGGCTTATATGAAGATACATGCATGCACAAGGAAATACAAAGGAATGAAGAGGAAATAATTCAAGTTCAAGATCATGGAGGACCCCACCCACTTACCTAACTTCCAATTAGAAGCTAAGCACATGCTAAAAGGACTTAAAGCTTCATGTACACATTAAGTGGGGGATTAGTGAATGTTAATGATTACTTGGAGGCTACACCACCTCAAGGGTATTTTGGGAAGCTCCCTAAAAAGAGAATTAGGGTTTTATACATGTATAAATAGCCCTCTTATGTACATGAAGATCATCATCTACTCTTTCATTTTACTTAGGAAATTAAGAAATCAAAGTGTAAGCTCAATGTTCTATGAAATAAAAATGGCTTCCAAGCCTCTTTCTTCTCTCTTTTCTACATGTTTTTCTTTGTTTTATTGTTAATGTTTATTTATATGCTCTCTTTCTCTTTATGTTCATAGCTTAGATTTACATTTATGCAAGTAGTTAGTAGCTAATCTCTTTTGCTTTCTTTGCTTATTTTCTATTTTCTTTTCTTTAATGTTGAAACTTACTTGTGATGCTTCAATGCCACAAATGAGTAGCTAAACCCCTTCAATTTAGGGGTGATGAAGCTCTCTAACTTTGTGTAATTTCAACATTTTTTATGATTTATGATCTCTTTGTTTATGCTTCATGAATGTGAATTTTGATGTAAGTTTATACAAGTGGGTTTGATAGCTTATATTGCTTATGCAAATGAGCTATTCTTACTCAACATAAACACAATTTACATCAACATTTGCTAATTAATTTTTGATTATGAAATGAAAGTAAAAATGAAATTTGATGATCTATGTTACTAGTTACAATAGTAAATAGATCATACTTAAAATAGTTTTTGCTTTGGCTTCTTTTTCATGAGAATTGTAAGTGGTATAATTGTTGTATTATAGTTTGATGGTTTGAGTTATGTTAACTAATAACATAAACAAACCATACTTATGATAAATGCAATGATTATTTCACTTAATATCAAAGTTAGAGATCATAAATTATGTGTTTGTTGATTTACAAAAATTTGAGAGTGGATTTGCCTCTAAATTGTTCTTTAGTCTAATAATTTTTGAACCGCATTTTCTAGTGTTAGCCTCATTTTATTTCTAGTTAACAAATCCTCTTCGACTTTGGTATAATTTGATTGAATAGATTTTTTTTTTAAATCATCAATTCCCTGCGGATCGACCCGTATTCGCCACGTACTTCAAGTGTACGCCGTGCGCTTGCGGTTATATTTTAATTTGAAATTCGTTCGACGGTTTTCTAAACCGATAGAATTTCCGTCGACGAACAAGGCACTAGTGGGAGATATCCAAGTAGAAGGGTGGGGAGAAGCCACCAAACGGGGATTAATTGTGTGATGGTCGGAGTTTTAAGGGAAGCAGCTAGGACAGTGTAGATGGAGGAGGCCCAGGAAGAAGTATGGGATAAGGTCTTGATCAGCCGCTGCATGGAAGGGTTGGACGGAGGCGCAAGAGTAGGAGAGGTCTTCACCCCCTCCCTTGAACGATGGACAAGAGGTTTAGGGAGAATAAATTACTAGGGTAGGCTAAGGAACGAGGAACTTGAGTGGGGGCATGTCAAACTAGTATGACCAAAGAAGTTGAAACCATTGCATATAGGAGGTTTCCATTAATAAGCAACACTTGCATACATGACCTAGTTCTCCTAGAAGGATGGGAATCTTAGAAGGCATTTGTCGAGCAGGAGTAATTTCGATTAGGGCCTTGGCATACTTGAGACGATGTCTCTTCTCTGTAGAGATGTTAAAACAGATCAATTGACCAATATGTTTCGTAATCCAATTTATACCCACTAAAGATTGAAAAATAGAAGGAATATTTGAAAGGTGCACTAAACAGGAATTGACAGAAGTTGCTCATTGGCTAGATCAACAAATGGATACCATTGGGTAATAATACACATTTCCATTAATAATAACTTGGTTAGCTTCCTAAATTCGGGCCTTATCTCGATGGTATGCGAATTTGAAAAAAAAAATTGATTTGTCACATTTAACATTCATAGATTCATAAAGATTCCAAGTCCTGAGTACATGTTACTTAATTATCGAGAACGGACCAGGATCATTTAGGAAAAAACCTAACAAGATGGTCCCTCCAGAATGAAACTCTGGCATCAGTTATCTCTTTAGGCGAGGACACAAGGTTATCAACAAAGTCAACAACAAACTATTTAGTGGGAGATATGAGCCAACATTTCCTAGCTTATTTTGAGCAGAGAGGACAACCTATTTTCTGTAACAAGATTAACAATAGTAGATAGAATTGAGATCAAATAAGATTTCCGAGAGCAACAACCCTCAACAACTACAAAAGATATAGAAGATTTTTAATAGGTGGAAGCAAAGAAATCATCTACGCCACCAGAAGTATTTCAACATCCATCGCACCTACGCTTTACATCCCTAGCTCGTAGTGATTCATATGAGGTGGCAGGAGTATGTTGGTGCCTAGAAACAGATTGCGGCATAGGACCAGATCCCCTATAATCAAGAGAAGCTAATCCAGCATAAGGAAGAGGGGGAACTCCTCAATCGCGTTGAGAAGCAGTGGCGTTCCTGCCATCAAATGAATAAATAGAAAAGGAACCACCATCGAACTACCAAAAGAACAAGAAGGATTCGATCTGGACGTTGAAATAGAGCTTGTAAGGAAATCTGAAGATGAAGATGGGAGGAGACGAGTTGAAACTTAATTATATTGAAATTTACTATTTCAAGAAGTCATAATTTTGCAAAACCCTAGAATCGGGGTCGTCGTTTTTGAAATTTTGCGGTTGCCATTTTTAGAAAAAAATGCTCCTTATCTTGTTTATATATAATTTGGGTATAACATTTTTGTTCAAAAAAAGACATTTTTAAATTCTTGGTTGTTTTGAGTATAACATATATAACCATAGTTTTCTAGTAATAACATATAAACCATTCTTAATACTAACATGATTTATTAATATCAGTACATATATAAGTCGAATGTTAAAGTTTTCTAAACTAAGTACAAACATTATTTCAGCTATATCATTATATATATATATATATATATATATATATATATATATATATATATATATATATATATATATCTGTGTGTGTGTGTGTAAATGTGTATACTGCAGCTAGTAACAAAGTATGTTTTATTGATATTAAATTGTTTCGTAATTTAAATAATATACTACGACCAATATTGAATGTTTTAAGATAAACATAATCTTACATTATTTTGTAAGTTGTATCATCTTGAAAGCAAAATTTGTAAGTGACAAATATTATTTTGTAAGTTAAATACACATTCATATACATATACATACATATACATACATACATACATATATGTATGTATGTGTGTATATATATATAATTTAACTTACAAAATAATGCTTAGCGCTGCTATTAATATGAATATCTTTTTAAACAACTATATAACACCTCTGTTTTTAAACACTACTATTATTCAATTATTCATCTTCTCTCTCTACATCATATTATTGAATAAAATGAAAAATTAGTGACTAATATAGTACGTACAAAGAATGTCACTGAATATTCCTCGCGCATGCGTGTGTACTAATAATAATATGCTTATGGATTCAATTCCAAGCATATACATATGTAGTGCGTGTTACTAACATACGTAAGGGCAAAGCTATAAATTCCAATAATTATGCATATATGTATATATCAATATGTGTGTGTGTGCGCGCGCGTGTATGTATATATTATATGCATTTTATATGAATTCCCTTCATGTATTGTTAAGCACTTGATGCCCATAAATATGTTTTAAACTAGTTAATATTACAATGTCAAATTAAATATTGATTAAAATAAAAATATAGTAAAATAAAATATTAAATGTGAATCAAAATTGTTTATAATAACATAATACGATATTGTGCAATTTTGAACAAAGGATTTTTCCTATTTCAGAAATTCCATTTTATCTTGCTATGTAACGCACATAAGCCAGTAGTGTTTAGTATTATCCAAGCCTGACTTGCTGACTTCACATAAAGATGTGAATAAGCATTACCTATGTTGTGTAAAGGTATCATATTCAATTTATGAACCATCTCAAGAACATATAGTTATTACCCGGTACACCACCTTTGTAGGGAATGAATTTCTTCACGAGAACTAATGTGAGCTTGTTAAGTCTTGACCTAGGTCAAGAATGTTGTATGTATTAGATTCGGAGAATAGATCTGTGCGTACTCTATAATATCCATGTGATTATACTATGTAACACATGATATCTTAAAATCATCATCTATCTAGTTGACCTTGATTATTAATTATATAACCATAATTATCTACAAAAATAACCAAAATATTTTCCTTGACGCATTTCTAAATCAAAACAAATATTTAAAGAATATACATTGGACGCATGATACGAAACACAAGGTTGTTTACGATCACACCCTCAAGCAACGGATGTACTGAATAAAAATCGATGTCATTCCAAAATGATTTCATTGTCTTTCAAATTTTGTTAGCACATGATGATATTTCACATATTTCGTAGCAAGAGCTTAAAGTAAAAGCAAATTTTAAAAAGTTATAATTTTTTGAACATACACATATAAATATATATAGACGCTATGATCAATCGTTTATTCGATAAATGCCCATCGATATGGCTATGCATTTTGAAATTCAAGCATCTAAGTTTAAAAAAAATACATGAACTTATTCTTTGTTATATTTCTTTTAGTTTAATAAACGATTGGAAATGCCTTTGTAGTCAAATTAAATTTGTCAACATTAGTTCAACCTGAATTTGCTTCCCTCTTTTAACGAAACAACAACCCATCATTTATTTTTTGTTGCAATCCCTTTCGAGTATGGAATCCTCTCTGTTTATCTGCATCAATCAAACGACTAAACAACATACAACTGAAAAAATCATTCAAGTCAAAAGTTTCGGGTCAACCAGTCTACTTCAAAATCATGAAATCACAAAAATTAAAGTGATTTTAAAATTCGAAGCAATTCATTTTAAAATAATTACAAATAAAATTAAGTGAGAAGTGAGAAACAAAAGTTGAAAACGTTTGCATAATTATCAATTGGGATTAAAATCAATAGCGGATATTTAATTTTTAGAATTTTTAAATCGGTTGAAAAAATTATCCGGTTGGTTTCAACTATTATAACTCTTAAACTATTACGATATACTTGTATTTGTATTGTCTAAATTTGAATATGATCCTAAGATTTCATGATGAATTTATAGTTTTGTATTGGTTTGGATTTGATTTGATTAAATTTATTAATCTATTAAATAATAGTAAAGTAGAATAATTTCCGTCTCTCACATTTGATTCTAGAATTTTGCTTAGCTCTCCATACTCCTCTCTAGATATGTAATGATATTTTATTTTGAAGTTCCAAAACAATTTACGGTTATTATAATTCTTTATGGTATTTTATTAATTATCTACCATCGTTCTACGTTCAAATGGCTACACTTTTTGATTTGTACTATTATTTTCAATCACCTCAATTTTTATATATAATTTACATCTAAGTCGATATTTAAATTAATCAATCTAAAGTACAAATTGTATAAATATGTTTAATTAACTATCATATACTTATTTCTCTACTAAATCCTAAAAATAATATTGTCAACGTGTATATCATACTTATAGTAACAAAATGGTAAAAAATATTTTCCATTCGAATATAGAATATATAGATCAAATAACACATAGTAATAACAAATTTAAGGAATAATTCAATTCTCTTGATAAATAATTAGTTAAATCAAGGAATGTTTAGAACTTACAAACCATCTCATTCTAAAAATCTTCACCCAAACTTCTTGATTCTCTTTGGTTTTTCAAATATTTATGTAAATTATCATTTCGGAGTTATTCAAAATGTTGTATTAATTCTTTCCATGACTTTCCATCCATACATCTAGATTTCATAATTTCTACAGTTATTCATAAAGTTCTCTTTTGGTTCTCTCTTAGTGTTTTACATTCAAATCCTATATTTGAATTAATCAAACGCTACAAATTTAAACTATTTAAGTAAATTCAAGTAATTTTTTTAATAATCTGTCAAATAGTTTATAAAAAAATTCATTTCAATTTGTATAGCACGTTCATATTACAAAATGAAAAACGAAATTCTCATTCAAATATAAAATATATAAATTACTTTACAAAAGTTATATCCATAAAAACAGTAAAAATAATAATTTATGATTGATATATTATATGCCGCATAACAAAATTTTATTTTAGCAATGTTCAAAGTATCAATACTAAGTTTTTACAACATGCACACATCGTAGTTCATGGTTTCTGCAATTATTAATAAAATCTCACCTTAATCGTGACCAACCATTTTACTTTCAAGTATAGGTTCTACCCTTACTTAATTATCTTCGAATATTTTACGTTCAAGTTGGTAATGTTATTTTCTTTCTAAAATGGTATTCATTACCAAAAAACGTATATAAGGCTCTCATTAGTTGTCATTACTATTTTCTGTAGAAGTATAGTTTGTAAATTATTCAGAATGATTCATTTGATTTCATTTGAAGTTACATTCAAGTTTATGTTGTTATTTTTATTTCAAAATTGATATATATTTTTACGAATTAACATATACGAACATATTTCTTACATTAATAGATATGCATAACATTATTATACTTCATTGCACACATGTATATTTGATACTTTATTTTGCGGTATCATTGTGTGCAACACAGACAAATCTATTAAATAATAGTAAAGCAGAAGATTTTCTGACTCTCTCCTTGATTCTAGGAATTTTCTCTCTTCTCCTTAATTATCTCTTTAGATATTTTATTTTCAAGTTCTTTAATTTATTACTTTACACTTATTTTACTAATTCTCTTCTATTATTTTACATTTTGATACATGTATTATAAAGTTTATATATTATTTACATATAATTTATCAGCTACCTTCTAATATTTTATATTTAAGTCCGCACATTTAGGTTAATTAAATAATCCAAAATTTAAGCTATTTAAATAAATTCATTTAATATTTCTTATAAATACCAAAGAACGACAATTTAAATATGTATAACACTTAAACAACTAAACCATAATATTAATCTTTCATTCAACTATAAAGATATATAAATCACATAAACCAATAATAAAAAATTGTAGTTAATTTATCTCAATAAATTTATCATGCATTTCATTGTAAATTCTACTTTAACTTCAAATACCTACATTTAAAATTACCATAATTATTCACAAAATTTATCTCACTTTTCTTCTAATATTTTACTTTTCACCCTATATGTATCAATTAACTATGTGATCTAAATTTAAACTAATTAGATAAATCCAACTAACTAATATTCGTTAATTCGTTTACTAATTTATGAAAATATCAATATGTACACCATATTCATATTAACAAAATATAAAAAAATGATTAATGTAAAGATACCTAAGTTATATAGCTTAAAGAACTTAAAGTGAATACATAAATAATAATAATAATAATAATAATAATAATAATAATAATAATAATAATAATAATAATAAATTCATTTTTCATATTCCTCTCAATAAATTTGTCATGAAATGCATTACAAAATTATATTTTTTGTACTCCGAATACCTACATTATAAATTTTCTATAATCATTTACAGCCTCCTCTCAATTCCTTTACAATATTTTACATTTAAGGTCATATATTGTAATCAATTACATAACTTCAAAACTATTTAAATAATTTCACTATGCAATTTTTCACCAATTTGTCAAATAAGTACGATCAATATGAACCATATTCATATTAACAAAAATGATGAAAAAATTCATTCAAATATATAAATACATCAATCACATAACATAAATTATATTCATAAATAATAATTACAAGTTTAAAGTTTTATTTATTTATATCAATATGCGTATCATGCAGTACATTGTAAAACCTTTTTTTAACATCAAAAACCTACATTTTGAATTTATCCAATTAGTTACAAAACACTTCACAGTATCAGCTACCATTGTATACTAAAGTCGATATTTTCAAATTAATTATGTGATCTTGAATTTAAATTATTTAAATAATTTCAATTAATAAATTTTTGTTAATTCATCTAATAAATGCTAAGATATAATTGTTTCAATATGTATACCATATTCATATCAGGCGCAAAGGTGATAAAATTAGTTTTTTATTTAAATACAAAGATATATAAGTCACCTAACATAAATAATATGCATATGCAATATTTTCATATTTAATATACTATTCATATATCTAAATTTTTTATATTGTATTACATTGAAAAATTCTATTTTTAGCTTCAAATACGTACATTTTAACATTTTTACAATTATTTCCTAAACCGCCATCAATTATTTTCTATTATTTTATATTTAAATCCATGTATTCAAACTACTTACGAAATCTCAAATCTAAATAATTTCAATGGATAGTTAATCTATTCTTCTAATGAATTATAAAAATATATGTCAATTTTAACACACACACGCTCACATTATGGAAAATTGTAAGACTATTTTTTTATTCAACTATAATGATATATAAATCACATAACATAAATTATGTACATAAACATCATAACAAATAAGTTATAATTCCTTTATATTAAGAATTTATCATACATTATATTACAAAATTATCTTTTAGCTTCAATACATCCACATCGAAATTATACAATTTTTTACAAAATTCCTCTCGATTCTTCCTATTGTTTATTTTCAAGTCTATGTATGTAAATTAATTACATAATTTTATATTTGATTTATTTAAAAAAATCCATTAAACAATATTTTTCAGTTCATCTAAAAAATTACCAACATACGTCAGTTTCAACATGTATGTTATATCCATATTAACAAAATTGAATAAATTACTTTATTATTATATATATATATATATGTGTGTGTGTGCGAACGCGCGTTATACAACATAAATTATATACAAATTTAATACCAGTTTTAATTTATAGTTCATTTATTTCACTAAATTTATCATACATTATATAACAAAGTTCTCATTTTAACATTGAAGATATAATATTATATTTTACAATATTACCGTGTGCAAACGCACGGGTTACACACTAGTTGATTTGGATAGTCCAACTCATACCCAATTCATATTGCTTAAATAAAGTTTGCATACCTTTAGGTTGGACCCGGTTTGCTTCTTTCTAGCCAAGCAACAACGACCGTGTTGGGAAATCGCAGTTCGTTCGTCCATCAAAACCCTAAATTTAAATTTAATCGGTAGAATTCCTTGAACTCAGAAGTCTCAGATCCCATCAATCATATTATCTCATATTATATCTGTCGCATAAAATTGCAGATATGGGGAAAGAAGCAGTGGAAATTCCAGCTAAAGGTGGATTTAGTTTTGATTTGTGCCGTAGAAATGATATGCTTTTGAATAAAGGAATGAAACCTCCTACTACCAGAAAGACTGGGACCACAATTGTCGGTCTAATCTTTAAGGTAATTAAGATATGAATTTTTGAATTTATTTGTTTTATGGGTTATTGCGAATGCTTAGGATTCATGTGATATTTCGAGATTTGACCGTGTGTATTGTGTTTGACAAGCTAGATTTTTTGAAGTTTGTAGTGATTAACAAATATAGTTTGTGTGTATTATGTTTGACAAGCTAGATTTGTTGGAGTTTGTAGTAATTAACAACTGTAAGTTTCTTTTTCCTTTTCCTTTGAAACCTAACACGGTTTCTGGTTATGTATTTGTATGATTAGAGGCAGAACTAGTTAATGATCCTTGGGCCCTTTCAAGGAGAAGTGACTAACAGGCTGCTTCTAATAAATTGGTATCAGTGCAAACCTACATCTCAATGTTTTGAATTCTGAAAGTAACAGCATAGGAGCTAGGTTATAATAGGATACTTCATAAGCAGGGATGGCAAATGGAGCCGACCCCATGACTATAGGATCTAGTCTTAAGTAGTTAATGAATATATCGTCTAGATATCGGTCAAGTACTGATATTTGATACTTAAAAGTATCAAGATAACGTTCACAAAACATATGATGTTAGAATATCACTATTGCTTGCACATTGGTGTGATATTCAAACTAATTAAGATCCCTCGCTGTTAACATAAATGTTTTTTAAGCACTAAAGTATTTTGGCTTAAGATTGCATAGCAGTGTAGCTTAACATATAGCAGTACAGACACATACATGTGTGTGTCAAATTTCTCTCTATATGTTGTGTGCAATCTAAAAAATTTGATACAGACAACGATACCGTCAAATATTTTATAATTCATATGGTAGAAGCAAAATAAATGGATTACAGTTGTCCAAAACAATACATTTTCGAATATACATTATTATATAGACATTATGGTTTATATAGATTAGATGCTTTGCATGAAAAACCAACAATCAAAATACACAAAGTTGACGTTGCATATCAGTAAAGACTGTCACTTTAGGAAAAGGTGTTTCTAAAAGCTAGCCATTTTTCTATAATTTATTAGGGCTAGCAGATGGTGATAAAGTTGTACGAAGAGCTAAAAACAATTACAAATAATAAATAAAGATAAGAGAAGAGGGAAAAAATAGGATGTATTACTATGCTAACGAATTCATATAGAATCAAGCCCTTGAAATTTAAAGAATTAGGGGTTTCATTAAGTAAAAGGCCAGCAATTTATTGGAGAATAAATGATGATGAAAGATGATTTGATTTCAGTAAAAATGCACCGATAATGACTCGTTTAGTTAATTCGCTTCGATGATGACTCGATTAGTTAATTCGCTGCTATTTACATTGGTGCAGTAAAATCAAGTAATAAGAACAAGAAAAGTTATGTTTCATCTCTTTTATATGTATGAATATTGGTTGATATCTACCATGTTGTTCGGTTCATCTCACTAAATATCAGAATAATATATCGAAATATTGATATATCGACAAATATCAATGAACATCGATATATTGGAAAATCAATAAGTTAAGTATATTTTAAAAGAAAAAGTCGGTTAAATTGTAATATATGAGGTATCGCTTAATTATGTTTCAGTGGATTGAGTCTTGGTGGGTGCAAAATGTGCACATTTTGGAATCTAAACCCAACCAGATATAGGGTTCGGGACCTTTGGGTTTGCTTGGATCGGTTAATTACAAATAATTACTGCTTAAACATTTATTTATGAGTTTTATCAGGTTTTTATGCTATATTTTGTCACCCATACTAGATCCTAGATCTATCAGGTTTGGATTTTGTCTTTTCGGTCCAGATTTGCGGATATCAGTCCTAATTGACTGTCTTAATAAGATAAGTTTGTGTATTGTTAGAATTGTTAACCCATTTGATACCCGTAGTTATGTGAAGCGATCAAGGAAAACGACTACGTTTACTTGCGAGGATGAAGTGTTTGAAAGCATGCTGAAATGTTAGCATAATGGTTAAGTAATTAGTTTCTACCTCTTGACAATTGGGACATTCGAGGAAAGTTGGTTGAAACTTCACAATAATACCAACTTACGAATGAATCATGAATACCCGTGTTATCTTCTTAAGCCTTATACTGTTGTAACATGCAAGTTATATTAATAAAGCAAAAGACAATGTTATATTCATTCCGAAGTATGAGGTATCGGTCAGTACCCTAAATTCCGGTGGTACTGTACTGGTACTGACTGGCTGAACCAGAACCGAGTATAAAATTAGGTTTCGGTTAGGATTTAAAAATAAATAAATCAAAATCAACCGAACAACTTACCTTAGCTCGAATTGAACAAATAGCATCATACCTAAGTCTACATCGAAGAATTGCAACATCGAATTGAACAAATCGACGTTCTCATCTCCTTGCCCTAACCGACATCGATTTGAGAGGAAGAAGAGCGGTAATCTCTTTGTTTCAATTTGATTTACAACAAATATACTTGAAAGGGAGTTGAAAAGATGAAGACGAGAGGAGTGGTGGTTGACATTGATTTTGAGCTGAAGTCAGCGGCTTGAGAAAAGATGAAGACGAGGGTGCGAAAAGATGAAGACGGGGGAGTTGAAAGGGGATTTACACATTTATGGTGAGATATTGGGCTGGGATGCTATCTGGGCATGCATGTTAATTTAATTTACAATAAATACACTTTTCATTGTAATCAGGCCTGCTTTGTGTAGTTAGTTTAGCTATAACGATTTAATTTGGGGTTAACTAATAAATTATAAATTTTGGTTTAATTCTAATTGAGATGTAATTATTTTTTCCATTAAAAAAATACAAAAATTCGAAACCGAGACCGAAATCAAAACCAAAATTTTTGAAAAAACCAAGAAAATTTCAAATGATCGAAACCGAGTTCTTGAATCTGATTCAAACTGTAATGTGTTTTCACTTATTTTTAATCTCCTAGATTTGAACAGATAAAGTTTTAATTAACTATGCTTAATCGCTACTCTATTCACAATCAGTTGTCAAGGACTTGTTAAGCAAACTATACACGGGTGAAAATTTGAGATTTATACAAGCTTGTAATAAAAAACTACTGATTTTACAAGTTAAGCAAACTGTTTTTTGAAGTTTTTGCAGTTTGTATGATGTAGATAGGGTAATGTCCATATTTTGTAAATTTCTAATGCATCAATATTGTTCTCTCTTATTTGATTTGCCATCATTTGAAATTGACATATTTTCCTTTTTCTTTGTAGTTTTTTTAATTTCTAATTTTTGTTTGTTTTAAACTTTAGAAAGGTAAATTTCTATTAAATGATAGGAAACCAGCATACAAACTAGCATATTTTATTTTTATGACAAATTCAAGCCACGCGAAAATCTCTAGTAAACCATTAATTGTAAGCTTCTTACTGATCAAAAGTTTGACCCCCAATTCACATCTCGACTACTCATATGTTATTTTGTTAGCCTGGTACCCACATGTTATTTTGTCAACCTGATCTTTTTGCAGCTCCTTACTGATTGAGTATTACTTTGAGAGGCACGGTTGGTATATTAATCCTACAATAGAGTACGTTTTTCTTTTAGAAGTTGATTTAATCCAACCTTATATTTTCTTTCAGGATGGTGTTATTCTTGGAGCAGATACGAGAGCAACCGAAGGACCTATAGTTGCAGATAAAAACTGTGAAAAGATACATTATATGGCTCCTAATATCTATTGTTGTGGAGCAGGAACCGCTGCTGATACAGAGGCAGTTACAGGTGTGTTTTTGGTAAATCGTATACTCAATGCTGCGCAAATATGTTATTCTCTAGTAAAGTGATGACCAGCGATGATAATGATGTATTTAATTCTGCCAGATATGGTTAGTTCACAACTCAATTTGCACCGTTATGCAACCGGGCGTCAATCAAGAGTTGTTACCGCTCTTACTCTTTTGAAAACCCATCTATTCAGGCATGTTCTGTTATTTTCTATTTCAAAATGTGAATGGGTGATTTTATTTTTACACACAACAAAGTGTTTTGGCCTAAGCCTAAGTAATATTGCAATGTTATCTCTTTCCTTTCATGCAATTGTTTTCCCGATAGTGTTTTTATCAAAATATTGTTGGTTAGTTTTATCCATCAGATATTGACAATTTGCTCGCTACCTTATTTTCCATGAACTTTAAATTTCCCGAGTATAATATTTAAAAAAAATCAAAAATTCTATGCCGACCGTAGATCAACCGAGGAGTTGTTGCAAACTTTCAAATGATTTTTGGATACTAATGAAGCTATGGGTAGTATTTTAATTGGCAGCCGTGTTTGTTATTTTTTGATGTCAAAACTGAATTTAGGATGGGCATTACATGGTTAGCATAAATTGTGTTCGTTTTGTAGGTTTAATTCTCGACACTCTCTTAGAATCATCTGTTTATCATATTTTTGCTTCTATAGGTTCAAGTTTCCGGTCTTTTAGAATAATTATTTTTAGCGGAAGGCTTCTTTTTAAGGTGACACTTGCATCATGGGTAAGCCTTCAGTTGTGTAACAAACCGTATTAGTTAGAACTCACTCTTAGACCGTAGTCTGTAATGGAGTAATGCCTAATATGTTATACTCATCATCTATCCCATATTATGCGGTGTGAGATTTTACATACCACGACGCCTTCGATCTTCGACGTCTACGTTGGCCTACTCTATCAATACCGACCTTCCCATATGGTATTAGTATTCAATAGATTGTCATCATCTCCATAGTTATGAAAGGCGTGTCGTTTACGCTTTTTCTTTCCTATGGTGCGACGCATATGGAAATGAGCAATGATGAATGACGCATTCGTTATTTTATTGTTTGTTATTTCTTTTTTGTTTATTTTTCATTTTTACAATCCAAAATGCATAAAAAAAGAATAGGCTAGCTCTAGCTAAACTAAATGATTTGGTATTTTATTCAATACAATCGTGCACTAAAAAGAATGTACAACATTCGCGACAACATTCATCCAATATCCTTGAAAGATATTGATGATTATTGAATGGTTAATGAGAAATATGGATGAAGCATCTGATGCTGAAGATGAGTTTGTATTTGATGATGACAATGATGATTTAACTTAGGGTATTGCTGCTAAAGCAGTAGGAGTGGAGGAAGCTAGATATCTAAGAAGAATATCCACATTGAAAGGGTTTTCATCATCCTCTTCGGCTCCTTTACATCGTCACGAAGAAGAAACAAATCTAAATGAGTCAGATGAGAAAGATACCGAAGCTTATGAATCTGATGTAGATATTGATTTGGAAAATATAATTGCTGAAACAAATTCAGATTTCAGATTTATCAGTGATATGTATTATCATCTTAGGTTTTGGCTTTCTTAGACTGTCATGCCTGAAACCCCATGCTTATGATATTATATTTGAAGCCGTTGTTGCAAAATGTCTACAAAATTCTTTTGTTACGTATGTCTTAGTAAAAAATATATAAATTATATTGAACTTTTTAAATTAGTTGTTATATATATATATATATTAAATGATTATTAAAAAATAAAAAAATAAACATGCACAATAAATTAAAAAGGCTTGCGCCAAGACTCCAAGATGGCTTTGTGTCGTGCACCATTAGTAACTATGGTCATCTCCTTGCATAAAGACATGATGCCATCATGCCCAACGACGAGATTCGAACATTTGACCGTATTAGTTTGCTTTTATACCACATGTAGCTTATTATTAGTTCACTTCTTATTGTCGCCATTATTTAATATAAGTTAATAAGAGGGAAGTAGAAATAGAGAATGGAGAAAGAAGGGGTGAAATATGAATTAGTAAAGTATGAGATATAGAAGAAGAGCATCCAGAGAAACCTTATTTCATTGCATAATTGCTTAAGTGCTTGTACATATGCTAATGCATAACAAATTCAGTTGCACTGTGCTGTATTTCTCTTTCTATCTCTGACCTGTCACTAGAGTCCTCTTTATTCATAGGAATAGAAATGAAGTTTCTCTTCTTTTATGGTCTATTGTTCTTCCATACCTGATATTATACTAATTTTATTTCTTTTTTCTCCCCTCATTTTTTCTATTTCCCCCTTATTAATTCAGTAAATGCGGCGACAACAAGAAGGGATCTAATAGTAAGCTCACAACTGGTCAAGGACCTCTAGCCCAAGTGGTTAGAAGTATGACGCTTTAGACAAAAGTTCTAGAGGTCATGAGTTCAAACCCCTGAGACATCATAATGAGTGCTCTACTTGAATAAAGTATCACTCTTATTATAAAAAGATAACGAGCTCACAAATTGCCTTCAATTTCAATACAAATTTGCAACCATTTACGCATTTCTCTAAAGTAAATCTTTATTTTGTTAAGAATGAATCAAACCACCACTCTGTCATTAATTTTTTGCCAAATTAGTACACCAAAAATGCCAATGAATATCTGAAAATGGATATTTATCTGTTATAAAATAAATTATTTTATAGTTCAGAAATAAACTGGAATAATCAATCAAAGATTTGATCTGACTTCTACTGTTTATAATTTTGGCACCTCAAATCTATTAGCAACTTCGAAATTGATACTTCTTTTAATAAAGAAATATATTAAACCAATCATTTCATGATTGTCTAGCCAATTTTCACCTTTTCTTATTATTTTTCTATTATTTTTTATTTTTGTGCATCTACATCTTCAAAAAGTCCGAAACCTTAATATATCATTTGTTGTTAAAAAATCAACATAACTAGTTGAAACTACCATTTATTTTTGAACTAGCCATTCCACAAATAACCTTTTTTTTTAATTTTTTATTAAAGCCACACAGTATAACCTGCTTTGGTGGAGATTTCAAAACCCCACCGTATGTCTAAAATATTTTGTGTTGCTGATACTAAAACTATATTATGATTACCATACGACAATCCTGATACATTAAAACATTCTTAAACAGCTATCAAGGGCATGTTAGTGCCGCTCTGGTTCTTGGAGGTGTTGATGTTACTGGACCACATTTACATACTGTGAGTGGGAGTTTCAAACTACCGTCACTCTTGCATTCCCTTTCTTTATTACATATTCAGATCCATTGATTATTTGAATATGCAGGTTTATCCACATGGTTCTACTGATACTCTGCCGTTTGCCACAATGGGTTCAGGATCTCTTGCAGCAATGGCCGTCTTTGAATCCAAGTACAGAGAAGGGATGGGCGTAAGTTTAATGATGTCATGTTATTTCATCACTTTTTCATTAGTGCACTGTTAATGCATCAAAATTGAAATCGATGCATGTCAAGCGTTTCAAATGCCATGGATAATGAATCTTGAATTTTTTGTATATATGGTTGAATATTTGGTATATACGCAGCGAGACCTAACTTTTAGGTTTCGTGGGTAGTTACCCTAGCCGAAGAAAACATAAAAGTAAAACTAAAAGCAAATTAAACAAAGCTTGAAGAATAAAATCTCAAAAGAGAAGTTATAAATCTGAAGGCAATTAATCAAAAGGTTGTAAGGTACATTTTATAGCGCTATAAATCTAAGGATATGAGTTCTTTGATTTCGATGAAGACTTGGAGAGGTGGAATTGATTAATATATGAAACATTTGGATATTTTGATCCAGTATGGAAGGATTGTCTAGCTATTGTTTTACCTGTACTGAATATTAAAGTTGATGTATTGTCCACTTTGAAAGTAGTTCCAACTTCATATAAATTTGAAAATAGAAAGCAAAACATTAAAACCCACTCTTTAGAAACCCACCGTCGTTTGATTAAATATTCGAGTGAACAAACATATCAAAATCTATAAAAACTATTATGAACCCTTTTGAATTTTCTTCTCTTCCTTCAACGACAGTTTCCTCCTTTGCCATTGCTTCTACAGTGCTTTTACTAAAGAATTTTGAGCTCAGTTTGTTTTAAATTCGAACTAGGGTTTTAATATATTACCTACATTGGTACATTTTATTCATACTTTGTTATTTTCATTAAATATTTCATTTATATGATTTTGTCTTTTTTTTACGTCACTGTATACACACATACACACACACACACATACACACATATATATAGTTCAGTTTACTATTTTTATGCTCCAATACATGTTGAGCCGTTGAGGGGTCAGAAATTCCATTGTTATACTAGTCTATAAAAGGGACTTTGCCCGTTAACTCCTTATTTTTATTTAGTTGCTAAAATAGTCCTTGTCCCAATGAAATATTTAATTTAGGTCCCAATTTTTGAATTTTTTTTGGAAGTAAACTAATTGTTATTTTCATTAAATATTTAATTTAGCGTGATAAGACCAAAGTAAACTACTGAAGTAGTGGAAACGAGAATAGGAGAAGAAGGAAGAAGCCATGAGAAGAGAGATATTTGATTCAAATTTTGCATACATTTTCCTTCACTCAACCAAAGTTTATACATGATTCCTCTAACCAACATGTCCACATGGACCAATAGAAACATAGATCTAAATGTAGCAATATACCTTTATAAATAAATAAAAAAGTTGTGCTTTCTCTCTACATTGTTTCCTGCATTCTCTAGAAACAGTCGTGGTCCAAACTTTTGTGTGCACTGTGAAAATTAGCCTGTTGAAAGAAGAAAAATATGCATGCAAAGGAATCCAAGACAGCAAATAAAACGTGATGCCATGTTATTATTTGTTGCCATAAGTTGTGTACTTTTAGTCCTGGTAGTTTACAGGCATCTAGCATAGACTTTGTGGCTTAGCGTGCACAAGTGCATGTGCATTCGTATGTGCAAGCAAACTTAGAGTTTTGAAAGTTTCAAAACTTTTTAATTAAAAGTACGAAATTTGTGATTTTTTCTTCTGAACATTGATAATGGTAAAAAATGAAGTTATTTGATTGAAAAAACATATAGAACCAATATGCATTTTAACAAAATGCAATATATGAAAAACGGGAACTAGCTTGTGGTTTTTTAAACATGTTAGGCCAAATGTTTATGTACTCTTTTGCTAAAGTTCAACCAAAAAAAAAAAAAAAAAGTAAATTTGAATTTAGTAGAAAAACATGTTTGAAGAGTTTAACGTATACAAAGCGCAAACTGGTTTGCGCTTTAATGAAAGAAGAAAGGAATCCAGTTTGTTATCTTACAGTTTGATAGATGAATAATGAAGTCAATGACGTAAATGATTGAATCATATGAAAAAGTTGAAAGTTGATGAAAAAATGTTATTGTATATATATTTTGTGGTATTAAAAAACTAGAATTAGATTAATGTAACTAAAACAAAAACAATTAGACCAAACTTGTTTGTTTTAATCTCCGTAGACTTTTGTTAGTAGAGCATTAGAAATTTGGACTTATTCCTTATCTATATTAATTTAACTATTAGTTTATCGTTTTTATCTTCCATAATGTTACGAAGTGTCAAAAATTCCATTGTTATATTAGTTATACTAGTCTATAAAATGGCTTTTAAACAACCGTTTGGCTCAGTGATTTAAATCAAGCAATATCTGAAAGATTTCAAGAGACCACTTTTGATTATTTTTTCCTGGCTAATTATGTGGAATTTTTGTTATTTGCTAATGTCATTAGGTCAAGTTGTGCACTTCATAATTATGTGTTTTATTCACTAACTTTGTTTATATATGAACTGAACCTGCACAGAGGCAAGAAGGAATAGATCTTGTATCTGAGGCTATCTGCTTTGGCATTTTCAATGATTTGGGAAGTGGAAGTAATGTTGATGTCTGTGTAATAATCAAGGTATCATTTCTGTGAAAATCCATTCGTTCCCTCCTCTGATTTATATTCTTTCTTTGGCACGCTCTTTTTTTTCCCCCCTTTCTTAGAAAAAAAAGGTTCTTTTATGTGGCTTGAAAAATGGATAATATCAGTAGAGTCGATGGTATTGTTATTCGACCAGCTAGTCATATTATGATTGAAAACATCAATAATATTCATAAAAAATTGATAGATGCGCTAATTTTGGATAAATTTAACCTCTGATTTTGGAGTTTTGTATAACATTGATTGTATGACCGCTTAATGAAAAGGGAGAATATGTGGGAATCGTTTTCCATGTGAATTGCTATGCCACGCATCATTTAAGCTTGGTTCTGCGGAAGGAGCATTTAAGGTTAAATATGTTAATCATCCGATTCAATTCTCATGGTTATGAACACATCCACTGTAATCGATTAAATTCTTTTTCAAAAGATTTTCTACTTGTATATATTTAAAGCTATATCATATTAATTATGTGAATCATAGTGACAACTGCCTATCTTTTTTTTTCAACTTAAATCATTTCGATATTAAAGGACAAGACAGAGTACTTGAGAAACCATCAGTTGCCAAACCCAAGGACATATGTCAGTTCCAGAGGCTATTCATTTGCCAAAGGACACACTGGTTTGTCTATTTCCTTGATATATAAATTTTTGATACATGGAGCTTTAATCATATTTTAAACTGAAATTTGTAACGTGATTGCAGAGATTCTTACAGCTAAGATTATTCCACATAAGAAAGCAGTGACAGCGGCTGAAGGCGATGCTATGGAAGAGTAACAAGTCTTTTGTTCCCGAAACCTTGATTGAATTCAGTTTATTATCTGATTAAAATTTGTGTTGTGTACCATTGGATTATGCGTTTATACGAGACATCAGCTTTTATATTTATGGTTGCCAGAAATTACAGTCTGAGGTTTCAAATCGCTAGTGATTGAATCATGCACCTTAAATGTTAGAGAAAGTACTTGTAATATTCAACCTGTTAGTGCTAAATTGGAAGTTTAATTACTATGCCCTTAACAAATAAATTAGAAGTTTAATTAGAGTTCAGAATCTGAACAACCCGTGAGTACTAAAAAATAGCTGTAGTTCTTTATTGTTGACTTATGATGGTATCCTGGACTGATATAATAAATCTTTGGATTTGAGAGGTTTGAACTTTGGAGACAGAAATAGTAGATTTTTATGTTTGAAGAGAAGGAAGAAATGAGAAAGTAGTAGAATGGAAATGTAAAAGTGAAGATGGATCTTAATAAAGTGAAAATTTATGACACGTTTTATTTTTTATTATTTTATTAATTATACCCGTGCCAATTTCATTTTATGTTTTACGTCCTTTATTTTATATTTTAAATTCATCATTTTTATCCATATTCTTGTAAAATTAACGTAGCTGTCCACCTTTATTTTGTTCGTCGCAATTCTCGTTCCAATTTGTATAACTAACTTCGTTTGAATTTTCGTGATTTTAGCTATTATGCATCCATCTTGAGCTATTATTGACATTGTCAGTTTTGCATCTCCAGCTATTGTTGATTGAAAACTTTTGTTTTTAATTGAATTTCGTTAGATCTGGATATCTTCTATCTTGCGTTAATAATATAAGTTTGAGGTTAGTTTTTTTAAGTCGTAGTTATTTTTGTTTGTTTAATCTTTGTTATAGCATCATATTGAATTAAATTTGATTGTTTTTGTTGTAGTTGTTAATTTGTTATTGATTATGTTGTAATTTTTATAGTTCAAGTTTGTTGTTGGTATTTATGATATGAAAGCTATAGGATGTCTTTGAATTTTTTGTATGGCATATATTTGCCTACGTTGAATTTACTGTTTTTGTTATTATTGTAATTGGTTATCATACTTATGTTGTTATTGTTATAGTTCAAGTATGTGTTGGTATTGAATGACACAAAATTAATAGGATTTGTCAAGGAAGTGTTATGTAGGCTATTATTGTCAGACAGATATTTGTTATGCTATTATTTTCTATTTTTTATACCGTAGTACTTTTATTTTAATTTATATTTTTTTTCAAGGCCTGATCATATTGGTATTCTTATCACTTTTCTACAGAGTAATGATACTTAGTAGACATCTTGATTTGAGTGATTGTGTGTTGATATTGAGAAATGATATTTGTGAACATTGGCCTAAATCAACATTTGTTCTGTTGAATTGGTTTATGAAAGCATGACAAGAAAAGAGTTATTGAAACTAGTTCTAATTTGCATAGTATATTGTTGCTTGTTGCTCATAGCTGTAATGATTTTCTACTTGTTCGGTTATATCTAAGCAGTGTAAAAGTATTTCGACTGATGTTGATTCTTATAGTTCTTCATTTGTTGGTTCTTTTGTTGAGTGTGGCTCATCTACTTTTTTAATGATTTGTTCTTCGGTTGGTTATAGTTCTACTGTGAAATGGTTGTTAAAAAATGATTCTAGCAATCCAGTATTTACTAAAGTTGGTCAAGATTTGCTGGTCGCATTGAGGAGCTTCGATTGTATTTTAATAATATATTATATTAAGAATGAATATAAAGTTGGTGTTAAAAATTATAGAGAGCGGGTTAAAACTATTTGTTCACAAAAAGGTTGTACTTTTCATTTTCATGTTTCTTGTAAGTTTAATCCCTCAGGCTTTTTTGATATTAAAACTATGCAACATAATCATTCATGTGGAGTTGACATTGTAGATGATAACCATTCATCTGTTTGTAGCAGATTAGTTAAGAAGTTGGTTGTTGATTTTATTCGTTCAAATCCTCTTATGAAAACGAAAGACATTTTACATTTATTTGAGACCGAGTACAATATGGTGTTGAATATCTATTTTGCTTGTACGGAAAAATGATTGGCTTTGGAAGAAATCCATGGAAACGAGTTGTTTTCCTATCATCATTCGGAATCTTTTTGTGAAGCCATGACTATTTGTGATCATGCTAGTACCGTTGAACTTCATGTGATTTTGTTAGTCATGAATTTGAGAGGGTTTTCATTGGGTTTGAAGCATGCAAACATTGATTTGATTATGATCGTCCTATGATTTTTCGTGATGGGACTTTTATGAGAGGTAGATGACAATGTTGTATTATATCTGCTAGTGCTAAAAATGGTGATCAAGATATGATCTAATTCTGAAAATTATAAAATAATTTTTTTAGTATTTCATTTAGTGAAATATTTGCATGTCAAATATTTTCCATATTCTAATGGAAAATATTTGACATACCTGTGTTGTTTCAGATTATTTATTTTGTTATTTTATTTGTTAAATTAGTATTATAAATGCTATTTTATTTACTTGGCTATTTTCTTGTTTGTTTTAATTTCTTTGTTATATTGGATGATTTAGGTTGTTAAATATTTCAATGTCAAATATTTATCATACTCTTATGGCATATATTTGACATACCTTTGATGTTGCAATTTATTCATTTTGTCTGTTTATTTTATTATTTTATATTCTAAATTAGTATTATACATTTTATTTTATTTACATGGGAAACATTTTTTTGGTTTGTTTTATTTATTTGTTATATTTGATTATTTAGCTTGTTATATATTTCAGTGTTAAATATTTGCAACATTCTTATAGCAAATATTTGAACTTTACGTGCCGGTGGAATTTGTATATTTTGTGCATTTATATTATTATTGATTATGCGAGAAACATATTTTTCTCTATTTTAGGTTTTCCCCATTGGCTTTTGGCATTGTATCTGGTGAAGATGAATCTAACTTTTAATAAAGCTCGGGAAAATGTTATGTGATGATGATTGTGATTTCACCTTTGTATCCGATCGGCATTCTAGTCTTTTGCTTATTGTTCCTCAAGTTTTTCCAGATTCAACTCATGGTTCTTGTCACTATCATTTGAAGAATAATTTGAATGGTTTTTTTTTTAATAAAAAGGCCTCTTCAAGTTAAAATGAAATAGATTATCTCATTGTTTTATCGAGTTGCTGATGCTGCTACAATAGATGTATTTAACCAAGCTTTGTTTGAGTTTAAAAGCGTTGGTGGAGTTGAAGTAGAAAATTTCTTCCATGGTTTGCGTTTTAAAAAGTTTGCTAATGTTTTTTTGTTGGCAGTCGATATGGAAAAATGAGTTCTAATTGTATAGAAGTTTTAATCGATGAATTTTAGTGGAAAGATATTTCCCTATCACTACATGTTTAGATAGAATTCATTTGAAACACATGAAACTTATGCCTGATAGACACGAGCTAGTTGAAATTTTAAATAGTCAATTATTACAGGTTATGGAGAAGCGTCTAAGGGATTTATACCTTGAGGGCATTCAAAGGAAAGTGACCAGATCTACTATTGATGTTTATAAAGTTCAATCAACTTTATCTTATCGTATGAGTGTTCGTGTTGTAGCTGTAATTTATGGCTCATAATGGGTTTCTATATGCTCATGCTATTAGATGCATTCTTGTCAATGATTTGAATATTTATTCTTATATCGATGGCTAATTCAAAGTATCCTTTTTTCGACCATCTTATCTCATCCGATTCATCCACTTGTTAATTTCAAATAGAAGATATTTTACCTGAAGATGTTAAGTTCATCTTCTACGAGAAGGCGTGGTGTAGGAAGGCCTTCTTCTTCTGAACGTACAAAGTCAACTGGTGAAGTGAATAAGTACAAATGTTGTAATTTGTATAAGAAATTAAGTCATAATGAAAGATCTTGTTTGTTAAGAAAATAAGCGTAATTTTTGTAACTTAATGGCTTTTTATTGTGATGACTATTAATGTAATTTCATGTATTGTTTTATTAAATTAAATGTTTTTGATGTTATTTTACTTATTTGTTTGGTTAAAAATGCAATTTAGTTTGTCTGGTTAATAACAGTCCGGTCAATATCGGTCTGGTAAATATTTGTCTGGCCTTGGTAATTGTCAAGCAAATATTTGCTAGTGATATATTTCATAGTTTATGTTTGCTTGTTATACATCTATCGTGCATACATACATACATACATATATATATATATATATATATATATATATTCATGATAATAAGTTTTTTAGGTGTTGTTTTTGAAGATAAGCTTATTCTACTTTGGTTATAAATAGTTTTATATTCGTACTTGATCACGTTGTGTATTTGGTTATCATTTGCATCTATACATATATGATTATTTTTTGCATCTTGTTAGATTTTACTTTCATTTATTCCCTATTAGTTTTGCATCGACTAAGAAAATATTTGATTTTGCATTTATTATTATATTGGTTAATTGTTGGCATTTTGTATTAGGTTACATTTTGTATTTATGATTAACTTGGTTAATATTTGATTATAGGTTATAAGTTATGTGTTATAGGTTATAAGTTAGGCATTCGGTTAGCTTTTGTATCCATATGTACCTAATTAGGTGGTGCATCTGATTATCTTATTCATTCGGTTGTAAGCTCGATTAAACAATATATCTCAATTATAAATTAGTTTTCATACATACCCGATTATGTCGGGTACTTGATTAGCTTTTGTATCTATGTGTTCTTGGTTAGGTTTGGAATTCAGTTAGTTTTTGCATTACCCAATTAGGTTGGACATCCAGTTAGCTTTTTCATCCATATGTTTCCGATTAGATTTGGATTCAGTTAGCTTTTGCATTCGGTGATATACTCGGTTATATATGAAGGAACTAGGTCAGCCCGCAGTAGAAGAGATGGATGAATTTTAATTTTGTTTTACCACTTTGGATCTTTATTAGGCGTATGAAGTCTAATTTATTTAGAACATTTCTAATTTTTTTAAAAATGAAATCGTTATTTTATTTTAGTTTCTAATATAGTTTTATATCATGTAATTATTATTGTGACGACCCAGAATTTTTGAGCATTTGAAATTGGAATATTTAATTGATTTTAAATATTTAAAAGTTAATTTTTAACTTGAATTCAAATATCACCATTTATTGGGTAATTTAATGATTAAATTAAACAATTTGAAGTTGGGGAAAATATTGAATCTAGAATTTTAAGCCTGTTAAAAATAATTTGAAGGCTTGTAAAAATTATATTGATAGTGCCGAGGATAATAGAAGTTTTAAAATTGAATTAACAGTGATTTGTTCAGTTTTGAAAATATATCGTTTAGATCAACTTTTAAAAATAGCCTTCCGAGGCACAGTCTCGGAATTCGACGAAACTAGTTCCATTGGATCCGTAATATTGTATTATTATCGGATTTCAAATTTTTTTAGTGTTTGGAGTTGTTGTGTGATCGTACGGTAAGTAAACGTTATTTTATTTTAGTTTATAATATAGTTTTATATCATGTAATTATTATTGTGACGACCCAGAATTTTTAAGCATTTGAAATTGGAATATTTAATTGATTTTAAATTTTTAAAAGTTAATTTTTAACTTGAATTCAAATATCACCATTTATTGGGTAATTTACTGATTAAATTAAATAATTTGAAGTTGGGGAAAATGTTGAATCTAGAATTTTAAGCCTGTTAAATATAATTTGAAGGCTTATAAAAATTATATTGATAGTTTAAATAAGTGTCGAAATCTTACATATGTGCTTATGAAAGTATATAACATGCATTGTTATAGAATCCATGTTTTAACTATTTAAATATAAGTGAAATGCTATAAACTTCTTATATCTAGTGCTTATATGTTTAAATTGAGTAAGTACAGGTACTTGAAGGCCGTTTGGTAGGATTTTGGACGCGCTAATTCCTAAAATAATAAGCCGCTTGCTTAAAAATGCTAAATAAAGGTACGCCTACGCAATAAAAATAGAAAATATGATCTGTTTTTGTTTTTCCGACCGTGTGGGTCGATGTATATATATTTATATTTCATGTCAAATTGCAAAAGCTCCTCCGTACAAAGGAGACTCTGCCAAAAAATTTCGAAAATTTTGGGAGTTAGAAATTTTTTTGGGAAAATTCTTGTTAGCGACAAAACGATTTCAAATTGAAAATTGAAATAAATTAGTGGATGAAACTAATTTAAAGTAATGATATGAATCAGTTATAAATGGAAGATAAAAATTCAATATTCAGAGTTGAAGATAAATTGAATTCATATGGAAATGAGAGAACCAATTTGAATATAAGTAGATATAAACAAAAGTGGCGAAGTGAAAACAAATATAAGAAGCATATAAAATACTTATATTGAACTTAAGAAGAAGTGGTAGAATTCTTAAGTAATATGGATGTCGGGAAAATATATTGAATAAGCATTTGAGTGAAGATTTAATAAAAGTGATAAGCGTTGATAAGTGAATAGAAGTCAATTGAATGTAAATAAAAAGAGAATTGATATAGTTGATAATCAATTGAGATAAATATGTAGGATGTACGTATATTATTTTATTCGCATAGCAATTTGATCCAGATTCGAGCACAGAATTTCGAGACAGTTATATCGATCCGAGTTAGGATTTTTCACTCGATTTTCGACGGCGAACCATGGATATGGATTTTGATTGATTCTGAAAATTCTCTATCATAGTTATGACTATGCAAGGAGAATGAAAGTTTCTGATCAAGGAACCAGAGATGAGTCCGCACTAGGAAGTCGGGTGGATGATACTAGTTCGGAAATGAAATTGTGAGATCGAGTAAGCGATCGGATTTGATATTGCGTACGAATGATATAGGTACATCGCATGGGCTTAAATGGAATGAATCTTGAAATTTTTGTAAAGAAATGTATAAAATGATTTTGAATGTTGTGATTGGATATTATTACTAAGTAGGATATACACGTATTTAAAAACAGGAGCAAAATTGGTTTTGATTCCAGAAGATAAATTTGAGTTGCTCGACAAAAAGGTATGTGTTTAAATTTCTGTATGAAATTTGATTGGGTTTTTGATCTAGCCACTTGGCCTTTTGTTTTCTTTGGAATTTAGGAGCCCGTAGAGGCATTTTGTAGTTGTTCCGAGCTAGCCGCACAAAGGAGACGCTGGCAAAAAAATTCGGAAATTTGGGGAGTTGGAAAATTTTTGAGAAATTTTTTATAATTCAGAATTTGATTTTAAATTGAAATTTGAATGATTGAGCAAGTAGTATTGTTTGAAAACTATGGGAGAGTTTGGAAAGTTAGTAAGAATGATAATGGGTTTTCTATAAAAAGATAGTTGGTAGGATATTGAATTGTTTGGTTTTGGGAAAAGTAAACGGGTATTGGACCATTCTTCCTAATTAGTAATTTCGGGGACGAAATTCTTTTAAAGGGGGAGGAATGTGATGACCCAGAATTTTTGAGCATTTAAAATAGGAATATTTAATTGATTTTAAATATTTAAAAGTTAATTTTTAACTTGAATTCAAATATCACCGTTTATTGGGTAATTTAATGATTAAATTAAATAATTTGAAGTTGGGGAAAATGTTGAATCTGGAGTTTTAAGCCTGTTAAAAATAATTTGAAGGCTTGTAAAATTTATATGGATAGTGCTGAGGATAATAGAAGTTTTAAAATTGAATTTAACAGTGATTTGTTCAGATTTAAAAATATATCGTTTAGATCGACTATTTAAAATAGCCTTCCGAGGCACAGTCTTGGAATTCGACGAAATCAGTTCCATTGGATCTGTAATATTGTATTATTACCGGATTTCAAATTTTATAGTGTTTGGAGTTGTGCTGTGATCGTACGGTAAGTAAACGTGCTGAAATTTGAATCGAAAATTTAATATAATATCCGGGTTCAAAAAGCTATCTTTTCCATACGATCGAATTAGGACATGAAACCTTTTCCATTACGTTCGGAATAGGGGTTTAACATTATAAACGCCTAGCGGCATGCCTCGATTGGAGATCGAGATTGTGAGCTGCGGAATCGAAACGATTTAAATGTGAATTTAAATTTTTATATAATTAAAATAAGCGAGATACTGTAGCAGGCACCATCACGTTGAGGGTTTTAAAAACACGTGTCTCTTGTAGTCAAGTACGCGCTTTCTTCCTCTAGAAAATCAAATAAAATCGTAGCTGTGTTTAAAAAAAAATGATAGATAATAAACCAAATCTGAGATTCAAATCAAAATTCAAAATAGAAATTAATGGCAGCTGCTCTGCAAAAATATTCCCTATCTCCTTGCCCTCCTTCTAATTCGAAAATCGAGTTCATAATTGAGGAATTAAATTCCAAATCAAGAATTCAACGAGTTCCCTGCTCAATCTCTCGACGGGTCGCATTCATTAGGATGGTCGCGAGTTCGATTCAAAGGCGCCTCTTCCTTCGTTCTTCGATTCAAGTGAGGCGTCGGCGATGAAGCAACAAGATGGTGGCGCGCGCTGCATAGCTAGGGTTAGGGGTGATTCCTCGAAGACTTTGGCAATGCCGTAATGGAATTGAGGGTCGCATGGAGCTCGATGGCTAGGGGTTTAGTCGGCGAGGCCTTGGGGTGGCGATGTCGGCGAGCACGTTGTCGTTCAGGAGGGTATCTATGGGTCGAGTCATGTTCGTTGTCACAGTGGGGTATGATATTTCTGTTTTTAGTTTTAATTTAATTTTTATATATATAAAAATTGGAATTTTATATATAGGTTGGGTCCAGATATAATTATATTGCTTACTATTTAAATTAAAGAAGAAACTTTAATTCATATTTTATTGCACACACACACACACACACACACACATATATATTAAGGAAGACGTTATTATAGTAGGTAAATGGGAATTTTAAACGTTTGAGAAGTTTGTATAAAACCGGATTTATAAAAATCTATATAGATTATTATTTTTTGTTATATATATAAATTACTTGTTTATCATAATTAAGAAATACATGTAATGGATCATAGAGACTTACTTGTTTATCAACTTAATTTAATGACTAAAGATTTTTCAAGGAAAAATTGGTTTAATTGAACTATTTGTTAGATTAAATAATTAAATGGAAATTTACTTTTCGATTAGTTCAAGTGTTAATAATTCGTATCATATTATACAAGGTCCCATAATTGTGAAGGAAACAAGTCGAGATGGAAATGGGTTGCAACAAAAACAAAGGTGAGTTAATCTCACTCATCTGGTTTCTATTCAAATTTAAATGGTTAAATTTAAATAATTGGTTGAATGATTGAATTGATTAGATGTGCTATATTATATATAGTAGTATATATATATTATATATTGGAGTGATTGATTTCCCGCATTATATAGCGGATGAGAGCCTATGCGCCGCATAATAGCGGATTATATTATATTAATGCCATATACCGTGATATTCCACCTCGAAGTGGAATTGGTGTTGTGCTAACGTCTGTGGATGCAGGAAACAGGTTGGAGGGATCCAACTGGATTTCTTAAAATTATTTAGATTGTTTAATATTCTGTGTTATGAATATTTGATATTCGATGATGAATATTATTGATAATTGGAATATTGAATGCTATGGTTTGCTTGGATACATTTCGGTACACTGAGTTATCAAATTATATAAAATTGAATTTTTGAAAGGAAAATAAAAGAGTGAATTTTTAAGTAAAATAATTATTGAGAATTTGAATAAAAATAAGAATGAATTGGAAAGGAATAAAGGTGATTTTTAAATCCTAATAAATTCCGGGTATGAAAAAGGGATTTGAATAAATAGAGAAATAATGAATTTTAAACTTAAGAGATACATATCAAGAAATAAAGAATTTAATTTAAAATTTCAAGGTTTAAAATTTATTTAAAAGAATAAAGAAGAAATTTGGAAAATCTGAAATTGATATGTTTCAGTTAAAAGATTTAAAATCAAAACTAAGAAATAAAATCTGAAGTTAATGGATTTTGAAAAAAATGAGTAAGTAAAGGAATTTATTTCGAAATGGATTAAATTGGAAATCAATTTGAAAATTGATTTAAGTGGTTGAAGTTGAAACTTTAAAAGAGAAGTGGAACTTTGGAATTTATAAACTGGATTTATAAGAGTGAAGTAATATATCAGTGGATATTTGAAAGGATAAATTCACGGCGAGAATTTATTAAAGGAATGGGTAAATTTGTTTAAAAATAAATAGTGATTTATTTTTTAAAAAAATAGATGTGAAAGAAAGAGTATTTCCCTAGATAGCCAAGTACGTTTTCAAAGCAAATTTTTAAGCATAGGTAAAAAGTATAAGTTGTTTAAAAAGTATATTTTAGAAAAGTTATTATTTCTAAAAGTTTAAATTTTAAAGTAAGTATATTTTTCTAATGGCTGTAATTATTTAAAGGTGGCTTGGTATTATGTTTTAAAAGTTAGAAATTTAGTTTTGTATCCTATAAAGTAGATTTATTTTAAATATTCTTATAGTATATACCTTTATAGTATTAAAGTAGTTTTTATTTTAATGATTTAAAGTATAATTCATAATAAAGAGTTTTAAATTATTTTTAAAAATCTAAAGTTTTTGTGCTTGGTGTTTCCAGTGGAAATAAATATTTGGGAACTCATTCCATGAGAAGAGTGTGGTTTGAAAACTGTTTTCGAAGGGTTGAAAAGTGGAAATATATCTTGTGAAGATATTTTGAGATTAATAAATAATTTGGTGAAATTATTTATTGTTTGATGGATGTTTTTGAATGTTAATTGATAGTTAAATAACCAACTATCAATATTGGCCAATGCGTTGATCATTTCGAAGAGACCGGGATCGGGATTAAATTCTCGAAAACCACTTCGATTCGATTTGTACGTTTTCGTGAGGAAGACGAGCTCAGAGTCGAAGATGGAATAATGAAGTTCAAGGGCTAGTCGTTACTAATCCCGAAGATGATTCCAAAATGGATGTAGTAGGAGCAGTACCTTCGGTTCCGTTCGAACCCGGGACGGACTTGTATGGATGAATGCTTTCGGAACATCGTCAGGTGGATGATGAGCATTCTAAGTGAAACGTTCTAAAAGGTAGCGCTTAGCCTCAAGCCTCTTCAACCGGAATGACTAAAATTAGGGGTTATGCAGTAAGGCTAGGTGGGTAGCGCCCATTAGGGTGAGGTCATCCCTGTCTGGATGTCCCTTTTATTCAGCTTAGTGGTGCGGTTGCTGATTCCATCCGTGGGGTGATCTTACTTGGGATTATCCAATAAGGGGTAGTGCCTGTCTTACGTTGCAGGGGATTGGGAGTAATCCTCGGTACGGTGATCTAGGCCACGTACTGTGACAAGTGGTACCTCAGTGCCTAGTCATTAGTTGAAAATCCATTCTCCCTACGCGCCTTTTACGGTTTTTGTTTATATAACCCACTTTGTGGCTAGTAGTTGGAATTAATCATGTAACAATTTCGAGTATTTTAATAAGTATTTGTAAATAGACCTTATTATAATATTAGAGGATTTTAATAAAAAGTGTTTTGGCTATCGTAAGGTAAAACCCGACATGTTTATTTGTGGCGTGGTCTTACGAGACGCTTTTGTTTTCAAAGGATTTTGAAACTTTAATAATCAAATTGAGTGTGGTTTTCTCACGCTGGTATTCCAGACTGACTCGGGTGTTATTTAAGTATAATGCTCGGGTCAGACCGAGTATTATAGGATACAGGAAAGGATGCTGTGGAGCTCAAGAGACTAGCTGGATGGCGATACGTACTTCCGTACTTGATTATTATTCCGCTGTGTATTCAGTTTTGAGGACAAGTTTATATAACTGTCCAGTTGTATGTTATTGATGTTGTTGAACTCTGATGATGTATTCTGGTGATGTGTGTATAAAACAGATGTAGATTTCTTTTGTGTAAAGATCTGTTATTATCTATTATACTTTATTCCGCTGCGATGGTAAGTTTCTGATATTGTTTTCTGTTTTCTTCTTCTTTATCCCAAATGGTTCGCATTTCTGTTCATCTTGAGTTGATTGATGTAGAATAGTGTTGAATCAAGGGGTATGGATTTACGGGTTATTACAATTATCGTATTATATATATATAAATGTATCACAAACACACACACACACATATGTGTGTGTGTGTGTGCGCATGTGTAATATAACAATCCTTTAAGGTTTGACATGTCCGTGTATAAGCGTTGGAATTTATATCACAATGGACATGATACCCCATCGAGTATACAAATATTGTTGGAACTGGGCCAGCCTATAGCGGAAGTTATGGGTGAATTTCAACTTTTTTTCCTTAATGGAACTTTACTGAGCCTATGAAGTCTAATTTATTTAGAACATTTCTGAATTTTTCTTACATAAAATCTTTTATTTTATTTTATAAAATAATATTGTACTATTTAATTTTATGTTATGTTAAATATATTTGTGTATCACATACATATGTATAAGTGACGCAGCGGATTAACAATAAGTTGTCACCAAATGAGGCACAACGAACAAACGACGATGGAACGATACAATGACGAATCTATGGATTGATAATACCTAAGTTAAATGCCCAAATCCGTTGATCTCACGAGATACCGGATTCTAGCTATCTTTAACACGTTGATCGCGCACGATACCGTGTTAAAAGATCTACGATTCTTCGACGTTGATCTCACGCATGAGATTCCGTGAACCGGCTTCAAAATCGTTGATTCGAGCGCACTCGAATAACCGATGATGGAGAAAGGAGCTCACACTCAACTTCCAATTTTAAAGAGGCATAAAGCACTCAAACAAAAGTTTATTCCAAATCAACCTTTTAAATGATACAACTCACTCGCTATTTATAGAAGCCTATAACTCAACACACGTTACATCACAAACAGTACAAATGACTTGACCAACAAACGGTTACAACATAACACGACCTAACAATATACTACATAAGAAAAGCGACATATCAATCGGCGACCCCAAAAAAATGCGGCATAGCGACCTAACCGGATTTCGGCGACATAAGGAGATGCTCGCAACCTAGGCGGGAAGCAATCAGCGACATAAGACTTTCTCTTTCGCGTCTTAAGAATTTGGTCGCGACATAAACTTCGTTCGCGACCTAAGGAGGAGGCGACTTAGATTTTGCGACATAGGAAGTTCGCGACCTAAGGAGGAGGCGACTTAGGTTTTGCGACATAGGAAGTTCGTGAGTTAAACTGGAATGTCCTACTGGAATTCGCGCTTCGCGACCTACTGGAGCTTGCGACTTAAGATGCTTTGCGACATAAGGTTTGCTTGCAATTGCGTTGGAATTCGGGAGCGAGTCTTTGTGACTGAAGGTAGGTCGCTCGCGACCTAGATAGAGGCGATCTATAGCTTCACCGCGAATTGAGGTATGCGCTGCATCATCCTCCCCTTGTTGGAAGGAATTCGACCTCGAATTCACACTCTCCTCTTCTTCGACAAACTTCTCCCCATAATACGGGATTAAGTGTTTGACATTGAAAACATCTGCAGTGTGGATGTGATCCGGCAATCTTATCCGATAAGCATTATCATTGATCTTCTTCAAGATTTCTAATGGACCAATCTTTCGAGCCTTCAATTTGTTGTATGTTCCAACTGGACAACGATCTTTCGTTAATATTGCGTAAACAAAATCACCATCTTTGAAGTCCACACTCCTGCGCTTCTTATCTGCTAGTTGCTTATACTACTCATTTGACTTAAGCAATCGTTCATGAAATATTCTGTGACACTCATGCAACTCATTCACGAAATCAAAAGCTCGTTTAACAACCCCTTTCTGACGTTAGACTGTCGACAAATCCAACGGTCCCTTCGGAATTGCTGAATATACTAATTGAAATGGACTGAATCCAGTAATTCGATTAACAGCATGATTATGTGCGAATTCTGCCTGACACAATTTCACATCTCAGCTCTTCAAATTATCCTTCACAAGGCATCTCAACAAGTTTCCTAAAGATCTGTTCACCACTTCCGTTTGCCATCCGTTTGTGGATGATAGGCGCTACTAAAATTCAGCTTAGTCCCAACTATCTTCCACATAAACCAAAAATGACTTAGAAATCGAGTATCCCGGTCAGAAACAATAGTCTCAGGTTGCCCATGTAGTCGATAAACCTCTTTAAAGAACAATTGAGCAACACGGACTGCATCGGCGGTCTTTTTACAAGCTATGAAATGTACCATCTTCGAAAATCTATCCACCATAACATATATAGAATCATTCCCTCGTTGAGTTCTTGGCAAACCCAAAACAAAATCCATGCTAATATCAACCCATGGTCTAGTAGGCACGGGCAATGGCATATACAATCCTGTATTCGTAGCTGTCCCTTTGGAAACTTGGCATATGTGACATGTCTGCACAAATCTTTCAACTTCTTTCCACATGGAAGGCCAAAAATATGATTGAGAAATCAACTGCAAAGTACGATCTCTTCTCATATGTCCTTCTTCATGCAATTCCTTCACAATCTTCATTCGCAAACTGCACTCTGCTATACACAACAGATTTCCTTTGAATAGAAAACCATCTACCAACACATACTCATCCGTCTTTCCTTCCTCGACTTCATCTACAATCTTAGCAAAGTAAGGATCCTCAGCAAACAATACTGGAAGTACGTCAAACCCCGTCACTTCAACTCTCATCGTAGTCAACAAATGATTTCTTCTACTCAATGCGTCTGCCACCTGATTTGTAACTCCCGATTATGCTTTACAACAAATGTAAACTGTTGCAAGTATACGATCCATGAAGCATGCCTGGCTGCAATCTTATCATGTCCCTGCAAATGCTTCAACGCTTCATGATCAGTATACAACACAAACTCCTTATAAAATAAGTAGTGTCCCCAGTGCTTTATGGCTTGGATAATAGCATAGAACTCTAAGTCATAGGTGTTGTATCTTGTCTTGGCTCCAGAAAGTTTCTCGCTAAAATAAGCAATTGGACGCCCCTTCTGACTTAATACTCCACCAATTCCAACCTTAGACGCATCAGTATCTAGCTCAAAGAGCAACTGAAAATCTGGGTATCTAAGAATCGGTGTCTTGGTCAAGAGTGTCTTGATCTGTTGGAAAGCAGAATCAGCCTCTTCAGTCCACACAAACTACTTTCCTTTCATACAATCTGTCACTGGTGCCATCACGCTACTGAAATGTGGAATAAACCTTCGGTAAAATGATGCTAACCCATGGAAACTTCTCACTTCAGTTACAGTCCTGGGTTTTGGCCAATCATTGATTGCTTCAACTTTACCTTGATCCACATGGATTCCTTCCTTGGACAACACATGCCCCAAAAACAAAACACTGTGTGTCATGAATATGCACTTCTTCATTGCCGCGTAAAATTGCTCCTGATCAAGTATCATCAACACTTCCCGCAAGTGTTGTAGATGCTCTTCTGTGCTTCCACTGTATATCAATATATCATCAAAGTATACCACCACAAACTTTCCAATAAATGGTCGAAAGATCTGATTCATCACTCGCATAAAAGTACTAGGTGCATTCAAAAGACTAAATGGCATGACCAGCCACTCATACAACCCTTCCCGCGTCTTGAATGCGGTCTTCCATTCATCCCCTGGTCGAATTCGAATCTGATGATACCCACTCTTCAGATCAATCTTTGAAAAGATAGCAGCTTCGGTCAACTGATCTAACAAATCGTCCAATCTTGGCATCGGAAATCTGTACCTCACTGTAATCTTGTTTAGTGCTCGACTATCTGTACACATTCTCTACGTTTCATCCTTCTTTGGCACTAACAAGGCTGGTACTGCACAAGGACTTAAGCTTTTTTGTACGCGCCCTTGTTCAAGTAACTCTTCCACTTTCCTTCTCGACTCTTCGTGCTCCTTTGGACTCATTCTATAGTGTGGTCTATGCGGTAACACAGCTCCCAGAACAAGATCAATATGATGTTGTATGTCTCTCAACGGTGGTAACTCTTTTGGTTATTCTTCAGGAAATACATCTTCAAATTTCTTCAACACTGGCTTAACTTCTTCAGGAATTTCAACCGTTTCACTACTTCCACGTCCAATCGACAGAAATACTTCAGGCCCATCCTCTACTTCTTTGACAAACTCCTTCAAAGATAACAGAGTCTTTAGTTCCTCGATTTCTTCCAACTTGCTTTCACTTTGTTGTCGCTATTTAGGAACTAAGGTGATTCTAGTGCCCTCGAACATGAAACTATAGCAGTTGGTCCTTCCATCGTGTTGCACAGCTCTATCGAATTGGCACGGTCTTCCCAACAACAAATGACATATGTCCATATCTACCACGTCACACCAAATTTCATCCTTGTACTTCTTTCCGATGGAAAAATTTACACAAGCTCTTCGACTAACTTTCACTTCCCCACCTTTCCTTAACCAAGCTAATTTGTAGGGTTTTGGATGCTTCTCTGTCTTTAACGCCAACTTCTTTACAGCTTCTGTAGAGATGATGTTATCACATCTTCCCGCATCGATAACAAACTTACAAACCCTTCCCAAAATAGTGCACGTCGACTGAAAGATATTACTCCTCAACCAGTTAGTCTCCTCTTCCTGCTTTGGTGTCAAGCAAGATCTTCTCATCATTAAAGAATAACCCTCGTCTCCCGCCAATAATTCTTCTTCCTCCTCAACTTGTGGTGAATTGGAACATTCTATTTCTGCATCCTCAACCTCAGCAACCATCGCTCGCTTCTTAGGCTTCAGGCATTCATTGCTCTTATGACCAAACTCCTGACAGTTATAACACTTGAAATTGTTGTTAACCTTGGTCTTAGCAACTTCATTGACAATCGGTTTACTAACAGCCTTGGAAACATTAGTATTGCTACTAGCACCCTTGTTCTGGTTGTTAGAATTCATAAACACACCACCTCCTCTTCTATCTTGCTTCTCCCAAGCTAGAGCCTTCTGGTGTGCTTCAGCAACGGATCGTGGATCAAACATATTCACCATATCCTGAATTTGCATTCTCAATCCTCCAACAAATCTAGATGTCAACTGTTCCTCCGTTTCCATGATATCGTTTCTAGCAATAAGTTGACAAAACTCATCTGCATTATCATTTACCGACTTTGTCCCCTGTCTCAAATTCTGTAAGCGCTGATACATAAGAGACTGATAATTATAAGGTAAGAAAGTAGCCTTCATCAAATTCTTCATCTTTTCCCATGAAACAATCTTCTACTTTCCCATTCTCTCCCGTGTAAGTTTAGTTTGTTGTCACCATGCAATAGCTCTTCCCCTCAATCGTGTAGCAACCAACTTAACTCTACGATGCTCGGGTACTTCCTTGAAGTCAAAAATTTCCTCTACATTTGATACCCAATCCAGAAACTCTTCTGCTATCATTCCCCCTTTGAATTCTAGAATCTCTATTTTCATCCCCGACTGCCATCGACGATCATCTTCTACATTCCGATATTGACTTCGTACTTGGTCTCGATCTCGATAATGAATACTACCTCTATCACCATCTTCATCATAATCAAATGTACTTCGATATCGATCTCGACCATCAACATCTCCACGATCATGCATATCTCTTCTACTATGTCTTTCAGCATCATGATATGGCTCATCTCTGCACTCACGTGGAGTTCTTCTCTCTTCATTTCTGTACTCATGGTGTTCTCGCCTCATTGAAACTAATGATTCTCTTCTTTCTCGATAAGATTGTGGTGACACCCTCCTCGCTTCCGAAACCGATGGCGAAACCCTGTTTCCTCCATGGTTCGAGATTGGTGACCTTCTCCTTTGACTTTGATTCATGTCATTCATCAATTTCTCTAACTTCCCAATACCTTCATCGAACTTTTCATTGATACGTTTTTCCATTTTCTCAGCTTCTTGTCTTTTATATACATCTTCAACATTTTGAAATCGATTAGCTCATCTCGGCGGCATGATTATCAACAAACTCCAAACTAACTTTAACTCAGATTCAACTTAGCTCGACTCGGCTGTAACTGTAACTCTCGGCCTCGATCCAACTTCTATACTCGGCTCAAACTCCAACACTTCCTCTTTACTCCCAATAGGCTCGGCTTAGCTATGATTGGCTAAGTATGGCTCTGATACCAAATTGACGCAGCGGATTAACAACAAGTTGTCACCAAATGAGGCACTATGAACAAACGACGATGGAACGATACAATGATGAGTCGATGGATTGATAATACCCAAGATAAATGCCCAAATCCGTTGATCTTACGAGATACCGGATTCTAGCTATCTTTAACACTTTGATCGCGCACGATACCGTGTTAGAAGATCTATGATTCTTCGACATTGATCTCGCGCACGAGATTCCGTTAACCGGCTTCAAAATTGTTGATTCGAGCGCACTCGAATAACCGAAGATGGAGAAAGGAGCTCACACTCAACTTCCAATTTTAAAGAGGCACAAAGCACTCAAACAAAAGTTTATTCCAAATCAACCTTTTAAATGATACAACTCACTCGCTATTTATAGAAGCCTATAACTCAACACACGTTACATCACAAACAATACAAATGACTTGACCAACAAACGGTTATAACATAACACGACCTAACAATATACTACATAAGAAAAGCGACATATCAATCGGCGACCCCAAAAAAATGCGGCATAGCGACCTAACAGGATTTCGGCGACATAAGGAGATGCTCGCGACCTAGGCTGGAAGCAATCAGCGACATAAGACTTTCTCTTTCGCGTCTTAAGAATTTGGTCGCGACATAAACTTCGTTCGCGACCTAAGGAGGAGGCGACTTAGGTTTTGCGACATAGGAACTTCGCGAGTTAAACCGGAATGTCCTACTGGAATTCGCGCTTCGCGACCTACTGGAGCTTGCGACTTAAGATGCTTTGCGACATAAGGTTTGCTTGCAATCGCGTTGGAATTTGGGAGCGAGGCTTTGTGACTGAAGGTAGGTCGCTCGCGACCTAGGTGGAAGCGATCTATAGCTTCGCCGCGAATTGAGGTATGCCTGCATCAATAAGTGTATGTATGTGTAACATATCAATCCGTGTAAGGTATAACATGCCTGAATATAGATGTTGGGATTGGCATCGAAACAGATACGCTAGCCCATCCAATATATAAGTGTACTGTCCATATGTATGTGTGTGTGTGTGTATAATTTTTCTTTTATAATAAAATATTTCAATATATATATATATATTAAAATCTTATTTATATATAATTTTGTATTAATATATATATATATATATATGTGTGTGTGTGTGTGTGTGTGTAATATTAACAAAATGTATATATATCAATTACTATATAAATATGTTTATATTATTTAAAATGTAACAAATAAATATTCATTTGTAATGTCAAAAATGGTACTTGTAAAAATACACACACGCATATAAATGAATATGTTAAATACTTATAAATACATGTGTAACAAAATGTATTTATGTATACTACAAAAAATATATTAATATAAATTAAATTATTAAATTATATATATGTATATATGTTGATTTGGTCTTGCGCATTGATCGTAATTTTTTTAATTTTTAATTATATAGATTAATAAAACCAAAGCTAATTATTTAAAAATTTGAAAAATATATTTTATTTGAATCTAAATTTAAATTTTAAACTTCCAGATAATTTTAGATGAAAATTTAAAAATTTATTGTATAATTTTTATAATTTAAAACGACTAAAAATTCATTTTAAAATTTTTTGATTTTAATTTAAATATTTTAAAATAAAAAATTGTTTTTTAATTTTTGTCATGAATTCAATATGTATAATATAATTTTATAAAATTTAAAATATATTTTATAATATATGTGTAAATTTATATAATTATTTATATGATAAATTAATTTGAATATTATTTAAAATAATATATATATAAATGTTTTTTCCCATTCCGTTGAAAAATATTGTTTGAATAGTGTTTTACTTCCAAAACTTATTCTCAAGTCGAAAGAACCATGTGCATCTGCCACATCAATATTTTCTGTTTGACCTTAGTTATATTAACCAACATATTTTCGAATAAGTCATTCCGTAGTTATCTAATAACTATTCCGTACATAACCACTTAGTGTCCCCAACAACCATGAATAATACACTAACCAACATTTGGAGAGCATTACGTACATTATTCTCAATGGATGTATCGATGTCCAGTCTTAATACATCTTGACTAGGAATATTTAAAATAGTATATTTATTTTTATTGTGATAAATTGCTCATGGTTACAACAATTATAATTACTATCACAAATCATATCATTTATTGATTTTCTATTAAATACACTTTTAATTAAATTAGTTAATTAATATAACACATTATATCAAGTTTATAATAGAAAGAAAACACCTTTTATTTTGAACAAGATTGGTTAGCGAGTTAGATATATGAAACAAATTAAGTAATTGCCCCTAGGGCATATCAAAACTCTATCAATTTCTCATTTGCACTTGAGGTTAACTATGGAATCTTATTCCAACTTCTCCAATCGATTTTCTCAAAACCACTTGAGTCAGGTCATCAATGAACGCGTACGATATTATGTTGCAATTATCTACTCTGTCAATCAACTTTCTCCGACGCTGATAAATTGTTTTATCATATGAAACAATTCGAGGTATGTCTCTCAACTTCTAGTGAGCTTTAAGTTCTGTTATGAAGTATATCGTGACATTGTTATCATATAACAATGTTATGTAATTCTCAACATTTGAAATCACCCTGGGCTCAGTTATAATTTATTTGCATTTATTATATATACATTACTTTTATTGTGATGCTATACAAGTCAATGTACTTAGCCTTTTCATCTAATCACCCACAATCTCTTCTAATTGGAACATTTCCAACTTAAAGATTCTTAACATGAATTTATTATTGACATATTATACTCAATATCACTTCCGAAGTTTGAGTCCAAACACTCCTTTATAAGAAGTTTGTTGTTTCTGTAAACAATTCTCTAGTGTTTCATAAACACACAAGAACACGTCAAACAACCATTTAGTGATATTTATTTGAGTTTGATATTTGCTTCGTGTATCAAATACATAAACAAATCACGATATCGTAGACAACATAGCATATATGATAATTTCTATTACCAATGCATAAGTAATCCATCTTACATGTTACATATTAAACATTTCAATAAGGTGTCCTTGCATATCGTTTGGGACATTCTCAGTACCTTTTATACTTACTATAGAAGACATCATTCAAAAATCCAATGTAGAGTATTAAAAGGGAACATTTGAAAAACATCTCTAATAAGTTTGCAAATACACAAAACATTCCTCCATTTTAATTATAAGTTTCACGTCCCTATTTTTGAACGCGACAATTTTATTTTCAAAAATACCCTTTTGCCTTCTCCAAACAAAACACAGAGTCGTCGAATAAGATTTCATCAACCGTTGTTCTAAAAAAACCATAATCTCCTAAAATATCAATCGCCATTTATTCCAAAGCATTGATCGAAGATGAAATCGAATCCATTTGGAAAGAAAACCGAAATTCAAAAGATGAAAGCAATAAAAACCATAAAATCGAATGTTGTCAATTAAGTTTTTTTGCAATATCTATTTTTATTCTATTACAATTGGTTCGATATGTTGTTAGGGTTTATCGACTGTTTAGTAGAAATTTTCAATAATTGCAGACAAATGTACAATAATTTACAAGTTTAATTACTAATCCATTTAACACACACAACATCTGTAGTTTATTATTCTTTCAAAATCATTTGTATTCATCTTTCTTCCAATTATTCATAATAATTGCAAAGATGTATGCAACTATTATGAATAATTGCATGTATGTCTGCAATTATCTTCAATAATTGCATGTATGTCTGCAAATATTCTGATTAATTGCATGCTCATCAGCAACTATTCATATAAAAGCATTTCAATCCAAAACTTGACATTTATAAGTGTAAATAACAAAATAAAGAACTTTAGTTCTATTATGAAGATTAAATTCATCATTCTCTGCAATTATTCATAATATTTGCATAGTTATCAGCAATATTCTCAATAATTGCATGTATTTCTACAATTACTCCGATTAGTTACATTCTTATCAGCAATTATTCATATAAAACTATTTCAATCCAAAAATCATTTCAATCCTAAATTCATCTTTCTCTGCAATTATTCATAATAATTGCATAGTTTTCAGCAATTATTCTCAATAACTACATTTATTCTGCAAATATTCAGAATAATTGCATTCTTATCAGCAATTATTCATTCATTTCAATCTTAAATTCATCTTTCTTTGCAATTATTCATGATAATTGCATAGTTCTCAGTAATTGCATTATTTCTGCAAATATTCAAAATAATTGCATTCTTATCAGGAATTATTCTTGTAAAACCATTTCAATCCTACATTCATCTTTCTTAATTACATTCCTATTAGCAACTATTAATGTAAAACCATTTCAATCCTAAATTCATCTTTCTCTGCAATTATTCATAATAATTGCATAGCTATCAACAATTATTCTCAATAATTGCATTTATTTCTAAAAATATTCAGAATAATTGCATTCTTATCAACAATTATTCTTGTAAAATCATTTCAGTCCTAAATTCATCTTTCTTAATTACAATCTTATCAGCAATTATTCATGTAAAATTATTTCAATCATAAATTCATCTTTCTCTGCAATTATTCATAATAATTGTATAATTGTGGATAATTATTCTCAATAATTGCATTTCTTTCTGCAAATATTTAGAATAATTGCATTCTTATCAGCAATTATTTATGTAAAATCATTTTAATCCAAAAAGAGAAACTTGTTGCAATTATTCATAACTGCAAATATTAAGAATCTCATGTAAAAAGCTTGATTCGTCTTCAATTTAATTGTAGTTTCCATTTAAATCGAAAAATAAATCTTCGATTTTGTAGAGTCTTCAATTTAGTTTCTTGATTCTCATATTTTGTAGAATTAGCTCAGTTTTCAATTTGACCAGAAGAAATCGAAGAAGAAGAAACGGAGCTCGACGGTGGGAAAGTAGGCGGAAAACAAAAACAGGAACGTAGAAAGTATATTTTTTTATCACAGGGATCCGCTTTGAATTGAGTTTCGTTTTAATGATGCGTACCTAATATTCATGTATTAAAAAGGAACTATAGCCGCTTCTAATGCAAGTATATTGTTAACAATTAACATTGTATTGTTTACTTATACCTTTGAAATATCTATTACCTTTTAACGTGCTTTCTTATGAACGCACGCTTCCTCTGCAATTTGAATGATAGTCAAACTATTTGATATTTCTATCAAAATACTTGTTCAATTTTTTTTTTTAGAATGATACTTTCATATCCGTTCTCGGATAGTATCTGAAACCCAATAAACTCATATCACTCCCATTGTTTTCAAGACACTTTGGTTGTTACGTGAAAATAGTCTAGTCCAAATCTATATTTAGGACTTTCTACTTCAACAAATATATATCAAAATATAAAGACACACTAGGCAATAATTTTATGAGTAATATCCAAACTAACTTGAGCACATCGAATGGCGAATCTGTTACGTTAATTTCAACAATTGGAATTCACGATAATATTCTTATCAATGTGTCACTATATTCCAACCACGGTTGTCATTTTCATAAAGACACATTTGCGGCTAATGGATCATAGCCATTTGGATACAATTAACTGTTGAAACTGGATCAGCTCATAGTGGAAGAAATTGGTGAATTCTTTTTTTACCATTTTGGATCGTTAACGGACCTATAAAGTCTAAATGCATTTAGATTTTATCTAAAATTTCTTTTAAATAAAATCAATATTTTATTTAATTTGGTTAAAAAAAATTCAAAAGGGTTTGAATATTATATAAATTTATATGGATGAGTGTATCAAATACACCCATATGTGTAGTAGTTACTTATTAAAATAAATATGAGAAAATAACCTTTAGTTTCCTTCTGTAATAGTTGTGCAATTAATTAAGAAAGTAAATAACATTAATTGGCGAGAGAAACCTTATATTTCTCTATTTCTGATTAGATTGATAATATGTTGAATAAATATGTTAATATTTCAATTGAATGTTTTATTAGGAAAGCATCAGTTCAATTTAATTTGATTAATTGCAAATGATTATAAGCATCACATGGGCTTATGTTTTGTGCAAGTGCATCATATAAAAGTGTACGAAGCTAATGTGAACATTGCATAGGTGTTGGGATTTACACTACAATATACACATTTCCCATTTATACATGACTTTGTCGTCCTAAACATGAACAATTTTATTTACTTACTAATATATAAATACGTACATAAATACATATATTACTGTATACACACACACATACATATACAATTAATGTTTAGCATAACAGTTCAAATAAAATGGATTGCATTTCCATTGCAAGCAGTAAGTCAAAGAATACTAAGATTAATGAAGATGGTTTGAAACAGCTATGAAAATATTCCTTCCTTTTTAAGGAGAGATATAATTTTTAATTAGATGGAATTTAAAATCTTGGAATATATCATTGATGTAATGTTTGATTTCATTTCAATTACAAGAGAATCAAAGAATATTAAGATTAACGAAAATGATTTGAAACAGTTGTGAAAAGTTTCCTTCCTTTTTAAGCAGAGATACAATTTTTAATTAGACGGAATTGCAAATCATGGAATATATCATTAATTTAATGTTTTCATTTTTTCTTTTAAGAGGAAGAGTTTATATGAATGATTTGAAATACGACAATTAAAGCATCATATTAGTTGGATGACAAAGATTAATTAATGCATTTATTACCAAGTTTTAATTACATAGCAACCTATGTCTAAATATTCAAGTGTAAACCTTTTGAATGAAAAACTGATTTATGGAAAAAAAATTCAAAGTTCATATATGTTCACTTTTTCTAAAACAACAAAATCAAACGACATAGGCGTATATAGATTTGAGATAAGAAGACCTAGATCTGGATTAAACAAACTTTGTAAACAATCACATAAAGTACATAAAATAAAATTAAATAGGCCTGGATCTATCTTAAATTAATCAATCAAACAATCATACATGAGATAGAAAATGAGATGTTATAATTCATAACAAAATAGCAATGAATAAAAGAAAACATTCTATATTTTAACATGATAGAACAATCAATTCAAGTAAGGGAATGAAGATATTAAAATCAAGATTCAAATTCACAAGTATAAACAGAAGGGAAAGGTAGAGATTAAGGGATATGAACAAATTATAAGATATTTAAATATAGAATTATACACACATATAATTACCTTAAGATTAAGCATGTAGAAATACCTTGAATGATAGAACAATACTTAGATTTGATTGATCACTCTCTAGATCCAGTAGACATTGCCCTTCATCACACCTTGATTTGTGGTTTCTCATAGGATTTCAAGCAAATCGCCATCCCATTTTGCAAGAGAAGAACGAACCACCTTTTTAATTTAGTTTGATGTTGATTTGAATTGTTTTGATGGTTTTTTCTGGATGAAGTTTCAGCCATGAGTGAATGACATGGGAAGAGGAAGAAAAAAGAACAAAAATTGAAAGTCACTTTCCGTTCTCTGCACTTTGAAAAATGAGGAGGTTTTGTTTTTAATAAAATTAGAGGAACCTTTTTCTATTCTCCTATTAGAACTTCCTCATTTGTTTCTTTTTTTTAATTTTAGTTAATCTCATTAATTGATTTCCTCCTCTTACCATTGTATGGTGATCCAAGCACATTCCAAATATGCAACTTTTCCAAATAAAAGAAAACAACTTTTATATAATTATTTTATTATTTAAAAACATGTTTAAATTTTTACCGATATCGCATATCAATATATGCAAATATAACTTTCATATATGCATTAAAATAATTACCAACAACATTCAAAACATCAAATAAATTAACAATATTTAATATTTCATAAATCTTAATTAATTTAAACAGTTTGTAACATTTTACAAACTTATTAAATTGTGTGGTTTTTGGAGAAATCACAAATGCGGTTATGCGACTCAAAGGTGTGAATTCAGTCAGCAATTAATGTTGAACAATTCAAATATTAATGTTCACACATCACTTAGCAGGTGGTATGACAGTTTGGCTGAATTATTCGCTTACAGGTCTTTTCGGTAAAATCAAATTTTACTTATTATAAGCAGTACGTGATGGTGATAATTATTTACACCGATTCTCTTCGAAATTATACCATATTAGGACTTATGGAATTTAGTAATGGTCAAAATTCTAATATCTTCCACACTTTATAGTCTGAACATAAAGTCGTTGGTCCAATAATAACAATTATTATTAACCAAAATGCTCTTGCCAAAGACTTTGACTTTGAGTTGATTTGAGTTAACCATGATACTAACCCCATGTAACCGAGGAGACAAATCCTCTCTCGAATAGTGTTTCACTTCCAATACTTCCATTAGACCCAACTATAGTCACTCGATTGAACGTCATGCCATGATTTGACTATAATCAAAGCGAAGCTTTCATATTGAAGGTCCAAAGCATTCTCAAGTCGAGAGAACAGTGTAAATCAGTCACATCGATATTTTATATTTGACCTCCATTATATTAAAACTATCGAGTGAGTCGTTGCATAGTTATCTAATAACTATCAGTACGTAACCCTAGGTGCCCCCAGCAATCATGAGTAATATACTGTCCAATATTTAGAGAGCATTGCATACTCCAGTCTCAACGGATATATCGATATACAGTCTCGATGCATCTTGACAGGAACATTTAAAATGTTATATTGGTTTTATTAAGATAAATTACTCACGGTTATAACACTTTGTAACTACTATCATAAAATACATCTTTTATGGATTTCATATCCAGTCTCAATGGATATATCGATATCCAGTCTCGATGCATCTTGACAGGAACGTTTAAAATGGTATATTTTTTTATTAAGATAAATTACTCACGGTTATAACACTTTGTAACTACTATCATAAAATATATCATTTATGGATTTCATATTAAATATAATTATAATTAAATTAATTAATTAATATAACCACATTATATCAAATATCTAATAGAAAAAACACCTTTATTGTGAACAAGATTGTTCAACGAGTTAGATATATATAACAAATTACATAATTACCCCTAGGGTATACCCCTAGCTCTATTAATCTCCCACTTGCTCTTGGGGCCAATTATGTAATCTTATTCCAACTTCTCTAATCGGTTTCTCAAAACCAGTTAGGTCAGTCCATTTGTAAACGGGTATGTTATTATGTTTCAATTATCTACTCTGTCAATCAACTTTCTCCGACGGTGATATACTGCTTTATCACGTGGAACATTCGGAGTATGTCTCTCGGCCTCTAGTGAGCTCTAAGTTCTATTACGAGCCATATCATGACTTTGTTATCATATAACAATGTTATAAGATTCTCAACATTTGGAATAAGCTCAGTAATAAATTTGTGCACTTATAATTTTATATACATCATTTTTATTACGACAATTGATGTGCACGTAAATGTTTATATATTTACATCCATATTTTATCTATTTTTATTTAAATAAATATCATATTTGGGCATTTTAACATGTTTAAAATCAAAATTCAATTATCTTCAAATCATCATATATTCATCTTCATTCAGAGGTAAAATGATCATTTTTGTGCATGTGTCAATTTGAGAATTTTTACTTGTACATTTTTTTTATGATTTTAATAGAAATTTGGATGCATATGGAAGAGGGTTTCATGAAGATATATGCATGCACAAGAAAATACAAAGGAGGGATAATGGAAATAATTCAAATACATGATCATGGAGGACCTCACCTACCTACTTACCTAAATCTACAATTAAAAGCTAATGGACAACTAAGTGGAGGTTAAAGCATCATGCACATTTAATGATAGATTAATTAGTAGCTATTTTTTACTTAATGGTCACACTTCCTAAAGGGCATTTTGGGAAGCACAATAAAAATTGAATTAGGGTCTTATGCATGTATAAATAGCCCTCTTATGTACGTGTAAATATCTTCCACTCTTTGAAATTAGAAATGCAAATTGTAAGATCTATGTTTCATGAAATAAAAATGGCTTCCTATCCGCTTTTTATTTTATTTTCTATATGCTTTTATTTACTTTTATGCTCATTTTTATTCTTATGCTCTCTTTCATTTCATGTTCATATCTTAGATTTACATTTATGCACTTAGTTTAGTTCATTTCCATCTAGTAGTTAATCTTATTTTCCTTCCTTGCTTAGTTTCTACTTCTCTTTGCTTTCCAATGTTGAAACTTGCATATGTTGATCTAATAACACATATGAGTAGCTAAACCCCTTCAATTTAGGGGTAATGAAGCTCTCAATATTATGTAATCTCAACATTTCTATGATTTATGGTCTCTCTTATTTGTGCTTTAAGAGAGTAAATTTTGATGCAAGGTTATACAAGTAGGTTAGATAGCTTATGCTGCATTTACAAATGAGCTATTCTTATTCAACATAAACACAATTTACATCATCATTTGTTAATTGATTTTTGATTTTGAAATGAACGTAAAAACAAAATTTGATGATCCATATTACTAATTATAATAGTAAATAGATCATATTTAAAATAGATTTTGCTTTGGCTTCATTTTCATGAGAATTTATAAGTAGTATATTTGTTGTATTCTAGTTTGATGGTTAAGTTATGTTAATTAATGATATAAACAAACCATACTTATGATAAATGCAACAATTATTTCACTTAATATCAAAACTAGAGGTCATAAAATATTTGTTTGTTGATTTACAAAAATATGAGAGTGGATTTTTCTCTAAATTGTTCTCTAATCTCATAGTTTTTAAATCTCATTTTAATTCAAGTTTTAGCTTCATTTTGCTTGTACTTAACAATTTCCTCTCCATTTGGTATAATTTGATTGAATTGATTTTTAAAATCTAACAATTCCCTACGGATCGACCCGTACTCGGCACGTACTAACTTTTGTACGCCGTGCGCTTACGGTAAATTTTAATTTGAAATTTATCAGCGATTTTCTAATCCAATAGAAAATTCGTTGTTAAACAAGTTTTTGACGCCGTTGCCGGGGAATTGCTTTGATCTTGATTTTCTAATTTTCGAATTATTTTTGTTTGATTTTCTTGTGTGTTTGTTTTGTGTGCTTGTTTGCATATTAAAAAAATATATTTGTTGAGTGTTTGTATGTAAGTGTACTAGCATTTTTTTGAGTGTTGTTGTTTTCTAGTTGTTTGTCTATTTCAATTTGCATTTGCATATATTAAAATACGAACAATTTCAAGAAGAAAAAAAAACAAAAATATTTACAACTTTTCATTTTACATTTCAATTTTCACTTTTTTTTTTGTTTTTTTTTACAATTTACATTTCTTTTTCATTTTCTACAACTTTTACAAATCACAGTGCCTCACTTTCACTCCTTTATGCACTGCGATATCCCTTGTGCACAGCAACATACATAACTGTTCTTATACAGACCCTCTACCTTCATCATATACAAGCAACATAACTTCATCATATCACTGCCTCTACCCAAGACCACCCTTCCCTTCAACAGCATCACTTCAACTGTCTTTGATATCACCAATACATTTTGTTCCATTGTCATCCCCATAGCACCATAACCTTTCTCTACGTCAAACAATCACTCCGTTTCAACATTTCAACCATCACCATTACAAACTGATCAACTACACTGTTCCCATTACACAAAACTGCTCCATCATTTACAGCAACACAATACTTCACAGCAACACTTCAGCCACTTTTGTTCAATAAACCCACCATCCACTCAAAAGACCACTTCTGTCATACAACAGCCTCCTCCCCCTGACTGCACTGCGCTGTGCATTTCCCACACCCTCTGCTTGTACAAACTCACTTCACCACTCTTAACTTCTAGCTGCAGATCATTCCCACCTAACTGTTGCTCTGCCATCTTCTCATCATACCCTCACTTCTGTCAATTCGCATATCCCCACCACTTACATCGACAAACCATCACCCCTTACTGCTGTCAGTTTTTCGCTTTGCTTCCTTCTTCCTCCACAGTTCTATCACCACCACCATTCCTCTTACAAAACTGCCTGCATTTCTTTCCAAACCAAACCATTCCGAAAAAAAGAAACAAACAACTGCAACCACCAAATAGTGGCACCACATAACTGCAGTCGCCGATTTCATCTGTCAATGGAATCAATTCGCAATTGTTATTTGCGAACTCGTGTTTCTGGGTTTAATTTGTACCGCGTTTCTTTTGTTTAAAAAAAAAGAGAGAGGAACGTGTTGAATTATTTTAGCGGGCCAGAGACTTGTACGTGGTGGGCTTGTGAGAATTTTTTTTGAAGTATTTGTTAAATTCTCTTTTACTTTAATTTTTTTAATTTTTATTTTATTTAACTCTTGATCTAAAAGAAAATTTTCTTTTTCTTTCATTTGTCTTTGCTTTGGTTCAATCCTATTATTATTATTATTGTTTTTTAAAAAGAGAAGCTATTTTGGTTTCATTTATTTTAGTTCTTCCTTTCATCTCTTGAAAAAATAAACAAAAAAAACCTTACCAAAAAAAAAAAATTGTATATACCTTGTTCGATTCCTTTTTCAGGTTGTAGGGGTAGAAGTGCTTGTCAAAAATAAACCGCTTGCTTGCTTTAAAAAGAATTGCCGCCAAAAAAAAGAAGTTTGCTGCTTTTAGAACAAATTGCTAATAAATTTTGCACGCTCTGATATCGTGCCTCTTTTTCCTTGTTTTATTTGAATTGCATTGTTGGTTGCTTGCATTTGCATTTATATATAAAAAATTCCAAGATCCCAAAAATAAAAAAAAATTCATTTTAGTTGCATTGTAAATTCACGTTTAATTTTTGTGCATTCATCTCACCTTGTTTTATTTTCTGAGGGCAATACCCCAGTTCACATAAGGTGAGGGATTTCATCACCCTTTCCTTAGCCTACAAATCGCATTCATCATAGAATTTGACTAATAATAAAGGTTAGACATTCGACTTAAGGGTGTCGTGAGCTCATCTAGGACTTAATTGTATCTTCACAATTGTTTTCTTTGAACAATTTTATTTCTTGGTGTTCAGGCTATGTCAGAATAATAACCAGTTATAAAAATTACGGTGATTCGTTAATATTATACTGGTTGTTCCTCTGAAGGTACTTAAACCTTCCGTTGCATTACTACAGTGATTCGTGGTGCACCGATAACCCCTGCCCGTTACGTGGCCGAGAAATATTTTTATTGATTTAAGACAAAGTGTGATTATACAATTTTGGGTTAGGAGCTACCAAGGATAGAAAATTGTAATTAAGTTCATTGCACTCATTTAGTTGCATTAGTTCATGCATTTTTAAAAAAAAAAAATCTAAAATCCAAAAAAAATTATAAATTTTACTTTACATATTTTTTAACAAAAAATATCATTTTTCCTTTCCTTTGAAAATTTTCAATCAAAAACAAAAATCCAAAAAAATAAAACAAAATCTTTTCAAAAGGAAAAAAATTGAAAAACAAAAAAATCAAATTCCTATTTTGTAAAAAAAACAAAAAAATCCTTGTGGTAAATATTTCAAAATTCAAAAACAAAAAAAATTAAAAAAACAAAAACATATAAAAATTTGAAAAGCTAAAAAAATCAAACTTCTCTTATGAAAATAAATTTCACTTGGTAAATAGTTTTCTTCCTTGTAAAAAAACATAAACATAAACAAAATTTTTACTTCGTTTTTCAAATCCTTTTCATTTTCTAAACTTGATTCCAACTTCTTTCTCTTCTTGACTTTCACTTGTGCATGAGTACTTGGACTCGTGACGCAACAACAAATCGTTGGACTCGCGACTCAACAACTAATCATTTAACTCGAACAGACGATCCTCCTGAAATGACGAATGAGAACGCTCCTCGAACTCCTATGGATGGAATCTTTCTCGATAGAGTTTCTATTCCATCTTGCATTACGTTACCCGTCCCTACGGGTAACTATTTCGAAATTCATTCTAACCATATTTTCACGCTTTTAAAATTTGGCAATTTTGAACATGATGGTCCATACATTTTCTTGACTAAATTTGAGCAAATTTGCGTAACCATTAAACTTCAACAACTTTCCGATGACGGCATCAAATTCCGATTAATCCCATTCGCTCTTACGGATTACGCTGAAAAATGGTTGTACAGCTTACCGCCGAACTCGATTAAAACTTGGGAAGAGTTCGTAAAAGTTTCTTAAAAAAATTCTACCCCTAGGAAAAAACAGGTAGAATCCGAAACGAAATTGAAAATTTTCATCAATTCAAGGGAGAACCATTTGGAAAATATTTTGAAAGATTCAAAGAGCTTTGGAAACCTCTCTAGACGTTTCAAACAAATCAGAACGTGGAGCCAAACGTTGAATCAAATGCCAGTCAAAATTCTTCTTCTACTCGAATAGACCCGCCTACCGAGTATCATGTTCCATTTACACATCGTCTTCGACCCAAGAAATACTTGGACCAAATGGGAAAGACGTTGGAAATTTTTGAACAAGTGAAAGTGAACATCCCACTTCTTGACATCGTTCAGCAAGTCCCCACTTACGCGAAATTTCTTAAGGACTTGTGCACCTAAAAGAGACACACTCAAGTTCCTAGAAAGGTCTTCTTAGCCGCTAGTTTGAGTGAAATCTTGTCGCAATCCGTTCCCGTTAAATACAAAGATCCTGGCTGCCCTACGATTTCGTATACAATTGGAGACAAGACGATTAATAAATGCTTGATAGACTTAGGTGCGTGTGTCAACTTGATTCCATACTCCTTGTACAAACAATTAGGCTTAGGGAGCTCAAACCCACAAAGGTCACGTTTCAATTCGCCGATCGTTCTATTAAGAAGCCATGAGAGAAATCGAGGACGTGCTCATTTGAGTAGGGCAGTTCATATTCCTTGTTGATTTTACGTTCTCGAAACACAACCCATGACAAATCCAGCGAGTCAAATTCCTTTAATTTTAAGCTGACCATTCTTAGCCACATCAAATGCCTTAATCAATTGTTGTAACAGTTCGATGGAAATCTCTTTTGGAAACATGACTTTGGATCTTAATATTTTCAATCTTGAAAGCCAATCGAATGAACTTCGTGACTAAACGTTGAAAGTCAGTGCCATTCACGAAAACTTCGAAAAGGAGACACTTGACCTTAACGACGAACGCGAAGCTGAGCACGAATTTTTTTTCATGAAATCCCTAACGAGATTGAATATACTCTTCCCTTTGAATCGCTTCTAGTTGAGTCCGAATCTCAACCCAATTCTTTAATCGAGCAACTTCCGAAGTTGGACCTCAAACCACTTCCCAATCACCTTAAGTATGCATACTTAGGTGATAACGAAACGTTGCCCGCCATAATTTCTGCAACTCTCACTCTCTTGATCAACAAAATTCCTTACTTTCTATTCTTTCAAAAAAAAGAAAAGCAATTGGGTGGTCCATTATCGATATTAAGGGAATTAGCCCAGCTATTGTCCAACATTGCATTCACTTAATTGATGAAGTCAAACCCACTCGTGATGCACAACGGAGACTTAACCCAAAAATGAAAGATGCGGTTCGTGACAAAATTCTTAAGCTCCTCGATAATGGTATCATATACCTTATTTCTGATAGCCCATGGGTTTGCTCAATTCATGTCGTGCCTAAAAAATACGGACTTACCGTTATAACAAACGACGCTAACGAACTTATTCCTACTCGGACTCAAACTGGTTGGCATGTTTGCATTGACTATCGAAAACTAAATGCCGCGACACGTAAAAATCACTTCCCTTTTCCTTTCATTGACCAAATGCTCGAATGATTAGCCGACCACGAATTCTACTGCTTCCTTGATGGTTATTCTGGCCATAACCAAATTCCAATTGCTCCCGAAGGTCAAGAGAAAACGAATTTCACATGTCCATTCGGTACCTTTGCTTATCGACGTATGCCATTCGAACTTTGTAACGCTCCTGCTACTTTCCAACGATGTATGGTTGGCATCTTTTCCGACATGATTGAATGCTTTCTAGAAGTTTTTATGGACGATTTCTCTATCTTTGGCAATTCTTTTTCCGAATGTTTACACCATCTTGAGTTGGTTTTAAATCGATGTAAAGAAAATCATTTGATTTTGAATTAGAAAAAATGCCACTTTATGGTCAAACAAGGCATGTCCTTGGACATATCATCTCAAACAAAGGCATTGAGGTAGATAAAGTGAAAGTCGACGTAATTACAGACTTGTCCATTCCCAAATCTGTTAAGGACATTCGATCATTTCTAGGACACATTGACTTTTACCGACGCATTGTGAAAGACTTTAGGATAATCGCTCGTCCTTTAATGACTCTCCTCGAAAAAGACATTCCATTCAATTTCAACTCTGAGTATATCTCTTCTTTTGAACGTCATAAAAAAGAACCCATTTCAACTCCAATCATTTGCGCACCCAATTAGGATCTCCCATTTGAAATAACGTGTGATGCTTCAAACTTTACAGTTGGTGTTGTCTTAGGACAACACATCAACAAGATCCTTCACGTTATCTACTACGCTAGCATGACTTTGAAAGACGCTCAACTTAACTACACAACCACTAAAAAAGAGCTTCTAGCTATAGTTTTTGCTCTCGAAAAATTCTGACAATATTTGATCGGGTCACACATTACTGTGCACACAGATCATTCTGCGCTTTGATATCTCTTTGCTAAATCTCATTTGATTCGTTGGATCCTTTTACTTCAAGAATTTGACCTTACAATCAAAGACAAAAAAGGATCTGACAATGTCATAGCCGATCACTTATCTCGTCTTCCGAACGCACCATTGCCTTTACCAACCAATGAAAACCTTATCGATGAACAAATTCTTCCAATTTCAATCGATCCATGGTACGTTGATATAGTGAACTACTTAATCACTAAAGAAACTCCCTCATCATGGTCCAAACAGGACAAATACAAATTCATGTCCTAAGTGAAATATTTTTATTGTGGATAATGAGATCAGGAGTGTTCTTTAATTTTGCCACGATCAAGCCTGTGGTGGACATTTCGGTCCTTGAAAAACTATGGAAAAGGTGCTTAAGTGTGGTTTCTACTGGCCTTCTCTTTTTAAAGAGTCATTGGAATTTTGCAAAACTTATGATCGATGTCAAATGCTTGAACGAATTTCTCGACGAGATATGATGTCTCTAAACCTCATTCTTACGATCGAAATCTTTGATGTTAGGGGTATCGACTTTATGGGACATTTTTTCAATTCTTTTGGAAACTTGTATGTCCTTCTCGCTGTCAATTACATCTCAAAATCCATAAGTTTGGCATTTTTGCGAGGTTCGGCACACCTCACACAATAATCAGTGATAACGGAACCCATTTTTTGCAATCGATCTTTTGAAACATTAATGAAGAAATACTCGATAACCCACAAGTTATCCACTCCATATCATCTTCAAACTTGTGGGCAAGTTGAAGTTTCAAATCGTCAAATAAAACAAATCATGGAGAAAACTGTCAAAAAAAATCGAAAAGATTGGTCTCAGAAATTGACCGACGCGCTTTGGGCTTACCGTACTGCTTTTAAAACTAACCTTAGGATGTCCCCATTTCATTTAGTCTACGATAAAGCTTGTCATTTACCCGTTGAAATTGAACAAAAAGTGTTGTGGGCAATAAAGAACTTAAACTTTGATCTTGGGAAAGCTGGCGAAACCAAAACTACAATTCAATAAACTAGATGAACTTAGGAACGATGCGTATGGAAATGAGAAAATTTATAAAGAAAGAACCAAAGTTTGTCATGACAAGTCAATCTTAAGGAAAACGTTTTTGCCTAACCAGAATGTTCTTTTGTATGAATCAAGACATCATTTGTTCCCTAGGAAACTTAAATCAAGATGGACCGGACCATTTGTGGTACGAACTATTTTTCCACATGGTGCCGTAGAAATAAAAACACCCTAGGGATGGATCGATTTTCAAAGTCAATGGCCATCGTTTGAAACCTTTCTTGGAATTTCCCTGTAACCAATAGGAGAAGCTCATAATTCTTCATGAGCCAAGCTACGTCTAGTAAGAATGTTAACCCTCTTTTGTAAATATGTACATATTTTTCCCCGTTACACTCATTATATCATGCATTGACTGTGGGGACACAGTTAAATATTAAGTGTGGAGGGAAGTCTCATTTTCGTTTTCATTTTTTTTAAGTTTCAAGGCATTTTTGAATTTTCATTTTCTTTTAACTTAAAAGAAAATCTCAAAATTTGCAAATCTCAAAAATATTTTCTTTTAGCGTTTTGATTTATTTTTGAAGAAACACTATTGGATAAGTATAAGTTTTGGTTAATAAATTGAAATTTTTGAAAATTTATTTATCTTAACAAAAATAAAAATGAAGTTTGATTACAAATAACAACGGTTTAACTAGTATATATGAAGGTTCATATGTGTTAATTATGAAGTATATTCTAAATGAAAATCTTTGTTTAAAAAAGTGGTAAATTTAAATTAGAGGATATAACAATTTTATCTTCTAAGTTAAATGGTGCTAAGATAATTTTGCAAAAATCATTCTTTTAAATATATATATATATATATATATATATATATATATAAACACAAAATATATATAAGTGAAAAAAGGAATTAAAAAGCATAAATATTTTTGTATATATGTATATATTTTTAACACCTAAAGTCATGTGTTCACACTCATGTGTTCACTCGTCATGCTCTATACCCTTCTCACATAAGACCGAAAGGTAGTGCACGATCGGTATATCTGGCCTCAGTTTATCTGAGTTAGGTGAATATATATATATATATATATATATATATATATATATAAATTCCTTTTAATAATGTCTACAGTCGATAAGTGTTCACACTTGTATGTTCACTCGCTACGCTCTGCATTCCCCTGACATCAATCCGCAAGGCAGTGCATGGGTAATATATTTGGCTGTAGTTTACCTAAGTTAGGCATATGTAAATATTATTAATATCAATAAAAGTTTCAAATAAGAGAGAGTAAGCAATTGAAATCCAAGCACCATTTTAACTTGTTTGATTTAAGTTGTTATTGAAAAGAAATGAAAATACTACTTTGACAAACTTTGATGATCAACTATGGATCTATTTCATAATTGTATTGTGTTATCAACCAAAACAACTAGCCAAACTATACTCTATCTGTTATGAAAACTTAATTTTTGCTGGAAATTTTGACAAGTAAAAGGACTTAAATTTCTTGATAATGACAGAACTTATATTTAACTTATTTTTGTCGATTTAAAAGTAAACCCTTCATTTGTATGTATTTTCAAAAACTTGCATTCATCTCTTTTGCAAATATATCTTGCATTTTGTAAATATTTTCATCCTGCATTTGGATTTTGTGGGTATATCCGCTGAAAACCCTCACGAGACAACACTCGTCCTACTGGGGACACCCAAAGGTTTAACGAATTGTTGCATACGCTCAATGCAATCATGCACCCTACGAAAACAGATTAATCTTAGTTTTCCTTTATTCAAGGATGAATAAAAAGATAAGTATGGAGGTATTTGATGTGCGCGTAAATATGCATATATTTACATCCATATTTTATCTATTTTTATTTAAATAAATGTCATAATTGGGCATTTTAACATGTTTAAAACCAAAATTCAATTATTTTAAAATCATCATATATTCATTTTCATTCAGGGGCAAAATGGTCATTTTTGTGCGTGTGTCAATTTGAGAATTTTTACTTGCACATTTTTTATGATTTTTATAGGAATTTAGATGCATATGGAAGAGGGTTTCATGAAGACATATGCGTGCAAAAGAGAATACAAAGGAGGGATGATGAAAATAATTCAAATACATGATCATGGAGGACCCCACCTACCCACTTACCTAAATCTACAATTAGAAGTTAATGGACAAATAAGTGGAGGTTAAAGCTTCATGCACATTTAATGATGGATTAATTAGTGACTAATGGTTACCCGGTGGCCACACTTCCTAAATGACATTTTGGAAAGCATCCTAAAAATTGAATTAGGGTTTTACGCATGTATAAATAGCCCTTTATGTACAGGTAGATATATTCTACTTTTTGAAAATAGAAATGCAAGTTGTAAGCTCTATGTTTTATGAAATTAAAATGCCTTCCTAGCTTATTTCTTGTTCTTTTATACATGCTTTATTTACTTTTATGCTCATTTTTATTCTTATACTCTCTTTCATTTCATGTTCATATCTTAGATTTACATTTATGCACTTAGTTTAGTTCATTTCCTTCTAGTAGTTAATCTCATTTTCCTCCTTGGTTTAGTTTCTACTTCTCTTTGCTTTCCAATGTTGAAACTTGCATGTGTTGATATGATAACACATATGAGTAGCTAAACCACTTCAATTTATGATAATAAAGCTCTTAAATATTATGTAATTTCAAAATTTCTATGAATTATGGTCTCTCATATTTGTGCTTTAAGAGTGTAGATTTTGATGTAAGTTTATACAAGTGGGTTTGATAGCTTATGTTGCATTTGCAAATGAGCTATTCTTATTTAACATAAACACAATTTACATCATCATTTGCTAATTTATTTTTGATTTTGAAATGAAAGTAAAAACAAAATTTGATGATCTATATTACTAATTACAATAGGAAATAGATTATACTTAATTTTTTTTGCTTTGGCTTCATTTTCATGAGAATTTGTAAGTGGCATATTTGTTGTATTATAGTTTTATGGTTCAAGTTATGTTAATTAATAACACAAATAAACCATACTTATGATAAATGTAATAATTATTTCACTTAATATCAAAATTAAAGATCATAAATTATTTGTTTATTGATTTACAAAAATATGAGAGTGGATTTGTCTCTAAATTGTTCTCTAATCTCATAGTTTTCAAATTTTATTTTAATTCTAGTTTTAGCTTCATTTTGCTTGTAGTTAACAATTTCCTCTCCATTTGGTATAATTTGATTGAATTAATTTTTAAAATCTAACAATTACCTACGGATCGATCCATACTCACTACGTACTAACTTTTGTACGTCGTGCACTTGTGGTAAATTTTAATTTGAAATTTATCGACGATTTTCTAAACCGATAGAAAATTCATCGTTAAACAGCAATATTCAAGGAAATATACATAGCCTTTTTTCATTAAATAAGCCACAATCTTTTATTTGGAATATTTCTAACTTAATGATTCTTAACTGGAATTTATTATTGACATACTACACACAATATGACTTATGAAGTTTGAGTTTGAACATTCCTTCATAAGAAGTTTTTGTTTCTGTAAACAATTCTCTAGTATTTCATAAATACATGAGAACACTTCAAACAACCATTTAATGATATCAGTTTGGATTTGATATTTGCTTCATGTATCAAATACATAAGCAAATCATGATATCGTAGACAACACAACATATATAATAATTCCTTTTGCCAATGCAAAGGAATCAATCTTACATGTTCCGTATTAAATTTTTTAATAAGGTGTCTTTGCATAACATTTGGGACATTCCTAACATCTTTTTTACTTACTATAAAAGTCATCATTTATTGATCCAATGTTGATTATTAAAACGATTAAGGTTGATTTAAACACAAGTACATCGTTAAAATCGATAACATGTTGTTTACTTATAGTTTAGAAATATCAATGTACCTTTTAACATTCTTACTTATAAACACATGCTTCCTCTCTACTTTGATTGAAAATCAAACTATTTCATATTTTTAGAAAAATACTTGTTAAATCTTGATGCCTATAAAATGATACTTTCGTTTCATTCTTGGATCATGTCCAAAGACTCACAAACTCCATATCGCTCCCACCGTCTTTGAGATATTTTTGGTTAATATATGCAAACAACTTACTCTAAATAATTATTTAGAATTTTTATTTCAATACATATGTACCAAAAGACTAGGACTTATCAAGCGATAATTTTATGAATAAATCAAATTGAATTGGACATGTTGAATATTGAATCTATTACGCTAATTTCAACAATTGAAATTTGCGATATTATTCTGACCAACATTGCACATTTGATTCCAACTGCATTAGTCTTACTCATAAAGACACAATCGAGATCGATTGATCATATCACTTCAGTTATGACCACCAAAATCTATATTTTGATAACGTACTTGGAATTCTTTTGGATTTTCGCATCATATCATATAGAGTCAACAATCTCAATGGTTTAAATAACCAATCTAGGACTATATATTTCGACATTAATAAGAAACTCATAGTTTCACTTCGATGTGTGAGAATACTTATTAGACATTCTAATGCTATGTGTTTGTTTAGGTTAGTTACTTTCATTTCATCTCATATAATCAGTTCTATCCATGGATTGTATCCAATCCCATTTTACTACCAATAATTCCTCAAAGAAATTTCTTCACAATGAAGTTGGTATACCTTGAAACAACAATTGTTTCTCAGTGCAGTAGAATAGGTATTTATAAACTTTTTATGAATTTCTTTATTTATAATACTGATTTGGTTTTAATTTACAAAAATTATGTTCAAAACATAAATATGTCATCCAATTACAATCTTTTCAAAATACTATTGGGACGATTCATCCAAGATCCCTCATGAACAATTATTACGTGCAATCTTTCGACTCACACAACCTGCCAATTCCTTGGCCTAGGATATGTTGGAGTTTCTTATAAACCCTTATCTTATAAAATTTTGTTAACTATTATTCAGATGAAATAATATTAACCTTATGTACTACATTTTATTACATTATATTATAGAAAGAAACTAACTCAACTTCACTCATAATTAATCTTACATTGTCTAACAAAGTTCGAATACTCAATATCAGTGCATCATTATGTATCACATGGAGGAGTAATTTTGAGATTGAATCTTTATTCATTTTTGGTACGTTCGGAACATTTTCCAATATACTCATTCATTCGATCAAACCAAATCGTTTCTATGGCTCATTATTTTATTTTGTTTTGTTTTATATCCTATAAGTTTGCCATAGACATGCTACATGTGTACCAAATACGCATGTCCGTGGTGACAATAACTCATCGATGAATATGATGAAGTACGTGGAAGCATTTTGGTATTTATAGAATTATGATTGCATACATCTATATGTATCAATCCGAAGAGTGCATCAACTCTTATGATACTACCACTAAATGGGTACATATCCCTTAATTGTTTGAGATATTATTAACAAGTATCATATGATTCAAAATCATACAATAATATTATTTCTCATAACTACGGCTTCGTCTATAATTCCAAAACAATTATAAATAATATTAGATACTTCTGTATTTTTGGATACATCACTTTTGTTATAATTTTTTTACCGCATTATAGTTTTATGTTACAAATAATATTCATAATATTCATATTGAAATATAGCTATGTCTATATTTTTTCAGTCGATACCGAAAAATAATCATTATTTCATAAATAATGTATGGTAAGTTTTATGAAAACAATTTCCATACTATGATGCAATTAATTAGTGCTATATGGCATGCTCCCACTATCTCCACCATTACTACAATAGTGCACCAAATTCGAAGGTTTATTATTCACTTAATATAATTTTTTGATTTCATATACTGCAACTATTTACAGTGAAGAGTTCATTGATCAAATATCTTGAGCTCGAAGAAATAAATCCTATCGAAAACAATTTTCTATATGGAAATACATTTCAGAATAGAAAGCATATTTCTTATTCCAATATTAAGTATCAATTATTATTACAATTCCCATTTTCAGTGTTTCCCTATGAAGCAGAAGTGACTATTCGTTCTCTTCATCCCAGCTGTACCTTAAATTACATATATTCTTATACATTCGTTTTCCTTTCAAATGGTCAAACTATTCAAAATAAAATCATACTATAATATCATAACAAACTCTTTACAAAAGCGCATTCGATTATTCTTAAAATTTAAGGACATCAAATATGTTTCACTTTATGTATACTGATCAAAATAACATTTCAGCGATTGAGTTCTTAGATCTATCTTGAGTTTTTGATCTTGTGTTACATTAACACAATATGATCCCTTTTGTAATCAATCAGATTGGATACTCGATCTCGCACTAAGGTTTATTTAGTTTTTCAGATGAACTAATTTCATTGATTGTACATCACCATATAACATTTATATGCAATTGTATATGGATCAAATATGCATAGTCTTGTAATTCTTTTAGAGTTCGAAACTCATAGAATGCAATATATGGTCTTGACGAAATAAATGCATAAGTGACTAAACCATGAATGTATTTAGTAGTTTTAAAATCAGGTACTTGCATGGGTCTTGAAACGTTGACATTTAATAGGAATTTAATAGTTAGTATTATATTTCCATTTGTCAACTTTTTATTCAGTTTGTTTGTATATGTTAATTGATAAACATTTTATCAATCATATTAAATTCACAAATTTATCATTGTACATAATTATAATATTATTCATCATATGTTCTTACAATATTCGAAAGGTTAAATGTTACCATTTCATTTTTAATAAGGCTCCCACCAATCTTTTCTGTTTCTCCAAACCCTAAAATGAAACATAGAAGTCTTTCAACTTCACTAGTGGGTAGTAAGACTCATCCGTCTTAGTATTCCGACCTTGAGTTTTCTCAATAAATCGTAGCCCTACAAATAGTGGATAACACCTTATCGGTTGTATCATATACAACTCCTAACCCATTTTTCCTTGTCCTAATCTCATTTTGACCTTGAGTTTGCTCAATAAATCGAAAGAGATTATTCACTCGTACCTACCATATCGTGATGACCTAAGTATAGTATATGTGCCTTGAGTTTTCTCAACAAATACATATAGTTATCTTACCTCATCTATTCAATATATTAATAATACTACACATAACATTCCTAGCTTGAGTTTGCTCAATAAGTAAGGAGTATGCAAGCAATTTATTAATATATATATATATATATATATATATATATATGGTAGAGGACAACATTATATTGAAGATTCATAATCTTCAACATATTATGTTGAGTGATCTCGACTTATGGACTAATGTATTTCTTGTGAAATACCCTTGTGATTTTAGTGTCAAACACATTAGAAATCATGATCTACGTACATTTACATATGTGTTTATTCATTAAGTCTATTTGGGTTTCTTTAATGTTCCACCTTTAGTTTTACATTCATATTATATAAGTTTTATTGGTATATAACGTTTATATTTCAAATTACTTATATAATAGTCTTATGTATAATATTTTATTTAATTAATTTTATATTATTATTTAAATACAACATTTATATTGGACATATCTACTATAACCGTTATAGCATATACTATAACCATTATATTATAACATATATATCTTATATATTAGTATTTTTATTTAAATAATTAACCTTTAATTAATTAATTTAATTAAAGAATTTTAGTTAAATTATATTAGTTTCAAATTTTATCTTATATACATACATGTATGCTTATGTTATCTTAACCACTTTATAATAAAATAACATATATAATACACACATATAAATATGAATTAATAAACTCGATTAATTAATTTGTTTTATTAATCTAATTAATAAATTTAAATTTTGAAATTTATATATATAATTTTAAACATTTTAAAATTTTCATTACATTTTCAAACATTTAGAAAATTTATTATAACCAATTATAATAAATATGTTTTTATTTCAGATTTAACTTTTAAATTTAAAAACATGTCTTAATTTTCAAAACTATTTTGAAAATTAGCTCAAGGCCCAATCCAAATTGGGAATTTTCTACTAGGGGTAACCTTTGGGCTTACTCCACCTTTTAGGCCAGGAAGGTAACCAGGTCGGACAAGATACTTGATTACCTAATTCCATTCTTAGACATTACTTTTCTAGACATCGTACTGAGTGCACAAGCTTAATTAGTTAAGCCTAACATGACTACTTTAGACTGCATAGGCAATTTGGCTCCGATACCATTGTTGGAACTGGGTCAGCCTCCAGCGGAAGAAATGAGTGAATTTCAAAAAATTTACCATTTTGGCTCATTAACGGGCCTTTGAAACCTAAATGCATTTAGGTCTTATCTAAATTTTCTTTTAAATAAAACCAATATCTTATTTAATTTGGTAATTTCAAAAGGGTTTGAATATTATATGAATGAGTGTGTCAAATACACCCAAATGTGTAGTAGTAAGTTATTAAAATAAACATGGGAAAATAAACTTTAGTTTCCTTCTGTAATAGTTATGCAATTAATTAAGAAAGTAAACAACATTAATTAGAGAGAGAGAAACATTATATTTCTCTATTTATGATTAGATTGATAATATGTTGAATAAACATGTTAACATTTTAATTGAATGTTTTATTAGGAAAGCTTTAATTCAATTTAATTTGATTAATTGCAAATGATTAAGAGCACATCACATGCGCTTATGTGTAGAGTAAGTGCAACATATAAAAATGTACAAAGCTAGTGTAAACATTGCATGTGTGTTGGGATTTACACCACAATGGACACATTTCCCATCTATATATGTCTTTATCGTCCTAAACATGAACCATTTTATTTATTTATTAATATATAATTTATTAATATATAACTTATTAATATATAAATACACACATACATACATACATACATATATATATATATGCATATACATACATACATATACTACACACACACATACATATACTATTAATGTTTAGCATAACAGTTCAAACAAAATAGATTTAATTTCAATTACAAGAAGTAAGTCAAAGAATACCAAGATTAATGAAAATGGTTTGGAACAACTGTAAAAAGATTCCTTCCTTTTTAAGGAGAGATATAATTTTTTAATTAGATGAAATTTCAAATCGTGGAATATATCATTGATTTAATGTTTGATTTCATGTTAATTACAAGCAGTAAATCAAAGAATATTAAGATTAACGAAAATGGTTTGAAAAAGTTGTGAAAAGTTTCCTCCCTTTTTAAGGAGAGATATAATCTTTAATAAGACAGAATTGCAAATCATGGAATATATCATTAATCTAATATCTCCTTTTTTCTTTTGAGAGGAAGAGTTTATAGGAATTATTTGAAATATGACAATTAAAACATCATACTATTTGAATGACAATGATTAATTAATGCGATTATTACCAAGTTTTAATTACATAGCAACCCATGTCTAAATATTCTAGTGTAAACCTTTTGATATGAAAAACTGAATTATGGAAGAAAAATAATTCAAAGTTCAATTATGTTCTTTTTTTTAAACAACAAATCAAACAACATACGTATATATAGATTTGAGATAAGAAGATCTAAATCAAACAAACATTGTAAACAATCACATAAATTACATAAAATAAAATTAAGAAGGCCTAGATCTGTGTTAAATTGATTAATCAAACAATCACACATGAGACAGAAAATGAGATGTTATAATTCATAACAAAATAGCAGTGAACAAAAGAAAACATTCTATATTTTAACATGATAGAACAATCAATTTAAGCAAGGGAATGGAGATATTCAAATCAAAAATAAATTCACAAGTATGAACATAAGGGAAAGATAAAGATTAAGGGGATAGGAACAAATTGTAAGATATGTAAATATAGAATTATACACACATATAATTACCTTAGGATGAAGCATGTAGAAACATCCTGAATGGTAGAATGATACCTAGATTTGATTGATCACTCTCCAGACCCCTGTAGACCTTGCCCTTTATCATACCTTGATTTGTGGCTTCTCCTCGGATTTTAAGCAAATCACCATCCCACCTTGCAAGAGAAGAATGAACCATTTTTTTTAATTTAGTTTGATGTTGATTTGAATTTATTTTGATGGTTTTTTTTGTATGAAGTTTCATCCATTAATGAATGATAGAGAAGATGAAGAAAAGAGAACAAAAATTGAAAGTCACGTTCTGTTCTTTGTACTTTCAAAAATAAGGATTTTGTTTCTAATATAATTAAAGGAATCTTTTCCTGTTCTCCTATTAGAACTTCTTCCTTTATTTCCTCTTTTTAAATTTTAGTTAATCTCATTAATTGATTTCCTCCTCTTACCATTATATAACTGATCCAAGCACATTCCGAATATGCAACTTTTCCAAATAAAAGAAAACAACTTTTATATAATTATTTTACTATTTAAAACATGTTTGAAATTTTACCGATATCGCATATCGATATATGCAAATATAGCTTTTATATATGCATTAAAATAATTACCAATGACATTCAAAACATCAAATAAATTAATAATAATTAATATTTCGTAAATATTAATTAATTTAAACAGTTTGCAACATTTTATAAACTAATTAAATTTTGTGGTTTTTAGAGAAATCATAAATGTGGTTGTGCGACTCAGAGGTGTGAATTCAGTCAGTGATTAATATTGTACAATTCAAATATTAATGTTCACACGTCACTTAGCAGGTGGTATGATAGTTTGGTGAATTCATCGCTTACAGGTTTTATCGGTAAAATCAGTTTTTACTTATTAAAAGCGGTACATGATAGTAACAATCATTTACACCAATTCTCTTCATCCAAACTATATCATATAAGGACTTATGGAATTTGTTAATGGTCAAAATCGCAATATCATTCACATTCAACTTTATAGTCTAAACACAAAGTCCTTGATTTAATAATAACAATTATTACTAACCAAAATGATCTTGCCGGAGACTTTTAACTTTAAGTTGACTTGAGTTGACCATTTTACTAACCCAATATAACCGAGGAGACAAATCCTCTCTTAAATAGTGCTCCATTTCCAATACTTCCACTCGGCCCTACTATATTCACTTGATGGAATGCCATGCCATAATTTGACAACAATCAAAGCAGAGCTTCCATATTTAAGATCCAAAGTATTCTCAAGTCGAGAGAACTGTGTAAATCAGTCATAATGATATTTTCTGTTGACCTCAGTTATATCAACCAACGAAAAGCTATCGAGTGAGTCGTTCCATAGTTATCCAATAACTATCAGTACGTAACCCCTACGTGCCCCCCGCAATCATGAGCAATACACTGCCAAACACTTGAACAACGTTACATAGCGTCGTTTAGTCTCAACGGATATATCGGTATCCAGTCTCGATGCATCTTGACTAGGAACATTCAAAATGATATATTTGTTTTATTGTGATAAATTACTCACGGTTACAACGCTTTATTGCTACTATTACAAAATATACCATTTATGGATTTTATTTTAAATATATTTTAATTAAAATAATTAATATATACACATTATATCTTGTATATAATAGAAAGAAACACCTTTATTATGAACAAGATTGTTCAATGAGTTATATATGTAACAAATTACATAATTGCACTTAGGGAATATCCCTAACTCTATCATTATCAAAATCATATTTTGATAATGTACTTGGAATCTATTTCACATTTGCGCATTGTACCATATCGTCGAGTCAATAGTCTTAATGGTTTTATTAAACAATCGAGGATCATTTATTGTTGACATTGACAAGAAACTCATACTTTCTTTTAATGTACAAGAATACTCATTAGTCGTTCTAATGTATTTTTGTTCATTTAGGTTCCGTCAATTTCATTTCATCCCTTGAAATCTGTTTATATTGGATCATATCCAGATTTATTTTATACTGGTAATTTCTTAAAGAAATTCCTTCACTCTGAAGTTGGTATTTCTTGAACAACGGTTGTTTCTCAATACAATTAATTAGATATTCATAAACTTTTTATGTTGTCTTATATCTAAAATTTATTTGGTTATTAGTTTACAAAACTTATGTTCAAAACATAAACTGTTCATCCAATGATAGTTGTTTCCAAATTCCTTTTGGGGTTATTCATTTATGATCCCTCGTGAGCAATTATCATGTGTTGCCTTTTGATTCGCACAACTTACCAACTCCTGGGTCTAGGATATGTATGACTTTCTTATAAATTCTTATCTCGTATAGTTTTGTAAACTATTCATTAGATGATATTAATTTTAACCTTATGTACTACTTTTAGGTACATAGCTTATAGAAAGAGTTTAACTCAACTTCACCCATCATTAGTCTTGCTTCGTCCAACAAAGTTCGATTACTCATTATTAATACATCATTATGTATTATAGGGTGGAGCGACCTTTGAGACCGAATCTTTATTCATACTAGGTGCATGTAGAACTCTCTCCAATATACTCACCCATTTGATAAAATCGAACCATTTCTCTCATTTGTTATTTTATTTACTTCCATCGCATGTTCTATAGGATTATTATAGATTTATACATGCATATTAAATACACATGTTCATGTCTATGATAACTCATCGGTGAGTATGAAAAAATTATATGGACTGTTTTGTTATTTATAGACTCATGATTGTATACATCTATATATACCAATCGAAGAACTTATCAACTTTTATAAGCTCCTACTATGCATAGCTCTCAATTGTTTGAGATATAATTAACTAATATCATATGATTCATAATCATCATATGATAAAAATTATTTCTCAAAACTATGGCTTAGTCTATAATACCAAAATAATTGTAAATGATTTTAGATACTTTACTATTTTCCAATGCATCACTTTTTTTTTGAAAATAAATACCACATTATAGTTTTATTTCATTACAAATATTCATAATATTCTCATTAAGAAATAATGTCTATTTTTCAGCCGACACTGAAAAATAGTTATTATTTCATAAATAATGTTCGGTGTGTTTAAAGAAAACAATTTTCATAACTTGATGCAATCAATAAGTGTTACGTGATATTCTACCACTATTTCTGCTATTACTATAATTGTGTACTGAATTCAGAGGTCCATCATTTACTTTGTATAGGTTATTTGTTTCATATACTACAATTAGTTTAGAATGGAGAGTTTTTTGATCAAATATCTTGAACTCAAAGAAATAAATCTCATAGAAACAACTACATTTTCAAACATAAATTATATTTTTTATTCCAATATTAAGCATCGATTATCATTATTACAATCCTCATTTCGATGTTTCTTTATGAAGCTGAAGTGACCATTCACTCTCTTCATTCCAACTGTATCTTTAATCATAACTACTTTTATACGTTCATTATTCTTTCTAAATGGTTGAACCATTCAAAAGAAATCTCTTACTACAATATCATAACGAACTCTTTACAAGATTGTATGTGATTATCCTTAGCATTTAAGGACAGTAAATACGATGCACCTTACGCAAACTGATCAAACTGATATTTCAGCGATCGAGTAGATCTATATTGTATTTTTGGTCTTGTGTTATATTTAACACAATATGGTTTTTTATTGTAATCTATCAGATTGAATACTCAATCTCGCACTATGTATTATTTGCTTATTTTGGATGAACTAATTTTATTGAAATATTTTACATTACAAAGTGTGATCGTTCACCATATAACATTTATATGTGTTTGCACATGGATCAAATATCCATAGTTTTATATTGCTTCTGAGTTCAAGCTCATGGAATGCAATACAAGGTCTCAACCAAATAAATACGTATGCAATCAAATTATGAACGTATTTAGTAGTTTTTGAATCAAGCGCCTACATGGGTGCTGAAATGTTAACATGCAATAAGCATTTATTTGTATGTATATGTTATATTTCTATTTGTCAATTCTGTTTATTTGTTCATATTAATTGATAAACGTTTTATCAATCATATTAAATGCACAAATTTGTCAATGTAGATTATCATAACATTATATAGTATATTTTATTACTATTTTAGAAAGGTTAAATGTTATCATTTTATTTTTCTAGTAAGGCTCCCATTAGCCTTTTGTGTCTCACCACATATTATGTCGAAACATAGAAGTCTTTCAACTTCTCTAGTGGGTGTTAGGACTCATATTCCTTACGATTCTGACCTTGAAGAAAGCTCAACAAATTATAGGCCGATATACCATGGATAACTCCTTATCAATTATATCGCATATAACTCCTAACATGTGGTTCCTTGTTCTAATCCTTGCTTTACCCTGTGGAAAGCTCAAGAAGTGATGTTGGACTATTCACTCGGACCTATCGTTTTGCGACCGCCTAAGTATAATGCACATAACTTAAGGAAAGCTCAAACAATATGTGCAGTTATCGTACCTCATCTATTCAATATATTAACCGTATTTTACATAACATTTATAGCTTAAGGAAAGCTCGACACGTAAAGAGTATGCAAGTAATCTATCAATATATAAATGATAGATGACAACATTCTATTAAAGTTTCAAATTCTTTAATATATTATATCGAGTAATATTGACTTATGGAATAATGTATTTCCTATGAAATACTCTTATGATTCAAGTATCGGATACATCGAAAATCATGGTATACGTTAAAATATGTACATATTTATTCCTTAAGTCTGTTTAAGGTTTCTTTAATATTCCACCTTTAGTTTATACATTCATATTATATAAGTTATATTGTTACATAACTATTATATTTCATATTACTTATATAATAGTCTTATGTATAATATTCTATTCATCAAATCTTATTTATTTAATTAACTCTTTAATTAATTTTATATTATTCCAATATAACATTTATAATGAATATTTATATATTATAACCTTTATAGAATAACACACATATCTCATATATATGTATTTTTATTTAATTAATTAACATGTAATATATTTGTTTATTTAATTAACTAATTAATTTACTTAATTAAACAACTTTAATTACATTATATTAATTTAGAAAAATCATATTATATATACATGTATACTTATGATATCTTAAACATTTTAAAATATCATAACTTATATCTAAATATATAATACATGTACATATTTTTTCATTAATTAACTTATTTATTTAATTTATTAATTTTATTAATAAATTTAATTTTTTTAATTAATTTATATTATTTCTAAACATTTTGAAAACTTTATCATATTATAATTTTATAATATATCTATATCTTATTTTAAATTTAAAAACTTATATCTCTTAATTTTAAACAATTTTGAAAATTAGCCAAGGTCTAATTCAGATTGGGCCATTTTCTATTAGGGATAATCTTTTAGGCTAACCTTATCATTTCAGATTAGGCTAGTAGCCAGGTAGGGCAGAGTACTCCATTACCCAAACCCAATCTTAGATACTACCTTTTCAGACAGCCTACTATATGGTAGGCTTTAATACGTTAGCCTTAATATGACTAACCGCATAGACTATTTGGCTCCGATACCATTGTGGAACTAGGCCAACACACAACAGAAGTTATAAGTGAATTTTAAAAAAATTCCCCTTAATGAATCTTTATGGGTCCCATGAAGTCTAATTTATTTTGAACAATTCCAAATTTAATTTAAATAAAATCTTTTATTTTATGTAAATGTAGCGACCCACAGTTCCGTACCATTTCAGTTGATAATAAATCACTCTAGTTCAACCAAAATTGTACGAAAGAGAAAATAACTAGGGTATAGAAGAAGAGAAAAAGGTAGAAGAAAAAAGGAACAACAATACAGAATCTCACAATCGTAGTGGAATAAAATATAATGTATAATAACAGATTTTTATACAAAAGAATCTGTAACTATTTTATACTTAGAATCATTAGAGTACAACAATCAATACATCAAACTGGACAACTATATAGCTTGTCCTTACATAGCAGAAATATAAGCCAAGTACGGTGATACGTCTCTATCATCCAGCTCGTCTCTTGAGCTCCATAGCATTCCATCCTGAATCTGTAATATTCAGTCTGACCCGAACATTATAATAAAATAACACCCGAGTTAGTCTGGAAAACTAGCATGAAAAAACTCACTCGATTTTAATTGTTACAGTTATCAAAATCCTTTGAAAAACAATGGTATTTCGTAAGACCGCGTCACACATAAACACGACGGGTCTTTCCCTTACGATGACCAAAATTATTTTTATCAAAATCATCCTATGTTATAATAGTGTCTAATTAAAAATACTTATTCAAATAGTTGAAATTGTTACATTAATTAAATTCCAGCATTCTAGGCTTTACAAACAAAACCATAAGCTCGTATTGGAGAATGGATTCCAACGAATGGCTGGGCCACTGGGGTATCGCCCACCACAGTACACCTCTATAACAATGTATCGAGGACCACGCCGGGATCCACTGCTACACAAGACCGGCCTAACCCTAACATGGATAGACCGAATATGTTATCACCCTTGGTATTTCCACCCTTACTATCGAGTGCTCCTTCCATGCACACCTATATCCATAAATAATAGGTTTCCGAGGACATCTTGAAAGGTGATAACATACCCTATTTGCGTGTGATCCATTTAACCTTGCTGCATCTCCCATGTTTTAGTCAATCCCGGTTGATGAGGTTCAAGGCTAAGCGTTACCTTTCAATAACAATTTTGCTTAAAATTCTCATCGTCATCCAATGACGATGTTTTGAAAGCATTCGTCCAAACAAGTTGTCCTAGGTCTGGACAAACCGAATCACCGTCTTCATCATCTTCATGGTATTCATTCATAACGTTCAAATCGGATCGAACTGGTTTTTGGATAATTAAACCTGATCCCGGTGTAACATTCCGATATTTAGTGCCATTCGCATCCACACAGTTGGACTTGAATTGCTCAAAATATCATATTGTTAATTTTTATTTGGCAAAACTTAGCATATACAGTAAATAAAATCAATTACAGAATCACGGACATAGAGTAATAAAAATAAGCAGCAGAAACAAATGAATAGTAGTTCATGAAGCTACTATAGACATATATATATCAAAGTTAAAACAAGATACAACAAAAATCTCAAATACATAGAAGTCTCAATACAATAGTCAAATAACAAAATCTAAATATATAACTAAAGTCAACTAAATAACTGAAAGCTGAATAGATGTAGATGTATCTCAAAGCGAAGCTTCAACTCCAAAGGTGAGTCTCAAATGCTATGACACTCAGTCTGACCCAAGCATAAAGAAAAACACTCGAGTCAGGATTAACATTCTCATATCAATAAATCCAACTCAAGTGAAATATCAACTGAAATACAAGTAACTCAAAGGATGTTTGGGATACCCATCCTCTAAGGGTCCGTGGAACTATAGTAAAGTAAAAGTATTAAAATAGTGTTAAGGCGTTATCCATATCCTCCTTAACACATTTTTATATATCCCCATAGTCTATACAGTATTGTAATCTCCCCCGTACTGGGCGTCGTCAGAGGACACTCCATAGGTATGGTACAAAACAAAGTTGTAGCGGTCTCGATAAGGTAGGTGACACGGCACAGCTAGGCAATGCCAGGGTAAATATACCAATTACACTTCCGGGCTGTTGGTAACGCATAGTCGCCGCTACCGCCCAACTCGATCCACACTCCAAAAATCCGAGTGTGCACCCAATCAATCACAAAGTAATAGAATGATACCAAAGAAGTGTTTCCAATCGGAGGAGCTACCTCACTTGGCCCGTCAATTCCTCCTGTTTTAGCCACCTTAAGCTAACTCACGGAAGTCAGGTCCACGTATATACCTCAAATAGAACAACATCAACCATCCTACTTCATTATGGAATCTCCACCGCGTATACAGTTGTTAAAGTGATTTTCGGTATTGATAGAGAGTATGACAATAACCGATCTCGGTCTCTTTAACAACCAAACGTTATTATAACACCGTGGTCATTTTATTTCAAACAGTTCATATTTCAAAACCAAAATATCATACCTATTTCAAAACCGTTTCAATAGGATATCATTATTCACTTAAATAATATTCATTTCCAAAAGCATAACACTTTCCAAAATTATAACAGTTCTGAAATTATAACATTTTTGGAACCATAACACTTTGGAAACCATAACACTTTGGAAATCATAACACCTGGAAATCATAACACTTTGAAATCATAATACTTCCCACTCAAACAGTTAGATATGGAAAATAGTATATATAATATAATAGTTTATAAAATAAAATAGTTTATATAATAAAATAGTTTACATAATAAAATAGTTGTACATTAAAATAGTTATAAATTAAAAATAGTTGATATTAAAATAATTAGTATATTAAAATAATTTTATATTATAAATAATTCATAAAGTAAAATATTTTTTATACATTAAAATACTTTATGAAATAAAAATAGTTTCTTGAAATTTCACAAATCGATTCAGATCAACTTGAATTTTAAAAATTCAATTTAATTCAATCTCAATTCACTAATTTCAATTCAGTTCAAAACCATTTAAGATTTATATCGATTCCAAATACAGATATAAACTACAATTTAAACCATTTCAATTTCAATAGATTTCAAAGCTTAAATTTTCAAACATTTAAAAAACTAAATTTGATATTTCATTTACAATTCAAATTCAACTTCATTATTCTTTAGTTTTGAAACATTCCCTTAATCAAACCAAAAATCATTAAAATAATATCTCAAATTACAAATTTAAATAAACTAAATATTTCCTTCAATTTATTTAAACTTGAAATGTTCATTTAATCACCTTAATCAAAATCAAGTTATAAAATCATATCTTTTAAAACCCCAAATTAAATAAGTTTCAAATCGGCTTTTTAATCTAATTATAATTCTTAAAAGAATATGATTTCAAATCAACTTAAATTTATCTTCCCAGCCTTAATTTATTAAAATTATTACAAAAATATATTTTAAAAAGTAAAATATTAAATAAATACTTAAACATATATATTAATTAAATCAAACTATATTGAATTAAATTTTATTATTAAACTTATTTTATATTAAAACTTAATTTATATATTTTTACAATAGTAAAAATTATAAATAAAGTCTTAAAATTAATAATTTCAAAACTAACTTGTAACTTTAGAATTTCCAAAATACATAATTTTAAGAATCTAAAATTTAAACCTTTATAAAATAACATTTATATATAATATCATAAAATCAATATTAAATCAAACCATATATTTCCTTTCAAAACCTTGGAAATCATTTTCAAAATACATACATAGATATATATATATATATATCAATGGTGTCCGTATATAATTTTCTATCCGATGGTCATGTGATATGGATATTTATCATTTCAATACGCAATTTAAATATCTACGGGTATATATTTTTTCAACCCGCAATCCCAAATTCAATTAAATTGAAAATCGCTTGGGTAAAATCGCTTGGGTTTATCATTTCAACCCATAACGATTTTCTCCAATTCTACAAGATCGTTCGGGTATGTATCATTTCAACCCATATTGAATAATTCTATACTAACAGGGAACTTGCAGAGTGATAACATATATGAATAATAATATAACATATTAACAATAGGCATATATCATCAACGATAAAATAAATAGCAGATCATGGTGTCAGATGTCACAGGTGAACAGTTACAGATACTAGCATGTTGCAACAACCGGGTATTTTCAACCATTCGCATCCATTATAAGTGTATAGGTAGACACTCATGCCGGAATTGAATTGCTCAAAATACCGCGTTGTAAATAAAAATTTGGAAAATCTCAGAATATGCAGTAAATAAAAATCACAGATCACCGACACAGAGTAATAATAATGCAGCGGAAGTAAAAGAGATAGTAGTTCATGAAGCTACTATATAAATATATCAGAGTTACATAGGATACAATAGAAGAAATAAAGTACAACAGAAGTTTAAATATGATAACCAAGTACAAGCTGAATAGAACAACCGAACTGAAAAGATGAAACTTGACAAGTAGATAATCTCCAGCGATTCCAATCTCCAGAAAGTGGAAATCCAAATCTGTGAATATCTCAGGCTGACCCGAGCGTAAATAAAAATACAAACACTCGAGTCAGGACATACATACTTATACAATGTAAACCAACTCAAGTGAACTGTAGCAAAGGTACAAGTAACTTAGAAGATGCTTGGGACCGTCCATCCTCTAAGGATCAGTTAAACTATTTACTATGTAGTAATATACGCTATATACAGTAGTGTCTAATCAGTAAAGTATAATCATATAGAAAATAGCGTTAAGGGGATGGTGAACCTTAACGCGGTCGGATCTTTAAAACCAAAATCGTAGTGGGCTCGCTATAAGGAAATGACACGGCACGCGAGGCAATGCCAGGGTGGATACACCGTTTGTACTCCCGGACCGGTGGTGACGGCAAGCCAGCAGCTTCCGCCCATCTCGAACAATACCCCCGAATCAAAGTGGCGCCACATATCGAATCGCAAAAGTAATAGAATGGTTTTCGATGGAGCATGCTCGATGAAAGGGTGCGACCCTTTGTGTAGCCCGGTATAGCTCCTGTTTTAGTCATTTATGCCAACTCACGGGAGTTGGGTCCACGCAATATACCTCGAGAACGTCGCCACCATCCTACTTCATTCTGAAATCTCCACCGCGTACATAGTTGTTAAAGTGGTTTTCGGTATTGGCCGGCTATAAGACAATATCCGATCCCGGTCTCTTTAACAACCAATCGTTATTATAACCTGTAGTTATAACTTTAAAACAATATTTTATACTTCAAAAATAAAATGTCATTTCAACCCAAATCTTTATCAAAATAAAGATTAAATCATTTCCAAACCATTTCAATATATCATCATACCATATCTTTCAATTCAAATATTTATCAAAATAAATATCAAGTCATTTCTAACCATTTCAATATTTTAAATTATCATATCCTTTAAAAACTTCCTTTCAAATCATTTTAATACATAAAAATATCATAGCCATTCAAAGCTTCATTTTTCAAATCATTTAATATCAAAATATTATATCTTTCAAAACTTCGTTTCAAATCATTTTAATATATCAAAATATCATATCTTTCAGTACCACAATTCAAATCATTTTAATATATCAATATATCATATCGTTTTGAAACCACATTTCAAATCATTTTAATATATCAAAATATCATATCTTTTCGAAACCACATTTCAAATCATTATTCATTTTATTCAATTTAAAATACCATTTCAATTCATATTTCAAAACAGTTTATATTCCAAAAAAATCATTTTTAATGATAAAAATGAAGTTATTATGTTAAAAATTAAATTATTAAATTTCCAAAATTTTCAACTTCCAAAGTTACGTTATCAAAACAGTGAAATTTCACTTTTTGCAGCATTTAGAAAACGCTACGGAAAGTTACATTCAAAACAGTTCAATTTAACAAAAGACAACATTTTAAAATGTTGTAATAGGGTTTACTTAAATTCCAAATAAACTTAGTTAAATTCAAAAATTATAGCACTTACAAAATTGCTATAATAGTTTTTAATTCAATTTAGCTTTTTAGTTCATTATCATCAACTACAGCATTTACAAATACTGTAATCTCGTTTACATTGTAATTAATAGCATTTCAAAAATGCAGTCAATTAACTCCAAATATTCAATATAATTTCTCAACCAATTATATTTTTATTTAAAACATTTTTAACTCATAAAATCATACATTTTCACATTTATAAACATCATTTAATTTTCCTCAAGTTCATGATTTTATAAAGTTAAATTTCCATTCAAAAATCAAGATTTAATAATAAATCACTTATTAAATTGCAATGTTCAATTTTAAATTCCTTGCATTGAATTTCAACTTAACACTTAAGTTCAAATTCTCAAATATAGCTTAGTTTTATTTTTATTTGCTTAACTAAAAGTTCACTTTTAAGTCAATTTCATAAATTTCCAATTTTAGTTATATTTCAAAATTTCAACTTAAATATTCATTCATTTCACATTCAACTTTATCAAAAATCATTAATATGATATAAAATCACTTTAAATTAATTTAAATTCAAAATATCATAAATTTATCATATTTTCAAAGTTAATTTAAATTCCATTAAAAATTAAATCAAAATTTCCAAAATAATTTACATTCATATTTTCTAACTTTTCCATAATTTATTTAACTTATAGATTTCCAGAAAATAAATAATACTTTACAAAATTTATATTTTTATTAATTTTCAAATCAAATATTATAATAATTAAATTTCTAAAATATTTTAAATTTTTTAGAAAAACATATTTTAACTACGGGCCTGTATATAATTTTCTACGCTAGGTAAAGTGATACGGGTAATATATCATTTCATCCCGTAATTTACAAAGAAAATCCGGGTTTTATCATTTCAAACCCGCAGTCGCAAGTAAATGAAATAAATTGAAAATCATTCAGGCCTATCATTTCAGCCCATAACAATTTTCCCTTATACTAAAGTCCATTCGGCTATGTATCATTTCAACCCATAGTGATTTCTAATTTACAGGGAACTTGCAGTGTGATAAACTGATAAAATATACAGAATAGCATGAAATAACAGTAACATATGATATAACAGGTGTAATAACAGGTGTGAACATCATATGATAATAATATAAGCAGTTATAACATGTTAGTATAGTTCTACAGATTCACAGGGTGTCAATTTACTACTTATATAAGTACATAATGTCTGGTGAGAAATACTCACTTTTTTTTTGCTGGAGATATCAATTAGAATGACACAACGGATCTAGAAGGCACGACTTTTGATTTGAGTGGAGAGAAATAGCCAAGATATCATCTTGTAAACAACCCCAAAACAAGACAATATAACTTATGAATATTCAACCAAAATATATTGAAATAAATTGAAATTGAAAGGCAACAAAGACAAGATAACTTGACCTCGCTACAACCATTCAAAAGCTCGACTAAGGGATTCGTTTTCTCAGCCATGATGATGATATGAGTGTGGGAGAGACAAGGCTAATAGCCTTGCAAACATTCAAACAAAACAAACAAATAACATAAGTTTTCAAACCCGAATTAAATGCATAAAACAAAGCCAAAGTTTTTTGCACTTGCTCTCTACTGCTTATGCTTCAGCTATAGATCTGAAATACATGTCTAAGGAGTGGGTTAGGATCAGGTCTTTGGCTCATAAGGGTCAGCCATAGCTTGGAAGTAATGGTGCAAAGGTGGATGGACATTGGTGCAACAAAACAACAACTACAAGGCAAATTCATCACTTCTATGATATAAATGGGTTCGGCCATAGGATCTAAGGGCATGGCCAGTGGGTCCAGGTGGTGGTGGGTGATGTGGCAGAGGGTGGAGGTCAGGTCAGAGGTGGTGGTGGTGGAAGTGGCGGCAAAAGGTGGATGAAGGTGATGGTACCAAAACTAGGTCAGCTTGAGTGCATAGGTGATGGATTTGTGGATTTTGGTGGTGGTATTTGCCTTGAGGTTGCTTGGCCTTCCATGGTGGTGATCTAGGGTGGATGATGATCAAAGAATAAAGTGGTGGAGGTTGACCTAGATCTGGTTGAGGAGGAGTGGAGCCATGAAGTTGAGAACAAGTTGCAAAATCATATTGAAAAACTAGAAAACAAGAGAAGAGAAGAAGATTTTACCAAATTTTTGCAAGATGGAGGCCATGAGTTTTTTTTTAGGGTTGAGAAGCTTTGAAAATACGTGAAAAATATGAGAGAATGCAGCTTCAAAGAATAGAGAAAGGTACGGCCAAAATAAATGGTGTATTGATTGAAAAAGAAACAGTAAAAGAAACGGTGAAACGACTTTACGTTTCTTAGCTTTTAAAACCTTCCATACTTCGTTTTCTTTTAAATCAAGTAAAACAAAATAAACTTCAGCAATTACATCTAAAACCGAAACAAAGTGAAAAAAAATAAAAATATATAATTAAATTTAAAGAAAATATAAAAAGAATTAAGGAAATTGCTTAAAAATTGAAAACAAGGTTCAAAAATTACAATTAAAACATCCATAGCTTTGGAAAAATATCTACTTCATTTTAAAAATATTCTAAAGAAAAATTTTGAAATAAAATAATTTATTTATAATTTCTAAAATAAAATAAATAATTAAATTGGAGAAAAATAGAAAAGCACTAAAGAAAATGTTTAAAAATTGAAAACAGGGCATGGAAATTACAAGAAAAATACTGCTAGCTCTAAAAAAATCCCTACCTCACTTCAAAAATATTAAAAGACAAAAACATACATAAAATAACATATCAATACATATTACACAAAAATATGACAAAGAAAAATAAAATTTATACTATTTAAAATAACAAAATTGCAGAATAAACGAATTGCACTCAATATTGAAATGTACACACCTTTCACAATTTAAATCCGTTTCCAACGAAACAAAAAGCAGTGTTCCTAAAATTTTATGTACTTTTAAAATAAAAGAAAAAAATTTAAATTTTCAAACTTTTAAAATTTTAAAATAAAAGTCAAAGTTTGACTATTTTGACCAAAAACTCACTTTTTGGAAAATATTCTTTTTAGTCATGCTTTGGAATGATAATTCATATCAAAACTAAAGTTTATCATTCAAAATAAATAAAATAAGTTTTTAAATAAAAAATTAAATTAAAATAATTAAAATATACAAAAAAAATAAATCACAAAATACAGGGTTGTTACACATGTATATATCTGTTAAATAACTAGCAACATCATATTTCAATTTTCGTTTCAAATGAAATCAAATTTAATAAATATAAGAATGTTAATCGTAAGTGATTGCTCACTTTTCCAGGCTGGAGAGACAAGAAGATGATACAGACACGAACACGGATACAAATACTAACTAGCGGGACAACAACAAACTAGGAATCACTGCGATAGATTCGATATAGAAATGTAAGTCAAGATGACACGACGTCGATGAAATAAGATATAATATATATATATATATATATATATATTCAAAAATCAATTTAAACCAATATCTAAATAAAATAAATATATTTATTTTAAAATCAATATTAAATCCCAATACGCACAATATTTATATTATTGAAAACCAAATTCACAAATGTAAACTAATGTATATACACATACATACAAACTTACATACATGTTAAAAGTTTAATATCAATAGTGTTTAACTTTGAAAATTAGGCATAAGAAAATATGTATGCAACTTATAAAATATATGTACATTTCAATAAAACATGTAACAGGAAAACTACAAGATATATATATATATACATACATACATACATACATACATACATACATACATACATACATACATACATACATACATACATACATACATACATACATACATACATACATACATACATACATACATAATATATACTGTTACAATATACATAATACTGCTTTTATATTATAACAAATAGTTCAACAATAAGCAGTGCATATAAACTAAACCATATAAACTTATACAAACTAAAATATAAATTTTCCCACATATTTTACTAAGTCATTCACAGCAACTAACAACATACGAGATATTTATAAAAACATCTATATTATATTATATAAGCTATACATATACTTATAACATACAGTACACAGGAAATTCTCCATAATATAAATTTTAGTGAAAAAGATTGAACATACGTGTGTAAAACAGATTCAAGCATATCATATATATTAAAACCATAGTATCCACATATAATCATACCCTTAAACACATAATATATCTATATATTCTTTTAAACATATCATATCATACCCTTTTCTATGCTTAAACAAACAAAATTTTAAATCAATATTTATATATAAACATTTGCTAGCTGGCTCGACCGAGCCAGAGAAGGAGGAAGGAGGCAATGGGGCTGGTGAGTTCGGCCAGTTGATGGTGGTTGGCATTCGACATGGAGGGAGGAAGCAAGGGAATGGTGAGCTGGCACGGTGTGGGGTGGCTAGAATTAGGTAAAGAAAAAGTGACGACGTAGAGATGATCGGAGGGGTGTGATCTCCGATGGTGGTGCTGGCCGTGAGAAGGATGAAGGCACGGAGGAGTTCAGAGGAGATCTGGGTCGAAGGTGGGAGGGTTAGCTGTCGATTGATGTAACAGGCTCGAATAAATGAATGCGGGGTAGCTGATGGCTTTGGTTGCTGGAGAGAGGAAGTAGGTGGGGAGAGCTTGAGGGGGAGGCGAAATAGAGGAGGGTGCTCGATCAAAATGAAAGAGAAGAACAACAAAACAAAATAACATCTTATATAAAATATACTATATTACATATTTTAGTGAAGTAACGCAGAAGAAAAATGAATAGAAGGCAATAAGAGAAAATGAGCAGGTGTAATTTAAATCATAGGGAATAGTAATAGTTGAAACGTGAATTCAGGAATTATAAAAGCGAATGGCTATTGATTGCACAAGTAAAATGAAGGTGCAGGAAACCAAAAAGGCTCGGTTGCGAAACCGATGCACCGGGCATTTCGCAGATTGCACCGCACCAGACTCCTAAATTGAAAATTGAATATACCATAGAGATCAGCAAGACGATCATAATGGTTTACATATATCAGCGATACGACCATTCTATCAAAAACCAATATCGGTACCGAAAATGGTGCAAAAATGCCGAAAATAAAATAAACGGAGCAATAGCATTTCAAATTTGATGAAACAAGATATGGCGTCTCACTCTGAAGATGATTTACAAATTTATTATATAAAAATATTCGGATTTAGAAAACATTTTATTATCATCAAATATTAATCGTTTTAAGTTAAAATAAAATTACATAATAAAATAAACTTCCATATTATCTGATGAAAATATGTCATTTGCTATGTTTATATAGACGTATTCCAAATATTAAATTTTTATTTCAAAATTCAATTATTTAAAATTTCACAAAATTCCAGTTTAATTATGTTATTAAAATTATTTAGAAATTTACGGGTCGTTACACTGTCCTCCACTCAAAACTTTTCATCCCTGAAATGGAAGGAAGTAGGAGAATAGAAACAACGAGAAAGAAAAATAGATTTGATATATAAAATAAAACAACTAATTTAAAACCATATAAATTTCATTTAAATAAATTAATATTCAACAATTTGGTTTAATCCATTTGATTTCACATAGGTTAAATTTCACTTTTAATTAAATCTTAACTATTCCTAGATTCATATTTATCTATTCATTATCTTATTATTCAGTTTATCTCAATTAACATTTTCTGTAATCATAAATTAAGTGTATAACCATTTATTAAGATCATATTTATTCAAATCAAATTAATTCACCTTTTCCCAAATTAATGGTTAAATTTATCCACTTAATATATCTTATCACATAAATTAAGTAGATTGACACTTATTATAACCACTCAACTTTTATTTATATAATCATTTTATATTGTATATTATACAATTACATATCCAATTCAAGAAAAATTTAGGTAAGTTATATATGTTGGAATGAAATTGAGTATTATACAAACAAAATTTTCCAATTCAATTATTTAAGTTTTAATATTTATTCAAAATTTAAGAGTTAAATTTCCTATTCACTTCAAACTGTTTAGAGATAAATATATATATATTTTTTGAAATCAAACCTACGATCATATACTTATATATATTATCCATCAAGTCATACTTAAGAAATTGCAAACCAAATTCATTTTTTTTCAAAAAATATGTAGCAAATCTACAAAGTGGTCTCTCCACTCTGAAACTAGAAAATGAATGTCAATGATGCTGCAGTCAATGGTTTACAATACAATAAGTGAAATGGAGGAGAGTACTGATTTAAAACTTTTGAAGTTCTTTGAAAACAAATTTCTATTCTAAAATTCTTTAAATAATATACACTAAAATTCAAAACCCAATTTTCCAAAATATCGAAAATTGAATTCTTAAATTCTTAATTTAAATTTATTTAAATTCTAAATCAATTTATAAACCATGTTTTATAATTCTACTTATTTATATCATGTGGCAATAGTCAATGGTTTACAATACAATAAGTGAAAATCAAGCATTACCATTTCTAATAACCAATTCACTTAACTATTAAATTTCAAAAAAAATATACTTATATATATAATCATCAAAATTTATTGTGTCAGTTTGCTCTATTCTAGTGTTTTGAAATTCCTGTCGATAGTGTTGATCAGACGAATCGATCGAAAATCCAAATCAACATTAACAACTCAAACAACACAATATAAAATATTTAAATATTAATTACAAATACACTCCCTTACTCGATGATTCAAGAATGGATTCTAGATTAAGGATAGAGGATTCAAATTTAAGGGGAACTTAATCAAAGAGACTTCTAATGGGAAGATAAGCTAGAAATGAAGATAAGATGATTAAATTACAAAATAGGAAGATGGATAGACTTATATAAATCGCGGGAAACCTTAACCGGATCAACTGTGACTTCAAGTACAAGATCGAGGCATAATAAGATTGATCACAAGAGAATTACCCTGGTCGTCTACTATAGAATATTCGGGTATAGCAAGAGAAACCAACATCTAAACCGAGGATACAGAAATCTTCGATGAATCAATGCCAGTTGTAAAGAAGTTTCACCCCTTTACAAATCATTCAATGGAACTATTGGATACTCCAGAATTAAGTAAACACAAATAGGGAGAGACAAGAATGAATTTCAGAATGAATGAGGCAGTTTCGAAATTCAAAGGAAATCCTAATCAAAGCGGAAGGGATTCAAGCTCTAACGAACGTGATTCCGTAATTAAATCCACTACATATGCTATGTTTTTCCTAAAACCAGAGCTCTGATACCACCTTTAACATCCCAGTATTTAGTGTCATTCGCATCCACACATGTCGGACTTGAATTGCTCAAAATATCAAATTGTTAATTTATATTTGGCCAAACTCAGCATATATAGTAAATAAAATCAATCAAAGAATCATAGACACAGAGTAATAATAATAAGCAATGGAAACAAATGAATAGTAGTTCATGAAATATATATATATATATTTATATTTATATATGTATATGTATATGTATATCAAAGTTAAAACAAGATACAACAGAAGTCTCGAATACATAGAAGTCTCAATACAATAGTCAAATTACAAAATTTGAATATATAAGTAGAGTCAACTGAATAAATGAAAGCTGAATATATGTAGATGGATCTCTAAGCGAAGTTCCAACTCCAAAGGCGAGTCTCAAATGCTGTGACACTCTGTCTGACCCGAGCATAAAGCAAAACACAAAACATTTGAGTCAAGATTAACATTCTTATGTCAATAAATCCAACTCAAGTGAAATATCAACTGAAATACAAGTAACTCAAAGGATGTTTGGGATAACCATCCTCTAAGGATCCGTGGAACTATCTACTATGTAGTAATATACGCTATTATAATAATGTCTATAGCAAAGTAAAAGTATTAAAATAGCGTTAAGGCGTTACTCATATCCCCCTTAACACATTTTTATATATTCCCATAGTCTATACAGTACTATAATCTCCCCCGCACTGGGCTTTGTCAAAGGGCACTCCATAGGTATAGTATAAAACAAACTCGTTGTGGCCTCGATAAGGTAGGTGACACGGCACAACTAGGCAATGCCAGGGTAGATATAACAATTACACTTCCAAGCTGTTGGTAACGCATAGCCGCAGCTACCGCCCAACTCGATCCACACTTCGAAAATCCGAGGGTGCACCCAATCAATCACAAAGTAATAGAATGGTATCAAAGAAGTGTGTCTGATCGAAGGAGCTACCTCACTTGGCCCGTCAATTGCCCCTGCTTTACCCACCTTAAGCTGATTTGCTGGAGTTAGGTTCACATATTTACCTCAAATAGAACGTCACCAACCATCCTACTTCATTTTGGAATATCCATCGCGTACACAGTTGTTAAAATTGTTTTCGGTATTGGCAAAGAGTATGATAATAACCGATCTTGGTCTCTTTAACAACCAAACATTATTATAACACCACAGTCATTTTATTTCAAACAGTTCATATTTGAAAACCAAAATATCATACTTATTTCAAAACCATATCAATACGATATCATTATTCACTTAAATAATATTCATTTCCAAAAGCATAACACTTTCCAAAATTATAACACTTTTGAAATTATAACACTTTGGAAATCATAACACTTTGGAAACCATAACACTTTGGAAATCATAACACTTGGAAATCATAACACTTGGAAATCATAACACTTTGTAATCATAATACTTTGATATCATAATACTTCCCACTCAAACAATTTAGATATAGAAAATAGTATATATAATAAAATAGTTTATAAAATAAAATAGTTCATACAATAAAATAGTTTACATAATAAAATAGTTGTATATTAAAATACTTATAAATTAAAAATAGTAGACCTTAAAATAATTAGTATATTAAAATAGTTTTATATTAAAAATAATTCACAAAATAAAATAATTTTTATATATTAAAATACTTTATATAATATAAATAGTTTCCTCAAATTTCACAAATCGATTCAGATCTACTAGAATTCCCTAAATTCAATTTAATTCAATCTCAATTCACCAATTTCAATTCAGTTCAAAACCATTTAAGAATTGTTATCCCGCTTTTTGGCAAAGCCGTGATACCAAAAGATCGGTCAAAAACAAGAGACAGTTCGTCTCAGAGATCGGTTGTACTTCACTTCGCTATGGATATCGATGAATTTTGTCCGAACCCGGATCAGGCTATAATTGATAGGACATGGCTAGCAAATCCACGAGAGCCAACGTTTCAAGTTTCAAGTCAATCCGAGTTCGTATGCTCAAGATATGATGGATTCAGTTTGAGAGAGATAGCCCTTGTTCGGTTCGAATCCATAGGATACCCCATAGTTCGAATCCATGGCCAGAAGTCATGCTCGCATCCATCGGTTCGACTCCATCCACTTCGAACCCATCATGCTTGGAAGTCCTTCGAATCCATCGAGTTCCTCCTACTTCGAATCCATGGACTTCGCGTCGACACCTTCGTATCCATCCCGATGGCCTACCTTCAAACCCATCAGGTGGCCAAGCTTCGTACCCATCCACATGTCTCAACTCGACTCCATATAGTTCACAACCATCAACACCTCACTCCATTCAAACCCACCAGGTTCGAACCCATCAAGGGTTGGTCACTTCGAACCGATCCTGTTCGTATCGATCGAGTTTGAACCCATTGGGGTACCTCAGTTCGAATCGGTCACGTTCGAATCCACGAACACTCACTTGCTCGTATCCACCAAGTCAACTAACTTGGATGACGTGTCACTCCATGATGCGAAGTCGGCAAGATCCAAGGAGACGAAGCGTTCAACCCGGAGAGAAGACCGGATCGACTCGAAGGACGCGCGCCACCTCATCACAAGACCACTTGAGCTGATGGAGTCGAAGGGAGTGGATTTGAAGCAATGGATTCGAACCAAACAGCCAACCGAAACACTCCAATTCGAATCGATCATATCTCCTAAACCACTGATCCAAATGCAACAAAATTTTCAAAGTAGCTTCCATACAAGGTAAAGATTGTTCCTGCCAAGTTTCAGCTCGATTGGATCATTTTTTTAATGGATTCGAAATCACTTCGAATCGATCTCAGATCGAGTCGAAACTTGGTGGGGTCGGTCGCGTGGGCCCACTCACGTGCCAGAAAAAGTCTCCCGAAGTTTAAGCGAGATCTGGGCCTCCAACGCCTATAAATAGCACCCTGAAGCCTTCAGAAAAGGGGGATCTTCCGCCGTTGAACGTCCAGACTCTGCCGGATTCAATTCCATACTTCATTATCGCTGTTGTAATCAAATTGGAAATCTATCATCAATTGTAATTCGCTGTAATCAATTGAAATCATCAAGTGAATCAATAAAGACATAAGCTTCAAAGTGGACGTAGGCAAGATCGCCGAACCACTATAAATCCTGTGTTTGTGATCGTTATATGTGAATTATTGTGATTGTTATTGCTTAGATCTGAATTCTATATTGATTGTTGCTGATTTGTGTTCATAAACGGGTGCTTTCACGATATTGGGTGTTTGTGGTCAATTTTGACGCAAACATTTTGGTGCTTTCACTGAGAACGCTAACTCAGGAGTTCTACCAATTAGAAGTTGATTCAGAAAGTCTGGAAGTTCAGATTTGAGAAACCATGACGAGACAAACAAGTAAGAGACAAAGGCCAGAGAGAAGTGAACATCAAGGAAGTCAAGAGGCTTCCTCAGGAGCGAACCAAACATCGGTCTTCGTCATTAGGGACAAGATGGAGACAACGATGAAGAAACAAGAGGAGATGATCCAGAGTTTATTTCAACAGATCGGACATCTTGGAGCACAGAATAGAGAAGCGGATGGAATCCAGAACGGAGCAGGACCATCCGGCGTAGCACCTGGATTAGGAGGCACACCCATGGAGAACGTTGACCCAATTTCAAAGAGAGAAAGGGGAACATCTGCACAACCCGGGAGTAGCAGAGGAGTGAACTCTCAGTCAAGGGGGCAGATCCCAGAATTCCCTCGTGGACTCGGAGGGCAGGTCGAAAGTAATGAACGAAGATTGCATTTCGGAGACAATGACAGGTTGGCGGAGATGGTTAGAAGAGTTATGAGAGGCGGTTTGGTAAACAAAGATTTGGAGGATGTTAATAGGAGTCCTTTTACTCCAGCAATCAGGCAAGCTTGGAACCCACCAGATTTCAAGTTACCATCGTTGGACATGTATGACGGGAGAACGGACCCCACGGTTCATCTAACAAAGTATATGAGGCATATAGAAGTGCTGGGGGCATCAGAGAAGGTTATGGCCCGGTGCTTTCCATTGTATTTGGCGGATATTGCAGCATTGTGGTTTAGACAATTGGAGAATGGATCCATCGGAACATGGAATGATTTAATTGAGAGATTTATGAGGCAATTCAGGGTTCACATTGCAAGACCCAAGAATGTGATGACTTTGGCAACCCTAAAGCAGAAAGCCGGAGAGACTTTGAGGAGTTATCTAACGTGATTCAACGTAGCAGCAGCTTCGGTTGATCGAGCAGATCCATCTATGGTTGTGATGGCAGCTGTGTCCGGAGTAGCTGATGGCATAGAATTCAAAAATTCTTTGACCAAAGATCCTCCTGTGGATCTAGCGGAATTCTACGACGAGGCAGAAAAGTTTTTGCGATTAGAGGATGCGAATGCAGAAAGAGAAGAAGGAGAGGGAATAGAAGTTTTGTGCTTAAAGACAAAAAGCCTTTCGAAAAGGACTCGGGCAAGGATAAAGGAAAACGAAAGGCTGAGGATTATGACGACAGGTCAAAGCGGCAACGGAGGGAGCCGCGATTCACCACTTACACCGAGCTGAATGAGAGTCTGGAACGAATTTATCAGGATACCAAGGAGCAGGTCCGGTATCGTAGACCAATGCGAAGGGATCCAACTTCCGACGAAAGAAGATCAGATAAGTTTTGTGTATTTCATGAATTGAACGGTCATAACACTAATGATTGTAGGCATCTGAAGGACGAGGTAGAAGGACATATCAGGAGCGGTATGCTCCTTCAATATGTGAGGAGGCGAACTCCAGTGGTGGAACCAGAGCGACCACTGTCTACATCAGCTAGAGGCGACCCTGAATCAAGGAACCGTTTGATTATCAATTGATTGAAATAACGATGAACAAGTCGTAAGCTTCCCACTAACACAATTAACACATTTACACATGTACGAGATCGCGAACGATCCCCAGGCATGCTCTGAATGATCATTGACCGTTTAGTAGTGGGAACTTACACTTTGACATCCTTGCTTTACTTTTGCTTCATTTTGATTTGGACATTTGAGCTTGGTTTGTTTGGACATTTCTGTTTTAAAATTCATCTGTTGAATAGATATTTGATTCTGATAATTCTGAAATGGCTAAGTTACTTACACATGTACGGGGTCGTGAACGGTCCTTAGGCATGCTCTAAGATGGCGATAAACCGCCCTGACAAACGATCCAGAGACCCACGCGAACATGAGCCTGGTATCGATAATATCAAGCCCTCCCGGGCACACTTTCTCGCCTCGAACGGCACACGACCGCGAACGATCACAACTCGCCACGAATGGCACCCGACTTCGAACAGTCACAACTCGCCACGAACGGCACCCGACCTCGAACGGTCACCAAATCACCTCGAACGACATACGATCACGAACGGTCACAATTCGCCTCGAACGGCACGACTCGCCCCGAACGGCATAACTCATCTCACTTCAAATGGCTCGATCGCGAACGGTCGTCATTTGAGGTCCGCCACTTGACCGCGCACGGTCGCACTTCACCTCAAATGGCTCGATCCCGAACAATCGTCATTTGAAGTCAGGCGCTTGACCATGAACGGTCGCACTTCATCTCAAATATCCCGATTCCGAACGGTCGTTATTTGAGGTCGCATAAAACTGTAAATTCCTTTGCAAGACATCAACAGGATATGAACATCCGGATCATGGCATTACAAAACACGCCTTCCTACCGCAAGGCATATTTTAGGGGGCAAATGTTATCCCGCTTTTTGGAAAAGCCGTGAAACCAAAAGATCGGTCAAAAACAAGAGACAGTTCGTCTCAGAGATCGGTTGTACTTCACTTCGCTATGGATATCGATGAATTTTGTCCGAACCCGGATCAGGCTATAATTGATAGGACATGGCTAGCAAATCCACGATAGCCAACGTTTCAAGTTTCAAGTCAATCCGAGTTCGTATGCTCAAGATATGATGGATTCAGTTTGAGAGAGATAGCCCTTGTTCGGTTCGAATCCATAGGATACCCCATAGTTCGAATCCATGGCCAGAAGTCATGCTCGCATCCATCGGTTCGACTCCATCCACTTCGAACCCATCATGCTTGGAAGTCCTTCGAATCCATCGAGTTCATCCTACTTCGAATCCATGGACTTCGCGTCGACACCTTCGTATCCATCCTGATGGCCTACCTTCGAACCCATCAGGTGGCCAAGCTTCGTACCCATCCACATGTCTCAACTCGACTCCATATAGTTCGCAACCATCAACGCCTCACTCCATTCAAACCCACCAGGTTCGAACCCATCAATGGTTGGTCACTTCGAACCGATCCTGTTTGTATCGATCGAGTTCGAACCCATTGGGGTACCTCAGTTCGAATCGGTCACGTTCGAATCCATGAACACTCACTTGCTCGTATCCACCAAGTCAACTAACTTGGATGACGTGTCACTCCACGATGCGAAGTCGGCAAGATCCAAGGAGACAAAGCGTTCAACCCGGAGAGAAGACAGGATCGACTCGAAGGACGCACGCCACCTCATCACAAGACCACGTGAGCTGATGGAGTCGAAGGGAGTGGATTCGAAGCAATGGATTCGAACCAAACAGCCAACCGAAACACTCCAATTCGAATCGATCATATCTCCTAAACCACTGATCCAAATGCAACAAAATTTTCACAGTAGCTTCCATACAAGGTAAAGATTGTTCTTGCCAAGTTTCAGCTCGATTGGATCATTTTTTGATTGATTCGAAATCACTTCGAATCGATCTCAGATCGAGTCGAAACTTGGTGGGGTCGGTCGCGTGGGCCCACTCACGTGCCAAAAAAGTCTCCCGAAGTTTGAGAGAGATCTGGGCCTCCAACGCCTATAAATAGCACCCTGAAGCCTTAAGAAAAGGGGGATCTTCCGCCGTTGAACGTCTACACTCTGCCGGATTCAATTCCATACTTCATTATCGCTGTTGTAATCAGATTGGAAAGCTATCATCAATTGTAATTCGCTGTAATCAATTGAAATCATCAAGTGAATCAATAAAGACATAAGCTTCAAAGTGGACGTACGCAAGATCGCCGAACCACTATAAATCCTGTGTTTGTGATCGTTATATGTGAATTATTGTGATTGTTATTGCTTAGATCTGAATTCTATATTGATTGTTGCTGATTTGTGTTCATAAACGGGTGCTTTCACGATATTGGGTGTTTGTGGTCAATTTTGACGCAAACAAGAATTATATCGATTCCAAATACAGATATAAAATACAATTTAAACCATTTCAATTTTAATAGATTTCAAAGCATAAATATTCAAACATTTACAAAACTAAATTTGATAATTCATTTACACTTCATATTCAACTTCATTATTGTTTAGTTTTGAAACATTCCCTTAATCAAACCAAAAGTCATTAAAATAATATCTGAAATTACAAAAGTAAATAAAACTAAATATTCCTTCAATTTATTTAAACTTGAAATGTACATATAATCACCTTAATCAAACTCAAGTTATAAAATCGTATCTTTAAAATCCCATATTTAATAAGTTTCAAATCGGTTTTTTTATCTAAAAATAATTCTTAAAAGAATACGATTTCAAATCAACTTAAATTTATCTTCCCAGCCTTAATTTATTAAAATTATTATAAAAATATATTTTTTAAAATAAAATTTTAAATAAATGCTTAAACATATATATATTAATTAAATCAAACTATATTAAATTAAAGGGACAGTTTAGCACAGGTCCTAATAACTTTCAAAATAGACAAACACCCCAGTAAAAAAAAAGTTTGTAAATTAGGTCTCTAGAATTAATTTACTGAATAATGGCATGCATTTATGCAATTATTCAGTGAATATTGCAGACATTTATGCAATTATATTAAAAAATTACAGACATTTCCATAATTATTCACTGAAAAATTGCATAAATTTCCGCATTATTTTCAAAAAATTGTAGAAAATCCTGCAATTATTCACCAAAAAAATTGCGAAATTTCCGCAATTTTTTTAAAAAGTTGCGGAAAATTCCGCAATTATTCACCAAGAAAATTGTGAAAATTTACGCAATTATTCACTGAAAAAATTGCATAAATTTATGCAACTTTTGGATATAATTGCATAAATGTCTGCAATTATTCAGTGAATAATTGCATAACTATATGCAATAACTTAGTAACTTAATTCTAGGGACCTAATTTACATACTTTTTTTTACTGGGGTTTTTATGTATTTTGAAACTTATTAGGGACCTGAGCCTAATATTCACAAAATTAAATCTTATCATTAAACTTATTTTATATTAACACTTAATTTATATATTTTTAAAATAGTAAAAATTGTAAATAGAGTCTTAAAATTAATAATTTCAAAACTAATTTGTAACTTTAGAATTTCCAAAACATATAAATTTAAAAATCTAAAATTTAAACCTTTATAAAATAACATTTGTATATAATATCTTAAAATCAATATTAAATCAAACCATATATTTTCTTTCAAAACCCTGGAAATCATTTTCAAAATACATATATACAGGCCAACGATGTCTTCATATAATTTTCTATCCTATGGTCAAGTGATACAGATATTTATCATTTCTACCCACAATTAAATATCTACGGATATATATCTTTTCAACCCGCAATCTCAAATTCAATTGAATTGAAAATCGCTTTGATTTATTATTTCAACCCATAACGATTTTCTCCTATTCTATAAGATCGTTCGGGTATGTATCATTTCAACCCATATGGAATAATTCTATACTAATAGGGAACTTGTAGAGTGATAACATATATGAATAATAATATAACATATTGACAATATGCATATATCATCAGTGATAAAATAAATAGCAGATCATGGTGTCAGATGTCATAGGCGAACAGTTACAGATACTGGCATGTATATAGCAGTTAAATAACTAGCAACATCATATTTCAATTTTCGTTTTAAATGAAATCAAATTTAATAAATATTAGAATGTTAATCGTAAGTGATTGCTCACTTTTCCAGGCTGGAGAGACAAGAAGATAATACAGACGCGAACACGGATACAAATACTAACTAGCGGGACAACAACAAACTAGGAATCACTGCGATAGATTCGATATAGAAATGTAAGTCAAGATGACACGAGGTCGATGAAATAAGATATAATACATATATATAAATTTTCAAAACTCAATTTAAACATATATTTAAATAAAATTTATTTATTTATTTTCAAATCAATATAAAATCCCAATACGTACAATATCTATATAATTAAAAACCAAATTCGCATATATAAACTAATGTATACACACATATATAAAGCCTTACGTATATGTTAAAAATTTAATATCAATAGTGTTAAACATACTTTTAAAACAATAATAACATATATTCACTACCGACATATATATAAACAACAAAATGATTTAGAACTCATATAAATTCATATATATAAAAGCAAGTAGATCATTAATAAACTATAAAAATATATATACTAATACAAGTATATATGCAGACTTTGAAAACTGGACAAAAGAAAATATGTATGCAACTTATAAAATATATATACATTTCAATAAAATACGTAACGGAAAAATTACAATATATATATATATATATATATATATATATATATATATTGTAACAGTATACATAATGCTGCTTTTATATTATAACAAATAGTTCAACAATAAGTAGTGCATATAAACTAAACCATATAAACTTATACAAACTAATGTATAAATTTTCCAACATATTTTATTAAGTCATTCACAGCAACTAACAACATACGATATATATATATATATATAAAAACATCTATATTATATTATATAAGCTATACATATATTTATAACATACAGTACATAGGAAATTTTCCATAATATAAATTTTAATGAAAAAAATTGAAAATATGTGTGTAAAACAGACTCAAGCATATCATTTATATTAAAACCATAGTATTTGCATATAATCGTACCTTTAAACACACACACACACACAGATATATATATATATATATATATATATATATATATATTCTTTTAAACATATCATATCATACCCTTTTCTATACTTAAACAAAACAAAATTTTAAAACAAAATTTAAACAAAATTTATATATAAACATCTACCAGCTGGTTCGGCTGGGCAGGAAGGGGAGGAAGGAGGTGATAGGGCTGGTGAGTTCGGCCGTTTGATGGTGAACTAGCATGGCGTGGGGCTGCTAGACCCGGGTAAAGAAAAGGTGATGCAACAGAGATGAACGGAGGAGTGTGATCTCGAGTGGTGGTGCTGGCCGTGAGGAGGATGAAGGAAGGGTTCAGAGGATTTTTGGGTCGAAGGTGGGAGGGTTAGCTATCGATTGATGTAGCAGGCTCGGAGAAAATGAATGTGGGGTGGCTGATGGCTTCGGTTGCTGGAGAGAGGAAGTAGGAGGGGAGAGCTTGAGGGAGAGGCAAAATAGAGGAGGGTGCTCGATCAAAACGAAATAGAAGAACAACAAAACAGAATAACATCTTATATGAAATATACTATATTGTATATTTTAGTGAAGTAATGCAAAAGAAAAATGAACAAAAGGCAAAATGAGAAAACGAACATGTGTAATTTGAATCATAGGGAATAGTAATTGTAGAAACGTGAATTCAGGAGTTATAAAAGTGAATGGCTATTGATTGCACGAGTAAAATTAAGGGGCAGGAAACCAAAATGACTCGGTTGCGGAACCGATACGCCGGACGTTGCGCAGATTGCACCGCACACCGGACTCCGAAATTGAAAATTGAATATACCGTAGAGATCGGCACGATGAGACGATCAAAAAGGTATACATATATCAGTGACACGACCATCCTATCAAAAGTCAATATCGGTACCAAAAATGCTGCAAAAACGCCGAAAATAAGATAAACGGAGCAATAGCAGTTCTAATTTGATGAAACGAGATATAACGCCTCACTCAGAAGTTGATTTGCAAATTTATTATATAAAAATATTCAGATTTGGAAAAAGATTTATAATCATCAAATATTAACTGTTTTAAATTAAAATAAATTTACACAATAAAATAAACTTCCATATTATCTGATGAAAATTTACCATTTCCTACGTTTATATAGACGTATTCCAAATATCAAATTTTTATTTCAAAATTCAATTATTTAAAATTACAAAAAATTCCAGTCTAATTACGTTATTAAAATTATTAAAAATTTATAGGTCGTTATACCCGTTCTCTTCGAAACGATTAACGAAATTGGCCAATATTGACAGTCGGTTATTTAACTATCAAATAAACTTCCATAAGCAGTAACTAGGCCCAATTTTGTAAATCTCCAAAATATTTACTCCAAAACTTCTCCGCCAAGAAATACATATTCATCTCTTTCGATATTTCTATATTTGAAAACAATTTCAACACTTGTATCCATAACAAGATATTTCATCATTTTTAATACTTAGAAGAAATATTTCCAACTTCCATTTTATAACACTTAGAAAATATTTCTTTTCCAAATCTTTACCACTAAAAATATTTTCCAAACCCTTCCTTCCAATACTTAGAAAAATATTTATGCGCATAATTTCTAAAATCATCTCAATATTTAACTTGGAAATATTTCATAACTTATTCTCGTAAGTCTTCAGGATTTTAATAAATCCTTCCTACGATTTCCAAACCGATTATACTTAATTATAATCTCAACCAACCATTTATAACTCCTTTAAAATAATTCAAAATCTTTCCGAAGTTATCGCATCTCGACATTGAAAATTTTCTTAAGTCCCTATAATTCCATTTACAAGATTTCTCTAATAAAATCCCATCCTTTGATAAACCCGTTTACACATTTCGAGAGAATTTATAAATAAATTTGCAATCATTTCAAACTATATGTATAACGAGTATTTTATTTAAAAAACAGTAATTTATTTAAAATATGTTTAAGTTAATATTTAAAATATTAGAAACACTTTATATTATCAATAACTCATTTTTGAAATGAACAAATAGATTTTTAGGCTGAATTTAAAAGTCAAAATTTATTAAATAAATACTTAATCTTTGAAAACCTACTTACCGAAGTATTTCAATCTCAACTAGTTTAAATTCCATAGTTTTAAAATAATAAATTTTCCTTTTAAAACAAACTCACTTCTTAATATTTTAAAAATATATTTTTAAAACCTCAATAACCAGTTAAAATTTTAGTTCCTCTCGATTTCCAACACATCACTTCCATTCCGATTTCCTTAACCATTCTTTTCCACTTTTCAAAATAGTAATCAACTATTTCCCTTACGATATTTCCATATTCTAAATAATTTCACCTATGAATTTAATATTTCCAATTTATCATCCTGATCTCGATTTCCTTTATTTATAAATATCATTTATAAATTTTTATAACACCTTTAAATTTCTCTTGTCCAAAAAAATTATCTTATTTATAAAATTCCATTTTATAAATCCATTTCTTTATAATCTGATCTATAATTTCTAATCTATTTTTAATACCAACTTCAACTCCATTTTATATTTTCGAATGTTATTTATAATTTTGTTTATAAAATTCATTTTAAAATCCCCTTTTAATAATTCACAATAGTTAAGTATACCCAAAAATCAAATATATTTTTCTAACTCAATTTCTTTAAAATAACTCCAATTAAAATATAATATTTTTATATCAAAAGTTCCCTTTTATCCCTTATTATTTTATTGTTTTAAAAATATATTTATGATATTTAAATTATCAAAATCCAGGTCAGTGCTAAAGTAGCATCCAATAATTCCAATCACTATTAATAGATTATTCTACACAAATCATATATCACTATATATGAAAAAAACAATATATTTGAGGAACCCAATTGGATCCCTCCAACATATTTCCCTGCATCCACAGATGTTAATACAACATAAAAATACCAATCCCACGTCGAGGGTGATATCGCGGTATATAGGGCCATCCAGTATTATGCGGGGCGCGTAGGGTCTCATTTGCTATAATGTGTGGGAATATCACTCCAACTACTAATATATATACACACTACTATACATATATATATATTATATCATTCAACAAATAATAATTTATAAATTCAACAAGCATCCAAAATTTAATTTCAACTATTTAAATTTTGGTAATCCAAATAAGTGAGAATTCTTCTCACCTTTGATTTTCGAATTGCTAAGCATTCCAATTTATTTCGTGGTGTAGTGCTTGTCTCAACGATCCATCGTGATCGATTTCGTGATTTTTTTGAACCTCGTACGAATAAATTATGGGTTTTTAACATTCTAGTAATTAAAAATAAAAATTAGCTTAAACAAAATTTTAAATTGAATTAAAACAGCAAATCCCTTACTGTCTTTCCAGTGCAACTCCGGAATGCACAGTCGTGCCTCGACCTCCAACACTCGCCTGCTTCACGACCTCGCGACCAACAATCGTGATTGCCTCTGAACCTGTACACTTGCTCGAACCCTAGTCGCACTCGATTCCAAACTTCAAAACCACCTTCCATCGACTCCTCCCATCAGATCGAGCAGGCACCAGGTCGAACTCTCACATGCGACTCCATCTCTCATCACCGCAGCTTCCGTTATTCGCATGCGCCACCTTCCAACGCCCTCAAACGCGGACCCAAAACTGTGTAACCTTCCTCGACCTCGAAGCCGCCGTGCCTCCACAAGCCACCACCTTCTGTCGCTCATAGTTTTGCCTTATGCCCTCCATTTCTATCGCGTTCCATCTCCAAGTCGAGTTCTTCCCCCTTCGAGCGATTGTGAAGCTACCGCGATTGATGATTTTTTTTACATAAACGAACGATTTCGTTCGTTTTTTATTTCTGACTTTCTTTGATTACCATTACCGAAGAGGAGGGGAAAGGGTACGTGAGGTTAAAGGTTGAAGGGAATCGGCTACGTTCCCGTCGATTTTTGAATTTCAAAATTTCGACCATTTCTTTTTATTTTATATGCTGATTTCATTTACTTACAAAAGAAGGAGAAGGTAGACGTGATTTATGAATTGAAAGAATGAAGGATTGCCTGTTAGGATAAGTGTATAGTGATTTGAAAAGGAAGAATAACAGTTGATGGGAATTTAAAGGTCAAGTTAATTATATATATATATATATATATATATATATATATATATATTAAAGCTTCTTGATTTCACAACTCAAAATCTCGAACCCCTATCGAGACATGCCACTAGGCGTCCATAATGTTATACCCTTATTTCAAATGCAATGGGAAAGATTTCAAGTCCTAATTCGATCGTATGGAGAAGATAACTTTGCGGACCCAATTATTATATTAAATTTCGATATAATCTTTAACGCGTGTTCTATTCCGTATGGCCAAACAATAACTCCAAACGCTACGAAATTTAAAACCTGATAAAAATACATTATTATAGATCTAATGGGATAGGTTTTGTCGAATTTCGAGACTGTGCATCGGATGGCTATTTTTAAATGTCAATTTAAACAAATTATTTTTAAATTGAATCGATCACTTTTAAATTTAATTTAAAAACTTTTATTATCTTCATTATTATTAATATAAATTTACAGGCCTCTATTATTTATATCGAGCTTAAAACTCAACATACAATAATTTAACCAATATTTAATAATTAAATTACCCAATAAATCACTATATTTAAATTGTAAATTTATTTTATAAATAAAAACCCAAATTTCCATATTCAAATCAAATCTATAGTTCAAATTCAATATTTAAAACCATTCAAATATTCCAAATCAAACGTCAAAAAATCTGGGTCATTACATTCCTCACCTTTAAAAGAATTTCATCCCCGAAATTGCCAATGCAGGAAAAACGCTCCAAACCATTAACTTACCAAGACCCACTTAGTGAAAACCCGATACTTCACCTTTCAAATCCTTTACCTTCATTCAAAACAATTAGTATCCCATCCTAAACCAAAATCCTTTATTTCGATTATAAATTCGGAATCGATTTCTGTTAACAAAAATATTTCCAAAAATTTTCTAGCATCCTAAATTTTCGAATTTTTTTGGCAGAGTCTCCTTTGTACGGAGAGCCTTTTGAAATATGACAAGAGAGATAAATATATATACATCGACCCACACAATTGGAAAACAAAAAATATCATAATATTTTCGCAGTATTCAATTCGAAAGTGTACCTTATTTTAGCATTTTAAGCAAGCGGCTTATTTAACATGCAACTAGCGCGATCAAAATCAAGCCAAACGACCTCTAGGCACCTGTACTTGCTCAATTTAAACATGTAAGTACGAATATAATAAATTTAATAACATTTCACCTATTTAAATGGTTAAAGCACATACGTTTCATATGCAATGCATGCTAAACATATATCATAAGCAATTTATAATGCTTCGATACCCCTTAATCACTTTTAATCGATCTATATATCATTTTATTCAATTTAAATGATTTACAACTCACTCTACAAGCATTCAATTCATTTTTAAACCAAAGAAACTCATATTCTTTCCAAATTAATTAAAATCAATTTATTCACCTACCATTTATTCACAGGAATTTTATTTACTTCTGCTTACGTCAAACGGCAAATATTTCCATGCAAATTTGACGATATTTATTTAGTAGAATGACCATTTCAGTTTATCGCTATTTTAAATTGATTCCAACTCAATTTATATTTAATTCCACACCATTTCTAATTGATTCTCAATCAATTTGTTTATATTCCACTCGTAACCATACGCATTATATTCAAATCTATTTTATTAAGCTCGGAATCATTAAATGGTAATTTATTAAATAGCATTTCATAAATTATTTAAGCCATGCTTCCATTAAAATATTAACTCAAGTTAATTTATTTTCTTCAATCATTTCTTTCAAACTACTGAAGCTCATTTCCATTTGAATCAAATTCCCTTTTAATTTAATTCGATTCGATTTGATTTTTATTCAATCAAATTCCATTCCAATTACTAATTTATTCAATTAGTTCATTCATTTTATCCACTTCAAATTTTAGTATCATACTCCAATTTATTCTTGAATTTATTTAATTTGTATCCAAGGCCCATTCAATTTATTTACGTTTTAAGCTGAATTTATTTATAACTCAAGTTATTGCTTTTTCAATTCCATTTTATTCAACACATTTCCATTTTTATTTCATTCGCTTACCATTTGGTCGAATTTTATAATTTATAACTCAAGTACCAATTCCAATATTCACTTTTTAATCCACAATTCAATTTATTTCACCAAGTTAATATCCATTCTATATTCAATTGACTAATCAATTATGTAATTAGTTCTCCTTCATTTTATAATACCATATCTGATTTTTATTTCAAAACTCACTTAAATTTATTTTCTCGAGTCCAATTTCAATTTATTATTCAATTTTGGAGCCTAATTCCTCCACCAAAAATATCAAATCATTTTTAATTTGGTTCTATCGTTCCATTTTTAATTTTATAAGTTACACAACTTATTTCTCATATCTCCATATCAATTCTACACTCGAATATATTAACATTTCTTTTTAACTCGGGACCTCCATCACTTTCTAATCTTAGTATTTTTATATTCGATCCATTTCAATCTTTATAAGCTATATAGTTTATTCATTCACCATTCCCTAATCTTTCCTTTAAAAAAATTCCATTCAAAAATTTTATAGCTTATAGTCATTCCTTCACTTTATAATTCTCATTTTCGTATCTAATTCAGTTCCATGTGATTCAAATCCTATTCGCCTTTTTATTTAAATTTTGAATTCCTTTTATTATTACCATCACTTCATTTATTTGGTCCATTTAACTTTGCTTAATTAATTCACATTTTGATTAATTTATTAAATAAGAATTCAATTTCCATATTTTTTCCTTATTTAGAATCATTCTCAATTTATAAGTTTACAACTTATTTCCTAATGTTTTATAAATTATTTAAATAAGGATTCTAGAATTCAAATACCCGGTATTTATTTCAATTCACTTTGGAATCAATTATGTATATATATAACCCTTCGTTTCAACAAACCATTCCATTGGAATTTTAAAAATTCACTTTGTTCCATCCCAAAATAATTCTCCTTTGGAATTTTCAAAAAAAAAACTTATTTTTCCTCAAAATAATCCAAAAACAACGACCACGACAGAAATCCATCACTTAGAAACTCGAAAATGAATACTGATGATGTTGCAATCATCATCGGAATTATTTTCCAACGACTGAAGCGATTTCAGTGCTATATCCTTTCAAAAAATCCATTTTCAAAACATTTTCCATTCAAATTTCTCTAAAACAATAATACTATTATTTGTTTCAAAATACTTTGGAAACACTTCCACAAATCTACGGGATTTAATTTTTCAAACTCTGGTTTTAATCAAGTCTTATTTTTAATTCAATTGTATAATCCATACTTATACAATGTCCATTTGGTTATGTACAACCAACTCTAGATTTTTTAATCTTGTTTTGATTATAATATTATCATCCAAACGCTTCAAATATACCATAATAATTTTAGAAAATTATTCCTTTTATATAAAAATATAATTTGGGTAAAATTATTTCATTTACCTGCTTCAAAACCATACTGTGTTGGTTTATCACGTTCAAGTGTTTAGAAACTCCTATCGAATTAGCAGCATCCCACTACTCGACCAGAATTTGTATGCCACTCAACCGATAAGTCAACACAATATAAACCCACTTATATTCACTAACAAATACGCGCTCATATCAATTATTACACTCAACTCATTCTGGAGTACTACTGACTCTATTTCTAATGAGTAATCCCCACAAGAGCCAAGGTTCTCGCTTAACCTTCATCTCCGATACCAAGTGTAGCGATCTGTAGTTCTGTACCATTTGAGTTAATAATAAATCACTCTTGTTCAACCTAAATTGTACGAAAGCGTGAATAACTAGGGTAAAGAAGAAGAGAAAACGATAGAAGAAAAAAAGAACAACAACATAGAATCTCACAATCGCAGCAGAACAAAATAAATATATAATAACAATTTTTTTACAAAAGAATCAATAACTATTTTATACTTACAATCATTAGAGTACATCAATCAATACATCAAATTGGACAACTATATAGCTTGTCCTTACACATTGGAAATATAAGCCAAGTATGGAGATACGTCTCTGTCATCCAGCTCATTTCCTAAGCTCCATAGCATTCTATCCTGAATCTATAATACTCGGCCTGACCCGAGTATTATAATGAAATAACACCCGAATCAGTCTGTAAAACCAGCATGAGAAAACACACTCAATTTGAATTATTAGAGTTATCAAAATCCTTTGAAAAACAAAGTATTTCGTAAGACCGCATCACACATAAACACAACGAGTTTTTCCCTTATGATAACCAAAATAACTTTTATCAAAATCAACTGATATTATAACAGTGTCTAAGTGCAAATACTTATTCAAATAGATGAAATTGTTATATTAATTAAATTCCAGTTTACTAGGCTCTACAAACAAAACCGTAAGATCATATTGGAGAATGGATTCCAACAAATGACTGGACCACTGGGGTTACCGCCCACCAATGTACACCTCTAGAATAATGTACCGAGGACCATACCTAAATCCCCTACTACACAAGACCGACCTTCCCCTAACCTAGATAGATAGAACATGTTATCACCCTAGGTGTTCCCACCCTTACTATCGAGCGCTTCTTCCATGCACACCCATATCCATAAATAGTAGGTTTCTGAGGACATCTAGAAAGGTGATAACTGAAAGTGTATAGGATCGTGCAATATGGATACAGTAATGCAGAGTATAGTAATGTAGTGAAAAGTGCAAAATATAAAAGCAATAATATAATAGAAATAACACCAAAGATTTTTATACTGGTTCGGAGCACCGTCCTACGTCCAGTCCCAGACTCCTTCTCAAATTTCATTAAATCAACAATCCTCACTTAACCCGGAGGAACAGGTATACACAGACTGAGTAGCAGAACAGACACCTGAGCAACTGAACATGATTTTCGCCTCAGCAGCAGAAGAGGACTTCACTAATACAAAATAATATATGACACTATGTGTTCTTGATAATTGTCACTGATAGTACAAACCTCCTATAATCAAATCCTCAAGTATATGAAGTGTATGTGAAGATATGAAGAGAAGGTAATGCTAAGAATCGAAGATTATGAAAGTTTATTTGATGATTCAAAGCAGTAAATATGTTTGTTCGTTGTTTGAATGCAAGTATGAGAGCACAAGAAGAATATAAGAAAGTTAAAATGAATTTCGGTGAATATGAAGTGTTTGAGAGTATGTATATATAGTAGTTGAAGAGTTACTGCCATTGGTGAAGGGTTTTGATGAAGAGGAGCATCTATTTCCATTCAGAGAAGGGTTGCTTCCTTTCGCAGAAGAAGATGTCTTTTCGAAAATATGGCAGTTGGTCTCGGGTCAGTCGACTGGTCGTTCTTGGTCAGTCGACTGACTATGCAAAAGATTTAAAAAATAAACAGTGCATATTGTATATGTACACAGTCAGTCGACTGGATGATCCTAGCCAGGCGACTGGCTGAGTTATTTTGCACAATATGCTTCTGTTTTGTTTAATTATGAGAAACATGAAGTGCGGACTACTTGAGGATAGATTTTAACAAATTTCTAAGACTCAGTCATAAGTACTAGATAGTGAGAACATAGATTAAAAGTCTTGATATAGCCATAGTCCTTCGATTATCTCTTTTTGTCGTGAATTCCTTTTCTCTTCTATCTTGCTTTGTCATGAATCAAAAACTAGTGATTCAACATTCTCCTCCTTTTTGATTGATGACAAATATATAAAAAAAATCCTAGAGAACAAATATAAAAACTCCCCCTGAATATATCTTGTACCTGTATAAAGATGATAGGACAATTCTTCTCCCCCTTTGTCATCGACAAAAAGGAGATATAGCAAAAATAATTTCAATATAAAGTGCAGAAATAAATATCAAAGTGAGACTATTTAGTACAAGTCTCAAAAGATAAATAATTAGCAAGTTTCAATATGTTTAAATTAACAATAAAGTTATAGATAAGTAAATAGTTCATACCATACTCACCTACCAAAAAAAACATACTCATCAAGATCCCAATTGTATTCTCCCTCTGGTGCGGCTCCTTTCCTAGTCTAGAAGCGCCTTGAGCACCACTGCCTGCTCCACTAGTGTCGCTACTAGTATGCTCCTCTGATGTAGACCATGTAAATCGAGGCGCTGGGCGTTTTCCTTGGGCGACAGACGTGGCAGCAGTTGAAGAAGAACATGATAATGCATCCCATAATGTAGAAAAGAAACCTTTGATTTTATCGAGCTTCTTATCCATTTTCTTGAGTCCAGAATCCAAAATAAGTTGATTGCAGGAGAGAATTTCTATGGATTCACAGGTGCTAGAGGAATTAGCTAAGCGAATATCGCCTTTTTCATGTTGCGCTTACGGTTCTCTAATTGTAGGACCTCCAGATTGTTGTTGTTGAGCCTGTGATGCTTCCAATCTTCAAATGAAGTAATAGGTGGCGGTCGTGTTGGAAGCTTCATAAGACTTATGGTCCTTATATTTATCATTTCGACAGTAGAGAATTCGGAATACGGTTGACGAACACCCGCATCTAGAAGAAGTCTCATAATATATTCTTCAAAGTAGATAACATGCATATTCTCATGTGTAAAGGTGAGAAATTCATCCATAACACGACGCAACCAATTAACGCGTATATTTCACCATATGGCATAAAGAGCTTTGAAAATTTTCAGATATATTAATTCATATGATCCGGTTCGGGGGAGAATAGATCGCATAAGCGTCTTGTGTAAAATTCTTGCTTTAGGATGAAGATGCTTAGAACGCAATTCAATCATGTCGTCACCCATGAACATATGACTTATTCTATCTCTTTTTCTTGGATTGCATTCGACATCATTTAAATCTATTCCTTCATTTGGAGATTGAAGTATATGTGTCATTCTATCAAGGGAAAAGAAAATTTGTTGTCCACATACCAAACCCCATACATAATTATTTGGATTTGATGGCTGTTGGTGGCCAAGATTTAAATTTGCGAAGAAAAGTTTTACCATAAGATGATTAATGTTGTGGTGATTTGCATTGTAGTCAAGGAGTGACTCTAATCCGCATCTTCGCATTAATTCTTGAAGAGAGTAAGCACCAAAATCAGAATAAACCATGAACGAGCCTTCAATTCTAGAGTTTTTCATCTTCTCCAATCGTTCGATTGCAGTTGCATCATATAGCCAATGAGCAACGTGAGTATCAACACTACACCAAATTAGTGATTTTGTAACATCTATAATTTTCAATTTCCAACACTTATAAATGTTAGTAATTGCTAACATTGAAAAAGCGTTAAGATGCCTGAAAATGTGTTAGTAAAAATAAATAATTTTCTGAATGAACTTTGCAACACATTGGTTATATTCGCTAACATAGACAAGTGTTACAATGGTTGGTAAATTAGTAAATAATTCAATAACACTTACCCTCATTAGTAATTTTGTATAAGTTTATTTTTCTCACGCTTATTCATTCCCATCCCCATTTCGGCCGCATATCCTTTAGTTTCAATGCTAGGGTTTCTCCTCTTTCCACGGCGGCTTCCCTCGGCGCCTCCAGCAACATCGACGGCTTCCTTCGGCACCTCCAGCGACATCGGTGGCTTTTCTGGGCGCATCCTCATGGTGACTTCAAGGACGACTCAGCAGGGGACATGTCGAATCTTCAGGCGAAATCACCATCGTTGACCGCTTTCGTGACTTCAGGTTCAGCGCAATTTATGTATAAAATTACCGTCCCTTGTATAACAACAGATTGTTTTTTCTTTTTTTTTCTTTTTGCAATTTAGACATTGTGCCGCATGTTTATCATCAATGCTGGTCAAGGATTCCGACTATTGTGGAACATGGTAAGTGGTTTCCTAGATCCAAAAACAACTGCAAAACTCACCGTAAGTTTCATTTCATCGCTTTCGTAGTATAAAGACATTTCTTGTACTTAAATCTTGATTATTTGTTTCAGGTCCTTGGGAACAAGTACCAGAGAAAATTGCTTGAAGTTATTGATGCCGAGTAAAATATTTATTTGTTTGTTTGTTTTTTAAAAGAATTTTTTCCTTATAAACAAACATAATTATCGAACGTTTTTCATCTGATTTTTGCAGTCAGTTACCAGAGTTTCTTGGTGGGACTTGTAAATGTGAGGGTGAAGGAGGATGTCTTTGATCTGATAAAGGACCGTGGAAGGATCCTGAAATCCTAAAGGTGCCTTTTTCATTATAATATTATATTACATGTATGCTACATGATATAAGTTGGTTGTAACCATGGAAATAAAATTACTAACGTTTTTGGTTCCTTGGAAACTCAAGGCCAATGTGCTTCAGTGTTGACAATATATGAGCAACATATTTTCGCAGTGTGTGGACCATGTGGCTCATGGCCCTCGATTTAGCAAAATATGCTATAACTACAAAAGTTTCTAATATCCAGAGAGATAGTGGTTATCTCTACATTCTCACGTTCAGTTTATTGCATATGATTTTATTTCACAAATAAAACCAAACCCCTATGTTATCTCCCATCGTCTATCACCTCTTTCAACAAGCAAATCTTCTAGTAAAATTGCAATTTGATAAAGAGAAATCACGTTACCTCTAATTTCTCATTCTTTTTGTCTTTATTTTCGTCTATACACACTTGTCATCTCAGAAGCTAATTTTCCCACTTTCTACAACTGGCTTCTACCTTTAATTATAATTTCTTTGCATCCATTATGCATCTGGAAATGAAGCATCTGAATTCTCCGGCATTGAGTAGACTAGACGCAATCACATTAACTAAAGTTTAGCTTACATCGAACATAAGCCATGTCAGGCGTAACAACCTGATTTGTCCTTGTGTCCACAAAGGGACCCTAGGACTTCTTCTTTTTTAAGATAGGCATGTTTGGTGGAAAGGATATCGAAGTTCGCAAAGCATGTCATTCGCACGTAAGTATGGTAGTTTTACCTGGTCGAAAGACTAACTTACATCGTCACATGAGTTCTTTGTATTTGATATTAGATAGGATAGTAGTATAGAAGCATCTCTCTGAGTCATTCATTGTCATTTTTTCCTCAATACTAATAAGAGTGTTGGTTACAATCATGTATCATTCATTGATATTTTGTGCTAGAATCAACACAATTAAGAGTTTTTCAAGCATTCCATTTCATCCAACCTGGCATCAGAAATATAGTAACTTGCTTTGAAGCATTTATTGTGTTTTTACCTCTATTATTATTGTTTTTGTTTATGTATTAATTGTAGATTTAAATACAAAATCTTAAGCCATGTATTTAATTACAAAACAGTAAACTTATTTAGCTTTAGTTCTTTAAATTTGGATGTTCCTTTGTTGAACTCACAAGCATAAATACATATTATTTGGTTGTAGTTTTTATGCTAAGTTCGCTTTCATCACTAATTTATAAATAAGTAAAAAAGATAAATAATTTTTGAAATGGTGTTTTTAACCTTGACAAATAATGTGTGTATGTTTTCACTGATTATTTGAATATCAAACATTCGTATCAATTATAAAGTTGGAGGAGATGTATGAACATACTGATTGCAATTAAGAAAAAATATATTTACAAACGTAAATGCTAAGTAGTATCACTTTGTTGATGTAGCAATGCTCATTATATGTACCATCATGTTAATAAGTTAACCCATTGTGTGTGGTTGGATTATAGGATTTACTGAAACATTCATGAGTATCATTTGAAGGGGAAAAAACAAACATAATAGCCAAAAGCTAGCATGCCAAGTTACTATTAAGTTGGTAAAGAAATGGAATGCATAATTAAGTTACTAATTATTAAAATAATTATTCCTTCAATTTAAACAGGCATGGCATTGACAAATTGGCGTTTGATTATTGTTAGGGACCATAATTTTTTTTCAACTAATTTTTCATTTAATTGGTGAATTCCGTTTTCTAGCATATTTTGCATAGTCTCAGGTAAATTATCAGTCCGAAGTTGAAATCTTTTAATTGTTTGTAAAAGGGTTGCATACAATATTTCCACCACTTACGGTCCCAAGTATTTTGAAGTGGTCTGTGAATTTTTCTTGATTAAATGCAAACTAAAGACCATTGACAACATTTTTGTTTGCAGGCACAAAACTGATATCAGAACTTGAGTCATCACTACTTTGAGAGTCGTCTCCGAATCCATTGTGTTAAGTATGCCCCTTTAGCTATGATTTGCACTTTTTAAACTGATATCTGCTACATATATGTATTTTTAGGGGTACCAATTCTGAATGAAGACTGATAAATCTGGATATTTTACAATTAGCAATGTTTGAGCTAGAGAATATAACTTGTATGCATATGTTCCTGGTTTTATTGGCGACTTCAAACTGAATACAACTATAAATGTTACTGCAGGTTAAATTTGAATTGTTTGCAAATGTTTTTGCATAGCAGCAGAAGGCCAGAAAAAAAGTGTAATCACTGATGTTTACTTAAAAATTTGTTATATAGGTTCTTCCATAAATTTGGGTAATGATATTGTATATGAACCTCCAAGAGATGGTCCTACATTGTGGGAGATTGGAATTCCTGATCGCACTGCTGCTGAATTCTTTATTCCAGACCCCAACCCTTCTTATGCTAACAAGCTATATCTAAATCATTCTGAAAAGTTAGTTTTCTATCACTTACATCTTTATTACTATTGAAATTTAATGCCATACATGTTCCACTACTTGAATAAAAAATCTGGTCTGTTATTCAAATTTATATATACTAACATGGACTGTCATTAAAGTTTCAATATATTATGTCTTTGTAGCATCATATGTCACGTGGTTAGTCGCTCTGGGTTTGGTATTAATATGCTATGTACTATCATCTAAGTATCTAACTAAATACTGAAATTTGCTATATAAAATAGTTGACGAAAAAGTCTTGTTTTCATTGCAGATTCAGGCAGTATGGTTTATGGGAAAGATATGCAGAATTATATCCTCACAATGATGTAGATTACACTGTCGAGAAAAGTGACTATACAAAAGACTGGTTCTTCGCTCAAGTTACAAGGTTTTGTTATTCAGAATTTCAGTTTTCATCATATGATGGATGCTATAAAGAAAATTTTCTCATGACTGCTTTATGGTTCTTGCAGAAAGGGTGAAGGTAAAAGTTACTTAAGCACAACATGATATTATCATAAGGCCAGATATGAGGAGCTAATATTTGAATGATAACATACTCTTAGATCACGAGACATGGAGAAGTATTATTTAAAAACTCGACTTTACATGATTGTCTAAAATATTTATATCCGGAAGGACATAACTTTAGATCTCCTTCAAAACTTATTATAAAAGTAGGTATGGTTTCGACCAAGTTATGTTGTGTACTAGTGCGCTTTTAAAGTGCACAAGCACAAATTTATACTTTGCACTTGCAAATTTTCAGTGCACAAGCATGCGCGCACATATAGAGAGGGAGGGGGATGGAGCGAGGGGGGAGGAGTTGTGCTTGTGCAATTTTCAAGTGCAAAAGTACAAAATGCTAGTATAATGAAAAATAAGTTTTTTTGCTAGGCCTATTTTGTATATTTTTTTTACCAGGAACTGGAAAAAAAACTTGATTAGATAGATAATGTTTGACTAATGTAGCAGGTGCTTCACTAGTTCCCCTTACTTCTACACACTTTTTATTTTGATTATTTTGTTCTTTCTTTAGCAATGAATCACATCTGTTCAGAATTGTATACGGTTCATATTTGGATCATAACTTTTAGATGCACTGTACTCTCTTCAAAATGTCATTTCTTATAGTTATCCTTATTTTACTCGAATTCCGAATGTGCAGTCTAGAGGTTCAACGAGAGATGGTACTGGAGTGCATGACAGCATTGTTAATCAGCTGCTTACAAAGGTGTGCTAAATTCTAATATAACGCTGACAAAGGAGTGCATGACAGAATTGTATATAGTTGATAGTCGGAGAGAGTTTATGGCTTATCTTTTTTCGGATGATGGTTGAGAAGGTATGATTCAGTCCTCTCGCCAATCTGCCATATTGGAATACTTCTGAGATAGCCAGAAACAGGTTATCCTTAATTAAATCCCAGTGCAGCTTGAAATCTTGAAGGAATATCAATCAGGTCCAGGACTTTTAGCATCATGTATCACGTGTAATGCTACTTTAATTTCTTCATAGTCTACTAGATAATGCAAGTTTTTTTTTCCAATACTGTTTATTTCCATTCTTGGTTCAATTTATAGAAAATAAGTAGCATTTACTCCATTATATAGATTTGTGTAGTAGTACAGAGATTCCTAAACTAATGTTGCCTTATCATATATGAAATTACCTTTAAATTTCATCATAACTTACACTCTATTCTTATATTCCTTATCGACTTCTTTGAATAAAAGAATTTCTAATTTGTATCACCCACTTGTAGCCAAAGTGTTTTACTCTTTTGAAGTAATTTTTCATGCTATAACTTGAGTTGATATCTTAGCTCCATATTTAACTGCATCATTTTGTCATAGGCATGTAGATCATCGAGATCTTCATCAGTCTGCAAAAAAGCTTGTGCATATGAATCCTGTAGTTTTTTAACCTCATCTGCAACTTTTGAATTTTTGTTAGGCCATACTCTTAAATACTAGTTAGTTGCAAACTTTTAGAAGCATGGATTATAGATATAAAAATTCATAATAATCAAATTAACTCCATTAACATGCACATGCTAAAATAATCTAATATGATAATTACTATCTGTATCGAATATTTTAACACTATAGTAAGTTTTAAATCATATACAAATCTACTAGTGCCATAAATCAGAATTACAATTAAGTATTAGGTATTAGGTATTGTCAAGTCACAAAAGATATCACAATTATCAGTTAACATGTGTGTATTTTGCAGGTATTGGGCACCTGAAATTTTATTCCAATCTACTGCATATGACTCCTCCAGTTGGTGAGTGTTAACAACTAACTGATCTTATATATTTTATACATAAACAATACGTATTGACCTATGATAATCATGAATGCTTACTGATGTGTAGATATACGGGCAATGGTGATATAATGGCGCAGCTTGTTACTCTAAGACCACTTTTTCCTGGTAAGAGGTACACATTTGAAATCATCTTTCTTTGTTTGTTTTAAATGTCAAGGCAGTGGTCAATATCGTCATTTCCTTCATCTTATTTGGCCCATTAGTTTGTAAAATTTCCCAAGATTGTTCTTATAAATATTCCAAGTATAATTTAGCTGTGTTGGGAACTATATTGGATAGACTCATTTAACCTTTAATTATTATAGGGTTACTGGATGGGTTTGCCTTAAATGTAAATGCAACCTAGTTTGCTTAAGCTGGCAGTGAGTTAAATCTTGACTAAATCCTATTGAAATATTAATTATTTTAAACAGAACTTGATTTTGTTGGAAACATTCAAAGACCACTTAATGATGCAACTTGTTGGTGCAGCTGAACACTATTCTCAGTTGCATTTTCCACTGAACCGAGCAGTTTAGTTGGAAATGCAACTGAACTGGGCATAACGCTCAATTGTTGCAACTGAGCACTGCTCAGTTCATTTGCAAATGAAACTGAGAACTGCTCAGTTGCAAATGCAACTGTACTGAGCACTACCTAGTTGCATTTGCAATTGGAAACAATGCTCAGTTGTTGCAACTTAGCAATGTTCTCAGTGTGCTGGGTTGCAATAACTCAGTTGCAGAATTTCAACTGAGCATTGTTCCCAGTTGCATTTGCACTGAACACGGTTTGTAATATTAGGTCTCAGCGCTTTGTAAAACAAATATTCCTCCGTCACGACACAAATTATTATAGAATTGTTCGTTCCTAGAGTATAATGCAACATGTTTAGCGTGAACACTACTATCAACTTTACATATTTTGAACGATAATTTACATAAAATCAAGACCCAAGTCTATATTAAATAATGCATGTAGCAAAATCGATGCAAATTGGGTTTGCAAACTCAATTCGCAAATGCTAATATAGTTTGATTAACACGTATTTTGCATACTAAGTTTGCGAATTCATAAATACAAAAAAAAATTAGAACCTGAGTTGTAACTCAGTCTTTAACCTTTTGATTTTGAAGGTATAAGTTTTTATCGAGTGTTTATATTAAATGCAGAAACTTGAAGAATGACGCTTTGGATTGTTGTACTGGACATTGAAGAACATTCAAAACCATTAGAGTTTGGAGTGGATGATCAGGAATGGTTAGGTTAACTGTAAGTTAAACTTTAAGTGTATTTTGAAAAAAAAAATTGAAGCTTATGTTGTAACAATATCTGAATATATGACATTGTAGTATTTTAGATATGTAAAGAATTGTGTATGATATATTATACTACATTTGTAGAGCGTTTAAACTTTGCATTGAATATGTATGATGAATTATTTGTGATATGGAAATCATTATTTGCAGAGTGTTTATATTTAAACATTGCGTTTAAGTTTTATGTGTGTGTGTGTGTGAGTGTGTTACTAAATAATCATTTTCCAACACTTATAAGCGTTACCTTATATTTCTGTACCAACACTTATAAGCGTTACCGTATATTTTGTTACCAACTCTAATAAGTGTTACCGTATATTTCTGTACCAACACTTATAAGTGTTACCGTATATTTCGTTACCAACACTTATAAGAGTTACCGTATATTTATGTACCAACTCTTATAAGTGTTACCGTATATTTCTGTACCAACACTTATAAGTGTTACCTTATATTTCTGTACCAACATATATTTCGTTACCAACACTTATAAGCGTTACCGTATATTTAGGTACCAACACTTATAAGTGTTAGTAATACGTATGTTTGTAACACTTATAAGTGTTACAAATTTGGCTGCTTCATTCCTCACAGTCCATTAGTAACACTTAAAAAGTGTTACTGAAATTATTTGTAACACTTATAAATGTTAGAATTTTCCTGTTTTGGTGTAGTGCAACAAAGGATGAAGAGCCTTGTTTTGAGCGTTTTGATCTTGGAGGGGCCATTAATTTGGTTTTTTTTTGAGGATTTCTTGAAAGAAAAATGGGGGCTAGGGTTTTGGGGGAGTAAAAAACGAAGAAGGTAAAGTGAATAGATGGTGTAAAAAGGTTTAAAAATAAACGACAGTAGCCTTTTTTTTGTACTGCCAGTCGACTGGTCGGGGTAGGTCAGTCGACTGGTTGCTAACCCGAGAGTTTTTTACTTTGTAATCAGTCGACTGACCTATATGACTCAGTCGACTGGTTGACAACCCGAGAGTTTGCGAACCTTGTAAACAGTCGACTGGTTATATATATCAGTCAACTGGCTGAAGTCAAGAAATGCAATGAAGCTTAAAACAAAATTTTATTCAAAAAGCATATACATAATCGAAATCCAAGTGAACATAAAACAATAAAACACAAGAAAAGATGATTATTTAGGAGTTTTTGGAGAGCATTCATGTGGTTCAACCTTGGTGTTCTCAACATAAGGTTGTAAAGGAGACTAATAATTTTGGCGTTCCCAAGAGTTTGGAGATGTCGGAGGTTGATGTGGAGTTTGCTCCCATTGATTCCAGCCGGATGAATTTGGTTGACGAGATGTTGAAGATTCAACGTAATGCTTAGATGATTTTCCACAGAATTTAAGGGCAATTGATTCTATAAGGCTAAGGCGATTGGAATTCATCCGTTGTTCATAATACATCTCTCTTTGTAAATTGATTTGCTCCTTTTGATAATGATGGATTTCATCAATTTTTTCTTTTGTTTTTGGAGAAACAAACAATGATCTTCGTGACTTCTTAGTTTTTGGAGAAAATCCAGTGTGATATTGAGCTGTTTCATGTCTAGGAGTAGGAGTTGGCAAGGACGGAATAGAGCTACTGGAAGAATGATAGCTACCAGAGGATGTTGGTGTAGCAAAAGATAATTTGGAGTTAGAGGAGTCATGATAGGCCGTTGATAGAAAAAGTGGAACTTGAAGTTCATAGTTTTGAAAAAAAAAATTATAAGGATGATTGAAAAATATGAAAGGAATGCAAATTTATAGAGGGAATTGAGCTGTGTTTTTGTGGCTAGAAACAACAAATAGCTAATAGCCAGAGAGAAAAAAGAATGGATGAGAATTGTGTTTTAAAAAGAATGGTTATGAGCCGACGAAATAAGACTTAGCAGAAAATAACACATAGCACAATTGGTAAGACATTGAACTACCAGTTAGGAGACCCGAGTTCGAGCTCCAACAGCTACATATTTGATTTTTTTTGAACGAAAATTTCCAAAATAATTAAAATCAATCTTCTAGTTGAAACAAGAAACATTCATAGCTTAAATGGTAAGAAGCAATTGTAATACTATAAAGGAGAGGTCATGGCTTCAAGTCTCTTTAAAGTCATAAATTTTTTTTTGATAAAAAATTTGAATGAAAGTTTATATATATATATATATATATACACACATATTTTATCAAATTGTGTTATGAAAAATTATAAATACAAATCGTATATATACATATATAAAAAAATTTAATTTTTTAAAAGAGACTATTCCAAATTCTCGTCTTAAATTGATGAAAGTGTTGTCATTTAAAGGTTTTGTAAAAATATCTGCCAATTGTTTATCAGAGGAAACAAATTCTAGATTTATCAAATCTTTTTCAATATTATCACCAAGAAAATGACGACGAATGTCAATGAGTTTTGTTCGTGAGTGATTAACAGGATTTTTAGACAAATTAATAGCACTAGAATGATCACAGTAAATAGTTGACTTAGATAGATTAAAACCAAAATTTTGTAGTGTTTGTTGCATATAGATAACTTGAGCACATGCCAGAGATGCAGATATATATTCCGCTTCACATGTCGATAATGAAACACAGTTTTGTTTCTTACTGAACCAAGATACAAGAGATCGTTCAATGAAGTGACAAGTTCCACTTGTACTTATTCTATCTGTTCGGCTTCCTCCAAAATCAACGTCACTATAGGACACTAATTCAAAAGTACATTCCATTGGATAGAATAGTCCAAAGTCCTTGGTTTTATTAAGATACCGTAGTATGCGTTTCACTGCTCATAAATGTGATTCTTTGGGATCTGCTTGAAATCGTGCACATAAGCAAACACTCATCATTATGTCATGTCTCCTAGCTGTTAAATATAGTAACGATCCAATCATATTTCGATATAATTTTTAGTCAATACTTTTTCCACTTTCATCTTTATCAAGATGTATAGTTGTACTCATAGGAGTTGATTTGATAGAAGTATTTTCCATACCAAAGCGTTTAATTAGATTGTTACAATATTTTTATTGATTAATAAAAATACCATTTTCTAGTTGTTTTATTTGTAACCCAAGAAAATAATTTAATTCACCCATATGTGACATTTCAAATTCTCTAGTCATTATTTTAGAAAAATCTTGACATAATCTTTCATTTGTAGATCCAAAAATAATATCATCAGCATATTTTGAACGATTAAAATATTCTATTTATTTCTTTTAATAAAATGAGTTTGATCAACCTTTCCAATTTCAAAACCAAAATCTATTACATATCTTTTAAGACAATCGTACCAAGCACGGGGTGCTTGTTTCAAACCGTATAAAGCCTTTTTAAGCTTATAGACATGGTTAGGAAATTGTTCGTATATGAATAATGAAGGTTGTTCAACATAAACATTTTCTTTTATGAAACCATTTAAAAAAGCACTTTCGACATCCATTTGATATAATTTAAAGTTATGAAAACATGCAAATGCTAGTAAGATTCGTATTGCTTCTAGTCTAGCGACTATAGCAAACGTTTCTTCATAGTCAATTCCTTCTTCTTGATTATATCCATGAGAAACTAATCTAGCTATATTTCTAATAATATTTCCTTGTTCATCTGCTTTATTTTAAAAAAAACCCATTTTGTACCAATAACTGATTGATCACTAGGGCCTGGAACTAAATCCCAAATGTCATTTCTTTCGAATTAGTTTAGCTCTTCTTGCATAGCGATTAACCAATTTTCATCGGTAGATGCTTCTTTAATATTTTTAGGTTCAATATGAGAAACAAAAGTTACATGACCCATTTGATTTAATTGACTTCTTGTTCTAATAGATGAATTGAGTTCTCCAATAACATTAACAGAAGGATGATCTCTTAATATTCTAGGTGGAGATCTTAATTCATTGTTATTGTGAACAATGTTTTCATTATTTTCAACATTTGAAATTTCTGTGTTTGTGATATTATCAGGGAATTCTTCATCATCTCTTATACTTGGAATTTATTTAAAATTTTAACATCGAAAGATACATGAAGTGTTTCTTCAATGATATTTGTTCTTTTATTATTCAATAAGCTTTGCTTCGATTCAAATATCCTAAAAAGATTCCTTCATCGGATTTTAGATCGAATTTACCAAGCTGATCTTTTGTGTTTAAAACAAAACATTTGAACCGAAAACTTTAAAATAAGAAATATTTGGTTTTCATCCATTAAGAAGTTCATAAGGAGTATTCTTAGTTAATGGTTGAATAGAGACACGATTCAAAACATAACAAGCTGTTGCAACTGCTTCAGCCAAGAAATGTTTTGGTAATGTACTTCCATTTAACAAAGTCCTTGCACATTCTTGTAAGGTTCTATTTTTACGTTCTACAACTCCATTTTGTTGTGGAGTTTTAGGAAACGAAAAATTATGGAATATTCCCTTTTTCTTACAAAAATGTTCAAAGGCTTTGTTTTCGAATTCACCTTCACGATCACTTCTTATGTTTTTGATTTTCAAACCTTTAAAATTTTGAACTCTTTTGACAAAAGTTTTGAAATTATCAAAGGTATCACTTTTATTTTTCATAAAGATAGTCCAAGTATATCTAGAAAAATCATTAACAATAACAAACTTATATCTACTATGATTAATGGATTGTACTTGTGTTGGTCCAAATAAATCCATATGTAGTAATTCAAGTGGTTGTAAAGTTGAAATGTCCATTTTAGATTTAAAAGATGACTTAGTTAACTTTCCTAACTGACATGCATCACAAATATGATCAATTTTAAAATTCATTTTTGGTAGACCTTTCACTAAATCATTTTTAGAGAGCTTGTTTATAGTTTTGAAGTTAATATGACAGAAACGTTTGTGCCATAACCAAGGATCATTTTCTTTAGCTATTAAACACATATCTTAATTATGATTTATTTTCATATTCAGAACATAGATATTTCTGTCTCTATTTCCTTCAAAGATAAGATTTTGATTTTGATCAAAAATACTACATTTGTTTTTGGAAAAAGTGATTTTGAATCCTTTGTCCAATTGGCTGATACTAAGTAAATTATGTTCTAAATTTTTGACAAGTAAAACATTTGAAATAAGAGGTAAATTTGATATACCATTATTGCTCACATCGCCTTTGCCGATGATATAACCTTTGGAGTTGTCTCCAGAAGTAACGGAGCCTCCATCTGAGTAAGTAATATTTGATAGCATATCTTTGTCTTCTGTCATATGTTTTGAGCAACCACCGTCGAGTATCCATTTTCCTCTTTTCTTGAGTGGGACCTACAAAAAATATGAGATAATATTGGTACCCACTTTTTCGATAGGATCCTAAGAGTTAAATCTTAGGAAACCAAACCCAAGAGGGCTCGGTATCCCATTTAAAAATGTAATCTTTATTTTTATAAACAGTTTCTAAAAAAGTGTTTATATATTTCTTCCCGATCAAACTGTTGTTTGTTTTGGGAACCCAAATTTTTATGCTTTTTGGGTTAGAATTATTTTTTGTCTGTATAGTAGTAGGATTAATATTTCTATTAATTCTCTTTCTAGGTGAAGCTGTTGTTTTCTTAACATATCCTAATCCTTTTCTACTAGAAACAGATTGAGAGCTATCAATAATTTTAGATAAAGTTTCTCTTCCTTTATTAAAATTTGAAACATTTTTGGGGATGCTTTCTAAATTAGTTTTGAGACTACTATTATCCAACTCTATCAATTTTACCTTAGTTTTGAGTTCATGATTTTCAGAAACAAGAGCGTCATTCTTCTTTTTTAGAGTTTCAATTTCTTGACTTAAAAGAGTGAGTTGAGAATTAATATTAGAGAATGATTCTTGTAATTTTTCAAGTTCTTTGTCTAGTATTTTCTCTCATCTTTGAGCATTTCTCTTTCGAATTCTGCTTTGTTCTGAAGTTCATGAGTCTCCTTATGTTTTCTTTTAAGTTTTTTAGAGTGTCAACTAGCTCTGAGTTTATCTCTACCATATCATCAAAAGTAAAATCACTAACCTCGTTTTCAGTAGCCATGAAATAGACATTGCTTGCTCATTTTCACTTTCACAACTGTATCCGATGAAGAAGTATCTGAATCATCCCATGTTACGGAGAATGCTTTCGTTTTCTTTTCTTTTCTGCCGTTGTTGAAGTATTTTTCTTTAATTTTGGACATTCTTTCTGGATATGACCTTTCTTATGGCAATTAAAGCATTCTAGAATTGAAGATGATGGTTTGTTTGGAAAATTCTTTTTTCCATTATTTCTGTTATTTTTCCCGAACTTCAAGAAATTTTTGAAATTTTTGGCAATAAATGCTAGATCTTCTTCATCCGAATCTTCATCTTTTTCTTCTTCAGCATGAAAAACTATGTTCTTTTTGTCTTGTGCTTGTACTCGTTTTGCCTGTAAATTCACTTCATATGACATTAGATTTCCTATTAGCTCTTCAGGTTTTATGGTTGAGAGGTCATTAGCTTCTTCAATAGCCAAGACTTTTCTTTCCCATTCATCCGTTAAAGAGTTTAGGATTTTTGATACAATATCAAAATCAGTGTACTTTTCTCCTAATCCTAATAGTGAATGATAGATATCTTGAAATCTAGAGTACATATCATTGCTGGATCCATCTTGTTTCATTCTAAAGTTTTGAAACTGATTTTTGAGCATGGAGATTTTGCTTTGTTTAACTTTGTTAGTTCCTTCATGAGTGATTTCAAGTGTTCTCCATATTTCATAAGCAGTTTGACACATGCTAACACGATTAAATTCATTTCTATCTAGTGCACAGAATAACATGTTCATAGCTTTAGCATTGGCAGTAGGATTTAATTTTTGTGTGTTTGACCAAGTGGAGTTTTCTCCAGTAGGAAGAGTGTATTCATTTTGTGTAATATTCCATGATTCAAAGCTATTTGATTGCATATAGATTCTCATACGAGTTGCCCAATAATTATAGTTCAGACCATTGAAAAATGAAGGTCGTGCAGTGGATTGACCATCAATAAAACTAGTGTTAGTAGTAGTGCTGGTGTTGTTTTCCATATTAGCAAAATATCAGATAACTGTGTAACGGTTATAAGAAACCTTGCTCTGATACCAAATGAAAGTGTGTAGGATCATTCAATATGGATATAGTAATGCAGAGTGTAGTAATGTAGTGAATACTGCAAAATATAAAAGCAGTAATATAATAAAAATAACACCAGAGATTTTTATACTAGTTCGTAGCATCGTCCTACGTCCAGTCCCAGACTCCTTCTGGAATTTCACTAAATCAACAATCCTCACTTAACTCGGAGAAACAGGTATACACAGTCTGAGCAGCAGAACAGACACCTGAGCAACTGAACAAGATTTTTGCCTCAGCAGCAGAAGAGAACTTCACTAATACAAAATAATATATGACACCGTGTGTTATTGATAACACTGATTTGTCATTGATAGTACAAACCTCCTATAATCAAATTCTCAAGTATATGAAGTGTATGTGAAGATATGAAGAGAATGTAATGCTAAGAATCGAAGATTATGAAAGTTTATTTGATGATTCAAAGCAGTAAAAATGTTTGTTCGCTGTTTGAATGCAAGTATGAGAGCATAAGAAGAATATAAGAAAGTTAAAATGAATTTCGGTGAATATGAAGTGTTTGGGAGTATGTATATATAGTAGTTGAAGAGTTACTGCCATTGGTGAAGGGTTCTGACGAAGAGGAGCATCTATTTCCGTTCAGAGAAGGGTTGCTTCCTTTCGCAGAAGAAGATGTCTTTTCGAAAATATGGCAGTTGGTCTCGGGTCAGTCGACTGGTCGTTCTTGGTCAGTCGACTGACTATGCAAAAGATTTAAAAAATAAATAGTGCATATTGTATATGTACACAGTCAGTCGACTGGATGATCCTAGCCAGTCGACTGGCTGAGTTATTTTTGCACAACATGCTTCTATTTTGTTTAATTATGAGAAACATGAATTGCGGACTACTTGAGGATAGATTTTAACAAATTTCTAAGACTCAGTCATAAGTACTAGATAGTGAGAACATAGATTAAAAGTCTTGATATAGCCATAGTCCTTTGATTATCTCTTTTTGTCGAGAATTCTCTCTCTCTTCTAACTTGCTTTGTTATGAATCAAAAACTAGTGATACAATAACATACCCTACTTGGATGCGACCCACTTAGCCTTACTGCATCTTCCCTATTTTAGTCATTCCCGGTTGATGAGGTTCATGCTAAGCGTTACCTTCCAAGAACAATTTTACTTAGAATGCTCATTATCCTCCAATGACGATGTTTTGATAGCATTCGCCCATACAAGTTATCCTGAGTCTAGACAAACCGAATCACCATCTTCATCGTCTTCATGGTATTTATTCGTAACGTTCAAATCAGATCGAGGTGGTTTTCAAATAATTAAATTTAATCCCGGTCTCTTTGAAACGATTAACGAAATTGGCCAATATTGATAGCCGGTTATTTAACTATCAAATAAACATCCATAAGGAGTCACTTGGCCCAATTTTATAAATCTCCAAAATATTTATTCCAAATCGTCTCCACCAAGATATATATATATATATATATATATCTTTCAATATTTCTATATTTGAAAACAATTTCAACACTTGTATCCATAACAGGATATTTCACCATTTTCAATACTTAGAAATATTTCCAACTTCCATTTTTATAACACTTAGAAAATATTTCTTTTCCAAATCTTTACCGCTAAAAATATTTCCCAAACCCTTTCTTTCAATACTTAAGAAAATATTTATACGCATAATTTCCAAAATCATCTCAATATCTAACTTGGAAATATTTCATAACTTATCTCATAAGTCTACGGGATTTTAATAAATCTTTCCTTCGATTTCCAAACTGATTATACTTAATTATAATCCCAACCAACCATTTATAACTCCTTTAAATTCAAAATCTTTCCGAATTTATCGCATCTACACATCGAAAATTTTCTTAAGTCCCTGTAATTCCATTTATAAGATTTCTCTTATAAAATCCCATCCTTTGATAAACCCGTTTACACATTTCGAGAGAATTTATAAATATATTTGCAATCATTTCAAACTATATATATATATATATATATATATATATATATATAACGAGTATTTCTTTAAAGAACGGTATTTTATCAAAAATATGTTTAAGTTATTATTTAAAATATTGTAAACACTTTTATATTATCAATAACTCATTTTTTTAAACGAACAAATAGATTTTCAAGCTGAATTTAAAAGTTAGAATTTATTAAATAAATACTTAATATTTGAAAAACTACTTACCGAAGTATTTCAATCTCAAATAGTTTAAATTGCATCAGTTTTAAAATAATACAATTTTCCTTTTAAAACAAACTCACTTCTTAAAATTTTAAAAATAATTTTTTAAAACCTCAATAACCAGTTAAACTTATAAATTCCTCTCGATTTCCATCACATCGCTTCCATTCCGATTTCCTTAACCATTCTTTTCCACTTTTCAAAATAGTAATCCACTATTTCCCTTACCCTATTTCCGTATTTTAATATAATTTCACCCATGATCTCGATTTTCTTCATTTATATATATCGTTTATAAATTTTTATAACTCCTTTAAATTTCTCTTATCCATAAAAATGATCTTATTTATAAAATTTCATTTTATAAATCCATTTCTTTATAATCTGATTTATAATTTCCAACCCTTTTTAATACCAACTTCAACTCCTTTTTATATTTTTCGAATAACATTCATAACTTTTTTTATAAAATTCATTTTAAAATTCACTTTTAATAATTCTTAATAGTTAAGTATACCCAAAAATCAAATATATTTTCTAACTCAATTTCTTTAAAATAACTCCAATTCAAATATAATATTTTTATATCAAAAATCCCCTTTTATCCTTTATTATTATTATTATTATTATTATTATTATTAAAATATATTTATGATATTTAAATTATCAAAATCCAGGCCAGTGCTACAATAGCATCCAATAATTCTAATTAATACAATAATCCATAGTAGATTATTCTATACAAATCATATATCACTGTATATGAAAAATAAACAATATATTTGAGGAATCCAGTTGGATCCCTCAATCCTATTTTCCTGCATCCATAGATGTTAATACAACATAAACATACCAGTCCCACTTCGAGAGGGATATCGTGGTATACAGGGTCATCCCTATTATGCGGGGCGCATAAGGTCTCATCCGCTATAATGTGCGGGAATATCACTCCAACTACCAGCATATATATATATATATATAATATCATTTATTAGAAAATAATTTATAAATTCAACAAGCATCCAAAATTTAATTTAATCTATTTAAATTTTAAATTTTGGCAATCCAAATGATTGAGAATTCTTCTCACCTTTCATTTTTTAATTGCTAATCATTCCAATTTATTCCGTGGTGTAGCGCTTGTCTCAACGATCCATCAAATGATCGATTTTGAGATTTTTTTTGAACCTCGTATGAATAAATTATGGGTTTTTAACATTCGAATAATTAAAAATAAAAATTAGCTTAAAAATGTAAATTAAATTAAAACAACAAATCCCTTACTGTCTTTCCAGCGCAACTCCGGAATGCACAGCCGTGGCTCAACCTCCAACCCTCGCATGCTTCACGACCACGCGACCAACAACCACGACTGCCTCAAAACCTGTACACTTGCTCGAACCCTAGCCGCACTCGATTCCAAACTTCGCAACCACCTGCCATTGACTCTTCCCATCAGCTCGAGCAGGCACCAGGTGTGTATATGTAATATTAACAAAATATGTGTATATTAATTACCACATGAATATGTTTATACCATTTAAAATATAATAAATAAATATTTTTTTGATGTAATGTAAAAAATGGTACTTATACAAATACAAAAAGAAAATTGTGTGTGTATATATATTTAAATACATATAAATTAACATGTTAAATACTCATACACACACACTGAAAACGGTTTCTTTATTCACTACGCAAGAAAACACTTTTGGTTGCGTTGAAAAAACGCTACCACAACTTGTAGTAGCGTTTTAGAGAATGCTGCGATACGACATGCAACTAAAAGTCTGAAACTTTTTGTTGCGTTGTAGTAAACGCTACCAAAAATAACCATTTTGTTGCGTTTTTGAAATGCAACTATAGGTTATTTGCAGGGTTTAAAAAACGCTACCATAATGAACATTTTTGGGTTGCGTTTTTGTTTCTATACTTTTTTGACTTTCGGTAGCGTTTTTAAAATGAAACTATATAATTTTTTTATTAGTTTACATTTTTTTGTAGCATTTTTAAAACGCTACTAAAAGTTATTGGCAGCATATTTTAGATGTTATTTACGGTTAATGGCTTGTACATTTCCAACAACCGCTTATATAATATTCATATTAAAACAAGCGATCAATCACATAAATTTCATTTCAAACGAACAATTAAATCACATAATTAGCATATACAAACAAACAATCAATCAGTCATACGATCATCATATTCAAATCATTGTAAAAACACTCTAATCTCATAATCAAATATAACATCCATAATCAATTCGATAGTAGTTTTTCAACAAAATAAGTCACATACTACAAGCATTCACAGACAAGTTTACATAAATAGTACTAACAAAATATGACAACATATATAACAAATAAAGTCATGTTCATTGCTTGGTTACCAATAATTCTTTGTTGCCGGCAGTCTTCACTTCAAAACAGCTAATTACTTGCAAACGGGTTTAACAACAAAATAAAGTCATGTTCATTGCTTGGTTACCAATAATTCTCTTGCGTAAAATACAAAATAACTAGATAAGCATTGGAAGGTCACATTACCTAAATTAAGAACTCTTAGCCATCGCCGTTGGCCCATCACTTCCAACACCACATTGAACATGACTACTATCCACCATATCTGGATCTCATCCCTTCAGCTTTAACAGCACGGTTTAATTACTTCTTCGGCCGCATCTACGGATGTAAAGAAAAATATACTCATACTGAAATATCTTGAACGAATACAGAACTATAAATGCTTAAAATTAAAATAGCAATGAAATAGTTTTATGAAATACCAGTTGATGTTGCAAAACAATAGGGACATCGCTATCTTGTGCCTTTACTATGAGTATGGCTGCATTATGAAAAATGAATTTGATAATTACTACAGTTATGGGTTTGATCTGAATAACCCAGATAGTGACCTTTTATAAGTTTTATTAGATAAAGAATCAGAAAATTACCAAGCATTGGAAACTCAATAATGGACCAGGTACAACATCATTAACATCCATACTAATCAGCACTGTGGGGAGGAAAAATCAAAATTGAAACATTGATCCAATAACATCAAAAGTAATATTGGTAACAACATAAGTACTATTGGCTCTGACTACTACAGGACATCTAATTTGCAATCCAAATAAAAATGTACCTGGCAGGTGCCTTTGAAGCAAATTTAGTGGTCGGGATATCCTAAGGATGCTGACAGCGATCAGCAGTTTCATCATTTATCAACGGCTCTATGGGCTCTCTACAATTGCAAAATTGAAAACACAAAATATATCACAGTTTGAATTATAAATTCCTACTGCAAAGTAGTGAAACTGATTTATTAATGGCAGATTCCAGATGACAAATAGATACTCTCATGTAGAAGCAGTATTCTGATTTTCTATTGTATTGAGAAGAATATTTAGTGAAATAATGAACATTTAAATTCAAGTTATCAAGTATTTATTGGTTATGATGTCTACGGTATAACAGAATGTTATGATTCCCTAGAGTCTGGATGAATTCTACAACTCATCTTTCCTGATATAGATACAAATAATAGTTTGTATTAGATAACTATAAAAGGTGATCATAACTATCTGAAATTCAACTAATAAATGATTAAAAACATACATATTAATTATTCATGTGTGTAGCACGTAGGTATCAATAAAAAAGTCAAATAGACATCATATCCAACAAACTTTTTAGAAAAAAAATTATCCAACCGTCTAACAAAAATATAGTAACTACGCAAACATAACAAGTATTCATAAATATAAGCAGTGAAGATAAACCTGAAATGTGAACTCCTACCCTCTAGATATATGAACTCCTGCTCCTATCATAGTTGCCACCGCCATTGTGTGTGATACAGCAATTACCATTAGCACCATTATAGAATCTACTCCTCCTACCATTTACCTGTACATATACATGTAATTAACACATACCTTCATAAATATTCTAATTTCTTTTATCATTTGTCTTTGAAACTAATTATTCTAAGGTGTTTGTCGTGAAAACTTATTACCCGAAGCTAAAAAGTCCTTCATTTCAATTTCTTGTTGTCAATTTACATAAGTTATTTTGAGGCAGTTTTTTCCTAAAAAAACTAACATGTGGCTTTAGGGGAAATGCTAGAAGTATGATATGTATTATGTACCCATCTTTGTGTAAGAGCGATCCTAATATAATGTGAGTATTAATACTCACAAAATACCTAAATCAAGGTAGCAAGTGGGTATCATTGTTCTAATAAACGGATGAACTAATCAGAATGCTGCAGCATAAGAGAATGGAGGTATGAGTATGTTAGATGTCATGTAGGATCAATGCTATGTTATTTCATGGTAGCGTTGGAGTTGCTCTAAATAGTATTTTGCTAAGGTAACCTTGGTAATCAAAAGAACATCCTTATATTGTATAAAATTGTGCATACTAAAAATTCAGATGTAATGGGGTTATGATGGTTGGTTCAGTCATGATAGTTCAATAAAGCAAGATGTCTGCAAGAAGCTAACGAGGCTACATTGGGAAATAAAAAAAACTTAATCATTAGTGCAATTTTTTTATAACATCAAAAATAAAGACTTATGCTCAAACTACCTTATATCAAGATTTTTGTCCTCAATTCACAAATTAAATGTTAAAGAAAACATTGAAGATGCTCATCCAGGTAAACATATTCATAGAAAAAAATATAAGTACATTGTAAAGATGCTGTCGGATTGGTTTTGATGATATACTATCTTTTCTAAATGCACAAATGGATTAAACAAAGCGGTAAAAGAAACAAATCAAATAATTTGAAACTCTATTATTTCGAAAGATGGATACATGTTGCATTTTTTCAACTTTTAATGTGTGTATAAAATATACCTATTGTAGTTGGCTCGCCTCCTATTTATGTATGGATTTAGGTCTGGCTCAACCGCTTAGCAAAGTCAGGATTATGAAATGTCACCTGATAATTATATATTGCCTTATCAATCAATAAGCTCATTCTAAAACAGCCTGTTCTTTTGTGGATGTTTACATGTACCTAATTATCCTACTATATGATAACAGCAGGAACATTTGAGGAATTTGTATGCATATGTTCTACCATTCTAAAATAAGTCAGACACAAACAAATGTGGTACATCTTATATTATCCAATTACATATCCATTTGTTCTCAGTGAAAGGATAGAAATTAATATATAAATGTTATCACTTGCTACAGATACAATTACTGATAAAATGGGGAAGGACAATCTTTAGTTAAATAGTTCAAAAAATGCAAGTTATATTGCAAAAAAATGACTCGAGATGAAGTAAAATTAAAAAAATAAGAAGATATACAAACCATAACCTTTTAATTTTCCAGTGTATTTATCGGTGATATCACAACCTCGAGAATCTCTCCAAAATTCTCAAAGTAACTTCTTAACTCATGACTTGGTGTTTCCCAAGCTAAACCACTAAAAAAAACTTTTATCAAAGTATTATTCCCGAATCTCAGTCTATGTTATTATGGACTCAAACTAACCATTTCTCTCATCTATTCTCTAAATCCTTTTCAACATTTCAATCTAGAGAAAAAGAAGAAAAGGTTTGATCGATTGATATATTTAGACAAGTGAAAAGTGTTTCCAAGTTGTATTAGTTTTGGATGTCTAGTGACAGCTTGCCTTATGACTCTATATGGTCATCACACTTGGTGTATTGTATCCTACCTGACTCTAGTACATTTATTGATTTACATTACCACCAGCCTATTATAAAATAATATTAGCTATCAATTAAGTTTGTTGTAAATTAACAGCTTACAATTTGTCATTACAGGTCGATAAATTATATGGGAAATGGACATGTAGTAAAAGTGATCGCCGAGTTTTGTTTTTGTAAATTTAACAACAAAAAATTACAAACAGATAAAAAGATAAAAATTGAAAACACTTAGGCTTTCTGTAAGACATCATTTTTGTGCTCCACGTGGAAGATTGTAACGACCCGTTAAGTTCGACCATTTAAAATTGTTTGTTTAATAGGATTTTGTAATTTATTTTAGTTGAAAGAATAAAGGTGGTAGATAAGTATTAAAATGAAGGCTAGAATAAATTATATAGAAGTGACTTAGAAACCTATTTAAAGACATTTGAATAAAATTCAAATGAATTAAGTAGAGAAAGAAAGAAAAATTCTTACCTGTACATAAAATTTAATATGGGAATATTAAACCAATTTAATGCAATAAAAGATTGTGAACGATAAATTGAATAGATTAAGAAACCCTGTTATTGCAAGTCAATAAATTTGTAAACCCTAATGAACATCTCAAAATTTATAAATTTATTGAAATTTAAGACATAGCATAAGCGTAGAACTATAGGTATGATGACAAACTTTTATAAATTGTCTAATTAAGGGTCAGCAAATTTATTTGGAAATCAAACTCAATTAAGGGTAAGTAATTATGATGGATTGATGGCATAAACGTTACTAATTTTTATCATAGTAACGGAAGTGCAGATGGAAGGCAACTGTAGAAATTTAAGTACGTATTAACAATTGAAAGGGACTGTCGATTGAGTGGAGTACTTTAGGTTGTCTTACTAAATTTAGAATTTAACATAAGACAAATAGAAATAAATCAATAAACGTATAGATTTTAAGTTTATTATGATGAATTATTTTAGTGATATGACTTAGAATAAATGAAATAATTTGGGTTAATTGGTATTTAATGGAATTAAAGGTTGCAATATTCATAGGTAAGGATTTAGATGAAATAGATTGATGTATGAAAAATTTAATTTGATAAATGGCAATTAATTCCTTTAATTTGTGCAATTAATGTATGTTTAATTGATAACGATAAAAAGTTGATTTTTTTTCAGTGTAACCAACGTAAAATATTATCATAGCATGATACTTGGTTTGAATAGAAGGATTTGATTTAATGTGAAAATTTTTGTTCTAAGTATTGAATAAAATTGGGAATCAAATTTTTTTTTATGATAATAACGTTAGTATTGGTTAATAAATAGATTTCAATGCAGTAACCAAATAAATGGAATAAGATGAGTATATATTGCATAGAAATGAAATGATAAATTATTGATGTAATGGAAGATATAACCATGTCAATTATGCATATAAGGTAATAAGGTAATGAAACCGAGGTAAATTAATTAATTGAGACTTTAAGTAAAATTAACGTGTGGAATTGACCAAGGTTCAATAAAATGAGAATTTGATTGGTTATATTTATTGGTTGAGAAATGTAAATGTGTATTTGGGGAATAAATTTAGTCAGACTTAAGTATTGAATTTAATTAATTAATATATATGATAAATGATGATTAAATAAAAACCCAATACTCTATATATATGTATAATATTTGAGTGAAAATAATAATACACTTATAAATGTGGAATTAAGAGTTTACAACAACTATTTTAAGTAAAGAAATTGTTCATTCAAGTAAATTTGAAACATCGCAATAGGTGTAGATTAAGTGTTGCGTTAAATAAATTATAAAGGAATAAATTTATAGAAACGTAGGAACGGAAGAATGAACATTATAGTAACGTAAAACGTATTGTAGGATAATAATTAAGTATAGGCTTGTAAATTAGATGTATGACAATAAATTTTGTACGTAAATCTTTCTATTAGTTGATAAGTCTTATTTTGATCAATTTAAAGGAATACACTAAATTTTGTAGTTAGTACGGAATATTGATGAGTGAATGAATAAGATGAAACAAAGGTGGAATGTATTAGTTGAGGTTTTAAGTTATTTATGTGATAAGTTACCAAAATTACAATTTTATCTAAATACAGTAATTTATGCAAACAAAAGATGAACATTTTGAAATATTACCACAGTGATATATAAAAGAAACGTTAACTATGTAGTTGGAGAATAATTGATATATTTTGAGTTGGATAATAGAAATCAAGTTATTTATATAATTAGATTTAAGATGAGAGTATAAGTATATGATTAAATAATTGGGTTTTGCGAATAAAATTTATAATTCCCAAATAATAAGAAAACGCAGAGGTTAACACTGCGAAATTTATATACTTATAAATTTTAATTCACATCCAAGCTTGCTAAATTATTGGGAATTGATTGGATTATATAAGTAATGAAATTTGGCCAATATTTAAAGTTGAAAGAAAATTTGGATTTTATGATTTATTTTAATTTATTTAATAAATATTAAAAATAGTCATTTTTGTCACGGACTCGGATTTCGACGAAACTAGTTTCATCGGATCCGTAAAGGTGAATTATAATAATGTTTCAAGTTTCGTTGCGATCGGACTTGTCGTTTGATCGTACGGACTCGAAACGCCTTGAAATTTACGCATTTTGAAATCAATTTGAAATTTTTATTTTTTTTAGCATAACTTCTTCATACGATCGAATTTGGTCGCGAAACTTTTTCCATCGCGTTCAGAATATTTTGAAACACCTATTTGGATATATAGTTTTAACAAATTCGACTCCGGAGGCAAAACGGGCTTTTTGGGCCAACTATCGTTTAGCACGTTCGTTATCCGTACCCACCTAGCCTTCTTTTATCTGTCTATATATTTGCGATTATAAACCCTAGCCACTCCTTATTTTCATTTTTCTATACGTACATCTCCTTCTCAACTCCTCATTCCAATGGCAGAAAAAAACCTAATTCCCAAATTCCAAAATTTTATTTCAAAAAAAAAAAAAAAAAAAAAAAAAAATTTGTGGATCTGCAGCAGCTTCTGGTCGCGCTTCGGGTTTCAGAGGAGAAAACCCTAGAGCAACTTCGGGTCAGGAAGAAAATGACTCGGGTCGCTCCGGGTCGTTTTGGCGAAAACTCCAAGCAAGCATCGGGGAAATGAGGCGGCGCCCCGAAGTCGAACCCGAAGTTGACCCAGGACCAGAATTTTTCATTTTTCAAATTTTCATAACTTTTGCATACGAGCTCGGATTCACGCGCGGTTTGTTTTGCTAGGATCGTATCGGAATTTCTGACGTTTTGGCACTGCTTTGGATGAATTTGGAGACTGTCCAATTTTTGGGTTTAAATTGGATTTGAATTCAATTTAAATTCAAAAGGTGAGTGTTTTAACCCACTCACAACTACTAGAAGCTTTTATGTTTGTTAAATAAATTTTAGAAATGAATAGAAATTTATTTATGAGCTTTTGGCATGTTATTTCATTCATATCTGTTGAATTGCATTTTATTGAATGTAACTGTTAATTTAATTGATTTATTGCGTGTTAATTGGCTGTTAGAAATTTTTGGTTGCATATGAACTGCTAGTTAACAGTTATGTCAATTATCACTGAATATAAATTGTTAGATTAATAGTTGAAAAATTTAATTTGAATAAACTGCCAGTTATCACCTGTTATATATGATCATATATATAATTGTTATTGATTGATATTGCTTGATGTTTGTGACTGGATGATGGATGTTTTGTTGAATGGATGTTTTATTTGATATCATTAAACTGCAAGTTAGCATACATTTTACATTTCATTCGGGATTGTGGTTTGAAATGATAAAACCGCAAAGTTTTATTTTTTTTAAATTGCGGATTGAAATGATAAATATCCGTATCACTTGACCATAGGATAGAAAATTATATACAGGCACCGCGGTCTATATATAACTATTTTAATGTGATTTCTATGGTTTGGATTGAATACGGTCTATAAATCTTAAATTTATATTGTATAAATATTTTATTTCATATTTATATACCTATGAAGTTGAAATTTTGAAATTAAAAGGAATATAAATTTCTTTATTGAAAATGGAAGAAATTAAGAAAATGGAGTTTGATGATTTATATCCTATGTTTAAATATTAAGTTGGAAATTTTAAAGATATGATATTTATAATTGGATTTTTCCCAAAATATTTTGAAATGAATATTCTAGTAAAAATTGAATTTGGAAATATATATATATATATATTTTACTAGAAATTGAAGTCTTATTAATTATGGATTTTATGTGAATGGTCAAGATTAATTAATAGAATATTGATTTTGAAAGGATAAAAATCCAACTTTAGTTGAAATATTAATGCTCAAAAATGGATATAAATATATATAAAATTGAAATGGTTTTGGGACTTGAAGTAATATTTTGGATTTTGGTTTAACTTTAAAAGAAGAAATATTTGGAAAGCCATGTAATTTATTTCTTTGTAAAGCAACAGTAAAGTTAAACCTTTTTAATTCGCATACCGTTGAATATCCAAACCATTTAGTTTTGAAAATAATGGTTTTAAAATACTATGGATTTTCGAAGAATTATGTTGAAAGTTACAAACAGAATATTGGTTACATGGGATATTAAATAATAAAAAGTGACATAATTTTTTTGGAAAGGAATAATTTTATTTGGGATAAACGATATCATATTGTTTTGGGTTTTAAAAGAAGAAATGATATCGTAATATTACGGTTTGAAATGGATTATATTCTGGTTTTAAAAGTATAAACTATTTTTAAATGACCGCGGTGTTATAATAACGATTGGTTGGCAAAGAGACCGGGATCGGATATGGACATACTCTCTGTCGATACCGAAAACCACTTTGACTAACCGTGTACGCGGTGGAGATTCCAGAATGAAGTAGGTGGTGGCGACGTTTCCTGTAAGGTAAATACGTGGACCCAACTCCCATGAGTTGGCATAAGGTGGCTAAAACAGGAGCGATTCTCAGGCCAATGAGGTCATTCCTCTGATCGGACGCTCCTCTTCGATATTATAATTTGACTTGGATTTGATTCAGTGGCCACTTCTATATTTTGATTTTGGGGAGTTAGTCCGAGGTGGGCGGTAACCGCGGCTACGCGTTTCCACCAGCCTGGATAGCAATTGGTATATCTACCCTGGCATTGCCTAGTTGTGCCGTGTCACCTACCATATCGCGCCTTGTACGAGTTTGGTTTTCTCTCGTAGCCCGTGTGGTATCCTCTAGTGGCTTCCCGATCAGGAGGGGCTATGATATTGGACGGACTACTGGGACTATTACGTGTTAAGGTGGAAAATGTAAAGCCTTAACGCTATTTAAAAGTAAGTTTATTTTATAAATAGACACTATTATAATAGCGCAATATACTACATAGTAAATAGTTTAACGGATCCTTAGGAGATGTAAATCCCGAACATCTCTTGAGTTACTGTACTCATATTTATATTCTGTTTATTTAACTCACATAAGATATTCTAGTCTGACTCGGGTGTTTTTGTCTATTCAAATTCGCTCGGGTCAGTCCGAGCATTTCAGGATAGCAGATTTTAGCTTTGGAGGACGAAGACGAAGAATAAGTATTATGTTATATATAGTATTACACCACACTCTTTCTATTCCGCTGCATTGCTTGTATTGGTATGTGTAACTCTGATATTTATTGTAAAAGAAGGATCAAGCTTTTGTAAACTGTTTATGAACTGTATATTTGTTATTATATTTTATCCTTCCGCTGTGAGATTCTGTTTTTGTTTTTATTTCTTCTCTGTTTTCTTATTTACCCCATAACAATCCGCCCTTGCGTATGCTTTGAATTGGCACGTGTGTCGGTTTAAAGTGTGCAAAAAGGCGGGATGTTACAAAGATATACATCACTTATCAGCTAGCCCAAGTTATTATTCTTTAAAGCACATACATTATTAAAAAAAAAGCTTAACGGTGTACCTCTCATTTTCCAATCAAATGATTTAGCAAACACAAAATACAGAAATAATATGCTAACGAACCCGTAAACATTGATATAATAAAATTAAATGAAATTTAGCTTTGATCATACCAGCCAAAGAGGAATTTATCCTTGAGCATGAAGTTCATCTTCCCATCTGTCTTGCTTAATGGTGCGTATATATACTCTGGGATTCTTGTGGAGAAGACTATGCTGTGAAGAAATACAAAAGGTTAGATAGGTCAATGGTAAACTAAAAAAAATAGAAAACATCAATAGCTAGTGCTTGATGCCATTGTATCAGTACAAGGGAAGACTGTAAGAACTTAAAGCTTTCCTATATTGGGCAATTTTATCAAACAATGGATGAACTCAAGCCAAGTGTGTTTCCAGGTTTAAGAATAAAAAAATTATTGGCAAAAATAAACTAAAAAATCGCACTATAATAACATGACCTAAGCGAAGATTGGGGGCATATGAACATACATCTTTCAACGTTAGGCAGTGTCCTTAGTTCCAAAAAATTCGCACTATAATAACATGATTTTAATTTTTTCCATTTTTAAACATGTAGAAATCTATGAAAGTATATTACATTTTCTACTTAGCAGAATAACAGGTAAAAGTTAAAGGAGAGGGAAATATAAGCATGATTAAGTTTTATATATATATATATCTAAATGGATTGAATGCAGAAATGAGAAATTACGAGCAGCCATCAATCATCTCTGTTTATTCTATCTTTGCTAATAGCTTTACTGTCTATAGGAATTCTTTACTGCAAATTCTTTACTGTCTATAGGAATATCAACTGTTGGAAACTCTCAAAGGAACATGTTTGTTCACATAAGGTTTTGTCAACAGAGCACAAAAGAATGATATGAAAAGGAAGATGATAAAAACAAGACATCGAAATAAAGATTGGCATTCTTGTTCCTTGTCAAAGATATATATAGAAAATCATGACATAAACTATTAAACTATTTTGATGTGTTTGTAAAAGGCTAAGTACTATTTATATGCATGGTTGTTGAACTGTTTTGACACTATTATTTGGAGTTATGACACGGTTTTTCATATTTTGTGTATATGACAAAGTGCACTATTTTATAAATATGAGTCTAATAAGAATCATATGACACTTAACTTTGTGTTTCATGCAGCACATCCATAGAGCTTATTGGTTTCAACTTCTTCACCATGTCTTTATCTATCGTTTTCTATTTATAAGGAGTAACAACTAGCAAAATTATGGAACAGAGACACTTTCTTCTTTACAATTTAATTTACCAAGGATTTGGATTTTTGAGTAAAATACTCAAGAGTGTAAGTAAATAACTTAAATGATCCACCATTCCCCTTTTTCTTTAAATCAAAGTTTTAAAAGAGAAAAATTAAAAATAAGCGATGATTAACTTGCATCATAATAATAAAATCAAATGAATTCTAAAATTCTACAGACCTATTAATTTTACATTGCATCATTTAATGTGATGATTACCGATGGATAAACACTTCTCTCGTGTACACATTGCATTTTCTTTTTTTACTAACGATTAGTACTGAATTGCATCTGTAAATTTCAATGCTGAAAAAAAATTCATTGCAAGTAGAGTAAAAGATGTATAAGATGACAATAATCTTAACGGATGTCAATAACCTTACCGAATGTCTTTGCATTATCTGGATGCAGCTGCTAAGCATGTTGGAAGCACACGACAGCTTGCTGAGGCATACCCAAATCCCAAAAAACAAAAAGAAAGATCCATAATTTGTACACTGAAACCATCCAGAACATTAAAAAATCTATATCACAATCATGAATGCTTGCTTACCTTGTACGCAATCCTTTGGTTCAGGTCAGCATTAATAAATCCGGGCTTGTATTTAATGTCTTCATGCAAATAGAAAACAGGTTCACAAAAAAGTAGATATGGGACGATGCATTATTCATTACAGCAACCTGAAACAATGGAAATATAAGGCTTGCCATGCATTCAGGGTACATTATGTGAGGAGGAAGGTAATAAAAAAACAGAGTTCTTTCTTTTATCACTTTTTAGAAGCTATGTGAGATGCACGTTTATGCATTATGTAGCAATAATAGAAGATAGTTTTGGTGTAGGCATTCTCATATTGGATATATGAACATGTTGTACACGTTTATGAACAAGTGGTACATTAGCAAGCTTTGAGATGCAAAATTATGTAAGCACCATAGAAAAGGTGTAAGTTTGAATCCAATATAAATGTCGAAATGCATAATCATAAACAAAGACATAATCCAATATAAATTTAGCACTTCACTTGTATTGCAGAAGGAATTTTTTATACGTAACAACCAAGATATATTGGTGAATAAAGGAATAATATGAACGTAGATGTGTACGTTCATAGAGTTTGGGCTACAAATTTCAAGATTACACATGTAATCGCATTTAATTTTAATATGTATAAACAAAAAACATATATTATCAAACCAAGTTAGAATGTTTCCCAACAAAAATAGTAATTATACAAGTATAGTACGTGACTATATTCTCAACACATAAGGCAAATTGCAGTTAGGATTGGACTAAGAAATCAACTAAGGGCGTGCTTGATTTTGCACTATATATTGGTCATAATTATATAGCGGTATAGTAACTGCAAATTTTACAAATCAAGGCGTTCGATTTTAGCACTATATAAAGGAAATCTGTATACGATATACCTCCATGAAGTGCATCGCGAATCCATCAAATCGCCTCGTCACTACTAGCAAACTACATCGTGAATCCCTCAAATCACCTCATCACTTCCAGCAAACTACACCGCGAATCCCCCAAATCGTGAATTAGTATATAGTATACCTCCATTGCTGCCAGCAAACTACATCATGAATCCCTAAAATTGCCTCATCGCCATGCCGAAGTTGATTTGGGGTGAAGCCGGAGATAAGCAATTTTAGAAGATGAAGATGAGGGATTTTATTGATGGTTGATAAAAGATGAGGAGAAAGGAAAAGCATCAAATCAGATCGAAGATTACTTTAATTGGGGGTTTTCATTGATCTTTTGAGAGGAGGAGAAAAAATGACAAGTGGTAAAAAAAATGAGCGACATGTAAAATTTCAGCAACATTATAGTGAGCTATCGGCGGGAAACATTTGGCCACGTTTATGTGATATCCCGAAAATTTGGCAATATATTTAATAATCTGTGTTTAAAAATTTATTTGATTTGATACTTTTGATAATAAAATTTGAATTGATCTAATAATCATCTTTTAATAAATATTTAAATTGGTAGATTTTATTTTTTTAAAGCTAATTAATTGTTTTCTGCTTATAATATATATAATTGTATATCTTGTAAATGGATAAACTTTGATTTAAAACTTAGTAAATGAATCAATTTTTAATTTTTATTTATATTTGGTAAAATTGGAAATTTGACTTAAATTTAACATTTAATTGTTCTAAACAATTTAATAAATAATTATATAGTTTATATTAAAGGAAAACCTTATTTGTTTAGATTTATATTTAATTAACTTGAATATGAATTTAAATTAGATTAACATTTAAAAACTTAGTTGTATTTTCTTTTTAAAGTATTGCTTGAAATTATATATAAGAATTTATAATACAATTTACAAATGATATTAAATCATTAAGTAATAAAAGTTAATTACAATCTCTTTTATAAATTATTTAAAATTTGTTTAATTTGTTATTTTTAAATAAAAATGATAATACTTAGTGTTTCATAAAACATAAATAGATTTTTAGAAATAGGATTTGTTATTTTTAATTTTAATAAGAATTATATATGCATATATATGTAACTTGATTTTTAAAAATGGATTTGATAAATTAATTTTAAATTTGAATTTGATGTTTGATGTTTGAAAATTTAAAAGAGTAAATACATAAAGATATTTGAATAAGCTTGTATTTATATTTGTTTGTTTCCATTTCAATTAAAAAAAAGATAAACTCATTTATATATATAAGGATAGTTAATTAATATTTAAAAGCTTTTATAACCCATTTAATTTAAATTAAAATATACTTAAAAGACATGTGTAAAATTCTTAAGATACTTAAATGACACATGTTAAGCCATAAAATAAGCAAGTGACAAATGTTTAAAATTTGAACAAATGTCTTATTTAATTTTTCTTTTCCCTTTATTTTAATTAAATCAAAAATTTTGTTATATAAACATTTCTTCTTTACCTCATTTTCTTTTCCCTATTCCTCTTCATAACTTAAGAGAAATTTCAGTTGAAAGATCTATAATCAAAAACTTGAACCAAGTTCCAAAATCTGCATTTTTTTTTTCAAACAGCAATTTGAAATCCCCTCAAAGAACCCACCTGCACCAATATCTCCTCAATCTAAAATTTCCATTTTTTGCAAATCAAAGCATAAACATGTAATCCTTCAAATACATTAACCTGTAGCCTCTTGAATCCATGTCTGAAAATCATTAGCACATCCTCAAGCCTGAAAGGGAAATCATGTGTAAACCTGTAGCTTCCCAAATACATTAACCTGAAATTCATTTCTTCAACTCATTAACCTGTATAATCAAACTTGTTATCACCTCAAAATAAAATCTGCAACTACATAGCTCAATCATGTCTGCAAATTCAATACCTGGAAAATTAATTTGCAACATTTCCAATCCTACATGCAACTGAAATGTCAACCAAATCTGCATCTTTATTCTGGAAGCATGCATGTGATTCAGGATGCAAGCATTACAGCAATCAAGATGAATGATTTTAAAAAGCAAACTAAAGTTTTAAAGCATGCATACAAATGGAATTGGAAGCAAGCATCAGGAAAAAGAAAATCTGAAACTTTTCTAAATTTGGATGCTCTGCCCCTAAAAAGGAAACCTGTGAGTAACATTTTATATTCAATAAACATAAGTATAAATTTAGTTGTTTATTTTATTCTGGAAATATGCATGTTTGTTTGCTCTTTACAAGTCATTACCGGTATATTTATATATGAATGTATGTTGTAGTGCATGCTGAAATGAAATTTATTTTCTGTATTTTAGTTTCCAAATTCTGAAAGTTCTTAAAATTCCATTTCATTGGGTCTAAGTTGTGTTAAGATTCGAGATATAGTCAAAATGGGGCTGTTAACATAAGTTACAGTTTTAATTTTTATTTAGCATGAAAAATAAAATAAAAATTGTAATGTCTCTGGGTAACTTAATATAACAGAGCAAATATTTAGCAAATGAAAATTTAATTATTCTGTTTCATAGATTCAAATGTATAAGTTGATTTCTTATACAAAAACTTGAATTTTAAAACTTAAATTATGATTTTCAATTTAAAAATGGTGAAGCATTTCTGGTTTAACCAGAAATCATATTTAGGGGTGATTCTGTCGATCAAGAGAGTTTGGGTGGCCATGTTTTTTCCTGGTGATAAAGTGATTATCTAGGTTGTAGGGAAAAATATTGGATTAGGAATTAAAGCATTGTGGAAATATTAATTTTGAATCAAATTTTTAAACCCTAGACTTTTCTGTTGATATTTGAATTAATTGTTGCGACTTCCCTTGGCGATCGAGTTGTACCAAATTCAGGTTGATGATAGATGGAGTATGGAGTGAGTAGTGACCGGAGTTGTAGTTTCTTAGGTGATTAGATTTGGGTGATTGAAGCGAATTTTTCATTCGACCATTGTTCCAGTTTCGAGCTCAGAAGCTCGATTGTGATTTTGGGGTTCGGTGGTTTATTTGATGGTCGGGGACGTGTTGGAAGGTGATGGCCGATATGCGTGGATGGTCGCGAGACGCCGGAGGTGTCGGCAATGGTGGTGCATGTGCACGGAGGGAATGGGTATGCTATTGATTTTGGGGAAGAAGGGGTACACGTATTTATGTCGGGTTGAAATCTTGGATTGCTCGAAGTCGTTGTTTGTTTAGCTCGAAGTCGTAGTTTGTTTTGCTTGAAGTTTTGAGGATTAGGACTCGGGGAAGCTGTTGTTGTGGGTTCAGGGGAGTATGTTGTTGCAGGTTCTTGTTACCTGACAGTTCTTTGAAGTTTAATAATTTCAAAATGAAATGTTACTGAAGTTACTCGAGTTGTATTGAGTCTTGCTCGAGTTAGTTGTTGTTGCAGTTGAAACTTGTCTTGTTTTCAAAATTTAAACTAAATTTTAAAAGTGTAAGCAAGATTTAAAATAAATTTTAAATATAAGTTTAGACTATGAATTCAAATTTCATTTTGAATCATGGCTATAAATAACTAAGTTTCTAAATTCAAATTTGTTTTAAAATAACTTTAAAGCAGTTTATGTGTAAAAATGTTTTTAAAGAAATTTGAATTTGAATTGGGAATTAAAATATAAAGTAATGTTTTAAACAAAGTTTAAATTTGATTCAAATCTAAATTTGAATCTTTGTTTTTAAAATAGATTTAAGTTTTATAAATTTAAGTATTTAACAAATTTGAATGATTAAGAAAAATTTAAATGTTTTAAATTTAAAAAGAGAATTTGATTTAAACTTTTGTAAAATTTCTTTATAAGAAAGGTATTATTTATTATTTAAAGTTTTAAAAATTGATTTTAAAACTTGTTGAAGTTAAATTAAATTTAACAAGTTGTTATGCATTTAATTATCAGGGTAATTAAATGGATAATTAATTTATGTAATAAATTAATAAGATGGTTAATTACTTAAAGTAATTAAGGGTTCAATCTGAAAGGTTTAAGATTAATTATTCTTAGAATAATTAACTTGTAATTAGGAATAAATAATTAAATAAGAATTTGATTTTTAATCAATGATTAATAATGAATTAATCAAGTAATAATGGATTAATTAAGTTTTAATTAACACTTAATTATTTAATTAATTAGGGATTAATTAATGAGTTACTAATGATTAATTAATTTGAAATTAATAATGATTTAAAATAAGTTAATTATTTCAGATAAGTAATTAATAAAATTGTTTAATAGTTAATGAAGGTCATTAACTAAGGACTATTTGATTAATTAATTAATGTGATTAATTTTAATAATTAATTAGATTAATTAATTTAAAGATAATCATTTGAGTAAATTGTTAAGTATAATTACTTATGAAAGTAATTAAGGAATTAATTACTAATTGTAATTAATTAAATTTAATTTGATTTGATTAAGTTAATTAATTTAGATTAATTAATTTAGAATAATCAATAAATGATTTGTGAAGTATAATTACTTAATGTAATTTATTGAAGAGTAATTACTTAGAGAAGTAATTAATGGGTAATTACTGGATGTAATTAATTGAAGGTGATTTGATAATTGAAGAAATTTAAGTATAATTACTTTATGGATTAATCAAGGAATTAATTTGAGATAATTAATTATGGAGTAGTTAATTTGTTTGGTAAAGTATTTAAGGGTAGTTAATTACTGAATAGGGTTAATCAAGAGTGATTAACAATTATGGTCTAAATTAATGTTAATTACTTAATGTAATTAATTCAAATAAGGTAATTAATTGAAATGTAATTAGAGATCATTAATTAATATAATTAGTGATGTAATTAAGATTGATTAATTAAGATTAATTAATCAATAATAAGTGATTAAGGTAATTAATTAATGTAATTAATTAAGGATTAATGTAATTAATTATAGTTAATTAATTTGTGAAGTAATTAAGGTTAATTACTGTATTTGGATTAAGTATAATTAATTTGTGAAATTAATTAAAGAATAATTACATAAATGTAATTAAGGAGTAATTAATCAAAGGTGATTAATTAAAGTGATTAATTGGAAGATGATTAATTAATTAATTAATTTGTAATTAATTAATAGTTATGAAAGCAAGATTTATATTGATGAAGTAATTAATTTAATTCACTTTAAATTAATTTGAATGATGTAATTAATTTAATTCATTTTAAATTAATTATATTTGGAATGATAGATCATTGCTTATATGGATGGATAATGTTGATTGCCTAAATGGTTTGAATCTCAAATATGAGATAGATAATGAAGTGATTTGGATGTATTGGTTGCATTGTGATGATGATATAGATTATCTTTGATAATGATATTATGAATTATCCCTGTGATGATGATATTGATTACCTATTGAGAATCTATGATTTATCTATCTGTGTATATAGATAATTGAATTGTTTTAAACTTTAAAACAACTTGGCCTTAAAAGACACGCTTTGGATTTCGATGAGACCGGGATCGGGTTTCCATATTTGGATATCCGAAAACCACATCGATCCAAATTAACGTTAGGTCATGAATATAAGTGGAGCAAGTGAAGACTCGAGGTGTAAGGGCTATACGTCAGTATAACTCTGTGGGTGATTCTGTAATGAGTTTGACGGAATAGTACTTATAGGTTCGAGATGGTGATTCAGAGTGCAAGGGTTATCGTCGTTAACTCTGAGGGTGATTCCAATACGAGTGTAACGAGATAATGCCTTCGGTTTCGTTCGAACTCGGAACGAACTTGTATGGATTGAATGCTTTCAGAACATCGTCAGGTGGACGATGAGCATTCTAAGTGATGTGTCCTATAAAGGTAATCGTAGCCTCAAGCCTCATCAACCGGGAATGGCTAAAACATGGGAGGTGCAGCAAGGCTTCGTGGGTAGCACCCACTGGAGAGCAAGATTGATCCCTGTCCAGAGGTCCCTTTTATTTCGGCTGTGTGGGCGGTTGGAACGTACGCCAACTGCGGCGTTGTCTTGTTCGGGACTGTCCAGTAAGGGATGGTTCCGGTCTTGTGTTGCAGGGGATCGGGAGTGGTCCTCGGTACGTTGATCTAGGCCACGTACTGTGACGGGCGGTACCCCAGTAGCCCTGCCATTGTATGGAATCTAAAATCCAATAAAATGTTTTGGTTAGCGTAAGGTAAAAACTTTTCCATGTTTATGTGTGGGAAGTCTTACGTGATACCTTTCTTTTCAAAAGGTTTTTGAAAGTTAAGCAACTTTAACCTGTTACTCACACCAGACCCATGTCTGACCCGGAGTTTATTTTTGTTTTTCATAAACTCTTGGGTACTCAAATTTTTACGAGTAGCCAAGGGATTCAGGTTAGCTTTGACGAATTGTGGAGGAGCAATGGAGCAGGAGGCTTCTGCGTTAGATATATAGTTCTGCTGTGTGTTCTCTGTGTTGTATCTCTTTGTTGTGATGTATTGAGTTGTATAACTAGACAGGTGTTTATAACTGTCTAGTATGTGATGTAAATTCTGAGTAACTCTGATTAGTGTTGTATACTATGTAATATTTATGTTATTAATATAATTTATTCGTTCCGCTGTTTAGATTCTGATGTGTTGTTTCTTTCTTCTTCTCTTTCTTTCTATTTTCTATCCCTTTCTTTCTTATTAACGATGCGACTTCCTGGAGTCTGGAAGTTGGGTCATTTCAGTGGTATCAGAGCATTAGGTTGAGTGAATACCCAGGCTCTGGAGTGGTGTCTATCTTGAGAGAGCGTATTTGTATTTTTAATATATATATATATATATGTATATATATTTCTACCTATCTGTTGGGTTACCTGTTCAGGTTTTCCAATATAAGTTATAAAGGTAGATAAGGTAGTGGGTGTGTAACACGACTACTAGTGGTTGGAGTTTGAGTGTTAAAGTTGGGAGTGTATATGTCGAGACCGTAGACCTAATACCGTCTCGAGTAGGCTTTGTAGTGATGAAGAATTTCATTTATCTCTGAAGGTAACCTGTAAAGGTTCGGAGATAATCTTTGAGTTGGATGAGTAGAGTTTGGATCTGTCGGTTGGGCAGAAGGAAATGATGGTATCTTGATACCTCGGGAATGAGTAGTTGGGTGATGAGACACAGTGACTATGGATGTGTCCAAAGATTTTTCTTTGGAACAAGTTTTAGAAGTATGTTTGCTTCGATGTTGTGGATGGGTTCAGCAGGATGTTTCTGTCTGGTTTGAGGCCCGAGTTTCTAGAAGATCTTTGGATTAGGAAGTCTTTGGCGTCGGTGTCAGCAGTGCAGCTCGGAGTGTTCTGTGTGCTAACAAGGAGGTCTTCTAGTAGCAGTTTTCTGAAGATGGAGTTCAAAAGCAGAGTGGATCAGTTTCTTCGATGGATTGTCTAGATAAACATAGGCTGTTCTGATTGATAAAGAGAGAACAGTTTACTTTGGATATTGGACTAGTTGATCGCAAAAGTGACTTGCGATAGTTCGAGTGTTCTCTTGAGCTATGAGAAGTTTGTCCATACCTGGAGGCTGAGTTTTCTTATCGACTGGATTCCAGAAGTGCTATTGGTGGTCCAGTTTAGTAAAAGGGGCAGATGGGACGTCTGAGTTTTCTTTTATGGATTTGTTGGACCATATTTTCGAGATATGTTGTCCAGTTTGTGCTCGAGTTTTTCTTCTGCTTCAGATCAGAGTTGTGCAGCGGAAGCAGATGGAAATGCTTTTGTTTTATCTTTTCCGGATAGGATAAGTAAGTTGGTCTTCTGATGTTTGTGGAGTAGAGTTGGTGTTCTTGGTTTGGAATTGATCCTGAGGAGATCATTCTGTTGAGAAGTTTTGGTTCTGTTTGTTTCTAGAGGAATCAACAAGGGTTGAGCTGATCAGTAGAGTTGAAGGCAGCCCAGGATCATCAGAAGAGTTCTGTGGGTAAAAGACGAAGGAATTTGGATTCCTGAGACGGAGATTTGATTTTGGGGAAGTTTTCTCTGATTTAAGGAGATGTAAGATTTAGTAAGACTGGGTAAGTCAGCTCCGAGGTGTATTGGATCTTTTCTGTGTTCTTGTGAGGATTGGTGTTTGATTTTCAAGATTGAATTGCCAGTTTGGATAACTGGGATTCGATGAGTTTCACGTATCTCTAAGGGAGTACGTGTATGATCTATCTCTAGTTGTGGAACCAGCAGTTTAGGAGGATGTGATTGTTGAGTCTGACTTGTCTGAAGTCTGATAACCTGTTTAGTTTTGAAGATCTAGTTGGATATGAGCTCTATAGCATAATAGTATTGATTTTTTAGATTCTATAGAGCGAGTACCCCGATATTTACCGGGGAAACTCGTGAAAATTTTATCCAGAATTTTTCTGGATAATTAGATTTGTTTGATTGTGTAAATTGTTTGTTATGGTTGTTAGCATGTGTTTGATATATATGCTTGTGTTTTAAAATAAAATCTTAGGATATATTATTAAATTACCTTAAACTTCGGCGACGAAATTCTTTTAAGGGGGGAGGAATGTGATATCCCAGAAATTTGGCAATATAAATTTAATGATCTGTGTTTAAAAATTTATTTGATTTGATACTTTTGATAATAAAATTTGAATTGATCTAATAATCATCTTTTAATAAATATTTAAATTGGTAGATTTTATTTTTTAAAAGCTAATTAATTGTTTTCTGTTTATAATATATATAATTGTATATCTTGTAAATGGATAAACTTTGATTTAAAACTTAGTAAATGAATCAATTTTTAATTTTTATTTATATTTGGTAAAAATGGAAATTTGATTTAAATTTAACATTTAATTGTTCTAAACAGTTTAATAAATAATTATATAGTTTATATTAAAGGAAAACCTTATTTGTTTAGATTTATATTTAATTAACTTGAATATGAATTTAAATTAAATTAACATTTAAAAACTTAGTTGTATTTTCTTTTTAAAGTATTGCTTGAAATTATATATAAGAATTTATAATACAATTTACAAATGATATTAAATTATTAAGTAATAAAAGTTAATTACAATCTCTTTTATAAATTATTTAAAATTTGTTTAATTTGTTATTTTTAAATAAAAATGATAATACTTAGTGTTTCATAAAACATAAATAGATTTTTAGAAATAGGATTTGTTATTTTTAATTTTAATAAGAATTATATATGCATATATATGTAACTTGATTTTTTAAAAATGGATTTGATAAATTAATTTTAAATTTGAATTTGATGTTTGATGTTTGAAAATTTAAAAGAGTAAATGCATAAAGATATTTGAATAAGCTTGTATTTATATTTGTTTGTTTCCATTTCAATTGAAAAAAAAAGATAAACTCATTTATATACATAAGGATAGTTAATTAAGATTTAAAAGCTTTTATAACCCATTTAATTTAAATTAAAATATACTTAAAAGACATGTGTAAAATTCTTAAGATACTTAAATGACACATGTTAAGCCATAAAATAAGCAAGTGACAAATGTTTAAAATTTGAAAAAATGTCTTATTTAATTTTTCTTTTCCCTTTATTTTAATTAAATCAAAAATTTTGTTTATATAAACATTTCTTCTTTACCTCATTTTCTTTTCCCTATTCCTCTTCATAACTTAAGAGAAATTTCAGTTGAAAGATCTATAATCAAAAACTTGAACCAAGTTCCAAAATCTGCATTTTTTCTTTCAAACAGCAATTTGAAATCCCCTCAAAGAACCCACCTGCACCAATATCTCCACAATCTGAAATTTCCATTTTTTGCAAATCAAAGCATAAACATGTAATCCTTCAAATACATTAACCTGTAGCCTCTTGAATCCATGTCTGAAAATCATTAGCACATCCTCAAGCCTGAAAGGGAAATCATGTGTAAACCTGTAGCTTCCCAAATACATTAACCTGAAATTCATTTCTTCAACTCATTAACCTGTACAATCAAATTTGTTATCACCTCAAAATAAAATCTGCAACTACATAGCTTAATCATGTCTGCAAATTCAATACCTAGAAAATTAATTTGCAACATTTCCAATCCTACATGCAACTGAAATGTCAACCAAATCTGCATCTTTATTCTGGAAGCATGCATGTGATTCAGGATGCAAGCATTACAGCAATCAAGATGAATGATTTTAAAAAGCAAACTAAAGTTTTAAAGCATGCATACAAATGGAATTGGAAGCATGCATCAGGAAAAAGCAAATCTGAAACTTTTCTAAATTTGGATGCTCTGCCCCTAAAAAGGAAACCTGTGAGTAACATTTTATATTGAATAAATATAAGTATAAATTTAGTTGTTTATTTTATTCTGGAAATATGCATGTTTGTTTGCTCTTTACAAGTGATTACTGGTATATTTATATATGAATGTATGTTGTAGTGCATGCTGAAATGAAATTTATTTTCTGTATTTTAGTTTCCAGATTCTAGAAGTTCTTAAAATTCCATTTCATTGGGTCTAAGCTGTGTTAAGATTCGAGATATAGTCAAAATGGGGCTGTTAACATAAGTTACAGTTTTAAATTTTTATTTAGCATGACAAATAAAATAAAAATTGTAATGTCTTTGGGTAACTTAATATGACAGAGCAAATATTTAGCAAATGAAAATTTAATTATTCTGTTTCATAGATTCAAATGTATAAGTTGATTTCTTATACAAAAACTTGAATTTTAAAACTTAAATTATGATTTTTAGTTTAAAAATGGTGAAGCATTTCTGGTTTAACTAGAAATCATATTTAGGGGTGATTCTGTCGATCAAGAGAGTTTGGGTGGCCATGTTTTTTCCTGGTGATGAAGTGATGATCTAGGTTGTAGGGAAAAATATTGGATTAGGAATTAAAGCATTGTGGCAATATTAATTTTGAACCAAATTTTTAAACCCTAGACTTTTCTGTTGATATTTGAATTAATTGTTGCGACTTCCCTAGGCGATCGAGTTGTACCAAATTCAGGTTGATGATAGATGGAGTATGGAGTGAGAAGTGACCGGAGTTGTGGTTTCTCTGGTGATAAGATTTGGGTGATTGAAGCGAATTTTTGATTCGACCATTGTTCCAGTTTCGAGCTCAGAAGCTCGATTGTGATTTTGGGGTTCGGTGGTTTATTTGATGGTCGGGGACGTGTTGGAAGGTGATGGCCGACATGCATGGATGGTCGCGAGTGTCGGCAATGGTGGTGCATGTGCACGGAGGGAATGGGTATGCTGTTGATTTTGGGGAAGAAGGGGTACACATATTTATGTCGGGTTGAAATCTTGGATTGCTCGAAGTCGTAGTTTGTTTTGCTCGAAGTTTTGAGGATTAGGACTCGGGGAAGCTGTTGTTGTGGGTTCAGGGGAGTATGTTGTTGCAGGTTCTTGTTACCTGACAGTTCTTTGAAGTTTAATAATTTCAAAATGAAATGTTACTGAAGTTACTCGAGTTGTATTAAGTCTTGCTCGAGTTAGTTGTTGTTGCAGTTGAAACTTGTCTTGTTTTCAAAATTTAAACTAAATTTTAAAAGTGTAAGCAAGATTTAAAATAAGTTTTAAATATAAGCTTAGACTATGAATTCAAATTTCATTTTGAATCATGGCTATAAATAACTAAGTTTCTAAATTCAAATTTGTTTTAAAATAACTTTAAAGCAGTTTATGTGTAAAAATGTTTTTAAAGAAATTTGAATTTTAATTGGGAATTAAAATATAAAGTAATGTTTTAAACAAAGTTTAAATTTGATTCAAATCTAAATTTGAATCTTTGTTTTAAAAATAGATTTAAGTTTTATAAATTTAAGTATTTAACAAATTTGAATGATTAAGAAAAATTTAAATGTTTTAAATTTAAAAAGAGAATTTGATTTAAACTTTTGTAAAATTTCTTTATAAGAAAGGTATTATTTATTATTTAAAGTTTTAAAAATTGATTTTAAAACTTGTTGAAGTTAAATTAAATTTAACAATTTGTTATGCATTTAATTATTAGGGTAATTAAATGGGTAATTAATTTATGTAATAAATTAATAAGATGGTTAATTACTTAAAGTAATTAAGGGTTCAATCTGAAAGGTTTAAGATTAATTATTCTTAGAATAATTAACTTGTAATTAAGAATAAATAATTAAATAAGAATTTGATTTTTAATTAATGATTAATAATGAATTAATCAAGTAATAATGGATTAATTAAGTTTTAATTAACACTTAATTATTTAATTAATTAGGGATTAATTAATGAGTTACTAATGATTATTAATTTGAAATTAATAATGATTTAAAATAAGTTAATTATTTCAGATAAGTAATTAATAAAATTGTTTAATAGTTAATGAAGGTCATTAACTAAGGACTATTTGATTAATTAATTAATGTGATTAATTTTAATAATTAATTAGATTAATTAATTTAAAGATAATCATTTGAGTAAATTGTTAAGTATAATTACTTATGAAAGTAATTAAGGAATTAATTACTAATTGTAATTAATTAAATTTAATTTGATTTGATTAAGTTAATTAATTCAGTTTAATTAATTTAGAATAATCAATAAATGATTTGTGAAGTATAATTACTTAATGTAATTTATTGAAGAGTAATTACTTAGAGAAGTAATTAATGGGTAATTACTGGATGTAATTAATTGAAGGTGATTTGATAATTGAAGAAATTTAAGTATAATTACTTTGTGGATTAATCAAGGAATTAATTTGAGATAATTAATTATGGAGTAGTTAATTTGTTTGGTAAAGTATTTAAGGGTAGTTAATTACTGAATATGGTGAATCAAGAGTGATTAACAATTATGGTCTAAATTAAGATTAATTACTTAATGTAATTAATTTAAATAAGGTAATTAATTGAAATGTAATTAGAGATCATTAATTAATATAATTAATGATGTAATTAAGATTAATTAATTAAGATTAATTAATCAATAATAAGTGATTAAGGTAATTAATTAATGTAATTAATTAAGGATTAATGTAGTTAATTAAAGTTAATTAATTTTTGAAGTAATTAAGGTTAATTACTGTATTTGGATTAAGTATAATTAATTTGTGAAATTAATTAAAGAATAATTACATAAATGTAATTAAGGAGTAATTAATCAAAGGTGATTAATTAAAGTGATTAATTGGAAGATGATTAATTAATTAATTTGTAATTAATTAATAGTTATGAAAGCAAGATTTATATTGATGAAGTAATTAATTTAATTCACTTTAAATTAATTTGAATGATGTAATTAATTTAATTCATTTTAAATTAATTATATTTGGAATGATAGATCATTGCTTATATGGATGGATAATGTTGATTGCCTAAATGGTTTGAATCTCAAATATGAGATAGATAATGATGAGTGATTTGGATGTATTGGTTGCATTGTGATGATGATATAGATTATCTTTGATAATGATATTATGAATTATCCCTGTGATGATGATATTGATTACCTATTGAGAATCTATGATTTATCTATCTGTGTATATAGATAATTGAATTGTTTTAAACTTTAAAACAACTTGGCCTTAAAAGACACGCTTTGGATTTCGATGAGACCGGGATCGGGTTTCCATATTTGGATATCCGAAAACCACATCGATCCAAATTAACGTTAGGTCGTGAATATAAGTGGAGCAAGTGAAGACTCGAGGTGTAAGGGCTATACGTCAGTATAACTCTATGGGTGATTCTGTAATGAGTTTGACGGAATAGTACTTATAGGTTCGAGATGGTGATTCAGAGTGCAAGGGTTATCGTCGTTAACTCTGAGGGTGATTCCAATACGAGTGTAACGAGATAATGCCTTCGGTTTCGTTCGAACCCGGAACGAACTTGTATGGATTGAATGCTTTCAGAACATCGTCAGGTGGACGATGAGCATTCTAAGTGATGTGTCCTATAAAGGTAATCGTAGCCTCAAGCCTCATCAACCGGGAATGGATAAAACAGGGGAGGTGCAGCAAGGCTTCGTGGGTAGCACCCACTGGAGAGCAAGATTGATCCCTGTCCAGAGGTCCCTTTTATTTCGGCTGTGTGGGCGGTTGGAACGTACGCCAACTGCGGGGTTGTCTTGTTCGGGACTGTCCAGTAAGGGATGGTTCCGGTCTTGTGTTGCAGGGGATCTGGAGTGGTCCTCGGTACGTTGATCTAGGCCACGTACTGTGACGGGCGGTACCCCAGTAGCCCTGCCATTGTATGGAATCCAAAATCCAATAAGTGCCAACGGTTTTGATTGTATTACCCACTTTTGTGGCTAGTAGCTGGAATTTAATCATGTAACAATTTCGGCTATTTCATATTTACTTGAAAACCCTAGACACTATTATAATATCGCTGGATTTCCTATCAAATGTTTTGGTTAGCGTAAGATAAAAACTTTTCCATGTTTATGTGTGGGAAGTCTTACGTGATACCTTTCTTTTCAAAAGGTTTTTGAAAGTTAAGCAACTTTAACCTGTTACTCACACCAGACCCATGTCTGACCCGGAGTTTATTTTTGTTTTTCATAAACTCTTGGGTACTCAAATTTTTACGAGTAGCCAAGGGATTCAGGTTAGCTTTGACGAATTGTGAAGGAGCAATGGAGCAGGAGGCTTCTGCGTTATATATATAGTTCCGCTGTGTGTTCTCTGTGTTGTATCTCTTTGTTGTGATGTATTGAGTTGTATAACTAGACAGGTGTTTATAACTGTCTAGTATGTGATGTAAATCCTGAGTAACTCTGATTAGTGTTGTATACTATGTAATATTTATGTTATTAATATAATTTATTCGTTCCGCTGTTTAGATTCTGATGTGTTGTTTCTTTCTTCTTCTCTTTCTTTCTATTTTCTATTCCTTTCTTTCTTATTAACGATGCGACTTCCTGGAGTCTGGAAGTTGGGTCGTTTCAGTTTATTTCTTAATTTTCACATTATAAAATGGTTAATGGTTGCATATAGCAATAAACGCTACCAATAAATGCAATTGATAGCAATTTTTCTTGTAGTGATTGATGACGTATAAAGAACATTGCTGATTTTGCCTCCTTAAAAAACTTTACTAGAGAAGTAAGGAATAAGATTGCAATAACCAGTCAGCAATACATATTAATCACCAATATAATACAACAACACCAAAACATATAAAATAAAGCACACCGTGAATTTCTTAATGATATCTTTCGATTGGAAGGAAACTTTAATATGTCTAATCTCCTCCAGAAGCATGCCATCTATAGTTTGTGTTAGCCCTAATTTGATTGCAGGAAATTCAGCAGGTAATTAGTATACTTGCAGCAGAAAAAATGGCGCTCATGTGATTTGTCTTGTGGTAGCACAACAAACGCCGATTGTCTATTTGAATTCCCCAGTCAGATGGTCGATCAATGTTAGACAATCAATTTAATATAACCTTATAAGTACACACTGACATTTTCTTCGAATTGAATTTAGACAAGATAACTAGATGCCAATCAATAGTAGAAGATTGTGTTCGTATATGATTCAAAACACTTTTAAAATTGAGTTGTTTAAGTCTAGCAATAGTTCAACAGCCTTCAGTTTGAGTATCATCTATTTTAATGCTCACGATTTGCTGATTCAGTTCTCTTGTCTCTGGTAGTAGTTTTGGTCTCTATTGCTTATGCAGAATAATACTATCAACCATGGTAGTTGTAGTGGAAAATATAAACTCCCTTTTCTAACCCAATAGTTCCACTAAAGTTTTATGGTTGATCCAAGGATTGAACCATAATGAGGTTGTAGTTCCATCAACTATAAACCTGTTAATAATTCCTGCTGTAAGCTCTTTATTTCATAGGATGTGTTTCGTGGTAACTGAATAATTACTATTAATTTGCATAGACCAACAAGGCATGTGTCTAATTTTCTTGCTTTTCATCCACTCACTTCATAAGCTGTTTTTTGTAAGCAAAGACCATATTAACTTGATAATAGCAGTAGTTCCATGATCAACGGTCTACCTTAGGATAATGCCACCTTCACATTTTGGTCTACATAATAAATTCCAACTTATTTTGGGTGTTTACCACCCCAGAAGAAATTTTCACATAGGGTTTCAATCTTTTTAATGACAGAACATGGAATATGATAAAAAAGAAGCCGACACATAACTGTATTAATAATTATACCTTGTATTAACTATGCTTTCTCAGCACTAGATAGTAGATTACTAACCCGACTTTCAAGCTTAAACGTAATTTGCTGCAGCAATGGTTGACATTGTGATGCATTGACATAATTAGTCGATAGTGGTACTCCAAAGTATCTTACTGCAAAGATGATTCTGACATGCCTAGAATTTGAAGTATTTCTTGTTTATTTTCCACATCTCTACTAATTTACACTTTTGACTTTTAATTAATTAATTTGCAATGGCCGGTTATATGCTTTAAATTATCCAACAGTTTCTTGCATTCAAAGCATTAGTAATAGTAGCTTCCAAGAAAAACATCGCATCATCTGCATATAGGAGATGTGAAATATAGAACCAAATAGTAGAAATAGGCTTAATCACTCCTTAGGTTAGGCTGTCCTCCAATTTTAGCGATAAATATTCCAAGGCAACGCAAAATAAATAGGGAGAGAGAGCAACTCCTTGACCCAAATCCCTATTTGAGTGTACAAGCAAGGGGTGGGTATAAACCGCACGGCTATATGAAAACCGTCTGCATAAGACAGCAAAAATGGTGCGAAAATCCACATTGAATCTTCTAACCAAAGCAAATACTTCAAACCAGACCGGTCCACATCGATACGGTTCGGTTACGGTTTAGACAATTGAACCAACCATATTAAACCGGACCAAACCGAATATTTACACTACTAATCTTATGATAAAAATATAAGCAATTACAATCTCAATTTATATTCTAACAAATTTTCAATCAATATTAATATTAATTGTTTTCATAAAGGAAGAAGTTATAGTTTTAGTATAATATTTTTCATATCATTTTTCGGATAGATGCTAATTATAATCTTATTCTAGTCATTTTACTTAATGATTATGCGTTGATTAACATTAATGGACGGTTAATCTACTAAAATAATTTCACTTGCTGCTAAACGTCAAATTGAAATATTCATATAATTAAGAACCAACCTTTCATTTCAGTATAACATTTTATGTTTTAATCTTTAAGTGTAAAAGCTTCACACAGTTGCCTTCATAAAGTGATTGTTGATGGAAGTAACTCTTTTATTTCATATTTAATATGTGTTCAAATACGACCTGACCAAAACCGGACTATATTACATTAAACTGAACCAAAACGAACCGTTTAAAAGATTAATATAGTGGTTCATATTTTTGATTAACTGCTTGATGCGATGTGGAAACAGTTTGAGCTAGAAACCGTGCCAAACCGAACCACGCCTGCCTCTAGTATAGACCCATTAGGGATGTCTTCCACCAAAATAGAGAAAGTTAGTGTTTTTATGCATTCATACATCAATGAGATAAGAGAGTAAGGAAAACCCATAATTGAAAGCATATAGAAAACAAATTCCCTATTAATCATATCATAAGCTTTTTGCAAGTCAACTTTAATGCACATCTTAGCTTTGCCTGGTTTCTTGAAACCACGCAGCATCTCGTGAGCTAGCAAAATATTTTCTCCAATATCTTTACTAGGAATGAATGTTGATTGGTTATTTGCATTGAGAAAGGGAAGAAAGTATTTTATTCTATTACAGATAATTTTGGTAATGATTTCATATAGAACATTAGCGTAGGCTATTGGTCTATAGTCAGTCAGGGATTGTGGCATATCTTTTTTGGGGATGATGAGGAGAAAAGTGTAGTTCAGGCCTCGAGCAAGTTTGCCAAACTGAAATATCTCTGTGATAGCTGAGAAAAGATAATCCTTCAGCATTTTCTAATGCAGCTTGTAAAATTTAGAGGACAAACCATCAAATCCGAGATTTTTAGCATCATGTATGAAATCAAGTGTAGCTTGATTTCTTCATAATCAATTGGAGCAGATAAGTACTGTCTTCCAATTTCATTCACCTTCATTGATGGTTCACCCTGGGGGATTTAGTAGCTGTAAGACCATTAAAAAGATTGGAATAATAATTTAAAGATTCCTTAATTATTAGTTCCTTATCATAAATGTAATTCCCATCTGCATTAAGTAAGGCTTGAATTCTATTTCTATGATCCTTATAGACGTTTTAGCATAGGAAAACTTAGAATTTGTGTCTCCTATATGAATCCATAAAGTCTTACTTTTCTGCAAAAGTTGTTCATATTGCATTTTTAATTGAATTTTCAGTTTAATATTCATTTGCAGCATTCTATCATATATTTCCACACCCTTTGGATCTTCGTCTACTTGATTAAAGGAAGTTGAATAGTCTAAATGTGTCTATTAATCACCTCAGAAGCTTTTTTATTTTTGATCCATGACTTTAGGTTGGATTATGCTTGCTTTAAGTTTGGTAGTGAAATTATAGGTAAAATCTTCCCATGTTGATGCACTCATTCCAGGAAATACACATTGCTCATAACCTTCAAGTTGTAGTTAAAGTACTGTGATATTTTACATTTGTTGTAGTACTTGTATGGTTTTGTTGTTCCACTTGTGTATGGGGAAAATTGGACTCCAACGGCCATTTTCAGTTGTGTTCGATGTTTTAAAACGGTTTTCTTCCGTATTCTCTTTTGGTTGCCAATTTTTTTCAAACTTCTGCATGCAATTTCGAGTATTATGACCAAAAACCAAGTATTTTGCATGTGGTTTAGCGTTGTATTCATATGCAACTTGGAAGTCAATTTGAGTTCCATCATAATTTATACCATGAATGGTGTGTGGATAGTTGAAATTAAGGTCAATTTCTACCAATACTCTAATATAATTCAACAGAGTCTACGTTGTTGTGTTGTCCATACGAACTGGTTTTCCCAAAATACTTGCAATATGACTTATATCATACTTATTCCATAATTTTAGGATTAAATTCATAAATTTTACCTAAATAGAAATAGAAGAGAAGTAGTCCCATGCGGGTAGCATACCCGATTTCCCAATTTTCAGAATCACGATCTTTTTTTTGAAAGAAGTTAAAAGTGGGCCGAGCCCATACATAAACGGGTGAAATAACCCGAGTGTCGAACATTACAAAACAAATCAAAACCCTAGCCGACACACAACACCACTACCTCTCTTCAGCGATTAAAAATGGCAAGAGGAAAGACGATAATTAGCTATTCCAATTCTTCGTTTCTTCACATACTCCACTCGCCTCTCCTCTTTCATAGTAAGATAAACAGTTATTGAGACCACCGCGCATCCCCTCTATGTCCATTCTGTAGTTGTAATTGCTCTGATCAGTTGAAATCGAGGGTAAATTAGCAGATCTAAGTACTTTGCAACTTAGATCTGTTAATTTCTTACCCTTTGCATCATTATTAACAAAATTTGAGAACCAGCTCTGCCTGGAAGTATCTTTAGCATGATGATGAAGACAGAAGTCTCTTCCAATAGCTAGAGAACTTTGGTGAGGGTCATTTGCTTCGTATGAATGATGGTTGCCATTAGACTTTTTAGCGTGAGCAAGAAATAGCTCCAAGTGCTTGTTGCCAACTTCGTGGCTCCAATCATCGGCTAGGAAAGAAAAGTTGGTTTGATTTCTGATTTTTTTCTGAGATTTATGAAGGATAATTTTTCTCTCAGACTCGATAAGTATCCACTTCTGCTCTTTCTTCATACCGCTTTTGTTATGAGTTCGGAAGTTTCTCTATTTCCATATATGAAACACTGCAGTAGTTAATAAAATACGCGCATAATCTCTCTCGTAGCTTTTATCTTTAAAGTTGCTGTTGATATGTTGTATGGCTTGAATTAGATCCATTTGACCATTGTTAGTGATATGTAAAATGTTTTGAATGTTATTCCAGATGTAGTAAGAATAGCTGCATTAAAAAAACAAATGATTAGCACTTTCATTAACAAGGTTGCACAGGGAACATAGTGAATTAGTGGATTTCCCCATTTATTAATTCTGTCCCAAGTGGGCAATCTATTAATGACTGCAAAAAAGGTACAGAAAGCCATTTTGGGGCAATTCACTTTGTTCCATATGAAATTATACCATTCAACACTAGGAAGTTTATTTCTGATGCTTTCCTAAGTATTTTTAAAAGAAAACTTCCCTTTGATACTTGCTGTCCATTCCCAATAGTCATTATCTACATGAACATCAATAGGAATTTGACATATATTGATTTTATGTGGGTATGTGATAGGGTGTAGCTGAGGTTACCATTGATTTCTTTAATTATCATTGCTACAGAGTCATTAACCCCCCCCCCCCCCCACAGATAACTAAACTATCCCAGCCCACCTTATTAATAAATGATTCATTTTTAAACCAGGGGTCAAACCAAAGACTGGTTTGATCACCAGATTTAAATTTTCTTTCTAAGAAAGTCTTACCAACATTTCTGCATTCTAAAATCTGTTTCCAAGCATAAGATTGATTATTTTTAGGTAAGACAGTCCAAAAATTATTATTTTTAAGATATTTGGACCTCATCCATCTGGCCCAAAGAGAGTCTGCATTTAAAAATCTCCAAAATAATTTTAAATGACATGTTTGGACAAGATCCTTCATATTTCTAATACCTAATCCCCCTTCTTTTTTAGGCCTACACACTTTTTCCCAATTGATTTTATGGTATTTGCCCCTCCATAAAAAATCAGCACATCTACTTTCAATTTTTTTTAATTGAGGTAGCTGGGATATGAAATGTTTGAATCCAATATAGAATCATTGCATATATAACTGTTTTAATAAGCTCCAATCTGCCAGCAATTGAAAGAAGTTTACAAGAACATGTTTCCATTCTATCTTGTATTTTATCTATAAGAATAGAGCAATCTGAATCCCTAATTTGATTAATAGATAAGGGAAGACCAAGATATTTAATAGGTAAACTGCCTTAAAACAATATTTAAAGATTCTACAATTTCATTCTTGTATCTACTGTTCTTACTGAAATATGCCTTACTTTTAAATTCATTGAGTTGAAGACCAGCATATTTAAACAGTTTATCAAAACTTTTTTTAATTGAAACTGCATTAGTCTTATTAGCTTTAACAAAAATCATGAGATCATCAGCATATATAAGATGATTGATAGAGGGCTGAACTTTATTCATTGCTGAAATATTACCTTTAATCACTTCCATTTCCATTAGAATAGAAAAATACTCCATAACCATAGTAAAGAGATAAGGAGATAATGGATCTCCTTGTCCAATGCCTCTATTACATTTAATAAAACCCTCTCATTTGCCTTGAATGAGAATAGAAAAGGCAGGGGTGTTAATACATTCAAAAACCAAGTTGCAAAACTTAATAGGAAAACCCATACACTTCATTATATGATATGTGAAATGTCTGTTAACTTTATCATAAGCCTTTTGTAAATCCACCTTGATACATACATTATCAACACTTTAAAGTTAAAGTTTCTGACAAGTTCGTGGGCTAAAAGGGAATTTTCATAAATGAGTCTACCAGGAACAAAAGCACTCTGATTTTCAGAGATGATAAATGGCAGAATTTTTTTAATTCTATTACTTAAAACATTGGCAATTATTTTATAGATAAAATTTCAACAAGAGATGGGTCTATAGTCACTAATGCAAGAGGGATTTTTAGTTTTAGGAATTAAGGTTATAAAGGTATGATTTATGCTTTTAAGAATTTTACCTTTATCAAAAAATTCATGTACTAAACCCAAAACCTGATCTTTAATGATATCCCAATGAGTTTTATAAAATTTGGCATTAAAGCCATCAGGACCTAGACTCTTATTATCACCAGCCATAATGACAACATATTTGATTTCTTCCATAGCAACAGGAGAAAGCAAAATATCAGAAGCAGCAGTATTTAAAATATTTTTACAAATAATATGAGGGAATTCTGTAACAATAGAGTCAGAGAAAAAAGGTTTTCATAGTATTCAACAGCATCTTTTGTAATTTTGTCATATGCATTAATAAGATTACCTGTTTTGTCAATAATATTACCAATATTATTCACATGTATCATGCTGCTCATTTTAGCATGAAAAAATTTGGTACATTCATCACCCATAGTTAACCAATCAACTTTGGCTTTTTGTTTAGCATTTACAGTGTTAATATATAACCCAGTTGCTAAATTCTGTTGATTCGAAAAAAATTCTTTGACGGTGTTAACATTCCCAGGGTTTTTATCAATAGTATTTTGCAAAATTTTACCTTCTTGTCTTAAAATTTCCAACTTGTTTAATTTCATTAAATCATTCTTATTCCAATTCTTAAGAATATGCTTAGTATTTCTCAGAAACATTTTAAATTGGAATTTTTTAGTACCATTACAAGAAAATTTTAAACAATCTTTCATAATGTTATTATAGTTATTATCTAAAATCCACCCACTCTTAAATCTAAAGGGAGAAACTTTTTTATTAGAGTCAGAATCTCTAAAAAGAGAAACCAAAATTGGGGCATGATCACTAGTATTTTGTTCTAAAGTAGAACATATAAAGTTAGGGAAAGCATTAGAAAATTCTTTATTAACCAAGGCCCTATCTAACTTACAACGAATATTCTTCTCCAAACCAGATTTCCAAGTGAATTTGTTACCACTAGTACTTGGTTCTATAAGACCAGTTTCTATTAAAAATTTATTAAGTCTATCAAGCTTACTTTGGGGAATTTTAACACCACCATATTTTTCATAAGCATGAAAAATAGTATTAAAATCCCCTAAAATAATCCAAGGGAGATTATAATTAAAATCCCCTAAGGAATCCACAAACTATTTCTCTCAATTTCTAGATTGCTACCATAAATACTAGTTATCTGAAGAAGAAAACCCCCAGTATTTTCAAATTGACAATCTATAAACTTATTATCTTTGTTGCTGTTTATCAAATTCCAAACATTGGAATCCCAAATAACAATAACTCTGCCTTTACAGCCACAATCATTGTTATTAATAGCTTTCCAATTACTAGAAAGTTTAAAACAAAAATTTTCAAAATTATCCTCATTCAATTTATCTCAATAAGGGCAGTAATAGAAGGCTTATACACACTAAGCATATGTAATATATCAGATTGTTTAGAAGAGGAATTCATACCTCTTACATTCCATGCAAATATAGACATAATCTAAATTAAAGAAAGTTTAGATGGTACCTGATGCTAAAGCACTCTTACCTCTTTTCTTGTTTTCAACACTTTTTGCTTTTAACCTGGTAGACATTTTTCCCCAATCTGGATTAATAGAAATGTATTTTTGTTTAAAAGCTTTCTTCTCTTTGTTGCCCTTATTCTTACCTGTAACCTTTGATTTAGGTATATGCAGTTCAGAAATATTGAACTGATCGGCAGCATCCACCATTTCCATTTCATTTCCAGAGTTGTAGGCACCTTCCGGAATTACAATAGTCGAGATGTCAAATGGAACAGCATGGCGAGGCATGGCTGAGTCAGAGTTCTCAGTCAGTGCAGCCTGCTCCGGTGGAGGGGCTGTTATAGGAGGCTTGTCTAAATCCAAGATTGTAGAATGCTGATTATCTTGATCTTCAAAATCATTTTTGCTATTTGTAACATGATTGTCTGTAATTAAACAAGGATCTGTGACTGGTGTGGTTACAGATTCTAAGACCTTTGTATTCTTTTCACCCAACATTTTGTCGCTTTACATTTTTTCTTTTTTGTTTTCGGAATTAATCTGATGAGCTTCCTCTGCTATGACTTGATCTTCTTTATCAGAGAGCACAATATTATTCTTACTATGATCGGAAATGATATTTAATTGATTGATCCGATCATTCTCTACATATTTACATTGGTTGATTTTCTGAATTGATTCTTGAATGTGAGGTTTCTCTTCCTTGCATTTCTTGATTCTGACTCTTGGATACCCATGCCTGTTTAGGGTTGCATTGATCTCTCGTGTGCCCAAAACACTTACAAACATTACATTTTGGTGGTTCACATTCATATTCAACTTTCTGAATAATTTTTTTTCCATTATACAAAGAAAGAAATATTTCATTAGGAAGCTCATCCTCTACAGACACTTCTACAAGAAGGCGAGCATAATTCAATCTCGTCTTCAACGTTGTGGCTGAATCCATTTTTATGGGTTTACCTATAATACTTGCCGTAACACTGAAAGCCTCTCTGTCCCATAGCTTCAGATTAACACAGGGTAGTCTTACCCATATTGGCGTAGACGTTAATAAGTCTCTGTCCATTTTTAAAGAATCAGACCATTTTCTCAATACGATGAGTTTTCCATTATAGAAATATGGTCCGTTTTTCAAAATTGAAATACAATCTTGAGTTTCTTTAAACTTTACTAGGAAGAAGCCATTCTCTCTAGTAAAGATTTCGAATTCGCCAATTGGTTTCCATACTCTTTGTATGTATGATTTATAGAATAAGTAATATAGTTTGGTTCCCACAACATAAACCAGAACAGAATTATTCCAAGATTCAGTATCCCTTTTACACATCTCCTCTTTCACCAGACCATATTTCTTATTATTGATACTGATTGGCGCAATATGCTCAAGATTGCTTTCTTCAACACTGGGTTCTTGAGGCTGATCTGCAACAATATCTGCCCAAGATTTACGGCCTTGATCTCTATTCAGTGAGACGGCTATTGGTTTTCTCTGTATACGTAGTACTCCGCCTTTCTTGGAGATCTGGGTGGTCGTATTCTGACTATCTCGGTCTCTCCGATTGCCAATTTGAGAAACTGGTAGCAACTCCTGAACTTTTTTGGCTTCTTTTCTCCTTTGTTATTTTGATTGGACCAATTTGAACCCATTATCTTCAATGTTGATATCTCCTGATGGCCCTCTGACATGAGAAGCTTCAGGTGGTCTGATTAGGGAAGAGGATTGACTGAGATTGGGAGAGATTTGATGAGGGAATTGATTTTCCCCCATGGCAGAAAGGAAACCCTAGATTTCAATTTTTAAAATTAATTTGATGCTAGAATTGAACGTATAGGGACCAGACTTTATAACCTTTTGACAATCATCCTCCCGTTCAAATCTAATAATTATGAATCCTCCTTACTTATAGTAAATATCAATCGGGCCCATTGGGTTCCAAATTTATCAACAAATTTCACTAGATCCGTGATCATCTAGCGGTGGCAGACCATTAGTCTAGTCCAGATTGTAGGCAGATACAGTTCAAGGCCATTCACAAGGTATTAACACAACATAATATGATTTGAACTTTGTGCCACCATGCAAATTAAATGAAGAGAATATATTTACTGCTCTAAAAACCAACAATGTTACTAAATAAGAGAAATGGTGGAACTCTTTGGTTGTACGTGATAGGAAGTCGTCCACTATATGGAATGTCATCAGGCGTAACCGTTCCCTCCTTAGAAGTCTTTTCCGCCATGATTGTATGTATGTATAATAAAATATGTATCTATGTATGTATATATGTGTGTATGTATGTATATATGTATAGTTAAATATATACACAAACACACATACATATAAATATAAATATAAATAAAATTATAAAATAATTTTATTTAAATATATTTATTGGTTTGGTCTTGCATATAGATCGGGATTTCCTTTAATGTTTAATTGTATATATATATATATATATATATATATATTAATAAATTGAAAATAATTACTTAAAAATTATGAAAATATATTTTTTGAATCTAAAATTAAAATTTAAAATTCAAAATTCCAACAAATTTTAGATGAAATTTTCAAAATTTAAAAATTTATTATATAATATTTATAATTTAAAACAATTAGAATTCAATTTTTTAGTTTTCGATTTTAATTTAAATATTTAAAAATATTTTTTTAATTTCCACCATGAGTTTAATAGATGATTTTATAAAATTAAAAATATATTTAATAATATATGTATGAATTCGTATAATTATTTATATGATAAATTGATTTAACTATTATATAAAAATAATATGTATAAATAATTTTATTTGCCAAAAATAATATACTTATTAACACCATATACAAAATTTTATTTTCATATTTTAAATAATTATAATACATTATTTATATGATAAATTGATTTAACTATTATATAAAAATAATCTGTATAAATAATTTTATTTGCCAAAAATAATATACTTATTAAACATCATATACAAAATTTTATTTTCATATTTTAAATAATTATAATACAGTATTAAATTATAAACTATATAAATAAATGTGTGTGCTATATATTATATCATTTAAATGACCACAAAAGTGTTATTTTTTTTAATCTGAGCCTACTATAAAAGATGAATTATCATAAAATTTTATTATTTATAAACACATACACACACACACTATATATATATATATATATATATATAATAAGCACTATCAATATAAATTAATGTTTGTGCTTAATCAAAAACATACCTTGCAGCCAAAGCCCTTAAGAACAACTTGAAACGATGATGTAAGCTCCTAGAAATGATTTTCGATCCAACGGAGTGCCAGTACCTGACTCGTTGACCCCCAACTATCGAGTAGCAGCTAAATTAATTTGATTTAAGCTTGGAAGACTAGGGAGATGAAGGGGAAAAATCGGCCAGCAATAGGAATAGGAAGGAGGCTCTAAAAAGATACCTATCAAATGGAGGAAGATAAACTTAAATACAAGAAGGAAAGAATAGATTTTAGGATCATATCTTCTACTCAATCTCCTTCCATCTCAGACATCCTTGTTTATTCCTCTTTATCCCTTCTATTAGATGCCTTTAGCCTCATGTTTCACTCGATCCTATTAGCTACATGATCTGCCAAAAACCCGTTAATTCCCAAATGAGTATTTTTGCTTTTTAAATTTAATTTAAAATGCTTATCAATATTGTATATCGATTAGTGTATTTATAGCTTTTATAAATACGTTTAATATTCATTTATCAAACTAAAATTAAATTCATAAATAATATTTCTTGAATAATATTTAGTTTAATTAATTTATAACAATAATAAATTAATTAAATTATTCGTAATAAATTAATTAAATTATTCGGTCAAATGTGATTCATTGTTTTCGATTGTGTGACTCGTCGGGTGCAAAATTAGTCAGCGATTAATATCGAACATTTGAATATTAGCGTTCATACGTCACTTAGTAGGTGGTGTGACATTTTAGCTAAATTTATCACTTACTTGGTTTCGGTAAAATCCAATTTCACTTTGTTAGTGTTATCTGATTATGACTTTTATTTATATTAATTCTCTTCATTAAGACTATATCACTTTAAACTTACTGAATTTGGTAATGATCAAAATTCTAATATAATTCATATTCAACTATATAGTTCAAACACAAAGTTTTTAGTTCAATAATAACAATTATTATTAACTGAAATGCTCTGGCTAGTGACTTTAACTTTGAGTTGACTTGAGTTGATCGTGATACTAACTCATATAACTGAGGAGACGAATCCTCTCTTGAGCAGTGGTTCACTTCTAATACTTTCACTCGATCCAACTATAGTCACTTGATGGACGCCATGCTATGATTTGACTATAATTAGAGCTTTCATATTGAAGATCCATAGTATTCTCAAGTCGAGAGAACTGTGTAAATTAGTTACATCGATATTTTTGTTTGACCTTAATTATATTGACCAACAGAAAACTATCGAATGAGTCATTTTGTAGTTATCCAATAACTATTAGTATATAATCCCTTGGTGCCCCCACCACCATGAGTAATACACTGCCCAATATTTGGAGAGCATTACGTACTCTACACTTAACGGATGTGTCAATATCCAGTCTCGATACATCTTTGATAGGATTATCTAAAATGGTATATTTATTTTCATCGTGATAAATTAATCACGGTTACACCACTTTATAACTACTATCACAAAAATACCATTTATGGATTTTCTATTAAATATACTTTTAAATTATTTAATTAATATAACATATTATATTAAGTATACAATAGAAACAAACACCTTTTATTTTGAACAAGGTTGGCTATCGAGTTAGATATATGTAACAAATTACATAATTACTGCTAGGGCATACCCCTAACTCCATCAAACATACATCCAAAAGTATGCTTATGTGCTTAAGGTCATTTATACAAAGTATTATAATATATTTAATTTTTAGTAATTAATATATATATATATATATAAATATATATAAGGAATTTATAAAATATATTAATATACATAATTATATACATGTATATATATTTATGTGTAAATAAATGTAAAAATATTTTAAATAAAGTATTAAAAATATACCTATTTGTTTTCATTATAAAATTCGAAAAAAATTATTTTCTTAAGAATTGTATAATATATACATGCTTATAAATAATTTACTAATAATTATATATGTATATATATTTATATATAAAAAAATATAAGTAAAATATATAAGATATATATTTATACATATAATAATGCTCTTGGCAAAAAATGCATTTTTACTAATTTTAGAATTAAATTTCCATTTAAAATTAATAAAAAATAAAAATATTATTTTCGAAAATAAAATTTTGTACTTTAATATTTTATAAAATTATGAATAATATTTTGACATTTAAATATTTTCCAAATATATACTATAATTCAAAATAAAATTTTAAATTCAATTTTAAATTGTGCAAATATATATAAATATTTAAAATTATATAAAAATAAAAAAGTTATTACTTTTAATGACGAAGGCATATTAGATATGAAATTCATTTTGTAAAATTCGAACCATATTTTATATATTCTGTTTATTGTTATTATGAATTTTAAAATTTATTTGATTTTAATAATATTTAAATTATGTATATCTATATTAAATATCTTAATGCCGAAAACCTTTTGGGTATAAAGGTATATAAAATATTTAAAACATATTTTGTATAATATAATATTTAAATTATGAAATTTATATGAATTAAATAATATATTTAATTAATTTTAAATCAATAAAATCATTTTATTCTTTATTTGGTGAGTATTAATAGTATGTATATGTTGTAAAAAAATTATTTTAAATTACATAAGCATACGACCATCCTAAATGTGACGATATACCGATATGTTATATTCATCACCCATCGATCTAAACATCATATGATACATAAATGATAAAACATTAGTTTATAATTATAGACCAGAAACATACCTTCAGCAAAGCCTATTGGACACGCATTAAAATGAAAAGATTGACCGTTTGAACTAGATTGCAATTCAACAAGGTGCTAGCTCTTGAACTGATGACCACCGGCTATCGAATAACTTTAGATTTATTTGATTTGAGCTTGAAAAGGGATGAGAGGAGGGGGATGATTTCGACCAACACTAGAATGGATGGAGGCAGCAAAAAGTAGTTTAAAGATAAGAGTAACGATCTGTTTATAGAGGAGAGGCTAAAGAGATAAAGAGGAATCAAGATCCTTTGTTTTTCTCTTACCCACTCTCTATCATTTAGAATATCAAAGCCCAAGCTAATACCACCTTATGGCCATCTCTGCCTATTTATATCATGGCTAAAATACTTATGCCCCTATAAGGGCTTCAAACCCATTTCAAGTCCGACCAATATTCATCGCAGTTAAATCCAATTTATATGCATATAGATATTGTATATCGATTAATATATTAATAATATTGTAAAAATATTTACTAATATTATATTATTAATTAAATAAAGTTTTATAATTAATATTTCATAAATAATAATTAATTTATAACAACTAAAAATTAATTAAATTATTTGGTTAAAGGAGTATTCAACGTTTCCGTTGTGTGACTCTTTAGGTGTAAATTCTATCAGTGATTAATATCGAACTATTCGAGTATTAATGCTCACATATTACTAAGATGATAGAGTGATGTTTTGAACAAATTTATCACTTACTTGGTTTTGATAAAAGTATTATTTTACTTATAAAGTATTACTTAGTAGTGACGATTATTTACACAAATTCTCTTCGTCAAAACTATACTATTTTAGACTTGCGAAATTTAGTAATTGTCAAAATTCCAGTATCTTCCATATTCAACTCTATAGTCCAAACATAAAGTCCTTGGTTCAGTACTAAAAATTATCATTAACTGAACTACCATGGCCATAGATTTTTACTTTGAGTTGACTGTGGTTGACCATGATACTAACCTTATATAGCCGAGGTGACGAATTCTCTCATGATTAGTGTTTCACTTCAAATACTTCCACTCGACCTAACTATAATCACTTGATGGACATCGTGGCATTATTTGACTATACTCAAAGTGGAGCTTTCACATTGAAGACCAACAATATTCTTAAATTGAGAGAACTATGTAAATTAGTCACATCGGTATTTTCTTTTTGACCCTAGTTATATTAACCAATAGAAAACTGTCGAGTGAGTCACTCCATAGTTACCCAATAAAGATCAATATATAACCTCATGGTGTCCCCAGAAGTCATGAGTAATGCACTGTCTAACATTTGAAGAGCGCTACATACTCTAGTCTCAACTGATGCATCGATATCCAGCCTCGATGCATCTTGACTAGGAACATTTAAATGATGTGTTTATTATATTATGATACAGCTCTCACAATTACAACTATTTGTAATTAATATCACAAGCACACCATCTATGGATTTTCTATTAAATATATTTTAATTAAACATCTAATTTATTTCTAACACATTATATGTGACAGCCACCCTACCCCATCGACACCCAATGTACCTGTGTAATGCGTCGTAACGGTGCTCGGCTATCTCATAGCGCATCGAATAAAATAATAGTAAATATCTCATATATATAAAAAGGCGAGACAGCAAATAACTGAATGAATCACAACATCAGAGTATATAGAACAATACAGTAAACATCATAAGTAATAAAGTTATGCATCAAATAATAATTCGTAAATCGTCTCTATGTAGTAAGGCACTAGCAAGCTTCAAAGTGCTGTGTAGTGAAATAGCAAACGAGTAAATATAATAATACGAGAGAGTAGCCTCATGCTTACCACCTGTCCAGCTCCACATGCTCACCAGAACAGATATCCCTAATCTACTCATTTAAGAGTACCCAGACTAATAGGAAGCAAAGCATAAAATCCCAGGTTAGACAACAATCTGGTGCGAGTAGTAGAAATCTCAAATACTATGAAATCAATATACTGGACAGTTGGTATGGAAAATCATACGTTAGCTGTCGTCACATTCACAGAGTTAGCACATATTAAAGATAAACACTACTCTATGATAGTTATCATGGGTATATTATACATCAAGGTACCAAGGGTGTCAAAATATCTGCATTAGTAATATCTACATCACTCATTCATCAAAACAAACATAACATCTATCATCCATCCTCACATTCACTCATTCAGTGTATTGGATATATGATACTCGTACGAATACCCCCATAGAGCCAAAGACTATTCAAGTTCCCGGTTTCTCAATACTTGAATCCAAGCCACTCAGAATTCCAGGAACTAGACTGCACACGAAAGAAATAGCCCAGGACAAATGGATTGGGTCATCATTTGATCTAGGGAACACGACATAATCCTAAGTGAGCATCCTCATATGCCCCTGCTCTACGAGTACACTTCAAAACTTATGAATGTTAGCGATCCCTTTGCATACGTCATTCACATAAGATCTTGGCTTGGAAATATCTTTGCAATTCCCATCTGAAGTCGTCGCAATTAGGAACTACTCTAGAAAACCATCATAAGTCATAGAGTGTCATCATGCGTTCCGTAACCTTCCTTCAATAGTTCCATCAATCCGGTTACTCTGCATCCCGAAGTACATCCATCTTCAAATAACCATACTCAAGCATACGAACTCCAGATAATTCAAAACTCGAAACATAGTCTTATGGGACCATCATTGTCAACCCATGTCGATCGTCAGGTTTGGAACAAACCCCATGGATCATCGCTATCCATACCCATCGAACCATCCGTAATGATCTATAACCACTGATCCATTACCACCAATCCCATACTGCGCACATGAGCTCCAACCCACCTCCTTACGCTCCTATACGGATCGTGCCTTGATTGGATAAATCCCCATAGATTGCTACCAATCTGTGAAAACCGATCCTACACTTTATATTTACACACCAACATGCTTCCTAATGCTTCACAAAAAGTTGCAAGTCAAATAGGCTAACCTCCATGATAAGTAGTTAATATCGGTATTGGGTACGTATTGGTCAAGTACCGATATGAGGTATTCTAAAATATCATGATAATATCAGATAATATCGGCAAAATATTGGCATGTGTAGAACATATTATAAACGATATTGTACTATGTTATGTTGATGTCAAGTTTTCACATATTTGGATAAAATAAGGACAAATTACTATCGAAGACTGAATGTATATGATTTTTAGATTACAATCTGTTTACTAAGAAATTCTATTAAATGAAAATCATAATATAGACTCATAAAACCGAGAAATTCTTCTACTATAGATCATTATTATTTTATGCATTTTTGTCCTATATTCTTTGTTTTTTCAGTCACATAATCATCTATATCACTTTCCTAAACTTTTCATATTTATAATATTGTTATTTTAATTTTCACTTAATTTATCGAATAAGCAATGTTGATTTGATACTAGTTACTACTTTAGCTCATTCTTTATTGATATATCAAATATATAACTTTATTGCTCTTCAACTTGTAGTTCTTGATACATGATAATAACTAATAAAATGGATTTTCATAAACTAACTTTCCAATTAAAAGTGATGAACGAAAAAATAATTAAAAAAGAAGTGGCTTTCATGATCTTGTTTTTAGTGGTAAAGTCTTCATGAAAAATGAAACATACAATGGAACATGTAGAGTTTTCTTTATTGAAAGACTAATGAAAAGGATTAAAATTGTATGGAAAAAACTAAAAAATTAGTGCATTGGGATTTCTAATATAATTTGATATTGTTATTCATCATACACGAAAAATAAATATTGAAAATGTAAAGATATTTATTTGTAAATACATTTTCTCCAACGAATATAATAATGAACGATATTCATAAAATATATCTGTTTTTTTAATAAATATCGCAGTGATATATCGGATGTATCAGTAACGATATTTTAAGGGGTATTTTCAAAAAGTATCGGCTTAAGAGTGATATAAGATATATCGGGTACATATCAATGATATTATGTGATATAACTACATAGCCCGCATGGATAGGTACCGATCCATGGGGTCGAAACTGTACTTAGTTAAATTCATATGTACTTGGCTCCACTTTATTCCCATGCTTTGACCCATATCCAAGCCACTCTACGATCTTAGCCTTTGAATCTCATCGATCCATACATTGAAGCCTCACCGATCCATATCTTTGAATAACCACCGATCCCTCCACAACTTAAGCATATGAAGTCCAAACGATATGAAACTTAGAACACATTATCATGGGGCCGTCCTTGCCACCCCACCTCGATCGTACCTTCATTGGGTGAAATATCATGGATCGGTACCGATCAATGGTATAGAACCCAAAATTTCCCATAAACTATACTCATCATTCGATCGGCATTTTCAACCATTCAAGCATGACATAAGCAAGCTATCAGTACATGTAACATTCAGTAACAAACAAATAGAAAAACAATCTCAAATCAAGACATAAATCCAAGGTGAAGGTTAGGGATCCATAAGAACATATTTTTACAAATCAAGTCTAAACCATCTAAAATTCATGTATATGGTGTAATATGGTCTAAAAACATTTTTAGTATTTTTAAACAATTTTTAAAACATCATTTAGGGTGTATAATGAGCTAATTAGTAAGTGAGAGATCTAATCACTCACCTTAATCTCAATCAAGGCCCAAATCCCCAAATGAACAGTAGAAGGCATGAAATATAATGCTCCTCCAATAGCAAATCTCTAATCCCAAGTGCTAATCACGCCAATTCCTCTTATATTTAGGGGTTGCTTTTTGATCAATGGAGGTTTCTAATTATTTTTAGGAGTTGTAAAATGATAGGGATGAGGTCCCATCAGCCTTCACTTACTCAAAAACGAAATGGGTTATGAGCCTCAAAGCTAATAACCTTAATTATACACTTAAGCTACTCAAAATCAAAGAAAACTTCAAACGACCATAACTCTCAAATGGTATGTCCATTTTCTTAATATGGCCGCTCTATGGAAAGAAAAACCATCATTCAAATCTAATATAAGTGGTTTCAAACCCTAACTTAGCTCCTATTAAAAGTTATAGTCCATACAAAATTTGCAAGGTCGAAATGGTGACATAGAAATTCGTCAAAAATCTTGGATGTGGGAAATATCCCTAAGAGCCATTTTCCAAAATATTAGAACCATTCTACCTCATATGAAAATAATATAAATATACTACGATCCTTCGATACATAGAATATTAGTCGTCACACTATAACAAATAAATAATAGAAAGAAAAACACATTTATCACGAACGAGGACTGATTACATAGTTAATTAATTTACAATAAATTACAGAATTGCTCTTTAGGCATACCCTTAATTCTATCAATCTCTCAATTTTAGTTGGGGCTAATTATGGAATCTCAATCCCATCTCTTTAATCGGCTTCTCAAGAATCCATCAAGCTGGACCCTTAGTGAATGGATCTGCCATGTTGTCCTTGATATCTACCCTTTGTATCACAACCTCTTTCTTCTCAATGAATTCTCTAATGAGGTGGATCTTTCAAAGAATATGTCATGACTTCTTATGTGCTCTTAGCTTTGGGATCCTTTGCAATTTCTATCACCGCATCATAAAACAATGTCATTGGATTCTAGGTGTCAAGAATCACTTTGAGCTCACTGAAAAACTTATGCATCTAGACTACCTCTTTAGCTGCTTCATTTAGGGCGATATACGCAGCCTCTATTAACAAACCAACCACTGTTTCTTGTTTGGAAATTTTCCAACCGATGACTCTGCCATTAAGTGTAAAGACATAACCAGACACAAACTAATTATCATCAATATTACTCAGAAAGCTCGAATCCATATAACCCTTCATAAGGAAGTCTCCATTCCTATAAATGATAAACAAGTCGTGAGTATTACTTAAACACTCCAGTTTACAAATTTATGGTCGTTCAATATTTTTTTCTAGAATTAGACTGGTATCAACTTACGCATTTTAATGCATATGCCACATCCGTTCACGTATATAATATGCTGGTTTAGCGGATGATGGATCTTAAGGCTAACTTAACATTAAAGGAGAGTGAATAGTATTTTTGTAATTTTTGTGAATCCTTTTGAACTCTTTTAAGATTATAGTTTAAACAATTCAATTTGACAATCATATATTCAAACAAAGATAAATATAATCTTGTAATAGTAAAAAGGAAAGAACACACCAGGATTTTATACTAGTTCGGAGTTATCCTACATCCAGTCTTGTATAATTCTTTGTACAGATTTCTTTTCAAATAGCAAAGCAAATACAATCTCGATTTCAAGGTAACGAAACACACTCTCCAGGATTTTCGACATCTGGGTAGATTTACTTGATTTACACAGGCTACAAGCATACCCACTAGATTTTCGAGGTACTAAGCACACCCAATTGATTTACATAGGCTACAGTTACACTAAAAGTATAATAGTACGACTTGATAGAGTTTTATAAATTCAAATTATTGAGCTTGATTTCAAATGATCCTATAACCTCTTGAATAACACTTTAATCTTGTTTGAGTGAGAGAGATAAGAGAAATCAAAGAGTAATCAATAGAAAATCAAATCAATGGAGCATAAATTTGATTCTGATTGAATTTGGGAGTATTTTGAATAGATTCCCCTTTAGAATTCAAAAGAGTAAAAATGGAGAGAAAATATGAGAAAGTAGTTAACTAAAATTTATTGGTTTAACCCCTATTTACAGAGAGATAACCCATTCTCAAAGAGATATGATGAAAAGACACTTCCATTTAGAATTTTGAAAATTACGGTCGCTACGTCGACATATAGGAATTGACTACATTGACATATCTTTCAAAAAACTGAAAAATACTTTATAAAAATTATTTTTAGAATATCAAGGTTTGTGAAATATTTTGACTTTGTAAAATCATTTAACATAGTTTATACATATTTAAATCATATCAAAACTTAAGTAAAATTTATTGGAATATATTTAAGTATATAAAGGATGAATTTCTTTTGAAAATAATAAATATAAAGTAAGAGTGAATATATTCGAAACTAATAACAATTATTATAATAAGCTTGTAAATATTTAGAAATCTAAAACTATAACAAAGTATAATATTCAAAAATTACTTAAAAACTTAAAATATAATAAAATCAAAAGATAGAAATAATTTGAGGCTATTTTAAAAACAAAAATTCCCTTTTAAACCATTTTAAAGATATTTGAAAATTGTTTGAAAAAGAAATAGAGAGAGGTCAAAGAACTTCTATCAGAGTTTTAACAAAATCTAAGACTTTATAACTTATCTGGCATTGAGTTTTAACAAAAATTCTATGACGCTATAACTTATCTGGCATATCTTGAGTTTCTCAATACTAATGAGTCTTCAATCTCTAACTCTTGGATCTCTATATCTGCCACTTGAATCTTCGCTTGATATTATACAGTCTTCATAATTAATACCCTTCTAATGTCCTTCACTATATACTAATATAACTTGATAAAAATATTAGTATCTATATTTTATATAATGTCATATGGTTGTTATCATCAAAACCAATACCTAATGTACTAACAATCTCCCCCGTTTTGATGATGACAACCATGTATATAAAATATGGTATAACCCCCTTTGAATTACAAAACTCTTAGCTTCCCTTGAGTTACAAAATCCCTCAATCCATGCCTACATTTCTAGATTTTATACATATTTCTCCCCCTTTGCCATCAACAAAAATCTAACTAAAAACTCTCCCTAACTAAGGTGCTATAATACTGGGATATAGATTTAAGTAGAATAAATAATAGTAATGTAAAAGTGATAAGAATAATAAGTGATAATGATGATAAGCGATGACATAAATAACTTGTGTTTAATCTCACTAATCAAAGTAAATCCAACATACTAATCATAAATCAAACAAAGCCAAGCTAATCAATCCACATGTATCAATTTAATCCACATAAATCCAAATTGTAATAATATATTATTATATAATTTTATTATAAATCCAAAACTATTTAACTAGATGTTCCGAGGAACTTCAACCAAACCATCAGCGCTGAAAGATTGGATATGCTTTGATGACATTCCAAGCTTTATTATCTTTGTTGATGGCACACTCTAGACTGTTGGTTCATTCTTCTTTGGTAAAGGAAGAGATCATCAATCGAATAGAGTCAAAATACTTCTCTTGCTCTTTAATCATCTGTGTTTGGCTTACTTCTAAGTGTCTTTGATTTCTAAGAATAAGGATATTCTTAAATGATTCAAGTGTTTGTTCAAAATTTTCGTAAAGTTTTTTATTTTGGGGAAGCCACCATCTGAAAGATAATTTTATATATGAAAGAGAGTGAAGATGAAAATAATGGTTTTCTTGAGTTAATAGGTATATATAGAGGTAAGAAGTCATTTGAAATTACTTCCATGATGAACAGCTGGGCAAACAAACATCTAACACAAGCTAGCAGACTTGCGTTAATCAAATCAGTAATCTTTTCAATGATGGTGCATTGGGTCAGGGCTTTCATTCCTCCCACCAAGCATCTGAAGATGGTCAGAAGTGCAATGCTGAGATTTTTTTTGGACTGGCATAATACATTCTAGGAAAGTAGTCCCATGCTCTTTTGCTAAATTTGAGATACCTAAAAATAAGGGAGGACTTGGTATTTATAATATGGATAAATGGAACAAAGCAGTTTTCATTTTTCACTTTAATTCCCTGCTTTGTGATCATGATAGTATTTGGGTTGAATAGATAAAAAGAGATAATATTGGCTCAAAGGAATTCTGGACAATGGATGTTCCTCAAAACTGTAGCTGGGATTGGAGAAAGATCTTGGACTTTAGAAGCATACTTATCCCATTTCTAAGATATTCCCTCTCCCATTCCAGTGTTAAGAGATTCTGGAACGATCCTTGGATAGGCAATGGTCTTATTTTATGTAAAAAAATGGCATCCCATCTTATACTCCAATCTGGTGTTGGTAGGAGTGCTTTAGCCTTGATCATATTGCTAACGGAAGTCTTCTTTTGCCTTATACAAGCAACTAGGAAATGAGGGCTTTATGGAATAGTTTGTGTGGCAAAATGTACCCTCCTATAGCAACAGACACTCTCCTATGGAATGGTAGGCCTCATACAATTTTTCGGTTTATGACCTCCTCACAAACAACAGTAGCTTACCAAAATTTGTATGGCACAAAGTGATATGGAGTAGTAACTCTCCTAGAAAGGACAACCTTATGATGTGGAAGGTCATTATGAATGCCCTAATGACAAAGGACAAGATGATCAGTTATGGCATGAATGTTGACCCTTTATATGCAATTTGTAATTTGCAAGTTGAAAGTATCCGGCATCTTTATTACGAATGTTCTGAACCGCTGATATTGTGCAGAAAATTACTGGCCAAGGTTGGCTGGTATCATGTTCCAGAGTGTCTACGATTGAGTGGGACATGATTAGCAAGGCAACAAAGTGGAAAAATAAAGACAATTCCGTCTTGTTTTTCATCATCAAGAAATACTTGAAGCTTGTGTAAGAGAAAAGGAATATAAGATGTTTCGAAAATAAGAAAGGGAGTCAAGTTGTATTATGGTCAAGTCTAAAGCATGCCATTGAGCAAGGGATGGGGACAAGCAAACATGCTTTCATAACTCTACATATGGATAACTAGTTCTAGTCCCATTTTGTGTTGCTTATTTGTGTCTCTTACTTTTTTTGTTCTGTTGCCTTATTGTGTCTCTTTTGTTATAGTCCCTGTGATCCTTTTTTCCTTGGTTATGAGCTTGTTCATAACTAGTTTTCTCCTTTTTGTTTTCTATGAATAAATTAGGTAATGGTCCAGTCAACCTCGCTTGCTTCGCAAAAAAAAGTCATTTGAAATGAATTAGTGTTTGGTGGTTATTTAAAAAAAAACTGGTCGTTATATGTTGACATATGCACTATATTTTTCAAAACTACTTTATTTTTCAATTCTATTATATTTGACCTATACTATTATATTTGTATTACTTTCCAGAGATAATTGACAATGCATAACAGCAAGAAATAGAATTTCATTGATAATAAGGATGTGAAAAGGAATTAAGAAAGATACATGAGATCCAAAATAAATTTGAAACTAGAAAATTCAAATACAAAGATAGCTTAAACAAACAACTAGAAAGATGTGGATGAAGATGAAGAAGAACCACCAAGCTTGCGGATGATCTTTCCAAAGAATTTATCAATTTTGTTGGAAGTTGAGGTAAATCTCTTTGGAAATGATTTCTTAAGCTTTCTTTGCTTGTGAATGATCTTCTCTTGATTTTTGAGAAGATCGTTGTTGGATGGATTAGGTGGCATGTTGATACTTTCCAAGGAAGTATCCTCCTTCTTTTCTTGTTCTTCCTCCTCGACTTCCATTTTCTCACCTTCCTCTTTCTATTACTATACCTCCTCTTCACTCATATCTTGCTCTTCTTTTCAAGCCAACCTTTATTCCTTTTCCGCAAGCGTTTCATAAGGCTCGAAAAAGGATGAAATATGCATAAGTGAAATGTTGGCCTTGTCAAATATTTTTTGAGTAATTGTTTCCTCTCCTTTAATGTCAACAGCATAATAATTGAAAACTCGAGTAAGATACATATCATGAAATAGTGTGTTTTCATATTGAAAGATTTTTTAGGAAAAAGTTTATCCAAATGAATTAAGACCAACTTATGTCCCGTAAATGGTGAAAAGAGCTTTGAAAACTTTTTGTATTGGGTTATTATAATTTCCCATTCTAGAAGTGATACTTTGTTGCAAAAAAGGCTTAAAATTATTGCTTTTGGACGTAAGTTTTTGTTTATAAATTCAAAATATCATTACTTTAGAAAATGTCATGAATCACTTCGTGATTTTGAAGATAATTTGAAAATTTGAAATTCTATTCCACTAGATTTGCATCCAAGAATGTGACCTAAAAGTTCACAATTTAAAACAATTTGTGTCCCCTTGACACTACTCCAAACTTCTCCTTCTCTTTCATCATAAAACTTTTCTTTTAAATTTGCATAAAACATCTTCACCAATATTTGATAACAAACGTAATCATTTTGAGAAGCATCGATTGAACCAAAAATTTCATTTTGCAAAAAAAGATTAAAAAGATCATATGTAGGAAAATCTTCAAAATAGCAAATCTTTCAGGAATGACTTTTCCAAAAGATATAAACTCAATATAGGCTTGCATGGTTTCTTGATCATCAAAAAGATATTCTATTATTTTCTTAGAAGCCTCATTGTTGCCTTAGGATTGCTTGAGGATGCCACTGAAGAGTAATTTGAAGAGATAAGAGAGTTTATAATTTTTGAATTTGAGAATGAAAGTGAAAAATGAATGGATGGAGATAGAGTAATCAAAGGACATGTTCTCTAATCAAGAGATATCTTTTCAGAACATAGGAGTTAGTGAAAAGGTGGTGAAAAATTCAAATTTTGAAATTGAAATTGAAATTCAAAAGCTGTCGACATATGTCGGTAAGCCAAAATTTTGAAAAGTAGAAATTCAATAAATAATTGCTATTTATGTACACTTATGATTATTATTTAATGTATACCTAAATAATTTAAAATATATTTTATATTATTTTTGTTTAATATTTTATTAAATATATATGCATATATATAATATTTAAATATATGCATACATTATTCAATCAATATTATTATTAATCTATAGATTATACCAAGCAATCAAAACCAATCAATAAAAAAAATTCAAAAGAATTTAACTGCGTATCTATTTTAGTATGCTTATCCAGACTTCTCATTAAATGTCATTGTGAAGCACATATTAGCATTTTCTGTATATGGTTGCTATAACTTAAGGAAGTATCTGAATCGTTTAGTGTTGCAGCATAGGCCCTTCTCCTTTTCTAGATGAATCAATATTTGATGTCTTTTTTAGTTTCTCAGGATGTGGATAGTCTCTTTTCATATGGCTAGGTTCATCATAATTAAAGCATCTAGTGCCATTTCTACTACTATTTCTACTTGGATTTTTATTATCATATCTCTTGATATTATTCATCTTTCTTTACTTTAGTAATTTTCGAAAATATCTTGTCATAAAAGCAATTTCCTCATCATCATCGCTGTTTGAACCAGATCATCTGTTGTGGCATTGAAAGTGATGGATTTCTTCACTATTGCCTTGCTTTCTCTCCTGCTACATTTGTGCCTCAAATGACATTAAATTGCCAATTAACTCTTCAATTTTTGGACTGCTAATGTCATTAGCCTCTTCTCTCACAGGAGGCTTTTGGTCCTATTTAAGAGTGAGTGAATTTAAGATTTTTCTTACTTGATCCTCTTTAGAAAAACTTTTGCCAGGTGTAATAGTGAGTGAAATATATCTTGAAATCTACTACCGATATCAGAAATTGACTCATTTGGACTCATTTTAAATAATTGAAACTGGGTTGTTAACATAGAAATTTTGATCTGTTTCACTTTACTAATGCCCTCCTGTGTAACCTACAATATTGTCCATATTTAAAATGCAGACTGATAGATATATACTCAATTAAATTCATTTCCATCTAATGAACAAAATAAAATATTCATGGCTTTAGAGCTACTTCGTGCAACTGCCTTTTAATTAGCAGTCCAAATTGAAAAAACAGTCTCGAGCTCAGTGTACTCATTTTGCGTGATGTTCTAAATATCTAAACCAGTTGATCGTATATATATTTTCATTCTACACGACCAATACGTGTAATTACTACCATTAAAAAGTAGGGGTCTAGTAGTAGATTATCCTTCTACAAATGAATTACTGACAAATGGATTAATAGTGTTGTTATCCATCAAAACTTTTCAAATATCAAAATTATGAATATGTCGAAAACCAATGCTCTGGTACCAAATGTTGGTTTAGCGGAGATGGATCTTTCCAATTTAACACTAGAGGTGGAGGGGTGAATAGTGTTTTATAATTTATGTGAATCATTTTGCATTCTTTTAACATTATAGTTTAAACAATGCAATTAACAATCACAGATTCAAACACGGATAAATATAAATGTAGTAAAAGTAAAATGTAAAGTACACATCAGAATTTTATACTGGTTCAGAGTTACCCTACATCCAATCCTGTACAATTCCTTGTATAATTTTTTTAAATAGAAAATTAAATACAATCTCGATTTCAAGGAAATGAGACACCCTCCAAACTTTCCGACCTCTGAGTCGAGTCACTTGATTTACATGGGCCACAAGCACATCATTAGATTTTCGGACTACTAAGCACACCCAATTGATTTATAGGGTTACAATCACACCCATAAGTATAACAATATGGTTTGAATAGAGTTTAACAGACTCAGATTGTTGATCTTGATTACAAATGATCCAATAAGCTCTTGGATAGAACTTTAATCTTGTTTGAGTGAGAGATGAGAGAAATCAGATAGTAATCAATAGTGAATCAAATCAATGGAGTTTGAATTTGATTCTGATTGAATTTGAGAATATTTTAAGTCGATTTTATTTTAAAATTCAAGAGATTAAGAGAGGAGAGAAAATATAACAAAGTAGATAACTAAAATTCGTTGGTTTAACCAATATTTATAGAGAAACAACGGTCATGTCCATTCGCGAAGAGATGCGACGAAAAGACACTTCCATTTAAAATTTGGATTTTGAAAATTATGATCACTATGTCACCATATAGGAATTGGATATGTCAACATATCCTGCACAAAATTGAAAAATACTTTATAAATTTATTTTCAAAATATTAAGGTTCATGAAATTTTTGATACTTTGTAAAATCATTTAAACATATTTTAATCATGTCAAAATTTAAGAAAACTTTATAGGATTATATTTAAATATATTAATGATGAATTTCTTCTGAAAATAATAAATATAAAGTAAAAGCGAATATATTTTACATTAATAACAATTATTATAATAATTTCATAAATGTTTAGAAATCTAAAGTTATTACAAAGTATAACATTTAAAAAATACTTAAAATACAATAAAATCAAAAGAAAGAAATAATTTGAAGGCTATTTTGAAATATTATTTTAAATACAAAAATTATTTTTTAACCATTTTTAAGTATTTGAAAATTATTTGAAAAAGAGAAAGAGAGAGAGAGAGAGAGAAGAGAGATCAATGAAGTGTTATCGGGGTTTTAACAAAAATTCTAAGACTCTATAACATATCTGGGATATCTTGAGTTCTTCAATACTCTTGAATCTCCAATCTCTAACTATTGAATATCTATAACTGCCTCTTGATCGCTTGATAATGTATATTATTCTTAATTAGTACATGTCTAATATCTTGTACTATATACTAATATAACTTGATAAAAATAGTAGTATCCGTATTTTATATAATGTCATATGGTTGTTGTAACGACCCAGTATTTTCAACCATTCGCATCCGCGCATGTCGGACTTGAATTGTTCAAAATACTGTGTTGTAGAATAAATTTGGCAAAACTCAGAATATACAATAAATAAATCACAGAATCACATACACAGATATCAGAATCTCGCAGCGGAAATTAAAATTTTAGTGGTTCATGAAGCCACTGATACAACTTTACAGAACAGAACTTACATTGTCTATAATCCTCAATACAAATTTTAAACATAAATAGGGATAGAGTCTTCAAAAGTCTTGAATTCCAGAAAAGATAAAGGCTGAAACAACTTCCAGCAGCACGAATGATCTACTGAGTGTCCTAGCTACGGAGAAGAAACTGATGCTGCAACTCAGGCTGACCCGAGCGTACAATAAAACAAAACACTCGAGTCAGGACATACATACTTATATAATGTAAGCTAAATCAAGTGTACTGTAATATATAGCAAGTAACTCAAAGGATGCCTGGGACCGCCCACCCTCTAAGGATCCGTTAAACTATTTACTATGTAGTATATTGCGCTATTATAATAGTGTCTATTTATAAAGTAAACATACTTATTTCTTAGCATTAAGGGGTTACCCATATAGCCCTTAACACGTAATAGTCCCAGTAGTCCATCCAATATCATAGCTCCTCCTACTCGGGAAGCAACTAGAGGATACCACACGGGCTACGGGAGAAAACCAAACTCGTACAAGGCTCGATATGGTAGGTGACACGGCACAACTAGGCAATGCCAGGGTAGATATACCAATTGCTATCCGGACCGGTGGTAACGCGAAGCCGCAGCAACCGCCCACCTCGAACAACACTCCCAAATCAAAGGTGCACCCAAACAATCACAAGAGTAATAGAATGGTATACGAAGAAGTGCGTTCGATCAGAGGAGCTACCTCATTAATCCGAGAATCGCTCCTGTTTTAGCCACCTTAAGCCAACTCACGGGAGTCGGGTCCACGTATATACCTTTCAAGAAACCGTCACCACCAACCTACTTCATTCTAGAATCTCCACCGCGTACACGGTTAGTCAAAGTGGTTTTCGGTATCGACAGAGAGTATGTCCATATCCGATCCCGGTCTCTTTGCCAACCCATCGTTATTATAACCCGTGGCCATTTAAAAACAGTTTATACTTTAAACCAGAATAATCGTTTCTATTTCAAAACTATAGATACGATATCATTTTAAAACCCAAAACAATAGGATATCGTTATATTCAAATATAATTCTTTCCAAAACCATACTATTTATAATATCTGGAGACCAAATATTTGAATTATATCTTCAAAGGATAATGTTTTGGAAACTTTACTTAAATCCATAACTCCCAAACACAATGGTTTGGACATTCAACGGTATATATATAAATGGGTTAACTTTATGGTTACTTTGTAAAGAAGATAATTTACATAGCTTCACAAATATATTTCTTTATTTAAAGTTTAACCATAATTTAAATATCCCTTTATGTTCCCAAAACCATTTCAATTTTTATATATATCCAATTGGAGTATTTACTATTCAAAACTTAGTTTGGGTTTTATTCTTTCACAAATCAATGTTTTATATTTTTAGTCTTGAATATTCCCATAATTTCCATAAATAAAACTCCAAATTTTAACCATTAAATTTTTCCCAAAATTTACTTAATACCAGAATATTTATCTTTAATTTATTTAGGAAAATACAGTTATAAATATTATGTCTTAAGTTTTTCCAAAACTTAAGGTAAAATAAAATTTATCAAATTCCATAAATTTTAGAGCAATCAAATTCTAGATTCCATAGCACTTAGGAAATGCTACCTAAAGTTATGGGTAAAACTAGTCCAATTTCAAAAGACAGCATTTAAATGCTTTAGTAGATTGTTTAACTTAATAAATATTTCCAAATATAACTTATATATATATTTCTTAACTGAAATCTTATCCTTTCAGAAATCCAGAATTTCCAAAATAAGTTATATTCCAAAATTTTATTCAAATATTTATTTATTTATTTATTAACATTTATAACTCATTCAAAATCAATATAAAATCCTTTAAAGATATTAAATCAAATATTTAACTTCCAAAATAATTTTAAATATTTCAGAAAATATTATAAGGACCACGGGCCTGTATATAGTTTTCTAGCCTAGGTCAAGTGATACGGATTTATATCATTTCAATCCGAAATTTACAAATATCCCGGGTTCTATCATTTCAAACCCGCAATCCCAAGTTTAACAGTTTATCAGATAACAGCATAATTTAACAATAAAAATCATTTAGGCCTATCATTTCAGCCCACAACAATCTAAATTTAACAGGGAACTTGCAGTGTGATTTAAGCAGTAAATAAACAATAACATAATATAACTGCAGATATAATACAACAGATAAATAACTGATAAGGTGTCAATTTAAATGGGGTTTATCATTCTATATTACACTGTAGACAGATAATAGTGAAATTCATTTTTTTCACTTGTGATAATTTACAAAATATAAATACGTATGTCTGGTGAGAAATACTCACCTGGAAGCTGCAGAAAATTTGAATTCAAAACGGCTATACACCGGTAAAGAACGACAGAAGATAACGATCGAATTTCTTCTGATGTCGCCTAGATTCAAATCTAGAACAAGATTCAAAATATCGAATACGCGACTTTAGAATTTATGGTCAAAGAAAAATTAGAATAGAACGAGAATTTTGTTGACTTGCTCGACCACTCCACCGTGTAATATGACCAAAATATACCCTAAAACGTGAACCGGGCTAACTCTAAATTTTACGACAAAATTTCCTAAAGTCGGACCAGAAAATATGGGGAAGTCTCTCTACTATATGTCGTGATATGCATGTGCACACGTGCACACTTCTATATCATATTTGCCCATGCACCCGCCAACGTTACAACAATATTTCATATTTCATACATAATTTTTCTTTCTTTCTTTTTTTTCGTTTTTTTTTTTTTCTTTTGTGAACTTGTCTCTGCATCTTACCCAACACTTTGCTACTGCTCTCCCCTTTTCTACTATAAGGCTTCCCAGCTTTACACACTGTATAGACAACTCACGTAACCATCCTCAATTACCCCGAGTCGTACACCAAGTTTCTTCGAGCCAAACACGAAATTTCTTCGAGAATAATATACAGCTGCTTCGAGCCAAAATGCAACACTTCGAGTAAACTCACCAACTCTCTTTATTCAACTGATGCTTCACAACTTCTTCTTTCCCAGGCTTGACTCACTGATACGCACGTGCACGCAGTGACACACGGTCCTTATGCACATTCCTCTGTTGCCACTCCACTGTGTTATCACTATGACACATGCACGCATTTTTCTTATTATATTTTTCACCATTTTGTTTTAAGATATTCCAGGCTTCATAATAATGGACAACTCACGCAAAACCCATGCCAACCACTATCTTATTCCATTCTAAAGTCTGTTACTTAAATTATATGACTCAGATTCCATCTCCTATTTCAGCTTTCTCAGTTCCAACTAAAAAAAAAAATCCATCCCTATATACACTTTAATTTTTCCCACTATTGCTTTTCAATTCCTCCAGTATAGCATCAGACCCCACTGTAACCACTACCTTCCTCCTACTCCTATTTAGGCATCAAGCACACTCCACCCAGATAAATCTACACCAGCCTCATCCTTCTCAATATGCACAGATACATTATGTTGCCACCTAGCCTCCTCTAAAATATCACAGACGTGACCATGTGCACTATGCAAATTTTTTTTTTTTTTTTGTATACTAAAACTTCTCTGTTGCCAAATTTAACTCCAACTTAGATTCACTTCTTGAATTCAGTTTCAATCTTAAGTTTAAACTTAGTTTTAAACATTGCTTTACAATTTAATTCTTCTTAAATTTAAAACTTCCCAAATTTAAAACTGTAACAGGCAACCCATGCTTATCCTTCAACTACACCGGGTCACCACACATAACTTCGAGAAAAACGTGTACTTGTGATACAAAGATATGCACAGCCTATGAATTTATAAATGCAGACTAGCACTCACCTAAGTTTTTTCTTAATTCACTCATATATGCCTATATTTTTTTTTTCTTCCTTATTAAACAGGCTCTGTAACCCATTCCTCTACACATGCAAAAGAGAGACACTCACGCAACTATGTTTCCAGCATTCCAGATCAAACAGAACCCATACTTCTCATCGAGTCCAACCCCACTGCCACTAGACTACACCATAACTACACAACAGTTCCCCAAAAACCCTGTCAGATCAGTTCAAATATATGCAGACTGCTTTCAAAACATACATGCTCCCCTGTGCTACCAAGTAATAGGGCTCTGTCCTTTAAAGCAACTACTCATAATTCTCTCCATCATCAACAACTGCACTGATGCTTATGTGCACAGTGCTCTGACATGTGCACAACCTATAACTAAGTCTTACTTTTTCCAAATTCATATGCCTATATGTCCCTACATGACACAGTCTGATGGGTGGGTAGCCGAGCAAGACAACTGTGAAAAGAAAAAGAGAACCGGAAAGAGAGAAAAAAACATTTACCTGATGAGCTCGAACGAGAAAAATGGGATGCCATCAGAGATATTTAGATGCAAAGCAAGGAATGGTGGGCATATATATAAGGACAGTATGCAAATCTAAGGGGAGATAGATAACGTATCAGTTTTTCTTTGTCATAGATTTGTGAAATATGAATATGTGATTTACCCATCAGTTCCAAAGAAATAAAGATTTCTAACTTTGCACTTAAATGTTTTAAACTGCTGCACGATCAAAGGAAGAGAGAGCTATCAGTTTTTCTATTATGTGAATCTTCAAATGGGCGTGCTTAAAGGCAGGTATAAAGAGAAGGCCGAGAGGTTTTATTCTTGTTGAAAGATTGATGATAAATATGCGTCAGTTTTATTCATGCGTTGATTAGGGAAAGAAAAGCAATGGTTAAAGCACCAGTTACAAGGTTATGAATATGTTATCTCGCGTGATATAAGATTTAGGCAGAGGGTTTACGTGATCAGAGGATTTTGGTTTGGTTTGAAATGAATGAAAGTTAAATTTAGTGGATGGGAAACGAAGTGTTGAAAAAAAAAAACTGATGGTAACCGTTGTGGCAGATAGGTTTTAGACAAAGGAACAGAAGTGGGAATGCAAGAAGAACATGCACGTTACTCCTTCATCAAAGCTTGCGTGATTAGATCAAATGAGACGTTATACGTGTGTGATGATTTATTTCTAGTTAATAAATTTGATTTTTAGTTTGATAACAATAAATGAAATGGTAAATATTTATGCAAAGCTTAAGAAAAGAAACGTATACAATATATGTAAAGTCACAACTGTCAGTTAAAACAAGGTAACGTTTGCTTTTAAAACCCCTGACTGATATTTTTCTTCAAAAAGGTTTGAAAATATGATTTTTACACTACGTTAAACAGACGCAGTCTAAAACATCAAAAATTTTCTTAAAAATAACATTTTAAAACACACGTTTTATTACGTCACTTATACCCTATAATTGACGCGTCTTTTAAACGCGAAATTTAACAGTTCAAACATAGCTCAAATTTTTCACAGTTATCATTTGATTTTATTGACATATAAAATTTTATAAAATATATCTCTAAATTAAATAATTAAACTATATTGGTAAACACAATTTATATAAAATAAAATTCAAAATTCTAAATAATTAAAAGAAATAAATAGTTATAAAACTAGGGTTGTTACACTCTCCCCCACTTAAGAACTTTTCATCCTCGAAAAGGAACGAAAGAAAAAGAATCAAAGGAAGATGAACAAGATAAACAAGAATCTCAACGAATAGTTCCGGATTTGAAGCACGAAGAAGATCCTCTAGAATCGATTTGACCGTCAGTCTATGGATGATAAGCGGTGCTCAGGTCCCGATGAGTAACAAGGATTTTCAAAGATTATAGAAAGATTTCTGAATAGACTGGTATAAGCAATAGCCTCCCCAATCTGTAGCAGATAGGGAAACCAAGGACATTTAAAGATAGTTTGAAAACAAAATAAGATAATAAATTTGAAATCATAATGCCTTTGAAATCATAATACCTTGAAAGTCATTAAAATTTATAGATATTATCATTTGGAAATCATACTACAAAAATCATAATACTTTTAAATAATCTTTATTTATACCCTTTAAATTCCATGCCAAGTAATATTCATTTCAAAGTTGAGATATTCCTAGGTTCATTTATTCAATTATAAAATTTTCAAACATTTTATTTGAGAAACAGCAACACTTATAATATGCTACCGTAGGTATAATAGTATTTCCAATTAGTAACAAAATAACCTAACCCTTTATTTGAAACACCTATTTTATAAATAAGATACTCCTTCAATAAGTTACACTCGAAATTTCCATTTGAAAACCAAATTCTCAATTATCAATTTCTTTACATATTTATACATTTAGACATAAACTAAATTATGATTTTAAGATAAATAATCCTTACTACCAAAAATATCCCTTCAAATATTTTTATTTCTTATTCAGAGATACATTGTTTATCACATAACCTATTCATTTCAGGAAATAACCTTTATTAAAATTTCTTGGTTAGATTTAAGGTTCCTTATTTACCTCTATTAATCTTTTATAATTAAAATTTAAGTGTATAACATTTATTATAACCACTCAAATTTTATTTATAAAATCCTTTTATATTGTATATTATCCAATTGCATTGTTAACTTTTGAAAATCAAGGTAAGTTATTTTGAAATGAAATTGAGTATTATACAACTAAAACTTTCAAATTCAATTATCTCCAGTTGGAAATTTTTATTCAAAATTTTATTTTCTCCTCAAGATAAACTTTAAAATTTTATTTCCGATTCCCTCCAAACCATTTAGAGATAACTAAATATATGTACATAATGTGTCAAAACTATTTTATAAATTAAGTCATATTTTAGAAATTCAAATCAAATAAAATCTCAAGGTAATACTGTAGCCAGACTACAGAATGGTCTTTCACTTCGAAACTCGAAAATGAATGTCGATGATGCTGCATTCATCACCGAAATTATTTTCCAGCGACAAAGAGAAGAGCACTAAATTTTAAAATTCTTTGGGAACAATTTCTATACAAATACTTTAAATTTTCTTTTAAAAATTTTAAACCCAAGGTTTGGAACCATCGGAAATTGAATTCTCAAATTCTTGTTTTAGATTTCATTTCTGTTTCCAAATTATTTTATAACCATTGTTTATATTCAATTATTTATATTAGACAAAACACATGGCTTACAAACCATAAATAAAATCAAAACTATTACCTCTTGACAACTAGTTAAAATTTCTGAAAATTATACTTATATATATTAGGTTTTCTTTCAAATATAAGAATAAATTCCCAAAACAAGGATAGGAATTCAAATTTGATGAACTCAAATCAAAGGGATTCAAGATAGTTGAAATCAGAAGATCCGATGATTAAATAACAGAATAAGGAACTGGGTAAGTCTATATAAATCGCGGACAACCTTGATCTGGTCAACCGTGACTTAAAGAGTCGGATCGATGTGATTGGGTTAAATCTATATTTGATCTGAAGAGATAGAGTTCGGAATAACCAAAGATACTAGCATATAAATCGAGGATATAAATCTCTGGTGAATCAATGCTAATGGTAAAGGAGTTTCACCCTTTAATTAGAATAATGGCGAGACTGCCAATTCACTATAAAGATCATCCGAGGTGGAGTTATGGGATACTCCAGAATCTAAAGAAGATGAAAAGTGAGGGACACGAATGAATGTTTGGAACCGTAGGGAATGTTCCAAAATTCGAAAAGAAGAGATTCAAGCTCAAATGAAGGTGATTCTATAATTCAAATTTACCATACATTCTAAGTTTTGCCTAGAGCCAAAGCTCTGATACCAAGTGTAACGACCCAGTATTTTCAACCATTCGCATCCGCGCATGTCGGACTTGAATTGTTCAAAATACTGTGTTGTAGAATAAATTTGGCAAAACTCAGAATATACAATAAATAAATCACAGAATCACATACACAGATATCAGAATCTCGCAGCGGAAATTAAAAATTTAGTGGTTCATGAAGCCACTGATACAACTTTACAGAACAGAACTTACATTGTCTATAATCCTCAATACAAATTTTAAACATAAATAGGGATAGAGTCTTCAAAAGTCTTGAATTCCAGAAAAGATAAAGGCTGAAACAACTTCCAGCAGCACGAATGATCTACTGAGTGTCCTAGCTACGGAGAAGAAACTGATGCTGCAACTCAGGCTGACCCGAGCGTACAATAAAACAAAACACTCGAGTCAGGACATACATACTTATATAATGTAAGCTAAATCAAGTGTACTGTAATATATAGCAAGTAACTCAAAGGATGCCTGGGACCGCCCACCCTCTAAGGATCCGTTAAACTATTTACTATGTAGTATATTGCGCTATTATAATAGTGTCTATTTATAAAGTAAACATACTTATTTCTTAGCATTAAGGGGTTACCCATATAGCCCTTAACACGTAATAGTCCCAGTAGTCCATCCAATATCATAGCTCCTCCTACTCGGGAAGCAACTAGAGGATACCACACGGGCTACGGGAGAAAACCAAACTCGTACAAGGCTCGATATGGTAGGTGACACGGCACAACTAGGCAATGCCAGGGTAGATATACCAATTGCTATCCGGACCGGTGGTAACGCGAAGCCGCAGCAACCGCCCACCTCGAACAACACTCCCAAATCAAAGGTGCACCCAAACAATCACAAGAGTAATAGAATGGTATACGAAGAAGTGCGTTCGATCAGAGGAGCTACCTCATTAATCCGAGAATCGCTCCTGTTTTAGCCACCTTAAGCCAACTCACGGGAGTCGGGTCCACGTATATACCTTTCAAGAAACCGTCACCACCAACCTACTTCATTCTAGAATCTCCACCGCGTACACGGTTAGTCAAAGTGGTTTTCGGTATCGACAGAGAGTATGTCCATATCCGATCCCGGTCTCTTTGCCAACCCATCGTTATTATAACCCGTGGCCATTTAAAAACAGTTTATACTTTAAACCAGAATAATCGTTTCTATTTCAAAACTATAGATACGATATCATTTTAAAACCCAAAACAATAGGATATCGTTATATTCAAATATAATTCTTTCCAAAACCATACTATTTATAATATCTGGAGACCAAATATTTGAATTATATCTTCAAAGGATAATGTTTTGGAAACTTTACTTAAATCCATAACTCCCAAACACAATGGTTTGGACATTCAACGGTATATATATAAATGGGTTAACTTTATGGTTACTTTGTAAAGAAGATAATTTACATAGCTTCACAAATATATTTCTTTATTTAAAGTTTAACCATAATTTAAATATCCCTTTATGTTCCCAAAACCATTTCAATTTTTATATATATCCAATTGGAGTATTTACTATTCAAAACTTAGTTTGGGTTTTATTCTTTCACAAATCAATGTTTTATATTTTTAGTCTTGAATATTCCCATAATTTCCATAAATAAAACTCCAAATTTTAACCATTAAATTTTTCCCAAAATTTACTTAATACCAGAATATTTATCTTTAATTTATTTAGGAAAATACAGTTATAAATATTATGTCTTAAGTTTTTCCAAAACTTAAGGTAAAATAAAATTTATCAAATTCCATAAATTTTAGAGCAATCAAATTCTAGATTCCATAGCACTTAGGAAATGCTACCTAAAGTTATGGGTAAAACTAGTCCAATTTCAAAAGACAGCATTTAAATGCTTTAGTAGATTGTTTAACTTAATAAATATTTCCAAATATAACTTATATATATATTTCTTAACTGAAATCTTATCCTTTCAAAAATCCAGAATTTCCAAAATAAGTTATATTCCAAAATTTTATTCAAATATTTATTTATTTATTTATTAACATTTATAACTCATTCAAAATCAATATAAAATCCTTTAAAGATATTAAATCAAATATTTAACTTCCAAAATAATTTTAAATATTTCAGAAAATATTATAAGGACCACGGGCCTGTATATAGTTTTCTAGCCTAGGTCAAGTGATACGGATTTATATCATTTCAATCCGAAATTTACAAATATCCCGGGTTCTATCATTTCAAACCCGCAATCCCAAGTTTAACAGTTTATCAGATAACAGCATAATTTAACAATAAAAATCATTTAGGCCTATCATTTCAGCCCACAACAATCTAAATTTAACAGGGAACTTGCAGTGTGATTTAAGCAGTAAATAAACAATAACATAATATAACTGCAGATATAATACAACAGATAAATAACTGATAAGGTGTCAATTTAAATGGGGTTTATCATTCTATATTACACTGTAGACAGATAATAGTGAAATTCATTTTTTTCACTTGTGATAATTTACAAAATATAAATACGTATGTCTGGTGAGAAATACTCACCTGGAAGCTGCAGAAAATTTGAATTCAAAACGGCTATACACCGGTAAAGAACGACAGAAGATAACGATCGAATTTCTTCTGATGTCGCCTAGATTCAAATCTAGAACAAGATTCAAAATATCGAATACGCGACTTTAGAATTTATGGTCAAAGAAAAATTAGAATAGAACGAGAATTTTGTTGACTTGCTCGACCACTCCACCGTGTAATATGACCAAAATATACCCTAAAACGTGAACCGGGCTAACTCTAAATTTTACGACAAAATTTCCTAAAGTCGGACCAGAAAATATGGGGAAGTCTCTCTACTATATGTCGTGATATGCATGTGCACACGTGCACACTTCTATATCATATTTGCCCATGCACCCGCCAACGTTACAACAATATTTCATATTTCATACATAATTTTTCTTTCTTTCTTTTTTTTCGTTTTTTTTTTTTCTTTTGTGAACTTGTCTCTGCATCTTACCCAACACTTTGCTACTGCTCTCCCCTTTTCTACTATAAGGCTTCCCAGCTTTACACACTGTATAGACAACTCACGTAACCATCCTCAATTACCCCGAGTCGTACACCAAGTTTCTTCGAGCCAAACACGAAATTTCTTCGAGAATAATATACAGCTGCTTCGAGCCAAAATGCAACACTTCGAGTAAACTCACCAACTCTCTTTATTCAACTGATGCTTCACAACTTCTTCTTTCCCAGGCTTGACTCACTGATACGCACGTGCACGCAGTGACACACGGTCCTTATGCACATTCCTCTGTTGCCACTCCACTGTGTTATCACTATGACACATGCACGCATTTTTCTTATTATATTTTTCACCATTTTGTTTTAAGATATTCCAGGCTTCATAATAATGGACAACTCACGCAAAACCCATGCCAACCACTATCTTATTCCATTCTAAAGTCTGTTACTTAAATTATATGACTCAGATTCCATCTCCTATTTCAGCTTTCTCAGTTCCAACTAAAAAAAAAAATCCATCCCTATATACACTTTAATTTTTCCCACTATTGCTTTTCAATTCCTCCAGTATAGCATCAGACCCCACTGTAACCACTACCTTCCTCCTACTCCTATTTAGGCATCAAGCACACTCCACCCAGATAAATCTACACCAGCCTCATCCTTCTCAATATGCACAGATACATTATGTTGCCACCTAGCCTCCTCTAAAATATCACAGACGTGACCATGTGCACTATGCAAATTTTTTTTTTTTTTTGTATACTAAAACTTCTCTGTTGCCAAATTTAACTCCAACTTAGATTCACTTCTTGAATTCAGTTTCAATCTTAAGTTTAAACTTAGTTTTAAACATTGCTTTACAATTTAATTCTTCTTAAATTTAAAACTTCCCAAATTTAAAACTGTAACAGGCAACCCATGCTTATCCTTCAACTACACCGGGTCACCACACATAACTTCGAGAAAAACGTGTACTTGTGATACAAAGATATGCACAGCCTATGAATTTATAAATGCAGACTAGCACTCACCTAAGTTTTTTCTTAATTCACTCATATATGCCTATATTTTTTTTTTCTTCCTTATTAAACAGGCTCTGTAACCCATTCCTCTACACATGCAAAAGAGAGACACTCACGCAACTATGTTTCCAGCATTCCAGATCAAACAGAACCCATACTTCTCATCGAGTCCAACCCCACTGCCACTAGACTACACCATAACTACACAACAGTTCCCCAAAAACCCTGTCAGATCAGTTCAAATATATGCAGACTGCTTTCAAAACATACATGCTCCCCTGTGCTACCAAGTAATAGGGCTCTGTCCTTTAAAGCAACTACTCATAATTCTCTCCATCATCAACAACTGCACTGATGCTTATGTGCACAGTGCTCTGACATGTGCACAACCTATAACTAAGTCTTACTTTTTCCAAATTCATATGCCTATATGTCCCTACATGACACAGTCTGATGGGTGGGTAGCCGAGCAAGACAACTGTGAAAAGAAAAAGAGAACTGGAAAGAGAGAAAAAAACATTTACCTGATGAGCTCGAACGAGAAAAATGGGATGCCATCAGAGATATTTAGATGCAAAGCAAGGAATGGTGGGCATATATATAAGGACAGTATGCAAATCTAAGGGGAGATAGATAACGTATCAGTTTTTCTTTGTCATAGATTTGTGAAATATGAATATGTGATTTACCCATCAGTTCCAAAGAAATAAAGATTTCTAACTTTGCACTTAAATGTTTTAAACTGCTGCACGATCAAAGGAAGAGAGAGCTATCAGTTTTTCTATTATGTGAATCTTCAAATGGGCGTGCTTAAAGGCAGGTATAAAGAGAAGGCCGAGAGGTTTTATTCTTGTTGAAAGATTGATGATAAATATGCGTCAGTTTTATTCATGCGTTGATTAGGGAAAGAAAAGCAATGGTTAAAGCACCAGTTACAAGGTTATGAATATGTTATCTCGCGTGATATAAGATTTAGGCAGAGGGTTTACGTGATCAGAGGATTTTGGTTTGGTTTGAAATGAATGAAAGTTAAATTTAGTGGATGGGAAACGAAGTGTTGAAAAAAAAAACTGATGGTAACCGTTGTGGCAGATAGGTTTTAGACAAAGGAACAGAAGTGGGAATGCAAGAAGAACATGCACGTTACTCCTTCATCAAAGCTTGCGTGATTAGATCAAATGAGACGTTATACGTGTGTGATGATTTATTTCTAGTTAATAAATTTGATTTTTAGTTTGATAACAATAAATGAAATGGTAAATATTTATGCAAAGCTTAAGAAAAGAAACGTATACAATATATGTAAAGTCACAACTGTCAGTTAAAACAAGGTAACGTTTGCTTTTAAAACCCCTGACTGATATTTTTCTTCAAAAAGGTTTGAAAATATGATTTTTACACTACGTTAAACAGACGCAGTCTAAAACATCAAAAATTTTCTTAAAAATAACATTTTAAAACACACGTTTTATTACGTCACTTATACCCTATAATTGACGCGTCTTTTAAACGCGAAATTTAACAGTTCAAACATAGCTCAAATTTTTCACAGTTATCATTTGATTTTATTGACATATAAAATTTTATAAAATATATCTCTAAATTAAATAATTAAACTATATTGGTAAACACAATTTATATAAAATAAAATTCAAAATTCTAAATAATTAAAAGAAATAAATAGTTATAAAACTAGGGTTGTTACAGTTGTTATCATCAAAACCAATGCCTAAGGTACTAACATAGTATATAGTACATTATGGATCCTATGACTGAAGCACAGAGGATCCCCTTCATATGCTCTTTCTCCTCATCGGTATGAGAAGAGTCCTTCTTAGAAAGGATGATTTCAAACTGCGTTGGAAATTTATACATTTGGAATTCTCCATACTAAACCTCTTCGGTATGGTATCTATGTATATGGATTGGTACAATCCCAACAACCTCTTAGATCTATTTCATAGGTCTTATACCAAGTATGTAGGCTACTTCTCCCAAACCTTCATGGAAAAGTTCTTGGAAAGATAAGCTTTCACAAATTACAACAATGAAATGTCATTGCCAATCAACAGAAGATCGTCGACATATAGCACTAAGAATATGGTAGTGTTGCTCTGTTCCTTTCTGTATATGCATGCTCCCTCTGTGTTTTGATAAAAACCAAACTATTTGATTATCTTATCAAAACAATTGTTCCAACATCTTGAAGCTTGTTTAAGCCCATAAATGTAATTTGACAACTTGCAAGCCTTGCCCTCACTCCCACTGATCACCAAACCTTTGGGCCATAGATGGTTTATTTGAAATCATCATTTAGAATTGTCATCTTTACATCCATTTGCCATAATTCATAGTCATAAATGCAATAATGCCTAGCATAGTCCGAGTGGACTTAAGCATGGCACAGGCAAAAAAGTGTCGTCATAATCGACACCTTGAATTTGACGAAATCCTTTCGCAACTAGCCTAGCTTTGTAAGCCTCTATTTCTCTATTTGCATTTATCGTTTTCTTGGAATTCACTTGCAGCTGATGTGTTTTATCCCTTCGGGTACAGCTGACAAAGTCCGTACTTTATTTTCAGAAATGGAATCCATCTTAAATTTGATTTCTCCAAGCTAAAGTTAGAATCTTTACCCTGTAGTGCTTATTGGAAAGATAGACGAGTGCCATCATCTAAGATGCAGTCCTCCTTCTCGCCATTCACAAGGAAATCGTAGTATCTATCCGATGCATGAGATTCCCTAATAGACCTTCTAATAAGCTGCGTGTTTTCGTATATGGACAAACTTGGTTCTCTCACTGGTTCGGCCTAAGTGTTAACTTTTTGGATCACATCCAAGTCTATAACTTTACTGTTAATTTTTTCCGATAGAAATTTATTTCCTAAAAAAAAAATGTATCGAGAAACAATAACCTTTTATTTTTTGGCATTGTAGAACATATATCTTATTGAGTTTTTGGGATATCCAATAATTTTACAAATTACCGATCTTGCCTCTAGTTTATTTAGATCAACGTTCTTAAAGTATGTTGAACAACCCACACCTTCAAATACTAAAGTTGGGGTTTATTACCATACTATATCTCATATGTTGTTTTAGGCATAGATTTAGTGGGAAACTAGTTCAACATATGTGCTGCAGTTTCTACGCATATCCCTAATAGGACAGAGGTAAGTCAGCTTACTCATAATAGAACAAACCATATCTAACAGGTTCGGTTCCTTCGCTCTATCACACCATTCTGTTATAGAGTATAGGGTGGAGATATGTGTAAGATATCCTATTATATTTGAAGTATTATTGGAATTCATGTCCAACATACTCATCTCCTTGATCAAATCGAAGAATCTTAATCTTACGAGTCGTCTGGTTATCTATTATACTTTTATATTCAACTAACTTCTCATGGACAACAGATTTGTTTTTTATAAGATACACATATCCTAGTCCTGGGAACTCATCGATTAAGGTAACAAAAATGAGAACTATTATCTTTGGTGATTATAGGCACTAGGCTTAATCCTCACTATGTACTAACCCTAAGAGTTCATTAACTCTTTCATTGCTCCTGCTAAAGGGATGAAAGGTAATTTTACCTTTGAGACACGGCTCATATGTGCCAAATGATCCAGAATCAAGTGACAGAAGAAAACCTTTGGTTTTTAATTTGTGTAATCGTTTCTCATTAATATGACATAGCCTACGATGCCAAAGATAACTATCATTTATATTGTTAGAAGAACTATTCGTAGAATACACATAATTAGTATTGATCGCATAAATTTTATTTTCAAGAGCACAATCACAGACTTTATTTCCATTCAAACTAATATTCGTAATATTATTTGTATAATGAAATATATATTCAGTTTTAAACATCTAGAAATAGAAATAATCCCACAAATAATGTCTTTTACAAAATAACAATTATTTAATACATACTACTCCACTAAGGAAATATAATCGATAATCTACTGCCATTGTATCTATGATAGATCCATTAGCAATTTGGTGCGTCATCTCCCCTTTTGCCACACGGTTCTAACGCCTAGCTCTTTTAATGAATTATATATATGAGTTCTAGATCTAGATCTAATACCCAAGACATTTTATTGATTACAAAACAATATTCAGTCATAAATATTCCTGATGGAGATGCATAACCATTATGCTTTCTTTCTATAACAATCTTTATGTAATTAGGACAGTTCCTTTTCCAGTGACCTTTCTTGTGACAGTGGTGACATTCACTCTTGTCGTCGGTGTTCTTACTTTTCTTGTTCGTCACCTACTCTTTTCCGTTTCATCAAACCTTTTAAAGATGATGCACCACCCTTTACAGCAAGCACAGCCCCGTGATGCTTAGATGCAACTTGGCTGACCTCAACACATTAAGAAACTAACTCTATGAGATTCATAATTAATTAGTCCATATTGTAATTCAGTATGAACGGTTCATACTGAGGTGTATAAGAACTAAGGATCAAATCAACTTGTAATTCATTACTTATTTGTATGTCCAATTACGAAAGCCTATCAATATAGGCCTTCATCATCAGTACGTAATCGCCCACTTTCCGTCCTTTAATCATTTTGTTATTAAATAATTTCTTCATAAGCTTGTACCTTATGGAACGTTGTTATTCACCAAAAATCGCCTTGAAACTATCAAATATTTCATGGGTTGACATGTTTTCATGCTGCCCTTATAACGACTTGTCTAACATATACAACATGAAAATTCGATCGATCTATAGGTCTAAAACCCATTTCTTAAAAGTAAGTCTTAGTTCGGGGTCCGCATTATCAACGGGTTGTTCTTTAGGTTCAATGTAATAGTCAACCAAAGACACTCGTAAGTCGACGCTATCTTAATTGCTCTTAGCTAATTAGTATAGCTAGGTTTAGTAAGCTTGTCACTTTCAGAAAACATTTTTGGAGTTGTCATTATTCTATAATTTTTAACTGGTAGACTATTAGAACAATAGCAAAGTAGATATTCTTATAATATTAATATGCTTAAACTTTATGTTTGATTCTACTATTAACCTCCCACTAGTCTTTTATGCTTAGCCAAACCCTATGTGGAAACATAGAAGTCCTTCAACTTCACTAGTAGGTGTTAAGACTCGTCCGTCTTGGAATTCTGACATTGAGTTTGCTCAACAATTCATAGCTCCACAGACGATGGATAACCTTTTATCGTTTGTATCATGTACAACTCCTAACCCATGGTATTCACTTCGGCATTTAGTTTTCCTAACAAATTGAAATGAAATTATTCGCTCATACATACCATATTGCGACAACCTAAGTATAGTATATATACCTTTAGTTTGCTCAACAAATACATATAGTTATCTTACCTCATTTATTCAATATACTAATAATACTATACATAACATCCCCAGCTTGAGTTTGATCAACAACTAAAGAGTATGCAAGTAATTTGTTAATATACATGTGTGTGTGTGTGGTAGAGGACAACATTATATTGCATAATCTTCAATATATCATATCGAGTGATATCGACTTATTGAATAATGCATTTTTTATGAAATACCCTTGTGATTCAAGTGTTGAACACATCGGGAATCACAGTATACGTACATATATTTATTTCTTAAATCTATTTAGGGTTTCTTTATGTTCAAACTTTAATTTATACATTCATGTTATATAAATTTTATTATTATATAACTTTTATACTTTAGTTTGTTTATATAATAATCTTATGCATAACCTTATATTAATAAAATCTTATTTAACTAATTTTAATTAATTAATTTTATATTATTCTAATACAACATTCATATATAAATATTCTATATTATAACCTTTATAGTATTACACATATATCGTATATATATGTATATGATTTAATTAATTAACCTTTAAATAATTTATTTAATTAATTTATTTTAATTAAATTATATTAATTTCGAATTCATTTTATATACATGCATGTATACTTATGTTATTTTAACATTTTAAAACAGTGTAACATATATCATAATATATAATACATGTATATATTTATTAATTATTTAACTTATTTAACTAATATATTTTATTAACCTTATTAATAAAATTTTAAATTTCAAAATAAATTTATAATAATTTTCAAACATCTTGAAAAAGTTTTATTATTTTATAACCTTTATAATGTAGTTATGTCTTATTTTAAATTTAATTTTTGAATTTGAAATCACATATATTTTAATTTTCAAACAATTTTGAAAATCAGCCTAAGGCCCAATTCCAATCGAGTCTTTTCTATTAAAGACAACCTTTGAGGTTTACATATCTGTTCGGGTAAGTTAGAAGTTAGGTAAGACAAAGTACTTGATTTTCAAAACCTAATCCTTCGAAACTACCTTTCTAGTGGTAGAGTTAGGGATATACTACATGGGCAATTATGTAATTTATTACATATGTCTAACTCGTTGATCAATATTATTCGAGATAAAAGGTATTTTCTTCCTATCATGTACTTGATATAATGTGATTATATTAATTAGTTAACTTAATTAAAAGTATATTTAATAGAAAAATCCACAAATGGTATATTTTGTGGTAGTAGTTACAAAGTGTTGTAACTGTGGGTAATTTATCATAACGAACAAATATACCATTTTAAATGTTTATAGTCAAGATGCATGAGATTGGATATCGATGTGTCCGTTAAGACTGGTGTACTAACACTCTCCAAATTTTGGGCAGTGTATTACTCATGACTGATGGGGGCATGTAGGGGTTACGTACTAATAGTATTGGATAACTATGGAATGACTCACTCGATAGTTTTCTATTGGTTTAACCAAAGTCAAACATAAAATATCGATGTAACTGATTTACACGGTTCTCTGGACTTGAGAATACTGTGGATCTTCAATATGAAAGCTCCGCTTTGAGTATAGCCAAATCATGGCATGTCGTCCATCGAGTGACTATAGTTTGGTCGAGTGGAAGTATTGGAAGTGAAGCACTATTCAAGAGAGGATTTGTCTCCTCAATTATATGGGGTTAGTATCACAATCAACTCAAAGTCAAAGTCTTTGGTCAGAGGATTTTAGTTAATAATAATTGTTATTATTGAACCAAGGACTTTGTATTTCGACTATAAAGTTGAATATGGATGAGGTTGGAATTTTGACCGTTATCAAATTCCATAAGTCCAAAGTGATATAGTTTTGACGAAGAGAATTGGTGTAAACAAATATCACAACCGGGTAACGCTTATTAAACTAAAATTGGATTTTACCGAAAACGAGTAAGCAATAAATTTTGACCATAATGTCATACCACCTGCTAAGTGATGTGTGAGCATTAACATTAGAATAGTTCGATGTTAATCGCTGATCAAATTACACCCAAGAGTTACATAGCCGAAATGATGAATTCCCTTAAAACCAAACGATTTAATTAGTTTGTTATTTTATAAATTAATTAATATTTATGAAATATCAATTATAAAATTTGAATATGATTTGAGAAATAAATAATGTTATATATATATAATATATATAACAGTTATAAATATATCGATCAATATACAATATCGAAAAGCGATTAAATTAGATTTAATTGCATAGTATTTTGGCTTGGGCTTAGATGGGTTTAAGGCCCATCATTAGGGCTCCAAAATTTCGGTTTTGGAAAGGTCCAGAGGTGGCTAAAACAGATCAAATGAGAATGGGTAAAAAATAGGCCTGTTAGTGGCACAGGTTTCGGCCCGGGACCCGCCCAAACCCGCCCTATTAATGCGGGTAAGGGTTTTGCGTTTTACTCCCCAAGCCTGACACGGGCGCGATCCGGATAGGGTACGGTTTTATCAAAACTAAGTCTGCTTAGGTCCCGATCCGATTATTAGTTTAACGTCATATAAAAACATGAGGAGTATGTTATTTATTTACCATTTTATTTGCATACATGTACATATTTTTGCATACATTTGTTGTTAGCTTGACTACTTCACCGTCCACTTTATATGTTAACATTGTTTGTATACGAATTTTACCAAATTTTTAGTTTTAAAAAATGGATTTAACATAGAGAGAATTAGGAAAAATGACCAACTTTGAAAAAAAATTAGGCTAAAGGACATGAAGTTATATTTTTAGGTTGAAAGACAAGTGCTAGTTATAATTAACATTATATTCAACTTTTACACTATACAACAGGCTAGTTTATCTAGCATTATATTCAGTTTTAAACTATGCAAAATGCTAGTTATAACTAGCATTGTCCTTCAGTCTAAAAAACAAACTTGTTGTCCTTCAGCCTAATTTTTTTACGTTTGTCCATGTGCCTATTTTTCTGTTTAAAATAAATATTTTGAACTGGGATACAGTTATTACCCAGCAGGCCTAAAAAGCCCGATGGGATAGGCTCGGATATTAGGTTGAAATACCCTACGGGTTCTGATGGGCTCGGGTTTTAATTATTGTAATCGAACTCCCGGGTTTTATAATACCCAGACCGAACCAGGCCCAATGACAGGCCTAGTAAAAAGGTTTTCCTCGTTTCTCTCTAATACAACCTTATATATATATATATATAGTTACTAACCTTTTTGGCTGCCATTAACTTCTACATTAAAATAATACCATTCGATAGTTAGAGGTTGGTGATTCCGAACTTGCAATCGGACGAGTCAAGAACAGCAAAAGGAAGAGAAGTCATTGTTTCAATATGGATTCAAAGAAATCATTAAATTGATCATTTTAATTCATTTTATAGTAACTAAATTATATTCTATGATCCTATAATGAGCAATTTCATATCTATTTAAATATATTGCTACTATATGTTTAGTTAGGTGAGATTTTGTAAGTAGATGTGGTTATCACAAATCAGTTTGGTTATGTGCATAATTTATTTATTATACTATTTTATTTATGTATAGAAAAATGTTATTTACCGTACAGAATCAATTTTTGTCATTAATAATATTTTTTTATATATTTATTAATAAATTCACGTGTGTGTGTGTGTGTGTTTGTGTGCACTAGTGAATATTTCTCTCTCATAATAGCACGTATGCATATATAAGATATATATATATGTATGATTTAAAAATTTTAGTACGCTTTTTCTTTTCTTTCTTTTTTTAGTAGTTTAGGTGCTTTTACCTATCTCCTGTATTTCAACTTCATTATTATCGTAATAAAAGTGGACGGCCCACTATAAAACCGGCTTGCCTTGCAAAAAAAAAATTAGTACACTTATTCATATATAATATGATTTATAAATTTGAAAACTAATTATCGTACATATATTCATATTTTTAAATTAACATTTATTGAATTTTTGAATTGTTTAGTATATATAAAATAGTTATTACATTTAAAATTCAATTTTATATTTAAAAAAATATTATATCATTTCAGAAACATGGAGAAAATATATAGGAATTTTCAATAAAATTTATTATTTTTAATAATTAATATTATTTTGAAAAAACTAGTTATGTTTTATTAAAAATAAAAATTTAATTGAAAAATTCTTCAATTTTTTTGTAACCTTTCACCCATGATCCTAGAATTTCTAAAATTTTAAAATTTGAATTTTTAATAATATATTATATTATATTAAATAATTATTGTTAAAATCAATGTATTTGATTTTAAAAATAATATTTCAACTTTGAAAAATCTCCAGAATTTTCCTACGCTCTATTTTATGATCTTAGATTTTTGAAAATTTTAAATTTGAATTTTCATCAAAAGATTATTTTATGTTAATTATTTATAGATGAAAACGTTATTTTATTCATATTATATGCAAATTAAAATTATTATGCTTGCAAAACTACGTTAATTTTGAATTATAAATAATATTGGATAATTGTTCTCTCTGTTTCTATATATATTTATCTATATATAAATGTTTTATGTTCACATATTATATATAATATATTTATACATACATATGTGTTTGTGTATATGTGTGTGTGTGTATGTATATTTTGTAACACATACACATGCACATATTTGGACAACATGCATGACATACAAAAATAGCTAATATGTCTATTGCAATGTAAATCCCAACATCTACATATAGACATTTTATACATTTCACGGATTATTATGTTACACATGCACTCACACATATATGTATATGATACGTTTATGTATAAATTTAATCGAATAAAATTAATTTCATATCTTAATATATTTGAATTTTAATAAAATAGATGATTTTATTTAAATGAAATTTAGAAATTTTCTAATTCAGTTAGATTTCATAGGTCCAATAAAAGATCCAATAGGATAATTTTTTTGAAATTCATCCATAACTTCCGCTGCAGGCTAGTCCAGTTTCAATAATGGTATAAGAGCCCAATAACCTATGCAGTCTAAATTAGTAATATTAGGGCTAATTAATTAGGCTTGCATACTTAGTACGATGTCTAGGAAGGTAACGTCTAGGATTGGAATTGGATAATCAAGTACCTTGTCCTACCTGGTTACCGGCCTAATCCGAAAGGTCAAGTAAGCCCAAAGGCTACTCATAATATAAAAGGCCCAACTTAATTTGGGCCTTAGGCTAATTTTCAAAATCGTTTTGAAAATTAATGTAAAAGATTTAAATTTAATAGTTAAATTTAAAATAAAATATGTTTATTATAAAATTATAATATTATATAAGTTTTTAAAATGTTTGAAAGGATAATGATATTTTAAAAATATTTGAAATTATTTACATAATAATTTCAAATTTCATATTTATTAATAAGATTAATAAAATAAATTAATGAAATATGTTAATTAATTAATGCATATATGCATGTATTACATATGTTGATATATGTTATGTTATTTTAAAATGTTTAAGATAACATAAGCATACATATATGTATACAAGATAAATTTTGAAATTAATAAATTTTAATAAAAATAGTTTAATTGAATAAATTAGTTAAAGGTTAATTAATTAAATAAAATACACATATATGTGATATATGTGTGTTACACTATAAAGGTTATAGTATACACTATAAATGTTATAGTAGATATGTCCAATATAAAAGTTATATTGGAATACTAATTTAAAAATTAATTAAAGAGTTAATTGATTAAAATTAATTAGATAAGCTTTAGTTAATGATATATTATACGTAAGACTATCATATAAGTAATACGAACGTAAAAGTTATATAAAAATAAAAATTATATGATTGTGTATAAACTAAATGTAGAATATTTAAAAAAACAAATAGACTTGAGAAATAAATACATATATAAATGTACATATACCGTGATTTCTGATGTGTTTGACACTTGAATCGTTGGGGTATTTTATAAGAATATATTATTCTACAAGTCGATATCACTCAATATATATGGAAGATTATGAATCTTCAATATAATGTTGTCCTCCACCTTATATATATTAATAAATTACTTACATACTCCTTAGTTGTTGAGAAAACTCAAGCTAGGGATGTTATGTTCAGTATTATTAATATATTGAATAGATGAGGTAAGATAACTATATGTATTTGTTGAGCAAACTCAAGGTACATATACTATACTTAGGCCATCATGATATGGTAGGTATTAGTGAATAATCTCTTTTGATTTTTTGAGCAAACTCAAGGTTGAAATGAGATTAGAACAAGGAAAAATGGGTTAGAAGTTGTATATGATACAACCGATAATGAGTTACCATCGTCTGTGGGGCTATGATTTGTTGAGCAAACTCAAGGTCAGAATACCAAAACTGTAACAACCCTGAATTTTAAACAATTTAAATTGAAAATATTTAATTAATTTTAAATATTTGAATGATGGTTTAGTTTGAATTCCCAATATAACTATGAATTTGGCGATTAAATTTTAGAATTTAATATATTGAAAATTGAATAAAATTTTGAATCTTCAATTTTAAGCTGACTAAAAATAATTTAAAAGCTTAGAAAATTCACATTGATAATACTGAAGATAAAAGAAGCTTCAGAATTGAATTTGAAAGTGATTCGTCCAGTTTTGAAATTTTATCGTTTAAATTGAATTTAAAAATAGCCTTCCGAGGCACAGTCTCGGAATTTGACGAAACTAGTTCCGTCGGGTCCGGAATATTGTATTATTACCGGATTTAAATTTTCGTGGCATTCTGAGTTGATATGTGAGTATACGACGTATAAACGCGTTGATAAAAATTGATGTTCAGAAAAACAAATTGAATTCAAAATAAATAATAATAATAATATATAATAAAATAATAAGATTTTTTTTTTTCACCGGCATCCCTAAAAACACGCCGTTACATATGCCTAAACCCACGCCCAAAAATCATGATCTCCTCTGCAAAAACATGACCCCTTTCCCTTTTTATTTTCGCCATTCCTCTTCAAATCATACGAAAAATAAATAAACGAACAATAAAATAATGGCGGCCTCGTTCTTTCGTCCTTCGATCCAAATTGGGGCTCGTTCAATTCAATGCGCCGGTTTCGTTTTGCTCGATCGATTTGATTCCTTCTCTCCACTCGCGGTTGCTCCAATTCACGTCAGGTGAAAGGTGAGTTAATCTTTTCCTCACATCTAATTCAAACAATTGATGATTTCGTACTCTTGTATTGTGATGATTTTTGCTGTGTTGATTTTTGCTGTGTTGATTTTGTTTATATAGGGTTTGAATCCCTGTTTTCTCGTTCGTATAAAAATTGGGCTTCGACCATTTGATTTTGTTTTAATTTAACATTGCTTCGATTTTGGCTTTGCTGGCCACCCCGATGTCGACTTATGACTTGTTTAACTTTGACTTCGATTTTGAAATAGTATTTTGACTTCGGCCATCGTAATTGGTGATTCCTTTGGCTGTCACGATTTTGATTTTTGTGGTCTCGGTGTACTTGGCTTCGTGACCATCCCGGCTTGACTCATGTTCGACTTTAGCCACTGGATTTTGTGTAGTCGTTGATGCGAGCCACTGGCTTGCTTGATTTAAAACTCTGGTGACTTCATTTTGGCAGTTGGAATTGATAAAAGTTAATGTGAAAATATTCTTTGAGTTATTGTGACATACTTGGTTACTGTGACATTATCTTCTTTGAGTTTATATTCTTTGAGTTACTGTGACATACTTGGTTACTGTGACATTATCTTCTTTGAGTTTGTGACATTTTGTTCCACTGATGCCCATATCTCGCATACATGATGCAGTGCATTTGTTTGAATAATGAGTAACATAAATTAATAACAATTTAAACATATAATTCTGATGCATATATGTATGTGAATGAGTGGGTTTATATCCATATATATATATGCCTTGTGGCCTGCCCATTTGAAGTGGTCACTAACCTGAGTTGTATATTGGTAGCACACTTGACTTTATTTAGCATATCTCTGTTGTTCCCTCTGTTGCCTCTCTAACCTGGACTGCCTGTATTCATAAGTATTGATCATCTTCTTTGTTTGGTGCTGTTGCACTGCCTGTATGTAAAAGCCATTGTTGCTGTGCACTTTTCATATCCTTCCCTGAGTACATTTCTGTTTCACTTCGACTTGAATTTGTTTCTCTCAGTTGCTTGTTTCGGTTGTTGATGATTGTGACCTTGCTTTGTCACCTGTTATTCAAATCTGCATATATGTACATGCATACATATGTATGTTTGTGTACATATATGGTTGGAATTATACCAAGCTTGAGTTATTTTGCTGTGCGTTTGTAGTTGTGCTTGGTTCTGTTGTAAGTGATTTCCAAACTTGTTTGGATATTGAGGCTGCTTGTTTGATTTCTTGGTAATTTTTGTGCCCTTGCGATCTTGTGGTGGCTGCAGTCTTGTTGCAGTTTGCCCTTGAATCCAAGTAGTGGCCACGGTTTCATTTTATATAAAATATTACACTTGTTAAAGTGTGCAGCCATGAGTTGTTTGGAAACTTGTTTTTTGAGTTTGCTTGAGTATATGCAAAACAATTGCATTTCGACCTTGCCATGTTGCATAGGGTTTGGTGTTGCAGCCGCGTTGAGTCACTGACTTGACCTCTGCAGCTTTGATTTCTGATAGTATTCTCTATTGAGATGATTTCACACGTTGTTGTGGCGAGGCAGTGCACGCAAGCGTGAACTGCAGCCACATAGTATCCACATTTTGAATCGATATTTGAACCTTCATTGATTTTGGTTCGTTGACCTTTTGAGTACATCATCACGATAGTGGCAAGGCAGTGCACGCAAGCGTGAACTGCAGCCACACGGTATGACTTTTATTGATATACTATTTTGTTTTGATTTATGATCTTTTGCATATTTCATTACAGTAGTGGAGAGGCAGTGCACGCAAGCGTGAACTGCAGCCACACAGAGTTAACATTCTAAATGTGGCGAGGCTGTGCGCGAGTGCGTGTACTGCAGCCCTACTAGACTTGATGTTTTAAATGATGTTTTCTATTGATGGAAATTTATTTTATGTTGCCAATTTAATATATTTTGAATCGCATTTTGATGATTTTGTAGTTAATTGCCGTTTTGGCAATTCTATTGTTTTCTAAATTATCTTCATTTAAAAATCCCTTCATCTATCTTCATTGATAATCTGAATCTACTGTTTTGTTGTTTAACACTGTTAAGTGTTATATTTACCGTTATCCGATTTCTTGTTAAAGGATCGGATAGGTGAATTTATATTTGACTGTCGTCTAATTGTTGTTTGATTATTATTGCCTCTATGCACTAATAACTGAGTTTGAATTAGACTGACCTGTGTATTATTTTCTTTTGAATGTAATACTCGGGTCAGACCCAGTATTTTACAGCTTGAAGATTTTCGGGCAGCGAAGTTAGAGAGAGAGAGGGGAAACGCTTCACTTTAGCTTTTCGGGAATTTATTTTTGTACTTAAAAGAAATATTCCGCTGTATAAATTAATGCATTGTACAAACTCTGATATATGTAAGAAAAATTCATTATGTGAAATATAATTATTCTGTGTTTCTGTGGCCGATTCTATTTAAACTCTATAAATTGAATAACAATCCGTCATTTTGAACGTTTCAAGTTGGTTTAATTACGGACTAGGGACGGTCAGAAGGGCAGGTCGTTACAAAAAGTGGTATCAGAGCTTTGGTTTATACAAAGCTCGGTTTATGATGTTTAATATGAATAGTTACTAGAATCACTTTATAGAAAACGTTTTTCAAATTTAAAGAAGTATAAGATTGTTTTCTTTGAAAAATAAAAGGTATTTTGAAAATTCAATTTTTTTCGGAAATTCCCTTCTCTAAATTTAGGTTTGCGATAGTTTCTCTTCGGAAAAACCCATTATCGAATTTGCTGATATTTGTGAAAAATAAAATATAAGTTAAGTGAATTAATGAATTGGTTTAAATCAAATATTTTGAATATCTCCAAAATAATAATTGGAAGATAAAATGATATGTCAATTTACTATAGCCAAGAGGATCATTAAACTATAACTTGGGAATTTGATTTTGAATTCTTTTGAAAAATTGATTTCAAATGTTTTGAAGAATGATTTAGTAAATAAATGGATTATAAGTATTTAACTTATAAATGGACTTTTGGGTATATAACCGAGTTATATAAATTGAATTGGATTAATAAAGAAGATTTATAAATCGAAGTTTTATAAATGGAAATGGAATTTGTAAAGATTGTTTATAAATTCGAAACCAATTGAATTTGATAAATGAAACATAGAAGTTATTAAAGGAGATATATTCGTGATTTTGTACAGCGAATTATCCTTTAAGTTAAATATTGTGATAGTAAATGTTGGTTGGGAATTTTATCCACGATTTTGGACAGTGGATAATCCTTTAAATAAATGTGTAGAAACATTGAATTGAATAAACGATGTATGTTCGCGATTTTGGACAGTGAATATATTATTGAATAAACGGGTATGATTTGGAGAAGTGAAATTTAAAAGAATGAAGTTAATTGTTTTAAAAGATGTTTTAAAATGTATTAACTATCGAATACATAGATTTCAACATTCATTGTTGAAATAGGCGTTTTCGAGAAATAAGGAAATGGTGGACTATAACACTGTTGTTATAGTAAATGGTTACCGAAAGGAAATGTTTTATATAGTATTGGGATTTATATATCTATCTTAAATTCGAATCTCTATACTAGTGATTTTGGGTCGTCGTAACAATGTTTTACGCAACATTCGTTTTGACTCAAATAAATGTGTTTAAAAGAACGTCTTCCTTAAAGAATGGAATATATACTTGATTATGATTTAAGTATATTGAATATTTTCCAAGTGTTGAAAATAAATGGATTTGTGAATTACTTATTATTAAATAAGTATGGAAATGTTTTCCAATATGAAATGGAAATTTTGAAATTCTATCTTTTAAAGATAAATTGAAAAGTGAATATTTGAAATTTGTTTCAAATGGTTAAGTCTGGAAGATTATATATGTCTTGTAAAGATGTTTTTGGGAAATTTGAACAATTAGTTCAACTTGAATTTTTTCAAAAAAGATTGAATTATGAGTTAAATTGAGTTTAACTTCGACACCAAAAACAATATAAGTTGAGCTTTGAATTTTGGATAGTCGATTTGGATTGTATGTCTAACATGGTGAATTGATGACATAGCAATTGATCTCTATTAAATATATATCTGTGGTGGCGGAGAATTTATTCTTTTAGCTTAACACCCTTCTCTGAGACATACGAGCTTAGAGGTTATATATCGGTAGACATCAATTATGTGTTGAGAATTGACGATGTAACGTGAAATCCAAATCGAATGTGAAGTCGATAATGAATTGGATTATGAATGTGAATTGGGTTTGAGATAACCTTAAATTTTCAAATCGACTTAGAGGAAAATTTTAAACGAGATGGAAATTTTTTTTTGGAATCCTCTATTTGTTATGAATGTGAATTGGGTTTTCGAGACTTATATATGTGAATGTAATAATTCGAAAAACCATAGTTTGGAAAGTCATTATTATGAAAATCCTATGCAAGTTTACACTGGTATGATATGTACGAAATGTGAAATGAAGTACTATATGTATATGACATATGTTTTCTAAAACTGAGGATATGGAAATGTACCTTCCATTTATAATTTGTGAAGGTGATTGGAACTCGGTGTGAGTGTCCATTTGAAAATCGTAGCTACGTAGAATTTCCATTAGTGGAATGTCCATTTGGACTAGAATCCCCCACGATGGATCATCGTGTTGGGATCATGTGAATTGATGATGTATGCTGGCATAATTCGTGGGGCGTGATGCCTACAGTTACAAGCGATTCCACTGGGATAGTGGCGCAACCGCCGCGTAAACTGCGATCTAGAGGCCAAAGCGTAATTTGAGGGGCGAGATGCCTACGGTCACAAGCGTTTCTACTGGGATAGTAGCGAAACCGTCGTGTGAACCGCGATCTATGGCAACAACCATGGCGAAATTCAAGAGATGTGAAATCTACAGATTACGAGCGATTTTACTGGGATAGTAGCGTAACCGCCGGGTAAAATGTGATCCATGGGGGAACATGCTTTCCATATCCATTTTTAAAAGAATTTTTAAAAGTATTTTCACTGGGAGTTGAAGCAAGTATATTTAGTACTTGGAGATTTTTAGTCCTGCGCCTGGCCAGCGTATGCCTAATGTCTGTGAGAACGACGATAGACTTGTTAAACTTCGAGTTAGCAAGTATTTTCAAAACTTTAAATAGAAAATCAATAGTCTGAAATTAAAATTACATAATTCCACCTTAATAAACTAAGGAAGAAGATCTTTAAAATATCTTGAAGGTCTACAGATTTGGAAAAGATATAGTATGCAAATCTCTAACATGAAGAATTTCAAGTTTCAATTTGAGTTTTGTAAGTTGAAAATTTTGGTAAAAGACTTTTACGTCTTGATTTTAGAAAATAATGAACAAAGCTAGTGAGATAAAATAAATGGAATGAATCCTATATTTATTTATTTTTAATAAGATTCGAACTTGGTAAAAATTGTGTAGGGTATAAATATCGGTGAGATTTTAACAATCGTTTTTTCCTAACTTATAATTTCGGGACGAAATTCTTTTAAGGGGGAAGACTGTAACAACCCTGAATTTTAAACAATTTAAATTGAAAATATTTAATTAATTTTAAATATTTGAATGATGGTTTAGTTTGAATTCCCAATATAACTATGAATTTGGCGATTAAATTTTAGAATTTAATCTATTGAAAATTGAATAAAATTTTGAATCTTCAATTTTAAGCTGATTAAAAATAATTTAAAAGCTTAGAAAATTCACATTGATAATACTGAAGATAAAAGAAGCTTCAGAATTGAATTTGAAAGTGATTCGTCCAGTTTTGAAATTTTATCGTTTAAATTGAATTTAAAAATAGCCTTCCGAGGCACAGTCTCGGAATTTGACGAAACCAGTTCCGTCGGGTCCGGAATATTGTATTATTACCGGATTTAAATTTTCGTGGCGTTCTGAGTTGATATGTGAGTATACGACGTATAAATGAGTTGATAAAAATTGATGTTGAGAAAAACAAATTGAATTCAAAATAAATAATAATAATAATAATAATAATATATAATAAAATAATAAGATATTTTTTTCACCGGCATCCCTAAAAACACGCCGTTACATATGCCTAAACCCATGCCCAAAAATCACGATCTCCTCTGCAAAAACATGACCCCTTTCCCTTTTTATTTTCGCCATTCCTCTTCAAATCATACGAAAAATAAAATAAACGAACGATAAAATAATGGCGGCCTCGTTCTTTCGTCCTTCGATCCAAATTGGGGCTCGTTCAATTCAAGGCGCCGGTTTCGTTTTGCTCGATCGATTTGATTCCTTCTCTCCACTAACGGTTGCTCCAATTCACGTCAGGTGAAAGGTGAGTGAATCTTTTCCTCACATCTAATTCAAACAATTGATGATTTCGTACTTTTGCATTGTGATGATTTTTGCTGTGTTGATTTTGCTGCGTTGATTTTCTTTATATAGGGTTTGAATCCCTGTTTTCTCGTTCGTATAAAAATTGGGCTTCGACCATTTGATTTTGTTTTAATTTAGCTTTGCTTCGATTTTGGCTTTGCTGGCCACCCCGATGTCGACTTATGACTTGTTCAACTTCGACTTCGATTTTGAAATAGTATTTTGACTTCGGCCATCGTAATTGGTGATTCCTTTGGCTGTCACGATTTTGATTTTTGTGGTCTCGGTGTACTTGGCTTCGTGACCATCCCGGCTTGACTCATGTTCGACTTTGGCCACTGGATTTTGTGTAGTCGTTGATGCGAGCCACTGGCTTGCTTGATTTAAAAATCTGGTGACTTCATTTTGGCAGTTGGAATTGATAAAAGTTAATGTGAAAATATTCTTTGAGTTACTGTGACATACTTGGTTATTGTGACATTATCTTCTTTGAGTTTATATTCTTTGAGTTACTGTGACATACTTGGTTACTGTGACATTATCTTCTTTGAGTTTGTGACATTTTGTTCCACTGATGCCCATATCTCGTATACATGATGCAGTGCATTTGTTTGAATAATGAGTAACATAAATTAATAACAATTTAAACATATAATTCTGATGCATATATGTATGTGAACGAGTGGGGTTTATATCTATATATATATATATATATGCCTTGTGGCCTGCCCATTTGAAGTGGTCACTGACCTGAGTTGTATATTGGTAGCAAACTTGACTTTATTTAGCACATCTCTGTTGTTCCCTCTGTTGTCTCTCTGACCTGGACTGCCTGTATTCATAAGTATTGATCATCCTCTTTGTTTGGTGCTGTTGCACTGCCTGTAAGTAAAAGCCATTGTTGCGTGCACTTTTCATGTCCTTCCCTGAGTACATCTCTATTTCACTTCGACTTGAATTTGTTTCTCTCAGTTATTGTTTCGGTTGTTGATGAATTGTGACCTTGCTTTGTCACCTGTTATTCAAATCTGCATATATGTACATGCATACATATGTATGTTTGTGTACATATATGGTTGGAATTGTACCAAGCTTGAGTTATTTTGCTGTGCATTTGTAGTTGTGCTTGGTTCTGTTGTAAGTGATTTCCAAACTTGTTTGGATATTGAGGCTGCTTGTTTGATTTCTTGGTAATTTTTGTGCCCTTGCGATCTTGTGGTGGCTGCAGTCTTGTTGCAGTTTGCCCTTGAATCCAAGTAGTGGCCGCAGTTTCATTTTATATAAAATATTACACTTGTTAAAGTGTGCAGCCATGAGTTGTTTGGAAACTTGTTTCTTGAGTTTGCTTGAGTATATGCAAAACAATTGCATTTCGACCTTGCCATGTTGCATAGGGTTTGGTGTTGCAGCTGTGCTGAGTCACTGACTTGACCTCTGCAGCTTTGATTTCTGATAGTATTCTCTATTGAGATGATTTCACATGTTGTTGTGGCGAGGCAGTGCACGCAAGCGTGAACTGCAGCCACACAGTATCCACATTTTGAATCGATATTTGAACCTTCATTGATTTTGGTTCGTTGCCTATTGAGTACATCATCACGATAGTGGCAAGGCAGTGCACGCAAGCGTGAACTGTAGCCACACGGTATGACTTTTATTGATATACTATTTTGTTTTGATTTATGATCTTTTGCATATTTCATTACAGTAGTGGCGAGGCAGTGCACGCAAGCGTGAACTGCAGCCACACAGAGTTAACATTTTAAATGTGGCGAGGCCGTGCGCGAGTGTGTGTACTGCAGCCCTACTAGACTTGATGTTTTAAATGATGTTTTCTATTGATGGAAATTTATTTTATGTTGCCAATTCAATATATTTTGAATCGCATTTTGATGATTTTGTAGTTAATTGCCGTTTTGGCAATTCTGTTGTTTTTTAAATTATCTTCATTTAAAAATCCCTTCATCTATCTTCATTGATAATCTGAATCTACTAATTTGTTGTTTAACACTATTAAGTGTTATATTTACCGTTATCTGATTTTTTATTAAAGGATCGGATAGGTGAATTTATATTTGACTGTCGTCTAATTGTTGTTTGATTATTATTGCCTCTATGGACTAATAACTGAGTTTGAATTAGACTGACCTGTGTATTATTTTCTTTTGAATGTAATACTCGGGTCAGACCCAGTATTTTACAGCTCGAAGATTTTCAGGCAGCGAAGTTAGAGAGAGAGAGAGGGGAAACGCTTCACTTTAGCTTTTCGGGAATTTATTTTTGTACTTAAAAGAAATATTCCGCTGTATAAATTAATGCATTGTACAAACTCTGATATATGTAAGAAAAATTCATTATGTGAAATATAATTATTCTGTGTTTCTGTGGCTGATTCTGTTTAAACTCTATAAACTGAATAACAATCCGTCATTTTGAACGTTTCAAGTTGGTTTAATTACCGACTAGGGGCGGTAAGAAGGGCGGGTCGTTACAAAAACAAACGATTTCTAACACCCACTAGTGATGTTGTAAGACTTCTATGTTTCATCTTAGGGTTTGAAGAAATATAAAAGACTGGTGGGAGCCTTATTAGAAAAATGAAATGGTAACATTTAACCTTTCTAATATTGTAAAAACATATGCTATATAATGTTATAATTATCTACAATGATAAATTTGTGCATTTAATATGGTTGATAAAATGTTTGTCAATTAACATATATAAACAAACTAAATTGAAAGTTGACAAATAGAAATCTAATATATACTTACTAATAAGTCTAATTGCATGTTATATGATGTTTCCATACCCATGCAAGTACCCAATTTCAACTACTTAATACATTCCTAAGTTAGTTACATATATGTTAGACCGTGTATAGCGTTTTATGAGTATTTTTAACTCTAAATGCAATTCAAGACTGGATACTTGGTCCATGTACTTTCACATATAAATGTTATGTGGTGAACAATCATAGTTTGTGGGGTATAATATTTCGATGAAGCTAGTTCATTCAAAGTAAGCCAATAAAAAGTATTTTAAGATCATATATTCAATTTGAATGATTTCAAAAGGATCATATTGTGTTAATGTAACATAAGATCATAAATTACGAGATCAATCTGAGAACTTGATCCTTGAAATGTCATCTTGATTGGTTTACATAAAGTGTAACATATTTGATGTCTTAAATGTTAAGAATAATCAAATGCGCTTTTGTAAAAGGTTTGTCATGATATTGTAGTATGTTTTTCTTTTGAATAGTTTGACCATTTGAAAGAAAAACAAATGTATAAGAATAGATGTAATTTAAGGTAATGTTGTAATGAAGAGAATGAATAGTCACTTCTGCTTCGTATAGAAACATTGGACACAAGAATTGTAATAATAACTGATACTTAATATTGAAATATGAAATATGATTTTTATTCCAAAATGTATTTTCATATAGAAAATTGTTTTCTATAATATTTATTTATTTGAATTTAAGATATTTGATCAAAGAACTCTCATTTGTAAACTAGTTGTTGCATATGAAATAAGTAAACAATATTGACAATATTAAGTGAATGGTGGACCTCTAAATTTAGTACGCATTTATAGTAATGACAGAAATAGTGAGAGTATGCCATATAGCACCTAATGATTGCATCAAATTAAGAATATGAAATAAGTAAACAGCATTAACAATATTAAGTGAATGGTGGACCTCTAAATTTAGTACGCTATTATAGTAATGGCGGAAATAGTGAGAGTATGCCATATAGCACCTAATGATTGCATCAAATTACGAAAATTGTTTCCGTAAAATGTACCGAACATTATTTCACAAATAATGTTTAGTTTTGGTATTAATTGAAAAATAGATATAACGTATTTCAATATGAATATTATGAATATTCATTATGAAATAGAACTATATTATGGAATTTGTTTTTATAGTAAAAGTGATGCAGCAAAAATACATATGTATCTAATATTATTTATGGTTGTTTTGGAATTATAGACTAAGCTGAAGTTTTGAGAAATAATTTTACTATATGATTATGAATCATATGTTTCAGATTAATTATATCTCAAACAATTAATGGCTATGCACCCATTCTGTGGGAGTATCATAAGAGTTGATGAACTCTTTGAATCAATACATATTGATGTATGCAATCGCAAGTCTATTAATACCAAAAGGGTTCCACATGCTTTGTTATATTCATCGATGATTTATTACCAAAATGAATATGTGTATCAGATACACGTGTAGTAAATTTATGATAAAATCATAGAATATAAAAGAAAAGTAAATAAAATAACATGCAACGATACATAATGATGTACTTAAAAATAATAAGTGAGTATACTGGAAAGAGTTCCAAATGTACTTAAAAATGAATATAGATTTAATCTCAAAATCACTCCTCTATGTGATACATAATGATGCAACGATAAGGAGTAATAAGATATTATTGGACAACTGAAAAACAATTGTGAGTGTAGGTGAGTTAGTTCTTTCTATAAGGTCATGTACTTAAGATTAGTACACAAGGTTGATATTATTTCATCTAAACAATAGTTTACAAAATCATACAAAATAAGTGTTTGTAAGAAATCCTTACATATCACAGGCCAAGGAGTTGGCAGGTTGTGCGAGTCGAAAGATTGCACGTAATAATTGTTCATGAGGGATCTTGTATGAATCTCCATAAAGTTTTTTGGAAAGGTCTGTCATCAAATGACATATTTACGTTTTGAACATAATTTTTATAAACTAAAATCAGTTTTATAAATAGAAAGGTTCACAAAGTGTTTATGAATCCCTATTCTATTTGCACTAAGATACAATTATTGTTTCAAGATATATCAACTTCACTGTGAATGAATTTCTTTTAGAAATTTTTGGTAGTTAAATGGAATTGGATCTAATCCATAGATAGAACTGATTATATGAGATGAAGTGAAATTAACTAAACTAAATGAACACATATCATTAGAATGTCTAATAAGTATTCTCGTATATCGAAGAGAAACTATGAGTTTCTTATTAATGTCGAAAATATACGTTACCCTCAGTTGTTCAATTAAACCATTAAGATTGTTGACTTTATATGGTATGATGCGCAGTTCTAAAAGAATTCCAAGTACGCTATCAAAATATGATTTTGATGGTCGTAACCAAAGAGATGCGATCCATCAGCCGAGATTGTGTTTTTATTGGAAAGATTAATATGGTTGGAATTAAATAAGCAATGTTAAATAATATCGCAAATTTCAGTTGTTGAAATTAGCATAACATATTCGGTATTCAACATGCTCAAGTTAATTCAGATTTGCTTATAAAATTATCGCTCAATATAGTATTTGGTACTCATGTATTGAAACAAAAAATTCTAAATAATGATTTAGAATACGCCGTTTACATATATTAACCAAAAATGCCTCGAAGTCAATGGAAGCAATATTGGATTTGTGAGTCTTTGGATATGATCCAAGAAATGATAAGAATGTATCATTTTATAAGCATCAAGATTGTATAAGTATTTTGATAGAAATATCAAATAGTTTGAGTTTCAATCAAAGTGCAGAAGAAGAATGTGTTCGTAAGAAAGAATTTAAAAGGTACATTGATATTTATAAACTATAACTAAACAACACGTTGTTGATTTTAATAATATGCTTGTACTAAAATCAACTTTAGTTGTTTTAACACTCAATTTTGGATTTTAAATGATGTCTTTTATGGCGAGTATAAAAGATATAGGGATTGTTCCAAAACAATATACAAGAGCACCCTATTAAAAAGGGAACATGTAAGTTGGATTCCGTATGCATTAGCAATAGGAATTACCATATAGGTTATGTTGTGTATGATATTGTGTTTTGTTTATGTATTTGATTATAGCCAAATTATGGCATGACATCCATCGAGTGACTATAGCTGGGTCAAGAGGAAGTATTGGAAGTAAAGCACTATTCAAGAGAGGATTCATCTCCTCAGTTATATGCGGTTAGTATCACAGTGAACTCAAAGTCAAAGTCTCTAGCCAGAGCATTTTGGTTAATAATAATTGTTATTGTTGAACCAAGGACTTTGTATTTAGACTATAAAGTTGAATGTGGATGAGGTTGGAATTTTGACCATTACCAAATTCCATAAGTCCAAAGTGACAAGGTTTTGATGAAGAGAATTGGTGTAAACAAATGTCATAACCGGGTAACGCTTATTAAACTAAAATTGGATTTTACCAAAAAATGAGTAAGCGATAAATTTGGCTATAATGTCACAGCACCTGCTATATGACGTGTGAACGTTAACATTAGAATAGTTCGATGGTAATCGCTGACCAAATTACACCCAAGAGTTACACAGCCGAAATGATGAATTCCATTAAGATCGAACGATTTAATTAGTTTGTTATTGTTTTAAATTAATTAAGTTAATTAATATTTATGATATATTAATTATAAAATTTGAATATGATTTGAGAAATAAATAATATTATATATATTTATAACAGTTATACATATATCGATCGATATACAATATCGACAAGCGATTAAATTAGATTTAATTGTATAGTATTTTGTCTTGGGCTTAGATAGGTTTTGGGAAGATCTAGGGATGGCTAAAACATAAGGAATTGGTTTGGAGATAATGCGTTGAGATCAAGTGAGAATTGGTAAAAAGGTTTTCCTCGTTTCTCTCTAATACAACCCTGTATATATATGTGTGTCTCTAAAAATAATTACTAACCTTTTTGGCCTCCATTACCTTCTACATTGATGGTTAAAACATAGCTCTTTATCTACTCCAAAATTCTCAAATATATTTCAAATTAAAATAATATTATTCGATAGTTAGAGGTCGGTGATTCCAGACTTGCAATTTGACGAATCAAGACCAGTAAAAGGAAGGGAAGTCAATGCTTCAACGTGGATTTAAAGGAATCATTAAATTGGTAATTTTATTTCATATTATTGTAATTAAATTATATTCTATGATCCTATAATGAGAAATTTCATATCTGCTTAAATATATTGCTACTACATGTTTAGTTAGGTGAGATTTTGTAAGTAGACGAGTTGTCACAAATCAGTTTGGTTATGTGCATAATTTGTTTATTATACTATTTGATTTATATGTATACAAATATTTTTTACTGTAAAAAATCAATTTTTGTCGTTAATAATTGTTTTCTATATATTTATTAATAAATTCATATATATATATATATATTAGCGTATATTTCTCACTCATAATAGCATATATGCATATATAAGATATATATATATATATATATATTATTTAAAAAAATTAGTACACTTATTTATATATAATATGAATTTACAAATTCAAAATTCAATTATCGTAGATATATTCATATTTTTAAATTAACATTTATTGAATTTTTGAATTGGTTATTATATATAAAATAATTTACATTATAAATTCAGTTTTATATTTTAAAAAATATTATATCATTTCAAATATATATATATATATATATAATATTTAGTAATTTTTCAATAAATTTTATTATTTTTAATAATTAATATTATCTTGGAAAAACTGTTTATGGTTTATTAAAAATAATAATTTAATTGAAAAATTCTTCAAAAATTTTCATAACCTTTCATTCATGATCTTATAATTTCTGATGTTTTAAATTTTGATTTTTTAATAATATATTATTTTATATTAAATAATTATTGCCAAAATCAATGTATTTGATTTTAAATATAATATTTCTACCTTGAAAAATCTCCAAATTTTTCCTAAGCTCTACTTTTTTATCTTAGATTTTTGAAAATTATAAAATTTAAATTTTCATCAATAAGATTATTTTATGTTAATCGTTTATGGATGAAAACATTATTTCATAATATATACAAATTAAAATACCAAAATTATTATGTTTGTAAAAATAAGTTATTTTTTAATTATAAATAATTTTTAATAATTGTTCTCGCTCTTTCTATATATATATATATATATTTATCTATATATATTTGTTTTATGTTCGTATGTTATATATAATATATTTGTACATACATATGTGTGTGTGTTTGAGTGTGTGTGTGTGTGTGTGTGTGTGTGTATATATATATATATATATTGTAATACATATACATGCCCATATTTAGACAACATACATGACATACAAAATGAGTTAATGTCTGTTGGGATGTAAATCACAACATCTACATATAAGCATATTATACTTTTCACGGATTATTATATTACACATGCACTCACACATGTATGTATATTGTACATTTACGTGTAAACTAAATCGAATAAAACTAATTTCATATCTTAATATATTTGAATTTAAATAAAATAAATGATTTTATTTAAATTAAATTTAGAAATGTTCTAATTCAGTTAGACTTCATAGGCCCAATAAAAGATCCAATAGGGTAATTTTTTTTTGAAATTCATCCATAACTTCCACTGTGGGATAGTCCAGTTTCAACATCTAGATATCCTACTATCCAGGCTGTGAGCTTAATTAGTTAACCCTAATATAACTAATTAGACAGCATAGGCTATTAAGCTCCGATACCATTGAAGAAATCGAGCCAGTCCACAGTAGAAGAAATGAGTAAAATTCAAAAATTACCATTTTCGACTTTTATGGACTTATGAAGTCTAATCATTTAGAATATTTCTAATTTTACTTTAAATATAATCATTATTTTGTTTGAATTTATAATATAGTTTAATATTATGTAATTACTATTGTATTACGTGTATACATGTATCGTATACACATATATGTGCGCATGCATAACATAGCAACACATGCTAGGTTTGACATGCCCATTGTTAACGCTAAAAATTGAACGCTAACACCCCGGTGTAAGTAGAGATTAAGTGAAAGCACCACCCGTCAATACGGGAATTAGAAATAAGTAGAAAAGTCACAGAAAAAGCAGTAAGGACACAACAGTTTTATAGTGGTTCGGCTTCAAGTTAAGCCTACGTCCACTTTAATCTTCTTTATTGCTGAATCAATTACAACTTTACAACAATCTTCGATTACAACACTGCTATGACAAATAGCTAGAACTACGATGTAGAAGAACTCTTTGAATCCATGTCGTATGTGTTAGATTTCTTCTTGAAGTTCATTAAGATGTATTTCGTGTTTGAAGTGTCGAGTGAGTCGAGAAATCAGCAGAGTATAGGTGTTCCAGAAATCAGCCAAATTTCCCCTCTTCGGCGGTGTAGGCACAGTATTTATAGGGAAATTTCGGAGCTTGGTCGTAGGTCGTGAGCGACCTAGAGGTAGGTCGTAGGTCGTGAGCGACCTAGTGGGAGTGGCTTACGTCTTAACTAGAGTGTATTTGATCACCTCGAACAAACTAACAAGTCATAGGTTGTGAACGACCTAAGGAGGAAGCGGCATAAGAAGCTTCTTTGGTATGTTTAGGTCGTGAGCGACCTAGGGAGAATAGTTGGCGACTTACGGTTGGGAACGGCATAACAAGTTGCTTCATTCTGTGATAACTCGCTAGGTCACTGCATCTTTTAGGTCGCTAGGTCGTTTAGCTACTAGGTCGCTAGGTCGCTTATCTCTATAGGTCGTTAGGTAGCTTTACTCCATAGGTCGTTAGGTCGCCGATCTCTTGTACCTTTTGCCCGTTAAGTCGCGGAGTTGTGTCATGCTGTGCCGCTTCATGATGTTAAGTTGCTAGACCCTTCAGGTAATTAAATCGTTAGGTCGTTTAACTGTCTAGGTCGCTGAGTTTCTTAGCTCTTTAGGTCGCAATAACTTTAGGTCGCTAGGCTCTTCATTCCATTAGATCGCTTAGAGGAGTTAACACTTGCCCCTCGAAGTACACGCCTAGGGGTTAGGTCGTGTGCTTTGATATCTCTCAACTCGTACTATTCTGAGCTGTTAGGTCGTAAGCGACTTACGAGAAACTAAGGTCGTGTGTGCCGATTCGAGTTCCACTGCTCCGGTGCATAAATAGTTTAGGTCGTTTCTTCTTTGCTTCATCTGCTCTAACATTTCGTTCTGCCATTAACAAGTTTCTGAGCTTCTCGAAGACGATTCTCATTATTCAATCATCAATCATCTCCACCATTATATTGCGTAAGTAAATTCCATCAAAAATTTAACCATGTTCATCATCAAATCGCGAATTCCCCACTTGTCGTCCTTAATCCAGCTTTGTACACCGCGCTTCGCCGTGAATCGTGTCACAACCGATCCTCATCTGCCTTTGGTTGCAACATTATTGTAATTCTTCGAAAACGCAACAGCATACTGGATCCATGACGAATCTGAGGTGGTTTGAATCGATTCTGAGTGATTTGGTGGTGAGAAGGTGGATTTTACGGTAGAGGTGATAATAGGTTTTTGGGTTAACGGGTTTATTCGTTAGGCCGTTTGCTGAGTGGGGAGAGCAAAGGGAGCTAAGAAATGATTGGTTGAGGAGCTTCGGCCGACCTTAGGCTTATCGGCTTGATCATGAAGCACGCGACCCAACTTACTTGCGACCTAGCTTGCTTACAACCTAACTCGCTTGCGACCTAATTCGCTTGTGATCTAACTTGCCTGAATAACGTAAAGCTTAAAGCAGAGCGACATAACGAACTAACGACCTAACTTTCTGCGGCAGAGGTTTTAGGTCACGGCCGAGTTAGGACTTGGATAATTTTTGACTGCCTAGCCTTGAACAATGCGACTTAAGAAGTTCAACTAAGTTCAACTTATGTTAAGTCATTTGACTTGATCTAGACGACCTAAATAATCCCCGAGCTAGCTTAAGTCGTTCCTGCGACCTAAGGACTTGAATACCTTTCATCTTGAATGAACATGACTTTGTTGAATTGTACTCTCAACTCGAACGGCCGAGATAACATTTCTGAACTTGTTGCACTTATTTACAGATCTCATTAACTTTAATGCTAATAACCTGTTGATTACAACATTTGCAGAAAAATGGGACAAATATACTGCCACTGATCGCCCACATCGAATGACAGATTAGTCGATAAAAGATAATCAACTTAAAGAAATTATATGAAATGCTATGAATCGACAAATTCAAGTGAAGTATTAAAGCAAAGCCATATTAATCAATTAAGACTGATTTGTTTGCATCAACACTGCACTTGTATTTGGACTTAAAACAACAAGCCCTTAAACTTTAAAATTGACAAATGCATATTAGTTTAATTTCAGTTATATTTGCTTGTCATTTTATTAGTTTTGCACAACACTTCACACATTTAGGAAACGTGCACCTTCATATTTGAATATCCAGTTCCTTGTGTAGAATATCTTCTCAAGAAGAGATAATAGAGCAAGCTGAAGGGGTCTTCCCGATAGCCAAACCATTGGATAATCCTCCGGAAAGAACTCCAACTACCCCGAGTCAGTGGGCGTTCAACCAACTACGTATTCAGTTTGGTATTGCTGAAGCAGATGCTTTACTTCCTAGGCCAAATGATACTGCTGATAGGCCACCTCTCGGTTTTATCGCTGTCAACCGTCAGATGTGCCTATGTGGTGCCATTCCTCCTTTTAGTGACTTTTTTCAACGACTCCTTCTTCGATTAACTATCTCTCATTTCCAACCGCATCCCAATAGCCACGCCATCCTAATGGGACTTTGTGTGCTGTTTAGGAGGACACTTGATCGTCTTTCGAGTTTTGAAGAAATCTGTTACTTGTGCACATTCGCAAAGAACAAAGATCATCCCTCTATCACACTCGTGAGAAGCGCCAAGAATCGTAGATTGATCATCAATCTTCCGGAAAGCGCCCACGGGTTCTTAAATCAATTCTTCTTCGTTCGTCGTCCTCCAGGATTTTACGCCATCTGGAGAGTAGGAAGTAAGATTGCTTATCCCCGCTTTTTCCTTTTGAGCTTTTCAAAGTCCGAGTTGCTAGGTGCTAATTTCATTCTTTTCTTTTACAGCACTTTCTCCTCCCTCTAAAGATCCTAGCCACAAGCCGACTTTTGAAAGATTAAGTGCCGTGGCGGTTGAGGAAAGAAGTATTAAATTTATGCTGAAAGACGAATTTCTTCACCAATACAGACTTCTGCACTCTTCCCGTTCTACTCAGCCTCATGAAGTCCATGATTCTCCTGTAGAGACATCGGATGCCCCAGTTTCTGTCGGATAACTTACACTGAAAGAACCTACTGTTGAGGCTTCACTGGTGAAGTGTTCTGCTTCTATTGACGTTGCGGGGTCATCCGGCAAACTAGCACTTGCCCTGGTCATTGAGGAAGAGGAACTTTCTCACCAATCCGGGAAGACTGTTGATGAAGGAGCTGAGGGGAAGGGTCCCGCCGGGCATGATAGTGATAACATTTTTGAGGGATTGAGCGACTTGATGATCACTTCACAGGAGCCTTTTAAAGACGATACCACTACTGCTAAATTTATTTCTCCAGCAGTTGAAGCGACATCTGTCTTGAAACAAACTCTGTCAGCCCAAGAATTAACACTTGCTGTAAAATCCGTCATCACCCCTCAACCAAGGAGTGGTTCGTTGTTTGACGCGCGTAGTTTGCACGTTACACACACTTAGGACTTTTCAGCACTTATATGCATTCAACTTCCTTGCTTTGAAGACTTCTAAACTTATCTTTTCTTCATTTTCAGGTTCTCCAATGGGACGAAGTGGCTCTTACTATGCTGATTTCCAGCGTTATGGGAGGCGCGGTTCTTATGACCCCAAGAGGTATCTTCCTGCCTCCTGGGAAACCGATGAAGAAAGAGCTGCGAGGAAAGCTCGTGAGAAGCGTGCTTATGAAGAATGCTACGGGAGACGGGACGAACGACATGATTCTTCCCAGAGAGAGGATGATTCTCACAAGCGAAAATCCCGTGATAACAAAGGGAAAAGTCATGTCACTGAAGATCCGAGTAAACGGGCCAAACTTGGTGAAAAACCGACATCTGAAATTTCTAAAAAGCCCGATGCTCCCGTCTCTTTGGAAATTCCTTCCATCTCTCCCGCCCTTCAAAGAGCTGATATTCAAACAATCATCAGTAGGCCCCCGTATCAAGTTGGACAGGGTCCGGCTACTCTTCAAAGTCGGTTTCTGCACCGGTGCTTAAAGGGAGTGCGTTTCGATCTTGACTTGGTCCCAATCGATAAGCAAGCCATGTTGCGAAGTCTTGATGCCGTCAAACTCGATATCGAGAGAATGTCTGGTTGGCAGAAACTTGTTGACGAGCTTCAAAGAGTAAACCGCGCAAATCTCGAAGCCATGCTGACTATGGAAAATGATAAATCCGAGTGGCAGAAAACACTCGATCAGCATGATGCAGAGATGAAGAGCATTGCCACTTACAATGAGAAACTTAAAGCGAAAGTCGAAAAACTTAAAGAAGAGCTTGCCACTTCTTCCACTTCCTATTCTCAAAGAGAAGAAGTGCTTCAAAAACAGGTGAGAGAAGCTCACGCTACACAGAGAGATGCTGAAGCTAGATTTGAAGCACAGCAGCAAGTTGTAGAAAGCTACCGAGCTGACGTTGCTCAGCTGCGAGAAAAAACTAGCTCCCAGAACTTGGAAATTGAACTGCTAAAAGCTCGACTTTCTGAAGCTGTAAAGGAGCATGATGAAGCTATTGCCGGCAAAGCAGCAACCGAGGAATCTCATATGGCAACTAAAGCCGAAGTCAGCTCTACTTTATTCGAGTTTTACATTCATAGTGTTCTGGGGCGCGGTGGCCTTAGATTTTTGGGACCGAAGTACGAAATCACTTTGGCCAAAGTGTGGGAAGCCGCACTTGATATGCTTGGAGGAGCTGGATATGATGAAGTATATTTAATGGCGCACTATCTAGATGACGATGCATGTGCTGCTCTTGCCAGGGGAAAGGAACAACTTGCTAAAGAGAGAGCTGAAACGGCGGAAGGAGAACATTTAGGGAAGGCAACCTCAACCGACCCAGTTCAACCTTCGGTTTCGGTTGACATCGATATTGTTGGCTCTAGTTCCCATCCTCCACCTCCTGCTAAAGCTGTTATTGAAAGTGCCACCGCCCGCACTGGAGATGAGACTCAAGAAAGCATTGAAGCACAAGACTTTGAAGTTGACATAGTAAAGCCTACTTCTCTAGGTAACCTCAATGTTGATCTCGCTCAAGTGGACCGCTTGTTTACTTCACATGAGCTTGATGAACTTTTTGATTATTACTTAAATCTTGACGCGCCACTTTCTCCCCTTTTTATGAGAGATACTGACTTTAACTTCTCTTCTCCTGTAGTGAAAGCGCCAAGTGTTGTTCAGACTTCCCCTCCTCCAGCTGTCCCCTCTCCGCCTCTTCAGATTACTCCTCCTTCCGTCTCTCAATCGGGGTCACAATAGGAGCAGATAGAAGCTCTTCAAGGCTTGGATGACCCGGTCGCTTCACAAGAATAGAAGGCCGAGGAACCTGAAGAAGGCGAAAGAACTCCGGAGCAAACTATTTCCGATGACATAAAGTTGTCTGCACTTTTCACTCCGGCCAGTGAGTCTTCTTCAAGGAAGAAGGGGAAGCGTGGAGTCTCAAAGAAAAGGAGAGAATCTTATGTCAGCGAAGAAAAAGCAGAAGAAAGTCCAATTGCACCCCTTCCTCTTTCTTCCCCTACTCTCACAAGCCGACCCAAAAAGTTAATCATCCGGCCAGGCGAGGGCTCGAAAGGTGGCAGGAAGAAGAAGTGATGGGTTAGCTCTTATGCTTTTCGTTTCGCTTTTTGCTTTTTTGCTTGTATATATAAAGGCTTGTGTTGACCGGAGATTGTGCGGGTACCAGTCCCCGCCTTCTTTTATTTTGAAACCTGCACATGTATAAAATTTTCATAGTATGGAATAAAATGATTCTTTTACTTGTACAAACTTCTGTCTGTATTTGAGAATGCATTTATTCTTCTTTTTCATACAAGTTTCTTTATTTACTCTGTGTGATGTTGCAGTAAACCCGTGGTATGTTGCTTGAGCATTACTTTTATGAATGTAACTATATTATATTGCCCCCATACCACGGTTTATTGCAACATCTTTCACATTGGCAAAATTTTAGAGAACAACTCTTCTGTTCCGAGAAGACTTGTACTCTTTCTTTAGAGAACAACTTTTCCATTTAAAGGAGGCTTGCATCTGTACTTTAGAGAATAATTTTTCCATTTTATTTTGATTTAGTAGAATGCGCCTCGTATTGGAGAAGTCTTCTCTTTTTTTTGGGCGAAGTTTTTACACTTCACTTTCGGAGAAAGTCACTTTTATTTTTGGCAAGTGAATTTTCCTACACGGTAAAGTGGGCCTCCGAAAAGGGGCTTGACCTGTTTGTGCCTCCGAAGAGGGCTTTTGTTTGATTGTGCCTCTGGGAAGAGGGCTCTTTTTTTTGTGTGTGCCTCTGGGGAGAGGGCTTTTGTTTTTTCCCTGTACGCGGGGAAGCGGGCCTCCGAAGAGGGCTTTTTTATTTCTGCCTTTGGGGAGAGACTTTTGTTTTTTCCATGTTCGCTGGGAAGCGGGCCTTCGAAGAGGGCTTTGGCACTCCAACTCTGGTGAAGTGGGCCTCCGAAGAGGGCTTTTCACATTTCAACACTTGTGAAGTTTTATTTCAGATCTCGGTGAAATGTGTGCCTCCGGAGAGGTCTTCTAGCATTTCAACTCTGGTGAAATGGGCCTCCGAAGAGGGCTTTTCACATTTCAACACTTGTGAGGTTTTATTTCAGATCTCGGTGGAATGTGTGCCTCCAAATAGGGCTTTTGCCTGGAAGTTTCTTTCTCATGGTTGGATGGATTCAAGGGACGGACACAAGTTACTTGGATGTTTGTTTGCACAAATAATCTCAGCTAGTCAACGAGTGCCCTGTGCCTTCTACTTGGGAAGGTGTCTCCGGTCATTCCACCAATCTTTTTTGGTTGAGAAAGAGAACTTTCTTTTTCTGGAAAGCCCCGTTAGAGGTCTTTATCCTCTGAAGAGTTGTGCCTCCGAAGAGGGCTTGTGCCTCCGAAGAGGTCTTTGGTTGTTTCCTGCCTGCTCGCCCATGTCTTTTCGCCATTTGCATATATCAGCGACTCCTTGTTATCATTTTCAAGCACACATTCCTTTCTTTTGTTAGTAGTTTGTTTTATCCAAAGAAGTGTACTTCATTGTTAAGTGAGTTTGCAGGGGCAGACACAGGCTACTTAATCGGACGTTCGTTTGCACAAACGATCACAATTAGTTAGCAAGAGCCCACCTCCGGCGGAATCACTAACTGTTTGCTTGAAGCACTTCTTATATAGGATTCGAACCTGGAATTTTTGTGGCTTAACATTCGTTTGTTGAGTGATGTCGAGGATCGCTTAGTCTTGTGATGGGTGAGCTTTGTTTTAATGGCCTACAATATTAAATCGACATTTAGCAATACTATTAAAGTACTTTACATATCGAAATAGAACAGGCATTTTATAATAGTAGAGAACACAAGATTTATAGTGGTTCGGCCAAGAACTGGGCCTACATCCACTTTATAGTTCTTATTATTCACTTGCACTGGTTTTACAATAGCTTTCAATACAAGAATCATACATCCATAATTCTTTTACAGTATTTCAATAAAGCTTTTAAGTAAAATATGGACGTAAGTGATTGCTGTTCCAAGCCCTTGGAATTGGATCTCTTTCGACAGTTGTCAGTTTGAAAGTGCCATCAAGAAGTTTCTTTCCTATGACATACGGTCCTTCCCAGTTTGGCGCAAACACTCATGTTGCTGTCATGATCCTTTTCAAGACTAGATCTCCAATCTCAAAGCTGCGTTGGCGAACTTTGGAATTGAAGTGCCTGGAAATTCTTTGCTGATGGGCTACAATTCTGAGCTGAGCCTCTTCCCTTTTTTCATCAAGGAAGTTTAATGCTTCAAGTTGCAGCTTTTCATTTTCAGCTTGATCGAAATGGATTCTTCTGTGTGAAGGGACTTCTGTCTCCACCGGAATCATTGCTTCTGATCCATATGCCAATGAAAATGGAGTGTGCCCTGTCGCAGTTTTATGGGTAGTTCTATATGCCCATAGTGCTAGTGTTAGCTTATCGACCCAACCACCTTTCGCTTTTTCTACCTGTTTTTTGATGGTTGATTTGATAATTTTGTTTACTACTTCCACTTGCCCGTTTGCCTGCGGATGAGCCACTGCTGAAAAGCTTTTTAGGATCTTGAATCGCTTGCAAAAATCTTGGAACTCTTCACTTTCGAATTGGGTTCCATTTTCTGTGATTATCTTTTGAGGGACACCATACCTACAAATGATATTCTTAGTTACAAAGTTCATCATCTTTTTAGAGGTAACAGTAGCTAATGGTTCAGATTCAGCTAATTTAGTAAAATAATCAACAGCAACAATAGCATATCTGATTCCGGACTTGGCAGTTGGCAAAGGCCCAATGAGATCTATTCCCCAAATAGCAAATGGCCACGGAATGACCATCTATGTTAGCTTGGTGGAAGGTGCACTTGGGATTTTTGCAAATCTCTGGCATCGGTCACACTTTCGGGCATAGCTAGCAGCATCACGATTAATGTCTGGCCAAAAATACCCGTAACGGAGAATTTTCTTTGCTAGAGTTTGACCACCAGAATGATCTCCACACTCTCCTCCGTGTACTTCAGCTAGAATTGTCTTGGCCTCTTCCTTAGTCACACATCGGAGTAATGGCATTGAGAATCCCCGCCTGTACAATCGGCCATCTTGAATTATATATCTAGAGGCTTTTCTTAACAGCTTCTGACGCTCCTTTGAATTTTTTGGAAGGGAGCCGTTAAGCAGATATTCCTCGATTGGAGTCATCCACGACTCCTGCTCTTGAGAAACAGTCATGATCGAATCAATCTTCATTTCATCAATACTTGGGGCTGACAAGACTTCTACAGGAACCAATCCCAGTAATTGAGCTTCGCCAGTGCTTGCGTACTTTGCGAGAGAATCTACTTTCATGTTCTCTTCCCGGGGTATATGACTTATCGTATAATGATCGAAATCATCGAGAAGTTCCCAGGTTCTTGACAAGTAAGCAGGCAGATTTCCTCCTTTAGTTTGAAATTCTTTCTTGATTTGGCATACAATAAGCTGTGAATCACTAAAGATATGTAACACTTCGACATTCAGTTCTTTGGCAATCTTCAAGCCGGCAATAAGGGCTTCATATTCTGCTTCATTATTTGTTGAAGGAAATTCCAATCTTAATTCATAGCACAATGATCGCCCTTCAGTGGTTTAAAGCACAACCCCAGCTCCGGAACAGTAATCATTTCTTGCACCATCAACATATAATTTCCATAGAATTGTGGTATTATCAGTCACCTCTTCCTCACTATCACCTTTATCTGTACATTCTGCGATGAAATCTGCTAAAGCTTGTCCATTGATTGCTCTCCGGGGATGATAAGTGATGTCGTATTGGCTGAGTTCAATATCCCACTTCAGAAGACGACCCGAAGTCTCAGGGCGAAACAGAACTTGCTTCAGAGGTTGATCAATGAGGATCTTAATAGGATGAGCTTGGAAATATGGCCTCAATTTTCTTGATGCAATCAGGAGACAATAGGCGAGCTTTTCCAACTTTGAATAATTCATCTCTGCCCCAGTGAATCTTTCGCTGATATAACAGACCGGGCGCTAAATTTTTGCGTCTTCCCGTACCAACGCTGCACTGAGAGCATGAGATGAGATTGCCAAATATACGAAAGATCTTCACCATTGTCGGGCTTAGAAAGTATTAGAGGCATTTCCATGTGACGAATCAACTCATCGAAAGCTTTCTAGCATTCAGGAGTCCAGTCAAAGTTTTTCCTTCCTTTCTTCGGAGCATCAAAGAATGGAATGCATTTATCAGTAGCTTTGGAAATGAATCGACTCAAGGCAACGACTTTTCCATTGAGACTTTGCAATTCCTTCTTCGTTCTAGGAGCTTTGACTTCTCTTCAGGCAGCAATTCGAGCAGGATTAGCTTCAATGCCCCTAGCACTCACAATGAAACCCAAGAACTTTCCGGACTCCACCCCAAATGAACATTTCAAAGGATTAAGTTTCATTCCGTACTTTCGGAGGACTGCATACATTTCTGCCAAGTGATCCATATGGTCTACTGCCTTCTTTGATTTCACCAGCATATCGTCAACATAAACTTCCATAGTCTTGCAAATCTGCGGCTTGAACATAGCATTAACAAATCTTTGGTAAGTTACCCCTGCATTCTTAAGTTCGAAGGGCATGACTCTATAGCAGTAGAGACCAACATCGGTGATGAAGCTCGTGTCCTCCTGATCTGGCTCATGCATCATAATCTTGTCGTATCCGGAGTAAGCATCCATAAAAGATAACAATTCATGCCCTGCTGTTCCATCCACCAACTGATCTATCCTGGGTAACAGGAAGCAGTCTTTGGGGCAGGCTTTGTTTAAATCTGAAAAGTTGATGCATACTCTCCACTTTCTGTTAGCTTTCTTAACCACTACTGGATTTGAAACCCAATTAGGATAAGTAGACTCTCTGATGAAACCATTCTCCATGAGCCGATCTACCTCTTCTTTCAATGCTACTGACCTTTCAGGACCCTGGGTTCTTCTTTTCTACTTTACCGATGTAAACTTCGGATCAATATTCAGGGTATGTACTGCAACTTCTGGGGACATTCCGCACATATCAGCATGAGTCCAAGCGAATACGTCCAGATTTGCTTTCAAAAATGATATCAAAATATTCTGAACCATCGCATTAAGTTGTGAACCCACATTCAGCACTTTGTTCGGATCTTTCGGGTCAACAGGTACTGGAACCGTTATTTCCACTGGCACCACTCTATTCTCCCCTGCGCTGGCTTTTCTGGGATCCATTTCTCTTCGTGCCCCGCTATGCTCGCCAGTGCAGGGTCCACCCTGTAACTGCTACAAGGTTGGTTCTTTGATGCGGACTGGGGCTGCCGCATCTTTTCCCATCTCTCTCTTCCTTGCTTCACGCAACTTTATAAGATAACATTCTCGCCCAGCATTCTGATCCCCTTTAATAACTCCGACTCCATTATCCATGGGGAATTTCATAGTAAGGCACCACGGAGTGAGAATTGCCTTAAAAGCCGCAAGAGTTGGTCGGCCTAGGTAGGCGTTGTAGGCAGAAGATTCATCAACAATTACAAAAGTTTATTTTCGAACCACCTTTCTCTGCCCCTCTCCAAGCTCCACGAACAAATCGATAGTTCCAATTGGCTGCTTCGGTTCCCCAGTAAACCCAACAATTTTTTGCGATGAAGCTTGAACATCAGCCATCGAAATTTTCGTTTGATCGAATGTCTTTTCGAAGAGAATATTGCAAGAAGCGCCGCAATCAACAAGCACTCTCCTTACAATAGCCGGCCCAATGCCTACAGAGATGACCAAGGGATCCATGGTTGGAGCTTCAATGCCTATAGAGTCCCTGGCTCTGAACACAATATCATCATTAAAAGTTTTCTGCTGCTTCAAAGGTGCAGCATCTTCCAACACAAAAACACTCTCTTCTGCTGGTGCATACTTCAAGGCACGGGCATGCCTTTCCATCTCGCCCCAGCTTCTGCCTGCTAGGTGAGGACCTCCCGTAATCACATTAATAACGGGCCTTTCTGATTCATGCGCAGTAGTCCTCTCACCCGAGCCAGACAGATGAGCAGGAAGTTGCTGGCCCTTAGTAGATGAAGTTGGGTCATTCCTATTCCTCTTCACATATTGCTGCGACTTGTTCTCTCTCAGCAGTTCTTCAATCAAACTATTCAGATGGCGATATTCGTTGGTATCATGACCGGGTTGATTATGAAACCGACAAAATCACCCACTTTGAGCAGCTTTTTTCCCAACTCTCATCTCAGGTGGTTTAGGATATTCCACCACATCTTTGGTAGCAAAAAAGATATTCTTCGGGGTGTCAGTCAAAGGAGTGAAATCTGAAGGTTTTAAGAAGCGAGGTTTCTTCACGTCCTTCTGCCTCTTCCCACCATTATTCTCCCTTTTCTGACTTCCGGATTCTTTTTTGGTAGGAGTAGTAGTGTTATTCTTGACCTCTGTCAATGCCACTTTAGCCGGTGCATGGAGGCTTTCCAAGCGCATGAACTCATCAGCTTTCTTATAGAATTTCTCAAGCGAATTCGGTTCTTTCATCTTCAGCCACTTCCCAAATTCGCTCGATTTGTCGATTGCCCTCATCAAGTATGTCAAGACCATTCGTGGCTCTGCATTATCCACTTCAGGCAAAGCTATGTTGAAGCGGTTCAAGAAAGATCTAATAGATTCCCCAGGGTTCTGTTCCAGGCTTGACAGTGACATAATATCCTTTGCCTTTGAAGCATACAACCTGAATTGCCCTTTAAACTTTCGAGTCAAATCGGCGAACTGGTCTATAGATCGGACCGGTAGCTTTGTGAACCAGAGTAGAGCCACTCCTTCCAAGTATACTGGAAAGTACCGGCATTTGGTCTCATCCGATGCCCTGGCACCTGTCATGTGCCAGTCATACTTGTACCAGAATTGATTAGGGTCACTTGTTCCCTTATAAGCCGGGATGGTAGGAGGAACAAACTTCCTTGGGAATTCCGCCTTTAGAATCCTTTCAGTGAACGTAGTCTTGCTCGGAGCGAATCCCCATTCTTTTTCATCTTCATCCCTCTACATGCTCTCTCTCATGATTTGTCGCACCATGCCCGAAAGGTATTCCTCATCATTTAAAGGCTCTGCAGGACAGACTTCAACCGTTTTCTCGGAAATTTGTCTAGACAAACTTTCGCGGAGAGTTGGTTGTGGTCTCGATCCTCCAGCTTGGGGAGGTGTTTCTTTGGCGGGGCTAGCTGCTCTTTGAGAAATATTCCTTTCTTCGGGATTATGAGCATCATCAGCAAGGTTTTCTCCATTATTTACCGATTGACGTTTAGCTCCGAGCAAAGCATTTAACCAATCAAGCATTAAAGCATTCTGGGTTTCCTTTTGCTGGCATAACCCAGATACTGCAGCATCTAACTCCGCTCGTGTAATTCCAGCACTTGGTGCTGCTTGACTTGACGAAGGAGAAGTGGCAGTATTCTCCCGAACATCACTGGGTCTAGTAGATCTGCGCTTTCTTCCAGGAGCCATTATCTCTGATAGACTTCTAGTTTTGAGAGAGATTTTTTCAACAAACTATTGCGAAGCAATGACGAAAGTATCCTAAGTTGGATTCTCAGTGAAAGCACCAAAAATGTTAACGCTAAAAATTGAACGCTAACAACCCGGTGTAAGTAGAGATTAAGTGAAAGCACCACCCGTCAAAACGGGAATTAGAAATAAGTAGAAAAGTCACAGAAAAAGCAGTAAGGAGACAACAGTTTTATAGTGGTTCAGCTTCAAGTTAAGCCTACGTCCACTTTAATCTTCTTTATTGCTGAATCAATTACAACTTTACAACAATCTTCGATTACAAAACTGCTAGGACAAATAGCTAGAACTCCGATGTAGAAGAACGCTTTGAATCCATGTCGAATGTGTTAGATTTCTTCTTGAAGTTCGTTGAGATGTCTTTCGTGTTTGAAGTGTAGAGTGAGTCGAGAAATCAGCAGAGTATAGGTGTTCTAGAAATCAGCCAAAGATCCCCTCTTCGGCGGTGCAGGCACGGTATTTATAGGGAAATTTCGGAGCTAGGTCGTAGGTCATGAGCGACCTAGAGGTAGGTCGTAGGTCGTGAGCGACCTAGTGGGAGCGGCTTACGGCTTAACTAGAGTGTATTTGATCACCTCGAACAAACTAACAAGTCATAGGTCGTGAACGACCTAAGGAGGAAGCGGCATAAGAAGCTTCTTCGGTATGTTTAGGTCGTGAGCGACCTAGGGAGAATAGTTGGCGACTTACGGTTGGGAACGACATAAGAAGTTGCTTCATTCTATGATAACTCGCTAGGTCGCTGGATCTTTTAGGTCGCTAAGTCATTTAGCTACTAGGTCGCTAGGTCGCTTTACTCCATAGGTCATTAGGTCGCTGATCTCTTGTACCTTTAGCCTGTTAAGTCGCGGAGTTGTGTCATGCTGTGCCGCTTCATGATGTTAAGTCGCTAGACCCTTTAGGTAATTAAACCGTTAGGTCGTTTAACTGTCTAGGTCGCTGAGTTTCTTAGCTCGTTAGGTCGCTAGGCTCTTTATTCCATTAGGTCGCTTAGAGGAGTTAACACCCATGTATAAGTGTTGCGATTTACACTTCAACAGACATATTAACCCCTCTAGTATATAAATATATCATCCAAATGTATGCCTAAATGCTTAAGGTCATGTAAACAAAGTATTATATATATTATTTTGAGTAATATATATATATATATATATATATATATGATAGAGTTAGGGGTATGCTTTGGGGGAAATTATGTAATATGTTACATATATCTTACTTGGTAACCAATTTTGTTTGAAATAAAAGGTGTTTTCATTCTATTATATACTCGATATATGTGTTATAGTAATTAATTAATTTAATTAAAAGTATATTTAATAGAAACTTTTTTAATGGTATGTTTATGATAGTAATTACAAAGTGTTGTAACTATGAGTATTTTTTCACAATGAAAACTAATGTACCATTTTTATTGTTCGTAGTCATGATACATCAAAACTAAATATCTATGTATTCTTTGACACCAGAGTACGTAACACTCTCCAGATGTTGGGTAGTGTATTAATCAAGACTACTGGGGACACCTAAAGTTTACATATTAATAGTTATTGAATAATTATGGAATGACTCACTCGATAGTTCTTCGTTGGTCAATATAACTAAGGTCAAACATAAAATATTGATGTGACTGATTTTTATAGTTTTCTCAAGTTGAGAATACTGTCGATCTTCAATATGAAAGCTCTACTTTTATTATAGTAAAATCATGACAATGTTCATCGACGGAATATAATTGGGTCGAGTGGAAGTATTGGAGGTGAAGGACTATTCAAAAGAGGATTCGTCTCCTTAGTTATATAGGGTTAGTATCATGGTCAACTCAAAGTCAAAGTCTCTGTCTAGAACATCTCGATTAATAATTATTATTATTGAACCAAGAAATTTGTGTTTGACTATAGATTTGAATATGAATGACATTGGAATTTTTGCAATTATCAAATTCCATAAGTTCTAGTGATATAGTTTTGACAAAGAGAATTGATGTAAGTAAAAGTCAAAGCCGAGTAACGCTTACTAAAGTGACATTGGATTTTACCGAAACAAAGTAAGTGATAAATTTGGCCAAAATGTCACACCGCCTGCTGAGTGATGTGTGAACATTAATATTCGAATAGTTCGATATTAATCGTTGACAAAATTTATACTTGATGAGTCGCACAACCAAAACGATAAATTCTCCTTTGATCAAACGATTTAATTAGTTTATAATTGTTATAATTAATAAATATTAATTAAATATTGATTATAAAATTTGATTATGATTTGAGAAATAAATATTATAAAATATATTTATAATAGTTATAAATATATCAATCGATATACGATATCAATAAGCAATTAAATTTGGGCTAATTGTATAATATTTTGTTATGGGTTTAAATGGGTTAAGGCCCATTTTAGGTTTAAGAATTTCGAATGGAATACCATGGAATAGGCAGATCAATTATGGTGTAGGGGGTTTGATTTTCGATGGCTTAGATTGAAGGAGGAGTTTATGAGATTAGAATCATTTTTCTCCCCGCTTTATCCACTATATTATCATCCCTGTCCCTAATTAGATATGATCTTTTACAGCCTTCTCTTCCCTTCTTGTTGATCGAAATTATATCCTAACCACTCCATCAATACAAACTCAAATCAAGTCAGATCTGATCATTATTCGATAGCCGAAGGTCAACGGTTCAATGACTGGCAATCTACTGAATCAAAATGGGTTTATGTAACAACCTGGGTTTTAGTGATAATTAATAATAAATGTTTAAGTAATCGAAATTTTATAACAAGGTAATTAGTGATGATTCAGAGCATGATAAGATATATTTTAGTAAATAATGAGAATTGAATATAAAAGAATAATAATAATTCAATACTTCTTTAATTATTTTAGAATATGGAAAAGTTTATTTTTGATAAGAGAATAAATTTATTAATATGGTTTAGAAATTAGTTGATAAATGATTAATTAAAATGATAGAAAATAGTTTTGTAGAACAATTAAAAAGTAAGGTTATGAATGTTGGAAAGTAATATTAGGAGAATTGAAAATATATAAATATATGTGTTATATATGTGTTTTCATGTGTAAGTGCATTCATATATATATATATATATATATATATATATATATATATTCAATTGTTTTACTTTGTTGTTGCTTACTATAAAAGTACCTACCTTGCAAGCACATGAGTCATCATCCATTTTTATTTAATTGTATTGCTTGTGTGTGCAAGGTATCATGTGCGGTAATATTTATCTTTTTTTTTCATGTTTCACTATACTACATCCACTAAAGTTACAGTATAGATATTATTAAGTTGCTGTGAAGAATTTAATTTTTGCATTGTTGTACTGGGTTATTATTTATTCTTTGCATTGCTTATTTTTTGTGTACCTTATCCTCACACACACATGTATGTATGTATGTATGTATGTATGTATACACACACATGCGCGCACACACATCATATAAATATATGTATGTGTGTGTATATGTATGTATTTATGTATATGTATGTATATATGTATGTAAATTTATATATATCACACTATGTGTGGATATTTTCTAGCTTTTCATCTTCTTTTATGATGTTATTGGTACTTCATTATGTCTTTAGATGTTCATGCTTATATGAATATCACTGTTTTGTTCATAAATACAGAAGAATTGTGTGTGTTTTGCGTGTATTCCTTATATGCGTGTATGTATTAGATGGTTTGGTTGAGTGAATAATTATGTCTACATATTTAGAAGTGTTGTTATGCAATTTAACTGGTTAAGTAACATTGTGTTTTATTCCATATGCGTGGATGAGTCTGTAAAACCTTATATTCACATCTTGCTGCTATAGAATTTCTTTTTATGTTGCTATTTATATCTAATTTCGACCTTACTTTATTTAAATAGTCTTGTCGTGGTTTCAATTCATATGCATGCAAGGACATTATTTAATTCTATGTTGTTGCATATTGATTCGATAATGCTTTATATAAGACAAAAATGTGTTGTCCCTGCCGTTTGATGCCAAATCATCACATATATAATTGAGTGAGTAGAAACTGTGTATGCCTATTTTTTATGTTAATGCATGCTTTGAGGCTTCGTGAGGCAAGTCAGTTTCTTTCGTACATTATATTCCTGTTTTATCTTGCTTTTGTGTTCACAATGAGCTATAAGTGCCTATTTAATTTTGTGAATTTATTAAGACTCTAGGGGTAGACGGTACTGTACAGCAAGCGAGTAGTCCGAGATCCCTAGAGCATGTTGTGTGCTATCAGGCTTCCTTTCTGGTTTAGGATTTGTCTATTTGTTACGGATTGGCATATATTATTCACTATCCCATGATGTGGCTATGCTAAATATGGGATGAGTTTAAAGTGTAGTCAGTCCACGTTATATCCATACAGTTAGATGATTTGATATTTTGAGATAGCTGGATTATTGATTATGATTTGGATTGTGTTGGATTATCTTTATGGTTTGTATAATATTGGATATTATTTCGATGATTTGATAGGCTATCCCATATTATCTATTGATGTGTAGGTTTATTGATATTATATTTAAGTATTTATGTATGTTAGCCCTATTCACTTAATGATTTCATATTATATGGTGAGGTTGATTTGTATAGATGATTCGCTCATTGGATGTAGTCTTCTTGATTTCTATTAATTTGTTTCTATATGGTGATGACATTTTTTATATTAGTGTTAAGTCTGTTTCATGTGAAGAATGGAGATATTTGGGTGACGTGATGCCATGATGATTGTTTATGACGTTATACATATTTTCTATAATCATATAGATCCTTTGACATATCATTTAATGAAATAATTATATTAGAGGAGTTAGATATATTAGTACCGTTGAATGTTATTTATACGACATTATCTCGCTGTGTTTATTTGACTCTAGTTTGTATATTATTCATCGCATTACAATGAGTTGAGATCATGTGAGTCATGCTGTATAATTATTGTATTCGTATTATATTATATAAATTATATATTATATGTTATCGTTGTGATTCCGACTATCTGTTCTTTGTATATTATATGTTGTTCTGGCATGTATGCACACGTGCTTATTCCTTTGAATCATTACTGTGTACATATAGTTAAGCTATTTATTTAATGTTTTAATATGAACTATTGTTAGTTCAAAGGAATATTCACATGTGTACTATATATAGCCTCATCCTTCATATTATCTGACAGTATTACTTGTAATACTCTTGGATAGTATGGGTATATAGGTGAATTGTCACATTTAGTATCAAAGCAGGTTTAGAACATCATGTCTTATATAAAAGACATGGTTTAAGACCTTAGATGAGATTTAGAGTCCTTGTTCCATAGGGGTTGTTAGGCATTTCCTTGGAATAAGGAATAATATATATATATATATATATATATATATATATATATATATACACACACACACAAGATGAATGTAGAGGCAATCATCTAGTGACATATTTGTTAATTTCTGTATATAAAATATTTGGATTTTTAATATTCTGAATAAATGTAAAATGAATGACCATGAGTGGCTTAATATTGAGATGTTAGGTATGATTTGATTTTGATCAGAGTGCATAGCGATTAATTTATTTTATTTTTTTCTCCGAGTGCCATAGTCGCTATTGTTTATGCTTGTTGGGTTATTGATAATTGATAATGGAGCTATTGGTTTTGTTATAGAATTCTTTTAAGGAAATTGCAAGGATGCAATTTCGTTAAGGAGGAAGTCTATAAAAACCCGGGTTTTAATGATGGTTAATAATAAACATTTAAGTAATTAGAAATGTATTTTTTGAATTTAAGATAAATAATTTGAGTTTATTTTAGAATATTGAACTTTTATGACAAGGTAATTAGTGACGATTCAGAGCATGATAAGGTATAAATAATAAGAATTGAATATAAAATAATAATAATATTTCAATTACTTGTTTGATTATTTTAGAAAATGGAAAAGCTTATTTTTGATAAGAGAATAAATTTATTAATATGGTTTATAAATTAATTATTAAATGATTTTGTAGAACGATTAATAAATAAGGTTGTGAATATTAAAATATAATTTTATGAGAATTGATAATTATGTTTGGGGCTTGAATTAGTATATTTTTTTAAATTATATTTTTTTTGCAAGGCCGACGGGGTTGGATGGTCCCCGACCACTTTATTGCAGCACCAAGAAGATTACAACACAGACAACATAGAGAAAGCTCAGAGAATACAGAGGTATACATAGCGCTACAAAAAACTGGAAACAAAACGGAGAGAAGACAGAAACATAAATAAATTAAAAAATAGCACTCTTAGAATGAGTGATAAATGCCTGGATCAATGTTGAAAGTGAGCATACTCAGTGTATTCTTGATCTCATGCATCACCCAAGGCTTAAACATTGTTTCAGATTTAGCATTGTTTGGTTCAAACACCCTATTATTTCGTTCCTTCCATACCGCAGCTATGAAGCTTTTCAAAACCGCCAGATATAGTCTCTTGTCTTTTCGTATGTACCCTGTTCTCGCATGTATGATGTTCCATTCATCCAAGTTATCATGAGAAGTTTCATTCCTACAGAGCTTAGCCTTGACAAGCTGCCATACATGCTTGATGTCTTTACAGTCGAAGAACAAGTGCTCTGCGGTCTCAACCTGGTACTTGCAGAAAGTACACATTATATTAACATCCATCCCCATGCACACAAGTTTAGCTTTAGTTAGTATTGCTCGGTGTAGCACTTTCCAGAGTAAAAGATTGTCTCTCATGCTACTGTCCTTATGCCATTCACGCTTGCTCCATTTCCACCTTGGCTGTGTTGTGTTCTTCATCAAATGTTCATAAACAGTGCCAATTTTGAACTTGGTCCTTTTATCACCCAAAACAAGCTTTTCATTGGAAGATAGCAAAGGAGTATTGCTTCTGATCAGGTTCCAAATACGTTGAATTCTCTGATTGGAAGAGAAGGAATTAGAACTTTGAATATTATTGAGAACATCCCTTACCTTAGCAGCATGGTGAATGCCAGTTTGCATAAGCTCGTTGTACGTTAGGTGCCTTCTAAGAATCATCCCCTTAACGAGCCAAGGATCATCCCAGAAGCTAACACTAAACACATTATTGATGCTCATTTGACTGAGAGGAAGAACCTCTTCCTTTATCTTGAATATACTCCGCCAAGTCCAACTAAGATTCTGCGGCCTGCTCATTTTCCAAAAGCTTCTATTTTTAAATTATAGAATGGAAAATAAAATAAAATAGAACTAAGGCCTAACAACTCAAGCCCATTAACTAAATACTATACTTGCACTCCAGATATCTCCTTGTCTAGATTTTTAGAAACCATGATGTCTCCTCTTCTATAAATACAACCGAAAACATTTTTAAAGGAAGCTTACAATCCACTTATTCATTACCACTTTAAAATGGAAAATCAAATTCTATCAAATATTATAAATCATAAAATTCAAGTTTAGGCTTCTATACATCATCCAACATCTTGGGTGCAAAGCTTGTTCATCATGTTGTTGTTTTGGCTCTTGGGTTGTTAGTTTAAGTTCATTATATTGCTTCATGCTTGCATTAAAATTGAACTGAAAACATACCTATCACCTCATAAAATGCCATGGAACCCGGTATTATTTCTTGCATGCAAATTTATGAACTCTGGCTTTCATCTCTGTTTGCGTGCATATTGAGCTTATGAACTCTAGCTTTCATCTTTGTTTGCGTTCATATTGAGCTCTAGTTCTTTTTCTTTCCCACTACGTGTATTTGTTCACACGCGCGCGCGCACACACACATCAGATGAGTTTGTGTGTGTATCAGATGAGTGCATACTCATAGGAGTGTGCACATGTTCTGCTCCTTTTATAATTTATGTTTCTGCTTCTATAAACGTTCTTGGTATAGACCCTTTACATAAATTATTTTGCAAATTTTCCTAATTATTGATGCATCTATGTATATCAATATATATATATATATATATGTATGTATGTATGTATGTATGTATGTATGTATGTATGTATGTATGTATGTATGTATGTATGTATGTATGTATATGTATACATATATGTACATATACGTATACATATACGTACATATATGTATATTTATGTATACATATGCATAAAATGTATATGTATATAGGCTAATATTCATTTCAATCTTGAGTGCTTGGGCTGTTATAGTGTATGGAGTATCTGTTCTTACTTTTCTTTGGTTCTTCCCTATTATATGCATGATAATGAATTTAGTACTTGAGGCCCTATCAAGGCTTGCCTGCATTGAGCACCTGAGAGCTTATTTCCTATGATGACCCACCTTTCTGACCCCTAGGATCGACACTTAATACATCCATGGTATTAGTGTGTCATTGCCTATGCGTCCAAAAGACAAGTTTCCTTGAGGGAAAATAAAGAACAGAACAAGACAGAATATAAAACCTCACAACGGAATGGTTACATATAATACAAAATGATATCGTACAAAAGGTTACTCCTTACATGGAGCTATCAGAGTTAAACAAAGGTAATACATCTAACATATTTACAGCTATACATTCTGACTTATCATTTTTCAGCTACCAAATATACCAACATAATCATACAACGAAAATAAATAACTAGATAACTAAGGAGCCACATGCTCGATCATCATCTTCAAAGAACTCCAAAAAGGAACCTGCTATTCTCGAACTACTCAAATACAATTGAGTACACAAGAGTTTAGGGAAAATAAACAACTCTGGTCAGACAATATGTCTAGTATGAGTAAAACTCTGAAACAAAAGGGAGTGTATTTAATAATAATATGTGGGACCATGCCGCTAATGCAGAATGGATTTTCTCCTACATAAACAACAATCAAACATAATAATGGAAAAGAACAATAGAAAACAAATCCAAACATAGATGATAGGCAAAAAATGTATAAAGATCCAGACTTGAAGGAATGGATGTAGTCTGAACAAAATCCAAACTGGACAGAATGGATAAAATACAATCCAAACTTGATAGAATGGACAAAATCTATAATTAAATATCATGAAGAGTGGTCGACTCTTCCCGTTGCAATTATAGAAAAACAATTCGAAGGTTCAAATCAAATAGGGGAAGGAAAAATTTCCAACAATAACTAGGAGGGTGCACCCTCTTGAAATATACCTCTAGTAATATACTTCTGAGAAGCTCATTTACTCTATGACACTTATTGGAAACCTCCAAGCTGGACCCCACCAAACCCTATCGAGTATCCAAAAATTTCACATCTAATAGCACTGCTAAATCAAATCTAGATGATGTATGAAAGTATCCTGATGGGAGAAACCCTACATAGCTTAGCCTCCCTCTCGTGCTTTGGTTTTAGTCATTTCTGACAAAGGATATCAAAGCTCAATGAAGCAACACATCATATTAGAATGACGATAATAAAGAAGCTAAAGTAACCGATAGTTGAGAAACCAACTATCGAGGATATAAAATTATCGTATATGGAAATTAAGTCTTGTATACTTATCACCACTCATCGAATTCAAACGTACTATTTCTTGGTTAACAATAATACCAGACAAGTCAAGGTAGTGTTACCTCAAAGTCATGCCTCACGATTATTCTTAACTTTTGAAATAGGGAAAAGTCTACTTCCTCGACGTTTAGTGCTAAGTGTACAAATAAATCATCCCCATATAAGTGAATCGCTTTACGGAAATTAGTTCATTTCCATAAACGAATCAAACCTTTTCTTTTAAAAATCGAATTCAAGTTTGGCTTCACATTATAAGTATTAGCTTTAAAACACTTTGTTAAAAGAGTTTACTAACTTTGAAACGTCATTATAAAAAGGATTTAATAACTTAAACAGATCCTTACGATATTGATTAATTAACTTTAAAAGTTCATTAATTCAGTTGGTGAATTTACTTCAATAGCCTTTAATTCAAAAGAAGTTAATCACTTTTAAAAACCATTGATTTAATTAAAAATTAATTATGATTAATTAAATTAAATAAATCAATAATTTATTATCATTAATTAAATGAATAACAAAGTCAAACCATCCTTATTACTTGATAAATTCACTTTGAAACTTCATTAATTAAGTTGATAAATTAACTTCAAATGCCTTTAATTGAAATGGGTAAATTGCCTTTAATACATCATTAATTCATATAATCAGTAATATTTAAATATAATTAATTAATAAATAATTAAATTTCATTATTTAAAAATAATTTATTAGTTATAAACATCATTAAAGGGAAGATTAATTAAAGTTAAAACAAGTTGATTAACTTGAAAAGCTGTTAAACTAAAAGATTAATTAATTTAAAAACATCATTAATTCATTGCTTAATTAACTTTAATCCATCGTTATTAAAAGATTAGTTATACTTAAACATCATTAAATAAAAATTATTAATTAATTTAAACGATCATTAACCAAGTAATTGATTAAATTTAAAACATATCGTTATCTATGTAATTTGCTAACCTTAATCCTTATTAATTAATTAATTAATTAAATTAATAATCATTATTAAAATGGTTAATTACTTTTGAAAACATCGTTAATAAAAATCTTGCTTAACTTGTAAAACAATTCCCAGCACGAAGATGAAGCCGAATGGTTTCGACGAAAAGTGATTTTTCGAAAGTGCCGATATAACAACTATCACTATATGGGTAGTTTGGTAAACAAGTTTATGACATTATCATTACAACCAAACATTATATAGCAAGGATATGAGCATATATACATGGTAATTTACTATAAAACAACATGTAATAAGTATTTGCTATTGCATTAACTTTAACTACTACCTTTTCATATGGCTAACTACATGCTTACTAACTTTCAAGCACGACAACTTTTCAAAGCATAAACCAAACAATAACCAATACATCATCCGACACATACTACAAGCTTTAGGTGGCTCCTAATATGAACATGGATATAGTTTAAAAAATTTAGTTTTGATGATGGAGTTTTACTCACAAAATAGTTAAATTAAATACTAAACTATCACGTTGCTTACTACTTGCTTAGTAACTTTCAAGGCGGCAACTTTTCAAGTATAAAATCAAAACAATAACCAAACCATCACTACACATATACAATAATCATTCATAGGCAATAAGTATGAACACAAATATGGTTTAAAACTTTTGGTATGGATGGTAGAGTTTTTACTCACCGAAATGTTACCAAATCAAGTCGAATCACTATAACAACTTGCATTAACACCAACGATACCTCTCTTCACTTGAACTTGGACTTTTAGTCCCCTATATGGTATGTTTGGGCTCGGCCATGGCAGCAATGGACTCGGCCTATACGGGTGGTAGAGCTTTATTTTGAGGAGTATAGGCTTTAGAAATGAAACAGGGAAGTTTTAAACTTGGTTTTCAAGTGTGCAAAATAGTTTTTAACTTAGGAAATGAAGAGGAAGCCATGAATGAAGATAAGAAGCTGTGAAATGGAAATTAAGAAATAGAAATGTAAAGTGAAAAATGAGTGGAGGTGGAGGTATTTGTAGAAAAATGAGAAGGGCAAATGGGTAAAATGACTTAAGGAATAAAATAATATACTCTTTTCATGAAGACAAGACCATACCTCCTCCTCTCTCTTAATACAAATGTTCTCCCCTTGATTCCCGACTCCACCATGACTTAGGTACTAACCTAGGATCTGAGCGTATGTATTTTCATATTTAGATCATTATTCAACACTGTTTGCATCATACTTAATTAATTTAAAGTCTAATCACCATTAACTAATTTAAAACACTTACTTTATCCTAATAACACGTACTTATTATCCTCTGACATGAATATTTATGTGTGCATATGTACACAAATGTGCACAAAGTTTTTCGAAAACTTTTCGATGCCGAAAAGTTGAAATTTTGAAAAACGGTTTTCGGCCACATTTTCTGTTTTTATTTGAAATAACTACTTTAGTAAAAAAAATTGAAATTTATTTTAACATCATTAATTAATATTTAAAATATGTATTTGGTTATTAAAATCCATTATTTAAATATTTAAAAGTGATTTAAATATTTAAATACAAAGTGACTAATTTACGGGTCATTAAATATTCAAAATCCATATGATATTGCATATGGCATGCGTGTTCCATTCCTGTTTTGTTTGGACCTGGTTTCTATTTCAAGTTTACTTGCCCACTTAAAATTCTAAGCTTGGATAAAAAAATGTGTTACATATTGTAATTGAAACTAAAGAAAGTATCGAGTTTCCGAAAGTTGTTTTGAAATGTAAATTATTAACAAATTTATAAAAAGTTATGAGGTTAGTAATTTACGGGAAGGAGATTATATTTATCAATTATTTATTTCTAAGTGCGTTTTTTTGTATCAATTTATATATAAATATATGTGTTATACATGTGTTTTCATGTGTAAGTGCATTCATATGTGTGTGTGTGTGTACATGTATATATGTGTATATACATATGTATATATGTGTATATATATGTATATATGTATGTATGTATGTATGTATGTATGTATTCAATTGTTTCACTTTGTAGTTGATTACTACAAAAGTACTTACCTTTGCAAGCCATGAGTCATCATCCATTTTTATTTAATTGTATTAGTTGCATGTGCAAGCCATAACATGCACTAATATGCATAGTTTCGACACTACAAGAAAGGCTTCGTATAGCGACGGAGCCTAGCGACGGCTAAAAAAAGCGGCCGTCGCTAGCCGTCGCTATACGCAATATACAGATCCAAGCCGAGAGCAGCAGATTCACTTCACTTGCTCCCCCAAAACCTTCCTCCTTCCCCCAATCCGTCGTCCCCCGTCACCGTAGCTGCCGCCCCAGCCTTCAACGCCTCCAAATCACCCAAATTTGTGTCGGTATGCTCCTAATCTCTTGTTTGAATGTAAATTTGATGTTTTTAGGTTTAGTTTAAACCCTAATTCAATTATGATTTGTTGTAAAATTGAGATTTGTTGTTAAATTGGGTATTAGTGGTGTTGTTAAATTAGGTATTATTAGTGTTGTATGTTGATTTGGTAGATTAATTAGTTTATTATCATGAACTTGAATTAAGTATTACATTAATTAGTTTATCATGATCAAGTTGAATAAATGGTTGATGTAGATAATTAGTGTTGGCGATTAACATGGTTAGTTGTTTTAGGTGAAAAAATAGTGTATATTAATGATTAACTTGGTCATTGATAAATTTACAAGAAAGTATTTCATAGTTTATGAAATTGATAAATTACAAATTTAAGTTGTTAAGTGAATTTAAATTAATAAATTTTTATTTAATAATTAGTTTTTTATTGTTTTCTAATTATCTATTTGATAATTAGAATTTGTTGTTTTCTAATTATATTCATTGATAATTCTTATATTTACCCTGTTGATTGAGCGACGGCTGGCCACGGCCATTTTAATAATTTTAGCGACGGCTAGCGACGACCAAAATGCAAAAGGTTGTATATATTGTAAAAAATAAAGTTTGTACAAAAAATTAAAAAATGAATATGAGAACATTAAAAATTCTGCAAATATCTAATTTATTTTAAAAAAAATTAGGAAATGACTTTAAAAACAACTGATATTGTACTAAAATCGATTTTGTAAAGAAATTAAGAAATGAATATAACAACAACAAATAGTCACATAAAATCTATGTCGTAAAGAAATGAATATTGAACTAAAATTGTTAATTGAATGTGGAACTAAAATTTTAATACACAAATTTTTGAAATAAAATATAAATAGTTGAAACATTGTCAAAATTTGAAAAGAACAACAATATTTGATAAAATTTAAAGAAATTTTTTTATCCCTTAGATTGGCTTTGGCCCCGTCTGGCAAGTGTTGTATATGATCGTTATATGGATATTTGTTTTGTAACGGAACAGACATTTATATTCATCTGATACAATATTTGTCGGATTTGTCCCTGTATTGGACAAATTACAAACACAATAAAGTAATTACATATTATAAATCATTTCATTTTAAGCGGTTACAAAATTTCGACAGCACTTCCTTTACGTTCCCTGTGTACACGCATTTGTGTACGATACAGGGAACATAAGGGAAGTGCGGCCGAAATTTTGTTGAACCGTTTAATCTGAAATGATTTATAAAATGTAATTACATTATTGTGTTTATAATGGGAAGTAGGATGACTGACCACCGAAGTGAAAACCAAAATACCAAAAGATAAAAAAATAAAGTGAAGTTTATATTTTGAATTTTCTGGAACGATGAATTGTTTACAATGGAGAATGGTTGAAAATTAATGATTTAAATTGTGTAACATATATTTTCAAATCAGGAAAAAAATTCAATTATTTTCTCGACCGTACTTGGATGTATGAAGTCAGAACTGGAAACAAGGGATCAATAAAGCAACATTTCTACAACGGTGTACAAGAATTTATTAGTTTTTCTAAATCTAATAACCGAAACAATACAGAAATTCGTTGCCCGTGTAGTAAGTGCCAACATTTGAAGCATTGGAAACCGGGTATAGTTGAAGTACATTTGTATCAATATGGTTTCGTGCCTGATTATTATTTCTGGGATCGTCATGGAGAACTTGTTGAACCTACACCTAATACTGAAGTTTTAGAGGACGGTAATATGATGACGAATCCGATAGAAAATATGGTGGATGATGCAGCACGATCAATGTTTCCTACAACTGAAGCTGTCGATGAAGACGAAAATGTCGAAGAAGAACCGACTGCGGGAGCTAAAAAAATATACGATTTGTTGGATTCTGCTAAGAGACCGTTGTGGGACGGATGTAAAAGCGGAACCGAACTTTCAGTAACCGCCGAATACATAACTATGAAATCAAAATTCAACCTTACGGAAGCTGCATTTACAGCAGTTGTACAAGCTGCAAAACGACACATGCCACCCAATAATCTGATGTGAGATAGTCATTATAAAGTTAAAAAAAATTGATGTCCGCTTTCGTTCTACCGTACGAGAAGATAGATGCATGTGTGAAAGGTTGCATGTTGTATTGGAAAGACGACGTTGACCTCAGAAAATGCAAAATATGTAACGAAGAAAGATACAAACCAAGAAAGAAAAAAGGAAAAGAAGTCTCGTACAAGAGAATGCATTATTTACCCATCACTCCCAAACTTCAAAGATTATATGCATTTTCTGCTACGGCCTGTCATATGCGATGGCATAGCGTGAGAACAGCGGAAGAAGGAACTTTGATACATCCATCCGACGGTGAAGCATGGAAACATTTCGATAAGACTTATCCCGCATTTGCTGCGGAAAGCCGTAATGTCAGACTTGGTTTATGTACGGATGGATTTTCACTATTTTCACAGTTTGGTAGTAAATATTCATCCTGGCCAATTATCGTTACTCCGTATAATTTACCTCCGTAGATGTGTATGAAAACACCATATATGTTTCTCACCACTGTCGTTCCCGACCCTCATGATCCAACCCAAAGAATTGATGTTTATTTACAACCATTGATCGAAGAGTTGAAGAAACTGTGGAATGAAGGAGTCAAAACTTACGATGTATCAACGGAAAAAAAAATTCGGTTATTCGCTTCTTTGTTATGGACGATTAATGATTTTCCTGCATACGGGATGCTTTCTGGTTGGAGTACAGCCGGTCGTCTAGCATGCCCTTATTGTATGGAAGAAATACGAGCATTTTCGTTACGATATGGGAAAAAAGTTTCGTGGTTTGATTGTCATCGGTGTTTTCTTCATCCCAATAATACTTTTAGAAGAGATAAGAAAATTTTCATAGCTAACAGAGAAGAGAATCTGAACCACCCAAGGTTTGGTCACGCGAGGAAATATACGAAATTGTAAGAGACTATCCAAAGATACATGAAACTGGAGTCCAGGCTGAAATCTCAGGAAAGTCGGACATTCATAATTGGTGCAAACAAAGTATATTTTGGGAGTTACCATATTGGAATGATCTCTTACTCCGACATAATATTGACGTGATGCACAGCGAAAAGAACGTGTTTGATAACATGTTTAATACAATTTTGAATGTAAAGGGCAAAACCAAGGACGATTTGAATTCGAGGCTTGATATAGCAAACTATTGTAAGCGCCCGGAACTTCATATGAAGCCTAATGACAATAAAAAACTGAAAGCATGCTATGAGCTAGACAATAAGCAAGTAAAACTCGTGCTAAAGTGGGTGGAAGAATTAAGATTTCCCAATGGGATTTCTCCCAATCTTCGTAGATGTGTTGACTTCAAAAATAGTAAACTGAGTGGGATGAAAAGTCACGATTGTCATATCATGATGGAATATTTACTCCCCGTGGCTTTCAAAGAACTGTTGCCCGTAAAAGTATGGAACGTCATAACAGAGTTATATTTGTTTTATAAACAGCTTTGTTCGACAACATTAAAGGTGGATCGTATACGTAAACTTGAAGTAGAAAACCCATATTGCTATGCAAACTGGAGAAAATACTTCCGCCTGGTTTCTTTAACGTAATGGAGCATTTACCTATTCATCTTCCATCTGAAGCACTTCTTCGAGGTCCTGTGCAATATGGATGGATGTATCCATTTGAGAGGTAAATTAACATGTGCAATATTCATGTCAATTTCAAATTCAAATTTGTATATCTAAATATGTAATAAATATCTTAATAGGTACTTGAATCATTTGAAGAAAAAGATTCGACAAAAAGCCCGAGTTGAGGGTTCGATATGCAAATCGTATCTTGAAGAAGAAGCCTCATTTTTCTCTCTCATTACTTTAAGGACGATGTGAACTTATCGTTTGTAACTGTTCCTCGAAATGAGGAAGTTGTTGAACAAAATTCTTCTCAAACAATGTTATCTGTTTTTAGACAACATGGTAGACCCGGTGGAAAATGTGTGGAAATATGGTTGGACGATAGAGACCACCATGTAGCGCACAGGTATGTTCTTTTAAATTGTGTCGAAGTCGCACCATTTGTCAGGTAATAATCAATTCACTTGTAATTTACTTGTACATACATAATAATAATAACACATATTACATATATGCAGTATCTACGAATCACAATATCCATCTGGCGATCTCAGTAAAGAATTTGCCAAATGGTTTTTGAACTATGTTTATGAGCCGAGAAACTATGTCGTTGATGAAGGCTCAAGACATCTTGCGATTGGACCGAAAAGAAATGTGAAGACTTATCCAATATTCTTCGTCAACGGGTTTAAGTTCAACACAAAAGATTACGGTGCTGAAAAATTAGCATATAACAGCGGGGTATTTGTCAAAGGTAGTGATGATCCAGATGAGCATTTAAAAGATTTTTACGGCGTCTTAACACAGATTCTAGAATTGACATATTATGTTGAACCTTTAGAAAAGGTTTTTTTATTTAAGTGCAATTGGTTCAGTAACGTTCCTGGTTCCGGAATCAACGTGCATAAAGAGTACAAACTTATTGAAATAAGGCAAACATCACACTACTATAAGTACGATCCTTTTGTATTAGCCAAGCAAGCGTTACAAGTTTATTTTGCTCCGTATCCATCTTTGAAAAGAAATAAAGCGGATTGGTCCGCTGTTTTCAAAACGAAACCAAGGTTTAAGTTTGATGGAAATAATATTCCAGATGAAGCAGCATATCAAGCCGATCTTGAATCAAATACAGAAATAATAATAACTTATGATACTGATGTAGGGCCTTTGAATGATGAATCGAACGTCCTATTTGATGCATTTGAAAGTACCGAAGAAAATGAGATAGAATACGAGATTGAATCTGAATCAGAAAACGATGAAGACTGATCGTTATTGATATAATTGTTATGTGATAATGATTGAAACATGCGATGTAGTAGTAAATTTCTGTAATTGTTCTGTGATGATCATTTAGTTAATTTTTATCTATGTTTTGTACTAGTAAATTTTTATAATTGTTCTGTGAAAGTGATTGAAACATGCTATGTAGTAGTGAATTTCTATTATGGTTCTGTGATGATTATTTATATAATTTTTATCCATATTTTGTACTAGTAAATTTTTATAATTGTTCTGTGAAAGTGATTGAAACATGCTATGTAGTTGTGAATTTCTATTATGGTTCTGTGATGATTATTTATATAATTTTTATCCATGTTTTGTACTAGTAAATTTTTATAATTGTTTCCGTGAAAGTGATTGAAACATGTTATGTAGTAGTGAATTTCTATAATTGTTCTATGATGATATTGTTTTTCTATAGCAGATATGTCTGGCAGGAGACGGAGTGTAGGTGGTGGTGGCACGCCATCCCCATCTCCTGGTGCAGGTGGTAGTGGCACTGCACCGGACTTACGTCCGATTGCAGAAGTTGTTCCTAGAAGTGCTGGGTAAGTATCAATTTTATTTAAAGTATAAGTTTTAAAACCCACTAAACATGTATATCATAACTTTTGGAGTGGCTTTGAGGTGGAACCATCAGATTATATTTTACAGGTTTCGAGAAAGGCATTTCAGAGCCGGATGGATGGTTGTTGGCCTCGCTGGGACGACATCCCCCCTCATGTCAAGAACGCTATACAGGCGGATTTACTTGTAAGTAGTAGTTTGAATTTCAGTTGTAAATTAATGTAATCTATATAACTTAAAATAATTTTAATTTACAGGCTGCAGTCCGCGTTGACCCTGATGACTTGGACATTTTTTTAAATCACTGGAATAAACGAATGAGGAAAAATTACAGAATACATTGTCCAAGGCTAAGAATGTAGGGAAAAAGCCGAACTGGATGAGTGAGGGTGTATGGAATGAATTTCTTCAGCTTTGGAACAGTCCGCCGGTAAAAGTAAGTAAAATATGTTTTCTTTGTTATTTAAGTCTAATATAAATCTCGCAAGATATACGTGATAATTTATCTTAATTTGTAGGAGTTATCTGCGCGGAACCGGGCAAACAGGAATAAAAATCGTACATTGCACCGTGGTGGCTCCAAATCCTTTCAGGAGCACAAGAGAGAGCTGGTAATTAAATTTATAAACTGTGTTTACATTTTATTATAATATTTTATAATCAGATTAGCAATAATATTTATATATTTTCAGGCCGCGAGATACAACCGCGAGCCCACTATGGCCGAGCTGTTCAAGGTCACGCATGCCCGTGGAGAGGACTGACGAAGAGGTCAATGTTTCATACGAGTGGACGGATGACAAATCACAATCCGTAATGGTAAATTAATTTACTGTTAATAACAATATTTTGTCTTATTTTATTTTCAAAATTTTGAAATTCGGTTTTTATCGTGTAAAACAATTGTTTGTAATCGCAGGAGAGGTACGAAGCAGAGCGGGTCGTGTAGCGCAGTCCACTGGTCGGGAAGAGCTTACGCTAGAGGAGGAGAACCATATTTGGGATGCTATTATTGACCCGCCTTCTCGGACCAGTCGACGGTATAGCTATGGAAATGTGGAGGTAAATTTTGACATGTACTAATATATAAATTTACTTATGCATATGAATAGTTAAATAATTTTAATAATATTATATATATATACTAATATATAAATAATTATGAATTATTTTACAGGCGATGAGAATGCAGAGTGCATACAGGAGGTCGCAGCAAGAGGCGGAGATTGCTCAGTTGATGGCGACAGTGGAAGAAATAAATGATTGGAGGAAGAGTTTCTTTGAGCAACAGCTGTATGAGCGGATTGCGGCTTATTTGCAACAGCATGAGAGGATGCCTGGAGAGGACGGCAGCGATGGCGAGAAGTAGGTATGTTTGTTTGCTTATAGTTTGGTATATACACATTTTGGTTGGTTTTGTGTATATATATTTCAGGATATTTTGTATATATTTTGATGACTTCTAGTTGATGGATTTGGTTGGATATTATGTATATATATGTCGGGATATTATGTAGAAATTTCGGTTTACTATGTAGATATTTTGGTTAATGGATTTGGTTGGATTTGAAAATAAAATTTGGTTGGATTTGAAAATGAGATTTGGTTGGATTTGAAAATGAGATTTGGTTGGATTTTATATTGTTTGAATGTATAGTGATGTTATATGATGGATATATGATGGTTATAGTTGATGAATATAGTGTATAGCGGTTGTTTGGTTCAGATTGGTTGAAGTGTATATGGCTGTGCAGGTGCACAGAAATTTACCCAGGTTAGCGATGGCTAGCGACAGCTATCTGGTTCAGTTGAGCGACGGCTAGCGACGGCCAATTGGTTCAGATTAGCGATGGCTAGCTATGGCTAGCGACGTCATTTAGACGTTGAAAATTTTTCCACATGGCACATTTGCAGTCGCAAGCCGTCGCTATTTATGTGACGGAGCCGTCGCTATACTATTGGACGACGACCAATATAGCGACGGCTTTTAGCGTCGGCTAGCGACGGCTAGCGAGGGCCGGCGACGTCTAAAAGTCGTCGCTATCTGGTGCCGTTCTTGTAGTGCGAAGATCGAATCGTAAGTCAACCGTGTTGGTGCAAGGTCAAAGGTCTAAGTGGTTCAACTGGTCAGACCGTGAGAACCGCGTTGATCGCTAAATTTTATTTTATAGATTTCAATGTGAATTATTTCAAATAATGTTAAATTTTAATTAGTTAATATATTAAAATTTAAAACAACTAATTTTAAAATTTTCATAACAAACATTAGTTGAAATAATTCTATAAAACTTTTTTTTAGCGTAAAAGTATAAATTTCCTTATTTTTTGAAGTGAAAAAGGTTCGGTATAACAATAATTCATAAAATGTACCATAATAATGTATCATGTCGTCAAAAGTAATAAATAATTCAACAATTTAGTGGCCAAGCTTATGAAATTATATGTTAAATTAATTATGTGAAAAATAAAGAATAAAACGGTAATTTTTTCTTAAATTTGAAGAACCGTGAGATCAAAAGAGGTCGGTTTAAAAGTTTTTTTTAGAGTTTTGAGGTTAAACCATGAGTTCATGTACACGCAAGGTAATTTCATTTTCAACGCTTTACCGTTTCAAGATCGAAGGATAACCATGATCGAACTGATGTTGAGTTGGGTCTTTAAAACACCGGTAATATGTATCTTTACTTTTGTGTTTCACTATACTATATCCACTAAAGTTACAATGCTGAGATTATTAAGTTGCTGAGGATAATTTAGTTCATGCATTGTTGTACTGGGTTATTGTTATTCTTTTATGATGTTATTTATATTATCAGTACTTCATTATGTTCTTTTATGTTCATGCTTATATGAATATCACTGTTTTGTGAATAAGTGCAGAAGTATTGTGTGTGTTTTGCGTGTATTCCTTGTACGCGTGTGTGTGTTTTTGTTGGTTGGGTACCTATGCCTATATATTTAGAAGTGCTGTTGTGCAACTTAGCTGGTTAAGTAACATTGTGTTTTATTCTTTGCGTGTGGGCGAGTTTGCAGAACCTTCTATTCGTATCTTGCAGCTATAGAACTAGTTTCTATATTGCTGTTTATTTCCAATCTCGACCTTACTTTATTAAAATAGTCATGCTGTGGTTTCAATTCATATGCGTGTAAGGACATTGCTTAATTCTACATTGTTGTATATTGATTCTATAATGCTTTATTTAAGATAAACATGTGATGTCCCGGCCATTTTGATGCCAAGTCATCACATATATATTTGAATGAGTAGAAACCGTGCATGCCTATTTTTTTATTTGTCTTGATGTGTGCTTTAAGGCTTTCGTGAGGCTGGTCGCTTTCTTTCATATATAATACTCCTATTTTATCTTTGCTTTTGTGCGCATTCTAATTCACTATAAGCTGTATGTCTATTTTATTTTGTCGACATATATAACGTGTCCCCGGAAGCCCGCATTCAATCTTTTTTTTTTGTACGGTTACGAGCGTCACGGCGTTTCAAGTGTCAAGGCATGCGCTTCGCGCATGATGATGACGTTTATTATTTTATAGTATCTAATATTTGTTAGATTTTATTTTTAAATGATAATGTTTGATAATATTTGTAAAGACACGTTGTGAATTTGTAAATTTTCTTTTTATTAGATCCTATTTTTAAGGATGAGATTTTGAAATATTTGTAAAGAAGTTGGATCATTTATTTAAGCAATATTAAGGTAGAGAGAAATTTTTGGTAGTTTGTGCCGACAACAAAAAAGTGAGAAACCAAAATTATTACAAATATTATTAAACAAAACATATATAGGAATCAAATAACATTATTAAAAATGCACTACTGTATTATCAATTTACCTTGTTGTGATCCATTTTAATTCCACTTTCCATGGATGGAAATGCATGCAATCCCATATACATTCAAGTTTTGCAATTCATAATTATTATATATTTACATTCATCATTACAGGTAAATAGGCATAAGGAAGAAGCTACAAATAAATTTAGTCTCAAAAACAAGTTTGTCTTTTAGTCTGAAGGACACTTTTTAGTGTAAAATGAAAATGATAGTTTCAACTATCATTCTGTCATTTACACGAAAGAGCGTCCTTCAGCCTAAAAAACAAACTTCTTGTCCCTGAAACAAAAATTTTCTCTAACTTTTTCTTTAAGCCTAAAAATCTCTTTACATTATAAATAATCCAAATTAAATAAATAAATATATATATATATATATATATATATATATATTTAAACTTATATATATATAATTCAATTTTTGAAAATTTATTTGCTGATTATGAATAAATTAAATTAATTTGAATGTTTACAATTATTTTACAATGGTACTTAATCATAGTAAATTATGAGACGATTCCTATATGACATATATAGCTTTATAAACTATTTTACAAATTCAAAATAAATGGATTGAGTTTCCAACGTTTTGGAAAATATTTACAAAATTTACTAATTTTATATAAGACTGAGTAATGAGATACTTGTTGTAAATATTAAACTATTTTGAGTCTAAATAATTATTTAAAGTGTTTTGGAATATGAGTTTATTATCCATTTCTTAGAATTAATTTTGAGATATAAAATTATGTATTGTGAATAATTTATTTTTAAGTATTGTTTTGATTATTTTATATTTTTATGTAAATCTATTTTTTATTATTCTGATATTTTTCTCTCTTGTTTGTTAAATAATGATTATATAAGTGAGTTACTGTTGATATGGGTTTGATTGATAATTTTAATACATATGGCGATAACTTCTTTATATTTGATTTGTGAGCTTTCATTTCTGTGTGATGATAAATTTGAATAAATGGTTTAGTGATACCATCTAGTATGAGACTTTTGATAATGCTTTTCCGGTTATTCTTTAGACTTGACATATAGAAATATGTAGTATGGATTCAGTATAATTTATGAGCATTGAATAATTATCCAAGTAACATGCGGTAGTATGGGACACCATTATGTTATTTATTTGATTATTCTTTGTAAGTAAATGTCGCTCAAATAAAGACGGATCAGCCCCAAGCACAGAACTACGTTCCTCAGGGGAGGAGAACTTAAGAAAATACAAAGAGTCAACCAGTTTTACACTTAATTTACCACGAAGCTTTCAGGTCCTACGACAAACAGTAGCCACATCGCGGGGGCAGTGGTTAGGGTCCAGAAAGAAACCAACTAAATAATCTGACCAAAAGTCCAATCCGGCTTGTAACACAATAGGAGGAGGGATCATTACTCCATTCTCAACAACAATTTCAAACTCAATAGGCAACCCTTTATAGTTACTCCTTGGTCTCCTACCGTGGCTAGTGCGCGTGAACAAGTTCTTTCTATTCCTGTTTGGGCCTATTTTTCGCAAATCCCCTCTGCTCTTCAACCTTTGATTGGCTTGAACTGGTTAGCTTGTAACGTAGGAAAGCTGAGATGTTTTGATTCTAATACTGTCGCGCGTGATAAGCTTATGTATGCTAAGGCCTTGATTGAGATTTCCCCTAATAAGCTGCTTCCATCTTCTATTCCTGTTCAGCTTGCTGTTGGACATGTTGTTGAGGTCCGTGTTCGCTACGGTTGGGTTCCAGATATCTGTTCCTCCTGTCATTCTTTTGGTCACTTAGCTATTGCCTGCACGCACATGGTGGACTCTGCCATTGCTCCTAAGATCCCACTGCCTCGTCCCCTGATCAGGAAATGGGTTCCTAAAGTATCATCCTCTGTCTCCCCTATTGTCCCTCCAATTCCTGCGCCTGCCTCGGGCCGGCCTCCGGTTACTGCTTCTGGCCCTGCCTCCTTATCTGCTGATTCGGACTCCAGTGATGTTCCTGCGTTTCCAGGTGATGCTCCTGATCTTGGACGGCATTGTCCATCAATTGTTTGGGATGAAGCTGAGCGGTGTTGGGTTGACTACATTTCGAATATGAGATTTAACCCATTGGCCGAGTCTTACTTTAGATTCATTACCGATGATCAGTATGACCTTAGATGCCTCTATTATCGACCTTCTGGGGACGCTTTGGTACTTGATTTGGAAGGTTATTTTACGGATAAGAATTCTTTCTTGCTTGCTGATTGTTCCTGGGACCGATCTTTTGTGTACTCACCAGATTCTGTGGTGTATGATCCGTGTCTTGCTTCTCACTTCCGCCCCTTTGCTAGCCTGTTGGGTAATGTCCCATTGGAGACCCGCCTGGTTCCTGGGCATGATGGTGAGTCTACCTCTTCGGAGGAGTAGTATTTGATTACGATATTCTTATAGTAGTTGTGATATTTCTTTCACACTCCTGTGCTGTATTTTTTTTTTCATAGTAGTTAAGGTGTTTCTACCTTTCTCCTGTACTTCAGCTTTTATTACGTTCGTAATAAAAAGTGGACGGTCTACTATAAAACCGGCTGGCCTTGCCAAAAAAAAAATGTCACTCAAATGGGGATTATTCATGTATATGATGGCACTCGCTATGGCGGGTATATTATTGTCACGTGGTGACTTATGAGTACAGCCACGTGTTGACATGGGATTATAGCTTTAGTATATTATTGTCATGTGGTGACCTATACGGAGCCATATATCGGCTTATGACTAGAGCTGTATGTAACGACCCGTAAAATTCATGGATTTAATTTGGTTAAATTAATAAGTTTGTAACTAAATTTAGTAGAAAAATAAAATAAATTAAAACCTACTTATAGAAATTCGAAGTTAATTCAAATGATTTTAAGTAGTGATAAGAATTTTACCTGTATATAAATTGAATATGGAAATATAAGGAAAGTATTAAACTGATTTAATATAATAAACATTGTTAACAGTAAGTGGAATATGATAATAAGAACAATTGCAACTTTTGTATTTAGGGGCAAAATAATATTGATAGGTAATAATTATTGTAGAGAATAAATTACAAATGTTATAAATTGTATAAATGGTGACAACTATTGTTCGTTACCAATGCATTTAATTAATAGCGATTAAATGTAATTAATCATTTCCTTTTTGTAAGTTAAGAAAATCACTGAAAATTTGAAGGTAAAATCAATAGAAAGGTTAACTATATGCAAAAGTTGAATAGAATTCTAATAAATGGTAATAATGGAAAACATATACAATCAATGTAGGTAATCAGTAAATTACAATGTTGTTGAAAGTAATAAACGTTTCTTTGTTAATAATTTATAACATAACGGAAAGAGTAAATGTACTCATTAGAATATTAATTGCAATTGAATAGGGATTAATTCAAAATTTGTAACATATATTATAAATTACCTGCTTATTTGTTAATGGAATTAGAATCGGTAATAAGTGATAATAAAATAAATGAATGTTACACTAATTGGAAATGAAATAACGTTCGTTTAAAAGTTGAGAAATTATAGGCTCGTATTTATATAGCGTTACTTTAATAATTGTGATTAATTGTGAAATTAATACGGGAAGATGTAAAGTAATAACTAGGGAAGTAATACGTTATAAATTAAATGTAACCTAAACTTACGAGTAAGTTTGAAATTGACTAATCCGTTTAATTTGGAAACTTATTTAAATAAATTGGATTCAAAGTGTAATAAAGAAATTATTTTAAGAAATTAAAAATATATAATATGATTGATGAAATAATTCATATTTTAAAATTTGAGATGAGAATTTGTTTAAGGAATTTTAAAGTTATAAGTAAATCAAGATGATGAAGTTTATGAATTATTGAATTTGAATCTTTAAAAATGAGTTAATTTGTTAATTTATAATAGTTGGACCTATTGAAATAAATGAAATCAAATTTTAATTATTATGTTAAATTTAAAAATTTGGTTGAAAATTTGGAAATATTTATGTGATAATTTTAAATCCAATGGTAAACCCTCTTATTTGAAATATGAATGGAATAATCATTGATTCATTTAATTTAATAAGAGTTATTAGAAAGTTAATTTATAATTTTAAATTTAATGAAATTGAGGATTAATATTGAAATTTATAAATGAATCATCTAAATTTACATTTTTAAAATTGGTTTAAAATCAATGTAAATGTTTGGGATTATTAAGTGATAAAAAATTTCAATACTAAAACTGAAATATATAAAAATTGGATTTATTCACTAATTCTTAATTTATTTAATTAATATAAAAATAGCCAATTTTGCCACGAACTCGAATTTCGACAAAAACAATTTTATCGGATCTGTAATAGTGAATTATTGTAGGTTTTCAAGTTTCGTAGCAATCGTACTTGTCGTTTGATCGTACGAACGCGAAATGCCTTGAAATCGATTTAATTGAAATCAATTTGAAATCAATTTGAAAATATTGTTTTCAGCATAACTTCTTCATACGATGGAATTTGGACGTGAAACTTTTTCCATCGCGTTTAGAATATTTTAAAATACCTATTTCGATATATGGGTTGACCCAATTTCGTTCCGGAATCGAAACGGGCATTTTGGGCCACGTTAGCGTTAGCACGTTGTTTATCAAATCCATTTATTCAAATTTCTAACCTATCTATATAAACCCAATTATAAACCCTAGCCTCCATCTATTCTCATTTGTTTGTGCGTTCATTTTTTCAACTCTTTCTCTTTCCAATGGCTGCAAACCAAACCCTAGATCCAATTTCAATCCAAATCAAAAGTCAAAAATTCAAAGTTCTCAGAAAATTCCAAAAAAAAAATATATGTTGATGCTCTCGATGAGCGTAATCTCCTAGTGGAATTCGTTTTTCAAATCGATACACGGTTTGTCCAAAATTCAGAGAATCATTTTCGACCATTCAGTGTCGTACTGATCGACTTCTTCTGATCAACAAATCGAAGGCATGGATACGTGGAGAGTCTCGTGGGGAGGTCATCGACGCAGGTGATTAGGCGATTCGATGGTTGGATCGCTCGGAAAAATTGATTAGGGTTTGGAAGTTAACGGCGGCGTCGGCGACAGGTGGCATGTGCAGGGGGTCAGGGGGACGCGGCTCGACAGGGGCTACCCACCGATGGTGGTCGGCGGTGGGATGGAGGCCGGTAGGGGTCGAAAAACGTGGTCAAAGTCGTGGTCAACGCTGGAATTGCGTGCGTTTTTTCTGGGTTCGGCGGCTTCCTTTTCATGTTAGGGTTTTGGGATCTGCATGCTTTCGCGTGCGTCGGGAAGAAAGAAGATGACGTGTTCTGCTTGCGTGGCAATGGTAGGTGGGTGTTGTTATTATTTTATTTTATTTAATTTTGTTTTCAAATCATTTAAAATCGAATAACTTTTGCATACATGATCCGATTGACGCACGATTTTTTTATTAGGATCGTAATAAAATTCCGGATCTGTTGATGCTGGTTTGAACGAATTCTGAGACCGTCGAAATTTTGGGTTTAAATCGGATTTAAATTCGATTTGAATTCCAAAGGTGAGTGTTTTAACCACTCACAACTTCTAAATTTTCTTATGTTTGTTAAATTGATTTATGATATGAGTAGAAATTCATTTATGACTGTTTGGCATGTTTTATTCATCATCCCTGTTAAATCGCATTTATTTAATTCAACTGTTAATTAATTTTATGATTGTATATAAATTGATAGTTAAATTTTATTATTTGCATACAAACTGATAGTTAAACAGTTAATAAATTTATTTTGAATATAAACTGTTAGTTAATAACTGTTATTCATTTCCTGTTATATTTTATATGCTTTATTGATGGTTGTTTAAATTAATGATGATTGAAATAAATTGGTGGATGTTTGATATTGGATGAATGGATGATGTGTCCTGTCTTATATAAACTGCAAGTTATCATGCATTTTCATTTCATTCAGGATTGCGGTTTGAAATTATATACAACCGCATTTTATTTTTAAACTGCGGATTGAAATGATAAATATACATATCACTTGACCATATGATAGAAAATTATATACAGGCACAGCGGTATATATATAAAATTATTTTGAAATGATTTTTATGGTTTGGATATGATACGATTTAATAAATATTAAATTTGGATATGATATAAATATATTTTATATATATACATACAAAGTTAAATTATTGAATTTAAGCTATGTATAAATCTGCTAAATAAAATGAATAAGTTGGAAAATGGCATTTGATAATTTATATTATACGATTTAGCATGAGTTTAAGTTCTTATATATATATATATATATATATATAGAGTTATAAATGATTCAAATAAATTAAGATTGAAAGATAAACTGGAGATTTAATTGGAATTGAGCTTATTTGAAAATTTAACTCCATAAGTTGATGTAAACTTATTAAAATTGGAAATTTTAAAGGTATGATATTTATAACTAGATTTAATAAATAATTCTAGTATAAATAAATGAAAGGAAATTTTAGTGTTAATAAATTTAGTTTATTTTAAATGGTTATGGATTTATCATATAAACCTTTCAAACTAAATAATAGGAAAATGAATTATTGTTTTGGAATTTCCAACCTTAGTTTTGAAATTCATTAAATTCTCGAAGTTTTGAAATATTGAAATCGAGGCGGTTTATTTAAACTGAAAGTGAATCTAAAAGTTATGGGTTTAGATTGAATTTAAAGTGAATAAAAATGTGAAGGTGTGGAAATTATTTACTTTTAAAGAAATTTTAAATTCAATTGTTTTATTTTATATACTGTTGAATATCCAAACCATTTAAGTTTGAAAGTTATGGTTTTAAAACTATAGATTTCGAAGTATTATGTTGAAAGTTAAAATTCAAATATTGGTTTCGAGGTATTATAAATTTTAAAGTGGCATGATTTTGGAAAAGAAATATATTTGAAATAAAATGATATCATATTTATTTGGGTTTTTAAAAGGAAATGATATCGTATTTATGGGTTTTGAAAATGGATAATTATAATCTGGTTTTGAAAGTATAATTATTTTTAAAATGACCGCGGTGTTATAATAACGTTTGGTTGTTGAAGAGACCGTGATCGGAAGTTGTCATACTCTCTACCAACTCCGAAAACCACTTTAACAACCGTGTATGCAGTGGAGATTTCCAGAATGAAGTAGGTTCGTGGCGGCGTTTCCTGTAAGGTAAATACGTGGACCCAACTCCTGTGAGTTGGCATAAGGTGGCTAAAACAGGAGCGATTGACGGCTTAATATGGTAGCACCTTTGATCGGACACATCCCTTCGATATTATACTTTGACCTTTGGATTGATTCGGTGGCCACTTTTGATTTTATTTGGGGGTATGGCTCGAGGTGGGTGGTAGCTGCGCGCTACGCGTTACCACCAAGCTGGAAGCGTAATTGGTATATCTACCCTGGCATTACCTAGTTGTGCCGTGTCACCTACCCTATCGCGCCTTGTACGAGTTTGGATTTCTCCCGTAGCTCGTGTGGTATCCTCTGGTGGCTTCCCGATCAGGAAGAACTATGATATTGGATGGACTACTGGGACTATTACGTGTTAAGGGCTATATGGGTAACCCCTTAATGCTAATAAGTAAGTAAGTTTATTTTACAATTAGAAACTATTATAATAGCGCAATATACTACATAGTAAATATTTTAATGGATCCTTAGGTGATGTAAATCCCGAGCATCTCTTGAGTTACTGCACTCATATTTATTTTTGTTGATTTAACTTACATAAGATCTTTTAGTTCCGACTCGAGTGTTTTGTTGATGCTCTCGATGAGCGTAATCTCCTAGTGGAATTCGTTTTTCAAATCGATACACGGTTTGTCCAAAATTCAGAGAATCATTTTCGACCATTTAGTGTCGTACTGATCGACTTCTTCTGATCAACAAATCGAAGGCATGGATACGTGGAGAGTCTCGTGGGGAGGTCATCGACGCAGGTGATTAGGCGATTCAATGGTTGGATCGCTCGGGAAAATTGATTAGGGTTTGGAAGTTAACGGCGGCGGCGGCGACAGGTGGCGTGCGCAGGGGGTCAGGGGGACGCGGCTCGGCAGGGGCTACCCACCGATGGTGGTCGGCGGTGGGATGGAGGCCGGTAGGGGTCGAAAAATGTGGTCAAAGTCGTGGTCAACGCTGGAATTGCGTGCGTTGTTTTTGGGTTCAGCTGCTTCCTTTGCATGTTAGGGTTTTGGGATCTGCAGGCTTTCGCGTGCGTTGCAAAGAAAGAAGATGACGTGTTCTGCTTGCGTGGCAATGGTAGGTGAGTGTTGTTATTATTTTATTTTATTTAATTTTGTTTTCAAATCGTTTAAAATTGAATAACTTTTGCATACATGATCCGATTGACGCACGATTTTTTTATTAGGATCGTAATAAAATTCCGGATCTGTTGACGCTGGTTTGAACGAATTCTGAGACCGTCGAAATTTTGGGTTTAAATCGGATTTAAATTCGATTTGAATTCCAAAGGTGAGTGTTTTAACCACTCACAACTTCTATAATTTTCTTATGTTTGTTAAGTTGATTTATGATATGAGTAGAAATTCATTTATGACTACTTGGCATGTTTTATTCATCATCCCTGTTAAATCGCATTTATTTAATTCAACTGTTCATTAATTTTATGATTGTATATAAATTGACAGTTAAATTTTATTATTTGCATACAAACTGATAGTTAAACAGTTAATAAATTTATTTTGAATATAAACTGTTAGTTAATAACTGTTATTCATTTCCTGTTATATTTTATATGCTATATATTGATGGTTGTTTAAATTAATGATGATTGAAATAAATTGGTGGATGTTTGATATTGGATGAATGGATGATGTGTCCTATCTTATATAAACTGCAAGTTATCATGCATTTTCATTTCATTCGGGATTGCGGTTTGAAATGAAATACAACCGCATTTTATTTTTAAATTGCGGATTGAAATGATAAATATCCGTATCACTTGACCATAGGATAGAAAATTATATACAGGCACCGCGGTATATATATATATAATTATTTTGAAATGATTTTTATGGTTTGGATATGATACGGTTTAATAAATATTAAATTTGGATATGATATAAATATGTTTTATATATATACATACAAAGTTAAATTGTTGAATTTAAGCTATGTATAAATCTGCTAAATAAAATGAATAAGTTGGTAAATGGCATTTGATAATTTATATTATACGATTTAGTATGAGTTTAAGTTCTTATATATATATATAGAGTTATAAATGATTCAAATAAATTAAGATTGAAAGATAAACTGGAGATTTAATTGGAATTGAGCTTATTTGAAAATTTAACTCCATAAGTTGATGTAAACTTATTAAAATTGGAAATTTTAAAGGTATGATATTTATAACTGGATTTAATAAATAATTCTAGTATAAATAAATGAAAGGAAATTTTAGTGTTAATAAATTTAGTTTATTTTAAATGGTTACGGATTTACCATATAAACCTTTCAAACTAAATAATAGGAAAATGAATTGTTGTTTTGGAATTTCCAACCTTAGTTTTGAAATTCATTAAATTCTCGAAGTTTTGAAATATTGAAATCGAGGTGTTTTATTTAAACTGAAAGTGAATCTAAAAGTTATGGGTTTAGACTGAATTTAAAGTGAATAAAAATGTGAAGGTGTGGAAATTATTTACTTTTAAAGAAATTTTAAATTCAATTGTTTTATTTTATATACTGTTGAATATCCAAACCATTTAAGTTTGAAAGTTATGGTTTTAAAACTATGGATTTCGAAGTATTATGTTGAAAGTTAAAATTCAAATATTTGGTTTCAAGGTATTATAAATTTTAAAGTGGCATGATTTTGGAAAAGAAATATATTTGACATTAAATGATATCATATTTATTTAGGTTTTTAAAAGGAAATGATATCGTATTTATGGGTTTTAAAAATGGATAATTATAATCTGGTTTTGAAAGTATAATTATTTTAAAAATGACCCCGGTGTTATAATAACGTTTGGTTGTTGAAGAGACCGCGATCAGAAGTTGTCATACTCTCTGCCAACTCCGAAAACCACTTTAACAACCATGTACGCGGTGGAGATTTCCAGAATGAAGTAGGTTGGTGGCGGCGTTTCCGGTAAGGTAAATACGTGGACCCGACTCCCGTGTGTTGGCATAAGGTGGCTAAAACAGGAGCGATTGACGGGTTAATAAGGTAGCACCTTTGATCGGACACATCCTATCGATATTATACTTTGACCTTTGGATTGATTCGGTGGCCACTTTTGATTTTATTTGGAGGTGTGGCTCGAGGTGGGCGGTAGCTGCGCGCTACGCATTACCACCGACCCGGAAGCGTAATTGTTATATCTACTCTGGCATTGTCTAGTTATGTCGTGTCACCTACCCTATCGCGCCTTGTACGAGTTTGGATTTCTCCCGTAGCCCGTGTGGTATCCTCTGATGGATTCCCGATCAGGAGGGACTATGATATTGGATGGACTACTGGGACTATTACGTGTTAAGGGCTATATGGGTAACCCCTTAATGCTAAGAAATAAGTAAGTTTATTTTACAATTAGACACTATTATAATAGCGCAATATACTACATAGTAAATAGTTTAACGAATCCTTAGGAGATGTAAATCCCGAGCACCTCTTGAGTTACTGCACTCATATTTATTTCTGTTGATTTAACTTACATAAGATCTTTTAGTTCCGACTCGAGTGTTTTGTCTTTTCAATTCGCTCGGGTCAGTCCGAGCATTTCAGGATTTGAAGTTTTAGCTCTGGAGGACGAAGACGAAGATTTGTATTACTATTATCTACTATTATTCCACTACACCATTTAATTCCGCTGCATTGATATTTATTGGTATGTGAACTCCGATATTTATTGTATAAAGTAGAAGCAAATGTTTGTAAACAGTTTTATGAACTATATATTGATTATTATATTTTATCCTTCCGCTGTGAGATTCTGTTTTATTTTATTTCTTCTCTGTTTTTCTTATTTACCCCATAACAATCCGCCTTCCGTATGGTTTGAATTGACATGTGTGTCTGCCATTGCACTTGGAGGCGATTTGAAGCGTGTGAAAAGGCTGGATGTTACATCTGGTATCAGAGCTTTGGTTTAGCGATAAACCTTAGCTTTGTGGGGTTTGACTCTACTAATGGGGTAGTAATACCCTATGGGAGTCGCTGAGTGTGTATATATGAGAGAGCGTATTTGTTAGTGTTATAAAAAGGTTTTGATATTGTGTTAATCTGTTCCGTTTTGTATTTAAAAATTCTGGTTGATGCATGGGACGCTGTGACATCAATAGGGATTTCTAAACACTTAATTGGACAGACCGACATAATATTTGTTTTAATATAGGTGAATGAAATAATTTTGCCTATTATATTTTCTATATATAAAATAAAAAATTTCTAATAATATCTATATTTGGCTGCAATAGATTGGTTGTTAAGTAATAAAATGTATAAATAATAATAGAAATAAGATTGGAAAAAAATAAAATAAATGAAATTTGAAAATTTAGAACTTAAGTTCCGGGGTTTTGAAATTTCTTTCGAATAAATTTTGGAATATAATAATATTGTTTATAAGTATTTTCAGATATAAATATTTCAATATAATTCGGAAGAATTGTTTTAAAGAAGAATTTGGAGAAAATAAGTTTTGTACTTTTCTCTCTATCGCTGGAAAATAATTTCGGTAATGGCGGCCGCATCTTCGACTTTCATTTTCGAGTTTCGTAGTGGAAAGACCACTGTAGTAGTTTTACTACAGATTCATTTTAAAAAAAGAAATATATATAAATTTGAATTGTTTTAAATATAATTAGAGATATATAAGTTGTAAGAATATATTTATCTATTATTTTAAAATAATTTGAAATTAAACCCGGTATTAAATTCTTAAATTTCCGTTAATTAATTGTTTCAATTATTGTAGTAAAATGAAAGGTAAGTAATTAATAATTGAAACCTCTAATTTAGGTAAGAGATTTAAGGCTAAGTTATAAAGGGAACAAAAAGGAAGTTGAAATTGTAACTTATAAGGAAAAGGGTAAAAATTTATTTAACAAGGAATTAATCAAAAGAAATGGGAAAACTTGTATAACTTTCAATTACATTCTTTAAAAGCATATATATAACTTACCATATATTAAAAGTTGAGATGTTTGATAAGAAATGTAATGGAAAATTGTACAGTAAAAGTATGTAATGAAAGGGTTCAATAAATTGCTTTTATTTATTTGAATTGGTGGTATAGAGTTACAAACTTAATTATGACTTAAATGCTATTAGTTAAATAAAATAGAAAAGAAAGTAATACATATATAAATGATTGCAAACCTTAGTAAATGAATTAGTGAAATCCTTTACTTATAAGAGTGGATGTTATAAGGTTAAAAATTTAAGTGTAAGTAAAAAGGCTTGCAATAATTTAATGTAATAGAAATGTAAACATTAAATAAATGATTGAAATTGAGAAGTGCACAAATGTAATGCAATAAAAAGAAACTTACATGACCTGAATTAATGAAAATGAAAAATTGTAAGTAATAAGTGAAAATAATTGAAACAAACACTGAATGTGTAAATGAAAATAAAAGTTGTTAGAAAAAAAATGTAAGATAAATCATTATATGAATAAAAATGAGAAATTAAACAATAAAGGTATGAAATGAAATTAATAAGAATGAACTAAATTTTGTTTGGATTAGTTATTGTTTGGTTTATGGTTGTTTGGGTAAGGATACTTTAAGATTGTTGGATGTATGAATAATCTATTACGTTTCATCTAAGACTGTTGAGTAAATGATAACTTGATGGTTTATTCTTCATTCCGTATAATTTAAAGGTTTTGAATCCGAACAACTATTTGTTTGTTTGATTGTATGGTTGTTTTGTATTTTTTTGTGTATGTTGTTGTTGAAATTGATGGTTGTTGTATGGATTTGTTGTTAGTAATTGAAACCACTTAAATATTTCGCCTTATATAAATTGTTACCCTTTGGATTTTATAAGTGAAATGCAGGTTATGGAAGCAATTGCTACTGCTTTTGGTTTCATAAATTAAGCGTAATTTGTCCGACAAATAGGTACGTTTCGGATTACAGTTTATAGCGCTATTTTATATATTTTCCCGTGTTGGGATATAATATTTTGGGTATTATATGTGATATTTTGTTATATTTAATATTATATTTTCTCCCGAGACTCTCCGTACAAAGGAGACTCTGCCAAAAAATTTCCGTAAATATTGAACTTAGAAATATTTTGAAAATATGTTTCCAAACTTTATTTATTAAGTATAAAAAGATATAATGAATATAAAATGCGTATATTTTATTTAAAGTGATAAATTTTGTAAATTATTGTTTATAAGTTAATAGTTGAATAAGATGTATTGTTTATTTGATTCTTCCATCTCCCTTCTTTTTCCTTTTCGGGGACGAATAGTTTTGAGTGGGGAAGAGTGTAACGACCCGTAAAATTCATGGATTTAATTTGGTTAAATTAATAAGCTTGTAACTAAATTTAGTAGAAAAATAAAATAAATTAAAACCTACTTATAGAAATTCAAAGTTAATTCAAATGATTTTAAGTAGTGAAAAGAATTTTACCTGTATATAAATTGAATATGGAAATCTAAGGAAAGTATTAAACTGATTTAATGTAATAAACATTGTTAATAGTAAATGGAATATGATAATAAGAACAATTGCAAGTTTTGTATTTAGGGGCAAAATAATATTGATAGGTAATAATTGTTGTAGAGAATAAATTACAAATGTTATAAATTGTATAAATGGTGACAACTATTGTTCGTTACCAATGCATTTAATTAATAGCGATTAAATGTAATTAATCATTTCCTTTTTGTAAGTTAAGAAAATAACTGAAAATTTGAAGGTAAAATCAATAGAAATGTTAACTATATGCAAAAGTTGAATAGAATTCTAATAAATGATAATAAGAAAAACGTATACAACCAATGTAGGTAATCAGTAAATTACAATGGTGTTGAAAGTAATAAACGTTTCTTTGTTAATAATTTATAACATAACGGAAAGAGTAAATGTACTCATTAGAATATTAATTGCAATTGAATAGGGATTAATTCAAAATTTGTAACATATATTATAAATTACCTGCTTATTTGTTAATGGAATTAGAATCGGTAATAAGTGATAATAAAATAAATGAATGTTACACTAATTGGAAATGAAATAACGTTCGTTTAAAAGTTGAGAAATTACAGGGTCGTATTCATATAGCGTTACTTTAATAATTGTGATTAATTGTGAAACTAATACGGGAAGATGTAAAGTAATAACTAGGGAAGTAATAAGTTATAAATTAAATGTAACCTAAACTTACGAGTAAGGTTGAAATTGACTAATCCCTTTAATTTGGAAACTTATTTAAATAAATTGGATTCAAAGTGTAATAAAGGAATTATTTTAAGAAATTAAAAATATATAATATGATTGATGAAATAATTCATATTTCAAAATTTGAGATGAGAATTTGTTTAAGGAATTTTAAAGTTATAAGTAAATCAAGATGATGAAGTTTATGAAGTATTGAATTTGAATTTTTAAAAATGAGTTAATTTGTTAATTTATAATAGTTGGACTTATTTAAATAAATGAAATCAAATTTTAATTATTACGTTAAATTTAAAAATTAGGTTGAAAATTTGGAAATATTTATGTAATAATTTTAAATCCAATGGTAAACCCTCCTATTTGAAATATGAATGGAATAATCATTGATTCATTTAATTTAATAAGAGTTATTAGAAAGTTAATTTATAATTTTAAATTTAATGAAATCGAGGATTAATATTGAAATTTATAAATGAATCATCTAAATTTACATTTTTAAAATTGGTTTAAAATCAATGTAAATGTTTGGGATTATTAAGTGATAAAATTTTCCAATACTAAAACTGAAATATATAAAAATTAGATTTATTCACTAATTCTTAATTTATTTAATTAATATACAAATAGCCAATTTTGCCACGAACTCGGATTTCGACGAAACCAGTTTCATCGGATCCGTAACGGCGAATTATTGTAGGGTTTCAAGTTTCGTAGCAATCGTACTTGTCGTTTGATCATACGAACGCGAAACGCCTTAAAATCGATTTAATTGAAATCAATTTGAAAATATTGTTTTCAGCATAACTTCTTCATACGATGGAATTTGGACGTGAAACTTTTTCCATCATGTTCAGAATATTTCAAAATACCTATTTCTATATATGGGTTGACCCAATTTCGTTCCGGAATCGAAATGGGCTTTTTGGGCCACGTTAGCATTAGCACGTTGTTTATCAAATCCATCTATTCAAATTTCTAACCTACCTATATAAACCCAATTATAAACCATAGCCTCCATCTATTCTCATTTGTTTGTGCATTCATTTATTCAACTCTTTCTCTTTCCAATGGCTGCAAACCAAACCCTAGATCCAATTTCAATCCAAATCAAAAGTCAAAAATTCAAAGTTCTCAGAAAATTCCAAAAAATATATATGTTGATGCTCTCGATGAGCGTAATCTCCTAGTGGAATTCGTTTTTCAAATCGATGCACGGTTTGTCCAAAATTCAGAGAATCATTTTCGGCCATTCATTGTCATATTGATCGTCTTCTTCTAATCAACAAATCGAAGGCATGGATACGTGGAGAGTCTCGTGGGGAGGTCATCGGCGCAGGTGATTAGGCGATTCGATGGTTGGATCGCTCGGGAAAATTGATTAGGGTTTGGAAGTTAACGGCGGCGGCGGCGACAGGTGGCGTGCGTAGGGGGTCAGGGGGACGCGGCTCGGCAGGGGCTACCCACCGATGGTGGTCGGCGGTGGGATGGAGGCCGGTAGGGGTCGAAAAACGTGGTCAAAGTCGTGGTCAACGCTGGAATTGCGTGCGTTTTTTTTGGGTTCAGCAGCTTCCTTTGCATGTTAGGGTTTTGGGATCTGCAGGCTTTCGCGTGCGTTGGAAAGAAAGAAGATGACGTGTTCTGCTTGCGTGGCAATGGTAGGTGAGTGTTGTTATTATTTTATTTTATTTAATTTTGTTTTCAAATCGTTTAAAATTGAATAACTTTTGCATACATGATCCGATTGACGCACGATTTTTTTATTAGGATCGTAATAAAATTCCCGATCTGTTGACGCTGGTTTGAACGAATTCTGAGACCGTCGAAATTTTGGGTTTAAATCGGATTTAAATTCGATTTGAATTCCAAAGGTGAGTGTTTTAACCACTCACAACTTCTATAATTTTAGTATGTTTGTTAAGTTGATTTATGATATGAGTAGAAATTCATTTATGACTACTTGGCATGTTTTATTCATCATCCCTGTTAAATCGCATTTATTTAATTCAACTGTTCATTAATTTTATGATTGTATATAAATTGACAGTTAAATTTTATTATTTGCATACAAACTGATAGTTAAACAGTTAATAAATTTATTTTGAATATAAACTGTTAGTTAATAACTGTTATTCATTTCCTGTTATATTTTATATGCTATATATTGATGGTTGTTTAAATTAATGATGATTGAAATAAATTGGTGGATGTTTGATATTGGATGAATGGATGATGTGTCCTATCTTATATAAACTGCAAGTTATCATGCATTTTCATTTCATTCGGGATTGCGGTTTGAAATGATATACAACCGCATTTTATTTTTAAATTGCGGATTGAAATGATAAATATCCGTATCACTTGACCATAGGATAGAAAATTATATACAGGCACCGCGGTATATATATATATATATATAATTATTTTGAAATGATTTTTATGGTTTGGATATGATACGGTTTAATAAATATTAAATTTGGATATGATATAAATATGTTTTATATATATACATACAAAGTTAAATTGTTGAATTTAAGCTATGTATAAATCTGCTAAATAAAATGAATAAGTTGGTAAATGGCATTTGATAATTTATATTATACGATTTAGTATGAGTTTAAGTTCTTGTATATATATAGAGTTATAAATGATTCAAATAAATTAAGATTGAAAGATAAACTGGAGATTTAATTGGAATTGAGCTTATTTGAAAATTTAACTCCATAAGTTGATGTAAACTTATTAAAATTGGAAATTTTAAAGGTATGATATTTATAACTGGATTTAATAAATAATTCTAGTATAAATAAATGAAAGGAAATTTTAGTGTTAATAAATTTAGTTTATTTTAAATGGTTACGGATTTACCATATAAACCTTTCAAACTAAATAATAGGAAAATGAATTGTTGTTTTGGAATTTCCAACCTTAGTTTTGAAATTCATTAAATTCTCGAAGTTTTGAAATATTGAAATCGAGGTGTTTTATTTAAACTGAAAGTGAATCTAAAAGTTATGGGTTTAGATTGAATTTAAAGTGAATAAAAATGTGAAGGTGTGGAAATTATTTACTTTTAAAGAAATTTTAAATTCAATTGTTTTATTTTATATACTGTTGAATATCCAAACCATTTAAGTTTGAAAGTTATGGTTTTAAAACTATGGATTTCGAAGTATTATGTTGAAAGTTAAAATTCAAATATTTGGTTTCAAGGTATTATAAATTTTAAAGTGGCATGATTTTGGAAAAGAAATATATTTGACATTAAATGATATCATATTTATTTAGGTTTTTAAAAGGAAATGATATCGTATTTATGGGTTTTAAAAATGGATAATTATAATCTGGTTTTGAAAGTATAATTATTTTAAAAATGACCGCGGTGTTATAATAACGTTTGGTTGTTGAAGAAACCGCGATCAGAAGTTGTCATACTCTCTGCCAACTCCGAAAACCACTTTAACAACCATGTACGCGGTGGAGATTTCCAGAATGAAGTAGGTTGGTGGCGGCGTTTCCGGTAAGGTAAATACGTGGACCCGACTCCCATGTGTTGGCATAAGGTGGCTAAAACAGGAGCGAGTGACGGGTTAATAAGGTAGCACCTTTGATCGGACACATCCTATCGATATTATACTTTGACCTTTGGATTGATTCGGTGGCCACTTTTGATTTTATTTGGAGGTGTGGCTCGAGGTGGGCGGTAGCTGCGCGCTACGCATTCCACCGACCCGGAAGCGTAATTGTTATATCTACTCTGGCATTGTCTAGTTATGCCGTGTCACCTACCCTATCGCGCCTTGTACGAGTTTGGATTTCTCCCGTAGCCCGTGTGGTATCCTCTGATGGGTTCCCGATCAGGAGGGACTATGATATTGGATGGACTACTGGGACTATTACGTGTTAAGGGCTATATGGGTAACCCCTTAATGCTAAGAAATAAGTAAGTTTATTTTACAATTAGACACTATTATAATAGCGCAATATACTACATAGTAAATAGTTTAACGAATCCTTAGGAGATGTAAATCCCGAGCACCTCTTGAGTTACTGCACTCATATTTAGTTCTGTTGATTTAACTTACATAAGATCTTTTAGTTCCGACTCGAGTGTTTTGTCTTTTCAATTCGCTCGGGTCAGTCCGAGCGTTTCAGGATTTGAAGTTTTAGCTCTGGAGGACGAAGACGAAGATTTGTATTACTATTATCTACTATTATTCCACTACACCATTTAATTCCGCTGCATTGATATTTATTGGTATGTGAACTCCGATATTTATTGTATAAAGTAGAAGCAAATGTTTGTAAACAGTTTTATGAACTATATATTGATTATTATATTTTATCCTTCCGCTGTGAGATTTTATTTTATTTTATTTCTTCTCTGTTTTTCTTATTTACCCCATAACAATCCACCTTCCGTATGGTTTGAATTGACATGTGTGTCTGCCATTGCACTTGGAGGCGATTTGAAGAGTGTGAAAAGGCTGGATGTTACACTGTATGTGACTATTGGATATGAGTATTATATGTCTTCCACTTGTTTCCCAACTTCCTTTATGTTCCAGGAATGAACCAGATTGGCAAGTATCCACCGTGATGGCCTGATCGTGGGATCGTGCCCCAAATGTGCAACACTATTGTTAGATATTTTGGATGCGCATTAGAGGATTGGTAGTTGGTAGAGTAGGTTCCCCATAGCCTGTTTTGTCGCATGGCCAGCAATCTATTACCTATGGGGCAAAGCAAGATCGTGACCAGGGGTACACATAGATGAGCCACTAGTGGATGAGGTCACGATGTCCATCAAGGTAATTGAAGACTATAGGGTTAGACGGTACTCTACAGGAGGCGAATAGTCCTGGATCCATGGAGCATGCTGTGTGCTACCAGTCTTCCTTTCTGGTTTAGTGTTGTGACTATGTTGTGGATTGACATATATTATTCACTATCCCATGAGGTGCTATGGCAGAGATGGGAGGATTATAAAGTGTAGTTAGTCTCTGTTATATCCATACAGTTTGATGATTTGATATTTTGAGAGAGACTGGATTATTGATTATGATTTGGATTGTGTTGGATTATCTTTTTGGTTTATATAGTATTGGATATTATTTGGACGATTTGACAGACTACTCATATTTTCTATGTATTTAAGTATTTGGATGATATGCCCTATTCACTTAATGATTTCATATTATATGGTGAGGCTGAATTGTATGGATGATTCATCTATTGGATATAGTCTTCTTGATTTCTATTAATATGTTTCTATATGGGTGATAACATTTTTTTGATATTAGTGTTGAATTGGTTTCATATGAAGAATGGTAATATTTGAATGATATGATGCCATGATGACTGTTTAAGACATTATACATATTTTCTATAATTATATAAATCCTTTGATATACCATTTAATGAAATAATTATATTAGAGGAGTTATATATATATATATATATTAGGATTGTTGAATGTTATTTATATGACATTAACTCTCTACGTTTATTTCACTCTAATTTGTATATTATTCCTCGCATTATAGTGAGATGACATCATTTGAGTCATGTTGTATAGTTATTATATTCGTATTGTATTAGATAAATTATATATTATATGTTATTGCTGCGATTCTGACGCCGTGTTCTTTGTATATCCTATACATTATGGGTTGTTCTGTCCTGCAGGCATATGTGCTTATTCCTTCGAATCATTACTATGTACAAATAGCCGAGCTATTTATTTTAATGTTTTAATACAAACCAGTGTTAGTCCGAAGGAATATTCACGTGTATACCTCATACACTCTCATTCTTCGTATTATCTGACAATATTATAAAGTAATACTCTTGGGTAGTATGGGTATAGAGGTGGGTTTTCATAGTTTTAAATAAGAGAGTTTATCCTTTCAAGGTGTACTTCAAGGCTTTGGAATTAACGTATGGTTTTTATCAGATTATGATTTATAATTCTTAGTACAATATTCTATTTTGTGTATGTATGTGTGTGTATAGTTAGTTAGGTAATGATTCCATTATGCAATAATATTATCACAAAGTGGTTTGGTTATATGCATGAATTTATGTTTCAAAAAATCAAAATTTTACCATATATCATATTAGTGTAGCTAAATATTACAATTATATAATTTACTACTTTATTTTAACATTTTTTGGAAACTTAGAAAATCTGGCTTCGTTGCTAACAACTAGGGGGAACACACGCTAGTCCGCCACAACTGAATTCCCAAATTAAGCCAGCCCTTTTAAGCGACTTAGTGCAGCTACTAAGACACAAACTCTAAACCTACAACGAGGGAGGCATAATCTCTTGCCAACAGCATTAGGCCTGCAGACGTGTATATATACTATTTAATTACATATATAGTTTATGATTAATTGCAACATCACACTAAGGTTAAAATTTGTCATATAATTTTATATATAAAACTTAATAGTAATACTAATTATTGGCAGTAAGAAAATAATTTTTAAAAATAATAATTATTATTTAATATTTTTTAAATCATTTTACTTTAGAAATAAATTATATTAATTTAAATACGTTTTATGAAAATTATTGTATAAATTTTATTAATATTAGATAAGCTACCAGTTTAAAAACAAAAAAAATGTTATTTGTTATTTTTAAAAATTAATTTTAATTCGGTCGAATATTAATAAATCATTTAACAATTTATTTTAATCGAAAATAAATGTAGGAAAATTTCTCACACTACAAAATATCATTTATGGTTTACTGAAAATTTAATATTTGTAATAAAGTTTAAAAAATCATTAATATTTTAAGTAATTTTGAATAAATATTCAATTAAAATATATTTAAAATCATAAAATTAGTAATAAATTATTTTGAGCTGTGCGGATGATCTAAAATTTTATACAAAAATTATTTTTATAATTTCATTTATTAATATATATTTATATATTATAAATATAGTTATGTATACATATTTATATATTATAATTAAAAATATTACTTTATTATGTATATATATATATATTTGTACATATAGTACTCATGTTTTTTAAAAATATATTTAAATAACTTATTTATGTGTAAAAATATATAATATGATAGTGTTTGTGTATTATTAATATTTTATTTATAAAATTTTATATACACATGTGTATGTGGATATTTAAATATATTATACATTTATAGAAAATAATTTAAACAAACTTAACAACCACATACATAAATATATAATATTTATACATAAGTAATAGTTTATATACATACATATACTTGGACAACATGTACTTGCATATTGAATGAGCTAACGTGTCTATCGCGATATAAATCCAAACATCTATACATGGGCATGTTATACCTTGTATAGCATGTTACACATGAATACACGCATATCTGTGTATATGATACACATACATATATAGATACATACATATATATATACATATATATATATATATATAAAAACTAAATAGAACTATATAATTTATGAATTCAAATTAAATAAAAGATTTTATTTAAATAATATTTAGAAATTTTCTTAATGAATTAGACTTCATAGGCTCAATTACGATCCAATAGGGTAAAAGAAATTAGAAATTCACCCACAACTTCCATTGCGGGCTAGTCCGATTCTAACAATGGTGTTAGAGCCCAAAAGCCTATGTGTTCTAAATTAGTCATGTTTGGGTTAACTAATTAAGCTAACAAATAACAAGGCCCAAACTCAATCCTTCTACAGTACCTTTCTAGACACCCTATTAGCCTGGCTCGAACAGATTTATGAGCCTAAAGATTGCCCCTAATAGAAAAGGCCTAATCTGAATTGGGCCTTGGACTAATTTTCAAAATTATTTGAAAATCAAAATATAATATTTTAAATTTAGAAGTTAAATTTAAAATAAGATATACATATATTATAAAGGTTACAATATAATAAAAAAATTCAAAATGTTTGAAAATACTATGAACTAATTTGGAAATTTTAAATTTATAAGATTAATAAAATAAATTAATTATTTAAATAAGTTAATTTATAAAAAAGATATACATTTGTTATACGTTTTGATATATGTTATGATATTTTAAAATGTTTAAGATATCATAAGTATACATGTATGTATATAATATCATTTTTCAAAATTAATATAATTTAATTATTTTTGTTTTATTAAATGAATTAATTAAAGGTTAAATGAATAAATAAATAAAAGGTTGACTAATTAAATAAATCAATTAAAAGGTTAATTGATTAAATAATATAAACATATATACGATATATGTGTCATATTATAAAGATTATATATATAATAAATATTAAATATAAGTGTTATATTAAAATAATATAAAATTAATTAAAATTTTAGTTAATCGAAATTAATTAAATAATATTTGATTAATATAATGTTATACATAAGACTATTATACAAGTAATCTGTAATATAAAAGTTATATAATAATAAAACTTATATAATATGAGTATACAAACAAAAGGTGGAACATCAATGAATCCCAAATAGACTTAAGGGATAAATACATACATATTGTACGTATACCATGATTTCGATGTTTCCAACACTTGAATCATGAGGGTATTTCTGCAAAAATACAATATTTCATAAGTCGATATTACTCAATATAATATATTGAAGATTACGAATCTTCAATATAATGTTGTTCTCTACCATGTATATATTAATAAATTACTTGCATACTTCTTAGTTGTTGAACAAACTCAAGCTAAGGATGTCATATATAGTATTATTAATATATTGAGTAGGATGGTAATAGGAATGGCAATGGGGCGGGTTGGGGTGGGTTTTTAGTGCCCCATACCCGTCCTGGATTTTTTGGACCTCGCCCCAGACCCGCCCCGTAGACCTAGTGTGGGTTTGGAATTTTGCCCCGTACCCGGGACCCGTACGGGTCGGGGTAGACCCGACCCGCTCCAAGACCCGATGAGTCTCATGTATTGATTCAAAATTGTGTACAAACTTACAAATATTTATTTGTTTATACTCATTATCACCAAATAATACATGAAACACAAATAACAACGTGTCTAAGGAAAGTTAGGAAAAATGATGTGTACAATGACAATTCAGAAAATATATATATATATATATATATATATATGTTATTGTATAATTATCAATGATGCAACTTAATACTCTAATTTTTTATATAGATTATTTATTGGAACATTTTAATATCCATGCTAGAATCACTTATATCTAAGAACATTAATAAATCATTATAGTAATAAAGCAGTTTCTTGAGATCTGTCGGGTTGGGGCGGGTCAACCGAGCCCCGACCCGACCCTAGACCCGGAGCACTCAAGAACGGGTCATGGGTCTACCCTCCCCAATGACCCAATGGGGTGGGTCTAGATGGGCCAAAATAGGGGCGGGTCGACCGGGTTTGGACCCTAGACCCGCCCCATTGCCATCCCTAGATGGTAAGATAACTATATAAATTTATTGAGCAAGCTCAAGCTATAAATACTATACCAGGCCGTCGCAATATGGTAAGTACGAGTAAATAATTTCGTTTCAGTTTGTGAGCAAGCTCAAGGTTGAAGTGAAATTAGGATAATGTACCAAGGGTTAGAAGTTGTATATGATACGATCGATAATGAGTTATCTATCGTTCATGAAGCTATGAATTGTTGAGAAAACTTAAGGTCAAAATTCCAAAACGAACAAGCCCTGATACTCACTAGTGAAGTCGAAAGACTTTATTTTTCAACCTAGGATTTAGAGAAACATAAAAGATTAGTGGGAGCTTTACTAGAAAAATGAAATAATAATAGTCAACCTTTCTCATATTGTAAGAACATATGCAATATAATGTTATAATAGTCTATACTGATAAATTTTTGCATTTCATGCGATATCAAATGTTTATCAATTAAGATATACAAATGAATTGAATTGAAGATTGAAACATAGAAATATAACATATGCTACTAATAAATACTCCTTGCATGTTAATGTTTCAATACCAATGCAAGTGCTTGATTTTACAACTACTAAATACATTCGTAATTTCGTCACTTGCATATTTATTTGGTCGAGACCATGTATTCCATTCTATTAGTTTCGAACTCTAAATAAGTACAAGACTAAGGACATTCGATCCATATACCATAGCTTATAAGTGTTATATAAGGAATGATCACAGTTCATAATCTTCGATACTTCGATGAAGTTAGTTCATTTGAAATAAGCCAATAAACAGTACTGTGAGGTCAAGTATTCAATTTGATTGATTATAAAAGGATCACATTGTGTTAAAGGCGACACAAGACTAAAAATACAATGCAGATCTAAGAGCTCGATAATTGAAATGCCAGTTATATTTCATTATTTAGAAATAATGACTGTTTTGCAGTTTTGATTGAGAAATATACCTAGTTATATTTCATTGAGAATATTATGAATATTTGTTATGAAATAAAACTATGATGGGGTATTTTTTTACAACAAAAATAATGCATTGGAAAATACAGAAGTACTAAAAATTGTTTACAATTATTTTGGAATTATAAACTAAGTCGTAGTTTTGGGAGATAATTTTAATATATCATTATGAATCATATAATAGTAGTTAATTATATCTCAAACAATTAAGGGCTACTCACCCATTTAGTGGAAGCGTCATAAGACTTGATGGACTCTTTAGATTGATACATATTAGTGTATGAAATCGTAAGTCTTTTAATATCAAAACAGTTCTGCATACTTCGTTATATTCACTGACGTGTTATCACCGACATGGACATGTGTATTTGATACACATGTAGTATGTTTGTGGTAGACTCACATAGTATAAAAAGGAAGTAAATAAATAATGTGTAATAAAATGAAATGATTCGATTTGATCAAATAGGCAAGTTTATTGGAAATAGTTTTGAACTTACCTAATAATGAATAAAGATTCAACCTCAAAAGTCGCTCTTCCCTGTGATACATAATGATGTACAGATAAGGAGTAATCAAACTTTATCGGACAAAGCATGTTTAATGATGAGTGAACTTGAGGTCAATTCTTTACACAGGGTGTGTACTTAAGAGTAGTACAGAAGGTTAAAATTAATATCATCTAAATAACAATTTACAGAACTACATGAAACAAGGGTTTATATGAAACCCTCATATATCCTAGGCCAAGGAGTTGGTAGGTTATGCGAGTTGAAAGACTACACATAATAATTGCACATAAGGGATCATGTATGAATTGTCCCAACAGAGTTTTGGAAACGGTAGTCATTAGATGACTAATTTATGTTGTGAGCATAAATATATTATGAACTAATGCAAAATCTATTTTATATAAGGCAATTCATAAAATATTCATGAATTCCCTTTCCGTTGCGTCGAGAAATAATCGTTGTTTTAAGAAATACCAACTTCGCAGCGAAAGAATTTTGTTAAGAAATTATTGGTATAAAATGGATTTGGATATGATCCAAGGACAAACTGATTATAGGGGGATAAAATGAAATTAACCAAACTTAAATGAACATAACACATTAGAATGTCTAATAAATATTCATGTACATTAAAGAGCAACTGTGAGTTTCTTATCAATGTCAAGAATAAATAATTCTTTTTATTTAATTAAATCATTAAGTATATTGACTCTATAATATGATATGATGCGTTAATCCGAAATAGATTCCTAGTAAATTATCATAATATGATGTTGATAGTCGTACCCAAAGGGATAGATCCATTTTCCATAAATGTGTCTTTAAGTGAAAGACAAATGTAGTTGGAATATAATGAGCCATATAGATAGAATAATACCGTGACTTTCAATTGTTGAAATTAACATAACAGATTCACATTCGATGTGCTCAAGTTGGTACGGATCTTACACCCAAACTTATCGCCTAGTACGACTTCAAGTTTTGGTATACATGTGTTAAAGTGGAAAGTTATTTAGACTAGACTGTTTGCACATAACAACCAAAGTGTCTCGAAATCAGTGGGAGCGATATTGAGTTTGTGGGTTTTTGGATACAATCTAAGAACGAATACAAAAGTATCATTCTAAAAGAATCAAAATTGAACTAGTTTTTTTATAGATGTATCAAATAGTCTGATTATCAGTCAAAATGCAAAGGAAGCGTATGTTCATAAGAAAGAACATTGAAGGTACATAAATATTTCTAAACCACAAGTAAACAACACATTGTTGCTTGTTAATGATGTACTTGTGTAAAATCAGTTTTTGTTGTTTTAATACTCAATGTTGGATTTGTAAATGATGTCTTTTATAGTAAATATAAAAGATATTAGGAATGTCCTAAAATAATATGCAAGGACATCTTATTAGAATGTTTGATACAAAACATATAAGATGGATCCCTTATTGCTTGCAATAGGAACTGTCATACACGTTATATTGTATATGATATCGTGATTTGTTTATGTATTTGATGCATGCAACAAATATCAAATCCAAATTGATATCACTAAATGGTAGTTTGAAATGTTCTTGTGTATTTATGAAATGATAGAGAATTGTTTACAAACCAACGAACTCCTTAAGAAGGAGTATTCAGACTCAAACTTCATAGTTGATATTAAGTATATTGTGTCAATAATAAATCAAGTTAAGAGTCTTTAAAATTGGAAATATTCCTAATGAAAGAATGTTGTTGATTCAATGAAAATGGCTAAGTACATCGTCTTGGATAGAAAAACAATAAAAAGCAATGTATATAAACATAAACATACAAATTTATAATTGAATCGAGGGTTATTCCAAATGTTGAGAATCCCATAACATTGTTATATAATAACAATGTCACGATAAAGTTTACAATAGAAGATAAAGCTCACTGGAAGTCAAGAGACATTCTCTGAATTGTTCGCGTGATAATGGTAGTTTATCAGCATCAAAGAGAGTTAAATGACAGAGTAGATGATTAAAAAATAATAGCATACCCGTTCATCGAGAGACTGACTTGATTGCTTTTGAGGAAAATGATTGGGGAAGTTGGAATAATATTCTATAATTGAACCCAAGTGCAAGTAGGAGATTGATAGAGTTAAGGAAAATCCCTAAGGGAAATTATGTAATATGTTACGTATATCTAACTCGATAACCGATCTTGTTCGAAATACAAGGTATTTTCTTTCTATTATATACTTAATGTAACGTGTTATATTAATTAAATAATTGAATTTGAAGTATATTTAATAGAAAAATCATAAATGGTATGTTTTGTGATAGTAATTACAAAGTGTTGTAACTATGTGTGATTTATCATAATGAAAACAAATATACCATTTTAAATATTTTTAGTCAAGATACATCGAGACTGGATATCGATATATCCGCTAAGACTAGAGTATGTAACGCTCTTCAAATGTTGGATAGTGTATTACTCATGACTAGGCATGTCAATAGGCCGGGTTCGGTTCGGGTATCATAAAACTCGGACCCGAGTCCGATTACAATAATAAAAACCCGATCCCGACCTGAACCCGTAGGGTATTTCAACCAAATACCCGACTTGGCCCGTCGGCCTTTTTCAGCCTGTTGGGTAATGTCTGTATACCTAACTCAGAATATTTATATTAAAACCATATTCTAAAACTGTAACTTTAGTAAAATTTGTATACAAACAATGTTAACATATAAATTGGGTGGTGATGTAGTCAAGTGCACAAGAAAAGTATGCAAAAACATCAACATATGAACAAACAAAATGGTAAATAAATAACATGTACTCAAGTTTTGATATGATGGAAAACTAATATTCGAGTCGGGCCCTAACCGGGCCAAGTTTTAACGAAATTGTACACGGCCCTAATAGTAACCGGGTTTGACCTAGGTAGTGAAGGCAAAATCCATACACGCATCGATAGGGCGCGTTCAGGTCGGGCTCCGGCCAAAATCCATACCATTGATAGGCCTACTCATGATTATTGGGGGCACCTATGGGATACATACTCATATTTGTTTGATAACCCTGAAACGACTCACTCGATGGTTTTCTGTTGGTTAATATAACTAAGATCAAATAGAAAATATCGATGTGACTAATTTACACAGTTCTCTCGACTTGAGAATGCTGTCAATCTTCAATATGAAAGCTATCCTTTGATTATAGTCAATCATGGCACGGTGTCCATCGAGAGACTATAATTGGGTCAAGTGGAATTATTGGAGGTGAAGCACTATTCAAGAGAGAATTCAACTCCTCAGTTATATGAGGTTAGTATCACTATCAACTCAAAGTAGAAGTCTCTGGCTAGATGATTTCAGTTAATAATAATTGTTATTATTGAACTAAGGACTTTGTGTTTGGACTATATATTTGAATATGAATGCCATTGGAACTTTGACCAATACCAAATTCCGTAAGTTCAAAGTGATATAGTTTTGACGAAGAGCATTGGAGTAAATAAAAATCACGATCTAGTAACACTTAACAAAGCGAAATTGGATTTTACCGAAACTAAGTAAGCAATACATTTGGCTAGAATGTCACACCATCTTCTAAGCGACGTGTGAACATCAATATTTAAATAGTTCGATATTAATCGCTGACCAAATTTACTCTGTCCAGTCACATAATCAATCGATGAATTCTCCTTTGACCAAACAATATAATTAGTTCATAATTTTTATAAATTAATTAATATTTATGAAATAATAATTATTAAATTTGATTATGATTTGATAAATAAATATTACAAAATATATTTATAATAGTTATAAATATATCAATGGATATACGATATCTATAAGCGATTAAATTTAATCTAATTGCATAATATTTTGTTATGGGCTTAAATGGGTTTAAGGCCTATTATAGGGTTAATAATTTCGACTGAAATACGATGGAACAGGCGGCACAATTATGGTGTGGGGGTGCTTGATTTTGGATGGCTCGGATTGAAGGAAAAAGAGCATACGATTAGATCGATTTTCTCCCCTTTTTATTCACCGTATAAGCAATCCTAACCCTAGTTATATATGATCTTTTATAGCTACCTCTTCCCTTCCTGCTGGCCGGAATTATATCCTAGCCTCTCCATCAATAAAAACTCAAATCAACTCGGATCAGATCACTATTCGATAGTCGAAGGTCAACGGTTCAAGAACTAGCAGTCTACTAAATTAGAGAGGGTTTTGAATAGGAGAGTTTATTTTTTCAAAGTTTACTTCAATGCTTTGGAACTAAGGTATGGTTTTTATCAGATTATAATTTATAATTCTTATTATAATATTTTATTATGTGTGTGCGTGTGTATTATATTATTAGTTAGGTGATGATTCTGATATGCAATAATGTTGTCAGAAATTAGTTCGGTCATATGCATGTATATTTATTTTTAATAAAAATATTTTTTTTTAACATATATCAGATTAGTGCAGCTGAATATAATAATATTATAATTTAATACTTTATTTAATTAATATATGTACATACATACAAACATATATACATACATACATATGTACATATATATAATTTACAATTAATTAAAAAATTGCACCGTAGTTAAAATTTATCATATAATTTTACAAAAGTTAATAGTTACACTGATTTTCCATGATAGGAAAATAATTTTTACAAATATTTATTCTTATTGAAATCATTTTACTACATAAATAAATTAAATTAATTTAAATATGTCATGAAAATTATTTTTTAAATTTTATAAAATTTTATTTATATTATTTAAGATCTCGGCCCAAAAATAAAAATTAAAAAACATGTTTTGTTATTTTAAAAAATTAATATTTAACCGGTTGAATATTAATAAATCATTTAAAATTTTATTTGAACTAAAAAAGTAGGAAAATTTCTCAAACCATAAAATATCATTTAAGATTTACTGAAAATTTAAAATTTGAAAAAAATTTCAAAAATAATTTTTTATTAATGTTTTATGTAATTTCAAATGAATTTTTATATAAAATATATTTTAGAATAATAAAGTTAATAATAAATTATTTCTAAGTTGTATATATGATCTGAAAATTTATTTAAAAATTTATAATTTACTTTATTAATATATTATCTATATTTATATATTATATATATATATATATGTATGTATGTATATTTATAAACATTTATATATTATAATTAAAAAATATTACTTTATTATTATACATATTTGTACATTTATTACCAATGGTTTTAAAAAAAGTTAATATTTAAATCACTTATTTATATTTAAACAAACATATTATAATAATATGTGTATATATTATAAATATTTTATTTATAAGATTTTATACACACACGCATATATATATATATATATATATATATATATATATATATATATTTTACACATTTTTATAAAATCATTTAAATAAACTTAATACATACATAAATACATACATAGATAATATTAATATATAAGTAATAGTTTGTATACATACATCTATTTAGACAAAATATACTGTATATTGGATAAGTTAACGTATCTGTTGCGATGTAAATTCCAACGTCTATACACAAGCATATTATACATTGCATGGTTTGATATGTTACACAGCATAGACATGTATAGATGACACACATGAATATATATATATATATATATATAACTATATAATATTTTGATTCAAATAAAATAAAATATCTTATTTATAGAAATATCCAAAATGAATTAGACTACACAGGCCCAATAAAGATTCAATATGGTAAAAAAATTAAAACTCACTCATAACTTCTACTACGGGCAGATCCAGTTCCAATAACATATATATGTATATAAGGGATTTATAATATATATGTACACACATAGTTGTACATATGTGTATATATATAAATTTAAATAAATGTAAAATTATTTTAAATAAAATACTAAAAATTTATTTATTTTTTGTTATAAAATTTGAAAACAATTTTTTTAAATGTATAATATATTTATATATGCTTATAAATATATTTTTTTGGCAAAGCCGGCGAGGTTGAATGGTCACATACCATTTTATTGAATAAACAAAAAGAAAAGGATACAAAGCATTACAGCAAACATAGCCAAAAAAATAAAAGACTAACTGTACACAAACAAACGCTAACAAACCATAGACCTAATTATAGAAAGGACCATTACTTGTTTAGTGGTAGATTGCCCTCTAAACACCTTGATGTTCTTCTCCAACCAAATGAGATATATAGTTTTCTTAAGAATTCTTAACATCAATTTTCCTCTTTCATTCTTCCATCGAGTAGCTTTGAATATGTTGAACCATTCCACAGTAGACATTCTTCTATGATTGTGCAAGTCATAGTGATTTAAAATCTTTTCCTAATGTAAACGGAAAACTCACATTCAAAATATAAATGTGAAACTGTTTCCACTCAAATTCCACATAAAATACAAGTATCGCTATGAATCAGACCAACAGTTTTAAGTTTTTGAAGAGTATGGAGACCATTCTTCAAAACTTTCCACATGAACAAGTGTTCCTTAGGGATAGTCGAGAGTTCCAAATTCTAGAAAACCAAGGAAATAAGGGATAATAAACTATAGAATCAAGAACCTTGTATGTCGATTTTATTGTATATGGCTTATCATTCCATTTGACATGAACATTACAAGAGTTGTAAGTCTTGCTTTGAATAATATTCCATGCAGATCTAACAATAGAGGAATTGCAACAAGGCATGGTGACAGCTCCATCACACGAATACCTATCTACAAAAGCTTCCTCATGAATACCAGTTATTACTCTTACATCATAATCAATAATATCAGCAAGAATTACACCTTTAGCAGACCAAGGATCATACTAAAAAGAGATTTTGTTAATGTTTTTCATGCCCAGCTGAATCATAGGCAGAAAAAAGCTCTACTTCTCATGATGTTCCTCCAAGACCAACTGTAATCTGAAGAAGGGAAAATAGACAAGAAGTTTCCATCCTTGATGAGAGAAGACCTACACCAAGAAGCACAAAAGTTTGAGTCATTTCTCAATAATTTGTCTACTCTAGAAGAAAGAGCAGCATGGTTCATCTTTTAATATTCATAATTCCAAGCCCACCTTTATCATAAGAGCAACATATATGTCTAAAAGCAATAGGGATCATTTTCTTAGAAAAAGGATTTCCATGCCATAAAAAATGATTCAAAGCAGAGTTGATCATGTCTATAAGCTAGCTTAGAAGGATGAAGGTTCGGGCATAATATAAGCACATGGAGACAGCAATAAATTTAACAATCAGCAACCTACAAGCTATAGAAAATTTTGAACTAGGCCAACTTGAAATCTTAGAAGTTATTTTTTCGAACAAATTGCAAACACTGGTATGACCTTATTTTAGAAGTACACATAGGAGCTCCTAGATAAATTTCATTGTCATTGAAAGGAGATAGACTAGACATGGCATACAAGATCCCCTTCTCATGATTTGACAAGCCAACAATTTTAATTCTGGATTTGCTTCTATTAATGGTTAAACCAGTCATAACTTGAAAACGAGATAGAACTTCTAGAACCCCATTAATAGAATTAGTACCAGGCATAGTGAAGAGAAGCATGTCATCAGCAAAATGCGAAGAAGAAATGTTATTTTTCTTACATAATGGGTGATAATCTATTAGTTTATTAGTCATTGCTAACTAGAGATCAGAAATTTTTGAAGAAAAAACAAGATGTTTCTTTTGTCCCTTCCAGGCGATCGTAAAATAAAGAAATGGTTGATATATTCAAGATAATTACGTATTTACAAAATACCGTCTCAATTCATCCTATTTCATCAGATCCGGGATGTGATATGGTTAGAAATGATTGAAGTGAATAATTCCATGACACACACAAAAATATAGGGTGACACAGGGTCACCTTGTCTAATACCCTGTGTTGCACCAAAGTAGCCAAAGGTGGAACCATTTATATCGAGGGAATAATTGATAGTAGAAATGCAAGTGTAAATCCAACAAAGGAAAGGGATTGGAAAATTCATTTTTTGAAGAATGTATATGATGGACATCCATTGAACATAGTCATATGCTTTTTGTATGTCTAATTTAAGAACACATCTTGGCATGATATTATTCCTATCGTATCCCTTCATAATCTCAAAAGCAAGTAAGAGATTATCAGTAATATCTCTTGATGGAAGAAAGGCACTTTGATTAGGAGAAATCAAATCAGCAAGAGATATCTTCATTCTAGCTGCCAATGTTCTAGAAACGCAGTTGTACATCACATTACAACATGCTATAGGTCTATACTGATTAATAGAAAAAGGCTGATCAATTTTAGAAATCAATGCAAGCTTGGTTGCATTTATTCCGGTGACTAACTTATTATGCTTGAAAATGTTCTTAATAGCTTTGGTCACATCACCACCTATAATGGCCCATGTTACTTTAAACAAACGAGCATTAAATCTATCTGGACCCGGAGAGCTACCAGATTTCATTCCAAATATTGCTAGTTTAATTTCATCATCAGATACTTCCTTGATTAAATCATACCTCATGTCATTAGAAATGGATGGGCGTTGAAATTGAGAGAACTGTTTTAGAGAAATAGATGGAATTTGAGGGTTACCCAGAATCATATGAAAGTTGTCCAGGAATGCAGCATGAATAGAATCTTGAGTTGAACAAGGAAAGCCATCTATACCAAGGATGTTAGATATATTCGCAATAGACTGTCGAATCTTCAAAGTGTTGTGAGAAAAGTAGGTATTTTCATCACCACTCACTTGCCATTTATGTTTTATCTTTTGCTTTTCCATGCTATTTTCTTCCACCAAAGCTTTAGAGAGGTCTTTAGAAAGTAAAGTTTCTCGTTCTGCAAGATTAGATAGAAGGTTACTATCATGACAGTTTTGAATATCCTTTTGAACCTGAAATAATTTTTCTTTAATTGATGAAAACAAACTGCTCCCATTCCCAAAAGTATGCTGAGCCCACTTCCTCAAATTAGCCTTTAGACGCTTGAGTTTAGCCTGCAAAATAAAATTGGGTTTCCAAAAGTTTGAAATTTCCAACTTTCTAATAAAATATTTAAGAAATTAGGGTGATTTGACCAGTTATTAAAATATGAAAAGGAGGAAAGCCTTCTCACAGTGTCCTTGCCCCAGTCCATAATGAGAGGCGAGTGGTCAGATAAAGATAGAGGGGGGATTATGGGGATGAGGTTAGGCCATATGATTACAGAAATTTTTTTTGATAAGCTCTATCAAGTTTACAGTATGTCCTTTCACCAGTTTTGCTAGAATTGTTCAAGTGTAAAAGGCACCACAAACAGAAGTAGGAAGAAGGTTAGAATCATAAATAGCATTGTTAAGAGGTCTAGTTTGACTGTATGTCAGAGGAATTCCTCCACTTTTCTCAGAAGACATCTGCATACAATTCCAATCACCAATGCATAACCATGGTGAAGTGGACTATTGAAGTGTAGGAAGAATGTTCAGGAGTGATTGTCTATGAGCAGCACTATTATCAGCATAGATAACAGTTAGAAAGAAAGAAGTAGAAGTGGGAATGATCTCTGAGTGAATGAATTGCCTACGGATAGTTAAGGGGGACAGGGGAAAAAACAGCAGGGTTCCATAAGGTTAAAAGTCTACCAAAAGAGGCTTGGGAGAGATTTTTAATATAGCTCCAGCTATGTTTAATATTAGAAGCAGCTCTGGTTGTTGTATTATGATTGAGTTTTATTTCTTCAATTTCCATAAGAGCAATTTTGTGAGAGGAAATAAGATTAGTGATTTCTAATTGCTTGGCTATGGAGTTAGCACCCCTAACATTCCAATATCCTGTTTTATCAATCATCATGATAGCAATATAGAAGAGGCTTTGGTTTTAACCCCATATGAAGAATGAGTTAGATTATTAGGAGGAGGCTTGGTCAAACCAGATTGATCAATAGAGAAGTTGATCCCTTTTTCCAAGTCAATAGTAGAGATAGTAGTGGGATTTTTCTTAAGTCCACCTTTTTCTCTTTTAGAAGAAGTATCTAGAAAGGAAACTGATTAGTGAGAGTTAAGGAGGAGTATGGAGAAGATTGCAAAGAATTTGAGGAAGTTTGATATTGATTAAGAGGTGGAATAAGAGAGGGAAGACTCTCAGCAAAAGAGTTGTTGTGCATGTCAGAGTTTAGAATGTCATTGCGCATGTCAGAAGAGTTACTAAAATTGGATATGGATAAATCAATAACAGATTCATTCAGAGGGAAGGTATAGTCTTCATCACATTCATGTTGAAAATCAGCATCATCTTCATTAATCTGCTAAAGCACTAAAAAAGCATTATGTGTTGTAACTGCTTCAATATCAGATTGCTTTGTGTTCATACTTGCTGATAAATATTGCAATTTATCAGGACTCAAAGTATTCCCCAGAGCAGCACCAGGAATATTTGAAGGGATACTCATAGCTGATAAAAAAACATATGTTATTAGCCTCGGAGCAGACTTGTGTAAAACACCACGTTAACTTGAAGTTATACTATTCGTAGTCATATTTCCATTTCCAGCTGGACCCAAACCAGACTTAATCACAACTCCAATCTGACTCGAAGCTGATTGATCAGTAACAACTTCATACTGTTTCCCTAATTGAACCTCATCAGATTGTTTATCCTTCTGTAAATCAGTGACCTTATTTTTATTACTTTCCTCTTTATTAATTTTCCTCCACAGTTTTTGACCAGTTTTAATTCTCTTCCTGTCCCTAACATGAAACCCCATTTTTTCTTTAACAACTTGAATATCTTTATCTACTTTAGAACCAACTTCACCTGTAGCATTTTTGTCACCAGAATTCTTAACTTCTCCTTCAACCTGTGTCTCCTTATTCCTCTCACATTAATTAGTGGCATGACCAAACACTTACAAGTAACACAAATGAGAGGTTACCAAGAATATTCAATAAAAATATGGGGACAAGTATCATCCCCTACTGCTAGAAAATCAGGTAATTCTTTGTCAGGAGACACTTCCATCAAACACTTAGCATATTCAAATCTTTTCATTCTTTCTGTATTTTCATCATACCACACAAGTCTTCTAAGGTGAAAAGCTATCCAATTAATGCCAAGCAGAGACCGTAGAATTATTGTAATTTTATAAAAGTGGATCCAAATTAGAACAGACCTAATAGCTGCCTGAGCTGATGAAAGGGACGGATTCCATTTTAAGATAATAAACATGGGATCTCTCCTTAGAATAAGGTTTTTGTCTTCTTCGTTAGCAAATTTAAAATAATAATCTTGCTTGTCAAAAAATATTTCATAGGAGCCCTTAAGTTTCTAAGATCTTTCTAAATGAGTTTTAAAAGCCATCAAATTTACATTACTAGCCAAGAAAGATCCAACCAAGCAATCTGACCATGCTTTAATACCTTCATTTAAAACTTCTTGAGGAGGATAAATGGATGAGCCAGATTAAGGAACATCAAAATAAATAGAAATATATGCACTAGCATTCCTAGGCATAGAACTGAACAGAGAAGACCAGGAAGAGGGAGGAACAGAAGGAGAGGAAGACCCAAGGGGAGGAAAGTGAACAGGACAAGAAGAGGAAGATAAGGGAGGACCAGACAAAGGAGATGGAATAGGAGCAGGAATAGATGAGGAAATGTCAGGCGGTGGAGGAAGAGGTAGAGGAGGCGGAGGAGGCGACGAAATGTCAACTATAGGACGGCCAGGGTTGGTAGGGACAAGAGAGCGGATGGCAGGGGATGGGAAAGGTATGGCATGACTGGAAGGAAGGATACTATAAGAGGACATGAGCGGGAAGGATCACTTCTTATTTACTGATAACTATATATATACATACTATATATATTAGTACATAAACAAAATACATGTAAAATATATAGGATTTATATTTATACATACAATAATGCTTACGGCCAAAAATTGGTTTTTTTAAAAAATATTTGTTAGAATTAAATTTCCAATCAAAATTAATAAAAGTTAAATAAATTATTTTCATAAATAAAATTTTATGTTTTAATATTTTAACATTTAAATATTTTCCACATATAAATTGTAATTTAAAATTAATTTTTAAATTCAATTTTAAGTGCCATAAATATATATATATATATATATATATATATAACTAAAAGGGGTTTTAGGCTTAGGGAAAAAGTTGGAGAAAAATTTAGTTTCAGGAACAAAAAGTTTGCATTTTAGAGCGAAAGACACTTTTTAGTACAAATAATAGAATGATAGTTGCAACTATCATTATCTGTTCACATTAAGAAGTGTCATTCAGACTAAAACCAAACTTGTTATCTCTTAGACTAAATTTTTTTGTAATTCTTCCCCGTGCCTATTTTCCTATAACTAAAGTTATACAAAAAAATATGTTCTAAAGCCGAAAGCATATTAGGTATGAAACTAATTTTATTAAATTTGCACCATATTTTATATGTTCCATTTATTGTTATTATGAATTTCTGAAGTTTATTTGATTTAAATTATATATAATATATATATATATATATATATATATATATATTAAACATTACTCTGAAAGGCTTTTAGGCATAAAATTTTTAAAACATATTTTATGTAATATAATATTTAGTATTTATACTATGAAACTTATTTGAATTAAATATTATATTACATTAATTCTAATTGAAAAAAAATCTTTTTTTGTTTACGCTTTGAATACTAAAGGTATGTATGTTGCAATTTTTTTAAAAATTTCATAACCATAAAAGCATACAGTAATCCTAAATGTGATGGTATACCGATGTGTTATATTCGTCACGTATCAATCTAAACATCATATGATATATAAGTGATAAAACATTATTTTATAATTATAGATAAGAATATACCTTCTCCAAAGCCTATTGAATACACGTAGAAACGAAGAGATTGACTCCTTGAACTAGATTCCAATTTAGCAATAGCTTCTGAACTGATACCATCGGCTATCGAATAACTGTAGATTTATTTGATTTGAGCTTGGAAATGGATGGGAGGATAGGGATGAAATTCAGCCATTACTTACATTGATATGTGCAGCATTAATTTAAAGAAGAGGGTAGTGATCCTTTTATACAGGAGAGGCTAGAGAGATAAAGTGGGATCAAGATCCTCTTTTTTCTCTTACCCATTCTTTATCATTTAAAATATTAAAACCTATGCCAGTAGCCATCTTATAGTTGCTCCTTCTTGATTATACCATGATCAAGATAACTATTCCTCCATATGGGCTTCAAACCTATTTCTAGCCCGAATAGTATTCATTGCATTTAAATCCAATTTAAACACATATCAATATCGTATATCGATTATTATATTTATAACTATTATAAACATATTTATTAATATTGTTTTACTAATCAAATATTTTTTTAATATTTAATATTTCATAAATTTTAATTAATTTGATTAATTTATAAAATTATAAATTAATTAAATCATTTGGTCAAAAGGGTATTTAACGTTTCGGTTGTGTGACTCTTTAGAGGTAAATTCGGATAACGAACTATTCAAATATTAATGTTCACACATCGCTTACCAGGTGTTGTGACATTTTGACCAAATTTATCCCTTACTTGGTTTCGATGAAAATCCTATTTTACTTTATTAAGCATTTTCCAGTAGTGACGATTATTTACACCAACTCTCTTTGTCAAAACTATATTAACTTGGATTTACAGAATTTGGTAATGGTCAAAACTCCAATGTCGTCCAAATTCAACTTGATTGCCCAAACACAAAGTCATTGGTTCAATAATAACAATTATTATTAATCGAACTATACTAGCCAGAGATTTTGACTTTGAGTTAATTTCATTTAACCGTGATACTAGCCCCATATAATTGCGGAGCTTTTATATTGAATATCAATATTATTCTCAAATCGAGATAATTGTGTAAATTTGTCACATTGATATTTTCTATTTAATCTTAGTTACATTAACTATAACGACCCCATCGTGATACCCAAATTAGCAAAGAACATTACAAGTAATGTAGTTTGCTAATCCGGAGAATACAGCTTGCTAAGGGCGATCGAAAGTATATATCTTTATACTAACACTGACATGTCATTTATATCTTTTCACATAATATCTTAATCGAATTTTACGTGTATAGTATTAATACAAAGTAATAGACACATCGATTTTTAAAAATCAGAATAATATATCACATATATAACAGTCGTAGATCATAGCGGAATAAATCTCAACTTATACATATACAAATTTTGAGTTTACAAAGTGAAATACTAAACTCGATTGTTGTACAATTTTACAATCCTTTAATCTCGATTGTACATCTTATAAACATATTCATAAATTTCCTAAATGAGATAAACTAAAAATTCAAAAGTATTTATCTCCTTACTAGCAAAAATATCCAAAGGTCAATTTGTTCTATGACTTGAAAAGTCTCGTTCTGACTTGAGCAAAATAACACCCAGGTAAATATCCAATAGGGTGAGAACAAAATATAACACAATAATAAACAACATATAAGTAAATACAGATGTCCAAGATATAAGGAGTCCGGAAATTAATTTAACTCAGAAGAGAGTTATAAATTTAAGTCACAAACACAAACTAGTCCCTAAACATAGAATAAAAGAATTAACTTACTTAGCATCCATCATAAGACACAAGAATATATATTTATTTCATGAACCCAAGACACAATCATATAAATTTATTTCACTAACAAGACATAAGAATATATATTACGAACATAAGACACAAGAATATTTATTTATTTCATGAACACAAGACACAAGAATATACATTCATTTCACTAACAAGACACATGAATATATATTTATTTCATGAACATAAGACCCAAGAATATATATTTATTTTATGAACAAAAGACCCCAGAATATATATTTATTTCACGAACACAAGATAGTCACAAGAATTTAACCAAGGAATCCCATACTACCTAGTGAAATTGAAGTATTCCCTAATGGGTTAGTAAAGTCCACTCAAACAATCTATTCAATGACTTACATCGTATTCAATGAAGCATTACTCGAAAGCATTAAAACAATCGATAACATAACTCGAATAATAGTACTTCCCAAATTATAGAATTAAGGTTCTCAAAACAATTTTTCTCTCTGATTTTTATTATTTAAAGAAACTGTTATAACTTTCCACAAATCTACTTATTATTTAACTTTAAATAAATGTTCACTTGTTTGATAAAATATTCTATAAATAGGAATTGTTTCAAAATTACATTTATGTACACAGAGTTGTCTCAAATTTTCGTATAAAACACTTAGTTAATAACCCATATTTTAAAACCACTTTTATTATTCTTCTAAATCCATTTTGATATATATATATATATATATATATATATATATAATTTAGAAATAAATCAGACTCACCTTACTAAAACCATATTTCCAAAGCCACTTGTATATGTTATCACTTATTTTATAAAACCATAATCACTCATATCTTCAAATCCAAAACTCTAGATACTAGAAATAATTAATATATATATATATATATATATATATATATAATTACTTATTAAAATCATTTGAAAAATAAAGTTAAACTAATTTAGAAACAAGTTTGAGAATTATAAATTTAAATAAACTATGTTTCGCAAAATTACTTGAATATGAAGCATATCCATTTATATATTTTTAACTCAGATTTAGAGCATTTAGATCTGCAGTTTCAACCCCATAAATCCTATAATTTTTTAAATCTCAAAACATAAAAGTTGTAGAAAAATTTCTAAGATTTTAAACAAGAAAAAGATCATCTAATTTTGACTTACATTTCACAAGTTATGGCCAAAATAATTCTCAGATGTTAAATTCACTATCACTGTCGTTTATTCTTCGGGCAGCGACAAAGAAATATGATTTTGACTATTTAATCCTCAAAATTTTGCAAAAATCAAAACGTGAAAGTTTTAGAACATAGACCAAGATTTCCAGAACACCAAGAATTATAAAATTTTGATTAGTAACGTAAAAGTTACGACCAATTTAATTTCAAGTATTAACACAGCCAATTAAACATGACAGCGCAACACCATTGGTTTCTAACTCAATTTACGCCACTCGAACAACAGATTTTTTCGACAAGACTAAAAGAGAAGTTGTATCTAGTTGAAAGGTATTTCTACAGCAAAAAGAATGAGCCATTTTAGATTACTCTACACCATTATATCACTATTTTACTGTAGAAAATTTCACATTAAATTTCCAGCAAACAACAATCAAACAATCATCCAAGTTTACAATCAAATTTTCAAACAATTCAATCAACAAATCATTCAAACAATTAAATATAGAATAAAATTTAGAAATAGATATGTGAGTAATTAAATCACCTTTATAGCTTGCTAATCTAATCCAAAACCTTGCTACTACCTTGCGATCTCTTTGCTAATCTCAAATACACCTAAATGCTCAAAAGCCTAAATCCAACCAGCAACACTTAGGTTAAAAACGAAATAAAAATCATACTTTTATAGGTCTAGAAGGTAGAAAATATTACCTAGCTTTAATTTTACAAGTATTGACAAAAAGCCCTTTGTTTTGATTTTGATTTGGGGATGATTGAAGCTAGGGTTGAGAAGCAAGGAAAAGGGATGAGTTTACTGATTTAATAAATAAAAATGAAAAATGCAACAAAATATACATATTTCTCTTTTAACTATTCTAAATGAGCTAAATGGGGTTTGGTTTGGGATCCAATAGCAAGTGTTGCTAATTTCATTATAAAGAAAGTGTTGCTAATTCGTTTTGTTTTATCATTAATACAGCACCACTACTCTAACAATGTTATACAAAATCATAAATTAATTTCTCTATTTATCAAACATATTAACAATTTGAAAATTACATTTCAACGGAAATTCTCAATATTATGCTTCACTCTAAACACCTAATTTAAATAATAGATTGTGATATCCCGAAAATTTGGCAATATAAATTTAATAATCTGTGTTTAAAAATTTATTTGATTTGATAATTCTTAATAATAAAATTTTGAATTGATCTAATAATCATCTTTTAATAAATATTTAAATTGAAAGATTTTATCTTTTTAAAATAAATAAATTGTTTTCCATTTATAATATATATATATATGTATGTATATATTGTAAGTTCATAAACTTTGATTTTGAATTTAGTAAATGAATTGATTTTCTAATTCTAATTTATTTTTAGTAAATTAAAAATTTGATTTAAGAATTGGCTTCTCAAAGCAATTTAATAAATAATGTTATGGTTTATACTATGATAAATCTTATTTGTTTTAAATTTTATTTAGCTTAAAAACATGAATTTAAAATTAGATAAATATAAAAGCTAAGTTTTATTTTATATTACTTGGAATTTATATATATAAGAATTTACAATGCAAAATACAAATGATCTTAATTTGTTTATAATCTCTTCTATAAATTATTTAATATTGTTTAATTTGTTATTTTTAAATAAAAATAATAATACTTAGTTTTCATAAAACATAAATAGATTTTTAGAAATAGGATTTGTTATTTTTAATTTTAACAAGAGTTATATATATGCATATATATATATATAACTTGATTTTAAAATTGGAGTTGATAAATTTATTTAAATTTGAATTCAATGTTTTGAAAATTTAAAAGGATAAACACTTAAAAATATTTGAATAAGCTTTTGTTTATAATTTATTTAGTTTTGTTTCCTAAAATTAAAAAGAAATAAAATTCATTTATATATTACATAAGAAATAAAATAAGATTTAAAAGCTCTAATAAAATAAGTTAAAGTTTTATAAACAATTTAGAATTAAAATTAAAATACTTAAGTGCATGTGTAAGTTTCTTAAGATACTAAAAGACATGTGTTGGTCATATAAGAAGACAAAGTAACAAATGTTAAAATTTGAACAATTGTAATATTTAAATTTTCTTTTTCATTTTATTTTTATTAAAATCAAAATCTACTTACAAAAATAAATCTCTCCTCATTTCATATTCTTTTCTATTCTTCTTTTCAAAATTTAAGATCTTCAGCCTAAGAGAAAATAAAATCTGCCTACTTATTCTTCAAAACAGAAAAAAAGAAAAGAAAATCTGTTCTAGTAAAATCTGAAAACCTCCTCATAAACCATCTGTAATCCCTGCACTAATATCTCCTCCACCCAAAATCATCCAAAAATATCTTCAAAACTGAAATGCATGTGAATCTGAAAATGAAAACCATCCTAAAACATGCAGCCCTTCAAATTTCTTCAACCTGAAGTCATTCTGCAAGCTTAAACCTGCATGCACTTCCTTTTATGAACTCCTGCAAAATATTTCCTGTTTTGAGCTTCATCAACCATGCCTGCAATTTCTTTTCTGGATTAAAGTTTAAAAAGCATTCACTTGAAATCAAATTGCAAATCAATTTTCAAATTCCCAAAAGCCTGCATGCATTTTGTTTTCTGAAAGCATGCATACAAAATGAAATCTGGGAAACCTGCAATTCTTTGTAAATTCTGGAAACATGCAATACATCAAGGAGCAGAATATTCCAGCAAGAATAAGATGAAGTTTTAATAGCAATCTGCAGTTTTTAAAAAGCAAATTGAAGTTCAAAAGTCATAAGCAAAAATAGGAGAAATCTAAAGCTTCAAATGTAAAACACCACTCAGGTTCCAGTTTGCTAAAGCATGAGACTTTGCTCATTAATTCAGTGAGTAACATTTTATTCTAAAGTTAATTTAAGAAAATGTATTTGTTGATTGTTTTTTTTCCTGAGTTAAACATGATTTGTGTGATGATAAATATGATTAAATCTCTTGTGTACATATATGGTTGAATACATGCTTACTATTGCCTGTTCTAGCATTCCAAGCTTAAACGCTGATCAAAATCATAATCTTATATTCAAATTCCTGTTATAGCTTAAGATTTAAACAGATATTGTATGTAACATAAGTGAAGGATTTAATTTTTAATAAAAATATAAAAATAAATGTAACTGTATTGTCACTGGAAAACACTAAGCAACAGAGCAATCTGTTGAAAATAAGAATTTAATCATTTAAATTCTTTGATTTAAGATTATCAATAGGTTACATGATCAAAAACTTGAATTTTAAAATTAAAATTAGAATTGTTAGTTTGTTTTTGATTAGGTAATTCTGGTTTAACCAAAAATCATGATTTGGGTTGATTCTGTCAATTTAGAAAGATTGGGTGGCCAGTTTCTTTTCTGGTGACGGAGTGATGATCAATGATGCGAGGAAAAATATTGGAAGGAGGATTAAAGTATTGAGGCAGTGGAGATTAGGGATTGAAGATTATAACCCTAGTTTCTTAGTTGTACAGTAATTTGGACGACGCAAACTTTAGGGGTGATCGAGTTCACCCAAATTTAGGGGATCGATGGAGGGTTGCTTGTCGAAGATGATGGTGGAAGGACAGAATCAATGCTGGCCGGATTCTTGAGATTGAGGCGTTTTCAGATTCGACATTGCTACTGTGTTTGAGCTCGAATGCCCGTTTTTGATTTGGGGCTTCTGCAGTCTCTCTGTTGGTCGGAATGGCATTGGGAGAAGATCGCCGACGTGCGCGGATGGTCGCGAGAGGTCGGAATTGGATGAAGAGGTGGTGCAGGTGCACGAACTTCTTAGTGTATATGCTGTTGTTTGGGGAAGATGGGTTCTCATGTTTGTTACAGATTGCATCGTGATTTGCTCGAAGATTTTGGGAAGTGGACTCGAAGAAAAGGGTTGTGAGGCTCGGGTATACTATTGTTACAGGGACGTGTAAAACTGTCAGTGCCTTATAGTTTTTAATAAATTCAAATGGAATGTTACTCGAATTTTTATTCGAGTCAGTTAGTGTTTTGGTCGAGTAAATTATGTATTGCTCGAGTTAGTTGAGTTACAGGTTAGAAACCTGTTTTATTTTCAAAATTTAAATTGAATTTAAAAAAATTAAACAACGATTTAATACAAGTTTTAAATCTAATTTTTAATTATAGATTCAAGTTTAAATTGAATATTAAGCTGGAAATGAATGAAGTTTTTAAATTTAAATTTTGTTTAAATAACTCGAAGGGGTTTATTGTTTAAAATGTTTTTAAAGAAATTTGACTTTAAATTGGAAATTGAAATGTGAAGAAATGTTTTAAATAAATTTTAAACTAATTCAAATCTGAATTTGAATCTTCGTTTTATAAATTTAAGTGATAAGGTAACTTTAATATTTTGAATTTAAAAGGGATTTCTTTTAACTTTTGTAAAATTTCTTTTATAAGAAAAGAATTATTTATTATTTAAAGTTTTAAATTGATATTAAAACTTGTTGAAGTTAAATTATAATTTAATGATTTGTTATTCATTAAATTGTTAGGGTAATTTAATAGATAATTAATTTATTTAAGAAATTAATGAAATGGATAATTACTTAAAGTAATTAAAGATTTAAACTTAAAAGTTTAAGATTAACTATTCTTAGAATAATTAACTTGTGATTAAGAATAATTAATTAAATAAGATTTGATTTTTTATTAATGAATAATAAAAAATTAATCAAGTAATAATGGATTAATTAAGTTTAAATTAACACTTAATTATTTAATTAATTAGGGACTATTTAATGGGTTAATTAATGATTAATTAATCTGTAATTAATAATGATTAAAATAAGTTAATTATTTTAGAAAATAATTAATGAATTATTAATAGTCAATGAAGGTCATTAACTAAGGGTTATTTAATAATTCATTAATGTAACTAATTTTAATAATTAATTTGGTTAATTAATTTAAAGATAATCATAGTGTAAGTTATTAAGTATAATCACTTATGGAAGTAATTAAGGATTTAATTACTAATTATAATTAATTGAGTTTAATTTGATTAGATTAAGTTAATTAATTCAGTTTAATTAAATTTAATCAATTGATGATTGTGAAGTATGATTACTTAATGTAATTAAATGAAGAGAATTACTTAGGGAAGTAATTAATGAGTAATTACCGGATGTAATTAATTGAAGTTGATTTATTAATGAAAGTAATTTGAGTATAATTACTTTGTAAATTAACCAAAGGATTAATTAGAGATAATTAATTATGAAGTAATTAATTTATTGGGAAGTAATTAAGGGTGGTTAATTACTGAATAGAGTTAATTAAGGGTAATTAACAATTGTGGTTTAACTAAATGATCAATTATTTAATGTAATTAATTTAAAAAGAAAATATAATTAGAGATCATTAATTATTATAATTAATGATGTAATTAAGAATGGATTTAATTAGAATTAATTAATAAATGAAAAGGAATTAATTAATGTAATTAATTAATTAAGGAGTAATGTAATTAATTTATGGTTAATTAAATAAGAAAGTAATTAAAGATCAATTACTGTGTTTGGTTAAATATAATTAATTTGAAGAAATTAATTTGTGCATAATTACTTGAATGTAATTAAAGGTTAATTAATCAGGGATGATTAATTAAAATAAATAATTGGTGGATGATTAACTAATTGATTGATAATTAATTAATAATGATGTAAGCAAGATTAGTGATGATGAAGTAATTAATTTAATTTACTTTAAATTAATTAGAATGATGTAATTAATTTAATTCATTTTAAATTAATTATATTTGGTGTGGTAAATCATTGCTTATATGGATGGATAATGTTGTTTGCCTAGATGGTTTGAATCTCAAATATGAGATAGATAATGTTGAGTGATTTGGATGCATTGGTTGCATTGTGACGTTGATATAGATTGTCTTTTTGGATAATGATAATATGGTTTATCTGATGTGATGATAATGTTGATTATCTGTTGTGAATCTGTGATTTATCTGTTGGATATATAGATAATTGAATTGTTTTAAACCTTTAAACAACTTGGCCTTAAAAGACACGCTTTGGATTTCGATGAGACCGGGATCGGATTTCCATATTTGGATATCTGAAAACCACATCGATCCAAATTAACGATAGGTCATGAATCTCTTGTGAAGAGTGAAGAATCGAGGTGTAAGGACTATACGTCAGTATAACTCTGGGGGCGATTCTGTGATGAGTTTGACGGAGATAGTTCTTATAGGTTTGAGATGGTGATTTAGAGTGCAAGGGTTATCGTCGTTAACTCTGAGGGTGATTCCAAAATGAGTGTAACGAGATAATGTCTTCGGTTTCGTTCGAACCTGGAACGAACTTGTATGGATTGAATGCTTTCAGAACATCGTCAGGTGGATGATGAGCATTCTAAGAGATGTGTTCTCTAAAGGTAATCGTAGCCTCATGCCTCATCAACCAGGAATGGCAAAACAGGGGAGGTGCAGCAAGGCTTCGTGGGTAGCTCCCACCGGAGAGAAAGTTTTTCCCCTGTCTAGAGGTCCCTTTTATTTCGGCTGTGTGGGCAGTTGGAACGTATGCCAACTGCGGGGTTGTCTTGCTCGGTACTGTCCAGTAAGGGATGGTTCCGGTCTTGTGTTGCAGGGAAGCGGGCGTACTCCTCGGTACGTTGATCTAGACCACATACTGTGACGAGCGGTACCCCAGTAGCCATGCCATTGATGGAATCCAAAATCCAATAAGTGCCAACGGTTTTGATTGTATTACCCACTTTTGTGGCTAGTACCTGGAATTTAATAAATGTAACAATTTCGGCTATTTCATATTTATTTGAAAACCCTAGACCTATTGTAATATCACTGGATTTCCTATCAAATGTTTTGGTTAGCGTAAGGTAAAAACTTTTCCATGTTTATGTGTGGGAAGTCTTACGTGATACCTTTTCTTTTAAAAGGATTTTCAAAATTAAGCAACTTTAACCTGTTACTCACACCAGACATATGTCTGACCCGGAGTTTATCTTCTGTTTTGTTAAACTCTTGGGTACTCAAATTTTTACGAGTAGCCAAGGGATTCAGGTTAGCTTTGACGAATATTGGAGAAGCAATGGAGCAGGAGGCTTCTGCGTGTAGATATATAGTTCCGCTGTGTGATCTCTGTGTTTGTATTGTTCAGTTGAGTTGTATTGAGTTGTATAACTAGACAAGTGTTTATAACTGTCTAGTATGTGATGTATATTCTGTGTAACTCTGATAGGGTTGTATGACTATTTAATATTTATGTTATTAATATAATTTATTCGTTTCGCTGTTTAGATTCTGATGTTGTTTTCTTCTTCTCTTCTTTCTTTTCTCTTTTCTATCCCTTTCTTTCTTAATAATGATGCGTCATTCTGTGGATAGATGGCGGGTCATTACAGTGGTATCAGAACATTAGGTTGAGTGAATACCTAGGCTCTGGAGTGGTGTCTATCTTGAGAGAGCGTATTTGTAATTTTTATATATATAAATATATTTATTTCTAGCTATCTTTTGGGTTACCCGTTCAGGTTTTCCAATATAAGTTATAAAGGTAGATGGGGTAGTAGTGTGTGTAACACGACTACCATTGGTTGGTGTTTGAATGTTTGAGGTTGGAAGTGTATCTGTCGAGACTGTAGACCTAATACCGTCTTGAGTGAGCTTTGTAGTGATGAAGGATTTCTAGTTAGCGGTTTTTCTGAACGATTTCAGAAGCAGCAGAATGGATTCCATTTCTTTGATGGATTGGTTAGATAAGCGTAAGCTGTTCTGGTTGGTAAAGAGAGAACAGTTTTCTTTAAATATTGGACTGGTTGATCGCAAAAGTGACTTGCGATAGTTTGAGTGTTCTCATGAGCTATGAGAAGTTTGTCCGTACCTCGAGGATGAGTTTTCTTATCGACTGGATTCCAGGAGTGCTACCAGCGATTCAGTTTAGTAGAAGAATCGGATGAGATATCTGAGTTTTCTTTTATGGATCTGTTGAACCATATTTCTGAGATGTGTTGTCGAGTTTGTGTTCGAGTTTTTCTTCTACTCCAGATCAGAGTTATGCAGCGGAAGCAGTTTGGGAGTGCTTTTGTTCTTTATTTTCCGGATAGGAGAAGTAAGTTAGTCTTCTGATGTTGTGGAGTAGAGTTGGTATTCTTGATTTGGGATTGATCTTTAGGAGATCATTCTGTTGAATTGTTTTGGTCCAGTTTGTTTCTAGAGGAATCAGCAAAGGTTGAGCTGATCGAGAGAGATGAAGGCAGCCCAGGATCGTAAAAAATGTTCTGTGGGTACGAGACGAAGGAATTTGGATTCCAAAGTCAGAGATTTGATTTTGGATAAGTTTTCTTCGATCTAAGGAGCTATAAGATTGAGTAGGACTGGGTAAGTTAGCTCCGAGGTGTTTTGGATCTTTCCCGTATTCTTGTGAGGATTGGTGCTTGATTTTCAAAGTTGAATTTCCAGTTTAGATAACTGGAATTCGATGTGTTTCACGTATCTCTGAGGGAGTACGTGTATGATCTATCTCTGGTTGTGGAACCAGCAGTTCAGGAGGATGAGACTGTTAAAGTCAGACTTGTCTGAAGTCTGATATCCTGTTAGTATGTAAATCTAGTTGGATAGGAGCTTTATAGCTAAATAGTATAGATTATTTGAATTCTGTAGAGCGAGTATCTCGATATTTATACCGGGGAAACTCGTGGAAGTTCTATCCAAAAATTTTATCTGGATAATTAGATTTGTTTTGTTTGAATGAATTGGTTGCTATGGTTGTTAGCATATGTTTGATATATGCTTGTGTTTTAAAATAGAATCTTAAGATAGATTATTAAATTACCTTTGCTTCTAAATTTTGGGGATGAAATTCTTTTAAGGGGGAGGAATGTGATATCCCGGAAATTTGGCAATATAAATTTAATAATCCGTGTTTAAAAATTTATTTGATTTGATAATTCTTGATAATAAAATTTTGAATTGATCTAATAATCATCTTTTAATAAATATTTAAATTGAAAGATTTTATCTTTTTAAAATAAATAAATTGTTTTCTGTTTATAATATATATATTTGTATATATTGTAAGTTGATAAACTTTGATTTTGAATTTAGTAAATGAATTGATTTTCTAATTCTAATTTATTTTTAGTAAATTAAAAATTTGATTTAAGAATTGGCTTTTCAAAGCAATTTCATAAATAATGTTATGGTTTATACTATGATAAATCTTATTTTTTTTAAATTTTGTTTAGCTTAAAAATATGAATTTAAAATTAGAAAAATATAAAAGCTAAGTTTTATTTTATATTACTTGGAATTTATATATATAAGAATTTACAATGCAAATTACAAATGATCTTAAGTTGTTTATAATCTCTTTTATAAATTATTTAATATTGTTTAATTTGTTATTTTTAAATAAAAATAAGAATACTTAGTTTTCATAAAACATAAATAGATTTTTAGAAATAGGATTTGTTATTTTTAATTTTAACAAGAGTTATATATGCATATATATATATATATAACTTGATTTTAAAATTGTATTTGATAAATTTATTTAAATTTGAATTCAATGTTTTGAAAATTTAAAAGGATGAACACTTAAAATTATTTGAATAAGCTTTTGTTTATAATTTTTCTAGTTTTGTTTCCTAAAATTAAAAAGAAATAAAATTCATTTATATATTACATAAGAAATAAAATAAGATTTAAAAGCTCTTATAAAATAAATTAAAGTCTTATAAACAATTTAGAATTAAAATTAAAATACATAAGTACACGTGTAAGTTTCTTAAGATACTAAAAGACATGTGTTGGTCATATAAGAAGACAAAGTAACAAATGTTAAAATTTGAACAAGTGTAATATATAAATTTTCTTTTTCATTTTATTTTTATTAAAATCAAAATCTACTTACAAAAATACATCTCTCCTCATTTCATATTCTTTTCTATTCTTCTTTTCGAAATTTAAGATCTTTATCCTAAGAGAAAATAAAATCTGCCTACTTATTCTTCAAAACAGAAAACAAAAAAAGAAAATCCGTTCTAGTAAAATCTGAAAACCTCCCCATAAACCATCTGTAATCCCTGCACTAATATCTCCTCCACCCAAAATCATCCAAAACTATCTTCAAAACTGAAATGCATGTGAATCTGAAAATGAAAACCATCCTAAAACCTGTAGCCCTTTAAATTTCTTCAACCTGAAATCATTCTGCAATCTTAAACCTGCATGCACTTCCTTTTATGAAAGCCTGCAAAATCTTTCCTGTTTTGAGCTTCATCAACCATGCCTGCAAATTCTTTTCTGGATTAAAGTTTAAAAAGCATTCACTTGAAATCAAATTACAAATCGATTTGCAAATTCCCAAAAGCCTACATGCATTTTGTTTTCTGAAAGCATGCATACAAAATGAAATCTGGGAAGCCTGCAATTCTTTGTAAATTCTGGAAACATGCAATACATCAAGGAGAAAAATATTCCAGCAAGAATAAGATGAAGTTTTAATAGCAATCTGCAGTTTTTAAAAAGCAAATTGAAGTTCATAAGTCATAAGCAAAAATAGGAGAAATCTGAAGCTTCAAATGTAAAACACCACTCAGGTTCCATTTTTGCTTAAGCATGAGGCTCTTCTCATTAATTCAGTGAGTAACATTTTATTCTAAAGTTAATTTAAGAAAATATATTTGTTGATTGTTTTTTTCCTGAGTTAAACATGATTTGTGTGATGATAAATATGATTAAATCTCTTGTATATATATATATATGGTTGAATACATGTTTACTATTGCCTGTTCTAGCATTCCAAGCTTAAACACTGATCAAAATCATAATCTTATATTCAAATCCCTGTTATAGCTTAAGATTTAAATAGATATTGTATGTAACATAAGTTAAGGATTTAATTTTTAATAAATATAAAAATAAATGAAACTGTATTGTCACTGGAAAACACTAAGCAACAGAGCAATCTGTTGAAAATAAGAATTTAATCATTTAAATTCTTTGATTTAAGATTATCAATAGATTACATGATCAAAAACTTGAACTTTAAAATTAAAATTAGAATTGTTAGTTTGTTTTTGATTAAGTAATTGTGGTTTAACCAGAAATCATGATTTGGGTTGATTCTGTCCAGTTTCTTTTCTAGTGATGGAGTGATGATCAATGATGCGAGGAAAAATATTGGAAGGAGGATTAAAGTATTGAGGCAGTGGAGATTAGGATTGAAAATTATAACCCTAGTTTCTTAGTTGTACAGTAATTTGGGAGACGCAAACTTTAGGGGTGATCGAGTTCACCCCAAATTTAGGGGATTGATGGAGGGTTGCTTGTCGAAGATGATGGTGGAAGGACAGAATCTATGGTGGCCAGATTCTTGAGATTGAGGCGTTTTCAGATTCGACATTGCTACTGTGTTTGAACTTGAATGCTCGTTTTTGATTTGGTGCTTCTGCAGTCTCACTGTTGGTCGGAATGGCATTGGGAGAAGATCGCCAACGTGCGTGGATGGTCGCGAGAGGTCGGAATTGGATGAAGAGGTGGTGCAGGTGCACGAACTTCTTAGTGTATATGCTGCTGTTTGGGGAAGATGGGTTCTCATGTTTGTTACGGATTGCATCGTGATTTGCTCGAAGATTTTGGGAAGTGGACTTGAAGAAAAGGGTTGTGAGGCTTGGGTATACTGTTGTTACAGGGACGTGTAAAACTGTCAGTACCTTATAGTTTTTAATAAATTCAAATGGAATGTTACTCGAATTTTTATTCGAGTCAGTTAGTGTCTTGCTCGAGTAAATTATGTATTGCTTGAGTTAGTTGAGTTAAAGGTTAGAAACCTGTTTTATTTTCAAATTTTAAACTGAATTTAAAAATATTAAACAAGGATTTAATACAAGTTTTAAATCTAATTTTTAATTATGGATTCAAGTTTAAATTGAATATTAAGCTGGAAATGAATGAAGTTTTTAAATTTAAATTTTGTTTAAATAACTTGAAGGGGTTTATTGTTTAAAATGTTTTTAAAGAAATTTAAATTTAAATTGGAAATTGAAATGTAAAGAAATGTTTTAAATAAATTTTAAACTAATTCAAATCTGAATTTGAATCTTTGTTTTATAAATTTAAGTGATAAGGTAACTTTAATGTTTTGAATTTAAAAGGGATTTGTTTTAACTTTTGTAAAATTTCTTTTATAAGAAAAGTATTATTTATTATTTAAAGTTTTAAATTGATATTAAAACTTGTTGAAGTTAAATTATAATTTAATGATTTGTTATTCATTAAATTGTTAGGGTAATTTAATGGATAATTAATTTATTTAAGAAATTAATGAAATGGATAATTACTTAAAGTAATTAAAGGTTTAAACTTAAAAGTTTAAGATTAATTATTCTTAGAATAATTAACTTGTGATTAAAAATAATTAATTAAATAATATTTGATTTTTTTATTAATGATTAATAAAAAATTAATCAAGCAATAATGGATCAATTAAGTTTTAATTAACACTTAATTATTTAATTAATTAAGGATTAATTAATGGGTTAATTAATGATTAATTAATCTATAATTAATAATGATTAAAATAAATTAATTATTTTAGAAAATAATTAATGAATTATCAATAGTTAATGAAGGTCATTAACTAGGTATTATTTAATAATTAATTAATGTAATTAATTTTAATAATTAACTTGATTGATTAATTTAAAGATAATCATTTGTGTAAGTTATTAAGTATAATTACTTATGGAAGTAATTAAGGAATTAACTACTAATTGTAATTAATTGAGTTTAATTTGATTAGATTAAGTTAATTAATTCAGTTTAATTAAATTTCATCAATTGATGATTGTGAAGTATGATTACTTAATGTAATTAAATGAAGAGAATTACTTAGGAAAGTAATTAATGGGTAATTACTGGATGTAATTAATTGAAGTTGATTTATTAATGAAAGTAATTTGAGTATAATTACTTTGTAAATTAATCAAGGGACTAATTAGAGATAATTAATTACGAAGTAATTAATTTATTGGGAAGTAATTAAGGGTAGTTAATTACTGAATAGAGTTAATTAAGGGTAATTGACAATTGTGGTTTAATTAAAGTAATTACTTAGTGTAATTAATTTAAAATAATTAATGTAATTAATTAATTAAGGAGTAATGTAATTAATTTATGGTTAATTAAATAAGAAAGTAATTAAAGATTAATTACTGTATTTGGTTAAATATAAATAATTTGAAGAAATTAATTTGTGAATAATTACTTGAATGTAATTAAAGGTTAATTAATCAAGGATGATTAATTAAAATAAATAATTGGTGGATGATTAATTAATTGATTGATAATTAATTAATAATGATGTAAGCAAGATTAGTGATGATGAAGTAATTAATTTAATTTACTTTAAATTAATTAGAATGATGTAATTAATTTAATTCATTTTGAATTAATTATATTTGGTGTGGTAAATTATTGCTTATATGGATGGATAATATTGTTTGCCTAGATGGTTTGAATCTCAAATATGAGATAGATAATGTTGAGTGATTTGGATGCATTGGTTGCATTGTGATGTTGATATAGATTATCTTTTTGGATAATGATAATATGGTTTATCTAATGTGATGATAATGTTGATTATCTGTTGTGAATCTGTGATTTATCTATTGGATATATAGATAATTGAATTGTTTTAAACCTTTAAAACAACTTGGCCTTAAAAGACATGCTTTGGATTTCGATGAGACCGGGATCGGGTTTCCATATTTGGATATCTAAAAACCACATCGATCCAAATTAACGATAGGTCGTGAATCTCTTGTGAAGAGTGAAGACTCGAGGTGTAAGGACTATACGTCAATATAACTCTGGGGGTGATTCCATGATGAGTTTGATGGAGATAGTTCTTATAGGTTCGAGATGGTGATTTAGAGCGCAAGGGTTATCGTCATTAACTCTGAGGGTGATTCCAAATGAGTGTAACGAGATAATGCCTTTGGTTTCGTTCGAACCCGGAATGAACTTGTATGGATTGAATGCTTTCAGAACATCGTCAGGTGGACGATGAGCATTCTAAGAGATGTGTTCTCTAAAGGTAATCGTAGCCTCAAGCCTCATCAACCAGGAATGGCAAAAATAGGGGAGGTGCATCAAGACTTCATGGGTAGCTCCCACTGGAGAGCAAGATTTTCCCTTGTTTAGAGGTCCCTTTTATTTCGGCTGTGTGGGCGGTTGGAACGTACGCCAACTGCGGGGTTGTCTTGCTCGGGACTGTCCAGTAAGGGATGGTTCCGGTCTTGTGTTGCAGGGGAGTGGGCGTACTCCTCGGTACGTTGATCTAGGCCACGTACTGTGACGGGCGGTACCCCAGTAGCCATGCCATTGATGGAATCCAAAATCCAATAAGTGCCAACGGTTTTGATTGTATTACCCACTTTTGTGGCTAGTAGCTGGAATTTAATAAATGTAATAATTTCGGCTATTTCATATTTATTTGAAAACCCTAGACCTATTGTAATATCACTGGATTTCCTATCAAATGTTTTGGTTAGCGTAAGGTAAAAACTTTTCCATGTTTATGTGTGGGAAGTCTTACGTGATACCTTTTCTTTTAAAAGGATTTTCAAAATTAAGCAACTTTAACCTGTTACTCACATCAGACATATGTCTGACCCGGAGTTTATCTTCTGTTTTGTTAAACTCTTGGGTACTCAAATTTTTACGAGTAGCCAAGGGATTCAGGTTAGCTTTGACGAATATTGGAGGAGCAATGGAGCAGGAGGCTTCTGCGTGTAGATATATAGTTCCGCTGTGTGATCTCTGTGTTAGTATTGTTCAGTGAGTTGTATTGAGTTGTATAACTAGACAGGTGTTTATAACTGTCTAGTATGTGATGTATATTCTGTGTAACTCAGACAGGGTTGTATAACTATGTAATATTTATGTTATTAATATAATTTATTCGTTCCGCTGTTTAGATTCTGATGTTGTTTTCTTCTTCTCTTCTTTCTTTTCTCTTTTCTATCCCTTTCTTTCTTAATAATGATGTGTCATACTATGGACGGATGGCGGGTCATTACATAGATTTAATAATATTTCAAAATTTTAAGTTGAAATCCTATTTAAGAAATGAAAATCATTTCTTAATTAAATCTAATCAAATATTCTCAACAATAAATTTAATTTCACAAATCACAATTATAAATTAATTATCCATAATTAAAATTAATTAATAAATTAGTTAATTAACAACAGGGTTGTTACATTAACCAACAAAAACTTAACGAATGAGTCATTCCATGGTTATCCAATAATTATCAGTACGTAGCCCCTTGGTGTCCTTGGTAGTTATGAGTAGTAGTACACTACCCAGCAATTAGAGAGTGTTACATACTCTAGTCTCAACAGCTGAATCGATATCCAGTCTCGACGCATCTTCACTAAAAATGTTAAAAATGATATGTTTATTGTATTGTGATATAATACTCACAATTACAACTATTTGTACTTACTATCGCAAATACATGATCTATGGATTTTCTGCTAAATATATTTTAATTAAACATTTAAATTATTTATAAAAAATTATAAAAATATATAACAAAAAGAAAAACACTTTTATTACGAACAAGAACTGATTACAAAGTTTACTAATTTACAATAAATTGCAAAATTGCTGTTAGGGCATACCCCTAACCTTATCAATATATTCGGTTTTACATCTACTTGACTAGTTTTAGCATCCAATTTTCTTTTGCCTCCATACGTACCTGATTAGGTTTGGCATCCAGATAGCTTTCGTATTCATACGTACTCGATTATGTTTAGCATTCGGATAGCTTTTGCATCCATACATATCCGACTAAGTTGGGCATCCGGATAACTTTTGCATTTGGTGGTATGTTTAGTTAAAAAACATAACTCAGTTATAGATTAGTTTTCATATGTACCCGATGAGGTATGGTATCCGATTTGTTTTTGTTTCATACATACCCGATTAGGTTTAGCATCCGGTTAGCTTTTATATCCATATGTATCTTATAAGGTTTAATATTCAATTACCCTTTGCATCCATACATACCTATTAGTTTTGACATCCGGTTGGCTTTTGTATTTGATGGTATGCTCGGTTAAACAATATATCTTAGTTATTGATTGGATTTCTGTATGTACGCGATTAAGTTTGGCATCCAATTTGCTTTTGTATCTATACTTACCTGATTGGATTTGACATTCACTTAGCTTTTGTATACGTACATATTCGATTAGGTTTGGCATTCGATTAGCTTTTGCATCCATACATACGTAATTAGGTTGGGTATTCGATTATCTTTTGCTTACATACTACTCGATTAGGTTGGGCATCCAATTAGCTTTGCATCCATATGTACTCAATTAGATTGGGGATCCGGTTAGCTTTTACATCCATATGTACTTGTTTAAATTGGGTATCCAGTTAGGTTCAGCATCCACATGTACTTAATAAGGTTGGGCATCTGGTTAGTTTTTGCATCCATACATACCCGATTATATTGGACATTCAGTTAGCCTTTTCATTTGGTTGTAAGCTCGGTTAAACAATATTGTTACTACTATAATTGTTGTCGAAGGAGTTCGAAGTGCAACTTGACCATTTCAATAAGCAGTGCCACAAACAATAGTGTCAATATCAATGAAAGTGTTATCTCCATCATTATCATCGAAGATATGTTATTAGCTTCAAAGATGTAGGGTGCTGCACTTCGCCAATAGAAGGAAATAGACCATGTCACAAGTATTAAAAGGGACAATGATGCCAAAACTAGTCAGTATCATAAGTGATCAACATCTTAAGCCATCAATGAGTGTCGATACAACCCATATCGAATCTCATTGTTGCGACACTCTAGTGACATCGTCGTTTACCTATTATAATCAAGACAAACTCGTCGCTGACCACTACAAAGATGTTAGAATTGCTTTAAAGCAGTGCTACGGTTCATATCACTTCGAGGATATTGCCTTACAATGACATCGAGAATTATCAACATCGAGGGGATATTAACTGACGTCGCTCTTCACTACTTCTAACTAATGTCATTGATGAACAATTAAGTGGGCTTAAATGCAGGAGGTTATCAACACCAATGACATAGATCATCATCAACATTGACATCACATAACATCAACAAGACCAAGAATCCAAGATAACATCAACATTGACGACTTCCATATGACATTTGGAGGATGTCGCGTGCCTATGCCAAGCGATGTTGATAGTGAACGTCATCAATATCCATGAAGCCATTATTACTACCTTATGATTTGCATTGCTTCATGCTTACCATAAGTCAGGCTGGTGTCATCACCCAATTATGAGGGATGTCGACAATCATGACAATAGCCGTTGATGCCATAGTTTGTTGTTGTCGCATGTCTTATTATAGGAATAAGGAGGAATCTTAACGCATAACTACATCGAAGTCGCCAAAGCCGTTGCCTACACTATTGCTGAAGAAAATGCTGAAGCTTACGAACATTGAAAGCAATGTCGCCTTTCCCCTATAAATATATACACCTAGGGGTGCAATTTGAGGGACGGATTTCATTTTCTTTCCACTTTTTACATTTTCAACTTTGTAAAATCCTAAATCAATTTGGGAACTTTTGTCGATTTTAATACTTGAATTTTATACACATAAGGATTTGGATATCGAACAATTGCATAACCTATTAACTTGATCTGAACTTGAGACTTTCATATTCATTTGACTTCGAATTTAAACTTGAACATTGACGAGCATATTGACTTGTATATCAACATTCATATTGACTTGCACCTTAATTTTCATATTGACGTGAATCATCTGTGATACCTTAAATGACATTAATGACTCGATTCAAGATTATTATGGACATATACTTCACCTCGATGACTTCGACAAGCCTCAACAAGGCTTTTCTTTGAGTTAACACTACTTTTTATACACTTATGGGGTTAACGAATTTATTCGTCAACAAGTATATATCGGTTGCAGATTAGCTTCCATATGATTAGGTTTGGCTTTCGGCTAGTTTTTGCATCCATACGTGCCTGATTAGGTTGGCATTTGGTTAGATTTTGAATCTATATGTACCCGATTATGTTGGATATTCGGTTAGCTTTTGTATTCGATGATAAGCTTTGTTAATCAATATATCTTAGTTATAGATTGGTTTTCATTTGTACATAATTTGGTTGACATTTAGTTAGCTGTTGCACCCATATGTACTCGATTAGGTTGGGCATCGAGTTCGCTTTTACATCCATACATAACAATTAGGTTAGGCATTCAGTTAGTTTTTGCAACTGTATGTACCCGATTTGGTTAGGCAATCCATATGTACTATATAAGGTTGGGCATTCAGTTAGATTTTGCATCCGATGATAGCCTCAAAGAACCAATATACCTTGATTGCAGATTGGTTTCCATATATACCCAATTAGGTTGGGGGTTATCTTTTGCATTCATATGCACTTGACTAGGTTGGTCATCCGGTAAGCTTATGCACACATATGTAATTAATTAGGTTAGTAATTCAGTTAGCTTTTGCATTTGTAATACGTCGATTACAGATTGGTTTCCATATGTGTCTGATTAAGTTGTTGAATTGATTTGCTTTTGCATTCATATATACCCAATTAGGTTAGGAATTTGGTTAGTTTTTGCATCGTGATGTACCCAGTAAGGTTATGCATCATGTTTATTTTAGCATCCGTACATATTCAATTAGATTGTGTATTTGGTTAGCTTTTACATCCCATATGTACTCAACTAGATTGTACATTTAGTTAATCATTGTTGGTTATAGATTGGTTTTCTTGGATTTTGATTATAGCATGTGCAGTGACCCGCAATTTTGAACACTTCATCTTTGAATATCTTAACTTATTGAAATGCGGTTAAATGTATAACCTTGTTAAACTCTTTTAATTAATGAATAATGATAAGAAACATGTTTTTCGATTTTTTTACAAGAATTAATACTTTGAAGAAATATAGATAATATGATCAAAAATCGGTTTAGCGATAAATAAATTTTTATTCGATATAAGTCAGTCAAACTTTTTCTACATACACTAAAACACTTAAAAATCATTAATTAGTAATAAAAATAATTAGGACTAAAATAATTTAGGGAAGCTTCTAAAAGGAAAGTGGATAAGTGTGAGTGGAAGGAGGTATTTTCTAAGGATAGTTTGGTTCATATCCCCGTTAAGTTTCAAAATAGAGAAAACATTCTCCCAAAATAAATTTATATTTCTAGTCCCTATTTCCAAATCCGACTACGCCAAAAAACCCAAATACCCTTTACTTTTTAGTGTCTCAAATGTGCATAACTTTATGTAGAAACATCGGATTAGCATACCGTTTTCAACAAAAAATCAAAAAATTTACAATCTTTAAAATGAAATCCATTGTTGATATCAAAAAATCATATTTGTAGTAAGGATGCAATTATTCCATATATTTGCAGAGAATTCTGCAAATTTGAAAAGCATCAATTTTTCTTCAAATGACAACAATTATTCCATATAATTTTAGACTTTTATGCAATTATATGGAATAATTGAAGACTTTTATATAATTATATGGTATAATTGCAAACATCTCTTCTGTTATTCCATATAATTATAGACTTTTCTACAGTTATTCTGTATACTTGCCATTTTCTATAATTATATGAAATAATCATCAATTTTTCTTCAAATGTTAGCGATTATTCCATACAATTGCAGACTTTTATGTAATTATATGGAATAATCACAGAATTTTATGCAATTCAATGGAATAATTATAGACTTTTCTGCTATTATTCCATATAATGGCAGACGTTTTTGCAATTAAATGGAATAATTGCACTGCAATTATTCCATACAATTGCATATTTTTATGCAATTATATCGAATAATTGTAGAAAAATCTGCAATTATTCCAAGTAATCGCAAAGAATGGCAACTATACCATATAATTGCAGATTTTTCTGCAATTATTGCATATAATTGTCGAATCGTCTGCAATCATACCATATAGTTGCAGAATATTTGAAAAACATCAATTACATATGCATAATGCCTCTCATTAGAATGATAATAAAATTTGTGATTTAATGGAAAAACGGTTTGTTAATCCGTCGTATCTACAAAAAGTTATTGCTTTTTAAAGATTGATAATTAATAGGGTGCAAATTTCAATTATGGATGTGGGAAGAACACCACATATGAAGAATCAACGTTCAGCCATGAAGCGGAGGGGTATTTTAGGAAAGAAAATTGCAGTATTTGAAAATAGTGATGTAATTTATATCTTTTTTGAGGAGGTTGTTTTGAGTATTAAGTTTGATTTTAGGGATGTATCCCTTATTTTCACTATTTTCTAAGGCATCATGAGGTGGAAAGCAAGCACAGGTGGAATGATGGGGATGGGCCTTCTTGGCCAGAAATAGGAGGTGAATAGAAGGTTAAAGAACACCACTTGATGCCTATATAAGTGTGTCATAGCTCACTTGATCTCTTTTACATTTTTAATTAAGTTAAAGCTTGTTCATCTCCTCTTCTCTTCATAAAATTCCTAAATACAAATCTATTCAGTCGACTCCAAATCTCTTCAGATTTCTTCTATAAGCCTACTACAACATCAAAACACCTTCCATCAACTCGAAGCTCAAAGATTTGAAGCACAACTCCCCCCACATCTAGAGGAAGTGAGCCAATCCTAGGCAAGTGCAAAAGCAAAGAGTGAGAGGAAGTTAGGTGTTTGCGAGGTTGAGGTAGGAAGTGGAAGCTTGGACTTGAGAGTTTATTTGTTTAAGGGTGAGAATCTCATCATCGAATGAATATGAAATGTATATATGCTTGTGTTTGATTGTTTATATATGCTTGAATTTATATTAATATATGTTGTAATATTAGTTGTGGTTCTTGCTTTGGAAAAAGAATGACATATGTAAATGATGTGTATGGACTTGAAAGGACTTGTATGAATTGATATGACTTGTTGCATAGCCTAAGATAAAGCATATAGGATGCGGTTGGACTTTGGTTTTGAATTGGACTTGGATTTGAATGTGCTCTTATAACGATAGTCGTTATAGATGCACTTAGGAACTTTCTTGTGTTCGAAAATTCCTAGGGAAGTAGAGAGATCCATAGGGATTTCTCATCATATTTGTGATGTATTTCATATATGTTTGCATCTATAAATATTTTGGATATTGAAAAGTTAAGCAACATATCGAAAAGTGGCCAAACTTTCCTATGTGCAAATCTGCCCCGTTTAGCCTTTGTTTTTGAACTTTAAATGTTTGAAATTGACTTTAATTTAAGTATTTTATTTCATTCTTTTTATAAGCCTTATCTTACATGTAATAGTGTATTTGAAAAGTGGTTTGAAATTTTTATGTTTTTAAGAATTAGTTATGAATTTTTGTAGCAGAAGGGTTTATTTTTAGATATAAAGAAAACATTGTTTTTCTAGTTTTTAAATAAATTATAAAATGATTATTTTAAGTAAAGTTTTAATGGTATGTTTTAAAGTCTATTATAAGTATTTTAAATATTTTAAAATAATTCTTAATTACATGTAGTTTTTATAAAGTTGGTTAATCACTTTATTAGTGTTAATATCTTATATAATATAATATCTTTTAAATTGTTTTATTACATATCTAGTTTTATAAATAAATTAACATACACACACACACACACACGCACACACACACACATATATATATATATCATTTTAAAAAGATTGTTAAATTATAAACAAATAGTTTGAAAACGGGTTAGGAACTGCCTAGTGGCTAAATCGTATTTTGTTTACTTATTATGAAAGGTAATTAACAATGATTAACATTAAAAGCCGATGAAGTAGACTTATATATTTATAAGATTAAATTGATGTTCGAGTAGGGTTTAGAAGCAATTATGCTCTAACCTACCGGCTTCACTCTTGACCAGCGAATAGTTAGTTGAGAAGGTTGGAAACGTGTTAATCGTGTTATTTTCTTATTTCTTTATGGAACATAGTTAATTATACTTAACACTAAAAGTTGATGAAGTAGAATTTTATATCCGTAAGAGTTAAGAATGTTGTTTGAGTAGGGTTTAGAAGAAATTGTTCTTTAACCTGCCGTCTTCACTCTTAACCGAGTGATAGTAAATTGAAACGGTCGAAATATGTTAAGTATATGATACTTGATTTCCATAAGTGATCGTTTTTAGAAATATATATCGAACTTACCTAATTGTTAACTTGGGAAGTATCTAAAAGCTTCACGGCTTCATATGTTTTGAGATCCCCTGGGGAGGAGCATTCGTGTGAAATGTCTTTAGCTTTAATAACTTATATATATGAGATCCCCATGGGGCTCCTCTTTATAAACTTCATTTACTTCTAAAAGAACTGTAATTAAATTTATCAAAAATTCATCGATTTAGTTTTGAAGACACCAGGATCAGTAATTGTTTTTACTTATTGAATACCAATTCAAAACTAGTATACGAGTCTACGTTTTGGAAACAGCTGTGAAGTGGAAAGTTATAGAGTTGAACTATTTAATCTAAAGTTAATTCCAAGGGAGAGGTCAGCGTTAGTATTTATCAATCGACTCATGCTAGGATCAATGGAAAGGATTTGCGTTGTGTTCGAGTAGTAAAGACTCATATGAAAGATACCGAATGTGACCACGACATTGGAAATGGCTAAAGATAGAGTAGGCTGCACAAACTAGGGTTTAACTAACCCATCATGGGGTATATCAACTCCATATCTAGAGTATGTTATCGATGTCGTAAGCTGGAGTTTTTTATACTTAGTTTCACGTGGTTCATACCAATGTTTGGGTGTGGACCGGTTGTGTTTACCTAATGGTATATTTAATATAGTGATATATGATGCTGTAAAGGTACTTTTTGATCCATGTGCATGGAGATCCACTTCAGTGTACTAGAGGCATCTCTACGGAAAATCCAATATGCGAATGTACCTTAGCGATTTTAGATATACTTCTAAGTTTGTTGTGTTATGAGATGTAAGCAACATGGCTATTTTTTGATTTATATTCTATATCCTAGACATTATCTATCATATCACTATATTAACTTAATGAATATTTGGTTTACTTTGAGGGAAAAATCATTATGGTGATCTGTATGGTCTCATTAGTTACTGTTACATGTATTCATGTATTTTGAGTTTTTTCATACCAGACTTATGTCTAACATTTGGTTTTTGTTTTCCCTAAATTCCTCGTGTACTATATCGAGTAGGCTGAGTAAGGTGGGTTTTGTATCTGGATGCATCAAAGATTCAGGAGATGAGCTGAAGGCTTATATTATCTATCTATTTTTATTTCCATTGCATTGTATTATGTATGTATCAGCATTGCGAGGATAGATAGTTATAGTAATCTAGATTGATGATCGATAGGTTTGTAACTTTGAAAGTACTCTGTATTTTGGAGTTACCCTTTGTACTGTCCTTTTTATATTATATGTTATCATTCCACTGTAAGATTCTAATATCGTGTTCTTCTTTTTTGTTCCTTTTCCTTTTCTTTTTAGTTTACCCTAACTATCTATCTTTCCGACACTTGGATGTTCGGGACACGAATGCTTGGATGTATTTAGTGTCGACATTCGAATGTCGAAAAGTCAGGCTATTGCATTTAGTATCAGAGCAAAGGTTTAGCGAATGCCTTGGCTTTGGTTAGGTATGGATCATTAGAGATATGGTAAGTGACACCCTAGAATGAGTTGAGTGTATTATACATAGGGAGCATATTTGTATTTTTCTATAAACTTACATCCCTTATCAGATTTTCCTAAGTAATAAATCTTTCTTTGGACAACTCTATCCTTTTTTTATACTAAAGCAGTTTTTCTATGTTCAAATAATAAGAATTATGAGTACTAGAGCTATTAATGGTTGTGGAGATAGTGGTAGAGGAGGTCGTGGTAGTATAGTCACTAATGGTGGGAATCAGGCACCGAGGAATGTCGCCGCTTCCATCGGGGAACCTAAATTCCAAATTATGGAGGAGGTCTACAGGTTATGCCTCGGATGAGTTTTTCTATTCTTTACCGTGATTATGAGAGGTTTGGGGATAAAAGGTTTAGTGGATCAGAGATTATCAAGTTTAGACTTGGATCAGATTATGCAATAGGATTCTCGGGGATTTGGAGTTGGATGATGCAATGAAGCATCATTTGGAATCATGACATCTGGCCGATGCTGATGTGAATTGGTTGGGTTTGATTACTACTGATGTCTAGGATAACGAATTTTCTTGGATCCCATTTAAGGAGATCTTTGAGATGAAGTTTGTTTTGGAGGACAGAAAGACTTGTTATTAAGGAACTTCCTCGATCTGAAGCGAGGGCCATGACGGTGGCGGAGTATGAGAACCGTTTCATTGTGTTATCTCATTTTGGGTTGGGGTTACTTGACACGCTATTGGAGAAGAATGAGATGTTCATTGTAGGAATGCATTCAGAGTTAAAGGACATCACTAATTGCACTCATGGATCATTCGTCAATCTAGTAGGCATGGGTTCGAGGTTTGAGAGTTTGGCTCCAAAGTCGTCTATTTCTGCACTAATTAGGGACAATAAGCGTAAGTATCAGTGATCGTGGGATATTTTTTGTTTTGCTTGTCATAAGTGTGGCAAGAAGATACATTTTGCTAAGAACTGAATGTCGATTGAGGGAGGACAAGTAGCAAGAGCGCCAATAATCGAGGCACCGAATGCTAAGGTACTAAGCTAGCGCCACAGATAGCCAAAGCTCAATTTGATCCGAAGAGTTGCTACAACTTCCCTCAGCCCATTCATATAGTTAGGGATTTTCCGATGCTTCAGAAGGGACAACAGCCTAAAGTTTTTGACTTGCTTCAGCAACTTCTTCTTCTTTAGCTGCGAAGGAGAAGCAGGTTTTTAAAGGTATTATATCTGTTTATGGCATTCATCATTACGTTTTAATTGATACCGGTGCTTCTCTTAGTTTCATTTCTAGTAGTGTAAGACCCCATATTTTTTGTAACATTATTTAGGATATTTAATTAGTTAAATAAAATAAAATAATGTGTTGATTAGGGGATTGCAATTTGATTTTTATTAAGGGGTAGCCGTGTCATTTAACTAATGAATTAAAAAAAGAGTTAAAATGAAATAAAAGAGGGGTAAATAGGAAAGAGGCAATTCTTATACCCTAAACCCTTGGTCGTGTATCCTATACGCATTCATTTTTCATTCATCAAATTTTTTAAAACTTGAGTCCGGCCATGATTAATAAGAGAAAGAGGAAGAAGATTAAGAAAAGCTTACGAAGAAGCTAAATTAAAGCAAATCCATTCAAATCTCAAGCTCCTTAATCTCTAAAGCTAAGGTGAATAATGATTACGTCTCAAATTTCTTATTTTTTTTATTTTAAGTTGAATCCAAAATTATCTACAATGATTTGTCATGTTTTTGAATGATGGAATGATTATATATACTTGCGATGATATATGTTCACTACAAGAACAATAGTGATTTCCGACGGCTAAAAGCCGTTAAGGCCGTCAAAATACGAAACTCATTTAGTAACGCTTTCCAACGTCATCGACGGCCTTTTTTTGACGGTAACCAATGACATTTTGGGACGGTTTCTGATGGCCATGTTGGACACGTGGAAAATTAGAATGATCAATTATCGTCCGAAGCCGTCGGAAGTGCTCAAAATTTGCCACAGAGAGGTGTCGGAAATCGTTGGAATATGATGACCAATATGCCGCCGGAAACCATTTGAAGCCATCAGAAATCTAAGTGTATTTTTTTAATGCTTTTAATCTTGCTATCTTCCAGCCATTGCACATTCGTCAGTACACATAACAGCTCCATTTCGAGCATATATAAACCGCTAATCGTATAAATTACGAAACATAATATTCAATCCAAAAAATCCATATTCAAATCCAACATAATCCAAAAAATCCATATCCAATCCAACACAATCCAAAAAATCAACATCTAAATCCACATAAGTAACATACAATCCATCAAAATGTATCAAAAACATCCTCACCTACTCGAAGTGTACATATACAGACAAAGAACATAATAAAACATACCTATCATCACTCATCATCCCCTGCAGAACCACCCGACGAAGGAAACCTACCATGCTGCTGCATATACTTCGCTACGCGCTTGTTCAGCTGCTCCGTCCGCACATCATGATGGCGATCATACTCCTGTAGCTCAACGAACTGGGCTCGTAGCTTCGCAATTTTTTCTTCGTCTTGAGCCATTTTATACGCCTTCTGAGATGTCCTAGCCTGCGAATAAAAACAAATTGTTATAATGCCTCCAACATCATAAATGCAATTTACATAACTTTAATTGAAAAATATGTAATATTTGAATTTAGTTTATTTTTTGAAAATTACCGCTTAGTTTCCAAATCCATAGCGCCTGCTGCGGGATGGTGGATCCATGATAGTCTCGAAAATAACGTCCTCCACATCAGCAGTCAACTCCCGTCCTATCTTAGCCAGCAGCTATGACCGTGCTTCCTGGAATTTTTGCTGTAATGCAAAATACAATTGAGATAAATAATAGTAATTAAAGTAACACTAATCAATTTTAAGTAGACTAATCGCTATACTAGATAACAAAAATTTGGGATGGTCACTGGTATAAATAACACTTATAACTTAAAATATAAAAAGTTGGACTAATCGCTATACTAATTATAATATACTTACATATGCATCAGCCACTTTATCATTATGCTCCCATGCGTATACGATTGAGCCCAAATCGTCGGTCTGCTTCAGAGCATGAGTATGAGCAAAAACATCCCAATAAGACACAACACCCCCACGCGCTCTTTCCTGAAATATGAATATATGTATGTATATATATATTATACTGTTTCATTAACTATCTATTAATACTTATAATTAAAGTTTAAAATGTGAGTATAAATTTTTTTACCAAATCTTCACGATGATGCTGAAATGACTTGGAACCATTGCGATGTATCATGGGATTCTTGTTTCTGTTTGCGGTGTTTCTATCTGATTCCCTCTGAAAATTTACATAAACAATCAACTTTTAACGTAGTGGAACAAAGCTTCTTATAAAACAAACTAAGTTCTATTACAATTCGTCCAAACTTTTACGAGCAATAGTTCTTTAAAAGCAATGGGTAAAAAAATTTCCATCATAATGTGACAATCATGGCTTATCATCCCACTAAGTATGTTTTTCTTATAGTCGACACTTCTACCAATATTATAAGATATACCGTTAGGAAATCTTATTCCTTCCACCCATTTTAAAAGTACTTTAATTTGGTTATTGTCTAGCTCATAGCATGCTTTTGGTTTTTTGTGACATTTGGCTTGATATGAACCTCAGGGCGATTACATATTGCTTCGATATCGCGTCTTGATTTAAAATCATCCTTCGTCTTCCCTTTAACATTCAAAATTGTATTAAAAATGTTGTCAAACACGTTTTTCTCCTTGTGCATCACATCAATATTGTGACGAAGTAGTAGATTTTTCCAGTAAGGAAACTCCCAAAATATACTTTATTTGCACCATTTATGAATCGTTGATTTACCTTGAATTTCAATTTGTTCTCCGGTTTCATGCATCTTTGGAAAATCCTTTACAATTTCATATGTATCTTCGTTTGACCAAACCATTGGTGGTTGCAAGGCTCGTGTCTATTAGGTGTAAAAAAAATTATCTCTTCTAAAAGGATGATTAATACGGAGAAAACAACGATGATAATCAAACCACAAAATTTTCCTTTCACGAGGTAAAGAAAATGCTCGTGTTTCCTCCATGCAATAAGGACAAGCTAGGCGACCAACTGCACTCCAACCTGAAATCATTGCATAGGCAGGAAAATTGCTAATAGTCCACAACAAAGAAGCAAACATATGAAAATTCTTCTTTAGATGTCGTATGTTTCAACTCCTTCGTACCACAGTGTTTTCAACTCTTCAATTAACAATTGTAAATAAACACCGATTCCTTATGTCGGATCATCAAGGCCGAAACGATAATTGTGAGAAACATATATGGAGTTTTCATACACATCCATGGAGGTAAGTTATAAGGTGTAACGATTATAGGCCAAGATGAATATTTAGAACCAAATTGAAAAAATGGTGAAAATCCATCCATACATAAACCAAGTCTAACATTAAGGCTCTCCACTGCAAAATTGAGATATTTCTGATCAAAATGCTTCCATCTCCCCATTATCTGGGTGTGTTAACGTACCATCTTCCTATGTTCTAACACTGTGTCGTCTCATATGATGCGCGGTTACAGAAGATGCACATAACCTTTAAAGCCTAGGAGTAATAGGTAAATAATGCATATGTTTATATGGGATTACTTTTCCCTTCTTTCTTGGTTTGTACATTTTCCGATTACGTATTTTACAATTTCTAAGATTGATATCTTCTTTCCAAAACAACGTGCAACCATTTAAATATGTGCTTATTTTTTGATATGGTAAACCAATAGCCGACATAAGTTTTTTCACTTTATAATGTTTTTCGCGCATTAAATTATCGGAAGGCATATGCCGTTTGTAGCTTGTACAATAGTTGTAAGTCCAGCTTCTGTGAGGTTGTATTTAGATTTAATCACGATATATTCTACAGTTACTGATAATTGGGTGTCGCTTGTACAGACTTTCCAAAGGGGTTTCTTCGCGAAATCCAAAAAATCATAAAAAAATTTGCTCCAATATTTGGTTCTTCTTCAACATTAACATCGTCATCAACAAATTGAGCAGTAGGGAACATTGAACGTGCTGCATCTTCAACCATATGTTCTACGAGATTCGTCGCAACAATTTCATTACTCACTACCTCCTCTGACTATACAGGATTAGGTGCTACAAGTTCTCCAAACGATCCCATACCAAATAGTTCGGCATGAAACCGTACTGATGCAAATGAACTCTAACCATTTCTGACATCAAATGCTTCAACAATTTGCACCTACTATATGGACATCGGATTTCTTCGTCATTTCCATTTTTACTTAAAGCAAAATCAATAAATACATATACACCATTATTAAAATGTTCACTTATTGAGCGTCCAATTTTCCTTCATTGTTGATACATCCAGCTTTATAATTGATCATCTCTCCTACAAATTAAAAAATATGATATAAATTAAAACTACATTGATAATTTATTTTTCAATACAATTTTACAGTTTAATGTTTTATATTAATTGATCATCAACACTTTGTTGCTAGGCTATCCTACTTCTCATTACAAACACAGTAACGTAATTAAATCTCGTAAATCATTTCATTTTAAACGATTCAATAAAATTTCGATAGAACATCCTTTTTGTTCTTTAAGTCATACACAATTGCTTGTACACAGGGAACATAAAGGAAGCACTGTCGAAGTTTTGTGAATCGTTTAATATGAAATGATTTACGAGATGTAATTACGTTATTGTGTTTGTAACCTGTCCAATACAGGGACAAATCCAACAAATATTGTATATGATGAATATAGATGTCCTTCTGTGGCAAAAAATGAATATCCGCATAATGATCATATACAATACTTATCAAACGGGCTAAAAAACACTCTGTGATTTATGAATAAAGTATATTTCATATTTTTTTTTAAAAAATTGGCTTTCGACATTTAAATTAAACTGATTAACATTTAACTTAAGTTAAACTACCGTATATGATATTTTATCATATACGCACATGTTTAAAACTTTAATTAGATAACCGAATGTTATACAAAATTAATTATCGTTTTCGACATTTTAGAAAATGCACAACCTAAATTTTGCTGATCCACAATAAATAATCCAAGTAAGGCGTAAAAGTACTAAATTATTCAACTAATGCACAATAATTTCTTATCGCACAAACTAAACAAGTTAGTATTCAATACTTATATGATAATAACAATAATTAACATTCAATAACTATACTACAAAATCAATGAGACAATATAAACTAACAAATTAACCCTGTTAACAAATTTATGAAATTAGGGTTTATGAATAATATCTAAAATAGAGGAGATTAAGGGTTTGGAGGAAATGAGATTCCGAATTGATGAAGAAGATTTTGCTAGAATTTCGGGCATTGAAGGTAGAGATGGAAATGGTGGAAGAAGGTTTGGTGATTTTGGAAGCAATTGAAATGTTTCTGGTTTGACCTGGGAAAGAAGATAATCGCGATTTTCCGAAGGCTACCAACGGCCGCAAACGGCAAAATTCTAACAGCTTCCAACGGCTTATTATTTTATTCGTAACAAAGTCCAGAATATACTAACTGTTGGAAGCCATCAGAATTTAGCCACTGGTGGTCGTCGGTATCTGTTGTCGGAATATGTTGTTGTTCTTGTAGTGGTTTGTTCATATAGACTTTATGACATGTTTTAATGTGAAAAACCTATCAAATGACATCCAAATGCCTTGCAATTTTTTATATAGACCAGAAATGATATTTTAAAGATGGGTCTCAATTTTCAGAATTTATGTGGATTTTATACGAATTTCCAAGTAAAGAATATGTTATTTCGAGTTAAAAATTATTTACGATTAAATAATTAATGATTTAGGTCTTAAATTTATATATGTTGGAAAACATATTAAAAGTGATATTCTCGAATTTTTATAGAATTTTCCTAAGTGTTTAATGGATATATAAAATTATTAATGGTATGGGACTTAAATGTTTTATATATTTATAAAACGGAGAACGGGTGTTTTTATAAACAATTCCAAATTGTTGATTCTGTAAATTGGCAGTACTTTTAGAAAAAAGAAACTTGCAACCAATCACAATTTGACAAATAAGGTAGGATAGATACAAAGATAGAGTTTAAAAAGGACCAATCTACATGGTTTTTACTGTTTTGATGCTTTCGCCTCCTTATCTTCATCTCTGACTCCAACAAAAACCAATGCACATGGTATCAGATAACCGGTATGCAATGAATTGGATATAGGCAAAATGTATAGGGTTGAAACCAAGGGTTCCGAAGGGGTTCAAGCGATACTTTGATTTTAAATAAAAATGCGACTGCTTGATTTCGACTTGGTTAGCTTTCGATCGGATTAAATGGTTTTAAAAAATGGTTTCAATTGGGTTGCACATTTGTTTTTAAATAAATGCTTTCGACTGAGTCGAAATCCCCAACTGCCTCTTTCTACCTTTTGACCCAGATTGGTTTCGAAAGGGTTGCTTTGCTTTGCTTTTTAAATTTGACCACTTCTCTAATGCTTTCAAATAGATGGTTTTGACACCATCACTTCTTTACTTAGGAATGATTTTAAAAGTAAAGCTTTCGACTTTATTGGGTTTCTGATCCTTTTGCTCTACTTGAAGGCATAATCCAAATGGTTTCGACGGAAACGGTTTTCAAAGGGTTTCGAAGGAGTGACTTTTGAATGGCTTTGAAAGGTTTCCACATGTTTTAAATTGAACCCATAGGTTTTCGAAAGGTTTAATATTTTATTACTTTCGAAATGGTTTTAAATGAGATTTCGAAGGAGTGGGTTCCCCACGGTTTCGAAAGGTTTTGAAGGAAGGTTTTCCAATGGTTTCAAAAGGTCTAAAAGGAAAATTTTCCAATGGTTTTGAAATGCAATGTTTAAGTGTTTAAAGAGGATGTCTAAAGTTTTAAAGCTTTTGAAGGAGATGTTTTTCAATGCTTTCGAAAGGATGGTGAATGGTTTCGAAAGATATGATTTCAAAAGGTATATGTTTTGGCCTAAGGTTTAACTTATATTGAAAGGGATAATTACAAAGGTTATGAAAGTGGTACTTTTGATGGTTCCGAAATGGTTGTTTAAAGGTTTTAAACAAAGGTTTCAAATGAGTGTTTTTGTAAATATAGCCTGTGTTTTTAATTTAAAAAGAGATTTAACTTATTTTAGAAGGATAGGAAATCCTCAATAATTTCATCAATATTATTTTGGGTAAAGTATATATAACATGGTAAATAGCTTAGAGTAAAGCAAAGACTATATTTTCGTTGTTTACGTATGATTTGAAGATTGGTGTAGGGTCGGCCCCATACATTAGCTATTAGCCCCAGCTAATTTAATCCAAAATTCCAGGGTGTAGGCCTTTGTTAAGTAAGACTAAAATTATGATCGTACATAGAAAGAAATAAATATTTGTATACGAATAGGTTATTGTTGAGCCCACAAAACCATTAGGATCAGGTGACCCTATGAGATGATAAATTAGGGACTGACCATCTAAAAGAGAAGTGTCTAACAAATAAGTTAGGGACAGGTTGTCCAAAAAAAGAATGTCTAAGGTGTTAGATAAATTGTTTATATTGTCTGGTAGGCCCAAGCCAGCCAATGGTTAGTATATAGCCAAACAAAACTACAGTTCTTCGGATAGATAGTCCATTTATTGCCTGTCTTATTAGTATAAAGGATTTTTCTATTATTGATATAATCAGTTTGATTAATTAATTTGGTTGCAGGATTTAAATTTGTAAAAATTATGTTTTTGAAAATATATTATTGAGGGTAAACCCGTTCCGCAATGCGGCATGGTCTCACTTAATATCAGTAAACCAAGATGTATAGTATTATTGACACCAGGCTTTATGTTTGGCTCGAAGTTTCTGTTTCTCCTTAAACTCTCGGGTGCTCAAAATTGATTTTAGTAGGCTGAGGGTTGAGAATTTCAGGTTTATTATTTTTGGTGAATAAAGCTTCCAAAGATGAGCAGGTAGCTGACGGACAGCTAATTAGGAGTTACATTTGTTTATCTAATTCTACTGTGTAAAATAAGTCAATTATGACTGTATTGACTCTGGTCAACCAAAGGGCCATCGTCATATGTCGCTCTTGGCATATTTTGTAATTGATATATATTATAATTGCTTGGGAAACCGTTAAGGAATTATGTAACTTGGATATGAATTATTTTTTGAAATGTAATCAGTAAAATGTTGTTTTTTTAAAAAAATGTGATTTTGTTCATATTCAGTTGCTTCTAATATTATGGAGACCATTAGCATTAAATTATTTTGTCATCAAAGTTAATACTATGGATGACTGCAGCATCTGAAGCGCTCAGCTTTTTGCCTCTAGATACAAGATGTTACAACTTGGTATCAGAGCATAGGTTCATGAAATACTCTAACTAAAAAATGATTTTTGAAAACATAATCCCTAGAAATTAGAGTAAGATTGCGATATGGGATAACTCTACAGTAACGTACTAGTATTTGCTATATATAAGTATACGCTTTATCTCTAATCTCCTATCTTTGTTAGGTTATTCTTCTATATCTTATAAGGTTAGAATATAGATATGGATGGTAGATGATGAAGTGTTAACCTAGGAGGGGATGGCACCGATGGAAATGCCAGACCTAATACGAGGAGGACCCAAGGTCAGGTGCAAGCATAGAATGTAGATGTTGGAGTCCCACAAGTGGATATGGAAGGTATATATCAGTTTTTCATGTATATATGCAAGTGGGAGTTGCTACTAGAGTAATGGAAGGAGGAATTCAGGAAGCTCCAGTTGTCACTGATTATGCTAAATTGAGTGGAAATTATATTAAGCTTGGAGGAAAGTCATTTATTGGAACTAAGGATGCTATAGAGGTGGAGAATTGGTTGCTGCACTATGAGAGAATCTTTGTAGCTTTGGGGTTCAATGATGAGCAGAAGAGGAGGCTTGCTTCGAGACAGTTTTAGGGGGCGACCTTATTTTGGTGGAATAGCGTGACTGTTGGTGTGGATGAAGAGACCATGATATGGGCAGAGTTTAAGAAGAGGTTTCAGGAGAGGTTTATGCTGGTGATGGCGACGTCTTTGTTGATTCGAAGGTTTGCTGAGTTGGAACAGGGAGAAATGATTGTTTTGGAGTATGCCAGTCGGTTTGAAGAGTTAAGAAGATATGAGTATGCTTTAATGGACATGGTGATGAAGAGGAATGAAAATTTTATTAGGGGATTGAAGCCTGAGTTGACCAGGGCTACCTTGCTGCATATTAGAGATCCCTGTTATGTGGTTGTGGAGATGGCTTTGAGGCATAAGGAGATGCTTGCTTGTCAAGAGAAGAGAAAAGTGAAGGAGGTCCAGGTTGGACAAGGCCAAAAGAGGTTCTTCCACAAGAAGGGTGCTTAGAAGGGGGAGCTGCTAAGAAAGGAAAATATGAGATTGTTTGCTTTAAGTGCGACAAGAAGGGGTATTTTGATAATGAATGTCGCACAGGAAAGGCAAAGGAAGTGACAGGGAAGAAGAGTATCAAGTGCTTCAGTTAGGATCAGATTGGCCATTATAAAAATCAATGCAAAGAGCTCACTAAGGATGGCAATGTAAAGGTGTATGCATTGGAGCCTACAACTTCGAGGCATGTAGCTTTGGAAAAAGTAAAGGCGGTTTTGGTAGATTCGCTTCATATTCATGGTATGTCTATTAGCATTCTATTTGATACCGGTGCATCGCATTCTTTTGTATGTAGATGTTTGATAGATAAGCTTAACCTAGAACCCACATATTTAGTTACTTCCTTACGGATTGTGAATCCAATAGGAGGGTATGCAACTCTAGGGTTGAGATGTGACCAGTTAAAATTTGACTTGTTAGGTCATACTTTTGTTTGCAGTTTGCATGTGTTTGATTTTGTGGGGTTCGGAATTACAGGATCGTTTCAGCCTAAAGGAGGGTGAATAGGGTGATACTAGTAATATAAAAATTAATGCGGAAATAAAAAAATAACAGTAAATAATGCAAAAGAGCTCACACACAAATTTACCCAGCTTCGGCAAAACCCTACCTACGTGCTGCCTCCAAGGTTTCTACTAGAAATTAAATAGTCAGACGCTTGCAGACGTAAATTTACGACATCCGCTAGTGACTAACCTAACTCTACGCTCAAAACTCTGCCACAACTCAGCCACTGAGTTGTGAATTTTCAAACTACACCACCGTAGTTTGTAACCTAGTCACACGACTAGAGAGTTACACAATTTTAAAAGAAAATTAAAATAAAACTAAAAACTAAAAACAAAAACCTATTATTATATAAGTAAAGCCCAATGTAAAATAAACGTCGGTCCAAACAAGTAATAAAAGAAGTCTTCCTCTTTTATTTTTCTTGTGTAATCTCATGGCCAATCGTTCCTCTTTCTCTTTTGATTCTAGGGTTTTGTCCAAATTGAGACGCCGCTAGATTAATTTGCTTTGCTTCTTCAATCGATTCTCTGGCTTGAATAGCTTGCGGCTGCTCTAATTTTTGTTAAGCACGAATGATAGAACTGGTATGAAATTTATCGCATTTTCGGTTTCTAATTACGCTCGACTTGGATTCGAGTTTTGAATTATTTTTGTGATTTTATTCAGTGCTTGCTCTTTGATTTGCTCGAACTCAAATTTCCTTTACCGCCGATGATGTGATTGGGTTATATAAGGATGAAAACCCTTAAACATACGTTCATATTTTCGATTTGAATTTTTCAAATAATTTTGTTCGGCTACTAATTCTTGATCGAACGATGTGATGGAAGTTGACTTGTTCATCTTCTAATGTATTTGAATTTGCTCGACTTTCTCTGCGTTGGTTCCTATGACTTCAGTATTTTTAAATTTAGAGATAATATTTTCTATTTTTCTTCTTTTACTGGTTCAATGTGTGACCCTCTATAACTTGCTTATTCCATTCGTTGCTCGCAGATTTTTTTACTTTGACTTGGCTTCATGTAAATTGTTACTCTTTGCTTTACTGGCAATTGTTATTCGAACTGCTAAGGTTACCTTGTTCTAGTTTGCATCCTCTTGCGTTGATTCGTGATTAAATGTATGCTGTGATCTCTGATTTGATTTCACTGGCTTCATTCCATTAGAGTATGTTGTTCGCATTGACTAAAGTTGTATGAACTAGAAAATAGCCGAATGAATTTCGAAATAAAGATAACCGCAAGCGCACGGCGTACTATTGAAGTACATGGCGAGTACGGGTCAATCGAAAGGGAATTATTGATTTTAATATTCAATCAAATTAATCAAAGTTGAAAAGTGTGAAGCTAAAATTGTAGAAAAATGACAAAAAGAAAGTGATAAAAATATGAGATTTAAATGACAATTTAAAGATAATTCCACTCTCTATATCATATAGTTCAACAAATTATGAAATTATGATCTCTCTTTTTTGGTCATAAGTGAATTTAAATAATGTGTTTATCGTAAGTATGGCTCATTTTACTATTAATTAGCTCAACATAAGCCATCAAACTATAATACAACCTTTAAACCACTTACCAACTCTCATGAAAATGACAACAAAGTTGAAAATGAAATCTATTTTAAGTATGACATATTAACTATTAATTAGAAATATAGACCATCAAATTTGAATTTCAAATCACTTCTTATGCCATAATCATATTTTGATGAAGAGGCATTTGTGTTAGTAATTGTTTAAGCATAGCCTATTTGGTGTCAACAATATAGGCTATCAAATTCAAAACAAAAGACATCATATTAAACCACTTCAAGCATTGTCATTAAGCAAAAAGAGAGCTATAATTATCAATATGTTGAAGCTACAAGATTAGAGGCTTCATTACCCCTAAATTGAAGGGATTAGTGTAACGACCCAGAATTTTTAGAAATTAAAATTTGAATATTTAATTAATTTTAAATATTAATAAGTGAATTTATAAGTCGAATAAATTTTTATTTGAATTATTGAATTTAATTGGATTATTAAATCGATAATTTAATACGTGAAATTATGGAAATAATTGAAAATTGAGTTAAATATGATTGAAAATGATTTGTAAAATTTTATTTTATCATATGGGAGTTAGAACGATATTTTAGAACTTTTAAAATCGAATTAAAAGTTAATTTGTGAAAATTGAATATTTTAATATTAAAATCGACTAGTAAAAATAGTCAATTTTTGAACAGTCTCAGAATTGAACGAAACCAGTTCCATTGGATCCGTAATAGTTAGTTATTACCGGATTTCAAATTTCGTGTCAATTGGAGTTATCGTTTGAGCGTGGCAGCTCGAAACGCATCGATTTATTTTTAATTTAAATTTGGCGAGTGAAAATAGCCATTTTTCAAAAAGTCTCGGATTTCAACGAAACCAGTTTCATCGGATCCGTAATGTGATATTATTGTAAGGTTTCAAATTTCAAGTCAATTGGATTTACCGTTTGTCCGATACAAATTAAAACGCCTAGAAATCGATTTAAATCGGTTTAATTTAAATTGAGCGTTTATAGCCATAACTCGCACAGATGTCCGAATTAGCTTCCGAAACCTGTTCCATTGTGTCTGGAACGCGGGATAAACCCTAGGTACGTCAGTTTCGGCGCGTAAATCGGAGTTCGGAATTTACGGATGAATAGTGTCGTTCGTTCTTCTATAAATAGACCAACACCCCTCTCTCTTCATTAAAAAAAATAAAATAAAAATAAAACATGTAACCCTAGCCGCCAGTGAAGTGATGAATGGCCAGAAATTCGTTTTGATTCTCCTCCATTATCTTCAAATCCAAGCACTATTTCAAGAATTTATCAACTACAAAGTTATAGAGCACATCAAGTTCTATAAGATCAACGGTGGTGATGTTAAACGGAGCATCGTGGGACGAGCTACAGGGGTGCGTTCGCCATGCGTTGCGCACGAAATTCGAGGCAGGAGGCTCGACCGAGCTTCAGGTGGTTTGGGCCGAAGGTAGCTCAGGTTTGGGGCTTCCTATTGCAAGTTGTTGATCGAAGTATCATCGAGTAAAGAAAGTGGAAATTGGAACCCTAAATTTGATTCATGGGTTCGGCTATGTACGTGAGTTACTGGTGTTCTTGCGCGTGGGAGAAAGAGCATATGCGCACGGTCCAGATGCAAGTGATGGAGATCACACGGCCCATATTAGTTTGGGTATAAAAAATTTTAATTATGTTGTAATTTATAAATATTAATTCGAGTAAACTTTAAAATATCGTAACTCTTTCATACGAGGTCCGTTTCGGACGAGATTTTTTGCGTTGGAATCGTATCGATGAGCACTACGCGATGGAGTAGGTTTGGAGTCGTTTGGAGTTAGTGAGAATTTTGGGTAAAATTAAACGTCCGTTTAATTTTATTCGAAATAAATCGCTAAAACGGAAATAAAATCAAGGTGAGAACTTCTCACTCAATCGAATCAGTTTCGATTTTATTTTAAATAGTTAGATTTAAAATATTTGAATGCATGTTTGAATGCTGATTGATATTTATTGATTGTTAAAATAGACATTATGCGCCGTTAGTAAGCGGATGTTATTTATAAAAACATATACCGCGAATATTTCATAAACAGTGAAATTGGTATTATATATAATATCAATATATATATATTGGCATATGTATATATTGCAGTTGTTGATTCCCCGCATTTTTTAGCGGATGAGACCCTATTACGCCGTTATTAAGCGGATAATATTTAATAAGAACATATACCGCGATAATTTCGTACTGGAGCGAAATTGTTATTGTGCTAATGTTTTTGGATGCAGGAAAACAGGTTGGAGGGATCCAACTGGATTCCTCAACAGTATTTATTTGATTATGGATATTTTGATATTCGTTGATTATCATATACGATATATGATATCGTTGTTGTCGTGATTGACTATTTGGTGTGTAGCATCATTGGGCCAAATTTGGAATTTTAAAATGATTTCAAAGTGATTTTTGAAAGTATACGTTTATAAAATATTTTTGGAATTGATTCATTTTAAATAAATAAACGCTATAATTTTTAAAGTTATAAAAATTATGATTTTTGAGAAATATAGTTAAAAAAACTGATTTTTGGGAATATGATGCTATTGAGTTATAAAATAGTTTAATCGAGATATTTTAGAATTTATTGTGAAAAGTTTAAATATAGAATTTATGAAATTTAATTATTTTATGAATCAAAATGGTGAAATAATAAAGGAGATTAAAGACGTTTTAAAGAATAATATAAATTGATTTATATTAAGAGATTTATAAATGGATATTTATAAATTGAAATATGGACATTTTAAAACGAGTTTTTATAAGTGTTTGAATGAAGTGAAAATGAATTTCATAAATGAATGAAATTTATAGAATTATAAACTGTGAAGTAATAAATAAAATTTATAAATAGTAAGATTTATAAATTGGTGAAGTTAATTGAGGAATAGATTTGGGTGAATAATTGAATCTTATAAGTTATAAGATTTATAATTATGAAGTTCAAAGGAACGATTTTTGCAAATAAATAAATTATAAGTGTTTGACTTATAATTTGGACTTTTGGTTTATAATTAAAATTATAAATCGAATAAGTTAATAAAGAGATTTATAAAAAGGAAGTTTTATAAATAAATAGAAATGGAATTTATAAACGTTGTTTATAAATTTGCAAATGACTTATTTTGATAAGTAAATTGTTGAAACCTATAAATGGAGTTATATTCACATTTTTGAATAGTGAATAATCCTTTGAATTAAATTGAATAAAAGGATGAAATTGTTAATGAAGTATATTCACGTTTTTGAATAGTGAATAATCCTTTGAATTAAATTGAATAAAAGGATGAAATTGTTAATGAAGTATATTCACGTTTTTGAATAGTGAATAACACGTTAAAGAAATTGTTTTGGATTTGGATGTTTTAAATAGAATTAAAACGATTGAACAATGTTTTAAAATGTGTTGAGATTCGAAACCATAGATTTCAACATTGATTGTTGAAATAGACGTTTTCGAGAAATAAAAGGAAATAATGGACTATAACACTGTTGTTATAGTAAATGATTTCCGAAAGGAAATGTTTTGTATAGTATTGGGATTTATATATCTATTTTAATTTTGAATCCCTATACTAGTGATTTTGGGTTGTCGTAACAATGTTTTACGTAACATTCGTTTTGGCCCAAATAAATATGTTAAGAGAATGATTTCCTTAATAGAATGAAATATATACTTAATCTCGATTTAAGTATATTGAATATTTTCTAAGTGTTGAAAATAAAAAGATTTGTGAATTACTTATTTTTAATAAGTATGGAATTGTTTTCCAGTATGAATGAATAATTAGAATTTATCTTTTTGAAGATAAATTGAAAATGGATAATTGAAATCGTATATGCATGAATATTTGAGGATATAAATTCATTATGGAATTTATAAATGAAAAGTGGAATTGGTTTAGAAAAATAAATATTGATTTATTTTTGAAGTGTTGAAATTATATATCTTGTAAAGATATTTTGGAAAGTAAATAATTTGGAAAATTATTTGGAATCTGGTGATGTGTGCATATCCATTGATAGTTCAATAGCCGACTATCAATATTTCCCTTTGAATGGGTATTTGATGTGATTTGTTTGAATTTGAATGTCACACTTATTTTTGAATAAGCGCTCACTATTCGGGTTAACCGGGAAAGGACCATGGGGTCGTATAACCCATTCCGAATATGTGATACGTCGTTGTGAATTGCATTTGAAGATCGGTGTTGAAGACTGGTATTTGCGAGAGCGATAGGATGACCTATCGATTGTCTCTGCACTGGGTAGCTCCTGGTATAGAGATTCCATAAGTGATGGGAAATCCGATCAGGATTGTGAATATCCGGATTGCAAGGACTTCTTTGTAAGTGCCTTCGGTTTTGTTCGATCCCGGAACAGACTTGTATGGATTGTGTGTCTGACATTACAAGTTGAGATATAAAGCCGATTTCTTTCAAATATATTTCTGTGGTGGCGGAGAATTTATTCTTTTAGCTTAACACCCTTCTCTGAGACGTACGAGCTCAGAGGTTATATAGTTGAGGTTATCAGCGATATATTCCCAATTTGGTAATGTGACATGCTGAGTGTTGCTGAAATGATCATTGTGTTGATTATTGTGATTGGATCATTTATTTGATCGTCTATCTTAGTGATCATTGTGTCGATCATTTGTTGACCCAAAGCATGGCTTTTGTATAAAGTATGTTTTTGTGGACGTGACTTCGTCGAGCCTCACACCCCGGAAATGGTCAAAAACAGGAAAGATGCGGCAAGGTTATGAGGGGTAGCACCCTTTAGGGTATGTACATTTCCTTCTGGATAGAGGTGGTATCATGGTATGGAGCCCAGATATTTAACCTATGTGGTTACTGCGAATTTATTACTTTGTGGTTGTTGGTTATCGGGATCCCGTGAGAAAGGTCGTTTACGATCGGAGAATGGCGTGCTCGTGTCAGTAGTTACCCAGTTAGGGGTAACCCGGCCTTGTGTTGGCAGAGTTTCGGTTTGGTTCTCGGGGATGTCTTTCCAGAGGCATTCTCATGTGGCAATGGGAAGTTCCTTGGCCTGACCATTTGTTGGAAATCCAATTCCCAATACGAAACTTGTACGGTATTAATTGTAGAACCTGCCATTCACTTATGGTGGTCACCACTGTTTGGATGGTAGCTATAGTAGGCATAGTTCGAAATGTCTATGTTGGCTAAGATTTATATTCTACTTTCGAAATGAATTTCTTCTACACTATGCACTAGTAATAATATCAAATGTTATTTTAAATGCGTATCAAGCATCTTTGACTATCATAAGGAGAAATCTCCTCCGATTCTGCGTTTGCATGTGTGTGTGTGCGGGAGGCCTTATGGTAGTCTCATTTTTAAAAGCATTGCGAATTGACTTTAAAAATATCCCTCTATTTTGATTTTAAAGTTAAATAAACTGTTTTGAGTTCTCACACCAGTCACATGACTGACTTGGAGTTTATTGTTTTCCTTCCTAAACTCTGGGTGCCCACCAATTTCCACACGGGCAGTCAAGAGTAAGGTTTATCAGGATATTCTGGACATTCTGGAATTGCTGGAGGCAAGCTGGATGGCATGGCGTATTACTAGTTTATATAGTATTTCTTTTTCCGCTGCATTGTTTGTTGTTGTTGATGTTGTACACTCTGATGATATGATGTAATGTAATGTATAAAATGTAATAACTGATAGTTCTTTGTTTAAAGATTATTCATTTATTATTATATGTTGTTCCGCTGCGAATTGTGAGATTCTGTTATTGTTCTGTTCTTTTCTATTCTATTTTTTTCCATTCTCTATTCTCTTTTTCTTCTATTTTAAAATGTTCTTGTTTTCTATTCTCTCTAATTTCTATTTTCTATTTCCTTCTTTCTCTATTTTCTATCTTCTTCTCTCTGCTTCTGTCTTTTTCTTTTCTTAAATTCTTTTTAAAAACCCTAACTATTCGGTTTTTCGGCAACGAAAAATCGCATACGGTACATTTGGTATCGGAGCTTATGGTTAAGCGACAACCATGGTTCTGTTGGGTATTATTCATTAGAGATAGAGTCAGCAGTACTCTAGAATGAATTTGAGTGTAATAATAGCTATGAGAGCGTATTTGTTAGTGAATATAAAATTGTTTTATATTGTGATGATTGGTTTATTGAGTGGTATACGAACCTTCGTCAGCACGGTATGTACAACTATGCCGAAGGGGTTTCTAAACACTTGAATAGAACAATTCGACATAATATTGTTTTAAATTAGGTAAATGAAATAATTTTGCCTTGATTATATTTTTATATATAAAGGAATAATTTTTCAGAATTATTAAAGTGTATATAAGTTGATTGTTTGGTTTTTGAATAATCTAAATTGAAGAATAATTGTATAAGCAAAAGAATTATAAGAATTGAATTATAATTAAAGTGATTTACAATTGTGAAATAAACTTATACATATAAGAAGTGAAACTATATGAATATATTTATGAATATGAGTTATAAATAAAAACAAGTGAATTTAAAGTAAAATGAAATGTAACTTAAGTGATATGGAATGAAGTTGATATTAGTATCAAAGTAAAATAATAAAGTGAAGTGATAAATATGAACTTGAGTTATGTAAATGAAATTTACTTTAGAATTGAATGAGTGAATGGAATGTTAATCAATTAAATCAAATTGATATGAAATAATGAATATAAGTATTAATTCATTAAAATCTAATGTTATTAGAAAGTTGAATAATTGAATGAAAATCAATTAAATTAAACCAATTGTAAGCAAAGGAAATTTGGTTGTATTATATAAACATTGATTGTTATATGATTGTTAGTTGATTGATTATATGTAATTCATTAAGTAGTTAATGAAATTGGAGGCTAAAGTAATTGAAATTCAATTGGAAGTTAAATGAATCTTAAATAAAATTGAATTTGAATTGGAAGTGAACCAACTTAAATATGAATTAGTGAATATAAACTAATTGAGAATGGATGTAGATAAAATCCAATGTAAACGAATCAGATGTGATTAAAATTGAAAACCCAATTCATTGAATATTAATGAGAATATAAATGAATATTTATTGGTTATGGATTATAGTTGGTTGATGGTTGAATATATATTGCATTTGCTATATTATGTAGTTGTTATGTTAATATATGTTGTATATTGAGATTCTTGTCTATATGCATGTTCTCATGTTGTTTGTTGAGTGATTAGTAGGTGCGGATCGCGTTTGCTTCGCATTTGGAGCTCGCTTTTGCGCTATATTAGTCGTATTTGCTTGCTAATAAAATATAAGGTACATATCTCGGATTACATACCGTACTTTTACAAATTTTTCCCTTCGGGATGCCTCATTACTTGATGAGATGTATATTTGTGATATATATACTGTCATTTTTTTTTTCGGATCGAGCCGCGCAAAGGAGACTATGGCGAATTTTTCCGGAAATTTAAGGCGTTAGAAAAATTTTGAGAAAATTGGAAATTTTTTGAAAACTTTAAACTTTGATTTGAAGTTGAAAGTTAAACAATAGTAGTTGTTTTTGAAAAGATAACTAAGTATGATTTGAAAACTTAGTAAGTATTGTAAGAAGTTTAACTATGAATTATGGAAAATTAATAAATTCTATAACCTTTCCTACTTGTAATTTCGAGGACGAAATTCTTTTAAGGGGGGAAGATTGTAACGACCCAGAATTTTTAGAAATTAAAATTTGAATATTTAATTAATTTTAAATATTAATAAGTGAATTTATAAGTCGAATAAATTTTTATTTGAATTATTGAATTTAATTGGATTATTAAATCGATAATTTAATACGTGAAATTATGGAAATAATTGAAAATTGAGTTAAATATGATTGAAAATGATTTGTAAAATTTTATTTTATCATATGGGAGTTAGAACGATATTTTAGAACTTTTAAAATCGAATTAAAAGTTAATTTGTGAAAATTGAATATTTTAATATTAAAATCGACTAGTAAAAATAGTCAATTTTTGAACAGTCTCAGAATTGAACGAAACCAGTTCCATTGGATCCGTAATAGTTAGTTATTACCGGATTTCAAATTTCGTGTCAATCGGAGTTATCGTTTGAGCGTGGCAGCTCGAAACGCATCGATTTATTTTTAATTTAAATTTGGCGAGTGAAAATAGCCATTGTTCAAAAAGTCTCGGATTTCAACGAAACCAGTTTCATCGGATCCGTAATGTGATATTATTGTAAGGTTTCAAATTTCAAGTCAATTGGATTTACCGTTTGTCCGATACAAATTAAAACGCCTAGAAATCGATTTAAATCGGTTTAATTTAAATTGAGCGTTTATAGCCATAACTCGCACAGATGTCCGAATTAGCTTCCGAAACCTGTTCCATTGTGTCTGGAACGCGGGATAAACCCTAGGTACGTCAGTTTCGGCGCGTAAATCGGAGTTCGGAATTTACGGATGAATAGTGTCGTTCGTTCTTCTATAAATAGACCAACACCCCTCTCTCTTCATTAAAAAAAATAAAATAAAAATAAAACATGTAACCCTAGCCGCCAGTGAAGTGATGAATGGCCAGAAATTCGTTTTGATTCTCCTCCATTATCTTCAAATCCAAGCATTATTTCAAGAATTTATCAACTACAAAGTTATAGAGCACATCAAGTTCTATAAGATCAACGGTGGTGATGTTAAACGGAGCATCGTGGGACGAGCTACAGGGGTGCGTTCGCCGTGCGTTGCGCACGAAATTCGAGGCAGGAGGCTCGACCGAGCTTCAGGTGGTTTGGGCCGAAGGTAGCTCAGGTTTGGGGCTTCCTATTGCAAGTTGTTGATCGAAGTATCATCGAGTAAAGAAAGTGGAAATTGGAACCCTAAATTTGATTCATGGGTTCGGCTATGTACGTGAGTTACTGGTGTTCTTGCGCGTGGGAAAAAGAGCATATGCGCACGGTCCAGATGCAAGTGATGGAGATCACACGGCCCATATTAGTTTGGGTATAAAAAATTTTAATTATGTTGTAATTTATAAATATTAATTCGAGTAAACTTTAAAATATCGTAACTCTTTCATACGAGGTCCGTTTCGGACGAGATTTTTTGCGTTGGAATCGTATCGATGAGCACTACGCGATGGAGTAGGTTTGGAGTCGTTTGGAGTTAGTGAGAATTTTGGGTAAAATTAAACGTCCGTTTAATTTTATTCGAAATAAATCGCTAAAACGGAAATAAAATCAAGGTGAGAACTTCTCACTCAATCGAATCAGTTTCGATTTTATTTTAAATAGTTAGATTTAAAATATTTGAATGCATGTTTGAATGCTGATTGATATTTATTGATTGTTAAAATAGACATTATGCGCCGTTAGTAAGCGGATGTTATTTATAAAAACATATACCGCGAATATTTCATAAACAGTGAAATTGGTATTATATATAATATCAATATATATATATTGGCATATGTATATATTGCAGTTGTTGATTCCCCGCATTTTTTAGCGGATGAGACCCTATTACGCCGTTATTAAGCGGATAATATTTAATAAGAACATATACCGCGATAATTTCGTACTGGAGCGAAATTGTTATTGTGCTAATGTTTTTGGATGCAGGAAAACAGGTTGGAGGGATCCAACTGGATTCCTCAACAGTATTTATTTGATTATGGATATTTTGATATTCGTTGATTATCATATACGATATATGATATCGTTGTTGTCGTGATTGACTATTTGGTGTGTAGCATCATTGGGCCAAATTTGGAATTTTAAAATGATTTCAAAGTGATTTTTGAAAGTATACGTTTATAAAATATTTTTGGAATTGATTCATTTTAAATAAATAAACGCTATAATTTTTAAAGTTATAAAAATTATGATTTTTGAGAAATATAGTTAAAAAAACTGATTTTTGGGAATATGATGCTATTGAGTTATAAAATAGTTTAATCGAGATATTTTAGAATTTATTGTGAAAAGTTTAAATATAGAATTTATGAAATTTAATTATTTTATGAATCAAAATGGTGAAATAATAAAGGAGATTAAAGACGTTTTAAAGAATAATATAAATTGATTTATATTAAGAGATTTATAAATGGATATTTATAAATTGAAATATGGACATTTTAAAACGAGTTTTTATAAGTGTTTGAATGAAGTGAAAATGAATTTCATAAATGAATGAAATTTATAGAATTATAAACTGTGAAGTAATAAATAAAATTTATAAATAGTAAGATTTATAAATTGGTGAAGTTAATTGAGGAATAGATTTGGGTGAATAATTGAATCTTATAAGTTATAAGATTTATAATTATGAAGTTCAAAGGAACGATTTTTGCAAATAAATAAATTATAAGTGTTTGACTTATAATTTGGACTTTTGGTTTATAATTAAAATTATAAATCGAATAAGTTAATAAAGAGATTTATAAAAAGGAAGTTTTATAAATAAATAGAAATGGAATTTATAAACGTTGTTTATAAATTTGCAAATGACTTATTTTGATAAGTAAATTGTTGAAACCTATAAATGGAGTTATATTCACATTTTTGAATAGTGAATAATCCTTTGAATTAAATTGAATAAAAGGATGAAATTGTTAATGAAGTATATTCACGTTTTTGAATAGTGAATAATCCTTTGAATTAAATTGAATAAAAGGATGAAATTGTTAATGAAGTATATTCACGTTTTTGAATAGTGAATAACACGTTAAAGAAATTGTTTTGGATTTGGATGTTTTAAATAGAATTAAAACGATTGAACAATGTTTTAAAATGTGTTGAGATTCGAAACCATAGATTTCAACATTGATTGTTGAAATAGACGTTTTCGAGAAATAAAAGGAAATAATGGACTATAACACTGTTGTTATAGTAAATGATTTCCGAAAGGAAATGTTTTGTATAGTATTGGGATTTATATATCTATTTTAATTTTGAATCCCTATACTAGTGATTTTTGGTTGTCGTAACAATGTTTTACGTAACATTCGTTTTGGCCCAAATAAATATGTTAAGAGAATGATTTCCTTAATAGAATGAAATATATACTTAATCTCGATTTAAGTATATTGAATATTTTCTAAGTGTTGAAAATAAAAAGATTTGTGAATTACTTATTTTTAATAAGTATGGAATTGTTTTCCAGTATGAATGAATAATTAGAATTTATCTTTTTGAAGATAAATTGAAAATGGATAATTGAAATCGTATATGCATGAATATTTGAGGATATAAATTCATTATGGAATTTATAAATGAAAAGTGGAATTGGTTTAGAAAAATAAATATTGATTTATTTTTGAAGTGTTGAAATTATATATCTTGTAAAGATATTTTGGAAAGTAAATAATTTGGAAAATTATTTGGAATCTGGTGATGTGTGCATATCCATTGATAGTTCAATAGCCGACTATCAATATTTCCCTTTGAACGGGTATTTGATGTGATTTGTTTGAATTTGAATGTCACACTTATTTTTGAATAAGCGCTCACTATTCGGGTTAACCGGGAAAGGACCATGGGGTCGTATAACCCATTCCGAATATGTGATACGTCGTTGTGAATTGCATTTGAAGATCGGTGTTGAAGACCGGTATTTGCGAGAGCGATAGGATGACCTATCGATTGTCTCTGCACTGGGTAGCTCCTGGTATAAAGATTCCATAAGTGATGGGAAATCCGATTAGGATTGTGAATATCCGGATTGCAAGGACTTCTTTGTAGGTGCCTTCGGTTTTGTTCGATCCCGGAACAGACTTGTATGGATTGTGTGTCTGACATTACAAGTTGAGATATAAAGCCGATTTCTTTCAAATATATTTCTGTGGTGGCGGAGAATTTATTCTTTTAGCTTAACACCCTTCTCTGAGACGTACGAGCTCAGAGGTTATATAGTTGAGGTTATCAGCGATATATTCCCAATTTGGTAATGTGACATGCTGAGTGTTGCTGAAATGATCATTGTGTTGATTATTGTGATAGGATCATTTATTTGATCGTCTATCTTAGTATCATTGTGTTGATCATTTGCTGACCCAAAGCATGGCTTTTGTATAAAGTATGTTTTTGTGGACGTGACTTCGTCGAGCCTCACACCCCGGAAATGGTCAAAAACAGGAAAGATGCGGCAAGGTTATGAGGGATAGCACCCTTTAGGGTATGTACATTTCCTTCTGGATAGAGGTGGTATCATGGTATGGAGCCCAGATATTTAACCTATGTGGTTACTGCGAATTTATTACTTTGTGGTTGTTGGTTATCGGGATCCCGTGAGAAAGGTCGTTTACGATCGGGGAATGGCGTGCTCGTGTCAGTAGTTACCCGGTTAGGGGTAACCCGGCCTTGTGTTGGCAGAGTTCCGGTTTGGTTCTCGGGGATGTCTTTCCAGAGGCATTCTCATGTGGCAATGGGAAGTTCCTTGGCCTGACCATTTGTTGGAAATCCAATTCCCAATACGAAACTTGTACGGTATTAATTGTAGAACCTGCCATTCACTTATGGTGGTCACCACTGTTCGGATGGTAGCTATAGTAGGCATAGTTCGAAATGTCTATGTTGGCTAAGATTTATATTCTACTTTCGAAATGAATTTCTTCTACACTATGCACTAGTAATAATATCAAATGTTATTTTAAATGCGTATCAAGCATCTTTGACTATCATAAGGAGAAATCTCCTCCGATTCTGCGTTTGCATGTGTGTGTGTGCGGGAGGCCTTATGGTAGTCTCATTTTTAAAAGCATTGCGAATTGACTTTAAAAATATCCCTCTATTTTGATTTTAAAGTTAAATAAACTGTTTTGAGTTCTCACACCAGTCACATGACTGACTTGGAGTTTATTGTTTTCCTTCCTAAACTCTGGGTGCCCACCAATTTCCACACGGGCAGTCAAGAGTAAGGTTTATCAGGATATTCTGGACATTCTGGAATTGCTGGAGGCAAGCTGGATGGCATGGCGTATTACTAGTTTATATAGTATTTCTTTTTCCGCTGCATTGTCTGTTGTTGTTGATGTTGTACACTCTGATGATATGATGTAATGTAATGTATAAAATGTAATAACTGATAGTTCTTTGTTTAAAGATTATTCATTTATTATTATATGTTGTTCCGCTGCGAATTGTGAGATTCTGTTATTGTTCTGTTCTTTTCTATTCTATTTTTTTCCATTCTCTATTCTCTTTTTCTTCTATTTTAAAATGTTCTTGTTTTCTATTCTCTCTAATTTCTATTTTCTATTTCCTTCTTTCTCTATTTTCTATCTTCTTCTCTCTTCTTCTGTCTTTTTCTTTTCTTAAATTCTTTTTAAAAACCCTAACTATTCGGTTTTTCGGCAACGAAAAATCGCGTACGTTACAATTAGCCTCTCATATTTGTTATCAAAACAACAAATATAGCTTGCAACATGAAAGAAAAAGAAATGGAAAAGGAGAGCAAAGTAAACAAAAAAACTATTCTACTTGCATGAAAAATAAATCTACACTACTAACATGAAAGTAAATAAACAAAAGAAGCATGTAAAAGAAAGAGATCACTAATTAACATTGCATAGAAAAAATGAAAGTTACATGAAAAATAAAAATGGCTAAGTAGCCATGGAAAAGAGAAAGAGAACTTGTCTTTTATTTTGAGCCTAAACTAAACTAAAGAGAGACTAAGGGAGAAGGAGTGTTACATGAAATATAAGGGGTATATATACATGTGTTAAACCCTAAGTCATATTTTTGGGGAATGCCCAAAATACCCTTGAGAAAGTGTGGAGGCTAAGTAATCATTAGTTTCTAATAATCATCATTTAAGTGTACGTGAAGCCACTAATTCCATAAGCATGTGCATTTGACTCTAATATGCACATTAAGGTGGTGGGTAGGTAGGGTTCTCCATGTTCTTCACTTTGAATTAATTTCATCTTCATTCTTTTGTATATTCTTTGTGCATGCATATTCCTTTATGAAACCACATGTAATTGAGTTTAATTTCCTACAAAATAATATAGAAATTTTCAATTAAATTTTCTCAATTTAATATATGCAAAAAATGATCATTTTGCCCTTGGATGAAGATGAATATGTGACAATTTCAAATAATTTGAATTTTGGTTTAAACAGGTTAAAATACCCAATATGATCATTTATTCAATTTAAATAGATCAAATATGGAGGTAAAAATATGCACATTTATGTGCACATCAAATACCTCCACACTTATCTTTTTATTCGTCTTCGAATAAAGGAAACTAGGATAAATCAGTTTTCGTAGGGAGCACAAGTGCATTGAGCGCATGCAACAACTCGCTAAACCTCTAGTTGTCTCTAGTAGGACGAGTGTTGTCTCATGAGGGTTTTCAGTGGATACTACCCACAAAATCCAAATGTAGGATGAAAATATTTACAAAATGAAGATTTATTTACAAAGAGATGAATGCGAGTTTATGAAAATATTTATAAATGAAGGATTTATTTTTAAATTGACACGAACAAGTTAAATATAGGTTTTTGTTGTTATCTTGAAAATTTAAGTCATTTACTCATCAAAAATTCCAACAAAAGTTAAATTATCATAACAAATAGACTATAGTTTAACTTGTTGTTTCGGCTGATAACAAAGTGTAACCATGAAATGGATCCTTAGTTGATTATCAATGTGACGATCCAGAATTTTAAACATTTGAAATTGAAATATTTAATTGATTTTAAATATTTGAATGTTAGTTTAACTTGAATTTTAGATTTAACTATGAATTTGGCAATTAAATGATTTAATTCAATTGATTAATGATAGGTAAAAATTTGAATCTTCAGTTATAAGTTGATTAAAAATAATTTCAAGGCTTGAAAAATCTAGAATGATAATACTAAAGATAATAGAAGCTTTATAGTTGAATTTGAAACTATTTTGTTCAGTACTGAAATTTATATCGTTTAAATCAATATTTAAAAATAGTCTTCCGAGACACAGTCTCGGAATTCGACGAAACCAGTTCCATTGGATTCGTAATATTGTATTATTATTGGATTTCAATTTTCGTAATGTTTGGAGTGATTGGAAATTATATCGAAATTTAATTTAATAACTGGTTCAAAAAGCTATCTTCTCCATACGATCGAAATTGGACCCGAAACCTTTTCCATTGCGATCGGAATAGGTGTATAACATTATAAACGTCTGGCGGCACGCTTCGATTGGAGATCGAAATTGTGTGTTGCGAAATTGATACGAATGAAATTTGAATTTAAATTTAAAATATTATATATGTGTGTGTGTTTAACATTAAAATATTTCACAAGGTAATTTTCACACGTAGAGGAATTTCAGCACGTGTTCCCCTGCCATTTTAAAACACGTACAAGTGTTTTTCTCTTCATCTGCTAAAAAGAAAAAATTAGTTCGACTATCTGATTCAAAAGGAAATTGAACAGAAGAGGAAAAAAAAATATGGCCAAAAAAAATTGTTTCTCGTCTTCCTCATTTACCTCCCAGTTCGAAATCAATAGCCGAGCATAAGTTGAAATCGATTCATCCCCAACAATAAAAAATTGGCAGAAAGATATCGCACGAGCGTGGCAACGTGGAAATCGCGACCAGGCAAATCGTCGTCGGTCTAAATTTGATCAAGTTAACGTCTGGAGGGAAGGCTCGTCGCCTATAGGCTCGAGCGTAAGCGAGGGTTTCGTTGTGGCTAGGGTGCGAACATGATTTGGGCAAAGCGGTAACTTCATCGTGATGTCGAGCAAGGCGAGCGGCGACATCGGCATCGCAAATGGTGGTGGCAGCTTGCTAATTGGCGGCGCACACATGGAGGCTTGCACGAAGTCAGAAAAATCAAGGCCGGGGTCAATGCTGGGCTCGGTGAAAGGATTTGATGATCGTGATTTGGGTAGGGTTTTACTCGGCAGTAAGGCTAGGTCGTGGTTGCGATCGAGGTAGTAACCTGGGCTGTTTTTCTACGATAAGGTATTTATTTTTTGTTAGTTAAATATAATTTAAATTTATATATACAGATAACGTTTTAAATTTTAAACAGTAAAGTTAATTTTTGTTTTCACTTAAAATATATGTGCATGCGAATTTAAAAGAAAAAAATTGATACGTGCAGTGTATGCGGATTTCTGGTAATATATGTATATAAATTATCGGTAAGGAAAATATGAGTAATTTGGGTTAAAATAAATCATTAATTATGCGATTTGTTAAATAAGATTAATTATTTAATTGATTCAAATATTTATGAAATCTTATATAATTACTTACAAGGTCTAATACAATGAAGAGAACAGTTTGGAATGGAAATGGATTGTATGCATAGGCAAAAATGTGAGATCTTCTCACTCAATCGGATACCCGATTTAATTTAAATAGTTAATTTAATTTATTGGTTGTTTGCTTGGATGATGATTGTTACCAGCTGAGTTGAATTAGACCCTATGCGTCGCATAATAGCGGATGATGTTATATTAAACCCATATACCGCGATATTCCACCTCGAAGTGGAATTGGTATTATATATGTATTTGGAGTGATTGATTTCCCGCATTATATAGCGGATGAGACCATATGCGCCGCATCATAGCGGATGATATTATATAAATCTCATATATCACGATATTCCACCTCGAAGTGGATTGGTATTTAATTGTTGTACTAACAGTCTGTGGATGTAGGAAAACAGGTTGGAGGGATCCAATTGGCTTCCTCAAATATTTGAATTTGTTTCAATATTGTGTGTTGATTCTTTATAATCTGTGTGTGGTTATATTTGTGATTGAAATTGTTGAAGGCTACAATTTAGCCGAATATATTTTGGTATTGTAGGATACCAGAAATAAATAAAATTGGATTTTTGAAATTCAAGTTGAAAATTTATAATAAAAATTATTTTTGAGAATAGGATAAATTTAAAAGGAGGAATTTTAAAAGGATAAAATTTTAGTTTTGAATCCTATTGAATAAATTCCAAGATATGGAAAAAAGGGTTAATAAACGGATTTCGAGTAATATTACTCAAAAGTCTAAAGAATTTATTTAAAATACGGATTTTAAATAGTTTGGAAGCGATAAATAAATTTATTTTAAAAGGAAATAAATTTAGAACTAAAATTTGGAATTTAATTTGGTATTTGAAATAATTTCGGGAAATCAATTTGGGATTTGATTCGACGTCTGAAATAAATTTAGAAATCAATATGAAAATTTGATTAGTGTTGGAAATAAATCTTTGAAATCAGTTTGGAAAATTTATTTGATGTTTAAAAATAAATTTTTGGGAAATCGATTTGGAAAATTTGATGTGGTGTTGGAAAATAAATTTAGAAATCAATTTGGAATTCGATTTGGTATTGAAAGTGAATATTTGGAAATCTATTTGAAAAACGTATATCAATGGATATTTGGAAATTTAAATTCACAATGGGAATTTAAAAGGAAAAGGGAAATTTGTTTTAAAATAAACATTGGTTTATTTCTAAGGTGTGGAAAGAAATTACGGATTTGAAATGTAAATTGAAATAAATCAAGAAGGATATGTTAATTGGTTTTAATGGACCATTTTGAAATGGAAAGAGAATTCTTCCTAGGAAAGCTGAGTATATTTTCAAAGTAGCTTTTGAAGTATAAATTAAAAGTTCTAGAAATTGATTTGAAAGAATATTATTGGAGAAATTATTTTGGAAATTGTTTTTAGATTTTTAAAGCAAAGAATTATTTAGTTAATTTTAGAAATGATTATTTTAAAGATTTAATTGATATTTGATTTAGAAATTGGTTATCTAAATATTTACACCCTATCTACTAATTTTATTTTAAAATTAGTTTTGGACTTAAAGCTTATATGTGATATTAGCATAATATTTTCATAAAAAATAATTAATTAAGTGTTTAAAATAGTTTTATTTTAAATGTTTCCAAGTAATTTTGGATAAGTGATTTAAACTATTTTAAAGTATTCAGACTCGGCATATTTTCAGTGGAAATAAATATTTGGAAATTTGTTCCACGTAAGGAAAGTATTTGAAATTTGTTTTCAAAAAATTGAAATGTGAAATTATATTTGGTAAAGATGTTTTGAAAATAAATATTTGGGGAAAAATTATTCAAATCTGGTGATAGTTGTGAATATGGATTGATAGTTAAATAACCGACTATCAATATTGGCCTTTAAATGGCATTTGAATTTCGATGCGACCGGAGGTCGGATTCAAATGGATATTCGAAAACCACATCGAACCTTTGTGATTGTAATACATCTTTTGTTTTAAAAAAATCAAAGTGGAAATTGTTGTGATTTGTTTGAAATCTGAATATAACACTTATTTTTAAAATAAGCGCTCGTTATTCGGATTAGCTTGGAGAGGACCTTGTGTCATAAAACCCATTCTGAATAATGATACGACGAAATGAGATTGCATTTGAAGATGGTGTTGAAGACCGGGTATTTTCGAAAGCGAAAGGATTACCTGTCGAATGTCTCTGCACCGAGTTGCTTCGGTATAGAGATTTTATCACCCTTTGTAATGGGAATTTCGGGCGTAATTAGTGAATACCCGGATTGCAAGGGCTTCTTTGAAGTGCCTTCGGTTCCGTTCGATTCCGGAAGGGACTTGTATGGTTGTGTGCCCGACGTTACACTTTGAGATGTAAAGTTGGTTTCTATCAAATACATTTCTGTTAGTGACGGAGAATTTATTCTCTTAGCTTAACACCCTTCTCTGAGACGTACGAGCTCAGAGGTTATGTAGTTGATGGTTACTAGTGATACATTGCCAATTTGGTAATGTGGCATACGAAGTGCTGCTGATCATTTGTTGATCGAAGCATGGATTTGTGAAAAGCGTAGCTTTGTGGACGAGACTTCATCGGACCTCACAACCCGGAAATAGTCGAAACAGGAAGGATGCAGCAAGGCTATTTGGTGGTAGCGCCCCTTGAGGGTATGTCGTTTCCTTCTGGAAAGTGGTGGTATCATGGTATGGATCCCAGATATTTAACCTATGTGAATGTTGCAAATTTATTACTTTTTGGTTGTTGGTGTTGAGGATCCTCAGATAAAGGTCGGTTACGACCGAGGGATGGCATACTCGTGTCAGTAGTTACCTAGTTACAGAGGTAACCCGACCTTGTGTTGGCATAGATCCCGTTAGGTTCTCGGAACGTCCCTCCAGAGGCTTACCGTTGTGGCAATAGGAAGTTCCTTAGCCTGACCACTTGTTGGAAATCCAATCACCAATATGCGCCCTTTACGATTGCAATTGTATAACTTGCCATTCTTAAATGGCAGCTATAGCAGGCATAATATAATGGTACATATGCTGGCTAAGATTAATATTATACTTTCGAAAGGTTTTCTGCATTATGCACTAATAATAATAATATTAAAAAGAATTTTGCGTATCAAGCATATTTGACTATCATAAGGAGAAATCTCCCCCAAGTGTGTGATTGCATTGTGTGTGTGCCAGGAGTCCAAATGGTAGTTTCATTTTCCAAAAGCATAGCGAATTTATTGTTATTTTCTTTGTGAAAATAACTGTTTTTAAGATCTCACACCAGTCCCATGACTGACTTGGAGTTTATTGTTCCCTTTCTAAACTCTGGGTGCCCATAATTTTCCACACGGGCAGCCTAGAGTCAGGTTATCAGTTATTCGGAAGCAAAGTCAGAAAAGATGCTATGGAGATCTGGAGTTCAAGCTGGATGGCAAGACGTACCACTTATACTATGTAATGTCCGTAGCGTTTGGGTTAGTGCAAGTCAAAATTTCTATGTAAGCAAGTTAAAATAACGGCCAGTGTTGTATTGTGTCGTTGTAAACTCTGATGATGTATTGTATTAACTAATATACTGTTTTTGTTTTAAAGATATTTATTTATTTATTATATGTTGTTCCACAGCGAAATGTGAGATTCTGTTTATTGTTTCTGTTTCTTCTTCTATCTTCTTATTTAACCCTAATGGTTCGGTTTTCCGGCATTCGATTGTGGGGCGTTCGATTCAGTGGACGTATTAATGTCGACTTTCGAAAGTCAAAAAATTAGGTCGTGATAATCAAAGTTTATCAAAGTGGTATATTCATTTCTTTTCAATAACAAGTCAAATCAAATAAGTTAAGAATAGTGCTAAGATTTCAATTTCTTATTCTCTCCGTTTTGTTTTTTGAAAATTTTATAACAATATTTACATATGTCTAACTCAGGTAAACTGAGGCTAGATATACCGATCATGCACTGCCTTATGGGCTTACATGAGAAAGGTACAGAGCATGGCGAGTGTACACACATTAGTGTGTACACCTATTGACTATAGGCGTTATTAAAAAGAATTTTTATATATACACCTAGCTCAGAAAAAAAGAGGCCAGATATACCGATCATGCACTGCCTTTCGCGCCTACATGAGAAAGGCGCAGAGCATGGCGAGTGCATACACAAGTGTGTACACCTGTCGACCGTAGGTGTTAATAGAAAATATTTACATATATATAAATGTTTTGTTTTTTTATATGATTTTTTTTCAATTTTTTTTAGAAATAGAGAGTTTTGCAAAATCATCTTAGCACCACTTAACTTAGAAGGAAAAAAAATGTTATATCATTTACTTAAAACCAATCACTTTTAAAAAAAATGATTTTCAATTAGGATATATTCATAATTATCACGTATGAACCTTCCTATATACTAGTTATACTATTGTTATTTGTAATCAAACTTCATTTTTATTTTTGTTAAGACAAATAAATTTTCAAAAATTTCAATTTAATAAACCAAAACCATATATTTATCCTATAGCGTGTCTTTAAAATTAAATCAAAATGCCTAAACTTTTTTTTTTGTATTTTAGAATTTTGATATTTTTTTTGAGTTTTGGAAGAAAAAAAATCAAAAATCAAAAAGAATATGAGTCCCCCCAGCCCCCACACTTGATTTTGACTGTGTCCTCACAGCCAACCCAAGTGGAAGGAGAAAAATAAAAGTATAACCTTTATTTAAATGAAAATGAAAAGATGATTATTTACATGACATCAAAAATATGCCGTTAAAGAGTAAGTGAATTGGTCTTCCAAAAACCGATTCATTTGTCTCATCAAGTACGCGAGACACAGTTTAAGCACAGAATCGTAAAAGATTTTGAAATCGAATGTGGATTTGGAAAAACGAATGTCGTATCATTAAAAATCGTATAAGTTGTTTTATTTTCGACGATTTTTGGGGTAGATATAACAATTGCTTGAAATTTATTTTCACCAAATTCAAATTTATCATCGATTTCAAAATTGAAATGGAGATTCAAATCGTCCCCTTCAAAATTTAGCAACTCATTTTCAAAATGAAATCCAACTCAATTACCAAATTTTCAACTTCGTTAAGATTTTCGTTTTCAATTTCAAAGTTGTTATTTGAAAATCGTCGATTTGGGTAAAAGATGGATTATCACTCGACTCATCACACGTTGGGATTTGATTTTGTTTTTCACGTTGTTTCATATATGTTTCAAACAACAAATTCGTGTGATCATCATAAATTTTGTTCATTTTCTCAACACAATCCAATTTATAGTTATTAACTTGAGAATTATCGATTTGGATTTGTTGAGAACAAAAAATTTCAGTCGTACCAAAGTCGAGATTATTCCTATTGCCAAAATTATTTGAAAAGTGGATCACATTTTTGTTTTAATTTTGAAATTCATTTTGAAATTCGAAATTGAATGGGCATGGGTTATACTCGAGATCCTTTGAATTCTGAAGTGAATTCAACTCTTGATTATTTTGAAAATTTTGATTTGAATTATCATACAAATATGAACTACACAAATCATTTATCATTTGATTTTGTTGTGTAGAGATTTCAAGTAAATACAAAATGTTATTTTCAAGATTTGAAGGTTGGTCATTGTTTTGAAAACTTTGTTGTTCAAAATTTGAATCATTTAAACAAAGTTGTTGTTGAAATATCTATAAAAATTTAAAGTGAAATTATATGGATTATATTGATTTTCACAACTATCGTAAAATTCATGTGAATATGAAAATTCGGACATTTTCAAAAATGTTTTTTTTGTTTTTTTATATATAAAGGAAAAATATTTACAAATAAAATTTATTTTACAAAAAGGTAAATTGATTTTTGTTTTTTTTCAAGTTTTTTTCTTTGTTTTTGAAAAGGCTTTATAATTTATTTATTTTTGATTTTGGTTTTTCTAATTTTTATTGGAAATTTCAAACAAAAAGGATTTAAAATTTCAAAGGAAAAGGAAAAATAATATTTACAATTTTTTAAGTTTTGGACTTTGAATTTTTTGTTTTTAAATATGCATGAACTAATGCAACTAAATGAATGCAGGGGTTAATTGCAAATGGTTTATCCTAAGTTAACCACAAATTGTATACTCACACATTGTCTTAGATAAACAAGATATTTCTCAGCTAGGTAGCAGACATGAATTATCGGTGCACCACGAATCACCGTAGCAAAGCAGACGAAAGTTTAAGTACCTTCAGAGAAACAATTCAGTATAATATTTACGAATCACCGTAATATTTTATTGCTCTGCCGTATCCTAAACACCAAGAAATTAAACCGTTCAAAGAAGACAACTTGTCAATATACAATTAAGCGTTATTGATTTCTAGCTGTTATTATTAATCAAAATTCTATGATGAAATGCAAAGCAGAAATTAAACGTGTATTAACAATGAAACTAAAATGAAGTTTGTTTTTATTTTTGGATTTGGAATTTTTTTTAATATATAAATGCAAATGCAAGCAACCAACGATGCAACTCAAATAAAAATAAAGGAAAAGGGCACGATACCAGAGCGTGTAGATTATTAGCAATTTATTTTTAAGCGGCAATATTTTTTTTAAACAAGCAGGCTAGCAATTATTTTTAAGCAAGCTAAGGAAAGCGATTCCTTCTTTTCCTTGCAATTTTCTGCTTTGGCAACCTGAAAATAGAAACAAGATATATATACAAATTTTTTTTTTGTAAGAAATGAATTTGCAAAACAAAATGAAAACAGCCCTAAAATAAACCCACTGCCCAAGGCTAACCAAAATTCTCAAAAGAAAAAAAAAACAAAAAAAAACAAAAAATTAGCCCGGCCCAACAAATAAACTCACACACCGCTCCTTGTACCAAATCCACTCAAAACCGAACTATACACGTACAACAAAGTTCACGCAGAATTAAACACAGCTTATGTCCCCTATAATTGAAATTCTCAAATCAAATTCCTTAAGCTCTATCGTCGATGGTTACTGGAGATAACCGTGGTTGCGGTTGAAGATACGATCATTGAGAAATTGGGGATTTAGTAACGGTTCGAATCGTTCGATGTGTATTTGAAGTTGCTGGTGGTATTGGATTTCAGTGGTGGTCGGAATTGATTATGATCATGTGGGGATCAGTGACTGATGGTTGTGCAATAGATGGATGGTTGTGCTATAATAGGTAGGTGCGATTGGAGGTAGCGATTTGCAGGTTGCGGTGGAAGTTGAAGTCGAATTGTCTGGAGTTTGGATTTTGAGGAGGCTCACGAGTTAGTTTGGTGAATTGGGTGGCCGAGGAGAGGGTTTGCGGTCAGGTTTCTTTGTTGAAGTCGCGGTGTGATTGGTCAGAGGGGAATTGGTGATTGCAGGCGATGCTTTTGCAGGAAGGTATGGTGATGTTTTGTTGTTGGTGGTAGGCGATGGTGATTGGAGAAGTTGTGAAACTACAGTGGTAGGCAGATGGTAATGGCTTGTAGTTAGGTAAGTGATTGGTGATGGTTGCAAGTTGTATTGGAGGATGATGGCTGGTGATATGTGATGATGTATGTGTGAGGCACTAGTGATGTATGTATGAGTTGAAGTGCTATTACAGATGGAAGAGGGAGATGGTCTTGTCTTGTGTTGTGGTTTGAAGGATGTTTGCAACAGTTTGGTGATGTTGAGCTGGGGACAAAGTGTATATGTGGGTGGTTGTGGAGATGGTGGTTCTGGTTGTGGAGTTGTGGAGTTATGTATGGTAATAGCAGTTGTGGGGATTGACACGGCTGTTGTAATGATGAAGGGTGTATGTGAAGTGATATGGTATGGGATGATAGTTGCTGTGGAAAGCAATGGTGTTAGTATGTACTGGTTTGTGTGTTTGGGTAGGCTGTTGTTTAGTTCATTTCTTGGTTTGTATGTGGTATTGGTGAACTGAAATGAGGATGGTGACTGATGCAGAACTGTTGTAGGGGATGGATCTAGTGGGTACTGCTCTATGTTAGCAGTGTTTATGTAGATGGCGGCTGATGTATTTTTGGAATAGGTGAAGTTGGATGATATTTTGGTTAGTAGTGGTTTTGCTGGTTGTTGTGAAATTTTGCAGGCAGGGGTAGATGACAGGAAACTGTGGTGCTGGAGATTGTATGCCGTGGGTAAGTAATGTGGCGGTGATGGTGGTTGTTGCAATGTTGGCAATGGTGAGAATGTATAGCCTGTTATGATGTTAGAAGTGGTAGATGAATTGGTCGGGGAAGATAGAAGTGTTAAAGTGTTGCAAGGTTGTAGGCAGTTGAGAAATATTAGTGAATTTCTGGCAACGGTATATGAATTGCAGAGAAATGGGTGGGTAAAATGGCAGAAATGTTGTGTGTACAGAATTGGTGATTTTGATTGGGGTGTTTGAGGAGGTTAACAGGGATGACAAGGGGGAAGTAAGAAAGAACATAGAGAGTGAGGCAGAGAGCAGTAGATGGTGCAACAGATTGGAGAAGTTGATGAAAATGATAAAAATAAAAGTAAATGTATGTGAAAATGAAAAGTGTACAATGTAAAATGTAAATGGCAGTGATTTTTTTTAAAAAAAAAAAAACTGTGTAAATTGTTGGTTGTTTTAATAATAGAAGTGCAATGCAAATGCAAAAGAAAACAAGAAAAAGAAGCACACAACAAATGAAAACACAACAAATACATCAATTTTTTTTTAAATGTAAACAAACACAAAATAAAAACACACAATGAAATCAAAAGAAAATAATTCGAAAAATAGAAAATAAAATCAAAACAATTCTCCGGCAACGGCGCCGAAAACTTGGTCGTGTCGACTAAAGTCTATGAACTAGAAAATAGCCCAACGAATTTTGAAATAAAAATAGAAATAACCGTAAGCGCGTGGCGTACTATTGAAGTATGTAGCGAGTACGGGTCGATCCGTAGGAAATTGTTGATTTTAAAATATTCTATTCAATCAAATTAACCAAAGTTGAAAAGTGTGACGCTAAAATTGTAGAAAAATGACAAAAAGAAAGTGATAAAAATAGAGAATTAAATGATAATTTAGAGATAATTCCCCTTTCTAGATCATATAGTTCAACGAATTATAAAATTATGATCTTTTTTTGTCATAAGTGAATTTAAATGATGTGTTTATCATAAGTATGGTTCCTTTGTGCTATTAATTAGCTCAACATAAGCCATTAAACTATAACATGACCTTTAAACCACTTACCAACTCTCATGAAAATGACAACAAAGTTGAAAATGAAATCTATTTTAAGTATGGCCTATTAACTATTAATTAGAAACATAGACCATCAAATTTGAATTTCAAATCACTTTCTTATGCCATAATCATATTTTGATGAAGAGGCATTTGTGTTAGTGATTGTTTAAGTATAGCCTAGTTGGTGTCAACAATATAGACTATTAAATTCAAAACAAAAAACAACAAATTAAACCACTTTAAGTATTGTCATTAAACGCAAAAAAGAGCTATAATTATCAATATGTTGAAGTTACATAATCAGAGGTTTCATTACCCCTAAATTGAAGGGATTAGTCTCTCATATTTATTATCAAAACAACAAATATAGCTTGAAACGTGAAAGAAAAATAAAAGAAAAAGAGAGCAAAGTAAAGAAAAAACTATTCTACTTGCATAAAAAATAAATCTGCACTACTAATATGAAAGTAAATAAACAAAAGAAGCATGTAAAAGAAAGAGAGCACCAATTAACATTGCATAGAAAAAATGAAAGTTACATGAAAAATAAAAATGACTAAGTAGCCATGGAAAAGAGAAAGAGAACTTGTCTTTTATTTTGAGCCTAAACTAAACTAAAGAGAGACTAATGGAGAAGGAGGGTTACATGAAACATAAGAGGTATATATACATGTGTTAAACCCTAATTCATATTTTTAGGGGATGTCCAAAATACCCTTGAGAAAGTGTGGAGGCCAAGTAATCATTACTTCTACTAATCATCATTTACGTGTAGATAAAGCCATTAATTACATAAGCATGCGCATTAGCCTCTAATTTTCACATTAAGGTGGTGGGTAGGTAGGGTCCTCCATGTTCTTCACTTTGAATTATTTCCATCTTCATTCTTTTGTATCTTCTTTGTGCATGCATATTCCTTCATGAAACCATTTGTAATTGAGCTTAATTTCGTACAAAATAATACAGAAATTTCCAGTTAAATTTTCTCAATTTAATATATGCACAAAAATGACTATTTTGCCCTTGGATGAAGATGAATATGTGACAATTTCAAATAATTTGAATTTTGGTTTAAACAAGTTAAAATATCCAATATGATCATTTATTCAATTTAAATGGATTAAATATGCACACTTACGTGCACATCATATGTCTGGTGCACTGCATATATGTATACATGTGTATTCACGCATGTATATATGTGCGTCGTGTGTTTTGTGTACTTATGCACTTGATTCCCTTGATGTCCCATTGCTGTTGCATTTGCTTCTTGACTGGCTTGAGTTTACTGTAATATAATTTCTTATTGCATATCACTTTGCACTGTTTGGGTTGGAGTCTCTTATCACGTGATCTGGTTTATTTATCTTGCTCATCCATGCTTGAAATATGACTGAAAGGACTAGAGTTTTGTTCCATCATGGAGTTTTGGTTTGTATGTTTGAAGTCTGATTGAATGCATTGTGATCTACATCTTGTTCTGCTCCACTTCAGTTTGAAACTGTGATTGTTTTGCATCCATGTATGTGTGTTTGGTTTCATGTCTTCATTGATCTGGGTTGTTGTATATTATATTGGTTGACACTCATGTCTGGTCTTCATTTGCTTTGAGCTCAATTGTACTGATTTGCTGGCCTCTTTTTTGTTGCCTCCTCACTTTCATATGTTTGTCACTTTGAATTGTGCACTTGGTTGCACTGTCCACTTTATTGCATGTGTTTGGTGCACATGAGTCAAGTTTGTTGAACTGAGTCTAGGTTGCATTGTCATGTGATCTTGTAGTCTAGGCTGCTGCTTTGTACTTGGGGTCTAGTCTTCTTGTTCGTGTAGTCATATGAATGTGGTCAAAATTGATTATTATATGTCTGCACTTGTTCCACTTGGAATCTTCACTTGGATCTGTCTGCATTACTAGTTCTGGTTGTATAGACTTATATGTTGGTTCTACTTGAGTCATTATGTTTCTCGAGTGCTTGTGAAGTCTGGTTGTAGTGATGGTTTCATTTAGGCTTCTTTATGTCTAGTTGGGTCTGGAGTGAACTCTGTTTGGTTGGGCCTATATCGGTTCGAGTTCAACTGTGCAATTTGGTTTATGTGACTTGGTTGCACGAGTCTGGCCATTGTATTGAACTTTTGTTCATGTTGGCTGACCATTGAAACTCGTACTTGTCCATTCTATTTTTGTTTTTTTTTGCACCTGAGTTGAATCCAACTTATGCTTGGGTTTGACCTTGTGGTCACTTGTCCCAGCGATTTTAACAAGCAAGTGTATATCGGTGTGCACGGCCTTGTGACATGTACAGTGTTACACTGTGCATGTTACAAGATGTCCGCGTAAGATGAGTTTAAAAGAAAAATGATGACGAACAACCCAAATAACTGAGGCAAATGATATTTTCAAACACACTCTTCATTGTACACTGTTAAAGAATTTCTTCTTCAATTTTTCTACGTCGTTGTTTGTTTTACAGATAATTCAGATGTAGGATACAAGCTGGAGCAGAGTTAAAGATTAAATATGAGTGAGAGTGAATACGTAGTGAGGTGAACATTGTCAATTGAAAATTGTGTTATAAATGTAATGAGAGATCAAAATTGTACTATTTGAATTTGTAACAAAATATTTTTGTTTGGGTAAAATATTTGTTTAAATATGAATTCTATGTTATTTATTTTATTCACAAATATTTATTTAATTATGCGGAATAAATAAAATGGTGCAATAACAAATACATTTAAACGAATATATATATATATATATATATATATATATATATGTTTATTATTATCAAACAAAAATCATATACTAGCATATCCTATAATCTCCATCTTTTGATGATAACAAACACATATTAAGATTTTGACTCTATTAAATATATTTAGTCTTGATGAATTCCACTTGATCCCCCTACTGGAATGCTCCCCCCGCAACAAAGCCCCCCTTTCATTTATGCATGAAAATAAATAAAAAATATGCAAATGAACCTAGATGGGAATATGCAAATAAAAAAATAAGACTTGACCTATTATCTAATGTCTTAACTTCTTTCTCCTCTTTTTGTTATCAGCAAGAGAGTAATAGTGTTAGAAAATAGAGATAAAGTGATAGACATTAATACAACATTAATACCTAATCGAGTATAAATATTAAATTTCAATAAAAAATAAAAAAATCATAAATACTCTGTTAGGCGCATATTCCACTTTAGAGTGATAAGGGTGATGTCAATACACAAAATCATATAGTTGTATCTATTTGTGGTATATATATTACAGGAAATATATTATCTACTAACCATGCGTAACCGTTTGGACTTTTAAATGAGATTAGCAGTATTCTTTAAATTTAAAAAAATGAATTTCTAGCATCTTCTAACCATGCATAACCATAAGGACTTTTAAATTTGATTAGAATCAACTTGTTTATTTTATTTCAATTTTGACATGTGTTCCATACATGCATAACTGTGATGACTTTTAAATGAGCATGAAAGCACATAATCAAACATTCCAACTAATTCACCATTACGTAACTGTGAGGACTTTTAAACAAGAGTGAATACTATGGATATTTTTATTGCTATTTAAATTAAAAAATAAATAATTTCCCGTTTAAAATACCACATTTTGACATATTATATTGAATTTTGATGAGTGATGGTCGTTAGAAATATGATACAAATAGAGACGGTCATAAAAAATTTACCAACCATAGTTATTACAAATTTTGTTTAAATTTTTAGAGAAATTTACAAAATATACTGTCTCAAGTCATAATATATGATTAATATCAACACTCATCACTTTTTCAGTCACTATTTTATCTTTTCGATAATCAGTAGGGAGTCACATTAGTTAATGTAGTCATTTAAGATCAAATCTAAAAATATAAAATCAAATTTCTAAAATGCCTAATTTGAAACGAAGTCAACAAAAAGTATTTTCTGGAAGGGGCTTTGGAAAAAAAGTATGCCAATTGAAAATCAGTTGAAATGAAATTTATGTAGATATTTTCTTTAAAGCGTGACGCAGCTAACAAATATCTCAACATAAAACACGTTTCACTAGTACGTTTTCTATCAATTAGACAACCAACATAATCTGCTTTTGAAAAACCCCTTTAACTCAAAGTTATCAGATAAAGACCAAACCATGAGATGTGCAACAAATACCTTATAAACCTTTTACAGCTTTTAAAATGTGATTCCTTTGGATTTTATTGAAACCATGCACACAAGTAAGCAGAGAACATAATGTCTAGAAGCAGTAGGATGAAGAAAATGATCAATCATACCTCGATATTTCTTTTGATCAACTACCTTACCTTTTTCACCCTTGTCAAATTTAATTGTGGTGCTCAAATTTTATTAGTTGATCACTGGCTAATTGAAATCTGATTATGGCACATATTTTCAACATATAATACATCATTTGACCCATTTTGACTCTGCCACCATTGTACTTCTCTAGGTTAAGGAACTTTGATTTGTTGCCCGTCGTGTGCTTGGAACAACCAGAATCCAGGTACCACTCTTGTTGTTTCTTAGCCTACCACCACACCTACATGAGGAATGATTTTTGTGATCTATTTGTTTTTATAAGTCCATGATTGTTAGTGATAGAAAATTTTGAAAAATAATTTTGTGTAAACTAAAACAGTCTATATTTGTTCCTTTTGGCTCCCAGATTTATTTGATTTTAAGGGATTTAACATTTGTGCCTTTAGGAACCTAAATTGGTATGGTTTTAGTGTATTTGGGTCTAAGCCAGCAATTATTTTGATTGTGTCCAATTTTTCTACAAATCGTGCACTTGGAGTTAACATGATTACTTTCACTTCTAACTCTTTCAAATTGAATATACCCAAGTCCTTATCTAACAATATTAACAGCTTTCCCTAACAGTACATTTAGTGATTTTTCTCCTTTGGAGAATTTTCCTAAAGTTGTAGACAATTGTTGGACTTGTATTTTTAGCGATTCATTTTCATTCAATAGAAAGAAGAACCTTTTAATAGAATTTTCTCTCTTAGTGTTTTCACTTTCTTTCAAAATCAGAATTTCATTTCAAGCGATTTAATTTTAATTTCTGATTTTTAATTTCTTCTTCAAATGATGGACACTTATCACACTTAAGGCTCTTATTTAGATAGTTTTTAACCAATTGATCAAGCCGCTTAGTTAGTTCTATCAAACTATCTCTTTGTGATTCAATTTTGGCGTACTTCTCCCCAAGTCATTCAAAACAGCCATTTACTTCGTAAAAATATACAAGTGATTCAAAGTGGGTAAGTTTTGATACCTTGCTTGGCTCGTCATCATCACTGTCACTAGAATCTCCTTGAAGACACAGATTTTCTTTTTCACTTTCACTACGAGTGCTTTCATTATCATTTTCATCACTTTTATTCTAGGTTGCTACAAAGCTTCTCCTCTTCGGTTTCTTTCCTTTGCCCAGTCGATTCTGAGGGTAATTTGGCTTGATATGACCGGGTTTATTGCAGTTATGACAAATGATATCCTGGTCTCCTGAGTCATCTAGAACTTTGACTATTCTGCTCTTTAGTCGTTGATTTTGGGCTGAATTTCCATACTTGCGATTTCACCTCTTGAATTTCTTTACTATCGGTGCCAGTTCAACTGCTCCATCATCATCATCTTCTTCACTTTTCGTTGTTCCTTTGGGGACTGTTGATTTCTTTCGCATACCACCTCCTTCACATTCTATCTTGAATTTGATTTCTAGCTCATAAGTGGTGAGATTTTCAATGAGTTCTTCAACTTTAATTTGTTTCAGATCCTTAGATTCTTGAATGGCAGTCATTTTTGTTTCAAAATTTCATGGAAGAATTCTGAGAATTTTTTGAACTATTTCCAGTTCTGTGTATGGTTTTCTGATAGCTTTTGATTTATATACGAGATTAGAAAGTCGTGCACACATTTCTTTGACACTTTCATACCTTTCCATTGTGAAGTTCTCGTACTGGCTACAAAGCATGAGAATGCAAGATTCTTTGACTTGGGAGGTTCCTTCATGAGTTACTTCAAGCATGTGCCAAATTTCCCATGCAGTTAGACAATGGAGTCAAGATTAAATTCAATTTGATCTAATGAGAAAATAATAGAATTCATAGCCTTAGCAAATCGCAATTTATTTCCTATTGATTGGTTCGTGTTTTTCATATATGAGGTCAATAAATTTTGCAAATTGTTGTTTGATTGAAGGCTTTAAGTAGTTGCTTTAGCTAATGTTTCAAGAGTTTTCTCAAGCAAAGTTAAACGTTTATCGTCTTGGGAAGGATGAGCATAATTTGGTTGAAAAATTGATTATTGCAGATGATTATGAGAGGGACCCGCAAAGTTTGGTTGAAAATTGTTAGGCTGAAAGGGAGCATTCGAAGCATTATTCGAGAATGCTTGAAAATTGGAACGAATCGTATTCATGTTGGAATTGTTTTGGTTCCATGCAAAATTCGGATGATTTCTCCAACCAGGGTTGTACCTTGGAGAAAACGGGTCGTTTTTGGCTTTACTGAAAGCATTGATTTGTTCGACAAAATTAGGACACTGATCGACTATATGATTAGGATCGTTGCATTTATAACACATCAGTTGGAAAGCTTGATTCATTTGATTTGATGAGAAAACGTTATCAAATTTTTTAATCATTGTGTCGATCTTAGCTTCCAAAGCAAAAGAAGATCCTATCGAGTATGCACTCGATCGTGAGTAAATTGATTTTTCATTTGAACGTTCCTATTGAGTCGACTTTTCAGTGAGGTTTTCAAGAAATTGCCAAGCATCGTCGTGATGTTGGGTAAGAAAATTGCCTTGGCACATTGATTTGAGCATGGTTGTTAGCTATTTTCGAGTCCATCGTGTAAGATTCGGCAAATAGTCCATTTTTCAAAGTTATGGTTTGAACATTTTATCAAAATCTCTTTGAATCTTTCAAAATATTTTCCAAATGGTTCTCCCTTGAATTGATGAAATTTACAATTTCATTTTGGATTCTACTCGTTTTTTCCAAGGGTAGAACTTTTTAAGAAAGCTTTTACGAATTCTTCCCAAGTTTTAATCGAGTTCGATGGTAAGCCATTTTTCAGTGTAATCTATAAGAGTGAATGAGATTAATCGAAGTTTGATTCCGTCATTGAAAAGTTGTTCGAGTTTTATGGTTGCACAAACTTGTTCAAATTTAGTCAAAAAGATGTATGGGTCATCGTGTTCGAAATTGCCAAATTTCGGAAGCGTGGCAATATGATTTGAGTGAATTTCGAAATGGTTACCAGTAGGGGCGGGTAACGTGATGCAAGATGGAATAGAAACTCTATCGGGAAAGATTCTATCCATAAGAGTTCGAGGGGCGTTCTCGTTCTCCATTTCGGGAGGATCGTCCATTCAAGTTAAACGATTAGTTGTTGAGTCGCGAGTCCAACGATTTGTTGTTGTGTCACAAGTCCAAGTAATCATGCACAAGTGAAAGTCGAGGAGAGAAAGATGTTAGAATCGAGTTTAGAAAATGAAAGAAGACTTGAAAAACGAAGTGAAAAATTGTTTTTGTTTTTTGTTTTTTTTAAGGAAGAAAACTATTTAACAAGTGAAATTTATTTTCAAAAGAGAAGTTTGATTTTTGTTTTGTATTTGGCTTTACAAATATATATATATATATATATATATATATATATATATTATCTTTTGTAATTTAATTTTTTTTTGAATTTCAAATATTTACCAAAAGGATTTTTTAGAAAATGGAAACTTGATTTTTGTTTTTGAATTTTCAATTTTTTTTATTAAAAGATTTTATATTTTTTATGGATTTTTCTTTTTGATTGAAAATTTTCAAAGGAATGGAAAGGGATTTTTTTTAATTTTTGGGATTGAAAACTAAGTTAAGTAAAATTTACAATTTTTTATTTTTTTTGATTTTTTATTGTTTTTTAAATTTTAAATATGCATGAACTAATGCAATTAAATAAATGAAAAAGACTTAATTACAATTTTCTGTCCTTAGTAGCTCCTAACCCGAAATTGTATAATCACACTTGGTCTTAAATCAACAAAAATATTTCTCAGCCAGGTAACAACCAGGAGTTATCGGTGCACCACGAATCACCGTAGTAATGCAACCGATGGTTCAAGTACCTTCAAAGGAACAACCAATGTAATATTCACGAATCACCGTGATTTTTATAACAGGTTATCACTCTGCCATAACCTAGACACCAAGAAATAAAATTGTTCATAGAAAACAATTGTGAAGATACAATTAAGTCCTAGATGATCCCACGACACCTTTGAGTCCAACGTCAAACCGTTATTATTAGTAAAATTCTAAAATGAAATGCGTTTGTGGGCTAAGGAAAGGGTGATGAAATCCTTCACCTTATGTGAATTGGGGTATTGCCCTTAGAAAATATAAATAAGATGAGATGAATGCCAAGCAAAAATTAAACGTGAATTTACAATGCAACAAAAATGAAGTTTGTTTTTGTTTTTGGATTTTGAAATTTTTTTATATGAATGCAAATGCAAGTAACCAACGATGCAGTTCAAAATAAAACTAGGGATGAAAGCACAATACCAAAACGTATAGAATTATTAGCACTTTTTTAGCAGCGATTTCTTTTAAGTAAGCAAGTAATTTATTTTAGCAAGCACTTGTTCTCCTTGCAATTTTCTGCTTTGGCGACCTGAAATTAAAAAAAATGGAGAATAAAAACAACTAAAATCAAATGAAACAAAACAAGACAAATGAAACAAATGAAACCCCTTACTTAAATGAATAAGATTATTCAAAAACTCAAGCAATTCAAAAGCAAAGGAATTTTTTTTCTTTTTAAAAAAAAATATAAAACTAAACAAATCAAAACTAGGGAATTTTTTTTAAAAGGATAATTAAAGTAAATAATTAGTCAGAAGGACACGCGCATAAATTTTTTACTGTAAGGACAAAGCCTAAAGCCCAGATACAATTTCAAACATAACAAAGTATTGCATTCATCTTCCTCGTCCTTCCTTTCATTCAGAATTTGACAAAAGTTTTGCTCGAAAGAAAAAATGGCACCGCAAACCAGAAACAAATCTACATCTCCAACAGAACCTCAAAAATCGACAGTCGATGAACAACGAGCACAAAAATCGACAGTCGATGAAACCCTAACTACGTCAGAAGTAAAGAAACAAAGTGAAAATCAAAATGTCGAATCACTTCCAACAACAGATATTCAAGAAGAAAATGCAATGATAGAAGAGGAAAACCTACCTGTAGTGCAAACGATACCGACAACAATAAAGGGAAAAAGAAACAAGTTAAAACTTCAAAAACCTACATCAATAGAAGAGGAAAAGAAAAATAGAGAAAAAAGAATAAAGATAAGACATGAAAAAAATACAGCAATTGAAAACAGACCAGAAATAAGTGAAAGTATACCAGAAAAGATAATTGATACTACAAAATAAAATATAAGATAGTTAGTATAGTTTTGTTCTAGTAACATTGAATTTTTGTGCATAGAACAAAAAAGAGAACATGCAGCAACAAATATCTGCAGAGAAAGCAGTTGAAGAAAATATGCAAAAAAGAAAACAAAGAACAAAAGGAAGAAATGAAAAAATGATTCAGAACAAAATACAAACAGAAATTGAGGTAACTGAAATTGCAAAAGTAAAAAACTAATACTAATAATTTCATACTGTTAAATGTATTCTAATATTATTAAAAATGTTAAACAGGAAAAATCTCAGAAAAAAGAAGGGAAAAAAGCTGCAGATGAAGAATCAGACAACTCAATTCGGTAAAATAAGAAACATAATAACTTTATAGCATGATAAATATTGCAAAAATAATACCTGTAAATCATTTGGTAAAAGAAAAGGCTAAAAATTACAACAAACTAGTACCTAATTACAAGAAATAATAGTCGTTATCATTTAGCGTAAATTGTTTGATAAAATAATAATTAGTATCATTTAGTTGAAATCTGATATGTACAAAAAACCGATACCTATTTACAAAAAATCTGATACCTACTTATAAAAAAATGATACCTACTTGAAAAAAATGATACCTGGTTACAGAAAACTGATACCTACTTAATATAAACTGATACTTATTTACTTAGCATAAACTGATACCTACTTAGTATAAATTGATACCTTGTTACATAAGTATTTCGGCCATAATTTTTTTAAAATTGATACCTACATTTAGTAAAAATGATACCAAATTTTGCAAGATAAAAATACGATATTTTATCTCATGTTTATGGAAACTGATACCGCTATATCATGTTATATATTGTTTTGTTTCAATGCTGTTTTTTTCACTAACAACTTAATGCCACATTTTCATGAAATAGGATGATGATGATTTTGTCAATCCATCTAATAAAACTATGCATACAACATCAAGACAAACAAACAAACAAACAAACAGCAAAATCTGAAAATGTTAAGCCAGAAACTGCTTATATGTGTGGCTTACAAGTTGTCTTCAAGATATTAAAATTGGTCAAAGAAAAAAATGGACTGACCAAAAAGCAATTTGACATCTTAAAGAAGACACCTTTTTACAACTTCTTCAAAGTCATCTATGAAGAAAAAATAACAATGAAAGAATGCAAAAAGTATCAACAAAACTTGGATGCTTTATACAGCTGCTACTGTATGGAAATCGATACCTTCGTCTTGGAAGAAGACAAAATGAAGGTCACTGCCAAATATATAAGCTTGCTGTTTGGGCTGCCATTAAAAGGAATAAACATAGAACCAATAAAAAAATTGACGGGGAAAACCATTCCACCAGACTACAAGGAGTTTGCAACTAGAAATTTTGGCACATGTACTTACATAACAAGAAATGTTGTGGAAAGAAAAATAAAACAAGAAATATCAAAAAGGAGAAAAGAAAATGAAGAAGATCTGCCTTTATTGATAATAATGCAAATACTATTGACATTTTTCTTTTCCAACAACCAACAAAAACTAAGATGGGGAATTCTACCCTATTTGATTGATAGTGAAATAATGCAAACTGTCTCATGGCCAGAAACAATAGAGAAAAAATTTAGTAAATTTGTCAAAAAGTTTATCTCCAAGCCAAGAAACATGTCTGGATGTTCCATGCTTCCATTGGTAAGATGTGTTATACAGAATATTATTAGTTGAAAAAAATGTTATATTCAACATTCTTATCTAATTATATCTTTAAATGTTTATAGTATTGCATCTGTGAGAAAATGAACCTCATCCAACCCTAGAAGGCAACTTGCTGAAGATTTACCCAGATTTGCACGATGGGATGTAAGAAAACTTAAAGACATTGTTGTGAAACAATTTTTGAATGATACAAAAGTTGGCAGTGTATGTTAAAATTAATTCTTACCTACAATAGTGACTGCCAGTTTACATTTTATGTTCTCTCTGTCTATAGTATCAGTTTCAACACATACAATAATTTTTTTGTGTCTGTACATATCAAATATGCCTCTTTGCAGTATCACTTTAGCTTCTGACTAGTATTAGTTTCAATGTGTACCATTAAATTTTTGTTTCCATAGTATCAATGTGTCCTCGGCATAGTACATCTTGTCCTCGACATAGTACATCTTGTCATTTTGCACAGCATCAGCTATAATATACAATAATACTTGGTATCATTTTTAACACTTCACACAACCAATTAGTAAGTGTACATAGTATCAATTTCATGACTAATATATTTTCTTTTATCAAACTAATCACTTATTAATGCCAGTTATAACTTATAAGTTACAAAATAGTATAATAAAACATTTGCATTTAAATTTTAAAACAAAATTACTATTTCAATTACACAGGTAAAAGAAATAAGCACTATTCTTCCACATGAACACAAGCTCTTCCAAACAGCATCAACAAAAGAAGAATCAAGCGACAAAAGAAAAGAGAACCAATGGAAAAAAAGAAAAAACGAAGATGCTGAACAGAGTACACAATGTTTTGAAGATTTTGTAAGCCTTAATGTTTTGCAAATGCACACTAAAGATATGGAGGAAGAAGATAAGAAAGCAAAGAAGCAATTAGATAAAGAAAAAAAGTTGAGGATAGAGGTAGAAAAAGAAAATTGAAAGAACAACTGAAAGAACTCAAATCAAGACTGGAAGAAAATGAAAAGAAAAATTCAGAAGTTGAAATAGAGAATAAGCACATGGAAGTTGAACATGACAACATTCTAAATGAGCATGCACACGAAGAAACAGAAATAGAAAATAGCGAAAAGAAATCCAGAATTGAAAACAATGAAGGTGAGAATGAAGACAGAAATGCTGAGTCTAATGTCGAAAAAGTTAACACAGCAACTAAAACACATGAAGATGTATGTTTAAATATAGAAGTCCAAAATGAAGAAAAAACATTCACGGCTGAGAAGATTGAATAAGAAAATCCAAAATGTCAACAAGAACCTACAAAGTGTCAAGCAAAAATAACAGAAATGGACAGGTGCGTGATTTTTTATTATTGAAAGCAACACTGTTTGATTCGAATTCATGCTTGCTTATATTATAAATAATTCCGAGTATAAGTTTAAACAAACTGATACCTAAATGTATTAAAAAATGATACCTACATTCCATTTCTTATAACTTGATGGTATGTAAATTGAACTATTTATGTTGACCATCATTTAGTAGAAAACTGATACCAAAATAATGTAGAATTTATATGTATCAATTCTTTGATTAGAACTGATGGTTGGTTATTTTACAAACAGTTTTCAGTATTAAATAAATCAAAATGATAACTATATGTATGAAAAACTGATACTTGCTCTCTGTATGAAAAACTGATATGAATGCAAAAATGATACCCATAAACTACCATTATTAACATAATCGATAGTAATAATATTATATTTATTCACCAATAACAAAAACTGATAGCATCTTATTGTTAATATAGATTCTCAACTGAAAAAAATGAAGAACAAGTAGAAGACACAACTGCTGACACTAATACAAAACAGGTGCACCAAACAAGTGAAAAAGAAAGTACATGCATGAAGACTGAAACATAAACTCAAATGGATGAAAATGTGCTCCAACCAAATGAAGATAAAGATATGGACAGAAAAGAAAAAAATGAAACAGTGTTGCAAATAAATGAAGATAAAACAACACAAAAAGAAATAAAAGAGGCTTAAAAATTGAAAGAACATACCAGTAAAGAGAGCAAAATTGAACAATACAGTGATGCAGTACTAGACCTAACACCTCCATCTTTCAATCTCAATATCACACAACAGTTGCAAGAGGGAATAACAGAAAAGGACAAAGAAAACAAAGCAGCAAAACCTCCTGGTCGGAAAAGGAAACAAACATTTCATAAGCAATCTTCTTACGTGAAAAGAATAAAAACAAGAGAAAGGAAAAAAAAGCCCAGGCTTTGAATACGGTCAGAGAATGAAAAAAATAGCAAAAAACAAAAACCTAAAGAAAATGAAAATGAAGAAAAAGTGGAAGAAAATGAAAATGATGAAAAAGAAAGTGCAAAAGAGTCAATCCCAATGTCAATTCAAGTATTAGAGCCAACACTATCAAATTTAGGACTAGGACACTGCATCAAAACTTTGGCATACTTGAACATAGAAAACAAAATACAATCAAAACTTTCTTTCCTATGACATCATCAAATGAGTAAGTTTACAAACGTATATACTAATTTTGCTGGTTAGAATAACATTGTATAATTGATATGTGCCTTATTTTCTTAAAATAGAGATATAGCATGGACAGATAAAGACATAATTAGAGGAGGATGTACAATAACAAAAAAAGTACTACGACAACTTCTTGAAGAAAATGCCACACATGGATCGGTACATACTTTTTTTTGCTTAATAATACTGCTACTAATAAAAATAATTACAAAAAATAATGTCTAGTAGCTATTTCCAGAGCTATACCAAAACTGATACCTACTTATAACCAAAAATAATACCTAATTACTATGCATCATGAAGTGGTGGTCTGTTAGTTGAATGGTGTGTTAACCGTCATGTATGACAAAATAAATACCAAAATAGTGCAAAACTAATTCATTGTAGCAGTTGATATCAATTCATACTTTTGTTTTTTATTAGCAATTGATTTAATAGCATGTTCAAAAATGATACTAAGTCAGTGCAAAAATGATACCCAAAAGCTGTTTGATTATATTACATGCTTATTTTTCTTGTAATTGGTAATATATATTACCATTATTAAAATAAAAGATACTAATTATTATTGAATATTATTTCACCAATAATAAAACTTACATTTTCTTGTTGTTAATATAGATAATTGACTGGTATTTATCTAAATGTGGGCTGAAAGAGCACAACTATGCATTCACAACAATAATGACGGTAAATAAAACTTTAATATGCAAGAACATTATAAATGGTACATATATATTGAATTCTAACTTATTTTTTTTATTTAACAGCAATTTATAGTTTTCAATATACATGGAATTATAAAATCTTTAGTGCTGCCTTTCCTTGAACAAATTATGGATGATGAATACGCAAATGCTATATATTTCCCATTGCATTGTGAATACCATTGGACACTAGTAACTTTGACATATCCAACAATGCAATGGAGTCATCTAGATTCTAGACGTCCTAGAAGAAATTCTAATGAAAGAAACAACCCCAGTCTAAAGCAGGCAATGATAATGGCAAGATATATTTTTGTTATGAAGCAAAATAATTTAATTAAACAAATCGAACATTAACTAACTTTGTATTGTTTTGTTTTCAATAGAGAAAAAGAAATTGAAGAAATGCTGAAAGAAATTTGGAAAAAGAAAAATATACAGGATAAGGAAGTGAAGGCAAATGAAATGCATCAGATAACATGTGCACAACAAGGATCAGACACGTAAGTTGTTTACGTTGTTCAAAATAATACCTACTGACAGTTAAACTGACACTGTAAATTTTCTTTTCAACTAATACCTAGATACACAAAACTAATACTGCAAATATTCTTTTAAACAGGCTTGACTGTGGTATATATGTGATGATATTCATCATATCATTGAACAAAAGTCAAATACCACTCAAAATAGCCTTTGAACAAATGCTGAAATCTAGGGCCAGACTTGCACATGAGACATTGACTGACAAAGAGCACTGCTGGAGCTTATCCAAGTTCATGTCTAGTTTGGAAGAAGAAAGATCAATGAACAAATAAAACAATTTGCAAAAATATAACCGATAACCTGTCAAGCAACGAAGAAGGTGCATAAATTGAGAATTTTGCGTGTTAAAGTAAATCATTGTATTGTTTCACAATTAAATTTGATGCTTATGAAGTAATGATGCTCTATTGCAATTTGGAACTTGTGAAGTAATGATGTGCTGTTCTTAAAACAATGCTGATCCTACTTGTAAAAACAATGATAATTTGCTAGAATGATTTGTTGTAATTGATGTTCTTTTCTTTACCTGTTTTTTATATTATAACAAAATTATATATTGAATGTTCTATCATGCAACTATTGATCCTACATAATATTATCAGTTTTATGATGCAACTACCAGTTGTATAATAATGTTATAAGATTTTATATCATATATCAATACAAAACAGTAACTGGGTATCGGTTCTAATAACTAATTGTATCAGTTTTTATGACGACCCGGAATTTTGAGTAATATCAATTTAATAATCTCTGTTAAAAATTAAATTGATTTGATCATTTTAAATTATAAATTGACAAGTTAAAATTTATTTTAAAGATTAATGATAATAATTTGTTAAAATATATTAATATTTTTCTTGACAATATGAATTGGCAAAAGTAATTCTTTTGAAGTTTATAATAATTTGTTTTGGAGATATTTATTTTGGTAAATAAGAAGTTTTTAATGTAATAAAACTTTATATTCAAATTGTAATATATATGAATGTATATATTGTGATTTGAGATTTGTTTTTAAAATTTAATTTGGAAATTAACAAATTTAATGTTAGAATGTTTCCATTTGAAATGTGTATATATATTTGTATATATATTTGAAATAGGAAAATTATTAATTTAAATTTAACAAGAGTTTTTCAAACTTGAATATATTTAGTTTTGAAATTTGAAATGATAATTTGATTTAATGTCTTTGAAATGATATTTGAAATTTAAATTTTAAATAATAAAGTTAATTTCTTATTTTATAAACATATATTTTAGCTTTTGTTTTAATAAGATAAATTGTTTTAAAAATTTATATAAGGAGTTAAAATCAATTTCTCAAGTTTATAAACATATATTATATAATATAAATCAAAACTATAAGTTATTTGTATTCACATGCATATTTATTAAAAGATAATTTCATAATATTACATAATTACTTACATATAACTTAAATAAATTTATAAATAAGAAGATAATATTTAAAAATATTAATTAGATATTAAGACACTTGTAATCATATTTACATAGGTGTAAGTAGATTAGAGTTTCATTGTGACAAATGGCATTCTCTTGTAAATATAATTTAAAATTTAAACTTGTAAATATAAAACAAAATTTTTTCTTCAGCTAATAAAGAAAATAATATTATCTTCATCTCAACCAAACTAAATAAAATCAGAAAGAAGAAATCTGAAAAAAATTGTAAATCAAAAGAGATAAATGCAGAAAACTGTAAAACCTGAAATAGGAAGAAATCTGGAAACAAGAAATTTAAAAAACAGTTCAACATCAATACAAGATCTTCAAATGCAAGTAAAACTTCAACAAATCTGGAAATTCATCATGCAAATATGGAGCATCAGCAGATAAAAATTCAAACATGCAGATGGATTCAAAAGCCTGGAAGCTATTCTGTCTTCTGCAAAATTAAAAGGTGAGTAAACACAATTTTAAAAACAGATTTGAATTTTAAAATGGATCTTGTTCTTGTGGAATCATGATGATTCATCTGGATTTTTAATTTAAACTAAATGCATGTTTGAAATATAAGTGCTTGATGTCTGAGTAATTAAACAGTTCTGTAGAATATTTACAGGTAGCATTTACATGTTAAAATCAATAACTTTTGGTTGAATCCAAATTAGCCTATGATTTATGAACAAAGTTTGTTTGAAATCAAGTAATGTTTCATCTAAAAATAGTTATAGATTTTTAAAATGGATGTTTGGTTGAAAATTTGCAAATTTGCAGTAGTAATCAAATTGTGTCCAAAATTTTATGAATTAAATTTGTAGTTTTGATTTCATAATTGAAATAATGATAGGAAATTATGATTTTTAAGGGTTAAATCATAAATTTTAGATTGGTATTTAGTGGTGAATTGGTGATTTACTATTTTGGGGTTTTTAGCCGATTCTGGGCGATCGACGACGTATCAATGGACGTGTTGGTGTGTGGAGACAGAGGGGCCTATGGTGGTCTCTGGAAAAATACAGCGGGGGTCGGTCGATGATCATGGTGGCGGCAGAAGGCGATTGAATTTTGGTGCCCTAGTTTTTTTTTTAGCATGGAACCGTGGTGATTTCATCACCACGAGATGATCGAGTGGAGAGAGTTTCGAGTTGATGGAAGTAGGGATGGTGACGAGTTCACGGCTGAAGGTGGTGGCACTCAAGGAGGTCAGATTGGCGAGGGGAGACTCGGTGGCAGTGATGATGGGTGACATTGCTTCAGGCAATTTGGGGTTGGATGGCTCGTATTTCGAATCACGATCATATTTAGGTTTCTGGGTGCCGCGTTACAACGTTGAGGTCGAGAGAGACTTGTCGGAATTGTGGCGATGGTCGCTGGTGAAAGGAGGAGCGGTGCACGTTGCACGGTGCAAGGAGTATCAGGTAGTTGGGTTCTGGAATGAGAAGAGGGAGGAAACTCGAAGCCTCCATCGTGTTTTCGTCGTTCTGGCTCGAAGCAGTGGGTAGGTAGGGAAACTCGGGGAAGTCACTGGGTTTTTGTGTAGTTTACTCGGGTATTTGGTCAGGGTTTAGAACAAGTTGGTTAAGTCACTAATGCAAAGGAAATTTTATTTAGAAATAAAGTTTTTAAAACAAAGGTTGAACAAGTTTCAAAATTTAATTTGATTCAAAGTTATGTTTAAAACAAGTTTATATATTTTAAAATATGGGAGTTTTAAAATAAAATAAGTAGATCTTAAGATAAAATTTGTATTAAAATTTAATAAATAAATTTGGAAAGGTTTTAAAGATTTAAAAGTTCAATTTAAAATATGTTTAAATTATAATTGATTTCTAAATATTATATTTTATTTAAATAAAGTTAATGATTTAGAATTTGATAATCAATTGAAATAAAGATTATCTTTAGTTATTTTGAATTTGATTTAATTAAAGATAAATACATTTGTAAAGATAATTGAGATAATTAAATTATTTTTAATTATCGAGTTTTATTTGTTAATAAATGATTTAATTAAGATAATGGTTTCTTAATTAAGAATCTTTTTAATATAGTAGAATCATCTAATTAATTTTAAATGATTAAGTTAAATAATTAATTAAGTAATTAATTAGTGATTAATTAAGATAATCACTTATGAGTTAATTTAATATAATTCCTTGGTGAAGTAATTAAGTGATTAATTACTAGAGGTAATTAAGTAAAGGATAATTACTTCATGAAAAGTAATTAAGTAAATGTGATTAAGGATTAATCACTTGAGTTATTAATTAAAGAATTAATTAATAATTAATTAAAGGGTTAAATTATTCGATTAATGATTTATTTATAAAAGGATTAAAGGTAATTAATTAAGTGATTAATTACTAGTTAAAGTAATTAATTAAGAAAGAAGTTTAATTAATGAAGTAATCATTAATTAATGAAAATAATTAATTAATTATTAATTAATAATTTAAGAATAATTAGTTTATAATTAAGTTTTTAATTACTAAATGTAATTAAAGTAATTAATCAAAGGTGATTAATTAAAAAGTAATTAATTAAGTATGATTAATTATGAGTAATTAATCAAGTGTGATTAATTAAAAATAATTAATCAAGTAAAATTAATTAAAGGTAATTAAGAAATAATTACCAGAATAATTAAAGGATAATTAATCAAGGTTGATTAATTTAGAAAGTAATTAAGAGGTAATTACTTAGTATATTTTTGAAGTAATTAATCAGGATGATTAATTAATATGGTAATTAAGTAAGAATTACTTAAAGTAATTAAGTGATAATTAATCAGGGAAGATTAATTGAAATGGAATTAAGTAATGTGAGTTAATTAATTAATTTGTAATTAATTAATGAATAAAGAAGTTGGATTGAGGATAATCCAAGTATTTAATTAAGGATTAATTTAATTTAAGGATTAATTAAATTAATCAAGTTTGAAATCAAACTTGTTTATGAATGATTAATGATTAATGATTGGATGATATATCATTGGATGAGTTAATGATGTTGGTTGTTGACATTGATTGATATGTAATGATGTGAATATGCTATATCTGATTGTGATATATATGCTGCTTTGTGATATGTATAGATGCATGTGATAATAGATGCTTTTCTATCTGTGTAACGTGATACACCCATTTATGTTAAGTGATATTTTCTGAAATATCTATTGTTTAAATCCCTTAAGTACAACTTGGACATTAAAATGGCGTTTGGTTTCGGTGAGACCGGGATCAGGTTTCCATATTTGGATATCCGAAAACCACATCGATTCCAATTAAACGTTAGGTCGTTAATCCAAGTGGAGCAAGTGAAGACTCGAGGTGTAAGGGCTATACGTCAGTATAACTCTGTGGGTGATTCCGTAATGAGTTTGATGGAATAGTGCTTATAGATTCGAGATGGTGAATCAGAATGCAAGGGCTATGGTCGTTGACTCTGAGGGTGATTCCAAAACGAGTGCAACGAGATAGTGCCTTCGGTTTCGTTCGAACCCGGAACGAACTTGTATGGATTGAATGCTTTCAGCACATCGTCAGGCGGGCGATGAGCATTCTAAGATAATTGGTCCTATAAAGGTAATCGCAGCCTCAAGCCTCATCAACCGAGAATGGCTAAAACAGGGGAGGTGCAGCAAGGCTTCGTGGGTCGCTCCCACTGGAGAGCAAGATACATCCCTGTCTAGAAGTCCCTTTATATTTCGGCTGTGTGGGCAGTTGGTCTGCAGCCAACTGCGGGGTGGTCTTGTTCGGGACTGCTCAGTAAGGAATGGTCCCGGCCTTGTGTTGCAGGGGATGAAGGGAGTAATCCTTGGTACGGTGATCTAGGCCACGTACTGTGACGAGCGGTACCCCAGTAGCCCTGCCATTGATGGAAACCCATTTTCCCTACGAGACCCTACGGTTTTGTTTGTATTACCCACTTTTGTTGCTAGTAGCTGGAATTTAATCATGTAACAATTTTGGCTATTTTCTTATTTACTTGAAAACCCTAGACACTATTATAATATCACTGGATTTCCTATCAAATGTTTTGGTTAGCGTAAGGTAAAAACTTTTCCATGTTTATGTGTGGGAAGTCTTACGTGATACCTTTTCTTTCAAAGGTTTTTCTAAAGTTAAACAATCTTAAACCGTTTACTCACACCAGACCCCTATCTGACCCGAGTGTTTATTTTCTGTTTTATTAAACTCTTGGGTACTCATATTATATATGAGTAGTCAAGTGATTCAGTTTATCTCTTGACGAAATCTGGAGGAGCTTTGGAGCAGGAGGCTTCAGCGTGTAGATATATAGTAAGTGTTTCCGCTGCGTGTTATTTTGTATGATGTCTTGTATTATATTAGACAGAAATGTTATAACTGTTTAAATTGAGATGTTTAGTTGTGTACTCTGATGTATATGATACTATGTATATGTTCTATATTATATTTAAATCGTTCCGCTGTGAGATTCTGATGTGTTGTTTTCTCTTTCTTCTCTTTTTTTTCTTCTTCTATCCCTTTCTTTCTTAATTAGTGATGCGATTTTCCGGGAGTGGAAAGTCAGGTCGCTACAGTTGGTATTAGAGCGTTAAGTTGAGTGAATACCTAGGCTCTGTAGTGGTGTCTATCTTGAGAGAGCGTACTTGTAATTTTTATATAAATATATATTTATATAACTACCTAATCTGTTGGGTTATCTGTTCGGATTTTCCAACATAGGTTATAAAGGTAGATAAGGTAGGAGTGTGTGGAACACGACTACCACTAATGGAAAAGGTTTATGTGTTGTGGTTGGAGATGTGTCTGTCGAGATTGTAGACCTAATACCTTCTCGAATAAGTTGTGTAGATTGGTGGAAGGATCTCTTTGAGTCCAGAGGAAGTCGAGTATATTCTTGAAGTGTAGGGTTGATTTGCTCCCAAATGAGCAGGGATTTCCAAGAGTTGAGTTGTCAGCTGAGCAGAAGCAGTGGTGGTACCTTGATAGCTTCAAGAATGAATAGCTATATGGTGGGATGCAGTTTCCATAGATGGTTCTGAAGATGTTTCTTTTGGAGCCAGTTTTAGATGGTGTTGGAAGAGCATTGATGTCTACTGCAATGAAGGTTCAGATGTTTAGAGGTTCTCTGGATCTCAAGTAAGGGTATTTTGTCTATATTTAAGTAGGAGACTAAGGTCGATGAGTTACCTCATTCCGGACATGGTCTCAATTGTTTTCTTAAGAAGGTAAGTGGTTGGTGATTGGTTTGGAGCTGAGTTTCTTGAGAAGACGTCGACTCGTCTCAAGGATTTTTGGCAAAATTGGGTGATAGTTTTGAGTTTCAGGAGCTTCTGGTTATGGAAGATCTTTGGTTTAGCGGTATCTTTGAGGTGAGTTTTGGAAGTAGCGGCATGGATCTGTTTCTTAGATGATTCAGTAATCTTTAGGATTCTACTATCGGCAGACTAGGCAGATGGTGAAGCCTTATTCTTTTCTTTGGGAGGCTCGGTAGAGTAGGATATTTTTTGGGAGTGATCTATCAGTTTTTCTGGTAGATAAGCCATTCCGGAAAGATTTGTCTTGATAGGAAATAGCTGTTCTAGTGGGGGAGATAGTTCTTTGGAATCAGAACTGAGTGGAATCGCAAAAGTGACTTGCGACTAGTTTGGGAATCTTTGAATATTCTTTGGTTTGAGATTGAGGCATCTCAAGTGGAGGTGAAAGCTATGAAAGTAGTCGGAGATTTTCTAGATGTTTTTGAGGAAATCAGAAGTTGACCTGAATCGGAGATTGAGTTTTCTTATCAACTTGGAATTCAGGAGTAATTTTGATGGTTCAACCATGAAGAGGGACGACTCTTGGAGCGAGAAGAATTTGGTGAGGCAGCTCAAGATTCTTTGGAGGAAGGATTGATCATCTTATTCTAGTTGATATTCCGTTGAGATGTTTTGACCAGGTGGGATGGTCACTGAAATTTTTATGAGTCGGATGAACTGTATATGGAGAAGGTTTTTCTTATGTTCTTCGATAGCATTCTTATCTGCTCTAGATCAGAGTTGTGCAGCGGAAGCGAGTTGGGAATTATTCTAGAATGGGAGCAACCGGATGTTGCAATAAAGAAATTTCTACATGAAATTCAAGTATGAAGGAATTTTCTGGATTTGAAGGTGAGGTTGTCAAGTGCAACTGTTTGGCTATTTAGATATGAGATATAGGTTTGAAGTCCATTGATGTTTGTGGAATAGAGTTGTATTTTGGATTTCAGCAAATTATTTTTTGGAAAGCCATTTTGTTGAGTAGGACTTGGAGATTTGGTTTGAGTTGGTGCTGTTGTTTCTTGAAGCAATCAGCAAGAATTAGGCTGATCAGGGATATTGAAGGTGACTCAGAGCATCTGAAGGGTTATGTAGTTAAGAATTGAGGAGATTTGGAATGAGCAGTTAGAGTTTGGATATTGATTTGGTTTTATCCAATCAAAGGAGATATAAGAATGGGTAAAACTGGAGAGTTCGCTCTGGAGGTATTTTGAGTTTTCCTGTGTTCTCTGAAGATTTGATTTTGGTCTACAAGAATGAATTGCCAGTTTGGATAGCTGGAATTCATTGTATTTCACATATCTCTGAGGAATATGTGTATGATTCTTTGAGTGATAGAATCAGCAGTTTAGAAGAATCTGGTGGTTGAACTGGTTTTGAGTTTAATCTGATATCTTGTTCAGATTTGAAGAATTAGATGAGGGAGTTCGTGGTTTTAGTAGTGTAGTTAATTAAGATACTATAGAGCGAGTATTCCAGTATAGGTATTTGGAAACTCTTGATAATATTAGTAGGTTCTATTCAGAATTTTTCTGGATAGATAAAATTGTTTATTTGAATTGGTTGCTATGAGTGATAGTGTTTGATTTCTAATTTGAATTTAAATTCTTTAGCTGGGTTATTAAATTATCTTTGCTTTAAAATTTCGGGGACGAAATTCTTTTAAGGGGGGAGGAATGTGACGACCCGGAATTTTGAGCAATATCAATTTAATAATCTTTGTTAAAAATTAAATTGATTTGATCATTTTAAATTATAAATTGACAAGTTAAAATTTATTTTAAAGATTAATGATAATAATTTGTTAATATCTATTAATATTTTTCTTGGCAATATGAATTGGCAAAAGTAATTCTTTTGAAGTTCATAATAATTTGTTTTGGAGATATTTATTTTGGTAAATAAGAAGTTTTTAATGTAATAAAACTTTATATTCAAATTGTAATATATATGAATGTATATATTGTGATTTGAGATTTGTTTTTAAAATTTAATTTGGAAATTAACAAATTTAATGTTAGAATGTTTCCATTTGAAATGTGTATATATATTTGTATATATATTTGAAATAGGAAAATTATTAATTTAAATTTAACAAGAGTTTTTCAAACTTGAATATATTTAGTTTTGAAATTTGAAATGATAATTTGATTTAATGTCTTTGAAATGATATTTGAAATTTAAATTTTAAATAATAAAGTTAATTTCTTATTTTATAAACATATATTTTAGCTTTTGTTTTAATAAGATAAATTGTTTTAAAAATTTATATAAGGAGTTAAAATCAATTTCTCAAGTTTATAAACATATATTATATAATATAAATCAAAACTATAAGTTATTTGTATTCACATGCATATTTATTAAAAGATAAGTTCATAATATTACATAATTACTTACATATAACTTAAATAAATTTATAAATAAGAAGATAATATTTAAAAATATTAATTAGATATTAAGACACTTGTAATCATATTTACATAGGTGTAAGTAGATTAGAGTTTCATTATGACAAATGGCATTTGTAAATATAATTTAAAATTTAAACTTGTAAATATAAAACAAAAGTTTTTCTTCAACTAATAAAGAAAATAATATTATCTTCATCTCAACCAAACTAAATAAAATCAGAAAGAAGAAATCTGAAAAAAATTGTAAATCAAAAGAGATAAATGCAGAAAACTGTAAAACCTGAAATAGGTAGAAATCTGGAAACAAGAAATTTAAAAAGCAGTTCAACATCAATACAAGATCTTCAAATGCAAGTAAAACTTCAACAAATCTGGAAATTCATCATGCAAATATGGAGCATCAGCATATAAAAATTCAAACATGCAGATGGATTCAAAAGCCTGGAAGCTATTCTGTCTTCTGCAAAATTAAAAGGTGAGTAAACACAATTTTAAAAACAGATTTGAATTTTAAAAGGATCTTGTTCTTGTGGAATCATGATGATTCATCTGGATTTTTTATTTAAACTAATTGCATGTTTGAAATATAAGTGCTTGATGTCTGAGTAATTAAACAGCTCTGTAGAATATTTACAGGTAGCATTTACATGTTAAAATCAATAACTTTTGGTTGAATCCAAATTAGCCTATGATTTATGAACAAAGTTTGTTTGAAATCAAGTAATGTTTCATCTAAAAATAGTTATAGATTTTTAAAATGGATGTTTGGTTGAAAATTTGCAAATTTGCAGTAGTAATCAAATTATGTCCAAAATTTTATGAATTAAATTTGTAGTTTTGATTTCATAATTGAAATAATGATAGGAAATTATGATTTTTAAGGGTTAAATCGTAAATTTTAGATTGGTATTTAGTGGTGAATTGGTGATTTACTATTTTGGGGTTTTTAGCCGATTCTGGGTGATCGACGACGTATCAATGGGCGTGTTGGTGTGTGGAGACAGAGGGGCCTATGGTGGTCTATGGAAAAATACAGTGGGGGTCGGCCGATGATCATGGTGGCGGCGGAAGGCGATTGAATTTTGGTGCCCTAGTTTTTTTTTAGCATGGAACCGTGGTGATTTCATCACCACGAGATGATCGAGTGGAGCGAGTTTCGAGTTGATGGAAGTAGGGATGGTGACGAGTTCACGGCTGAAGGTGGTGGCACTCAAGGAGGTCAGATTGGCGAGGGGAGACTCGATGGCAGTGTTGATGGGTGACATTGCTTCAGGCAATTTAGGGTTGGATGGCTCGTATTTCGACTCACGATCATATTTAGGTTTCTAGGTGCCGCGTTACAACGTTGAGGTCGAGAGAGACTTGTCGGAATTGTGGCGATGGTCGCTGGTGAAAGGAGCAGCGGTGCACGTTGCACGGTGCAAGGAGTATCAGGTAGTTGGGTTCTGGAATGAGAAGAGGGAGGAAACTCGAAGCCTCCATCGTGTTTTCGTCGTTCTGGCTCGAAGCAGTGGGTAGGTAGGGAAACTCGGGGAAGTCACTGGGTTTTTGTGTAGTTTACTCGGGTATTTGGTCAGGGTTTAGAACAAGTTGGTTAAGTCGCTAATGCAAAGGAAATTTATTTAGAAATAAAGTTTTTAAAACAAAGGTTGAACAAGTTTCAAAATTTAATTCGATTCAAAGTTATGTTTTAAAACAAGTTTATATATTTTAAAATATGGGAGTTTTAAAATAAAATAAGTAGATCTTAAGATAAAATTTGTATTAAAATTTAATAAATAAATTTGGAAAGGTTTTAAAGATTTAAAAGTTCAATTTAAAATATGTTTAAATTATAATTGATTTCTAAATATTATATTTTATTTAAATAAAGTTAATGATTTAGAATTTGATAATCAATTGAAATAAAGATTATCTTTAGTTATTTTGAATTTGATTTAATTAAAGATAAATACATTTGTAAAGATAATTGAGATAATTAAATTATTTTTAATTATCGAGTTTTATTTGTTAATAAATGATTTAATTAAGATAATGGTTTCTTAATTAAGAATCTTTTTAATATAGTAGAATCATCTAATTAATTTTAAATGATTAAGTTAAATAATTAATTAAGTAATTAATTAGTGATTAATTAAGATAATCACTTATGAGTTAATTTAATATAATTCCTTGGTGAAGTAATTAAGTGATTAATTACTAGAGGTAATTAAGTAAAGGATAATTACTTCATGAAAAGTAATTAAGTAAATGTGATTAAGGATTAATCACTTGAGTTATTAATTAAAGAATTAATTAATAATTAATTAAAGGTTTAAATTATTCGATTAATGATTTATTAATAAAAGGATTAAAGGTAATTAATTAAGTGATTAATTACTAGTTAAAGTAATTAATTAAGAAAGAAGTTTAATTAATGAAGTAATCATTAATTAATGAAAATAATTAATTAATTATTAATTAATAATTTAAGAATAATTAGTTTTAAATTAAGTTTTTAATTACTAAATGTAATTAAAGTAATTAATCAAAGGTGATTAATTAAAAAGTAATTAATTAAGTATGATTAATTATGAGTAATTAATCAAGTGTGATTAATTAAAAATAATTAATCAAGTAAAATTAATTAAAGGTAATTAAGAAATAATTACCAGAATAATTAAAGGATAATTAATCAAGGTTGATTAATTTAGAAAGTAATTAAGAGGTAATTACTTAGTATATTTTTGAAGTAATTAATCAGGATGATTAATTAATATGGTAATTAAGTAAGAATTACTTAAAGTAATTAAGTGATAATTAATCAGGGAAGATTAATTGAAATGGAATTAAGTAATGTGAGTTAATTAATTAATTTGTAATTAATTAATGAATAAAGAAGTTGGATTGAGGATAATCCAAGTATTTAATTAAGGATTAATTTAATTTAAGGATTAATTAAATTAATCAAGTTTGAAATCAAACTTGTTTATGAATGATTAATGATTGGATGATATATCATTGGATGAGCTAATGATGTTGGTTGTTGACATTGATTGATATGTGATGATGTGAATATGCTATATCTGATTGTGATATATATGCTGCTTTGTGATATGTATAGATGCATGTGATAATAGATGCTTTTCTATCTGTGTAACGTGATACACCCATTTATGTTAAGTGATATTTTCTGAAATATCTATTGTTTAAATCCCTAAAGTACAACTTGGACATTAAAATGGCGTTTGTTTTCGGTGAGACCGGGATCGGGTTTCCATATTTGGATATCCGAAAACCACATCGATTCCAATTAAACTTTAGGTCGTTAATCCATGTGGAGCAAGTGAAGACTCGAGGTGTAAGGGCTATACGTCAGTATAACTCTGTGGGTGATTCCGTAATGAGTTTGACGGAATAGTGCTTATAGATTCGAGATGGTGAATCAGAATGCAAGGGCTATGGTCGTTGACTCTGAGGGTGATTCCAAAACGAGTGCAACGAGATAGTGCCTTCGGTTTCGTTCGAACCTGGAACGAACTTGTATGGATTGAATGCTTTCAGCACATCGTCGGGCGGGCGATGAGCATTCTAAGATAATTGGTCCTATAAAGGTAATCGCAGCCTCAAGCCTCATCAACCGGGAATGGCTAAAACAGGGGAGGTGCAGCAAGGCTTCGTGGGTCGCTCCCAGTGGAGAGCAAGATACATCCCTGTCTAGAAGTCCCTTTATATTTCGGCTGTGTGGGCAGTTGGTCCGCAGCCAACTGCGGGGTGGTCTTGTTCGGGACTGTTCAGTAAGGAATGGTCCCGACCTTGTGTTGCAGGGGATGAAGGGAGTAATCCTCGGTACGGTGATCTAGGCCACGTACTGTGACAGGCGGTACCCCAGTAGCCCTTCCATTGATGGAAATCCATTTTCCCTACGAGACCCTACGGTTTTGTTTGTATTGCCCACTTTTGTGGCTAGTAGCTGGAATTTAATAATGTAACAATTTCGGCTATTTTCTTATTTACTTGAAAACCCTAGACACTATTATAATATCACTGGATTTCCTATCAAATGTTTTGGTTAGCGTAAGATAAAAACTTTTCCATGTTTATGTGTGGGAAGTCCTACGTGATACCTTTTCTTTCAAAGGTTTTTTTAAAGTTAAACAATCTTAAACCGTTTACTCACACCAGACCCCTGTCTGACCCGAGTGTTTATTTTCTGTTTTATTAAACTCTTGGGTACTCATATTATATATGAGTAGTCAAGTGATTCAGGTTATCTCTTGACGAAATCTGAAGGAGCTTTGGAGCAGGAGGCTTCAGCGTGTAGATATATAGTTAGTGTTTCCGCTGTGTGTTATTTTGTATGATGTCTTGTATTATATTAGACAGAAATGTTATAACTGTCTAAATTGAGATGTTTAGTTGTGTACTCTGATGTATATGATACTATGTATATGTTCTATATTATATTTAAATCGTTCCGCTGTGAGATTCTGATGTGTTGTTTTCTCTTTCTTCTCTTTCTTTTCTTCTTCTATCCCTTTCTTTCTTAATTAGTGATGCGATTTTCCAGGAGTGGAAAGTCGGGTCGCTACAGTTTTGCTAAAACTGACACTCAACATACTTTATGAAACAACAATTAGTGCCAATATTAGTTTTTGCTAACGCAACATATCATTATGATTATTTATTAGTACTAGTGTCAATTGTAGCATGTATATTAATACACGAAACTGATATTAAAAACTAACCAAAACTGATACTAAAGTCCTTTATATCCAATCAAACAAATATTATCTCCAACCAATAGAAAGCATGTATCAATTCAATCATTTTGTTCAATCAATTACACAATGATAACCAGATCCCATATACTATGCTATCAATTTTGTTATAAATAAGTGAAATATACAAAATTGAACAAAACTGATATCACACAATGGGAAAATGATACATATTTTGTACCAACAGAATGTGTAAAATGATACTAGATAGCTGATACAAACAGTATGCAACAAATATCAAAACAAATGTTTGAAATAAATAAACACCAGAACTGATACTGTAAAAACATATAATTAATAATAAAAATGATACTATCATTTATACTAAATAGCTGAAATTAAAATCAATTTGATAACATGCTATACTGAATACAAATTAATAACAAGGTTCAATTACAGTAAAGCACCAAAACAAGTCACACATCCACTTATTAATCTGTACAAATTCAAAATGTAAAATCAAATCATATCCACTTTAAAGCTTGACAATTCCATTTATTATGACCAAACTGCTTGCACTCGCCACATCTATTTTTCTTGCTCTAAAAATATGAAAATCTTCCTTTGCGCTTAATTGATGGTCTACTAGCGCCACGTTTCTCCTTTGGTGGCTTGATAACATCTTGAATGCTACCATCTACAATAGGCCTATCATAATTTGGAATATGATTTATAACATTGGCATAAGAACAATGATAAGCATCAACAGTGAAATAAAACTCAACAAAATCATATACATACAACTTAGACTTGTTCATACACTTTATAGCATGAGCACAAGAAAATCCTGTAATTTTCCATTGGTTGCAACTACAGACCCGTTCCTTCAAGTCAATATAATGAGAATTTGGAGATTTCACTTCAAAACAAAAATCAGAAGATTTATATACATCCCATCCAAATCCTTCTTCAATCAATTCACTTAAACGCAATTCCATAGAAGGACAAAGAATTGTTTTCCACAAACGACAATCTTCTCTCCTTTTAGCCATTTGTTTCATAACCTTAACACGAATACCAACTAAACACAAAGTAATAGGCAATGCTCGTTCATCTAAAATCCAATTATTAAAACTTTCTACAACATTAGAACTATATTCACCATAACGTTTCCCTTGAAAAAATAAATCCACCCACTTACCAAATGGCTTATCCTTTAAAAAATTTACACCAACAACACCACCAATTTGACAGAACTTAGAATGTGTGCCTTCAAAGTCATAAAGAATAGAAGATCTAGAACACATTTTGAAAAGATCAACAATAAACACATTTGCATTTTTGGATTTTACCGCTGAAAGAAGATTTTGTTCCATATGCAAATAGCAATAACTGTGATAAGCTACAGGAAAAACATCACGAACACATGAAAGCAACCCTTGGTGACGATCTGACATAAAAATCAAAGTACGATTTTCTTGAAGCATTTTCTTTAAATGGTTCAAAAACCATGTCCAGTTATCCACATTTTCTATAGAAACAACACTCATAGCTAAAGGGAAGAAACCTACAAATGCAAAAATAATTTGTAAAAAAAAACTAAAACTAATAATGACCATAAATCTAAAACAGTTCATGAAACTGTTACTAACAGTAAAAAAATTGATACTGAAAACCTGATACAACCATTATTAAAATGTTGATAGCCACAACATTATGCATATTAATCTTCATTCTAACACAACAAAGTAACGAACATTAACATATATTATGATACAAAGGAAATTCCAATATTACACAACTGTATTTGATACCATATATTAACATACTTGAAACTGATACTAACATTATACACAAGCTGATACTAATCTCACGCTAACCAATATAAAATTATGATATCAAATACAAACTTACGATTCAATACAATGCAAATTCTGATAATACAAACTTATTAACTGTAAACTACATATCTTAAAACTGATACCAACATAATATAAATTATGATAACAAATTAATATTAATGCTAATGTCAACTATTATGATCTCAATACAAATAAATCAAAACTGAAAACAAAGACATACCTTGATCACCATTTTTTGCAGTAGCACCCATCAACACACTAGGACGTCCCTTCAAGTGAGTGACATCTAAGAATATCATAGGATGACAATGCTTGAATCCAAGTAAACAAGCACAAAAAGCAATAACCACCCTCTCAAATTCATTACTACAAGGATCAACATTCATTTCAACATAACTATCTGGATTAGACTTCTTCACTGCTTTCAAATACCAACTCAAATCATTATAAGACAAAGCATCATTACCATGTTACTCCATGAATGCAAGTTGTTTCCCATGATAAGCATAATCGTAAGACAACTGAACATTGTATTCTCTTCTAAAATCAACTATAATATCATTAGGCTTTTTACTAGGACAATCACGGATCTCATCAATAATCAATGATTTAACAAATGAACTAGATATATATGGATTATTCACATTTCTAACACCAACTCCACAAGAATGATCAGAAATAATATTTCTAATAAAAAATTTCTTCAAATCTCCAGAATCACAAGAAGCGTGGACTTTGAAAAGACAACCATCCTTATATGAAGAGCAAATTACAGTAACTCTTGTCGCACAATTCTTTAAGAATACTAATTCATATCCTTTTTGAATTTGATATGCCATCAAAAATTCTCTAAAATTCTCAGCTCCTCCAAAACAAAAACCAACAAAATCAGAAATGCATAATTTCGACCCTCTCCTCAACATATCTTTTAAATAACTTTTACCGTTAACAACAACATTTGAATAGACAGATACAATAGAAGATGAAGAGGCACGAACGTAAGATGAACTTGAAATAGAAGCACCGTCAACATATTCCAATTCAGAACCCTTAACCTTAACAGTAAAACCAAAGAAAGAACCTTTCTTGTATAACTGAAAACAAATTATGCTTTGAATATTAGAATCAGTGTCAACCATAATAACTTTATCCTTAAGTACATAAGAAATCTGAATAGAAGAAGGAGTTAATTGAGACCAACATCGACATATCTCATTCTTCAAATCATACAAAGAGAAATCGATAGACAATCGAGTGCTAAAAGTGTTATTATTCAACACAAACAGACAAAGAAGACTGTTATCCCCACTGCCAAAAAAAAACAAACATTAGTAAAAATATGTCTAATGTAGAACATTAATTATTCAATTTCACAAAAATGATACCTACCGTATACAAAATTGATACCTATTTACTGATACTAAAAAATGATACTAAGAAAAAATAAAAATGATACTCAAAAACTGAAACTAAAATATGATACTTTTCCACTCCATCACAATTTTATATACAACCCAAGCAATAATACTTTTCCAATTATCCCAATATTAATGCAAGAAAATGCAAGATAAATTAAATGAAAAGCAAATTAAAATAAAACACTTCATAAAGAAACGAATAATAATAAAAATCCTGCTGCTACTTCCACAATTTGCATTGACGAACGAATAAACAATGAGAACAACAACACTGCATATTATTTGTAAAAATGAACACAATTAGAAATCACGACCAAATTTTTATAACTTGAATAGAAAAACAACAAAAAATAGAGCAATATAAGCATACTTAATTAATACAATTTGAAGAAAAACAAGATCACGGTACAAATATGAAAAGATTGATGATCAACAAAACGAGCGTAAGAAAAAAAATGATCGATGAACTACAATTTTCAAAAGGACGAAATTGAAATAACCGAACGAAGTAGATCGATATTTTTATTGCGAGAGAGATATTTGATCGCGGCTAAAAAAATTGATCGAAAGTAAGAAGAAGAAACTCGCGAAAGTGGGCTGGAAAGAAAAAAACGATAATTTGTCCTTTACAGAAAATTATTAGTGGGTTGTCCTACATCCAAAAAAAGCCCTAAAAAATGTCTTGAGGAAAATTTCCTAAACTAAGGGAAACAAACGAAAAAAAGGAGAAGAAAAATTTATTCACTTACACGCCAACCCAGCCCATTAAGACCCAAAATCCACATCTTACTTTCCCTTTTTTTATAAGAAAATCAACAGCTTCCTATTCATATAATTCGCACTCAATTTATAAAATCAAATTTCAATTTATAAAATTCTGTCCCACTTCCAATTCACAAAATTGAATTTCAATTCGAAATCAAAATCATGCTGTCACTATGCAATACAAGTAATTGCGGATTAAATGGGATGTTCGCGGGTGGCTCTTGGATTCACGATTTTAGGTGAGGGAAATTTGGGGTTAGGCGATGGGGTTGCGGAAGGCAAGTTGTTCAAGGGAGTGGCCGCAGTTGATGGTCGTGAAGTTCAATGGCCGCAGTTGATTGGTTGTTCACGAGTTGGACTTGGAGATTTTGGTTGAGTGTTCGAACTTTGGAGTTGCGATTTGGGGGTATTTGATCGAGTTATTCGATTCGGTGAAGGCTGTCGCGATGATGAGTTCGACGTTGGCTGTTGTAGGTAGAAGAAAGGTCGATGGTTGAGAGATTGTGAACGGCAGTGGAAATGGATGGTGAGAATGCTTGTCAGTGGATTTTTTGCAATCGAGTTTGATGTAGAGGAAGTCTTGAGAAGTGGTAGAGGAGGGTGGTCTAAAATTCAATATGTATGCAGTGATGAGTGTGTTGAAATGCATAAGTGTACGATGGTGGAAAATTGTTGTACTGTGGTGAGGAGCAGGTTGTAATGATAGGTGACACAACAGTTAAAAACGATGAAATAAATGGATTTAGTGATGATGGAAAGGTGGCTGTTTTTACTGTGATTTTGTTTTGGTAAGAATGTTGAGTTGTATGATTGAAGTGGTGGAAGCTGGAGTTGGTGGTTGAAGTGCAGTCTTGTGCAGGCAGCAGACATTAAGGATGATGTGGCAGTAAAGTGTTGTGAAAGTATGTTGTAGAAGGCAAGTTGTATGATGGTCAGTTGATAGGTTGTTGAAGAGGGACTGTTGTTGTAGGGAAGTTAGAGTTGGTTGTTATAGTTGTAGGGGTATACAGTGGATAGTGGACAGAGGATGGTGAAGGAGGTAGAAATGTGATTAACAGTGGGTAGCGTAGTGAGCTGTAACGGAGAAGATGGTCAGAGAATGGTGAAATCAAGTATGGATTGACTTGTGTACAGGGAATGGTAACAGAGAAAGGTTGGGTAGGGTAAAAAAAATTGTGACAGAAGTTTGTAAACTAAAAATTGGAATCGTAAATGTTAGAAGCAATGGAAATGAAACTTTATTTCCTTTTCAATTGAAGTTGTGTATTTTTGTTTTTTTAAGTGTGCAGATGCAAATACAACTACAAAAATAACAAGCATACAAACAACTTGAAAAAAAAATAAAAAAAATAAAAACAACAAACACACACGATTTTTTTTAAATGCAAACAAACACAAAAAACAAACATACAAAAATAAAACAAAAATAATTTGAAGAATAGAAAATTAAAATCAAAGCAACTCCCCGACAATGGTGCCAAAAACTTGCTCAACGACTAGTTTTCTATCGGTTTAGAAAATAGTCGAAAAATTTGAAATTAAATTTACCGCAAGCGTACAACGTATAATTTTAGTACATGGCAAGTACAGGTCGATCCGTAGAGAATTTTTAAGATTTTAAAATTTTCAATTCAATCAAATTAGACCAAAGTGAGAGGAAATTGTTAACTACAAAAACAAGCTAAAGCTAGCATGTGATTTAAAAACTATTAGACTAGAGAACAGTTTATAGGCAAATCCACTCTCATATTTTTATAAATCAACAAACAAATAATTTATGATCTCTAGCTTTGATATTAAGTGAAATAATTATTGTATTTATCATAAGTATGGTTTGTTTACGTTATTAATTAACATAACTCAAACCATCAAACTATAACACAAAAAATAAACCACTTATCAATTCTTATGAAAATGAAGTCAAAGTAAAAAGCTATTTTAACTATGATCTATTTACTATTGTAACTAGTAATATGGATCATCAAATTTCATTTTTACTTTCATTTCAAAAACAAAAATTAATTAGAAAATGATGATGTAAATTATGTTTATGTTGAATAAGAATAGCTCATTTTCATAAGCAATATAAGCTATCAAACCCACTTGTATAAACTTATATCAAAATTCACTTTCACGAAGCACAAGCTAAAGAGGTCATAATTCATAAAAATGTTGAAATTACATAATATTTGAGAGCTTCATTACCCCTAAATTGAAGGGGTTTAGCTACTCATTTGTGTTATCAAATCAACGCATGTAATTTTCAATATTAAAAAGCAAAGAAATGAAAACTAAGCAAAGGAAGAAAGAGAGCTTAACTGCTAACTAATTGCATAAAAATTAAAGCTACACTACTTGCATGAATGTAAATATCTAAGCTATGAACATAAAAAGAAAGAGAGCATAGAAATAAACATTAACATAAAAACAAAGAAAAACATGTAAAAAAAGAAAAGAGGAAGATGCTTGGAAGCCCATTTTTATTTCATGAAACATTGCCATTACAACTTGCTTTCTTAATTTCCTAACTAATGTGAAAGAGTGGAAGATATGTTCATGTACATAAGAAGATTATTTATACATGCATAAAACCCTAATTCCATTTTTAGGGAGCTTCTCAAAATACCGTTTAGGAAATGTGGCCACCAAGTAACCATTAGCCACTAATTAATCCATCATTTGATGTGCATGAAGTTTTAACCTCCACTTAGTTGTCAATTAGCTCCTAATTGTACATTTACGTAAGTGGCTGGTGTACTCCATGATCTTGAACTTTAATTGTTTCCTCTTCATTCCTTTGTATTTCCATGTGCATGCATATATCATTATGAATCACACTTTCATATACATAAAAATATTCTATAAAAATCAAAAAAATTGTCCAAGTAAAAACTCTTAAATTGACACATGCACAAAAATGGCCATTTTGCTCCTGAATGAAGATGGAAATATGATGGTTTGAATTGAATTTTGGTTTTAACATGTTAAAATGCCCAAATATGATGTTTATTTAAATAAAATGAGATAAAATATGGGTATAAATATATGCACATTTACGTGCACATCAAACTCCCTCTACATCTAGAGGGCGTAAGGATTTACTAGGCTTTATAAGCCTAGGCAAGTGCAAATGCAAAGGAATTCTAGAAAGTTCGGTGTTTTTAAAGATTGAGGTAGAAAGTGGAAACTTGGACTTGAGTGTTTGCTTGTTAAAGGGTAAGCTAACTTACCATTAAATGAATATGAAGTGTATATATGCTTGTGTTTGGTTGTTTATTTGTGCTTGAATTTATATTGATATATGTTGTAATATTGGTTGTGATTCTTGCTTTGGAAAGCAAATGACATATGTAGATGATATGTATGGACTTAAATGGACTTGTATGATTTGATGAATTGTTTCATAGCCTTGAGATAAAGCACATAGGATGTAGTTGGACTTTGGTTTGAATTGGATTTGGATTTGAAAGTGCTATTATAGAAATAATCATTGTAAATGCACTTAGATATCGCACTGTATTCGACAATTCTAAGGAACTTTGTAGAGATATACTTAGAGGTTTCTCACCATATTTGTGATTTATATTGTGTATGTTAGTTTCTATAAAAATATTGGACATTGAAACGTTAAGTAACATATCGAAAAGTGGCCAAACTTTTCTATATGCAAATCTGCCCCGTTTATCCTTTGTTTTTGAACTTTAAATGTTGAAAATGACTTCAAAATTTAAGCATTTTATTTCATTATTTTTACAAGCCTTTGTGAACTCATATTGGATATTTTAAAAGTGGTTTGTAATTTTTTAGTATCTTTAAGAATTAGTTATGAATTTTTAAAGCAGAACGGTTTATTTTTAAATATAAAGAAAACATAGTTTTTCTAGTTTTTAAATAAATTATGAAATGATTATGTTTAAGTAATGTTTGGAAGAAATGTTTAAAACATATTATAAGTATCTAAAGTATTTTAAAAGCATTTTTAAGTATACATAGTTATAAGAAAATTAGTTAACTATTTTATTAAAGTATTAATATCTTATATAATATAATATCTTTTAATTTTTTTTATTAAATCTACTTTTATGAATAAATTATTATACATATATACATACATAAATATACATATCATTTTAAAAATATTTTTGAATATAAACAAATGGTTTGAAAATGGGCTAGGAATTGTTTAGCGTTTGAATCGTGTTTTGTTTACTTATTTGTTACGAAAAGTAATTAACTTTGCTTAACACTAAAAGCCGACAAAGTTAACATATCTGTTTGTGGGAGATAAGATTGATGTTTGAGTAGGGTTTAGAAGCAACTGTGCTCTAAACAATCAGCTTCACTCTTGACTGAGGAATTGTAAGTTGAAAATGTCGGAAACGTGCAAATCATGTTTTTTACTTACTTGTTTATGGAATGTAGTTAACTATACTTAACAATAAAAGTAGATAAAGTAGACTTGCCTATCCGTGAGAGTTAAGAATGTTGTTCGAATATGATTTAGAAGCAATAGTGCTCTAATCTGCCATCTTCACCCTGAACCAAGGGGTATTAAGCTGAGATGGTCTAAAATATGTTAAGTATACAAAACTTAATTTCCATAAAATTTCATTTTTAGAACTAGACAGTTCACTAGTCAACTGTCGAACTTGACCCGTTATTAACTTAGGAAGTATCTAAAAGCTTCATAGGTTCATGCGATTTGAGATCCTCCGGGGAGGAGCGTTCATATGAAATGTCTCTAGCTTTAAGAATGTACATATACGAGATCCCCCAAGGAGGACTCCTCTTTTTATAGTTTTTTTACTTCTAAAAGAATTGGAATTGTTTACCAGAAATTCATCGATTTATTGAAGAGTTCGAGACCGGTATGTGTTTTACTTGTCGAGTACCACTTTAAAACTAGTATACGAGCTTACGTTTTGAAAGCAGTTGTAAAGTGGAATGTCAAAGAGTTGAACTGTCTACCATTAGCTTAAGCTCAAGGGAGGGGTCAACATTAACATTTTAGATAAATAATATAGAGTTAAACTGTCTATCCAAAGATTAAGTCCAAGAGAGAGGTCAATTTTAGTATTTGTCAGTCGACTTATGCTGGGATCCATGGAAAGGATTCGTGTTTTGTTCGAGTAGTGAAGACTCGTGTGAAAGATGTCGAACGTAACCTTGACATCAGAAATGGCTAAAGTCAGAGTAGACTGCACAACCTGGGTTTTAGCTAACCTATGACGGGGTATATTTACTCCATTTCTAGATTATGCTTATCGATGTTGCTAGCGATAGTTATTGATACTTGGTTCTACGTCATTCATACTAAAGTTCGGGCGTGGGCCACCTGTGTTTACCTTATGGTGCATGTTTTATTTAGAGATATACGATGCTTGAAAGGTAGTTTCTAATCCTTATGCATGGAGAAACACTTCAGTTTAGTGGATGTGTCTCAGTGGAAAATCCAATATGTGAACGTACCTTAGCGATTTTAGATGTACTTCTAATATTATTGTGTTTTTCTGTGCAAGCAACACAACTATTCTCCTATTTATATTCTACACCGCAGATATTATCTATCATACCACTTTATTAACTTAATTATTAGTTGATTTTTTCTGAGGGGAAAACCATTACGGTGATCCGTATAGTCTCATTAGTTACTGATACATGTAATCTTGTACGAGTTTTCTCGTGCCAAATTTAAAATCGAAACTTAGTTTTTGTTTTTCCTAAATTCCTTATGTACTCTTTCAAGTAGGCTGGGTAAGACAGGTTTTGTATTTGGATGCTTCAGAGCTTCAGGAGACGAGCTGGAGGCTTTCGTTATCTATCTATGTCTATTTCCATTACATTATGTTATGTATGTATCAGGATTGTGAGGACAGACAATTATAACTGTCCAGGCTGATGGTAGTACTTATGTTTTGTAACTTTAAAAGTATTATGTATTTTAGAGTGACCCTTTGCACCGTCCGTTTGAAATTATATGTTATCATTTTACTATGAGATTCTAATATCGTGTTCTTCTTTCTTGTTCTATTTCGTTTTCTTTTCACTTTACCCTAACTATCTATCTTTCTGGCACTTAGATGTTCGATCCACGAATATCATGATGTACTTAGTATCGACATTTGAGGATCAAAAAGTCAAGTCGTTACAGTATGTAGTCGATCATGTTATGGTATTGCCTATAAGCTTCGCTAACGAATATTATAAAAATAAATGTCACTAACTTTAGTACTTGTGAAATATTTATCTAATAAATAGTTTCTCGGCAAATGTTTTCACGGCAAATATTTGATGAATATTTGAGTTTAATACAGAAATTATACAATGTTATACTATATAAGAATAACAACATTTCTTTTGAATATAGTATGGTACATTTTAAATATAAAATACTATATATTCCATCATGTTAAAAGTATCTAGCATTCAATATCCAACATAGTTGAGTCAAACATCAAATTTGTACTATATTAAACTATATAACAACCACATTTTCTTTTAATATAGGACATTATACTTCAACCATAAAGTATTTTAGATTACATTGTGAAGTTTCTACCATTCATCCAAAACTATTTTTTTAAACATTCAATATGTACATGTAACATTCAATGTCCAACCACCAACATTTGTCATCTAGCTCGTGATTACATTCGACAAGTTAGATAAACTGTAATCATTTAGGAGAAATTGTCCTGTAGTTATACAATCTGTAATGCATTTGATGGTTTAGCATTCTAATTTTCAACCATGATTTTTGTCCGTGATGATGTCATATAGGATGCGAGCTCTTAGTTTTTTTTTTTCATTTCTTCATCTTCATATAAATCTACCTTTTCGTCGATCTATATAATATTGAATAGCTCTTCCATATATTGTATAACAAATATTTCATAATCAATTCTGTAAAAGTTAATTTTTTTAATGTTATTAAATTTACTTTTTACAAATTATAACTTTATAGTATTTTTGCTGTGGATAGTTCACAAAATTGATTGGTTTATTTTGTAGTTATGATGGTTGTTTCCTATTTATTTGCATAAATTGAATTATTATCCATTATTTTGTTTCTCTACAAATAATAATCAAGTCAATTCATATTTCACACATTGACTTCTCATAACTTTTCACGCCATCCCCATCCCTTCTATTTTTTGACCATTCTTGTTTATGACCATACCATTCCTTCTCCCCTTTATCTAGCCGGTTTCTCTAAACACCATCCTCCTCTTTCGAACCCTTTTCCTCCTCTTTCGAACCCTTTTCCTCCTTTTCAACCTTCTCTCTCTTCTAATCCTTCTCTGCCTAGTCTTTTACCCCTTCCTTTGCTGTGTATATTGTCAAGCATGTTTCTACTGCCTTGTCTACTCATGATCATCTTTAGTTTATTCATTCCTCCAAATGGTCATCTCTGTTTAGTGGTAAGCCAAGAAATGCAGTTATTTATTCTCCAGTGCACTTTAATATTCAATATGATGGTAAATCTCTTAATCCTCCTCCCGAGGTTGTTAAGCTGAATGTCTATAAAACAGATCCTATGTTTATTAGGGGTCAAATGTTCACTGTCTCATCCTGGAATCCAACTTTTGGATCTGCTCAATTTATGATCAAAAGTGTGCTAGTTTGGGTCCATATTTACAGAATACCCTTAATGACATGAACTCTTCTTGGCATTAATTTGCTTGCTTGTCATTTGTGTAATCTTGTTTGCTATGATGAGAATAACGAAAAATGAAAAGATTTGAATATGCTAAATGCCTAATAGAAGTAACAACTGATAAAGATCTCCTTGAATTTATTTCATTTGGTGATGATTCTTATCATGATGTTTTAATTGAATACTCTTAGAGGCCTTTTATATGTACTCATTATAAGGTGTTTAGGCATTCTACTCTCCAGTGTGGATTTCTCATTAACAAAGACGTAGTGGAAAATGTTGGGAATGATAAACAAAATAATGCTTCTCAGGGTAAGGAAAAAGTTATCATTGAAAAAGATGTGGGCGATTCAACTCCTGTTAATGGTGAAAACATTACATTTGTTAGAGTTAAGATGAAGTAGAAACCTTAACAAAAAGTTTAGAGGAAAAAATAAAGTTGTTCCAAGAAACAAAAATTTAAATATGGATGAGGGAATTGTTTTACCTGCCAATAGAGTGATAACGAAAATCCTGATTCATCTTGTCTAAATGAAGGAAATGGCTATGCTGTTGGTAATAAGGAACCAATGTAAACAAAACTTCTAATTGTGCCAATAATATGTCCTCTACTGGCCAAGTATCTAGTTCCCCTGGGCCTGATGGGTTTAATGAACACTTCTATAAGATCATATGGAATATCATAGGTTCTGATGTTATTAAGGCAGTAAAAAAATCTTTAAGCATAATAAAATGCTTGATGGCATCAGTGCTACCAAACTTGCCTTAATCCCTAAGGTTTTGCAACCATCAAGTGTCTCCTAATTTATGCTCATTTCCTGTTGCAATGTTATATGCAAATTCATTTCCAAAATCATGGCTACAAGGATGAAAGCTGTTCTATCCCTCATAATCTCAGTTAACCAAAATTATTTTCTTCCTTTTAGGGATATTATTGATAACATCTTACTATCTAATGAGTTATTGAGAGGTTATAATAGACAAAATATCAATCCTATATGTGTTATGAAATTAGACATTCAAAAAGAATATGGTACTATCCAGTGGAAGTCTATCATATATATTTTTCATTACATGAACTTCCCGAGTTCTTTTTTAGCCTTGTTGTATACATGTCTATCTACTATTAAATATTCATTAAGTTTGAATTGTAACTCTTTTGGATATTTTGCTGGTACTTAGGGAATTAGGCAAGGCGAACCTATTTCCCCTTATTTTTTTATATGTGCTATGGAACTTCTCACTTCTTTGGTCAAGCAGTTTTTCTAAAGTAGATTGATACACATCCTATAAGTAAATCCCCTAAAATTTCTACTCTTATGTTTGCTATTGATTTAATGCTCTTTACAAAGCCAAATTTCAAATCTATTAATCGAGATTTAGTGATTTAGCAATTTTTTATGATATGACCAAACTGTATATGAATAAAAGTAGGTCTAAAATTCAAATTGCTAGTATATCTAATGATGAAAAAGCTAATTTTAATCCACATGTCTTTTCTTTCCTCCTTTGACTGCAATGAAATTTATCTTGGAGCTCCTCACACCTCCTTTAGAATCAAATCTTCTTAGTGCCTTCCTTTGTCTGAAAAAAAATCCTTTGTTTGAAAAAATCACTACCAGACTTACTTCTTGCCTTATTGCAAAACTATCTACTACCGGTAGATTAATTATTTTCTAGTTTATAGCTTCCTCTATGTGCTTATATTATGCTATAATTTCCATTTTTCCAAGATTATTTCTATGGTTAATTCAGCATGAATCATTTTTTGTGGCATAGTGATCCCTTCTCAAAAAAATTAATTTCAATCTCTTTTAAATCCATATGTTGCCCTTATGATAGGGGAGGGCTTGGTGTAGTGAACAGTAAAAAGGGGAATGTGGCTGCTTATTCTACACGTATTACAAGTTAGTGAAATTTGATCATAATCTTTAGGCTCTATGGACTAGGAATAAAAAAGGCTTATTTATGGACTTTGTCTACTCCTATGATTATAGTTGGACTTGGAGGAACTTGCTTAAGAACAGACCTATTTTCTTGCTTTTGTTCCAGAATTCATTGAAGAGCGGTCACTCGCTTTCCTTCTGGCATGATCCATGGTCCGGTAAAGGTACTATTCTCTCTAAAATGTTTCATTAAAACCAAAGATATATGACTGGAATCCCTTAAAATGCAAAGGTTATAAGTTTTCTGTCTGATGATAGAGTTTCCTTGCCATTTTGTTGTTCAATTATAATTGGAAATGCTTTGTCCAAGATCGAAGTTAAATTATTTCGAAACTATAATGATTCCTCTCTATGGTGTGACAAGGCTCATGCAATTTCTGGGGTTTATAAGGCTGTTGCTGGTTTCTCTGGCCTAATTTTTTTCTTGGCATGCAAGGATTTGGATGGCTTCTTCTTTTCCTAAAGAAAACTTGCATTTTGGAAAATTATCAGAAGTGGTTTGCACACCCAGGATAATTTGTTTTTTAAAGAAATGCTACAAATCTCTACTTACGTGTTGTGTGGTAATGCTTCGAAAAACACTAGTAATTTGTTCTTCGCATGCAGCTACACTTTCTTCATTTGGAAAAGTATACTCACGCATCTTAATTTGCACAATCCCAGTACCAATTCCAAAGTGGAGTGGTTTAGTACTTTTAAAGCCACAAGGAGTAAATCAGATAAAGGTATGCTATTATTAAGAGTTCTGAAATTTTTTACTTATAAATTTGGTATGAAAGGAATTCTAAAGCGTTTAATGGAATTATGTCCTCTAAATAATGCTTGTTTCTTTCATTTGTTGTATATATTGGTCACTGAACTTTTCTACTTACAGGTGTGTTTGTAAATTGCTTAGTTTAGGTGTTTTGCTATGTAGTAAGGTTATTTGTATATGTTTTTTTTGCTTCTATTCTAGGTGGGTGTGCCTACTTCTTTGTATTTGTTGTGCATTCTGTTTGATGTGATTTTTTGTTTGATGATAACAAACATATATCAATATATATGTGTGTTTGTAGTTTAGACTATATACAGAAAGGAAGAAATATTTATATTGAATAATTATACTATTGCACGGAATTTATATAATTCAAACAGTATTTTTTATTCAATATAATATTTTATTACAACACTTAAACAATACAAAAGTTTTTCAGTTCTCTCTCTCTATATATATATATACATACATCAGTTCATACATTTTACTCTTCTCACTACAACTCTCAACACTCAGTTTTTCACTCTGTCTGCACATCTGCATCTATCTGCATTGTCCAGCTCCACTTCTCGTCCTGTCTCCTGTGTACCTGTGTAATTAGCAACTACAACAGTAATCTGAAAACAAACAAATTTAAATTGCAAAAATAAAATTTGTTTGTGTCTCAGATACATGGGTTATTGTCATCATCTTTGATTGTGCAATATCTGTGCATATCAGTATTTTTATCAGGAACAGGCAATTATAAGTGGCTGCAATACACACGTATACATTCGTATACGTGTGCACTGCCACGCCTACTCGTGTGCACAAACTGCAACAAAACACAAATTCAACATCATGTTCGAATGCAATATCAACTAAAGTCAGAAACAGTGCAGTACAACTACATGAAACAGTGGAACAAAGTCTCTGTAATAATACATGAAGCATACAAGTGCAACACAAACATGAAGACTGAAACCAGAAGACAATGCCAAATGTCAACAGAGACAATGCAAATGTGATCAATGCAAACTACAAAGACCACAACACTCAGGTGGTACATGAACAAGTGAAGAATACACAAATGTGCAGTAGCAAGATCAACACAGTAGCAAGCTACAGGTGATGCAATGCTCAAATGAACAACAAGCTCCACTGACCACAAAGCAGAGATCATCATCAAATGAAATTACAAAAATGCAATGGTGAAGCTACTGTATGCAACATGATGAATACAGATGCAAAGTACAACAGTGAAGCATGCACATAGGCCACCAGTGAATTACATCAGTATGCAAATGAACAAAAACAGCAGCTGTAATCAAGTGTAGCATCTATAAAAAATACATACCAAAAGAGGCATGTGTTCAAATATGGGCCGAAGTCAAAAATTGCTTCAATTCAGGAATTTATTTTTAGAAAGATATCTCGGCATCAAATATCTCAAAATTCATATATGGTATGTGTTAATTCATAAAGGGGCCGAACCAACAAGTATGGAAAGAGATTTTCGAATTAATTAATTCGAATACAAATATGGATAGCAGTAATTCAAAATTGATTTCAAGAAAAAATCAACGACATGGAAAAATCAAGTATGACAGTGATTAGGAGGGTTTCAACCCTATAAATAAACCCAAAAGAAATCATCATCGGCATCGAGTTATGAAGAGAAAAAGGCAAATAATCAAACCAGCATACGAAAATCACATACCACAATTCAACGAACTCGGTCAGCTGCAAGTACAATCAATCATCAGAGAACGAACGAAGCAGTGAGCAAGAGCAACGTGAATCAAGCAATTGATCATCAGAGAACGAACACAAGAGCATCACAAACCAGCCGAAAACCCAATTTGGATCGCAAGAGACGAACCCTAGTTTCAGAAAGAAGGAGATCGGTCGCCATTATTTTTCACAAAGCAAAAGAACGAAGTGGGTCGGGTTAAAGGAAAACAAGGGGCCGGCTTTGTTAATGATAAAAGGGGTTTAAGTTTTAAAAGGGGTTTGCTTTATTTTATTTCAAGCAAAAATTAGGGGTTCAAATTCATATTTTAATTTTTGCATCGGGTTTATTTTTGAAGTTGTTCTTGTTTTTATTTTCGAGTCAACAAATTTGTAAATCACCACCTAGGGTTTAGGTAGTGTCAGATTGTCTAGTTAGAATTAGTTCAGTGAGCAGGGTGTGCGAGTTTGCGAAGCTCTAGAGGCGGAGCAGAGTTTGCGAGTAAACAAAGCTCTATAGGCGGAGCAGGGTGTGCGAGTCTGTGAGAGTGTTTGTGAGCGGGAGCAAGGGTTTGCGAGTCTGGTAGAGTGTTTGTAAGCGAGATACTGTTTAATTCTAATAGAAATCTGGGAATGCAGCAGTAGGCAGGGGTTGCCGAAGCTGGGTAAATTTTGTGTGTGATTTACTTTTCAGCATATTTATTTCTGCAGTTTGTTTCTTTGTTTTAAATCGAGAAAATTTGTTATTAACCCTATTCACCCCCCTCTAGGGTTAATCTAGATCCTACAAGTGGTATCAGAGCCTGGTATTTTACTTTAACTCTAGAGTTATGAATCCACCAAATAATGCTTTTTCTGAGGGGCAATCTATTGCTAGGCCACCCATGTTTAATGGGAATGATTATGCTTATTGGAAAGTTAGAATGAGTATTTATCTTAGTTCTGTCGACTATGATGTTTGGGATATTATTGAAACTGGCTATAAATCTCCCACTATAGTAGTTGGTGATACTGAGATTCCTAAACCTAAGGATAGGTGGGATGCTAACGATAAGAAATTAAAAACTACAAATGCCAAAGCAATGAACGCTTTGATCTGTGCTCTTGATAAAATTGAATTTAATAGAATTTCTCATTGTACAACAGCACAGGAAATTTGGCACACTCTGGAGGTGACACACGAAGGAACTTCTCAAGTCAAGGAGTCACGACTAGCTCTATTTAGCAATGAATACGAAAACTTTGTAATGGAAAAGGGCGAGAGCATAAAGGATATGTTTGGACGGTTTTCAACTTTGGTGTACAATGCTAGAGCACTTGGGAAGGTCTTCACTGAAGTAGAGCTTGTATGGAAGATACTGCGAGTCTTACCAATGAACTTTGAGGCAAAAGTCACTGCAATACAAGAATCGAAAGATCTGAGTAAACTAAGCATGGAAGAGTTGATCGGAAACTTGATGACATATGAACTTGAGCTAAAGGCAAAAGAGGAACGTAACAACTCCGAATCAAAAAAGAAGACGATTGCCTTAAAAAGCAAAGAAGAAAGCGGTGAAGAAGAAGAAGATCCAATTGAAGAGCTTGCGATGGCAGTCAATAATCTTAGAAAATGGTCAAAATTCAGGCCACGCAAGAAGAAAACAAGTGGTAATAAGCCAAAAGATTCTGATGATTCCGATAATGAATTGACATGCTTTAACTGCAAAAAGCCTGGCCACTTCAAACAAAAATGTCCACTTCTCAAAAACAACAAAGGAAAGAAAAAGAAGAAGAAGGCCTTTGCAGCAACTTGGGATGATGAAGAAGGAGAAGAAGTTTCGGAAAATAGCTCAGAAGAGGCTAACTTGTGCCTTATGGCAAAATCAGATTCAGAAACAAGTTCAGAGGAATCCAGTGAGGTACGTGACTATTCTTATAAAGAACTTGTTTTGATGTGTTATGATCTTACTAATAAAATTGATACTCTTGAAACTAAGATTGAAAAATTAAAGTCTGACAGGAGAGAACTTATTCATGAGAATACTAGGTTAGAAACTGAACTTGAGAATATTCAAAACCTGGACTGTAAAAAATGTAAAACTTTAGATTCAGAAATATCAAGACTTAAGAATAGCTTCGATAATCTTGAAAAATAAAACTCAAGTCTTAAGGAAATCATTGACACAAGGAAAAAAGATTTTATAAATAGATGCACCACACTTGTAACTGAAAACACAACACTAAAAACCAAAGTCCAAAATCTTGAAAAATCTCTGAATAACTTTTCAAGAGGAGAAAAATCGTTTAACATGTTGTTGGGAAATCAACTCTTTGCTAATAATAGAAAAGGACTAGGTTTTGGGAAAACACAGGTTGATGATCATGCAAAAGGTAAGAGTATCTTTGTTAGAAGTGAAATTGGACATCGTGTTGAAAATTGTAGTCATGGGAACAAGAACACAAAGTTTATACAAGTTTGGGTTCCTAAGAATTCTACAAACAAATTTCGTGTCTATAGGAACAAAAATAAAAGGACAAAACAAGTTTGGGTTCCAAAGGGATTGTTTGTTCAAAATGCTTCAGTTACTAATATCATTGGACCTAAGAGTTTCTCTAGGTCATCCTCCTCTCTCTTTATGTAGGTCTGTTGGCGGGCTAAGGAGCAACAAGAATGGTTTCTAGATTCAGGTTGTTCTAGACATATGACAGGTGATAAATCTAAGTTCCTTAGCCTAGAGAAGTTTAGAGGTGGAAATGTGATCATGGGAGACAATAGCAAGTGTAAGATTATTGGGAAAGGTGAAGTAAGTAATGGTACTTTTTCCTTGACTAATGTTTTATACGTTGATAATTTGCATCACAATCTCATTTCTATTAGCCAACTCTGTGACAAAGGTATGAATGTGGTTTTTGATAGTGATACTTGCAAAATCATTGAAAAAACTTCTAATAACATTGTTTTTATGGGCAAAAGAAAAGGAAATGTTTACTCACTTTCGTTTGACAATCTAAATCTTTCCAGATGTTTGGTAGCCACTGACGAAGAGGCATCTTTATGGCATAGGAGACTTGGACATGCTAGCATGAGTCTCTTAAGAAATCTTGAAACGAAAGATTTAGTCAGAGGGTTACCACATCAGAAATTTAAAGATAACAAAGTGTGTAAAGCATGTTCCTTGGGCAAGCTTAGTCGATCATCATTTCGCCCTAAAAATATTGTTAGCACATCAAGGGTCCTCGAATTAATTCATATGGACTTATTTGGACCAAATGAAATTGCAAGTTTGAATGGAAAACGTTATTGTTATGTATTGGTTGACGATTACTCTAGATTTACATGGGTTTATTTCTTAGCCAAAAAATCTGAATCTTTTGATTATTTTTCAAAATTTGCTAAACTTGTTCAAAATGAAAAAGGAGTTTCAATTAAAACTTTAAGAAGTGATCATGGAGGCGAATTTGAAAATTCGGAATTTGAAAACTTTTGTGAAGAAAATGGTTTAAAACATGAATTTTCTGCTCCACGAACACCTCAACAAAATGGGGTGGTTGAAAGGAAAAATCGTACATTGCAAGAATTGGCTAGATCCATGTTGAGTGAGTATAAACTACCTCTAACTTTTTGGGCAGAGGCGGTGAATACTTCGTGCTATGTAATGAATAGAGTAATGATTAGACCAATACTAGGCAAAACAGCTTATGAAGTGTGGCATGAAAGGAAACCTAACATTTCTTACTTTCGTGTTTTTGGATGCCCTTGTTTTATTCTTAACACAGGTGATCAACTTGGAAAATTTGAATCAAAGGCCGATGAGGGAATTTTCATGGGCTATTCAACAAGGAGCAAGGCTTACAGGATATACAACAAACGAACAAAGACAATTGTTGAATCAGTCAATGTGAAATTTGATGAATCTGATCTGGAAAGGACGACTGAAAAAACAGGTGATGATGGGGTAGATCATGAAGGCATTAAAGAAGGGACATCTACTGAGAAAGATGGAAGTAGGACTGTTGATGCTGATAGATTGAAATTCAAATCCAATCATCCTCCTGAATTGGTTATAGGAGATCCTACGGAAGGTATACGCACTCGTTCTGCATTTGATAAAAATTTGTGTGCGTTTTGTTGTCATAGTGGTTTTATTTCTGAAATAGAACCTGATTCTGTTGAAATGGCTCTTAATGATGAAAGTTGGGTTTTAGCAATGCAAGATGAACTTAATCAATTTGAGAGAAATAAAGTTTGGAAATTAGTTCCTAGGCCTAATGACTATCCAATTGTAGGAACTAAATGGGTGTTCAAAAACAAACTTGATGAATCAGGAAATGTAATTAGAAACAAAGCTAGGTTGGTCGCAAAAGGATATAACCAAATAGAAGGCATAGATTTTGATGAGACATTTGCACCAGTTGCTAGGTTAGAAGCCATTAGAATTTTGCTCAGCTTTGCTTGTTATAAAGGTTTCAAACTTAAACAAATGGATGTAAAAAGTGCATTTCTAAATGGTGATCTGAAAGAAGAAGTTTTTGTTGAACAACCCCCCGGATTTGAAAATCATGTTTTTCCAAATCATGTGTATAAACTTGAAAAAGCATTATATGGTCTTAAGCAAGCTCCTAGAGCTTGGTATGAATGCCTTTGTACATATCTTTTGGAAAATGGCTTTAAAAAGGGGAGCGCTGACACGACACTGTTTCTATTACACAAAGGAAGTGATTTTTTGATTGTTCAGATTTATGTGGATGATATCATTTATGGTGCTACTAATGAAATCTTGTGCGAGAAATTTGAACAAGTCATGCAGGCTAAATTCGAGATGAGCTTGGTTGGAGAATTGAAATATTTTCTTGGATTTCAAATCAAGCAAAGCAGTGATGGCATTTTCATTTCACAATCCAAGTATGTGTTGGAACTGTTGAAGAAATTTGGAATTGAGAACTCCAAACCATTGAGAACTCCTATGAGCCCATCAACAAAGTTGGACAAAGACGAGAAAGGAAGTGCTGTTGATCAGAAAAAATATCGAGGGATAATTGGTTCACTTCTCTATCTTACTGCTTCTAGACCTGATATTATGTTTTCTGTATGTTTGTGTGCACGTTTTCAAACTAATCCTAAAGAATCTCATTTGAAAGCCACTAAACGAATTTTGAGATATCTTTCACACACACACAAATTTGGATTATGGTACCCTTCTTGTGAAAACTTTGATTTAGTTGGTTATTCTGATGCTGATTATGCTGGTTCATTGGTTGACAGGAAAAGCACCAGTGGGACATGTTTCATGCTAGGTCATTCATTAGTTTCATGGTCAAGTCGAAAACAGAATTGTGTTGCATTATCCACCACTGAAGCAGAATATATTGCTTTAGGAAGTTGCTGTGCTCAAATTTTATGGATGATGCAAACTCTTTCTGATTTTGGCTTAGTTTATAAACAAGTTCCATTAAAATGTGACAGTAAAAGTGCAATAGACTTATCAAATAATCCTGTTCATCATTCACGCACAAAACACATTGATGTGAGACACCACTTTCTTAGAGATCACATTGCTAAGGAAGTCATTTGCATTGAATATATTTCAACTGAGGCTCAACTTGCTGATATTTTCACAAAACCCCTCCCTGAAGACAGATTTTCTAGATTACGTTTGGACTTGGGGATTATAGAAATTGACTAACCATTTTTTCATTGTTAGGTAGAAATATTCTTGGATATATACTTTCAACTTCAATTTCTAGGATTCAAACAAGTTTTGGATATTTTCCAAAGATTGATTCAAATATGGTATTCAGTACTGGATATTACATAATATAATTAACTTGGTAACTTATTCCACAATCATTTCTATTTCTACCATCTTTCTATCATCCATAATGGTTTGATAAAATAAGAAGAGTGAATTATTTTTAAATTAAATAAATAAATAAAAAAAAATAAAAATAAAAATAAAAAAAATTATTTTTAATAATAAATAATAAATCTCATGTATCCATTCTCATTTAAAAGTCCTTATGGTTATGCGTGGATGGAACATATGAGAGAATTATTTTTATCATTACTTCATTCTCATTTAAAAGTCCTTATGGTTATGCATGGATGGAGTATGGTAACTAAGTATTCTGGTATCACTTAATAATTTGGATGCTTAGACTAATAAGTAACTGCTAATCTCATTTAAAAGTCCTTATGGTTATGCGTGGTTAGTAAGTGCTTATTTTTTTTTTTTGTGCTTAAATGTCAAATTAATGTTAAAATATCTCTCTTCTTATTAAAACCGATCATCGATCCATCCTCTACAATGTGGAAGTTTTTATCTCGTTATGATATATTATTTTTTGTTCCTACTGTTCCATTGTTTTTTGTCAGTCTTTTGATAATGACAAAAGGGGGAGAAGAACAAGATTTTGATGAGGAAGTAAATATTTTTTGGAATATTTCAACAAATTTGGTTAAATATCGTTAGTTAATTTTCTTTAGTTCTTTTATTCCTTTGTTAATTTTGTTAACTTCTAAATAGGGAGTGGTCTTGGTTGTAGGGGGAGCATTCAAATAGGGGGAGCTAAAAATTTTTGTTCAAACACATATTAGCATTTCAAAATCTTTAATATATATGTTTGTCATCATCAAAAGGGGGAGATTGTTTGATGTGATTTTTTGTTTGATGATAACAAACATATATCAATATATATGTGTGTTTGTAGTTTGGACTATATACAGAAAGGAAGAAATATTTATATTGAATAATTATACTATTGCACGGAATTTATATAATTCAAACAGTATTTTTTATTCAATATAATATTTTATTACAACACTTAAACAATACAAAAGTTTTTCAGTTCTCTCTCTCTCTATATATATATACATACATCAGTTCATACATTTTACTCTTCTCACTACAACTCTCAACACTCAGTTTTTCACTCTGTCTGCACATCTGCATCTATCTGCATTGTCCAGCTCCACTTCTCGTCCTGTCTCCTGTGTACCTGTGTAATTAGCAACTACAACAGTAATCTGAAAACAAACAAATTTAAATTGCAAAAATAAAATTTGTTTGTGTCTCAGATACATGGGTTATTGTCATCATCTTTGATTGTGCAATATCTGTGCATATCAGTATTTTTATCAGGAACAGGCAATTATAAGTGGCTGCAATACACACGTATACATTCGTATACGTGTGCACTGCCACGCCTACTCGTGTGCACAAACTGCAACAAAACACAAATTCAACATCATGTTCGAATGCAATATCAACTAAAGTCAGAAACAGTGCAGTACAACTACATGAAACAGTGGAACAAAGTCTCTGTAATAATACATGAAGCATACAAGTGCAACACAAACATGAAGACTGAAACCAGAAGACAATGCCAAATGTCAACAGAGACAATGCAAATGTGATCAATGCAAACTACAAAGACCACAACACTCAGGTGGTACATGAACAAGTGAAGAATACACAAATGTGCAGTAGCAAGATCAACACAGTAGCAAGCTACAGGTGATGCAATGCTCAAATGAACAACAAGCTCCACTGACCACAAAGCAGAGATCATCATCAAATGAAATTACAAAAATGCAATGGTGAAGCTACTGTATGCAACATGATGAATACAGATGCAAAGTACAACAGTGAAGCATGCACATAGGCCACCAGTGAATTACATCAGTATGCAAATGAACAAAAACAGCAGCTGTAATCAAGTGTAGCATCTATAAAAAATACATACCAAAAGAGGCATGTGTTCAAATATGGGCCGAAGTCAAAAATTGCTTCAATTCAGGAATTTATTTTTAGAAAGATATCTCGGCATCAAATATCTCAAAATTCATATATGGTATGTGTTAATTCATAAAGGGGCCGAACCAACAAGTATGGAAAGAGATTTTCGAATTAATTAATTCGAATACAAATATGGATAGCAGTAATTCAAAATTGATTTCAAGAAAAAATCAACGACATGGAAAAATCAAGTATGACAGTGATTAGGAGGGTTTCAACCCTATAAATAAACCCAAAAGAAATCATCATCGGCATCGAGTTATGAAGAGAAAAAGGCAAATAATCAAACCAGCATACGAAAATCACATACCACAATTCAACGAACTCGGTCAGCTGCAAGTACAATCAATCATCAGAGAACGAACGAAGCAGTGAGCAAGAGCAACGTGAATCAAGCAATTGATCATCAGAGAACGAACACAAGAGCATCACAAACCAGCCGAAAACCCAATTTGGATCGCAAGAGACGAACCCTAGTTTCAGAAAGAAGGAGATCGGTCGCCATTATTTTTCACAAAGCAAAAGAACGAAGTGGGTCGGGTTAAAGGAAAACAAGGGGCCGGCTTTGTTAATGATAAAAGGGGTTTAAGTTTTAAAAGGGGTTTGCTTTATTTTATTTCAAGCAAAAATTAGGGGTTCAAATTCATATTTTAATTTTTGCATCGGGTTTTATTTTTGAAGTTGTTCTTGTTTTTATTTTCGAGTCAACAAATTTGTAAATCACCACCTAGGGTTTAGGTAGTGTCAGATTGTCTAGTTAGAATTAGTTCAGTGAGCAGGGTGTGCGAGTTTGCGAAGCTCTAGAGGCGGAGCAGAGTTTGCGAGTAAACAAAGCTCTATAGGCGGAGCAGGGTGTGCGAGTCTGTGAGAGTGTTTGTGAGCGGGAGCAAGGGTTTGCGAGTCTGGTAGAGTGTTTGTAAGCGAGATACTGTTTAATTCTAATAGAAATCTGGGAATGCAGCAGTAGGCAGGGGTTGCCGAAGCTGGGTAAATTTTGTGTGTGATTTACTTTTCAGCATATTTATTTCTGCAGTTTGTTTCTTTGTTTTAAATCGAGAAAATTTGTTATTAACCCTATTCACCCCCCCTCTAGGGTTAATCTAGATCCTACACATTCAACAAATGATAGGGGTTCATTCAACCCTGCTCGCTTTGTCAAAAATAATCAAGTCTAAAATAATGTATTTAAAGCATATAACTATGTTTACGTGCTATTAATTTGGAAAGTTGAATTCCTTCCTGGTCTTTGGGAATCATAGTATTTCCGAGTGTTATCAATTGCATTAAACTTTAACAGTGTATAATGATTTTTATTATGCAATGGTATCAAAAATTTTATGCAATTCATTGCTTCTTCTTCCACCACTTTGACTACCAAAGCTTCATATGTTGTTTTGTAGTCTTGAATTATTGCTACTAGTGTTTATAATTTAATTAACTTTCAAATTTTCAAGTGATATTTATTTGCAGTTTTATGTGTTTCACATTGCTGCATAGGAGTTTAAGTATATGATATCTTCATGATTTGGCTTCAGTTTTATTTTTGAGAACTAGTATATAACTTGCACAGAAATTAGATTTTATATATTAGTTTTCTTATTTTAATTGATAATACTATATTGAACTATATATCATTAAATCGAAGATCTGTTGAATAGCGTGTTAGAAATATGCACTCCTCTTATTTCAGTGTGTTTATCTAGGTTATAATATGCAGCTTTCCCATTTTAATAATAGGCACCGTATCTTAGCGTGTATTGTAGTAAGTAAGTTAGAATATAATATATGAACTTTAATTATGGTTTATATCTAAAATTGATACTTTAGTATGTCAATATTATCTAGGTAAATATTTATCTGGTAAATATTTAATAGGCAAACAATTGATTGGCAAATATTTGCAAGGCATACGTACATTTATGTATGTTTGTTTTTATATTTTCATTTTATGTTTTAATAAATTAACTTACATATTTCAGTCCGCTTCATTAAAAGATTTAATCTAATAAATCTATTCTTTTGTGAGTCATTTTCTTGCGAACTCGTTTTTTCAACCAATATATCTTTGTCTTCTTTTATTTTGGACCTATCGTGATCAGATTCTGTGTTTTTATCTCACGATCATTTTATGGATCGTGAAATATAACCTAGAGGGGGATGAATAGGGCATTTAAAATATTCCTTAGACGATAAGATAACTAATGCGGAAATGTAAATGCGAGAAGTAAATAACACACAAAAATACCCAGCTTCGGCCCAATGCCTACTGATACCCCAAAGTTACTACTAGGATTATATACTCGATGCTTAGAATACCTGTAAACTCGCATTCACTGCTAACCTGAATATATTAATCGTATGCCTAGTAACCCTGCCTGAACTCAATACCCCGAGATCGGTATCCCTGAACTATAACAAATAGCTTAACCTAGAAAACCAAGAGCTCAAAATTCAAAGAGAAAAATACAAAATAAAATTACTAAAGAATATAAATGCCCAATGTGGACCAAAGAAAAGTTTTCCTTCCTCCTTTAATCATGTGAAGCTTCCAAAAGAAATCAAGTCCCCTCGATTAATGTTTCTTCCTCCTCAAAAAACAAACTCCGGTCAGGCTTTGAGATGTTTTGAGATGGTAGTGGTTGAGATCACCTCTAGTTGAAAGATGCTACACAGATAATGTCGTCATTGATGTTGAACTTTAGATATGGGATTAAAATGTTGTTGGTTGTTGACCTTTTGTATACAAAAGATGACGTGTAGATGAGATATCAAAGAAGAATAGGAGTTGTGTATTTTGTTTGATCGGATGGAGATTTAATATGAAATTTCTTCAATAAAAATTTTCTCCTTTCTCTTGTTGTTGTTTTACTCGATATTTGACAAAGAGAATGTTTTGCAATATATAGAGATGTATTGGCTAAATCAAATATTGCTTAAGAATCTCTTGAAGGATATTTTCCTTGTTTTTATGATTTTCAAATCTATATATGACCTTTGAGAAAGATATTTTCCTTCTTGTTGATTTTATATCGTCCAAATAATGGCAATCTCATTTTTGTTCTTGATATGCAATCTTTTGATAACAAAGAAAACACTGTATATATAGAGTTGTATTGGTTGGAATATTCTTTGCTTCAAAGTCTTCATATTCAAATTATTATTTATCTCTATATGATATTTTCCTTGAAATTTCCTTCTTTGAAAGATTCCTCTCCTTTAATATATATTGCTTAAATATTTGTATTTGGTCAAGTTCTCTTATATCTTTAAAATTTCTATTGACAAATTCCTTTGCACATTTGCTCCAATTTGAGATATGTAATTGAATCCAATTATATCTTTTTACTAAAATCACAACCCTATAAATACGCCTTGTTAAATAATCATATATTTATTAATATAAAAAATAAACTAACTGCAATACCTGACAATATTTCGCCTTTGATAATAATAAATACGTATTATGTTTACAAATAAAAATAGATACTTGAAATGCAATACATGTAAATGGGCATATGAAATGTAATGGATGTCATTTTAATTTGAAGCAAACTTGTGTTGAGATGCTTCTAAATTGTATAACACTTTGAAAAATAAATCAAAAATAAAATTATATTTATTATCATCAAACAAGACTGTACTCCACAATCTCTAGTCAACCTTCACAGCATAACAATCCAGGTGCGGAATCAAGCTTTGCGAACATATCTGGTAGCCTTTCTCCCGAACACCAAGCTGAGCAACCGAAGAGTCCAGGTCCATTAGTTGACCTTATTTTGACGTTCCCATCTTTTCAGTGGAAGAGATAGATCCAGACCCTAAACTTTAGAGGATTCTATATTTCTAGATGTCCCAGTGGACTCCCAAGCCTCTAGAATTGGTGAGGCTGCTCTCCGCAGGATAGGCTCTAAACATGGGATCCCATTTAGGGATGTTCCAATCCCTTCAAGAAATGAAAGGGCTAATTTCCTCCGAAGGGGTATACGGCTTGTAATAAATTTATGTGTTGGGCCGGACGTACCGCCCTTCAACTCATTTGTACGAGAAATGCTACATTATCTGGGTATAGCTCCTGCTCAGCTGCATCCAGACAGCTATGCTTTCCTATACAGTACCTTCTTGTAATTTAGGAATGTTCTGTTCTGTCTGCCATCCCTTGAAGACATCTGGTTCATCTTTAATTTTAATCGACGGATAGAAAGCTTTCTTATACTTTCCTTGATCCCAAGGTAAACTGTCAAGTTCTTGCTGGTGCTTAGAACAAGCTTAGTGTCTTTAAGCACGAATGGTTTTGTGTTTGTTGTCTGCCCGGCTTCGTAGGTGTTGATTCAAAGGACATAAGTGTTGCCTCTACTTTACTTTCAAATTCTTAAGTCTAAGTTGTATCCTTAACTAATAAATACTTTGAAAATCTGTAGGTGTCCATCCAACACCCAAAGGCAAGAATTATTCAAGGGCGGTCTCTGCGATCCGTGCTACCCCAGTAGAAGATGAGGACATTAGATCACTTCTAACTGGCTAGTGGTTATCTCCTTTTGGGTTGCTAGAAGAAGGTCGCGACATTGGGCTTCCAGGAAGCGTTGTGTTGTTAAGAAATGTGGTCGAGCAGGAAGGAGGCACTAATAGCCCTTTCATGCCCCCAGTCGAAGAGGCTCAGGACAATGTTGAAGAAAACAACGTCAGAGGTGTTAAAGCCAACGAGCCTGGCGACGATGATGTAGGTTTGGGCAATGTTCCTATGATCGACTCATCACAAGGCACGCAATCTCATGCACCGACAAGAAAAGGGAATAACTCGCATACAAACTCCGTAGGAGAAAGATTGCTAAGAAGCCTAAGTTCACAATCACCTCTATCGAAGAAGAATATTCCTCTCAGCCTTTAGAAAGTTCGATGGAAGGATTCTTAAGTCTACCAATTCTAGACGAGATTGAGACTTTTGACTTTCCCAACCTTAGTGTCGGGAGCTTAATTTTCCTATAAAGACCTGTGATGACATTCCTCCTACTAGCAAAGGGGAAATCACTCCTATGAGTAAGGCCATAGTAATTGGTCCGTCGAGGGAACACTAGGACACTCACAATCATGTACACTTAACTATATGATTTTTGTCTACCTTTTATTTGATATTCACTTATATGCTTTTGTTTGGTTTGCAGGTGCTATGCCTCATTCTCGTGCCTTTGATCGCTTAAGGGGCTTCTCAAAACATTATGGACCCAGTCGTGGTCCGGACTCGGTCAGGCGCCAAGAAAGGGGTGACAACCGGGAAATGAGCCATCATTCAAGGGAATCTTCATCGTCTAAGTACAAATCAAAATATCAATCATCTCATTGCCAAGAATTTTAGCCCAATCCTTCTGTGTATAGTGGCAATCAGATCTCTTCTCATGTTCCCCAAATTATTGTGCCATCGGAGCATCATTTAGGTTCATCTGTATACTGATAGCTTCAAGATCGATGGTCAAGCAAACATCCTATTGTTAATTCTAATCCAACTTTGACTATTACAGCTTCTGAGGCCTCTACGGTAGAGCAAATAGCCGAAATTAAGGTCAAATTTCCAAAAATCTGCTTTGATGGACTAAAGTTTCTTCCTTCTATCCACACAATCTAGGGATATATTAAAGCGAGTTCGCTTGCGGGCATCAACAAAGTTTTTGTCTAGCACGAAGCATTATAGCACTTAGTTAAGAAAATATATAAGGTATCTACTAAAAGGCAACATGAAATCGATCGCCTTAAGTTGGAGGTGATTCATGTAAAGATATAATCAAACACCAAGATGATGAGATCATGGAGTTAAGCATAAAGTCAACTGTGATAGAGAAAAGTGCTAAAGAAACATCCAAAGTGGCTAATCATCTGGAAATGGCTCACAAATAGGAGCTGGACGTTGCCTTAGCCGTAGTGTTGTGCTTGCTTTAGAGAAGGACACACTATAAAAAGAGAAAGACACTCTAGTCCGACGCATTAAGGAACTCGAAGAGCTTCTTAAGAAAGAGAAGGAAGAAAAACTTTAGGCTCAAGAGGAGTCTCAAAAGTATTGTGAAGAAAGGCTCGGGAACTGAAAATTAAACTTGACGAGAAGCTCGCTCAAATCGAAGCCCTTAAGGAAGAGGCAGGGGAAGCTGGCTATAATAAAGTTGGAGGGTAAATTGAGGCCCGGTTGGAGGTTGCTAAAGGGGTCGGCCGAATGAGATTAAGGACATGTTTGATCCTTTGATCATTGAATACAATGCCAAGGACCTAATTGAAGGAACACCTATCCTCTCCAAATCGCATGGTTTGTGAGTCCATTTAACTCAAATTAAATATGTACATTCATATTTAACATATTTTATTATCGATATCTCATATCGATCAATATATTCAAAACTTTTATAAATATATGCAACAATTTTATTTCTCAAATCACATTCAAAATTTAAAATTAATATTTGTAAATATTAGTCTATTTAATTAATGTATAACAATTATAAACTAGTTAAATTATTTGATCTAAAGAGAATTTTTTGTCTCGGTTGTGTTACTCTTGGGTGTAAAGTCGGTCAGCGATTAAAGCCGAACTATTTGAATGATAACATTCACACTTCACTTAGGGTTGGATATTATGGCCAAATTTATCGCTTACTCATTTTTGGAAAAATCTCGTTTTGATTTAATAAGCGTTACCCAGTTGTGAAAACTATTTGCACCAATTATCTTCGTCAAAACTATATCACTTTGGCCTTGCTGGATTTGGTAATGGTAAATATTCCAATTATTCAACTCTATAATCCAAACATAAAGTCCTTGGTTCAATAATAACAATTATTATCAACCGAACTACTTTGGTCAGAGATTATTACTTTGGGATGACTTGAGTTGACTGTTATACTAACCTCATATAACCGAGAAGACATATCCCTTCTTGAATAATGCTTCATTTTCAATACTTCCACTCAACTCAACTATAGTCACTTGATGGATGCTATGTCGTTATTTGACTATAATCAAAGCGGTGCTTTCATATTTAAGATTCACAGTTTTATAAAGTTGAAAGAACGGTGTAAATTAGCCATATTGATATTTTTTTGTTTGACCTTAGTTATATTAGCCAACTATAGTGACCCGTGGTTCCATACCCTTTGAGTTGCAAAAATTTTCTCCCATTCAACCCAAATTGTACGAAATAGCAGATAACTAGGGTAAAGAAGAAGAAGAGATATAATAAAATTAAACAACAACATGGAATCTCACAATCGCAGCGGAACAAAATATAATATGTAATAACCAAATTTTTATATACAAAAGCATCTATAACTGTTTTATACTTACAATCATCAAAGTACAACATTCAATACATCAAACTGGACAGTTATATAACTTGTCCGTACACAGCGGAATATAGGCCAAGTATGGAGACACGCCTCTATCATCCAGCTCATCTCCTAAGCTCCATAGCATTTTATCCTAAATCAATAATACTCGGCCTAACCTGAGCATTATAATAAAATAACACCCGAGTCAATTTGGAAAACCAGCGTGAAAAACAGATCAATCTGAATTATTAGAATTATCAAAATCCTTTGAAGAACAAAGGTATCTCGGAAGACCGCGTCACACATAAACACGACGAGTTATTTCCTTATGATAACTAAAACATTTTTTTAGAAAATCCAGTGATATTATAATAGTGTCTAAATACAAATACTTATTCAAATAGTTGAAATTGTTATATTAAATAAATTCCAGCATACTAGGCTCTACAAACAAAACCGTAAGCTCATATTGGAGAATGGGTTCCAATGAATGACTGAGCCACTGGGTATTGTCCACCATAGTACACCTCTAGAACAATGTACCGAGGACCACGGCGGAATCTCCTGCTACACAACACCGGCCTACCACTAACCTGGATAGACCGAATATGTTATCACCCTGGCTGTTCCCACCCTTACTATCGAGCGCTCCTTTCATGCACAACCATATCCATAAATAATAGGTTTCCGAGGACATCTAAAAAGGTGATAACATACCCTACTTGGGAGCGACTCAGTTAGCCTTGCTGCATCTCTCATGTTTTAGTCATTCCCGATTGATGAGGTTCAAGGTAAGCGTTACCTTTCAAGAACAATTTTACTTAAAATTCTCATCGCCCACCAATGACGATGTTCTGATAGCATTCATCCATGCAAGTTGTCCTGGGTCTGGACAAGCCGAATCACCGTCTTCATCATCTTCACGGTATTCATTAGTAACGTTCAAACCGGATTGAAGTGGTTTTCGGATAATTAAACCCGATCCCGGTCTTTTCGAAACGATTAACGAAACTGGCCAAGATTGATAGTCGGTTATTTAACTATCAATAACATCCATAAGCAGTCACTGGGCCTTATTTTATAAATCTCCAAAATATTTATTTCAAAACATCTTCAACAAGATATATATATATATATATATATATATATATATATATATATATTCAATCTTTTCAACGTTCTATATTCGAAAACAATTCCAACACTTGTATCCATAATAGGATATTTTACCATTTCAACTCTTAGAAACATTTCCAACTTCCACCTTTACAACACTTAGAATATATTTCCATTCCAAATCATTTCCCACTAAAAATACTTCCAAAACCTTCCTTTCAATACTTAGGAAAATATTCATACATATAATTTTGAAAATCATTTTAATATTTAACTTGAAAATATTTCACAACTCATCTCATAAGATTTCGGAATTTTTAATAAATTCTTCCTACGATTTCTAAATCAATTATACTTAATTAAAATCCCAACCAACCATTTTTTTACTTCTTTAAACGAATTCACATTCTTCCCGAAGTTATCGCATCTAATCATTTGAAATTTTTTTAAATCTCTAGAATTCCATTTATAAGGTTTCTCTTGTAAAATCTCATCTTTAAATTAAAACCTTTTTACACATCTCGAGAGAATTCTATGATTAAATTTTCAATCATTCAGACTATATATATAAGATCATTTTTTTAGAGTAAAAAATTAATTTTATTTTTAAAATATGTTTTAATTTATAATTTAGAATATTAAACACTTTTAATAAACAGGTAAATAGGCACAAGGAAGAAGTTGCAAAAAAATTTAGTCTCAGGGACAACAAGTTTGATTTTTAGTCTGAAGGACACTTTTTAGTGTAAACTGAAGATAATAGTTACAACTATCATTCTGTGATTTACATTGAAGTGTCCTTCAGCCTACAAAACAAACTTCTTGTCCCTGAGACTAAATTTTTTTCAACTTCTTCCTTGTGCCTAACAACCCCTTTAATAAACTATCAATAACTTTTAAAAAAATAAACAAATCAATTTACAAAGCCGATTACAAAAATTAAATTTTTATTCAATAAATATTAAATATTTGAAAATCCATTTCCTCGAAGTGTTCCAATACAAACTAGTTTAAAATTTTATAGTTTAAATAATAAGGTTTTCCGTTTGAAAAACAAACTTAACTTCTTAAGAAATATATATATTTTAAAATCTCAATACCTAATTTAATTTATAACTTCCTCTTGATTCCACCATATATCGATTCATTGTCAATTTTCTAGCCAATCCCATTTCAAAAATAGAATCTACTATTTTTTCTCAACCCTGTTTCCATAATATAAATTCACCCTATAAATTTATATTCTCAATTATAATCTAATATCAAATTCCTTTATTTATAATCATCGTTTATCAAATTTATAATCCCTAGGTTTACCTATTTATAGAATAAATTTTATTTGTAAAATTCCATTATGTACACTCATTTCTTATAAATTCCTTTTATACTTCCAATTTATTTTAATATTGACCTTAACTCCTTTTTATATTTCTAGAATATCATTTATAAATTCTCTTATATAATTCATTTTTGAAAATCTCCATTCAATAATTCACAATGGTTAAGTATGACCAAAAATCAAATATATTTGTTTCTAATTCAATTTCTTTAAAATAACTCCAATTCCAATATATGTTTTTATATCAAATTAATTTTAATTCCATAAATTTTTAAAATATATTTTTAGTATTTAAATTATCAAAATTCAGGTCAATGCTATAATAACATCCAATAATTGCAATCACTACGATAATCTATAATAGATTATTCTACACAAGTCATATATCACTACATATGAAAATAAACAATATATTTGAGGAATCCAGTTGGATCCCTCCGACCTATTTCCCTACATCCATAGATGTTAATATAACATTAAAAATAATACCAATCCCACTTTAAGGGGGATAACGCGGTATATAGGGTCATCCGCTATTATGCGGGACGTATAGGGTCTCATTCGCTAAAATGTGCAGGAAAACAATCCAACTAGTAATATATATACTACTATATATATATTTAACATTCAGATGATAAACATATAAATTTATCCAATCAAACAATAATTCATTTTGATTACTATAAATTAAAACAGTTATTCCAAAAAAAGAGAGATTTATTCACCTTGATTTTTGTTTCCGTTTCTACGTCCTGGTTCTGACCAGATTCGAAAACCGACGCTCTAACCATCCGATTTGTGGTTGTCATCGACACTCAAGCTTTACCATTCAATGACTGCTCGGCTTCGTCAAGCATCTCTCTTCACCTTTTAAATTGCCACCACCATCAATATCAGCCAACAACTTCACCATCTCAACATCCACCACTGCCCAAATGCAGCCAAAAAAAATGTTGACATTCCATTATTAGCACACGCACAGCCAATTGCATCCTCACCATGTCGCGGAAGAACAATTCGCTAACCCCATTTGCTCGCGTTCAAAAATGTCACCGCCATCACAACTCGAAGACTACAGTTGCATCCAAACCTATTTTGACCACGCCAACATCACGCCACACCATCGCGATGACCCATCACAGCCGAGCTCGATTGCGTCATCCCCTGCTAGCCCATGCGATATTGCAACCCCTTACCAAGTGCCGCACCTTCCCAAACTTCACTAGTCGATGCTATTATCCCTTAAAACTTCAAACTACTCTCGCCTCGAGCCAACTCTTCCTTCATCCCAAGAAACGACAAACCCTAGCTTAGTCATCCTCCTACTCCAAGCCATCGAACCATAAAAAATGTTGCCGCCTTCCTTAGTACTTATCAAAAGACAGATCTTCCAATTTAAATTGCAAAGCTTGCCTCTTTTAATTTCCTTATTTTATATAGTTTGAATAGATTTCGTTCGGTATATTTCTCAACTAAATTGATTTGCGATTTCGATTGTAGAGAAGAAAGGGAAAAGTCGAACGTGATTTTAAAACGAAAAAAAGAAGGAATGATGTGAATTGATTTGAACGGGAAAAGAAAGAAATATTGATTCGAACGAAAAGAGAAAGGGTAGGTCGGCTGTGCTTTTGACTTTGATTTGATTTTATAAAATTTTATTTAACTATAAAATATCTCATTTTAGCAACTTAAAATTTTGATCTCCTATCGAGGCGTGCGCTAGGCTTTTATAATATTATACTCATATTCCAAACGTAATGTAAAAGGTTTCGAGTCCTAATTCGACCATATGGAGAAGATGGCTTTTTGGACCCAATTATTATATTAGATTTCGATATTAATTTCAACTTGTTTCTATCCCGTACGATCAAAGATAAATCCAAACACTATGAAATTTGAAATTCAATAATGATACACTATTACGGATCCAATGGGACTGGTTTTGTCAAATTCTGAGATTGTGCCCCGAATCGCTATTTTAATGCATCGATTAAATCAACGATTTCAGAAATTTACAAAATTGCTTAAAATCCCAGTTGTAAAAACTTATTAACTCAATTAAAATTCCAAATCAAATATTTAAACCATTTAAATATTTAAAATTGAACATTGATAATTCCCGGTCGTTACACCAATCGAAAACTATCAAGTGAGTCATTCCATTGTTATCCAATAACTATTAGTACGTAACTACTAGGTGCTCCCAGTAGTCATGACTAACACACTGCCCAATATTTGGAGAACATTATGTACTCTAGTCTCAACGGATGCATCGATATCCAGTCTCGATGCATCTTGACTAGGAACATTTAAGATGTTATTTTGTTTTATTGTGGTAAATTACTCATGGTTATAGCACTTTGTAACTACTATTACAAAACATAACATTTATGGATTTTCTATTAAATATACTTTTAATTAAATTAACTAATATAACCACTTTATATCAAGTATATAATAGAAAGAAAATATCTTTATTTCGAACAAGATTAGTCAACGAGTTAGATATATGTTACAAATTATATAATTTCCCCTTAGGGCATACCCATAACTCTATCGATCTACTACTTTCACTTGGGGTCAATTATGGAATCTTATTCCAACATCTGTAATTTGTTTTCTCAAAACCAATTGGGTCAGCCCCTTTATGAACAAGTATGCTATTTTGTTTCAATTATCTACTCTATCAATCAACTCTCTTCGACGGTGATAAACAGTTTTATCATGTGGAACAAATCGGAGTATGTCTCTCGACTTCTAGTAAGCTCTAAGTTCTATTACGAATTATATCATGACATTATTATTGTATAAAAATGTTATGAAATTCTCAACATTTGGAATCTGCCTAGTTATAAATTTGTGCGCTTATATATTTATATACATTGTTTTTATTGTGGGGCTATTCAAGACGATGTACTTAGCCTTTTTCACTGAACCAACCACGGTCTTTCATTTGGAACATTTTCAATTTAAAGGTTTTTAAATTGAATTTATTATTGACATATTATACTTAATATCACTTATGATGTTTGAGTTTGAACACTCCTTCACAAGGAGTTTTTATTTCTATAAACAATTCCCTAGTATTTCATAAATACACGAGAACACTTCAAACAATCATTTAGTGACATCAATTTGGATTTGATATTTGCTTCATGTATCAAATACATAAATAAATCACGATATCGTAACCAACATAACATGTATGATAATTCCTATTGCCAATGCATAAGAAGCTCACATGTTCCGTATTAAACAATTTAATAAGGTGTATTTACATATTGATTTGAGACATTCCCAGTATCTTTATACTCGCTATAAATGACATCATTTACAAGTTGAGTATTAAAACAACTAAGGTTGATTTCAATAGAAGTACACCTTTAAAATCAACAATGTATTGTTTACTTACAATTTAGAAATATCAATGTACTTGTTAACGTTCTTTCTTATGAACACATGCTCCATATGCACTTTGATTCAAATTCAAACTATATGGTTTTTATCAAAACACTTATTCAAACTTGATGCTTGTAAAATGATATTTTTGTATCATTTCATGGATCATATCCAAAGACTCATAAACTCAATATTAATCCTATTGACTTCGAGACATTTTTGGTTAATATGTAAACAACTTACTCTAAATCGTTATTTAGAATTTTCTGTTATGTACCAAAACACTAAATCTTATCAAGCAATAATTTTGTGATTAAATCTAAATTAACTTGAGCATGTTGAATACCGAATCTACTTTGCGAATTTGAACAATTGAAATTTGCAATATTATTCTTATCAACTTTGCTCATTTAATTCCAACTGCATTAGCCTTTTTTCTTAAAGACACAATCTTGGTCAATGGATCACATACCTTCGATTACAACCACCAAAATAATATTTGATAGCATACTTGGAATTCTTTCATATTTGCGCATCATATCATATAGAGTCAACAATCTTAATGGTTTAATTGAACAACTGAGGGTTATGTATATTTTCGACATTAATAAGAAACTCATAGTTTCTCTTCGATGTACAAGAATGCTTATTAGACATTCAAATGCTATATGTTCATTTAGTTAGTTAATTTCATTTCATCTCATATAATCTGTTCTGTCTATAAATCATATCCAATTCTATTTAACTACCAATAATTCCTCAAAGAAATTCCTTCACAATGAAGTTGGTTTATCTTGAAACAACAATTATTTCTCAATGTAAATAGAATAGGGATTCATAAATGCTCTATGAATTTCTTTATTTATAAAACTAATTTGTTTTTATTTTAGAAAAATTATTTTCAAAACATAAATATGCCATTAAATCGTAGTCCTTTCCAAAATCCTTTTAAACAATTATTATGCGCAATCTTTCAACTCGCATAACCTGTCAACTTCTTAGTCTAGGATATGTTGGAGTTTCTAATAAACCCTTATCTTGTCAGATTTTATAAACTGTTATTTGGATGAAATAATATTATCCCTGTGTGCTACTCTTATGTACATTACCTTATAGTAAAAAACTAACTCAACTTCACTCAAAATTAATCATGCGTTGTCCAACAAAGTCTGATTACTCCATATTGATGCATCATTATGTATCACATGAAGGAGTTATTTTGAGGTTGAATCTTTATTCAATTTAGGTACGTTGGAACCTTTTCCAATATACTCGTCATTCAATCAAATTGAATCATTTCTATTGCATGTTATTTTTACTTCTATTTTATATTCATCGAGTTTACCATAGCCATACTACCGTGTATCAAATACACATGTCCATGCCAATGATGACTCACTTGTGAATATGACGAAATATGTGAAATTGTCTTGGTATCTATAGAATTACAATTACATACATCTGTATGTATCAATCCGAAGAGTTTATCAACTTTTATGATGCTCTCACTAAACTGGTGCATTACCATTTATTGTTTGAAATATAATTTACAAGTATCATACGACTCAAAATCATATAATAAAATTATTTTCTCCTACGACTTAGTTCATAATTCCAGAATAACTGTAAATAATACTAGATACTTTTGTATTTTCCAATGCACCACTTTTTTTATGAAAATAAATACCACATTACAGTTTTATTTCATAATGAATATTCATAATATTCGTAGAAACATAGCTATGTCAATTTTTTCAGTCGATAACCAAAAATAGTAATTATTTCATAAATAATGTTAGGTAAATTTTACGAAAACAATTTTGTATTTGGATGTAATCATAAGTGCTATATGACATGCTTCCACTATTTTCGCCATTACTATAATAGCGTACTAAATTCGGAGCTACATCGTTCGCTTAATATAGATTTTTCTATTTAATATACGACAACTAGTTTACCGTAAAGAGTTCTTTGATCAATATTTTGAACTCAGAGAAACAAATCTCATAGAAAATAAGTTTCCTATATATGAAAATAAATTTCGCAATTGAAATCATATTTCTCATTCCAATGTTCAATATCAATCACTATTATATATTACAATTCTCATTTCCATTATGTCTTTATGACGAAGAAATGACTATTCACTTTCTCCATCCCAACTATGTCTTAAATCACATTTACTCTTATACATTCATTTTCCTTTCTAAATAGTCAAACCATTTATAAAAAACCATTATTATACTATCATAACGAACTCTTTACGAAAGCACGTTTATTATCCTTAACATTTAAGGACATTAAATATGTTACACTTTGCATAAACTAATTAAACTGAAATTTTAGCGATCGAATTCTTAGATCTATCTTATAATTTTGGTCTTGTGCCATAATTAACACAATATGAACTTTTATGTAATCAATCAAATTGAATACTCGATCTTGTAGTATAGTTTATTGGCTTCTTTCAGATGAACTATATTCATTAAAGTATCATACATTACGAATGTGATCATTCACCATATACATTTATATGTGATAGTATATGGATCAAATATTTATCCATAGTCTTGTATTGCTTTTAGAATTTGAAACTCATAAAATGCAATATATGGTCTAAACCAAATAAACATGTAAGTCCTTGTTTTATGAATGTATTAAGTAGTTGTAAAAATTAGGCACTCGCATGGGTATAGATAATATTAACATGAAATAGGCATTTAGTAGTGGTATTATATTTCCATTTGTCAACTTTCAATTTAGTTCATTTGTATATGTTATTTGATAAATGTTTTATCGATCATATTAAATGCACAAATATATCATTGGAGATAATTATAACATTACTTAGCATATATTCTTACAATATTGAAAAGGTTAAATGTTACTATTTCATTTTTCTAATAAGGTTCCTAATAGTATTTTATGTTTTACCAAACCTTAAGTGAAACATAGAATTCTTTCAACTTCACTAGTGGGTGTTAGCTAGTATCCCTAGGGATTTTGACCTTGAGGAAAACTCAACAAATCATAGGCCTGCATACGATGGATAACTTTTTATCGGTTGTGTCACGTACAACTCCTAACCTTTGGTATATTGTCCTAATCCCACCTTTTCCTTGAGGAAAGCTCAAGAAGTAAAGTGAGACTATTCACTTGAACGTATCATTTCACGATGGTCTAAGTATAATGCACATACCTTGAGGAAAGCTCAATAAATACGTGCGGTTATCTTACCACATCTATTCAATATATTAATACTACTACACATAACATCCCTAGCTTAAGGATGAAAGTGCTGATATGGATTGTAATTTGGAATATAGTCTAAGTTAACTACTAGTATGAAATATGAACATAGAAAGTAAATAGTAAAGTAAATAGCACCAGAGATTTTTATACTAGTTCGAACTCCAGTATCACGTCCATTCCAGACTCCTTTTGGAATTTAACTATCAACCCTCACATAACTCGGAGGAATATGTATTACACCGCATGAGCAACCGAACAGTACTTCTACCACCTAGACAACCGAATAGGACTTCTACCGCCTGAGCAACCGAACAGCATTTCAACAATACACTAAGATTTCTTGACTGATTGTGCTCTATAGATAACACGGATAAGTCTTTAGAGTACATCCTTCCTATAATCTTCTTCTTTGTGGTATATAGTGTAGTATGTAAAGTTTGGAAGAAATTTGAATCAAAAATACATTTGTGGTTGAATGTGCAAGTGATTTGAAAGTGTTTATGAAAGCAAACGACAGAATTTAGATAACAAGAATACATAATAGAATCAGAGAACTAAGTTACTAAAATAATTGAATTGAAGGATATTTATAGAGTTAAAAGGATGTAATCATTCATGAAAAGGTTCGGCCAAGGGATATGGAAATAACGGTTGAATTAAAAGAAGTTTCTGTTTATTGAAAAATGGTGACCATTCAGAAAATAGCCGCTATGAATATTCAGTCGACTAAGTAGTATTCTGAATCATTCAAAAATTTCACAGTTCGAATTTATTTTGAAAAGACACTTGATTTGGTCGATTGAACTAGGGTGTTAAGTCACTGAATTTTCAAAATAACTTGTGCATGTGTGTACGTTTCAGTCGATTGCCGACCCTATTTCAGTCGACTGAAACTGTTGTATTATGCCTTGTTAACTTAGTTTTGAAAGAAAGATGTGTATAAACTTTTTATAATCAAAACTTAAGTCGTGTATATAAATTTGAATAAAATTTAAAACCATATGTGCATGCATATATCACTTCGGAGAGATTTTAACAATTATCAATTACTAACTAGACTATAGACAAACCAATTATAAATATTGAAACTTCTCTTTGAAATCTTTGGTTTTCGATCTGTTTCGAGTAGAATAGTTTCTTCTCCTATAAATTTTATTGGTTTATATAATATATACTTATACAGTTGTCATGATCAAAACATCAAAATAAAGGTTTTAACATTCTCCTCCTCTTTGATGATGAAAACTAAGGTCAAAAGTTTATAAAATTTTACAAAAAGCTAAAGAATAATAAAACTCCCCCTGAATCAATGAACTACCTGCTTATCTTCGTATTTCTCCCCCTTTGTCATCGATAGAAAGGAATACTAGTTGTATAACTATTTGAGCAAATTTTGAATATGATTATTGTTAATCAAAGAAAGCATGATAAATATGGATAATTTCAAGACAAACATAGATATTGTAGACAACAAATGAAAATGAGAACATCATAAGATTGAATTAACATTAACATAAGAAAAACAAACATTACACTTTTATGGATACAACATGACAAAATATAAACAAGAACAACAAAGAAAAAACATTAAAAAATAGACTACGCTTCTACACTATTGGATTCTTCCTCTTTCTCCTCCTTGGATATTGTCTATGAGAAAGGAGAGGGGGGATTCTCGTCTACACTAGTGGAAGTTGAGTCGATGCACGGGATCTTTTCCCAAGTCTTGTTTAAGAAGCCCTTGCTTGATTTGATCTTCTTATTGATCTTGATGACGGTTTTCTCAACCTTGACCAAACATTGATTAAGCTTGCATTGATTCTGTGAGAGGGTGATAAGACCTTCCTTGGGAAGAAAATCACTGTAGAGTTCTATAATGTCGTTTCCTTCTTCTTCTTCGACTTGGCGGGAAGGTTAGGAGGAGGAGGAGCCAATGTGAGTCTCATGGGGCTGTCGTATTCCTTAAGCCTGCTTAGCCGTCCATTGTTGAAAGCTAATTATTTCTTGAGGCAATGGGCATTTTGCCAAGCCCATAAGACTTAATGTCTTAGTGTTAAGCTCATGATAGCAATGGGATCGGCATTGAGGACAGTGACGCGAAGTTCGTGAGTATCCATATAATGTAACTCCATAGAAGATAGTCTTGAAGCTCCTCTGGTTGTTGATAGTGAGTAATTCATTAAGAATAATCTTGGCCCAATTGATGTTTCGGGAGGAGTCGATTGCATAGAGTGCTTGGAAGTCATGCTGGTATACTTTCTTGTAGCTTTCGGTACGAGGTTGGATTGAGTGGATAAGGGCACGATGAAGGATCTGTGCCTTTGGTCATAAGACGACAGATTTGAGAACGGTCAAATCATCGGAAAGAAATCGACGAGGAACCTCATCTCGATTGTCCATTTCTACTTCAACATCATTGAACGATGCCTTCGGATAGACAATGAAGAATGTGAACAATATGTTGGAGAGGAAGGAAGATTCAGACGCCACAAACAAGTGTCCATATGCAATCGTCCTTATTCCTTGGATCTTGGTGATCCAAGTTCATATTGGCAAAGAATAGCTTGATTAGGAGGGGATAGATTTTAACATTGTTGGTCATATAACTAACCAAGCTCTCATGACTACTTGCTTCTACCGTTTCTTGGATCTCGTAGGCCTTGAAATCCAGGTAGTTGACAAAACAGCCATCGAATATTCAAGAGTTATGCATGCATTTAAAACGAGCAATGGTAGTTTCATCATGGAGCCAAGACCTAATCTGACTCTCAGATGATTCAGTGGTTAATTAGCTAGGTCGGTTAGTTCATGGAGCTATTGAGATTGAGTGGAAGCTGAAGTAAAAATTTTGATTTGGAAAATTGGGGGCTAGGGTTTTCTCTCTGAAAAGAGGTAGGGTTTGGGTGAGAAGGAGATATATTTATATGGTAGATGAAAAGTTGTGTTGGGATCTGTGCCAAAAGCATTTTAGAAAACCAGAAATCAAAGATCCAGTCGACTGAAGTGAACAGGGAAGTCGACTGAAAATAACAGGTTTTAACTTGAGATATTTTACTAGAAAATTGCTTATTTCAGTTGACATAATTTGTTGGATCCGTCGACTGAAATATGTAAAATTTATAGGACTATGCATTTTCGGTCGATTGAAATTGTAATTCAGTCGACTAATATGCAGAGAAAATTATCCCGCATTAAATAGCCTGAAGATCACTGAATTTCCAAAGTCGATAGGCTTTCATTTTATAAAAAAGTAAACTTGAAGTTTTAGTCGACTGAATTTTAGTGGTCAATCGACAGAAACTGTTCCTGAAAGCTTTTCTAACCTTTGAAGTAGAGAGTTTTGGAATAAAAATTATTTAACATTAAAACTTTGATAAAAAATTTAATTATTATATATGAAAAACATAACATATAAACATACAATACTTAGACAAGAATCAATACACATAAGAATTTAATTTTCTGAAGAATGAGAGTTGTCAGAGTGTGGTTCAATCTTCGTGATTTCCCATAATGGTTGGATTGGTGACCAAACATTACCACGTTTCCAGGAGTTCGGTGACACTTAAGGACGTTGTGGACTTCGTTCCTAAGAATTTTGTGGAGCTTGAGAATAGATAGGCAAAGGTTGATGTGTGCTTTTCTTCGATGAAGACCTGTAGAACTTTAACGTGACTTGCTCCAGAAAACATAAACGCTTAGCGTTTATTTTCTGTTCGTAGTAGAGTTCATGTTATAGTTTCCGAGTATCTCTCTGGTAGTGATGAATATCGTCAATTTTCTCCTTTGTCGACGAAGAACCAAAACGTAGAGTACGTTTAGTTCTTTTTCCTTTAGGATTATATCCTATATGATGAGTGGGTGATGGTGTGATTTTTATAGGAATATAAATCAGTGTGGACTTGTTGGAGGGTTTTGACAATTTTGAGTAGGGTGTGTTAAAACTGATAGAATATTGATTTGATTCATTTAGCAAGGCCATGTTGATGTTTTGTAGGAAAAGAATTAAAAAGTTTTCAAGTGTAGAAAAAATTTGAGAGATGATGAACAAAATTAATAGATAAAAGTCTTTAAATATAAGAGAGAAGGCTAATTTAAGATATATAAAATTGAGATTAAAAAGAATTGGATGATTACAACCAGTAAACTTTTTAAGGCAGGAAATGAATAGGAAATAAGAACATTTATGAAATGTAAGGAAGATACTGTGTGGTGTAGCAAGTAACACAACAACAAAATGGAAAAACATGAAACTCCCTTACAAGCGACCCAAGTTCCAGTGCCAGTAGAAATAATATTTAACAAAAAATTATTTTTTCAAAAGGTATTTTTAAAATTTTTAAATATAAATCATGTAAACAAATAATACCTAATTCTCGACGTAACTTTTTAAAAATATTTTCATTTAAAGGTTTTATAAATATGTCAGCTGTCTGAATTAGTGAAGAAACAAATTCTAGTGATTATTTCCTTTTTCTATATTATCTATGAGAAAAAATGATGTCTAATATCCATATGATTAGTACTAGAATGATTTATTGGATTTTAGTTTATTGCTGTTAGCGACAAAATTGGTCACTAACACCCAAATCCAGATGAAAGCATTAAATCACAGTCACAAATCGTAGATAGAATGTATGTAGGCAGTATAAATCTGAAAAACGGTAAAAATTGGAAAGAAAACAGCAATAACAGAAGATTTATAGTGGTTCGGCTAACTCCGGCCTACGTCCACTCAAGAAATTTCCTTTTTATTGATGCTAGAATTAATTACAGTTACAATCTAGGCTTTTAGAACAACAATGATATAGCAGCCTTAGTGTAGAAGATGAAGGTAAATAGAATGAAGATCCCTTTCTTGAAGCCCCACATGTTGTATTTATAGGCAAAACCTGAGTTACTGGGCTTCCTGAGTGATACGGCCCCACTAAGATCACAGCCGAGCCAACATCCTTCATCATAACCGAACCCAAGTCCTCAATAAGCCAACCCAAAGTAGCCAGGGTACTAATTCAAAGCAGATCAATCCAAGACTCGGAGCAAAACTAGGCTAGAACCCGAAGCAAAGCTAAAGCCGAACCAAAACTCCATATGCTGAGCCGATCCCCTTTTCCTCAATGCCGATCCTATCCACTCGACCGACCCAAGGAAATGTAAACACCGACCCTATACTAGTCGAACCACCACAAGCCAAACCACCACAAGCCGAACCACATGACCTGATCCCTTCGAAGCCAATCCCATCCAAACCGAACCACCATGGCTGATCCCATATAACCAGTCCACTAAGGCCGATCCCATCGAGGCCGAACCACCAATGTCAATCGAATCATGCCTCCCAGACCGAACGACCCCAACATGACCGAACCATGCCTCCCAGACCGAACGACTGACACCAAACTCTTTCCATCCAAGTGGCTTAAACCCATTGTATTCCAGTCTCGATAAACGAGCAGTCGATTTAGTTAAATTCGCATGTCCACGACCTTGCCAAAAGGCAGGTTAAGATTTGCCGCCAGAACATGCCTTGCTATTGGAAGGTGTGTTTTGAATAGCCTCAAATCCGATATTCGAAGTCCATATATTATCTATAGCCATACTTTCTGATTCATAATCCAATCTATTTTATCCAAGTGCCATTGCCGTATCGTTATCCGAATCTACGATTGCTTTGAGTCGATATCCATTTCCTATCCAGTAACCAAATCCTCATCCAATTCCACATATATCCGAAATTAACTAACCTAATCCACAATCTCTCTAGATCATTTTATTCGAGTCCAGGACCTCTCCGGGTTTAATTTCGAATCTGTAGACCTCGTCGGGTCGCGTTATCCTGTTCCAGCTTCGACTCTCCGATCAAGGGCTTGTATGTTCGTCGGCCTTGACTCTCCAGTCAAGGACTTTTATATTCTCCAGCCTCGGCTCTTCAGCCGAGGACTTTTATCTTCTCCGGCCGAGGACTTTTGTATTCTCCGGCCTCGGCTTTCCGGCCAACGACTTTTGTATTCTCCGGTCGAGGAATTTTATATTCTCCGGCCTTGGCTCTCCCGCCGAGGACTTTTATATTCTCCAGCCTCGGCTCTCCAGCCAAGACTTTTATATAGTATTCGAGCCCATTCCATCGCTCTTCGGCAAAGGGACTCATAGTTTGCGATCACTTCCCCGTCTCTTCGGTCGGGACCATGATCGTGAGACCTACGTTATTTGTCACATTAATGCAAATCCAATCATTTAAAAGTTTTTACAGTCGGGGAAAGCCAAATAAATGTCTGTACATCTAAGCGAGAAACCAAAGTTTCTAGAAAAAACAAAAAGAAAAACGAGATTTCGTAGACTTGAGCAACACGGTTTATCATCGTCTCAGAGCATGCCTTGGGACCGTCCTTGACCCCGTACATGTGTAAGTGACTTAGCTGAGTTCTATTACTTATTCAAAGTCATAAATCCAATTAGTTGATGACGAGTCGACGATTCCTAGATCCTGTTCCATCCTCATTCGAGGTAGGTGGTGGCCGCTCTCGTTCCACTACCATGGCTCGATTCCTTGCATATTATTGTTGATGACTATTCCTTACATGCTCCTCGATTATATGCCGGCAGTCATTTGTATTGTGTCCATCTAGCTCATGGAATAGGCAATGCTTTCCCGATGCCTGCTCATATTCAGAAGGTTCCCTCCTTGTCGGCCTTCGATATTAGAGGTTCCCTCGAGTATCCAAGTAAGTCCTTTCTAGAGTCTTAGTTAAATCTGTGTAAGAAAAAAACTTTGACTCCCTCCAAGGCCTTTTCGAAGTGCTACCATTTTCATTCATTTTCCTTTTTCCTTTATCATCTTTATTTGGATCCTCCCTGGGTGGACCTCCACCCCTTACAGCATAAGCTTTAGCCTCTCTCCCTACTCACTCGTCTTGCGCATCTTCCTACCTCAGGAACCATTTCGCCTCATGGTAGAACTCCCTGAAATCCCTCGGTGGGTCCCGTTCCAATGATATCTTGAAATCCGAATTATCTGCAATTCCTGGAATTGCCGCCATCAAAACCATCGATGGATCGGGTCGATCCATCGAAGTCACCACCGCATTGAATCTGGTTGAGAAATCCCTGAGTGACTCCCTTTTCCATTGTTTCATCGATGTTAAAGTCATCACATTCTTGGGTCTGACTATGTGGACCCAAACTATCTCATAAACCTTTCAATTAGCTCCGTCCATCTGTCGATAGAGCCACTCTCTAGCTGTGTGAACCATAATGCTGCAATATCTGCCAAATACAAAGGGAAGCATTATGCCAAGACTTCCTACGATGCCCTCACCACTTGTCAAGTGAACAGTGGGATATGTTCTCCCGTCATACATCTCCAGTGTTGGTAGATTGAAATCTGGTGGGTTTCTAGCTTGCCTGATTGCAGGAGAAAAGGGACTCCTGTTCACATCTTCCAAGTCTCTATTTACCAATCCACCTCTCATAGCTTGCCTAACCATCTCTGCCAACATATCACTGTCGCTGAGTTGTAGTCCTTGTATGTTGCCTCCAATCTGCCCCTCGAGTTCACGAGGGAATCCTGGGACCTGCTCTCCTAGATGAGCATCCATTCCTCTATCGACACAATGTTGTACAGCTCCACCTAGTACTCCACCCGGGATTGGATCAACATGCTCCAGAGGAGTGCCCCCTAGTCCTAGTGCTGCTCATGATGGTCCTGCTCTGTTCTGAATTCTGGTTGTTACGCGCCCCTGATCCCTATTTCCAACATCTCCTGCAGTTGCGTTCCCTTGACTTTGCGCTCCAACTTGTGCAACTTGTCGAAGTAGGTTCTGCATCATCTCCTTTTGTCTTTTCAGCATTGTTTCCATCTCTTCTCTGGTGATGAAAATCGAGGCCTGATTATCTCTCAAGGAAGCCTCCTGACTCCCCTCATGATGACTCCTTTCAGTCCTCTGTCTTCTTATCGATTGCTTTGCCATAACTTTCCAGATCCAAGTCATTAAGTCTTCAAATCCAAAGTCCAAGTTGTAGGTTCCCCGAGTTCTAACCTTCTCAGTGAAAGCACCAAAATGTTAGCGCTAAAATTGGTCACTAACACCCAAATCCAGATGAAAGTACTAAATCACAATCATAAATCGCAGATATAATGTATGTAGAGAGTACAAATATGAAGAACGGTAAATATTAGAAAGAAAGAAGAAATAACAGAAGATTTATAATGGTTCGGCTAACTCCGGCTTATGTCCACTCCAGAAATTTCCTTTTTATTGATGTTAGAATCAATTACAGTTACAATCCAGAATTTTTAGAACAACAATCTCAGAGCAGCCTTAGTGTAGAAGTCGAAGGGAAACAAAATGAAGATCCATTTTCTGAAGCCCCACATGCTGTATTTATAGGCAAAACCTAAGTTACTGGGCTTCCTGAGTGATACGGGCCCACTAAGATCATAGACAAGCCAACATCCTTCACCGTGACTGAACCCAAGTCCTCAATAAGCCGACCCGAAGTAGCCTGGGTACTGACTCGAAGTAGACCTATCCAAGACTTGGAGAAAACAGGGATAAAACCCGGAGCGAAGCTAATGCCGAACCAAAACTCCATATGCCGATCTGAACCCCTTTTCCTTAATGCCAATCCTATCCACCCGATCGACCCAGGGATATGTGAACACCGACCCCATACTTGCCGAACCACCACAGGCCTAACCACATGACCTGATCTCTCTGAAGCCAATCCCATTCAAACCGAACCACCACAACTGATCCCATATAACCAATTCGCCAAGGCCGATCCTAAAATCGAGGCCGAACCACCAACACCGACCGACTTATGCCTCCCAGACTGAACGAACCCATGCCGACCGAACCATGCCTCCCAGACCGAGCGACCCCATCCTGACCGAACCATGCCTCCCAGACCGAACAACCCCATCTTGACCGAACCATGCCTCCCAGACCGAACGACCGACACCGAACTCTTTCCATCCAGCTGGCTCAAACCCATCGTATTCCAATATCGACAAACGAGTAGTCGAGTTAGTTAAATCCTCCTGTTGACGGCCTTTCCAAAAGGCGGGTTAACAACTGCACTTGTGTTATCATAGTAAAATTTTGAATTTGAACGATTAACTCCATAATATTGTAATGTTTGCTACATGTAGATTACTTGATCACATGCCAAAGCAGTAGAGATATATTCTGCTTCACACGTCGAAAGTGAAAACCAATTTTATTTCTTGTTGAACCAAGATACTAAAGATTGTCCAATAAATTAACAAGTACCACTAGTACTCTTTCTATCCATTCGACATCCTCCAAAATCAGTATCACTATAGGATACTAACTAAAAATAATATTCTTTTGGATAAAAGAAACCGTAGTCGTTAGTTTTGCATAAGTATCGCAAAAATCGCTTCACTGCCCGCAAATGTGATTCTTTAGGATTTGCTTAAAATCGTGCACACAAACAAACATGCATCATTATGTCAGGTTGACTAGCATTTAAATATATTAATGAACCAATCATAGTACGATATATTTTTTGGTTAAAACACTTTTTCCATTTTCATCTTTGTCGAGATGTTACGTAGTACTCATAGGAGTAGGTTTTGTAGAAGTACTTTCCATATCAAATCGTTTTATGAGATTATTACAATATTTTTCTTGATTTATAAAATTTTCATTTTTTAATTTTTTTGTTTGTAATCCTAGAAAATATGAAAGTTCTCCCTTATGAGACATTTCAAATTCTCTTGTCATAATTTCTGAAATTTCTTGACATAATTTTTCATTTGTGGAACCAAAAATAATGTCACCTGCTTAAATTTGAATTATTAAAATATCATTATCTTGTTTTATAAAAAGATTTTGGTCTACTTTACCAATTTTAAAACCAGAATTAATTACATAAGTTTTAAAACGGTCATACCAAGCATGAGGTTCCTGTTTTAAACCGTATAAAGCCTTTTTTAGTTTGTAAACATGATCTGGGTATTTTTCATGAGAGAATAAAGGAGATTGTTCCACATATACATTTTCTTTTATAAAACCATTTAAGAAAGAATTTTTTACATTCATTTGATAAAGTTTTAAATTACTAAAACGAGAATATGCTAATAAAATACGTATAGCTTCTAGATGAACTACAGGTGCATATGTTTCATCATAGTCAACTCCTTCTTCATGATTATAACCTTGAGCAACAAGTCAAGCTTTAAAACTAATAATATTTCCTTGCTCATCAGCATTATTTTTATAAACCCATTTTGTACCAATAATAGCTTGATTACTTGGTCTAGGTACTATATCCCAAACATCATTACGTTCAAATTGATTTAATTCGTCTTGCATAATAATTATGCAGTAGTCATCAGTTGAAGCTTCTTTAGGATTTTTAGGTTCAATATTTGAAAGAAAAGTTACGTGACCCACTTGATTTAGCTAATTTCGAGTTCTTACAATGGTATGGATTTCTCCAATTATATTTTCAGTAGGGTGATTTCTTAAAGGTCGTGGTGGGGATCCTATATCATTATCATTTTGTAAAGTCTTGTTAGTATTATTTTCAACATCATCATCTGAGTCATTTGATTAGAAATAATTTCTTCATTTTTTATTTTATGGTTAACTTTGAAATTTTCATCGAATGACACATGGGTTTTTCTTCGATTACTTTAGTTCTTTTATTATAAATTCTATAAGCTTTGCTTCATTTCGAATAACCAATGAATATTCCTTCATCAGATTTTTGGATCGAATTCGCCAAGCTTATCTTTTGTATTTAATAGAAAACATTTTGAACCAAAAATTCTAAAATATGATATATTAGGTTTTCTTCCATTAAAAAGCTCATATTGTGTATGTTTAGTTAATGGTCTAATGGACACTCTATTTAAAACATAACAAGCAGTTGCAACGTCTTCTGCCCAAAAATGTTTTGCTAGAGTACATCCATTTAATAAAGTTCTAGCACATTCTTGAATAGTTCTATTTTTCCTTTCTACTATATTTTGTTGTAAAGTTCTAGGAAATGAAAAATTATGAATAATTCCTTTCTTATTACATTAGTTTTCAAAAGACTCATTTTTGAATTCTCCACCATGATCACTCCAAATACTTTTAATTTTTTAATTTTTACTATTTTGAATTCTTGTAGAAATATTTTAAAATTTTCAAAAGCATCACTTTTATTTTTCAAAAATATTGTCGAGGTACATCTTGATAAATCATCTACTATTATAAAAACATATTTATTATGATTTATAGATTGAGTTTGAGTTGGTCCAAAAAGATCCAAATGCAATAACTCAAGTGGTTGTAATATAGAAATCATTTTCTTTGATTTAAAAGAAGATTTAGTTAATTTTCCTAGCTGACAAGCATCACAAATATTTTTTACTTTAAAATTCATTTTTGGTAATCCTCTAACTAAATTATTCTTAGATAATTTTTTAATAGCTTTAGAATTCATGTGATAAAATCTTTTGTGCCATAACCAAGGATCATTATCTTTGGCTACTGGACACATATTTGTGTTATAATTGACTTTTGTATTTAATATATAAATATTTCTTTCTCTAGTTCTTTCAAAAATAAGGTTATCATTTTGATAAAAAATATTGCATTTATTTTCAGAAAAGGATATATTGAAACCTTTACCACATATCTGAACTAAGTAAATTATGTTTTAAATTTTTAACTAAGAAAACATTTGTAATAAGAGGTAAATTAGATGTGCTATCATTGCTCACATCACCGTTGCCAATGGTATTTCCTTTGGAGTTATCTCCAAATACGACAGATCCTCCGTCCGAGTAGATAATATTCGTCAGCATATTTTTGTTTCCTATGTTTTGAGCAACAACTGTCTAGTGTCCACTTTCCTCATTTCTTAGTCGGTACCTACAAAAAATATATAATAACATCGGTACCCACATTTTATTAGGGTCCTAATAGTTAGATCTCAGGAAGCCAAACCCATGAGAATTTAGAATTCCTTTTATAAATAAAATCTTAAGTTTTATAAGTAGTGGATATAAAAGATTTTATATACTTGTTTCTGGTTAGATTATTGCTAGTTTTTGGTACCTAAATTTTTATAGCACTAGTTTTACTAATTTCTTTCTTTGGAATAACAACTTTTGCCTTTGATTTTTCTTTCACAAAATTATAATGCAAATTATAATTTCTATAAGATATATTATTCTTCTTTGGTTTTGATGATTTTTTATATCCTAATCCATTCTTACTATTAGTAGATTGAGAATTACTAATAATTTTAGAAAGATTTTCTCTTCCTTTATTGAAATTTGTCACATATTTAGTAATACTCTGTAAGTCAATTTTGAAACTAGTATTTTTCAACTTAAGAATTTTGACTTTTGATTTTAAATCATGATTTTCTGAAGCTAATGTCATATACTTTTCTTTTTGCACTTCTAGTTTATATGATAGCATAGTGAGTTGAGAAGAAACATTAGATAAAGATTCTTGTGTATTAACAAGTTCTTCTTCTAGAATTTTCTTTTCAACCCTTAGCATATCAACTTCTATTTCAGTTCTATCTAGTCTTTCTAGCGCATCTTTATACTTTCTTTTAACTTTCTTGAGTTTATCTAACAATTCTGAATTTATCTCAATTAAACCATCAAAAGATAAATCACTTACATCGTTGGTTGAAGCCATAAAACAGACATTAGCTTGTTTAGAATCACTGTCTATTGATGAAGATGATTCTGAATCATCCCATGTAACTGAGAATGCCTGCTTCTTTTTGTACTTATCCTTCTTATTCTTGAATCTATCTTTCTTTCTATCGTGACAGTCTTTCTTCATGTGAACTTTCTTATGACATCCGTAGCATTCAAGATTTGAGACTGGTAGTTTGCTGGAGTTGTCTCTCATATTGTTTCCAACTTCTTGTTCTTTCTGTATTTTAGAAACTTTTTGAAATTCTTTGCAATCAATGCCACGTCATCAAAATATGAGTCCTCTCGTTTAGCTTTGAATGCGATATTTCTTTTATCTTGTGCCTGGTCTTGCTTAGCCTACAAATTTACTTCATATGCCATCAAATTTCCAATTAACTCTTCAGGTTTGATGGTAGAAATGTCGTTACTTCTTCAATAGCTAAGACCTTTCGTTCCCATTCATTTGTTAAAGAGTTTAGAATTTTAGATACAATATCAAAATCTAAATTTTTTTATCCTAATGTCAATAGTCAATGATGTATGTCTTGAAATCTAAAATACATATAATTCATGGTTCATCTGGTCTCATTCTGGAATTTTGGTACAGATTTTAAGCATAGAAATCTTACTTTGTTTAACTTTGTTAGTTCCTTCACGTGTGACTTTAAGAGTTCTCCGAATTTCATAGGCAGTTGTACACTTGCTAACTCTATTAAATCGATTATTGTCTAATGCATAGAATAATATATTCATAGCTTTTTCATTTGATGTTGCATCAATCTTTTGAGTATTTGACCATTCAGCAAATGGTGTAGTGGGTATAGTGTATTCATTTTGAGTAATATTCCAAGTATCATATTCACTTGCTTGCATAAAAATTCTCATTCTAGTTGACTAGTAATTATAGTTCAAACCATTAAATAGTGGTGGTCGTGCAGTGGATTGACCTTTAACAAAATTTGTGTTAGTGTTATTTTCCATATTAATCTGTGTATCAAATAACTGTGTTACGATTGTAAGATAGCCTTGCTCTGATACCAAAGAAAGTATTGCTACAGATCGTAATATGGAATATAGTCTAAGTTAACTACTAGTGTGGAATATGAATATAGAAAGTAAATACTAAAGTAAATGACACTAGATACTTTTATACTGGTTCGAATTCCCATTCTATATCCAGTCCCATACTCCTTCTATAATTTAACTATCGACCATCACTTAACCCGGATGAACATGTATTACACCGCCTGAGCAACCGAATAGGACTTCAACAATACAATATGATATCTTGACTGATTGTGCTCATTATATTGTACGGATGAGTCTTTAGAGAACACCCTTCCTATAATCTTCCCCTTTGTGGTATATAGTGTATTACGTGAAGATTGGAAGAAATTTGAATCACAAACGAATTTGTGCTTGAATGTGCAAGTGATTTGAAAGTGTTTATGAAAACAAATGGAAGAATTTAGATAATAAGAATATAGAATAGAATCAGAGAATTAAGTTACTAAAAATAATTGAATTAAAGGCAATTTACAGAGTTAAAAGGATGTAATCATTCATGAAAAGGTTCGGCCAAGAGGTACGGAAATAACTGTTAAATTAATAGATGTTTCTGTTCATTGAAAGGTGGTGACCAATCAAAAAATGGCCATTATGAATATTCAGTCGACTAAGGAAACAAATTCATTCTTCTGAATCATTCAAAAAATTTCGAATTTCGAATTTATGGTGAAAAGATATTTTATTCAGTCGATCGAACTAGGGTGTTAAGTCTACTGAATCTTTAAAATAACTTGTGCATATGTACATGTTTCAGTCGACCACCGACCCTAGTTTAGTCGACTGAAACTGTTGTATTATGCTTTGTTAACTTAGTTTTGAAAGAAAGATATGTACATAAATTTGAACAAAATTTAAAACCATGTGTGCGTGCATATACCACTTAGGAGAGATTTTAACAATTATTAACTATTAACTAGACTATAGACAAACCAGTTATAAATATTGAAACTTCTCTTTGAAATCTTTGGTCTTCGATTTATTGTCGAGTAAAATAGTATATTCTCCTGTAAATTTGGTTAGTTCATATGATATATACTTATATAATTGTCATGATCAGAACATCAAAATACAATGTTCTAACAGAGGAAAGCTCAATAACTAAGGAGTATGCATGTAATCTATTAGTATATAAATGATAGAGGACGACTTTATATTAAAGATTCGTAATCTTCAAAATATTATATCGAGTGACATCAACTTATGGAATAATATATTTCTTATGAAATACTCTTATGATTCAAATGTCGGATACATCAGAAATCATGGTATACGTACATTTACGTATGTATTTATTCTTTAAGTCTATTTAGGGTTTCTTTAAAGTTCCACCTTTTGTTATACATTCATATTACATAAGCTGAATTATGATATAACTTTTATAACTTAATTAACTTATATAATAGTATTATATATAATATTATACTAATTAAATCTTATTTAATTAATTTTAACTAATTAACTCTTTAATTAATTTTAATTAATTAACTCTTCAATTAGATTTATATTATAAATTCTAATACAACATTTATATTGGACATATCTACTATAACCTTAGTGCACGCTATAGCCTTTATAGTATAACAAACATATATATCTTATACATCTGTATTTTATTTAATTAGTTAACCTTTAATTAGTATTCATTTAACAATTTTGATTAAATTTTATTAATTTCAAAATTTATCTTGCATACATACATGCAAACTTATGTTATCCTAAACATTTTAAAATATCATAACATATATCAACATATATAATGTAGGTATATATGTATTGATTAATTGAAATATTTAACTAATTCATTTTATTAATCATATTAATAAATTTTAAATTTTGAAATTAGTATATAAATATTTTCAAACATTTTTGAAAATATCGTTATCCTTTCAAACATTTTGAAAACTTATGTTGTATTATGACATTTATAATAAACATGTTTTATTTTAATTTTCAAAACAATTATGAAAACTAGCCCAAGGTCGAATACAAGTTGGGCATTTTCTATTAGGGGTTGTCTTTGGACATACTCACCTTTCAGGCCAAGCTAGAAACTAGGTAGAACAAGATACTTGATTATCCAATTCCACGCCTAGACATTACCTTTCTATACACCGTACTTAGTGGGCAGTTTAGTTAATTGTCCTTAACATGACTAATTTAGACCACATAGGTTATTGGACTCTGATACCATTGAAAGAACTGGGCAAGCCCGTGGCGGAAGAAATGGGGGAATTTCAGTTTTTTTACCATTTTGAATCTTTAATGGGCCTACAAAGTCTAAATTTCAATTAGAACTTTTCTAAATTTGGTTTAAATAAAATATTGTATTCTATTTAAAATATTTAAAGGTAGGTTTAAATAAACTTAATTTCAAATGTATAGTGTATCAAATGCACCTAACACTTATTTATAAGTGTTAATATATAAGGAATGAAACCTTCCATTTCCTTCCCTAAAAAAATTAATTGACAACATTGATTGTATTAAATAGAGAGAGAAATATTTCATTCTCTCTCTTTACTTTGAATTAATTAATTCATTAAATGTAATTATTAATAGTTATTCATGACAATATTTATTACCATATCCATATATATTCTAATTGTACAATTTGTAGTTTGAGATTTATTTAATTGAATTTTATTTATTTATACAAGTGTATATATATGTATCATATACATATATGTGTGTGCGCATGTGTAACATTATAATCCGTGAAGGGTATAATGTGCACGTATATAGATGCTCGGATTTACATTATAACGGACACATTATCTCATTTTGTGTGTACAATAATTTGTCCAAATATGTGTTTTTATAGTATATCAAAACAAAATACTAATATGTGTGTGTGCTTATATATATATATATATATATATATATATATATATATATAAAATTTATTGAATAAAACAGTTTCTTTCATAACAAACTAACGAAACATAATTATATGAAAAAAATAAAAGTTTATAAAAATTTAGAAAATATAGAAACAAAATTAATTTATGGAATTTTTTACAATTAAAATAATTATTATTATTAAATAATTGATAATAGCCCGCAAAATTAAGTCTTAAAAATAGGAAGTCAAGTTAAAAATTCTAAAAAAAATTTGAAGATATCCGAGATACAATTTTTTCGTAGGAAAATTTTATAGAATTTTCTCAATTGAAATTTTATTTTTAATTAAATAATTAATTGCAGTTAAAAAATAAAATAATTTAAAAAAATTAACAAGTTAAGTCATAAAACTATGAAATTTTTTCTAAAGGTTTCAAACACATATGTAAGCCTTAAGAAAATGTTTTATGATTTTCTCAATTGATATTATATTTTTAATTAAATAATTGATTGTAGGCTGAAAGTAAATTAATTTTTAAAAATAATAAATTAAGCTTAAAAAAATCTAATTTTTTTACTGTAATCTTATTACATGGTGCAGAATATATAAAAAATATTAAATTGAAATTTTGAACCATTAGTTATTTTATTCATAATAAATAATTCATAAAACCATTAAATAATAATATGATATGTATATACATGTTAAATAAAATATTTTTATATTTTATGATTCAAAATAGGTACCAATCATCATAAGAAAATTTTAAGATTAAATATATATGATATATAAACACATATACAATTATACATATTCATAACTTATAGATCTGTACACTTTTTTTATGGCATAGCCAGCGGAGTTGAATGGGCCCCTACCATTTTATTAAATAAAATGATATTACAAAAGATGGAATACAATCTCACAACCCAAAATCAAAAGGAAATAAGAATACAAAGGATCCAACTATGTGGCAAAGTATTTGGATATAGAGAGGACCAGTACATGTTTAGTGGTAGATTGGCTATTAAACACTCTATTGTTCCCCTCCATCCAAATAAAATATGTCGTCTTCATGAGTACACGTAACAAAGGAGTTCCAACAACCGTTTTCCATCTCGATGCTTTAAATATGCTATACCATTCCAAGGAGGCATTTCGATTAGGTTTATGTAAGTGGAGTAGGTTCAAGGACCTGTCCCATATGTAATAGGAGAAGTCACATTCAAAAAACAAATGCTGGATAGTCTCATCAGCCTTGGTACAAAGCAAACACATGGAATTATTTACCAAACCGATTGATTTTAGTCTGTGTATAGTATGCAGGCCATTTCTCACCACTTTCCAAAGCAGAATATTCTCCCTCGGGCTAGAAGAAGAGGACCAAATCATAGAATGCCAAGGGGAACAATCTAGGGGAATGTTATTGGTAAGTTCTCTGTAAACATATTTTATAGCATGGGCTTTGCCATTCCATAGGGTGGATGTTTACATTGTTATATGATGTAGCCTGCATAATGTTCCAACATGACCTGAGTAGAAAGGAGCTAGAGTAGGGTAGGTTTATCCATCACTCAGACTAGTAACAATCAATAGCTGCCTTATTTATGACTAGCTACAGTCAGAAGGAGTTGGCAAAGTCCACAAGAACTTGTTCTTTATCAAATTTTTCCTGACCCAAGAAGCCCATAGATTATTGTCATTCTTTAAAAGTTTATCAATATGAGTAGAGAGTGCAGCATGATTCCATCTTTTGATATTTAGAGCTCTAATGCCTCCAAATTGATAAGGGCAGCAAATAAATTTAAATGCAATAGGAATCATCTTCTTAGAATAAGGATTACCATGCCATAGGAAATGATTTAAAGCATAATTTATCATTAAGATGTGTTTGGAAGGCAAGATGAATATTCTAGCATAGTATAGACACATGGCAGAGGCTATGGATTTAACAATGGTTAGTCTACCAACCATAGAAAATTTTGCGATACGCCAAGAGGAAATTCTAGCAATAATCTTTTCAAACAATTTCAAGCACTGGCTAGATCTGACTTTGGAGGAGCATAAAGGAGCACCTAATAATCATTACTATCATCAAAAGGTGAAAGACCAGATAGAGAATACATACCAGACATTTTAGATGGAGTTAGCCCCGCAATCCAAATTTTGGATTTGTCTCTATTAATGGAAAGACCAGTTAGAGTTTTAAAGGCATTCAAAAGGTCTATAACACCATTTATAGATTTAACATTAGGTTTAGTAAAAAGCATTAAGTCATCAGAAAATAACAAAGCTGATATTCCAGAGCTTTTGCATAGAGGATGGAAATCCAACGGTTTTTGGCATAGGCAGTGAGAGAAGAAAATAATTTCATAACACAAACAAATAAATAAGGTGACATAGGATCACCCTGCCTTTTACCTTGAGTAGCTGTAAAATAACCAAAGAATGACCATTTAAGCTCACAAAATATTTCACAATGGATATGTAGGTGTAAATCCATGCTAGAAAGGGGATGGGGAAATTCATCTTATAAAGAATATATATAATGGATTTCCATTGAATTGGATCATATGCTTTTTGGATATCTAACTTCAAATCACATCTAAGGGATATGTTTTTCCTATTGTATCCTCTCATGAGCTCACTAGATAAGAGAATGTTATCAGTAATGTCTTTGGAAGGCAGGAAGGCACTCTGATTTGGAGAAAACACTTCAGAAAGCATAGACTTCATCCTAGCAGCAATGATCCTAGATACGCACTTGTATATTACATTGCAGTAGGCAATGGGTCTAAACTTATTAACATATGTAGGTTGCTGAATCTTAGGGATTAAGGCAAGTTTTGTACACATTTAATATGTGTATATATATATATATGTACACATACATACATACAAACATACATACATACATATATATATTAATATAAATTAAAATTAAAACCTTCTTTAGAAAATTAATTCAGCAATAAATCAATAAAAAAATAGTATACAAGCATATAACCAATCTAATTGTAACAAACACATGTACCCACAAAAATCTTACCTAATCTAAACAATAAACAAATCTAAATACAAACAAGGAATTCAGATGTAAATCAACTTTTATACGATAAACTTAAAATCAAAAAAATGATAATAAATAAAAATGCACCTCCTAATGAAGCATTTGAGTCCATGTTGAACAATGATTTCTCTTCTAAGAACAATTCACAATCTGTCAGGTTGCTAATTCGGGATTGGAGGCCTTCTACTAAAAACCACTATTTTTTAATATTTGAATTGGATTTGATAATTTTTGGGATGATTTTATAGGAAAGTTGCTGCCATTAAAATGAGGAAGAGGAAGAATAAAGTGGCGGTTCAAAAATGAATTAGCTTGTAATTAGGGTTTTGAGATTGGCTTTTATATGGATAGGATAAAAGAGCAAACAATGATCTCAACCACATATCTCAAAACCTAACCACACATGTTGTAGCCACCTCATATCTTTCTCCAAACCAACACCCATCCTCTCCAAATCTCATGGGTTGTGGGTCCATTTAACTCAAATTAAATATGCACAATCATATTTAACATATTTGTTATCAATATCTCATATCGATCAATATATTCATAACTTTTATAAATATATGTAACAATTTTTTTCTCAAATCACATTCAAATTAATAATTAATATTTCATAAATATTAAGTTATTTAACTAATTAATAACGATTATAAACTAATTAAATCATTTGATCGAAAGAGAATTCATCATTTTGGTTGTGTGACTCTTGGTTGTAAATTCGGCCTGCGATTAAAGTTGAATTATTCGGACGTTTATTTGCGCCAAAAATGGTCACAAACCCCAAGTATCGTGAAAGCACCAAACTATGAATATAAATCAGCAATATTCAAGCATAAGTTGCAGATCTCAGCAAATAACAAACAGCAATATAGAAATAACGAACATAAACACGAGATTTATAGTGGTTCGGCTATCTCCGGCCTACGTCCACTCCAAAGTTTTATCTTTTATTCATTATCTTTGCTGGTTACAGATGATTACAGTGATTAAAATGAAGTAATTTGAGTACAACAGCGATGATAAGGTGTATAATTGAATCCGGTAGAGTCTGGACGTTGAATAGCCAAAAGATCCTTTTTCTGTAGGCTTCAGGGGGCTATTTATAGGCGTAGGAGGCTGATATCACGCTCAAACTTCGAAAGACTTCTTCTGGCATGTGGGTGGGCCCACGCGACCGGTCCCACCAAGTTTCGACTCGATCTGTGATCGATGCGAATTGATTTCGTATCGATCAAGAAATTGTCCAATCGAGCTGATACTTGGCAGAGACATTCTTTATCATGTACGCAAGCTGCTGTAAAAATTTCGTTGTATTTGGATCAGTGGTTTGTGAGATATGATCGATGCAATCTCGTGTTCTTCGTAGGCTGCAGATTTCGAATCCATTGGTTCGCATCCATCCCCTTTGTGTCGTTCACAAGCACGTGCTCACTCGCTGACGTGGAACGATAAACCAGGGTAGATCCATATTATTCGTCGCGTCGACCGAGCCCTCATTCCTCCTTTCGCATCCAACGGTAACTTTCTATTTGTATCCATTCGACCCAGTCCGTATTCGTAACGGTAATTGGTGGCGTCTTTCGCATCGACCGTTGTTATACAATGGATGCGAAGTGACACGTTTTGAGGGTGGATACGAACAAAGACTATACGTAGGTGGATACGAATAGCGTTCATTCTCCTTGATCGTTTCAATCGTGATGGATACGAATAAAGAATAAGGGTTCGGATGCTACCGATTCAAACAACCACGAACTGCATGGATACGAAGGGAGACTGTAGAATGGGTGGATACGAACCAAGCTTACCTGTGATCGATACGAATGCATGGATTTGAAATATGCCGCCTGTCTCCGACCTGATCGCTACGAACTCCATCGAGTCGAACCAAAACCTGATTGAGTCGAACCAAAACCTGATCGATTCGAACTTCACCGAGTCGAACCAAAACCTGATCGATTCGAACTTTACCGAGTCGAACCAAAACCTGATCGTACGAACTTCATCGAGTCGAACCAATGCTGATCGATACGAATCGAATCGATACGAACCACCATTTATGCAATTTAACCCATCCATATCTTGAGCATACGAACTCCGATTGACCTAAAAACTGAAACGTAGATTCTCCTAGCCCTGTTCATCATTCCCAATCGATTCCTTCCTAATCGAAGCTCGGCCAAATTTTTACGACATCGATCGTAGCCTTGTTTCCAATCGATCTCCAATCCTGATATCCATCATTCCTTTTCAATTTGTTGATATTCCAGCCTTGACCAAAAGGTGGGATAACATTTTCCCTCCAAAACATGCCTTGTGATAAGAAGGCGTGTTTTGAATAATCCCGAATCCGATATCCGAAGTCCATAGCCATGTCATCAGAGTACATCATCCTTGACTGCTCCGAGTCGATGTCCAATTCCAAATCCAATAACCAAAGCCTTAGCCAATTCTATATCCACTTGAACTTGACAACCGAGTCCTAATCCATCCTTATCCAATAGCCAATGACCGAATCCAGGACCTCTCTGGGTCGATATCCAAATTCGTAACCTCTCCGGGCTCTTGCCAAGCGCAATCCATACCTGACGACCATGGTCCAGTGTCCCTGGACATTGATCTAACCTCTTTGGGTTCTTTCCAAGCTCAATCCACACTTGACGACCGTGGTCCAGTGTCCCTGGACGTTGTACAATGCCATCGCTTAAGTCCTAAGCCGAATCCTGGTCTCTTCGGACCCTTGCCGAGCATAGTCCATACTCAGTGATTTGAAACAATAATCGATAATATAGGGCCTAAGTCCTAGGCCGAATCCTGGTCACTTCGGACCCTAGTTGAGCATAGTCCATACTCAACGACCTGAATAAGCCAATTCGGCACATGCAGACGAAGAGACTTACCCCTTGCCAGATATAATCCATACCTGACGGCCATTTACCAAAAACCAGATGAAAATCCAATCGAAATCCAATCCGAAATCCAAATTAAATCAGAAAATCAGAAATCCAAACCAACATCCAAAACAGAAAACAATCATCCAAACGAAAATCCAAACCAGAAAGTAAACAAAACCAGGAGTTCAAACCAAACTCCAAAACCAAACCAGAAAAGCGAGTGTCCAATCCAAAAACGAAAGACAGATTGCACAAACCATAGCATCACGGTTTATCATCATTCAGAGCATGCCTAGGGGCTACCTCCGTCCCCGTATATGAGTAAATGACTTGGTCGTTTGCTAGTAGCTTGCTACTTATTTCATATTATCTCGGTTAATTGACAACCAATCGCCCATCATTCCTGGGCCTCACACCATCATTGCTCGAGGTAGGCGGTGGTTGCTCCTGCTCCATCGCTGCATTTCGATTTCTGACACATTGTCGCAACTGTCCATTCCTTACATGCTCCTCGATTATATCCTTCAAGTGCCTGCAGCTGTTGGTATCGTGCCCATCCAAATCATGGAAGAGGCAGTGCCTTCCTGATGCCCTCTCCCGTTCAGAAGGTTCTCTCCTAGCCGACCTTCGGTAGGGAAGGCGATTCCGGGTTTCCAGGTACATCCGCTCCAGCGTCTCGTTTAGTCCTGTGTATGTGGAAAACTTTGGATCCTTCCATCGCTTCCTAGCTTTTCCAGAATCGTCATCCAGCTTCCTTTTTCCTTTATTTTTATCCAAGCCTCCCGTGGATGGTCCTCCACCCCCAGTCGCATTCACTTCCTTTAACTTTAAATCTGCACATGCATCCTCTTGTCGAAGGAATCTCTCAGCTTCATGAAAGAATTCTCTAAGATCTAGTGGTGGGTCCCGTATCAGAGATACTTTGAAATCCGAATCCTCTCTGACTTCCGATACTTCTTCCATTAAAACCATTGATGAATCCGGTCGATCCACCAAAGCAACCGCCGCATTCAATCGAGTTAGAAAAGCTCTAAGTGATTCATCCGTCCTTTGCTTTGCCGATGTTAGCGTCATCACGTTCTTAGGCCTCTTAATATGAACCTGAAATTGCCTTAGAAACCTATCCACCAACTCCGTCCATGTTCTTATAGACCCTTCTTCCAACTGCCTAAACCACATCCCGGCTATATCCGTTAAGTATAGAGGAAACATCGGGCCAAAACTTCCTTCGATGCCTCCAGCACTTCCATTTGTCTAGTGTATCGCATCAGATGATCTATCAGATCAGCCTTGCCATTGTATACTTCCACACTAGGTAGCTTGAAATCTGGCAGATTTCGAGCCATCCTGATTTCCCGTGTAAACGGCCTCTTGTTCACTCCTTCCAAATCTCTATTGGTCAGACCTCCATGCATAGTTCTCCTAATAATCTCAGCCAATCTAGCATTATCTATCAAAGGTTTCCCTCATGCCCTCGAGGGAATTCCGGTACATACTCCTCATGCGGTTCACTAATGTTAGCGCTAGATTTATCCTGTTGAGCTCCATCCAAGGGCCTTCCAGTGTCAGATCATGCGGGCCTGCCCCCAAGCCTTTGTTGATTGCCCTCTGGTTCTGTATTCTGTCCTCCATTGGGTTCCGCGACCCAAGTTCCTGGTTCCACGTTCACAGTTACTGTAGCCGGTCTAAGGTTTTGTGTTCCTGTAGCTCTCATCTATTCAAAGAAAGTCTGCATCATGTCCTGTTGACTTTTCAACAATCTCTCTTGCAATTAATTGGCCATAGCCTCCATTTCATCCCTGGTGATGTAGATCGAAGCTTGTCCTTCCCCAGCTCCGGAGAATGTTTCTTGACTTCCTTCCTGTTGGCTTCTCTCAGCCCTTTGTCTTCTGCTTGTCTGTCGAGTCATTGTCTTTTAAATCTAAACCCTTTACGCTTTTCAATTCTGAACTTCAATCCAATGTAGCGGGTGCTAGTCCTTCTCAGTGAAAGTACCAACGTGTTTGCGCCAAAAATGGTCACAAACCCCAAGTATCGTTAAAGCACCAAACTATGAATATAAATCAGCAATATTCAAGCACAAGTTACAGATCTCAGCAAATAACAAACAGCAATATAGAAATAACGAACATAAACACGAGATTTATAGTGGTTTGGCTATCTCCGGCCTACGTCCGCTCCAAAGTTGTATCTTTAATTGATTATCTTTGCTGGTTACAGATGATTACAGCGATTACAATGAAGTAATTTGAGTACAACAGCGATGATAAGGTGTAGAATTGAATCCGACAGAGTCTGGACGTTGAATAGCCAAAAGATCCATTTTCTGTAGGCTTCAGGGCGCTATTTATAGGCGTAGGAGGCTGATATCACGCTCAAACTTTGGGAGACTTCTTCTGGCATGTGAGTGGGCCACACGACCGGTCCCACCAAGTTTTGACTCAATCTATGATCGATGCGAATTGATTTCATATCGATCAGGAAGTTTTCCAATCGAGCTGAAACTTGGCAGAGACATTCTTTAGCATGTACGCAAGCTGCTGTGAAAATTTCGTTGCATTTGGATCAGTGGTTTGTGAGATATGATCGATGCAATCTCGTGTTCTTCGTACGCTACAGATTTTGAATCCATTGGTTCGCATCCATCCCCTTCGTGTCGTTCACAAGCACGTGCCCACTCGTTGACGTGGACCAATAAACTAGGGTAAATCCATATTCTTTGTCGCGTCGACCGAGCCCTCATTCCTCCTTTCGCATCCAACGGTAACTTTCTATTTGTATCCATTCGACCCAGTCCGTATTCGTAACGATAATTGGTGGCACCTTTCGCATCGACCGTTGTTGTACGATGGATGCGAAGTGACACATTTTGAGGGTGGATACAAACAAAGACTATACGGAGGTGGATACGAATAGCGTTCATTCTCCTTGATCGTTTCAATCGCGATGGATACAAATAAAGAATAAGGATTCGGATGTTATCGATACGAACAGCCATTAACTGCATGGATATGAAGGGAGACTGTAGAATGGATGGACACGAACCAAGCTTACCTGTGATCGATATGAATGCATGGATTTGAAATATGCCGCCTGTCTCCGACCTGATCGCTACGAACTCCATTGAGTCGAACCAAAACCTGATCGATTCGAACCAAAACCTGATCGATTACCAAGTCGAACCAAAACCTGATCGATTCGAACTTCACCGAGTCGAACCAAAACCTGATCGATACGAACTTCATCGAGTCGAACCACTGCCGATCGATACGAATCGAGTCGATACGAACCACCATTTATGCACTTTAACTCATCCATATCTTGAGCATACGAACTCCGATTGACCTAAAAATTGAAATGTAGATTCTCCTAGCCCTATTCATCATTCCCAATCGATTTCGTCCTAATCGGAGCTCGGCCAAATTTTTACGACATCGATCGTAGCCTTGTTTCCAATCGATCTCCAATCCTGATATCCATCATTCCTTGTCAATTTGTTGATATTCAATCCTTGACCAAAAGGTGAGATAACAATGTTAACGTTCACACTTCACTTATTAATTGGTGAGATATTATGGTCAAATTTATCGCTTACTCATTTTTGAAAAAATCTCATTTTAATTTAATAAGTGTTACCGGTTGTGACAATCATTTACACCAATTCTCTTCGTCAAAACTATATCACTTTGGAGTTGCTGAATTTGGTAATGATTAAAATCAAATATCATCGACATTCAACTCTATAATCAAAACACAAAGTCGTTGGCCCAATAATAAAAATTATTATTAACTGAACTACTCTACCCAAAGATTTTGACTTTCGGTTGACTTGAGTTGACCGTGATACTAACCGAGGAGACGAACCCTCACTTGAATAGTGCTTCACTTTCGATACTTCCACTAAATCCAACTATAGTCACTTCATGGACACTATTCCATGATTTGACTAGGATCAAAGTGAAGCTTTCATATTGAAGATTCAAAGTATTTTCAAGTCAAAAGAACTGTATAAATTAGTCACATCAATATTTTCTGTTTGACCTCTGTTATATTAAGCAATAGAGAACTAGCAAGTGAGTCGTACCATTGTTATCCAATAACTATTAGTACATAACCTCTAAGTGCCACAACAATCATGAGTAATACACTGCCAAACATTTGAAGAGTGTTACATACTCTAGTCTTAACGGATACATCAATGTCCAGTCTTGATGCGTCATAACTAGGAAAAATTAAAATGATATATTTGTTTCATTGTGATAAATTACTCATGGTTACAATACTTTATAACCACTATCATAGGATATACGTTTTACGGATTTTTTTATTAAACATAATTTTAATTAAATTAATTAATTAATATAACAACATTATTTCAAATATATAATAGAAAGAAAATACCTTTAATTCGAACAAGATTGGTCAACGAGTTTAATATAAGTAACAAATTACATAATTGCCCCATAGGGCATACCCCTGACTCTGTCACTAATCCACCGTGACATGAGTTTTCTTAGAGAGGACTACCTTAAATCAATTACCGAGGCTTGGGACTATATCGTTGAAATGAGGAAGAAAGCCCTTGGTGAAGCCAATTCGGATGAGGAGAAACTGGTGTGAGAGATCCTTCATGGGAATGAACCTTTAGATTTTGCCAATGCAAGGCTTCGATACATTAATATTTTGGCACCCTTTAGCAAAGGAAAATACATCAATGAAGCTTCGAGATCCGATCCAAAAGGTTCCGCTTCACTTCAGCTAGTCAGAGCATCATTTGGCCCAGGACAAGATTCGAGCTATGATCCGTATAGACCTGGTTATAAATCAAAGGTGCTGACTCCTGAGCACTTCGAAAAAAACCAAAAGTCAACCGATGCAAGTATCCCACTCTATTCTCCATTAATTGAGAGGTTTCATTCTCCATGCCCAATAGTTCTGGGTTTATTTGCTTGTTCCCAAGAATCTACAGGTCCTTGGGATCCCAATCAAACTCTAGGAAGTGGTGTCGCTGTGGAGCAACAACAGACACTTACTTACATTCCAACGATCGATGCTCAAGTTATTGGAGCTTTTGCTAATGAAAGGGCTGAGATCATCCGCTGCATGATAAATCTGATGAAGTTATGATCACACATGCTTACGAACACACTAATGAGCTCACCTTGAAGGAGTGCATCGAGAGGGACGATTTGTTGAAAAAGAAAGCTAAAACGGAGCTTGTTGATCTTGACGTTGATGATCCAAACCTCATCCCACTACAAGTCATTCCACATGGAGGGTTGGTTGCCGATGGACCCCCTTCAACATCCGAAATCTCTCCTAGCAAAAGTGGTAAAGGCAGTGGTAAGGGATCCAAGAGAGGAATAGGCGAAGGCTCGAGCCAGTCTATGCCCAAGAAACTCAAGAGGGAGAAAATAAAAGGAAGTAGCCATCATGTCGGCTTAGTTTGAGCATAGCTTACATAGTTGTTTTTCTTTTTGCTAGCTGTACAAGTATGGGTACATCCCTCGCTTTTTGATAAACTTGTACCCCGATTTTCATGTTTAATGTGTAAATAAAAGTTCTTTATTTTCTATTAAACTCTTACGTGAAATTGTTTAAGTAGTCAAGCTATTACTTATCTATTTAATTTACTTACAATTCGTTGCTTGTTGATTCAGATAATCATTCGTTAATTTTACTCAAGGCCTCCATGTGATCGTGGCCTCAAGTTGTATCAAACATTGGGTTCGAGCTCTAGTGCTACGCTGTCGAATTCAGTGGCTTAAGGGAATATACCTCTGCCCCCAGTCTTGGGTTAGATGAGTTAGATAGTGGATGGTCCAATTCCATCCTTAGTGAATTTATACTCCTCCTATTGGTTTCAGGTCGGAGTTTATGGAATAGTGAGTGGTCGAACTACACTCATCTATTTGTTTATACTTATATATGTACTCTGGGGATAAGAGTTGGTTGGCAGGTAGTCGAATCGCACACAATTAGTGTTTATACTCCAGTCCACACTCTAGGGACTTAGAGTTATTTCAAAAAATAGCCAGATTGTACTTTCCTTAATTGACTGATTTGCCCCCAAGCCCAGGGTTTAACTTGGAGAGTGATCGATCGTGTTATAATCGTTTTTTGATTCATGCATGTCCCATCGCTTAGTAGGATTAGTTTGATTATCAGATGGTCAAGTTACATCCATTTTTTGTTAGGTACTCCATCCATCGGGTTGTGAACGAGAATCTCGAATGAACGATTGGACCATGTTCATTTTGTTTAGTCTAATCGTGAACTTATGCAATCGGTTGACTCCAAACTCTAGGAACCTGCTCGAACATGTCAATATTAGTTTGTCGGGCACCATAACTAATACGTAATGCTATAGCAATAATAGATATGAAGAAAATTTCAAACTTTATTTTCCAAATGGAAAGAAATGACATAATTGTCTTTTTCATATCTGGAAAATCAAATTTAAAAGCAAATTTGAAAATTTAATACAACTGACTAAAAAAGAATAAACTAAGTGAAATAGCATCGTAAATGCTCGGTATTCCACACCATTGGGAGTGTGCCGCCATCAACGGTCACTACCTTGAAGGTTCCTTCTCCAAGCCTCTGTTCAATGACGTATGGTCCTTCCTAAGTAAGATTCATGTGTGATGGGATAGGAAAACCCGTTTCAAGATGAGATCGTCGATTTCAAAGGTCCTAGGTCGGACTTTAGTGTTGTAGCATCGAACGACTTAGTGTCGATGTGCTGCTGCCCTCAAATCAGCTTCTTAGCGCTTCTTATTTATTAAGTATAGAGATTCTAAGAGGAGATCTCTATACGTTTTGGGGTCATAGTAGATCAATCGATGAGCAGGGACTTCAAGTTCAATAAGAATGATGGCTTCGGAGCCGTAAGCATGGGCAAATGGAGTATGACCAATCGTGGACTTGTGGGTGGTTCTATAAGCCTATAATACTATTGGGAGTTCATCCACCCACTTGCATCTAGCCTTTTCTAAACATTTATTCATAATATACTTTATGATTTTTTTCACATCTTTAACTTGTCCATTTGCTTAAGAGTGAGCAACTATCGCAAATCTCTTTTCAATATGATGCCGATGGTAGAAGTCTTTGAATATAGTGCTATCAAATTAGGTTCCATTATCAGTTAAATGGTTAGTGGAAGGCCAAAATGATAGATGATGTTTCAGACAATGAATTTGATTACTTTCTTTGTCGTGATGATAGTTAAAGGTTCTTCTTTGGCCCATTTGGTGAAGTAATCAACTAGTACGTTGGCGTACTTCGCACCACCTTTAGAGATTGGTAAAGAGCCGATAATATCTATGCCTCATGTGGCAAATGGCCATGGATGGGCCATTTGTGTAATTTCCGTCGACGGAGCTCTATGAACTTTTGCATATGTCCGACACTTGTTGCATTACCTAGCGTAATCAGCCAACATCTCGGTTGATAGTTGGCCAGTAATACCCATAATGAAGAATTTTCTTTGCTAGGTTTTGCCCCCTAGTGTTATTTATGAACTTCCCTTAGGACTCGTTTTCATCATGACCGATACATCAGAGCGGGGGAATGAAAAACCCTTTCTATACATGACTCCTTTCTGATGATATATGGTGAAGCTTTGTGGAGGATTTGTCATCTTTCATTCATCTATTCTTGATGGACTCCCCATAGCAAAATAATCTTTAATTGGAGACATCCACGACTCCTCTAGCTCTCTCTAGTACCCAATCGATTCCCATCGGCTTTAAGCTCGGAGCGTCTAGTACTTCGATTGGAACCCAGCTTATTTTTTATGCATCCCTAGTGCTAGCAAACTTTGCTAATGAATTAGCCTCTTTGTTTTGATTCTGGGGACTGTTTATGATGTCATAATACTCAAAGTCAGTCAATAGCAATACTCGGATAAGGTACGGAGCAAGCCGTTGTCCTTTAGCCTGGTAATCTCCCCTAACTATGTATACCACTAAACAGGGAATCACAAAAGATTTCAAGAGATTGTATTCCCAGTTATCTGGAAAGTTTAAATCCGAAAATTAAAGTTTCAATTCGGCTTCGTTATTCATTGCAAGGAAGTCAAGCTTCAAAGCGTAGTTAGTTGATCGATCCTTTGGAGTTACTAGTATGACACCTGCTCTAGAACAACGATCATTGGAGGCTCCATCCAAATAAATTTTCCATCGGATGGTAGGGGCTTCGCTGCACTTTGGTAGATCATCCTGTGCAGTGAACTCAGCTATAATGTCCGCCAATTCCTATCCTCAGATGGCTCTCCGAGGAAGATAGGCAATGTCAAATTGGCTTAGCTTGATATTCCACATGAGTAACCTTCCAGACGTCTCAGGTCGTTATAGGACCTATCGTATAGCTAGTCGGTGTATATGTTGATGGGATGAGCCTAAAAATAGGGGTAGAGCCTTTGTGACACAATCAATAGGTAGTATGCCAATTTCTCTATCTTTGGATAGTTCCTTTCAGCTACTGTTAATCGCTTGCTAACATAATAGATCGATCTCTTGATTCGATTCTCCTTGCGAAGCAGTGCATCACTTATAGAGTGTACTGACACAGCCAAGCAGATATGCAAGTCCTTGTGATCCACCAACTTTGACAAAATGGGAGGTCTCTATAAGTGGTTCACCAGAGCTTGAAATGCGTCTTCACAGTCCCATGTCCATTCAAAGTTCATTTTTCCTCTAATAATCAAGTTGAAGAAATGAATGCATTTATCGGTGGCTTTGGAAATAAATCAACTTAGGTCGGCAACGTTCTAATTTAGGCTCTGTACTTGTTTGATAGTCTTTGGATGTTGCGATTTTCTTGAATCTTCTTGAGATTAGCTTCAATTTTGCTAGCATTGACAATGAAATCCAAGAATTTTCCTGATGCAACGCCAAAGGAGCATCTTAGAGGATTAATCTTCATTTTATAATATCATAGGATATTAAACATTTCTGCTAAGTCTCAAATGTGATCTCTTGATCATTGTGACTTCATGTGCATATCATCCACATATACCTACACCGTCTTTCCAATCTGATCTTTAAACATTCGATTGACTAGACATTGATAGGTTGCTCCAACATTCTTCAATTCGAATGGCATTACCGCATGCAGTACAATCCGATGTCGGTAATAAAACTGGTCTACTCCTGGCCAAGGATGTACATCGGGATTTGATTATATACAGAGCATGCATTAATGAAGGATAGCAATTCATGTCCTGCCATCGAGTCCATCAGTTGACCATCCTCGGAAGGGGAAAACTATCTTTAGGGCATGCCATATTTAGGTCCAAATAGTCAACTCATGTCCACCATTTTCCATTTGTCTTTCTCACTAGTACAGGATTTGACACCCATTGTAAGTAGAGGGCATCGCAAATAAACCCATTGTTTTTTAGCCTATCCCCTCCTCTTTAAGGGTGGCAGATCTCTCTGGATTCATGCCACGCCTTTTTTATTTCACCAGGACATGCCGCGGGTCCCGTGTCTCACAATGGCAGATGAGATCCCACACAAATCAAAATGAGTCCAAGCGAACACATCAAGATTTGCTCAGAGAAAATCAACAAGTTCTTTCATCACTGGGGGGCTGAGTTGTGATCTAATTTTTAAGGCCCACGATGGGTCGTTGTGGCTGACTGTGATGTCAATCATCAGCTTAGTTGGCGTAGCCTTAGTTTCTTTGGGCTCATCCTCATCATCTAGCGGATCTATCTCTTTATAGAACCGACTGTGGCACCCGAGCCAAGGCTCAGGTGCTGGTTATCAATCTTCAGTGGTTTGATGTAGAGATACTTCTCCACACCTTTTCCATTCTCTTTTCACTGGGCCTCTCTCGGCTCAGATACATAGCAGGCACATCCGGTTGCATGATCACCATGTACGACTCCAAACACCATTATCAGTTGGAAACACCAAAGTTAAACACCATGGGGCAAGGGCTTCCCAGAATTTAGCTAGGGCTAGTTGGCCCAAAAAGGCATTGTATGGAGAGTCAACATCCAAGATGACAAATGGCAACATACGCACTCTCCTATGGTTGCTTTCTCCTAACTACACGGGCAATTCAACATAACTGACAACTTCGATCGCAGCACCGTTAAAGCTATAAATGCAGGACGGTTTCAAGTCCTTGGCTTCCATCGCCATTTGATCATAAGCCTTTTCGAAAATTATATTCATAGAACTACCACAGTCAATCAAGATGTTCCTCACTAAGGCAGGGTCGATCACGGATGAAATGACCATTGGGTCGATTGTCGGTGCCTCCGTTTTATCTACATCTCTATATTTGAATACAATGTCATCTGCCATTGTACGCTGCTATTTGGCCGGAGCTCCATATTCTCTATTTAAACAGCATTCAAAATTTATATGCTTGGTTGTGCTAGCATAGTTCTACATATCGTGCTAGCTCTTATCAGTTGGATGTGGTCCTCCAGCTATTGTATTGACTACTAATCTTTTACCAGTTTACGCAGGCTCCTCAGGCTGCTTGCCCTCGGTTGGGGTTGGATTTTCCCTGCCCGCCATCCTACGGGGATTTAACAAACTGCTATAGCTTTCTTTCCTGAATCAGTTTCTTGATAACATCCCAAATATGTCTACATTCATTCATATTATGACCATAGCATTCATGGAACCGAGAGCATTTTCCAGTCTACTTTTGTTTCTCCATCGATTCTTTCGATAGCAACTTCCTAGACTACATGGTATTGCATGTAGACAAGTAGACGTTCTCTAGAGATGTATTCAGTGGTGCCTAGGTATCATACATTGGAATTACAGATTTTCTTCTTTCAGAATCCCTCTTTCATTCACGGTTCCTATCATGACCTTTCTTTTGCTGATTCATTTTATTTTGGACATTACTTGGACTTTTTTGGAACTCTCCCCGAACTGTTTCACTGCAATGTTACTCTACGCTCCCTCTCCACTCAATCCCACAACATTCTTCTTCCTAGAGCATCTAACTTCCTCTTTCCTCAAATACTGAGCTGGTTTTGCATAGAAATGCTCCAACATAGTGAGTAGTTTTCCAACCAACCAATCGCCAAACTCAGATTCTGGGTCAATGCCTCTTGTTACCGCCATCGATATTGAATGGTCATTTGGATTACTGACTTCTGTGATGGCTGTATAAAATTTCTCCAAGTAGTCTTATAGCGATTCTCTCACAGTCTGGATCACGCTTAATAGGGGCATTGCATCTTTGGCGTGAGTTGCCTGCATATGGAACTGCTCCATAATTTTTGTTGCTAAATCATTAAATCTAGAGATTGACCATACGGGAATCTTATGAACCACATCGTTGCTATGTCAGAAAAGGTGATGAGAAAACATATGCATTTTATGGCATCATCAGCTCATGTGGAGTCCATCAGCCATTCATATCTCATGATATGCAGCCTAGGGTTGGTTTTTCCATAGTAGGCAGACACCAACAACATTCTAAATCTCCTTGGATAATCCACATGTAAAATATTGTCTATGAATGGGATATGGCTTGTTGAGATCCCCCAATCATCATTGGTCAAACCTTGACTTCCCTTGCTAGCACTGTCAAGTCCGGTGTTTGGATAGTTGGAGCCAAGCGGTAGTCATGGTCCACCTTACACAAATGGTCTGATCGATATCTATGGGCCATTCCACGCCTTCTTGGCTCAACATCCTCTTGATGTGTATTCACATCATCGTTATTCCAAAGAGGTAACTGATCTACATTACTTAAACTCCAACATCCGAATCAACCGCGACGGCTCCAGTTCGAGTTCCATCAGAAAAAGGTAAGGCTCCTCCCTTAGAGGAGGAATCGTATCTGATCGATCCTGTCAACCAAGGAATGGTTGTATGTTGATGTCCAGATGCTTCTATATGATTTTCGTAGGTTCTACAACATCTACGCCTATGATGGTCCTTAAATGAAGTTGAGCTCTCCGATGCAGAATACGGAGTTGGCTCCGTCTAAATTTTCCTAGGTTGTTGATCCCTGAGTTGATTCACCAAATCGATATTGAATTGAATCCATTGGTTCAAATATCAACGGTATCCATGAGTTCTCTCATCGGATTTTGAAAATCAGCTCTTGTGATGGAATTAGCTGGATTCTGGACATCGACTAGATTTGCAGCATCGACATCAATGGTAGATTTCTCTAGCCTCCTGCTAGATGTTGGCATTCTCGTTTCATTCTGCGTTTTGCGAAGTAGATCTAGTGTTCCTAACCATTGTCGATAGCTTTCGTTAGACTTTTGCAAATCTGAATAGAATAGATAAACTATTTGAAGATAATTCTGGATCTTTTTCTTGGCTTTGCGTAATCCAATAGCAGCAAAAGGATCTAATTGAAGCTGAGAATCTTGGTTCTCAATAAAAGCACCAAAATGTTTGCGCCAAAATTGGTCACAAACACCCAATAGAGTTTGTGTAGAGAAATAAACAAAGAATATTAAATGTAAACAGAGAGCATAAAGCAATAAAGCAATAAGAAATAAACAAAAAACAGTGACACGGTAGTTTATATTGGTCGACGTCGTTTTCCTGCATCCATTTTGAAGAAATAGCTTTATTAATCACTTTATAAACTGAGTACAAGAGGGATCAGATTAGAATCCTTAGTTACAAAAGAGTACAAAGCAACTAATAGTATAAAGATCCTCAAATTGAACAATCAAGCCTGTATTTATAGAGAAAGACGGTGAAATATCTCTCTAAAAATTTGGCAGAAGGATCTCTAGAGCCATAGGGGCCAACATAAGGGATCACATTGACCAATTTCCAAGAAATAAGGATCGACGTTGATCCCTACGATTGGTGATTTTGGGGGTGTGATCCCTATGGGAGCTTCTTCATGTTGTATTATGTTTAACCTCCAAGTTTCAAAATCGGGTCCCCACTTCTTGTTTTCCAAGTTTCATGTGTATTGGACTTCTGGATTTTGAGATATCGATCATTTTCCATTGAGTTGCACTTGTTTAGTTGAAGTAATCCGATCCCTTTGGTTGAGAGGGATCATACCCAATCCCTTTTCTGGATTTGACTATATTCCAACTTATAACATTTTTTTATAGCATATCCCTTGATTCCATTCGATCATGGCTTCACATCATCATTTATACTTGATTTCTTGACCCCACAATCATCGCTCTGTTCTTATGGCCTTGATGACAGTTGAGTCTAACATGTCTAGTCAGTTTGAATATAGCCAGGTCAAAATGTCGAATAATGATATATAGTTGATTTGAGCTAATATTTTTCAATTTTTTCAAATGCTTTATGTATATTTTGTAGTTTATTGGGAATTTGAAATGTCAGCTCAAACTTTAGCTGAAATATTTGTTTCACATGTTTTTGATGTTTCATATCATAATTGATATACTAGTAAGTAGTGAAAAATAAGAGTTTTTAACAGCGGATGCATTACACCCAATAATGTAATCTGTGGAAAATTTTAATGATTCCAATCCAACAAAGAGAATAAAAGTGAAATCTAGGAGCTCAAATTATAGATAAAAGACAAAATAGGAAAGAATACACCGATATAACGAGGTTCGACTATGCGTACATCCTCGAACCCAACAACTTTTATTATTTCTTCACTTCCAGAGAGAGTACAATATGAGATGAGTATGAATCACTTAATAAATTTCACTCATCCTAAAATAGATATAGAAATTGGGATCTTATTGAAGATATTTTGATGGAGAACTCTACAGTGGTCTTGCATTAAAAAGATGAACAAATATCTTCATATATATAAGTGTGAGGACGATGACTGCCTTGGAGATACGGATGATATCTTTTCGGATTTCTTGATTTGATTTCAACACAAATTTAGCATGTCGGTATTTTTTTCCACTTATATCCTTATTTGATTTATTCCTCAAATCAGTTGAAATATCTTCTTAAATTAATTGGTTATCTTTCTTATATGCTTAACATACTTGATTGATTGTGGTAATAAATTAATATCTTCTCCTTTTTAATATTTTGAAATATATTTAAATCATACAAATGTAACACTCCTCCTCAATTTAAATATATCCATCAATCAACAAAACTGGTGGTTGGGTCAACACGCCATGGCGCTAGGTAGCTCATACCACACTAATCAAGTTTAAGCAATGTCCTTTGGACCGACTTGGTTAGCATATTAACTGGGTTATCATTTGTGTGTATCTTCGATGGCTTTATCTTATTTCTTTCTTCTTCAAGCACGAGAAAGAAACTTCTAACGTCAATGTGTTTTTTCCGTGAGCTGTAGGGTTGATTCTCAACAAGATAAATGGCGCTCTAGCTATTTAAAAACAACTCCATCGTCTTCTACATCATTGATAAATCCTCCAAAATTTGCAATAAATACAATCCTTCCTTAGTCACTTCCATAATATAAATAATCTCTGCCTCTGTAATTGATGAAGCTACAATGGATTGTATTTTGGATCTTCAAGAAATCGGGTCTACGGCAAGTGTATAACCTAACCCGAAATTGATTTCCTACCATCTCTATCCCTATCATAATTTGAATCACAATATCCCCTTAAAGTTTATTACTACCTCCAAACAAAAAGCCAATATTAGGACTGCTTCTCAAATATTGTAGAATCCGCTTTACTGCTTGCCAGCGAGTCTTGCCTAGGTTAGACATGTATCTGCTAACAACACAAACTGCATGAGCTAAATTAGGTCTTGTGCATACTATAGCATATGAGGCTTCCAAATTCACTAGAGTAAGGAATATTATCCATATCCCTTTCGTCTTCATTCGGTGTGCGATATAAATCTCTGGATAGTTGAAATTGAGAGGCTAACGGAGTAGCCATTGGTTTAGCTTTCCCTATACCAAATCGAGATAGGACTTTCTTGATTACTGAGTTTGAGCGAGCCTCAAAACTCTTTACTTTCTATCCCTCTGAATCTCCATCTCCAAAATTCTTTGTGCCTTTACCAAATCTTTCATATCAAACTCCTCACCGAGCTCTTTCTTCAACTCTAAAACTGTAGTTATACTCTTAGAAGCTATCAACCTATCACCAACATAAATTAACAAATAGATGATATCTTCATTGCACTTCTTAAAATAGACGCATTGGTCCTTAAATCTTTTAGAGTAACAATGTGAAATCATAAATTATCAAATTTCTTATAACACTGTCTAAGAGAAAAAGAATGAAGCTACTTCTTCAAGATATGATTTGCAAATCGAACCTTCAGCTCGTGCTTTTTGTCTAACTTTTTTCTTCAGATGATTCAAGTACCGATTATAAAATTAATTCAATTTAATTTTACTTATGCAAATCTGAATTTTAAACTAAAATATATAAATATTACAGATATTCAATATTACCTCTCAAATGGATACATCCATCCATATTGCACAGGACCTCGAAGAAGTGCTTTGGATGGAAGATGAATAGCTAGATGCTCCAATACATTAAAGAAACCTAGCAGAAATATTTTCTCCAATTTGTAGAGAAGTATAGGGATTTCCACCTCAAGTTTACATATGTGGTCGACTTTTAATGTCATCGAACAAAGTTGTTTATAAAACAAACTTAGTTCTTTTGTAACGCTCCATACTTTTACGGGCAACGGTTCTTTGAAAACCACGGGTAATAAATATTCCATCATGATATGGAAATCGTGACTTTTCATCACACTCAATTTATTGTTTTTAAAGTCAACACATCAATGGAGATTAGAAGAAATCCCATCGGGACATCTTAGTCCTTCCACCCACTTTAGCATGAGTTTTACTTGCTCGTTGTCTAGCTCATAGCATGATTTAGGTTTTTTTTACTATCATTGGATTTCATTTGAAGTTCGGGACATTTACAAAAGTGTGCTATATCAAGTCTTAGTTCAGATTGTCCTTAGTTTTTGCCTTAACATTCAGAATTATACTAACACGTTTTTACCATTGTACATCACGTTAGTATTATGTGGAAGCAAGAGATCTTTTCAATAAGGCAACTTCCAAAGTATACTTTGTTTGCACCAATTATGAATGTCCAATTTACCTGGAGTTTCAGTCTGTACTCCAGTTTCATGTATCTTTGGATAGTCCTTTACATTTTCATATATTTCTTCGCTCGACCAAATCTTTGGTGGTAGCATTCTCTCTTATCTGTTAGCTTTAAAATTTTATTATCTCCTCTAAAAGCATGATTGAGATGGAGAAAACACCGATGGCGTACAAACCATAAAAAAATTTCTCATACCGTAAAGAAAATGCTCGTGTTTCTTCCATGTAATTAGGACAAGCTAGACGACCGGCCATACTACAACTTGAAAGCATTGCATATGTAGGAAAATCACTAATAGCTCATAACAAAGAAGTGAATATACGAAAATTCTTTTTTTTGAAATGTCGTATGTTTCAACTCCTTCATGTCATGATGTTTTCAACACTTCAAACAATGGTTGTAAATAAACATCGATTCCTTGTATTGGATCATCAGGGCCAGAGATGAGAATAGTGAGAAACATATATGGAGTTTTCATACGCATCCATGGAGTTAAATTATAAAGAGTAACGATAATATGCCAAGATGAATATTTACTACCAAACTGAGAGAATGGTGAAAATTCATCCGTACAAAAACCAAGTTTGACATTACGGCTCTCTGCAGCAAATGCGGGATATGTCTTATTGAAATGTTTCCATGCTTCTCCATCATATGGATGTGCCAAAGTTCGCTCTTTCCGTGTTCCCACACCATGCCATTGCATATGACATGCTGTAGCTGAAATCGCATATAACATTTAAAGTCTAGGAGCGATGAGAAAATAATGCATTCTCTTGTATGGAACTTTCTTTCCTTTCTTTTTTTCTTAGTTTGTATCTTTCCTTATTACATATTTTACAGTTCTTAAGGTTAATATCATCTTTTCAATACAACATACAACCTTTTATATATGTATCTATCTTTTGGTACGGCAGACCGAAAGCCGACTTAAATATTTTCACTTTATAATGACTCTCACACATCAGATTATTGGGTGACATATGTCGTTTTGCAGCTTGTATAACTATTGTAAATCCACCTTTTGTAAAGTTGAATTTTGATTTCATAGTGATGTATTCAGCGGTTACAGATAATTCGGTTCCGCTTTACAACCATCTTACAACAGCCCCTTAGCAGAATCCAATAAATCATAAAAAAATTCGCTCGCACATTCGGTCCTTCTTCGACATTTATGTTTTCGTCGTCAACACGAATGATATGGAACATTGACCGTGCTGCATCTTCTACATATCTTCTATTGGATCTGTCATAACATAATCTTTCTTTGGCATTACAAGATTAGGTGTGAGTGCAATAAGTTCTCCGCGAGGATCCCACAAATAATAAGTTGGCACAAACATATTCATTTAAATGTACTTTAACTATATCTGGTTTTCAGTGCTTCAAATGTTGGCACTTACTACAAGGGCAAGAAGTTCTTAGTTGTTTTGATTATTAGAAGTAGCGAATCTAATAAATTCGTGTACATCATTGTAATAATATTCCTTCACTGAACCTTTCATACCTGTTGTCATACATTTAAGTACGGTCGAGAAAATAATCGAACATTATTCCTAATTTAAAAATTTCGACAACACCAAAATTCTGTCTAAAACAAAATTAAAGCCTTTTGAGACTAAAGATTTCATATATCACACTTCTGTCTAATTTCGACAGCACTTCACTTCACTTCTTCTACTCATAACTTTGCATCCAATAGGTATATTATTGTTGTATTTTCTAAAAAAATTAAAGCCTTTTGGGACTAAAGGCTTTAGTTTGTTGTTATTGTTGTATTTGTTATACTTAACGCTTATTTTCAAACTAAATTTATTATTTCTTAATTTATTATTTCACTTCACTTCATTACTCAATTTTATATTTCATTTAACTATTTAAATATTATATTAACTAAATTTGAATTTTTAAAACAAATTATACACTTATTTTCGTGTAAACTAGTTCTAAACTATAACAAACATCCACATAAACTTTAAAACATTATATTCATTTCTTAGTTTTTTAAAAAATCAATTTTAATACACTATTTGTTTCAAGAAAAATATCATTTCAAACTAAAATTTATTATTTCACTTCACTTCATTTCTTAATTTTATAATTCATTCAACTATATAAATATTTTATTAACTAATTTCGAAATTTTAAAACATATTTTACAATTCATTTAACTATTTATATTTTGAAAAGATTTTGTAAACTCAAATTTGAAGTTTGCACTAATTTTATTCAATAATATACACTAATTTTTGCACTTATTTTAATCAATAATTATACCCTAATTTTAAAACATATTTTATAATTCATTTAATTATCCAGCAACATATTAATCAATAATTATACACTGATTTTTGCGTAAACTATGACAAACATTATTTTAAAATATACAAAAACATTCGCATAAACTTATCAATAAACATATTAATCAATAATTATACACTAATTTTCAATTTTTAAATCAACCTTAATTTTTGGTGCAAAAGAATGAAAAGTTTCCAGGTTCGTGGTTTTTGATCCGTGTACAAAGATTTGCGTCGACTAGCGACAGCTAGCGTCGGCCGCTTTTTTTAGCCGTTGCCGGCGGACGCAAAATGCTAGCGTCGATTTTAGTAGGGTATTTGTTTCAATTTTTTATTAATATTTCAAACTAAAATTTATTATTTCTTAATTTATTATCACTTCACTTCATTTCTTAATTTTACAACTGATTCAACTATTTGAATATTTTGTTAACTAAATTTGAAATTTTAAAACATATTTTACAATTCAGTTAACTATTTAAATTTTTAATTTACCGATTTTGCAAACTAAAATTTGAAGTTTGCACTTATAATAAATGAAAATAAATTTATTTTATACTAACCATTAACACTTATAATTAATGCACATTAATTAATTAAAAAATATTACTTTTGTTTAATCGTACCAATTTAGTAGCATATTAGTCATAATTATACACTAATTTTTGCGTAAACTATAACAAACATTATTCTAAACTATAACAAACAATCCCGTAAACTTATCAATAAACATATTAATCAATAATTATACACTAATTTTCGGATTTTAAATCAACCTTAATTTTTAATTACAAATTAACAATAAAACCACTAATTAATATCCCCAAATCAACTAATACATTATTATCATCAACTAATGCGCAATAATCATCAATTTCATACCATAATCAACTGATTTTCAAAATTAAGGTTTTAATATATCGCCAAATCAATTAATACAATATTATCATCAACTAATACAGAATAATCGTCGATTTCTAACCCATAATCAACCAATTTTTGAAATTAGGATTTTAATCATACCTAGATTTAACTGAAATTAGGGAGGAAGGAGATACTGATGAGCTTTGGAGGGTTTAGATGATCGATGTGGTAGGAGGCGGCTGACATGGGGAGGCGGTGGAGACAAGAAATGGAGGCATCGTTTTTTTTGTGTGGAAAAACTTATGTTTTCGGTCCGCGGGTTTTTCGATCTGTATATTCAGATCGTGCGTCGTCTAGCGACAGTTAGCGTTAGTCCCTTATTCTAGCCGTTGTCGGCCGATGCAAATGGTTGCCGCTATAGGCAACCTATCTTGCAGTGAAAGTGGTGCGAATTTAGAATATACATTAAATACAACATATGATTAGTTACATATGTGCTAGACAAACCATCTTATTAAGATGCATTATTAATAGAATGTTGTAATTATATAATACAATATACACACATATATTACATACAAATGTAAAATATATGTTTGTATGTATGCACATATGTATTACTTCCAACACTTTATTATTAATTACTGTCTATTGTGTATTCTTTTAATATTTTATTATTTTAATAATGAAAAAAAAATTATATTGCCAAACATATTACTATTATGTGTTTGATTGAAATAATTTTAGTAATTTTATTTGAAATTGTACAATTAAATGGTCGGGTTTTCATCGTTGTACGGTTGTACTAGAAAATATATTTCTTGTCAGGTGGATCGCTATAGTTTATATTTACGTCATCAGTAGGTTTTTGGTTTCAAGAAAAAAGTAAAATTTGGAAAAGTTTATTCTTGTAACCCTTATTTTTGTATGCAATACTATATTTGATGCCTGAGTATATATTTTGTTAGACTTTGACTCCTTATCACTCAATATGCCTTTATGTATCTATATTATTTTATGTCATGATTTGAGAATGATTTTAATAAAATAGAAATTTTGGGATTACGACAAAGATTAAGTAAAAAAATCCACTTATTTCTACATCAAATTTGATATGCCGATTGCTTACGTGAAATGTGAAATATTAACATAAAATACAATAAATGTTCTTGGATGGTTGTTATTTGAAAGTCAAAAGATTCCATTTATTTCTTTGTCGTATTTGGTATGCCAATCGCTAAAGTAAAATGAGAAATAGCAATAGAAAATAGAATACATGTTTTTAAATGGTTATAATTTGATGTTATACGATATTTCATGTTAGTTGTACTGGACCACAATTGGCGAACAAATATATGGAGCCAATTCAAATCACAAACAAAAATATTTTTAAACGATTTATGTAGTCTTTGATGTTTTATGTTGTTCTTGGGTTTTGAAAGTAGACTCAAAAGTGTGAAAGTTGACTAAAAAATAAAATTTTGATATTTATTTTTTCATTTTTTTTTGGATATTAAGTTTCAAGTTCATTTTATCTACATTAATCAAATGGATCGTTGAGAAGGTTTGTTGCTTGCCCAAAATCATCAAAATAAAATAATGCACCGTGGGTTTTATCTGTTTACGTGATTTTCTTTTCTTCCGGTTCCTTCTCATCTATGTTTTCTTTGTCACGATTTTATCAATTATCTAGCCTCTAATTTGATTTTCTTTCAATTTTGAGAATCAAAACCCTACCTCCAACGACCTTCCCCAAACAAATGTCGTTCTTTCTCCAAATTAATTATCGCTCTACTGCAAGGTCAATTTTGCTCCATCCCCATAGGACTCTGCTCGCCCCATTCACTGTGAGAATATTGCCTCATTTTTTTTGTAGTCCACTTTTAACTCATATCTTGGGTTTGTACGTATTATTTTCATGAATATGTTCCTTTTTTATAATTACAATTATTTTCTATATATTTGGTTTGAAGTTAGAATTTTTTGAGTTTATTACCGAATTATTTTGTTGTTTTTATGGGATATATTTTGGTTTGTGTTTAGCACCCAAATGGTAACATTTATAATATTATAAGTGGAATACCCTGTCCAAGCCATTTTATTGAGAATATTGTTCTAGGATGATTTTACGTACTAACTGAATAAAAGAGATATTGGGATAAGAATAAGTAGTTGGATTCAAATATATGTGACATATTATTTATATTCCTAACTATACCAGTAGTTGAAACATGGACTATGTTAGTTATATTATAATTTCAGTTATTCTCTATCATAATTCTGCATTCACTTAATTCTGTAAAAATGTACTCTCCAAGTGTTTGTGTTTCCATGGATGCATATTTATACCCATGTTCTATGAATGAATTAGCACTAAGTTTCTTTCTACGTGTGGCATTTACTTCCAGAAGAAATATGAAATACGATCAATTTGGAAGCTTAGACCGACCTGAACTTGCATGCCAGTAGTAAATTTTCAACTCAGGTTAATAAATATTAGAAGAGTCCAAAGTCCAAAAACACATGACAATCTTAATGCTACATGATGGACGCATTGAACAACTATGAAAAAGATCAAGAATTTCTTTTACCATCTACCACTTAGCATATATATATGTAGATGTACGTTGTACGTATGCTTAGGTAATTAACATATTTTAATGAATGTATAAATGGAAATACAAAACAATAAAGTGCACTATCTGGAAACTTACATTCAAATTGTTATGAATTTTTGAGACTGTACTAAATTACTTCTAATCGACTAATGTACAAGGCCCTAAACTCATTGATCGGAGCTTTAGATAATCTCAATGGATTATTTAAACTCTATATTTTAAATTGATTATTTCTATCTCATGGTAATGTTAAGTGTGTTAATATTTTTGTGATAATGGAGGCAATAAAGTTGTTATTTTCCAAGGAAGTGATTTTGGTTTTGAATAGAAGATGTATCATACAAGATAAAAAATTATCGTTACATGTTACAATAATAAAATAAGAATCAAATTTCTGTTGGCGTTCATGTTCTTCATTAAAACATGGCGTGGAAGATGATAATTTTACAATGTTCTTATAAGTAGGGAAACTTGGTAATTAATAAAGTATCAAATTTCTAGTAATAAAAATTCATTAATTCTGATCTTAATAATTACCATCTTTGTACTTTTCTAATAACTATTTAATCACAATGTTCAATTTCTTCTCCAAGTTTTCAATAAATATGTATATCTGATCTTGCACCTTTGAAAGAGTAGAGGATTTGAGAGACTCGAAAAAGCTAGCAGCTAGATATGCGAATATCAAGGTGCATTCGCATTGTTCTCACTCTCATGGTAGTCACAAGAATCAAATTAAAAAACATGTTTTTTCTCGGTATTTAATTAAAAGGACAAAAGTAACTAGATTTCAGGTTCGGATATTCATTCTAGCAATTGCATGTTATATAATAGTTTATTCATAGGGAATTTTACATAATGTAATGATTAATACTTGAAACATCTGTCTGAAATAAATTTATGATGTTATAGCCTTTGTCTTTAAGTTTTGCTTCTACCGATAAGATTGTTTCATTGTTACAAGTAATAACAGATGTAATTAAGTTATGAAATTATAACAGACGTGAGATAAAATAACGAAAACGCCACCATGGGTATTTATAAGTTTTGGCCTGACAATAATACACTTTTTGTCATTTCAATATCAACTTTGAACGGTTTAATACATGTGTATTGTCTTATACACAAATACGTTATTCATTATTACTATTTCATTATTTTCTTACATTTGAGCATTATCAATAACAGAGCGATGCTTCATAACTGTTACAATCTAGTGATAAATTAGAGCGTAAATGGAAGCAAATAGTGAAAATTTCCAATGCAAGTAACTAAAGGTTATGGGCATGAAAATAATAAACAGATGGTCTTTTTTACATCAAGTTAAAGCCAGAATGCATCCGGATGAACCTAGTCCAATATTAGCTCATAGTATATAATCAAGGTATATGTTCTCATAAAAAGATTCAGCTCATTCTTGAAAATAAAACAAGGTTTGCGCTACTGCTGCGATAGTTGGAAAAGCTCGGATACCACGAGTTTTATTTGAAATTCATTAGGGTCCTGTGTTTGAACAAATAAAATCGAGGAATTTAAGGGTAAACTGGGGATTTGGATGAACAGTTGAGCTTTGATTACGTTATGATTTGTGATTGTGTTGAAGAATTATTCTCTGAAGCTCCCTTGAGATAAAAGATCTTTTGCATAGAGATTATATAATCATAGAAAAATGTATATTTAGCAAAGGGGTGTGTGTGTGTGCAATTTTTTAGAGTTAATTTTTCTAACATTCATATTTATGCTTAACTTGGTCATCTTTATAGAATTCTACAAGCAACGACAGCAGTTTGAAATTACTATATAATGGCTCATTTCCTATACGTTTTTGTGAGATAATATATGATATATTTTATTCATTGGAAAACTACATACATGCTTAAAAGAATTGAACTAATACTTGAAGTAGGAAGACTTCAACTATTGGCAGATGGCATATGGTTTCTCAACTGAATGTATAATATCACATAAATTTGATAAAAAATAGTAATATAATTATAAGTCATCCTAGTTTGATAGTGTCAAATGAGAGCAAATCAAACTCGCATAATAGATCTTAACCATGGTTGGCCAGTTGTATTAGCGAAATTTTAATAAGAGTATAAAGTGAACAAACTATCATTAAGCATTCATAACTAAAAATAAACAAGTAAAAAAATATGAATAAATTTGTCCAAATAGGTGGTTTTAATCAGAAAACTGATTAAAAACAAACAACAATATAATTTCTGAAACAACAATATAAGGCTGATTGATATCTTGGCATATTTTATGGTAATGTATCAAGGAATAGTATTACCGTTATGAAGGTACTATTTCAATGGTACTATTTCTTGGCCTATTCTTTATCATATTTATCCTAAATTCCCTGGAGTTTCTTTATGTTTTCAAGAAACTTTTTCGTGAACACATGTAATTTACTGATGCTTTGTAAATTTTACTTCTCTTTTATAACATAGTTGCATCAAAATCGTTGTATATTTTCAATTCCAATTCAGGAAATAATGAAGTAGAAGATAGCGAATTTGAAGACAAAAATCATCTGTCATATTATTTGCCTAAATTTGAGGAAAAGTTCAGCAATGATTTTCTATTAGGAGAAGGAAGGTTTGGTCCAGTTTATAAAGGAAAAGGAAGTTATCAAGCTAGTAATATATATTGTAATATTTAGAGTGCTATTATTACTCAAATCAAGTTACTCAACCTAGAAACTTATTGGTAATCGATTAATACAACAGGTTGTGGCTATAAAGAGGCATGATCCTGCAGGTCTTCAAAGATATGATGATTTTCTCTGTGAAGCTAAAATATTGCGCAAGCTTCATTATCTTAACATTGTCAGACTGGTTGAAACTTGTATGGAAGGCGAATACAGACTTCTAATACATGAGTATATGTTACTTGGATCACTAGAATCACGTCTCTTGAGTATTGCATTTGTGTTGTTCTCATTTATGCATTCCTTGAATGACACTTCATAGCTTTTATTTATGGTTCAGGAAGTGGTTCGAAGATGAACCCACTGGGTTGGTATACAAGAATCGAAAATGCTTTATCGGTCGCTTGAGGATTAAAGTGTTTGTGTTATCCGGCTACTTGGCATGACTACGAAGCGACAGTTGCAGAGGTTATGATTGAACCTAGACGGGACTCAAGCCAAAATAGGTATGGAAGTATAAGGGTTTGGTGTAACTCGATTAGTTTGATATATTTAAGTGGATCGGCCTCTAGACGTGGTTCGACATGTGCGGCTCGGTCTTACAAGGATTGACATGTATGGTTCAGCGCATATGAGTCGGCATGGATGGCTCGGTCAAGGAAGGAAGACCATGCATGGATCAGCTTAGCTGGATCGGCAAGTATCGTTCGGTCATGGTAGGAAAGCCAAGATGGGTCGGTCGGATGAGGTTCAGCACCTGTGGGTCGACCTTAATTATTTGGCAAGTGTGGATCGACCGTGTTGATTTGACACTAATGGTTAGGTCAGAGTGGATCGGCCTTTAGTGGTTCGGCCTCGGAAGGATTGTTTCAAGTGGGTCGGCCTTTAGTGGTTCGGCCTCGGAAGGATTGTTTCAAGTGGGTCGACCTTTAGTGGTTCGGCAATATGAGATCGGTCAACATAACTGGAAGTTAGAAATGAGAGAGTGGATCGGCATAGCATAAAAACGAGTTACTTCAGGCTAAAGGCCATGTTGCTTCAGGCGCGAGTGAGATCTACTCCGAGTCAACTTCCAAAGAATCCAGGATCGGCATGAGTAGATAGGTGGTAGTGGATCAGCATGTCTTGTTCGGTCTACCTAACCTATCGGCTATGGGCCGGGCTATTTTGGTCATGGGCCTGGACGGACGAACCAGCCTATTTTCGTCTATAAATAAAGAGGCAGAGGTCCGGTTTAAGGGACCTTTTTTGGGGGGAGAACTCCAGGGATACTGCCATTTTCTGTACTTACTTCTTTTCTGTTAAAACTTGTACTCAAATTGTTTGTTTACGGATTGTATCTGTATTCAAGTGATTGGAAAAGTAATGAAGATTATATTCGAAGTGGACGTAGGCAATTATGCTGAACTACTATAAATCTGGTGTTCTCGTTTTCATTGATCTTTTGGCACTCAATTGCGTTATTTCTCTATTTTAATTTACTTTCTTCGTTAATCTCTCTACATAACTCTATTCAAGGGTGTTAGTGACCAATTTTGGTGTTAACATTTTGGTGCTTTCACTGAGAGTTGAATTCTAAGCTTGATTGGATCTCATCATCTACTAGTGGATTTCCATATTCGTGAGATAGATCCATTAGTTTACCAGCAAACTTCATATTCTACTCAGATTTGAAAGAGATCCGAAGGAAGCTATTAGCCATGGGATTGGATTCACTGATGTACGTAAGTTTTTGGGATTGGATGTTGAAGTCTGCACTAGAGTCATATGAAGGCCGATTCCTCTCTGAAGGCAATTCAACCAATCTCTCATATAGCCGACCTCTCACTTAATGCAGATATTCGATCCCTCTGAAAATCTTGTATATCGATCGGTCAAAAAATCATATATACCGATCGCTCCAAAAACCATATGTCCCGGTTGCTCCAAAGACCATATGCGTCGATCGCTTCAAGAACCATATACACCGAGCAATCCAGTGTTTACCGACCCGGAGTATACCAACCCAGTATGACCGACCCATAGTATACCGACCCAGTGTATACCGATCTAGAGCATACCGACCCAGAGCATACCGGCCTAAAGTGACCGACCCAGGGATACCGACCCAGTGTATACCGATCCAGAGTATACCGACCTAGCGTTACCGACCTAGAATATACCGACCCAGTGTATATCAACCCAGTGTTACCGATCGTATGTATACTGATCCCTCTAGTGTATACCGATCCCTCTGCTGTATACCGATCCCTCTCTCAAAAAACAATTTGACCGGTCCCTATATAAAAAAAATATGGATTCGGTACGATCCATATTTTCAAAAAAAAACCTTTTTCGAGTATGACCCAAATTTAAGAAAAAGGCTCTAAATTTTTTTTTCCCACGGCGCAATGCCTCCGCATAGTGTATTCAAAACTCAACTTAATGAAGGAACATTCTATCCACTTTCCTTATATCATATAACCGACTAGGGCATAGAGGATCAAGCGACAGCTTCTGAATGGCAAGAAGGGAACGGACAATCAACCGCTACTCAAACGATACTCCCAAAGGTTGGAGAACATAGATGGTATGACTCTGGGCAAACGCTAAGATGACTCCAAGCACCATTCTTCACTGTCCCAGCACTTCGAATATAGTGACTTCAAGCAAACCAATGTTTGACTTCAAGCAATTTGTTCCAAACGCTAACAAGGATATCATACTGATTGCGTTTGACGGGAGTCGACCTCCAGATATATTTTGACAGCTAGTTAGCTGGAGAGACTCCTACGACCATGGATCGTTTCTATTATAAAATGAATTAGAACCAAAGTGAGGAGGAGTGAAGCAGACTAGGAAAAATAACAATGCAGGCTCGTTGGCTAAGGACTCTAATTTCAATAGACAAAACAAGATCTAAAATTTTTAATCATATGCTCTTTGAAAGGTTCAATAGATAGCCTCTACTTGGAAACTCATGACTCAGAGTGGTATTGAAAACCAACCTTGAGAGAGTCCACCGAAGTCCAGAGAAAATCAGGAGAATGTTGTATATTCCAAGATGCACATTGATCCTAACACTGGCGATTATAAACAACTCCAAGGTATGATCGAAAAGCTGATTCGGAAAGGAAAGCTTCAATATTACATGTAAGCCTTGTAGAAGGGTGAGCCAAGAACTTCGGATGCCCATCAATAAGAACTCTAATTATCAATTGACCGTTGGCAGTCGACATCGCACTAGTAGGGGCTAGAGTGAGAGTTGAATAACGAGCACACGATGCTGCTTCACTTACAATGAGATTTATACCAATCTTCTTTGGATTATTTCAATTTCAATTGTGCTTTGAATTATGACCGACTTGAACTAAACTCCTTCCAAAACGATGCAAATGACCAAGTACTCAGAGTTGGCCGCCAACCAATCCATAGAGATCTTGATTGGACTTGTGGAGTTTCATCAAGACGAGCATGATTTGATTGCTCATCATCAACCATGTGCCTTTGATTTAGGGCCAAAGGACTAGAGACTAAAAAGCCCGTCACGGCCAGAGCTCAATACAAAGCGAACATGACCGACCGTTCATTCATCGACCTCCACATTTGACTTGGAGACCTAAGCAAGGCTTGGAATGAATATGGCCCGACGATCATCCACTCAAATCGAGTTATAAAACAAAGTTCGAAAAAAATACAAATGCCTCTCTTGAAGCTCAGTGATGCCGGGATGTATCTAGGGTGGACATGATTTGATCATCTACACATCAAATTCTACCCTGGACACAAAAGGTAGTTCGAAAGCCCAACTTGAAGTAGTTGTGGTGGACTGCCTACTCGTTAACCATCACTCGCAATATATGGAAACGACTGCACCTTGAAACATAAGCAACTTACTTTGTCTACTCAATAATCCATTATCCTCATCTTCTAGAAAGAGATACGAAGCAAAATTGTGCGAGACTTGATTATCCAACCCCAGCATGAATGTGAGCCAACCATCTATCATGTACCTCCTTCCTTGACTTGATTGGAAAAGCTACAATCACCAAGCGGACGGGAATCGACCGTCCATTTTTCAAGTTTCATCCTTGATGATGGGGGCAGAGTCTCATTCCATGAACAACGCGGTTCAACCGTTCATTCGACAACATTAGCCTCGATACGGTAAATGAAATACAAATCAAATGGGTGGAAATACTACTGGTCTCAACAAATATCTTGAAGACCCTGAAGCGGACTAAAGTACTCTGAATCCCCAAAGCGCGGACTAGAGTATAAATGACTTAAGAAAAATCTCTAAGTCCCTGAAGCGGACTAGAGTACTCTGAGTGCCCAGAGCATGGACTAGTGTATACGACTTAAGAAAAATCTCTAAGTCCCTAAAGCGGACTAGAGTACTCTGAGTCCCCAAAGCGCGGACTAGAGTATAAATGACTTAAGAAAATTCTATAAGTCCATGATGTGGACTAGAGTACTCTGAGTCCCCAGAGCACGGACTAGAGTATAAACGACTTAAGAAAAATCTCTAAGTCCTTGAAGTGGACTAGAGTACTCCGAGTCCCCAGAGCGTGGACTAGAGTATAAATGTGTCGACGAAAATCTCTATGTCCCTGAAGCAGACTAAAGTACTCTGAGTCCCCAGAGCGCGGATTAGAGTATAAACGACTTAAGAAAAATCTCTAAGTCCCTAAAGCGGACTAGAGTACTCTTAGTCCCCAGAGCATGGACTAGATTATAAATGAATTGACGAAAATCTATATATCTCTGAAGCGGACTAGAGTACTCCGAGTCCTCAGAGCGTGGACTAGAGTATAAACGAATTAAGAAAAATCTCTAAGTCCTTGAAGTGGACTAGAGTACTCTAAGTCCTCAGAGCGTGGAATAGAGTATAAAAGACTTAAGAAAAATCTCTAAGTCCGTGAAGCAGACTAGAGTACTCTTAGTCGCTAGAGCGCAGACTAGAGTATAAACGACTTAAGAAAAATCTCTAAGTCCCTGAAGCGGACTAGAGTACTCTGAGTCCTCAGAGCGCGGACTAGAGTATAAACGACTTGAGAAAAATCTCTAAGTCCTTGAAGCAGACTAGAATACTCTAAGTCCCCAGAGTGTGGACTAGAGTATAAATGAATTGACGAAAATCTCTGTGTCCCTGAAGCAGACTAGAGTACTCTGAGTCCCCAGAGCGCGAACTAGAGTATAAACGACTGAAGAAAAATCTCTAAGTCCCTAAAGCGAACTAGAGTACTCTGAGTCCCCAGAGCGCGGACTAGAGTATAAATGAATTGACGAAAATCCCTATGTCCCTAAAGTGGATTAGAGTACTCTGAGTCCCCATAGCGCGAACTAGAGTATAAACGACTTGAGAAAAAATCTCTAAGTCCCTATAGCGGACTAGAGTACTCTGAATCACCAGAGCGCGGACTAGAGTATAAATGACTTGAACAAAATCTCTAAGTCCCTAAAGCGGAGTAGTGTACTCTGAGTCCCCAGAGCGCGTATTAGAGTATAAATGACTTAAGAAAAATCTCTAAATTCCTAAAGCGGACTAGAGTACTCCGAGTCCCTAGAGCGCGGATTAGAGTATAAATAAATCAAAGAAATTATCTAAGTCCCTGAAGCTGACTATAGCCCTTTAAGTCCCTAAAACAGACTAGAGTATAAACGATTTGAGAAAAAACTCTAAGTCCTTGAAGCAGACTAGCGTACTCCGAGTCCCTACAGCGCGGATTAGAGTATAAATGACTTGACGAAAATCCCTACGTCCCAAACTGTGGACTAGAGCATAAATCATTCGACAAATCTCTAAGTCTTCGAAGCGTGGACCGAAGCATAAACACAAATTGGATGCGAGTCGACCGAGGGAACAACAGCTCTAAGTCACCAGAATGCAGAGTGGCGTATGAACATCAATAAATAGACGAGTGGATTCCGACCATTCTCTATTCCGCAAACTTCGGCCTGAAATCGACAAGAGTAATGTTAACTCGCCAAGGATGGAGTTCGACCATCTGACTTATGCATGGTCAAATCAATGCTGAGAGCAGGAGTACAAATCACTCAAGATGAATACGACAACTCATTATAGCTCTAGTTTGGCCTTCTTTACAACTTAAGGCAATGACTGCAAGGAGACCTCATTACAGAACCAATCAAAATGGTATCCAAAGCTACGGGCGATCGACTATATCATACCTCAGATCTAAGGTCAATATCGATCCGCACCAAGTACATATGAATGTGACCAGAATGTCCCTTGAAAAACTATAACCACCAGAGTGTTGAAAGGAGATTAAACGATGAAAATTTGGTCATTAGTCCTCCAGCACTCTCCTTCGATCCTCAGGAGGAGTAAGAAACTAGATGAGCATGACCCGACTGCACTTGAGCCAACTTTACCCTAAGATCTGATTACAGAAAACGAACCAAAGTGGACGTGGCTAACCGTCCAGTACCCAACTTACACCCAAAAACCGACGAGGCATCCAAGTATTCCCCTTGGAATGAAAAACCAAAATACAATGCAGGGTAGGCGAGACTCGGTCTCCCATCAACTGACTTGATCCCACGATTCAACGAGAAAGAAAGTAAAGCTAAAGTGGGCATGGCTAGCCTTCCTACTTATTGGTATATGCCCCAGACTTAGGGACACGAGCGAGAAGCAAGACGAGTGTGAACCAACTATTCACTGATCAACTCTATGTCTTTGGAGGTGAGAGTATAAACATAGCTAGGACGAGACTCAATCGTCCATGCAGTACATTTATCAACCCGAGACTAGGAGTAGAAGCGTGATTATCCAATGACTAGCTGTGATAGCTCAATATTGAAACTTATATATAGTGTTTACAACTACTCAAGGCTACGACGAAAGAATGCCTAGAGATGAAATCATTAAATCGATGCTTGATCTCGTAGGCAACTGACTATCACTTCAACCCGAAGGATGGGTAAAGGATCATGAATGCATTGAATGGAAAGCACCTTACTTGAATATACAAGAAAATTCAAACTCAAAGCAAGATCCAGCTATGCGGCTTCACGCAACTCGAGGCTGATCCCAACTTGAAATTTTCTTCAATGTGCTTTTAAGCATGATCTTTAGCCATTTGCATATAATCGATCAAAGCAATCAGAGCCCTTCACTATCCGACTTAATAACTCATAACAAGACTCTAGGATTCGACTAGAGCAACCATCAACATTGACCGTCCCAACCATATTTCACATTGAATGTTATGCAAAATAGTTACATCTAAACTCAAAGAATCTGAGATTGCACCCGCTAAGCTGACAGTCGACATTACAGTCAGCCATAGCGACCCTTCATGGGTGTTGAATATCGGATCACAGCTCAGTGCAATGATGATAAAAGAATTAGTTGGATTTTTTTGAATAAATGATGATATGTTCCCTTGGACCCATTCTGACATGCGTGTGTGATTTCACCGACTATCGCGAGCCATGCATTGGATATCGACCCAAAGCTACAAAAGCTAGCCCAATATGATAGGTCATACAATGACCTAAGAATCCTGAAAGAATACATAAATAGAATACCGAACTAAGCCAATTCGATATCACTTATTTCTCTCAAAGAGCTATCCAAGTACGTAAATTAGCAGACCTCATATCTTAATTCGCTAATCAGACAACTACTTGAAGAGTAGTGGAGAACCAACCAACATATGGAAAATGTATGTGGATGGGGCATCCAATGATCAGTGTTATGGCGTAGGAGTCGTGTTAATGACTCCTGAGGAACGATCGATCTTCTACGTCCTGAAACTTGATTTCCTTATAATAAACATCGATGCTTAGTATAAAGCCTCGACCGCCAGCCTCGAACTTGCTAAAGAACTTGGAATGGAAACTTCACATATCTTTTGTGATTCCTGATTGGTAGTATGCAAAGTTAGGAAGTTAAATCTTGCCGGGGGGCATTTTTTTGTTCCTTATCTCGGCCAAGTCCAAGAGCTACTAGCCGACTTCATGTGTTGCATCATTACACACATCCTCAGCGAACGAAATGAAAAGAGTCAAGCCACTAGCCAAGCTGGCCAGTTTCAAGGACGCACAATGGACATACTTTGTTTCGGTTGAAATACTTAATATTCCATGCATTGACGGATGGTAATTGGCAAGATCTTGGAGATAGAGTCAGAAAAGGGGTCATGGTTGACTCCTATCAAAGACTATCTACAATGAGGAATTCTTACTGAACAGAGGAATGAAAAACGACAAATCTTCCTCAAAGCTTCGCGCCAAATCATCCAAGAAGAAATCATGTGTAGAAAGGAGTTTATCCATTCCCATGCTTCGGTGTGTCACCTATGATGATATCAAATGAGTCTTGAGTGAAGTCTATGAAGAAGAATGCGGCGATTACATCAGGGGGAAAATCCTGACAAAGAAAATACTCTGCTACGGGTATTACTGGCCAACTATCAATCAAGATGCAGTTGATCATGCTAGAAAATGCAACGAGTGCAAGACGTTTGCAAAAAATCCGAAACCCCGTCGATGGAAATTACTCAAATGGATAGTCCATAGCCATTTTCCACTTAGGGGCAATATATCATCGTCTTTTTGCTGATCCTAAAGGTGGTGCGAAATATGTCATCGTAGCGATTGATTACTTCAACAAATGGGAGGATGAAGAACTTTTAACCACGACCAAAATGGAGCAAATAATCAACTTCATTTTCCGTAACGTCATCTGTCCTTATGACCTTCCATAATCCATTATAACAGGTAATGAATCCCAATTCAATAGCTTAAAATTTAAATGACTTCTGCCATCAGCTCATACTGAAAAGAGATTTACGATATTTGTTCGCCCTCAAGCAAATGGATAGGTTGAAGCTGTGAAAAAAATCATAAAGTCCATTCTGACGAGAGGTTTGGAAAAGGGTAGAGGTAAATGGGTGGATGAACTCCCAACAACATTATGGGCTAATAGAACTACCCATGAGTCCATGACTGGCCGTACTCCATTCACCCTTGCTTACGGCTCCGAGGTCGTCATCCATGTAGAACTTGAAGTCCCCTCTCATCGAGTGTCTGATTGTAACCCTTATTTCATAAAAAAAATATAAAGAAGGAACTATAATCGAATTTCAATTAAACTAGATGGAATTGGTGACGACTTATGAGCATATAAAACACATCCGAGAGCCAATAGAAAGAACGTGTACCCGAACATGCATGTGTATATTCGAAAAAATTCGACTTCTTGAAATCAACAGAAATTGAATTTTCACTTAGGGTTATTAAGAAAAGGCTGGATCAGATAGCCGAAGCTTACTAGCCCTGTAGAACCGGACATAGATATCCACTGATGAACTATAATCCTAAATTTATATTATTAGGGAATCGACCAAGCGTCATGACGACCAAAGAAGGAAACGACACTTTGGTAGGATAAAATTGAAGGATAATGGCTATTAATGAAACATGATGAATTTCTTCCTAGTGACTCTAACTTGCTTCGATTCAAAGCACTTCATGTATGCAACAAGACATACTTAGGGGGGCAAATGTTATCCGGCTACGAAGCAACAGTTCCAGAGGTTATGGTTGAGCCTAGGCGGGACTCAAGCCAAGATAGGTATGGAAGTATAAGGGTTCGGTGTAACTCGATTAGTTTGGTATATTTAAGTGGATCGGCCTCTAGACGTGGTTCAGCATGTGCGGGTCGGTCTTAGAAGGATTGACATGTAGGGCTCGGCACGTATGGATCAGCATAGGTGTCTCGGTCAAGGAAGGGGACCATGCGTGGATCGGCAAGTATCGTTCGGTCATGATAGGAAAGCCAAGGTGGTTCGGTCGGATGAGGTTCGGCACCTGTGTGTCGACCTTAATTATTTGGCAAGTGTGGATCGACCGTGTTGATTCGAGTCTGATGGTAGGTCAGAGTGGATTAGCCTTTAGTGGTTAGGCTGCGGAAGGATTGTTCCATGTGGGTTGACCTTTAGTGGTTCGGCAATATGAGATTGGTCAACATAACTGGAAGTTAGGAACGAGGGAATGGATCAACATGAGCATAAAAACGAGTTACTTCGGGCTAAAGGCCAGGTTGCTTCAGGTGTGAGTGACATCTACTCTGGGTCAACTTCCAGAGAATCCAGGATCGACATGAGTAGATCGGTGGTAGTGGATAAGCATGTCTGGTTCGGTCTACCTAACCTATTGGCTATGGGCCGAGCTATTTTGGTCATGGGCCTGGACGGACGAACCAGCCTATTTTCGTCAATAAATAGAGGAGCAAAGGTCTAGTTTAAGGGACCTTTTTTGGGGGGAGAACTTCAGGGATACTCTGTCATTTTCTGTACTCACTTCTTTTCTTTTAAAACCCGTGCTCAAGTTGTTTGTTTACGGATTGTATCTGTATTCTAGTGATTGGAAAAGTAATGAAGATTATATTCAAAGTGGACGTTGGCAATTATGCTGAACCACTATAAATCTGGTGTTCTCGTTTTTGTTGTTCTTTTGGCACTCAATTGCGTTATTTCTCTGTTTTAATTTACTTTCTTCATTAATCTCTCTACATAACTCTATTCAAGGGTGTTAGTGACCAATTTTGGTGCTAACAGTTTGCATGTAGAGAAAATTCCACCCATTGTATATCGAAATTTGAAAAGTTTAAATTTTTTACCTGGAGAAGGGTACATAGAAAAATTATAGGATGCTGCCTTGGCAAAACAAGGAATAAAGTCTAGTTCTGGAGCCAAGAAAAACTATGGATATTGGGTGCCTGATTATCTGAGATGGGTATATTGAACTTTGGATCCCATATTTATGCTTTTGGGTTGTTGCTTTTGGAGATTATTACAGGTAAAAGGGCTGTTGGTAATTGTAGCAGTTGTTCAGAAAGGGGAAATCTTGTAACTTGGGTGAGTCAAGTATTCATGCACATGCATATGCATATGCACACTCAGTTAAGTTTCTTAACATACGACTGCAGTGCAATTATTATGTAAGTTGTATAGTACAAGCATAGCCATTCTTTAAATGCAAATATATAATGATGCGAATGGCAGATCCGTCAATGGATGATTACACGATATTAGACTTTCGTAAAGCTGCCAAATTAGCATAGAGTGTTTGCAGGTGGAAGCAAGTACAATGCCTTATATAGATGCAATTACCAAAGCTTTTACTTCCATGGTCGAAAGAGATACATCTTTGTTTTTTGAAATATCAGGTAATGGTTCTCAAAGATTGAATTCAGTTAAATGAATTTAAAATTAGGAGATGATGTTTTTTTGTAAGAACTTAACTGCAAGAATCTTGTTATTGATTTTACATTTGGTATGTGTATCAAATCCTGATGATTGTTGATAGTGTAGCACTGAATGATTTCATATAATACAGATAATAACAGTTTTTTATGTAAAAGAATCTATAACTGGTCTATACTTACAATCATCAGAGTACAACACTCCATACATCAAACCAGACAGTTATCTAACTTGTCCTTACACAGCAGAAATATAAGCCAAGCACGGAGATACGTCTATGTCATCCAGCTCATCTCTTGAGCTCCATAGCATTCTATTCTAAATCTGTAATACTCGGTATAACCCAAGCATTATAATAAAATAACACCCCAGTCAGTCTGAAAAACCAGCGTGTGAAAACACGCTCTATTTGAATTATTAACGTCAACCCTTTGAAAACAAAGGTATCTCGTAAGATCGCGTCACATATAAACACGACGGGTTATTACCTTACGATAACCAAAACGATTTTTATCTAAATCATTTGACATTATAATAATTTCTATAGAAAGGAAATGCTTGCGTCTCATGTTTCAGCATAGTTGGGCATAATCAAAACCGTACGGTGCTTATTCGAGAATGGATTCCATCAAATGACTGGACCACTGAGGTATCGCTCACCACAGTACACCTCTAGAACAATGTACCGAGGACCGTGCTGGGATCCCCTACTACACAATACCGGCCTACTCCTAACCTGGATAGACCGAATATATTATCACCCCGGTTGTTCCTACCCTTACTATCGATTTCTCCTTCTTTCGTGCACAACCATATCCATAATAAATTGGTTTCTAAGGGACATCCTAGAAAAGTGGTAATATACCCTAATTGGGTGCGATCCACTTCGCTTTGCTGCATCTCCCATGTTTTAGTCATTCTCGGTTGATGAGGCTCGAGGCTAAGCGTTACCTTTCAAAAAACAATTCTACTTAGAATACTCATCGTCCTCCAATGACGATGTTTTGATAGCACCGCCTTCATCATCTTCACGGTATTCGTTCGTAATATTCGAACTGGATCGAAGTAGTTTTCGGATAAATTAATCCAATCCCGGTCTCTTCGAAACGGTTAACGAAATTGGTCAATATTGGTAGTCGGTTATTTAACTATCAATAAAAACATCCATAAGCAGGCACTAGGCCTTATTTATAATTCTTCAACGTTTATTTCAAAGTATCTTTACTAAGATATATATTCAAACCCCTTTCTGCATTCCAACATTTGAAAACAATTTCAAATACCTAAATCCATAACAGGATATTTTCGAACCATTTCAACACTCAGAAATATATTCTAAGTCTAATCCCAAAATCATCTAAGTATCAAATCTTAAGAATTTTCTTAGCTTATCTCCTACATTTTCGAAACTAGTAACAAACTTCTTCTTACAATTTCCAAAAACTGAGTATTTATATTTGTGATCCCATCTAACCATTTATATCTTTTTAATGAATTCAAATTCTTTCGAAGTTATCGCATTTAAACCTTTGGAAATTTTCTTAAGTCATTAGAATTCCATTTATAGGATTTCTCTTATAAAATCTCATCCTTTTATTAACCCGTTTACACATTTTGAGAGAATTAATAAATAAATTTGCAATCATTTTAATATATATATATATATATGTATATGTATATGTATGTATGTATGTATGTGTATGTATAACGAGTATTTTCTTTAAAGAACAGTAATTTATTTAAAATATGTTTTAGTTATTATTTAAAATACTGAAAACACTTTTATATTATCAATAACTCATTTTTAGATGAACAAATAGATTTTCAAGCTAAATTTAAAAGTTAGAATTTATTAAATAAATACTTAACATTTGAAAAACCTACTTACTGAAGTATTTAAATCTCAATTGGTTTAAAATTCCATAGTTTTAAAATAATAAAATTTTCCTTTTAAATCACTTCTTACAATTTAAAATATATTTTTATAATCTCAATAACCAATTCAACTTATAAATTCCTCTCGACTACCATCACATCTCTTCTATTCCTATTTCCTTAACCATTTTCACTTTTTAAAAATAGTAATCCACTATTTCCCTCACCCTATTTTCCATATTCTAATATAATTTCACCTATGAATTTTATATTCCCAATTTATCATCCTGATATCGCTTTTCCTTATTTATAAACATCGTTTATAAATTTTCATAACTTCTTTAATTTCTCTTGTCCATAAAAATGATCTTATTTATAAAATTTCATTTTATAAATCTATTTCTTTATAATCTGATTTATAATTTGCAATATATTTTTAATATCAACTTCAACTCCTTTTTATATTTTCCAATATCATTTATAAATTATTTTATAAAATTCATTATTAATATCCCCTTTTAATAATTCGCAATAGTTAAGTACACCCAAAAATCAAATATATTTTCTAACTCGATTTCTTTAAAGTAACTCCAATTCCAATATAATATTTTTGTATCAAAAATTCCCCTTTATCCCTTAATTTTTCAAAATATATTTATTGTATTTAAATTATCAAAATCCAGGCCAGTGCTATAATAGCATCCAATAAATTCCCAACACCACAATAATCTATATAGATTATTCTACAAAATCCATATATCACAATATATGAAATTAAATTTAACATTTTTTAGAAATCCAATTGGATTCCTCTAACATGTTTCCCTGCATCCACAGATGTTAATACAATATAAAAATACCAATCCCACTTCGAGGGGATAACACGGTATATAGGGACATCTGCTATTAAGCGGGGCGCGTAGGATCTCATCGCTATAATGTGCGGGAATATCACTCCAAATACTATATATATACTACTATTTATTATATAATCATCCAACCAATAATCAAAATCTATCAATCCAATTGACATCCAGTAATTGAAATTCAACATTTAGATTTTAAATATGGCAATCCAAAAATGAGTGAGAATTTCTCACATTGATTTTTAATTTGCCGAACACCCAGATTTTTATTTATCTAAAATCCCGGTGGATTTCTAAAAATCCCAAAACACTTTTTGTTGAGAAGCTCTCGTCATCACGATCGCCAACGCATTTGTTTTATACGAATTTGACCTCGTATAAAAGTTTACAACATTTATAAGTTATCGACTTTTTTTCCATGTGTGTGTGTATATATATATATATATAATTAACCTAATCACATTTTATTAAATAAATTACCTCAGCAATTACCTGACTAACAACGCTGCCACATCTAAAAGGAAAACTTGACTTCAATTGTCGACAACGCCACCATGAAAACGTCAGAGGTCACCATGATTCCCCAAAGGGTCGCCTCGACCCCATCGCATCGCCGCATCCATGCGTAGCCCTCGTCGCCGTACGCCTGCCACCACACGCTCGCTCATGTCAACGTCCACAGCCCGTGCCCTCTTCTAAATCATTGTGAGCGACCTGGCTGAGCTCCTCAACCCCACCAACACAGCCTCGATTTCCACCTCCAATCCCCACTGCGACCAAACCTTAATCGCTATCGCACTCCGCGCCGTCTCCACCCCCACAGCGCATACGCGCGTGCATGATCACCTCCATCCTCGACATCCATGACCCCAAAAGCGGCTACCTTCATCGATCTCAACGACTCACGAATAGCCGAAATCGCCTCGGTGCTTGCGTTCATGAGGTCGAACGAGGATTTCGTTCTTTTCTTTTCTTTTTTTTAATATGCAGGCGATTTTTGATTTTTGAAAGGAGAATGAGGGCTTTCATGATTTTAAAGAAGAAGAAGCACGATCTGATTGAATTCTCGTGGACAAGGAAAAGAAAGGTAGATGTGATCTTTAGAAAGAGGGAGATGGGAAATGTGAAAGGATTGGTTGCGTGTTGGAGGAGCAGAAAAGATATAATACGGCTGTTGACTAGTCAAAATTTTAAATTTTAAATTTTAAATTTCAAACTGACTCGTTTTACATAACTAAAAATATCGAACCCCTATCGGGGAATGCCGCTAGGTGTTCATAATGTTATACCCTTATACCGAACGCAATGGAAAAGGTTTCGAGTTCTAATTCGATCGTACGGAGAAAATAGCTTTTTGGACCCAATTATTATATTAAATTTCGATATTAATTCCAACGCGTTTCTATCCCATCCCACCAAATGATAACTCCAAACACTACAAAATTTGAAATCCGATAATAATACACTATTACGGATCCAATGGAACTGGTTTCATCGAATTTCGAAACTGTGCCCCGAATCGCTATTTTAACACGTCAATTTGGACAAACTATTTTTAAAAATTGAACAGATCACTTTTGAATTCAATTTTAAAACTTTTATTATCTTCATTATTATTAATATAAAATTTATAAGCCTTTAAATTATTTTTATCGAGCTTAAAACTCAAGACACAAAAATTTAACCAATATTCAGTTATTAAATTCAATAGCCAAATTATCCAATAAATCGTTATATTTAAATTCTGAATTTACTTCATAAATAAATCCAAATTTTCATATTCAAAATCAATATACAATTCAAATTCAATATTTAAAATCATTTAAATATTTCAAATTAACCGTCTAAAAATCTGGATCGTTACATCTTAGATTTAATTTTTTTCAATATATTATTATTTAATGTTTAATTAAATATAACGGAAAATTACGAAAAAATAATTTTCTTAAAATTATACAATTGAATGGTCAGTTCCACACTGTTGTGCGGTTATAATAGTATATGAAAATTTCAAAAAATCAACCTAGAAAACATAGATTAAAAATTTGATGCAAAACCCTAGTTATGTCCCTTTGACTCAGACTAATTCAATCGAAATCCACCTAACACGGACGATGGCTTCACCTCAGTAATGTCCAAATGCACTACAGTTCTACAACGCAAATGAAGAATTCTTAACTAAATAGCAATGCAGCGAGCGAATCGGAAGGCGATTTGTGCATATGAATAGATCAACTTTGATATCAGATCCAGATATGATAATCTTCAACAATAACCAATGACTTAGGATCAGAAAAATCTAATCCCAAGACTTTGCCCGACGCCAAAACCAGGGATCTGCTCAAGCAAGTTATTGTGGGTAATCAAGTTTCGATCTCAATACCACTTAATTGTTATCAACCAGTTGAAACGAAAAATAAAAAATGTGCCAAAATGACTTACGAAGTTATGAATAGTGCTCGCAAACAATGGGACAATTCTCTAATGATTTATGTATCTAGCTTTAAGCCTTACCATCCATATTTCATTGGAAGCAATGGGAGATTTTCAAATATTTACAAAAGACAATGGCTTCAAATTAATCAAATTTTATTATAAGGAAGACTGTGACAAAATGCTAGAGAGCGCATCCTATTTTTTATGACATAAAATTGATTATGATGAAAAGGTGGGCCTGTGGAATGAACTTTAATAAAGACTTTTTATAATCAGTTCCTGTTTGGGTAAAACTTTCGGCTTTACCACTCGATTATTGGACAGCAGTGGACATTAGTCATATGGCATTGATAATAGAACAACCAATAAGAATGGAAAAGTATACTGAAGAAAAGATCAAAATATCATATGCTCGAGTCCTTTGTAGAGATAAGTTCAAACTCGATTTTTCCTAAACAAGTTTCTGCAATAAATGAGATGAATCAAATTGTTACTTAAGATGCTGAATATGAATGACTACCTCCTAATGTCGGAACCGTTGTTGCTTTAGGCATATAGAAAACACCCGATGTGTTTGAAAGAGTATGAGTTCCAAAGCAAAGTAACAATAACGAAAACATGTCAGGAAACATGGAAATAGACAAAAACAACACTCCAAATCAAAACAAATCTTAGAATAACAAAGATGTTAAAGAGAAAGAAGTAAATAATAGCAAGACAATCCAAATTAAGAAGATGATAATAGCCCAACGGTCCAGTCTAATACAGACAGCCAAAGTTCCCTCATTAAGAAATCAAATACAGGAATTTTGTATCAAATATCAGAACTAACCCACTAAAACTAAGTGCAACATCAGGACAATAAGCACAGAATCGGAGACACAAAAATTCATATAAACTTCAGGGAAGTAACTCAAAAAAAAACCTTGCATAACCAGATAAATTTGATATAAGACAAGCACGTAATGCAAAAAGTGAAATAATTATGAAAGTTAAGGGCATTAACAGTGAGAAGTTTTAAGTAGAACAACTTCAAGAAGTAGAAATGCAAGATGGCGCGTGTCATAGATTTCCAACTCAAACCAACATCTGTACAACGAATTTCAACCTGATGCAAACATTACAAACACAAGGCAAAGGAACATAGGGAAATCAAAGAGAATAAAGACAAGTGGAGTACCTTCCTACATGGGATCGCTGGACGTTACTCAATTTGAATATAAAGCGGTTGCATCTCAAGAAGCAACACAGTGGTTGCATCTCAGGAAGCGACACAAATGCCTACTTGGAAGGCAAGGGTGAGCCAGGTAAAAACAAAGAGCAAAAAATCAAAGAGAACAAAGGCAAGTGGAGCAACTTCTTCTCCAGAATCAGCAAGCGAACCCAAACATCTTAATTTATGGCCATGATGGTATGAAATGCAGGAGGTATAAGTTATGCTACCGTTCACTCAAAATACAGTCAAACGCCCCAATTTGAATGGAAAAGATTGTAAATTAAGAAATTCAAGAATAGAAAGAAAACAGAAGAAAATTTTAAAGTGATTCGGCTATAATTTTAAGCCTAAGCCGCTACAATTGTATTTCAGATTGCTTTGGTAATTACAACCATGTTTGCAACAATTTCTTGATTAGTTCATTTCTAAAATGATAGCAATTCAATGCAAAAATCAAGAAGAGATAAAAAGTCCATTTTCCAAATGTAGGATATTACCATTTATACGTGTAATCTTCCACCATAATCGGTAGAACAAGTTTGAGTAATTAAACGTCAAAATCCAAGATCGTAGCCACGAAGAAGAAGTTAAAATAGAAGTTTCACAATAGCCTTACCATTCAGTACCGATTGGTTTCGATCGATGCTGACTGGTTTTACTAGCTCACTTCTTCTTTTTTCCCTCACATTTTCTCATGTCTTCAACCTTTGGATCTTCGTAGCAAAATTGTCCATCAAAACCATTCGATAGCAAACAGTTTTGCATCTCCAAGACTTAACTTTTTCTTCAAACTTACTTATAGAACCATTCATAGGCTAGAATACATCCTCATTGATTTTAGATCATTACACAGATCCCTCATAACCATTCAGTACCGATCACATTTGTTTGTCGGATACTTAGCCAAACTCTTAGAGTCACCTTTATTCATTAACATCGACATATTCTAAACTTTCTGATTCATTTCTTCACCATCTTGAAGTCCTAATCTATTGGGATTTGGCTTGGTCCAAATGCCAAATAGCACTCACCCACTAAAGTACGCTTTTATGATAGCAACACATGCTTTTTTTTTTATAGCTAAACGACCGAATTCTATCTGCAATGATGTTCTTATCATCTAAACTGTTTATCATGAAACGTTGCATCTATTTTAGGAATATTGGCATATTGCTTCACACAGTTATCAAACCACGAATTTTCTGCAGATATAAAAGATGAAGTCTTTTATCTGAAATCTTTAATAATTACCAAGAATTCTCTAAAAGCTACTCATCTCTAGTCAAATAGATTTCTTCTCCTTTTTTCTCTTTTTTTTTTAAAGAATAGAAGATCATATTGTTCGGTACGGATCAATTATGATCGGCAGCGAATGGTTTCTAAGTGTAGTATATAAACAACACATAGAAAATTTTAACTTCCCACTATGGTTTCTTTTGCACTCCTTTTCCTTCGTGATTTCCAGCCCTAGTGTCGCCATCTTCAACACCTTTAGCACCGCCATGCCTTGCTTCAACCAAATCTCAACCAAGCTGATCATTGTAAATCATTAAATGCAGCATCGATTTGAACTTCTACCTTCTTCATGTTGGATCTAGGCCAGCACACAGTGGGTTAAATGGGTAAATTTTAATAAATTTATCATTTGGATCTTATTGGACCTACAAAGTTTAAATTTATTTGATGTTTGGATGTGATATTTTTTTGCCTAAGGGGGCTATAAAAGGTGGTTGTCATAAAGGAGAGGAAGAGCAAAAATAACTTCCGTGAGTGGTAGTGTGGCATTTTGCACAAAGAGTAAAGGAGATATTCTTCCCTTGGTTTACTCCTTCTCAATTACTAAATCTATATCCAACTTTTCAGAATCTTTGGCTCCTCTCTTGCACTCTTATAGTCGGCCCTAGATATTGCTATATCGGCCTTAAATAATTCTAAACCCATAAGCAATTAATCATATTTAAATCAAATTTGAATGCATATTGATGTCGAATATGGATTCATACATATATAACTTTTATATAGGCATCTAACTAATATGTATTAACACCTATAAAATAATAATAGCACCCATTACAATAAATAAATAAATAATATTTCATAAATATTAATTAATTTAATCAATTAATAATAATTATAAATCAATTAAATCATATAGTATATCAAAGAATTTACCAATACCATTGTGCAACTCGCAGGTGTAAATTCAATTAGCGATTAATATCGAACAATTTGAATATTAACATTTAAACGTCATCTTAGCTAGTGGCGTTGCAGTTTGATTGAATTTATCGCTTATACATTATTTGGTAAAATCTAAAATTACCATTTTAAGCGATACCTACCAGTGACAATTATTTACACTAATTGTATTCATCAAAACTATACCATATTAGGACTTACAAAATTTAGTATTGTTCAAAATTTCTATATCGTCCATATTCAACTTACATAGTCCAAACATAAAGTTTTGGTTCAATAATAAAAATTATTATTAATCGAACTACACTGGCTAGAGACTATGACTTTGAATTGACTTCAGTTGACCATGATACTAACTCCATATAACCGAGGAGACGCTACTGAATAGTGTTTCACTACCAATGCTTCAACTTAAACCAAATATAGTCGTTTGACGGATGTCATGCCATGATTTAACTATAATCAAATCGGAGCTTCTACATTGAAGCTTGATGATATTCTCAAGTCGAGAGAACTATGTAGTACTGTCACATCGATATATTTAGTTTGACCATAGTGTTATATTAACTAATAGAAAACTATCGAATGAGTCATTTCATAGCTAGCTAATAACTATCAATAAACAACCTCTCAGTGCCTGATAGCCATGAGTAATACATCACTCGACATCTGAAGAGCGTTACGTACTCTAATCTCAACGGATGTATCGGTATTTGATCTCGATACATATTAACTAGGAATATTTAGAATGGTATGTGTATTTAGTTGCCCTGTTTGATCATATCTTATCGCTTTAAAATAATTTGATGATAATTGTAGCATTATTAATTTCATTTTCAGACCTCAAATGTAACAACCCGATATTTTCGTCAATTTTCAAATTGAAGTTTTTAAAATTTAAATTGCAAATGGTTATAAAGTTTGAGGGGCTTTGATTTTTTTTAAATAGTGGTTCATTTGTTTTGGTTTCGGTCCAAACTTTGGTTTTCAGTAGTTTGTTGAAAAACGTTCGATCTCTGTAGTGTTTACTTGGTTTTCCATAGCGTACCTGTGAATTAAGAACAATGCTATCAGAAAGTGTGAATAATTATTATAACAATCAAATTGCACTTACTATTAAACAAACAAGCTAAACGCTAAACTAAATTAAGCAATCTCCCTTAACTAAATTATTTATTAAATATAAACCAGCCCAACCAAACTGCCTCTCCCATTTCAGCCCAAAGTATTAAATTATAAAACTTAATCAAATCGCAACTCATTTCAAATTTTCAACCCAGCCCACAATCTCCCTTTACTTTTTCTTCGACTTAAACCCGATCCCCTCTTTCTCATTTTCCATTATTCGTTCGTAAACCTAAATAAAATCGAACGAAGAAAATGGAGGCGGTCTCGTTCGTCCTCTTCTCCAAATTAGGGCTTGGAATTGTGGTGGCCGTCGTTACTCGATCGTGCTCGTCTCTTGTGGTGCTCGCGTTGCTCGCTTCGACAATCGGCTGCTCCTTCAATTTGTCGACAAGGTGAGAAATTCTCACATCTAATTCATCCTTAAGCCCGTGTTTAGGTCGTTCGACTTTATTTTGATGTTACTGATTTTTCCTGTCTTGGTTCGATTTCGTGTTTTCGTGGTTTTGTTCTTCCTGACTAAGGTTTTGCTTGAATTCGTATGTTTAATGATACTTGCTTACTGATTTTCACGGCGTCGATTTCATCATTGCCTCATTATACTTAAAGTAACAATAAATCAATAATAAAATAACAGAATGCTAACCACAAATTACTAGAAATAAAAAGATCACCCGAGCATACCAAGTTGAATTTGTCGAGTTGGGATCTATGTTCAGGGAGTCTCTTTGAAAAGAAAAAAAAAAGCTGAAGAGGAAGGTATGAAATTGTAATTTTACTGAAAAGTATGGATAGTGATTATGTTTCATGTAGACAAAGTAAAACTTGGGGAATATTGATTATTTATGGTCTCTCAATAGAATTTGCCATCAACAAGTAGTTGTCAGCTCTTACTTGGTGAACCTGCTTTTGGTGCAATTCTCTCTTCCCTTTTCTTTTTTCATCCTTGTCCTTGTGCACTTAAAATAAAGGGAACTTGTAAAACACCCTTTTTAAGTTTCAAAATACTCAACCGTCCTCTCAGAAAGAAGTTCTGAAAAACACACCTTTTAGGCACTTTTGCTTTGATTTTATTTCATTGCCTGTACATGCTTTGATTTTTATTTTATTGACTGTACATGCCTGTACAATGGTTTGATATCTTTTACATGAATATATTTTATCACATGTACATATATTGATCACAAAGCATTCTTGCTTTGACATTCAATTTGTTGCTCTAATTGACAAAGGGGCAGTAACGTGAATTTTGTTGTGTGTTGCAATTCATGTATCATCCTGACTTTTTAAACTTGATTTTTGATCACTTGACTTCGAGTTTTGAAACTCGCTTGCTTCAACATACTGCTGCGTCACCATATATGTGTATTCATATATATACTCGAGCCTTGCAGCATTGAAACTGCACTGTGCCTTGTTCTTGGTCGTTGCTGGACTTGTTTCTTTAATCATATTGGCTAATTTGATTTTTTTTATGTCTGTTTCATTGAGCTTATTGCACTTCATGTTAGCACTGGCTAGTCTCGACTTCCTTTTGGTAGTTGCTGTATTGAGTTACACCGGTCTTTGCATTTATTCTGGGCATCGTGTCAATTGGGTTGGGCATTATTTTGCACTGCAGTTCTTTGTTAAGACTAGAACCTGCACTGTTTAACTGGTTAGTCTGATCTTTGTTCCACCTGTTGACATGTAAATATGCACTGATTTTCATGTACACACATATGTATGTATAATTGTATATATGTGTGATGTTTTATAGCATGTATGTTCATGTGTGTTGTAACATTGTGTTACACCCAGTTTTGGCTTTGCTGAAACAGGTTCATGGTTACTCGTATTGGCCGTACGCTTCTCATGTGTGTACCTGAATCTGGTATAACTCGAGCATTCCCTCTTCACTGCATATGTTTTGAGTCACTGTTGCATTCATTAGACTTTGCATTTGTTTGCATTTATATGCATTCTTGTAGACTTTGATTATCCTATATGCTTGCTGTCGGTTTTGGTGCATTTTGCCTCTGTTGCTCGAGTATATGAGCAGTTTCATATATTTTGGCCATATCTCTCTCTTGCTGTCACCTTATTCCACTGTGTCTTCATGTTGGTACCACTGCCATTATTTGTTTGTTAGCACTGTTTCATCATGTCACTGCCATGTGCATTTGGATTGATTTTCGAATTACACTTGAGTTGAATCCGATGACTCGGGTTTGATCTTGTGTTTGGTTGTGAATTTATATTGGGTACATCATCACTGTAGTGGCAAGGCAGTGCACGCAAGCGTGAACTGCAGCCACACGGTATTCATTGGGTACATCGTCACTATAGTGGCAAGGCAGTGCACGCAAGCGTGAACTGCAGCCGCACGGTATGGTTTTGTGATATTCTATTTTGTTTTGATTTATTAATCTTTTGCGTAGTTCATGTGCTGTAGTGGCGAGGCAGTACACGCGTGCGTGTACTGCAGCCCTACTCATCTTAATATTTTAATTGATATTTCAATGGTTTGAACTGTTCTGTTTATTTCAATTCAATATTCTGAATTGCATTCTTATTTGGTTTAATTACTGTCGTCTATTCATTATTTGATTATTATTGCTTCTGTGCACTAATAACTGAGTTTGAATTAGACTGACCCGAGTATTATTTTCTTTTGAATTTAATACTCGGGTCAGACCGAGTATTTCAGGTTGTAGATATTCTGCTTTGGGTTGCTGCTAGAGCTATGAAGTTCTTTCATATCTTTTGGAGTATTCGTCGTTATTTGTAGTAGTATGTATGATTGTATAGGAAGATATGTATTCATGTATATTATATACGTTAATGTACTTGTATATGTAACTTCCTGAGTCGACTGTTGTAGTTGTATCATATGTACCGTGTCAAATGTATTGTAACTGACATCAGTTATTGTATATATGAGAGCATCTGTTTTATCTGTGTTCCGCATTTAAATTTATCTGTGTTATTATTTTATATTTACTGTTCTAAACTATTATGAACCATCGTAGTTCGTTTTATACTGGAATTGGGGTATTTCGATGGGAGAAAATAAATCAGAGATGAAAAATGAAAGAATATATATATATATCACTCCTATCGAGATAACCAATACTAGTGTAAGGCCAACTATTGATGGCCGCTCCTCAACAGCCTTATTCTCCGTGCTAGTTCACAGCACTACACCGTAGTGTTCTTGGCTAGCGTGGGTATAGAGGTGGGGCGTAACATCAAAATTGGAGAAGTTACAGATTCGGTGCTGTTTTTATCATCTGTCGAAATTTATCTTTTTGATTTTTGCCTTTTCATTTTTCTTGTTCGCAATAGTATTGTGTTTTAGGACTTGTTTGGTGTAGTTTTCTTGGTACTTAGTGTAAATTTTCTATTACCCGATGCAGTTTTGTGGAACGTAGATCTAAGAAGTAAAATCATTGGCTATGTTGATAAAGATGATGAGTTAGGGCTAAAAGGCACTCGGATTCGAGCATACTTCAAACAAAGAAATTTTTTAAGTGCTAGGTCTACGAGTGGAGCTTTTCGGTCACACATTTATATGGATGGCCGAGGCAGAGTAGGAAGATTGGAAAAGTTTAAAAATGGTTGCCCATAAGCATTCAAGAAAAGGTTGAAGGATGAAGGGTAATGTTAATAAAGTAGTCCATATAAATGATGATATCGAACCTCCTGGTAATTAGAGGATTCATGATACATTGTGAGTGGAGCTTTGTGATAAAGACGATAGGGACTGGGTTGTCGTTGTATGACACACTTGATTAGATCAATTCATCAATGGGAGGTATGTTGTGCATGAGTAGAGATAGACTTTTCCTCATCAAATTTGTAATAAATATAGATTGAAATAGGCAAAAGGACAAATTTAGGATTATTGGGATTTAACCTGCAACTTTCCAAATTTTGGGTAGGAGGACAAACTTCTCCCCCAAAATCATGTCTTTCCACCTATCATAAATTTGAAGTCCAACCCCCCACCTTGCTGCCCAAGTCTCCATGGCCATGCTGCCTAAGCTTCCACCACCTCCACCATTATAATGACCCGCAATTTTATCATTTTAATTTAAGATATTCAATTAACTTTAAATATTCAATCGATTGTTTTAAATGATAAATAATTCATTTTAATTATTTTATAATGATAATAAGTGATTTATAATGGTTTTATAAATATGTACAAAGATATACAAACTTCATCACTCTTTGATAGATCGACGCCGTATTTTTATAAATGAATTTTAATATTTTTTAATATGCTTTATAGCTTAAATAATATTGTTTTAATTATTTAAAGAATATAAGAAAATAAATTTCAATTTTTGTTTATATAAATAAATTATTTGATAAAAATCTGAAAATTTGACCAGAAATCGGATTCTGCATTCAAAGCGGTTTGACGAATGAAAATGGTTTTAAGTTATAGCAACCTTGAATGAACACACACACACATGCATATACAAGCATATATATATATATATATATATATGTATGTATGTATGTATGTATATGTATATGTATGTATGTATGTATGTATAAATATGTACATAATTAGTCAATCAAAGCCAAAAGAAATATCTAAAAATATAAACTTATAAACTCCTTATGTATAAACAAATACTACTTGGAAAAAGCAAACTCACCATTACTCATATAAGGACAAGCACATGGGGCACATGCGGAAGGGGTGGTTCGGCCGAAAGAAGGGGGAGTAGCACATGGTGACAAGAAATGTGTTATGATGATGTTTGTGATATTTTACAAATTTTGCCTATAAAAGGAGAGGCATACCCTCTCATTTATTCACACTTTCCTTCACAAATTCTTAATCTTTCTTCATCTTCTTCATGAGTCCATTAATAGCTTCCATGATCTCTTAAAAATATTCCAAAGTCTAGTCAAAGTTCTGCCGAAGTAAATCATAATATATAAAGAGATATACCACCTTAGTTTGAAATTAAAGCAAGTGATCTTCTTCTCTTCTCCTCTTCTTGCTTGGCCGAGATCATCTAGGCACTTCCACCCTCCCAAGTTCAATTCTAAGCATACCCTAGGATCCCAAGGCAGATATCATAAGCTTCGGTGCGGGAATAGTGGAGCTATAGTCGATTTCGTAGCACTAAAAGTTAAATCAGGAAAGCATATAAGTGAGAATTACTCCGCTGGTTTGTTTTATGAAACTATATGATAATACGACATGTTTTGCGATGCTTGTTTCATATGCTTGATCATTGTGTTTTAGATGCGATAATATGTTAGCTTGGTTGTAGAAATAATTCACGGAAAATACACGTTGAATTTACATGAAGAAACCACTTTCTTTATAAAGGTGTATATAGCCTTGTTAACCTCTCTAAACGTAAGAAATAATATCATAAATGGTTTGAAAATGGTTTTATAAACATTTACAAGTGTTTCGGGCAAGTTTTACAAAGTTTGGAAAATGAGTCAAAATTGAGCCCGTCACGTTACGGGTATGCGATTTCGTGCCGTAATAGTTAAATCAACGTGTAGAATAAAATATAGCTCGAAATTATTTGGAATAATAATTTTTCAAACTCTTATAACTATAGTTTTCAAATGAAGAAGAGAAATCAAGATTCCATTTAGTAAAGATTTAGATATGTCCAACTCAAATTTTCAAAATAATCACTTTTCGGCAGTCTGAAAACCAATGTTTCAATTTCTTTTTAAATGGATATTTTTAATATTTAAAAAATATGAAGTAAATTCTAAAAATATGTTAAGGTATTTTAAAAGAGTTCTAGATAGAAAAATTGGACATATAGAAGGTTTAAAATGGGATTGGTGCTACGAAGCCTTTAAAAGACACTATTCGCTGGCAATGGAATTCGAAAATTTTGAAAATAAGATTTAAACTTAGGTTTTTCTTCCAGAATCCTTTATAAAAAAAATTCATAAAAGAAATCAAGTATTTTTAAAAGGTTTAAAGTCGATCAAATAACTTGACTGCCTTATGGGTAATAGAGAGGTAGTCTTTAGGCTGGAGTTTGAAAAACCAATTGCCTGCTCACCCAGCTATCCGGACTGGCCCAACGGAGGGGATGGTTAATTTGATTTACTTGGATCATATTTTATTAAGATAAAAGAAAAGAGACTTGAAATTATCCATAAAGTTAAACAAGATTTTAAATAAGACTTTTTTTTAAATGGTACTTATATACAACATGTCACTTGAACAACATATCACAACTCACATATCAATAATTGTTCGAATCACGCTAAGCAAGTTTTGAACTTGTAACCTCATGCACAAGAGTCAAATCACTTAACTACCGAGACAAAGGTGTTTGACTTCAAATAAGATATTGATGATAAAGAGACTGTTTTGGTTATACTCTGTATTAAATACTGAGGAGGGAACCCATATTATCTGTATGAATCTAAGAGGTGATTTCACTATTATTCGACAAATAGTACATGTTGAATACAGAAATCGGTATTGAGTATAATTAGTCTAAAATCTTTGAATTCTTTTTACGAAGTACTAACTTGTTTGGGCATAAAGTAAATGGTAACATTGTTCTCATTAAAAGATATATTTTGGAAATAAGCAGTCTCCATTAGGAAGATGATAATAATTTTCCTAAGTAATTTAAAGGAAATGATTAGGTATTTCTAAAATTAAAAGGATGTTTAATAAATTTTTATATACCAAGAAGAAACGGTTTAAAGTATTTCTTTGAAGATATTTTATCGAATATAAAGATATTAATTGATTGAATGATGATCACTATCACCCAAAAACTTAACATTTTTTCAATCGATAATTGGTTCGAAGAGACCGGGATCGGATTTGGTTGATTCCTAGCCAAAAACCACTTCGAACAAATATATGCATTTGAAAATGAAGACAAGTTGAAGACGCGATTTTGAAAGTTTCAATGCAAGGACTGCTCGCTACTAATCCTAAGGGTGATTCCCAAACAGGATGTGGTAGGAGTACCTTTGGTTTGTTCTGCTCCTGAACAATTTATATGGACGAATGTCTGACGTTGCATTTCTAAGACCACATAGATTGGTTTTTACAAACGTACATCTGTTTGGTGGTGTAGGAGGTAACCTCTCTCATACTTAGCAAACTTCCCAGAGGCGTATGAACTCATGGGTTCTACTTTTGTAGAAACCAATTCATGTGTCATCAAAAATGCCAATGTGGCATTCAAAGTGGGATTTGTCATAAGAAAAGTAAAACGTTACCTCAAGCCTCATACATTAATAATGACAAAAATAGGGTATACCGCAAGGCTATGTGGTTCGCAACCAGTAGGACATGGTCATCACCTTTCTAGATTACCCTCTATATGTCGAGTATGTGGTGTATGCTATGGGATCTAGTAAAGGTTAGTAACAACCGTGGTGATGTCATATTTAGTGCTATCCAGGATCATTGTATTGGTCGCCGGAAAGGGGTAGGCCAATCTTGCCAGATGTAGAGGATCATCTGTGAGTTCTTGGTATATTCTTCTAGGGATGTACTGTATTGAAGGTAATCTCTTACCTTATCATTGTTGGAAATCCATTCTTCAATACGTGCCTTTACAGTTTTGATTGTAGAACCCCGTTTGCTGGAATTTAATTAATGTAACAATTTAGGCTATGATTAATATGTTATTTGGAAGGGTTTTCAAACAATGTCATTAAAAATAGTATCTTTGATTTTACATAGCAAATGTTTTGGTAGTTATAAGGTAAAAACCCGTTCGTTTTTATATACAGCGTGGTCTTATGAGATATCATTTAATTTCAAAAGTATCGGGTTTTTTGAGTTCTCTCACACCAGTCACATGACTGACATGGAGTTTTTCTCTCTCTTAAACTCTGAGTACATTATTTTTTCGAGCAGCCAAGTAGTCAGGTTTAGCTTGGAGCATTTTGGAGGAGTTTGGAGCATGGAGCAGAAGGTTCATCTGTAGATAGTTATCCATTTCTATGTTCGCTGTATAATGTGCAAGTTTATACCAGCACCGGTGTAGGGAGAGGCATGATAACTGTTCCTAATTGTCACCAACCAGCGCACATGGTAAAGAATTGCCCGCTAATAAAGAAAGTGGAGCAAGTCAGAGTTTTTGCAATCAAGGATGAGCCTTCAACCTCTAAAGATGCAAAGAGCAAGAGAATTCCAGTAGGTAATATCTATATTAATGAGAATTTAGTTAAAGTATTATTTGATACCGAGGCATCCTGTAATGACTCAATTTTTCGACTTCCGAAAGTCGACATTAATACGTCCACTGTATCAAATGCCGCACAGTCGAATGTACCCACAGGTCCCAGGATCGAAACCTGGCTTTGATACCACAATGTAACGGTTCGGTTTTCCGACATTCGACTGTGCGGCATTTGATACGGTGGACGTATTAATGTCGACTTTCGAAAGTTGAAAAATTAGGTCGTTGCACTTCCCATAGTTTTATTGCTAAAGGATTGGTTGATAGATTAAAATTGATCATAAAAATAGAGGACAACCCTATCTATGTATCTAATCTCATAGGTAGTACAACTAATCTTTGTATGGTTTGTGAAAAAGTCAAAGTTATCTACCTATCCCAAAAGAATTCGTGTGACCTAATTGTCCATGATTTCATTGGATTTAAGATTTTACTCGGTATGGATTGGTTGCCTGAGTGTAAAGCTATTCTTGATTGTGTAAAAAGGACAATGCTGTTGCAAATAAAAGTGGTAAACATTTTAAAATAACGTACGAAAAACCTAGTCTAGTGAGGGATAGTTAAATGTATGCACTTAATTTGTTCCAAAAACATCTAGATGAAATATCAATTATTAAGGAAGTTTTGGATGTTTTTGAAGAAGCGAAAAGTTTACCCCCACATCGAGAAATTGAGTTTCAAATTGACTTAATTCCTAGTGCAAGGCCCGGTGTTCACCGTATCCATAAAGTGGCTCTTCTGGGATGAGTTGAAGGATCAAACTAATGAGTGATTAAAGAATGGGCGGATTTGATCGAGCCACTCAAGTTAGGAAGCAAAGGTAGTTTTCATTGCAAAATCAGATAGCTTCCTAAGACTTTGTGTAGACTATCGAGACCTAAACAAGCATACGATTAAGAATAAATATCCTCTCCCTAGTATTGAAGACTTGTTTGATCAACTTCATGGTGCTCAAGTATTCTTAAAAATGGACTTAGCTATAGGATTCCATCAGCTAAGGATAGCAGAAGATTGCATTCCTTTAACTGCATTTAGAGTTCGGAATGATTTCTTCTAGTGGTTGATTATGCCTTTTGGGCTGATCAATGCGCCCGTTTATTTTATAGACCTTATGAATAAATTGTTTAGAGATGTACTCAATAAATTCATGTTGGTTTTCATTGAAGATATTCTTATATATTCGAAGACCGAGGAAGAACACGAAAGACATCTAGATATTGTATTGGAAATATTATGAAGGAATGTACTTAAAGCTAAATTCTAAAAATGCCACTTTTAGGAGAAAGAGGTAAGGTTTCTGGGACATGTTGTGTCCGAGGATGGAATTTCAGTTGTTCCAGGGAAAATTACATCCATTCTAGACTGGAAGCAACCACAAACTCCGAAGGACATCCGTAGCTTCTTAGGATTGGCAGGATATTACAAAAGGTTCATTCAAGACTTCTCAAAAATTTCCTCTCATCTAACGAAGTTGACTATGAAGAATGTTAAGTTTGACTGGAGATCGAAGTGTGAGGAAGCATTCAAGGAACTCAAGAAAAGGTTGACCAACGCTCCAGTCCTAGTTATTGCTGATGGAAGCGGCTGTTTTACCATATACACGGATGCTTGTGGAAAAGGAGTAGGTGCAGTGGTAATGCAATATGGAAGGGTTGTCGCTTATGCAAGCAGGCAACTAAAGCCTCAAGAGCGAAATTATGCAACGCAAGATTTAGAATTATTAGCTGTTGTGTTCGCATTAAAGTTGTGGGGCCATTATTTACTGGGTGAGAAGTTTGATCTCTTCATAGATCAAAAATATTTGAAGTATCTTTTCACACAGAAGGATCTAAACATTAGACAACAGCGTTGGTTAGAATTTCTCGCATCATATGATCTTGACATTTTATATACACCTAGGAAAGACAGCTTAGTAGCATATATGTTAAGCAGAAGGCATGCCATTATAACTTATATGGTGGTGACTTCGAATCTTTTAGAAAGAATTTCCAAAAAGCAAAGAGGAGATATACATCTAACGAAGATAATTAAGGATATAAGCAAAGGACGAGATTCAAGCTTGAGAGTAGATAATAACCATGGGGTATTACGGTTAAATGAGAGAATTTGTGTTTCCAATGTTGACACTTAAGACATGAAGTGTTAACTGGATGTCATCAATCCAAGCTTAATATTCACTCTAGAGTTAACAAGATGTACAAAGACATAAAGCATATATTTTGGTGGAAGGGGATGAAGAGAGACATTTCCATTCATGTTAGAAGATGTGCCAATTGCCAGCAGATCAAAAGTGACCAACAGAAGACTATAGAACTACTCCAATCCCTCGAATTTCCAATTTGAAAATGAGACCAGATATCAATGGATGTCATTGATGGCTTATCACGAATGAGAAGAGGAAAAGAAGGCATTTGGGTTATCATAGATCGATTGACCAAAAGCGCATTCTTTATTTCGATAAAGCCAAGAACAGCTTCAAGCTTAGCTGAAATATATATATATATATATGAAAGAGATTGTTCGATTTCATAGAGTTTCGACCAGCATTGTAAGTGATCGGGATCCAATCTTTACCAGTCAGTTTTGAAAAGCATTATAGACAACTTTGGGAACAAAGCTAAGTATAAGCACTACATATCAACTCCAGATTGATGGGAAAACAGAAAAGGTAAATCGAGCGTTGGAAGATCTTCTAAGAGCTTGCATATTAGACTTTGGAGGTTCATGGAAGAACCATCTTCATCTAGTAGAATTCTTATATAACAGCAGCTACCTGGAAAGCATTGATATGGAACTTATGAAGCTTTATAAGGTCGTCCATGTAGATCACCAGTTGTTCCAAAACTAGAGATCGGTTAAAACTTTGTCCCGATATGATTCGAGAAGCCTCAGAGAAGGTAGATATGATCAGGAAGAAGCTAAAGGAAGCTTAAAGCAGGAAAGAAATTTATGCCGATCAGAGGCGTAGGAATTTAGAATTGTCGATTGGAGATTTTGTATTTTTGAAAGTCTCTCCGATGAGGAGGGTAGTAAGATTTAGAAGGATTGGGAAGTTAGCGTCTTGATATATTGGGCCTTTTTCCGTTCTTGAGCAGGTTAGATTAGCCTACTAACCTATCAAGTAAAAGTACAAGAAAGGATATCAGGTATACATAAATTTTTTCCACATATCCCATCTACGAAAGTATGCGTATGACCCGGAAAAATTACGGAGATAGCTGCCCAAGAAGATTTAGAGGTAGAGCCAAACTTGACTGTTATCAGACAACTTATTTAAATCGTGGTTGAGAAGCAATTAAGGAGAGGTTGTGAGATTGGTTAAAGTTCAATGGAGTGGTGATGCTGAAGACTGCACATGGGAAACTAAGGATAGAATGAGAAAGGCATATCCTGAGTTCATGATGGATGGATAGTCTGTATATATATTATATTGATGTAGTGCACTCACCGCCTGTGGTATAATCAGTTATCATATCTTTGTATATATTTCATCGTATCTAATGCTTTCCTTTTTGAGTTATCTTCTTCTTATCTTAAATTTCTGGGACGAAATTCTTTTGTGGGAGGAAGAATGTAACGACCGGAAGATTTATCGCTTTAATTTGGAATATTCAATTGATTTTAAATATTCAATTGATTTTTTTAAATGATAAATAATCCGTTTCAATTATTTTATAATGATAATAAGTGATTTATAATGTTTTTATAATATGTATAAAGATATATACACTTGATCGCATTTTGGCAGGTTAATGTCGTATTTTTATTAATGAATTTTAATATTATTTAATATAGTTTTACATATTAAATAATCTTTTTTAATTGTTTAGAGATCATAAGAAATTTATTTTCAAGTTTTTTTACATAAATAAATTGTTTGGTAAAAAACTGAAAATATGATTGGAAATCGAATTTTGGATTTACAACGGTTTGACAAAAGGAAATGGTTTTAAGTTGTAGCAATCTTGTTTAAACATACACACACATGCATATACATGCACATATATATAAATGTGTATCACAGTTAGTCAAATCAAGCAAAAAGAAATATCAAAAAAATATACATATAAACTCCTTATTTATAAATAAATACAACTTCGAAAAAGCAAACTAACCATCCGTAATAGCCCTCTTTTTCGTACAATTCAAGCTGACAATATATCACACATGTCCAGCCACAATCGAACGGAAAGACGGATAGTTAAGGGAAAGACGGAAGAAAGCAGAAGAGAAAAGAAGCTAAAACAACATGAAATCTCACAATTGCAGCGGAACAATATATAATATAATATCAATGATCTTTACAAAAGAGAAACTGTTACATACATACATCCATCAAAGTACAACAACAATCACAATTATCAGACTAGATACTTATAGTATCCTATCTTCACAATTGCTGATAATTTCCATAACAACACAGCGGAAAATAAACATATACGTGAATACGACTTGAAGACCTCCAACTCACCTCCTTAGCTTCAATGCATTCAAAGCAATATGAAAATATGCCCGGTCTAACCCGAGCATTATAATGAAATAACATCCGAGTCTGTCTGGAAAACTTGCATGACAAAACACACCCAACTGGATTTAAAAGTTACAAAAACCTTTGAAAACAAAAGCATCTCGTAAGACCACACCGCATATAAATACGAGCGGGTTTTTACCTTAAGATAACCAAAACATTGCACATGAAATCCTCTGATCTTATAATTATGTCTAATATACAAATACTTATTAATCATAGCCAAAATTGTTACATTAATTAGATTCGAGCATACTGGGTTCTACAACCAAAACCGAAGGCTCTTCATGGATAATGGATTGCAACTATGAAAGGATAAGAGTCCACCCACCGAATTTGTACATCTCTAGATAAAATGTACGGGGGCGGGGGGGGGGGGGGGGTAAAGCATGTTGCACCTCTGCTACTCAGGACCGACACTACCCCATTCTCGAGTAGCACCGAAAATGATCACCCCATGGTTGCAATCATCAACCATACAATGGGATCCCGAAGCACACGTAAATATCGCTCTAGACTTTGGATGATCATACCCTACTTGGGCATGACCCACTTAGCCCTACCGCATGTCCCAGCGTTATTCATTTCCCAGATGTGAGGCTCGAAGCTACGTTCTACCTTTTATATAACACTTCCCACTTGGAATGCTAACACTGCCCTCCAAGCAACAATGCAATACCAGCATTCATCCTTACAAGTTCGTTCTAGGACCGAACAAAATGATTGAGAGCTCCCTCTCCAATTCCATCATCTTTAACATGTCTTTTACTTCGAACGCTTGAGTTGGATCAAAGTGGTTTTCGGATGACATATCTGATCTCGGTCTCTTTGAAACAATATGCACCTATTCCCGATAAACTCAACCCCGCTTCTTTAGGAAATAAACAGTCAAAGATAAGAACGTAGATCACCACCAAATCGTTAGTGGATGGATTTCCTTATCATTGTCCCAGAAGAATGAAACGAGATTTACATGCACAATGCAGCATCATCGGAGATAATTGTGCCACGGAACTCACATGTTTCTCCTAGATTTATGTTCGGGTCCATATTTTATAGTCGATTATTTAACTATCAACAAACATACATCCAAATCAGGATTTATTTCCAAAGGAAAACCAACATTGGTTAAGCACACAAACAACCACTAGCCTCCTTAATTAATCTATTTCATTAATTAAAATCATCTTGTAAATGCTTATGTCAAAATACTTTTACAAATGTATATTCACAATCCTTATAATTTCAATACTTAGAAAATATCCATATACTTATCTCAACGGTATAAGTATATATACCAAACACCGAGGAAGATCTACTTTTTACCAAATTCTAAAACCATTTATAAACTCCATTATAAATTTCTAAAATCCTTTATAAACCATTTATAAATTATTTCCTAAGTCGTTTATAAACCGCTTATACAACCATGCAATTATTTATAAACTCTTTTTATAAATCTATAAACGCATTTCTAAAATTCGTTTATAAATATCCACCTATTTATATACCTCTTTACATTGTAAATAATCTCCTTTTAAATCTTCAAACCATTTTATAAGTTCCTCTTATAAAAATCCAAGTCCGTTTACAAAATTCTATCGATGAATCTCAAAAACATCATAAATAAGTCCTAATCACTTTCTTTAAGACACTATTATATAATAATGTTTATTCATAATAAACATCATAAATAAATAATAATAATAATAATAATAATTAACTTTTAACCTCTTAAAATATAATAATATATAATTCAAAACATTATGAATAAAACAATCATTAATTTTTTACCCTTAATGTAAATAATAATAAATTACCAAATTATTATTAACAATCATTATTACCAATTCCCAACCATATTGATAATCTAAATAATTAGCCTTCCAATTGTTTAAAAATTTACAGACAACTTTAAACAATATTAATATAAGTGACCAGTTTTTGAAACATGGTATATTTCTCTGATAAAAATCCATACTTTAATCTCCAGCCCAATCATCTCCATATTTATAAAACTACATTTAAGAATCTCTTAACATTTTATAGAAACTTCCTTTCATAAAACCCATTTATGTATAAACTCCATTTATAACTCTATTTCCATTATGAATCTCATTTATTCATAAATCTCATTTAAAACATCAGTCACAATCGACTTTAACGTTACTTCCATATGGCTAAATTTCTTTTATAAATCCCTTTCTATTTATAAAATATTATTTAACATTCCAAATTTACCAACGCCTTTAATTTCCAAAATAGAGTCAATTATTCCTAAAATATCATTATGTATCTTATAATAAATCCATCGCTTGATTTATTTCTCCAATTTACTAAACGATAATAGTTTCCTTTAATTTATAAACCCCGTTTATAAATTCATACTTTTATTAACAATATACGATTTTACAAATCTTCGCTTTCTTTGTAAAAATACCACTCTTATAAATTATCCATTTATAAATTTCACATTTTTGAATAAATTATGATATATGTACCTATATACATATATATCCCTTTACACAAAATGATAAATAAATATTATATCAAAATATTTCTATTTCCTTTTTAAAAACCATATCCCTTCATTGTAAAAGGCTAACATATTCTCCAAGATTTTAAAAATCTTTATTCACGGTTCAAAATCTCTTTTTAAAATATTTTATAAAACTATTAAATTATAATAACCAAAATTTTTACCTTTGATTTTAAAATAAATTACTCCTTCACATAATTCAGGACTAATTATTTAAAACATATATAATTTTCAAAATCGCTTGGCAATTCCCTTTTTAAATTAATCACTATTTATGGTATCTTAAAATACCAAAATACAAGGCCCAATGCTACTGAAGCACTAATAAGAAGAATGATATTCATGTCATCCAATATAACATCCAACACATTATATATCATAATATATATGAAAAATAAAATTAATAGTGTGAGAAATACCGTTGGATCCCTCCAACTTGTCCCCCTGCATCACATACAGTATATAATCATAAAAATATAAATCAACCGCTTCGAGGTAAGATTCGTATACAAAGGGTCATTGGCGCTTACATGAGAACGTAATAGGGTCTCAATTGCTATAGGGGCGGGAATATATTCAATCCAACTAATTAAATAGCGAATAATCGAACAATCAATAATAAATATCCAAACATCCAATAAATAATTTTTATTGACTAAAATATACATCTGGTTGACCAAAAAGGTGAGATTAACTCACATTGATTTTAGTAGTCGCCAAAACGTCTCATTTTGAATTAAAATTGAACGAATGTCCAATTTTAACCTAAAATTCTAACTAGCTCCGAATCCGTCCGATCCAATTTCATAACATAGTACTGTTGAATATGCGCTTATATGTTTTTGTTTGATGATAATAAACATATATATTCATTTAAATGTATTTGGTAATGTACTATTTTGTTTTTCATAGATTAAATAAATATTTGTTGAATAAAATAAACTACACAGTATTTGAACAAAATTTGAATTCAAACAGAAATTTTATTCAAACAAATATTTATTACAATCTGGAATAGTACAATTTCAAGCTCTCACTATACATATACATTTTTGAATACATCACTATTTCAATTTACATTTATAACCTCACTGCATATCACTCACACTCGTATTTTGTCTTCAACTGCATTCCAGTTTGAATCCAGCATCTGAGCAATCTGCAAAAATATTCACTAACGCAGTAAAATTGAAAAAGAAATATTGTTGCAATATAAAATAAAATATGGTTTGTGAAAATATGATTTGCCTCAGTTATTTGGGTTGTACGTCATCATTCGCACTTGAATTCATCACAAAGTCGTGCATATAGATATTACAGGGACAGGTAATCATAAGTGGCTGCAATACACACGTGTACATTCATACACATATGCACTGCCTCTCCAACTCGTGTGCGCAGCCAAAAATAGCAAGTGTGCAAGCACAACTTCAACAAACAAGGCAATGCACTATGCAATGTACAACAAGTCCAGCAACCCAAATGAACAACAAAGGGTCAAAGCTCAATGCACATGAAACCAAAGGCCGAGCAATTGATATATGGTGATGTAGTCAACAACTACACAACTGCAAGTTCAACCTCTTCATTAAACAACTCCATACCAACAGCAACAGGGTCAAATGCAAACAAAACAAGTCACAATGTCGAGCATGCATGAAACAGTGGAATGAACCAGTGATACAAGGCAACAAGTAAAACACTGTACAAACCCAAGCAATACAAAGACCAGCTACAACATGTCAAAGGCAATACACGATAGCATACAAGTGCAGACAATAGGGCCCAAACCAGTGTCAACAAAACAGCAATTAAGCACATGTATGCAGACCAGTCAAGTAAATGTAGAGAACAAGCTACATGATGAACAAGTGCAAACCAAATGCTCAAGCCACCAAGAACCAGAACAATAACCAATGAACAAAGAACAGAGACCACAAAGAAATGCATGTCACCAAGTTCAACAACATACTTCAATGACCAAATTATGGCAGTGCACAAGCAACATCAACAAGCAGTGCAGACCAAAGAAATGCCACCAAGAACCTGTGAACAGAGTACATGCATGAAGCATGAAACCACAAGTTACAAACATCAAGTGTCGACCAGGCAGAGAAATGCACAAGCATGATACAGGTGAACAGGAGACAAGTAGCAGCAACATGACAGTGAAAACTCGAGTCACAGTACAGGCCACAACATGTTAATGCAAGAACAAGCCAGCAGATACATGAAAAATGCAAGTAACTCATGCAACAAAATGTCACAGCAAGATCAAGGGACAACATAGGGCAGTACAATTAAATGAAACAGGTCAAGCATATATAAATATGCAATGACAAAGTGTATCAAAATGAAACATACAAAATGCCCAAGTAAAGTTCACAGTGAAGATCATAAACCAACCAGAAAAAGATGGCCAGAGACAAAGACATGATGACCACGAGATTCAACAGTGCAGAGATGGGCCGAAGTCAGAATTCCATGAAAATCAAATTCGTATCTTTGTTTTTGAAATGGTCAGAGAATTAAAAAGGGAAAGGTTCTGCCTTTTTATTCAAGAAGAATCGAACGCATGAAAATCAAAGCCGTGAACAACAAGTTGAAATTATATCAGGAAAGCCGTGTGCATCAAGCATTAGAAAATTAGGAAAGTGATGAAGTCGTGAATTCATATAAATATCAAACCCAATTTACATCATCGGCATCGAGTTAAAATCGAGTTATCAAGTGAAAAAGACGAACAATCAAACCAGCAAACGAAAGTAAAATTACATACCGCAATTCAACGAACTCGGTCATCAAAAGAAGCAGCTGCGAACAATTCACAATTTCAAAGTTAACCACAATCGAACATCAGAGAAGCAAGAGCATCACAAACCAGAGGCGAAGCCCTAATTCGAGAAAGAAGCCGAAGCCCTAATTCGACAAAGAGATCGGCCATCATTGTTTACAGTAGAAAGAGGAAAAGAGAACGGGTTGAAAGATAAAGGGGCCGGCCTTGTTAAATTACAAAGGGGGTTTTAGTTTTTAGGGTTTTATTAAAAAAGGGGGTTTTTTATTTTGAGCAAAAAATACAAGTCCAAAGTTGTATTTTAATTTTTGCTCCTGTTTTTAATTTTGAAGTTGTTTTTTCTTTTCGAGTCAAAGAATTTGTAAATCACCACCTAGGGTTTAGGTAGTGTCAGATTGTCTAGTTAGAATTAGTTCAGTGAGCAGGGTGTGCGAGTTTGCAAAGCTCTATAGGCGGGAGCAGTGTTTGCGAGTAAGCGAAACTCTATAGGCGGGAGCAGGGTGTGCGAGTCTAGTAGAGTGTTTGTGAGCGGGAGCAAAAGGGTCTGCGAGTCTAGTAGAGTGTTTGTAAGCGTGATACTGTTTAATTCTAATAGAAATCTGGGAATGCAGCAGTAGGCAGGGGTTTCCGAAGCTGGGTAAATTTTGTGTGTGATTTACTTTTCAGCATATTTATTTCTGCAGTTTATTTCTGTGTTTAAATCGAGAAAATTTGCTATAACCCTATTCACCCCCCCTCTAGGGTTAATCTAGATCCTACAAGTACTCGCCGATATGAATACAAACGCTCGATTTGGACCTCGTATGAACAAGTTATGAATTAACAAAAATTTGAATGATTAATTTATAAATGACTTAATTAAAATAAATTAAACTTTACTTTCCCTCCTCATGTTCCAGACCGAGCAAAATCAAACCCACCATAGTCGATGTTCCTATAATTGTCGCTGCCTCTATGCTCCACCGGAGCTCGACCCAATGTTGCTGCCACAACCCCCTTCGTCCCCTCTACCCATGGCCAAGACGCGGCGCCTTCTCGTTGCCAGAAAATGTGCCGCCAACCCAAAATGTCGGCCACGAACTCGGCCCAAAATCGATCGTCTCGCCTTATTAGAAGACGATCCAACCGTTGACCTTGTAGAGCTTGTTGAGCTCTTCATCTTCCCAGTTGAAGTCGAAGCCTAATGGCGCATGGATGGAGAGAAATCGAGGAATGAAGACCAGCAATTTTCAGCCATTATAATAGGAATGGAGGCTATAACCTAGTTAGGGTTTTAGATTGTAAAAGCAATTTTTCATGGCCTTATATAGAAAATTTATGGCACTATTCATTTGTGAAAATTCTGAACTTCAAACGAGGTGTGGCGCCTGGCATTCTATATGTTATACCTCTATTTTGAACACAATGGAATATATATCAGAGGCCAATTCCATCATATACAGAAGTCAACTTTTCAAAATCAAATTATTTTAATTAAAATTCATTTAATCAATTTCTAATACGTTTTGAAATCGCACGACCAAACGATATGTCCGACCGCCACGAAATTTGACGGCACATAGTAATTCATTAGTACGGATCCGATGAAATTGGTTTCATCAAAGTCCAAGACAGTGCCCCAAAAAGCTATTTTTACACGTTAATTAAAACGAGTAATTCCTAAAATCAGTTAAATCACTTTAAATCCAAATTAAAAGTTTAATATATTCGTTGTTATTCAAAAGAATTTAAATTAACTTTTGAAATCATTTTCATTCATATTAAATTCAAGATTCAATTATTTAAAAAATTCCAATATTAAATTTAGTAATTTAATTATCAAATAAATCGTTATATTTGAAATTAAAGTTACTTAACTTACAAAAATAACTTTTCAATATTGAAAATTAATTAATTATTCTAAATTCAAATGATTGAAATTTCGGGTCGTTACACCATCACTCATATAATGCTAAGCACTTGGGGTGGCACATAGGGAAGGCGCATGGTTCGGCCGAAAGAATTGAAAGGGGAGTAGCACATAGTGATGGGAAATTTGTTATGATGATGTTTGTGATATTTTACAAACTTTTCCTATAAAAGGAGAGGCATACCCACTCATTTATTCACACTTTCCTTAGCGAATTCTTAAGCTTTCTTCATCTACTTCACGGGTCCATTAATGGCTTCCATGATCTCTTAAAAATATTCCAAAGTCAAGTCGAAGTTCTATCGAAATAAATCATAGTATATAAAGATATACCACCTTAGTTTGAATTAAAGCAAGTGATCTTCTCCTCTTCTCTTCTTACTTGGACGAACTTATTTAGGAACCTCCACCCTCCCATGTTCAAAGCCGAGCACACCCTAGGGTTCCAAGGTAGATATTATAAGCTTCGGTGTGTACGTAGCAGAGCTATAGTCAATTTCATAGCACCAAAAGTTAGATCGGGAAAGCATATAAGTAAGAATTTCTTTGCTAGTTTATTTTATTAAACTATATGATGATATGATATGTTATACCATGCTTGTTTCATATACTCGATCATTATGTTTTGGATGTGATAATATGTTTGCTTGGACATAGAAATTATTCACGAAAGATACACGTCAAATTTACATGAAGAAATCACTTTCTTTATAAAGGTGTATATAGCTTTGTTAACCTCTCTAAACATAAGAAATATCATCATAAATGGTTTGAAAATGGTTTTCTAAACTTTTACAAGTGTTTCGGCAAAATTTTAAAAAGTTTGGAAAATGAGTCAAAACTTAGCGTGTGCCTAATGGCAGCTCGTGATTTCACGTCGTAAAAGTTAAATCAATATGTAGAATGGAATATAGCTCGGAATTATTTGAAATAAAAATTTTCCGAACTCTTATAACTATAATTTTCAAACGAAGAAGAATAATCAAGATTCCATTTAGTAAATATTTAGATATGTCCAACTCTAAATTTTAAAATAATCCTTTTTTAACAGTTCGAAATCAAAGTTTCAATTCTTTTTAATTGGATATTTTTAATCTTTAAAATATATGGAATAAATTCTAAAAATACGTTGAAATATTTTAAAAGTGTTCAAAATGGAAAATTGAACATATAAAAGTTTAAAATTGGATTTGTGTAGGAAGCCCTTAAAAGCCTTATTCATCACTGATTTGGCAAAGGATTTGGAAATTTCGAAAGTAAGATTTAAACTAGGGTTTTTCTTTCCGAATTCTTTATAAATGTTTTTCAAATAAGAAATCAAGTATTTTAAAAAGGTTTAGAGTCGATCAAATAACTTGTCCATCTTATGGATGACAGAGAGGTAGTCTCTAGGTTGGAGTTTGAAAAACCAGTTGCCTGCTTCTCCTAGCTACCTGGACTGACCCAATGGAGTGGATAGTTAATTTGATTTACTCGGATCGTATTTTCTTAAGATAAAAGAAAATATAATTGGAATTTTCCACAAAGTTAAATAAGATTTCAAATAATATTTTAATGATAAAGGGACCATTATGGTTAAACTTTGTATTGAATTCCAAGGAGTGAACCCATACTATCCGCGTGAATTTAAAAAGCAATTTCATCATTATTCGACGAATAGTACAGGCTAAATATGAAAATTAGTATTGAGTATAATTAATCTAAAATCTATGAATCATTTTTACTCAATACTAATTAGTTTGGGCATATAGTAGACGATAACATTGTTTTTAATCCATTAAAAGATATGTTTTGAAAATAAGTAATCTCTATTAGGAAGATGGAAATAATTTTCCTAAGTAATTTAAAGGAAATGATTTGGTATTTCCAAAATTAAAAGGAGGTTTAATAAATTTGTATATATCAAGAAGAAATGGTTTAAAATATATCTCCGAAGACACTTTATTGGATATAAAGATATTAATTGATTGAATGATGATCACGAATCACCCACATACTTAACATCTTTTCTATTGATAATTAGTTTAGAGAGACTAGGATCGGATTTGAGCGATTCCTACCTGAAAACCACTTCAAACCGATATAAGCCTTCGAAAGTGAAGACATGTTGAAAACAATGATTTTGAAATCTTCAATGCAAGGAATGCTCGCTACTAATTCTAGGGGTGATTGCCACATAGGATGTAATAGGAGTACCTTCGGATTGTTTTGTTCCTGGACAATTTGTATGGACAAATGTCTGTCATTGCATTTTTAAGACTACGTACATAGTTTTTACAAACGTACATGTGTTTGGTGGTATAAGAGGTAACCCCTCTTACACTTAACACCATTCCCTGAAGCGTACGAACTCGAGGATTGTACTTTTGTGGAAACCAATTAGTTTGTCGTCGAAAATGACAACTTGGCATTCAATGTGAGATTTATAATGAGAAAGATAAAACGTTACATCAAGCCTTACAGATCTGTAATGGAAAAAATAGGGTATGCCGCAAGGCTATGTGGTTCACAACCATTAGGACATGGTCATTTTCTTTCTAGATTATTCTCCATATGTTAAGTATGTGGTGTATGCTATGGGATCTCGGTAAAAGTTGGTAACAATAAGAGTGATGTCATACTTGCTACTATCCAAGATCATTGTGTTGGTCACCGAAAAGGGGTAGGCCAGACTTGCCAGATGCAGAGGATCATCTACGGGTCATCGGTACATTCCTCTAGAGATATACTGTATGGAAGGTAGTCCATTACCTTGTCATTGTTAGAAATCCATTCTCCAATACATGACTTTACGGTTTGATTGTACAACCTAGTATGCTAGAATTTAATTAATGTAGCAATTTTGGCTATGATTAATTTGTAATTTGAAAGGATTTTCAAAGAATTTCATTAGAAATAATATACCTGATTTTATGTAGCAAATATATTGGTTATCATAAGGTAAACATTCTGTTTGTGTTTATGTACGGCGTGGTCTTATGAGATACCCTTTGATTTCAAAAGTATCTGTTCTTTTGAATTTCCTCTCATCGGTCTCAAGACTGTTCCGTAGTTTATTTTTTTCCCTTAAACTATGGATGTCCTATTTTTCCGAACAGTCAAGTAGTCGGTCAGGTTTAGTTTGGAGCATTTTGGAGGAGCTTGGAGCATGAAGCAGAAGATTCCTCTGTAGATAGTTATCCATTTATATTTTCGCTGTACTGTGTGCACGTTTACACCAGCACCTGTGTAGGGATAGGCAATTATTGAAAGTCTATAGTATGGTGGATCGATTATACAAATGACAAGTATATGACTAATTTAAACTATAGTGTAACAATAGTAAAGTATGTAAATAAGAATAATCACACCAGGGATTTTATACTGGTTCGGACCTCCCGTCCTACATCTAGTCCACAAGCTCCTCTTCAGAATTTCCTTTCACCAAATAACCCTCACTTCACCTAGAGGAGCAGGTTTACAATAGCAGAGTTTCTTTTTCAAGAATGTGTTCTCTTTTACACGGATTTTGACTATATAGTACAATTGAACTTCCTATATCTCTTGAATGATTGAATACAATATTGTTCGAGAGAGTATGGAAGTGTATGATCTCAGATTTGCAAATTTGATAGCAAGTGGATGATTAGAACAAGAGATGATCAAGATAGAGACTTGAGTGAATTAGTTAAAGTGCTTTGATCCTTCTTGATTCTCATTTATATCGTTATAGAAGGTTGCTTCTAGTAGTTACATCTCTTTCCATTCAGTCTAGAGTCGTCATTGTTCACTGGTGAAGAGTTGTGGAGGAGAGATGGAGCTGTGTCTCTTCGGAGATGACAGTTGTAATTTGAATTATCTGCCCCTAGCCCGGTTTCAGACGTCTCAATGGTGTTTTCAGACGTTTGAGAACCTATTATTTTTGTTCATCTTCTACGTTCAGACGTCTGAAGTTCTACATTCACACGTCTGAACCTGTTAAGCGATGTTCTCATAGGTTTATTCTTGAGTGTATCTCTCTTCGATCTTCGTGCAACTTTGTAGATGAATCTCTTCAGTGCTTTAGTCATCGTCTTGTCACAGTAGTGGTTTGTCTTGCTTTGAAGTCGTATCTTTATAGTTGTATGATATATACATGATTTCCACTGTATAGTTGTCATCGTCGAAATCGTAAACTAAGGGTTCTAACATTCTCCCCCTTTTTGATGATGACAACTATATAATGTACTTAGATAACAATTACAGAAAGGTTCTCCCCCTAAATATGATCGCCCCCTATAGATGTGCATATTTATTTTCTCCCCCTTTGTCATTATCAAAAATAATCGAAGAATTATAAAAATAATGCAGAACCAAGTATGATGTGCATACATAATTATATCACTAACAAAAATGTTATGATTACATCATTAAGAACATCAAAAAGAGGAATATTGATAGTGTCTTACCAGAACTTTGATAAGGGAGTTAATTACAACAAAATATTTACCTTATGAAGTCAAGGTAGTTTATCACGAGAGGAGTCTAATTTCCCTTTCCCCTTATCGTCGGTTTTTTGAATCGCATGTCCTCCATTTCAGATAAATTTTGACCCGTATAAGAGCACTCTAAGAATCGCCCAATTATAGGGGGTTAACTTGATTGTTGTCTCGTAGGCACTCATCCTTAACCAATCTTCATCATTCTTAGCGTAAAAAAGATATATAGCTAGTTGATCGATAGAAACATCGTTGGCATTAAAAAAGATAAGGGTTTTCAATTCACATTCTCACATATGTCGTCCATATCATATAAAGGAAACTTGATTAGGTTATAGAAAGGTCCTAGATGCATATTCTTAATCTTTAAGTCATTCAACCGTCGTACATTGGTTGGATTCTGAAATAACCAATTGTTGATTTTAGTATAAGTCACCATCAATGGTAGAGAGGAAGATCCTTCTCCATGCTTCCTTTTCTTAATTCCCATCTATTTTAGTTTGTGGTGGCATTGATTTTGTAACATCCGTCCTTTTTGTACGCTTTAAATCGACGATAAACCACACACGTCAGACTTAAACCATACAGAAGGGCGTATTGTTATGGCGTAAATAAGGAAAAAATAGGGAAAGAAAAAAACAAAATAGAATATTGCAGCGGAGCGATAAAATATAATAATCAAATAAACAGTTCATGAAGCTGTTTTACAAAACATTTGATTATACTTATACAATACATATCAGAGTTACACATACCAGAGAATAATCAATAACAATGCAGCGGAACAATGTGATGCAGTGGAATATAACAAATAATAGTAATACAAATCTTCGTCTTCGTCCTTCAAAGATAAAGTCTTCGAATCCTGAAATGCTCAGACTGACCCGAGCGAATTGAAAAGACAAAACACTCGAGTCAGAACTAAAAGATCTTATGTAAGTTAAATCAAGGGTAAAATATGAGTGGAATGGTGTCAGAGATGTTTACGGAATTTGACATCTCCTATCCAGTGTCTAACGTGAGTGCAGTAACTTAAGAGATGCTCAGAATTCACATCTCCTAAGGATCCGTTAAACGTTTTACTATGTATTAATACTTCGCTATTATAAAAATGTCTATAGTAAAATAAACTTACTTTTAAATAGCATTAAGGCTTTACATTTTCCGCCTTAACACGTGATAGTCCCAGTAGTCCATCCAGTATCATGGTTCCTCCTGATCGGGAAGCCTCCAGAGGATACCACACGGGCTAGGGAGAAAACCAAACTCGTACAAGGCGCGCTAGGGTAGGTGACATGGCACACAAGGCAATGCGAGGGTAGATATACCAATTACGCATCCGGGCTGGTGGTAACGCATAGCAGCTACTACCGCCCACCTCGAGCCACACCTCCAAAATCAAAAATCAAAAGTGGCTACCGAATCAATCCAAAAGTCAGAGTATAATATCGAAGGGATGTGTTCGATAAAAGGGGCTACCTCCTTGGCCCGAGAATCGCTCCTGTTTTAGCCACCTTATACAAACTCATGGGAGTCGGGTCCACGTATATAACTTAATAGAACGTCGCCATCATCCTACTTCATTCTGGAATCTCCACCGCGTACACGGTTGTTAAAGTGGTTTCCGGAGTTGGCAGAGAGTATGACAACTTCCGATCCTGGTCTCTTTTAACAACCAAACGTTATTATAACACCGTGGTCATTTCAAAATAATTATACTTTTAAAACCAGAATTTAATATCCATTTCAAAACCCATATAAATACGATATCATTTCCGTTTTAAAACCCAAATCAATATAATATCATTTTTATAAACCCAAATCAATATAATATCATTTTTATTTCAAATATATCCTCCTTTCCAAAATCATAGCAATTTTAAATTTATAATATTTCAAAACCAACGCTTGAAATATAACCTTTCAAAACATAATACTTCGAATTTCATAGCTTCTAAACCATAACTTCCAAAACTTAAATGGTTTGGATATTCAAACAGTATATAAAATAAAATAGTTTGAATTTAAAATTACTTTATAAAGTAAAATAATTTCCCCGACTTCACCATTTTATTCATTTTAAATTAAATCTCAATTCATAACTTTCAACTCACTTTCAGTTTAAATAAACCATTTCAATTTCAATATATTTCAAACTTTGAGTATTAAACAATTTCAAAACTAAGGTTGGTAATTACGATTCAACAATTCAATGTTCTATTATTTGGTTTTGAAATATTTGCATAATAAATCCATTATCATTTAAATAAAACTCAAATTTCAAATAACTAAATATTTCCTTCAATTTATTATGCTTGAAATATTTGTTTAATTCATCTTGAACAAAAATCCAGTTATAAAAATCATACCTTTTAAAATTTCAAATTTAATAAATTTTACATCAACTTATTGAGTTTAATTCTTAAATAAGCTCGATTTCAAATAAATTTCCAATTTACCTTCCAACCTTAATTTATTTAGATCGTTATAACCTCTATATTAAAGTATGATTCAAATGCTTAACCATATTTTATTTTAAATAAAATCAAACTCCATTATTAAACTTATTATTATTAAACAAATTTTTATATAGCTTAAATACATGAATTTAACTATATATAAAATATTTTTATATAATATAAAAAAATCAATATTTATTAAACCGTATAATTCTATCCAAAACCATAGAAATCATTTTTAAAATATTTATATATATATATATAGGCCGACGGTGTCTGTATATAATTTTCTATCCTATGGACAAGTGATATGGATATTTATCATTTCAATCCGTAATTTAAAATTAAAATACAGTTATACATATCATTTCAAACCGCAGTGCCGAATGAAATAAAATGCCTAACAACTTGCAGTTTATAACAATATAAAATACAACATCCATTCATTAAATAACAATCATCAACCATTTATTACAATCATTATCCAATTCAATCAATATATAATCAGAAAATAAATAACAGGCATTTACCGGCAGTTTATATTCAATAATAAATTAAATAACAATTTAATTCAATGAATTCAATTTAATTGGGATGATGATTTAAAATATGCCAAACAGTCTTAAATAAATTTCTAATCACATCATAAATCAATTTAACAAACACAAGAAATTTTAGAAGTTGTGAGTGGGTTAAAACACTCACCTTTCGAATTTAAATTAATTTTAGATCCAATTTAAACTCAAAATTTAAACAGTCTCAGAATTCGTCTAAACTGGTGTCAAAATGTCCAGAATTTCAATACGATCCTAGGCGAGAAAACTGCGTGTGAAATGGACCTCGAATGTGGAAGTTATGCAGTTTAGAACATTTGAATCCTAAATAATTTAAATTAAATAACATAACTTGTACCACCACTCCTTAACTGCCACGTCAATCTTCGTTCTCACGATTCACGAAGCCAGAATGCTACTTGACTAGCCCTAATACAGCTGTCGCTTCGTTCGTCAAGGCTACCCACGTCGCTGCCGCAACCGGCACTGCCTCCAGTTGACTCGCACGAGCTCCGACCCCCTAGACCTTCGCGCCATCGATCGCGACTCCATCGGCCACGTCAGGAGCCAGCAGCCGCCACCAATAACTTGCCCTAATCAAATTATTTTGCTCGATCCGACCGTTGAATCGACGAACCTATTACACAAATGAGTTGCGCGCGACGATCTCCACAGTCCCATAGCCTTCAAACGACGATCGATCGTAGTTGATCAACGATGAACGGACGGCCGAGAATAAATTCGTGATTTCAGGACAACAGGTGATTCGAAACCAAAAACGAATTGCATTTCTGAGATGCCTCCATCGAGAGCTTCAAATCCACATAAAATTTGATATATTTTGTGCAGTTTGAAATTTTGATTTGATCTTGAATTGCAATTGGATCTAGAATTTGATTGTCTGCCATTGAGGAGGAGAGACGGCTGAATTGTACATACAAAAGTGAGGAATGAGAAGTAGGCTAGGGGTTATAACGATATATTTATAGGCAGATCAGAAAATAGAATCGATTGGATCGAATTCGTTTGAAAGATGAACGCTTCATGGCCGAAAAAGCCCGTTTCGACTTCAGAACGAAAATGGGTCAACCCATATATCAAAATAGATGTTTTAAAATATTAAAAAATCAATGGAACAAGTTTCAATTCCAAATTCCATCATATGAAGAAGTTATGCTAAAATCAAGTTATTTCAAATTGATTTCAATTTAATTGATATCTGGGCGTTTCAAGCCCGTACGATCAAACACAAATCCAATCGCTACAAAACTTGAAATCCTATAATAATTCACCGTTCGGATCCGGTGAAACTGGTTTCGTTGAAATCCGAGTCAGTGGCCAAAATTGCTATTTTCCAGTTAATTAATTAAATAAATATTAAATAAATCAAATCAAATCTTAAATTCCAATTCCAAAATTTACAAATTTTATCATTTTTTATTTCCTACACCATTACAACCCTTTAAACAATTCAGATATCAATTTAAGGTTAAATAAATTTACCCATTACCGTATTTAGTTTCAATTTTAATAAATTTATTAATTATTAATTGAAATCTCAATAAATCCATTTATTTGATTTAAAATCTTGTTATTCAATAAATTGACATCTTATAGGTATAATTAACATTGATTTATATTACATTTCATTAATGTATGTTTCATTTCATATTCATTCCCATTAACGTAATATTTTATTTCATTTAATTTCAATAATCCATTTATTACAGCTCAAAATCCAATAGATTAATCAAACATGAATTTCAATTGTTTTCATTCAATCAATTGCCATATTATGGATAGAGTTTACATTGGTTACTTCTTGTTGAATTAATGACAAATCAAATCTACCCTAACTGCACAAATTAAGTCAATTAACTGCAACTGATTTCACATTAAATTTTAAATTCCATTTATTTGCAATTAATTCTATTATTAAATTTAAATTCCAATAAATTAATAAATCTTGAATTTCCATTCTTTTTATTCAACCAATTGTCATATTATGAATAAAGTAAATGTTATTTCCCATTATTAACTAAATTCACATTAACAAAATATTAAATTTAGATTTATTGCAATTTTTACCACATTTAAATTATCAGGCTAAAGAAATAGGTAACATAAAATATTTATTATCATTTGCTTTCAATCACACTTATGAGTTATAATTCCTAAACAATTGTTACAATTGTTTACATCACACAAATTTCATTCAATCTAATTAACATACTATTTAATTTATATTTATTGAAATTTATTTCCAATTTACTAAATACAATCAATTATAACCTTACCATTGTTTCAATTAAATTGGAATTGCACTAAATTAGTTATTTATCAACTGGCATTAACATTACTACCTTAATTTGCATTCAGTTACTATTAATCAATATATTATTATATTGGTTAATTAAATGCTTACTTTTATTTACTTATTTTAAATTTTATACCCAAGTGCAACAATTTACACTATTCCATTATTGTGATTTCACTCCAGTTGTCAATAAATAAATTTTTGATTACCAATGCTACATTTCATTTCTAACGTTCGCTTCATTACAAGTTATAAAGTTTTTTTTTATTCTTTCTAAATTTAGTTACAAAATCTTATTAAATTATCCAATTTAATTATCAAATTTAACGGGTCATTATACTCTCCCCCACTCAAAACTTTTTGTCCCCGAAAAGGAAAAAGAAGGGAAAAGAAAGAATTAATTAAACAATACATTTTATTCAAAAATATTAATTATAAAAAAAATTACAAAATTAATTATTTTAAATAAAATATACAAATTTACAGCCGTAAAATCGTTTTATACTCAATTTACTAAAGTTTGGAAAACATTTTTCAAAAAAATTCTAAGTCCAAAATTTTTGGAAAATTTCGGCAAAGTCTCCTTTGTACGGAGAGGCTCAGGAGAAAATATAATATCAAATATGGTAATATACAACATATATTTTCCAAAATAATATATATCCCAACCCGGGAAAAATAATATAATAACGCTATAAACCGTAATCCGAGAACGTACCTATTAGCCGGGCAATTTACGCTTCTATTATGAAACCAAAAGCAGTAACAATTGCTTCCATAACCTGCATTTCACTTATATAATCCAAAAGGAGTTAATAATTATATAGAATGAAATGTTTAAAGTTGTTTCAACCATAAACAAACAAATCAGTATAAACGACAATCATTCGCAACCAACAGCATACACATCATATACAAATCGACCATTCAATCAAAATAAAACAATTGGTTGGTTCGGGTTAAGACACTTTAAATCACATAGAATGACAAATAACTATAAAGTATTCCATTTACCTAACAGTCTTAGATAAAACTCGATAGATTATTCATACATCTAAGCAAATTTTAAAGTGCCCTTGCCCAAACAACCATAAACCAAACAAACAACAGTTTCAAATAGTAGATCAAATTCATACTTATTAATTTCATTTCATATATTTGTTGTTTGATTTCCCTTTCATTCATATAATGATTTATCTTTTTAATTTACTTTTATTTTCTTATAGTTTTCATTTATTTACCGTTATTCGTATCATGTAAATTTCTTTTTATTGTATTACCTTCATTTATTCACCACTTAATTTCATTGATTCATTTATTTATAATACTTACCTATCAATTATACTTAAGTTTATACCAACTACAATATCAAATTCTTATTTATTAAAGAATTTCATTGAGTACTTTCATTATTTCAAATTTTTACTTGTATAACATTCTATTACAATTTCTTATTAAACATCGTAACTTTTATTATTGGGTAAGTTATATATATATATATATATATATATATATATATGCTTTTAAGAATGCAATTGAAAATCATACAAGTTTACCCCATTTCTTTTAATTAATTTACTGTTTAATAATCATATATTTTTTATAGATTACAATTTCAAATTCCTAGAAATTTCATTTATAACCTAGCATTTAATCTCTTATTTTAAATTAAAGGTTCCGACTATTAATTAGTTACAACCCATTTCACCACAATAATTAAAACTATTGATTATCAGAAACTCAAGAACTAAATACCGGGTTTAATTTTAAATTATTTTAAAATAATAGATAAATATATACTTACAACTTATATATCCAATTATATTTCAAACAATTAAAATTTTATATTTGGTCATCACACTAAATCTGTGTTAAAATTACTACAGTGCCCTTTCCACTTTGAAACTCGAAAATAAACGTCGATGATGCGTGCACTCATCACCGAAATTATTTTCCAGTGACATAGAGCGAAGTATAGACTTATTTCTTTCCAAAATTTCCTTTAAAACATTTCTTTCAAATTATATTGAAATATTTATATCAGTAAATACTTATAAGCAATATTATTATATTCCAAAATCCTTTGAAAGCCATTTTACTTAAGTTCTGAAAATTTCCAATTTTCATTTATTTTACTTTCTTCAAATTTTTTCTCCTATCAACATTTATAAATTTCACTACCTAACAACTAATATAACCTCTATAAAAAATTTATTTTATATATAGAAAATATAATAGGCAAAATTATTTCATTTACCTATATTTCAAAACAAATATTGTGTTGGTCTGTCCTATTAAGTGTTTAGAAGTCCCTATTGATGTCATAGCGTCCTATGCACCAACCAAAATTTTTAAATACAAAACGGAACAATTAACACAATATTAAAACCTTTTTATAACACTAACAAATATGCTCTCTCAAATATATATATGCTCAACGACTCATCACAGGGTATTACTACCCTATTGATAAAGAGTCAGACCCCACAAAGCTAAGGTTTATCGCTAAACCAAAGCTCTGATACCATATGTAACATCCGTCCTTTTTGTACGCTTTAAATGGACGATAAACCACACACGTCAGACTTAAACCATACAGAAGGGCGGATTGTTATGGGGTAAATAAGGAAAAAACAGGGAAAGAAAAAAAAACAAAATAGAATCTTGCAGCGGAACGATAAAATATAATAATCAAATAAACAGTTCATGAAGCTGTTTTACAAAACATTTGATTATACTTATACAATACATATCAGAGTTACATATACCAGAGAACAATCAATAACAATGCAGCGGAACAATGTGATGCAGTGGAATATAATAAATAATAGTAATACAAATCTTCGTCTTCGTCCTTCAAAGATAAAGTCTTCGAATCCTAAAATGCTCAGACTGACCCGAGCGAATTGAAAAGACAAAACACTCAAGTCAGAACTAAAAGATCTTATGTAAGTTAAATCAAGGGTAAAATATGAGTGGAATGGCGTCAGAGATGTTTACGGAATTTAACATCTCCTATCCAGTGTCTAACGTGAGTGCAGTAACTTAAGAGATGCTCGGAATTCACATCTCCTAAGGATCTGTTAAACTATTTACTATGTATTAATACTTCGCTATTATAAAAACGTCTATAGTAAAATAAACTTACTTTTAAACAACATTAAGGCTTTACATTTTCCACCTTAACACGTAATAGTCCCAGTAGTCCATCCAGTATCATGGTTTCTCCTGATCGGGAAGCCACCAGAGGATACCACACGGGCTACGGGAGAAAACCAAACTCGTACAAGGCGCGCTAGGGTAGGTTACATGGCACACAAGGCAATGCGAGGGTAGATATACCAATTACGCATCCGGGCTGGTGGTAACGCATAGCAGCTACTACCGCCCACCTCGAGCCACACCTCCAAAATCAAAAATCAAAAGTGGCCACCGAATCAATCCAAAAGTCAGAGTATAATATCGAAGGGATGTGTCCAATAAGAGGGGCTACGTCCTTAGCCCGAGAATCGCTCATGTTTTAGCCACCTATGCCAACTCACGGGAGTCGGATCCACGTATATACCTTAATAGAACGTCGCCACCATCGAACGTCATTCTGAAATCTCCACCGCGTACACGATTGTTAAAGTGGTTTTCAGAGTTGGCAGAGAGTATGACAACTTTCGATCCCGGTCTCTTTAACAACCAAACGTTATTATAACACCGCAGTCATTTCAAAATAATTATACTTTTAAAACCAGTATTTAATATCCATTTCGAAACCCATATAAATACGATATCATTTCCGTTTTAAAACCCAAATCAATATAATATTATTTTTATAAACCTAAATCAATATAATATCATTTTTATTTCAAATATATCCTCCTTACCAAAATCATAGTACTTTTAAATTTATAATATTTCGAAACCAACGCTTGAAATATAACCTTTCAAAACATAATACTTCGAATTTCATAGCTTCTAAACCATAACTTCCAAAACTTAAATGGTTTGGATATTCAAACAGTATATAAAATAAAATAGTTTGAATTTAAAATTACTATATAAAGTAAAATAATTTCCTCGACTTCACCATTGTATTCATTTTAAATTGAATATCAATTCATAACTTTCAACTCACTTTCAGTTTCAATAAACCATTTCAATTTCAATATATTTCAAACTTTGAGTATTAAACAATTTCAAAGCTAAGGTTGGTGATTACGATTCAACAATTCAATGTTCTATTATTTAGTTTTGAAATATTTGCATAATAAATCCATTATCATTTAAATAAAACTCAAATTTCAAATAACTAAATATTTCCTTTAATTTATTATACTTGAAATATTCGTTTAATTATCTTGAACAAAAATCCAGTTATAAAAATCATACCTTTTAAAATTTTAAATTTAATAAATTTTACACCAACTTATTGAGTTTAATTCTTAAATAAGCTCAATTTCAAATAAATTTCCAATTTACCTCCCAACCTTAATTTATTTAAATCTTTATAACCTCTATATTAAAGTATGATTTAAATACTTAACCCTATTTTATTTTAAATAAAATCAAACTTCATTATTAAACTTATTATTATTAAACAAATTTATATATAGCTTAAATACATGAATTTAACTACATATAAAATATTTTTGTATAATTTCAAAAAAATCAATATTTATTAAACCGTATAATTCTATCCAAAACCACAGAAATCATTTTCAAAATATTTATATATATAGACTGACGATGTCTGTATATAATTTTCTATCATATGGTCAAGTAATACGGATATTTATCATTTCAATCCGTAATTTAAAATAAAAACACGGTTCTATATATCATTTCAAACCGCAATCCCGAATGAAATAAAATGCATAACAACTTGCAGTTTATAACAATATAAAATACAACATCCATCCATCAAATATCAATCATCAACCACTTATCACAATCATCATCCAATTCAATCAATATATAATCAGAAAATAAATAACAGGCATTTACTGGCAGTTTATATTCAATAGTAAATTAAATAAAAATTTAATTCAATGAATTCAATTTAACTGGGATGATGATTTAAAATATGCCAAACAGTTATAAATAAATTTCTAATCATATCATAAATCAATTTAATAAACACAATAAATTTTAGAAGTTGTGAGTGAGTTAAAACACTCACCTTTCGAATTTAAATTGAATTTAAATCCGATTTAAACTCAAAATTTGAACAGTCTTAGAATTCGTCCAAACCTGCGCCATAATGTCTGGAATTTCAATACGAGCCTAGGGGAGAAAACCATATGCGAAATGGACTTCGTATGTGAAAGTTATGCAGTTTAGAACATTTGAATCCTAAATAATTTAAATAAAATAACATAACTCGTACCACCACTCCTTAACTGCCACGTCAATCTTTGTTCTCACGATGCCAGAACATTGCTTGACTAACCCTAATACCGTCGCTGCTTCGTTCGTCAAGGCTACTCACGTCGCCGCCGCAACCGGCACTGCCTCTAGGTGACTCACACGAGCTCCGACCCCCTAGACCTTCGCACCATCGATCGCGACTCCATTGGCCACGTCAGGAGCCAATAGTCGCCACCAATAACTTTCCCTAATCAAATTATTTTGCTCGATCCGACCGTTGAATCGACGAACCAATTACACCGATGAGTTGCGCGCGACGATCTCCACAGTCCCATACCTTCAAACGACGATCGGTCGTAGTTGATCAACGATGAACGGACGGTCGAGAATTAATTCGTGATTTCAAGACAACCGGTGATTCGAAACCAAAAACGAATTGCAGTTCTGAGATGTGTTCGTCAAGAGCTTCGAATCCATATAAAATTTGATATATTTTGTGGAGTTTGAAATTTTGATTAGATTTTGAATTGCAATTGGATCTAGAATTTGATTGTCTTCCATTCAGGAGGAGAGACAACTGAATTGTACGTACAGAAATGAGGAATAAGAAGTAGGCTAGGGTTTATAATGACATATTTATAGCTGGATCATAAAATAGAATCGATTGGATCGAATTCGTTTGAAAGTTGAACGCTTCACGGCCCAAAAAGCCCGTATCGACTCCAGAACGAAAATGGGTCCACCCATGTATCAAAATAGATGTTTTAAAATATTAAAAAATCAATGGAACATGTTTCAAGTCCAAATTTCATTGTATGAAGAAGTAGTTATTTCAAATTGATTTCAGTTGATTTCAATTTAATTGATATCTAGGCGTTTCAAGCCCGTACGATCAAAGGACAAATCCGATCGCTACGAAACTTGAAATCCTACAATAATTCACCGTTATGGATTGGATAAAACTGGTTTCGTCGAAATCCGAGTCAGTGGCCAAAATTGCTATTTTCTAGTTAATTAATTAAATAAATAAAATCAAATCTTAAATTCCAATTCCAAAATTTACAAATTTTATCATTTTTGATTTCCTACACCATTACAACCCTTTAAACAATTCAAATATCAATTTAAAGTTAAATGAATTTACCCATTACCGTATTTAGTTTCAATTTTAATAAATTTATTAATTATCAATTGAAATCTCAATAAATCCATTTATTTGATTTAAAATCCTACTATTCAATAAATTGACATCTTATGGGTATAATTAACATTGATTTATATTACATTTCATTAATGTATGTTTCATTTCATATTAATTCCCATTAACGTAATATTTCATTTCATTTCAATAATCCATTTATTACAGCTCAAAATCCAATAAATTAATCAAACATGATTTTTAATTGTTTTCATTCAATCAATTGCCATATTATTGATAGAGTTTACATTGATTACTTCTTGTTGAATTAACAGTCTTCAATGACAAATCATATCTACCCTAACTGCACAAATTAAGTCAATTAACTGCAATTGATTTTACATTAAATTTTAAATTCCATTTATTTGCAATTAATTCAATTATTAAATTTAAATTCCAATAAATTAATAAATCTTGAATTTTCATTCCTTTTATTCAACCAATTGTCATATTATGTATAAAGTAAATGTCATTTCCCATTATAAACTAAATTCACATTAACAAAATATTAAATTTAGATTTATTGCAGTTTTTACCACATTTAAATTAACAGGCTAAATAAATAGGTAACATAAAATATTTGTTACCATCTGCTTTCAATCACACTTACGATTTATAATTCCCAAACAATTGTTACAACAGTTTACATCACACAAATTTCATTCAATCATCATTAATATACTATTTAATTAATATTTATTGAAAATTATTTCCAATTTACTAAATACAATTAATTATAACCTTACCATTGTTTCAATTAAATTGGGATTGTACTAAATTAGTTATTTATCAACTGGCATTAACATTACTACCTTAATTTGCATTTAGTTACTATTAAGCAATATATTATTACATTGGTTAATTAAGAGCTTACTTTTATTTACTTATTTTAAATTTTATACCCAAATGCAACAATTTACACTATTTCATTATTGGGATTTCACTCCAATTGTCAATAAATAAATTTTTAATTATCAATGCTACATTTCATTTCTAACATTCGCTTCATTACAAGTTATAAAGTTTTTTTTATTCTTTCTAAATTTAGTCACAAAATCTTATTAAATTACCCAATTTAATTATCGAATTTTATGGGTCGTTACAAATTTGAAGAGAAATTCGATTTTAGAGATTTTGAGAGAGATAATTTTTAATTTGGAAATGAATTGAAGTGTTGAAATAGTGGTTGATCGATCGGGTTTAGGGTTTGAAAAAACTATCGTTTCCCATTCCAGACGTCTGACAAAGTAGATCAGACGTCTGGAGATGTCTAAATTAGAAACAGAAAGTAAAGTCAGACGTTTGGAATCAAAACTTAGATGTCTGGAAAATTTTAATGTGAGACAGAGAGTGATTTCAGACGTCTGGACTTGAGTTCGGACGCTTGGGAACATATAATTTGTTCCAGATTCTTAGTTCAGACGTCTGGAATCTATTTCAGACATCTGAAAACTCTAGAAAGTTTGTTTTTATAGCAATCCAAATATAAAAATAGGTAGTTTGTTCATGGTGCAAATTCTCGTCTAAATTTTTAAAGGTTTTTAACAAACTAATAAACTTGTGGATATAAGAAATTTTTCTTAGTTTAAAAGTTCATTAAGTGAACAAATGCCTAAGTCTCGTCGTAATTTTACAAAAGTTTGTTCGTTTAATGGGTTTGTAAAGATATCGACTATTTGATTTTCAATTTTAACATATTCTAGAGTTATAGTTCCTTTTTCGACATTATCTCTTAAGAAATAATGTCTTATATCTATATGTTTAGCTCTAAAATGATTTATCGGATTTTTAGATAGATTGATTGCGCTAGTGTTATCACAATAAATCAGGGATGTTTCAATTATTTTTCCAAAATTTTTTAAGGTTTGTTGCTTGTAAACTACTTGTGCACATGCTAATGCCGCTGAAATATATTTTGATTCACAAGTGGATAGAGAAACACAATTTTGTTTTATATTCATATTCAAAATATAAATATTTTTATTTCGAAATCCTTCAAATAATAAATTTTTATTACCATCAAATATATTGCATCGATTTTTCTCGAAATTTATTTGAAAATGTTTATCACATAATTGACTAATGCTAAGTAAATTATGTTTTAAACTTTCTACTAATAAAACATTATAAATAGTAGGAGAGTTAGAAATACCGATGTTTATGACTTCTCCAATTCCGATGACATACCTTTTTGAGTTATCTCCAAAGGTTATAGTGCCTCCATCGATATATTCTATATTTGAGAGCATCTTGGCATTCCCGGTCATGCGTTTTGAGCGCCACTATCGAGTATCCATTTCTCCTTCCTTTTATTTTTGGGTACCTACAAAAATTATTCATTTGGTACCCACTTCTTTTATTATGGTCCTAAATATTAGGAGGGGAGGGTAGCCATACCCAAGTGGGTTTGGGTCCTTTAAAAACATAATTATTATTAAATATTACACTTGATAAAAAACTATCAATATGTTTTTGTCTAATTTACTTATTATAAGACATTGGTATCTAAATTTTTATATTTTTATACTTTACATCTTTACTTAACTTTGGTGTCTTTTTGAAACTTTGATACAATATACTTTGCTTTATAGTATTATCTTTTTTTCTTTTGTGAATTCTTTTCAAATCCTAATCCATTTCGATTACCAGAAGGTTTCGAAATTTTAATTAAATTATCAAGATCTTGTTTTTTTGTTAAACTTTGAAACATTGTTAGTATTTTTTTTCCTAGTTTATCCTTTAATTCACAAATTTCAGTTTTTGAAATTTCTATACTACTTTTTAGTTCAATATTTTCCTTAATCAAATTATTATTCTCAAATTTTAACCTATCTATTTCACTAAGTTGTGTATCATATTCGATAGACTTTTTACACTTTCTTGTGAAATCTCCAATTCTTATTCTAAAATAACGTTTTCATCCTTTAATAATCTAATTTCTAGTGCTAATCGATTTATTTGGCTAGGTGTTCTTTATTCAAAATTTTGATTTGTCTAAACTTATCATCAAGTTCCATACTTAATTCTAATAGTTCGTTATAGCAAAATTCAAGACATACCTCATCAGTGTTAGCCATAAAACATACATTAGCTTATTCTCCATCGCTATCGCTATCACTAGCAGAAGATGATGATGAATCGGAATCGTCCCAAGTGACTTTAAAAGCTCTTTTCTTCTTAAATTTCTCAAATTTATTCTTTTTCTCATTGTTACGTTTAGGACAATCCTTCTTCATGTGTTCGTATTGATCACATTCATAGCACTAGATTTGAGATAGATTTGTTGTATTAGACTTTCCTTCTTTTTGGAATTTAGTCATCTTGCTAAATTTCTTTAATTTTTTGTAATTCTTGGTAATGAAAACTATCTCTTCTTCATCCAAATCCAAGTCATCATTCTTTGCTTGAAATGCTATGTTCTTCTTTTCAACATTTTGTTCTTTTCTTGCTTGTAAGTTAGCTTCATAGAACATTAAATTTCCTATCAGCTCTTCAACCTTGAGAGTAGAAAGATCATTAGCTTCTTCAATAGCTAATACCTTTCCCAATCCGATGTTAAAGAGTTAAGTATTCGAGAAACTAAATCAATATCAGTAAACATAACTCCTAATGCCATAAGATCATATTGAATAGTTTGAAATCTAGAATACATGTCAACAATAGTTTCATTTTGCTTCATTTTGAATGAGGATAATTGGTTTTGCAAAATTGAAATCTTAGTTTGTTTGACCTTTGTTGTACCTTCGTATGTAATTTGTAAGGTACGCTAAATGTCAAACGCAGTGGTACATAACATGATACGTGAAAATTCATTTTTATCTAGATAGCAAAATAAAACATTCATAGCTTTAGCATTGTTTGAGGCTAAGGTTTTTTGTGCATCGGTCCATGTGCTCATAACAGTGTCAAGTGCTTCATATTTATTTTGTGTAGCAGACTATATTTCTAGACCATTGGCTTCCATAAAAATACGCATACGGATTGACCAATATGCATAGTTGGAGCCACCAAATAATGGGGAAAGTGCGGTAGATTAACCTCCTTGAAAGATACTTGCGATATTAGTGATTCAAAAACTTGTTACAGTACTTTTGATCAAACCAAGCTCCGATACCAATTGAAAGTCTATAGTATGGTGGATCAATTATACAAATGACAAGTATTTGACTAACTTAAACTATAGTGTAACAATAGTAAAGTGTGTAAATAAGAATAATCACACTAGGGATTTTATACATGTTCGGACCTCCCGTCCTACGTCCAGTCCCGAAGCTCCTCTACGAAATTTCCTTTCACCAAATAACCCTCACTTCAACTGGAGGAACATGCTTACAATAGCAGAGTTTCTTTACCAAGAATGTGTTCTATATTACATGGATTTCAACTATATAGTACAATTGAACTTCCTATATCTCTTGAATGATTGAATACAATATTGTTCAAGAGAGTATGGAAGTGTATGATCTCAAATTTGCAGATTTGATAGCAATTGGATGATTAGAACAAGAGATGATCAAGATAGAGAGTCGAGTGAATTAGTTAAAGTCCTTTGATGCTTCTTTATTCTCGTTTATATAGTTATAGAAGGTTGCTTCTATTAGTACATCTCTTCTCTTTCAGTCTGGAGTCGTCACTGTTCACTGATGAAGAGTTGTGGAGGAGAGATGGAGCTGTGTCTCTTCGGAGATGACAGTTGTAATTTGAATTATCTGCCCCGAGCCCAGTTTCAAACGTCTGAATGGTGTTTTCTGACGTCTGAGAACCTATTATTATTTTTGTTCATCTTCTACGTTCAAACGTCTGAAGTTCTGCATTTAGAGGTCTGAACCTGTTAAGTGATGTTCTTCTGGGTTTATTCTTGAGTGTTTCTCTCTTCGGTTTTCGTGCAACTTTATAGATGAATCTCTTCAGTGCTTTAGTCATCGTCTTGTCACAGTAGTGGTTTTTCTTGATTTGAATTCGTATCTGTATAGTTGTATGATATATATATATATATATATATATATATATATATAATTTTCATTGTATAGTTGTCATCGTCGAAATCGTAAACTAAGAGTTCTAACAATTATAACTATCCGTAGTTGGGTTAGTACTTGCCATAACTCTAATACATCATTTTGAGAGTGATTGTATGTACTATATATATGTAAAAAATTCAAGTTGTTCAATGCGATGTGAGAATCTGTCTATCTTCTATCTTTATTTTCTTTTACCCCTGATCATCCGCCTCTTTGGCACCTGAATTTGCGACACGTGAATATCATAGATATATTATTGTCGATTTTCGAGGGTCGAAGAGGCGGATCGTCACAATCATCACAATCATTGCCCGACACCATTGTCCAACCCAAACAATAAATAATGGCAAAATTTTGGACATTGCATCTCAACGTCACATAACATCACCGAGTCCTTAACCGACATTCCAACATTGATGAATAGTAACAAAGAGAGAGAAATCAATGATAAAATAAAAATACTAAACAAAAAATGTGTTCACTTTAACCATTCAAAAAAAGATAAATTAAATAAGCATTATAGGAATATAATGTCATACTCATTTTTATAGCTTAAAACAATGATAGGTTAAACCAGCATTATAAGTTTAAATTAACAGGCTAAACAAATTATTGCAATTTTTACCACATTTAAATCAACAGACTAAATAAATAGGTAATATAAAATATTTGTTACCGTTTTCTTTCAATCACGCTTATGAGTTATAATTCCCAGACAATTGTTACAATTGTTTACATCACGCAAATTTCATTCAATCGTCATTAACATACTATTTAATTTATATTTATTGAATTTTTTTTCCAATTTACTAAATACAATCAATTATAACCTTACCATTGTTTCAATTAAATTGAGATTGCACTAAATTAGTTATTTATCAACTGGCATTAACATTACTACCTTAATTTGCATTCAGTTACTATTAATCAATATATTATTGCATTGGTTAATTAAATGCTTACTTTTATTTACTTATTTTAAATTTTATACCCAAGTGCAACAATTTACACTATTCCATTATTGGGATTTCACTCCAATTGTCAATAAATAAATTTTTAATTACCAATGCTACATTTCATTTCTAATATTCGCTCCATTACAAGTTATAAAGTTTTTTTTATTCTTTCTAAATTTAGTTACAAAATCTTATTAAATTACCCAATTTAATTATCGAATTTTACGGGTCGTTACAGATTTGAAGAGAAATTCAATTTTGCAGATTTTAAGAGAGATAATTTTTAATTTGGAAATGAATTGAAGTGGTGAAATAGTGGTTGATCGCTCAGGTATAGGGTTTGAAAAAACTATCGGTTCCCGTTCCAAACGTCTGAAAAAGTAGATCAGACGTCTGGAGATGTCTAAGTTAGAAACAGAAAGTAAAGTCAGACGTTTGGGATCAAAACTCAAATGTCTGGAAAGTTTTAATGTGAGACAGAGAGTGATTTCAAACGTCTGGACTTGAGTTCAGACGTCTAGGAACATATAATTTGTTCCAAATTCTTAGTTCAGACGTTTGGAATCTATTTCAGACGTCTGAAAATTCCAAAAAGTTAGTTTTTATAGCAATCCAAATATAAAAATAGGTAGTTTGTTCATAGTGCAAATTCCTGTCTAAATTTTTAAAGGTTTTTAACAAACTAATAAACTTGTGGATATAAGAAAATTTTCTTAGTTTAAAAGTTCATTAAGTGAACAAATGCCTAAGTCTCATCGTAAGTTTACAAAAGTTTGTTCGTTTAATGGTTTTGTAAAGATATCGGCTATTTGATTTTCAGTGTTAACATATTCTAGAGTTATAGTTCCCTTTTTGACATTATCTCTTAAGAAATGATGTCTTATATCTATATATTTAGCTCTAGAGTGATTTACCGGATTTTTAGATAGATTGATTGCGCTAGTATTATCACAATAAATTGGGGATTTTTCAATTATTTTTCCAAAATCTTTCAAGTTTTGTTGCATGTAAATTACTTGTGCACATGCTAATGCCGCTGAAATATATTTTGATTCACAAGTTGATAGAGAAACACAATTTTGTTTTATATTCATATTCAAAATATAAATATTTTTATTTCGAAATCCTTCAAATAATAAATTTTTATTACCATCAAATATATTGCATCGATTTTTCTCGAAATTTATTTGAAAACCTTTATCACATAATTGACTAATGCTAAGTAAATTATGTTTTAAATTTTCTACTAATAAAACATTAGAAATAATAGGAGAGTTAGAAATACCGATGTTTATAACTTCTCCAATTCCGATGACATATCCTTTTGAGTTGTCTCCAAAGGTTACGGTGCCTCCATCGATATATTTTATATTTGAGAGCATCTTGGCATTCTTGGTCATGTGTTTTGAGAAGCCAATATCGAGTATCCATTTCTCCTTACTTTTATTTTTGGGTACCTACAAAAATTATTCAATTGGTACCCACTTCTTTTATTAAGGTCCTAAATGTTAGGAGGGGAGGGTAGCCATACCCAAGTGGGTTTGAGTCCTTTAAAAACATAATTATTATTAAATACTACACTTGATAAAAAGCTATCAATATGTTTTTGTCTAATTAACTTATTATTAGACTTTGGTATCTAAATTTTTATATTTTACATCTTTACTTAACTTTGGTATCTTTTTGAAACTTTGATACAAGATACTTTGCTTTATAGTATTACCTTTTTTCTTTTGTGAATTCTTTTCAAATCCTAATCCATTTCGTTTATCAGAGGGTTTCAAAATTTTAGTTAAATTATCAAGATCTTGTTTTCCTTTGTTAAACTTTGAAACATTGTTAGTATTTTTTTCTAGTTTATCCTTTAATTCACAAATTTCAGTTTTTGAAATTTCTATACTTGTTTTTAGTTCAATATTTTCCTTAATCAAATTATTATTCTCAAGTTTTAACCTATCTATTTCACTAAGTTGTGATCATATTCGATAGACTTTTTACACTTTCTTGCGAAATCTCCAATTCTTCTTCTAAAATAACTTTTTCATCCTTTAATAATCCAATTTCTAGTTCTAGTCGATTTATTTTGGCTAGGTGCTCTTTATTTAAAATTTTGATTTGTCTAAACTTATCATCAAGTTCCATACTTAATTCTAATAGTTCATTATAGCTAAGTTCAGGACATACCTCATCAGTGTTAGCCATAAAACATACATTAGCTTGTTCTCCATCGCTATCACTAGCAGAAGATGATGATGAATCGGAATCGTCCCAAGTGACTTCAAAAGCTCTTTTCTTCTTAAATTTCTCAAATCTGTTCTTTTTCTTATTGTTGCGTTTAGGACAATCCTTCTTCATGTGTCCGTATTGATCATATTCATAACACTTGATTTGAGATAGATTTGTTGTATTGGACTTTCCTTCTTTTTGGAATTTGGTCATCTTGCTAAATTTCTTGAATATGTTGTAATTCTTGGCAATGAAAACTATCTCTTCTTCATCCAAATCCGAGTCATCAATCTTTGCATGAAATGCTATGTTCTTCTTTTCAACATTTTGTTCTTTTCTTGCCTGTAAGTTAGCTTCATAGGACATTGAATTTTCTATCAACTCTTCAACCTTGAGAGTAGAAAGATCATTAGCTTCTTCAATAGCTAATACCTTTTCCAATCTGATGTTAAAGAGTTGAGTATTCGAGAAACTAAATCAATATCAGTAAACATAACTCCCAATGCCATAAGATCATGTTGAATAGTTCGAAATCTAGAATACATGTCAACAATAGTTTCATTTTGCTTCATTTTGAATGAGGAGAATTGGTTTTGCAAAATTAAAATCTTAGTTTGTTTGACCTTTGTTGTACCTTCGTATGTAATTTGTAAGGTACGCTAAAAGTCAAACGCAATGGTACATAATATGATATGTGAAAATTCATTTTTATCTAGAGAGCAAAATAAAACATTCATAGCTTTAGCATTGTTTGAGGCTAAGGTTTTTTGTGCATCGGTCCATGTGCTCATAACAGTGTCAGGTGCTTCATATTTATTTTGTGTAGCAGACTATATTTCTAGACCATTGGCTTCCATAAAAATACACATACGGATTGACCAATATGCATAGTTGGAGCCACTAAATAATGGGGGAAGTGCGGTAGATTAACCTCCTTGAAAGATACTTGCCATATTAGTGATTCAAAAACTTGTTACAGTACTTTTGATCAAACCAAGCTCTGATACCAATTGAAATCTATAGTATGGTGGATCAATTATACAAATGACAAGTGTATGACTAATTTAAACTATAGGGTAACAATTGTAAAGTGTGTAAATAAGAATAATCATGCTATTGATTTTATACCCGTTCGGACTTTCCGTCCTACGTCTAGTCCCGAAGCTCCTCTATGGAATTTCCTTTCATCAAATAACCCTCACTTCAACCGGAGGAACATGTTTATAATAGCAAAGTTTCTTTTTCAAAAACGTGTTCTATATTACATGGATTTTGACTATATAGTACAATTGAATTTCCTATATCTCTTGAATGATTGAATACAATATTGTTCGAGAGAGTATGGAAGTGTATGATCTCAGATTTGCAGATTTGATAGCAAGTGGATGATTAGAACAAGAGATGATCAAGATAGAAAATCGAGTGAATTAGTTAAAGTGCTTTGATGCTTCTTTGTTGTCGTTTATATAGTTATAGAAGGTTGCTTCTAGTAGTACATCTCTTCCCTTTCAGTCAAGAGTCGTCACTGTTCACTGGTGAAGATTTATGGAGGAGAGATAGAGTTATGTCTCTTCGGAAATGACAGTTGTAATTTGAATTATCTGCTCCGAGCTCAGTTTCAGACGTCTGAATGGTGTTTTCAGACGTCTGAGAACCTATTATTATTTTTGTTCATCTTCTACGTTCAAACGTCTGAAGTTCTGCATTCAGACGTCTGAACCTGTTAAGTGATGTTCTCCTAGGTTTATTCTTGAGTGTATCTCTCTTCGATTTTCGTACAACTTTATAGATGAATATCTTCAGTGCTTTAGTTATCGTCTTGTCACAGTAGTGGTTTTTCTTGATTTGAATTCGTATCTGTATAGTTGTATGATATATATATATATATATATATATATATATATATATATGATTTTCATTATATAGTTTTCATCGTCGAAATCGTAAACTAATAGTTCTAACAATTATAACTGTTTGTAGTTGGGTCAGTACTTGCCATAATTCTAATACATCATTTTGAGAGTGATTGTATGTACTATATATATGTAAAAAAATTATGTTGTTCAATGCGATGTGAGAATCTGTCTATCTTTTATCTTTATTTTCTTTTACCCCCGATCATCCGCCTCTTTGGCACTTGAATTTGTGGTACGTGAATATCATAGATATATTATTGTCGATTTTCGAGGGTCGAAGAGGCTGATCGTCACAATCATCACAATCATTGCCCGACACCATTGTCCAACCCAAACAACAAATAATGACAAAATTTTGGACATTGCATCTCGACGTCACATAACATCACCGAGTCCTTAACCGACATTCCAACATTGATGAATAGTAACAAAGAGAGAGAAATCAATAATAAAATAAAAATACTAAACTAAAAATGTGTTCACTTTAACCGTTCAAAAAAAGATAAATTAAATAAGCATTATAGGAAAATAATGTCATATTCATTTTTATAGCTTAAAACTATGATAGGTTAAACCAGCATTATAAGTTTATAACGATATATTCGATTTTATAGTATAAATAGTACTAGTTATATTTAGTATTTTCAAACATCACTAAAAAAAAGTCCATCACCAATGCCTCTTACCCTAACATGATTGACAATGCAACTCCACTTGGTTTGTCGCACCAACCCATGTCATCTCCACCTCATTTCGAACCTAATTCGATCAACCCCATAAAAATCGAAAAAGCCTGACCTTACCGTTGCCGTCTTTGCAAATCCTTACACTGCCTCTGCCCCTCTTCGACACAGTTGCTATTTGTCTAATTTCATTGCATTTAGCGATAGGACTATCTATGAAGATATAACTAACGTTTCTCTTTCAGTCCGACAAAAATACTTATCCTTAGTTGTCATTCTATTTGTTCGTTAATTAACCATTGTTTCGAATTCTATTTCGTTGACTATACTAGTTTCTTGATTTTTCTACATGGTTGTTAATTTTGTATGAATGTTGGTTGTTTGGTTCGGTATGAAGTCGAAAAATGTCTGTTTCTCATTTAGAACATGAATTTGAAGAAAAAAACTGTGAAGTTGTATCCATTTGAAATGGTAGATGAATTCTATTGTCCATACATTATTCGACATGTTTGTGTCTAATTTTTATTCGTTATGTATTCATTTATAACTTTTATAGGATAAGACACAAACGGTGTTTGGTTCGATCCGACTGATCGTCACCCTATTTTGTGACTAGCCTAACACAATTTTTGCCTTTCTACGTCCAAATTCTGTGTATAGCATATCAAATTGTTTACAGGGGCTATTTATGAAAATAGTGTAGTGTATGTATGCTTGATTTTGTCCATTCTTGGTCCTCAAGACTGAATTCCCCGTTTAAAATGCCGATTTAAAAATACGTACCAGATCTTACATCCGGCCCATTAACCTGGTCAGAACCTCATCCTGCTGTTGCTGGCTGCTCAAACCAATTTTTGCTATGGCGACAACGATCAGTCTCCTGTTTTCTCCGCCTTTCTTAAACCCTAAATCTCGATCTCATCCTTTCCTCCGTTTCCCCAAACCCAATATTTCCAACCTCAAACAAATTCCTTTACTAAATCTTTCCTCAAAATTTAAAACGTTAAATTCGAGCCATTTCTCCCAAAGAACCCTACTATTAGGGTTTCAAGTTAATGCTACTAACAACGAAGAAGCGGAAAAGATTAAAATCGAAGAAGAAGAGGAAGGGCGGGGGGAGAGCACAATGCCAGAGAGGTTTCGCTATCTTACTAAAGAAGCTCCTGATCCTCCTGTTCGATGGCCTTGGGCAATTGGTGCGATTTTTTCATAATGTCTTTTTGCTTGAAAATCTCAGACTTTTACTTTTGAATTGACTTCAGCGATGAGGGAGAGAGATATTATATGGGGGATTGAGAATTGGTATATATGATCTAGTGAACTTTAATCACTTACGTTCTTATACAAACTGCGTGCTGTTAGAATCTTAATCTGTATAATACCTTTTCTTGCTTATAAAATTGGCTTTTATAGTTATAATCATGTTTGGGAACTGCTTTGTATTAACTCAGAAACCGATAGCATAGATTAGTTGCTTTCCATACACACTTAGTAGCTTAAAAGTGACTACAAAGAAGTTGTTTAAGTACCTATGTTTTATGTCCTAGTATTATACTAGAAATTTATGGTCATATATAATATTGTACTGCTATCGGCACTTAGCTTTGTGCTAGCGGTCAACATGGTCGGCGGCCAACCGCCTCGGGGGCCCTGCTGGCTTCGGCAGTTGTTCACCAACCGTAGTGTAAAGAATAAAAAATAAAAATTTTGCGCAGCGGCCTGTAGCAAGTAGCTGGGTGCTCATAGTAGCACTATATGATATGATATGTACAAGTTGGATTTAGACAAAGTTGACCTATTGGATCATCTTGCTTCACACAATTGTACTAGTCATTTGCAATAACATGTAATGCCTCCTTTTCATAATGTATAAGTTGCAATCCGTCGTTCATTGCATTATGTAGAGTTCACACATAAATTTTGTATTTTCTTTTAATGGTGCAATCAAATAAATTTTGCTGACCAAACTCTTGCGTTCTTTTCTTGTAATTTATAGCATTAGCGCTACTAGTGTATTGCTGGCGCACTGTATTATGGGAACTCTCAAACTGGAAGCAAGGAGCACTAGCAGTCTTAAGCTTCTTTGGTTACTTATCCAAGCTAGCCCTAGCATTTGTATTCCCTTTTCTTGGTGACCCGATCACTGGACTTATAAGAAGTATTGAATTTTGTCTCTATTCTATACACCACGTTTACTCAAACATCGTAGCTTTCGCTCCTGTACCAGAATTAACAAGAATCATTTTATTTACATCTACAATACTATCCATAGCAGAAGCTATAGTTCCTGAATCAGTCAGCAGTCAACCATATCTTCTTACTATTGCTGGAATAGTCTCATTTGGTGCTGTTAATGGCATCATTCTTGAGCCATTCTTTTATGTAATTCTATTTGGTATGGTCTGCTATTCTAGGTTTATTAAGAAAAGAGATGTTGTTTCTGCTACGTTACCATTTGCAGCAGCAGTAACGGCAATAGGAGAACCTTGGGTGAGAGCATTAACTATAGTTTCGTACTTAGCCCTTGCTATATTTCAACACTCTAAGTCATTAGATAAAGATTTCAATGATGAAGTATTGCAGATGGAGGCGGGTACTAAGAGATTTCCCCTGCCACTGTTGTTAGCTGCATTGTCTATTGGAATACATGTTGCTGCCAAATGGATTAGGAACCGACACTTAATGTGGATGATAGCATAGTTAGGATGGTGTTGTATATCTCACTTATTTTCCTGTAATGTATCATGATAAATTTTGTGAGGATATTTCAAAACTTCTAAGCTATGTGCTTGGTGAGAATGATGATTGTACTTGTATGTTGTGTAGTTGGAATGAGCAGTTCAAGTTTGTAGTCCAATTATGACTGGATGCACCGTTATCACTTTCTTAATCTTTTTAGTGAAAATAAATAAATGCTTATGAGTTGTGCTTCAACCGTATTTACAGTTCGGGAGTCTAGTTTATTTCTGCTGACACATTTGTGAGAAATTAGCAATGTCCTGATGTTTGAGCAGGATCCCATTTGAAGTTATATTTCAGGCATTGGGCATATTCAATTTCGTGGAGAAATGATCAAGGAGTCTGTTGAATACTGTTTGAATCTCAGTCCAGAAGCTATCATATTACAGTGCAATTTCCTTTTGTGAGACTGCTGCCCTGCTTTAGTTTAGTTTCTTCCATCTGGCTGCTATAAAAATATATATTTTGACATAATTGGTAGGTTTTTTCTAGGATCTTTACACGCAATTAGATTTTAGAAGAGATAAGAAGTGAAGCAAAAAATGATACATAAGTTACTTCAAATAAAACATCTATTAATTCACCAAAAGATTACAACAGAAAGTCTAAAAATTGGAAAGATATTTCAACTTCCAAATTCTAGAAAAATAGATTTTTTTTCTCATGCATCTATTGTACATATACATGTCTGTTTATAATAGTTTTGATAAAATGGCATCTTTAATCAGCTTTTGGTTACTTCCATCCTTTAAAGTAAATCTTTTCCATGCAGGTAATTCGTTGTCTTCTTTAATGTAATAAAAAATAAAACTAATATTCTTTAATCACTTTCCAAAATCCGCAAAATCTACTTTATATGGAAATATTTTATTATCAAAATCTAACAAGAACGCTTTTATTATATGCGCTACTTTTATGACTTCTTATTATGCATGATCTTTAATTGCTTTTACCATTTCCATGTCTTGGATGCTAAATTTGTGAATGTTTTTATGAGTATTTTAGCCATTGCCCTGTAATTTACTCTTGAATATTCAGTTGCCTTTTCTTGTTAGGTAGATGACAAAATTTTATCTTATTGATTCAGTTCAGATTTAAGTTGACCAAACAATGTATATATGTATGTTAATCCGCCTTTTAACAAGGCCATAAGCATGCGGATTTAATTAAATCGACTGCTCGTTTGTCGAGACTGAAATACGATAGGTTTAAGTCGACTGGATGGATGGATGATGCAGCACGTTTGGAAGATGGATATTGGATTGGATTTGGATCGGCTATAAGTTGGGTCTACGAAATATGGACCGGCATTTCTGGTTCGGTCGAGTTAAAGCCGATCAGCATGGGAGATATGGTTCGTCATAGGTGGATCGGTCTAGATGGTATGGATCGGCGTAGTGTTGTGGATCGGTCTGGATGATGTGGGTCGGCGTGGTGTTGTGGATCGGTCTGGATGATATGGATCGACGTGGTGTTGTGGATCGGTCTGGATGATTTGGATCGGCGTGGAAGCATGGCTCGGTCAAGGAGTGGAGAACATGCATGGTCCTGTCTTGGTGGCATGGTCCTGTCTTGGTGGCATGGTTCGGTGATGGAAGTGGTTCGGCTGAGGAGGATCGGTCGGGCAAAGGAAGTAAGTCATGCATCTTTCGGTCGTGGCAGCAAAGTTAAGGTGGGTCGGCCAGGTATGGTTCAGCATTGATGGGTGGCACATATGGTTCGGCCTTGATAGGTCGGCAATAAAATTGTGGGTCGGCATGTTTAGGGATAGAGTCGGCTTCATTTCTCTCTGAGTCCTGGACTAGTTTGCTTCGAGTCTTGGATAGGCCTGCTTCAGGTCATACTCATGGGATATCGGGTCGGCATACTGCAGACGTGGAGTCGGTCGTGGTATTTGGGGGTTCGGTTCGGCTATGGTCTTGGTGGACCCATATCACTCAGGAAGCCCAATAACTTGGGTTTTGTCTATAAATACAACATGTGGGGTTTCATAAAAGGGAATTTTATTTTGTTTCCCTTCGTCTTCTACACTAAGGTTGCTCTGCCATTATTATTCTAAAAACTCTGGATTGTAACTGTAATTTTAACATCGATAAAAAGGAAATTTTTGGAGTGGACGTAGGTTGGAGTTAGCTAAACCACTATAAATCTTCTATTATTGCTGCTTTCTTTCTAATTTTTACCGTTCTCCATATTTGTACTCTTTACATACATACTATCTGTGACTGTGATTTGGTGCTTTCATCTGGATTTAGGTGTTAGTGATCAATTTTGGCGCTAACATTTTGGTACTTTCGCCGAGAAAGCTAAGACTCAGGGATTCTAAAGCTTGGACTTTGAATTTATAGGCTTAGGAACTCGGATTCTTGAGAAGCTATGGCAAAGCAATCAACAAGGAGACAAAGAGCGGAAAGAAGTCGACATGAAGGAAGTCAGGAGGCTTCCTCAAGAGCTAATCAGGCCTCAGTTTTCATCATCAGAGATGAGATAGAAATGATGATGGATGCTATGCAGGAAGAGATATTGAAAAGGCAGGAGGAAATGATACAGAACCTACTCCAACAGGTCAGACAAGTTGGAGTGCAAAACCAAAGGAATGGAGTAGCAGGTGATGTTGAAAATGAGGATCACGAAGCTAGAGCAACAAGAATGGAGGCAGCTCGGAATCAGGACCAAGGGCATGAAGCGACCGGAGTACGGGTTAGAGTTGGACCATCAGGAACGGCCCTTGAACTAGGGGACATGCCCCCGAATCGTATAGGCTCCATTCTAGTAAGGATACCAGGCGATGTGGGCAATTTGACGTTAATAGGGAAGTGGATGCTCAACTAGAAGGTGGGTTCTAGGATTCCCTCGTGGATTCGGGGGGGCAGGTTGGAGACAACAGACAAGGATTATAACTCGGCGACAGTGATAGGTTGGCGGAGATGGTTAGGCGGGCCATAAAAGGGGGATTGGTAAATAGAGATTTAGAGGATGTGAATATGAATCTCTTCGCTCCTACGGTCAGACAAGCTAGAAACCAGCAGATTTTAAAACTTCCAACACCGGAGATGTATGATGGAAGAACGGACCTCACTGTTCACTTGGCGAAGTACATGAGGCATATGGAAGTGTTGGGGGCATCGGAGGAGGTCATGGCACAATACTTCCCTTTGTATTTGACGGAAATTGCAGCATTATATTTTAGACAGCTGGAAAGTGACTATATCGGCACATGGACGAAGTTGATTGAAAGGTTTATGAGACAGTTTCGGGTCTATATAGTGAGACCTAAGAACATGATGACTTTAACATTAATGAAACAATGGAAAAGAAAGTCGCTGAGGGATTTCTTAACCAGATTCAATGCGGCGGTGGCTTTAGTAGATCGGCCCGATCCATCGATGGTTTTGATGGCAGTAGTTTCAGGAATTGCAGATAATTCGGATTTCAAGATATCATTGAAACGAGACCCACCGAGGGATCTCGGGGAGTTCTACCATGAGGCGGAAAGGTTCCTGAGGCAGAAAGATGCGCAGGCTGAAAGAGAAGGGAGAGAGGCTGAAGCTTATGCAGTAAGGGGAGGAGGTCCGCCTAGGGAGGATCCAAATAAAGATGATAAAGGAAAAAGGAAAATGAATGACAACGGTAGCACTTCGAAAAGGCCTCGGAGGAGTCAAAGTTTTCTTCTTACACAGATTTACATGTGAGTCTAGAAAGGATTTACTTGGATACTCGATAGCGCCTCCAATATCGAAGGCCGGCAAGGAAGGAACCTTCTGAATACGAGCGGACATCAGGAAGGCATTGCCTATTCCATGAGCTGGATGGACACAACACAAACGACTGAAGGCATTTGAAAGATATCATTGAGGAGCATGTAAGGAATGGTCATCTACGGCAGTATGTAAGGATTCGAGTTGTGGTAGTGGAACAGGGGCGGTCACCGCCCACCTCGAACGAAGATGGCACTGGACCTAGGAAACATCAGCTTATTATCAACTGAACAGATTTATGGCTCTGAATAAGTAATAGAACTCGAAGTGATACGGCTAAGTTACATACGTACGGGATCGAGGACAATCCCTAGGCATGCTCAGAGACGATAATAAATCGTGTTGTTCGAATCTCTGAAATCTTGTTTTTCTTTTCGTTTTCTTGAAAACTTTGGTTTCCCCTTGAATGTACAGACCTTTTTTTTGCTTTCCCTGGCTGTAAAAACTTTCATATGATTGGATTTTCATTAATGCAATAAATAAAATAAGTCTCACCACGATCCCGACCGAAGAGATAGGGCAGTGATCACAGACTATGAGTCTCTTCGTCGGAGAGCGATGGAATGTACTCGAACACAATATAAAAGTCCTCGGACGGAGAGCCGAGCATGGAGAATATAAAAGTCCTCATCCGGAGAGTCGAGGCCGGAGAACATGCAAGCCATTAAATGGAGAGTCGAGGCTGGAACAGGATAACACAACCCGGCATGGTCTATGGATTCGAAGTTAAACCCGGTGAGGTCTTGAATTTGGCAAAGGGTCCGGAACGATCCCGAATTTGGGTATCGAACCAGAAAGGTCATAGATTTGGCTATTGGTTATAGATGTATTAAAACTCGATTGACGGATTCGGATGGCTATGGAATTGGCTCAGGGTTTGGTCGTTGGATTCAGAATCGGATATCGACTCAGAGCAGTCGTAGATTTGAATTAGAATACGGCAATGGCACTTGGATAAAATGGATTGGATTATGAATCAGAAGGTATGGCTATGGATAACATACGGACTTCGAATATTGGGTTTGAGGATATTCAAAACACACCCTCCAATAGCAAGGCATGTTTTGGGAGGCAAATGTTAACCCGCCTTTTGGCGAGGCCATAAGCAGGCGGATTTAACTAAATCGACTGCTCGTTTATCGACACTGAAATACGATAGGTTTGAGTCGACTGGATGGATGGATGATGCAGCGCGTTTGGAAGATGGATATTAGATTGGATAGAGCTAGATCGGCTATAACTTGGGTCTATGAAATATGGACCGACATTTCGGGTTCGGTCGAGTTAAAGCCGATCGGCATGGGAGATATTGTAACAACCCCCAATTTCGTACCATTCAAATCGACAATAATCCACACATGTCAGACTTGAATGATGCGAAATAACAGATTGTAAATAAATTTGGAGCAAATGAAATCAAATATACAGAATCACAAACACAGAACAAACAGAATAACTCGCAGCGGAATATAAAATAACATAGTAGTTCATGAAGCTACTATAACAGAGTCTCAAACCAAATACATAATATAGTCTGAAAAACAACAGAATAGAAATCCCAAATACATAGAAGTTCACTAATACATGAGATAAACTAATACAGCTGAAACAGAAGTAGATAAATATGTAGATAAGTAGAAACTCCAGTGAAAGACCAGCTCCAGGAAGAGAATCCAAAGCTGTGAATACTCAGGCTGACCCGAGCGTAAAGCAAAACACAAAACACTCGAGTCAGGACAATATATACTTATATAATGTAAACCAACTCAAGTAAACTGTAATAAAGATACAAGTAACTTAAAGGATGCCTGGGACCGCCCATCCTCTAAGGATCCGTTAAACTATTTACTATATAGTAATATTTCGCTATTATACTAATGTCTACAGTAAAATAAACATACTTTTAAATAGCGTTCCGAGCTACCCATATCACCCTTCACACATAATAGTCCCAGTAGTCCATCCAATATCATGCCATCTCCACTCCGGGTGACTGTCAGAGGATACCACACGGGCTACGGGAGAAAGACAAACTCGTAGTAAAGGCTCGGTATGGTAGGTGACACGGCACACAAGGCAATGCCAGGGTAGATATACCAATTACGCACACGGGCTGGTGGTAACGCAGCAGCCACATACGCCCACCTCGAACAACACTCCAAAATCAAGGGGTGCACCCAATCGATCACAACAGTAATAGAATGGTATCGAAGAAGTGTGTTCAGCCAGAGGTGCTACCTCCTTTGGCCCGAGATTGCTCCTGTTTTAGCCACCTTATGCTAACTCACGGGAGTTAGGTCCACGAAATGTACCTTAGGAACGTCGTCACCATCCTACTTCATTCTGGAATCTCCACCGCGCACACAGTTGTTAAAGTGGTTTTCGGTATCGACAGAGAGTATGTCCATATCCGATCCCGGTCTCTTTAACAACCAATCGTTATTATAACCCGTAGTTATAATTTCAAAAATGGTATTTATTTCTCAAAATCCAATATCATTTCAAATCCATTTCAAAATATCAACTTATCATTTCATTTGAAAAACATATTCATTTTTATTCAATTTAAAAATACCATTTCAATTCACATTTCAAAATAGTTCAATTCCAACAAATTACTTCATTTAAATCCTTTAAAAGTGAAGTTATTACATTTAATAATTAAATTATTAAACTTTCAAAATTTTCAACTTTCAAAGTTCATTCGTTCACTTAATTTTATCAAAACAGTGAAAATCCAACTTTCGCAGCATTTGGAAATTGCTACAGAAAGTTATATTCAAAACAGTTAAATTTAACAAAAGACAGTGTTTAAAATGCTGTAATAGTGTTACATTAGTTTCAAAGAAAAAAAAACTTAGTTTAATCCAACAATTATATTTTCTATAATTCACTTTTAACTTATAAAATCACATAATTTTCCTTTTATAACCATCATTTAATTTTCTTTAATTTCATGATTTCATAAAGTTAAATTTCCATTTAAAAATTCATATTTAACACTAATTCACTTATTAAATTGCAGTGTCCAATTTTAAATTCATTACATTTAAATTTCAACCTAACACTTAAGTTAAAATTCTCAAATATAACTTAGTTTATATTTTTATTTACTTAATTAAAATTTCACTTTTAAGTCAATTCCAAAAGTTCCAATTTTAGTTACAATTTAAAATTTAAACTTAAATATTCATTCATTTCACATTTCAACTTTATTAAAATCATTAATATGATATAAAATCACTTTAAATTCCTTTAAATTCAAATTATCATAAATTTATCATGCTTTCATATTCTATTTAATTTCAAATTATAATTAAATCAAATTTCCCACAATAGCTTACATTCAAAATTTTCTAACCTTTTCGTTAATTTATTTCACTTGTAATTATTCAGAAAATCAATAATATTTTACCAAAAATCATTTTTAATTAGGTTAAATCAAAATATTTTAATATTTACATTTCTAAAATAATTTTAAAATTTTAGAAAAATATATTAACTGCGGGTCTGTATATAATTTTCTACACTAGGAAAAGTGATACGGGTAATATATCATTTCAACCCGTAATTTACAAAGAAAATCCGGGTTTTATCATTTCAAACCCGTAGTCCCAAGCAAATGAAATAAATTTGAAAATCATTCAGGCCTATCATTTCAGCCCATAATGATTTTCCCTTATTCTAAAGTCCGTTCGGGTATGTATCATTTCAACCCATAGTGATTCTAATCTAAAGGGAACTTGCAGTGTGATAAACGGATAAAAATAACAGAACAGCATAATATAACAGTAACAAATGTCATAATAGGTGTTTAAGCATGGGTGAACATCATATAATAGTGACATAGCAAATAATAATATAGTGATGCAGTTTACATATTCACAAGTGATCAATTTACTATTCATATAAGTATAAAACTGTCTGGTGAGAATAACTCACTGTTTTGAGTTGATGACACAACGACGAATTGCACAAACGGGATCTACACAAGCACAAAAGCACGACACAGACACGAATGGAGGAGCCAAGGATTAATTCCCTTGAATACCAATCAAACAAAACAATATAACAATTATAAGGTTTCAGGCCAAAAATTCGATAAACTATGCTAGAAATAACTTCATAAAACAAAGCTGAAATGCTTTGCACTTGCTTCCGACATCCCATAGGCTCGGCCAGAGGTGGAGTACAGGTCTAAGGCAATGGTTTTGGGTCAGGTCTGGGTTGCTAAGGTCGGCCTAACATGGGTTTGTTGATGGCAAAAATTATGGAGATGGAACAACAACACAACAAGGCATAACTACTAACAACATCACAAGTTTCAAGCAAACAAAGCTCGGCCAAGGCTGCTGTGGTCACGGCCAGAGGAGTGGGGTCCACTGTGGTGACGTGGCAGAGGGTGCTGGAGGTGGTGGTGGTCATGTAGGTGGCGGCCATGGGTGGTGGAAGTGGTGGATGTGAAGGCTTGTGCTCGGCTAGGTCAAGATGTTGGAGTTTGGTGAACTTGGTGAAGGAACTACCACCTAGGGTGGTACGGATGGGGATGGTCAGTGAGGAGGAGGTGCTAGTGGCGTGCTCAGGTGGTGGTAGTGGCGGCAGGGGCTGGAGAGGGGCATGACCGATCCTATGATAAAGAAGATCAAGTGCAAATCAAAGGAAAAATCAACATAAGTGAACAAAAGGAGATAAAAGAAAAATAGAATTTTACCAACTTCTCAAACAAGTGATGGCCGAATTTTTTTTTAATGAGATGAGAAATGATGTACGTGAATGAATAATGGAGGTAGGCAGCTGAAATATGTGAGTTATTATGGCTAATTGATGGCAAAAGTTTAGGAAAATGAAGAGGTGGAAAAATCAAAAGCCATTGGAAATAGAAGGTCACAAACCCTTTCAGTTTACCTTTAATTATTTATAAAAGTTTATATATTCTGAAATAACAATATTATCAGATAAAATTTCGAAACTTTAACAAAATATAAAAATATATATACCAATTATTAATTATATAGAGAAAAATTAAGAAAAAATAGTTAAAACAGTGAACTAGACAAGAAAATTTGAAAGTAAATGAAATAAAAAAATAATCATATGAGCTTGTAAAGTATTTTTAAACATAAATAATAACATAAAACAAAATTTTATTCACAAAATAAATATTTAAAATTTAATTTAAATATAATTTTTAATGCAGAAAATAGCAAAAACTGGGAAAACAGCCCTTAAAAATAGGAAATCAATACAGTAAATTTTGGAAAAATTCTATTATTATTTTTAAAATATTTAGAGATGAAATTTCACAAATAAAACAAATTTAAAATAAAATAAAGAAATTTAAAATGAAGAAAATGGCAGAAAATTAGAAAACAACCTTTAAAAATAGAAAATAAATACAGTAAATTTTGGAAAAATTACATTATCATTTTAAAAATGTTTAGAAATGATATCACACAAATAAAACAAATTTAAATTAATTTCAAAATGAAATAAAGTCAAATTTAAATATATAGTCAAAATCTAGGGTTGTTACAGATATGGTTTCGGCATAGTTGGATCTGCGAGGTGTTGTGGATTGGTCTGGATGATGTGGGTCGGCGTGGTGTTGTGGATCGGTCTGGATGATGTGGATCGGCGTGGTGTTGTGGCTCGGTCTGGATGATGTGGGTCGGCGTGGTGGCATGGCTCGATTAAGGAGTGGCGAACATGCATGGTCCGGTCTTGGTGGCATGGTTCGGTGATGGAAGTGGTTCGGCTGAGGAGGATCGGTCGGGCAAAGGAAGGAAGACATGCATCGTTCGATCGTGGCAGCAGAGTTAAGATGGGTCGGCCAAGTATGGTTCGGCATTGGTGGGTGGCACATGTGGTTCGGCCTTGATAGGTCGGCAATGAAATTGTGGATCGACATGTTTAGGGATAGAGTCGGCTTCATTTCGCTCCGAGTCTTCGAGTAGTTTGCTTCGAGTCTTGGATAGGCCTGCTTTGGGTCATGCTCATGGGATATCGGGTCAGCATACTACAGACGTAGAGTCGGTCATGGTGTTTGAGGGTTCGGTTTGGCTATGGTCTTGGTGGACCCGGATCACTCAGGAAGCCTGATAACTCGGGTTTTGCCTATAAATACAACATGTGGGGCTTCAGAAAAGGGATCTTCATTCTGTTTGTCTTCGTCTTCTACACTAAGACTGCTCTGCTATTGTTATTCTAAAAACTCTGGATTGTAACTGTAATTGACTTTAATATCAATAAAAATGAAATTTCTGGAGTGGACGTAGGCCGGAGTTAGCCGAACCACTATAAATCTTCTGTTATTGCTGCTTTTTTTTTTTAATTTTTACTGTTCTCCATATTTATACTCTCTACATACATACTATTTGTGATATGTGACTGTGATTTGGTGCTTTAATCTGCATTTGGGTGTTAGTGACCAATTTTGACGCTAACAATGTATGTGTGTGCGCACATTCGCGCGTGTCCATTTACAGGCACACACATATATACATATTTTGTGTGTGGGCAAGGATCAGCTACATATCATTTTTTGTTACACCTCAAATCCCCTTCAGTTTTCAAATACATGTTTCTAAATAAATAATTATATGTTCTCACTTTTGTCCCTTCATTTAATTGTTGAATTCGAAACATGTGGTTGAAAATCTCATTTTTTCTACACCTCAAGTTTCCCTTTCAATTTTCGAACATATGTTCCTAATTAAATAATTGTACTTTCTCTTTCTTGTCGCTTCATTCTATTATTTAATTCGGAATATGTGATTGAAATCATAGTGGAATTTGAGGTGTAGCAAATTATTGCCCTATACATACATGCTAGGATCAATAACTCTTTTTATTTAGCACCGTTTGTAGCTCACTGATATCAGTCGTAGGTTTATATTAAACATTTGATTCATTTGACAGGAGAGAGAAATACCATATATTTAAATAAAAATTCATGATAGATATGGGGGCTACTAAGTAGTTGAATGGCACCGTTGTTTTGCACTTGTAACATTTTTGCTCAAGGAACTGTCTAAAGCAACTAGTAAAATGGAAGGTTGTTTTGTTTCTTTTAAAATTCTATTATTTTAAGTTCCAGTAATTATAGAAGGCTTAGTTTTCTTTCTGTTCTTGATATCAATATGACAATATTACCCTATAGCCTGACTTATGTTGCTAGTTGACACAGATGTCATAATGGATTTTTATAGGAGTAAGTCACATTACTGACATTCACATCTGAATATAATTTTCATACCCAACCAGCAAAAAGAAAGCCTAGACGTTAAGTAAATAGCTGTACTAGAATTTGTTCTTCATTTCTTCTTGAAAAGGCTTATAGATGATATATTCATCATACATTCAGAAGATAATAAATACCCATGCATCTTAACTACTTCCCTCTCTACACCCTTCCCTTCTATCCCTTCTCTCTCAAATCAAGATCACCAAAAATGGCAAAATCAATATGTCTGCTTCATCGCTGTATGTCACTGTTCTCCAAACCCCACCCCAAAAGAACTTCAAGAACAATGAAAATCTCAAAGCCAAAGCTAAGCTTCACCTTCTTCAAATCATCATGTCTTAAAAGAACACCAAGAATGCCCCAAAAGTTAAAGCCATGCCTGAACCCTCCCACATCCAAATCCCTAAAATCTTCATGCATCTGCCTTCTACCATCAAGAACAGCCCCACAAGTTCAAGAACCTCCCAAAGAATTCAAATGCCCGATTTCCAACACTGTAATGTACGACCCTGTCATATTTCCAGATGGTCAAACATTCGAAAGAGCATGCATTGAAGCATGCATAGAAATCAACTGCATCCCTTCTATAATCCTAAAACCACATGATGATCTTAAGCTTGAGATCCTTGCATGGTGCGACAATGTAGGGCGCCCCTACCCTAACCCTTTATCAGAGGAAGTCGCCCATGTACATGTCAAGAAATGCACTAACCTTCAACAATTGCTGCGTTCAGTCTTTTCAGATAGCGGCGTCTTTCTTGAATCTCAATCAAGTTTCAGTTTTGATCACAGAGACCTTAGCAAGATCGAAGATTGTTCAACTGGAGGCATTGTAGATGAAGAAGAATGCCTATTGAAAAAGCTTAGTGATGCAGAGATTTCAAAGAGGCAAGAAGCTTTGGCCATCCTGAATGATGTTGCAAGGCAAAGCAGAGATCGCAAGATTTCATTGTGCAGTCATAAAGTATTAAAAAACATAGTCCCAAAACTCCACTCCAGGCATCCACCGATTCAGATAATAAGGGCTACTGCTTTTCTTGTTACTTTGTCTTCTGAACCTGCAAATAGAGTCAAGCTAGCACAATCTGGTGCTGTAATTAGGTTAATATCAGTCTTGAAGAATCGAAGAGTATCAGCACGTGACCTTGCTGCGCGTGTTTTGTCAAACTTATCCCTGGAAGTAACCATTAGAGAGTTGATAGGATCGACCCCAGGTGCATTTTCAGCACTCTTAGATCATTTCAGTGAAGTCACTGGAAACTACAGAGGCCGAAAATATTCAGGTATTAAATTAAAAATAAATAAAATTATTACATAGTGATCTGAAATGTAAAACATACATTCAATTTCCATTCATATTTTGAATTCTATTATATGCGGTTTGAATCATGTTTTGAAAATCTTTTTTATGTATGAAATGTCATATGGATAACATGGAATCATGTTTCTAATATACAAATACATAAACGCATTTAATCCACTTTCGCCTTCAATTTTTAACTTTAAGAATTAAGATTTGGATCATGTTCTGAAGACCTTGTTCAGGTTCAAAATGTGAACTGATATCTATGTAGACAATCTTTCTCTAGCATACACGTATATGCCGGCATTGAAGCCAGCTTTGATTCATTTGAACTTGACTGTTTACTTAAAATTTGTATCCAAACCTTTTTCGGTCTTATTTCAAAATTTCTAACATTACAAGTATACATAGTCATTGATCTTCTTTTTTTTTCTTTTTTTTTTCTTTTTTTGGATTGAATCCTGCTTTGAAAACCTTGTTCAGGTGTGAAATGTAAACCGATATTTACATAGAACAATATTTCTTGCAAGTACGTACAGGTATAAAATCCAGTTTTGCTATAAAATTTGAACTTCACATTTTATGATTTGAATCAAAACCTTGTTCAGTTTTGATTTAAAATGCTAGCATTACAAGTATACATAGACTAGTTATTCAATTTAAGTTCAATTTAAAAATTTGAACTCTACTATATATGATTTGCATGCTGTTCTGAAAACCTTGTTCAGGTATAAAATGCCATCTGAATCATAACCTAAAACAATGTTTCTAGCATACAAATACTCATACGTTCAATTCAGTTTCGATTTGAATCTTGAACTTTACGTGTATGATTCGAATCATGTTTCCAAAACCTTGTTCAGTTACAAAAAGTAATCTGATTTTCTACATAGAACAGTATATCTAGCATACAAGTACACACAGAGACATTAAACCCAGTTTCAATTCAAATTTCAAATTTTACAAATTAAATTTCAGGTATGACGCTATACCGACTATGCCTCAACTGTCCAGACAACATAATAACATTATCGGAGACCGAAGATGCAGTACAAAAACTACTAATGGTAGCAATCAATAGATCAAGCTACGAGTCTATACGATTAGGAAGCTACGCCATTGTAGTGCTGGACAAAATAGCATGGATAAACTCGGTAAGCGAGAAGTTGATCAACAGTGGTGCAGTTGGGTATTTCGTTTGGTTGTTGAGCAGAGATGTGGAGTTGGGAGAGGAAGAGTTTTACTACTTGTCTGTGATGTTCATGATGTGCTATCATTTTAGAAGTTTGTTTAGAAAAGTTGCAATTGTGGCTGGAGCCGAAGAGGTTTTGATGAAGAAAAAGGAGGCGTGGGGTGAAGTTGGGATGGAAATGGCGAGGAGGATGCTTAGAGTTATTAGAGAAGATGATGTTGTGCAAAGAGATTTATGATTGGTTATAGATGATATTGTAGTTGAATTTAGTTTGATTTATCTGTTTGTGATTTTGAATTTGTTTATTCTTGCTAATTATTAATTTGATTTGTGTAGAGAGAAGATGTGTGTAGAGTGATTACTGATTGGTTAAATGATATTTTGTAGTTAAACTTGATTTAGTTTACCTATTTGTTGTTTTGAATTTCTTGGTTCTTTTTTCTGATGTTTTTGCCATTGAGCATGTATTTCCTTTCATTGGTTTGGTTTGTGTTAAAAATGGGAATTGATTTGCTTGTGTATGGCAAGAGGAGGAACAGCTGAGTATTCATTCATGTTGTATTTTTTGACAAATGCCACTTGTTGGTGTAAATAATGGTGAAATTTGAGGTTGTGGTGTATTGTAATTATTTTTTTTTCATTTTGTGAACTAGTGAATTGTAAAATTGCGTGGTTAATACTTAATATCATGGATTGTATATTGGATATTATGATATTCTACGCATTTGTTCTACGTCGCCATTCAATTATCTAAGCCTGGTTTAAAATATAACCTTTCATTTGTAATTTTTTACATCTGCACACACAAAGACACGCATTTCGCAAATACAAGATAAAACAGTTGGTGCAGATAGCGTGATATTTGGATGCAGATGAAAAAATAACCAGGACAACTTTCCGTTCTCCAGTCCTGTAGTATTGTATCTCCAGTCCTGTAGTATTGTATCGTGGCCGAAAGTAAAGAAAGTGCCCATTCTTTTAAAATCAATCGTTGCAACCAATATCTACTATGTCGACATATCCTAATGTAAAATTACAGTTACTTTATAAAAATCGCTTTAATTGTTTAGCTTATAAAACTAAAATAGAGCTTTTACAAAATAATTATGAAGAATATAATAAAGAGTTTTAAGAGAGAAAATTTAAGGAGTTGCTATGAAAGCTTTAACAATTAGAGATATGACTTGATAAACTTTAAAATTGGTGGATGTTGTCTTGTACTCTTTCGGTCTTTATTAATTGATTCTCTCGTGTTCTCGCATTGCCTTTGAATCTTCTTCGTTTTTCATGATCTCCTTGATCCCTTTGATTTCCTTGATTCCTTTTAATCCCTTTGATATGCTTGATTCCTCTTGATCCAGCCGATCCTGTATTTGAGTTCTTGTATTGTTCAGTCTATTGTTTTATAAAATTTTAATAAATATTAGTAGGGTAATGAGACGTTGAATTTTCTTTTGATAGGATATAATTAATAGATTTATTTATTGTATTATTCAGGCATGCTAATTATTGCCATAAGTTTTTAATCTTTTTTAAAAAAGGGGTTAAATGTGAGTTAAGATAATCTATATAGTACTAGTCTGGTTACGGGGCGTCGATTGTAATAACATAGAATTTTGTACACAAACATAAACATTTCCATTTATATCACTTAAGACATTTACTAAATAAGACATTTATAACAACCAAACTATGCATATACAAACGAACAAAACAAATATACACAAATTAGAATTAAACAAAGACAATTTCTAAATAGATGTTGATTTTTAAGATTTCTCTATGGGATCTTTAACCTATCCATTGTTAGGGCAAAAAACATGATCGGTTGAGATCATTTTCCACTCTTCAAGAAACTCTTTATCGATATCTATGTCTTTATCTGTTATTTCCCCATATCAAACATTTTCAGGAACATATGCCCATTTTTATTTAAGGACGTAAGCAATAAAGCAGCAAAGAGATACAAATTACCTTTCTCATTTGTGCATCATCTGCTTTTTGATTCATTTCCAAGTGTTTTTGTTTTTCTTAAAGGTTTTAGTGCTCTCTTGAAGTTTTGCAAAGTATTCTCTAAACTTTCACTCAAGTTTCGTTGAACATTTCCTTTCCTATATTCATTTTTGGAGTGCTTTTTCCAGAGCTGAAAGTTGTGATGACTCGCTTTTTTGAACAACTTAAGCTGACAATAAACCACACATGTCTAACTTAAGTCGTTCAAATTTGACAGATTATCAATTTGCGGTTTTAAAGTAGAATCAAACACAGAACAATACATAATCTCGTAGCGGAAATAAATAATGTAAATAATAGTTCATGGAGCTACTAAACAAAATACGTCAGAGTTAAGCCTTTAATTATACAATACTAGGAATACATAAGAGTCCACTAGAATAAGCCAAAATGAAAATAGATAACTAATACTGGATGGAGTGGAGTCTTCGACAAAGTCTTCGAATCTCAAAATAAGCACTGCTCATACACTGCAGTACTCAGGCTGACCCGAGCGTAATGAAAAACAAAACACTCGAGTTGAGACTAAACATTCTCATGTAAGTAAATCCAAACTCAAGTGAAAAAGTGCAAGTAATTCAAGAGAAGTTATGAGATTTTTCCGTCTCTTAAGGATCCATCAAACTATCTATATATAGTAGAATATGCTATATATGTAATGTCTATCAGCAATATAAAATATCAAAATAGCATTAAGGCTTTACATTAATCCCCCTTAACACATTTTTAAGCATTGTCATATAGTTTGCATATAAAACACCTGTAAACCGTCTGTGGATAGAGGTGCACTGTGATAGATAACACTAGATCAAAATCGTAATGGTCTCATATAGGGATAAAAGTATGACAAGGCACGTGAGACAATGCTCAAGGTAGAATGCTACTAGTTCAAGTCACAGGGTTGGTGGTAACGCATTGCCGCAACGATCGCCCACTGCGTCCAACACTCCATAATCGAAGGGTGATCACCAATAACAACCGAAGTATGGATATAAATACGAAGAAGTGTGTTCGGTAGGGGTAGCTAGCCCGCTTGGCCCTGTCAAGCCGTCTTGTTTTGGTCATTTCAAATTGGCACAAGTGCCAGAGTCTATCCATCATCATCCTCTTTCTTCAAATACAACAACATACACCAAATCTGACCACTTCATTCTGCACCATCACTCCACGTACACGGTTATTAAAGTGGTTCTGTATCGACAAAGAGTATGTCCATATCCGGTCCCGGCCTCTTTAATAACCAACATCATTTTCACACTGATTAATTATTTTATTAAATCAAAGTATCCATTATTTCCAAACAACATAATCCCATTAACTTAAATAAATTTGGATTTAAAAATCTAAAGATTCAATTTTTAAACAAATAATTCCCTTTTAAAAAATTATCCAAATTGAATAACTATTCAAGTTAACAAAGTTAGTTAAGCCTTTAAATACAAAGGTTTTATTATTATCTATTCAATTTAATTAAACTTCAGAGTTAAAATTAAGTACTTAACCTAACATTTTTAATTAAATTTTAATTTAAAACACTTCAACCCGGTCTTTATATATTTTAATTCAACAAACTCAATTAAAAAATCCCTTTTATTAATTAAATATTTATTCAAGAATTTAATTATATATGCAATATTAACAAATTCCATTAAATTTCAAATAATCAACCTAATGAGTTTAAATATCATTAATATTTAACATAATCACTTTTAATCAATTTCAAAATTAAAAGCAATTCATATGATATTTCACTTTAAAATCTGATTTAACTTGATAGATTTCGAAATTAAATATTAATCTCAATATAAAATCCAAATTATAAACTTATGTTAAAATTTCCACATTATTCCCTTGTCTCAAATTCAAAAATTAATTATCCAAAATAAATTTCATTTGACCAATTGGTGTTTGTTGTTTAAATTTTCTACCTAGACCAAGTGATTTAAATTTTGGGTATATATCATTTCAGCCCATATACTGGTTCAAATTCCAGAGTCCAGTTCAGTGCATACGACAATAACATAAAGGTGACAAGGTATCAATAAATCAATCAACATCCAACTTTCAAAATTTTCCATAATTAAAGGGTTCACATGCAATTTTGGATCCCGATCAATACATTAAACTATGTCAGTAAATCATATATTGCACCATCGACTATGCATGGTTTCCAATTTCAATATCGATCATAATTACCAACCAATTATTTATAAAATCACAGGGTACTTGCAATGTGAATTTCTAGTTGTGAATTTAAAGTCACCCACCTTCGCAGATTTGGAAAACGAGCACGAACACGGTGACATGGATTCGAATACGTGCACACGCACTAAAGCGGGAAGGTGACGGCTGCCTAGGCAGAATGTTGACGCATACGGAACTTCAGTGAAGTGGTGCTGGGTGGAAAGCGGGTTCGAGTTCGGTCGTAGGAAGGAGGGCTACTGTTTCGGCTTGGGTTCGGGGATAGGGATCGCTATCTGAGGTGTTCGGACGTAAGAAGGCTCGGTGGAGGACTAGACTACTGCGGGAGAAGGGTGGTTGTGGGTTGGTCAGGGTACGACTGGGCCAGTGGGTGGTGGATGGATGGTGGCTGGTGAGATGTTGCTCGGGTGGAGGAGGTTGAGTCGGCGAGTGGAAGAAGTGTGTTGGAGGTTAGTTGTTCGGCGAAGGTAGGTTGGTGGAGGGGATTGCAGCAGGGGCAGGTGGGAAGCAAGGTTGGTGAGGGCTGGAAGGAGGGGTTGGTGGAAGGGAGGGTGTAGGGGAGAAGCAGGTTGTCGGGCCATGGGGACAGAGCAGGTGGTGGGTTGGCTGAGGGTGGAGGGTAAGGAGGTGGAAGATGGAAAAGCAGGAGTTGGTGGCTGCAAAGGGAGAAGAAGAAAATGGAGGAGAGGGTTACGTGAGTTAGTTTAGGATATGTTGTAAATATATGCTTTGTTTTTATATTATTATTTTTCTTCCCCCAACAATTGCTCAAAACCTAGAAATGAGAATGAGCAGAGAGCAGCGCATATAAATAGAAGAGAGAAGTCCACAGAGGCTAATAAATGCAGCATTTAGTAAATGAGGCCGCGCACGCAAAGTATGTTGGCTGGAAACGACATTGGCTGCGAAAGGCATTTGAAAAGAATGCAGGTCGGCTGCGAAAAGAATGAAGCAATATGGTATCAGTGCACGGTCACGACCACTATTTCGACCATTCAGCGTTTTACGATGGAAGTCATAATATGAAAACAAATATATCGTGAAGATAAGCGCGACGAGAAGAATCCAACAATATATTAAAATCTATGTTACGACATTCGTAATAAAATTTCATCTGTCGTCGCTGTTGTCGCTTCGAATTTGAACGACAACGGCATTTTTTGATAAACGGGGTTACAAATTTCGGAATTAGATAGGAGCAAACTTTGACATTTTAATAAAAAAAAATTCTTGATCATTTCTATGTAAAAATGTTCATACTTCAGAGTTTGATAATTCGTACTGAAAAATGTGTTGACCGAGTTTCGAACGAATTTTGATGCAAAACAAATTTCATTGGCCTCATTTCAATGGACGCGTTTCAAATATCAAGTTTTCATTGCCAAATTTTTTTATTGTTAAAAATAAATTTTATTTCAAGGTCTTCGTTAAATTCTTATTTAAAATGTTGAAATATTCAGGTCGTTACAAAAGTGATGGTTTAGAAAAGAAGACGACTTGTTTTTCTAGTTCAAAATATTGTATTTAGTGTCAAAAATTGTTTAAAACTGTTCCTTCTAAATTTTAAATAACTACTTTCAATATTTTCAACATTGTATGTCGACATATCCTTTGGTATATGTCGACATATCCTTTGGTATATGTCGACATACGGTCATTTATAACTGATATGTCAATATATAATTTCGTGTATGTCGGTGCATGTATAGTTTTCTACCTTTCCAATTTTTCTTTTATTTTCTATTTTTGATTATATAATTATTATAAAAGAATTATTTCAATTTTATATATTTTCAAAGAATATAGCATGCATAATTTTCATATATTTTATACTTCAAATGATTGCATTAATGAGACAAAAATACATAAGAAAAGGAAAAGATACAAAATAACAATAAAAAGAAAATAAGATACAACGCTTGAAAAAGAAGTGGATGAAGATGAGGAGTGTCATTGGTTTGCTTATGAACTTTTCAAAGAAGTTATGCATCTTCCTTGAAAAGTCTGAAAACTTTTTGCTAAAGAATATTTTAAGATTCTTTTCATTTTCGAAAAGCTTTTCTTGGTTTAGCGTATGTTAAGTTGTTTGGTCTATTCTTTCTCTCAATGCTTCAAAAGAAGTAATTTCTTCCTCTTCTTCTTCGTCCTCTTCAATTTCTATGTGATCTTCTTTCACTTCTTCCATTCTTTCTCCATAATATTCCATACCCAATCTTTGTTATTTTTCGCAAGAGTTTCCTGTGGTTCAAATTTATATGGAATATGCACAAGAGAAAGATTATTTTTTTTATAAACTTTATTTTTCAACCGGTTTTGTTCAATATGTTGGTAGTTCAGACTACGATGAGTTTGATCCTTAAGATTGGCACTGGTTGTGATCACTAAATCATGTTTTTTTTTTTAAATTAACCGTGGGTTTTCCATTTAAATCAACTGCAAAATATGTATAAAAAATTTGTTAAATCCGCTCCATGATAAAGTGTATGTTCATATCTTGAAACTACAGTAGCCATAAAGTCAAAAAAAATAACTTGTGCCTAATTTATGTCTATTTTAGCAAAATTAGCAAATAAGGCTTTACCTACTCTTGAAGTAAGATTGTTATAATTCCCGATTCAGGGAGTTATACTTTGTTGCAAAATTTTGACTCATAAGCCTTACTTTTGGTCTAAGATTTTCCCTTTGCCTTCTACTACAAAATCATTTCCCAACAAGTCATGTAAAACTTCACGATTATCATAATTAATTTCTTCCTTAAGAAGATCATTATCATTATTGCAACCTAGAATTTATCCAAGTAATTCTATTATAAAACAATAATATTTCCTTTTACATTACTCCAAATTTGATTATCATTTCTTTACAAAATTTAACATTTAAATTTGCATAAAAATGTTCATATGATTAGGATAATAAAGAAAATTATTTTGAGAAGAATTAACTAAACCAAAAAAAGACATTTTCCATTGAAAGAGAAAGCAAATCATAAGATGAAAAATCATTCGATTTTGCAAAACAACCAGAAAATACATTTGCATACTCCTTGTAATCTATGAAAGATTTCATTGATTCTTCACCATTATATCTTAGTTTTTGAGGAGAATCTAGGAGTTTGAGAAGATGAAGGTTGATGCAAAGCCATTGTTTTGTAGAGAAAAGAAAATGAAAATTGTATTGGTTTTTGAAATTTTGAATTACAATAATGTATGAATGAATAAGATAAGAGTATCAAACATTTGTTGAACAGGAAAGCATCAGTAAATAAAGATGTTATTTTGAAACTTGAAATTGTGAGAAAACGCAGGATTTCAAAAGTTTGAATTATGAAAAGTTTACCATTTCAATCCTGTGTATGTCGATATATTCAGTAGGGTATGTCGACATATGTGCCAAAAGTTCTACAATTTGTTTATTTTTATTATTTTTTAACTTAATTAACCATTATCCATATTTTTAATGTGTTGTTGTTATAAATATTCTATTGATATAAACATTTCAATATTTATATATTTATTTATGAGGATAGATTTGTTTTTATTTCAAAAACTATTTATTTTTATTTTTATTCTTATTATTTTATTTAAATAATTATTTTAGTTTATTAACATATTCATAAATTTATTTTAGTAAATTTTAGTTATTTATATTTTAATAAATATGTTTTAGTTAACCATTATCTGTTATAAAGCACAAATCTACATTTTCTGTATCTGAACTTATGTTGTTTGAAGTGGTGTCGGAATCATCCTAAGTTATTGTGAATGATGCTTTCCTCTTTTTGATAGAATATGTGTTTAGAGAGTCTTTTGATTTAATTGGTATTGGACTATCCCTTTTAAGATGAGTCTTATAGCATTTAAACTATTTTAATAATCTTCTAAAGTTGTTGTTTTCCATCTTTCTGAATTCATTAAGCTTTATGCACTTTAGGAATCTCTTAAAGTTACTTGCCGTAAGTGTTATCTGTTCGTTATCATTGTTTGATCCTTGCTATTCGGTTGAGATGTTGAAAGCAAGCGACTTCCTTTCATTTGTCTGCTTTTCTTTCTTTCCAGCAATTGAACTTCATGTGACATTAAATCATTGTTGTAAAAGGCGAAAGCCTACACGAGGCATTTTTGAGTTCGTGAGACGAGGCATAAACCTTAAAACCTTAAGGCGTAAGCTCTTCGAGTAAAAGAAAAATGCAAAATATATAGTGAAATTTGATATAAATAACATTAATTATCAAATAACAAATAAGAAACATAAAGCATTAATAAAGCACTCAAAGCTAGGGATGAGCATAAACCACACCGCTATATGGAAACTGATAGAGATAGGGGTATGCCCTAGGGGCAACTATGTAATTTGTTACATATATCTAACTTGTCGAACAATCTTGTTCATAATAAAGGTGTTTCTTTCTCTTATATACTTGATATAATAATGTAATTATTTTAATTAATTAATTTAATTAAAAGTATATTTAATAGAAAATCCATAAATGGCATATTTTATGGTAGTAGCTACAAAGTGTTGTAACCGTGAGTAATTTATCACAATAAAACAAATATACCATCTTTAATGTTCCTAGTCAAGATGCATCGAGACTGGATATCGATGTATCCGTTGAGATTAGAGTATGTAACTCTCACCAAATGTTGGGCAGTGTATTACTTGTGACTGCTGGAAACACCTCGGGGTTATGTATTGATAGTTATTGGATAACTACGGAACGACTCACTCGATAGTTTTCTGTTGGTTAATATACCTAAGGTCAAACAGAAAATATCAATGTGACTAATTTTCACAGTTCTTTCGACTTGAGAATACTGTGGATCTTCAATATGAAATCTCCATTTTGATTATAGTTAAATCATGCATGGCGTTCCATCGAGTGACTATAGTTGGATCGAGTGGAAATATTGAAAGTGAAGCATTATTCAAGAGAGGATTCATCTCCTCGTTATATGGGGTTAGTATCACAGTCAACTGAAGTCAACTCAAAGTCAAAGTCTCCGACAGAGCATTTCGGTTAATGCTAATTATTATTATTGAACCAAGTACTTTGTGTGTGGACTATAAAGTTGAATGTCGATGATATTGGAATTTTGACCATTACCAAATTCCATAAATCCAAAGTGATATAGTTTTAATGAAGAGAATTGGTGTAAATAATTGTCGTTGTTAGGTACGGCTTATAATAAGTAAAATTGAATTTTACCAAAAGATGTGAAAGCGATGAATTCAGCCAAAATGTTACACCACCTACTAAGTAATGTGTGAACGTTAATATTTGAATTGTTCAATATTAATCGCTGATTGAATTTACACATTTGAGTGGCAGAGCCATAATGATGAATTCTCCAAAGAACTACGTTGTTTAATTAATTTATAAAAAAATTAAAAATTAATTAAATTAATTAGTATTTTAGAAATATTAATTAGTAGTTATTTTATTTGATGTTTGGGAGTTATTTGTAATTATTTGAATTCATTTATAGAGTTATGTTTGCGCGCATTGATATATGATATCATTGTAATTAAATAAAAGATAATTACATGCGTTAATTTATGGAATCTTATGTCATTTGATGGCTTGTAATTTTCAGCCATACCATGTAAATAAATAAGAGTGAAAAGAGAAAGTTAATTAAGAGAATTAATTAGAGAATTTTTAATTAAAGAACGGGAAAGATTTCTTTCTTTCAAATAAAATATATTCTCTAACTAATTCTGTATGTACAATTGGGTTTCTCATTTTTCATTCTTCTTTTGGTAACTTTTATGGTTCTCTCCTTCTCTAATGGCTGAAAATACGAAATCTTCCATGGCTTCAATTATTCCTAAAATCAAATACAAATAAAACCAATTATAAAAAGTGGTTTATTCCTCTTGATCCTTGCAATATCTGGAGGTTGTATTTTGAATCTAGGAGATTTGATTTATTATTCAAGATGCAAATCATTGGCTTTATTTTTGGTAATTCTAATTTCATTTATTTCTATACTCATCGTGTTGAAATGGTCCAGATTTATTCACATTATATATCTTCTATATCATCATGTTTAAAAAGTTTAAATTTATTCATATTATATCTCTTCTATCTTGTGTATTCATCTTATAATATACTAAGATCCCCTTTTGTTCATCTCATTTAATTATATGATCATTATGTAGATTTAATTTGAATCTCTCCTTATTTATATATCCATTGACTATATGTTTATTATGGTTGACTTCAAATCCTTTATCCATTTTATTGTGTGTCCCTTTTGTATAGTCAGATCTAATTCATCATACAACAAATTTCTATATGCCCATGCTGTTCGATATTTTTTTCTATCTTTGTTTTGGAATTGTACAAAAAAAGGAATGTTAAAATATTTTATTATGTTTTATTGTTGTATATAAATTTTTTTAACATCTTTGTACATAAACATTAATAAACTACATTTGTTGACTGTTTAATACAGTAAAATTAATTTCCAATGTTATATAGTTTATTTCCAAAATGATTTAATTTTACTTGTTTTAGTCATAAAAGTAAATTTTTTCTTCTGTTTTAGAATTCGAAAGTGGTCATTTATGTGTAGTTATAGACTTTTTTGCATACCTAACATTAAAAGATTGAATCATTTTGTTAGTATTAAATTTAAACATATATATTACTTAAATTGAAATCTTCATATATATAAACATCTGTGTTATTTTAAAATGAATACATGACTTCCAATTATTTATACATATAGACATACATGTGTTTATGTTATTTTAATCTAAATCAAACGGACCTTTTTGTGAAATTGTAGAATTTAATTTCAAGCTCTTCCTTAATTGAAACCTTTGTTACAATTGTTAATTCTTATTTTGACAAACTCATACATATAGGAAAACTTATTTTAACATATGTATATGCAAACTTATCAATTATTATACATGTATATTTTATTACGTAAAAAAAACTTGGACAACAAAGGTATATGCAAATTCTATTTGTATATGTCATTTAATATGTCATTCAATGTAATTAAAAAGGGAGAAAAACTTAAGGGTTTCTCTCTCTACATTTATAGCCTTACCTTTCCTCAATTTATTATACATGTCAAGAGGAGAAAACCAATTTCCTTCTCTAAAATTTCTCATGCTTAGTTACACAAATATCCACTTCTTATATGTTTATATTTCACAACATGAATGTATTTGATACATTCATTCCATTATACATAACTATGTACATAAGAGTATATTTGATATACTCTAACTTACATACACATTAAATTAAAGCAAAACTTTATTTATAAATTAAATAAAATATTGATTTTTTGAAAAGAAACTTAAAAAAGTTCTAAACGAATTTAGACTTCATAGGTCCATTAATGGTCCAAAATGGTAAAAAAAATTGAAATTCATCCATTTTTTCTGCTGCGGGTTGGTCCATTTCCTTCTGAAACCACCCGCACTGGACCACAAAAATGGTGCGGAAACCCGCACCATATCTTCAAACTAAAGCGAACATCCCAAACCGAACCGACCCGCATTGATATGGTTCGGTTGTGGTTTCGACGATTGAGCCAACCATATTAAACCGAACCAAACCGAATATTTACGCTAGTAATCTTATGATAAAAATATAAGCAATTCCTATCTTATTTTATATTCTAACGATATAAATTCTATTTTCAGCTTATATCAATAATAATCGTTGTCATAAAGGAAGAAGTTGTAGTTTTAGTATGATTTTTTTCATCTCATGTTTTGGATAAATGCTAACTATAATCTTATTTTTGTTCTTTTCTTAATGATTATGCATTGGTTAACATTGATGATCGGTTAATCTACTAAAAAGATCACACTTATAGCTAAATGTCAAATTGAAATACATACAATTAAGAACCAATCTTTCATTTCTATGTAACATTGTGTGTTTTAACCTTTAAGTATAAAAGCTTCACACAGTTGCCTTCGTAAATTCATTTTTGATGGAAGTAATTCTCTTATTTCATATTTATTTAATATGGGTTCATACTAAACCAGACCAAAACCGGACCGTATTACATCAAACCGAACCGAAATAGAACCGTTTCAATGGTTAATACAGTGATTTTTATTTTTGATTAACCGTTTGATGCGGTGTGGAAGCGGTTTGGGCTTCAAACCGCACCAAACCGAACCACGCCCGCCCCTACTCAACGCAATTCAAACTAAAACAATCATCCATAAGCTTTCATAATGCATCTTTGTATATATTTTTTACTGATGCATCTTTATATTTTTTTACTAAAAATATTAAGTTCGATTCCAGAATTGGAATCAATGTTGATTCCAGTATTGGAGTCGAATTCCATTTCTGTTAGTGGAATCGAATCGATTCTAGTATCGAGATCGACCTCAATCCTAGAATCTGGTTCGAATACTGGAATCAAATTCAAATCCAGTAATTAGAATCGAGTCGATTCGAATTAGGTTCTTAGAATCGATTGCATTTTTGGAAAAAATGAAATACATACCATTATTTAGCTCTTAAATGATGGAATGCATCAAATAACAATGAGTTGTAACAGGTAAGATCAATACAAAGTTATTTACTTTTTTAACCTAAAAGGCTTAAGTCTCATCAAATCGAGGCTTTAAGGCATGTGTTTTCTACACTTTTTGTGCCTCAAATGCCTGAGGCATAAGCCTCACGAGTAAAATGCATACTGATATGCACCTTGATGCGTTTTAGCTTGCATCTTTCCTTGAGGTACGCCTCGCGTATGTTTTTTAGAACACCACATTAAATTACATATTAATTATTCCATTCCCACAATACTTATACCTTTAGCCTCTTCTATTGCCAAAGCCTTTTAATCTCATTTAGTTGAAAGTGAATATAAAATTTTTCGCATTAGTAAAAAAATTTCCTAGTGAAATTAATGCATGTAATATATCTAGGAATATAGAATATATGTCATAAATAAACTCATAAGTTTCAATTTAAGTAACTAAAAAGTTGGTTAACATATACATCTTGGCTTGCTTAACTTTACTAGTGCTTTCGGATGTGATTTGCAATATCCTCCAAATTTCTTATGCATTTTCACCAACAGACACTTTAGTGAACTTATTTTTATCTAGAGCGTAGAATAAAATATTCATTGCCATTGAATTGTTAAGTTGCTGTTCCTGTTTCTCATTAGATCATTGTGCATAAATGGTATGTGGCTCAATGTATTCAGTTTGTATGATGTTCCATATATCTAAATCATTATATTATAAATAAATTCTCACATTATATGACCAATAAACATATTAACTACCATTAAAGAGCGATGGCCGAGTAGTAGATTGTCCTTCTAAAAAGGTGTAAAACATTGTATTTGTGTTACTGGCTATTTAAATTTTTCAAAAAATTCTATGAATTTTTGAAAACCAAAATTTATGATATTAAAAGTTGGTTTATGATGCACTACCGTAAGACTATGCAGAATGGATATTAAGGTTAATGTAAAACTACAGTTTGGTGAATAGTGTTTTAAGACCAATTACCAAATGATATTATAATTCACAAACTTATTAATACAGAATCAGATTCAAAAACTGCAGTACAGTAGTGCAAAAGTAAAAGCAATAAAAATAAAGAGATAACACCGAGAACTTTATAAGTTCAAATTCTCAATCCTACATCCAGTACTGTACCCCGTATGGAATTTCATAGTAACTTCTTGCACTTCCATAGGTGGCAAGAAAATCTTTACAACTTGAATTTGAATCAAGTGGCAAGTAAAACCTAACCCGACTTTCCATAGGTGCTAGAACACACTTCGCCTCTTGCACTCCATACCTCTTGACTTTCCACGGGTCGTCAAGATCACCTATACAATTATGTCTTTCTACGAGTGAAAGAATACACATTTACAAACAAATAGTAGAGTAATATCTACAAGAAATCAAACCTTTTGATCACAATTTCAAGTAATCTTCAATACAACTTCCTATAGACCATTGGTAGCATATCTCTTAGGTTTCTCTAAGGTATACGATAAGAATAGAGTGTAAATGATAGAGAATTATATGTAGACTCTCTGACTTTATAGTAGATAGCAAATCTATGAAGAAATAGAAAGAAAGATAACGGATTTGCAAAGTATAAATGTATGTTAGTAATAGGACTTTTCTATAAAATGTGAGAATGTTGAAAGAGAGAAATGTGAAGAATTTCTTATAAAATCATCGTCTAAAGCCTTTATATCGAAGATGAAGAAATGTTTAGTTTCGTGAAAAGTGAAAAGAAGTGTTCATTTGTTTAAATCAAAAGTTGCAACCAACGAATAGTATGTCAACATACATCTATAGATATATCAACATATCCTAGTGTAAAATTATAATTTCTTTATAAAAATTGTACTATCCATTTTAACTTGTAAAGTGAAATAGAACTTTAATAAAATAGTCATGGGAGAGAAAATTCAAAGAGTTGTTACGAGATCTTTAACAATTAAATTTATGACTTGATATACTTTAAAATTGACAGATTGTTGTCGTATACTCCTCCAGTCATCATTATTTGCCTACTATGTTCTCCTAGTCTTGGTTTTGAATTTCCTTTGTTTCTCTTAATCTTTTTGATCTCTTTAATTCCTCTTAATCTCCTTGATTTGCTTGATTCCCTTTGACCCTTTTGATCTACTTGATTCCCTTTAATCTCTTTGATCTGCTTGATTCCACTTGATCCACCTAGGCTTGTAATTGGGATTTTGTATTGATCAGTCTTGATATGTGAACTGCATCTCTAACTTGATCATCTTGAAATTTGTCTTGATAGTATTTATGTATTTCTTGTATCGTATATAAACTAGGAAAATCATCAATACTAATATTTATCTGTTGTTATCATCAAAATTAATACTTGTGGTTCTAAGAAAAACTAGTGAAAAATGGAACCAAATTACTATGAATAATTTGTGCGAGTCTTACTTACTTAATTGCATTCTTTTATATTTCTCTGATATTTGTTTGATCAAGACCTGAACTCCATTCGTTTGAACTCACAAACAACATAAGTAAGAGGAAAATCCACTAACAAACTTTTTACACACCAATTTTTTTATTAAAGGTACTAAAGGACATTACACATTTATGATAATAATATAGAAGGTCAAAAGTAGCAAAGAACCGTCGCAACTTGAATATAGATAAAGGTATTGGACGTTGAGGCAAAAATAAAGGAAATCGCAAGTTAAAACCATCGCATATTAAAAGTTGTCGCAAGTTGAGAGCTATCGCATGTTGAAAGCTAGGCCATCTGTGTTGGTAATATAAAGCCACCACAAGCTGAGAGCTATCGCATGATAACGGCTATCACAAGTTGATAATATGAAGCTATCACAAGTGAAAGGCTATCATATAATAAAGACTTTCACAGGGTGATAATATTAAGCTATCGCAAATTAAGAGCTATTGCTTAATGAAGGCTTTCACAAGTTGATAATATTATGTTGTTGCAAGTTGAGAGCTATCACATAATAAAAGCTATCACAAATAATATAAAACTACCGCAAGTTGAGAGTTATCACGGATTGGTAATACAAAACTATTGTAGATTGAGGACTATTGTAAGATGATAATGTGAGGATGTTGCACGTTGATATCGTTGAAGAAATAAGAAGTTGTCGCAAATTGATATTAGTACAGCAATCTTAAGTTAAAAATGATAGAGACATAATATATTATTGTCGGTGAAGGGCTGTCACATGTTGAAGATCATAGAGCTCACATGTTAAAAAGCACATAGAATGAAGTTGTCGCATGATGAAGGGCACGTAGCTGTCACATGTTGAGAATGAAGTAGTTATCACATCTTGATAAAACTACAAAATATGATGCATTATTTAGAGAGTGGCACACCCTAACTGGTTTATTATGCCACTTATCATCATAGGGTTGATAAAGAGAGTCATGCCACATATCAGAGTTGGCCATTTGCCACATCAGCAAATCACAACCGTCCATCTCCCCAAATACCATATGTCAAAAATCTATGGATTCAATTTCTCTAAAAATTGGCGTGTATCCCCTACTAGAATTGGGTGTTGGTACTTCTTTCTAATTTTTTATTTTCTCTTGTGCATAATAAATAATTAAGATTGACACTTTAATGACCATTAGGTCAAATTGAAATTGTGACTATGTGACCAAGGATTTGAACAAAATCTCGTTTGCATTAATGGCTGCATATGGACTTCAGACAACCATATTGGACCAATAGACTTACCTTACTAAAGTATATTTGATTCTCTTCGACTAACGCACATATTTTAGAACCAAATTTTATTCGTGATGCTTTCACTTAGAATCAAACTTAGGGGGAAAACAACCTATTGATTCTCATATCCTTGCAAAATGGGCTGATTAATTAAGAAAGTTAATGTTCAAGTATGAGAAGAAGTTATGCATCATACTAACCTTGAAGAAAATGTAACCCCTCAGTTTAGTACGGTGAACATTGAAACAAGATAAGCGTTAGCACTAATAGAGGCACCGAATGAAGAAAATGACGTTAAAACCATGAAGAAACAGCTCTAGGCCATGCATAAGTTAACAACAATGCTCGTTTTCCAAAAGTCTTCAAGAACATGCCGAAAAACAAACAGAAATAGCAAAGATGAAGTCGAATGCCCCTAAAGAAATACAAAAGGTTCAAACTTGAAAAGTAAAAATGTTGGGAAGAGCACCCTAGAACCACATAAAAGAGATGATAATTGCCTAACTCAAAGGCCAAACGAAAAGTAAAAATCTCCCCTCATGCAATATGCTGGCTCAGCTTCTCAGAAAGAATATAGATCGAAATGGAAGGACTATAGAGACAATGCGACATATTTAAAGGATTGACTAACAAAATAATAAAGGATATGGAGGATTTAAAAGGGAAAAGGATGATGAATCCTAAGGCAAATAATTACTTTAGAGTATCCCTATTTACCGAGATAATCATGACAGTCCTATTGCCATTGTTTGTCAAGATTGCCTTAATCTAGTATGACAGTTCGGCAAATCCAGATGATCACTTGATGGCTTTTGAAACCCAAATGGAGTTGTATGATGCTCGAGGAGCAGTATAGTGCAGGTTGTTTCCTACCACCTTCTTGTGCAACTGTAAAGTGGCATCGAAACTCTCTTGAAAATTCCATTTGCTCATGGGATCAGTTTGCTTATGAATTCTCAGCATAGTTCTGCACTTTCAAAGAGTCAACCATTGACGAAAATGTGCTAGCCAATATAAAGCAAAGGTCGAGAGAGTTACTGAGAGACTAGTTGAAAAGATTTAACACCGAGGCTAATAGGGCCGGGAAGGTAAGTTTTGTAGAAAAGTTAGTTACCATGAAATATGGACTAATTGAGAATAACCCATTTAGGAATGAGCTTTATATTTATGGCTGTAAAGATTTGCAAGATTTCCATTTCCAAGTGGAAAAATTTATCCAAATGAACAGAGTCTTCCATGGTAAGAGGGAATAAAGAGAATGGTAAAACTTTGCAGCTGTAGTAAAAAGGGAGCGGGATGAATATATAATGGAAAGTCTATTGATTTAAACCAATCAATTTCTTACATTTATGTTGTAATTAAGGATGGAATAGAGTATCCCACATCGTTTGGGTCAAGGATGAACCCTGAACCAAATAAAGAAGGGGACTATTGCATCTTCCATAAGATGAATGGTCTTAAAATAGATGATTGCTTTGTTCTAGCCTGAATTGTACAAGGCATGATTAAAAGAGGAGCGCTCCAAAATTTTGTTAAGAATGATCAGAAATTCTCTCATAATGAGAAACTCCCAGCTAATAATGCCAATATCTTAGAAAATGAACTCCAACAAGATCTTCTGCAACCAATCAATAATATTAATGTGATCCATGACGGACCATATATTACGAGACTGTGCAAAGGCACAGGAAACCGATATATACAGGAGGTAAGAGAAGGGATCTACTCAATAGGTGAAGAACCTCTAAAAAACTCATGAAAGTTCTATTCAAATTCCGGATCTGGTTATAACTCTAAAAAATTTGAAAGGAGTTAAACATACACATAATGATCCACTTATAATAACCACACAAATTAGGCTTTCTCTAATGTCCATGATATTGGTTGATACTGGTAGTGCAGTAAGTATTATCTTTAAAAGTGCTTTAGACCAGATGGGCATTCCGGAGGAAAAACCTAAACCCTGCCTAGAGCCTATTTTTGGATTCAATAACAAAGGTTCTGAGTCAATCAAGAAAATTAGACTGGATGTTTAAATGGGAATTCCAGCTTACTCCAAAACTTTCAAAACTCTGTTTATGGTGATGAATCAACCTCTTATTACAATGCCTTCTTTATACAATCCACTCTAAATGAGATAGATGCATTTGTCTCCTTTAAGCATTTACTTGTGAAATTCCTTCCTAAGGTAGGATGAAGAACCATGTGTGGGGGGCAGTTTAGCTCCTATGAAATGTATTATTATACGCTTGGATAATATAGTAGAGGTGAATCTTGTTATGGGCATGCATTAAGTAAACTAAATTAAGCTAAAACTCTTAAGCCCTTGTATATCAATCTTCCAAAATTGATATCTAAGGCTAATAAATAGAGTCTTCTGATGAAAAAGCACAAAATTCTAAATAAGATGGTTAAATAAGTGGATAGGAAAAGGAAGTATACGAAATTAAATCAAATTGACCTAGATAGAAACCCTTAAGAAGTTATAGAAGATATAAAAGACATAGTGTCGGATATGGATTCTAGAAATAATCAGGAGAATGCACAATCCATGGAGGATTTGGAAGAATCTAGCCTAGATAAGCAAGATTCTACTAAGATAGCAAATATAAAGAAAAGGTTAGATAGAGGTACACGAGACGAACCGATTTCATTTTTTCAATCAAGTAAAAATGTTTTCACTTGGACTCATGCTGATATTGTAGGGATTAATCTGGCGGTAATGTTTCATGCACTTAATATTGACCCAAAGATTACTCTCATAAGATAAAAGAAAAGACAATTTGACAAAGTCCACATCGTGGCACTACAAGAAGACATAAAAAGGCTACTGAAAAATAAATTTATTAGAGAAGTATGTCTGAAATGGCAGGTGAACCCACTGTTGGTGAAGAAGTCTAATGTGAAATGGAGAATGTGTGTTTGAATACATAGATTTAAATAAAGCGTGTCCAAAAGATTACTCTCTTATTCCTAGAATCAATCAACTAGTTGATGCCATAAGTGTCATGGTATGTTCTTGTTTATGGATGCGTATTCAAGATAAAATAAAATTCCTTTGTTTAAACCTAATGAGGAACATACATGTTTTGTGACTGATTGGGGAATGCTTCTTATAAAGTGATTTCCTTTGGACCAAAGAATTCATGAGCCACATATTAACGATTGGTGGATAAAATGGTCAAATTTCAAATTTGGAAAAGCATGGAAGTATATGTGAATGATATGTTAGTAATGTCAAAGAAAGAACCGATCACGTTAGAGATTTGAATGAACTGTTTGAAGTATTGAGGAAATATATAATTAAAATGAATCCACAAAATTGTTCCTTTGGAATTAAATATGGAAAATTCTTGGGATACATTATAAGTGCACAAGGAATAGAGGTAACCCTAATCCAATCAAAGCAATTAGGAATATAGAGGAACCAAAGATGAGCAAGGAAGTTACGGGACTAAATGAATGAATCGCCGCACTCAACCAATTCATATTAAGGGCAACCTATAAATGCAACCTTTTCTTTGATGTGACCAAGAAGCGAAAGACCTTTGAATAGACATAAGAATGCCAAAAATCCTCCCAATAACAAAAAGATCATTTGGAAAAGCTACCATTACTTATTAGCCCTATAGATGGAGAAAAGTAATTCTTATATATGGCAGTGTCAGAACATGCAATTAGTTCAGCTTTAGTAAGGGAAGATAATGGAATTCAGTTCCCTGTATATTATATATGCAAAAGATTAAAGGATGTCGAAGTTGGATATCCCATTATGGGAAAGTTGGCTTACTACCTAATGCTATCAGCACAAAAGTTAAGATCATATTTCCTTGCTCATCCTATCAAAGTTTTGACTAAGTATCCACTAAAGAAAATCTTCAGCAAACCTGAAACATTTGGAAGACTAAAAAGATAGGGAATGGAATTAAGCCAATACAACATTGAATATTTACCAAGAGTATCAATCAAAGGGAATGCATTGGCTCATTGCTAAATGTATAGGATTCATTATAACGCATTGGAATAAGAAAAGAAGCTTGAATCAAGATAGTAGTTATATGCCAATGGTGCTTCAAATGAAGAATTAAATGGAAAGGGACTAGTTTTAGACACGATATGTGGTATCTCGACAGGGCTCGATTTCGGGATATTTTATTAATTGACTGACTTAGGGTCTTGTTGAATATGCGCTTATATGATTTTTGTTTGATGATAATAAACATATATACATTCGTTTAAATGTATTTGTTAATATACTATTTTATTTTCACAGATTAAATAAATATTTGCTGAATAAAATAAATAACACGGAATTTGAATTCAAACGAATATTTTATTCAAACAAATATTTATTACAATATTAAATAGTACAAATTCAAGCTCTCACTATTCACTATACAACTTTGATACAAATTCATTACATCACAATTTTATATTTACAGTTGACCTCACTACATATCACTCACACTCGTATTTGTCTTCAACTTCATTCCAGTTTGAATCCAGCATCTGAGCAATCTGCAAAAATATTCACTAATGCAGTAAAATTGAAAAAGAAATATTTTTGCAATTCAAAAATAAAAGATAATTTTTGAAAATATGATTTGCCTCAGTTATTTGGGTTGTTCGTCATAATTTAAATTTGAATTCATCATACACGAACAACTTGTGACATACACAGTGTATCACTGTATATGCCACAAGGCCGTGCACACTGATATACACTTGATAATGCTACAGGGACAGGTGAGCACAGGTCAAACCCAAATGAAAAACCGGGTTCAACTCACGTGCAATAACATAAAAGTCGCAACTCTCAGCACAAGGTCAAACCCGAGTTTTTGAAACTGGATTCAACTCAAGTAAAATTTCAAAAATCAACAAGAAATGGCCAAGAACTCAACAATGTCTGGACAACATAAATGAACAGTGCAAGCATGAAGTATGCACAACAAATAATGTACTCCAGTGAACAAACCAGAAGAAAACCAGACAAGACCAACTCAGTGACAATATGTATGGGGGCACTGGACTACAGCACAACCAAACCAACATGATGACAATGCAAGCAAGAACAACAGAGTTTCAAAAATCCAATGCTCAACATCATGAATATGAACCCAAATCAACTCTACTGGACAATAAAAGGAAAATGGAAAGCCTGCACCAACCAAGCACGGTGGACTCATGTCGAAACAGCAAATAGCATCAAGACCACCAAATAACAACACATTGCAACTATACTACAAAGTACAAAGCATGCACCAGTTCACATGCACTGGCTCGAATGTACATAACAGACTCTAAAGCCAGAAGGATGCATCAGAATAACTCGGCAATGCAAGTGAAACTCGATTACTACATAACACAGCAGTGCAACAGTATCAAATACAATATGGACACAACATGCCTCAAAGACCAGTAATGCACAATTCAAATCAATGACAAAGCAACACTGGGAGCAACAGCTACATGCAGGTGAACAGCAAATGATGAAAATGTTATGGTCAATGCAACACAGTGAAGAAACCAAGTGCAGACCACAAAGACTCAATACTCAATGCATGCAACAATGTGCACAGGTCAGAGTACAATGCAACATTTTCATAATGCAATGAAGCATGTTCATGGAACACAGCAACTACAAACTACTTAACAATGCACAAGTGAAGTTAAGGTCTGACCACACATCAAATTTGCTATCAAACATGCAGTAGCAAAGAAGTACAGACCAGAATGCAACTGAAAATAATGCACAATGAACTGCATGAAACAGTCATGCACAATGCACAGCAGCGACCGAAAATAACCATGGGAATCAAGTCACAAAAGTATACGAATGTGACAGAGTCAAGTGTCAAAAATTAAAGCCGTGGTCATCACGAAATTGATTCAAAAGCCGCGTCAACCAAGGAACGTGAAAGATACGAATTTGACAAAGTCAGTTCAATCATCAATCGTTCAAGCATAATCATACGGCCAAGATAATGGAATTGACAAATTCAAATATAGCTAAACGAACGAAAATTTAGGAATTCAATCCCTATAAATTACCACGAATCATCATCGGCAATGTATCGAGTTCAAGAACATTAACTTAGAGCAATAAGGCAAAAATCACATACCAATTTGCAGTCGAACTCGATCAAATAAGAAGTCGTGTTCAAATCGAAGATACGGTCGATTGCCGAAGCAAATCAGAGGAACAGCGATTGCAATCAACCAACAAATCAGTCGACTTCTCCAATAATCCTAAATTGGATCGCACGAACGAAAGCTCTAATCTGGATTGAAGGACAAAGCCGTCGCTATCTCAAAAGAACGAACGGAGCAAATAAAAAGAAAAAGGAACGGGTTGAAGAAGTGAATAGGGGCCGACCTTGTTTTATTATAAGGCTTTAGTTTATTTTTAAATAGGGTTTTATTTTACTTAAATTGTTTTTAATTGTATTTTCTTTTAACCGTTTTAATTTTCTAGTCGTGTGACTAGGGGATAAACTACGGTGTGTAGTTTGGGAATTCGCAACTCGGTGGTTGAGTTGTGGCAAGGTTTTGAGCGTAGAGTTAGATTAGTCAATAGCGGGTATAGCGAGTTTACGTGTGTAAGCGAGGGACTATCTAATTTCTAGTAGAAACCTTAGGGGCAGCACGTAGGCAGGGTTTTGCCGAAGCTGGGTAAATTCTGTGTTGTTCTGTTTTTTTTCTGTTATTTATATTCTGCGATATCTGTGCTGCTATTCTGTGATCTGAATTGAAATTAATTTATAAGCTTCCGCGATTAATTTTAATAATTTATACCATCACCCTATTCACCCCCCCTCTAGGGTGAAATCGATCCTACAAGTGGTATCGGAGCTAGGAACCAAAGCCGTTTTTGTTTTAATTTTTTTTTTTTTTACAAAAATCAATTTTTGTTTTTAAATTTTTTTTTTACAAAAATCAATTTTTGTTTTTAAAAATTCGTGTTTTAAAAATTGGCTTTTGTTTTAAAATTTTGAATTTTTGAAATGGCTTCTTTTATTAATACTTTTGTTGAGGGTCGCTCCAATATTATTCCTTCTATTTTCGATGGAACAGATTTTTTGAATTGGAAATTAAAAATGAAATTTTATTTAAAATCTGTTAATATTAAATATTGGGATATTATTGAAAACGGGTGTGATATAACAGATAAGAAAATTATCTAGATTAATGCTCTTGCTATGCATATATTATATTCTCATATTAATCAAGATAATTTTAATTTCATCTCTCATTGTGAAAATGCACAGGAAATCTGGAATACTTTAATTGCAATATATGGAGCAACAGTCAACAGCAATGAGAAGTCCTCCACAACCGACTCAGTTGAAGAAATGTGCTTAACATGATTTGTAAAAAGCAGTTGTGATGAGGATGATGATGATGGAGCAGCTGAGCTGGCGTTAATAATGAAGAAATTCAAAAGATGGAACCACAAATATGGAAATCCAGCTCTAAATCAAGAATTAAAAAGCAGAATAATTAAAGCACTGGACAACTCGTAAGAACACGGGATCACTTGCAACAAACCCGGTGATATCAAGCCCAATTATCCCCGTTTTCAACTCGACAAAGAAAAGGAATCAAAAAGAAGATGTTTTGCAGCCACGTGGAATAAAAGCGATAACAGTGAGAGAGAGAAAGAAGATATGTGCCTTCATGGAAATATAACTGATAGCGACGATGACGAGCCAAGCGAGGTATCAAAACTTACTCACTCTGAATTACTTATTTATTTCCACGAAGTAAATGGCTGTTTTGAACGGCTTAGGGATAAGTATGCCAAACTTGAATCACAAAAAGACACTTTGATAGATTTAAATAAACAACTTGACCAACTAATTAAAACCTATCAAAGTAGGATCCCCAAGTGTGATAAGTGTCCAACATTCAAAGAGGAAATTAAAAAATCAGAAATCAATATAAAATCACTTGAAAATGAAATTCTGATTTTAAAAGAGAATGAAAATACTAGAAGAGAGAATTCTATTAAAAAGTGCACATAATTATTAAACGAAAATGAGTCTCTCAAAACACAAGTCCAACAATTGTCTACTACTTTAGATAAATTTTCCAAAAGTGAAAAATCATTGAATATGCTATTAGGAAAGCAAACTGTTAATACAGTTAGACAAGGACTTGGATATAATAGTTCGAAAATTGTTGAAAATAAGATTAATCAAGAAAATTCAATGTGCACGATTTGTAGAAAATATGGACACAATCACAATAATTGTTGGTATAGACCCAAACATGTGAAAACTATACCGAATTGGGTTTCAAAAGGCACAAATATAAAATCTCTCAAAGTTAAACAAATTTGGGTGCCGAAGGGAACAATTATAAATAGTTTTGGGTCTTTACAAAATTGTTTTTCAAAATTTTCTGCCACTAACAACCATGGACCTATAAAAACAAATAGGTCACATAAATCTTTCAACGTGTAGGTGTGGTGGCAGGCTAAGGAACAACAATAGTGTTTTCTGGATTTTTGGCTGTTCCAGAAACACAACGAACGACGAAGCAAAGTTCCTTAGCCTAGTATAAAGGTGACAGAATCACAATGGACAACAACGCAAAATATCGTAAAGGTAAAACAGGTAAAGGTATATTTATTTGTACGATATATTAAATGTGATAATCTGCACCATATTCTGAATTAAAATCAGCCAATATTGAGATGATGAAAAGATGATGATTTTGATTCTGACTTATTCAAAATAGTTGGCCAAATTATATTCTTATGCCACAACACTATAAAATTCTCTAGATTCTTTGAATTACTCATATATATCAGTTTGGATTAAAAATAGTGTTTTGTTGGATAATACATTTGGCTAATAATACGGCTATCTCTATATACACGGTTTTTGATTATTTTCACGGCTTCATTTCAAATTCAAGAGAATGTCGTTTAAATTGCTGCTAAAATTGAGTTTGAAATTTTTGGTGCACACTTCATGGTTTGGTCAATAAAATTCAATTGATGATAATTTTGAGTGAAAGAGAAATTCAGATGCAGATTACACTGGTAATCTAGTTGATAGAAAAATTACTAATGAAACGTGATTTTTGTTGAGACATTTAGTAACTGCATCGTTTTTCAAAGAAAATATCTGCATATTCTTCATTTCAAATAATTTCCAAATAGCAAAAAATTTTCTTTTAAAAACCCCCTGGAGAAAATCATTTTTGACCATATTTTCAGATTAGTCATTTTTGAAAAATTAATTTCATAATTATTTTTGAATTTGATTTTAAATGACTATTATGACTAATCTGACTCCCAAATGATTATTGAAAAGAAAAATAGTGATTGAAAAGTGATGAGTGTTGATATTGATTATATATTATAACTCGAGAAAGTATAATTAGAAAATTTCTTTAGAAATTTAAACAAGAGTTATAAAACTTTTTGTTGGTAAAAATTCCATGACCATCTCTATAACTATCATATTTCTAACAACCATCACTCATCAAAATTCTATATAGTTTGTCGATATGTGGTACTTTAAACAGGAATCATTCGTTTTTTCATTTTTCACATTTTTTTTAAAAAAAAGGGTAATAATAATAATAATAATAAATACCAAAGTATTCACTCTCATTTAAAAGTCCTCACGGTTATGCATGGGTGAATTACTTGGAATTTGTTATGTGCTTCCATGCTCATTTAAAAGTCCTCGCGGTTATGCATGTATGGAACGCATATCAAAAGTTGATTTTCAAAATAAACAAGTTGATTCTAATCCCATTTAAAAGTCCTCACGGTTATGCGTGGTTAGAAGATACTTGAATTCATTTTTTTTTTAAATAAAATTGGAATACTACTAATCTCATTTAAAAGTCCTAACGGTTATGCATGGTTAGTAGATATTCAAATTCCTGATATAAATATACCACGAATAGACACAACTGTATGGTTTTATATGATGACATCATTTCCATCATTCTAAAAGTGGAATATGCGCCTAACAAAATATTTATGATTTTTGTTTGATTTTTTATCGAAATTTAACATTTATATTCAATTGAGTTTTAATGTTGGATTGATATCGATTACTTTATCTCTATTTTCTCTAACACTATTATTCTTTTGCTGATAACAAAAGGGGGGGAGAAAAGTTAAGATTTTGTCAAATAAAATCAAGCAAAGGTCAAATAATTTTTCCATTTGCATCTAGACTCATTTGCATATTTTTATTTGTATGCATATATGTAAGGGGAGTATTGTGTAGAGAGGGAGCATTCAAATAGGGGGAGCAAATTGAATGATCAAATACATTTAACATATTCAAAATCTTAAATGTATGTTTGTTATCATCAAAAGGGGGAGATTGTTGAATATGCGCTTATATGATTTTTGTTTGATGATAATAAACATATATACATTCGTCTAAATGTATTTGTTAATATACTATTTTATTTCCACAGATTAAATAAATATTTGCTGAATAAAATAAATAACACGGAATTTGAATGCAAACGAATATTTTATTCAAACAAATATTTATTACAATATTAAATAGTACAAATTCAAGCTCTCACTATTCACTATACAACTTTGATACAAATTCATTACATCACAATTTTATATTTACAGTTGACCTCACTACATATCACTCACACTTGTATTTGTCTTCAACTTCATTCCAGCATATGAGCAATCTGCAAAAATATTCACTAACGCGGTAAAATTGAAAAAGAAATATTTTTGCAATTCAAAAATAAAAGATAATTTTTGAAAATATGATTTGCCTCAGTTATTTGGGTTGTTCGTCAAAATTTAAATTTGAATTCATCATACACGAACAACTTGTGACATACACAGTGTATCACTGTATATGCCACAAGGCCGTGCACACCGATATACACTTGATAATGCTACAGAGACAGGTGAGCACAGGTCAAACCCAAATGAAAAACCGGGTTCAACTCACGTGCAATAACATAAAAGTCGCAACTCTCAGCACAAGGTCAAACCCGAGTTTTTGAAACTGGATTCAACTTAAGTAAAATTTCAAAAATCAACAAGAAATGGCCAAGAACTCAACAATGTCTGGACAACATAAATGAACAGTGCAAGCATGAAGTATGCACAGCAAATAATGTACTCCAGTGAACAAACCAGAAGAAAACCAGACAAGACCAACTCAGTGACAATATGTATGGGGGCACTGGACTACAGCACAACCAAACCAACATGATGACAATGCAAGCAAGAACAACAGAGTTTCAAAAATCCAATGCTCAACATCATGAATATGAACCCAAATCAACTCTACTGGACAATAAAAGGAAAATGGAAAGCCTGCACCAACCAAGCACAGTGGACTCATGTCGAAACCGCAAGTAGCATCAAGACCACCAAACAACAACACATTGCAACTATACTACAAAGTACAAAGCATGCACCAGTTCACATGCACTGGCTCGAATGTACATAACAGACTCTAAAGCCAGAAGGATGCATCAGAATAACTCGGCAATGCAAGTGAAACTCGATTACTACATAACACAGCAGTGCAACAGTATCAAATACAATATGGACACAACATGCCTCAAAGACCAGTAATGCACAATTCAAATCAATGACAAAGCAACACTGGGAGCAACAGCTACATGCAGGTGAACAGCAAATGATGAAAATGTTATGGTCAATGCAACACAGTGAAGAAACCAAGTGCAGACCACAAAGACTCAATACTCAATGCATGCAACAATGTGCACAGGTCAGAGTACAATGCAACATTTTCATAATGCAGTGAAGCATGTTCATGGAACACAGCAACTACAAACTACTTAACAATGCACAAGTGAAGTTAAGGTCTGACCACACATCAAATTTGCTATCAAACATGCAGTAGAAAAGAAGTACAGACCAGAATGCAACTGAAAATAATGCACAATGAACTGCATGAAACAGTCATGAACAATGCACAGCAGCGACCGAAAATAACCATGGGAATCAAGTCATAAAAGTATACGAATGTGACAGAGTCAAGTGTCAAAAATTAAAGCGTGGTCATCACGAAATTGATTCAAAAGCCGCGTCAACCAAGGAACGTGAAAGATACGAATTTGACAAAGTCAGTTCAATCATCAATCGTTCAAGCATAATCATACGGCCGAGATAATGGAATTGACAAATTCAAATATAGCTGAACGAACGAAAATTTAGGAATTCAATCCCTATAAATTACCACGAATCATCATCGGCAATGTATCGAGTTCAAGAATATTAACTTAGAGTAATAAAGCAAAAATCACATACCAATTTGCAGTCGAACTCGATCAAATAAGAAGTCGTGTTCAAATCGAAGATACGGTCGATTGCCGAAGCAAATCAGAGGAACAGCGATTGCAATCAACCAACAAATCAGTCGACTTCTCCAATAACCCTAAATTGGATCGCACGAACGAAAGCCCTAATCTGGATTGAAGGACAAAGCCGCCGCTATCTCAAAAGAACGAACGGAGCAAATAAAAAGAAAAAGGAACGGGTTGAAGAAGTGGATAGGGGCCGGCCTTGTTTTATTATAAGGCTTTAGTTTATTTTTAAATAGGGTTTTATTTTACTTAAATTGTTTTTAATTGTATTTTCTTTTTAACCGTTTTAATTTTCTAGTCGTGTGACTAGGGGACAAACTACGGTGTGTAGTTTGGGAATTCGCAACTCGGTGGTTGAGTTGTGGCAAGGTTTTGAGCGTAGAGTTAGATTAGTCAATAGCGGGTATAGCGAGTTTACGTGTGTAAGCGAGGGACTATCTAATTTCTAGTAGAAACCTTGGGGGCAGCACGTAGGCAGGGTTTTGCCGGAGCTGGGTAAATTCTGTGTTGTTCTGTTATTTATATTCTGCGATATCTGTGCTGCTATTCTGTGATCTGAATTGAAATTAATTTATAAGCTTCCGCGATTAATTTTAATAATTTATACCATCACCCTATTCACCCCCCCTCTAGGGTGAAATCGATCCTACCGGTCTGTCTTTCCATGAAGAAGTATTATGTGGCTCAAGAGATTCCATGCGATGTCAACTAAATAGTCATATTTGAGGGGTCCGCCTTGGAATAGGTATTAAATGATGGGGTCTACCTCAATTGACATCTTAAATGGCTAAAGTCTGCCTATTTTCCAATGAAAAGGTATTAAGTAGCTTGGGTATTACCGCTCACGTTGTTATATATTTATGACGTTGGATTTGGGTTATGGGATTTAGAAACCTGCTTTAGGAATGTAAGGTATTAAGCGGTCGATTGAGGGACCACCTCCTTTCCTTATAAGAAGTATTAAATGGTTTTATGTACGTATACATATTCTTATTTTGAAATATACTATCCAAGTATTGAAATGGTAAGACTCGAAGTTTTTATTCACCAGATATTTGTTGTTCTGACTCTCTCCCCATTACAACATAGGTTAAGGACGGAATGATGATGGTGAGGATGCTTGAAGGTGGAGTGGCTTAAGCTTGTGGTAGTTATTATTATCTTTTATGATATTTTTTTATTGTACCCACGTATTCGGACCAACAATGTAATGGATCTTATGTGATAATTTTATGATGTTTAATATTATGACATTTTAAATAGTTTTAAAATAAATGGGTACAATTTGATATTATATTTTATTCCATCTTCTATGAGTTCTAAAAAAAAGTTATTGCTTTATACTATTACTTCTTTTTCCAACCAAGAGCCAGACGTAGAATGGATCTAAGTTTCAATTGGTTTATTCTGAGTCGAAATTTAGGCCTGTTTCGAGGTGGGTTGTTACATTTGGTACCAGATCTTAGGTTACTCGATCAATGGAGAAACTATATGTATGAGTGGCATACTTGATATTTTTTAAAAGGTTTTTCGAATAGTATTTTCATACACACCCCTCCTATTTCTTTGAATATACAAACATACATTAGGAAACTCTTTTCTTTCAGTATGTAATACCATCTTAGGAAATCATCACTAAAGATCTAACCTATAGATAGTTGATATGATTGATAATCAATATTCTTCCGAAAATGGGATCCCTGCCCGCAGAAGACCTCCCATTCGTGGAATTCCCAAAATGATTTAAACAATACCTTAGGATTATTAAGCAATTTCCTATTCCACTAGCTACAACGGTGGCACCACCGCCCCGCTTGCCGATGCAACACCCCGCCTTATTGACTTTCCTAAATTGTGTAGGGACTTTATTAATATAAGAGCGAAGATATACTCTGGAACCAAAGGATATCTAAAAGCTAAAGCATGGGTTAATGACTACAAGGGTATATTTAGAGAGCTTGATTAGGAAGATCAACTAAAGAGGAGGATGGCAGCTTAGCACCTCAAAGGAGAATCTTTAGATTGGTGGAACTTGGCGACTGAGGAAAACACTGGAAGGACTTTCTCATGGGAGGAATTCAAGAATAGATTTGAGATAAGGTTTATATCTAAGCCAGAAGTAAGTCTACAACTGGAGAAAATCAGTCAGCTTAGGCAAGGAGACTCCACTCTTAAGAAGTACATAGCTAAGTTTACAGAGTTAGATAAATTTGGAATGAACTTGATAGATACGCCTCTAAGCGGCCATGAAGTTTGTGGAGGGCCTAAATTTTCTGCTAAGAGAAATGTTGTTGACCCAAGTACCTATTGGTGCAACGTATGAGATGCTGGTTGAAATGACAATGCTACACATGGCCAATGTTGATGATAAGGAGGCAGAAAAGGAGAAAATTGCACCTACCAAAAATCAGGGAGGGTCCAAGAAAGGAAGCTTTTGCGCTAATAAGAAGTCGAAAGGGTAATTTCAGAGGTAAGGTAAGGTGTGTAAGTGATGCCATGAGAAATGTCATGAAGCTAAAGATTGTAGGATGAATCTAATGAAGGAAGCTTTTAGAAGGAAGTGCTTTAATTTCCATGAGGACGGACACCTCAATAATCAATTCTTTAAGTTGGCAAATGAAAGATCAAGTGGACAAGCTTATGCTATTGGAGCCTTACCTATTGCAAGTATACCACCGAGAGACCGAGAGAAGGTAGCAATAGAAGGTATAACTCTTATTTCTGGGGTTACAATTCATGCCCTATTTGATTTAGGGGCATCACATTTCTTTATAGCTAGGACTGTAGTGTACTACTTAAACCTTTAAACCCAAACTATCGCTTACCCAATAGTGGTCTCTAATCCTATTGAGGGTTCGATAGTTCTCTTTTATTTGCAAAGACCTAGTATTGGACATACGCGATGTTGATTTCATATGTAATGCATATATTCTAAATTTTGAGGGGTATTGACTTATCTTGGGCATGGATTGTTAGCATATTATGGAGCAATTCTTGATTGTGATATGAGGGTTGTGCGATTAAGAAGTTGTGGAGGCCATGACTTAGATTCTTTGTACTGTCCAAGACCTAGTTGAGTTAAGCCATCTATACCCACCAAGTCTATCTGTTGTTGGAGAACCATCATCTCTACCCGTAATTTGTGATTTTCCTGATTTCTTTGAGAAATTCTCGTGTCTCCCACCCTATAGGGAGATCGAGTTCCAAATAGGTTTAGAGAAGAACGCAAGGCCGGTCATCCTACCTTTAAGACACATGGCCCTCAAAGAAAGAAGGAAATTGGATAAGCAAATCTCTGTGCTATTATAGAAAGGATTCAACCGTTAGGAGTACTTAAAAGTGGGGAGGCCCTATTGTTTTTGTCACTTAGGCAGACAGTTTTTTGAGACTTTGTGTCGATTATAGGAAATCGAAAAATTTGACAAGGAAGAATAGTACCCTTTACCTAGGATTGATGACTTATTCGAACAGCTTAGAGGAGCTAAAGTCTTTTCTCGATTAGACTTAGCAATTAGATTCCATCAATTGAGGATTGTTGAAGGAAGCAAGTTGAAGACCGCATTTCGCACACCAAATGGACTCCATGAGTGGAAATTGATGCATTTTGATTGACAGATTCCTCAGCATACTTTATGTATTTAATGAGTAGAGTATTTGGGGGCAACTCGATAAATCCATTGTCGTGTTCACTGATGATATTTTGGTTTTTTCTTTAGGAGCAAAGAGGAGCATGAGGATCACCTAAGAGAGGTACTAGGAACCTTAAGAAGGCAACGACTTAAGGCCAAAATTTGCTAAATGCCACTTTTGGAGAAAAGAAGTTAAATTTCTCGTGCATATTATTTCTGAGCAAGGAATGGCAGTTGACCCTATCAAAGTAGAAGTTGTTCAAGGATGGAACACTCTGAGGAATGCATTGGAGGCTATAAGTTTTCTCGGGTTGGAAAGCTAATATAGAAAGTTCATCAAGAACTTTGCAAGAATAGTAGCCCCTTTAACCTAATTGACTAAGAAGAACCTAGTCTTTTCTTGGGATGATAGATACACTAAGGCATTTGAGAAGCTTAAGGAGTTATTGACTAGTGCACATGTGCTTATTATTCTCAATGGAATCAAACCGTTTACAGTTTTCATAGATGCTTGTGGCACAAAGTTAAGAGCATTTCTAATGCAAGAAGGAAAAGTAGTTTCTTATGCTAGTAGGCAACTGAATGGATCCTGAGAAAAGATATCCAGTTCATGACTTGGAGTTGGTATCTATCATCTTTGCCTTGAAGATGTGGAGATATTATCTTTTGGGAGAAAGGCTTGAGTTATTCATTGACCATAATTCACTCAAATACATTTTTTCTCAAAGGATTTGAATCTTAAGCAGCAGAGATGAATGGAATATATAACATTGTTTGATTTTAGTATTCAATATACCCCTGGAAAAGGGAGCTTAGTCGTTGATGCTCTTAGTCCAAGGCATGCTACCCTAGGTGTTATATATGAATGGAGGCAGTTAGAGTTCCTCTCCAATTTTAAATTCCAACCATCAATAGAACCCATCCAAGGCTTTTTAATAGTTATGGAGATTAGACCAACCTTGATGGACCGTATAGCGTTTGAGCAAGTGAAGGATGAGAAATTAGTAGAGATTTTGAAGAAGTCGAGGAAAAAAGAGCTTTTTTCGCATGCTAGAAGATATTCAGTTGATGAGAAGGGATGCTTAAGAAGGAATAGACGCCTTTATGTCCCGATCGTTGATAGTTTGTTGAGAGAGGTGCTTATGCAATGCCACCACTCAAAGATGACCATTCATCCTGAAGAAGATAAGATGTACAAGGATATGAAGATGATTTTTTTGGCATAGAATGAAGAAGAGTGTGGCTGAGTTTATTGCTAAGTGCTTGACACGTCGAAGAGTAAAAACCGAGCAAGGAAAGATTAGGGTATTACTATTACCATTGGAAATTACGACTTGGAAGTAGGAACACATTTTGATGGATTTTGTGGAAGCATTTCCTAGAAGTCAGAGGGTAATGAAGCTACATGGGTTATTGTGGATAGACTCTCTAAAGAATGCCCATTTTATTTCGGTTAGGAACAATAGAACTGCCACATCTCTTGCATAGATCTACATCAATAAGGTAGTTCGATCACATGGAGTTCATGTGAACATAGTTAGTGATAGGGACCCCCTGTTCACTAGTGAGTTTTGGAGGAGCCCATAAGCAGCTTTGGGAACTTCTTTGAATCTCAACTCTGCATATCACCCGTAGACCGATGGTCAAATAGAGAGCGTGAATAGAATTTCGTAAGGCTTGTTGAAGACTTGTCTTTTGGATTTTGGAGGACATTGGGAGCAACACCTACTGTAACGACCCAGGGTTTAGTCACTTAAACTAGGAAACTATATATTTTATATAGTCAATAAATAGGTTTTTATTAATTAACAAACTCATTTTAATTAATTAATAATGAGGGAAAAATCATTTTCAAAATTTGTTTACCAAATTAAATAGTTCATAGAAAAATAGAAAATGTGACCGAAGAACGTTTTTCGAAATTTCGATCTTTCGACACCTGAAAGTTGTCAGAAATTTTGTTCATCCTTGTGCACCATATGTACACATATATAGGAGATAATTAACTAAATAGTAACACATATGGGAATAAACTATCTTATATTAATTATAATTAACAAGTGATGTGACGATTCATAACTTTAAAAATAATAAACATTATATATAAAAATATATTATTAAGTGTTGTCATATCTTAATATTTCCATAATTAGACATCACCACTCATCATAAGCTTAAGGATTTGACTAAAGAATGAGAGGAGATGTAATAAGAGAGAGGGGTAGGAGTGTAATGTGACTTTTCAAATATCATGACATATTATGTTAAGTCATTAAGAGGCGGTTTAGTAATTCTCTCCAAAACCTTTTTGCCTATAAATATACATCCACACACATACACATTCTGATTTGCTTTCTCCCCTTCACTTTCTATAACCTCCTTTCCAAAATATTCATGGCTTTCATAGTTTGTAAAATTTAATTTTTTTTTTTATCTTTTCCACTCAAACTCTTCTCTTTGGCTCACTAAAACCATTCTACACCCATCTTTGCACTTCCTCTTCCAAAATCAATCCCCCTTCCACCAAAAACACATTAGGGCGAGCCTAAATATGACCATGGATGAGCCTAATCTACGTTTTTAGGCATCTAAAAGCTTCCCATTTGCAAGTTAGGACCAAATGCTAGCATATATCGAAGTTCTAGTGGAAGTTGGTTCGATATTTGTAAAACTTTAGGTAAGTAATCGACCTTATTTTTGAAAATATTTTAAATTTATTATTAAGTCGTTATTATAGTGATAATATAGTGTAGAAGTTAAATGGTAACCATGTGGTTTGATTATGATTTGGATGGTTTATTATAACTTGATTTGGTTATAGAAATCGATATTGTATTGTAAAGTTAGCAAGCATGTATACATAGATGTATACTTGCAACCTATGATGAAGATTGGTTGTGTTAGTAATGTGTTAACTATTAAACATGAGCTATGGCAAGATTTTTGGTAAAAAAGTTAGCTACTTTGGGTAATTGCGATGGATTTGAGATCCGGTTGGAATCGAAGTTATTTTTCAAAGTTTAAAGTTTTGAAACGGATTAAAGTTTGTAGCTTTAGTTTCAAAAGTTTTTTCCTTTTAAATATTCCAAAGAATGTTTCAAAACATGAAAAAAGGTAAGGGGTTGTCAAGTGGTTCGCTAAGAATATGTTAGAGCAAACTGAACCCATAGCGACAGTCGCTATGGATGCAGTTTAATGAAATTTATCGATTTTAGTTTCAAGTAGTTTAAACTTGAATTTATTTTGTAAAAGTTTTTAAAATAAACTTAATTAGTAATTAAAAATTAATTAAGTTTTGTAATCTAATTATTTAATTAATTAGTAAAAAAAGGAAATTAGCCTTAGTTAGTAATTAAGAAGGCAATTAATAATTAATCAACACTTAAGTTAAGTTTATGACTATTGTTTGATTAATTAAGTTTTTAATTGCTATTTAAAATGGTTAAGAAATAATTAATGGTTTGTAATTATTTAATTAATTAATTAGTTAATTAATTATTATTTAATTAAGTATTATTTAATTAATATTTGAAGTAATTAGGATTTAGTTAATGATGATTTGATTTAACCTTGATCAAGATGCATTAGGAAGTTAATTATGGCCGAACTAAGTTCAGTAAGTTTAATTAGAGTTTAATTGTGATTTAATCTTGATTTAATTTGGATTAATTAAGATTTATTTAAGGTTTAAACCGATTTATTTATTTATTTAATTAAATCTTTTCCAAAGGTGATTTTAAATTAAACCAAATGAGTTTTTAAACCATTACTCTTCTCAAGGTGAATGGATTCCAAACCAAATGATCTATTGTCTGGACCATTAAGTAGCCGAATATTAAAGTAGTGATCGAAAACATTGACTCGTTTATGGAAAGTAAGTGGCTGGTGTTTAGCACGACTATTGGATATTGGAATTGTGATAAACATAAGGAGGTTAATTTCGGTAAGCGGGTCATGATAGCTTAAGTATGGAATGCATTTCCATATGTTAATCTCCCACATGATAATGAAGTGTTCACTATCAATATCTTGACCCTTTTAAATTATCGAATGTTGGTTTGAAAAGACTGGGATAGGATGACAAGCTGTTATTCGAAAAACATTTCAAACCAACGTAAATGTTCGAGTTGGAAGTATTGAAGTCATGATCAGGATTCAATACTTGAAGTGCAAGGGATATTTGCTACTAACCCTGAGGATGATTTCAAAATGGGTGTAGTGTAAATAGTGCCTTCGATCCGTTCATCTCCTGAGCGGCTTGTATGGATGAATAATGACATTGTATCAACATCTGGAAGGAGACGTAGCATTCTTAAGTAGCAGTGCTCTAGAAAAGGTAAACGTAGCCTCAGGTCTCATCAACTGGAAATGACCAAAACAAGGTATGTAGTAGGGCTATGTGGGTCACTCCCATAAGTGTATGTCACCACCGCATCTAGAATCGTTTTTTGACCCATTTTTACTGTATGTACTAATACAGTTGCTGATTCCAACAGTGGTGGTGATGTATTTGTGTAACAACCCGCATATTTAACGATTTGTATATTTAAATATAGCATCGTTAGTCGGATTTATGTCCGAAAGGTTACTTTGCAAACAGCCGAATTAGGACTCGATACCACTTCCATTGAGTTCAAAATGGCGTTTGCGACATTTTTGAGTATAAACATTGATATGTTTGGAGCTAGCTAAAATTTTGACCTTTTCACTTAGGGATTTGGGTTTGGACTTGGGGTTCAACCCACTAACCAAACTCATCGTATATCCCAAGTCCACCACCTCTCCTCTTCATTCCTTCATATTTTCCTAACACTTAAGCTTTAGTAAAAATGGTGGAGGAGATTGGAAATTAAAATCCAAAGCCCTAGTTTCTTTAGCAAATCCAAGTTTTAGCTCCAAAATCAAAGAGAAGCTTAGGTAAGTATCTCTTCTCCTTCTCCATCTCAATTTCTCTCCAATTTCAGAAATTTTCTATAACCTAATTTGGGAAATTATTGCTTATGATCTTAGATTGGAGCTTTTAGAGTTGAGATTGAAGAGTGGTTGGTCCTCCTTTGTTTTCAACCTTGATGGACCGTTTTGTGGAGCTTTGGCTCAAAATTGATGGTTAGCAACCATGGAATATCGTTCCGTTTTGTGATACACGTGTTGGTGGGTTTTCATGCTTCCATTTTGTGATAGGCCTCCCCCTCTTGTGATTTCTGGATTTCTAATTGATGATTTCTAGAATTTGTGTCTCACCAATTTTAGTAATTTACATTGACGAGTTTATCAATATTTGTGCATTGGTGAATTTGTGTTTCAACAACTTTTACGATTGGCATCGAGATGTTTGCCAATATTTGTGATTTAGTGAATAAAAATAAAGAATATGGTTTTCTTTTTGATCTATGAGAAGATTCTTGTGATATTGATTAATCTCTGGTTGGTTTTCAAATGCATACTTATCACAGTATGGCATTACTGATTATCATACGTTTCTATCATATCCCTCATTCTATCTCATTTTTATCTAATATTTATAACTAGACTGATCCGTTTATTATTTTCTTATTAAATAATACTCGGATCGGACCGAGATGTTACAGGTGCTTCTGCTTGACTACTTATCTGGGATCATCATTATCTGACTTTTGTCTAACTACATTAGATTGGTAGTTTTTGTTGTTATACATTCGAGATAGAGACTCCTTGATGTATACATACTCTTTGATGTTGTACCTGTATCTAATCTTTTGTGATATTGTGGATCTTATTTGACCACTGCTCTGATGTACACTTCTATGTGTAGTATTCATATCTATTTCCGCCTTTGTGATATGAATATCTGTGACTGATTTATGTTATGTTTATTTCTATATTTGTTTTCGAAGACCACTTAGTCACTGTGTAGTAGTTTTGAGTTTGTATCGGTATGTCGGATTTCCTCTTGAAATAAAACGCATGTTATACTATCTGACATATCGGTGCTCGCACAAAGCAATTACACGGATGGTCGCTCCTCAACAGCTTTATTCTTCGTGCTAGTTGATGGAATTACTCCGTAGTGTCCTTGGCTAGCATGAGCACAGAGGTGGGGCGTCACAGCTTGGTATCAGAGCTAAACTTCGTAACAGTGTAGAATATTCTAGCGTGGACCATTGTCCTGAGTTCTTCTTAGGAGTCGTGCCCTAGGATTTTATTCGAGTCATTGGACCCATCCTATCCTATTTTCTTCATGATGCCTTGTTTTACCAATCATGATTGTTTGATATTCATTCTGAGATTAACCTTTTTTCTTCTTTCTTTCTTTCTTAAAGAAGAGAAATGGTTAGACCAGGCCGTCCCAGTGCCGGTCAATCAAGTGCTACTTCTCGGGATGGAGTATTTATGTCAGCTCGACAGCTTCTTGATCTTGTAAAGAATGCTCAAGCTGTTGGACCCATTCCAGAGCCTACTCACCCAATATCCGGATTTGCACGCCTGTGCAGTGATTATACAAATTTGGGTGGAAAGTTGTTCAGGGGTTCCAAGGGAGTTATCGAAGTCCAAGTTTGGCTTAGAACATGCGATCGCATCTTTTCTCGCATGAATCTCATTGATCTTCATCGATTCCAAGTGGTTTCTAGCATGCTCCAAGAGAGAGCATTAGATTGGTATGAGCTTCTTATTTCTGAAGTAGTCGAAGCGGATCTTACTTAGGAGAAATTCCGGGAAAGATTCGAATCAAAGTTTCCGCCGAAAGCTGAAAAAGTGACTTTGGCCCGTCGTTTTATTGACCTTGTTCAAGGTGAATCTTCTGTGGCAGATTATGTCGCATCTTTTGAATCCCTCTCTAAATATGGGGTCGAGTACATTAATGCCCCATTGAAGAAAAATCAAAGGTTCGTCTATGGCTTGAATAAGAATCTAAAAAAGCCATTACTCTTGAAATTGGAGGTTGCTTTCAATCAGCTTGTTGATATCGCTCTTCGACTTGAAGAGGCCGATAGGGAGAGTGATTTTGAAGTTGGGAGTGCCAAACCGAACTTCAACAACAACAAGAAGCGGCCTAATAAGTTCAAAGGTCCTTATCCCAACAAGAAAGGGAAACAAGCAACTCCGGTATCCAAGACTTCTACCCCTAGTGGTGGTCAATGCTACAATTGTGGTTCTAAGGACCATTATGGAAATAAGTGTTCAAAGCCCCTTGCTTGTCACTATTGCAAAAGCTCAGGTCATTATATGTCTGCATGTCCCAAACTTCAAAGCAATAAGGAGGGAAAGCTAAATGTGGTGCAAGCCCCTAGTAACACTTCTTGTGGTCAAGGTATTTCTCATTCTATCCTTGATGGCATTATTATGTTTCGTGATCATCCTATTCGAGTTCTTTTTGATACGGATGCATCCCATTCTTTTATATCAAAAGAGCTTGTTGATACTTTTTCTTTGAGTGTTATGGCTTTAATGACTTCTTTGAGAATTACGAATCCGGTTGGTAGATCTGCAATACTCAATTTGCTTTGTAAAACTGTCGAGATTATTTTGTGTGATTTTTCTTTCCGAGCCGATTTGCATGTCATGCGTTACTTAGACTTCAGAATGATTTTGGGAATGGATTGGCTTAACCGTTATGAAGCCCATATCCTATGTCCTGAGCGGACTATTCATCTTCGACATCCTCAATCTGTTAAGCAGATTTCTATTGCTCTTAAAGATTTGGATTCCAACTTGGTAGCATCTTTATGTTCCTTAAATCCTCATGATGACGATAATGATGATGAGGAGGATGTCATTTCTCTTATTCATGTTGTTCGTGAATTTTTCGACATGTTTGAGCCCATTTTAGGATTACCCCCTAAGCGAGCAATTGAGTTCAGAATCAATCTAATCCCTGGAGCTCTATCTATCATTCGTCCTCCTTATCGTATGTCCAATAAAGAAAATAAGGAGATGCGTAGGCAATTATCTGAATTGGCGGCGAAGCAATTCATTTGCTCTAGTTCCTCTTCTTGGGGAGCTTCGGCTATTTTTGTGAAGAAATCCGATGGTACACTTAGGCTTTGCGCTGACTACCGCAATCTTAATGATCTTACTCTCAAGAATAAATATCCTTTACCTCGGATTGATGATCTATTCGATCAACTTAGCGGTGCTATAGTCTTTTCATGGTTAGACTTAGCAACTGGCTTTCATCAGCTTCGAATTGCAGAGGATATTATTCCTTTGACGTCGTTCCGTACTCGTTATGGGTCTTATGAATGGCTTGTTATGCCATTTGGTTTAACGAATGCTCCAACTTATTTCGTTGACCTTATGAATCGAGTTCTCAAAGACTTCCTCGACCGGTTTGTTCTCATCTTTATAGGTGATATTCTTGTTTATTCTAAAACCGAAGAAGAGCATGAAAAGCATCTTCGGATTGTGTTGGAAACTCTTAGGAGCAATCAATTGGAAGCAAAATTTTCTAAGTGCTACTTTTGGCAATCTCGTGTGAAATTTCTTGGTCATATTATTTCTGAATCCAGAATTTTCATGGATCCTTCAAAGATTGAAGCGATTCAAAATTGAAAGAGACCGGAGAGTGTTATGGAAATCCGTAGCTTTCTTGGATTGGCGGGTCATTACCGTCGTTTCATAAAAGACTTTTCAAAAAATTTCGTGCCTCTTACTAGTTTGACCAAGAAGGTAGTTAAATACATTTGGTCGGACAAATGTGAAGCTTCTTTTCAGAAATTAAAAGAACTCCTTTTCGATGCTCCTATTCTTATGATTCACGAAGGGAACCAAGATTTTATTGTTTATATCGATGCTAGTCGTGTTGGTTTGGGAGCCGTTCTTATGCAAAAGGATCGTGTTATTGCTTATGCTTCTAGGCAATTAATGCCTGCCGAGACTAGATATACCACACATGATTTAGAGCTCGCGGCAATTGTTGTCTCCCTTAGAATTTGGCGCTATTATCTTTTGGGAGAAAAATTTATTCTCTACACCGATCATAAATCTTTGAAGTATTTATTTTCTCAAAAGGAACTTAATTTGCGTCAACAACGTTGGCTCGAATTTCTTGCATCTTATGATCTTGGTATTCTTTACACTCCCAGAAAGGGGAATCGTGTTGCCGATGCCCTTAGTCATAAGCAACAAGCGGTTGTTTATATGATGATATCCGAATGGAATGATCTCGGGATTTTGTCCACTTGCGAGATTGAAGATCGTGAATCCGATTTATGTTCATCTCTCATTTTATGTCGCCTTGAGGCTCATCCTTCTCTTATAGACCGCATTCTTGAAGCTCAAAAGCTAGATTTCGAATTGGATCTTCTTAGCGAAAGTTGTAGGGATAAAACTAATATTGAAGGTTTGAAAGACTTTGATATTGATGCTCGTGGCGGCATTCGAAAATTTGGTAGACTTATCGTGCCAAATATTAATGATCTTCGTAAAGACATTTTAGAAGCTTCTCATCGCTCTAAATTTACCATTCATCCAGGTAGTAGTAAAATGTACGCGGATAAGAAGCGACTTTATTGTTGGGATGGAATGAAATCCGATATTGCTAACTTTGTTAAGCATTGCATGACTTGCCAACTCGTTAAGGCCGAGCATTAAAGGCCCGACGGGTTATTGCAACCTTTGGACATTCCAATTTGGAAGTGGGACCAAATTTCCATGGATTTTATTGACGGTCTTTTCCATTCTCATGCGGGTCGTGATAGCCTATGGGTGATAGTGGATAGACTTACAAAATCCGCCCATTTTATTCTCGTTCGGTCCAATCGGACCGCCCTTTTTTGGCCAAACTCTTTATTAAAGAAATTGTTAAATTGCATGGAGTCCCTACTTCTATTGTTAGCGATCGTGATCCATTGTTTGCTAGTGGATTTTGGAAGAGTCTACAGAAATCTTTGGGAACGAAGCTTAATTTTAGCACCGCTTATCACCCTCAGTCCGATGGACAAACCGAGCATGTGAATCAAACTCTTAAAGATCTTCTTCGTGCATATGTTCTTGATTTTGGTGGAAGTTAGGAAGATCATATTTCTCTTTTTGAGTTTTCCTATAATAATAGCTTCCAATCTAGTATTGGTATGGCACCTTTTGAGGCACTTTGTGGAAGGCCATGCCGATCTCCTTCTTATTGGCTTGAGGCCGGCGAGAAGCTGCATTTAGGTCCAGACTTTATTCATGATTCTACAGAAAAGATTGAACTTACCTGCCATAGGATGAAAGAAGCTCAAAGTAGGCAAAAACCTTATGCCGATAACCGAAGAAGGTAATTAGAATTTTCTGTGGGAGATTTTGTATTTATTCGTGTTTCACCTATGAAGGTGTTGTGCGTTTTAGTCGATCGGAAAAATTAGCACCTCGATATGTTGGTCCATTTCCCATCACCGAACATATTGGTTCCGTGGCTTATCGTCTTTTATTACCGGCTCGGTTTTTTTCTATTCATGACGTGTTTCACGTTTCTCAACTACGAAAATGCCTTAGTGATTCCGATTCTATTCTTGAGCCATGTGTTGTGGAAGAAATTGAAGTTTCGCCTAATTTGACTTATGAGCAGCATCCTATTCGTATCATTTCATCGGAGGTAAAACGCCTTCGAAATAAAGATGTCCCTCTTGTGAAGGTTCAATGGTCCTCAAATCCTAAGGATTATTCTTGGGAATCTAGAGAATTCGTCGAGCGAACACATCCAGACTTACTCTCTCGTGCTCTTTGAGGTGAACTTTTTATTTCAAATTTCTTTTGTGTTGATATGCTCTTATGGTTGTTACTTTTTATATTTTCTTCTTAAGTATTACGAGGATGCAATTTCTTTAAGAAGAGGAGTCTGTAACAACCCGCATATTTAACGGTTTGTATATTTAAATATAGCATCGTTAGTCGGATTTATGTCCGAAAGGTTACTTTTCGCAAACAGCCGAATTAGGACTCGATACCACTTTCATTGAGTTCAAAATGGCGTTTGCGACCTTTTTGAGTATAGACATTAATATGTTTGTAACTAGCTAAAATTTTGACCTTTTCACTTAGAGCTTTGGGTTTGGACTTGGGGTTCAACCCACTAACCAAACTCATCTTATATCCTAACTGCACCATCTCTCCTCTTCATTCCTTCATATTTTCCTAACATTTAAGCTTTAGTAAAAATGGTGGAGGAGATTGGAAATTAAAATTCTAAGCCCTAGTTTTTTTAGCAAATCCAAGTTTTAGCTCCAAAATCAAAGAGAAGCTTAGGTAAGTATCTCCTTCTCCTTCTCCATCTCAATTTCTCTCCAATTTCATAAATTTTCTATAACCTAATTTGGGAAATTATTACTTATGATCTTAGATTGGAGCTTTTAGAGTTGAGATTGAAGAGTGGTTGATCCTCCTTTATTTTCAAGCTTTTTCTTCCTTGTTTTTGAGCAAAAGGTGAGATTTCTATCTCACATCTATGTCTATATCTATCTTTGTTGTTAGGTATGAATTGCAAATACTTATTGATGTTCATTTGCTTTTGGTTTGAATTGGTTTTATGGATGTTTCAATTTTTGGTGTTTTGAAGTTAAATCTTTAAAAATCATAGCTTTGATGCTTGATCATGCTTTTGGTGGCATACCGAGGAGCCTATAGGGATGGGTTGTCGATTGGCATAAACCCATAGCGCCCGTGCTCGTCAGATCCCAAATTGTGGAGAGTTTCCTCTTCATTTTGCTATGTTGAAAATACTAGAAAACAGGTTCCAGTCGACTGGCTCTCTTAGTTCAGTCGATTGACCTGGAGCCCGAGAGTTTTTCAGGCACTGAGTCCAGTCGACTGAACTCAGTGTCTAGTCGACTGACCTGCTTGTTTCAGTCCAAGTTTCCTATTTTGCTAGGAATTCCAATTTTTGTCGATTCACGATTTTTCGATTTGTTGTTATCATTTATTATCGACTTTGATAACTTCTATTTTGGAATTTTTGGGTATATCCATTTTGATGGATTTAGTATCGATTTTTTGGATATAATTCACGTCTTCGAACGTGAAAATTTGGTGATCGATTGTTTTTACAACCATTTTTATGGTTTGTCACTTTAAAACGCAAAGGTTTATGTACTAGTAGTAAATATTCAAACTCTTTTACAAAGATGATTTCAACTCTATTTTTAATAATACAAAGCTCTTTATAAAACCGTTTTTCCTACCTATTAGTATATACAAACATTTTCCTCATTCGTTTGAGAAATCTAATTAAACGGCTTAGTAAAACAAGTGGTAAGAAATGCTTGCGTTTATTTTGTCGGTTAATTCTTAGACTCGTTCGATTGAAACTCTTGTGACAACTTTCGAGTGGGGACTTACAGTTTGTTCGTAAATATTTAAGTTAAGCCAGTGGTTATGGGACATGAAGCTAAACTCATCTATTTACTAGCTTAGTGTAATTGACACTTCTTGATGATCGATGATGATCATTTTGTGATTTAGACTAGCAATGTGCGATGTCTCTTTGTCTGCGTGGGAGACTAAACCCCGTTTCTATGGAGCTTCAGCTCAATTTTGTGGGGTAGCGACCCATGGTCTTCGGACCATTTTGTGGAGCTTCGGCTCAAAATTGATGCTTAGCAACCATGGAATAGCGTTCCATTTTGTGATACACGTGTTGGTGAGTTTTCATGCTCTCTTTTTGTGATAGGCCTCCCCCTCTTGTGATTTCTGGATTTCTAGTTGATGATTTCTATAATTTGTGTCTCACCAATTTTAGTGATTTACATTGATGAGTTTATCAATATTTGTGCATTGGTGAATTTGTGTTTCAACAACTTTTACGATTGGCATTGAGATGTTTGCCAATATTTGTGATTTAGTGAATAAAAATAAGAATATTGTTTTCTTTTTTATCTATGAGAAGATACTTGTGATATTGATTAATCTCTGGTTGGTTTTCAAATGCATACTTATCACAGTATGGCATTATTGATTATCATACTTTTCTGTCATATCCCTCATTCTATCTCATTTTTATCTGATATTTATAGCTAGACTGATCCGTTTATTATTTTCTTATTAAATAATGCTCGGATCAGACCGAGATGTTGCAGGTGCTTTTGCTTGACTCCTTATCTGGTATCATCATTATCTGACTTTTGTCTAACTACATTAGTTGGTAGTTTTTATTGTTATACATTCGAGATAGAGACTCCTTGATGTATACATACTCTTTGATGTTGTACTTGTATCTAATCTTTTGTGATATTGTGGATCTTATTTAACCACTACTCTGATGTACACTTCTATGTGTAGTATTCATATCTATTTCCGAATTTGTGATATGAATATCTGTGACTGATTTATGTTATGTTTATTTCTATATTTATTTTCGAAGACCACTTAGCCACTGTGTAGTTGTTTTGAGTTTGTATCGGTATGTTGGATTTCCTCTTGAAATGAAATGCATGTTATACTATCTGACATATCGGTGCTAGAACAAAGCAATTACACGGATGGTCGCTCCTCAACGGTCTTATTTTTCGTGCTAGTTGACGGCATTACTCAGTAATGTCCTTGGCTAGCGTGAGCATAGAGGTGGGGCGTCACAATTTGGTACTACTAGTCAAGTGGTTGGCCGGTTCTGTGTAGCAGGGGTACAAGATGTTCTTGTCATACCCCAGGTGTATTTTATCTAGAGGTACATCTTCGGATGGTAGTTCCTTACCTGGTCATGTATGAGATCCATTGTCCAATAAGTGCCATACGGAATTAGTTGTGCCAAATATGTTGAAATGTAAGATGCAAGCATTTTAGCTATGTTCTGTCTTACTTGGAAACTCTAGACATTATTATAATATCATTGAATTTCAATACAAAGTGTTTTGGTTATCGTAAGGTAAAAACCCATCCGTGTAATGTGCAGCTTTGTCTTACGAGATACCTTTGATTTTCAAATTGTTTTATAAAAGTAAGAATTAAGTGGTTTGAGTTTACTCACATCAGACCCATGTCTGACCCAGAGTTTTCTCTTCTTTTCCTCAAAATCTTGGGTATTCAAATTTTTACGAGTAGCCAAGTGATCCAGATTTCTCACGATAGCATGCTGGAGGAGCTGGAGTAGGTGGCTTCATCGATAGTTATCTCGTATCTATTTCCACTGTGTATGTGTGTGTGTATTGGACTTTTGATATAAGAACAAATAGTTATAATTGTCCTTGTGTGGAGCTTGTACTATTATGACTCTGATGTATTATGATAGCAGTGACTATGCATAATCCTATGTTATATATTATATGGTGTTCCTTTCCGATGTGAGATTCTATGATTGTTAAATTTTCTTCTTATCTTTCTTTTTCTTTTACCTATAATGACTCATCTTTTGAAGTAAGAAAAGTGGTTTGTTACATTTGGTATCAGAGCTTAGGTTAAGCAAGACACCTAAGCTTTGGGTTGAGTCAATCTTGAGAGAGCATATTTGTAAATTTCTATTCATATACCCTTATAGGTAGATCAGCTTGGTAGGTTTGATTAGTAACTTTCTTTCAAGTCTTATCTCGTTCAAATTCTAAGAATTTTCTTACTATATCCAGGTAGTAAAAAAATGAGTAACAGAGGCAGACGAGGTAGGGGAGCAGGTAGCACTATGCTAAAATGGTCGAACCCCAAATCCTGGAGATGTTCGGATTACTGAAGAGGCCGCGCCAGAGCAACCGAGAGTGAATTTCACAATTTTATGCAAAGATTACACTAATCTTGGATGGAACTCATTTAAGGGGACTGAGTCTATCATGGAAGTACAAGCTTAGTTGCGATCTTGCGAGAAGATTTTTAAAGGTCTTGGTTTATCCGACGAATGTAAGAGATTTTTAGCAACATGCCAACTGCAAGAGGGAGCAGCAGCTTGGTGGGACTCCCTTACTGCAAATATTCCAGAAGATGAGTTTTCATGGGCCCAATTTAAAGAAGTTTTTGAGGACCAATTCTTGCTAACAGCTGGTAGGATGAGGATGCATCGCAACTTCATGGATTTAAACAGAGGGGTCTACCGATAGCAGAGCATGAGACGAAGTTCAACGAATTGTCTTGTTTAGGACTAGAATTGATTAACACCCCAATAAAAAAGAATGAGATGTTTGTTTTGGGTATGAGGAAAGAATACCATGAGAAAATGACAGCTCATGTCAAAGGTACTTTTGTGGATTTCGTTGACATGGCTCTGAGGTACGAGACCTTGGAAAAGAAGAAGCACACTCCAGTAGCACCTAGTGGAAATAGTTCTAACAAGAGGAAGTTCATTCCAAATTGGAAGAACCAGGGCAAGGGAAAGCCTGGAGGTGGAGCCCAAGGAAGTCATTTTAAGGATTTGTTTTCCATAAATGTCAACAAAAGGGCCACATCGCGAAGTTCTACAAGAATTCTGGAATGCAACAACAACAACAAGAAGAAGAAGAAGAAGAAAGTGGACCTATCTCCCCGATGGTCCAAAAGACTCTTTGTTTTAATTGCCATCAGCCTGGGCATATTGTAAAAGATTGTCCACTTATGAAGAAAGTGCAGCAGCCCAAGGTGTATGCTATAAAAAATGAGCCATCGACTTCAACATACGTCAAAGGGAAAGACGTCCTTGAAGGTACCTTACTTATTAATGTTATTTATATTCGATCATTGTTTGATACTGGTGCCTCTCATAGCTTTGTTTCCTTAGAATCGGTAGGAAAATTTTATCTTATTCCTAGTATTGTAGAAAACCCTATGTGTGTCTAACCCCATAGGTGGTGTGACCCATTTGAATTTGATTTGTAAGAATGTGCCAACTTCCTACCTTTCTCATAACTTTTCTTGCGACCCATGTCTTGGACTTTAAAGGATTTGACATTGTTCTTGGTATGGATTAGTTATCAAAATATAAGGCAATCTTAAAATGTAATAAGAGAACTTTATCTTTAGTGACTAATATAGGAAGGAAAGCTAAGGTATCATGTAAGGAACTCGGTATTCATATGTGTAGTTTCTTATATGCCCTTGAAGCAGCCCAGGAGAGCTTAGGGTCTATTAAAGTTGTTAAGAAATTTCCCGATGTATTTGAAGAGGTTAAAAGTTTACCCCCGCACAGTGAGATTGGGTTCCGTATTGATTTGGTCCCTGGTGCAAGGCATGTAGTTCAACCTAAATGGAGGATGGCCCTGAGGGAGAGAGAGGAGTTAGTAGATCAAACCTAGGATTTGTTAAGAAGAGGATTGATTAGACCCAGTCATTCGAGTTGGGGGTCAGCTGTAGTTTTTGCAGCTAAGTCTGATAGATCTTTAAGATTGTGCATGGACTACAGGGAGTTGAATAAGTTGACCATTAGGAACAAGTATTCCTTACCCCATATCGATGACCTTTTTGATCAACTTCATGGAGCTATGGTATTTTCCCAAATGGATCTAGCTATCGGATTTCATCAATTATGGTTGCTGAAGATAGTACACCCTTAACTGCCTTTAGGGGCTTTGATTGTTTCTTTGAGTGGTTGGTTATGCCGTTCGAGCTAACCAATGCATCTACATATTTTGTAGATCTTATGAACCATATTTTCCGAGATGTTCTTAATACGTTTGTGTTAGTTTTCATCAACGACGTCCTTATCTACTCCAAATTTGAGGAGGAGCATAAATATCATTAGAAGTGGTGTTGGAAACATTGAGGAGACATGTCTTGAAGGTGAAATTTTCTAAGTGCTATTTTAAGAAATCAAAAGTAAGATTCTTAGGACATATTGTGACAGGAGAAGGTATTTCAGTGGATCAAGTGAAGGTGGAGGCTGTTCAAGAATGGAAGCAACCTCTAACTCCTATCGAGGTTCGCAGTTTCTTAGGATTGGCTTGATATTATAGGAGGTTTATTCAAGATTATTCTAAGATTTCATCCCATTTGACTAAGCTGACTAAGAAGGGTGACAAATTTATATGGACTCCAAAATGTGAGGAGGCATTTGTGGAATTGAAGAAGAGGTTGACCAATGTCTCGGTTTTGGCTGTTGTAGATGGTAATAGTGGGTTCATAGTTTACACAGATACTTGTGAAGTGGGACTAGGTGTTAGTTGATGTAGCATGGGTAGAGTGATTGCGTATGCAAGCAGGCAATTGAAGCCTCATGAGAAGAACTATGTTGTGCATGACTTGGAGTTGTTGGCTGTTGTCTTTGCACTGAAAATGTGGAGGCACTACTTGTTAGGTAAGGGTCTTTCTTTTCTTCTTTAGTTTCTTTCTAATCTTTAGTATTCGAGAAGTAAGATTTCTTTCTTTAAATTAGTGAAAAATTCGAGCTCTTCACAGATCATAAGTCCTTGAAGTATCCATTCACCCAGAAGGATCTGAACCTAAGACAACAAAGGTGGTTGGAATTCTTGGCAGCTTATGACTTGGATATGTATACGCTAGGGAAAGCTAGTGTGGTAGTGTACGCTTTGAGCAGGAATGCTGTTTTGACTCACTTGGAGGTTACCCCGACACTTCAGGAAAGGATTATGAGAAATCAAAGGGAGGATGAGATACTTGAAGGTTTAATACAAGGTATTGGAACTGGGCCAACCCGCAGCGGTAGTGGCGTATGTATTTCAATTTTTTTTATCCTATTGGATCTTTGTTGAGTCTATGAATTCTAATTCATTTAGAACAATTCTAAATTTGTTTTAAATAAAATCATTTATTTTATTTAAATTTAAGTATTTTGTAATGTAAAGTTAATTTGAATGGTTTAATTTATACACACACACATGTATCTTATACATATGTATATGTGTGTGCATGTGTAACATAATAATCCATGAAGGGTATAACGTGCCCGTATATAGATATTGGAATTTACATCGCAGTGGACACATTAGCTCATTTCGTATGCATTGTATGTTGTCTAAATATGTGCATAATTCTATAATGCAAAGTATATTGATCTAAATACGTATACATACATTTAAAATATATTTCATAGCTAAAAGTCTCAAAATTAAATATACATATAATTTAAAACATTTGTATAAATAAATATAAATAATTAAACATATAAAATTATACATTCATACATATATATAATAATTAAAATTACATATTTATATATATAAGGTTAAATAAAATGCATATATATGAATAATTAATGACATTCAAATACTTAAAATATAATTATGTATATTTTAAAATTGTTTCCAGATCGAAATCAGCATAATAAACATAAAAAATAATTTTATCATTATTATATACATAATAAATAGTTTTGATCATAATAATTAAAAATATTAGTAATAAATATTAAAAATAATCAAAATTTAAAATTTAAGAAAATTTAAGATTATAAAATACAAGTTTAAATTTTTTTGATGATTTTTTGAAATAGAATATTATTTTTAATAAATAAAAGAAATGTTCAACCGAAGTAATTTAATTATTAAAAATATTAAATATTAATAAAAATTCTTAAAAAAATATATAATTGAATTTTATGTGCAATAATTATTTTATATATAATAAACAATTCAAATAATCAACAAAAGATAATTTAAAATTATTTATATGTATAAAAAGTTTATTTTCGAATTTGATAATTCATATTATGTATAAATAGGTGTAAGAAAAAATTCTAAACTATTTATACATTATAAATATACATATATGTAATTATATGTTTAAAATATACATTAGTCTATATTTAAATTAATATATAAATATACATAAAGTAATTTATAATGACAAAATTGAATTTTTTATAGCAAATTTGATATGTTTATACATAAATTATAATACATAATAATATAACCATACGCATAACCAAACTAATTTGTGACAACTACATATACATACGAAAATATCACATAACTAGATATACAACATTAATATATATATATATATATATATATATATATATATATATATACAGATTTGGGATTAATCAATATTAAGTCATAAAATATAATATGATTATTGTAATATGTAAATAAAATACCAATTGATGATGCCTTTGAGTCCACTTGAATCAATGAATTCCCTTCTCTAATTATGCTCGATACATCAGATCGTTAGTTTGGAATCGTCGACCTTTTTTTATCAAATAGTGCTTTTACTTAACTTGAATTCAATTGAGATTCCTAGAACTGATATGCGGATTAATTTTGGCGAGCAAACTTGATAATTATTGCAACCAAAAGTTGTTTTTGGTTAAGGGTTTAGAGATCCATATATATAGCCTTGTACAAGAGAGATATTAGGATAATCCCATTACTTATTCTCTCCTAATTTTAACCATCCATCTCTAGGTCTACTCCTAAGTTTTAGCTGCCTCCAATAACTTGTCAGAACTGAATTTTGAATCCCTAATGATGGGCTTTAACCCCATTTAATCCCAAGCCAAAATGCTATGCAATTAAATCTAATTTAATCGCTTAACGATATCGTATATCGATTGGGACATTTATAACTATTATAGATGTATAACAATTTTTATTTCTCAAACCATATTCAAATTTTATAATATAACAATTATAAACTAATTAAATCATTCGGTCTTAAAGGAATTCACCATTTCAGTTGCATAACTCTTGGGTGTAAATTTGATCGACAATTAACACCGAACTATTCGAATGTTAATGTCCACACATCACTTAGCAAGTGGTGTGATATTAGGCCAAATTTATCGCTTATTCAATTTCAATAAAATCTTATTTGATTTAATAAGCGTCACCTGCTAGTGACATTTATATACAACAATTCTTTTCGTCAAAACTGTATAATTTCGGATTATGGAATTTTATAATGGTCAAAATTCCAATATTGTCCATATTCAACTCTATAGTCCAAACACAAAATCCTTGGTTCAATAATAACAATTATTATTAACTGAATTACTCCGGCAAGAGATTTTGATTTTTTGTTGACTTAAGTTGAGCGTGATACTAACTCCATATAACCAAGGAGACGATAGTGTTTCACTTTCAATACTTCCACTCGCCCCAACTATATTCACTTGATGGACGTCGTGTCATAATTTCACTATAATTAAAGCGGAGCTTCCACATTGAAGATCCACAGTATTCTCAAGTCAAAAGAACTGTGTAAATTAATCACATCGATATTTTCTATTTGACCTTATTTATATTAACCAACAGAAAACTATCGACGGAGCGTTCCACAGTTATCCAATAACTATCAGTATGTAACTTCTAGGTGCCCCTAGCAGTCATGAGTAATACACAACAATCGGAGAGCATTACATACTCTAGTCTCAGCGGACACACCGATATCCAGTCTCGATGTATCTTTACTAGGAACATTCAAAATGGTATATTTGTTTTATTCTGATAAATTACTCACGGTTACAACACTTTGTAACTTCTATCACAAAATATGTCGTTTATGGATTTTCTATTAAATATACATTAAATTAATTAATTAATATAACCATATTATATCAAGTGTATAATAGAAAGAAACACCTTTATTATGAACAAGATTGTCCAACAAATTAGATATATATAACAAATTACATAATTCCCCCTAGGGCATACCCCTAACTCTATCAATCTCCCATTTGCACTTGAAGTCAATTATGGAATCTTATTCCAAATTCTCCAATCGGTTTCTAAAAACCATTTGGATCAGTCCCTTTGTGAACGGGTATGCTATTATGTTTAATCATCTACTCTGTCAATCAACTCTCTCTGACTATGATAAACTGTATTATCATGTAGAACAATTCGAAGTATGTCTCTCAACATCTAGCGAGATATAAGTTCTATTACAAACTATATCGTGACATTGTTATCATATAACAGTGTTATGAGATTCTCAACATTTGAAATAGGTTTGGTTATAAATTTGTGCACTTTTTTTAATATACATTGTCATTATTGTGGCACTATTCTAGACAATGTACTTAGCCTTTTATATTGAATTAGCCATGATATTTCATTCAGATCATTTCCAACTTAAAATTTTTGTTATTGACATATTATACTCAATATTACTCGTGAAAGCTTGAGTTTGAACATTCCTTCATAAGGAATTTTTGTTTCTGTAAATAATTCTCTTGTATTTCATAAATACACGAGAATACTTCAAACAACTATTTAGTGATATCAATTTGGATTTGATATTTGCTTCATGTATCAAACGCATAAACAAATCATGATATCTTAGACAACATAACATATATGATAGTTCCTATTGCCAATGCTAAGGGATCGATCTTACATGTTTCGTATTAAATATTTTAAAAAGATGTCCTTGCATATCATTTGGGACATTCCTACATCTTTTATACTTACTATGAAAGACATCATTTAATAATCCAATGTTGAGTATTAAAACAACTTTTGACACAAGTACATCATTAAAATCAACAACGTGTTGTTTACTTATAGTTTAGAAATATCAATGTACATTTTATTCGTTCTTTCTTATGAACACACGCTTCCTTTGCACTTGGTTTGAAAATCAAGCTAATTGATATTCCTATCAAAGTAGTTATTCAATCTTGATGCTTACAAAATGATACTTTCGTATCATTTCTTGGATCATATCCAAAGATTCACAAACTCAATATCTCTCCCACTGACTTTGAGACATTTTGGTTATTATGTGTAAACAGTTTACTCTAAATCATTATTTGGAATTTTCTATTTCAATACATAGGTACCAAAAATAAAGTCATATCAAGCAATAATTTTGTGAGTAAATCCAAATTAAGTTGAGCAAGTTGAATACCGAAACTATTACGCTAATTTCAACAACTAAAATTTGCGATATTATTCTCATCAACGTTGCTTGTTAATTCCAACTGCATTATTATTGCTCATAAAGACACAATCACAGCCGATGGATCATGTCCCTTAGGTTACGACTACCAAACTCATATTTTGATAGCGTACTTGGAATTCTTTCAGATTTGCGCATCATACCATATGATAGAGTCAACACTCTTAATGGTTTAATTAAATAATCGAGGATTATATATATTCGAAATTGACAAGAAAGTCATGGTTTCTCTTCAATGAGCGAGAATACATATTAGACATTCTATTGCAATGTGTTCGTTTAGGTTAGTCAATTTTATTTCATCTCATCTAACCAATTCTATCTTTGGATCGTATCCAAATCCTTTTTACTACCAATAATTTCTCAAGGGAATTCCTTCATAATGAAGTTGGTATTTCTTGAAATGTTTCTCAGCACAATAGAATAGGTATTCCTAAACGTTTTATGAATTTCCTTATTCATAAAATTGATTTGGTTTTAGTTTACAAAAATTACGTTCGAAACATAAATATGTCATCCAATGACAGCCTTTCCAAAATCCTTTTGGAAAGATTCATACAAGATCCTTTATGAATAATTATTATGTGCAATCTTTCAATTCGCACAATCTGCTCACTTCTTGGCCTAGAGTATGTTGGAATTTCTTATAAACGCTTATCATGTGTGATCTTGTAAACCATTATTTAGATGACATAATATTAACCTTGCATACTACTCTTAAGTACATGAGCTTATAAAAGGAAACTAACTCAACTTCACTCACAATTAATCGCACATTGTTCAACAAAGTTCGATTACCCCTTATCGATGCATCATTATGCATCACATAGAGGAGTGACTTTTGAGATTGAATCTTTATTCATTTTTAGGTATTCGTACCTTTTTCCAATATACTCACTCATTTTCTCAAATCGAATCATTTCTATTGCATGTAATTTTATCTACTTCTATTTTATACTCTATGAGTTTACCATAGACATACTACCTGTGTATCAAATACAATGTCCATGTCGACGATAACTCATCGGTGAATATGATGAAGTATTAGGAACCGTTTTGGTATTTATAGGATTATGATTGCATACATCTATATATATCAATCCGAAGAGTTCATCAGCTCTTATGATACTCCCACTAAATGGATGCATAGCCCTTTATTGTTTGAGATATAATTAACAAGTATCATATGATTCAAAATCATACTATAAAATTATTTCTTAAAACTACGACTTAGTCTATAATTCCAAAACAACCATAAATAATATTAGATACTTTTGTATTTTCCAATGCATCACTTTTTTTATAAAAAAAAAAATCACCACATTATAGTTTTGTTTCACAAAGAATATTCATAATATTCATATTGAAATATAGCTATGTCTATTTTTTTCAATCGATATCGAAAAATAATCATCATTTCATAAATAATGTATGGTAAGTTTTACAAAAACAATTTTTGTGCTACGATGCAATTAATAAGTGTTATATGGTATGCTCCCACTATTTCCTCCATTAATATAATAGCGTATTAAATTTGGAGATTCGACATTCACTTAATATAATTTTTTTTATTTCATACACTACAACTATTTACATTGGAGAGTTCGTTGATCAAATATCTTGAGCTCAAAGAAATAAATCTCATATGAAATAATTTTCTATATGAAAATACATTTCAGAATATAAATAATATTTCATATTCTAATATTAAGTATCAATTATTTATTATAATTCATATTTCCAATGTTTCTCTATGAAGCAGAAGTGAGTATTTATTCTCTTCATTTCAATTGTACCTTAAATTACATTTATTCTTATACATTTTTTTTTCTTTCAAATGGTCAAACTATTCAAAAGAAAATCTTACTGCAATATCATAACAAACTCTTTACAAAAGCGCATTCGATTATCCTTAACATTTAAGGACATCAAATATGTTGCACTTTACGTAAACCAATCAAAATGACATTCAGCGATCGAGTTCTTATATCTATCTTGTAGTTTCTGTTCTTGTGTTACATTAACACGATATGATTTCTTTTGTAATCAATCAGATTGAATACTCGATCTTGAAAGTTTATTAGGTTTTTCGGATGAACTAATTTCATCGAAAGATTGTACATTACAAACTTTGACCATTCACCTTATAACATTTATATGCAATTGTATATGGATCAAATATCCGTAGTCTTGTATTGCTTTTAGATTTTGAAACTCATAGAATGCAATACATGATCTTGACCAAATAAATGCATAAGTGACCAAACCACGAATGTATTCAATAGTTGTAAAATCAGGCACTTGCATGGGCGTTGAAACGTTAACATGCAATACGAATTTGATAGTGGGTATTATATTTCAATTTGTCAACATTCAATTATTAATCGTTTGTATATGTTAATTGATAAATATTTTATCAATCATATTAAATACACAAAATTATCATTGTAGATAATTATAAGATTATTCAGCATATATTCTTACAATATTAGAAAGGTTAAATGTTACCATTTCATTTTTTTAATAAGGCTCCTACTAATCTTTTATGTTTCTCCAAACCCTAAGATGAAATACAGAAGTCTTTCGACTTCACTAGTGGGTGTTAGGACTCGTTTGTCTTAGTATTCTGACCTTGAGTTTGCTTAACAAATCATAGCCCCACAGATGATGGATAACCCCTTATTGGTTGTATCACATACAACTCCTAACCCATTTTTCTTGTCCTAATCTCATTTCGACCATGAGTTTGCGCAACAAATCGAAAGAGATTGTTCACTCCTACCTACCATATTGTGCTGGCCTAAGAATAGTATATGTACCTTGAGTTTTCTCAATAAATACATATAGTTATCTTACTTCATCTGTTCAATGTATAAATAAAATTACACATAACATCCCTATCTTGAGTTTGCTCAACAACAAAGGAGTATGTAAGTAATTTATCAATATATATATATATATATATATATATATATATATGGTAGAGGACAACATTATATTGAAGATTCATAATCTTCAATATATTATATTGAGTGTTGTCGACTTATGGAATAATGTATTTCTTATGAAGTACCCTTATGATTCAAGTGTCAAACACATCAGAAATCACAGTATACGTACATTTACGTTGGTATTTATTCCTTAAGTCTATTTGGGTTCCTTTAATGTTCCACTTTTAGTTTATACATTCATATTATATAAGTTTTGTTCTTAAATAAATTTTATATTCCATATTGCTTATATGATAGTCTTATGTATAATATTTCAATAATTAAATCTTATTTAATTAATTTTAATTAATTAACTCTTTAATTAATTTTATATTAGTATTCTAACACAACGTTTATATTGGACATATCTATTATAACCTTTATAGTATAACACATATATCTTATATATGTGTATTCTTATTTAATTGATTAACATTTAATTAATTTATTAATTAAACAATTTTAATTAAAATTATATTAATTTCAAAATTTTATCTTATATACATACATGTATGCTTATGGTATCTCAAAAACTTTAAAATAATGTAACATATATCAACATATATAATACATGCGTATAAGTACTAATTAATTAACTCATTTAATTAATTTATATTATTAATCTTACTAATAATTTTAAATTTTGAAATTAATATTTACATAGTTTCAAACATTTTGAACTTTTTAATTACATTTTCAAACATTTTGAAATTTATGTTATATTATAACCTTTTATAATAAACATTTTTTATTTTAAATTTAACCTTTAAATTTAAAATCATGTCTTAACTTTCAAAACTATTTTGAAAATTAGCCCAACGCCCAATTAAAATTGGGCCTAATCTAATAGGGGCAATCTTTGGACTCACGTCACCTTTCAGGCCAGGCAGGTACAAGTAGGATATGGTACTTGATTATCCAGTTCTAATCCTAGACATCACCTTTCTAGGCACCGTACTAAGTACACAAGCTTAATTAGTTAGCCAGAACATGACTAACTTAGACCGCATAGGCTACTGGGCTCCGATACTATTGTTGGAACTGGGTCAGCCCGCAGCAGTGGGTATATTTCAATTTTTTTTATTCAACTGGGCCTATGAAGTCTAATTCATTTAAAAAAAAAATCTAATTTTTTAAAATAAAATCATGGTTTTTATTTAAATTTTAGTATTTTGAAATATAAAGTTAATTTGAATGATTTAATTTGTACACACACACATGTATCATATACATATACATATGTATGTGCGTGTGTAACATAATAATCCACGAAGGGTATAATGTATATGTATATAGATGCAGTGATTTACATCGCAATGGACACATTAGCATATTTCGTATGTATTGTACGTTGTCTACGTATATGCATAAATCTATTATGCAAAGTATATTTATATAAATATGTATACATATATTTAAAATATATTTTATAATTAAAAGTCTAAAAATTAAATATGCATATAATTTAAAACATTTTTATAAATATATATACAAAATTAAACATATAAAATTATACATACATATGTATACAACAATTAAAATTATATATATAAGATTTAAAATGTATATATATCAATAATTAATTACATTCAAATACTTGAAATATAATTATATATATTTTAAAATTATTTCTAGATTCAAATTAGGATAACAAACATAAAATAATTATTTTATAATTTTATTATTATTATTATATATATAATAAATAGTTTTGATAATAGTAATTAAAAATATTAGTAATAAATATTAAAAAATAAAATTTTAAAATTAAAGAAAATTTAGGATCAAAAAATATGGGTTCAATTTTTTTTCAAGATTTTTTGAAATAGAATATAATTTTTAATAAATAAAAGAAATGTTCAACTGAAGTAATTTAATTATTTAAAATATTAAATATTAATAAAAAATTATTAAACTTTTTCCATGGGTTATTGTATGGATGTAGTAATTTTAAAAAAAGTATAAAATCAAATTTTTTAGCTCAATAATTATTTTAGATATAATAAACAATTCAAATAATCAATAAAAGATTATTTAAAATTATTTATATATAAAAAAATTATTTTCGAATTTGATACATATTATGTATAAATAGGTGTAAAGAAAAATTCTAAGATGTTTATACATTATAAATATACATATATGTAATTATATGTTGAAAATATACATTAGTCTATATTTAAATTAATATATAAATATACAAAAAATAATTAATATGACAAAATTTAATTTTTTTACAGCAAATTAGATTTTTTAATACATAAATTATAATATATAATAATATAACCATGCACATAACCAAACTAATTTGTGACAACTACATGTACCTACGAAAATCTCACCTAACTAGATATACAACATTTATATATATAGGATTTGGGATTAATCGTAATTAAATCATAAAATATAATATGATTACTGCAATATATAAATAAAATACCAACTGATGATGCCTTTGAGTCCACTTGAATCAATGAATTCCCTTCTCTAGCTATGCTCGATCCGTCAGATTGCTAGTTTTGGAATTGTCGAACTTTCTTATCAAATAGTGCTTCTACTTAACTTGAACTGATTTAAGATTCTTAGAACGGATATGGGGATTAATTTCTGCCTGAAAACTTGATAATTATGGCAGCCAAAAGTTGTTTTTGATTAAAGGTTTAGAGATCAATATATATAGCCTTGTACAAAAGAGATATTAGGACAACCCCATTACCTATTCTCTCTTAATCTTAGCCATCCATCTCTTTTTACTCGCCACTAATAACTTGTAAATACCTAAATTTGCATCCCTAATGATGGGCTTTAAACTCATTTAAGCCCAAGCCAAAATGCTATGCAATTAAATCTAATTTAATCGCTTATTGATATCGTGTATGGATTGGTACATTTATAACTATTATAAATATATAACAATTTTTATTTCTCAAACCATATTTAAATTTTATAATTAATATTTCATAAATATTAATTAATTTAATTTACCTATAACAATTATAAACTAATTAAATCATTCGGTCTTAAGGGAATTCATCATTTCAGTTGTGTAACTCTTGGGTGTAAATTTGGTCAGCATTAACACCAAACTATTCAATGTTAACGTTCATACATCACTTAATAAGTGGTCTGACATTATGGCCAAATTTATCGCTTATTAATTTTCAGTGAAATCTTATTTAATTTAATAAGCGTTACCCATTAGTGACATTTATATACACCAATTCTCTTTGTCAAAACCGTATCATTTTGGATTTACGGAATTTGGTAATGGTCAAAATTCAAATTTTGTCCATATTCAACTTTATATTCCACACATAAAATCCTTGGTTCAATTATAACAAACGATATTAACCGAACTATTCTGGCCAAAGATTTTGACTTTGTATTGACTTAAGTTGACAATGATACTAACTCCATATAACCAAGGAGACGAATCCTCTCTTGAATAGTGTTTCACTTCTAATACTTTCACTCGACCAACTATAGTCATTTAGTGGACGTCGTGCCATAGTTTGACTATAATTAAAGCGGAGCTTCCATATTAAAGATCAACAACATTATCAAGTCAAAAGAGCTATGTAAATTAATCACATCGATATTTTCTATTTGACTTTAGTTATATTAACCAACAAAAAGCTATTGAGTAAATCGTTCCATAGTTATCCAATAACTATCAGTACCTAACTTCTAGGTATCCCTATCAGACATGAGTAATAAACTGTCCAACCTTTGGAGAATGTTACATACTCTAATCTCAACGAATACACTGATATCCAATCTCGATGCATCTTGACTAGGAACATTTAAAATGGTATATCCAGTCTTGATGCACTTGGGAAACTATGGATCATGTAAAGGAAGCTTATCTTGGATGGATGTTAGGATAGTTGTTGTGTACGTGTCATGGATGTACTGTTGTTTTGGATGCTTGTATACCTTTTGTATGAATTTTATGGTATGGATATATGATTCCTTTTGTGTTAACTTTTGTTAGAAATTTCGAGAATAAAATTCTTTTAAGGGAGGTAGAACGTAACGACCCAGGGTTTGGTTGCTTTAACTAGGCAACTATATATATTTTATATAGTCAATAAATAGATTTTTGTTAATAAATAAACTCATTTCAATTAATTAATAATGAGGTAAAAATCGTTTTCAAAATTACCAAATTAAATAGTTCATAGAAAAATAGAAAATGTGATCGAAGAACATTTTTCGAAATTTTGACCTTTCGACACCGAAAAGTTATCGGGAATGTTGTTCGTCTTTGTTCATCATTTTTACACATATATAGTAGATAATTAAATAAGTAGTAACATACTTAGGAACAAATTATCTTATGTTAATTATAATTAACATGTGATGTGAAATTTCATAACTTTATAAATAATAAACATTATATATAAAGATATATTACTTAGTGTTGTCGTATCGTAATATTTTCATAATTAGACATCATCACTCATCATGAGCTTAAATATTTGACTAGAGAAGGAGGAGAGATGTGACAAGAGAGAGGGGCAGGAAGATGATGTGACTTTTCAAATATCATGACATATTATGTTAAATCATTAAGGGGTGATTTAGTAATTCTCTTCAAATCTTTTTGCCTATAAATATACATCCACACATACACATTCTCATTTGCTTTCTCCTCTTCACTTTTTAAAACCTTCTTTCCAAAATATTTATGGCTTCCATAGTTTGTAAAAGATAGAAAAAAATCACTCTTTTCCCCTCAAACTCTTCTCTTTAGCTCACTAAAACCATTCTACATCCATCTTTACACTTCCACCAAAAAAAATAGGCCAAACCCAAATATGACCATGGCCAATCCAAATCTAGGTGTTTGGGCATCCAAAAGCTTAACGTTTGCAAGTTAGGACCAAGTGGTAGCATATATCGAAGTTCTAGTGGAAGTTGCTTTGAGATTTATAAAGCTTTCGATGAGTAAACTACCTTATTTTGGAAAAGATTTTTACTTTATTATTAAATCATTATTATAGTGGTAATATAGTGTATAAATTGAATGGTAACCATGTGATTTGATTATGATTTGGATGGTTCATTATAACTTGATTTGGTTTTGGAAATCGATGTTGTATTGTAAGGTTAGTAAGCATGTATATATGGATGTATACTTGCAACCTATGATGAAGATGGGTTGTATAGTAATGTGTTGACTGTAAAACATGAGGCATGACATAAGTTTTGGTAAACAAAGTTAGCTACTTTGTGTAATTGCGACAGATTGGAGATCCGGTTGGAATCGAAGTTATTTTTCAAAGTTTAAAGTTTTGAAACGGATTAAAGTTTGTAGATTTAGTTTCAAAAGTTTTTTATTTTAAATCTTCCAAAGAATATTTTGTGAAGTGGTTCGCTAAGAATATGTCAGAGCGACTTGCGCCCATAGCGATAGTCGCTGTGGATGCAGTTCGACAAAATTTATCGCTTTAAGTTTCAATAGTTTTAACGTGAAATTGTTTTGTAAAAGTTTTCAAAAAAAACTTGATTAGTAAATTAAAATTAATTAAGTCTTATAATCTAATTATTTAATTAATTAGTTAAATAAAAAGGTAATTAGCCTTAACCAGTAATTAAGAAGGTAATTAGTAAGTAATCAACGCTTAAGTTAAGTTATGACTATTGTTTGATTAATTAAGTTTTTAATTGGTACTTAAAATGGTTAAGAAGTAATTAATGGTTAACATTTTTTTTTTGAAGAAAATGTGTGATCCTCTAACAAGAGAGAAGAGCACACATGGAATACTATATATATGACAAAAAGATGGAGTTGCCAACATGCCTGACAGGTGGCAAGACTAAGAAAAAAGACAAAAAACAAGAAAAATAAAGAAGATGATACCCCTCAAATGAGCTCCGGCAAAGCCACCGCCCATTACACCCTAGTATCAAGCTCCGGCAAGGCCACCGCCCAATACCAGGGTGTTAGAGGTATCTAAAAAAACCAGCCTCTCATAAAAGAAAGTCCAAATAGAAGAAATCCAATATAAGGACCAAAATGAAGAGCTCCACACTGAAGATCTGAAGTAACCGAAGAGGAAGGATAGATGCATCCCGAATCCCTGTGAAGAGCTAACCAGAAAACCTGAAAAAGCTGAGAACAATCCTGCAAACCAGAAAAGAGAAAAACCAGCAACCAACCTAAACCAAACCTGGAACAAAACTAAGAAAACAAGTTAGAATGAAACACATATATGTATATAAATAGAATTTATATACATATATGTGAGAATAAAACCAATGAGAGAACTAAAGCAAGGAAAACCTGGAAACAAAAACAAGAAAAGAAGAAAAAACAAAACACGAAACAAATTTAAGAACTTAAAATAGAAAGAGAGTTATGGTTAATCAATTGAACATCATTAAAATCAGAGTAGTGATTAATAAAATAATTATTAGAAACAAAATGATTGAAGTTAAGAGTGAAAATGTTAATATTATTTCTAACCTTATTAAGATAATCCTTGAAGCAATTATTTTTGGCTAACTTATATTTAGGATTAGAAATCCACTTTAAGCAGAAATTTGAAATTAAAAAAATCAAATTATTATTATGCTGATATTTATTATTAAAAATTCTTTGATTTCTTTCAAACCAAATGTACCAACAAGAAATAGTGAATAAAGTGTCAAGCAAATATCTAGAATCTTTATAGAACATAAATCTAAAAGAGTTCCAATAGAAAAAACAATCTGAAACTCTAGTGTTAATATGAAACTCAAAAATATTAAAGATCTTAATAAGTATAAAATGAGTATCAATGCATTCAAAATAGATATGATTAATATCTTCAGAAAAAGAGTTACAAAAGAAATATTTATTATTGATACTAATATTTTTTCTTTTTAAAAATTCAATAGTATTTAACTTACCATGAATGATGAGCCACATATGAATCTTTGATTTAGGAGGAGCATTTGATTTCCAAATAAATTTAAAACAATTGACAGAAACCCCCGAAAAGTTGATAAATTTGTAAAAGGAATTAGAAGAATATTTTTTACTCTTATCCCACTCCCAACTAATAAAGTCATTATCATTGTCAATGTTATAATGATCAAGTTTAGCATAAAGCAAGAAAAGATGTCTAAGGGTAGGGCCAACTAAAATACCATTAAAATTGAAAATCCAAGAAGGGTCACTATCAGGGTTGAAAACATCAGAAATTAATGCAAATTTAAAGTTACAAATATCATATAAATCTTTAAACTCATTCTTAAGAGGAGTAGAGGAAATCCAACTATCATGCCAAAAAGAAGTATTATTACCAGAATGAACAATAATATTAATACCTAAATTAAAGATATCGCTACATTTTAAGATAGATTTCCAAAAACAAGATAGATTACGAAAATTAGGAGAACAAATTTGATAGAGATTATAACTACCATTGTAATAATATTTAGATATAATCTCCTTCCAAATTGCATTATCACTAGTATCCTTGAATTTCCATAACCATTTACCAAGAAGAGACAGGTTCATATTATGTAAATTAATGACACCTAAACCACCCTCTTTTTTAGATTTACAGACAGTATCCCAATTAACTAAACATTTAATGCTATTATTAGGGTTATCACCACTCCAAAGAAAATCCCTTCTAATTTTGTCTATTTTATATATCACCCAATCAGGAAAAAGGTGCATAGACATCCAATAGATAGGAAGTGCTGATAAGACAGAATTAATCAAGACCAGTCTACTAGCTCTAGATAGAAATCTCACATTCCAATTAGAAATCCTTTTTTTAATCTTATCAATAATAATAAGCCAATCATCGTGTTTAAGTTTCGAAGGTCTAATTACAAAACCAAGATAATCAAATGGAAAACTCATAGTTTTACAATTTAAAGTATTTGCAACTAAATTTTCTACATTATCAAAATCATTTAAAATTAAAACTGAACTTTTGTCAAAGTTAATTTTTAAACCTGATAAAAGTTCAAAACTATAAAGAATAAACTTAAGAGCGATAATGTGGCTAGGAAGATGAGAGGAAAAAAGCAAAGTATCATCAGCAAATTGAAGGACCGAAAGACCAAAATTAGAAATACCATTACCAATAGAACCCAAAAGGTTATTGCTAACCGCATTCTTAATAATCTTAGAAAAGACATCGGCCGCTAAATTGAACAGAAGGGGCGATAAAGGATCCCCTTGCCTTAATCCTCTCTTAGATTGAATCTTATTACCTAAAACACCATTAACCATGATACTAGAGTTACCCATTTTAAGCAAGTTAATAATCCAATTAATCCATTTATTACTAAAGCCTCTGGCAAGGAAAATCTCTATAAGAAAATCCCAATCAACCGAGTCAAAAGCTTTGGCAAAATCTAATTTTAAAATAGCACAGGTTATATTATTTTTACAACAAAAATTAATATATTCTTGAACAACAGCTACACCATCCGTAATATTCCTACTTTAATAAAAGCTGATTGCGAATAGTCAATGAGATCATTCATTTTTAAACCAAGTCTATTAGCTAAAATTTTAGAAATAATTTTAACAGAGCAATTAATCAAAGAGATGGGCCTAAAATCTTTTAAAGTATTAGCACCAACTTTTTTATGTAATAAAATAACATTAGCAAAATTAAATCGACCTAATTGGAGATTGCCATTAAGTTAATTAGTTATTATTTAATTAAGTGATTATTTAATTAATATTTTAATTAATTAGGATTTAACTAATAATGGTTTGATTTAACCTTGATCAATATGCATTAGGAAGTTAATTATGGCCTAACTAAGTTCATTAAGTCTAATTAGTGTTTAATTATGATTTAATCTTGATTTAATTTGGATCAACTAAGATTTAATTAGGTTTTAAACTGGTTTATTTATTTAAATCTTTTCCAAAGGTGATTTTAAATTAAACTTAATATGTTTCTAAACCAATATTTTTCTCAATGTGAATTGATTCCAAACCTAATGATCTCTTGTGTGGACCATTAAGTAGCAGAATGAATTAAAGTAGTGATTGAAAACATTGACTCATTTATGGATAGTAATGGTGTTTAGCATGACTATTGGATATCAGAATTGTGATAAACATAAGGAAGTTAATTTTGGTAAGCGCGTCATGATAACTTAAGTATGGAATGTATCTCCATATATTAATTTCCAACCTGATAGTTAAGTTGTTCACTATCAGTAACTTGACCTTTTTAAATTATCGAATATTGGTTTGAAGAGACCGGGATCGGATAACAAGCTGTTATCCAAAAATCACTTCAAACCAACGTAAACGTTCAAGTTAGAAGTATCAAAGTCATGATTAAGATTCAAGACTTGAAGTGCAAGGGCTATTTTCTACTCACCTGAAGGTGATTCCAAAATGGGTGTAGTGTAAATAGTGCCTTCGGTTCGTTCATCTCCTCAACGACTTGTATAGATGAATGCTGACATTATGTCAACATCTTGAAGGTGATGTAGGATTCTAAGTGGCAGTGCTCTAAAAAAGGTAAACGTAGCCTTAGGCCTCATCAACCGGAAATGACCAAAACAAGTATGTGACAAGGCTATGGTGATGTATTCGGTACTACTAGTCAAGTGGTAGGCCATTTCTGTGTGGCAGGGGTACAAGATGTTCTAGTCAGACCCCAAGTGTAGTTTATCCAGAGGTACATCTTCAGAAGGTAGTTCCTTACTAGTCATGTATGGAATTCATTGTCCAATAAGTGCCGTACGGAATTAGTTATACCAAATATGTTAAAATGTGAAATGCAAGCATTTTAGCTATGTTCTATCCTACTTGAAAACCCTATACATTATTATAATATCATTGAATTTCAATACAAGGTGTTTTGGTTATCATAAGATAAAAACTCATCCATGTTTATGTGCGCCGTGGTCATACGAGATACCTTTGATTTTCAAATTGTTTTATAAAAGTAAGAATTAAGTTGTTTGAGTTTACTCACACCAGATCCATGTCTGACCCGGAGTTTTCTCTTCTTTTTCTAAAACTCTTGGGTACTCAAATTATTACGAGTAACCAAGTGATCCAGGTTTCTCATGATAGCATTCTAGAGGAGCTAGAGCAGGTGGCTTCATCGATAGCTAGTTAGTATCTATTTCCGCTACGTATGTATATATATGTATTTTGGATTTGTGATGTAGGGACAAGTAGTTATAATTGTCCTACTGTGAAGCTCGTACTATTATGACTCCAATGTATTATGATAGCAGTGACTATGTATAATCCTATGTTATATATTATATGTTATTCCTTTTCGATGAGAGATTCCATGATTATTAAATTTTCTTCTTATCTTTCCTTTTCTTTTACCTATAATGACTCGTCATTCGAAGTAAGAAAGGCGGTTCGTTACATTTACCATCAGTTAAATTCATGTATAATAATGGCTATCAAGCGACGGTTTGTATGACCGTTTTTGGAGCACTTTATGGGAGGCTATTGAAATTGCCAAGTTGTTGGCGGGAAACTACTGACAAAGTATTACTCAGATCCGATTTGATCCGTGATACCATGGAAAAAGTAGAGTTGATCAAATAACGAACAAAGGCAGCACAAGACTATCAGAATTCTTATGTGGATATAAGAAGGAAAGAGCTTGAGTTTGAGGTGGGAGATATGGTATTTGTCAAAGTCTCCCCTCGTAGAAAAGTGGTTAGGTTTGGCAAGTATAGAAAACTGATGCTTAGATTCATTAAGCCATTCATGGTTTTCAAAAGGACAGGAAAACTTGCTGCATGGAGCCTCTTGAAAGATAGTTGGGAGCCCGCAATGTTTCCATGTTTCTTACCTTAGGAAATGCCTTCATGACACCATTTTTAGACTTAAGCCTTATTAATTAGGGGAGTTAGAGACAGATCCGACAGTGCCCTATGCTACTGCATGCATTGTGGAGCACGAAACTAGGAGGCTTCGCAACAAAATAATTAGGTTGGTCTGAGTATGATGGGGATACAATCCGGCGAAAAGCATATTATAAACCGAGAAGAAGATGAAGATCACTCATCCAGAGCTTATCATTGGTAAATTTTCTCTCCAAAATTAGGATTTTAGTTGCATCATGATTACTAGATTGGATGGTAGGAGATGGTTGCCATACTTTTTCACAATTACTTTACACTCTTGTAGAAATTTTTATGTATGTTCAAGGTATTTGCATACATACTTGCATGATACACACTCACTTTAGGATTGAGCTTACTTTAGTATGTCTATAGTACATAATAACATTGCACTTTAGTTGAGTAGATGGATGTGTAACATGAATGTTATTCTGCATTATGCTATTCACCCCTTGAAAGATATCGGGATGAAATCCTTTTTATAGGAGGAGAATATAACACCCCGTAAAATCAACCATAAATGAATTGAGTGAATTAAATTAAATAAGGTAGGGTTGAAAATTAAAATTCAATAAAAGTGGGAATTCGAGTATGAAATTTATTCCATTGTGTTCGTGATGAAATTCTGATTAGTTTCCATATATAATAAGCTGAAAACGAAGCTCAAACGAAAAAGTTATGAGCGTTTGAAATTTTCAGATTTAAATTAATTTAGTTTAAATTCAATTTTAAATGAGTATTTTAATTTAGGCTTTGAATTTCAAAAACTAATCGTAGGTTTGTTTGAGGGTTGAGTAACCATTAAGTTAAACAGTTAACATTAAAAGTTAATTGGGGAATAAAATAAACGAACGACGGAAACAAATCAGCGCTTCTGAAATAAGAGGAAAGGCCGGCCTCTAAGACCCAACTGGTTGACCTCTAGTAGTCGACCGTTGCCTAACAGTGGCGGATAGGGTTTTGTGATGTTGAATGGTCCAGATTTATCCATTATTGATCTATTTTCTTTCTAAAGTTCTAGTCTGTTTCAACTCCTATAAATAAAACTCAATCCTCCCCGCTTGTTATTCACAAATATTTAGAAAGTCCGCGAAGCTATGCCATTTTCTCTCTTCAGTTAGATTTAGAAATTCAATTAGGGATTCAGACAAGAATCTAATCCTTTTATAATTATTCTTTTAATTTATTTTCTTCCCCTTCAACCTCTCTGAATATACATATCCTTCGCTGTGTATATATATCAAAAGAAGGAGATCTAGAAAAATGTTGTTTTGGTGTTGAAAATCCATACAGGAAGGGCCAAGGATAATTTTTGGGTAGAAATCTTAGCATTTCTTTTTATGTAATTGATCAGTAAATGTATATGGATTTGAATATGCCATAGGAATTCTGGGTTTGCGAAAAAAATAGATAAAATCCCCAAATTTCTTTTTTGTTGCGAAATGTTAATTCTAGATAGAGATTCTCAATTATTTATATTAATTTGATGGAATTTATATATTTCTATAATTTCTGATAATTTCATAGTTTATTCCACTTTTCCCTCCTCTTTGATTCAAATTGTGAGTTTCCAATAATGAAATAAGGGTGTAAAGCATGAATCCTATTCATAGTTTACACCACTTATTTCATACAAAATTCTTTCGTTTATTTCTTTGTAAAGGAGGATTTGAATAGAATATGAAATTAGAATTGCAGTTCCTATTGTTTAGGATATTCCATTTAATCGATGTAATAAATTAGGTTTCTATTTCTATTTATAAGCCTATTTCTTGTAGTTTTGGTTAGGGATATTCCATCCTTGTTATGAATATTAGAATCCATTATGGATATTGAAACCTTAGGAATTTGAAGAAAAATAACTTGTATTGGTATTATGTTAAAAGAATTGACATTTAACGCTAGTTTAGGGTGTATAAACCGCACATTAGAATTGATTAGGCATGAATATATATTTCTATTAGCATAATAAACGTATAATTATTGCATATAATTGAGTAGTTAATTAGATAGTAATTGTCATTAATTTCCCCCTTTAGGAAGGTAATTGATATTTTAAGACGTGATAAGGAAGATTGCTTATATGGTCTTAAATACGTAACAGTGAGATGAGTATTACATTTACAGAGAGTATTCAAATAATGGTTAAGACATAGGGGTGCGGGTCAGTAGACATAGAATTCTACCCTTCATTTTGAGGCTACCAGCAGTTATGTGCACTTCCTATTGATGTGAGACATCTTCTATAATAAATACTTGTGATGACGTGATGCTAGTCCTGAATTTTGTATGGTAAATTTGCCCAGTTAATATAGCTACCTGTTTCTACGAATAGTCGGATTAATGTGAGACGTCATTATGAGTATGAGCCATAATACGAAATATCTGCTGCGAGGTCTTGAGGTATTAAGTGTTTTTGAGGGCCCATCTCTTTCTCCAAATGAAGTAGTAAATGGCTAAGGGGATAGTTATTAGGCATGATCTGTGGTATCTTGACAAGGGCCCATTTCAGGATAAGATATTAAGTAACTGATTTAGGGCCCACCTTTCTATAAACAAGTATTAAGTGACTCAAAAGATTCTATGCGATGTCAGCTAAATAGTCACCTTTGAGAGGTCCGCCTTAGAAATATGTATTAAATGACGGGGTCTGCCTCAATTGAGGTCTTAAATGGCCAAAGTATTCCTATTTTCCAATAAAATGTATTAAATGGCTTGGGATACTATCTTTTGCATTGGTAGACATTTATGACATGGGATTTTGGCTATGGGATTTAGAAATCTGCTTCATAAATGGAAGGGTTTAAGTGGTTGATTGAGGACCCGCCTTTTTAAATGGTTTTATATACGTAGATATATTCTTATTTTGAAATATACTATCTAAGTACTGAAATGATAAGACTCGAGGTTTTAATTCACTAGATATTTGTTATTCTAACTCCCTCCTCATTACAACATAGGTTAAGGACGGAATGATGACGGTGACGATATTTGAAGGGGGGTGGCTTAATCTTGTGGCAGATATTATTATCTTTTATGATATTTTTATTTGTTACCCATGTTTTTGAATAAATGATGTAACAGATCTTATGCAACAGTTTTATGATATTTTGTATTATGATATTTCAAATGGTTTTGAAATAAATTTATATAATTTGATATTATATTTTATTTCATCCATTCTGGTTTCTAAATGGATAGATACTGCTCTGTACTGTTACTTTTTTCAACCAACAGCCAGTCTTAGAATGGATCTAAGTTTGGTTGTGCCTTTTCTGGATCGAAATTTAGGCATGTTTTGAGGTGAGTTGTTACAATGTAGTTATTAACTGCATATTTGTTACGTGGTTCAATATTTATGATGTTTGTATACGGTTTTAAAATAGATTTTTTTTACCGCATCTGAATGATGTAATTTTAAGTAGTTTAATATTTTTTTAAAGCATTTAAAAACCCTAAAATTGCATTTAAAAGATTCGGTAATTGATTGCATAATTGTTGTGTAGTTAAATATTTATAATATTTTAACGTAATGTTAAAATATATTTTTTACTTGCATTTGAAAGATGCAATTTTAAATAGTTTAATAGTGCTTTTAAGCATTATTAAATCTTTGCAAGACAATTTGAAGAATTTTTTAGAAGACTTAGATGCAACTTATATGTTAATATTGACATAGTTTGAATAATTATTAATTTATATATTTGTACTATGAAGGTTGATCGTTAATTAAGGAACTTTCAGAAAGAAAAAATGAAATATAGAACTTTCAAAAAAATGAATTCTAATAATTTAATTTTTACATAGAATGATCATAACATTTATGATTTAATGTTGGAAACAATATGACAATTCTAGATGCGGCTTATATGTTAATATTTATATAGTTTGAAATATATTAATTTATACGTTTTATGATGATGATCGATCGTTAATATGATATTCATATTAAGAATTATGGAAGTTTTATAAGAAAAAATTTAATTTTACATAGTAAAATTTATGATTTAACTTTGAAAACAGTTTGACAAATTAATGTTTCTATCTTGAATACTTGAATTAAATACGATGTTTAATACTAAGATGGAAGTGAGAACAATGCCTAGTTATAAATAGAATATCCCAATGACTTAATTTTCATAAATTTTATTCCAAGTTGTTTGTGTCTATTTGAATTATCATTATAGATATCCCAACACAATAGAAAATATATTTTGTTTTCTGTATTAATAATTGCTAATTACCAGTCATAAGTTATTATTTTAGTTCCCCAAAAGGTACGAGGATTAGATGAATTAAATAGAGAAATGCATGTTAAATGTAATTGTAACGGCCCACAATTCCGTGCCCCTTTGAGTCGACAATATTCTCCATTAGTTCAACATAGTTGGACGTAAATACGAACCATTATGGGAAAGAAGAAAAAGTTTAGAAGAAGAAGATAAAAACAATATCAGAGTCTCACAATCGCAGCGGAACAATATATAATAGATAACACTGATCTTTATACAAAAATAATTATTACTGTTTTATACATTACATCATCAGAGTATAACACCAAACAATAACACAATACTAGACAGTTATAATAACTTGTCCTCACAAAAGCTGACTATACAGCTTACCATACACAGCGGAATATAAGTCAGATATGTGATATACGTCTCATCATCCAGCCCGTCTCCCGAACTTCATAGCATCCTATCATGTATCTATAATACACGGTCTGACTCGAGCATTATAATAAAATAATACCCGAGTCAGTCTGAAAAACCAGTGTGAGAAAATACACTCAATTGAATTATCAAAATTTTCAAAAGTCCTTTGAAAATTAAAGTTATCTCGTAAGACCACGCCACAAATAAACATGCCGGATTTTTACCATACGATAACCAAAACATTTTTTATCAAATTCTTTCGATATTATAATAATGTCTACAGAAAGTAAAATAGAATCTAGCTGAAATGCTTGCATCTCACGTTCCAGCAATGGGTACAATCAAAATCATACGGGCGCTTATTGGAGAATGGATTCCATACAATGGCAGAGCTTCTTGGATACCGCCCGTCACAATACCTGATCTGGATAAGAGTACCGAGGACCAATCCTGATCCCCTACAACACAAGACCGGAGCTACCCCTTACTGGATAGTCCGAATAAGATTACCCCGCGGTTGGGATCAGCAACTGCCCACACAGCCAGATCAAAAAGGGACTCTAGACAGGGATGACCTTACCCTAATTGGGTGCTACCCACATAGCCTTGCTGCACCTCCCCTGTTTTAGCCATTCCCGGTTGACGAGGCTTGAGGCTAAGCGTTACCTTTTTTAAAGATATCATTTACTTATAATGCTCACTGTTCTCTAGTGAAGGTGATCTAATAACATTCGTCCATGCAAGTGCCCTGGGTCTGGACAAACCAAATCACCGTCTTCATCATCTTTACGGTCTTCATTCGCTACGTTCAAACCGGATCGAAGTGGTTTTCAAATAATTAAATCCGATCCCGGTCTCTTCGAAACGATCAGCGCATTGGCTAATATTGATAGTCGGTTATTTAACTTTTAAATTAAACAATCATTCACCTCATTATTTTATTTCCACCGAAAAGCTCCTAGTCTTATTAAATTTAGATTTTAAATAAATTAAATCACTTTATCCAAAAATATACACTTAAGTTATTTAAATTAAAGTTACTTAATTTCTTTACTCAAAATAATACTTATGAACTACTGTAATAATTCTCCAAGTAAAACCTTAGCCAAAAACTACCCTTAAAATAAAACTATTGTATAAAGTATAAATATTTAATAATTATCTTTTAAATCATAATATTAATTTAACCTTTAAAACAATTACTACTATAATTAACTTAAATAAATATTTACTTTAACATTTTAAAACAACAAAATAATAATTATTTCTTAAACATTCTTCTAAAACTACTTTTAAAACTTCCAATTTATACTTAAAAAATCTTTCTTTGCAAATATACTTAGATTTTCAAGGAAATACACCTTCCATTCCAATATAACCCGTCTAATCATTTATAAATCCTCCTTCACATTTTTCCAGTTTAATTCATGTCTCAATCCCATAAATTTTCCTTTTCACACTTTTAAAAATAAAACCACTATTTATTGTTAAAACAGTTTAACCTTTCCTTATAAATTCCCACCGTGAATTTATAATTTCAAATTATCCACAGATAACTATTTCACTTTATTTATAAACCCCGTTTATAAATTCCATAATCTCATCCTCTTTTAATCACTGTCACAAAACACTTAATCGATTTAAAATCGATTCTCTGAATTAAATTCCCTTTAAAATTTAATACTTGATTTATCCAAATTTTATTCCAAAATCCATAAATTCTAGATTCACTTCTTTATTATGATTTAAAACCTTATTTAAATCTGAAATGTCAATTTCATACTCTACTTCAAAATTCTCCCTTTTATTTCTTCCCAAACATTTTAAATCTTGAATTTTTAAAAATAAAAATCCTTTAATTCTTAAACCATATCGCTTAAGTCTTCAAAAAAAATTTATTCCCATTTATTCAAAAATCTCTTTTCTCATACTCGGAATTTGTTTAATAGGATTTCAAAATCAAACGTTTTATCCTTTTCCCAATTCATTCTTTTAATTCATCCAAACTCACTATAATTATTTTACTTAAAAATTCTCTTTTTATTTTCCTTCAAAAATCCAATCTTTATATTTTTGATATCTTAAAAATACCCAAAATATATCCAGTCAAACCATAGCATTCAATATTTCAATTTTCAATATAATCTACCACGAATTATCAAATAAAACATACCAATATATGAAATAAATTTCAATATTTTGAGGAATCCTATTGGATCCCTCCAACCTGTTTTCCTGCATCCACAGATGTTAGCACTGTATAAAAATACCAATCCCACTTAGAGGGGGATATCGTGGTAAATAGGGTCATCCACTATTATGCAGGGCGTATAGGGTCTCGTCTGCTTTATAATGTGGGAATATCAACCACTCCAATATATATATATATACATATATATATATATATATATATATATATATATATATCACATCCAGACAGATAATAATTAATAATTTCAACCAAACATCCAATAATTTAATTTTAACAAATTAAATAAATCAACAATCCAATTTGAGTGAGATTAACTCACCTTTGACTTTATTTGCAACCCAATCCAATCTCGACTTGTTTTCTTCACAATTTTAGACCTTGTACAAGCAAATTATGGATTTTATTAATCATTGAGATGATCTAAATTTTTTGCTTTGAATTTATTCGACTTAAAACTTTAATTGTTATAACCGCTCAAATTCCTTTCCTTTTTTTTTCAAACTGCCTACATTTCTCTAAAATAATCTATACAATTTCCAAACATCGAACTTTTTTTTCTTACTGTAACATATAAAGGTTATTAAATCTTGTTTTGAAATCGAAGAGGATTTTAAATGGTGTATCTTTTATATAAAAGATTTGGAATGGAATTGTTTTGTGGAAATGGTTTTGAAAGCTGTAAATTGAATTTTTGATTTAAATATTGGATGAGTTAATCCAATTTGAAAGGAAATTTGTTTTGAAAAGGCTATGAATGAATCTTTGTTAAAGATTAATGAGTTTTTTTTCAAATTGAAAAGGGATCTCAAAAGTGTATTTTTTGTATAAAAGATTTGAATTGGAAAGATATTATTGAATCTTTGTGAAAGACTGGTAAACTTTGTAAACTTTATGAAGTGAATCTTTTGTTCAAAAAGATTTGTAAATGGTAATTTGTTTAACCATTTGAAAGAAATGTTTTGGGTAATAAGTGGTGACTTAACTGAGATCCCATATCCATATGTTTTTAAATATTGCGCTCACTATTCGGTTTAGCCGGGAGAGGACTTTGTGTCATATAACCCACTCCGAATAGTGATACGACTTTATGGATAGCAATTGAAGACCAGCGGTGAAGACCGGATATTTTCGAAAGCGAAAGGATAACCCGTCGAATGTCTCTGCACTGAATGTCCCCCGGTATAGAGATTTGAGCACCCTTTGTGATGGGGAGTCTGAACGTGATAAGGGATTATCCGGATTTGCAAGAGCTTCTTTGTGAAGTGCCTTCGGTTCTGTTCGAACCTGGAACAGACTTGTATGGATGTGTGTTTGACATTACACTTTGAGATATAAAGCTGGTTTCTATCAAATACATTTCTGTTTGGTGGCGGAGATTTATTCTCTTAGCTTAACACCCTTCTCTGAGAGGTACGAGCTCAGAGGTTATGTAGTTGATGGTTACTAGCGATACATTTCCAATTTGGTAATATGGCATACGAAGTGCTGCTGATCATTTGTTGATCGAAATATGGCTTTGTGTAAAAGCGTAGCTTTATGGACGAGACTTCGTCGAGCCTCACAACCCGGAAATGGTCGAAACAGGAATGTTGCAGCAAGGTTTTTAGGGGTCGCGCCCTTAGGGTATATCCATTTACTTCTGGATAAAAGGTGATATCATGGTATGGATCCCAGATATTTAACCTATGAGTCTAATTTTCAATTAAATTAATCACTTATGAATTAATTTCTCAATTCTGATTAATTAATTACAAATCATTTTAACAACTTGAGACTTAACTTAATTAATTTAATTATACAACTCTTATTTATCCAACATTTAAATAAACACCAGTCATTTAAAAGAAATTTATGTAAGAAAATAATTCAAAACCTGGTTCGTTTAAATTTTACAAAACTTGATTTATTAAAAATGATATTATACCAAAACTTTAGCTCAGCATTTCAAATGGTCGGCGAGTTGTAGGAGGTGTTGGCGATGGTCGAAGAGGTGGCGAATGCTGGTGCATGTGCACGGGTGACAATCTTGTATCTAGAAATTTTAATAGTTAGAAGGGCTGAAGATTACTCGGGTCAATCCCGAAGTGTTCATGAGTTTGTCTTGAAGCAGAAAGAAGCTTGTGTGTCTCGTGTCTTTGCTCAGGGATTTTGAGTGTTGTCTCGGGTTATACTTTGTTCAAGTAACAAGAACTTGTGTTTTAAGATGTTTCTTAGTTTAATGCAAAGTAAACTAAAGTTTTGGAGTTATGAAAATAATCAGTTCACAAATTAATATTTAACAAAGTTTTAAAATACATTTAAAGTTAATAGATTTTAAATAATTGTCTTGAACAATCTTAAAGTTAATAAAGAAGTAATTGAGTTTTAGTTAATTATATGATCACTATTTATAAATTAGTTCTTAAAATTATTATTTTTATCAAAAAATGAAGTTAAAGAGTTACAAAAGAAATGTTTTTATTTTGAATCATTAATTGTGTTAATGATAATTAATTACAAAGGTGGTTCATTAAAGATTTTTAATGATAAGTTAGTGATTAATGAAAAGATAATTACTTATGGGTGTTTGACAAGTAAGGGTAATCGATTAATGATCAAAAGGGTAATTAATTTGAATTGATTAAGGATAATTAATTAATCAAGATTAATTAATATAAGTAATTAAAGGTAATTTATTACTTAAATATAATTACTAAATGAAAGTAATTAAGGATAAATAATAAATGATCAAAGTTGATTAAAATCAAGTGATTAAAATTAACTTGTGAATTATTAATATAAGTGATTAGGGATAATCACTTATTGTAATTAATTAAGGATAATTAATTAAATAGTAATTAATTAAGGGTTAATTAATAAATGTAATTAATTAAGGATAAATAATTAGGAGTTAATTATTTAATGATTAAAGGATGATTGATTAATTAAAGTTGATTAATTAAAGTTGATTAATTTATAATTAATGGTTAATTAATTTATTAAAGGTTAATTAATTAAGATGGTTTGTAATTAATTAATATTAATTAACCATGATTAGTGTTATTCGTAAGTGATTAATCTGATTTAAATTAATCAGATAATTAATTGATTTTGCTTATGGATGTATAAATTGTATGGATGCCTTGAGTTGATCTATAATGATTCTGTGATGTGGATTGTTTTGATTGAGCTATGTGTGTATATTATTTATCTGTAATGTATTTACATATTTATCTATGATGCATTTACATATCTATCTATGAATCTGTGAATGATGATAAGCGTTATTGGATTATACCGCTTATCAATATTGATGTGAATGATGATAAGCGTTATTGGATTATACCGCTTATCAATATTGATGTGTTTGAATCTGTGATGATTGATGATGTTGCACTATTGTGTAAAACCCCTGGACCACACTATACACACACAAATATGGATTTCACGAGGAAATCGGTTAAGTCGCAGATATTTGAATTTAATTCAAAATGGTTTTAAAAGTCGAGTATTTAAATCCAAATGGTTTTGGGAATGGATTTGGGTTAAACGTGAAAAGCTTTTGAAAAGGAGTTTGAAGATAAAGGTTATTTTGAATAACTTAATAAAAATTTGAAATTTAAATAATTTGATTTGAATTTGTATTCAAGTTTGAAATTTAATTCCATGTTTAGAAATTATGGTTTAAAAAGATTATACAAGTTATAAATGTGTTTATATGGGGTTTAAACCATTTAAAAGGTATTGTTTTGGGAATTTGAATTTAAACCATGCCTTATACTTGAAGGGCTTTAACTTGTATAAATGTAACCGGATTTTCCCGAAACGAAAACTATTTGTTTTCAAATAATAGCTTTCATATAAAGAAAGGATTTCCAATTTGTGTTGAAAGAATTTCAAGTCTTTGAAATGAAATAGTTTTGAAAGCTGTGAACGAACCTTTGTGAAAGATTATTAAAAAAAATTTGAAATCGAAGAGGATTTTAAATGGTGTATCATTTATATAAATGATTTGGAATGGAATTGTTTTGTGGAAATGATTCTGAAAGCTATGAATTGAATCTTTGATTTAAAGATTGGATGAGTTAATCCAATTTAAAAGGAAAATTGTTTTAAAAGGGGCTATGAATGAATCTTTGTTAAAGATTGGTGAAGTTTGTTTCCGAATTGAAAAGGAATCTGAAAAGCGTATCTTTTATGTAAAAGATTTAAATTGGAAAGACATTAATGAATCTTTATGAAAGATTGGTAAGCTTCATGAACTTTGTGAAGTGAATATTTTGTTCAAAAATTTTGTAAATGGTAATTTGTTTAAACCATTTGAAAGTAAAGTTTTGGGTAATAAATTGTGACTTAACTGAGATCCTATATCTATATGTTTTTAAATATTGCATTCACTATTCGGTTTAGCCGGGAGAGGACTTTGTGTCATATAACCCATTCTGAATAGTGATACGACATTATGGATAGCAATTGAAGACCGGTGGTGATGATGGGATATTTTCGAAAGCGAAAGGATAACCCGTCGAATGTCTCTGCACCGAATGGCCCCCGGTATAGAGATTTGAGCACCCTTTGTGATGGGGAGTCCGGACGTGATTAGGAATTATCCGCATTTGCAAGGGCTTCTTTGGAAGTGCCTTCGGTTCTGTTCGTACCCGGAACATACTTGTATGGATGTGTGTCTGACGTTACACTTTGAGATGTAACGCTGGTTTCTATCAAATACATTTCTGTTTGGTGGTGGAGATTTATTCTCTTAGCTTAACACCCTTCTTTGAGACGTACGAGCTCAGAGGTTATGTAGTTGATGGTTACTAGTGATACATTCCCAATTTGGTAATGTGGCACACGAAATGCTGCTGATCATTTGTTGATCAAAGCATGGCTTTGTAAAAAAGAGTAGCTTTGTGGACGAGACTTCATCGAGCCTCACAACCTGAAAATGGTCGAAACAGGAATGTTGCAGCAAGGTTTTTAGGGGTCGCGCCCCTAATGTATGTCCATTTCCTCCTGGATAAGAGGTGGTATATTGGTATGGAGCCCAGAAATTTAACCTATGTGGTTACTGCAAATTTATTACTTTGTGGTTGTTGGTGTCAAGCGCTCAGATAAAGGTCGGTAACGACCGGGGGTGGCATACTTGTGTGTTAGTTACCTATGTTATAGCTTGGTTAAAGCGTGAGGTAGCGTCGGCCTTGTGTTAGCAGAGATCCGGTTAGGTTCTCAAGGGCGTACTTCCAGAGGCGTTTCGATTTCGGTAAGGAAGTTCCTTAGCCTAACCATTTGTTGGAAATCTAATCATCCAATACGCGCCCTTTACGATTTCAATTGTATAACCTGTCATTCCTAAATGGTAGCTATAGTAGGCATACGACGAAATGTGGTATGCTCGCTAAGATTGATATTATATTTTCGAAATGTTTTCTGCACTATGCAGTAATAATAATATCAAAATGTTTTTCGCGCATCAAGCATTTTTTACTGTCATAAAAAGAAATCTCCCCCAAGTGTGCGCTTGCATTGTGTTTGTGGCGGGAGGCCTTATGGCAGTTTCATTTTCCAAAAAGCATTGCGGTTTTCAATATTTTAAAATCTTTTGTTGTTTTTTAAGATAAAACTGTTTTAGTTTGCTTATACTAGTCTCATGACTGATCAGGAGTTTATTGTTCCCTTCCTAAACTCTGGATGCCCATAATTTTTCACACAGGCTGTCTATAGTTAGGTTTTTCAGATAGTAGATATCGATTCAGTAGCTTTCAGCTTTCTCTTTGTAATTCTTTGGGGACTTTGGATATTGAAGCCTTTGGTTAGGACGACTGACCGTGCTTAGCTTGGTGCAACTTGATGGTGGTTCGAGCTATCTATGAAGATTGCTGATATTAGTGTTTCTTCTGGAGTTTCAAGTTCTAGTTGTTTCCGCTGTTAGTTCTTTGGTGTTCCGCTGTAGCATTTCATTGTATCTCTGATATTGATCATTATTGTATATTTGGATATTGTATCATTGGAGTTGTATATGATATTCATTCTTTTCTTCCGTTGTGTTGTTATACTTAATATGTTATAAGCTCCGACGAGCCAGATTCGACGTTTGAATCTGCGGCATTCGAGTACAAGTGAAGTACGGGTGTCGATTTTCGAAGGTCGAGTCAGGATCGTTATAGATTTTTTCCTCTGTACATATTTTAAATCTTAAACAGCAAGTTGATGTATTATATATAGTTTCTAACCTATATATACATATATTTTATCCAAACCAGAATGTATGTGTATGTATTTTTTTGACATAATTATCCTAATATAGTAATTACTCAAATTACTTGAGTTACCTCCTTACCAAAAATCGCGCACACCCAGGTATACGAATACAACCCCCAAACAATGACCTCTACTCACCACGGCCTTGCCCACATCGCCACCATCAAGCTCCGAACACTACCCAGCCTTCACGCACCACTCGCAACCGTTGCCTCCACCATGCGAGACTCCACCCTTTAGCCTTGCCACAAATGCGTGTGCATCTCCACCTTGGACCTATCATGAGCGCTGCTTCCCCCCATCGCACACCGCAGATCGAACGTGGGACATCGAACTCGAGAGGAAAGCTGCCCCACCTTTTCAATTTCGATCTGAATCCTTCTCAGGGGAAAACGGAATTGGTAATGAGATTGTTGAAATTTACTTTAGTGATTTTCGGTTAAGCATTGGAGGAGGAACTAGTTTTAAATTGGCTTCTTCCATTGCTTTTGGTTCGGCTGTTCGTTTATATTTTTTTTGAATGGGCGTGCGTTCAATTTTTAAGCAGAGAAAAGGCAGCTACATGTTCAATTTGTTGTGCGTGTAAAATTTGCCTAGCTACGGTGATTGAGAGAAAGCAAAAGGTTTCGAAGTATTTAAAAAAAGATCTGATGTGAAAAGAATTTCTGCTGATGGTGACTAGAATATACAAATGTATATATTAATTCAAATTCAAATTGTCTCGAAAAATGCAACTTAAAATCTTGACCTCCTACCGAGGCATACCACTAGGCGTTCACAATGTTATACTCCTATTTCAAATGCAATGGAAAATGTTTCGAGTCGTAATTTGATCGTATGGAGAAGATAGCTTTTTGGACCCAATTATTATACTGAAATTCGATATAAATCTCAGCATGTTTATATCCCGTACGATCACACGACAACCCCAAATGCTACGAAATTTGAAATTCGATAATAATACACTATTAAGAACCCAATGGAACTGGTTTCGTCGAATTTCGAGACTGTGCATCGGAAGGCTATTTTAAATGTCATTTTAAATGATATATTTTTAAAACTGAACAAATCACCTTTAAATTCAAATTTAAAACTTTTATTATCTTCAGTATCATCAATAAAAAATTTATAAGCCTTCAAATTATTTTTAACGATCCTTAAAACCCAGATTCACTATTTTAACCAATTTCCAAGTATTTAATTCAATAATTTAATTACCCAATAAATAGTGATATTTGAAATTCATGTTAAAAATTAACTTTTAAATATTTAAAATTAATTAAATATTCCAATTTCAAATATCCAAAATTTTGCATCGTTGCATTCCTCCCCATTATAAGAATTTTGTCCCCAAAATTACTAGTTAAGAAGAATGGTCCAAAACCCGTTTAGTATTTTCCAAAATCACACAGTTTTTAACAACTCCCAAAACAATCCTTTTATTAAGAACACACTATCACTATTACTAACATTCCAAATTCATCCATCTATTCGAAATAATATTACTTACTCATCCACTCAAATTGTAATTTAAAACCAAATTTTAAATTAGAAAAATTTTCTTCAAAATTTTTCTAACTCCTTAAGTTTTCGAGAAATTTCGCCAGCGTCTCCTTTGCGCGGCTAGCTCGGAACAACTACAAAATGCCTTTACGGATTCCATATTTTTAAAAGAAAACAAAAGCTAAGTGGCTAAATCAGAAAATCATCAAATTTCATACGACAATTTAAATAGATACGTTTTTGTTGGACAATTCAAATTTATCTTCTGAAATCAAAAACAACAATTTTCTTTTGCTTTTAAATACCTATATTCTACTTAACAATAATATCCAATCACAGCATTCAAAATCATTTTATTCACTTCTTTTATAAAATTTTCCATATTTTCTTTACTTAACCCTGTACGATGTATATATACCATTCGTACGCAATATCAAATCCGGTCGCTCACTCGACCATACAATTTCACCTCCGGACTAGTATCGTTCACCCGACTCCCTAATGTAGACTCAGATCTGGTTTCTTAATCAGAAACCTTCAATCTTCTTGCATAGCCATATACTATGATAAAGAATTTTTAGAATCAATCAAAATCCATATCTAGGGTTCGCCATCGAAAATCGTGTAAAAAGTCCCAACTCGGATCGATATAACTATCTCAAAATTCAATGCTCGAATCTGGATCAAATCGTTATGCAAATAAAATTATATACTACATCCCACGTATTTATCTCAATTGATTATTAACTATACCAATTTTCCTTTTATTCGCATTTATTTTGGTTCCCATCCACTTATTCACAAATATCCCTTTTCACCACTTTTTATTAAACCTTCATTCACATGTTTACTTAGTATATCTTCCCAATACCAATTTTACCTAAGAATTTCTCCCTCGCCCTTCTTAAGTTTATTATAAATATTTTATACAACTTCCTATATTTATTTTTCACTTCATCACTGAAGTTTATATCCATTTTTATTTAATCCACAATTTCAATTTCAATTTTATTCAATTTTAAATTTCTAATTTTAATTTAAAGTCAATTTATCTCTAAACTTTAAATATTGGATTCTAGTAACCACATCTCAACCCATATTTCTTTTCTAGTTATTGAAATTAGTTTCATCACTAATTCATTTCCAATCAAATTCAATTTTAAATCTGTTCAACTTACTAATTTAATTAATCACTCCATTAGTTTCAAATCTCAATAAAAAGTTTATTTCCAAACTTTTACTTCTTTTAGTTCCTTCGAACAAATTCTACAATTTCACTTTATTTAACATAATTCAATTTAAATTCCAATATTCAGTTTTAATTTCATTTACTTACAAATTAAATTAGTTTGCTCATTCACAAATTTATTTCCACCTTAATAAATTTTATTTCAATGACCATTCCGTTTAGCTTACTCAGATTCATTTCTTCAAAATTCACTTTTATTTAACTTAATTCAGTTAAATTCCATTTCCATTCAAAAATTTAAACTTCCACAAGTTTTCCAACTTATTTAAATTCCATTCACTAATCTCTTTCTTTTACTTCATTTAATTGGCTTACCTTTCTAACTTATTTCGTTTTCACACTTACTTTAATTTAACCCTTCTTCAAGTTAAATTTTATTCTAACAAATTTCAAATTTTATAAGTTTCCAAACTTATCTATACTCCATAAACATTTTTTTTAATAAGATCACAGAGTTTTTAACAATTACTCAACCTTTCAAAATCACCTTCGAGGTCAACTGTATCCAAAATCCCTTGGTATATCTAATTATTCTTTGAATTTCAAATCAAGTTAGTTTTGCACATAAATTCCAATTCAAAACTTTCAGTAGCAATTCCTCTTTTGGAAACTCGAAAATGAACACCGATGATGTCGTGATCGTCATCGGAGCTATTTTCCAACGATCGAAAAGAGTTTAGTGCTTTTATCTCTTTAAAAACATTTTCAAATATTTTAATTCCAAATCCCACTAGATTTCATATCCAATTCAAAAATATTTCCTAACAATATCAATATTATTCCTCCAAAACCTTTGAAAATCATTTTCAAACCAAAAGGAAATTAAATTTTCCAAATTTTTTTCCAAATTTCAAATCCTTTCAATCTGTATTTAAATATTCCTCTGGAATTTTATCCCATTTCAATCATAAATCATATTTGTAATTTCACATTTACAAATTCCATTCTGTTTTATGAATTAATTTCCTTAACTTTTGGTTATAATTTAAATTCCTTATTCATTTTCCAGAACAACCATGATAATATTCTAATATTAGCATTTCCTAACAACCAAGCAACCATATACACTTATAACAATTTATGAAAAATTATTTCTTTCATATAGAAAAATAATTCGGGTAAAATTATTTCATTTACCCTATTTAAAACAATACCATGTCAAATTGTTCTGTACAAGTGTTTAGAGATCCCTATCAATAACGTTAATTGCTCATATTGACCAAAATCCATAATCCACTTAACAAACCAATCAAGACAATAAAAAAAGATTTTATATTCACTAACAAATACGCGCTCATATTTATTAGTATGCTCAAACTCATTCTAGGGTGCTACTAACCCTATCTCTAATGAGCAACCCCCACCAGAACCAAGGTTCTCGCTTAACCTTCAGCTCTGATACCACTGTAACGGTCGGCAATTTCGTATCCTTTTGAGTCAACAATATTCTACATCAGTTCAACTCAAGTTGGATGGAAATACGAATCATTATGAGAAAGAAGTAAAAGTTTAAAAGAAGAAGATAAAAAAATCATCAAAGTCTCATAATCGCAGCGGAACAATATATAATAGATAACACTGATCTCTATACAAAAAGAATTATTAGTGTTTTGTACATCACATCATTAGAGTACAATACTAAACAATAACACAATACTTGACAGTTATAATAACCTGTCCTCACAAAAGCTGCCTATACAACTTACCATACACAGCGGAATATAAGTCAGATATATGATATACATCTCGTCATCCAACTCGTCTCCTGAACTCCATAGCATCCTTTCCTGTATCTGTAATACTTGGTATGACTCAAGCATTATAATAAAATAACACCCGAGTTAGTCCGGAAAACCAACGTGAGAAAATACACTCAACTGAATTATTAAAGTTTTCAAAGATCCTTTGAAAATCAAAGGTACCTCGTAAGACCACGCCGCAAATAAACATGCTGGGTTTTTACCTTACGAAAACCAAAACCGTTTAGTCAAATTCGTCTGATATTATAATAGTGTCTATAGAAAGTAAAATAGAATCTAGCTGAAATGCTTGCATCTCACGTTCTAGCAATAGTTGGGCACAATCAAAACCATACAGGCGCTTATTGGAGAATGGATTCCATACAATGGCTAGGCTACTAGGGTACCGCCCGTCATAGTACCTGGTCTAGATCAGAGTACCGAGGACCACTCCCGATCCCCTGCAACACAAGACCGAAGCTACCCCTTACTGGATAGTCCGAATAAGATCACCCTACGGTTGGAATCAGCAACCGCCCACACAACCAAGATAAAAAAGGGACTCTAGACAGGGATGACCTTACCCTAATTGGATGCTACCCACTTAGCCTTGTTGCACCTCCCCTGTTTTAGCCATTCTCCTTTGATGAGGCTTGAGGCTAAGCGTTACCTTTTTAAAGATCTCATTTAATTAGAATGCTCGCCGTCCTTCAATGACGGTGTTCTGATAGCATTCGTCTATACAAGTTGTCATAGGTCTGGAAAAACCAAATCACCCTCTTCATCGTCTTCACGGTCTTCATTCGCTACGTTCAAACTGGATCGAAGTGGTTTTCGGATAATTAAATCCGATCCTGGCCTCTTCGAAACGATCTGCGCATTGGCGAATATTGATAGTCGGTTATTTAACTATCAAATTAAACAATCATTCACCCCACTATTTTGTTTCCATCGAAAGGCTTCCAGGCTTATTAAATTTAGATTTCAAATAAATTAAATCACTTTATCCAAAAATATATACTCAAATTATTTAAAATAAAGCTACTTAATTTCTTTACTCAAAATAATACTTATGAAATTCTATAATAATTTTCCAAGTAAAACCTTAGCCAAAAACTACCTTTAAAATAAAAATATTATATAAAGTATAAATATTTAATAAATATCTTTTAAATTATAATATTAATTTAACCTTTAAAACAATTACTACTTTAACTTAAATAATATTTACTTTTAAATTTCAAAACAACTAAATAATAATTTTTTCTAAAACATTCTTTTAAAACCACTTCTAAAACTTCCAACTTATACTATAAAATCTTTCTTTGCAAACACACTTAGCTTTTCAGGGACATACACCTTCCATTCCAATATAACCCGTCTAAACATTTATAAATCCTCTTTTACTTATTTCCAGTTTAATTTACGTCTCAATCCCGTAAATTTTTCTTTCCACACTTTTAAAAATAAAACTACTATTTATTTTTAAAACAATTTACCCTTTCCTTATAAATTCCCACCGTGAATTTATACTTTCAAATTATCTGCTGATAAATATTTCACTTTATTTATAAACTCCATTTATAAATTCCATAATCTCATTCTCTTTTAATCACTGTCACAAAATACTTAATCGATTTTAAAATCGATTCTCTGAATTAAATTCCCTTTAAAATTTATTACTCAATTTATCCAAGTTTTATTCCAAAATCCATAAATTCCAGATTCACTTCTTTATTATGATTTAAAACCTTATTTAAATCTGAAATACCAATTTCATACCCTACTTCAAAATTCTCCCTTTTATTTCTTCCCAAACATTTTAAATCTTGAATTTTTAAAAATAAAAATCCTTTAATTCTTAAACCATATCGCTTAAGTCTTCAAAATTCTTTTATTCCCATTTGTTCAAAAATCTCTTTTCCCATACTCGAAATTTGTTTAATAGGATTTCAAAATCAAACGTTTTATCCTTTTCCCAATTCATTCTTTTAATTCATCCAAATCCACTATAATTAATTTAGTTAAAAATTCTCTTTTTATTTTCCTTCAAAAATCCAATCTTTATATTTTTGATATCTTAAAAATACCTAAAATATATTTAGTCAAACCATAACATTCAATATTTCAATTTTCAATATAATCTATCATGGATTATCAAATAAAACATACCACTGAATATGAAAATAAATTTCAATATTTTGAGGAATCTAGTTGGATCCCTCCAACATGTTTCCCTACATTCACAGATGTTAGCACAATATAAAAATACCGATCCTACTTCGAGGGAGATATCACGGTAAATAGGGTCATCCGCTATTATGTGGGGCGCATATGGTCTCATCCGCTGTATAACGCAGGAATATCAATCACTCCAATATATATATATATACTACTATATATAATATTATGTCCAGACTGATAATAATTAACAATTTCAACCAATCATCCACTAATTTAATTTTAACAAGTTAAATAAATAGCAATCCAATTTGAGTGAGATTAACTCACATTTGACTTTATTTGCAACCCAATCCAATCTCGACTTGTTTTCTTCACGATTTTATACCTTGTACAAGCAACTTACGGATTTTATTAATCATTGAGATGATTTAAAATTTTTCTTTGAATTTATTCGACTTAAAACTTTAATTGTTATAACTGCTTAAATTGCTTTCCTTTTTTTTCTTCAAACTGCCTACATTTCTCTAAAATATTCTATACAATTTCCAAACATCTAACTTTTTTCTTACATATATATTTTTCCTATGTATATATTTTAAATCTTAAACAGCAAGTTGATGTATTATATATATTTTCTAACCTATATATACATATATTTTATCCAAACCAGAATGTATATATATGTATTTTTTTGACATAATTATCCTAATGCGGTAATTACTCAAATTACTCGAGTTACCTCCTTACCAAAAATCGTGAAAACACCCAGGCATACGAATATAACCCCCAAACAATGACCTTTACTCACCACGGCCTTGCCCACATTGCCACCATCAAGCTCCGAACACTACCCAGTTTTCAGGCATCACTCGCGACCGTTGCCTCCACCATGCGAGTCTCCACCCTTCAACCTTGCCACAAACGCGTGCATCTCCACCTTGGACCCATCGTGTATGCCGCTTCCCCCCATCGCACACCACAGATCTAACGCGCCGCCTTACCAGAACCCAAGCGTCGCCGACCTTCGATTTATCCAACGAGGGACATCGAACTCGAAGGGAAAGCTGCCCCACCTTTTTCGATTTCGATATGAATCCTTCTCAGGGGAAAAAGGAATTGGGAATGAGATTGTTGAAATTTACTTCAATGATTTTTGGTTAAGCAGTGGAGGAGGAACGAGTTGTAGGATCGATTTCACCCTAGAGGGGGGGTGAATAGGGTGACGCTATTAATAATAAAAATTATAGCGGAAGTTTACATAATCTCAACACAGATATATCAAAATTATAGCAGCACAGATAATAGCAGAATAATAAATGCAGAAATAGAACGACACTGAATTTACTCAGCTTCGGCAAAACCCTGCCTACATGCTGCCTCCAAGGTTTCTACTAGAAATTAAGCGGTCGGATGCTTACACACGTAAACTCACGACACCCGCTATCGACTAGCCTTAACTCTATGCTCAAAACCCTGCCACAACTCAGCCACTGAGTTGTGAATTCTAAAACTATGCCACGTAGTTTGTCCCCTAGTCACACGACTAGAATTTACACAAGTTTAAAAGGAAAATACAATTAAAAGACAACTAAAAATCAAAACACCTAATTTATAAACCAAAGCCCAATTATGAATGTCGGCCCAATAAAAATGATAGAGTTTAAATCCCTTTTCTCTGTATAATTCGGCCGAACTCCTTTACTTCGTTCTTTGGAAAATGGGATGCTTGTTCTCGTTCCTCTTTGCTCTGAAATTAGGGCTTTTGTAATTCTTTAAGTCGCCGATTGATTTTTGGTTGATTACAATGGCTATTATACTACTTTGCTTCGGCAATCGACCGTTTCTTTGATTCTCACACGGCTGCTTTAATTCGATCGAGTTTGATTTAGACTTCAGTATGTAATTTATGCCTTTTTTCTTTACTCGTTAGTTTTCTTGAACTCGATCGATGATTCGAGTTAAATGATTGTTCTTTGATGCTTGAACTCGAATACATTTTGCCGATGATGTTTAGGATTTATATAGGGTTCAAACCCCTATATTTTCATTCATATACATTTGTTTGAATTATCAATTGATATATCTCGGCATTGATTTTCGTATGGATGATGGTGATTTTTCCTGACTTGTTCATAATCGTATATTTCTGATTTACTTGATACTCACGGCTTTGAATTGCCTTGCTCATCACGGTTTTGATTTTGCTGGTTTGACTTTGGCACTGACTTGTTCAATATCGGCTTTGACACTTCTGTTGACATTATTTGAAACTGCTACCTAATGCTTTGTTCAAAGCCGCTGTTACATTTAAGTCTCTGTCATTTGTTGATTTCGGTCACTTGATGCTGCTATGTGAATTTATGACTTGACTGAATCTTCATTGACTTTTTGTATGTGTGCAGTGTTTTTTTGAACCTATTACTTGCTGTTTGATTTCAATGTACATGTGTGTTTACATATGAATTGGGTTGTAGCCTCAACTCTGTCCACTGTTGCCTTATGTGGTACCGTTTTGCTGCCTTCATGTACATGCCAAGTCTTGTTGACATCACTGGTGCACTGACTTGAGTCTTTGTTGTATTGAGTTTCACTATATGGTTGTGTTCACTTGATTATTGAACTTCCTTTGTGTAGTCTGATATTTTTGTTTCACTAGTCGTTCACTGGTCTTCGAGATAGTTCATGTAGTGTCTGCATATAGATGGTCTTGTATCACTTCTCTGTACACGTTGCATTGTATCTAGCTTTATCATGTCTGCACATATTGATTCAGTTGAGCTTGCACCAGTCTTTGATGATGTTGTGTTCATTAGCTTGGCAGCAATCCTCATAGTATTTGTGAAGTGCCGTGACTGTTCTTCTTTTCACTGTGCACTGCTTGACTCATGTCTGGTTCTATTGATGGCTTCACTTTACTATTGTTGCATTGTCCACTTCGTTTCACTGTTGCATACATGTTGACTTCGTATATATGTCACTCCAGGTCTGAGTGTTATTCATGCATCCAATTATGCATTCGTCCTTGAAGTACTTGTCGACTTTGTTCGCTGCCTAGTCGACATGTATGTATGCATGGACTTTGCTGATTTGAGGTTGCCTATGACCTTTTTACTACTTTACCACTTTGCTTTTGTCCTGTGCACTATTGTACCTATTGCTTTTTTTGTTCCTTCTATTCTTTGATCTCAATATTCATGTGTACTGATGTTGAGGTAGTGCACACGTGTACTTGTACATTTTTGATTTTGAATTGCACCTGTGTTGAATCCAGCTTATAGCCCGGGTTTGACCTTGTGCTCCTGTCGTGACTTTATTTGTATTGCAATTGAGTTGAACCCGGCTTTTCATTTGGGTTTGACCTTGTGCTCACCTGTCCTTGTAATTTTATCAAGTGTATATATCGGTGTGCACGACATTGTGGCATGTACAGTGATACACTGTGCATGTTTCAAGTTGTTCGTGTATGATGAATTCAAATTTAAATGATGACGAACAACCCAAATAACTGAGGCAAATATTATTTTCAAAATTCACATTTTATTTTATACTGCAAAAATATTTCCTTTTCAATTTTACTGCGTCAGTATTTATTTATGCAGATTGCTCAGATGCTGGATTCAATCTGGAATAAAGTTGAAAATAAATTACGAGTGAATGAGAGATATGTAGTGAGATGTATTTGTAAATGATATATTGTGATGTAATTCAATATGTATTGTAACCAAAGTTGTATATGTATAGCGAGAGCTTGAATTTGTACTATTCAAAATTGTAATAAATATTTGTTTGAATAAAATATCTATTTGAATTTAAATTTTGTGTTATTTATTTTATTCACCAAATATTTATTTAATCATGTGAAAAATAAAATAGTACATTAACATATACATTTAAATGAATATATATATATATATATATGTTTATTATCATCAAACAAAAATCATATACTCGCATATTCAACAATCTCCCCCTTTTGATGATAACAAACATATATTTAAGATTTTGAATATGTTAAATGTATTTGATCATTGATATACTCTATTTGCTCCCCCTATTTAAATGCTTCCTCTCTACACAATGCTCCCCCTTTATATATGCATGTAAATAAAAATATACAAATAAGCCTAGATGCAAATAGAAAATATTTGACCTTTATTTGTCAAAATCTTAACTTTTCTCTCCCTCTTTTGTTATCAGCAAAAGAGTAATAGTGTTAGAAAAATAGAGATAAAGTGATAGACATTAATACAACATTAAAACTCAATCAAATATAAATATTAAATTTCAATAAAAAATAAAACAAAAATCATAAATACTCTTTTTGAAGCATATTCCACTTTAGAATGATAGGAATAATGTCATCATATAAAACCATATAGTTGTGTCTATTTGTGGTATATTTATATCAGGAATTTGAATATCTACTAACCATACATAACCGTTAGGACTTTTAAATGGGATTAGTAGTATTCCAATTTTATTTTAAAAAATGAATTCAAGTATCTTCTAACCACGCATAACCGTGAGGACTTTTAAATGGGATTAGAATCAACTTGTCTATTTAATAATCAATTTTTACGATATGCGTTTCATACATGCATAACCGTAAGGATTTTTAAATAAGCATAGAAGCACATAATCAAAAATTCCAAGTAATTCACCCATGCATAACCGTGAGGACTTTTAAATGAGAGTGAATACTTTGGTTTTTTTTTAAAATATATAAAATGAAAAACAAATGATTCATGTTTAAATCACCACATATTGACATACTATAATGGATTTTGATGAGTGATGATCGTTAGAAATATGATAGAAATAGAGATGGTCATGGAATTTTTACCAACAAAAAGTTTTTATAACTCTTGTTCAAATTTCTAAAGAAATTTACTAAATATACCATCTCAAGTTATAATATATGATTAATATTAACACTCATCACTTTTTCAATCACTATTTATCTTTTCGATAATCATTAGGGAGTCAGATTAGTCAATGTAATCATTTAAAACCATATTCAAAAATAATTATATAATCAAATATTCTAAAAATTACCAATCTGAAAACAAGGTCAAAAATGATTTTCTAGAAGTGGTTTTATGAGAAAAATTTCTGCTATTTGAAATGAAAAATATGCAGATATTTTCTTTGAAAAACGATGTAGTTACTAAATGTCTCAACATAAATCACGTTCCACTAGTAATTTTTCTATCAACTAGATTACCAGTGTAATCTGCATCTGAATTTCTCTTTCACTCAAGATTATCATTGAATGTTATAGACCAAACCGTGAAGTTGCAACAAATTCTTGAAAACCTTTTTGAATGAAATTCTTTTCATTTTTAATTGAAGCCGTGCCAATAAACAAAAAACCGTGAATATAGAGTCAGCCGTAAAATAACCAAATGTATTATCATTTACAAACACTATCATTAATCCAGACTAAAACATATGAAGTAGTTCAAAGATTTTAGAAATTTTTGTAGTGTTCTTGATATAAGAATATAATTAGCCAACAAGTTTGAATAATTCAGAATCAAAGTCATCATTCATTTCATCATCACATTACTGGCTGATTTAATTCAAATCTGATATGGTGCAGATTATCACATTAATATATTGTTCAAGATGAATATACCATTACCTCTTTTACCTTTACGATATATTTTTTCGTTGTTGTCCATTGTGATTATTTTACCTTTGTACTAGGCTAAGAAACTTTGCTTTGTTGTCTGTTGTATTCCTGGAATAGCCAGAATCCAAGTAACACTATTGTAGTTCCTTAGCCTGCCACCACGCTTATACGATAAAAGATTTTTGTGACCTATTTGTTTTTATAGGTCCATGGTTGTTAATGGCAAAATATTTCGAAAAATATGTTTGTGAAGACTCAAAACTATTTACATATGTTCCTTTCGGCACCCAATTTGTTTAAATTTGAGGGATTTTATATTTGTGCCTTTTGAAACCCAAATTGGTATAGTTTTCACGTGTTTGGGTCTATACCAGCAATTGTTTTGATTGTGTCCAAATTTTCTACAAATTGTGCACATTGAACTGACTTGATTAATTTCATTTCTAACATTTTCAGATTGATTATATCCAAGTCCTTGTCTAACTATATTAACGGTTTGCTTCCTTAATAGCATATTCAATGATTTTTCACTTTCGACCTGTGTAGTTTTCTATGCAGCCTGTCCCAAGCCAGGATAAAGGAGGAGGGTTGTGATAGGCTTGGCGAGCCAACATAAAAACCCCAGCCTCTCTTATGGATATGGATCCTAATTATATTTTGTTGGGGCGTAACCCTCTTAGCGACGCGCCATATCGAGGCTCGGGTATGGTGAAAAGTGAGCAAGGGCTGGGTCGCTACTCCCTTAGTGGCACGCCATATCGAGGCTCGGGTATGGTGAAAAATATGCAAGGGCTGGGTCGTTACTCCCTTAGTAGCGTGCTACATCGACGCCCCGATGTAGTGATAAATGAGCAAGGGTCTTCGCACTTTACGCGGCGGGTGCGAAGGGCAAGGAAGCTAGTCGATGAAAGTAGGATTCGATTAGGTAGTTGGAATGTATGATCATTAACAGGAAAACTAAGAGAGATAGTTGATACTATGACTAGGAGAGGTGTGAATATCTTATGCGTTCGGGTGTAACGACCCGTTGAATTTGATAATGTTAAATGAATTAAATTAATATGTTTCTAATCTAATTTAGAATAAAATAAAGGTCTTAAGATTTTATTTGAGAAAATGTAGTAATTTGTTATAGTAATTGGAATTTAATGTAACAATTTAATAGTTACATGGAAATAGATTTGAACTTTGTAAATTTGCACACCTTGTTATAAGTTAAATATAAGAAACCAGTATAAATGTGAATCAGTGAATATTAATAAAAATATTTACTAGAATGGAATTATTTAATATAAAATCAGTAGTGAAGATGTCACCTTTGGTTGTAATAAAGGTGAATGCTATTAGTGGATGTCAACACTTAATAAAATTTATTTAGAATAAAAAGAATTTAAATGCATGTTTGAATAGAGTATTAAATTGATAGATTAAGCGTAAGTAATTAGAATTTAACCCTATAAGATATGGAACTGAATGTATGAATATAATTTTGTAGAAATAGTTAATTAACAACTTATTTGTGCATACCCAATTTAATATAAATAACAAAAGGGCTAGCACTTGATGTGCCTAAGTATTAATATATTGGAACTATAATAAAATAGAGAGTTTGGTAGTAAATAGAAATAAAAAGACCGTTATTAACTAGTAAATTAATAAATGGATTCTAACAATAGGTAGTAATTAATGCGTGTATATTGGGCATTTGCGGATTACCAATTTTTCTACCTATTCATATAATTTATTTATGTAAATCTAAACCTATGGCAACATTTTGTTAATAAATGTTGGAAGTGAATTTGAATATATCAAAGGATAACAAGTGTTTAGGTTAACCATTTATTTTATTTAGTTAAAAAGGGAAATAGATTGAAATAAAGCTAATTTAATTTTTTTTGGTTGTTAATGGGTATAGTTAAATAAGGAGAAGTTATAGGAAATAAAACGCGCACTAATGAGATGTAATATAATTCCAAAGTTATTTATACCCACAAATAGGTTAATTACTGTATAGAAAGAGTCTAAATCAATAAATGAATTTATTAAGATTACATTTATAATTTTATAACCTTTATGCTGATTTAAGTTCAATTAATTTATTTGATTAAATAGTGCAGTAGCGTAGTTTTGTGCGGTAGTTGAAATAGCTAATTCTTTTAGGTGAAGTTAAGGCTAATTCTATGTATATATTTGACCTATTGTTGATATAGATTCTAGGAAGCAGGATCTATTAATTAAATGGAGTATTAGATTCAATAATTGCATTTATCGCATAAATAAAGAGAATATAACGGTTAAATTTGGCGTTATTGAAATTAAAAAGGAATGGGGGAATAATAATTTGAAATCATTGCAATAGATATTAATTTAAGGTTACCTTAAATAAATTAAGGTAATAAATGGAGGATAGTGTAAATATCTTTATAATACGATGATTTGTGTAGTTAGGGTAGTTTTGATTTGTCACTTAAGATGGAGGATTTTTATAAAATGTAATAAATGCAGTTTAAATTAAGGCATTGACGTTTGGGTATTTAAGAAGTGATAAACTAAAATTTATTTATTTATTTGAAAATTTGAAATCCAATTTGTGGATTTATTGCAAATAAGTGAAATTTGTGTTTAACCATTACATCGATAGGAATAAATTAAATTTAAGGTTATATTAATAAAATTTGGACTAGAGAAATGATATGAATCGGTTTTAGAAGCCTTAAATATAAAATGGGAAGTAGACGAGATTTCACGTTACAACCATTTTTAAAATCCTGATGTATGTAGAAATATTAATGAAATATAACGTAAACCAATGTTGAATCAAAAGAATAGAGTCAACACTTACTTATTCATTTAATGTGATATAACTACGAGTATGATTTATTGCAAATTACATGGAAATCTAATATATAGGACATTACCTAAAAAGGAAGAGTAGATAAAATTTATGATAAACATATTTGTATATGAAGGTTATTGATTTAAGGAGAAATTGGGCAAGTTTTATGTATTTGGGTTAAGTGCAACCTTTAATAGATAAATTTAGTGCAATTAAAGAAATTGACATTTAATATTTCGATAACTTAAAATTTGATGGGATAAGAACATTTGGGTAATGAAGGGATGACAAATATTAGCTGTGATTCTAGAAGGAATTAAATAGATAATGGGAAGATTAAAATCAGGTTCTAAGCAATAATTATTAAATAACAGAAGTTTAGGAGTAAAGTGAGATAATTGAAAATTTTAATCATTCATATAAGTCATTTGTTTATTAATACGACTTAGCTAATAAATTTAACTTGGGCAATACCTATATATTGGAAACACATTATAAAGTGTAATTAATTGAATTTGGTGAATTGGGAATGAATCCAAGGTTATAGGAATTGATGTAATACTACGCAAATAAAAGGTAACTGCATAAAATCAATGTTTCGTAATAAATTGTAATTGATAATTAAGTAGGAATGGGTTTGAATTTGACAAAAAGGAAAATTTATTATTTGCTTACCCATCTATTCAATCTATTAAATTTGATCAGATCCATTTGCAATTAAACGAATTTATTTACAAGTTAGTATGTATTTAGCTGATAACTATAAACCAATTAGGGCAATCGGGGATATATATTACCAGTTAAGTTATATAAGATAATGGTTGACTTAATTAAGGGAGTTTATGTAATAATTTCATTTATTTTGTAAGTGGAAATAAAACGTTAATGATAACAAGTATTCAAAATTTATCATCTATTTAGTATATTAAGTATAATTGATAATCAACTGCAACAAGTAATAAATAATAAATACGTAACGTTAAATGAAGTAATATTTGAAATTTAATATTTAGAAACTATGTAAATATAAGTGCAGATGAAATTGGGGATATTTACATATTGAAATATGAATCCAATGATAAATCAATCTAATTGACAATAAATAATGGAAAGTAAATTTAATTAAATTTTGGAAATTTAATATATATATATACAGTTATAAACCCTAGCTCCATCCTATTGTCATTTGCTGTATATTCATTTCTTCATCTCCTTCTCCTCCTCAAATGGTTGCAAAACCTAGATCTACTTCAATCCAAATTTCAGTGAAAATGCAAACACTTCAGAAAAATTCCACAAAAATATATGTTAATGTTCTCGAGGCACGTAATCTACTGGTGCAATTCGTTTTCTGTTTTGAACATTCGTTTGACCAGAATTAATTCAAACAGTTCGTGACCATTCATCATCGTCATCGCAAACTTCGTCGGATCGTCAAACCTTTTCTGGGTTTTGTAGAGTGGACGATCACTACAAGAAAAGTTAGTTATAACGGCAAATTCCTACAGCGTTTTTAATGCAATTGCCGTCTGCAGATCACTGTTAACAAAATTTCGTATGGGCAAGGGCAAGATCCCGCTGCTTTTTCCATTTTTCGTCCCACCTCATATCAAAAGGAAACAAAACTGTAAAAAAATTATCCTCCCTCTCTCTTTATCTCTTTAAAAACGACGTTCATCCTTCGCCTTCACACCATAAGGCCACGTGAATAGCTAGTCGCCGATAGATTCTACCTCCACCTAGTGAACTCCTCATCGCCAGCTCGTGGTAAGAATCTCCAACTCTGATTTCAAACAAATTTTGAATTTGAAATTCATTCCAATTTCAACAAACCTGAGTTCCTTTTCGAAATTCCTCCATTCGTTGCTGATTTTGGAATTTTAAATTCCTTGTTTTGACATTTGCCCTGATATGAAAAGGTATTTCATTTTTAATTGAGTTTTTGATTTAAAATTAGGGTTACTTTCGCTCATTTGCCATTGGCTGATGGGTGGATAATACGGAATTTTATCATTTTAAGCTTATGTTCGCTACTAGTACCTCGAATAGTAGATAAGGTTTCATTTTAATTTTTACAGTTCGAAATTGAAACATGAATCCAAACATTGAGAATGGGATCTGGGTTTTCTTTGATAAGTTATCCTTATTCTCATTTGAATTAAATTCTTGATGAAGTCAGTGGAAAGAAGGAAAAAATTATATAGAACTGGTTCTCATATCAGTGTTATTTTAGCGGTTAAAGTAATCAGTTACCTTCTTGATACAGTCAATTTTCAAACCTGTTCAATCATCAAAATTCTTGAGTTGTAATTTAAGTTTAACCTTTTAGTTTCTAATCAAGGTATATTTTAACTATTTCAATTCAATTAAAAAACTACCTGGAAGTTTAAATTTAACCTTTTGTATGCATCCAATGATGCAAAATTGAAGAGATTTTTAGGAAAAAGCACAAATTACAGAGATATATATATATATATATATATATATGTTTATACATGTTGCTTGATATTCATTCAGTCATATTTTTTATTTGGATAACCAAATTACATATGCATGTTCTAGTAATGCTTAAGAACCATAATAGTAATGCTTAAGAACCATAATTACATATACATAGTTGTTTGGATGATTGGATCCCTACAACATCTTATAATTTGGGTTGTTAGAGCAATTCTGTGTTCTGGAATCTTTCTATAAAAATCTGTAGCTGTGAATATAAATAAGAAACTGGTTGTCTATTGCAAATTTGTTAATCATTATTAATAAAGGGAATGAAGTTTACATATGTTCTATTTTTCTAACAGCTATTACCTTCATATATTTTTTGGAAACAATTTGGTGCTAATGTTGTATATGATTCTGACATTGTTGTATAAGTGGATAAAATTGTTGTTAATGGCGCAAGCCAAGTATCAGGAGAGGGGTAATGCATAGACATTACTCTGGTGCTACAAAATGGCGCCGTTGTAATGGCAAATTTTTTGAAAACAGTTTGGTGCTAATAACAAAATGACTAATTTGTAGAGTTCTGTCATTTTCAGTCTAATGTGGCCATGAAGTAGCTAATAACAAATTTATTTTATGCGTGCAGGCGTTGAACAGTTGATATTCGTAGAGTTCTGTCATTTTCAGTCTAGTGTGCTTAAACAACAAGGTATGAAACAGATGCTAAAAACTCTCAAGCATTATCATTATCGTCTATTAGTTTACCATCAAATAATTTCACAATTATGTTTTATTCCCTTCCATATTTCATCAAAAGGCTACTCTAAATTCAAATTACACCTTTAAATTCTTTGATGTCCGATTGCCTCTATAATCAGATTATAACAGTCATTATTTTTTGTGAAGTTTATTAGCCAAACCATGGTAATGGGGTCATTTTTATATACTAGTAATGTGTACAATATTGGTTAGTAAGTTGTAAAGTTTATTTTCCCTAAATTCTTACAACTACCTTTATACAAATAAAACAGTTCAATGATAATTTAATAAAGGATATTTGTGCTTTTAACCTTTCAATCATTATAAATTTAATATATGCAGTTCAATGTTTTAATTTATATCGTTTAATAAGATTAACGGAGGCTTGTTGAACTTAGGTTGAAACCATAAAGAAGATTGCAAAGGTCAAAGCTATTAAAGAGAGGAAAAAACAAGAATCAGAGGTTAGCAGTTTAGTTCTATGCAATTTGTACAAGCTGAATCATTACTATTATTGGCAGTTCTTTCATATTCTCATAGTTTTATTGTTTTTTTACAAATTGAAATATGAGATATGCATTGTTATTAAAATTTGATTAGTAATAGGTAGTCTAGGTGTAAAATGTTCTTACAAATCCTTATTACTGTGAAGCCTACGAAATTTATGGGTGTGTTAATGAAACCTAACCAGAAGATAGCTTGCTAGAGGTGAATGGTATTTAACAAGTTTAGTAGGGCTACATGGCCTGATCCTCAACAGGTCTTGGTAATTTTTGTTTGGGTAGTCTGAACCATAATGGAAGTATTAATATAATGGGATATTATTTTTTCAAGGGCCTTGTAACATTGTTCATTTGTATAATGGCTCATCTAAAATTTTCAGTCTTTAATTATTATTTCTATTTATGTTTTGATATATGTAAAATATTTGATATGATTTTATTGGTTTAAGGATTGAAACTGTAGTATTGAGCTTTACATTTGTTAATTACCATTTGGTGCAAGGTTATCAAAGTAAATGTTCTGGTTATTTAAACCTTTTATACATATTAATTTCGTGATTCTCATTTATCCTTGAGCATTTTGTGTGAACTTGTCCACTTGCATCATACATATATACATGATTTAATATCTTCATTTCGACCTTGATATAGGATATAAATCTCAGGCTAGACCAAATAAATTGGAAGTTAAAATATGAGTAGTTATGAATAATTACCATAAGTATCCGCCCATCACGTGTTAACAATATTTTGATAATTTCTTTTTAACGTCTACACTTATTGATTCCTAGTCAACTATAATTACTAGCCAAGTGTTAAAATTACCTTTTTAGATTATCGTGCATTAGTAACAGTAGATCATTACTCAGATGTATACACTTGTAGTTTTCTTTTCAGGCTCATTGAATTTTATCCACTAGAGTAAAATAATACATATACAGTGAGAAATGGAAAAATATAACTAGTTATTTAATATAGGCTCATTAGTCTCAATCATGGCCTGTGAGACCTTATGAAGTGCAGAGTACTATTAAATGATTTGATACTTGGAATGCTTACAATAATTATGCCTCTTAAAAAAATATTTATTTTATGGCATTGGATCCCATCTTAGTTTCAAGGATATTTAGTTTGACTTAGAAACTAGAAAGTTGTTACCTGACCCAAAGGCAAATAATTTGTGCACCATGCATTTTCACTAACGTATTTAGGAATGGAAGTGCCACAAAAAAATTTCATGCCTAATGATAATATGTTGGAAATGTAATTGTAACAGTTCTCCAAGCTTGTTCTCATGATCAGTTGTTTAACTTCAATTAAAATATATATTGCATTTTATGCCAGTTTTCATATTCAAAATTATATACATGGAATCTTGATGACCCTTTGTATCCCTTTAGAAGCTTTAGATTGGTGGTAGATAGATGATGTATTAAAGGACATTAAGGTATAATTATTGAATTATCTGTATCCAATATTTGATTTGTATGATTTTATGTCAGGTTTTATAAAAACAAAGTTTCATATGTATGATTTTGTAGATGTAAAGTTTTTATACACCTGAATTTCCAAATATATAATGGATGATATACCTACGGTTTCAAAAGTGAATCATATATGCAAGCCTTTGAGCATCCAATTTCATACATATGTGAGTGTCTCAGATATGCATGGTTTTATAAATATAAGCATTAAACATATATATGTATATATGTGTGTGTATGTATGTATGTATATGTATATGTGTGTGTATGTGTGTGTGTATGTATACTATTAAAGTTTTGAGCGTGCACGTGAATTCGTAAGTGATGGTTCTAAATACACTGATCTGGAGTATATATACTATTAAAGTTTTGAGTATAGTATAAGTACAGTTTCATTTATTTCAAGGTTTTGAACATGTATATTTGGATTTCCAATATATAAACTTCTGAGTATATATCAGTTTAAAAAGAAATTTTATACGAGTGTTCAAATGTATGTAGTTTTGAATAAATAGTAATTTCGAAAGTGTGAAGTTTTGGAAAACATCAGTTCCAATGTTTGTGGTTTTGAATAAATAGTAGTTTCGAAAGTGTGAAGTTTTGGAAAACAACAGTTCCAAATACGTGTCAGGTTTTCAAAGAAACTTGGATCATGTGAGTACAAGAATTATATAAAAGATTTATACATGCTTGAGTTTCAAAGGTATGAGGCTGTGAATATATAATAGGGTTTTGCACATATGTCAAAACATGGATACAGTAGTTTCAAATACATGCGAGATTTTGAGAATATGCATGAGTTGTTAAATATGTTGATTTCGTATGAATCAAGCTTTTGGTTGTGTCAGGCATTTATAAGTTCAGGCACATAAGCTTTTGGAAATATATAGTTCCAAGTGCTATGCGCTCAATTATAACCTGACATATTTATTATGTTTATTACATACCTAATATTTGAATCCAGATCTGGTAAAAGTGAACAATTCACATAAACAAAAATAAAAGATATCATCTTGTGAAAAATAACTGGTGGAGATAGATGATGGTTCAAGTTCATGGACAACGCTAAATTTCTTTGTAAGTGTTTAAGTTTGAGGGAAGATGAACATCAAGTTATAATTTGAGAAAAAAAACTGTTTGATCATAGTACAGTGTAACCGATCATCATCCGAGTTCAAAATCCATGACACGGTTTTTTTATAACAAAGACAGGGGATTATTTTGTAAGTTTGACACATATGGTCTTTTATATACACTAAAAATGACCGTTGATTTGTGGACATCTATTCATTTTAGAGTTGTTTCATTGGTGAACTACAACAAAACACATTTGATCATTTCACTCTATATTTATCTTGTGGTTAGCTGTTGTGAACATAATTGCATAATTCCTGAAGTCATATTGAAGGTAATAAGAAGTATATATTAATTTTGTTTTATGTTATTTTATAAGTAATATAGGGATACTAGTGATAAGTTTAATGTATGAATGCTTCAATTTTTCTATATGTTTATCAATACTTAGCCTCTTTGCATTACTGTTAGAATATATAAAAGAGGCAAGTTTTTGGTTGAAGCATGAATTGACACTAGGTAACGTGTTATGTTGGGCATGTTTAAATTTGTCTAAATCACAAGTTCAGTGTTAGCTTTTGACACAAGCTTTTAATGTATGCTTTTAGTCGTTCTTCGTTGTAATGGATGAATGCATTATTTTTGTCACTTTCTAAACATCTGCATGTTTTAGGACTGCGTGCTTAAAAAAAGTTTTGGTATTATTTCTACTGTCAACATTTTTAGATTTTGTCAATCATTAGTATACTAAAGCAATTTTATTTTCAAATATTAGAGTTTTTTTCCTTCTAAATTTCCACTTGCTTTTAGTTGTTAAAGTGGTAATAAATTGCAGACAACAGAAGAATCATGATTATATTAGGTGAAGCTTTTTGCAAAGCTGGATTCATCATAGAAAATAGGCTCATTACTTTTAAATTTTAGTATGAGTCAAACTGGTAATAAACTGCTATCTTTGGTTGATATGAGATTATGTGGTTACACATTAGCACATTAGCACATAAACTGCTATCAAATCAGCAATTGTGTTCTTCCAAGGAATATTTTAAATGATTTGAATGAATCATCACAGTAATGTTGTGATGTGCATTACAGTGTATATTCATGATGGAGAAAGACTGGTTGCATTCACACAGGTAATAGGATAATATGGTTGCATTCACACTGGTAGCATCTTCTACTCATACTGTTCCTACTGTAGTTGTCGGAAAGGTTAACTTATTTATTGAATTAACTCATTTATTCGTCTAAGTATTTAATCATATGATAAAATAGTATATTCTTAATTGACAGGGTACGAATTCAATGATAAATAACAAGTGCAAGTTGATCGATTTGGATCGAAAGAAAGAAATTGTAGCTGAAGGACGTGTCTCTTCATTTGATCCAAAAGTATTGGTTCATTTTGTTCCTCTAGGGATAAATGCAGTTAAGGTTTGGGTTGATGTCGCAAATGCTCCAAATGCACGTCTATGGAGACCAACATCCGACTTACAAAATATTGAAGATGCAGTCGGCACTACAGTTGCTTGGCCTGCTGATAAAGTTATAATAGATACAAGTTCCGGTAAGTCGGCACTACATTCTAGTTATGTTCGATGTATCTGCATATGTAGGTGGGGTGTTTAACTTCACAAATCATCTTTATTTGACAGGCTCTGCATGATTTGTCAGTGAGGCACATGTCACATATTCTGAATGCAATATCCAGTTTATTAGACTGATAAAGGAAAAGGTGAATACACATAAGATTTGTGACGTTTGGCATGGATTTGTGCACCAGGTTCTAGTTCTTATACTTTTAGTGTTAAGTATGTTGTTATTTAGCAATACAAGAACCATAATTAGATTCATGATCTTGTCCTTAGTTAGATTAATTATCTTGTTCTTAATTGCCGGTCACCAAATTTCTCTTTATATCACGTGAACATAATCTTCCACATTCATGTCTTTATTTAGGATATTTGAGCTTCCATGCCTTTGTTATGCATATCTGTCACATTCATGTCAATAAATCTCTCCTAATCCCCTTAATCACACATTTATCTTCATGTTTTAGTCATACACAAGTACACTGAGATATTATCTTATTGCCATCATTTTTTCTTTACCTTCTACAAATCAGACCTGAGGTCATAACTTACAAATGCAATGTGAACTTGCAAAATGAACCGAGCAGACTTTATTTTTTGCATTAAAATCAGTTTTTGTACTGACTTTTTTTGTTCAGTGGGGAAAGGGGAAAGGGGAAAGGAGAAAACACATGGTGATTGCACATGTACTATTTGTTTCATATTTATTTTATTGCATTGATAACATCTAAAATTTCATAACAAAATCATTTGGTGTTTCGTTTGCTGCATGGAAAAAATCAAACCAAAATTTTATCTATTCTAGGGCCGCATTTAATAATAAATATATTAACTTTGGACGATCACTTAAGTTGCTATAATGGTGGTCTCTTTTATCTATTCCAAGGCAAGAGTTTGATAGTGTTAGACAACTACTTGATCTAATTAAAACTTCTTCTTTTTTTTTTTTGAAAAAGTAACCATAATTTTGTCACAGATACTGATTTAAAAGATAATTTGTCAACACAGTCTCCACAACTTAATACACTACTAAAAATCGTTGGAAAATCAACCAAAATAAAAGTTACAGCCAAACTTCCACCAATCACTTCAGATCTCTCCCTTCTACATAGCTGACTTAACTGGCGCCATGTGCAAAACTGCATTGATCTCCAAAGGTGTAAGTGCCTTTACTAAAATTATCACAGCTCCGTGTTCAGCTTGGCCCTAAAGATAGGGCACATTGTCCACCACCACCCACAATAGGAGGCACCTATCCAAAACCTGCACTTTTCATTGGAGACCTCTGACATGTTGGGCCTCACCTGATAGCCATAATCAACCCTTGAACCATAAAACACGCTTGACTGAACTGATCAACAGTTCACTGCAGCTCAATATTCTTTAATTTTGAATCAGATTTGTGTTCCCAAATAGCCACTTTTGCTCCAGGAACATGGCATGTGCTCTGTGTTCACGCCACCTTTGCCAATGATAGTGCTAGACAGAGATGAATCGACATTTATTTTTGTGTTTTGTAATATGTTTTGGCCTGCTTTATGACTGTAATCATATATTTGCATATATATTTAAATTAATTGGATTTCCTAACATTTCATAATTTCATTTATTTAGCTTTTCAGTTCTCGGCAAAATTAATTTTGTTCTTTCAATTTTTTACTTTGCAGGTGGATAGAGGACTGTGATGCAAAAGAAGTTTGCAAAGACTTATGGATCGAAATTATTTTTGCTGCTAGAACTACTTTTTGGTTTTAACGTTGTAATTCTGTTTTGCTTTGGTTCAAGTGTTGTGTGAGTAAAGTGTGGTTGTTGTAACAAAGGCGAAGTGTAGGTGAATGTTATGTTAACTTTGTTGTTCTCCTTGGATTTATTTGGTTAACGAGCAGCTTCAGTGTTCATTATAATAGTGCTTCCATTTCGGCCATGATCTTTAGTTTTGAACGAACAATTTCAGTGTTGATAACAAGGGGTAAAACTGAAATGCAGTACATAAAATCAGAAGAAGATTGTCATAGTCACCAGGACAAAAGATGAGTGTTCCGTAAATAGGAATTGATAAGTATGCTTGATTTCCATTATGTATTTTTGTACTATTTTCCTTTGTTTTCTTTTGATACCAAGTGTTATGGAAAATTAATCATAGTTTTATAAAAATTCTGTAAAAATTAGTATGAACGAAATACTGGAAAAGAAAGTCTGTGTTTGTCTCTGGAAGGGGTCATGTGAATACATGTGACATTATTGTTTGGGTTTGATAATAAAAGTGACATTATTGTTTGGGTTTGTTAATAAAAGTGACATTATTTGCTCTCATCAATATGGCACCATTATAAAACATTCAACAGCGTTTATAAAACGCTGTTAAAACATTGGGCAACTTCTAAAAGCAATAAAAATACTCCACAGCGTTTATTGCAAAGCCATTTAAAGTTTTAACAGCGTTTGAAAAGTGCTGTTAAATCGTATCTAAAAACATAAAGCTTGATTTATGGCAACAGTGAAACGCTGTAAATAAATATAACAGCACTGGAAAAACGCTATAAAAAATTATCTTCACAAGAAACAACCGCTAAGAAAGAGCTATAACTGCATCTGAACAAACGCTGTTAAAATCTTTCATGGCACCACTGAAACGCTGTAAAAAGTACTTTTAACAGCGTTTATTTCCTGTCATTGTATATCCCAGACTTATAACTGCATGTCGATAGACAGCATGCTTAAAAACGCTGTGAAAAGTTTTTATAGCGTTTGTTAAACGCTGTTAAAGGTACTTTTAACAGCGTTTATTTACTGTCATTGTATATCCCAGACTTATAACTGCATGTCGATAGACAGCATACGTAAAAACGCTGTTAAAAGTTTTTATAGCGTTTTTTAAACGCTGTTAAAGGCCCTGATTGTTGTAGTGGATGGGGATCGCATCTATATGGTTTTTGTGTCGATTCAACGGTTAGATCGTCATAGATCTTCGATTAGGGTTTCTGGAAGGGGGCCGCGTGCGTTTCTAGGAATAGAAGGAGTGACGTGGCACATATATTTGTAAGTGATGAATGTGTGTCGTTTTATTTATTTTCAATTTTGAATTCAATCATCATTTTTCGCCATAACTTTCTCATACGAAGTCGGATTCACACAAAATTTCTTTTGTTAGGATCGTAATTTAATTCCGGATTTGATGACGCTGGTTTGGACGAATTCCGAGAAGGGCGAATTTTTGGGTTTAAATCGAATTTAAATTCGATTTAAATTCAAAAGGTGAGTGTTTTAACCCACTCACAACTACTAGAAGCTTTTATGTTTGTTAAATTAATTTTAGAAATGAATAGAAATTTATTTATGAGTATTTGGCATGTTTATTTTATTCATATCTGTTGAATTGCATTTATTAAATTTAACTGTTAATTTAATTAATTTATTGCGTATAAATTTACAGTTAAAATTTATTTGTTTGTATATGAACTGCTAGTTAACAGTTATATAATTTATTACTGAATATAGACTGTAGATTAATAGCTGTTAAATTTAATTTGAATAAAATTGCCAGTATTACCTGTTATGTAGTATCAAAAATAATATTGTTATTGATTGATATTGATTGATGATTGCGATTTGGATGATGGATGATGTTGATGAATGGATGTTTATTGTATATCATTAAATTGCAAATTATCATGCATATTTCATTTCATTCGGGATTGTGGTTTGAAATGATATATAACCGCAAATTTTTATATCTTTTAAATTGCGGATTTAAATGATAAATATCCGTATCACTTGACCATAGGATAGAAAATTTTATACAGGCACCGCGGTCTATATATAACTATTTTTATGTGATTTCTATGGTTTGGATGGAATACGGTTTATAATAATCTTAAATTTTATATTGTATAAATATTTTTCTTCCATATATGTATACATATGAAGTTGAAAATTTTGAAATTAAAAGGTGTATAAAAATCTTTATTAAAAATGGAAGAAAATTAAGAAAATGGAGTTTAATAATTTATATCATATGTTTAAATGTTAAGTTTGGAAATTTTAAGATATGATATTTATAATTGGATTTTTCCCAAAATAAATTGAAATGAATATTCTAGTATAATTTGAATTGGCAAAAATATATATATTTTATTACTAGAAATTGAAGTCTTATTATTTATGGATTTTATGTGAATATTCAAGACTAATTAATAGAACAATTGATTTGTTGAAAGCATAAAATCCGACTTTAGTTTGAAATATTGATACTCAAAATGGATATACGTATATATAAATAAATTGAAGTGGTTTTGGAACTTGAGAGAGATAATATAAATTTTGGTTTAGACTTTAATAAAGAAATGTATTTGTAAAGCCATGAGAACTATTTTCTTTACAAAGTAACATTTAAGTTAAACCATTTAATTCATACACCGTTGAATGTCCAAACCATTCAAGTTTTTAGAAGTTATGGTTTTAAATTATGATTTTCAAAATATTATGCTTTGAAATATTTGATTTTCAGACATTATGAAGTTAAAGCATTATGATTTTGGAAAAGAATTATATTTGGGATAAGTGATAAAATATGGTTTTGGGTTTTGAAATGATATCGTATTCATGGTTATGAAATGGAATGTTTATTCTGATTTTTAAAGTATAACCTATTTTTAAATGACCGCGGTGTTATAATAACGATGGGTTGGCAAAGAGACCGGGATTGGATATGGACATACTCTCTGTCGATACCGAAAACCACTTTGACTAACCGTGTACGTGGTGGAGATTCCAGAATGAAGTAGGTGGTGGCGACGTTTCCTGTAAGGTAAATACGTGGACCCGACTCCCGTGAGTTGGCATAAGGTGGCTAAAACAGGAGCGATTCTCAGGCCAATGAGGTCATTCCTCTGATCGGACCCTCCTCTTCGATATTATACTTTGATTTTGGATTGATTCAGTGGCCACTTCTATATTTTGATTTTGGGGAGTTAGTCCGAGGTGGGCGGTAACTGCGGCTACGCGTTTCCACCAGCCTGGATAGCAATTGGTATATCTACCCTGGCATTGCCTAGTTGTGCCGTGTCACCTACCATACCGAGCCTTTACTACGAGTTTCTATTTGTGTTGTACCTATGGAGTATCCTCTGGTAGCTTCCCGATCAGGAGGTATTACGGTACTGTATAGACTATTGGCATTATTTGTGTTAAGGGCTATATGGGTAACCCCTTAACGCTATTAAAAAGTAAGTTTATTTTATAAATAAACACTATTATAATAGCGCAATATACTACATAGTAAATAGTTTAACGGATCCTTAGGAGATGTAAATCCCGAACATCTCTTGAGTTACTGTACTCATATTTATTTCTGTTAATTTAACTCACATAAGATCTTTTAGTCTGACTCGAGTGTTTTTGTCTTTTCAAATTCGCTCGGGTCAGTCCGAGCGTTTCAGGATCGAAGACTTTAGCTTTGAAGGACGAAGACGAAGGAGTCGTATTATTATTATTTATAGTATTGCACCACACTCTAAATTTCCGCTGCGTTGATTGTATTGGTATGTGTAACTCTGATATTCATTATATAAGTAAAATAAATATTTTGTAAACAGTTATCATGAACTGTATATTGATTATTATATCTTATCCTTCCGCTGTGAGATTCTATTTTGCTTTATTTCTTCTCTGTTTTTCTTATTTACCCCATAACAATCCGCCCTTGCGTATGCTTTGAATTGGCACGTGTGTCGGTTTAAAGTGTGCGAAAAGGGGGGATGTTACATCGGGAGACCAAATGGGCGGGCCAAAAGGCGAAGGAGGTGGAGAACACAGGCTTCAAGTTATGGTACACGGGAAAAGAGCGTAACAAAAACGGGGTAAGTATCTTAATTGACAAGAACCTTAGAAACGGAGTAGTCGACGTTAGGAGACAAGGGGACAGGATCATCCTAGTTAAGCTGGTAGTGGGTGATATGATTCTAAACGTCATTAGTGCTTATGCCACACAAGTAGGCCTAAGTGAAGCCGTCAAGAGGAATTTCTGGGAAGAGCTAGATGTCATGGTTAGAGACGTGCCTAGTAGCGAAAAACTTTTCATAGGAGGAGATTTCAATGGCCATGTTGGTGCAACTAGTGTGGGGTATGAGAGAGTGCATGGTGGTTTTTGATATGGCGATAGGAACCAAGAAGGAGAAGAAATATTGAATTTCGCTATTGCTTATGACCTAATGATAGCTAATACTAATACCTTCTTTAGGAAGAGACAGTCACACTTAATTACTTTTAGTAGTGGCCAACACTTTAGCCAGATTGACTTTGTCCTTACTAGAAGAGACGGCAAACGAGCTTGTGTAGATTGCGAAGTCATACCTGGAGAATGTGTCGTCTCACAACATCAGTTTTTGGTTTCCGAGTTTCGTCTACGAATACGTGTTCAGCATGGTAAAGGAGCCAAGATTAGTCGGACGAAGTGGTGGAAGCTCAAAGGAGATGCCTTACGGGTGTTTAAGGATAGAGTGATGGCAGAAGGGGCATGGAATATGGAAGGAGAAGCAAACCACATGTGGGGTGAGATGGCAAGATGCATTCGGAAAATGGCTACCGATGTGTTTGGGATAGTGAAAGGAAATAAACGCGAACTTAAAGATTCTTGGTGGTGGAACAGTGATGTGCAAAAGGCTAACAAAGAGAAGAAGGAATGCTATAAGTGCTTACACCATCTCAGGAGCGAGGACAACATGCAAAAGTACAAAGCGACAAAGAAGAATGCAAAGAGAGCGGTGAGTGAAGCACGAGGTCGGGTGTATGAAGATCTATACCATAATCAAGTACGAAGGATGGTGAGAAAAACGACTATAGGATAGCTAAGCTCCGCGAGAGGAAGACAAAAGACTTCAACCAAGTTAAATGCATCAAAGATGACAATAATAGACTTTTGGTGAAGGACGAGGAGATAAAAAATAGATGGAGAGATTACTTCGACAAGCTATTTAATGAAGAAGATGATGGCACTATGATTTAGATAGACGACTCTTCGGATGACACCTGTAGACATTTTGTTCGGAGATTTCAAGAATCCGAGGTAAAAGAGGCACTAAAACGGATGAAAGCAGGCAAGGCATTGGGGCCTGATGACATCCCTATTGAGGTGTGGAGATGCCTTGGAGATGCAGGGATAGCCTGGCTAACTAAGTTGTTCAACAATATTTCCAAATCAAACAGGATGTCAGATGAGTGGAGGAGAAGCATACTAATTCCAATTTTTAAGAATAAAGGAGACATCCAAAGTTGCAATAACTATAGAGGAATTAAACTTATGAGTCATACAATGAAGCTTTAGGAGAGAGTCATTGAACATAGATTAAGAAAAATGATAAGTGTTTCAAAAAACCAATTTGGCTTCATGCCTGGGAGGTCAACCACAGAGGCGATTTTCTTGATAAGACAACTTATGGAGAGGTTTAGGGAGCAAAAGAAGGATCTACACATGGTATTTAATGATTTGGAGAAAGCTTATGACAAGGTACCGCGAAAGGTGATGTGGTGAGCTCTGAAAAAGAAGAGAGTCCCAACAAAGTACATTACACTTATTAAGGATATGTACGATGATGTTGTGACTAGTGTCAGAGCATGCGATGGTGAAACTAGCGACTTTCCCATTAACATAGGATTACATCAAGGGTCGGCTTTGAGTCCCTACATTTTTGCTCTAGTGATGGATGAGGTTACGAAGGATATACAAGGCGAGATTCGTTGGTGTATGCTATTTGCTGATGATGTTGTGCTAATTGATGAAAGTAGGATTGGGGTTGATAGACAACTGGAGTTATGGAGACAGACTTTAGAATCGAAGGGATTTAGACTTAGCAGAACTAAAACAGAGTATATGAAGTGCGGGTTCAGCGGTGTCAGGTCGGAGGATGGAGATGTCACTCTGGCCGGACAATTAGTTCCCAAGAAGGAATCATTTCGATATCTTGGATCAATGTTACAGTATAATGGTGAGATTGATGAAGATGTTAGTTTTAGAATTTGAGCTGGATGGGTGAAATGGCGACAAGCGTCTGGAATTCTCTGTGACAGGAAGGTCCCACAAAAGCTTAAAGGAAAGTTCTACAAAACGGCAATCCTGCGATGTTGTATGGTGCAGAATGTTGGCCTACTAAAAGCCAACACGTCCAAAAGATAAACGTAGCAGAGATGCGTATGCTGCGATGGAGCTGCGGTCATACAAGAAGAGACCGAATTAGAAATGATGATATACGTGATAAACTTGGAGTAGCACCAATTGAGGAGAAGCTAATTCAACATCGCTTAAGATAGTTTGGACATCTTCAACGAAGGCCTCCCAAGGCACCTGTGAGTGTTGGAATTATAGGCCGCGTTGATTGCTCAAAGAGAGGTAGAGGTCGACCAAGATTAACATGGGAGGAAGTAGTAAAACGGGATTTGAAAGTTTGGGGTATATCCGAAGAGCTGGTGACGGATCAGAGTGAGTGGAAGTTAGCGATTTACGTACCAGAACCATGAGCATTGAGTTTTAGATTATAGGACTAGAGAACATGAGCCTAAGACGTAGGTTTAGTCTTTGACCAATATTACTATTAGTATCATTATTGCTATTAGTATTATTATTATCATTCCTCTTATATATGCATATACATTTTTATTTTATCTTATTTTACTTAGTTATTATTATTAATTTACCTATTTGACTTTATTATTATTAATATTATTATTATTATTATTATTATTATTATTATTATTTTAGGGTTCCATCTCTAGCCGACCCCAGCTTGTTTGGGAATAATGACTTTGTTGTTGTTGTTGTTGTGGAAAATTTATCTAAAGTCGTTGACAATTGTTGGATTTGTGTTTTGAGAGATTCATTTTCGTTTAATAATTGTGTGCACTTTTTAATAGAATTTTCTCTTCGAGTATTTTCGCTTTCTTTCAAAATCAGAATTTCATTTTCAAGCGATTTAATTTTAATTTCCGATTTTTTAATTTCTTCTTCAAATGTTGGACACTTATCACACATAGGGATCCTATTTTGATAGTTTTTAACTAATTGGTCAAGTTGTTTATTTGATTCTATCAAAATATCTTTTTGTGATTCAAATTTAGCGTACTTCTCCCTAAGTCTTTCAAAACAACCATTTACTTCGTGGAAATATATAAGTAGTTGTGAGTGAGAAAGTTTTTGATACATCGCTTGGCTCGTCATCGTCACTATCGGTTATATCTCCTCGTAGGCTCAGTTTTACTCTTTCACTCTCACTGCTAGTGCTTTTACAATCATCACTTTTATTCCATGTGGCTGTAGAATTTCTCCTTTCTAATTTCTTTTCTTGGCCGTGTTGATTTCGAGGATAATTGGGCTTGATATGACCGGTTTTATTGCACTTGTGACAAATGATCCCGTGTTCTTCTGACTTGTCTAGTGCTTTGATTATTCTGCTTTTCAATTGTTGATTTGGAGCTGGATTTCCGTATTTGTGGTTCCACTTTTTGAATCTCTTTATTAGTAGTGCCAGCTCAGTTGCTTCATCATCATCATCCTCATCACTACTGCTTTTTGCAAATCCTATTAAGCTCGTTTCTTTAATTGAGTCGATTGAGGATGATTTCTCATTGTTATAGACTTTTGCACCATATATTGCATCAAAAGCATTCCAGATTTCCTGTGCATTTTCACAATGAGAGATAAAGTTAAAATTATCTTGATTAATACGGTAATACAATATATGCATAAGAGCATTAATCGAGATAATTTTCTCATCTGTTATATCACACCCATTTTCAATAATATCCCAACATTTAATATTAACATATTTTAAATAAAATTCCATTTTAATTTCCAATTTAAAAAATCTGTTCCGTCAAAAATAGGAGGGATAATATTAAACCGAACCTCAGCAAAAGTAACCATTTTAAAAAATTCAAATTTGTAAAAAAAGGGTCTTTGAAAAATCAAACTTTTTAAAACAAAAATGGCTTTTGTACATAGCTTTGATACCACTTGTAGGATCGATTTCACCCTAGAGGGGGGTGAATAGGGTAATGCTATTAATTATAAAAATTATCGTGGAAGTTTATATAATCTCAACACAGATATATCAAAACTATAACAGCACAGATAATAGCAGAATAATAAATGCAGAAATAGAATGACACAGAATTTACCCAGCTTTGGCAAAACCCTACCTACATGCTGCCCCTAAGATTTCTACTAGAAATTAAGCAGTCAGACGCTTACACACGTAAACTCGCGACACCCGCTATCGACTAGCCTTAACTCTACGCTCAAAATCCTGCCACAACTCAGCCACTGAGTTGCGAATTCTCAAACCACGCACGTAGTTTTTTCCATAGTCACACGATTAGAATTTACACAAGTTTAAAAGGAAAATACAATTAAAAGACAATTAAAAAGCAAAACCCCTAATTTATCAACTAAAGCCCAATTATGTATGCCGGCCCAATAAAAATGATAGAGATTAAATCCCTTTTCTTTGTATAATTCGACCGAACTCCTTTGCTTCGTTCTTTGGAAAATGTGTTGCTTGTTCTCGTTCCTCTTTGCTCTGAAATTAGGGCTTTTGTAATGCTTGAAGCCGCCGATTGATTATTGGTTGATTACAATGGCTATTGTACTGCTTTGCTTCGGCAATCGACCATTTCTTCGATTCTCACACGGCTGCTTCAATTCGATCGAGTTTGATTTAGACTTCGGTATGTAATTTATGCCTTTTTGCTTTACTCGTTAGTTTTCTTGAACTCGATCGATGATTCGAGTTAAATGATTGTTCTTTGATGCTTGAACTCGAATACATTTTGCCGATGATGTTTAGGGTTTATATATGGTTTGAACCCCTATATTTTCATTCGTATACATTTGTTTGAATTCATCAATTGATATATCTCGGCCATTGATTTTCGTATGGATGATGGTGATTTTTTCTGGCTTATTCATAATCGTATATTTCTGATTTACTTGATACTCATGGCTTTGAATTGCCTTGCTCATCACGGTTTCGATTTTGCTGGTTCGACTTTGGCACTGACTTGTTCAATATCGGCTTTGACGCTTCTGTTGACATTATTTGAAACTGCTACCTGATGCTTTGTTCAAAACCGCCGTTACATTTGAGTCTCTGTCATTTGTTGATTTCGGTCACTTGATGCTGCTATGTGAATTTATGACTTGACTGAATCTTCATTGATTGTGTGTATGTGTGCAGTGTTGTTTTGAACCTGTTACTTGCTATTTGATTTCAATGTACATGTGTGTTTGCATATGAATTGGGTTGTAGCCTCGACTCTGTCCACTGTTGCCTTATGTTGTACCGTTTTGCTGCCTTCATGTACATGCCGAGTCTTGTTGACATCACTGGTGCACTGACTTGAGTCTTTGTTGCATTGAGTTTCACTGTATGGTCGTGTTCATTTGATTATTGAACTCCCTTTGTGTAGTCTGGTATTTTTGTTTCACTAGTCGTTCACTGGTCTTCGAGACAGTTCCTATAATGTCTACATATAGATGGTCTTGTATCACTTCTCTGTACACGTTGCATTGTATCTGGCTTTATCATGTCTGCACATATTGATTCAGTTGAGCTTGCACCAGTCTTTGATGATGTTGTGTTCATTAGCTTGGTAGCAATCCTCATAGTATTTGTGAAATGTCGTGACTGTTCTTCGTTTCACTGTGCACTGCTTGACTCATGTCTGGTTCTATTGATGGCTTCACTTTACTATTGTTGCATTGTCCACTTCGTTTCACTGTTGCATACATGTTGACTTCGTATATTTGTCACTCCAGGTCTGAGTGTTATTCATGCATCCAATTATGCATTCGTCCTTGAAGTACTTGTCGACTTTGTTCGCTGCCTGGTCGACATGTATGTATGCATGGACTTTACTGATTTGAGGTTGCCTATGACTTTTCTACTGCTTTACCACTTTGCTTTTATCCTCCGCATTGTTGTACCTATTGCTTTTGTTGTTCCTTCTATTCTTTGATCTCAATATTCATGTGTACTGATGTTGAGGCAGTGAACACGTGTACTTTACATTTTTGATTTTGAATTGCACATGTGTTGAATCCAGCTTATAGCTCGGGTTTGACCTTGTGCTCGTGTCGTAACTTTATTTGTATTGCACTTGAGTTGAACCCGGTTTTTCATTTGGGTTTGATCTTGTGCTCACATGTCCCTGTAATTCTATCAAGTGTATATATCTGTGTGCACGGCCTTGTGGCTTGTACAGTAATACACTGTGCATGTCACAAGTTGTTCATGTATGATGAATTCAAATTTAAATGATGACGAACAACCCAAATAACTGAGGCCAATATTATTTTCAAGATTCACATTTTATTTTATACTGCAAAAATATTTCCTTTTCAAGTTTACCGCGTCAGTATTTATTTTTGCAGATTGCTCAGATGCTGGATTCAATCTGGAATAAAGTTGAAGATAAATTACAAGTGAATGAGCGATATGTAATGAGGTGTATTTGTAAATGATAGATTGTGATGTAATTGAATTTGTATTGTAATCAAAGTTGTATATGTATAGTGAGAGCTTGAATTTGTGCTATTCAAAATTATAATAAATATTTGTTTGAATAAAATATCTGTTTGAATTTAAATTCCGTGTTATTTATTTTATTTACTAAATATTTATTTAATCATGTGAAAAATAAAATAGTACATTAATAAATACATTTAAATGAATATATATACATATGTTTATTATCATCAAACATAAATCATATACTCGCATATTCAACACTAGTTTTAAAGTTGGCTTCTTCCATTGCTTTTAGTTCGGCGGTTCGTTTATATATTTTTTTAATGTGGGTGCGTCCAATTTTTAAACAGAGAAAAGGCAACTGTGTGTTCAATTTTTCTTGCATGTAAAATTTGCCTAGCTACAGTGATTGAGAGAAAGCAAAATGTTCTGAAGTATTTAAAAAAAGCTCTGATGTGAAAAGAATTTCAGCTGATGGTGACCAGAATATACAAATGTATATATTAATTCAAATCCAAATTGTCTCGAAAAATGCAATTTAAAATCTTGACCTCCTATCGAGGCGTGCCGCTAGACGTTCATACTGTTATACCCCTATTTCGAACGCAATGGAAAAGATTTCGAGTCCTAATTCGATCGTATGGAGAAGATGGCTTTTTGGACCCAATTATTATATTGAAATTCGATATAAATCTCAACGCGTTTATATCCCGTATGATCACACGACAATCCCAAACGCTACGAAAGTTGAAATCCAAAAATAATACACTATTATAGATCCAATGGAATTGGTCTCGTCGAATTCCGAGACTGTGCCTCAAAAGGCTATTTTAAATGTCATTTTAAACGATATATTTTTAAAACCGAACAACCACCTTTAAATTCAAATTTAAAACTTTTATTATCTTCAGTATCATCAGTAAAAAATTTATAAGCCTTCAAATTATTTTTAACAAGCCTAAAAACCTAGATTCACTATTTTAACAATTTCCAAGTATTTAATTCAACAATTTAGTTACCCAATAAATAGTGATATTTGAAATTCAAGTTAAAAATTAAATTTTAAATATTTAAAATCAATTAAATATTCCAATTTCAAATATCCAAAATTCCGGATCGTTACAGTAATAATAATTATTATTACAATGAGAAAAATGTTAAATTATCCACATAATTGCTGAATTCCATATAGTATTATGGTGTATGGATAAAATAAGTATTTGAAATAATTTTTCTTGTCTTTTACCATATAACTACCTTTTTTTAATATTTTCAGTTAGGCACATAATAACAGTATTATTATTATTACTATTACTAGTGTAAATCGCGCGTACGTGCATCTATTTCATTTTTTATTTAATAAAAATTAATGAACAAATGTATATTATAAGTGCAAAAGAATTTGGTAGTCACGACACTTTTGTTTCAAACTATTTTATTGGTTGTATTAGTTGAAATTGTAGTGAAATTACGTTGATAGGTGGTCGGAAAGTTGATGGTGCTTTAGGTTAGGTCTGTCAACGGATGCTTTTGGATGTGGACAGTGCCATATCCACATCTGAAATCATTTTCGAATATTAGATATTTGCATCCGCGGATATGGACGGATATCGGATAATTATCTTATCCGCTAACGACCGATAAATCAAGAATTATAAAAAGAAAATTAGTTTAATATGAATATTTTTGAGTTCCATTGGTTATAAAGGTGTTAAAAATTAATAAGTATGATGATAGTAAATAGTTTCGAGCAGTTAAAAAGCATTAAGTGCATATAATATAAAATACCAACTTAATAAAACAATAAACAAATACCACTCACTGCACTAAAATACACATAATTTGAATTATAATCTTTAAAAAAACCGAATGGATAATTTTCGGATGCGGATGCGCATCCGTTTTTATGGATATCGGATATCTATCCGTTTTTCGGATGCGGATACGAACAAATTTCGAATTTTTCGAATATCCATTGACATTCCTAGTTTAGGTTGCAAACGAATGATGAGATTTCGTCAATAAATAAAGGGCTTTTTGGAATTTAAAAAAACCGTGGAGATTATATTTATTGAATTCTCTGCCGAGATTATGTATATACACACACACACACATACACACACACATACATGGAAAGTCTATTTAGACACAATCTGTGACACAAAGAATCTCTACCGTTGAATTGTCTCCTAAATTCCACCCACTCCATAAAGACAAAAAAAAAATTCAATGGTCCGGATTTTTTGTGTCAACATTTTGTGTTCAAATAGTCAGCTTCATATATATATATATATATATATATATATATATATATATATATATATATATATATATATATATATATATATATATATATAAGAAACCAACATTAGTACCTAAATCTTAAAACTAAACAACTATAAAGATACTGTCAACGCGAGTTCCAACTATAATAGAACATACGTAGGCGGTTATCCACCGCAGCCGGTAGCTTTCACTTCAGAGCGGATTAGTTTGTTGCAAATTGCACTTGCTCTCTCTGCAGTCTTTCCTAATAAACAACGAAAAGCATATTCATGGATCTTCGGTTAATCATTCTACTCCAACTTTTACTTCCAATTTCTTCAGTAATTGGAAGTAATTACGGATATGGAGAGGATTACGTGCGACCTAAGCCTCGAAAAACCCTGACTTGGTCGTGGGAGTCTAAGCATTCTTCTGAGCCCCAACAGGTAATTTTCCTTTTTGTTCGATTTTTCTCTTTGAGCTTTGAGTTGTATTGTATACACGTTTCTGTATTAAATTTTATGCATCTCAATTAGTTGATTGAATTAGAGCTTCTTTCTTCCTAGATTTGTACTAAGGAATTACTTGTCAGCTTTAATTTGTTTGATTGCGTGAAAAATGAATCGTATCATAATCAGTTATGTTGATTAGTTGGCTTGTACGAAGAAGTGTAAATTTCATAATTATACTAAAAACTGCGAAGGAATAATGCTTTGATTAGTGCAACAAAATATTAAGCGCATTTGCAACCAGTAGCAGAAGCTTGTTCTTGTAAGTCGTGGATGTGCTAGTATGATTATTAGAAGCATTTTGACAATCAAAGTTAATGGGTTGGGTTTGGTCCTGAAGCTAAAATCTGGAACCAAGTCTGACTGCTATAACCATAGCTCAATTCAAGCCCTAGTTTGGCTGCTATTTCAAACCTATTATCCAAACTCGTCTTTTAAACACGAAACCCGGATTTGACATGTTCATGCTAAAATTATGTTTTTGATTTGTAATTTTTATGATGGTGCACATAAAACGTCTTCTTTGGAAACATTTATAATGCAAAATTTAGGTCTCAACAAAAAGTAATATGTGAACAATTGATAATAATGTTCGACTCAAATCTGATTGGCTATTGGGTAATGATGAAATCTAACCCAATTTGTATAATAGATGGGTTCGCTCCGTGTCCAGATTTGGTTATTTGAAGTTAAACCCATACCTGGATAATTATGTCAATCAGAGGTTCGGCCTAATATCCGACTAATCGACATGCCTACTAATAAAATATCCAAGCAACGTAAAAGTTACTTGTTCAAATGTTGGACAACTTACAAAATTTACTTAGAACTTGATAAGTGATGGATGACTTGTACTTTTATTACCTATTTCATTTTTAACAGCTATATTTGATCAAAATTTCAACTGATATATCCAATTATTTCTACTTGTTTGCTATTAAATAAAACTATGAGAATCTAGTCACAGCTCAAAATTATTTTCAAGTAATTATAAAAACTTGCAACCAAACTGAATTCCATGCCTACATTTTTATTCATCTGAATAACTGTTAAGAGAGTGTGTTTCTATGAAATGCAGTATGATTCACGTACATAATGGGCCTCGAGTATTATTATTATTTTTAAATATTTTTTAAAAGAAAAGAAAAGAAAACCCCACACACTCTTACACATTCCTATCTTGTCTATGCTTGGTTAAGTAATAACTCAATAGAAATAGTGAATAGAGACGTGCCATGCGCTTGGAGCTTAACTCCAATATGATGCCTTTGACCCATAATGGTTTACCAACTGGAATAGTAAGTCACTTGGTATATTCACATTTGTACTTCATGATATATTGCTTTGATTTTTTCTTATCGTTATACAATGTGATTACTATATCCAAATTTTAAGGAAGAAGTGAATTCACTGAATTGGTGCTTCAGAGAAATTGTGGCAGCGGTTTAGGAGCAATATTAAATGAGTTATATTTATGAGAACAAAATTTTAACTTGGCAATTATTATCTCCAGGGGAAACCTGTGTTTCGGCACACAACCATCTTACCATTATTAGTGCCAGTGGTCGTTAAGATGTACATATAAGTTATATCTATCTAATGTCTTTGCATGATAAATTACTTTGATATTATCGTATCAGGGAGTGGCTGATGGACACAGAATAAAACACAAGATCTGATACGATTAACAAGATCAGACGAGTCATAAACTAAATATTTAATATTTCGAAATGTCATTGTATGATAAATTACTTATACAAATCTTTCTACAGGTTCACACATCATTGGCTGGAGATAAACATATGAGAATCACATACACAACCAACAGTCAATCATCTCCTTCACTCATCGAATATGGAACTAGTCCTGGAAACTACACTTCATCATCTGAAGGAGAAACCATGTCCTACACATACATACTCTACAAATCAGGCTACATACACCATGTAGTTATCGGACCTCTAGACCACGACACCATATATTATTACCGATGTGGAGGAACAAATCCAGAGTTTCAGTTAAAAACCCCTCCTTCAAAATTCCCGATAACCTTTGCAGTAGCAGGAGACTTAGGCCAAACAGAGTGGACTAAATCCACTCTCGATCACATTAAGTTATGCAAATATGATTTGAATCTGATTCCTGGTGATTTGTCTTACGCTGATTATCAGCAGCGGTTTTGGGATTCTTTTGGTGTGTTAGTACAACCACTTGCTAGTGCTAGGCCTTTTATGGTGACTCAGGGAAATCATGAGAAGGAGAAGATACTGTTCTTTGAGTCGCCTTTTCAAGCGTTTAATTCGAGGTGGAAGATGCCTTATGAAGAGAGCGGATCGAATTCAAACCTGTATTACTCTTTTGAAACTACAGGTGTTCATGTTATCATGCTTGGTTCTTACACTGAGTATGATGAGAATTCGGAGCAGTATGCTTGGCTCAAGGTTGGTTGATACAAAATCTTTATTAATAAATTGGAATAGTTCATAATTATTTATTGTTACCCTAAACTTCCCAAAATACACTTATATGCAAATATGAGCTTAAATCCTGCTCATAATAAAAGTTAACATTATTTTTGAGCTAAAATTTATTGATAAATATATGAGTTAACAAGTTCGAGTCCAACTACCAACATAAAGTTCAAATTTTTAAACTTGAAAATTTCAATTTACCCAAGAGCTTGTACCATTAATATGAGTTGAAATAATTTGATTTGGAAATGTTTTGTAGGAGGATCTGTCTAAAGTGGATAGGGAAAGAACACCATGGCTGATAGCTTTATTTCATGTACCATGGTACAATAGCAATTATGCACATCAAGGAGAAGGTGACACCATGAAAGCTACAATGGAGCCTTTGCTTTATGCTGCTGGAGTCGATATCTTATTTGCAGGTCATGTCCATGCTTATGAAAGATCGGTAACATTCAAAATCACTACTATTTGTTTCCTTCGTCCGTTATACACGCTTTTAATTGCAAGTTTCCTCTTCTTTAGGAGCGCGTTTATAACAATGCATTGGATCAGTGTGGTGCTATGCATATAACTATTGGTGACGGAGGCAATAGAGAAGGACTGGCTCAAAGGTAAACTAAATCTTGTGGTAATAATTATTCTTCATTACAACTGAAACGATATAAGAGCTCACTAGCTTTTTCAGACATTCAAGAGTACACTAGCTTATGCAATCATTTCTATTATGGCTATTAGCGAAACATTTTCGTTAATCTTACATCATAATTCATTTTACCATATAAGAAATCTGAAAGATAATCTTAGTTGCAGCTTTGTGTCTATTTGCATATGCTAACTGATATCATATGCAAGCAGACACACCCCTATACCATATAGAATTCAAATGAGTTGTTAGGGCTGTTATGATAATGGTTACCGTTACAATTTTGCAAATATCGTTAGCATACAATTTTTATTGTTAAGCTAAAATTGCTTACCGTTTCCGTTACTGATCAGCTAATATATCGATAATCTGATAACCGTTGCGCTGATAATGGTAAATTACCGTTCATCCAAACAATCCGTAGCTTGATATTTTTTTACACCATAATGCGGCTTCATTATACCATTTATGATATCACTTAATAAAATGACAAATGAGAAAGAAAAGAACTATATTTGGCATTATTTCATCCGATTATTGAATTAAATTTAATAACTTATTTGGTTTTGAACCCCTTTAATAAAGCATATCACATGAATATACATCTGTTTTAAATTCACTGGTAAATTACCGTTACCGCTAGTTTGAAAACGTTTTACCGATAATTTACCGTAGAAAATGGTAAATTTACCATTACCATACTGATTAAACCGGTATACCGATTTCAATTAAAAATGATAACCGATTGACTGATGGTAATGGAAAATTCACCGTCACCATAACCGCCCTAGTTTTAGTTTGAGGGCAATTTCAATACTTTTGTGATATAACATAGAACTATCTCTATGATTTACCCATCAATGACCCTTGCAACACTTTCAGTTTTGCAATTAAAATTTTAGTTGATTCACCTAAACATATGCAGTTTATAAGAAAATATTCAATCTTAAAACTTATTGAAAATTTTCTCATATTTTTTTTTCCATATGAACTAAAATACAGGTATCACAACCCTAAGCCAGAGTGGTCAGTATTTAGAGAAGCAAGCTTTGGCCATGGTGAACTGAAGATTGTCAACGCAACACATGCATTTTGGAGTTGGCACAGAAACGAAGATGATGAGCCTGTAAAATCTGATCAGGTTTGGATTAGTTCATTAGCAAGCACGGGATGCATTGGTGGTAAAAGGCCCGAGTCCAGGAAGATTCTCACTGTGGTGTCCTAGAATGCTAGTTTACTGTGACTATATTGTATATATGAGTAGAATTGAAACCTATGTGGAACTCCTATTTTGTTCAACTACACGAGTTTAGGGTTGTAATATTTATATGTACACACTTGTACTATGACTCCTTGGAACATTACCGTATTTGTGCACTTGTAACTTATCCAATGCACTTTTGTGGAACAATGCACTTGTACCTTATTCAATGCAACGCTAGTACTATAACTCTTTGGATCATTACCCTATTTTAATGGATCTCGTTGTGTTTTTGACAAAACTGATTAAATTCAAGGAGAAATTTAATGTGTGTATAACAAAAAGCTTTAGACTTAACAGAAGACATAAAAAATGAATCGGATTTAATTAAATGAAAGAAATTTGATGGTCATGTACTTCCACGTTATTAAGACTTAGGGTGCGCTTTTGTGAACACTAAAGAGGCACGCAAAAGGTGCATTTCGAGAGGGGCATGAATAAGAAAATTCGACGTAAAAGGGAAGCGTTTTTGTGTTGTTGAAATGATAGTTTGTATTTTTATTTTTATTTATTTTAAATTGTTTAAACTATTCCTGAATAAATAATAGTGTTAATGATAGTAATTCAAATTTTTCATAAGTAAATATGGCATTCTAATCAAGGCATCTCAGCCTGGCGGATCCGGTCTAGGTAGTTGGGTTCAAGTCAGCTTGTAAGCCAGCCGCAACTAGCAAAAGGTTGGCTGGTGTTCTTTTGTGTGATGATAGCTTGAATCCATCCTAGACCCGCCTCAACTCCTCTACTCAATTGCACGTCAAGCCTTTTACTGGCAAAACCTCCCAACGCAGCAACTCCAGCGACTAGTTCGTCCTTCAATGCAAGGCACAAGACCGACCCGACCCATCTTATATTGGCAGAACGACTCTCTCTACGGCCCGCACACAATCTGACAACGAGTCAGCCCGTTTGCTCATGCATCTCCCCCTCAGCTATCTCCCGGTCGACATGTTTTGAGAACGTCTCAAGGGTATTCCGTTATCGACCCAGCTTCGATATCTTCATATGCGACTTGTATTCCATCTCGTCTCACTTGGCTCAACATGCCCTCGACTCTCGTCAGTCCATCACCCTCTTATGGTCTTAGCAGACCAGCTCGGCCCGTCCTGCCACCTAAGTATGTGGAAGCAAAGCGGTAAGAGGTACAACTAGATGTACATATTTTTGACAAGAAGCATGTTTCATTTCCTACAAGTATACTGCAAGTGCAAACGCATTTGATACAAAGCATGCTAGAGCATACTCCTAGTACAGTCCTATTAGCTTTCATCTCAGCCACACACTCCTTTCTTTCGCCAACTGTTATTTATCTACTCAATTCGATCAAATCTATAGCCAAACACGCTTCACGTGTTTTTTTCAACATGATCATATTCGTCCAAACATCAGTTTAATTGCTATAAGAACCCCATGCATGGCCACATCCAAGGGATTGGCGTGAGCCACCGTGGAGGAGGCCCCAGGTTAGCAAGGGCCCCAGTGGAGGAGACCCTGGGTTGGAATCCATGATCCACGACTCAAGCTTTCCGAGGTTGACAACTTCATTAGTCTTAGCTGTATCATCTTTTCTTATTATTCTCTTGTAATTTCTTATAATTGGGAGAGAGTCATATAATTAGAGAACTTCACAGTAGACGTAGGCAGCTTGGCCGAACCACTTCACATCTTATGTCATTTTACCCTGATGTTTTCTTCTTTCATTTTTCCATTATTAAACCTACTAATTAGCAAGTAAACTTTGCTCTTCATAACGCATTATCATAACTTCTAGGTTGACGAAAAATATCGTCAAAATTTTGGAATTAGAAGGTGGCTTATTTTAGATTTTTTTAGCAGTTTCATATGCAAATTCTTTCCTCGCTTGATAGCTCGCTAATAACATCAACAGTAGAAATAGTGGACAGTGCTCCATCGCCTCTTTCAATCACCAAGAAGATTCTTTAACTGTCTTAGTTTGACTTGGTGTCGTGCGCAGTTGCTACGTGTGTCTGTTGATCTCCTCACATTGCTGCTACTATCAAACAAAGTATGGCAATCATGTGCGTGCCTGGTTTGAGGGCCGGACCCACCCATTCGGACATCTACCTCAAGATTCAGACCATTATGGTCAGCCCGCTTCATGGAAAAACCCGGGGGCAGGACAATATCCCCTCCCCCCTCCATGAATCTTGGTCGTTTTCCAAACGCTCCTGCACAGAAATCTTAAAGACCCAACACTCTGTTGAAAGCTGGGGCAGCCTCTCCAAGGGTCGTCAAATGGTTCGCTCGTTCGTCTATGCCCTCAATAGCGCCCAAAAGTAGCCGAATGTCGCCGCATGTCTTAGGGCTCCCATATTTCGCCACTAGGGCCTTTCTCAAGCCCGCCTCTAAGCCCATAACCTCCTATGTAGAATGCATCAACGGTAATAGGGCTTGGATCATTTGGAACCTCCACCAAGGCTATCCAACGATGACAAGTTATCTTGCGCTCATTACCTTGTTTGGGGACCACAAACCTTTGGCGCTAAGGACTACGTGAGTCGTCGCTCCCTTCCTGCCCAACCAGCTATCCACATGGGTGGATTACCGAGAATCCATTTTCTTATTGGAGACTGCCAAGTTTTCCAATGAGATCGAATCACCGTGCATTCAATTCCTTGCTCTAGGACTGCCCCATGAGTTTAGGTGAGATGTCTCTTACCTTCATTCCATGGTGCATCGACGATCGAATACACGACCGCAATAGTTCGTACCCCTCACCCGTGATGCCATTCGTCCTTCGTACAAGATGGACCACTATTGTCTGGACTAGCGCTATTATCCCGAGTGATGCCAAATTCCAACATCCGTAGTGTGCCTGCATAGAAATAAGCCAGGCCTAGTTTTTATTACAGCATGTCACCATGGAGAACCATCAAGCCCCTCAGCACTTAGTGCGAGATGGGCCCACCGGCCAGCCGAGCCTAACTCCTTAGTGCAACATGTCACTGTGGAGAAACTTCAAGCCCTCCACACTTAGTTTCGAATCGGGTCTACCAGCCAGCTCCTTATTGCAACGTGTCATCTTGAAGAACCTTTAAGCCCCTTAGTGCTTAGGTTCGGGCCAAGCCCGCCTGTAAGTTCCTTATTGCAGCATGCCATGCCAAAGAACATTCAAGCCCCTCAACGCTTACATATACATCGGGACTTTCCAATGGTAGAGTAACGAATGCATAAGTTTACTCTTTACTATTTCTATCTACTAAATTCTTGTGAGCAACGGCGCATGCCGCTTGTCTCACCATTACACCATATCTTTATGCATGAGTGTTTGAGCCAGCCATGCTCCCCAGTTTGAGCCGGGACCTACGGTCACCTAACGACCAACAGTCGATCACCCAGGTGAACCCTCACGCCCTCATGCACCCCGTTTCGCGTCGGGCCCGTCCGCCACTCTATACATGACCAATTGTTATTCAGGACTCATGGGCTGACATGAGCTCTCACTCTACGCTAACGCCACCCGCCACAGATACCTGGCTGGCACACGGCTCTTATCAATTCCCGGATTCAGCCCATTGCATGATAGTATTACTATTTAGCATGCCTTAAATATGAAATTTTTCTTAAAAAATGTAGGAACTCCTCATGAACGCATGTCACCTGGGAAAACCTCAAGCACTCAACACTCAAATCTATGCCGAGACCACCATCAGCAGAGTAGTAGGGTGGAGCTCAACCGTCATTTGCCAGCCTTGGCACCTGATGAACAACTTGGTTGCACAGTCAGCGCTCATTTTCGAATCATCAGCCAGCCCATGACAACTTGCACCTTAATTGGTCCGAATTTCGACTAAATCGAAACCCAAATCCATTAGGATACAAATCGATGGTTTTGGTAATCTATAATAAACATTAATATAACATAGAAGCTATCTATGTAAACTCACAAAGAAATAGAAAAATATAACAAAACAAAACATATATGCTAACCAATGCTGCTACCTTAGAATTAATATTATTCCTTTAGTATCCGATTGCCCTACCAGCACCGAGCATGAATGAGAAGACTTCACCACTTGCAATTCATGTTTTTCATGAGTAGCATGTCCCACTAAATCAATCATGCGGGTTGTAACGAGGATGAGGTCTGAAGAACGTTCTAGTGAATTACATACTTTATCCATAATGCTGATTTATGTCGGTTGATTTCTATTTAAGTGTCGTGTCCATTATTCAAGGTTATTCCATGTAATTCTATATGCACGTACGATATGTCTAACCTTATCTGATGTATAACTATTTATATATTTATATATATGCAGATATACATATACATCTAAACATTATACTACCCAAAGGAAAACTTGGCCACTTAATACTTCTTAAATAGGGAGGAGGCAGTATCATCGACCATTTGACATCTTAACCCTGAAGTCGGCCCTCCATAACGTAATTGCTAGTCAACCAATTCTTAGCTACAAAGGCCTATGACCTCTAGGTACGGCTCTATAATCTAATTTTCCATATTACCAACTCATCTCAAAGACTTATCTAAGGGTTAATTAGCCCACCTCAGAAAAATTAACAATTAATTAAACAACGAGGTCTTTGCGTATTGCATATGGATTCTACACTAATTAGAAGCGGAATCCATTAGGGCATAACTCAAATCTTTGCTAACGAACGCTCAGGACCGTTGGTGGTTATAACCTGTGTGTCAGCCCTACTATTAAATACATATTCATCAACAACATTGATATAGCCCGACAACCTCGCACAGTAGAAATCCCATTTAGACTAACCTAATGCAAGTCAAAAAAATGCCCATTCTAGTTACTTAATACCTCTTGTTAAAAATGAAGCAGACCCCATTTCTCTATTAGGTACCGTCATAGGTTATTTAAGACTTCTTATATGTGGAGGAGGCAGACTTAATGGCCATTTAATACCTTCCACCCCGAAGTAAGCCCTTTTACATCCCTAAAGGTGCCGAGCCATTTAATACTTCAAATCCAAGGTGAACATTGATATATTTTCCCCTTCATATACACAAACACATATCCCTTCCTCATGAATGCTATTGTTGGAGATGTTCCACATTAATAGAAAGTATACACAACTGCTGGTAGCCTTTAGGTGAATGGCAAACTTTTGTTATGTAACTCCACTAACCTCGCATCCAAATCCATACCGAACCAAATCGACTATCCTAAGCCTAAATATTGGGCTAGACCCACTAATTCACGCTTGTCCTAAATGTACTTTTAAGGCTACATAATTCCTACTATGAAAATTATACTGCCTCGTAGCATTTAATTTCTGTCATATACTCTTATTACTTATATTCTCCATTTCTCCGTTACATCCTATAAATGTCATTTGTCCGTAAAAGAGAGTTATTATTATTCAAATTGGACAATCATTAATGATATTTATTTATTTGTTCTAATTCAACTTATTATGTCTATTTCATTTTCCCATAAAAGTCATATTAAACCCTTTAATTAGTCATATTAAACACATTTGTGTCCTCATTTAATTCCTGTAACTCCATATTAATTGCACACTTATTACCCTACTAATTTGCTTGTTCATAAATCTAGGAGTTGCTATCCCTTTTCCATTTCAACCTTCTATTCCTATGATTTACTATGCTAATAATAACCAGTCGTTCTAATTATAACTAATACGAATATCATCGTATATTATTCTACATATTAATTTATATTTTTTATCGAAAGACACGGTTATATATATATATATATATATATATATATATATATATATATTTGTACCCCTAACTCATTAATTCATATGCTTAGAAATTCCAAAACATACGCTTATACATACATTCTGTAAAGAACATTAGTTTCCACATTTTAATTCATTTGGGCTATCGTTTCCAAAAAGGATTACCTTTATAGCTTTACATAAATTACCCCAAAGTGAGACATTTGCTTCATTTGAAATTATAAGGAATTATCATTTTTCCTTTTATTGAAATAGACAATGTAAATTACGAAGGAGAACTTCGTACTTTACACATATCTTTCCTTTTTTGTATATTCCTTATTATTTGAAACGATGCACTTTTTATACGTAGTTGTGCAATTAGATAATTTATGGAAATTACACATAAATAAATACAACTAAATTGTACTCAATAGGATTTCAATAAATTAAAACATAGAAATTCATATTCCGATTCAAATTAGGGCAATCTATATTTATACTAATAATTTACAACCCAATTATCATAAATATGGAATAAATCTTGCAATCTTATCGCATTCTACTTTAACAAATTTAGGGATTGATTTTCAAATTTTTAGATTAGGGTGTAAATATTATTCCTATTCAAATTACCTAACTTACATAATATGTTGGCAGGATTTCAATTGAATACGTTCTTTCTAAGCCTACAACACCACAGATCTTGCATAAGCATAGTAATTAAATAAGACTCAACGGTATAAATTTCAATGTTATATGTCAATCATATAATTTTTTACTCCCCTTTCATGCTTTCCAAGTCTCCTAAATCCAAATCCAACCCTTTAATTGGCTCCTTTTCCTTTCCAATATAAAATATGTATAACAAGATATATACATACCCAATAGAATTACAGATCTGAGAGAAGATTTGAATTAAGTGGAATATATATTTATAATTATGAAATTTACATTTTTCCCCAGCATTGATTCACTCCTTCTCTTCTTCTCTTTTATTTTTTGCCCTTCTCCAATTATACGTATATGTGTATATACATATGTATATATATAACATAATGTTTTATAATTAATAGAAGTAGCGGAGAAGGGAAAATGGCAGAGCTCCGCTGCTTTGATCAGAAAATATGAGAAGAAAAGTGAGAGACTGGGCCTGTATTTAAAGGCGCTCGAATCAATTGTATCCATTAGATTTAAAATAATTAAATCCAAGCCGTTGGGCCAAGGGTAACAACCTGTCTTTATGATTCTGAAAAGTCGACGCTGATACATCCACGGTATTACGTGCCGAACATCTAAGTGCCAAAAAGATAGATTGTCGAGGTTAAAGAAAAGAAAGAACAAAATCTTGCGACGTGAAGAATAATCTATAATATATCAATGATCTTTACGAAAGAAAATTGTTTATACATATTTACACAATTAAAACTAATACCAACCTATCATCAGTCCAGACAGTTATAACAACGTGTCCTTATAATCGTTGATAAATACAAACAAGAAAATACAGCCTACCACAACACACCTTTACAAAATGTACCGGAGGCCTCATATGGACCCTTTGCCAATATAGGGCTGACCTACCCCTTGTTGGATGGTACCGAATATGTTATCACCTAGGTTGCTTTGCAAATTTTTCTCGAGAGCTCTCATTCACATACCAAATCCATAATTCCATAAATAGTGGTCTAAAAGGGTGATACACATACCATAATGGGTGTGACCCATATATCCCTATTGCATATCCTCTATTTTAGTTATTCCGGGTTATGAGGCTACGTCTTACCATTTTAGCAAAACCCACTTGAAATGCTAACACTGCCCTCTAAGTAATATGCAATGTCAGCATTCATCCATACAAGTCATTCAGGATATGAACAAATCGAAGGCACCACTTTAACTACATCTTTTATGAAATCATCCTCAGGATTAGTAGCAAATAGCCCTTGCACTTCAAAGAACTCCATCTTCAATTCCATCATCTTTAAGACATCTTCAATATGAACACTTTTGACGGTTCAAAATGGTTTTCAAATAATATATCTTTCCGGTCTTTCGAAACCGACAATGATAGTTTTAAAAACTGGTCAACCGATAGTCGGTTATTTAAATATCAATAACAAACAATCAAATCAGGAATTTAATTTTACATGGAAACCAAGCATGTTTAAGCATATTAGTAATCTCTAAGCCTCTTTAATTAATCATTTCATTAATTAATACAACTTTGTAAATTCTTGTATTAAAATACTTTTACAAATATATATTCACAAATCTTTTCTGCTATTTTCAATACTTAGAAAATATTTATATACTTATTTAAAACTTGTTTAACGACGAATTTTCTGCCGGTTTAGAAAATCGCCAATAAATTTTGAATTAAAATTACCGCAAGTGCACGACGTACAATGTTAGTACGTGACGAGTATGAGTCGATCCGTAGGGAATTTTTAAGATTTTAAAGTTTTCTAATCAATCAAATTAAACCAAAAGTGGAGGTTGTTTTGAAAACAAAAAAACTAAGCAAATGTTGAGATTAAAAACTATGTGATTAAAATTCAATTTAGAGGCAAATACATGTTCTTATATTTTTCATATAAATCAACATAAAATCAAATGATGATCTCTTTTTAATCTAAGTAGGATTAGTGATGCATTTATCATAAGCATGGCCTAATTAACAAAAATCAAACCATCAAACTATAATACAAATCTAGTCCTACCTTTTCAAATCTCATGAAACATGACATAGAAAATGAAACTAAAATCTAGTTTAAGCATGATCTATTTACTATTAATTAGTAACATATATCATCAAATTTTGATTAAAACTTCACTTCATTGTCATGATCATATTTAAATAAAGAGACAGTTTATGATTAATGAGATAAGCATAGCTTATTTGTTATGAACAAAGTAGGATATCAAATTCAACATAAAACGTAGACAAACACAAACATCCATTTTCTCATGAAGCACAAAAGAGATCATACATAGAAAGATATGTTGAATATACATGATAAAAGAAAGCTTCAATACCCATAAATTGTAGGGATTTAGCCTCTCATTTGTGTTATCATTTCAACATATAGAGATTTCAACATTGAAAATAAAATAAAATAGAACATAAACAAAGAATAAGAAGATTAACTACTAGAAGGAAATGAACTAAACTAAGTGTATAAATGTAAACCTAAGCTATGAACATGAAATGAAAGAGAGTATAAGAATATAAATGAGCATAAAAGTAATTAAAAGCATGTAGAAAAGAAAAGAGAAAGAGGTTAGGAAGCCATTTTTATTTCATGTAACATTGAGCTTACAACTTACTTGCTCAATTTCCTAAGTAAAATGAATGGTAAGAAGATATTTACATGTACATAAGAGGGCTATTTATACATGCAAAAAACCCTAATTCAATTTTTAGGGTACTTCCCAAACGCCCTTTAGGAAGTGTGGCCTCCGAGTAACCCTTTGCCACTAATCAATCAATCATTAAATGTGCATGTAGCTTTAACATCCACTTAGTTGTCCATTAGCTTCTAATTGTAGATTTAGGTAAGTGGGTGGGGTCCTCCATGATCATGCATTTGAATTATTTCCATCGTCCTTCCTTTGTATTCATTTGTGCATGCACATATATTCATAAAACCCTCTTCCATATGCATCCAAATTACTATAAAAATGATAAAAAATATCCAAGTAAAAATTCTCAAATTGACACATGCACAAAAATGACCATTTTACATCTAAGTGAAGATGAATATACGACGATTTGAAAATAATTGAATTTTGGTTATAAACATGTTAAAATGCCCAAATATGACATTTATTTAAATAAAAATAAATAAAATATGGATGTAAATATATGCACATTTACGTGCACATCAAATACCCCCATACTTATCTTTTTATTCGTCCTTGAATAAAGGAAAACTAAGATAAATCCTTTTTCATTGGTTGCATGATTGCATTGAGTGTATGTAACAAGCCGTTAAACCTCTGAGTGTCCCCAATAGGGCGAATGTTGTCCCATGATGGTTTTCAGCGGATACTACCCACTAAATCCAAATGCAAAGTGAAAATATTTACAAAATACAAGATTTATTTACAATGAGATGAATGCATGTTTTTGAAAGTATTTACAAATGACGGATTCACTTTTAAATCGACACTAATAAGTTAAATATAAATTCTATCATTATCAAGAAATTTAAGTCCTTTTACTTGTCAAAATTTCCAGCAGCAATTAAGTTGTCATAACAGATAGACTATAGTTTAGCTAATTGTTTCGGTTGATAACACAATGTAATTGTGAAATGTATCCTTAGTTGATTATCAAAGTTTGTCAAAGTGGTATTTTCATTTCTTTTCAATAACAAGTTAAATCAAACAAGTCATAATAGTGTTTAGATTTCAGTTGCTTACTCTCTCTTATTTAAATTTTTTATTGATATTAAAAATATTTACATATGCCTAACTTAGATAAATTGAGGCCAGATATGTCACTCATGCACTACCTTTCGGGCTTATGTGAGGGAAATACAGAGCGCGGCAAGTGAACACACAAGTGTGAACACTTATTGACTACATGAATTATTAGTAAAAGAATTTTTATATACTTACACCTAACTTAGATAAACCGAGGCTAGATATACCAATCGTACACTGCCTTTCGGGTTTATACGAGAAGGGTACAGACCATGCCGAGTGAATACACGAGTGTGAACACATGACTCTAGGTGTTAAAAAAATATATATACATATACACAAACGTTTTTTACTTATATACATAGTTTTTTACTTATATACATAGTTTTTTTTATTTTTTGTATTGTTTTTTTTTATTTTTTAAGAAGAGAGTGTTTTGCAAAATCATCTTAGCACCATTTAACTTAGACCATAAAAATGATATGTCCTTTACTTTAGATTGACCACTTTTTTAAACAAATATTTTGAACTAGAATATAACATATGAACCTTCTTATATACTAGTTAAACCATTGTTATTTGTAATAATTTTTTTTTAATTTTTTTAAGACAAATAAATTTTCAATTTAATATCTAGAATTTGTACTCATCCTTTAGTGTTTCTTCAAAAATAAATCGAAATGCTAAAGAGAAAATGATTCTGGGATTTTTTTTTTGAAAATTTTGGGTTTAAAGACAATGAAAATTCAAAAATGCCACAAAAAATAAAAAATAAAATGAAAATGGGACTCCCCCAACACTTAATTATGATTGTGTCTCCACAGTCAATGCACGATATAATGAGTGTATGAGAAAATAATATGTACATATTTACAAAAGAGGATTAACATGCTTACTAGACATAGCTTGACTCATGAAGTATCATGAACTCCTCCTCTTGGTTACTTGGAAATTTCAAGAAAGGTTCCAAACGATGACCGTTGACATTGAAAATCGATCCATTCTTAGGGTTTTTGATTTCTATGACACGATATGGAAAAATAGTTCATACCACAAATGGTCTGGTCCATCTCGATTTAAGTTTCCCAGGGAATAAATGAAGCCTTGAGTCATATAAAAGAAATTTTTGGTTAGGCAAAAACGTTTTTCTTAGGATTGACATGTCATGAAAAACTTTTGTTCTTTCTTTGTAAATTTTCTCTTTCTCATACGTGACATTACTAAGTTCTTCTAGTTCGTTGAGTTATAGTTTTTCGGTTTTCGCCAGCTTTCTCAAGATCAAAGTTTAAGTTCTTTATTGTCCACAACGCTTTGTGTTCGATTTCAACAGCCAAATGGCAAAATTTACCGTAAACTAAATGAAACGGGGACATCCCAATATTAGTTTTAAAAGCTCTACGGTAAGCCTAAAGCACGTCGGATAATTTCTAAGATCAATCTTTTCGATTTTTGTTGATAATTTTCTCCAAGATTTGTTTTATTTGTCGATTTGAAACTTCAATTTTCCCACAAGTTCGAGGATGATACAGAGTGGATAACTTGAGGTTACTGAGTATTTTTTTTATTAAAGTTTCAAAAGAACGATTGCAAAAATGGGTCCCGTTATTGCTGATTATTGTGCGAGGTGTGCCGAACCTCAAAAAGATGTTTTCTTTGAGAAATTTCACAACAATTCTAAGTTCGTTGGTTTTGTACGGAACGGCTTCGACCCATTTTGAGATGTAATCGACAACGAGAAGAATATACAAATTTCTAAAAGAGTTGATAAAATGTGCCATAAAGTCGATACCCCAAACAATAAAGATTTCAATCGTAAGTGTGGGGTTTACAGGCATCATCGAGAAATTCATCCAAGATTTTACATTGATCGCAAGTTTTAAAAAATTCAAATGAGTCTTTGAAAAGAGAAGGCCAATAGGAACCGCACTGAAGCACTTTTTTCGTAGTTTTTCAAGGACCGAAATGTCCACCACACGCTTGATCGTGGCAAAATGAAAGAACACTTCCGATCTCATTATGCGGAATGCAACGTTGGATGATTTGGTCGCGGCAATATTTGAACAAGTATAGATCGTCCCAATAGAAATATTTCACTTGGGACATGAACTTGTATTTGTCCTGTTTGGACCAAGATGAGGGAGTTTCTTTATTGACTAAGTAGTTCACTATATTCGCGCACTATGGATCGACAGAAATTGAAAGAAGTTGTTCATCGGGGAAGTTTTCATTGGTTGGCAAAGAAGATGGTGCGTTCAGAAGACGAGATATGTGATCGGCTATGACATTATCGAATCCTTTTTTGTTCTTGATTGTAAGGTCAAACTCTTGTGATAAAAGGATCCAATGAATTAAGCGAGATTTAGCATCCTTTTTAGAGAGGAGACATCGAAGCGCAAAATGGTCCGTATACACAGTAATGCGCGACCTGATCAAATATTGTCGAAATTTTTCGAGAGCAAAAAATACCGCTAAAAGCTCCTTTTCAGTGGTTGTGTAGTTAAGTTGAGCGTCGTTTAGAGTAATGCTAGCATAGTAGATAATGTGAGGGATCTTGTTGATGTGTTGTCCTAAGACAGCACCAACTGCAAAGTTCGAAGCATCACGCATTATTCCAAATGGGAGATCCTAATTGGGTGCACAAATGATTGGAGATGAAATGAGTTCTTTTTTAAGACGTTCAAAAGATAAGAACAATCAGAATTGAAATTGAAAGGAACGTCTTTTCCTAGAAGAGTGGTCAAAGGACGAACGATTTTACTAAAGTCTTTCACAAAGCGTCGGTAAAATCCCGCTGCCCAAGAAATGATCAAGTGTCTTTAACAGATTTGGGAATGAGTAGATTTGCAATGACATCGATTTTCGCTTTATCTACCTCAATGCCTTTATTTGAGATGATATGTCAAAGGACTATGCCTTGTTTGATCACAAAGTGGCATTTTTCTCAATTCAAAAGTCAAATGTTTTTCTTTACATTGATTTAGAACCAACTCGAGATGATGTAAACAATCAAAAAAAGAATCACCAAAGATAGAGAAATCGTCCATAAAAACTTATAGAAATCGTTCGATCATGTCAAAAAAGATTCCAAACATACATCGTTGGAAAGTAGCAGGAGCGTTACAAAATTCGAATGGCATACGTCGATAAGCAAAGGTATCGAATGGACACATGAAAGTCGTTTTCTCTTGATCTTCGAGAGCAATTTGAATTTGGTTATAGCCGGAATAACCATCAAGGAAGTAGTAGAGTTCGTGGCCGGCTAAACGTTCGAGCATTTTGTCAATGAAAGGAAGAGGGAAGTGACCTTTACATGTTGCGGCATTTAGATTTCGACAGTCAATGCAAACATGCGAACTAGTTTGAGTTCGAGTTGGAATGAGTTCGCTAGCGTTGTTTGTTATAACGGTAAGTCTGGACTTTTTATGCATAACATGAATTGGGCTAACCCATGGGCTATCAGAGATGGGGTATATATGATACCGTTATCGAGGAGCTTAAGAATTTCATCGCGAACCGCATCTTTCATTTTTGGGTTAAGCCTCCACTGTGCATCACGAGTGGGTTTGACTTCGTCAATTAAGTGAACGCGATGTTGGACAATAGTAGGGCTAATTCCCTTAATATCGATAACGGGCCACCAATTGCTTCTCTGTTTTTTGAAAGATAAAAAGTAAGGAGGTTTCTTGATCAAGAGAGAGAGAGTTGAAAATTATGATAGATAATGTTTCGTTATCATCTATGTATGCGTACTTAAGGTGATCAGGAAGTGGTTTGAGATCCAACTTTGGGAGTTTCTCGATCAAAGAATTGGGTTGAGATTTTGACTCAACTGGAAGCGATTCAAAAGGAAGAGTGTATTCAATCTCATTAGGTATTTCATGAAATAATTTTTCGTACTTAGCTTCGCGCTCGTCGTTAAGATCAAATGCCTCTTTTCGAAGTTTTCGTGAACGACACTAACATCCAATGTTTGGTCATGAGGTTCATTTGATTGGCTTTCAAGATTGAAAATATTAAGACCCTTTCGAAAAGAGATTTTCGTCGAACCGTTTCGACAATTGATTAAGGCATTTGAGGTAGCTAAGAATGGTCGACCTAAAATTAATGGAATTCGGATTGCAGGATTTTTCATGGGCTGTGTTTTGAGAACGATAAAATCAACGAGAAATATGAATTGCCCTACTTGAATGAGCATGTTCTCGATTTCTCCAACGGGCTTCTTAATGGAATGATCGGCAAATTGAAGCATGACCTTTGTGAGTCTGAGCTCACCTAAGCCTAATTGTTCATACACAGAGTATGGAATCAAATTGATGTTCGCAACTAAGTCTATCAAGCATTTGTTAATCTTCTTATCTCCAATTGTATACGAAATCGTAGGGTAGCTAGAATCTTTGTATTTTACAGGCATGGATTGGGACAATACTGCACTCAAATTGGCAGCTAAGAAGACTTTTTTGGGCACTTGAGTGTGTCGCTTTTGGGTGCACAAGTCCTTAATAAATTTCGTGTAAGTGGGGACTTGCCGAACGATTTCAAGAAGCAGGATGTTCACTTTCACCTGTTTAAAAATTTTCAACATCTTTTCCATTTGGTCCGGATGTTTATTGGGTCGGAGACGATGTGGAAATGGAACATGATACTTGGTAGGTGGGTCTACTCGAGTAGAAGAAGAATTTTGATGGGCATTTGATTCAACTTTTGGCTCCATGTTCTGTTCTGGTTCGTTTGTTGTTTTAAAAGTGTCGAAAAAGGTTTTCGGTAAATTGTTTGGAATAACGACTTGATTATCGATTTGTTTACTGGAACGTAGAGTTGTGATAACATTCAATCGGGTGACGTTGCTATCTTGAACAACATAGGCTTGATTTGAATTTGCATTTTGATTTCTAGGATGTGGAATGGGCTGGGTTGGAAATGTGCCTCGTTCGCGTTCACTTACAGACGTGGCAATTGACTCATTTGCGTTTCAAGTTTTGCAATCAATTTGTTTATATTTTGCATATACGAGGTCAATAAATTTTGCAAATTGCTGTTTGATTGAAGGCTTTGAGTAGTTGTTTTAGCCAACATTTCAAGAGTTTTCTCAAGTGAACTTAAACATTTATCGTCTTGGGGAGGATGAGCAAAATTTGGTTGAAAATTTAATTGTTGCAGTTGATTATGAGACGAATCCGCAAAATTTGGTTGAAAATGGTCGGGCTGAAAGGGAGGATTCGAAGCATTATCTGGGAATGCTTGAAAATTTGGACTAACTATATTGGTGTTAGGATTGTTTTGGTTCCAAGCAAAATTTTGATGATTTCTCCAACTAAGATTGTACGTTGGAGAAAACGGGTCATTTATGGCTTTATCGAAATCATTGATTTGTTCGATAGAATTAGGACACTGATCGGCTATATGATTAGGATCATTGCATTTATGACACATCGATTGGAAAGCTTGGTTCATTTGATTCGATGAGAAAAAGTTGTCAAATTTTTTAACATTGCGTCGATCTTAGCTTCCAATGCAAAAGAAGATCCTATCAAGTGTGCGCTCGATCATGAGTAAATTGATTTTTCGTTCGAACGTTCCCATTGAAATGACTTTTAGGCGAGGTTTTCAAGAAATTGCCAAGCATCCTCGTGATGTTGGGCAATAAAGTTGCCTTGGCACATTGATTCGAGCATGGTTCATGAGTTGTTTTCTAGTCCATCGCATAAGATTTGGCAAATTGTCCATTTTTCAAAGTTATGGTGTGGGCATTTTATTAAAAGATCTTTGAATCTTTCAAAATATTTTTCGAACAGTTCTCTCTTGAATTGATGAAAACTTACAATTTCGTTTCGAATTCCACTCGTCTTTTCCAAGGGATAGAACTTTTTTAAGAAAACTTTTATGAATTCTTCCTAAGTTTTAATCGAGTTCAATAGTAAGTTGTACAACTATTTTTCAGCATAATTTGTAAGAGAAAATAAGATTAATCGAAGTTTAATTCCGTTATCGGAAAGTTGTCGGAATTTCAAAATGATAATCCGTAGGGGCGAGCAGCTAATGCAAGATGGAATAGAAACTCTATCGGGAAAGATTCTATCCATAAGAGTTCGAGGGGCGTTCTTATTCGTCATTCGGGAGGATCGCCTGTTCGAGTTAAACGATTAGTTGTTGAGTCGCGAGTTTAACGATTTGTTATTGTGTCATGAGTCCAAGTACTTATGCACAAGTGAAAGTCGAGAAGAGAAAGAAGTTAGAATCGAGTTTAGAGAATGAAATAAGAATTGAAAATTTAAAATGGAAAATTGTTTTTGTTTTTGTTTTTTTAAGAAAGGAAACTATTTACTAAGTGAAATTCATTTTTCAAAAAAAAAGTTTGATTTTTGGTTTTTTTATCTTTTTGGCTTTTTAAATTTTTATATGTTTTTTATTTTGTTAAATTTTTTTGTTTTTTTAGATTTACAAATATTGACCGAAAGCAATTTTTTGTTTTTTTTTCAAAATGGGAAATTTGATTTTTTTTTTTTGAATTTTTTTTGATTTTGAAAAGATTTTATATTTTTTTGAATTGTTTTTAAATTGAAAATTTTCAAAGGAAAGGAAAAAGGATTTTTTTTGGATTAATAACTAAGTTAAGTAAAATTTACAATTTTTTTGGATTTTTTATTTTGATTTTTTTGAATTTTTTTTAAATATACATGAACTAATACAACTAAATGAATGCAAAAGATTTAATTATAATTTTCTGTCCTTAGTAGCTCCTAACCCAAAATTGTATAATCACACTTTGTCTTAAATCAACAAAAATATTTCTCAGCCTATTAACGGATAGGGGTTATCGGTGCACCACGAATCATGGTAGCAATGCAGCCGAAGGTTTAAGTACCTACAAAGGAACAACCACTATAATATTTACGAATCACCGTAATATTTATAAATGGTTATTACTCTGTCGTAGCCTAGACATCAAGAAATAAATTTGTTCAAAGAAAACAATTTTGAAGATACGATTAAGCCTTAGATGAGCACGTGACACCCTTAAGTCAAATGTCTAACCTTTTTTATTAGTCAAATTCTACGATAAAATACGATTTGTGGGCTAAGGAAATGGTGATGAAATACCTCACCTTATGTGAATTGGGGGTGTTTCCCTTAGAAAATAAAATAAGATGAGATGAATGCAAAACAAAAATTAAGCGTGAATTTACAATGCAAATAAAATGAAGTTTGTTTTTGAATTTTGAATTTTTTATATAAGTGCAAATGCAAGCAACCAACAATGCAATTCAAAATAAAACTAGAGGTGAAAGCACAATGCCAGAGCGTGTAGATTATTTAGCAATTTTTTTTTAAAGCGGCGGTTTATTTTATAAGCAAGCAAAGCAAAGCCAAACAATTCTTCTAGATTTTTTGCTTTGGAAACATGAAACGAAAACAATATATACACATAAGTTTTTATTCTTTTGTTTTTTTAAAGAGATAAACAATGGTCAAAACAAAGACAAACAAAACAAGGAAGAACTAAACGAAAATAAAATAGTTAAGAATTAAAAATTTCTTTCTTGTTTGTTTTTTAAGTTCTCTTTTGTTTGTAAAAATCTAATCAAACTTTAAAAAAATGAAAACCTAATCAAACTAAACTAATTTTCAGCCCTCAAAAGAAAATTCACGAGCCCAAAAAAAGCTTTCTTAAAAAACAACAGGTCGTTCTCTTCAAAAACAACAATCCAAATTATAACAGTCAAAAACAAAATTTGGGGATTTGGAGATTTTGGTTTGAATTACGTGAGGATTTGCGAATGGGTCCGGAGGTTGCAGGAATCGAAGTTGACGTGATTACTGGCGATTGGAGAATGGCGCGGTTGTGAATTGAGGATGTGACTTTGTCACATGAGTTGGTTGCGATGGCAGCAGATGGAGTAGCAGGGGATGATGGGTATTGGGCGAAGTGATTGCAAAGGAGAGGGGTAACTGTGATGGGTTATTGTTGGTTGTGGTTCGTGGGTTATTGGGGGATTATAGCCGAAATATATGCGTTTAATTTGGTTGTAGAGGAGCAGTGGTCGGGTTCGAGGCAATTAAAGGTTGCAGGTGAGGATGACGAAGGTGATTTGGAAATTGAGTTGGAGGAGTTCGCTGCGGTAGTGGCTTTGTGGTGGTCGATGGTCGTGGATTTCAGGTCGAGGCAGTGGGTAATTGCAAAAGATAGTGACAGTGGAGTGTTTTCAGAATTGTGGATGGTTATAGCAGAGTTTGGTGGAGTTGCTCTGCAGTGAGAGGTCGAGTTGCTCTGTAGTGTTATCCCGGCAACGACGCCAAAAACTTATTTAACGACGAATTTTCTATCGGTTTAGAAAATCATCGATAAATTTTGAATTAAAATTACGACAAGCGCACGACGTACAATTTTAGTATGTGGCGAGTACAGGTCGATCCTAATTTTTAAGATTTAAATTTGTTCTAATCAATCAAATTAAACCAAAAGTGGTGATTGTTTTTAAAACTAGAAAACTAAGCAAATGTTGAGATTAAAAACTATGTGATTAAAATTCAATTTAGAGGCAAATCCACTTTCTTATTTTTTTCACATAAATCAACGTAAAATCAAATGATGATATCTTTTTAATCTAAGTAGGATTAGTGATGTATTTATCATAAGCATGGCCTATTTGAGTTATTAATTAACACAAATCAAACCATCAAATTGTAATACAAATCTAGTCCTACTTTTCAAATCTCATGAAACATAACATAGAAGATGAAACCAAAATCTAATTTAAGCATGATCTATTTACTATTAATTAGTAATATAAATCATCAAATTTTGATTAAAACTTCACTTCATTGTCATGATCATATTTAGATGAAGAGGCAATTTATGATTAATGAGATAAGCATAGCTTATTTGTTATGAACAAAGTAGGCTATCAAATTCGACATAAAACACAAACAAACATAAACATGCATTTTCACATGAAGCACAAAAGAGATCATACATAGAAAAATATGTTGAACATACATGATAACAGAAAGCTTCATTACGCCTAAATTGTTGGGATTTAGCCTCTCATTTGTGTTATCATTTCAACACATAGAGATTTCAACATTGAAAATAAAATAAAGTAGAAAATAAAAAAATAAAAAAAAGATTAACTACTAGAAGGAAATGAACTAAACTAAGTGCATAAATGTAAATCTAAGTTATAAACATGAAATGAAAGAAAGCATAAGAATAGAAATGTGCATAAAAGTAAATAAAAGCATGTAGAAAAGAAAAGAGAAAGAGGCTAGGAAGCCATTTTTATTTCATGTAACATTGAGCTTACAACTTGCTTGCTCAATTTTCTAAGTAAAATGAAAGGTAAGAAGATATTTACATATACATAAGAGGGCTATTTATACATGCATAAAATCCTAATTCAATTTTTAGGGTGCTTCCCAAAATGCCCTTTAGTAAGTGTGGCCTCCGAGTAACATTAGCCACTAATTAATCCATCATTAAATGTGAGTGAAGCTTTAACCTCCACTTAGTTGTCCATTAACTTCTAATTATAGATTTAGGTAAGTGGGCGGGGTCCTCCATGATCATATATTTGAATTCTTTCATCATCCTTCCTTTGTATTCATTTGTGCATGCATGTATCTTCATAAAACCCTCTTCTATATGCATCTAAATTCCTATAAAAATCATGAAAAATATCCAAGTAAAAATTCTCAAATTGTCACATGCATAAAAATGATCATTTTGCCCATGAATGAAGATGAATATGTGATGATTTGAAAATAATTGAATTTTGGTTTTAGACATGTTGAAATGCCCAAATACGACATTTATTTAAATAAAAATAAATAAATATGGATGTAAATATATGCATATTTACGTGCACATCAAAACTGTATAAGTATACTTACAAAACATTTCACTTTCAATACTTAGAAAACTTTTTCATATAATTATATCAATAGTATAAGTATATTCATGAAGTACCACACTTCCTATATTAAGGAAATGTACCAATATACTTATCTCAACGGTATACGTATATTTGCAAATCTTAAGAAAGATTTGTTTTTCAAAACCATATTTATTTAAGTTCAAACAAATGTCATTTAAAACATTGGTAAAAATAAACCCAAAACACTTCCCTTTTGGTGTACGTAAAAGAATGCATGGAAATCAGTTTAAATATACATACCGTCGCTTTCCGATTTCAAACAGCATTATCCATCAATTAACTAGGAAATCAGACAAATTAGAAAAATATCATTGCCTTGACACACATTCTTATTTCTCAAGATAGATATGAGTTTCCATAAGTGGAAATTGGCCACAAGGGTCTTTTTAGCAAGTGCAATTAATTTCTAGGACACGCAACTGAAATAATTACTTTTAAGGACAAAATGCAAAAGAATTAGTTTCTAAGGCCTAAAAACCTATGAAATTATGTCCTTGAAAGTTACTGGACTACTGAATTTGTCCTTAAAAGTAATTATTCTGCTGACTTTGGTCTTGAAATTAATTTTTGTGGATGTGTGTTCTAAAAACTAATTGGACTGTAAAGTTTGTTCTTCTAGTGAAATGCCCCTTCCATAATTTAGTATTAAGTACGGAAATAATACTTACCATTGATGTGCACGTAAAGTTGTATATTTTTACTCTCATATTTAATCTTGTGAGAGTATTTTTACATGTTTAAACCAAAATGTAAATTGCTTAAAATCATCATTCGTTCATCTTTATTTAGGGGCAAAAATGTAATTTGCTGAATAAATTAATTTTAAGAAAATTTATTTGCATATTTTTATTTTTATTTGTAGGAAATTGAGTGCAAATTTGATGGAGCTTCATAGATATATGCATGCACAAATATTTAAAGCTAAGGAATGAAGAGAAGAAGAGAATTAATGCAAATGAAGGAGCTCACATGCCCACTAACTAATGGACCATAATTATAAGCCAAGTACATATTAGTAGAGATTTAGAGGCAAAAACACATGTTAGTGGGGATTAATTTATTCCCTAATGATTACTTGAAGGCTACACAAAGTCAAGAGATTTTTGATAGTCTCCTAAAAAGAGGATTAGAGTTTTAGGCATGTACAAATACCCCTTGAGTTTCATGTAATGGATGCTCTTAGTCTCTTCTTATAATGCAAATTGTAGTCCCAAAATCAATGTTAAATAAATTGGCTTCTTAGGCCTCATTCATCTTCTTTTATTGTCTGCATACTTTTCATCCTTTCATGCTATTTTATTTCATACTTTTTTATTTAGTTATGCTTCTTTGTTTCATGTTAGTAGTAAATTCTAATTTATGCAATTAGTTTAGTTTATTTCATGCAACATAAAATGAAAATTCATTTTTAGCAGCATTAAATTGCAGCGTTTTATATAAAGGGCTGTTTATCATACCTCAAAACAATATTAAACATACCTAAAACGCTGCTTATCATTAATACATGGCCCGCACTTTTTTTTAAGCCGAGGCTCACTTTCCTCAATTTTGTTTCCCTCCTGAATTTCCTTCCCTCTCACTTCCCTTTTTTCCTCAATTTCTTTTCTCTCGCAAACAACCTAATTTCTTTTCCAAAAACCTGCGATTTCAATTCATTTTTCCTCCTCTTAACATTAATCCTCTTTTCCCCTCCACATACGGACACTGCCTCCTCTCGACACTTCACTGATTTGATTTCTTCTTAGCATTATTCATAGAGTTTTGGAGCCCGTGTTTTTTTTAATTAGCTAGCATTGCTGCATGGCCAACGGCAGTAACAAGAAGAAGCATAAGGATTCCAACAGGGATAACTGATGCCAAGTCCTTTTAGAGCTTAATTTTCTTTCTGTGTAAGTTTATCACCAGCTGATAGAATATATTTTACATATATTCTAGGCGTTAAAATATTTTCTGATATTACTTGCATTTATTCTCTGATTTGACTTACTCTTTATTTGAGAAATATTTATTTAGTTATCTTTCTTTTAGCAAATCAGTTGATTTGATGATATCTGTATTTAGGAAGTATTTATTTACTTACCTTTGTTTTAGCAAACCAATTGGCTAATTTGTAGACTATCTTAACTCTTGTAAACCATATATATATATGATTGAAAGTGGAATACAATGCAAGCAAATTGATTTCTAAATAGATTTCTTTCATGGTATAAGAGCTATTCTCCTTACCCTAGCCTTACCTATCTTCTTCTCCGTTCTTCTTCTTCTATCTTTAATTTTTTTCCATGGCAAACTCATCCAAGTTTCATCCCGCACTCACCATCACTAATGTTAAATCTTTTATTCTCATAACATTAGACAATGACAAGCCATGTATCATTCTTGGGCTACTCTGTTTACCAATCTTGCTAGGGTTCATGATCTTTACGATCACTTGGTTCCACCAACGGAGGAGAATGTTATGGCTGCCTATGTCCAGGCTAAGTCCGCTGATCCAACACTTTGGAGGCGTTTGGATGCCGTTGTCTTGCAATGGATTTACAGCACCATTTCTTTCAATCTTCTCCTCGCTATTCTCAGACGTAATGACACGGCAGAGGGGGCATAGAACCGTCTTGAAGCTCTTTTTCAGGACAACAAAGCCTCTTGGGCTATCCATCTCTAAGAGGACTTTACAAATGCTGCTTTTGAGGCTTTCAACTCGATCGACAATTATTGTAATTATCTACAATCTTTGGTGGATAGGTTGGCTGATGTTGATGCTCCGGTGACAAACGGTCGTCTGGTTTTACATCTCACCGGGTCCTTACCAGAAGCGTATAGTGGTACGGTGGACTATATACAAAATCAAGAGCCTTTGCCATCCTTTGAGAGTTGTCGTTCAAGGTTGAAAATGGCTGAGCGTACTATCAAGGCTCGTCAAGCTCATGAAACTGGTGGTTTTGGAAGTCGGTCCAGTGGTGTTGCCATGGTTGCCACTGATTCATCTGCAAGCAACAAACGCAACAACAATAATAAAGGGAGGAACAATTTCAAAAACAATGGGAAAAAAAAGGTCCACCAAAGTACTAATGGGTCCAGTCCTAGTCAGCCGCCATATCAACAGCACCAGTGGCAGCCACGTCAGCAGGCCCCACCACCACAGTGGTAGCAGTCTGGTTGGAGAGGGTGGACTATGCCTGCTTGCCCATTTCCTGCATACTCTTGGCAGCCAAGGCCCAATCCAGCGGTCCAACGTCCCTCCTCTTCTGCATCAGGCTTACTTGGGTCCAGACCTCAACCTTTCAATGCAGTTGCTCCTCCTGCTACTCCTGCTCCTAGCTACATGCTCACCGACATTGAGGCCGCTATGCATGCTCTTTCGTTCTCTCAACCAGATGAAAACTACTACATTGATACTGGTGCTACATCTCACATGACGGCGGATGCAGGTATTCTCTCTTCTTATTTCAATTCAAGTAATAAGCATCATAACATTGTTGTTGGTAGTGGTCATTTAATTCCAATTATTGGTCACGGTCGCACTACATTGCCTCCACCTTATCCACCATTTACCCTAAATAATGTGTTACATGCTCCTAAGCTCATTAAAAATCTGGTCTCTGTTCGTAAATTCACCACAGATAATATGGTTTTTCTCTTTTGACCCATTTGGTTTCTCTGTTGATGACTTACAGACCGGGAATAGACTAATGAGATGTGATAGCACTAAGGGCTTATATCCACTTTTCTCCGACTCTCAAGCCATTTCTTCCAACAATCATTCTGCTCTTACTGCTTTGCCTTCGAATATTTGGCACAATCGTTTAGGTCATCCTGGCGATGGTATTCTTAAGTCTCTTTGTAGTAAAAAGTTTATTGATTGTAATAAGGTTTGTAAAACTTTTTGTTCTTCTTGTCCTTTTGGAAGACATTCTAAGCTACCTTTTTATGATTCAGTGTCATATACTTTTCTTCCGTTTGATATTATTCATAGTGATCTTTGGACTTCTCCTATTGTTAGTACTTCCAGCCATTGTTATTATGTTTTTTTTCTTAATGACTATATCAAATTTTTGTGGAGCTTTCCTATTGCAAAAAATCTCAGGTCAAACAACTTTTCTTAGCGTTTCATGCTTTAGTCGAGACACAATTTGAACGTAATATTAAGACTTTTCAGTGTGACAATGGTACAGAATACATTAATGGCACTTTTAAGGATTTTTTTGAGAAACATGGTATGCTTTTCCGTCTCTCATGTTCTCATACATCTCCTCAAAACGGAAAGGCCGAAAGACACATAAAATCCATAAATAATATCATCCGGACTATTCTTGCTCATGCATCTATGTCACTCTCCTTTTGGCATCATGCTATCTCCATGGCTACATATCTTCTCAATATCCTTCCTTCTAAGGTATTTAATTACCAATCTCCCGTTCAAATCCTCTATCAAAGTGATCCGGATTATTTAGGTTTGCGTGTTACATCACTAATTGGTTTTGTGATAATATGTGGTTCTCTAACATGGTATCGGAGTGGGTTTAATTGTGTCACACGTCACTCTCAATGAATGTCCACGTGTTTGACTGATGACACGCCACACGTGCGGGGGCGTGTTGAGATTAGTCCCACATCGGACAATTTACAGTATAAATGATGCATAAATACTAAAAGACCTCCCTTCACACCACCAATTGGCTTTGCGATAATAAGTGGTGCTCTAACACCAGCAAGTGTTTTTCTTAGTAAAATTGTAGCAGTAGCAGCGTCAATAGCTAACAATTGAGTTCCTTGCCAAACATCTATGCTAGTTTTTTTGAGTTTCTCAATTGATTTTGAAATGAAATCACTTTTTGCCTCACGATGAAGCATCATATGATTCCCTGTGGTTGAATTCCGCCTTTCACTGTCACCTTTAAGATCCTCATTTCTATTTTCATCACTTGTTTTTTGAACTCTCTTTTCAAGCTCAATTAGCTCACACCTAAAAGTTTCAAAGCGACGGATTTCATTTGATTCAGAGTCTTTGTTATTACTCGCCGCAGACTTTATATTTTGATCCATTGCTGACTTTACATGGTCGGCTTTTTTGTTAAATTTTTCACAAGAAGGCTCCAAAATCCACGTGATTTACTCGCTTCATTCTTGGTGTAGAGAAGGCAGCATCTCAATCAGAAATTAAAAAGGCTTATTACAAGTTGGCTTTGCGACTTCATCATGACAAAACCCCTGGTGATGAGGTATTTGATAATTTCTTTATTGGAGTGACAATTACTATTATTACAATAAGATATTAGATGTCTATATTATTCTCAACCTTGTTATTCTTTTACATTTTAGGAAGCTAAGTAAAAATTTCAGCTTTTACAGAAAGTGATGTCAATTCTTGGCGATGAAGAGAAAAGAGCACTTTATGATCAGACTGGGTTCACCGTTGGTGAGATATCAGAACTTATACTATTGAGCATCGTTCACTCAGTAGTCATGATACTTAAATATTTACATATGAACTGCGAGGCGTATATCAAATTGCACGTAATCATTTGTTAGTGGTCATAACTCTTTTATTTTAGTTTGTTATTTACAACATACATCTCTTATTATGAATTAAACTTTTAGAAGTGTGTGTGTGTACTAACAAGTACTTTGAAGTTAGTTTTAAGTGTAATTAATAGTGTATTGTAGAGATTTCTGTGTGGGTAGTGCATTATTCTTTTTAAGTCCATTCCGACACATGCTTATATTCTTGTTAGGCGTTATCCGATGAAGCTGCTCATAATCTGCAAGAATACTTCAGGACAGTGTATAAAATGGTAGCTTTATTATTTAAATACATGTTAACCAAATTAGCATGAACATATTTATTATCACACAGTTTTAACCTAGAGCTTATTTCAGAACCTTACAAAGAATTGTTTTGATTGTATTCTGCTAAGTTTTTCAGGTTGTTGATCATTATTGCTTGCTATAGGTTACAGAAGTTGATATTGAAGAATTTGAAACTAATTATAGGGGATCAAAATCCGAGAATAAAGACTTAAAGGACCTATATACAATTCAAAGGCAACATGAACAGGTTCATTCAAATAATTATTGATGGTTTGTTCCAGCAAAAATTGGTGTGTGTTTAAACAAGTGAATATCTTTCTTTTTCATGTTTGACAGACTTTTCTGTTTAATGCTTTGTTCTGACCCAAAGCTTGATTCACATTGCTTCATGGATATAATTGATGAAGCAATAGCTATTGGTATGATATGTTTAAAATATACAGTATTTAATTTTAAATTTATATGCTATAGGAATGGGGACATGTCAACCTTTATGTATCAAAATTTTTATTTTTCATGCATTTTCGAAATGAAATGCAATGGAGCAAGCAACATTATATGGCAATAGCAAGACGTCTTTAGGTTTTCGTTTAATCTGCAAATAGTTTGCCACGATCTATGTTTGCCACTAAAAATAGAGCAAAAGTGCGGTCTAATATTCCAATAAAAGCTATTTTGCATGATAATATAATTGCACATAAATTTCTTCCTTTTTATTAAAAAATAATGTAAGTTTATTGGACCTATGCGGCTATGCCTATATTACTAAATACATATTATTCGGCATTGTTCAAAAATAGGTTATGCTATCCTGTATTTTGGCTCAGGCAAGTCATGTAATATGACTGACTAGTGTATTTTGAGAAATTTATTGAATTGTCATGCCTTTAGTATTAGTGTTTTTGCATCTCTTAGTCTAGTTTCAGCCATACTACTAGAATTATGCTCCGACCAACAAGTTTTAGGCTAAGGAAATTATTAAAAGTGAGTGAGACCAGCAAACAAATTATCGAAACATTACAAAAATCAATTATATTTGGTTACATATTCATAACCAAATTGAACGTTTTTTGAACAAGTGTTCGCCTCAGTTTTCCTTAGATGTATATTCTGTAGGATCCAATTTATGAGAATTTTCGATGTCTATGAAATGCGTGGTGAATAAAATGTTCAACATTTGAGAGATTGTTGAATATGCATTCACATTATTATTTTGTAATTTCCATTGGGAAAAATAATCCAATACGAGTGTAATATTACAAATATGTAATTGTAACAACAATCAACTGTTTTATATCTAGTAACCATAATCTATCACCACACTTTTGTTTTATTCTATTAACCTATATCCGGATAAGGTTCTAAAACTCTTCTTAGTTTTAATGTTCACTATGCTTTTATGTAAACATTAAAAAATGTACTTTGGAACTATTTTAACATGGTAGATTTTACTCAGTGTAAATGTGCTTATAATAACGCATTCATGTCTATCCTTGTTGAGTAGTGTTTTCAAATTTTAGATGTAGTACCGAAATAAAATGTATTTGGTGATTTGCTATACAGTATTTGTAACGATCCCCTTTTTGAGCCAGTTTTAATTAGATAATTAATTTAAATTTTGGAATTAAATTGTGAATTTAATGGTGAATTTATTTGAATTTTCCAGAATAAATTAAAATATGTGTTTGTAAATAGAATTTTGAGTTTGAAATTCAAAAATATAATATATGATTACTTATTGAAAGTATAATTTGATTTCAAATCATTTTTCTTAAAAGTTATTTAAAAAAGTTAATATTCTTTTTAAAATTTCATATGGTATAAATTTAGTTTATATATATATATATAAACCAAAAATATGTTTCATTAATTATAATAAAGTAGGGGTTTAAAACAAAGTTTTAAATTAAAATGAATACAAGGGTTTAAAACATAAAAATGAATATTTATGACAAATGTTTAGTAAGTAGAAGATAGATTAACAATTGTAAAGTTTTTAATAATATACACGAACAAGTGTCAATTTTATCTCATTTGTAAAAAATAAATAATAAAAAGGATACAAGATTTATATAAACCACTATATTCCTTCTTTCTCATTTCCTTTTCTTTCATATGTTCAAAATCAAAACTAGAAAGTAAAACCGGAAACAAAGAATCAAAAATAAAAGTAAAACCTCTTTTCAAAAATCAAAACCAAACTCTAAAACCTGGAAATGGAAACAAAACCGCAAAACAAATTCAAAACCTAGGAAACCCAAGAATCAAATACCATCTTCACTTGATTCAATACCTGAGCATCAGGTTCAACCAAATTAAAAGATCAAAACAAAACAAAAATCTGGAAAACAAGATCCAAATCAAATTTAGTTCAAACTACAGATAATTTTCTGGAAACTCAACCTGGAAGCAAATTACAAACCAAGTTCAAGTGTTCAAGTTTCAGTAGGGCGAAGCAAAACAATATCAATGTTCAAGCTTTCAGCCTGGAAACAACAAAATCAAGTAAGATCAAAGTTTAATAACAAACAAAAGCTGCAGTCTGGAATCAAGCCTGAATCAAAGCAAGAATTCAACTCAAACAATAAGCAAAGTTTCAGATCATAAAACAAAAGTAGTTCCAGATTTTAAAAGGAAAAAATATTCTGTCTCTGTTCAATATCCAGGTGAGCAAACCCCTAAACTAAACCCCTCTTTTATCTGTTATTGCTTGTGAGTGAACCTTTACCTTGAATCTGTTAAAATCTGGATGTATGTTAAAGTTTTGTGTGGGAAGTATAAAATACTTACAGGTAGTATGTATGCATTGATGGTGTGCATGTCTGTTCTGTTCTTAGTAACAGGATTCTAATCAAGGAAAAATCCAATATCTCTTCATATAATTAATGTTATGCCATGATCTTTAAAGAAAATTTGTTCGTGTTAACCTAATGATATTTTTAAAAATAATTATAAGAAAAATCAAGTAAGATATTTTACTGGAAAAGGAAAATTTGCAGAGGAAAATTTTGTAAACAAAAAAAATCAATATTCTTAAATTCATGTTTTGACTTGATAAATGGAACCACATTAGAATATGATGAATTTTAACAATCAAATCAGGATTTTTAGTTTAGTAGATTGGGAAATTACAAGTTGAACAGAAAATGTATTTTTGTCAATATCCGATGGTGGACGTCGATTCATGAGTCGAAGCTGAGGCTGAAGGTAGTGGAGTGGTCGACGAGGCTGGGAAAAATGATCGTAGTATTTCTCCATCATCAGAGTGACCATGCGGCAAACAAATTAGCATTTTGAATATAGCTTTGTTCATCGAGGAAGACGTGACGATTTCGTCAACGATAATGGATCGGAATCATTCGCAACGGGGGGAAAAGCTTGGTGGATCGTCGGGGTTTGGGTCAAGATGGCGGAGTTGCCGGTGGTCGGTGGCGATGAGTCGAGGGGATTTTAGTCGATTAGGCTGTTGAGTTCCAGGTGATCGATAGGTTGAATTTCGATTTCAGGCTTGAATAGTCGAACTGGGTGTTTGGGTTGGTCGATGGTGATATCGACGACTTGTCGAAGGCTACGGTGATGGTCGGAGGTTGGTGGGTTAACCGTGCACGAGTTATCTGGTGGTCTGACGGTTTTTGCCATGTGGTACGAGCTCGGGGATGATCATAGGTAAAACGAAGGAGTTGCTCGAAGAAAAGAAGCGCGGGGTAGCTCGAGATTGAGCTCAAGTATTTCAAACGTTTGGCTCGGGTTTTGTAAATTGATACCAAGTTTTTAAAATATAAAAACAGAACCTGTTCCAGGTTTTAAATTTTCAATAAATCAAATTTTAAACACTTTCTTAGTTAATAATAAATTTTTTATACTAGATTTGGAATTAATTAAAGTTTTAAAAATAAATTATTTTAAATAAATTAGGCTAAAATGTTTTGATTCTTTATTTTTAAAATGAATTCTTAAGTTTATTTAAAATAATTTTAAATGTTATATTTAAGTAATCAAAAGATAATGGTTTTAATTAACTTAAGAATTTTAAGTTAATCCATATATTAATTTAATTTTCAAGGATTATTTAAATAAGATTTAAAAAATAAAATAAATGGTTTATCTTAGACAATGTTTTTATTATTAATTAACTTAAAGGTTTAAAATTAAATTATTTGTTAATGATAACTTATTTTAATTAATGAGATTTAAATGTTGTAATTAGGTGATCAGTTAAGATAAGGATTTATCTTGACTAATTAAGGTCTTAATTAAAAGATCATTATTAATTTATTAATGACAATTACTCAACGTAATTAATAAAAGAATTGTTACTTAATGTAATTGAAGATAATTACTTTGTGTAATTAAGGATAATTACTTTGTGTAATTAAATTTGGGCTAATTACTTTGTGTAATTAAATTAAAGCTAATCACTTTGTGTAGTTAATTTAAGGTTAATTATTTATTATGATTAAATTGGAAAGTAATTAAAGGTAGTTAATTACTTAAAGATAACTACTTAATTAAAAGTAATTAATTTATTATTAAAGTTGAGTAATCAAGTGATTAAGAGATAATTACTCAATGTAATTAATTATATAAGTGATTAGGATAATCACTTATTATAATTAATTAAGGATAATTAATTAATTGATAATTAATACAGGGGTTAATTAATTAATGTGATTAATTGAGGAAAATTAATTAAAGGATAATTTAAATAATTAAAGGCTAATTATTTAATTAAGGTTTCTTAATTAATAATCAAAGGTTAATTAATTTATCATTAAAGGTTAATTTATAAGTGATTAAAGGATGATTAATCAAGATGATTTGTAATTAATTAATGTTAATTAACCAAGATTAGTAATTTATTCATAAGTAATTAATCTGATTTAAATTAATCAGATAATTAATTGATCTTACTTATGGATGTTTGAATTGTATTAAGTGCTTTGAATTATTTGATATCCCTGATGTGTGATGCTATGTGATATGAATTATTTTGATTTAAACTGTGATGAATGTAATTCATTTATCTATGATGAATGTATATTTTTTATCTATGAATATGTGAATGGAAGATAAGTGTTATAGATTATACCGCTTATCGATATTGATATGATTGACTCTGTGATGATTGATGATGTTGCACTACCGTGTATAACCCCTGGACTACACCATACACACATAAATATGGATTTTACGGAGAAATCGGTTAAGTCACAGATATTTTGAATTTAAATATTATTTGCTTAAAAGTTGAATTTGGAATCCAAATGGTTTTGAAAATGGAACTGGATTGAATATGAAAAGCATTTGAAAAAGAGTTTTGCAATTAAAATAATTTGATTTGAATTTGAATTCCATGATTTTGAAGTTGTATACATATATATGTATGTTTATTTGGAAATTATGGTTTAAAATGGTTATTCAAGTTATATAATGTATATATTGATTTTAAACTATTTTGAAGTGTATTAAATAAATTAGTTTGGGGAATTTGGATTTAATTCAAATAGAACTTGCCGATAATACAGCAGTTCACTGATTTTCTGGAATTATACTTTTAAAGGCTATAGCTTGTGTATATTTGATCAGATTTTTTCGAAACGAAAACTCTTTGTTTTTAAATGATAATGGCTTTCAAATAAAGAGAAGATTTCCAGCTTTGTTGAAAGGGGTTTCAAATTTGAAATGAAATTGTTTTGAAAGCTATAATTGAATCTTTGTTAAAGATTGGTGAACTTTGTTTTCAATTTGAAGAGGATGTATCTTTTGTATAAAAGACTTGGAATTGAAATGGTTTTGAAAGCTATGAATTAATCTTTGTGAAAGATTGGTGAACATTGGTTTCAAATTGAAGTGGATTTTAAAAGGTGAATTTTTTGTTTAAAAAGATTTGAAAATAGTAATTTGTTTAAACCATTTGAAAGAAAAGTTTTGGGCTTTAAGTTGTGACTTAACTAAGATCCTATATATCCATATGGTTTTAAAAATCAAGCGCTCATTATTCAGTTTAGCTGCGAGAGGACTTTGTGTCATATAACTCATTTCGAATAATGATACGATGTCATGGATTGCATTTGAAGACCGAATATTTTCGAAAGCGAAAGGATAACCCATCGTATGTCTCTGCACCGAATGGCCCCGGTATAGAGATTTGATCACCTTTGTGATAGGGAGTCTAGACGTGATTAGAGATTATCCGGATTGCAAAGGCTTCTTTGAAGTGCCGTCGGTTCTGTTCGAACCCGGAACAGACTTGTATGGATGTGTGTCTGACATTACACTTTGACATGTAAAACTGGTTTCTATCAAACACATTTCTGTTTGGTGACAAAGAATTTATTCTTTTAGCTTAACATCCTTCTCTAAGACGTACGAGCTTAGAAGTTATGTAGTTGATAGTTACTAGCGATACATTCCCAATTTGGTAATGTCGCATATGAAGTGCTGCTGATCATGTGTTGATCGAAGCATGCTTTTATGAAAAGCGTAGCTTTGTGGACGAGACCTCATCGAGCCTCACAACCCGGAATGGTCGAAACAGGAAAGATGCAATAAGCTTATTTTGGGGGTAGCGTCCCCTGAGGGTATGTTCATTTCCTTTTGGATAAAGGTGGTATCATGGTATGGAGCCTAAATACTTAACTTAAGTAGCTGCTGCAAATCTATTGCTTTGTGGTTGTTGGTTGAGAGCTCTCAGACAAAGGTTGGTTACGACAGGGGGATGACATACTCGTGTAGTAGTTACGTAGTTACAGAGGTAACCCGACCTTATGTTGGCAGAGATCCGGTTAGGTTCTTGGGGCGTCCCTCCAGAGGCGTACTTATGTGGTCCAGGAAGTTCCTTAGCCTGATCATTTGTTGGAAATCCAATCTCCAATACACGTCTTGTACGGTTTTAGTTGTAGAACCTGCCATTTAACATGATAGCTATAGTATGCATAATATAATGATACATATATTGGCGAAGATTAATATTATACTTTCGAAAGGTTTTCTACACTATGCACTAATAATAATATCAAAAAGAGTCTTGCGTATCAAGCATGTTTGACTATTAAAAGGAGAAGTCTCCCCCATGTGTGCGATTGCATTGTGTGTGCCGGGAGGCCTTATGGTAGTTTCATTTTTCAAAAAGCATTGCGGATTTCTTTTAAATTCTTTTGTTTTTCTTTTGTTAAAGTTAAACTGTTTTTGTTTGCTTATACCAGTCTCATAACTGACCTGTAGTTTATTGTTCCCTATCTAAATTCTGGGTGCCCACAATTTTTACACACGGACGACCTAGCGTTAGATTTTCAGTTAGTCAGATGGTAAATGTAGATTCAATAGCTTTCGAAGTCTTTGGTTTGGCAATCGCGTAGTGGATCGAGTTTGCTTCATTACAACGTGATGGTGATTCGAGCTTGATGGTTTGGGAGTTTCTTGAGCTTTTGGTTTTGAAGATGAAAGTCTTTAGAGTTTTGGAGCAATTGGTGTCGCAGTGTTGGATTCTTTCTTTCCTTCTCTTTTAAAGTTAGCATTGAAGATGTTATCTCTTCTTCGGGTGCTATTGTATTTCCACTGTTGTGTATCTCTGATGTAGATTGATATCATTTGTATCAATGTGTGGTATCAAATATTGTATATCAATGATATATTCATTTCTGTTTCTGCTGTGTTGTTGTACTTAATGTGTTATAAGCTCCGGCGAATCGAATTTTTACGGTTGAATCTGCGGCATTCAAATACGGGTGAAGTATGGATGTCAATATTCGAACGCGAAAATTCGGATCGCCATTGTATTAATGTTACTAAGCATATCAGTTCTTGGAACATTAACATGCTACCAACAACTGCCATACTTTTAAGTTCGAAAATTGTTGTCCTAGTAAATAATTTTCTCTATTTTTAACATAGTTTTTAGCTCTTGACGTATTTAAATTTATCGAGCCACTAAACAAAAATAAGTTATATAATTAATCTTAATTGTTTCACGTATGCTGTTCTGATGTACTTGCATACTTAAGCTCTGATTCTCCTCTAGTCGTAACATGTTATTTTGTTCCATTCCAAAGTGTGCAGCGTGCTGTATTGTTTCTTAATGATTAAAACTTTCCTTTATTGCCAACTCTTTCATTCTTCAAAAATTATTTTACCTAATATATGATGTCATTGGTAGAATCAACGGCTTTAGTTTGAAGGAAATATATAGACGGTTCATAAATCATTTGAAAGCAATAAATATCTTGTTATAGCAATTATTTTTGCACCTATAATTAATGTTTGAATCGTTTATGTTTGGTAGTAACTACTGCTAGTATTGCCTTTTAAACCTGTACAGCTGATAATTATTCAAATCTGTAGACTGTAGTGCATATGCTCTTCATGTTGCATCCATACTTGAAATGCATATGCTCTTCCTGTTGCGTCAACATATGTAAAGTGAGCAATATTTGTTCCATTAATGAATAATTCGGAGCAACAAACCGGTCTTTACTTTATCTGCTTGAGCTTTTGTACAAAAATTTGTATAACATGGTATTTGAAAAGTTTAACTATTCAAAGTTATTTTTTGTATTTGATTTTAAGGAGTCTTAACGGGAGTTGATTGTGTTTTCTTTACTTATGTTTAGCAGAACCATTTTCAGTTGAACTACTGAGAAGATTGTTTGACATAACTTTGTTGGATTCAAGATTCCTTTTATTCATAGCTAAATCCCTGACGAGGAAGGTAACTTTTTGGTTTTCTTTCTTCTAAAATTCAGAGAGTGTTAGGGTTGTTGAATCTGCCATTTTGTTTTTGTTTTTATTTCAAAAATAGTGATCGTATAAAACAATTAATATTGATGATCCATAGGCTACAACTGATTTCACTCCCGGCACAGTTGATCGGAGAAAGTATAGTGAAACTCTTGGTCATGAAACCGAATTCCACCAATGTAGTCTCAAAGGCCAGTGTAGTAAACCTCCCAGGTGATACTCTAAAAGTTCCCTCCAATTCTAAAATAGTAAGTAACAATCAGGCAATAAATTCAGAGGTCATTAATGTGCTTGATTTATCAGACCTACTCTACGAATCAGAGAAGTACTAGGAAGGACAAGAACATGTATTAACTTGCGGCAAGGGTAAGTGATATCAAATCCCAAATGGGAAGAGCCAGTGCTCCAACAAAAGCCTAAGACAAAATTTACAAAAAAGGTGACAAATATTATTACTGCTCCTAATGACTCAGACTTTAAGAGCTTAACCAAACTTAATTAAAACACCAGCAGAACATTGTATGTTGTTGCATTTTATTGTTTAATGAAAATGACTATTCTTTTTTCTTTCTTAAAACTGACAGTTCAGGTACTTAGGATTACTCAGTTTATGCCTCATACAAACATTACTAATGCATGGTAGGTGATAACTCAATTTTATAATATCAATATGCTAGTCATATAAACATGGAGTTTATGTTCTGTAAATTTTTCCAATGCATTTCATAATGATAACCCGCCCTACAATGTCAACAACATGTGTTGTGGCATGCTATGGTGCTATATGCAAATTTTAATTACACATAGGTCACCACTGAATATTATACATGTATTCATATATAGCAATAAAGTATTTGCTGTATTAATACGTTGTTGCTTGTATTCTGTTTCCCATATTGTTTACTGTTTACTTATTTTGAGGTCAATCTTATTGTGGATATATTTTAGGATCGGTTGACTAATTCATGTACAACTCATATTCTTAGAACTGACTAATTCTTGTACAGCTCATATCCTTAGAGCTATATATATACAGATTGTAAAGCCTGCGCAGCCGGCAGAGATTCACATTTTTCTAATAAAGTTTATCATGGTATCGGAGCCAATGGTTTATTGATCCTCAAAAATTTTTTTTTTTTTTTTTTCTTCTTGCCTTTGCCGCTAGTCTGTCGTCGCAGCCTCGTCTTGGCGCACGGTGTTTCAACCTAAGGTCAGTATCTCTTTGATTTTTCTCCATGGGTTCCAGTGGAGATGGTAAACGTCCAATACAATTAATTCATGATGCTTCTTCCATATATTATTTGCATCCATCTGAAGGCCCTAACAATTCATTGTCTAAGTATTTGTTAAAAGGAGACAACTATGATATATGGGAGCAGGCTATTATCAATGCTTTAGAAGGCAAAAATAAATTTGGTTTTATTAATGGTGATTATGATAAACCAACTGATGAAAAAAGTGCTGAATTTGTGGCTTGGAAGGCAAATAATTCCACAATCTGTTCCTGGATTTTCAATTCTGTTGATGAGTCTATTCAACCTAGTGTTGTGTCTCATAAAATTGCAAAAGATATGTGGAAAGATTTAAAGGATCGATACTGTGTTTCGAATGGTCCTCGCCTTAATCAACTAAAATCAGAGTACCATTCGCTCCGTCAAAAAGATCTGTCTGTTGTGTCTTATTACAACAAATTTGTGGCATTGTGGGATGCTCTGTATGGCAAGGAGGATCTGATTTGTGGGTGCACGTGTGCGGCTGCTGCCAAGCTCCGTGCTCGCGTTGAGAAAGACAAGACCCATGATTTTGTGTTAGGACTTGATGATGAGCAATACAAAGCCCTTCGTACTCAAATTCTAAGTATGGATCCTTTTCCCAATTTTAACAAAGCTTTCTCATTGGCATCTCAAGAAGAACGACACAGGAGCATTATTCGTGAGCGCGATGATAAAACTGAAATTGTTAGTTTTGCAGTTCAATCTGATTCTAATTCAGTCACACCTCCTGCCCAAAATACACCTCCAGCTAGTACTAACTCCACTTCACCAATTTGCACTCATTGTGGAAGACGTGGCCATGACTATGAGCGTTGTTATCAACGCATTGGTTTTCCCCAGCGTGGAGGAAAAGGTGGCAAAGGCAGGGGTGGTCGTGGGCGAGGGGGAGCTTCCGGTGGTCGTGGGCAGTCTTTACCATCCCCAGCCACGGCTAATGCTGCACAGCAGGTCGGCAATAGCAGCACCTATACTAATGCCAGTTCTAATGCAGGTTTCTCCAATGAACAGATGCAGCGTTTAATCACTCTCCTTGAGAATGCTCAATCTAACGATAAGTTGTTTGGTAAGTTTAATGGATGTACTTGGCTTCTTGATAGTGGTGCATCTCACCACATGACAGGTACTTTAGAAAATATACTTGATGTTTGTAAAATGCCTCATAGTCCCGTGAGTCTTCCAGATGGTGTGCAAACGGCGGCAACTTCTAAAGGGAGTGTGAAGTTAGGAAATGGATTAGTACTCAGAGACGTTCTATATGTTCCTAATCTCAAATGCAATTTAATTTCTGTTAGACAACTTATTCTCGACTCACATTGTACTGTCACTTTTACCGACCGTCTTTGTATTGTGCAGGACCGCTTAACGAAGATGGTGATTGGTCTCGGTGAGCTAAGGAATGGAGTGTATGTCTTTCGGGAAATGGAGCAAACAATATCGTCTCATGCTACTACGGCAGAATCAGCTCTCCTTTTGCACCGTCGTCTTGGTCACCCTTCGAGTCAACATTTATCTTATGTTAGTACTGCTAGTAAGAATAGCAAAATAAAGAAAGAGTTAGACTCTTGTGATGTGTGTTTTCGTTCCAAACAAACACGTACTGTTTTTCCTTTAAGTGAGAATAAAGCTGATGATTTGTTTAGTTTAATTCACTGTGACCTATGGGGTCCTTATACAAAATCTTCTTCTGCTGGTTCTCATTATTTTTTGACAATTGTTGATGATTATTCACGCGCGGTTTGGGTGTATCTTATTAAAGAGAAAAGTGAAGTTCCTAGTTGCTTACGTAATTTTTGTGTTATGGTAAAAACTCAATATGACAAGGTTGTCAAAATCATAAGATCTGATAATGGCACAGAATTCACAACTGCACCTTTGTTACAGTTTTATCAAGAAGTAGGAGTATTATTTCAATCCTCCTGTGTGGGTACCCCACAACAAAACGGACGAGCTGAACGAAAACACAGGAATATTCTAGAAGTGGCTAGAGCTTTAAGGTTCCATGCTTCACTTCCTATTCGTTTTTGGGAAGATTGTGTCAAAACAGCAGTTCACTTAATCAACCGAACTCCGACTAAGTTGCTTGAAGGCAAGTCACCATACGAGCTGCTGTTCGGTAAAGCTCCAAATTTGGAGTTATTAAAAGTTTTTGGTTGTTTGTGCTACGCTCATAACAAACCACGAACTAAGGACAAGTTTGCTCCTCGTGGTCGGAAGTGTGTATTTTTGGGGTATCCCTTTGGGAAGAAAGGATGGCGTGTTTATGATTTGGAAACAAGGGAGTTCTTTGTTTCGAGAGATGTTCGATTTATTGAAGATGTATTTCCGTTTTCTACAGAATCTCAAGTTCAAACGCCACAAAATTTAACAATGGAGTTTGCCGATTTAGACTTTGGAGTGCTTGGTAATGCTAGAGATCCAGCACCTGTCTTCGAATTATCCTTGCACGAAGATAGGGGGAGTACCTCGGCTGCTAACCTGTCGGAGCACACACTTGCTCGTGCTCCCCTCGTTTACACGCGTAGACCGCGCACAGCCCAGCAAGCCAGCAGCACACATGAACCTGCACATCAGCCTGCATCTACTGTGCGCATGGACGATGATGAGGCTGTGCAAGCAGACCCCTCACTTGCAGCAAGCAGCACTCCAAGTGCACCTATGCCACATTGTCCACCTCAGTCAGAAGTCTCGACTACTTCTGATAATGCGCCAGCTCCATCGACTCGTCAACGACGCCCCCCTTCTTGGCATACAGACTATATTTGCCACTCAGCTAGACATACACACTCCATCTCCTCTACATCCGAGCCATCACCTTCCTCAGGTATGCGGTTTCCTTTAGCTCATTATGTTACGTATGATAAGTTTAATGCTAGCCACTGTAATTTTGTTACTGCTTTAAGTACTAACAAAGAACCCAGTTCATACAAAGAAGCGTCACAACATGAACGTTGGCGCAAAGCCATGAGAGCTGAGATTGATGCACTAGAAAGAAATCATACGTGGGAGATTACTGATTTGCCTCCCGGGAAGAAACCGATTGGTTGTCAATGGGTGTTCAAAGTTAAACTCAGGTCAGATGGTTCGGTTGAACGAGATAAAGCACGTTTGGTTGTTCTAGGCAACCACCAAAAAGAGGGTCAGGATTATACAGACACTTTTGCTCCTGTGGCAAAAATGGTTACAGTTCGTACCTTTTTAGCAGTTGCTGTTGCTAAAAACTGGGAAGTACATCAGTTAGATGTCAATAACGCTTTTCTTCACGGTGATTTGCATGAGGAGGTGTATATGCGTCTTCCTCCAGGTTTTTCCGGTGCTTCTCCTGGTAAAGTGTGTCGTCTCCGCAAGTCTCTTTATGGCCTTCGACAATCACCTCGTAATTGGTTTCATAAGCTTACTGCCTCCCTTCGAAAGTATGGTTTTCGACAATCTCACGCTGATCATACTTTTTTCACATACCGGAAAGGGGGAGATATCTTGTCAGTTCTTGTGTATGTTGATGATATCCTAATTGCCGGAAATAATCCTATCTTGTGCACATCCTTTAAGCGCTATCTAGATAATTGTTTTCATCTTAAAGATTTAGGTCCTTTGAAATATTTCCTTGGCATCGAATGTGCGCGGTCTTCGGAAGGTATGTTCCTCAACCAACGTAAGTATGCGTTAGACATACTAAAGGAGGCCGGTCTTCTTGCGTGCAAGCCTGTTGAGTCACCTTTGCCACAGAATCACCAGCTGGCTTTGTCTACTAGTCCGTTGTTCAAGGACCCAGCACAGTATCGCCGTTTGGTTGGTAGATTGATTTATCTTACTATCACTCGACCCGATTTGTCATATGCAGTACATATTTTGTCTCAGTTTATGCAAGCTCCAAGACAAGATCATTTTGATGCTGCTACTCGTGTGTTGAGGTACCTGAAAGGTCATCCAGGTCAAGGTTTAATGTTACGAGCTGATTGTGATTTGCAACTTTATGCCTTTTGTGATTCGGATTGGGCTAGTTGTCCTATCTCTCGGCGTTCTATTAGTGGATACTTTGTGACTTTGGGACGTTCTCCTATTTCATGGAAGACAAAGAAGCAATCAACTGTCTCCCGTTCGTCTGCAGAGGCTGAATACCGCGCCATGGCTCATACTTGCGCTGAGGTTAAATGGCTACGACTTCTGTTGGCTTCACTTGGCGTCCAACATCACCAACCAGTTCGCTTGTTCTGTGATAATCAAGCTGCTATCCACATAGCTTCCAACCCGGTTTTTCATGAACGCTCAAAGCATATAGATATCGACTGTCATTTTGTGCGGGAATTGTTGCTACGTGGTGTGATATCTATGGCGCATGTTGGTACTAAATTTCAGTTGGCAGATATGTTCACCAAGGCACTTGGTGTCCAAGCTTTTTCTTTCCTATTGTCCAAGTTGGGCGTTCGTGATCTTTACGCTCCCACTTGAGGGGGAGTATTGTGGATATATTTTAGGATCGGTTGACTAATTCATGTACAACTCATATTCTTAGAACTGACTAATTCTTGTACAGCTCATATTCTTAGAGCTATATATATACAGATTGTAAAGCCTGCGCAGCCGGCAGAGATTCACATTTTTCTAATAAAGTTTATCAAATCTACTCATGTTGCCTTCTAGCTTAAAACTGTCATTCTTTTTATCTACTACTCATAAGACTATTATAGTTATATGAGAATATTTATGCTACATTTTCACCATGTCCAAAAATTATACTAAAGTCTTTGTGATTTAACTTTCAGAATAAAGGATAAAATGAAATTGATGATTTTTCAACTACTACAATGAAGTATACGAAGCTTGGATCAAATCCTGACTTTTTTCAGACTCTTGATGATAATAATAGGTAAACTTAATTTCATTCAATTGAAAATTTATTAGTCATGGCTAATCTTCTTGTTTATACCCATTTTCCTTGCATTAGTCATTTATTCCTGATAAATAGATTGGAATTCCTGAAAATTTATTAGGATTGGAGATATACATATTAGGTGTCGCGAGAGGGTGTGGTTGGCAGCACATATGCACATATATAAACCTTGGTGCATTTTATATTTTTGGAATTCCGGTTGCTGTTGCTTGGCAATGTAACATGTTCATGCAATTGTGACTAGTTGTATCAATTGGCGACAACAGGTATGCTCATCCTTGTTACATCATTTTTCCCTGTCAGGGGTATCCCCCTTTATAAATGTTTATCACCATTGGCAGCATCCAGTCAACTATCAATTTTATGATCGTTTATGCAAACTGAGCAAACCGACCACATACCCAATTGAGCAAACCGAGCACATGCCCAATTGAGCAAACTAAGCATAGCCCAGTTGAGCAAACTAAGCATGAGCACAGCTCAGTTGTGCAAACTGAGCTCGGCTCACTTGTGCAAACTGAGCATGTACATGCTCGATTGTGCAAACTGAGTACAGCTCCATTGAGAAAACTGAGCATATGCTCAATTATGTAAATTGAGCTATGCTCAGTAAAATGATCAGGAAAGCTTTGCTATATGCAAAGAAATTAGCCAACATAATGCGTGGCCATCGCCTCATATCAAAGCACTAAAACAAAGAAGATATCAAAGTAAGTAATGAAAGAACTAAAGTCAGTACCAGTAAGAAAATTCATGTGTTGAGCATCAAGCTAAAAGAATCATTTTAACTGGAGAACCAGAGATACAAAATAAAATTATATACATATATGCTTAAAACCATGCTTTTTTACATAACTCAAGACTTTGGGTTGTTTCCTTATTGTTAGATCTGCCTATGAGTTTTTGCTGATGTGATACCGTAATGTTTTGATCTTCGTTTGCCAAACTGGAAAATGATTCAAAGTGTTCTAGCTCCATGACTTGCGTGTAGGACTGGTCTTATTACATTGTACTTGTGGGCTCCATGTAGCTTCGTTCTTACTCCAATGTACTTGTGATGGTTTGGTCATGTTGCATTGAGCTTGGGGGTTGGGAGTTAGATTGGTCTAGTTGCATTGTACTATTGGGTTGCTGTAGTTTTACAGAGCACGTATTGATTAATATTGTCATGAAGAGTTGCTTCCTCTACTTGCTTGTTAGACTGGGATTCAACTTGTCTTGATGTTGGACCAACAAAAATCAAATTGACTTTATATGCATTGACTTGCGAGCTGAACTAGGATTCATATAGATCTGTAGTGCCTATATTATCCATGTTTTCAACATGCAATTGGTCTTATGAGTGAGCATTTTCTGGGCAATTTTTATCTAATTTATTTTTTCTATAACAATTAGTTTTCTAATTTTTAATTTTCTTGAAGCTATTAAACCACAAATCAAACTAGTTCTATAAAAAGCTTTTATGATTACATTCATCTTTATGTATGTCAACTTATTTAACTATTATTTGTATAAATAAAAAGTTGAAATATTACATAAGAAATATAATTTTGGTATTACATTTTTAGTATTTATTTGGAATACAATGTTTTCAATATCATTTTTTAACCATATATATATTATTTATATAACATCCTTTAAAAAAATAATATAGACAATACTTTAAAATGAAGTGCTGATTATTTGAATTTATATAAGTTTTTTTTTTCAATAATATTTTTATATTCATGCATCGCACATTTCATGGTATTTGTTGAACTGATGTCATGATGTCAATAACTGACAGTTGAAAGTTTAAATTTAAAATTCTAACATTTGCTTTTCATGTTCAGAGCCTGTGTTGTCTCCTTTAAATCATTTGTCTTTTACACATGGTTTGTTATTTTTATGATACTTCTATTAGCACCGACTTTCATGCATACAGTGCGTAATATTTATACTGATCATTTTAACGAGAGCCCTTGTTTGTACTTAGTTATTATTTGTTCATTCTGAGAAGTTAGAATTTGGATAACAAAATTGGAATCAATGGTAAATAACCATAGTCAAATTTCTTTGATACAATTTGCGGTCCATTCATGTTTCTTGGCTTGACTTTGATAATCCATTGCATTGATCTGTTTGACTCCTCGCTCAGGCCAAATACGAAGACCTTTGTGGTTTGGGTTCCAAAGACATGAGTATTGGTGCTAAGGAATTCTTTTGTTCACGTGTGTGCAAGGTTTAAACACGTGAATTAATCATCATGAAACTGGTGATCTGACATGCAACAGCTAATTCTTTTTGGTTTTGGGTTAACATTGTATTCTATTCCCACAATTGTAACATAGAAACCAATCATATGTTTAGACAGTACAAAGGAACAAACAAGAATTTTTGACTAGTTTTGTCAGAATTTGATGTAATGTAACCAATGAAAATGGATTTCATTGGAAAGGGGAAACTACAATAGATGCACTCACTCAAAATAATTATCTAGTTCCTGTATGCTACTTGTTACAAGTTAAGGTTCCTACAGTAATGAGCGATAGACTATAGAAAACGGTAAATGATGCATCTTGTTGATGAAGAAAAGCTAGAAGTTATTCAAACAATGTGGAATATTGAAGTTTGGTACTTTTGTGCATATTGAATGTTCCTCTTTTAACTAAGACCCGCCGTCTTTTTTCTAGGTGTACTTACCATTGCCAAGCTTATCGGATGTGACACTAAGAATTTGGATTTGGCCTTGTCAACTCGTAAAATGAGAGCAGGCGGTGAGAACATAATTCAGAAGCTTACCATTTCACAGGTTACCATTCTTAAGCAGTGTTAAGTAGCTAATGATACCTGCATGTATATATCTTTGACAGATCATCTAGTATTCTTATGTTATTATTTTTGTTGTTGAAGGAAGTGCCTTAACATTCCAGTGATCTGTTATTATAGGCAACTGAAACAAGAGATGCAATGGCCAAATCTCTTTATGCTAGTTTGTTCGAGTGGATTGTAGATCAAATTAACAAGTCACTGGGCAAGCATCTCACAGGTAGATCTATCAGCATTTTAGATATACATGGTTTTGAATCTTTTGAGGTATGATCATTGTTTGCGTAATAATTTCCTACTCTCCTTTTGTTTTTAATTTTTCCCGACAAGTTCGTTATTTTTGTGGAGAAATAGCTTTGGACAATTTTGTATAAATTATGCTAATGGAAGCTTGCAATAGCATTTCAATCGCCATTTGTTTAAGCTAGAACAGGAGGTAAGTTTGTTTGATTCCTTGTCATACCAAGAGAATAATTTCATCATATCCTTTTACTTTTTAATCCTAATTAAGATGTCACAGAAGGGGGTAGTCATCCTATTATTTGTATGTACTTTAGTCATAATATCACATACAAAAAGCTTCAAAATGGAAGCAAAATTTGATTTTAGCCATCGGACTCTTTTCATTGGGAAACTTGCAAAACGTTGCATCATATCACTTGATCATTGGAGTAACTATTTTGCTCGTCCACTGTGTGGGGACATTGAGGGCTTGATTCCAGATGGACTAACTTTAATCATAATATCACAATTATGGAACTCACACTCCAGATTTGCAAAACGTTGCATTATATCACTCTTAAACTTCAATACCTATTCTATGCTCGTCCACTGCGTGGGGACATTGAGGGCCTCATTGGAGTAGCTATTTTATGCAACTGTATTTATTACAGGTTTGTTGATGCAAATTTTGAAGCGATATTTACATAACATGCTCATACAAACCCCAAATGGATTAACTGAAGATGAAGTGAATGAGATGTTGCAGGCCAACAAGCAACCTAATGACAAATCTGGAGTGTGAGTTCTCTTTCTTATTTTTGTTACTTTACTTGCCATATGGAATATATTTAAACTGCAACCAGTATATCATTCTATGCTATGTCTGTTAGCTAGCCAGTGCACATTTGTTATTTGAATATTTGTTAGCCAACCTATTTTCACTACTTGTGACTTTGCTTTGTATTTGAACATTTTTTGAGTATATGATTAGTAATTACAACTCTAACGTTATCTTTCAATCTTTAGTACCAAAGCTTAGGATCTCGAAAATGAATGAAAAACCATCTTTGCTTATATTCCATAACTGCTATAAATTACAACAGGCCTTGCAATCTATTGTTTCTTAAATTTGAATTCTTATTCCTGTGCTATAAGAGTTTTAACTTGGTCAACTAATGCACATAATAATTGTAAAATATACAGCCAAATATGAATTGTATTAGTACAAAGTTAACGTAAATTTGGTGGTTTTGTGAGCTGAGACTTTGCTACCAAATATAACAAAATGTGTGGATAATGGGCTAGCAGTTGCATGTGAAGTCATGAAATGTTTTAGTGTTTTATATGTTCTACTATTGTTCTGTGCATGCTTGCAATTTTATATATTTTACATTTTTTTAATGTCTATATCATTTAGATTATTAATTTCTAAGTTTTATTATGTAATTAATCACACTTACAAGATAAATGCCTTCATGTAGTGTAAATTTGAAACCTGCAATTAGCTGCATTTTTTAGTGCCATATTATAATACCATTGACATTTTGAGGTGTGTTGATTAAATTTAAACTTGATATAAATATGACATTTCTGATAATATTTTTGATTCCAGTGGTTCATGGTGAAACGGAAAAAAGCTTTGTCTGAAGCACTCGAAAAGGTGAAAGCAGGTATGCTAGCATGTTATTGCAATTATGGGTGAAATGCCCCTATAAAGGCCTCAGTTTCTTGGAGGGCAACGGACAAACGATCAACCCGACCGGTGCTACCATTGGCATCCTTTAGGAACAAACCTTTTTAAGTTTAAGGACGTAGCTACATTACCATCACCCCAATGTTGGGAACATAATAATACACATAATACAACATAAGATGTCACTGAATTCACTGGAATATTCTGAAACAAATACAACTCAAAATAAATTTCAACATTGTAGTAAACAAAAACAATACATGACTTCAAACATAATGTATTACAGCCACTCAGAAGTGAAACATGTCACCAGCGCCATAACAGGCTTCATCGGGCATGGAAATTGCAATGACTTAAACAACAGTTCGGCTACATTTTGAATATCCATTTCCAACCAGCTAAACTCTTCCGCAAACCCAAGCACATTTTTCAAAGATTCCAACCTTTCAGTCAATTCGATTATTTGGATACTCAGCACGACATTTGCTCCATCCACAGACAGACACGATTGAGTCGTATGATTAATTTGTATCGTTGTTTGAATGTTTTCATTGTTGAGTTGTGCAACCTGATTGATTAACTCATTCAATTGCTGCTGATTTCAGATTGTTGACCTTCTCGTTAATTCACGATTTGAAAGCTTCTCTTTCTCTTTCGTGAATCTATTGTCGAGTAGTCAGGTGCAGAAGTTTGTTGAGATTGAAATGGAGTCATTGCAAACAAAATTGGAATAGTTTCTATGATTTAAATAAAGCCAAACTTATTAGATTCTATTTATGACATAACATAAAAGTAGTGAACAAAAATGACTGAGAATGACTAAAGAAGAGGTCGACGAAGCAGACCATGAAAATTCATAAAGGGATATTCGATTTTATTTTGGACTTAAGTTAGAAAGTTTGATATTGTGAACAGTGGCTTCACAACGATAAGAATGATTCAATCTTTTTTTAAAAAATATGAAATGACTATAGTGCGAACTTGGGGTTATTCCCAAATTGGAAATAAAATATAGGTAAGTTTTTTAAACAGTAAATTTTTTCGAAACTCAAAATGATTGGAGTATGATTACATAGATTTTTGTTCACTTTTCTTCCTCTTAGAACTGGATAAGTCTAAGTCAAATAGCAAGATCTAAGCCAAAAGTTGAGCTGTTTCTTACAAAATTGATCAAATATATCCATAGATATGGAAAGATATCCAAAAACCACCCAAATTCTTTGATCAAATATTAACTTGAGATTAATATTAAAACTTGATGAAGTAAAGTTGATGTTCTGAGTTTAACAAAAAAGTTAAATCAGATTTTGCTGTTTATTTTCAATAAACTATATGTACATAATCATCTGATTTCTTTGATCATTTCTTTTAGACAAAAAGTAATGTACTAATATATGTATGTATGTATATATCTGTGTGTGTATTCTGTTTTGAACCAATACACATTTTAGCTTTTTATATACAGTTTGCATATTACAGTCAACAACAAACTTCATCTAAATTCGACTGGAATTTTCTAGGTTAAAACTTCACTAGCTATGTAAAATCATATTTATTTAGATATTTTATCGCTAAATTTTCTAATTCCGCTAACTGATAGAATATTGGATCCTAGTTCATTGTGTGTGTGTGTGTGTGTGTTAGGATTAAACATATAAGGTTTTCACTAGCCAAGAAAACAATTTATGAATAGTTGGAATTTTTGTAGTGCTAATTATGTAAACTTTGATGACAGGTGTAATGGTTGCTTGGGCTGGCATCGAGAATTTCCTCTTAGGAAAATACGATCTTCCACCATCAGTCAATGAATCAAAAGGTTGTGTGGTTTGTACTAATCCTATCATTCTCATATATGTTATTACATACAAATATGAATGACTAATATGGATATGACACTTAATTATCTATGTTCAATTCTGCCCATAATTTTTAGTCTACAATGTAACGACATCTACCATGTATACATTGTTTCCATAAACTTGTTAAAATAAATAGCACTACATGAAATTTAATGCTTGTTGGTTTTTATGTGCATATCTTGAAATCACACAAAATAAAGCGGTCTTTATGTGCATATCTTCAGCTTGTTGGTTTTTTTTTATATTTTGTTGAATCTTTTGTCCTCGCTAGTCACCGGTAGTAGTACTTTACTTTTATTGTGTTTTATTTGATGCTGATGCTTTATATGCACTGATTGATACAGGCTAGATGATTATGCAGGTCGTTTTTGCTTGAATAACCATTCTTGTTATGTGTGCTGAATGACCATTTCCAAGTACTGCATGATATTCTTCCGTAGTTTATCTCTAGTTGTTTTTTTTCTTGTAGGAATATTGAACTTTTGAAGGAGAAGAGCTTGGACTTTCATTGATTTATATTATGCTATTTTAACAAACTTTTTTTTGTAAGATTTTATCGCTAACATTTGAGTTAAAACACGGTTTTTATAATTTCGTATACGACTAAATCTTATAGTTAATGAAATTAATGTAGCTTTAATTATGTTTAATCTTTGTAGTTGTTTATTATATCATAGTATATCCATTATTGTGTTATAAATTGAGCAATTTGTTATTGAATTCATTAGCTATAACTGATTTAAAACTGCTGCAGCAAATGAAAAAAATGAAGCAAAATTTTGATATACAACAGCGTTTTTAAACTGCTGAAAATAAAATAGTAATACTACAAAAACAGAAAAAACGCTGCATTATATATTACTATAGCGTTTTATAAATGATGTTATATTAACGACATGTTGAAGCATGTTTCTTGACTGCGTTTTTCGAAATGCTGCTAAATGAATTCACAATATTTAGAAAACGCTGCACTAACAAATTTTCGCAGCATTTTATAAAAGCTTCAGAATCCATTTTTCAACAACCTTTTAGAAATGCTGCTTTATTCGTTTTTAGCAACCCTTCAGAAATGCTACGGTATATTAGTGCTCTTTTGCAGCAGGATATAATACAACGTTCTTCGAAAGGCTGCGGATGATAATGACAACAATTCTAAAACGCTGCAAAAGTCTCTTTTTGTTGTGGTGCAAATAGTTAGTTCTCTTTTCTTTTAGCTAGCTCTTATTTTACTTCATGTTTATATTGAAACCACTTTATGTTAACATGTATTCAAATATGATAAGTTAAACCCCTTCAATTTAGGGATATGAAGCTCTCATGATTCATGTAAAAATAACATAAGGATTTCATTTATGATCTCTCTTTTGTGCTTAATGGAAATTTTGATGTTTATGAAATTTTGTTGTTTAATATTGAATTTGATAGCCTATGTTGTTCATAACAAATAGGCTATATTTAATCAAACATAATCGAAAGTTTCTCTTTCATCCAAATATGATTTTGGTAATGAAAGTGAAACTAGAATTAAAATTTGATGCTCTATGTTACTGATTCATAGTAAATAAATCATATATAAATATATTTTATTTTTAATTTCATACCAATTTCATGAGAGTTGATAAGTGAGTTAGAGGGCATGTTAGAGTTTGATGGTTTAAGTGTGTTAGTTAATAACCAATTAGACTAACACACTTAGGCTATACTTATAATAAATACATCCACTAATTCCATAAATTATTAAAAAGAGAGATTATAAATTTATTGTGAGTTGATTTGTTTGAATATGAGAGTGAACTTGCCTCTAAATTGCCTTGTAATCTCATAGTTTTATTCACTTTTAATCTAGTTTGTTTTCCGTAATTTTCTTAGTTTAAAGTAATTTCAAAACCTTGGCCTAATTTGATTGAGTGCTTTTAGAATTTTTGCTTTCTCTATGGATCGATCCATATTACGATTGTACGTCGTGCGCTTGCGGTTTTATTACGATATATTTCCAACCCTATTCTAATTCATAGAATTCACTGTCGCGAACACGTTTTTGGCACCATTGCCGAGGAGAGCAATTTAATTTTATTTTTACTCTTTGAATTAATTTTTATTTTATTTTTATTTGGTTAGTCTCCATTAAAAAAACAAAAACAAATCAAAACCGTTCACTATTTTTGTTTACTCTGTTTTCATTTAGATCTTTATTCTCGTTGCATTTGTTAGAATATGTTCTCATTTGTTAGTTTCACCGTCATTTGTATTTTTAGTTTTCATTTGTTCTCTATGACATTGTACTAGTGTGAACCCATGCTTCGCACACGGATGTGATGAACACATCGTAGTTTACATTTTGTATATAAGCAGATAAATTGGGTATGTAAGCAAATTTGTAACAGGTTTAAAATTTGAATATTATACTTTTTCTAAAATATGTAATAAAAGACAGTTCTTCAGGCTATCTACACCCTAACATAATGTATAAATATGAACCTAATTATATTTTTTCTATGGTTACTATGTTTGATATTTTGATGCTCAAAGATATGTAGCGAGGATGACATGGTTACTGATAGTGGCCTTGTGTCGTGATTAAGGAAGGTAATAGCAGTTATTAATGGAATATGGTAATAGGCAAACTTTCATTGGATTACCAAAGGTAACATATATACAAAAATACTTTTAAGCAGCTGGTGATATAACCAAAGACATGACATGTTTGAAATGGTTAAAATCCGGTGTATCATTGTTAAAATTAAGGTGAATAATGCTAGTAAAACTTCATAAATGAGGAGGTACTATAAGAAATTTGCCGCATTGTATAATTGTTTTGACTAATGTTATGAAGACCGAACTGTCGGACGAACCGCGACGACGGAAGACTTAAGGTTCCTAATGTCCAACTGGTCGGACCATGAAACGGTGCATTTTTTCTATTTTAAAAATTTATATGTTAAAATTTAAATAGATCAAACCTTGAAAATAAAAATTGCATTTGTAAAACTACAAACACATGTAAAATTGGCAGCATATATAATATAACTGCACAGTCGTCGTAGTGGTTATATTTGAAAGCCTAAAATAATGTTTCACTGTTATGTTTCATATATAAGGCTAGAAAAATAACCAGAGCATAGAACAACAAAGCTAGATATGACATACAACAGTGTTTATAATTTATATTTCACAACACAGCAAAGTCATCATAATGTTTCATTTACTATTATGAAACAGAACATGTTCATATAACAACACCGAATAGGAACAGCATAGAACTCGAAGAAATGACGAAGAACAATGTTTATATTCACAGCATAGCACATCACAGCCGGTCCAATACAATAACATGGAGCATGAATTAATCCAAAACCTAACTTCAGTACACACTACAGTCATATAACACACACATTATTTGAACTAATAGTAGTTTAAACAACAAACAATATACATCACAATGTAAATTTAGAACACAAATACAAATCCAACTAAAAATCACATGCACGCTATTATGCATAATAAGAATTTGACCTTCAGTAGTTGGAAATTGCAGATCACAAACAAAAATTCATAGTTTGTAACAAAAATTCAGTAGAAATGTGAAATTATAATAGATTTTAGTAATAAACTAATATTTAAGTCCGTTATAATAGTTCATAAGCATGCTACAGGGCAGGCTCATCCCTTTTCACATATTTGCCCCCTTCTTCTTTGCTGCTGTTGTTAATCATTATTCAGCATTTTGTTAGTGCAAACATTACTTCTTAGTCCTTCAAGGGCTCCTCTCTTATGCAGAATGTTCTCTTTAGTTAAGATTTTTTGCCTTCAAATTCGTCATGCATTGCATATAATCTCTCTGTCAGTTGATTCTAAACTTCAGTCCAGCAATTTTGGCGACTACAATTCTAAGCATTCCACTTTTGATACAACATTCCAGTATAGTTCATTATGCTCAACCTCTTCAACTTAGTCCAAATGTTTGAACGTGTTCCAGCCTTATCAATCAACTATTCATCTTAGTATTCAAGAAGCATTCTAAACTTGTAATATAAGCTCAGTTCAACTTAGTTCACATACAGACCAACTCTGTTCTGCTAATGATGCATCAAGCCACTGTATTTCAGTGCAGCTTGCAGCAGCTACATAACCCAATCAGTCTATGCAACACGATTATCAGCAATCCTTAGCTAGATATACATTATTTACATCTTTTTTTAAGTTCATGCTAGTATTTTACTCGTGTAACATAAGCATTTTGGTAGTTTAAACTTCTTTGGCAGTTTAAATACCTTATGCTGGCTTTTTTTATGGCGATCATTGTACGAATGATCCATCTTATGCTATTTGTTGAGTATTTTTGCTATGTATCGCCACTCGTCAGCTACCAGGCTTGTTGGTAGCCTTTTATTTTATATCATAACAAATAATATCAAGTGCTCTTGTCAATCTAAAAATCACTCTTTTATTAAAAAAATCTGTTCTAACGGTGTATCACAACAGGTTATCATATTTAAACTTTTCCATATACTATCTAAAATGGTTACAACAACAAACATATAAATTGCTATCAAGCTGGATGAATTAATGGCTCAATGATAGGCTAAGTTATCCCATGTAAGCCAAATTATCAAAACAAAATCAATTGTAAGAAAATTTAAAGAACCAAGTACTAATCAATTATTCTCTAAATCCTTTAAAGTTTTGACTGGCTATGATGAAAATAATAATGATTTAAATGCTCTTAACACCAAATATTAATGAATAAATGATTAATTTGCATATCTATGAATTTCGATTCAAAACAATTAAAGATAAAGACTAACGTAATATGATGCTGAGCATCGTTTGAGTACTCCTCCATAAATAAGAAGAAGTTTATTTACGTTAATACAGTGAAATTCAAATCATAATCAGACTAATATATGAAAATTAAATTACTCATCATGATTAAAAGTATTTAAATGAGCTTTGTAGATCCAGTTATCCATACATATACATACATACACACACACTCTTATATATATGTATGTGTGTGTACTCATCGCCATAATCCAAGTACAACAATAAATAAAAGCCAGAAAAGAGAAGCCATTTCAAATACTTTTCCGTTGCAAGTTTGTTCAATTTTCTTTTGTTTTAATTTATATAACATTGGGCATTGTATGAATCAATTTACAACCATTTTTGTAGATTAAAGCAAACAAAAATCGCAAGTCTTGAAACAAATATTATTATTATTCTAATTATAAGGCGAATCATGAAAAGAATGAGACTATTTCAGGGTGAAAACTTTTCTATTTGGACATAAAATAAAACACAAAAGTGAAATAATATACATTAGAACTCGTTGTGTTTACGGATAAGATTGAAACCAGGGAAACATCTAACCGTTGAGATATATTGTACTGTCAATCATATCATCTATTTGTGTTTAAATAGACTTACCCTAATATCAAGGATACATAAATTTGTTAAATAAAAAGTGTGAAAGAAAACCTCCTTCCTATTGTTTATAATTAGATTGGTTATAAAATAATATCTATGTTCATATATGTGCCACAGATACAAAATACACATTTGTGATTATTTCAGAAGTGTTTCAACTATAATACAAAGTAATATAATCAAATAGTAATTCAAGAAAGAAGATTAATTTTCTTTTATGTTTTAAATGTTTATATTTTTGTCATTTGCATAATCAAATATGTGTATAGTTCGCCTCGTTTCATGAATCGATGGTCGACATAAACACGCTAAGAAAACATTTCCCTTACTGAATGATAATATGAAAATAAAGGTCCTCAACTATAAATTAGTTAACTACTAGTAAAGTTAAAGGTTCATAGTATGCAATGCCGCAATGCCAGGAAAACAAACTGAACGGATGACATGCACAAAGTGGTATAGCTATTATAGTCTACATCAGAAACTACTATTAGAAAACTTAAGAAAAAGGCCGTCAAAACACTAATATATCTCTTACCTTCCAGATCCCTCTTTAGTAGCAATAATGTAACGACCCGAAATTTTCCAACCCGAAAATTTCAGATAGTTATGAAAAAGAAGAAAGAGATAGAAGAAGAAGAAGATCAGAAACACCAACATCTCACATTCGCAGCGGATAAAATATAATAATAAATAATAACAGTTTACAAAAGATTATTATACCCGACGATTACATTTTAATACATCAGAGTTACACATATATACAAACATTGAATATACTCAATTATCATATCACAAATACACAGCCATATAACACAGCGGAAATACTGTATACGTTCTTGTCATCCAGCTCGCCTCCTGAGCACCCGAACGTCCCTACCTGAAAATCTGTAATACTCGTCCTGACCCGAGCATCACATTAAAGTAACACCCGGGTCAGGCTGGAAACCAGCGTGAGTAAACCCATCTAACTTGGGATGCAAAGCATATAACTTATTTAAAACCCGGGGTAACTCGTATCAATTTACAAAGTCACAATTTATTATAGACATCACTTATTCCCCACATCCATTTCTAAGTACCAAGATTTAGATTTAAATAGTCCAATTCATTTAAATCGCTTCATTTCAATCTATAGATTCCACATATCAATTTATAAAAATTCAAAGTAGTTTCGGATATTTCCAATACTCGACCCCGGTCTCTTCGAGTCTCATGTCATCCTAACCCAAGTTATCCAAATGAAATACACAACATTTCATATCAGAAATATCGACTCATTCAAAGCATACAATGCCATTCAATCATCCACAAGCAAAGCTTGATTGCTACCAAACTTAATTCAATTAATTCTAATTGAGATTTAAACCTCAATCACTTAGATTTCTTCACTTGTCATTAATTAATTTCAAATCAATTAATCAATCATCCCTTCATTATTCATCTTAAGTAATCACCCAGGATTAATTATCCTTCAATTTCATTCAAGTAATTAACTTAATTAATTTCACGATATTAATTCTTCTTAACCAAAATCAATAAGTAATCTTAATTTCTTCATGAATTAATTAACTATTTTATTAAATTAATCCTCAATTACTTACGTTAATTAACTTCTCATAAGTCACTTATTATTGATTAATTCATCTCAATTAATCAATCTTTAATTACATCGTTAATTGTATAAATTAATGATTTCCAATTATATTTCAATTTATCCTAATCTAAATTAATTACATTAGATAATTAATCATTAATTACACCGCAAATATTAATCATTCTTGATTTATCTCAACCTGTGATTATCTACCCTTTTTATTTACTTCATTAAATAAATTAATTACTCCTTAATTTATTATCTTAATAAATCTCTTGATTAATTCACAAGTAATTTCACCCAATTTACTTCTATTAACAAATCATCATTCAACTAATTACATCTAGTAATTATTTATTAATTACTTCTGTACGCAATTATATTTTTAATTAATTACATTAAGTAATTACCTATCAAACCACTCAATGATTATTCTAATTTAATTAAACTTCATTAATTAACTTAAATCCTTAATTAATTAATTCAAACCCTTAATTACAATATTAATTAACCCAAATCATCAATTAATTGAATTAATTCATTATCCATTTTATTTACCCTACTAATTTAATGAATCACAAATCGTTAAGCCCTTATTAACTTTAAAATGAAAACATTTTCTTATTTATGTTTTAAGTTTAAAACAATTTAAACCCCAAATACTTCGAGTCAAGCAACAATTAACTCAAGAACCAACCAAAACTAAAATCACCAGATCATCAGTGTACATTCAATCAATTCAACCATTCATCCAATTATTTAAATTTAACCATTTAAATTTAATAAAAATCCAATAGAGTGAGATTTACTCACCTTAAATTCTGCCGTTTGAAAACCCTCCCAAACTGGCTTGTTTCCATGATTTGAAACCTTGAATAAACATCATACAACTTATTAATATTTAAATTAACCAAACAATTAATTTTCCATTAAATAAATTTAAATTTGAACTTCCCTTTAATAAATTGCTTAGTGACTGAAATAATTAAATGTGTTAATTAACGAATTCATCACCATAATGCATTATCCTCAATTAACAGTAAGTTCAAAACATGCATATTTATTTAATTTTATTTATAAAAACTTTACCGTGAATTCCAAATCCCTTTCTAACTTATAAATGAACATTCAGTTAAAAGGAAAATGATAATACCTTACTGCCTATACGAACCCAAAGCCTAATTCGAGCTGGCTCTTGCCTATGCACCCAATGCGAACCCCAGATCATCACGAAATCTGCAACACCGACGCCACCTCGGTGAGTCACGCGCTTCCATGGCCACCGACTTCGCCAAGCTCGGCGCCACTGCCTCGAAGTTATAAAGATAACGCGACTTCATCGTTGTCAGCCTCAAATCACGCGCGCTTCCCTGGCATCGAGCAATCCCAATCACATAACTCCATCACGGATTCCTCCTCACCCACCAATTGCCTGCAATTCGAACTCGCACCCCGAAGCTGGCTCGCATCAACTTCGCGGCCACAACCCTGAACATGCCGCACCTATATCCTGACGAAACCCTAGCGACGTCAAAATTGCGAACGCCTTAACTTCCGTGGCCTCCCACCATCATCGCGACCCACACAAGTATTCGCGATCGAATTGAGCGATCAAATCTCGAACTCGATTCGATTCGTGGAAGAACTGTTTCGCCATTAATTATTATTTTTTTATAAATGAATTCGATTTCGTTCTGATTTGAATAAGAGGAAGAATAGGTCGACGTGATATGAAGTTGAGGGAACGGTGTATTGGAGAAGGCAAGGCCTTGATTTAACAGATTAAAATATTATTTAATTATAAATATCTCACTTTACCCAGCTCAAAACTTCGAACCACCATCGAGGCGTGCCGCTAGGTGATTATAAGGTTTTACCCATGTTCCGAACACAATGGAACGTGTTTCGAAGGCTAATTTGATCGTATGTGGAAGTTAGCCTTTTAAATCGATTTAAAATATTAAATTATCGGTTTTTAATTTCAACGCCTTTCTCACTCGTACGAGTAAACGGTAAATCCAAACGCTACGAAATTTGAAATCCCATAATAACTAACTATTATGGATCCAATGGAACTAATTTCGTCGAATTCCGAGACTGTGCCTCGAAAGGCTATTTTTAAATTCAATTTGAACGATATATTTTCAAAACTGAATAGGTCACCTTTAAATTTAATTTTAACACTTTTACTATCTTCAGTATTATCGATAAATTTTACAAACCCTTAAATTATTTTTAACAGGCTTAAAACGGAAGATTCAATAATTTACCCCATTTCAGTTTATTAAATCCAATAACTCAATTGCTAAATAATAATACTATTATTTGAATTCATGTTAAAAATTAACATTTAAATATTTGAAATCAATTAATTATTACAATTTAAATTGTTAAAAATACCGGGTCGTCACATTCCTCCCCCTTAAAAGAATTTCGTCCCCGAAATTACTAGTTAGGAAGAATGGTCCAATACCTGTTTACTTTTCCCAAAACCAAACAGTTATATCAACTTGCCATAACATATCTTTCATTAAAGACCCTCTATCACTTTAACCAACTTCCCAAATCTTCCATAGTTTCCAAACAATACCCTTTTTGTTCAATCATTCAAATTTCAATTTAAAACCAAATTTTGAATTATCAAAATTTTTCTAACTCTCTAAATTTTCGAAATTTTTTGCCAGCTTCTCCTTTGCGCGGCTAGCTCGATACAACTACAAAATGCCTTTACGGGCTCCCAAATTTCAAAAGAAAATAAAAAGCCAAGTGGCTAGATCAAAAACCCAATCCAATTTCATACAGAAATTTAAATACATACCTTTTTCTCGGGCAATTCAAATTATCTCCTGAAATCAAAACTAATTTTCCTTTCCTTTTATAATACCTGCATATCTTACTTAGCAATAATATCCAATCGTAACTTTTCAAATCATTCTATACATTTCCTTACAGAAGTTTCATATCTACTTTAGTTCAAATTAGTTTTCTCATTTTCAAATGAATCTAATTTGTCTTCAATTCTAAATATTGAATTTTATCTTCCATTTATACTGATTCATATCATTATTTTAAATTAGTTTCATCCACTAATTAATTTCAATTTCTAATTTGAAATTGTTTGTCGCTAACAAAATTTTTTCCCAAAAATATTCAAAAATTTTCTAACTCCCAAAATTTTCGGAAAATTTTGGCAGAATCTCCTTTGTACGGAGGAGCTTTTGCAATTTGACAAGAGATATAAATATATATACATCGACCCACCCGGTCGGAAAAACAAAAACAGTTCATATTTCCTATTTTTATTGCGTAGGCGTACCTTTATTTAGCAATTTAAGCAAGCGGCTTATTAATTTAGCAATTAGCGCAACCAAATCCAGCCAAACAGCCTTCAGGTACCTGTACTTACTCAATTTAAATATGTAAGTGCCATATATAGAAAATATATTAGCATTTCACTTACCTTCAATAGCAAAACACATCAACCCTAATAGAAATGCATTCTAAATAACTTCCACGAGCAATTTATATAATTTCACAGCTAATCCAATTGCTTTCAACCAATTCATATACCGTTTCGTTCAATTTTGATGATTTTCAACTCAATTTCTTACATTCAATTTATTTTTAATCCATACAAGCTCGTATTTACTTCAAATGATTCAAAAATCAATTTTATTTGCTTCTATCAATTCATAGAATTTCTTTACCTTCGTTTACGTCAAACGACAACTATTTTTATGCAAATTCGGCGATATTCGCTTAATAGAGTATCCATTTTAGTTTATAACTACTTCAAAATAATTTCAACCCATTCTATATTTAATTCCATTTCATTTCTAATTTATTCACCAACCACACATTTGTATTTCATATCATCTCCGCATTGGTTTCATTTTAAAACTATTTCATTGAGCTTGACAACATTTGATGCTTATTAATATCCATTTTCCAGATAAATTTAACCCAAACTTTATTTAATGGTCTTCCATTCTTCTCGAAATCAAGCTTTTATTGACTTAAATAATTTTACCTTCAAATTAATACGCCCCATAACTTAAGTTCATTCTGATACCCAATTCCAATTAAAACTTTGATTTAATTTGTTATTCAATCAGACTTCATCCATTTATTATTTAATTCAATTAACCCATTTATTCACCCCATTTTAGCTTTTTAATTCACCTACTTAATTCAATTTCGAATTTATCTTATTAATACAAAGCCATTCTCAACTTATTTCTACTCACTTGGATTTTGTTTGCAACTCAAACCATGTCTATTATAATTCACTTTCATTTCATTCGACAACACTTCTCTTATATCTAATTTACTTGCAAATTTCATTAAATATTATTCATATCACACTTGAATTTTATTTATAATTCAAACCATCACTATTTCGATCCGACTCTATTCTATTTAACTCAAATTCGTTTCCAAACTCCATTATTAATTTACAATCCATTTTATTTAACCGAGTTAACTTTTATTAATATACTCTATCAAATAATTTACTTGGCTAATTATCTTACTTACAATTTTTAAATCAATATTCGATTTTAATTACAAAAATCACATCATTAAATTTCCCGAGTTCAAAATTTTATTTTATTTTCATAATTCCAGTTTGGATTTCCTTTCATTTTCCAAAATTCCAACACTTTTATTGTAAAATTTTAGAAATGCTTTTAAATTCAAAGCATGTTATTAAAATAGCTCTTTATAAAAATACTTCTTATAACTCGATGTCTCAACCATTCCATCCTTGTTCTCATAGAAATTCAGTCATACGTTGATCAGGCGTAGTACTGAAAATCTATAAGTACTTGGTAAACTCGTTTTCAACATCCACTGAAAATACTTGGAAAATAATTTTATTGAAATTATAGAAAACAGTTTTTGAAAATAGAGGAAATATCTTGGTGAGAATGCTTTGGAAATCATCTCCCCCATCCATGGTCGCAGTTACATTCCAGGGTTACGTTGCCATCGCAGCAAAAGTCCATATAACTGTAGGCACTCCGCACCCCTCGATTACGCCATGGAACCCACAACAGATCGCAGTTACATTCCAGGGTTACGTTGCCATCGCAGCAAAAGTCCATGTAACTGTAGGCATCAGTTCCCTCGATTTTCGCTTTCAAAAATGAAACTTCTCCACTCCTACATAGGTCGCAGTCTACCGATATAAAATCAAATGCAGACTGTTGGCTCTCAGTAGTACACACGACTTTCGCTATGTTACCATAGGTCGCAGTCTACCGATATAAAATCAAATGTAGACCGTTGGCTCTCAGCGGCACACACGACTTTCGCTATGGTACACACTACTCATAATCCTCAGGAACTAGTTTTTTCCGGACTCCTCACAGGATCAACTTTAGAACCCCCCCTTGGGGCTCAAGGCAGCACCACCCTATGACACTCCTGAGAAGTTCATTTCAAGGGAGTGCCTTTTTCCATAGAGCCATCATCAAAACGCTTTATACTATACACATATAGTATCTTTCAAATCATACCCCTAGTATGATATTATACAAAGCTCCTTTACACAAAATCGATTATCCTAAAATCGACAGTTCTCAAACTAGGCTTTTCAAATTTCAATATTGATTTTACCAAAAAATCAAAAGCCTTTTCAAATCCAAAGGTTCCCAAAACCTTTTCCCAAAATCCTCATAAGATGCTTTATATAAATATATATTTAGATATATATAATTTTTTAAAACTTTGGATCATTTCAAATTTGTATAAAACTCCTTTTATACTTCAAACACTTTCAAAATCCATTTTCTTCTAGCTATAGATTCAACAAGGGAAGTTTTATCTTATATAATAAAAATATATAACTTTGTTTATTCAAAATCAAATATTCAAATTTGATTATTCTTCCAATATCAATTTCATTCAAAACTGTACGACGTACAATTATCATCCGTACGCTATACCAATTTGATCGCTCACTCGATCGCACAATTTCGCTTCTGAACTAGTACCGTCCACCCAATTTCCTAGTGCGGACTCAGATCTGGTTTCTTGATCAGAAACCGTCATTCTCCTTACATAGATATAACTATGATAGAGAATATCCAAAGCCAATCAACAATCCATATCCAGGTTCGCCGTCGAAAATCGAGTGAAAAATCCCAACTCGGATCGATACAACTATCTCGAAATTCTGTGCTCGAATCTGGATCAAATCACTACGCGAATAGAATAATATATGTACATCCTACGTATTTAACTGCATTGATCATTAGTCAAATCAATTTCTCTTCTTATTCACATTTCCTTTAATTTCTATCCACATATTTACAATTGCTTCAATTCCATTGAATTATCACTTCAATTCTTATCTCAGTTGGGTATTCAATCAATAACAGTTTGAACTCCGACCAGTTTATATTTAGAAAATAGATTGAAATTTTAAAAATAGATAAGTAGTTGAAAAGTAAGTATTAGTTTGCAAAATAGCTATAAACTAGTTAACTAATTGTAAAATAGTTGGAAAATAGTTAAATAGTTTCAGAAATTTTAGATAATTGCAAAATAGTTGTAAAATAGTAATTAGTCATAAAACAGTTGAAAAATTGTTAAATAGTCCCAAAAATAATTGTAAAACCAATATAAAATAATTCGGCTTTAAAAAGAAAGGTTGTATTTATTAAATAACTTGGAAGAATAAGTTTATATTAAAACAATTTACATTGAAAATAGTCCAGAGTCAAAACTGTTCACTTCCCCAACAATTCAATTTAAATTTTCACTTCCATTTAAATTGACTCAATCCTAAATAGAATAACTTCAATTTCCATTGAAATTGATTTGAATCAATCTAGATTTCTTTTCCAATTTAAATCAAATTCCATTTGATTTTAAACCTATTCAACTTTAATTATAATTTCAAATTATTCCCATCAATTTTGGACTATTATCAATTAAGCCACTTCAATTTCAAGTCATTTCAATTTAATCCAGTCCAAATTTTCCATTGACATTTTTTAAACTTATACATCTTCAATCACAAATCCAATTAATTCAAACCAAATTCAATTTTGAACTAATTCAATTTCAATCTTAAATTTAAACCATCTCGAATTATATAAATTCGAGTTAAATTCTCAAAGGTTGGTTTAACTTTTTAAACCAAATTAACCTTTATTTAAAGTTTTTAAACAATTTAATTTCTGAGTTCTAATTCTAGAATTTCATTTCAGTTAATTTAATTTTAATTTGGTTGTATTTCTGTTACCACTTAATTAAATTCCAATTCAAGACTTCAATTTGGTTGTATTATATTACTGCTTATTTAATTCCAATGATTTAACAACCAATCACCTTAATATTTATTAGAGGGAAATATTGCTTTATATATCAAAATATAATTTTATATAAAATCTTTTAAAACCTTTATATAAGAAAATAACAAGTACGTTCTCATATATATATATATATGTGTATATATATATATTCAACTCATTCTAGAGTACTACGGACTCTATTTAATGAGTAATTCCCACCAGAGCCAAGGTTCTCGCTTAACCTTTCAGCTCTGATACCAACTGCAACGACCCGAAATTTTCCAACCCAAAAATTCAAGATAGTTATAAAAAAGAAGAAAGAGATAGATGAAGAAGAAGATCAGAAACACCAACATCTCACATTCGTAGCGGATAAAATATAATAATAAATAATAACAGTTTACAAAAGATTATTGTACCTGATGATTACATTTTAATACATCATAGTTACACATATATACAGACATTGAATATACACAATTATCATATCACAGATACACAGCAATATAATACAACGGAAATACTCTATGTGTTCTTGTCATCCAGCTCGCTTCCTGGGCTCCTGAACGTCCCTACCTGAAAATCTGTAATACTCGGTCTGACCCAAGCATTACGTTAAAGTAACGCCTGAGTTAGGCTGGAAACCAGCGTGAGTAAACCCATCTAACTTGGAATACAAAGCATATAACTTATTTAAAACCCGGGGTAACTCGTATCAATTTACAAAGTCACAATTTATTATAGACATCACTTATTCCCCACATCCATTTCTAAGTACCAAGATTTTGATTTAAATAGTCCAATTCATTTAAATCATTTCATTTCAGCCTATAGATTCCACATACCAATTTATAAAAATTCAAAGTGGTTTCGGATATTTCCAATACCCGACCCCGGTCTCTTAGAGTCTCATGTCATCCTAACCCAAGTTATCCAAATGAAATACACAATATTTCATATCAGAGATATCGACTCATTCAAAGCATACAATGTCATTCAATCATCCACAAGCAAAGCTTGATCGCTACCGAACTTAATTCAATTAATTCTAATTGGGATTTTAACCTCAATCACTTAGATTTCTTCACTTGTCATTAATTAATTTCAAATCAATTAATCAATCATCCCTTCATTATTCATCTTAATTAATCACCCTGGATTAATTATCCTTCAATTTCATTCACGTAATTAACTTAATTAATTTTCACGATATTAATTCTTCTTAACCAAAATCAATAAGTAATCTTAATTTCTTCATGAATTAATTAACTATTTTAATTACATTAATCCTCAATTACTTATGTTAATTAACTTCTCATAAGTCACTTATTATTGATTAATTCATCTTAATTAATCAATCTTTAATTACATTGTTAATTGTATAAATTAATGATTTCCGATTATATTTCAGTTTATCGTAATCTAAATTAATTACATTAGATAATTAATCATTAATTACACCACAAATATTAATCATTCTTGATTTATCTCAACTTGTAATTATCTACCCTTTTTATTTACTTCATTAAATAAATTAATTACTCCTTAATTTATTATCTTAATAAATCTCTTGATTAATTCACAAGAAATTTCACCCAATTTACTTCTATTAACAAATCATCATTCAACTAATTACATCCAGTAATTATTTATTAATTACTTCCGTTCGTAATTATATTTTTAATTAATTACATTAAGTAATTACCTATCAAACCACCCAATGATTATTCTAATTTAATTAAACTTCATTAATTAACTTAAATCCTTAATTAATTAATTCAAACCCTTAATTACTATATTAATTGACCCAAATCATTAATTAATTGAATCAATTCATTATCCATTTTTATTTACTCTACTAATTTAATGAATCAAAAATCATTAAGCCCTTATTAACTTTAAAATGAAAACATTTTCTTATTTATGTTTTAAGTTTAAAACAATTTAAACCACGAATACTTCAAGTCAAGCAACAATTAACTCGAGAACCAACCATAACTGAAATCACCAGATCATCAGTGTACATTCAATCAATTCAATCATTCATCCAATTATTTAAATTTAAATAAAAATCCAACAGAGTGAGATTTACTCACCTTAAATTCTGCCATTTGAAAACCCTCCCAAACTGGCTTGTTTCCATGATTTTAAACCTTGAATAAACATCATACAATTTATTAATATTTAAATTAACCAAACAATTAATTTTCCATTAAATAAATTTAAATTTTAACTTCCCTTTAATAAATTGCTTAGTGTCTGAAATAATTAAATGTGTTAATTAACAAATTCATCACCATAATACATTATCCTCAATTAACAGTAAGTTCAAAACATGCATATTTATTTAATTTTATTTATAAAAACTTTATTGTGAATTCCAAATCCCTTTCTAACATATAAATGAACATTTAGTTAAAAGGAAAACGATAATACCTTACTGCCTATACGAACCCAAAGCCTAACTCGAGCTTGCTTTTGTCTACGTACCCAATACGAACCCCATATCATCACGAAATCTGCAGCACCGACGCCACCTCGGTGAGTCACGCGCTTCCATGGCCACCGACTTCGCCGAGCTCGGCGCCACTGCCTCGAAGTTGCAAGGATAACGCGACTTCATCGTTGTCAGCCTCAAATCTCGCGTGCTTCCCTGGCATCGAGCAATCCCAATCACATATCTCCATCACGGATTCCTCCTCACCCACCAATTACCTACAATTCGAAATCGCACCCCGAAGCTGGCTCGCATTAACTTCGCGACCACAACCCTGAACACGCCGCACCTATCTCCTGATGTAACCCTAGCGACGTCAAAATTGCGAGCGCCTTAACTGCCGCGGCCTTCCACCATCATCGCGACCCACGCAAGTATTCGCGATCGAATCAAGCGATCGAATCTCGAACTCTATTCGATTCGTGGCAGAACTGTTTCGCCATTAATTAATTTTTTATTATAAACGAATTCGATTTCATTCTGATTTGAATAAGAGGAAGAATAGGTTGACGTGATATAAAGTTGAGGGAACGGTGTATTGGAGAAGGCAAGGCCTTGATTTAACAGATTAAAATATTATTTAATTATAAATATCTCGCTTTACCCAGCTCAAAACTTCGAACCACCATGAGGCGTGCCATTAGGCGATTATAAGGTTTTACCCGCGTTCCGAACACAATGGAACATGTTTTGGAGGCTAATTTGATCGTATGTGGAAGTTAGCTTTTTAAATTGATTTAAAATATTAAATTATCGGTTTTTAATTTCAATGCGTTTCTCACCCGTACGAGCAAACGGTAAATCCAAACGTTATGAAATTTGAAATCCGATAATAACTAACTATTATGAATCCAATGGAACTGATTTCATCGAATTCCGAGACTGTTCCTCGAAAGGCTATTTTTAAATTCAATTTAAACGATATATTTTCAAAAATGAATAGATCACCTTTAAATTCAATTTTAACACTTTTACTATATTCAGTATTATCGATATAAATTTTACAAACCCTTAAATTATTTTTAAACAGGCTTAAAACCGAAGATTCAATAATTTACCCCATTTCAGTTTATTAAATCCAATAACTCAATTGCTAAACAATAATAACATTACTTGAATTCAAGTTAAAAATTAACTTTTAAATATTTGAAATCAATTAATTATTCCAATTTAAATTGTTAAAAATACCGGGTCATCATAAATAAATAATAATATTAATCTATTTAAAGTATGTAATAAGTAATCCCAGCATTTGGTGCCCAAAAGTTTGCGCAGACTTAATACATAATTGCAAAGGAAACATTAAAGGCTCTTTAGTTTATACAGTTTCAACCATGAACTTATAAAATAAACGAACCGCACAAATTAAAATGTCAAAATAATTACATGAACTAAAGCTTTACTGTTTCAAGGATCCCCGGAAGGAAAGAGTGTAGCATGAAATCCTTTGGAACCGCACATAACAGAGACTTCTTTGTTAAAATATGTGTTTAGCCTTTAGCCTTTAATTTTGTAGACCAACAAAGCTGAATAGAGAAAAAAATTAGCATTTTGTTTTCTCAAAGAGAGAAATAATTGGATTGTATATGCAAATGATTAGGAATACTTTCGACGTATTTTGTTTATGCAAAGGATTTTAGTTTGAGGAATAGAATGCTGCAAAGAGAATTTAGTTAAGGGTAAATGAAAAAGGGCACCCAGCACAAAGAGAAGTAGCATTTAGCTTGAGATTAAATAGGGATAAAGAATACAAATAGTCTTTTATTCTGTTTTTTATATAATAGAATAGATATGGATAGGTAAGATCATGTATGCAACAGAAGTTCCATTTTTCTATCAATGAGTAATTTTTTACCTTTCCCTTCTTATTTAACTTTATTAAATTATACCTTTTTTAAGTTTATTGAATGTAATTCAATTTATATTTGTTCCTTCTTTATCTTTATTTTTTTCCACCGGGTGGCTACTATGGTTGAAGCTCATCATATCATATTATGGTGTATAAAGCAGTATAACTAACCTGATATGTAAATCAATTTTAACCATTTTCTTCCATCAAAGCCGATATTATCTACTATTTTTTTTCAAAATGTATAAACTACAGTTGAATTTTTAACAACCATCTCAATTTTTTCTCCGCGGTATAAGAAGTAGAATTAATTGTTCACATTAATGTAATATGATCCATTTCTAACTTGTTATAAATTTGGTTAATATCCACATATCCATATTGATAATTATTCTTTATTATTTAGTTAACAGAGATTAGATTTGAACTAAGCATGTGCAATGTTTGAATAAATGTGAAAACAGTAGTAGTTTCATGTAAAGAAACAACCAAGAGGTCAACACCAATGAGCTTCTCCTACATATCAAAACATACTTTCAGCACTAAAAAGGTGTAATTTTTTTCAGATAATCACAAACTTAAGCAAAGCTTCATGCAGACGAATCTTGGAATATGGGTAGGAAATTTGTTGTTAATTAAACCTAAAACAAAAAAGATATGTTTATAGCAGCCCAAATGGAAGCCCAATCGGGGAGCCAGTCGATCAAATAAAAACTACCAACTGATTATTTTGCTCACAATTGTAAAACTAAAAGGAATTGAAAAACTGATTTTGCAATTAAAACATACCAAAAATGAAGGTGAATTGCGGTAGATCTGAAATTAGCACTACAAATATTGATTTTTTTTCCAATGGAGAGGGAAAGTTGGTTGCGGAAATACGGATGAGGACCTAACCGAGCTGAAGGAATTCGAAGGAGCATTGAACTGCCGAAATAATAGTATGGAAGACGGTCGAACTGGGGAGTTGGCGTCGACTTTTTGGAAGGTTTGAAATTAGGAAATTGACCCACAGCTGGAAGGAGGACATGGTCTACTGGAAGAAATCTAAAATCTAGGGTTTTGAGAAAGTAATAATTTGGGTCGGCTATAGGGTGAATTTGAGGCCGGATGTGTTTGGGGGAGGAGAGGGCTGAAAATGCGAGAGAGGGAAGTAAACACGGATGGAAAAAATTAGTCGACAACGCTTCAGTTTCAAATTCATGGGGCCTTCTATGCCCTCGAAATGCAACTCACTAATAATAGTATAGTATAGATTACAACCATTCTCTGTTTTTTCTCTGTTTTCAGCATGTCATTTCCTTCCAATAACACATTCTTCTTGTCTGTTCAAGCATTTCATTTCGTTTCACATTCACATTCTCTATAAAAGAAAAAAAATATGGTTTTACACTTCTACGTTTCAGTGTATTTCACATTTTAGTTTTGTAATTGTGCCTTCACTATTCACTGTCAACCATGCATACAATATCCAACAACCAACCACATACCCAACAAACCTCCTCCTCCTCACATTCCTCAACCACTTCTCACTGACTTCCTCACGCTACCGACCAGAGCATTCTTTTACATCCTCCTACACCACCCAACCATCAACACCCTACTCTCCTGCTTGAAACACGCATAAGTTGTGCACATTATCATCACCATCCACCACTAACCCCCTCTTCAGCTGCACATCCACACCACAAACTTGTAAATAATACCTCATTCCATAAACAACTTTAGCACAATCAACCCCCCAACATACAGCCAAAGCAACTGCCGAAACCCATCATCTCTACTGCCTCCTCACACTACCAATAACTCCATTATCACCTACAACTCCTCTGCTAAATCACCCTAATCTACACAACTCGTCTCCATCATCATCATTGTACACACTCTCACTTCCTCCATTCAAAAACCCCTGCATCATCTTCATCATTGCCACTTACCAATCAATCTACAGCAACTCCCCATTACAACCAACCTTCACAAACCATCACACAAACTCCTACTACATACCACCCATGCACTTAAACCATCTACTTTAGTAAACCAGATACCACTTCCCTGACCAAACACTGTAAATACTTCACATTGTTGTTTCAAACTCTAAAAATAAACTCAAAACATAACAACAACAACTTCCTTCCATCACTCTCTTACGATACAAACCCAAAACAAATAAGGATTCTGATACAAACCTAAAACACCACACTGCATTCATCCTTCCACCACGTCAATTGCATCACAATCAACCATATAACTCCTCCTCTCTATACAGACAACCCACCAGATACCTCCTTCTTCCATCGCTTACAAACTCATGCTCTATTGCCATCCAAATTTCTGCACATCACTGCCAAACTTCCAAACTTCCATTTACTCTTCCCATCAACATACACCACTACAGCAACCTACCTCTGCCTTGCTTCAAGCAACCACCACCCTCTACAACCTAATATCATCTCCACAATCATCACTACATACTCCTCAAATCGCCTGAAACTCCATTTCATCTACACTTCACAACTTACAGACCATCAAGCGTACCTCCAACATTCAACTCACAAAACTTGCTTCATCACTGCAACCAGTGGCTCACCACTTCAACACTGCCTTCAACACTTCCATTACCCACTGCAAGTTCATCCAATTTGCCGCTAACCTCACCTCACAACCTTTGATCCAAATCAAGTTTTCATCTCCTACCCGAAACTAAATCCCAAACCACAACTTTCGATCATCCTACAACTCGCAATCACTAATCAAAATCGAGAAAATCTTCTACAACCAAACCCAATTCCTTCCCCTATATCAACGTTGCCTGAATCACTCGGCAAACTACATGTAATGACCCGCCTTTCATTCCACAGAAAGATGCATCATTAAAAAGAAAGAAAGGGATAGAAAGAGAAAAGATAAGAAAGAAAGAACTAAACATTATCAGAATCTCACAGCGGAACGAATAAAATATATTACATCACATAAGTATCACATAATAGTCATATGCATCAGAGTTATACAGCTTATACAACACATTAGACAGTCGTGAAGACCTGTCAATCATACATCTCAAGACATCAACACAGAGATCCCAATACAGTGAAAACACATATATCTATATACGCTGAAGCTTCCTGCTCTATATCTCCTTCAAAATTTCGCCAAAGCAAACCTGAATCCCATGGATACTCGTAAAATTTTTGAGAACCTAAGAGTTTAAGAAAATAGAAAATAAACTCCAGGCCAGACATGGGTCTGGTGTGAGTAAACGGGTTAAGGTTGTTTAACTTTGAAAATCTTTTGGAAATAAAGGTATCTCATAAGACTCTTCACATATAAACACAGACAAGTTTTTTCCTTACAATAACCAAAAAATTTGATAGGAAATCTAGTGATATTATAGTAGTGTCTAGAGTTTTCAAGTACAATACAGAAATAGATGGAATGCTTACATCTCAGGTTTCAACATAGTTAGGCACAATCAAAATGTATGATACTTATTGGAGATTGGATTCAATACAATGTCAGGGCTACTGGCGTACCTTCCGTCACAATACGTGGTCTAGATCACTGTACCGAGGATCCACCCTGATCCCCTGCAACACAAGGATGGAACCATCCCTTACTAGATAATTCCGAATAAGACAACCCCATAGATGGCGTCCCCAACTGCCCACACAGCCGAATAAAAAGGGATCTCTAGACGGGGAAAATCTCATCCTACTTGGGTGCTACCCACTTAGCCTTGCTGCACCTCCCCTGTTTTAGCCATTCTCGGTTGATGGGGCTTGAGGATACGATTACCTTTTTAGAACACATATCTTAGAATGCTCATCGTCCTCCAATGACGATGTTCTAAAAGCATTCAATCCGTACAAGTCCGTTCTGAGTTCGAACGAAACCGAAGGCACTATCTCGCTACACTCATTTTGGAATCACCCTTAGAGTTAACGATAATAGCCTTTGCACTCTGAATTTTCATCTCGATCGAAGGCACTATCTTCGTTAACTCGTTTTGGAATCACCCTCGGAGTTAACGACAATAGTCCTTACACTGAATCTTCATCTTGATCATCACTTGAGATTCCACGATCTATCGTTTAATTTGGATCGATGTGGTTTTTGGATATCCAATTTGAAAATCCGATCCCGGTCTCATCGAAATCCAAAACGCCGTCTTAATGTCCAAGTTGTTTAAGTTTAAACAAATTAATTTATTATTAAGAATAACAGATTCACACAGATAGGTAATTCATATTATCACAGATAGATAATCCATACAATCACAATTCAACCAAAATATCTCATATCACAGAGCAACACATGACACAAATCAGAGATATCAAATAATCCAGGGCATTCAATATCATTCAGTCATTCATAAGCAAGATTAATTAGTCACATCATTTCTAATTAATTTAAATAAATTAAATTAATTACTGCATTCACTTTTAAATCTTGCTTATTTAACATTAATTAATTACAAACCAATTAATTAATCATCTCTTGATTATCCATCTTAATTAATCATCCTTGATTAATTATTCTTTAATTACATTAAGTAATTAATTACATAAATTAATTATCCTTTAACCATTCACATTAATAAACCTTTATATACACTCATTAATTACATTAAATAATGATACTATAATTACTTTCATTAATTAACTTTTTTTCTTCTAATTAGTTACATTTAATAATTAATCTTTAATTAATCACATTCATTAATCCACCTTAATTAATCACATTCAGTAATTAACTATCCTTTAATTACTTACATTAATTAATTAACTCCTTAATTAATTATATTAATTAATCCTTCATTACTTCTATTAAGTAATTATCCTTTAATTACTTCCACTAAGAAAATTCTCTTTTATTAGTTCATTCAGTAATTATCCATCAATTACTACACTAAGTAATTACACTTTAATACTTACATTAAGTAATTATACTTAATCAATTTCATAAGTGATTATCCTTAATTAATGAAATTAATTAATTATCTTAAATTAATTACATTAATTTATTTATTTAATTACATTGAATAATTACTCCCTTAATTACTTTCATTAATTAACCGCCATTTAATTAATTGGCCTTTAATTACTTAAATTAATCAACCCTTAATTAATTAAATAATTAACTATCCTTAATTAATTAATCAATTAATTATCTTAACTAAATTACATTAATTAATCATCTTGGTTAATTAAGTAATTATACCATAATTACTTCTATTAATATGACTTGATTAATTAAGATAACCCATCTTCCTTAGTTAAACTCTTACTTATCATTTAAATTAAATTAAATTAAATTAAGTGCTTGAAGTTAATTTATACAAACATCATTTAGAGAATTCTTTGATTAATTAAAGTTAAACACTCATACTTTAATCACATATTAATTCAAATGTCATTTTATTACTTTAAAAAAACACTTAGAAATTTAATTACAAAATTAACATAATATATAATTACTTTAAAAAAACAAATTTTAAATCACTTAACTTTTACATTAAAACTTGAAGCTTGTTGAAACTTACGTTGGAAAATTTCCATTTAATTAGCCTTTAAAAACTTGATATTTTACTTTGCTTATTAAAAATTGATTAAACATTTATATTGATTAAAACTTATTAGTACTTGAAAACTGGATTCATTTTTACATACTTAAACTTGATCTTCCATTTTAAAACTTGATTATTACTTCATAAAACATGTTCTTACTTTTGTTTTGAAATTTTGATTCTGTTTCATTTAAATTTAAAAACTGTATATGTTTTGTTTTAAATTTTTTAAAACAAGGTCATACAATTAAACAACTCGAGCCAACTTTGATTCCCTCTCGAGTAAACCCCAGAGCAATCAACGACTCACTCACGTCTACTCTACCATCGAGACATACACACGATCAACCCGAGATCTACCCGAGGAAAATTCTCATCTACCCAAAATCAACAACCAACCCAACACAGATGTGCACACGTGCACATACACGGTCGGTCATCGCCCCTCTGACCAACTCTGCATTCCTCGGCCGCCACCTACCCCAGTCCTCTTGACCCTCCAGAACAACGAAAACAACAGCGAATCGAAAATCGAACCCATCGATCAAAAACTAGTACACAAACCCATTGGAAAACCACCCCTAGCCATCGCCTCCGACCACCGGCACCCACGCTAGCCAACCCAGAGCGACGTCTCGACTCCCAGCTATGATTTCCCCCACATGCGATCCACACCGGTGCACCATCGACGCCGTACGAACCCTGGAAACATCGATGATCAAAGCAGCACCACCAACCCTAGTTCGACTTCGCCCAACTCCTCCGATCATCAGAAAAACTTCCTATTATTTTTCCGGTGATCAACGACACACAGCCACCTCCAGGCCTAAACTTGGCAAACATCACCACGCCGGTCGTCGGCAGTCGAGGAATCCGATCATCTTGAGATAACTCGACACTCATGCACTTAAAAATCGTGATTTCCATATTAAAATTCACCATTTACTAATTCGAATCAGGTTTTAGAATCAAATCAAGGATTCCAAACTATTGATTTTGGCTTATATTTGAACAGACCTGTAATTTTCCTATTTTTGAAATACATATTCGACATATTTATTTGAAACTATTTTTAAAATTAGACTTACATTCTTACAATCATTTTCCATCAAGATATCTAAGCCTAAAATTCATTAGAGAAAGAGAGATTGAGTCTTCTTTAGAGGAGTTTGAGCTTGACAGAAAACAGAGGTTTATATATATACATATTTACAGACATTGTACAGGCATAGCATATATACATACATGCATTCACATTCATACATGCAAACATTAACTACTACATTACTTCAAACATGCTTCAAGATAATTCACTGATTAAAAGTTTTTTAACGGAAAAAGTTTACTCAACAGGTTTGAAAATAACAGAGAGACGGGTTTTACTTTCCTTTTTATCTGAAACCATTTTGATGTATTTGATTTTGATCTGGAGCTTATTTGTTGATTTACGTGTTGAGTTGCTCTTCGAATTTAAGCTGTTAGATTCTTGTTTAGGCTGAAGTTCTTGATGAGTTTAAATATAATTCTCTTCTCAGGATTTTAAATTTTCTCTTAATTTTGAAAATATGAAGAGAAAAAGATTGAGGAAGAAAAGGATTGAACTAAAAAATGAAAATGGCTAGGTTCTTCTCAAAACACTTATTGTATATAATTAAATTAAAAAAAAACAAATGTTGCCATTTTTCAGTTTGCATGCATATATAGGTTACAAATGTTGATACAAGTTTTAATTATTTTACAAATGTCAAATGATATTTAAATATTATTCTTATGCTTTTATATTAGTATATGTTTATGTTTATATTTTCACATTTTTTTTACAAATCATTTTATCTCATGTTAAACAAAAAGAAAGAACACAAAAACAAAAGAAATGAACCTTTTATTTAAATCCCATTTTCAATTTCTAAAAGAAAATGTACTAAAGCTTTGTAACAAATCCAATTAAGCTAAAATATATTTTTATAAACAAATATATATGGATACTATCTTAATCATTTGAAAATATAGAGCTTTATCTTTAAATAACTTTTTGAAAGTTATTATATTGAATTTAAAATAAAGCTTCCAATCACAATATACATACATACGTATATATACATATATATATTATAATTAGAAAATATTTTTATTAAATTCAAACCAAAGCTTTTAAAGATAAATTTTACCAATTAAATATTATTAGCTTTTAAAAAGTTTATTTTTTCCAAATTAAGTAATTATTAGTTTTGAAAAGATAAATTCTGTTAAATTAAATAATTAGATTATCAACCAATATTATCAAATGCAAATTATTATAAATGAAGATTATCAAATTGTTATTTCTCAAAATTCTAGGTCATCACATTCCTCCCTTTTAAAAGAATTTCGTCCCCGAAATTTTAAAGCAAAGATAATTTAATAATCTAGCAAAACTTTTATTTACAAACAACAAAGCATACACAACAGCTATATACTAGCAACCGTAGCAACCAATTCATACAAACAAGCAAATCTAACTATCCCGTCAAAATTCAGGATATGCTTTCCTAATACTACCTAGAGTTTCCTAGGTACAAACACTGGGATCCTTGCTCTACTGAACCTTAACTAGCTACACTACTCTGATCCTGAGCTCCTTCTCAAAACGATCTATAAACTGAACAGGATGTCTGACTACGGACAAATCCGACTCAACTTCCAAATCTTCCTGAACTGCTGGTTCTACAACCAGTGATGGGTCAAGCACGTACTCCCCAGACGAGGTACGTGAAATAAACTATGAATTCCAGCCATCCAGACTGGCAATTCAATCCTTTAGGTCAAAGAACTTATCCTTTCGAGAGCACGGAAAGGTCCAATATACCTCGGAGCTAACTTCCCAGTCTTACCCAATCTTATTACACCTTTCATCGGAGAAAACCTTAACAAAAACCAAATTTCCAACTTCGAATTCCAAATTCCTCCATCTCTTATCTGCAGTAGCTAGAACAGATGCATTAGACACCTAGCCTTCAGATCCCGAATGAATTTCCTATAGAAACCATTTAATCCCAGAAAACTACGAACTTCCGTAGGAGTCTACAGTTGCTTCCACTCTTGCACAGCTGCTACCTTGCTTCCGCTGTGCAACTCTAATTTGGAGTAGATGAGAATTCCACTAATGATCACGTGTACAAACTTCTCCAACACATCTCAGAAGACACGGTTCATCAAATCCATCAAATAAGCTGGAGTGTTTGTTAATCCAAAGCATAACCAACCACTCAAGAAACAGTTGAGTTCTCTAAATGCAGTCAAGGGTATACTGACTTCAACTATCCTTAGCTGGAGAAAACTCGACACTAAATCCAATAGAGAAAACACAGAAGTACCAAGAAATCCTAAGCTACTTCACCAATTCCTTTCTCAAGGAGCCATCCTTCTACTTAGCTGAACCACCGGTATTGCTCCAGGAACCGAGTCGATACGGAAACTCAATCACCTGATGCGGGCCAACCTTTGACTTCTTCGAAGACATCCTAAAAATCTCTGATCACTTTGATAGATCCTACTTCTTCTTGAGATACCTCAATCCAAGCAAAAGATTACCCAAAAGAACACTCAAACTATCGCAACACCCTTCAATCCTACCCAGTTCGATTCCCAAAGACACTGTTCTCTCTTCATAAACTAGAACAGTTTATGCTTAACCAATCCATTTCCAAAATAAGGTCGAATCCTTTAAGAACGATTTTGCCTATTAGAAGAAACTGATGATCCACCTTCAAATGCAAACACCTTGTTCTGCTGAGCTTTCTGAAGAAGTGGGCAAGCTTCCACCATAAGCCCGGGATGTTGACAGTTGAAACACTAATCTTTTGAACCATCGAAGAGATGGATCCACTTTGCTGCTTTCGAACCCCACCTCTAGGAAACTGCTTAGCCAAAGACCTTCCTACTAGCCCACACAACACTTCTGAGCTGCACTGCTACCATAGGTGCTAACGACTTCTTATCCATAAGCTCTTCGAACCTCAAAGCCAAATCAACTAATTCCACAAAAGAGCCTTCGAGCTGGCAGTCATCCTCTCAAGAAACTTGGGCCTCAAACCAAGCACAAAAACCTCGCTGAACTTAGTCTCATTACCGATATAGACAAATTCCCTATACAACCGAGCCTTCCTTGCAGCAGGTAAAAATTCTCCTCAAATACTTTCTTAAACTTACTCCAAAAGAAAACACCTTTGAGAATATCCATGGTCACTACGTCTCACCACGCAGATGCTCCCTCCTGAAGTTTCTAAGATGCTATTACTCGCTACTGCAAATCCGACAGATCCAAACTCTTGAAAATCCGCTCACACGAGCGCAGCCAAACTTGCACTCTAAAGATGAACTCCATACCTTAAAAAGACTATCCTCCGAAGTAGGTGAAAACCTTACACAATGCCGCAAAGCTTACTAGAGCTGGTATTAGGTCTACAACCTCGGCAGATACTCTTCCAACCTCAACATTCGGGCCTCTTCTATTAGGGTAGTCATGCTACACACACCACTACCCCTCCTTCCTCTAGAACACAAGCTGCCAGCCTATCTCATGTGGGTAACCAGGACAGGTAACCTAACAAATTAGGTAGACATATAGATATATATAAAATTCAAGTACACTTTATCAAGAAAGATTTTCACTCCAAAGCCTAGGTATTATCTCAATCTAGCACTCTGATATCAAATGTAACGACCCGCCTTCCATTCCATAGAAAGACGCATCATTAATAAGAAAAAAGAGATAGAAAGAGAAAAGATACGAAAGAAAGAACTAAACAGAATCAAAATCTCATAGCGGAACGAATAAAATATATTACATCACATAAGTATTACATAATAGTCATATGCATTAGAGTTACACAGCTTATACAATACATTAGACAGTCGTGAAGACCTGTCAATCATACATCTCAAGATATCAACACAGAGATCTCAATACAGCGAAAACACATATATCTATATACGCTTAAGCCTCCTGCTCCATATCTCTTACAGAATTTCATCAAAGAAAACCTGAATCCCTTGGCTACACGTAAAAATTTGAGTACCCAAGAGTTTAACAAAACAAAAAATAAACTCCAGGTCAGACATGGGTCTGGTGTGAGTAAACGAGTTAAGGTTGTTTAACTTTGAAAATCATTTGGAAAAAAGGTATCTCATAAGACTCTCCGTAAATAAACACGGACAAGTTTTTCCCTTACGAGAACCAAAACATTTGATAGGAAATCCAGTGATATTATAATAGTGTCTAGGGTTTTCAAGTAAAATACAGAAATAGCCGGAATGCTTACATCTCATGTTCTAAAATAGTTGGGCACAATCAAAACGTACGACACTTATTGGAAATTGGATTCCATACAATGGCAGGACTATTGGGGTACCGCTCGTTACAGTACGTGGTCTAGATCACCGTACCGAGGATGCACCCTGATCCCCTGCAACATAAGGCCGGAACCATCCCTTACTAGATAATTACGAATAAGAAAACCCCACAGTTGGCACGCCTAACTGCTCACACAGCCGAATATAAAGGGACCTCTAGATAGGGTAAAATCTCATCCTACTTGGGTGCTACCCACTTAGCCTTGCTGCACCGCTCCTGTTTTAGCCATTCCCGATTGATGAGGCTTGAGGCTACGATTACCTTTTTAGAACACATATCTTAGAATGCTCATCGTCCTCTAATGACGATGTTCTAAAAGCATTCAATCCATACAAGTCCGTTCTGGGTTCGAACGAAACCGAAGGTACTATCTTGCTACACTCATTTTGGAATCACCCTCAGAGTTAACGACAATAGCCCTTGCACTCTGAATCCTCATCTTGATCGAAGGCACTATCTTCGTTAACTCATTTTGGAATCACCCTCAGAGTTAACGACAATAGCCCTTGCACTGAATCTTCATCTTGGTCTTCACTTGAGATTTCATGACCTATCGTTTAATTTGGATCGATGTGGTTTTCGGATATCCAATTTGGAAATACGATCCCGGTCTCATCGAAATCCAAAACGCCGTCTTAATGTCTAAGTTGTTTAAGTTTAAACAATTTAATTTATTATTAAGAATAACAGATTCACAAAAATAGGTAATTCACATTATAATAGATAGATAATCCTGATAATCACAATCCAACCAAAACATCTCATATCACGGAGACATAACACAAATCAGTGATATCAAATAATCCAGGGCATTCAATATCATTCAATCATCCATAAGCAAGATTAATAGTTACACCATTTCTAATTAATTTAAACAAATTAAATTAATTACTTCATTCACTCTTAAATCTAGCTTACTTAACATTAATTAATTACAAACCAATTAATCATCTCTTAATTATCCATCTTAATTAATCATCCTTGATTAATTATTCTTTAACTACATTAAGTAATTAATTACATAAATTAATTATCCTTTAACCATTCACATTAATCAACCTTTAATTACTCTCATTAATTATATTATTTAATGATACTCTAATTACTTTCATTAATTAACTTTTTTTCTTCTAATTAATTACATTTAATAATTAATCTTTAATTAATCACATTCATTAATCCACCATAATTAATCACATTCAGTAATTAACTATCCTTTAATTACTTACATTAATTAATTAATCCCTAATTACTTCCATTAAGTAATTATCCTTTAATTACTTCCACTAAGAAATTTCTCTTTTATTAATTACATTCAGTAATTATCCATCAATTATTTACACTAAGTAATTACACTATAATACTTACATTAAGTAATTATACTTAATCAATTTCATAAGTGACTATCCTTAATTAATTAAATTAATTAATTATCTTCAATTAATTACATTGAATAATTACACCCTTAATTACTTTCATTAATTAATTACCCTTTAATTAATTGACCTTTAATTACTTAAATTAATTAACCCTTAATTAATTAAGTAATTAACTATCCTTAATTTATTAACCAATTAATTATCTTAACTAAATTACATTAATTAATCGTCTTAGTTAATTAAATAATTATACCATAATTACTTCTATTAATAAGACTTGATTAGTTAAGATAACCCATCTACCTTAATTAAACTCTTACTTATCATTTAAATTAAATTAAATTAAGTGCTTAAAATTAATTTATATAAACATCATTTAGAGAATTCTTTGGTTAATTAAAGTTAAACACTCTTACTTTAATCACATCTTAATTCAAACATCATTTTATTACTTTTAAAAAAACACTTAGAAATTTAATTACAAAATTAACCTAATATATAATTACTTTAAAACAAAACAAATTTTAAATCACTTAACTTTTACATTAAAATTTGAAGCTTGTTGAAACTTACTTTGGAAAACTTCCATTTAATTAGCCTTTAAAAACTTGATCATTTTCCTTTACTTATTAAAAATTGATTAAACATTTATATTGATGAAAACTTACTAATACTTGAAAACTGGATTCATTTTTACATACTTAAACTTGATCTTCCATTTTAAAACCTGATTATTACTACAAAAAACATGTTCTTACTTTTGTTTTGAAATCTGGATTCTGTTTCATTTGAATTTAAAAATGTACATGTTTTTTTTAAAATTTTTAAAACCAGGTTATACAATTAAACAACCTGAGCCAACTTCGACTCCCTTCCGAGTAAGCACCCGAGCAAACAACGATTCACCCACGTCTAGTCTTACTTCGAGACACACACATGATCAACCCGAGATCTTACCGAGGAAAATGCTCATCTTCACAAAATCAACAACCAACCCAACATAGATGTGCACACGTGCACGTGCACACATGCACATGCACGGTCGATCATCGCCCCTCCGACCAACTCTCCATCCCTCGGCGGCCACCTACCCTCCAGATCAAAGAAAACAACAGCGAATCTAAAATCGTACCCATCGATCACAAACTGGAACACAACCTTATCGGAAAACCACCCCTGACCATCGCCTCCGACCACCGGCACTCACGCCGACCAACCCAGAGCGACCTCGACTCCCAGCTACGATTTCCCCCACATGCGATCCACACTGGTGCACCATCGATGTCGTACGAACCCTGGAAACATCGACGATCAAAGCAGCACCACCAACCCTAGTTCGACTTCGCCCAGCTCCTCCGATCATCGAAAAAACTTCCTACTATTTTTCTTGTGATCAACGGCACACCAGCCACCTCCTGACCCAAACTTGGCAAACATCACCACGCTGATCGTCGGCAATCAGCGAAAACCTAGAATCTGATCATCTTGAGATAACTCGACAGTCACGCACTTAAAAATCATGATTTCCATATTAAAGTTCACCATTTACAAATTCGAATCAGGTTTTAGAATCAAATCAAGAATTCCAAACAATGATTTTGGCTTATATTTGAATAGACCTGTAAGTTTCCTATTTTTAAAATAAGTACTCCACATATTTATTTGAAACTATTTTTAAAACTAGACTTATATTCTTACAATCATTTTCCATCAAGAGATCTAAGCCTAAAATTCATTAGAGAAAGAGAGATTGAGTCTTTTTTACGAGAATTTGGGCCTGTCAGAAAACAGAGGTTTATATATATATACATATTACAGACATTGTACAGGCATAGCATATATACATACATGCATTCACATTCATACATGCAAACATTAACTACTACATAACTTCAAGCACGCTTCAAGATAAAGCACCGATTAAAACTGTTTTTAAAGGAAAAGTTTACTCACCAGGTTTGAAAATAACATAGAGACAGGTTTTACTTTCCTTTTGATCTGAAACCATTTTTATGTATTTGATTTTGATCTGGAGCGTATTTGTTGATTTACTTGTTGAGTTGCTCTTCGAATTTAAGCTGTTAGATTCTTGTTCAAGCTGAAGTGGTTGATGAGTTTAAATTTAATTCTCTTCTCAGGATTTTTAATTTTCTTTTAATTTTGAAAATATGAAGAGAAAAAGATTGAGGAAGAAAAGAATTGAACTGAAAAATGAAAATCGCCAGGTTCTTCTCAAAACACTTATTATATATAATTAATTTTTTTTTTAAAATATTTCCGTTTGTTATTTTGCACGCATATATAGGTTACAAATGTTGATACAAGTTTTAATTATTTTATAAATGTCAATTGATGTTTAAATATTGTTCTAATACTTTTATATTAGTATATGTTTATGTTTATATTAGTTTATGTTTATATTTTCATATTTTTTTACAAATCATTTTATCTCATGTTAAATAAAAAGAAAGCATACCAAAACAAAAGAAATGAACCTTTTATTTGAATCTCATTTTCAATTTTTAAAAGAAAATGTACTAAAGCTTTGTAACAAATCCATTTAAGCTAAAATACTTTTTTATAAATTAATATATATAGATACTTTCTTAATTTCTTGAAAATATAGAGCTTTATCTTTAAATAGCTTTTTAAAAGTTATTATATTGAATTTAAAATAAAGCTTCGAATCACAATATTTTTTTTTTGAAAATAGGTTAAATCTTTATTACCTTTCTATAAACAGGCCGAAGCCCTAGTTACAAAGACATCAACAAAATCGTTACATAACTCATCTCTTTCCATTTCTATCACATAACCGGTCACTTATTCAATTTCATGGCGGCTCCCGATAGCTTGTTAGATTTCCTTCACATTCTACCTTCATCTTCAACCTCGCCAGTAGTTGTTTTTCTGGTCCTTTAGGGTGGTAAGTGTTTTTTATTAATCCGAGAGATAATCATCTTCACATCACGATCAATTTAGGCATTTACTAATTGGAAGTCCTTTTTCTTCTTGTTGAAAGTCCTGTAGCTACTCTCTCTCCAGATATGCCAAATGGAAGCTATGAGGAAAATTTTGAGTACTTCTTGCAGAAGGTTCGAGCTGTTGCTCCCATTGTTTAGGTAAAAGATTTCATCTTTCAGAGTTTTGACTTCATTCGAGTAGACGCATTTCATTTTTTATAAACTCCAAATAGATTTTGTAAAGTTACACTCAAAAAAAAGTGGTCATGGCTCTCATTCTGTTCAGAGCAGAGACTGCATATGGTTTCTTTGATAATCCCCCATTTTTGTAGACGGTCCTTAGTCGAAAGTCTGCCTAATATGGCTTTATAGGTAGTATGAGCCATTTTTGGAGTTACCGATTTGCTCCAGACTGTAGTGTACCATTCAACCTTTTGATGCCTATTCCTGTTGACCTCCCAAGTTTCATGGAATAGGAACTTTCCTTTATTTGAGTTTTTCATGCTCCAATCATCAAATTCTCTATCTCTATAAATGGGTAACCTCTGAATCTCCTCTAAATAATTTCTTGTTATAATCTGGTTTTCACATTTCCTTTTGCCTTCTTCAATAATGCTAGAAACAGTGCAGTTAGGGTTTCCATAGCCTTCCCATCCCACCCTATCAATCAAACTTTTATTGCTGAACCAAGGATCTCTCCAAAGATCTGTTGTATAACCATTTGCTATTTTTCTCTCAATCAAGGGTTTAATTTCTTCTCTGTACTTCAGTATATTCTTCCATGTGACTGATGCATTGTTGTCTAAGGGATCTATCCAGAAATTAGTTTTAATGTATTTAGCTCTCATCCACTTGGGCCATAAGTTATTAGAAGGGAATATACTCCAAGCCAACTTAATTCCATAAACTTTTTTAAGTTCAAAGAGGTATTTTAGTCCAACTCCACCTTCTTTCTTTGGTTTGCACAATTCTTTGTAGCTTATTTTGTGTAATTTTCCCCTCCATATAAAATCTGCATAGACAGAGTTAATTTTTCCTAGGGAACAATCTGGAATTTCAAACGTTTGAAGCCAATATTTGACTTTAGATGTGATCACTGTATGGACTGGTTTAACCCTACCGGCAAAAGACAGCAATTTAGACCTCCACCCTTGTAGTTGCTCTCTAATCTTATTTATCAGTTTAGCACATTCTCTGTCTATTATGGAATTCGTAGACAACAGAAATCCCAAGTATTTAACTGGAAGTTCTCCTTCTGGTACTCCTATTCTCATGAGCAATCTCTGCTTACCCTTGCAAAACTTATTAAAGTAACATTTTATTTTCCCTTCATTCAGTTTCAACCCTCCATACAATTCTAAATGATAAAAAATACCTTTAAGGGTATCAATTGCATGTGATTTGCTTTCACGACTACAATAAGATCATCTGCATATATAAGGCGAGTTACTTTTGGTGTTATTTTGTGCACAGAGATTATCTTATTTTGATGACATGCTATTTCCATTTGTAGAGAAAACCACTCCATTGCAATTGCAAATAGACAAAGGGATAGGGGATCCCCCTGTCTTAATCCTCTATTACTAAAAATGTAGCCTTTAGGAACTCCATTGATAAGAATAGAGAAGGTTGGAGTGGATATACAAAAACTTATCAGTTTTACAAGATTATCCGGGACCCCCATAGCTTTAAGCATATGTACAACAAAATGTCTATTCATTTTATCATATGCTTTGTGTAAGTCTACTTTGAGGCACATTTTATCTGCTCCTGGTTTATTGAAGTCTCTGATAAGTTCATGTGCCAATAGAGAATTTTCTGAGATTAATCTACCCTTTATAAATGCATTTTGATTTTGGGCAATTAAATCTGGGAGAACTTTATTCAGTCTTGAGCATATGATTTTACTAAGAATCTTATAAGAAACATTGCAGCAAGAGATACGCCTATAATCTTCCGTTCTATTTGGTTTTTTAACTTTAGGAATTAAAGATATAAATTTGTGGTTCATTTCTTGTAAAAACTCACCACTGTCAAAAGCTACCTGATAGGCTTTTAACATGGGATTTTTCAAGTGTACCCAGTGCATTTTGAAGATAGCTGCCCCCATACCATCAGGTCTAGGACTAGAATCGATGTGAATGGATTGAACTGCTCTCCGCAGTTCCCTTTCAGAAATCCTAGCTGTGAGCATGGAGCATCCCTCTTGAGAAATTTTCCTTCTACAATGGACAACAGATAATTCTTGTGTTGAGTTTCCATTATATAATTCAATGAAGTATGATAAAGCTTTGTCTTCTATTTCCTTTAGATTATTCACTACATTTCCTTCCTCTAAGCATTTTAAGAGATTATTATGATGAGTTCGTTGGGACATTTTGGTATAAAAGAATTTAGTACATTCATCACCCTTTGTTAACTAGTTTTCTTTTGCCTTTTATTTGATCTCCATTGCTTATTTGTGAAGTTCCTCTTTTAGTTTACCCTGCACCTGGTAGTATAGGCTATTTAGATTCTCATTCAAGGGATCCTTGTTAAGAGGCTCTTGTAAATCCCTTAGTTGACTCTATGTACTAATAATAATGTCTTTATTTTTGGGTCTCTTCCTTTTTCACTCCTTTAACCTATGCTTCATGGTCTTGAGCGTCATGATGAACTTGTACATAGTGTTACCCAGAGATAGTAAGATGTTATCCAAGTTGAAGGCCTCCTTATAACCTTCTAACTGGTTCCAATTATTAGCATATCTAAATGGCTTGCCTTTGCTACTATTACTTTCGTTATTGAAATAAGTAATGTGCAATGATCACTAGTTGAGCTAGGAAGAACAATAGTTTATAGAGCAGGGATTTTATTAATTAGATCTGAATTGCATAAAATTCTGTCAATTCTAGAAGATATATTTCTAACCTCACTATTTTTCCATGTAAAATGCAGGCCAGTATGTGATGATTCTAGTAATCCGCTTGCAAGTACACAGTCGTTGAACTTCGCTAATTGGGCCACCTTCAGTGTAACTCCTCCTTTTTTTTCTTTAGTTTTCAGAACTACATTGAAATCTACCATAACTAACCATGGCTTTTTAATTTGTCGAGAATGATCTATGATTTGTTGCCATAAATCTTTTCATTCTGAAGCTAGGTATTTAGCATAAACAAATGTAATATTAATTTCCAGGCCTCCTACATTTTTAAATAAAATAATCAATTGTTGTTCTTTTTTGTCAATAATGTTTCCAGACCAAACATTTTTATCCCATAACTTAAGAATTCTTCCTTTTATTTGCCGGGTAATATTGTGTTCCATGTTCCATTGGTTACCTACTTGATTTTGAAACAATTCCAAACTTTCTTCCGAGAATTTATATTTCAATAAAGCTACTATGGATGGCCTATGCAAGGCCATTAAGTTGTGGAGGTCTAATTGACGAATGTCATTATTTAGACCTCTCACATTCCAACACATAACTGTCATTTAAATTTATTGGATTTGCTCCTAGTGATTGGAGCATATCCAACAATTGCTTTCTTTAAAGCCTCAACATCTTCTTTCTTATTAAATATATGTTTGTAATTCTTATTGATTTCTGTGTATTTACTAAGATCTTCTATGTCATCTTCACTTTCTTCAGCCGACGACTCTACCTGTATGTTCATCTTTGGACTTCCTCCAGAGACTTCGACAACTTTTCCTCCTCAAGATATTGCTCCACAACTAGAGCTGCAGACTGACAATCTACCTCTAGATCCTTACCTGGAAGAATTGCTTGCTCTGATCTAGAGCCCTCTGAACTAACATCTTTATTAGGACTAATTGTAGCTTGTTGTATGTTATTTTTTGTGGTTGCTATATTTTTTGGGTTAATAGAAGGAGAATCATTTTGTATAGGGGTGTGACTTTTGTTTTTCTCCACCCATGTTTGTTCTGTTTTCTCCTTAATGTTATTACATTGTAAAGTAGAATGACCAAAACACTTGCATGAAGTATATCTAGGAGGCACAAACTCATATTCTATATCCAGTGTATATATAAGTCCCTTATTGTTTTTTGCTTTGACAGATGTTGGTAGAGCATTGTTTGCTTTTATTTCAACTAAAACTCTGGCGTAGCTAATTCTTTTAACCTTTCTTGTATTTTCATCCATATCCAAAGATCTCCCAATCATACTTGCCAATTTACTAATACATCTTGTATTTCAACGAGCCAGGTCAAGTTTATGCATTTTAATCCAAACTGGATAGGATGACAACATTTCTCTTTCAAAATTGAATCCAGCTTCCCATTTTTTCATTATGATTAACTTGCTGTCCATAAACCAGGGACCTCCTTTCAAAACTTTATCAAAGTTTTCTTCATTATCAAACTTTATGAGATAGAAGCCGTTGTCTCTAGGGAAGACATCCTATGCTCCTTTAGGATTCCATAGTCGTTTTATATATGCATTAAGATGGACAACATACGGCCTCTTGCCTTCTATATAGATGTATATAGAATTCTTCCATAGTTTTTGAGCTTCTGCATAATCTTCTTCATCTATAATCTGATAGATGTCTTCTCCGTCAATAATTGGGTCAATATAATTCACCTCACCTTTAATTTCCACCTGATTGCCAATCGCCTCAATCCATGATTTAGGGTTTGTCTTTTGGGGTTTCTGAAGGATCTCGGTGAATGATAATTTTCCTCCCTCTTTCGCTATGACCTTCCTTGGTTTCACCTCCACATAATCTTCATCGTTTACGCCAGGATTGAAAGTCATGGAAGATGCATGATTCGTAGGATTATTAGGGTTCGCAATCACCATTATATTGTTTATTTTAAAGTTATATATCTGCCTTTTCATTTTTATTAAATTCAAACCAAAGTTTTCATATTCACAAAGTCTATACATATATACATACATTATACATAGAATACATTTTTATTAGCTTTGAAATATAAATTTTACCAATTAAATATTATTAGCTTTTGAAAAGTTTAATTTTGCAAAATTAAATAATTATTAGTTTTGAAAAGATAAATTTTGTTAAATTAAATAATTAGATTATCAACTAACATTGTCAAATTCAAATTGTTATAAATGAAGATTATCAAACTATTTTTGCTTAAAATTCCGGTTCATCGCACTACAACAGCAAACCATCGAGACCATCTCACCGTAATACCTAAATCGTCATCAAATTGGAACCTGACAACCTCTCCGCAACCCCAATCACTTCACCCAAACCATACTCACCCAACGCGAACGCGAACTCGAACAATTATTAGGACAATTTGAGATTTTTTTTGATAATTTGGGATTTTTTTTGTGTTTCTCTGTTTGAAAAAGTGATTGATAATTTGCGAATGGCTAATTTTATTGGGACAAGTTAATAATTTGGCTTGGGTTTTGGTTTGCGGGCTTATGAGTTTAGTTTAAGTTTTTTTTAAACAAGTTCTTTCTTTCTACTTTTTTTTCAAAGAAAATGAGAATTTGTTTTCGTTTTCATTGGTGTTAGTCTTAAAAAAATTGCTTTCATTTGTGTTTTCATTATTATCTTAAAATAATGCGTATATATATATATATATATATATATATATATATATATCTTATTTGATCATTTATAGGTTATAAAAGCAGAAAAAAGTGCTTGCTAGCTAGAAGACTACTCTGCTTACTTGCCTTAATTTTTTTTTGCTTTGTTTGTGTAAAAAAGAATCGCTGCTTAAAAATAAATAAATCTGCACGTTCTAGTATTGTGTTCTTGACTCTTGTTTGTTTTCCATGCATTGTTGGTTGCTTGCATTTAAAAACCCAAAAACAAAATCAGATCTCATTCATAGTTGCATTGTTAATACAAGTTTATTTTCTGTTTTGGATTCACTTCATCATATTTTCTTTTCTAAGGGCAATACCCAACTTCACATAAGGTTGGAGATTTCATCACCCCTTCCTTGGCCCATAAATTATATATCATCTTAGAATTTAACTAATAATAATGGTTAGACATTGAAATTAAGGGAGTCACAAGTTCATTTAAGGCAAAATTATATCTTAACAAGTTGATTTCTTTTAACAATTCATTTCTTGGAGTCTAGGCTATGGTGGAGCAATAATTATTTATAAATATTACGGTGACTCGTAAATATTATAATGATTGTTTTTCTGAAGGCACTTAAACCTTCGGCTGCATTGCTATGGTGATTCGTGGTGCATCGATAACTCCTGTCTGTTACTTGGCTAAGAATTATTTGTTGAATAAAGTCAATGTGTGATTATACAATTTTGGATTAGGAGCTAAGGATAGAAAATTTATAGTTAAGTCCTTGCATTCATTTAGTTGCATTAGTTCATGCATATAAAAAACAAAAAAAATCCAAAAGTACAAAAAAATCACATTTTCCTTATCTTAGTTTCTAAACAAAAATCCAAAAAATCTTTTCAAAAACAAAAACTAAAAAACAAAAACATTTTAAAAAAGAAAAAAATTTTAAACTCCAAAAAATATAAATTCCTTTTGAAAATAATTTCTTTTTGAAAAATATTTTCCTTTTTTAAAAAAAGAATGAATTTTTCACTTCATTTTCTAAACCTTGTTTCATTATCTTAGCCTTAATTTTCACGTCTTTCTTCCCTTGATCTTTTTGCATGTGCATGAGTATCTGGACTCGTGACACGACAAATTGTTTAACTCGAACGAACAAACCTTCAACTATGGCTAATGAAAACCCTCCCCGAACTCTTACGGATAGAATCTTTCCGGACAGAGTTTCTATTCCTTTTTTATCATCTTACCCGCCCAAATAGGCAATCACTTCGAAATTTATTCAAATCATATTTTCACGCTCCCAAAATTTGGTAATTTTGAACATAATGACCCGTACATCTTCTTAACAAAATTAGAACAAGTCTGTGCAACCGTTAAACTCCAACAATTATGTGATGATGGAATCAAACTTAGGTTAATTCCATTTTCCCTTACCTATTATGCAGAAAAATGGTTGTATAGTTTGCCTTTGAATTCAATCAATACCTAGAACGAATTCATTTAAGTTTTCTTAAAAAAAGTTCTACCCTTAGGAAATAAAGACCAAAATACAAATGAAATTGTTAACTTTCATCAACTCAGGAGTGAGCCTTTCGGAAAATACTTTAAAAGATTTAAAGAGCTTTTGATAGAATGTCAGCACCATAATTTTGAAAAATGGACTATTTGCCTAATCTTATATGATGGTCTTGAAAATAGTTCACGAATCATGATTAAATCGATGTGCCAAGGCAATTTTCTCACCCAATATCACAATGATGCTCGGCAATTCCTTGATAACCTGGCCGAAAAATCATCCCAATGGGAACATTCCAATGACAAATCCATCCATTCACAATCGAATGCACACTCGATAAGGTCATCATTGGCTTTGGAAGCGAAAATCCATACGATCATCAATAAATTCGATAACATTTTCTCATCCAATTAAATGAATCGAGCTTCCCAACCATTGTATTATAAATGTAACGATCCAAATCACATCGCCGATTAGTGTCCTCATTCATTAGAACAACTCAATGCTTTTATAAAAGGTAAGAATGACACATTTTCTCCAACGTACAATCTCGGTTGGAGAAATCATCCTATCTTTGCATGGAAAAATAATAATGCTAACACGAATTTGGTTTGATCCAATTTTCAAGCATTTCTGAACAGTGCTTCGAATCCTCCTTTTCAACCCAACCACTTTCAACAAAATTTTGCGCCTCCATCTAAAAATCAACCCCAACAATCTTTTACTCCCCAAGACGATAAACGATTGACTTCACTTGAGAAAAGTCTTGAATTTGGCTAAAGCAACCGGCCAAAACCTCCAATCAAATAGAAATTTGCAAATTTTTTTAACCTCGTACATGCAATATAAGAGCCAATCAATCGCTAAACTCAAAATGCAAATAAGTCAATTAGCCACTTCTGTGAGTGAACGAGGCATGTTCCCAAATTAGCCAGTTTCAAACGCTAGAAATTAAAACATTAACTTGAATCATGCTCATGTCGTTCAAGATAGTAATTTGAACCAAATGAATGTTATCATGACTTTGTGTTCTGGTAAATGAATCGATAACCAAGTTGTCGATCCAAACGATTAACCGAAAGCTCCTCTTGAGACTTCGAAAATGACAAGCGATTTTGAACAAAACATCGCGTCAAATATCGAATCAAATTCCAATCAAAATTCTTCTTCTACCGAAGTAGATCGACCTACTGAGTATCAAATTCCATTTCCATATCGACTTTGATCTAACAAACATTTTGATTAAATGGAAAAGTGTTGGAAATTTTCAAACAAGTCAATGTGAACATCCCTCTCCTTGATATCGTTCAACAAGTCCTAGCTTAAGCTAAGTTCCTAAAGGACTTGTATACTCAAAAATGACACACTCATGTACTTAAGAAAGTTTTCTTAGCTATCGGTCTTAACGAAATCTTGTCTCAATCAATTCGTAAAATACAAAGACCTTGGATGTTTGATGATCTCGTCCACAATAGGAGATAAAACGATTACTCAATGCTTATTAGACTTGGATGCGAGTGTCAATTTGATTCCTTATTTAGTTTACCAGTAACTTGGCTTGGGTGAACCGAAACCGACGAAGGTAACTCTTTAATTTGTCGATCGTTCAATAAAGAAAACCCTAGCAGAAATCGAGGATGTACTCATAAAAATCGGTCAATTCATATTCCCTGTCGATTTCATCATCCTAGAGACACAATCTGTGAATAATTCGATGAGTCAAATTCCACTTATTCTAGGATGACCTTTCTTAGCCACTTCGAATGCCCTAATCAATTGCCGAAACGGTTCGACGAAAATTTCTTTTGGTAACATGACTTTGGATCGTAACATATTTAATCTCAAAAATAAATCAAACGAACCAGTTGACCAAACGTTGGAAGTTAGCTCCATTCAAGAAAATTTTGACAATGAAATAGTTGACCTTAACAGCAAACGCGAGACCGAATGTGAACAACTGTTTTAAGACGAACCTAACAAGATTGAAAACGCACTTCCGTTTGAACCCCTCATTGTTGGGTTAGAACTTCAATTAAATTCTTTGATTGAGCAACCTACTAGGTTGGAAATCAAACCTCTTCCTGATCACCTTACGTACGCATTCTTAGGTAACAATGAAATGTTTCCCATCATAATCTCTTCAAATCTTTCTCTTAATCACATTTCTTTCAATTCTGTCGAAAAAGAAAGAGGCAATTGGATGGTCAATTACAAATATTAAGGTAATTAGTCTTGCTTATATTCAACATCGTATCCACCTAGTTTGCGAAGTCAAGCCCATTCGTGATGCGCAACGAAGGCTTAACCCAAAAACGAAGGATGCAGTACGAGACAAAATTCTTAAGCTCCTCAATAATGGAATTATATATCCTATCTCTGATAGTTCATGGGTCATGTCGTGCCTAAAAATTCTGGACTTACCGTTATCATGAACGACGCTAACGAACTCATTCCAACTCGTACTCAAACGGATTGGCGTGTTTGCATTAATTATCGAAAATTAAATGCTGCAACACATAAAGATACTTCCCTCTTCCTTTCATTGACCAAATGCTCGGACGATTAGCCGGCCACCAATTCTATTGCTTTCTTGATAGTTATTCCGGTTATAATCAAATTTTGATTGCTCACGAAGATCAAGAGAAAACGATTTTCATGTGTACCTATTAGCATCTTTGCGTATCGACATTGCCATTTGGCGTTTGCAATGCTCCTGCTACTTTTCAATGATGCGTGGTTAACATCTTTTCTGACATTATCAAATGATTTCTGGAAGTGTTTATTGATGATTTTTACATCTTTGGAAACTCTTTTTCCTAGTGCTTACACCATCTTGAGATGGTTCTAAGTCGATGCAAAGAAAAACATGTAACATTAAATTGGAAAAAAATGCCATTTCATGGTCAAACATGGCATTGTCCTTCGACATGTCATTTCAAACAAAGGCATTGAGATAGATAAAATGAAAGTTGACATAATTGCGAATCTATCCATTTCCAAATTTGTCAAGGACATTCATTCATTTCTCGAGCATGCTGGCTTCTATCGACTTTTTATAAAGAATTTCAGTAAAACCGCTCGACCTCTAACTACTCTTCTTAGAAAAGACGTTCCATTTTCCGACTGTGTTTTTACTTTTGAGTGTCTCAAAAATGAAATCGTTCCCGATCCCATCATTTGCTCACCCAACTAGGATCTTTCTTTTGAAATAATGTGTGACGCCTCTAACATCGCAATTAGTGCCGACTTAGGACAACGCATCAAAAAAATTCTTCATGTCATCTAGTACGTTAGAATGAATTTAAACGACGCTCAACTCAATTACACGACCACTAAAAAAGAGCTTCTAGCGGTATCCTTTGGGCTCGAAAAATTCTGACCTTATTTGATTGGCTAACACATTACTATTTACAATGACCACTCCACTCTTAGGTACATTTTCTCAAAAAAGGATGCTAAGTCTCTTTTGATCCGTTGGATCTTTTTACTCTAAGAATTTGACCATATGATAAAAGATAAAAAATGGTACGATAAGGTCATTGCTGATCACTTGCCGCGCCTTCCAAACACACCATCTTCTTTATTCATCAGCGAGAACTTTCTTGATGAACAACTCCTTTCAGTTTCCATCGATCCATGGTATGCCAATATGGTGAACTATTTACTCACTAAGGAAACTCCTTCATTTTGGATGTAACAAGATAAATACAAATTTCATTCCCAAGTGAAAATTTTCTATTGGGACGATCCATATTTGTTTTAAGTATTTTTCCAACCAAATCATTTGACGTTGCATCCCGTATTGCGAAATAAAGAGTGTTATTTTGTTTTGTCATGAACAAACTTATGGTGGTCACTTTGATCCTAAGAAAACAACAGAAAAAGTGCTTCAATGTGGTTTTTACTGGTCTATACTTTTCAAAGATGCATTTGAGTTATGTAAAACTTGGGATCGCTGCCAAGTGTTAGAAAAAAATCTTTCGACGAAACATGATGCCTTTGAAACCCATTCTTACAATCAAAATCTTTAACATTTGGGGTATTGACTTAATCGGACCATTTCCCAACTCTTTCAAAAATCTGTACTTTCTTCTTGTTGTTGATTACGTCTCTAAATGGGATGAAGCCATTTCATGTAAAACAAATGGCCACAAAGTTGTTTTGAAATTCATAAAAGAAAACATCTTTTCGACGTTTGGAACACCATGCACAATAATAAGCGATAATGATACCCACTTCTTTAATCGATCGTTTGAAACTCTAATGAAGAAATACTTGATAACCCACAAGTTAACCACTCCTTACCATCCTCAAACTTATGGTCAAATTGAAGCTTCAAATCGCCATATCAAGCAAATTTTGGAGAAAACTGTAAATAAAAAAAAGATTGGTAACAAAAATTGACAGATGCGCTTTGGGCTTATAGAACTGCGTATAAAACTAATCTAGGGATGTCTCCTTTTAGGTTAGTATATGATAAAGTGTGTCATTTACCTGTCGAACTTGAACATAAAGCATTATGGGCAATTAAGAACATAAATTTTAATCTTAAAAAAGCGTGCGAAAACAAAAAATTGCAACTTAATGAATTAGAGGAGATTAGGTACGATGCATACGAAAATGAGAAAATTTACAAAGAAAGAACACAAGGTTTTCATGACAAATAAATGCTAAGAAAAACTTTTTCATCAAATCAAAGAGTTCTTTTATATGATTCTCAACTTCATTTGTTCCCCGAGAAATTAAAATTAAGATAAATAGGACCATACGTGGTACGGTTTTTCCACACGGTGCCATAGAAATAGAAAACCCTAGAGATAGATCGGTGCTCATCATTTAAAACCGTACTTGGAGTTGGCGAGTAATCGAGAGGAGGAGCTCATGATTCTTCATGAGCCACACTATGTCCAATAAGAAATTTAAGCCCTCTCTTGTAAATATATACATATTTTTCTCCATTATACTCATTATATCATGCATTGACTGTGGGGACACAGTCAAAATCAAGTATGGGAGGAGCCTCATGTTTTTTTTTGATTTGTCATGGTTGTTTTTTTGCATTTTCTTTCCAAAAAATGAAAAAAGGAGATAAAAAAACCCAAAAACAAATTTGATTTTTTTGGCATATTGATTTAGGTTTTTAAGAAACACGATAGAATAAGTATACATTTTTGGTTATTAAATTGAAATTTTTGAAAATTTACTTGTCTCAACAAAAATAAAAGGAAAAACTTGATTACAAGTAACTATAGTGTAACTAGTATATAGAAAGGTTCATAGGCGATAATTATGAAGTATATCCTAATTGTAATCTTTGTTTAAAAGTGTGGTTGACCTAAAGTAAAGGCAATAACATTTTTGATCTTCTAAGTTAAGTGGTGTTAAGATGATTTTGCATAACTCTCTCTTTAAAAAAAATCATAATAATAAGAAACACCTAGAGTCACGTGTTTACATGTATGTGTGTACACTCGCCATGCTCTGTACCCTCCACACGTAAGCCTGATAGGCAGTGCATGATCGATATATCTACCATTAGTATATCTGAGTTAGGTGTATGTAAATAAAATTAAAATAATAATAATAATAAACACCTAGAGTCATGTGTTCCTACGCAAGTGTGTACACTCGCCACACTTTGTACTCTTCTCTTCTAAGGCCGAAAGGCAGTGCATGATCGGTATATCTAGCTTCAGTATATCTGAGTTGGTGCTTAAACAATAATAATGTTAATATTTTTCAAAATAGAGAGAACCGACAGTTGAAACTCAAGCACTATCTTCACTTAATTGATTTGACTTGTTATTCAAAAGAAATAAAATGCCACTTTGCAAAACTTTGATATTCAACTAAAGGATTAATTTCATAGTTGCACTATGTTATCAATCGAAACAACTAGCCAAACTAGAATCCAATTGCGATGATAACTTAATTTTTGTTGGAATTTTTAATGTGTAAAAAGACTAATTTTTTTATAATAACCAAAAATTATATCTAACTTACTTGTGTCAATTTAAAAGTAAATTCTTTATTTGTAAATATTTGCAAAAGCTTGCGTCATGTAGTCGCATTAGAATATGCATATCGCATTTGGATTTTGTGGATAGTATCCCCCGAAAACCCTCACGAGACAACACTCATCCTACTAGGGACACTTAGAGGTTTGAAAGCTTGTTGCGTGTGCTTAATGTAATCGTGTCTCCTACGAAAACGGATTTATCCTTGTTTTAGTTTATTCGAGAACGAATAAAAAGATAAGTGTGAGGGTATTTAATGTGCACATTAAAATGCATATTTTTACTCTCATATTTAATCTTTTTCTATTAAAGTAAATAAGCATATTAGGGTATTTTACACGTTTAAATAAAAATCAAAATTGTTTTGAAATCATCATTCATTTATCTTCATTTGGTGAAAAATGGTAATTTTGTATATGAATTAATTTTGAGAAAATTCATTTGCACATTTTTATTTATAAGAAATTGAGCGTAAATTGGGCAGAGCTTCATGGATATATGCATGCACAAATATTTAAAGCTAAAGAACGAAGGAAAGAAAAGTATTAATGCAAATGAAGAAGCCCATATGCTCACTAACTGATGGACAATAATTCAAAGCATATACACATGTTAGCCGAGATTTAAACGCAAAAGCACATGTTAGTGGAGATAATTAATTCCCTAATAATTATTTGAAGGCTACACAAACTGAAGGGCATTTTTGGTGGCCCCCTAAAAAAGGATTAGAGTTTTAGGCGTGTATAAATACCATTTATGTTTCTTGTAATGGAGGCTCTTAATCTCTTATTTGAATGCAAATTGTAGTCACAAAATCAATGATAAATAAAATGGCTTCTTAAGCCTCCTCTTATTCTTCTTTTATTGTCTTCATGAGAGTTGATAAGTGGGTTAGAGGACATGTTAGAGTTTAATGGTTTAAGTGTATTAGTTAATAGCACAATTAGGTCATAATTATAACAAACACGTCTACTAATTCCACAAATGACTAAAAATAGAGATTATAAATTTTTTGTGTGTTGATTTGTTTGAACATGAGAGTGAATTTTCCTCTAAATTATCTTTTAATCTCATAGTCTTATTCACTTTTTTCTAGTTTGTTTTCCACAATTTTCTTAGTTTAAAGCAATTTCAAAACCTTGGGCTAATTTGATTGAGTAATTTTAGAATTTTTCGCTTTCTCCATGGATCAACCCATACTCGCATACATACTACAATTGTACATCGTGCAGTTGTGGTTTTATTACGATATATCCAACGGTATTCTAATCGATAGAATTGACTGTCACGAGCAATGATATCACCATAATTTTAAAAGATCATTTATGGAAATCGGTCTCGTTCTTTTTATATTTTTTTTTAATAAAATCCTTTTATAAAACTTTTATTTTGTAAAACTCTTTACTATTTATAAAACACTTTTATATTTACAAACTCCTTTATAAAATATCATTTCTATTTATAAAACCTTTTTTTATAAATCTCTAAATATATTACAACTCCTTTATATAAATTCTTTATACATCCATAACTCGTTTTCATAAACATTATATACATAACACAAATCTTCATTTTGAGGATAGTACCAAATATTTTTTTCCATAAAACTATCATGTAACGACCCACCTTTCATTCCACAGAAAGATGCATCATTATTAAGAAAGAAAGGGATAGAAAAGAGAAAAGATGAGAAGGAAAGAACTAAACAAAATCAGAATCTCACAGCGGAACGAATAAAATATATTAATCACATATATATTAATCACATAGATATTACATAGTATCACCATTTCATTTAGTGATTATTCTTAATTAATTAAATTAATTTATTAATTATCTTAAATGAAATGGTGATACTTTATAATATCTATGTGATTAATATATTTTATTCATTCTGTAGTGAGATTTTGATTTTGTTTAGTTCTTTCTTTCTCATCTTTTCTCATTTCTATCCCTTTCTTTCTTAATAATGATGTTTCTTTCTATGGAATGAAAGGCGGGTCGTTACATTGTGGTGTCAGAGCAGCACATATCATAAATCAGAGATATTAAATTATTCATAGGCATTCAATATCATTCAACCATCCATAAGCAAGATTAATTAGTCACATTATTTCTAATTAATTTAATTAACCACCAAATGAATTAAATTAATTACTTTAATTATTTTTTTAAATCATGCTTACTTAACATTAATTAATTACAACCCAATTAATTAATCATCCTTTAATTATCCATCTTAATTAATCATCTTTGATTAATTATTATTAACCATTCACATTAATTAACCTTTAACTATTCTCATCAATTACATCAATTAATTAATGATCGTCTAATTACTTCATTAATTAATTATTCTTTTGATTAATTATTTGCCTTTTAATTAATTACATTTAACAAGTAATCTTTAATTAAAAGGCGGGTCATTACAGATCATTCCATATATTACTATAAATATACAGATGTGATTTATTATTCCAGTTTGTTATAATCATATCATTTCCTCTTTTATAAAATATCACTTATGAATCCATCCCTGCGACGACCCGACTTTCTTACCACAGAAAATCGCATCATTTTTAAGAAAGAAAGGGATAGAAAAGAGAAAAGACAGAGAAGAAGAAAGAAACAACATCAGAATCTAAACAGCGGAACGAATAAATTATATTAATCACATAATACATTACATAGTATCATATACATTAGAGATACACAGCTAAAACAACACATACTAGACAGTTATAAACACATGTCTAGTTATACAACTCAATACAACACAAAGACAAACGACTCAAAGAACACACAGCGTAATACTTCATATCTATACGCAGAAGCCTCCTGCTCCATTTGATCCTCCAGAATTCGTCAAGCCAACCTAAAATCCCCTGGCTACTTGTAAAAATTTGAGTACCCAAGAGTTTAAGAAAAACAGAATAAACTCCGGGTCAGACATGGGTCTGGTGTAACAACCCGCATATTTATCGATTTTTATATTTAAATATTTTATTTAAATATTTTATCGTTAATCGGATTTTGGTCCGAAGCTACATTTTGCAAACGGTCAAATTAGGACTCGAGACCACTTCCATTGAGTTCGAAACGTCGTTTGCAATCTTCTAAGTATAAACATTGATATGTTTGGGGTTAGTGGAATTTCACCACTTTTTCACTCGAGCCTTTGGTTTGGACTTTTAGCCCATTAGGCCCAAGTTCCACCCCCCTTCTTCTTCATTGCTTCATTTCATTTCCAAACACTAAAGCTTCAACAAAAATGGTGAATGGAATGAGAAATTAAAACTCCAAAGTCTTTGTTTTATTGCAACTCCAACATTCAACTCCAAATTCAAGAAGAAGACATCGGATTCAAGCTTGTGGTTGCTTCTCCATTTGCCTTCAAGCTTTGTTCTTCATTTTCATTGGGTTTTGGAGCAAAGGTGAGATTTTTATCTCACAATTCTAGTCTATAACTATATTGGACTGTTGGGAATGATTCCCCATCACTTTAGCATGTATATTTGCATTTGGTTTGGATTGGATTGGCGAAAAACTCCAATTTTTAGTTGTTTGGTGAACTTCCTGAGCTTAGGTCGCTCTGCCCAGGTATAGGTCGCTCGGAATCATTAGCTCGCGCGTGTGGAAAAGTCAAGGCCTGCATATTTCGTTCGCCTCGGATTTAGGTCGCCTCGGATTTAGGTCGTAGGTCGTTGGACTTTAGGTCGTTCGCGTATAGGTCGTTCGGCCTTGCCTGCCATTAGGTCGTGGGACCTTAGGTCGTAGGTTGTTAGGCTTAGGTCGTTAAGTCGTTCCCTCTGTTGGAAACGTCTCCTCGGTCTTAGGTCGTTAGACCTTAGGTCGCACCCCCCCTAGGTCGTTAGACCCTGAGTTGTTCCGCCTTCATTTAGCTCGCGCACTTCTTTAGATCGCATACTCCTTTAAGTCGCATGACTCCCATCCCTTTAGGTCGTTGGACCTTGTTTTCCTTAGGTCGTTGGACCCTATTTCCTTTAGGTCGTATGACCCACTAGGTCGCTTGGCCCCTTAGGTCGCGACATCTTTAGGTCGTGTTACCTATATACCCCTAGGTCGAAAGACCTTAGGTCGTGCACCTTTAGGTCGCGAACCCTATTAGGTCGCAAACACCTTTAGGTCGCGAACCACTTTAGGTCGCATGACCTCGTCTCCGTTAGGTCGTGAACCTTGTTAGGTCGCGAACACCTTTAGGTCGCGAACCACTTTAGGTCGCATGACCTTGTCTCCGTTAGGTCGCGAACCCATTTTAGGTCGCATGACCTTTACCCTTTAGGTCGCTGGACCACTAGGTCGTTTGACCCCTTAGACCCCTAGGTCGCAACCATTAGGTCGCTCGACCCTATCCCTCTTAGGTCGTTAGACCTCATTTTGTCTTCACTAAGTCGTACCGTTTTGGACGGGGCGCTGCCCCGCACCCCCACCTTGGGGGGTTGCCACCCCCCCTGGACCCCCCCTCCGTAGGGGATCTTATCTGAAAAATATTCAACAGAACTTGCTGAGCTGATTTCCTTGGATTTTTATCACATCTTCGAATGTGACCTTTGTGATTGATTGTTTCTACAATCGCTTCTGTGATTTGTCACTTTATAATATAAAGGTTTCAATACTAGTAGTAAATATCAAAACTCTTTCAACAAAATGATTTCAACTCTATTTTTAATAACAAAGCTCTTGTCTTAAACCGTTTTCCAATCTATTAGTATATACAAGCCTTTACCTCACTCGGATGAGAAATCTAATTAAACGACTTAGTAAAACAAGTGGTATGAAACGCTTGCGTTCACTTCGTCGGTTAATTCTTGGACTTGTTCGATTGAACCTCTTGTGACAATTTTATTAGTGAAGATTTACAGTTTGTTCGTAAATATTTAAGTTAAGCAAGTGGTTATGGGACATGAAGCTAAACTTCTATATTTACTAGCTTAGTGTAATTGACACTTCTCGTTGATCTTGATGATGCTTTATGAATTAGACTAGCAATTGCGCGATGTCTCTTTCATTGCAAGGTTAGGCTAGACACCACTTGTGTGATTCCACTCACACATACCTTTTTGCTTTTTGGTTAGCCTTGACCTCATTCGGGTGACTCAGACTCATCCATATGGGGTAGCTCCCCATGGTCTTCGGACCGTCATGTGATAGGCCTCTTTCCCTTTTTATGATTTCTGGATTTCTTGTGTTGATTTCTGGAATTTATCTCTTTGACTTGTCATGAGTACAAGTTTAGGGTATGATGCCCTCTTTGGATCTTTGAGAAGGTTCTTGTGATATTGATTTATCTCTTATCGGTTGATCTCCTGTTGATCATTATTTGCATACTTATAGTAGTATGTCAGTATGGATATTTTATGTTTATGCCATATCTTTTATTTTATATCATGTCATCTGATATTTATAGCTAGACTGATCCGTTTATTATTTTCTTCTAAATAATACTCGGGTCAGACCGAGATGTAACAGGTGCTACTGCTTGACTCCTCCCCCAGTGATTCACTACTCTGACTTTTGGCTACTTGTTTAGATTAGCAGCTTTTGTTGTTTACACTTGAGATATAGACTCATAGTTGTATTCTTTTGTATAGCACACGTTGCTATTCTTTTGTATTATCGTGGATCTTTTTAGACCACTACTCTGATGTACACTTTTATGTGATATATATTCATATCTCTTTCCGCCTTTGTGATATGGATATCTGTGATGATTCGCATGTTATGCTTCCTTCTATATTTGTTTCCGAAGATTATTTTATAGCCACCGTGTGATAAGAAATTACATGGATGGTCGCTCCTCAACAGCCTTATTCTCCGCGCTAGTTGACAGCACTACACCGTAGTGTTCTTGGCTAGCGTGGGTATAGAGGTGGGGCGTCACATCTGGTGTGAGTAAACGGTTAAAGTTGCTTAACTTTTAAAAACCTTTTGAAAGAAAAGGTATCACGTAAGACTTCCCACACATAAACATGGAAAATTTTTTACCTTACGCTAACCAAAACATTTGATAGGAAATTCAGTGATATTATAATAGGTCTAGGGTTTTCAAATAAATATGAAATAGCCGAAATTGTTACATTATTAAATTCCAGCTACTAGCCACAAAAGTGGGTAATATAATCAAATCCGATGGCACTTATTGGATTTTGGATTTCATACAATGGCAGGGCTACTGGGGTACCGCCCTTCACAGTACGTGGCCTAGATCACCGTACCGAGGAGTACGCCCGCTCCCCTGCAACACAAAGCCGGAACCATTCCTTACAGAACAGTTCCGAATAAGACAACCCCGGCGGATGTAGCTATTCAACCGCCCACACAGCCGAAATAAAAAGGACCTCTAGACAGGGGTAAATCTTAATCTCAAGTGGGGGCTACCCACGAAGCCTTGCTGCACCTCCCCTGTTTTAGCCATTCCCGGTTGATGAGGCTTGAGGCTACAATTACCTTTAGTGAACACATCACTTAGAATGCTCATCGTCTACCTGATGATGTTCTGAAAGCATTCAATCCATATAAGTTCGTTCCGGGTTCGAACGAAACCGAAGGCATTATCTCGTTACACTCATTTTGGAATCACCCTCAGAGTTGACGACAATAACCCTTGCACTCTGAATCTTCATCTTCACTTGAGATTCACGACCTATCGTTAATTTGGATCGATGTGGTTTTCGTATATCCAAATATGGAAACCCGATCCCGGTCTCATCGAAATCCAAAACGTATCTTTTAGGTCCAAGTTGTTTAAAAGTTAAACAATTCAATTCAACTATCTATATACACACAGAATAGATAATTCACAAGTTACAATTGATAATCACATTATCAAATAAACAGATGATCCATAACAAAATAGGTAATCCACATCATTATCACAATAGATAATCTATATTACCATCACAATGCAATCAAGCATTCATACCACACAACATTACTTATCTCATTTCTGAGATTACATCCATTCAAGGCAATCAATGTCACCCATTCATACATAAGCAATGATTTACTTAATCACAACATAATTAATTTAAAATGAATTAAATTAACTATCTCTATTTCTAATTAATTTAAAGTGAATTAAATTAATTACTTCATCTCTTAATTAATTAAAAATTAATTAAATTAATTACCTTCATCATAATAAATCTTGCTTAAATAAACATTAATTAAACCAATTAATTAATCATCATCTTAATAAATCAACCTTGATTAATTTACTCTTAATCAAGTAATTATTCCTTAATTATTCTCATTAATCCTATCAATTAATGAATCTTAATTAATTACTTCCATTAATTAATTAACTATAATTAATTACATTATTTCTTAATTAATTACATTAATTAATCATGCTTAAATTAATTGTTTTCAATTAATCAACTTTAATAAATAAATACAGTAATTAATTATTCTTAATTACTTCTTAACTGCCTTTAATTACTTTTATAATTTCTTTGATTTATTATACCAAGTAATAAACCCTTAATTACTTTACCAAGTAATTATCAATTTAAAATCACTTCCAAATAAGTAATTTTACTTATCACAATTACCCCTGTAATTTATCAGTTACTTATATTAAGTAATTAGTCTTATCAAATTTATTAAGTAAACATACTTAATCCTTTATCAAGTGACTATATTTAATTAATTAACAAATTAATTATCTTACTTGATTACACTCATCTCATAAATCAAAATCGAGTAATTCATTCCTTAATTACTTTTTAACCAAATTAATCTTCAATTAACAGATTAATTATCATCAACTATTAATTAATAAATCTCAATTACTAATCAACTCTTTAATACGAAGTAATCAATCACTAATTACTTTTATAATTAATTAATTAACCTTAATTAACCGATTAATCTTCTCTTAATCATTAATTAATAAAACTTAATTATTAATTAATAACCTTAATTACAAATTAATTAATCCATAATTATAATTAATCAATCCTTAATTACAATTAATTAACTTTAAATAATAGTTAATTAATTCTTAATGAACTTGCATTATAGATTAATAATTCTTTTAATTACTAATCAAGAAAACCTAATTATTACTTAATAAAAGCTTTATTAAGTATTAATTAATTACTATTTTAATTAACCCCTAATTACTTAATAATTAAGTAATTATAATTTAATTAATCATTAGTCATTAATCAAATCATCAAAATTATTAGTTAATTAATTTAATAATTATCCTTAATTAATTACCTAATTAATCCTTTAAATTAATTAATTAAATTAATTAAACTTAAAATTTCTTAATCAACTTAATTAATTACAAATCATTACCACCTAATTATTTTCAAGATAAAACATTATCTCTAAATAACCTTGAAATAACTTTACTTAACTTAATTCATTAATTAGTTTAAGATATAAAGTAATCATTAATTACCTATCTTTAATTATTGATTAAGAATTCCTTAGTTATTCAATTATTTTAAAGCTTAATTGTTAATTAATAAATCATTGTTCATTAATAAAACATTTCCTTATAAATTCCTTTTTATATTTTAAAATAAATTTTGAAAATAACATTAAAAACATTTTGTACCCTTCATACAAATTCATCATATAATCAATTCAATTTAAAGAAATGAGTTCTCAAGAATTTAATTTAACTTAATTATTTAAAGTTTAAAACTTATATATTTTAAATAAAAATTTGGTTGAACATTAATTTGGGTTAACCCATATGTACATGAATCCAAGTACCAAGTACATCTTCTTTTTCTTTTAAAAAAAACAAATTTGACTTTAAAATTTTAAAAACTATTTCAGTTAAACTTTAAAACTGTTAAACACAACAGTTTAATACCTGCATACAAAAGACTTAGAACAACGCGTTTTTTACCCGAGTCATCCACCATATTTCCCGAGTCCCACTTCGAGAAAAACAAGCAAACTCAAAACAAAACCCACAGACACACTCAACCCTCTTGTGCACCTGCACCAGTGCCGGAACCACCTCCGGTCATCGTCGAACCCACCGACACATCACTCTTCCATCCTACAAGCATCCACGATCAACCAAACATCAACACGTACCTCGATTCAAAAACGAGTACCCCTGGACGAACTGAACCCCAAAGCATCATCAGAAAATCCTCGAATCCCACGCCTCCGATCAACTATAACCGCCACAACTCCAACCATAGGTTGCCGACCCACCACGCATTCTTCACCCAAAATTTCATACAGCTCGATGCAAAGACGAAGTTGTAGTAGTTCAATTTACAGCAAGAACCAAAACTAGGTTTAGAATAAATCAAAATCAAGCACATTCAAACTTCACAGTGATTTACAAATCCTACAGCAATTTTTACCCTACTCTCCAATCCAATCTCTAACTTCATGATGAATCCCGAGCACCTCAGTTTCATAAATCAACAGATATTGGTAGAAACCCAATTTCCAGATAAACCCCAATTCCTCTCTCAATACAATTTTTAAAATGGTGATTCTTGTCTTAAAAATCCTAACATTCTAAGATGATCTGAGATATATGCTTAAATCAATATAACTTAACATTTGATTTTTGCAAGTTAACATATTACTATTGTTTTTCCCAGATACGAACATATCCTTAATTCATAAATACATGTTTATATATTCAGTACCTAGTTTATACTAATACTTAGCTAATTTGCTTTTAATCTAAGTGTTAAAAATGAATAAATAAACAGATATGAAATTTTATACGTTTGTAAACACTTAAAACCTGTAAACAGGAAAATAATAGGCATGCACATGTTTAAAGCATAATAAAATCTATTGCATATTTATTTTCACAGAGGCAACTTATATAAACATTATCACTAACTTATTTGCAATAGATAAGTACTACTTTAATTTTTGAAAAATGTTTACTCACCTTCATAAAAGAAATGCAGTGCAGAGGTTTTGAAATTGAATTGGAAGTTTGCTAAAACATTGAACTTGAAGCTTTTAAAAACAGAAATGCCCTCAACCTTTTAAATTGCTTCAGATGGCCTTGACCCAGATTCACTTGCATGCATATGGAAACTGGAAATGCTTTTGAATTGGCTGGAGTTCTTACATGCATTTGAAGATGAGGCAGACATGGGATTGAAAACTTGCACCAAACTTTGAAAACATGATGCGGATTTTGTTTTGAAAACAACTGCAGGCATGCAGTTTTGATTTGCACAATATTTCAGGTTTTTGATTTGAGCAATGATTTTTCAGATTTTTATTTGAGGCAAAACTGAAAAGAATGTTTACAGTTTTCTGTAAACAGAGGTTGATGATTAAATTTGAGGAATTGATGCAGGTTTGGGAAAATGTTTTACAGGAAAACAAAATTTGCAGATTTGTTTTGAGGATTGTTTCAGGTTTTATTTTGAGCATTTGTTTGAGGAGGATTTTCAGATTTAAGTTTGAGGATTGTTTTGAAGATTTCAGAATTTGGTTTGAGATTTCAAAATGTTTGCATGGATATTCAAGTTTCTCTTAGGAATGAACAAAAAGTTTTTAAAGAAAAAGAAAGTGAGAAGAGATGGTGTTTAAATAGAAATTTTCAGATTTATTAAATTAAAAGAAAATCAAAAACTATGGACACTTGTCTTAATCTTAATTTAAATGTTTAACACTTGTTGTTTAAATGATTCCTAACTTAACACTTGTCAAATTGAGTTTATTTTTAATTCTAAAAGAAATTTAAAACCTTTTTAAATAAATTTTCTAATTAACTAATATGTTTTCTAAATTTTAAAAATGCTTTTCTAATTAAATTTCTAATAAACAAATACATTTATACATTTATAAATGTTTTCTAAATTTATACAAATATAATCTTTGAAAAGAAAATAAGATAAAATCAATAATTTAAATAAAATTATATACAAATTGCAATGCTATTTCAAAAGCCTTGCATTTATTCTTATTAAATAAATTCAAATCCAAATTTCTAAGATAAATTTCTATAAAAAGAATAATACAAAACAAATCTTATTTTTAATTAAAAACATTATCTATGTATTTTAAAATCAAACTATATTATTCTATTTTAATATGTATGTATATTCCTTGAATTCAAATTTATATTCAATTCAAAGTCAAATTTAAAAAATCCAAATCTAAAATCAATTTAAATAAATATAAATATCTATTTTAAATAAGCTCATTTTTATCTACAAATAATTTATTCTATTTTAAAAATCAATTTAAAATACACAAATATAAATGTATTTAAACAAACTTATCAATTATGAAAACAATAAGTCTAATTAGAATTTATTTACACAAACAAAATTATTATTATTATTTTAAAACCAATTTATAACCATAATTAAAACATTATATTATTATTACTTGGTTATTTATTTTTGAAAAGAACAATTTATCAATTTCAAATAATTAAATTAAGAGATTATCAACATTTTAAACTCCTGGAAATTTCGAGATATTACAATCCCTTTATCTATAAAATATCATTTATAATCAATTCCTTTATTTATAAAGTACCGTTTATAAATCTCTCTTTTATTTATAAAAACCACTTATAAATCTATCATTTTTATACAACATTTTATATAAAACGTTTCACAAATATTTATTCAAAAATATTTCTATCTCCTTTTAAAATAGAATCCATTTAATATAATAAATGAACTGCTTTATTTTCTTTTAAAATAAAACATTCATTATTATAATAACTTTTCTGTTAAAATTAATACTTTCCAAAATACTTTTATAACATTTACAAGGTCAGAGAAAAATAGGAAAGCTTGAAATACCGATGACACTAGGCGACAGCTTCTGACGGTCATTTGCGACGATTTCCGACGGCACTCAACGTTCCATCAGCGACCGTCGGAAACCATCTGAAAGAAGCCGTCAGCGGCCGTCAGAAACCGTCGGAAGTTCACATTATACAGGTCTCAGCCGATACCTTTCATCCTCATATGAACTGAACCCAAATTTTCATTCAAAATCCCCAAAACTCCATTTTCAAGCTCCCAAACCCAAATTTATGCGTTCGTATCTTACACGGCTCCTAGCTCGCTCTCTATTGCTTTCAATTTCAGGTTTAACCTCTAAATTTAGCAAAATCCTTACTTTTAACCTAAATCTAGATTTTCCTAATTTGATAAATTAAGGCTAATTGGTGATTGCAATTGTTTCTAATAGCCTTATGATGGTTTATAGTATCCCATGGAATACCCATTTCATTTGTTAACTTTGAATTGTGAAAAATAGGTATAATTCATAAATTTGTGTATATACGTGAACCATTATATATGTGTTATTTTTAGTATTGTCTTATGTAAATTGGGGTGTTTATGAGTGTGTATGTGTTAATCATTATACACACACACGCATACTAATAATTAAATAAGCAATTTTCTATCGGAAATGTCATAAAAAAATTATTTACATATCTATTATAATACACTGAATTAACCTTGTTTGATAAAGCACGCGGAATAATGAGGTAAATTAATAATTTTTGGAAAGACATAAAATTAGTAAATTTTCAACGATTTACAAACGATAATATATTATATAATAAATTTGAAGAAAAATTCTAAAACTTTCAATTTTTGTATAAACTACTTTTTTATTACGTCCCGTAGAGAGTTTTTGGCCCTATCCGACAAGTGTTGTACATGATCGTTATATATATATTCTTTTTGATAGAAAATGGACATTTATATTCATTTGGTACAATACTTGCTAGATTTGTCTCTGTATTGGAAAAATTATAAACACAGTAAAAAATTACATTTCATACATTATTTCGTTTTAAACGGTTTGCAAAATTTCATCGTCACTTTTCTTTTTTGTTTCCTATGTTTATGCATTTGTGTACAATATAGGAAACAAAGAGGATGTGCTGTCGAAATTTTGTTGAATCATCAAAATAATTTACGAAATGTACTTGTTTACTGTGTTTGTAATGGAATGTAGGATGACTGACCATCAAAACAGAAAACCATAAACCAACGTTTCAATATTGTATTCTTAAGTTGGGTTAAATTAACGCGTATAAGATTATGTATTAATACATTGAAAAATAAAATCTCAATTCGTAAAATGGCCAATATTTATTTTTGAACTTGTGACGTATTTTTTTATATACGAAAAATGATCGATTATTTTGTTGATCGGAGGAGATGGATGTATCAAAGAAGAGGACCGAGAGACTCAATAAAAGAAGTTTTTTATAATGGTATAAACATATTTGTTGAATTCATTTTAAGCAATAACAGAAACGATGTAGAAATTCGCTGTCTATGTAGTACGTGTAAGCATTTGAAGTATTTGTTACCAGATATTGTGAAAGTTCATTTGTGCAAAAACGGTTTCGTATCGGAGTATTATGTTTGGGATCATCATGGAGAAGTTGTAGCACATACTCCTGCAGATTCTGAATTAGATGTGGATGGTAACGAAATTGTTATGATGAATCGTACATAAAATATGGTTGAAGATGTAGCATAATCAATGTTCTCTGCAGTTGAAGTTGATGACGACGATATAAATGTTGAAGAAACAAATATTAAAGCAAAAAAATTTATGATTTGTTGGATGCTACTAAGAAACCTCTTTGGGATGGTTGTAAAAGTGACACTCAGTTATCATTAACCGTAGAATACATTGCGATGAATCAAAGTACAACATCACAGAAGCCGGATTTACAACTATTGTATAAGCTGCAAAATGACATATGCCACCCAATAATTTAATGTGTGAAAATCACTATGAAGTTGAAAAAATTATGTCGGTTTTGGCTTACCATATCAAAAAATGATACATATTTATAGAGCTGCATGTTGTTTTGGAAAGAGGACATCACTCTTAGGAAGTGTAGAATATGTAACAAGGAAAGGTACAAACCAAGAAAAAAGAAGGGAAAGGAAGTTCCATACAAACATATGCATTACTTGCCCATTACTCCTAGGCTTAAAAGATTATACGCATCTTCTGTAACTGCACCTCATATGAGATGACACAGTGTGAGAACAAAGGAAGAAAGTACGTTGGCACATCCAGTCGATGGAGAAGCATGGAAGCATTTTGACAAAACTTATCCCACTTTTGCATCGGAGAGTCATAATGTTAGATTTGGATTATGTACGGATGGTTTTTCACCATTTTCTCAATTTGGCGCTAAATATTTATCTTGGCCCATTATCATTACACCTTATAATTTACCTCCATGGACGTGTATGGAAATTCCATATATGTTTCTTACTGTTGTCGTTCCTGGCCCAGACGATCCAACCAAGGAATCGATGTTCATTTACAATCGTTGATTGAGGAGTTGAAAACAATGTGGAATAAAGGAGTAGAAACATACGACATTTCAAAGATTTTTTTTGTAAGTTTGCTTCTTTGTTATGGACTATAAGTGATTTTTCCTGCTTATGCAATGCTTTCAGGATGGAGTACATCTGGTCGTCTAGTTTTTCCTTATTGCATGGAAGAAACTTGGGTAATTTCTTTACCGAATGGTAAGGAAATTTTATGGTTTGACTTCCGTCGTTGTTTTCTCCATGTCAATCATCCGTTCGAAGGAGATAGAAAAAACTTTTTAGCTAATAGAGTAGAAACCAGGCGACCACCAACGATATGGTCAAGCGAAGATATATATGAACTTGTAAGAGACTATCCGAAGATACATGAAACTGGAGTACAAACTGAAATTGCAGGCCGTAAATCAACTATTCATAATTGGTGCAAACAAAGTATATTCTGCGAGTTGCCTTATTGGAAAGATCTTCTTCTTTTCATAATATTGATGTGGTGCATAATGAGAAAAATATATCTGATAATGTTTTTCACATAATTTTGAATATCAAGGAAAAGACTAAGGACAATTTGAAATCAACACGGGATATACAAGAATTATGAAAATGTCCTAAGCTTCATATGAAAACAAAAGACCATAAAAACCCAAACCGTATTATGAGTTAGATAATGATCAAGTTAAGCTTGCGTTAAAATGGGTGGAAAGATTAAAACTTTCTGATGGGAATTCATCAAATCTTCGTAGATATGTTGACTATAAAAATAGTAGATTGAGTGGAATGAAAATCCACGACTGTCACATAATGATGGAAAATTTATTACCCGTTGCATTCAAAGAACCATTGCCCTTTAAAGTTTGGAAGGTAATAACAAAACTTAGTCTGTTTTACAAAGAGCTTTGTTCGACTATGTTAAAAGTTCAATGTTTACGTAAGCATAAATGAGATATTCCTACATCGCTATGAAAATTGGAGAAAATATTTCCACTTGGTTTTTTAATGCAATGGCGCATTTACCTGTTTATCTCCCATCTAAAACATGACTTCGAGGTCCTGTGCAGTATGGATGAGATGTATTCATCCAAGAGGTATGAAATACGTTACCTATTAATTTAATTATATTCAAAAGTAAAAGTTAATGTAAATTAATTTTTCATAGATACTTAAATCATCCGAAGAAAAAAGTGAGGCAAAAATCACGAGTTGATGGTTCGATCTGTAAATCATACATCGAAGAAGAAACTTCGTTATTTTTCTCTCACTATTTCAGTGACCATGTGAACATATCATTTGAAAGTGTTCCATGTAATGATGAAGGAGATAAATAAGAGTCCTCTCAAATAATGTTATCTATTTTTAGACAACATGGTCGACCTTCTGGAAAATGTGTAGACGTATGGTTATACGATAGAGATCTTAATGTAGCACATACTTATATTCTTCTTAATTGTGCTAAGGTTGCACCATTTGTGAGGTAATATGAAATAATAATTCTTGATTTATTCATTTTAATAATGCATGCACATGTAAAACTTAATGAAATATTTTATTCATATATGCGGTATTTCTGAAAGAGAACATTATGATAACCTGAATTTTTTTGGCATCAGGTAGTTGGATAATTATCTGATTTTAATTATTGAAAACACTAATTTATAAGCTGAACAAATAATATTCTAATAATTAAATATCTCGAAATGGTAAATCTCATGGTAAATTAACAAATATATAAATAAATATGCAAACTCTATAATTTTAAACTGTATAAGTATGTGTGTGTATGTCTATATATATATATATATTGAAATTTGAAAGTATGGATTTGAATTCATTGTAATAATTTTTCAAATGCTAGTTGAAGTTAAATCGTATATTTCTAAAATACTAAAGATAATATTTATTAATTTAAATTATATATATTATAACATAAAAGCACATAAAACTAAATATAATAAAATGTAAATATAAATATATAAATATATATATATATACACAAAACTAAACGATAAATATAATATAAAATATTAAAACATATAAAAGACATAAAGACACGCAAATTTTATAGTGTAAGCTAATTTTATCACCAATTTAACATTTGTAAGAATAATAACATGCATAGTAACAAGTGTAAACCCATTTAAAATACAATTTGACATTTGTAAGATAATATAAAAGATTTAAACATTTGTAAACTTCAAATACAAGTGTCATGATTTAATTTATTTTCTTTCATTTTTTTTAAAAAATAGTAAAACATTTATATATAAACATCTCTACTTCTCCCACCTTCATTTCTTTCTTTATCATTCTTTTCAAAGGACAACAAATAAGAAAAAAAGAATCAACATCAAAATTAAAACCTGGAAGTTTGAAACCAGAGAAACCAAAACCTGAAAAGAAACAAAAGGGCAAAGATAAACTCAATCGAAAACACACTTTCCAAAATCTCAAACCTAGAAGCAAAGGCAATCATAAGGATTCAAATTCAAACTGAAGTAATCAAAGCATGCAAGTTTCAAATTTTATCAAGCTAACTATACAATTTAAAGGTCCCAGATCAAAATCAAAGGGCCCGTTCTCTGTTCTTAGAACAGGTGAGTAAACAAATTTATTTAAAAGGTTTTAGATCTATTTTAAAATATAGACGCATGCTGTAATTCCTTAAAGTGAAATATGATAAGTGATTGCATGATTGGTTAAATAGAAATGCATGTATATATGTATGTGGATGTTTGTATGCATGCCTGGAACAATGATATTTGCTCTGTTCTTAGTTCTACAATTTAAAATATGTTCAAAGTCAAATTTCTCACCCTCAAATCTTATTTAAGATTTGATATATAAACAAAGCTTGTTAGTAATAACAAGATAATGGAGTTAAAAATGTTTCCAGTAAGAACCTGATGGTCATTGCAATAAAAAGGAAGAAGAACAGTAGGATTCGAACTTTTTCAAAATTCAACCTCAACAAATTAGTGTTTCATGATTACAATCTATTTCATTATCAAAATCTAGGATTTTTAAAAATAAAATCATAAATTTTATGTTTTTAAATCGTGAGATATTGCTTGTTGATTGAAAATTGGGATTCGAGCAATTTCTGATGATCGGGAAATTTTGGGGTCGCATGTTCATGGATGAAGCAAGCTTGGAGGTAGCGATGTCGGAAAAAATGGTCATTGGATTTTTAGACTACGGTGGCAGCGAGGCATCGACAAAGTAGGGTTTTAGCTGGGTTTTAGTCGAGTGTGGAATTTTGGGTTGCCACGTCGTCGAGAGTGCATCGGAGGAGACCGTTCATGGGGGGAACGGAGCATGGGGTCGTGCTGAACCTATGGTCGGAGTGTTGTGACTTTAGGTGGTCGGAGTCGTCGGGTTGTGGCGGTTTGTGGGTGTCGGTTTTGTTCCAGTAGGTTCATTCGAACTCAAATTTGCTTTCGTGATCGATCGAGGAACCTGGGTGGTATGATGGCTAGGGATGGTCGCGAGTGACTAGTCGGCCGTGGTCTTGGAGGCCGAAACTTCGTCGTTGCCGTGCACCAATGTTTTGTTTTGGGACGAAGGGAATTTTCTCGAGTTAAAGCTTGAGGAAAGGGAAGGTTTGCTCGAGGTGTGATTCAGGTGAACGTGAGGATTAAATAATGAGTATAGGTTTAAGTTTTAAAACTAAATCGAAATTTAAATAAAAAAAGAAAGAAAGGCAAATTGCCTCGGGTATGGACTCGAGGGTTTATCGTGTTGAACCCGAAGTAAATTATAACAGTTTTAAAAATTTAAATATAAGCAAGTTTTAAAATTTGAAATGAATCAAGTTTAAATACTCTTTCTTCAATGAATTTCTTATATGTATATAATAAATGTTTTTATTAAATATTTTGGTTTAAGACGTTGAATGTTTTATTTCACTTAAATTAATTAAGATAAATTCTTAAGTTTTTTTTAAACTTAAACGGTTTAATTAAATAGTTAGTTAAAGATAAAATGTTTAGATTTATATGATAATGATAATTAAGAAATTAAACAAAGATAAATGGTTTATCTTAAGGCTAGTTAACACTTTGGATGATTAAGGATTAATCAAATTAATAAAGTAATTAAAGAGTAATTTATTTATTTATTTATTTAATGATAAAAGGGTATTTAATTAATTTAATTAATTATGAATTAATTAATTAGAGATTAATTAGTTTGTAATTAAGGATTAATTAATTTAGTAATTAGAGATTAATTAATTAATTAAGGATTAAATGAAAATTACTTAGTCTCTTTTTGCCAAAGTACATTCTTGAAAATTAATTAATTAATTAAGGATTAAATGAAAATTACAAACATCCATGCAGAGATCTCAGTAAAGAATTTCTGATTGGTTTTCAAAGTACATTTACGAGCCGTGAAATTGTGTGGTTGACAAAGGATTGAAACATCTTGCGTTGGGACCAAAAAAATATGTAAAAACATATCCAATATATTTCGTCAATGGATATAAATTCAACACCAAAGAATATGGTGCTGAAAATTTAACTAATAATGCAGGTGTATTTGTTAAAGATAGTGATGATCCAGAAAATCGCATAAACGATTTTTATGGCGTTTTAAGCCAAGTTTTGCAACTGACATATTTCTCACGATCCACGGATGATGTTTTTCCATTTAGATGCAATTCGTTTAGAAATTTTTCAGTTTCTATAATTAATCTCCACAAGCATTATAATCTTATTTAAATAAAGCACACATCGCATTTTCACATGTATGATCCTTTTATACTTTCCAAACAAGCATTGCAAGTTTATTACGCTCCTTATCCTTCTCTAAAAGAGATAAAACAGATCGGTCAGCAGGTTTTAAAACAAAAGTATGATTTACGTTTGATGGAAAGAATATTCTAGATGAAAAAGCTTATCAGCCGGATCTTGGGCAAAGCAACGAAATAATAATAACGTACGATCGTACTGGTTTTGGACCTCTAAACAATGAATCAAACGTTCTGGTAGAAGCATTTGAGAGTAGAGAGGAAAATAATGTAGAATATGGGATGGAATCTAAATCAAAAGATGATGAGGATTGATAGAAATATTTTATTGAATTTTGATGTGTTATGCAATTTATGTAATTGATGACATTTATTTTCCAAGTTATGTAAATTATGTCATTTATGAAAACGAATCTGCTTATCGTCATTAAGTTAATTTATGTCATTTATGTCATCCACGTTATTTATACAATTTATGTCATTTAGTTAGCAACTAATGTTAAAAATGCTATATTCTGCTTATCGTCGGAATATGAGACCCAATCTGAATCAGGTATATTTTGCAATTTATGTCCTTTATGTCATTATTATATAATATATGTCATTATTATGCAATTATTCTCTTATAAAATGACGTGTCTGTGACATGTATCATGTCATACAGAAGGAGGATCTTATCCCATTCATCCGGAGGCGATGGCAGCGGCCCATCAGAGCTGCCGCAATGTCTAGCTGTGTATCTGGTGTCTAAAGCGGAGGAGTAAGCATTAAAAATAATTCCAGCATCATAAATATTTTATGTACGATATAGTAATCTGTATCATATTTACCACAGGGGGTTTGACCTACAGTTGTCAACTTTAGTTCTATCAGTTTCTAGAGACTCATATAAGAGTCGGATGACAGTTTGCTGGCCCAAGTGGGATAATATCCCTTCCCTCATCATAGAGTGCATGTGGTAGGATTTCATTGTAAGTATAATCTTCTATTCTCCATTCTTAATTTGTTTGTCACTTATTTATTGTTCATCTTATATTGTTTAATTATTTGTCGCTTGTTTATCATGAAATGCAGGAGGCGGTTGATGTCCAAGCAGACAACATGCAACTGGTACGACACAATTGGATGCAGAAGATGAGGAAGAATTACCAAGATTCTATATCGGCTGTGAAGCATAAATGGGAGAAGCCGAACTGGATGGGAGGGAGTGTGTGGGAGGGTTGTCTGGCGTATTTGGATAACGACGAAGCGACGGTAAGTGTACTAATCTTTTATTAATTATTTGATTAATAGGAAAATATCAAAAAATATTTAGTAAGTAAATAATGTATTGTTCATTTAAATGTATAGACAGAGTCATAGAGAAACTTTGCAAATAGGAACAGGAACCCGGTCACTCATCGAGGAGGGTCCAAGTCGTTCCAACATTATCGCCAGAAGTTGGTAAATTTATTAACTGTGAATTGTGAATATTTATTATGATGTATAATTTTAAATATAAAATAATAGTACATAATAATCAATTTTAAAGAAGCAAAGGCGTAGGGTCCCGTATCGTACGTGGATGTATTTACTCATACTCATGCCGTCGAGCATGTAAAACCCGATGGGACTATTTCATATACATGGCATGACGATAAATTACGGAAGAGCCATGTAAGCATATTTTAGTTTATATACTATTAGTAATTGTTTTAATTATTAAAGTATAATGAATTAAGATATCATGCTACTAATTTCAAATGTATTTTCATTTGTTAATGCAGGCACGGCTATGGAACAAAGGAAAAAACTCCTAGAAGAAGCAGGTTGAGAGAAGTTGACTACGGACAAGGAGAATGTCATTTTTGAGTCAGTCATGGACCCACCTTCATGGAACAGGCTTTACGGTTTTGATAATCAAGCAGTAATGAATAATATATTTAGATATAACAATTTCGTAACCTTTTAGCTCCAAAGAACTTCACATCGCTTTAGTTTCGATAATAAGTTTATTGATATAACAATTAAAATATTATGCTATAGCTTTGACAATAATATTATACTAATCAAACTTTTGCTAAATTAAATAAGTATTGTAGGGTAGATAGAGGAAAGCCAACCAAACCAGAGCTCAGATCGATCTAGCGGAGATCGACGAATTGAGAGCTAGGGTGGCGCAGCTGGAGGAGCATAATCGTCTGCAGGCCATTGAGATAATACAACTGTTGGACCAACACATTGCTGAATATATGCAGTAGTATGGTGAACACTTTCCATCTTCAGCTGGTTTCGAAGGTTCTGGAGGTGATTAACTGGAGTGATATGTATGTTCTTTTGTTATGCGTCATTGTTTAGTATTTTGATGATACATTGAGTTGATGGAGTTGGATACTTTGATTGACGGTACATTGAGTTGTTGGACATTTTGACATTTGTGAGCTGATGGTAGGGAATTGGTGTTCCATGGTGTATATTTTGTACAATGACATGTATGTGCACTATGTTAACGAAGTGTTGGTTGGTTTGATTTTATGGGAGTTATACTTGGTTTAATTTTTTTCACGTAATTTGAGTATATTTGTATGAGTTGATATTATATTGAATATCTGAATTAGATATGTGCTTCTATATGACTATATTAGTTTCTGGATTGTGTATAGTAGGCTAGAATGTAGCAGAATACCTTAAAAAGGCTTTAGAAATTCTAATGGCTTATAGGTCGAAAATTTTCGACGGCTAGTGGCGGTTATTTTGCTACCTCTTGATCGGCCACGTGTCTTCGACGACCATCTAGAGCCGTCTAGCAATCTGTTGGTAGCCATCGAAAAGTTTACGATGGGCATTGTTGGAAGCCGTTGGAAAAACTGTGCGGCGATGGGAGAACTTGCGATGGTATTTTGCATCGGTTTCCGACGACTTTCGACGACTGTCAGCCATCGGAAATCGTACAGTTTCTTGCAGTGGACACTTAGAGGTTTAATGGCTTGTTGCATATGCTTAATACAGTCGTGTTTCCTACGAAAATGGATTTATCCTAGTTTTAGTTCATTCGAGGACAAATAAAAAGATAAGTGCCGGGGTACTTGATGTGCACGTTATAGTGCATATTCATACTCTCATATTTAATCTTTTTTTATTAATATAAATAAGCATATTAGGTTATTTACATGTTTAAATCAAAATCAAAATTGTTTTCAAATCATCATTCATTCGTCTTCATTTGGAAGCAAAATGGTAACTTTGTGTATGAATTAATTTTGAGAAAATTTATTTGCACATTTTTATTTTTATTTATAAGAAATTGAGCGCAAATTGGACGGAGCTTCATGGATATATGCATGCACAACTATTTAAAGCTAAATAATAAAGGGAATAAAAGTATTAAAGCAAATGGAGAAGCCCACATGCTCACTAACTAATGGACCATAATTAAAAGAACATGCACATGTTAGTAGATTTAAAGGCAAAAGCACATGTTAGTGGAGATTAATTAATTCCATAATAATTACTTGAAGGCTACACAAACTGAATGGCATTTTTGGTAGTCCCTTAAAAAAGGATTATAATGTTAGGCTTGTATAAATACCCTTTATGTTTCATGTAATGGAGGCTCTTAATCTCTTCTTTGAATGCAAATTGTAGTAATAAAATCAATGATAAATAAAATGACTTCTTAAGCCTCTTCTTATTTTCGTTTATTGTCTACATGCTTTTCTTCCTTTCATGCTATATTCTTTTATGCTCTTTTATTTAATTTATGCTTCTTTATTTCATATTAGTAGTTAGTTTTGATTTATGCAATTAGTTTAGTTTCATTTCATGCAAGCAGTTAGTTCTCTTATCTTTTAATTAGCTCTTATTTTCCTTCTTGTTTATGTTGAAATCACTTTACGGTGACATGTATTCATATATGAGAAGCTAATGTTAGTCCTTGGGAAGGATGGTTTTGATGACAACAACCATAAGACTTATTATAAAATATAAATACTAACATTATAGTTTAGATATGTATGTATATGCAGGATATAAACATGCATGCACAAAGAATGAAGACTGTATAGTATAAAGATACGAGACTGATGAATTTAAAGATCGAAGATATCAAGATTGAAAGCTCATGGGTATCAAGATATCAAGAGTTTAAGATTTCAAAGTACAAGATAAGTATTGGGTCTAGAATTATGTTAAAACTTCTTGAAAGTACTTACATCTTTAATCGAAATTTATTCGTGGAATAGAATACACTTCGAGCCTGTTAAATGGAATCCTAGTGGGATGGTACCCACGACAATATCTAGTGGAACATATAGTGGTCTTATTTTGATATCCACTAATTTTATGAAAATGCTTTTCAAAAATATGTCTCTTGTTTTAAAAATGTTTTTCAAAACCTTCTTTTCAAAAAGACATCTCTCTTTTTTGAAATACTTTAGCCTCAAAATTATCTATATTATTTTTAACATTTTGATTTCAAAATTGTCCTTGATTTTAAACTATCTCTTGTTTGAATATTTAGCTTTTAAATATTTATATACTCAGATTTTAAATCACTTTATAGATTAAGATTATATATTAAAAATTACATTCTGAACTCTTTTATATGGTTAAACTATATTCAAGTATATTTATAAAAGTTTAGGAATTGTTTTGAAAAATTATAGAAACCAATTTTAATAAGAAAATCAAAATCATCATTTTTGCCTAGAGCATGTCGACATACTCCTACCCCTCATGTCGACATGGTGCCCGTTAATTTTCAAATTTCAAATTTCCAAAAGAAGTGTCTATTCGTCATATCCTTTCATGGATAGATATGGCTATTGATCTCTATAAATACAAGTAAGTTCTAAACAAATTTTTACCAGATTTTCATTCACTTTCTCTCCTCTTCATCTTCCACATTTATTCTAAAGAATCCCAAACTATACTCTGCCAAAATACCAGGTGAATTGAACTTGATTATCTCTTCTTTGTTTCTCTGCCACTCTCTTTATAAGATCTCAGTGCTATTCAGAGTTATAGGATTATTTGTAAATCAAACTGTTGAGTAAAAGGTGCGGTTGAGCCTTGAAATCAATTGGGTGTGATTGTTGCTCCGGAAATCAATTAGGTGATCTTGTGGCTTGGTAAACCAAGAGAGTTTGCCCTAAACTCGAATATAGGAGGGTGTACCTCGTGGCCTTGAAATCGAGGGTGTAATATGGGAGATTATTTTAAAAAGAAATCTGTACAATTATGCGGGACTGGATGTAGGGTAACTCCGAACCAGTATAAATCCTGGTATGTTCTTTCCTTTACTACTTTTATTTAGCATTTTCATATGTGTCTGATTCTGTGATTATATCTGTGTCTGTAAATTGCATTTGTTGGTGATTGAATTACATAAGTTTCAACAAGATTTAGAAAATCCACAAAACACTATTCACCCCCCTCTAGTGTTATTCTAGCCTTAAGATCCGTAATCCGCATTTCTAACATTTGGTATCAGAGCAAGGTTTTCATAATCTGAATTTTGAATTTTTTTTTAAAAATGGCTACCAACACTGGTTCTGTTAACACTATCACTAGTTCATTTGTAGAGGGTCAGTCTACCGCCAGACCACCATTTTTTAATGGCAGTAACTATGCATACTGGGCATGTAGAATGAAAATATATTTGCAGTCAATAGGATTAGATACTTGGAATATCACATAAACTGAATATTCTGAACCCATAACTAATTTTGCACAGTGGACTGTTGAGCAAAAGACCATTGCACAAAATAATTCCAAATCCATGAATATTTTTTTGTTCACTTGATAGGAATGAATTCAATAGAGTATCTGTTTGTAAGTCTGCATACCTGAAAAACTTTGCAAGTTACTCATGAAGGAACAAGCAAAGTCAAACGGACCAAAATATCCATACTCACGAATTAGTTTTGATTATTCAAAACGAATTCAAATGAGTCCATTTCAAATATGTATAGTAGATTTCAGGATATTGTACATACTCTAATATCATTGGGAAAAAGTTTCTCCGAAGAAGATCAAGTCAGAAAAATTCTAAATTCTCTCACTTCGGAATGGGATCAGAAAACTCATACAATCGAAGAAGCAAATGAGATCAGTACTTTAAAGATTGAAGAATTGATTGGAAATCTAATGTTGTTCAAAGTTCAAATGCAAGGGAGAAGAGACAGCAAGACATTCGAAAAGAAGTCAATTGCATTCAATGCATTAACAGATGAATTGGACTCGGGTAATGATGGTGATGAAGAAATAGCCTTCATGACAAGAAATTTTTGGAAGTTTCTAAAATACAGAAAGATAAACAACCTCAAAAAGAATGGTCATAGGAATTTTGGAAATTATAATGTAGTTCCAAATCACGTCAAATGTTTCAAATGTGATGAACCAGGTCATCTCAGAAGAGACTGTCCGCATCCTTATAAGCAATAGTTTCCTAGAAGCAATGATTATACAAAGAAAAGGAAAAGTGCATATACCACTATTTTAGACGATTCAGACTCAGATTCATCCTCAAGCGATGATGATCAGAAGACAGAAAATTCAAATATGTGTTTTTTGGCTATTCATGATTCCAATGATCTCAGAGATACGAATCTAGAAAAAGGTACACGTTTACAATATTTTGGTTGAAATTGTTTGCTTAAAATTGATTAATTGTTTGATTGCTCTTGAAATTATGTGTTGTTTGAATTATTATTTTATTTTATTTTTAAATATTATAATATTATTCATTTTTTATTTAAAAAATAAAAGGAGTATTATTATATTTAATAATTACTTCCGAAAAATATATAGACATAAAAAATAATATATATATATATATATATATATATATATATATATATTAAAGAATAGATAGGTCACATGAATTCTCTGACCCAGGTCGACATGGCCCTACCCATGATGTCGACATGCTTGTCAGAAAGTTGAAATTCAATTTTGAATTCAAATATTTAAACTTCCCTCCACCTTTTCACCAACTCCAATGTCCTGAAAAGGTACCACTTGCCCAGAGAACATGACTATTGAATATCTATTTATTTCCTTTATCCTATCATGTCTTTTCACTTTCATTTCAAAACTCAAACTCTCTTTTACTCTTTCAAACTCTCTACTCTCTTCAAAAATGGCTTCTTCAAGCACTACATCCACAATGAGACTGTCAAAAACCATTAAAGAGTATCTTCATAATGATCCGGAAGCAATCAAGGCTTATATAAGCTATGCTAATCATGAAAAGGTTCATATAGAAAAATTTGCTATCTTTAGCGATTTCTCTACATATGAAATCAATACTCTTCTTCAAGAGAACCATATTCTTAGTCTTTTTGACAATTCTGAAAATAATTTTGTTTGCTATACAAATCATGTTAAAATGTTTTATGCGAATTTGGATAGTGGTTTTCATGAAGGAAATGAAAATGAAATTTGGAGTAGTGTTAAAGGCACTAAAATTGTTTTAAATTGTGAAATTTTGGGAAACATTCTCAATTGCAAGAATTCGAGAATGGCTCTTTCTACTTTTAATATTGATGAACATGATCGTGAGACATTTCATCACATATTCGAAGGAGATGACAACATTGAATTTAAAAATCGTAACTTTCGTCCGAAAGCACGTATTGTTAATCTTCTTTTGCAACATACTATTAATCCTAGATCGGGAAATTTCAATAACCCGACTTGAAAGTTTGTAAAGCTCTTTTTGCTATTTTTGGTCATTATGACATTAATTGGGCGCAAGTGATTATGGATGAACTTCGTCCTAAGATTTTGGAAATGGGTGAGAATACTTTGTATCATGGAATCTATCTCACTCGGATTTGTATAAAAGGGAAGAATTTTTTTCAAGAAAAGTATTTAATCATGCCAATATATCTCTTATGAAAATTCCTTTCATATTTCAACAATATGAATCTCTTGCCAAAAAGGATGAAAGGTTGGCACATGAAGAGATGGAAGAAGAAAATGAGGAAGAAGAAAAAGAAGAAGGAGAGGAAATGGAAATTGAAGAAGAGAATGAAGACACCTCCTTGGAAAATATTGAATATCCTATCAATACTAACAATACTTCCAACAAAACTCTCCTCAAAAATCAAAATGGAAAACCAACGGATTCTCAAAAGATCCATTAGTAAGAAAATTGGATAAAATGACCACTAATATGAACAAGTTCTTTGCTAAACTTGGTCGAAAACTTGGCCTATCATCATCCTCCTCATCCTCTAGCACATTTTAATGTGATGTACTAGTTTATTTTGTATGAACTTGTATTGATCTTTTATCATGTTATGAAGTATCTCTTGTATTAGCTCATCTATATATAAATTTTTCTATCTTATGTTCTTCTACCTTATCGTGAATCTGGAACAAATGATAGTATAGTATATAAGTTTATATATATACATACTTATTCATAAAACAAAGAAGACACATAAATCAACACACCCATGTCGACATACCCCAACATCATATGTCGACATATAACAGCCTGATTTAGATATTGTTTTAAATTTTGAATTTAAAATAACTAACGTGTGTCTATTCATTTCAAATGAATTCCTGCCTATTTAAACACCTATTTCTTCCAGAAATTTGTAAACTCTTTATTTCTACTCATATCTATTAGCATCTTTTAACTATTTATCACAAATGGCATCCTCTTCTCAAACTCTAAGTGAAAATCTTGATGAAACTCTCAAGTCATTCAAGAATATACTTATTTTTATTCTCCACAATCAAAGGCACTTAGAACTAAGTCAAATGCAGATGATAAAAGAATAAGAGAAGCATTTCGGTGCTCTTCGTTGGATGATTTCTGCCCTAAACAAAGATGATTTCGATGCAAATTCTAAAGGAACTTTGATTCAAGATAATGAAGATTGGGAAGATGTTAAAAAGGATCCTATATTTGAAGAAGAAGGATGGGTTGAAGTTCCTAAAATTATTTGATCTCCTTGTGGGTTGAATTGTTTGTTTTTGAATTATTTGATTTGAATTGTTGATTTTCTTTGATTAGAATAAATTTACGTGAATGGAATGTATAAAATTATATGAAACATAATATATGGTTATTGGATTTAAACTATCATATTTATTATGTTTTCATTAAGTAACTCATGTTATTATATATATAAATATATATTTATATATATTCCATCTTAATTTGTCACAGGTACTCCAGTATTAGATTAAAGGGAGTTATATTAGTATAAGATTAGTTTTTGTTGATGATAAAGGGAGAGACTATAAAATAGAGTAGTTAGAGCAGTTAGGCTTAGATTAAGTGGGAGTTATTAGTTTTAAGGGAGTTATTAGTTTTAGGGGGAGTTATAGTAAAGGTAAAGCTTATTTTATAAACATAGGTTGTCATCATCAAAAGGGAGAGATTGTTACTCCTTGAGAAGGATGGACAACAACCATAGGACTTATTATAAAATATAAATACTAACATTATAGTTTAGATATATATGTATATGCAGGATATAAACATGCAGGTACCAAGAATGAAGACTGTACAGTATAAAGATACAAGACTGATGAATTTAAAGATCGAAGTTATCAAGATTGAAGACTCATGAATATCAAGATATCAAGAGTTCAAGATTTCAAAGTACAAGATAAGTATTGAGTCTAGAAGTATGTTAAAACTTCTTGGAAGCACTTACATCTTTATCAAAATTTATTCGTGGAATGGAATCCACTTCGAGCTGTTAAAGGGATGGATCCCTAGTTGGATGGAACCCACGACAATATCTAGTGGAACATATAGTGGTCCTATTTTGATATCCACTAATTTTATGAAAACGCTTTTCAAAAATATCTCTTATTTTAAAAATGTTTTTCAAAACCTTCTTTTCAAAAAGACATCTCTCCTGTTTGAAATACTTTAGCCTCAAAATTAACTTTATCATTTTTAACATTTTGATTTCAAAATTTGTCCTTGATTTTAAACTATCTCTTGTTTGAATATTTAGCTTTTAAATATTATATACTCAGATTTTAAATCACTTTATATATTAAGATTATATATTAAAAATTACATTCTAAACTCCTTTATATGGTTAAACTATATTCAAGTATATTTATAAAAGTTTAGAAATTGTTTTGAAAAATTATAGAAACTAATTTTAATAAGAAAATCAAAATCACCATTTTTGCCTAGAGCATGTCGATATCCTCCTACTCCCCATGCCGACATGGTGCCCGTTAATTTCCATACTTCAAATTTTCAACACAAGTGTCTATTTGTCGTATCCTTTCACGAATAGATATGGCTGTTGATCACTATAAATACCAGTAAGTTCTAAATGAATTTTTACCAGATTTTCGTTCACTTTCTATCCTCTTCATCTTCCACATTTATTCTAAAGAATTCCAAACTATACTCTACTGAAATACCAAGTGAATCGAACTTGATTATCTCTTGTTTGATTCTCTGCCACTCTCTCCATAAGATCTCAATGCTATTCAGAGCTAAAGGATTATTTGTAAATCAAACTATTGAGTAAAAGGTGCGGTTGAGCCTTGAAATCAATTGGGTGTGATTGTTACCCCGGAAATGAACTAGGTGATCTTGTGGCCTAGTAAATCAAGAGAATTTTCCCCGAACTCGAATATAGGAGGGTGTACCTCGTGGCCTTGAAATTGAGGGTGTAATCTGAGAGATTATTTTGAAAAGAAATCCGTACAATTATGCGGGACTGGATGTAGGGTAACTTCGAACCAGTATAAAATCCTGGTGTGTTCTTTCCTTTACTGCTTTTATTTAGTATTTGCATTTGTGTTTGATTCTATGATTATATCTGTGTCTGTGAATTGCATTTGTTGGTGATTAAATTACATAAGTTTTAAAAAGATTTAGAAAATCCACAAAACACTAATCACCCTCTCTCTAGTGTTATTCTAGCCTTAAGATCCATAATCCGCATTTCTAATTGCTAAACTCTTCAATTTAGGGGTAATGAAGTTCTCATGAATCATATAAAATTAACATAAGGATTCTAATTATGATATCTCTTTTGTGGTTAATGGAGATTTTGATGTTTATGAAATTTTGTTGTTTAATATTGAATCTGGTAGCCTATTTTGTTCATAACAAATAGGCTATACTTAATCAAACATAAACACAAGTTTCTTTTTCATCTAAATATGATTTTGGTAATGAAAGGAAACTAGAATCAAAATTTGATGCTCTATTTTACTAATTTACAGTAAATAGATCATACTTAAATAGATTTTATTTTTAATTTCATGCCAATTTCATAAGTGTTGATATGTGAGTTAGAGGGTGTGTTAGAGTTTGCTGGTTTAAATGTATTAGTTAATAGCATAATTAGGTCGTACTTATAATAAGTACATCACTAATTCCTTAAATGATTGGAAAATAGAGATTATAAATTTATTATGTGTTGATTTGTTTGAACATGAGAGTGGATTTACCTCAAAATTACCTTTTAATCTCATAGTTTTATCCACTTTTGTTCTAGTTTGTTTTTCACAATTTTCTTAGTTTAAAGCAATTTCAAACCATTGGGCTAATTTGATTGAGTAATTTTAGAATTTTTTGCTTTCTCCGTGGATCAACCCATACTCGCATACGTACTACAATTGTACGCCGTGCGCTTTCGGCTTTATTATGATATATTTCCAACGGTATTCTAATCGATAGAATTTACCGTCGCGAACAACCATACCACCATAATTTTAAAATGATCATTTATGGAAATCGGTCTCATTCTTTTTATAATTTTTTTATAAAATCCTTCTATAAAACTATTTTTTATAAAAATCTTTACTATTTATAAAACTCTTTTATATTTACAAACTCCTCTTAGAAAATATCATTATAGAACTCCTTTATACAATATCATTTCTATTTATAAAACTTCTTTTATAAATCTCAAAATATAATTATAACTCCTTTATAAAAATTCTTTTTACATCCAACCTCATTTTTATAAATCTTATATAGATAGCACAAATCTTTGTTCTTATGGTAGTTACCAAATATTTTTTTCCATAAAACGATCATTCCATATATTATTATAAATCTACAAATGTGACTTATTATTCCAGTTTATTAAAATGATATCATTTCCCTTTTTATAAAATATCACTTATTAATCCATCCCTTTATCTATAAAATATCATTTATAAATCCATTCCTTTATTTATAAAATGTGTTTATAAATCTCTCTTTTATTTATAAAATACAACTTATATATCTATCATTTTTATACAACATTTTATATAAAGCGTTTCACAAATATTTATTCAAAAATATTTCTCCTTTTAAAATAGAATCACTTTAATATAATAGATTAACCCATTTATTTTCTTTTAAAATAAACATTCATTATATGATAAATTTTCTATAAAAATTAATACTTTCCAAAATACTTTTAAAACATTTACAAGAAGGTCAGAGAAAAATAGAAAAGTACAAAAACTATGTTTAAATAAAATATCATGGAAAATCTTAAAAGTCACATTTAAAATCATTCACCGAATTAAAATCGTTTTCAAATCCAAACAGCAATTAGTAGCATCTCAAAATACTATAACGATGCCCATATCTACCACAACATTTATTTAATGCTACTAATGCCATTTTCACTAAAAATATTCAACTTTTAACGTATATCACATGCCACATCCAATATTGCCAAACTTCTAAACTTTTAGCATTCAATAGTTTATACAACAAGTATATAAATGGAATTAAAATTAACAATGGTGAGAAATCCAAATTTCTCTACAAAATTCCGTATATTTCAATTTGAAAGTCGTTCTTTTTTCAAAGTGAAAATGCAACCAACCACACCAAAAATCATTCAAATATATAAACAATAATTTTTATCTATTAAGTAACATATAATATTCAATCAAAGGTAAGTTAACTCACAGAAATTATAGGTGATGCTTAATCATTCTGGTTTAATCTAAAATTGAATGACGTTTAAATTCATCGAAACTAGTTCCAGTACGTAGATATCACTCCTACAAGCGCAATGCAAAAGAAAGCGTCTCAATTGGACATCGTATGAGAGAGATTCATTTTATAAGTTTTCGAATTAAAAAATATAATTAATCACTTAATTATTTAACTAATTATCCCTATTCATGTTCCCCTCAAACTTTAATTACTCCATGCTTGCACATGCACTATGACAGCTTTATGCACGCATGTGCATTCCGCCATCCCCGTCCACGATTATTCAATTTAATTTCTTCTACATCCCTCTCTTCATGTGAACTCTCAATCCCACCATCAACGTCACACCTGGTCCGTCCCTCCAACTTGGGACCTGTTGTGCCATAATCAACCTCATGAAAGTCATGATTCCCATCTTTATGCCACTTCACTCAAAACTCAGCCCATGGGTGCTACATCACACGAGAAACGCGATGGCAAGCTCTGGTCCGCCAACCATCAACTACAACTTTGCCTAACCAAAACACTAGCTCACGTCTTCAATGTCGATCAACCCAAAATGATGCCGCACCCAACCAAAGACCTATAGATCTCCCCTATACGAGTTCAAAGATCCTTGTTTACAAATTTTCATTAAGTAGATTAATTGATTTGGTTTTCTAAACGAATAGAAAAAATTTTCTTTTACTGCAAACGTGAAGAGGAGGGGAAGTGGAGTTGATGAGAAAAAAAGTCAATCTGTGTTGAAAAGTATGTGCGGTGTTTGATTTATTTCATGATTTCTGGCACGTCTCTACAACGAATTTCATTCCCTTACGAATCGCGAGTGACAAAAAATAAAAATATGATTGCACACAAGAATGCGACACGATCTCAAAACAATAATAAAATACACAGGTTCTGTAAATTTTCAAAATAAATATTGTTTGTCAAAAAATACATCAAATGATAATCTAAATTTTTTCAAATTAAAAATTACTGATAAATTCTATAAATTAAAATAAAAATACTTCATTAAAAATCGAATAGTTTTACAAAAAATTGATTTTTTTATTATTATCAAATTTGAATCAAATTTGAATATTTAAATAAATTAAATATTATCATTCGAAATGTTAAAAATTCCAGGTCGTTACATTCTTCCTCTCTTAAAAAAATTTCGTCTCGAAATTCCCAAAGAAGGAAAGTGCCTTTGAACCATTAGGCTTTTAAAACCAAGATACTAAAAGAGTTGTTAAGCTTTTAAAATTTTATATGTTACAAAAATTTCGGCAGCACCTCCTTTGCACGGCTTGATCTGGAAAAACAACAACTCGACACTACTGGCCCAAATTAACAAAATAAAACAAAAGCCCAAAATGGCCTCCTTTATTCGAGGCATATAATGATCGACAACAACATAAACATGTACCTATTAGTCGAACAACCAAACTCTACTCATGAAACTAAAAGCAATTGGCCATCCTTTGCTTCCATGAACCAGAATCTCATATACAGATGCAATCAAACCATATAACTTGAATTACTAATGTCAAGAGCATACAGTTAAATTAGCTCGTATGAAATACGTATGTCATTATACGCAATATAAAATACGACCACTTACTCGATTGTAAAAATTTCACTTCCAAACTAATATCATTCACTTGGCTGTGCGGATTTTGATCAGGTTCCTTGGTTAGAAACTTCTGTTCTCCTTGTATAGCTATATACTATGATAGAAAACTTCAAAATCAAACAAAAAATTTGAATCAAGAGTTCTCCATCAAGAATCGAGTGAAAAATCCTTACTCGGACTGGTGTAAATCACCTCGAAATCGAGTACTCGAATCTGGATCAAAAAAAGGTTATGCGAGTAAAATGATCTACGTACAACTTACATACTTATTTCATTTATTTCTTAACAACGCCAATTTATTTTTATTTCACAGCGTATTCCTTTTTACTTATCATATTTCTTTTAGTACTAAAATTCATTTGTGCATTATTTTATAAAACTTTTCTTAAGTTTATAAACATCTTATAAAACAAAACTTATGTTTATCAGCACCTATTAAAACTTAAGTTCATAGTCATATTATACTCCGCTACATTATCAGAGTGTATACAAAATATCAGATTTATTTTACTTTATCAGGATGTTCAACAAATTTGAAATTTGTTTGACTTGCTAACTTCTTAAATTTATAAGTTACAAAATCTTATTTTCTTATTATTTCACAAAGCTCTTATCTTCAATTTCTCAAATAATTCGAAAGTTTTCAACTATCCAAATTCGTCGAAAATTTCATTTCATTATAACAAATGAAAATTTCTAAACAATATATCATAATTGTAACGATCCGTAATTTAACCTCTTCAAAATATAGTAATTTGATATATTTTTAAATAAGTAAGTAAAGTACTTATAATTCAAATAAAACTCTTTAAAATAATGGTTAGTGATGGTGAAAGGGTTTTCAAAAAAATTTCACAAAAATATTTAGTTCGAAGAAAAATAAAAAAATATGACCAAAAATCATTTTCTGAATTTTCGAATTTACAAATTCTAAAAGTTCTCTGAAACATTGTAAACTTCTTAGTATATATAAAAACAAATAATTAAAAAAAAAATAGGATTTAGAAATAATAATATATATTTATTTATAATTTAAGAATAAAAAAAGGTTATGTGACAATTTCGTAAGTTCAAAATTAAAAAAAAACAAATGTCACATCATATGAGACATGTTTATGATTTGATATTTTGGCAACTTAAGTTTTAAATGCATGTTGGTAGAGACAAGCATTGTGAGGTGGCAACCATGGATAGGAGGGTATAAGTGGAATTAGCCACTTTGCATGAGATTATAAATAGCACCTCCATACTCTCATTTTAATTTTCTTCCTAAATTTTACCTCATATTCTCGTGGCCATAACTCCCTCAAAAATTCTCCAAATAAAGATTTTTTTTTTCAAATTTAAGAGAATCGTGTTGGCTAAAATTTTCGTTTACATCATTTCTTCAGTTTCCAGTGTTACTGGGAGAAAATTTCATTTCTTTGCAGAGCATTTTCGGACCCAGATTTTCAAGTCCGAAAATACATCTTCTTCTTTTGACTACATCTCCCTCAAAAATAATCAAAATTGAGTAATTCTTTTATATAACTAACGGAGAAAATAATTTTTAAGAACTTTCTACCTGTTAAATTCTCCAAATTCCGATAGTAACATAGCCAAAAATTAATGACAAGATGACTAAATTCTAGGTTGTTTGGTTAGCTTTTAGGTGAGTAAAGCTTGCCTTTTTAACTAAAGTTTTGGACTTTATTCCCTTCACATTATTTTAACTATTTAAGTCACTTGATTATGCATGTTTAGTTGTAACGTTTGTTACTTGGTTTGCTTGTTAAAAGTCAACAACTTGAGTAGTTAGTATGTAATCAAAACTAGTTTGGTGGTTCGCAGTAAATTTGTATTAGTGATGACTTCTTTATGTTTATAAATATTATTTACTTTTTTTATATGCCATGTTTATGTTATGTGATGCAAGGCTTGGGTAAAAAACATTATGGCATGAAATTAGTCCACGGAGCGTCCGTATAGTGATTATCGCTATATCTGCACTTTTGTAAAGCAACATCTCTTCGACATCTTTTGTTATACTCTCGAGCTTCGATTTTACTTTACAAAGTTAATTAAGTTTTTGAATAAGGATAGATTTAAAGTTAATTTAATAATGTAATAATGATTTTAAATCTAATTAATTATTTTAATTAATGAGGATTAAGGATAATTAATTATCTTAATAACGATGCATTTAAAATTTATTAATTAGTTTATTAATGATGTTTGAAGTTAATTAATTATTTTATCTAATGTTAATTAAGTTTAATTAATCTCTTAAATAATGATTGATTAAAGTTAATTAATTATTTAATTAATGGCGCTTAAAAAATTAATTAATCATTTTTAAATTATTAATTTTAAAGCTATTAATTAGTTTAAATTTCATTAATCTTTTCCATTAATGATATTTTAAATTAGTTAATTCTTTTTTAGTAAATAATGTTTTAAAAATTAATTAACCAAAGTAATTAATGAGATTTAAAATTAGTTAATTAATTTAATTAATGACGTTTTAAATTGATTAACCCTTTTACATTACGGGTATTTAAAGTTAATTAATTAAATTAATTAATGAAGTTTAAAGATAATTAATCATTCTTATTATTGTTAATTAAAGACAATTAACCTATTTAATCAGGATGTTTTAAGTGATTAAATTTTTTTTAATAAGCGTGTTTTAAAGTTAATGAACCATTTTTACAAAGTTGTTTAAAGTTAAAAATCTATAATAAGAAGCCCAAGCACGAGTTTGGTTTTAAAAGTAAAAGTTCAATTCAGTTATGGAAAATAATCTTCCATAAATGACATCGCTTATATGGAAAGAAATTAGTCATACTCTTGGCACAAAACGTCGAGGTATAAAAACTTGTCACTATCTTGAAAGTTAAATTTTTTGTCAAGGCAATGCCTAGAGGTAACACTACCTTCACTTGCCCGACTTCATTTTTAACCAAGAAATAGTACAAGTTTGAAATCGAAGAGTAGTGGTAGGAATATACGGTTTACTGTCCGTATACAATCATTTTGTTATCTTCAATAGTTTGTTTGTTGAATATCGATTACCTCAGCCTTCTTTGTATTTTGTCATTGTCAAACGATATGTTGCTCACTTTATCTTTGTTATCCTTTTTCGAAAATGACTAAACCCAAAGCGCGAGTGGAAGCCAAGCTATATGGGGTTGATCCTATTAGGGTATTATCACATCTACTCTAGATTTGAGTCGGATATTTATGCACCAAGATGTGAATTACTCGGATTCTCGATAACCGTTGGCACGGTCTGGCTTAGCTGTGTCCAAAAGCCATCAGAGTTCTCAAGTATATATTCTAGAGTTATACTTTCGGTAGGAGGGGTGCATCCTCCTAGTCATCGTTGGTAAATTTCCTTTTCCTTGTCGATTCGAACCTTCGAATTTGTTTTACTTAATTGCATCGCGAAGAGTATAGCACTCTTAGCGATGTTAAGTATTTGTATCCACTCCTTACATTTGGATATTGTTCTTGTGAGAGGAAACCCGTTTCGCGTTTGGCAGCATGGTCTCATATGTTGTTGTTTAGTTACACTTATTATTTAGAGTTTACTCATACCAGACATGTTGTATAACCCGATTTGTTTTTTTTCACTAAACTCTCGGGTACTCAATTATATTTGAGTAGTTCGAGAGCAGCAGATCTTTTATGGGCTTTTTGGAAGACGGCTTCCGAGCAGGAGGCTTTTATCTACTTAAGTATCTATTCCGCCGTTTATTTAGTTTGTGTATATGAATTTTGTTTCACCATATGTAAAGGCAGGTTGTTATAACTCCGTAAGCTGATTGTAGTACTTTTGTGTAACTTTGGTAACTCCAAGTTAGGTATGTACTATATTACTATAATGTTCTATTGAACAGTTTTGTTGTGAAATTTTCTGTTCTGTTCTGTTCTGTTCTTTATTTTACCCCACAATAATTCATATTTCGGATACTTGGACAACGACACACGAATACCGTGGATGTATTTAGTGTCGTTCCTAGGGTTCAGAAAGGTGGTTCGTCATAATAATAAGATAAACAAACCAAACTACCATAATGCATAAGACACATGAGTCCATATGATAACTTAACTAAAAACTTCAGAATTAAACACCATGATTTTATTTCAAATCATTTTGAAATAATAATATACAATCTACTTTGCATATCAAATCATACTTTTAGGATTTTTAAATCAAAAATGTTTTACCAAAACAACTTAAGAAGAAAACTACCGTGGTAACAATCCCTCACTTAGAAACTCAAAAATAAATGCCCATGATACTACAGTCATTACCAGAATTCTTTTCCAGTGACAGAAGTGAGTTCAGTGCTTCCATATCTCTTTTAAAATCCTTTTAAAATATTTCTACTCATAAATACTTTCAAACAATACTATTATTATTTTTCTCCAAGCTTTGAAAAATAATTTTCAAAAACAACGAGATTAAGTTCTCAAATTCTCAGTTTCAAATCCTTTTTATTTATAAACATATTTATATAATGTCACTTTTTATAAAAATCATTTCCCTAATGTATATATTTGTTTGAATTATAATCAACTTTAATTTAAATAAATTTTAACCCAACATTATCACCGAATGCATTGTAGTCAAATTGTGAAACTTAATCCATAAAGTGTTCATTTCAGTGTTCCCTCAATTACTATCTACCCAACCTTTAAAGTGGAAAGGTAAAACTACTTATAAATTGTCCGAGCACAACAAATCAAACGATAAATGATAATAATAAAATATTTTCATTTGCTAACTGACAAATACATCATAAATAACTATATCAATTTTTGAAAATTATTCTTATATACATAAAATATAAAATCTAGGTAAAATTATTTAATACAATACTGTGTTGGTTTGTCTGGTTCGAGCGTTTAGAAACCCCTATTAATATAGTTATTCCTTCTGTATCGACCAAAATTCATAAACCACTCAACCGATAAATGAACACAATATAAAACATTTTTATAACACTAATAAATACGTGCTTATATATATATTATATATATAGACACACACACCTTTAAACTCATTTTATGGTATTACTAACCCTATCTCTTATGAGTTTACACCACCGAAGCCTGCGTATTCGCTCAACCTAAGCTCTGATACCACGTGTAACGACCTAATTTTTTTAATCCTTAAAAATCGACACTAATACATCTATGGTATTCATGTGCCGAACATCAAAGTGCCGAAAAGAAACATTATTGGGCTGAAAGAAAAGAAAAGACAAAACATAATCTCACAACGTGAAGAGTAATACACCAGTGATCTTTACAAAAGAAAACTATAATGTATATGTATATATATACACATCAATTAGAGTAATACCAACCTTTCATCGGCCTGGACAGTTAAAACAGCCTATCCTTACAATTGATGAAAAATACAAACCAGAAAATGCAGTGGAAATAAAGAGATACGGGAATACGTCTTGAAGGCATCCAACTCATCTTCTGAAGCTCATAAGCATTCATAACTAAATCTGGAAAAATGGTTGGGTAACTTGAGCATTATAATAAAATAATACCCATATCAGTCTGTCAAACCAGCATGAAAACACACATCATATGGACTTCAATAAAAATAAAGGTATCTTATAAGACCACGTTGCATATAAACATGGATGAGTTTTTACCCTACGATAACCAAACCATTTATAGAAAATCTTGTGATATTATAATAATGTTTAGGGTTAAAAATAAATATTGATTCATAGCCGAAATGGTTACATTAATTATATTTCAGTACAATAGGTATACAAACAAGTATGAAAGGCACTTATTGGAGAATGGACTCCGTGCAATTACAAGGCTACCGGGATACCTCCTGCCGTAGTATACCGCTAGAAAATATACCGATGGCCTCACATGGACCCCATGCCAACACAAGACCGGCCCAACCCTTATTGGATAGTACCGAATATGTCATCACCTCGGTTTGTTTGCAACCTTTTCTCGAGAGCACTCATTAACATACCAAATCTATAATTCCCTAAATAGTGATTTAGAACGGTAATGCCAATATCCTAATGGGTGCAACCCACATAGCGCTGCTACATATAATCTGTTTTAGTCATTTCCGGTTCTGAGACTTGAGGCTATGTTTTACCTTTTTAGCTAAACCCTCTTGGAATGCTAACACTGCCCTCTAAGAGACAATGCAATGCTAGCATTCATCCACATAAGTTGTTCAGGATATGATCAAATCGAATGCACTACTTCTAATACATCCTTTTTAGAATCACCCTTAGGATTAGTAGGAAGTAGCCCTTGCACTTCAAATAACTCCATCTCCGATTCCATCATCTTCAAGACGTCTTCAATTCAAACGCTTAGACTAGTTCAAAGTGGTTTTTAGATAATATATCTAATTTCAGTCTCTTCAAACAGACAATGATAGTTTTAAAAACTGACCAACATTTGATTGTTGGTTATTTAACTATCAAATAAAAATAAATCAAATCAGGGATTTAATTTTGCATGGAAACCAAGTATGGTTAAGCACATAAGTAACCACTAAGCATCCTTAAGTAATCCTTTCATTACTTAAAACCATTTTGTAATTTCTTGTATTAAAATACTTTTAAAAAGATGTATTCACAAACCTTCTCTACTATTTTCAATACTTAGAAAATATTTATATACTTATTTGAAACTGTATACGTATACTCACAAAAAATTTCACTTCCAATACTTAGAAAACTTTTTCATACACTTATATATCAATAGTATAACTATATTCATAAAACATTACACTTCCTATACTTAGGAAATGTATCCATACACTTGTCTCAATAGTAAAAATATATTTATAAATCTAAAGAAAGATTTGTTTTCCAAAACCATACTTATTTAGGTTAAAACAAATGTCATTTAAAACACTAGTAAAAATAAACCTAAAATACTTCCATTTTGGTGTAAGAGATTGTATGGAAATTAGCCCAAATATACTTACCACCACTTTTCGATTTTCAACAGTATTATCCATCGATTAACAATGAAATCGGACAAGTCAGAAAACTATCATTGTCTCGGCACACATTCTTAATTCTCAATATCGAGACAAGTTTTCATACCTTGGGATTTGGTGTTAAGTATGGAAAAATACTTTTCATACTACTATTATTTTAAAATGATCACTTATGAAAATCAGGTCTTATTCTTTTTATAAAAATTCATTTTATAAACCCTTTTATACATTTTTTTTTTAAAAACCCTTTAAATTTATAAAAAAAAATTATATTTACAGACTCCTTTTGTAAAACATCATTTATAAAACTCCTTTTATAATACTCCAACTTCATTTATAAAACTCCTTTATACCATATCATTTCTATTTATAATTTTTTTTTTATAAATCTCCAAATATAATTATAACTCCTTTATAAAAATTCTCTATACATCCAAAACTCATTTTTATAAATGTTATATACTTCACAATCTTCGTTTTTAAGATAGTACCAAATATTTTTCCATAAAACGATCATTCCATATATTACTACAAATCCACAAATGTGATTTATTATTCCAGTTTATCAAAATGATATTATTTCCCCTTTTATAAAACATCACTTATGAATCCATCCCTTTATCTATAAAATATCATTTATAAATCCATTCCTTTGTTTATAATACCATTTATAAATCTCTCTTTTATTTATATAATACCATTTTTAAATCTATCTTCCTTACACAATATTTTATCTAAATGTTTTCACAAATATGTATTCAAAAATATTTCTATCTCCTTTTAAAACATAATCACTTTTATATAAAAAATAAACCTCTTTATTTTCTTTTAAAATAAACATTTGTTATTTTAATAAATTTTTTATAAAAATACTTTCCAAAATAGTTTTAAAACATTTACAAGAAGGTAGAAAAATAGAAAAGTACATAAGCTATTTTTAAATAAATACCACGGGAGATCTTAAAAATCATATTTAAATTCATTCTCCGAATTAAAATCAGTTTCAAATCCAAGCAACAGTTAATAGTATCTCAAAATACTATAACGAAGCCAATGGCTACCACAACACTTAACCAATGCTAGCAATACCTTTTTCACTAAAAAGGTTCAACTGTTAATATATATCAAATGTCACATCCAATATTGCCAAACTACTAAACTTTTAGCATTCAACAATTTATATAACAGGTATATAAATGGAATTAAAATTAACAATGGTGAGAAATCCAGATTTCTCTACAAAATTCCATGTATATCAATGTCATTGCTTTTCAAAGCGGAAGTTCAGCCAAACCAAACCAAACCAATAAATTGTTCAAACACAAAAATAATAAATTTTATGTGTTATAAAACATGTAGTATTCAATCAGAGGTGAGTTAACTCACCTATACTCCATTTGATGCTTAAGCATTCTAGTATGAATTTAGCCCATAATTCCACTAGTTCCAAATTTGACGAAACCAGTTTCAACGCATAGATATCGTTTCTACGAGCACAATGCACAAGACCACATCTCAATTGGACCTCGTGTAAGAGAGATATTCATTTTATAATTTTTTTAATTTAAAATATAGTTAATATCTTAATTATTTAACTAATTACCCTTACTCATCTTCTCCCCCAAACTCTAATTACTCCATGCACGTATGTGCACCATGATAACCTTATGCTCGAACTCTCAATTCACTATTCCTATCCATGATTCTTCAACCCAACTTTACCAACATCCTTCTTTTCACATAAGCTCTCAATTCCCCCATCAACGTCACACTCGGTCCGGCCCTCTTACTTGCGACTTGCCATGCCCTAATCGACCTCCTGAAAGTCGCGATTCTCATTTTTACAACGCTCCACCCCAAACTTGGCCCTTATGTGCTACTTTATAGGGAAACGCAATGGCAAGCTCCGTTTCTCCAACCGTCGACTACAACTTCACCTAACCAAAACCGTAGCTCACATCTTCAATCTAGATCAACCCAAAATGATGCTGCACCTAACCAAACACCTATACATTTGTAGATCTCTCCTATATGAGTTCAAAGATCCTTGTTTTACATTTTTCTTTAAGTAGATTATTGATTTGGATTTCTAAAGAGGTGGACAAAATTTTCTTTATTGTAAACGTGAAGAGGAGGGAAAGCGAAGGTGATGAGAGGGAAATTTCAGAGTGTGTTGAAAAGTATGTGTGGTATTTAATTTATTTCGTGATTTCTGACACATCGCTTTATAAAATTTCATTCGCGTACGAAAAAGACAAAAATACGACCACGAACAAAAATACGTCACGATCTCAAAATATTATTATTGGTTATCTTATTTTGCAAAATTACAAAAATAACATCGTTTGCCAAAAATACATCAAACGATAATTTAAATATTTTCCAATTTAAAAATTATTGATAAATCTTATAAATAAAAATAAAAACACGTCATTAAAAATCAAGTAGGTTTACTAAAAATTGATTTTCTAATTATTTATTAAATTTGAATAAAATTTAAATAATTAAATAGATTTAATATTACCATTCGAAATATTAGAAATTCTGGGTCATTACTGTTCAACATTAGGCTTCAACCAGTTGACCGCTTCCTTCTAAGCGGTCGACCGCTAGCTGTCGGCCAGATCAAGGAGGGGGTCGACTAGTGGATTCCATGTGCTTGATTTCATTTTTAAATTCCAATTTAATTATTTTTGTTTCAAAACTTAAAACGCTGATAAGTTCTTCGATTGAATTCCGATCGTAAAACCTCGAATATAAAAGGCGCTTAGAAAATCACCATAAGTACAATGGTGCAAGTTTCGTGACCAAAATTCTGACATTTTCTAAATTCAATTTTTGAGCCTTAATAATTCTTTATTAATTACCATTTACTTTATGTGATGTTACATCCCCCTCTAAAAGAATTTCATCCTTGAAATTCCACAATGGTTGAATCATGCAACATAGCGCACAACCATTCTAAACAATCTAACCAATTAGTGTACAAACAATTTTGCAGCCAATCGTATACAAGTGCATGGTTTATCACAACATGTACGATATGCGTGTTGAGTATTTCTAAATTGGCGGCCCTTATGTGAATGCATTCTTTTATAAATATGATACAAACAACCTATATATACTGGCAGTTTTATATGTGTGCAATTTTTCAAAAATTAAAAATCTTTGTTTTCGCACAGCAATTTCCACACTCCTACGAGTAGAAGTATGGTTTATTAAATTTTTCATCCAATTCCTACCATTCAATGCTTAACACACTATTTCTAACATCCAAAATTTTGAAAATATAGTTTTCCAAAATCTATACTCTAATGGCGGAAAAGGAATTTAGATGTAGAATTTTACATTTTTGACCTTCTTTTGGACACCTATTATGTTGTATCTTGGAATCTTCTCTCTTACCCTCAAATATTTTCCCACTTTTTCATATACAATTTGCACAAGGAGGTTTATTTTGATGTTTAAACGTAATTATTCTAAATGCAAGCTTTGTTCACTATCATCAATGTATGGAAATAGAAATTCAAAGTTAAAACAATTTTTTTATAACCAATGTTTTATATACTGCCACCCCTTGTTGGACAGTAAAAACTCATATTCATCAATACACCGACCTTCCTTACACTAAGCATGTGGCACTTGAAAATAAGAAATTCTCTCATTTCCAAAAGATAAACTTTTTCCCCTTTCCAATCAAGTTGCAAAATAGTTTGAAAAATAAATTTCCAAAAGCATTTAAAAACTATTTTTTTCAACAGCAATTGAACAAAATTTCAAAAGCTCTTGAACAAAAAAATTTCAAAAGCATTTGAACATATTTTTTCAAAACATTTGCCTTACCATCCTTTAAAAAAATTCAAACCACATCCTAATGTAATGAAGACTCGGTCGATGAGTTAATGCATATGATTGAACCTAGCATTATGCAATTAATCTTAGATGTTGAAAACCCTTCCTTTTACTCGAAATAATAGCGCACAAGCCCATTTATAAAGTTTAGCTTTTAAGACATAGGGATTGCAACCCGTGATTTTGCAACAACCCTTCTCTATCGTCCGCTTACTAAAATATATTTTCCCAAAATCCTAGATTTTTTAGGATTCAAGCATTCTTTATTTCTAGTTGCTGATTTAATTTTCTAATTCATTTTATAAACTTATAGCTTTAATAAATTCATCGCTAGTTAAGTGTCCCTATGAGATTTCCTTATTTACGCTATTTTCCTATATGTATGTATGTATATATGTATATATGTAGTGGTCAAGGTTCATCCAGAAAATCATCGCAGTAATAAGATATGAACATATTTCACATCGTATCGTACGTTTTTCCAATATCCAAAGGGAGACAACTAGCGATTACAACCCAAACATCCTAAAAGAAACAATAGCTAGAAGCTAGCCTCCAACATCATCTGATTGTTTTATTGTGTGGCCATATCACTCCTTACTCAATTAAAATGGACATTTTTGGCACGCCATTCTATTATGACCCACATGCCTTAACTCACCTTTCTAGCTCCTAATAAATAAAGTCCATCCATTACTTCAATTATTACCCATGATTATGGAATAAATTATGAATTCCCATACTACAATGGGTAAGAAATATAAACTATGCACATTTAGAATACCTCATCAGAAAATTAGCTTGGTGGAATAACTTTCCAACCACATATCATGCATTCTTTAACCTTGAGTCAACCATCATCCTCTATGTGTGTTTGTCATCTCATTACCCTCTTCCCCAATCGTACTACTGTATTCTTTCAATCAAAATCTCTTAATAATACTCTAAAGCTTGGGTATTTATTTCCTAGATCCTTGATCTTTTGTATGAGTATATCCTACGACTTGCAAAAGTATACTTTAATACCATTCCTCATTCCTTTAAGCGTCCTTCTTATGGCTTTTACACATGTTTAATCAAACATTCCTAGGTTCATTCCAATATTTCTTATATTCAACTGGGATTCCTTGTTGCTAACGTACGAGCATTCAAAACTATTTTAATCATAGCCTTAACCTTTGCTCATCTAACTTAGGCAGTCATTCCTATCTACTCCACATCAAAAAAATTGGTTGGTTTTTTTTACAACCCTTCTAAAAATAAAACTTTTACGGTCATGAGGTACTTAATCCAAAACTTTCACTTTAAAAATATAAACTTAGAAACCTTTTTCAAAAACTTCTTGGTTTCCAAAAAGGAGCCATGAAAGTTTTTCCCATTTTAACCTACTTTCCATTTTCAAAGACTTTCCACAATAGAGATTTGCTTCTTAAAAGTAGGATTTTTAACCCAAAAAATGCGTTCAAAAACCCAATTGTCTACCAAAATATATTTTCAAAAACTTCTATAAATAAAATAAAAAATAAAAACTAGTGTAGACGAGGATAACTTTCTTTCTATTATTTTTCTTCTTCTCATGCTATTTCCGCTTTCAACCTTACTAGAAATACTAATAGCACATACGGGGATTTCTAAAAGATGTACGTAATTACTGCACATATTTGTGGAAACTACACATGTTCCTATCATATTCCTATTGTTTTTCTCTTATATTATTTTTAATTATATTACTAACCATATTTCAAGATAAGTTCCTGACGTTGTTTCTATTCAAATTTCCTAACATTATTACTATTAAATTTTTCCAACTAAATTTCCCTTAGGTGGCTTCTCCTTACATAATTTTTTGCTCTTTTATTGTTTTCTCCATTGACTAATTGCAATGTGCTTGCCTACTGCTTTAGTTATTGAGCTTTTTTTCAATAACATAAAAAGAAATAAGTATAAACTATTTCAATTATTTTTTTCCATATTTTCCTTATACAGGAATATTTTACCCATCTACACTTTCAGGTTTCCCTTTACCTCATTTAAATTAGGTAGCATTTCCATTTATCCCGCCCTTAGAAAGATTTTTAAAAAAGAAACTTCTAAATTTACAAAATAGGAAAAATCATCGAGCCAAACATATGCTCTGTTCTCCATTCATTTCAAAAACAAAAAACCCCTTTACCAAAAACCTTTAAATTGAGAAATTTTAACTAAACCAATTTTAAATTAGGTATTTTAAATTTTCCTTGCTTTTCAAAACAACAAATTTTTAATGGTATGGTCCTTCTATTAAAATAAATCATTTTTAAAGTCATTCAAAATGTTTCAATAAAATTTAAAAATCTTTTTTTGTTAAATTCTTTCACACGGGATCAGACTTAGAAATGGACTCTTATTTGTCCTTTCTTTTGGATTTTCCTTCTTTTCCAATCCTTCTTAACTCATCTTCGTTAAAAATTCAGATGTCATCTTATGGTAATTGATGCACACCTTCTAGCAGGAACTTGCTCAATCTTTTTTCACATCTGACTTTCGGATGCTTACAACGTATAGGTTTTTACTCCTATCTGTCTAGATGAAATATACATCTTCACTCGACAGTTCAACAATATCCATAATCATAAGGCAGCTAGGTCAAACAAAGGATTCTACTACCATCCAGCCTACGGGGCCCTTCTATATATCGTGTTCATGCTCTTCTTAGTCAGTGCCCTTCGATATGTCCTACACTCCATAGTGTAATTGGGCTAGATGTATAAATTTAACTCTACTTAATGTTCCAACTCACAGTTTCCCCGCCTATCTTTCAAAATATGATCGCAACTACTTCTATAGTCAGAATTCATAGAGTTTGGCATATAGATACACACACACACACACACTCACACACACACACACACATACACACATGTAATTATAAGTAAAAAAATACTTTCTCTCAACATATCCTAATTCCTATGATCGGTTAACCTGCTCCAATATCAAATGTAACAACTTGCAGCTTAATTGGCCTGAATTTCAAATAAATCAAAACACAAGTCTATTAAGATATGGATCGGTTGTTTTGGTAACCTATAATAACATAAATTTTTATGCCAAAATTGGTCACAAACCCTAAAAGGTGTGAAAGCACTAGTGTTGACACACAAATCATTAATATGCAAACATAGATCTCAAATCCAGATAATGTAGAGAATAAAAGTAAAGAAATAACAAAATTAAAATGAAAGAAAATAAGAGAAGACACAAGATTTATCATGGTTAGGCTATCTCCGGCCTACGCCCACTTTGAATTGATCCTTTTTATTTCTTTTTATAATATGATTACAGTTACAAGCCTTTGAAACAATAACCAAAATGGAAGTTTTGCCGAAAGAGTAGAAGAACCCCCTTTTTAGTTGCCGTAAAGTTGCTATTTATAGGAGTTGATCTGGAGATACCTGCCTCCAAAACTCAAAGTACCTTTTCTCACGTGCAGGTGGGACTACATAATCGATTTAGAGTGGTTTAGGATCGATCCCCGATCGATCCATATGGATTTCGTATCAATCAAGAATCACTCCAAACAAGTTGAGATAAGATCATGGTGAAAGATGATAGTGCAAAGTCCTTACTCTTCAAATTTAATGGAATTCTAGTGTATAATTTGTGAGATATGATCGATCCAAGTTTCAATCTTCTAGTGTTAGCTGATGACTTCGTATCCATGATTCATATCCATCACTTTTGCATCAATACGAGTTTTCAAATCCATTATCTTGTGTCCATAGCTTTCACATCGATTTGCTTCTCACGCTGTGATCCATGTTTCATGCTCCATTTTGATCGTTTCCTTCATATCGATTGATGCGAACTCGATCGATACGAAAATGGCTCCTGAATCTTCCGTATCCATCCAAAGCTTTGTTCTTCGTATAGATCCACGCATGCCTTCCTTTGTATCGATCCCTGAATGCTTGCTACCTTTTGTATCCATCCTCTACACCTATCTTCGTATCGATCCCGAGTGTCCCGATGAAGCATATGACTTTGTATCTATCAAGTTTGTATCCATCTAACTCCTGCTTCCTTCATATTGATCCAAGCTTTTATCAATATGAAGCGCGCCAACATGCCTTGCGGTATCCATCCAACTGATGTGCATTGTATTGATATAAAATCCATTGATCCAAAGCAAATAGCCGAGTCTACTTCAATCGATACGAAATGATTTTCCATGAATATTAATCCATCCATAACTTGAGCATACGAACTCCGGTTGTCCTGAAATTTGAAAGGTAGCCTCAGCTAGCCTTGTTTATCATTCCTAATCGATCCCACCTTGATTGGAGTTTGGTCCAATAATGACGGTATCGATATAGCCTTGTTTCCAATCGATCTTCAATCTTGATATCCATCCCTTCAGCCAATTTGTTGACTCGGCCCATAAAATGCGCGATTATACATGTGTGTGTGTGTATCTGTATGTTTAAGCGGTTAAAGCCTCACTAAAGCCCCATAAAACCCCCACCATAGCTCATAGCACTCTCTGACTGCTATACTATTTCAATTTAGCACTATTAAACAGTAGATATGTTTTAAGCCCTGTTATTTCCCCCGCACTTGCTAAATCAAGACTTTTAGCATTCAATTTAGCAACATTATTATACAAAGGTTGATTTGACTAGTTCTTTTTTAAACAAAATCAACAAAGTTTGGGTAAAGACCTAATCTTAAGACATAAGTTCACAATATAAGTTAGAAATCTATTGTTGTCACTAAATCTAGTCTGCATAAATCATAATATTCTTTGGTTTTGTTACATAAGATTAAATAATATTTTTTTTCTATACAAATGATACGAGAATGAGAATAAATTAATGTTAAATATTTGGTTTTATATTTAATGAAGCTTTTTGCACCTACACTATTTTTCGCTATATCCTCGTTTTATCCCTAGTATAACTTTTTGCACCTCCACTGGTATAGAATAGCTAAGTGCTTTAACTACACACACAGATACACACACACACACATATTTATATATTTCTGTTTATTACCTATGTTTAAATATTCCAGAACACACTTATATGTACATTCTGTAAAGAACATTAATTTCCACATTTTAGTTCTTTTAAGGTATCCTTTCCAAAAAGGATTACTATTATAACTTTCCGAAAATTACCCAAAAGTGAGACTTTTGCTTCATTTGAAATTACAGGGAATTAACTTTTTTTTATTGAAATAGACAGCACAAACCACAAAGGAGAACATCCATAATTTACATATCTATTTCCTTTTTGGTATATTCCTTATTATTTCAAACAAATGATTTTTTATGCATAGTTGTGGAATTGGATAATTTATTAAAATTACATGGAAACGTATACAACTAAATTGTACTAATAATGCTTCGAAAAAATTATAACATAGAAATTCATATTCCATGTCAAATTAGAGCAACCTAAATTTATACTAATAATTTACAACCTAATTACCATAAATCTAGAATAAATTTTGCAATCTTATCAGCATTCTATTTTAACAAATTTAGGGTCCGATTTCCAAATTTCCATATTAGGATGCAAAGACCATTCCAATTCAAAACCTAACTTACATAATATGTAGGCGAGATTTTAATTGAATACGTTCTTTCTAAACCTATCACTCCATAAATCTTGCATAGGCATAATAATTGAATAAAACTCAATGATATCAATTTCAATTTTATATATAAATCATATAATTTTTCACTCACTTTTCAAGCTTTTCAAATCTCCTAAATTCGAATTCATCCCTTTAATTGACTCATTTTTCCTTCTAATCTAAAAATATGTATACTAAGATATATACATGCTCATTAGAGTTGCAGATCTGAGAGGAGATTTGAATTAAGTGCAATATAGATTTATAATTATGAAATTTACATTTTTCCGCAGTATCGGTTCGCTCATTATCTTGTTCTCTTTTATTTTTTGCTCTTCTCCGATTATATATGTGTGTATAATATAATGTTTTATAATGAATAAAAATAGCGGAGAAAGGAAAATGGCAAAGCTCCACTGCTTTGATCGAAAAATATAAGAATAAATGTGAGGGACTAAGCCAGTATTCATAAGCGCCCAAACCAATCGTATTTATTGGATTTAAAATAATTATATTCGAGCTATTGAGCAGAGGTTTAACCTTAGCGGTCGGCGTCAAACTGGTCAACCGCTTCCCTAATGGCGGAGGTCGACCAATAGGGTCTATGCGGTCAATATAATTTATTTGACTTTTAAATTCCAATTTAATTATTTCCATTTTGAAATTTTCAAACACTTATAACTTCTTTAGTTGAACTCCGATCGTAAAACCTAAATACGAAAGTTGCTTAGAAAATCGCAACAAATACAAGTGCAAGTTTCGTGGCCAAGTTCAAAAGTTTTCTCAAATTCTTGAGCTTTAATAATTATTTATTAATTACCATTTATTTTATGGGGTTTCATAAGCCCAGCCTATTGGTCAAAAATAGATTGGTCAACCCAGTTTAAGAGACATTTTGGCTATCCAAGATACGCTACCCTACTAGTCGTAGACAAACAATCAATGACAACTAGTTTTATAGACAAGAAGTTTGCAACGAAAGATTTATTTTCATTTAGTTCAAAGGAACGCAGGGACATAATTCCCACCCTGATAGGATTACATATATTTTCAACCATAATTGAAAAGAAGAAAGGGAATAATAAGCATGTCAATAGCCCTCTTTAGAGGCCAGCCGATCCGTGCTCTTATCTCCGCTTTGAATGTGCCCAGCTGCACCAGTGGTACTCCCCCAATACTTCAAGTGATCAAGAACTTATTGAAGAAAATGCAAGGTATCTCCAGCTTCAAAGCTCTCAACATCGAATCTTGTGAGAGACCATGAAAAGCTTCCAGACAATCTCACCAAAGAGCAAACCAAGGCTTTGGCCATGGAAGAAGTAACAGAGGCGACAGATACTACCCTTTTTGTAGGATCGATTTCACCCGAGAGGGGGATGAATAGGGTGATACTAATAATTATAAAAATTTAATGCGAAAATAATTTCAACAACGAATAATAGCAGCACAGATAATAGCAGAATATTAGAAACGGAAATACAACATAGATTTACCTAGCTTTGGCAAAACCCTGCCTACGTGCTGCCCCCAAGGTTTCCACTAGAAATTAAGTAGTCAGATGCCTACACACGTAAACTCATGACATTCGCTATCAACTAACCTAACTCTATGCTCAAAACCCTGCCACAACTCAGCCACTGAGTTGTGAATTCTCGAACTACACCAACGTAGTTCGTCCCCTAATCACATGACTAGACTTTACAATAGTTTAAAAAAGAAATACAAAATAAAAGCAATTTAAAAATACAAAGCCCTAGTTTAAAAATATAAGCCTAACAGTAACTAAAGATGCCGACCCAATAAGTAAAATAAAAATTATCCCCTTCTCCTTTTTATTATCGGCCCATCTCCTTTTGTGAATAATGTCAGTCTTCTGCTCGTTCATTCCTCTTTAAGAAAATTAAGGCTTTGGAAATTGAGGCGCCGCTTGATATTATTCAATTGCAGTGATGAATACTCTTTTTTCTGGCTTGTCTATTAAACGCTTTGCTGATTGTTGCTTGCGATTGCTCCAATTTGTTGAGTGTGTATACTTGGTTTAAAAATAGGTACGTGATATTCCTTTTTGATTTTGATTGTGATCAACTTTGATTCGATTTGTTGATTTTGAACTTGAAATTTGATTCTGTGATTTTTATTAAACTCGAATACATTACTGCCGATGATGTTAATGGGTTTTTAAAGGTTTTAATCCCCTAAATTTTCATTCAATTGAATTCGTCTGATATTTTAGCTCGGCTTTTCGATTTTTCTTGAATACTTGTGATTAATCTTGATTGGTTCATTTCATATATTTTCTGCTTGCTTGATCACCATGGCTTCATGAATTTGGATTTGGTTCTGTTCTTTTTTCTATGACTTCGACTTCTTTGACATGATTTTGAGATAATATATTGTTGAGCCTCTGACTTGGTATCATGTTATCACCTGTGAGTTCTATTCTTTGCTGGCAGCATTCGAATTTTTAAAAAACTGTTACATTCTCTGGTTTGAATTTGCTGACTTGAGATCGACTTGACTTGGTTATTTTGAAATCCCTTGAATTTTGTAAAACTGTAAACTGTTATGTTTTCTTTGAACAGTGACTTGTACTTGTTCACGTGGTCTGCACTTGATTCTTGTGCACTTGTATAAACTTTGAGTCACCGAACATTTAACTTGTAGATTTTTTGTGTCTTTACTATGATCATTGTTGTTGCATTTCATGTGAACTGAGCATGCCGACTTGTATTTAGTTGCATATGTAGTTGTGCACATTTTCATGTGATTTTCCATCGTCCATCATCTTGTATTTGCATGCTTGGAATCTTGATTGATTTGCTCACTGGACTTCACTGGACTTTACTTTTGAGGCTGCACTTGTACCATTTTATTTTCACTTGAAGTCAACCTTTTTTCATTTGAACTGTACTGGGTTGTAGCCCCACTTGCATACTGCTATGTTGATGTTCATGCAATTGAGTTAATTCATTCACTACCTTGTATATGAGATGTTGATCCACTTGGTTGAACATGTGTTGTTGCTTTTGAACTCATATATGTGTATACATATATATATGCATACATATATATGTGCATATATGTTTATATGATCTTTGTTTCAGTGCTTCACTTGTGCATGTCACTTTTTGTACTGGTTCATTGTGATTTTAAATTTTGTTTTGATACATTTGAGTTCATTTGAGTCTCTATTTCACTGGTGCTTGTTTTGCATTGAGTTGTATTCATGTTACTTCGAGCCAGTTTATTGTTGTCGCTGGACTTGTGAGTCTGACTATTTGAACCATTGACTGTGCAATTTGTACTTGTATTGTCCACTTTTATTCAACTGAGTTATGTTGTTGCTTATGTCTTTGAGCCTGGGCATGTGTGCTTATTATTGTAGCCACCTCAGTTTTGTATGGCTCAAGCCATTATGTATGAACTTGAATTGCTTTCTATTTTTACCAGATCTAGTTCCATATGAAATCTTTTTATCCATAGCATATATATGTTAGTGTTGCACATATATACACATGTTGTATGGATTTTTCTTGTACTATTTTCAGACTTCGAGTTTCATATTCATTTCCTTATATCTGAACCATTTGTACTTGAATGATGGTCATCTTGTACATACATCTGGATTGTTGTTTACAGTCTGAAGTTTTGTGTAAACTTTCATCTGGATTTATTTTTTTCGTATTGCACTTGAGTTGAATCCAGCTTATAGCTCTGGTTTGACCTTGTGCTCATGTCATGACTTTATTTGTATTGCATTTGAGTTGAACCTGGCTTTTGATTGGTTTTGACCTTGTGCTCACCCATCCCTGCGGTTTTGTCAAGTGTATATCGGTGTGCACAGCCTTCTGGCACATACAGTGATATACTGTGCATGTCATAAGCTGTTAGCGTAAGATGAATTCAACATTAAATGAAGACGAACAACCCAAATAACCGAGATAAATAATATTTTCAAAAATACACATTTTATTTTACACTGCACAAATATTTTATTTTCAATTTTACTGCGTCAGTGTTCATTTTGTAGATAACTCAACTGCCGGATTTAATCCAAAATAGAGTTGAAGTTAAATATGAGTGAACGAGCGATATGTAGTGAGGTGCAAATGTAAATGATAATTGTACAGTGAAAAATTGTGTTGTAATTTGAATTGTGTATATATAGTAAGAGCTCAAATTTGTACTATTCAAAATTGTAATAAAATATCTGTTTGAATAAAATACCTGTTTGAATTTTAAATTTTGTGTTATTTATTTTATTCAGCAAACATTTATTTAATTATGTGAAAAAAAATAGTACATTAACAAATACATTTAAATGAATATATATATATATGTTTATTATCATCAAACAAAAATCATATACTATCATATTCAACACTTTCTAGTAGGGCATTGAAGCATCCAAACCTACCTAAGGTCACGAAGATTAGAGCATCAAAGCAAGGAAGCCCCTTAACTTTACCAGCACCATTAGTCCAAGACCGACCAACTATAACCATTGGAAAAATGGCCAGAAAGTGGAAGTATAGGTCCAAGTCAAGGGCAAAATCCATCTCAAGAACCAGAAGTCCAAGCAAGCGGTCCAAACTGCAGTCAAAAAACATAGTTTGTAATGGCCCGTTTTTCCATACCCTTTGAATCGACAATAAACCACACATGTCCAACTCAAATTGTACAAATAAGCGGATCATTAAGGGTAGAAAGAAAATAAAGACAAAACAGAATCTCACAAGAATGGAATAACATATATTATTTCAATAATAATCTTTACGGCGGAAAATTTTAAAATACAATATCAGAGTCTATCCTAAATTCAGCTTGGATAGTTATAAACATCCGTCCCTACAATTGCTGACAAACATCAAACAAAATACACTAGTACAGTGGATAATAGAATATGTCCATATGATGATGAAGATCTTCAGCTCTTCTTTGGAAACTCCAACCGTCTTCAACTCAACCTGAAACTACTCGGATCGGATCCAAGTATTAAAAATACCCGGATCAAGCTTGATAAACCAGCATGAGAAACTCGGACTTTAAAATGACTATTTTATCAAAATCTTTGAAAAGAAGGGTATCTCATAAGACCATGCCCACAAATAAACACGGACGGGTTTTTATCTTATGATAACCAAAACACTTCATACCAAAATACACTAGATATTATTTTTAATGACATTCTTTTGAATACACTTTTCAAATAAACTTATTCAAATAAGGTATCATCTGGACTAAGTTTAATGAAATGTATCCGGACTGGGTCAACGGAATATGCTGAACAGAATATATGATACCAGAAGGGGTAGCTGAAATGTTTGAAAGTCATTACAGCTATTTTGGGAATGTAATCAAAACCGTAAATCTCATATTGGGATTGAATTTCCAACACGATAGAAAACTAGTGACTTTTTCTCCGATCCACGCATAACAAACATAGTTCGCACGGTGCCTTAATCGCTTTTCTCAAACTAGTCACTTGGAACTATACTTGCTACACTACAACTGATAACCGGTCTCCATTACGAGGAGACCACTGTTATAAATAACTCTATAATGGGGCCAACCAGAGCATGTTCAACAAGCAGTCTTCATGCTATGAAGATCCACGGTCTTCAATAATCATCATCTTCAACATGTCTTCACTTTAGAACGTATACATTGGTTCGAAGTGGTTTTCGAACAAGAATTACCCAAATCCGACTCCGGTTCCTTCAAAGTCAATCATCGATTTAAAAAGATGTTAAGTTCATATATGGATATCAATCATCAATCAACTACTTCATCTTTCATTTAAATCAAATATCTTTCTTAGATATAATCTTTTCAAGTTATTCCATTTCTTTCCAAGAGTATATGGAATCATTAAGCCTCATTTATCAAATCATTTGGTTTATTTAAACCTTTCTTAAATTCTAATCATTTTCTCTTTTACTTAGGAAAACCTTTCCAAATCATTCATTAAATCTTAATCAAAGATTTCTTAGATTCAAGTTATAACTTTTAACTTAGAGAAAATATTCTCAAATCATTCATTAAATCAAAGATCTATTTCTTAACTTCAAATCATATTCTTGCAAATTGAAGATTTTCATAATAGAGCACTACTGCCATCTTAGATATGGTAAATTTCACTTCTAGGGACTAACGGTAAGTTTCACCTCCAGGGACTAATGGCAAGTTTCACCTCCAGGGACTAATGGTAAGTAATCCTACATTATGATTATCTTTGTCTTTAACGATCATTGTATTCAATATATGTTATTTCAAAAATTAGTTTCTTTTCTTTTAGCTTGGAAAAACTTAAAAAATGATCTTTTTAGAGCATTCGGGCTTTCCTTTCGATCTATTCCACCCCTCGCCTAAAAAGAGAAAACATAGGCCAGGTAAGTTCATGGCACTGGTTTCTCCATCCCTAACCTTAGTTAAACACCTTGTTTTATCACAGACGGAAAAAATGTATTAGTCGTTTCCACATACTCAGATTTTCAACTTTATTTTGGAATTGCTTATAAATATTAAAATTATCTTTCAAAATGCTTAATTATCCTTTTTAAAACATTCACAGTTGATTCTGGAAAACGTCGTTATATTTAAACTCATATTCCAAAAGTTATTGAATTCGCAGCAGAAAAGTGCTGTAGAAAGTGCTATCTAAGCTTATTTGAGTTAGACAACTTTTTAATTTTTTAAAATTCATATTTTCCATTCCAAATCACTTTTAAACAATTTTAATAGATTTATAAAATTTATTTCATATTTTTAATCATTTAAAAATATCATTTATAAAGAAATCCCATTTTGGATTTCGAACTACAAAACCGCAATACTTTTAGAAAATTGTTTTGGACACATTTCAAAATCTACTTGATGAAATATTAATTTTCTTTATTCATTGAAAAATTATTATTATTATGGACCAAAGAATTTTATTTCGAAAAAATCCAACTTATAAATCATTCTCTACTTCAGTTTGAAGTTATGGGTCAAAATTTACGAACTGCCGCTACGCGACAAGCTCGATTTTGACCAATTTTATGAATTGCTTCGAAACTTGTCCAAAACACTTCCAATTTGTTTTAAACCATATTTAAACTATTTTAACTTATTTAAAATCATTAAGAGGATAAATAACTTCCATACACATATTTGTATGGATTTAATTCTCATTCAATTAACTATGGTTAATTACTAATCTTTTCTCTTATCACTTATCAAACCATGTTATCATCCGTATCACAAACATATAATCAACCATATTTTGCATCCAAGTTATCAAACATTCAAACAACATATTTAAACTTTTAAATCATTATATTTGAAATAATTTATGGATTAATTAGTAAAAATGAGTTCTCACCTTTAACTTAACAAATTCTTTCTACTAACATTCATATGCAACAACACTTCACTTAAACTTCAATTAATCAACTTCTACTCCATTTCTTTCGCTTTATGCTATCGACCTCCTCTTTCAAACTCCCAAAAATCTGGCAGAGCTTCCGCAGCACCTTGAATTTGCTCCTAGCTCCTTGGAATGAAAACAGCGGCACTTCCTTCTCTTTTTCTTACTCCGGAGCTTCACGATTTGCTCCTCTTCCTCCATAGGTTCAGCCATGCCCTATTCCACTCCTTCCTCCCTCATTTTTTCACTTCTTAGATGTTAAACCATATTTTAATGGTATTCTAAGGTCTTTAGAAAAGTTTGGCGGTGTTTGGAGTTGATTTGATATGGTTTTGAAAAAATTAGTAAGCATTTGGAAGAGAAGAAGAAGCCATTAAAGCTCTAAAGAAGAAAAAGAGGAAAGCTTAGAAAAGGAAGAAAAAGAAGAAGGTAAAGAGTGAAAAAAAGTGAGAAGGTGATTGGTATTTATAGAAAAAGAAATGAAGTGGTAAATTACCAAAATATCTATTTACCAAATTACCAAAATAACCTTACTTACTTATAAAGTAATTTTTTTTCATCACTTAACATCATATTTTAAATCATTACTTTATGTCATTTTCACTTAGATATTAAGTAAAGTAAGTAATAATTATGTTTCTTTGATTTGATGTTTTACTTTTTGACTTTTGTACTTGTATTGTCTTTTTGTGCTTACTTTTTCTTAATTATTTCTAGAAGTTTTTTAACCTTGTTTAGTAAAAGTAAACTCGATTAGTGAATTAATTAATACTTACACTATTGAATATATGTTCCTATATAAGAAAATAAAGGTGCAACGACGTTGCGACAACTTTTAATCGATAAAACGTCGTTTTTACACAAAATATTTTACGGTCAAGTTTTGACGTTTTAGTTAAACTATTTATTTATTTATGTAAACCAAATTTGAAAATGAAATTTTTAATTCTTCAAATAAATTAAAAAATGTCTCTTTATATTTTAAAATCATATTTAAATAATATCAAAATCTCTAATTTTACGGTGTATGTAAAACCGACAAAATACGACAAAATTTGATTATTTTTGTAAAACGACTATTAGCTTTCTTTTAAATATTTTAATATACTTTTATTATCTTTATTAGATGTTTTCAATAAGATTTATCTTTTAAAATAAACATTTAAACATACTTATTTAAGCATTTATTTATTTTTAACAAAACTTAAATTTTGTTGATTTATTCTAAAATCCAAATTTATACTTTTTAAATTATCAATTATAAGAATAAATAATTTCTCTATTATTATCTATTATATATAACTTCTTTATTTAAGTTTTAAACCTTTTTAAATTTAAAACAAACAAAATCTCTCATTTTCGAAGTAGCGAAATTACGGGTCGTTACATTCTCCCCTACTTAAAAGCATTTCGTCCTCAAAATTACTCAAAACAAAAGTTTGCCCAAAACATTTATCTTTAAACTTAAATCCATATAATATACAAAAATCATCCATATGAAATATCTTTTTCGATCTCCTATTCAAATACACAACTTTATTTCCGAAGTAGTATCGATCTCCCGATTCTCTAGTGCGGACTTTAATCCGGCTCTTTGCTTAGAAACCTTTGCTTTCCTTGCATAGCTCTCAACTATGATAGAAAACTCAAGTATCTAACAATAAACCCTAATCAATGTTCATCGCCAAGAATCAAGCGATAAATCCTTTTTCGGATTGGTGTAAACACCTCAAAGTTCCGAACTTGAACCTTAGATCAAAATTTATGCGATGAAATGATTTACATATAACATATGTATTTATCAACCCGTAAAAAATTTCATGAAAACTTTATCTTAAGATCAAACACTTTATAAAGGTGCTTCTTTATATAATCCCTTTAATTATTTATTTTCAAATATTTTTATTAAAGGAAAATATTCTAAAGAACGATTTTTCACTCAAAAGATAATTTATCTTTATTATAATAATTTTTTTGATCCTTTAACTTAGTTTATTTCTTCTATCACCAATGTTATTTATGAATCATTTCATAAAACTATCCTTAAGTTTATTATATCTTATAACTTATTTAAATCAATCACGTTTTAAAGACTTAAATCCAAATTTTTAATTAATGCTAGAATTCATTATTAAAACATTTTCTAGGTTATAATTTCCATTTTTTGTTCATAATCACATTTATAAATTATACCTATCCAATTTCATTTACTTAGAATATTTCACAATATTTTAGTTTTCATAAATTTCTTATCTTTGAGTTATGTATGATTCGGAAATTTTCGACTGTTCAAAATCGTCGAGAAATTATGCTTTATCTTATCAATTAGTGATCCCAATTTATCTTTGGTTTAAACACTTTTATAAAGATTACTAATTAACGATTCGCATTATTTCTTTAACTTAAGAAAATTATATAGATCGAGTAACTCCGAAACAATCTAAGGAACTGGGTACTACCAATAGTATCATGTATCCTCTGAACAAGAAGAGTGATACCTAAGAGAAGTGCTTACCATCCGAACATATCTCTTGCCGATTTTTAGTTTATTTTCGAGCCATTCGAATTAGTTATCTTAAAATACCTCTTTTTATATTTGAAATAATAACATTTTCAAAATCGTTTAGAGATTACTTTGTAAAACCTATCTTATAAATTCATTTTATCTTATATTAATTAACTTCATTTAAATTACCACAATTGTTTTAATCGAACTTAAATTCTCATTCCTTTTATATCTAACTTTTACAAAATCATTTTCTATTATTTAAATACATTTTCATCTTATATGTTCATTCCTTAAACAAATCTTATTATCAAACACCTTATAGTCAAATCATGAAACTTAATTCACAAGGTATTATACTTAAATTTTTAAATCAAACATTTGATCAATTTATGATAGTAACTTAACATTATCCTTTCTTAATTTATTATTTTGGAATAGGTATTAAAGATCTTAATTACCATATCGGATTTCTTACTTATCGATAATCTTTGTGAAACATCCTATGGTCAAACTTCAAATTCTAATCACAAGATGTTCGTATTTAAATTTCACTAATCCTGATTTCTAACTATACAACTTTTCAAAATATATACCTTATATTCAAAATATAATCCAAGGTAAAATTATTTCATTTACTAATCTTTTCAAAATCAGTGTGTCGGTTCGCCTTGTTTAAATGTTTAGGAACCTTCATCGATAACGGTGATCAGGCGCATCGATAAGAATCCATAAATCACTCAACAGATAAATCAACACAAAACATTTTATTAGTCACTAAAAAATACGCTCTCATATATAATACACTTAAACTCATTCTAAGGTGTTACTAACCCTATCTCTAATGAGTCACTCATCCTATGGTATTGCTAATCCTATCTCTGATGAGTCTTTACCCCAACAAAGCCAAGGTTCTCGCTTAACCGTCAGCTCCGGTACCAAATGTAATGGCCCGTTTTTCGTACCTATTGAATCGACAATAAACCACACATGTCCAACTCAAATTGTACAAATAAGCGGATCATTAAGGGTAGAAAGAAAATAAAGACAGAACAGAATCTCACACGAATAGAATAACATATATTATTTCAATAATTATCTTTACGGCGGAAAATTTTAAAATACAATATCAGAGTCTAACCTAAATTCAGCTTGGACAGTTATAAACATCTGTCCTCACAATTTCTGACAAACATCAAACAAAATACACTAAGTACAGCGAATAATAGAATATGTCCATACGATGATGAAGAACTCCTGCTCTTCTCTGGAAACTCTAACCGTCTTCAACTCAACCTGAAACTACTTGGATCTGACACGAGTATTAAAAATACCTGGATCAGGCTTGATAAATCAACGTGAGACACTCGAACTTTAAAATGACTATGTTATCAGAACCTTTGAAAAGAAGGGTATCTCATAAGACCACGCCCACACATAAACACGGACGAGTATTACCTTATGATAACCAAAACACTTCATACCAAAATACACTTGATATTATTTTTAATGACATTCTTTTAAACATTTTTCAAATAAACTTATTCAAATAATGTATCAATATCTGGATTAAGTCTAACAAAATATATCCGGACTGGGTCAACAAAATATACCAAACAGAATATATGATACCGGAAGGGGTAGCTGAAATGTTTGCAAGTCATTACAACTATTTTGGGAATACAATCAAAACCGTATCTCGTTTGGGATTGGATTTCCAACATGATAGGAAACTATTGACCTTTTCTCCGATCCACGCATAACAAACATAGTTCTTACGGTGCCTTAATCGCTTTTCTCAAACTAGTCACTTGGAACAATACTTGCTACACTACAACAGATAACCGGTAGTTCCCTGCTTTCCTCAAACTAACCACTTTATCCACATAGGGCAATAAATGCCTTGAGGCCTAGACGTTTTTGGTACCTAGGGATCAAAACATTTGATAAATCAAATCACTACTATCCGAAATGCGAGCATACGTGTGACCACATAGAATCCCATCATAACCGGGGTGTGAGGCTCGCGAAGCTACGATCAATTTCTTCAAAGCCATGCTTTTCATAGAAAATCACGTTTTGATCATAACAGGTTCCACTTTAAATGCCACATTACCATTCAACGTCACACGACTGATTTCTAGAAAAGTATAACTTCCTGAGCTCGTATGTCTCAGGAAAGGGTGTTAAGCTAAGAGAAGTTGCCTTCTCCGCCACCAACTGATATACGTTTATAGAAACCACTCAAACATGATTTAGAATACAATGTCCGACAAACATCTATATAAGTTCGTACTAGGACTGAACGAAACCGAAGGCACTTTCCTCGGCCATTACTAGGCGAGAAGTCCTTGCAATACGAAAAAATCTCCATCACGAGGAGACCACTGCTGCAAATAACTCTATAATGGGGGCAACCAGAGCATGTTCAACAAGCAGTCTTCACGCTATGAAGATCCACGGTCTTCAATAATCATCATCTTCAACATGTCTTCACTTTCGAACGTATACATAGGTTCGAAGTGGTTTTCGAATAGGAATTACGCAAATCCGACTCTGGTTCCTTCGAAGCCAATCATCGATTTAAAAAGATGTTAAGTTCATATGTGGATTTCAATCATCAATCAATTACTTCATCTTTCATTTAAATCAAATATCTTTCTTAGATATAATCTTTTCAAGTTATTCCATTTCTTTCCAAGAGTATATGGAATTATTAAGTCTCATTTATCAAATCATTTGGTTTATTTAAACCTTTCTTAAATCCTAATCATTTTCTCTTTTAGTTAGGAAAACATTTCCCAATCATTCATTAAATTTTAATGAAAGATTTCTTAGATTCAAGGTATAACTTTTGACTTAGGAAAAATATTCCCAAATCATTCATTAAATCAAAGTTTTATTTCTTAACTTCAAATCATATTCTTGAAAATCGAAGATTTTCATAATAGAGCACTACTGCCATCTTAGATATGGTAAATTTCACCTCTAAGGACTAATGGCAAGTTTCACCTCCAAGGACTAATGGAAAGTTTCACCTCCAGGGACTAATGGCAAGTAATCATACATTATGAATATCTTTGTCTTTAATGATCACTGCCTTCAATATATTTTATTTCGAAAATTAGTTTCTTTTCTTTCATCTTGGAAAAACTTAAAAATGATCTTTTTAGAGCATTCGGCCTTTCCTTTCGATCTATTCTACCCCTCGCTTAAAAAGAGAAAACTAGGCCAGGTAAGTTCAGGGCACTGGTTGCTCCATCCCTAACCTTAGTTAAACACCTTGTTTTATCTTTCCAGATCTCACAGATGAGAAAAATGTACTAGACGTTTCCACATACTCAGATTTTCAACTATATTTTGGAATTGCTTATAAATATTCCAAATTATCTTTCAAACGCTTAATTATCCTTTTTAAAACATTCACAATCGATTTTGAGAAACGTCGTTATATTTAAACTTATATTCCAAAGGTTATAGAATTCATAGTAGAAAAGTGCTGTAGAAAGTGCTATATAAGCTTATTTGATTTAAACAACATTTTAATATTTGAAAATTCATATTTTCCATTCCAAATCTCTTTTAAACCGTTTTAATAGATTTATCAAATTTATATCATATTTTTAATCATTTAAAAATATCATTTATAAAGAAATCTTGTTTTGAATTATGAACTGCAAAACCACAATGTTTTTTAGAAAATTGTTTTGAACATATTTCAAAATCTACTTGATGAAATCTTGATTTTCCTTCTTCATTGGAAAACTATTATCATTTTGGACCAAAGAATTTTTATTTCGACGAAATCCGACTTATAAATCATTCTCTACTTCAATTTGAAGTTACGGGTCAAAATTTACGAACTGCCGCTACGCGACAAGCTCGATTTTGACCAATTTTGTGAATTGCTTCGAAACTTTTCCGAAACACTTCCAATTTATTTTAAACCATATTTAAACTATTTTAACTTATTTAAAATCATTAAGAGGCTAAATAACTTCCATACACATATTTGTATGGATTTAATTCTCATTCAATTAACTATGGTTAATTACTAATCTTTTCTCTCATCACTTATCAAACCAAGTTATCATCCATATCACAAACATATAATCAACCACATTTTTCATCCAAGTTATCAAACATTCAAACAACATATTTAAACTTTTAAATTATTATACTTGAAATAATTTATGGATTAATTAGTAAATATGAGTACTCACCTTTAACTTAACCAATTCTTCTTACCAACATTCATATGCAACAACACTTCACTTAAACTTCAACTAATCAACTTCTTCTCCATTCTTTTTCTTATGCTATCGATCTCCTCTTTCAAACTCCCGAAAATCCAGCAGAGCTTCCGTAGTACTTTGAATTTTCTCCTAGCTCCTTGGAATGAAATCGGGGGCACTTCCTTCTCTTTTTCTTGCTCCGGAGCTTCACGACTTTCTTCTCTTCCTACATACGTTCGGCCATGCCCTATTCCACTCCTTCCTCCATCATTTTTTCACTTATTATGTAGCGATCCAACTTTCTAACACCAGAAAGTCATATCACTAATTAAGAAAGAAAGGGATAGAAGAAGAAAAGATAAGAAAGAAGAAACACAACAACATCAGATAACCCACAGCAGAACGAATGAAGTATAATATATCACATAAAATATTACATGGTATCATATTACATCAGAGTACATAACTTATACAACATATATTAGACAGTTATAAACATCTGTCTAACTATACAACTCATGTACATAAGATACAGATAACACACAAACACTGCGGAACCATAATATATCTACACGTGGAAGCCTCCTGCTCCATATCTCCTCTAGAATTCGTCAAGCAAACCTGAATCCCTCGACTACTCATACATAATATGAGTAACCAAGAGTTTAATAAAACAGAAAATAAACACTCGGGTCAGACAGGGGTCTGGTGTGAGTAAACGGGTTAAAATTGCTTAACTTTAGAAAAACCTTTGAAAAGAAAAGGTATCACGTAAGACTTCCCACACATAAACATGGAAAAGTTTTTACCTTACGCTAACCAAAACATTTGATAGAAAATCCAACGATATTATAATAGTGTCTAGGGTTTTCAAGTAAATATGAAATAGCCGAAATTGTTACATCTATTAAATTCCAACTACTAGTCACAAAAGTGGGTAATACAAACAAAACCGTAGGGTCTCGTAGGAAGAATGGGTTTCCATCAATGATAGGGCTACCGGGGTACCGTCCATCGCAATACGTGGCCTAGATCACTGTACCGAGGATTACGCCCAATCCCCTGCATCACAAAGCCGGGACCATTCCTTACTGAACAGTCCCGAGTAAGATCACCCCGTGGTTGGCGCGACCAACCATCCACTAAGCCGAAATAAAGGGACGTCTAGACAGGAATGACCTCACCCTGTAATGGGTGATACCCACCTAGTCTTGCTGCACTTCCCCTGTTTTAGCCATTCATAGTTGATGAGGCTTGAGGCTGCGATTACCTTTATAGAACATATCTATCTTACAATGCTCATCGTCCACCTGACGATATTCTGAAAGCGTTCAATCCATACAAGTTCGTTCTGGGTTTGAACGAAACCGAAGGCACTATCTCGTTGCACTCATTTTGCAATCACCCTCAGAGTCAACGACCATAGCCCTTGCACTCTGAATCATCATCTCGAACCTGTAAGTACTATCTCCGTCAAACTCATCACAGAATCACGCCTAGAGTTAACTGACGAATAGTTCTTACACCTCGAGTCTTCACTAAGCTTTACTTGGATTCACGACCTAACGTTTAATTTAGATCGATGTGGTTTTCGGATTATCCAAATATGGAAACCCGATCCCGGTCTCATCGAAACCAAACGCCATTTTAATGTCCAAGTTGTTTAAGTGTTTTAAACAATTAACTTATATTCAAGATGATATAAACAGATAGATGAATCACATTATCACAATAGATAATTCATATCAAACATTCATCTCACAAAGTAGCATATCACATAACAGAGATATTCAAATCATCCAGTATCAACCAATCACCCAACATCATTCATCCAATATAAATCAATCATCCAATATCGACCAATCATCCAAAGCAGAATTGATTAACTCTAAATCAATTGGATTATCTAAATCCTTCTTTATTTATTTATTCCAAATAAATAAATTAATCATCTCTTAATGATCTTCTTAATTGATCTTCCTTGAGTAATTATCCTTTAATTACATTCAAGTAATTATCCATAACCATATACAGTAATTAACCTTTAATTACTATCATTAATTACAATAATTAATGATCCTTCATTTGGTTCCATTAATTAACCAACACTAATTAATTACATTAAACCTCAGTTAATTACAATTAATTAATCACACTTTAATTAATCACTTTTATTAATCAACCTTGATTAATTCATTAATTACATTAACTAATGATCCTGATTAATTAATAATTTCTTTAATAAATTAATTAACTTGTAATTCACCATCTCATTAATCATAAACAGTAATTAATAACTTGTAATTACATATCTTAATTAATTAACTTCTTAATTAATTATATTAATCCTTGATTAATTAAATAATTAATCAATCTTTAATTACTTAATTAAGTGATCAATTATTTAATAACCTTAATTACTTACTTTATTAATTAATTACTTTTTTAATTAATTACACTTAGTAATTGATCTTAAATTAATCATATTCATTAATTAATTAATCACATTAATTAATTAACTAAAATTAACTAAGTAATTAACCCTTAATTGCTTACATAAGTAATTATCTTCTAATTACTTACATTAGATGATTACTCTCTTAATTAATTACCTTAACAAGTAATTAATCCCATCATTAAATAATCCTTAATTCTTTAATTAATTAATTACTCCATAATTAATTAACTTCAAATCAATTATATTAATCAATCCTTAATTCATTAATTAATTAACTTCAAAAAATATATTAATTAATTTCTTAATTAATAACATCATAGTGATTAACCATTAATCACTTCAACTTTAATTACTCCCATGAGTAATTTTCCACTAATTATTGCCATAAGAAATTCCCATTCTCAATTACATTCAATAATTAACCATTAATTACTTCATTAAGCAATTACACTTAATTAATTCATAATTAAGTGATTATTAAAAATTAAGTAATCAATTAACTAATTATTTAAAATTAATTAAATAATTAATTAATTAACTTCTTATATTTCAAAAACCTCCTTAATTAATTAAGATAAACCTTAATCTTAATTAAATCTTTACTTATTAACAAATCATATTGAATTAAGTATCTATAAGTTCATAACAAAATAAATAAATCATATTTATCTTCATAAATTAATTATGTAATCAAATCTTAATAACTTGAAAACAGATTATTTTATTGGTTACAAGACTATAACCATAACCTTATTTGAAATATAGCATTAAGAAATCAATTTTAAAATTTAAAACATTATAACTATCTAATTCAAACTTATTTTCAATATAATTTTGGAAACTTTGTTACTAAAACATTATTTTTAGATTTAATTAAAAAACTTTGATTAATACTTAAATTCAAACACTCTTTTAATTTGAAATTCAAAATTTAATTAAGATAATTACTTACTAAATAAATCATCTTGAACATTTTAAATTTGAGAATAAATTCAATTTATATTTTTAAAAGTTTGATTTACTTTTACCTCAAAGAACAAGTTTAACTTTTATAAATTTATTTTCTTTTATAAACTTGTTTCATAATTTAATACTTAATCTAAATTTATTTTAAACAAGTATTATCTGCATTTACATTATACAAAACCAAATCAACAAAACTCGAGTTCAACCCCTAGTTTCCCCATGCTTGCCTCGAGAAACCTCTAGCTCCTTAAATCTTCGAGTCATCACCGAGCATAACGCGAGAACAAAGCCGGGTAAAACCTTTCTTCCCCAATTTGAAAATTTCCAGTGCACACACCATACTATCGTGCAGGTGTCCCATCACCTCCGGCCAAACTAGGTCGTGCGACCGTGGTCGTCGATCACATGAACCCATGCGAGCATGAAACCAAACCCAGATCCCACGATATGTACGCGAATCAAAATTGGACCATAAGCTCGAAAAAAACTGCAGAACATCGACCCACAAATTCCATCGCCTCTGGCCATAGCAACCACCGGAAGCTCCAACACCACCTCCAGAGCATCGCTGCAACACCTCGCCTCCATCCCCCACGTCGCGATCGACTCCGGTACCATATCTAAATCGCGAAGTTACGACATCCAAGCCGAACAAAAATGCAAGCTTAAACCCTAGTTTGATCGATTTCGAACAAATCAGACATTGGAAAAATTCAATTGCAATTTTCCTATGCTCACCATTAATCAAACAACCTTCATACCAAAAATGGATCAACCTCGCCACGCCGATCATCGGCAAACACCAAAAACACCCAAAACGTTCAAACCTAGAATTCACACGAATTAACCAACTAAAAATTACAAATTGCATATCAAAATTCATGATTTTCCACCATGATTGCATGCATGTAATTCAATTTAGAATTTAAGATAGTTAATTTTTATCAAAATTTTTAGTTTCACTGTTAATTTTATTTTAAACATGGTATGTGGTATTTAAAAATCCTGGAACTATTTTATAATCTTCATCATACAATTACAAATAATTTTCATTTAAATACTTAAGGCTAATATGGATTTGATTCATAGATATTGAAATTTTTGTAACCAGAGAATTCACAGTAAATCAACAGAACACACATGAATGCATATAAACAGACAAGCTCACAACATATTCATACCAATTCATTTAGATTCAAGCTAAAGAACTTTGATACAAGTAAATATCATCACATGCATGGCAGTAAACAAGATCAAACTATTTTTTTTAAAATAATATTTACTCACCTTTTTAATTTTCCAGAGAACAAAGCAGAGAGCAGGTTTTAACTTCCAGTCCTGAACATAAATTTAAAAAAGCTTTGATTTTGCTGATGAAACCTTTGCATGCTTACAATATGATGTTTTTAAGGATGTTGAACAGATCTGACTTACAGTTGAACTTCCATTTGAATTACAGGTTGAAGGTTGCAGATCTAATTGTTGTGAAGAACTTTAATTTGCAGATTTCATTTCAAATTTGATCTAGCATTTGCTTTGCAGATTTTAATTCTCGGGTTTGATTTCTGGTTTTAAATTCCAGGTTGGAGAAAAATTCTGGTTTGCCATTAGTTTGAGTTAAGAAAAGAAAACAAAGAATGAAAGTGTTATGAAAGAAACTAGTTTTCTTCTAAAAATATTTAATAAAAATTAAAATAAATATATGGCCACTTGTTCAAAAACTTACATTTGTCATAATCTAGCTTGAATGATTAACAAGTGTTATTAAGATGATTAACATATTACTTAAGTATTTTTAATTAATTTTCATTTAATTTAAAATGTAAATATAAACTTACTTACTTATTTAAGTTACTAAATTAATAAATACTTATGTATGAATAAATAAATTAATCTTTAAAGAAAATATTATAAAGCTAGTTATAATACAAATAAATCTTATACATTAATTTTTAAAATCTAAAACATATATATATATATATACACATTTATAACCATTTTAATTTAAACATTTAAAACACTTTAAAGAAAACAAAAGGAAAACTTTGATTAAATCTTATTTAAACTATCATATTAAAAATAACAATTATCTTATATTTTGGAAACAATTGAATACATCCTAAATTAATTTTTGAAAAATATTAATTTTTTAAACAAAGCTTTAAATTACAATTCATACATATATAAATTATCAACAGATTATATTAAATTTCAAAACAACTCCAAATTATAACATATACTTATATATATTACAATTTGAAAATTTATCTTTTATTTAAAACAAAAGATCTTCTATTCACAATATATATCAAATATATATATTATAAATAGAATAAAAATTTATTAGCATTGAAAAATAAATCTTATCCATTTTTTTAAATTGTAAAAAAAAACATTGGTCAAAATTACCAGATTAAAAATTTATTAACCTTTAAAAGATTAAATTTACCAATTTAAATTAAAATTATAAAGAAAAATTATCAAAAAAATTTAATTATTAATACAGATTATTAAATTGATATTGCCGAAAATTCTGTGTCGTTACAATCCTCCACCTTAAAAGAATTTCGTCCTCGAAATTTAAAAAGCAAAGGTAATTTATAACCCAGCAAAGATTTTAATTTCAATCAGCAAAGCTTACCTATTATCTAGTAACTAACACCCATAGCAATCAACCAAACAAACAAACAAACCTAACTAATTATCCTGACACAAATCAGAATAAATCTTACAAATACTATCTAGAGTTTCCCAAGTAAAAATCACCGGGAGACTCGCTCTATAGAAGCTAAACAGAACACCAGACTATACTTAAGTCTAGCACAACTTCCAAATCCAACTGAACTGCAGATTAAACAACCAACGATGAATCATACACGTACTCCCTCAGAGATACGTGAAATAAAATGAATTCCAACTATCCAAACTGACAATTCGATCTTATCCTATTAATAACACAGATAAGAAATCTCAAATGCCTCAGCACTAGCCATCCAATCTTACTCAATTACCGCTCTCTTGACCCGAGAAATCTAAGCAACAAATGAAGTCTTCAACTTCGAATTCCAAACTCCCTATCTCACATCAGCATAACTTAACAGACAATCCTGGGCTCCCAATTCTCTTCCTGGTCAGCTTAACCTATGCTGATACTTCCAGAAACAACTAGACCAAAGCAAACCAGTTTCTCGATCCTATCCAACAGAAAAATCTTCCAAACTCCGTCGAAATCCAGAACACAAGCTCTACTTCCCAAGCAATAGAAAACTGAACTTGCTTCCTTCCTTGCACAGCTGCTACCTCGCTTCCGCTGCACAACTCAGATTCTGAAATAGATGAGAATACTGTTGATGAACACGAGTACAAACTTATCCAATATATCCGGGAAACTTTGTTCATCAAATCCATATAATCTTAGTGACACATCTGACTCGGTCACACAACCTTACAGCAGAATCCAACTCAAAAACTAGATCTGACCAATCCAAATTCCAAAAATTCCTGAGCTGCTACGGTAACTCTACTACTAGGCTAACCACCAAAATCGCTTCTGGAACCAAAACAATATGGAACTCAACTCCAGATGCAGACAAACTTCTGATTACATCAGTAGCTCCTATTTCTACATGAGAACCCTTAGTCTCAAACAAAAGATTGCCTAAGAAAAATCCCCAAACTAATCGCAAGTCACTTTTGCGATCCTGCCTAGTTCGGATTCCAAATAAACCGTCCTCTCTTTACCAATTAGAACAGCCTTAAGCTTTTCCAAACAAGGTTAACCCTTCAAGAAAACTTTCACCAACTGCCAGACTGCTAAAAGAAGAACCACAAAGATTCCTGAACCATCGGAGAAACGAGCCACACTTCTGCTTCCAAAACTCTACCTCAATGATACTGCAAAGCTAGAAGACCTTCTCGTCAGCACACTGAACACTTCGAGCTGAACTGCTACCACAGCTAACCAAAGACTTCTAATCCAAAGGCTTCTTCAAACCCAAAACCATCAACAAACCACACAACGGACCTTCGAGATGGCAGACATCCTCTTAAGAAATTCTGGCTCCAAACCAAGCATCAACATCTCGCTCTCCTTAAGGAATGACAAAGAGACCATGCCGAAGCGAAACAACTTATAGACCTTAGTCTCATATTCCAAAACAGCCAACCTCCTTCCTAAAGATCCAGACAACTTCTACACAGACGAGTCTTCCCTGCAGCAGGTAAAGACTGCTCCTCAACTACTTCTAAAACTGCTTCAAGAGAAAACATCTTCAAAAATATCCATGGATACTGCATCTCATCACGCAGTTATCAAGATATCATCACTTACTTCTGCACTTTTGGCAGATCCAAACTTACACTTCAAAGATAAACTCCAAATATTTTATAAAGATTTCCTTCGGATATCATAGAAATCCTTATTCCAAACTACAAATCTCACTCAAGACGGTATCAGGTCTACAGTCTCGACAATATACTTCTAACATATGGACCTCTTCCATCAGTGGTAGTCATGTTACATACACGCACACCACTACTCCATCTACCTCTAAAACTTATGTTGGAAAATCTGAAAAGAGAACCCAACAAATCAGGTGTGTGTGTGTATATATATATATATATATATATATATATATATATATAGTTATAGAAAAAAATACAAGTACGCTCTCTCAAGAAAGACACCACTCCAGAGCCTAGGTATTCACTCAACCTAATGCTCTGATACCATCTGTAGCGACCCAAATTTCTAACACCAGAAAGTCGCATCACTAATTAAGAAAGAAAGGGATAGAAGAAGAAAAGATAAGAAAGAAGAAACACAACAACATTAGATAACTCACAACGGAACGAATGAAATATAATATATCACATAAAATATTACATAGTATCATATTATATCAGAGTACACAACTTATACAATACATATTAGACAGTTACAAACATCTTCTAACTATACAACTCAAGTATACAAGATACAAATAACACACAAACACAGCGGAAGCATAATATATCTACACATGAAAGCCTCCTACTCCATATCTCCTCCAGAATTCGTCAAGCAAACCTGAATCCCTCAACTACTCATACATAATATGAGTACCCAAGAGTTTAATAAAATAGAAAATAAACACTCGGGTCCGACAGGGGTCTGGTGTGAGTAAACGGGTTAAAATTGCTTAACTTGAGAAAAATCTTTGAAAAGAAAAGGTATCACGTAAGACTTCCCACACATAAACATGGAAAAAATTTTACCTTACGCTAACCAAAACATTTGATAGGAAATCCAGTGATATTATAATAGTGTCTAGGGTTTTCAAGTAAATATGAAATAGCCGAAATTGTTACATCTATTAAATTCCAGCTACTAGCCACAAAAGTGGGTAATACAAACAAAACTGTAGGGTCTCGTAGGAAGAATGGGTTTCCATCAATGGCAGGGCTACCGGGGTACCGCCCGTCACAGTACGTGGCATAGATCACCATACCAAGGATTACGCCCAATCCCCTGCATAACAAAGCCGGGACCATTCCTTACTGAGCAGTCCCGAGTATGATCACCTCGTGATTGGTGCGACCAACCACCCACTAAGCCGAAATAAAGGGACATCTAGACAGGAATGACCGCCCCTGAAATGGGTGCTACCCACCTAGCCTTGCTGCACCTCCCTTGTTTTAGCCATTCCTGGTTGATGAGGCTTGAGGCCGCGATTACCTTTATAGAACATATCTATCTTAGAATGCTCATTGTCCACCTGACGATGTTCTGAAAGCATTCAATCAATACAAGTTCGTTCTGGGTTCGAACGAAACCGAAGGCACTATCTCGTTGCACTCATTTTGGAATCACCCTCAGAGTCAACGACCATAGCCCTTGAACTCTGAATCATCATCTCGAACCTGTAAGTACCATCTCCGTCAAACTCATCACGGAATCACCCCTAGAGTTAACTGACAAATAGTTCTTACACCTCGAGTCTTCACTAAGCTCCACTTGGATTCATGACCTAACGTTTAATTTGGATAGATGTGGTTTTCGGATTATCAAAATATGGAAACCCGATCCCGGTCTCATCGAAACCAAACGCCATTTAAATGTCCAAGTTGCTTAAGGGTTTTAAACAATTAACTTATATTCAGGATGATATAAACAGATAGATGAATCACATTATCACAATAGATAATTCATATCAAACATTCATCTCACAAAGCAGTATATCACATAACAGAGATATTCAAATCATCCAGTATCAACCAATCACCCAATATCAATCATCCAATATAAATCAATCATCCAATATCGATCAATCATCCAAAGCAGAATTGATTAACTCTAAATCAATTGGATTACCTAAATCCTTCTTCATTTATTTATTCCAAATAAATAAATTAATCATCCAAATGATCTTCTTAATTGATCTTCCTTGATTAATTATCCTTTAATTACATTCAAGTTATTATCCATAACCATATACAGTAATTAACATTTAATTACTATCATTAATTACAATAATTAATAATCCTTCATTTTCTTCCATTAATTAACAAACTATAATTAATTACATTAAACCTCAATTAATTACAATTAATTAATCACACTTTAATTAATCACTTTTATTAATCAACTTGATTAATTCATTAATTACATTAACTAATGATCCTTATTAATTAATATTTTCTTTAATAAATTAATTAACTTGTAATTAACCATGTCATTAATCATAAACAGTAATTAATAACTTGTAATTACTTATCTTAATTAATTAACTTCTTAATTAATTATATTAATCCTTGATCAGTTAAATAATTAATTAGTCTTTAATTACTTCATTAAGTGATCAATTATTTAATAATCTTAATTAATTACTTTATTAATTAATTACTTTTTTAATTAGCTACACTTAGTAATTAATCTTAAATTAGTCACATTCATTAATTAATTAATCACATTAATTAATTAACTAAAATTAACTAGGTAATTAACCCTTAATTACTTACATAAGTAATTATCTTCTAATTACTTACATTAGATGATTACTCTCTTAATTAATTACCTTAACAAGTAGTTAATCCCATCATTAAATAATCCTTAATTCTTTAATTAATTAATTACTCCATAATTAATTAACTTCAAATCAATTATATTAATCAATCCTTAATTCATTAATTAATTAACTTCAAAACAAATATATTCATTAGTTTCTTAATTAATAACATCATAGTGATTAACCATTAATCACTTCAACTTTAATTACTCCCATGAGTAATTTTCCACTAATTACTGCCATAAGAAATTCCCATTCTCAATTACATTCAATAATTAACCATTAATTACTTCATTAAGCAATTACACTTAATTAATTCATAATTAAGTGATTATTAAAAATTAAATAATCAATTAACTAATTATTTAAAATTAATTAAATAATTAAATAATTAATTAATTAACTTCTTATATTTCAAGAAACTCCTTAATTAATTAAGATAAACCTTAATCTTAATTAAATCTTTACTTATTAACAAATCATATTAAATTAAGTATCCATAAGTACATAACAAAATAAATTAATCATATTTATCTTCATAAATTAATTAATTAATCAAATCTTAATAACTTGAAAACAGATTATTTTATTGGTTACAAGACTATAACCATAACCTTATTTGAAATATAGCATTAAGAAATCAATTTTAAAATTTAAAACATTATAACTATCTATTTCAAACTTATTTTCAATATAAATTTGGAAACTTTGTTATTAAAACATTATTTTAAGATTTACTTAAAAACTTTGATTAATACTTAAATTCAAACACTCTTTTAATTTGAAATTCAAAATTTAATTAAGATAATTACTTACTAAAGGAATCATCTTGAACATTTTAAATTTGAGAATAAATTCAATTTATATTTTTAAAAGTTTGATTTACTTTTACCTCAAAGAACAATTTTAACTTTTATAAATTTATTTTCTTTTATAAACTTGTTTCATAATTTAATACTTGACCTAAATTTATTTCAAACAAGTATTATCTGCATTTACATTATACAGAACCAAATCAACAAAACTCGAGTTTAACCCCTAGTTTCCCCATGCTTGCCTCGAGAAACCTCCAGCTCCTTAAATCTTCGAGTCATCATCGAGCATAACGCGAGAACAAACCCGGGTAAAACCTTTCTTCCCCAATTCGAAAATTTCTAGTGCACACACCATACTCTCGCGCACGTGTCCCATCACCTCCGGCCAAACTAGGTTGTCGTAACCATGGACGTCGATCACATGAACCCACGCGAGCATGAAACCAAACCCAGATCCAATGATATGTACGCGATTCAAAATTGGACCATAAGCTCGAAAAAAAACTGCAGAACATCGACCCACAAATTCCATCGCCTCTGGTCATAGAAACCACCGGAAGCTCCAATACCACCTCCAGAGCATCGCCGCAACACCTCGCTTCCATTCCCCACGTCGCGATCGACTCCGGTACCATATCTAAATCGCGAAGTTACGACATCCAAGCTGAACAAAAATGCAAGCTTAAACCCTAGTTTGATCGATTTCAAACAAATCAGACATTGGAAAAATTCAATTGCAATTTTCCTATGCTCACCATTAATCAAACAACCTTCATACCAAAAATGGATCAACCTCGCCACACCGATCATCGGCAAACACCAAAAACACCCAAAATGTTTAAACCTAGAATTCACACGAATTAACCAACTAAAGATTACAAATTGCATATCAAAATTCATGATTTTCCACCATGATTACATGCATGTAATTCAATTTAGAATTTAAGATAGTTAATTTTTATCAAAAATTTTAGTTCCACTGTTAATTTTATTTTAAACATGATTTGTGGTATTTAAAAATCCTGGAACTATTTTATAATCTTCATCATACAATTACAAATAATTTTCATTTAAATACTTAAGGCTAATATGGATTTGATTCGTAGATATTGAAATTTTTGTAAGCAGAGCATTCACAGTAAATCAACAGAGAACACACATGAATGCATATAAACAGACAAGCTTACAACATATTCATACCAATTCATTTAGATTCAAGCTAAAGAACTTTGATACAAGTAAATATCATCACATGCATGGTAGTAAAACAAGATCAAACTGTTTTTTTTGTAATAAAAAAATATTTACCCACCTTTTTAATTTTCCAGAGAACAAAGCAGAGAGCAGGTTTTAACTTCCAGGCCTGAACATAAATTTGAAAAAGCTTTGATTTTGCTGATGAAACCTTTGCATGCTTACAATATGATGTTTTTAAGGATGTTGAACAGATCTGACTTACAGTTGAACTTCCATTTGAATTACAGGTTGAAGGTTGTAGATCTAATTGTTGTGAAGAACTTTAATTTGCAGATTTCATTTCAAATTTGATCTAGCATTTGCTTTGCAGATTTTAATTCTCAGGTTTGATTTGTGGTTTTAAATTTCAGGTTTGAGAAAAATTATGGTTTGCCATTAATTTGAGTTAAGAAAAGAAAGCAAAGAATGAAAGTGTTATGAAAGAAACTAGTTTTCTTCTAAAAATATTTATTAAAAATTAAAATAAATATATGGCCACTTGTTCAAAAACTTACATTTGTCATAATCTAGCTTGAATGATTAACAAGTGTTATTAAGTTGATTAACATGTTTACACATGTTACTTAAGTATTTTTAATTAATATTCATTTAATTTAAAATGTAAATATAAACTTACTTACTTATTTTAGTTACTAAATTAATAAATACTTATGTATGAATAAATTAATTAATCTTTAAAGAAAATATTATAAAGCTAGTTATAATACAAATAAATCTTATACATGTATTTTTAAAATCTAAAACACACACACACACACAGATATATATATATCTACATTTATAACCATTTTAATTTAAACATTTAAAACACTTTAAAGAAAACAAAAAGAAAACTTTGATTAAATCTTATTTAAACTATCATATTAAAAATAACAATTATCTTATATTTTGAAAACAATTGAATACATCCTAAATTATTTTTTGAAAAATATTAATTTTTAAAACAAAGCTTTAAATTACAATTCATACATATATAAATTATCAATAGATTATATTAAATTTTAAAACAACTCCAAATTATAACATGTACTTATATATATTACAATTTGAAAATTTATCTTTTATTTAAAACAAAAGATCTTATATTAACAATATATATCAAATATATATATTATAAATAGAATAAAAAATTATTAGCTTCGAAAAATAAATCTTATCCATTTTTTTAAATTGTAAAAAAAAATATTGATCAAAATTACCAGATTAAAAATTTATTAACCTTTAAAAGATTAAATTAACCAATTTAAATTAAAATTATAAAGAAAAATTATCAAACAAATTTAATTATTAATACAGATTATTTAATTGATATTGCCTAAAATTCCGTGTCGTTACAATCCTTCCCCCTTAAAAGAATTTCATCCTCGAAATTTAAAAAGCAAAGGTAATTTAATAACCCAGCAAAGATTTTAATTTCAATCAGCAAAGCATACCTATTATCTAGTAACTAACACCCATCGCAATCAATCAAACAAACAAACAAACCTAACTAATTATCCTGACACAAATCAGAATAAATCTTACTAATACTATCTAGAGTTTCCCAAGTAAAAATCACCGGGAGACTCGCTCTACAGATGCTAAACAGAACACCAGACTATACTTAAGTCTAGCACAACTTCCAAATCCAACTGAACTGCAGATTCAACAACCAACGATGAATCATACACGTACTCCCTCAGAGATACGTGAAATACAATGAATTCAAGCTATCCAAACTGGCAATTCAATCTTATCCTATTAATAACACAGATAAGAAATCTCAAATGCCTCAGCCCTAGCCATCCAATCTTACTCAATTACAGCTCTATTGACCCGAGAAATCTTAGCAACAAATGAAGTCTTCAACTTCGAATTCCAAACTCCCTATCTCACATCAGCATAACTTAACAGACAATCCTGGGCTCCCAATCCTCTTCCTGATCAGCTCAACCTATGCTGATACTTCTAGAAACAACTAGACCAAAGCAAACCATTTTCTGGATCCTATCCAACAGAAAAGTCTTCCAAACTCCGTCGAAATCCAGAACACAAGCTCTACTTCCCAAGCAATAGCAAACTGAACTTGCTTCCTTCCTTGCACAGCTGCTACCTCGCTTCCGCTGCACAACTCTGATTCTGAAATAGATGAGAATACTGTTGATGAACACGAGTACAAACTTATCCAATATATCCGGGAAACTTTGTTCATCAAATCCATATAATCTTAGTGACACATCTGACTCGGTCACACAACCTTACAGCAGAATCCAACTCAAAAACTAGATCTGACCAATCCAAATTCCAAAAATTCCTGAGCTGCTACACTAACTCTACTATAGGCTAACCACCAAAATTGCTTCTGGAACCAAAACAATATGGAACTCAACTCCAGATGCAGACAGACTTCTGATTACATCAGTAGCTCCTACTTCTACATGAGAACCCTTAGTTTCAAACAAAAGATTACCTAAGAAAAATTCCTAAACTAATTGCAATTCACTTTTGCGATCCTACCTAGTTCGAATTCCAAATAAACCGTCCTCTCTTTACCAATTAGAACAGCCTTAAGCTTTTCCAAACAAGGTTAACCCTTCAAGAAAACTTTCACCAACTGCCCGGACTGCTAAAAGAAGAACCACAAAGATTCCTGAACCATTGGAGAAACGAGCCACATTGCTGCTTCCAAGACTCTACCTCGATGATACTGCAAAGCTAGAAGACCTTCTCGTCAGCACACCGAACACTTCGAGCTGAACTGCTACCACAGCTAACCAAAGACTTCTAATCCAAAGGCTTCTTCAAACCCAAAACCATCAACAAACCACACAACGGACCTTCGAGATGGTAGACATCCTCTTAAGAAATTCTGGCTCCAAACCAAGCATCAACATCTCGCTCTCCTTAAGGAATGACAAAGAGACCATGCCGAAGCGAAACAACTTATAGACCATAGTCTCATATTCCAAAACAGCCAACCTCCTTGCTAAAGATCCTGACAACTTCTACACAGACGAGTCTTCCCTGCAGCAGGTAAAGACTGCTCCTCAACTACTTCTAAAATGGCTTCAAGAGAAAACATCTTCGAAAATATCCATGGATACTTCATCTCATCACGCAGTTATCAAGATATCATCACTTACTTCTGCATTTCCGACAGATCCAAACTTACGCTTTAAAGATAAACTCCGAATCTTTTAAAAAGATTTCCTTCGAATATCAGAGAAATCCTTACTCCAAACTACAAATCTCACTCAAGACGGTATCAGGTCTACAGTCTCGACAATATACTTCCAACCTATAACATATGGACCTCTTCTATCAGTGGTAGTCGTGTTACACACACACACACACCACTACTCCATCTACCTCTAAAACTTATGTTGGAAAATCCAAACAGATAACCCAACAAATCATGTATATATATAGTTATAGTTAAATATACAAGTACGCTCTCTTAAGAAAGACACCACTCCAGAGCCTACGTATTCACTCAACCTAACGCTCTGATACCATCTGCAGCGACCCAACTTTCTAACACCAGAAAGTCGCATCACTAATTAAGAAAGAAAGGGATAGAAGAAGAAAAGATAAAAAAGAAGAAACATAACAACATCAGATAACTCACAGCGAAACGAATGAAATATAATATATCACATAAAATATACATAGTATCATATTATATCAGAGTACATAACTTATACAACACATATTAGACAGTTACAAATATCTGTCTAACTATACAACTCAAGTACACAAGATAGAGATAACACACAAACAAAGCGGAACCATAATATATCTACACGTGGAAGCCTCCTGCTTCATATCTCCTCCAGAATTCGTCAAGCAAACCTGAATCCCTCAACTACTCATACATAATATGAGTACCCAAGAGTTTAATAAAACAGAAAATGAACACTCGGGTCAAACAGGGGTCTGGTGTGAGTTAATTGGTTAAAATTGCTTAACTTGAGAAAAATCTTTGAAAAGAAAAGGTATCACGTAAGACTTCCCACACATAAACATGGAAAAGTTTTTACCTTATGCTAACCAAAACATTTGATAGGAAATCCAGTGATATTATAATAGTGTCTAGGGTTTTCATGTAAATATGAAATAGCCGAAATTGTTACATCTATTAAATTCCAAGTACTAGCCACAAAAGTGGATAATACAAACAAAACCGTAGGGTCTCGTGGGAAGAATGGGTTTCCATCAATGGCAGGGCTACCGAGGTACCGCCCGTCACAGTACGTGGCCTAGAACACCGTACCGAGGATTACGCCCAATCCCCTGCATCACAAAGCCGGGACCATTCCTTACTGAACAGTCCCGAGTAAGATCACCCCGTGATTGGCGCGACCAACCACCCACTAAGCCGAAATAAAGGGACATCTAGACAGGAATGACCTCCCTTTAAATGGGTGCTACCTACCTAGCCTTTCTACACCTCCCCTGTTTTAGCCATTCCCGGTTGATGAGGCTTGAGGCTGCAATTACCTTTATAGAACATATCTATCTTAGAATGCTCATCGTCCACCTGACGATGTTCTGAAAGCATTCAATCCATACAAGTTCGTTCTGGGTTCGAACGAAACCGAAGGCACTATCTCGTTGCACTCATTTTGGAATCACCCTCAGAGTCAACGACCATAGCCCTTGCACTCTGAATCATCATGTTGAACCTGCAAGTACTATCTCCATCAAACTTATCACAGAATCACCCCCAGATTTAACTGACGAATAGTTCTTACACCTCGAGTCTTCACTAAGCTCCACTTGGATTCACGACCTAACATTTAATTTGGATAGATGTGGTTTTCAGATTATCAAAATATGGAAACCCGATCCCGGTCTCATCGAAACCAAACGCCATTTAAATGTCCAAGTTGCTTAAGGGTTTTAAACAATTAACTTATATTCAGGATGATATAAACAGATAGATGAATCACATTATCACAATAGATAATTAATATCAAACATTCATCTCACAAAGCAGCATATCACATAACAGAGATATTCAAATCATTCAGTATCAACCAATCACCCAATATTAATCATCCAATATAAATCAATCATCCAATATCGATCAATCATCCAAAGCAGAATTGATTAACTCTAAATCAATTGGATTACCTAAATCCTTCTTCATTTATTTATTCCAAATAAATAAATTAATCATCTCTTAATGATCTTCTTAATTCATCTTCCTTGATTAATTATCCTTTAATTACATTCATGTAATTATTCATAACTATATACAGTAATTAACCTTTAATTACTATCATTAATTACAATAATTAATGATCCTTCATTTGCTTCCATTAATTAACCAACTATAATTAATTACATTAAACTCAGTTAATTACAATTAATTAATCACATTTTTATTAATCAACCTTGATTAATTCATTAATTACATTAACAAATGATCCTTATTAATTAATATTTTCTTTAATAAATTAATTAACTTGTAATTAACCATCTCATTAATCATAAACAGTAATCAATAACTTGTAATTACTTATCTTAATTAATTAACTTCTTAATTAATTATATTAATCCTTGATTAATTAAATAATTAATTAATCTTTAATTACTTTATTAAGTGATCAATTATTTAATAACCTTAATTAATTACTTTATTAATTAATTACTTTTTTAATTAATTACACTTAGTAATTAATCTTAAATTAATCACATTAATTAATTAATTAATTAACTAAAATTAACTAGGTAATTAACTTTTAATTACTTAAATAAGTAATTATCTTCTAATTACTTACATTAGATGATTACTCTCTTAATTAATTACCTTAACAAGTAATTAATCCCATTATTAAATAATCCTTTATTCTTTAATTAATTAATTACTCCATAATTAATTAACTTCAAATCAATTATATTAATCAATCCTTAATTCATCAATTCATTAACTTCAAAAAAAAATATTAATTAATTTCTTAATTAATAACATCATAGTGATTAACCGTTAATCACTTCAACTTAATTACTCCCATGAGTAATTTTCCACTAATTATTGCCATAAGAAATTCCCATTCTCAATTACATTCAATAATTAACCATTAATTACTTCATTAAGCAATTACACTTAATTAATTCATAATCAAGTGATTATTAAAAATTAAGTAATCAATTAACTAATTATTTAAAATTAATTAAATAGATAATTAATTAGCTTCTTATATTTCAAGAAACTCGTTAATTAATTAAGATAAACCTTAATCTTAATTAAATCTTTACTTATTAACAAATCATATTGAATTAAGTATCCATAAGTTCATAACAAAATAAATTAATCATATTCATCTTCATAAATTATTTAATTAATCAAATCTTAATAACTTGAAAACAAATTATTTTATTGGTTACAAGACTATAACCATAACCTTGTTTGAAATATAGCATTAAGAAATCAATTTTAAAATTTAAAACATTATAACTATCTAATTCAAACTTATTTTCAATATAATTTTGGAAACTTTGTTATTAAAACATTATTTTAAGATTTACTTAAAAACTTTGATTAATACTTAAATTCAAACACTCTTTTAATTTGAAATTCAAAATTTAATTAAGATAATTACTTACTAAAGAAATCATCTTGAACATTTTAAATTTGAGAATAAATTCAATATATTTTTAAAAGTTTGATTTACTTTTACCTCAAAGAACAAGTTTAACTTTTATAAATTTATTTTCTTTTATAAACTTGTTTCATAATTTAATACTTGACCTAAATTTATTTCAAACAAGTATTATCTGCATTTACATTATACAGAACCAAATCAACAAAACTCAAGTTCAACCCCTAGTTTCCCCATGCTTGCCTCGATAAACCTCCAGCTCCTTAAATCTTCGAGTCATCACCGAGCATAACGCGAGAACAAAGCCGGGTAAAACCTTTCTTCCCCAATTCGAAAATTTCCAGTGCACACATCATACTCTCATGCATGTGTCCCATCACCTCCGGCCAAACTAGGTCGTCGCGACCAAGGACGTCGATCATATGAACCCACGCGAGCATGAAACCAAACCCAGATCCAACGATATGTACGCGAATCAAAATTGGACCATAAGCTTGAAAAAAACTGCAGAACATCGACCCACAAATTCCATCGCCTCTGGTCATAGCAACCACCGGAAGCTCCAATACCACCTCCAGAGCATCGCCGCAACAGCTCGCCTCCATCCCCCACGTCGCGATCGACTCCGGTACCATATCTAAATCGCGAAGTTACGACATCCAAGCCGAACAAAAATGCAAGCTTAAACCCTAGTTTGATCGATTTCGAACAAATCAGACATTGGGAAAATTCAATTGCAATTTTCCTATGCTCACCATCAATCAAACAACCTTCATTCCAAAAATGGATCAACCTCTCCACGCCGATCATCGGCAAACACCAAAAACACCCAAAATGTTCAAACCCAGAATTCACACGAATTAACCAACTAAAAATTACAAATTGTATATCAAAATTCATGATTTTCCACCATGATTACATGCATGTAATTCAATTTAGAATTTAAGATAGTTAATTTTTATCAAAATTTTTAGTTTCACTTTTAATTTTATTTCAAACATGATTTGTGGTATTTAAAAATCATGGAACTATTTTATAATCTTCATCATACAATTACAAATTGTTTTCATTTAAATACTTAAGGCTAATATGGATTTGATTCGTAGATATTGAAATTTTTGTAAGCAGAGCATTCACAGTAAATCAACAGAGAACACACATGAATGCATATAAACAGACAAGCTCACAACATATTCATACCAATTCATTTAGATTCAAGCTAAATAACTTTGATACAAGTAAATATCATCACATGCATGGCAGTAAAACCAGATCAAACTGTTTTAAAAAAAAATATTTACTCACCTTTTTAATTTTCCAGAGAACGAAGCAGAGAGCAGGTTTTAACTTCCAGGCCTGAACATAAATTTGAAAAAGCTTTGATTTTGCTGATGAAACCTTTGCATGCTTACAATATGATGTTTTTAAGGATGTTGAACAGATCTGACTTGCAGTTGAACTTCCATTTGAATTTACAGGTTGAAGGTTGCAGATCTAATTGTTGTGAAGAACTTTAATTTGCAGATTTCATTTCAAATTGATCTAGCATTTGCTTTGCAGATTTTAATTCTCAGATTTGATTTGTGGTTTTAAATTTCAGGTTTGAGAAAAATTCTGGTTTGCCATTAATTTGAGTTAAGAAAAGAAAACAAAGAATGAAAGTGTTATGAATGAAACTAGTTTTCTTATAAAAATATTTATTAAAAATTAAAATAAATATATGGCCACATGTTCAAAAACTTACATTTGTCATAATCTAGCTTGAATGATTAACAAGTGTTATTAAGATGATTAACATGTTTACACATGTTACTTAAGTATTTTTAATTAATTTTCATTTAATTTAAAATGTAAATATAAACTTACTTACTTATTTAAGTTACTAAATTAATAAATACTTATGTATGAATAAATATATTAATCTTTAAAGAAAATATTATAAAGCTAGTTATAATACAAATAAATCTTATACATGTATTTTTAAAATCTAAAACATATATATATATATATATACACATTTATAACCATTTTAATTTAAACATTTAAGACACTTTAAAGAAAACAAAAGGAATACTTTGATTAAATCTTATTTAAACTATCATATTAAAAATAACAATTATCTTATATTTTGAAAACAATTGAATACATCCTAAATTATTTTTTGAAAAATATTAATTTTTAAAATAAAGCTTTAAATTACAATTCATGCATATATAAATTATCAACAGATTATATTAAATTTCAAAACAACTCCAAATTATAACATATACGTTTATATATTACAATTTGAAAATTTATCTTTTATTTAAAACAAAAGATCTTTTATTCACAATATATATCAAATATATATATTATAAATAGAATAAAAATTTATTAGCTTTGAAAAATAAATCTTATCCATTTTTTGAAATTGTAAAAAAAAATATTGATCAAAATTACTAGATTAAAAATTTATTAACCTTTAAAAGATTAAATTTACCAATTTATTATAAATAAAAATTATCAAACCAATTTAATTATTAATACATATTATTAAATTGATATTGCCTAAAATTCCGGGTCGTTACATATTAGATGCTAAATCATGTTCTAATAGTGTTCTAAGGTCTTTGGCAATGTTTGGTGATGTTTGGAGTTGATTTGATATGGTTTCGAAAAAGTTAGTAAGAATTTGGAAGAGAAGAAGAAGCCATTAAAGCTCTAAAGAAGAAGAAGAAGAGTGCTTTGAAAAAGAAGAAGCGGAATGAAAAGCGTGGAAAAAAGTGCGAAAGTGGTTGGTATTTATAGAAAAAGAAATGAAGTGGTATATTACCAAAATATCCCTTTACCAAATTACCAAAATAACCTTACTTATAAAGTAATCTTATTTTTTTTAACACTTGACATCACATTTCAAATCATTAATTTATGTCATTTCCACTTAGATATTAAGTAAAGTAAGTAATAATCATGTTTCTTTGATTTGATGTTTTATTTTTTGACTTTTGTACTTGTTTTATCTTTTTGGGCTTACTTTTTCTTAATTGTTTTCTAGAAGTTTCTAACCTTGTTTAGTAAATGTAAACTTGATTAGTGAATTAATTAATACTTACACTGTTTGAATATATGTTCCTATATAAGAAAATAATGGTGCGACAACGTTGCGACAACTTTTAATCGACAAAACGTCCTTTTTCGACAAAATATTTTACAATCATGTTTTGACGTTTTAGTTAAACTATTTATTTATGTAAACCAAATTTAAAAATGAACTTTTTAATTCTTTAAATAAATTAAAACATGTCTCTTTATATTTTAAAATCATATTTAAATAATATTAAAATCTCTAATTTTACGGTGTATGTAAAACTGACAAAATACGACAAAATTTGGTTATTTTTGTAAAACGATTATTAACATTCTTTTAAATATTTTAATATACTTTTATTATCTTTATTAGATGTTTTCAATAAGATTTATCTTTTTAGGTAAACATTTAAACATATTTATTTAAGCATTTATTTGGTTTTAACAAAACTTAACTTTTATTGATTTGTTCTAAAATCCAAATTTATACTTTTTAAATTATCAACTATAAGAATAAATAATTTCTCTATTATTATCTATTATATATAACTTGTTTATTTAAGTTTTAAACCTTTTTAAATTTAAAACAAACGAAATCTCTTATTTTCGAAGTAGCGAAATTACGGGTCGTTACATAGTTCGACCTCTAAAAAAGCACCGCCTTCCTTTTGACCCAAAACAAATTTGATAAAAACCCAATTGCTCAAGATAAATGGGAGAGGAAGAGGAAGGTGAAGTAATCTGTTTTTATCAATATAAAACATTGCAAAATTTGAGTTTGCTAGAGAAATTTCATGCTGATAGCCCCATAGATTCAAAGGGGAAGAAAATGGGGTATTTATACACTTCTCCTTTCATTGGTAGCTGTTATGATCAAAAAGGTAGAAAGGATCTTAATTGTTCAAGAGTGATAAGTGTTGTGTCACACCATGTGCGTAGACGATACGACACATCCCTGCCATATCTCAAGAAGCACAAACGTTGCAGACAATGGTGTAATGTCACATAGGCCGCCTATTAATTGCATTGTAAAACTGTTAATCGATGAAGTCTTTGAGATTTTACAAGCCTACGCCCACTCATAGACACAGACTTGGGGGGAAAATGTTACTCAATTTTTTCATAGAAGGCAAGCTAATCAAAGTATCTTAACCTGGCCAGGTTAGGTCCATACTGACTAGGTCTAAGTCAGCGCGTAAGCCAACTACGACTGTGAATAAGTCAACCAGCGTTCTCATATGTGATGAAACCCAAATCTAGTGTAACGACGCGATTCTTCGACTTCCGAAAATCGACATCAATACGCCCACTATATCAACTGTCGAGCAATCGAATGCCGGAAAACCGAATTCTTAGGGTTTAAGAATAAGAAAAAGGTTGAAGAAGAAGAAAATAGAACAGAAGAAGAACAACGGAAACAATATCAGAATCTCACATATCGCAGCAGAACAACATATAAATAAATGAATAATCTTTAAAACAAAGAACTATATCAGTTATTACATTACATCACATCATCATCATAGTGTACAACAATAATATACAATACAACTGGACAATGGACAGTTATACAACATGTCCTTACAAGTGAATTTACAGCGGAAAGATTATATCATATACAGGTAATACGTCTCGCCATCCAGCTCGCCACTTGATCTCCAAAGCACTTCTGAATCCAGAATGACCTGATAATCTGACTCTAGAATGCCCGCGTGGAAAATTTTGGGCACCCAGAGTTTAGGAAGAGAACAATAAACTCCAGGTCAGTCATGGGACTGGTGTGAGAACTCAAAACAATTATTTATCTTTAAAAACAACAACAACAAGGGAAGTGAAAAATATCCGCAATGCTTTTGGAAAATGAAACTACCATAAGACCTCCCCGCACACACACAATGCAAACACAGAATTGGAGGAGATTTCTCCTTATGATAGTCAAAGATGCTTACTATGCAAAACAAATCATTTTTGATATTATTATTAGTGCATAGTGTATAAAGCATTTCGAAAATAGAATATAGATCTTAGCCAACATACGACCATTATCGTATGCCTACTATAGCTACCATGTTCAATAGCAGGTTACCGCCACATTCCATTGCAGGTAATACAACTAAAACCGTACAAGATGCGTATTGTTTTATTTGGATTTCCAACAAATGGTAAGGCTAAGGAACTTCCTACTGTCAATGGGATCGCCTCTGGCGGGACGTCCCGAGAACCTAACGTTACGGTTGGATTTCTGCCAACACAAGGTCAGGCTACCACTGTAACTAGGTAACTACTACACGAATATGTCATCCTCCGGTCCCTTTGGACCTTTATCCGAGCGATCGATAACCAACATCACACAGTAATAAATATAGTGTGTCAACATGAGTAAGTATCTGGGCTACATACTATGATACCACCCTTTCCAGAAGGAAATGACATACCCTAAAGGGAGCGACCCTCGTAACCTTGCCACATATTCCTGTTTCGACCATTTCCGGGCTGTGAGGTCTGACGAAGTCTCGTCCACAAAGCTACGCTTTTTTACAAAGCCACGCTTTGATCAACAAATGATCAATAAATAATCATCACACAGCAACACTCAGCATGCCACATTACCAAATTGGGAATATATTGCTGATAACCTTCAACTACAAAACCTCTAAGGGTGTTAAGCTAAGAAAATAAATTCTCCGCCACCAACGGAAATGTATTTGAAAGAAATCTGCTTTATGTCTCAAAATGTAATGTCAGACATGTAACCATACAAGTCTGTTCCGGGTTCGAACAGAACCGAAGGCACTTCCAAAGAAGCCCTTGCAATCCGGGTAGTCACAATCCTGATCGAATTTCCCATCACAAAGGAAATCTCCATACCGTAGCTAACGGTGCAGAGACAATCGATAGGTCATCCTATCGTTTTCACAAATACCCGATCTTCAACACCGGTCTTCAATGCTATCCATTACGTCGTATCACTATTCGGAATGGTAATCCGAATAACGAGCGCAATAATTTAAAAATAAGTGTAGCATTCAATTTCAACCAATTCACAACAAATAGCCATTTAAGGGTCAATATTGATAGTCGGTTATTTAACTATCAATCAATATTTACAACATAACCCGATTTCAAATAATTTCCCAAATTATTTATTTTCAAAAGTATCTTTACAAGATATAATCCCACACTTCAACCATTTGAAAAAAAATTCAAATCATTTTCCACCTTTCAATCATTGAAAATAAATTTCAAATCAATTTCCTTAAACGGAAACACTTCCAAATATTTATCCATTTTCAATTTAAAATGGTTCATTTAAATCAATCAAATAAATCCTTACCGATTTATTTTAAACTTACGTTCCAAATCCGTAAATTTATTTCCACACTTCAAAATAAATCAATGTTTATTTTTAAACAAATTTCCCTTTCTTTTATAAATTCCATAGTGAATTTACATTTCCAAAAGATCTATGAATATAAGATTTTCAAATCGATTTCTAATATTCATTTTCAATTTATCTTTAAAAGATAAAATCTCAAAACATTCACTTTATATTGGAAAAACATTTCCATACTTATTTAATAATAAGTAATTCACAAATCCATTTATTTCCAACATTTAAAAAATATTCAGTATACTTAAATCCAAATTAAGTATATAATTTATTCTTTAAGGAAAACATTCTCTTAAACACATTTATTTGAGTTAAAACGAATGTTGTGTAAAACATCGTTACGACAACCCAAAACCACTAGTATAGGGATTCGAACTTAAAATAGATATATAAATCCCAATACTATACAAAACATTTACTTTTGGAAATCATTTACTATAACAACAGTGTTGTAGCCCACCATTTCCTTCTATTTCTCGAAAACGTCTATTTCAACAATGAATGTTGAAATCTATGGTTTCGATATTTAATACCTCTTAAAACATCTTCAAAACAGTTAACTTCATCTTATAATATCACTTCCCCAAAACATATCCATTTTATTTAATAATATATTCACTGTCCAAAATCGTGAATATACTTCCCAACCAAACTCTTATTATTACAACATTTAACTTAAAGGATAATTCGCTGTCCAAAATCACGAATATATCTCCTTTAATAAACTTCTATGTTTAATTTATCAAATTCAATTGATTTCGAATTTATAAAATGACGTTTATAAATTCACATACATATATATATACTTTATAAAAACTCCAACTTATATAAAAATCCCTTAATTAACAAATTTTATTTATATCCCATTTAAACGCCAAAATCCAATTTATACGTTAATTACTTATAAATCTTTTATTTTACCAAATCTATTCATTTTATAACTTCACAATTTATAAATCTATAAATTTCATTCACTTATGAAATCCATTTTTATTTCATTTTAATACTTATAAAAACTCATTTTATAATTCCAATATTTTAATTTATAAATATCAATTTTATAAATCTTTTATATAAATCATTTATAATAATTCAAAAATCCCAATTTAAACCATTTTATAAATTAATCAACTACTTATTTTAAAAATCATATTTCAGTACTATTTCACAAAAATCATAATTTTTATAACATAAAAATTACAACGTTTATTCATTTAAAATGAGTTAGTCCTCAAAATTAAATTTTATTATGAATTCCCAACTTAAATTTTCAGAAATCCAATTTAATTCATTTTCCGCATATAACGATACCAAAATATATTCGGCTAAAATTTAGCCTTTAACAATTTCAATCACAAAGATAATCACGCAGATTATAAATAGATCAATAAATAGATCAACACACAACATTGAAACCAATTCAATCATTTGAGGAATCCAGTTGGATCCCTCCAACCTGTTTCCCTACATCCAAAGATGTTAGCATAATACCAATTCCGGTTCGAGACAGAATATCACGGTATATGAGATTTATAAAATATTATCCGCTATTATGCGGCACAATAGGGTCTCATCCGCTATATAATGCGAGAATATCAACTCAAGTACATATATAATACCAATTCCATACAAGTTGGAATTATCGCCGTATATGTTTTTAATAAATAACATCCGCTTAATATACGACATATAAGGTCTATTTCAATACAACAGATAATAATTATCATCCAATCACACAATTAAGAAATTTTAAATCTAACTATTTAAAATTAAAATCGAAACAATTCGATTGAGTGAGAAGTTCTCACCTTGAGTTTCCGATAACAGTTGTAGCGTTTTATTTCAAATAAAATTAAACGTATGTTTAATTTTACACAAAATTTTCACTAGCTCCAAACGACTTCAAACCAGCTCCATTGCGTAGTGCTCGTCTATACAAATCCGACGCAATTTGTTTCGTGCGATTTCAACCTCGTATGAAAGAGTTATGCTAATTTAAACATTGAATGAATTTATATAATATAATTTTACTACTTTAAATTTTATTTTCAAACACAACTATTTCTGGACCGTCCATTCCTAGATGTAAATCTCGACCCATCTTCTATTTCTTCCTTGTTCCAGGTAACAACGCGACCGAAACCCAAAAGTTGCCGTTCCAACCCTAAATCAAGCGACCAAATCGACGACATATACTTCGATCAGAAGCCTCCGCCCTATAGCCCATCACACGACACACCTTCGGCCGCAACTTGGTCCAACTCGGTTGCCTATATCCATGGGAAAACGTGCGCGAATGTAAGGCCTTCAAGCTCGAATTGCAAACAATCTACTTCTTTAATTTCGATCTTAACCGTTGAACATGAAGATCACTTGACGCTCTACAATTTCCTATTTGAGAATTTCTCGAAATGATGAGTGGATTGGACGATAATTGGAGATGAAAGCTAACGTTTTTTGGCCATTGCTTTTGGAGGTGGCGGCTGGCTATGGGGGAATTAATTTAAAGGACAAATATTTGTATATTTTTTTCCTCAAGGACACGACCTCAATATTTTTACCACAAGGACAAACATTCTTTTACAAATTATTCAAAGGACAAACATTTTCAAAAATTATTCATAAGGACAACAAAACTGCTACCGAGCTAAAACCGATACCTAAAAACTGCTACCGATAACTACAAACTGATACCTAAAAACTTCTATCAATAACTGTATATTATAAATACTGAATATAGAATTCAATTTCAGATATTGAATTCCAATTTAAATTAAATTATTCAAATTTCAAAACTTAATCAAGTTGTTCCAAATAAATTTCATCTTTGAAATTCCATTTCAAAAGCTTTTCATTTTAACCCCAAAACATTTCCAAAACCATTTGGACTTAAATATTCATCTTTTAAACTATTTCAAAATTATGGTGATTTCAATATCAGGTTTCAACAAAAATATTGCACAAAGCAGAGCTGTGTACATCGGTTTCAAACCCGATTTCGACCCTCTAAACCACGGAATTTCTTAAAGTGATTAAAAAAAAACTTGTAGCTAATAGAATGATATTTCAACTGCAAAAAGATTGAGCTAATTTGGATAAATTGGCACTAAGATATCGCTGTTTTACTGCAGCGATATTTTTACAAACAATTTTCAACAAACTACAACCATGCAATCATTCAAATTCAAGCAACCAATTCACAACTAATTTGAAAGCAATTCAATCATCAAAACATCCAATTCAATTCAATTATCAACTGAAAATTATTCTCATAGATTAAAGGTAGTAGTGTGAGTGATATACCTACAGAAAGTTGTCCTTCAGGATAAAATATTGAAGGTCTATCCTTGAGGCTAAAAAGCTGTGAAATTTTGTACTTGACAATAATTTCCTGGCTGGCTATTTAGGGTTAGGGTTTAGTTTAGTTTGCAAATTGAAGATGTGAAGACCTTTTATAGAAAATTTCCAAATTACTATTCGCTCGAAATTTTCCGAACTCCAAATCTCGCGCGGTGACTGACGTTTCTAGGGTTTACCCTGCATTTCAGACACAATGGAATAGATTTCGAGAGCCAATTCGATCATATGTGCGAGTTACGGAAATAAACGATCAAATTTAAATTAAACCGATTTAACTAATTTCTATGCGTTTTGGCTTGCCCCGGACAAACGGCAAATCCGATTGACACAAAATTTGAAACCATACAATAATTTGACATTACGGATCCGATGAAACTGGTTTCGTCGAAATCTGAGACTGTTTGAAAAATGACTATTTTCACCAGTCGATTAAATATTAAAATATTCAATTTTCACAAATTTACTTTTAATTCAATTTTAAAAGTTCACAAACATTGTTCTAACTCCAATATGATTTAATATAACTTTATAAATCATTTTTAATCACATTAAACCCAATTTCCAATTATTTCTGTAATTTCCAATATTAAATTATTGATTTAATTATCCAATTAAATCTAGATATTCGAAAAAAATAAATTATTCGACTAATAAATTTTGCTTGTTAATATTTAAAATCAATTAAATATATGAATTTTAAATGATAGAAATTCTGCGTCGTTACAAACTTTCCCCCTTAAAAGAATTTCGTCATCGAAATTACCAAGTAAGAAAAATTCACAAAATCCATTAACCTTTCAAAACAAACCGTTCAAATTAGATTTTACAAATCTCCTAAGTGTTTAATTTTCCCAAAATCCATTAGTTAAACTTCTTAAAAAAATCTTTACTAAGTTTTCAAATCATACTTAGTTTTACTTTTCCAAAACCAACTATATCGTTTAACTTCAAATCAAACTTAGTTTTCACAAGAAAAAATTTTCTTTACAAAATTTCCCGAAAATTTTCTAACGCCTTAAATTTTCAAAAAATTTCGCCATAACCTCCTTTGCGCGGCTAGCTCGGTACGACTACAAATTGCCACCACGGCCCCCCAATTTCAAAAAGAAAACGAAAAGCCAAGCGGCTAGACAAGAAGATCATCAAATTTCATATTGAAATTCAAATACATACTTTTTTGTAGAGCAATTCAATTTTTATCTTCAAAATCTAAATCCCAATTCTATTTCCTTTAATACACCTATATATCCTGCTAGCCATAATATCCAATTACAACTTTCAAATTTATTTTGCACATTCCTTTACAAAATTTTCAATATATACTTCTTATACCATTTTTACTTTACTTATTGAAGTTATATATCCATTTTCATTCTAGATTGCATTATCAATTTCATTCGAATTCAATTTACACTTTCAATTCTATTTGGATTCAATTTACCTTTTGAATGTTGAATTTATCAATTATCTTTCATTCACAATTGATTCATATCACTGTTTTAAATTAGTTTCATTTACAAATTCAATTACATAGCTTTCCATTCATCAATTCGATTTCATTAACACTTAATGAATTATATACAATCAACTAACAATCAAATCATAACCAATGTATATTCAACACAACCGAATTTATTCACTTTACATTCAACATTCACATTTACTTTGTTTTCCTTCAATTTGGTTTAACACATTTAATTAGCCTTAATGAATTAACACTTACATCCATTATTTCATATCAATTTTTACATTCGATTGATTAACATTCAATCCATTCATTAATCCAATTGCTAATTCATTTAACATTTCAAGTTGAATTTCATTTATATAACTCAAGTTTATATTTATCACTTTACTCATTTTACTTCGGTATTAAAATCAACTTTATTTAACATTACTTAAGTGATATTCCATTTCAACATTCAATTTCAATTACATTTACTTGCAATTGTTAATTTATTTATCCATTCACAATTTTATTTTCATAATTCAAACTCACTTCCAATTCATTTGTTACTACTCCAAATTTATTTTTAACTTAATAAATTTTCTTTAAGTAATCATTTCACTTAGCCTCCTTCGACCTTTCTTTAAATTCACTTTATTTAATTGATTCACTTATACTTACTTTAATTTAACTCCATTCTTTAAGTTAAATTTATTCTATCAAAATTTAAATTGTATAAGTTACCAACTCATTTATTATTGCCATAAATTATTTTAAATAGGATTCCAGAGCCTTTTCAACCTTTCAAAACCAATTTTGAAATCAATTCAAATTATCCTTTGAATTTCAAAACCAAACCCAAATTTTCCAAACAACTTTCATTTAAAACAATTCGGTAGCAATTCCTCTTTTGGAAACCCGAAAATGAACACCGATGATGTCGCGATCATCACCGGAATTATTTTGCAGCGACCAAAAAGAGTTTAGAGCTTTTATCCCTTCAAAACATTTTTCCAAAATCTTTGAAAATCATTTTCAAACCAAAAAGGATATAAACCTTCCAAATCTCTAAAATTTTCAAATTTTTTCAAAACATTTCCAAACACTTCTTTGGAATTTTTTACTTCAAATTACAAATCACATTTACAATTCATATTCATAAATTCCATTTGTGTATGAATTTATTTCTTAACTTTGGAGTTACGATTTCAATTTCCTACTCAAATGGTAATAATATTATCACTTCCTAACAATCAAGCAACCATATACTATAATAATTTACAAAGATTATTTCCTTTAGCTATGAAAATAGTTTTGGGTAAAATTATTTCATTTACCCTATTTTAAAACAATATCGTGTTGAATTGTTCTGAACAAGTGTTTAGAGATCCCTATCGATAGAGTTGTACAGACTATACCGACCAGAACCCATATACAACTCCACAAACCAATCATCACAATATAAAACAATTTTATATTCACTAACAAATACGCGCTCATATCTATTTTTACACTCAAACTCATTCTAGAGTACTACTGACTCTATCTCTAATGAGTAATACCCAACAGAGCCAAGGTTGTCACTTAACCAAATGCTCTGATACCAAATGTAACGACGTGATTCTTCGACTTCCGAAAATCGACATCAATACGCCAATTGTATCTACTACGGAGCAATCGAATGCCGGAAAACCGAATTCTAAGGGTTTAAGAATAAGAAAAGGTAGAAGAAGAAGAAAATAGAATGGAAGAAGAACAACAGAAGCTTTTCAACCATCGTCAGCGGCCAATCTCGACTGGTAGACTTTTCAACCATTCCAGCCCCGCCGTGGCTTACACTGGTATCCCAAACTTGCTTTTACAGCCAGCCTTTCGACTGTCACGGCTTACGCCTAACCAACCCCTATTCACTAAGAGAGGACATGTAAGGGTAAGAGTCTCCCGTTCGCTACCTAACCGCGAAGCGAGGACCCCCCATCACGTTTCACTAAGATAAGCAAGACTGGTGTGAGAACTCAAAACAGTTATTTATCTTTTAAAACAACAACAACAAGGGAAGTGAAAAATATCCGCAATGCTTTTGGAAAATGAAACTACCATAAGGCCTCTCTGTACACACACAATGCAAACGTAGAATTGGAGGAGATTTCTCCTTATGATAGTCAAAGATGCTTACTATGCAAAACTGACGCAGCGGATTAATCAAAACAAACTTCAATCGATGGAATTAGCGATCGATGGAATGAAGATACCGAAATGCCCAAATTCGTTGATCCGAAGATACCGAATTCTAGCTATCTCAAACAAGTTGATAGCGCACTATACCGTGTTCAAAGATCTACGATTCTTCGTACATTGATCTAGTGCACTAGATTCCGTGAATCGGCTTCAACAAACGTGGATTCGAGCGCACTCGAATGACGTAAGTGGAGATAGGAGATTACACTCAACTACCAATTGGAGAAGAAAGCTCAAAGCAATCAACAAGAAATTTTATTTCAAAATCAACCACCAAAAAGTTACAACTCACTCCCTAAGGTATCAAAAAACTGACGCAGCGGATTAATCAAAACAAACTTCAATCGATGGAATTAGCAATCGATGGAATGAAGATACCGAAATGCCCAAATTCGTTGATCCGAAGATACCGAATTCTAGCTATCTCAAACACGTTGATAGCGCACTATACCGTGTTCAAAGATCTACGATTCTTCGTACGTTGATCTAGCGCACTAGATTCCGTGAATCGGCTTCAACAAACGTGGATTCGAGCGCACTCGAATGACGTAAGTGGAGATAGGAGATTACACTCAATTACCAATTGTAAAAGAAAGCTCAAAGCAATCAATAAGAAATTTTATTTCAAAATCAACCACCAAAAAGTTACAACTCACTCTCTATTTATAGAAGTTTACAACACAGCCCATAAGTTGCGTACGACTCAAGACTTGACCGACTCATCACAAGACTTACGACTCATATTGACTCGGCAGCGACTCAAACACCAAGCGACTCAATATATGTCAACAACGACCTAACACCAATATATACAGACGACTCAAAGTTACAACGACTCATATATACACATAACCGAGACAACTCTTAAGTCGGCACCGACTTAACATGAAGCGACTCATCCCCTTTACAACAAACAAAAATGCAAACGACTTAGGCAAGGTCGTTACCGACCTAACTGAGTCAAGAAAATACATTACACAGACACATTGCGGCATAACTCCTTAACGACTCAGTTAGGGTGACTCATCATGAGTCGTAACTTGTTGACTCGGCACAGTCTCCTTCTGATATCCAGTTAGCTCGGAAGCGACTCATGCTTCCATTGACTCGTGAACGACTCAAGTCCGATACCTCCTCCATTTGACCTATGGTTATCACTTCCCCCTGTAACTCCTTAGGTCGGAAACGACTCAAGCTTTCATTGAGTCGTGGACGACTCATCAAACTACACCACAAACTCATGCTTTCAGGAATTAAAGATTGCACAATTTCTTCTCTGGCCTTAGCTGCATCAAAAACAAATTATTTTTGATATTATTATTAGTGCATAGTGTAGAAAGCATTTCGAAAATAGAATATAAATCTTAGCCAACATACGACCATTATCGTATGCCTACTATAGCTACCATGTTCAATGGCAGGTTACCGCCATATTCCATGGCAGGTAATACAACTAAAACCATACAAGATGCGTATTGTTTTATTTGGATTTCCAACCAAATGGTCAGGCTAAGGAACTTCCTACTGTCAATGGGATCGCCTCTGGTGGGACGTCCCGAGAACCTAACGTTACGGTTAGATCTCTGCCAACACAAGGTCGGGCTACCTCTGTAACTAGGTAACTACTACACGAATATGTCATCCCCCGGTCCCTTTGGACCTTTATCCGAGCGCTCGATAACCAACATCACACAGTAATAAATATAGTGTGTCAACATGAGTAAGTATCTGGGCTCCATACCATGATACCACCCTTTCCAGAAGGAAATGATATACCCTAAAGGGATCGACCCTCATAACCTTGCCGCATATTCCTGTTTCGACCATTTCCGGGGTGTGAAGTCTGACGAAGTCTCGTCCATAAAGCTACACTTTTTCACAAAGCCGCGCTTTGATTAACAAATGATCAATAAATAATCATCACACAACAACACTCAGCATGCGACATTACCAAATTGGGAATATATTGCTGATAACCTTCAACTGCAAAACCTCTAAGGGTGTAAAGCTAAGAGAATAAATTCTCCGCCACCAACGGAAATGTATTTGAAAGAAATCTGTTTTATATCTCAAAATGTAATGTCAGACATGTAACCATACAAGTCTGTTCCAGGTTCGAACAGAACCGAAGGCACTTCCAAAGAAGCCCTTGCAATCCGGGTATTCACAATCACGATCGAATTTCCCATCACAAAGGAAATCTCCATACCGTAGCTAATGGTGTAGAGACAATCGATAGGTCATCCTATCGTTTTCACAAATACCTGGTCTTCAACACCGGTCTTCAATGCTATCCATTACGTCGTATCACTATTCGGAATGGGTAATCCGAATAACGAGCGCAATAATTTAAAAATAAGTGTAGCATTCAATTTCAACCAATTCATAACAAATAGCCATTTAAGGGTTAATATTGATAGTCGGTTATTTAACTATCAATCAATATTCACAACATAACTCGATTTCAAATAATTTCCCAAATTATTTATTTTCAAAAATATCTTTACAAGATATAATTCCCACACTTCAACCATTTGAAAACAAATTTCAAACCATTTTCCACCTTTCAATCTTTGAAAACAAATTTCAAATCAATTTCCTTAAACGGAAACACTTCCAAATATTTATCCATTTTCAATTTAAAATGGTTCATTTAAATTAATCAAATAAATCCTTACTGATTTATTTTAAACCTACGTTCCAAATCCGTAAATTTATTTCCACACTTCAAAATAAATCAATGTTTATTTTTAAACAAATTTCCCTTTATTTTATAAACTCCATAGTGAATTTACATTTCCAAAAGATCTATGAATATACGATTTTCAAATCAATTTCTAATATTCATTTTCAATTATCTTTAAAAGATAAAATCTCAAAACATTCACTTTATATTGGAAAAACATTTTCATACTTATTTAATAATAAGTAATTCACAAATCCATTTATTTCCAACATTTGAAAAATATTCAATATACTTAAATCCAAATTAAGTATATATTTTATTCTTTAAGGAAAACATTCTCTTAAACACATTTATTTGAGTCAAAATGAATGTTGCGTAAAACATTGTTACGACAACCCAAAACCATTAGTATAGGAATTCGAACATAGAATAGATATATAAATCCCAATACTATACAAAACATTTCCTTTCGAAAATCATTTACTATAACAACAGTGTTATAGTCCACCATTTACTTCTATTTCTCGAAAACGTCTATTTCAACAATGAATGTTGAAATCTATGGTTTCGATATTTAATACCTTTTAAAACATCTTCAAAACAATTAACTTCACCTTATAATATCACTTCCCCAAAACATATCCATTTTATTTAATAATATATTCACTGTCCAAAATCATGAATATACTTCCCAACCAAACTCTTATTATTACAACATTTAACTTAAAGGATAATTCGCTATCCAAAATCACGAATATATCTCCTTTAATAAACTTCTATGTTTAATTTATCAAATTCAATTGATTTCGGATTTATAAAACGACGTTTATAAATTCACACACACACATATATATTTTATAAAAACTCCAACTTATATAAAAATCCCTTAATTAACAAATTTTATTTATATCCCATTTAAACGCCAAAATCCAATTTATACGTTAATTACTTATAAATCTTTTATTTTACAAAATCTATTCATTTTATAACTTCACAATTTATAAATCTACAAATTTCATTCACTTATGAAATCCATTTTTATTTCATTTTAATACTTATAAAAACTCGTTTTATAATTCCAATATTTTAATTTATAAATATCAATTTTATAAATCTTTTATATAAATCATTTATAATAATTCAAAAATCCCAATTTAAACCATTTTATAAATTACAGTTATATTTCACAAAAATCATAATTTTTATAACATAAAAATTACAACATTGATTCATTTTAAATGAATCGGTTCCCAAAATTAAATTTTATTATGAATTCTCAACTTAAATTTTCAGAAATCCAATTTAATTCATTTTCGGCAACTAACGATACCAAAATATATTCGGCTAAAATTTATCCTTTAACAATTTCAATCACAAAGATAATCACGCAGATTATAAGTAGATCAATAAATAGTTCAACACATAACATTGAAACCAATTCAATCATTTGAGGAATCCAGTTGGATCCCTCCAACCCGTTTCCCTGCATCTAAAGATGTTAGCACAATACCAATTCCGCTTCGAGACGGAATATCGCGGTATATGGGATTTATAAAATATTATCCGCTATTATGCGGCGCAATAGGGTCTCATCCGCGATATAATGCGGAAAATCAACTCCAAGTACATATATAATACCAATTCCATACAAGTTGGAATTATCGCCGTATATGTTTTTAATAAATAACCTCCGCTTAATATACGGCGTATAGGGTCATTTCAATACAACAGATAATAATTATCATCCAATCACACAATCAAGAAATTTTAAATCTAACTATTTAAAATTTAAATCGAAATAATTCGATTGAGTGAGAAGTTCTCACCTTGAGTTTTCGATAACAGTTGCAGCGTTTTATTTCAAATAAAATTAAACGTTTGTTGAATTTTACCCGAAATTTTCACTAGCTCCAAACGACTCCAAATCAGCTCCATTGCGTAGTGCTCGTCCATACGAACCCGACGCAATTTGTTTTGTGCGATTTCGACCTCATATGAAAGAGTTATGCTAATTTAAACATTGAACGAATTTATATAATATAATTTTACAACTTTAAATTTTATTTTCAAACCCAACTATTTATGGACCGTCCATTCCTAGATGTAAATCTCGGCCCATCTTCTATTTCTTCCTCGTTCCAGGTAACAACGTGACCGAAACCCAAAAATTGCCGTTCCAACCCTAAATCAAGCGACCAAATCGACGACATATACTTCGATCAGAAGCCTCTGTCCTGTAGCCCATCACGCGACACACCTTCGGCCGCAACTTGGTCCAACTCGGTCGCCTATATCCATGGGAAAATGTGGGCGAACGTAAGGCCTTCAAGCTCGAATTGCAGACAATCTACTTCGTTAATTTCGATCTTAACCGTTGAACATGAAGATCACTTGACGCTCTACCCTTTCCTAGTTGAGAATTTCTTGAAATGATGAGTGGTTTGGAAGATAATTGGAGATGAAAACTAACATTTTTCGGCCATTGCTTTTGGAGGTGGCGGCTGGCTTAGGGTTAGGGTTAAGTTTAGTTTGCAAATTGAAGATGTGAAGGCCTTTTATAGAAAATTTCCAAATTACTATTCACTCGAAAATTTCCGAACTCCAAATCTCGCGCGGTGACTGACATTTCTAGGGTTTACCTCGCATTTAGGACACAATGGAATAGGTTTCGAGAGCCAATTCGATCATATGTGCGAGTTACGGAAATAAACGATCAAATTTAAATTAAACCGATTAAACTAATTTCTATGCGTTTTGGCTTGCCCCGGACAAACGATAAATCCGATTGACACGAAATTTGAAACCATACAATAATTTGACATTACGGATCCGATGAAATAGGTTTCGTCAAAATCCGAGACTGTTTGAAAAACGACTATTTTCACTAGTCGATTAAATATTAAAATATTCAATTTTCACAAATTTACTTTTAATTCAATTTTAAAATTTCACAAACATTGTTCTAACTCCAATATGATTTAATATAACTTTATAAATCATTTTTAATCACATTAAACCCAATTTCCAATTATTTCTGTAATTTCCAATATTAAATTATCGATTTAATTATCCAATCAAATCTAGATATTCGAAAAAAATAAATTATTCGACTAATAAATTTTACTTGTTAATATTTAAAATCAATTAAATATCTGAATTTCAAATGACATAAATTCTGGCTCGTTACATCTAGCCTAGGACTAAAACGAATATTCAGCTCAGTTGCACATCTAGCCTTCTACTGGAAAAGCCTTCAAGTGCAGCAACCTTAGTGACCATCTTTCCCGTTAATGCAAGGCACAAGCCTAACTAGGTCCATCTCCAATTGGCCAAAACCGATTCTCTCTTCGGCCCGCTCACAACCCTTCAACAAGCCAACCCGCTTTCTCAAGCACTTTTCCATCAGTAATCTCTCAATCGAAATGGTTTGAGATTGTCTTAAGGGTGACCCATCACCAATCCAGGTTCGATATCATCACTTACGACCTGTACAAGCCTAGTCTCACCTGGCTCAGCTTGCCCTTCACTCTCGTCGGTCCTCATCCTCCTTATGGTCTCAACTGACCGGCTCGGCATTAGCTGCCACCAAGGTATGCAGAAGCAAAGCGGTAAGAGGTACAACCAGATGTACCTATTTCTGACAAGAAGCATGTCTCATTTCCTAGGAGGATATTACAAATACAAGCACGGTTAATACAAATCATGGTAGATCATACTCCTAGTACAGTACTGTTAGCCTTCATCTCAGCCACGCACCCATTTCTTTTTCCAGTTGTCCTTCATCAAATCCATTCGATCGGATCAATGGCCAGACGTGCTTCACATTTTTTTGCAGCAATATCTTAGCCATTCAATTATCAATACAACTGCTATAAGAACACCATTCATGACTACTTCCAAAGGTTTAGTGAGGGCCCTTGGTGTGGCAAGGCGCCCGATAGAGGGGACCACAAGTTGGTTGGGTCCCCGATGGAGGGAATCCAGGTCGAAACTCATGATCTCCCTAAGATTAGCAGCTTCGTTAGACCTAAGCATATCATCTTTTCTTATTATTCTGTTGTAATTTCTTGTAATCGGGAGAGTGCCATATAGTAAGAATACTTCACAATGGATGTAAGCATCTTCGATGAACCACTTGACGTTGTGTATCATTTTACCCTTGGATGCTCTTTTCCCTTTATTTTTCTACCATCAAGCCTAGTGATTAGCAAGTAACATTTGCTCTTCATAACACATTATCATCACTTTAAGGATTACAAAAAATATCATCAACATATTGTAATCAGTATTAAGTTATAAACTATTTAAAGATTGCAAAATTAAAACTTGGATATATTAAAAGATGATACATTGGAATTAACTAAAAAATACTACAAATGTAATACAAATCAATGATATAAAATGCAGAATTCTATGAATTGTAGGAAAATTTGATGACTAAATATTGTTGGTACGAAATGATGTGCCTCATTTGTTCTATCTCAACCCTCAACCAGCTTCATGCAATTTCATTATCCAAAATAGTAAACAATTCCTTTTTCTCCTTTTCCATTAGAATTGTTAATGCTTTGTCAATGTCGATTAATCCAATCATCCTTGCAAGTTTAGCAAAAGCGATATATGATGGAGATGTTTTGGAAGAATCTGCACGTTTGTATTGATCGTTGGATTTTGACATGCGGTAAGGTTAAACTTTCTATTTCCAAATGAGATTTCTTCATTTGATGCTTATATATCACATCAATAAGATTACTTACCTTATCTTGGGTTTTGTTACAACTTCTTCTACTCCTTTATTACGAATTTTGGTACCAGAATATGAACTAAGATCCACCCTTGGTGTAGGAGTCACAATAGAAAAAAACTAAATTGACTTTTCAAGATTGTTGTATATTGTATCAGGTGCCCAAGTTTGACAAACGTATGGTTGGATAGTCTAGTAACATCGGGGAAACTAATGTGATTTTTCATTTTCCATAGCGATGAATGAGAATGCAATGAATCCAACTGCATGTAAAGTATAATAAATAATATGTAGTAAATCTACATTCTCTATTGGCGATCTTCTTAGATCCTTTTCATTTGAATCAGAATCAATTTTGATGTAGAATACTAACATTCTCGCAATTAATTTCCTTTTTAGCCTACATATTTACTTTATAGGATATAAGCTTACCAGTTAACTCTTCAACTTTGACAATGAAAAGATTATTAGCTTCTTCATTGGCTAGCACTTTTATTTTCCACTTATCAGTCGAAGAGTTTAAACTTCTCGAAATGATATCAAAATCAAAAAACGTAGCTCCCAGTGCAATAAGTGCATATGTTATATCTTTTAATCTAGAGCACATATAAGAGTTACTCTCATCATTTTTCATTTAAAATTTTGAAAATTTACCTTTTCATAAAAAAATTGATTTACTTATTTGTTTCTTCGTGTTAAGTTTGCAAAATTTCATATGTTTCTTTGCAGATACTTGCTCTATTAATTTGGTTTCCACCTCTTGCATAATATAATATATTCATAGCTTTAGAATTAATTTTATTGTGGCATTTTGGGTATCTTTCCATGTATTCATTGTAGTAGTAGAAGTGACATACTCAGCTTGAGTAGTGTCCCAGATCTTAATACTAAAGGAACTAGACTAGTCAAAAGGCGGTAAAATAGTTAGATTTCAATTTTCTTCCTAATTTGGATCAATTGAGCCAATAAAGTCTATTAGATTATCAGATCCAATTTAATATATTTTAAATAAAATCTTTATTTTATTTTATTTGGTTAAAAAGTGGAATTGAATTTATATCTAAATGTATATTGCAATGAGTGTATCAAATACACCCATGTATGTGAAGTGCAAGTGCAACATATAAGTAGTGTAAATGGCTAATATAGTCATATATAGTTGTTGAGATTTACACAGTAATGTACCCATTTGTCCCTTTATACATGCCTTTATTGTCCATGGTTATATATAATAACAATATATGTACATATAGTTACTTATATTTCACATATATAGAATATGTTATTAACTTATTTTAACCAATCAAAATTTTACTTATATTCAAAATTATAATCAATTTCATCTAAGCAAGAAATTAAGAAGAAGAGGAAAAGGTGGAGGAGCTATCTTCTTTCATTTGCTCGTCCTTTAATGCCATTAAGAACAATTTTGAACATTCAAACACATCCTAACTTTAACTAATATGTTTTGAAATCTAAAACAAACAATTTTAAATCTAATTTTAATTTAGGAGAGATTTAAAATTAAACTGAAGATGTTATACAAAGTCCATTTTTGGAACTTTGAGATAAATGGCACACATATGTGTGTTTATATATACGAGAAAATACGCATGCTTATGTGGCCTACATCTAATCATAGTGTGCATGTATTAACTCAATAATGCACTTTGAAGCATATTTTCGAAGTCCGTACAAAGTTTTGTTTACAGATATAGTAAAACTGCCTGAATGAATATGTACCCAAATTCATAATTAATTTGATATATTATGTTCAATAAATGAAATGTTATTGGCAGTTGGAAACATAGAGAATTATGGATATAAAAACTCCATGAAATTATTGTCATGCGGTTAGCAAAGAGTAATGCTGATGTTAAAAGAATTTTCATTGTTTTCCCATTTGGTGTATTTTATTACATAAGACAATTTCTTTCTTTATGTAATCTCAGTTTCGCATGTTCTTCGGCTAAGCCATACACAATGGAATTACAGACCTAACCAACCATGGGATAAGCTATTAAAGGATAAGGCACAGCCTTACCCGAGTCTCCATCCTTAATTCTTAAAACTCAATCTGGTTTTCAGATTATCAATGGGTCATATCTTTTGATCACTTCATACATCCTAACACAATTTTGATCTTCACGATCTTTTGGTTGTAATTTTACTCACTCGGGAGTTTAATCCTAACCATTCCCACTATTAGAACAACCCTAACTGGTTACTATTTCACAATTTCCAAGTTCACAAAGTTAGGTGATATCGTATAATATACAAGGGAGCATGTCAACAATTCAACATATGCAATAATAACTGATCAATGTATAAAATGAACATACAACATATCAACAATCAATTAAATATATGTTCAATATGATAATCAATTTACAAACAAATTACTTTTCCAAAGTAATGGCTTCTTTTAAAAAATGGATTAATACGTTTTTCTGTTCTTTTGAAATCTCATCAAATATTTAACAAAATCACCTTTTTTGTTTAAGTAATATTTACCTCCAAAATAGGGATATTTCAGGTCTTATTAAATAGTTATCTCCCACTTTTTAAAACCGTAGGCTAACGCATCTTAAAATTTCATTTCTTTAATGCGTTAAAACACAAATCGTCATGCTTTAAAATTTTACTTACATTTTTCTGCTAAAAGTTTACACCCTCGTCACGTGTTAAAATATAACCCGTCATGCATTGAAAATTTATACGGTTACCACGTGCTAAAAAATATATGTCGTTGCGTATTAAAATATTTACTTCTTCGTCACACATTAAGGCATAAACCAGAATCACGAATATATGTTCACTTCTCTGTATAATATCTTTTGCATGCATTTACATGCATACCTCTTTCGCATGTCATGAATAATATATATTTACTTATGTAGCTTTAGCATGCACTTTGTTTATCATCTACCAACGTAATACACATTTTGTACAAGTGGTATAATACATGTTTACTTTTTTAGCGTCCTCCAACGTAATATGCATTTTGTTTTGCATGCATAACATACATTATTTGCATGTCATGAGTAACATATATTTTTTACAACTTGTTATTCTCCAACATAGTATGCATTTTGTATAACTTAATATATATGCTTTTATAACTTAATATACACATACACTCCTTGTGAATAGTAATTATCTGTGTAGTAAAACATGTATACTTATTAGTACATGCACACATGTACTGATGTGTACATGCACATCTTACTTCGCATGTGTGTTCGATATATGTATATATTTTGCACTTGGGTCATTGGAAGCTATGTACACATTATTTAAATCAGAACTTGTGGTGGAAATCTGCAGGCTATTTAGATGTTATGCTATTTGGGGTGCGATTGAACACTCTTTATATATATACACATAGACACACACACACACACATATAACTTTGGGATTAATTAAAACAATTTGCTTTTAAATTTTGGTCCATTGCCTCAACCAATTACAAACCTCAACCCATTACATGCTATGTAGTGAATGCTCCAAGTCTAGCAATTACATCAAGGCATGCATCTAGTTAATGAGTTATTTAAACTTTATATACCATAACATTTAAACTATCATTTTTCTCGTATGGACCAAAATTCATGTTCAACATATGTAGTTCATCATTTCCACAAAGAACGTGAATAACTATATATATATATATACATAAAATTTATCTCGTACATTACACATAACTTCATATATTCCACCTTATACATATATTTAAAGGATGTGTCCTCATAGCAAAATGAACAATAAATGACCAATTTAGGACATCAAGCCTGACATTCAAGCGGTAGTACAAATAAAAGAAAATGAGGATGTTGCAATATTAATGTTTTATTATTTTCCTTTTAACTAAGTAAGATTCAAAATGAATGTAATCGACTTATTTTTGAAAAAAAATAGCCCAGAGAATGAATGGATTCACTTCCTTCCCGGTTTGTATAGTTAAAATGCAAAAAATGTAAAGAGAGAATAAAATGCAGTCTTCAAGCATATTTGTATCTTCTTCAAGTCTTTACAATTATAGGCTAGTCATCCTTTAATCTAACTACATAGAATAATAGTTGATTAGCAAAGAATTCCTGATATAAAATGAATATGAATATTACATTGTAAAAGAACTGAAATAAACTAACAAACAAATAAGAGGTTGTGAATAATAGATAATATTTATAAATATCATGTTGTACATGCTAACGGTGACTTAAAGAAGGTCGAAAAAACATAATTTTTTGCTATCTAGACATTATACTTCTGTTGATATAAAGCAAGTGATGAGTATGGGTATATTTGAGTATATGTCACAATATTACTACTCCTAATGGTACATCTCCACAACAATAATTTTACACCCTTACCTATTTGGACAACAACTTCGATTTTGAGTAGAAAAAGATACTTACAAAGGTAAGGTAGAAAATAGTTATGTCATGAGAAACCACATGTAATCCTTATCCTTTGAACTATCTGGGAAAGAGATATATGAATTGATAATATAATTTCAGTTAGGTATTTCCACTACTAACATCATAAAGAATTATTGGTACCTCATTCTATAATGAAAAATCAGAGTTACTTTCAAGTAGGTACATGTCAAAATATGGGTTTTATTTTACATCTATTAAACCTCTAATAGTACTTTCCATTTCCTACAGATTCCACCAAAAGAAGATTTTACATACTAAACTTCGTGGTCATATTGTAGTTTTATAATTCGATCTTTATAGGAAAATTAAGATGTATCTATTATGGAATGTGGAAATAGAATGAATTACCTAGAAATCATTTTAAAATTAGGAATATGATAGAAGGATTTCAACTTTAAAAATGCACGTGCTTCTAATTTGGTAGAATCACATGGGGGCAAAGGAAATTTCATAATGATCAATATTATCGATGAACTAAAAGAAAAAAATTGCATTCGATAATAAGAGCTAGAAATGCAGGTAAGCAAAAAAAACACAACCATATTTTACTACAAAATACCAACAATTAACTTCCTTTATTACATATTTATGACCATTAAGCAAGCTGAACCCAAATGAACCTGAGCAAGTCTTAAACGTCCATGCGTACCAATCACGATACCATACATGATACAGTTAAAGACGATTTGTAGGAAACTGTTAGAGATTGAAAATTATTGTATATTAAGAAACATGCACGCGCACACACATACACACATATATATGATTTTTCAATGGAGTTACTTATAAATGGGGTTATGGTTTAACTGTGTGGCATGTGCATGTTTAAATATATGTATATACACATATATACATACACACATACATATACATATATATATATATTTGTGTGTGTGTGTGTATATATGTATGTATGTGTGTGTGTGTATACATGTATGTATGTATGTGTATGTATACACATAAACACACATGCCACACAATTGAAAGTGCAACCATTTTTATAGCAAACATTGTAATCTCCATTGAAAGTATAATGTTTAAAAGAGATCTTATTAGGTTAAATACTACAATTATTGCCTAACACTATCCAATTTGGGAAGTAGAAGTAGTTTATCCTTCATGCTTCCAAGTGGCAACCTTTGGCTGTAATATGTTGATTTAACAACTCATTGGATGTGAGTTCATGATTCAGTCTCCATTACATGATCTAATTGTCTGTTGTACTTGATTCAGTCTTCAGTATAGAAAAAATCTTAAATCTTACTTACAAAAAAAATTGGAAGAAGTGTATTAAACAGCAAAAATCGTAAATCTCACTTACAATAAAAAGTGTATTAAACATCAAAAATCTTAAATCTCACTTACAGTAAAAAGTATGAGAAGTGTATTAAGTAACAAAAATCTACAATCGGTAATTAAGGCCCCATAATGTCTATGGAATTTTCTATAATCTACAGTAAACTATGTGCTAAACATACCTTTTGAATCCGAGGTCTAAAGTTTTGGGTAACCATGATAAAAAAGGTTTTCAATCACAAACCCCTTTAATGGAAGTTCGAGTCTCTCCATAAGTTGGGTTGCGAAGGAGAATATAGCAAAGGGAGAATTTCTAAAGGTGGAGGCAAAGATAGCGAATAATAAGTAAGTGATGATGATCGATTAGGGATTATCGGTTTAGGTAAGATTAATGGAAACCACTTAGTATTGGAATAACAATAATAACATATTAAGTTGGATGATTTAGTTGGTATTGAATAGCCATGGAGGTGGATAAGGTTTAGTGATGAATCTGAAAAAATAAAGTAGAGAAAGACACGTTAAAATGAGATTGAATAGGCAAACATAATGAAGGGTATTTTCGATAGTTTAAAAAACACGGTTGGAACCTATTCAATCAATCATCAATATTGATAGTAGAGATATGTGTATGTATTATAAATTGTACTTTAAGTTTATGATAACATATAAATATAAAATTTGTAGTTTTAGTATGTTTTAAAACTTAAATCCAACGGATTAAAATGAGCCTTAAACTAAGGAGGATCCAAAGTAGATTTTTGATTTTGAATAAAATTCCGCTTATAATTTTCGAATCAAAACAACCTTTAAACATATGCAAGCAATAACTAAAATAATTTACATTCACGGAACGTTAAATCAGCTTTCAAAATGGTTTCAATACTTATGTTTGTGTATATGATAATTATAAAATTACAATAGTTGTCTAAAATTAGATTTCAATAAAAAGGTTTGTATCATTTTTCTTATTTTTGTAAGCATCAATTTTAAAATAACAAGATAGATCGAAAAACTTAGACGTTATAAATTCGTTAAGAATAGTAGGAATTAAAACTATACATACAAAATGAACAAATTACCAATGGCGATACAACATGTCTAACTGCATTACCATCATGCATTTCATAATTGAATAAAATTAGAAATTACCATATAAATGTAGTCAGAAAGCACACCTTGCATGAAGAAGAGAACTCCTAGATTTGATGGAATCATCTCTATATTTTGTAGGGATCTAAAGCAACACTTTCATTTATATTATTTGATTTTAACTGGATTTGTTTAAGGAATTTTTCTCCATGGAAGCCATGGAATTTCGACTATAAGAGGGGAAGAGAGAAGAGGAACAAAATGAATTGTCAAGAGAGTTTCTGAATGAATGGAAGAAATTTTTGTTTTAAAGAAACAATTAAAACATTACCTTTTTAATTCATCGTTAAATCTCAATCAAATCAAATCCCCTTCAACCTTTAGCATGCATTGTCAGCCATAAATGAAGGCTATTTGGGCATTCAAAATTTCCAAAACAATTTAGCAATTAATTAACTTAAATCAATTTTAAATGTTTATCAATATCGTATATCAATGCATACATATATAATTTTTATATACGTAGTTTATTAAATACTAATGTCATTCAACAAATTAAATAAAACCTAATAATTAAAAATATAAATTAATCTAACTAATTTACAATGACTATAAATTAATTAAATCGTGTGGTTTTTTTGAAGTATTAATCATTACAATTATGCGATTCAAATGTATAAATTTGACCAGCGATTAGTATTGAACAACTCAAATATTAACATTCACACGTCACCTTAGCTAATGGTGTAACATTTTTGCTAAATTTATCGCTTATGCATCATTTTAATAAAACCAGATTCTACTATTATAAGCGGTATTTGGCAGTAATGATTATTTACACTAATTCTCTTCGTCAACACTATATCACATTAGGACTTATGGAATTCGATTTCGGTTAAAATTACAACACTATCCACATTCAACTCGATTAGTCTTAACATAAAATCTTAGATTTAGTAATATCTATTACTAACTATACTACTCTAGCTTGAGATTATGACTTCGAGTTAAATACAATTGACCATGATACCAACCCCTTATAATTTAGGAGATATTTCTTTATTGAATAATGTTTCACTTATAACGCTTCAACATAGATCCAACTACAGTCATTGGATGAAACCATGCCATAATTTGATTATAATCAAAGTGTACTGCCCACATTGAAGTTCTATAGTATTCTCAAATCGATGGAACTATATAACATTATCACTTCAAGATTCTCCGTTTGACCTTAGTTATATTAACCAACATAAAATTTTCAAGTGAGTTATTCCATTGTTATTTAATAACCATCACCGTGAAAACACATGGTGCCCCAGCAACCATGAACAGTACACTGTCTGACATTTAAAGAGTGTTACGTACCCTAGTCTTAGTGGATATATCGATATTATTTCTCAAAACAACATGATTAGAAATATCTACGAAATTATGTTGTTTTACTATGATAAATTTTCCATGATTACAATACATTGTAATCACTATCACATAACATATCATTTAATGATTTTCTATTTAATATACTTTAAATTAGCTATTTAATTAATAATATTGCAATATAACAAGTATATAATAGAAAGAAAACATCTTCTATTTTGAACAAGAATGGTTATTGAGTTAGATATATGTAATAAATTATATAATTTTTCCTATGGAAAACCCTTAACTCTATCAAATACCACTAGCTTCCATACGAAATTTCATACATATAACCCAAAATGTGTAATTTTCACAAGTGAAAAGGGGAGGTCGTGCAATAGATTAACCTTAGGCATAAATGATGAAGTTACTAGTGGCCACATTGATAAAATCCAAATCAACAGGTAAATTTATCAAAATCTACTTTGATACCAAATGAAAGTTTGAGAGGATTGACTATGGCCTAAGAAAATAATTTAAATATATATTCGAACTTAAAAATCAAAGTAAATAGTAATGTAACAGAACATAATATAAAGTAAATAAGAAAATGCACGGTAGAATTTTTATACTGGTCATACCCCATCCTACGTACATAACAGAGAACCTCTTTGGCATCTCTTTACCTAGAGGAACAAGTTTATAACTTTCTAAAAAACTGAAAAGGACTTCAACATAGACAACCTCTCGCTTGAGTGAAATAAGTTTAGACAGAAACTGCGCTAACAATAGTTGCATCTTCAACATAAATATATCACACTTCTATATAATGTTCCTATAACCTTCACAATGAATATAATAGATACGCACACGCTAGGATATGATTATCGACCAAATTCAAGTGAATAGGAGTAAATGAACGCTAATCAAAATATTTTCTTTATAGAATGACTTTTGTATTAAGGTTTACAGGCAAATTGAGAGCAAAAGTGAGTATAATTTGTGTAAGATTTTATTAATTATCTTCTAGGAAGATGAGGGTCTTATATAGAAGTGTAAGCATGTCATCAGAAGAGTTACGTGTTAGAACTTGGATTTTGATGATATCAGTGAATTGTATATTACTCACACCATTTTACAGCTTAGTATTCAGGATAACTTATAAACGATGAGTATTCGAAGATGCAGACAAGGTATTAGAGCATTCAAGAATGATAGAGTTATTAAATTAGAATAGAGTTGAATCAACACATAAAGATGTATAAGGGCACAATCAACAATGGCTTGTTCAGTTGCTAAACAAGCCATAGAGCAACCAGGTGTGGCATGTTCACTTCCCCATGGCTAGTTGGTGGCTAGTTAGAGCTGTTGTCGTGGCTGGTTGAGTGAACAGGGATTGGTTGTTATAACGGCAAAGTCTTTGCCGCTATAATTTTATAACGACAAAGACTTTGCCGTTATAAACTTATAGCGGCAACGACTTTGCCATTATAAAACATAGCCGTTGCAAAGCAACGGCTACATCCCAACTTTCCACTTATCTCTTATAAGTTCCTCCATCCTCCTCTTCTTTTCACACAACCTGATTATTTATTTCTTCATCCTCTAATTCTGGAAATGTCTCCTCCATCCAAACGTTCTGGCAACAAGTTACTAGCAAGAAACCCAAGTCCAATATGCATTCCACCGGATTTTCCAACCAACACGCACCATACCAACACTCCGTCCATCACATGAGTATGGATATTCTCTATATTCAAACTTCTCCTATAGCCGCCTTACCAACTGCTCGCTCCTTCTAACTTTCCTTCTATTCATTTTACTGCCCTGCAACAATATTACCAACAACATTCTCCATTAGGTGCATACGACGATCATTCGTCATACATGTCTTTGATGGTGTAAAAATGATCAAATGCAACATCATCATCTTAATGCGCAGCAGTCCGAGATTCGTGACCGTGAAGCAATGCAGAATCTACAAAGTCAATTTTCTTATGCACACAATGCTCCTGCTAATGAAGAAACTGTTAATAGTTCGGAGGAGGAGGAGGATGAGGAGCAAGACGAAAACCAAGAGGCGGATGCAATAAATACCGAAGAATGTAATGAAGAAGCAACTGTGGAGATGCTTGCGCCGTCGAGCTCGGAATATAACAAGAGGAAGAAGAAGTGGAAATCCTTAAGTAGAATTTTTGAGAGTCGACGTAGAGGTTCACTTGCAATGAAGACAGAAGTTGGCATAGAAGACATTAAGGAGGAAAATGTCGAAGAGGAAGGAGTGGCAGCCAACGGAAGGAAAAAGCAAGTTAAGTTTACTTTTGCTAAGTCATGGACACACATTTTGAAAGACAGAATTTCTGTCAATAAAATGAAAGGCCGGAAATTTTGAAAAAGAGTTGCGGAATTTTACAACACCTTTAACGGATGAAGAGAACATGAGGATCGCTCAGAGGAGGGTATCGGGTTATGAATGCCGCATGCCAAAACTATTCAGCAATACTTATCAGATTACAGAATAGGCAGCAAAGCGGTGCCGCTCCTTATGGCATTGTAAGTAAAATACTGTTTTAAATTTCTTTGATATTGTAATGTGTTTGACTAGTTATGTATATTCGTACACTTTTGGATTTGTTCTACAGATTGAAGAATCGCGTAAGGCCTATCAACAACAGTACGGTTAACCAATTAAATTCCAAGAGTGCTTTAAGCTTCTATCTAGTTTACTGAAATGGATGAATTCTAACAACTTCTTGTTCGAGCAAAAAAACAAAGCCAGAAGAATGAAATAATCTGATTCAAGTCCAGGAAGCGATCCAAGTTCGCAGGAAAGATCTCCACTATATGAAGTAGTGACGGGCGACCTCTTGGTAGAAACAAGTCAATTCAGTTGGAGCAGCGCAGTGCAGAATTTTCTAGATTTTTAAGAACTCTAGAGATTTCTGCTATAGAAACAAGAAAGCGTAGAGCCAATTTTTCAGCACAAAGAACTCGCGATGAAATGGAGTTTCAGAAGGCTGTTATGGATGATTAAGAGTTTAGAAGGCAAGCCCATGAGGAGAAGAAAGCTTTGATGCGAGAGACGAATTATATCAAACTAATGACTTGTGATTTCAGTAAGCTTTCTCCTTTACAACAAGAACTAATAACCGAGCAGTTGGAAAATTATAAGAAAGTTAGAGGGAGTGGAAGCAGAAGTGGCACGTATAGGAATGAGTTTTAGATGTGCGGTTGGGCTAGTGTGTACTTGTGTTGAATCTCTGTAGCATCTCTAAATATCATTTGGTTTATGCGTGTATTGTTTTTGTACTTGATACTTACCATTCTGTATTTTGAATTAAGGTCGTACATCATTTTATCAAGCAAGTTCCACAATAATATTACATAACGGTTAATATACAAACCTTAAAACATAATACAGTAAACAAACTTGCAAATATAGATGTGACGACCCAAAATTTCTCCATATTTGAAACTAAAATATTTAATTAATTTTAAATATTTGAAAGATAATTTAATGTGAATTTCAAATATCACTATTTATTTGGGCAATTAAACTGTTGAATTTAATTTTTAAACGTTTAATAAAATATTTAATCTTTAGTTTTATGCTTGTTAAAAATAATTTGAAGGCTTGTAAAATTTATATTAATAGTATTAAAGATGGTAAAAGTGTTAAACTTGAATTTGGAAGTGTTTTGTTAAGTTTTGAATTTACATCGTTTAAATTGATATTTACAAATACCCTTCCGAGGCATAGTCTTGGAATTCGATGAAACCAGTTCCATTGAATCCGTAATAGTGTATTATTATCGGATTTCAATTTTCGTAGTATTCGAAGTTGTCATGTGTTCGTACGGTAGATAAACACGCTAAAATCTATATCGAAATTTTAATTTAATAACTGGGTTCAAAAAGCTATCTTCTCCATACGATCGAATTAGGACTCGAAACCTTTTCCATTGTGTTCGAAATAGGGGTTTAACATTATAAACGCCGAGCGGCACGCCTCGATAGGAGTTCAAAATTTTGAGTTGCAAATTTTTTAGACGATTCAAATTTGAATTTGAATTTGAAAATAAATAATATAATCAAACACTATACTAAGCTTGGACACGTTATGAAATAATAAACACGTTTTCTCTTTCTTATGTAAATTTCACACGCGTTGTTTCATTTCTTTCTTTTTTTAAAATTTAGCCAAGCATTTTAATATTCGAAAATCAAATTCATCTTTACAAATGAAAACCTTTTTTCTCTGAATCGAACAAACCCAAAATTAAATGGCGGACCGAATTCAAAATTTCATTCGTAAATCGAACAACCCTAAAATCGATTTCGATTTAGAATCGTGTGGGTTTGGCAAGTATATGGGATCGATATCAAGGCGCAGGCGAGCTATTGGAGGAGATTTCTTAGGAATGTAGCGCTGGAGCACGACGTGGATGAAGTGGCGATTTCATGCTGCGATGGAGATGAGGCTCGCGCGCAAAGAGATGGTTTCTGGGCATAGTCGATAGCTTCGAGGCGATGTATGATCTAGAATAGCACGCCACGGGTTCAAGGGAGGGTTGTTGGTGCGGTAACTTCAAGCGATCGATGTTAGGCTAATCTCAAGGATGTTATGGCAATAGTATATTAGGGTTTGTCGACGCCGGGTTTGCATTTTCCCGAAGGTAAAGCTGCTTTTGTTTTTAGTTTAATATATATATATATATATATAGATTTGAAAACAGAATAATATACATATATATATATATCAACCTGTTGTAAATTTTGAAAAGAGTTTTAATTTTTACATATAGGTATAATTACAGCTATATATATATATATATATAAATGCATGCAGGTTTCAATTTAAAAATATATGGGATTTGGGGATAAAGATAGGAATTTTTTTTAGGATTTGAAGAGTTTATATAAAATCAGATTTTTAAATCTGAATATGTTTTATAAGTATATGTATATGTATATGATTTCAAAAGAAAAAGAAAAGATCTTGGAAATTTATAGGGATTTTAAAATGTTTGAGGAATTTATAAAAGTAGATTTTTGAAAATCTATAATTAATTTTTATTAGAGTATATGTAGTTTCAAAGGGAAATCAATAGTTTAATTAAATCATTAGTCAATTAAAATTATTACATGGAAATTGATTATTAAGTTAATTCAAATATTAATAAATTGTATAATGTTTGTACGAGGTTTAAAATCATGGAAACAAGCCAGTTTGGAATGGATTGCAAACAGCAAAATAAAAGGTGAGTTAATCTCACTCATCTCGGATTTCTGGTTAATTTAAGTAGTTAATTTAAATTATTGGTTGATGGATTGAATAGACTGGATGTGATAGTGTATATATAGTATATATATTGGAGTGATTGATTTCCCGCATTATATAGCGGATGAGACCCTATGCGCTGTATATTAGCGGATGAGATGATATAACCCCATATACCACGATATTCTATCTCGAAGTGGAATTGGTGTTTTATACTGTGCTAACATCTGTGGATGCAGCGAACAGGTTGGAGGGATCTAATTGGATTCCTCAAAATTATTTGGATTGTTTTAATATTCTGTGATTTGATTTATTTTATAATCTGAGATAGATTATATTGGTGATTGAAATATTGAGTGCTATAGTTCGATTGAATATATTTGGGCATACCGAGTTATCAAAGATGAAGATTGAATTTTAAAAGGAAAATAAAATAGGGAATTTTTAAGTAAAATAAACATAAAGAATTTGGATAAATTAAAGAATAAATTGGAAAAGGATGAAAGTTTATTTTAAAATTTTAATAAATCCCAAGTGCGGGAAAGGAGATTTTTGAATAAATAGGAATAAATGAATTCTTAAACTTAAGTGATAGTATTTAAAGGAATAAAAGATTTATTTTTAAATTCGGAATTTAAATGGTTTGGAAAGAAATAAGAGAAGAATTCTGAAATAAAGTATGAAATTAGTATTTTCAATTTAAATAAGGTTTTAAATCATAATGAAGAAGTTAAATCTGAAATTAATGGGTTTTGAACTAAAATTAAGTAAGGAAGGAATCTTTTTAAAATGGATTAAAATCTGAAAATCGATTTGGAAATTGATTTAGAGTTTGAAATTGTATTTTAAAAGAAGATGAGACTATGCAATTTATAAACTGGGTTTATAAAGTGAAATAAGATACTAATGGATATTTGGAAGTATAAATTCACGATCGGAATTTATAAGGAATGGGTAATTTGTTTTAAAAAATGAATAGTGGTTGATTTTTAAAAGATGTGAAAGGAAAGTGTATTTTCCTGAAAAGCCAAGTACGTTTTCTAAGCAGATTTTTAGTATAAGTTAAAAGTTTTAAAGATTGTTTAAAGGAATGTTTTTAAGAATTATTATTTAAGTTGTTTAAATTTTAAAAGTAGACATTTATTTAAATTAATTATAGTAGTGATTAATTGAAAGGTTTGACTAGTATTATGATATTAAGGATAATTATTAATATTTACATTTTATAAAATAGTTTTATTTTAAAGATAGTATGGTTAAAGTTTTATTTAAAACCTGTACAGAATTTCGTAACTCTTATTTTAAAATTTAGTTTGGCTTAACTTTTATTTTAAAAATTAGTTTTATATTTTATAAAGTAGCTTTATTTTAAATATTTTTAAAGTATACATTTTTGAATAAAGTGTTTAAGCAATTTAATTATGGTTGTTTGTGAATGTTATTTGATACTTAAATAACCGACTATCAATATTGGCCAACGCACTGATCGTTTCGAAGAGACCGGGATCAGGATTAATTTCCCGAAAGCCACTTCGATCCGGTTTGAATGTTTTCGTGAAGAAGACAAGAGTTTGGAGTCGAAGATGGAGCAGTGAAGTGTAAGGGCAAATCGCTACTAATCCTGAGGGTGACTCTAAAATGGATGTAGTAGGAGTAGTGCCTTCGATTCCATTCGAACCCGGAATGAACTTGTATGGATGAATGCTTTCCGAACATCATCGGGAGGACGGTGAGCATTCTAAGTGAATGTGTGCCGAAAAGGTAATGCATAGCCTTGAGCCTCATTAATCGGGAATGGCTAAAATAGGGGAGATGCACACAAGGTTAAGTGGCTAGCAACCAGTTAGGGTAAGGTCACCCCTGCCTAGATGTCCCTTTTATTTCGGTTGTGTGAGCGGTTGCTAATCCCTACCATGGGATGAACTTATTCGGACTATCCAGTAAGGGGTAGCTCCGGTCTTGTGATGCAGGGGATCAGGGTGGATCCTCGGTACGGTGATCTAGACCACGTACGGTGATGGACGGTGCCCCATAGCCCTGCCATTGATGGAAATCTGTTCTCCCTAAGGGCTTTTACAGTTTTGTTTGTATACCTATTAGCTGGAATTTAATAATGTAACAATTTCGGCTATTTGAATAAGTATTTGTATATAGACACTACTATAATATCAGATGATTTTATAAGAAATGCTTGGTTATCGTAAGGTAAAAACCCGGCATGTTTATTTGTGGCGTGGTCTTACGAGATACCTTTGATTTCAAAAGATTTTGAAAACTTTAATAATCCAATTGAGTGTGTTTCCTCACGCTGGTTTTCCAGACTGACTCGGGTGTTATTTAACTATAATGCTCGGGGCAGACCGAGTATTATAGAATATAGATTCTAGATGGACTGCTGTAGAGCTTAGGAGACGAGCTGGATGGCGAGACGTATCACCCGTACTTGATATATATTCCGCTGTGTTGTATAAGTTGTGAATTCAGTTTTGTGAGGATAATTTAATATAACTATCCAGTATTTTGGCATTGATTGTGTTGTACTCTGATGATGTAATGTGTAACTAGATATAATTCTTTTTGTTTTAAAAGATTTGTCATTTATCTATTATATATTGTTCCGCTGCGATTGTGAGATTCTAATATTGTTTCTATTTCTTCTTCTACCTCCTTCTTCTTTAACCATAATGGTTTGATTTTTCGGAATTCGTTTTTTTGGCATTTGATACAATGGACGTATTGATGTCGATTTTCGGGCGTCGAAAAATCGGGTCATTACAATAAAAATGCATCAACATAATAAAGTAAACAAACTAGTAAGCACAAAAAACTAGTAATATTGTAGAAACAACTGCTATAAGCATGCCTAAGGATTCCTACTATTCCTTCCTCTATGTACACAAAAATGGTCCACCAGCTGGTTACGCAATTGAAAGTGTGCAGCTTGATCTTCAATATGTTGTACCACGACAACATATTCCGTTGGACAGCTTTTCCATGCCCAATGCGTGTAATCCAAACTTCCAAGCATACTTGAAAAACCTTTAGCTTCTCTTTTGGCTAGTATTCTGCTTACATTATTCGGTCCTAGTGTTCGTAAGTATTCCTTGCCAAACTGTTCAATCACTGCTTTACAAAATTCCTTCATGCACTATATTGTTGTTGATGATGTAATTCCGAAATATTCATCCATATGATCACCAGCCATTCCATAGCTTAACATATGTAAAGCAGCCGAGATTTTGATGTGGGGAGAATGTCGAGATTTTAGTGCTCCATTCAGCCTATAAGTGAAATAGGGTTGTTTTCATGAAGTCTAAGATAAATTACAGAGACAACATCAAGGATCATTCGAAAATTGACGGCGGAATAAATTTATATCGTAGGTTGGATTGTCAAAGAAGTAGTCCTTCATTAGCCTTTCCTGTTCATCCTTATAGTCCCTCTTATATCGTCGGTCAATCCGTCCAGGTATACTACCATGAAGGTTGGTCATATATCCTTCACCAAAAAAGTACGAATATCCGACTATAGCTTGTTGAATTTGAAACTATGTCGTTTCATCATCCATTTCTTGTTCATTGTCATAGCTTTGGTTTGTGTATTGGTTGTACTGGTAGTATAGGTTAGGACTATGGTTGTCGAGCAGTAAGTAATTTGAATTATTGATTTGTTTTAGTTTTCTTCAATGGTCTGTTCGAGTAGATCGAAATGAAAGTATATATAAGTGTAGAAGGCGATAGGTATGGATTACATAGAAACAGTAAGGCTACACAACAAAAATGTCATCATATGAAGTGTTGGGATATAATGCAAGTGTACAGGCTACAAAACAAAAAATGACAGTCTATAATGCAATTGTACATGCTACAAAACAAAAAATTACAGGATGTAATGCAAGTGTAAAGGCTACAAAACAAAAAAATGACATGATATAATGCAAGCATACATGCTATAGAGCATAAAGTGTATAGGATATAAGTGTACAGGCTATAAAGTGTAGAGTCTATAAAGTTTACAAGCTATAATGGCTACAGTGTGCTACATTGTTGGAAAAGACATGACAACAATGGCTACAATGTACGTTTGCAGAGGCTATAATGGTTGCATTGTTCGTTTGCAAAAGCCATTGATTGGTTTCTAGTATCCCCATGATTACTATTTATACACTAAGCATTGACATGGGAGGTTCATAGGATTGCAACTGGAAAATCAGACATTGACTCCCCATGATTATTTGGTGTTGGTCAAAGCTTATATTCAGGCTGATACAAGGCATATGGAAGAGGAGGTTGATGAAGATTTTTGGATCATCGTCGACAAATCTTACAACAACCATCCAGAATGTAGGATGAGAAGACGAAAATTGGATACTAGAAGTACATTTGTTACATTTACTAGAGCTTGCAGAAGGTATCAGAAAATTATAACCGAGGTAGAACGAGATAATGTTTTTCAAATGATCGGATCAACTTTTGACTCCATATATATTATGGATCATCAAACACACTTTGTTGGTCATGCTGCGTACGAGTTATGGGTTGATTATATTAGACAATTTGAGTGAGTACTATGTCAACGAACGATATATGTCCATCTGTTTGTCCAACTATCTTAGGTCTGCTTATGTCCATAAATATTAGTTTGGGGAACTTGAATTATATGATTTGTACTAGTTTAATGCATGACCACCTGTAGTAATATGAGTTGTGTATGTTCGATGTAATTTGGAGACTAAATTATGTACTTCAACGCACAACAACATATGATATACTTAAACATACTTGAACATATCGTAACACACTTAAACATACAATAGAAGACATACTAAATGAACGATAGACTCGAACATACCACATCATACGACATACTTCAGCACGTTAGTTATGCCCACTACCACGCTGAAATTCCAGTGCATGCTGCTTGTCATGTAGCACGACTAGTTCTTGTTCCATTTCGTTTGCATATTCCACCGCTCAACGAGGGAATGGATCATCAATCCATTTCCATAAAACCACAACAAATTGGCAAGCTATGGCATCTGTAAGGGCGTTGTTCAATGTCGTTTTTGCTTCATATAACAAAATACATAATTGACACTCCGCATACACAATATTGTAATGAAGGAGAGTTAACTTCCTGCTCCATCTGAAACAGTTAATTACGGACTTCCCAGCGGTCTTGTGTGTTTGTGGGAAGTCTTATCTCTTGTTCATATGGATGCTGCCCAACCCGTGATTCGTAGGCAGGTTGAACGCCCTCCTCGAGTCTAAGTTGGCTAAGATCAGGGAATTCGGTTCGAATGTCCTCATAGTGCTGCTCTTGATACTCGATAAGCCAATCCCCATCGGTTTGTGGACTTTTCGAAGGCACGTAACCTCCTATATCAGACTCAATAAAAAAAGGCCAGGATGGCATCGGTGTGAGATGTAAAGAATGTGAGGAAGATGTAGATAGTAGTAAAGATGGAGTAAATGATTATGAAGAAGCATATGTAAACCGGTATGTGTGTATATATATATATGAAGAAGCAGATGGAAAATGGAAAACTAGTAATTATGAGAAGAAGAGAGCAAGGGATTAACGTTAGTACAGAAAACATGATAAAAAACATAGTAAAAAAATACTCAATTCAAACTTTTTCAACTAGCCAATAAAAATAAACTTAAACACTATCTGCCCACTTTCCAAACAGATTGAATAACTTGTATTAGTTCTCAATAAATATGCGAATCAATATTAATAATCACAATCCAATACCTTCCTTTCCAAATCATTTCATCAGTCCCATATAATCCATTTTGTCCATTAGTTATATATATTGTATAAATACATTTACGTTGTTAGTCAAATAACATGGCTTTTAATGGTGTTAGTTCATTTGAATACAGTTCCACTGATTCAAATGAACCGATTTTCCTACAAGAAAATTTCTTTGACAATGATGTACGGTTGCCAACAACACATAAACATCAAAAATAATGTCGTCAATGCATAAACTGAATATAATAGATATATCATATATCACAACACATGAATAATAATACCAATTACACAGAAACATGAATGATAATAATATAGATACACAAACCAAATACAGTAGGTATATAATACATCAGAACAAAAGAATAAATACAGAAAGAACATAGAAAGAGAAATGAACTACAATACATAAGATCATTCGTCTGTACGTGGACATGTATAACGTCAAGGGCGTCTCTCACCATCATTATCCCCATCAGCGCTCGAACTAGCTAAACGCTCATAGTACATATGCATGTCGGCAAATCTTTTACGCTCTTCCTCCAACTATGACTGCAGTCGTGCTACTGCCTCTGCCTGCCTACATATCTCACCATCATAGTAGTCTAGGCCACACCTATGCTTTACATATCCTATATGTCTGATCCCCATCTGCATATCATATAGATCACCGTAGGATATCTAGCTCGGATCCGAGTAATGATCGTGCACTGGAGGATGATACATGTCAACATAATGGTCTGGTCCAATGGTAGGAACTGTCATGGTCCATCCGAAGTGAGAAGCAGCTACCACGTGATCGTGTGCACGGTAATCTTGACTGGGCTGGGTAAGATCCTCGACAACAGGGGGATGAATGCCGTGTCGTATAGCAAACAGATCGACTAAATCTATCGCCACTGCATGGGTAATGGTATCAGTGGACCTACTATAAAATCAATGCCAGAAGTCAACATATGGTGGACCGGTAATAACAAAGCCCTCGGCCGGCCACCAACTTCATGCCCTCGCCAGGTGTAGTTGCTTTCGCAAGTAAATCATACAACGATAGGTATGAGGGTGTGGATCATCGGGAATAGCATCAAAGTCGTAGCTGTCTCCAACACCTCTCGCCAAGATATTAATATGCACCAAACGTCGAGGGATAAGATAGGAGCGGAAATCTCCTCCCGACAAGCATCCTAGCAATCTCTATAAAATCAATGCCAATTGATACACTATTATGAAATAGATGCCATATAATTTGGTGTCTATCCATCCTCCAATCGATTTGATTGTGGGCAACCAAATAAACATGATGGGATTCATTATCTCTGGGCCTCATGTTGTCCTCGCACCAAAATGACAGACAAGGGAAAAAAGTAGACGCATCTGAAGTTAAAGCGACGAAATGAAAATTCCCGGAATACTCAAAATACCAGTACTGTAATAACTCCCAGAAACCAAATAATGGAATCAGTGCGTCTGAAATGGTGCACTGTATGTCGAGACATCTGTACAAGTACGCAATAATTTCATAGAAGTCTTGGTGGAGATCTTATTTCGTTATTATTTGGTAAATTATTGTTTGTACTACTTTCAATATTATCTTCCGAGTAATTTGGTTTGGTAAGAAACAAAATTGCATTTCACTTCCGACGTGTGAAGCAAAATATAACTCTATTGCTTTGGCATGTGCTCAAGTAATCTACTTGCAGCAAACACTTCAAGATTTTGCAATAAATCTTTCTAAATCAACAGTTTATTGTGATAATACAAGTGCGATAAGTTTATCTAAAAACCCAATAAATCATTCTAGAACTAAACATATAGACATCAAACATCATTTTCTTCGTGGTAATAAAGAAAAAGACAATATTTCATTAGAATTTGTATCTTTAGAAAATCAGATATCTGATATATTTACCAAACCTTTAAATGGAAATACTTTTATTTAATTACGTCGAGGATTAGGTATTATATCATTGCATGACTTATAATTAAAAAAATTCCATACTTTTTTGAAAATAATTTTATTAAAATAATAATAATAAAACTGATGCTTTCGGTACTCGATCTTTGGTTACTAGTAAGGTTGTTGTATGCATTTCCATTATGCTATGTTATTTCTTGTTTTCACTACATTTACCTACCTCAAATTACCTATACGGACAACATTTCTCATCTTTATCTACCTCTAATTCTTTCTTTGGCTGTAAACATTCAATCATTTTTTTCCTTGGGTTTCTTCAACCTGAGGATAGAGTATTCTCCGGTATATAAAGGCTCCCCACTTTAACCATTTTCTTTATAATTTCTTCCACTAAAACTTCTTAGCTCAATACGTTTAAAAAAAATTGTACAAAAACCATAATGTCTTCACAAGAAGGATCGAATCAGTCATCAATTGTTTTCAGCACTCCCACTTCCGAATCGTCAAAGAATTCCAACAACTCCACTCCTGTATATATTTCAGATAAGATTACACCGTCTCTAACATATCACACTGGATATACGCCACAAGAGAAGCAAACCAAATGTAACTTACGTTTAGGTTCTCCATCGACAAAAGATAAAAATGATGACATTCACCATTACTAACGGGAGACTCTGTACAACACGAAATATACTATGACCAGAAAGTTAATGCTAAACTTTAAGCTTTCTAGAACAGGTCACTTTGAACTTTTGCGGGTCGTCGTCAAAACGGTGTGTGCATCAACCATCACCACAACGTTCTCAAGTGCCACCGAACTCTTGGGAATGAAGCCCTCAACTTCCTCAGGTTTCATCAAACTCCTAGGAGCGTGTAATGTATGGTCATCTATCTGTCCATTACAAGAAATTACGAAGGTTGAACCACACTCCGATGATTCACAATCCTCTGAAAATTGAGACATTTTGTATATTGTTTTATAGTACATTGTGTATGAATTATATGTTTTTTCTATTTCATAATAACGTTTTTTTATTTTCCAATAATTTATAATTATAAAATTAATAAGTATTTAAATTATTTATTTTTCTAATAGAAAAATCTTTGGTAATAAGGCCAAACTGTCAAAAATGCACAGTATCAGTCGACTGAATAGGACAACGCAGTCGATTGAAACTTCGTATTAATTTTTTTTTTAAACTATAAATTCAGTTGACTGATCCACCAATTTCAATCGACTGAAAAGCTTAGGTAGTGTTTTTTTTTGTTTTTATTATTATATTTTTGTCCATACAAAAATGCACATGACGCATGTATATTGTCGAAAATGACTAATTTAGAAAACGAAGTTAACATACAAAATAAAACAACTTTTTTTTATTTTCCGTGTTTTGGAAAATAACACAAGCGTGTGAAACAATCCATTCATCCAATGTCCCTCTATCTTTTTCGTCCTCCCATCCATCTTTCTTCCCTTCCGCATTCCCTCTATTCTTCTCATATTTGAGATACATATTGAAAACCCAAAAATTTATTTTTAAACCAAACACTACCTTAGTTTTAGGCAAAAAGTTGTGGGATAAACTATCCGACACATCAGTCGATTGAAATAAAATTTCAGTCGACTAGATCTTCATGCATTCATATTTTTTTCCCATGAACAGTCGACTGACCTTACAAAATCAGTCGACTGAAATTGTCAATTTTACACTATAAACTTGCGGTATGCATTTTTCTACATATCAGTCAACTGCCCCTACCATTTCAGTCAACTGAATAATGTATTTCTGGTTTTTTAAAATTTGCCTACACATTTCCTAACATACCTTTTCGCCAACCCTATTTAACATCTTCTTTTTCACCCAACCATTTGCTTCTTCAACACAAAAAACCCTAGCCCCCATTTTTTTCAAACCAATCATTCTTCTCAAATCCATTCAATCCAATGGCCCTAAGAAAAAAGAGAGCAAGAGATTCTTCTGTCGGACCATCAGAGAATCAAATAAGATCATGGCTTCACAATGACATTGTTGTTACTTGATTAAATGCCATAAAGAGCTCAAGGATCTTTAATGGTTCCTACATCAAATTTCCCGATTTCAATGCTTATACCATTCGTGAAACAGTCAAAGCTAGCGGCCTTGATAGCTTGATTGGGTACAATGCTAATAATGTCAAGGTCTATCCCCTCTCTATCAAACTATTCTTCGCAGACTTGAACTTAGATTACCAAGATCCAAGAAACAAATATGACAACATTTGGACGTTAGTTTGCGGCGTCCGCATCTATCCCCATCTTCAACAAATTGGCTATATTCTCCGTTGTCCATCCGATGCAGCTGACATCAACGACATAATGTCGACATTTACAATAGAGATGAAATCTCTCATAGATTTCTCTCCGCTGATATGACCGCTCTTAAATCTGTTGCCTTGCGACTAAAGGCGCGCATTCTTTATCATGCTCTAATCCGATTTATTTAACCTCGTATCAAGAGTTATGAGAAGGTCTACAAAACAGACTTTCAAGCACTATATGCCATTTACTCCTCCCAACAAGTGAATTGGGCTAAAGTCATTCTTGATGAATTTCTAATCGTCAACCACAAGAGGAGTTATAAAATCATCTTCTACGGAGCCTATATCATACGCATTCTCATGAATTTCGAAGTAACCGTACCCGATGACGACTTTATCACGATTAGCAAGCTAAATTCTAAGACTTTAAGTCATATGAGTTTTCCAAATGCCCTCCACCTTAAGGAATCATTACCTTGCAACAATGAGCGGCAAATCGAGCACAAGGGATTCCACAACCCTATGAAACATACATTATCTCCTCCTCCACTTCCCATTAGATAGAGGAAGAAGAAGAAGATGATGAAATACAATAGGAGATTTTAATGCAAAGCAAGGCCTTGTCGCTCTCTCTCGAAATCAATGCAAGCTCAATCGATGATTGGTCACCATCGAAAAGAACCTCGTCAAGACTAAGAAGTTAACCTCATCAGCGGCTTCTTAAACAAAATATGGGAGAAAATTTCATGCACCGGCTCTATTTCTACAAGTATTGCCGAAAATCTCGCTCCTTTCATTTGGTCCACATCTGAAGAAGAAGAAGAGGAGGAAGAGTAGGAGAGTAAAGAAGTTTAGTTTTCTTTATCTTATGCATATCTATTTTCATTAAGTTTTGTTGTTCTATATGTTAGTGCACACTTAATATCTTTGTTTTTTTTGTTTAAATATTGTTTGTTTGTCGTTATGCTTCTATAATATTCTTCTTATGCTACTTTTTTATACATTTTTCATATGTGCTCATCTTTGATATTATTTTTATGATATCTATATATTCCTTTTTGTCGATGACAAAAGAGGAGAAATATAAATGTTCAATCAATATTTAGCAGGCAGATCATTGATTCAGGGGAAGTAACAATCAGTTTTAAATTTTTTTAAAACTTACATTGTTGTCATCATCAAAAAAAAAGACAATGTTAGAACCTTGTATTTTGATGTTTTGATCATGACAAATATATAAGTAAATATTATGCGAACTAACCATATTTGCAATAGAAAATACTATTCTACTCGACAATAGATTGAAGACCAAGAATTCAGAGAGAAGTTTCAAAATTTATTAATGGTTTATCTGTAATCTAGTTTTGTAGTTAATCATTCTAAAATCTCTCCTAGGTGGTATATGCAAGCACACAAGTATTTAAAATTACTTTCAAATCAAATACACACAAATTATTTCATTCTTTGTAAAATTACGTTAACAAAAAGTTTTCACGAATACTTTAATATGGAAGAAACTCCAAATTCAGTCGACAAAATGAGGAGCTTTAGTCGATTGAATACCTGTGCATGTGCACAGTGCACATGAAGGTTCAGTTGACTGAACCACCCCATTCAGTCCACCGAACTATGTGTCTTTTCGACATTAAAATTTAAAATTTGAATTTTTGAATATTCAGAAGACTGAATTTTTTTCCTTGGTAGACTGAATATTCATAATGGCTATTTTTCTAAATGGTCACTTCCATTTAACGAACAGAAACAACCCTTGATTGAAGAGTTGTTTCCATAACTTTTGACCATAACTCTTCATGAAGAATTGCATCACTTAAACTCTATATATAGCCTTGAATTCAGTTGTTTTAATAACAAATTCTAGTTCAATTCTTATATACTTATTATATGAAATATTCTACCATTTGTTCTCAATATTCGTTCTAATCACTTGCACTTTCAGGTACAAATTCATTGATTAAATTAAATTCCAATTTTTACAAACTACATTATATACCACAAAGGAGAAGATTATATGAAGGGTATACTCTAAAAAATTATCCGTGCTATCAAAAGAGCACAATTAGTCAAGAAAAATCTCTATATTGTAGAAGTCCTGTTTGGTTCCTAAGGCGGCAGAAGTCATATTCAGTTGTCTAGGCAGTAGAAGTCCTGTTCGGTTGGTCAGGCGGTGTAATAACTATTCCTCCGGGTTAAGAGAGGCTTGATTGTTAAATTTCAGAAGAAATCTGGGACTGGACGTAGAATATGAGTTTGAACCAATATAAAAATCCCTAGTGTTATTTACTTTACTATTTACTATTCTTATTTTATTCCACATTAGTAGATAACTTAGTTGTTATTCCATATTACGATCCTTAGCAGCAATTTCAATAGGAAATTATCCATAATAAGGAAAAATAAGGAGTTTTACCTTATACAGCTTTGAGTATTGACGGTGTGAGAAAGTATATATACAATTAGTTTACATATGAAGTATGACTAAGTTATAGGGATGCAATGTTAGTCTAAAGCACACAAAAGTCTGCCTAGTTAAATCTGGCAACTAGTTTAGGGGACTGATTTGAGACATTTCCTATAATAAATAACCATGGTGGACTGAGACCAGTCCTAATTCTGTAGGATAAGTCTGCCCAGTAATCTGGCTACCACCACTTATGAATGATCAGACTAATCCGAGTCGTCATAGTTTGGTTATGGGTCATAAATACGTTTGGGATATGGTAGGTTGGAAATCTTTGAAGGGGTTCGCTTCTTGTTTGGAGGTATTAAGTGACTATTGTAGGGTCCGCCTCTTTTCCATATAAGAAGTATTATGTGACCCATGGGATTTCTTATGATGTCAGTTAGGGAGAATCAGGGAGGGACTCACTTTAGGTTCGGTACTAAATGATGGGGACTTACTTATATTATAGGTATTAAATAGTCAGAGTCTGTCTAATTCTCACTGAAAGATATTGAGTGGTTTTAGTGTTTTCTCTTTCATTGTTAATGACAGTCGCTTTAGAGTATGGAATTGGACTGGGAAAGCCCATTGGGCCTACATTTGAAGTTTTTGGTATTATTATTTTAAACGCGTAAGGTATATTACTTGTATGTTTTGACTTTATCGTAAAGTCTGAGATTTTCATTCACCAAACATTGGTTGCTTCGTCTCCTTTCTCATTACAACACACATGTTGGGGGGACCATGCTAATTAGGATACGAAGATTGAGAATATGGCTTGTGGTGGTCGTCCATCTATTTACTTTTTTCTTTCTAGTATTTTATGTATCCAATTTCAAACAAATGTGTATTTTGATATATTGTACTATGGAGGTTTTATGTTGACAGTTTGTGGGATTCTACGATAACTTGTATGTTTCTGAAGTGGTTTTCTTTCTATGAATGGGCACATATTTTTGATATTATATTTTATCCATTCTACTGTGAGGTTGTGAAATTATATATAGAAAACTCTATGTACTATGTATTATTTCAACTTTATCAACCCAACGGCTTGTTTTGAGATGGGCCTAAGTTTCAACAGGCTTTTATTGGATCCAAAAATTAGGTCCATTTGGTAGTGGGCTGTTACATCTGTTATTAGAGCTTAGGTCACTCGATCAAAAGGGAATAGGTATATGTAAGAGTACGTACTTGTTATATTTGAAGTATTTTTTAAAATCCCTATATATAAATGTATGTATATCCTTTAAGTAACATACGCAAACACACTAGGCAAATATTTATTTTAGCAAGTGATACTATCTTAGGAAACTGTCACTAAAAAATATAAATCTACATATAGTTGATATGGTCGAAAGTCCGGAATTTGGAAATCCATCCACTCAAGGAATACCCAATGTACGAGGCATGCCCACATGGTTCATGCAGTACTTAAGGCATGTGGGGTAGGTTCTCGCTTCATAACAAGCTGCACCACCACCTGTTGAAGTAGCACCCTGACCTTTAGACTTCCCCAAACTATTCAAGCACTTCCAAAATATGGGAGAAAAACAGAGCTGAGGACTTTCTTGAGGCAAAGGCTTAGATCAGTGATTGCGACTGCATATTTAGGGATCTTGGGTAGGAAGATAGGATTAAGGGAAGGGTGGCTACATGGTATCTTAAGAGAGAGGCACTAGATTGGTGGATTATCATAACAGAAGAAAATGCTAAGGAGGAAATCACTTGGCCTGGGTTTATGTCTCGCTTTGAGTCCAGGTTCATGTCGAGTGTAGAAATAAGTCTGTAGTTGAAGAAATCTATATAATTAAAGCAAAGAGACTCCACTCTGAAGGAGTACATAAATAAATTCATAGAGATGGCAAAGTTTGGCTTAAGCTTGAATGACACCCCTGTAAAGAGGCGATGAAATTTGCCAAAGGTCTGAATTCTTTGCTTAGGGAATTGCTTTTGGCTCAGATTCCCATAGGCTCTACTTATGAGGTGATTGTTGAGAAGGCCTTGCAACAAATTTCTGGTGGTGAGAGGAAAGAAAAGGAGAAGGTTGGGCCGATACAAAATCAAGAGGAGCTAAGAAGGGAGGATTTTGGGCAAACAAGAAAGCTTAAAGGAAGATCAAGAAGGAAGGAATAACTTGTAAAAGGTGTCAAAAAAGGCGCATTGCTAAAAACTGCATGATGAGATTGATGAAGGAGGAATTCAAGGGAAAATGTTACCACTGATGTGAGGAAGGTCACTACAAGAATCGATGTTTGAATCTAGCTAAACAAGGATAGAGTGGGCAAGTTTATGCTAGTAAAGCACTTCTTATCTCGAGTAGACCACCTCCGAGAGACCAACGGAAAGCCACAATAGAGGGTACAATTATTATCTTTGGAAATATTATTTATACCTTATTTAATCGAGAGCATCACATTCATTCATAGCTAAAAGTATAGTTAAATTTTGAATGTGAAAACCCATGTTGTCACCGACCCAATGGTCGTATCCAATCCAATTATGGGGTCGACATATCATTCTTTAATCTATAAAGATCTAGTTATGGACATTTGTAATGTTGATTTCACATGTAATGTATACGTTCTTAGGTTTGTGTGGTATGGACTCATCCAAGGGATGAACTAGTTATCTTACTATGGAGTTGATTTAGATTATGGGAGGATGATCATTTGGAAAAGGAGTTGTAAAGGGCGAGATATTGATGTACGTCGTGCACCCCAAAACTCGGCCGAGTTAAGCTATTTTTATTCTCTTAGTCTGTCACTTGATGAGCTCTCATCTATGCTCGCGGTCCAAGACTTTCTAGAAATTTTTGAAAAATTCTCCAGTTTTCCACCCCAAAGGGAGATTGAGTTCAGAATTGATTTAGAGAAGGATGCTAACCTGTCGCACTGCCATTGAGTCTTATGGCTCCTAAAGAAAGGCAAGAGTTGGACAAGTAGATTTTAGAGCTTTTGCAGAAAGGATTTATTTGACGTGATATTTCAGAAGGAGGAGCGCTGGTTGTTTTTGACATTAGGCAGATGGCTCATTAAGGCTATGCATTGATTACTGAGCGTTGAACAAGTTAACAAAGAAGAATTGTTACCCTTTACCTAGGACAGATAATTTGTTTGATCAGCTTATTGGTGCCAAAGTCTATTCCCAATTGGACTTGGCCCCTAAATTTCATCAATTGAGGTTAGCCGAAGATAGTAAGGCGAAGATGGGTTTTGGCATACCTGATGGACTATATGAATGAGAGGCGATGCCTTTTTGTTTGAATAATGCCCCTGCATACTTTATAGATTTTCTAAGTAGAGTTTTTAAAAGGTAGGTAAACAAGTTTGTTGTAGCATTTGTATATGATATTCTAGTGTTCTCCAAGAACGAAGATGAACATGGGAAACACCTAAAGGATGTACTAGAGACCTTGGGAAGACACCAACTAAAAGTCAAAATTTCCAAGTGTCATTTATGGTGAAAGGAGGTAAAATTTATGGGCCATATAGTTTTCGAGAAGAGATTGTTTTTTGATCCTACAAAGGTGGAAGTTATTCAAGATTGCAAGGTTTCGAGGAATGCTATAGAAGTTAGGAGTTTACTTGATTAGGCGAAATACCATCGAAAGTTCATCAAAGACTTTGCTAAGATAGTGGTACTATTATTTCGCCTAACGAAGAGGAGCTTAGTCTTTGCATGAGATGAAATCTTGCAAATTCTTTTGAGACATTAAAGGGGCTACAAACTAGCGCACCCGTACTAATGATCCCAAGTGGATCGAAGCCTTTCACCGTATACACCAATGCTTATGGGATAGGGTTAGGAGCTGTCCTAATGCAAGAAGGGAAGGTGGTAGCGTATGCCAATAGATAACTAAAAGACCACGAGAAAATATAATCTTATCATAATTTAGAATTGGCGGCTATTGTTTTTTCTTTGAAGATGTAGGCTCTATCTTTTGGAAGAGATGTTCGAATTAATCACCGACCACAAAGGGAATATCATGCCAATGCCCTCAGTTGGAGGCATGCTACTCTTACTGTTATATACGAGTGAAGGCAGTTGGGGTTCTTCTCGAATTTTAATTTCCAATTACCAATAGTACTCACTCAAGGAATTTTGGCAGCAACGGAGGTAAGATCTGCTTTAGTGGATCATGTCGGGCAAAGACAGAAGGAAGATACAACGCTGGCAGAAATTTTTGGTAAGCGGAGTACAGGAGAACATTTCCCGCATGTCAATAAATATGCAATAGACATAAAGGGATGGTTGAAAAGAGAGTACGCCTATGTGTTCCCATGTTAGAAGGTATTTTGGAGGAAGTTCTAGCTGAGTGTCACCATTCTAGGACGACTACTCATCCCGGAGGAGATAAAATGTATGGAGATGTGAAAATAATTTTCTATTGGCCAAAAATGAAGAGAAGAGTACTGGAGTTTTTCTCTAGGTTTTTAACATGCCAAAAGATCAAGGCAGAGTAAGGAAAGCCCCAAGGACTGTTGTTATCATTAGAGGTTTCGACGTGGAAGTGGAAGCATTTATCTATGAACTTTATAGATGAGCTACCTAGAAGTCAAAGAGGCAATGAAGTTATTTGGGTTACAGTGGATAGGCTCACTAAGAGTGCATATTTTATTCTATTAAGAGTAATAGGACTGCGACATCTTTAGCATAGATTTATGCCAAGAAAATAGTGCAACTGCATGGAGTTCCAATCAACATTGTTAGTGATAGAGACCCCATATTCACTAGTGAATTTTGGAGGGGTTTGCAATCTGCATTAGAAATGACTTTAAATCTTGTACCGCTTATCACCCACAGTCCGACGATCAGACAGAAAGGGTGAACAGAATGTGAGTCAGCGGAATAGGGATCTTAAGACTAAATTAACACTAAAGGGTGGTGAATAGTGTTTAATAAATTGTATGAATATTATTCAAATTCTTTAAGTTTTTATTTGGAATAATGGAATTAACAATCACAGAAATGGTCACAGAATCAAAGTACATAAAAAGTAAATGCGGTAAAAGTAAAAAAGAAAGAACATACAAGGATTTTATACTGGTTCAGAGTTACCCTACATCCAGTCCCGCACAATTCCTTGTACAGATTTCTTTTCAACTAGTATATGCAAATACAATCTTGATTTCAAGGCTACGAGACACATCTTCCAGAATCCCAACCTCTGGGTAGAGCCACTTGATTTCTGGGCCATAAGCACACCCACTAGATTTACGAGCTATTAAGCATACCCAATTGATTTAATCAGGCCATCATCACACAAATTTGGATTTCAGTGATACCAAGCATACCATAGAGTATTGGAGTATGATTTGATAGAGTTTACAGATTCAGATCTTCAATTTTGATTATAATCGATCCTATAACTCTTGAATAGCACTTGATCTTGAGAGAGATGAGAGAAATCAGAGAGTATATGAAAGAGAATCAAACTAGTAAGGATGGATTTGATTTTGGTTGAATTTCGGTAGATTTTCGATATAAATTGGTTTAGAAATCAAAAAAGTGAAAAGAGGAGAGAAAAATAAGAAGGCAGTTAATGAAAATTCATTTGGAAAACTGGTATACATAGGGAAACAACGGTCATGTCCATTCGCGAAGAGATACAACGAAAAGACACTACAGTTCAAATTTGAATTTTGAAAAATACGGCTAGTATCTCGACATAGTTGCAGAGGATATATCGACATATCCTTTTGTATTTTGAAAATTTACTTAGTAAAAATTATTTCAAAAATATTAAGTTTCGTAAAATATTTTGAAACTTTGTACAAACATTAAACATAGTTTATACATACGTTAATCATATTGAAACTTAATAAAACTTTATAAAATAATTTTGAAAATTTTAATAAGAATATTTAATATAATGTAAATAGTATATATAAAAAATTAATATAGTTATAAATTATTAAATTGTAAACAATAAAATAGTATATATATATATATAAGCTTAAAAACACTAAAATAATATATTTAGAAGTATAAGATATTTGAAAATATTTTGAATAGAATATTTGAAAATCAGTTTAAAACAAAATTAGAGAAGACGAGAGAGATCAGGAAAGTGCTATCAAGGTTTTAACATAAATTCTATGACTTTATAACTTATATGGAATATCTTGAAATATTGAACTCTTCAATACTCATGAGTCTTCATTCTTGAACTCTTGAAACTTTATATCAGTGTCTTGAATCTACTCTTGATATCAGCATCTTGATACTGTACAGTCTTCTTAATCAATAACAATCTAATATCCTGCACTATATATTATATATATCTTGATAAAACATTAATATCTATATTTTATGTAATGTCCTATATTTATTATCATCAGAACCAATACCTAAGGTACTAACAATCTCCCCCTTTTCTTATGATGGAAACTCTGTTTATTAAAATATATTACAACTCCCTCGAGTTACAAAACTCCCTCTTAATCTATGCCTAGATTTTATATATTTCTCTCTCTCTGTCATCAACAAAAAAAATTAACTAAAATTATAATTCTAACTATAACTTTCTTAAATAAAGCACTAATCAATCTGTATAAGAATTATATATAATGATTGTGAGAAAGATTATACATAAATAGTAAGTGATATGTAAAACGAAATAATTAATCCAAATATTTATCCAATCGAACAAAGTCTACGTCACATAGCATTCAAACAAATCCACACAAATCATAACCAATCAAATCTAAATCAAACTAAGTATTATTATTTATATATAATCAAACTTATTTAAATTGGATATTTCGAGGAACTTCAACCCATCCATCAGTGCCAAAGATTGGATCGGCTTTGATAGCATCCCAGTCTTCATCATCTTTGTTGATGGTACACTATGGATTGGTAATTGTTTCTTCTTTGTTCAAGGTAGAAATCATCAATCAAATCGCATCGAAATGTCTTTCTTGGTCCTTGATCATCTACATTTGACTGAATTCTAAGTGCCTCTGATTTCTTAGGATGAAAGTAAGAATGTTCTTGAATGATTCAAGAGTTTGTTCGAGGTTTTCAGTCAGTTTTTAGATAGGAGAAGCCATTATTTTGGTTTTAGAGTTTAGGAATGCAAAGGAAGAAGAAAGATAGTAGAAAATAATGATTCTCTGGTCTCAACGGATATTTAAAGAGATGGAAATTCATTGGAAATGAATAGACATTTGCTGTTTAAAATTTCAAAATTAAATATTTTGAAAAGTTACCGTTGTATGCCAACATATATACCTAGGGTATGTCCTCATATATGCAGAAATTTTCAAAACAACTTTGTTTTGGTATTTTAATGTATTTAGCTTACACTATTATACTTTTATGTTTGTTAGAGATGCTAAGAAATGTATAATAGCAAGAAAATAAATTTACATTAATTCTTAGATAGAGATTACATTGAACATAAAGAAATGAAAAGATGCAAAAGATTTAACATAAACTAAAACTAGAAAATCCATATAAAAATAGTTTAAACAATTAGAAAGATACGGATGAAGATGATGAAGAACCATCAAGCTTGGGGATGATCTTTCAAAAGAATTTAACCATTTTGTTAGAAATTGAAGTAAATTTTTTTGAAAATGATTTTTTAAGCTTCCTTTGGTAATGGACCTTTGGTTATGGACGATCTTCTCTTTATTTTTGAGAAGATTTTTATTAGATGGATTTGGCGGCATATTGACACTTTCCAAGGAAGTATCCTCCATCTCCTCTTGTTCTTCCTCCTCGACTTCCATTTTATCTGCTTCATCTTCTTCTTCCTCCTCTTCCCATATTTCATGCTCTTCTTTCCAAGCTGTCCTTTTTTCATTTTCTGCAAGCGTTTCATAAGACTCGAAAAAGGGTGAAATATGCATAAATGAAATGTTGGCCTTTTCAAAAAAAATCGAGGAATTTTTTTTCTCATTTAAGATCAACACTAAAATAATTTAAATCATGAGCAAGATACACACCATGAAATAGTGTATTTCATGTTTAGAAAAATTCTTAGGAAAAAGTTAATCGAAAATGACTTGAGACCAATTTATGTTTTATCGACCATAAATTGCGAAAAGATTTTTGGGAACTTTTTGAGTTGGGTTATTATAATTACCCATTCTAGGAGTCATATTTTGTTGCAAAAGAAGACTAATATTCTTACTTTTGGCTGCAAGTTTTTATTTTTGAATTCAAAACCATCATCACTTTCGAAAATATCATGAATTATTTCACGATTTTGAAAATCAATTTGAAAAGATTAAAGGTCCATTACACTAGATTTGCACCCAAGAATGTGACTCAAAAGTTCACAATTTAAAACAATTTGTGTCCCTTTAACACTATTTCAAACTTCTCCTTTTCTACCATCATAAACTTTCATTTTACATAAAACATCTTAACTAACTTTGGATAACAAACAAAATCATTTTGAGAAGCAAAGATTAAACGACCCTGAATTTAATTTTGCAAACAAAGATTGAAAACAACATAAATAGGAAAATCTTCAAAAATAGCAAATTTTCTAGAAAAGAAATTTTCAAAAGATAAATACTCTATATAGGCTTGAATGGTTTCTTGATCATTTAAAAGATAATCTTTTATTTTTCATAGTTGCCATAGTATTGCTTAAGGATGACATTGAAGAATAGTTGTAACAACCCGCCATCCGTCACCATAGAATGACACATCATTAATAAGAAAGAAAGGGATAGAAAAGAGAAAGGAAGAGAAGAAAGAAGAAACAACACATCAGAATCTGAACAGCGGAACGAATAAATTATATTAATGACATAAAATATTACATAGTTTACAACAATTATCAAAGTACACAGATAATACAACACATACTAGACAGTTATAAACACCTGTCTAGTATTTACAACTCAAGGACAACACAGAACACACAGCGGAAACTATACATCTACAACGCAGAAGCCTCCTGCTCAATTGCTCCTCCAAAATTCGTCAAAGCTAACCTGAATCCCTTGGCTACTCGTAAAAATTTGAGTACCCAAGAGTTTAGGAAAACAAAGAATAAACTCCGGGTCAGACATGGGTCTGGTGTGAGTAACAGGTTAAAGTTTCTTAATTTTAAAACCTTTTGAAAAGAAAGGTATCACGTAAGACTTCCCACACATAAACATGAAAAAGTTTTTACCTTACGCTAACCAAAACATTTGATAGGAAATCCAGTGATATTATAATGGGTCTAGGGTTTTCAAGCAAATATGAAATAGCCGAAATTGTTACATTTATTAAATTCCAGCTACTAGCCACAAAAGTGGGGAATACAATCAAAACCGTTGGCACTTATTGGATTTTGGATTCCATACAATGGCAGGGCTACTAGGGTACCGCCCGTCACAGTACGTGGCCTAGATCAACGTATCGAGGAGTACGCCCGCTCCCCTGCAACACAAGGCCGGAACCATTCCTTACTGAACAGTTCCGAACAAGACAACCCTGTAGTTGGTGCGCATATCCAACCGCCCACTAAGCCGAATAAAAAGGGACCTCTAGACAGGGGAAAATCTCGTCCTACTTGGCCATGACCCACTTAGCCTAGCTGCACCTCCCCTGTTTTAGCCATTCCTGGTTGATGAGGCTTGAGGCTACGATTACCTTTAGAGAACACATCTCTTAGAATGCTCGTCGTCCACCTGACGATGTTCTGAAAGCATTAAATCCATACAAGTTCGTTCCGGGTTCGAACGAAACCGAAGGCATTATCTCGTTACACTCATTTTGGAATCACCATCAGAGTTAACGACGGTAACCCTTGCACTCTGAATCTCTATCTCGAGCCTGTAAGTACTATTTCCGTCAAACTCATCACGGAATCACCTCCAGAGTTATACTAACTAATATTCCTTACACCTCGAGTCTTCACTCTTCACATAAGAATCATGGCCTATCGTTAATTTGGATCGATGTGGTTTTCGGATATCCAATATGGAAATCCAATTCCGGTCTCATCGAAATCCAAAGCGTGTCTTTTAGGTCCAAGTTGTTTTAGAGTTTAAAATAATTCAATTACATTATCTATATACACACAGATAGATAATTCACAGATTCACAACAGATAATTATCTTTATCATAACCATAGATAATCCACATTATCATTATCAAAAGATAGTTCATATCATCATCACAATGCAACAATGCATCCATATCACTTAACATTACTAATCTCATAGTTGAGATTCCAAACCATTCAAGGCAAATTATATCATCCATTCATAAGCAATGATCTATAATCATACCATCCATAATTAATTTAAAATGAATTAAATTAATTACATCCTCTCAAATTAATTTAAAATGAATTAAATTAATTACTTACACAACATAAATCTTGCTTACATCACCATTAATTAATTACAACTTAATTAATTAACTAACCTCTAATTTATCATCTTAATAAATCAACCCTGATTAATTATACTTCAATTAATTTCACAAAATTAATTACTCTAAACTAAATACAGTAATTAACCTTTAATTACTTCATTAATTAATTAACTATAATAAATTACATTAAACCTTAATTAATTATAATTTATTAATTGCCCTTAATCATTTATTATTGATTAATTAATCTTAATGAATCAATCTTAATTAAATCATTAATTATATTAATTAATGATCCTTTATTATATCTAATTAATTACTCAATTAAATTAATTACTTTCAGTAATTAATCTCACTTAAACCATAATTATTAATCACCTTTGATTAATCTCATTATGTAGTTACTACCCTCAATTACTTATCAAATTAATTATTCCTTAATTAATTTAATTAATCCCTTGATTAATTATACAAAATAATTTAATCCAAATTACTTTCAGAATCCCAACATCATCCACTAATTACATCCACTAATTATATTTAATTACTTCACTGAGTAATTTTAGTTTATTAATTACATCAAGTAATTATTATCAAATCCAATGTTTAAAATTAATTAAACTTAAATAATTAATTTAAACCAATCTCAATAACTCCATTAATTACATTAAGTAATTATTGTCTTAATTATTTTTCATTTAGTAATTAAACTTAAATAATTTCCACAATTGATTATCATTAATTAATTAATGTAGTTAATTATTAAAAATTAATCATATTAATTAATTACTAAATAAACCTTAGTTAATGATCATCATTAACTATTTTTAATTCTTTAATTATTTTTTCTTAAGTAATTAACTTTCATCAATCAATATTAATTATAAACTAATTAGTCTTTAATTATCTATTAATTAATCTTTAATTAAGTTAATTAAGTGTTAACTGTAACTTAATTAATTCTAAATTACTTGATTAATTAATTCCTAATTATTAATTAAAATCCAATCAATAATCCTTAATTTTAAATTAATTATTCCTAATTAATTAATCTTAACCATTGATTAATTAAGATAAACTTTTAATTACTTATTAAATTAATCCAAATGATTAATTAATCAAAATAAATTAATTATCCATTAAATTTCCTTATAAATTTAATGAATACAAAATTTGGAATTATAATTTACTTTAAGATCAAACTTTGTTATTAATCAAGTTACCATTTACAAAGTACTCTAAAATGAATTATTTTAAATTTACTTTCAAATTTCATTTTTAAATTTAAGATTTAAAATTGAAATCAAATTACCTTTAACAAAGTTTTTAAAACACATTTTAAACATTTCATTTCACAAGTTTAAGGTATACTCATTAATAAAGAAGTTTTAAAAGGATTTAAAACCAACTTCATATTTAAATTCAAATTTATTTAAATTCAAATTTATTTAAATTAAACTTTAAACATTTCAAATTGTTTAAATCATTTAAATTTAAAAACTTCCCTTCACTTCCAAAATTTGAATACATATTAAATTTGAATTTAGATAAATCTTCAGATTTTAAACCTCTACTTATATTTTAAAAACTTTAGTTTTAAAAATTCAACTACTTAATTATTTTCAAAGTATTTAACCATTCAAGTTTTTAAAGTCTTAATTTATTTTAAAACTTAAATTTAAACTTAAATTTGAATCCCAGACTTTAAACTTGGATTTAAATTTTAGTTTAAACCTTTGCCTTCAACTTAAACTTCAGTTTGGAATTTCAAAACAAGACATTTTAATTTTACTTTTAACTTAATAAAGTTGTTTTAAATAATCTAAATTTATAAAATTTCCTTAAATTCCAGACTAGAATACAAAATTTATTTGGATCCATCCCCAAAATCTGTTTAAACCTTATTTTTTTTAAAAAAAAACTGTTATAATCAAATAGACAGGTTTCAAAAAACACAAAACCTGAAACAACAGAATTTGCCCGAGCCAACTCGAATTCTGCTTCGAGTCCTCCATCCATAAATTTCGACCAACCCTTACACAATCTTCGAGTAACTCAAGTAACCCTCCTCTGCTTCTACCCAGCTACCGTCAGGAATTAAAATTTGCACGGTGCACGTGCACCGTGCCTACGATCATCACCCAAACATATATGTATACATTGCAGGTTCACCCAAACATAATCATCTCATCATCACAAGCATGCAACCAGAAATTTACACTAAATTTTTATTTATAAAATAAAGTTACTCACCTTAAAAATTCAGAAGACAGAGCCTCAATTGGTTTTTGCAAAAGCTTGTTGAAAAACTAGAAACTGTAGTACCCATTTTTGAATTGCTTAGCTTAAATTTGAACTGCTTGCTTCTTTAATTCTGTAAACTTTAAATCTTGCTTTGCATTTCCTCCAGATTACACTTGCATGCTTGCCTCCAGATAGAAGGAAATGCAGATGCTTTTATACTTGAAAAAAAAATATGCAGGTTTGCTTGAATAAGAGATGCAGAATTTCTTGCTTGATTTCATGCATCTGGTTTGTATGCTATTTTGAAATTTGATTTGCATGATTTTGGTTTGAGGAAAGTCTCAGGTTTACAAATTTGGTTTGAGAAGTGGATTTCAGAAAGTAAATGGATTTGCATGCTATGATTGTAGAGGTTACAGGATTTGTTAGAGATGATTTCAGAAATTTTGGATTTTAAGAGAAGTGTTTAATTTATTTCAGATTTGTTTTCATTGTCTTCATAGCTTTAGATTTTAAAAAGAAATAAAATGGAAGAGAATTTGTTTATAAAAACTGAAATAAATATAAAAAGAAAAAAAACAAATTTTAAAAATGGCACATGTCCCTAATATAATAATTGTCATGCACCTTGTTTATTATTTTAACACATGTTAATTTAATTTGTGAAATGCCTACATTTGTTTTTCTAATGTTAATAAGCTATAATTAAGTTAACTTGTATTTTAATTAGATGTTTAATATAAGATATGTTTAATTAATTAGTTAACATGTATTTATTTACATGTAGATAAATTTTAAAATGAATAAATCCAATTTAATTTATAAAATGAAGCTTATACAAATATTTCAAAATCAAAGCAAATTTAAAAATATTTACACTTTAGTTTTCAAAGCTTTGAATTCAAGTTCAAAGTAAATTTTGAAATCAAGTTTATTTACAAATATAACTACACAATTAAATTTTTGAAAAACAATTATTTTTATATAAAAAGTATATTTGTTAAAAACAATGTATTATTATATTTAAAAATAACAACATTTGATAACTATAAATAATTTATAAAAGAAATAGTTTCTTAATCAATAAATTATTTATTTTATCACATTATATCTAATAACCCTTATTGTTATTTTAATTTTAAATTTAAACTTGAGTTAAAACATATTTTAAATCATTTCTATATTTATCTTATGTATTTAAAACCATATTTATTTATAAAATAACCTTTTAAAAGTTTAACTTTGAAATAAAATCAAAATTCCCAATTTTACTAAAGATAAATATTTTTTTATAGAAACAGGATTTATTTATCTATCAAATTAAAACAAGATCTATTAACAATATATCATATTCTATATACATTGTAAATAGAAAACAATTTATTAGATTTAAAAAGATAAAATCTATCAATTAAATATTTATTTTATTGGATTAATTAAATTAATTCAAATCTTATTACAAAGATTACCGAATCAATTTAATTTTATTTCAGATTATTAAATTGATATTGCTTCAAAATTCCGGGTCATCACAATAGTTTGAAGAGATAAGAGAGTTTATGATTTTTGAATTTGAAAATGAAAGCGAGAAATGAATGGATGGAGATAGAGTAAGTAAATAGGAAATCAAATGACATGTTCTTTGGTCAAAAGGAAACTTTTCTGAACATAGGAGTTGGTGAAAAGGTGAAGGAAAATTCAAATTTTTGAATTTGAAATTCAAATTCTGTCTGCATTTGTCGAGATATGCTCATGAGGTATGTCGACATATAGGTCGAATTTTTCAAAAGGAACCAAAAAAAAGAAATATTCTCTTAAGAAATTAAAAAAACTTTTGATATATTAAATGCGTACCTTTTTCTGATCCATTTCACCATTTTGTTCTGAATTATGTATTGCGGTGAAGCACATGTTAGCAATTTGTGTATCTGATTCATTATCACTTGAGAATGTATCTAAATCGTCTAATGTTGTAGTATAGGCTCATCTCCGTTTTCTGGATGAATCGGTGTTCAGTGTAGTTTTCAGTTTACTAGGATGTGGACAGTCTCGTTTAAACGATCAGGGTTATCGCACGTATAATGTCTAATATCATTTTCGTTCCCACTTCTGCTTTCTGGATTTTTGTTGTCATTTCTTTTGAAATTGTTCATCATCCTATAATTTAGAAATTTTTGAAATTCCTTATCATGAAAGCAATTTTTTCATCTTCATTGCTGTTTGAATCCATATTATCCATCATTGGATTAAAAGCTATAGATTCTTCTCTGATGCTTTGCTTTCTCTCATGCCTTACTTTCGTGCTTCAAAAGACATTAAAATGTCAATTAACTCTTCGATTTTTATAGTGCTAATGTCATAGCCTCTTTGATTGCAAGAGTCTTTTGATCCCATTTAGGACTAAATGAAGTGAGGATTTTTCTAACTTTATTGTTTTTAGAAAAACATTTACCCAGTGCAATAAGTGGGTGTGCTATATCTTGGAATCTATTATACATATAAGATATGGACTCATTTGAACTCATTTTGAATAACTGAAACTAGTTTGTTAACATGAAAATTTTGATCTGTTTGACCTTACTTGTCCCTTCATGTGTAACTTGCAAAATTCTACAAATTTCTAATGCAGACCTACATCTAGATACTATATTAAATTCATTTCTACCCAATGAACAAAATAATATATTCATAGCCTTAGAGTTACTTTGTGCAACTGCTTTTTGATCAACAGTCATCTGCGCAAAATTTGTCTCGGGTTCAGTGTGCTTAGTTTGTATGATATTCCAAGTGTCTAAACCAATTGACTATAAATAAATTTACATTTTACATGACCAATATGTGTAATTACTACCATTAAGAAGTGCAGGTCTAGCAGTGGATTATCCTTCGACAAATGAGTTACTAACAAGTGTACTAATAGTGTTACTAGTTGTACTATTATCAGTGTTGGTAGTCATTTAAACTTTTTCAAAAATCAAATGATGAATACTTTGAAAACTAATGCTCGGATACCAAATGTGAGTCAGCTGAAGTGACCCTCTTTATTATACTCAAATTTATGTGATTTTTTTGTTATAAATATAAGTGATCACTTCTTTAAATTCATTCTCCCAAGATCCTGAATTTTACTAATATAAATATAACAGTGTTTAAGTCAATTCCTTTCATTTATATATATGAGGATATATAAATGTTTCCTTGCAAATCAGAGTGTTTAAAGTAGCAAAGAATTTTAATTCACACAATATTTTCATAATTGAAATGTCTTGTGTCACATAGCTTATTTCTACACTTATATCTCTTCACTGTCTCATGATTGATTAATACTAAATATAGATATTATCACCTTAAAGAGACTCAAGATTGACTAATACAAGAATAAAGTATTAATTCCTCATATTGTCATTTGTACTGTTTTCTAGAGTTTTCATTTAATTTAATTATTTTAATGTCTGGTAATCTAGGAGTTTGTTGCTTATTATTATTTTTTCTTTGAATTTATGCAAAGTACTAAAACAACTCAAGTTTGGGAATTTATCCCAGGCTGCTTATTACTTATTCAAGCATGGTTTATGTCAGGTAAATATACTAATGTCTTAATTTATAATATTGGTAGTAATCTTATGAATATTTTGGTGGTAAGAATATTATAAACCAGGCAGAAGAAAAACTACATGTAGGTAAAATGCTAACTTGTTCTAGCATACCTAGTAAGGTTTTGCACATACATGTATACATCAGGTTCAAGCAAATTTATTTAAAGAATCAAGCCCAGATGAGACTGTGATGCAGACCTCTAATGGTTATTAAATGATGGCTATTGATATAAACCAAATTGGTATGAAGTAGTGGTCATGCTTATCCTTTAACCCAATTCTTTGATATTGCAGACTCTTAAAATTTAAACAAGACCAAATGCAAACAACTTAAAGCTGTATTTGATACAACTGAGTATTGTTTAATATGGTTGAAGTGAATGCTAGTAGTACTTTACTCCCATCAATTTATAATACATTGCAACACAAAGAATCAGACATGCAAGAAAGATTTGTAGATTAAAACTTCAAACTTCTCATGGACTTATATCAATTTATAAGTCATAACCAAGTCTCACTGGCTAACCCAGGTCAGACTCAACCATCACCTAACAGTTCTACTATATGCATTATCAAAAGAAAACCACTGCAGTCTCTCTTTCTAAAATTTATCAAATATGCTAAGAAAGTACGTCCACATATCTAATTACATGGCATAACTTCCTTCATCACAGTCTACAGAAATCATCTGGCTTAGTTACTTAAATCAGTAGCTCAAGACACAATATAATGCCTAAGTTTTACAAATTCTTTTCAAATGAACCAAGCCACCATAATACTAAAAGGTTTACATATGCATAAGAAAGTTTGCCTAGCTATCTTTATTACAATGAACTACTGCATTTTAGAAACTCAAACAGGTCTTCTAAATTTCCAAGCAAGCAAGCTATTCATGCTTCTTTACCTGCAACAATATTTTGAGCTGCCTCAATAAAATGAGACACCCCAAATATTGCAAGGGCAATAAATAGGGTCAGAATAAAATTCTGGTATGAGTGAAACCAATATTAAAAATAACTTGAAAAATTCTTTTATGACTGTGCAGAGATCATATGGTGTTTGATGCTTTCCAGTTCCATAATAAACTTTAACATATGCATAATTTAAACCTATACATCCAGCATACATTCAAGCAGTCATTCATCCAATTTGTTCAATTGTATATGTACAAAACTCCTATGGATTTAAATCCTTAAATTCCACAGCCTTCATTTCCAGTTCCATTTAACATTTTTATATGGTCTAAACTCTTGCCTTTGAACACCTGTGTGCATTGCAAAGGGCTCAATTCTGTTAACCTTTGCACAGAGGCCTTTAGGAATTAAACAAGTCATGCACATACCCATCATCCACCTGATGATGAGTAGATCAAGGCACTACTCCTAAATTACTTTGTAATTTAGAGACCATGCTCATTTAATTGCTGAGGAGTTTCTTTTTTTTTTTAAACTCCTGACATGCTCATGTTCTTCCTTTTATTATACATACCCCAAAATTTCTTAAACTCACTCAAGGGTTTACATCCAATCATACAAAGCATTCATGCAAAATTGCACATCCAAAAATCATTCTGTCTTAATCTTATTTTATAAAACTGCTTGTATATTTATTTCTGGAAATTTTCCCACTGCTTGCATAAATCTGATGTGGCCATGAGAAATGCTGCATTTATTTTACTGAGAACATAGGATAGGGTTTTTAAGAAAAAAAACCCACAAAACATATTGACTCATGATCTGAACAAATCAGCATATATTTGTAGCATTGCATTGTTCATATCATTTTTAATATGAACTAGGCATGAGCATGAATCTCATTATTCACACTGCCCACTTCATTTCCCTTTAATATCCTATTTCTTAGTAAAACATTTCGCTTATTCTTCATATAAAACTGGATTATAAAAATCTATTTCTATAATATGAATATATGTTTGATTAAACAAATTTCAAAACAAAAATAGTCAATACCAAAAAAAAATCAAAACAGCAACCAAAAGAAATTCAACCAAAATAACATTCATGATCATCATTTATTTATTCAAAGAAATAAGGATTTACAGAAATCATAATATGATTTTCATATAAAATAGTTGGTTGCCCTTACTTGGGTCTTAATGCCTTAAATCTCATAAATGATTATCACTCACCTTTCTCTTCTTTTCCCCGAGAATGCCTAGGCTTGAAAACAGTGTGAGCTCCTCTTTTTTTTTAATGTGTTTCTGTTTTTTTTTTTCCTCAGAGAAAACCTCTGCTTTCCCTTTTGATTTAAATCATTTTACTAGGGTTTTACTAAAGGAAAAACCCATTTTAACCTTGCATTACTCAGAAAATTGTGTGTGTGTTGTCATGGCTAAATGTGCCATTTTCTCTTGGTTTCTATTTCTGGTAAAAGCAGTTATCCTACTGCTTTTCCTGTGTGCATGCAATTTGCATGATTTACTTGCATATTATTTTTATGTAGCTCATTTTCACTATAAATTTCATTACACCTGAGTTATTTCTTATTCCTAGCTATTACTTTAGCCTATTTGTTTGCTCTTGATTTATTTCAAAATTGTACTTATGCTCAGCTAATATTAAACTGGTTTCCAGGCATTTTAATTACCAAGAGGATTTTATTTTATTATCCCATGCTTCTCAATATTCACATATATACAAGTCATGTGAATTTTAGAATTCATCTTATACTTAATCATTTTCTTCTCATCACTGTCTAAAGATAATTATTCCTTGCATAATTATTTCACTCACTTCTGATATTCATTTTCAAGCTATTATTTTTTTTAAAGTAATTTTTATTTCTCAAAAATTTTGGGTCTTCACATACTCTCCTCCTAAAAGGAATTGTGTCCCACAATTATGTATTTGTTCATTAGTATCTTTCAAAGGTATCCGAAATTCATTCATTCAAGATCAGTCAAATACACCCAAGCAATATTTAAAACTATTATAATTTTACTCATAACTTTAAGCAGAAAATAGATTAGGATACTTATCCTTCATCCTATCTTCAGTCTCCCATGTACAGTCATTTCCATCCAAACTCCGTTGGATTTTAACTAGTTTAACTATTTTATTTCTCAATTTCTTTTCTTCTCTAGCCACAATGCCCACTTGTTCCTTTTTATAAACCAGATTCTCTTGAATTTCAACATGTGTAGGAGATTCAAGAATGGTCTCCTTATCATGCACCCATTTCCTTAATTGTGATACATGAAATACATCATGTATGTTACTTAGTTCCTCTAGTAACCTTAATTTATAAGCTAAAGTCCCTATTCTTTGAACAATTTCATATGGTCCTATATACCTTGGTGACAGTTTCCCTGTTTTGCCAAATCTCAATAATTTCCTCATTGGTGAAACTTTGAGAAACACATAGTCTCCCACCTCAAATTCTACTGGCCTTCTCCTTTTATCTGCATAAGCTTTCTGTCTCTCTTGGGCTACTCTCATTCTTTGCCTTACTAATTCAATTCTTGCAGAAGTTTCTTTTACATTGTCTGGTCCAAGCAACACTCTTTCTCCTGCCTCCATCCAACATGCAGGAGATAAACATGGCTTCCCATACAAAGCTTCAAAGGGAGCCATTCCTATGGTGGATTGATAGCTATTATTGTAAGAAAATTCAGCCAAATAAATGTGATCCTCCCAGTTGCCTCCAAAATCAAGTATGCATGCTCTAAGCAAATCTTCTAAAACCTTATTAACAATTTCAGTTTGTCCATCTGTTTGTGGGTGGTAGGCTGTACTTAGGCTTAATTCTGTCCCCATAGCTTCTTGAAAGCTACTCCAAAATCTTGGTGTAAACAAAGTATCTCTATCACTAATGATATTCTTGGGGATACCATGCAACCTCACAATTTCTTTCACAAATAATTGAGCTAGTTTATGGGCATTTCTGTTTGAATTTATAGGAATGAAGTGTGCTGTTTTTGTAAGTCTATCAACCACTACCCAAATACTATCATTGCCTCTTCTTGTTCTTGGCAGACCATCCACAAAATCCATTGATATGCTTTCCCGTTTCCAAGTAGGCACTTCCAAAGGTTGCAATAGGCCTGAGGGTCTTTGATAATCTGCCTTTACCTGTTGGCATGTCAAGCAATTTGCCACATATTTTGCCACTGCTCCTTTCATCCCTGGCCACCAGTAATTCCTCTTAAGATCATGGTACATTTTTGTACCACCTGGATGTATGGTATATTTTGTTTTGTGATGTTCATTCATAACTTCTTGCTTCAGTTCCTCTACATTTGGTATGCAGAGTTTCCCCTTTTTCCTTAAGTATCCTTTATCATCTACCTCATAGTTTTCCACAGTCATGCCTTGTAATATCTTGTTCTTTTTCTCCTTCAAACTTGTATCTTGATTCTGCATTTGTCCTATTTTGTCAACTAGTGTTGACTTTAAAGAAATGAGGCTTAATTTACCATACTCAATCATCTCATTGTGGGCCTTATCCAATACCCCCATTTCTTCTTTTACTTCCACCTCACTAAGGATTGTCAAATCCCTGAACTCAGCCATCATTAGGCTTGCCAATTTTGCTTGGTGTCTACTTAATGCATCTGCTACTTTATTAGCTTTTCCTGGGGTATACAATATATCAAGATCATAGGCAGCTAGGAATTCTACCCACCTATGTTGCCTCATGTTCAAGTCTTTTTGGGAAAACAAATATTTAAGTGACTTATGGTCTGTGAACAATTCAAACTTAGCACCTAACAAATAGTGTCTCCATAGCTTCAATGCATATACTACTGCAGCAAGTTCTAAATCATGTGCGGCATACCTTGTTTCATTTGGCTTAAGTTGCCTGGATGCATATGCTATGACTCTACCATGTTGCATGAGCACTGACCCTAGTCCAGATCCACTAGCATATGTGTAAACTACTAATCCTTCATTTCCCTCTGGTACTTGTAAAACTGGAGCTTCCATCAATGCTTTCTTTAGTGATACAAATGCTTGTTCACACTTTTCTGTCCACACATATGGTTGTTCTTTTCTAGTTAACTTGGTCAGTGGGATGGCTATTCTTGCAAAGTCTTTTATAAATCTCCTATAATAGCCTGCCATTCCTAAAAATGATCTTACCTCAGTCACTGATTTGGGTCTGCTCCAAGATTGAACTGCCATGACCTTGTTTGGATCTACTCTAATGCCTTGTTGAGATATAATATGTCCTAAAAACTTTACCTCATTCTGCCAAAATATGCACTTATTGAATTTTGCTTTTAAATTGTGTGCTCTTAGCCTTGATAAAATCAGATGCAAGTGCCTTGCATGCTCCTCTTCTAATTTTGAGTACACTAATATATCATCAATAAAGACAACCACAAATTTATCTAGAAAATCCCTAGATGTTCTATTCATTAAATCTACAAAATATGATGGTGCATTTTTCAATCCAAAAGGCATCATCAAAAATTCATACAATCCATACCTTGTATTGAAGGCAGTGTACTTAATGCTTTCTTCCTCTACTTTCATCTGATGAAACCCAAAGGCTAAATCTAGCCTTGAAAAGACCTTTGCTCCATTTAATTGATCAAATAAATCATCAATTCTGGGGAGTGGGTATTTGTTCTTGATGGTTACTTTATTTAGTTCCCTATAATCAATACACATTCTTAGTGTACCATCATGCTTTTTCACAAACACCACTGGAGAACCCCAGTTTGAACCGCTAGGCCTTATAAAGCCTTTCTGTTCCAATTCTTCCAGCTGGTGTTTCAATTCTATTAATTCTTTTGGGCTCATTCTAGTAGGCTTCTTGATGATAGGACTCGATCCAGGAATCAACCTTATTTGAAATTCAACTGGTCTATTGTCTGGTAACCCTACTACTTCTCCAAAAACATCTGGATATTCTCTTACCACTTCTATATCTTTCAAAATTAATTCCTTTTCAGTCATACTCCATATTTGATTAAGGCAATTTGTTTTAGCTATTTCACTCATGACTAAAATATTTTTACCATTTTCTGTTTTTAAAGATATCGTGAAGTTTTCTAAATTCAATATTGCTTTGAATTTACTCAACCAATCTACCCCTAAAATAATTCCTATTCCAGGGTATTTCAATACAAACAAATCAGATTTAAACACATTTCCCCCTATGTTTAATTTTACTCCCAAACATTTTAATCCTAGCAAACAAGAGCTACCCAGGGGACTTTGAATAAACAAGGGTTTTTCAACTTTGTTGCATGTGAGAGCTAATTTATCCACTATGTCTTGTGATATTAGAGAATGTGTGGCTCCAGTGTCATATATAACTGTGATCGGGTAACTTTTAATTAGAAGTATACCTTCCAATTGTCCAGAGCTTCCTGCTGCATTTGCCTTTGCCTTTGTTTCCAATGCTCCTACCTTTGCTTCCTTTTTAAACTCTGGGCAGTTTCTTTTAATATGACCTTCTTTCCCACAGTTATAACAGCTAAATGGTGCCTTCTTAGCTTCTTGACACCTATTACTCATGTGTCCTTCTTTGCCACAGTTATAACAAGTAATCTTCTTCTTAGCTTCCCCACTAGTTGCTCCTTCAACTTTCCTGTTTGCATTCTTTTTATCATAAGGATGTGTCCTATTTTTCCCTTTCTTTTGACTATTTGCCCTCATACTCCTAAACTTTTCTCTGACATTGTCATGTTGTTCAAAGGAAAGAGTAAGATCTATGACTTGATCAAATGTCATGTCTTTGTATGGTAACATTGCCCTACTCAAACTAGCATTGAGTCCTTGAATGAATCTTGAATTCTTTGATTCTTCATTTCCTATGAGCATTGTTCCATACTTAGACAAACTTTCAAATTTTTGAGTGTATTCAGTCACACTCATTGATCCTTGCCTCAGCCTTATGAATTCCTCAAGCAATGTTGCCTTAGCTGTTGCTGGAACAAACCTTGCCTCAAGCATCTCCTTGAATTGATCCCATGTTATCTCATTTTCTGGCCTCCCTATGATGATCACCTCCCACCAATCCAATGCTGCTCCTTTGAGTCTCCTTGAAGCTATCTGCCTCTTTCTTTGATCATTAATTTGCATGTCTGCAAATATTGTTTCCAAAGTTCTCAACCATGTCTGCACTCCCATTACTCCTTCAGTGCCTTCAAAATCCTTGCCTCCTAAATTTGAAAATGTCTTCAATAACTTAGCTAATTCCTCATGAGGATTTTCTTCCCTCTGCACTGCTCCCTCCCTTAATGCTCTCACCAAATCTTGCAAATTAACCAATGGTGCAACATTTGAGGGTCCTGCTCCAGTGCTTGGGGGTCTTCCTACCATGTTTCACTATTCAATTACATAGCTAGTTAGTCATAAGTCCTATTTAATTATTTTCTGCAATTTATTTCTATTGTGGATATTGATTTCTATCATTATTGTATGTATACTTTATATATATATATATATATACATATATATATATATATATATTATCCATACAAGGAAATTGGATAATATATTTATGCTGTGTTTTAACAACATAGCTCTGATACCAACTGAAGTGACCCTCTTTATTATACTCAAATTTATGTCATTTTTTTTATAAATATAAGTGATCACTTCTTTAAATTCATTCTCCCAATATCCTGAATTTTACTAATATAAATATATTAGTGTTTAAGTCAATTCCTATCATTTATATATATGAGGATATATAAATGTTTCCTTACAAATCAGAGTGTTTAAAGTAGCAAAGAATTTTAATTCACACAATATTTTCATAATTGAAATGTCTTGTGTCACATAGCTTATTTCTACACTTATATCTCTTCACTGTCTCAAGATTGATTAATACTAAATATAGATATTATCACCTTAAAGAGACTCAAGATTGACTAATACAAGAATAAAGTATTAATTCCTCATATTATCATTTGTACTGTTTTCTAGAGTTTTCATTTAATTTAATTCTTTTAATGTCTTGTAATCTAGGAGTTTGTTGCTTTTTTTTTTCTTTGAATTTATGCAAAGTACTAAAACAACTCAAGTTTGGGAATTTATCCCAGGGTGCTTATTACTTATTCAAGCATGGTTTATGTCAGGTAAATATACTAATGTCTTAATTTATAATATTGGTAGTAATCTTATGAATATTTTGGTGGTAAGAATATTATAAACCAGGCAGAAGAAAAACTACATGCAGGTAAAATGCTAACTTGTTCTAGCATACCAAGTAAGGTTTTGCACATACATGTATACATCAGGTTCAAGCAAATTTATTTAAAGAATCAAGCCCATATGAGACTGTGATGCAGACCTCTAATGGTTATTAAATGATGGCTATTGATATAAACCAAATTGGTATGAAGTAGTGGTCATGCTTATCCTTTAACCCAATTCTTTGATATTGCAGACTCTTAAAATTTAAACAAGACCAAATGCAAACAACTTAAAGCTGTATTTGATACAACTGAGTATTGTTTAATATGGTTGAAGTGAATGCTACTAGTACTTTACTCCCATCAATTTATAATACATTGCAACACAAAGAATCAGACATGCAAGAAAGATTTGTAGATTAAAACTTCAAACTTCTCATGGACTTATATCAATTTATAAGTCATAACCAAGTCTCACTGGCTAACCCAGGTCAGACTCAACCATCACCTAACAGTTCTACTATATGCATTATCAAAAGAAAACCACTGCAGTCTCTCTTTCTGAAATTTATCAAATATGCTAAGAAAGTATGTCCACATATCTAATTACATGGCATAACTTCCTTCATCACAGTCTACAGAAATCATCTGGCTTAGTTACTTAAATCAGTAGCTCAAGACACAATATAATGCTTAAGTTTTACAAATTCTTTTCAAATGAACCAAGCCACCATAATACTAAAAGGTTTACATATGCATAAGAAAGTTTGCCTAGCTATCTTTATTACGATGAACTACTGCATTTTAGAAACTCAAACAGGTCTTCTAAATTTCCAAGCAAGCAAGCTATTCATGCTTCTTTACCTGCAACAATATTTTGAGCTGCCTCAATAAAATGAGACACCCCAAATATTGCAAGGGCAATAAATAGGGTCAGAATAAAATTCTGGTATGAGTGAAACCAATATTAAAAATAACTTGAAAAATTCTTTTATGACTGTGCAGAGATCATATGGTGTTTGATGCTTTCCAGTTCCATAATAAACTTTAACATATGCATAATTTAAACCTACATCCAGCATACATTTAAGTAGTCATTCATCCAATTTGTTCAATTGTATATGTACAAAACTCCTATGGATTTAAATCCTTAAATTCCACAGCCTTCATTTCCAGTTCCATTTTACATTTTTATATAGTCTAAACTCTTGCCTTTGAAAACTTGTGTGCATTGCAAAGGGATCAATTCTGTTAACCTTTGCACAGAGGCCTTTAGCACTTAAACAAGTCATGCACATACCCATCATCCACCTGATGATGAGTAGATCAAGGCACTACTCTTAAATTACTTTGTAATTTAGAGACCATGCTCATTTAATTGCTGAGGAGTTTCTTTTTTTTTAACTCCTGACATGCTCATGTTCTTCCTTTTATTACACATACCCCAAAATTTCTTAAACTCACTCAAGGGTTTACATCCAATCATACAAAGCATTCATGCAAAATTGCACATCCAAAAATCATTCTGTCTTAATCTTATTTTACAAAACTGCCTGTATATTTACTTCTGGAAATTTTCCCACTGCTTGCATAAATCTGATGTGGCCATGAGAAATGCTGCATTTATTTTACTGAGAACATAGGATAGGGTTTTTAAGAAAAAAAAACCCACAAAACATATTGACTCATGATCTGAACAAATCAGCATATATTTGTAGCATTGCATTGTTCATATCATTTTTAATATGAACTAGGCATGAGCATGAATCTCATTATTCACACTGCCCACTTCATTTCCCTTTAATATCCTATTTCTTAGTAAAACATTTGGCTTATTCTTCATATAAAACTGGATTATAAAAATCTATTTCTATAATATGAATATATGTTTGATTAAACAAATTTCAAAACAAAAATAGTCAATACCAAAAACAAATCGAAACAACAACCAAAAGAAATTCAACCAAAATAACATTCATGATCATCATATATTTATTCAAAGAAATAAGGATTTACAGAAATCATAATATGATTTTCATATAAAATAGTTGGCTGCCCTTACTTGGGTCTTAATGCCTTAAATCTCATAAATGATTATCACTCACCTTTCTCTTCTTTTCCCCGAGAATGCCTAGGCTTGAAAACAGTGTGAGCTCCTCTTTTTTTTTTAATGTGTTTCTGTTTTTTTTTCCTCAGAGAAAACCTCTGCTTTCCCTTTTGATTTAAATCATTTTACTAGGCTTTTACTAAAGGAAAAACCCATTTTAACCTTGCATTACTCAGAAAATTGTGTGTGTGTGTTGTCATGGCTAAATGTGCCATTTTCTCTTGGTTTCTATTTCTGGTAAAAGCAGTTATCCTACTTCTTTTCCTGTGTGCATGCAATTTGCATGATTTACTTGCATATTATTTTTATGTAGCTCATTTTCACTATAAATTTCATTCACCTGAGTTATTTCTTATTCCAAGCTATTACTTTAGCCTATTTGTTTGCTCTTGATTTATTTCAAAATTGTACTTATGCTCAGCTAATATTAAACTGGTTTCCAGGCATTTTAATTACTAAGAGGATTTTATTTTATTATCCCATGCTTCTCAATATTCACATATATACAAGTCATGTGAATTTTAGAATTCATCTTATACTTAATCATTTTCTTCTCATCATTGTCTAAAGATAATTATTCCTTGCATAATTATTTCACTCACTTCTAATATTCAATTTCAAGCTATTATTTTTTTTAAAGTAATTTTTATTTCTCAAAAATTTTGGGCCTTCACATCAACGGAATAGGGATCTTATGGCTAAACTAACAATAAGGAGAGTGAATAGTGTTTAATGGATTGCAAGAATATTATTCAAATTCTTTAAGATTTTAAATGGAATGATGGAATTAACAATCATGGAAACAATCGCAGAACCAAAGTATAGATAAAAGTAAAAAGGAAAGAAAACACCCAGATTTTATACTGGTTCAGAGTTGCCCTACATCCAGTCCTATGTAATTCCTTGTACGGATTTCTTTTCCATTAGTAAATGCAAATACAATCTTAATTTTAAGGCTACAAGACACACTCTCTGGAATTCCGGCCTTTGGGTAGAGCCACTTGATTTACGGATCACAAGCACACCCACTAGATTTACAGGCTACTAAGCACACCTAATTGATTTAATTAGACTACAGTAACACCGACTTAGATTTAAGGGATACCAAACACAACACAGTGTATAAGAGTATGATTTGATAGAGTTTACAGACTCGGATCTTGATTACAATTGATCCTATAACTCTTGAATAACACTTGATCTTGAGAGAGATGAGAGAAATCAGAGAGTATATGAAAGAGAATCAAAGAAGTAATGATTGAATTTGATTCTAGTTGAATTTCAACAGTTTCGATAGAAATTGCTTTAGAAATCAAGCGAGTGAAAAAAGGAGAGAGAAATAAGAAAGTATTTAATGTAAATATGTTTGGAAGACTGGTATATATAGGAAAACAACAGTCATGTCCATTCATGAAGAGATACGATGAAAAGACACTTTCATTCACATTTGAATTTTGAAAAATACGGCTAGTATGTCGACATACTTGTAGAGGATATGTCGACATATCCTTTTGTATTTTGATAAAATATATAAAAAAAAATTATTTTAAAAATATTAAGTTTTGTAAAATATTTGGAAACTTTGTACAAACATTTAAACATAATTTATACATATTTTAATCATATTAAAACTTAATATAACTTTATTAAATAAATTAAAAGATTTAATAAGAATATTTACTATAATGTAATAATATATATAAAATCAATATAGTTATAAATTACTAAATTATAAACAATAATTCAATATATATAAACTTCAAAAAACAGTAAAATAATATTTTTATAAGTATAAGAGATTTGAAATTCATTTTGAATTGTAAAGATGGTTGCCACACCTTTTACTGTTATTATTGCACTCGTATAGAATTTCATGTATATTTACAATGCTCACATACATGTCTATATGTCATAATCTTGCACACGCGCTAGGATTGAGCTCACCTATAGTATGTTACACACATAATCACACTACATTTTTCATTGAGTGGATGGTTTTATAGAATACTTGGTTGTATACCATAGTGTTTGAGTGCGTGTTACGCTATTTCCCTTAGAGGATTTCAGGGGCAAAATCCATTTTTAGGAGGGAGAGTTTAACACCTCGTAAAATTGATAAGAAATTAATTAATTAAAATAAAGTTAAAATTGGAAATTATGTAAATGTCAAAATTTGGTTACGGAAGTTGCACCATTGCATCCATGACAATTCTTTGACCAATTTCCATATATAAAGTTTTATAATCGAAGTTTAAACAGATGTGAACAAATCTCTGTCTTCCTAGAAGACATCCAAAAAATCTTCAACAATCCAAGTGAACACTCAACTATCGCAAGTCGCTTTTGCGATCAACCCAGATAAATTTCCAAAGAAAACTGTCCTTTTTTACCAAACAGAACAGCTTAGCTGATCTAGCCAATCTATTGAAGAAATGGATTCACTCTACAGCTTCTGAATTCCACCTCCAGAAAAACTACTCAGCTAAGTCCTCTCTGTCGACACACAGAACATTCTGAGCTGCACTGCTGACACCAATTCCAAACTTCTTGATCGATAGCCCTTCGAGAAATTCGGACTTCAAAGCAAACAAAAACACCACAACATCCTGCTGAATCCAAGCCACAACATCGAAGCAGACACATTTCCTTAACCTTGTTCCAAAGAAATATCTTCGGACACATCCATAGTCACTGCATCTCATCACGCGGTTACACTTCCTAAGGTATCAAGATACCATCACTTGTTTCTGCCCAACTGACAGATCCAATATCCAACTCACCAAACTCTGCACTTCAAAGATGTCTCCGAACCTTAACAAGTTTCCTTCAGAGATCAATGAAATACTTACATCCAGCTGCAAAGCCCACTCGAGACGGTATTAGGTCTACAGTCTCGACAGATAACCTTCCAACCTCAAACATCAGACTCCAACCAATGGTAGTAATCGTGTTACGCACACCACAACCTCATCTACCTTTATAACCTATATTGGAAAACCCAAACGGGTAACCCAATAAATAGGTAGAAATAGATAGATATATATAGAAATATATTTAAAATTACAAATACGCTCTCTCAAGATAGACACCACTCCAGAGCCTAGGCATTCACTCAACCTAATGCTCCGATACCACTGTAACAACCCGCCATCCATCTCCACAGAATGACGCATCATTAATAAGAAAGAAAGCGATAGAAAAGAGAAAGGAAGAGAAGAAAGAAGAAACAACACATCAGAATCTAAACAGCGGAACGAATAAATTATATTAATGACATAAAATATTACATAGTTTACAACAATTATCAGAGTACACAGATAATACAACACATACTAGATAGTCATAAACGCCTGTCTAGTATTTACAACTCAAGGACAACACAGAACACACAGCGGAAACTATACATCTACAACGGAAAAGCCTCCTGCTCCATTGCTCCTCCAAAATTCGTAAAAGCTAACATGAATCCCTTGGCTACTCGTAAAAATTTGAGTACCCAAGAGTTTAGAAAAACAAAGAATAAACTCCGGGTCAGACATGGGTCTGGTGTGAGTAACAGGTTAAAGTTGCTTAATTTTAAAACCTTTTGAAAAGAATGGTATCACGTAAGACTTCCCACACATAAACATGGAAAAGTTTTTAGCTTATGCTAACCAAAACATTTGATAGGAAATCCAGTGATATTATAATAGGTCTAGGGTTTTCAAGTAAATATGAAATAGCCGAAATTGTTACATTTATTAAATTCTAGCTACTGGTCACAAAAGTGGGTAATACAATCAAAACGTTGGCACTTATTGGATTTTGGATTCCATACAATGGAAGGGCTACTGGGGTACCGTCCGTCACAGTACGTGGTCTAGGTCAACGTACCAAGGAGTACGCCCGCTCCCCTACAACACAAGGCCGGAACCATGCATTCCTTACTGAACAGTTCCGAACAAGTCAACCCCGCAGTTTGTGCGCATATCCAACCGCCCACTAAGCCGAATAAAAAGGGACCTCTAGACAGGGGAAAATCTCGTCCTACTTGGGCATGACCCACTTAGCCTTGCTGCACCTCCCCTGTTTTAGCCATTCCCGGATGATGAGGCTTGAGGCTACGATTACCTTTAGAGAACACATCTCTTAGAATGCTCATCGTCCACCTGACGATGTTCTGAAAGCATTCAATCCATACAAGTTCGTTCCGGGTTCGAACGAAACCGAAGGCATTATCTCGTTACACTCATTTTGGAATCACCCTCAGAGTTAACGACGATAACCTTTGCACTCTGAATCTCTATCTCGAGCCTGTAAGTACTATTTACGTCAAATTCATCACGGAATCACCCCCAGAGTTATATTGACTAATAGTCCTTACACATCGAGTCTTCACTCTTCACATAAGATTCACGACCTATCGTTAATTTGGATCGATGTGGTTTTCGGATATCCAAATATGGAAACCCGATCTCGGTCTCATCGAAATCCAAAGCGTGTCTTTTAGGTCCAAGTTGTTTTAGAGTTTGAAACAATTCAATTACATTATCTATATACACACAGATAGATAATTCATAGATTCACAAAGATAATTATCATTATCATAACCATAGATAATCCACATTATCATTATCAAAAGATAATTCATATCATCATCACAATGCAACCAATGCATCTATATCACTCAACATTACTAATCTCATAGTTGAGATTCCAAACCATTCAAGGCAAATTATATCATCCATTCATAAGCAATGATCTATAATCATACCATCTATAATTAATTTAAAATGAATTAAATTAATTACATCCTCTCAAATTAATTTAAAATGAATTAAATTAATTACTTACACAATATAAATCTTGCTTACATCACCATTAATTAATTACAACTTAATTAATTAACTAACCTCTAACTTATCATCTTAATAAATAAACCCTGATTAATTATACTTCAATTAATTTCACAAAATTAATTACTCTAAACTAAATACAGTAATTAACCTTTAATTACTTCATTAATTAATTAACTATAATTAATTACATTAAACCTTAATTAATTATAATTAATTAATTACCCTTAATCATTTATTATTGATTAATTAATCTTAATTAATCAATCTTAATTACATCATTAATTATATTAATTAATGATCCTTAATTATATTTAATTAATTACTCAATTAAATTAATTACTTTCAGTAATTAATCTCACTTAAACCTTAATTATTAATCACCTTTGATTAATCTCATTCTGTAGTTACTACCCTCAATTACTTATCAAATTAATTATTCCTTAATTAATTTAATTAATTCCTTGATTAATTATACAAAATAATTTAATCCAAATTACTTTCACAATCCCAACATCATCCACTAATTACATCCAGTAATTATCTTTAATTACTTCACTGAGTAATTTTAGTTTATTAATTACATCAAGTAATTATTAACAAATCCAGTGTTTAAAATTAATTAAACTTAATTAATTAATTTAAACCAATCTCAATAACTCCATTAATTACATTAAGTAATTAATATCTTAATTATTTTTCATTTAGTAATGAAACTTAAATAATTTCCACAATTGATTATCATTAATTAATTAATGTATTTAATTATTAAAAATTAATCATATTAATTAATTACTAAATAAACCTTAGTTAATGATCATCATTAACTATTATTAATTCTTTAATTATTTTTTTCTTAAATAATTAACTTTCATCAATCATTATTAATTATAAACTAATTAATCTTTAATTATCTATTAATTAATCTTTAATTAAATTAATTAAGTGTTAACTATAACTTAATTAATTCTAAATTACTTGATTAATTAATTCCTAATTATTAATTAAAATCCAATTAATAATCCTTAATTTCAAATTAATTATTCCTAATTAATTAATCTTAGCCATCGATTAATTAGTTTAAACTTTTAATTACTTATTAAATTAATCCAAATGATTAATTAATCAAAATAAATTAATTATCCATTAAATTTCCTTATAAATTTAATGAATCCAAATTTTTAAATTCTAATTTACTTTAAGATCAAACTTTGTTATTAATCAAGTTACCATTTACAAAGTACTCTAAAACAAATTATTTTAAATTACTTTCAAATTTCATTTTTAAATTTAAGATTTAGAATTGAAACCAAATTATCTTTAACAAAGTTTTTAAAACACATTTTAAACCTTTCATTTCACAAGTTTAAGGTATACTCATTAATAAAGAAGTTTTAAAAGGATTTAAAACCAATTTCATATTTAAATTCAAATTTATTTATACACTTTAAACATTTCAAATTGTTTAAATCATTTAAATTTAAAAACTTCCCTTCACTTCCAAAATTTGAATACGTATTTAAATTTGAATTTAAATAAATCTTCAGATTTTAAACCTCTACTTATATTTTAAAAACTTTATTTTTAAAAATTCAACTACTTAATCATTTTCAAAGTATTTAACCATTCAAGTTTTTAAAGTCTTAATTTATTTCAAAACTGAAATTTAAACTGAAATTTGAATCCCAGACTTTAAAGTTGGATTTATATTTTAGTTTAAACCTTTGCCTTCAACTTAAACTTTAGTTTGGAATTTTTAAACAAAACATTTTAATTTTACTTTTAACTTAATACAGTTGTTTTAAATAATTTAAATTTATAAAGTTTCCTTAAATTCCAGACTAGAATACAAAAGTTATTTGGATCCATACCCAAAATCTGTTTAAACCTTTTTTTTTTAAAAAACTATTATAATCAAACAGACAGGTTTCAAAAAACACAAAAGCTGAAACAACAGCATTTACCCGAGCCAACTCGAATTCTGCTTCGAGTCCTCCATCCATAAACTTCGAGCAACCATTACACAATCTTCGAGTAACTCAAGTAACCCTCCTCTGCTTCTACCCAGCTACCATCAGGAATTAAAATTTGCACGGTGCACGTGCACCGTGCCTACGATCTTCACCAGCCACTTTCGGTGGTCTCAACACATCGACGACCAATCCCACGTCCAACCACAACCATCAGATCACCCATTAATAGCTCGAAATCGAATTCGATTTTATTCTAAAACCTGGAACAGAAAAGTTCAACCCCAACCAAACCTGACATCGCTAAGATCACGGCCCTCCGACCATCGAAAATCCAACAACTCCGGCTGTGCTTCCACCCACGACCAAGCTTCCATCTGCCCAATTTTCATCCAACTCGATCATCTCTACAGGTAGTACTGACCAAAAAAAAATTACCTAGCTTAAACTAGGGCTACAGGTAGCAAATCATCACCACAGTTCCCATGTTGATTTGCATCAACATCAAATATTTTTCCCGGCATCAATGACTACTCCTCCACCTACCAGAAGAACCCCGTCACTTCAAATTGCCTAGATCACCCAAAATCCACCTTTACAGTTAAACACAGAACTGTATGCTTATTTCTATTCTAAAAAATTTGATTTTAGTGTTGAATTTTATGTTTTGCTTTGTATATTCAATTACAATCCTGGATTTATAAACTACCTATTTTAATTTTCCAAATTATCCAACATGCATTGGTATTTTCATTTATTTGAATTATCTAAATTAAGTTTTTAAATCTTAATCTATGTTAAACCAACATCCTTTGTTTGTACATCAGGTCTATCCATAATTATTTCTAGAGAAAAATTGAAATTCAAATCAACACAAAATTCAGGAACTAATAAACAGAGAAAAAAAAATCCTGTTGAAACTGAAGCTTATCTCTCACATATATGTATACATTACAGGTTCACCCAAACATAATCATCTCATCATCACAAGCATGCAACCAGAAATTTACACTAAATTTTTATTTATAAAATAAAGTTACTCACCTTAAAAATTCAGAAGATAGAGCCTCAATTGGTTTTTGCAAAAGCTTGTTGAAAAACTGGAAACTGCAGTACCCATTTTTGAATTGCTTAGCTTAAATTTGAACTGCTTGCTTCTTTAATTCTGTAAACTTAAATCTTGTTTTGCATTTCCTCCAGATTACACTTGCATGCTTGCCTCCAGATAGAAGGAAATGCATATGCTTTTATACTTGAAAAAAAAATATGCAGGTTTGCTTGAATAAGAGATGCAGAATTTCTTGCTTGATTTCATGCATCTGGTTTGTATGCTATTTTGAAATTTGAGTTGCATGATTTTGGTTTGAGGAAAGTCTCAGGTTTACTAATTTGGTTTGAGAAGTGGATTTCAGAAAGTAAATGGATTTGCATGCTTTGATTGTAGAGGTTACAGGATTTGTTAGAGATGATTTCAGAAATTTTGGGTTTTAAGAGAAGTGTTTAATTTATTTCAGATTTGTTTTCACAGTTTTCATAGCTTTAGATTTTAAAAAGAAATAAAATGGAAGAGAATTTGTTTATGAAAACTGAAATAAATATAAAAAGAAAAAAAAAATTTAAAAATGTCACATGTCCCTAAATATAACAATTGTCATGCACCTTGTTTATTATTTTAACACATGTTAATTTAATTTGTGAAATGCCTACATTTGTTTTTCTAATGTTAATAAGCTATAATTAAGTTAACTTGTACTTTAATTAGATGTTTAATATAAGATATGTTTAATTAATTAGTTAACATGTATTTATTTACATGTAGATAAATTTTAAAATGAATAAATCCAATTTAATTTATAAAATGAAGCTTATACAAATATTTCAAAATCAAAGCAAATTTAAAAATATTTACACTTTAGTTTTCAAAGCTTTGAATTCAAGTTCAAATTAAATTTTGAAATCAAGTTTATTTACAAATATAACTACACAATTAAATTTTTGAAAACAATTATTTTTATATAAAAAATATATTTGTTAAAAACAATGTATTATTATATTTAAAAATAACAACATTTGATAACTATAAATAATTTATAAAAGAAATAGTTTCTTAATCAATAAATTATTTATTTTATCATATTATATCTAATAACCGTTATTGTTATTTTAATTCTAAATTTAAACTTGAGTTAAAACATATTTTAAATCATTTCTATATTTATCTTATGTATTTAAAACCATATTTATTTATAAAATAACCTTTTAAAAATTTAACTTTGAAATAAAATCAAAATTCCCAATTTTACTAAAGATAAATATTTTTATAGAAACATGATTTATTTATCTATCCAATTAAAAACAAGATCTATTAACAATATATCATATTCTATATACATTGTAAATAGAGAACAATTTATTAGATTTAAAAAGATAAAATCTATCAATTAAATATTTATTTTATTGGATTAATTAAATTAATTCAAATCTTATTACAAAGATTACCGAATCAATTTAATTTTATTTCAGATTATTAAATTGATATTACTTCAAAATTCCGGGTCATCACAATAGTTTGAAGAGATAAGAGAGTTTATGATTTTTGAATTTGAAAATGAAAGTGAGAAATGAGTGGTTGGAGATAGAGTAAGTAAATAGGAAATCAAATGACATGTTCTTTGGTCAAAAGGAAACTTTTCTGAACATAGGAGTTGGTGAAAAGGTGAAGGAAAATTCAAATTTTTGAATTTGAAATTCAAATTCAAATTCTGTCTGCATATGTCGAGATATGCTCATGAGGTATGTCGACATATAGGTCGAATTTTTCAAAAGAAACCAAAAAAAAGAAATGTTCTCTCAAGAAATTAAAAAAAAACTTTTGATATATTAAATGCGTACCTTTTTCTGATCCATTTCACCATTTTGTTCTGAATTATGTATTGCGGTGAAGGACATGTTAGCAATTTCTGTATCTGATTCATTATCACTTGAGAATGTATCTAAATCGTCTAATGTTGTAGTATAGGCTCATCTCCATTTTCTGGATGAATCGGTGTTCAGTGTATTTTTCAGTTTACTAGTATGTGGACAGTCTCGTTTTAAATGATCAGGGTTATCGCACTTATAATATCTAATATCATTTTCGTTTCCACTTCTGCTTCCTGGATTTTTGTTGTCATTTCTTTTGAAATTGTTCATCGTCCTATAATTTAGAAATTTTTGAAATTCCTTATCACGAAAGCAATTTTTTCATCTTCATCGCTGTTTGAATCCATATTATCCGTCATTGGATTAAAAGCTATAGATTCTTCTCTGATGCTTTGCTTTCTCTCATGCCCTACTTTCGGGCTTTAAAGACATTGAAATGTCAATTAACTCTTCGATTTTTATAGTGCTAATGTCATAGCCTCTTTGATTGCAAGAGTCTTTTGATCCCATTCAGGACTAAATGAAGTGAGGATTTTTCTAACTTTATTGTTTTTAGAAAAACTTTTACCCAGTGCAATAAGTGGGTGTGCTATATCTTGGAATCTATTATACATATAATATATGGACTCATTTGAACTCATTTTGAATAACTGAAACTAGTTTGTTAACATTAAAATTTTGATCTGTTTGACCTTACTTGTCCCTTCATGTGTAACTTGCAAAATTCTACAAATTTCTAATGCAGACCTACATCTAGGTACTATATTAAATTCATTTCTACCTAATGAAAATAATAATATATTCATAGCCTTAGAGTTACTTTGTGCAACTGCTTTTTGATCAACAGTAATCTATGCAAAATTTGTCTCGGGTTTAGTGTGCTTAGTTTGTGTGATATTCCAAGTGTCTAAACCAATTGACTATAAATAAATTTACATTTTACATGACCAATATGTGTAATTACTACCATTAAAAAGTGCAGGTCCAGCAATGGATTATCCTTCGACAAATGAGTTACTAACAAGTATACTAATAGTGTTACTAGTTGTACTATTATCAGTGTTGGTAGTCATTTAAACTTTTTCAAAAATCAAATGATGAATACTTTGAAAACTAATGCTCGGATACCAAATGTGAGTCAGAAGAATAGGAATCTTATGGCTAAACTAACAATAAGGAGAGTGAATAGTGTTTAATGGATTGTATGAATATTATTCAAATTCTTTAAGATTTTACATGGAATGATGGAATTAACAATCATGGAAACAATCGCAGAACCAAAGTATAGATAAAAGTGAAAAGGAAAGAACACACCAGGATTTTATACTGGTTCAGAGTTTCCCTACATCCAGTCCTATGTAATTTCTTGTACGGATTTCTTTTCCATTAGTAAATGCAAATACAATCTTAATTTTAAGGCTACAAGACACACTCTATGGAATTCCGGCCTTTGGGTAGAGCCACTTGATTTACGGATCACAAGCACACCCACTAGATTTACAGGCTACTAAGCACACCTAATTGATTTAATTAGACTACATTAACACCTACTTAGATTTAAGGGATACCAAACACAACACAGAGTATAAGAGTATGATTTGATAGAGTTTACAGACTCGGATCTTGATTACAATTGATCCTATAACTCTTGAATAACACTTGATCTTGAGGGAGATGAGAGAAATCAGAGAGTATATGAAAGAGAATCAAAGAAGTAATGATTGAATTTGATTCTAGTTGAATTTCAACAGAGTTTCGATAGAAATTGCTTTAGAAATCAAGTGAGTGAAAAGAAGCAGAGAGAAATAAGAAAGTAGTTAATGTAAATATGTTTGGAAGACTGGTATATATAGGAAAACAATAGTCATGTCCATTCATGAAGAGATACGACGAAAAGACACTTTCATTCAAATTTGAATTTTGAAAAATACGGCTAGTATGTCGACATACTTGTAGAGGATATGTCGGTATATCCCTTTGTATTTTGATAAAATATTTAATAAAAATTATTTTAAAAATATTAAGTTTTGTAAAATATTTTGAAACTTTGTACAAACATTTAAACATAATTTATACATATTTTAATCATATTAAAATTTAATATAACTTTATTAAATAATTTAAAAGATTTAATAAGAATATTTATTATAATGTAATAATATTTATAAAATCAATATAGTTATAAATTACTAAATTATAAACAATAATTCAATATATATAAACTTCAAAAAACAGTAAAATAATATTTTTATAAGTATAAGAGATTTGAAATTCATTTTGAGTGGTAAAGATGGCTGCCACACCTTTTACTGTTATTATTGCACTCGTATAGAATTTCATGTATATTTACGATGCTCACATACATGTCTATATGTTATAATCTTGCACACACGCTAGGATTGAGCTCACCTATAGTATGTTACACACATAATCACACTACATGTTTCATTGAGTGGATGGTTTTATAGAATACTTGGTTGTATACCATAGTCGTTGAGTGCGTGTTACGCTATTTCCCTTAGAGGATTTCGGGGGCGAAATCCATTTTTAGGAGGGAGAGTGTAACACCTCGTAAAATTGATAAGAAATTAATTAATTAAAATAAAGTTAAAATTGGAAATTATGTAAATGTCAAAATTTGGTTACGGAAGTTGCACCATTGCATCCATGACAATTCTTTGACCAATTTCCATATATAAAGTTTTATAATCGAAGTTTAAACAGAGAAATTATGAACGTTTGAAGTTTCTGAGTTTAAATAATTCAAACAACTTTAAATTTGAAATTTGAAATTTGAAATTGAAAGGTTAATAGAGGATTAAGGTCTAAGTAAATTCTAAATGAAGTTAAATTAAGTAATATACAAAATAAAAAAAGTAGGAAATAAAACAACAGTCACAAATGAAGATCGATCAACCGCCCATAGGCAAGCAGTCGACCACCAAAGGGTAGTGGTCGATCGGTGAAAGTGCTGACGGCTAAATTTTCATGGCCATGAACGGCCTAGATTGAATTATTTTGATCCAATGGTTCTGATGCTTTCTAACCTATATAAATAGAGGCTTAGCCCTCTCACTTTTATTTGTAAATTTTTGAAAACGCTAGTGGATCTCTATTAGTTTTCTTCTTGATTCAGAATTAGTAAGATTTTCAAGTAAGAAATTTAAGTTGATTCATATGTTCAATTTCTGATTCTATTCTTTCTAATCTCCAATTCCAAATCTAATCTATATACAATCCACTTGTTCTATATTTCAAAAAGAAGAGATTTGGAAGGGAAACTAAGAGTGGTGTGAATCAAAACCAAAATAGGAAGCAGTCAAATCATCTATGTGCAAAAATTTCATTTTTTCCCCATTTTAACAATTGTGTAGTATTTATTGGATTTGATATATGCCATAGGAAATTTTGGTAAACGAAAATAACACTAAAACCCCTATAATTTCCCTAAGTAAATGTCAATCTATGAATATATTGGAATTTTTTTATACTAATATAGTAGAATCAGATCTATGGTTGAGATTTAAGAAATTTATAATCTATGCCACATTATCTCTTTTGATTTCTCCTGTAGTGTTAAAGGATTCTAAAAATAAATAAAGTTAGAAATGTTTTGCAAAGTACGAATTCGACGATTTGTAGTTTGCACCACTTATTTCTGTAATTTTTAACAAGTATGAATCCCTCTTTCAATTCAATGTTGTAATTGCAAAAGTTGAATAAAAGTAAAAGATTAAAATTGGAAGATGTGTTTCTTGAAATATAGGAGTCAATTCTATTATATTAAAAATGAGGTAAGTTTGATATCATTCCATTTTTGTACAAATCTAGTTATGTTGGCTAAGGATATTAGCTATTTTTGTTTAAAGCTTGAAATTTATGTGAGTTTGATGTTTTAATTAATTTAGTGAGCGACTTCTTTGTGTGTGATTAGGAATATTTTTTTGCCTTAGATATCATGTGCATGTATATACACACATATATAATCAATACGTTACTATTATATATATATATATATTATAATAGTAACGTATTGTTTATAGCGTATTGATCGTATTGAATATTGTTAATTAGGCAGTTAATTGCATTTAATTTCTTAGGAAGGTAGTAATTAACGATCATGGAAATTAATCCATAATTATAGACAAAATATGGAGTTTTACATTATATGGCCTTGCGTATTGACGGTGTGAGAAAGTAAATATACAATTAGTCTATATATGAGTACGATTAAGTTATAGGGATGTGAGGTCAGTCTGAAGCATACAGAAGTCTGCCCAGTTAACTCTGGCTACCGGCGGTGTGACTTTGGGGACTGATGAAAGACATTGCCTATAATAAATAACCTTGGTGGATGCGAGGTCAGTCCCAACTCTGTGGGATAAGTCTTCCCAATAATCTGGCTACCATTACTTATGAATGGTCGAACTGATCTGAGTCGTCACAGTTGGATGATGGGTCATACGTTTTGGATATGGTAGGTTGGAGATCTTTATAGGGGTCCACTTCTAATTCGTGGGTATTAAATGACTATTGTAGGGTCCACCACTTTTCCATATAAGAAGTTTTTAGTGGCCTATGAGATTTCTTATGACGTCAGCTAGGGAAAACCACATAAGGACCCGCCTTGGGTTAGGTATTAAATCACGAGGACCTGCTTATTTTATATCTATTGAACAGTTAGAGTCTATCTAATTTCCATTGAAAGGTATTAAGTGGTTTGGGTGCTTTCTTTTGCATCGTTAACGGTAGTTGCGTTAGAGTTTGGAATTGGATTGGGAAAGCCCATTGGGCCTACAGTTGAAGTTTTTGGTGTTATTATTTTAAATGCGTAAGGCATATTACTTATCTAGATGATAATGCTCAAATACAATTATCAAAAACCTTGAGATTTTCCTTCACCGGACATTTTTTGTTCTGACTCCTCCTCATTACAACACAAAGGTTAGGGGAGACCACGCTGATTTAGCAGACAAAGATAGAGAAGAAGGCTTATGGCAGTTGTCTATCTATTTATGTTTTACATTATAGTATTTTATGTAACCCTGTTTAAGACAAATGTGTATTTTGAAATATTGTACCGTGGATGTTTTATGTTGACATGTTATGGGATTTTGTGATAACTTGAATGTTTCTTAACTGGTTTTCTTTCTAAGAAATGTGTACCGTGTATTGTTTCAACTTTATTATTAACCCATCAGCTAGTTTTGAGATGGGCCTAAGGTTCGGTGGGCTTTTATTGGATCGAAAAATTAGATCTATTTCGGGGTGGGTTGTTACATGACCCATGGATTAATAGTGCTTCTCTTATTGAAAAAGTTAGATTACAATCCATGGAGGTGGTCCTAACAAGAGATTATAAGAGTGGATCATCAAGGTACCAAAAGATATTGGTCATGAATCCCATATAACAAAGGTAATATTAGTTTTAGTTCAGCTTGGGAATAGATGAGATCCAAAACATCAAACTTCAAATGGTGCAAGGTGATTAGGAATAACATATGTACCCAACGAAATGTCAATGTATGCCTTACTAGCAAGATTTAACAAACTGAACACAAAATACAATATAGCAAAATGGAATACCTCCATTGACTTGTAATGCAATCCTTGCTTTCCACATCCAAAAGACACACGTCACATTTTTTTTCCAGGTGTTGATGCTCTTCCATTCCATGGAACATGATTCAAGATAAACCGGGCATCCGAGGAACAATAAATTACGATATTATACAAATACTGGATTGACATATAACCATTAACCAAGCCAGCGAAGCATATATGCAACTGATTAGTGTAGCTATTATATGCTTAATATGACACATTTGCTGCGAGAGAAATGCAAGAATATTTTAGGGTATTAACACAACAATTGATATCAGGAAAAACTTTAATTATTCAGGATTGCAAACATTCACTACAAGTTAAGGTAAAAAGCGAAGAATTGAAAGGAAAATAACTTATCTTTTTAAAATTCAGAGTTGATTCAACCCCTAACCTACAAGATAATCACCAGACCCATCATTCCCAACGTAGAAGAAACAATCCTCAGCAGCAGATCCATCAATTACAAGTTTTAATCCAACATTAAAGAGTCAATATTTTCAATATCATTAGTGGCTACATTTTTGAAATCCGAACCCACAAACTTTATGGTAGGTGGAAGATCTTAGCTTAGAGAAGGTTAAAGATGGGAATAGAGAGGATTTGGGGTACTTATCGCTTCATATTTCTTCAAATCTACTAGGTTTCAAAGACCACCATGAAAGAATGGAGATATCAAAGAGTTGCGATGTAGTTTAATTAAACAAATGGGGGAGTTGCATTAATGGTTTACGGACGTACCCTTCATATATTTTTTTATTGGCAGCCTTTTCTAGGTGTACTAGCACAAGAGAAATGAAGCATTGCATTTTGGACGAAGATGATTCAGAGTTGGAGGAAGAATTGTCTTCATTGCAAAGAATTACAACGAACTGAGAAAATTTTGACATACAGTGAAAGGACAAAAGTTTAGAAATATCAACAATAAAAGTATCTCCTGTTAAAGTTAAAAGGATTGAATATGAATGAAATATCCTTTAGTCCCATATTGCCAAAAATCAAAATAGAAATGAAGTATATCAATAGCCTTCTCATGAGGAGGTTGGGGCCTAGGGGCACCCAAATGTATCCTTCGTTGTGAGGAGGGAGGCCATGCTTCACCATCACACGCGCACGCCGCCGCCGCCGTCCGTCCGAACGACCGAACCGAACCAGGCTCGGGTACGGGTCTAAAATGACCATTCTTTTTGCTAGGCCATTGTTTAACGGTTTTGGGCTTCGGCTGAAACTGGGCTGGGCCTGGAATTTGAAAAGAAGCGGGTGGGTGAAGACGGACGCGGGTTTTGGACTGAGGAGACGCGACTTCTGAAGCGGGCGCAAAAACGAACAGGTGCGTCCTGTTTATGAAGCAGCATTTTTTCTGAAAGGATGTGGCCAGCAGGCGCAGTTTAATTTTTGGCGAACGGATGCGGTCTGTTCAAAATGAAGGAGCGCAACCGATAAACAGCAGCAACAAGGCAGAAACGTGCGGCCTTTTACATGGAAACGGGCGTGACCGTTTGGACAAACGGATGCAGACGCGACCGTTCGAAGGGATACGAACCAACTATAAATAAAGAGGAAGACTGATCACTTTCCTCACTGAATTTCCAATCCGAATATCTCTTCTCTTCTAATAACTGTTGTTCTTATATTCAAATCACAGAGTGATATACTCATTACAATTTCGAGCAGAATTCGGCTATTGTATCTTAGGAGAATTTTGAAATAAAATTCTTAAAGAAATCGTTACGACGAGCCTCAAACATAATCCAGTTAGAATTCTAGTTTGTTTGTATATTTATATACATTATTCTATATTCTATCCGTTATTCTGGTTATACTATTTATTCAAATAGTATAACGCTGTTGTTGTAGCTTATTTACAACATTCATATTGTTATAATAATTAATATAGAATTGCAGTGTAGTGGAATTCTGAGTTATAAACTTGTGCGACGAGTTTATAATTGATTATTCTCTGTTTTGGTATAGTAGACGTATAACATCTTAAGAATTTTACTGTTTTCTTACTAAAACAGAGATGGCAACAGTAGAATTTTCAAAGAACACTACTCACAACAGACCTGAACCGTTCAAGGGAGATGGTGATGATTTCTCGACATGGCAGAATCAGATATTGTTTTATCTCACCACACTCGGTCTGCAAAAGTACCTCGAGGAGGAGGAACGGATTCCTGCACCAGGCAAGAAAGCAGATGTGAATACGTGGAAGCATTCCGATTTTTTATGCAGAAACTATATTCTGAATTGTCGCGACAAGGTGCTATACAAAGTATATCAACCTTTGAAGACATCAAAAGCACTCTAGAATGCACTTAACACAAAGTACAAGACGCAGAATATCAGTCTTAAGAAATTCATTGTAGACAAATTCATGGACTACAAGATGGTTGACACCAAACCAGTAACCGCTCAACTGCATGAACTACAAATCATCATTCATGAGCTCGAAGCCGAAGGTCATAAGGTTGGAGAATCATTTTTGGTTGAAGCCATCACGGGGAAACTACCGCCGTCATGAAGAGATTACCGCAACTTTCTAAAGCATAAGAAGAAGGAAATCTCTTTACAAGATCTCATAGTCCGATTAAAAATTGAGGCAGACAACCATGCAGTTACAAAACCAAGCGAGGAGGCATTTGTGGCTGAAGGGTCAAAGACCAAAAACAAAAAGAAGAATTTCCAGAAGAAAAGGAAAGCTCAAGACAACAAACGAACCAAGAAGTTTAATGGTGAATGTTGGGTTTGTGGAAAAGTTGGACATGCCGCTAAAGATTGCAGACACAAGAAGGAACGCAATAAAGAGGCAAATATAGTGGATAACATGGAAGTAGACGAGTCCAACTTCTCGGCGGTGGTATCTGAATACAATCTGGTTTAGAATCCTAACCAATGGTGGGTAGATACAGGCGCTACTCGTCATGTTTGTTCTGACAAATCCATGTTTTCTACATATCAGAAATTCGATCACGAAGAAAAACTCTACATGGGTAATTCTGCAGTTTCCATGATCAAAGGCAGCGATACAGTAATCCTCAAGTTTACTTCTGGAAAAACTGTTACGTTGAATGACGTGCTCCACGTTCCAGACATACGCAAGAATCTCATCTCTGGTGCAGTCCTATCAAAGAAGGGATTCAAGATGGTGTTCGAGTCAGACAAGATGGTTCTGTCCAAAGCTGGAATGTATATAGAAAGGGGATATTTATGTGATGGCCTATTTAAGGCAAATGTAGCCGTTGTCGGCAACAAAAATATGTATTATGATTGTGCTATTAATAAAATTGAAGTTTCTTATTTGCCTGAGCACGAAATTTTACTTTGGCATGATAGATTGTGACACATAAATTTCCGCAAAATGAAAACATTATCAAACTTGGGATTAATTCCAAAATTCCAAGTAGATAAGAACTACAAATGTGAGACATGTGTAGAAGCAAAAATGGTCAAACAACCATTTAAATCTGTTGACAGAAGCACTGAACCATTAGGTTTGGTACATATAGATTTATGTGATTTTAAATCACTACCTACAAGAGGTGGGAAAAAGTATTTCATTACTTTTATTGACGATTATACGCGATATTGCTATGTATATTTTTTAAATAGTAAAGATGAAGCAATAACAGCGTTTATAAAATATAAGGCTGAGGTGGAAAATCAGTTAAATAAAAAGATCAAGATACTAAGATCTGATCGAGGTGGAGAATATGAATCACCATTTGAACAATTCTGTGAAGAAAATGGAATAATTCATCAAACAACGGCTCCATATTCACCACAACAAAATGATGTAGCTGAGAGGAAGAATAGAACGTTAAAAGATATGATTAATGCAATGCTTTTAACTTCTGGTCTACCGACGAACTTGTGGGGCGAAACCCTAAATATGTCTAATCATATATTAAATAAGGTTTCTCACAATAAAATAGGAACAATTTCATATGAGATATGAAAAGGACATGAACCAAGCTTCAAATACCTCAAAGTGTGGAGGTGCTTGGCGAAAGTTCTAGTTCCGCCTCTCAAGAGAGTCAAACTTGGACCAAAAACAGTAGATTGTTATTATCTTGGGCCAGCCCAAAATAGTAGTGCCTACAGATTTTTGGTATTCAAGTCTGATATAACGGATATTCATGTAAATACAATCACGGAATAAAGAGATGCCTCATTCTTTGAAGATGTGTTTCCGCACAAAAGGAATGAAGGAAATAATGTCCCAAAAAGGACAAGGGAAGAATCAAACGATTCACATGAAGATGAAACTCATCATGAAATTGAGGATGCTGAACCAAGAAGAAGCGTAAGGGCTAGAACTTCCAAAACATTTGGTTTGGACTTTTTTACATATGTATTAGAGCACGAACCTCAAACGTACAAGGAAGCAATGTTATCTTCTGAATCCTCATGTTGGATAGAAGCAATCAAAGTGAGATTGATTCAATTCAAAGTAATAAAACTTGAGAAATTGTTGATATTCCACCAGGAATAAAACCAATTGACTGCAAATGGATTTTCAGAAGAAAATGAAAGCAGATGGCTCTATCGACAAGTATAAAGCCAGATTAGTAGCCAAAGGATATCATCAAAAAGAAGGAGTGGACTTTTTTGATACATATTCTCCGGTAACACGAATAACCTCTATAAGAATGTTAATAGCAATTGCATCCATCTATAATCTAGAGATTCATCAAATGGATGTAAAAACAGCATTCTTAAATGGAAATCTCGATGAGGAAATTTACATGGAGAAACCTGAGGGATTTATTTCCAAAGGAAATGAAAACAAAGTCTGTAGATTAGTCAAATCATTATACGGACTAAAACAAGCTCCAAAGCAATGGCACGCAAAATTTGATAGTGTCATGATGAGAAATGGTTTTCGTATAAATGAATGTGACAAATGTGTTTATTGTAAACAACTTGGATAATCATATGTGATGATTTGTCTATATGTGGACGATATGCTAATATTCGGTCCAAATACTCAGGTAATTGAGACCATAAAGAAAATGTTGATCAACAATTTCGACATGAAAGACTTGGGTGTTGCAGGTGTTATTTTGGGAATAAAAATAATAAGAACACCTAATGGAATTGAGTTATCTCAATCACATTATGTAGAAAAAGTGATTGAAAGATTTCAAATTTTTGGAATTAAAGGAGTAAATACACCTTTTAATCCATCAGAAGTACTGCATAAAAGCACTAATGAGAGTGTAATGCAACTGGAATATTCTCGTGTAATAGGATGTCTCATGTATCTCATGAATTGCACAAGACCAGATATAGCTTATGCAGTAAGTTGATTGAGCGGGTATACGAGCAATCCAGGGAAGGAACACTGGAAAGCACTAATGAGAGTGCTTGGATATTTAAAAAATACCACTATCTATTCCTTACATTATGGAAAATATCCTACCGTCTTAGAAGGATATAGTGATGCAAACTGGATTGCAGATTCAAAGGAATCAAAATCAACAAGTGGTTATGTCATTACCCTAGCAGGGGCAGTAGTGTCATGGAAATCTACTAAACAAACATGCATAGCTCGATCCACTATGGAATCAGAGTTCATTGCATTAGATAAAGCAGGAGAAGAAGCAGAATGGCTTCGTCACTTTTTAGAAGATATTCTGTTCTGACCTAAACCTGTACCGGCCATATGCATACACTGCGATAACCAAGCAGCGTTAAGCAGAGCGCAAAACTTTGTGTATAATGGAAAGTCACGACATATTCGTCGACGTCATAACACAGTTAGGCAGTTACTCTCAAATGGAACTATTTCCATAGATTATGTAAGAACAAATGATAACCTAGCGGATCCGTTTACTAAAGGTTTATCAAGAGAAAAGATTAACTGCGCATCGAGGGGAATGAGTTTAAAAGCCTAAACTAATAAGAGTTATCTTATACGGAAACCTATCCTAACGACTGGAGATCCCACGGACTAGGATCAATAGGCAAACCAGTTCTGAATAACTCAAGACGTAATGCGTTTGTTTGGACATAGTCCTATTCCATTCCAATGGTGCAAAATATAAATGCATGCCTACATAAGTGTTAATAGGTTAAAACCATCTTTTTTTAATGATGACCATATCTTGAAAATAACAAGTGGGTATTTGTAGGATACTCTTAATGGTTGCGATCACCTATGTAAGTGTGAGCTGGGTCGGCTTTATGAGAATTTTTCAAGGCTTTAAATTCTCTATAACACTCGCAGAACCAAGTAGTGTTCAGGACCAAAATGAACACAACCAAGAAATTGGATGAGAATGGAATCAATGCTTCGTAAAGCTTATTGTCTGGATATACAATAAAGGCTGACGGTTTAAGATGAAATATTTCACCGATTAGCCAAGTAAATCCGATAAGTTTTAACTAGGGAAAGTTCAAAGTGAAATATCTACTTATCCACGATAAAGCATTAGTTCCATATATACTCTGTGATATTCCACTTTGTGTGGGGGAAAGAATATTATCATTCATGTGGGGGATTGTTAAAGTTAAAAGGATTGAATATGAATGAAATATCATTTAGTCCCACATTGCTAAAAATCAAAATATAAATGAAGTATATCAATAGCCTTCTCATGAGGAGGTTGGGGCCTAGGGGCACCCAAATGTATACTTCGTTGTGAGGAGGGAGGCCATGCTTCACCATCACAAGCGCGCGCTGCCGCTGCCGTCCATCCGACCGACCGAATCTGGTCGGGCTCGGGTATGGGTCTAAAATGACCATTCTTTTTGCTAGGCCATTGTTTAACGGTTTTGGGCTTCGGTTGAAACTAGGCTGGGCTTGGAATTTGAAAAGAAGCGGGCGGGTGAAGACGGACGCGGGTTTTGGACTGAGGAGGCGCGACTTCTGAAGCGGGCGCAAAAATGAGCAAGTGCGACTTGTTTATGAAGCAGCATTTTTTTCTGAAAGGATGCGACCAGCGGGCGCAGTTTAATTTTTGGCGAACGGATGCGGCCTGATCGAAATGAAAGGGTGCAACCGATAAACAGCAGCAACAAGGCAGAAACGTGCGGCCTTTTACATGAAAACGGGTGCGACCGTTTGGACAAACGGGTGCAGACACGACCGTTCGAAGGAATACGGACCAACTATAAATAAAGAGGAAGACTGATCACTTTCCTCGCTGAATTTCCAATCTGAATATCTCTTCTCTTCTAATAACTACTGTTCTTATATTCAAATCACAGAGTGATATACTCATTACAATTTCGAGCAGAATTCGTCTGTTGTATCTTGGGAGAATTTTGAAATAAAATTCTTAAGGAAATCGTTACGACGAGCCTCAGATATAATCCGGTTAGAATTCTAGTTTGTTTGTATATTTATATACATTATTCTATATTCTATCCGTTATTTTGGTTATACTATTTATTCAAAATAGTATAACATTGTTGTTGTAACTTATTTACAATATTCATATTGTTATACTAATTAATACAGAATTCCAGTATAGTTGAAATCTGAGTTATAAACTTGTGCGACGAGTTTATAATTGATTATTCTCTGTTTTGGTATGCTAGACATATAACATCTCCAATTATTAAAAGGACGAATTAATTTTCAATGGGGACGCCAACAAGTGGGCACTGATTTAATCAGCGTCTGGGTCTAGGTCTGGACGTCTATAAGTAGAGCGTCCAACTCATTTACTTTCACAATTCATGTCTTTTTTTGATTTTTTATTTAAAAAACATCGTAATGTCGCCACGTGCAACCAAAATCGCAAAACGTATCGTTCGTCATCTACCAGAGGAGCTATTGGCCCAACTCACATTGCTTCAGTACCAGGTAAGATGATTTTCCAACTACGGATTCTGCACGAGCTGCCAAAAAGATACAGTCATTGTATATTCATAGCATTGGATGCGGTCGAGGTACAATTCTAAATAATAAAAAACTATTAATACATGATGGAAACATTTGTCGTATATTAACCATGAAATAATGTTTATTAGATACATATATGTGATATGATAAAGTGTATTACTTAGTTGTTTGAATTTAAATTGTACAATAATCCCGAACAAGCCTTTAATTTTATAGTCATAGTACATTAGCTATCGGGGTAGTTAGGAAAAGTGTAGATCATAACTGTATGATACACTACCCTAGGTTTTAGTAGATAGGCTGTGGACCAGTCCTTTTGCACATTTCTTACAGATTAGGCCATCACAGTCGTTTGATCATCCACTCATAGCAGCCCTAGTTGAGAGGTGGTGGCCTACGACACATACTTTTCATTTTTCAAATTTTAAGCTCGGTCCCCCGCCGATTTTTATATGTTGACTGGGTTTGAGATCGGAGGCCCAGATAGGATACCATTTCCTTTTGATCATACGTTTGAGAGCCCCGATGTCTTCACTATTTATCTACCCCGGTTTGAGAAGGGTCATGTTGCCTCCGGAGTAGTTCCTCTGACATATCTACAGGCGTACATTGCATCTTATATGGGAACTAATGATATGACTGATGTCTTGCTTAGAGCATTTTTGCTGAACTTATTTGGTTCGACTTTCTTTTAGAACCAAAAGAGTACCATTAGATTAGGTTACCTTGTAGTGGTAGCCGATTAGATCGGCTGCACACTATCAATTAGGGTTCCGTTATACTCGGATATTTGCACACCGCTCTTGATTCTTATGCTTTGGGGGAGGTTAGACAAATGTTTGGGTTTTGGTACATTTTATTATGCTGGTACTATGAGTATAAGGCGAACATCCATCCCCGTATTCTTGAGACTGCCAGTCATGCTCTAGAAATATATTTTTCGCACATGAGACGTTGGGAGCGTTTGTTCATTTTGTTTCTAGGACGCCTATGGGGGTTAGATATGACCTGATGGAGGCCCATTCTCAGATTGATTTGAGGTACAAAAACAATATTTTCCATGCACCATGGGCTTCATATTGGATTTCCATGACACATGCGTGCCTGATGCATGATGCTCATCTACTTTCTATTTCGTATTATTTGGGCTTGCGAAGGATGATCTTACTCCCACCGACGTTTCTTCCTATTTGGTATTTGGGGGAGAGATGCTTGTTTCAGACTAATGGGGGATTACGTATCCCTGGAGATCCATTGTCTTACGACGTCATGTTCGGTAGACGTTGGACCATTGGATCACAGTATATACAGGAATTGAGACAGACTGGATGGGTAGATGCTTCTATATTTTTCTTAGCGGAGGGGGACTATGACAACTATTGGGTTAGAGTTTCTCCTCGACGATACACGTTGCCCGACTATGCTCGATGAGTGAACTCTGATCATATAGGACCACAAGTTGCTAGTGTTAGAGTTCAGGCACCTCTATTTTCTTTTGATTCCACTCCGTCCCAGTATTCTCAGCAGCCCATGGGCTTCAGTCTAGATGCCTCTTATAGAGCGTATGATCTTAGCGATACTCTTATCAAGCAGCTGATAGTTTATCCCCCGGATTATGAGATTGTCGGTGTCCCCACTGCTGGACTATACCTGCCTTATGAGGTAATTCATTGTATTAATAATTTATTGTGCGCTATTAGTTCACCAAATGTATATTAATATATTATATGTGATTATAGTATGCATGTTCAACCCAGAGGATAACCCAACCCACGCGACCATTATCAACAACCATCAACGCATGCACAACCCTCGAGACCACCGAAAGCACCCAGCCCAATCGTTCATCGCGCGTCGCAGCTCTCAGTCGCTCCATCTCCCTTCGTTCGCCACCGTGCTCGAAGCTATCGCCAATCCCACCGCCCTCAATGCCAGGCGCCTCTAGATCGAGAAGCCTTAAAGTCGAACGAATGAGAACAGACCTCGTGCCATCGTCAAGACTTTGACAACTCCTCCAAGCAATTGCTCCTCGCCGCGCGCCTTCCCAGGCGAAGTCGTGAATATCGCGGCTCTCTATTTTTTTTCGACCGTGGCTTTTTTTTTTCTTATTCGAACATTAGCTCGATGAAATGAGAGAGAAAAAGAAAAGAAAGGGGAAAGGTATAGGAGACAAATTGTATGCGGATGTGTACGAGATGTTGGGGTGAGGTAGACAAATATATATATATATATATATATATATATATATATATATATATATATATATATATATTAAATTAGAAAATATCTGACTGATTGGCTCGCGAAATCTCGAATTCCAAACGAAGCATGCGTCCTAGCATTCCAATATTTTACCCCCATTTCGAACATAATAGAACTAGTCTCAAGGCTAATTCGATTATATTCAGAAGATGGCTTTTTGAAATCAATTTATTTTAACTAAATTCCTTTAATTAATTTCTGCGTGTTTCAAGCTCGCATGGCCAAACGACATGTCTGATCGCTACGAAACTTGAAATCTTACAATTATTTACTATTACAGATCCAACGAAAATGGTTTCGTCACAATCCGAGACAGTGGCCAAAGTGGCTATTTTTTACTCATTAATCATAATATAAAATTTTCAATTTCTAATTATTCACTTTTAAATCCAATTTCAAATGTTAACAATCTTTATTCATATTTAGATAAAATTTAAATCAACTTCTAGAATCATTTTCATTCATATTAAATCCAAAATTCAATTATTTAAATAATTCCAATATTAAATTTAAATAATTTAATTATCCAATAAATCACCATAATTGAAATATAAGTTATTTAACTTACAAAATTTACCTTTAAACCGAATTCAAATAATAAAACAACCACTTTCATTTTACATTCATTTAATATCCATTATTCAATTCTTACTGTTGATTATCCAATATCTGTTTTACAAAAATTACAACTTATATATAAAACAAGTTATAAAATTTTCAAAACCTCTAAATTTTTCCGACTCTCGGATTTACGGAAAATTTTGGCAGAGTTTCCTTTACACAGCTCGATCAGAAATTTTTTACAATAGAATATATAACACAAATATATACCAAATATATCAAATATACATCTCATCTCAATGATGAGGCATCCCGAAAGAAAAATATAAAAGTGTGGTATGTAATCTGAGATATGTACCTTATTATAATTAATATGAGCGAGTTCACTCGTATTAAGCAAGCAAAAGAAAAATATAATCCGCATATACATCCCAACGGACTTCGTATGTACCTATCTCAACTCAAATTTGAAATATTAGTTACTTATAAAGACATAGAACAAGTATGATTAAATGAAACCACATAGCATGAATTCTGAATCCAAATCATATACATTAGCACCAATACACGACAATACAATCGTATGCAGCCAAAACAATAAAATCGATGATTTACAACCAAAGAAACCATTCTCAATTATAAATATTCATCCAATTAGTTCAAACTATCTCAATTTTCATTTCAATATCGATATTTAATTTATACACTTCATTTCTTATTAACATCCAATTTTTTTATTTAATTGGTTCACTTCAAATTTATTCTCATCTATTTCATTCACATTCAATTTATTCAATTAAATTTTGTTAAATTTCAATTGTTTCACTTGTTTGTTTAACACAATTCATATAAATTTATTTTTGAGCCATTTTATAAAATTACTTCATTTAACCGCATTTAATTAAATTTTATTTTATTACCACTCGGTATATTCTTTTCAATACTAATATCATTTATAACCCATTTCATAAATATTTAAGTCTATTACAACCATTTTATACAACAAAACTCATGTTTAATTTTTCTATCCATAACTTAAGTTCATGTTAAGTCACTGATTCACTTAATTAGTTCATTCATAAATTTAGATTCATATTAATAATTTTTTACTTCAGTAAATTTTATTTAATAAAATGATTCACTTCATTAGTTTAACCATTGATTTAAATTCATCTGAATAATTTTACTCAAGTAAATTTTATTTTATAAGTCCAATTCATATAAAAAAAATTGTATCACCATTAATTTCAATCAATTTCTCTTGAGTTAATTTTCATCTTAAAATTCATTTTCATTAACTTATTTCATATTCAATTAGTTAGTATTCAATTTATTTAAAACTCACTCAAATTGTATTCAATTTATTGACATCCAATTTAAATTAAATTCAATTACTCAAATTAATTTTACTTACACTCATTTATTTTTATTTAATTTCTTTCACACCTAAATTGCATTTTATTTAATAATTCAAGTTCATATTCATACTATTAATTCATTTTATAGCTTAAGTGGAATTAATTCACTTTGCTAATTCATCTAGCTCCATTTAAATCTAATTCAATTCATTTAATCTTTATTAAGTGAAATTTTATTTCATTTAACCCATTACTCATATCATTTAACTTTATTGAAGTTAAATTTTTTTCTTATCATTCACATTCATCAAATTTAAAATTTGTTTTTAGCTTAATATTTCTCAATATCTAATTCATTTCAAATACAATTTATTTTTATGTAAGCTTTTTTGATTTAGACTTCATTTTATTTACTTCATTTCACTAACCCGGTTTATTTGACATTTCTTAGGTTAATTATGTTATTTAATTTTTCAAATTCAAATTTTCTTTTGTTTGCTTAACCAAAATATTCAATAGTTTTAAATTTAATTTTACTTTCCTGCTCAAATCTATAAGTTATAAACTTATTTTTATCTATTCGAATTTCAAGTATAAGTTCAAAACCATTTTCCTTTATTTATCAAATCATACTTAGAATATTCTTCACAATCAAAACTTTTTTTAACAGGGAATAAATTTCTTTTGGCAGTAATTCTCACTCAGAAACTCGAAAATGAATATTGGTGATGCTGCAGTCATCTCCGGAATTATTTCCCAACGACCAAAGCGAGTTCAGTGCCCTTTTTTACAGAATCCTTTCAAATATGTCTCTAGTCACTTTCAAATAATATTATTATTAATTTTGAAGGCTTTGTAAACAATTTTGAAAACAAAGGGATTTAAATTGTAAAATTCTAAATTTTAAATTCCTTCTATATATAAGATATATTATAAATATACTTATACAAATTTCTTTACCTTATTACTAGATCATTTCATTAACTTACAACTTAGTTATTTTAAACAATTCTTACTGTAATTGATTTTCATTCAATTTAATTATTGAACACTTCGTGAAATGAAGTTCGTAAAGTATTCGTTTTTAAATTTAATTCAACCAATAATCGATGATAATTAAATATTATCATCTCCTAACAACTATCATCCATTAAAATTTATCAGTATATATATATATATATATATATATAATTTAGGTAAAATTATTTCGTTTACCCCATTATAAACAATATTATGTTGACTTGCCTCGTTTAAGTGTTTAGAAATCCTTATCGATAACATGGCGTCTCATGCATCGAACATAATTTATAAATATCTCAATGGATAAGTAAACACAATATAAAACATTTAATAACACTAAAAAGTACGCTCTCCTATATATATACGCAAAAAACAAACTCATTCTAGGGTATTAGTACCCTATGTCTAATGAGTCGAACCCCACAAAGCTAAAGTTATCGCTAAACCAAAGCTCTAATACCAATCATGATGACCCACATTTCGGAAGGTTTAAATTGACAATAATCCACACATGTCCAACTCAAATAATCTGGAATATAGATAATCAATGGGTTAATTAAGAAAAATAAGAAAAGAAGAAGAAAACAAATATAGAATCTCGCAGCGGAATGACAAAAATATGATAATCAAATAAATAGTTCATGAAGTTGTTTATACTATACATATAATTATAATTTATTCAACATTTACCAGAGTTATATATAAAACATGGATAAATAAAAAAATACAGCAGACAACATGATGTTGGAATAATAATAATAGTAATAGAATATCAAATCTTCATCTTCGTCCTCTAGAATAATTGATCTTCAATGCGCTGAAAAACTCAGGATTGACCCGAGCGTAATGAAAAGACAAAACACTCGAGTAAGGACTAAAGTATCCTTATGTGAGTCAAATCCATATCACATAACATGAGTATAACAGCGTTAGAGATGTTTACGGGATTTCACATCTCCTATCCAGTATATAACGTACGTGCAATAACTCAAGAGATGTTGTGGGATTTTCCATCTCTTAAGGATCCGTCAAATTATTTATATATAGTAGAATATGCTACATATATAATATCTAATCAGTCAAATAAATATTTTTCTTAGCATTAAGGCTTTACATTATAACCCCTTAATGTGTTTTTAAGTATTGTCGTACAGTTTACATATAACGCCTCAGTAGCACGTCGGGGGATAGGGATGCGCCGTGATACGACAACACTAAACCATGTAGGAAATGCGGATTACGGATCTTAAGGCAGAATTAACGTTAGGGGGTTGAATAGTGTTTTATTAATTTTGTGAATCTTTTTGAAGTCTTTTCAAATTAAACCCAAACAGATGCAATTCACAGACATAGAGAAAATCATAGAACCAGACACATATGCAAATAGTAAATAAAAGCAGTAAAGGAAAAAACATACCGGAATTTTATACTAGTTCGGAATTACCCTACACCATTCCCACATAATTTCTTGTGCGGATTTCTTTTAAAATATAATGTCGATATTACAACCTCAATTTCAAGACCATGAGATACACCCTTCTATCTCCGAGTCCAAGGAAAACTCTCTTGATTTAACCAAGCTACAAGATCACCTTGTTGATTTACGGGATAAAATCACACCCAATTGATTTACGGGTCACAATCACACCGCTTTCAATCACACGTTGATAGAGAGAGATTCGATATACTTCGATCTTTTGATCTTTGGTTACAAAAGATCCTATAAATCTGAATAGCACTGAGATCTTTGAGAGAGAGTTGCAGAGAATCAAACTAGAGATGATCGAGTTTGATTCACTTAGGATTTTGGTAGAGTATTGTTAAAGTACATGAAATATAAGAAAATATTTGAGTGGAGAAGGAGTGAAGAAATGAAGAAAAACTAACTTAAAATTTGTTGAAAACAACTTGTAGATATAGGAGAACAGCGGTTATGTCCCTTCGTGAAAGGTTATAACGAATAGACACTTCTTTTGAAAATTTGAAATTTAAAATCTACGGCTACTATGTCGACATGAGGGTATAGAGATGTCAAGCCTCATCAACCGGGAATGGCTAAAACAGGGGAGGTGCACACAAGGTTAAGTGGCTAGCAACCAATTAGGGTAAGGCACCCGTGCCTAAATATCCCTTTTATTTCGGCTGTGTGAGCAGTTGCTAATCCCAACCATGGGATGAACTTATTCGGACTATCCAGTAAGGGGTAGCTCCGGTCTTGTGATGCAGGGGATCAGGGTGGATCTTCGGTATGGTGATCTAGACCACGTACGGTGATGGACGGTACCCCAGTAACCCTGCCATTGATGGAAATCTGTTCTCCCTACGGGCCTTTACGGTTTTGTTTGTATACCTATTAGCTGGAATTTAATAATGTAACAATTTCGTCTATTTAAATAAGTATTTATATATAGACACTACTATAATATCAGATGATTTTAAAAGAAATGCTTGGTTATCGCAAGGTAAAAACCCGGCATGTTTATTTGTGGCGTGGTCTTACGAGATACCTTTGATTTCAAAAGATTTTGAAAACTTTAATAATCCAATTGAGTGTGTTTCCTCACGCCGGTTTTTCAGACTGACTCGGGTGTTATTTAACTATAATGCTAGGGGCAGACCGAGTATTATAGAATACAGATTCTAGATGGACTGCTGTAGAGCTCAGGAGACGAGCTGGATGACGAGACATATCACCCGTGCTTGATATATATTCCGTTGTGCTGTATAAGTTATGAATTCAGTTTTGTGAGGATAAGTTAATATAACTATCCAGTATTTTGGTATTGATTGTGTTGTACTCTGATGATGTAATGTGTAACTAGATATAATTCGTTTTATTTTAAAAGATTTGTCATTTATCTATTGTATATTATTCCGCTGCGATTGTGAGATTCTAATATTGTTTCTATTTCTTCTTCTACCTCCTTCTTCTTTAACCATAATGGGTCGATTTTTCGGAATTCGATTTTTCGGCATTTGATACAGTGGACGTATTGAGGCCGAATGCGAAAGTGGAAGGGACATCAGTGAGGCCGAATGGCATAACCAAAAACTCATAATGTCCATCATGAGTTCTAAATACTATTTTGGTGTGTCAAGGGGATGGACCCAAATTTGAAAATGACTGCTACTCAAATCAAGTTTCAAAAAATATATGGACCCATATAACTCGTCTAATAATTCATCTACAGTTGGAATAGGAAATCGTTCCTTAATTATGGACGTTGAAAGCACATTAGTAGGCGCAAAAGCGCTATGTGGCATTTTTTTGACGAGGAGGACGGGGGAAGAAAAAGGACGCGTGGATGGTTTTATTATTTGGTTTCAGTGCATTTCCTTAACTTGTGATCTATTTCATTTTTTTAATATGAGTGAGGGTATGGCTTAACATTAACGGGTGGGAATTGGTTAGAATGTTAACGTGATTATCAAGGTTGCGATGAGGAGGAAGGTTAGTTGGTTTTTTGAAGATGATAAGGTATTGGGTCAGAATGTGGAGAATATCTGAATGTAGTTGTTTAGGTTCTAACAAGGTGATAATGGTTGGATGTTGAATGCGCTCAGAAGTTAAATGGAAATAGAAGGAAATTGAAGTGGTGGACTGCATACTCATCAGCCGCTGAAAGGAAACTTCAGTTGGGTTTGCGATTTCTTGGCCTAATAGAATATGGGTCTTTGATTATACATAAAAGACATAACTAATCTTTATGATCAAAAGTTAGTGGGCCTAGGTCTTGCATCCATTGTAAGCCAAAAAACAGCTCCGGCTCCGAAAATCGACGAGAGATAGCAATCCATGTTGAAATCATTCCTTTAAACTCTTACCAGAACACGACGGTACACTTCTTGACATTGCAATTTTTGCCATTTCCAAACATGATGAGAAAATCTTGTTGTTTCTCCGGTCGAAGCCCTAACAAACGCGATGTCTTTGGATGAAGATAATTATGGATACTCCCTAAATCGACGAGAATGGAGATGGGCTTGGTGTTTATGTATGCTGAAAGCCGAAGAAACAAGGATAGGATGAGACGATGAGTGCATGATAGGAGATGCCTGGATCGATGATCGGTTCCCAATCTGGTGCATCTGGGGGATCTAGATCATTGTCGTCGTCATCGGGTAAAAGTAAGAGTATCTTTTTGGTGTTGCATTTGTGGCCAAGATGTAATTTTTTGTCGCGGTGATAGCATAAACCTTTAGCTTGGTGGTTTTAGAGTTTGGTTTGGATTAAAAGTTTGATAGGGTTGTTCAGTTTTGTTGTTGGAGGTGGAGCTGAGATTAGTGGTAGCGAGAGCAAAGGAGGTTGTTGGGACCAAAGGAAAGGCAGACAACTTTGGAATTGTCGGTTTCAGTGATTTTATTTTCGATTAGATTAGCAGGATTGATTGCATTGGATATGGAAGTGGGTTTCAATGGTGAAGTTCGATGCAGATGGTAAGCCTCTCCAGACCATACTAGTGCACGATGAGCCCACGCATAGGGTTTGGTTAAGATATGCCAAATTCCACAAAGTATACACCGATGAGCCGTTTGAAGCGAGAAACAAGGAAAGAAGGTAAAGAGTACATGTATTGAGCTAGTAAAGAAATAATAAGCCTTAAAGAGGCTAGAGCAAGGCCTAATTGAAACTGAATCCTCCCCATCAGTTAGTATTTTTCACGAAAAGAAGGTCTTTCTAATACGGAGGCCAGGGTTTGCTAATAGTCCTAGTTGATGCAATAAGAGAAAAGAACTTAATGCAAACAACATTCTTTCAAGGATTGAAGTTTCCGTACACTGAGAAATCTTTCCAAGTTCGACCTATCCATTCTATTCTTCTTCGAGCTCGTACCATGCTTCGCACCTCTATCTCCATATAACCAATCGACAAGAGGAGAAAGAACTCCGAGGGCGTGGATTGACTTGGGCTAATCAACCTTGGAAGTAATGCATGAACGTAACCCTTTAGACCGAATCTAAATCTAAGAAGACGAAAACAACACAACTTTATGCAAAGCAGAGTTTGGTTTTTCAGGTGTATCATCTCCATATCTTTTTGAATTTTTTGACAAATATAATCTGTTTTACTATTCCAAGTGGTTATTTTATTCTGGGTAATGAAGAACTTATCGTTCTGAATTCTTAGATTCAGGAATTACTGGCAAGAGAGATTCTATTTCATGGTCTCAAAGGCAACCACGGAAGATAAACAGAAGAACTATACACCAAAGGCTTCAGAGTCTTTTTGTAAACCAGTTGTGGGTTTTGAGGTCGGATATGAAACAAGTTAGTAGAGCATCATGGGAAGGTTTGTGATGCGATTGCTAAGTGATTCAAATTGGGATTGGTAACTATCGATGGTTGTTATTTGGTGGAGTTTAAATAAGGTGCTTATGGATTTAGGAAGGTCCAAAACGCTGTTCGATAGCTTTTGTGAGGTTAATCCAAGAAGGGAATGGAATCTTGCAGAACATTCATAGGCACCATGTTAATGCTTGGCTAGACATGTAGAAACCAGCTAAATGGATGCGTTGGTCATCAGGTGTTGAGTAGTATGAGAAAAAACGTTCCGCTTGGAAAATCCAATCTAGTGGTTTTGATTCGTCGAAATGGGTGAGTTTGCATTTAGGGGTTCGGGTATGTGGATAATAAGAGTTTTGGAATGGTGGGTGAAGTGGTGTTTGAAGTGGAGGAAGAGGAGGCGTTGGTCTTTGGATGTGTTCGGAATTTGGTGAAGGAGATGGAAATTTTAATGTAAGTTCGGCTATAGCTTGAGTAAGGTTTTGTATAGAAAGTTGTCGTGTAGGGAGTGAATTTTTTATATGGCAAGATAAATGTCTTATTAGGATAGTGTGGTGGTGATGGAGTCGATCATAGTTTGTTGATGGCTATGTTGCGAAGCTAGGTCGTCAAGGCGGGTCAAGGCGGGTCATGGTGTTGCTTTGGGAGGAGTGGAGTAGATAAGTGAAAGCACCAATTTGATAAGATCTACGCTACAACTATGGTTTTACCCAGAAGAAATTGTAAGAGAGGTTGGAGGAAGTGAAGAAAAGAACAGAGTTTAGCAGGCGAAGCGCAAATAAAATTTCCCAGCATGCAATTATATTCACCATTCTCGTATAGAATGCTGCTACAACCATTCGTTACATGACAAGTGGCATCTACAAGTTTCATAATTTCTTATAGCCACTACCATAAAACGGAAAGATGCTAATAAAAGAAATTTGTCATGAAAAGATGCTCTTATTTTCAAGTGCAAGTTGCAGTCTATATTAGCATTTTCATTCTATGCTCATGGTCTTAATGCATTAGTTCTTATACCTGGTAGGTATATTTATAGTGCATCTTGGCTTAGTAGCATTCTCATGGTGGCCTGTATCAAACTCCCATATATTCATTTGATGCTAGTGTGTACTTAATGTTAGGACTGCCATATCTTTCAACATTTTTCTAATCATTGAATTATACTTTCAAAATTCTGTAGGGTAAGCTGGTTCATTTAGACGATGGAGATATACTCAAGAGGGCATCACTTCTTTGCTCATTGACCCATCATACTAGCAGCCTTAAGTAAAAAAACAATATTATGATATGGTTGGGTATAACATTATTTCCATTGAAATTTTATTATTGTATGATCAATATAGTATCATCAATATAGTATCATAATATTGCTGGACATCCAGGCCTGGTTGTCTACTGAATAATGATATTGGTAATTATGCCTTGTTGGGTTGCTAATAGCTATTAATCAAAAAATGGTCAATCAAAAGCGGTTTATAGTGAGTACCCAAATTCATTCATCACTGACCTTATTCCGACTGTACATTTTAACCTAAGATATGTATTAATCTCTATATTTCGATTGACGCATATTATATATCATGCTCAACAGCTGACTAATGCACTTTTTCCAAATAATTTGAGTTGTGTTTTTTGGTGGAGATACTTGTACGCAGCTTCTTCACTATATTGCTTTATTGGTTGACACTATAGTAAGCAATATTCATTCTTTGTATAAATTCCCATTCTGAGAATCTTTAGCGTTTTCCTTCTTGCAAAATTTTATTTTGTGATGTAGAATTGTATTTTCTATTGAAACTTAGTGATGTCTTGTGTTTCTTTTTAGTTTTTGCATCTCTTTATTTCCTATCTTTTTTAGGTAGATGCTAATTATTTGATCATTCATGTAGTTAAATTGATTTTGATTTCATACTTAAAGATTGGAAATATGATTATGTATATGTACTCAAGTCAACAAATGTTAATGTCATGATTAATCTAATTATTTCTTGTGCATAGCATGATGGTTCTTAGAGAATAAATTAGCGCTATGGAGTTTAGATAATAACGGAAGAAGAGTGTGAACTAATTAATTTATTTTAATTTTGACATTAGAAAATTGGTGGTACTGCTAAAAATTGGAGATGCCATCGCGACACGTTTATTGTATTAGAAACCGGCATCGCAATGGCGTCGTTAAAACTTAGCTACGTCATCACGACGCATTTAGTGAATCAGAAAACTGGCGTCACAAACTTTTTTTTGATGCCTTAGCGAAATCAGACTATGTATGACGCCAAAAGCCCATTATAAAACTGCAGAATTGTGGTGGTGATAATGATGCTAGTTAGATTTAACATTTTTTTTTAAAACTTAAAAATGAATGATGGTGCTGGCATATTTGAGCTATAAAAAAAGAATATAACACTATTAGTTTAATTAGGATTTTTTGAACTATCGAGAATGATCATAACATTGTATACGGGTACAATGCAAATTTATTTTTAGCATTTTTATAATGTAAAAATGGGTGTAGGTGTTAGTTTGATTTAGCCTTTTTAAAACTAAAAATGAACATAGCATCATTTTGACTTAATGCTGGTTTAATTGAGCATTTTTTTAAACTGTTGAAAATGAATATAATTGATTTAATGCTAATTTAATTTAGCATTTTTGGTTTATTATTGATTTTTTTTTTTTTTGAAGTTCAAATTGAGATGATGCATCAAGTTCTAGCGATGTGGTGTGTGGTGGTGGTGTGGTGGTGTGACGGCAACACATAACAGTCTTTGAGATTTGGGGTTTGATGTTGGGAATCTGCACATACTTAAAAAAAATGATAGGATCGATAATGTTTTAAGGAAAGAGGTGGATGAGATGCGGAGGTCGAGGTTTTGCAGCCCTAAGATGGTGTACTGGAGGGAGGCTGCTGCAATGAGGTATAGTGAAGAGGGGGTCGCGGCGATGAGTTGGAAGGGAATTTAAATTTAGGGATGAAGTTTGTCCTTCTTTCCAAATTTTGAAACTAGTGATCCGGATTTAAAATTTTTTGTTATGTTTGTCTTTTTTGCTAATTCCCACTATTTTAAAGGAAAATTATTTTATGTTCAAAGCTTAATTTATATATTTATAGAAATATTATGGTTTTTTCTAAAACTGTGATCTTTTAACATAAAAAATATCTTAATATATATGCTAAAATAAAGAATTTGTGTGTGTACACACATATTAAATGATAATTATGCAATACCATATATTAATTATACACATTATAATCATATATCCTAATCATCACCTATACATCTCAATTTAATTTAAAAAATAGAATCACTTTTACGGAAAAAAGATTTAGTTTAACTAGATTATTCATGATAACACAAAATTAATCATTATTTTACGGAATAATATACTGAGATGGCTCATTTGGCTAAGACATTTTCCACATAACATATCGCTAATTTGATTCCCAGTGCCATCAAATGCTTTACTATTATATTACAAAAGCTTCTTATCTTTAGAAAAAATTGCATCTCGTGATATAAGAGAATAAGAGACAATAAAAGCTTGTGTTGCAGCCGTTTGTGTGATCAAATAGAAGTGGGTAATTATAGGTGATTAAATAGAAGTGGGTAATTATAGATAGTTGGGCTGCAATATAGCCCAGTAGAAAATTATCCATCAAAAAATTGCATTGTATTAAAAATATTGATCCAATATGTACTATAAGAACAACTTTTGTATCATTCTCTCAACATTACAGTTGTAGTAATAAAAATCATTTTTCATAAAAATTCTAATTTGGTATCAGGGCAAGAATTTGCTTAATAGCAAAAATGCCTTGCTATTAATCCCAATCAGATCCACTGTCATCACATGCAGATTAGGCTGTGTTTTTGAATCACTTGAGAATTAAAGAATTCTCATCATCTGCTTACTGCTTTAAGCGGACGTACCTGAATTAAGGTCAAGAAGTGCAACTGCTCTATTTGTTCCGCCATTAATTTTCTTGCTCTGCCTTAGTAAGAGAGTCTTTGTCAGAAAATCCTCATCATTTAGAGAATTTCTTGCTATATAGCAGTCTTTTTCCACAATCTAAAATCCACTAGTCATTTATTTTTCTTGAAATCATTATTTCTGCATAATGGCGGAAGGAAACCAAGATAACTCAGATAACACATCAGAAAATTCAACTCCAAGCAATCCACCGCAGTCCAGAATATCACTCAAGATTTAATCAAGTCTATCATCAAATCTTAAATTCAGTTAATCAACATACAATTAGATGATTCAAACTATCTTCTTTGGAAATTTCAGATCGAAACTGCAATCTGGGGATATGGACTTGAAGACCATGTTCTTGGAACTCTTTTCACACCAGCTAAATATATCACAAATCAAGAAGGAAGGCTTGTGACACCACAAGAAAATATACTTTTAGTTGCACTTACTAGTAGCGTTTCGAAGGAAAGTGCAATTATTATTGTTTTATGCCCTATTTTCACTACAGCCAAAAGTTGCTGCTCACCCGTCTACAGATTTTTCTTCACTTTCACCAAAAGTTTTCGCCAACTTTTTACCTGTTACGTTTTTCATTTTAGTTTTTGTGTTTCATTTTTCTTCACTTCCAGAAATTTACATGTCCCAATTCCTCATCGTCATCATCCACTTCATTTTCCCTCCACCGCCACCATCGCACTTCTCCTCTGTAATTCGCTACTCCTCTGCATAGTCATTGAATCCTCTCTGACATGCTACTCCTCTTCATAGTCGATCTAATATGTGCTAATCCTCTCTATCGATCGACGATTTCATCATACTACTTATCCTCAGTATGGATTTTTTCCAAATTCTCTTCATTTGATATTGTTCGATACTAAGTTTATATATGGACTTACACTGACCCTAATTCGCTACTCATCTTCATCATTTTTCCAAACCCTATTTTGTGAATAAACCCTAATTTGGAATAAGTCATGATGCGAATACTATTTCCTACAATATTTGTTTTGTTCATGGCATGACAAGCTAAAGCTGGTATAAGGGAAGTGCATTTTGTTCCATTCAATCCCATGGATAAATTAACTACCTTGACATATATTGAGTCTAATGGAAGTTGGCATCATACAAGTAAGGGTGGTTCTGAGCAGATATTCCAAATTTCACAGCTTTATTCTAAAAATAAAAAATGGAACCACTTTTATCAATTTTCATTCTTATAATGGTTATCATTTTGGAACAGGTCCTGACTCTGTGAAACTACAGAGAAGGTGTTCGAAACAAGTTTCAAGTAATGTATATTGTGTTTCATCATTTTAATAGTTTTGTCTTATACTTGTTATCGAAAAAAGATGTTAGAAGCAGTTACAAATAGTTTTATCAATTTAAGCTATGTATATGCACTAGCAGCAAGTGCTTACCCTTTACAATTATTTAGTTTTCAACAAGAAATTTTGATTTTCTGGTTCAGGTAATAAATAAAAACAACCATAATAAATTATTTTATAAACTAAATAACATATCTTCATCACAGATTGAACAGACAGATCTTATATGATAATAGATTAATTGTAGTGGGATGACATTGTCTGGACCCTTGATATGATTTCTATGGGAAGTAAGTAGTTCTTTGTTTTATAGCTTGCGTTGTATTCTTATATGTGTGTTTGCCTTTTTCAAGCAACTTTTGTGTGTGCTCTTTTTCTTTTAATAGTTGTATAATAATTAATAAATTGAATTTTGTTTATCATTATATGACAATAATTGAATTTTGTTTATCGTTCAGCCCTTCGATTCATTACATAATGATCATGAACCAAATGCTTTCTTCCATGTAATTGATTAAGCTAAGAAATTTTCATTCTTTTTAATACTGATTTTGAATTTTCGACGCTTAACTATGATTTTAGTTCTTCAGGAAGAGGACAATGAGCTGTTTCGACAAAAAAGTTCAGACTTCCTACACTCAGGTATATTGTTTGTATTAGCTTACTTGGTGCTACAAAAACTTAACAATATTTGATAGAATGTAGACCAAATTCTAGGATCAGATTATTTTTACAACCGCACACAAGGTGTTTGATAGAATATAGATCTATTTTGGGGCTACGGTATTTTGCAAGTTTACCTTTGATTATACTCGTGTTATTTTCTTCTTCATTTAATATTTTTTTACACTATAAATCGTGGTTATATTGGTCATAGCACACTTATTCTTTTTTGAAGTCGGTGGAACGATTATTTTATTTTATTCAAGAATGTAAGTTGTTGGTTTTTGACGTCGAACTATCTGAAAATATATAAAATGTCCTATATAGTATACACATAAACTTAACAATATGTACTATATATACTAAACTAAGAATGAGTTCTCTCCATTACATAAATTGCAGCTTTGTTTGATGAAGCCGATTTTGGTTATAACTACATTTCTCTGCTTAGACGTAGAATTTATTCTCCAAAATTTTCATTTATGATAACTATCGAATTCGTTCTACAGTTGTGCTATTTTCCTAGTCCCTAGCAATCCTCAATTATATAATTGAAAAATTGCCATCTATTCAATGGTTTTCTTTGCATGTAGCAACTGACACATATACTTAATTATAATAACTTTATCCGGTCTATCTATTTTATGTTATGTACTATGTACAATTGATATTACTGTCATATTTCGTTCCACTATGAGATTATTCATTTGTTTTGAAATATTTCACTCGATGATCCACTGCATTAATGTTACTGTTGTAATAGTGGACAATTGTACTCTTTCTTTCTAAACAAACAACCTAGGGCAATAATCCTAAGAGATGCATGCCTACCTTTAATGCACATCCTATTAAATTAATTATGTATGTTATGCTGTCAATGCGGTTGAAACCTTCAACTTCCTCTTGACAATTGGATACTTTAATCGTATGTATATTAGAAGGAAAATCTTGGTGATTAGTGAGAAAGATTTTTAATCATAAGCTAAAAACATCAGTTACTAAGTTTTATATTACTTCACAATGCATGGGACCCTCTTTTTTCCTTTGACACCTAGATATTTTCCACATTTGCTTCCATGGTCCATTGGCTAATGTGGGATTAAGTTCACTCTTATACTTGTGTTGAATTGCTTGCATATAGCAATGTGGGCTTATAAAGCTTGTTTGTTATCAAACATATGGTACTTTCTTTTCTTTTCTTTCACTACTTCAGAGCAAGAAAAGAAAAGAAAAGAAAGTACCATATGTTTGACAACAAACAAGCTTTATAAGCTCACATTGCTATATGCAAGCAATTCAACACAAGTATAAGAGTGAACTTAATCCCACATTGGCCAATGGACTATGGAAGCAAATGTGGAAAATATCTAGGTGTCAAAGGATGTAGACAACTTTTAAAAAACATAAATCCAAATCTGACAAAACCAACGGTAAAATTAATGGTGTCTCTCCTCTGGTTCCCCTTTTCTTAGCGACTAATTTCTCTTGGATCTTATTCGATTTTTTTCTCTTGTTCTGTGCTCTCTGTCGTCTCTGCCGATTTTTGGGCTCCGCCTGTTTTGTGAGTAGTAGGCTCGATTCTGATGCCGCAATCGATTGATGGCGAATTCGTTCTTTCGGGTTCGTTCTTGCGTGCTTGTCCTCCTTTCTCCGATATTGCCTCTGCCCTCTTGGCAGTTGTGGCTGGCCCCATCTCGGTTACATTCTCTGGTGAGCGCACGGTGGAAATTAGGGTTTTCTCATTTTCTCTTTTTGGGGATCTTTGTCGTTCGAGATTCTTGTGGGTTTTGGATTGTTTTATGGAGATTTTGCCAGTCTTCGACGTTGGTTTGAAGACTCGGCCTCCTCCCTCTAGGCGTTGTTTCCTGCCTTTGTCGGCGCCGGCTTATCGGAGCAATCTCGAGGAGGTTCCGAGGCGGGGTTTCATCGCCCAATTTGAACCTGCCTTGTGTTTCTCGGCGTCATGTGCTTTGCAGCCTTGTGGGGAGGATAAGGTCTTGGTGGGCTCGGTGGTTTTTGATTTTGGTTCTTTTGAGCATGTTGCGGCTGATGGGGATTTCATCGCCCCATTTAGTCTTGAAATTGAGGACTTCTCATCTTCGTCTCAGCGGTTTATTGATTATTGTGGGATGGATGCTTCGACTGAGATGACTGTTGCTGGTGTTTCTAGTATGGGGGAATGCCCTGTGTTTTCTCGGTTTAGCTCTTGTTCTGGCTATTTGGGTCAGCAGCTACTTGATTGTTTTGGTGTTTCCAATATTGGGAATTACTTTGCCCCGTGTGTGCTGGCTGCTTCGTTTGATGAGCAGATGTTGGTTGGCTCGGTTGCTTTTTGTCAAGCACGGGCACTGCAGGTGAGTTTTGTTTGGAGCAGGCAGGTGAGCTTCTCGCCTTCTTTTTCTTTTTTGATCCTTGTTGTTGGTAATGCAGTGTCTATTTGGTTATTAGTTGATGGTGCTTCTTGCTTGATTATGAGCCATGACACATCTTGGTGTGTGCTCCCTGACACTGTTGCCCAGCCCTTGTCTGGTGACGTGTCAGGTCCTATCGGTACTGAGGCTCCGTTTGGAGCGGACAGTGCGGGAGCTTCTTTTGGGTTTTGGTTTTGAACCATGGCGAGGCCTTCTCAGTGTCGCTCATGGCTTCCTTGAGTCTGCATTTGTTGGCTGATCCTCTTTGGTCCATACAGAAATTTCATCTAGCCTGGATCGATTGGCTCGGGCGACATTCTTGGTCTGGTCGCATAGTGGTCTCAGTCTCGGATCGCTATGCGGACAGCCGGGAACTTTGCCAGCTTTCTTCGATCCGCTATGATGATCTCTCTGTCAGGACCAACATGCGAACCATACCTGTCGCGCGGGGCTGTTTGATTAGTGACAGTCCGACATGGGTTAGGTTCCTACAACACCGTGGGTTGCGCATTATCAGCTCCCCTACATTCTTCCGTTTCTCTCCGTCTGCCTCAGACTCTTCTGGTTCTTCGTCTGGTTATTGCTCTTCTCTTTGTTCCCTTCCTTCTTCTTCTTGCTTCTTTTCGATTTCCATTCCGCTGCTTAGCGAAGAGGAGATTGCGATCATTAATGATCGTTAGCTCGCCTGACCAAGAACTCGGCTCCTTCCAGACCTTCATCTTCCAGGCTGATGAGTTCGATTGCTTCGTCCGGTCCTTCTGACGAGCCGATCCCTCGGGTTTCGGACCCGATTCCTCGTAGGCGCTCCCGTCGCAGATCGAGAGGTCAGCACATCATTCCACGCACTATCCGTACTCGCTCTATAGCGGCGACTGAGTAGACTGATCGGTCTGCTTTTCACTCCTTGTATCTTATCTGAGTTCAGCTTGCGTTGCTTTTCTCTGCTCTTCCTGCTCCTCTTTTTCTAGGCTCTAATGTCGAACTTCCTTTTCTGGAATATTCGTGGTATTGGCAATGAGGCTTCATGCGCCCGGTTGAAGCTTATTGTTCGGAAACACTCTGTTTGCTTGGTAGCTCTTTTAGAACCTTTTGTGGGTCCTGGAGAGATTACCAAGATTGTCCTGTCGCTTGGGTTTGGCGGTGCCATGTCCAATGTTTCGGGTAAGATTTGGATTCTTTGGTCCAAAGATTGTGTGGTTCGCCCTGTTTTTGACTCGGTCCAGCTTATCTCTTCGGTGTGTTCTTCCTCCTTCTTCCCTCAACATTTTCTCTTCTCGGCGGTATACGCCAAGTGCGATTGGATGGAGAGATTATCCCTGTGGAAGGATATTCTCTACCTAGCTGAGATGGGACTTTCTTGCTCTATTGTGGGTGGAGATTTCAATGTTGTCGCTAGTCAGGCCGAAAAATTAGGAGGGATGGCCATCAACCGATCCTCTATTTCTGACTTCAACTCGTTCATTGTCAGCTCTGGGTTATCTGAAATCCCATTCGTGGGCTCTGCTTATACTTGGTCTAACAACCAGGAGGGTCCGAACCGGATTTTATCCCGGTTGGACAGAATTTTTGGATCTTCAGATTGGCTGAATCTCCCTTTTTCCTTCTCAACCTCTCGTCTTCATTGTTCCTGTTCTGACCATGCCCCGCTGGTGTTACGCTGCTCTCCGCGTTCTCTAACGGGTCCTTCTTCCTTTCGATTCCTTAGTATGTGGCGGTCCCACCACTCGTTTCTTCAGGTTGTGGAGGAATCGTGGTCCGCTCCAATTTCGGCTTCTCCTTTGGGGTCTTTCTCCCAAAAGCTGAAACGTCTTAAGACTCGCCTTAAACATTGGAATTTCAATGTTTTCAAGAACATTTTCGATCGTGTTCGGGTGGCCGAGGAGTCACTCATCCTCGTTGAATCTTTGTTCGACGAGAACCCTTCTGCCGAAAACAAGGAGAGATGGTCCTCTTCCCAACTGGTGTTCTCTTCGGAACTCCGTATTGAAAACGCCTATCTTCGCCAGAAGGCGAGGGTCAAATGGGTGGTAGAAGGCGACACGAACTCAAAATTTTTCCACTCGACTATCCGCAAGAAAGTCAACCTTCTTTCCATTCGTGAAATTTTGAGGCCGGATCTATCTGTGGCTTCGTCGCCGTCAGAAGTCAAGGAGATCATCTTGTGTCATTTTCAATCCTTTTTGGGTACTCCTTCTGTGTCCGATCCGGACCAGGCTATCCTCTCCTTCATTCCCCGGTTGGTCACTTCGGAGGGGAATGACACCTTAGCTTCTCCGCCTTCTCCGGAAGAAATCCGGGCCTGCGTCTTTGCTCTTAGTAAGGACAGTGCCTGTGGCCCAGATGGCTTCAACGGCTCCTTCTATCGGAGTGTTTGGCCTATTATTCAACCGGACTTCTGCTTGGCTATCCAGCAATTCTTTTCCGGCAGCATTCTTCCCATTAGTTGGTCTTCCACCAACTTGGTCCTAATTCCGAAGTGTGATAACCCTCGATCATGCGCGGAATTTCGACCAATCAGCCTGTGTAACTTCTCCAACAAAGTGATTTCTAAGGTTTTGGCCATCCGTTTAGCTCCGTTCCTTGATCGCATCATCTCCTCTTCTCAGGCAGGTTTTGTTAAGGGTCGTTTAATCGTTGATAACGTCTTGTTGGCTCAGGAACAGATTTTCCAGATTGACCGGAAGGTTAGAGGCTCTAATGTTGTTTTCAAGCATGACATGGCTAAGGCCTATGATCGTATGTCTTGGTTTTTTGTCATTAGAGTTCTGCGGGCCTTTGGGTTTCCTGAAACCCTTATCGATCTGGTTTGGAGGCTTATCTCTAACTGTTGGTTCTCCGTTCTGATTAACGGATCGACCTACGGTTTCTTTCGGGTGGGTAGAGGTCTTCGACAAGGGGATCCTCTATCTCCATCTCTTTTCGTCATTGCGGCTGAAGCCTTCATTCGTGGGATCCACACCTTAACGATTTTCGGTCAGGTTCACCGTTTTGGTCTTTCGAGAGGGTGCCCACTTGTGTCTTCCTTATCCTTTGCGGACGACATTGTTATTTTCTCTAACGGCAATTGTTCGTCTGTTCGTCGGCTGCTTTGCTTCATCCATCAGTACGAGCGTTGCTCGGGTCAGCTCGTTAACTCTTCGAAGAGTTGCTTCGTTCATGCGAAAGACATGGATCCTTCCCGGGTCTCATGGGTCCATTCGTTCACGGGCTTCAGGGCGGCCTCCCTTCCTCTTCCGTACTTGGGTGTTGTTCTCTACAGAGGTAGGAAACTCAACGCCCTTTTCGACCCTCTGACGGACAAGGTCAGGGAAGGATTATTCGTTGGAATGCGTCGCTGCTTTCTCAGGCTGGTCGACTCGTGCTTATCAAGTCGGTTTTAGGCTCGTTGGGTTCCCATGTCTTCGCTGCGATGACCCCTACCGAGTCTTTCTTTCGTTCTTTCCGATCTTTGGCCTCGTCCTTCTTTTGGGGGTCGAAGATCGACAACCATCGTCATCACTGGGTTTCTTGGGATGTGGTGTGTCGCCCCAAGAACGAGGGCGGACTTAGTGTGCGCAACCTCAAGGACTTTTGTTCGGCTTTTGCCTGCAAGTTGTGGTACAGATTTGGGGCAAACGATTCCTTATGGGCAAAGTTCCTGCATGCCAAGTACCAAAGGCTAGCCTCCGCTGGCTTTTCTGGTTCTCCAAGTTTCACTAGTGAGACTTGGAAGCACATGCAACCGATCAAATCTTTCTCTGACTCTCACGGTGGCCTTTCAGGTTGGGAAGGTGGTTCGTTTTCCATTTTCAAAGCGTGGAATTCTACTCGTACTCCAGCTCCGGTTATCCCTATTTTCTCTTTCATTTGGGACTCTAGAATCCCTCCAAAAGTGTCTTTATTCATGTGGTGAACCCTTCATAAGGGGTCGCCAGTTGATGAGAACATTCAGCGGATTGGCATTCCATTCGTATCCCGATGCAGGTGCTGCGGTAACGGGGTATCCGAATCTTCTGATCATTTACTCTTCTCGGGTAACACTGCACGAGCTTGTTGGAATTTTTTCGGGAATCTGATTGGCATCCGAGGGAGATACGGCTCGCCGGTTGACTTACAGAGCACCTGGTGGAACGGTATCTCGGGTAAATCCTTGCGCTCTGTCGTCTTTCGCTTGATTCCTTGTCTAATTTGTTGGCACCTTTGGTGTGCGCGAAATAAGGCAATATTTGAGGAATCTCCCATGGATCCCGCTTCCATTATTCGTCGGGTTAGGAATGATGTTTTTTTGGCTTTTCGTGGTAGACCTTTCAAGGGAGCGGTTAGTTCTCGATCTGGCCCCCTTGTGCCCTTGCCATCTATTTCCTGTACTCGGTCTTCCGCTAGAGAGGGAATTGGATGAGGCCCGGTTGCGAGCCAGGTGGATCTGGCTTTCCCTTCCCCATCCCCCCTCCCCCTCTCTTTTTTCTCTTATTTCGTTGCTATTGGTTTCAGGTCCTGGATGTTCATGTTTGGCCGGAGCTGGTTTTCCACTCTTACTGGTTATGAGCGATGGATTGCTCGGATCGCTTTCTTTCAGATCTCTTTTCCTCTGTCGTTACTGGGGTTCGACCGGTTTTTGCTTCTCTCTATGTCTGGCGTCTTCTGATGTTCCCCCGGTTTTTCCCCCGGTTTTGTGGTTTTCGATTTTATTTTTATACTGTTAGTTCTGCTTTGTTGGTTTTCTTCTCTTGGTTACCTGTCAGGCATGTTGACGGCTTTTGGGGTTTATTAATAAAATTCTTTTCTGAAGAAAAAAAAAAGGCATAGCCCCCAAAGCCGTTTTCCATAGTAGTTTTCTTTGATGCGTGAAATGTAGGTGAGAGTGCATTCTTTTGCTCTGCCATAGCATTCACATCGTACTTCTTCAATTTTGTCAGATGGTTTCGTATTGTCTTGTCCCATCTATGAATAAGAGTACATATTTAACGTACAGTTCATTTATATGATAAATCAACCATGAGATATTTAATGTATAGTGCAAAAATTAATGCCATACTAGTTACCCTTGGTAATTATGCATTGGACTGTGTGTATCAGTATCTTGATGTTATTGAAAGCTGTATGAGTTATATTAAGTTGAAATATTTTGTTTTCAAGGTGTGAAAGTGCCATTGAAGAAGAAAAACCAGCAACAAGAAGGAAGCCTTGTTGTACTCGGAAGTAGAAAGTTCAATCTTATAACTTTTACTTTTCGCTCTCTCTCTCTCTTTAAAATGAATTATATTTGTGTTAGATTGACAATACGTCATAGTAAACTCATTTTTGAATTTTTTGTTAAAAAACATGTGTTGATTCAACTCAATTTATGTGCAATAACATGTAACACTGGAATTAAATTATGGTTATTAATTGTAAGGCTAAAAGAGAAAATAGTTTTTTTTCTTTTGAAAAAGAGCAATACCAGTTGAAACGTATTTTTGGACAAATTAATTATCTTTCGCTTTCACTTGCGGTCTTCTCTTTATGGATGATTGTGGGCATCATTAAGGTACTTCTTAACACAAATTTTGTTTTCTGAGATGAATTTAACTATAATTATTCTTTGACGATTAATTTAGTATTTCTTTAGCAAATTAATAAATTGATATAGGTTCAATTCCAGGAGGTGATATCTTTAAAAATTAATTATAAACAAGTTTATGTAACCAGATTCAAGGTGCAAGCAAAAACTATGTAACTTAAAATGGAAAATTTTCCTAAATACTATGGCAAAATCGAGTAAGAATGCATGATGAAATAAAGTAAATGACTGTTACTTTATAGTATTTGTGCACTACATGCCAAATTGGAAAAATTACAAATTTAAGTAGCTTTCACCAAGTTACTTCTCCAGTACACTATATCCGGTTGATAGCGAATAAATAGATGTTGTTTTCTTATTGTAAGTTATTATATAAAATGTTCGCATGTAACAAGAAATGACACACATTTAGGGTCTTCAAGACGAAGGTAGCAGATTAGGTGGCTTTTGTTATTCATTATACGTTTATAAGTACATAAATTTATAGTTAGTAAGTACAACCCTTGTATAAATGGTGGATTCATGCAATTTAAACTTCATTTATCTGTTTAAGAATATTTTTGCATAAAAAAAGAATACAAATAACTTTGTTGGTCTAATGAATTGGTTAAGGGTTAGTTAATAACCCCTTTGTCATTTACTGAAGTTATAGAACTCCACATTTTATCACTTCCATTAGTTACATTTTACAAATGCTTTTGAGTCTCACAAAACATTTTACAAAGTATAGCAGCATCATATATTTAGAAGAATCTTGAAATACCATCTAAGCAAAAGAAAACACATTCAACTGTAAACAAAGCCAATGATATTGCACAGCTTGATGGTTGTAACTTATCTTTCTATATGGTATCAAAATCTGCACCTCTCATGCCATTACACTTTAAAGCAATTCCTTTTTTTATACTATAGTTATAGCTGTAACATCCCGATTTTTGAGTCAAATTTAATTTGGTAATTAATATAAATATTGAATTAAATTGTGGACAAATTTAAAATTTTCAAATTAAATAATATTTGTTTATTTGTTAATATATATGTATATAAATAGTTTGTAAATAGAATTTGAATTTGAAATTCAAAATTTTAAAATCCATAATATCTCAGAAATAAATTGGATTTAAAAATCTATATTTTAAAACTAATAGAAATTTCTTTTCTAATTTTAATATATATATATATATAATGATTTGGAATTTATATTTGAGATTAATATAACAATTTTCAAGAAGCTATTTAAGGAGTTAAATTCAAATATATATGAATTTATATATTAGTGTTTAGTTAATTATTAAATTATATTCTTTAAAGTTATAAACATATATAAATAGCATAAGAGGAAATACAAATGGAAAATTACATGGAAATACATTTAAAACATTAATATATAAATAAATTTAACAAAAGAGTTTGAACATAAATTTTTAGTTTTTAACATTTATTAAACACATGCATTGACAAGTGGAAGATAATTAAAATGCATCAAAACATTTGTAAACCATGTAATAAGAAAATTTAACAAGTGTTAGTTTAGTGACACAAGTGTCAAACTCGATTTATTATCTTCATTATAAATAAATAATAATAATAATAATAATAATAATAATAATAATAATAATAATAATAATAATAATAATAAGAAAAACCAGGCTGCTCACTTTATTTCAAAGTTTAAACTTTTTAAAAGAAACAACAATCAAAACCCGAAGCAGGAGATCAAAATTCAAAGCTCAATTTCAACAAAACAACTTCAGTTGCAAATCTAAAGCAACTGATTTAAACAATCAAGAAAATTTTAACCTGAAAACAAATTATAAAGCCTTGAAAACCAAAGTAAAGTCCTGATTTTGATTCAACTCAAAATTTTCATATGTTCAACCTAGGTTTAAAGCTTCAATCAACCTAAATAAAATCAAATATTAACATCAAAACCAGACTCCAGGACCAAATCAGAGTTTCCAGATCAAAAGGAATATGAAAGTTATCTGGAATCAAACACTCAATCAAATGCAAGATCAACTCATTAATTATCAAGCATTCAACTCAGATCAAATCATCATCAAACAAAGAACCAAATTCCAGATTTCATTTTCTAGGTTTCTGCTTCATCAACCAGGTGAGCAAACTCCCATTTCTAACTTGAATCTGCTATATAACTCGATATTGGTGATTATTTCTTGAAGTACAATGGTGATAAGTATTTACATGAATGTAAATATCATGATATGTATATATACATGCGTAAGTGGTGTGCATGTCTGGAACAGAAAAGGAAATATCTCTGTTCTTGTTACATGTTTATAAAACCTGTTAGAAAATTTAAAATCATCCTATCTAAGTAATTTCAGGTTTTGATTTCTAAATGAAAAGTAATTATAATCATGAAATGCCAATTTTAAAAGTTATTTCAATTATATTTATTGAGTAAATAATTTAAAATTGGAAAATTACAGGATGAACATTTTATATCAGGAAAATCAAGTATCAATGCTTTTTTATTCACTTACATCATTTAGTTCGATTTCCAAAAACATGAATTTTAAAAGCAAATCCAAGATTTTTAATATTGTATCAATTGAGAAATTCATGGTGCAGTGAAATTTGGTTTTCTGGTGATTCCCGACGATCAAAGCATGATGGGTGTTCGGGGTTGTGGCTACGGGAGGTCTGGAGGTTACCGAGTTTGGAAAAATTGATCGGAGCATTTTTCGATCATTGGGGAGGTAGTTCGACGAGGTTATAGGGTTTTTGGGTTTTTTTTGGACATCGGGGTTTAGGTGGAAACTCCATCGACGACGTTGAATCGAACGACAACGGAGCTGTGGGGAAATGAGGAGGTGAGTGAGGCGAAGGTCTGGGCAAAGCGGAGTGGATTCTGATGGTCGAGACCATCAGAGCGAGGCGATTTTATCAAGGGGTTGGGTTCCATTGAGTGGATCAAGTAACCCGATTTCTATTCAGTTCGATGAACTGGGTGGTCAGTTGGTCTAAGTGGAGCATCGGAGTCTTGCTAGTGGCAACGAGGGTGATCGAAGTTGATCGACTCAGGCGTACACGTGCACGATGTATCGCCTGTACCCGGCTGGTCGAAATAATTTGAAGGAGACGAGTTTTTCTCGAAGATGGTCACGGAGAATTGAAGGGTTGCCTCAAAGTGATGAAGCGAGAGAAGAAACTTGGGAGCGTTTCTGGATTTGTCTCGGGTTGGCCCCGAAGCCAGTTTAAAACAGTTCTTAAAAGATTTATAAAAGCAAGTTTTGAATTTAAATTGAATTTAGTTTAAATTAGTATATGATGTGGAATATGCGAGTATAGGATTTTTGTTTGATGATAACAAACATATGTATACATTCATTTAAATGTATTTGTTAATGTACTATTCTATTTTTCATAGATTAAATAAATATTTGTTGAATAAAATAAATTACACAGAATTTGAATGGAATTTGAATTCAAACAGAAATTTTATTCAAACAAATATTTATTACAATCTTGAATAGTACAAGTTCAAGCTCTCACTATACATATACAATTTTGATTCTAATTACATTACAATTCAATTTACATTAATAACCTCACTACATATCGCTCACACTCGTATTTTGTCTTCAACTTCATTCCAGTTTGAATCCAGCATCTGAGCAATCTGCAAAAATATTCACTAACGCAGTAAAATTGAAAAAGAAATATTTTGTAATATAAAATGAAATATGATTTTTGAAAATATTATTTGCCTCAGTTATTTGGGTTGTTCGTCATCATTTACAATTGAATTCATCATACACGAACAATATGACATGCACAGTGTATCACTGCACATGCCACAAGGCCGTGCACATCGATATACACTTGATAATGCTACAGGGACAGGTGAGCACAGGTCAAACCCAAATGAAAAGCCGGGTTCAACTCACGTGAAATCACAACACGAGCACAAGGTCAAACCCGAGTTTTTAAAACTGGGTTCAACACAAGGCACAATAAACTGATGCAAAGGTCAAGCCATTGTTGTCATGACTCAACTCAAATGCAAAGTTTCGATAAATCAAGACTGCATCAGACCACAAATACAAGTTCATATGTACAGCAACCCAACAGCAATGCATGCAAGTGCCAGGTTGAACAAATATAAATATCAACTACAATGCAACTAAACCAACATGGCCAAGACTACAAGTACAAAGCATGTCAACAGCAATGGAATCAACATGAATGTCACAAGTATGAACAGTGTGGCAATGCACCAACCAGAACACTAAGTGCAGGCAGAGGAATGACACAGCAATATGTTAAAAACATATGAACCAGCAAAGGCCAAAGTCTAACAAAGGCAAATGTACCAGAAAATCATATATGCAGAGGACCAACGATATAATAATATGAGCAGATCCAAACTGAAACTCCAGCAGTAATACAACAATGACCAGAGTCAAAGTTCACAAGTGCAGACCAAATGCAGTGACACAGCAGTTTTGAACAAGAAAGACAGTAACATTTTGCAGTGATACAAATGCAACAAACAAAGTCAAGGGCCGAGCAACAGAATCAATTATGCAATAGTGAAGAACACAAGGCATAGCAACTGCATAGCGAATGCAACAGTGACATGCATATCAATACAGCAACTCAAAGACCACAAATAGGCTAGTTCAGGTAGAACAAGAAGGCCAGAGACTACAATACATGAGTCAATCAAGTGATACATGGAAGTGTTAATGACAGCAAACAACTCTGTGCACAAGTGAAGCCAGAAGAAATGGAATGCAACTACAATGATCTCAATATAGTAATGACAACAGCATGGATGCAGTAACAACCAGAATGGATGAAAAGACTCAGCAATGCTCAAAATCAATACTACAGTGGATGAACTATTCAAAAGTACGAAAAATCGAAGTTGATTAAAGATTAGAGATGGCCAAGTCAAGAAAATCAAATACGTATCTTTGAAAAAGTCACAAAGTAAAACCAGAAAGTCTTTGTCGTATTATTCAAGAATAAATCGAACGTTCGAAAATCAAAGTCGTGAGTAACAAGTCGAAGTTATATCAGGAAAGCCGTGCGCATTAGGCAATTAACAATTTAGGAAAGTATCGAATTGATACGAGCAAAATTCAAGTGTCTAGGAATTCATATAAATACAATCCCAAAATCATCATCGGCTGTGTGGAAAATCGAATCAAATCCAAATATAAACCCAAGTTCATCATCGACAAGTGAAACAACAATTGAATTCAAGTATTCAATCCAGAAAAGCAAAAAGGAAAGTTACATACCAAATTGAAGCCGAACTCCAGAAGCCCTAATTTCAAAATTGAACATCGGAGAAGTAAGAGCAACGCAAACAAGACGATTGATCATCAGAGAAGCAACGCGCAAGAGCATCACAAACCAGTCAAAGCCCCAATTTGGATTGCAAGGGAACGAATTCCTAATTCAGATTGAACGAAAAAACAAAGCCGCCATCATTTTCTTAAAGAAAATAAAAGTGGATCGGGCTAGAGAAATAAAAGAGGGCCGGCCTTGACTTATAAAAGGGGTTTTATTTTTGGAGGGCTTTAGTTTATTTTTTAATAGGGTTTAATTCTTTTTGTTTGAGCAAAAATTGTGGATTCAAGTTTGTATTTTAATTTTTGCTTCTGCTTTTATTTTTGAAGTCTGCTTTTCTTTTTCGAGTCAAAGTATTGGTAAATCACCACCTAGGTTGTAGGTAGTGTCAGATTGTCTAGTTAGAATTAGTTCAGTGAGCAGGGTGTGCGAGTTTGCAAAACTCTATAGGCGGGAGCAGAGTTTGCGAGTTTGCAAAGCTCTATAGGCGGAGCGGGAGTGGCGAGTCTAGTAGAGTGTTTGTGAGCGGGAGCAAGGGTTTGCGAGTCTGATAGAGTGTTTGTAAGCGGAAGACTGTTTAATTCTAATAGAAATCTGGGAATGCAGCAGTAGGCAGGGGTTGCCGAAGCTGGGTAAATTTTGTGTGTGATTTACTTTTCAGCATATTTATTTCTGCAGTTTGTTTCTGCGTTTAAATCGAGAAAATTTGCTATAACCCTATTCACCCCCCCTCTAGGGTTAATCTAGATCCTACAAGTGGTATCAGAGCGAGGTATTTTTCTTTAACTCTAGAGTCATGAATTCGTCAAATAATGCTTTTTCTGAGGGGCAATCTATTGTTAGGCCACCTATGTTTAACGGAAGTGATTATGCTTATTGGAAAGTTAGAATGGGTATTTATCTTAGTTCTGTTGAATATGATGTTTGGGACATTATTGAAACTGGCTATAAATCTCCCACTATAACCGTTGGTGATACTGAGATTCCTAAACCTAAGGATAGGTGGGATGCTAACGATAAAAGATTAAAAACTACAAATGCTAAAGCCATGAATGCTTTGATATGTGCTCTTGATAAGAATGAATTTAATAGAATTTCTCATTGTAAAACTGCACAGGAAATTTGGCATACCTTGGAGGTGACACATGAAGGAACTTCTCAAGTCAAGGAGTCTCGTCTAGCCCTATTCAGCAATGAATACGAGAACTTTGTGATGGACAAAGGCGAGAGCATAAAGGACAAGTTTGGATGCTTTTCAACTTTGGTGAACAACGCTAGAGCACTTGGGATGGTATTCACTGAGGTAGAGCTTGTGAGGAAAGTGCTACAAGTCTTACCGATGAACTTTGAGGCAAAAGTCACGGCAATACAAGAATCGAAAAATCTGAGTAAACTAAGCAGGGAGGAGTTGATGGCAACTTGATGACATATGAGCTTGAGCTAAAAGCAAAGGAGGAACACAACAACTCCGAATCAAAGAAGAAGAGGATTGCCTTAAAGAGCAAAGAAGAAAGCGATGAAGAAGAAGAAGATCCAATCGAAGAGCTTGCAACGACCGTCAATAATCTTAGAAAATGGTCAAGATTCAAGCCATGCAAGAAGAAAACAAAGGGTAATAGGTCAAACGATTCTGACAATTTCGATAATGAACTGACATGCTATAACTGCAACAAGCCTGGCCACTCCAAACAAGAATGCCCACTTCTCAAAAACAACAAAGGAAAGAAAAAGAAGAAGAAGGCCTTTACAGCGACTTGGGATGATGAAGATGGAGAGGAAGTCTCGAATAGTAGCTCAGAGGAGGCTAACTTGTGTCTCATGGCAAAAACAGATTCAAAAGCAAGCTCAGAGGAATCTAGTGAGGCAGGTGACTATTCCTATAGAGACCTTGGTTTTATGTGTTCTGATCTTACTAAAGTAGTTGATACTCATGAGTCTAAAATTGAAAAACTGAAATCTGATAGGAGAGAACTTGCTCGTGAAAATTTTAGGTTAGAAACTGAACTTGAAAACATTCAAAATCTAGACTGTGAAAAATGTAAAATTTTAGATTCAGAATTATCAAGAATTAAGAATAGCTTTGAGAATCTTGAAAAAGAAAACTTGAGTCTTAAGGAAACCATTGACACTAGGAAAAAGGATTTTATAAATAGATGCACCTCATTTGTCACTGAAAACACAACACTAAAAACCAAAGTCCAAAACCTTGAAAAATCTCTGAATAACTTTTCAAGAATAGAAAAATCATTCAACATGTTACTGGGAAATCAAATTTTTGCTAACAACAGAAAAGGACTAGGTTTTGGGAAAACACAAGTTGAGGATAATGCAAAAGGTAAGAGTGTCTTTGGTAGATGTGAAATAATTGAACATCGTGTTCAAAATTGTAGTCATAGGAACAAGAACATAAAATTTATACAAGTTTGGGTTCCTAAGAATTATACAAACAAATTTCATGTCTATTGGAACAAGAATGAAAGGACTAAACAAGTTTGAGTTCCAAAAGGTTTGTTTATTCACAATGTTTCAGCCACTAACAATCATGGACCTATAAATAGGTCACAAAAATCTTTCATCGTGTAGGTATGGTGGCAGGTTAAGGAAAAACAACAGTGTTCTCTGGATTTTGGCTGTTCCAGAAACACAACGGGCAACAAAGCAAAGTTCCTTAGCCTAGTACAAAGGTGACAGAATCACAATGGGCAATCGTGAAAAATTATCGTAAAGGTAAAGCAGGTGAAGGGTTATTTATCGATATATTAAATGTGATAATCTGCACCATATTCTGAATGAAATCAGCCAATATTGAGATGATGATTTTTTGATTTTGACTTGTTCACTGTTAAAAATTGAGTTTGAGTTTCTTATGCACATTTTCATGGTCTTGTTTATCAAATTAGTGATGTTTTGAAGTGAAAGTGAAATTCAGATGCAGATCATACTGGTAATTTAGTTGACAGAAAACTTACTAGTTGAACGTGATTTTGGGTGAGACATTTTGTAACTGCATCATTTTTCAAAGAAAATATCTGCATATTTTTTCATTACAAATAAGTTTCAAATAGCAGAATTTTTTTCGTATAACCCCTTCGAGAAAATCATTGTTGACCATATTCTCAGATTAGTCATTTTTATTTGATTTGAAATGACAAATTTTGACTAATCCAACTCCCTGCTAATTATCAAAAAGATAAAAAGTGATTGAAAAGGTGATAAGTGTTGATATTTGACATACATTACTCAAAACAGTATATTTTGAAAATTTCTTTAGGAATTCAAACAAGAGTTATAAAACTTTTTGTTGGGTAAAGATTCCATGACCATTCATATATCTATCATATTTCTATCGACCATTGTTTATCAAATCTAAAATATAGTTTGTCGATATGTGGTACTATAATCAGGAATCATTTGTTTTTCATTTCACATTATTAAATAAATAAATATCCAAAGTATTCACCCTCATTTAAAAGTCCTCACGGTTATGCATGGGTGAATTACTTGGATTTTTGATTATGTGCTTCCATGCTCATTTAAAAGTCCTCACGGTTATGCATGTATGGAACGCATATCAAAATTAATTGATTAAATAGACAAGTTGATTCCAATCCCATTTAAAAGTCCTCACGGTCATGCGTTGTTAGAAGATACTTGATTTCATTTTTTAAAATTAAATTGGAATACTACTAATCTCATTTAAAAGTCCTAACGGTTATGCATGATTAGTAGATATTCAAATTCCTGATATAAATGTACCACAAGAAGATTCAACTGTATGACTTTATATGAGAACATCATTTCCATCATTCTAAAAGTGGAATATGCGCCTAAAAAGGGTAGTTATGATTTTTGTTTGATTCTTATAGAAGTTTAATATTTATATTCAATGTGAGTTCAATGTTGGATTAATATCGATCACTCTATCTCTATTTTCTCTAACACTATTATTCTTTTGCTGATAACAAAAGGGGGAGAGAAAAGTTAAGATTTTGTCAAATAGAATCAAGCAAAGGTCAAATAATTTTCCATTTGCATCTAGGCTCATTTGTATATTTCTATTTCTATGCATACATGTAGGGGGAGCATCATGTAGAGAGGAAGCATTTAAATAGGGGGAGAAATTAGAGTACATAATTGATCAAATACATTTAACACAGCCAAAATCTTGAATATATGTTTGTTATCATCAAAAGGGGGAGATTTTGAAATATGCGAGTGTAGGATTTTTGTTTGATGATAATAAACATATATATACATTCATTTAAATGTATTTGTTAATGTACTATTCTATTTTTCATAGATTAAATAAATATTTTTTGAATAAAATAAATTACACAGAATTTGAATTCAAACAGAAATTTTATTCAAACAAATATTTATTACAATCTTGAATAGTACAACTTCAAGCTCTCACTATACATATACAATTTTGATTCTAATTACATTACAATTCAATTTACATTAATAACCTCACTACATATCACTCACACTCGTATTTGTCTTCAACTTCATTCCAGTTTGAATCCAGCATCTGAGCAATCTGCAAAAATATTCACTAACGCAGTAAAATTGAAAAAGAAATATTTTTGCAATATAAAATGAAATATGATTTTTGAAAATATTATTTGCCTTAGTTATTTGGGTTGTTCGTCATCATTTACATTTGAATTCATCATACACGAACAATATGACATGCATAGTGTATCACTGTACATGCCACAAGGCCGTGCACATCGATATGCACTGGATAATGCTACAGGGACAGGTGAGCACAGGTCAAACCCAAATGAAAAGCCGGGTTCAACTCACGTGAAATCACAACACGAGCACAAGGTCAAACCCGAGTTTTTAAAACTGGGTTCAACACAAGGCACAATAAACTGAATGCAAAGGTCAAGCCATTGTTGTCATGACTCAACTCAAATGCAAAGTTTCGACAAATCAAAAACTGCATCAGATCACAAATGCAAGTTCATATGTACAGCAACCCAACAGCAATGCATGCAAGTGCCAGGTTGAACAATTATAAACATCAACTACAATGCAACTAAACCAACATGGCCAAGACTACAAGTACAAGGCATGTCAACAGCAATGGAATCAACATGAATGTCACAAGTATGAACAGTGTGGCAATGCACCAACCAGAACACTAAGTGCAGGCAGAGGAATGACACAGCAATATGTTTTAACATATGAACCAGCAAAGACCAAAGTCTAACAAAGGCAAATGTACCAGAGAATCATATGTGCAGAGGACCAACGATATAAGTAATATGAGCAGACCCAAACTGAAACTCCAGCAGTAATACAACAATAACCAGAGTCAAAGTTCACAAGTGCAGACCAAATGCAGTGGCACAGCAGTTTTGAACAAGAAAGACAGTAACATTTTGCAGTGATACAAATGCAACAAACAAAGTCAAGGGCCGAGCAACAGAATCAATTATGCAATAGTGAAGAACACAAGGCATAGCAACTGCATAGAGAATGCAACAATGACATGCATATGAATACAGCAACTCAAAGACCACAAATAGGCTAGTTCAGGTAGAACAAGAAGGCCAGAGACTACAATACATGAGTCAATCAAGTGATACATGGAAGTGTTAATGACAGCAAACAACTCTGTGCACAAGTGAAGCCTGAAGAAATGGAATGCAACTACAGTGATCTCAATATAGTAATGATAGCAACATGGATGCAGTAACAACCAGAATGGATGAAAAGACTCAGCAATGCTCAAAATCAATACTACAGTGGATGAACTAATCAAAAGTACGAAAAATCAGAGTTGATAAAAGATTAGAGATGACCAAGTCAAGAAAATCAAATACGTATCTTTGAAAAAGTCACAAAGTAAAACCAGAAAGTCTTTGTCGTATTATTCAAGAATAAATCGAACGTTTGAAAATCAAAGTCGTGAGTAACAAGTCGAAGTTATATCAGGAAAGCCGTGCGCATCAGGCAATTAACAATTTAGGAAAGTATCGAATTGATACGAGCAAAATTCAAGTGTCTAGGAATTCATATAAATACAATCCCAAAATCATCATCGGCTGAGTGGAAAATCGAATCAAATCCAAATATAAACCCAAGTTCATCATCGACAAGTGAAACAACAATTGAATTCAAGCATTCAATCCAGAAAAGCAAAAAGGAAAGTTTCATACCAAATTGAAGCCGAACTCCAGAAGCCCTAATTTCAAAATTGAACATCGGAGAAGCAAGAGCAACGCAAACAAGACAATTGATCATCAGAGAAGCAGCGCGCAAGAGCATCACAAACCAGTGAAAGCCCCAATTTGGATTGCAAGGGAACGAAGTCCTAATTCAGATTGAACGAAAAATCAAAGCCGCCATCATTTTCTCAAAGAAAATAAAAGTGGATCGGGCTAGAGAAATAAAAGAGGGCCGGCCTTGACATATAAAAGGGGTTTTATTTTTAGAGGGCTTTAGTTTATTTTTTAATAGGGTTTAATTTTTTTTATTTGAGCAAAAATTGTGGATTCAAGTTTTTATTTTAATTTTTGCTCCTGCTTTTATTTTTGAAGTCTGTTTTTCTTTTTCGAGTCAAAGTATTGGTAAATCACCTCCTAGGTTGTAGATAGTGTCAAATTGTCTAGTTAGAATTAGTTCAGTGAGCAGGGTGTGCGAGTTTGCAAAACTCTATAGGCGGGAGTAGAGTTTGCGAGTTTACAAAGCTCTATAGGCGGAGCAGGGGGTGCGAGTCTAGTAGAGTGTTTGTGAGCGGGAGCAAGGGTTTGCGAGTCTGATAGAGTGTTTGTAAGCGGGAGACTGTTTAATTCTAATAGAAATCTGGGAATGCAGCAGTAGGCAGGGGTTGCCGAAGCTGGGTAAATTTTGTGTGTGATTTACTTTTCAGCATATTTATTTCTGCAGTTTGTTTCTGCGTTTAAATCGAGAAAATTTGCTATAACCCTATTCACCCCCTCCCTCTCTAGGGTTAATCTAGATCCTACAAGTGGTATCAGAGCGAGGTATTTTTCTTTAACTCTAGAGTCATGAATTCATCAAATAATGCTTTTTCTGAGGGTCAATCTATTGTTAGGCCACCCATGTTTAACGGAAGTGATTATGCTTATAGGAAAGTTAGGATGGGTATTTATCTTAGTTCTGTTGAATATGATGTTTGGGATATTATTGAAACTGGCTATAAATCTCCCACTATAACTGTTGGTGACACTGAGATTCCTAAACCTAAGGATAGGTGGGATGCTAACGATAAAAGATTAAAAACTACAAATGCTAAAAGCCATGAATGCTTTGATATGTGCTCTTGATAAGAATGAATTTAATAGAATTTCTCATTGTAAAACTGCACAGGAAATTTGGCATACCTTGGAGGTGACACATAAAGGAACTTCTCAAGTCAAGGAGTCTCGTCTAGCCCTATTCAGCAATGAATACGAGAACTTTGTGATGGACAAAGGCGAGAGCATAAAGGACAAGTTTGGACGCTTTCAACTTTGGTGTACAACGCTAGAGCACTTGGGAAGGTATTCACTAAGGTAGAGCTTGTGAGGAAAGTGCTACGAGTCTTACCGATGAACTTTGAGGGAAAAGTCACGGCAATACAAGAATCGAAAAATCTGAGTAAACTAAGCATGGAGTAGTTGATTGGCAACTTGATGACATATGAGCTTGAGCTAAAAGCAAAGGAGGAACACAACAACTCCGAATCAAAGAAGAAGATGATTGCCTTAAAGAGCAAAGAAGTAAGCGATGAAGAAGAAGAAGATCCAATCGAAGAGCTTGCAATGACTGTCAACAATCTTAGAAAATGGTCAAGATTCAAGCCACGCAAGAAGAAAACAAAGGGTAATAGGTCAAAAGATTCTGACAATTTCGATAATGAACTGACATGCTATAACTGCAACAAGCCTGGCCACTCCAAACAAGAATGCCCACTTCTCAAAAACAACAAAGGAAAGAAAAAGAAGAAGAAGGCCTTTGCAGCGACTTGGGATGATGAAGAAGGAGAGGAAGTCTCGAATAGTAGCTCAGAGGAGGCTAACTTGTGTCTCATGGCAAAAACAGATTCAAAAGCAAGCTCAGAGGAATCTAGTGAGGTAGGTGACTATTCCTATAGAGACCTTGTTTTTATGTGTTCTGATCTTACTAAAGTAGTTGATACTCTTGAGTCTAAAATTGAAAAACTGAAATCTGATAGGAGAGAACTTGCTCGTGAAAATTTTAGGTTAGAAACTGAACTTGAAAACATTCAAAATCTAGACTGTGAAAAATGTAAAATTTTAGATTCAGAATTATCAAGAATTAAGAATAGCTTTGGGAAATCAAATTTTTGCTAACAACAGAAAAGGACTAGGTTTTGGGAAAACACAAGTTTAGGATAATGCAAAAGGTAAGAGTGTCTTTGGTAGATGTGAAATAATTGGACATCGTGTTCAAAATTGTAGTCATAGGAACAAGAACAGAAAATTTATACAAGTTTGGGTTCCTAAGAATTCTACAAACAAATTTCATGTCTATTGGAACAAGAATGAAAGGACTAAACAAGTTTGAGTTCCAAAAGGTTTGTTTATTCACAATATTTCAGCCACTAACAATCATGGACCTATAAATAGGTCAGAAAAATCTTTCATCGTGTAGGTATGGTGGCAGGTTAAGGAACAACAACCGTGTTCTCTGGATTTTGGCTGTTCCAGAAACACAACGGGCAACAAAGCAAAGTTCCTTAGCCTAGTACAAAGGTGACAGAATCACAATGGGCAATCATGAAAAATTATCGTAAAGGTAAAACAGGTGAAGGGTTATTTATCGATATATTAAATGTGATAATCTGCACCATATTCTGAATGAAATCAGCCAATATTGAGATGATGATTTTTTGATTCTGACTTGTTCACTGTTAAAAATTGAGTTTGAGTTTCTTATGCACATTTTCATGGTCTTGTTTATCAAATTAGTGATGTTTTGAAGTGAAAGTGAAATTCAGATGCAGATCATACTGGTAATTTAGTTGACAGAAAACTTACTAGTTGAACGTGATTTTTGGTGAGACATTTTGTAACTGCATCGTTTTTCAAAGAAAATATCTGCATATTTTTTCATTACAAATAAGTTTCAAATAGCAGAATTTTTTTTCGTATAACCCCTTCGAGAAAATCATTGTTGACCATATTTTCAGATTTGTCATTTTTATTTGATTTTAAATGACAAATTTTGACTAATCCGACTCCCTGCTAATTATCAAAAAGATAAAAAGTGGTTGAAAAGGTGATAAGTGTTGATATTTGACATACATTACTCAAAATAGTATATTTTGAAAATTTCTTTAGGAATTCAAACAAGAGTTATAAAACTTTTTGTTGGGTAAAGATTCCATGACCATTCATATATCTATCATATTTCTATCGACCATTGTTTATCAAATCTAAAATATAGTTTGTCGATATGTGGTACTATAATGAGGAATCATTTGTTTTTCATTTCACAGTTTTAAATAAATAAATATCCAAAGTATTCACTCTCATTTAAAAGTCCTCACGGTTATGATGGGTGAATTACTTGGATTTTTGATTATGTGCTTCCATGCTCATTTAAAAGTCCTCACGGTTATGCATGTATGGAACGCATATCAAAATTAATTGATTAAATAGACAAGTTGATTCTAATCCCATTTAAAAGTCCTCACGGTCTTGCGTGGTTAGAAGATACTTGATTTCATTTTTTAAAATTAAATTGGATACTACTAATCTCATTTAAAAGTCCTAACGGTTATGCATGATTAGTAGATATTCAAATTCCTGATATAAATGTACCACAAGAAGATTCAACTGTATGACTTTATACGAGAACATCATTTCCATCATTCTAAAAGTGGAATATGCTCCTAACAAGGGTAGTTATGATTTTTGTTCGATTCTTATTGAAGTTTAATATTTATATTCAATGTGAGTTCAATGTTGGATTAATATCGATCACTCTATCTCTATTTTCACTAACACTATTATTCTTTTGCTGATAACAAAAGGGGGAGAGAAAAGTTAAGATTTTGTCAAATAGAATCAAGCAAAAGTCAAATAATTTTCCATTTGCATCTAGGCTCATTTGTATATTTCTATTTGTATGCATTCATGTAGGGGGAGCATCATATAGAGAGGAAGCATTTAAATAGGGGGAGCAATTAGAGTATATAATTGATCAAATACATTTAACACAGTCAAAATCTTAAATATATGTTTGTTATCATCAAAAGGGGGAGATTGTGAAATATGCGAGTATAGGATTTTTGTTTGATGATAATAAACATATATATACATTCATTTAAATGTATTTGTTAATGTACTATTCTATTTTTCATAGATTAAATAAATATTTGTTGAATAAAATAAATTACACAGAATTTGAATGGAATTTGAATTCAAACAGAAATTTTATTCAAACAAATATTTATTACAATCTTGAATAGTACAAGTTCAAGCTCTCACTATACATATACAATTTTGATTCTAATTACATTACAATTCAATTTACATTAATAACCTCACTACATATCACTCACACTCGTATTTTGTCTTCAACTTCATTCCAGTTTGAATCCAACATCTGAGCAATCCGCAAAAATATTCACTAACGCAGTAAAATTGAAAAAGAAATATTTTTGCAATATAAAATGAAATATGATTTTTGAAAATATTATTTGCCTCAATTATTTTGGTTGTTCGTCATCATTTACATTTGAATTCATCATACACGAACAATATGACATGCATAGTGTGTCACTGTACATGCCACAAGGCCGTGCACATCGATATACACTTGATAATGCTACAGGGACAGGTGAGCACAGGTCAAACCCAAATGAAAAGCCGGGTTCAACTCACGTGAAATCACAACACGAGCTCAAGGTTAAACCCGTGTTTTTAAAACTGGGTTCAACACAAGGCACAATAAACTGAATGCAAAGGTCAAACCATTGTTGTCATGACTCAACTCAAATGCAACGTTTCGACAAATCAAAACTGCATCAGATCACAAATGCAAGTTCATATGTACAGCAACCCAACAGCAATGCATGCAAGTGCCAGGTTGAACAATTATAAACATAAACTACAATGCAACTAAACCAACATGGCCAAGGCTACAAGTACAAGGCATGTCAACAGCAATGGAATCAACATGAATGTCACAAGTATGAACAGTGTGGCAATGCACCAACCAGAACACTAAGTGCAGGCAGAGGAATGACACAGCAATATGTTAAAAACATATGAACCAGCAAAGGCCAAAGTCTAACAAAGGCAAATGTACCAGAGAATCATATGTGCAGAGGACCAGCGATATAAGTAATATGAGCGGACCCAAACTGAAACTCCAGCAGTAATACAACAATGACCAGAGTCAAAGTTCACAAGTGCAGACCAAATACGGTGACACAGCAGTTTTGAACAAGAAAGACAGTAACATTTTGCAGTGATACAAATGCAACAAACAAAGTCAAGGGCCGAGCAATAGAATCAATTATACAATAGTGAAGAACACAAGGCATAGCAACTGCATAGAGAATGCAACAGTGACATGCATATCAATACAGCAACTCAAAGACCACAAATAGGCTAGTTCAGGTAGAACAAGAAGGCCAGAGACTACAATACATGAGTCAATCAAGTGATACATGGAAGTGTTAATGACAGCAAACAACTCTGTGCACAAGTGAAGCTAGAAGAAATGGAATGCAACTACAGTGATCTCAATATAGTAATGAAAACAACGTGGATGCAGTAACAACCAGAATGGATGAAAAGACTCAGCAATGCTCAAAATCAATACTACAGTGGATGAACTAATCAAAAGTACGAAAAATCAGAGTTGACAAAAGATTAGAGATGACCAAGTCAAGAAAATCAAATACGTATCTTTGAAAAAGTCACAAAGTAAAACCAGAAAGTCTTTGCCGTATTATTCAAGAATAAATCGAACGTTTGAAAATCAAAGTCGTGAGTAACAAGTCGAAGTTATATCAGGAAAGCCGTGCGCATCAGGCAATTAACAATTAAGGAAAGTATCGAATTGATACGAGAAAAATTCAAGTGTCTAGGAATTCATATAAATACAATCCCAAAATCATCGTCGGCTGAGTGGAAAATCGAATCAAATCCAAATATAAACCCAAGTTCATCATCGACAATTGAAACAACAATTGAATTCAAGCATTCAATCCAGAAAAGCAAAAAAGGAAAGTTACATACCAAATTGAAGCCGAACTCCAGAAGCCCTAATTTCAAAATTGAACATCGGAGAAGCAAGAGCAACGCAAACAAGACAATTGATCATCAGAGAAGCAGCGCGCAAGAGCATCACAAACCAGTCAAAGCCCCAATTTGGATTGCAAGGGAACGAAGTCCTAATTCAGATTGAACGAAAAATCAAAGCCGCCATCATTTTCTCAAAGAAAATAAAAGTGGATCGGGCTAGAGAAATAAAAGAGGGCCGGCCTAGACTTATAAAAGGGGTTTTATTTTTAAAGGGCTTTAGTTTATTTTTTAATAGGGTTTAATTTTTTTTATTTGAGCAAAAATTGTGGATTCAAGTTTGTATTTTAATTTTTGCTCCTGCTTTTATTTTTGAAGTCTGTTTTTCTTTTTCGAGTCAAAATATTGGTATATCACCACCTAGGTTGTAGTTAGTGTCATATTCTAGTTAGAATTAGTTCAGTGAGCAGGGTGTGCGAGTTTGCAAAACTCTATAGGCGGGAGCAGAGTTTGCGAGTTTGTAAAGCTCTATAGGTGGAGCAGGGGGTGCGAGTCTAGTAGGGTGTTTGTAAGCGGGAGCAAGTGGTTTGTGAGTCTGCTAGAGTGTTTGTAAGCGGGAGACTGTTTAATTCTAATAGAAATCTAGGAATGCAGCAGTAGGCAGGGGTTGCCGAAGCTGGGTAAATTTTTTGTGTGATTTACTTTTCAGCATATTTATTTCTGTAGTTTATTTCTGTGTTTAAATCGAGAAAATTTGCTATAACCCTATTCACCCCCACCCCCTCTAGGGTTGATCTAGATCCTACATATGATAATGTTTTTAAAATTATTTGATTAAGAGAAGTTATAACTTGTTAAACCTAATTTTGTTAAGATTAATGTTTATTTTAAAACTTACATTACATGATTTAACTAAGTAAAATTTTAAAAATAAAATGGTTTATCTTGAAATAATGATTTTTATAACTTAAAAAGGGTTTAAGTTAAATTAATTTTTTTTGTTAATTTGTTTTAAAGATTATTTAAAATAAGATGTAAATTAAATAAGATAAATAGTTTATCTTAAGATAATTGAAGTCTTAATTTATTTAAAGGATCATTATTGACTAATAAAGGATAATTACTTAATGAAAGAAATTAAAAGATTAATGACTTAAAGGTTTATTTACTTAATTATTTAAGGTATAATTAATCAATATAATTAATTAATTAATGTGATTTGATTAAAGGGTAATTAATTAATGAAATTAATTAAAGGTAATTAATTACTTAAAGGTAATTATTTAATGAAAGTGATTAAGGATAATCACTTATTATAATTAATTAAGGATAATTAATTAAATGGTAATTAATTAAGAACTAATTAATTAATGTAATTAAGGATTATTAATTAAAGGATAATTAAATAATCAAAGGTTAATTATTTAATGATTAAAGGTTGATTAAATTTATTAATTAGGTTGATTAATAAATAATTAGAGGTTAATTAATTTATTATTAAAAGTTAATTAATAAAATGATTAAAGGATAATTAATTTGGTTTGTAATTAATTAATGTTAATTATCTAGGATTAGTAATTTATTCATAAGTAATTATCTGATCAGATGATTAATTAATCTTACTTATGGATGTTTGGATTCTATTGAATATTGAATTGTTTGATATCCCTGATATGTGATGCTTTGTTTTGATTTGAGCTGTGATGAATGTAATTTATTTATCTGTGATAAATGTAATTTATTTATCTGTGATGCATTTATATTATTTATCTATGAATCTGTGAATGAAGATAAGCGTTATAGGATTATACCGCTTATCGATATTGATGTGCTTAAATCTGTGATGAATGATTATGTTGCACTATTGCATAAAACCCCTGGACTACACCATACACGCATAAATATGTGTTGCATGAGGAAATTGGTTAAGTCACAGATATTTGAATCTAATATTATGAAATGGTTTTAAAATTTGAATTTTAAATCCAAATGGTTTTGGAAATGGAATTGGGTTAAATATGAAAAGCTTTTGAAAAGGAAATTTCAAATTGAAATTTAGTTTGAATATAATATATCTCATTTAAGTTTTGGAATTGTTTTGGAAACTTAGTTTGAAAGGTTTATACAAGTTGTATAATATATATATATATGGATTTTTAAAACCATCTTTAAAGTATTTTAAAAGTATTATTTGGGAATTTGAATCTAACCCAAGTTTATATTTTAAAAGCTATAACTTGTGCATATTTGATCGGATTTTCCTGAAACAAAAACTCTTTGTTTTCAAATGATAATAGCTTTCAAATAAAGAAAGTATTTTCAATTTGTGTTGAAAGAATTCCAAGTTTGAAATGGAATTGTTTTAAAAACTATAAATGAATCTTTGCTAAAGATTAGTGGACTTTGTTTCCAAAATAGAAAGATCTTAAAGGTGTATCTTTTATATAAAATATTTGAATTGTAAATAGTTTTGAAAGCTATGAATTAATCTTTGTGAAAGATTGGTGAACTTTGTGAGGTGAATCTTTTTGTTTAAAGATTTGAAAATGGTAATTTGTTTAAACCATTTGAAAGAAAAGGTTTTGGGCTTTAAGCTGTGACTTAATTAAGATCCCTATATCCATATGCTTTTTAAATTAAGCGCTCATTATTCGGTTTAGCCGGGAGAGGACTTTGTGTCATATAACCCATTGTGAATAATGATACGACGTTACGGATTGCATTTGAAGACCAGTGGTGAAGACCGAATATTTTTGAAAGCGAAAGGAAGACCTGTCGAATGTCTCTGCACCGAATGGCCCCGGTATAGAGATTTGATCACCCTTTGTGATGGGGCATCCGAACGTGATTAACGATTATCCGGATTGCAAGGGCTTCTTTTGAAGTGCCTTCGAATCTGTTCGAACCCGGAACAAACTTATATGCATGTATGTCTGACGTTACAGTTTGAGAGGTAAAGCTGGTTTCTATCAAATTCATTTCTATTTGGTGGTAGAGAATTTATTCTTTTAGCTTAGCACCCTTCTTTGAGACGTACGAGCTCAGATGTTGTGTAGTTGATGGTTACTAGTAATTCATTCCCAATTTGGTAATGTGACATACGAAGCGCCACTGATCATGGGTTGATCGAAGCATGGATTTTGTGTAAAGCGTAGCTTTGTGGACGTAGCCTTGTCGAGTCCCATAATCCGGAATGGTCGAAACAGGAAAGATGCAGTAAGGTTATTTGGGGGTAGCGTCCCCTGAGGATATGTCCATTTCCTTCTGGATAGAAGTGGTATCATGGAATGGAGCCCAGATGCTTAACTTATATGGTTGCTGCAAACTTATTGCTTTGTGGTTGTTGGTGTAGAGGTACCTTGGATAAAGGTTGGTTACGACCGGGGGTGGCATACTCGTGACATTTAGTTACCTAGTTACAAAGGTAACCCAGCCTTATGTTGGTAGAGAGCTGGTTAAGTTCTCGGGGCATCCCTCCAAAGGCGTACCCATGTGGCCAAGGAAGTTCCTTAGCCTGACCATTGTTGGAAATCCAATCTCCAATACGCGCCTTGTATGGTTTTAGTTGTAGAACCTTACATTTAACATGGTAGCTATAGTAGGCATAATATAATGGTACGTATGCTGGCTAAGATTAATATTATACTTACAAATGTTTTCCACTATGCACTAATAATAATATCAAATGGTTTTCGCGTATCAAGCATTTTTGATAGTCATAAGGAGAAATCTCCTCCAAGTGTGCGCTTGCATTGTGTGTGTGGCAGGAGGCCTTGTGGCAGTTTCATTTTCCAAAAACATTGCGGATTTCTTTTAAATTCTTTTGTATTACTTTTGATAAAGATAAACTGTTTTTGTTTTCTCATACCAGTCCCATGACTGACCTGGAGTTTATTATTCCCTATCCAAACTCTGGGTACCCACAATTTTCCACATAAGCAGCCTTGAGTTAGATTTTCAGATAATCAGCTGATAGATGTAGATTCAATAGCCTTCAAAGTCTTTGGTTCGGCAATCGCATTGCTTAATTCAGCTTAATGGTGGTTCGAGAGAGTGGTTTGGAGTTTTTGCTTTGGAGATTTGGCATTAGAGTTGTAGCTTGTGGATTCACTTCTCTCTTGAAGATTATGTTGGAGTTATTTCTTTCCGCCGTATCCTGTATCTATGATGATATTGATCAATTCTTGTGGTATCATTGTTGTAATCAAATATTGTATATCAATGATATTTATTCATTTTTTCCTTCCGCTATGTTGTTATACTTAATGTGTTATAAGCTCCGGCGAATCAAACTTTTATGGTTGAATCTGTGGCATTCGAATACGAGTGAAGTATGGATGTCGATTTTCGAACGCGAAAATTTGGGTCGTCACAATAGCGCTGTGTGTAAAATATAGTTCTATAATAACATAGATTATATAAAAATTTGAGATATAATTAAATTCAAAATTCGGTCAAAAGATAATGCAAAGGCTTGCCACCGCCATTATGAAGGTAACACTCTTCATCAAAGCTCAGAGGTCCAAATGTACTGGGGTGTGATTTGCAAGTTAATCTTAGTTTTTTTGAGTCTCATAGTTCAGCACATTTCATTTATAGTTTCAGAGTTTTTATTTTTTTGGCAGTGGAGATGAACATAGTGAGAGAATGCTAGGCATGAAGATGTTGGACCATTACAGTTTTAGTAAGTTTCGACACCAAGTAGCGCCCAAATAACCTCGTTGCATTGGTGAAATATTGTTTCTCCCTTTTTGAAGTAGTTCCGCTTCTACTGCAATTGACTCAGATTTATGATTTATCACTGGTTATTTCCTTATTGGAAAATGTTTCTTGAACAAATGGTAGTAGTAAGTAGCATTAAATAATCTTTATGCTGAATTAGGCAAACATGATAGATATGGTTTAAATTTTCATATAAATTGTGTTAATTATCCACATTAGTGCATATATTAGACTCATGACAAATTGCCGAATAAGCATTAGTGCGTATATTGGACCTATGACAAACATGATATATATGATTCAAATGCTAACCTATATAAAAAAGATGAGTAGGAAAATATATGATGCCACGTAAAGAATATTGAGAAAATGAAATTAGAGAAGTAAGTTATGGCTATTGCATCAGGCTACCAAGAAAGGGAGAAGAAATAAAATGAGTAGTTAGTGAGTTGTTCATCTTAAGCAGTTATACAACTGAAAAACACAAAGAGGATGTAAATGGTTTTATTTGAATTTGTTTTGCATTTTAGTTAATGGGTTTAGTGTTTTTGGGCTTTTTGGTTAATCAGTTGGGTTTTTATTTTGGTTGGTGTGCGTAAATACATCCCATCTCTAATGGAGTAGTTGGAAATTCAAAAACTACAAAGGCAGTAAGAATGGGAGGAAGAAAAAACTTCTCTATTATTCCTTCTAATCTCACTCAGACTGATGTCTCTAGAGTAAAGGTTGAAACCCTAATATTTTCAAACATGGTTTTTTGTATCCTTTCATCCCTTCTTGTAAATCTTTAAGAACATCTTGTAAACCATTAAATTTTCCTTCTATTCATCATTTACCTGAGTTACCCTGCTACCTTTGGTTAGATTAAGTGTTTCATTTTAAAGTTATTGTAGTAGGAAAGTATCACTCTTGTTACTTAAAAAAATTCATTGTAGCAGGCACCCTTTGTGTAACGACCCGTATTTTTAGCTATTTTAAATTATTAAATCTAATGTAATTATCAAATAAAAATGGTTAAAAATAAAAATTTAATGATTTTGAATGTAAATATTTGATATGAACTTGAATAAAAATTTGAAATAAACCTATTTGAAGTTTACGCAATAATAAGATTGAAATGATTTTTTTTATATTAGCTGGGTTCATGATCAATAACTGAAGTTGAATAATAATTGTGAATTATTTAGATAGAAATAAAATTGTGAAGTAGACTAATTTCGAAGATTTAAGAAGTAATAAGTATTGACAATAAATGCTACTGATTAAATGAGTTTACGGTCAATAGTTGGATTAGATAATAATGCTGAATTAATTGGATGTAAATAAAGTAATTGATTGATAACGAAAATTCATTTAAAAATCCAATATTGGAATCTGTCGAATATTGAACAATTAAACTGTTAAAATTCAATATTTGAAAATTAATTGAATAACAAAAATTGAATAACTGTATAATGGAGATAGTTGTTCTATAATTTGAATTCACTTTTTTTATTAAATCTTATAATTTCATTTTCAAATATTTCAAATGATAGTGATTTATTGAATAATCAAAATTGTTTAAAATTTAATATTGCAAATATTTGAATAATTGAATTCTGAATATAATATGATTAAAAATGATATCGAAAACTAATATAAAGTTTATTTAAACAACAATGAAGATTGTTAACATTTAAAATTGGACTTAAAAGTGAATAATTATGAACTGAAAATTTTATATTATAATCGAGACGTTAAAATAGCCTTCCGGGGCACCGTCTCGGAATTCGACGAAACCTATTCCATTGGATCTGTAATAGTATCTCATTATCAGGTTGCAAATTTTGTAACGTTTGGAGTTATCGTTCGGTCGTACGGAATATAAACGCGTTGAGATTTATATCGAAAATTCAAGATAATAATTGTGTCCAAAAAGCTATCTTCTCCGTATGATTGAATTAGGCAATGGAACCTTTTCCGTTGCATTCAAAATAGGGGTATAACATTATAAAAGCCTAGCACCATGCCTCGATAGGGGTTTAAGATTTTGAGTTACGTAATCTAAACGATTTGAAAATTTAAATAACAAACATATATTTGTGGACTTAACCTTTTATTCACATCAGCTGCTTCCTCTCACCTCAAAATCACTATAGCAAGCCTCCTACATTTCAACGTCACCTCCCCCTTATTTTAAATAGCATGAATCTATAACAGTAAGTAAGAAAGAAAAAAATCAAACTTCGAAAATTATTTTCTCTCGTTATATACATTTAAAAATCATGAAACCAATTCCTAAAATCCTATTTCATCGAGTGCTTCAATATAGTATGCTCGTTGGAGGGTGCAGCTATGATCTGGGAAGGTCGACAATGATGGTTGGATGGCCTGGGTAGCTAGGGTTTGCTTTTCACGTTTATTTAGAGCTCGATTGGAGATTTGGGCTTTGGATTCGAGTTCGCCATCAAAAATAGCACCTAGGGTAGAAGTTTTGGGTAGTACGGTTGCCTAGGGGAGGGGGGTGTGTGCGTGACTTGACCATGGATAGAGGAAAGAACATGGTGTCGCGTTTCTTATGGGGAGGCCGGGCTTGGCGATTTTGGTGCCTGCAAATGCAGTTCGTCGAGAGGAAGAGGTTGGCAAAAGCGGTACGTCAAACAGAGTTCTCTAGCTCCGTATCACTAGCAAAAGGAGCACGCACATGATGAGTTCTCGTGTGCAGGCAACGTGAATTTGGGGAAGTGGGCAATAGTGTAATTTAGGTGAAGACAATGTTAATTTATTAATTTTTTTTCTTAAAAATATCGATAACTTATAAAATGTTTAACTTCTACATATGAAGTCCGATTGGGATGAGACTTTTTGCTTTGCGATCATGTTGATGAGAGCTTTGAAATGAAACTAATTTGAATGGATTTGAAGATAGTCGAAATTAGGCTAAAATCGGGCGTCTTCCGTGTGACGCCCCACCTCTATACTCATGCTAGCCTAGGACACTATGGGGTAATGCCACAGACTAGCACGAAGAATAAGGCTGTCGAGGAGCGACCATCCACGTAATGGCTTTGTGCGAGCACCGATATGTTAGATAATATGTCACGCATTTAATTTCAAGAGGAAACTTGAAATACTAATACAAAATCAAAGCTACTACTAAGTGGCTGTGTGATCTTCGGGAACAAATATAGAAATAAACATAACACAAATCAGTCACATATATTCATATCACACACATATATTCATATCACAAAGGCGGAAACTGATATGAATATATCACATACAAGTGTACATCAAAGTTGTGGTCGTTGAAGATCCACAATATCACAAAAGATTAGATACAAGTGCTAAACAAAAGAATATGTACACATCAAGGAGTCTCTATCTCGAATGTATAAAACAAAACTACTAATCTAAAATAGTTAGTCAAAAGTCAGATGATGGTCCCAGATAAGGAGTCAAGCAGAAGCACCTGTAACAACTCGGTCTGACCCAAGTATTATTTAATAAGAAAATAATAAACGGATCAGTCTAGCAATAAATATCAGATAAAATGAGAGAATAAGAGATATGAAAAAAATGTATGATAACAATAATGACATACTGTGACAAGTATACATTTAACAACAACAAGAAATCATACGATATCTCAAGAAATCTCCGAACGCCAAAAAGAATGTCATATTCTTTATTTTATTCACCAAAACAACAAATATTGACAAACATATCAATGCCAATCGTAAATATTGGTGAAACACATATTCTAGAAATCATCAATTAGAAATCCAGAAATCATAAAGGGGGAGGCCTGTCACAAACGGAAGCATGGAAACTCACCAACACATGTATCACAAAATGGGTCGCTATCCCATAAAATGAGCCGTAGCTCCTCCAAATAAGGTATAGTCCCTCATTGTGGACTATGAGCCGAAGCTCCTCCAAATGAGCCGAAGTTCCTCCAAATGAGCCTAAACTCCTCCTAACGGGGTATAGTCGCCCATTGCGGACTATGAGCCGAAGCCCCTCTAAATGAGCCGAAGCTCCTCCAAATGAGACAAAGCTCCTCTAAATGAGCCGAAGCTTCATAAAATCGAGGTATAGTCCCCCACGTGGACAAAGAGAGACGAAGCTCAACATAACGGGGCACTGTCCCCTACGTGGACAAAGAGACATCGCACATCGCTAGTCTAAATCACAAAATGATCATCATTGATCGATAAGTGTAAATTACACCAAGCTTCATGTCCCATAACCACTGGCTTAACTTAAATATTTAGAAACAAATTGTAGATTTCCACTCAAAAATTGTCACAAGAGTTTCAATCGAACAAGTCTAAGAATTAACCGACAAAGTAAACGCAAGCGTTTCATACCACTTGTTTTGCTCAATCGTTTAATTGGATTCCTCAAACGAATGAGGAAAAGGTTTGTATATGCTAATAATAGATTAGAAAAACGATATTATAAATGAGCTTTGTATTAAAATAGAGTTGAAATCATGTTTGAGAAAGAGTTTGAATATTTACTACTAGTATAGAGACCTTTGTATTTCAAAGTGCAAATCACACAGATGATTGTAAAAACAATCAATCACCAAAAACGAAGACGTGAATCAAATCTATAGAAATCGATACTAAATCCATCAAAATGGATATTCCCAAAAATCTCAAAAAAAGAACGTCATCAAAGACAATAAACGATAACAACAAATCAGGTCATCACGAATCGATTAAAAACCGAAAACCCACACGAAAAATTGCCTAAAATAGGCCAAATGCGAATTTCACAAAATCAGTCGATTGGACTTCAGCGTCAATCGACTGATGCATGCCTGGAAACTCTTGGTTTATAGGCCCAGTTGACTGACTGCAGTGGTCAGTCGACTAATACATGCCTAGAAACACTCGGTTTCCAGGCTCAATCGACTGATCAGTAAGGTCAGTCGACTGATATAGGGATAGCGAATTTTCTGTCCCCAGGTTCAGTCGACTGACCTTACAGTTCAGTCGACTGAACTGCCATCTGCAGTATTCTTAGCCTAGCCCTATAAAGGGCTAAAATACTACCAGAAGCAATCGAATGAGCAACGGTGACTACAGATTTATGCCAAGCGACAACCCAGCCTTATAGGCTCTTCGATGTACCCCAAGAACAATGTTCAAACATCAAAGATAGGATTTTCATAAAATTGGACAACAAAAGAAAAAATTGGAAAATTCACCAAATACATTCAAATCAAAAACAAATGAATAAGAATAGATGTTATGAATTCATACCTAACCACAAAGAGAGTTATAGACATAGATGTGAGTTCAAAAACTCACCTTTTACTCAAAAACACAAGCGAGAAGCCATAAGGCAAGGCAAGAACAACCACTCTTCAATTTTAACCCAAGAAGCTTCAATTTAAGCTCATAAGAAACATATTTCCTAAGTTAGGGTTTCGGAAATTTCTAAAATTGAAGAGGAATTGAGATGGAGAATATGAAGAGAATACTTACCTAAGCTTCTCCTTGGTTTCTAGCTTGAAGTTGATAATTCCTAAGAGAATTAGGGTTTAGGAATTCCTAATTTCTTTTCTCTTCCCCCATTTTTACTAGAGCTTGAGTGTTAGGAAACGTTATGAAGGAATGAAGAGGAGTGGAGCGGAGTTGGGTTAATATGTTGGGTTAATGGGCTGAAACCCAAACACAAAGCTCTAAATGAAAACATAATTTTAATCAACTTCAAACATATCGATGTTTATACTCAAAAAGGTCGCAAACGCCATTTTGAACTCAATGGAAGTGGTCTCGAGTCCCAATTCGGCATTGCAAAAAGTAGTATTTCGGACTTTAATCCGACTAACGATGCTACATTTAAATAAAATATTTAAATATATAATCGTAAAATATGCGGGTTGTTACAGTCCGGTTTTAGTTCCAAAACAAATTGTCTATGTGACAACAGAAGATCAAGGTGAGTGTTTTATAACGCTCACAATGTACTAAAACATTTTTGTGCTAGTTAAATTTGGTATTATGAAGTGATATAACTTTTATTGGTCGTTGTTTGATTAATTTAATTGTCATCTAGATTGTCATCGAATTAACTGTTAAAAATTAAAACTAACAGTTAATTGTGAAATTGAAATTGAATTGCCAGTAAATTAACCAATATCAATAACTATGAAACTGTTGTGAATTCTGTTTGTATGATGATTGTGATGAGTGAAAATTAGTTGATATTTGGATGTTGGATGTTTATTTGTGTATATATAACCTGTTATCACCCCATATATTATTTGCAGTGTATAAAACTGTAAATTGAATTATTTCGAATAAATTAAGAAATAGGTTGAAATGCTACATACCTATGACATCGAGATTTGGATTGAAATGATATATTTTCATCCCTGAAATTAAATTGAAATAACTGATCACTTGGCCATAGGATAGAAAATTATATACGGACACAGGATTGGTAAAATTTAAATGATTTTAAAATTTTTGAGTTGAAACTATTTAAATGGTTAGATTTAAAATAAATACATATTGAATTTGTTGAAATCAAGTTATTTTCAAACTTAAGCTTGGAATGTTGAAATCTAAATTTGGTAAACGAAAATGTTTTAAAAAATTGAGTTGGGATTTTTTTAGGTTATAATCAAATTATGATTTAAATTTCAAAAATTGATCTGATTTAACAGATGGAAATTTATTCTAACTTTGATTTGTATTAAGTAAAAGTATTCGAAAATTTTGAATTTCAAACTGAATTTTTAAGGATAATTTGATTTAAATGTTTTGAATCGATATTTTGAAAATCGAGCTCAAAATCGATAAATTGGGATTAAAATTGAATTAATTAGACTTGAAAGTGGAATTGAATTAAATTGAAATCGATGTCGAAATCGATTTGAATCAAAATCGAAATTGAATCGATTGAATGAGAATTTTTTATTGATGTGAATTGGGAAGTTGGAATTGAATCGGTTGGACTTTGAAACTATTTTCAAATTAGTTATTTATAAAACTATCTAAAAGCTATCTTCTTAAATATACAAATTATTTTTGTTTTCCAAATTATTTTGCTATATAATCCATTTTAATACTTGAACTATTTTATATAAAACTATTTTAACCATTTAAAATATTTTAAAACTATTCAAACTATTTTTGAAAAATTCAAATTGATCAAAAGTGGAATGTTTATATTTATATCTTGGATTTAAATACGATTCGAATTTAATTGAAGTTATAAATCAAATCGAAACTTGAAATAATTTTGGAATCGAAGTTGAGATATTGAGGTGAATACGATTATGAATTGAAATTGTATATTTTGAGTAAATGTGATGATTTCAAAATGGATTTGATTTTGAAGCAAATATGAAATTTTGATATCAATTATGGACTGTTTTCAAAATGTAAAAGAACCACCGGTGTGTAAAATGACGTTTGGATGTTAAGGAGACCGGAGCCGGATATGGGCATACTCTTTGTTGGTACTGGAACCACTTTGATAACTATATACGTGGAGTGATGATCTAGAACGAAGTGGTTGGATTTGGCTTCATTTGCTGAATTTGAAGAAGAGAAGATGGATAGACCTTGGCAATTGTTCCAATTTGAAATGACTAAAATAGGACGGCTTGACAGGGCCACATAGGTTAACTACCCCGAGCGGACATCCGTTCTTCGATTTCTTGGACTCGGTCCATATTATTACTCTTGATGTTGGTTTCGATTGGTGCACCTTGATTTGGATCGCCACCTTTTGACTCGAAATGGGATGTAGGGACTCAGTGGGCGGTCATGGCTATGATGCGTTACCACCAGCCCTACGACCCGAACTGGTAGTATCCTACCTTGGGAATTGCCTCACGTGCCTTATCACACTTTTATTCCTATACGAGACCCATACGATTTTGGTTTAATCTTGTCGATCATGTCACATCCCTATCCACCGACCGGTTAACTGGTGTTTTATACGCAAACTGTACGGCAACGCTTAAAAACGCGTTAAGGGGTGATAAATGTAAAGCCTTAACGCTATTTTAATATTTATTTTATTGATTATACATTATTTATGTAGCGTATTCTACTACATATAAATATTTTGATGGATTCTTAAGAGATGGAAAATCTCGTAACATCTCTTGAGTTATTGCACGTACGTTATACACAGGAAAGAAGATGTGAAATCCCGTAAATATCTCTAACGCCGTTGCAGTCATATTTATTTACGATCGATTTGACTTACATAAGGATATTTTAGTCCTGACTTGAGTGTTTTGTCTTTCCATTATGCTCGGATAAGTCCTGAGATTTTCAGCTTATTGAAGATTTATTTTGGGGGACGAAGACGAAGATTTGGTATATTATTACTATTATTATTTCTACATCATGTTGTCCGCTGCATTATATTTTATTCTGATGTATATGTATAACTCTGATGAATGTTGTATAAACTATAATCAGATGTATGGTAAACAGCTTGATGAACTGTTTATTTGATTATTGTATTTTATCGTTCCGTTGTGAGATTCTGTGTTTGTTTCTTCTTCTTTTTCTCTTATTTTTTATTTACCCCATTAACAATCTTTCCTTTTAAATGGTTTGAGTTGACATGTGTGGTTTATTGCCAATTTAAACTGTCCGAAAAGGTGGGTCGTTACAGTTGGTATGAGAGCTTTAGTTTAGCGATAACCTTAGCTAAGTGGAGTTTGACTCATTAGAGATAGGGTAGTAATACCCTAGGATGAGTCTGTTGAGTGTATACTTAAGAGCACGTATTTTTTAGTGAACATGAAATGTTTTATATTGTGTTGGCTTATCGGTTGAGCGTTTATGAATTCTGGTCGGTACGGGAAGTACAACCGTATCGATAGTGGTTTCTAAACTCTTAAGCAAGGTAAATCGACATGGTATTGTTTTGAAATTAGGTAAATGAAATAATTTTACCTTGATTATATTTTATATAAAAAGAAATAATTTTTTCCATAAATTATTAGGATATATATAATGTGAATTGGTTGTTGGAAATGATAATATTGATCATTATCATTTATTGTTTGAATAATCAATATTCCTGAACTATTATATGATAATAAGAAAATGAAATTGTATAAGTGTGATTTATAAAATACAAATTGCAAGTAAAATAAATATAAAGATGAGAATTTGAACATTTTAAATTTTGGTGTTTCTGAAAAGGTTTTCAGGGTTTGAAAAATGATACTAGTATTGTTTAAAAGTATATAAAAGTACAAATTGTTTTCAAATAAATTTTAAAAGGAATAGATCCAGTACTCCCCTCTTATGTCGCTGGAAAATAATTTCGGTGATGACTACCTAGCATCATAGACGTTCATTTTCGAGTCTCAAAGTGGGGGAGACTTCTAAGAAGCTTTGCTTCGAAATTGTTTTGATAAATGGATTTTGGTTTAAATTCCAAAGGTATGATTTGATACATTAAAGATATAAGTGTGTATATTTATTTCAAATGATTTGAAATGAACCAGGCATTTAAATTTCTAAGTTCTGTTAATTAATAATTTTCAAATTATTTGAGTGAAACGTGAATAACCTAAACTTATCAAATAAGAGGATTAAGAATTCTAAGCTTAATGTTTTGAGAAAACTTTAGAGTTGAAGTGTAACTCTTAAAAATTGAGAGGTAAAGAAAATTTAAACAAATAAAATTTGTGAACATTCTAATTAAGTAATACGAATCTTAATAATTTGTATAATACCAAATTGCATTCTAATAGCATATAATGTGACTTACCAAATGTTAAAAGTTAAAATGATGATTTAGATATGTAATGGAATATTATACAAGTAAAAAAAACCTAAAAGTAGTTGAAATATACATAAATGGAAATTTAGTTGTAATAGTAAGTGATATACACTTAAGTATATTATGAAATGATGGATGGCTAAATGGAATAAGTAAGTGAACTTAAGAAAGCTGATAAATGAATCAAATAGTATCTTTGTAAATTTGTTATAGAATCGAATATAAATTTGCTGAATATAAATTTGTGAAGAAATTGTGAAATTGAATTTATGATTTATTAGATAATTATAAAATTAGATAAAATCATATATAAGAAGTTAGACTTTTATAGAATGATTATAAACTAATGTGATGATTAATAAAATGTTCCACAAATAAATTTGTTATTAATTAAAATTATGAAAATGAAGTAAGTATAAACAAAGGAATTTGGTGGAGTTAAGAATCTAATGAAAAAGAAATATAATTAAATTAAATTATATGGAGTGTTTAAAATGAACATAAATAAGCAAATTCTATAGGATGATGTTTAAGAAATGATAGTATTAAAGAATATGCTATGTAAAGGAATTGATATACTAAGTAAATAAGGGATATGAATAATGGACTGTAAATAATTAATTATAAATGAAATGAAGGTAAGCAAAATAAATTTAATATAAATGAATTGTATAGAAATCTAATGAAAGTTAATACGTAAGCTGTACGTATATTATTTTATTCGCACATCGATTTGATCCGGGTTCGAGCATAGAATTTCGAGATAACTTATATCGATCTAAGTTAGGATTTTTCACTCGATTCTCGAAGGCGAACCGTGAATATGGATTTTTGATTTGATTCTGGAATTCTCTATCATAGTATATGGCTATGCAAGAAGAATGACGGTTTTCGATCAAGGAATCAAATCTGAATTCGCACTAGAGAGTCGTGTGAACGATACTAGTTGGAAGTGAAATTGTGTGGTCGAGTGAGCGATCAGATTTGATACTGCGTATATATATATATATATATATATATATATATATATATATATCGTACGGGCTTAAGTAAAGTAAATATTGAAAATTGAAAATGCAAAATATAAAATGAAATTATATGATTGGATATCATTGATAAGTAAGATGCAGATATTTAAAATCAAGAAAATTTGGATTGCTCGACAAAAAGGTACGTGTTTATTTTGTCATTTGATTTGATGGTTTTATGATGGAGCCACTTGGCTTTTGTTTTCTTTTTTTGGTTTGGGGGCCGTAGAGGCGTTTTATAGTTGTGTCGATCGAGCCGCGCAAATGAGACTCTGCAGAAATTTTCCGTAAATCTGGGTGTTAGAAATTTTTTGGAAGTTTTAAAATTTCTATAACTTGTTTGGATAACTAACTTGTAAATTTTGTAAGCCAATCAGAGTAGCGTAGTCGAAGCGTAGCAATGACTTTATAAATGAAATTTCATTGTTTTATAAGTTGATGATTTTGAATAAAATATATCAAATGTAAAATTCTATACTTAGCTCCTTTTCGAGGACAAAAGTTTTTAAGTGGGAAAGATTGAAATGACCCGTATTTTAGCTATTTTGAATTATTAAATCTAATGTAATTATCAAATAAAAATGGTTAAAAATAAAAAATTAATGATTTTGAATGTAAATATTTGATATGAACTTGAATAAAAATTTAAAATAAACCTATTTGAAGTTTTGGCAATAATAAGATTGAAATGAAACTTTATATATTAGCTTGGTTTATGATCAATAACCGAACTTGAATAATAATTGTGAATTATTTAGATAGAAATAAAATTTTGAAATGGACTATTTCGAAGATTAAAGTAGTAATAAGTATTGATAATAAATGCTACTTATTAAGGTCAATAATTGGATTAGATAATAATGCTCAATTCATTAGATGTAAATAAAGTAATTGATTGATAACGAAAATTCATTTAAAAATCCAATAATGGAATCTGTCGAATATTGCACAATTAAACTGTTAAAATTCAATATTTGAAAATTAATTGAATAATTGAATAATGGAAATTGAGTAACTGTATAATGGAGATAGTTATTCTATAATTTGAATTCTTTTTTATTAAATCTTGTAAGTTCATTTTCAAATATTTCAAAGGATAGTGATTTATATTAAATAATCAAAATTGTTTAAAATTTAATATTGAAAATATTTGAATAATTGAATTCTGAATATAATATGATTAAAAATGATATCAGAAATTGATATAAAGTTTATTTAAAGAAAAATGAAGATTGTTAACATTTAAAATTGGACTTAAACTGAATAATTATGAACCGAAAATTTTATATTATAATCGCGACGTTAAAATAGCCTTCTGGGGAACCGTCTTGGAATTCGACGAAACCAGTTCCATTGAACCCATAATAGTGTATTATTGTCGGATTTCAAATTTTGTAGCGTTTGGAGTTATCGTTTGGTCGTACGGAATATAAACGCGTTGAGGTATATATCGAAAATTCAAGATAATAATTGGGTTCAAATAGCTATCTTCTCCATACGATCGAATTAGAACCCGAAATCTTTTCCATTGCATTTGAAATAGGGTATAACATTATAAACGCCTAGCAGTATACCTCGATAGGGGTTCAAGATTTTGAGTTACGTAATCTAGACAATTTGAAAATTTAAATAACAAATATATATTTGTTGACTTGACCTTTTATTCACATCAGCTGCTTCCTCTCACCTCAAAAGTACTGTAGCAAGCATCCTACATGCCAACATCACTTCCCCCTTATTTGAAATAGCATGAATTTATTACAGTAAGTAAGAGAGGGAAAAAAAATCAAACTTTAAAAATTATTTTCTCTCGTTATACACATTTAAAAATCATGAAACCAATTCCTAATATCCTATTTCATCGAGTGCTTCGATATGGTATGCTTGTTGGAGAGTATGGTTGTGCTCTGGGAAGGTCCACATTAAAGGTTGGATGGCTTTGGAAGCTAGGGTTTGCTTTTCGTGTTGACTTAGAGCTCGATTGGAGATTTGGGCTTTGGATTCGAGTTCGCCAGCGAAAATAGCACCTAGGGTAGAAGTTTTGGGTGGTACGGTTGCGTGGGGGATGTACGACCTGATTGTGGATAGTGGGAAGCATGTGGTGTCGCGTTTCGTATGGGGAAGCCGGGCTTAGTGATTTTGGTGCCTGCAAATGCGGTTCTTCGAGATGAAGAGGTTGGCGAAAGGGGTACGTCAAACAGAGTTCTTTAGCTCCATATCACTAGCAAAAGGTGCATGCGCATGATGGGTTCTCGCGTGCAGGCAACGTGAATTTATGAAAGAGAGAAATGTCGTAATTTAGGTGAAGACAATGTTAATTTAATAATTTTTTTCTTAAAAATATCGATAACTTATAAAATGTATAACGTCTGCATACGAAGTCCGATTGGGACGAGACTTTTTGCAATGTAATCATGTTGACGAGTGCTTTGAATTGAAACTAGTTTGGATGGATTTGGAGACAGTCGAAATTTAGGCTAAAATCGGGGGTCGTTTGGTTTTAGTTCCAAAACAAATTGTTTAGGCGACAACAGAAGATCAAGATGAGTGTTTTATAACTCTCACAATGTACTAAAATATTTTTATGCTAGTTAAATTTGGTATTATAAAGCGATATAAATTTTATTGGTCGTTGTTTTATAAATTTAATTGTCATCTAGATTGTCATCGAATTAACTATTAAAAATTAAAACTGATAGTTAATTGTGAGATTGAAATTGAATTACCAGTAAATTAACCAATATTAATAACTATAAAACTATTGTAAATTCTGTTTGTATGATTGATTGTGATGAGTGAAAATTGGTTGATATTTGGATGTTGGATGTTTATTTGTTTATATATATCTTGTTATCACCCTGTATAGTATTTACAGTGTATAAAACTGTAAATTGAATTATTTTGAATAAATTATGAAATAGGTTGAAATCATATATACCTATGACATCGAGATTTGGATTGAAATGATATATATATATATATATATATATATATATATATATATATATATATATATATATCCATCTCTGAAATTAAATTGAAATAACTGATCACTTGGCCATAGGATAGAAAATTATATACAGACACCGGATTGGTAAAATTTAAATGATTTTAAAACTTTTGAGTTGAAACTATTTAAATGGTTTGATTTAAAAGAAATAAATATCGAATTCATTGAAACCAAGTTATTTTCGAACTTGAGCTTGGAATGTTGAAATCTAAATTTGGTAAACGAAATGTTTTAAAAAATTGAGTTAGGATTTTTTTTAAGGTTATAATCAAATTATGATTTAAATTATAAATTTCAGAAATTGATTTGATTTAATAGATGGGACTTGTATTCGAACTTTGAATTCTACTAAGTAAAAGTATTCAAAAATTTTGAATTGCGAACTGAATATTGAAGGATAATTTGATTTAAGTGTTTAGAATCGATATTTTGAAAATCGAGCTTGAAATCGATAAATTGGGATTGAAATTGAATTAATTTGACTTGAAATTGGAATTGAATTAAACTGAAATCGACGTCGAAACTTATTTGAATTGAAATTGAAATTGAATCGATTGAATGAGAATTTTTGATTGATGTGAATTGGGAAGGTGAAAATGAATCGGTTTGACTTTGAAAATATTTTCAAATTAATTATTTATTATAAAACTATTTAAAAGCTATCTTCTTAAATATACAAATTATTTTGGTTTTCCAAATTATTTTGCTATATAATCCATTTTAATACTTAAACTATTTTATGTTAAACTATTTTAACCATTTAAACTATTTTAAAACTATTCAAACTATTTTCAAAAATTCAAACTAGTCAAGAGTGAAATGTTTATATTTAAATCTTGGATTTAAATACGAATCAGATTTAATTGAAGTTATAAATCAAATCGGAACATGAAACAATTTTGGAATCGAAGTTGAGATATTGTGGTGAACACGATTATGAACTGAAATTGTATATTTTGAGCAAATGTGATGATTTCGAAATGGATTTGATTTTGAAGTGAATATGATATTTTGATATTAATTATGGACTGTTTGCAAAATGTAAAAGAACCGACCGGTATGTAAAACGATGTTTGGTTGTTAAAGAGACCGAAGCCAGATATGGGCATGCTCTTTGTCGATACCGGAAACACTTTGACAATTGTGTACATGGAGTGATGATCTAGAACGAAGTGGTTGGATTTGGCATCGTTTGCTAGATTTAAAGAAAGAGAACGATGGTGGATAGACTCCGGCACTTGTGCCAATTTTAAATGACTAAAACAGGATGGCTTGATAGGGCCAATTGGGCTAACTACCCCGAGCGGACATCCGTTCTTCGATTTTATTGGACTCGGTCCATATTATTACTCTTGATGTTGGTTTTGATTGGTGCACCTTGATTGGGATAGCTTCCCTTTGACTTGATATGGGATGGATGGACGTGGTGGGTGGTCATGGCTATGACGCGTTACCACCGGCCCTGCGACCCGAACTGGTAGTATCCTACCTTGGGCATTGCCTCACATGCCTTGTCATACTTTTATCCCTACACGAGACCCATACGATTTTGGCTTAGTGTTGTCGTACCACTGCGCATCCCTATCCACCGACCGGTTAACTGGTGTTTTATATGCAAACTGTACGACAATGCGTAAAATTGCATTAAAGGGGATTAACGTACATCCTTAACGCTATTTTAATATTTATTTTACGGATTAGAACTTTTTTATGCACCGTATTCTACTACATATAAATATTTTGACGGATCCTTAAGAGATGAAAAATCCTGTAACATCTCTTGAGTTATTGCACGTGCGTTATACATAGGATAGGAGATGTGAAATCCCATAAACATCTCTGACGTCGTTACACTCATATTTATTTATGATCGATTTGACTTATATAAGGATATTTCAGTCATGACTCAAGTGTTTTGTCTTTTCATTACGCTTGGGTCAGTCCTGAGTTTTTCAGCTTATTGAAGATTTATTATGAAGAACGAAGATGAAGATTTGGTATATTATTACTATTATTATTTCTACATCATGTTGTCTGCTGCATTATATTTTTATTCTGATGTATATGTATAACTCTGATAAATGTTGTATAAACTATAATCAAATGTATAGTAAACAGCTCCATGAACTGTTTATTTGATTATTGTATTTTATCGTTCCACTGCGAGAATTTGTGTTTGTTTCTTCTTCTTTTTCTCTTATTTTCTTATTTACCCCGTTAACAATCCTTTCTTTTGAATGTTTTGAGTTGACATGTGTGGTTTATTGTCGATTTAAACTGCCCAAGAAGGTGGGTTGTTATACTTTGGAACATCAGTATATTATTGGAGGTAATGACATTCATGCAGCTTTTTTTGCCAATTAATGGTTTATAAAAGGGTGATTTCTATTGGTATATTGAAATAAAAATACCATAAGCACGCTTTACTTTGTATCTTATTTTCTTCAGCATTTACTAGCATGAAATTGGTTAAAAATTATTAAAACTTCCATTGACTTTATTACATTTTATAAATGTTCCTCAGTCTGATACTATCGATCATTTCCACAAAATGGAAGCAGAGCATGGAGGAACCTTCTCAATGAATCTTAATAATGCAGTTACACACCGTGTTGCAACTGAGAAAAAAGGTAGTGTAGCTGATAATGGTTATTCAGAAATTAGTAAGGTATGGACTGAAAATTATAGCCAATTTTGACAGGGATCAAATATCAGGCAGCCGTACGTCATGGACATGTTATTCATGTTTCATGGGTCTTGGATTGTTGTTCAAAAAAGATACTTGTACATTTACAGCCTAAGTTAGTTTTAGATTATTATTTTGTGTCATTTAACATAAATGATTTTGAGCTTCAATTACCCGTCATTTGTTGTTCATTTTTGTTGAAGGTATTTTCTGTTTCTAGCTGAATCTTTAAAAAATAAATTCCAAGAAGAGATTGACATGTTTTCTAGTTATTTCTATATGGATCATAATATTACGGACATGAAGCTGTAATTTTGGTTTTTTTTGAAATGAGCTTAGTACTTATATCCATCTGTGCTATATGTCATAATTAACACATGCCAAATTTCAGTATGTACTATTTTGTACATTTAAAAAGAAAACTCCTATCATTTCTATTGATCTGTGTACTTGTTGAAAAAATTGTACATATTATGACTTTTTCTTCTACGTTTTTCAATAGTACTGAGCACATTTTGCCTGATAGCCCGTTTGCATCTCCTACCAAAGCTTCTCCCTTCGCCAATGGTCCGCATTTTTTGATGTGAACAAATTGATTGAGTTGGATCCCTCATCAAATGTTTGCCGAAACCTATGGGCTCGTTTGAAAGCTTAACATGTACTCTTTCTTTTTCTATTATCACACTACAAGTTCTGAGTTCAATTAGCATGTATATATTTGGCTAATCTATATTAAACATTTCTTATAGCATTAGTAACAATGATTACCAATCATGTCACATTGAAAGAATACACTTTTTACAAATTCAAGTTGCTGCAAAAATTGCTTACCCAAAAAAAAAAGAAGTTCGTGGCTAATTTCTGACATCAAATATTCGACGACATGCTCAACATCATATCTGTAAAAGCATAGCAATGCCATCACTCTGGTTATACAAGAAAATAAAAAACAGGATGAAATAATCGTGACAAATAATAAGATGTACCTTTTTCGTGAAGACCAGATCCCAATGTCAAACTTTTCAAAATAGAATTTTTGAAATCGTCACATTATGGCCTCTCAAATACTGAGATTAAGAAAACGAGTAGTCATTCATCAGCATTCAATAAAATAGAACATACTGGAATTACAATATTATTTACTACTGCACTTACCTGCTTTGCCTCAAATTCTCATTCTTCCTCTATGTAAGTTATGAATATCAAAGATAATGTCAACAAGCAGTCCATTCACATCAAGTACGAGAGGCTTTATTCTTTTTGAAACCACCGACTTCCTTTCAGGCTTGATGATTAGCATCTGATAACTTATCTTGGCTTGCCAAATCTGAACCATTCTTCTCAGAAGTATTTGTAGATCGAGACTCAACTATACTCTCAAAGCTAGTAGAATCTCCAATTTCATCATTGGAAATCACATTATTTGGATTAATCGTAGATTAAAGAGTCTCATACTGAATATTAGACACCTTGGCTATTTTAGTTTCATCCGTGGCTTGAAATGAAATGCATGCTTCTTTCTCTAATGACTTGATCAAAATTTTGTCACAGGTTTCATTCAAAGAAAGGGAATCATAGATAACTCCTCTAATCGGTGAAGGATGCTCTCCGCATTTTTAAGAAAACACTTTCAAGTTTTCATCGACGGAATCGTGAGAAGCTTCACGAACCATTTGGCTATCGCTGGTGCTTAAAGTACCATCTTTGCACTATGTTTCACGATTATCTTCTTTTGCTTTGAAACTTTCTTCCATTGCTTTCAAGTTTCCTTCTGCAGAACCCTCAGAAGCTCCTAGACCATCTGATTTTTGTTAGTGCTTAAGGTACCTTCTTTGCACTTTGTCACACATTATCTTCTATTTCTTTGAAAGTCCATTCTGATTCTTTCGAGTTTCTTTCTACACAATCACTAAAAGCTTCTAGAACCATTTGACTATCACTAGTGCATAAGGTACCCTTTTGCACTTTGTTGCACCATTATCTTCTTTTGCTTTGGAATTTTCTTTGATTGCTTCATCATTAACAATATCCACAGTATCTTTTTTGTATTAACTAAGTATTATAAAATTAACAAGTTTATACTAATAGTAGTAATAATAATAAATTAACTAAGTTTATGAAAAATTTATAAGTTTGAGACAATCTATAAAAATTAACCAAGTTAATAAAATTTAAGTTTGAGATAATTTATAAGTTTAAGTTAATTAAAATATAAGTCATGACATTTAAGTTTTGCTAATTGAGATAATTTATAAGATTGTGTTAATATAAATAAATTTATAAATGAGTTAATCGAGCTTTATAAAAATTTAACTAATTTAAAAAAAATAACGAATTTTTAGAAATTAACTAAGAGTTATATAACTTGACTACGTTTTATAAAAACTAAATAAATTTATACAAATTAATTAAGTTTTTTTAGAATTTAACTACGTAAATAATTTTTTGAAAATTAAATAGGTTTATTATAAAAATTAATTAAGTTTTATAAAAATTTAACTAAGTTATATTAAAATTATTTAAATTTAAGAAAAGTTCAGCTAAGGATGTTTGGTATACTTTACGCATGAAACAGTTTTATAATCATTTGTTGATTGTTAAACTCGTCTATAGGTAATTAGCTTTTTAGGAGTAAAGACCAGCTACAGCAAACAATTATGGGTAATCAAGTAATGAACATGTCTTTAAGTGTTATATATACTATAACATTTTGTTAGTACTTGTTGTGTAAACTTTATGAACAGTTATGGATTTTATGTAAATTTGCATGGTTTGCCAAAAAACTATTAACCAAATGGTTATGGATATTATATTCGATTAAGTGATTAACATGTTTTTTAATTGTTTGAATACGATGATTATGTGATTTATTGTTTGATTGTTTGAGCACGATGATTATGTGATTGACTGGTTGGTTATTTGAATACGATAATTATGTGATTGATTGTTTGGTTATTTGAATACGACGATTATGTGAGCGATCGTTGGAAATAGTACAAGCCATTAACATGAAATAGTGGAATGTACAATATGCTACAAAACAGTTAATAACTTTTAGTAGCGTTTAAAAAAGGCTGCTAAAATATATGTAAATAGATGAGATACGACTTTTGAAACATTGAAAAAACGCTACAAAAATTTTTAGTAGCGTTTCTGTAAATGCTGCGATACGACATGCAACTAAAAGTCTGAATTTTTTTGTAGCGTTTCTAAAACCTACAATAGGTCAAGTTTTGGTGGCGTTTTCTACAATGCTAAAAAGTTTTAGACTTTTAGTTGCATGTCGTATCGCGCGTTTAACGGAACCCTACTAAAAGTTTCCAGCATTTTTTCAATGCTACAAAAGGACTTTTCTGGTGTAGTATGAGTAATCATGAATACATAATTCATCAGAGACAAGACAGTTCAATTAGTTCTTGGCTATTATCATCAATTAGTGCAAACATGTTGCCACAACTGACTGGATGTAAAAGTGCTCATGAGATATGATCAACAATTGAACAAGTATTCAATACTCAATCTGCAGCTAAAATAATGTACTATAAGAGACAACTATAGAACTGCAAGAAGGAAAAATTATCTATGAGAAAGTACTTGACAAAGGCCAAGACACTTTATGATCAGGTAGCCTCAGTTGGTCACAAGATCACTGATATAGATCAAGATTTGTGTACATCAGAAGGTCTTGATGATGAATTTTGTAGGAAATGCAGATTACGGATCTTAAGTTATAATTAACACTGGAGGGGGGATAGTGTTTGATTAATTTTATGAATCTTTTTGAAATCTTTTTAAATTAAACCCAAACAGATGCAATTCACAAACACAGAGACAATTATAGAACCAGACACAGATGCAAGTAGTAAATAAAATAAGTAAAGGAAAGAACACACTGGAATTTTATACTAGTTCGGAATTACCATACATCCAGTCCCATACAATTTCTTATGCAGATTTCTTTTCAAATATAATATCGATATTACAACCTCGATTTCAAGGCCACGAGATACATCCTTCTCTTTCCAAGTCCAAGGCAAACTTGTTAGTCCGTGAAATGATGGTTTTGATGACAACAACCTTAGAATAGATTATAAAATATAAATACTGACATTATAAGTTTAGATATATATGTATATGCAGGATTTAACCATGCAGGTACCAAGAATGAAGACTGTACAGTATAGAGATTCAAGATATCGAGATAGAAGACTCATGAGTATCAAGATTATCAAGAGTTCAAGATTTCAAGCAAAAGTATTTTTATTAGGAATTTTTATTAAAACTCGTAGAAAAGCACTGGCATCTTAAAATCCAATTTATTCGTGGAATGGAATCCACTTCGAGCCTGTTAAAGGGACGGAACCCTAAGTAGGATGGAACCTACGAAAATCTAGTGGAACATTGTTTTGTATCCACTAATTTTAATTTAAATGATTTTACAAAATTATCTTATTTTCAAAATGATTTCAAAACTTTCCTTTTAAAAACATCAAAACTCTCTATCTTGATTTTAAATAATTTTAGCCTCAAAATTATCTTTAATTTCAAAGTCAAATTACTCCTGATTTTAAACTATCTTTTTAAATTATATGTTTAACTTTTATACTTAGATTTAAATATAAAATTATAGTTGTATTATTCTCTATATTTACTTATGAATTTTAACTATAGTCAAGTATATTTGTAAAGTTTAAAATAGTTTTAATATAAGATAAAGGTTGTTTTCAAAGAAAATCATATCACCAAAAATTACTTTGGGATGTCGACATGCCTAGGGTAACCATGTCGACATGGTGTCAGTTGAATTCAAAATTAAATTTCAAAAGAAGTGTCTATTCGTCTAACTCTTCATGAATGGACATGGTTGTTGTTCTTCTATAAATAGGGGTTAGTTTCAACGAATTTTATATCAGATTTTTTGGTTTTTCACTCCTCTTCTTCTTCCACATTTCTTAATACATATTCTTACCATTAGTCTATCGAAATCAACATTGAATCAATCTCGATTACTTCTAGTTTGATTCTCTATCACTATCTCTACAAGATTCTCAGTGCTATTCAGAGTTATAGACTTCTTTGTAATCTATTAAGCGAGAAAAGGTGTGATTGTAGCCTTGGAAATCAATCAAGAGAGGAAAGGTATGATTGTAGCCTTGGTAAATCAATTGGGTAAACTTGTGGCCCGGAAATCAAGTATCTCTACCCAGAGGATAGAAATTCTGGAGGGTGTACCTCGTAGCCTTGAAACCGAGGGTGTAATTGTACAATTGCTTTTGAAAGGAAATCCGTACTTGTGTTGCGGGACCGGATGTAGGGTAACTCCGAACCAGTATAAAATCCGGTGTGCTCTTTCCTTTACTGCTTTTATTTTATTTCTGCATCTGTGTTTGTTTCTGTGATTATATCTGTGTCTGTATATTGCATACATCGGTGTCTAAATTAACGTAAACTCAAAAAGATTTAGTAATTCTTTATTAACACTATTCATCCCCCCTCCAGTGTTAATCCTAGCCTTAAGATCCGTAATCCGCATTTCTCACAAAACTCTCTTGATTTAACCAAGCTACAATATCACCTAATTGATTTACGGGCTACAATTACATCCAATTGATTTACGGGCCACAATCACACCGTTTCCAATCATACTATGATAAAGAGTGACCCAATATACTTCGATCTTTCAATCTTTGATAACAAATGATCCTATAACTCTGAATAACACTGAGATCTTTGAGAGAGAGTGGCAGAGAATCAATCTAGAGATGATCGAGTTTGATTCACTTAGGATTTTGGTAGAGTTTTGTTAAGAATGTTCGAACATAAGAATGGAAGAGAAAGAGGAGAGAAAACAAAGAAATTTTAAGTCAAAATTCGTTGAAAACTACTGGTATAAATAAGAGAATAACAGTCATATCCATTCGTAAAAGGTTATGACGAATAGACACTTCTTTTGAAAATTTGAATTTGAAATCTACGGCTACCATGTCGACATGGGGGGTATAGGCATGTCGATATCCCCTAGTATTTTTTGAAAATTGATTTTTTTAAAGTTAATTTCTTTCTAAAGTTTGTCGAAACAATCTTATAACTTTGTAAACTATTTTGAATATACTTTATGATTGTATAAACTTTTGGAAAGTGATCTTAAGATTTATAAAATTAATAAAAACTAAATGTATAAATATTTTAAGATTAAAGCTATAACATTAAAACCAGGAGATAGTTTAGAAATAAGAAATGATTTTGAAATTAGTATGATTAAAAAATAGTTTGTGAATTAAGGCTATATTTGAATTGGGAGAGAGAGATGTCTTTTTAAAAAGATAGTTTCGAAAAAATCTAAAAATAAGTCATTTTGAAAATTTTGTGAATTCCATCCCACTAGAGAAGGTCGTGGGTTCCATCCCACTAAAGAGGTCGTGGGTTCCATCCCACTATTAAAGCGAGAAGGTGGATTCTATTTCACAATTAAAGTCCGAATAAAGATTTTAGTGCTATAATAAAGTTTTAACATAAATCTAGACTCTATTGCTTATCTTGAACTCTTGATAATCTTGATACTCATGAGTCTTCGATCATGATTTCTACAATCTTGAATTCGATAGTCTTGAATCTCTATACTATACAGTCTTCATTCTTAGTACATATATATATATATATATATCCTGCATATACATATATATCTAGACAAAGATATTAGTATTTATATTTTATAACAAGTCCTAAGGTTGTTGTCATCAAAACCATCATCTCAGGAACTAACAATCTCCTCCTTTTTTATGATGACAACCTATGTTTATAAAATATACTCCACCAAACTCAGATTCTATTCTAACTCCCCCATATTCCAACAACTCCCCCTTAATGTACTAACTCCTCTTAATCTAAGCCTAACTATCCTATTTTATAATTCTCCCCCTTTATCATCAAAAAAAAACTATGACTAAACTATAAAACTCCCTCTTAACCTAAAACTATGAAAGTAAATGCTAATAACTAAGTATAATAAGCAAAACATAAATCAAATTTTATTATATATGATGTTACATTACACATATATATGAAACATAGAATATATACAATTGCCCAAAATATTAAAAAAAAAATATAACAACAATCTAACGAGAGTCCTTGACAATTGGTGACTTGTGAATTGAACAGTTAGGATAATGGAGACAAATGTTTCCATGTTGTTCGACCAAATTACCATTTTTGTAAAAATAGACTTATCCAACGCAAACAACATTATCATCCTCATCCATTTGTGCTTCTTCCTCTTCTTCTTCATTGTCACCCTGTAATAGATTTGAATACGTATGTTAGAGGAATCATCTTCAATCACAATAGGGTTTTCATGATTATCCATTAGATATTTTTGCAAATTTCTAAGAATCTTGTCTTGTTCCTTTGCCATCCTTATCTGCATGACTTGTAATTCAGTCAGTATTTGCAAAGAATCCTTCATAATTTCCTCGATCTTCATTACTCGAACCAATGTAGTATGTTGGAATGGACCAAAATTAGGAGAAGGGAAGGAAATGGTTGCATTTTGGTTTGATTTAGAAGAGGAGGCCATTACTTTGTATTTTCAGAACTTTATTACAGAGAAAATGAATTGAGAAGATAGATGAACTCGAAATATTGTGGTTATATAACCATTAAACTGATTTTAGAGAAAAAATCAAAATTTTAAAATTGACCATTGTATGTCGACATAGGGAGGTAGGGGCATGTCGACATCCCTTCAAAAAATTTAACAGTTTTGTTTTTCTCTATTTATTTAAATATATATGTTATTATATCTATGTTCTATATCTTAGTTATAAAGCAAATACCTAGTTCTCTTCTTAATTTAGCAAAGGTTGATTAATTCAAGGGTTTGGTTAGAATATCAACTATTTGATTCTCAATGTTGATAAATTCAAGAGAAATAATCTCTTTACTCATATTATCTCTAAGAAAATGATGTCTAATATCAATATGTTTAGTTCTGACATGATGAGTATGATTTTTTGATAAATTTATTGCTCTTGTATTGTCACAATAAATTGATGATTTTGAAATATTTAATCGAAAATCCTTTAGGGTCTGTTGCATATAGATAACCTGAGAACGAGCCAAAGCAGCAGAGATATATTCTGCTTCAGTTGTTGATACCGAGACGATATTTTTCTTTTTACCAAAACAGGAAAACAAAGAATGTTCTAAAAAGTGATAAGTTCCCCTTGTACTTTATCGTTCTGATTTACAACCAGCATAGTCAGCATCACAATATGAGATTAAATCAAATGAAACATTTTTAGGGTAAAATAAGCTATAGTCTAAAGTGTGTTTAACATATCTTAGGATGCGGTTAATAGCTTTTAAATGGGCTTCTTTGGGTTGAGATTGGCATCTTGCAAAAATATAGACACTATGCATGATATCAAGCCTACTCGCAGTTATATAGAGTATCATTCAATCATTCCCTTATATAGGTTTTGATCATCTTTTGACATGTCTTCTTTATTCAAGGCTTCACTGGTTGTCATAAGAGTGGGTTTTCTACTCGCAGTGGTCATACCGAACTTATTAACTAGATCCCTAGCATACTTTTCTTGACTAATGAAAATACCATTATCTAATTATTTTATTTGCAATCTAAAAAAAAGTAAGCTCATACATATGACTCATCTCAAAAAAATTTGTCATTATTTCAGAAAACTCTTTGTTCATTTCATTGTTTGTTGATCCAAAAATGATATCATATACATAAATTTATACTAATTGGATATCATTTTTGTTTCTTTTAATAAAAAGAGTACTATCTCCTCTACCAATTTCAAAATTTGATTGTAATAGGTAAGATTTTAGTCTGTCATACCAAGCTCTAAGAGCTTGTTTTAGACCATATAAAGCTTTCTTTAATTTGTAAACATGATTTGAAAACTTTTCATCTTTAAAAAGTGGAGGTTGTTCAACATAAATATCCTCTTTAACAAAACCATTCAAAAAGGCACTTTTGACATCCATTTGAAATATTTTGAAATTGTTGTGGTTTGCGAAAGCAAATAGAATTCTAATGGCTCCTAATCTTGCTCCGGGTGCAAAGGTTTTATCAAAGTCTATTCCTTCTTTTTGATAATAACCTTACGCGACTAACCGAGCTTTATTTCTAACGACCTCACCTTATTTATTCATTTTACTTTTATAAACTCATTTAGTTCCTATTATAGTTTTGTCCTCGGGTCTAGGAACAAGTTTCCGTACATTATTTCTAGTGAATTGATTCAGTTCTTCTTGCATAACAAGAATCCATGAATCATTAGATGATGTTTCCTTTGGATGTTGGGTTCAATAGTTGATATAAAACTACGTTACTCATCTTATTTAGTTGATTTTTAGTTCTAATAACAGATTTAATATTTCATAGTATTTTTTCTATAGGATGGTCTTTTAAAAGCCTGATCCTTTTATTAGGATAAATAGTTTCATATTTTGTTTCATACGATTCATTATTTAAAGTAACAAAATCATCTTCATCATTTATTTGAGCAAAATCTTTGAAATTTTCATCAAAAGATACATTCATTGTTTCTTCAATGGTGTTAGTTTTTTAATTGAAAACTCTGTGTGCTTTACTTCTAATAGAATATCCGATAAAGATTCCTTTGTCAAATCTAGGATCAAATTATCCAAATTGTCCTTTATATTTAGAATAAAGCATTTACTTCCAAAAACTTTAAAATAAGATACCTTTGGTTTATTATTGAAAAGAAGTTCATATGGTGTTTTATTGGTTAGATGACTAATTAAAATCCTATACAAAATGTAACAAGTTGTAGCGACTGCTTCAGCGCACAAATTTCTTGGTAATTTACTATCTAAAAGCATAGTTCTTGCACACTCTTGAATCATCCTATTTTTACACTCTACCACTCCGTTTTGTTATGAAGTTCTTGGAAAAGAAAGATATGAGTTGTTCCTTTCTTATTACAGAAATTCTCAAAATTTTCATTTTCAAATTCTCCACTGTGATCACTACGAATAGTTTTGATTTTTAAAGAAAGTTAATTTTGAATTCTTTTTGCAAAAGTTTTAAATAAATCTAAAGCATCACTTTTATATTTTAGAAAAATTATCCATGTAAATCTAGAATAATCATCTACAATTACAAAAACATATTCAATATGATTTGTTGACTGAATTTAAGATGGACCAGACAGATCTAAATGAAGTAATTCGAGAGGTTTTGATGTTGAAATCATATCTTTCAATTTGAATGAACTCTTCCTAAGTTTTCCTAATTAACATGTGCCACATATACTATCTACTTTAAAATCCATTTTAGGAAGACCTATTACTAGATCAAGTTTTGAAAGTCTAGATAAGAGTTTGAAATTCAAATGCCCAAATCTTGTATGCCAAATCAAAGGGTCACTTGTATTAGTCAGAAAATATGGGTTATCATTTGAGATTTTCATACTGAGAAGATAAATATTTTTCTTCCTAATTCCTTCAAAGATAACATTTGATTTATTATCTTCGATGCGATACTTATCCTTTTCAAATTTAAATTTGTAGCCCTTGTCACATAGTTGACTTATGCTAAGTAAGTTGTTTTTTAGATTCCCAACTAACCGAACATCAAAAATAATAGGAGTTTTAGAGTTACCGACGTTGCCGATGCCAATCACATATCCTTTTGAATTGTTTCTAAAGTTGACATGTCCTCCATCTTCATAAATTTTGTCACTCAGTATCTCCGGATTACCCGTCATGTGTCTTGAACATCCACTATCAAGTATCCATTTGTTTTTCTTGATTTGCACCATTTGTCCATTGAGTGTTGACTCTTCAAAAGCCATATAACACATCTGTTCCTGCACAACACCCTAATTCGATGGATAACTTGATTTTCTATAATAACAATATGCAGACTTATGAGACAATGATGATTTGGGCAGTTTTGAACTAGTATTAACAGAATATCAAAAAATTGCCATTTTAAACTTTTTCAAAATTCAGATTATAATAACATTGAAAACCAATACTATGATAGGAAATGCAGATTACGGATCTTAAGGCAGAATTGACACTAAAGGGGGGTGAATAGTGTTTAATTAATTTTATGAATCCTTTTTAAATCTTTTCAAATTAAACCCAAACAGATGCAATTCACAAACACAGAGACAATCATAGAACCAAATACAGATGCAAATAGTAAATAAAAGTAGTAAAGGAAAGAATACACTGGAATTTTATACTGGTTTGGAGTTACCCTACATCCAGTCCCACACAAGTGCTTTGTGCAGATTTATTTTCAAATATAACGTCGATGTTACAACTTCGGTTTCATGGCCACGAGGTGCACCCTCCGTCTCCGAGTCTAGGGCAAACTCTTTTGATTTAACAAGGCTACAAGATCACCTAATTAATTTACGGGCTAAGATCACAACCAATTAATTTATGGGCCATAATCATACCATTTCCAATCACACTTAGATAGAGAGAGACTCGATACATTTCGACCTTTCGATCTTTGATTACAAATGATCCTATAACTCTGAATAGTACTGAGATCTTTAAGAGAGAGTGATAGAGAATCAAACTAGAGATGATTGATTTTGATTCCCTTAGGATTTTGACAGAGTTTTGTTAAGAATGTTTGAAAATGAGAATGAAAGAGAAAGAGGAGAGAAAACAAAGAAATCTTAAGTGAAAATTCGTTGAAAACTACTGGCATATAGAGAAGAATAAAGATCACGTCCACTCGGGAAATGTTATGACGAATAGGCACATCTTTTGAAAATTTGAAATTTGAAATCTATGGTTACCATATCGACATGGGGGTATAGGCATGTCGACATCCCCTAGTATTTTTTGAAAATTGATTTTTGTTCTAAAGAGATTTTCTTCCTAAAGTTCGTTAAAAAATTCTTAGAACTTTGTAAATTATTTTGAATATACTTTATGATTATAAAAATATTTGGAAAGTAATCTTTCAAAATATAAAAGTAATAAAAACTAAATATATAAATATTTTGAGATTGAAGCTAAAATATTAAACCAGGAGATAGTTTAAAAACAAGAAATGATTTTGAAATTAATATGATTAAAAAATAATTTTTGAATTAAGGCTAAAATATTTAAACTAAGAGAGAGAGAGAGATGTCTTTTGAAAAAGATAGTTTTGAAAAAATCTAAAAATAAGTCATTTTGAAAATTTTGTGAATTCCATTCCACTAGAGAAGGTCGTGGGTTCCATCCCACTAAAGAGGTCGTGGGTTTCATCCCACTATTAAAGCAAGAAGGTGAGTTCCATTCCACAATTAAAATCCGAATAAAGATTTTAGTTCTATTATGAAGTTTTAACACAAATCTAGACTCTATTACTTATCTTGATATCTTGAACTTTTGATAATCTTAATACTTATGAGTCTTCAATCTTGATTTCTACAATCTTGAATTCGTCAGTCTTGAATTTCTATACCGTACAGTTTTCATTCTCATTACCTCATATATATCCTACATATACATATATATCTAGACAACGATATTAGTACTTATATTTTATAACAAGTTCTAAGGTTGTTGTCATCAAAATCATCATCTCAGGAACTAACAAATATGAATCTATTATGGCAGTTATATCATCAAAAGAGATAACACTATCTATCCAATATGTCTATTCCACACTTCTTACGCATGAAGGCAGATTAGAACAAAAGAAACCTGCAATTTCAGAATTTTCTACTAATTTTGTTAGCAACAGCAAAAGCAAGAACCAAGAAAGAAACACTTATGGAAAAAATCAAACCAATGACTATCAAAGAGGAGTATGCAATACAGAGGCAGAGGAAGAGAAATGTGGAAAAGCAATAACAGCAACAATAGACTTAGATGTCAAATCTATGAAAAATTTGGGCATTGTGCAAACAAGTGCTACTTCAGGTTTGATGCAAGTTTCATAACAACACAAAAAATCAATAATAATTCAAGAAGTTACACTGCAAATGTCAATATGGTAAACATACAATAAGATAGTAAAATACATTCAGAAAGCTTAAATACAAAATCAGCAAAAATGGAGGATATTCAGGTTGAAAATTGGTATTCGAATACAGGAGCTACCAACCATGCGACTAGCAATCTCAACAATTTAAATCTTGGCAACAAGAAGTATAAAGGTATACATTATTTACATATGGGAAATGGTATGCCCATTACAATTACACGTATTGGTTATGCATGTATCAAGGGTAAAAGACAATTCTAACTCAATAATTTATTAAGAGTCCCTATGATTAGGAAAAAATTAATAAGTGTGTCACAATTTGCAAAAGATAATGATGTCTACTTTGAATTTTACCCAAAAATACTGCTTAGTTAGATACATTCTAGATAAAAAATTCTTTTGCAAGATAGAGAATTTAGGGGACTTTACAAATTCGTTGATGCTAATTCAAGAAATTCTATAAATAAAGAGTGTAATATCTTTGAAATCAAATGGAGAGAAAACAATTAGAAACTTCATGTTTGGCACTGTAAGTTGGGACATCCAAGTGTAAAGCTTGTAAAATAGGTCTGAATGATGATAATATTTTTGTTGATAATTTTCCTGTACATTATATTTGGACATATTGCCAAATGGGTAAAAGTTGTAAACTTCCATTTCCAAATTCTAGCACCGAGTATAACAAACCACTTGAATTAGTTGCAATAGATTTGTGGGACCAGCCCCAGTTATCTTTGATTATGTATATAATTGCTACATTTCAATTGTTGATGCTTATAGTAGATATGTGTGGATATATTTTTTAAAAACAAAATATGAAACTCATAATGCAGTCTTACGATTTATAGCCAATGCAGAAAAAAAACAAATCGTCAATTATGGGCTATTCAAACTGATGGTGGATCAGAATTTATTCCACTAAAGTAGTACTTACAAAAGAAAGGAATAATTCAAAGGATGACATGTTCGTATACATCGGAACAAAATGAGCTTGTAGAAAGGAAGCATAGACACATTGTTGAAACATGTCTTACTTTATTAGCACATGCAGCAATGCCACTAAAATTATGGCCCGATGCATTTGCAGCCTCAATATACTTAATAAACATGCTACCCAGAAAAGTGCTTAAGTTTAAGAGTCCATTAGAGGTACCATATAAAATCAAGCCTGATTATCAAGATCTAAAGGTATTTGGGTGTATGTATTTTCCTTACTTAAGACCTTATAGTACTAAAAAGTTGAATTTCTGGTCATCATCATGCACCTTTCTGGAATATGCAACAAATAAGAAAGGTTATAAGTGCTTAGACGGTAATGGTAGAATCTATATATCAAGACATGTGGTATTTAATGAGCAAGTATTCCTTTCAATAAGTTAGAAATTAAGACTACAAAAAAAAAAAAAAATTCCAAAGTATTATTTACCACCAATACCAACTCAACTGGATGAAATTATACCAGATCAAAGTGTAACAAGACATACGAGTCAATGTGATCAATTTTCACCAATGTCCATTCAACGTGACTTCAACCCACAACTCACTATTTTCAATTCAGAACCAGGTCATGAGTTAAATAGATCACCAGAAAGCTTAAATCAGGTCTCACAACAAGGCAACAATGTTCAATCGGATCCTTATCAAGTATTGGATGATGCATTATCACCCAACATTCAACGAGGAGCTACATCAAGTGACAGAATTCAACAACCTGCAAGAACTGGGCGCCATATGATAACAAGAGCAAAGAGTAGCATATTTAAGCCAAAAATATATACTACAAGCTTGGAGAATGAAGAACCAAGCACATATCATCAAGCTATACAAAATGAAAAATGGATGACTGCTATGAAAGAGGAATATGATGCACTTATGAGAAACAAGACATGTGATCTTGTTCCTATACCAAATAACAAAAGTGTTATAGAATGCAAATGGACATATAGTTAAAGAAAAATGTTGATGGTTCAATCTTTAAATATAAGGCAGGACAAGTAGCAAAGGGGTATTCACAACAACATGGTTTCGATTTTAATGAAACTTTCTCATCAGTTATGAAATCCAATTCTATTAGAATTATTTTAACCATTGCCTTGCAAAAAAAGGATCATCAAACAACTAGATATAAACAATGCATTTTTAAATAGTTTATTACAGGAAGAGGTTTATATGGATCAGCCCTAAGAATTCAGACAAAAAGAGAGTGAAAAAATTGTTTGTAAATTAAATGAGGCAATCTATGGGCTTAAGCAAGCTCTAAGAGTGTTGTTTGATAAATTGAAATAAACTTTAACTAAACTTGGTTATAATTCAACAAAATCAGATAACTCATTATTCACCAAGTTTACTAATGATATTGTACTTATGTTCTAATATACGCTGATGATTTTATAATTACAGGAAATAACGCTATAGAAATAAGTAAACTCAAATCATATCTGAACAAAGAATTTTCTATCAAAGAGTTGGGAGATCTAAATTACTTTCTTGGTATTGAAGTAAAGAAAGTATCATCTACTGAAATGCATCTAAGTCAAAACAAGTACATCTTTGAAATACTTATTAAGGCTAAGATGGATCAGGCAAACTCTTTATCTACACCAATGACAAGCAATTTACACTTATCAAGAAACAAAGATGATCCAATAACAAACGACAAGAAATACAGAAGTATAGTTTGAGCACTTCAATATGCTATAATAACTAGACCAGAAATTACATTTAGTGTAAACAAAGTTAGCTAATTCATGCAAGAACCACTTGATGAACATTGGAAAGCAGTAAAAAAAATTATCAGATATCTTAAAGGAACTATAAATGATGGATTAGTTCTAGAATCATGCAAAATATTAAATATCAATGGTTATGCTGATGCAGACTGGGCCACATGTCATGATGATCGAAAATCAACTACGGGATATTGTATATTTTTAGGCAAAAATCCAGTCTCATGGTATTTTAAAAAACAACCTATCGTGTCAAGATCAAATATCAAAGCAGAGTATAGAATTGTTGCAAGTGCTACAACAGAAATAATGTGGATAGAGTCATTATTAAGTGAGCTAAAAGTTGAATCTTACAGAAAAACTACAATATGGTGCGACAAACTCAGCACTACATTACTCGTAGCAAATGTAGTTTTACACTCAAGAACCAAACCATGGAATAAGATCTATGCTTCGTACGTGAACATGTTATAAAAGGAAAATTAGTTGTAAATCATATACATGCAGCTTACCATAAGGCAGATATCTTAACAAAGCCATTATCGAAGCAAAGTTCCCTTAGGCTAAAGCAGGAATTATGAGTTGAAGATGTCAAACTCAATTGCAAAATCATAGATCTCACATCGATTAGAGATGCTTACTCTTCTCCAAAACAATTGCAAAGCAATAATTTTGCAGAGGTAAATCTTACAGGAAAGCGACGGGCGTAATCTTACTCAAGGCAGCTAAAAAATCCTGAACCGAAGTCCAATATCTTTTTAGAGAGCAAGCAGATCTTATAAAATCACTAAAAGTTTAGAACTTTGTAAGATTGAAGCTCTCATTTTTGGAAGAATGACAAAAGTCGGCTAAAATTTGAGAAAATTGCAAACCCGAACTACGTTAGGTTTAAAAGGGAATAAGAGATAATAAGTATAGGTAACTGGGCTGCAATATAGCCCAGTAGAAAATCACTCATCAGAAAATTGCGTTGTATTATAAACACCGATCCAACACGTACTGTAAGAAAATCAATTGTTATCAATTAATTGTTATCAATTCCAACTTATTTGAATTCAAACGAAGAAAATCAAGCACAATCAATTCTCCTTAGCTGAAATTGAATTTAGTGAGAGAATAAGTTACATGCTAATGCTCTATAATTTTAATCAATTGAGAATTAATCTACAATCAACTAATTCATTTTTATTAATTCCTTTTATCACCAATATATCTAAAGAAACATAAATTTTACTTTATGAGTGAATGTGAATTGTGCTATATCATTAGCAAATGTTTTTTTGTTGTAAGAACTAATAGTAAAATTGGAACTTAAAACTATCTTTTAGCTAGAGCTAGAGAAATTCAAAACCAAGTGCTAGGAGCTAATGTAGGAACGTCTAAAGTTGAAGTGGAGCAATGTGGAACGATGCCCTCACAAATAGTACAGCTCGGTACTGATCTAAATCAACTCAGTACCGGGAGAATTATACTCGAAGGCAACGCTGGTGTGAACAAGGGATATGCTGGAATGCCAGAAGCAAATGATGTTGAAACTAGAAACACAAATCAGAATGCAAATGCGCAACAACAAGAAGAATATGCGTCAGAGCTTTCCTACAGGAACAAAGGATATAATAAAGCCAAAGGAGCAGGTCAGAATGCTAATGTGCAGCAAGGGGAGTACGTGCCAGAGTATGTGCCGAAGTTCCTCTATAGAAGCAGAGGGCAGCACATCGCTTTTGGTCGAAGACCATCACTGGATGGTGAAAACCGAATCGTTGAGTTGGTAAGGAGGATAATTAGGGGTTGATCCCATATCAAAGCTTAGAGGATGTGAGAAGGAATCCGTTCACTTCGAATATGCAAAATGCGAGCAATCCTTCCAATTTTAAGCTTTTCAATGATGGAAATGTAAGACGAAAAGCCGGATTCGATGGTCCATCTGATGAGATATGCAACGATCCATAAATTTACCACTTTGAAAAATAATATTTATTTTTAATTATTAAAATATAAGATTTTCTAACACAAATTATATTGTTTGGAACAATAATTGATGATGATGAGTTTGTTTTAAAATTATATTTACAAATATTAATATTTGGGATTTTCTTAAGAAAAGCAACGAAAATCAATTTTCGATAGATTTACTCAATATTGGAGGATACAAAACTAGATACATACACTTATTCTCCATGTAAGCAAGAATATGTAATAAAATTATATATTTTATTTTTTAAAATAAAATGTCTTTATGACATCATCAACTATGACATCATTTTTAAATAATTAATTTTTGAATTAAAATTAAGTTTAAATGATTTAATAATTGTATTAAAATAAAATGAGGCCTTTTTAATTACTAAATAATAATTGAAATGCCATTTTTAATTTTTTTTACACACATATATATATTAACTAAAATGTAAAAATGTGACCAACAAACTTGATTCCGGATTTATAATGGTTTGACAAGAGGAAGTTGTGCAACTTTATGTGCTATATATGACATACATGTGCACATATACATATATGTACATCCATGTACACAAACATACACATTAGAATTATATTTACATCTCAAAATTACTAATGGTAAATTGAACAAAATATCATGATATTTATTAAAGGAAATCTAAGCTAATGATGACATATCTCCACCTTAGTCCACATTCTCATCCAAGTGCATGCCTTAAGAGATAAGGGAAGTGATGGAGATGATGTCAGGGAGGTGGGAGAGCACGGCTGAACCATATGGAGAGGGAGTGGTGGTGTTAAGGTGGAAAGTGGTAATGTGATTTGTAATAATGTTGTTTTAGATATTTTACACGTCTTTGCCTATAAAAGGAGAGGCATACCCTCTCATTTATTCACAATTTCTTCATAAATTCTTAAGCTTTCTCCATATTTTACTTGAGTCCATTAATTGCTTCCATTTTCTCATAAATTATTCCATAGTCGTAGCTAAGCTCTGTTGAAAATACACTTCAAAATATATATCGCCTTAGTTTGAAATTAAAGTGAACAATCACCTTCTCTTCTTTCTCATTGCTTGGATGAACTCATCAAGAGCCACCACCATTCTCCACCCTCTCTAGTATAGGGTTGAGTATACCCAAGGGTATTGGGGTTGGATTCATAAGTTTCGATGCAGTGGTAGTGGAGCTAGATTTAATTTTTTTACATCCAGAGACAATTGAAAGTGAGAAACTCTACTAGTTTATTTTATAAATCATGGATGATATGATATGTTTGCTATAAGTGTTTTCTATGTTTGATCATCATGTTTTGGATGCGATAATATGTTTTCTTGGTTATGGAAATAATTCACGGTAAATACACATCGAATTTACACAAAGAAATACTCTCTTATGAATTATAAAGTGTTGCGCATAGTTAAACATGAATAAAAATGGTTTATAAATGTTTTATAAATTTTAAAAATCATTTTGGCTAAGTTTTGAAATGAAATGAAATTAGAGTCAAAATAGGCGCGTTGCGTAACGGCAATTCGCGGTTTCACGCCATAAAAGTTAAGTCAATGCATAGAGTGAAATATAGCTTGGAATTATTCGAAAAAAGAATTTTCCAGACTCTTATGGCTATAGTTTCCAAATGAAGGAGAAAAATTAGGATTTCATTTTGTAAAATTTAACATATGTCTGTTTACACCAAAAATTGGCACAAATACCCAATAGAGAGTTTGTAGAAGAATAAATGAAGAATAGTAAACGTAAACAGAGAGAATACTGCAACAAAGAAATAGGAAATAAGTAAATAACAAAGACATGGAAAGGTTCAGCGTTGTTTTCCTATGTCCACTTTGAAGAGATAGTTTTATTAATCACTTTATAAACCGAGTACAAGAGGGATCATATTAGAATTATTAATTACAAAAGAATACAAAGCAACAAGTAGGGTAAAGATCTCAAAAATGAACCATCAAGTCTATATTTATTGAGGAAGACAGTGAAATATGTCTTTGAAAATTCGATAGATGGATCTCCAGACCCATAGGGGTCTAAAAGAGGGATCGCATGGCCTAGATCCTAAGAAATATGGATCAAGGTCGATCCCTATGGAGGAGTTTGGAGATGCGAACCCTATGGATCTTCTCCATGTTGTATTATGCTTAGCCTTCAAGTTTCATGTCCATTGGATTGGTAGAACTTGAGTTACTGACTAATTTTTGTTGCACGATGTTGTGTGACCTGATTCTGGTTGATCCCTCTAGAAGGAAGAGTGTTGATCCCTATTGCTTGCTCCTTTTAGGGTGCGATCCCTTGGGTTGATTTCTTAGGGTCCCCATATCTTTTTACCAAAGTTTTATATGTATCGGACTTTTATATTTTGATATATCGATTTTTTTCCACTGAGCTGCACTTGTTTAGCTGAAGTAATCTGATCACATTAACAGAGAGGGATCATACCCGATCCCTTTTCTGGATTATATTATATTCCATACTTAGAATATTTCGTATAGCATATGTCTCAATTCTGTTTGATCATGACTTTATATTATCATCTCTACTTGATTTTTGGACCCCATAGTCATCGCTCTGGGCTTACAGGCCTTGATGACAATCGAGTTAGACTTATCCAATTAGTTCGGATATAGCTGAATCAAAATGCTGGATAACTCTTGCCCTCCAAAGTACGTCTTGTGTTGAACATGATGTGCTTTGATTCAATGCAATTTAGAGTCGTCGAAAAGACATCCATCCATTTTTCTAAAAAGTCGCTATCCTTCTGTCGAATTTATCTTCCAAAGTGTCATATCTCTCTTTAATCGTCAAGACATTTGGTTGATTTAAAGTAGTATAAATTCATTATTAAATTATCAGTTGCTATATATGTTCAGTTCTATAGGGCTAGTAAGCTTTGGCTATTCAATCCAGTTTCGACTTTGAAAGCTTCAGGAAAGAATTCAATTTCTGTCGATTTCAAAAATTAATTTTTTTGAATATACATATCCAGGTACACGTTCTTGTTCTTTGCTTCCGGATGCGTTTGCACGCTCATAGGTCCTTGTCAATTTTTGTGTAATTAGATGCAATTTCATTGCATTTATGTTTTTTTTAAATAAGGATTGGAATTTTCCTTTCTTCACTTAGAGATCGTAGTCGATCCCTTTTTTTTAGAATAGGAATCAAAAAATTATACCCAACCCTTTTTCCCTCTTTTCTTCCTCTCTCATTCTTTATTATATATATATATGTGTGTGTGTGTGTGTGAGTGTGTGTGTGTGTGTGTGAGTGTGTACGTGGACACATAGGGATTGGATGGTTCCACCTCAAATAGGGATTATATCCAATCCCTTTTTGAGGACTTCTGGCTTTGTGTAGAAGAGTAAGCCAGTCGATCCCTCAAACTTCATATATAAACTAATATTTCCCTTTCCATCCTTCTTTTACTCCATTTCCTTCTTTCTTCCATTTCCTTCAACACCGTACCCTATCATCTTACCTTAGAGCCGACCCCTTTCTTCCTCCTTTTGAAACTATCGCCATCTCCATCACCCAATCCGCCACCCCTTGAATACGAGAACATCGTCTAGCCTTCAACTCGAACTAAAAATTCATCTAATCCATACTCATTTACATATAGGTAGGTTGCATATGATTTTGACTCGTGATGAGATAATGGGTTCGGTTGTTCCATGGGTAGAATTAGGTAAAGAAGTGGAGAACAGTGGCGATGTTCGGTTCGGTGAGGTGGTAAAAAAGGAGAAGGAAAGGAGTAAGTGATCGTATTAATGGTTTAAAAGGGGGAAGGAAGGGATCAGTGGTTTGTTTCTCCAAATAGGGACCAGATAAGAAGTGAATGGAGAGAAGAAAGGATTCAATTAGGGATCGGTGTGAATATTAGAAAGAAGTGATTAATCGAATTGGTGGATGAAGGATCGGTTGTTTGTGGAGCATGAAGGGATCGTTCATTATTCATTCACGACATAGGGATCAATAGTGGAGTGTTTGAAGACAGTTCGATGTTGGTGTAGCATGAAGGGATCAGTCGAGTTGGTTATGGCATAGGGTGCGGTTATGTTGAGATATGGAAATAAGGATCGGTCATGTTGGTTAAGAGGGATAGATTATTTTCTTTACAAGAGGGATCAGCTATAGGGACTTATCCGATTTTAAGCCCTTGAACCGAGCTTAAATAAATAAACTAATCCATGTAAACTTGTACGAATAGTTAGAACCGATCTCATTTTTATTGAACTTGAACGTATGAAGTTTAACGGACAACAAGACTTGCATATCCAATTTTGAACTCGAAATTGAATGATTACACTTTTTGGACATGATTATGAACTAAAATCTAACATATAAACCTGAATAATGAACTTCATTCCCCGATATGCCGATGGTCAACTCCGAAGCTACTACAATCGATCTACATGAGCGCTAGTTTAGACGGTTAGCAATGGCGGCACCCTGGTTGGAATCCAAAGTCTCGTCACGACCATTTTCTTTAAACTATGAATTATTTATCTCTGCACTGCACAGCACTGCACACCACTAGTTTACACTTAGCACAGGGGATAGGTAAAATTTTCTAATCTTGATTATGTACTGAGTTTAATTGATATGGGATCTAGACTTTTGGACATTTAGCCGCAATGACTTTTGGACAACCTTCACAGCACATCAATCCAAGTGTCGAATCGAGTTCTACAACTGTATCTGGTAGACTTTCTCTTGAACACCAAACCGAGCAACCGAAGAGCTCCAGTCCATTGGTTGACCTTTCCTCTGACGTTCCCATCCTTTTGATGGAAGAGATTAATCTTGCCCTTGACACTTTAGTGGGTGTTGTATTTCTGGATAACCTGGTGGATTCCTAGGACTTCAGAATTTGTAAGGCCGCTCTCCGTCAGTTGTGTTCTAAACAAGAGATCTTGTTTAGAGTTGTTCTACTCCCTTCATGAAATGATAGGGCCCACTTGCCCGTGGTGGGGTATACGGTTATAATAAATTTATGTGCTGGGCCGGATGTGTGCCGCCCTTTAATTCATTTATCCAAGAGATGCTAAATTATCTAGGAATAGCTCCTATTCAACTGCACCTGAATAGCTATGATTTTCTTCACGACACATTTTTATTATTTATGGATGTTCTATTTCGCCCGCCATCTCCTAATGACATCTGGTTCATCAACTGTTTTAAGCGATGGACGGGGAGTCTTTCTCATACGTTCCTTAAGCACACATCCAACTGTCATGTTCTTAATGGTGGTTGGAATAAGCTCAGTGTCTTTAAGAACAAATGGTTCTACGTATGTTGTATGTCCTGCTTTGCAAGGCGATGGTTGGAAGGACGTAAATGGTGCCCTCACTTTATTTTCAAATTCTTAAGTCCAAGTCGTTTCCTGAACTAACAAATACTTTGATAATTTACAATTGTCCATTCAAGAACTGAAGGAGATAGTCATTCAAGAGCAGTTTCTACAATTCGTTCTACCCCAGTTGAAGACAGGGACATTAGATTACTCATAACCAATTAGTGGTTATCTCTTTTCAGGTTGCTGGAAGAGGGTCATAGCATCTGACTTCCAGGAAGCATTGCACCATGAAGGAATGTTGCGGAACAAGAAGGCAACACTGATTGCACCGTCATGCCCACAGTCGAGGACGCTCGGGGTGATGCCGAAGAAGGAAAAATTAGAGGTGGTGACACCAATAAGCCTGGCAATGATGATGTAGGTTCGGATAATGCGCTTGTGCTAGAATAATCACAAGGCAGACAATCTCACACGTCGACAAAAAAGGGAAAAAGCTAGTGCACAAACTCCATAGGAGAAAGACTGATCTAGAAATAATAGAAGTGATTTCTATGCCTTTCCTGCCAAGAACTTCCATTTTTATTAGAAATCTAAAGCCTAAGTTCACCATCACTTCTTTTGAAGAAGAATCTTCCTCTCGGCCTTTAGAAAGTTCGATGGAAGGATTCTCAAATCTACCGATTCTAGATGACATTGAGACTTTTGACTTCCACAACATTAGTGTCGGGGAGGCTTAATTCTCACACCAGGACCAGTGATGATATTCCTCCTACTAGCAAATAGAAAATCTCTTTTATAAGCAAGGCTACAGTAACTAGTCCGTCGGGAGGACACTAGAACACTCACAATCATGCGCACTTCACTGCATGATTTTTGTCTACCTTTTATTTGATGGTTACTTATACGCTCTTATTTGTTTTGCAGATACTATGTCTCATTCTCATGACTTTGATAACTTGAGGGGCTCCTCAACAGATTATGAATCTAGTCATGATCAAGACTCAGGAAGGCGTTAAGAAAAGGGTGACAGCCGGGAAAGAAGTCATTGTTCAAGGGAGTCTTCATCCTCTAAGCATAAGTCCATATCTCAATCATCTCATCAGAAAGTTCGGCCCAATCATATTATACATAATGGTAATCAGATCTCTTCTCATGTTCCCCAAACTACTACGTTACTCGAGCATCATTCAGGTTCATCCGGTTCTCGATAGCCTTGCGATCGCTAGTCGAGCAAACGTCCAATTTTAACTTTTGATCCAGCTTTGACTACAACATCCCCTGAGACTCTGCGATAGAATAGTTGGCCGAACCTAAGGTCCAATTTCCAAAAATCTACTTTGATTGGGTAAAGTTTCTTCGTCCATCCACACAATTCTAAGAAGTGCTAAAGCAAATTCATTTGCATGCGTCAATGATATTTTTGTGCAGCATGAGGTATTTCAACACTTAGTTAAGAAAATCTCAGAGGTGTCTACTAAAAGACAACATGAAATTGATCACCTTAAGTTGGAGGCGATCTATGATAAAGACATAATCAAACATCAAGATGATGAGATCACGAAGTTGACCATGAAGTGAGCTACGGTAGAGAAGAGTGCTAAAGAAACATCCAAAGCAGTTAATCATCTGGATATGGCTCATAAAAATGAGTTGGACGCTACCCTTAGCCGCAATAGTGTGCTTTCTTTAGAGAAGGACACTGCAAAATGATAACGACACCCTAATTCACTGCATTTAGGAACTCGAAGAGCTTCTTAAGAAAGGGAAGGAAGAAAAACTTGAGGCCCGGGAGGAGTCTCAAAGGTATTGTGAAGAGGCCGTTGATGCTCGGGTGCTAAAAATTAAATTTGATGAGCGGCTTTCTTAAATCGAAGCCCTCAAGAAAGAGGCGAGGGATGCTAGCCGTAATGAAGTTAGAGACAATATTGAGGCCTAGTTGGAGGATGCGAAAGAGGATAGCCAGAATGAGATCGAGGACATGTTTAATTCTTTCATTGTTGAATATAATGCCAAGGTCCTAATTCATCATGACTTTAGCTTTCTTGGAGAGTGCTACCTCGAATCACTTGCCGAGGCTTGGGAATATATTATTGAAATAAGGAAGAAAGCCCTTGATAAAGCTGACTTAGATGAGGAGAAACTGGTATGAGAGATTTTTCATGGGAATGAACCTTTAGATCTTCCCGCTACAAGGCTCTAATACTTTGATATTTTGGCACTTTCTAGCATAGGGAAAGACATCGCTGAAGTTTCAAAGTCATATCCTAAAGATTCCCATTCACTTTAACTAGCCAGAGAATCAGTTTCACTTTACCCAGGACAAGATCCAAGCTATGATCCAAATAGACCCGATTATAAATCAACGGTGATGACTCCTATTCAAGAATGGAGCACTCCGGCAGCAACTGAAAGTCAACCGGACGCAGGTATCCTGCTCCGTTCTCCATTACTCGAGAGGTTTCATTCTTCATGCCAAATAGTTCTGGCCGTATTTGCTTGTTCCCACGAATCTGCAGGTTTTCCGGCTCCCAGTGAAATTCTGAGAAGTGGTGCCGCTATGGAGCAACAATCGATACTTACTGATGTTCCAGCGGCTACTAATATTCCAAGGCCAATTGTGACGACCCAAAATTTTTAAGCATTTAAAATCGGAATATTTAATTGATTTTAAATATTCAATAGAGTAATTTTAACTTGAATTACAAATATCAAAATTTATTTGATAATTGAATTATTAAATTAAATAATTTGAAATTGGATAAAATATGAAATCTGAGATGTTAAGCCTATTAAAAATAATTTGAAGGCTTATAAAAGTTATATTGATAATACTGAAGAGAGTAGAAGTGGTGAAATCAAATTAAAAAATGGTTTGTTAAGTTTTGAAATTTATATCATTTTAAATTGAATTTAAAAAAAAATAGCCTTCCGAAGCATAGTCTCGGAATTCGATGAAACCAGTTTCATCGAGTCCGTAATATTGAATTATTATCGGGTTTCAATTTTCGTAGTTTTTGGAGTTAGTGTGTGAGTGTACGATATATAAGTGCACTGAAAATTTAATTGATAATAATTTAATGAAATTTAATTTCATTAATCAGGCTTCTTGTATACGCCATTTTCAATCCATTCCCCAGCACGCTACTTTCTCGTCAACTTCGTGTCTTGTCCTTTCTTTTTTTCTTTTGTTTTTTTTATACGCTAGAGCATACCAGAACTTAAACGAAAATCACCTTCATTACTCCCCTTCAATTCACATAACAATTCGAAAATCTTAAAATGGCCGAAGCCTTGCATCTCCAGATCGAAAACCCTTACCCCTTCGTTCGAATTCAAGGCATGGCCGAACCCCCTTTTTTTCGTTTCCAAATCAATTTCGCTCCTCTTAAAAAAATGTCTACTCGAAATCAAAGGCCGCTTTCATTTCGAAGTGGTTACGTGGGAGTGGAAATCGAGGCGAGTATGTCGATAAAGGGAGGGGTTTGAGTAATGGGCTTCGTATGCGATCGAATCGCACGCGAGGTTGTCGCGACTGCAGGTTAGGGTGGCGGTCTGAGGTGGTTTAGGAAGCGAGAGTTCGTGGTCCAGATGCGCTGTGAGTCAGGGTTCGAGTGGGAAGCTCGCGCGTTGAAGCGTCTATCGATTTGGGGGAAACTCGAGATTAGGGCTTGGGATTGTGTGGCGTTCGTACGTGAGAACTCGATGATCTGCTGATGTAGTTCAAGCTCGAACGATGAGGTATCAATATAAGTTTATTTAATTTTTGTGTATGCATATAAGCAGGAAAATGTTTATAGCAAATTTAAACTTATATTAGTTTTCATTATATATATTTCTAGGCAGGTAAAAAAGAAGAAGAAGAAAATGAAATGAAATGAGAAAAGAAAAAAATAAATAAATAAAATAAAATAAATGGACTACTGCAAAGTATATTTATATACAGTTTACATATTTCAATATTTAATAATATAAGTGTGTATATATATATATATATATATATATATATATATATATATATATATATATATGGGTTACAATCAAGTTTAAACATTTTTGTTTTTAATTTAATGCATATATATATAGTAGACAGAAATGTTTTTGTATATAGCATTTGAAAATATAGGATTTGTATAAAACTTAATTTTTAATCAAGATAATTTATTTTTATAAGTATAAGTGATTTCAAAATAGAAATAAACATATATGTACACATTTTAATTTACTAGCTTGTTTTAAAAATGTATTATAAGTAATTAACTTGTTTAATAAACTGATTAATTTATTTTAGTCACCAAAAGTAAATTTATCTAAGGAAAATTTGTTAAAACAAGAAATTTTAAAATAAAAATCACTAGTTAGTTAAATTTACCAAATGGAAATTTAATTATTCGATTGGTTTGAATATTAATGAAAATTATCTAATGTTTATACAAGGTCAAAAACCGTGAAACCAAAGCAAAGTTGAAGTGGATTGCAAATAATAGCAAAGGTGAGTTAATCTCACTCAGCTGATTATAAATTTAAATGATTAAATTTAAATAACTGTTTGAATGCTTGAATTGATTGATGTGATATAGTATGGGATATTTTGAAATTGGCATATTATATCGTGCTAACATCTGTAGATGAAGGGAAAACAGGTTCGAGGGATCCAACTGGGTCCCTCAACATTTATTTAAATTATTCTATACCCTCTGTTGTGATTATTTGATATTCTATGAGGAATATATTGGAATATTGAATGCTATGATTTGATTGGCTATATTTGGGTATAATGGTTTACCAAAAATATATAAATTGGGTTTTGGAAAGAAAATAAAGGAAGTAAAGATGTAAACGAAATAATCTTAGAAAATTTAATAAATTAAGAATGAATTGAAAAGAAATGGAAGTATGTTAAATACTAATAAATAACTTCGAGTATGGAAAGAAAAGGATTTGAATAAACAGTAATTAATGAGTTGTAAAATTATGTGATATTAATGAATAAAAAAATTATTTTAAAACTTAAAGTTTTACATTTATTTAAAGGAATAAGAAGTAAATTGAGAAATCTAAATTGGTATTTCAATTATAAGTATTCTAAATCATAATTAAGGAATAAAATCTGAAATTAAAGGATTTTTGAATAAATGAAGTAAATTGGAAATCAATTTGGAAATTGATTTAGGTGTTTGAAATTGGATATTTGGAAGAATAAATTCAAGGTAGGAATTTATTAAAGGAATGAGAAAAATTGTTTAAAAATAAATAGTTATTTATTTTTAAAAGGTTGTGAAGAGAAGTATATTTCCCTGGATAGCTAAGTACGTTTTCAAAGTAAATTTTAAATATAAGATAAAAGTTTAATGTTGTTTTAAAAAGTATGTTTTAGAAAAATTTATTATTTCTGAATGTTTAAAGGTCTAAAGTAAATATTTTTCAAATCTATTATTGTAATAATTATTTAAAGGTGATTTAGTATTTTGCTTTAAAAAGTGAAAAACCTAGTTTTATATTTTATAAAGTAACATTATTTTCAAATATTCACATAGTATGTATTTTAACAAATTATTGAAGTGGTTTTAACTTGAATATTTTAAAGTATATTTCAAAGTAAAGCATTTTAAATTATTTTAAAAATCTAAAGTTTTATGCTTAGTGATTCCAATGGAAAGAGAAATACTTGGAATTTATTCTGAGAAAGGCAGATAGTTTTGAAAACTGTTTTCAAAGGGATTTGAAAAGTGAAAATATATCTTGTGAAGATATTTTTGAGATAAATAAATAATTTGGAAAATTATTTATTGTTTGATGGATGTCTGTGAATATAAATTGATAGTTAAATAACCGACTATCAATATTGGACAAATGCGTTGATCGTTTTGAAGAGACCGGGATCGAGATTTATTTCTTGAAAACCACTTCGATCCGGTTTGTACGTTTCGTGGAAACGAGTTTGGATTCGAAGATGGAGCAGTGAAGTGCAAGGGCTAGTCTCTACTAATCCTGAGGATATTTCCAAAATGGATGTAGTTGGAATAGTGCCTTCGGTTCCGTTTGAACCCGGGACGGACTTGTATGGATGAATGCTTACGAAACATCGTCAGAAGAACGATGGGCATTCTAAGGGATATGTTCTATAAAGGAAACACTTAGCCTCAAGCCTCATCAAATGGGAATGACTGAAAATCAGGAGTTATGCAGCAAGGCTAGGTGGGTAGCACCCAAGCAGGGTGAGGTCATCCCTGTCTAGATGTCCCTTTTTATTTCGGCTTAGTGGGCGGTTGCTGATCCCAACCGCGAGGCGATCTCACTCAGGATTATCCAGTAAGGGGTAGTCCCGGTCTTGTGTTGCAGGGGAGCAGGCGTACTCCTCGGTACGGTGAACTAGGCCCAGTACTATGACAGGTGGTACCCCAGTGCCTAGTCATTAGTTGGAAATCCATTCTCCCTACGAGCCTTGTACGAGTTTTGTTTGTATTACCCACTCTGTGGGTAGTAGCTAGAATTTAATGAATGTAACAATTTCAGCTATTTTATAAGTATTTGTATATAGACCCTATTATAATATCAGAGGATTTCTATAAAAAATTGTTTTAGCTATCGTAAGGTAAAAACCCGACATGTTTATTTGTGGCGTGGTCTTACGAGATGCTTTGTTTTCAAAGGAATTTTGAAACTTTAATAATCAATTGAGTGTGATTTTCTCACGCTGGTATTGCAGACTGACTCGGGTGTTATTTAACTGTAATACTCGGGTTAGACCGAGTATTATAGGATACAGGATCTGATGCTGTGGAGCTCAGGAGACGAGCTGGATGACGATACGTATTTTCGTACTTGTTTATATATATATATTCCGCTGTGTTGAGTAGTTGTGTATCCAGTTATATGTTATTGATATCGAGTTGTGATTGATGTACTCTGATGATGTAATGTATAAACAGATATATTTGATTTTGAGTAAAGATCATTTATTATATATTATACTTTATTCCGCTGTGATGGTTAGATTCTGATGTTGCTTTCTATTTTCTTCTTCTACCTCTTCTTTAACCCAAATGGTTCATATTTCAGTGCAACTTGAGTTGATTTAGGTAGAATAGTGTTGACTCAAGGGGTACGGATTTACGGGCTGTTACACTTGGTATCAGAGCATAGGTTGGCGATAACCTTGGCTCTGGTGGGAATTACTCATTTAAAATAGAGTCCGTAGTACTCTATAATGAGTTTGAGCGTATTAATAAATATGAGCACATATTTGTTAGTGAATATAAATTATTTTAATATTGTGTTGATTGGATTGTTGAGTGGTATATGAACTTTCGTTGACACAGTCTGCGCAACTGAATCGAAGGGGTTTCTAAACACTTGAATAAAACAATTGACACGATATGGTTTAAATGTGGGTGAATGAAATATTTTTACCCAAAAACATACTTTGATATAAAGAATAGTTTTTGAAAGCTATTTAGCTAATATATGGTTTTTTTTTTGAAACTGGGTACTTTATATTTACAAAGTAGGCAGCGCACAAGTCTGCAAGAATCATCGTGGCGCACAGTTTTAATATGCCAGAGGCAGGGATCGAACTGCCGACCTTGTCGTCAACAGCCTGGCGTTTTTACCACTGCACCAAGGCCTCAGACAATATATGGTTGCTTGGATGTTAGAAATAATGGTATTTAAATTATTTTCATCGTGGGTAAAAATTTAACTAGAAACTGAAAATATAACCAAAGTTAAGGGAATAAATTCATTATAAAAATGAAATTTATAAATATGAATTATGAATGTAATTTATAAACTGAAATATAATCAAATAAGAATTTATGAGCATAAACTATACAAATGAATCATAGTTAAAATTTATTTAAGTAGGATTTGAAAATTTAAAATTCCGGAGATTTTGGAAATGTTTATCGAAGTGTTTTGAAGGTAAACAATAGCATTATTGTTTTGAAGATATTTCTGAATGGAAATCTGTTTTAAATGGATTTTGAAAGTGATATAGCATTGAAATCACTTGGATTATTGGGAAATAATTCTGAGATGACGGCCACATCATCAGTATTCATTTTCGGATTTCTAAGTGACGGATTGCTGCCAAAAAATTGATTTGTTCAGAAAAGCTGGTTGTTTTTGAAAATTTCTAAGGAATTTGCTGGGAATAAAACCAGGATTGGTTTGACTTTTGAGAAATGTAATTTGTGATGTTGAAGATTTCAAAATAATTTGAAACCAAAAGTCGGGTGTTTAAAAATCTTGATGAGATAAGTTGTAAGCTTATAAATTGAGATGAGTTTTAAATCAGGAAGGAAATATAAGCTTTGAATGTCAGAAATTTAAATTTAAAGTGAAAAGTTAAAAACGAAATTAACTTGGATTAGGAAAATAAAATTTAACTGGATTGAAATAAATTTAATAGGCAGAAAATAATATCCAGTTGTATTCGAATTAAGTTGAAATCGAATTGAGTTAAATAAATCTGAGTTAAAATAAAATTGAATTGGAATAAGAATTCAATTGAATTATTGAATGAAATTAGATTCTTATCTGAATAAATTGAAAATAAATTGGATAAGGATTGGAATTTAAATAAATAAATAAGAATAACGTGTAAAAGAATTATAATCCATAGAACTAAAATATGATTGGGCTATAAATAAATAGAAGGCTTGAGTTAAAAATAAAAGATGAACATATTCAAGTCTATAATGAATGGAATTGTGTAAATAATAAGTTGTGACTTATAAAATTGAACTAAGAAAATTAAATGAAGTGATATTTGGAATTAAAAAAATAAATAAAAATCGAGTATTGAACTATAATTAAGGGTGAACTAATTTGTTAATAAATTAGTTAATGAAATGTGTAAATGGGACCTATTGTAGTTAAATAAAGCTGAATTGTGAGTTTAATATGAAGTTTGAAAATAAAACTCAAGTTATAAATCAAATTCGACCTGGATCGATAGTGAAGTAAATGCAATTGAATTGTGGGTTAATAAATTAGAGGGTAAATTGGAAATAAATGTTGGATTCGGAATTTGAGTTATTAATTAAAATTCAACTTGAATTACTAACAAATTAAATATAGTTGGAAATGTGTCGAAAGAAAAGAAAAATGTAAAATTATTAAAATAGTAATGGTTTGTATTGCGGGAAAAAAAATCCAAATATGTGGAAATAAATTGGAAATGGCCTTGTAAATAATTGAATGAGCTGAATCTAAAAAGTTAAAATTTTATAATAACTAATCAAATAAATTTGTAGTTTGGAACGAGATTGGATTAAAATAGAATCAAGTTAAATTGAAAAGAGAAATTTATTTGTAAAATGAAAACGAGCTTAAGTATAAAACTTTGAATAAATTGAAGTAAATTAACTTAAGCTAATAGATAGAGGACAATTGAATTAAATTCAACTTAAACTAAGTTTAATAATGTTGGGTTGGATATAAATCAAGTGAAAATAAATTTGAATCGGAATAGAATTCGGTGAGTTATAGATAATATTTAAGGAAATGTAAATTCAAAATGGATTGAGTGGATAAACTAATTATATTGAATAAATAAATGGATGGGATGAATAAGAATCAAGTGAAGTATGGTTTAAATAAGTTGAGAAATGTTTGTTGAATGAAATAGCTTGGATTGTCTTTTAGCTAAATAAAATAGTTCGGAATAAACAATTTTGGAATGAATTGTAAGTGAATGGATTGTGAATAAATTTAAAAATGGAATAGAATTAAGTATAAATTTAGTTGAAATCAATTTCAATTGATTATAAAACATAAGTACTTATTTATTCACATAAATCTCGTCGAATTGCATAGAAAAAAATTGACATTTGATATAAATGGAAGTAATTAAAATTCTATGAATTGATAGAAGTAAAATGAATTGATTTTTAGAGCAACTGAATTAAATATGAGTTCAGTTTGCTTAAAAATTTAGATGTAAGCGATTGAGTTTTAAACCATTCAAATTTAATGAAAATGGTTATAAATTAATTGGAACAGTGGAATCAGCATGAAAATTGTAAAAGTTGCTTACGGGAAAAATGTTTGGTGTGAATTTCTTATAGAATTCATATGTTTTAACTATTGCAAATAAGTGAAATGTCGATAAACTTCGTATATATGGCACTTGCATGTTTAAATTGAGTAAGTACAGGTAACTGGGAGCCGTGTGGCTGGATTTGGTTGTGCTATTTGCTAAAAATAATAAGTCGCTTGCTTAAAATGCTAAATAAGGTACACCTACGCAATAAAAATAGGAAATATGAACTGTTTTTGGTTTTTCCGACCGTGTGGGTCGATGTATATATATTTATATCTTTTTTCAAATTGCAAAAGCTCCTCCGTACAAAGGAGACTCTGCCAAAAAAATTCAGAAATTTTGGAAGTTAGAAATTTTTTGAAAATTTTGGGAAATTTTGATAACGACAAAACGATTTCAAACTGGAAACTGAAATAAGTTAGTTAATGAAACTAATTAAAATAATGACATGAATCAGTATAAATGAAAAATAAAATTTAAAATTTAGAGTTGATGATAAATTGAATTCATATGGAAATGGAAGAATCAATTTGAATAGGTATGGATATAAACTAAAGTGGTAAGATGAAAATAAATATAAGAAACACATAAATGCTTATACTAGCTTAAGTAAGGAATGAGGCATTCTCAATTGGAAATTGATATTTCAAATATAATCTAAGTTAGTATTTGAGTTAATAGATATTGACATCTGTAAGAGAGTCGATAAAATGTTTTTGAATATTGTGATTGGACATATTGCTGTGTAAGATGTGCAGGTAATATAAAGGTAAAGAGAATTGATTTTGATTTCAAAAGATAAATTTGAAATGCTCGACAAAAAGGTATGTATTTAAATTTGGTGTGAAATTTGATTGGGATTTGGATCGAGCCACTTGGCTTTTTGTTTTCTTTTTGGATTTGGGAGGCCGTAGGGCCATTTCATAGTTGTACCGAGCTAGCCGGGCAAAGGAGACGCTGACGAAATTTTTCAGAAATTTAGAGAGTTAGAAAATTTTTGAGAAAATTTGATAATTCAAAATTCGGTTTTGAACTTAAACTTGAATAATTAAGCAAATAGTATTGTTTGCAAATTGTGAGGGAGTTTGGGAAGTTAGTGAGAATGGTAATTGGTCTTTATAAAAGATAATTGGTTAGATGTTGAATTGTTTGGTTTTGGAGATAAGGAAATGGGTATTGGACCATTCTTCCTAACTAGTAATTTCGGGGACGAAATTCTTTTAAGGGGCGAGGAATGTGACGACCCGAAATTTTTAAGCATTTAAAATCGGAATATTTAATTGATTTTAAATATTCAATAGAGTAATTTTAACTTGAATTACGAATATCACAATTTATTTGATAATTGAATTATTAAATTAAATAATTTGAAATTGGATAAAATATGAAATCTGAGATGTTAAGCCTATTAAAAATAATTTGAAGGCTTATAAGAGTTATATTGATAATACTGAAGAGAATAGAAGTGGTGAAATCAAATTTAAAAATGGTTTGTTAAGTTTTGAAATTTATATCGTTTTAAATTGAATTTTAAAAAAAATAGCCTTCCGAGGCATAGTATCGGAATTCAACGAAACCAGTTTCATTGAGTCCGTAATATTGAATTATTATTGGGTTTCAATTTTCGTAGTTTTTGGAGTTAGTGTGTGAGTGTACGATATATAAGTGCACTGAAAATTTAATTGATAATAATTTAATGAAATTTAATTTCATTAATCAGGCTTCTTGTATACGCCATTTTCAATCCATTCCCCAGCACGCTACTTTCTCCTCAACTTCGTGTCTTGTCCTTTCTTTTTTTCTTTTGTTTTTTTATACGCTAGAGCATACCAGAACTTAAACGAAAATCACCTTCATTACTCCCCTTCAATTCACATAACAATTCGAAAATCTTAAAATGGCCGAAGCCTTGCATCTCCAGATCGAAAACCCTTACCCCTTCGTTCGAATTCAAGGCATGGCCGAACCCCCTTTTTTTCGTTTCCAAATCAATTTCGCTCCTCTTAAAAAAAAATGTCTACTCGAAATCAAAGGCCGCTTTCATTTCGAAGTGGTTACGTGGGAGTGGAAATCGAGGCGAGTATGTCGATAAAGGGAGGGGTTTGAGCAATGGGCTTCGTATGCGATCGAATCGCACGCGAGGTTGTCGCGACTGCAGGTTAGGGTGGCGGTCTGAGGTGGTTTAGGCATCGAGAGTTCGTGGTCCAGATGCGTTGTGAGTCAGGGTTCGAGTGGGAAGCTCGCGCGTTGAAGCGTCTATCAATTTGGGGGAAACTCGAGATTAGGGCTTGGGATTGTGTGGCGTTCGTACGTGGGAACTTGGCGATCTGGTGATGTAGTTCAAGTTCGACCGATGAGGTATCAATATAAGTTTATTTAATTTATATGTATGCATATAAGCAGGAAAATGTTTATAGCAAATTTAAACTTATATTTGTTTTCATTATATATATTTCTAGGCAGATAAAAAAGAAGAAGAAAATGAAATGAAATGAAAAAAGAAAAAAATATAAATAAAATAAAATAAATGGACTACTGCAAAGTATATTTACATACAGTTTACATATTTCAATATTTAATAATATAAGTAGATATATATATATATATATATATATATATATATATATATATATATATGGGTTACAATCAAGTTTAAACATTTCTGTTTTTAATTTAATGCATATATATATATATATATATAGTAGACAGAAATGTTTTTGTATATAGCTTTTGAAAATATAGGATTTGTATAAAACTTGATTTTCAATCAAGATAATTTATTTTTATAAGTATAAGTGATTTCAAAATAGAAATAAACATATATGTACACATTTTAATTTACTAGCTTGTTTTAAAAATTTATTATAAGTAATTAACTTGTTTAATAAACTGATTAATCTATTTTAGTCACCAAAAGTAAATTTATCTAAGGAAAATTTGTTAAAACAAGAATTTTTAAAATAAAAATCACTAGTTAGTTAAATTTACCAAATGGAAATTTAATTATTCGATTGGTTCGAATATTAATGAAAATTATCTAATGTTTATACAAGGTCAAAAACCGTGAAACCAAGGCAAAGTTGAAGTGGATTGCAAATAATAGAAAAGGTGAGTTGATCTCACTCAGCCGATTATAAGTTTAAATGATTAAATTTAAATAACTGTTTGAATGCTTGAATTGATTGATGTGATATAGTATGGGATATTTTGAAATTGGCATATTATATCGTGCTAACATCTGTGGATGTAGGGAAAACAGGTTGGAGGGATCCAACTGGGTCCCTGAACATTTATTTAAATTATTCTATACCCTCTGTTGTGATTATTTGATATTCTATAAGGAATATATTGGAATATTGAATGCTATGATTTGATTGGCTATATTTGGGTATAATGGTTTACCAAAAATATATAAATTGGGTTTTGGAAAGAAAATAAAGGAAGTAAAGATGTAAACGAAATAATCTTAGAAAATTTAATAAATTAAGAATGAATTGAAAAGAAATGGAAGTATGTTAAATACTAATAAATAACTTTGAGTATGGAAAGAAAAGGATTTGAATAAACAGTAATTAATGAGTTGTAAAATTATGTGACATTAATGAATAAAAAAAATTATTTTAAAACTTAAAGTTTTACATTTATTTAAAGGAATAAGAAGTAAATTGAGAAATCTAAATTGGTATTTCAATTATAAGTATTCTAAATCATAATTAAGGAATAAAATCTGAAATTAAAGGATTTTTGAATAAATGAAGTAAATTGGAAATCAATTTGGAAATTGATTTAGGTGTTCGAAATTGGATATTTGGAAGAACAAATTCAAGGTAGGAATTTATTAAAGGAATGAGAAAAATTGTTTAAAAATAAATAGTTATTTATTTTTAAAAGTTTGTGAAGAGAAGTATATTTCCCTGGATAGCCTAGTACGTTTTCAAAGTAAATTTTAAATATAAGATAAAAGTTTAATGTTGTTTCAAAAAGTATGTTTTAGAAAAATTTACTATTTGTGAATGTTTAAAGGTCTAAAGTAAATATTTTTCAAATCTATTATTGTAATAATTATTTAAAGGTGATTTAGTATTTTGCTTTAAAAGTGAAAAACCTAGTTTTATATTTTATAAAGTAACATTATTTTCAAATATTCACATAGTATGTATTTTAACAAATTATTGAAGTGGTTTTAACTTAAATATTTTAAAGTATATTTCAAAGTAAAGCGTTTTAAATTATTTTAAAAATCTAAAGTTTTATGCTTGGTGATTCCAGTGGAAATAGAAATACTTGGAATTTATTCTGAGAAAGGTGGATAGTTTTGAAAACTGTTTTCAAAGGGATTTGAAAAGTGAAAATATATCTTGTGAAGATATTTTTGAGATAAATAAATAATTTGGGAAATTATTTGTTGTTTGATGGATGTCTGTGAATATAAATTGATAGTTAAATAACCGACTATCAATATCGGACAAATGCGTTGATCGTTTTGAAGAGACCGGGATCGAGATTTATTTCTTGAAAACCACTTCGATCCGGTTTGTACGTTTCATGGAAACGAGTTTGGATTCGAAGATGGAGCAGTGAAGTGCAAGGGCTAGTCGCTACTAATCCTGAGGATATTTCCAAAATGGATGTGGTAGGAATAGTGCCTTTGGTTCCGTTCGAACCCAGGATGGACTTGTATGGATGAATGCTTACGAAACATCGTCAGGAGAACGATGGGCATTCTAAGGGATATGTTCTATAAAGGTAACGCTTAGCCTCAAGCCTCATCAAATCGGAATGACTGAAAATCAGGGGTTATGCAGCAAGGCTAGGTGGGTAGCACCCAAGCAGGGTGAGGTCATCCCTGTCTAGATGTCCTTTTTTATTTCGGCTTAGTGGGTGGTTGCTGATCCCAACCGCGGGATGATCTCACTCGGGATTATCCAGTAAGGGGTAGTCCCGGTCTTGTGTTGTAGGGGAGCGGGCGTACTCCTCGGTACGGTGATCTAGGCCTTATACTGTGACAGGTGGTACCCTAGTGCCTAGTCATTAGTTGGAAATCCATTCTCCCTACGAGCCTTGTACGAGTTTTGTTTGTATTACCCTCTCTATGGCTAGTAGCTAGAATTTAATGAATGTAACAATTTCGGCTATTTTATAAGTATTTGTATATAGACCCTATTATAATATCAGAGGATTTCTATAAAAATTGTTTTAGCTATCGTAAGGTAAAATCCCGACATGTTTATTTGTGGCGTGGTCTTACGAGATGCTTTGTTTTCAAAGTTTTGAAACTTTAATAATCAATTGAGTGTGATTTTCTCATGCTGGTATTCCAGACTGACTCGGGTGTTATTTAACTGTGATGCTCGGGTCAGACCGAGTATTATAGGATACATGATCTGATGTTGTGGAGCTCAGGAGACGAGCTGGATGACGATATGTACTTTCGTACTTGTTTATATATATATTCCACTGTGTTGAGTAGTTGTGTATCCAGTTATATGTTATTGATGTTGAGTTGTGATTGATGTACTCTGATTATGTAATGTATAAACAGATATATTTGATTTTGAGTAAAGATCATTTATTATATATTATACTTTATTCCGCTGCGATGGTTAGATTCTGATGTTGCTTTCTATTTTCTTCTTCTACCTCTTCTTCTTTAACCCAAATGGTTTGTATTTCAGTGCAACTTGAGTTGATTTAGGTAGAATAGTGTTGACTCAAGGGGTACGGATTTGCGGGCTGTTACACCAATCCTCGTGTTTTTGGATTTCTTACCGATGAAAAGGCTGACGATCATCCTTTGTAAGATGAATCTAATAATGTTGTATCATGGTGCCTTCGAACATACGGATGAGCTCATCTTGAAGGAGATCATCGAGAGGGAGGAGTTATTGAAGAAGAAAGCTAAAACCAAACCCATTGATGTAGACATCGATGATTCAAACATTATCCCACTTTAAGTCATTCCACCTGGCGGGTCGGTTCTTGAAGGACTCCCTCCAACATCTGAAACCTCCCCTGCCATAGGTGGTAAGGCAGTGGTAAAGGATCGATGATAGGAACAGGCGGAGGCTCGAGTGGGTCCACTCCCAAGTAGGGCTGTCAAAATTTAAGACAACCCTTTAACCCAACCCTTTTAACCCATTTTTAACAGGGTTGGGTTTAAACAAATTCAATTATAATTTACATTGGGTCGATACCCTTTCAGCCCACTTAAAAACAATACAACCCTGATACCCGCTTCCTGATCCAAAACCCTAAATTTCTAAAATTTCCTTTCTTAAACATACGATGTCTGCATCTCTAAATCCATAATTCCACAATCTGCTCGATTCCCTTCAAACAATCGCTTTCGCCCTCACTCAAAATTGCGTGGATCTATCTTTCGCGTTTCTTCGAAATGATTTAACCTTCAAAGTTGAAGCTCTAACCAATCAAAGGTACTATTTTTCGTTCAATTTTTTTTATTTATGGTTGATAATTAAATAGATCGAGAGATAAAATCTTAAGTCTATTGCATTTGCAGTAAACCCTATCTCTTGCTGCAATTTCTGGATCTGCACATGAATCTGATAATTTAGACCAGGGATCAAACGCTTGTCCATCGCTTCGAAACAGATATCCATGCCCGTTTTGTTTTGGATATATATAAACCAGACATAATATATGCTTAGAAAGTAATCTATGATGTTAGAATATAAGGTTTATCAATGTAAAAAAAATGCTTTTGCATTATAATGTGATAATTATCATGGTTTATGGTTTGCTAGCTTGTAGGTAGTAACCGTAACCTATTGTCACAAAGAGTTGCAAAGAAGTAAAGACTTAGTTGCCTTCATCATTGTTTAAGGATAATGGCAGAATTGATAGAGGAGAAAGGTACACCCTTTTCGTTTTGGATATATATAAACCACATATAATATATGCATAGAAAGTAATCTACGATGTCAGGATATAAGGTTTTTCAATTCAAAAAAAAAATTCTTTTCATTATGATGTGATAATTATCGTAGTTTATGGTTTGCTGGCTTCCAGGTAGTAACCGTAACCTATTGCTGGCTTCCAGGTAGTTGTTTGTAAGTGTAACTTTATCTTGACTAAATGGGGAAAATTACTTTTTATAGAATGAAGTTTATTGACAACTTGCAAAATGATGTAATAGCTTCATTTTTCCAACAGCTTGCAGGCTTGCTGTTTTGACACATTTTATGCTATTGCACATGAGCATAAACTGTAATTCTGGATGCTAGTTTGTGACATATTAAGATTATTAGAAAAAAATAATGCCTATGATAAGAATGGATAAATTTTAAATTATTGGAAGAAAAATAAGAGTCGCTATGAATATCATTTTCTGTACTTTGTAAGCTAGTCAATTTGCATGTTACATGATATGAAGTCGTTCAAATAATTTATAGTCGAGTGTGTGTCAACAAAAAGAAGTAGTTCGAAAAATAAAAGCAAGGCATTCTACACCTGAAGCTATCTATAAACATATATGTTTCATATATTTTATTTGGAGTTTTACTCGAGCAAGGCATACTTTTTCATTGCTATCCTCTTCAATAGCCCTGATTGAATCATACAAGTGGCTAGCTACCCATGTGTACGTATATATCATTTATTCATTCAATTATATGTATGTATTCATTTATCATGGTATAGCTTGTATGCTTACCGGGGTCATATTATCAAATGCAGTTTTAGATTACACAGTTCTATAGGTAGGAAGCATTACTTAAAAAAAGGGTCGAATGAATGGCATAAGTGATAAACTATGGTAAAGAAAATTTTATGCTTACATCAGTTATGATTTTTTTTCTTTAAGCTATCATGTCATTTTTTTTTCACTTGCAGATTAAAGTATAATTTTACTATCAATCATGGATTTGAAGATATAATCTCTTGCCTAATTGTGTTAATAAATGCAGGTTGTTCCTCTCAGTACAAGAAAATTAATCTGAGGAAACTTAGAAGGAATAACATCATTTTTGCAGCTTCAACACTTTAGTGAAACAGCTGTGAAGAAGGCTGCAAGAAAGGTTAGTTAATTCTATCAATATTTTAACATTCCGCTGCATATCCATGATTTTCATTCATTTGGTGTCACAATAAACTTAAAATTAGGCCATCCTCAGGTTGAAGCTAATTAACATCAGTTAGGAAAAAAATTACATGCTGTTGACATATCATTCATCTCCTTCCAAGGGCTATTGATCTTTAATTGCATCTCATTTTTGACATTTGATCTGAACAACTTCTTTAATACAATTTTTTTATCCATAACGTAGTTTTTAGTCTGCCTCAAATTTTATTTTATTTCTTTGATAGTTCTCAAAACCTGTAAAATTTCCACATTTTTTAAGCAGTAAGGTATGCACAAGCCCATATTTATTGTAAATTCCATTGGATCTGCACTACGAACGTGAGATCACTTTAATCTGTCGTTTTATGTTCTAACTATTGCAAAGTGTACTACATTCAATTATTAAATCTACTCAATATAAAATGTCATAACTTATTGTGATATAGGCATCTTCATATTCACTAAAGTGGCTACAAAATATTAACCACTAGAACTATTTTTTTTTCACTGTACATTTTTTTCCTTTTTTTTCCTGTAATGCAATTCTATACTCTTGTTGGTTCATGTTTATATACTGTAACCTTTTATTTGTATGTACAGGTATTTCTGGGTGACTGAAAAAGTGTATCGTATGTGCATGATTCAGTTTCAGTAATTTTGAAGGCCATTTTTTAGTCTACATCTTTGTTTTTTATTTTTGGTTTTTATATTTGATGTACTGATATACCGCAATGTTATATCGGTATCAGTCGCAGTGTTATATAGGTATTATTTATTGTAGTTCTATCACATTTTGCAGTTTCAAAGTTATATTCATGTACTTTCATCCAGCTTTATGTATGATATTTCATGTTATTCTTGTTATCTTAGTGCATTTTTAGTGCTATAGTGTTTTTATTTGATGTAGTTTCATACAGTCAGTTTAGATTAATGTTATATGACTATACATAACGCATTTCCACTCTTGTATGCAGCTGCAATTTTACATTTTATGTATATCTTGTGATATTTGATGTTTCAAGTGTTAATGTTTTAAACGGGTTAAATGGGTTGACCCTTAAAACAAGTGGTTTGGGTCTAATTTTTCAATTAATAAACATGAAAAATGGGTTAGGGTCAGAAAAGGGTCTACTCAAATTTGATGTGACCCATTATGATCCGATCTGACCCATTTGACAGGTCTACTCCCAAGAAACTCAAAAGGGAGAAGAAGCAAAAGAAGTAGCTATCACATCGGGTTAGTTTGCATATAGCTTATGTAGCTATTTATCTTTTTGTTGGCCATGTATGTGCAGGTATGCTCCCCGCTTTTGGATAAACTTGTACTATGACTTCCAAGTTTAATATGTAAATAAAAGTTCTTTATTTTCTGTTGAACTCTTATATGAACTTGTTTAAGTAGTCGAGCTCTTATTTTTCCATTCAATGTACCTGTTTTTTTTGCTCGTTGATTCAGATAATCGTCCATTAATTTTAATTAAGGCCTCCATAGGTTGTGGCCTCAAGTTTTACCAAATACTGGGCTCGAGCCCTAGTGCTACGCTATCAAATTTAGTGAATTAAGTGATTATACACTTTCCCACAGTCTCGGGTTAAAGGAGTTAGATAGTGGATGGTCAAACTCATCCTTAATGAATTTATAGTTCTCCTGTCAGTTTCAAGTCGGTGTTTAGGAATAGTGAGTTGTCGAACTACACTTATTGATTTTTTATGCTCATATCTGCACTTTGGGGATAAGAATTAGTTGGTGGGTGATCGAGTCACACCCAATTTTTGTTTATACTCAAGTCCACACTCTGGGGACTTAGAGTTATTTCGAAAAATTATTGAACCGCGCTTTCGTTAGTTGATTGATTTTTCCCCAAGTCCGGAATTTGACTTAGCAAGCGATCGGTCGTGTCACGATCGCTCTTGATTCATGTCTGTCCCATCACTTGGTGGGATTTATTTGATCATAGGATAGTCAAGTCACATCGATTTCCCATTAGGTAGTGATGGGATTTATTTGATTATCAAATAGTCAAGTCACAACCATTTCCCATTAAGTACTCCATCCATCATGTTGTGAGCGAGAATCATCGAATGAACTACCAGACCACATTCATTTACTTTAGTTCAATCATGAACTTGTGTAATCGACTGTCTCTAAACTCTGAGAACCTACTATGACATGTCAACATTAGCTAGTTGGGTATTGTAACTAATGTGTAATGCTACAACAATTACAAATATGAAGGAAATTCCAAACTTTATTTGCCAAATGAAAAGAAATAACATAATTTGTCTTATTATATAACTGGAAAATCAAATGCTAAAGGAAATTCTAGAATTAAATACAACTGAATGAAAAATGGTAAACTAAGTGAAATAGAATCATAAACGCTCATTATTCCACACCCTTTGTAGTGCAACGCCATCAACAGTCACTAGCTTGAAAGTTCCTTCTCTAAGCCTTTCTTCAATGACGTACGGTCCTTCCCAAGTAGGATTCACGTGTGACGGGATAGAAAAACCCGTTTCTACACAAAATCGCCTATTTCAAAGGTTCTAGGCCGGATATTAGCGTTATAGTATCGGGAAACTTGGTGTCGATGTGCAGCTGCTCTCAAACCAACTTCTTTGTGCTTCTCATCTACAAATTATGGAGATTCTAAAAGGAGATCTCTTTCGTTCTAAGGTCGTAGTACGTCACTCGATGAGAAGGGACTTCGAGTTTAACAGGAATGACGGCTTCAGAGCCACAAGCGAGGCGAACGGAGTATGGCTAGTCATGGACTAGTGGGTAATTCTGTAAGCCCATAATGCTGTTGGGAGTTCATCCACGCACTTGACTCTAGCCTTTTCCAAATGTTTCTTCAGAAAGGAATTCATGATTTTGTTCACAGCTTCAACTTGTCCATTTGCTTGAGGGTGAGCAACTGTCACAAATCTCTTTTCAATATGATGCCGATGGCAGAAGTCATTGAATTCAGCGCTATCGAATTGATTTCTATTATCAGTTACAATGGTTCATGGAGTGCCAAAACGACAGATGATATTCCAGATGGTGATGTTGATTACTTTCTTTGTCATGATCATGGTTAAAAGTTCTGCTTCGGCCCATTTGGTGAAGTAATCAACTGCTACAATGGCGTACTTCACACCACCTTTTGAGATCGATAAGGAATAGATAATATCTATACCCTATATGGCAAACGGCTATGGACCGACTAATGGTGTAATTTCTATAGGCGTAGCCCTCATAACTTTTGCGTAAATCTGGTACTTGGCGTATTGCTTAGCTTAATCAGCAGCATCTCGGTTGATAGTTGGTCAGTAATTCCCATAACGGAGTATTTTCTTTGCTAAGGTTTGCCCCTTCATGTGATCACCACATTCCTCTTCATGAACTACCTTTAGGACTCACTTTATTTCATCATGAGTGATACATCAGAGCAGTGGAATGGAAAACCCCTCTCTATATATGACTCCTTCCTAAGTGATATATCATGAAGCTTTACGGAGGATTTATCGTCTTTCATTCCTCCATTCCGGGAAGGACCCCCTGTAGCAAATGATCTTTAATCCGAGTCATCCACGACTCCTTCTCAAGCTCCGTCTCTAGTACCCGATCGATTTCATCTGGTTTATGCTCGAAGCATCTAGCACTTCAATTGGAACTAAACCCAATTATTATGCATCCCTGGTGCTAGCAAACTTTGTCAATGAGTCAGCCTCTTTGTTTTGATCCAAGGAATGTGTGTGATGTCACTCAGTCAATAGCTCTTGGACTCGGATAAGGTACAGAGCGAGTTGCTATCCTTTAGCCTAGTAGTCTCCCCTAACTTGATACACCACCAACTGGGAATTACAGAAGATTTCAAAAGATTTTATTCCCAGTTCTCTAGCAAGTTTGAGTCTAGCAATCATAGCTTTATATTTGGCTTCGTTATTCACTGCAGGGAAGTTAAGCTTAAAAGCATAGAAAATTAATCGACCTCTGGATTTACTAATACGATTGCAGCTCCAGAACAACGATCATCGGAGGCTCCTTCCATATACATTCCCATCGGATGGTAGAAGGCTACACTACTCTCTGGGAGATCATCCTATGCAGTGAATTTAACTATAAAGTACACCACTATCTATCCATGGATGGCTCTCCGAGGGAGATAAGTAATGTTAAATTAGCTCAGATCAATGTTCCACTTAAGTAACCTTCAAGACGTCCCAGGTCACTGTAGAACCTGTCGTAACTAATGATTGTTGTAAACATTGATGGGATGAGCCTAAAAATAGAAGAGAAGTTTTCATAAAGTAATCAACAAGTAGTACACCAATTTCTCTATCTTCGGACAGTTTCTTTTAGCTCCTGTTAATCTCTTACTAACATAATAGACCAATCTTTGGATTCCATTCTCCCCTTGAAGCAGTGCGATACTTATAACATGCACTGACACGGCAGGTAGACGTACAAGTCTTCATAATCCACCGGCTTTGGCAAGATTGGAGGCCTCTCTAAATGGTTCACCAAAGCTTGGAATGCATCTTCGCAATCCCATATCCATTCAAAGATTCGTTTCCCTCTTCTAATCAAGTCAAAGAAAGGAATGCATTTATCGGCGGCTCTATAAATAAATCGACTTAAGGCGACAACCTTCCTATTTAGGCTATGTACTTGTTTGATGGTCTTTAGCGCTTGGATGTTTCGAATTGCTTGAATCTTCTCAGAAATAGCTTCAATTCCACGAGCATTAATGATGAAACACAAGAAATTTCCTTATGCAACGCCTAAAGAACATTTCAGAGGATTGATTCATTTTGTAATATTGGAGGATATCAATTTTTTTGCTAAGTCTCTAATGCGGTCGCTTGATTGTTGTAACTTTACAAGCATATCATCTAAATATACTTCCATTGTCTTTCCAATCTGCTTTGAATATTCAGTTGACCAGGTGCTGATAAGTTGCTCCAGCATTCTTCAACCATATAGCAGTACAATCCAACACCATTAATAAAACTGTTTTGCTCCTGGTCAGGTATGTGCATCGAGAATTGATTATGTCTAGAGTATGCATCCATGAAAGATAGCAACCCATGTCCTACAGTTATGTCCACCGGTTGATCGATCCTCGAATGGGGAAAGCTGTCTTTAGGGCATGCATTATTTAAGTCTGAATAGTCAACACATATTTGCCATTTTCCATTTCCATTTCTCACAAGTACATGATTTGGTATCCATTTTGGGTAGAGGCATCACAAATAAACTCATTGCTTTTAAGCCTATCTACCTCTTCTTTAAGGGTGGCAGATCTCTCCGGATCCATGCCACGCCTTTTCTGTTTCACCGAGACATGCCGTCGATATTTAATGTGTAGCTTACAATGGCTAGCAAGATCCCATATATATCAGAATGTGTCTAAGCAAACACGTCAATATTTGCTCAGAGAAAACCTATAAGTTCTTTCATCATTGAGGGCTGAGCTGTGATTCATTCTTTAGGACCCATGATGGGTTGTTGTGGCTGACCGTAATGTCAATCGTCAACTTAACCAGTGCGACCTTGTTTTCTTTGGTCTCCTCCTCATCATCCCTCAAATCTATGTCTTGTTAAAATCGATTGTGGCGCCCGAGCCAAGGCCCAAGCTCAAGTTGTCAATCTTCGATGGCTTGGATGCGAAGAGACTTGTTCACACCCTTACATTTCGTTGAGCCCCTCAACTCAGCCACATAGCAGGCATATCCAGTCACCTGATCACCATGTATAACTTCAATATCATTATTAGTTAGGAATTTCTAAGTCAAACACCATGGGAAAGGGCTGTCCTGAATTCTGCTAGGGTCGGTTGGCCTAAAAAAGCATTTTATGGAGAGTCAACATCTAAGACAACAAATGGAAACATCGACACTCTCCTGCGACCACCTTCTTCCAACTCCACGGGTAATTCGACATAACCAACAGCTTCAATCGTAGCACTGTTAAAGCTATGAATGCGGGCTTTAGATGGTTTCATGTCCTTGACTTCCATCCTCATCTGATCGTAGGCCTTTTTGAAAATTATATTCATGGAACTACCACAGTCAACCCAGATTCTCCTCACTAAGGTGGGGCCGATCATTGCCGAAATGACCATTGGTTTGATCGTCGATGCCTCCACCTTATCCGCATCTATGTTTCTAAATACAATTTGATGTGCTATTGTACACTGCTATTTTGCCGGAGACTCATCTTCTATATTTGAACAACACTCAAAAATCATATGCTTGATTGCGCTAGCATAGCACTCCATCTCATGTCAGTTCTTACCAACTTGTTGTGGCCCTCCAACTATTGTATTAATCACTGATATTCCACGAGTCTGCACAGGTTCCTCAACTTGTGCAACACTTGTCCTCGGTTGGGGTCGGATGTCCCCTACCTGCCATCATGTAGGGCTTCAATTAACTGATGTAGTTATCTTTCCTGAATCAGTTTCGCGATAACATCCTGAAGATGCTTACATTCGTTTGTGTTGTGACCATAACATTCATGGAATTGACAATATTTTCTAGCCTTCTTTTGCTCCTGTGTTGATTCTTTCGGAGGTGGTTTCCTATAATACATGGTGTTGCAGGTTGATAAGAAGATGATTTCTAAAGATGTATTCAGTGGTGTGTAGGTATCATACATTGGAATCCAAGACTTTCCTTTTTCAGAATCCCTCTTTCATTCATGGTTCCTACCACCTTCTTTCTTCTGCTGATAGTTTATTTTGGATATTTACTTGAACTTTTTGGAACTCTCCCCAGATTGTTTCACCGTAATGTTACTCTACACTCCCTCTTCATTTGGTCCTACAACATTTTTCTTCTTACATCATCTAACTTCATCTTTCCTCAAATATTGAGCTATTTTTCATAGAAACGTTCCAACATTATGAGTGATTTGCTAGTTAACCAATCATAAAAATAAGATTTTAGGTCAATCCATCTTTTTACCGCCATCAATATTGAGTGGTCGTTCGAATTAGTGACTTCCATGATGGATGTATTAAATCTATCCCCATAGTCTTTTAGTGATTCTCCTGGAGCCTGGATCATGCTTAGAAGGGACATTATATTTTTAGGGGGCGAGTTGCATATATACGGAACTGCTATACAAATTTCGTTGCTAAATCATCAAATTTAGAGATTGACCATAGTATCGTAAATCACATCGTTATTATGCCAGAGAGAGTAATAATAAAACATCTTCATTTTGTGGCATCATCAGCTCATGCAGAATCCATTAGCCATTCATAAGTCATGATGCGTTGCCTGGGGTCGGTTTTTACCTCATAGATAGGCATCAATGGCATGCCGAACCTCCCTGGATACTCCGCATGTAGGATATTGTCAGTGAATGAGGTATTGCTCCTCGAGATCTCCCAATCATCATTGGTCAAGCCTTGGTTCTCCCTTACTAACTGATTGATCATAACCATCAAGTTCGACATTTAGATATTTGAAGCCAAGTGGTAGTCATGCTTCACCTCATGTCTGTTCGATGTCTATGGGCCATTGCATGCCTTCTTGGCTCAACATCCTCTTGATGCATTTCACGTGCTTTTACTTCATAATCATTTCAAGGAGGTAACTGGTCTACATTCGCTTGAACACCAACATTCAAATCAACTACGGTGGTTCCTACTTGTACTCCACCGAGAAGAGGAAAATTTCCTTCTTTGGAAGAGAGATCAGCCCCAATACCTCTAGAGTGATCGGCCTCGATTGTCCTTGGTATCTTAGGTAAGTTTGTTTGTTAACGTTCAGATACTTTTGTGTGATATCCATTTTTTCTATGACGCCTACGTTTGTGTTAATCATCTAATGAAGTAGAGCTCTCCAATGTAGAATAGAGAGTTGGCTCGCTCCTAGTCTTCCCAAGTTGTTGATCCAAGAGTTGATTCATTAGATTGATATTGGCTTGAATCTTCTAGTTCAACTGTCAGCCGCTATCGATGAGCTCTTACATCAAAGTCTGGAAATCAACTCTTGTGATAGAATCAGTTAGATTCTAGACATTAACTGGATTTTCCACTTTGGCATCCACTAGCAAATTGTTCTAGCCTCATTACTGGATGTTAGCGTTCTCGTTTTCTTCTAATTTTGAGAGGTACATCTGATGTTTCTAACTACTATTGATAGTTTTCCCTAGACTTTTGCAAACATGAATAAAATGAACAATGTATTTGAGGACAGTTCTAGATCTCTTCCTTGGATTTATCCTTCTCAGTGAAAGCACCAAAATGCTTGCACTAAAAATTGGCACAAACACTCAATAGAGAGTTGGTAGAGGAATAAACGAATAATATAAATGTAAACAGAGAGGATATAGCAGCAAATAATTAATTAATAAGTAAATAATAGAGACATGGCAATTTATAGTGGTTCGACATTGTTTTCATACATCCACTTTGAAGAGATGGCTTTATTAATCACTTTGTAAACCGAGTATAAGAGGAATCAGATTAGAAAATTACAAAAGAGTACAAAGCGAGAAATAGCGTAAATGAACCATCAAGTCTGTATTTATAGAGGAAGACAGTGAACTATCTTTTTGAAAATTTGGTAGATTGATCTCCAGACCCATGGAGGGCCACAAGAGGGATCGCATGGCCCCAATCTCAAGAAATACGGATTAGGGCCGATGCCTATTTTGGAGGAGTTTGGGGGTGCAAATCCTATGCTTAGCCTCGAAACTTCATGCCAATTGGATTAGTAGAACTTGACTTATTAATCAATCTTTGTTACAACATGTTCTGTAGCCCAATTTTGACCGATCCGTCTAGAGGGAAGAGTGTTGATCACTCTTGCTTGCTTCTTTTGGGGTGCAATCCTTAGGATGGATTCTCTAAGGTCCCTACATTTTGTTCCCAAAGTTTCATATGTATTGGACATCTAGATTATGAGATATCGATTGGTTTCCATTGAGTTCCACTTGTTTAGCTGAATTAATCAGATCCCTTTGGCAGAGATGGATCATACCCGATCCCTTTTCTATATTATATTATATTATATTATATTCCACACTTTGAATGCTCTGTATAGCGTATCTCTCAATTCTGTTCGATCACGGCTTCATATTATCATCTACACTTAATTTTTGGACCCCACAATCATCGCTCTAGGCTTTTTGGTCTTGATGACAGTTGAGTCTGGCTTGTCTAATCATTTCAGATATAACCGGGTCAAAATGTCGGATATCAATGTTCAAATCAAGTTTTTAAAATCATTGCGTTTTGGCAGTTTGTAAATTATGGATTTCAACTGTTAAAAATGGATATTTCTAAATCTTTAAAAATATAAGACAAATTCTAAAAATATGTTAAAATATTTTAAAAGGGTTTGAAAAGGAAAAATTGGACATATAAAAGGTTTAAATGGGATTTGTGCAACGAAGCCCTTAAAATCACTATTCATGGGCAATTTAAAAAAGGAATTTGGAAATTTTTAAAATAAGATTTAAACTTGGGTTTTCTTTCTGAATCCTTGATTAATTATTTTCAAATAATAAATCAAGGATTTCAAAAGGTTTAGAGTTGATCAAATAACTTGATCGTCTTATGAGTGATAGGGAGATAGTTTCTAGGCTTGAGTTTGGAAAACTAGTTTCTACTCTCCCTAGCTCTCCAGACCGGCCTGATGGAGGAAATAATAAATTTGATTTACTCGTACCACATCTTACTAAGACAAAAAAGGGAGAGTTGGGGTTTTGCAAAGATTAAACCAGATTTTAAAATTATAAGATGTTTAGTGATATAGGTAACATTCTGGTAAAATTCTATATTAAATTTCATGGTGGGAACTCATACTATCCATGTGAATTTAAAGGTGATTTCATCGCTATTCGATGAATAGTATGGGTTGAATATGAAAATTAAAAAGAGGTTTAATTATCCTGTATATGCTAAAAAAGAAAATGGTTAAAAGACATATATCTATCAGAAGATAATTTAGTTGGATAGAAGATATTAATTAATTTAATAATAGTCACCCATATACTTGACATCTTTTACCGATAATTGGTTCGAAGAAACAGAGATCGGATTTGGGTGATTCTTATCCGAAAACCACTTTGAACCAATATACGCATTCGAAAGCGAAGACATGTTGAAAATAATGATTTTGAAGATGGCAATCTTTATAATGTAGTGCTACTTGCCACTTACCTTTGGGGTAATTCCCATATCATATATGTGGTTGCAGTGGTATCTTCATTTTGAAATATTCGATGCAAGAACTGCTCGCTACTAATCGTAAGGGTGATTCCTGAATAGGATATAATAGGAGAAGTGCCTTTAGTTTGATTGGATGAGTGTATGACATTGCTTTCTAAGACCATGTACATTGATTTTTACAAACATACATCTGTTTAGTGGTGTAGAAGGTAACCCCTCTTACACTTAACACACTTCCTTGAGGCGTATGAACTTGGGCATTGTACTTTTGTGGAAATCAATATTGTGTTATTAGAAATGACGGCGTGGCATTTGAAGTAGGATTTGTTTTGTAAAAGATAATATGTTACCTCAGGCCTCATACCCGAAATGGCTAAAACAGGATATGCCACAAGGCTATATAGATCGCATCCTTTAAAGTATGGTCATCACCTTTCTAGATTAACCTTTATATATCAGGTTTGTTGTATATGGTTTGACTAGGGATAGGTCGGGAACGACAGGGATGATGTCATATTCGGCGGGTCAACAGAAATGGGGTAGGCCGGTCTTGCTAGACGCAGAGGATCATATGTGGGTCCTCAATACATTCCTTTAGAGATATGCTATACAGAAGGTAGTCACTTACCTAGTCATTGTATGGAATTCATTCCCAATATGTGCCTTCGGACTTAGTTGTATACCTATTATGCTGGAATTTAATTAATGTAATAATTTTGGCTATGATTAATGTGTATTTGTAATCTAGACACTATTATAATATCATTATATTTACGTAGCATTGTTTTGGTTACCATAGGGTAAAAACACATCCGTGTTTATGTGCGGCATGGTCTTATAAGATACCTATTGTTTTCATAAATATCCATGCTTTGAGTTTTCTCACAGGAGTCTCATAACTGACCGGAGTTTATTTTCTTAAATTCTGGGTGCCCTATTTTTTTTGGCAGCCAAGTAGTTCAGGTCTAGCATGGAGCATTTTGAGGAGCTTGAAGTAGGAGCTGTAGTTTCCTCTTTAGATGGTTATCCATTTCCAATTCTGCTGTATTTGTTTGCAGTTTGTATTCAGCATTAGTAGGACGAAGATATGTGACTATCAGGCTAAGGTTAGGATAGATTCTTGTGTACGTATTCAAAATTTCCACTGTAGAGATTATACATTGAAATAATATATGTTATTCCATTCGTGTAAGATTTTTGTTCTATCTTTTTTGTCTTTTTACTCTTGATCAATTTGTCTTTCTGAAACTAGGGTATTCGACGCATGAATATTATAGATGTCTTAATGTCGATTTCCAAGGATTGGAAATGTGATAACCCAGATTTTGGTCATCTGAAAATTGGTAATTAGCTAATTTTTCTCTATTGAAATACTGATTTGGTTTGATTGAATAAGTAAAACTTTGATAATTAGAATATATTTGGATATGTATATAGGTAGATTTTAATGATAATTTGGATTTGAAATTCAAATGTAAATAATCTTAAAAATAAATTAGATTTTAAAAATAAATTAAGTTTAAAATAATATGTATATATCATTTGTTTTATAACATTCTCTTTAAAAGATTTTATAAAAGATATATTAAACTAATATAATTATTTCTAAATGTATAATTGGAATTTTTATCCTTTTCTTTTAAATTTTATATTGATTAATAAAGGGATAGTTTAAATATTTATACACTTAAGATATATATATTTTATATAAAACTAAATTAAAATGTAGTATTATTATAGTATAAATATATATTAAAAACCTCTTAATAAAATGAAATTACAAGTGTTAAAAAAATATGCATACATAATTACAAATGTAAGTAAAAGAATAATGTTTAAGGACAAGTGTAATTAATTTACTATACAATTTAACAAGTGTCTTTGTTTCTTTTTCTTAATAAATAAAATTAAACCAAGGTTATAAATACATTCCTACATCTTTTATCTTTCATTTTCAAAAACTTTTACTTAAATCAAAAACTTAAGAAATAAAAAGCCTGTAACAAGTGTGGCAGTAGCCTATACAAAACACAGAAGAAAAAAAGAACAATTTGTTTTTTTAACAAACCTGAGCAAACATACCTGAATCAAGAGCAAGATCAACTCAGCAAGGTTTCAAATTCAACTTATACATTAATAAGATCGGATTCAAGATTCAAATCAACCATTAAAACCAGTTTCCAGATTCATCAATACAGGCTTCTCTGTTTTATAACTGTGAGTAAACTTAAACATAAATTAGTTTTCATTTCTGATGTATGTGTAATGTTTGATATAATCTTGTGATGAATGTTTGAAAATATGTATGCATGTTCGTTTTAGATCTGAATATATGTATATATGAATGTAAACTCGCATGCATGTATCTGTATCATCTCTATTCTAGATTACATAGTTCAAATTTGAAAAATCTCTAATCTCCTCATCTAATTTCTGTTAGGCTGAAGTATTCAAATAAAAGTTTTTTGTTTAAATATAATTAATTTTTTAAAATTTTATTTATAAGAAATAAGTTTGAAAATTTATTTGAAAAATGCAAAGAACGGTGAAAATTGAAGAACAGGTAAAAGTCAAGTGCAACGATTTATAAATTCAAGCATATAATCTGAATTCCCTTTGCAAATTAGGATTTTTATAACAAAAATCTCAATTTTTAGTTAAGTATCGACGGTGCAGTTCGAAGATGATCAGAATTTGTTTTTTTGGCTGTTTCTGGTGATCGGCGAACTTGGGGTAGTCGAGGTTTCTGTCGAAGCTAGGTTGTCAATCTGGGATGCCGAGAAAAATGGTAGGAGTGTCGATAGTGGGTCGTGGCGTCGGCAATCGATGGAACTTGGGTATTAGAACCCAGATGAGTCGAGGTTGGGTTTTGGGATATTTCGCCGTCGTTGGAGCATCGAATTAAGATGTTAGAAACTTAATTATATTTAAACAAACGACATTTGTTTGAATACTTCAGCCTAACAAAGATTACATGAATAGAATTTTATTTTTGTTCAATATTGAGCCCGTTAGAAAATAAATAAAGTTGATCACAAACATGCATACCGATATATATATATATTTATTCATATAGACATGTATTTAGATTTTAACAAGCATGAATACATAAATTTAAACATGCATCACGACATTCACATCAAACACTACACATACATCAAATTAAAACTGATTTATGGTTTAAGTTTACTCACTAGTTTTAAAAGACAGAGAGCTTGTATTTTGAAATTTGGAAATGCTTTGTTGAACTGGAAACTTTGAAAATCTGAAGCTAGTTGTTGTTTAATTTTGAAACAGAGATGAATCTTGGTTTTTGATTACAGGTTGAATGTTGCCGATTGATTGATAAATTTTGCTTGATATTTGGAAAATGTTACGGTCTTTTATTTGAGCTGGAGAATTGGTTACAGACTTTTGATAAATGGTTTACAGGTTTGGTTTTGAACTTGAGTTGTTAAAATGTTTACAGGTTTGAGTTTCCTAGTTTGTAAAATAGTTTTACATGTTGAGTTTTATTGCTTTTGAAAAGAGATAGAAAAAAGAAATGAAAAGGAAAGATTGGAGTTTATATAAAGTAATTTATGATTTATTCAAAATAAAAGAAAATAAAAACAAATTGTGGCACATGTCTTTTACATTTAACACTTGTCTTTTACCTTAGTTAATTCATTTACACTTGTTATTAAAAAGAAGTTATGATTTGGTAACTTTAATTTGTTAAGTTAAATGATTATTTTATTTAAAACTTAATTAAATGATTTATTAAGGAAGTTAAGTACAAAGATAAAATGTTTTAAAAATGTTAATGATAATTATGTCATTAATAAAGATAATGGTTTACCTTAAAAGCTAATTAAGGTTTTAATGATTTGAGATTAATTAAGTTAATAAAGAAATTTAAGTATAATTAATTAATTAAATTAATTAATGATAAAGGAGTAATTAAGTAGTTAACTAAGAGTAATTAATTAAATGATTAATTACTTAATGTAAGTAATTAAAGGATAAATTTGTTAGGGGTTAATTAATTTAATTATTAATTAAAGGTTAAATTAATTAATGATCAGAGGTTAATTAATTGAGGATAATTAACTAATAGGATAATTACTCGATGAAAGTAATTTAAGGGTAATTACTTAATGGAAGTAATTAAGGATTAATTACTTGGTGTAATTAATTAAAGGATTGATTAATTTAGGAAAATAATTAAGGGTTAGTCAATTAATGAGTGTGATTAATTAAAGGATAATTAATCAATGTAAGGGATGATAGGATAATTAATTTGAGTAATTAATTAAGGATAAATGTAATCAATGTGAATGTGTGAAGATTAATTAATTTGTGTAATTAACTAAAGGCTAATTACTATATGTAATTAAAGATGATAATTAAAGGATGATTTATTTATTTATTTGTAATTAGTTAATGTTAAGTAAGCATGATTTAAAGGTAATTAAAATAATTAATTTAATTTATTTAAATTAATTAGAAATGGTGCGACTAATTAATCTTGCTTATGGATGATTGGATTATATGAAATGCCTTGAATTGGTTGATATCACCGATATAAAATGTTTTGTGATATGATATGTTGGGTTGTACAGTGGTTATGTGGTTATCTATCGATGATGAATTGCTATGTAAGTGGCATCCTGTATTTAAAATTTGTATTGTAATCACTTGAATACTTGGGTTAAGAATGACATTGGATTCGAAGAGACCGGGGTCCGGTATCAGTAAATAACCGAAACCACTTCGATTTGTAATTTATAATAATTCTTTTTGAATTTGACTTTGGAATAAATACGCTGAAGTGGAATAAATAATGTAACCTTGGTCATTTAATCTGAGTAATGATACTTAGATGATTATAGGATGTTTATTTGACTATGGCAAGTCGAAACTTTTAGTGAAGTACGAGTTACCCTGGGTCTTTCAAATAAATTTTATATCTTTGTATTTCGTGTTAGATGGGTTTACTCACGCTGGTTTCCAGCCTGACCCGAGTGTTACTTTGATGTAATGCTCAGGTTAGACCGAGTATTACATATTTCCAAGTAAGGACGTTCTGGAGCTCAGGAGGTGAGCTGGATGGCAGGAACGTATGGAGTGTATTCCGCTGTGATATATTGTAGTTTATCTGGGACATGTAGATTTTAACTGTCCAGTGTTTTGTGTAAATGTTGTAACTCTGTTGTATTGATGTAAATTAACAAATACAGTTTTCTTTGTATAACTGATATTATTTGTTATTATATTTTGATATGCTGTGAATGTGAGAGTTTGTGTTGTTTATGTTTCTTCTTCTTCCCTAACCTCTTTTCTTCTTTTCCCTAACTATCTGGAATCTTCGGGACCGAAAATTCCGAGTCATTACATTTATGATACCAAATGTGACAACCCAGATTTTCACGTTTGAAAATCAGCACCGAATACATCACCCATATTCAAATGTCATAGATTCAAACGTCAAATCTGGTTCGCCGAAGCTTATAACACATTAAGTACAACAACATAGCGGAAGAAAACAATGAACGTATCACCGATATACAACATTTGATTACAACAATGATACCACAATCTGATACAATAAGATACAACAGATCTAAAAAAATATCAAAGCAGAATATAACAGCGGAATATGACACAGCGGAAAGAAATTTCCAACTTGATCTCCAAGAGAAAAAGAAAGAATCCAAAAATACAATCCAATCCAATTCTCCAAGATCTCCAAGATGTCATAAGCTCGAACCACCATCACGTTGACTCAAGCAAGGTCAGTCATGGATGCAATTTCCAAAATCCAAATGGCTTCAAAGACCAAAGACTTCGAAGCCATCGAATCTACACCTTCTATCTGACTATCTGAAAAATCTAACTTTAGACTGCCCGTATGGAAAATTGTGGGCACCCAGAGTTTAGAAAGGGAACAATAAACTTCAGGTCGGTCATGAGACTGGTGTGAGCAAACAAAAACACTTTATCTTTAACAAAAGCAAAACTAAAGAATTTAAAAGAAACCCGCAATGATTTTTGGAAACTGAAACTACCATAAGGCCTTCCACCGCACACACAATACAAATGCACACTTGGAGGAGATTTCTCCTTATAGCGGTCAAAAATGCTTAATACGCGAAACCTTTTGATACTATTATTAGTGCATAGTGCAGAAAACCTTTCAAAAGTATAATATTAATCTTAGCCAGCATACAACCATTATTGTATGCCTACTATAGCTACCATGTTCAATAGCAAGTTACCACCACATTCCATGGAAGGTTATACAACTAAACTATACAAGGCGCGTATTGTTTCTTTGGATTTCCAACAAATGGTCAGGCTAAGGAACTTCCTACACCGAATGGAACGCCTCTGGAGGGATGCCCCTGAGAGCCTAACCGGATCTCTACCAACACAAGGCCGGGTTACCTATGTAACTTGGTAACTACTGAAACGAGCATGCCATCCCCCGGTCGTAACCAACCTTTATGCGAGAGCTCTCAACCAACAACCACAAAGAAATAGATTTGAAGCAATCACATAGGTTAAGTATCTGGGCTCCATACCATGATACCACCTCTATCCAAAAGGAAATGGACATACCCTCAGAGGGCGCTACCCCCAAATAACCTTTCCGCAACGATTCCTGTTTCGACCATTTCTAGGTTGTGAGGTCCGACGAGGTCACGTCCACAAAGCTATGCTTTACACAAAAAGCCAAGCTTTGATCAACAAATGATCAGCAGCACTTCGCATGCCACATTATCAAATTGGGAATGTGTCACTAGTAACCATCAACTACATAACCTCTGAGCTCATACGTCTTAGAGAAGGGTGTTAAGCTAAGAGAATAAATTCTCCGCCACCAAACAGAAATGTATTTGATAGAAACCAGCTTTACATCTCAAAGTGTAACGTCATACATACATCCATACAAGTCCATTTCGGGATCGAATGGAACCGAAGGCACTTCAAAGAAGCCCTTGCAATCCCGATAATCCCTAATCTGTCCGGACTCCCCATCAGAAAGGGTGATCAAATCTCTGTAGCGGGGATCAGCCGGTGTAGAGACATTCGATGGATAATCCTTTCGCTTTCGAAAATATCCGGTCTTCACCACCGGTCTTCAAATGCAATCCAAAACGTCGTATCATTATTCAGAATGGGTTATATGACACAAAGTCCTCTCTCGACTAAACCGAATAATGAGTGATTAATTTAAAAAGCATATGGATATAGCGGGATCTTAGTTAAGTCACAACCTAAAGCCAAAAACCTTTCTTCAAATGGTTTAAACAAATTACCATTTCCAAATCTTTAAAATGATTCACTTCACAATGTTCAAAAATCTTTCAAATATATTAATTCATAGCTTTCAAAACAATTCCATTTCAAATCTTTTATACAAAAGATACACCTTTAAGATCCTCTTCAATTTCAAAACGAAGTTCAACAATCTTTCACAAAGATTATTTCATAGCTTTCAAAACAATTCCATTTCAAATATTTTACACAAAAGATACACCTTTAAGATCCTCTTCAATTTCGAAATAAAGTTTAACAATCTTTCACAAAGATTAATTCATAGCTATCAAAACAATTCCATTTCAAATCTTTTATACAAAAGATACACCTTTAAGATCTTCTTCAATTTCAAAACAAAGTTCAACAATCTTTCACAAAGATTAATTCATAGCTTTCGAAACAATTCCATTTCAAACTTGAAATCTTTTCAATACAAATTGGAAATCCTTTCTTTATATGAAAGCTATTATTATTTGAAAAACAATCCTTTTCGTTTCGAAAAAATCCGATCAAATATGCACAAGTTATATCTTTAAAGTATAAACTTAGGTTAAATTCAAATTCCCAAAATAATACATTTAAAATACTTTAAAGATGGTTTTAAATCCATATATATATATATATATATTATATAACATGTATAAACCTTTCAAACCAAAATTCCAAAACAATTTCAAAACTTAAACAAGATATATTATATTCAAACTAAATTTCAATTTCAAGCTTCCTTTTCAAAAGCTTTTCATATTCAAACCAATTCCATTTCCAAAAACATTTGGATTCAAATTCAACTTTCAAAACCATTTCATAATATTAAATTCAAATATCTGTGACTTAACCAATTTCCTCGTGCAATCCATATTTGTGTGTGTATGGTGTAGTCTAGGGTTTAACACAATAGTGCAATATCAATTATCAATCATTATAGATTCAAGCACGACAACATTGATAAGCGGTATAATCCTATAACGCTTACCAACATGTAACGACCTGGAATTTTTGGGCAATAACAATTTAATAATCTGTGTTAATAATTTAGCTGGTTTGATAATTTTTCTTTATAATTTTAATTTAAAATTGGCTAATTTTTTTATGGTTAATAAATATTTAATCTGTTAATAGTAATCAATATCTTTCTGACAATTTAAATTTGATAAGATTTGTTTCTCTAAGCTAATAAATTTTTATTCTGTTTATAATATATACAATTAATATATATTGTAAATAGAAGAGCTTTTGTTTTAAATTAAAGATTGAGTTTTGCAAATTGTAATATCTATGTTTGTATATGTTATAATTTGAAATTTGTTTTGAAATTTAATTTAATAAATTAATAATTTATAATGTATGAATATTATAGGTTTAAGCTTTGTTTTAGAATCAATGTTTTCAAAAGTTAATTTAGATTTATTCATTTGCTTTCAAAATGTAAGATAATTGTTTGATTTTAATATGATAGTTTATAAAAGGGATTTAAATAAAGTTTTATTTTGTTTTCTTTTAAGATGCTAATAAAATACATGTATAAAAATTTCATACTTATATTTAGTAAAATTCAAAAACTCATTATCATAAAAACATTTCACTAATGTGTATAAACATTTCTTAAATATATACAAATACTTTATGTATACATTTATAACTTAAAATGATTTAGTTAAAAGAAAAGAAATTTTGTAAATCCAAGATGAAACATTTTAACACTTGTAAATTTAGAAATGCATGCAAATGACATTTGTTCAATTTATGAACAAGTGGCAATTTATTCATATTAATTTTTAATAAACATTTTTAGAAGAAAATTAGTTTTTCTCTAACACTTTCATTCTTTGTTTCCACTCCTAAACTAAAATTAATGGCTACCACAAAGTTTTCCATAAAATCTGAAGCAAATGTCAATCTGCATTTATTAAAGTTCAACCTGCAATTCAAACTAAAGATCAATTGCAACATTTTTTTTATCAAACCTGCAAATCAAAATGGAAGTCTGCATTTCAAAGTTCAACACTTTTAAGCAACTGCAAGTTTAAAAGCATCAAATTGCTTAAGCATGCAAGGGATTTTCAAAAGCAATCAAAGTATTTTTCAGATCTAAGATGATTCAAACCTGGAACAAGTATTAAAACCTGCTCTGTTCTGCTTACAGGTGAGTAAATAATTTTAAAAACAGTTTGAGTATAACTTGTGATTGAATGATGATGCATGTGTTAATCTATATGGATGTTATGTAAATTCGTTTAAAATTGGAATGCATGTTGAATTAAAATATAGAATTGCCTGTAAAATTTTAAAGAAATGGATACTGTGTTTAATAAAACAGTTCAAATCCTTCAAAAAAAATCAATAACTTGATTTTGGATGCAAACTGGACTATGATTTGTAAATGAAAGTTGTTTGCAATCACGTAATTGATTAGCTAAAAATAGTTACAGGGTTTTTAGATGAATGATTGACTCATAAGTTTCAATTTACAGTGGAAAATCAAATTTGGGCAAAATTTGATGATTTCAAATTCTAGTTTTGAATGTATAATCGAATTACAACTGAAAAATTATGATTTTTAGAGTTTGTATCATAATTTTTAATTGAGTAATTAAGTTGGATTTTTGGTTTGAATATTTTGGGGGTTTTTGATGATTGCCGAAGAATGGCATGATGATTGCAGCTGAAACTTTGATCGTAGCTGGTGTATGAGTTGTAGATTTTAGGAAAAATGCAAAAGAATTTTTCTTTTGTCTGAATTGTTCGATTTTGAAGGAATTAGGGTTTTAGAGTGGTATTTGTTCGGCTTCGCTGTCTCGATGTTAGTGACTTGGATATAGAACCGGAATGCGTCGCAAGAGGTAAGAATTGTTCGGTGGAGCGTGGTAATCCTTTGGTGGCGAAGGCGAAGTTCATCAACGTTGGGTTGGTCGTTGACGATGAGGATTTTGTCGATTGTTTCTGCTGTTTTCATGCTCGAGTATGAAATTTTGATGCGCATGCTTTTTCTCGAATCTGGGTTTGTTTCTGGGGTCGCGTGGGATTTTGTGATCGTCGTCGATGATGACGACGAACTACGGTGGTCGGGGTTGCTTGGACACGTGCACGTGGCTGTTGTGTACACGACACAGAATCTGGTGAGGAGTTGAGTTGGGGAAGAAGGGTTATGACCCGAAGTTGGCTCGCGTTTTTCACGCGTACGACTCGAAAATAGAAGAGTGCTGGGGTTTCTCGGAGAGAGGCTCGAGCTTTTACCGTGCTCGTCTCGGGTTTTTTAGGTTGATTGTTTTGGTTAGTATTTTAATATGATAAGTACTGTAAAATTTAATGATGGAATTGCAGATTTAACTTAATGATGGGAAAAAATGAAATCAGGCTTTAAAAATTATAAACAAGTTTTATAAAGAAATTTAATTTCAAGTTTACAAAAGAAAATAAGTTTGTAAGTTAAATGTTTGAGGTTTTGAATCAAAGTTAAACATTTTAAAAAGGGTGTTAATTTAATATTATTTTAAATTCAAATGTGTTTAAAAATGATTTCTTTTTGAAGTAATAAACTTCATTAAATTTTGGATTTTAATTTAAAAAGGGAACGTTTTGAGTTTAATTATTCAACCAAAGTTTTAAGCAAGATTTTAAAAAGTAATGTTTAGAAACTTAAGTTTAAAACTTTATTGAAAATAAATAAGTTTAAATAAGATAATTTAAGTATTTTAAATTTTAAAAATGAATTCTAAATGTTTATTTTCAAATAAGGTTATTATTATGATTTTGAAATCCAAATAGAATAAATTGATTTTAAGTTATTAAAAATTTGATTAATTCAAATAATTTAATTATGAAGATAAATATGGTTAATTTATCTTTGTTGTTAACTTGAGAATACTTAATTAAATATGATTTGTAATTAAGTAAAGGGTTTAATTAAGAATAATGTTTTTCTTAATTAAGGATTTTGAAATATAAGAAGTTAATTAATTGATAGTTTAATTAATTTTAAATAATTAGTTAATTATTTATTTAATTTTCAATAATCACTTAATTATGGATTAATTAAGTGTAATTACTTAATAAAGTAATCAATGTTTAATAATTGAATATAATTAGAATGGTAATTACTTACGAAAGTAATTAGAGAAGTTACCCATGGGAGTAATTAAAGTGGAAGTGATTAATGGGTAATCACTTAATGTTATCAATTAAGAAAATTAATTATTATAATTAATTTGAAGTTAATTAATTATGGAGTAATTAATTAATTAATAAATTAAGAATTATTTAATGATGGAATTAATCATTTGTTAAGTAATTAATTAAGAAAGTAATTAAAATTTATTAATGGAAGTAATTAGGGATAATTACTTATGTAAGTAATTAAGAGCTAATTACTTAATTATTTTAGCTAATTAATTAATGAGATTAATTAATTAATGAAATGTGTTTAATTAAAGATTAATCACTAAGTGTAATTAATTAAAATATAATTAATTAATAAAGTAATTAATTAAGGATTAATTATCAATTTAAATTGATTAATAATTATTTATGAAGTAATTAAAGATTAATTAATTAAAGTAATTAATCAAGTGTTAATATAATTAATTAAGAAGTTAAATAATTAAGATAAGTAATTACAGATTGTTAATTACTGTTTATGACTAGTGAGATGATTAAGTACAAATTAATTATTTAAATTAATTAAAGGGCTAATCAATTAATAAGGATGATTAGTTAATTAATGAAATTAATCAAGGTTGATTAATAAAAGTAATTGATTTAAATGTGATTAATTAATTGTAATTAATTAAGGTTTAATGCAATTAATTATAGTTAATTAATTAATGTATGATCATTAATTATTGTAATTAATGATAGTAATTAAAGGATTAATTACTGAATATGGATAGGATAATTACTTGGATGTAATTAAAAGATAATTAATCAAGGAAGATTAATTAAAGAAGATCATTAGAGATGATTTATTTATTTATTTGGAATAAATAAATGAGAAAGATTTAAGTAATCCAAGTAATTAAGAGTTAATCAATTCTGTTATGAATGAATGATTGATCTTGAATGGTTGATATTGGATATTGGATTAATATGAGTTGATTAATTAATATTGGTTAATTAATTGATATTGGGTGATCAATATTTGGTGATTGATATTGGATGATTGATTGGTTGATACTAGATGTTTGATATTGGTTTGATATTGGATGATTTGGATATATCTGTTATGTGATATGCTGCTTTGTGAAGATGTATATGGAGATGAATTATCTCTTGTGATAATATGATCATCTATTTGTTTATATCATCCTGAATATAAGTTAAACTGTTTAAACCCTTAAGTACAACTTGGACATTAAAATGGCGTTTGGTTTCGGTGAGACCGGGATCGGATTTCCATATTTGGGATCCGAAAACCACATCGATTCCAATTAAACGTTAGGTAGTTAATCCAAGTGGAGCAAGTGAAGACTCGAGGTGTAAGGGCTATATGTCAGTATAACTCTGTGGGTGATTCCGTAATGAGTTTGACGGAATAGTGCTTATAGATTCGAGATGGTGAATCAGAGTGCAAGGGCTATGGTCGTTGACTCTGAGGGTGATTCCAATAATGAGTGCAACGAGATAGTGCCTTCGGTTTCGTTCGAACCCGGAACGAGCTTGTATGGATTGAATGCTTTCAGAAGATCGTCAGGTGGACGATGAGCATTCTAAGATAGATGTGTTCTCTAAAGGTAATCGTAACCTCAAGCCTCATCAACCGGGAATGGCTAAAACATGGGAGGTGCAGCAAGGCTTCGTGGGTAGCCCCCACTTGAGAGTGAGATTTACCCCTGTCTAGAGGTCCCTTTCTATTTCGGCTTAGTGTGTGGTTGGTCGCGCCAACTACGGGGTGGTCTTGTTCGGGACTGTCCAGTAAGGGATGGTTCCGGCCTTATGTTGCAGGGGAGTGGGAGTACTCCTTGGTACGTTGATCTAGGCCACGTACTGTGACGGGCGGTACCCCAGTAGCCCTGCCATTGTATGGAATCCAAAATCCAATAAGTGCCTGTACAGTTTTGATTGTGCCCAACTATGTTGGAACGTGAGATGTAAGCATTCCAGCTATTTCTGTATTTTATTTTGAAAACCCTAGACACTATTATAATATCACTGGATTTCCTATCAAATGTTTTGGTTAGCGTAAGGTAAAAACTTTTTCATGTTTATGTGTGGGAAGTCTTACGTGATACCTTTTCTTTTCAAAGGTTTTCTAAAGTTAAGCAATTTTAACCCGTTTACTCACACCAGACCCTTGTCTGACCCGAGTGTTTATTTTCTGTTTTATTAAACTCTTGGGTACTCATATTATGTATGAGTAGTCAAGTGTTTCAGGTTAGCTTGACGAATTCTGGAGGAGTTATGGAGCAGGAGGCTTCGACGTGTAGATAAATATTTTGATTCCGCTGTGTATGTTGTGTCTGCATCTTGTATACTTGTGATTGTATAATTAGACAGATGTTTATAACTGTCTATTATCTGTTGTTTAAGTTATGTACTCTGATGCAATGAGATACTATGTAATATTCTATGTTATATATTATATTTTATTCGTTCCGCTGTGAGTTCTCTAATGTTGTTCTGTCTCTTCTTTCTCTTTCTTTCTTCTTCTATCCCTTTCTTTTTTCAAGATGATGCGATTTTCTAGGAGTAGAAAGTCGGGTCGTCACACTTGGTATCAGAGCATTAGGCTCTGAAGTATGTCTTTCTTTAGGGAGCATTAGGTTGAGTGAATACCTAGGCTCTGTAGTGGTGTCTTTCTTGAGAGAGCGTACTTGTAATTTATATATATATATATATATATATATATATATATATATATATATATATATCTACCTAATAGGTTGGGTTATCTGTACGGATTTTCCAACATAAGTTATAGAGGTAGATGGAGTAGTGGTGTTTGTGGGTAACACGACTACCACAGATGGAAGAGGTTCCATATGTTAGAGGTTGGAAATATTTGTTGAGACTGTAGACCTAATACCGTCTCAAGTAAGTTTTGTAGTTTGGAGTAAGGATTTCTCTGATATCCGAAGGAAATCTTTTAAAGATTCGGAGTGTATCTTTGAAGTGTAAGTTTGGATTCCGCTGGGGTAAGCGAATTTTTTTTCTTCTAGTGTTTGGATTTGTTGGAAGTGCAGAAGTGAGTGATGATATCTTGGTAACTGCATGATGAGATGCAGTATCCTTGGATATTTTCTGAAGATGTTTTCTTTTGAAACAGTTTTAGAAGTAGTTGTGGAGCAGTCTTTACCTGCCGTAGAGATGATTTATCTGTGTATAAGTTGTTTGGATCTTCAGCAAGGAGATTAGCTGTTTTGGGATATGAGACTAAGGTCTATGAGTTGTTTCTCTCCAGGCATGGTCTCATTGTTATTCCTTAAGGTAAGCGAGTGGTGGATGCTTGGCTTGGAGCTCGAGTTTCTTGAAGAGTTGTCTGCCATCTTGGAAGTCAGTTGTGTGGTTTGTTGAAGGTTTTGGGTTTTGGAGAAGCACTTGGATTTGAAGTCTTTGGTTAGCTGTGGCAGCAGTTTCAGCTCGAAATGTTCGGTGTGCTGACAAGGAGATCTTTTGGCTTTGCTGTATCATCAAGATAGAGTTTGGAAGCAGCAGTGTGGCTTGTTTCTCTGATGATTGGGAAATCTTTGTGGTTCTCTTTCAGCAGTCCGGGCTGAAGGTGATGGTGTTTTCTTGAAAGGTTAACTTTGTTTGGAAAAGTTTAAAGTTGTTCTAATTGGTAAAGAGGGGACAGTTTTATTTGGAATCCGAACTAGGTAGGATCGCAAAAGTGACTTGCGATTAGTTGGGAATTTTCTTAGGCTATCTTGGGTGATCTGATGTTTGAGATTGAGGATTCTCATGAGAGGTAGGAGCTACTGAGGTACTCAGAAGGTTGTCTGCATCTGAAGTGGAGTTCCATATTTGTTTTGGTTTCCAGAAGTGATTTTGGTAGTTAGCCTGGAAGTTGGATGGTTCTTGGAGAAAGGAGAGTTGGAGTAGCAGCTCAGAATATTTGGAATTGGAATTGGACTAATATAGCTTTTGGAATAGGATTCTGTTTGAGGTTGTGTGACCAAGTCTGAGGTGTCACTCAGATTTTTATGGATTTGATGAACAAGGTTTCCGAATTTAGTGGATAAGTTTGTATTCGTGTTCATCAACAGTATTTTGAATCAGAGTTGTGCAGCGGAAGCAAGGTAGCTGCTGTGCAAGGAAGGAAGTAAGTTCTGTTTGCTATTGTTTGAATAGTAAAGCTTGAATTCTAGATTTCGACGGATTTTGGAAGACTTTTCCCTTGGATAGGATCCTGAAGCTTGTTTGCTTTGGTCTAATTGTTTCTGGAAGTATCAGCATAAGTTGAGCTGATCAGGAAGAAGTTTGGCAGCCTTGGATTGTCTGTTGAGTTATACAGTTATGAGATAAGAAGTTTTGGAATTCGAAGTTGGAGACTTCAGAATAGTTAAAATTCTCTGGTTTAGAGAACATATATTGGATAAGATTGGTTGGTTAGTGCTGAGGCATTTGAGATTTCTTATCTGTGTTTTTGATAGGATGAGTTTGAATTGCCAGTTTGGATAGCTGGAATTCATTGTGTATCACGTGTCTCTGAGGGAGTACGTGTATGATTCATCATTGATTATTGAATCTGTAGTTCAGTTGGAATTGGATGTTGAGCTGGATTTGAGAGTAATCTGATGTTCTGTTCAGATTGATGGATCTAGAGATGAGTGGAGCTTTGGATTTTTGGTTGTGTATATAGTTTGTTGGCTTTTGAAGAGCGAGTCTCCCGGTGATTTATACTTGGGAAACTCGAGATGGTATTAGAAATTTATTCTGATCTGTGTCAGAATAATTAGTTAAGTTTGTTTGTTTATTTGATTGCTATGGATGTTAGTAACTGGTTGTTAGGTATGCTTTACTGTTTAAAATTAAAATCTGCATTGGATTATTAAATTACCTTTGCTTTTAAATTTCGGGGACGAAATTCTTTTAAGGGGGGAGGATTGTAACGACCCGGAATTTTTGAGCAATAACAATTTAATAATCTGTGTTAATAATTTAGCTGGTTTGATAATTTTTCTTTATAATTTTAATTTAAAATTGGCTAATTTTTTCTATGGTTAATAAATATTTAATCTGTTAATAGTAATCAATATCTTTCTGACAATTTAAATTTGATAAGATTTGTTTCTCTAAGCTAATAAATTTTTATTCTGTTTATAATATATACAATTGATATATATTGTAAATAGAAGAGCTTTTGTTTTAAATTAAAGATTGTATTTTGCAAATTGTAATATATATGTTTGTATATGTTATAATTTGAAATTTGTTTTGAAATTTAATTTAATAAATTAATAATTTATAATGTATGAATATTATAGGTTTAAGCTTTGTTTTAGAATCAATTTTTTCAAAAGTTAATTTAGATTTATTCATTTGCTTTCAAAATGTAAGATAATTGTTTGATTTTAATATGATAGTTTATAAAAAGGATTTAAATAAAGTTTTATTTTGTTTTCTTTTAAGATGATAATAAAATGCATGTATAAAAATTTCATACTTATATTTAGTAAAATTTAAAAACTCATTATCATAAAACCATTTCACTAATGTGTATAAGCATTTCTTAAATATATACAAATACTTTATGAATACATTTATAACTTAAAATGATTTAGTTAAAAGAAAAGAACTTTTGTAAATCCAAGATGAAACATTTTAACACTTGTAAATTTAGAAATGCATGCAAATGACATTTGTTCAATTTATGAACAAGTGGAAATTTATTCATATTAATTTTTAATAAACATTTTTAGAAGAAAATTAGTTTTTCTCTAACACTTTCATTCTTTGTTTCCACTCCTCAACTAAAATTAATGGCTACCATAAAGTTTTCCATAAAATCTGAAGAAAATGTCAATCTGCATTTATTAAAGTTCAACCTGCAATTCAAACTAAAGATCAATTGCAACATTTTTTTTATCAAACCTGCAAATCAAAATGGAAGTCTGCATTTCAAAGTTCAACACTTCTAAGCAACTGCAAGTTTAAAAGCATCAAATTGGTTAAGCATGCAAGGGATTTTCAAAAGCAATCAAAGTATTTTTCAGATCTAAGATGATTCAAACCTGGAACAAGTATTAAAACCTGCTCTGTTCTGCTTACAGGTGAGTAAATAATTTTAAAAACAGTTTGAGTATAACTTGTGATTGAATGATGATGCATGTGTTAATCTATATGGATGTTATGGAAATTCGTTTAAAATTGGAATGCATGTTGAATTAAAATATAGAATTGCCTGTAAAATTTTAAAGAAATGGATACTGTGTTTAATAAAATAGTTCAAATCCTTCAAAAAAATCAATAACTTGATTTTGGATGCAAACTGGACTATGATTTGTAAATGAAAGTTGTTTGCAATCACGTAATTGATCAGCTAAAAATAGTTACAGAGTTTCTAGATGAATGATTGACTCATAAGTTTCAATTTACAGTGGAAAATCAAATTTGGGCAAAATTTGATGATTTCAAATTCTAGTTTTAAATGTATAATCGAATTACAACTGAAAAATTATGATTTTTAGAGTTTGTATCATAATTTTTAATTGAGTAATTAAGTTGGATTTTTGGTTTGAATATTTTGGGAGTTTTTGATGATTGCCGAAGAATGGCATGATGATTGCAGCAGAAACTTTGATCGTAGCTGGTGTATGAGTTGTAGATTTTAGGAAAAATGCAAAAGAATTTTTCTATTGTCTGAATTGTTCGATTTTGAAGGAATTAGGGTTTTAGAGTGGTATTTGTTCGGCTTCGCTGTATCGATGTTAGTGACTTGGATATAGAACCGGAATGCGTCGCAAGGGGTGAGAATTGTTCGGTGGAGCGTTGTAATCCTTTGGTAGCAAAGGCGAAGTTCATCAACGTTGGGTTGGTCGTTGACGATGAGGATTTTGTCGATTGTTTCTGCTATTTTCATGCTCGAGTACGAAATTTTGATGCGCATGCTTTTTCTCGAATCTGGGTTTGTTTCTGGGGCCGCGTGGGATTTTGTGATCGTCGTCGATGATGACGACGAACTACGGTGGCCGGGGTTGCTTGGACACGTGCACGTGGCTGTTGTGTACACGACACAGAATCTGGTAAGGAGTTGAGTTGGGGAAGAAGGGTTATGACTCGAAGTTGGCTCGCGTTTTTCACGCGTACGACTCGAAAATAGAAGAGTGCTGGGGTTTCTCGGAGAGAGGCTCGAGCTTTTACCGTGCTCGTCTCGGGTTTTTAGGGTTGATTGTTTTGGTTAGTATTTTATAATGATAAGTACTGTAAAATTTAATGATGGAATTGCAGATTTAACTTAATGATGGGAAAAAATGAAATCAAGCTTTAAAAATTATAAACAAGTTTTATAAAGAAATTTAATTTCAAGTTTATAAAAGAAAATAAGTTTATAAGTTAAATGTTTGAGGTTTTGAATCAAAGTTAAACATTTTAAAAGGGGTGTTAATTGAATATTAATTTAAATTCAAATGTGTTTAAAAATGATTTCTTTTTGAAGTAATTAACTTCATTAAATTTTGGATTTTAATTTAAAAAGGGAATGTTTTGAGTTTAATTATTCAACCAAAGTTTTAAGCAAGATTTTAAAAAGTAATGTTTAAAAACTTAAGTTTAAAACTTTATTGAAAATAAATAATTTTAAATAAGATAATTTAAGTATTTTAAATTTTAAAAATGAATTATAAATGTTTATTTTCAAATAAGGTTATTATTATGATTTTGAAATCCAAATAGAATAAATTGATTTTAAGTTGTTAAAAATTTGATTAATTCAAATAATTTAATTATGAAGATAAATATGGTTAATTTATCTTTGTTGTTAACTTGAGAATACTTAATTAAATATGATTTGTAATTAAGTAAAGGGTTTAATTAAGAATAATGTTTTTCTTAATCAAGGATTTTGAAATATAAGAAGTTAATTAATCAATAGTTTAATTAATTTTAAATAATTAGTTAATTATTTATTTAATTTTCAATAATCACTTAATTATGGATTAATTAAGTGTAATTACTTAATAAAGTAATCAATGTTTAATAATTGAATATAATTAGAATGGTAATTACTTATGAAAGTAATTAGAGAAGTTACTCATGGGAGTAATTAAAGTGGAAGTGATTAATGGGTAATCACTTAATGTTATCAATTAAGAAAATTAATTAATATAATTAATTTGAAGTTAATTAATTATGAAGTAATTAATTAATTAATGAATTAAGAATTATTTAATGATGGAATTAATTATTTGTTAAGTAATTAATTAAGAAAGTAATTAAAATTTATTAATGGAAGTAATTAGGGATAATTACTTATGTAAGTAATTAAGAGCTAATTACTTAATTATTTTAGCTAATTAATTAATGAGATTAATTAATTAATGAAATGTGTTTAATTAAAGATTAATCACTAAGTGTAATTAATTAAAATATAATTAATTAATAAAGTAATTAATTAAGGATTAATTATCAATTTAAATTGATTAATAATTACTTTATGAAGTAATTAAAGATTAACTAATTAAAGTAATTAATCAAGAGTTAATATAATTAATTAAGAAGTTAAATAATTAAGATAAGTAATTACAGATTGTTAATTACTGTTTATGACTAGTGAGATGATTAAGTACAAATTAATTATTTAAATTAATTAAAGGGCTAATCAATTAATAAGGATGATTAGTTAATTAATGAAATTAATCAAGGTTGATTAATAAAAGTAATTGATTTAAATGTGATTAATTAATTGTAATTAATTAAGGTTTAATGTAATTAATTATAGTTAATTAATTAATGTATGATCATTAATTATTGTAATTAATGATAGTAATTAAAGGATTAATTACTGAATATGGATAGGATAATTACTTGGATGTAATTAAAAGATAATTAATCAAGGAAGATTAATTAAAGAAGATCATTAGAGATGATTAATTTATTTATTTGGAATAAATAAATGAGAAAGATTTAAGTAATCCAAGTAATTAAGAGTTAATCAATTCTGTTATGAATGAATGATTGATCTTGAATGGTTGATATTGGATATTGGATTAATATGAGTTGATTAATTAATATTGGTTAATTAATTGATATTGGGTGATCAATATTTGGTGATTGCTATTGGATGATTGATTGGTTGATACTAGATGTTTGATATTGGTTTGATATTGGATGATTTGGATATATCTGTTATGTGATATGCTGCTTTGTGAAGATGTATATGGAGATGAATTATCTCTTGTGATAATATGATCATCTATTTGTTTATATCATCCTGAATATAAGTTAAACTGTTTAAACCCTTAAGTACAACTTGGACATTAAAATGGCGTTTGGTTTCGGTGAGACCGGGATCGGATTTCCATATTTGGGATCTGAAAACCACATCGATTCCAATTAAACGTTAGGTCGTTAATCCAAGTGGAGCAAGTGAAGACTCGAGGTGTAAGGGCTATACGTCAGTATAACTCTGTGGGTGATTTCGTAATGAGTTTGACGGAATAGTGCTTATAGATTCGAGATGGTGAATCAGAGTGCAAGGACTATGGTCGTTGACTCTGAGGGTGATTCCAATAATGAGTGCAACGAGATAGTGCCTTCGGTTTCGTTCGAACCCGGAACGAACTTGTATGGATTGAATGCTTTCAGAACATCGTCGGGTGGACGATGAGCAGAAGTGTTCTCTAAAGGTAATCGTAACCTCAAGCCTCATCAACAGGGAATGGCTAAAACAGGGGAGGTGCAGCAAGGCTTCGTAGGTAGCTCCCACTTGAGAGTGAGATTTACCCCCTGTCTAGAGGTCCCTTTCTATTTCGGCTTAGTGTGTGGTTGGTCGCGCCAACTACGGGGTGGTCTTGTTCGGGACTGTCCAGTAAGGGATGGTTCCGGCCTTGTGTTGCAGGGGAGTGGGAGTACTCCTCGGTACGTTGATCTAGGCCACGTACTGTGACGGGCGGTACCCCAGTAGCCCTGCCATTGTATGGAATCCAAAATCCAATAAGTGCCCGTACGGTTTTGATTGTGCCCAACTATGTTGGAACGTGAGATGTAAGCATTCCAGCTATTTCTGTATTTTATTTTGAAAACCCTAGACACTATTATAATATCACTGGATTTCCTATCAAATGTTTTGGTTAGCGTAAGGTATAAACTTTTCCATGTTTATGTGTGGGAAGTCTTACGTGATACCTTTTCTTTTCAAAGGTTTTCTAAAGTTAAGCAATTTTAACCCGTTTACTCACACCAGACCCCTGTCTGACCCGAGTGTTTATTTTCTGTTTTATTAAACTCTTGGGTACTCATATTATGTATGAGTAGTCAAGTGTTTCAGGTTAGCTTGACGAATTCTGGAGGAGTTATGGAGCAGGAGGCTTCGACGTGTAGATAAATATTTTAATTCCGCTGTGTATGTTGTGTCTGTATCTTGTATACTTGTGATTGTATAATTAGACAGATGTTTATAACTGTCTATTATCTGTTTTTTAAGTTATGTACTCTGATGTAATGAGATACTATGTAATATTCTATGTTATATATATATTATATTTTATTCGTTCCGCTGTGAGTTCTCTGATGTTGTTCTGTCTCTTCTTTCTCTTTCTTTCTTCTTCTATCCCTTTCTTTCTTCAAGATGATACGATTTTCTAGGAGTAGAAAGTCGGGTCGTCACACTACATTCACAGATTCACAGATAAATAATATAAATTCATCATAGATAAATAAATTACATACAGCACAGTTCAAATCAAAATAATGTACATCACAAAGCATCGTACATCAGAAACATCAAACAATTCAACATTCAATAGAATCCAAACATCCATAAGTAAGGTCAATTAATTATCTGATTAATTTAAATCAGATTAATTACTTATGAATAAACACTAATCTTGGTTAATTAATATTAACTAATTATAAGCCATTATGCTTTAAGCATTTATTAATTATCCTTAATTAATAAATTAATTAATCCTTCCATTATTAATTAATCAACCTTTAATTATCAATTAATTAAACTTTAATTATTAATTAATTAATCTTTAATTATTAATTATTAACTTTAATCATTAAATAATTAACCCCTAATTATTTAATTATCCTTTAATTAATTATCCTTAATTAAATTAATTAAATAACCCTTAATTAATAAATCATCCCTTAATCACTTTCATTAATTAATTATCCTTTAATAATTAATCATCCTTAAATTAATTACCTTAATTAATTAGTCACATAATTAATTATCCTTTAAATATTAAGTAAATAAACCTTTAATTAATTACATAAGTAATTAATCTTTTAATTACTCTCATTAAGTAATTATACTTTATTAGTCAATAAATATCCTTTAATTAATTTAGACTCCAATTAACTTAATATAAACTATTTATATTATTTAATTTCATAATCATTATTTTCAATAACCTTTGAAACAAATTAATAAAATCATATAATTTAAGAAAAACCTTTTTAGTTAATTGATAAAAAAAATTATTATTTCAAGATAAACCACTTTATCTTTAAAATCTCACATAAATTAACTTAATATCTTCAAGTTAATTACAATTCAAAACATCATTTAAGATAAACCATTATCTTTGTTAATTACTTAATTATCATTAACATATTTAAAAACAATTTATCATTAAATTAACTTACTTAATTAAATCATGTAGTTTAAGTTTTAAAATAAAATAAACATTTAACTTAACAAAATTAGGTTAAACAAGTTATAACTTCTTTTATTCAAATAATTTAAAACATTATCATATATTAATTTAAACTAAATTCAATTTAAATTTAAAAACTTGCTTTTATAAACTATTTAAAACCCTGCTTCGGGTTCAACCCGAATAGCTCTCGAGTCCAGACTCGAGCCACACATTCTCGCTCCTATTTCGAGTAACACATGAATCCATCCCGAGATCCAACTCGACACGAATGCTTCTTCCCCAAACAAAATCAACCTCTGATACATACTGACACAAGTGTACCTGCACATGCCCTCGTCGCGCCTTCAACCATTGTCATTGTCACCCTCAGGTCATCGTTGACCTGCCCGAGCCTCCTGACCACACAGGTTAATGATTTAATCAGCAAAATAAAATCGAGCACTACGATCATCACGGGAACCCAAAACCACTTCTACAAAAATCGGTTCGCCATGACGATCTCGACGATCGAAACCTACATCCCTCCGACCAAAGCATCTTCACCGATCCATGCAACAATCCCCACACTCGCGATCATCTCCGATGATCCCAAGACGACGCACGAACTGCAAATACCTCATCGACCAACTGAGCTTTTAAAACACTAAATTGATTCAGACCAACCACCATAGTGGACTTGATCTCCTACGAACATTTTTCCCATGATCATCAATGTACCTGCTACCTCCAGCATCAACTACTTCGCCTAACTCTTCGCCAATCTCCGGTAATCGAAGAATAACCCAATTTCGATCATCTCGATAAATCTCAATGAATAAAAACTTAAAAATTGGGATTTTCGTATTAAAATTCATCATTTTATAATACGATTTTATTTATATAACCAAATCCTAATTTCCAGAGGGTCGAATATTTGACCTGATCTTCAACTTCACTTAAATTGCTTTAGCTTACTTTTGATCTGCTCTCAGCTTTTAAATTTCTATTTTGCTTTTGATTTTGATTTTAAGCTTCAAGTTGTATTTTGTTTTGAAGTTGCCTTAAGCTTTTGGATTTGCTTTAGATTTTTTTTTTGTTTTCTGGTTTTAATTTAAGAAAATAAAGGGGAATGAAATTTTTTGAGAAAACATGCATTGGCCTGGTTTCACTTTCTCAAATATACTTTTATATAATTCAAATTAAACTGAAAAAACATTTTTGACACTTGTTTAATTTATGTTTAAAATGGTGACATTTGTAAATCTTTTGTTAAATTGCTTACATATGTTTAAATGTATGATCTTATTACTGTATAAATGTCATTTACAATAATCTTATGTTTAAAACCCTTTCTTTTTATAATTTGTAAACCATATCTTTATGTTTCAAACCCTTGTTTTATTTTTATTTATTTACATAGATTTAAGTTTTTATCAATTATGTTTATATTTGTACATTTTCCATTATTTATTTTAATACAACTTTTAAGGAAATGGTTTAAAATGTAGTTATACACAAATAAATAATCAAATATACATATTTATTAGTTCTTTTAAAATGTAAAGATTTTTAACTTCAATTTATAAAATATTTACTTTTGAATTCCAAATCAATATATTTATATATACCTATATATCCATTATAATATTAGAAAGCAAATTTTTACTAATTTTAAAATATGGAGTTTTAAAATCCAATTTATTTTTCAAATATATTTATTTTGAATTTCAAATCCAAATTCTATTTAAAATAAATTTATATACATATATTTAAATAACAAACAAATATCTTATTTTATTTGGAAATTTTAAATTAATTCACCAATTAATCCACAAATTTATATTAATCACCAATTTTAAATTTGACTCAAAAATTGGGATCGTTACAGATTCCCCCCTTAAGAAAATTTCGTCTTCGAAATTTGCTAGACAGGGAAACAACAAAGAATAGATGGAGAATGTTTTACCAGATTAAACTGAACATTTATTTTGCATTTGGCTTACCAAATCAGAATATCATTAATAAATACGAGAATTACCAAATGTGACGACCCGTCATTGATTTCCTCTATAATCAACTATTATTGAAATAATCACTGAATTCAAAACCTTGATATCATTTTTAAAAATAATGTTGCCTTGTTTGAAATAATTTTTCTTTAGAAATCACAGTTTAATATTGTTAGTAAAAAGTGAAATCAAATTTTGAATTCATTTTAAACCTAGAGATTCCAAAAACAGGGATGTCTGTATATATTTGCAGACATATTTACAGAGGCATTTGGGTTATGCCATGACGACAGTGTAACTCGATGTCGCTGCGATCTACTGTGGACTATAGCGGAAATAATATGGAAGCGAGTGTCAACGGTCTACGCTTGATTTGCCGGCAAGGCAACGTAGCATCGGTAGACTGCGACCTATAGTCGAGTAGAGAAGATTCATTCTTTTGGCAGCGAAATTCGAGGGCGCTGATGCCTACAGTTATATGGGTTTTTGCTGTGATAGCAACATAACCCCAGATGTAGCTGCGATCTATAGCGGGTTCTATGGTGTAATCAAGGGGCGCGGAGTGCCTACACTTATCTATGGATTTTGCCGGGACGGCAACGTAACCATCGAGTTAACTGCGACCATGGATGGGGGTGATGTTATCTAGAGCATTCTCACCAAAGATGTTTCATCTATTTTCAAAAATGTTTTCTATATTTTCAACAAAAAATTTTCCCAAGTATTTTCTTTGAGTTTTGAAAATGGGTTTGCTATGTACTTATAGATTTTCAGTCTTACGACTGATCAAAGTATGACCGAATTTCTGTGAGAACAAATGGACTGGTTGAGACATCGAGTTATAGAAGAATTTTTATAAAGCTATTTTTTTAATATTATATAGATTTTAAAAGTTTTATAAAAAAATGAAATGATCAAAAAAATAATTTATCTGATTTTAAATATTGAACAAATTCTGCCTTCGTTCCTTTTCGAGGATGAAAAGATTCAAAGGGGGAGGAATGTGATAACCCGATTTTGGTCATCTGAAAATTGGTAATTAGTTGATTTTTCTCTACTGAAATACTGATTTGGTTTAATTGAATAAGTAAAACTTTGATAATTAGAATATATTTGGATATGTACATAGGTAGATTTTAATGAGAATTTGGATTTGAAATTCAAATGTAAATAATCTTAAAAATAAATTGGATTTTAAAAGTAAATCGAGTTTAAAGTAATATGTACATATGATTTGTTTTATAACATTCTCTTTGACAGATTTTATAAAAGATATATTAAACTAGTATAATTATTTCTAAATGTATAATTGGAATTTTTATTTTTTTTCTTTTAAATTTTATATTGATTAATAAAGGGAAAGTTTAAATATTTATACACTTAAGATATTTTTTTATATAAAAATAAATTAAAATGTAATATTAATATAGTATAAATATATATTAAAAACTTCTTAATAAAATGAAATTACAAGTGTTAAAAAAATATGCATACATAATTACAAATGTAAGTAAAAGAATAATGTTTAAGGACAAGTTTAATTAATTTACTCTATAATTTAACAAGTGTCTTTGTTTCTTTTTTTTAATAAATAAAATTAAACCAAGGTTATAAATACATCCCTACATCTTTTATCTTTTATTATCAAAAACTTTTACACAAATCAAAAACTTAAGAAATCAAAAGCCTGTAACAAGTGAGGCAGTAGCCTATACAAAACACAGGAAAAAAACAACAATTTGTTTTTTTTAACAAACCTGAGAAAACATAGTTGAATCAAGAGCAAGATCAACTCAGCAACGTTTCAAATTCAACTTATACATTAAGAAGATCATATTCAAGATTCAAATCAACCATTAATTAGTTTCCAGATTCATCAAAACAGGCTTCTCTGTTTTATAACTGTGAGTAAACTTAAACATAAATTAGTTTTTATTTCTGATGTATGTGTCATATTTGATGTAGTCTTGTGATTTTAAAATATGTATGCATGTTCGGTTTAGATCTGAATATATGTATATATGAATGTAAACCTGTGTGCATGTATCTGTATCATCTCTTTTCTAGATTACAGAGTTTAAATTTGAAAAATCTCTAATCTCATCATCTAATTTCTGTTAGGTTAAAGTATTCAAACAAAAGTTGTTTGTTTAAACATAATTAAGTTTTTAAAATTTTATTTATAAGAAATAATTTTGAAAATTTATCTGGAAAATGCAAAGAACAGTGAAAATTGAAGAACAGGTAAAAATCAAATGCAACGATTTGTAAATTCTAGTGTATTATCTGAATTCCCTTTGCAAATTAGGATTTTTAAAAGAAAAATCTTGATTTTTAGTTAAGTATTGATGGTGCGGTTCGAAGATGATCAGAATTTGTGTTTTTGGCTATTTTTGGTGATTGGCGGACTCGAGGTAGTCGGGGTTTCTGTCGAAGCTAGCTTGTCGATCTGGGATGGTGTGAAAAATGGTGGGAGTGTCGATAGTGGGTCATGGCATCGGAAATCAATAGAACTCGCGTTTTAGAACCCAGTTGAGTCGAGGTTTGGTTTTGGGATATTTCACCGTCGTCGGAGCATTGAGTCAGGCTGGACATAGGGGAAACGATGCTTGGGTCATGGACGAGGGTGTGGTCGGAGTTCCAGAGAGATCTGGTGGTCGACGATGGTGGTTCGAGGGAATTTTCTGGTGATGTTTAGTTTCCAGGTTCGACTGGAAAGCTCAAATTCATTCTGGGCTGTGTAGTGATGAATTGATGATCGGAATCATTTATCGTGTCGATCGCTGTCTTGTCGGAGGTGGTGAGAGTCGTCGGAGCGCCGCCGTGGGTGGATGCATGTGCACCAGATTTTTGTTGTGCACTGGAGTTTAGGATTGGGAACGAGGAGGTTTTTCCTTGGGTTGAAGCCCGGGTAGATAGAAGATGGGCTCGAGGTTGTTTCGAGTGCGCATGCGAGTGTTTTAGTATTACAGTTTTTTTTTTAAAATTTAAACTAAGTTTTAATAAATAAAAGAGGAAGCTCGAGTAAAAGCAGAGGTAACTCGGGTGTTAGTTCGAGTAGATCTTGGATTTACTTGGGTAAAATAATTTTTATTTTCAAAGCTTTAAATTTAACAAAGTCAAGTTCTAAAACTAGTTAACTTAAAAATTATTTCCTTTAAATAGTAATTGATTATTAAATGTTTGTTTATTGAGGTTGAAAATTTTATTTTAAGTTATTAATTAAGTTTATCCTTAAGTTGTTTTTAAAAGCTTAATTAATCAAATAATTAAGTAGCTTAATTGAAAGATTAAGTGTTTTAAATTTTTAATTAAACTTAATGCTTTTTAAGTTAATGATAATTAATTCTAAAGTTTATTAATTCTGATAACGATTAAGAAAGTGATTAATATAAATGAATTATCTTAAAATTAATTGAGGTGTGAGTAATTAAGATTTATTATTTAATTGATTGGTTATTAACTAAAGATTAATTAATTAAGGAAAGTTATTAAAGTTGATTAATTAAGGATTAATTAATCAATAGTTTAGAATTATAAATTAATTAATAGAAATTCATTAATTGGTAATTAGAAATTAATGAATTGGTGATTAGAGATTAACTAATATAAGTAATTAGAGATTAATTACTTAAATGATAATTACTTAATATAAGTAATTAAAAGATAAATTTGTTAAGGATTAATTGATTTAATTAGTAATTAAAGGTTAATTAATTGAGGATAACTAACCAATGGGATAATTACTTAATGGAAGTAATTAAGGATTAATTACTTGGTGTAATTAATTATAGGATTGATTAATCAAAGGATTAATTAATTAAGGATTGATTAATTAAGGAAATTAATTAGGGTTAGTTAATTAATGAGTATGATTAATTAAAGGATAGTTAATCAATGTAGGTGATTATAAGATAATTAATTTGAGTAATTAATTAAGGATAATTGCTGTAAATAGTTAAGGATAATTAATTTGCGAAATTAATTAAAGGCTATTTACTTAATGTAATTAAAATATAATTAATCAGGGATGATTAATTAAGATGGATAATTAGTGGATGATTAATTAATTGGTTTGTAATTAACTAATGTTAAGTAAGTAGGATTTAAAAGAAATTGAAGTAATTAATTTAATTCGTTAGTGGTTAATTAAATTAATAGAGATGGCATGGTTGATTAATCTTGCTTATGAATGATTGAATGATAATATATGCCTTAGATTAGTTGATATCTCTGATATGTGATGTGTGATGCTATGTGATATAATATGTTTGGGCTGGACAGTGACATCTTGTATTTAAAGTTTGAATTGTATTTCATTTGAATAACTTGGGTTAAGATGCCATTAAATTCGAAGAGACCGAGGTCGGGTATAAGCAATCCCCGAAACCACTTCGATTAGTAATTCTAAATTTGAGCTTAGAACCCAACAGGCTGGAATTGGAATAAATTAAGTAACTTGGCCTTTAACTAAGCAATAATTCTTGGATATTGTTTGTAATAAGTGATGGACTTTGAGAACTCCTAGAAAGGGTACGAGTTACCTTGTTTGCAAATAAGTTTGTAACTTAGTATTTCATACTATATGCGTTTACTCACGCTGGTTTCCATCCTGACCCAGGTGTTGCTTTGATGTAATGCTCGGGTTAGACCGAGTATTACAGATTTCCAGGTTAGGACGTTCGGGAGCTCAGGAGGCAAGCTGGATGACAGGACACATGGGTATTCCACTGTATAGTCTGTATATATTGTAGTTTATATGGGATATGTTGATTTAACTGTCCAGAGTTTATGTAAATGTTGTAACTCTGATGTATTGATGTAAATTAACTAATACAGTTTTCCTTTGTATAACCGATATTTTATTTAATATTATATTTTGATTCGCTGCGAATGTGAGAATCTGTGTTTGGTGTTTCTGTTTCTTTTTCTATCTCTTTTCTTCTTTTCCCTAACTATCTGGAATTTTCGGGATCGAAAATTCCTGGTCGTTACAGGAATGGTGGGTCGTCACAAGATACATTCAACATATTAAGGTTTTGGGTGCTTCTAAGGACGTAATGGGGTGGTGCTTCCCATTGTAATTAATAGACTTGGCGACGATGTGGTTTGGTCAACTAAAGAATGGGTCCATAATCACGTGGATCAATTTGGTGAGTAAGTTCTTAAGATAGTTCATAGTTCATGTCTTGCAACCAAAAATGTGATGACATTATCAAGCCTGAAAAAAGGCTCAGAGGGACCTTGAGAAGGTATTGGACAAGGTCAATGTGGCATCTACAACTGTTGGTAAACCAGATCCATCCATAATCTTAATAACAGTAGTATATAGAGTCGCAAGCAAGACTAACTTCAAAGTTGCACTAGAAAGGGATCCACCAATGGATCTAGTGGAATTTTACCATGAAGCTAAGAGATACTTGCATCAGGAAGACACCGAAGCCGAGGGTGCTGAAATTAATGTTGTGGATGACAAAGGACTATCCGGACCAGGAAATAGAAAGGATAAAGCAAAGGGAAGAGTTGATGATGACTTTGAAGAATCAACATGGTAGAAGAAGGTACTAAAATTCTTTTCTTACAATGGGCTAACAAAGACCCCCGCATGGATATATCTGGACACTAGGGGGCAGATCCCATATTGGAAGCCTACTAGGAGAGAGCCTACTGATTGGGAGAAAAGATTAGGAAAGTTCTGCATCTTCAATGAGCTGGATGGACATGAAACGAATGAGTGATGACAGCTTCATTATCTGAATTAAGAACTAGTTCCGAGTATCAGCTGCACCACTACGTGAGGAACCAAACTACATTGGTTTGACCTAAGAAACCATCATCTACAACGAATGCATAAAGGGCAACCGAGGATTTAGTTCAATTATCAAAAATCCCATGATCAAGATCGTCGGAAGTCAAGTTCGACTACCTTACTTTTCTTTTTCTTGCTTTGAATGATTAGGATGATAAAAACCACAGACCACTTACATATGTATGGGGCCTAAATTTGTCCCCAGGCATGCTTTGAGTCGGATTTCTGAGATGACTATTTAAGATAGTGATCACCTCAGACCGCTTATACATGTACGAGGCCTAGATTGGTCCCTAGGCGTACTCTAAGTCGGATGTTTGAAAGGGATAATTATATCTTTTTCTTGTTGCTTTGATTTGAATATTTGATTTTTGAAAATCCACATTAAATGTAATGATCAATATTGATCGCTTTAAGTCCATTCGAAGAGACGAGATCGGGGTGCAGGGTGTAGGTTTCACTTTGGAGAGCGAGGGGTTGAACTTGTATGATATTGATTGCATTAAGTCTTGTCTGGAGACAAAGGACCAGAGTGCAGGGTGCAAGTCCCCTAATCGAAGAATGAGCGGATGCACTTGTACGATATTAATCACATTAAGCCCCATCTGGAGAGACAGGATCGAAATGCATGATGTAGGTTCCCTTGCCAAAGAGAAAATGGATGGACTTGTATGAAAAGTAAGTCCCCGCACTAGAGAGTGAGCAGATGGGCTTGCTTGATTTTTGGATTCCCTCATTGGAAAGTGAGCGGATTGGGCTCAACAGGGATCTAAAGAGATCAAAACTTTGATTAGGCAGTAAATGATCGGGAGAGATCAAACCTTAGATTGAAAAATGAATGGTCCGGCAAGACTAAGCCTAGGAATGGATGCAGATTTGATAAAAGTATTTGAACGCTCGGTGATTACAATAAAACTGATAAATCCCAGATGAACAAAGAACGATTTTGATATGTGATGTAATTACTCCGAATGAAATCGAAATGTTTATAATGTACGAACAACACTTAAACAGAGACTAAAGTCTTTAACTATATTATGTTTAGTAGGACATTTGATTTGCAAGAGAACCTGAAGGAATGGGATGATTCACCAAGATTGGGATCGATGAAAGGCCGGAGAGCTCAATTACAGAAGAATGATTACTGTTGGAACTTGTTCTTTAGCAAATAGCGCCTTACATTTGACTGGCATAATTTGGGGGATAAGTGTTAATCCACTATTTAGCCAAGAAGATTTCAAAAGGACGTAGAAAATCAAAATAAAGACGAAATGATTTGAAAACTTGCTAGCAGTGCCTAAATGGAGGAGACAAACAACTTAAGAAAGTTTCACTCAATTTGAAGCTAAGTGCATAGCTCGGAACCGAGCTATCCATAGGTCGATACTGATCTATCATTTTCCCTCATTCCTCTTTCCAAACTCCATATATCTCCTATAAAACTCCAATAACTAGTGATCAAATGATTTCCCCTTGATTTGGAAGAGAAATTTTAAGCATCGATGAGAAGAGGGCCAAGAAAGCACGATAATTCAAGCACTATCAAGAAGATCACAAGAATAAACTCAAAGCAGAAGGAAAAGGACTTAAAACGACTTGAGGGGATGAAAGAAAAGCAAAGCAAGTGGAATGATTCAACTTGCTCCAAGATACATAAATCAGTATCGAGCATAGATAGGTCGGTATGGAGCTATGATTTTGGCTAGGCGGTCTATAATTTTCTTGTGTGACTTCGGGCTATCTCATGGACTTCAGTGCAAGCGGGCTTCTAAATCAATATCTCTTTTTCTCTATAAATATGGGCCTATGTGCAACCAAAAGGGGATCTTCTTCTTCTCTTCACTCGAGATCTGATTCATGTACTATTGGAGACTTCTTCTTCACTCATATTGTAAATCTAAATCAACTAGATTGCGGTCAGATTTGAGTTAATTAGTTGTAATCCAAAGAGAGATTAACTAATAAAAAAGATTAAAGTGGACGTAGGCCAGAGATAATGTCGAACCACTATAAAAATTCTTGTGTCTCATTTTTATTTTCGTTCCTTTTTTAGTGCTTTTGCTTTATTTTGAATAGAACTAGTGCTTTCTTCTAATTTCTAGATGTGATCCTATTTTTAGGTCAACATGCATGCTGCGACCATATTGGTCATAGTTTTTAGTTAATTATTAATATTCTTTTGATGCACTACAAAGAAATAAGGTATGCTATGTCAGTAAAGCAATGGAAGAAGGTGTATGTGTTTGATTTCCACGACCATTATTGTAATTCTAATTATTATTTTCACCTGAAAATTTTTTGGCTACTCAATCGAACTACTTTTAAGAATTACTACAACTGTAAATCAATTCTATGTTGTTTACAAATTTATTTGATTTGAACAATAAATATGATATCTCTAAAAACTATAGATTGTATGTCGCATGCTGAAACTTTTATTTGGAAGATACCAATTAGCACATTCTGAAAATTGGTAATTAGTTGATTTTTCTCTACTGAAATACTGATTTGGTTTAATTGAATAAGTAAAACTTTGATAACTAGAATATATTTGGATATGTACATAGGTAGATTTTAACGATAATTTGGATTTGAAATTCAAATGTAAATAATCTTAAAAATAAATTGGATTTTAAAAATAAATTAAGTTTAAAATAATATGTATATATCATTTGTTTTATAACATTCTCTTTAAAAGATTTTATAAAAGATATATTAAACTAGTATAATTATTTCTAAATGTATAATTGGAATTTTTATCTTTCTTTTTTAAATTTTATATTAATTAATAAAGGGATAGTTTAAATATTTATACACTTAAGATATATATATTTTACACAAAACTAAATTAAAATGTAGTATTATTACAGTATAAATATGTATTAAAAACCTCTTAATAAAATGAAATTACAAGTGTTAAAAAATATGCATACATAATTACAAATGTAAGTAAAAGTAAGGACAAGTGTAATTAATTTACTATACAATTTAACAAGTGTCTTTGTTTCTTTTTTTTAATAAATAAAATTAAACCAAGGTTATAAATACATTCCTACATCTTTTATCTTTCATTTTCAAAAACTTTTACTCAAATAAAAAACTTAAGAAATCTAATGCCTGTAACAAGTGAGGCAGTAGCCTATACAAAACACAGAAAAAAAACAATTTGTTTTTTTAACAAACCCGAGCAAACGTACCTGAATCAAGAGTAAGATCAACTCAGCAAGGTTTCAAATTCAACTTATACAGTAGGAAGATCAGATTAAAGATTCAAATCAACCATTAAAATCAGTTTCCAGATTCATCAAAACAGGCTTCTCTGTTTTATAACTATGAGTAAACTTAAATATAAATTAGTTTTTATTTCTGATGTATGTGTAATGTTTGATGTAATCTTATGATGAATGTTTGAAAATATGTATGCATGTTCATTTTAGATCTGAATATATGTATAGATGAATGTAAACCTATGTGCATGTATCTGTATCATCTCTGTTCTAGATACAGAGTTTAAATCTGAAAAATATCTAATCTCCTCATCTAATTTTTGTTAGGCTGAAGTATTCAAACAAAAGTTGTTTGTTTAAACATAATTAAGTTTTTAATTTTTATTTATAAGAAACAAGTTTGAAAATTTATCTGGAAAATGCAAAGAACAGTGAAAATTGAAGAACATGTGAAAATCAAATGCAACGATTTGTAAATTCATGTATATAATCTGAACTCCCTTTGTCACTTAGGATTTTAAAACAAAAATCTCTAATTTAGTTAAGTATTGCAGGTGTAGTTCGAAGATGATCGGAGTTTGTGTTTTTGGCTGTTTCTGGTGATCGGCAAACTCGGGGCAGTCGGGGTTTCTGTCGAAGCTAACATTTTGATCTGGAATGCCAAAAAAAATGGTGGGAGTGTCGATAGTGGGTCGTGGCATCGGCAATCGATGGAACTAGGGTTTTAGAACCCAGATGAGTTGAGGTTGGGTTTTGGGATATCTCGCCGTCGTCGGAGCATCGAGTCAGGTCGGACATAAGGGAAACGATGCTTGGGTCATGGACGAAGGTGTAGCCGGAGTTTCAGCGAGATCTAGTGGTCGACGATGGTGGTTCGAGGGAATTTTATGGTGACGTTTGGTTTCCAAGTTCGACTGGAAAGCTCGAATTCGTTCTGGGCTGTGTTGTGATGAATTGATGATCGGAATCGTTTGTCGTGTGGATCGCTGTCTTGTTGGAGGTGGTGAGAGTCGCCGGAGCACCGATGTGGGTGGGTGCACATGCACCAGATTTTTCTTGTGCATCGGAGTTTGGGATTGGGAACGAGGAGGTTTTTCCTCGGGTTGAAGCACGGGTAGATGGAAGATGGGCTCGGGGTTGTTTCGAGTACGCACGCGAGTGTTTTAGTATAACGTTTTTTTTTAAATTTAAACTAAGTTTTAATGAAGAAAAGATGAAGCTCGGGGAAAAGTTGAGGTAACTCGGGTGTTAGTTCGAGTAGATCCTGGATTTACTCGGGTAGAATAATTTTTATTTTCAAAGCTTTCAATTTAACAAAGTCAAGTTTTAAAACTAGTTAACTTAAAAACTATTTCCGTTAAATACTAATTGATTATTAAATGTTTGTTTATTAAAGTTGATTTTTTTTTATTTTTAAGCTATTAATTAAGTTTATCCTTGAGATGTTTTTAAAAGCTTAATTAATCAAATAATTAAGTAGTTTAATTGAAAGATTAAGTGTTTTAAATTTTTAATTAAACTTAATGCTTTTTAAGTTAATGATAATTAATTCCAAAGTTTATTAATTCTGATAATGATTAAGAAAGTGATTAAGATAAATGAATTATCTTAAAATTGGTTGAGGTTTGGGTAATTAAGATTTATTATTTAATTGATTGGTTATTAACTAAAGATTAATTAATTAAGTAAAGTTATTAAAGTTGATTAATTAAGGATTAATTAATCAATAGTTTAGAATTATAAATTAATCAATATAAATTCATCAATTGGTAATTAGAAATTAATGAATTGGTGATTAGAGATTAACCAATATAAGTAATTAGAGATTAATTACTTAAATGATAATTACTTAATGTTAGTAATTAAAAGATAAATTTGTTAAGGATTAATTAATTTAATTAGCAGTTAAAGGTTAATTAATTGAGGATAACTGACCAATGGGATAATTACTTAATGGAAGTAATTAAGGATTAATTACTTGGTGTAATTAATTATAAGATTGATTAATCAAAAGATTAATTAATTAAGGATTGATTAACTAAGGAAACTACTTAAGGGTTAGTTAATTGATGAGTGTGATTAATTAAAGGATAGTTAATCAATGTAGGTGATTATAAGATAATTAATTTGAGTAATTAATTAAACATAATTACTGTAAATGGTTAAGGATAATTAATTTATGAAATTAATTAAAGTCTATTTACTTAATGTAATTAAAGTGTAATTAATCAAGGATGATTAATTAAGATGGATAATTAGTGGATGATTAATTAATTGGTTTGTAATTAATTAATTTTAAGTAAGCAGGATTTAAAAGAAATTGAAGTAATTAATTTAAATCGTTTGTGGTTAATTAAATTAATTAGAGATGATGTGGTTGATTAATCTTGCTTATGAATGATTGAATGATATTGTATGCCTTAGATTAGTTGATATCTCTAATATGTGATGTGTGATGCTATGTGATATAATATGTTTGGGCTGAACAGTGACATCTTGTATTTAAAGTTTGAATTGTCTTTCATTTGAAAAACTTGAGTTAAGTGATATTAAATTCGAAGAGACTAGGGTCGGGTATCAGCAATATCCGAAACCACTTCGATTAGTAATTCTAAATTTGAGCTTAGAACCCAACAGGTTGGATTTGGAATAAATTAAGTAACTTGGCCTTTAACTAAGCAATAGTTCTTGGATATTGTTTGTAATAAGTGATGGACTTTGAGAACTCGTCGAAAGGGTACGAGTTACCTTGGTTTGCAAATAAGTTTATAACTTGGTATTTCATACTATATGGGTTTACTCACGCTGGTTTCCAGCCTAACCCAGGTGTTACTTTGATGTAATCCTCGGGATAGACCGAGTATTACAGATTTCCAGGTTAGGACGTTCGGGAGCTTAGGAGGCGAGCCGGATGACAGGACGTATGGAGTATTCCGATGTGTAGTCTGTATATATTGTAGTTTATCTGGGACATGTTGATTTTAACCATACAGTGTTTGTGTAAATGTTGTAAAACTGATGTATTGATGTAAATTAACTAATACAGTTTTCCTTTTTATATTGTTATTTTATTTGGTATTATAATTTGATCCGCTGCGAATGTGAGAATCTGTGTTTGGTGTTTCTGTTTCCTCTTCTTCTTCTATCTCTTTTCTACTTTTCCCTAACAATCTGGAATTTTCGGGATCGAAAATTTCTAGTCCTTACAGTTGGTATCATTTAGAAGCTAGCTTGTTAATCTGGGATGCCGAGAAAAACGGTGGGAGTGTCGATAGTGGGTCGTGGCGTCGACAATCGATAGAACTAGGGTTTTAGAACCCAGATGAGTCGAGGTTGGATTTTGGGGTATTTTGCCATTGTCGGAGCATCGAGTTAGACCGGACATAGGGGAAACGATGCTTAGGTCATGGACGAAGGTGTAGCCAGAGTTCCAGAGAGATCTGGTGGTCGACGATGGTGGTTTGAGGGAATTTTCTAGTGATGTTTGGTTTCCAGGTTCGACTGGAAAGCTCGAATTCGTTCTAGGCTGTGTTATGATGAATTGATGGTAGGAATCGTTTGTCGTGTCGATCGTTGTCTTGTCGGAGGTGGTGAGAGTCGCCGAAGCACCGACGTGGATCGGTGCACGAGCACCAGATTTTTCTTGTGCACTGGAGTTTGGGATTGGGAACGACAAGGTTTTTCCTTGGGTTGAAGCACGGGTAGATGGAAGACAGGCTCGGGGTTGTTTCGAGTACGCACGCGAGTGTTTTAGTACAACAGTTTTTCGTCAAATGTAAACTTAGTTTTAATGAAGAAAAGATGAAGCTTGGGGAAAATTTGAGGTAACTCGGGTGTTAGTTTGAGTAGATCCTGGATTTACTCAGGAAAAATAATTTTTATTTTCAAAGCTTTAAATTTAACAAAGTCAAGTTTTAAAATTAGTTAACTTAAAAACTATTTCCTTTAAATAGTAATTGATTATTAAATGTTTGTTTATTAAAGTTGAAAATTTTATTTTAAGTTATTAATTAAGTTTATCCTTAAGATGTTTTTAAAAGCTTAATTAATCAAATAATTAAGTAGTTTAATTGAAAGATTAAGTGTTTTAAATTTTTTATTAAACTTAATGCCTTTTAAGTTAATGATAATTAATACCAAAGTTTATTAATTTTGATAATGATTAAGAAAGTGATTAAGATAAATGAATTATCTTAAAATTAATTAAGGTTTGGGTAATTAAGATTTATTATTTAATTGATTGGTTATTAACTAAAGATTAATTTATTAAGGAAAGTTATTAAAGTTGATTAATTAATCAATAGTTTAGAATTTTAAATTAATTAATAGAAATTCATTAATTGGTAATTAGAAATTAATGAATTGGTGATTAGAGATTATGTAACGACCCGGAATTTTCGGTCCTGAAAATTCAAGATAGTGAGGAAAAGAAGAAAAGAGATAGAAGAAGAAACAGAAAACCAAACTCAGAATTTCACATTCGCAGCGGATAAAATATAATATCCAATAATATTCTTTACACAAAGAAAGCTGTATCAGTCAATTACATTTTAATACATCAGAGTTACAACATTTCTCAATCACTGGATAGTTAAAAACAACATGTCCCAGATAAACTACAATATATCTCAGCGGAATACACTCCATACGTTCCTGCCATCCAGCTCGCCTCTTGAGCTCCAGAATGTCCTCACCTGAAAATCTGTAATACTCGGTCTGACCCGAGCATTATATCAAAGTAACACCTGGGTCAGGTTGGAAAGCAGCATGAGTAAATCCATCTAACATGGAACACCACAGCATAAAACTTATTTAAAACCCAGGGTAAATCATTCATCACTACAAGTTCACAATTTGTTTTAAACATCATTTATTTCACCCATCAATTTCTAAGTACCAAAACTTAGATGAAATGGTCCAATTCATTTAAATCATTATGTACCAGCCTATTGATTTCACATATCAATCTATCAAGAATCAAAGTGATTTTGGGTATTAACTAATACCCGATTCCGGTCTCTTTGAATCCAATGTCATCTTAACCCAAGTTATTCAAGTGATTAATTTTGAAATATTGGATGTCACTTTTACATAGCAATTCATCATAGATAACGACATTATCTCTATTCAACCCAGCATATCTTATTAAAAAAAACATTTCATTTCACAAAGCATCACAATCACATATTATGGATGAGGCATTCAAATAACATTCAATCATTCATAGGTGAGATAAATTAGCCATACCATTCTAGTTACTTTAAATAGATTAAATTAATTACTTCTATCATCTTTAAATCCTGCTTACTCAACATTAATTAAATACAAATCAATGGATTAATCATCCTCTAATTTTTTCCATCTTAATTAATCATCCTTGTTTAATTATTCTTTAATTACAATAAGTAATTGACTCTCGGTTAATTTCTTAAAGTAATAAATCCTTAATCACTTCCCTTTAAGTATTTATCATTATTAAATCACTTTTAGTAATTATCCATTAATTACTTTCCTTAATTAATGACATTTAGTAATTGTTCTTTAATTACTTTCATTATCATCACTAATTAGTTTCATTAAGTGATTAATCCTAAATTAATCACATTAATAAATCGATCCATTAAATTGATTTCTCAAATTAATTAACCTTTATTAATTATCATAAAAATAATTAATAGTTTCCTTAATTGATTACATTAATCAATTAGCGATCCTTTAATACATTCATTATTTAAATCACCTTTGAAACATTATACAACTTCTTTAAACAAAATTTTTAAAGTATTTTAAAACTTGGAATCTCGCTTAAATCTTACTAATACTTTGTTTCTGAACTTGGTTTGTATTTTCTTTTGAAAATTTTACATTTAAATAAACCTTTGAATGCTTGATTAAACATTTCTATAACCTATATTATTTATAACCTTCCAAATCTGATCACTCAATTTGCTTACTTTAATATAAGTCATAATTAAATTTGACCCTGGTTATTGAATACAATCCAAAACCCGAGCCTAACACACAACCCCCCCGAGTCATCTAGCAAATAACACGAGCAATCCTCCAACTACCCCTTCTTCAAGTCAGCACGCAAATGCCCCGAGTTCGGCCCGTGAAATCTTCATCTTCCCCAAACCTATAATATCCAGATGTACGAACCGTACACGTGCACGTGTACATTGACCCAGATCGCCGACGAACAACGTTACTGCTCAAGACAAGTCAACTCCGAGCTCGGCAACCCAACGCGATCACCCAGATCGTGATATCACCCACGAATCAAAAATTGAGCACTCGAACGAAACTGCAGCAAACCCAAATGGCTAAAACCACCACTAGTCATCGCCTCCGATCATGAGATCACCCACTGACCTATCAGAAACTACGCCACAACTTCTAGCTTCGCTTCATCCTATCGTGATCGGTTTAGTCCTTTGTCAATGAAGAACGAATCTTGGTAACTCCAACTACCCAAACCCTTCACTAAACCCTACTTCGCCAATGTACGACTCCACGGCCATTAATAAAGTTCAACTTCATTTTTTTTGAGATCCCTAACACATTGGCCACCTCCAGCCTAAAATTCGCCGCAAAACTCGACGCCAATCATCGGCAATCGGCAAATATGTCGAAACCCATCATCCAAGAATATCACAACAATTATATTACTAAAAACTATGATTTTCATCTTAAAAATCATATTATCCTGAGCTGATTCAAGTTACATAATTGAAACAATAAGTCATAATACTTGATTTTATCCCAATTTAAGGTTTTCACTGTTATTTTTCCCTTTCCAGAAATTTTAAAACTTAATTCATCTTATGTAAATTTTATAAACTAAATTGTGTTTAATCAATCAGCTTTTGTTTGAAACACAAAGCTTATCAGTGATTAGTTTTGGAAATTTTGAATTTTGATTAAATTTTTACTCTGTAAATTTTAAAATAGAGATGGATCAAACCAGGCCAAACATGCACGGTTCAACACCAATATATATACAGAGATTTTGCTTTTGTACACACACACACACATGCAATACAAACATCATCACCGAAATACACATGCAACATCATTTATTTCCTTAAGTCTTTTAAATAAGTGTTTACTTACTTAATGTTTGAACAGAGGGGAGTTTTGAAAATCTGTAACTAAACAGAAGTTTGTATCCATAAGAACAGTCATACATGTTCAAAACAATTGCATATTTATCTATATACTAACATTTTTTCCGCATGCACTCAAAACTTACAAAGTTATTTCAATGTTTTATCACAATCATCAACTTCAAACAGATTCAAACATTAAAAGTGTAGCAGTTTACCCACCTGCAGTTTCTTGAACAGAGAACAGGTTTGATATTTTTTTCTTTACTTTCCTGGAACATATTGTTGAGATGAATTGCTGCTGCTGCTGATTGAATTTGGTTTGGATCTTGCTTGCTGGACTTTAATTCTTGCATAGCCTAGTTCAGATTTGAAATATTGCTGTTGTTTACTTTAATCTTGGATTACGGGTTTGATTCTTGTTTTAAGTTTTTGACCAGAATTTGAGTTTGAATATGGGAAAAATTTTGTTGCAAATTTATTTCTTCTTTGGTTTGTATATTTTTTTTCTCAGGCTACTGATTTCTTATCTTTGAAAATGAAGATAGAAAAGGGTTGAGAAGAAAGAGTATACGGCCTTGACTTAATGATTTTTTATTTTTTTTTAAAAAGTAAGGTAAAATAGATTGTGACACTTGTAAATTTCATGTAAAAATAGATCTACATTTGTAATTTAGTATATAAATAACTTACACTTGTATTTGGTATGTATATTAATGTTTTTATATGATTTTTGATTATATATATAGTTTGGTTTATACTTATATATATAATTTTAAAAGAAGGTATATTAACCCCTTTTACTAATCTTATTCTACATCATTAAACAAACACATAATATAGGTTATTGTTAATTTAAAATATTAATTTTATATAGCTTTTGAACTTATTGTATTGATTTCAAAATATGACTCCTAGATCACAATGTCTACATATATATATATATATATATATATATATATATATAGAAGTTCTGGATTTTAAATTTCAAAAATAAACATTAAAAATAGATTGGAGTTTAATACTCAAAAAATTTTGAACTTTGTAATTCATTATTTATTATAATTTAAATCAATTTATATTTTACACTTATACTCATACCTTTTCTAGTATTTACACATATATAACTTTTAAAAGAGAAGATTTTAAGATCTTAATTATATACTAATAATAATTATATATATTTATTCTTTGAATTTCAAACCTCAAATTCAAATTCAATTTAAATTCAATTCACAAATTAAATTTGTAAATAATAATTCTATTTTAAAATCTATTTATACCTATATTTACAAACATCACATTACTATTATTGTTTGAAAATAACAATTTTGTCAATTCTAAATAATTTATAAAGGAGATTATTAAATAATTATTTTTCCCAGATATGAATAATTCAATTTTTATTATATTTCCAAATTCATTTACACATCCAGATATCTATTATTATCAGAATTTTATCTGTTCAATTGATTAAAACAGTTAATTACTCATTTATCAGATGCCCAAAACCCGGGTTATCACATCCCTTCCCCCTTAGAATCTTTTCGTCCTCGAAAAGGAACGAAGCCAGAATTTATTAAAATACTTAATATTAGTTAAATCACTTTTGATCATTTTTAAAACACTTTAAAATCTATATGATATTGCCAAAATAGTTTTATAAAAATAATTTTTATAACTCGACGTTTTAACAAGTCTGTCCTCGTTCTCACAGAAATTCGGCCATACGTTGATCAGGCGTAAGATTGAAAATCTATAAGTACTCAGCAGACCCGATTCCAACACCCAGTGAAAATACTTGGAAAATAATTTTATTGAAAATATAGAAAACATTTTTGAAATTGAGGAAATATCTTTGGTGAGAATGCTCTGGAAATCATCACCCCCATCCATGGTCGCAGTTAAATCTTGGGTTACGTTGCCATCACAACAAAAGTCCATTTAACTATAGGCACTCCACGCCCCTTGATTACGCCATGGAACCCGTGGCAGATCGCAGTTACATTCCTGGGTTACGTTGCCATCACAGCAAAAGTCTATGTAACTGCAGACATCAGTGCCCTCGATTTTCGCTGCCACAAATGAAACTTCTCCACTCCTACATAGGTCGTAGTCTACCGATGTAAAATCAAACGTAGACTGTTGGCTCTCAGCGGCACACACGACTTTCGCTATGTCACCATAGGTCGCAGTCTACCGGTATAAAATCAAACGTAGACTATTGGCTCTCAGCGGCACACACGACTTTCACTATGGTCTGCAGTAGATCGCAAAGACATCGAGTTAAACTATCGTCATAGCATAACTCAAATGCCACTGTAGACATCGGCGCCCTTGACTTTCGCTACACACTACATAAAATCCTTAGAAACTAGTTTTGTCCGGACTCCTCACATGATCAACTTTAGAACCTCCCCTTAAGGTTCAAGGCAGTACCACCCTACGGAACTCCTGAGAAGTTCATTTCAAGGAAGCGTATTTTTCTCCAGAGCCATTTTCAAAACACTTATACTATACACATATAGTATCTTTCAAATCATACACCTAGTACGAATCCCATATAAATCTCCTTTCTCAAAATCGATTATCCCAAAATCGATAATTCTCAAACTAGGCTTTCCAAATTCCAGTATTGATTTTACCCAAAAATCAAAAAGCCTTTCCAAATCCAAAGGTTCCAAAAACCTTTCTCAAAATCATTCTCATAAGATCCTTTACATATATATATATATATATATATATATATATATATATATATAATTTTAAAAATCTTTGGATCACTTCAAACTTGTATAAATTCCCTTTTATACTTCAAACACTTTCAAAAATCCTTTCCTTCCGGCAATAGATTCAACAAGGGGAGATTTATCTCTTATAACAAAGATATATAACTTTGTTTATTCCAAATCAAATAGTCTAATTTGATTACTCTATAGAGTCACTTACCAAATTACTTACTTTCATAAAGTCAATTTCTACCATAGAAATGTCCAATTTCTACTTTACTTCATCATATATTTCACAAAATATACCTTTCATTTCAAAAAACAGTCATATTTCTTATCCACAGATTCCCAGCATCAATTTCATTCAAACCAGTACGATGTACACATATCATCTGTATGCTATATCAATCTGATCGCTCACTCGATCACACAATTTCACTTCCGAACTAGTATTATCCACTCGACTTTCTAGTGCGGACTCAGATCTGGTTCCTTAATCAGAAACCATCATTCTCCTTGCATAGCCATAGCTTTGATAGAGAATATCCAGAACCAATCAAAAATCCATATCCAGGTTCGCCGTTGAAAATCGAGTGAAAAATCCCAACTCGGATCGATATACTATCTCAAAATTCTATGCTCGAATCTGGATCAAATCACTATGCGAATAGAATAATATACGTACATCCTACGTATTTATCTTTATTAGTTATTAGCCAAATCAATCACCTTTTCTATTCACATTTCCTTTAATTCTATTCACTTATCCACAATTTCTTCAATCCCATATGGATTATTACTTTAATTATAAACAGTTTGAACTCTGTCCCGCTTAATTTTAGAAAATAGCTTGAAAACTTTTAAATAAATAAGTAGTTGAAAAATAATTATTAGTTTGTAAAATAGCTGTAAAATAGTTAAGTAACTGTAAAATAGTTGGAAAATAGTTAAATAATTGCAAAGTAGTTCAATAATTGCAAAATAGTTGTAAAATAGTAATTAGTTATAAAGTAGTTGAAATACAGTAATTAGTTTATAAAACAGTTGAATTTTTTTAAATAGTTCCAAAAATAATTGTAAAATAAGTATAAGATAATTTGGCTTTAAAAAGAAAGGTTGTGTATATAATAAATAGCTTGGAGAAATAGATTTGTACTAAAACAATTTATTTTGAAAATAGTCCAGATTCAAATTGTTCAATTCTCAACCTCCATTTCCAATCAATTCAATTTAAATTTTCACTTCCATTTAAATTTACTCCATTCCAATTTAAATAACTTCAGTTTCCATTGAAATTGATTTAATCCCAATTCAAGTTGAATTAACTTCAATTTCTTTCCAAATTCAAATCAAATTCCATTTTGAATTTACTTATTCAACTTTAATCACAATTTCAATTAATTCAAATAAATTTAAAATTGAACCAATTTCGATTCATACCAATTCAAATTTGAATTAATCCCAATTCCCGTTTGAGTTTGAACTCATTCAACTTCAATTTCACTTCAAATTAATCCAATTCAAATTTTCCATTTGAATTTTTAAACTTATCCATCTTCAATCACAATTCCAATTAATTCAAATCAAATTCAGTTGAACTAATTCAATTCAAATTTCAAAATTTAAACCCTCCCGAATTATATAAATTCGGGTTAAATTTTTAAATGTTGATTTAATTCTTTAAATCAAATCAACTTATATCTCTAAACCATTTAATTCTGAATTCAAATTCCATTTTTAACTTATTTCAAAATTTAAATAATTCAAATCCTTTTTAAACAACTAAATCCTTGAAATTCAATTTATCATCAAATTTCAATTTTGAAACCAAACCTTTGAAGTTTTATCATAAACATTCAAATCTTAAGTCTAAAATGATTCCATTTTGTCCCAATAATGGATATATTACCACACCCCATTCAAATCAGCCATTTAACTTCCCAATTTCATCTTGAAATTTCCAATTCAGGCTGTTTGTTCTAAACTTATTTAACTTTCCCAAAGTTAATTTCAATTTACTTAATCCAGTCAACCTACTCAAATTTGAATTCCCGCTTCAAATTTCAAAATTCTAAACTTCACATTAATAATCTTCCCACTTATAAGTTCAAAAACTTATCACTTTGGGTATCACACCTCATTCCAAGTTTGAAACTCAACATTTAGAGTTTATTTCAAACCATCTTTGATATTACGCATATTCCTCATACGTATTATTTCCTTTACACACCAAGTTATCCTTAAATTTTAGACCACCTTTGATTTTTAATTCAAAACAAATTCCTTTAAATTTTCAAACAACTCTTGTTTGAAATAAGACCCTTTTGATTCCAATATACTAAACAACATTTCTTTATCATTTTGAAACAATTTTCAAATTTCTGGACCTAGATTTAAAAATTCATAATTTAAATTATCTTATTCTAGAAACACTTCTACAAAATCCAAAATTTAAATTTTCAGTTTGGATCCAACTCAAACTTATCTTCGTTTAATTTCAATTTGGTTGTATTTCTATTACCACTTAATTCTCATTATTACTTTTAATTCGATTAATACAACAACTAATTTCCTCAATATAAATAGAAAATCTATTGCTTAATAAACTTATATAAGATTCATTTACTTTTGAAACCATTTTAAAACCTTTAAATAAGAAAATAACAAGTACGGTCTCTTATATATATACGCTCAACTCATTCTAGGGTATCATTGACCCTATCCTTAATGAGTAAACCCATCAGAGCCAAGGTTCTCATTTAACCTTCAGCGTTGATACCAAATTGTAACGACCCGGAATTTTTGATCTCGAAAATTCCAGATAGATAAGAAAAGAAGAAAAGAAATAGAAGAAGAAACAGAAAACCAAACTCAGAATCTCACATTCGCATCGGATAAAATATAATATCAAATAATATTCTTTACACAAAGAAATTGTATCAGTCAATTACATTTTAATACATCAGAGTTACAACATTTCTCAATCACTGGACAGTTAAAAATAACTTGTCCCAGATAAACTACAATATATCTCAGCGGAATACACTCTATACATTCTTGCCATCTAGCTCGCCTCTGGAGCTCTAGAACGTCCTTACCTGAAAATCTGTAATACTCGGTCTGACCCGAGCATTACATCAAAGTAACACCCGGGTCAGGCTGGAAGCCAGCGTGAGTAAATCTATCTAACATGGAATGCCACAGCATAAAACTTATTTAAAACCAGGGGTAAATCATTCATCACTACAAGTTCACAATTTGTTTTAGACATCACTTATTTCACCCATCAATTTCTATGTACCAAAACTTAGATTAAATGGTCCGATTAATTTAAATCATTCCATACCAGCCTATTGATTTCACATATCAATCTATCAAGAATCAAAGTGGTTTCGGATATTAACTAATACCCGACTCCGGTCTCTTCGAATACAATGTCATCTTAACCCAAGTTATTCAAGTGATTAATTTTTAAATATTGGATGTCACTTTTACACAACAATTTATCATAGATAACCATATTATCTCTATTCAACCCAGCATATCTTATTACAAAAAAAGACATTTCATTTCACAAAGCATCACCATCACATATTATGGATAAAGCATTCAAATAACATTCAATCATCTATAAGCGAGACAAATTAGCCATACCATTCTAATTAATTTAAATAGATTAAATTAATTACTTCTATCATCTTTAAATCCTGCTTACTCAACATTAATTAATTACAAATCAATTGATTAATCATCCTCTAATTTTTTTCCATCTTAATTAATCATCCTTGTTTAATTATTCTTTAATTACAATAAGTAATTGACTCTCAATTAATTTCTCCAAGTAATAAATCCTTAATCACTTCCCTTAAGTATTTATCATTAATTAAATCACTTTTAGTAATTATCCATTAATTACTTTCCTTAATTAATGACATTCAGTAATTGTTCTTTAATTACTTTCATTATCATCACTAATTATTTTCATTAAGTGATTAATCCTAAATTAATCACATTAATAAATCGATCCATTAAATTGATTTCTCAAATTAATTAACCTTTATTAATTATCGTAACAATAATTAATGATTTCCTTAATTGATTACATTAATCAATTAGGAATCCTTTAATACATTAGATAATCAATACATTATTTAAATCACCTTTGAAACATTATACAACTTCTTTAAACAAAATTTTTAAAGTATTTTAAAACTTGGAATCTCGTTTAAATCTTGCTAATACTTTGTTTCTGAACTTGGTTTATATTTTCTTTTGAAAATTTTACATTTAAATAAACCTTTAAAAAATTGATCAAACATTTCTATAACCTATATTATTTATAACCTTCCAAATCTGATCACTCAATTTGCTTACTTTAATCTAAGTCATAATTAAATTTAACCCAGGTTATTGAACAAAATCTAAAATCCGAGCCTAACACACAACCCCCCGAGTCATCTAGCAAATAACTCGAGAAATCCTCCAACCACCCCTTCTTCGAGTCAGCACGCAAATGCGTCGAGTTCGACTCGTGAAATCTTCATCTTCCCCAAACCTATAATACCCAGATACACGAACCGTACATGTGCACATGTACATCGACCCAGATCGCCGACGAACAACGTTCCGGCTCTCGACAAGTCAACTCCGACCTCGGCAACCCAACGCGATCACCCAGATCGTGATATCACCCACGAAACAAAAATCGAGCACTCGAATGAATCTGCAGCAAACCCAAATGGCTAAAACCACCACTAGTCATCACCTCCGATCATGAGATCACCTACCGACCTATCAGAAACTACGCCACAACTTCCAGCTTCGCTTCATCGTATCGTGATCGGTTCCGGTCCTTTGTCAATAACGAACGAATCTCGGTAACTCCAACTACCCAAACCCGCCACTAAACCCTACTTCGCCAATCTACGACCTCCATGGCCATTAATAAAATTCAACTTTATTTTTCCCGAGACCCCTAACACATTGGCCACGGCCAGCCCAAAATTCGCTACAAAACTCGACGCCAATCATCGACAATTGACAAATATGTCGAAACCCATCATTCAAGAATATCTCAACAATTATCTTACGAAAAACTATGATTTTCATCTTAAAAATCATATTATCCAGAGCTGATTCAAGTTATATAATTGAAACAATAAATCATAATACTTGATTTTATCCCAATTTAAGGTTTTCACTATTATTTTTCCCTTTCCAGAAATTTTAAAACTTAATTCATCTTATTTAAATTTTAAAAACTAAATTGTGTTTAATCAATCATCTTTTGTTTGAAACACAAAGCTTATCGGTGATTAGTTTTGGAAATTTTGAATTTTGACTAAATTTTTACTCTGTAAATTTTAAAACAGAGATGGATCAAACCAGACCAAACATGCACAGTTCAACACAAATATGTATACAGGGATTTTGCTTTTTTATATATGTACGTGCAATACAAACATCATCACCGAAATACACATGCAACATCATTTATTTCCTTAAGTCTTTTAAATAAGTGTTTACTTACTTAATGTTTGAACAGAGGGGAGTTTTGAAAATCTGTAACTAAACAGAAGTTTGTATCCATAAGAACAGTCATACGTGTTCAAAAAAACTGCATATTTATCTATATACTAACATTTTTTTCCAGCATGCACTCAAAACTTACAAATTTATTTCAATGTTTTATCACAATCATCAACTTCAAACAGATTCAAACATTAGAAGTGTAGTAGTTTACTCACCTGCAGTTTCTTAAACGGAGAACGGGTTTGATAATTTTTTTCTTTACTTTCCTGGAACATATTGTTGAGATGAATTTCTGCTGCTGCTGATTGAATTTGGTTTGGATCTTGCTTACTGGACTTTAATTCTTGCATAGCCTAGTTCAGATTTGAAATATTGCTGTTGTTCACTTTAATCTTGGATTTCGGGTTTGATTCTTGTTTTAAGTTTTTGACCAGGATTTGAGTTTGAATATGGGAAATTTTTTGTTGCAAATTTATTTCTTCTTTGGTTTGTATATTTTTTTTCTTAGGCTACCGATTTCTTATCTTTGAAGATGAAGATAGAAAAGGGTTGAGAAGAAAGAGTATAAGGCCTTGACTTAATGATTTTTTATATAAAAAAGTAAGGTAAAATAGATTGTGACACTTGTAAATTGCATGTAAAAATAGATTTACATTTGTAATTTAGTATATAAATAACATATACTTATATTTGGTATGTATATTGATGTTTTTATATGATTTGTGATTATATATATATATATATATATATATATATATATATATATATAGTTTGGTTTATACTTATATATATAATTTTAAAAGAAGGTATATTAACCCTTTTTACTAATCTTATTCTATATCATTAAACAAACACATAATATAGGTTATTGTTAATTTAAAATATTAATTTTATATAGCTTTTGAAACTTATTGTATTGATATCCAAATATGACTCCTAGATCACAATGTCTACATTTATATATATACATAAATCGTAGATAGAAGTTTTGGATTTTAAATTTCAAAAATAAGCATTTAAAAATAGATTGGATTTTAATACTCAAAAAATTTTGAACTTTGTAATTCATTGTTTATTATAATTTAAATCAATTTATATTTTACACTTATATTCATACCTTTTCTAGTATTTATACATATATAACTTTTAAAAGGAAGATTTTAAAATCTTAATTATACACTAATAATAATTATATATATTTATTCCTTGAATTTCAAACTTCAAATTCAAATTCAATTTAAATTCAATTTGAATTCAATTCACAAATTAAATTTGTAAACAATAATTCTATTTTCAAATCTATTTATACTTATATTTAAAAACATCACATTACTATTATTGTTTGAAAATAACAATTTTGTCAATTATAAATAATTTATAAAGGAGATTATTAAATAATTATTTTTTCCAGATATAAATAATTCAATTTTTATTGTATTTTCAAATTCATTTACACATCCAGATATCTGTTATTATCAGAATTTTATCTGTTCAATTGACTAAAACAGTTAATTACCCATTTATCAGATGTCCAAAACCCGGGTTATCACAGATTAACTAATATAAGTAATTAGACATTAATTACTTAAATGATAATTACTTAATGTAAGTAATTAAAAGATAAATTTGTTAAGGATTAATTAATTTAATTAGTAATTAAAGGTTAATTAATTAAGGAAACTAACCAAGGGGGTAATTACTTAATGGAAGCAATTAAGGATTAATTACTTGGTGTAATTAATTATAGGATTGATTAATCAAAGGATTAATTAATTAAGGATTGATTAATTAAGGAAATTAGTTAAGGGTTAGTTAATTAAAGAGTGTGATTAATTAAAGGATAGTTAATCAACGTAGGTGATTATAAGATAATTAATTTGAGTAATTAATTAAGGATAATTACTGTAAATGGTTAAGGATAATTAATTTGTGAAATTAATTAAAGGCTATTTACTTAATGTAATTAAAGTATAATTAATCAAGGATTATTAATTAAGATGGATAATTAGTGGATGATTAGTTAACTGGTTTGTAATTAATTAATGTTAAGTAAGCAGGAATTAAAAGAAATTGAAGTAATTAATTTAATTCGTTAGTGGTTAATTAAATTAATTAGAGATGGTGTGGTTGATTAATCTTGCTTATGAATGATTGAATGATATTGTATGCCTTAGATTAGTTGATATCTCTGATATGTGATGTGGGATTCTATGTGATATAATATGTTTGGGCTGAACAGTGACATCCAGTATTTAAAGTTTGAATTGTATTTCATTTGAATAACTTGAGTTAAGATGACATTGAATTCGAAGAGACCGGGGTCGGGTATCAGCAATACCCAAAACCACTTCGATTAGTAATTCTAAATTTGAGCTTAAAACCCAATAGGCTGGAATTGGAATAAATTAAGTAACTTGGCCTTTAACTAAGCAATAGTTCTTGGATAATTTTTTGTAATAAGTGATGGACTTTGAGAACTCGTAGAAAGGGTATGAGTTACTTTGGTTTGCAAATAAGTTTATAACTTAGTATTTCATACTATATGGGTTTACTCACGCTGGTTTCCAGCCTGACCCGGGTGTTACTTTGATGTAATGCTCGGGTTAGACTGAGTATTACAGATTTCTAGGTTAGGACGTTCAGGAGCTCAAGAAGCAAACTGGATCACAGGACTTATGGACTAGTCCGCTGTGTAGTCTGTATATATTGTAGTTTGTCTGGGACATGTTGATTTTAACTGTTTAGTGTTTGTGTAAATGTTGTAACTCTGATATATTGATGTAAATTAACTAATACCGTTTTTATTTGTATAACTGCTATTTTATTTGATATTATATTTTGATCCGCTGCGAATGTGAGAATCTGTGTTTGATGCTTCTGTTTCTTTTTCTTCTTCTATCTCTTTTCTTCTTTTCCCTAACTATATGGAATTTTCGGGACCGAAAATTCCTGGTCGTTATAGTTGGTATCAGAACTAAAGGTTAAGCGAGAACCTTGGCTCTGTTGGGTTTTCTCATTAAGGTTAGGGTCAGTGGTACCCTAGAATGAGTTGAGAGTGTGTGTATGTATGTGTGTGTATATATATATAAGAGCATACTTGTTATTTTCTTATATAAGGGTTTAAAAATGGTTTTAAAATTAAATGATTTTTATACAAGCTTATCTTTTGATATATAAAGAATAATTTTTCTAATTATCAAGTATATTGGTTGTTGATTATTTAAATAAAATAAAATAATGAGAATTAAGTGGTAACAGTAATACAACCAAATTGAAATTGAATGAAGATAAGTTTGAAATGGATCCAAACTGAAAATAAAATCTTGAATTTGTAGAAGTATTTTCAGAATAAGATAATAATGAATTAGTTTTAGGATATGATAATCTTGGTTAGTATCATAAATGGTTGTTGTGTTTAATAGTGAAACGTTTTAGGGAAGTAAACTTTTAGGTGAGTATGACTTATAAATTGGAATTGAAGATAATTTAAAATTTGTGAAGTTTTAAATCTAAGTCGAGGAAATTTGGAATTTGTTTCAAAGTGCTAAAAGAAATTTGTTTTGAATTAAACCAAAGGTGGTTTAAAAATTTAGAGTATAACTTGGTGTGTAAAGGAAATAAATATGTATATATGAAGGATATACATAATATCACAGATGATTTGAAATAAACTCTTAGTGTTGAGTTTTAAGTTTTTCGTTGGAATGTGATGTGAAACCCAAAGCGATAAGTTTTTGAACTTTTAAGTGATAGAAATTTGAGATTTGAAGTGGGAATTCAAATTTGAGAAGGTTAACAGTATTAAATTGAGATTTAACTAAGGAAAGTTAAATGGGTTGTTTGGAAGGGAGTTTGTGTGTGATCTCAAATAGGTTTGAGATCTAGAAGGGGTAGCGAATGCTATTGATGGATGTTTTTGAATAAATTGGATATTTATTTATCCTAATATCATCCTGTTATTATCAATAATTTTGAAATTGTGAATTGTGTAGTTTAAAATGAATTAAGGAATGGATTGGAGTAAAATATATGTCCATTCTAGAAATTAAATGGAAATAGAACCTTAATCAGGAAATTGAACTTATGGAGATGAAATTACTTTGAAATTAAGATTGAAATGTTCAAAAGGAACTTGGAAATTTAAATTATTAAGGATTGGTTTCAAGATTGAAATTGGATAATAAATTGAATTTCAAAGATTAAATTGTTTAAAAAGGATTTGAACTATGATTTGAACCTAGAAATAAGTATGTGAAGAAGTAAAGGTTAATTTGATTTAAAGGAATTAAATCAGCAATTGAAAATTTAACTCGAATTTATATAATTCGAGATAATTTAAAGTGAGATTGAATTTAAAATTAGCTCAAATTTTAAATTTGATTTAAATAATTTGGATTTGTGATTAAAGTTGAATAGTTTTAAATTCAAATGGAATTTGATTTGAATTTGGAAAGAATCGAGGTTAATTCAACTTGAATTGGAATTAACTCAAACTGGAGTTGAAATGAAGTTGTTTAAATTGATTTGGGATTGAATCAATGTTAAGAAGTTGTGGAAATTTAAAATTGAAATTGATGGGAATGGAGATTGGGAAATAGAACAGTTTGGCTCTGGACTATTTTCAAAATAAATTATTTTTATACAAGCTTTCTTAAATCTATTTTTCCAAGCTATTTACTACAAAATCTTTCTTTTTTCAAAAAAAATCGAAACCATCTTACTTATTTCAAAATTATTTTTGGAACTATTTAACTATTTTACAACTTTTTTATAAACTAATTACTATTTTACAACTATTTTGCAATTATCTAAATATTTTATAACCATTTGACTATTTTATAACTACTTAACTATTTTATAGCTATTTTACAAGCTAATAATTATTTTTCAACTACTTATCTATTTTTAACTTTTCAAGATATTTTCTAAATTTAAGCTAGTCAGAGTGCAAACTGTTTATGAGTAAATATTCATTTGAGGTAAGAAATGAGGTGATAATCCAAATAGGGATTAAGGCAATTGTGAATAAATGAATAAGAATCTAAGGGAATGTGAATAGAAAGGAGAAAATGATTTAGCTAATAATCAATGAAGATAAATACGTAGGATGTACGTATATTATTCTATTCGCACAGAGATTTGATCCAGATTCGAGCATAGAATTTTGGGATAGTATATCGATCGGAGTTGGGATTTTTCACTCGATTTTCGATGGCGAACCTGGATATGGATTTTTGATTGTTTTTTGAAATTCTCTATCATAGTTAGGCTATGCAAGGAGAATGACGGTTTCTGATCAAGAAACCAGATCTGAGTCCGCACTAGGAAGTCGGGTGGACGATACTAGTTCGGAAGAGAAATTGTGTGATCGAGTAAGCAAACAGATGATATTGCGTACGGATGATATGAGTACATCGTACGGGTTTGAATGAAATTGATATTGAAAATTTGTGGATAAGAACTGTTAGTGATTTTTGAAATGGAAAAGTATATTTTGAACAATAAATGATGAAATAAAATGGAAATTGGATAGTTCTATGATTAATGGTTCACTTTATAAAGAAAGGTAATAATGTTGATAACTCAATAAAGAGTAATCAAATTTGAATATTTGATTTGGAATAAACAAAGTTATGCATCATTGTTATATATATGATAAACTCCCCATGTTGAATCTATAGCCAGAAGAAAAGGGTTTTCGAAAAGTATTTGAAGTATAAAAAGGGAATTTATACAAGTATGAAGTGATCCAAAGATTTTCAAAGTTATATATATATGAAGGATTTTATAAGAATGATTTTGGAAAAAAGGTTTTGGGAGCCCATGGACTTTGGAAAGGCTTTTGATTTTTGTGGAAAAATCAATTTTGGAAATTTGAAAAGCCTAGTTTGAGAATTATCGATTTTGGAATAATCGATTTTGAGAAAAGGAGATTTATATGGGATTCATACTAGGTGCATGATTTGGAAGATATTGTATGTGTATAGTATAAAGTGTTTTGAAAATGGCTCTGGAGAAAAAGGCGCTCCCTTGAAATAAACTTCTCAGGAGTACCATAGGTTGGTACTGCCTTGAGCCCCAAAAGGGATGCTCTAAAGTGGATGCTGTGAGGAAGTCCGGACAAACTGAAGCTCCTGAGGATTATTGGGTAGCGAAAGTCCAGGGCGCTGATGCCTACAGAGGCATTTGGGTTATGTTGTGACGAAAGTGTAACTCGATGTCGCTGCGATCTACTGTGGACCATAGCGGAAATCGTGTAGAGGTGAGTGTCAACGGTCTATGTTTGTTTTTGCCGGGAAGGTAACGTAACATCGGTAGACTGCGATCTATGGTTGAGTGGAGAAGTTTCATTATTTTGGCAGCGAAATTCGAGGGCGATGATGCCTACAATTATATGGGTTTTTGCTATGGTAGCATGTAACCCCAGATGTAGCTGTGATCTGTAGCGGGTTTCATGGTGTAATCGAGGGGTGCGGAGTGCCTACAGTTATCTATGGATTTTGCCGGGATGGCAACGTAACCATCGGGTTAACTGCGGCCATGGATGGGGGTGATGATTTCTAGAGCATTCTCACCTAAGATGTTTCATCTATTTTCAAAAATGTTTTCTATATTTTCAACAAAATATTTTCCAAAGTATTTTCACTTGGTGTTGAAAATGGATCTGCTATGTACTTATAGATTTTCAGTCTTCTGCCTGATCAACGTATGACCGAATTTCTATGAGAACAAGGATGGACTGGTTGAGACATCGAGTTATAAAAAGATTTTTTATAAAGCTATTTTGGTAATATTATATAGATTTTAAAAGTGTTCTAAAAAAATGAAATGATCTAAAAAAAAATTAACTGATTTTAAGTATTGAATAAATTCTGGCTTCAATTCTTTTCGAGGACGAAAAGATTTAATGGGGGAGGAATGTGATAACCCGGATTTTAGTCATCTGAAAATTGGTAATTAGCTGATTTTCTCTATTGAAATACAGATTTGGTTTGATTGAATAAATAAAACTTTGATAATTAGAATATATTTGGAAATGTACATAGGTAGATTTTAATGAGAATTTGAATTTGAAATTCAAATGTAAATAATCTTAAAAATAAATTGGATTTTAAAAATAAATTGAGTTTAAAATAATATGTATATATGATTTGTTTTATAACATTCTCTTTAAAAGATTTTATAAAAGATATATTAAACTAGTATAATTATTTCTAAATGTATAATTGGAATTTTCATCATTTTCTTTTAAATTTTATATTGATTAATAAAGGGATAGTTTAAATATTTATACACTTAAGATATTGTTCGGACGGCTAAATGTCTATCGAGTTAGAAAATAGCCGAACGAAATTTTACAATAAAAATAACCGCAAGCGCACGGTGTACGAATGTAGCACGTGGCGAATACGGGTCGATCCATAGGGAATTGATGATTTTAAAAATCTATTCAATCAAATTAAACCAAAGTTGAAGAGTGTGATTAGCTAGAAAATGAGAAAAATGTCAAAAAGAAAGTGGTATAAATATGAGAGTTAAGTGACAATTTAGAGAATAAATCCACTCTCTAGATCATGTAGTTCAACACATATGAAATCATGATCTCTCTTTTATGGTCATTAGTTCTTTAATTGATGTGCTTATCATAAGTATGACATATTAGTGCTATTGATTAGCCAACATAAGCCATCGAACTATAACACATCCCTTAAAGCACTTACTAACTCTCATGAAACTTGACAAAGAAAATGAAAATGAAATCTATTTTAAGTATGGTCCATTAACTATTGATTAGAAATATAGACCATCAAATTTGAATTTCAAATCACTTTCTTATGCCATAATCATATTTTGATGAAGAGGCATTTGTGTTAATGATTGTTTAAGCATAGCCTATTTGATGTCAACAATATAGGCTATCAAATTCAAAGCAAAAACAACAAATAAACCATTTCTATCATCATTAAGCACAAAAAGAGAGCATGAATCAACAAATAGTTGAAGCTACATAATTAGAGAGCTTCATTATCCCCTAAATTGAAGGGGTTTAGCCTTTCATATTTGTCATTAAAACAAAAAATGTAGCTTGCGACATGAGAGAAAAAGAAAATGAAAAAGAAAGCAAGATAAAGAAAAACTATTCTACTTGCATGAAAAATAAATCTGCACTACAACATGAAAGTAAATAAGCATTAAAAATAAAAGAACATGTATTGAAGTTGCATAAAAAAAGAAATTACATAAAGATAAATTGCTAAGTAGCCATGAAAAGGAAGAGAAGCTTTTCTTTTATTTTGAATCTAAACTAATGAAGAGGAAGAGAGACTAAGAAAGAGAAAGAGGGGAAGATTACATGAAACATATGGGTATTTATACATGTATGAAACCCAAATTCATATTTTTGGGGAATGCCCAAATGCCCTTGAGGAAGCGTGGCCGCCAAGTAATCATTAGCATGTCATAATCTTTCACTTAAATGTGCATGAAGCTTTAATGGCCTTTAGCATGTGTATTAGCTCCTAATTGAAAATCAAGTTAAGTGGGTAGGTGGGGTCCTCGATGATCTTCACTTTGAATTATTTCCATCTTCATTCCTTTGTATTCTTTTTGTGCATGCATATATTCTTCATGAAACATCTTGTAATTGAAATCAAATTCCTACAAAATAGTATGGAAATTTCTAATTAAATTTTCTCAAGTTAATTTATTCATAAAAATGACCATTTTGCCCTAGGATGAAGATGAATATGTGACAATATGGAATTAATATGGATTTTGGTTAAAACAAGTTAAAATACCCAATATGATCATTTATTTTATTTAAATATAATAAATATGGTGGTAAAAATATGCACATTTACGTGCACATCAGATATTTTATTTATACAAAACTAAATTAAAATGTAATATTAATATAGTATAAATATATATTAAAAACCTCCTAATAAAATGAAATTACAAGTGTTAAAACAATATGCATACATAATTACAAATGTAAGTAAAAGAATACTGTTTAAGGACAAGTTTAATTAATTTACTCTACAATTTAACAAGTGTCTTTGTTTCTTTTTTTTAATAAATAAAATTAAACCAAGGTTATAAATACATCCCTACATCTTTTATCTTTTATTTTCAAAAACTTTTACACAAATCAAAAACTTAAGAAATCAAAAGCCTGTAACAAGTGAGGCAGTAGCCTATACAAAACACAGGAAAAAAACAACAATTTGTTTTTTTTAACAAACCTGAGAAAACATACTTGAATCAAGAGCAAGATCAACTCAGCAACGTTTCAAATTCAACTTATACATTAAGAAGATCATATTCAAGATTCAAATCAACCATTAATTAGTTTCTAGATTCATCAAAACAGGCTTCTTTGTTTTATAACTGTGAGTAAACTTAAACATAAATTAGTTTTTATTTCTGATGTATGTGTCATATTTGATGTAGTCTTGTGATTATAAAATATGTATGCATGTTCGTTTTAGATCTGAATATATGTGTATATGAATGTAAACCTGTGTGCATGTATCTGTATCATCCCTTTTCTAGATTACAGAGTTTAAATTTGAAAAATCTCTAATCTCATCATCTAATTTCTATTAGGTTAAAGTATTCAAACCAAAGTTGTTTGTTTAAACATAATTAAGTTTTTAAAATTTTATTTATAAGAAATAATTTTGAAAATTTATCTGGAAAATGCAAAGAACAGTGAAAATTGAAGAACAGGTAAAAATCAAATGCAACGATTTGTAAATTCAAGTGTATTATCTGAATTCCCTTTGCAAATTAGGATTTTTAAAACAAAAATCTCGATTTTTAGTTAAGTATTGATGGTGCAGTTCGAAGATGATCAGAATTTGTGTTTTTGGCTGTTTTTGGTGATCGGCGGACTCGAGGTAGTCAGGGTTTCTGTCAAAGCTAGCTTGTCGATCTAGGATGGTAAGAAAAATGGTGGGAGTGTCGATAGTGGGTCATGGCGTCGGAAATCGATAGAACTCGCGTTTTAGAACCCAATTGAGTCGAGGTTTGGTTTTGGGATATTTCGCCGTCGTCGGAGCATCGAGTCAGGCTGGACATAGGGGAAACGATGCTTGGGTCATGGACGAGGGTGTGGTCGGAGTTCCAGAGAGATCTGGTGGTCGACGATGGTGGTTCGAGGGAATTTTCTGGTGATGTTTGGTTTCCAGGTTCGATTGGAAAGCTCAAATTCATTCTGGGCTATGTTGTGATGAATTGATGATCGGAATCATTTATCGTGTCGATCGCTGTCTTGTCGGAGGTAGTGAGAGTCGTCGGAGCACCGTCGTGGGTGGATGCATGTGCACCAGATTTTTCTTGTGCACTGGAGTTTAGGATTGGGAACGAGGAATTTTTTCCTCGGGTTGAAGCACAGGTAGATAGAAGATGGGCTCGAGGTTGTTTCGAGTGCGCATGCGAGTGTTTTAGTATTACAGTTTTTTTTTTAAATTTAAACTAAGTTTTAATAAAGAAAAGAGGAAGCTCGGGTAAAAGTAGAGGTAACTCGGGTGTTAGTTCGAGTAGATCCTGGATTTACTTGGGTAAAATAATTTTTATTTTCAAAGCTTTAAATTTAACAAAGTCAAGTTCTAAAACTAGTTAACTTAAAAATTATTTCCTTTAAATAGTGATTGATTATTAAATGTTTGTTTATTATGGTTGAAAATTTTATTTTAAGTTATTAATTAAGTTTATCCTTAAGATATTTTTAAAAGCTTAATTAATCAAATAATTAAGTAGCTTAATTGAAAGATTAAGTGTTTTAAATTTTTAATTAAACTTAATGCTTTTTAAGTTAACAGTAATTAATTATAAAGTTTATTAATTCTGATAACGATTAAGAAAGTGATTAATATAAACGAATTATCTTAAAATTAATTGAGGTTTGAGTAATTAAGATTTATTATTTAATTGATTGGTTATTAACTAAAGATTAATTAATTAAGGAAAGTTATTAAAGTTGATTAATTAAGGATTAATTAATCAATAGTTTAGAATTATAAATTAATTAATAGAAATTCATTAATTGGTAATTAGAAATTAATGAATTGGTGATTAGAGATTAACTAATATAAGTAATTAGAGATTAATTACTTAAATGATAATTACTTATATAAGTAATTAAAAGATAAATTTGTTAATGATTAATTGATTTAATTAGTAATTAAAGGTTAATTAATTGAGGATAACTAACCAATGGGATAATTACTTAATGGAAGTAATTAAGGATTAATTACTTGGTGTAATTAATTATAGGATTGATTAATCAAAGGATTAATTAATTAAGGATTGATTAATTAAGGAAATTAATTAGGGTTAGTTAATTAATGAGCATGATTAATTAAAGGATAGTTAATCAATGTAGGTGATTATAAGATAATTAATTTAAGTAATTAATTAAGGATAATTGCTGTAAATAGTTAAGGATAATTAATTTGCGAAATTAATTAAAGGCTATTTACTTAATGTAATTAAAGTATAATTAATCAAGGATGATTAATTAAGATGGATAATTAGTGGATGATTAATTAATTGGTTTGTAATTAACTAATGTTAAGTAAGTAGGATTTAAAAGAAATTGGAGTAATTAATTTAATTCGTTAGTGGTTAATTAAATTAATAGAGATGGTGTGGTTGATTAATCTTGCTTATGAATGATTGAATGATATTATATGCCTTAGATTAGTTGATATCTCTGATATGTGATGTGTGATGCTATGTGATATAATATGTTTGGGCTGGACAGTGACATCTTGTATTTAAAGTTTGAATTGTATTTCATTTGAATAACTTGGGTTAAGATGCCATTAAATTCGAAGAGACCGAGGTCGGGTATCTGCAATCCCCGAAACCACTTCGATTAGTAATTCTAAATTTGAGCTTAGAACCCAACAGGCTGGAATTCGAATAAATTAAGTAACTTGGCCTTTAACTAAGCAATAATTCTTGGATATTGTTTGTAATAAGTGATGGACTTTGAGAACTCCTAGAAAGGGTACGAGTTACCTTGTTTGCAAATAAGTTTGTAACTTAGTATTTCATACTATATGAGTTTACTCACGCTGGTTTCCATCCTGACCCAGGTGTTGCTTTGATGTAATGCTCGGGTTAGACCGAGTATTACAGATTTCCAAGTTAGGACGTTCGGGAGCTCAGGAGGCAAGCTGGATGACAGGACACATGGGTATTCCACTGTATAGTCTATATATATTGTAGTTTATCTGGGATATGTTGATTTAACTGTCCAGTGTTTATATAAATGTTGTAACTCTGATGTATTGATGTAAATTAACTAATACAGTTTTCCATTGTATAACCAATATTTTATTTAATATTATATTTTGATTCGCTGCGAATGTGAGAATCTGTGTTTGGTGTTTCTGTTTCTTTTTCTATCTCTTTTCTTCTTTTCCCTAACTATCTGGAATTTTCATGATCGAAAATTCCTGGTCGTTACAGGAATGGTGGGTCGTCACAAGATACATTCAACATATTAAGGTTTTGGGTGCTTCTAAGGACGCAATGGGGTGGTGCTTCCCATTGTAATTAATAGACTTGGCGACGATGTGGTTTAGTCAACTGAAGAATGGGTCCATAATCACGTGGATCAATTTGGTGAGTAAGTTCTTAAGATAGTTCATAGTTCATGTCTTGCAACCAAAAATGTGATGACATTATCAAGCCTGAAACAAAGGCTCGGAGGGACCTTGAGAAGCTATTGGACAAGGTTCAATGTGGCATCTACAGCTGTTGGTAAACCAGATCCATCAATAATCTTAATAACAGTAGTATATAGAGTCGCAAGAAAGATTAACTTCAAAGTTGCACTAGAAAGGGATCCACCAATGGATCTAGTGGAATTCTACCATGAAGCTAAGAGATACTTGCATCAGGAAGACACCGAAGCCGAGGGTGCTGAAATTAATGCTGTGGATGACAAAGGACTATCCGGAGAAGGAAATAGAAAGGATAAAGCAAAGGGAAGAATTGATGATGACTTTGAAGAATCAACATGGTAGAAGAAGGTACTAAAATTCTTTTCTTACAATGGGCTAACAGAGACCCCCGCATGGATATATCTGGACACTAGGGGGCAGATCCCATATTGGAAGCCTACTAGGAGAGAGCATACCGACTGGGAGAAAAGACTTGGAAAGTTCTGCATCTTCAATGAGCTGGATGGACATGAAACGAATGAGTGATGATAGCTTCATTATCTGAATTAAGAACTAGTTCCGAGTATCAGCTGCACCACTACGTGAGGAACCAAACTACATTGGTTTGACCTAAGAAACCATCATCTACAACGAATGCATAAAGGGCAACCGAGGATTTAGTTCAATTATCAAAAACCCATGATCAAGATCGTTGGAAGTCAAGTTCGACACCCTTACTTTTCTTTTTCTTGCTTTGAATGATTAGGATGATAAAAACCACGGACCACTTACATATGTACGGGGCCTAAATTTGTCCCCAGGCATGCTTTGAGTCGGATTTCTGAGATGACTATTTAAGATAGTGATCACCTCGGACCGCTTATACATGTACGAGACCTAGATTGGTCCCTAGGCGTACTCTAAGTCGGATGTTTGAAAGGGATAATTACATCTTTTTCTTGTTTCCTTTGATTTGAATATTTGATTTTTGAAAATCCACATTAAATGTAATGATCAATATTGATCGCTTTAAGTCCATTCGAAGAGACGAGATCGGGGTGCAGGGTGTAGGTTTCATTTTGGAGAGCGAGGGGATGAACTTGTATGATATTGATTGCATTAAGTCTTGTCCGGAGACAAAGGACCAGAGTGCAGGGTGCAAGTCCCCTCATCGAAGAATGAGCGGATGCACTTGTACGATATTAATCACATTAAGCCCCATCTGGAGAGACAGGATCGAAATGCATGATGTAGGTTCCCTTGCCAAAGAGAAAATGGATGGACTTGTATGAAAAGTAAGTCCCCGCACTAGAGAGTGAGCAGATGGGCTTGCTTAATTTTTGGGTTCCCTCACTGGAAAGTGAGCGGATTGGGCTCAACAAGGATCCAAAGAGATCAAAACTCTAGATTAGGCAGTAAATGATCAGGAGAGATCAAACCTTAGATTGAAAAATGAATGGTCCGGCAAGACTAAGCCTAGGAATGGATGCAGATTTGATAAAAGTATTTGAACGCCCGGTGATTACAATAAAACTGATAAATCCCAGATGAACAAGGGACGATTTTGATATGTGATGTAATTACTCCGAATGAAATCGAAATGTTTATAATGTACGAACAACACTTAAACAGAGACTAAAGTCTTTAGCTATATTATGTTTAGTAGGACATTTGATTTGCAAGAGAACCTGAAGGAATGGGATGATTCACCAAGATTGGGATCGATGAAAGGCCGGAGAGCTCAATTACAGAAGAATGATTACTGTTGGAACTTGTTCTTTAGCAAATAGCGCCTTACATTTGACTGGCATAATTTGGGGGATAAGTGTTAATAAGCTATTTAGCCAAGAAGATTTCAAAAGGACATAGAAAATCAAAATAAAGACGAAATGATTTGAAAACTTGCTAGCAGTGCCTAAATGGAGTAGTCAAACAACTTAAGAAAGTTTCACTCAATTTGAAGCTAAGTGCATAGCTCGGAACCGAGCTATCCATAGGTCGATACTGATCTATCATTTTCCCCCATTCCTCTTTCCAAACTCCATATATCTCCTATAAAACTCCAATAACTAGTGATCAAATGATTTCCCCTTGATTTGGAAGAGAAATTTTAAGCATTGATGAGAAGAGGGCCAAGAAAGCACGATAATTCAAGCATTATCAAGAAGATCACAAGAATAAACTCAAAGCAGAAGGAAAAGGACTTAAAACGACTTGAGGGGATGAAAGAAAAGCAAAGCAAGTGGAATGATTCAACTTGCTCCAAGATACATAAATTAGTATCGAGCATAGATAGGTCGGTATGGAGCTTTGATTTTGGCTCGGCGGTCTATAATTTTCTTGTGTGACTTCGGGCTATCTCATGGACTTCAGTGCAAGCGGGCTTCTAAATCAATATCTCTTTTTCTCTATAAATATGAGCCTATGTGCAACCAGGGGATCTTCTTCTTCTCTTCACTCGAGATCTGATTTATGTACTATTGGAGACTTCTTCTTCACTTATATTGTAAATCTAAATCAACTAGATTGCGGTCAGATTTGAATTAATTAGTTGTAATCCAAAGAGAGATTAACTAATAAAAAATATTAAAGTGGACGTAGGCCGGAGATAATGTCGAACCACTATAAAAATTCTTGTGTCTCATTTTTATTTTCGTTCCTTTTCTAGTGCTTTTGCTTTATTTTGAATAGAACTGGTGCTTTAATTTCTAGATGTGATCCATTTTTTAGGTCAACATGCATGCTGCGAACATATTAGTCATAGTTTTTAGTTAATTATTAATATTCTTTTGATGCACTACAAAGAAATAAGGTATGCTATGTCAGTAAAGCAATGGAAGAAGGTGTATGTGTTTGATTTCCACGACCATTATTGTAATTCTAATTATTATTTTCACCTGAAATTTTTTTGGCTACTCAATCGAACAACTTTTAAGAATTACTACAACTGTAAATCAATTCTATGTTGTTTACAAATTTATTTGATTTGAACAATAAATATGATATCTCTAAAAACTATAGATTGTATGTCGCATGCTGAAACTTTTATTTGGAAGATACCAATTAGCACATTCTGTCAAAAAAGAATGGATCTTAGTATTACTTGATATCTTGCATATTTCTTTGACCTAAAGATTATAATAAACATAAAATAACTTGTTTACTAAATTTATTGAAGATACGAGATTCGATAGATGGATAATATGTATTATCTTTTTCATAATTGTAAAGTGAGGGGCAAAAAAAAAAAATCAAATTTTGTACTAATGGTGAATGCAAAGTTTTCCCAAACTTTGTTATGATGACTTGAGCAATATCGTGAAATATTATTTACCAAACCCAAACCATTTATCTATACCATATTAATTCAAAAGCTTCATTGTCAACTATATTTTATTCTTGCTCAGTGCTTAGGAACTTTTTTTCGTTTTGAGAAGAAAGTGATAAACATGAAATATTGTTAGCGATTTGTTCATAATTATGCACCATTACAAGAAAATGGTCTAAGTCTAATTATTACCAATTTTATTCTTACCTTTATTCATGGTATTATTAGAAATATCTTATGCCAAATTCTATTTAAACTTATAAAAATGATGAGTTGCCCCCTTCCCGTAATTAAAAAATAAATAAAGAAAAAATACCCCTTCATCCTTTTTACCCTTGTTTTTTACTCTTCACCACTTCCAAGCGGCGGCTTCGATCTCATAAAACCCTAATTCGACAAATGAAGACAAAAGGGAATTCGAGCTTGCAAATGAAGCTGCGGATTAACGAAGTAAAAGGGAGACAATGTTTATTTGTTTGAAAACAATGTTATTTGATTGTTTTTCAGTCTGCAATTTTTTTTAAATTTCTGACAACCAAAAAATGGGAGTACGTGGTTACGTTCCAAGGTCGGAGAGCCACTGCATGGTGTGTAACTGTAAAGACCCAGAATTTGACCACTTGAAAATATAGTATTTAGAGTGATTTTAAATATAAAATATAAAAGGTTTTATGATTTAAATAATATTCGATAGGATTTGGAAGTAGAAACATACATAAAAATAGTAACATTTGCCTATATCGACAAAAGTGACAAAATGCTGATTTCAGAAAAGTACGTTGCAATGCTTAAATAAATTATCTTGATTAATTTATGAGCGTTTATATTTTTAAATAGAATTATAAAAATTTATTTTTAAATTTGGTTTACATAAATAAATAGTTCAACTAAAACGTCAAAATGTGTCCGTAAAACATTTTGTCGCAAAACGACGTTTTGTCGATTAAAAGTTGTCGCAACGTCGTCGCACCTTTATTTTCTTATATACAAACATATACTCAAATAGTGTAAGTATTAATTAATTCACTAAATATGTTTACTTTTACTAAATAAGATTAGAAAACTTCTAGAAGTCATTAGTAAAAGTAAGTAAGAATTAACAAAAGTGAGAAAAAGTAAACATCAAATCACATCAAATCAAAGCCAACATAATTATGATATTCTTTACTTAATCGTTAAGTGATTAAGACATAAAGTAAGAAGTGAAAGGATGATGTTAAGTTTGAAAAAGTGTAGATTGCTTTAGGTTGAAGTAATGTTAGTTTGGTAATTTGGTAAGAGGTTATTTTGGTAAAATTGCCACTTCTTTCTTTTTCTATAAATATCCACCTACTTCTTCACTTTCATTCACATTTTCTTTTTCTTCTTTTCTCAAGCTTATTCATCTTCTTCCTCTTCTCTTTAATGGCTTCCATGCCATATAAAAAATTAAAAATAAATAATGTCAAAATATTTATAAAATATTCAAAAGTAATCATTGTTTATTCTCTTCAAATCAAACTCCTCTTTTCATCACTTTTTACATCTTCTTCTTTCGGTCATAACTTCTACAAAGCTGGCTAAAATTGTAATTTTTTTTTAAAATCATGTACTTTTCCAGTGGCTACAACTTTCATGTTAACCAATTTGTCCCATTATGAAGATAATCATGTCAAAAATCCACTTCTTTCAAGTGCATTTTCTGGCCCAGTTTTTAAGCCAGAGAACAGGCCATTTTGTTTTGATCATAACTTGATCATAACAGATCCAAATTAAGAAATTATTATTTTTAAACCATATAAAATTCAAGTGCTACAACTTTTATGTTGATTATATTTTCCAGTTTTGAAGTTTGCTATACCTGAAACTCAATTCTTTGAAGTGTATTTTCGGGCTTCATTTTTGTCAATCCGACAATATCTCTTCTTCATTCTGTCATATCTCTCTCAAAACTGCTTGGATTCAAATGAATCTTTTTTTCAAATTCAATAGAAAAGAATTTGAAACAACTTTTCAGTTAACAAGTTTTTATAATTTTGTGAGTAAGAGAGTCAAAAACTAGAGAGAAAATGATCTATTTTTCGGATCTAAATCTTGGAAATTCAAGTTCAAAGCTCTACCGCTTCTTCTCTATGTTTTCGGCCAACCTCCATCTCAAGCCTCGGCCAAGCTATTGGAATGGAGAAGGTGTTGTTTGCTAGTGTTTAATGGAGTAGGAATTAATTAGTGAAGTGTTGGTTAATTAGAATGTTGGTAGGAAGTTAATCGCTTTGGTTTATGGTGAGAAACTCTATTTAGCATCTCTATTTATATATATACATGTTAGATGTTGTGTTATGATTGCTTGGATGTTTATATATGCTTTGATCATGAAGTATTGATTGTTTGATATGTTTGTTAAAATTGTTTTACCAAGTCACGTTAATACACGTCGATAAGCATAAAGGAAAACACTTTCCTTTTGAAAATGAAATGATGTATATGGAATGTTTAAACCTTTTGGAAATGGTTTTAAAATGAATTAGAAATGTTTTATAAACATTTAAATATGTACAAATAAATAAAGGAAGAAAATCAAGATTTTATCTTGTATATTTTAAATATGTCCAAAATAATTTTTCAGAAAAATCGCGTTTTTGCAGTAAAGTGACCAAAGTTTAAAATTGATATTTTAAATGCTTTAAAAATATGAAATAAATCCTAAAAATCTTTTAAATGTTTTAAAAGAGATATAAGTTGAAAATATGGATTTCTAAATGATATAAAAGTCATTTTTAAGAATATAGCTTTTAAAACGCTATTTGCAAACACTTTCGCAAGGATTTTCGCAGCAGTTTGAAATAACTTTTGAAATGCAATTTTAGATTTAACAATTATTTCCTAAATCTTTTGTGAATGATTTTAAAGGAATAATTAAGTAATGTAAAGATGATTTGGAAGTTTTAATAAGAGTTTGAATAAACGGTTAAGAGAAATTGTATGTAACACTTAAACAAAAAGTGAAGAATATTGAATGTAATAATAAACTGAGTATGCGGAAACGACTAGTACATTTGTCCCGCCTGTGAGATCTGGAAAGATAAAAGAGGTGTTTAACTAAGGTTAGGTATGGAGCAACCAGTGTCCTGAACTTACCCGACCTATGTTTTCCCTTCTTAGGCGAGTGGTGGAATAGATCGAACGGAATGCCCGGATACTCTAATAGATCATATTTAAGTTTTTCCAAGTTAAAAGACAAAGATATTCGTGATGTAGGATTACTTGCCATTAGTCCCTAGAGGTGAAACTTGCCATTAGTCCATGGAGGTGAAACTTGCCATTAGTCCCTAGAGATGAAATTTACCATATTTAAAGTGGCAGTAGTACTATGTTATGAAAATCTTCGATTGGCAAGAATATGATTTGAAGTTAAGGAAAAAAATCTTTGATTAAGATTTAATGAATGATTTGGGAATATTTTCCTTAAGTTAAAAGTTATAACTTGAATATAAGAAATTTTTGAATAAGATTTAAAGAATGATTTGGAAAGGTTTTCCTAAGTAAAAGAGAAATGATTCGGAATTATTTCAATATTTAAGAAAGGGTTTAATAAATCAAATGATTTGATAAATGAGGCTTAATCATTCCATATACATTTGAAAAGAAAATGGAATAAATTGAAAAGATTATATCTAAGAAAGATTTTGACTTAAAAGATGAAGTAATTGATTGATAATTGACATCCATGCATGAACTTAACTTCTTTTAGAAGTGATGATTGGCTTCGAAGGAACCAGAGTAGGATTTGGATGATTCTTATCCGAAAACCACTTAGAACCAATGTATACGTTCGAAAGTGAAGACATGTTAAAGATGATGATTATTGAAGACCGTAGATCTTTATAGCGTGAAGACTGCTTGTTGAACATGCTCTGGGTAGCTCCCATTATAGAGTTATTTATAGCAGTGGTCTCCTCGTGATGGAGATTTTTCGGATTGCAAGGGCTTCTTGCCTAGTAATGGCCGAGGAAAGTGCCTTCGGTTTCGTACAGTCCTAGAACGAACTTGTATGGACAAATGTTCGACATTGCATTTCTGAGACACAACGTTTGTCTTTTACAAATGTACATCAGTGGTGGCGGAGAAGGAAACTTCTCTTAGCTTAAAGCCCTCCTTGAGTCATATGAGCTCAAGGGTTGTATTTTTGTGGGAGTCAAATAGTGATCAAAGGAATGGCAGTGTGGCATTCAGAGTTGAACCTGTTATAATCAAAGCGTGGTTTTGTATATAAAACATGGCTTTGAAGAAATTGAGCGTAGCCTCACGAGCCTCACACCCCGGTTATAATGGGATTCTATGTGGTCAAATGTATGCTCGCATTTCGGATAGTAGTGATTTGGGTATCAGATGTTCTGAGCCACAGGTACCAGATACGTCTGTGCCTTATGGAAGGGATACGCGAAGTCCGAGCCCTTGGATGTTATCACAGATTGCATCCACTTTTAGCCATTCGTGTTGTTGTATAACGGCGTCTGAGTCATGGACGTAAGCCGTGGATATAGATTGATCTTTCCACTAGTTTCCTATCATGTTGGAAATCCAACCCCAATACGAGATTTACGATTTTGATTGTATTCTCAAAATAGCTGTAATGACTTGCAAACATTTCAACTACCCCTTTTTGGTATCATATATTCCGTTCGGTATATTTCATTGACCCAGTCTGGATATATTTCGTTAGACTTAGTCCAGATATCGATACCTTATTTGAATAAGTTTATTTGAAAAGTGTTTTCAAAAGAATGTCATTAAAAATAATATCAAGTGTATTTTGGTATGATGTTTTGGTTATCATAAGGTAAAAACCCGTCCGTGTTTATTTGTGGGCGTGGTCTTATGAGATACCCTTCTTTTCAAAGGTTTTGATAACATAGTCATTTTAAAGTTTGAGTATCTCACGCTAGTTTATCAAGCCTGATCCAAGTATTTTCAATACTCGGGTCAGATCCGAGTAGTTTCAGGTTGAGTTAAAGACGATTGGAGTTTTCAGAGGAGAGCTGGAGATCTTCATCATCGTATGGACGTATTCTATTATCCGTTGTACTTAGTGTATTTTGTTTGATGTTTGTCAGCAATTGTAAGAACAGATGTTTATAACTGTCCAAGCTGAATTTAGGTTAGACTCTGGTATTGTATTTTAAAATTTTCCGCTGTAAAGGTTATTATTGAAATAATATATGTTATTCCATTCGTGTGAGATTCTATTCTGTCTTTATTTTCTTTCTACCCTTAATGATCCGCTTATTCGTGCAATTTGAGTTGGACATGTGTGGTTTATTGTCGATTCAAAGGGTACGAAAAAACGGGTAGTTACATTTAGTATCAGAGCTAAAGGTTAAGCGAGAACCTTGGCTTTGCTTGGGTAAAGACTCGTCAGAGATAGGGTTAGTAATACCCTAGGATGAGTAACTTATTAGAGATAGGGTTAGTAACACTCTAGAATGAGTTTGACTGTATTATATATGAGCGTGTAATTTGTTAGTGACTAATAAATTGTTTTGTGTTGATTTATCTATTGAGTGATTTATGGATTCTGATCGATGCGCCTGATCACCATTATCGATGAGGGTTCCTAAATGTTTAAACAAGACTAACCGACATACTAATTTTGAAAAAATTTGGTAAATGAAATAATTTTACCTTGGATTATATTTTGAATATAAAGTATATATTTTGAAAAGTTGTATAGTTAGAAATCAGGATTAGTGAAATTTAAATATGAACATCTAGTGATTAGAATTCACATTTTGACTATAAGATGTTTCATAAAGATAGTCGATAAGCAAGAAATCTAATAAGAAAATTAAAATATTTAATACTTATTCCAAAAATAATAAATTATAAAATGATAATGTTAAGTTACTATCATAAAGTGATCAATTGTTTGATTTAAAAGGTTAAGTACAAATATCTTGTGAATTAAGTTTTACGATTTGACTATAAGGTGTTTGATAATAAGATTTGTTTAAGGAATGAGAATTTAAGTTCGATTAAAACAATTGTGGTAATTTAAAATAAAATGAATTCATAAGATAGGTTTTACATAGTAATCTCTAAAGGATTTTGAAAATGGTATTATTTCAAATATAAAAAGGTATTTTATGATAACTAATTTGAATGGCTCAAAAATAAACTAAAAATGGGCAAGTGATGTGTTCGGATGGTAAGCACTTCTCTTAAGTATTACTCTTCTTGTTAAGAAGATATATGATACTATTGGCAATACCTAGTTCCTTAGATTGTTTTGGAGTTACTCGATCTATATAATTTTCTTAAGTTAAAGAAATAACGTGGATCATTTATTAGTAATCTTTATAAAAGTGTTTTAAACTAAAGATAAATTGGGATCGCTAATTGATAAGATAAAGCAGAATCCTCGATGATTTTGGACAACTGAAATTTCTGAATCATACATAACTGAGAGCTAAGAAATTTAGGAAAACTTTTGGTAAAAGAATGTGAAATATTCCGAGTAAATGAAATTGGATAAGTATAATTTATAAATGTGATTATAAAAAAAAGGAAATTATAACCTAGAAAATGTTTTATTAATGAATTGTAGAATTAATTAAGGATTTGGACTTAAGTCTTTAAAATATGATTGATTTGCATAAGTTTTAAGATGTAATAAACTTAAGTAATAGTTTTACAAATGATTTATAAATAACAATAGTATTAAAGAAAATATACTAAGTTAAAAGATTGTGAGAAAACTTTTTTATACGGATAAATTATCTTTTGAGTGAAAAATGATTTTTTTAGGATATTTTCCTTTAATAATAATATTTGAAAATAAATAACTAAAGGGATTATATAAATAAGCACATTTATAAAGTATTTGAGCTTAAGATAAAGTTTTTATGAAAGTTTTGAGAGGTAATAAATACATATATGTAGATCATTTCGTCACACAAATGTTGACTTAATATTCGAGTATGCAACTTTGAGGTGTTTACAACCGATTCGAAAAAGGATTTATCGCTCGATTCTTGACGACGAACATTGATGAGGATTTTTGGTTGGGTACTCTAGTTTTCTATCATAGTTGAGCACTATGCAAGGAAAGCAAAGGTTTCTGAACAAAGAGCCTGATTAAAGTCCACACTAGAGAATCGAGGGATTGATACTAGTTTGGAAATAAAGTTATGTATACGAATAGGAGATCGAATAAGATATTTCATATGGATGATCTGTGTATATTATATGGAATTAAATTTAAACATAAATGTTTTAGGTAAACTTTTGTTTGGGTAATTTCGAGTACGAAATTCTTTTAAATAGGGGAGAATATAACGACCCAGAATTTGACCACTTGAAAATATAGTATTTAGAGTGATTTTAAATATAAAATATAAAAGGTTTTATGATTTAAATAATATTCGATAGGATTTGAAAGTAGAAACATACACAAAAATAGTAACATTTGCCTATATCGACAAAAGTGATAAAATGTTGATTTCAGAAAAGTATGTTTCAATGCTTAAATAAATTATCTTGATTAATTTATGAGTGTTAATATTTTTAAATAGCATTATACAAATTTATTTTTAAATTTGTTTTACATAAATAAATATTTTAACTAAAATGTCAAAATGTGACCGTAAAACATTTTGTCGAAAAACGACGTTTTGTCGATTAAAAGTTGTCGCAACGTCGTCGCACCTTTATTTTCTTATATAGAAACATATATTCAAATAGTGTAAGTATTAATTAATTCACTAAACATGTTTACTTTTACTAAATAAGATTAGAAAACTTCTAGAAGTCATTAGTAAAAGTAAGTAAGAATTAACAAAAGCGATAAAAAGTAAACATCAAATCACATCAAATCAAAGCCAACATAATTATGATATTTTTTACTTAATCTTTAAGTGACTAAGACATAAAGTAAGAAGTAAAAGGATGATGTTAAGTTTTGAAAAAGTATAGATTGCTTTAGGTTGAAGTAAGGTTAGTTTGGTAATTTGGTAAGAGGTTATTTTGATAAAATTACCACTTATTTCTTTTTCTATAAATATCCACCTACTTCTTCACTTTCATTCACATTTTCTTCTTCTTCTTTTCTCAAGCTTCTTCACCTTCTTCCTCTTCTCTTTAATGGCTTCCATGCCATATAAAAAATTAAAAAGAAAAATGTCAAAATATTTATAAAATATTCAAAAGAAATCATTGTTTATTCTCTTCAAATCAAACTCCTCGTTTCTCCACATTTGACATCTTCTTCTCTCGGCCATAACTTCTACAAAACCAACTCAAATTGTAAAAAAAAATTAAATCATGTATTTTTTTTCAGTGGCTACAACTTTAGTGTTAACCACTTTGTCTCATTATGAAGATAATCATGTCAAAAATCCACTTCTTTCAAGTGCATTTTCTGGCCCAGTTTTTAAGCCATAGAATAGGTCATTTTGTTTTGATCATAACTTGATCATAACAGATCCAAATAAAGAAATTCTTTTTTTGAAACCGTATAAAATTCAAGTGCTACAACGTCTATGTTGATCACATTTTCCAGTTTTGAAGTTTGCTATACCTGAAACTCAATTCTTTGAAGTGCATTTTCGGGCTTCATTTTTGTCAATCCGACAATACCACTTCTTCATTCTATCATATCTCCCTCAAAACTAATTGAATTCAAATGAAACTTTTTTTAAATTCAATATAAAATAGTTTGAAACAACTTTTCAGTTAACAAGTTTTTCAAATTTTGTGAGTAAGAGAGTCAAAAACAAGAAAGAAAATGATCTATTTTTCGGATCTAAATCTTGGAAATTCAAGTTCAAAGCTCTACCGCTTCTTCTCTATATTTTCGGCCAACCACCATCTCAAGCCTTGGCGAAGCTATTGGAATGGAGAAGGTGTTGTTTGCTAGTGTTTAATGGATTAGGAATTAATTAGTGAAGTGTTGGTTGATTAGAATGTTGGTAGGAAGTTAATCGCTTTGGTTTATGGTGAGAAACTCTACTTAGCATCTCTATTTATATATGTACATGTTAGATGTTGTGTTATGATTGCTATGGATGTTTATATATTCTTTGATCATGAAGTATTGATTGTTTGATATGTTTGTTAAAATTGTTTTACCAAGTCACGTTAATACACGTCGATAAGCATAAAGAAAAGCACTTTCCTTTTGAAAATGAAATGGTGTATATGGAACGCTTAAACCTTTTGCAAATAGTTTTAAAATGAATTAGAAATGTTTTATAAACATTTAAATATGTACAAAGAAATAAAGGAAAAAAATCAAGATTTTATCTTGTATATTTTAAATATTGCCAAAATAATTTTCCAGAAAAATCGCGCCTTTTGCAGTAAAGTGACCAAAGTTTAAAATTGATATTTTAAATGCTTTAAAAATATGAAATAAATCATAAAAATATTTTAAAATGTTTTAAAAGATTTATGTTGAAAATATGGATTTATAAATGATATAAAAGTCATTTTGAAGAATATAGCTTTTAAAACGCTATTTGTAAACGCTTTCGCAAGGATTTTCGTATTAGTTTGAAATAACTTTTGAAATGAAATTCTAGACTTAACAATTATTTCCTAAATATTTTATGAATGATTTTAAAGGAATAATTAAGTAATGTAAAGATGATTTGGAAGTTTTAATAAGAGTTTGAATAAACGGTTAAGAGAAATTGTATGTGACACTTAAACAAAAAGTGAAGAATATTGAATGTAATAATAAACTGAGTATGCGGAAACGACTAGTACATTTGTCCCGCCTGTGAGATCTGGAAAGATAAACAATGTGTTTAACTAAGGTTAGGGATGGAGCAACCAGTGTCCCGAACTTACCTGGCCTATGTTTTCCCTTCTTAGGCGAGTGGTGGAATAGATCGAACGGAATGCCCGGATGCTCTAATAGATTATATTTAAGTTTTTCCAAGTTAAAAGACAAAGATATTTGTGATGTAGGATTACTTGTCATTAGTCCCTGGAGGTGAAACTTGCCATTAGTCCCTAGAGGTGAAACTTGCCATTAGTCCCTAGATATGAAATTTACCATATTTAAAGTGGCAGGAGTACTATGTTATGAAAATCTTCGATTGATAAGAATATGATTTGATGTTAAGGAAAAAATCTTTGATTAAGATTTAATGAATGATTTGGGAATATTTTTCTTAAGTTAAAAGTTATAACTTAAATATAAGAAATTTTTGAATAAGATTTAAAGAATGATTTGGAAAGGTTTTCCTAAGTAAAAGAGAAATGATTTGGAATTATTTCAAGATTTAAGAAAGGGTTTAATAAATCAAACGATTTGATAAATGAGGCTTAATGATTCCATATATATTTGAAAAGAAAATGGAATAACTTGAAAAGATTATATCTAAGAAAGATATTTGATTTAAAAGATGAAGTAATTGATTGATGATTGACATCCACGTATGAACTTAACTTCTTTTGGAAGTGATGATTGGCTTCGAAGGAACCGGAGTCGGATTTGGATGATTCTTATCCGAAAACCACTTCGAACCAATGTATACTTTCGAAAGTGAAGACATGTTGAAGATGATGATTATTGAAGACCGTAGAACTTTATAGCGTGAAGACTGCTTGTTGAACATGCTTTGGTTAGGGATGGAGCAACCAGTGCCCTGAACTTACCCGGTCTATGTTTTCTCTTCTTAGGCGAGGGGTGGAATAGATCGAAAGGAATGCCCGGATGCTCTAAATGATCATATTTAAGTTTTTCCAAGTTAAAAGACAAAGATATTCATGATGTAGGATTACTTGTCATTAGTCCCTGGAGGTGAAACTTGTCATTAGTCCTTGGAGGTGAAACTTGTCATTAGTCCCTGGAGGTGAAACTTGCCATTAGTCCCTAGAGGTGAAATTTACCATATTTAAAGTGGCAGTTGTACTATGTGATGAAAATCTTCGATTGGCAAGAATATGATTTGAAGTTAAGGAAGAAATATTTGATTAAGATTTAATGAATGATTTGGGAATATTTTCCCTAAGTTAGAAGTTATAACTTGAATATAAGAAATTTTTGAATAAGATTTAAAGAATGATTTGGAAAGGTTTTCCTAAGTAATAGAGAAATGATTTGGAATTATTTCAAGATTTAAGAAGGGGTTTAACAAATCAAACGATTTGATAAATGAGGCTTAATGATTCCATATACATTTGAAAAGAAAATGGAATAACTTGAAAAGATTATATCTAAGAAAGATATTTGATTTAAAAGATGAAGTAATTGATTGATGATTGATATCCACGTATGAACTTAACTTCTTTTGAAAGCGATGATTGGCTTCGAAGGAACCGAAGTCGGATTTGAATGATTCCTATCCGAAAACCACTTCGAACCAATGTATATGTTCGAAAGTGAATACATGTTGAAGATGATTATTATTGACGACCGTGGATCTTTATAGCGTGAAGACTGCTTGTTGAACATGCTTTGGGTAGCTCTCATTATAGAGTTATTTATAATAGTGGTCTCCTTGTGATGGAGATTTTTCGGATTGCAAGGGCTTCTCGCCTAGTAATGACCGAGGAAAGTGCCTTCGGTTTCGTTCAGTCCTAGAACGAACTCGTATGGATGAATGTCCGACATTTCATTTATGAGACACAATGTTTGTCTTTTACAAATGTACATCAGTGGTGATGGAGAAGGCAACTTCTCTTAGCTTAACACCCTCCTTGAGATATACGAGCTCAAGGGTTGTATTTTTGTGGGAGTCAAATAGTGATCAAAGGAATGTCAGTGTAGCATTCAAAGTTGAACCTGTTATAATCAAAGTGTGGTTTTGTATGAAAAACGTGGCTTTGAAGAAATAGCGTAGCCTCACGAGCCTCACACCCCGGTTATGATGGGATTCTATGTGGTCAGATGTATGCTCGCATTTCGGATAGTTGTGATTTGGGTTATCAGATGTTCTGAGCCCCAAGTACCAGATACGTCTATGCCTCATGGCAGGGATACGCGAAGTCTGAGTCCTTGGATGTTATTCATAGATTGCATCCACTTTTAGCCATTTGTGTTGTTGTATAACGGCGTCTGAGTCATGGACGTAAGCCGTGGATACAGTTTGATCTTTCCACTAATTTCCTATCATGTTGGAAATCCAACCCCAATACGAGATTTATGATTTTGATTGTATTCCCAAAATAGCTGTAATGACTTGCAAACATTTCAGCTACCCCTTTTTGGTATCATATATTCCGTTCGGTATATTCCGTTGACCCAGTCTGGATATATTTCGTTAGACTTAGTGCAGATATTAATACCTTATTTGAATAAGTTTATTTGAAAAGTGTTTTCAAAAGAATGTCATTAAAATAATATCAAGTGTATTTTGGTATGAAGTGTTTTGGTTATTATAAGGTAAAAACCCGTCCGTGTTTATGTGTGGCAATGGTCTTATGAGATACCCTTCTTTTCAGAGGTTTTGATAACATAGTCATTTTAAAGTTCGAGTATCTCCTGCTGGTTTATCAAGCCTGATCCAGGTATTTTCAATACTCGGGTCAGATCCGAGTAGTTTCAGGTTGAGTTGAAGACGGTTGATATTTCCAGAGGAGAGTTGGAGATCTTCATCATCGTATGGACATATTCTATTATCCGCTGTACTTAGTGTATTTTGTTTGATGTTTGTCAGCAATTGTAAGGACAGATGTTTATAACTGTCCAAGCTGAATTTAGGGTAGACTCTGATATTGTATTTTAAAAAACTTCGCTGTAAAGATTATTATTGAAATAATATATGTTATTCCATTCGTGTGAGATTCTATTCTGTCTTTATTTTCTTTCTACCCTTAATGATCCGCTTATTCGTGCAATTTGAGTTGGACATGTGTGGTTTATTGTCGATTCAAAGGGTACAGAAAAACGGGTCGTTACAGTAACTATGGCCACGTAGTGGCGGTGCGTGGTGTGTGGCTATGACCTAGTTGTGTCATTGCGTGTATATGGTTATAACCACATAGTGGCAGCGTGGGGTAGGTAATAAATTTGAAAAAAAATAGAAACAACAACACAACACAGCATTAGCAAAATTACATAAACAACAATGCAACCACAAATATCATTCTATACTCATAATAGATATTATTCCACACAGAAACATAAAACACAAACATTTCTCTCATTCCACACACAAAAATATTAGACATCATCCCAAACACAAATGTTTGCAAACCATAGATGTACCAAAATATACCATGCACAAACCATAATAGACATCATGATACACAAATGTAGCTAGTTGGGCCTATAGATGTTGCAGCCATTAGAAACTCTAGCACTGGTCATTCTAGCTCCATTTGCATCATACAAAAGTCCATGCACATGGATCAAAGTCTGCAATGAACAAAAAAAATTGAAACTAAACAAATTTGAACTTATACTTCACAAAATATTGTCCGGTTGAAGTTACGTCTTACTGTACATAGTTTCTCATATGTTGGATGAAAGCTCGGTGCTCCTTACATGATATTATCAGATAGAAAATTTGCATTTTTACACCTATATACACTATGACATCGAAGCCACTCCATATATCATCCGTATAACTCAAATATGATTGACTAAGTGGTATTGATTGACGTCGTTTTGCAATAACATGATTATACCAATGCATCCATATACTCTCAATTGATAATAAAAATGACCATAGTTAGTCGATCCATGGCCTCGAAGAGCAATGGTACTAACAGAAGGAATAGGAGGTCCAGGAATGTTCCACACTTTCCCAAATAGTCTTAAAACCTTATTTGGATGATACAATTCCAGAGTATTGAGACAAAGTATGCAACCACTATACCAAGCAATATTAGAAAAGGGATGATAAACATGTGCATATATATATAGTTCAATGATCACCGAATATTCTTTTGCAACCAAACAATTATCATTGTCATCCTGCCTCTTGGTCAAGGTCGGAATATTAAAAACTTGGCTAGAAAGGATGGATATCAAGGTTGGAGATTGATTGGAAATAATACTGTGATCGATATCATCAAAATTTGACCTAGCTTCAATCAAGATGGAATCGATCAGGAATGATGAATAGGGCTAGGAAAGATTACATTTCGAATTTCAAGTCAATCGGAGTTCATACGCTCAAGATATGATCGATGCAAACCAAGGAAATCAACTCACATGCATCCATCTATTCCTATCCATCAAAAACAGTCTTCTTCGTATCTATCAACTAGCAAGCTGACTTCTTATCGATCAGCGGCAAGTGGGTCTACTTTGTATCCATCCAAAAACAGGCATCCTTCGTATCCATTGAACATGTTTCTCTGTATCCATCGAGGACCAACCTAGTTCATATCGATCACAAGTAAGGTTAGTCCATACACATCCATACTGCAAACCTCATTCGTATCCATCAAGTTCATGGTTGTTCGAATCTATAGCATCCACGAGCCTTCGTATCCATCATAGTCCTTGTTCGTATCCATCAGAATCCCTCAAACGAAGTCACTTCGTATCGATTGTATCTACAATGATCGATATGAAGTACGCCATCAATTATCGATACGAATAGGGGCTGAAATGGATGGATGCGAATGGAGTATTACAGATGTATACGAATGAAGTTTACAAGGATGAATGCTCGGTCAACGCGGCAAAAAATGTGTATCCACCCCACTTTATCGCTCCACGTCAACAAGTAAGCATGTGCCTTTGATCGACACGAAGGAGATGGAGGCCAAGGTATCTATACGAACTCGTACCCTTGTTGGAGAGCCCAACTCGTATCGATCATATCTCACAATCCACAAGTCCAAATTCCCCTAAATTTTCACGGGAGCTTGCGTACAACCTAAAGAATGTTTGTGATCGATATCGATTCAATTGGGCAAGATTTGGATCGATAAGAATCTCGTTTATATCAGTCATGGATCGAGGTGAAATCACCTGGGATCGATCATGTGGACCCACCCACGTGCCAGAAGAGGTCTCCCTAGATCTAAGTGAGATATTTGCAGCCTATGCCTATAAATAGCATCCCAGAGCCTACAAAAAAGGGACTTTTGGCTCTTCGATGTCCAGACTCTACTAGAATCATCACTATACTTCAATTGTACTATTGTAATCAGTCGTAACTCATTGTAACCAGCGAGTGATAAGTAATAAAATAGTGACACTTCCAAGTGGAGGTAGGCCAAAGATAGCTGAACCGCTATAAACCCTGTGTCTTTATTGTATTCCTTTTAATTTTATGAATGTTCTTCATATTGATATTCTCTACACATTTACTATCTGTGATTGTAAACGGTTGCTTTTTTGAGCAATTGGGTGTTTGTGACCAATTTTGGCGCAAACACTTTGGTGCTTTCACTGAAAATTGAATTCAGGGATTCTAAAGCTTGGATTTCAGATTTGAAAGTTTGAAAACATGGATTTGAAAAGCTATTGCAAGGCAATCGATAAGAAGACAAAGGACTGAAAGGTTTTAGCATGAAGGGAGTCAGGAGGCTTCCTCGGGAGCGAATCAGGCGTCGATCTTCATGACCTGAGACAAGATGGAAACGATGCTTAAGAGACAAGAGGAGATGATGCGGAACTTACTCAAACAAGTTGGACAAGTTGGAGTGCAGAATCAGTGGAACACAACTGCAAGAGATGTTGGAGATAGGAACCGGAAGCACGGAACAACCAGAATTTAGAATGGAGCAGGACCATCCGGTGCCGCACCAGAGCTAGGGGCACTCACCAAGAGCACGTTGATCCAATCCCAAGCAGAGTACCGGGTGGAGCTGTGCAACACGGCGTTGATTGAGGAATTGATGCTCGACAAGGAGAGCAAATCCCAGGAGTCACTCGTGAACTCGGGGGCAGATCGAAGGCAACGGAAGAGGACTACCCCTTGGAGATAGTGATAGATCGGCGGGGATGGTCAGACGAGCCACGAGTGGAGGACTAGTGACTAGTGACTTGGAAGATGTGAATAGGAGTCCTTTTGCTCCGACGATCAGGCAAGCTAGGAACCCGCCAGATATTAAATTGCCAATGCTGGAGATGTATGACGGGAGAACGGATACCACTGTTCACTTGACAAGATATATTAGGCAGATGGAAGTGTTGGGGGAATCAAAGGAGGTCATGGCACGTTGCTTCCCTTTTTGTTTGACAGATATTGTAGCATTATGGTTCAGACAGCTGGAAAGTGGCTCTATTGGCGCATGGACAGAGCTGATAGAAAGGTTTATGAGGTAGTTTCGGGTCCACCTTATCCGACCAAAGAACGTGATGACTTTGACATCGATGAAACAGTGGAAAGGGGAGGCACTTGGGGGTTTCTTAACCAAATTCAATGCAGCAGTGGCTTCGGTGGATCGATCTGATCCATCGATGGTTTTGATGGCGGTAGCTTCGAGAATTATAGATAATTCAGATTTCAAGATATTGTTGGAACGGACCCATCGAGGGATCTCGGGGAGTTCTACCATGAAGTAGAGATATTTCTAAGGCAGGAAGATGCACAGCTGAGAGAGAAGGAAGAGAGGCTGAAGCTTATGCAGTAAGGGGTGGAGGTCCACGAAGAGAGGATCCAGTCAAAGATGATAAAGCAAAAAGGAAAATGAATGACAATGGTAGATCGAAAAGGCCATGGAGGGAGTCAAAGTTTTCTTCTTACACGGATCTAACTGAAACTCTGGAAAAGATTTACTTGGATGCTCAAGGGTGCCTCTAGTATCGAAGGCCGGCAAGAAGGGAACCTTCTGATTACATGCGAGAATCGGGAAGGCGTTGCCTATTCCATGAGCTAGATAGGTACAACGCGAATGATTGTTGGCATCTAAAGGATCTCGTTGAGGAGCATGTAAGGAATGGTAATCTACAACAATATATGAGGAATCGAGCTGTGCCAATGGAACAGGAGCGGCTACCGCCCACCTCGAACAAGGATGGCAATGGGTCTAGGCGTCGTCAGCTTATTATAAACTAAATAAATTTGTGGCATTGAATAAGTAGTAGTGCTCGAAGTAATACGGCTAAGTCGTTTACACATGTACGGGATCAAGGAGGTCCCTAGGCATGCTCTGAGACGACGATAAACCATATTGCTCGAGTCTATGAAATTCTGTTTTCTTTCTATTTTTCTACAAACTTTGGTTATTTCTTTGGTTGCATGGACATTTGTTCAGTTTTCCCTGCTTGTTTAGACTTTCAATTTGTTAACTGGATTCTATAACAAGTGGATTGGGATCAATATAATAAATAATACATGTTATCCCGCTTTTTGGCAAAGCCGCGATACCAAAAGATCGGTCAGAAACGGAGAACAGTTCGCCTCAGAGGTTGATCGTACTTCCTTTCTCCATGGATATCACTAAATTTTATCCGAGTCCAGATTGAGCTACAATTGATAGGACACGGCAAAAAAGACCACAGGAGTCAACATTTCAAATTTCAAGTCAATCCAAGTTCGCATGCTCAAGCTATGATTGGTTCATCTTGGAGGGAACATGCTGGTTTCGAACCCACCATGATGGGTGTCTTCGAACCCATCATCGTGCACCACTCGAAACCATCACCTTCGAACCGAAGGACATCGAACCCATCGGTTTCGAAACCATCAAAGTGCCTCACCTTCGACTCCATTACCTTCGACTCTATCGTGTTCGAATCCATGTGCCTCGTATCCATGGAGGGGTTGCAGAGCTCATGTGCATCCAAGGAACACAAGTTCGAACCCATCACAGGAACCATGCTTCGAACCCATCACAGGAACCATGCTTCGAACCCATCACAGAGGCCTTCTTCGAACCCATCTGTGATACCATCTTCGAACCCATCCTGTGTAACTTCGTTCGAACCCACTGGGTCAACCAACCACGATGACGTGTCTTCCATCGGTTCGAATGCGCCGAGATACATGGAGTCGAAGCGATCAACACGGCGTGAAGTCCGGATCGATTCGAAGTTTGCGCTCCACGTCACCACGAAGCCGCATGCCATGATGGATTCAAAACCATCGTTTCGAGTACATGGGTTCGAACCGGACAGCTATGCCAAAAACCCAATTTCGAATCCATCATATCTCCTAACCTGCTGATCCAAATGCCATGAAATTTTCACTGAAGCTTGTGTACATGTTGAAGAATGTCCACGCCAAATTTCACCTCGATTGGATGAATTCTTGATCGGTTCGAGTGGAGTTCGAACCGATGCCAAAGTGGGCCCAAACTTCCTGAGACCGTGCGTGTGGGCCCCCTCACGTGCCAGACGTGGTCTCCCGAGTTTTCAGCGAGATACCAGCAGCCTACGCCTATAAATAGAGCCCCTGGGCCAACAGAAAAGGGATCTTCTGACTCTGAAGCGCCCAGACTCTGCCGGATCAAGATCTCCATCATTTAATATCATAAACCTGCTGTTAAATTTGAATTCCTTGCTGTAATTCATTGTTGATTACTGTAACAACTTGTAACCGTTGAAAGAAAAGCAATAAAACATCAAAACACTTCACAGTGGACGTAGGCAACACGCCGAACCACTATAAATCGATTGTCTACGCATTTTCCTTACTGTTGATTGGAGTTTTTGTTAGATAATATCTGTTTTGAACTTGCATTCTTGACTATTATCTCTCCAACGACTCCCGAAGAGTGTTGTGCCCAATTTTGACACAAACACTTTGGTGCTTTCACTGAGAAAACCCAGATTTTCTCCTGCTCGTTGGATCTGTCATCGATACCGGATTGAATAAATCTAAGAGAGAGATCCAGATCGTTAAATCCAACTTCCTTCCCTTCTATTCAGATTTGCATAAAGTCTAGAAAAGGAATTCAACTCTAAAGATGGTTCGCACAAGAACCACCTCGAACGCCGTCAATCAAGAAGGACAGGATAGACAGAATCCTGCCCCTCTACCACCATCTAATCAAGATGTCGCTGGGCACTCAGAGCCGTCGGGTCCGGTTACCCGACAAGAATTGCAGTTGTTACTCCAAGAGCTGACCCAGAGTCGGCGACAACTAGAAGAACAGCTACGCGCTAACGCTGAGCTAATGGACAAGCTGGATCGCCAAAAACGAAAGAGATCCATGAGAGATCGTGCTTCTCGCTCTTCCAGCGAAAGTTCTTCATCTTCTGATTATCATAATCGACCTCCACGACCCCGGTTAGATGGGAGTCGTATGCCATCCGCTGGAAACCAACCGACATTGACCGTTGGACAAATAAGAGTTGGTCCGTCAGCCAGTTTCCAAACCGGACCCTCCTCCGGAGGGGGTGCCGTTCCTCACCGCGCCGCTGAATACCGCACCGCTAGCGTTGCGGCTGAACCAGGGGTCGACACTCAAGATCAGTCGGACCTGCACCGTCGTCAAAGCGATCATACTCCTGAACCGTACGTCCCAGAGGACTATGAGCCAAGAAGGCGAGACTTGGACCGTCGACGATATCCGGTCCGAGCCCGAAGTACGGAACGTGATCATACTCCGGCACAAATGCCGGATCTCTCAACTATGATACGTCAGATGATCCGTGAGAGTCAGGGATTCACAAACGACGATTGGGGAGTTTACCGAAGTCACACTCCCTTTACGGACGATATTCTTAATGCTGAACCCCCACGGCGATTCCGAATGCCCACTCTACCCATGTATGAGGGAAACTCCGACCCCAACCAACATATTCTAAAATATGAATGGTTGATGACTGCTGCCAGAGCCGACGACGCTGTGAAGTGTCGTAGTTTCCCCATATCCTTGGGGGGCATCGCCACCATGTGGTTCACCCGATTGCCTCCTCGATCCATCTCCTCGTTCGACCAGCTGGCCACAAAATTCGTTGACCAATTCCGCTTGCACGTCGCAAGGCCGAAAGATGTCAACACTCTATCTAGTGTCATACAAGCTCCCGGAGAGACACTCAGACACTACTTAGAAAGATTCCATACTGCATGTGCAGAAATTAGTAATCCAAACGATAACTCCATCCTTATGGCGTTAACTAAGGGGATCGACCCCGATTCTGAATTTGGCAATTGGCTAGCTGGGAAACCACCTGCGTCATTGGACCGTTTCCATGCCAAAGCAGCTCAATTCCTGAGACGGGAAGACGCGAAACAGTCTAGGAAGCAAACTGACGCAGGGCCAAATGCGGAAGGAACCCAAAGCAATGTTGCAATAAAACAATCCGGTGAGAGCTCCGGAAAAGTTCAGTTGAACATTAAAAATAAACAAGCTCGGCGAAGAGAGAGCGTGAATCAACTTAAAAAACAAGATCAAAATCGTGGCCCACAACGCAGAAATCCAATGTTCGACAGTTATACTCCTTTGAATACTTCACTGGAGGACGTGTATTTGCAGACCCGTAATACAATTCAGTATGAAAAACCTGCTCCAAGACCGTCGTCGGAGAGACAAATCCAGACGGGAAAATTTTGCAGGTTCCATGAAGGCTACGGGCACAATACGAACGAGTGTCGTCACTTACAAGATCTTGTTGAAAAACTAGTCAGAGAAAGGAAGCTGGAACAGTTTGTGCGGACACCGCAGCCCAGAGAAGCGGGCCCATCCAATCCAATCAATGAACCCAATCGACCGAGGCAGGAGGACTCGACTTGTCCCCGTGGGAGATTGGTGATAAACTCCATCAGTGGCGGGCCTACTTACTCAGGAGCCTGGAACGACGAAGAACCTCGTCACTGCCACACATTACAGGCTCCTTCAGTCTATGAATGCTTTGTAGCTTCCTTTACATTCTGAATTTTGAATTTGTAATAAGGCACTGACTTTGCCACATTTTCTCATTTCAGCAAATAAAATGCTATCTCTTCAAGCTAAAGCCGTAATTCACCGAATACGACGTTCAACAATCACGACACACGAAGAGCTAAGTTCCATCGAACAATGGAACTTATTCAAATAGCGAGTGACTGCATTACAACCGGCCACTCACTAAGTGAAACCCCAGCTCGGGGGCAAGCCAACACATCGAAGGCTGAACTGGACCGACACACGACAGTCCATTCCATAATTCGCTCCCATAGCGCGAGCGGACTCCAACTCCCCATAGCGTGAATTGGAGTATAAACATTCCATAATTCGCTCCCAGAGCGCGAGCGGACTCCAACTCCCCACAGCATGAATTGGAGTATAAACATTCCATAATTCGCTCCCAGAGCGCGAGCGGACTCCAAATTCCCGGAGCGTGAATTGGAGTATAAACATTAAACAATTCGTTCTCAGAGTGCGAACGGACTCCAACTTCCCACAGCGTGAATTGGAGTATAAACATTCCATAATTCGCTCCCGGAGCGCGAGCGGACTCCAACTTCCCACAGCGTGAATTGGAGTATAAACATTAAACAATTCGTTCCTAGAGTGCGGACGGACTCCAACTTCCCACAGCGTGAATTGGAGTATAAACATTCCATAATTCGCTCCCAGAGCGCGAGCGGACTCCAACTTCCCACAGCGTGAATTGGAGTATAAACATTCCATAATTCGCTCCCAGAGCGCGAGTGGACTCCAACTTCCCACAGCGCGAATTGGAGTATAAACATTTAACAATTCGTTCCCAGAGCGCGAGCGGACTCCAACTTCCCACAGCGCGAATTGGAGTATAAACATTTAATAATTCGTTCCCAGAGTGCGAACGGACTCCAACTTCCTACAGCGCGAATTGGAGTATAAACATTAAACAATTCGTTCCCAGAGCGCGAACGGACTCCAAATTCCCGGAGCGCGAATTGGAGTATAAACATTTAACAATTCGTTCCCAGAGTGCGAACGGACTCCAACTTCCCACAGCGTGAACTGGATTATAAACATTCCATAATTCGTTTCCACTGCGCGAGCGGACTCCAACTTCCCACAGCGCGAATCGGAGTATAAACGTCAATTCCGGGTTCCTGAAGTACGAACCCAAACATACATGTTTTATCCAAGTTCCTGGCGTGTGAATTGGAGCACAAACACCAAGTTAAAGTTCCCGTAGTGCGAACTAAAGTGTTAATACCAACTCCGAGTTCGTAGAGTGCAAGTTGGAATGTGAACATCATTCCCAAGTTCCCGGAGCACGAACCGTGTTACAAGCATCAATAACTTTCGGACTCCTGGAATGCAAACCAGGTTATCAATCTCAAATTATTCTAAGTCCCCGGAGTGCGGACGTGTGCTCAAGACTTGCAACAAGTGCGATCAACCACCAAAAATGCAAGTGCTGTTCCCCAAAACTGGGGGGCACGAAAGCTAAATATTAATCATTAACCGAAGTGATACAACGTCCGAAGTTCAACTCATTCATCAATCACAACGTGTGACCAAGATCTTCAGACTTGGCAAATGAGACGAACTCTACTTAAACGGTAAAAACACCACAAGTACACCGGACCGAAAACAAGACACTGCAAGCACTAAAGCACAAATAAAACAAGAGTTGAAACAAAGAAATAAGATTTTATTTCGACTAACTTAAAACAAGGACTTACACGTAGATAAGTTCTTCCAAAAAAGAATGCCTACTAGCAGGGGCCGAACCTGCATCTATACACGACCTACTGACAAAAAACGAAGACAAGTACCTATCTACCAAAACATCTGCTTGAGAAGCCGATTTATTTCTTCTTTTTCGTCCTTCTTACTAGTGGTACATCATCAGTGTCACTAGGGACAGAAATTCTTCGTTTTGAATGTCTCCTCTCCGACGGTGGCTCTTCGGCTGGAGGCATGATGTCAATATCCTCCTCGGAGCTTGAATCTACGCAGGGGCTTCTCGCCGAAGGAGTAGGGGGGACTAGATCCGCAATGGAAATTGAGATAGTGCCACCCGATGGTGCTACCATAGCAGATGCTGGACTTTGCGCCGCCGTGCTGCCACCGACGTTACCACTCTGCCCTGCAGCCTCTATTTCGGCGTTGATCTCAGCCAAAATTTCCTCATCTCGAGTCGCTTGGGCCTGGCTGGGGGCATCCGCAGTTTGCATCGAAGAACTTGAGGACGGCGGGAGGCTACTAACGATGATAAATGACAAGTCAGAGAAAGAACCACCCTGCTCACCGAGCAGCTCGCTCACCATTTGTTCGTCAACAGATAAGGATCCCCCCTGCGCCGCCTCAGCAGATACCGCAGTTACAATAGTAGTCTCGGTGGCGATGGCCTTATCTCCTCTGCTTGGTTCTTGAGCCGCGACAGTCGGCGCAACTCCAGTCGCTAGGCAAAAAATAAGAAGTTACTAGTAACTGCTACAAAGCAAACACTCTATTTAGAAAGCGCTTGAGATAACTTCGGAATACCTTCCCCAGTTTGGCTCGCAGACGGCTGAACGGCCTCGGAAGTATGCTCATGAATAGGAGATAAGCGCGGCTGTTCCGGGTCGTAAGCAGGAACAGGTTGCGAACCGACCGCAGATGTAGGCACCGACGAAGATGGTGTGATAACTTCGGTGACAGCAGAATGGTGCTCAACACTTGATCCCTCTCCGACTTCCAGGGAACGACGACCGATCATTTCCTTCTCATGAGCGATGATAGCGTCATGAAGAACCTTCTTCTCATCATCTGTGAGCAGCCGGTTCTCAAGTTCGAATCGATCGACTGCCTCACCTGGGTGCGCTTCCTCTTCCTCCTCAACCAATCGGTCCCAAGCGCTATGAAGGTGAACTGGATAATCTTGAAGCCAGGCCAAGTTTCTGTGCTTTAACACATTGGCGTTGTAAGTTATGAGCAAATCTTCGATATCGGCCTCTAGCCTGGCCTCTGCCTGTTGAACCTTCTCCTCCACCTCTGCTTCGACCGCCTGAACTTTGGCCACGGCCACATCTCTTTCGGTGCGAAGCACTACAGCTTGCTCGCAGGCTTCTTGCGCCGTGTTATGCGCGTCATCTCTATCTTTAATAATTTCGGCAAATTTAGCCTTGAGCTCATTAAGTTCTTTTAACGCCGCATCCCGCTCAGCAGTGACGACGGTGTTCCGGTGGCCCATGTCTTCCACCGTAACATAGTGCTCCTTTTTCATTCTATCCATGGCTGCTTGAGCTTCATCGGCCTTTGTAAGAGCCTCCATCTCTGATTTTCGAGACGATTCAGCCTCGGTATTCAACACTTGTATGATGCGGTCTTTTTGTGCCAGCTCGGTTTGAAGCTTTTCAATGATAGCCGCTCGTTCGAAGGCCAACGCGGATGCTTTATCGGCCGCCCTATACCACGCCTTGTACTGGGTGTAAAAGTCAAGCACATAGTCGAGCGCTAACCGCTCGGCTTCCGACGGGACTCTTTTCAGGTTCGGGGGAAAGACGTAGTTGTCGAAGCAAATATTCGGGAACTCTCTCTTTAGTTGCGCAAGTCTAATTGCCCCTTCCCCCGAGATTTCAGTAGGAGGCTGCTCTGCGACTATCGGGGTCATCGCCTCAGATCGGGAAGATTGAGAAACCGACGTATATCGAGAAGACTTGGAAGGATGAGGGACATGAGCAGGAGGTTGTACGGGATCTCTGGAAGGAGGAGGAGTACGCGATCGCGATCGACGCTTATAGCCTCTGTCCGTGTCATATCTCTCGTGACTAGAATACCCAGAGCGTCCCTGGTCATAATACCCAGGGCGCCCCTGATCATAACCTCTATCCCCTTCTCGTCTGCGCGAATCGTAATATGAAGGCTTGCGGGCGTGTCGAAGACTCCCAAGCATTAAACCTCGCTTAGACATGATATCTGTGAAGCAAAATAAAATAGAATTAATCACCTTACAAAATAGATAGTTTTCAGTCAAAGGTTATGCAGTGTCGTGAAATGTGTATGAATATGCATTCCCCCCGACCAACCAGAAGTGTCGACCGCGCTAGTAATAAGAGGCTCGTTCAATTCTAGAGTGCGATGGAATTCCTCCAACCCGGCATCATGTTGAAAAGACACATCGTCCGGGATTGGAAGATCGGCAAGCCCTTCAAAAAGATTTTCGGTTCTCGGAGGAGACATCTCCGAGATTCTAACTCCGGGAGCAGAACGGGCCGTGACAACCGATTTCCATCTCCCCTTCTTACTTGACTTAACCGTGGCAGCCTTGCCTTTTCTCTGCTCCGCGACATCCGGAACTGCGTCCGTAGGCCCGGTCAGCGGCTCATCATCGGTGTGGGTTCTTTCAGATTCAGCTTCCTCAGTTATAGTAACTCCGGGTTTCTTGTGCTTGACTCGCTTTTTCGAGACGACCCTTAGTGCCACCTCAAAGCTTATGCTCTGCCCTTGTTCGATCAAACCGCAGGCCCGGAGATTCCTATCCGTCAATAACACGTCGATATCCCTATCTCCACTCGGGACTTCTCGAAGCACTCGCACCATCTCCCTAAAATGCTCGCCCTCAGGTCGCCGAATCACCGCTGTAAAAAAGGATAAAATATAAGTTCCACTTCGGCTGCAATTGCCGTAGTAATTATTTACGAACTCAGCTATACTCACGTCTGAATAGCCATCGTCGGGCAAATCCAGGAGGACATCTGACATAAAACCATTCTGTCCTATAATAGCTCAACCTGGTCCAAGACCCGGTAACCACTTGGCAGTTTCTCACCGCTTCCAGGAATGTGAAGGAGGGATAGTCACCCCAAGTTTTGAAATTGAACAAGTATCTGATCTCAATTGGGAGCGGTGGTCGATGGAGATATTCCATAAATGCAATGAACAAGCTATTGATCGACGCATATCCGTTCGGGTGCAACTGAGATGGGGCGATCCTCAAGAACGACAATACTTCCCTTATGTACTCGTTGAATGAAGGAAGTGTCCCGGCCGCACATGCGTGGCGGTTAAAAGCTGTATATCCCTCTGGGGGATTATGCGGTCTATCATTCGGCCCCGGCAGTAGCACATCATCCAGCGACAGGCCGTGCCTCAAACACATTCTCCCCAGCATGTCTTCAGAGATATTGGATGGAACGGAATCTGATGGATTGGCAATGAACGACGCATCGGGAAGTTCATCCGGGGCTGGACTAATAATCTCAGGATCAATATCCGCAATCTCTAGCCTCGGAAAGACTGTAACTTGAGTCTCCTGCTGCTGTGAACTTGACGGTTCCATAACTAGATAACTCACGAGAAACCATCGTTAGACGACAAAAACCCGTGCATCCCTCAGTGTAACGTGTATGAGTGTATGTTGTGCAGTGACATGCATTACTTGAATAAATGCTGCAGAGTTAAAGAAACATGCAAACGACAAAGCTACGGAGTCCGGCCATAATGACCGTCATCGCTGACCGTCATCACTAATCCGTTTCCATGATGGAAATTGATCCAGATAAAAGTTGTTATGGTTCCATCGACGAGCTTCGAAAGGCGGTCATGTATGCAGTTTAATATTCAAGTCCAAATGTGCAAGAGTGAAGCTCGTCGGAGTTATGCCTAGAAAATATCAAACTTTGGTATCCATCATAGAGGTTTCGAAACCATCACAAGGACTTTGTTCGAACCCAACCGAACATCTCTTCTTTCGAACCCATCCTGACGCGCTTCGAACCGATAAACAGATGACAAGTTCGAACCGATAAGGAAACCTCAACTCCGCATCATTCACGTTCGAACCGATCCACTTCGTATCGATACGAAGTTGTGGACTTCGAAACGATAGCCTATGGGTTCGAACCGATGGGTTCGAATGGACCCCTCGAATCCCTCAATCGGTGCGAACTGCGCATCCCAACAAGGACATTCCAAGGATCGATTCGAAATCCAATAAAAAGACGCCACCGTCATCGAGTCGACCTCGAGCCCACGCATCGGTTCGAATCCCTCCCAAACCAGATCTGGTTTTGCCAATCTCGAGGCTACGCAATCGATAAAAAGAAACGGGTTCGAAATAACTTCGTCGTTTGAATCCGAGGCTAATTACCTAGTTTGAATGATGAATTCAAGAAACTGAAGGTTCGGATCTTGAATGATTCGAGAGCGCGACACAGTGCTTTCTCTTTTGGAGCTCCGAAACGATGAAGAGCACGGTAAAAAGCAAGCAAGAGGAAAAGTAAAAAGTGAAAAAATGCCGAGGTCATTGCTATTTATATGGGGGGTTGGAGATGACTGCATCGATTCGCATTCCGGTAAACTTGACCGATTACAACAGGTTAGAATGCAGAATCGGTTCGAAATCCACTTTCGAACCCATACGTTTGAGGCTCCATCGTGTGAAGCACACGGACCACTGCCACGAACAAGAGTCTCGAAACCATCCTTTCACATCGGTTCGAATGTCAGTTTCGAACCCATCACAACACAAGTATACTCCATCCTTTCAGACCGGTTCGAATGTCAATTTCGAATCCATCATAGCAGCAAGCGTACCGCGTCCATACAAACGTGGATTTCGAACCCATCAATGCTCGAATGCATCGGTTCGAAACATTACGCTCGCGCAATACAAATTCGATTCCTTTAACCTTCTACATCGGTTCAGGAGAGGATCGATACGAAGGAACCTTTCAAAACAACCACCAAGCGTTGTCTCGATTCAAATTTCAAAATCGGTTCAGGAGATAATCGATACTAAATTCTATAGCAAACCAAACTGACAACGACTCGTGGACGCACGACGTTAACAAGGGTCAAATTAACATATGCGCATACATGTTGGACTAACATTCGATTTTGAATATTCACAGGGATCAAACACTCATCCTGTTACAAATGCGACATCCAACGGCTAAGCACTATTATACAGCAATCAATCATATCAACGCAAGGTTACTGCAGTACAGCATACGAGTTTCGACAAAAAAGAAAGCAATGACTGTTCAGAGAAAAATGGCAGCTGTTCAGAGCACGTCATGTTCCCACAAGACGTACTTTGGGGGGCAAAATGTTATCCCGCTTTTTGGCAAAGCCGCGATACCAAAAGATCGGTCAGAAACGGAGAACAGTTCGCCTCAGAGGTTGATCGTACTTCCTTTCGCCATGGATATCACTAAATTTTATCCGAGTCCAGATTGAGCTACAATTGATAGGACACGGCAAGAAAGACCACAGGAGTCAGTATTTCAAATTTCAAGTCAATCCGAGTTCGCATGCTCAAGCTATGATTGGTTCAACTTGGAGGGAACATGCTGGTTTCGAACCCATCATGATGGGTGTCTTCGAACCCATCATCATGCACCACTTGAAACCATCACCTTCGAACCGAAGGACATCGAACCCATCGGTTTCGAAACCATCAAAACGCCTCACCTTCGACTCCATTACCTTCGACTCTATCGTGTTCGAATCCATGTGCCTCGTATCCATGGAGGGGTTGCAGAGCTCATGTGCATCCAAGGAACACAAGTTCGAACCCATCACAGGAACCATGCTTCGAACCCATCACAGAGGCCTTCTTCGAACCCATCTGCGATACCATCTTCGAACCCATCCTGTGTAACTTCGTTCGAACCACTGGGTCAACCAACCACGATGACGTGTCTTCCATCGGTTCGAATGCGCCGAGATACATGGAGTCGAAGCGATCAACACGGCGTGAAGTCCGGATCGATTCGAAGTTTGCGCTCCACGTCACCACGAAGCCGCGTGCCATGATGGATTCGAAACCATCGTTTCGAGTACATGGGTTCGAACCGGACAGCTATGCCAAAAACCCAATTTCGAATCCATCATATCTCCTAACCTGCTGATCCAAATGCCATGAAATTTTCCCTGAAGCTTGTGTACATGTTGAAGAATGTCCACGCCAAATTTCACCTCGATTGGATGAATTCTTGATCGGTTCGAATGGAGTTCGAACCGATGCCAAAGTGGGCCCAAACTTCCTGAGACCGTGCGTGTGGGCCCCCTCACGCGCCAGACTTGGTCTCCCGAGTTTTCAGCGAGATACCAGCAGCCTACGCCTATAAATAGAGCCCCAGGGCCAACAGAAAAGGGATCTTCTGACTCTGAAGCGCCCAGACTCTGCCGGATCAAGATCTCCATCATTTAATATCATAAACCTGCTGTTAAATTTGAATTCCTTGCTGTAATTCATTGTTGATTACTGTAACAACTTGTAACCGTTGAAAGAAAAGCAATAAAACATCAAAACACTTCACAGTGGACGTAGGCAACACGCCGAACCACTATAAATCGATTGTCTACGCATTTTCCTTACTGTTGATTGGAGTTTTTGTTAGATAATATCTGTTTTGAACTTGCATTCTTGACTATTATCTCTCCAACGACTCCCGAAGAGCGTTGTGCCCAATTTTGACACAAACAATACAGGTCTCATGATTACGATCCCGATCGAAGAGACGTGGCAGTAATTGTATAAAAAGTCTATAGCCGGAGAGCCGAGGCCGGAGAATATAAAAATCCTTGGCCGGAGAGCCGAGGCTGTAGAATATAAAAAGTCCTTGGCCGGAGAGACGAGGCCGAAAAATAAAAGTCCTTGGCCGGAGAGCCGAGGCCGGAGAATGTAAAAACCCTTGGCTGGAGAGTCGAGGTCAATAGGATAATGCGACCCGGCGAGGTCTATGGGTTTGAAGTTAACTCGGAGAGGTCATGGATTCAGATTTCAGCTTGGGATAAATGTGCCCGGTGAGGTCCTGGATTTGGCAAAGGGCCCAGTGCGGTCCAGAATTTGAATAAGAACCTAGAAGGGACTTCGAATTGGACATCCACTTAGAGCAATCGAGGACTTGGCTATGACTATGGCACTTGGATAGGATGGCTTGGCAATGAATGGAATATGGATTTTGGATATCGGATTCGGAGCTATTCAAAACACGTCTTCTTACCACAACGCATATTTTGGAGGGCAAATGTTTTCCCGACTCTTGGTCAAGGCCGGAATATCAACAAATTGGCTAGAAAGGATGGATATCAAGGTTGGACATTGATTGGAAATTATACTGAAATCAATATTGTCAAAATTTGACCGAGCTCCAACCAAAACGGAATCGATCAAGAATGATGAATAGGGCTAGGAAAGACTAAGTTTCGAATTTCAAGTCAGTCGGAGTTCATATGCTCAAGATATGATCGATGCAAACCAAGGAAATACACTCACACACATCCATCTGTTCGTATCCATCGAAAATAGTCCTTCGTAACCATCAGCCAGCACGCTCACTTCCTATCGATCAGCGGCAAGTGGGTCTACTTGGTATCCATCCAAAAACAGGCCTCCTTCATATCCATTGAACGTGTTGCTCCATATCCATCGAGGACCGACCTAGTTCGTATCGATCACAGGTAAGGTAAGTCCATACCCATCCACACTGTAGACCTCATTCATATCCATCAAGTTCATCGTTGTTCGAATCGATAGCATCCATGAGCCTTCGTATCTGTCATAGTCCTTGTTCGTATCCATCAGAACCCCTCAAACGAAGTCACTTCGTATTGATTGTATCTACAATGATCAATACGAAGTACACCATCAATTATCGATACGAATAGGGGCTGAAATGGATGGATGCAAATGGAGTAGTACAGATGGATACGAATGAAATTTACAAGGATGAAGGCTCAATCAACGTGGAAAAAAATGTGGATCCACCCCAGTTTATCGCTCCACATCAACAAGTAAGCACATGCCTTTGATCGACACGAAGGAGATGGAGGCGAAGGTATCGATATGAACTCGTACCCATGTTGGAGAGCCCAACTCGTATCGATCATATCTCACAATCCACAATTCCAAATGCTACCAAATTTTATAGGAGCTTGCATACAACCTAAAGAATGTTTGTGATCGATCTCGGCTCAATTGGGCAAGATTTGGATCGATACGAATCTCGTTCGTATCGATCACGGATCGAGTCGAATCACCTGGGATCGATCTGTGGGCCCACCCACATGCCAGAAGAGGTCTCTCGAGATTTAAGCAAGATATTTGCAGCCTACGCCTATAAATAGCATCCCAACGCCTATAGAAAAGGGACTTTTGGCTCTTAGATGTCGAGACTCTGCCAGGATCATCACTATATTTCAATTGTACTATTGTAATAAGTCGTAACTCATTGTAACCTGTGAGTGACAATTAATAAAATAGCAGCTCTTCCAAGTGGACGTAGGCTGGAGATAGCCGAACCACTATAAACCATGTGTCTTTATAGTATTCCTTTTAATTTTTTGAGCGTTCTTCATATTGATATTCTCTACACATTTACTATCTATGATTTATAACTGTAAACAGGTGCTTTCTTCGGCAATTGGGTGTTTGTGACCAATTTTGGCGCAAACAATCATTATAACAATACTTGTATTAGATAAGAATATTATTAATACTAAACGAAGGTGATAATTACATGATTAATCTGAATATTATCAAGAAATATACGAATATCTTTCATTAATATACGACTCCCAAAAGATGGATCCCATCGAGCATCACGTGGTAGGTTCCTATAGTAAAACTTAGTAGAAGGATGAAAACATGGAATGTGCTCAAAAATCCATGTCTCCAATAAACATAGATGACTACAATCTGCTTAACACCCGAACGACTAGCAAAACCAAGCCGTTTGTACAAAAACGCAAGTGCCGTTGTACCCCATGAATAAGTACTAACTTCATTAAATCTTTCAATATGTCCAATAGACGCATATGCACATGTTACTTGCTTTAATCGACAAAAAACATATTAACATGCAAGAACAAAAAGTAAGCATAGGCAGCACGTCTAATCGCTCTTATGGTCCATTCATCACTAACATCTTTGAATCTTTCATACAACATAGACAAACTCAGTTTGTACCGTACTTTCTCATTCATTTCCATCCTAGCTTCTTCTTTACTAATACCTAGATATTTGAAAACAACCCTGATTTCTTGTTCCATATCGTATGTAAGATTTCATATAAGCTTGCCTTCTACTAGGATATGTAACAATAAAGTTACATCATCTAGCATGATGGTTATCTCACCAAACGACATATGAACAGTATGGATCTCAGGATACCAATGTTCTATAGAAGAAGACATAAGATATTTGTTCACATTCCTATAACAAGTGTGAGCAATAAGGAAAAGTCCGGAGGATTTGATTATATTTATAAAAACAGTGGCATTTTATGGAGTTTTTCGATCAACAACCTTATGTGCATGGTTAATAGTTGTAAGAGGTGCCCATTCCTAATAATATAAACATATTTTACTTTATTATTCTATAAAATAAATTTAAAATTTGCCAAGTAGTTAAGTTTATTTTACCTCATCCTTCCATACAATCCACGTAACGTGAGTTTCGAAGTCTATGATCACATCATTATACTTTGGACCTCATATTCTATCGCTTCTTCTTTTTCTTCATCTTCTTCTTCCTCCTCTCTTACTGCATCATCTTCACGTTCCTTCTCATCGGTCTTTATTTCTTCATTATCTTCCTTATCACCGAAATCACCACCAACCTCACCATCACCCTCACCATCATCGTCGCCCTCACAATGACTACTACCATTGTCGTCACCCTCACCACGACTACTACCATCACCGTTACCTTCACCAACAAATTCTGGAGTCTCTTCTTTATTTCGTTCTTTTTTGACAATTCCTTCATTGTATTCCTTTTTCTTTGCTAATCTTTCTTCTTCCCTCCTATGTCATTCTGAAGATGTCATTCATGTCCTAGTAAGCTATGTACATTGATCGATGTAGAATTATTTGTTTATAATAGTTGAAATGTACAATATGTTAGTAATGCATATTACATGTTATGGTCACTAAACCTTGAATATGCGTATCATTACTGTCATTTTTTAGTGCTGTAATTGTACCATGCAATTGATCTGCATGGTCTTCCAATACAACCAGAGGCACTCTACGTGGTTGTACAATGTACCATAGAGTATATCTACGTGGTAAAACTGTAAATCACGCAGTAGATCTATGTGATTTGTTGTTTTACCACACAGATCTACTACGTGGTACAATTATAGCACCAAAAAAATAAGACAGCAAACCAAAAAAAATAAATGCACCACCGCTGCCCATCTTCTAATCATGAGCTACTCATGATATCGCTGCCGCTACTAGAGTGATTGAAATAGGATGAGCACGATTGAATCCAAACTAGGGTTTGATTTTTTTTATGCATGCATGTGTTTTTACTGCGTGAAGTTGTAATGAAGCAACGTAAATCTGAGTAGGTAAAAACAGGCAGTTGCTAAATTGGAAAGAATTGGGGAACTCGGTAAAACATGGGGTATGTTTTATTATAATTAGGGGAAACTCGACGTTTTTATGATTTTAAATAGAATTTGCTAATTTTTATTTATCTGTATTACTGTAGACAAACAGTGGTTTTATTTCCCTAATTTATTGGTTGCTCACCATCTCATAGTACATTCTGATTTTCTAATGGCAATGGTTTGATATAGCTATATTCTAATGGTCTATTATTTCTTGTAAATATTTTGTTAACAATTGACATACAGTAGAAAACATACTCTTTTGTAATCTTCATGCTAGGAATATATTAAATCATGAATTTTAGTTCTATTTATTATGTGGTCTATGTTATTACTGTGCACCAATTTCATTTAAAGAATTAATGAAAAGACATCCAAATTTTGATGAAAAATTTCAGATTGCTATTTATAATTATACTAGTCTTAAAGGTTACACACACACACACACACACACCTTCTTTATTTGGACCAATAAGATTCCAAAATTAAAATGTTCTTCTATCCATTTTGTATTTAAAAGATATTTCTGAAACTTTTTAAGTCCAATAATTTTTCAAAAGGAGAGAGGAAAAGAAAATGCAAAAGGGTCTCTATTATCAGATTTGAGAAAAACTATTGAAGATCGGTATTAAATCTTTCGCCTAAAGATGTCTTCACTTCAAGATTATAAGATTTATATTCCTTTACTATTTTATTTTGGATTTACGAATTTTATGTTGATTATTTTCTACCTGCAGTACATATCACGATTTTGTTAATCTCTTTCATATGGTTTAAGAGCAATCGTAAATTTATATAAGATGCAATTTTTTTACAAATTGATTTTTAGTGTTCGTATAATAGCTATTAAGATTAAACTAATTTATGTGTGAAAATTTTCTTATAATTTTTGATGAAAGATTTAAAAGAAGACTTTTTTCCTCCATTATACATGCGCATAGACGTTAATCAATATATTTTCCATGGAGATGCAGTGAATATCAAAGACCTTTAACCAAGGGCATCATGTCATGAATTGCATTGGGCACTCTCCTTTAATGTGTTGGATTTAAACAACTAAGTTTGTGTGAAATTTTGGTCCGAACTAGATCATGGACAAGAGTTTTGATATGTCTATATATGTTGCATTTTGAATATGTTATTATTCTTTATGGTTTACTGTATATTTTTTTATAAATAATTTAAATATATAGCATTAATTTTACTAATTGGTTGTTGTTAATTTCAATCAAGTTTGAATTGTAACTGCCACTTTATTAAAATGAATTTTGTGATTCAAAGTCACAATTATGTTTTACATTTGATAAATTATGAACAGTAATTCTACTAACTTTAATTTATATTATGATTTAATGGGTGAATTTTTTTAATGGTTCAATTTGTTTATGTCCAACAGCGATCCAAATTAATTTTCATGAAATTACATTTAGTAAATTATGAATGGTAATTTTACCAACTTTAATTGTCATTATGATTTATTAAATGAATTTATTTGTCTTAATGATTCGGTTTGTTTTTGCCTAACGGTGATACAACTTAATTTCCATGAAATTACATTTTACATTTAATAGATTATGAATGGTAATTTTACCAACTTTAATTATCATTATGATTTATTAAGTGAATTTATTTATTTTAACAATTTAATTTATTTATGTCCAATGGTAATATGAATTGAATTTATGCAAACAAGTGTTATGATAGGACTGAAATATAACTTGGTGTTTTATTATTTATTTCAGTATAATTAATGTTAGTCCCTCTATATACAGAGTATTTAATATTGTTATGCTATTTATGGATTTATAGTTGATAATAGTAAGTTCCTGAATCTAATGCAGTGTTGGATAATATTCATGCTCAAATATCTGGAATAGTAACATTGAATGAAACAAAAATATTTCACTTTGAAGAGTAAACTGAGATTTGTCTTGGTGTTTTGGATATTTACCAGGCATTAGGAATAGACAAACCTACTAGTATAGCGACAAGTACTGATGATGAAAAATCTAATTTTTCATAATAAGAGTGGTCAAATCTCGTGTCTCTAATAATTATAAAAAGTACTATTGCAATTGCTATAAGAGGAGGTATTCCTGAGAAAGCTCGTGGAAATAATATTTTCACTGCAAAACAGTATTTGGCTTCTATTAAGGAGCAGTCTAAAAGTATTTCTAAGGCTAATGCAAGTACTCTCATAATGAAAGTACTCTCTACCAAGTATAACGGAACAAGCGGTGTACGTGAACATATCATGATGTTGAATGATATGGCTGCAAAAATAAATGGTATGGATATGGCTATTTCTAAAGGTTTTTTTAGTTAATTTCATTATCACTTGCCTCTTCATGCACAATTTAGTTCTTTCAAGATCAATTATGATACACAGAAAGAAAAGTGGAAAAAGGGATGAATTAATTGCTATGTGTGTTAAAGAAGAAGAAGAAAGGATTAAGGGTGAAAAATCTGACTATGCACGCATTGCTATTCAAAGTCCTAGACGGAAATGGTAAGAGCAAAAATAAAGTGAATATTTCTACTGGTATTAACAAGACTAGTATATCTGGTACAAAACCCGTGCATGCTTCTAAGTGTCATCAATGTAAGAAGCATGGACACATGGGTGATATGCACATAAATGTGCATATATTTGCATCCATATTTTATCTCTTTTTATTTAAATAAACATCATATTTGAAAATTTTAACATGTTTAAAACCAAAATTCAATTATTTTCAGACCATCATATTTTCATCTTCATTCAGGAGCAAAATGGACATTTTTGCGCATGTGTCAATTTAAGAATTTTTACTTGGACATTTTTTGATAATTTTTATAGGAATTTGGATGCATATGGAAGAGGCTTATATGAAGATACATAGATGCACAAGTGAATACAATGGAAAGAAGAGGGAAATAATTCAAGACCATGAAGATGGAGGACCCCATCCACTTTTCTATATGTACAATTAGGAGCTAATGGAAAACTAAGTGGAGGTCAAAGCTTCATGCACAACAAATGATGGATTAATTAGTGTCTAATAGTTACTTGGTGGCCACACTTCCTAAAGGACATTTAAGGAAGCTCCCTAAAAATAGAATTAGGGTTTTATGCATATATAAATAGCCCCCTTATGTACATGAAACCATCTTCTATTCTTTCATATTTGTTAGGAAATTAAGAAAGTAAGTTGTAAGCTCTATGTTGAATGAAATAAAAATGGCTTCCAAGCCACTTTCTCCTCTCGATTCTACATGTTTTTCTTTGCTTTTATGTTAATGCTTACTTCTATGCTCTCTTTCTTTTAATGTCCATAGCTTAGATTTACATTTATGCAAGTAGTCTAGCTTTAATTTTTATGCAAATAGTTAGTAGTTAATCTCTCTTTCTTCCTTTTCTTCGTTTTAATTTCTTTGCTTTTTAATATTGAAACTTACATGTGTTGATTTGATAACACAAATGAGTAGCTAAACCCCTTCAATTTAGGGGTAATTAAGCTCTCAAATATTATGTAATTTCAACATTTCTTTGATTTATGATCTCATTTTGTTTATGCTTCATGATAGTGAATGTTGACGCAAGTTTATACAAGTGGGTTTTATAGATAATATTTCTCTTGTAAATGAGCTATTTTTATTCAACATAAATACAATTTGCATCATCGTTTGCTAATCCATTTTTGATTTTGAAATGAAATTTGATGATCTATATTACTAGTTACAATAGTAAATAGATCATTCTTAAAATAGCTTTTGCTTTGGCTTCACTTTCATGAGAATTAGAAGTGGTTTAATTAATGCATTATAGTTTGATGGTTTGAGTTATGTTAATTAATAACATGAACAAACGATATTTATGATAAATGTAATGATTATTTCACTTAATATCAAATTTAGAGATCATAAATTATTTGTTTGTTGATTTACAAAAATATGAGATGGATTTGCCTCTAAATTGTTTTCTAATCTCATAGTTTTAATCTCATTTTAATTCTAGCTTAGTTTCATTTTGTTTCTAGTTAACAATTTCTCCTCCATTTGGTCTAATTTGATTGAATAGATTTTTAAACTCTAACAATTCACTGTGGATCGACCCGTACACGCATACGTGCTACAAGTGTACGCCGTGCGCTTGCGGTTAAATTTAGTTCAAATTTTTTTGACTATTTTCTAAGCCGATAGAAAATTAGTTGATTAACAATGGGGAGGAACTGTATGAAGTTTAAAGATTGACTAAAAATGGCAATGGTTTAAATTTCATGATTTATGAAACCTTTTAGTTAGTGTTCTCTTAAATACATGGTGGGTTGAAGCTGGTGCCTTTTTGCACCTTACAAACTCATTATAAGGATTTCCATTCCTTGAGGATGCTCCAAAGAAGAGAAAGGAAATTTAAAGTGCTAATGGATTAGAGGATGAAGTCGAGGTTATTGGAACTCTTCGTTTGGTTTTGAAGAGTGGTTTTATTCTTGATTTACATGATGTAGTTTATATTTCTAGTAGGATTAGGAATTTAATTTCTGTTTCTAGATTTGATGCACGTGGCTTTATGTTTCTATTTGGAAATAATGAATTGAAACTATATCAAAACTCTAAGTTTGTTGGTTCTGGATTATTATGTGACAATCTATATAAATTATGTTTGAATTCTTCCTTTTGTGAATCTTTATTATCTATGAATATTAATAGTGTTAATCATAAACGTGAGTCAAGAGACATCATGATGTTGAGAATTCGTCTAAATTATGGCATTACATGTTGGTCATATTTCAATAGATGGACTGCCACATCTCATTAGAAATGAAATTGTCCCAGCACTAGATTTTTCTAATTTTGAAATCTACGTAGAATATGTTAAAGGAAAATTTGTTAAGAGAAATAATAAAGGAGCCACTCGATGTAGGGGCTGTTAGCAATTATTCATACTAATATATGTGGTCCTTTTCCTACTCTAGGTATTATTGAGCATAAATCATTTATTACATTCATTGACGATTATGCTTGTTATTGTTATATGTATCTAATTAACAAAAAATCTGAAGCGCTAGATAAATTAAAAATCTTTAAGGTTGAAGTTGAGAATCAACATAACCTTAAAATTAAAAAAATGCGATCAGATAGAGGTTGTGAATATTATGGTAGGTATTGTTCATCGGTAATTTATCCCGGAAGAGCCTTGATAGAGTGGAGTTGATAAATGACACAATCATGCACTAATGAATATAGTATGAAGTATGATATGCAATACCACATTACTGGATTTTTTATGGACATAAGCATTAAAAAAGCCACACGTATTCCAAATCAAGTTCCTAGAAAATCTGTTCCAACAACATCGTATGAATTGTGGACTGGCAAAAAACCAAAATTAGGGTACTTGCGGGGGGCTGTCTTGCTGAAGCAAAAGTCTATAATCCGTAGCTAAAGAAACTTGATTCCAGAACCATTGGTTATAAATTTATTGACTATTCCAAGAGATACAAAGGTTTTACATTTTATTGCCCATCACATACCACTAGAGTAATAGAGACTAAACATGCTATATTTTTTGAAGATGACAACATAAGTGGGAGTAATGTAAATCGAACTGTAAACCTCAAAGAAAATCAGACTCATGTTTCAATTTCGATAATTCGTGAGTTTAAAAATTCTACACCTTCTTTTCAAGAGGCTAATGAAGAAACTCATGTTCATAATGTTGATGAAGCTCCTATGCTGCCACAAAATCCTTTACGATGATCACAAAGAGAGAGAAGTGTTGAATCATATGTTTTGATTCATGACAAAGCAGCGAATTAGACTATATGGATAAGCGACAAAAAGAACAAGAATTATCATGTTCAAACTACAAAGGAGACAAGGCTATAAAACCGCGTATAGTATGTTAATTTATTGAAGCTTTTAGTCTTAGAAATGTTAAAATCTATCATCAAGTAGTTGAGTTTTTTTAAGCTTTAACGTTTTTTAAATATATAAGAAACTGTATTTTGACTGTCAGGTCAGCCGACTAACCATATATGGCCAGTCAACTGAATCTGCACAGGTGCACAGAAACTCTCTGTTTTATACAACTTTGAACATTCAGTTGACTGATCGTTTTGGGTCAGTCGACTGAATTCTTTCAACGGCTATTTTTTCTTAATGGACACTTCCATTTGCCAAGAATTACATTCTAAAATGAAGAGGTATGGATGCTTCCTTTGATCAGAACTCTTCGTGAATGGTTGCATTTCTTTATCTACTATATAAACACACAAAATTCACTTCACAAATCACCGATTTTCTGATTATTTTCTAATCATACTCTCTACTATCTCTGCATTCTGAAAAGCAATCACAATTTACATATATTGCTTGAATCTCTGAATCAATTATCTTATTCTTTGATTCAAAGCAATATTTTCCTTTCTAAATCTTTACACGCATATATATATACTTGGGGAAAAGATTATAGGAAGGTTGTACTATAAAAGACAAATCAGTGTTATCAAGAACACAAAGTGTCAAAGCAATTTTTAGTGAAACTGTTGAAATCCTATTCGGTTGTTCAGGCGGGTAAAGTCCTCTTTCGACTGTTAGAGGTGGAAAAATCCTGATCAGTTGCTCAGGTGTTGTATACCTATTCCTCCGGGTTAAGTGAGGGGTTATTGTGAGAAATTCCAGAGGGAAGTCTGGGACTGGACGTAGAACGGGAAGTTCGAACCATTATAAAAATTCCTGTGTGCTCATTTTTATTTACTTTGCTATTATCATCTGTTTCCACTTTTAGTTTTAAATATATTTCATATTACACGATCCTAAGTGATAGCTAGCCATTCTGTAGTCTCTTATAGTTGGTATCAGGGGACGTCATCCGATAACTGTAACACGGTTATTTGATAATTTTATTTGTTGATATGGAAAATAACAACATCACAAGCATTGTCACTAACACCAGTTTTATTGACGGTCAATCGACCACACGACCTCCACAATTCAATGGCATGAATTATAATTACTGGTCAACTAGAATGAGAATATATATGCCATCTAATGGTTTTGAAACTTGGAACATTACTCAAAACGAATATACTACTCCAACAGAAGATTTTTCAACTTGGACTGCCGCATAGAAAACTGATGCTACTACAAATGCAAAAGCAATGAATATGTTATTTTGTGCATTAGATAGAAATGAGTTTAATAGAGTCGGTATGTGTATAAATGCTTACGAGATATGGAGAAATCTAAAAGTAACTCATGAAGGAACTAACAAAGTTAAACAAAGCAAAATTTCTATGTTGAAAAATCAGTTTCAAAATTTCAAAATGAAATCAAATGAAAATATAAATGACATGTACTCTAGACTTCAAGATATATATCATTCACTATTGGCACTAGGAGAAATTTTTTCTGATTTTGATATAGTATCAAAAATCCTAAACTCTTTAACGGATGAATGGAAAAGAAAGGTTCTAGCTATTGAAGAAGCAAACGATCTTTCTACTATGAAACCAGAAGAGTTAATAGGAAATCTAATGTCATATGAAGTAAATTTGCAGGCAAAGAAATTCCAAGCACAGGATAAGAAGAATCTAGCATTTCAAGCAGTACAAGATAACTCTGACTCGGATGAAGAAGATATGGAATTTATTGCTAAAAGTTTCAAAAAGTTTTTGAAATTCAAAAAGAATAACAAGATCAAGAGTTACAAAAATAAATCTAGTAACAATAATAGCAATAAACCATCATCTTCTGTCATGGAATGTTATGAATGTCATAAAAAGGGTCATATGAAGAAAGATTGTCCAGAAAAACAGAAAAATAAATTCAAGAAGAACAAATTCAAGAAGAAAGCTTTTTTTGTAACATGGGATGATTCAGATTCTTTATCATCAGAAAGCGACAGTAACAGTGACATAGAGCAAGCAAACATATGCTTCATGGCTACAAATGATGATGTAAGTGAATTAAGATTTGAAGATTTAGTTGAACTTAATTCAGAACTAGTAGATTTTATAAAACAAACTAAAAAGCATAATAAGGAGTTACAAGGAAAACTGAATAGATCTGAATTAGAAATAGTATGCTTAGAGATGAAAAGAAAATTCTCGAAGAAGAACTTGAAAAATCTCAAGAATCTAATTCTAATTTAGCTTCTCAACTTTCTATGATAACTTAGGAATTAGAAATTCGAAAGAATAAAAATGATGTTTTATCAGTTGAAATTAATGATTTAAAATCTAACACTAAAATATTAGAGTTAGAAAAATCTAGTCTTAAAACTAAGTTAGAAGATATTAATAAAGGAAGAGAAAATCTTTCTAAAATAATAGAAAATTCTTAGTCTACTTCAAATAAAATGGGATTAGGATTTAAGAAAATTGAAAATCCTAAAAAATCTGGAAAGCTTAAGAATATGTTTAAAAACAAAATTAGTAAAGATTTAAAGAAAACAGATTCTAAAGATTTTAAAACTATTAAAATATGGATTCATAAAACAAATAATAACTTGATTAGGAATAAACATATCACAACATTTATAGAAACTGTTCATAAAAATAAGAATTATATTTATAAAGGGAATTCTGAACCTTCTTGGGTTTGGTTTCCTAAGATCTAACTCTTAGGACCCTAAAAAGAAAGAGTGGGTACCATCTTAATCTTTATTTTTTGCAGGTACCACTTAAAAAGAGAGGAAAAGGGATTCTGGACAGTGGTTGCTCAAAACACATGACTGGTGATAAAGACATGTTAACAAACATAGTCTACTCAAATGGAGGATCGGTCACTTTTGGAGATAATTCAAAAGGTTATGTCATCGGCAAAGGCGATGTGAGCAATAACGGTATCTCTAACTCACCACTCATTACTGATGTTTTATTAGTTAAAAACTTAAAACATAACTTATTAAGTATAAGCCAATTATGTGATAAAGGTTTTAATATATCTTTTTCAGAAAATAAATGTAATATCTCTGATAAAAATCAACAATTAATTTTTGAAGGTATAAGAAATAAAAATATTTATATTTTAAATATGAATATAAATCATAACACAAATATGTGTTTAGTAGCTATAGAAAATGATTCTTGGCTATGGTACAAAAAGATTTTGTCATATGAATATTAATACTATTAATAAATTAGCTAAAAATAAACTTGTAAAAGTACTACCTGATGTGAATTTCAAAATTGATAATATCTGTGATGCATGTCAGTTAGGAAAATTAACAAAATCTTCTTTTAAATCTAAGAAAATCATATCTACGACACAACCACTAGAACTATTACATATGGACCTTTTCGGACCTACTCAAGTTCAATCTATTAATCACAATAGATATGTGTTTGTTATTGTAGATGATTTTTCATGTGAGGACCCGCAAATCCGCACTCCTTGAATATACACTAATCTCCATAGATTAACTCAAGATGAACAGAAATACGAATTCTCAATGTTTAAGAAAAAGAAAAGGGTAGAAGAAGATAGAAAAAGATAGAAGATAGAACGGAAAGAAAAGAAAAAAACAGAACAACATCAGAATCTCACAATCGCAGCGGAACAACATATAATAGATAAATGAATAATCTTTAAACAAAGAACTATATCAGTTATTACATTACATCACATTTCATTACTTCATATCATCAGAGTGTACAACAACAAACAACAACAAACAGCGGAAAAGAAATACTATATACTAGTAATACACCATGCCATCCATCTTGCCTCCAGCAACTCCTGAATTCCAGAATATCCTGATAAACCTAACTCTTGACTGCCCGTGTGGAAATTGGTGGGCACCCAGAGTTTAGGAAGGAAAACAGTAAACTCCGAGTCAGTCATGTGACTGGTGTGAGAACTCAAAACAGCTTATTTATCTTTAAAATCAAAATAGAAGAATATTTTTAAAGTCAATTCGCAATGCTTTTAAAAATGAGACTACCATAAGGCCTCCCGCACACACACACATGCAAACGCAGAATCGGAGGAGATTTCTCCTTATGATAGTCAAAGATGCTTGATACGCATTAAAAAGAACATTTGATATTATTACTAGTGCATAGTGTAGGAAAAATTCATTTCGAAAATAAAGATATAAATCTTAGCCAGCATAGACATTTCGCACTTATGCCTACTATAGCTACCATGTTCAATAGCAGGTTACCGCCACATTCCATGGCAGGTTATACAACTAAAACCGTACAAGATCGTATTGTTTCTTTGGATTTCCAACGAATGGTCAGGCCAAGGAACTTCCCATTGCCACATGAGAACGCCTCTGGAAGGACGTCCCCGAGAACCAAACTGGATCTCTGCCAACACAAGGCCGGGTTACCCCTAACTGGGTAACTACTGACACGAGTATGCCATCCCCCGGTCCTTTGGGACCTTTAACCGAGCGCTCGTAATCAACATCACACCATAAATAAAGTGTTTCAACATGAGTAAGTATCTGGGCTCCATACCATGATACCACCCTTTTCCAGAAGGAAATGCACATACCCTAAAGGGAGCTACCCCTCATAACCTTGCCGCATCTTTCCTGTTTTGACAATTCCGGGGTGTGACGCTCGACGAAGTCTCGTCCACAAAGCCACGCTTTATACAAAAGTCGTGCTTTGGGTCAACAAATGATCATAGAAATGATCACAAAGATAAACGATCAAACAAATGATCATATCACAAATGATCAACACAATGATCATTTCACAGCAACACTCAGCATGTCACATTACCAAATTGGGAATATATCACTGATAACCATCAACTACATAACCTCTGAGCTCGTACGTCTCAGAGAAGGGTGTTAAGCTAAGAGAATAAATTCTCTGCCACCAACAGAAATATATTTGAAAGAAATCAGCTTTATATCTCAATTTTGTAATGTCAGACACACAATCCATACAAGTCTGTTCCGGGCTTGAACAGAACCGAAGGCACTTACAAAGAAGTCCTTACAATCCGGATATCCACAATCCTGACCGGATTCCCCATCACATATGGAGAACTCTATACCGGAGCAACTCGGTGCAGAGTCAATCGACAGGTCATCCTATCGCTCTCGCAAATACCCGGTCTTCAACACCGGTCATCAAATGCAATCCATAACGACGTATCACATACTCGGAATGGGTTATACGACCCTATGGTCCTTTCCCGGCTAACCCGAATAGTGAGCGCTTATTTAAAAATAAGTGTGACATTCAAATTCAAACAAATCACAACAAATACCCATTCAAAGGTAAATATTGATAGTCGGTTATTGAACTATCAATGGATATGCACAACATCACCAGATTCCAAATAATTTTCCAAATTATTTATTTCCCAGAGATATCTTTACAAGATATATAATTTTCACACTTCAACCATTTGAAAACAATTTTCAAATCACTTTTCACCTTTGCCACTTTTGAAAACAAATTTCAATCATTTTCCCTACGCGGAAATATTTTCATTTCAAACATGGTTCATTTAAACTAATTAAATAAATCCTTAACGATTTACTTTATATTTACGTTCAAAATCCGTAAATTAATTCCCACACTTCAAAAATAAATCAACGTTTATTTTTAAACAAATTCCCTTTTTTTATTATAAATTCCATAGTGAATTTACATTCCAAAATATCTACGAATATACGATTTCAATTATTCATTTTCAATTTATCTTCAAAAAGATAAATCCTCAAAATATTCACTTTATATTGGAAAACATTTCCATACTTACTTATTAAGTAATTCTCAAATCCATTTATTTTCAACACTTGGAAAATATTCAATATACTTAAATCGAGATTAAGTATATATTTCACTCTTTAAGGAAATCATTCTCTTAAGCATATTTATTTGGGCCAAAACGAATGTTGCGTAAAACATCGTTAGATCATTTTAATTCAGTTTAAAATATCACATCCAAAACATTTTCTTTAACATATTATTCACTATTCAAAAACGTGAATATACCTTGTTAACCAATTTCATCCTTTCTATTCATTTTATTTTAAAGGATTATTCACTGTATAAAACGTGAATATAACTCCATTAATAACTTACAACAATTTACTTATCAAAATAAGTCGTTGCGAATTTATAAAACAATGTTTATAAATTCCATTTCTATTTGTTTTATAACAACTTCCTTTATAAGTCTCCTTTATTAACCTATTCAATTCATAAATCAATTTATAAACCAAAAGTCTATAATTTAAGTTAAACACTTATAACTTATAAAATTCCCAAATTTATAAATATCAATTTATAAACCAAAAGTCTTATTTAAAAATCGTTCTTTGAAACTTCCCAAATTATAAATCTTATAACTTATAAGATTCATTTATTTACCCAAATCTATCTTTTAATAACTTTATAAATTTTATAAACCTACTGCTTATAAAATTCCATTTATAACTTCACCGTTTATAATTCTATAAATCTCATTCATTTATGAAATTCATTCACAATTCATTCTAACACTTATAAAAACTCGTTTTATAATTCCAAATATTTTTAATTTATAAATATCAATTTATAAATCTTTTATATAAATCAATTTATACTATTATTTTTAAAACATCTTTAATCTCCTTTATAATTTCACCATTTTCTTTGATTTATAAAATAATCAAATTTCATAAATTCTATTTTTAAACTTTTTATAATAAGTTCAAAAATCCCAATTTAAACTATTTTATAAAACCATTAACCCCATATTTTCAAAACTCAACTTTTAACAACATTTCTCAAAAAATCATAATTTTATAACATTAAAATTATAACGTTTATTTATCTATAATGGATCAATTCCAAAAATATTTTATAAACGTATACTCTTCAAAAATCACTTTATAAACCCTTTTAAAATTCCAAAATTGGCCCAATGATGCTACACACCAAATAGTCAATCACGACAACAACGACATCATATATCGATATGATAATCAACGAATATCAAAATATCCATAATCAAATAAATACCGTTGAGGAATCCAGTTGGATCCCTCCAACCTGTTTTCCTGCATCCAAAGATGTTAGCACAATACAAATTCCGTTCCAGTACGAAATTATCGTGGTATATGGGATTTAAAATATTATCCGCTTAATAGACGGCGCAATAGGGTCTCATCCGCTATATACTGCGGGAAATCAAATCCAAGTACATAAATAATACCAATTTCACTGTTTATGAAATATTCGCGGTATATGTTTTTAATAAATAACATCCGCTTACTAACGGCGCATAATGTCTATTTTAACAATCAATAGATAACAATCATCATTCAAACATACATTCAAGAATTTTAAATCTAACTATTTAAAATTAAAATCGAAACCGATTCGATTGAGTGAGAAGTTCTCACCTTGATTTCAATTTCGTTTTAGCGATTTATTTCGAATAAAATTAAACGGACGTTTAATTTTACCCGAAATTCTCACTAACTCCAAACGACTCTAATCCGATTCCATAGCGTAGTGCTCGTCCATACGATTCCAACGCAACTGGTTTCGCGCGTTTTCGACCTCGTATGAAAAAGATACGAATTTTTAAAGTTTCACGAATTTATATACATAAATTTACACAATTTCTTTTAAATTTTCAACCTAATGAAATCATAGCCGTCCAATTTCCTGTAGGCAAATCACGGCCGACCCTTCCTTTCTTCCCTCCCTCACGTTCAATTTCGTGTGCAGGCTACAAAGGCCGAACCCAACATGCTCCTTCTAGGGTTCGAAACGCACGCTACCACAAACGCTTCCACACCGATCAAGAGCCGCCGTTTGAAGCGCCTTGCTCCCCCTCACCGACGCCCAGTAACCGCATGCCCCTAACGCCACCTTCCTCTCGAAATACGCGCACGAACGGCAGGCCTTTGAGCCACGATTTCGACCACCACACTGCTCCATTCACGATCTTAACCGTTGGATACGTAGAGCTCGAGACGCTCTACAATTTAGTAGTTGGAACATTTTTGTATAGATTGATGGATTAAGAGATAAACGAGGGGGAATATGATTGAGTTTCAGCCATTGATATTATAAGAGGCGGCGGCTGATGGTTTAACCCTAGGGTTTTATCTTATGTTGCAAATGAGAATATTTAGGGGTTATATAGAAAATTTTGCAAACACTATTCATCTCGGAATTTGCGAACTCCAAACGAAGCGTGCCGGTTGGCGTTTCTAAGGTTTACCCCGCGTTCCGAACACAATGGAACGTGTTTCGGGAGCTAATTCGGTCGTCTGTGCGAGTTATGGCAATAAACGTTCGATTTATAATTAAACCGATTAAACGATTTTCTAGGCGTTTTAGCTTGCACCGGACAAACGATAAATCCGATTGACACGAAATTTGAAACCATACAATAATATCACATTATGGATCCGATGAAACTGGTTTCGTCGAAATCCGAGACTTTTTGAAAAATGACTATTTTAACTCGCCAAATTAATATTAAAACAATTTCGATGCGTTTCGAGCTGCCACGATCAAACGATAACTCCAATTGCTACGAAAATTGAAATCCGATAATAACAAACTATTATGGATCCAATGGAACTAGTTTCGTCCAATTCTGAGACTGTTCAAAAATTGGCTATTTTCACTAGTCGATTAAATATTAAAATATTCAATTTTCACAAATAAACTCTTGATTCGATTTTAAAAGTTCTATAACATCATTCTAACTCCAATATGATAAAATAAAATTTTACAAATCATTTTCAATCATATTTAACTCAATTTTCAACTATTTCTGTATTTTCACATATTAAATTATCGATTTAATTATCCAATTAAATCCAATTATTCAAAATAAAATTTATTCGACTTATAAATTTCACTTATTAATATTTAAAATAAATTAAATATTCAAATTTTAATTAATTAAAATTCTGGGTCGTTACATTTCAAGATATACATGGACTATTTTTATGAAACATAAAAGTGATGCTTTTGAAAATTTTATAATTTTTGTAAAGAGAATTCAGAATATAAAGAATTTAAAAGTTAAAAATATTAGAAGTGATCATGGAGGTGAATTTGAAAATGAAGCTTTCGAACATTTTTGTAACAAGAAAGGAATTAATCATAATTTCTTCTTTCCTAGAACACCACAACAAAATGGAGTTGTAGAAAGGAAAAGCAGAACATGACAAGAATGTGCATGAACTCTATCAAATGGAAGCACTTTACTTAAGCATTTCTGGGCAGAAGCTGTTGCAACTGCTTGCTATATTTTGAATCGTGTTTCTATTCGATCATTAACAAAACATACTACATATGAACTTTTAAATGGTAGAAAACCAAATATATCATATTTTAAAGTTTTTGGTTCAAAATGTTTTATACTTAACACTAAAGACCAGCTTGGCAAATTTGATCCAAAATCCGATGAAGGAATTTTCATAGGATATTCGGAAAGAAGCAAAGCATATCGAGTTTTTAATACAAGAACTAATGTTATCGAAGAAACTCTTTATGTTTCATTCGATGAAAATGTCAAAACTTCTTCTAAAAATACAAATTTGGAAAATAATACAAATATAATTCTAACAAATAATTCAAAAGATGATGATATTATTCTTCAAAATAATAATTCTGATGTTACTTTAGAAAATGTAAGTACCATTAATAATGATAATATAACAAGATCTCCTCCAAGAATTCTTAGAGATCACCCTGTTCAAAATATAATTGGAGAAGTAAATTTAAATGTAAGAACAAGACACCAATTAAATCAAACGGGCCATATAGCTTTTCTCTCTAATATAGAATTTAAAAATATTAAGGAAGCCTTAACTGATGACTATTGGATTATAGCAAAAGAAGAGATAAATCAATTTGAAAGAAACGAAGTTTGGGAATTAGTTCCTAGACCATGTGATCAATCTGTCATTGGTACAAAATGGGTTTTCAAAAACAAAGCTGATGATACTAGAAATAAAGCTAGATTAGTAGCACAAGGTTATAATCAAGAAAAGGGAATAGACTATGAAGAAACGTTTGCTCCAGTTGCAAGACTAGAAGCTATACATATTCTACTGGCCTTTGCATGTTTTCATAACTTTAAATTATATCAAATGGATGTAAAAAGTGCTTTTCTAAATGGTTTTATAAAAGAAAATGTTTATGTTGAACAACCTCCACTTTTTACTCATGAAAAATTTCCAGATCATGTTTATAAACTTAAGAAAACTTTATATGGTTTAAAACAAGCACCTCGTGCTTGATATGACCGACTTAAAAGCTATCTACTAGAATCTGGTTTTGAGATTGGGAAAGTTGATCAAACATTATTTATTAAGAAAACTAAACAAGATATTTTAATTATTCAAATATATGTTGATGATATTATTTTTTGTTCAACAAATAAAAATTTATGTCAGGAATTTTCGACTATCATGACAAATGAATTTGAAATGTCACATATGGGAGAACTAACATATTTTCTCGGATTGCAAATCAAACAAATGCAAAATGGCATTTTTCTTAATCAATAAAAGTATTGCAATAATTTAATTAAATGATTCATTATGGAAAACACGTCTGCAAAACCAACTCCTGTGTTACAACTATACATCTTGAAAAAGATAAAAATGGTAAGAGTGTTGACCAAAAACTATATCGTAGTATGATTGGATCACTACTTTACTTAACTGCTAGTCAACCTGACATTATGATGAGTGTTTGTTTATGTGCTCGATTTCAAGAAATTCCTAAAGAATCATGTATGCGAGCAGTTAAACGTATAATTTGTTTCCTAGCAAAACCAAAGATTTAGGATTATTTTATCCAAAAGAATGTCCTTTGAATTAGTATTATATAGTGATGCTGATTTTGGAGGAAGTCGAACAGATAGAAAAAGTACAAGTGAAACTTGTCATTTCATTGGACGATCCTTAGTATCTTGGTTTAGTAAGAAACAAAATTACGTTTCATTATCGACATGTGAAGCAGAGTATATATCTGCAGCTTTAGCATGTTCTCAAATTATCTACATGCAACAAACATTACAAGATTTTGATATAAAATTAAATAAGTCTATAATATATTGTGATAACACTAGTGCAATAAATTTATCTAAAAATCATGTCAATCACTTCGAACTAAACATATTGACATTCGTCATCATTTTCTTCATGATAATATTGAAAAGGATATAATAAATTTAGAATTTGTAAACTCTGAAAATCAATTAGCTGATATTTTCACTAAACCACTCAACGAAAATTGTTTTATATGATTAAGAAGAGAACTAGGTATAATTTCCTTAAAAGAATTATAAAAATTGCCAATTAATTTAATTTTAAAAAAAAATTGGTACTCGAACTCTGCACCTCAGGTTTGATAAGCCTACGTCACTTCCACTTGACCATTCAATGTTTTACATCTACTTCTTATACAATTTACTCCTTATTTTTTTTAATCATTTTTTATGATAAATTCTCAGCCACAAATTCTTATTTAATTCTCATCCTCATTTCTTTCAGTTTGCATGTAGAACCATCATTTTCTAACTGCATTTTTCCTATATATATTTCAGTTTACTACTCTCCTTTCTCCATCAAAAGAAATCTGTGTCTCAAACATATTCTTATCCTCTACATAAAACTTCTAAACCTTCTTTCAAAATCAACATGTCTTCACATGATTCATCAGATGGATCAACTTACTCATCTATCGATTTTTCAACACCATCATCTGCATCGTCAAACCTACCCACACCTACTCCTATTCATGAACCTGCAAGACCGTCAAATTATCACACGGGTTATACACCCGAGAAAAAAAAAGCAAGACGTTTCCTGATCTTTGGTTCTCCTCAAACCAAACAAAAAATTGATGATTTGCATCATTACTAGAGGGAATCGATAGCGCTTTAGCGTGAGATGTACTACGAACAGAAAATGAATTCAAGACGTCTGAGTTTTCTTGAGCAGATTGGATGGAAATTATGCGGTTCATCTTCCTCTGCGGTTCATCAACCTACACCATTGTCATTTCGGAATCCATGGGATAGGTCGCCACAAGCTCTGCCTGTCTCTCCAAACTCATGGAAGCGTGAAAACCGTTGGTCACCACTGCAACCATATGTAGAGAAGACGAAGGATGAACCGACAAATTCCTAGTCTCCATCAACCTCTTTTTCCAAATAATTACGTTTTGTCTATCTTTTAAATTATTTTTATCCTTATTGTATATTCATTGTTTTAATATATAAAATATATATTATTTGTTGTGTACAGAAATGACTGAATATGCTGCAAAGACTTATTCAGTCGACTGAAAATTTTGATCAGTCGACTGAATCTGTATACTGTATGTTTTCAGACACTATTCAGTCGACTGAACGAAAGCAACCAGTCGACTCAATGATTAAACATAGAGCATTTTTGCTTATTCAGTCGACTGAAATAATATGGCCAGTCGACTGAATCTGAAATAGAAAGTCTCGGAAAAATGGTTCAGTCGACTGACCATATTCGTCTAGTCGACTGAATCTGAAACAGAAAGTCTCAGGAAAATGGTTCAGTCGACTGACCATAATCGTTCAGTCGACTGAATTCAAATCTGAGCCTACTTTTCACCTTTTTACCTACCTTTTTAACACTCCAACCCTTTACCTCCTATTTTACTTTTTATGTCTAACTCCGTACTCCAGAATTCTAAAACCCTAGCTCCCAAGTTTTTCCAAATTTCTTCACTACATTGATTAATTCAAATGGCTCCTCGTCAACCAAACAGATCTAGGCATGCTTCTTCTTCCTCCGAGCCAATTGATTCTCAAATCGCTCAATAGCTATACGATGCTACTGCAGTCCAAAGGTGGAATAAGATGAAAGAAGCCCGATTCTTTGAAGGTTCTTTTGTTGTTTTTCCTGATTTTACGCCATACAGGATTCAAGATTTAGCAAGGAGAAGCTCACTAGAATCACTCCTAGATCACAATCAAAATAATATCAAGATAAATCATACCTTGTTAAAACTTTTCTATGCTAATTTGAATTTAGGTCATCAAAACCCACATAATCGTGACAATTGCGTTTGGAGTTTAGTATGTGGCCCACAAGTGTTTCTTTCTTTAGATAGATTTGGTCATATTCTTCATACTTCGACAAGTGGTATTGATTTACAAGAATCAAATGCACCCATGGGCGAAAGAGATGAAGTAAGTCATCGATTCTTAGAAGATGACATGACCGAACTTTAGTCTATTGCATTACGACCTACGGCCAGAATTATGCATAGAGCTTTAATGCACACAATTCTACCCCGTATTGGCTCTTATGAGCTTGTCTATCCAAACAACTATAAAGCATTATATGCTATTTGGGGAGAAGTTGAAGTAAATTGGCCAAAACTCATTCTAGACGAATTTCTGTCATTCAACCAAGGTTGTATGAATATTATTTATTTTGGAGAATATATTATGCTGCTACTTATGAATCTCTAGGTTTCTATTCCGGAATCTGATACCTCTATTCCAAAAACTCTAAATAGCCGCACCATAAGCCTTATGAAATTTCCACCAATACCTCTCACTATCATGACTTTTCAAGAATGGAAATCTCGACCTCGGCAAGAAACTTCTACTCAACAACAACAACAATCAAGAGATGACATTCGAATGCCAACTCCATCCCAAAGCACTCGGGAATCTATTGATTCAATTGTAAGAAACCAAGTCATCTTGATTCCCGCATTAAAAATCTTGATAAGAAAATTGACAAAAATTTTGACAAAATCAAGAGTTTCTTCGGGATTTTATGGAATGCAATATCTTGTTCCTCTTCCACCACTACAGAGACTTCTCAACGTGATCAAGGCAAATGCCCAGCCCCTCACTTTACTTGGTCAACATCAGAAGAACATACTAGTTCTGACACAAGTGGCAATGGAGGTGGCAGACAGTTTGCGGGAAGTTCCTCTAGAGGAAAAGTACCAATGCAAGTTGAAGAAGAGGAAACATAATCTGACTCTGATTGAGGTTATTATCTTTTAGTAGCAGTAAGTTATTTATTTGTTCTGAACATTCTATCTATGAATTTGTATTCGTAACAATTGAAATCTTTTGTTTCTGTGATTGTAACTAGTATTTTCATTTTAATTCTATTGTGTTATTTTAATGCTTAAATTATCATTTCCTTTTTTGTCGATGACAAAGGGGGAGAAATTTGTATGACTAACCATTTCATGCAGGGAATAAATATGTCGCCATATATTCAGGGAGAGATATATATAACTCCCGTTATATATTTCTCAAAAATATAGTATCACATAAAACAGGTTGTCATCAATCAAAAGGGGGAGATGTTGAACCATATTTTTTGATTCATGAAAAAGCAGTGAATTAGACTATATGGATAAGCGACAAAAAGAAAAAGAATTATGCTGTTCAAACTACAAAGGAGACAAGGCTACAAAACTGCGTATAGTATGTTAATTTATTGAAGTTTTTAGTCTTAGAAATGTTAAAATATATCCTTAAATAGTTAAGTGGTTTTAAGCTTTAACGTTTTTTTAAATATGTGAGAAATTGTGCTTTGACTGTCAGGTCAGTCGACTGACCATATATGGCCAGTCGACTGAATCTGCACAGGTGCATAGAAACTCTCTGTTACAACTTTGAACATTCAGTTGACTGGTCATTTTGGATCAGTCGATTGAATTCTTTCAACGGCTATTTTTTCTGAAAGGACACTTCCATTTGCCAAGAGTTACGTACTAAAATGAAGAGGTATGGATGCTTCCTTTGATCAGAACTCTTCATGAATGGTTGCATCTCTTTATCTACTATGTAAACACACAAAATTCACTTCACAAATCAACGATTTTCTGATTATTTTCTGATCATACTCTCTACTATCTCTGCATTCTGAAAAGCAATCACAATTTACATATATTGCTTGAATCTCTAAATCAATTATCTTATTCTTTGATTCAAAGCGATATTTTCCTTTCTAAATCTTTACACACACATATATACTTAAGGAAAAGATTATAGGAAAGTTGTATTATAAAAGACAAATCAGTGTTATCAAGAACAAAAAGTGTCAAAGCAATTTTTAGTGAAACTGTTGAAGTCCTATTCGGTTGTTCAGACGGATAAAGTCCTCTTTCGGCTGTTAGAGGTGGAAAAATCCTGATCGGTTGCTCAGGTGTTGTATACCTATTCCTCCGGGTTAAGTGAGGGGTTATTATGAGAAATTCTAGAGGAAAATCTGGGACTGGACGTAGAACAGGAAGTTTGAATCAGTATAAAAATTCCTGGTGTGCTCATTTTTATTTACTTTGTTATTATCGTCTGTTTCCGCTTTTAGTTTTAAATATATTCCATATTACACGATCCTAAGTGATAGCAAGCCATTCTGTAGTCTCTTATAAGAAGATTTGTCATACTTGATGATTATATTATATATCATACCCAGGAAGGATGTAATATAGGTAAATGGAGATGATCCAATTTCACTCGAACAAGCTATTATAAGTGATAAATCATCTAAATTGTAGAAGTCATGGATGACGAGATGAAATCTAAATTTTTTAGTGAAGGGATCATATTGAGTTACATGGCGGAGTTAAACCTATAGGCTATAAATGGATCTAAAAACTAAAACTGACTCCAATGGTAATATTGAAAGAATTAAAGCCAGAGTAGTCGCTAAAGGGTTTATATAACAAGAAGGTGTACATTTTCTTCTGTCTCAAAGAAAGATTCATTAAGAATTGTTTTAGGCTCATAGCTCATTATGATTTAAAATTAAAAAAATGGATGTGAAAATTGCATTTCTGAATGGTAATTTGCATGAAGAAGTTTTTATGAAACAAATTGAAGGGTTTATTGTAGAAGGCAAGGAACATATGGCATGCAGGTTAAATTGTTCAATATATGGGTTAAAGCAAGCTTCATGATAGTGCTATCTCAAGTTTGATGAAGTTATGACCGAATTTGGATTCAAAGAAAATACAATAGATCGGTACATATACCTCAAGATTAATGGGACTAAATTTATCTTTCTCGTTTGTACATGGATTATATTTTATTAGCAAGTAACATTTTATACGAGAATTTTTTTTCTCCTATCAACTAAGTTTGAAATAGAGGATCTTGATGAAGCCTCATATGTTATAGGAATTGAAATTTACTGAGATCGATGTCATGTGATCTTAGGCTTATCTCAAAAAGCATATATTGAGAAAATGCTTAAAATAAAACATGCACAATTGCTCTTCTAATGCTACTCCTTCTATCAAGGATGAAAAATCAGAAAGTTTCAATGTCCTAAAAATGAAATATAATGTGCTCAAATGAAGCAAATTCCTTATGCTTCGATAGTAGGGAGTCTAATGTATGCTCAAGTATGTATAGTTCTGATATTGCATTTGCAGTTGGTATGCTTAGCTGACATCAAACTAATCCAGGAATAGAACATTTGAAAGCTGCCAAGAAATTTTATGCTATTTGCAAGGGACAAAAGATTATATACTTACTTATAAGACGTCAAATAACCATTAAGTTATTGGTTATTCTGATTCAGATTTTTTTGGATGCGTTGTCCGTAGGAAATCTATGTCAAATTACATATTTATGCCTATGGGGGACCAATTTCATGGAAGAGTTCTAAGTAGTCTATGTGGATATTTCCACTATACAACAGAATTTATGGCATGTTATCATGCTACTGGTCAAACAATTTGGTTAAAAAATTTATACAGGACTTCAAGTAATTGACGGTATTGTAAAGCCACTCGCCTTATTTTGTGATAACGAAAATGCTACTTTCTTCTCTAAGAATAACATATCAAGTTTTGCATCTAAGTGGATTAACATCAAATATCTTATTATTAGAGACAGAGTCAAAGATGTGTTACTATTATATTAAAACGTATTTATACAAGTGCTATATTAACAGAGTCTCTAACAAAATCGCTTCCACCCACTCTTTATAAAGAGCATGTTGCCGACATGAGATAAGTTAATGTGTTATAACTTTGGTGTTTCAAACTATATATATAATGCTATGTACTAAGTCTTTAATTATGCATTGACCCTGAATTTATAAATTTGCTTAATATGATGCATATAATTTTATTTAATCGAAGAAAATTACTTATGAAGACCGAATGAAGATTATTAACCATTATTGGAAAGAATAGAAAAGTTATAATTAATGGGGATTAAAGAACAACATTTGTTATTCTAATTACATTAGTTTGGTTTGGTATTTCTAACTGAACGTATTTAGGATTAATGAAAACTACATTAACCAATTGTGAATGTATGCTTTATTATGTTACAACATTACAGCCAGTGGAAAATGTAAGTTTTATTTACTATGTAGCCTATGTTATTATTATGCACCAATTTCACTTAAAGAATTAATGAAAAGTCGTCTAAATTTTTAATGGAAAACATTAGATTGCGATTAATAATTGTACGGGTTCTAAAGATTGCCTCAGAATATATATAGACCCTTTCTCTATTTGGACTGATGAAATTTCAAAATTAAAATGATATTATACCCATTTAGTATTTAAGGGATCATTTCTAAAATATTTTTTAAGTCCAGCAATTTTTTTAAAAAGTGAGAGAAAAGAAAACTTAAAAGGGTCTCCATCATCAGATCTGAGGAAAACCTTGAAGATTAGTATTAATGCTTTAGTCTAAAGATAATCTTCACTTCAAAACTATAAGATTTAAATTCCTTTGCTATTTTAGTTTGGATTTACATATTTTGGATTAATTGTGTTATAACTGCAAACTTATTATGATCTTGTTAATCTTTTTTAATGAAATCATAAATGATCAATATGACAGTATGGTATAGGGGTTTAAGCAACTGGTTATTGCTTGAAAATATTTACAAGCTTTGATTGTTACGTGCATAGTTTCGAAGATTGAACCGTAAGTCAAATTGTATTGGTACAGTGTTAAACATTTAGTGCTTTAGATCTGTCAGACCATGAGAACCGCGTTAATCGTTATTTTCTATTTTTCTGATTTAAATGTAAAATTGTTTCAATTAATTTTACAACTTAACCAATTGCAATTGATATATTCAACCTTAGAACAATTATTTTTGAATATCTCACAACAAATACTAAATGGAATAACTCTATAATGATTTTTTTACCAAAAAATTGTATTTTCTTATTTTTTTAAAATGAAATAGGTTCAGTTTAATAGTGCTTCGTAATATGTACACTAGTAATGTGTCATGTCATTTATAATTGATTAGGTAATCTAGTAATTTGATGGCTGACATTGTGAAATTATTTGTTAAGTTGATTAAAGAAAAAATAAAGAGCAAAGTGATAGTTTTTGCTCAAATTTAAAAACCAAGTAGTTCAAAGAGGTCGATATAGAGGTTTTTTCAGGTTTTTGAGATTAGACCATGGGTTTATCATGCAAAAGGTTATTTCATTTTTTGAACCGTAACGCTCCAAGATTGAGGTTAACCATGGTCGAACAGAGGTTGGGTCAGGTCTTTAAAACGCTGTTGTATAAAAGCTTCAGCATCGATTATAAATGATTTGAAAAAAATACATGCAATGTTAAATTATAATATATACTTATAGAGTTGCAAATTTTTTGTTGAATTATAATATAGGATAGGACCTCACGAGGTATCTTCAAGCAAATTCACTATCAAAGCATTCTCAAAAAGCGGGTCCGCCACCTTCGCTGCCTATGCAATTTTAGAGTGACTGACCCCACGTTGGTCCTACAACGAAAGAAAAATACCACAATATCTGGCATTTATAATGTCAAATAAAGTCCAGGCATGCCTCGTGGGGGATTTAGGAAAATCGTGGCTATCAGTTTATCCGACATTACAAAAGCTAGATAAACTAGTATACAATTTTCTCCTCATTTCTTTAGCCCGCGGCTCCCCCATCTCCAACACTACCTTCCTATTCATTTCTACTCCTCTCAAAGTAAGAAAATTATTTTGCTTCATCTATTCTCAACATTCCTCATAGCAATAATTTTTTTAATTTCTTTTGTTACTCTTTCACTCCCCTTAAAGCACACATCAAACAAGCATGAATCCAATAAAAAGATTGTTTTACTTCTCTTCTTTCTCTTCTTTTTCGTCAATATCAGGCGATAATTATACACAAAAAGTTGCTTGACAACAATCACTAGCATCTAAGGAAAACAACTCATTCGGTTACTGCAAATGGAGGAATCTTCTAAACAATATGGTAGTATTATATGGCATAAAGATATAAGGAAGAAAAGAGATTATCAATCAGGGCATAATCGAATTATGGCAATGGAGTAATCTTCTTGCTCTCCATTGCATTTCGTATGCATACTCTCTTCGTCATCCATAGAATTGTGGATCAATCAACTGGAAGTACCCACATCCATTCCAATTATCCTTACATGTGAAATATCTTCGACCTGCATTTTCACGTGTTTTGGAAATAAGTATGATCACTTCAACTCTGCATTCGCAACGTACTCTTCCACTTTGAACCTTTTCGTTTTCTAGGTTATAAAAACAACCGATAACTGGAACGTTATCAGAGTTCGGGTCCGACATTGTTAAACTGATACTTTAGACGGAAACTAAAATGGTTGAAGACATTTGGGCAAAAACAACATTTATAACAATTATAATAAAATGTTTTCTTAAATTATTTATAGTTGATTTTCTTGACCACTCCAAAGATTCGAGTTAGATTCTATAGCTCATGGTATAAACTGGCATTAACTCAAGCAGTGATGTGATCGACCATTGAAAAGATTCCAGCTTTATACTATAGCACAACACGGTTACTTGATTGGTGTGATCTCGATCACTGAATGCATTCCAACTGTACATATTAAGAGCTTGACAGAAAGCAGCACGGTTATTTGAGTGATGCGATCCATTATTGAAATGATTCCAGCTTTACACAACAACACCACGATTTAGGGATCGATGTGAATTGTCACTAAAAAGATTTTAAGCTTGTTAACAAATGAATGCATGCCAGCATGCATCCTAAGCTTGTAATGATGAAACTGCTAGTTTATCTTTCTAGATAAAAAGATCCATGTAAAAATGTTTATTTATGTTCTGAATGTGCCAAAAAGATTTCAACTTCTACATTAAAAATCATGGATTGAATTATGAAATTAAAATTATGTTACAGAATTGTGGTAGATTAGCTCTCTAATATTGGATTCTACAAATACACGGTAAACGCAAATCGCCGAGGAAAAATCTCAAATCTTCATCAGATTCTATTCTATGCTACATTAGAATAGCCACACACAGTCACCTGGTAACACAAGTAAAGTAAGGTTTAGGAAGTAACATGAACAATCATTGAAAAGATTCCTACTTTACACTATAGCGTACGATAGAAAGCAGCAAGATTCGAGGAGTGATGTGATTGATCACTAAAAAAATTCCAAGCTTGCTTAATGTGATTGTTCAGAGAGCAGCATAGTTCAGGGAGCATCTTGGTTGAGGGTGTAAATGTTTTTGTAAAAGTTTATATTATAAATACTTATATTGATAATTTTGAAGTTCATTATGCAACTTTAAACCGCAAACTCTTAAGATTCCTATTTCTTATCTTGAATCATACAATTATATCAATCATTCATATGGACCATTAAATCCTAATCTATCTCCACCTAGAGCCCCCACTACATGGTATATTAAAATGGATGAACAACATACGAGGATATGCGACAAAGAGAGCTTGAATTGGAGATGCAACAACTGCAAATAGACCACCATCGCAAAAACAACAACAACTACCCATCCATCCTACACAAGAATTACATCAGGTAATACCACAAGCACAAAATATCATTGAAGTTATGAGGTATAATTTGCAAATGTGATGTGCTTATATGGTTTCAAATCACTGATTGTAGTCGTCCAACATGGGGAAAATATTGGCCGTCGATACTTCCGTTGTCCACTTTACCATAATAGATGCAAATTTGAACAGTGGATAGACGATCGACTCTCTTCACAGGCTATCACATACGCTTTAGAATTGAAAGAAGAGATCAGGAGGCTTTGTAATCAACTCAGTGACGTTAGGCACCAAAACTATCATCTTCATAATCATTAAACCGAGATGTTTGTCTACTCTACGATTTAATAGATTTAGTATTTGCATCTTTCATTATTCTACGTATCTTTCAATTTTCATCATCTTAACATCTTAAGTAGAAGTCATACGTCGTACAATTTATAAAGATCAATGGGGACTCTAGAATTAACGAGAAAACTATAAAGTATTAAAACAACAAAATACATTAAAAATTCAAATAAGACACACAAATAGAGAAACACCATAGGATGTACAATATTTCAGAGTTAATCTAAATGTATAAGCCAGCTGTATGAATGTTCGATTGCCTCATGATCGACGAATTCTAATTGGTACTCCAATGTGTAATGCAACTCAAAGTAGATCGATTTTCTTGAAATAAATTTTCATCTTTAACCTCTTGAATTATTTTGCAATACCTTTCACATGCTGCCATAAATTCACCGTAAGCTATTTTCAAAGTTGAGCGACTTCTTGTACAATCTAGATGATTGTTGTAAACATCATTTACTAAGTTCTAATACCCTTCATGGCTTACATACACACCTTACATAACCTCAGTTCAATTATATAGTCAGCGTCAATGTAGGATTTCACAAGTATCAGCAACTCTAAAGATGGCTATGAAATGCTGGACATTGCAGTAATAGTTGAGCTTGTTACTTACTTTGGATAAAACGTTCATTTCAAAAATAAATACAGACGATGATTTATAGAAATTTTTTACCTTTGCTTACTATTCGGCATTTTTAATGTCTGATAACATGGCAAATGTAATTTTAAATTACCATGGTCTTTTTTTACCCGGCATTAATAATTCCAGATAATTACTAGACATTATCAATGCCTGGCAAATCACTAACAGTTAGTGGGAGCCCAAGTGACCGACCTCCTGTTGAGTATGCTCTTACTATTAGTATGGTAGATCAGCTTAAAATATAATATTACATAAATAATTGATTGTCGGTGGAGTAGTATTTGTAGTTGAAGTGGGTGAGTTTGATGTTGATGGTGTGGGCATAAGTTGTGTAGTTTGTATTAGCCAAATAATTGATCTAACACCCCAAATAATAGTTTTTTCAGAAATAAAAGTCATAAAATGATAGAACTGTATTTATGAATGTCAAATGAGAAATAAAAGTGAAAAATAGTAAGAGGAGAACAATAAGAAGGACAAGAGAATAATCTTTATAGTGGTTCGACAAAAATCTGATCAACTTCCACTTTATTAATGTTTTATTGCTCAATTATCAATAGATATACCATTGTTACAAGAATGATTCATATTCAATCTCAAGGATAAAAATGGCAGAGTTTCTCCTAGATTAAAATAAGCAAAGTCCATCCCCTTTTTGGTTGGAGATAGCAACCTATTTATAGCTGTAGTAAGTTGTTTTCGGGTAATAGATTCGACGGATCATGCTTAAATTCATTAATCAATCAAATTCATCATCGTAAAAAGAAATAAATGAAAAGTGTCCAAATATTTTGGGTTTGATGGATCATCATCGATCCATGCCTTGACCCTACTCCCTTTGTTTTTTTTTATAATTTGATGTCTTTATTGCTCACTTGAGTTTCGGGGTTAAAATTGCCTTTTTGATGGATCGGTACTGATGCACCCATGCATCAGTACCGATCCACGGACATAGGCAAGTTTTGCCTCTCTTCTTCTTTTCCTCTTCATACTTGATTGTCATTAAGTCTAGAACACAATCCTTCATTATTTTGTAGTCCAACGAAATGTCATTTGGAAAAAATATCGGATAAACATTACCCTTAAAAACTACACTTTGTGAACACAAAGTGTGCTCAGAACCATGACAAGCAACCAAATACAAGTCTGTATAGACGCTTCCGCTAATCGAACCATCTCAATGGACCTTATTATTTTCATCAAGAAATCAAACATTTTTCTTCCACACAGTTATCGAGTTGGTTCTCCTTAGTAGATACTAAAATTTCACAATCTAAAAATTTTCTTTGCCCTGTTCATTACTAAGGATCGTCGAAGAGTTTATCTAACCCATGGTCAGGTTGGTACACTTCTTTCCATTATTTTCCATATCTTTTTTTCAAATAATAATAATTTGATGGATTTGTATGAATCCATGTTTCCATTTCATATAAAAGATGGACTTAGAGAAATTTCTCATTTTCACTGGCATTCAAACTACAATTGATGTTCTTCTCCTTAATGTTCTCAAAGTCGATCTAAGGCTTCAACAAGCCGTAGATTCCAAGCTTACAATCATCAATCTCTCCTCGATCCCATATGCCGATCCAAGGTAAAGACTTCATCGATGTCGCATCCACCAAGCTCAATCACTGTCACTACCATAAACTCCTCAACTACTATGTCACCATTGATCAATGCTTTCCCCAAGTAGACTTATCTTGGTGCAATTGAAATGGTAGCGGCTTGGCAGGTGAAGAGATAGCAAATGAGGTTTAGGAGGCCATGATGTGGCAGTAGCTTGGGGTTGGTCAGGGTGGTAAGCGTTAATTTTGTTGAAAGAAATTTCCGTGTCGAGGTGGCTTTGGAGGCGAAAAAGGAGATGGATGTCGCAGTTGCAGTAGCGATGCATGTTGGAGTCATGACGTCGATGTTGGTGGCAGTGAAGATAGTAGTTGCTGGTGGCGGTCAATTTTTGTAAACAATTAACAACCAAAAATGCTGAATATAACTGGCAATATTTATAAGTAAAAATGAATATAGCGTTGTATGTGTGATGCTAATTTAATTTAGCATTCTTTAAAACTTTAAAAATGAATAATGGTGCTAGTTTGATTTAGCATTTTTCGAAAATTTAAAAATGAATAATGGTGCTAGTTTGATTTAGCATTTTTTTAATACTTTAAAAATGAATAATGATGTTTATTTGATTTAGCATTTCAATTATAAAACAATGAGTATAACACTTTGTTTTTTTAGCTTAATTAGCATATTTTGAACTATTGAGAATGATCATAACATTATATATGTGTGCTGGGCTAATTTATTTTAGCTTTTTTTTTTAATTATAAAAATTGATGAAGGTGCTAGTTTGATTTAGCATTTTCTGAATGGAAAATGAATATAGCACCATTTTGATTAAATGTTGGTTTTATTGAGCATTTTTTTAAATTGTAGAAAAATGATTATACTTGATTTAATGCTAATGTAATTTAGCATTTTTGTTAGCATTTTTGGTATGCTATGTTTTTTTCTTCTTATTGAACGATGATGAGTCACGTTCTTCTAGTATGGCATGCCATGGCGGTGTAGTGGTGCGGCGACGACATCTAGTTGCCTTTATGATTTGGAATTTGAGATTGGGCATCTCCACATGCTTAAGGAAACAACAGATTTGTTTTTAAGTAATAAGGTGAATGAGATGTGGATGGCAAGCTAGCGTAGCTCTAAGATGGTGTAGTAGCAGGAGGCTGCCGTGATCAGGTGATGTAGTAAGGGGAAGGCTGCCGTTGTGAGTTGGGAGGGAATTTGGATTTGGGGATGAAGTTTTTCCTTCTTTCCAAATTTTAAAACTAGTGACTTAGATTTAAAAAAATTGTTGCGCTTGTCCTTTTCACTAATTCCCTCTATTTACAATTAAAGAAAAATTATTTTTATGTCTAAAGCTTAATTTATATGTATGTGGTTGTGTATAATTTAATATACGAATTATTATGCATATATACATCATTATATAGATTTACACACACACACACACATATTATATCTTAGAAATACTATAATTATTTCTAAAACGGTGATCTTTTAATATAAAAAATAATTTAATATGTATGCTAAAATAAATAAATTATGTATATATATTAAATAATAATTATGCAACACTATATCTAAATTATACATGTTACTTATGTTGTGATCGTATTTCCCAATGATCACATATACATCTCATATTATTTACTTAATGAATTATACGATTAGAGTATATTTTATTTGTTTACTATATCCTATTAAAATATTGTACATGTAATTATTAGTAGTAGACATATATAAAATAAATTAATTGAATATGCCTAAAATTAAAATAAATAAATTCATCAAATAAAATACCGAGGTAGAGTTTAGAATGAAATTAATTTTAAAAAAAATCACTTTTATAGAAAAAAATTTAGTTTGACTAGATTATTCATGATAACATAAAATTAATTAAGAGCACATCGGTATCTCATTTGACCAAGACATTCTGCTACCACATAATAGGTCTCTAGTTTTATTCCTATTACCATCAAATGATTTACTACTATACCATAAAGCCTCTTATCTTCAAAAAAATTGCATCTCATGAAATAAGAGCATCTACAAATAATAATAATAATTTTAAAAAATGATTATATTTAAAATAATAACGCAAAATTAAGTTCTAGTGTAAAATTAATAAAATGATTCCTTTTTTTTTGAAGTTTTCCACTTTTAATTGACTGTCATCGTAGTTGATCGAAAATCATCATCGTCAGCATCGTGTTTTTATCTTGAAAATCCCAATCAGCTCTAATTTTATATATCAATTTTATCGACTTAATAAACTCTTTTAAATTAAGATTGGTTAGTGTCATGCTTATACTTTACTTTTGCCGCATTCAACACAATGCAAGATCTTCTTTATAGTGCTATCTCCAACTGATTTAGCACCTGAATATTCATCCCTTAATATTCAAGGGGAGCCCAATAAAAGAGCGCCCATTAAATAAGCATCTAGGTTGGGCGCTTATAAAAGCCAAGGCCCCTCGTCCTGTAATCTCATTTCAATTTTTACTTTTATTAAAGAAAAACTGTCAAAATTCCGCCTTGCGATATCAAAGTTGCAAAATGTATCATTCGATAACAAATAGAGGAGCTAGCTATTACACATCACATTGTTCCTACCCCGAGATGATGATTCATAACTTGCAGATTCTACACGATCTACCTAATAGATACATGCATCGCATTTTGACAACTTTGGATATGGTCGAGATACATTAATCAAATAATGGTCATATAATGGAATCAAACAGTGGTCATATTAAATAAGCGCTATATATCATGCTAACAACACCACATAGCACAATAAAAAAATGGTCACATAAACAATATGACGGTACATCATGTCAACTATAATAGTATAGTGTGAATATAATAAGAATATAGAATCAATAATGGTCATATAAACAATAACGGAACAAATGTCCAAATAATAGAATCAACTAGAACATAAAAGTAATACACATGTCTCGAAATAATTGAACCAATGGTCATTCTAAGTGCACCAAACCATCATTGTCATCATCATCAAAGTCATCGTCGTTCGCTGCATCATAAAAATCAATAGGATTGCAATCATCAACCTGGAATGCAGCCGTCTAAGCTTGCAAATCATCAATCTCTGTTTGCATCACCCGTTGAGAGAGCGTCAGAGTGTGAACGAGTGTTAAATGCTGAATAGCCGCAATACATCGTTTATGCTTCTCCCTCCTACCTGCTATTGTAATTACAGATAATATATCAGTATACATTTGCTTAACTAATACTGAACAATAAATAATTAATTTATTAAATTACCTCGAATGGTGGGTAAAGTCCAATAGAAGGGATACCACCAATATCTCGATCCTTTGGATAAACATCGAATACTCGCTAAGAGTATCATTGATATCATATACTCTAAAATATGGGTCAAGATCGAAGTCTATGGACTACCGAGCTTACTGAGATGGAGTGAGATCAAAAGAAATAAAGATGCTCGACTCTAGTGGTGACCAGATGTCAATTTATATGATCAGAGTTCACTCCTCGAGTGTAATCAGATAACATATAACATCGAAAAGCAACTCTAATCCAATATACATCAAAATCCCCATTGGCTATGAAAAATGTCAAAGCATCTACCCATCTAATCTGCTTTAGTTCTGGCATATACTACGATCCAATGATTTGACGTCTGCCCAACATGTCATCACAAGATAATGGATCTCTAGAAATACGCAGCTCCTTAGTGGTCTGATACCAACATCTCTCTTCCAAATACCGAGTAGGAAGAAAGGCTGGTGTATGTAGAGCAATCCTCCGTCTACACAAGCGAAATGCAATAGAAAGATGATGACCATCATACATTTGGCTAGTCTATGTAATGATGATTCAATATGAATCCCATGGTGTCCGTAAAAGATTAGCCCTGCATCGTATATCAATCTGAGATCGAGCCTTCATCAAGTCATGTCTAACCCCAATTGATGCATGAGAAACCAACTGAAGACGCTCCTATTATTTCATTTGTGGGAAGTATGTCTTTGTTACATGGCCAGCTGTCATAATAATGTAGGATACATGTTTTTCATGTACTCATCATATCAACATAACAAAATGCATCGGAACCCAAACATTTTACTCACCTTCCCGAGAGCATAAGAATCAAGAGTGGTGTACAAACATCCAAGTATAGACGATGACCCTAGTCTACAGTATACAGCTAGTTACCGCTGCAAAGATAACCTAATCTAATGGTACTCTTTTGATTCGAAAAGAAGGTCGAACCAAATAAATATATGAGAAATTCCCTAAATATAGCGTCGCTCGTAGCATTGGTACCCAAATAAGCTGTAATATTCTCTTATAGATATGTCAGGGGAACAACGTCGTAAGAAACATGACCATCGTCAGAATGTGGTAGACATATGGTGAAAACCTCAGGACTCTTATACGAATGATCAAAAGGAAATGACAACCTATCCGGTCCTCCTATTTTAGTTTCAGTCAACATATAAAAATCGTCGGGGGCAATACCATGCTCAAAATCCAAAAATGAAAAGCGTGTGCTGTTGGTTTCCACTTCTCAACTGGGGCAAATATGAGTGAATGATCAAATGACTAAGATGGTCGAATCTGTTAAACCTTGAGGAAGTCTATCATAGTACTGTGTTATACACTTTGACCAACTACCTCGATAACTGACATACTGGAACTAAAAAATAAATAATTGTTCATGATTAATGTACTATAGACATAACGGTAATTAATATACCGGTTAAGTAATGCGTCTATATGATAAACAATATTTCATCGTTAATATACAATTAACATAACATTCATGTACTAAACCGTTGATGTTCCTTAAATCACTTCTCAAGTCTATATAAAGAAAAACTTAATTCGTTTATCATATAATGTCAACAAATAGTCATGCAACCCTTTATCCTCTATGACCAACAAGGACAAAGATAATGCATCAACAACAACAACAAGAAGTACTATAGAGTGGGACATGCCTACAATCTATTGTTTCTATGCGTATGAATCTCCAGTGGTTGTTGTGAGATATGGTCTTGACGTTGGATGTCATTATCTGAGATGTCGATTCTATAGTTGTGGATTTCACGAGTGGATCGATGCCGCTCTACCTCAATATGCTATTGACTATCAAATGGAATCGCAAAGGGAATTAGCTTTACTACAAAATCAAGTAAGTTTAGCAATGGTTCATGAGCGGGAGTTAACTCTTGTCGTAGAAGAAAGACTCCATATCTTTTTTTGCAGCTGTGATCTTGAGGATAACATTGACATACTGACAACCACTGACACAATTATCGGACATCGTTACTATAAATGTCCTGTGGGTCGGTATGGGGTCTGTAATTGGTTTGACTTGCCGCTCCCTCGAAGAGCTAAATAGTTAGCCTTAAACTTATGAAATGAAATTCTTCTGCTAAAAAACCAATTCAGATCATGTTATATTCGATGTAAATACTAGTTTGTTTGTATTTATGCAATTTATCATGTAATGTTTTCTATATCTACAATGCAATGCATCATGTACCATTTCATTTATTTGTAGTTCTGGTCTTCTACTTGTTAAATTTGAGATGACCACGATATTAATTCTTTGTTTGCTACTTGTTATGCCACTTGTTAATATTGTGAAGACCACACTCTGAATTCTTCATCTGTCACCTATTAAAGTTAATATGACCGCACTCTGAATTCATTGTTTGTCACTTGTTAAAGCTGACATGATCACACTCTGAAATAATGTTGTCCACTCATTCTTGTTGCTATGCACATATCAATTCAGTTATGTAAGAACTTCAACATCCATCCCAAATACCACAATATGATATTCATTCTTTCTGCCATAGCATAAAATTAAATTCCATGACGGATACTTCATTTTTCCTCAAATATATTATGGCGTTCGGTAGTGATTACGAAGAGGAAGATATTATATGGGATAAAGCTAAGAAAATGCAAGAAATAGTAGACCTATTCCATGAAGCCTATGGTTCGTTATCTAGGAAGCACGACGGATCAGTCGTCGGTCTGAAATATGTAAACCTTAATCATTTTGCCTTTCATATAACTCTCATGTAAGACTACTTCAATCCATATGCACTTATGAACTAGATATGTTTAAGAGAAGATATAGAATGAAAAGAGATCCTTTCTTGAGAATTTTAGCATGTATTCAAAACAACAATACATATTTTATTCCAAAACCAAATGCTTCAAAAACACAGGGTCTTAGTAGTGAATAAAAAATGGCTACCACATTGAGGATGTTAGCTTATGACCCCCTATAGATGCATTGGACGATGTATACTGGATTGCGGAGACTACCGCATTAGAAACGCTTCAAATTTTTTTACCAATCTATAGTTAGACGATATGCACGAGAGCAGAGGATGGTCGGACGCACTAGAAAGTCTCGACTATATGCATTAAAAATGGAAGAACTACCCTAAAGCATACCATGAAGCTTACATTGGTAAAAAAAAACATCGACTATTATTTTGGAAGTCATTACTTCATACGATTTATGGATTTGACAAGCTTTCTTCAAAATGCCTGGAACCAACAATGACTTAAATTTTACTTAGATGTCACACTTATTTAATGATCTGACATTTATCAAATAACTCTAGTGATATTTACTCTTGGACAAAACATTTATGACCACAGATGTTGTCTAGGCAATGAGACTTATCCAAAATGGAGCACCATTGTTAAAACGTGTTCAAATCTGATAACAGTAAAGCAAACAAAGTTTACTGCGATGCAAAAGGGACAGAGAAAAGATGTAGAAAGATCTTTTGGCATTCATCACTCTAGATTTGTAAGGATTAATAATTATTTTTTATTGTGCTCTCAAGAAAAGATGTCCATGATCATGTTGCACACTACAAGGAATACAATAAATAGCGACGGAAGCTTCTGACGACTGTCGTCGGCGATTTCTGATGGCTATCGACGGCTAACGAACTCCATGGCATTTTCGTAAATAAAATATACTAGTTGTCGAAAGCCATCAAAAACCGACATAAATAAGCCGTCGAAGGCCGTCGAAAATTATCGTGTATACAGCCTCCAGGCCGAGAGCTTTCTTCATTATTCCCTCTCCTCCAAAATTAACCCAAATATTCTAATCCACCACCACCTCCCCGTCATTATCCAGCCCCCCGCCTCCCTGGTCATCTCCAACTTCATCATTCTTCACTCTCGACAAGCCTAGGCCCTTCATCAATCTCCAATCAGGTTTTGTTGCTAAACTCTAATTAATTTTAATTTGTTAAATTAGGATTAATTTGTTATTGTAGTTGTATAATACTCTATTGATTGTTTGTTATACTTTATTGAATGCTAATTAGGTTGTTATTATAATTCTTTATCATTTAAATGTTGAGAGAAAAATTCGTCTAGTATATATATGCACCAGATAGTGTATATATGTTTGTTTAATTAGTGCATACACACATTAGGACTAGTTTGGATTAATTAAAGTCGATGTTTAGGATTTAGCGTATGCATTTTTAAGATGAAGAAAACGATGATTTTGTCTATGTGCATCTTAAAATATAAATAAATTATCGTAAAATTGTTGTATAGTATGTTTACTTTTTATAAATTCTTAGAGAATTTTTTGCCCATTCTGACAAGTGTTGTATACGATCGTTGTATGGATGTTCGTTTTATCACAGAACAAACATTTATGTTCATCTGATACAATATTTGTCGAATTTGTCCCTGTATTGGACAAGTTACGAACACAATAGACTAATTATATTTTTCAAATCATTTTATATTAAATGTTTCACAAAATTTCGACAACACTTTCTTTTTGTTCCCTATGCACACGCATATGTGTACAATACAGGGAAGAAAGGGGAAGCGCTGTCGAAATTTTGTTGAATCGTTTAAATAAAATGATTTACAAAATATAATTACTATTGTGTTTGTAATGGAAAACAGGATGACCAACCATCAAAGTGTAAAACAATAACCTAAAAATTGTAGATTATATTCATATAATAAGTTGTGTAAATCCGTTTGAAAATAATATTAAATAGAATAATATTATATATTTGCAAAAATTTAAATGTATGATTTAACTGAAAAATAAAATGTCAACAAGTAAATGATTAATACGTTTTTATGTTTTAAAGTAGGAAAAATGATCAATTATTTTATCGATCGGAGCCGGATGTACCAAGAAAGAAGAGAAATTGAAGGCTCAATAATTGAACATTTTCAAAATGATGTGCGTGTCTTTATCGAATTCACTTTAAATGATTATGGAAACGATGAAGAAATTCGTTGTCCATGTACTAGGTGTAAATTATTAAAGCTTTTAATACCGGATATAGTAATAGTTCATTTGCGCCAATATGGTTTCGCATCGAATTATTTGGCGTGGGATCGTCATGGAGAACTTATAGCACCTAATCCTGTACCTTCGGATGAGGAGGTGGATACTGAAATTGTTCCGACGAATCTCATAAAAGATATGGTTGAAGATGCAGCAAGTTCAATGTTTCCTACTATTGAAAACGATGTTATTGTCGAAGAAGAATCAAATATTGGAGCAAAAAAAATTATGATTTATCGGAAGATGCCAAGAAAACCCTTTGGGATGGCTGTACAAGCGGTACTCAATAATCAATCACTATAAAATACATTGTGATAAAATCAAAATACAACTTCATAGAAGTCGGATTTGCAGCTACACACTATAAGAGAAACAATATATAACGACAACAACCTTTCGACGGCCGCCGACGGGATTTTCCGACGGCTTTTAGTGGCTCATCATCTTCGTGGCTTTTCTATAATTCAAACGTAGTTTCTGTCAATAGCTGACGGTAGCCGACAGAACTAGAGTCATCGATCTTCGTCGATAGCCGTCAAAATTTCACGAGTATACTAAGATTACAATAGCCCGAAACTTCACTTTCCTCCTCCTTCTTATTCAATCCAAAACCCCTTCTCTTCCCCGATTCCACCAGCACCACCACCAAATGCCGTCCAACATCCGCCACCACCAGAAGCACCTCCGAGTTCTCCTCTTCGACCTTCGACGCTTATATTTCAAAAGAAAAAGGTATTTTTCTCTAATTTTAATTTACCTTAATATGTAAAATTAGTGGTAATTTGTAGTTATATTTGATGATATTATCCCCTTATTTGTTCGCAATTGTATGTTGATTGAAATCGTATGATAATTGTGGTAGGGGTGGGAATAAACCGCACCGCTATACGGAAACTGCCTACACCGGACCGCAGAAGCGGTGCGGAAACCCGCACTGAATCTTCTAACCAAAGCAGAGACCCCAAACCGGACCGATCCGCATCGATACGGTTCGGTTGCGGTTTGGGCGATTGAACCAACCATATTAAACCGGACCGAAAATTTAAATTAGTAATTTTTTGATAAAAATATAAGCAACTCCTATCTTATTTTAGGTTCTAACGATGTACATTCTATTTTTAGCGTATATTGTTATTATATTAATAATAATCGCTTACATAAAGGAAGAAGTTATAGTTTGGTATAATAATTTTCATCTCATTTTTTTGTGAATAAATGCTAATTATAATCTTATTCTAATCATTTTCCTTAATGATTATGTTTGGTTAATCTACCAAAAAATAGGTCTCACTTGTAAGTAAATGTCAAATTGAAATATTCATATAATTAAGAACTAATCTTTCATTTCAGCATAACATTGTGTGTTTTAACCTTTAAATGTAAAAGTTTTACACGGTTGCCTTTGTAAATTGATTGTTGATAGAAGTAATTCTTTTATTTCATATTTAATATGGGTTCAAACCAGACCGGACCAAAACCGAACCGTATTACATTCAAACCGGACCGGAACCAAACCGTTTAAAGGATTGGTATAATGGTTTGTATTTTTGATTAACCGTTTGATGCGGTACGGAAGTGGTTTGGACTCCAAACCGCGACAAACCGACCCACGCCCACCCCTAAATTGTGGTTGTAAATGTGTAGATCCAATAATTACCCTAAGTTTAGCCTAATTGAATGCTAATTACGGTTGTAAGTGTTTAAATCTGATAATTAACATATAATTATGATCAACTTATGTTGATTAGTTTATGTGTTAATTGGTGTTATGATTTAGTTTTAATTAATGTGCTAAAATGTCAATTTAATTATTATTATTGAAGATTATCCGTTGATAGTTTATATAACAATTCTAGTTTACTTGGATGTGGAATCCGATAAAATAAATAAATGAGAGTATATGAAGTTTATTTTTTGAAATATAATATTGTATCAACAATTTTTTAAATGAAAACATAAAAAAAATTAACCTAATTTTTTTTCAAAGTTCGTCCTTATGCCCGTTTACCTCTTATATAATTATTAGAATATTACAATGCATAAATGAATTAGCTAATATATGTTATATAAAATTAATATCTCTAAGGGAGTTTTTGGCCCCGTTTGACAAGTATTGTATATGATCGTTATATGAATATTCGTTTTTATTATAAAGCGGACATGCATATTCATCTAATACAATATTTATGGATTTGCCCCTGTATTGGACAAGTTACAAATACTATGAAGTAATTACATTTCGTAAATCATTTCATTTTAAACGGTTCAGAAAATTTTGACGGCACTTCCTTTTTGTTCCTTATGTGCATGCATTTGTGTACAATACAGAAAACACGGGGCGAAGTCCTACCGAAATTTTGTGAAATCGTTTAAAATGAATTGATTTATGAAATATAATTACTACTATTTTGTAATAGGAAGTAGAATGACTCACTATCAAAGCACAAAATAATATGGAAGCAAAAATTTAATATTATATTCATTTCGAGGTGCAAAACCAATTCAAGACGCAAGAAAACACAAAAAGGTACAAAAGCAATTTCAATGCGCAAAAAAGTGTAAGAAGACGTAAAAAAACTAGGTCATCTCAACAAGCGTACCAAAAAGAGCCGGACAAAGCCGAGATAAAAGAGCTGAGAGCCATGGTCGAGCAGCTGTAGAAGTAGGACCTTCTTCGTGCTTTATGGATGGAGCAGTTGAATCAGCGCTTGGTGGAGGATGTAACGACCCAAATTTTTTAGTGGTTTTATTAATGTATTTAACTGAAATTTTGTGAAATTTTAAATAATTGAATTTGGAAATAAAAATATGAGATTTGGAATACGTCTATATAAACATAGTAAATGGAAAATATTCATCAGAAAATGTGTAAGTTTATTTTATTGTGTAATTTATTTAAATTTAAATCAGTTAATATTTGATGATAATAAAAATGTTTTTCAAACATGAATATTTTTATATAATAAATTTGTAAATCATCTTCTGAGTGAGATGTCATATTTCGTTTCGCCAAATTTGGACTTCTCTAGCCCCATTTATCTTATTTTCAGTAGATTTACTGCATTTTCAGTACCGAATATCAACTTTTGACAGAATGATCGTATTGCTGATATCTGTGTACCATTCAGTTCGCTTCATCGTGCTGATCTCCACATTATATTCATTTCCGTATTCCGGTGTCCGTTACGCAACGAAAACCGCGAAACGAATAGCTTAATCGGTTATGAAATTTGAATCCTTTTGTTTTCCCTGTCTTTTCATTCCATCCGCGAGAAAGCTGTCAGCCACTAGCTTTTAATAAATACTAAAATTCAATGACTTTTTATTCCGTATTTAATATGTTCTGGTTCGTTTACTGTGTCAGTTACTCTTCTGTCATCCGATATGCTTTTGAAAGAATATATGAAATAATATATATTTGGCTTCTCCCCTTCTGTTGGCTTTCATTTTTTTTTCCTTTCTTCTTCCTGTAGTTGCTCAAGAGACCTGCTTCACCTTTCCCCTCTCCACAGCTTTCCTCCCTCGTTCATTTCCAAATCAACAAACGCCCGCCACACCAAAGAACGCATCCCAAAACCTTCCCTCTTCTTCCACGCCATGCCTCCACACGAATGCTGAACCACCCCATGGCAGCAGCTTGCATCCCACTTGCCACCATCCCCTGTCCAACCCGCCTCTGCCTCAGTGATAGCACGTGTTGCACCACCGTGCCAACCGAGCCCACCCTCCAATCACCGAGCCTTCCTACCGAACTGCCCTCCTTTTCCCTTCCCTCCCCGCCTCTAGAAACCTCCGTGCCTCCACCTGAAGTCCCCATCACCGAAGCAGCTCACCCATGGGCTCGACCATCATAACCGCCTCCTCTCTCCTCCCTCTGGCCGCTCCACCCCTGCATATTGATTTTCTTATAAACATTGATTTTAGATATATAGTATAACCAGATAAGCTCATATTGATTTTCTTATAAACATTGATTTTAGATATAAAAAGTATGTAAGTTTATATATATCTTAGTCTATACATCTATAAGGTTTAATGTTATATGATCTGTTACGATATAAAGTAATTTTATATTGTTTTAAATAGATATCAATTTTTTAAAATGTAGATTGTCGCACACACATATATATAATTGCTGTATACCCGTTTACTATCGCACAATATATATATATATATGTTATATAGTATTTTATAATATATTTGATGTTATATAGTATTTTACAATATATTTTATGCTATATAATCGAATTTGTTATAAAGTTTTAGTCAGATGTTTGATTCATAGAAGAAAAATATTGTATAAAGATATTTATAAGTTTTTTATACATGCATACATATATATATACACACATACATATATATACATACATATGTATGTATGTATGTGTGTGTGTGTGTGTGTATATTAGCTGTTAGTATGGTATGAGTACACCTGGTCTGTTGGGCCACCTATATATGTATGTTTATATAAGGAATATAGACCGGCTTGTTATATATGAATTTGTATGAGTTATAGATATATGTTTGATTTTAACATATATGTATTTTAAATTATGCAATGATTGTGTAATATATTATGTCTATATATATACACACACACACACACACATAATACGGAAATTTTATTTTTTTAAATGCGCATTGCAAAATTTAAATTTTGGTTTTATATAATATATTTCGTTTCAGTTACATGAGGCAGATTTTGATTTTTCCATTTATCCTAATTTATTAGCTTTGTTCGTCGAATCCGTGTTCAGCTTACTTCGCTTTGAGATTTGTTGATCAATTTTCGAATTCGTGATTTATTCCGTGTGCTTGTCTTATTCTTTCTCTAGCCTCGAAAGGTGAGCAATCACTCATGATTAACACTCTTATATTTATTAAATTTGATTTCATTTGGAACGACAATTGAAGTATGCTGCTAGATTTAGCTGTTATTTATATAATTGCTATATATGAGATACTATTATCTGTAACTGTTCACCTGTGAGATATGACACCATATCCAGTTGTTATATTTTATTTTATTTATCACTGACGATATATGCATGTTGTTGATATTATTATTATTATTATTATTATTATTATTATCGTCATATTTGTTCTCACTTTTCAAGTTCCTGTTAACTTAGAAATCCCTATGGGTCGAAATGATACATATCCGAACGATTTTGTAAAGTAAGGGAAAATCGTTATGGGTTGAAATGATAAATCCAAGCGATTTTCGTTTATTTTAAATTTTGGGATTGCGGGTTGAAATGATATATACCCGTAGATATTTAAATTGCGGATTGAAATGATAAATATCTGTATCACTTGACCATAGGATAGAAAATTATATACGGACACCGTTAGTCTATTTGAAAAATGATTTTTTTTATTTGGAAGGAAATATATGGATTTGATTAAACATTGATTTTTATATAATAAGGAGATATTTTATTTTGTAAAAAAAGTTAGATTTTTGAAAAAATATATATATATATTGGAAATTTTAATTTATAAGTTACTTTTGAAAAATAAAGAAATATAAATTTTAAAATTTTACTATGTTAGAAGTATATATGAAATAGTATTTAATATAAATATGCCTTTAATAATACAATTGAATTTAATAAAATTTAATTTATTATATGTTTAAGTATTTATTTGAATTTATATTAATATTTTACAAATGGATTTTTAACAACTTTAAGAATAAAGGATGGGAAGGTAAATAAATGCTGACTTAGAATTTTAAATTGGCTAATAATTGAATTTAAATACGAATTTATTTGAAATTGTTGATTTTTTTGAGATTTTGAAAGATATGATTTATATCTTGATTTGATAAAAGGGTGATTAAATGAATATTCTTAATTTTAAATAAAAATTGAGATTGAATATTGGATATTGATTTAAATGTATAAATTGGGATTTCAACAAATTGTTATATAAATGGTTAAGTGAATATTTTTCAATTTGAAATAAAATAAAGATAAATTTTTTAAATATAAATGAAATTTATATTATAAATTTTCGAATATAACTTTAAATTTGAAATGGTTAAACTGGAAAAGATTTAAATTGAATGGGGAATTTAAGATGATTTGAATCGATTAGCGAAATTAGAGGAAACTATTTTTATTATATAAAGTATTGTTAATCTATAAACTACTTTGATATATAAACTATTTTAATATATAAACTATTTTAATATGTAAACTATTTTATTATATAAATTATTTTAATATATAAACTATTTTAATTTGTAACTATTTAGTATATATACTATTTTCAATATCTAAACTGTTTAAATCGAAAGTGTTATGATTTCTAAAGTGTTATGATTTGAAGTGTTATGATTTCTAAGTGCTATGATTTCAAAAGTGTTATGATTTCAAAAGTGTTATAATTTTGAAAGTGTTACAATTTTGGAAATGAATATTATTTAACGTGAATGAAGATATTGAACTGAGGTGGTTTTTGAAATGAATATGATTTTTGATATGAAGTATGAACTATTTGAATTGGAATGACCAGGGTGTGAAATAAGCATTTGGTTGTTAAAGAGACTGGGATCAGATATTGTCAAACTCTCTACCAGTACCGAAAACCACTTTAACAACTGTGCACGTGATGGAGATTCCAAAATGAAGTAGGATGGTTTGGTGATGATTTCATATGGTATTTACGTAGCCCTGACTCCCGTGAGTCAGGTTGATGCGGCTAAAGCAGGAGCCACGCCAGGCCAAGTGATGTCATTCCTCTTATCAGACACATTTCTTCGATACCATTCTATTTCTTTTGTGATTTGATTGGGTGCACCCTTTGATTTAGGAGTGTGTCACGAGGTGGACAGTAGTAGCTGCTATGCGTTACCACCAGTCCGGATACGCAAATGGTATACCTACCCTAGCATTGCCTCGAGTGCCTTGTCGAATGCCCTATCGCGCCTTCTACGAGTTTTTCTTGTGTCTTTCCTATGGAGTGCTCCTTGATAGCCCACTCGTGAGTGGAGTTTACAGTATCTATATAGACTAGGCATTATAAAAATGTGTTAAGGGGGATAGGGGTAACGCCTTAACGCTATTTTAATAGTTTACTTTACTATAGACGTATTATAATAGCATATATTACTACATAGTAGATAGTCCACGGATCCTTGGAGGATGGAAATTCCAAACATCCTTCAAGTTACTTGCATTTCGGTTGACATTTCACTTGAGTTGAATTTATTAATATAAGAATGTTAATCCTGACTCGAGTGTTTTGTGTTTTGCTTTACGCCCGGGTCAGACTGAGTGTCACAGCATTTGAGACTCACCTTTGGAGCTCGGGGGTTCGCTTGGAGATCCATCTGTCTATTCAGCATTTAGCTATCCAGTTGTTTTGTTCAGACTCGTCGTCTATTTGCATTCGAGACTACATTGTATTTGAGATATTCTGTTATTTTTTATTTCAACTCTGATGTTTATATCGTAGCTTCATAAACTACTGTTTATCTATTCCGCTACTTATTTTTGTATTACTCTATGTCTGTGATTCTGTGTTTGATTTATTTACTATATATGCTGAGTTTTGCCAAATATAAATTAACAATATGATATTTTGTGCAATTCAAGTCCGACATGTGCGGATGCGAATGGTTCAAAATACTGGGTCATTACAGTTGGTATTAGAGCTTTATTTTAGGAAAAACTTAACATATAGAGTAAATGTAATTACAGAATCACCTTCATTCGAGCTTGAGTTCTTCCTCGTTGACTCGGGTTTCCTTTGAATTTTGGGACTTCCCCCTTCGTTCTGAAATCCATTCTTGTCTCTCTCTATTCGTGTTCTCTTGATTTTGGAGCATCCCATAGCTCGAATGTTTCACCGAAGATTTCTATATTCTCGGTTTAGATGTTGCTATCTCTTGTTATGCCCGAATGTTTCCATAATGGAAAACCAGGGTAATTCTCTTGTGATCGAATGTCGATTTACCTTAGAATTCTACATCGATCTTATTCCTGAAATCTCGGTTGACCCGGTTATGGTCACCCGCCATTTATATAAGTCTATCGTTTTTTTTCTCTTTGGTAATCTATCTATCTTCCTTTCGAGTATATCTTCCTTGTTAGAACTCTCTTTGATTATAGTCCCTCTAAAATTGAATCTATATCCTTGTTTGAAATCCATTCTGGAATCATCGTGTGAAGGAGTGTATTTGTAATTAATATAAAATGTTTATACCGTTTTGTTTGAGTTGTTAAGTTTGAATTTTAGGTTTCGATCGATTCGTCTAGCTAACGCTATCGATAGGAATTCCAAAACACTTGAACAGAGCAAATTGACACAATATTGTTTTCAAATTTTGTAAATGAAGTAATTTTGTGTACGATTATATTTTATATATAAAGGTTTAATTTTATAAAATTAAATAGTTAAATAAATTTGTTGTTAGAAATGATAATATTTTATTATCATTTATTATTTGTAAACCGTTGACTATGATATAAATAAATGAAATTATAAAACATGATTTATAAATTGATCTAGAACTTAAATGAATTTAATTTAATAATTTAAGAATTCAATTTTCGGTATTTTCAAAATTTGGCTTCAAAGGTTTTGGAAAATTTATTATTTGAAAGTATTTTCGAAAGGAAATTGTTTCAAGAGAATTTTTTTTAGAAAGAAGTAAGTCAGTACTCTCCTCTTTTGTCGTTGAAAAATAATTTCGGTGATGACTGCAGCATCATTGACATTCATTTTTGAGTCTCAAAATGGAGAGACCACTTAGTCGCTTTGCTACACTTTTGTTTTGAATTTCTTGAATATGATTTGATTTATATAATATATATGTATATTTTTATTTCCAAATTATTTAAAGTGAAACCAGAAATTAATCCTCAAATCCTTTGTTAAATTAGGGTTTTCAAATATTGAAGTAAATTAAAAAATTTGAAATATTTGAAGTGTTTAAAATTTAAATTTGAATTTAAAATACCTTGAAACAGTTGAACTAGGAAAATTTATTTGTATAATATTCAATTGCATTCTAATAAATATGTATAACTTATCTAAGTTATTTAAAGAGTTGAAATGTTAATGAAATTTGTAAATTTAAGGTTATATAAGGGAAACCTTAAGTAACAAATTATTTAAATTTAAAATGTTTAAACTAAATTCTCCTTAATATAAATGTTGTAAATAGAATGTAAATTTGTATAGTGTTTAATTACACTTAGAAACATTAATATAACTTAACTAGAAAAGTTTAAATGTAATTAGAATGAAATTAGATAGTATACACCATGACATAAGTAATAAAATATCAAAAATGATATTTTTTTAAGGGAATTTTCCAATGATAAATTGAATAATAAATTGAAAAAAGAGAGAATTTATTTGTTGAATAATATATAATATGTTTATTACACTTAATATATGTTGGAAAATATGTTAAGTGAAATCAATTAAATAAATAAAAATAAGACTATTTAAGCAGGTAAATATGAACTTAAGAATAGTGAACTTAAATTTTTTGGAGGAATCAACTTAGCTGAAGATAAGTGTAGAAAATGAATGAGTTAATTTAAAAAAATAAATTTCTTTGAAAGAAATGTTGATAAAATGAAAGAAAATCAATTTTAAATTGAATGACTATCTATTAGTTGAATAAAATGGATTAAACAAAATTGTTGAATATTAATTTATCTAAAATTGAAATCTATATTGTCTTGAATAGTTGAAGTTGAATGTTAAGGTGGAGTTAACTATTGTTGATCAAATAGATTTAATGGATGAGTTAAATAAAACAAATTTTGTTGTGAAATTTTTGCAATAAATGTTAATGAATTTGAAACAAATCAATTGAATAAAAATATATAGAAATGAAACCAATCAGGTGTGAACACAATAAATTTGATTGATTTAATCAAATGAATTGGAATCAACTAATTGAATATAAACCAATTTTAAAATGAATGTAGTTTATATGGTTTTGAATTAATTGTTTTATTTTATATTTCAAATCTATTTTTCCTTCTGGTTAGTTTTATTCTCCGACTTCGTTCCTTTTGGGGGACGAAACATTTTGAGTAGAGTAGAGTGTAATTACCCAATTTTTTTAATGAATTTATTAATGTAATTAACTGAAATTTTGTGAAATTTTAAATAATTGAATTTGGAAATAAAAATTTGATATTTGAAATATATCTATATAAACATAGCAAATGGTAAATTTTCGTCAGAAAATGTGGAAGTCTATTTTATTGTGTAATTTTATTTAGATTTAAATCAGTTTATATTTGATGATAATAAAATGTTTTCCAAACCGGAATATTTTTATGTGATAAATTTGTAAATCATCTTCTGAGTGAGATGTTATATTTCATTTTTCCAAATTTGGACTTCTCTAACCCCATTTATCTTATTTTCGACAAATTTGCAGCATTTTCAATACCGAATATCAACTTTAGATAGGATGATCGTACTGTTGATATGTGTACCATTCCATTCGCCTTCTCGTGTTGATCTCCACAGTATATTCATTTCTATATTTCGATGTCCGTTACACAACGAAAACCGTGAAATGGATAGCTGTATCGGTTACGAAATTTGAACCCTTTTGTTTTCCCTATCCTTTCATTGCCATCCATGAGAAAGTTATCTTTGACCACCCGCCCTTCATTCCACAGAAAGACATGTCGAGGAATAGAGAGAAATAGGTAGAAAAGAATAGATAGAAAAGAAAGAACTAAAACAAATCATAGAATCTCACAACGGAATGAAATAAATATATTACGTCACATACATATATCACAAAAGTCACTAATACAGTACTTCAGAGCCATAAGTTCTACATATATCGTACTAGACAGTCGTGGTGACCTGCCTATTCATTACAAACCAAAACGAAGTCATAAACACTAATACAGCGGAAACAGATATAAATAGATACACAGAAGCCTCCTGCTCCAAGCCCTCCTCCAAAATACGTCAAAGCTAACCTAGAATCACTTGAATACTCACAAAAATTTGAGTACCCAAGAGTTTAAGAAAAACAAAAAATAAACTCCAGGTTAAATATGGGTCTGGTGTGAGTAAACGGTTAATTTTTTTTAACTTGAAAATCATTTGAAATCAAGGGTATCTCGTAAGACTCGCCGTACATAAACATGGACAAGTTATTTCCCTTACGATAACCAAAACATTTCATAGGAAATCCAGTGATATTATAATAGTGTCTAGAGTTTTCAATATAAAATAAGAAATAGCTGGAATGCTTATATCTCACGTTCCAACATAGTTTGGTCACAATCAAAACCGTACGGGCATTGGAGATTGATTTCCATACAATGGCAGGGCTACTGGGACACCGCCCGTCACAGTACCTGGTCTAGATCAACGTACCAAGAGCCACTCCCGATCCCCTACAACACAAGACTGTAGCTACCCCTTACTGGATAGTCCGAATAAGATCACCCCGCGGTTAAGGCCAGCAATCGCCCACACAGCCGAATAAAAAGCGACTCTAGACAGGGGAAATCTTACCCTAATTGGGTGCTACCCACTTAGCCATGCTGCACCTTCCATGTTTTAGTCATTCCCGATTGATGAGGCTTGAGGCTATGATTACCTTTATAGCACATATTTCTTAGAATGCTCACCTTCTCCAATGACGATGGCATGATAGCATCCGCACATACAAGTCCGTTCCGGGTCCGAACGAAGCCAAAGGCAGTATCTCCACTTCACTCGTATTGGAATCATCCTCAGAGTTAGCGACAAATAGCCCTTGCATTCTAAATCTTCAGTCTGGATCTTCCCTCGAGATCTTCACGACCTGATCGTTTATTTTGGATCGATGTGGTTTTCAGATAACAAATGATATCCGATCTCGGTCTCATCGGAATCCAAACGCAATCTTTTAAGGCCAAGTTGTTTTGAACAAAACAACTCAATTTCATCATGTCACATTTACAAAGAAATTTCATCACAAATATATATTTAATAAAACGTCTCACGGTTTACATTAACTGTTCAATTCAGGGTATTTCATATCACGGAATAACTGGAAATAACATACTAGAGAAATAAGGCAATCTAAAGTACTTAACCATTTTAAACTATTCATAGACTAGATTAACTAGCCACATGATCATCTATTTAATTTAAATAGAATTAATTAATTATTTTCAAATCCTGTTTAATTATTATTAAACTAATTACAAACCATTTTATTATATTTTAATTAAACATTTGGAATTAATTAATAATTAACCTGTATAATTGACCTAAGGCTTTTAATTAATTTAAAGGTTTGAAAACACTTCATTTTATATTAACCACAAAATAATTAATTTGAAACTATTTTCAACATTTATTATTAAATAAATGTATTGGCAAGTGTTAAGGAGATAAGGCAAACTCAGTTTCTATGTGTTATAATATCAAGGAAATTATGTTTTTTTATTAAAAGCAATTAGATTTAAGGTAATTAGGTTTTTGGAATTTCCTTTGAGAATTTTATATATATATATATATATTGAATGATAAATATATATATATATATATATATATTGAATGATAGACTTGTATTATAAATAATTAAGTTAGAGAGTTGCTAAAATAATAGTGTTAAAATCCTGGGTCGTTATTTCTCCCCCCTTAAATGAATTTTGTCCACAAAATTAAAAACAAAATACAATTCAATTTTTTTCTTCAGAAAGCTTTTATATTTAAACAGCAAGGCATACGCATCATTCATATCCTAACAACCATAGCAAAAAATCATTCACAAACAAACAATCTTAACTATCATGACAAAAATTCTGGATAGGCCTTCTTTACACTATCTAGATCTAGAGTTTCCCAGGTACAATCTCTACCAGTGCACCTCTTTTGGCTATTCATGTATACACGTTTACAGTCGCACACATATATATGTTATATAGTATTTTATAATATATTTGATGTTATATAGTATTTTATAATATATTTTATGCTATATAATAGAATTTGTTACAAATTTTTAGTCGGCTGTTCGGTTCAGAGAAGAAAAATATTATATAAAGATAGTTATAAGTTGTTTATACATATATATTAGCTGTTAGTATGGTATGAGTACACCTGGTCTATTGGGCCACCTATATATGTATGTTTATATAGTAGTACAGACCGACTTGTTATATATGAATTTGTATGCGTTATAGATAAATGTTTGATTTTAAAATATATATGTTTTAAATTAAGCAATGATTGTGTAATATACTATGTTTAAATATATATACACACACACACACAATATGGAAATTTTATTTTTTAAAATGTGCATTTCAAAATTTAATTTCTGGTTTTATATAATATATTTTGTTTCAGTCATATCAAGCAAATTTTGATTTTTCCATTTATCCCAATTTATCAACTTTGTTCGTTGAATCCGTGTTCAGCATACTTGGCTTTGAGATTTGTTGATCAATTTCCAAATTCATGATTTATTCCACATGCTTGTACTATTCTTTCTCTAGCCTCGAAAGATGAGCAATCACTCACGATTAACATTCTTATATTTATTAAATTTGATTTCATTTGGAACGACAATTAAAATATGCTGTTACATTTAACTATTATTTATATAATTGCTATATATGAGATACTATTATCTGTAACTGTTCACGTGTGAGATATGACAACATATCATGTTGTTTATATTTTATATAATTTATAACGATATATGCCTGTTGTTGATATTATTATTATCATATTTGTTCTCACTCTGTAAGTTCCCTGTTAATTTAGAACTCCCTATGGGTTGAAATGATACATACCCAAATGATTTTGTAGAGTAAGAAAAAACTTTATGGGTTAAAATGATAAACCCAAGCGATTTTCATTTATTTTAAATTTTGGGATTGCGGGTTGAAATTATATATACCCGTAGATATTTAAATTGCGGATTGAAATGATAAATATTCGTATCACTAGACCATAGGATAGAAAATTATGTGCGGACACCTTTGGTCTATTTTGAAAAATGATTTTTTTTTTTTTGATTTGGAAGGAAATATATGGATTTGATTAAACATTGATTTTTATATAATAAGGTTATTTTGTAAAAAAAATTAAATTTTTAATAATGTATGTTTTGAAAATTTTAATTTATAAGTTAGTTTTAAATAACAAAGAAATATAAATTTTAAGATTTTACTATTTTAAAAAATATATATGAAATAATATTTAATTTAAAATATACCTTTACTAATAAAATTTAATTTATAATATGTTTAAGTATTTATTTGAATTTATATTAATATTTTAAAAATAGATTTTTAACAACTTTAATAATAAAGGACGGGAAGGTAAATAAATGCTGACTTGGAATTTTAAATTAGTTAATAATTGAATTTAAATAAGAATTTATTTGAACTTATTGATTTTATTGAGATTTTAAAAGATATGATTTATTGGATATTGATTTAAATGTATAAACTGAGATTTCAACAAATTGTTATATAAATGATTAAGTGAATATTTTTCAATTTGAAACAAAATAAAGATAAATGTTGAAATACAAATGAAATTTATATTGTAAATGTTTAAATATAACTTTAAATTTGAAATGGTTAAACTGGAACAGATTTAAATTGAATGGGGAATTTAAGATGATTTGAATCGATTTACGAAGTTGGAGAAAACTATTTTCATTATATAAAGTATTTTTAACATATTAAATTATTTTAATATATAAATTATTTTAATATATAAATTATTTTAATATATAAACTATTTTAATTTATAAACTATTTTAATATAGGTATATATACTATTTACAATATCTAAACTGTTTAAATCAAAAGTGTTATGATTTTCAAAGTGTTATGATTTCAAAGTGTTACGATTTCAAGTGTAATGATTTCTAAAGTGCTATGATTTCAAAAGTATTATGATTTTGAAAGTGTTATAATTTTGAAATCGTTACGATTTTGAAAATGAATATTATTTAAAGTGAATAATGATATCGAACTGAGGTGCTTTTGAAATGAATATGATATTTTGATATGAAGTATGAACTATTTGAATTGAAATGTCCACGGTATGAAATAAGCTTTTGGTTGTTAAAGAGACCGAGATCGAATATTGTCATACTCTCTGCCAATACCGAAAACCACTTTAACAACTGCGTACAAGGTGGAGATTTCAGAATGAAGTAGGATGGTTTGGTGACAATTCTATATGGTATTTACGTAGCCCTGACTTCCGTTAGTCATCTTGATGCGGCTAAAACAGGAGCCATGTCGGGCCAAGTGATGTCATTCCTCCTATCAGACACATTTCTTCGATACCATTCTATTGCTTTTGTGATTTGATTGGATGCATCCTTTGATTTAGGAGTGTGTCACGAGGTGGGGGTAGTAGCTGTTATGCGTTACCACTAGTCCGGATACGCAAATAGAATATCTACCCTGGCATTGCCTCGAGTGCCTTGTCGCATGCCATATCGCTCCTTCTACGAGTTTGTTTTGTGTCATACCTATCGAGTGCACCCTCATAGCCCACTTGCGAGTGGAATTTACAGTATATGTATTGACTACGGGATTATAAAAATGTGTTAAGGGGGATATTGATAACGCCTTAACGCTATTTTAGTAGTTTACTTTACTATAGACATATTATAATAGGATATATTACTACATAGTAGATAGTTCCACGGATCCTTGGAGTATGAAAATCCCAAACATCCTTTAAGTTACTTGTATTTCAGTTGACATTTCACTTGAGTTGAATTTATTAATATAAGAATGTTAATATTGACTCGATTGTTTTGTGTTTTGCTTTACGCTCGGGTCAGATTAAGTGTCATAGCATTTGAGACTTACCATTGGATCTCGAATCTTCGCTTGGAGATCCATCTATATCTATTTAGCCTTTAGCTATCTGGTTGTTTTATTCAGACTCGTCATCTGTTTGTATTCAAGACTATATTGTATTTGAGATATTATGTTGTATTTTATTTCAACTCTAATGTTTATATAGTAGCTTCATGAACTACTATTTATCTATTGCACTTCTTATTTTTGTATTACTCTGTGTCTGTGATTCTGTGATTGATTTATTTACTGCATATGCTGAGTTTTACGAAGCATAAATTAACAATACGATATTTTAAGCAATTCAAGTCCGACATGTGCGGATGCGAATGGTTCGAAATAACGAGTCGTTATAGAGTACGTGCAGCAACATGATTCATTTTCTTCGTCGTCTAGTGCTTCCAGAGGCAAGGACGACTCTTGATAGGTACGCTTTTCTATGTTTGTGATTGGATGTTGTCTATGTTGACTTGGAGTTGGTGAGGATGATTTGTTTCGGTATGTTCGATACACTTTGATGAGAGATTGGATGTGTTGTATTGATTTGGTATATTTTGTGCAGTTGTTTGATATTTGACGTTGATTGGCCAGTGTTTTGTTGGATGTTTGAGGATGTTGGATGGTTGATTTTGTATTTGTGTAGTTAATTCCCCGCTATTATCCCTCTATAATCCTGTTATATCTCATACGGATTTCCACCGCCACGTTTTTTCCATATAGCCCCAAATATAGCCTTTCCACTTTAAGCGCCGCTATTTCCGCTATATCCCGTTATTCCCGCTATATTCTGCTATTTGTGCTATATCTTCTTTAAAAGAAATGAATTGAAAAATGACATTTATACATTATAAAAAAAATGAAAGTAATTTATTTAATTAAAATTTTAATATTTTTTTAGAAATGAAAATACTCTAATATTCTACTAAATTCAATTATGTTATATAACAGTTTTACGTTTATTTACATTATATTCGCACATGTTTTTATTTAAAATTATTTATGTATTAATTATAATTCAACTGAATGTTAATTTTTCATTTAGTTACCATTTATATATTTGTAAAAGCATTAAATACGAGTTTTATATGTTATTTTAGAGTCATCTGCTATATCCCGCTATATCCTTGATATATCCTCACTATGACTTTTTGCACCTCCGCCGCATTGAATCTATCGAGCGCTTTAACTACACAGTTTTGTATATATCAAAGTTTATGATCTTGACTTTGTATATATTGGAGTTAATTATTTTGCATATATTGGAGATTATGGTTAATATTATTGTTGGTATAATATGTGATGTTGGTTGTTATATATATATATATATATATATATATATATATATATATATATAATATCTATGTGGAATGGAGTTGAGAAGTATATTGATATATATGTAGATTTGGTGGGATTGAGTAGGTGCAGAAATAAAAAACTAACCTAAATTTTTGACGGCCACCGATGGGTTGATTGTCACAATCTTCAGTCAGCTGTCGATGGCTACCGATGGATTATTGGTTACGAGTAAACCATGTGCACCTCATTGATCGTCGAAGACAGTCGTTATTTTCTGTTAGAAACCGTCGAAAAGACGTCGAAAGATTGTCGTTGCCGCCATCGAAAGTTGACAAAGACCGTGTACGCTATTCCGACAGGCGATACGTCGACTTCCGATAGCCGCCGACGATTATTTGCCATCGGAATAGCCCTATGTTCTTGTAGTGATAGAACAAGCTGCAAAACGGTATATGCCACCTGATAATTAATGTGCAAAAATAATTATAAAGTGAAAAGACTTATGTCTGCATTTGGTTTGTCATATCACAAAATAGATACATGTTCAAATGGATGCATGTTGTTTTGAAAAGAAGACATCAATCTTACGAATTATAAAATATGTAATCGAGAAAGATAGAAACCAAGAAAAAAGAAGGGAAATGAAGTTCCGTACAAGCATATGCATTACTTACCCATCACTTGTAGGCTTCAAAGGTTATATGCACCTTTTGTAACGGCGTATCATATGAGATGACACTGTGTGAGAACACAGGAAGAATGTACGTTTACACACCCAACGGATGGAGAAGCATGGAAGTATTTAAGAAAGCTTCAAAGGGACTGTTCGCAGCGGAGGTAGGACTACTAGAAAAGGCTGAAATACCGACAGCAACTGGCAGCGGCTTCCGATGCTGCATTTTCGATGGCTTTCGATGAGTCATCGGTGGCCATCGGTAGTTGTTGGAAAATTCACGATATACAGGTCTCACCCGAGACATTTCTTCCCCATTTCAACAAACGAAAAAAAGTTTAAACCCCTAGAACCCAATTTCTTGCTTCCAAACGTCAAATTAAAACTTCTAGATCTTAAACGGCTGCTTAATCACTCTTTATTGCTTCTATTTTCAAGTATAATCTCTTATTTTTGCGAAAAAACTAATTTTTACCCTAAATCTAGATTTTTCTAAGTTGATAAATTAGGGCTAATTAGTGATTCTAATTGTTTCTTGTAGCCTAATGATGGTTTATAATATCCCATGGAATACCTATTTCATTTGTTAGCTTGAAATTGTGAAGAGTAGGTATAATTTTTTAATTTGTGTATATGTGTAAACTAATATATATGTGTTATTTCTAGCATTATCGTGTGTTAATTGGAATATTCTTCCTCTATACTCAAACTAAAAGCCATAGAACTTGAAAATAAGTTACTTATCGGAAAACAAAGATACAATCTACTTCAATCGGAGTTAGAATCATCAATGTCCATTGCTTCTAAACATCTTGACTTGTATAAAAATGAATGAATGAGCCTCAAGGAGAAATTGACTGCATTGAAAATTGATAACAATATGCTCAGGGAAAATGAGCTAAAAAGTCAAGAAACCATAATGAACGTGGAATATTGAAGCAACATTATTCGATAAAATAAGCGGAATAATATGGTAAATTAAATATTTTTCGAAATATATAAAATTAGTAAATTTTCAACCATTTACAAACAATATTATATTATATAATAAATAAGAAGACATGCTATAAAATTTTCAATTTTTGTATAAACTACTTTTTTATTACGTCCCTTAGAGATTTTTTGGCCCCTCCAACACATGTTGTACATGATCATTATATAGATATTCGTTTTTATCATAAAACAGACATTTATATTCATCTAGTACAATACTGCTGGATTTGCCCCTGTATTAGACAATTAATAAACACGGTAAACAATTACATTTCGTACATTATTTCGTTTTAAATGGTTCACAAACTTTTGCCGTCATTTTTCTTTTTTGTTTCCTATGTACATGCATTTGTGTGCAATGCAGGAAACAAAGGGGAAGTGCTGCCGAAATTTTGTTGAATCGTTTAAAACAAAATAATTTATGAAATGTAAGTGTTTACAATGTTTGTAATGGAAGGAGGATGACTGACCAACAAAAAAGAAAGCCATAAACCAACATTTCAATATTGTATTCTTAAGTCAGGTGAAATTGACATGTATAAGATCATGTATCGTAAAATGGCCAATATTTAATTTGAATTTGTGACATATTTTTTTAAATAGGAAGAACGGTTATTTTGTTGATCAGAGGAGGTGGATGTATTAAAGAAGGGGACTGAAAGGCTCAATGAAGGAAGATTTTTATAATGGCACAAACGTATTTGTTAAATTTGCTTTAAGTAATAACGAAAAAATGTAGAAATTTGTTGTCCAGTAGTAGGTGTAAACATTTGAAGTATTTGTTATCAGATATTATGGAAGTTCATTCGTGCAAAAATAGTTTCGTACCATAGTATTATGTTTGGAATCGTCATGGAGAAGTTGCAGCACATACTCCTACAAAATCTGAATTAGAGGTGGCTGGTAATGAAATTGTTATGTTGAATTGTATAGAAAATATGGTTAAAGATGCAGCGCGATCAATGTTACCTATGGTTCAAGTTTATGACAACAATGTAAATATTGAAGAACCAAATATTACATGAAATTTCTTTTACTATTTATTGGATGTTGCTAAGAAACCTCTTTTGGATGGCTGTAAATGCGGCACTCAGCTATCAGTAACCGCAGAATACATTACGATGAAGTCAAAATACAACATCACCGCAGCCGGATTTATAGCTATCGTATAAGCTGCAAAATGACATATGCCGTTGGATAATTTAATGTGTGAAAATCAAATGGAGTTAAAAATCTTTTGTTGGCTTTTGGTTTGCCTTATCAAAATATAGATACAAGTTTAAATGGCTGCGTTTTGTTTTGAAAAGAGGACATCACTCTTAGGAAGTGTAGAATATGTAATAGGGAAAGGTACAAACCAAGAAAAAAGAAGGGAATGAAGTTCAATACAAACGTATGCATTATTTTCCCATCACTACTAGGCTTCAAAGGTTAAACGCATCTTTTGTAATTGCACCTCATATAAGATGGCATAGTGTGAGAACAGATGAAGAATGTACGTTGACACATTCAGCCGAGGGTGAAGCATGGAAGTATTTCGGAAAAAATTATCCCAATTTCGCAGCAGACGATCGTAATGTAGACTTGGATTATGTATGGATGGTTTTTCACCATTTTCTCAATTTGGTACTAATTATTCATCTTGGCCTATTATCATCACACCTTATAATACCTCCATGGATGTGTATGAAAATTAACTATATATTTCTTACTATTGTCATTCCTGGCCCAAACGATCCGACATAAAGAATCGGTGTTTATTTACAACCATTGATTGAGGAGTTAAAAACACTTTGGAACGAACGAGCAGAAACATACGACGTTTCAAAGAATTTTTTTTGTATGTTTCTTCTTTGTTGTGGACTATAAGTGATTTTCTTGCCTATGCAATGCTATCAGGATGGAGTACAACCGATCATCTAGATTGTTCTTATTACATGGAAGAAACACGGGCATTTTCTTTACCGAATGGCAAGAAAATTTCATGGTTTAACTGCCATCAATGTTTCTGCATGTCAAACATCTCTTCAGAGGAGATAGAAAAATAATTTGAGCTAATAGAGTAGAAACTAGACAACCACTAACAATATGGTCAAGCGAAGATATATACAAATTTGTAAGGGACTATCCAAAAATACATGAAACTGGAGTACAAACAGAAATTGCAGATAAATCAACTATTCATAATTGGTGCAAATAAAGTATATTTTAGGAGTTTCCTTATTGGAAAGATACTCTACTTTACCATAATATTGATGTGATGCATAACGAGAAAAATGTATTTGTTAATGTTTTTAACACAATTTCGAATGTCAAGGGGAAGACTAAGGATGATTTGAAATCAAGATGCGATATACAAGAATTATGCATACATCCTGAACTTTATATGAAACTAAACGACAATACAAAGCCCAAAGACTGCTATGAGTTAGATAATAATCAAGTTGAAGTTATGTTAAAATGGATGGAAGGATTAAAATTTCCTGATGGGATTTCATCAAATCTTCGTAGATATGTTGACTTTAAAAAATAGTAGATTGAGCGGAATGAAAAGACATGACTGTCACATAATAATGGAAAATTTATTACCCATTGTATCAAGAACTATTGCCCTTAAAAGTTTGGAAGGTAATAGCGGAACTTAGTCTATTTTACAAAGAGCTTTGTTTAACTACGTTAAAAGTGCAACGTTTACGTATACTTCAAGAAGATATTCATATACTGCTCTGCAATATGGAGAAAATATTTCCATCGGGTTTTTATTAATGTAATGGAACATTTGCATGTTCATCTCTCATTGAAGCACGTCTATGCGGTCCTGTACAATATGGATGGATGTAACCATTTGAGAGGTATGATTAATATGTTATCTATTAATTTAGTTACACTCGGAAGGTAAAGTTAATGTAAATCAATTTTTCATAGATACTTGAATCATCTGAAGAAAAAAGTAAGGCAAAAAGCAAGGGTTGAATGTTTTTTCTATAAATCATACATCGAAGAAGAAGCTTCATTTTTTTCTCACACTATTTCAGTGACCATATGAACATATCATTTGAAAGTGTTCAACGTAATGATGAAGGCGGCGAACAAGAGTCCTCTCAAACAATGTTGTATATTTTTAGACAATATTGTAACGACCCGTTAAATTCAATAATATTAAATGAGTCAATTCGATATGTTTTCTAATCTAATTTAAATTGAAATAGAAGTCTTAGGATTTTTAATGGAGTAAATGTAGGGGTTAGCTAGTAACTGTAATTAAAGGTAAATAATTTAAAATGTTTATATGACATAGATTGAAATAACGAAAATTTGTGTTTGTGGTTATAAGTCATAATTAGTTGATTAAAATGGTATTAATGAAATAATAATTGAATTTAATTGCAATATATAAACATCAGAAAAATTTAATTTGTGGATTAAATTTGTTAAAGTTCATAAGTTTTGTAATTTAGTTTAGTAGAACTTTAAATTATAAATGAAGATTGAAATAAACGATAAATTTAATTATGTCAATGGTGACTAAAGACCTAGGTTATAGGAATTGGAACATAATCCAATTTGAATTAAGTAGAAGAAGGATTTGATTAATATGTAAGTTATTGTTCAAGGTATTGAATAAAAACTTGGAATCCAATCATAATTTAATGATAATAACGTTAGTATTAGAGAAGAAATATATTTCAATGCAGTACCCGAATGAACGGAATAAAATGAATATATATTGAATGGAAATGAAATGTAAATTGGCACATTTGGTTGAAAGTTAATTTTAAGATACATATAAACGTTGAATTTGTGAATATTAATATAAATATTAACTTGAATGGGATTCATTAATACAAAGATGTAATAAGTGTAGATAGTAAAAATTTAATGGCTGTAGTGGATAAAAAAATCTAGTAGTAACATAAAATTTATTTATATGGAAAAAGAGTATAGATTTGAACAAATTTATGAAAATTTGATAAGAACAGTGGTTGTAATCAGTTTGGTTATTTAATGTTTGGAAGATAGAGATTTGTAAATCCGTTAATGAATTTATAATGGGAAGGAATGGTAAGAATGTAAAAATTATAAGCATTTGATTCAATTAAGGAAATTAAATTTTAAATAAATGGTCATTTAATAAATTCAACGTTCTGTGAGAAATCATAATAGTTGTGTAAAATGTGTACAAACTTCGATTTGGAAATTTATTGGATTTATAACGGTTTTGGTATTACATTATGAGTTTAAAAGTTTTTCCATTTTGTAAAGTAATAAAAGCTTATTTAGGTGACTAGAATTTAGCGTAACGACTATTGTGTGTTACCTATTCTTGTTGCTTGTTAATTTAAATTTTGGGAATCAAATTCAATTTATCCGCCAATTTACCGCAGTTAAAGTGAAATAAATTGGTGAATGAGTGATGTTAAATACAAATAAGATGTAACCAAGAAAATCCCATTTATAATAATTTATGTAGAATAAAGTAAAGAAACCAGGAAATGAAAATGTGAAAATGTGGATGCAATGAGATCTTAAGTAATAATAACTTTGTTAGGTAAGTGATAACGGATTTTTTTTTGTATAACCAAATAAAGATCCAAATTTATTTGGAAATTTATTGCAATCAATTGAATTTATTGCAATTAAATGGATTTAATATTTAATAGTTATGTAATTATTATTTGGAAGAAATTGGAGTTATTTGTAATAAGTATGAACCTAATGTTAATTTTTCTTATAGGATTGACAATTGATATGGAATGAAAAGAAGAAAATTTGGGTCAGTAAAATTTGTAATTTATGCATAATAAAATGGATTCTAACGTTAAATACTACGTTATTGAGATTTAAATTAGACTTAAAGAATAATGATGTGAATCAGGAACTAATGTTTATGGCATCTTTATTTTAAGTGAAAGTTGAGAATATAAAGATTAAAAATCTAAAGTATGGATTTTGAGAATATAATTTATAAAATTCTTAAATATAAGAAAGTGTAGAAATTAACATTGCAATTAATATACTGTCAATTTTTAATTCACAGCTAAGCCTGTTAAATCTTTTCAATTGATTACGAATCATATAAGAAATAAAATTTGGCCAATTTTAGAATTTAATATAAAATTTGGATTTTTGTAATTTATTTTAATTTAATTAATGAATACTAAAAATAGCCATTTTGGTCACGGACTCGGATTTCGATGAAACCAGTTTCATCGGATCCGTATCGGTGAATTATTATAGGGTTTCAAGTTTCGTATCGATCGGACCTGTCGTTTGATCGTACGGACGCGAAACGCCTTGAAAATCAATTTTATTAAAATCAATTTGGAAATTTTGTTTTCAGCATAACTTCTTCATACGATCAAATTTGGACGTGAAACTTTTTCCATCGCGTTCAGAATATTTTAAATTACCTATTTGGATATATAGATTTAACCAATTCGGTTCCGGAGGCATAGCAGACTTTTTGGGCCTTAGTTATTCCGTACGTTCATCTATCCAGTCTATCTTCTCTAACCCAACCCTACCTATAAATATACGATTATAAACCCTAGCCACTCCTTATTTTCATTTTCTATACATACATCTCCTTCTCACCTCCTCATTCTAATGGCAGAAAAAAAAACCTAATTCCCAAATTCCAAAAAAAAAAATATTCAAAAATTTAAAAAAAAAAATAAAATTGCGGATCTGCAGCAGCTTCTGGTCGCGCTTCGGGTTTCAGGGAGAAAACCCTAGAGCAACTTCGGGTCAGAAAGAAAATGACTCGGGTCGCTCCGGTTCGTTTTGGCGAAAACTCCAAGCAGGCACCGGGGAATTGAGGCGGCGCAACGAAGTCGAACCCGAAGTCGACCCAGGACCAGAATTTTCCATTTTTCAAATTTTCATAACTTTTGCATACGAGCTCGGATTCACGCGCGGTTTGTTTTGCTGGGATCGTATCGGAATTTCTGACGTTTTGACGCTGGTTTGGACGAATTCCGAGAAGGGCGAATTTTTGGGTTTAAATCGAATTTAAATTCGATTTAAATTCAAAAGGTGAGTGTTTTAACCCACTCACAACTACTAGAAGCTTTTATGTTTGTTAAATTAATTTTAGAAATGAATAGAAATTTATTTATGAGTATTTGGCATGTTTATTTCCCTCATATTTGTTGAATTGCATTTATTAAATTTAACTGTTAATTTAATTTATTTATTGCGTATTAATTGATAGTTAGAATTTATTTGTTTGCCTATAAACTGCTAGTTAACAGTTATATAGATTATTACTGAATATAAACTGTTAGATTAATAGTTGTTAAATTTAATCTGAATAAAATTGCCAGTTATTACCTGTTATCTATTATCAAATATAAATTGTTATTGATTGATATTGCTTGATGATTGTGATTGGATGATGGGTGATGTTGATGGATGTTTATTGTATATCATTAAATTGCAAATTTTCATGCATATTTCCTTTCATTCGGGATTGTGGTTTGAAATGATATATAACCGCAAAATTTTATATTTTTAAATTGCGGATTGAAATGATAAATATCCGTATCACTTGACCATAGGATAGAAAATTTTATACAGGCACCGCGGTCTATAACTATTTTTATGTGATTTCTATGGTTTGGATGGAATACGGTTTATAATAATCTTAAATTTTATATTGTATAAATATTTTTCTTCCATATATATATACATATGAAGTTGAAAATTTTGAAATTAAAAGGTGTATAAAAATCTTTATTAAAAATGGAAGAAAATTAAGAAAATGGAGTTTAATAATTTATATCATATGTTTAAATGTTAAGCTTGGAAATTTTAAGAAATGATATGTATAATTGGATTTTTCCCAAAATAAATTGAAATGAATATTCTAGTATAATTTGAATTGGGAAAAATATATATATTTTATTACTAGAAATTGAAGTCTTATTATTTATGGATTTTATATGAATATTCAAGACTAATTAATAGAACAATTGATTTGTTGAAAGCATAAAATCCGACTTTAGTTTGAAATATTGATACTCAAAATGGATATACGTATATATAAATAAATTGAAGTGGTTTTGGAATTTGAGAGAGATAATATAAATTTTGGTTTAGACTTTAATAAAGAAATGTATTTGTAAAGCCATGAGAACTATTTTCTTTACAAAGTAACATTTAAGTTAAACCATTTAATTCATACACCGTTGAATGTCCAAACCATTCAAGTTTTAGAAGTTATGGGTTTAAATTATGATTTTCAAAATATTATGCTTTGAAATATTTGATTTTCAGACGTTATGAAGTTAAAGCATTATGATTTTGGAAAAGAATTATATTTGGGATAAGTGATAAAATATGGTTTTGGGTTTTGAAATGATATCGTATTCATGGTTATGAAATGGAATGTTTATTCTGATTTTTAAAGTATAACCTATTTTTAAATGACCGCGGTGTTATAATAACGATGGGTTGGCAAAGAGACCGGGATCGGATATGGACATACTCTCTGTCGATACCGAAAACCACTTTGACTAACCGTGTACGCGGTGGAGATTCCAGAATGAAGTAGGTGGTGGCGACGTTTCCTGTAAGGTAAATACGTGGACCCGACTCCCTTGAGTTGGCATAAGGTGGCTAAAACAGGAGCGATTCTCAGGCCAATGAGGTCATTCCTCTGATCGGACCCTCCTCTTCGATATTATACTTTGATTTTGGATTGATTCAGTGGCCACTTCTATATTTTGATTTTTGGGAGTTAGTCCGAGGTGGGCGGTAACTGCGGCTACGCGTTTCCACCAGCCTGGATAGCAATTGGTATATCTACCCTGGCATTGCCTAGTTGTGTCGTGTCACCTACCATACCGAGCCTTTACTACGAGTTTTTATTTGTGTCGTACCTATGGAGTATCCTCTGGTAGCCTCCCGATCAGGAGGTATTACGGTACTTTATAGACTATTGGCATTATTTGTGTTAAGGGCTATATGGGTAACCCCTTAACGCTATTAAAAAGTAAGTTTATTTTATAAATAGACACTATTATAATAGCGCAATACACTACATAGTAAATAGTTTAACGGATCCTTAGGAGATGTAAATCCCGAACATCTCTTGAGTTACTGCACTCATATTTATTTCTGTTAATTTAACTCACATAAGATCTTTTAGTTCTGACTCGAGTGTTTTTGTCTTTTCAAATTCGCTCGGGTCAGTCCGAGCGTTTCAGGATCGAAGACTTTAGCTTTGGAGGACGAAGACGAAGAATCCGTATTATTGTTATTTATAGTGTTGCACCACACTCTTTCTATTCCGCTGCATTGTTTGTATTGGTATGTGTAACTCTGATATTTATTGTATAAAGAAGAATTAACTGTTTTGTAACCGTTTATGAACTGTATATTTATTATTATATTTTATCCTTCCGCTGTGAGATTCTATTATGTTTTATTTCTTCTCTGTTTTTCTTATTTACCCCATAACAATCCGCCCTTGCGTATGCTTTTAATTGGCACGTGTGTCGGTTTAAAGTGTGCGAAAAGGCGGGATGTTACAGTTGGTATCAGAGCTTTGGTTTAGCGATAAACCTTGGTTTTGTGGGGTTTGACTCTTTGTTAATAGGGTAGTAATACCCTATGGGAGTCACTGAGCGTATATATATGAGAGAGCGTACTTGTTAGTGTTATAAAAAATTTTGATATTGTGTTAATCTGTTCCGCTTTGTATTTATAAATTCTGGTTGGTGCATGGGACGCTATGACATCAATAGGGATTTCTAAACACTTAATAGGACAGACCGACATAATATTTGTTTTTAATATAGGTGAATGAAATAATTTTGCCTATTATATTTTCTATATATAAAAAAATATTTTTATAAAGATAATATTTTGGTTGCTATAGATTGGGTGTTAGGTAATAAAAATATTTATAATAATTGAAGCTAAGTCGAAATTATAATAAATCAAATTGGAGATTTTAAAACTTAAGTCCGGGATTTTTGAAATCTTCTTTCAAAGGATTTATGAAATATAATGATTTGGTTTATAAATATTTTCTTATATAAATATTTAGTATAATTCGAAAGAATTGGTTTAAGATGATTTTGAAGAAAATAAGTTTGTACTTTCCTCTCTATCGCTGGAAAATAATTTCGGTGATGACGGCCGCATCATCGACTTTCATTTTCGAGTTTCGAAGGGAAATTCCACTGTAGTAAATTCTACTGCAGATCTGTTTTGAAATTATTTAAAATTTTAATTGTTTAAAGGTAATTAGAGATATAAAAGTTGTAAGAAATTAATTATCTATTATTTTAAAGAAATTTTGGAATTTGACCCGGTATTAATTCTTGAATTTCCATTAATTAGTTGTAAAAATTTAGGTTAGTGAAATAAAAGAAGTAATCAATGAATTAAAAGAGTTGAGATTAAACTTGCATAAGTTCTTTTGCTTTTCTTTAACATAAATAACTTACCAAGTATAAAAAGTTGAAATGTAAATTAAGAGTGGAATAGAATATTATATAAGTAGAATTTTGGAAAAAAAAAATGAATTATTCAATAAATTACCATTATAAATAAGAATTTAATGGTATTAACTTAAGTGATGATTGGAATTTTACTAAAATTAAAGGTTGTATTATTAATAGGTGATTTTAACCTTAAGAAAGTAAAAATGAAATTCCTTAATTTATAAAGTTTGACTGTAGGGTTATTAACTTAAGTATGCTTTAATTCCCCCTATTCTAATATAATAGAAAGTAAGTAATATATAAATGACTGTAAACCCTAAGCAATTAATTAATAAAATTCCTTATTTTTAAGAATGAAGGTTAAAGGATTAATAATTTAAGTGTAATTAAAAAGGGTTACTGTAATTAAATATTATAGAAAGTGGGTAATTAAACTGTTACTACTATTAAATATAATGGAAACTTCCACATTAAATAAATAAATGAGATTAAAGGTAAGTTGAAATTGTAGGTTATAAAACAAATATATATTAATTAAAGGAATGAAAAGGAACTTGTAAATTTTCACTTACATTCTTAAAACATACATAACTTACCATATAATAAAAAAGTTGCAATGTTAGTAGGAAAATGTAAGGGGAAATCTTACAAGTGAAGAGTAAGGTAATAAAGGTATTCTATTAATTTGCTATTGTTAATGAGAATTAATTGTATAAGCATAAGAAATTGGAAATTTTACTAAGTAAAAGTAAGAAGTATAAATAGAGGATAGAAACTTTAGTAAATAAATTGGAATACAAATATAATGAATTTTGTGATAAATGGAAATTGAAAATTTGTAAAAAATAAAGAAATCACTCCATAAATGAAAGAAAGAAAATCAACCCACTGAAGCATGAAATAAATGTATAATAAGTTAATTTGGTTGTTGGTTTGAATTGTTATTGTTGATTTATGTTTGTTGGGTAAGGAATTTGAAGTTGTTGGATGAATAAATAATCTATCCTTGTTCCATCTAAGACTGTTGAGTAAAGGATGCACTTGATAGTTAATTTCATTTCATACAAATTTCAAGTTTGAACCCAAACAACTATTTGTTTGATGGATTAAATGGTTGCTTTGTTTGTGTATGTATGTTGTTTGTAAGGTTGATGGTTGTTGAATTGTTTGGTTGATTAATGATTGAATCCACTTGAATAGTTCACTTTAATATAAATATTTAACCTTTTAGATTATATAAGTGAATACAGGTGATGGAAGCAACTGCTACTGCTTTTGGTTCCAACATAATAAGCGTATATTGCTCAACAAATAGGTACGTTGCCGGATTACGTTTTAGCGCTATTTTATATAATTTTTCCGTGTTGGGATATAATATTTGATAATATATGTAATATATTTGTATATTTTGATATTATATTTTCTCCAGAGTCTCTCCGTACAAAGGAGACTCTGCCAAAAATTTCCGTAAATTTTGAACTTAGAATTTTGTTGAATATTTTCCAAACTTTAATGATTTAAGTATAAAAGGTTGTAACGATTATAAACGGGTATACTTCATTAAAGGAAATTAATCCAGTAAATTATTATTTATAAGTTAATATTTGAAATAAGATGTACTGTTTATTCTTCCTTCTCCCTTCTTTTTCCTTTTCGGGGACGAAAAGTTTTGAGTGGGGGAGAGTGTAACGACCCGTTAAATTCAATAATATTAAATGAGTCAATTTGATATGTTTTCTAATCTAATTTAAATTGAAATAGAAGTCTTAGGATTTTTAATGGAGTAAATGTAGGGGTTAGCTAGTAACTGTAATTAAAGGTAAATAATTTAAAATGTTTATATGACATAGATTGAAATAACGAAAATTTGTGTTTGTGGTTATAAGTCATAATTAGTTGATTAAAATGGTATTAATGAAATAATAAATAAATTTAATTGCAATATATAAACATCAGAAAAATTTAATTTGTGGATTAAATTTGTTAAAGTTCATAAGTTTTGTAATTTAGTTTAGTAGAACTTTAAATTATAAATGAAGATTGAAATAAACGATAAATTTAATTATGTCAATGGTGACTAAAGACCTAGGTTATAGGAATTGGAACATAATCCAATTTGAATTAAGTAGAAGAAGGATTTGGTTAATATGTAAGTTATTGTTCAAGGTATTGAATAAAAACTTGGAATCCAATCATAATTTAATGATAATAACGTTAGTATTAGAGAATAAATATATTTCAATGCAGTACCCGAATGAACGGAATAAAATGAATATATATTGAATGGAAATGAAATGTAAATTGGCACATTTGGTTGAAAGTTAATTTTAAGAAACATATAAACGTTGAATTTGTGAATATTAATATAAATATTAACTTGAATGGGATTCATTAATACAAAGATGTAATAAGTGTAGATAGTAAAAATTTAATGGCTGTAGTGGATAAAAAAATCTAGTAGTAACATAAAATTTATTTATATGGAAAAAGAGTATAGATTTGAACAAATTTATGAAAATTTGATAAGAACAGTGGTTGTAATCAGTTTGGTTATTTAATGTTTGGAAGATAGAGATTTGTAAATCCGTTAATGAATTTATAATGGGAAGGAATGGTAAGAATGTAAAAATTATAAGCATTTGATTCAATTAAGGAAATTAAATTTTAAATAAATGGTCATTTAATAAATTCAACGTTCTGTGAGAAATCATAATAGTTGTGTAAAATGTGTACAAACTTCGATTTGGAAATTTATTGGATTTATAACGGTTTTGGTATTACATTATGAGTTTAAAAGTTTTTCCATTTTGTAAAGTAATAAAAGCTTATTTAGGTGACTAGAATTTAGCGTAACGACTATTGTGTGTTACCTATTCTTGTTGCTTGTTAATTTAAATTTTGGGAATCAAATTTAATTTATCCGCCAATTTACCGCAGTTAAAGTGAAATAAATTGGTGAATGAGTAATGTTAAATACAAATAAGATGTAACCAAGAAAATCCCATTTATAATAATTTATGTAGAATAAAGTAAAGAAACCAGGAAATGAAAATGTGAAAATGTGGATGCAATGAGATCTTAAGTAATAATAACTTTGTTAGGTAAGTGATAACGGATTTTTTTTGTATAACCAAATAAAGATCCAAATTTATTTGGAAATTTATTGCAATCAATTGAATTTATTGCAACTAAATGGATTTAATATTTAATAGTTATGTAATTATTATTTGGAAGAAATTGGAGTTATTTGTAATAAGTATGAACCTAATGTTAATTTTTCTTATAGGATTGACAATTGATATGGAATGAAAAGAAGAAAATTTTGGTCAGTAAAATTTGTAATTTATGCATAATAAAATGGATTCTAACGTTAAATACTACGTTATTGAGATTTAAATTAGACTTAAAGAATAATGATGTGAATCAGGAACTAATGTTTATGGCATCTTTATTTTAAGTGAAAGTTGAGAATATAAAGATTAAAAATCTAAAGTATGGGTTTTGAGAATATAATTTATAAAATTCTTAAATATAAGAAAGTGTAGAAATCAACATTGCAATTAATATACTGTCAATTTTTAATTCACAGCTAAGCCTGTTAAATCTTTTCAATTGATTACGAATCATATAAGAAATAAAATTTGGCCAATTTTAGAATTTAATATAAAATTTGGATTTTTGTAATTTATTTTAATTTAATTAATGAATACTAAAAATAGCCATTTTGGTCACGGACTTGGATTTCGATGAAACCAGTTTCATCGGATCCGTATCGGTGAATTATTATAGGGTTTCAAGTTTCGTATCGATCGGACCTGTCGTTTGATCGTACGGACGCGAAACGCCTTGAAAATCAATTTTATTAAAATCAATTTGGAAATTTTGTTTTCAGCATAACTTCTTCATACGATCAAATTTGGACGTGAAACTTTTTCCATCGCGTTCAGAATATTTTAAATTACCTATTTGGATATATAGATTTAACCAATTCGGTTCCGGAGGCATAGCAGACTTTTTGGGCCTTAGTTGTTCCGTACGTTCATCTATCTAGTCTATCTTCTCTAACCCAACCCTACCTATAAATATACGGTTATAAACCCTAGCCACTCCTTATTTTCATTTTCTATACATACATCTCCTTCTCACCTCCTCATTCTAATGGCAGAAAAAAAAACCTAATTCCCAAATTCCAAAAAAAAAAATTCAAAAATTTAAAAAAAAAAAAATTGCGGATCTGCAGCAGCTTCTGGTCGCGCTTCGGGTTTCAGGGGAGAAAACCCTAGAGCAACTTCGGGTCAGGAAGAAAATGACTCGGGTCGCTCCGGTTCGTTTTGGCGAAAACTCCAAGCAGGCACCGGGGAATTGAGGCGGCGCACCGAAGTCGAACCCGAAGTCGACCCAGGACCAGAATTTTCCATTTTTCAAATTTTCATAACTTTTGCATACGAGCTCGGATTCACGCGCGGTTTGTTTTGCTGGGATCGTATCGGAATTTCTGACGTTTTGACGCTGGTTTGGACGAATTCCGAGAAGGGCGAACTTTTGGGTTTAAATCGAATTTAAATTCGATTTAAATTCAAAAGGTGAGTGTTTTAACCCACTCACAACTACTAGAAGCTTTTATGTTTGTTAAATTAATTTTAGAAATGAATAGAAATTTATTTATGAGTATTTGGCATGTTTATTTCCCTCATATTTGTTGAATTGCATTTATTAAATTTAACTGTTAATTTAATTTATTTATTGCGTATTAATTGATAGTTAGAATTTATTTGTTTGCCTATAAACTGCTAGTTAACAGTTATATAGATTATTACTGAATATAAACTGTTAGATTAATAGTTGTTAAATTTAATCTGAATAAAATTGCCAGTTATTACCTGTTATCTATTATCAAATATAAATTGTTATTGATTGATATTGCTTGATGATTGTGATTGGATGATGGGTGATGTTGATGGATGTTTATTGTATATCATTAAATTGCAAATTTTCATGCATATTTCCTTTCATTCGGGATTGTGGTTTGAAATGATATATAACCGCAAAATTTTATATTTTTAAATTGCCGATTGAAATGATAAATATCCGTATCACTTGACCATAGGATAGAAAATTTTATACAGGCACCGCGGTCTATAACTATTTTTATGTGATTTCTATGGTTTGGATGGAATACGGTTTATAATAATCTTAAATTTTATATTGTATAAATATTTTTCTTCCATATATATATACATATGAAGTTGAAAATTTTGAAATTAAAAGGTGTATAAAAATCTTTATTAAAAATGGAAGAAAATTAAGAAAATGGAGTTTAATAATTTATATCATATGTTTAAATGTTAAGCTTGGAAATTTTAAGAAATGATATGTATAATTGGATTTTTCCCAAAATAAATTGAAATGAATATTCTAGTATAATTTGAATTGAGAAAAAAATATATATTTTATTACTAGAAATTGAAGTCTTATTATTTATGGATTTTATATGAATATTCAAGACTAATTAATAGAACAATTGATTTGTTGAAAGCATAAAATCCGACTTTAGTTTGAAATATTGATACTCAAAATGGATATACGTATATATAAATAAATTGAAGTGGTTTTGGAATTTGAGAGAGATAATATAAATTTTGGTTTAGACTTTAATAAAGAAATGTATTTGTAAAGCCATGAGAACTATTTTCTTTACAAAGTAACATTTAAGTTAAACCATTTAATTCTTACACCGTTGAATGTCCAAACCATTCAAGTTTTAGAAGTTATGGGTTTAAATTATGATTTTCAAAATATTATGCTTTGAAATATTTGATTTTCAAACGTTATGAAGTTAAAGCATTATGATTTTGGAAAAGAATTATATTTGGGATAAGTGATAAAATATGGTTTTGGGTTTTGAAATGATATCGTATTCATGGTTATGAAATGGAATGTTTATTCTGATTTTTAAAGTATAACCTATTTTTAAATGACCGCGGTGTTATAATAACGATGGGTTGGCAAAGAGACCGGGATCGGATATGGACATACTCTCTGTCGATACCGAAAACCACTTTGACTAACCATGTAGGCGGTGGAGATTCCAGAATGAAGTAGGTGGTGGCGACGTTTCCTGTAAGGTAAATACGTGGACCCGACTCCCGTGAGTTGGCATAAGGTGGCTAAAACATGAGCGATTCTCAGGCTAATGAGGTCATTCCTCTGATCGGACCCTCCTCTTCGATATTATACTTTGATTTTGGATTGATTCAGTGGCCACTTCTATATTTTGATTTTTGGGAGTTAGTCCGAGGTGGGCGGTAACTGCGGCTACGCGTTTCCACCAGCCTGGATAGCAATTGGTATATCTACCCTGGCATTGCCTAGTTGTGCCGTGTCACCTACCATACCGAGCCTTTACTACGAGTTTCTATTTGTGTCGTACCTATGGAGTATCCTCTGGTAGCCTCCCGATCAGGAGGTATTACGGTACTTTATAGACTATTGGCATTATTTGTGTTAAGGGCTATATGGGTAACCCCTTAACGTTATTAAAAAGTAAGTTTATTTTATAAATAGACACTATTATAATAGCGCAATATACTACATAGTAAATAGTTTAACGGATCCTTAGGAGATGTAAATCCCGAACATCTCTTGAGTTACTGCACTCATATTTATTTCTGTTAATTTAACTCACATAAGATCTTTTAGTTCTGACTCGAGTGTTTTTGTCTTTTCAAATTCGCTCGGGTCAGTCCGAGCGTTTCAGGATCGAAGACTTTAGCTTTGGAGGATGAAGACGAAGAATCCGTATTATTGTTATTTATAGTGTTGCACCACACTCTTTCTATTCCGCTGCATTGTTTGTATTGGTATGTGTAACTCTGATATTTATTGTATAAAGAAGAATTAACTGTTTTGTAACCGTTTATGAACTGTATATTTATTATTATATTTTATCCTTCCGCTGTGAGATTCTATTTTGTTTTATTTCTTCTCTGTTTTTCTTATTTACCCCATAACAATCCGCCCTTGCGTATGCTTTTAATTGGCACGTGTGTCGGTTTAAAGTGTGCGAAAAGGCGGGATGTTACAAATATGGTCGACCTTTTGAAAAATATATGGACATATGGTTAAATAATAGAGATCTTCATGTAGTACACACTTATATTATTCTTAATTATGCTGAGGTTGCACCATTTGTTAGGTAATATGAAATAATAATTCTTGATTTATTCATTTCAATAATGCATGCACTTGTAGAATTTAATGCAATATATTATTCATATATGCAGTATTTATGAAAGAGAACATCCATGTGGAGATCTCAGCAAAGAATTTTCTGATTGGTTTTCAAATTACGTTTATGAACCAGGAAATTGTATGGTCGTCGAAGGATTGAAACATCTTGCTTTGAGACCAAAAAGAAATGTCAAGACACATTTAATATATTTAATCAATGGATATAAATTTAACACCAAAGAATACAGTACTGAAAAATTTACTAATAATATAGGTGTATTTGTTAAAGTTAGTGTTAATCTCAAAAATCACATAAATGATTTTTATGGCGTTTTAACCCAAATTTTACAACCAACATATCTCTCACGACCCATGGAGGATGTTTTTCTATTTAAATGCAATTGGTTCAGCAATGTTCTAGGTTCTAGAATTGATGTGCACAAAGATTATAATCTTATTGAAATAAAGCACACATCACATTATCACATGTACAATCCTTTTGTACTAGCTAAACAAGCATTGCAAGTTTGTTACGCTCCTTATCCGTCTCTAAAATGAGATAAAGCAGATTGGTCGGCAGTTTTTAAAATAAAGGCAAGACTTACGTTTGATGGAAAAGATATTCCAGACGAACAAGCTTATCAGGCAGATCTTGAGTAAAGTAATGAAATAATAATAATAGACAATCGTACTGATTTTGGTCCTCTGAACGATGAATCAAACATTTTGGTAGAAGCATTTGAGAGTAGACAGGAAAATAATGTAGAATACGAGACCGAATCTAAATCAAAGATGGTTGGATTGATATAAATATAATGTTGAATTCTGATGTATTATGCATTTTATGTAATTAATGACATTTATCTTGCAAGTTATTTAATTTATGTCATTTATGAAACTGAATCTACTTATCATCGTTTACATCATTTATGGCATTACCATTTCTGTCATTTATTTAACAATTTATGTTAAAAATGCCATATATTCTGCTTATCGTCGGAATATGAGACCCAATCTGAATCAGTATATTTTGCATTTTACGTACTTTATTTCATTTATATCATTATTATACAATATATTCATCCTTATGCTATTATTCTCTTATAAAATGATGTGTCTGTGACAGGTATCATGTTGTCCAGAAGGAGGAGCTCATCCCAGCCATACAGAGGCGATGGTTGTGGCCCGTCGCAGTTTCCCGCTGTATATCTTGTGTCTAGGATGGAGGGGTAAGTATTAATTTTTTTTCAGCATCATAAATATTGTGTATAATATAATAATATGTATCATATTTAATACAAGGCTTTCTACCTACAACTGTCAACTGTAGTTCTATCAGTTTTGAGATTTGTATAAGAGTAGGATGATGGCTTGTTGGTCCATGTGGGATAATATCACTTGCTACATCATGGAGTATATATTGCAGGATTTCATTGTAATTATAATCTTCTGGTTTCCATTATTAATTTTTTGTCACTTATTTATTGTTCATCTTATATTGCTTAATTATTTGTTGCTTGTTTATCATGAAATGTAGGCCACAATCGACGTCCAAGCAGACGACATGCAGCCGGTACAACAGTATTGGATGCAGACGATGAGGAAGAAGTATCGAGATTCTATGTCGGCCGTGAAGTATAATGGGGAGAAACCGAACTAGATGGAAGCGAATGTGTGGGAAGGGTGGCTGGCATATTGGGATAGTGACAAAGCGAAGGTAAATGTACTAATCTTTTATTAATTATTTGATGGACATGTAAATATCAAAAAAAAATTGGTAAGTAAATAATGTATTATTTATTTAAATGTACAGGCAAAGTCGTAGAAAAACTCTGTAGATAGGAACGAAAATCCTGTCACTCATCAAGGAGGGTCCATGTAGTTCCAACAATATCACCAGGAGTTGGTACGCAGATTTATTAAATGTGAATTGTAAATAATTATTGTGTTATATAATTTTGAAAATAATAATAGTACGTAATAATCAATTTTAGGAAGTTTAAGGCACAGGGTCCCGTATCGTACATGAATGTATTTGCACGTACTCATGTCGTCGAACATGTAAATCCGGACGGGACTGTTTCATATACGTGGCATGACGATAAATCATGGAAAAGCCATGTAAACATATTTTAGTTTATATAATATTAGTAATTGATTTAATTATTAAATTATATTGAATTAAGATTCATGCTATTAATTTGAAATGTGTTTTTATTTGTTCATGCAGGCACAGTTTATGGAACAAAGGCAGAAACTCCTAAAGGAAAATGGTCTAGAGCTGACTACGGACGAGGAGGATGTCATTTTTTAATCAGTCATGAATCCTTCTTTACGAAACATGCGTTACGATTTTGGCAATCAAGTGGTAATGAATAATATATTTAGATATAACAATTTAGTAATCTTTTAGTTCTATACAACTTTACATCGTTTTAGTTTCAATAATAAGTTTATAGATATAACAATTAACATATTATCTTGTAGCTTCGATAGTAAGATTATAGTAATTGAACTTTTACTAAATTAAATAAGTATTGCAGGGTAGACAGAGGAGAGCCAGCCAAACCGGAGCTCAGATCGATCTAAAAGAGATCGAGGAATTGAGAGCTAAGGTGGCGCAACTGGAGGAGCAGAACCGTCGGTAGGACATTGAGATAACATAGCTGCTGGACCAATGTATTTCCGAGTACATACAGTAGTATGGTGGCTGTTTTCCATCTTCAGCTGGTTCCGGTGGTTCTAGAGGTGGTTGACAAGAGCGAGAGGTATGTTTTTAGTTTTGCGTCATTGTTTCGTAATTTTTGATGATACATTGAGTTGGTGGAGTTTGATACTTTGAGATGTGTATATATTTGATGGTACATTTGGTGATGGTAATTTTGACATTTGTGAGTTACTGGTGGGGAGTTGGTGTTCAATGGTGTATCTTTTGTACAATGACATATGTGTACATTTTGTTAATGAAGTGTTGGTTGGTTTTATTTTATGCGAGTTATGCTTGGTTTAATTTTGTTTATGTGATTTGAGTATATTTGAATGATTTGATATTATATTGAATATCTGAATTCAATATGTGCTTGTGTGTGACTATATTATGTTTTTGGATTGTGTATATTAGGCTAGAACGGAGCAGAATACTGGCAAAAAGCTTTAGCAATTCCGACGGCTGGCGACGGCCTTCAGGTCGAAAATTTTCTTTGGTTTCTGATGGCTAGTGGCAGTTTTTTGCTACCTTTTGAACGGCCAGGTATCTTTGATGGTCGTCTAGAGCCGTCAGACTATCTGTTGGTAGCTATCGGAAAGATTACAACGGACGCTGTTGGAAGCCGTTAGAAGAACTGTGTGGCGAAGGAAGAACTTGAGATGGATTTTTGCGTCTATTTCCGACAACCGTCGACGGTTGCCAGCCATCGAAAATCGTACGTTTTCTTACAGTGTGATGGCAGCGGCTCATCCCAGGATGTGCCGCGTACATTAGTTAGATTGCTACCAAAAGTAGATGACTCGATAGTATTAAATTTGCTTTAGCATTATAAACAATTTGTATGATATATTAGTTATAATTTGTCTGTATCATATTTAATGCAGGGCTTTGAGCTTGAGCCTTCTAATATAGTGCTCAACATATCTATGCAAGCATACATGAGTCGTATGACTGCATGCTGGCCAAAATGGAGTAGGATCCCTGAGCATGTCCAGGAGAGGATCTAGTCTAGTAGGACTTCTTGGTAAGTGTAAAATTATATATTAGTATATATAATCACTTTACAATTTGCAAATTAAGTTTAAATGTATAACTTATATATATTTTTTCAATACATATACAGGGTGCGGTGGACCTGCAAGAGGAGGATGTTGCTCTTCGCCGGTGCCGCTGGAACTTTATAATTGCAAAGAATTACTAGGATACAACGTCGACCATTAGAAAATCCAAGAAGAAGCGAAACTGGATGGGCACCAGTGTATGGGATACTTGGATCGCATGGTGGAGTGGCGATGAGTTCATGGTAAGTCTATCGGTTGTCGCCTTAATTTGTTAAGTAGAGAATACATAACTTATACCTGTAAAATATAATCTTAAGTTTCAATTTGCAGGCGGAGTCGGACAAGGACTTGGCGGATAGGCAGAAAAATTCAATCACACACCGTGGTGGCTCGAAATCATTTCAGCATCATCGTGAGGACCTAGTAAATTGATTAATTGTAACCATGAACAATTATTATATTTTTTATAATTTGTATGAACAATAATATACACCAATTATTGCAGGAAAGGGCACGTGGGGCTCCTGTCTCGTATATGGACGTATTTACACATACTTATGTCGTTAAGCATACCGACGATGAGATCGATGATGTATGTCTGGCATGAGGATGATATAATATACGATGTACATGTAAGTATATTTTAAGTTATAAGTTATTAAAAATGATCACTTTAACTAATTAATATTACATTATTATAATAATGTCATGTAATATTTACTTGTATTTGAATTTGCATTGCAGAAAAAATTTATGCAAGCACGTGCGTAGATGCTTGAGCATTCAGGACGGAACAGTTGACCACTAATGAGAAGGACGCTATCTTTGACTCCTTTATGGACCCGACACAAAGATATAGGCGCTATGACTATGACAATCAATCGGTAATTTATAAAAATTAACTAAGTTGTAAAAATTTCTTAGTTTTTATAAAAGTCTCACAACAACTTAAACATATTTCGACTTGTTTTATAGGCTCGGGCCTCACAAAAGGCTTATCAAAAGGCTCAGGACAACGCTAAGATTAATAAGCTTCGACAGCAAATTGCACAACTGCAGGAGCAGGATCGCATTCGAGCAGCGCAAATGGTGCAATTGAACCAGTGTTTGACTGAGTATATAGAGCGTCATGGAGCATTCCCTTCGTCTGGAGGTTCTGGAGCCGATGACAAGTCATGAGGTACATTTTTCAGTTTTGTTTTTAAAACTTGTGTATATATACAATGAGAGTTTGTGAGGTTGATTTGTGGACATCTGGTGCTTGATATTGATTTGCAGGGTTTGATGTTGGATATATATGTTGTACATTGATGTTGGATTTAAACATCGTGGCGTGATGATGGATGGTTTGGTTTGTATTGATTGGAACGTTTGAATTTGAGATGGTAATGTTTGAGATTTATATTATTATTGATATTGCATTTAGCTTATATATCTGGTATATATTTATTTTGATGTATTGTGATATATATTGATATTGATGCATTGTTGGGCTGCTAAAAAAAATTATCCAGATTTCCGACGGCTACTAATGGTTTTCGACTGCTACCGACGGTTTCCGACGGCTTATAGGTCGAAATATTTCGACAGCTTTCACCGGCAAACCGGTCGTATATACCAACAACTTCTAACGGTTTTCAGACGTGTTTTTAAGCCACGTGGACGTCTTCATCGTCGGAATAAACGTCAGTACTACCATCAAAAAAATCGTCGGAGGCCGTCGCAAATCTATCGTCGTTTCAGTCGGAAATGGACGAAAGTCGTGTTCTATACACCGACGGCATTTCCGACGGCTTCCGATGGCCACCGACGGCTTGGAACCATCATAAATGACCGTATTTCTTGTAGTGGCATGCATAATTCTGCACAAAATGATTATTGAAGACAAAAGAGATAATGATAAGAATATCACTATGAATACAATGGTGCAATGCAAATGGAAAAAATATTCCGAGACAATGTTCTTATAACCGCATAATCTTTCAACATTCAATAGAAAGTCAATTTTCATTCCAAGACGCACAACTTCACAACCGGCTTTAAAAAGATCTTATGAATCATATTTGGAATTACTTTGGAGATTGTTAGTTCAATTTTACATGTAATTAATTATGTGTGTATGCATTTGTGCTTTTGTTAACGTATATATTATATTGCATTTCCTTCAAAATGTTGTTTAGCTTGGGCACAAACTTTGCATGTATGGAAACAAAAATAGCAGAACATTAGTTAATAACAAAATACAACAGATTTACAAAAACAAAATGTACACTGCAAATAATACCAATTTTAATGTGCTAAGATTAAAACAAACTAATATAAGGAAACCTAGATATAAGTATTTGTCCTTTTCATTCCATCAAATATAGCATTTGAATATAAATATTTGTCATTTTCATTCCATTAAATATAGCATTTGAATGTCATCTACTTTCGTCAAATCTTTGTCCATAATCACTGTTCTTGTTTTTCCCATTCAATATTCAACTTTTATTGCTTAATATCCGCAAACTTACGCTTTACATCGATCTTCTCCTATGCTTGCTTGCTTCTATCTTGATATCTTCTTTCAAGAATTTCATGAGCGGCGTTCACTTTAGTGTTCAAAGTGGCTTCAGCTTTATTCTTTCTCTTTGCTAATTTGACACCCATTGGTCTATAACCTTCATTAGGTCTCTAGGTGAGCTTATCCACCTCGTTTTCTCCCTCGAATGGGGTTTCTCTACCAGATGAATCTCCCAGACTGGACGAGTATGTTGATTTTGATGCTTTGTTCTTTCCCTTCCCCTTTGTTTGAACGTCTTCGATGCTCTTCGCGTTTTCAGAGTTCTACTTCGGTGAGCTCGTCGGCAACTCAAAACAATTCGAAATTTGATAATAGCGTGATTTTTAGCAATGTTTTTCCTTGCAAAAAGCTTTATGAATTGCTCATTCACCATTCTTTTTTGATAATCAAAAAAGAAATAAGTCAATAATATGATTATATACCTACAAACTAATAAAATCAAGTAACATACCAAATGTTGTTCGTCTTCCATTCCACTATGATTCGCTTTAATTATTTTATATATCCGCGATCCATAAAATTGAGTTTGACGATTGATTTTTCAGAATCAAACTTGAATCCCGGCAAAGAACATGCGCTTTCAGGATGCTTTATGTTGAATGACAGTAAATGTTGCACAGATTGAAGAACTCGTCGCTTCGGCATGGGTTGGATGAATGCTGGATCGGGGTACCGTGTTGTTGGTGGTTATCGTCTTCGAAGACACAACTTTGAAAGTGCGAAGGATTCGCAAACTCTCCGCATGGTGAAAACATTGTTGAAGATCGGTTTTGATTTGGAAATGATGTGGTTTAGAAGAGGAAGTAGTGAAGAGTTTAATGCAAAATAAATATTGAAAGAGGTGTTTTTATGGAATTTGAAGGGAGGGTAAAACATAACAGTTGTTGAGGGGCCGTTGGGTCATGATTGTTGAGCCATGAACGTATATTTAGTAGACGTCTAGCCTGTGCAGTTAATGCGCTCGGCAGATTCGAAACAGTGGAAGTGCAAAAAGTCATAGCGGGGATACAACGAGGATATAGCGGATGGCTCTAAAATAACATATAAAACTCGTACTTAATGTTTTAACAAATATATAAATGGTAATTAAATAAAAAATTATCATTCAATTGAATTATAATTAATATATAAATAATTTTAAACAAAAAATATGTGCGAATATACTTTAAATAAACGTAAAAATGTTATATAACATAATTGAATTTAGTAGAATATTAGAGTATTTTCATTTCTGAAAATATATTAAAAATTAAATCAAATAAATTAGTTTCATAATTTTTATAATGTATAAATGCAATTTTTTAATTCATTTCATTAAAGAAGATATAGCGGAAATAACAAAATATAGCGGGAATAACGGGATATAGCGGAAATAGCGGGGATTAAAGCGGAAATGCTATATTTTGGGGCTATATGGAAAAATCGTAGCGGTAGAAACCCGCTATATAGCGGGGTTATAGCGGGACATTAACTGCACAACGTCCAGCTCTGTACCGTAATAAATAGACGTTCAGGGCTGGACGCATACTAAATATGTATCTGGTCAATTTACTGAAATGATCATCGAATATTTCTAGTTTGAAATGGTCATTGAATATTCATAGTTGGAGTTGCATTTCCCTCCTACCTTGCATATTACGTTTTAATGGTGCATTGTTGGAGATGCTCTAACATCTAAACTTTTCTATAAAAAATTGACAATTTCCAGTCTTAAGCCCCTTTTTATTTTTATTCTTAATGAGACGAAAATTCCTCCAGGAGATGTAAAATACACACTTCGAACTTAGTGATGTTATGTCTGACGTATCTTTCTACGTTACAATACTCTTTTATTTGTTTCAGCTTCAAATCGCACCATTGATTTCGCTGTTTTCAGCTGGACGTTGTTTTCGTTTACTTTTGATCCATGGTTCAATATTCCAGCGGAATTCCAGTTATTCCGTTGATTCCGTTCCGGTTCCGCTCATAACCGGAACGGAGTCTGGTCAATATTCTGGTTCCGGCCCAAATATCGAATTTGCTTTTTAAATATTGAAAAATTATAAAAAAAAATACAACAAACATTAAAAAAAGAAAATAAATTAAAGATGACAATAAACAAGTGGAAAAAAAATCATTTGTATGGAAAAAAAAAGTTGTTATACTTTTGTTAATTTATATCGAATCATAATAAAAATTTCAAAAATTGATCAATTTTAAAATCTCAAATGAACAATACAAAATCTTAAACAATGGTTTTTTAATTAAAGCACATTTTATATGTAACGTAAAAAATTTACTATAAATTTATGACTTTTATTAGTGTAAATAGCAAATTAAAGTAAAAAATATACCGGAATTAGAAAACCGGAATTAAAACGGAACTTTCAAAATTTTCGAAACGGAACTAAAAATTTTAAAATTACCAATGACCGAAACCGAAAACGAAGAACGAAATTTCGAACCTTGAGTTTGATCTCAGAGCGGAAATACAGTCTGCTAATTGGAAATTAAAAAGACGTACACACTTTTTGTTAGGAAGCGACACAATTTTCACACAGATTTTTCTAGCTAAATTACGAGTAATTTTTATTTGGACTGAATTCCATTGCTTTAATTTTATGTAAAATGTTAGTGACATTTAAAAAGTCAGCGTTTTAGGAAAAAAATGTTTTGATATCAGGTTTGACATTGAACTTGAAAATCACACGTATTCACAAAGAAATACCATTTGAACGCTATCATTAGCAATGATTGTCAATGCACACTTCGAACTTATTGCCATCTGTATTATATAGTGTGTTAGTTTATGTCACAGCTATTACATCGATCACTAGTCGGTGATATAGAAGCAGAAGTCAATGCTGACTTTGTCTTGATTACTTTTTAACTGTTTTGGCTTTGAGTATGGTATTTGATCTAACTATTTAAGGTCCTTACCACCGACTTCACTAGTGCAAGGAGAATAACCTTTCTTCAATGATTTTTATGACTGGATTTATACAAGTGCGAGGGGTTGAAAATATACTGAAATGCCTAGCCGCTTCATATTATTATTACTTCATGCAAGTTAAGTGGTAGGTGACTAAGAGTTTAAATATCACGGGTTATGTTAGAAAGAAAAAAGAAAAAAAAAAAACTGAACTTTTGAATGCACGTCGGACTCTTAATTAATTCAACTAGAGTTATCAAAATTCAAAGTTATTCTTCAATTCATACTCAACATATGGCATTTTATTCTTGGTAACTTGTTTGGCTAACTTGTGAAAAACCTTCATTTTCTGAATCACTTTTGATGACACCAATCTTGTTTAGTCGAATGCATAGAAAGAAGGAAAAGATGCCTTTATTTCAATCCGTTCATATGTGCCTAAACTTGTTCAACCAGCTAGTGGCAAATATTCCATCCAACAACCCTTTTCACACTCAAATATGTTAGGTATTTAATGTAAAATAGACATTGGCTGAATATTTCTTATGCTTCACCTAATTCTGATAAAACAAACATTAAGTTAGCTGCTCGTTATATGACCTGGTGTGTGTGTGTCTATATATATATATATATATATATAAACATTCAATTCATTCCTAATACATATCTTCTAACATTTCTATTAGGCATAACAACTTAAAAATCATTTCCTAAAGGAAAATTATTGGTTTTTACCTATAATCTATGGGCAATTGCATCGATCGTGAGAACTACTATGATGAGTATTGGAACTCAGAGGAAGAAGAGATCTCAAGTTATAAAAAGAGTGAAAGTATGAAAGAGTTGCAGAATAATGTTGTGAAGATAAAGATAAGCAAAAGGAGATTTGATGAAGTTATGAGAAATGCGAATGGTAAGATGGTTGAAAAAGCACTGGTAGAAATTATGGAAAAAGGTCATGTTTGTTGTATGCAAGAAACAATTAATACTTGGAAACCTGCTCTTTGGAGTATAGCAGAATCAGAATAGCTTACTATTCGTCTGTGAATAAGCTGATTTTTGTATTCATTTTTCTTAGTTAGATATTCATATTTTATTTTAAAGGAGGATTTATGGTTCTAGTTTAGATTGTTTGAATATAACTAGAACGGTTTTTTCATTATACATTGATGGTGTATGAATCAGTGACATAGCATATTTCAAAAATCATCTTTTTTCAAACTGAGTAATTGCATTAGAGTGAAAACTATTGATAAGCATTTTGCCAAATCATTTAAAAAGTAATCAATGCATATTTTAATATAAAAAGCTGATTAATTCGTATTTTAAGATGTTACGTAGGTAATATTCAAGTGCAAAAATATTATAGGAAATTAAGATTCCATGACTAAAGTCACATTAAACTAACGAGTTTTTCAGGTCATATATTGAAATAACGAGTCTTGCGTACTGTTTACACAATTATATACCATTGTATAAATCATTTAAACAATTGTTATTCTACAAAATCCTTATATCTGGGTTGTTAACTCTTTATGAGAAATTTCCTCATTACGTTTTTTTTATTTTCATTTACCACACACTCTTTACATTGATTACTTCTTTATGATCTAATTGCATTGATCTGGTTACAATTTCTCCACTTCTCCACAATTTTCAATACAAGTACTTTTTAATTTCCTATGTTATTTTCCATTTTCAATTTATTCTCCATACCATCTCATGTTCATAATTTTTTCACTTCTTTTTCAATTTCATATGTATATTAGAATTTTAAAAAATAAATTGTACTTACAGTCCTAATCTAACTAAAGATTCTTTTCAAATAATATTTACTTAATCTTTTACATTTTTTAACGATAGAATTTGAATTAATTCATCAACACATTTATATTCAACGTAATATTTGTGATATTATTCACATTTTCAGTGATCAGCTGCTACTTATTACCTTTACTATTTAGGTTTCTATGTATGTCTCTATTTAAGGAAATGAAGTTAAGTGAAAAAAATTCATATGATCAAAAGATAAATTTTCATATTCAAAAAATAAATTTTCATATTATATTCTAAGAAATATGTGTACATGTATAAGTGACATTTTTGTTTATTCTATTATAAATATTTTATGTTGTCTTAGTCGACATGAATGTATTTTTTTGTAAAATTTCATATATTTGTCTTAGTCAACATAGGATTTGATATATTTTTCGACGGTGTACAATATTCATAGGTAACACAGTTTTTCATTTAAATATATAGTTGCCACTAAATTCATAGGGATCTTACGATACAATGAGGTCGTTATTTGTTGTTTACAAAGTTTGTTTAATGTTATATTGTTTCTATTTTTTTAAGTTTGAAGGTATTTAGAGATTTGGATTTGACATGTAGTTACGTTTAACTTTTATAAGTAAACTAACTTCAAATAGAGGATCATACCAGATAATATTAATAAAATCAATTGTTATCAATTCCAATTTATTTACATTCAAACTAATAACAATCAATTCTCCTTAGATGAAATTGAATTTAGTGAGAGAATAAGTTACATGTTAATGCTCTATAATTTTAATCAATTGAGATTTAATTTGTCCGTTAATTCCTTTTAATTAATTCCTTTTATCACTAATATATCTAAAGAAATGTAAATTTTACTTTATGAGTGAATGTGAATTGTGCTACACATTAGCAATGTTTTTTGTTGTAAGAACCACTAGTAAAATTGGAACTTAAAACCATCTTCTAGCAAGTACTTTTAATTAACAAATTTAGTAGAAGAATAAAATAAACGAGCAAAGAAAGAGTTGTTGATATGCAAGCTTTGTCTTATCTTTTTGTGAAAGAAAAGCATTATTTATCTTCGAATGAATTATAGTTTCTATAAAATTTATTTCACAATAAGGCTAATTAACTTTGGCTACTTGTTGCATTTTGTTGCATAAATCTTCCACTTTTATTTAAGTTCTTTGCTTTGCAAATATAGTCTTATATTTGTTCTATTTTATAATATACGAACACAGAATAATTTAATTCTACTGATAATATTCTATTTTTAAAAATTCAATTTCTTAATTGTGTTTCCTTACACTATTTGATCGTATTGTTATTTTCTATAATGAAATGTCATGTAAAATTATTTTATTTTCATCCAGAATGATTCTATCTGATCATGATATACTATTTTGCATTGAATTATGTTAAATTTTGTGTTCACATGTGCTAGCGTCAAAATTGGTCACTAACACCCAAATTCAGATGAAAGTACCAAATTACAGTCACAGAACACAGATAGAATGTATGTAGAGAGTATAAATATGAAGAACAATAAAAATTAAAAAGAAAGCAATAATAACAGAGGATTTATAGTGGTTCGGCTAACTCTAGCCTACGCCCACTCCAGAATTTCCTTTTTATTGATATGAGAATCAATTACAGTTACAATCAAGAGTTTTTGAAACAATAATGGCAGAGTAGCCTTAATGGAGAAGGAGAAGGAAAACAGAATGAAGATCCCGTTTTCTGAAGCCCTACATGCTGTATGATAGGCAAAACTCGAGTTACTTGGTTTCCTGAGTGGTCCGGGACCATCAATACCATGGCCAATCCAAAAATCAACACTACGACCGACCCCGAGTTCACAGTACGCCGACCTGATATCCCCTGGGCATGACTCTAAGTAATCGCTCACACAACCCCAAGCACACCTACATACAACCCGAAGTAAATTGCCCTAAGACTCGGAGCAACTCAGCGCTGATCTTCCTTCTTCAAAGCACCGACCCCTTTAGCTGATCTAGGGTCTTCATCCTACCGACCCAAAGCTTCCCTGCATGTGACCGAAGTGGTTCGTCCCCTAACTTGGAGCATGATCATACCGACCCATACTTGCCGACCTGGCCTCCACTTGTCGACCCGGAGAAAATGTACCGCCGACCCGAGTATGACTCCATGCCGACCCCGAGCCACTTCAACCAAACCATCTTCCAACAAGACCGAACCACCTTCCTATCGATCCATTCCAACATGACCGACCTACGTTCCTACTGATCCACTCCAACATGACTGACCCACCTTCCTACTGATCCACTCCAACATGACCGACCCACCTTCCTACCGATCCACTTCAACATGACCGACATAGCTTCCTACCGATCCACTCCAACGTGATCGACCCAGGAGCTTGGTGCTGACTCGAGAAATGACCTTGCCGGCCCGGAGTTACGCTGACCCCCCTAAATCCTACCGACCCACTATGAATCCAAGTGGCTATCTAAATAACCCGATGCAAATTGCCTCAAAACCCGAAGCTGACCCACAAGCAACTCGAAGCAAACTCCAAACATCCCGGATCACCTCGATTTTTGTCGAAACCCATATTTCGAGTATTTCGCGACTTTTATCCATCGAGCATACCAATCTCGGCTTCATAATCATGATCATCATCCATGATTGATCGTCTACCCATCCAATTGAACCAAACTCATCGTATTCCAGCCTCGATAACTGAGCAATCGATTTAGTTAAATCTGTCTGTTTACGGCCTTGCCAAAAGGCGGGTTAACAACATGAATACTTAAAGTAATGGACAAAGTTTATTCTATGTGATGGTGATATATTTATAATGATGCATAGTAACGTACTATTTACCAACTTAAGAATAATTGATGGTTGATGTTATCCTTTATTGTATGAAGCCCTCGTGGTCTAAAAAAAATGTAATTATACATTGTGTGCTTCGAGATTATTCAACTAGATTTATCAGCAAATGTTTGTCAAAAGTGTTTAAGAAAAATATACTCTATGTAAAAAATTATGCTAGATGTGGAATACTTTAAAGATAATATATCTCCCATATAACAAATTGAACCATTGATTAAACATTTGCTATATGCAGATGATAATTTAATTTTGGCTAAAGCTACCATTAAAAATGCTGAAAGCATTAAACCCATTTTTCAAACTCTGGAAAATCTTACTGGTCTTGACTTAGATACTAATAAGCCTACTCTATTCTTTAGTAAGGGAGCTAAAGACAAACATCAATTTGCTAATATTTTAAGGATTAGCACTGGTAACCTTCCAATTTTGTACCTGGGCATCTCTCTTTCTAATAACAAATTAAAAGAAAAAGATTTTATATGGTTAATTGATAAAATTAACAAATAATTCAATCATTGGAATAGTAAAATGCTCAATATTAGTGGCAGGACAGAATAAGTCAAGACTGTCATTTAACCTATGATTCATTTTTTGCTTCAATTCACACAAATTCCTGTAACTATCATCTAGAAAATTAATCCAATTTGTGCAAATTTTATTTGGAAATCTAAAGCACATAAAACGAGTTGGGATGTTGTCTGTAAAACTAAAAGTGAGGGTCGACTTGGTATTAGAAGAATAGATGAAATAACTAAAGCAATAGCAGTGAAATTATTGTGGAAATATATCCAAGGAGATTCATGCTGGGCTAAATGGATGCAAAGTCAATATTGCAAATCTGCTAGTTTCTAGACTGCTACCATAAACAATAATGATTCATACATTTGGAAAGCAATTCTTAGAGCTAGTCGATGGTGCAAAGGGTTAATTCATAGAAAAATTGTTAATGGTGAAACCACAAACATTTGGTTTGACCCATGAATCAATGGGTCATCACTGTTTGATAATTTTGGATGGAATTCTATGTCAATTTTAGGTGGCTGTAACAAAAAGGTTTCAATGCTCATATCAGATAATGAATGGAAACACCATATTCCTTATATTCCTACTCAAATTCATAGTGCAATACACAACACTACAATACACAATCAAATGCATAAAGTTTTTTTGGTTTTGGCTACCTAATACCATTGGCCAATTCAGCTTGAAATCAACTTGGAATCAAATAAGAGGCAAATATAATGAACCCAGTTGGACAAATATCACATGGGATAAAAGTTGTGCTCCTAAAATGTCTACTTATGCATTACTCACAAAATTATATAACTTAAATACCAGGGAAAGGATTATATTAGATGGAACTCTAGCATTGAGCGAAAATGTATGTTTAAGTCATCAAGAAGATAGAGATCATCTTTTCTTCCAATGCAACTACTCAAGATATTTACTGGATTACATCAGGACTAAGCTATAAATCAACATTGGTAATTCTTACAATATAAACCAAGTACCGCATACTATGAGTCAAAACCAGAATACTTCGTCACTACGGTATCATATCGCTAAAATTGCTTTTACTGTTCTAATGTGGAACATTTGGTGTGAAAGGAAGAATAGGGTGTTCAAGGTATGGAATTGCCTAATACAGTGAGATCTAGCCTATTAACTCAAGATTGCAAAACATTAATACAACATTAATTGAAATTCAAAAGGATAAGTGACGATTTAAAACTTATCTTGAATGGTTTTGACATTGATACTGATCCAATTGCCATCCACCATCCTCCTTGAGTGCTTCTTGGCGTTGTTCTGTCAATCGAAACTGGTTTTCTTCATGACTCCATGAAATTTATGCTATGCCATTTTGTTCAAGTTCTAGAGTTCACCATTCTCTGTTTAATCTGGGAAAGTGTCTAATTTCCCTCTCTGGATAGTGATGTGTTAGAGACTTCGAGAATATAGGTCCTCTCTATTATTTTGTTTCACTGTCTCTGGTTGTTACGGGTTTTTTTGTAGTTGGTTTAATTTTGATTTTGGTTTTTTTCTTTGACCCAAGTTGTTCGTATGGATGCTTTTGAGTGTAATCCCTTTTGTTTACTCCTTCATCTATTTGAAAACTTGGTTCAGACTAGATGTCATTGTATCATTAATATATGGACATGATACGTACTCTTTTTCCTTGCAAGGTACCCATGTAGATTGGGGGGATTGCAAGATTTTAACGAGATATATCATGGAAATATATGCTTTTCACATTCGTATATAAAGTGCCTTTTTCAAAAAAAAACATAAACATACACTTTCATCTTTGTAATTTAATTGTTTTTATATTATAGTGCTAAACAAAGTATGTGGTGAAATCTGTGTGCGTAGTATGGGTTCGTACTGGTTATTTCAAAATAGAAGAATATTGGTCAAAATTTTCCTAATGAAGTCTTATAAAAACCAAAACTCTCATTAATTAAACTCCCAAAGCCCCTTTTTATTGCTAGAATGCAAAGCCGTTCCAGAGTAAAAAAGTTAAATTCAAACGCAATTTTCGATTCACTCAAAATAGAAGCATTACTCACTCAAGTAATCTCTAACAATTCCCTCTGGAAATCTAAAGTTGGAAACTTATGAAATTATTATGTCTATACCAATTGCTTACCTTGTTTACTTTAGTTTTTACAATGATTTAACCTAATAAATTTTGGAGCATTATTATTCACTCCTTGCAAACATTGTAAAATATCCAATTTTGATCGACGATTGAATGCATGTATATTATTTGTTATGATCACTAATAAAGTGCTATTGTAATGAAAAACAGACATATCTTGTACCTCCATCTCGTATTTTCTTTGTATTTTGTGGAATCACACTTTTTACTATTGAATGAATTAAATAACATACATGCTTTGTATAACCGGCTGAAATTGTGTAATTTTTATTGTTTTTATGGTATAAATAGCAATACTCTAAAATTTGAAAGGTTGAGTTAGGTAAACAACACTGGTATTGTGGTCCACTTTTTTTGCCAAGCAGATATCAACTCGAATTAAAAGATTAAAACAAAGATGAAATGATTCGAAACTTGAAAACACACCTAAGTAGAGTAGATAAACAGCTCGAGAACGTTTCACTCAATTGGGAGCTAAGTGCATAGCTCGATACTGAGCTATCCATAGGTCGGTACCGACCAACCCCCCTCATTCTAGTTTCCAAACTCCATACATCTCCTATACCACTCCAATAACTAGCGATGAAGTGTTTTTCAATGATTTGGATGAGCAATTCCAATGATTGACCAGAAGAAAGCCAAGAAAGTAGGATAATTCTAACGCTATCAAGAAAACCACAAGAATAAACACAAAACCGAAGCAAAAGAACTTATAACAACTCAAGAATGAAAGAAAAGCAAAGTAAGTGGAACGATTCAACTTGCTCCAAGATACATAACTCGGTGTCAAGCTATAAATAGATCTCCAGCTTGATGGTCTCTAATTGTTCTTGTGTGGCTTCAGGTTATCTCCTAGAGTTCAGTGCAAGCGGGGTTTGGACCAATACCTCCGTTTCTCTATAAATACTAACCTATCTACAAAAAAAAGGGATCTCCTCCTTTTCTTTACTTGGGATCTGATTATCTACCGTTGGAGAATTCTTCTTCGGTCCTATTCTCTACCACTTAAATGCTCTAAAAACTTCATTATAAATCTGAGATCCACTGATTATGGTCAAATTTGAAATGATTAGTTGTAATCCAGAGAAAGAACAACAAATAGAAAAGATTAATGTAGATGTAGACCAAAGATTACGTTGAACCATTATAAAAAAATTTGCGTCTCCTTTTAATTTCCTATTTTTCTACTGCTTTTGCATTATATTGAATAGAACTGGTGCTTTCATCTGATTTTTAGGTGTTGATCAATTTTTTGGATCAATATTTTGGTGCTTTCGCTAAGAAGAAACTAAATCCGAAGACTTGAAATTTAAAAAAGATATTTGGAAAAGGTGAAGAGACCTAATGTTATATCTAAGGCTAGAGGAAGCCAATTAAAGCATGGGGGCAGCCAGAAGGTGTCCCCAAATTCTCATCAATCCATCTATGTGACCAGATTAGAGATGGAGATAATGATGAAGGAGATGCAGAATGAAGTAATAGCTAGACAAAAGAAAATGTTTGAATAATTTTTCTAAAGGACGGGATAACAAGGAATAGCTAGAGCTATAGGAATTCAACACAAGTTTTAGGAGCTAAAGAAGAAACATCTAAAGTTAAAGCAAAGCAAGATGGAACAATGCCCTCATAAACAGTATAGCTCGGTACCGATGCAAATTAACTCGGTACTAAGAGAATTGTACTCGGAGGCAACACTGGTGTGAACATGGGACATGCTGGAATGCCAGGAGCAAACGATGCTGGAGCTAGAAATGCAAATGCGTAACAACAAGAGGAATATGTGCCAGATCTTTCCTATAGGAACAAAGGGCATAATAAAGCCAAAGGAGTAGGTCAGAATGCTAATGTGCAGCAAGTGGAGTAGATGCCAGAGCATGTACCGGAGTTCTCCTATAGAAGCAAAGGGCAGAACATCGCTTTTGGTTGAAGACCATTACTGGACGGTGAAAATCGAGTTGTTGAGTTGATAGGGAGAATAATTAGGGGTGGACCCCATATTAAAGCTTAGAGGATGCGAGGAGGAATTCGTTCACTTCCAATATGAGCAATGCAAGGAATCCTCCCAATTTTAAGCTTACAATGATGGAAATATATGACAAAAAGTCGGATCCGATGGTTCATCTAATGAGATATGTAATGACCCATAAATTTATCATTTTGAAAAATAATATTCATTTGTAAATATTTAAATATAAGTTTTTCAACATAAATTATGATATTTTGAACAATAATTAATGATGGTAAATTTGTTTTAAAATTATATTTACAAATATTGATATTTGGGATTTCCTTCAAAAAAATAACAAAAATTAGTTTTCAATAAAATTGAGATTTACTCAATATTAAAGGATACGAAATAGGATACATATACTTATTTCTCCATTTAAGAAAGAATATGTAACAAATTATATATTTTATTTTTTGAAATAAATGATGACATCATCAATGATGTCATCATTTTCAAATAATAATTTTTTTGCTTTAAATTAAGTTTAAAAGATTTAGTAACTATATTAAAATCAAATGTTGCCCTTTTAATTATTAAATAATAGTTGAAATGTCACTTTTAAATTTTGTTTATATGTATATTAACAAAGAAGTAAATTGGGACCAGAAATCCGATTTCGGATTCGTAACGATTTGACAAGAGGAAGTTGTGCAACGTTACATTTTATATATGACATACATGTGCACATATACATACACACACACACATATATATATATAGCATCCATGTACACATACACACATATCGACATTACATTTACATCTCAAAATTACTAATCGTAAATTGAACAAAATATCATGATATTTATTAAAGGAAATTTAAGCTATTGATGACATATCTTCAACTTAGTCCACATTCTCATCCAAGTGCATACCTTAAGAGATAAGGGAAGCGATGGAGATGATGTAAAGGGATGGGAGAGCACGGCCGAACCATTTGGAAAGGGAGTGGTGGTGTTGAGGTGGAAAGCGGTACCCTCTCATTTATTCACACTTTCCTACATAAATTTTTAAGCTTTCTTCATCTTCTTCATGACTCCATTAATGGCTTCCATGTCCTCATAAATTATTCCATAGTCATAGCAGAACTTTGTAGAAAATACACTTCCAAATATAGAAGGATATCGCCTTAGTTTGAATTTAAAGTGAATGATCACCTTCTCTTCTTTCTCATTGCTTGGCCGAACTGATCAAGAGCCACCACCTCCTCTCTACACCCAAGGGTACCAGGATAGGATTCATAAGCTTCGGTGCGGTGATAGCAAAGCTATAATCAATTTTAGTGCATCTAGAGAAAAATTAAAAGAGAGAAATTCTACTGTTTATTTTATAAATCATGTGATGATATGAAATGTTTGCTATGAGTGTTTTCAATGTTTGATCATCATATTTTGGATGCGATAATATGTTTTTTTGGTTATGGAAATGATTCACGGTAAATACATGTCAAATTTACATAATGAAAACACTTTCTCTTATGACTTATAAAAGTGTTACGGCATAGTTGAACCACTTTAAACATGAATTAAAACTTTTAAATTGGTTTATAAATATTTTATAGACATTAAAACTCATTTCGACAAAGTTTCGAAATGATATGAAATTATAGTCAAAATAGCGCGTCGTGTAATGGTAGTTAACGATTTCGCGCCATAAAAGTTAAATCAACGTGTAGAGTGAAATATAGCTCAGAATTATTGGAAATAATAATTTTCAGACTCTTATAACTATAGTTTCCAAAAGAAGGGGAAAAATTAAGATTTCTTTCTGTAAAATTTGAGATACGTCTGTTTACACCAAAAATTGGCACAAACGCTCAATATAGAGTTTAAAGAGGAATAAATGAAGAATAGTAAATGTAAATAGAGAGAATATAGCAATAAAGAAATAATATAAGTAAATAACAAAGACACGACAATTTATAGCGGTTCAGCATTGTTTTCCTACATGCACTTTGAAGAGACAACTCTGTTAATCACTTTGTAAATAGAGTATAAGAGGGATCAAATTAGAATACTTAATTAAAAAGAGTACAAACCAACAAGCAATGTAAAGATCTCAAAAATGAACCACCAAGTATGTATTTATAGAGGAAGATGTTGAAATATGTCCTTGAAAAATCGTAGATGGATCTCCAGACCCATAGGGGCCCAGAGGAGGGATCATATGGCCTAAATCCCAAGAAATAGGGATCGGGGATGATCCCTATTTTGGAGGAGTTTGGGGGTGCGATCCCTATAGAAGTTTCTCTATGTTGTATTATGCTTAACCTCTAAGTTTCATGTCAATTGGATCAGTAGAGCTTGAGTTATTGATCAATCTTTGTTGCAACTTGTTGTGTAGCCTAAATCTAGTTGATCCCTTTAGAGGGAAGAGTGCCAATCCCTCTTGTCTGCTCCTTCAAAGGTGTGATCCCTAAGGTGGACTCCCTAAGGTCTCCACATCTTATTCCCAAAGTTTTATATGTATTGGACTTCTGGATTTTGAGATATCGATTGTTTTCCATTTAGTTGCACTTGTTTAGCTTTAGTAATCCATCCCTTTAGGAGAGAGGGATCATACTCGATCCCTTTTCTAGGTTAGATAATATTCCATACTTAGAATATTCTGCATATCATATCTCTCGAGTCTGTTTGATCATGGATTTATATATTATCATCTCTACTCGATTTTTGGACCCCACAATTATCGCTCTGCGTTTATTGGCCTTAATGATAGTCGAGTCTGATTTGTCCAATCAGTTCGGATATAGTAGGATCGAAATGCTGGATAACACTTTCTTCCTAAAGTAAATCTTGCATTGAACGTGATGTGCTTTGAATTGAAGCAATTTAGAGTCGTCGAAAAGACATCCATCCATTTTTCTGAATAGTTTTTATCCTTCTGTCAAATTAAGTTCCTAATGTGTCATCTCTCTCTTTGATCATCATGATGCTTGGTCGATTTTCAATAGTATAAATTCAGAATTATATTCCGTCAGTTGCTATCTATGTTAGGTTCTATGGGCTAGTAAGCTTTGGCTATCTGATCCAGTTTTGACCTTGAAAGTTTCAAATGAGAATTCAATTTCTGTCGATTTCAAAAGTTAAAATTTTAAAATATATATGTGCACGTTCAGGTACACATTCTTGTTTTCGCTCCCATATGCATTTGCATGCTCACGGGTCGTCGTCAATTTTCATTGAATTAGATGCAATTTCATTGCATTTATGTTTTTTTAGTAGGGATTGGAATTTTCCTTTCTTCACTTAGGGATCGTACCTGATACCCTTTTTTTAAGAATAGGGATTGGAATTTTTCTTACCGATCCCTTTTCACACTTTTCTTCCTCTTTTTTCTTTATTTTTTATTTATTTATACATTTTTTTATGTATACATGGACACATAGGGATCGGATGGTTCTCCTTCCGATCCTTTTTTGAGGACTTTTGGTTTTATGAAGAAGAGTAAGCAAGTCGATCCTTAAACCTCGTATATAAACATATATATCCCTCTCCATTCTTCACTTTATTTCATTTCTTTCTTGCTTTCATTTCCTTTAAAACTGAGCCCTCTCCTCCTAACTTAGATCTGAACCCTTTCTTCCTTTCTTTGAATCTATCACCATCTCCATCACCTAATCCGCCACCCCTTGAATACGAAAACATCTCCTAGCCCTTAACTCGAACTAAATTCATCCCATCTCACGCTTGACAATCCATACTCATTTACATATAGGTAATTTTTAATTTGCATATAAGTTCAATTTGTGACGAGACAATGAGTTAAGTCACGACATGGGTCGAATGAGGAGAAGAAGAGGAGAACGGTGGCTACATTGGGTTTGGTGAGTGGTAGAAGAGGAGAAGGAAAAGTGTGAGGGATCGTATTAACGGTTTAAACGGGGGAAGGAAGGGATCAATGTTTTATTTCTTTTGATTGGGACTGGAGGAAGGAGTGAATGGAGGGAAGAAGGGATTCAATTATAGGGGTCGTATGAATATGAGAAAGAAGTGATCGACTGAATTGGTGTACAAGGGATTGGTTGTTTATGGAGCATGGAGGGATCAGTTATTTTTCATTCATGACATAGGGTTCTATGGTAGAGTGTTTGAGGAGGGTTCGGTGTTGGGATAGCATAAAGGGATCGATCGAGTTGGTTTCAGCATATGGTTCGGCTATGTTGAGATATGGGAACAGGGATCAGTCACGTTGGTTAAGAGGGATCAGTTGTTTGCTTATGAGAGGATTTACCTATGGAGATTTAGCCGATTTTAGGCCCTTGAACCTTGCTTGAATAAACAAATCAATCCATGTAGACTTGTACGAACAATTAGAACCAATCACATCTTAGTGAATTGAACATATGAAGTTTAATGAACAACAGGACTTGCATATCAAATTTTGAACTCAAAATTGAATGATTAAACTTTTAGGACTTGATTGTGAACTAAAATCACCTTAATAATGTACTTATGCCTCGATTTGCTGATGGTCGATCCCGAAGCTACTACAACCGATCTACGTGTGTGCCAGTTGAGACAGTCAACGATGACGATCACTCTGGTTGGAATCCAATGTCTCGTCATGACCTTTTTCTTTAAATTCTAAGTTATTTATCTCTGCACTATACAACACAGCATCACACTAGTTTTCACTTAGCATAGAGAAATAGGTAAAGCTTTCCAATCTTGATTATCTACTGAGTTTAGTTGATATGGGCTCTAGATGTTCTAGGAATTTGGCCGCAATGTCTTTTAGACAACCTTCATAGCACAGAAATTCAAGTGCCGAGTCGATTTCTGCAATTGTATCCGGTAGACTTCCTTTTAAACACCAAATTGAGCAACCGGAGAGTTCCGGTCCATTTGTTGACCTTTTGTCTAATGGTCTCATCCTTTCGGTGAAAGAGGTAAATCAAGCCCCTGACACTTTACAGGGTGTTGTATTTTTAGATAAATTGGTGGATTCCCAAGCCTCCAGAATTGGAAAGGCCGCTCTCCATCGACCGTGTTCTAAACATATGATGTCGTTTAGAGATGTTCTAGTACCTTCATAATGACATGGCCCACTTGCCCCCGAAGGGGTATACGGTTATAATAAATATATTCGATGAGGCAGATGTGTGCTAACCTTTAATTAATTTATGCGAGAGATGCTAAATTATCCGCGAATAGATCCAGCTCAACTACATCCGAATAGCTACGCTTTTCTTCATGGCACCTTTTTATTATTTATGGATGTTTTATTTCACTTTCCATCTTCTGAAGACAGCATGGTTCATCTACAATTTTAAGCGATGGATGGGAAGTCTTTCTTATACTTTCCTCGAGCCCACACCCAACTGTCAAGTTCTTACTAGTGTCTAGAAAAAGCTCGGTATCTTTAAGTACAAATGATTCTACGTTCGATTTCCGCCCGGCTTTGCGAGGCGATGGTTGGAAGAACGTAAGTGGTGCCCTAGCTTTATTTTCAAATTCTTAATTCCAAGTCGTATCCTAAACTAACAAATGCTTTAAAAATTTACAGATATCCATTCAGGACCTGAAGGAGATAGTTATTCATGGGTGGTTTCTTCAATTCATGCTACCCAATTTGAAGACAAGGACATTAGTTTACTCATAACTGATGAGTGGTTATCTCCTTTTGTGTTGCTGGTAGAAAGAATCAGACTTCCAGCATGCATTGCACCACAAAGGAATTTTTGGAACAAGAAGGCAGCACTAATAGCCCCATCACGCCATCATTCGAGGGGGCTTGGGACGATGCCGAAGAAGGCGAAATTAGAGGTAGTGATGCCAATGAGCCTGGCAATGATGATATAGGTTCGGGCAATGCATTTATAATCGAATCATCACAAGGAACGCAATCTCAAACGCCCAAAAAAGGGAAAAAGCAAGCGTACAAACTCCATAGGAGAAAGACTGCTAAGAAGCCCATGTTCACCATTACATCTGTTGAAGAAGAATCTTCCTCTCATCCTTTAGAAAGTTCGATGGAAGGATTTTCAAATCTACCGATTCCTGACGAAATCAAGACTTTTGAATTTCATAACATTAGTGTTAGGGAGCTTAATTCTCCCACCAGGACCAGTGATGACATTCATCCTAGTAGTAAAGGGGAAATCACTCTCATGAGCATGGCCACAATAATTGGTCCATCGAGGGGACACTAGGACACCTATAGTCACGCGCACTTCACTGCACGATTTTTGTCTATCTTCTATTTGACGGTTACTTATATGCTCTTGTTTAGTTTGTAGGTGCTATGTCTCATTCTCATACCTTTGATCACTTGAGGGCTCCTTAACACAGATTGGATCCAATCGTTATCCAGACTCGGGCATGCGTCGAGAAAGGGGTGACCGTCGGGAAAGATGTCATTGTTCATGGGAGTCTTCATCCTCCAAGCACAAGTCCAAATCTCAATCATCTCATTAGGAAGTTTAGCCCAATCCTCATGTACATAGTAGCAGTTAGACCTCTTTTCATGTTCCCAATGTTGTTATGTCACTCGAGCATCATTTAGTTTCATCTAGTTCTCGACAGCCTCGTGTTCACTAGTAAAGCAAACGTCCAATTTTTACTTCAGATCAAGCTTTGACTACTACAATTGCTGAGTCCTCTACAGTAGAACAGTTCGTCAAACCTAAGGTCAAATTTCCAAAAATCTACATTGATGGACTAAAGTTTCTTCCTTCTATCCATATATTCAAGCAAGTGCTAAAGCGAGTTCATTCGCATGTTTCAATGATGTTTTTGTGCAGCATGAAGCATTTTTGCACTTAGTTGAGAAAATCTCTAAGGTGTCTACTGAAAGTGTTATCCTGCCTTCTGGCAAGGCCGTGACACCAAGAATTGACTAAGAACCAAAGAAGGTCTGTCTCGAAGATCGATTACACATAGTTTCACATGGATGTCGATAAATTTTATCCGAGTCCGAAAAGCTACAATTTATGTGATATGACAAGCAAAGCTATGAAATCTAACCTTCCAAGTTTCAAGTCTGTCCGAGTTTGTATGATTGAGATATGATCGATGCAACTCAAGCGGTCACCTTGTTTGTATCCATCAAGCAACTCGAGAGCACCCAACTACGTGTCGATTTGGTTCAAATCGTTTGGATGCACACGGTTTCGTATCGATCAGGAGAGCAATGTTCTTCATATCCATCAATTATCTCATATCCATCGAGCTTCAGCTGTTCGTATCCATCAACAAATATTATTTCATATCCATCAAGTGCACCACTTCGCATCCATCGGACAACCACTCTCTTCGTATCCATCAACCAATAACATTATTCCTAATCCACTTGGTTAACTGCTGCAATCTTCATATTGATCCCTTTCTATCCATTTCATATTGGTCATCTAAGGGGAATGATACAAACTCAAGGCTTTCCATCGATACAAAGTGGCCCATAGTGATCGATAGAAATGCACAACTGCCATCGATATAAAGTTGTATCCACATGGTCGATCGAAGAGCTTACATAAGAGTGGATAAGAAGCAGCCTACAGTCATCGATATGAAATAGCCTGTGATTATCGATACGAATAGAAGCAGCAATGATCGATACGAACAGATCAGTGGATCGATGCGAACAAGGCTAACCCGAGTCGATACTAACAAGGTGCATCCATAGGAAAGACTCGATAGGTCGGCGTGAAATTTAGATCGATCCTAAAAGCAAGCACTGCGTCAACTGGCGTCATGTGCAGACTCATCGATGCGAAGTTATCGATACGAACTTCATCGATACGAAGGAGATAACCTTCGAAAAATATAAACTTGCATCGATCATAAATCACAATCTATGAGTCCAAATGCCACCAAATTTTCACAGGAGCTTGCATACAAACTAAAGAATGTTCATGCTCAATTTCGACTCGATTAGGTCAAATCTTTATCGATACGTAATTCATTCTTATCGATCACAGATCGAGTGCAAACCACATGGGATCGATCACATGGGCCTGCCCACTACAAGAAGAGGTCTCCGAGATCTGAGTGAGATATTTGCAGCCTACACCTATAAATAGCGTCCCAAGACCTATAGAAAATGGACATTTGGCTCCTCGACATCCAGAATCTACCGAAACCATTTTTGTACTCAAAGCTCACTTTTTACTTGATAGTCTCTGTTATAATCTGTTGTAACCAGTTGTAATCAACAAATAAACATCAATAGAATCACCAATTTCATAGTGGACATAGGCCATACGTCGAACCACTCTAAATCTCTATGTTTCTGCATGTTTTCCGTATCTGTTTTTGAAATGTTTGTTAGATAATCCTTTTTTTACATTTACTTTCTTCATTTTATCTCTTCATATACTTTCGAAGAGTGTTGTGCCCAATTTTGGTACAAACACTTTGATGCTTTCACTTAAAAAACATATATTTTTTTCTCCTACTCGTTTGATCTACTATCGATATCCGATTGTATAGATCTAAGGAGAAGATTCAGATCTTAAGTTCAAATTTCTTCCATCCTATTCAGATTTGCATCAAGTCTAGGAAAGAGCATCGCTATTCATCATGATTAACAAAAGGACCACATCTACTGCTGCAAATCCAGAAGGACGGGATCGATAGAGTCCCATGAAACCACCTCCGACTGATCAGAATGCTGTCGGACCATTAGATCCGCAAGGCCCTATCACCAGGGAAGAGTTTCGGATGCTAATGCAAGAGCTGACACATAGCCGTCAGCAACTTACACAACAGCTGCATGCCAACGCAAAATTAACCAATTAGCTGAATAGCCAAAGGCGTAGGAGATTCAGGATGGATCAAGCTTCCTATTCATCTGCTGAGAGTTCGTCTTCTTCATACTATCATCACTGATCTACATGTGCACGGTTAGATGGGAGTTATACCCAGGCTACTGGACATCAGCATGCATTGAACCTTGGGCAGCCAAGAGTTGGCCCGTCATTCAGCCATCAGACTGGACCCTCCTTCCGAGAAGGTACTATTCCATATCATATCACAGTCAACCGCACTACCACCACTGCTACTGAACTAGAAGCTGATGCCTGAAACCTGACTGATCCGATCCAACATCAACATACTCTCAAACCTTATATCTATGAAGACTTACAACCAAGGAGGCGAGACCTGGACCGTCGACCATGTTCGGTCCAGCCTCGCATTGTGTAACCCGACCACACCTTGGCCCAGCGCACTCAAAATGTCCAAGTGCAAGATATACCGATGATGATACGTCAAATGATCTGTGAAAGTAAGGGTCTCACTAATGACGACTGCGGTATCTCCCGGAGTCTTACTCCTTTCACTGATGACATACTCTACACTGAACCACCTCGGTAATTCAGGATGCCAACTCTACCCGTCTATGAAGGGAGCTCAGATCCTAACCAGCATATTATAAAGTACAAATGGTTGATGAATGTTGCACGACCTGATGATGCAGTTAAATGCCGGAGTTTTTCAATATCTCTTGGGGCATAGCTACTATGTGGTTCACCCTTCTGAAACCTCGATCTATCTCGTGTTTTGATCAGTTGGTGACAAAGTTTGTTGAGTAATTTTGGATGCATGTAACGAGGCCGAAGGATGTTAACACTTTGTCCAGTATCACTAGAGCTCTTAGAGAGACACTCAGACATTATTTGGAAAGATTTCATGCTGTGAATGCTGAGATTAGCAATCCCAACGATAACTCTATTCTTATAGCACTAACTAAGGGGACTGATCCCGATTTCGAATTCGGCAACTGGCTGGTCGAAAAACCCCCGCGTCGTTGGACCATTTCTATTCCAAGGTAACCCAATTCTTGAGAACGCGGGATGTGAAACAGTCTAGGAAAAAGGATGATGCAGAGCCCAGTGTGGAAGGAATCCAAAGTAATGTAGCCGTTGAACAATCCGAGGAGAGTTCCGAAAAATTGCCTTTAAATATATAAAATAAACAGAATCAACGATGGGTAATGGAGATCGAAATGGAAAACGAGATCAAAATCGTGGTCCACGACGTAGGGCTCCTATGTTTGATAATTACACTTCTTTGAATACATCGCTGGAGAATGTGTATTTACAGACTTGTAATACTATTCAATATAAGAAACCTGCCCCGAAACCATCATCGGAGAAATAAATCCAGACAGGAAAGTTTTGTAGATTCCACGATAGCTACGGCCATAATATGAATGAGTGCCATCAGTTGTAGGATCTCATTGAAAAGTTGATGAGAGAAAGGAAGTTAGAGTAGTTTGTGCGGGCACCGCAGTCTAAAGGTGCAGGCCCATCAAATCAAAGTTGTGTATCTAATCAAGCAAGACAGGAGGAACCTGCTCGTACTAGCGGGAGGTTAGTGATAAATACTGTTAGCGGTGGTCCTCATCCAACAGATCGAAGCTGGAAGGAAATGTAGTCGTGTGCTAGTTCTATTAGACATGCGAACTTTGAGTGTTGTAGTAGTTTGGAAGATGGAGCTCTGGCCAAACAACAGAAGACGATGACTGATGACATCGTGTTTCGAGATAGGGATGCTAACAGGTCGAAGCCCCTATAATTGATCCACTTGTCATATCAGCTCAAGTAGGCCCTGCTTGGGTGAAGAGGATCTTAGTCGATAGTGGAAGTTCTGTGAATATATTGTTTAAGCGAGCTTATGACCAGATGAAGATTGAGGCTAAGGATTTGGAGCCTTGTCAGTCCCTTATTCATGGCTTCAATGGGAGTGCAACCATACCTGCTGGAGTGGTGGAATTGCTGGTGGAGTTAGGAATCGAAGAACGCCGGAGAGTCCAAATATTACAATTTGTTGTGATGGATATCGACTCGTCGTACAATGCTTCCTTGGGTCGACCGTTCCTAGCTGAGTTCAGGGCTGCCATTACCCCATGGTGTTTGACTCTGAAGTTCCCCACCGATCGTGGAGTTGGAGTCGTTTCAAGGAAGTCAAGCTGCTGGACGAGCCTGTTATGTTGCTGAGCTGCTAGAAACCCAGCAAAAGGAGAAAGGAAAGGGCGTAGAAGAATCTCTCTGCGTCCGCTTTGTTGAAAATTAACAATTGGTGCCTGGGCCTAGGCCCGGGTACGCCAAACAATTCCAAAGAGATCTTGACCCAAGAGAAAATGAAAGTGAGGATGAAAGTAAAGACAGCCAAGCTTCTCTGGCCAAACTGATGATCGGCGTCTCGATTAACGATAGTGACGATTCAAGAATGATAAAGATTGGGTCTCAGTTATGCCATATATGCAAGAGGAATTGGTTGAATTTCTTCAGGCAAACCGCGACGTGTTTGCCTGGACACATTCTGACATGGGTTGAATCTCCCCTGACATCGCAAGCCACACATTGAACATTGACTCCGGTACGTCCTAGTCAAGCAAAAAAAGTATGGTATGGATCTAGAGAGATCTGCCACCCTTAAGGAAGAGGTAGATAAGCTTAAATCGAATAGATTTATTCGAGATGCATTATACACGGAATGGGTATCCAACACTATGCTCGTCCGAATGCCAAATGGGAAATGGAGAACATGTGTCTACTATTCAGAATTGAATAAAGCTTCCCCCTAAGATAGTTTTCCACTTCCCCGAGTCGATCAGCTTGTAGATTTAACAATTGGACATGAACTCCTATCCTTCATGGACGCGTATTCAGGCTACAATCAGATACCCATGCACTTACCCAACCAGGAGCATACCAGCTTCGTGACCGATCTGGAACTCTATTGCAAAAAGGTTATGCGTTTTGGACTCAAGAACGCCGGTGAAACTTACCAATGATTGGTTAGTCGGATGTTCGCCAACCAGCTTAGGAAAACCATGGAGGTATACATGGACGACATGTAGTGAAATCATGATTCTCCACTGATCATATTAAAGACCTAGAGTCAATGTTTAATATCCTTCGAGAATAGAGAATGAAGCTCAATCCATTTAAATGTCACTTTAGGGTCGCATCCGGAAATTTCCTTGGGTTTATCGTCAACGCTCGAGGAATTGAAGCCAATCCCGAAAAGATCTGGGCGATCGGAAATATTAAGACTCCAAGAACCATAAAGCAACTCCAGAGCCTCAATGGAAAAGTAGCAGCGAGTAGGTTCATTTCAAAATCCACTGACAAATGTATTCCCTTCTTCAATTTAATCCAAAAAGGAAAATGGAACTTTGAATGGACCACGGAATGTGAGGGCACGTTCCGAGCACTAATTCATCACCTCTCCACACTGCCTATTTTATCAAAGCCTATCGATCACGAGAAATTGTAGCTTTACTTGGCAGTATCGGAAAATGCGATCAGTGCTACCCTAATTCGGGAGGAAGACCGAGTACAAAAATCGGTTTATTATATTAGTAAGCGACTAACCGGAGCTGAGAGAAATTATTCAAAGCTAGAGAAGTTGGCCTATTATCTTCTTATTGCCTCAAGGATGCTCCATCTGTATTTTCAGGCTCATCCCATCACCTTTTACAACGACCAACAATGACGACAGGTCCTTACGCGGCCTGAGACGTCTGGTAGTTAAAGTGGAATATCGAACTGAGTCAGTTTGACTTTACCTATACTCCAAGGCGAGCCATTCAAGGACAAGTCCTAGAAGATTTCATAGCTGAATTTACTATCCTAGAGGAATTGCCTGAAACTAGTGAGTCTCCCAAATATATCTAGAAGCTGCATACTGATGGTGCATCAAATGATGTTGCTCGGGTACCGGGGTTTTACTTAAAACTCCTGAAGGCCGATCTATATGCTATGCTTTAAAGTTTGATTTTCGTGCGACCAACAATGAAGCTGAGTATGGAGCCCTACTTGTCGTAATGAGACTTGACAGAGATTTAAAAGTCATTGCTATGGAGATTTATTGTGATTTACAACTGGTTGTCTATAAAGTTCGGAAGGAGTACCAGGCCAAGGATCGAAGACTGACTGCTTACTTAGCTCGAGTTCGATAAATATTAAATCAGTTCGATTATTCTGCCATCAACTACATACCTCGAGAGCGCAATCAAAAAGCTGATTCATTAGCAAAGTTAGCCAATACGAGTGAGGCACAATAAATGGGACTCGTTTCCATGGAAACGTTATCTTCCCCGAGCATCGACTAGGTTGAGACAGATTGGATATTTGAGATCATTCTCGACAAGGAGTCATGGATGACTCCATTTAGGAATTATCTCGAGCATGGAATCCTGCCAAAGCGTAGGAGTGAAAAGAGATAAGTTCTTCGAAAAGCCTCGCAGTTTACTATTCATAATGGAGTCATGAATAGAAGAGGATACTCTGTTCCTCTACTCCGGTGTATTGCGCACAATGAAACTAAACGAGTGTTACATGATGTACACGAATGAGAATGTGGCGATCACATTGGAGGGCAAGCTTTAGATAAGAAAGTATTCTGATATGGATACTATTGGCTGACCGTGAATCGTGATGCATCGGACTATGCCATAAAATGCGACCATGTTAAAAACACGCTTGGATTCCTAGAGCCCCTCCTACCTGTAACAACCCGGGTTTTGCATTACCGAGGAAAAAAAATTTAGGATTTTATTTAAATGGAGCAAATGGATTTTTGGGATAAGGATAATTTATTTAAAAATATGGGCATTTTAAATAACTGGGTTTTTAAAAATGAGGCAAAGTATTATTTTGGAACAATTAAAAGTTAATGGGAAATTTAAGAAGGAGATTTGGTTAAGTATGGGTTTTCATGGCTATGTTAACACTTAAACAATTTTTATACATGTTTAGAGCCACTCTCTCTTAAGGGGTCCATTAGCCAAACCCAAACCCACTTACCATTCTATAAATCATCTCAAACTCTTAACCCTCATTCATTCCAACCCTAATCAAAAAAATATATCCTAAAACCCTAAACCTAAAAATGACCTCCATGCTTAGGAAAGCTCCATCCTCTCTTATATTGGCTTAAGCTAGTTAAAGTAAGGGAAGGTAATGCAAAAACCCTCTTGTAATCCGTTTCTAACTCTCTTTAATTTCTGGAAATCATGTTGTAACTCTTGGTTTTATGTGTTTTGATATTTTTATAGCTCTTTGATCATCATCTCTTAGCTTTGGTTAGTGCCATATAGGTGTTTGTTCTTTTGCTTGAGTGGAATACTAGGTAAACCCTCTCCTAATCTATGTATAAGCATCTCTTAATTCTGAAATTAGCCTAGTAACACTTGATTTGTTGTGTTGCATAAATATCAAAGCTTGTTGATTATCATTCCTTCCATTTGGACATTGCACACAAGTTGCTTGCTATATTGGTTGTGAGGTAATGCTAGCTATATCCTCATCATTTTCATGCTATAGCTAGATATATATCTATGGTATGATTTGATAATTGTTAATGGTCATTACTAAATCATTTGAGCAAGAAAATTTGAATTAATTAGCTCATTTCTCTATGTTTTGCAAAATTCTAAAACTGATTTTTGCTGCAACTCTGACCATGAATATCTCTTTCAATATCTGATGAAAACATGCCAAATCACTTCCTAGTGATAGTTAATATTGCCATCTATAACCCCTCCAAATTTCGTAGCATTCGGTGATCATTTGAATGGTGAAATCTGAGCTCAAAAATGCACCTGATTGCAGTTTTTACTGCTGGTTTCTGAGCATTTGCAGCTGGTGTGTATACTTTACTCCCTGTTTTCAGTTTTGAAACTGAAACTTTGTGACACCGCCACGGTCACATCCGTGGTCGGAATCCAATGTTTTTGGACTCGTTGGAAAACTGGAGTTCCGAACTCCATCTCTAGAAAGTTTGATTAGTATTCGAGTTCATTTGACTCTTCGAAATTGCTGTCAAAGAGGGACCCGGATCTCAGCCTGAAACAGTGTATTCACTGTTTCCGGGTCCGACTTTGGAGCGTCGCTGCGACTTCGTTTCAAGTCGGAATCGAGTAATTCTTTTTGCGTTCTGAAGTAGGAATGTCGGGCTACGATCCTACCAATTTTCATGCCATTCGGATTCGGTTTTCTGGTCCAAATAATTTTTTGAATTTGGGTTCGCGTCAGTTTTGGACTATTTTCCAACACGAATATTCTCAGTGAAAGCATTTTTCTCTGTATTCAGTTTTGAAACTGAAACTTTGTGACACCGCCACGGTCGCATCCATGGTCCAAATCCAACGTTTTCGGACTCGTTGGAAAACTGGAGTTCCGAACTCCATCTCTAGAAAGTTTGATTAGTACCCGAGTTCATTTGACTCTTCGAAATTGCTGTCGAAGAGGGACCCGGATCTCAGCCTGAAACAATGTATTCACTGTTTCCGGGTCCGACTTTGGAGCGTTGCTGCGACTTCGTTTCAAGTCGGAATCGAGTAGTTCTTTTTGAGTTCTGAAGTAGGAATGTCAGACTACGTTCCTACCATTTTTGATGCCATTCGGATTCGGTTTGCTAGTCCGAATAACTTTCCGAATTTGGGTCCGCGTCAGTTTTGGACTATTTTCCAACACTTAAGAATATTTTTAGTGATTTTCTGGTTTTGTCGATTTCTTTGAGATTTGTCTCTGGATTTCGTGCACGGGCCTTATAAAAAGGTTTTAAAAGGATTTTTCACTCTGAAATGGCTTTCGAAATTATTATATAATATTATTTTTAATTATTAAATTAATTACTCCACAATAGGAGAGTTTTCAACGGCCGTTTTAAAGTGATTTTAAACCAATTATAAATCTGTTTTCCGTAATTATTTTCTATAACAAAATCCCACACTCATACTTTAGCACTTTGAGCGATGTTGAAAGGTGCTAAAACGGTTGGGAAAAACTCCGGCCTATGAAACCGTGTGTATTTCCTTTCCGGTTAATCCCCGACCTATTCGATTGATCGTTTTGGCCTTTCGGCCTAGTTTACCGATGACATTAGGTGAACTTTGTACTGCTTTCAGTGTGAAAGCTTACGATTGGTTAGTAAACCGTTTAGTGCGAACGTGGGGTATGAGACTCACGTTAACACTTTACGGGTTCCTTGCTAAAAGTTCATGACACATTCCTTTTATTACCTATGGGATAGTGTCTTCGGACTGTCTCCCTTAGAGGTATCGTTTTGGCATCTCTACTTAGATGGCCGTTATATATCTCTACATAGATGTATCGTTGTTGGCATCTCTACTTAGATGTATCGTCTTTGACATCTCTACTTAGATGTTTTTGTTTTGGCATTTGTGCTTACGTTATGCCGATGATATGAGGCTTGTTATACATCTCTACTTAGATGTTTGTTTCTTCTCTATGTGAGAGATTTTGGTCTTTATTACCATGATATATGTTTCTCTTTTGGAGATTATTATGTTATATGTTGCCTTATTATCTTATCGTGATTATTGTTCAGTTTATCTAACTGATTTGTTTAGCTAGCCTGACCCGAGTATTTTATGCTCGGGTCAGACCGAGTTGTTTCAGGTTAGGTCGCTTTGGACTTAGCTTGCTTTAGTGCTTCCGCTTTGGATATATCCGCTATACTGTAGATACCTTTACTTGTTATCCATCATTTATGATACTCTGATATTATGACAATCTTGTGTATATTCATTTGACTCACGAATGTGTGAGTAGTGGCTTTGTACCCACTTTTATATTTGGATCTGTACTTGATGTTGTATTGTGCTGAGACTATTTGCTTATTATCTGATGCTGTTCTGTGATGATGTTCATTCTGCTATATGTTTTGTTCTGATAGATCTTTTAGCCATTGCAGTTTTTTTTCTTTAAGTATTTATTGAATATGTCGAACCACATGCGAAAAAATATAGATTCCATTTTTCGACGTGTTAACTAGATAGTTAAAGTAAGATTACACATGGTCGCTTCCATTATACTCTATTGTCCGCATTAGCAGACAGTATTATCCATATAATACTCTTTGTTAATGAGACTCTCGGAGTGGGGCGTTACAGCTTGGTATCAGAGCTTGGTTCAGAACTAAGTATAATAAACACAGAACAGTAACACTTAGTACAATACATCTTAGTATGATTCAAATATTACAATGCCCTTTCCTCATGACATTGGATAGATAAGTTAGGAATATGTTTAGGAATACATTTATATTCCGTAGTATTCCATTTGAATTATCTATCTTTGAATCATGCTTAACTCGTATCTTATCTTATCTTTCAGTATGGTTGGGAGAGGTAGGAACCTCCATTCTACTGATGCTGGACAGTCTAGCAACCCTCACCTAGAGGGCGTATACATGACCACGGACCAGATCATGGAGATGGTTCGTAACTCTCAGTCGCACTCTCATTCTCCTGCACCAGTTTCTGATGCACCGCGCAAGTCTGCTTTTGCGCGTCTATGCAGCGACTTTATTCATCTCGGAGGGAAGCCGTTCAGTGGCTCCGAGACTATTCTGGAGCTCCAGGCTTGGATCAGAGTTTGCGAGCGTAATTTTACTCGCATGGCTATCCCCGACCACGACAGAGTTCTTGTTGCTTTTAGCCATCTTGAGGGTCGTGCCTTGGATTGGTACGAGCTGCTTGTCTCCGAGACCGATGAGGACTCACTCACTTCGGACCGGTTCCGAGAGCGCTTCTTGCTCAAGTTTGTCCCCGAGTCCGAGAAGATAGCCCTTGCATGCCGCTTTATTGACCTTAAGCAAGGGAAGACCTCTGTTGCTGACTATTCATCATCTTTCGAGGCCCTGTCCAAGTATGGCCTCGAGTTCATTAGCTCTCCTTATAAGAAGAATCTCAAGTTTGTAGAAGTCCTGAAGAAATATTTGAAGAAACAGCTTATACTCCAGCTTAAGCTCCCTTTTGATGAGCTAGTTGACGCAGCGCTTCACCTTGAAGCTGTTGAGCGTGAGAGAGACAGTGATGGAGATGGTGAGGGTTCCAAAAATCCCAATCAGAAGCGGGGCCCATTTCAGAAGTCCAAGTCTTGGCATAAGAAGAAGAAGACAGGCAGCTCTACTTCTCAGACTCGGCCTCAGTCTATTGCTCAGCTTAGTGGAACACCTTCCATTCAGAAGTGTTTCAACTGTGGATCTACCGATCATATGTTTAAAGCGTGTCCCAAGCCTCTTTTCTGCCGCTATTGTAAGAAGGAGGGTCATCTTAATTCCACTTGTCCTACTGCACCTCCTAGATCTGGTAAGCTTAATGCTGCCAAGGCTCCTACATCTTCAACTCAGCCTCGAAGTATGCATCCTTCCGTTCTCGAAGGTTCTATTTTATTTCATGGTAGATCTTGTAGAGTTCTCTTTGATACGGGTGCCTCTCACTCATTCATATCAAAGGAACTAATTGATACTTTATCTTTGGATGTTACTTGTTTGGTTTCTTCACTAAGGATTGTGAATCCCATCGGCGGATCCATGACCCTTAGCCTGCTTTGTGAGGATATAGATATTGATCTTTGTGAATTTTCTTTCCGTGCGAATCTGCACGTTATGGAGTGTTTGGGCTTTGACATGATTCTTGGCATGGATTGGCTCGCTCAGTACGACGCCAAAATCATTTGTTCGGAGCAGATATTATTTCTTCGTCATCCTGACTCGTTCGCTCCATAGCTATTGCTCTTTAGGATGTTGGGATTTCTGATATTACTTTGTTTGCTCTTGATTCACGAGATGAGGATGTGGACATATCTCGTATTCCTGTTGTTCGGGATTTCCCCGATATATTCGAGCCAGTATTAGGCCTGCCGCCAAAGCGGGCCATTGAGTTTCGCATCGATCTCATTCCAGGCTCCCACCCAGTTGGGCATCCCCCCACGAGGATGTCTACTAAAGAGAATGAGGAACTCAGGAAGCAGTTAGTAGAGCTTGACGCGAAGCAGTTCATTCGGTCCAGTTCTTCGCCATGGGGTGCTGCTGTCGTCTTCGTTAAGAAGCCCGATGGCTCTCTTAGGATTTGCATTGACTATCGCAAGCTTAATGAGTTGACCATCAGAAATCGTTATCCATTGCCACGGATAGACGATATGTTTGATCAGTTGAGCGGTGCGAAGGTCTTTTCGCAGCTCGACCTTGCCACCGGATTTCATCAGCTGCGAGTTGCGGAAGATAGCATTCCTCTTACCGCTTTCCGCACTCGTTATGGTTCTTTTGAGTGGTTGGTCATGCCATTCGGCTTGACGAACGCACCGACTTTCTTCGTCGATCTTATGAATCAAGTATTCTGGGAATACATCGATACATTCGTTCTGGTTTTTATCGACGATATTCTTATTTATTCTAGATCCGAGGCAGAGCATGCTCATCATTTGCGGATCGTCTTGGATACTCTTTGTCAGCATCAACTTAAGTCCAAGCCCTCCAAGTGCCATTTTTGGGAGAGCAAGGTCAAGTTCTTGGGCCATATTGTATCATCTGAGGGTATTTCTGTCAATCCTGCCAAGATCGAAGCTAACTACGTCTGAATGAGGTTCGCTATCCTACTCATGATCTTGAGTTAGCAGCTATCGTCTTTGCCTTGAATACGTGGCGTCACTTTCTATTAGGCGAACGCTTCATTCTTTACACCGATCACAAGTCGCTGAAGTATCTATTCAGTCAGAGGGATCTCAATATGAGGCAGCAACGATGACTTGAGTTTCTCGCCTCATATGATTTAGATATTCAGTATACCCCTGGAAAGAGTAATCGAGTTGCAGATGCGCTCAGTCGCAAGCACTCGGCGGTAGTTTCTATGATGATTGCCGAGTGGGATATTCTTGAGACCCTATCTTTGTGCGATATTAGAGATCGAGCTCCATCTTCTGATTCTCCAGTCTTATTATTCAGCTTGGAAGCTTGTCCTATCTTATTGGATCGCATTGCCCATGCTCAGCGGCAGGATCCAGACTTATTGCATCTTATTCATCTTCTCGAGTCGGGATCCAGTGATGAGACATTGCTGGATTATTCTCTTGATTTTCATCGGTGTCTTCGTAGGAAGAACCGTATTATTGTACCATCTGATTTATCACTTAGGCGTGACATTCTGGACGAGTTCCATCGCACTAAGTACACTATACATGCCGGTTCGAGTAAGATGTATGCCGACTATATTATTGGGAGGGTTTGAAGAGAGATGTTGCAAGTTATGTGAGAGGTTGCATGACTTGTCAACAGATCAAGGCCGAGCATCAGCGTCCATCTGGTCTTCTTCAGCCTCTAGAGATTCCATTATGGAAATAGGATCAGATATCCATGGATTTCATTGACGGTTTGCCTCGATCGAGGTCAGGCCATACTTCTATTTGGGTTATTGTTGATCGCTTGACCAAATCGGCTCATTTCATTCCGATTAAGTCCACTTGAACTGCACCTCAGTTGGCCAAACTCTATATGAAGGAAGTCGTATGACTTCATGGCATTCCTAGCTCTATCGTATGTGATCGAGACACCATTTTCACTAGTCACTTCTGGAAGTGCCTACAGTCAGTTTTGGGCACAAAGCTGAATCTCTCTACTGCTTATCACCCTCAGACTGACGGTCAGACTGAGAGGGTGAATCGTGTTTTGGAGGATCTTTTGCGTTGTTGTATTCTGGATTTCGGGGGTAGTTGGGAGGATCACTTACCTCTCGTAGAGTTCTCCTACAACAGCAGCTATCAGTCTAGTATTGGCATGGCACCTTTCGAGGCTCTATACGGAAGGCCATGTCGCTCTCCTGCTTCTTGGTTAGAATCTAGCAAGAAGCTCATTCTTGGTCCAGATTCAGTTCGGGATTCTTCTGAGAAGATTGTTCTTATCCGTCAGAGAATGAGAGAGGCACAGGACCGCTAGAAATCCTACGCGGACAACTGTAGGAAGCCTCTTGAGTTCTCCATTGGTGATTTTGTCTTCAATCGGATTTCTCCCATGAAGGGGGTTGTGCGTTTCAGCTCTACAGGGAAATTGGCTCCTCGCTATGTTGGACCATTTCCTATCACGGAACGCATCGGCCCCGTTGCTTATCGTGTGGCTCTACCTGCTCACTTTTCTGGAATGCATGACGTGTTCCATGTGTCTCAGCTTCGCAAGTGTGTGCACGATCCTGATTCTATTATTGAGCCACATATCGTGCCTGATTTAGAGATCTCACCTGATTTATCATTGGAGCAGCAACCCCTTCGTGTTCTTGATTCGGAGGTCAGACGCCTTCGCAACAAAGAGGTTCAGCTTGTGAAAATTCAATGGTCACCGAATCCTAAGGACTGCACTTGGGAGGCCAGAGAATTTATCGAGCGTTCTTATCCTGGCTTTCTTCCATCTTCCAGTGCGGGTGAGAATATCTATTTGACCTTCTATCATTTCTTTTGTGGATTAGATGCTATAGACGACGTCCATCTTAAGGAATTGCGGGGACGCAATTTTCTTAAGATGGGGAGTCTGTAACAACCCGGGATTTGCATTACCGAGAAAAAAAAAATTAGGATTTTATTTAAATGGAGCAAATGGATTTTTGGGATAAGGATAATTTATTTAAAAATATGGACATTTTAAATAAATGGGTTTTTCTAAATGAGGCGAAGTATTATTTTGGAACAATTAAAAGTTAATGGGAAATTTAAGAAGGGGATTTGGTTAAGTATGGGTTTTCATGGCTATGTTAACACTTAAACAATTTTTATACATGTTTAGAGTCACTCTCTCTTAAGGGGTCCATTAGCCTAACCCAAACCCACTTACCATTCTATAAATCATCTCAAACTCTTAACCCTCATTCACTCCAACCCTAATCAAAAAAAAAAAATTCCTAAAACCCTAAACCTAAAAATGGCCTCCATGCTTAGGAAAGCTCCATCCTCTCTTATATTGGCTTAAGCTAGTTAAAGTAAGGAAAGGTAATGCAAAAACCCTCTTGTAATCCGTTTCTAACTCTCTTTAATTTCTGGAAATCATGTTGTAACTCTTGGTTTTATGTGTTTTGGTATTTTTCTAGCTCCTTGATCATCATCTCTTAGCTTTGGTTAGTGCCATATAGGTGTTTGTTCTTTTGCTTGAGAGGAATACTAGGTAAACTCTCTCCTAATCTATGTATAAGCATATCTTAATTCTGGAATTAGCCTAGTAACACTTGATTTGTTGTGTTGCATAAATATCAAAGCTTGTTGATTATCATTCCTTCCATTTGGACATTGCACACAAGTTGCTTGCTATATTGGTTGTGAGGTAATACTAGCTATATCCTCATCATTTTCATGCTATGGCTAGTTATATATCTATGATATGATTTGATAATTGTTAATGGTCATTCCAAAATCATCTGAGCAAGAAAATTTGAATTAATTTGCTCATTTCTCTATGTTTTGCAAAATTCTAAAACTGATTTTTGCTGCAACTCTGACCATGAATATCTCTTTCAATATCTGATGAAAACATGCCAAATCACTTCCTAGTGATAGTTAGTATTGCCATCTATAACCCCTCCAAATTTCGTAGCATTCGGTGATCATTTGAATGGTGAAATCCGGGCTCAAAAACGGACCTGAATGCAGTTTTTACTGCTGGTTTTTGAGCATTTGCAGCTGGTGTGTATACTTTACTCCCTGTTTTCAGTTTTGAAACTGAAACTTTGTGACACCGCCATGGTCACATCCGTGGTCGGAATCCAACGTTTGTGGACTCGTTGGAAAACTGGAGTTCCGAACTCCATCTGTAGAAAGTTTGATTAGTATCCGAGTTCATTTGACTCTTCGAAATTACCGTCGAAGAGGGACCCGGATCTCAGCCTGAAACAGTGTATTCACTGTTTCCGGGTCAGACTTTGGAGCGTCGCTGCGACTTCGTTTCAAGTCGGAATCGAGTAAATCTTTTTGCGTTCTGAAGTAGGAATGTCGGTCTACGTTCATACATATTTTCATGCCATTCGAATTCGGTTTGCTGGTCCGAATAATTTTTCGAATTTGGGTTCGCGTCAGTTTTGGACTATTTTACAACACTTAGAATATTCTCAGTGAAAGCATTTTCCCTGTTTTCAGTTTTGAAACTGAAAATTTGTGACACCGCCACGGTCACATCCGTGGTCGGAAACCAACGTTTTTGGACTCGTTGAAAAACTGAAGTTCCGAAATCCATCTCTAGAAAGTTTAATTAGTATCCGAGTTCATTTGACTCTTCAAAATTGCTGTCGAAGAGGGACCCGGATCTCAGCCTGAAACAGTGTATTCACTGTTTCCGGGTTCAAATTTGGAGCGTCGCTGCGACTTCGTTTCAAGTCAGAATCTAGTATTTCTTTTTGCGTTCTGAAGTAGGAATGTCAGACTACGTTCTTACCAATTTTCATGCCATTCGGATTCGGTTTGCTGGTCCGAATAATTTTTCGAATTTGGGTTCGCGTCAGTTTTGGACTATTTTTCAACACTTAGACTATTTTCAGTGATTTTCTGTTTTTGTCGATTTCTTTGAGATTTGTCTCTGGATTTCGTGCACGGGCCTTATAAAAGGGTTTTAAAAGGATTTTTCACTCCGAAATGGCTTTCGAAATTGTTATATAATATTATTTTTAATTATTAAATTAATTACTCCACAATAGGAGAGTTTTCAAGTGCCATTTTAAAGTGATTTCAAACCAATTATAAATCCGTTTTCTGAAATTATTTTCTATAACAAAATCCCACACTCATACTTTAGCACTTCGAGCGATGTGGAAAGGTGCTTAAACGGTTGGGAAAAACTCCGGCCTATGAAACCGTGTGTATTTCCTTTCCGGTTAATCTCCGACTTATTCAATTGATCGTTTTGGCCTTTCAGCCTAGTTTACCAATGACATGAGGTGAACTTTGTACTACTTTCAGTGTGGAAGCTTACGATTGGTTAGTAAACCGTTTAGTGCGAACGTGGGGTATGGGACTCACGTTAACACTTTACGGGTTCCTTGCTAAAAGTTCTTGACACATTCCTTTTATTACCTTTGGGATAGTGTCTTCGGACTATCTCCCTTAGAGGTATCATTTTGGCATCACTACTTAGATGTAGTTATACATCTCTACATAGATGTATCGTTGTTGGCATCTCTACTCAGATGACCTGTTATACATCTCTACTTAGATGTATCGTCTTTGACATCTCTACTTAGATGTTTTTGTTTTGGCATTTGTGCTTACGTTACGCCGATGATATGAGGCTTGTTATACATCTCTACTTAGATGTTTGTTTCTTCTCTATATGAGAGATTTTGGTCTTTATTACCATGATATATGTTTCTCTTTTGGAGATTATTATGTTATATGTTTCCTTATTATCTTATCGTGATTATTGTTCAGTTTATCTAACTGATTTGTTTAGCTAGCCTGACCCGAGTATTTTATGCTCGGGTCAGACCGAGTTGTTTCAGGTTAGGTCGCTTTGGACTTAGCTTGCTTCAGTGCTTCCGCTTTGGATATATCCGCTATACTGTAGATAGCTTTACTTGTTATCCATCCTTTATGATACTCTGATATTATGACAATCTTGTGTATATTCATTTGACTCACGAATGTGTGAGTAGTGGCTTTGTACCCACTTTTATATTTGGATCTGTACTTGATGTTGTATTGTGCTGAGACTATTTGCTTATTATCTGATGTTGTTCTGTGATGATGTTCATTCTGCTATTATGTTTTGTTCTGATAGATCTTTTAGCCATTGTAGTTTTTTTTCTTTAAGTATTTATTGAATATGTCGAACCACATGCGAAAAAAAACAGATTCCATTTTTCGACGTGTTCAGTAGATAGTTAAAGTAAGATTACACATGGTCGCTTCCATTATACTCTATTGTCCGCATTAGTAGACGGTATTATCCATATAATACTCTTTGTTAATGAGGCTCTCGGAGTGGGGCGTTACACTACCGAAATAACCCAGATGGTCAGTCCATGGCCATTTGCAGTCTGGGGCATTGATATTATTGGTTCTCTACCTCTGGTTAAAGGTGGTACGAAGTACGCCGTCGTCGTAATTGATTACTTTACTAAGTAGGCGGAAAATGAACCCCTTGCGACAATCACGGAAAAGAAAGTGATCAACTTCGTGGTACGCAACATTATCTGTCGATTTGGTCTCCCATATACCATCATCACCGATAACAGAACCCAATTCGACAGCGTTGAGTTCAACGATTCTGTCAGTGATTCCACATTCAAAAGAAATTCTTTGTAGTTGCACACCCTCAAGAAAATGGACAGTTATAGCTGTTAATAAAGTTATCGAGTCTATTCTGTAGAAACGACTGGAAAATGCTGGGGGCAAATGGGTCGATGAACTTCCTATGGCTTTATAGGCTTACCGAGCAACCCACAAGTCCACAACCGGCCACAATCCATTCTCTCTTACTTATGGTTCAGAAGCCGTTATTCCAGTCGAGATGGAAGTACCTTCTCATCGTGTGACATACTATGATCCGAAGACAAATGCTATATTGCTTGTCGAATCCCTGGATTTATTGGATGATAAGCGAAAAGAGGCTAACATGAGGGCAACCACATACCGAAGTCAAGTTTCCCGATTATACAATGCCAAGGTCCAACCTCAAACCTTCGAACTCAGCCATCTCATCCTCAAAAGTATCTACCCGGTTCCTTCGCGCATGAAACCAACGTGGAAAGGGTCATATGTGGTTGAACGAAAGCTCGAAGATGGCACATTTAAATTATCGACCATTGATGGTCTTACGCTACTAAGAGCCTGGAACAACTAAAGCTTCATCGCTACTACACATGATAGGCTTTAATTATTCAGCTTACTTTCCATTTGCAATTTGTTCTGCATTTCAAAATTTGAATTTGTAATAAGGCAACTGACTTTGCCGTATTCTCTTATTTCAGCAATAAAAAGCAATCTCTTCGAGCTAGTGCTGTGATTTATTGAATGCGTCATACAACCATAGAGAGCTAAATTCTACCTGATGGTGGGGTTTATTCAAATAGGGAGTAATTATGATACGACTGATTACTCGCTAAGTGAAACCCGAGCTCGGGGGCAAGTCACCACACTAAAGCCAAAAAAGGATCGATACACGACAATACTTTAGGTAACTCCAGTCTCCAGAGTGCAAGCTGGAGTATAAATTTACAAATGCAGTTTCAGAGAGGGTGGATCCAACCACGTAACAACCTCGCCCGTATCCAAACCAAGTTTGAGGAGGATGGATCCGTCCATCTAACGACCTCACTTGTTAACTTAGGGTGGATGTGAATCAACCATCCGCGATCCTGATAAATCCATCATTCCCAGAGTGCGAACGAAATTGAAACGCCTAAATAGACGTGACTGACCGTCTATCGGTCAACTCCATGTTGCCCGAGTGCGAACTGGAGTATAAACATCAACTCCAAATCCCAGAGTGCGAAATGGAGTATAAACACTAACTCCAAGTTCCCAGAGTGTGAACTGGAGCATAAACATCAACTCCAAATCTCAAAGTGAGAATTGGAGTATAAACACTAACTTCGAATTCCCAGAGTGCGAACTGGAGTATAAAACATCTATGTCCCCAAAGCGTGGACTTGAGTATAAGCATCAACTAACTTTAGGTCCCTAGAAACTGGATTAGAGTTTGAGCACAAACCAAATACGAATCGATCATCTGTAACACAACTTTAAATCCATCAGAGTGCGGTCATAGTATAAACACAACTTGGGTGTGATTGACTACCCACAAACCAATTTAAGTCCCCAAAGTGCGGATGAAATGCTAAGCATCAAGCAAGTGTGATTGACCACCCATACAATGACTTAAGTCCCCGGAGCGTGGAAATATCCTTGAAACTTAAGCAGGCATGATCGACCACCAACATACAAATAAAATCCTCGGAGTGTGGATGCAACCTTCGATAGAAGAGCGAGTATGATTCAATCACTCGAACTGTCCTTGTTTCAGCATCGAGTCAGCGACACTAAGCTCTACGTGTTGAAGGCAAAATGCAATCGCTAACCGAACTTTACAACTCGCCCCTGAAATTGGGGGCATAACTTAAGTGCCGACCACTAACTAAAGAAGTGCAGCACCAAAGTTCAGCATAAATACCGCTCATGACTCGTATCCATGATTTCAGGACTTGACAAATAAACACAAACCTGTTCCAAAGATCGAAACTTCACAAATGTATTGGACAGAAGTTCAAATGCTGAAACACTTAAGTAAATTAACCCAAGTTAAACAGAAGGCAAATGAAATTTTATTCCAATCATTCTTTGGAAGGAAAAGGTTAAGTACAAATATATGCCAAAAGTCCTACTAGCAGGGGCTGAACCCGCATCTATACATGGCCTATAAAAGAAAAAAAAGCATATTTCTATCTGCTTACCAAAAATGAGCTGAAGAAACATCTCTACTCTTTCTTCTTTTTTGGTTCCTTCTTCGGCGTAGACCTGCTAGGGCTGCCACTGGGTTTCCTTTTTGAGCCTTTTCCTTTCGATGGTTGATCTCCTTTGGGAGGCATTATATTGATTTCCTCCTCCGAACTCAAGTGTGTAGGAATATTTTCGATAGGCGGAGTCGGAGGGTTCGGGTCCACTACAGGAGGCGGAATAGGTACGCTGGTGTCGATAACAGTGCCACCAGGAGATGTCATTTGTAACGGGGCCGGACCAAAGCCCACCATTCCACCTCCAAGCTGCTGGTCTAGGCAGCTGCTTCCATTTCTGCGTTAATCTCGGCTATAATTTCTCCCTCATAAAGGTTTGTGCATTGACAGAAACGCATGCGGTTGGGACTGAGGAGCTGGTCGCTGGCGCTAATCCACTCATGACAAACAACATGTCAAAGATAGGGTCACTACGATGATTGAGAAGTTCCTCCATCATTTGTTCATCGAATGAAAGTGTGCTCCCTTGTACATCATATGTAGGTGCAGTGGCCGATGCCGTGGTCACATCCGTAATAATCGCCTCCTGCGCATGATGCGACTCTTGAGTTGCAGGAGGCGTGATTGATGTGGCTCCAATCACTGGAAAGAGACAAAGGAAAAATGTTATTAAATATTTTAGGTGAAGCTCCCGATCGTGAATAAGCATATGAAATGTTCAGAGTACCTTCCTCAGTTCGACTCATTGGCAGTTGAATGGCCTCAGAAATTTGCTCGCCAACTTGAGATATTTGCGATTGATCCTGATTGTAAGCAGCAACGGATTGAGAATCAACCATAGAAGTTGACTAACGCTGAGTCGGCATAAGAGTTTCGGGACTTGTGTCACGGTGCTCGATACTAGAACCTTCTCCGACCTTCGAGTGCTGAGCGCCAAGCTTCTTCTTTTCATATAAAATCATGGCATCATGGAGAACTTTCCATTCGTCTTCATTCAGCACTCGGTTCTCAAGCTCGAATTCATCAACCGATTCACCCTGATGGGCAACCTTTTCATCTCCTACTAATTGGCTCTAGGCATTGTATAGATATGTCTGATAATTATCGAGCCAGGCTAGGTTCCTACGCTTCAAGACGTTAGCATTATAAGTAATAAGGAGATCTTGCTTCCTCCTTTACCTTAGTCTCCACCTTCTGAACCTTAGCCAATGTCGCATCCCACTCACCCTGGAGCACCAAAGCCTGTTGACATGCCTTCTGGGCAACTCTATTTGCATCATCCCCATCCTTGATGATTTCAGCAAATTTTTCTTTGAGCTCCTTAAGTTCTTTCAGAGCAGCGTCCCATTCGGCTGTGATAGTGGTGTTTCGGTGGCCCGTCTCCTCCACCAAAGCGAAATGTGTTTTCCGCATCCTCTCCATCGCTAAGTTCGCCTCATCGGTCTTTTGGGTGGCCTCAATTTCGGATTTTCGAGAAGATTTGGGTTCGCTATTAAGTACTTGAATAATCCGGTCCTTTTGAGCGAGCTCGGTTTCTAATTTTTCAATGGTATTCGCCCACTCAAAGGCCGCCTTCGATGCTTTTCTTACAGCTTTCACCCACTCCTCATGCTGGGTATAGATATCATGAATGTAATCATGCATTGTGGTTTCTGCTTCCGATGGAATTCTCTTTAAGTGAAGGGGGAAGATGAAGCCGTTAAAACATATATTTGGAAAATCTTTCCTCAACTAAGCAATTCTAATAGCCCCTTCCTCAATGGGCTCAGTGAAACCTTGCTCAGCTATAGTGGGAGTTTCAGCCTCATGTCTGTGACATTGTGGTTCAGGCCTAGAAGTCTAAGAAGATGGTTTTGGGAGAGGAGGCTCTACTGGTTATTTCTCGTGGCCCGAAGATTGTATGAGGGCTCGAGGAGGAGGAGAGCGCGATCAGGATCAATATCTATAATCCATATCCCTCTCTCTCTCGTGACGATCTTGGCTAGAGTAACTGCGATGTGGTCTCTTTCAGCCTCCCTCAAATGGGACTCGCGACCCGAGCTGGATGCATGTCATACAGAGCGGAGACTTCCCAACATAGATTCTCTTCTAGTCATTGTGTCTGTAAAGAAGAAAGAAGAACAGAGTTAGTAATCTCCCGAAGTAAGCAACTTGTGATCGGAAATCATTTAGTGCCATAAAGTGTATATATGTGCAACCCCCCAACCAACCGGAAATGTCGACCACGCTTGTGGGAAGAGACTCTCTTAATTCTAAAGCACTCTGAAGCTCCTTCAATCCGGCATCATGTTGAAGTGACACATAATTTGGGATTGGGATATCGACAAGCCCTTCGAAAAGGTTCTCCGCTTGCGAGGGAGGAGCCTCTGAAACTTTAATACCGGGAACAGGCAAAGACACAATTACGGATTTCCATCTCGAAGATTTGTGACGCTTATGCGCTATAGCCTTGCCTTTTCTCCTTCCCTCAAGACTTTGAAAGCTGTTAGAAGGCTCGGCGACGGGTTCATCACTGGTGGGCATATTTTCTTCCTTACCCTCTTCGGTTATTACGATTCCAAGTGCTCTACGTTTAGGCTGTTTCACTGGAGATGTCATCAGTGTATAAAAAAATCCAAGAGTCAAAAATAGACAAGAAGTCAAAGGCAGGTGACCGATATGAAACTCCGATTGAGGTTCGATGCGAAATCAAGTTTTCTTTGACCCTTCATCGATACGAAATTAAGGCCAATCAACCTTCCATCGATTTCTTCGTATCCCTCCTCACTCCTTCTTCCCCAAATAGCCATAACTCCATTTCCCTCCTCCCTCGGCCATGCTACGAACCAACTCCGACCTCAACATCGCCAAAAATCGACCATGTTTGTGAATGGATAAGCAATTGGACTCGAATCTCATCGTTCTTAACGCAAGTTCATCGATTAATTACTTGATTTCAATCATTAGTTCAACGGATTGGAAGTTTAGTTCGATTCGAAGGCAAGAACAGTTTTCTTTTTCTGGGTCTCTCTATCGATACGAAGTAGAAAGGAAAATGAAAATAGATAAAAAGTTTCTAAGTACAAAATGCTTTTATATGGGTGCAAAGCCAAAGAAAGAAACGATTCGTCTCCCAGTTATGTCAACCGGTTGGAAGCATCCTCCCGTGTCATTGATACGAAGCATTGTTCATATACATCCACTCACATCAGCCAAGAATATAACTGTTCATATCCATCCACCCTCATCGATACGAACGAGACAATGGAGACTTGTTTGGACCATTCTGACCCATCTGTAGTCCATTGATGCAGAATAACAAGTTCGTGTCCATCACTTTGAAGGCCATAAGGATTCGAATCTATCGATATGAAGAAACTTCGTGAGACCGGCTAATTTCGAATCGATAACCATCGATACAAAAGTCATTGCAAAAATTATATCTGGATCATCCGACTCTATCGATGCGAAATGTCAATTTTGTATCCATCAACAAGTTACCCCCAGCTTCGTAACCCTCAATTAAGTCTCACCGATGCAAAACTCCCAATGAAATCTTGCTTGAATCCCTGGATTTCATCGATACGAAGCGCTCTTTCGTATCCATAATTTTGGAGGCCTAAGCTTCATATCATCAATACAAAATGATAGCTCTGCATCCATCATTTTGAAGACCGTCTGAGTTCATATCCATCGATTGAACTATGTTAAAACAACAAATAAAATCCTGTCAATTGACATTGATACGAAATCAATTTTTTGACCTTTTACATTGATCCAGGAGAGGATCAATACAAAGGTACATTCCAAAACAACCATTAAGCATTGTTACAAATTAGATTCCAAATCGATTCAAGAGAGGATAGATACAGAGTTTGATATGAGAAAACTAACAACGACTTATGAACGTATGAACGTTAACAGGAGTCAGGTTATCACACATACAAGTATATCTATTGAATTAATAATCGTTTTTCAAAATTCACCAAACCTGAATACTCGTCTGGTGACGATTACAACAACAAACAATAGATCACTATCATACAACACTCAGTTGCAACAATACATGGTACAACAGTTGGCAGTCAACAGTTTATGATTTATGTTTCTATGGATCAATCAAAGGTCATAGCTTTAGACGAAAAGACAACAACTATTCAAACAAGTCAAATAAGACTATTTCGGATGAATATTGCATCTTTTCAAAGCACGTCGTGTTCTCACAAGACGTACTTTGGTGGGCAAATGTTATCCTACCTTTTGGCAAGGCCCTGACTTTAAGAAGTTGACTAAGAACCAAAGACGGTCTGCCCCGAAGATCGGTTATACATAGGTTCACCATGGACGTCGATAAATTTTTCTGAGTCCGAATCAAGCTACAATTAATGTGATAAGACAAGGAAAGCTATGAAATCTAACATTCCAAGTTTTAAGTCCGTCCGAGTTCGTATGCTCAAGAAATGATCGATGCAATTCAAGCGGTCACCTTGTTTGTATCCATCAAACAACTAGAGAAAAACCCAACTACATGTCAATTGGGTTCGAATCGATCAAATAGCATGGTTTCATATCGATCAGGAGAGCAGGGTTCTTCATATCCATCAATTATCTATTGTTCGTATCCATCAAGCTTAAGTTGTTTGTATCCATCAATAAATATTATTTCGTATCCATCGAGTGCACCACTTCGCATCCACCAGACAACCTCTCTCTTCGTATCCATAAACCAATAACATCATTCCTAATCCACTTGGTCAACTGCTTCCATCTTTGTATTGATTCCTTTCTTCCTATTTTGTATCGATCAACTAAGGGGAATGATACAAACTCAAGGCTTTCCATTGATACGAAGTGGCCTATAGTGATCGATAGAAATACACAACTTCCATCGATACGAAGTTGTATCCAGAGGGTCGATATGAAGAGCTTACATAAGAATGGACAGCCTGCAGTCATCGATATGAAGTAGCCTGTGATCATCGATACAAACAAAAGCAGCAATGATCAATACGAACAGAGCAGTGGATCGATGCGAACAAAGCTAGCCCAAGTCGATACAATCAAGGCGCATCCATAGGAAAGACTCGATTGTTTAGCATGAAATGTGAATCGATGCAAAAAGCAAGCACCACGTCAACTGGCGTCGCGTGCAGACTCATCGATGTGAAGTTATCGCTACGAACAGCATCAATGCAAAGGAGACAGCATTCGAAAAATAAAGACTTGCATTGATCATAACTCACAATCTACGAGTCCAAACACCAATAAATTTTGGCAGAGGATTGCGTACAACCTAAAGAATGTTCATGCTCAATTTTAACTCGATTGGACCAAATCTTGATCGATATGAAACTCGTTCCTATCGATCACAGATCGAGTGCAAACCACGTGGTATCGATGGCATTGGCCCGCCCACCCGCCCACGTGCAAGAAGAGGTCTCTTGAGATCTGAGCGAGATATTTGTAACCTACGCCTAAAAATAGCGTCCCAGGACCTAAAGAAAATGGACATTTGGCTTCTCGACGTCCAGACTCTGCCGAAACCATTTTTGTACTCAAAGATTACTGTTGTACTCGATATTCTCTGTTGTAATCCGCTGTAACCAGTTGTAATCAGCAAACAAACATCAATAAAATCACCAATTTCATAATGGACGTACGCCATACGCCGAACCAATCTAAATCTCCGTGTTTCTTCATATTTTCCTTATCTGTTTTTGAAGTGTTTGTTAGATAATCCTCTTTTTACATCTACTATCTTCATTTTATCTCTTCAAATACTTTCGAAGAGTGTTGTGTCCAATTTTGGTACAGATAGAAAGGCAACATGAAAGTTATCTCCTTAAGCTGGAGGCGATCTATGACAATGACATAATCAAATACCAAGATGATGAGATCATGGAGTTGACCACGAAGTTAGCCGCGGTTGAGAAGAGTGCTAAAGAAATAGCCGAAGCAGTCAATCATCTAGAAATGGCTTGCAAAAACGAGTTGGACGCTGCCCTTTGGAGTGTGCTTGCTTTGGAGAAGGATACAGTGTAAATTGAGAAAGACACCCTAGTCTGCCGCATTGAGGAACTTGAAGTGCTTCTTAAGAAAAAGAAGGAAAAGAACTTGAGGTTTGGGAGGAGTCTCAAATGTATTGTGAAGAGGCCATCAAGTAGGGATGTCAATGATACCCAAAAAATCTAAAATCCATCCGCATCTACAAAAATATCCGATATCTAGAAAAACGAATGCAGATACGAAGATATTCGCGTCCAAAAATTACCCGTTCGGTTTATGTCAAGATTATAGTTCAAATTATATGTATTTTAATGCAGTAAATGATATTCATTTATTATTGTATTAAATTATTAGTTATATTATATGCACTTAATGCTTATTAACTTCTCGAAACCATTTATTATCACCATATTTGTTAATTTTTAACATTTTTATAATCAATGAGGTTAAAAAATATTTATTTTAAACTAAAATTTTATTTTTTTAATTCTTGATTTATCGGTCGTTAGTGGATATGATAATTATCTAATATCCGTCCGTATCCACCGATGTAGATTTTTGATATTCGAAAATGCTTTCGGAAGTGGATGTGTACATGGCACTATCCACATCCGAAAGCATCCGTTAACAGGCCTACTGTCGTGGCTCGGGAGCTAAAAGTTAAACTCGATGAGCAGGTTGCTCAAATTGAAGCCCTCAAGGAAGGACCGAGGAAGCTAACCGTAATAAATTTAGATAGCAAATTAAGGCCCAGTAGGAAGGATGCTAAAGAGGCTAGTCTAAATGAGATCAAGGTCATGTTTGATCCTTTGATTGTTGAATATAATGCTAAGGTCCTAATCAATTATGACTTGATTTTTCTTGAAGAGGGCTACCTAGAATTAGTTGCCTATGCTTGGGAATATATATCGTTGAAATGAGGAAGAAAGCCCTTGGTGAAGCTGATTTGGATGAGAAGAAATTGGTATGAGAGATCCTTCGTGGGATTGAACCTTTAGATCTTGCCGCTACAAGGCTCACATACTTTGATATTTTGGCACCTTCTAGCACAGGGAAAGACATCGTTGAAGCTTCAGAGTATGATCCAAATGTTTCTCCTTCACTTCAACCAGCCAGAGCTTCAGTTTTACTTGGCCCAGGACACGATCCGAGATATAATTCGAATATACCTAGTTGTAAATCAAATAATATGACTCCTATTCAAGAAATGAGCACTTGGGCAAAAACTAAAAGTCGGCTAGATGTAGGTATCCCGTTCTGTTCTCCATCATTGGAATGGTTTCTATTCTTTATGCCCAATAATTCTGGGCTTATTTGCTAGTTCCCGTGAATCTACAAGTTTTCCGACACCTAGTCAAACTCCAGGAAGTAGTTCCAATGTAGAGCAACAACCGATACTTGATGGTATTCTAACAGCTACTGACTTTCCAAGGCCCGATGCTTTAGTTATTGGAGATCTTGTCGACTAAAAGGCTAACGATCAGCCACTGTAAGATGAATCTGATGATCTTGTGATCATGGGTGCCTTCGAACACTTTGATTAGCTCAGCTTGAAGTAGCACATCGAGAGGGAGGAGTTATTGAAGAAGAAAGATAAAACCGAACCCTTCGATGAGGACGTCGATGATCCAAACCTTATCCCGCTTCAAGTCATTTCACCAGGCGGGTCAGTTCTCCAAGGACTCCCTTTAACATCTAAAAGCTGTCCTGCTAAAGGTGGGAAAGGTAGTGGTAGAGGGTCGAAGAGAGTACTAAGCAAAGTATCGAGTGGGTCCATTCCCAAGAAACTTAAAAGGGAGAAGAAGAAAAAGAAGTAGCCGTCACGTTGGATTAGTTTGTATATAGCTTATGTAGCTATTTTCTTTTTGCTGGCCATGTATATGCGGATACGGTCCCCGCTTTTGGATAAACTTGTACTACAACTTCCGAGTTTAATGAGTAAATAAAAGTTATTTATTTTCTGTTGAACTCTTACATGAACTTATTTAAGTAGTCGAGCTATTACTTTTCCATTCAATGTACTTGTAAGTTATTTCTCGTTGATTCGGATAATCATCCTTTAATTTTTACTAAGACCCCCATGTGGTCGTGGCCTCAAGTTAAACCAAACACTGTGCTCGAGCCCTAGTGCTACACTATCGTATTCAACGGCTTAAGTGATTATACTCATACCCACAGTCATAGGTTAGAGGAGTTAGATAGTGGATGGTAGGACACCATCCTTAGCAAATTTAAATTCCTCCTATCTATTTCAAGTCGGAGTTTACGGAATAGTGAGTGGTAAAATCATACTTGTCTATTTGTTTATGCTAATATCCGCACTCTGGGGATAAGAGTTTGTTGCTAGTGATCGAATCACATCCAATTTTTGTTTATACTCCAGTCCACACCCTGGTGACAGAGTTATTTCGAAAAATAGTTGGACCACACTTTCCTTAGTTGATTGATTTGCCCCCAAGTCCCGGATTTGACTTAGCGAGTGATCAGTCATGTCATGATCGCTCTTGATTCATGTTTGTCCCATCGCTTGGTGGGATTTATTTGATTATCGGATAGTCAAGTCACATCCATTTCCCATTAGGAACTCCTTCTATCGGGTTGTTAGCGAAATCATCGAATGAACTGTCAAACCACATTCATTTAGTTTAGTTCAATCGTGAACTTGTGTAATTGGCTGGCTCCAAACTCTAGGAATCTGCTCGGACATGTCAAAATTTGTTGGTTGTGTATCATAACTAATATGTAATGCTACTGCAATCATAGATATGAAGTAAATTCCAAACTTTATTTGCCAAATGAAAATAAATGATATAATATGTCTTATTACATTTCTAGAAAATCAAATGTGAAAGAAAATTCTGGAATTAAATACTACTGAATGAAGATGAACAAACTAAGTGAAATTGCATCATAAATGCTTGCTATTCCACGCCCTTAGTAGTGTGACGCCATCAACGGTCGCTAGCTTGAAAGTTTCTAACCCAAGCCTATGATCAATGACGTATGTCCTTTCCAAGTGGGATTCATGTATGACGGGACAAGAAAAACCCATTTCAAGACAAGATCATCGATTTCAAAAGTTTTAGGTCGGAATTTAGTGTTGAAGTACCGGGCGACTCGGTGTTGATGTGTAGCTGCCCTGAAACCAGCTTCTTCGCGCTTCTCATCTACAAAGTCCAGAGATTCTATGTAACACACCATATTTTTAGTAACATTATTTAGGATAATTAATTAGCTAAATAAAATAAAATAATTTAAGTTGGTTAAGGGATTGAGATTTGTGATTAATAAGTGGTAGCTGTGCCATGTTAACGTGTAAATCAAAACGAGATAACGTGAAATAAAATAGACAAAGGAAATAAATATCGTCAAAATTGGAATAAGAATATTCTTATACACAAAAACCTTGGTAACTCAGTCATACGTTCATTCCATTATCAAAATTTTAAGTAAAAGGCTGGCCACCATTAGCAAGCAAGAAAAAGAAGATACAACTAGGATTCAAAAGAAAGAACCAAATCACTTAAACGAAATCAATCTCACGTCCAAAATCATAAAGCAAATCTGAATAATGACTATATCTCTTATTTCTTAAAAAATTTCAGTTTTAAGAAAATCGAAATTTATCTTGCATAGTTTAGCCATGATTTTGAAGGATAAAATATTTATATATGCTTGTTGATGATTTATGCTTATTCATATAGATTTTATGATATATTTTAATGTGAAAACCCTATTTAATGACATTTAAATACCTTGAAATTTTATTTATAGTTCAGAGATGGTATTTTAGAGATGTGTTTCAATTTTCATAATTTTCTGAATTAATGTATATTTTATATTAATTTTCCAATGAAGAAAATGATTTATTGGGTTATAAATAATTTACGGTTAAATTATAAATAATACGGGTCTAAAATTTATATATGTTAGAAAACATATTAAAAATAATCTTCTGGAATTTTTATAGAATTTTTCCAAGTATTTTAATGAATGTATAAAATTATTTAAGATATGGGACATAAATGTTTAATATATTTGTAAAAAGAGAAGAGATATTTTATAAATAAAATTACTTGTTTATTTCTAAAATCTGGGCAACACTTTTAAAAAAGAAATTTAGCACCCGATGAGAATTTGACAAACAAAGCAGGGTAGTTGAAAAGTATTTCTCATTTAAGTTAAAAAATAAATTTACATGTTTTTTGCGTGTTCGACCACATTCGACACTAGGGGTTCCGGCCTAGGTGTTCCGCAACCATTGCTTTCAAAACCTATGTGCATGGTATCAACTTACTTGGTACGTAGCGTATTGGATAAACGCGGAAAGTACTGGGTCGAAACGTCGGGTTTCGGTAGGGTCGAAGCGTGCTTTTGTTTTAAAATATAATATCACCTACTTTGCTTTCGAAGGAAGTGCTTTTGACCTGGTCAGATGGTTTTAAATAAATGGTTTTGAAAGGGTTGCGCTTTGGTTTTAAGTAATGCTTCCGAAGGGGTCGAAACCTTTGGCTTCCCTTTTTCTACCTTTCGAGGTTAATGCTTTTAGAAGGTATACTTTGCTTTTAAACTTGGCCACTTCTCCACTGCTTTCCGAAGGATGGATACGACACCACCACTTCTTTACTTAGGTTTTGTCTTGCGAAAGAATTGCTTTCGACCATGTTGTTTGTGACCGTTAGAGACGTTTATAGATTAACCAAATGGTTTTGAAAGGTGTTTTCATATGTTTTAAAAATGAACACAAATGCTTTCAAAAGGGTTAAGGTTTTAATGCTTTCAAAAGGTTTTTAAAGAAGGTTTCTAAATAGTGGTTCCCCAATGGTTTCGAAAGGTTACATTTCAAGGTTTTAAAGATAAGATTTCTAAGGTTTTTCTCTTTCAAAGGAAAAGGATTTCAATGGTTTAGAAAGTTTTATGTAAATGGTTTCGAAAGGAAGGTTTTGGCCTTTTGGCCTAGATGAAGGAAAGGGGTTTATTTGGTTATGAAAAGTTTACTTTCAGTGGGATCGAAATGGGTAATTTCAAAGGTTTAAATGTTTTCAACAACAATGATTTGGGTAAAGTATATATAGCATGGCAAGGTGATTTGAGTAAAGCATAGAGTATATATTTTCCTTGTTTTAAATTTGATTTAAAGGTTCTAAATCAATTTGAAAAGTAAAGGTTTTCAGGGAAAATTTAAGTAAAATGACGCGGATATTAGAATACTAGATGAGACTGGTGTAAGGTCACGCCCTATACATTGGCTATTAGCCCCTAGCTAATTTAGTCAAAATTCTAGTGTGTAGGGCTTTGTCACGGGTAAGACTTAAATTATGGTATACATCGTAAGGAATCTATTTGCGGAGTGTAGGTTATTGGTGAGCTTGCAAAACCATTAGGATCAGTGGAACCTGGAAGAGAGTAAGTTAGGGACAGACTGTCCAGAAGACTTATCTAAGAGATGTTAGAACATTTTTATTATATCCGTCTAGTAGGTCCGAGTCAGCGAAAGGTTAGTAGTTAGCCGAACAAAATTACAATGATCGAACAAATTGTCCATTTGTTACCCGATCTGCATGTTTACATAAAAATGCTTTACAGTTTTAACCAGATTTGGTTGCATGATAAAGGTTAGCAAAAGATACGTTTAAAAGGATATTAGTGATGCAAAACCTGTTCCACTAAGCGGCGTGGCCATACTTAATATGAAATAACCGAGATATATAGTATTATTCACACCAATCTTTATGTCTGACTCGAAGTTTATGTTTTTCTCCTTAAACATTCAGATACTCAAAATTGATTTAAGTAGGCTAAGGGTTAAGGTTTTATAGGTTTTAGTAGGTTGACGAATAAAGCTTCCGGAGATGAGAAGGTGACTGACTGATAGCTATTTAGGAGTTGCTGTTTTGTTTTGTTTTATTACAATGTGTTGTATGTAGGACAGTTATGTTTATATAGCACTCTGGTCAACCAAGGAGGCATCATCATATGTCGCTCTTGGCGGATTTATGTAATAATTATAATTTATCTGAGCCTAGAAAAGTGATGGGATTATGTAATTTGAATGTGAAACATATTTTGGAATGTAATGTGAAAAGATGGTTTTGAAATCTATGATTTGTTTTATATTCCTGTGATATTGATATTATGTATACCATTAACATTACCGTATTTGGTCATCGAAAGTTAGTACTATGGATAACTGCAACATCTATAGCGCTTAACTTCAGGCCTCCAGGTAGGGGATGTTATACTTGGTATAAGACCATAGGTTAATGGAAAACTTTAAAATAAAATGAATTTTGAAAACATAATCCTAAGGAATTAGATAAAAGATGGGGTATGTGATAATGCTATAGTAACGTACTTGTATTTACTATATATAAGTATATATTATATATCTATTCTCTTATCTCTATTTGGCAGTTCTTCCATATCTCATGAGGCTTGAATACAGATATTAACGCTAGAAGAGGAAGAGTGAACCTAGGAGGGTACAACACCACCATAAATAGAAATGCCCGACCAAATACGAGAAAGAACCAAGGTCCGGCTCAAGCTGAAAATGTTGGTGATGGGATCCCATAAGTGGATGTGGAAGCTATGTTTCAATTTTTCATGAACATGATGCAAGCTGGAATTGCTGCTGGAGTGGTTGAAGGAAATGCTGCAGGAGAAGTTCAGGAAGCTCTGGTTGTCAACCATTATGCTAATTTGAGTAGAGATTATGCTAGGCTTGGAGGAAAGTCGTTTATTGGAACTAAAGATTCTATCGAAGTGGAGAACTGGTTGTTGCACTGTGAAAAGGTATTTGTTGACTTAGGGCTCAATGATGAGCAGAAGAGGAGGCTTGCTTCGAGACAGCTTCAAGGAGTAGCTTTATTTTGGTGGAATAGTGTGACGGCTGGTGTAGATAAGGAGACAATGACATGGGCTGAGTTTAAAAGGAGGTTCCAAAAGAGGTTCATGTCGGTGATGGCGCGGTCTATTTTGATCAGAAAGTTTGATGAGTTAAAACAAGTAGAAATGTTTGTTTTGGAGTATGCTAGTAGGATTGAAGAGTTGGCTAGATTATGGTTATTCCACTATTGATATAGAGATGAAAACAAATGAGAAGTTTAACAAGGGGTTAAAGGCTGAGTTGGCTAAGACTACCTTACCGCATATCATAGATTCTTGTGATGCGGTTATATAGATGGATTTAAGACAAGAGGAGATGATTGCTCTTATAGAAAAGAAGAAGGAGAAAGAGGTCCCGGTGGGGCAGAATCAGAAAAGAAAGTTCTTTCATAAGAAAGGATCTCAAAAAGGTGGAGCCACGAAGAAAGGAAAATCTAAAGTGGTTTTTTATAAGTGCGACAAAGAAGGGGCACTTTGCTAATGAATGCTACACAGGAAAGGCAAATGAAGTGATCGAGAAGAAGAACATCATGTGCTTTAACTGCGATCAGATTGGTCATTATAAGAATCAACGCAAGGAGCCTGCTAAGGATGGAAAGGGCAAGGTGTACGCATTGGAGCCTGCTACATCAGGACAAATAGCACATGAGAAAGGGAACATAGTATTGGGAGGTACGCTTCAGATCCATGATATGCATTTTTGTGTTTTGATTGATACCGGTGCATCGCATTCTTTTATATCTCAATGTTTGGAAGATAAGCTTAACCTAGAACCTACATATTTAATTACTTCCTTAAGAGTTGCAAATCTGATAGGAGGGTATACGACACTTGGGATGAAGTATGACCACTTAAAGTTTGCCTCGCAAGGTCACACCTTTGTTTGCAGTTTGCATATATTTGACTTTGTAGGGTTCAGAATTATATTAGGCATGGATTGATTAAGTAAGTACGATGCTAGGATATTTTGCCACGATAGGAAAATATCACTTAGACACCCTGATTGTAGTGATAAGATTGTATATACCATAGAAATCCCTAGCTGCGAGGTGAATGCTTTATTGGGAGTTACGGAGTTAGAAGACCAGTTGAACTGTGTTTTCATAGTTAGAAATTTGCAGATGTCTTCGAGTCGGTAGTAGTATTGCCAACGAAACGAACCATTTTTTCAGATAGATTTAGTGCCTGGAGCAGAACCGGTGAGTAGGCTGCCAAGTAGGATGACACCTACAAAAATGAGGGAGTTGAAGGTGTAGTTGGTAGATTTGCAAAGCAAGAATTTTATCAGACCTAGTAGTTTACCTTGGGGAGTAGCCGTAGTGTTTGCTAAGAAACCGGATGGATCATTGAGGTTATGCATCGATTATCATAAGTTGAATGAGAAGACGATAAAGAATCAATATTCGTTGCCTAGAATTGACAATTTATTCGATCAGTTAAATGGAGCCAAGATATTTTCACTGTTGGATTTGGCTACATATTTCCATTAGCTTAAAGTAGCAGAAGATAATATACCTCTAACGGCGTTTAGGACCAGATATGGATCATATAAATGGTTAGTTATATCGTTCGGACTAACTAATTCGCCAGATTTCTTTGTAGACTTGATGAACTGAATTTTCAAAGAGCACATGGATAAATTCATGTTGGTGTTCATATATGATATTTTGATATACTCTAAGGATGAGAAAGAGCATGGAGTTCATCTTAGAGTGGTTCTTGAGACTTTGAGAGAACATCAGTTGAAGGCAAAAATTTTGAAGTGTCATTTCTGCATGAAGGAGGTGAAGTTTCTTGGTCATGTAGTTTTAGAAAAAGGATTGGAAATAGATCCAACTAAAATCGAAGCAGTGAATAGTTGGAAGAGACCAGAAACAGTGATTGAGATAAGAAGCTTTCTTGCATTGGTCGGATGTTATCGGAGGTCTTTAAAGGATTTCTCGCCAACAGCAACGCCGATGACCAAGCTAACGTGAAAAGATGTGAAGCTTGCATGGATCGATAAGTGTGAGGAAGCATTCCAGAGCTTGAAACACTTATTGACCCATGCACATGTATTAGTTGTTCTGGAGGGGAATTAAGATTTGGTAATTTATACATATGCATGTAGAACTGGATTAGGAGAAGTGCTAATGTAGAGAGGTAAAGTGACTGCCTATGCTTCTAGACAGCTTAGACCACATGAGGTTGGATAGCTGATTCATGACTTGGAGTTAGCTGTAGTTAATTTTTCTTTGAAACTGTGGAGACATTACCATTTAGGAGAGAGGTTTGAATTTTATACGGATCATAAGTCGTTGAAGTATTTATTCTCTCAAAAGGAGCTGAACATTAGATAACAGAGATAGTTAGAGTTTCTAGCCGTTTATGACTTTGGTATTAAATACACACTAGGAAAGGGCAATAAAGTTGCAGACGCATTTAGCAGGGAGCATCAGAATGCAATGTTGGCTATGATAGCAGAATGGAAAGACTTGGAAGTGTTATCGACTTGCAGAGTGCAATGGGGATCCGAGGCCGGTCCAGTAAAGAATCTACTATGTTATCTTGTTTAGAAGACCGACTGGTATTGATTGAGAAGATTGCTTCTAAATAGGAAGAGGATTCAGTGTTGGCTGAAAGGATCACGAAGCTAAGGGGTAGGACGAAGAGTGATGACTTGTAAGATTTCAGACTTGACCAAAGTGGTGGTCGAGAAAAAAGGGTAAATTATGTATTCTAGATGTGGGAGACATAAGGAAGGAAGTTTTGAAGGAATGCCATCATTCAAAGTTCAATATTCACCTAGGAGGAACGAAGATGTATCAGGATATGAAGAGAAGTTTCTTTTGAGAAGGAATGAAGGGGGATGTAGGCTTATGGATGAAACAATGTTTGAACTATCAGCAGGTGAAAGTTGAGCATCATAAGCCAAGTGGGTTACCTCAACCATTGAATATTCAAGTATGGAAGTGGGATTCTATTTCTATGGATTTCACAAATGGGTTACCGAGATCTAATAGAGGAAGTGAAAATATATGGGTTATAGTCGACAGATTAACCAAGAGTGCCTATTTCATTTCTGTTAAGTCAAATAGGATGGCAACTGTATTGGCTGAGTTATTTACGAAGAATGTGGTCAGACTACACGGAATTCCTAGTAATATTGTTAGTGATAGAGATTCCTTAATAAATAGCAAGTTCTATAAGAGTCTACATGATAGTTTAGGAACCAAGCTCAAGATGAGTACCGCTTACCATCCGTAGACGGATGTGCAAATGGAATGAGTTAATAAGATCTTGGAATACTTATTAAAAGCTTATGTATTAGACTTCGAGGATTCTTGGGAAGACCACCTACACCTAGTCGAGTTTTTGTATAACATTAGTAATCAGACTAATAAAGGGATGGCACCATTTGAAGCTTTGTATGGAAGACCATGCAAATCTCCCGCATTTTGATTAAAGACTGGGGATAGATTAGTCCTTGGTCCCGATTTGGTAAGAGAACCTACAGAGAAGATTAAGCTGATAAGGGCGAGAATGAAGGAAGCTCAGTTTTGGCAGAAGAGCTATGTAGATAGAAGACGGAAGATATAGACTTTTCTATTGGAGATTATGTTTTCGTTAAAGTAACGTCGATGAAAGGTGTTAATCGGTTCGGGAAGACAAGGAAGTTAGCACCTAGATTCGTAGGACCATTTCCTATTTTAGAGAGGATCGGGAAACTCACATACAAAGTAGAGTTACCGAGTAGTTTGGCTAGATTCCACAATGTTTTTCATGTATCTCATCCGAGGAAGTATGTTAGGGATCCATACACTACTATAGCACCATCTATGTTAGAGGATTTAGTAGTGAAATAAGACTTGACTAAGTTAGGAAGCCTGTCCGATAGTCACGAGAGGTGAGAATAAGTTGAGGAACAAGATAGTCGGATTAGTGAAGGTCCAGTGCAATGATGATGATAGGGAGGGTACTTGGGAGACTGAGAGTAGGATTAGAGACGCTTATCCTGACTTGTTTGATGGTATGTTTTACCATTGATTGTTTTGTTGTGTACCTTATCATAATTCCGAGGATGAAATTCTTTAAGGAAGGGAAATTCTAACACCCAATATTTTTAGTAACATTATTTAGAATATTAAATTAGCTAAATAAACCAAAATAATGTAAGTTGATTAGGGGATTGAGATTTGTGATTAATAAGGGGTAGGCGTGCCAAGTTAATTTGTAAATCAAAACGAGATAACATGAAATAAATTAGACAAAGGAAATAGATAAGGGCAAAGCTGGTATAAGAATATTCTTACACCCTAAACCCTTAAGAACTCGTTCATACATTCATTCCATTATCAAAATTTTAAGTATAAGGCCGACCACCATTAGCAAGGAAGAGGATGAACATAAAGCTAGGATTCAACAGGAAGAATCAAATCACTTAATCAAGATCAAATCCCACATCCTAAATCACAAAGCTAAGTTGAATAATGGCTACATCTCTTATTTCTTAAATGTTTTCGGTTTTAAGGAAATCTGAATTTATCTTGCATAGTATAGCCATGATTTTGAAGGACAAAATGTTTATATAGCTTGTTGATAATTTATGCTTATTCATATAGATTTTATGATATGTTTTGATATGAAAACCATATTTAATGGCATCCAAATACCATGCGAGTTTAGATATAGTTTAGAGATGATATTTTAGAGATGGGTTTCAATTTTCATAAATTTATGAATTACTGTGGATTTTATATTAATTTTCTAGTGAAGAAAATGATTTATTGGGTTACAAATAATTTATGGTTATATTATGAACAATATGGGTATAACATTTATATATGTCGGAAAACATATTAAAAACATTTTCTAGAATTTTCATAAGTATTTAAATGAATATATAAAATTATTTAAAATATGAGACTTAGTCGTTTTATATATTTATAAAAGGAGAAGGGGTATTTTGTAAATAGAATTAATTGTTTATTTCTGAAATCTTAGCAGTACTTTTGAAAAAGAATTTTAGCAACCAATGAGAATTTGATAAACATAACAGGTTAGTGGAAAAATATTTCTCTTTTAAGTTAAAAACAAAAACTACATGTTTTTAGCATGTTCCGCCACATTCGGCACTAGGGACTCCGACCTAAGTGTTCCGCCACAGTGTTCCGCCACCATTGCTTTCGAAACTAATGCACATGGTATCAATTTACTTGGTACGTAGCGTATTGGATAAAGGCAGAAGATAATGGGTCGAAACGTAGTGTTCCTATAGGGTCGAAGCGTGCTTTTGTTTTAAAATGAAATAGTGCCTGCTTTGCTTTTAAAGAAAGTGCTTTCGACTAGGGTGGCTTTCGACCAGGTCAGATGGTTTTAAATAAATGGTTTCGAAGAGGTTGCACTTTAGTTTTAAACAATGCTTTCGAAGGGGCCAAAACCCCTAGTTGCCCCCTTTTCAACCTTTCAAGGTTAATGCTTTCGGAAGGTATGCTTTGCTTTTAAACTTGGCCACTTCTCCAATGCTTTCCAAAGGATGGATTCGACACCATCACTTCTTCACTTAGGTTTTGGCTTTCGAAAGTGTTGCTTTCGACCCATTGTTTGTGACCCTTAGAGAATTTTAAAGATTGACCCAATGGTTTCGAAAGGTGTTTCCACATGTTTTAAAAATTGAACCCAAATGCTTTCGAAAGGTTTAAGGTTTTGATGCTTCCAAAAGGTTTTTAAGGAAGGTTTCTAAGGGCCGTTCCCCAATGGTTTCGAAAGCTAATGTTTAAAGGCTTTAAAGATAAGATGTCTAAGGTTTTTAGCTTTCGAAGGAAAACGTATTTCAATGGTTTTGAAAGTTTTGTGTAAATGGTTTCAAAAGGAAGGTTTTGGCCTTTCGGCCTGGATGAAAGAAAAGGGTTTATTTGGTTATGAAAGGGATACTTTCAGTGGGATCAAAATGGATACTTTCAAAGATATAAATGTTTTCATCAACAAAGATTTGGGTAAAGTATATATCGCATGGCAAGATGATTTTGAGTAAAGCATAGAGTATGTAGTTTTCTTGTTTAAGTTTGATTTAAAGGTTTTAAATCAATTCGAGAAGAAAAGGTTTTAAAGGAAAATTTATGTAAAATGACTCAGATATTAGAATACCAGATGGGACTAGTATGTGGTCGCGCCCTATACATTAGCTATTAGCCCCTAGCTAATTTAGTTCAAAATTCTAGTGTGTAGAGCTTTGTCACAGGTTTGACTAAAATTATGGTACATATAAAGAGGAATCTATTTTCACGGTGTAGGTTATTGGTGAGCCCGCAAAACCATTAGGATCAATGGACCCTGTGAGAGAGTAAGTTAGGGATAAACCGTCCGAAAGACTTGTCTAATAGATGTTAGGCCAATTTTATTGTATCTATCTAGTAGGCCTGAGTCAGCCAAAGGTTAGTATTAGCCAAACAAAACTACAGTTTTCGGATAGATAGTCCATTTGTTACCTGATGTGTATGTTTACATAAAAATACTTTATAGTTTTAACCCATTTTGATTGTAGGATAAAGATTTGCAAAAGATATGTTTTAAAAGGATATTAGTAAGGGGAAACCCATTCCGCTAAGCGGCGTGGTCTCACTTAATATCAAATAACCGAGATATATAGTATTCTTCACACCAGGTTTTATGTCCGACTCGAAGTTTGTGTTTTCCCCTTAAACTCTCGGGTGCTCAAAATTTATTTGAGTGGGCTAAGGGTTGAGGATTTACATGTTTTAGTAGGTTGACGAATGAAGCTTCCGGAGATGAGCAGGTGACTAACGGATAGCTATTTAGGAGTTGCTATTTTGTTTTATTCCGCTGTGTTGTATTTACGGCAATTATGTCTATATAGTACTCTGGTCAACCAATGATGCATCATCATATGTCACTCTTTGCGTATATATGTAATAATTATATTTGATCTGAACTTGGAAAAGCAATGTGATTATGTAATTTTAATATGAAATATGTTTTGGAAATGTAATGTGAAAAGATGTTTTTGAAATCTATGATTTGTTTCATATTCCTTTGATGCTTATATTATGTATACCATTAATATTACCGCATTTGATCACCAGAAGTCAATACTATGGATGACCACAACATCTATAGCGCTTAACTTCAGACCTTCAAATAGAGGGTGTTACATTCTAATAGGAGATCTCTATTCGTTCTTGGGTCATAATAGGTCACTTGATAAGAAGGGAATTCGGGTTCAACAAGAATGATGGCTTCGGAGCTACAAAAAGGGAAAATGGAGTATGGCCAGTCACAGAGTAGTGGATGATTCTACAAGCCCATAATGCTAGTGGGAGATCATCCACCCACTTGCCTCCAGCCTTTTCCAAATGTTTCTTCAGAATGGACTTCATGATTTTGTTTACAACTTCAACTTGTTCATTTTCTTGAGGGTGAGCAACTATCACAAATCTCTTTTCAGTATGATGCGGACGACATAAGTATTTGAATTCAACGCTGTCGAATTGAGTTCCATTATTAGTTACAATGATTCATGGAAGGTCAAAATGGCAGACGATGTTATGGACAATGAAGTTCATTACTTTCTTCGTCATGATCGTGGTTAGAGGTTCTGGTGCGGCCCATTTGATGAAGTAATCAACTGCTACGATGGTGTACATCATACCACCTTTTAGGATCGGTAAAGAACCGATAATATCTATGCCACATGTGGAAAACTGTCATGGACCGACCATTCGTGTAATGTCCTTTGGCATAGCCCTTGGAACTTTTGCATACATTTGGCACTTGCCGCGTTACTTAGTGTAGTTGGCATCATCTCGTTTGACAGTTGGCCAACAATCCTATAACTGAGTATTTTCTTTGATAGGGTTTGCCCACCAGCGTGATCCCCACATCCCCCTTTATGAAATTCCCTTAGGACTCGCTTTATTTCATCATGAGCTATACGTCGGAGTAGGGGAATATAATATCCCTTTCCATACATAATTCCTTCGTGAATGATATATCTAAAGCTTTGCGGAGGATTTGTCATTTTTCATTCCTCCATTCAAGAAGGACTCCGTGTAGAAAATATTCTTTAATCGGATTCATCCAAGATTCCTTCTCAAGCTCCGTCTCTAGTATCCATTTGATTTTCATCTGGTTTATGTACGAAGCATCTAGCACTTCGACGGGAACCAAGCCCATCTGTTATGCATCCCAGGTGCTAGCAAAATTTTCCAGTGAGTTGACCTCTATGTTTTGATCTCGAGGAATGTGCATGATGTTATACTACTTAAAGTCAATCAATAGCTCTTGGACTGGGATAAAGTAGAGTGAGTCATTGTCCTTTAGCCTGGTAATCTCCCATAACTTTTTTTACCACCAACTGGGAATTACAAATGATTTTATTCCCAATTCTCTAGAAAGTTTGAGTACAACAACTAGAGCTTCATATTTGGCTTCCTTATTCATTGCACGAAAGTCAAGTTTCAAAGCGTAGAAAATTAATCGATCCTCTAAAGTTATTAGTGCGACTCCTGCTCTAGAACAACGATCGTTGGTGGGTCCATCAACATACACTTCCATCGGATGATAGAGGCTTCACTGCTCACTGAGAGATTATTTTATGCAATGAATTCAACTATAAAGTCTGCCAGTGCCTGTCTCTATATCGTTCTACAAGGGAGAAGGCGATGTCAAATTTCCTCAATTCGATGTTCCACTTGAGTAACCTTCTAAACGTCTCAGGATAGCTGTAGGACCTATCGTAATAGCTTATTGATGTAAACGTTGATGGATGAGCCTGAAAATAGAGGCAGAGCTTTCATTAAGAAATCAACAAGTAGTATGTCAATTTCTCTATCTTTGGGTAGTTCCTTTCGGCTCTTGTTAATCGCTTGCTGACATAATAGACTGGCCTCTGATCCGATTCTCCTCACAAAGCAGTGCGACACTTATAGCATGTATTGACATAGCTAAGTAGATAGACAAGTCTCATGATCTGTCGGCTTTGGCAAGATGGAAGGCCTCTCTAAATGGTTCACCAAAGCTTTGATTGCATCTTCAAAATACTATGTCCATTAAAAGTTTCATTTCCCTCTATTAATCAGGTCAAAGAAAGAAATGCATTTATCGGTGGCTCTGGAAATAAAATGACTTAGGGAGGCAACCTTCCCATTTAGCCTCTGTACTTGTTTCATGGTCTTTGATGCTTGGATGTTGCGAATTGCTCGAATCTTCTTGGGATTAGCTTTGACTCCTCGAGCATTGACGATGAAACCCAGAACTTTTCTAACGCAATATCAAAAGAACATTTCAGAGGATTGATCTTCATTTTGTAATACTGGAGGATATCAAACATTTTTACTAAGTCTCTAATGCGGTCGCTTGATCATAGTGACTTCACAAGCATACCATCCACATATACTTCCATCGTCTTTCTAGTCTGATCTTTTTAAACGTTCGGTTGACCGGGCGTAGATAAGCTGTTGCAGCATTCTTCAATACGAATGGCATTACCACATAGCAGTACAATCCAACATCGGTAATAAAACTAGTGTGCTCTTGGTCAGGTATGTGCATTGGGAATTGATTATATCCAGAGTATGCATCCATGAAAGATAAAAACTCATGTTCCGTGGTTGAGTCCACCAGTTGATCGATCCTCGAAACATGAAAGCTGCCTTTAGGGCATGCATTATTTAGTTCTGAACAGTCAATGCAAGTCTACTATTTTCCATTTTTCTTGCTCATAAGTGCAGGTTTGATATCCATTTCGGGTAGAAAGCGTCGTGAATAAACCCATTGCTTTTGAGCCTATCCACCTTCGCTTTAAGGGCAGCAGATCTCTCCAGAGCCAGGCCATGCCTTTTCTATTTCACCAAGACATGCCTCGAGTCGATATTTAATGTGAGGCTCGCAATGGCTGGCGAGATCCCATACATATCATAATGAGTCTAAGCAAACATGTCAAGATTCGCTCGGAGAAAACCAGCAAGTTCTTTCATTGTCGGGAGACTGAGCATGATTCTATCTTTAGGACCCATAATTTGTCATTGTGGCTGACCGTGATGTTGATCGTCAGCTCAATCGGTCCGGCCTTGGTTTCTTTGGGCTCTTCCTCATCATCCCTCGGATCTATGTCTTTATAAAACTGACCGTGGCACTAAGACAAGGCCCGGTCATTAGTTGCCAATCTTCGATGGCTTGGATGCGGAGAGACTTGTCCACACCCTTACCTTTCTACATTCGTTGAGCGTCCCTCAGCTTAGCCATATAGCAGGCACATCCGGTCTCCTGATCATCACGTACATCTCTAACATCGTTATCAGTTGGAAATTTCAAAGTCGAACACCATAGGGCAAGGGATACTCGGAATTCAACTAGGGTCGGTCGGCCTAGAAACGCATTTTATGGAGAGTCAACATCTAAGACAACAAAAGGCAACATCCGCACTCTCTGACGATCACCTTCTCCCAACTACATGGGCAATTCGACATAACCAATAGCTTCGATCGCAGCACCGTTAAAGCCATGAATGCGGGCTGTAGACGGTTTTAATTCCTTGGTTTTCATCCTCATATGATCACAAGCCTTTTTGAAAATTATATTCATGAAATTACCACAGTTAACCAAGATCCTCCTCATTAAGGGGGGGCCAATCATGCTCGAAATGACCATTGTACACTGCTGTTTTGCCAGAGACCTATCTTCTATATTTTAACAGCACTCAAAATTCATATGCTTAATTGCGCTAGCATAGTGCTCTGTCTTGTGCCAGCTCTTATAAGCTGGGTATGGACCTTCGGCTATTGTGGATCACTAATCTTCCACCAATCTGCGTAGGCTCCTTAGCCATATGCGGCACTTACCTCGGCTGAGGTCGGATATCCCCTGCCTACTATCATGAAGGGCTTTAATAAACTAGTGTAGTTTCTTTCCCAAATCTGTCGATAACATCCTAAAGATGCCTACATTCATTTGTGTTGTGACCATAGCATTCATGGAACATGTAATATTTTTTAATCTGCTTTTGCTTCTGTGTTGATTCATTCGGAGGTGGCTTCGTATACTACATGGTGTTTCATGTTGACAAATAAACAATTTCTAGAGATGTATTCAATGGTGTGCAGGTATCATACATCGAAATCCTAGACTTTTCTCTTTCAAAATCCCTTTTTCATTCACGGTTCCTATCACCGCCTTTCTTTTGCTGATTCGGTTTATTTTGGACATTTACTTGAACTTTTTCAGAACTCTCCCGGATTATTTCACCGCAATGTTACTATGCACTCCTACTTCATTCGGTCCCACAACATTCTTCTTCTAAGAGCATTTGGCTTCCACTTTCCTCTAAGCTGCTTTTGTATAAAACCATTTCAATATTACGGGTGATTTGTCAGCTAACCAATCGCCAAAGTCAGATTCTGGGTCAATCCTTCTTGTTATCGCCATTAATATTGAATAATCAATCGGACTAATGACTTCCATGACGGCTGTATGAATATCTCCAAATAGTCTTTTAGCGATTCTCCTAGGAGCCTGGATCATGCATCATAGGGACATTACGTTTTTAGGTTGAGTTGTATTCATGTGGAACTGCTCCACAAATTTCGTTACTAAATCGTCAAATTTAGAGATTGACATAGGGGTAATCTCATAAATCACATTATTTCTATGCCAGAGAGAGTAATAAAAAAACATCTGCATCTTGTGGCATCATCAGCTTATGTTGAATCCATCAGCCATTCATATGTCATGATGTGTTGCCTGGGATCAGTCTTTCCCTCGTAGACAGACATCAATGACATGCCGAACCTTCTAGGATACTCCACGTGTAGGATATTGTCAGTGAACGATGTTCAATATGCTAGTATATGATTTCTGTTTGATGATAATAAACATATATATATATATATTCATTTAAATGTATTTTTTAATCTAATATTTTATTTTTCACGTAAATAAATCAATATTTGCTGAATAAAATAAATAACACAGAATTTAAATAGAACAGATATTTTATTCAAACAAATATTTTATTACAATTTTTGAATAGTAAAAAATTTGAACTCTCACTATATATATTACATTTCAAATTACAATACAATTTGTCAATATATAATTATCATTTACATCAGCTCCTCACTACATATCACTCGTTCACTCATAATTGTTCTTCAACTATATTCCAATCCAGCATCTAAATTGTTTGTAAAATAAACACTAACGTAGTAAAATTGAAAGAGAAATATTTTTGCAATGTAAAATAAAATGCGTTTTTTGAAAATATTATGTGCCTCAGTTATTTGGTCTGTTCGTCGTCATATTTATTTTGAATTTATCATACACGAACAACATGTGACATGCACAGTGTATCACTATATATGCCACAAGGTCATGCACACCGATATACACTTGATAAAAATGCAGGGACATGTGAGCACAAGGTCAAGCCTAATCAAAAGCCTAGTTCAACTCAAGTGAAATACAAATAAAGTCACAATATTAGCACAAGGTCAAACTGAGCTATAAGCTAGATTCAACACAGGTGCATTCCAAATGTACTCATGAAGACATCGTGAACAAGTGGACTATACTCAGACTCAAGGAAATATGAAACAGTAAAATGATCAGACCATAAATGAATTCAAATATCGAGTGCATCGGTACACAAGCACATTCAAACTCATTGAAGACCAAAGAATCAAGTGCAGAAAAATTCCAAAATCAAGACGAAGTCGGAAAACAATGCGGTCGAAGTAACAACAATGCAGTTCACATATGTATGCAACTAGACCTGGTAAAAATAGAAAACAATTCAAGTTCATATGCAACGGCTCGCATACAAAACTAAGGTGGCTACAGACTTCAAGCACAAAGCAACAACTAGATGCAATATCAAACTATATGGTGCAACAAACACATATGATCAGACACAAAAATGTACACAGTTCGACATGCTCAGTTCACATGGAATGCAACATTTCAATCAATGTACAGTGCAGACATATGAACATAATGAAGCAGTAAACTACATATATGTAGTGTGACCAAAACAACTTAAATGTCAAAGATCTATAAAGGTTTACACATGAACATAACTACACAAGTGGACAGTGCAATTAACCAAAATGCGGCTACCAGATTGAACAAGCCATTACTCAACATAGTTCAATATGCAATGAAGCAACCAGACTAAAATGGCACCAAGCAACCAGATAAGCTCAAAGGCAAGCCTAGTTGAAATATGAAACTGGTTCGAAGTAATAAAACTCCAACCAAACTAGGCAACTAACAAGGACAAAATGCATACGCACTTGTATACATATATGCAATGACCAGCAACCTCAATAGTAAATGATTCACACATATATAGGCAGTGCACATGAAACCATATCCAAGTAGACTACATGAATAACACATCAGCCATCACAACATACACATATACATGTGTAAACACACACATATATATGTAGTGGAAACCAAACTTCAATACAACATGAAATGATCATGTGACATCAAGTATGATTCAAAGTAAAGCAACACTGCATACATACATATATATATGCTATGCATAAAAAGACTCTACATGATTCCAAGGCATTTTTACTGAAGTGCAGACCAACAGTAAACCAAATGAGATGAATATCAATACGGCAGTGGACAGAGCAGTGCAGACAAATGAACAAAAACATGTAACATGAACAACTCCACATGAAATCAGACAAGACCAGCTTTCAAAGTACACAAGACTTAAGTCTGCAACATACAACATGAATATATACATGTGTGAACATATATGTGTGTGTGTGTGTGCAGTGAAACCAAAGGCAACAACAAATAAATAGTCGAGCACTTCTCAAAGTCAAATGCCAATAAGTCATAAGAGAAACAAATTCAAATCAAAGATGTCACAACAGAAAAGAACGGAACCACGACCAAAGTCAATTTTGAATGCTAGAGAATTCAAAGCTGTAACATCCAAAAATTATCAATTAAAATAAATAATATATTTAAACTCTTGGGATTTAATTTGAAATTAAATTGAAAAAAATCTTAAACAAATAAAATAAGTGAAATAATATATTAATAAAATTCCAATTTTATTTTGAGTTTAAAATATTGAAATAATGAATGTTTTAAAATGTCATTTAAATTTAAAATGTTATACATATGTACTTTGCATATATGAGTAAATTGAATACCTATTGAAAATTAATTTAAATTACTTAGGATATGTGTGAATATAACAAATGGACATAAATGTTTGTATTTCAAGTTTAAAATTGAAATTTAAATTTATAATAAGTGTTTAAAAAAAATAAGTAGCATTTAAAAAATTATTAAGATATAATATATGTAATGTAAATAATGGTTAAATTCTTTTAACATTGTGTGTGTGTGTGTGTGTATGTATGTATGTATACACAAATGAACAAGGAATACATTTATTTATAAAGTGTATGTAATATAAAAATAAAGTTTATAAAATTTTCTTTTGCCTTGTAAAAAAACAAAGAAAGCTGAACATACATGCACATGTGAGAATGGAGTAGAGTAATCAACAAAATCTAAAGCTTATGATTTTCTTTTTACAAATGGCACAAACCATCATTACTTTAATAAATTAATCAAATAAAATATGTCAGAAAACTTTTCAGCTTCCCAATTCAAATTTTTAAACCTCCAAATCTCTAAAGGTCAGTAACCAAAAAGGATTTTTGCAATCTTAACTCCAACACTCAAGCAAGAAACAAAAAAAATCAGAAGAAAAAAAAAGGAAAAAAACTGCCTATCTTCTTCAGTTCAATTCAAAAGTAAAATCTGAAGTGTTTTCTTAAGCATCAAACTATAGTGATACCTTCATCTCTCAGGTAAGTTTTGTTTCAAACTTTATAGTTTATAAAATTATGATTTTTAGATCAAGTTTCAACAACAAATTCAAAACAAAAAAACTACAGATTTGCCTCAGAGGTGAAGTTTCAGGTTTCAGAGGAGTGCATAGTTTTTTTTGGAAATAATAAAAGGCAAGTGAATCTTTTATTTTAAAATTTGAATTTGAGGTTATAATCTGTAATGGTGCAAGATTTACTACAATCACATCCAATCAATTGCAGGAAGAATCAAGATCAAAGCTTTATTCTATTTCTGGTTTTCAAGTTTCAGAAAAAAAAGTAGCTTCTCTGTTCTATTAAAAATCCTAATTGTAAGAAAAATATAAACTATTTTTATTAATGAATTGAGTAAATGAACTTAAGAAAGAGATTACAAAGATCTGTAACTAAAATTTGCAGACTAAAGCCCCAAATATTAAAGTAGGAAAGGAAGAATAGTTGACAAGCCTCATCTCTGTTTTGAAAACTGTCAGGACTTTCTGGAAAATAAGGTGAGTAAACCCTTGTTTTTTTCAATCTTTTGTTGCTGTGTGAATGCTTGGATGATGTAGTAAAGTTAATCTTTGGTTTGCATGCAAGAAATTTGAATATATGATTGAATGTTTGGCCTGCGCATGTTGATTGTACAAAAATGCTAGTCCCTGTTTAGCTTCAGGAAAACGAAAACCTGTCAAACCCCTTCTTTCTCTCTGTCTCTATTGAATCTGAATAATAAATTATGGTTGAACATGCATTTTGTTTCAGTAAACAAGATGGGGTTTTGTTTAAACTTGCACCATGTTTCAGAAACAAATCAAAGCAAGTTTGTAGTTTTTACTGGAAACTAAAAAGAAAAAAAAACTCAGTAACATCTGAACTTTGGTTTACAGAGTAATCCACATCAAAAATCTAAATCACTCTCTTCCTCTTTTCTTATAAAAAGATTGTAAACAAGTTAAAAATGTTGTTTAAACCTGTATTTTATTTCAGTAATGAATTAAAGCAGGTTTTATATAGTTTTCTTCCTGGGAATTATGAAACACGGTTACCATTCAAACTTTTCAAGAAATTCGAACTTCACTAATTTTAACTTCAATAACACTATGTGAATCCCCTTGAAAATGATGATTTTTGAAACCAAAATGCAAATTTTTCATTGAGTTATCATCAAGATTTTTGGGATGGTCTGAAAAATGAACATACGCCAAATTTCGACGACCAAGATGATCGTGGCCCTCGAGTTCGACGGCGATGATAGTTTGAGTATTATAGATCACCAGAAAAATACTGGTTAAATTTATAAATCATTAAATTTTTGATTTGAGATCAAAGTAGGGTTTAAGAACCCATTTTTGTTCGTGACCGAAATGATGGTGCTGCACCATCCACTGGTGATCGGACTCCACATCATTGGAGCTAATCGCGGCATAGCACGCTTATGGAGGTTCGGTCCAAATATGGTGACCGTTGACGGTCAGGGAGGCGGCGTGAGGCATTTTTCTGGTGACGTTCCTGATGGGTGTTTTGGTCGTGGTGGTTCGATTTGTGTTTTCGAAATAAAATCACATTCTGGGTGTTTGCATCGTCTTAGGGAATGGTAGTCGACTCGTGGATGGCTGCAGCTCCGACCAACGGCGGCGAAATTGGCCATGCACGTGAGGAGGTGGTGTAAGTTTCTGATAGGTTGGGGAGAAGGAATGAGCAACTCGGAGTAGTACGCGGGGGATTAAGGTGGAAACTCGAAGACGAGCTTGAGTTGTTTTGACATTGTATCATGTTGTTTTTAAACCTTAAACAAATTTTTGAAAAAAAAGTGCAACACGGGTCAATCTGGGGTAAAACTCGAAGAAGGGGATGTTTGGCTCGGGGTAAAACTCGAAGCAGCCTCGGGTAGTCATGCAAACAGCAAAGAAAACCCAGTTTTAATTAAACTTTGGAAAACAAGTCAAATGATTTTCTGAATAAATTAATGACAGTTGTAAGTGGAATTGGAAGCAAATGATATTGAGTCAATTATTTAAAGATTTATGAAGTTCAAAAATATTTCAAAATTGTATATTTTCCTCAAACAAAAAGTTGCTTTAAAACCTAACTTAATAAAAAGTTTAAAAGTAAATCAATTGTTCAAGTGTTAACGTAAAAACCCAATTTATTTATAATGGTGAAATAGTATTTAACAATTAATGTTTGTAATGATTTTTTTGTAATTAATAATTAATAAATTAAAGAATAGTCAATGAATAAAGATAATTAAACTTAATTAATTAATAATTAAGAATTTATAAATTAAGAAAATCAAATAAAGGAATAATTAATTAATAAAGCCAATTAAGATTTAATTAACTCATAATTAGGTAAAATTAAACATTGATTTAAATAATAAAGATAATTATATGGTTAATTAACCTTAATCACAATCACCTTAATCAAAGATAATTGACCATCATCAAATATTCTGTACTGGATTGATATTTCTGTTGTGTTACTGTGATTGCTTTGTGATGAACTATGATTTGTGATTTGTTCTCATATGTATGTGAAAACCATTTTTGCCCATAAAACGGCATTTAAACTTCGATGCGACAGGGAGTCGGATTTCAGTTTGTTATCCGAAACCCACATCGAACCTTGAATGTGAATCCTTGTGATTAATACACTCACATGTTTTTAAATTGAGCGTTCACTATTTGGATTAGCCGAGAGAGGACCTTTGTGTCATATAACCCATTCTGAATAGTGATTCGACGAAATGGATAGCATTTGAAGACGGTGGTGAAGACCAGGTGTCTTCGAAAACGATAGGATAACCTATCGATTGTCTCTGCACTGAGTTGCTCTGGTATAGAGATTCCCTAAGTGATGGGAAGTCCAATCGGGATTGTGGACTCCCGGATTTGCAATGGCTTCTTCCTTTATTGGACGAAGTGCCTTCGGTTCTGTTCGAACCCGTAACAGACTTGTATGGTCGTGTGTTTGACACTACACTTTGAGATATAAAGCCGATTTCTTTCAAATACATATCTGTTGGTGGCGAAGAATTTATTCTCTTAGCCTAACACCCTTCTCTGAGACGTACGAGCTCAGAGGTTATGTAGTTGAAGGTTATCAACGATATACTCCCAATTTGGTAGTGTGGAATTCTAAGTACCGCTGTGTGTTGATGATCATTTGTTGATCATTTGTGATCAAAGCATAGCTTTCGTGTAAAGCGCAGCTTTGTGGACGAGACCTCATCGGACCTCACACCCCGGAAATGGTCGAAACAGGAAAGATGCGGCAAGGTTATGAGGGTCGCGCGCTTTAGGATATGTCATTTCCTTCTGGAAAAAGGTGGTGTCATGGTATGTAGCCCAGATACTTACCTATGTGGTTGCTTCAATCTCATCTACTATGTGGTTGTTGCTTTGTGATGGAGGGCCCTCGGATAAAGGTCCCAAAGGACCGGGGAATGGCATACTCGAGTAGTAGTTACCTAATTACAAAGGTAACCTGGCCTTGTGTTGGCAGAAAGCCGGGTAGGCTCTCGGGACGTCCCGCCAGAGGCGTACCCATGTGGCATAGGAAGTTCCTTAGCCTGACCATTTTTTGGAAATCCAAAGAAGCAATACGAGCCCTGTACGGTTTTAGTTGTATAACCTGCCATGCAGCGTGGCGGTAACCTGCCACAAAACATGGTAGCTATAGTAGGCATACGACGAAATGTTTTATAATGGCTAGGATTGATATTATACTTTCGAAATGGCTTTCTACACTATGCACTAGTAATAATATCAAAGACGTTTTCCCGTATCAAGCATATTTGACTATCATAAGAAGAAATCTCCTCCAATTCTGCGATTGCATTGTGTATATGGCGGGAGGTCTTATGGTAGTTTCATTTTCCAAAAGCATAATGGTTTTCTGTTATAAATCTATTCTATTTGAAAGCAACTGTTTTTGTTTACTCATACCAGTCTCATGACTGACCCGGAGTTTATTGTTTCCTTTCTAAACTCTGGCTGCCCACCATTTTTACATGGGCAGCCTAGTACCAGGTTTTCCGTATTTTGGCATTAGCTGTATTTTGGTTTGGAGACTATCGGTTTTTGGGAGCTTATACCTTAGAGACATTTTGGAAGCTTTTGGATCTCGAGGTGCTTAGATTTGGATGTTCATTATCACTCTATCTTCTTGGATATTTTGGCATATTATCTCTTGTTGTTCTATTATGACATTCTATTTGGATTTGTGATTCATGTATTATTATACTTTGATGTTGTAACAGATATTATGATGATGTTGTATCTGTGATGTAATGCATGATATTCATTTTATTTCCGCTGTTTTATATTCATCTAATGTTGTTAAAAGCTCCATCCGACTGGAGTTTGATGTTTGAATCTTTGGCAGTCAAATACAAGTGAGGTATTTGATGTCAATTTTCGAACGTTGGATTTCGGGTCGTGACAAAAGCCATGTGACCAAGGAATCGAGCAAGTTCAAAATCAAAGCTGTAATAATCAAGTAAACATAAAATATACGAATTTGAACAAGTCAGTACAAATCACCAGCATTCAATCAAAAATCAGTGGCCGAGAAAAATCAATTGACGAATTCAAGTAAATATATTCGAATAAAATTATAGGAATTTGAATCCTATATAAACCATTAACATCATCGGCCTAAAAGCAATCGATTTCAAACATATCAATGAAAGTAAAAGAGTTAAACTGTATACTAGATTCATTCACATCGAACTCGACGTAGTGAAGCAAGTGAAAGAAAATCGAAGCTAGAAGATAGTTGAGAAGGCAACGCAAGGACAATCACTCAACTTAACCGAAAGAGTGGCGACTTCACTATATAAAGCCCTAATTTCAGATCGAAGAAGAAAGGCAACTATTTTTTTTAACGCAAACGAAAGAGATAAAGGCCAAAGAAATAAAAGGATAAAGGGGATCGGTTTTTTATTTCAATATATTTGGGCCAGCTTTTATAAGTTTTAAATTTGGGCTTTAAATTATCTAAATTATGGTTTTTATTGTTTTTTATTTGTAATTAACTTTTAAATGTTGTAAATTCTGGTCGTGTGACTAGGGGACGAACTACGATGGTGTAGTTCGAGAATTTGCAACTCAGTGGCTGAGTTATGGCAAAGTTTTGAGTGTAGAGTTAGGTTAATCGATAGAGAATGTCATGATTTTACGTGATTAAGCGTCCGATTACTTAATTTCTAGTAGAAACCTTGGGGACAACACGTAGGCAGGGTTTTGCCGAAGCTGGGTAAATTTGTGTTGTTCTATTTCTGCTTTTTATATTATGTTATTATCAGTGTTGCTATTAGTCTGCAATTATCAGTGTTGTGATTATTTTATATACTTCTGCATTAATTTTTTATAATTATTAGTATCACCATATTCACCTCCCTTTAGGGTGAAATCAATCCTACAAGTTGTATCGGAGCTAGGAACAAAAGTCGTTTTTGTTTTAAAATTTAATTTTTCAAAAACCAATTTTTGTTTTACAAATTTGAAATTTTAAAATGGTTTCTTTTAATAATTCTTTTTGTGATATCCTGGAAATTTCAAGCAATTAATATGTGATAATCTCTTTTATAAATTATTTAAAAATTGACAAATTATTCTTTTAAAAACAAATAATAATGGATTGTTCATATGTGTGTGTATATATATTTATAAGATTTTAAATAGAACTATTAGTTTTCAAACAAATTAAATTTGTGTTTATTTAAATGTGTATATATATGTGAGTTAATTTTAAATTGAATTTTAAAATTGAATTTGAATTCGAAATTCAAAGGATAATTATCTTAAAATAAATTTAGTTTTAAAAATATTAAATATATGTAATTTTTATTAGTATATAATTTGTTTTATATTATTTTCTTTAAAGGATTTTATTTATATAAATTAAGAAAAGTATTTACTAAATGGAAAATTTAATAAAAAAAAGTTTTATAAACCATTTAAAATTTATTAATACATGTATAATTACAAGTGTAAATTTATGAAATCAGGTTAATAACAAGTGTAAGTTAATAAACACACGTTAATGACAAATGGAAGCTAATTAAACAAGTGTCACCATTTTCCTTTATTTTTAAAATCATAAATTAAGTCTATATATACATCTATCTCCTTTTCTCCATCTTTTTTCTATCTTCATTTTTTCAAAACACAAAGAACAAAGCCTGTAACAAAAACATACAAACCAGAGAGGAGCAAATGTCTGTAAACAAACTCAAACCAGAATTTAATTCAAACAAAAATCTTTTCAAAGAAACAACTATCTCAAATCTCAGCAAGATCATTTCAGCAACTCAACTAAGTTTCAGACCTAAAGTGATTTTCAAGTTTCCAATATCAAAGGATTTCCAGTTCAAACAACGAGTTTCAAAGATCAGAAGCATTTCAGTTATACCTTCTCTATTCATCATATTTTTAGGTGAGTAAACATACTAACACTTGTTTAATCTATTGCATGTGATGTATATATTATATAATGATGTGATAATTGTTTGCATAAGTATAATTTTGGCTTGCATGTTTATAAACATGCAGATGTTAAGTGTGCTTGTCTATATGCATATATATGTTTATACCCCCGTTCTTATTTACAGGGTTTAAAATCTAGATAAAAAAAATTCAAATCTCCTCCTGTAATCTCTTATAGGCTGAGGAATTTAAAAAAGTTATCTTTGTTTAAGCATAATCAAAGTTTTTAAAATATATTTAAGTAAAAATAAGTTTGAAATTTTCTGGAAATTAGGAAAGACAGTAGGCAATTTATAAACATGTAAATTTCAAGCATCACATTTCTTTGATTTACCTATATAATCTAAATCACAATCAAAAATCATGAATTTTAGAAGTTAAATCCTGATTTTTAGTGATAGATCGAGTGAGTAATTCGAAGTTGATCAGGTTATGCGTTTTGGTCTATTTTTGGTGGTCGGAGGACTCGGCGTGGTCGGGATCTCTACCGAAGATTGCTAGGAAGTTGGCGAGTTAGGGAAAAATAGCGGTGGGATTAATTATCCGCGGCGGCGTTTGGTCCGAGTAGGGTTTTAACCCAAGTTTGGTCGAGGTCTAGAAATGGGATCGCTGCGTCGTCTTTGAAGCATCGGGGTTCATCAAACCTGGAGGAAAGGTTGAGTGGATGGTCGGTGGAGGTGTGGACAGAGTGTCATGGATGCTGGTGGTCGGAAACGTCGGGTCAAGGAATTTTTCTACTAACGGTTGTTGTTCCAGTTTGATCGAGATAACTCGATTTCAATTTGGTGTTTGTGTTGAAGTATGGGTGGTCTGGTGCGATGGCGTAGGTGAACGTCGATGTGCGAGAGGTATCAGCGATGGTCTGGGTGGCGTTGATCAATGGTGCACGTGTACGGCGAGGTTGGAGTGTCAATAGGTTTGGGTAATGGTGTAACTTGAAGGAATACTCGGGGGAAGTCAAGTTTTGCTCGGGTTCGTGTTCGTACGAACATGAGTGTTAAATCAAGTTTACAGGTTTAAACTTTAAACTAAACAAAGTTTTGAAAAAAAGGAGAAAAGTGGATTGTCTTGGGTCTAGGCTCGAGTGTTTACCTGGTTGAACCCGAAGTAAATTTAACAGTTTTAAAATTCAAATAAAGGTAAATTTTAAATTTAAAATGAATCTAGTTTTGAACTATTTCTTAAGTCTATTCTTTATATAATAAATGCGTTTAAATAATTGATTTAAGGAAGTTATATAATTTGTTTAACTTGAATTTGTTTAGTTAAAAAATTTAAGCTATTTTAAACTTAATATAGAAATGTAATTAAGTGTTAATTAAAAGGATAAAATGTTTTAAATTTAAGTGTTGATCATAATTAAAGTAATTAATAAAGATAAATGGTTTGTCTTAGGGTTAATTAAGACTTTGGATGATTATGGATTAATTAAATTAATAAAGTAATTAAAGAGTAATTTATTTATTTATTTAAAGAGTAGTTAATTTAATTAATTAATGATTAAGAATTATAAGTTATAACTAATTAGAGATTAATTAATTTGTAATTAAGGATTAATTAATAGAGTAATTGGAGATTAATTAATTTGTAATTAAGCATTAATTAATTAATTAAGTAATTAAAGATTAATTAATTTGTAATAAGGATTAATTAATTAAGTAATTAGAGATTAATTAATTTGTAATAAGGATTAATTAATTAAGTAATTATAGATTAATCAATTGGCAATTAAGGATTAATTAATTGGTAATTAAGGTTTAATTAATTAGTAATTAAGTTTTGTTAATCAATAATTAAGGTTAATTAATTAATAATTAAGTATAATTAATCAGTAATTAAAGATTAATTAATTGATTAATAAGGTAATTAAAGAATGATTAATTAATTCAAATGGTTTGCAATTAATTAATGATTAATTAAGTAGGATTAGGTAACTAATTCTTAAGTAATTAATTTAATTTGAGTTAATTAAATTAATTATAGTATGGATTAATAAGTTTTGCTTATGGATGATTCGTTGTGTAGAATGTCTAGATTGATTGGTGTATATATAACATGATAATCTGTGATATTCTGTGATGTGATATACTTTGGATATAGATGTGATAAATGTATGTTATTTATCTATGATGAATGCTGTGTGAATTCAATGTTCTGGATTTAAATTAAATTGTTCAAACCTTAAACAACTTGACCTTTAAGACGATGTTTGGATTTCGATGAGACCGGGATCGGATATCAAATTTGATTATCCGAAAACACATCAATCCAAGTTAAATGATAGGTCGTGAAATCTTAAGTGAAGATCGAGATGAAGATTCAGAGTGCAAGGGCTATTGTCGTTAACTCTGAGGGTGATTCCAAAATGAGTGTAACGAGATAATGCCTTCAGTTTCATTCAAACCATAACAAACTTGTATGGATGAATGCTATCAGACCATCGTCAATAGATGACGATGAGCATTCCAAGTTAAGTGTTCCCTACAGGTAATCGTAGCCTCAAGCCTCATCAACCGGGAATGGCTAAAACAGACGAGGTGCACACAAGGCTAAGTGGGTAGCACCTAAGCAGGATAAGATTTTCCTGTGTCTAAAGGTCCCTTTTATTCGGCTGTGTGGGCGGTTGTAGGCCACAACCGGGAGGTTTTCTTATTCGGACTATCCAGTAAGGGGTAGCTCTATCTTAGTGATGTATGGGATCAGGGAGGATCCTCGGTACGGTGATCTAGACCACGTACTGTGATGGGTTGTACCCAGTAGCCTTGCAATTGTATGGAATCCAATCTCCAGTAAGTGCCTGCATAGTTTTGATTATGCACAACTATGTTGCAACGTGAGATGTAAGCATTCCAGCTATTTCTGTGTTTTCTATTGAAAACCCTAGGCACTATTATAATATAACAGGATTTCCTATCAAATGTTTGGTTACCATAAGGGAAAAACTTGTCCGTGTTTAGTTGCGGAGAGTCTTGCAAGATACCTTTTTTCAGAGGTTTTTCAAGTTAAACAACTTAACCGTTTACTCACACCAGACCCATGTCTGACCCGGATTTTATTCTGTTTTCTAAAACTCTTAGGTACTCAAATTTTTATGAGTAGCCAAGTGACCAGGTTTGGCTTGACGAATTTTGGGAAGCTTGGAGCAGAAGTCCTGGCATAGCTATATCTATCTATTTCCGCTTTGTTGAAGTCTTTTGTCTGTTGTCTTTTGAAATGTAATGGATAGACGGGTCTTCATGACCGTCCAATGTGATGATGTTGTGTAACCGTGTAACTTTGATGTATATTGACTATGTAATATCTATATGAAATATTATATTTTGTTTCGTTTCTACTGTGAGACTCTGATATTGTTGTTCTCTGTTTCTATCTATTCTCTTTCTATCTATTTCTTTCTTAGTGATGATATGTCTTTCTCTTCATGAAAGCTGGGTCGTCGTATCAGAGCGCTAGGTTGAGATAATACCTTGGCTTTGGAGCAGTATCTATCTTGAGAGCACGTATTTGTAATTTTTATATACCTATATGCCTATCTAAATTGTTGGGCTGCCTATCCAGGTTATCAACATGAGTTCTAGAGGAAGGAGAGGCAGAGTTGTGGGTAGCACGACGACCAATAATGGAAGAGGTCCGACTGCTAGCGAGGCTGTGAATCCAACGCCGCCTCGAGTAAGTTTTGCTTCTTTGTGTAAGAATTTCACCAATCTGGGAGGAAGACCTTTTAAAGGATCGGAATCCATCATTGAAGTTTAGGCTTGGTTACGCTCATGTGAGCGCAATTTTTAAGAGTTTGAATTTGTCGGATGAGCAAAAGAGAGTGATGGAATCATGCCAACTTAAAGAAGGAGACGCAGCTTGGTGGGATGCAATTACAGTGAATATGTCAGAGGATGATATTTCTTGGAGTAAGTTTAAGGAATTGTTTGAGGAACAATTCATGCCTATAGCTGGGAGGACTCATCTATATAGAGATTTTCTAGATCTGAAACAAGAGAGTATGCCGGTTTAAGAATATGAGAACAAGTTTAATGAATTATTTTGCTACAGACCTGGTTTGATAGACATGCCCCTCAAGAATAATGAGATGTTTGTGCAAGGAATGAGGCCTGAGTTCCACGAGAAGATGACGACACATCTTAAGGGATCTTTCATGGAATTGATCGACATGGCATTAAGGTATGAGGAGCTTATGAACAAGAAACGTTGGCATCTGCAGCAGCACCAAGTGGAACTTCTTCCAATCTAAAAAAAAAAAAAATTCATCCCAAATTGGAAGAAGCAAGGCAAAGGGAAGCAAGGAGGCAACAATGGACATCATAAGTGCTATGTGTGGCAGCAAGAGGGTCATTTGGCTAAGTAGTGTCCCAGGGGTAGATCTCAGCAACAGGGTCATAGTGGACCCAGTTCAGCATTGGTTTAGAAGTCCTTGTGTTTCAGAAGGCCCAGTAGTTTGGTAGACCACCATATTTTTGTGAAGGCTTGTCATCGGCCATGAAATATGGTGAAGGCTTGTCCGATTCTTCAGAAGGCCCAGTAGAACAAGGTGTTTTCTTTTGAAGGTGGACCATCAACTTCTTCTTCTAAAGGAAACAACGTTTTGGAAGGTACTTTGCTTTTAGATGGCAATTTTATCAGAGTTTTGTTTGATTCTTGTGCATCTCTTAGTTTTATTTCTTTGGATGTGGTAGAGAAGTTTCATCTTTCCCCTAGTTTGGTAGACCACCATATTTTTGTATCTAATCCTATAGACGGGGTAACTAAGTTAGATAAGATCTGTAGAGGCCTAAAAATTTCTTATCTGTCTCATAGTTTCTCTTGCGACCCATTTATATTGGATTTCAAAGGGTTTGACCTTATTCCAGGTATGATTGGTTGGATAAGTATAAGGCTGTTTTGATTTGTGAAGAGAGAACTGTGACTTTGGAAACCGAGTTGGGAAGAATCGCAAAAGTGACTTGCGATAATTCTGGAGTTCACTTGAGTAATCTTTTGCATGGAATCAAGGCATATCCAGAAGGCGTAGAATCCATCAAAGTGTTCAAAGATTTTCCTGATGTCTTCGAGGAAGCTAAAAGTTTTCCCCACATCGGGAGATAGAGTTTCGGATAGATTTGGTTCCGAGAGCAATACCTGTTGTTCAGCCCAGCAGAAGGATGGCGCCGAGACAGAGAGAAGAGTTGGTGAAGCAGACCCAAGATTTCTTAGAGAAAGGTTTAATCTGGCCTAGTTTTTCCAATTGGGGTTCTGCGGTAGTCTTTGTGACCAAGTCAGATGGGTCTTTGAGATTCTGTGTAGATTATCGGGAGTTGAGTAAGGTTACTATTAGGAATAAGTATCCTTCACACTGTATAGACTATCTTTTTGACCAACTCCGTGGAGCTTCTGTTTTCTCTCAGTTAGATTTAGCTTCGGGTTTCCACTAGTTAAGGGTAGCTGAGGACAGTATACCCTTGACTGATATCAGGGGACCCAATTGTTTTTATGAGTAGCTGGTTATGCCTTTTGGGCTAACCAACGCTCCTGCCTATTTTGTGGAACCGATGAATCGAGTTTTTGGGGATGTGTTGAATAAGTTCGTACTCGTGTTCATCGATGACATTCTTGTCTACTCCAAGTCTGAAGAGGAGCATAAGCGACATTTGGGGATAGTGTTAGAGACTTTGCGGAGGCATGTTCTGAAGGCTAATTTTTCGAAGCGCCATTTTTGGAAATCGAAAGTCATATTTTTAAGGCATATTGTTTCTGGTGAGGGTATTTCTATAGATCCTGCCAAGATAGCAACTATTCAGGAATGGAAGCAACCGCAGACTCCTACGAAAGTCTGCAGTTTTCTGGGTTTGGCAGGGTACTACAGGAAATTTATCAGATACTATTCAAAGATTTCTTCGCACTTAACTAAGTTGACTCGGAAAGGAGCAAAGTTTAAGTGGGCCCTCAGGTGTGAAAAGGCATTCCTAGATTTGAAGATAAGGCTGACCAGTGCACCTGTTCTAGCTATTCCTGATGGTAAGAGTAAGTTCGAAGTCTACAAGGATGCTTGTGGAATTAGGCTAGGTGCAGTGCTAATGCAGAATGGAAAAGTGATTGTGTATGCGAGCAGGCAATTGATGCCACATGAAAAGAATTACGCTATGCATGATCTGGAGTTGTTGGCCATCGTCTTTGCTTTGATGATCTGGAGGCACTATCTGTTGGGAGAGAATTTATGCTTTTCACAGATCACAAAACTTTGAAGTACCTTTTCTCCCAGAAAGATCTGAATTTGAGGCAGCAGGGGTGGGTAAAATTTTTGGCATCTTATGATTCGGATATCCTCTATACTCCGGGGAAGGCGAATGTTATGGCGGATGATCTGAGTAGGAATGCAGTTTCAGCTATTTCGAAAGATGTTCTGCCTCTTCAGGAAAAGATCATAAGCAGTTAGATGAAGGATAGATCTTTTGAGGAATTGATTCTTGGAACTAAGGATGGTCAATATTCAGATTTCAAGATAGACGATCAGGGATCTTTAAGAATCAACGGATGTTTGTGTGTACCAGATGTGGATAGTTAGAGACAGGAAGTATTGCGTGAAGGCTACAAATCAAGGTTGAGTATCCATCCGGAGATCTCAAAAATGTATAAGGATATGAAGAGAGTCTTCTGGTGGCCAGGCATGAAGAAGGATGTTGCTGCTTTCGCCAATGGATGTGCGATCTGTCAGTAGGTGAAAGGTGATCGACAGAAGACCGTAGGTTTGTTGCAGCCTCCAGAAGTCCCTAAGTGGAAGTGGGAAATGATATCTATGGATTTCATTGACGGTTTGCCAAGAACCAGAAAGGGAAACGAAGGAATATTGGTAATCATGGACCGACTAACCAAGAGCGCCCATTTTATTCCAGTTAAGGCGACCATGTCTGCAGCATCTTTGGCGGAGATTTGCTTGAAGGAGATTGTTAGACTGCAAGGGGTTCCAATTAGCATAGTAAGTGATCGTGACCCAGTCTTCACCAGCAAATTTTGGGAAGCTTTGCAATCAGCTTTGGGTACGAAATTGAGTTTGAATACAGCCTATCATCCCCAGACCGATGGACAAACGGAAAGGCTGAATCGAATTTTTGAGGATATTTTTAAGACTTGTGTTTGGATTTTGGTGGATCATCGGAGGACCATCTACATTTAGTGGAATTCTCATACAATAATAGTTATCAGGCGAGTATCAAGATGGCACCCAATGAAGTTTTGTATGGAAGACCTTGTAGATCACCGTCCTGTTGGGTAGAGTCGGGAGATCATCTTGTTCTTGGTCCATATTTGATCCGAGAGGCATCTACAATGGTGGAGCTAATCAAGAAGAGAATGAAAGAAGTCTAGGATCGCCAGAAAAGTTATGCGGACAAGAGGCAGAGGCAATTAGAATTTGAAGTCGGAGATTTAGTTTTTGTCAAGGTTTCCCCTATAAAAGGAGTGATCAGATTTGAAAAGACGGGAAAACTTGCCCCAAGGTATATTTGTCCTTTCCGAGTGCTCGAGAGAATTTGGTGTTATGGCCTATACGATTGAATTTCCAGTCCGGATGGTTGGAATTCATAATGTTTTTCATGTACCTCATCTAAGGAAACACGTGCACGACCCATCTCTAGTTGTGGAGCCAGCAGTGCAAGAAGATTTAGAGATCGAACCAGACTTATCTATTGTCAGGCATTAGTCCAAATAATTGATCAAGATGAGAAACAGCTCAGAAAGAAGGTGGTGAACTGGTCAAGGTGTAGTGGAGCGAGGATCCTAGAGATTGTACCTTGGAAACTCTGGATAGTGTTAGGAAAGCTTATCCAGATTTGTATCTGGATAGCTAGTAATGTTTGTTTGGATGAATTGTTTGCTTGGTTGTTAGTGTATAGCTGATATGTATGCTTGGATTGTTTGAAATAAAAGTTTTTAGATTATCATTTACTTTTAAATTTCGGGGATGAAATTCTTTTAAGGGGGGAGGAATGTGATATCTCGAAAATTTCAAGCAATTAATATGTGATAATCTCCTTTATAAATTATTTAAAAATTGACAAATTAATTCTTACAAATAATAATGGATTATTTATATGTACATATATATATAATATTTTAAATAGAATCATTATTTTTCAAACAAATTAAATTTGTGTTTGTTTAAATGTGTGTGTGTATATATGCGAGGTGATTTTAAATTAAATTTTAAAATTGAATCTTAATTTGAATTTGAAATTCAAAGGATAATTATCTTAAAATAAATTTGGTTTTATAAATATTATATATATAAGTGATTTTGATTAGTATATACTTTGTTTTATATTATTTTCTTTAAAGGATTTTATTTATATAAGTTAAGAAAAGTATATACTAAATGGAAAATTTAATGTAAAAGTTTTATAAACCGTTTAAAATTTATTAACACATGCATAATTATAAGTGTAAATTTATGAAATCATGTTAATAACAAGTGTAAGTAAATAAACACACGCTAATGACAAATGGAAGCTAATTAAACTAGTGTCACCATTTTTCTTTTATTTTTAAAATCATAAATTAAGTCTATATATACATCTATCTCCTTTTCTCCATCTTTTCTCCATCTTCATTTTTTCAAAACTAAAAGAACAAAGCCTGTAACAATAATATACAAACCAGAGAGGAGAAAAATTATGTAAACAAACTCAAACCAGTAATTAATTCAAACAAAAATATTTTCAAAGCAACAACTATCTCAAATCTCAGCAAGATCATTTCAGCAACTCAACTAAGTTTTAGACCTAAAGTGATTTTAAAGTTTCTAGTTTCAAAGGATTTCCAGTTCAAACAACAAGTTTCAAAGATCAGAAGCATTTCAGTTATACCTTCTCTGTTCATCATATTTTTAGGTGAGTAAACAAACTAACACTTGTTTAATTTTTTGCATGTGATGTATATATTGTATAATGATGTGATAATTGTATGCATAAGTGTAATTTTGGCTTGCATGTTTATAAATATGCAGATATTAAGTGTGCATGTCTGTACACACATATATATATATACCCCTGTTCTTATTTACAGGGTTAAAAATCTGGGTAAAAAAAATTCAAATCTCCTCTTGTAATCTATTATAGGCTGAGGAATTTAAACAAGTTATCTTTGTTTATGCATAATCAAAGTTTTAAAAAAAATTAAGTAAAAATAAGTTAGAAATTTTCTGAAAATCAAGAAAGATAGTAGGCAATTTATAAACATGTAAATTTCAAGCATCACATTTCTTTGATTTACCAAAATAATCTAAATCACAATCAAAAATCATGAATTTTAGAAGTTAAATACTGATTTTTAGTGCTAGATCGAGTGAGTAATTCGAAGTTGATTAGATTATGGGCTTTGGGCTATTTCTGGTGGTCGGAGGACTCGGGGTGTTCGGGGTCTCTACTGGAGGTTGCTAGGAAGTTAGCGAGTTAGGGAAAAATGGAGGTGGGATTTATTATCCACTGTGGTAGCGGCGTTTGGTCGGAGTAGGGTTTTTACCCAAGTTTGGTCGAGGTCTGGAAATGGGATCGTTGCGCCGTCTTTGGGGTTCATCGGACCTGGGGTAAAGGTTGAGTGGACGGTTGGCGTAGGTGTGGACGGAGTGTCATGGATGCTGGTGGTCGAAAACGACGGGTCGAGGAATTTTTCTAGTAATGGTTGTTGTTCCAGTTGGATCGAGATAACTCGATTTTGATTTGATGTTTGTGTTGAAGTGTGGGTGGTCTGGAGCGATGGCGTAGGTGAATGTTAATGTGCGAGAGGTATCGACGATGGTTATGGTGGCGTTGATCAACGGTGCACGTGCACGGCGAGGTTGGAGTGTCAATGGGTTTGGGTAGTGGTGTGACTCGAAGGAATGCTCAGGGGAAGTCAAGTTTTGCTTGGGTTCGTCTTCGTGTATGAACGTGAGTGTTAAATCATGTTTACAGGTTTAGACTTTAAAATTAACTAAGTTTTGAAAGAAAAGAGAAAAGTGGATTATCTCGGCTCTGGGCTCGAGTGTTTATTGGGTTGAACCCGAAGTAAATTTAATAGTTTTAAAATTTAAATAAAAGTAAATTTAAATTTAAAAGGAATCTAGTTTTGAACTATTTCTTAAATCTATTCTTTATATAATAAATGCTTTTAAATAATTGATTTAAGGAAGTTAAATAATTTGTTTAACTTGAATTTGTTTAGTTAAAAAATTTAAGTTATTTTAAACTTAATATTGAAATGTAATTAAGTGTTAATTAAAAGGATAAAATGTTTTAAATTTAAGTGTTAATCATAATTAAAGTAATTAATAAAGATAAAGGGTTTGTCTTATGGTTAATTAAGACTTTGGATGATTAAGGATTAATTAAATTAATAAATTAATTAAAGAGTAATTAAATAATTTAATTAATTAATGATTAAAGAGTAGTTAATTTAGTTAATTAATGATTAAGGATTATAAGTTAATTAATTAGAGATTAATTTATTTTTAATTAAGGATTAATTAATTAAGTAATTAGAGATTAATTAATTTTTAATTATGGATTAATTAAATAAGTAATTAGTGATTAATAAATTTGTAATTAAGGATTAATTAATTAAGTAATTAGAGATTAATCAATTGGCAATTAAGGATTAATTAATTGGTAATTAAGGTTTAAATATTAGTAATTAAGTTTTATTGATTAATATTTAAGGTTAATTAATTAATAATTAAGTATAATTAATCAGTAATTAAAGAATAATTAATTGATTAATAAGGTAATTAAAGAATGATTAATTAATTCAAATGGTTCGCAATTAATTATTGATTAATTAAGCATGATTAGGTAACTAATTCTTAAGTGATTAATTTAATTTTAGTTAATTAAATTTATTATAGTATGTATTAATAAGTTTTGCTTATGGATGATTGATTTTGTAGAATGTCTGGATTGATTAATATATATAGCATGATAATCTGTGATATTCTATGATGTGATATACTTTGGATATAGATGTGATAAATGCGTATTATTTATATGTGATAAATGCTGTGTGAATTCAATGTTCTAGATATAAATTAAATTGTTAAACCTTAAATAACTTGACCTTTAAGACGGCGTTTGGATTTCGATGAGACCGAGATCGGATATCAAATTTGATTACCCAAAAACCACATTGATCCAAGTTAAACGATAGGTCGTGAAATCTCAAGTGAAGATCGAGATGAAGATTCAGAGTGCAAAGGCTATTGTCGTTGACTCTGAGGGTGATTCTAAAATGAGTGTAACAAGATAGTGCCTTCGGTTTCGTTCGAACCCGGAACAAACTTGTATGGATAAAGGCTATCAGACCATCGTCAATGGAGGATGATGAGCATTCCAAGTTAACTGTTCTCTAAAGGTAATCGTAGCCTCGAGTTCATCAACCGGGAATGGCTAAAAAAGGGGAGGCGCACACAAGGCTAAGTGGATAGCACCTAAGTAGGATAAGATTATCCTCTGTCTGGAGGTCCCTTTTATTCAGCTGTGTGGGCGGTTGTAGGCCACAACCACGGGGTTGTCCTATTCGGACTATCCAGTAAGGGGTAGCTTCGGCTTTGTGATGCAAGGGATCAGGGTGGACCCTCGGTACGGTGATCTAGACCACGTACTATGATGGGCGTTACCCCAGTAGCCCCGCTATTGTATGGAATCCAATCTCCAATAAGTGCATGTACGGTTTTGATTGTGCCCAACTTTGTTGGAACGTGGATGTAAGCATTCCATCTATTTCTGTATTTTATATTGAAAACCCTAAACACTATTATAATATAACAGGATTTCCTATCAAATATTTTGGTTTTCGTAAGGGAAAAACTAGTCCGTGTTTATTTGCGGAGAGTCTTACGAGATGCCTTTTATTTTAAAGGTTTTTCAAGTTAAACAACTTAACTGTTTACTCACACCAGACCCATGTCTGACCTGGAGTTTATTCTGTTTTCTTAAACTCTTGGGTACTCAAATTTTTATGAGTAACCAAGTGATCAAGTTTGGCTTGACGAATTTTGGGAAGCTTGGAGCAGAAGTCTTGGCATTGCTATATCTATCTATTTCTTCTTTGTTGAAGTCTTTTATCTGTTGTACTTTGGAATGTAATGGATAGACGGGTCTTCACGACCGTCTAATGTGATGATGTTGTGTAACTGTGTAACTCTGATATATATTGACTATGTAATATCTATGTGAAATATTATATTTTGTTCCATTCCACTGTGAGACTCTGATATTGTTATTCTTTCTTTCTATCTATTCTCTTTCTACCTATTTCTTTCTTACTGATGATACGTCTTTCTCTTCATGAAAGGCGGGTCGTCATGCTTTTGCTGAGGGTCGGTCCAATATTATTCCACCTGTTTTTTATGGAATAGATTTTTTAATTGGAAATTAAAAATGGAATTTTATTTAAAATCCATTAATGTTAAATGTTGGGATATTATTGATAATGGATGTGATATAATAGACGAGAAAATTACTTCGATTAATAATCTCTCTATGCGTATACTATATTCTCATATTAATCAAGATAATTTTAACTTTATCTCTCATTGTGAAAATGCATAGGAAATATGGAATACTTTTGATGCAATATATGGTGCAAAAGTCAATAACCGCAAGAGATACCCCATAATCGACTTAAAAACGTGCTTTACAGGATTGCCAAAATGCAGTGGTGATGAAGATTCAATAGCCGATGAGATAAGTGATTTCCAAATCGATGATTTAGTTCTCTTGTGCCAAAAATTAATTGAAAATAATAAAACTCTTGAGTTGAAAAATAATAAGTTGGAAAGGGAACAAGCTAAACTTCATCAGAAAAATAATGATTTGGAAAATGAGCTTAAAAATATTAAGAAAAACAGAAATTCTAATTGCAAAAGGTGTTTGAATCATGAAAATGAATTTGCCCGACTTCATGAAAACTTTCAAAAGTTAGAAAACGAAATTTTAATTCGAGAGAAAAAAAACTGTGTTGATTTTTAGAAATAATATTTTGCAAAAAGAGTTGAATAGCTTTAAGAACTTAGAAATTTGTAAATGTGTGATTTTGGAAAAGAAACTAAATGAGATCAACGAAAATTTCAAAACCTTGAAAAAAAACGTGATTTTGAGAGAATCTGAAATTATTCAATTAAATCACGAGTTTGAAAAGAAAATTGAAAAAATCAAGGATTTTGAAAAAATTGAGTTTGAAAAACTTCAACCTTTTGAAACTGAGATGTTAGGAATTGAGGATAAAATTAGAGAGCTTAAAAATGAAAATATGGACTTGAAAATGAAGAATTTTGAAAAGAGAGATTATATCATTAGTTGTTGTTCGAAGCTAATAAATGAAAATGAACTTTTAAAATCCAAAGTTAATAAAATTGAGTTGGTTACTCGAAAAAATTTCACTAAAGATAAATCATTTGATATACTTTTAGAAAATCAACTCTTTGAGAATAAAAGGAATGCATTTGGATTTGCAAAAGTGTCAAAATATGAACAAACAACTAATAACACTGTTAAAGGGAAAAGTGTGATACCCAAACACATGAAAACCATATCAATTTGGGTTCCAAATGGCACGAATATAAAATCCCTTAAAGTTAAACAAATCTGGGTGACAAAAAAAACAAACATAAATAGTTTTGGGTCTTCACAAACATATTTTTCAAAATCAGTTTCCACTAACAACCACGGACCTATATAAACAAATAGCTCACGAAAATCTTTTCTCGTGTAGGTGTGGTGGCAGGTTAAGGAATAACAACAGTGTTACTTGGATTCTGGCTGTTCCAGACACACAACAGGCGACAAATCAAATTTCCTTATCCTATTATAAAGGTGGCGGAATCACAATGTGCAACAACGAAAAATTATCGTACAGGTAAAATAGGTGACGGTATATTTATCTTGAAAAATGTATTAAATGTGATAATCTGCACCATAATCTGATTTAAATCAGCCAGTTATGTGATAATGAATGTTGATTATGACCTTGACTTATGAAAATTGTTGGCCAATTATCTTCTTATGCTGAGAACACTACATGTACCTCTAGAGTCTTTGAACTACTTCATATAGATTTATTTGGACTAATATTGGTTTTTTATTAATTGATGATTACTCAAGATATTCGTGGATTGCTTCATTATTTTACATCTGACACCATGTTCAATATTCGCACGGCTTCAATTCAATTTCATTTAAAAGCTATTAAAAAGGAGTTTAAGATATTTTGTTGCACACTTCTCGGTCTGGTCTATGACATAATAATCTTGTTTCAAAGGGAAATTCAAATGCAGATAACACTAGTAATCTAGTTGATAGAAAAATTACCAGTAGAACGTGACTTATGTTGGAAAATCGCTTTTGTGACCTTGTTTCAAATTAGTTATTTTAGAAAATTTGGTTTTATAATTATTTTTGGATTTGATCTTAAATGACTATATTAACTAATCTGACTTCCTACTGATTATCAAAAAGATAAATAGTGATTAAAAAAAAGATGATGAGTGTTGATATTAATCATATATTATAACTTAAGACAGTATATTTAGTAAATTTCTTTAGTAATTTAAACAAGAGTTATAAAAACTTTTGTTGGTAAAAAATTCCATGACCATCTCTAATTCTATCATATTTCTAACAACCATCACTCATCAAACATTCGTTTTAAAACGGTATTTCATTCATTTTTCAATTTATTATATTTTTAGCAATAAAAACATCCAACATATTCACTCTCATTTAAAAGTCCTCACGGTTATGCATGGGTGAATTACTTGGAATTTTTTATTATGTTCTTTCATGCTCATTTAAAAGCATGTGTGTGATTGATTAAATAGGCAAGTTGATTCTAATCCCATTTAAAAGTCCTCACGGTTACGCATGGTTAGAAGATGCTTGAATTCTTTTTTTTTAGATTTGAAATACTACTAATCTCATTTAAAAGTCCTAACGGTTTTGCATGGTTAGTAGATATTCAAATTTTTGATATAAATATGACACAAGTAGACACAACTATATGGTTTTGTATACCGACATCATCCATATCACTCTAAACTGGACTATGCATCAAATAGAGTATTTATGATTTTTGTTTGATTTTTTTATTGAAATTTAATATTTATATTTGATTGAATTTTAATATTGTATTGATGGTCTATCACTTTAGCTTTATTTTTCTAACACTGTCGCTCTTTTGCTGATAAAAAAATAGGGAGAGAAAAGTTAAGCTTTTGGCAAATAAAGGTCAAATACTTTATTTTGTATTTTCTATTTGCATCTAGGTTCATTTTCATAATTTAATTTATTTTCATGCACATATGAAAGGGAAGCTTTGTTGTAGAGAGGTAACATTCAAACAGGGGAGCAAATTGAACGATCAAATACATTTAATAAATTCAAAATCTTAAATATATGTTTGTTATCATCAAAAGGGGGAGATTGTTGAATATGATAGTATATGATTTTTGTTTAATGATAATATATATATATTCATTTAAACGTATTTGTTAATGTACTATTTTATTTTTCACATAAGTAAATAAGTAAATAAATATTTGCTGAATAAAATAAATAACATAGAATTTAAATTAAAACAAATATTTTATTCAAACAAATATTTTATTACAATTTTTGAATAGTAAAAAATTTGAACTCTCATTGTATATACAATATTTCAAATTACAATACAATTTTTCACTATACAATTATCATTTAAATCAGCTCCTCACTACATATCACTCGTTCACTCATAATAGTTCTTTAACTGTATTCCAATCTGGCATCTGAGTTTTCTGCAAAATAAACACTGATGCGATAAAAATGAAAGAGAAATACTTTTGCAGTGTAAAATAAAATGTGTTTTTTTGAAAATATTATGGCCTCAGATATTTGGGTTGTTCGTCATCATATTTGTTTTGAATTCGTCGTACACGAACAACCTGTGACATGCATAGTGTATCACTGTACATGCCACAAGGCCGTGCACACCGATATAGACTTGATAAAAATGCAGGGACATGTGGGCACAAGGTCAAACCTAATCAAAAGCCGGGTTCAAATCAAGTGAAATACAAATAAAGTCACGATATTACCACAAGGTCGAAACCGAGCTATAAGCTGGAATCAACACAGGTGCAATCCAAATGTACACATGAAGACATCGTGAAAAAGTGGACTGTACTCAGACTCAAGGAAATATGAACCAGAATAATGATCAGACCATAAATGAATTCAAATATCAATTACATCAGTACACAAGCACATTCAGACTCATTGAAGACCAAAGAATCAAGTGCAGAAAAATTCCAAAATCAAGACGAAGTCTGAAAACAATGTGGCTGAAGTAATAGCAATGTAGTTCACATATGTATGCAACCAAACCTGGTAAAAATAGAAAACAATTCAAGATCGTATGCAATGGCTCGAACCATATAAAACTAAGGTGGCTACAGACTTCAAGCACAAGCAATAACAAGATGCAATATCAAATTATATGGTGCGACAAACACATATGATCAGACACAAAAATGAACACAATTCGACATGCTCGGTTCACATGGATTGCAACACTTCAATCAATGTATAGTGTAAACTTACGAACACAATGTTGTAGTAAACTACATATATGTTGTGTGACCAGAACAACTTAAATGTCAAAGATCTATGAAGGTTCAGACATGAACATAACTACACAAGTGGATAGTGCAATCAACCAAACTGCGGCTACCAGATTGATCAAGCCATTACTAAACATAGTTCAATATGCAATGAAACAACTAGACTAAAATGGCACCAAGACAGCCAGATAAGCTCAAAGGCAAGCCCGGTCATAATATGAAACTGGTTCGAAGCGATAAAACTCCAACCAGACCAGGCAACTAACAAGAACAAAATGCGTACACACTTGTATACATATATGCAATGATAGCAACCTCAACAGTAAATGGCTCATACATATATTGGCAGTGCACATGTAACCATATCCAAGCAGGCTACATGAATAACTCATTAGGCATCACAACATACACATGTATACATGTGTAAACACACACATATATAAGCAGTGGAAACCAAATGAAATATATACAATATGAATATATACATGCGTGAACATATATACACACACACACACACACACACACACACACACACACACACACACACACACACACACACAGTGAAACTAGAGGCAACGGCAAATAAATAGTCAAGCACTTCTCAAAGTCAAATGCCAACAAATCATAAGAGACACAAATTCAAATCAAAGATGTCACAAGATAAAAGTATGGAACCACGACTAAAGTCAAGTTTAATGCCAGAGAATTCAAAGTTGTGGTGACCAAGGAATCGAACAAGTTCAAAATAGAAGCTTAATAATCAAGTAAACACAAAATATACGAATTTGAACAAGTCGGTAAAAATCACCAGTATTCAATCAAAAATCAGTGGTTGAGAAAAATCAACTGACGAATTCAAGTAAATATATTCGAACAAAATATTGGAATTTGAATCCTATATAAACCATTAGCATCGTCGGCCTAAAAGCAATCGAGTTCGAGCATATCAATGAAAGTAAAAGAGTTAAATTGCATATCAGATTCATTCACATCGAACTCGATGTAGTGAAGCAAGTGAAAGAAAATCGAAGCTAGAAGATGGTTGAGAAGGCAATGCAAGGACAATCACTCAACTTAACTAATTTAATAAAGAGCCGCGACTTCACTATATAAAGCCCTAATTTCAGATCAAAGAAGAAAGGCAGCTATTTTTTTTAACGCAAACGAAAGAGATAAAGGCCGAAGAAATAAAACGATAAAGGGGATCGGTTTTTCACTTTAATATATTTTCGCCGGCTTCTGTAAGTTTTAAATTTGGGCTTCAAATTAGGATTTTTATTGTTTAATTGTTTTTAATTTGTAATTTACTATTAAACGTTGTAAATTCTAGTCATTTGACTAGGGGACGAACTACGAGGGTGTAGTTTAAGAATTTGCAACTCAATGGATGACTTGTGGCAAGGTTTCGAGCGTAGAGTTAAGTTAGTCGATAACGAGTGTTGCAAGTTTACGTGTGTAAGTATCTGACTACCTAATTTCTAGTAGAAACTTTGGGGACAGCACGTAGGCAGGGTTTTGCTGAAGCTTGGTAAATCTGTGTTGTTCTATTTCTTCTTTTTATATTCTGCTATTATCTATGTTGCAATTAGACTATTATTATCAGTGCTGCTATTATTTTATACACTTCCGCATTAAATTTTTATAATTATTAGTATCACCATATTCACCCCCCTCCTCTACAGTGAAATTGATCCTACAAATGAGGTGTCTCACGTTGAGATCGCCTAATCATCATTGGTCAAGCTTTGGTTCTCCCATACTAGTTGGCTGATCGTAGCCATCAAGTTTAGTGTTTTGATAGTTGAAGCCAAGCGGTAGTCGTGCCCCACCTCACATGAATGGTCCGGTCGATGTCTATGGGTTATTTCATGCCTTCTTAGCTTAGCATCCTCTCGATGCATATCACATGCATTCACTTCATCTTTATTCCAAGGAGTTAACTGTTCTACATCCAACTGAACTCCAGCATCCAAATCAACCATGGCGGCTCTGGGTTGTGCTCCACCAGGAAGATGCAAATTTTTTCCTTTAGAGTGGGGATCGGCCTCGATCCCTCTAGAGGTATTGGGTCCAATCGGCCCTGATATCCCAGGTAAGTTTGTTTTTTGATGTTCATATGCTTCTGCATGATATGAGTCAGTTCTACGACGTCTGCGTCTGTGTTAATCATTGGATGAAGTAGAGATCTTCAATGTAGAATAGGGAGTTGGCTCCCTCCTAGTCTTTCTGCATCGTTGATCCCTGAGTTGATTCATTAGATCGATATTGGCTTGAATATATTGGTTCAACTATCGGTGGTTATCCATGAGCTTTCTCATCAGATTCTGAAAATCAACTCTTGTGATAGAATCAACTGGATTCTAGACATTAACTGGATTTGCTACATTGGCATCCACTGGCTGATTATTCTGGCCTTATTCCTGGATGCTAACATTCTCGTTTCCTTTTATGTTTTGAGAGGTAGATCTTGTGTTTCTAACTATTATTGATAATTTCCTCAGACTTTTGCAAATCTGAATATAATGGACAAACTATTTGAGGGTCGTTCTGGATCTCTTTCTTGATTTATCCTTCTTAGTTAAAGCACTAAAATGTTTGCAGCAAAAATTAGCACAAACACCCTATAGAGAGTTTGTAGAGGAATAAATGAAGAATAATAAATGCAACAGAGAGAATATAACAGTAAAGCAATAAGAAATAAGTAAATTACAAAGACATGGCAATTTATAATGGTCCATCGTTGTTTGCCTACGCCCACGTTGAAGAGATAGCTTTATTAATCACTTTGTAAATCAAGTACAAGAGGGATCAAATTAGAATCTTTAATTACAAAAGATGATAAAGCAATAAGCAACATAAATATCCTTAAAATGAACCATCAAGTCTTTATTTATAGAGGAAAACGGTGAAACATCTCTTTGAAAATTTGGCAGATGGATCTTTAGACCCATAGCGTGCCATAGGAGGGATCGCATGCCTAAATCCCAAGAAATAGAGATCAGGATCGATGCCTATTCTAAGGAATTTAGGGTTGCAATCTCTATGGGAGCTTCTCCATGTTGTATTATACATAGCCTCCAAATTTCGTGCCAATTGTATAAGTAGAACTTGAGTTATTGATCAATTTTTGTTGCAACATGTTGTGTAGCCTGAATTTGATCGATCCCTCTGTAAGGAAGAGTGTCGATCCCTCTTGCTTGCTCCACAATCCCTATGTTGGACTCCTTAGGGTCCTCACATCTTGTTCCCTAAGTTTTATATGTATTGGATTTTGATATATCAATTATTTTCCATTAAGTTGCACTTATTTAGATGAATAATCAGATCCCTTTGGTAGAGAGGGATCATACACGATCTTTTTCTGGATTGGATAATATTCCATACTTAGAAGGTTCTGTATAGCATATCTCTTAATTTCATTTGATTACGGTTTCATATTATCATCTATGCTTAATTTTTAAACCCTACAATCATCGTTTTGGGCTTACTAGTCTTGATGACAGTCGAGTCTAACTTGTCCAATCAGTTTGGATATAGCTGGGTCAAAATGTCGAATAACAATGTTCAAATCAAGTTTTTAAAATCATCACATTTTTGTAGTTCGTAAAATATAGAGATCAACTCTTGAAAATAGATACTTTTAATTCTTTAAAAACATAATACAAATTGTAAAAGTATGTTAAAAGGGTTTTAAATGGAAAAATTGCACATTTAAAAGGTTTAAATGGGATTTGTGATACAATTGGAAATTTCTAAAATAAGATTTAAACTTGGATTTTCTTTCCAAATCCTTTATATATGTTTTCCAAATAATAAATCAAGTATTTCAAAAGGTTTAGAGTTGATCGAATAACTTGACCGCTTTTTAGGTGACAGAGAGATAGTCCTTAGGCTTAAGTCTGAAAAACCAGTTTCCTGCTCTCCAAAGCTATCCAGACTGGCCTAACGGTGGGGATCGTAAACTTAATTTACTTGGACCGCTATTGGCTAAGATAAAATAAAAGGAGAGGTTGAGTTTTTCAAAGGTTAAATCGGATTTTAAAATAATAAGATGTTTAGTGCTATAGGTAATTTTTATTAAATTTTGTATTAAATTCCGAGAAGGGCAGTCATGCTATATGTGTGAGTTCAAAAGGTGATTTCACCGTTATTTGTAGAATAATACGGGTTGAATACGAAAATTAGTATTGAGTATATTTGGTATAATTTCTATGGATCACTTTTTTATTAATAATGTTTTCCTATGTAATTAAAGGGAAATGATTTGGTATTTCCAAAAATAAAAAGAGGTTTAATAATCCCGTATATAATGAAAAAGAAAACGGTTTAAAGACATATGTTTCTAAGAAGACAGTTTACTTAGATAAAAGATATTGATTAATTGAATAATAATCACCCACATACTTGACATCTTTTATCGATGATTGGTTTGGAGAAACCAAGATCGAATTTGAGCGATTCTTATCTGAAAACTACTTCGAACCAATATATGCATTTGAAATTGAAGACATGTTGAAAATAATGATTTTGAAGACGGTGGTCTTCATGATGTAGGGCTACTTTTCACCAACCTCTTGGGTAATTCCCATGTCATATATATGGTTGTAGTGGTTATCTTCATTTTGAAATCTTTAATGTAAGGACTGCTAGTTACTAATCCTAGGGATGATTCCCAAACATGATGTAGTAGGAGGAGTGCTATCGGTTTATCTTTTTCCTGGAAAACTTGTATGGTTGAGTGTCTAACATTGCATTTCTATGAACAAGTACATTGATTTTTACAAACATACATCTGTTTGGTGGTGTAGGAGGTAACCCCTCTTACATTTAACACCCTTCTCCGAGGCATATGAACTTATGCATTGTACTTTTTTGGAAATCAATAACTTGTTATTAGAAATGACAATTTGGCATTCAAAGTAGGATTTTTTTTGTAAAAGGTCATACGGTACCTCAGGCCTCACACTCGAAAAATGGATAAAATAGGGTAAGCCGCAAGGCAATGTGGATCGCACCCATTAGGATATGGTCATATCCTTTCTATATATATCGGGTTTGTTGTATATGCGGTGGCTAAGGATAGGTTGGGAACGACTGGGGTGATGTCATATTGGGCACTACTCAGGATCATTGTGTTGGTCACTGGAATGGGGTAGCCGGTCTTGCCAGATGTAGAGAATCATTTGTGGGTCCTCGGTACATTCCTCTAGAGATGTATTATATGAAAGATAGCCATTTACCTTGTCATTGTATGAAATGCATTCTCTAATAAGCGCCTTCAGACTTAGTTGTATACCTATTATGCTGGAATTTAATTAATGTAATAACTATGGCTATGATTAATATATATTTCTAATCTAGACATTATTATAATATCACTGGATTTAACATAGCAATATTTTGGTTATCATAAGGTAAAAACCCGTCTATGTTTATATACGGTGTGGTCTTATGAGATACCCTTTGTTTTCATAAATATCCATGTTTTGAGTTTTCTCACACAAGTCTCATAACTAACTTGGAATTTATTTTCATAAACTCTGGGTACCCTATTTTTCCAAGCAGCCAAGTAGTTCAAGTCTAGCTTGGAGCATTTTGGAGGAGCTTGGAGTAAGAGATGTAGTTTCCTCGGTATATGGTTATTCATTTCCATTTATCCTGCATTTGTTTACTGTTTGTATTCAGCATTAGTAGGAAAGATATTTATAACTGTCCAGGCTGAGATTAAAATAGATTCTGATGTATGTATTCAAGATTTCCACTATAAAGATTATATATTGAAATAATATATGTTATTCCATTCGTGTAAGATTTTGTTCTATCTTTATTTTTCTTTTTACCCTTGATCAATATGTCTGTTCAGAACTTGGGTTGGACATGAATACTGTAGATGTCTTTGTGTCAATTTCTAAGAGTTGAAATGGTGAGTCGTCACAAGATACATCCGACATATTAAGATGTTGGGTGCTTCTGAGGACGTAATAGGGTGGTTCTTCCCATTATACTTAATGCACTTGGTGGCGATGTGGTTTGGGCAACTGGAGAATGGGACCATAAGTATATGGATCGATTTGGTGAATAAATTCTTAAGACGGTTCAGAGTTCATGCCTCACAACTAAAGAATGCAATGACGCTATCAAGCGTGAAACAAAGGCCCGAAGAGACATTGAGAAGCTACTTGACAAGGTTCAATGTGGCAGCTGCAACCATTGGTAAACCGGAGCCATCTATCATCTTAATAGCGATAGTATATAGAGTCGCAAGAAAGAACAACTTCAAAGTTGCACTAGAAAGGGATCTACCAATGGATCTTGTGGAAGTTTACCATGAAGCTGAGAGATACTTGCATGAGGAAGACGCCGAAGTTGAGGGTGCTTAAATTAATGTTGTGGATGACAAAGGACTGTTCGGAGTAGGTAACAGAAAAGAAAAGAGTTGATGTTGACCTCGGAGAATCGAAACGATAGCGGAAAGAACCAAAATTCTATTCTTATACTAAGCTAACAGAGGCACCCGCATGGATATATCTAGACACTAGGAGCAGATCCCCTAGTGGAAGCCAACTAGGAGAGAGCCTCCTGATCAAGGGAAAAGATCTGGAAAGTTCTACATCTTTCATGAGATGAATGGACATGAAACGAGTGACAACACCTTCGTGATCTGATAGAAGAGTTGATTCGGAGTACCAGTTGCACTAGTACGTGAGGAACCAAATTGGTTCTGCTGGTGCAACCACTATCTACAACGAATGCATCAAAGGACAATCGTGGATCTAGTCCGAGATTCGAAATCCCATGATTGGGATGGTCAAAAATTAGGTTCGACTCCCTTACTTTGCTTTTTCTTACTTTGAATAATTAGGATAATAATAATCTCAGACCGGTTAAACATGTACAAGGCTTGGATTGGTCTCTAGGTACGCTTCGAGTCAGATGTCTGAGATGACTATTTAGGATAGTAATAACCTCGGACGCTTATGCATGTGCGGGACCTAGATTGGTCCCTCGGCATGCTTTGAGTTGAATGTCTGAGAGGGATAATTAGGAATTTTGCTTGTATGCTTTGATTTGAATATTTGACTTTTGAAAAATCCACATCAAATGTGATTATCGACATTGATCACTTTAAGTCCCATTCAACGGGATCGAGGTGCAGGGTGCAAGTCCCCTTGTTAGAGAGCGAGTGGATGGTCTTGTATAATATTGATTGCTTTAAGTCTCATCCGGAGAGACATGACTAGAGTGCTGGGTGCAAGTCCCCTCATCGAAGAATGAGTGGATGGACTTTTACGATATTGATCATGTTAAGCCCTAACTGGGTAGTCAGGATTAGAGTGCGAGATGCAGGTTCCCTTGTTGAAGAGCAAGTGGATGGACTTGTATGAAAAGTAAGTCCCCTCACCGGAGAGTGAGCAACTGAGCTTGCTTAATCGTTGGGTCCTTTCACAGGAGAGTGAGCGGATTACGCTCTGCAATGATCTAGAAAGATCGAAACCCTAGATTGGGCAGTAAAAGATCGGGAGAGATCAAACATTAGGTTGAAAAATGAATGGTCCAGAGAGACTAAGCCCAGGAATGGATGCAAATTTGATAAAAGGATTTGAACGCCTAGTGATTACAATAAAATAGATAAATCTCAGATAAACACGAAATAATTTTTATATATGATGTAATTACTCCAAATTATATCAGAATTTTTATAGTGTATAAACAACACTTAAGCAGAGAATAAAATCTTTAGCTATAACGGGTTTAGAATGACATTTGATTTGTAAGAGATCCCAAAGGAAAGGGATGATTCACTAAGACTAGGATCGATGGAAAGCCAGAGAGCTCAATTACTGAAGAATGATTACTACTGGAACTTGTTCTTGAGTAAAGAACGCCTTACAACCAAAACGCAGACTTTGGGAGACAAGTATTAATCCGCTTTTTAGCCAAGCAGATTTCAACTGGACTTAGAAGAATAAAACAAAGATAAGCAACTTAAGAAAGTTTAACTCAATTTGGAGCTAAGTGCATAGCTCGGTACCGAGCTATCCATCGGTCGATATTGACCTATCATTTCCCTCATTCCACTTCCTAAACTCCATATATCTCCTATACGACTCCAATAACTAGCGGTCTACTTATTTCCCAATGATTTGGATGAAAAATTTCAGATATTTATGAGAAGAAGGACAAGAAAGCATGATAATTCAAGTGCCATCAAGAAGATCACAGAAATAAACTCAAAGCTGAAGGAAAAAGACTTAGAACAACTTGAGGAGATGAAAGAAAAGCAACGCAAGTGGAATGATTCAACTTGCTCCAAGATACATAACTTTGTACCGAGCTATAGATAGGTCGGTACGGAGCTATGGTTTTGGCTTGGCGGTCTTCCATTTTTCTTATGTGACTTCGGGCTATCTTCTGGATTTCAGTGCAAGTGGGCTTCTGGACCAATATCTCTGTTGTTCTATAAATACGTGCCTATGTACAATCAAAAGGGGATCTTACTCTTTTCTTCACTCGAACTCATATCCTCTACCTTTCAAACACTCCAGAAACTTTATTGTAAATCTAAATCCACTAGATTGCAGTCAGATCTAAGATAATTAGTTTTAATACAAATAGAGATTAACTAATAAAAAAGATTAAAATAGATGTAGGCTGTAAATTATGTCGAACCAGTATGAAAAGTCTTGTGACTCCTTTTAATTTTCCTATGTTCTAGTGCTTTTGGTTTACTTTGAATAGAACTGGTGCTTTCATCTAATTTCTGGATGTTGATCCATTTTTTGTGTCAACGGGTATGCTGCGACCATATTGGTCATAGCTTTTATAGTAAACGAGATTTTTTGGCACGTGCAACGTACGTGCATATAAAAGCCCATTATAGATTATTAAATTTAAATTTTTTATGTATTTTGATAAACTTAAACCGAAAAATATTAAAAAAATGTATATTTTTTTGTTTTGGTATAGGGTTTGAACTTTTAGCTTTGTTTATATTTTAAAATTTCAATTTGAAGATAAATGTTAATTTTTTTATGGTGGAATTCGAATTCCTAACCACTTGTTTGCATATAAGGATACTTCAACCGTCAGACCAAAAATTATCTTTCTATTCCAACTACTAATAAAGGTTATTAATGTTCCTTTGATGCATTACAAAGAAATAAGGTATGCAAGGTCAGTAAATCAGTGGAGGAAGGCATCCGTGTTTGATTTCCACATCCAATATTGTAGTTTAAATTGTTTTTTTCAATTGGAATTTTTTAGCTACTCGGTCCGAACTACTCTTAAGCATCACTACAACCATGAATCAATTCTATGTTGTTTACAAATTTATTCGATTTGAACAACAAATGTGATATCTCCAGAAACTACATATTGTATGTCCATACTGAAAATTTTATCTACAAAACACCAATGAGCACTTTCTATCAAAAAAGAATGGATTTTAGTATTACTTAATATCTTGCATTTTTCTTTGACATGTAGATTAATAAACATAAAATTACTTGTTTACTAAATCTATAGAAGATACGAGATTCGAAAAATGAATAATATGTATTTTCGCTTTTCATACATGTAAAGTGAAGTGAAAAATATCATATTCTATAGTAATGGTGAATGCAAAGTTTTTCCAAACTTTGTTATGATGACTTGAGCTATATCGTGAAATACTTTTTTCGAACCAAAACCATTTATCTATACCAGATTAATTCAAAAGCTTCATTGTCATCTGAATATTTTATTCTTGCTTAATGCTTAGGCATTTTTGTTCATTTTGAGAGGAAAGTGATATACATGAAATATTGTTAGCGATTTATTCATAGTTATGTACCATTACTACTAGAAAATGATCTAAAGTTTAATTGTTTCTAATTTTCTTTTTCCCTTTATTCATGGTATTGTTAGAAACTTTCTATGGCAATTCTATTTAAATTTATAAAAATGCTCAGTTGCCTCCCTCCCGTTAATTAAAAAATAAATAAAGATAAATTCACTCCTCCATCACTTTTACCCTCCTCTTCTTTTTTTACTATTCACCATTTCCAAGCGACGGCTTCGATCTCATAAAATCCTAATTTGACAAACTAAGACAAAAGGGAATTCGGGCTTGCACATGAAGATGTAGACTGACGAGGTAGACAATGTTTATTTGTTTGGAAACAATGTTATTTGGTTGTGTTTCAGTCTGCTATTTTTTTCATTTTTGATAATCACAAAATGGGAGTATGTGGTTACGTTCCTAGGTCGGAGAGCCAGTGCATGATGTATAACTATGGCCACGTAGTGGCAGCACACGGTGTATGGCTATAACTACGTTGTGTCACTGTGTGGTATATGGTTATGACCACGTAGTGGAAGTGCGGGGTAGGTAAAAAATTTGAAAAAAAATTAGAAACAACAACACATCACAACAACAGAGAACAACACAGCAGTAGCGAAATTACAGAAACAACAATACAATCATAAACATCATTCTATACACATAATAGACACCATTCCATACAGAAACATAAAACTCAAACATTTCATCATTCCACACACAAACATAATTGACATCATCCCAAACACAAACGTTTCCAAACCATAGATGTAGTAAAATATATCGTGCACAAACCATAATAGACTTCATGATATACAAATGTAGCAAGCTGGGCCTATAAATTTAGCTGTCACTAGAAACTCAAGCGCAAGCTATTCTAGCTTTATTTGCATCATCCAAAAGTCCATGCACATTGTTCAAAGTCTGCGATGAATAAAAAAAATTGAAAGTAAACAAATTTGAAGTTATACTTCACAAAATATTGTCTGAATGAAGTTACGTCTAATTGTATATAGTTGCTCGTAAGTTGTATGAAATCTTGGTGATCCTTGCATGATATTATCAAGTAGAAAATTTGGATTTTGCACCTAAGTACACTATGACATCGAAGCCACTCCATATAATCATTCATGTAACTCAAAATGATCGACTACGCGATATTGATGGACGTCCTTCTGCAATAACATGATTATACCAATGCATCCATATACTCTCCAAAAACTAATAGGAAAAATGATCATAATTAGTCGACCTATGGCCTCGACGAGCAGTGCTACAGATCAGAGGAATAGGAGGTCCATGAATGTTCTGCACTCGTCCAAATTGTCTCAAAGCCCTTAGGATGATACGGTTCCAGAATTTTAAGACAAAGTATGCAACCGTTATACCAAGCAATATTAGAAAATGGATGATAGACATGTGCGCATATATATATATATATATGTATGTATGTATGTGTGTGTGTGTGTGTGTTTAAAGATCACCTAATAATTTTTTAAACGCAAACAATTATCATTATGACAAAACTTGTATTAGATAAGAATATTATTAACACTAAATGAAGGTAATAATTACCTGATTAATCTGAATATTATCAAGAAATATACGAATATCTTTCACTGATATATGACTCACTGAAGATGGATCCCATCAAGCAGCACGTGGTAGGTTCTCATAGTAAATCTTAGTAGAAGGATGAAAGCATGAAAAATGCTTAAAAATCCACGGCTCTAATAAATCTAGATAACCTGCAATCTGCTTAATACCCATATAACTAGCCAAACCACGCCACCTATACAGAAATGCAAGTGCCGCTGTACCCCATGAATAAGTACTAACTTCATTAAAATCTTTCAATGTGTCCAATAGATACATATGCACATGTGACTTTTTTCACCGACAAACAACGTATTACCAAGCAAGAACAAAAGGTAAGCATAGGCAGCATGTCTAATTGCTTTTACGGTCTATTCATCACTAACATCTTTGAATCTTTCAAACAACATCGATAAACTCAGTTTGAACCATACTCTATCATTCATTTCCATCCTAGCTTCCTCTTTACTAATACCTAGATAGTTGAAAACCAACCTGATTGCTTGTTCCATATCATATGTAAGAGTTTGTATAGGGTTGCCTTCCACTATGATATGTAACAAAGAAGCTATATCACCTAGTGTGATGGTTATCTCATCGAACGACATATGAAAAGTATGGGTCTTAGGATACAAATGTTCTATAGAAGAAGATATAAGATATTTTCTCACATTCCTATAACAGTGTGAGCAATCGTGAAAAGTCCAGATGATTCAATTATATTTCTAAAAGAAGTGGCATTTTCTAAAATTTTCCAATCATCAACCTCATGTGCATGGTTAATAGTTGTAAGAGGTGCCAGTTCCTAATAATATAAACATATTTTACTTTATTATTCTATAAAAAAAACTGTCAAGCAGTTAAGTTTATTTTATCTCGCCCTTCCACACAATCAATGCAACATTAGTTTCGAAGTCTACGACCACGTCATTATACTTAAGACCTCCATATTCAATTTCTTCTTCTTCCTCCTCTGTTACTACACCATCTTCGCTTTATTTCTCATCGGTCTTCGTTTCTTTATCATATTCCTTAACACCGAAATCACCGCCACCCTCGCCATCACCCTAACCCTCACCATCACTGCCACCCTCACCATCATTACTACCATTGTCGTCACCCTCAATATGACTACTACCATCACCGTCACCCTCACCAACACATTCATGAGTCTCTTCTTCATTTTGTTCTCTTTCGAACATTCATTCATAGTCTTCTTTTTGCTTTCTTAATCTTTCTTCTACCCTTCTAAATAACTCTGAAGCCGTCAACCGTGTCCAAGTAAGTTGCGTACATTGATCGATATAGAATTATTTGTTTAAATAGCTGAAATGTACATTATATTAATAATGCATATCATATATTATGGTCTTTAAACACTGAGCATGCGTATCATTGCTGTCTTTTTTTGGTGCTGTAATTGTACCACGTAGTTAATCTGCATGGTCTTCCAATACAACCATGCAGGCACTCTACGTGGTTTTACATTGTACCACGTAGTAGATCTATGTGGTAAAACCACAAATCATGTAGTAGATCTATGTGATTTGTTGTTTTACCACACAGATCAACTACATGGTACAATTTTAGCACCAAAAAAATAAAACGAAAAATCGAAAAAAATAAACGTACCACCACTACCAACCTTCTAATCATGAGCTACTTATGATAACACTTCCGCTGCTAGAATGATCGAAGTATGATGAAGCACGATCGAGTCCAAACAAGTGTTTGCCTTTTTTATGCGTGTGATAGTAATGAAGTGTGGTAAATCTAAATAGGTGAAAACATGTAGTGGCAAAATTGGAAAGAAAGAGGGACTTAGTAAAATAGGGGTATGTTTTTTTATAATTAAGGAGAACTCAGGATTTTTATGATTTTAAATAGAATTTGCTAATTTTTATTTATATGTGTTACCGAAGACAAATAGTAATTTTATTTCCATAATTTACTTAGTTGCTCACCATCTCATATTACATTCTGATTTCCTAATGGCAATGTTCTGATTTAGCTATATTCTAATTGTTTTTTATTCTTTGGATATATTTTGTTAACACTTGACATGTAATAGAGAACATACTCTTTTGTAATCTTCAAGCTAGACATATATTAAATCATGAATGTTAGTTTTATTTATTATGTGGTCTATGTTATTATTATGCACCAATTTCATTTAAAGAATTAATGAAAAGGCATCTGAAGTTTTGATGAAAGAATTCATATTGCTATTAATAATTATATTGGTCCCAAAGATTGCCTCAGAATATACATAGATCCCTTCTTTATTTGGACCGATGAGATTCCAAAATTAAAACGTTCTTCTACCCGTTTTGTATTTAAGAGTTCATTTTTGAAACATTTTTAAGTCCAATAATTTTTCAAAACGAGAGAGGAAAAGAAAACGCAAAAGGGTCTCTATTATTAGATCTGAGAAAACCGATTGAAGATTAGTAATAATGCTTTCTACTAAAGATGTCTCAACTTCAAAACTATAAGATTTAAATTCATTTACCATTTTATTTTGGATTTATGAATTTTATATTAATTATGTTATACCTGCAAAACATATCACAATCTTGTTATTCATTTGATAATGGAGCAAACGAAAATTCATATAAGATGCAATTTTTATTAAAGAAATTGATTTTTAGTGGTTCGTATAAAAGCTATCAAGATTCAACTAATATATGTATAAATATTTTCTTATAATTTTGGAGAAAAGATTTAAAAGGTGAATTTTTTCATCTATTATATATATGCACATAAATGTTAATCAATATATTTTCCATGGAGATGTAATAAAAATCGAAGACCTTTAACCAAAAGGCATCATGTCATGAATTACATAGGCACTCTCCTTTTGATATGTTGGATTTAAACACCAAGTTTGCGTGAAATTTTGGTCCAAACTAGATCAGGACCAAGAGTTTTAATATGTCTATATATGTTGCATTCACTACAAAAAAAAACCTTTTCGCAACTGTCAAAAACAGTTAATAGGTCTATTACAACGGGCGGCCGCCAGTCTTAATATCAGGAGCTGTAATAGAGTTGGAAATTTTTACAACTGTCACCAGTAGTTGCAGGAGCAGTTGTAAAAACTTTTTACAATTACTTTTGACGGTTGTGGTAAAGTCTATCGTAACTGTTACATTGACAGTTGTTATAGGTCACTTTTGCAACTGCTATAACAGTTGCAATAATACTTTTCGCAACTGCTTTTGGCAGTTGTAATAGATTCGTTTACCTTTTGTAACTGCTTTTGGAAGTTGTAATAAATTCATTTACAACTGTTATAGATAGTTGCAATAAACCTTTGTACAACTGCTACCAACAGTTGCAATTCATCTTCCGACAATTGCCATTAACCATAAATTTCACAACATTATAATTAAAACCTATACTTCACCAATAATAACTACAATCGTTAACATTACTTGAAACAACACGAACCATTTACACTAAATAAAAGATAAAATAATTCAATTTTACACCATTTTTGAATTCATAATTCTATTACAAAACATAACTAATTCCATAACATACGTCAATATAAATTTATATACATACTAATCAAAAGAGATAAATTCCCCATGCCAAGCAACAATCCTCCCAACTGCTTGTCCAAACGTATGAAGTAGGCCTATGTGGAATAGCTTAAGGATACACCAACAAGTCAACCCAAGCCTTCCAAGTGATATACAGATAATCAATTTTGAAGGAGAAACAATAAAGTGATTGGATCAGCCATAGTAAATGCTGCATACTATACTATGTAAGGAGATATATTATAACCAAACCAATTTGGATTTCTTGAATTGAAACATGTCCAAAATGATATGTATGATAAGAACCATCAAGCATGGAATCTGTGTTGGATACAACATTGTATAGTGCTTAATAATTATGGGAAGTGGGTGAAGATTTTGATCAATATAGTACTGCATAATCATTACATTCTGAAAATTCTATAATATGTTTTCTTAACTTGGTTCGTCCATTATAGAAACACGTATATGTTATTATCAGGAAATGATGGCGACAAGCAATAGCGGCAGTGGTTTTACAATGTGTGTCAAGGACTCTATCAAGTAATAATAACTAAAATTATTTCCATTTTTTTCCTCATTGAAATCTTCTAACAATTTTGATTATTTCTGAACACAAACCAAAAATTTTGAAATTTTTTCCTTGTGATATTTTGTTTACAAAAACTGCAAATATTTATTGTTCTCGTTTTTGCAAAGACTTAAAAATAAAATTGTAGGTTTTTTGCAAATATCTGCAAAATTATGCATTTTTTCCTCCGCCTTTAGTCTATTATTGCAAGTTATTTTATTCATTTGAAATATATGTGAAGAGAAATGAATTGATGAAAATAGTTATATTTGCAGGTTGATTTTTTCATTATTTTTTTATGGAGCCTTATAACTAGATCAACAGTCATTGGTTTCATAAGTAGATTTAAATGTTTTAGATAAAACATTGCTATGATATACAAATTGTAAATGTAAACGTACTAACCCTTTGAACCACCTGTTTCATAGTCTTTAGGAATTGAATAGCGAGTAATATGTCCGCATGAATGAAAATGCTTTTTGTGTGATTTTATAGTCTATAGTACGGGGAATAGATTAAATATATGTGCCAGCAAAATAATTAGATACCATAATAGAGAAAAGAAACATTATTGAATGCTCGTCTTAGAAAGTATTAAAGTCTTTAACAAAAAGTGTTCTAACCCTGACTTTGTCCTCCCTTTTGATTAGAGTAATCGTGCCTCCTATAATATTAAAGCAAAAAATTATCGAGGAAGAAACCTTAATAAAAACTATTAATTTGTATGGAAGTGAGAAGAGTATCATAATGACTAGAGAAAAAAATCATCAGGAGCACTACAATTTTGGCAAATGTGATTAGATTCAATGCATACCCAGATTGAAGTGTGATCGATGAATACTTTGGATGTACACAATCTAGCCTCACATCTCATCCCATAAGCTCTGTATAATTCAAGCCAGTTGTTGCCTACAATTGATGGGCATATCATTAGAAGGACCTAAGTTAATTTTAAATAGGTGTGCAATAGCTATTAGAATGACTTGCACATGTCAAAACCAACTTGTATAGCCGACATGGCATCAAAATTGATCTCACAAAACACCCATATTACTTTAGAGAGAAAGATCACCTTCTCAGCCTCAGCTTCACTGGAGAATTCAAAATAATTGAAACCTCTGAAATTTCCTTGTTGATCTAAAACAATTTGAACACCAACAACTTCCCTTGCCTTATTAAAAAAACTCAGATTTGATAACATGAAAAAAAATTAACAAGAAAGTCGAGCAAAATAATCAGACAACTAGTAATGATACATGTTTGGAGACCATATACATATCGTCCCTTCAACCATTAAAGATGAATTTCCAACAAAGTGAGTGTCTGATATAGGTTACTTGCCTTAGAAATGAGTAATAGGCTACATTCGCAAAAAAAAATGGTGCTCGGCATTTCACATTAGTGCGATTATTTACAAAAACATAACATGAGTGTATGTATAACAGTTGTTTCAAACTGAACCCATTGTTGCAATAAGTTTTTCTTTGAAGCCTAATTTAAAATTTTTGCCCTCTATTATTTATATTTTTTCATGGTAAAAATAAATGTTAAAAACTTTGCTAGCAATAAATGTTACTTACTGTAATTGAATACTTCACTCATAAAGTAATTAGTCAAATTTAGTTGGTTGAAATAATTGCAAGAAGATTGAGTAAAAGAAATTGGCTACAATCCCACAAAAATGTAATTCTCTTAAATTTTAATGGTTAGTAATCCACCTATGGTTAGTCTCTTTCTCATAACTTGTAAAAACTAATTAAGACAAGAAAGTAACATGAAAATAAGTTTTAAATTCAGCAAATAGTTCCTTAAACTTGATTGCTTTTGTTGTGTTGTTTTTGTAATGCTAAAATTCATAATTTCAAACATATATACAACCGTTTGCCAGTCTAAAGGCATTTCTACCTATGATTCAAATAGGGAGTGAAGGGACAAAATTACAATATAAAAGCCGACATCTTTGGTTCTATGCATGCATGGATCCAATAATAAATCATTTACCTTCTGATCCACTCCCCTCCTTTCAATTTTTTCCTATTTATTTTTGTCATGCCATTTCTGTTCTGATTTGACAATAATACACCGATTTGTTCTATTCATTCTCTGCTTGCTTAACTTCTATAAATACACTACTCTTGCCCCTTCAATCCTTATATAATCTACTCTTCTTCAGCTATTTTCCCTTGTTTAGTAAGTTCACGCAAAGGCAAGCTCTGAAAGAATTTAAACGGTAAGTACATTAACAAGTTACATGTTTCTATCTTTCTACGAATGTATCAGATATTGAGCATTGAAAGTGTAATTTAAATACGCATACATACATTATGCATGCATTATTTTAAGCTAAGTACAATGTATGAAATGATAAAAACAATGCAGAAGGAGATGACGTTAACAAAAAGAAGAAATGTAGAAAAATCAAGCTATGACGATGAGTGCTGAACAATGGATGGCTCTGTGGATTTCAAAGGCAAATCATCATCCAAAAACAAACTGGTGGATAGTTAGCTGCTTATCTTATTCTTGGCATTTAATTCATCTACTCTTATTTATATATTTTCCAATTCTTTATTATTATTATTATATATGTATGTATGTATGTATGTATGTATGTATGTATGTATGTATGTATGTATGTATGTATGTATGTATGTTTGTATGTATGCATACGTATGTATATATAAAATCACCATGATATAAGTACATATATCTTTAAGAATATGTATTAGATAGATGATCTGATTATTAGTTGTTTCAATAAAATAGACAACTAGTTTTATTTTTATTTTTAATCAAGATATTATGTATATCTTGGATTAATGAAGTGTAGCACAAATAAATATAAATACAGAGGTCGGGAACACTGGCCTTTTTCGGGGTGGGGGTTAACCTAGTCCTTTTCCTAACAAGTGTCCTACGACAAGGGAATGCAGAGGCAGCCAACAACGTTAGTAAATGGACTGGAACTGTTTACATATTTTCTTTGGTTGGTGCTTTCCTTAGTGGTTCCTGCTGGGGAAGATTCAAGACCTGCGTTGTATTTCAAGCCATATTCGTATTGGCCAGTAAGCAGACTCATACTTTTATAATTAAAAATATGAAATTTTCGTTCTAGGCAAAAGAAAAAAATAAACATATTCCAAATTTAGACATCGCTGAAAACTTATTATGAAAATATGTTTGTTATTTCACTTATCAGCGTTTTATTACGCATTCTGAAAACACGCAAAAAATAGTTTCTACTTGCACAAATTCAAAGTGCACAAATGCATTTTCAAAAAAAAATTGCACATGCGTTTTTTCAGAATGCACATGTATAAAAATGTATATATTTTCTTACTAGTTTATCTGTTTTAAATATCCAGTGAGAAAATACATTACATCAGTTTTAGGAAAACCGAGTCGAATATTTGATTGATGATTGCAAAACATTTATTATTATGTTTATAGATACTCTGAATTTGGATATATTTTTTTGGTGATAAATTAAAAAACGGAAAGAAAAAAACATAACCTAACAATTCTTTTGGATAACAAACATGTCGTTTACAGTAACTATTAAGTAAATACATTGGTGAAAGCTCAAGCAAAAGCAGATGAAAACGCCAAAGTGTTAAATATTATAAAGACTATTGAAGAAAGGAAGGTCGATTTGCAAAAGAAATAAAGCCTTGGATAGAAAAAGTAGAAAAAATCGAACCTATTAAGGCAAAGATGAGAGAGAGAAATGAATAATTGACATAATTTTTGTACTACTTATTGATCTTCGTCTTTAAAGAATATATATTATGAACTGGGCATATTTTTTTGAATATGGTTATGCATATGGTTAAAAGTGGAACATATATACAATGTGAAAAGACCAGACTCATCAGGTAGCATTGCTAAACACCAGCAATGGACATCTCAGTAATTGGGACCTCAGCAATGTAGATGAACATTTCATATTTCGAACAGTGGATATGGACCTCTGGAAAAGATGATGATAACGACTTTGAAGAGGATTTTAAATTATTCATCATCTCAGGAAATCAATCATCATGCACTTTACTTTCTGAATTTCACAATTCCTTTTTTATTTTCATGCAATCATATTTATGTATAACTAGAGTGTTTAAACAAAAATGCTGCAGACATATTTTGTATATTCATATTTAGTGATTTAAACTTTTACGTAGTTCCCAAATGAATATCAAGTTACAAGTAGGTCGAATTCAAAAAGTAGAAAGGTTCACATGCATGCTTGTCCATGAGAAGTTATATCCATCAAATGATTTTAGTGCAAAAAATAGCAACGTAATAAATATCAACACATGAATTTTTTATTTATTTAAACTTGAGCCAACTTCCTTACTCAATACAGATTTTGAATTAATGAATGCAAATTCCCTTGGGAGCATATGTGTTTATTATAACATCAATGAGGAAAATAGAATAATGGGATAGAAAAATGGCTATTAAACCCGAGTTAGGCTAAAGGCAATAACTTGCTTAATATAAGAAATTGCACATCAGATCTCATGACATGTTTATCTCTCACATGAGACCTCATTCCATATTTCTCTATCACACGACAGGAATATCAAAACCATTAGTGCTCATTATAACATACTAGAATTGGTCCGTGCTTCGCACACATGCTGTTTATATTATTGTAAACGAAAAACAAGGGCATTTTTGGAATTTAAAAAAGACGTCGAGTAAATTAATTCAACGAATTTCCTTAATTAGTAGTAGAGATATATTATGTATCTGAATGACTAGTGCATATAACATGTAGCATGTTATGATTAAGTGTCAAGTGAAACTACAAAGGAGAAATATACAAATCTGTTTTCTCTTTATCATGATTGAACAATGGCATTAAGAGCTTCATAATAAGAAATGAGGTACAAGCAAAGAAACCATTTTTCTAACGTACCATTATTAATCCTTTTTAATCTATTTTGGTAACATATCAATAATAAATACTGCAGCACCAAAACAATCATGACATATAACTTGCGAATGCATTATAGATTAGCATAGATTTAGCACTTTATTTCCCTTTTGTATTGGTTTCTTTCCAACAAATCATTTTGCTTTATTACAAAATTTACGTGAAAGCTTATTAAGCAATTTTAAAATATTTGTAAAACAATGTTAAACAAGTTGAATACATAAATAAACGTATACCATTTCTCCAAAAAACAATGTTTTTTTTTCAAAAAAATAGCAAATATTTCCTATGAAAAAGTCAAAGAATTTCCAATACAATCAGAATTTTAAAAAAATCCACATAAAACAATTCATTTCTTTCTAAAATAAATTTGAAAATTCCCTAAAAATGATTTTTTTTTAAATCTGGTTCTTCCATAGGATTCAAGAATTAAACAATTGAGAAAAAATAGAAGAAAATATGGTTGATTCTTAATACTTCAGAAAGATCAACAAAAAATCTTTTACATATTCAGGTTCAGTTGTTTTCCAAAATTTCTAAGTACACAAAAGTATTTTTACTACGTCTCGTTTCACTCACGTTACACTTGTACTTCAATAGTATTTACATTCTTACTATTTAATCATTTGTATAGTACTTTAGTTTAGATTTTGTTAATCATTGGGTATATTTGTGAGATTCTAAGGTTTGACTCTCCCTAGGATCCAAATAATTTTAGCGCATTGCAAAGAAAATCAAGTTGGGTGCTACGAGGCATGTAAATGGATATCTTTGGATACAGATGGTCATATGTGTATCTGTATCCAAAATCATTTCGAATATAGGATATTCGTATACGTCAATATCGACGGATATCAAATATTTATCGGATATACTTTAATCAGTTCACAACCAATAAGTCTAAACAAATAAATAGAAATTTTTTATTTATTATAAAACATAAATTGTGATCCATTACTTATGACAAATTAAAGCAACTGTAATAATGAAGTATCTGATTCAAAAATGATTGCACGTGACTTCTTTCACTCTAAAATCCATCACTCACTTTCATAATTTGCCTCAACCATTACTTCCATGGTACATACAGAAGTAGAGCATTTGAGATTTATTCAAGCAATATCTTCATAGTTGATTAATATTTTTTTGGTCAACTCAAGCTAAACCCTTAACGGTACATATTTACAATTCTTAAAAAATAGAATATAAACAACAAAGGATACATGAATTACTAAGAGAATGTAACTTCTTACTTCCAACAATAAGCAAATGCAGAAAGGTTCAACAAAGGTGAATTGCATATGTAATTGAATTACTAGCCTTGGATATCGACAACTATGTTATGTTAACAAACATGAAGCAATTTAATTGAATGGCAACAAAAACTAGCATTCACCTACAGGTAAATCAAAGGAACTATTGTGTTCATTGGATTTTTGCTAACATGCTACTGCTAATAATAAAAAAAACTATAATAATAATAAAACCGGTAGGAGGAAGTGTGTCCTTGACAAAAATGAAAATGGCCTTTTCTGCACCAAGTTTAATTCTCTTATGAACAACATAAACAAACCGACCTACGGTTATTTCAGCAGGAACTAAATACCTGCAAGGCACAGAGAACACAGAAAAATGAATGAATTTATGCTAGTTGCATATGCAGAGTCATACATGCATTGATAATAAACAAATAATATGAATATGTGACTGTAATATAGGTTTCTCTTTCTCATATCTTATAGCAACAAAATCTATGGTGCTTAAATGTAATATCAGTTGTCACTGCTAATTAGCTCAAACATCCAAGTATGTTAGTATATTTATTCTTACAATCTTCATTTGATTTCAACTAGGAACAGGTACCAGATACAATGTATTATTTCAGTTTCCATGAGGTCATAAGACATTATATGCAATATGATTTCAGAGCCATATTAAATTTATGTAAAATATTAGACGAATATTATTTCAGTTTCCAGTTTCCAATACATTAATATGTCGAGCTTTTTTAGTTTGTTATACATAAAAAGTCCATTTCAGATGCAAATAAATATGAGCAAAGATGATGATTGTTTTTCTTGTAGGAAGTTTCCAACCACACGAACTCAAATAAGATTCTTCAAAGTGGACAATAAAGCTTATTCTATCAAAATTTTGAGACGTCATGCAATACAGCATTGAATCGATTTCAAGCTTCATCAAATACTTTTTAATTAGCATATTATACTTATTACAAGTACAACATTGAATCGATTTCAAGTTCAACGAAACACTTATTACAAGTATAGTAACAAACAAATGCAGTAATCAAATCAAAGTAAATTCAGCAATAATATTTCTTTGAAGCGAGAACAACAACGACGAGTAAAAATACCCGCAACTTCATCGATGGAAAACCAACGGCACGAGCGAAAAAAGAGGCAAGCAACAATGAGGACATGGACGACGCAGGTAGAACCGGAGGTGCATGCAAAGGAGACGAGTAGCTTTGGGTTAGGGTTTGCAAGATTCCAAAGAAGAGGACAATGGCAAAGAGAAATCACGATTGGGTTAGGGCATGAAATAAGAACAATTTACGGGCTGTCTTTCTTATTTTGGAACGTTTAGCGGGCGAATAAAATATGGGAGGGAAACGTGAATTTTGGCAGTTATAGGCACCTAATTCAGGGAGGCAACTGTCCAAAAGAGTTGTTATAGAGAAATAATTACAACTGACACAAGCAAATAGTTGTTACAAACAATATATTACAACTGCTGCAATTTTTTTTGTTGAAAGTGCATTTTTTACAACTGCTAAAAATAAACAGCTGTTATAAAACACCTATTGCAACTGTCAGTTTGTGCAAGTTGTAAAGGAATTGTTGTAAAATGGTTATTTTGTTGTAGTGATTTGGAATCTGTTATTATACTTTATGGTTTATTGTATATTTTTTATAATAATTTAAACATATAACATTATTTTTAATAATTGATTTTTGTCAATTTCTATCAACATTGAATTGTAACAGCACTTTATTAAAATGATTTTTGTGATTTAAAGTCACGATTATGTTTTACGTTTGATAAATCATGAACGGTAATTTTACCAAATTTAATTGCTATTATGATTTATTGAGTGAATTTTTTTGTTTAATGGTTCGGTTTGTTTCTGTCCAACGGTGATACAAATTGATTTTTATGAAATTACATTTTACATTTAATAAATTATGAACTGTAATTTTAACAACTTTAATTGTCATTATGATTTATTAAGTGAATTATTTGTTTTAATGGTTCATTTTGTTTCTCCCAACGGTGAAACAAAATGATTTTCATTAAATTATGTTGTTACATTTAGTATACTATAAATGGTAATTTTACCAACTATAATTGCCATTATGATTTATTAAATGAATTTATTTGTCTTAATGATTCAGTTTGTTTCTGCCTAACAGTGATATAGATTAATTTTCATGAAATTACGTTTTTACATTTAACGGATTATTAATAGTAATTATACCAAGTTTAATTGTCATTATGATTTAGTAAGTGAATTTATTTATTTTAACAATTTAATTGGTTTCTGTCCAACGGTAACATGAATTGAATTTTGTGCAAACAACTATTATGATTGGATTGAAATATAATTTGGTGTTTTATCATTTATTTCAGTACAATCACTGTTAGACCCTCTATATATAATTGATTTAATGTTTTTATGCTATTTGTAGATCTATAGTTGATAATAGTAAGCATTTCATTTTTCCTGAATCTAGTGCAACATTGAGTAATGTTCATACTCAAATCTCTAGAATAGTACCATTGAATGGAATAAAATTTTCCACTTAGAAAGAGCAGAATGAGATTTTTCTCGGTGTTCTGGATATTTACCAAGCATTACGAATAGACAAACCTACTAGCATAACGACAAGTACTGATAATGAAAAGGCTAATTTTTCATAATGGGAGCGGTCAAATCGTATGCCACTGATAATTATAAAAAATACTGTTATAATTGCTACAAGAGGAGGTATTCCTAAGAAGGATGATACAAATAATATTTTTATTACAAAAAAGTATTTGGCTTCTATTAAAGAGCAGTTTGAAAATAATTCTAAGGCTAATGCAAGCACTCTCATAACGAAAATACTCACTTCCAAGTATAACGAAACAAGCGGTGTACGTAAGCATATCATGATATTGAATGATATGGCTGCAAAATTAAATAACATGCATACGGAAATTTTTGAATGTTTTTTTAGTTCATTTCATTTTGACTTCTCTCTTACTGCACAATTTATTTCTTTCAAGATCAATTATGATACACGGAATGAAAAGTGGAAAATGGGCGAATAAATGCTATGTGTGTTGAAGAAGAAGAAGAAAGGATTAAGGATGAGAAACTTGATTATGCACACATAGCTATTCAAAGTCCTAGATGGAAATGGTAAGGGTAAAAATAAAGTGAATATTGCTACTAGTATTAGAAAAAACTAGTGTATCTGGTACAAAACCCATGCATGCTCATAAGTCATCACTGTATAAAGCATGGACACATGAGGAAGAACTGTATGAAGTTTAAAAATTGGGTCGTTAAAAAGGACAATGGTTTATATTTCATAATTTGTGAAACCTTTTTAGTTGATGCTCCCTCAAGTACGTGGTGGGTTGAAAATGTTGCCTCTGTGCACCTTACGCACTCATTATTAGGATTCCATACCATAAGGATGCTTTAAAGGAGAGAATGCAAACTTAAAGTTGCTAATGGATTAGAAGTTAAAGTCAAGGTTGTTGGAACTCTTCATTTGGTTTTCAAGAGTGGTTTTATTTTTAATTTTAATGATGTAGTTTATATTCCTAATGTGATTAGGAATTTAATTTCTGTGTATAGACTTGATGCACACGGTTTTACGTTTCAGTTTGAAAATAAAGAGTCGAAACTATATCAAAACTCTAAGTTTATTGGTTTTGGATTATCAGGTGACAACCTATAGAAATTATATTTGAATTCTTCCTTTTGTGAATCTCTGTTATTTATGAATAGTAATGGTGTTAATCATAAACGTGGAGTCAAGAGGCATCATGGTGTTGAGAATTCATCTAAATTATGACATCCAGTTTGGGTTATATTTCAGTAGATAAACTGCAACATCTCATTAGAAATGAAATTCTCCCGGCATTAGATTTTTTTGATTTCGACATCTTCTTAGAATGTGCTAAAGGAAAATTTGTCAAGAGAAATAAGAAAGGATCCACTCGAAGTAGGGGACTATTAGAAATTATTCATACAAATATATGTGGTCCTTTTCCTACTTTGGGTATTAACATGCATAAATAATTTAATACTTTCATTGACCATTATGCTCGTTATGGCTGTGTGTATCTAATTAACAAAAAATCCAAAGCACTAGATAAATTCAAAATCTTTAAGGTTGAAGTTGAGAATCAACATAACCTTAAAATTAAAATAATGCGATCATATAGAAGCAGTGAATATTATGGTAGACACATCGACCTTAGTCAAAGTCCAGGGACGTTCTCTTTGTTTATTTAAGAAAAAGGTATTATTCATCAGTGCTCTATCCAAGAAAAGCTCAATAGAATGGAGTTGCTAGAAGACATAATCGCATACTAATGGATATGGTATGGAGTACGATATGCAATACCACATTACTGGATTTTTATGGATAGAAGCTTTAAAAATTGCCACACATATTCTAAATCGGTTTCCTAGTAAATCTGTTCCAAAAACACCTTATGAATTATAGGCTGATAGAAAATTATAACTAGGGTACTTACGTGTATGGGGCTATCTTGCTGAAGCAAAAGTCAATAATTTGTAACTAACGAAACTTGATTCCAGAACCATCGGTTATTAATTTATTGGTTATTCCAAGAGATCCAAGGGTTTTAAATTTTATTGCTCATCACATACCACTAGAATAATAGAGACTAGACATGATGTATTTTTTGAAAATGACAACATAAGTTGGAGTAATGTAAATCGAACTGTAAACCCTAAGAAAATCAGTCTTATGCTTCAATTTCGATAATTTGAGAGTTTACAAATTCTATAACTTTTGTTCAAGAGGCTAATGAAGAAACTCATGTTCATAACGTTCCTAATATTGATGAAGCTCCTATGTTGCCACAAGACCCTTTATAAAGATCACAAAGAGAGAAGATCGCTCATACTTGATGATTATATTGTATACCTTAATGAGGAAGGATGTGATATAGTTAATAGAGATAATCGTATTTCATTCAAGCAAGCCATTATGACTAATAAACCATTTAAATGGTTCAAAGACATGAAGGACGAGATGAAATCTATAGAAATTAGAGAAGTTTGGGATCTTGTTGAGTTACATGTCGAGGTTAAACCTATAAGCTATAATGGATCTAAAAACTAAAACTGATTCCAATGGTAATATTGAAAGAATTAAGGTCAGACTAGTTGCTAAAGGGTTTACATAACAGGAAGGTGTACATTTTCTTTTGTCTTAAAGAAAGATATGTTACGAATTATTTTAGCCCTCATGGCTCATTATGATTTGAAACTACATCAAATGGATGTGAAAACTGCATTTCTGAATGGTAATTTGCATAAAGAATTTTTATGAAACAACTTGAAGGGTTCATTGTAGAAGGCAAGGAGCGTATGGCATGTAGGTTAAATTGTTCATATATGGGTTAAAGTAAGCTTCATGAAAGTGGTTTCTCAAGGTCGATGAAGTTATGATCAAATTTGGATTCAAAGAAAATACAACAGATCAGTACATATACCTCAAGATTAATGGGAGTAAATTTATCTTTCTTATTTTGTATATGGATTATATTTTATTAGCAAGTAGTTATTTAGACATGTTACATGAGGTAAAAAAATTTCTATCAACTAAGTTTGAAATGGAGGATCTTGGTGAAGTCTCTTATGTCATAGTAATTGAAATTTACCGAGATCAAACTCATGGGTTCTTAGGCTTATCTCAAAAAGCATATATTGAGAGAAAATGCTTAACTAATATAACATGTAGAATTGCTCTTCTAGTGCTGCTCCTACTATCAAGGATGAAAAATTTAGCAAGTTTCAATATCCTAAAAATGAAATAAAATGCGCTCAAATGAAGCAAATTCCTTATTCTTCGATAGTAGGGAGTCTTATGTATGCTCAAGTTTGTATGCGTCTTGATATTGCATTAGCAATTAGTATGCTTTGCGGATATCAAAGTAACCCAGGAATAGAATATTGGAAAGATGCCAAGAATGTTTTTTTTGTTATTTGCAAGGAACAAAAGATTATGTACTTACCTATAAGAGGTCAAATAACCTTTACGTTATTGGTTATTCCGATTCAGATTGTTTAGGATATGTTGAGAGTAAGAATTCCACATCATGTTACATATTTATGCTTGTGGGGGACCAATTTCATGGAAGAGTTCTAAGTAGTCTATATGGGCATTTCCCACTATATAACAAGAATTTATGGCATGTTTTCATGCTATTGATCAAGTAGTTTGGTTAAAAAAATTATACATCAAGTGATTGATAGTATCGCGAGGCCACTCGCCTTCTTTTGTGATAACGATACTACTTTCTTTTCTAAGAATAACATATCAAGTTCTGCATCTAAGTGGATTGACATCAAATATCTTGTTGTTTGAGATAGAGTAAAAGATGGTACCATTATGATACAACATATTAATACAAGCACTATAATAACTGATTCCCTAACAAAAGCGCTTCCACCCGCACTTTAAAAAGAGCATGTTGTCGGCATAGGATTAGTTAATATGTTATAACTTTGGTGTTTCAAAATGTGTGTGTGTACACACACATAATGCTATGTACTAAGTCTTTAATTATGTACTGACTTTGAATTTGTAAATTTGCTTAATATGATGCACATAATTTTAATTAATCTAAGCAAATTACTTATAAGGACCGAATGAAGATTATTAACCATTATTGGAAATAATAGCAAAGTTATAATTAATAGGGATTAAATAATGACATTTGTTATTCTAATTACATTAGTTTGATTTGGCATTTCTAACTGAACATATTTAGGATTAATGAAAACTATATTGACCAATTTTGAACGTATGCTTTATTATGTTATAACATTACAGTCAAGTGGAAGAATGTTAGTTTTATTTGTTATGTAGCCTATGCTATTCTTGTGCACCAATTTCATTTAAAAAACTAATGAAAATGCATCTAAATTTTTGATAGAAAAATTCACATTGCTATTAATAATTATACTGGTTCCAAAGGTTGCCTCAGAATATATATAGACCCTTTATCTATTTGGATTGATGAGATTCCAAAATTAAAACCAACTTCTACCAATTTTATATTTAAGGGATTATTGGTGAGACATATTTAAGTCCAATAATTTTTCAAAAAGTGAGAGGAATAGAAAACGAAAAAGGGTCACCATCATCAGATCTGAGGAAAACCATTGAAGATTAGTATTAACGCTTCCGTCTAAAGATATCTTCACTTCAGAACTATAAGATTTAAATTCCTTTGCTATTTTATTTTGGATTTACAGATTTTGGATTGATTGTGTTCTAACTGCAAACATATTACGATCTTGTTAATCTCTTTTAATGAAATCATATATGATCAATATGACAGTCTAGTAAAGGGGTTTGAGCAACTGGTTATTGCGTCCAAAACATTTGTAAGCTTTGCTTGTTATATGCATAGTTTCAAAGATTGAACCATAAGTCGAACTGTATTGGTGTAATGTCAAAGATTCTAGTGGTTTAATTGGTCAGACCATGAGAACCACGTTAATAGTTATTTTCTATTTTTTCGACTTAAATGTAAAATTATTTCAATTAATGTTAAATTTAACCAATAGTAATTAATATGTTCAACTTTAGAACAATTATTTTTGAATATCTCATAACAAATACTAAATGGAATAATTCTATTTTTATCGAAAAATTGTATTTTCTTATTTTGCTAGATGAAAGAGGTTCAGTTCAACAGTGATTCGTATGATGTACACTAGTAATGTATCATGTCGTCCATAATTGATAAGATAATCTAATAATTTGATGGCAGAGATCATGAAATTATTTATTAAGTTGATTAACGAAAAAAATAAAGAGCAAAGCGGTAGCTTTTCCTTAAATTTAAGAAACCATGTAGTTCAATGAGGTCGATATAAAGGTTTTTTCAGAGTTTAGAGGTTAGACCATGGGGTTCATGCATGCATAAGTTTATTTCATTTTTAGAACCGTAGGGCTCCAAGGTTGAAGGTTAACCGTGGTGGAACTGAGATTGGGTCAGGTCTTTAAAATGATGTTTCATAAAAGGTTCAACATCCATCATAAACGATTTGAAAAATATACTCAATGTTAAAATTATAATATATACTTATAGAGGTTTAAATTTTTTGTTGAATTATAATATAAGATAGGACCCCACGAGGTATCTTCAAGCAAATTCATTATTAGAGCATTCCCAACAAGATGAGTCGGTCACCTTCACCACATATGCAATTTTGGAGTGACTGACCCCATGCTGGTCCAACAGCAAAAGAAAATTACCACTTTATCTGGCATTTATAATGTCGGATAAAGTCCAAGAAAAATACACCCCTCACATGGCAATCTGTGTGGGGGATTTAGGTAAACCGTGGCCATTAGTTTATTCGACATTATAAGTGCTGGATAAACTGGTATGCAATTTGCTTTCCATTTCTTTAGAGGGCGGCTCCCCCATCCCTAAAGCAACCTTTCCATTCATTTCTACTCCTCTTAAAGCAAGAAAATTATTTTGCTTCATCTGTTCTCAACAGTCCTAACAACAAGAATTTTTTTAATTTCTTTTGCTACTCTTCCACTCCCCTTAAAGCACACATCAAACAATCATGAATTCAATAATAAGATTGTTTTGCTTCTCTTCTTCCTCTTCTTCTTCGTCAACATCGAGAGATAGTTATACACAAGAAATTTCTCAACAACAATTACTAGCATCCAAGCAAAACAACTCATTCGGTTACTGCAGATGGATGAATCTTCCAAACAATGTGGTAGTATTATGGGGCGTAAAGATATGAGGAAGAAAAGAGATTATCAATCAGGGCATGTTTTGAATTATGGTAGAAGGAGTAATCTTCTCACCTTCGATTGAATTTCATACGCATACTCTATTCCTCGTCGATGGAATTATGGATCAATCCACTGGAAGTACCCACATCCATTCCAATTATCCCTACATGTGAAATATCTTCGACCTAAATTTTCACGTATTTTGGAAATGAGTATGATAGCTTCAACTCCGCATTCGCAATGTACTCTTGTACTTTGAACTTGTTAGTTTTTCTTGGCTATAAAAAACAGCGATAAGTGGAACATTATCAGAGTCTGGGTTCGACATTGTTAAATTGATATTTTTGACTGAAACTAAAATGTTGAAGACATTTTGGCTAAAATAACATTTATAACAATTATAATAGAATGTTTTTCTAAATTGTGTATTGTTGATTTGCTTGATCACTCCAAAGATTCCAATTAGGTTTTGTAGCCCGGGGCAGAAAGTGGCATCAATTTAGGCAGTGATGTGATCGGTCACTGAAAAGATTCCAGCTTTATACTGTAGCACAGCATGGTTACTTGAGTGATGTGATCTATCACTAAATAGATTCCAACTATACATATTAGGAGTCTGACAGAAAGCAACACAGTTACTTAAGTGATGTGATTGTAGGATCTAGATTAACCCTAGAGGGGGGGTGAATAGGGTTATAGCAAATTTTCTCGATTTAAACACAGAAATAAACTACAGAAATAAATATGCAGTAAAGTAAATCACACACAAAATTTACCCAGCTTCGGCAACCCCTGCCTACTGCTGCATTCACAGATTTCTATTAGAATTAAACAATATCACGCTTACAAACTTTCTACTAGACTCGCAGACATTTGCTCCCGCTCACAAACACTCTACTAGACTCGCACACCCTGCTCGCAAACATTTGCTCCCACTCACAAACACTCTACAAGACTCGCACACCCTGCTCCGCCTATAGAGTTTCGCTTACTCGCAAACTTTGCTTCCCGCCTATAGAGCTTCGTTTACTCGCAAACTCTGCTCCCACCTACAATAGAATTTTGCAAACTCGCACACCCTGCTCACTGAACTAATTCTAACTAGACAATCTGACACTACCTAAACCCTAGGTGGTGATTTACAAAGTTTTGATTCGGAAAATAAAAACAATAATTAAAAGACAATAGAAAATAACTCTTAACCCTAGTTAACAAAATAATAAAGCCTAATTTAAAAAAAACTTAAATCCTCTTTTATTATACTATAACAAGGCCGGTCCTCTCTTCATTAAACCCGATAACTTCTTTGTGAATAAAAATGACGGCTGCTTCTTTCTTCGTTCCTTCGATCTGAGATATTATGAGAGGCGGCTTTGTTTCGATGCTCTTTAATCTTGGCTATTGCTCAATCTTCGTTGCTCTTGAATTCACGGCTTCGCTTTGTCGTGGTACTGTGATTTAGGGTTTATGGATTTGGGGATTCGATCCCTTGAGTGCTCTGCTTGCGAATTAGGGTTGAGATGATTATCGGCTTGGCTTGGCTTCGCTTTGGTGAGTTCGATTTTGCTTCAGGTAAGATTTTTAGCTCTGTTCCTCTTCGATTTTCGTACTCGAACTCACCCTTATGTCGATGATGATTTGGGGATTTTATATGCGTTCGTATTCCTTGAATTACGTTCGTTTGAATTCGTCAATTTACTTGCTCTGGCCGCTTGATTTCACTTTGATGATTGAGATTGTATTGACTTGTTCATAAACGTATATACTTCGATTGCTTGACATTCACGGTTTTGAATTTCAACTCCTTGGTCATCACGTTGTTGACTATGGCTTTGACTTGATCGGCTTCTTGATTGCTACTGCTTCGGCCTTGACTTGTTCATCTTGAAATTGTTTGCGTCTGCATTGAATTCGAACCTAGACTTGTTTATTGCTTTCCTGTAGATGCATTCACTTCATGTTTGCATTGTTGACTTGATTACTGAGCTGGTGCCATCTGGTACTTGTTTGCATTGTTCATCTCGACTTGTTCGACATACTGACTTGATTCAATTGCGGACTGGATTTTGTTTTCTTTGCTAAGACTTTTAGTCACATACAGCCATGAATATAAATGCTTTTGACTTTGGTATGTTCGACCTGTCGATTTGTCTGCATTGCTTAATGGTGTCACTATGTTTGACATGGTCTTTGTAGTACATGCTAGTGATACATTTTGGAGTCGGTTCATGTTGTATTGAGCTTTGACCCTTTGTTGTTCATCTGCATTGTTGCTTGTTGACTGCATCACCATACTCTCTGTTTTGATTTGCACTTCTGTAGTGATATGATATTACTGCAATGTGAACTGTTGTGATGGTTCCATTGTTGTATTTCTGACCTGTTGCATATATGAACTGTTTTGTTCTTTGTGCTTCGACTCTGCCATTTTTTATGTTCACTGGCCTGTACATTTGCATTGTATATATTCTTGAATTTGGATTTGAACTGCTTCATGTACTTGATATTGTGACAAGTGGTCTTGTGGTTGGTCACTGGTCTTGCTTGATGGTCATGTGCCACTGCATCACCACTGTTACACTGCCTCTGTGGTCTTCACTGTGTTCATGCACATTTTTTTTTCTTCAGTTTTCACAGTTGCATTTGCCTCGAGTACATGTAATCTTGGCTCTGCTTCATTGTTGTTGCTTCACCACTGAACATTTGTCACTTCACTGTTGCACTTTTGTGCTTTGAGTCAGTTTCATTGTTGCTGTACTGATCCTATGTTCATGTTCTTGCAGTCTTCATGACTGTACTGTTGCAGTCGAGTTGTATTCATGTACACTTGTGGCTTGAACTTGATTCACTTCATATTGTTGTTTGGACATTTGCATTTGCACACTCCATACTTGGTCGTGCTGGAGTCTTCAAGCATGTTGCTGTTGCATTTGTTAGTGGCTTTAGTCTTGAACTGTTTGTAGTCAATTGCTTTGTCTATTCATTTGCCTTGAGTTGAACCTATCTTGGGTTTGACCTTGTTTTTGATTTCTGTGCTTTTGTTTGATTTTTGCACACGAGTTGGCGAGGCAGTGCACCCGTATACGAATGTACACGTGTGTACTGCAGCCACTTATAATTACCTGTCCCTGATAAAAATATTGATATGCACAGATATTGCACAGTCAAAAATGATGACGAACAACCCAAATAACCGAGGCAAACAATGTTTTCAAAATCATCGTTTTTTTCAAATTTCAAAAATATTTCTCTTTCAATTTTACTGCGTTTGAGAATATTTTTGCAGATTACTCAGATGCTGGATTCAAACCGGAATGCAGTTGAAGACAAAAAAAAAACACGAGTGTGAGCGATATGTAGTGAGGTTAACTGTAAATGTGAAATGTGATGTGATTGTAATCAAAAATGTATATGTATAGTGAGAGCATGAAATTGTACTATTTAAAATTGTAATAAATATTAGTTTGAATAAAATGTTCGTTTGAATTCAAAATCTATGTAACTTGTTCTGTTTGAATTCAAATTCAAATTCTGTGTAATTTATTTTATTTAACAAATATTTATTTAATCTATGAAAAACGAAATAGTACATTACCAAATACACTTAAATGAATATATATGTTTATTATCATCAAACAAAAACATACAAGCGCATATTTAACAATCTCCCCCTTTTGATGATAACAAACATATATTTAAGATTTTGAATGTATTAAATGTATTTGATCGTTCAATTTGCTCCCCCTATTTGAATGCTCCTCTCTACACAATACTCCCCCTACATATATGCATACAAATAAAAATATGTAAATGAGCCTATATGCAAATTGAAAATTATTTGACCTTTGCTTGATTCTATTTGACAAAATCTTAACTTTTCTCTCCCCCTTTTGTTATCAGCAAAAGAATAACAGTGTTATAAAAATAGGGATGAAGTGATAGACATGAATCAAACATTTAACTCAATTAAATATAAATATCAAATTTCAATAAAACTCAAACAAAAATCATAATTACCCTTGTCAAGCGCATATTCCACTTTCAGAAGTGATGGGATAAAATCATCAAAAATTCATATAGATATGTCTATTTGTGGTATATTTATTTCTGGAAATTTGAATATCTACTAACCATGCATAACCGTTAGGACTTTTAAATGAGATTAGTAGTATTCCAATTTAATTTAAAAATGAAATCAAGTATCTTCTAACCACGCATGACCGTGAGGACTTTTAAATGGGATTAGAATCAACTTGTCTATTAAATCAATTAAATTTGATATGCGTTCCATACATGCATAACCGTGAGGACTTTTAAATGAGCATGGAAGCACATAATCAAAAATCCAAGTAATTCACCCATGCATAACCGTGAGGACTTTTAAATGAGAGTGAATACTTTGGATATTTATTTTTATTGCTAAATATAATAAGTTGAAGCACAAATAATTTCCTTCACAGATTTAAAGATATTGAAGAACAAGTGATTTCCTTTGTAAACTACCACAAATTTACATACTAAATATGATCTTGATGAGTGATGGTCGATAGAACGATGATAGAAATAGAAATGGTCATGGAATTTTTACCCAACAAAAAGTTTTTATAACTCTTGTTATGAAATTCTAAAGAAATTTTGTAATTATACTTTCTCAAGTTATAATATATGATAAATATCAACAATCATCTCTTTTTCAATCACTATTCATCTTTTCGATAATCAAAGGGAGTCAGATTAGTCAAAATTTGTCATTTAAAATCAAATTAAAAATTATAAAATCAATTTTTCAAAAATGATTAAGCTGTAAATATGGTCAAACATGATTTTCTCGAGGGGGTTTTATAAGAAAATTTTCTGCTATCTGAAAATTATTTCAAGTGAAAAATATGCAGATATTTTCTTTTAAAAAAAACGATGCAGCAAATGAATGTTTCAAAATAATTAATCACGTTACACTTAGTAATTTTTCTATCAACCATATTACCAGTGTAATCTGCATCTGAATTTAAATTTCACTCAATATTCACTCATTGAATTTGATTGACCAAAACATGAAGTGTGCACCAAGAATTTCAAACTTAACATCAATTCTTTTGAATTTGAATTGAAGCCGTGTTAACACTCAAACACATATCATGGTGTTAATTTCAGAAACTATAGGATAAACAAGTTCATGAGTAATCAACAGTCAATCAACATCATAATTATTTCAAAAACAATTTCTTAAGGTTTCAACAACTTTTTAAAATCCTTTTTCACATGAATTTGAAATCGGGCAAATTTACAAGCAGTGACCAAAATATCAAAACAAATATATCTACGTGTAGCATGAGTAACCAGCATTTGACCGAACAAATTTATATAAATTAGTTCAAAATTGAAAATCTGATTGGTCATCAATTAAGCACAAATCAATGTCATAAATAAGAACAAGTCAAAAATTTCTTAAAATCCTTTTTACAATGTAAATAGAAGAAACCATGAATATAGATTTAGCCAAAAAATATTATCGTCAATCAATAAAAGCACCATCAGCAATCCAAATTAATCGATATAAATTATTTCAAGGATTGTAGTGTTTTTGGCATAAAAGCATAATTGGCCGACCATTTTGAAAAAAATCAAAATCAAAATCATCATCTTTTATTCATCTCAATATTGGCTGATTTTAATTCAGAATATGGTGCAGATATCATATTTAATATATCGTTCAAAACAAATTTACCTGTTTTACCTTTACGATAAATTTTTCGTGATTGCCCATTGTGATTCTGTCACCTTTGAACTAGGCTAAGGAACTTTGCTTTGTCGCCCGTTGTGTTTCTGGAACAGCCGAAATCCAGAGAACATTGTTGTTGTTCCTTAGCCTGCCACCACACCTACACGATAAAAGATTTATGTGACCTATTTGTTTTTATAGGTCCATTGTTGTTAGTGGCAGAATATGAAAAATATGTTTTTGGAGACTAAAAACTATTTATATATGTTCCTTTTGGCACCCAAATTTGTTTGACTTTCAAAGATTTTATATTTGTGCCTTTTGGAACCCAAATTGGTATAGTTTTCACGTGTTTGGGTCTATATCAACAATTATTTCGATTATGTCCAAACTCTCTACAAAACGTGCACATTAAATTGACTTGATTAAATTTTGTGTTCCTATGACTATGATTTTCAACATGATTTCCAATTATTTCAGATCGAGCAAAAACACTTTTACTTTTTGCATTATAATCATTTTGTGATTTCCCAAAGCCTAGTCCTTTTCTATTGTTAGCAAAAATTTGATTTCCCAATAGCATGTTGAAAGATTTTTCGCCTCTTGAAAAGTTATTCAAAGATTTCTCAAGATTTTGGACTTTGGTTTTTAATGTTGAGTTTTCAGTGACAAGTGAGGTGCATCGTTTAATAAAATCCTTTCTCCTAGTGTCGATGGTTTCCTTAAGGTTCAAGTTTTCATTTTCAAGACTTTCAAAGTTATTCCTCAGTTTTGATAATTCTGAATCTAAAATCTTACATTTTTTACATTCTAGGTTTTGAATATTTTCAAGTTCAGTTTTTAACCTAAAATTTTCACGAGCAAATTCTCTCCTATCAGATTTCAGTTTTTCAATTTTGGATTCAAGAGTATCCACTACCTTAGTAAGATCAGAACACATAAAAACAAGTTCTTTATAAGAAAACTCACCTGCCTCACTAGATTCGTCGGAGCTTGCTTCTGAATTTGATTTTGCCATAAGACACAAGTTAGCCTCCTCCGAGCTGCTATCCGAAACTTCCTCTCCTTCTTCATCATCCCAAGTTGCTGCAAAAGCCTTCTTTTTCTTTTTCTTTCCTTTGTTGTCTTTGAGAAGTGGGCATTTTGGTTCGATGTGGCCAGGCTTGTTGCAGTTATAACACGTCAGTTCATTATCAGAATTTTCGGAATCTTTTGGCCTATTACAACTTGTTTTCTTCTTGCGTGGCTTGAATCTCGACCATTTTCAAAGATTATTGACAGCCATTGCAAGCTCTTCAATTGGATTTTCTTCATCTTTATCGCTTTCTTCTTTGCTCTTTAAGGCAATCGTCTTCTTCTTTGGTTCAAAGTTGTTGCGTTCTTCCTTTGCTTTTAACTCAAGCTCATATGTCATCAAGTTGCCAATCAACTCCTCCATGCTTAGTTTACTCAAATCTTTCGATTCTTGGATTGCCGTGACTTTTGCCTCAAAGTTCATTGGTAAAACTCGTAGCACCTTCCTTACAAGCTCTACCTCAGTGAAGACCTTCCCAAGCGCTCTAGCGTTGTATACCAAGGTTGAAAAACGTCCAAACATGTCTTTTATGCTCTCGCCTTTGTCCATCACAAAGTTTTCGTATTCGTTGCTGAATAGGGCTAGACGAGACTCCTTGACTTGAGAAGTTCCTTCGTGTGTCACCTCCAAAGTATGCCAAATTTCCTGTGCTGTTGTACAATGAGAAATTCTATTAAATTTGTTTTTATCAAGAGCACATATCAATGCATTCATGGCTTTAGCATTTGTCGTTTTCAATTTCTTATCGTTGGCATCCCACCTATCCTTAGGTTTAGGAATCTCAGTACCACCAACGATTATAGTGGGAGGTTTATAGCCAGTTTCAATAATATCCCAAACATCATAATCAACAGAACTAAGATAGATACCCATCCTAACTTTCCAATAAGCATAATCGTTCCCGTTAAACATGGGTGGCCTAGCAATAGATTGCCCCTCAGAAAAAGCATTATTTTGTAGACTCATGACTCTAGAGTTAAATAAAAAAATATACCGGGCTCTGATACCACTTGTAGGATCTAGGTTAACCCTAGAGGGGGGGGGGGGGTGAATAGGGTTATAGCAAATTTTCTCGATTTAAACACAGAAATAAACTACAGAAATAAATATGCAGTAAAGTAAATCACACACAAAATTTACCCAGCTTCGGCAACCCCTGCCTACTGCTGCATTCACAGATTTCTATTAGAATTAAACAGTATCACGCTTACAAACACTCTACTAGACTTGCAGACATTTGCTCCCGCTCACAAACACTCTACTAGACTCGCACACCCTGCTCGCAAACATTTGCTCCCGCTCACAAACACTCTACTAGACTCGCAAACCCTGCTCCGCCTATAGAGTTTCGCTTACTCGCAAACTTTGCTTCCCGCCTATAGAGCTTCATTTACTCGCAAACTCTGCTCCCGCCTACAATAGAATTTTGCAAACTCGCACACCCTGCTCACTGAACTAATTCTAACTAGACAATCTGACACTACCTAAACCCTAGGTGGTGATTTACAAAGTTTTGATTCGGAAAATAAAAACGATAATTAAAAGACAATAGAAAATAACCATTAACCCTAGTTAACAAAATAATAAAGCCTAATTTAAAAAAAAACTTAAATCCTCTTTTATTATGCTATAAAAAGGCCGGTCCTCTCTTCATTAAACCCGATCACTTCTTTGTGAATAAAAATGACGGCTACTTCTTTCTTCGTTCCTTCGATCTGAGATATTATGAGAGGCGGCTTTGTTTCGATGCTCTTTAATCTTGGCTATTGCTCAATCTTCGTTGCTCTTGAATTCACGGCTTCGCTTTGTCGTGGTACTGTGATTTAGGGTTTATGGATTTGGGGATTCGATCCCTTGAGTGCTCTGCTTGCGAATTAGGGTTGAGATGATTATCGGCTTGGCTTGGCTTCGCTTTGGTGAGTTCGATTTTGCTTCAGGTAAGATTTTTAACTCTGTTCCTCTTCTATTTTCGTACTCGAACTCACCCTTATGCCGATGATGATTTGGGGCTTTTATATGCGTTCGTATTCCTTGAATTACGTTCGTTTGAATTCGTCAATTTACTTGCTCTGGCCGCTTGATTTCACTTTGATGATTGAGATTGTATTGACTTGTTCATAAATGTATATACTTCGATTGCTTGACATTCACGGTTTTGAATTTCAACTCCTTGGTCATCACGTTGTTGACTATGGCTTTGACTTGATCGGCTTCTTGATTGCTATTGCTTCGGCCTTGACTTGTTCATCTTGAAATTGTTTGCGTCTGCATTGAATTCGAACCTAGACTTGTTTATTGCTTTCCTGTAGATGCATTCACTTCATGTTTGCATTGTTGACTTGATTACTGAGCTGGTGCCATCTGGTACTTGTTTGCATTGTTCATCTCGACTTGTTCGACATACTGACTTGATTCAATTGTGGACTGGATTTTGTTTTCTTTGCTCTGACTTTTAGTCACATACAGCCATGAATATAAATGCTTTTGACTTTGGTATGTTCGACCTGTCGATTTGTCTGCATTGCTTAATGGTGTCACTGTGTTTGACATGGTCTTTGTAGTACATGCTAGTGATACATTTTGGAGTTGGTTCATGTTGTATTGAGCTTTGACCCTTTGTTGTTCATCTGCATTGTTGCCTTGTTGACTGCATCACCATACTCTCTGTTTTGATTTGCACTTCTGTAGTGATATGATATTACTGCAATGTGAACTGTTGTGATGGTTCCATTGTTGTATTTCTGATCTGTTGCATACATGAACTGCTTTGTTCTTTGTGCTTCGACTCTGCCATTTTTTATGTTCACTGGCCTGTACGTTTGCATTGTATATATTCTTGAATTTGGATTTGAACTGCTTCATGTACTTGATATTGTGACATGTGGTCTTGTGGTTGGTCACTGGTCTTGCTTGATGGTCATGTGCCACTGCATCACCACTGTTACACTGCCTCTGTGGTCTTCACTGTGTTCATGCACATTTTTTTTCTCCAGTTTTCACAGTTGCATTTGCCTCGAGTACATGTAATCTTGGCTCTGCTTCATTGTTGTTGCTTCACCACTGAACATTTGTCACTTCACTGTTGCACTTTTGTGCTTTGAGTCAGTTTCATTGTTGCTGTACTGATCCTATGTTCATGTTCTTGCAGTCTTCATGACTGTACTGTTGCAGTCGAGTTGTATTCATGTACACTTGTGGCTTGAACTTGATTCACTTCATATTGTTGTTTGGACATTTGCATTTGTACACTCCATACTTGGTCGTGCTGGAGTCTTTAAGCATGTTGTTGTTGCATTTGTTAGTGGCTTTAGTCTTGAACTGTTTGTAGTCAATTGCTTTGTCTATTCATTTGCCTTGAGTTGAACCTATCTTGGGTTTGACCTTGTTTTTGATTTCTGTGCTTTTGTTTGATTTTTGCACACGAGTTGGCGAGGCAGTGCACACGTATACGAATGTACACGTGTGCACTGCAGCCACTTATAATTACCTGTCCCTGATAAAAATACTGATATGCACAGATATTGCACAGTCAAAAATGATGACGAACAACCCAAATAACTAAGGCAAACAATGTTTTCAAAATCATCGTTTTTTTCATATTTCAAAAATATTTCTCTTTCGATTTTACTGCGTTTGAGAATATTTTTACAGATTACTCAGATGTTGGATTCAAACCGGAATGCAGTTGAAGACAACAAAAAAACACGAGTGTGAGTGATATGTAGTGAGGTTAACTGTAAATGTGAAATGTGATGTGATTGTAATCAAAAATGTATATGTATAGTGAGAGCATGAAATTGTACTATTTAAAATTGTAATAAATATTAGTTTGAATAAAATATTCGTTTGAATTCAAAATCTGTGTAACTTGTTCTGTTTGAATTCAAATTCAAATTCTGTGTAATTTATTTTATTTAACAAATATTTATTTAATCTATGAAAAACAAAATAGTACATTACCAAATACATTTAAATGAATATATATGTTTATTATCATCAAACAAAAACATACAAGCGCATATTTAACAGTGATCCATCACCAAAAAGATTCCATCTTTACACTGTAGCACCACGGTTCAGGGAGTGATGTGATTGATCACTGAAAAGATTTCAAGCTTGTTAACAAATGAATGCATGCCAGTGTGCATCCCGAGCTTGCAATGATGACACTGCTAGTTTATCTTTCTAGATAAAAAGACCTATGTAAAAATGTTTATTCGTGTTCTGAATGTACCAAAAAAATTTCAACTTCTACATTCAAAATCGTGGATCAAATTATGGTATTATAATTACATTATGGAATTGTGGTAGATTAGCTCTAAATACTGGATTCTTATGGATAGATGGTAAATGAAAATCGCCGAGGAAAAAGCTCAAATCTTCATCAGATTCTATTCTACGCTATGTTAGAATAGCCACACATAGTCACCTGGTAACACTAGTAAAGTAAGGTTTAGGGAGTGATGTGGATCCCTGAAAAGATTCCTACTTTACACTATAGCGTACGATAAGAAGTAGCAAGATTCAGGGAGTGATGTGATCGATCATTGAAAAAATTCCAAGCTTGCTTAATGTGATGGTTCAGATAGCATCATAGTTCAGGGAGCAGCTTGGTTGAGGGTGCAAATGTTTGTGTAAAAGTTTATTTTCATTATAAATACCTTATATTGATAATTTTGAAGTTTATTCTACAACTTTAAACTTAAACTCTTAAGATGCCTATTTCATATCTTACATAAGACAATTATACCAATCATTTGTATGGACCATTAAATCCTAATCCATCTCCACCTGGAACCCCTACTACATGGTATATTGAAATGGAAGAATGACATTACGAGGATATGCAACAAAGAGAGTTTTAATCGGGGGTGCAACAACTGCGAATTGAACAACAACAACAACTACCATCCATCCTACACAAGAATTACATTAGGTAATACCATTGAAGTTGATGAGGCACAATCCGCAAATGTGATATGCTTATATGGTTTTAAATCACCGATTGTAGTTGTCTGAAATAGGGATAATGTTGGCCGTCGATACTTTAATTGTCCACTTTACACAATTGGATGCGGATTTGAACAGTGGATAGACCACCGATTCTCTTCGCGGGCTACTATGTACACTTTGGAATTGAAAGAAGAGATCAGGAGGCTTTGTAATCAACTCAATAATGTTATACATCAAAATTATCGTCTTCATAATTATTCAACCGAAATGTCTGTCTACTATAAGATTAACTAGATTTAGTATTTGTATCTTTCATTATTCTATCTATCTTTCAATTTTCATTATCTTAACATCTTAAGTAGAAGTCATATGTTGAAAAAATTATAAAGATAAGAGGGGACTCTAGGATTAAAGAGAAAAATATATAGTATTAAAGTAGCAAAATACATTGAAAATTCAAATAAGCCACACGGATATAGAAACACCACATGGATATACAATATTTCAGAGTTAACCTAAATGTATAAGCCAGGTGTAATGAAGTTCGATTGCCACATAATCGATGAATTCTGATTGGTATTCCAATATGTAATGCAAATCAAAGTAGATCGATTTGCTTGAAGTACATTTTCGTCGTTAACCTCTTGAATTATTTTGCAATACCTATCACATGCTGCCATAAATTCACCATAAGCTGTTTTGGTTTTCAAAGTCGAGCGACTCCTTGTACAATTTAAATGATTGTTGTAAAAATTATTCACTACGTTCCAATACCCTTCATGGCTTACATACACACCTTACACAACCTCAGTTCATTTTTACAGTTAGCCTCAACATAGGATTTCACAAGTACAAGCAATCCTAGAGATGACCATGTAATGCCGTACATTATAGCAATAATTGAGTTTGTTTACTTACTTTGGATAAAACGTTCATTTCAAAAATAAATACAGACAATGGTTTATAGAAAAAATTACCTTTGCTTTCTATTCGACATTATTAATCTCGAATAACATGGAAAATGTAATTTTTAAATTACCATGATGTTTGTTTACTCGACATTAATAATGCTAGAAGGCATTAATAATGTCGGATAATTACCTGGCATTATTAATGCATGGTAAATCAGTGACAGTCAATGTGAAGCCCAAGTGACCGACCTCCTATTGGGTATGCTCTTACTGTTAGTGTGCCAGGTAAACTTAAAATATAATATTACATAAATCATTTACAATCAGCGGAGTAGTAGTTGAATTTTAAGTGCATGAGTTTGATGTTGATGGTATGGGCATAATATGTATAGTCTGTATTAGCCAAATAATTAATCTAACACCCTAAATAATAATTTTTTTAGAAATAACACTCATGAAATGATAGAACAATATTTATGAATGTCAAATGAGAAATAATTGAAAAATAGTAAAAGGAAAACAATAAGAAGGACAAGAGAATAATTTTTATAGTGGTTCGACAAATATTTGATCTACGTCTTTATCAATGTTTTATTGCTTAGTTCTCATTACACATACCATTGTTACCAGAATGATTCGGATTCAACCTTAAAGACAAAAATGGCAGAGTTCCCCCTAGATTAAAATAAGCAAAGTCCAGCCCCTTTTTTGTTAGGGATAACAACCAATTTATAGTTGTAGTAAGTTGTTTTTTGTCAATTGATTCAACATATCACGCTTGAATTCATCAATCAATCAAATTCTTCATCATAGAAAAGAAATAAATGAAAAATGGACCAAATATTTCAGTTTGATGGATCATCGTCATTCCATGGCCTTGGCCCTTCTCCTTTTGTTTTCTTCATTATTTGATGTCTTCATTGCTCACTTGAGTTTCGGGTTAAAATTTCCTTTCTGATGGATCGATACCGATGCACCCATGCATCAGTACTGATCCATAGACTTAGTTAATTCTTGCCTTTCTTCTTCTTTTGCTCTTTATACTTGATTGACTTTAAGTTTAGCAAACATTTCTAATTATTTTTTGGTCCATCGAAATATAATTTGGAGAAATATCGAACAACAATCACCCTTCAAACTACACTTTTGTGAAAACAAAGGGTGCTCTGAACCAAGATAAGCAACCAAATCCAAGTCTGCACAGATGCTTTCGCTACTCAAACCTTCTCAATGGACCGTTGTATTTTCATCGAGAAATCAATATTTTTTTGCTACACAGTTACCAAGTTGGTTCTTCTTAGTTTATTGAATATGAGCTTAGACAAAATTTTGAAATAACAAATTTCGAAGATTTAGGCAATATCAAGCATTGAAACAAAATTCTATGTATGGAATGTGTTTATAATCAATAGCTGGATACGAATATTAAATGTTGAATCACAGCAAAATGGAAGTAGTTGTTTTATTATTTGAATTCATTTTGAAAGTTAGATTTTATAAGTTAAATAACTTATATTTCAATTATTGTAATTTATTGGATAATTATATTTTTAAATTTAATACTGGAAATTGTTTAAATAATTGAATTCTAAATTTAATGTAAATGAAAATGTTTTCAAAAGTTGATTTAATTTTATCTAAATAAGAAAGAAAATTGTTAGCTTTTAAAATTAATTTTAAAAGTGGATAAATTTATTTTGGAAATTTCTCGTCTTAATTAACGTGTAAAAATAGCCATTTTGGCCACTATCTTGGATATCGACGAAACTCATTTCATCGGATCCGTAAAAGTGAATTATTAGAGGATTTTAAGTTTTGTAGCGATCAGACTTATCATTTGGTCATGCGAGCTTGGAACGCATAGAATTTAATTAAAGGAATTTAACTAAAATAAATTGATTTTAAAAAGCTATCTTTTGAATATGATAGAATTTGCTCCTGATATCTATTCCATTGTGTTCAAAATAGGGGTATAACATATAGAATGTCAGGTGACATGCTTCATTGGAATTTAGGATTTTCATGGACAAATTGGATCGGAATTTATATATTAAGCCACTTTCTTCTTATTTCGTTCAAACCCTAGAGATAAAAACGCGACCGCTCCTCTCTATATCGTTAATAGCAGAAGATCAACCTCGTTCTCTCCTTATTTTCTTCCAATTCGCTCAACGAAATTGAATGATTCCGAAAGGAAAGTTGTACATCTCCTTGAGCTCTACATTTTGAATGGTTGGATCCTGGCAAAGCATCACGGAATCGCCAGAATCGAGCTTTGAAGTGCGCGTGGATTTTCTTCTTTTTTGCGTTAACGGTGACGGCGGAAGGGCTATGGTTCCTGGCGATGGTGGAGTTGGCGTTGGCCATCATGATGGTGGTCGTCGATTGAAGTCCGGTCAACGTTAGTGGCGTGCACGCGTTATGGAGTGGATCGCGATTGATGGGTTCACAAATACGTGACGTAGGAACGAAGCGGCGAGAGCGGGAACGATGAGATAGGTTTGTTTTTTTATTTTTATTTCGTTAATTTTAGTTTAATTATATCGTTATGTTTAAAATTGAATATCTTTTACATACGAGGTCCGATTCGAACGAAACGAGTCGAGTTAGAATCGTATCGACGTCGTTTAAGACACGGAGTTGAAAAGGAATTTATTTGAAGCTATTAATTTTTCAGTTTCAAATAAAGGTGAGTGTTTTAAATTCTCACAAATTACTAAAATATTTTTATGTTAGTTAAATTTAAAATCATGAGGCGATTTATTTTATTGATTGTTATTTGGTAATTAAATTGACATTTAAATTGATTGTTAGAATTAAAGTTGATAGTTAAAATGAAACTGAAATTAAACTACTAGTTAAATTCTCGTTCATTGGTAACTGGTTAATTGTTGTGATATATCGACTAATTGGAATGTTGATTGTGATGGATGCTATTGGTTGATATTTTGAATGATTTGGATGTTTATTTATTTTTATAAATATTCCTATTATTACGTTGTATATTATTGACATCATATAAACTGTTATCTGAATTATATTTGAATAAATTAAGAAATGGGTTGAAATGATATATACATATGACACTTTGATTTGGATTGAAATTATATATATCCATCTCTGAAATTAAAATCGAAATAACTATCCACTTGGTTACAGGATAGAAAATTATATATGATACCAGATTAGTTAAATTAAATGGTTTTAAAATTTTGATTTGAACCTATTTAAATGATTTTTTTAAAGAAATAAAAATCAAATTTATGAAGATTGAATTAATTAAGAATTCAAGTTTGAAATATTGAAATTAAATTTGGTCAAAAAAAATTGTTTTAAAGAATTTTACTTGGAATTTGAAGTCATTATCAAAATATGACTTGAATTATTGAAATTGAATTGTTTAAAAATATTTGAACTTTTACTCGAACTTTGAAGTTATTTAAGTTAAAGTAATTTAAATGGATATTTCAAATTTGAGATTGAAATTGTATTATTTTAAAGATTTGAACCTGAAATTGAATGTTGAAGTTTAAATTTGATTTAAGTGATTTAAATTGTTATTTTGAAATCGAATTCGAAATTGACATATGCTGAAATGGTTTAAAAATAAGAGTTGAACTGAAATTTAAACCAATGAATCGAATCGTTGATTCAAATTGAAATTGGAACTGAAATTAACTTGAATTGAAACTGAAAGTGAAATCGAAAGTGAGCTGATTTGAATTGAATTGAGATTGAAGATGATTTGTATTGGAAGATTGGGAATTGAATCGGTTTGACTTTGAAACTATTTTCAAATAAATTATTTGGTCTAAAATCTATCTTTTTAAATATATTTTGATTATTTTGATTTTCCAAGCTATTTTACTATATAAACAATTTTGAATATTCAAACTACTTTATATCAAAATATTTAACTTTTTAAACACTATAAAAAAACTATGTATAGTTGCAAAATTTTGTCTCATTTCTATTAAATGCAACCAATAATATTTTCACTAATAGCACAAACGTGGCCAAAATCATTTTGTGTTCTCACTTTTCCTAAAAATTCCACGCAAGCTAAATAAACGTGACCAACCTAAATCCATTCGTATACTTAGAAAAATTTATTATCCTCTTTCACTTTCACCCCTTTCGCTTCCCAATGAAGAAAATTTTCACCCATTTTAATCGAGCTGAAATTTCATCGCACTGAAGAGTTTCTCCATTTCATCGTCAACTCCATCGTTATACTCCACTCAACATCGTCGCAGCAGCTAGCAAGAGTTTCTCCTCGCGGTACAGGTATATTTAGGTATGAATTTTTTAAATCGATTTTTTTTGGCAAGGCCAACTGGCTTAATAGCGGGTCATGCCACTGTATATATAAACAAATAACAAGTGCCATGCACATGTGCAAAGCAGCCATACATGGTTTTATAGTGGCCGTACCACTTAAATACAGTACGCGTGAGAAGCTAGGTGCTTCTACAGCTAAGAAGAAAGACTAAATGTCCTCTTGGGAGGAAGGACCACTGTAATCATCAGCTGACATAGGCCCCAGGATATGGATAAAGCCAGAAAACTGAGCCACAACATCTGGATCAAAGACTTCTGAATCACAAGAATACAAATACTTTTGATCCCATGTATCATCCGCCAAAACAGCTCTATTGTCATCCCCATCTTCACCTTCAGATGATAAAACATGACTATCCCATGTATGTGATAATATAATCACTAATTTTCGCCCTCTACACCTACAAACATATAGTAACTCTCAGACTCAGGACAATATCTCATTTCTGATTTCACGTGTACCCAAGACCTCTCCCCGTAGTTCCACCCAATAACCGGTGGAACAATAGACTTCCTCGAGCTATCAGTAGAAATAAATAGAATAATCTCGTCGTGGGATGGGGGGCAATAGATGGAGACAAAGGTAAAATGGCTGCTTCATCAGCCGAGGAAGTAAGAGGCGACAAAATCTTGGGGACCTATTTCGTCATAAGTGACCGTTGTAATTGTACCTTAATAGGAATTGGATCCTCAGGTGAAAGCTTGCAGTTAGAGGAAATGTGTCCGAGAGTAGGAGGCGGTGCATATATCTGGCTTCCAACTATAGTTAACTACAACAAGAGCATCATGACCATACATCCCTAATTTTAAATCAATTTTGTGGTTCAGTTTGATTTTATATTAATTTAAATGCATCATATTCTCGAATTTTTTTCTAACTTGAATAATTAATTTAACCTTAATTTGAGTAGTTAATTTTATTATGTATTTTATTTTAATAAATGTGACTAATTTGAACAATTTTTGTTTACATTGTAAGATGTTTAAGGACTAAGTAGTGAAGAACTAATTCATTTTATGGCGTATAGCAAGACCTGAATGTTTTAGAATGAAAATTAAGTGTTAATATCTTACAATGATCTATGTCCTGTTTATATGTAGGGGAAGTTGGTAAATGCTATGTAATCTAAGATACAATGATGATATATGCTTTGATTTTCTTTGAGTATATGAATGTTGTGTTGGGGTATTGTTCTATTTGGGTTTGTATTCAAATATTGATTCACTATCTATTCAATATGCTCATATTTTATGTTGCATGAATTTTATTCAGTTTTATCTATATGAATGAATGCATGTTTAGATGAGTTTTTGTTGCTTTGAAATGATCAAATTCTAGCCATATTATTTTTATGTTATACAATTTTATTCGTTTTACATCTTTTTGGTAAACTTGCTCTTAAGTTCATATAAACAAGGTCAGTTTGACATGTAAAATAATAATTAGATAATCTAGATTGCATAAGGATTACAGGTTATTTTATTTACCAACAATAAATGGGAAAGATAATTTTGTGATTGTTTGTGATTACTGCATGTTATTTTATTTTAATATAAGTGATTACTGCAAGTGATTCTTGTTTATTGTTTATAGCAGTCTTACTGATCAAGACATGGAGGAAAGATAATTTTGTATTACAGATTTTGTGTTTTAAATATAGAATTTAGTGAACTAAAAGTTCTACCATATGTGCTGGAATTTTTGTTAATGCATGATTTAAATTTTTGCATACAAGAACTAAATTGTAGCACTAGCAAAACATTTAAATGAAAATTTTCTTCTCAATTTGATCGATGTTTTCATTTTTGCTTAGTTGAAATATAGTTGAAGAAATTAGTGGCTTGATTTTTCGATGACACTTCTATTTAATGGCTATATTTTGAGCATCTCAATACCATAAATCTTGCATCTAGAGATATATACATGGTATAATGCAAACAAATACACCTTTTAAAATTGTCTTTCTGCAATCTGCACTTAAAATGCGGTAAAATTTCATTTTCAGTCGTCTACTATTCTTTTTGTTCAATTTCTCAAATGATATACTGATTTCTGTGTTATAATATATACTCCTTTGTTAGGGTAAAATTCAGTTAGGATTATAAGCATATAATTGCTTATTTAGTAATATACTATTCTTACAATTTGTATTACAACTTATTATTCAGTTTTTATTGCTGAAGTATATAAGAATACAATTAAGAAAATGTATTAGAGTTTGTTATTTCTCCTAACTTTCTACGTGAAAAATAATTATATGAAATAAGATAACCACCAATAATGACATTGAAAACCACATGAGTTGTGGACAAAGACTCACATGTACAACGGTGTACAAATGTGAGCTATTTGTGATTTAATTGTGCATATCCACTTTAGTGCTCCTAAGATTAAAGTATGGTATTATTACTGCTTTGCTGTAGGGTAAAGAAAGTTTGAAAGGTAAAGAAAGTTCGAAAGAAGGGAGCACACCTGAATTGATAAAACTAGTAATTATATTACTCAAGTAAAAACATTTGGATCGGTAATTGATATGACTTTTGGTTGAGTAACGATAGAGCAATGATGACGTATGTTCGGTGTACGGTTGGGGTGGAACCTCTGGATTTGTTGCCAGTGGGAATGTGTTGTCCGAGGACCCAAATGAGGTTGTCAATGGCATTCGTCTTGGACCAAATGCTATGAGCGTTATTATAGATTTCGTTGAAAAACCGGATACTAATTTATAGAGGCCTACACTTGAAATGACAGTATTAGCTAATGCTGAGATTAAGGCAGTAGTGTGGCCATCTGCTTGCATAAAGAGGGCACTGTGAGCATGCTTGACTGAAGCCAGTATGGTAAATTTTAAAATTCACAATAATTTCGTAGGTCTTCTATAAATTTAATTTAGAAATATTTCATGTAAAATAATTTCACTTAATCACTAAACTCTTGATTTACACTTCTTCTTTTTAGAGTAACAGCAGTGCCAAGATAACAAATGCAAGAATCTATGCCAAAGATCTTCAACATATTGTTAATGGTATTCCGCTTGGTTTGTCTGCCATTGTGATTTGGGTGGACAATGTAATAAACGGAGATGCTTACTTATGGCGACCTACAGTTGATATGTCGTGCATTAGAGATGCGTTCGATATGAAAATAGTATGGCCAAAATCAAAATTTGAAGTTGGTAATGAAAATCAAAATGTGACTGGAAATTGTGCAACTTCTCCCTTTAGATCCACAACCGCATTCATGAAGAAACATACACAAGAATGTGTAAGTATATATTCTGCAGTTTATATTTTGTTATGCTTTCATGTTTATGTACAACAAATTCAATTTAATTATTCAATTTAATGTTTACCTATACAATAACAATGATTTTGTTTGATTTTATGTTTATGGTACCGGTATTTACATCTACTTTTCGAGTTTACTTTATTTTAGATCATGGTTTATTTATTTTGTTTGTTCATCATTTTTATTTTAGTTTAATTTAATGCGTTGATTTTCTTATTAATTTGGCTTCAGTTCCACTGTTTGTGCAATTTTATGGCTTTGTATGTTCAAGATATAATGTTAAAATATATAGCTTTTGATGATATTCAATATAATTTATGATTTCGACGTCGTTCCTAATTTTTTTGTGAAGTGGCAACATAGCTTATAGTTTAAGTGGTTCCCGTTTATTGTTGGTTTCAAACTTAAGTATACATGATGAACGATGGAATGCGGACGAGTTCTTCTTTTTATCAATTATAATGAATATAATTGTGGTTATTATGTGTCGATGTATTTGTGTTCAGTATTTATGTGCATGCATATAAATATCACATATATATTTAGTATTTGTGTGTGTGTGTATTCTGCATAAGATTCTCTCTCTTTTCCAACCAATTGCAAAGATGGTCATAGATGATAAATGCAAGCTAATCGTTGTAGGTGGAACTAATGAAGTAGTGGCTGAAGGAACCATCGCTTCAACCGATGCAATATCGATGGTTCATTGTCGTCCATTGGGACGTGATGTTGTTAAGGTTTGCGTTGAAATAGTGAGAGTTCCGAATGCAGAGATATGGAGACTCACATCAGAGTTGACGTGCATGGAGGATGCCTTTGGCGTTCCCATAGCTTGGCCAATTGGAAAAGTGATTAAGGAAACATAATGAAAGGTATGTAATTCTGTATGTAATTAAAATATTTTGGTTCCTATTAGTTTATGTCATAATATTGCTTTAAAATATTATGAAGTCATTAAATTGAATGTTCAGAAATGAGAGGAGTATGAACTTAGGCCATACTGCATCAAAGTAAATGATTTTCTGACAGTATATGTAGGCAGTGTTTGGAAACATAATTTTGATAGAAAAAAATCTTTTAAGTGCAGAAAAACACTAAAAAGTTGATTAAAAATAACATAATGTTGTAAAATTCAATTAACATATGGTTACAACTTATATATGCAGTTAATGGCAGAGGTATAGAGTGCATAATGGATACTTACCTTATAATCGGCCGTGACTAGCTTAGAAATTGTAAGAAATGATCCTGTTGGACGTCATTTGTTCCTTATGTTCAAATATGGTTGTGTCCATAATAGTACAATTGTGGGTGTGTTTATGTATGTAATTTTTTTCATGCGTGAGTGTGTGAATTGCGTTAAAGTGTTCGGTAGTGAGTGAGTCTGTATATATGCAACTGTGCTAAAAGTGTTATGTAGTATAAGTTGCTATATTGGTGTCATGCATGAGTTAAAATGCTGGGTAGAATGTGAATGACCTGCGTGTGTTGTGAGTTTGTTGAATAAAGAGAAATAGAGTTGCTTGTTTGTATATACATTTATGATTTTACATGCTAGTACATGCTTTGCTTAACTTGCGTGTAAATGGCCTGCATGTTCATACTTTTATTAACTACATGCTTTTACTGAAAAAACACACACACACATATGTTGTAACGTCCCGCCTTTTCGCACACTTTAAACCGACACACGTGCCAATTCAAACCATACGGAAGGGCGGATTGTTATGGGGTAAATGAAAAAAACAGAGAAGAAAAAAAAACAAAACAGAATCTCACAGCGGAAGGATAAAATATAATAATCAAATATACAGTTCATGAAACTGTTTACAAAATAATTTATTTTTCTTGTGCAATAAATATCAGAGTTACACATACCAATACAACAATGCAGCGGAATTAAATGGTGTAGTGCAATACTATATATAAAATAATACTGATTCTTCGTCTTCGTCCTCCAAAGCTAAAATCTGCTATCCTGAAACGCTCGGACTGACCCGAGCGAATTTGAAAAGAGAAAAACACCCGAGTTAGACTAGAATATCTTATGTGAGTTAAATAAACAGAAATAAATATGAGTACAGTAACTCAAGAGATGTTCGGGATTTACATCTCCTAAGGATCCGTTAAACTATTTACTATGTAGTATATTGCGCTATTATAATAGTGTCTATTTATAAAATAAACTTACTTTTTAATAGCGTTAAGGGGTTACCCATATAGCCCTTAACACAAATAATGCCAATAGTCTATACAGTACCGTAATACCTCCTGATCGGGAAGCTACCAGAGGATACTCCATAGGTACGACACAAATAGAAACTCGTAGTAAAGGCTCGATATGGTAGGTGACACGGCACAACTAGGCAATGCCAGGGTAGATATACCAATTGCTATCCAGGCTGGTGGAAACGCGTAGCCGCAGTTACCGCCCACCTCGGACTAACTCCCCAAAATCAAAATATAGAAGTGGCCACTGAATCAAATCCAAGTCAAAGCATAATATCGAAGAGGAGCGTCCGATCAGAGGAATGACCTCATTGGCCTGAGAATCGCTCCTGTTTTAGCCACCTTATGCCAACTCACGGGAGTTGGGTCCACGTATTTACCTTACAGGAAACGTCGCCACCACCTACTTCATTCTGGAATCTCCACCGCGTACACGGTTAGTCAAAGTGGTTTTCGGTATCGACAGAGAGTATGTCCATATCCGATCCCGGTCTCTTTGCCAACCAATCGTTATTATAACACCGCGGTTATTTAAAAACAGTTTATACTTTAAAACCAGAATATAATCCCTTTCAAAACCATAATATTACGATATCATTTCTTCTTTAAAAACACAAACAATTTATTTTCATATTATTTTATAAAAGCCCAAATCAATGATATCGTTTCCCAAATAAAATTTTCCTTTCCAAAAATTATGTCACTTTTTATTATTTAATATCCCATGTAACCAATATTTTGTTTGCAACTTTCAACATAATTCTTCGAAACTCCATAGTATTTTAAAACCATTATTTTCAAAACTAAATGGTTTGGATATTCAACGGTATGCGAATTAAAAAGGTTTAACTTTACTGTTGCTTTATAAAGAATAAATTACATGGCTTTCCAAATATTTCTTGTTTTAAAGTTAAACCAAAATCCAAAATATTACTTCAAGTCCCAAAACCATTTCAATTTTATATATATTTATATCCATTTTTGAGCATTAATATTTCAACTAAAGTTGGATTTTTATCCTTTCAAAATTAATATTCTATTAATTAATCTTGACCATTCACATAAAATCCATAATTAATAAGACTTCAATTTCTAGTAAAATATATATATATATATATATATAGAATTTTTCCACTTCAAATTATACTAGAATATCCATTTCTATTTATTTTGGGAAAATCCAATTACAAATATCATATCTTAAAATTTCCAACTTTACATTTAAACATAGGATATAAATTTACCAAACTCCATTTTCTAAATTTCTTCCATTTTCAATAAAGAAATTTATATTCCTTTTAATTTCAAAATTTCAACTTCATAGGTATATAAATATGGAATAAAATATTTATACAATATAAATTTAAGATTTATAGACCGTATTCAATCCAAACCATAGAAATCACATTAAAATAGTTATATATAGACCGCGGTGCCTGTATAAAATTTTCTATCCTATGGTCAAGTGATACGGATATTTATCATTTCAATCCGCAAATTAAAAAAATAAAACTTTTCGGTTTTATCATTTCAAACCACAATCCCGAATGAAATGTAAAATGTATGCTAACTTGCAGTTTAATGATATCAAATAAAACATCCATTCAACAACACATCCATCATCCAGTCACAAACATCAAGCAATATCAACCAATAACAAAATATGTTTGGGAATATACAACAGGTAATAATTGGCAGTTTAATTCAAATTATATTTATCAACTATAAATCTAACAGTTTATTTTTAGTGATAATTGACATAACTGTTAACTAGCAGTTCTTATGCAAACAATAATTTCTAACAGCCAATTAATACGCAATCAATCAATTTGATTAACAGCTAAATTCAAAAAAATGCAATTCAACAGATATGGGTGAAATAACATGCCAAAAGCTCATAAATAAATTTCTATTCATTTCTAAAATTTATTTAACAAACATAAAAGCTTCTAGTAGTTGTGAGTGGGTTAAAACACTCACCTTTTGAATTTAAATCGAATTTAAATTCGATTTAAACCCAAAAATTCGCCCGTCTCAGAATTCGTTCAAACCAGCGTCATCAAGTCCGGAATTTAATTATGATCCTAACAAAAAAAATCTCGCGTGAAAACGAGTTCGTATGTGAGAGTTATGGCAAAAATTGCGATCGAAAACAATTTAAAACGAATAACTAAAATGGTACACAAATTTACCTAAATCTAAGGCCACGTCAGCATCTATTGTTCTTCCTCACGTAAAGAGAGTCACGCGCATCAGAGCACCGTACGCACGCTGTTTGCAACACACGAACCCAACTTCACCATTGTTGACCGCGCTTTGACCGCCTAAAGCTCACAACTCCGGCCACCAGAGAGCTCGCGACCACCACCATCGTGCTAGGCACCCCAGGCCGCGCCTCCCCCTGAAGCCGCGCGTCCCCAAACGCCACCGGCCGCCATCAAATTTCGAACCCTAATCCAATTTTAGGGGCCAATCCGACTGTTGAAACGACGAACAAACCATATAGATGCGATCCCCTCAGTTCCCTCTCCAATACCCAGAAATCGTTTCTCGATCCGATGAAGTTTGCGACGATGATGATGGAGGGCCACGGGCTGTTTGAATTTATTCTGAGCAAACGACAGCTCCAATTGAAAAACGAATTGCATTGCTGGATTACGTATGTTGAGAACATCGACATATATTTTTTTTGAGAATTTTCTGAAATTTTTGAGTTTTGACTTTTGATTTTTGAACTGTGGTTAGATCTAGGTTTTTCAACCATTGGAGAGGAGAAAGGGATGAAGAAATTATACGTATATTCAATTGACAGAAGAAAGGAGGCTAGGGTTTATCATGGTATACTTATTGTTAGGGTTAGGTTAGAGCGTATAGGCTAGAAGGATGAACGTACGCAACAAACTATGGCCCAAAAGCCCGCTATGCCTCCGGAACCGAATCTATTAAATCTATATATCCAGATAGGTATTTTAAAATATTCTGAACGCGATGGAAAAAGTTTCACGTTCAAATTTGATCGTATGAAGAAGTTATGCTGCAAACAAGATTTCCAAATTGATTTCAAATTGATTTTTAATAAAATTGATTTCAAGGCGTTTCGCGTCCGTACGATCAAACGACAAGTCCGATCGATACGAAACTTGAAACCCTATAACAATTCACCGATACGGATCCGATGAAACTGGTTTCGTCGAAATCCGAGTCCGTGACAAAAATGACCATTTTAATATTTATTAAATAAATCAAATAAATTAAAAATCCAATTTTTATATTTCAACTTCTAATATAGGCCCCATTTCATTATTTATATACTTCAATCAATTCTAAATTATTTACCAAGCTTGGATGTGAATTAAAATCTATCAGTATATAAATTTGCAGCTAAATATCTGCACTTCCTTATTATTTAGAGATTATAAATTTTATTCTAAACCCAATTATTAAATCTTATACCTTTATACTCACCTCTTAAATCAAATTAAATAAATACTTGATTTCCATTCCAACTCATCTTTGGATTGCAATTAACCTTTTTACCATAATTAAATTCCAAATTATTAATAACCCTTATTTTTCTTAACTATTTATTAATTCCAATCCAATCGAATTCAACACTATAAATTTGATTAATTTATTATATTCACTTCCTTTCTATTATTCAAAGTTATTGTTGTAAATACGACGAATACTAACATTAGTTTAAGATTTCACTCAATGTTTACAAATTCCATTTCAATTTAATAACGTAATATTTTACGTTCAATTCTATTTTATTTGTCGTAAATACCACTTGTTGAATTAAATACTCAAATCATAAATAAATCTTGCTTCTAAAGTTATACCAACAATGGTCCAGTTAAATTTGAATTAGCTTTACCTTTATTTTATGAAATTAACTATTGCAATAAATCCAAATTAATAAAGAAGGTTAGATTCCTATACTACTTCTTTGGTCTCAATTAACCTTTTATGGCGAGTATGAATTTCAATGTATAATTGAAACTTTTATATCCATTAAATTTTTACTATCATTCAATATCTACATATTCTAGCTAAATTTCAACTAACATATAAATTAGCTATTCCAACTTCCATTAATTTCGATTATCATACTATATAAATTAAATTCCCTTGACCACATAAATAAAAGTTGATCCCCATCTATTTACATTATATCACGTTTGCATAAATTTATTTAATGGTCACTTGTAATTAATAACTATCCATTTTCCAATCCAAATGTAAATCTTCCACCTTTGAATTCTTATATTAAATGGAATTTAATATTTACTGATTCAACATTTATATGTTTCTAAAAATTAGCTCCAACCAAATGTGACAATTTACATTTCATTTCTATGCAATATATACTCATCTTATTCCATTCATTTGGTTACTGCATTGAAATCTATTTATTAACCAATACTAACGTTATTATCATTAATTATGATTGGATTCCAAGTTATTATTCAATACCTTGAACAATAACTTACATATTAATCAAATCCTTCTTCTACTTTATTCAAATTGGATTATATTCCAATTTCTATAAGCTAGGTCTTAAATCATCATTTACATAATTAAATTTAGCGTTTATTCCAATCTTCGTTTATAATTTAAAGTTTCTACTAAATTAAATTACAAAACTTAACTTTAACAAATAAAATCCACCAAATAAATTTTCTAATGTTTATATATTTGTAAATCAATTCAGTTATGATTTCATTAATACCATTTTAATCAACTAATAATGACTTATAACCGCAAACACAATTTTCGTTATTTCAATCTATGTCATATAAACACTTAAATTATTAACCTTTAATTACAGTTACTATCTAATCCCTACATTTACTCCATTAAAAATCCTAAGACTTCTATTTCAATTTAAATTAGATTAGAAAACATATCCAATTAACTCATTTAATATCATTGAATTTAACGGGTCGTTACACTCTCCCCCACTCAAAACCTTTCGTCCCCGAAAAGGGAAAAGAAGGGAGAAGGAAGAATAAAACAGTATACTTATTTCAGATATTACTCATAAACAATATTTTACTGGATTAATTTCCTTTAATGCTTGAATTATTAAAGTTGGAAAAATAATCTCACAAAATTCTAAGTCCCAAAATTTTCGAAAATTTTTAGCAGAGTCTCCTTTGTACGGAGGGACTCTGGAGAAAATATAATATCCAAATATACAAATATATTACATATATATCCAAAATAAAATATCCCAACACGGGAAAATATTTAAAATAGCGCTTTAAACGTAATCCGAAAACGTACCTATTTGTCGGGCAATACGCTTATTATTATGGAACCAAAGCAGTAGCAGTTGCTTCCAACACCTGTATACACTTATATAATCTAAAAGGTTAAATATTTATTTTAAAATGGACTATTCAAATGGATTCAATCATTCATACTCAATCAAATGCAACAACCATACATTTTTAACAAACAGCACACACCACAAACAAACAATCATTCACTCAACAAACAATCAGTTGTTCGGGTTTAAATTCTAAAGTTGTACGAACGAAGAATAACTATCAAGTACATCCGTTGCTCAACAGCCTTAGATGGAACAAAGATAGATTATTTGTTCATCCAACAACTCCACAATTCCTTACCCAACAAACATACATCAACCAAACAATTCAAATCAACACCAAAATAGCTTATTATACATTTATTTCATAATTCAGTGTTTTGATTTTCATTCCTTCATTTATGGAAGAATTTCTTTATTTCTTACAAGTTTTATTTTTCAATTATCCCAAAATTCATTACAATTGTATTTCCTTTTTATTACTTAAGTTTATAACCCATTAGTAACAACAAATATTTTGAATATCTTCATTTCCTTACTCTTCATTTGTAAGATTTCCCTTAAATTCTTAATCTGCTAACATTCATTCTTATAAGTGGAAGTTTTTATTTATCTATTAACTATGGATTACAGTCATTTCAATTCTTCCTACTTTCCATTATATTGGAATAGGGGAGATTAAAACATACTTAAGTAAATAATCTTACAACATGTCACCTATTAATAATACTTAACTTTATTTTCAATAGAATTTTAATTATCACTTAAGTTTATACCATTTAATTCTTATTTATAACGGTAATTTATTGAATACTTCATTTTCCTACATTCCTACTTGTAAAATATTCAATTCTAGTTTCACATTTAACATTTCAACTTTTATGTTTGGGTAAGTTATTTATGTTAAGGAAATTGCAATTGAACCTATACAAGTTAAATCTCCATTCTTTAATTAAATTTAATGTTTATCCATATTACTCTTTGTCTCATGTGTATTCAAATTCCTCTTTATAGCTTTGCAATTATTCTCTTATTTCAATTAGAGGTTTCAATTCATTTATTACTTAACTTTTATTTCACTAACAATTTATTAATGGGAGATTTTAGAATTAAATTCCGGGTTAAATCTCAATTTATTTCAAAATAATAGATAAATAAGTTCTTACAACTCAATATCTCTAATTATATTTAGAACAATAAAAGAAAATTTTTTAGAAAATTCCAAAATAAATCTGCAGTAGAATTTACTACAGTGGCCTTTCCCTTCGAAACTCGAAAATGAAAGTCGATGATGCGGCCGTCATCACCGAATTTATTTTCCAGCGACAGAGAGGAAAGTACAGAATTATTTTCTCTAAAATCTTCTTTAAAACATTTCTTTCGAACTATACTAAATATTTATATAAGAAATTACTTATAAACCAAATCATTATATTTCATAAATCCTTTGAAAGAAGATTTTCAAAAACCCCGGACTTAAGTTCTAAAATCTCCAAGTTGATTTTATTATAAATTAAACTTAGCTTCAATTATTATAAATATTTTATTGCCTAACACCAAATCTATAGCAACCAAATATATATATATATATATATATATATCTTTATAAAATATTTTTATATATAGAAAATATAATAGGCAAAATTATTTCATTCACCTATATTAAAACAAATATTATGTCGGTCTGTCCTATTAAGTGTTTAGAAATCACTATTGATGACATAGCGTCCCATGCATCAACCAGAATTTATAAATACAAAGCGGAACAGATTAACACAATATTAAAATCTTTTTATTAATACTAACAAGTACGCTCTCTCTTATATATACATTCATCGACTCCCATAGGGTATTATTACCCTATTAACAAAGAGTCAAACCCCACAAAGCCAAGGTTTATCGCTAAACCAAAGCTCTGATACCAACTGTAACGTCCCGCCTTTTCGCACACTTTAAACCGACACACGTGCCAATTCAAACCATACGGAAGGGCGGATTGTTATGGGGTAAATGAAAAAAACAGAGAAGAAAAAAAACAAAACAGAATCTCACAGCTGAAGGATAAAATATAATAATCAAATATACAGTTCATGAAACTGTTTACAAAATAATTTATTTTTCTTGTGCAATAAATATCAGAGTTACACATACCAATACAACAATGCAGCGGAATTAAATGGTGTAGTGCAATACTATATATAAAATAATACTGATTCTTCGTCTTCGTCCTCCAAAGCTAAAATCTGCTATCCTGAAACGCTCGGACTGACCCGAGCGAATTTGAAAAGAGAAAAACACCCGAGTCAGACTAGAATATCTTATGTGAGTTAAATAAACAGAAATAAATATGAGTACAGTAACTCAAGAGATGTTTGGGATTTACGTCTCCTAAGGATCCGTTAAACTATTTACTATGTAGTATATTGCGCTATTATAATAGTGTCTATTTATAAAATAAACTTACTTTTTAATAGCGTTAAGGGGTTACCCATATAGCCCTTAACACAAATAATGCCAATAGTCTATACAGTACCGTAATACCTCCTGATCGGGAAGCTACCAGAGGATACTCCATAGGTACGACACAAATAGAAACTCGTAGTAAAGGCTCGATATGGTAGGTGACACGGCACAACTAGGCAATGCCAGGGTAGATATACCAATTGCTATCCAGGCTGGTGGAAACGCGTAGCCGCAGTTACCGCCCACCTCGGACTAACTCCCCAAAATCAAAATATAGAAGTGGCCACTGAATCAAATCCAAGTCAAAGCATAATATCGAAGAGGAGCGTCCGATCAGAGGAATGACCTCATTGGCCTGAGAATCGCTCCTGTTTTAGCCACCTTATGCCAACTCATGGGAGTTGGGTCCACGTATTTACCTTACAGGAAACGTCGCCACCACCTACTTCATTCTGGAATCTCCACCGCGTACACGGTTAGTCAAAGTGGTTTTCGGTATCGACAGAGAGTATGTCCATATCCGATCCCGGTCTCTTTGCCAACCAATCGTTATTATAACACCGCGGTTATTTAAAAACAGTTTATACTTTAAAACCAGAATATAATCCCTTTCAAAACCATAATATTACGATATCATTTCTTCTTTAAAAACACAAACAATTTATTTTCATATTATTTTATAAAAGCCCAAATCAATGATATCGTTTCCCAAATAAAATTTTCCTTTCCAAAAATTATGTCACTTTTTATTATTTAATATCCCATGTAACCAATATTTTGTTTGTAACTTTCAACATAATTCTTCGAAACTCCATAGTATTTTAAAACCATTATTTTCAAAACTAAATGGTTTGGATATTCAACGGTATGCGAATTAAAAAGGTTTAACTTTACTGTTGCTTTATAAAGAATAAATTACATGGCTTTCCAAATATTTCTTGTTTTAAAGTTAAACCAAAATCCAAAATATTACTTCAAGTCCCAAAACCATTTCAATTTTATATATATTTATATCCATTTTTGAGCATTAATATTTCAACTAAAGTTGGATTTTTATCCTTTCAAAATCAATATTCTATTAATTAATCTTGACCATTCACATAAAATCCATAATTAAGAAGACTTCAATTTCTAGTAAAATATATATATATATATGTATATATATATATATAGAATTTTTCCACTTCAAATTATACTAGAATATCCATTTCTATTTATTTTGGGAAAATCCAATTACAAATATCATATCTTAAAATTTCCAACTTTACATTTAAACATAGGATATAAATTTACCAAACTCCATTTTCTAAATTTCTTCCATTTTCAATAAAGAAATTTATATTCCTTTTAATTTCAAAATTTCAACTTCATAGGTATATAAATATGGAATAAAATATTTATACAATATAAATTTAAGATTTATAGACCGTATTCAATCCAAACCATAGAAATCACATTAAAATAGTTATATATAGACCGCGGTGCCTGTATAAAATTTTCTATCCTATGGTCAAGTGATACGGATATTTATCATTTCAATCCGCAAATTAAAAAAATAAAACTTTGCGGTTTTATCATTTCAAACCACAATCCCGAATGAAATGTAAAATGTATGCTAACTTGCAGTTTAATGATATCAAATAAAACATCCATTCAACAACACATCCATCATCCAGTCACAAACATCAAGCAATATCAACCAATAACAAAATATGTTTGGGAATATACAACAGGTAATAATTGGCAGTTTAATTCAAATTATATTTATCAACTATAAATCTAACAGTTTATTTTTAGTGATAATTGACATAACTGTTAACTAGCAGTTCTTATGCAAACAATAATTTCTAACAGCCAATTAATACGCAATCAATCAATTTGATTAACAGCTAAATTCAAAAAAATGCAATTCAACAGATATGGGTGAAATAACATGCCAAAAGCTCATAAATAAATTTCTATTCATTTCTAAAATTTATTTAACAAACATAAAAGCTTCTAGTAGTTGTGAGTGGGTTAAAACACTCACCTTTTGAATTTAAATCGAATTTAAATTCGATTTAAACCCAAAAATTCGCCCATCTCAGAATTCGTTCAAACTAGCGTCATCAAGTCCGAAATTTAATTACGATCCTAACAAAAAAAATCTCGCGTGAAAACGAGTTCGTATGTGAGAGTTATGGCAAAAATTGCGATCGAAAACAATTTAAAACGAATAACTAAAATGGTACACAAATTTACCTAAATCTAAGGCCACGTCAGCATCTATTGTTCTTCCTCACGTAAAGAGAGTCACGCGCATCAGAGCACCGTACGCACGCTGTTTGCAACGCACGAACCCAACTTCACCATTGTTGACCGCGCTTTGACCGCCTAAAGCTCACAACTCCGGCCACCAGAGAGCTCGCGACCACCACCATCGTGCTTGGCACCCCAGGCCGCGCCTCCCCCTGAAGCCGCGCGTCCCCAAACGCCACCGGCCGCCATCAAATTTCGAACCCTAATCCAATTTTAGGGGCCAATCCGACCGTTGAAACGACGAACAAACCATATAGATGCGATCCCCTCAGTTCCCTCTCCAAAACCCAGAAATCGTTTCTCGATCCGATGAAGTTTGCGACGATGATGATGGAGGGCCACGGGCTGTTTGAATTTATTCTGAGCAAACGACAGCTCCAATTGAAAAACGAATTGCATTGCTGGATTACGTATGTTGAGAACATCGACATATTTTTTTTTTGAGAATTTTCTGAAATTTTTGAGTTTTGACTTTTGATTTTTGAACTGTGGTTAGATCTAGGTTTTTCAACCATTGGAGAGGAGAAAGGGATGAAGAAATTATACGTATATTCAATTGACAGAAGAAAGGAGGCTAGGGTTTATCATGGTATACTTATAGTTAGGGTTAGGTTAGAGCGTATAGGCTAGAAGGATGAACGTACGCAACAAACTATGGCCCAAAAGCCCGCTATGCCTCCGGAACCGAATCTATTAAATCTATATATCCAGATAGGTATTTTAAAATATTCTGAACGCGATGGAAAAAGTTTCACGTTCAAATTTGATCGTATGAAGAAGTTATGCTGCAAACAAGATTTCCAAATTGATTTCAAATTGATTTTTAATAAAATTGATTTCAAGGCGTTTCGCGTCCGTACGATCAAACGACAAGTCCGATCGATACGAAACTTGAAACCCTATAACAATTCACCGATATGGATCCGATGAAACTGGTTTCGTCGAAATCCGAGTCCGTGACAAAAATGACCATTTTAATATTTATTAAATAAATCAAATAAATTAAAAATCCAATTTTTATATTTCAACTTCTAATATAGGCCCCATTTCATTATTTATATACTTCAATCAATTCTAAATTATTTACCAAGCTTGGATGTGAATTAAAATCTATCAGTATATAAATTTGCAGCTAAATATCTGCACTTCCTTATTATTTAGAGATTATAAATTTTATTCTAAACCCAATTATTAAATCTTATACCTTTATACTCACCTCTTAAATCAAATTAAATAAATACTTGATTTCCATTCCAACTCATCTTTGGATTGCAATTAACCTTTTTACCATAATTAAATTCCAAATTATTAATAACCCTTATTTTTCTTAACTATTTATTAATTCCAATCCAATCGAATTCAACACTATAAATTTGATTAATTTATTATATTCACTTCCTTTCTATTATTCAAAGTTATTGTTGTAAATACGACGAATACTAACATTAGTTTAAGATTTCACTCAATGTTTACAAATTCCATTTCAATTTAATAACGTAATATTTTACGTTCAATTCTATTTTATTTGTCGTAAATACCACTTGTTGAATTAAATACTCAAATCATAAATAAATCTTGCTTCTAAAGTTATACCAACAATGGTCCAGTTAAATTTGAATTAGCTTTACCTTTATTTTATGAAATTAACTATTGCAATAAATCCAAATTAATAAAGAAGGTTAGATTCCTATACTACTTCTTTGGTCTCAATTAACCTTTTATGGCGAGTATGAATTTCAATGTATAATTGAAACTTTTATATCCATTAAATTTTTACTATCATTCAATATCTACATATTCTAGCTAAATTTCAACTAACATATAAATTAGCTATTCCAACTTCCATTAATTTCGATTATCATACTATAGAAATTAAATTCCCTTGACCACATAAATAAAAGTTGATCCCCATCTATTTACATTATATCACGTTTGCATAAATTTATTTAATGGTCACTTGTAATTAATAACTATCCATTTTCCAATCCAAATGTAAATCTTCCACCTTTGAATTCTTATATTAAATGGAATTTAATATTTACTGATTCAACATTTATATGTTTCTAAAAATTAGCTCCAACCAAATGTGACAATTTACATTTCATTTCTATGCAATATATACTCATCTTATTCCATTCATTTGGTTACTGCATTGAAATCTATTTATTAACCAATACTAACGTTATTATCATTAATTATGATTGGATTCCAAGTTATTATTCAATACCTTGAACAATAACTTACATATTAATCAAATCCTTCTTCTACTTTATTCAAATTGGATTATATTCCAATTTCTATAAGCTAGGTCTTAAATCATCATTTACATAATTAAATTTAGCGTTTATTCCAATCTTCGTTTATAATTTAAAGTTTCTACTAAATTAAATTACAAAACTTAACTTTAACAAATAAAATCCACCAAATAAATTTTCTAATGTTTATATATTTGTAAATCAATTCAGTTATGATTTCATTAGTACCATTTTAATCAACTAATAATGACTTATAACCGCAAACACAATTTTCGTTATTTCAATCTATGTCATATAAACACTTAAATTATTAACCTTTAATTACAGTTACTATCTAATCCCTACATTTACTCCATTAAAAATCCTAAGACTTCTATTTCAATTTAAATTAGATTAGAAAACATATCCAATTAACTCATTTAATATCATTGAATTTAACGGGTCGTTACATATGTATTTGACCTATTATATTTTGGTTGTGTTATGCAGATAATGACTTGCTGCTGATATTTTGGATGAAGCTTTAGGTATCACATTTGCAATATCACACTACACATTTGCAATATCACATTTGGATAAAGTTGTTTATTAGGTAGTTCGGTTGTTTATTGTACTTACTTGGCTTAATTGTCTATGGTACTTTAGCTACAGCGTTGTTTATGGTATTTCGGTTGTGTAACTATATGTACGGATAAGTTTATGGAAGTTTGGTTATGTAACTGTATGTACGGTTAACCTCTTGTCTTGAAACTACTGTTTGGCTATGAACTAGTTGTGTTTATGTTGGTGCAGTTGTTTATGTATTTTGTGGTTCTTCGAATGTGTGTGCTTATATATTTTGTGGTTGTTGAATGTGTTTATGTTTAACTATGTATGTGATTATGTATATATTATAACATAAGTTATGAACAAATTGAATTGGACTGCAAAAGATTTGTAGCAGCGCTTGGAAAATGCTAAAGTGGAAACATGGAAAAATCCAAAAGATATGATAGTAGAATGAAAACGCTACAGAAGTATAAAGTGGCAAAACCGAAACATACGGCGGCAAGCAAAAAATGCTACAAAAAAGGTACAGTGGAGAAACAACACACAAAATTAATATGGTAGCATTTAATAAACGCATCTATAGGGTTTGGCTATAACTTGCACCCTACAGCATTTAGAAATGTCACCAAAATAGTTTACGATAAAATAGCGATTTTTGGTGGCATTTAAGCAACGCTGCAATAAATTTTATTAGCAATCTTTATGAAACGCTGCAATAAAGATATTTATAGTGGCGTTTATATAAATGCAACTAAAAAACATGTATTTTTAGTTGCGGGCTTTATCATGACATTTATTGAAACGTAGCCAAAAGTTTTGGAGCGTTTTTTATGCGCCACCAAAGATTAAATTTCTTGTAGTGAAACTATTTAAATTTATTCAACTATTTTCTAAAAATTCAAACTGGTCAAGTGAGAACTGTTTATATTTAAATCGATGCGAATTGGGTTAAAATGAAGTTATTACCTAAATTGTAATTCGAATTGAATTTTGAAGTAAATATGGTATTTTGAAATAAATATGACGATTTTGAAGTGAATATGATATTTTGATATCAAGTATGAATCGTTTTTGAAATGTAAAAGTCCCAATCGGTGTGTAAAATGACTTTTTGGTCGTTAAAAAGACCGAAGCCTCTTATTGGCACGCCCTACGTCAGTATTGGAACCACTTTAACAACTGTATATGCGGAGGAGACTCCAGAATGAAGTGATTGGATTTGCTGGAATTGAAGAAAGAGAACAATGATGGATAGACCCCAACACTTGTGCCAATTTGAAATGACTAAAACAGGAAAGCTTGACAGGACTGAGTGGGCTAGCTACCCCTAGCGAACATCCTTTGATTTTTCTTCTTGGACTTGGTCCATAATATTACTTTTGATGTTTGTTTCGATTAGTACACCTTGATTTAGGATGACCTCCCTTTGACTCGATATGGGATGAATGGATGTGGCTACGATGCATTACCACCAGATCTACGACCCGAACTGGTAGTATCCTACCTTGCGCATTGCCTCACGTGCCTTGTCATACTTTTATCTTTATATGAGACCACTACAAGTTTGGTTTGGTGTTGTCGTATAATGGTGCATCCCTATCCCCCGACATGCTGCAGGGGCGTTACATGAAAACTGTACGACAATGCTTAAAACGCGTTAAGGGGGATTAATGTAAAACCTTAACGCTAAGAAAAATATATATTTGACTGATTAGACATTATATATATAGCATATTCTACTATATATAGATAATTTGATGGATTCTTAAGAGATGGAAAATCATGTAATATCTCTTGAGTTATTGCACACATGTTATATACTGGATAAGATATGTAAAACCCGTAAACATCTTTGATGATATTACAATCCTGTTATATGTGATATTGATTTGACTTACATAAGGATATTTTGGTCCTGACTCGAGTATTTTGTCTTTTCATTATGCTTGGGTCAGCCCTGAGTTCCAGTTCATTGAAGATCATTTATTCTGAAGGACGAATACGAAGATTTGGTATTACTATTACAAGTATTATTCCCCACATCATGTGTTCTGTCACATTATTCTATTTTTGTTGTATATATAACTCTGATAGATGTTGTAAAATTATAATCAAATGTATAATGTAAAAAACTTCATGAACTGTTTATTTGATTATTATATTTTGTCATTCCTCTACAAGATTCTCTGTTTGTTTTCTTTTTAATTAACCCCATTGATTATCTGTGTTTTGGATTGTTTGAGTTGGACATGTATGGATTATTGTTTGTTTAAACCTTCCAAAATGTGGATTGTCACAAGTGGTGTACAAACATCCATCTATAAAGGACCCTTGTCTACAGTATACAGCTGAACTAGATCAGTTACCACTACAAGATAACATAATATAATGGTACTCTTTTGATTTGAAAAGAAGGTCCAACCAAATAAATGTATGAGAAATCCCCTAAATATAGCATCACACGTAGCATCGGTACTCAAATAAGCTTTAATATACTCCTATAGATATGTCAGGGGAACAACGCTGCAAGAAACATGACCACCATCAAAATGTGGTAGACATACGGTGAAAAACCTCTGGACTCTTATATGAATGCCATGAAGCTTGTGGTTCTACATCTAGGAAACACGGCGGATCGGTCTGAAATATGTATACCATAATCAGTTTACCTTTCATAAAACTCTTATGTAAGACTACTTCAATCCAAATCGCACTTATAGACTAGATATATTTAGGAGAAGATACAAAATAAGAAGAGATCTATTTTTGAGAATTTTGAAATGTGTTCAAAACAACAATAGATATTTTATTCAAACAAACACTTTAAAAATACAGTGTTCTAGCAGTGAACAAAAAATGACTACCACATTGAGGATGTTAGCTTATGGCCATACTTTAGTTAATGTATAAATGTATTGCATTTCCTTTAAAGTGTTATTAAACATGGGTACAAACTTTGTATGAATGGGAACAAAAATAGCAGAATATTAGTTAATAACCAAATACGACAGATTTATAAAAACAAAACATACACGGAAAATAATACAAATGATAAAGTGCTAATATTAAAACAAACTATATTTGAGAAAACCTAGTTATAATTATTAGTATTTTATGCTTCATCCAATATTGCGTTTGAATTTTATTTACTCCCGTCAAATCTTTATCCATAATCATTTGTTCCTGTTTTTTCCATTCAATATTCAACTTTTGTTGCTCAATATCTACAAACTTATGCACTCATCGATCTTCTTCTATGCTTGCTTGCTTCTATCTTGATATCTTCTTTCGAGAATTTCATGAGCGGCGTTCACTTTAGCGTTCAAAGTGGCTTCAGTTTTATTGTTTCTCTTTGCTGCTTTGACGTCCATTGGTCTATAACTTCATTAGGTCTCTAGGCGAGCATGTCCACCTTGTTTTCTACCTCGAATGGAGTTTTTCTACTAGATGGATCTCCCGGAATGGACAATTATGTTGATTTTGATGTTTTACTCTTTCCCTTCTTCTTTCTTTGAATGTCTCGGAGGCTCTTCACGTTTTTCAAACTTCCACTTAAGTGAGCTCATCAGCAAGTCATAACAATTCGACATTCGATAATAGGGTGGTTTTTTAGCACCGTTTTTCCAACTAAAAAAGAAATAAGTCAATAATAAGTTTATATACTAACAAATTAATAAAATCAAGAATGCTTTTACTCTTCCATCCCATTATGGTTTGCTTTATTTACTTTATAGATCTACGATCCATAAAATTGAGTTCAGCGGTTGATTTTCCCTATTCATCCTTGAATCGCCGACAATGAACATGTACTTTCAGGATTCTTTATGTTGAACGACGGTAAATATTGCACAAATTGAAGAACTCATCGCTTATGCATGGGTTGGATGAATGCTGGATTAGAGTACCGTGTTGTTTCTGGTTTATAGTCTTCGAAGACGTAGCTTTAAGAATGCGAAAGATGCATAAACTCTCTAAATGGTGAAACATTGTTGAAGAGCGGTTTTGATTTGGAAATAATGTGATTTAGAAGAGGAAATAGTGAAGAGTTTGATGTAAATATAAAGATTGAAAGTGGTGTTTTATGGAATTTGAAGGGAGGGTGAAACATCTGTTGTCGAGGAGCCGTTGGGTCATGACTGTTGAGCCATGAGTCCAGCGCTGGGCCCTAACAAATAGACATCTAAGGCAGAAGCCTATTAAATAGGTGTGTGGTCAAATTAAAATACTAAAATGGTTACTTCATATTAAATAGGATTATATTCATCTTTGGAGTTGCATTTCCCTCACACCTTTCATATTATGTTTTAATATTGCATTGTTAGAGATGCCCTAAGACCTAAACTTTTCTATAATTTTTTAATGATTCCAGTCTTCAATGATCTTTATAACTAGATTTATACAAGTGTAAGGAGCTGAAAATATACTGAAATGCCAAGCTACTTCGTATTATTATTACTTGTATAGGTAAGTGTTAGGTTGGACTACAAGATTAAAGATCATGAGGTCGATCCCTGAGAACGATACGTGCAATGAATCATGTTAAAAAAAATACTAAACTTTTGAATGCATCGCAGATTCTTAATTAATTCAACTAGAGTTATCAAATTCAAAGTTATTCTCCAATTCATATTCAACAAATAGCACTTTATTGTCGGTAACTTATTTAGCTAACTTGTGAAAAAACCTGCATGTTCTAAATCACTTTTGATGACACCAATCTAGTCTAGTAGAATGCATAAAAAGAAGGAAAAGATGCCTTTATTTTAGTCTGTTCATATATGCCTAAACTTTTTTAACTAGCTAGTGGAAAATATTCCATCCAACAACCCTTTTCACACTCAAATATGTTCCCAAAACAATGTAAAATAGACATTTGCTGAATATTTCTTATGCTTCACCTAATTCTGATAAAAAAACATTAAGTTAGCTGCATATTAAAAGACCTGGTCTTCTCAGTTATCACTTCTAATCATATATATATATATATAAACACATTCAAATCATTCCTAATACATATCTTCTAACATTTCTATTACGCATAAAAACTTAAAATCATTTCCTAAAGGAAAATTATTAGTTTTTCCTATAATCTATGGGCAATTGCATCTATCGAGAGAACTACTATGATGAGTATTGGAGCTCAGAGGAAGAAGAGATCTCAAGTTATAAAAAGAGTAAAAGTATGAAAGAGTTGCAGAATAATGTTGTGAAGATAACGATAAGCAAAAAAGAAAAAAACAATTGTATACCATTAAACAAATCATTTAATTAATGTTATTGTACAAAATCAACTAAGGCCTGAAATTATTGCATATCTTGCATTTGACAACTAACATATCAATCAAAAATATATCTTATTAAGATATTAGTAGAACTAAAAAAGACATATTTGGTGGCTCTAACTTAATTCCAGTTGACTTATTTAGTAGTATTGATTATATTGTTATTTCGTAAGTTATCCACCAACATTATATTTGAATTAGCTAACAAAACAAATTTTGATTATAACTCGTATTCGATTGGTTGATGTATATTACATTAAAAGCTTAGCAAATAGCTAAAACCGGTTAAATTAATGAAGATATGAGATACATATTTATTAGTCCATTTAATGATTCTCTTAAAAAAAATTCATTAGTGAGTAATTGGAAATGAATATCTCGTTGTTATTGTCATTCGGCATCTGTATAGTTATTCAGATCACTGTCCCATAGTTCTTAGTTGTGAAAATCATCTAATCATTGACAAAAAATTTAGTTGAAAAAAATATTCTTATTAGATACAATTTTATAGAGTTAATATCTAATAAATGACATTCCATAAATAACAACAATATAAAATATTGCAGTAATCTGCTAAATATTTATAAGCAAGTTAAGAGATTTAAGTTTTTTCTTTAAGAAATGAAATAAAGAGGTTTCTGAAGAATTAAAGGAAAAAAATAGGAAGAAAAAAATGAGAAGAAGATAATTTCCTTTTTTGAAATGTTGAGTTTCAATAATTTTGTAGAATCTAGAAATTGAAGTCTCTTTGTGAAAAATATACTTTCAGATCATAAAGACGAATTAAATAAATTAATAATACAAGGAAATTACGTGAATTTAAGAAAAATAGTGCTAAATAAATTGAGTATTTATCTATGTTAGTTATGATCTTTACAAATCCCATTATGTATTTGTTTTACTTTTTCTTAGTATAAGCTACTTATCCTTGTAAGGCCTGGTTATAGTTATCCATACCTAATTGAGTTAAAAGTTTACAACCTGAGCAAGCAGTTTACGTTCCTGCTGATAAAAATATAAATTACTCAACCGTATGAACAATAGACAAAACAAAAATTGCATCCGTATCATTGGCACGGGTTTAGCACTAGTATGTGTATAATTTAAAATGTGAACAAATTTTAAATTTTAAATTTAAGCATGCATATTTTTTTAGACAATAACACACACAAACACATATATATAATTGAATATGGGAATTATTATGTATATACACATCATTATATGTATTTATGTACACATATATATTTTATATTCATATAAATATTATACTTTTTTAAGTGGGGGAATTTACACACACGCATATAGATAAATATAAATAATGATAATTATGCAACACCGTATATAAGTTATGCACTTTACTTACGATGTGATCATATATCACAGTGTTCACATATACACCCCAGATTATTTACTTCATGAATTATTAAATTAGAGTTATTTGATTTGCTTACTATATCATATTAAAATATCGTACGTGTAATCAATAATAGTAAATATATATATAAAATTAAATAAATTAAATATGCTTAGAACTAAAAGAGATAAAATTCTTCAAATAAAATACCAAGTAGGGATTAATTTCAAACCACAAAATTGCTTTTGCGAGAAAAAAGTATTATTATGACTAGATTATTCATGATAATACACAAAATTAATTAGGAGCACCTTGGTAGCTCTTTCAACCAAGACATTTTGTTTTTGTATAATAGGTATCTCTGTAGTTTAATTCCCAACGCCATCAAATGCTTTACCACCCCTCAAAACTTGTAATTGCGAAAGCTTTTTATCTTTCAAGGAAAGTGCCTCTCGCGACATAAGAGCATCTAAGAATAATAAGAACATATATTCAAAAAGGATAATATTAGAAAAAGATAACACGAAATTAAGATTTGGCTCTAAATTAATAAAAGTTCTTTTTGGTTGAAAATTTCCCCCTTGCTTGACCCCCAATGCACTTGATCCAACATTATCATCGTCGTCGTCGTGTTTTTCTCTTGAAAATCCCAACCGGCTTTGATTTTATTTTTCAGCTTTTTTCGACTTAAACATACTCTTTCCGATTAAGATTAATTGGTGTTGTGCTTATTCTTTACATTTGTGGCTTCCAACACATGCAATATTTTTTGTAAGATTTAAATTAATCAATAATTTGAAACTAATAATGCCAGTTGTAATAGGTCTTTAACAATGGTAATGTGGTCGTCACAATAGGCGAAGTTGGAGTAGAGTGGGTGCATTTTACAAATGTTTTCGACTGTTGCCGGTATCATTGTAATATAGACTTTTACAAATGCTTTTGCCAGTTGTAATAGGTCTTCTATAACTTTTTTACTAGTTGTAACATGTCTTTTACAAAAAAAAATTATCAGTTGTTAAAAAATGGATTGAAAAGGAAAAACATCATTGTTGCGGTACATATATGTAGATTTAATATCATTTTGAAATTGAAACTAACGTTGTACTAATAACCAAAATTATTCACATTTACTGAAAACAACATGAAAGACTGTGCATTCTAAAAAGCCAGAACGAATAGTGTATTCATATCATTCATAAAGTCTTAACGTAGTTGCAAATAAGCAGTCAAAACTAACATTAAAATAGCATAATACAATTGCATTATTGTTTTCTGAAACTTGGAATAAACAGATGAAAAAAATGCTACATTCTGCGTATATTAATATAAATTACCTATGATGGTGCATATAGGTAGACAATATACAAATGAAACCGCATATGCGACTTTGGCATGAAAGAACTTCCTCCATCGATTCACTCATGTGTTAGCTATTCTTACGGGGTATGGCGCACGACATGACTTGCATGGAAGTTGTTCAGCAAAACAATCATGACATTATCACAAATGATACAACATAAACAAAATAAGAACAAAGAGAATACCTAAATGAACGAAAAATTGAACTTACTCATAAGACATTGTATCACTACTAGAAAAGAGCTGAATAGCAACGGACAATTCCAACGGCCGTCGACGGCTCTGTCAAGTCGTTTTCGATGGCAGACTATTTTAATTAATTTATCACATTATTATAACGTATTCATTATAGAAGTTTGAAATTTATATAAAAATACTAATTTAATTCCTAAAATTTAAGAAGGCATTTTTATGCAATTCTTCAATTTTATTACGGTTTGTAATTAATTAAATTAGTGTTTTCAATAATCTTTTGTTGTGTAATTTGATATTTTAGTTTATTGAAAATCGAACTCAAACGATCAAACTATGCAAATTTTAGTCCGTCCATTATTCAACTTCAGTGAAATTTATGATTTTTAACAGTTTTATGAATTTAAGTATGTATTTTAGCCATTGTGTAACTAATTATGAATTTTTAAATGTTACATTATAAACTCATAAAAAAATATTCGTAGAAAAATAATTTTTTGTGAATCATATATAGATCAAAAGTATTTTGGACCTACTTTAAAAATGTGATAAAAAATAAATAAATTTTGAAAATTTATAGTCGTTCGTCGATATTCAATCTAAAAACCTTTAGTTTAAAAACCAAATAATCTTCAAATGAGATGAAATTCATACCACATATACTTTATAACATATTTATCCAATCTATAGATTGAAAAAAAATAGAAGGAAAAAAATTAGATTAAAATATATCTTTTTAAGGAGTTGTATAACACTCGGTATATATTATTAGGACAATTCTACAATATGACATGTTTTAAGTATAATTTTTTTTTTGTCTGCTTTTTAAATCCAACCGTCCGGATTGGATAAATAAGTAAAATGGTATATAAGATTTGAATTTTGTCTCATTTGAAGATCGTTTGACCTTCGAGCGAAAGGTCTAAGTCTAAATGTCGACGAATGACTATAAATTTGAAAATCAAGATTGATACCTTAAGCTTATTTATTTTCTTTTCATATTTTGACTATATGCCCAAAATACCATGCTGTATTAAAAATGGGCAATTAGTGCAATTTATCCTCGAATTAAGAACAGTCTCCCCCGATGCGACACTGCTTATATACATGTGCAATTCACCAACCAAACACTTTGTAGAATCAATAGACGGTCTGACTTATTCAAACTTGGACAGTTTCCGCCTTAATTTCAAATCGACCCGCCTAAAATCAAATCTTCTCACCAATGGAAAACCTCCCGTCCAAAGCCACGTTACCGATCCACATACACTTAAAACAAGCAATAGATGGATGGCGTATGTAAAGACCCAAGGGAGGGAATAAAGCATGGTAGAACTATAAATAAAAGGCAGTGTAGCGATGCCAAAGGACTTTTTTAATTTGAAAACGAGAAGTACTATATCAACAATACATGAATGTAAAATATCAAATGATGAATGAAAGGATAGAGGATGGAACTTCCCATGGATGTAGGATTTCTCAAAATCCGAACCACGTAAATCTGGGCGGCTGTATTTTATTATTATGTATTCTATTCTATTCTCTTAGTTCCATTTTGGTTTGAAAATTGATTTAAAAAAAGGCTATATTAAAAGAGGTATTTCGACAAACAGTTGAAATGCTACTTCCTAATTATGTAAGCACACCGCAATACACTTATCACATCAAGGCGCATTTGATATCACACAAATTTGTTAATTCATCGTGGAAATAATTGGCTTCATAATTACTCTACGATTATCGTGGGTGTTTTGAGATGAAAAATCTTACCAACATTTGACGCTAGAAGAAGGGCCCCTGCCCTCACCCAGTTTTCTTCCAACCACTACTTTCACAGTCACAATCAATGTGGATATGGAAGAAACCATTGTCCATAGATCAATTCAGCAAAGGTGCTTAAATCCATATCATTCAGTATTGTCTGATATCACACAAGGAGGTGCATTGTAAGATACTTTTTACTTTTAATCATTATCATTCATGATCTTACCTTGCAATCCTATTGCATAAGAAATACGATGGTATGAGCTGAAGTTTCATAGCTTTTACTATTATATCTGTGTTTACTACTATATATGCATGTCACTCTCCTAAAAATAAATCATCGTAAATCGATCCTTTACCTTACTTATTGGTTGTAATTACATCTTGAAATCTGATTTAAATGGAATATTTCGTAGAAATATGGACTAGAACCTTTCTAATGAATGGCGAAGGAAAAATATCTATCAAACAAAGCCAATTGTCTTGTTTTTGCATATAATAATATGTTATAGTTTAGTTAGCACAAACTATAAGATGCACCATTCCATTAGCTATCTAAATGACATGAAAAATCAATGTCCATCAGCCCCCATCATTTTATAGGTCATTGCCAACACCTCTCCAACCCAGTTAATTACGCTGTTAGAGAACAAAAATCTACACTCTCAATATTGAGAACGGTGACACTAAACTAAGATGCGTTGGGGCAAGGATTCCAGAATGAAGTTCGCATACGCTAGAAAAATGGCATAGCCTAATGTAAATGTGGGATTCAAAACTCACTAAGGAGAACCTTGTACTGACCCTTCACTATTTACGGTTAAACATGCGGTTAGTAGACCAAAACAATAATCTCATTATTGAGAATGGTGAAACTAAAGGTAAACACTTGGAATTTCACAAACACAATCCAACTCTTTAGCCAAATACTGCGCTGGACGTAGTGATATTAGACAGCCTGAACCAGCTATCAAATGCACATAATGCAGATCAGCTTCTTCAACCAACTAACTGGATGCAAGGATATTAGATCGCCTAAACCAGTATGAAAAAAATACTATGTTAATTATGTTTACATAGCTACACTAGATGTAGGGATATTAGACTGGCCAAACTAGTGATCAAAACGAAACTCCATAAAACACAACCTGACTTCTCAGCCAAATTGGACATAGAGAAATTGGATGGCCCAAACCAGTATAAAAACCCCTTTATGTTAATACTGTTACATAACCATACTAGACGTAACGACATTAGACAGCTTGAACCAGCACAAAAAATTATGTGCATGATCTAAAAGGGTTGTAAATACGCGATCTGACTTCACAGTCAAACATTAATATGCCCTCAAATAGCGTGGCAGACCATGCCAAACACACAAATATGAAACTGCACCCAAATAGTGGGGTAGGTCATACCAAACATAAAGCAAAACATGCATGCTAGGAATAAGTTCAGGAAGTATGAATTGCATAAGAAGTTAATTCACAAAATGGCAAGGAAAGACAATGCATGAAATGTACTGCAGCTTACATATCCAGCACAATTCCAAAAACAACTTAAACTTTATCGTGTAAACATGAAAAACTAAGATCTACTCAAGTTTACTTAGTTATACTTATACTCACTAAAAATATACGCATCACTATATGTTCCACGCATCCGCACACACTTCGCAAGAAAAGTCAAATAAAAACAATCACAACATGGGTTACATCAAAATTCAAAGTTCATAAAATTATAACTTGTGAAAAAAACAACATTAAGAGTCTAACTTAAACTCAAAAGAGGTATTAGCTATGATCCCTCTGCGACAGTCTGATCTTCAGCCATCTAATGTCAGATTTTGAGTAGAACTACTCCCAGGGAGGAATGTGGGACAGATTGTGTAATTTATTAATAATAATTGATGAACCGCTAGGAGAAACACCCACATAAATAGCTTGAGGATCATAATTAACTCCTGCCCAAGCATCAACGTCGTCCTTCAGGTTAAAAATGTAGTCCACACGATTATATAAAAAAATTAGGTCAAGTTCGAGCTAGTGATAAGAGAAAATGTCGATTGAACGCTTTACAGCAATATCTTTCGTGACCCTCATAACTCTCTCTTTATAAATTAACACCCCCAAGGAAGCCTTATTCAAACTACCTAGAGAAGGTTTAGAGGTCCCATGCAGCACAATGGCAGGGATACGACCAAGGGTTTGCGTAGGAGGTTGAGATCCTAAGAAAGAAACTTTATTTTTAAGGACCTTCACATGCTTTATAGCCACCCTCCTAATTCGTTCGATCTCATTCACAAGTTACTCCTTCATTTTCTTAGTAGCATGAGAATAAGAGCGGAATAATTCTTATGAAGTTGATCTAACATGCGAATGGTTACTCCTAGCGGACTTTGATTCCATTTTATTAAAAAAAAATTCAATTCAATATACTTGGTTTCATAATATTTTTTCGAATCATTCTTCCACTCAAAAATGACACCAGGGTCTGCCCTCGTAGGAGGCGTAAGGGTGGCACCTAGCCTAGAAACTGCATCTGGAACCAAGGCTATAGTAGGGTCATCCTCCACTCTTATTTTCCTTGCAATCTGCTTAGACAACTCCTCGACTTTGTGTTATAAAGCCTTGATCTCATCTGCATATACGATCCATATGTAGCCACCGCACTTTTAAGCAAACCCTCCAGTTCAACAATGCAATCCTACGATGATTTAAGCTTCTTCTCCAAATCTCCTAGCTTAAAACATTGTTTAATAATGCAATTATATTGCCTTATGTTAGCCTGCTTAATTCTTTTAACTCTCATTCATGTTCATCAAACCGTATGTACAGTTCCTTACGAATCTCATTGGCCACCCACTCCTTCCGCTTAGTAAGATATGTACAGGCAGTCTCAAGATTCTTGATCCAAATTTCATAATCCCTAACAATAGTGGAAAAAGGATCTTGCAAACAAGGAGCATGATGAGAAGTGCCAATGAGATAAATAGGTGCAGTCTTCAAACAAGAAATTACCAAAAATGGATCAATAAGTATACAACCAATAATGATGATAATAATAATAATATTAGAAGGTTTACATGAGAGTACGCGTATAATATGCAAAAATGTTTCATTCAGACGATAAATAAAATAATAATAATAAATATACATAAAAAGATAGCTTTATTTTCGTCTATGCCTAAGTCTATCTTTAAACCATGACAAATGATGATCTCCTAGGAAGAGTTCTACTTTATAAAATGGAGCCCCACCTATGTAGAACTAAATCACATAGTCCATCCCTTTCATGGATAACTTATGTAATTTGGATAAAAAACCCTGAAAATCTTTTCTTAATCAAGTAATAATCTGCTCCAACTCATTTTCCCTCTTGCGTACCAAAACCGACCTCGTCAATATTCTCTCCATGGCTTGTCGTTCAAAAACCTTAAACTGTGGAACTAAACTACTCCCTTCCCATGACTTTGATAAAAGAAAGATAGCAATACTTAATGTTTTTACCTAAGAAGAGCAAGGCAAAAATTAAATCACCGAGTAACAAATATACATAATGATAATTTCATTGATAACTTTATTGGTTACAGAAAGGACAAATTAAAACCTGCGCAGTATAATCACGACCAAAATATATTTTCCAAAAAGAAAATGAGAGGGAAGCTTAATAACAAAAAACTGGAAGGTTTAAGCATTTGCTTACTCACCATCTATAGATCCTTATGAAATAACCTTAGACTTCACTTCTGAAGTGGTAGGGTCCTTACCTCCATCGAAATCATCAGATATATATTTAGCCTGCATCCATTTAGAGGAACAATTGGGGAGGCCATTAGGCTCCTGAACCCACTTTCGCCTGTAGTATTCCTAGGCTTCGTTAATCAATTATGGCCTTTCTAAGAAACTCAAATCAACCTCTACATTATGTTATGTTTGAATAATTGTTTCACTTAAGCATAAACGTCATAAAGAACATTGTGAGCTATCTTGTCTAGATCTTTCTCCGCTTTGAAGAGCTCCCATTTCAATCTGCTTATTCTCTTCTTCTGCTACACAACATCTTGTTCCATATCCATGACCGTTTTAGAATACGCCTCCAGCTAAACTTTGTAATCTACCTCTCTTTTATTTCCTGCTTCAATATCCAAGAAGGCAGTGTCCAAATCTCGTTTCAGCTTTACTATTTCTTTCTAGACAGTGGTAAGACCAAATTATTGAGTATTTTGCAGTTCTATCTCGAGAGGGGTGACCTAAAGGTACGAAGATTATAGTAAATAATAATACACATGAAACGATAACCAGATAAAAGCAACGTTATACTGTATTAACCTAAAAGCCAAAATGGTGCAAGTCCAAGAAAAATTCCCTAAAACTTGAACTGGTGGCATGCAACAGAGGAGGGGTTGGTGTAGTATAGTCGTTAATAAGTAAATGACTCATCCTCTCCACCAGATCAACCAACCACTGCACCCTCCCCCAAAATGACCAGGAAGCATAAAGAGGGCGGTAGCATGCTAATGGGAAGCACAAAAGCCGTAATACTTATTAAAGAACTCGGGGGAGAAGGCGGAGGATCATTCACCCTCTGTTGCTTTTGCCCACCCTCATATGCCGAAAGGTCTCATTCTTGTCTTTTCTTTTCTTTCTTCTCTTTGAAGTAAAAGCAGCAAAGAACGACAATATTGAGTCCACGCAGTAAAATGAATAAAATTAATGCATAAAAAGCTTTAAATTTTAACAAATAACAAAACCCTAACACACACACACACACTTATATACCATGTGAAGTAGAAACGTCATATGTAAAAATAGATCTGCAAAAGTGATGATGTGTGCATAGAAATTTCTGCTTGTGCAGTAAACTCTTAGTGAAAAATGCGACCCCTTGCGGGTGTCAGCGGACTTTAACGCACATAAGTTGTGAAAACAACTTTTTTTCCTCTTTAGTGAAGTCGGGATGGTCCGCTAAAAGAGAAGAAGATGCAAATCAATGCAGGAAAGGAAGCTAAAAGACAAAAAGGAAACATAAAGAGAGGTGGGCTTAGTACCAGGCTCTTGGAAGGATAAGACAAATCTATGGAAGTTAGAAATTAAAAAGAATCGATCCATCCATCGATAAGTTTTACGAGGAGAAGAGGAAAAAAGGGATTAGGCTGCTTGAACGAGCCAAAATCTTGTGCATCCCATAGTACGGTTCCCTCTTGTAGAATAAAAGAAGGCTAACTCTCTATAAGAAGGAGGATTCAAATTCTCAGCATATAAGACATATGTACAGGTCAAAAGGTAATAGAAAACCAGGGCCAATTTGGTGGGAGACAAGCCAAACATCGCAAGCTATTCATTAAGAAGGAGTGGAGAAGAAAATAAAGGCCACGTCTAATATGCTCAAATGATACCGAAATATAACCTTCGCAGGGCAAATGCATGCGATCAGAAGGCGAAGGAACCCTAAATTCATAAAGCTAATCCCAAAACTAGCCAAGATCTCGTCCACCCGACTTCTCCCACAAATGGTCAAAGGTAATTCAATAAAAGAGGAGACATGATTGGAAGAGCAAGGATAATCTTCTGAGGCCAATAATAACTAAACTAATAAAAGAGGTAAATTACTCGCAAAATAAACATATAGCAATCTTAAATATAAGAGGAAATAAATTATATTGCATATTAAATATACCGATAAGGGGAATTTCAATCAAACATTTCATCAATCTAAAAACAAAGTCACATAAATAATCGCTCAAACTTGAAACAAAAAGAAAAATTAACCTAAATATCAATTTAAGAGGACGTCTAAAAAATAAGCGAAATTTTTTGAATTATAGGTGAATTTAGGTGAATTTAGGCTTCAATTTAAAAAGAAATAAGAAATCACAATTTTTTCATATAACCTTTTCTTTCTCAAACTGGTAAAAAAAAAAGGGAATGGGAAAGAAGATGTAATGTTTATAATCAAAGAAATCTTAACCTTAAATCCCCAGAGTACAACTAAACCACAACCATTGGAAATTTGTTGTTTACGAAAAACTAAATATATTATCTTAGGATTTGAATTCGTATGACAATGTTCATGAAAAGCAACCAGCCATAATGAAAACCGTGTACAGAGCATTAAATGTGATGTGACTGATTAGACAGTTCGAAAAACCGAATGTGAATCAATAAGTCTGCACCAAGAGACATTAGCACAGACTTGGTAAGTGTTACACCCGTTTTTCGAGTTGTATAATACGATAAGTAGATCAGTCAGACAATAAACTGCAAAATAAAACATGCAAAACATATAAGCATAAGGGCATCTCCAATGGTCAAATTATTTGCTGAATTTGAGCAAAAAAGATCTTCAGTCGTTCAATTCAATCTCAAGATTAAGCTTAACGTTCAGGATCTGATTCAGGATCCTGAACTGGGCATGGGCGCCCATTTAATGGGCGCCCAAGCCCTGGCGCCCATAAAATGGGCGCCAGGGCTTGGGCGCCCATTAAATGGGCGCCCACCCCCCCTCCCAATTTTCCATCCCCACCGGCCATATTTCCCCCTTTTCACCCCTAACGGCTATAAACGGTCATATTTCAAATTACAACGGCTATAAACGGTCATATTTCAATTACAACGGCTATAAACGGTCATATTTCAAATTACAACGGCTATAAACGGTCATATTTCAATTACAACGGCTATAAACGGTCATATTTATGATTTCACTACATATATCAGAATGTTAACCAGATTGTAATACACACATCTTTTCTTCTATTACAATTTTATTCTCAATTTCTTAATATTGAAAGTATGTCTCATCCGTTTCAATCATATACCGAAGCGATGAATATGGATAGGTGGGATTTAGATTCTCAACCCTTTCAAAATGGAATTCCTCAAACCGCCCCCCGTCTATCGTTCCATTCTTCTGCTCCATGGTCTGGCGATGAAGATAAGAATTTGTGTTATATTTATTGTCATTTTTCGAACGACTCGGTAAAGGGGAACGACCAAAGTGGAGAGGCGTTTTGGGCAAAGGTCATGAGTGCGTACAATAAAAAACATGTTGAAAAGACGAGATCAATGTCTGCAATCACGGGTCGTTTTGGAAAGATTAATCGACAAACACAATTCTACGAGTCGCAGATCCACAAAATAAGAACAGCAAATCCAAGTGGAATGGGTGGCGAAGCTGAATTGGTAGCGTTTTGTAAAATCAAAATTTTAATTTACATTCATTTCTAATCACTTTGTTAACATTTGATTTTGTTTTTCTGTTTCTGTAGAAGAGAATGGCGAACGATCAGTTCTTGAAATTATTTCCAAGAGAAAATGGTACAAAGAAACCCCACTACTATCAGTTTGCAAACTGCTATGACTTGCTTGTTAGTCAACAAAAATGGAACTCAAACACCGCAAAAGGCTTAAGAGATGTGCAGACGAAGTCAAAGGGGAAGAAAAAAGCAAGTAGATCTACTTACAATTCTAGCCCAGGCAATTCTTCTCATATGGCCTCAAATGAATGCCAAAATATCGAAGACGAAGAAGTAGTTCCCGCATTTGATGAGGACGCTAGACCGATGGGGCAACGAGCAGCTAAGAAGAAAATTGCTGTTCAATCTCAAATCGATTCTCGTTTAGCCCTAGTGCATGAAAAACATGCGAGAGAAAATGCAGAACGTCAAAAAGGAAGCGCAGAAAAGCTTGCCGTGTTAAAAGAATTGAGTGAGATTGAGAAGGGTCGTTTTGAGCTAGAGCGGCAACGCCAAGAGACCATAGTAATGAAAAAGGATATCACCGGAATGGATCCAATTACATTGCAATATTGGATGGAGTACAAACAGCGCATTGTTGAGAGTAGATCTGGAACAAAACATATGTAGTTGACGTATTAATTTGATATTTCTAGTTATTGCAGTTTACATTTCCATGTACCTTTAGTTCATTTAGGTAATCAAGTGTTATTTTCGGTTTAACAATATTTAATGGTATATCATTTTTTCGATGCATTGTGTATATGCCCGTAATAGATTTACTTCATCAAACATAAATGACATTACAAACATAATAATTGAAGCATTACACACTTCGTTATAGAAATAAAAAAGGCAAACATATGTAATTAAACAAAGATCCACCATCTTCAACTACTGATTTCCGTGAGAATTCCAAATATGCTCCATTAAATCCCTTTGGAGTCTATTATGAATAGCTGCATTACGATATACCTCATGATGATCGTTATGAATTGCGTATTGTTCTTCATTTCGTAACGTGGTTGTGCGAAACAATTCGGGTGGTTGTCTTGCCCCTTCATACTAGAAATCAGGATAATCCATACCGTGTTCATCTTCAATGATCATGTTATGGAGAATTATACAACAGAACATAATTGTAGCCATTTTTGATCTTTTCCATAATCTACATGGATTGCTTACCATTGAAATCTTGCTTGAAGGACCCCAAACGCCCTTTCTACGTTCTTCCTTTGTCCTTCCTGCATCGCAGCAAATTGTTTCTGTTTTGCCGTCATTGGGTTTGCAAATGTCTTCACAATCGTACTCCATTTGGGATAAATTCCATCTCCTAAATAGTATCCATGGTCATATGTGTTCCGACCAAGAGTAAATGATACGGGAGTTGACTTACCTTGCGCCAAATCGTTGAACAAATGAGATCGTTCGACAACGTTTAAGTCATTAAGAGAACCTGGCATTCCAAAGAAAGTATGCCAGATCCACAAATCATGAGAGGCAACTGCTTCTAAGATGATTGTTGATTTTTTTTCCTTGCCGTTATATGCTCCGTGAAAAGCTTTTGGACAGTTCTTCCACTCCCAATGCATACAATCTAGACTTCCAAGCATTCCAGGCCAGCCCTTGCTTTCATGCATTTCACGCAAGCGAGTTACATCTGCCTCGTTTGGAGATCGAAGATATTCCGTCCCATAAATGTCCACAACTGACTGGCAGAAGTGATCTAGGTTTTCCAATGCCGTACTCTCTGCAATACGATATGCATCGTCAAGGGCATCGGCGGGTGTACCGTATGCTAACATTCTCAAAGCTGCAGTCATCTTTTGATGCCCACTCAAACCATGTTTTTTTGCGGCGTCCTGCTTAAAAACAAAATAATTATTATTCTGCTGAATACTTTCGAGAATTCTTATGAATAATGGTCGACTCATTCTGAATCGTCGTCTGAATGTCTCTGGACCGTAAGTTGGATCACGGGCAAAGTAATCTTGCAGTAGTGTTTTGTGAAATGCTTGCTGGTTACGGTTGATATATTTCCTACCCACTACGGAACCACCATGTTTTCTAGAAGTTGATCCGTATGCTTCACGATATATCTCCATCAATTCCTCCTCCTCCTGTTGATGCGCTAACGCATACGTTTCTTCTTCAGAGTCACTGTCGCAAAGCAATACAGCTTTTAGTAAATTTCCAGACATTGTTTGATATTTGAGGATAGTTGTCTGATATTTGAATGTTTTGTTAGAGTAAATTGTGGTGAACAAGTATGACATCTATATGGTTAGTGGATAGAGGGTGTGTCAGTGCGCGGTCTAATCACGTACTGTAGCCACGTTCGTTTGCCGGTCAAGATTCTCTGCTATGTTTAGTTGATAGAGGGTGCGTCAGTGCGCGGTCTAATCATGTACTGTAGCCACGTTCGTTTGCCGGTCAAGATTCTCTGCTATGTTTAGTGGATAGAGGGTGTGTCAGTGTGCGGTCTAATCACGTACTGTAGCCACGTTCGTTTGCCGGTCAAGATTCTCTGCTATGTTTAGTGGATAGAGGGTGTGTCAGTATGCGGTCTAATCACGTACTGTAGCCACGTTCGTTTGCCGGTCAAGATTCTCTACTAGGGCTCTCAAGTCAGACGTACGGCTCAAGAGGTCAGGACTGCACACAAAAACTTTACTAGGGCATGCACGCGTTACACAAAGATTATTAACGAGGTAATATTGGAAAATGTGTTTGAGACAACACGTTCGACTTATGACGGTCGATACAATTTAAAATATGGCACACCCTTCATTGCCCATGATGCGTACTTCATACGTCAAAACTGGCTAGAAAGATTTGGATGGCCTTAAAATAACAGTATTGATAGTTGGTTATGTAACGTTCGTTAATGTATCATGAGCTTTTTAAATTGTCTTTTCAAATGATAATGTCTACTTTTGTTGTCAAAGCTAATGCCTATGTCTAATGTTTGTTTTTGAATATGCCCTAGTGTAATGTATGTTGTCAGATCAAAAAGTACTGCGACCAAAAGTGTATTGTTTATATATTCTCTTTCTGCCTTACTTATTCATCATTCATAATCATCTTCTTCCACACTCACAACAATAAATTCTTCATCGCAATGCCTTCTTGGCCTTCTTCTATCGATTCAGATGCAGGTTACGTGCCTACGGAAAGTCCACATACTGATGAGGATTGGCTTATCGATTATCAAGAACAACACTATGAAGATGTCCGTAGTCAGTTTTCAAACCTTGAGCAGCTGAGACTTCAGGAAGTGGTCGAACCGCGGTACGAACAAAATGTTGTACGTATGGCATATGAACAACATGAGAACCTGGATCAAGTAGTTCAACCTCACACTGAGCAAGAAGTTGAATCGCAGCCAGTTTGTTGTCTGTGCGGGTTTGAAGTTGAAGTTGTAGTTCGTGCGGATGGAGAAAATATTGGGCGTCGAATCCAACTATGTCAATTCTGGCCGAATGGTTGCAGTTACGCGGAATGGTTGGATGATCCATTATGTCCAAGGGGAATAACCTACGCAAATGAACTAGAACATGAGATAAGACGTCTTAGACTGTCTGTACAGGAGTTGCAGTTTAATCGTCACGTCTAGTTTCTTCATATGTGCAGTCTATTATTACTGTGTCGTTTCTTATAAGTGTTCTATGTTTGAATCATTCACTAGTTAAACGAACATAAAGTATTCACACTGTACACCAACATATAGTTCGTATTTAAACGGACACCTACAAATAATAATATACACCAACATGTATAAGTCACGGTACTCACAGACATATAGAATTCACAGTAACCACGATTATTATAATCCAAAATCCAAGAAAGTGACAGCATATCAATAATACACAATATACTGAAATAATGACCTAAGTACATATACTCATACGCATAAACTAAAAAGTATACAACTAAAGGGAGGCAGCGTCGTCATCGTCAGCATCATCACCGTCATCACCATCTCCGTCACTGTCATCATCCTCATCTCCGTCACCAACATCATCATCATCTCCATCATCATCATCATCGTCGTCTACATCGTCATCCTCGTCATCCCCATCACCATCATCCCCCTCGTCCTCATCATCCCCATCGTCCTCATCTAAACCACCAGCACCATACCCACTAGGACCAGCATCACCTCAGCCCTGCGATCCGAAAGGCTCATATACAGCAAGTCTAGCTGATAGCTCATCAATCTGAGCCTCTAGTATCTATGTATGTTGCATGTACATATCATGCATGGCGTGTGTATGTGCAAGAGTCATATCGCGAAACACACCAAACCCTACTCTGGCCTGATCCAATCTAGCAGCATACTACATAAAGATGACAAAAGCCATAATAAAAAAACAAGCATAAAATAAAGGAAAAATGACAGTAAACAACAAACGTACCTCATACGGAGGATATAACCCGATTGAAGGCACACCAGGATAGTCGGGGTGATCTGGAAAGACTAAATGCTGCTCAATCAAAGTACCTGTCAAGTCATACGCTCTAAAAGTGGTATCAGGCTCCAACTGCATGAGAGCTTGGGAGAACTGTGAGGGAATCAGGTCAAATGAAACCTGCGGTACCTGAACTCTACCGGCTGCCAGATGAGGTCCTATATGATCAGAGTTGACCCCACGAACATAATCTGGTACGATGAATCTACGGGGTGCTACTCTAGCCCAATAAGCGTCGTAATCCCCATCGATGAAAAAAGTACTACTATCCACCCATCCAGCCTGTCGTAGAGCATGTAAGTACTGATCACCGATCACCCTATGTCTACCAAACATGTCCTCGCAGGATAAAGGATCATATGGTATACGACGATCACCCGTAATCTGATAAGCACATCTCTCTCCCAAATACCACATAGGCATAAATGCAGGCGTATGCAAAGCAACCCTACGTCTAGATACTGAATATGCAACCATCAAGGGATGGTCGTCCACTAGAAGACCTGCATCTGCTAGATGAGTCCAATGTGAGGCCCAAGGAGTCCGAATGATGTTACCACGACTACGCATATCCAGCTGTGACCTAGCCTCCATCAAGTCATGCCGTACACCTAAGGGGACATGATGTACGTACTGCATGGTCTCCCATCGTCTCATCCTAGGGAAGTAATGCTCAGCAGCCTGACTAGCCGTGTCCTGGATGCGGGGATGCATGTTTGTCGTGTACTCGTTGTACCATAACGGCAAAATATACCAAAAAGCATACATCTGCCTGACATCGCCAAGCGCAAATGAATCTAGAGCGGTATATAGGGTGCCTAATATCGCCGTGCCCCAGTCGATAGTATGTAGCTGGTCTAATCGGGCAAGGGAAGCTAAATAGCCAAGTCTATCCGTACCTTTTTGGTTCGAAAAAAGGGTCGAACCAAACAGGTACAACAAAAATGCTCTAGTAACTGCATCCATCATATCGGCTCTAGCTATATAACTGGTGATGTAATGCTGCAAGTACGTCAACTTAACAGAACCACTAGAGACGCAGGTAACATCTATCAGTGGTAAAAAAACAGTATACAAATGGAAAAGGTCGAAGACCATGTCGTCCAATCTCAATCCCAGTGAACATGTAGAAATCAACTGGGGTGATACCAAGCTCAATCTGAAAAATGAAACGTATGCGTGGTGGGCCACCACCTCTCAGCTAATGCCTGGATGAGAGGTCGATCAAAGGACTGAACAGGCCTAATCGACAAAAATAGACCAAAAGGGCTAGCCTGTAGCCTCTCAATAATAGGACCAGGAAGATAGTCATAAAACTGGGTAATGCACTTAGCCCAACTACCCCGACAGTGAATGTAATGGTCCTATAGATAGTTAATGAAACAACAATTTTTGATAGCGTAAGGGTTATTTAATATGAGTATGTAATGTACAAATTAAAATAACAAGTTATAGTAAGGGTTGATTAATACCTGTATGGTCGTCAAAGCGGTTTCGGCTCTATGCCGATAACCATCTGGCAGCTCATGTAAAACACGTAGATCGTCTGGTGAAACTCCAGGCGGTGGCGGAACGTGTAGTGGTCATGCTTGCTCCTCTGGATGTCTCTGAACCGTGTGGCGGGCGATTTTGGTTGGACGCGGCGGCATTTCGGATATTTTTTCTAATTTTAAAAAAAAATTGAAAATGAAAAGTGAAGAGAAATGAGGGGGAAGGAGGGGCGTTGGCCATTTTATGGGCGCCTTGCCTCAGGCGCCCATAAAATGGGCGCCTAAAGGTCAGGCGCCCATTAAATGGGCGCCTGGGCATTGGGCAGCCCCTCCCAATTACGGGCTGAATATTCAGCCCACTGAATATTCAGCCCGTAATTGATTGGAGATGCCCTAACTAACAAAGACTACAACTTTAAGACAAATACCAGACCAATTATCCTTAAGGCATAAGTCGAGGTCATAGGATTTCAAACAAGTGCAGTAGTAAGCCAACTCAATCAAATAAAATCGAACTACGCCATATGACCATATTCATTTTTCATAACAGCCACTGCAACATTAATGCCAACCAAAGAGGATCTAGGCAGCCAAACAAAGAATAGCCGCGCATGCTTGTAAACTGTGCCAATCACACTAGGAGAAACCACTCCAATATGCACAGCCATCCAATTACATCCCAATCAAAATCAAGTTCATGGAAATCGAACTGAACTGGCACACTTTGGAAGTATAAACCTCATACTGCACTAATGAGAAGTTAGGTCATAATGTCTAAACCATCCTGAACCGTGCAACCCTTTACTATCCTGGACCATACCACAATCCTATATTGGAACCATATCTAGGAATGCGGCACAAACTAAAATTAACATATAAGTTGACGGATCTGCATTAAAATATTCCATCACACAACAAAGCTACAAAGATGCCACACCATCTTGATGTGGCGTTGAATACATAAGACCGCACTACAAACCAATATCAATTCTTTTTCAAGGAAGGATCACAACAGATTGCACAAGCACCATGCTCAACCCTTCACAAATACACATTCTTGGGTCACTCCGAACAAGCCATGGACCTACGCTGCACTTATTTGGGACTCTTTAAGCAGTACCATGAGGAAGCATTCCAAAGGATGTATACAGGGTTACCAAAGCAGTGCTCTACTACAGTCCAACATCAATTCCAAGCTAATAAAGATACACGTCGCCATCAGAATAAGTGTGTCGCCATCAAAATAGATTAATAAAGAAATGTGCCTTCATCAGGACGCTAGAAACACAGAAATGCAAAGAGAGGGGTAAAAGAGGAAGACTATGCTGCAATCAAAAGGCCAAACAAGCCTTAACATTACTCCTAAAGCTTATGCATTTCTCACACTGTCAAAGCCACTCAAACAACGCTGCAGTATGGGTCTACACTTACAAGTAGACATCAAAAATATAACCTTATCAAGCAACTATAGCATGTCAATGTCAAGAGCAGCTCATAACAAATTCATACTGATATTTAACTAACACCATAGGTCGGGGTAGAGCAACTCAGCACCATCTACCCTCAGCACAATGCCAAGCAAACATCATAGACTGGGCAAGACAACTCAACTATGACCATCTCCAGGAAAATATCAAATAAATAGGGCAACATCTTCTAACAAAACCTTGCAAACCTCCAACACCATGCTGTATTAATAAAGGGCAATTAGTAAAATTTATCCTCACATAAAGAACAGTTTCCTCCGATGCAGTTTTGCTTATTCACATGTGTAGTTCACTAACCCGATACTCTATAGAATCAAAAGAAGGCCTGACTTATTCAAACATGGACGATTCCCGCCTCAATTTCAAATTATCCCACCAAAAATCAAATCTTCCCACCAATGAAAAACTTCCCATCCAAAGCCACACCACCAATCTATACATGCTTAAAACAAGTAACAAATGGATGACCTGTGTAAAGATCCAAGGGAGGGAATAAAGAATGATGGAACTATAAATAGAAAGGCCCTGTAGCAGTGCCAAAGAACCCTTTTTTCAATTTGAAAAAGAAATGTACGACGTAAAATAAGATTCTCTACAATAATACAAGAATGTAAATGTTAAATGATGAATTAAAGGATAGATGAAGGAATTTCCTAAGGACGTAGGATTTTTTGAAATCCAAACCACGTAAATCTATGACTTTATTTTATTATTTCATATTTTATTCTCTTCTTTAAGTTCGATTTGGTTATGAAATTTGATGGGAAAAAGGCTATATTTAAAAAGGTATTTCAAAAAACAATTGAAATGCTACTTCCTAATTATGTAAGCACACAATAGTATACTTATCACATCGAGGTGCATTTGATATCAGTCAAATTCGTTAATTCATAGTTGTAGAAGTAATTGGATTCACAATTACTCTGTGATTATTGTAGGTGTTGTCAGACGAAAAATCACACCAATAATAGCAATCGAAAGCCATTTGAAATTGTCGGATTTTTCCCATCGGTGGTCATCTGTGGTCGTCGGTGGTCGTCGAATAATTACGAATATGACTACAGCTAAACCTTTTTCCTTCTCATTTTCCCATATTTTTTAAAACCTCAAACCCAATTTCTGAACCCCAAATCCATCCTAAACCATCCCTAGCCGCTGCAATCCTCTAAAATCCATCACAGCCTTCATCAAATTGGATTTTCCAAACTTCTACACCTTCAATCCATCCTAAACCATCCCTAGCCGCTGCAATCCTCCAAAATCCATCACAGCCTTCATCAAATTGGATTTTCCAAACTTCTACACCTTCAATCCATCAAAATTCAGGTATATTCTTTTCCTAAACTAATTATTTTAAATTGTGATAAAATTAGTGTTAATTTGTACTTGAATTTACTGATAACAACCTATTGATTGGTTATAATTATGCATTGGTTGATTTGGAAATTTTAGTTAGGGTTATTTGTGTAATTATAAAGTAGGATTAATGTAAGATCTAAAAATTAATGTATAATTAAAGCTAACTTGGGTTGATTTGTGTATATGTTTGTTAGTGTAACATAATTTAGTGTTGATTAGTGCATGTGTTAGCTAAAATTTCAAAAAACAATTTACTTTACATAATCACTTTATTAGTGCATAATGTTAATTATACACAATATTTAGTTTGTGTATAGGTATTAATATAAACAACTTAGTGTATATGTTAATTTTTTATTACTGTATAATAAATTCAAATTAGTGTCAACTAAAATGTTGAAAAACATTTTTTTGTTAGTTTTTAATTGTTAACAAATTCAAATAATGAATTAGTGTATAATGTTAATATAAAAAATTAATATATAATATACTTTATTTTTTAAGTCCTTTGTATTTTTATCCCCATTTGACAAGTTTTATATGATCGTTATATAGATATTCATTTTTGCTACAAAGAAGACATCAATGTTCATTTGATGTTGTATTTGTTTAATTTGTCCCTATTAAGGACAAGTTACAAACACAATATAATAATTGCATTTCAAAAATCATTTCATATGAAATGGTTCATAAAATTTTGACAGGACTTCCTTTCATTCCATGTGTATGTGCTTTTATGTACGTTACGAGGAAAAAAGGGGAAGTGCTGTTTTAATTGAATCATTTAAGATGAAATGATTTGCAAAATGTAATTATTATTATGCATGTAATGGGAAGTAAGATGACCGATCATCAAAAGTAAAAAAATAATAATATGAAAATATAATATTATATTTATAATATGTTAAAATTGAAAATAAGATTTTATAAAAAAAGTAAAAAAGAATAATATATGATATAATTAATAAAACATTAAAATATATAAGTGAACTAAAAAATAAAATGTCAATCCAAAAAAATCATAATTTTTTGAATCTTACTATAATTTTTAAAATTTTATCATACAACTTGAAAGTGGAAAAATGGTCAATTACTTTGTCGACCGAAGGAGGTGGATGTATGAATGAAAGGGAATAAAAGGCTCAACAAAGGAGCAACTTTATAAGGTGTACATGAATTTTTTAAATTTACTTTAAGTAATAATGGAAATAATGAAGAAGTCCATTGCCCTTGTAGTAACTGCAAACAGTTTTGAGCCAAATTATTATGTGTGGAATCATCAGGGAGAACTTGTTGTACCTAATTCTATAGTGTCATATGAGGAGGTGGATAATGAAAATATTACTGCGAATCCTATAAAAGATATGATTGAAGTTGCAACACGATCAGTGTTCCATACAGTTTAATTTAATGATGAAGATGTAAATGTCGAAGTAGAACTAAATAGTGGAGCAAAGATCGAACATTGATGCCAAATATTGGATGCTACTAAGAAACCCCTTTGGGTTGGTTGTAAAAGCGGCACTCGATTATCAGTAACCGCTGACTACATTACTATGAAATTTAAAGTCAACTTCATGGAAGCCGGATTTACAGCTGTAGTAGTGCTAATATGACATATGTCATCTGATAATCTACTGTGTGAAATTCATTATGAAGTGAAAAAACTTATGTCTTTTTTCAATTTGACAGACCAAAAGTTAGATATATGTTTAAATGGTTGCATGTTTTTTGAAAAGAGGACATCAATCTTAGGAGGTGTAGAATATGTAATAAGGAAATATACAAACCAAGAGAAAAGAAGGGAAATGAAGTTCCATACAAGAGAATGCATTACTTACCCATCACTTCTAGACTTCATAGGTTATATGCATCTTCTATTACCACATCTTATATGAGATGGCACAATGGAAGAACACAGAAAGATGGTACCTTAATACATCCAACTAATGGAGAAGCATGCAAACATTTAGATAAATTTTATCCCACTTTTCTTGTAGAGAGTCATAATGTTAAATATGGTTTGTGTACGAATGGATTCTCACCATTCTCTCCAATTGGTTTTAAATATTCAACCTGGCCTATTATTGTTACACCTTATAACTTGCCTTTATGGATGTGTATGAAAACTCCATATATGTTTCTCACTATTGTCATCCTTGGCGCTAATGATCCGACCCAAGGAATCGATATTTATTTACAACCATTGATTGAAGAGTTGAAAACATTGTAGCATGAAGGAATGAAACTTATGATGTTTTTCAAAAAAATAATTTTTGTAGCGATCTGTATTTTAATGATGAATATTTAAATAATTGATTTAAATATTAAACCGTTAATTAATTGATGATCCCAAAAATATGATTTTTCGCATGTGATTGAATCTAGACTCAAAACCACTTCCGTTGAGTTTGTATCGACGTAAAGAATTAAAATGAGTATAAGGATTGCTATATTTGAAGACCGGAAGATCCGATGGCCGAAACTGTCTCGAAAAGCGCGAAATTATCATCCCGAAGAGTTGTTTCGGGTAGCGATGAAATTTATACCATCGGGACCATAAAAATGAGGCGATGCATGTAGACGAGTTTCATGAAGATCGGACACACTGTTTGTTCATGCGAGCTCGAAATGCACGACTGTTTTATTTGAGAATTCAAATAAAATAATAATTTATAATTCCTTATCCAATCAGAACCCTCATATCTCTCTCGTTTATCCAATCTACTATAACATTACTATTCCATTAAAAGAATGGTCGCCTTCCATTTTTATTTTGAAGAATCAAAATCTCCTGATTTACTTCACGATAAACTCTGAAACTGTAACAACCCTAGATTTTTTCCTATATATTTTAAATTTGACTTTATTTTATTTTAATTATTTTAAATTTATTTTTATTTCAAATATTTCATTTCAAATATAAATGCTGATCTATAGTTCAAAATAGTATAAATTGGACATTTTACTAAAAAAATGAATTTCTACTCAAACTGTTTGAACTTTTACTTTTAAAATTAAAATTAAAATCATTTTTAAATCTTAAATTTTATCTTTTATTATGAAAATAGATGTAATAACTTGAACACTGCTTTTCGTTTCATTGAAAACGGAGTTAAACTGTGAAAGTTATGTAAATTTCAATATTGAGTGCAATTTGTTTATTCTGCAATTTTGTTATTTTTAAATTGTATAAATTATATTTTGTCATATTTCATTTTAATCTGGGTCAATATGTTATTGTATGTATATTTTTGTATTATAATAATTTTAAAATAAGCAAACAATTTTCCAAAGTCAATGGTGATTTATTTGTAATTTCTGGACACCGTTTCGGATTTTTAAGCAATTTCTTTAAATCTTTTCCTATTTTATTTAAATTTAATTTTTTTTTGTTATGTGTTAATATTTTATTTTAAGTATATTTTGTCTTTTAATATTTTTAAAGTGATGTTTGAATTTTTCCAAAGCTTGTTGAATTTATTTCCAAATTTTAAGCCTAGTTTCCATTTTTCTGCTATTTTCTTTATTTAAATTATATTTAAATTTAAGTTTGTATATTTAATTGTGAATGCATATTTACTTTTATGTTGTTATCTTTGTTATAAATATTTTTACAAGTCCATATAAAATTTCCAAAGTTCATTCTGTTTATTTTCCATTGTTCTAGACTAGTTTGCAATCTTGTGTTATTTTCTTATTTTAACTTTATATCATTAATAAATATTTATATATATCTTATATTTTGTTATATTTTCAGATTAGCGACTGAAATCATTATTATTTTCAGTAATGTAAACTTATATGAATAAATAAAGGAAATACCAAAGGTTTTAAAAGCTTTTGAAACGTAAGTCGTTTGTTTTACCGTTTCTTCATTTACTCTTTGGCAGTTTTTATTTATTTATTAGCCTTTACTTCTTTTGGCTGTATATTACTTTGTTTGGCCTTGTATTCCAGTCTTCATTCACTAAAAAAAATTCCACTTCTCATTAATTAACGGCTAGGAGAAAAAATTGGGTAATGGCCTCCTCTTTTTGCATTTTTTCTTCCATTTTTTTCCATACTTTTGTCTTGTTTCTTTTTTCTATTTGCATGGCCTCCTCACTATTGCCATGGCCACCACTCTCTACATCTATTCCCTGCCATCATCACCACCTACATTCCAGGTCATGACCATATCCGAGCCAACCATGGTGACAAAACCTCTCAAATCCAACCTATGCCTTGAAAACATGCTAGTTTGAGCCTTGTTGCTTCGCCACTTCATTTTCCACCACCACCACCTCTATCCGCCACCACCACCTCTGACCAGACCACCACACACCACTCCAACATCATTCCAGATCTGAACTTGAATGGCCAAGCCAAACCACTCCAAGGCCGAGCCCTTTGGCTGACCAAAAACATGCTATTTTGCCTTAAACCCTTCACCTAGCCTAAGTGTAACTTCCTCCACTTATTTAGCCTTGTAGCCGCACCTTTTCCATACCCATACCTGATCCAAACCATGCTCAAACCTGACCTTATTTATCCCCTAGGCCATGCAAACAAGCATAGAGAGCAAGTGCAAAGTCTTTAGTTTTGTTTTATACATCTATTTCTAATATTGTTTAAGTATATCTTGTTTTTGAAACTTATGTTTCATATATTTGTCTATCTCATGTATCCAAGGAGATTTATCTTTGGCTCTCTCAAACTCGAACCATTGTCGTGCCATAGTGCTTTTGAAGATCTCAGTTTGTGCTTTTGATCGTTCTCTCCAGCTTATACAAGTGAGTAAATCTCACCAGACGTTTATACTTATACAAATATGAATTGACACCATTTGAATGTGTAGAACTATTATGTAATGTTATAACTGCCTGTGATTAATTACATATGATGTTAAACCTGTTAAATTTCATGTCCCATCATCTATTATTATATATATGTTGTTACTGTTCATTTATATCTGTTTATCACACTGCTAGTTCCCTGTAGATTAGAAATCACTATGGGTTGAAATGATACATACCCGAACGGACTTTAGAATAGGGAAAATCGTTATGGGCTGAAATGATAGGCCTGAACGGTTTTTATTTATTTTATTTAACTTGGGATTGCGGGTTTGAAATGATAGAACCCGGATTTTTCTTTTTAATCTAGGTCAATATGTTATTTTATGTATATTTTTGTATTATAATAATTTTAAAATAAAGTAAACAATTTTCCAAAGTCAATGGTGATTTATTTGTAATTTCTGGACACCATTTTGGATTTTTAAGCAATTTCTTTAAATCTTTTCCTATCTTCTTTAATTTTTTTTATGTGTTAATATTTTATTTTAAGTATATTTTGTCTTTTAATATTTTTAAAGTGATGTTTGAATTTTTCCAAACCTTATTGAATTTATTTCCAAATTTTAAGCCTAGTTTCCATTTTTTGCTATTTTCTTTATTTAAATTATATTTAAATTTAAATTTTTATATTTAATTGTGAATGCATCTTTACTTTTATGTTGTTATCTTTTATATAAATATTTTTACAAGTCCATATAAAATTTCCAAAGTTCATTCTGTTTATTTTCCATTTTTCTAGACTAGTTTGCAATCTTGTGCTATTTTCTTATTTTAACCTTATATCATTAATAAATATTTATATATATATATATATATTATATTTTTGAATTTGTGACTGAAATCATTATTATTTTCAGTAATGTAAACTTATATGAATAAATAAAGAAAATACCAAAGGTTTTAAAAGCTTTTGAAACGTAAGTCGTTTCTTTTACCGTTTCTTCATTTACTCTTTGGCAGTTTTTATTTATTTATTAGCCTTTACTTCTTTTGGCTGTATATTACTTTGTTTGGCCGTGTATTCCAGTCTTCATTCACTAAAAAAAAATTCCACTTCTCATTCATTCACGGTTAGGAGAAAAAAATTGGGTAATGGCCTCCTCTTTTTGCATTTTTTCTTCCATTTTTTCCATACTTTTGTCTTGTTTCTTTCTTCTATTTGCATGGCCTCCTCACTATTAGCATGGACACCACTCTCTACATCTATTCCCTTGCATTATCACCACCTACACTCCAGGTCATGACTATATCCGAGCCAACCATGGTGACAAAACCTCTCAAATCCAACCTTTGCCTTGAAAACATGCTAGTTTGAGCCTTGTTGCTTCGCTACTTCATTTTCCACCACCACCACCACCTCTAGCCGCCATCACCACCTCTGACCAGGCCACCACACACCACTCCAACATCATTCCAGATTTGAACTTGAATGGCCAAGCCAAACCACTCCAAGGCCGAGCCCTTTGGTTGACCAAAAACATGCTATTTTGCCTTAAACCCTTCACCTAGCCTAAGTGTAACTTCCTCCACTTATTTAGCCTTGTAGCCGCACCTTTTCCATACCCATACCTGATCCAAACCATGCTCAAACCTGACCTTATTGATCCCCTAGGCCATGCAAACAAGCATAGAGAGCAAGTGCAAAGTCTTTAGTTTTGTTTTATACATCTATTTCTAACATTGTTTAAGTATATCTTGTTTTTGAAACTTATGTTTCATATATTTGTTTGTCTCGTGTATCCAAGGAGATTTATCTTTGGCTCTCTCAAACTCGAATCATTGTCGTGCCATAGTGCTTTTGAAGATCTCAACTTGTGCTTTTGATCATTGTCTCCAGCTTATACAAGTGAGTAAATCTCACCAGACGTTTATACTTATACAAATGTGAATTGACACCATTTGAATGTGTAGAACTATTATGTGATGTTATAACTGCCTGTGATTAATTACATATGATGTTAAACCTTTTAAATTTCATGTCCTATCATCTTTATTATATATATGTTGTTACTGTTCATTTATATCTGTTTAACATACTGCAAGTTCCCTGTAGATTAGAAATCACTATGGGTTGAAATGATACATACCTGAACGGACTTTAGAATAGGGAAAATCGTTATGGGCTGAAATGATAGGCCTGAACGGTTTTTATTTATTTTATTTAACTTGGGATTGCGGGTTTGAAATGATAGAACCCGGATTTTTCTTTTTAAACTGCGGATTGAAATGATACATATCTGTATCACTTGACCTATGTTAGAAAACTATATACACACCCGTGGTTATTTTATAAAGTATTTTGGATATTTTAAGTATTTTAAAATATAAATTTATAAAATTTGATTTAAATAGGTTTTAAATGTTTGAAATAAATAAATTATGATTTTTCTGTGAGTTAAAAATGTAATTAATGAATGGTTAAATGAGATTATTAAATATAACCTAAGTTTGGAATTTTGGTTAAAACGATATTTAGGTTATATGAATAAAATGGAAATTTAATTTTATTGGAAATTGGTAAATACGATAATTTGATTAAATTTGGAATTTAAGTGATTTATTAAAGTATTATTGATTTTTCTATGAATTTAAGTGGTTAAATAAATGAATGTTTAAAAGTGATCTTTTAAAAGTATAACTTGACTTGGAAATGTAAAATTGGTTTTTAGTTAAAGGTTTAAGTTAATAAAATAAATTAGTTTATTTGAAAAATGGAGGAAAGATAAGTGTTAAGTTGCTTATTTAAAATATGAAGAATTGGAAACTTTTACACTTGAATTTATTTAGTAAATTGTTGAAAATTGGATGTAAGTATAAGAAATTTATTGTATAAAAATAATATGTTAAATGATATGTTAATGAGCATTTTAAAGGTTAAAATATGATTTTAAAAATGTTTATTGGTTTTAAATTGAAGTTTATTATTGGCTGGAAACACACTAAAACCTGGAATTAACTTTTAATAGCATTCAGAAATGCTATAGTTTTCTGAATTGAAATAAAATTGTGTAAAAAGAGCTATTGCAGCATTTTTGAAATGCTGTAGTTGCTGTAATTGAACTTATAGGCTAATATTGGACTCAGGTCTATTGTAGCATTCTCTGAAAATGCTATAGTGGTCTGCAGTCTTTGCTGAAATCAAATTTATACCTTGTTTTGAAATCTGAGCTACCGCAGCATTTCTGAAAAATGCTGTCTTTGCTGTTTTAAACTAAAATTTAACTAAAACTGAGTTTCAACAGCAGTTTTTAAGAGCTGTCTTTGCTGAATTAAAATGTTTTCAAGTATAACTTATAACAGCTTTTTCTAAATGCTACGAAAGGCTGAAATTTTAATAAATATGATTTTTTAACTTAGTAAATGAGCTCATAATGACTTGAAACTTTGAAATTTGAATACTTGATTTGAAAGTATAATAATTACACTTTTAAAAGGATTTTAATTTAATTAAATTGATGGAATATAAATTATTTAAAAGGTGATTTGAGATGATAATAAATGAATGTTATCTTTGAATTTAAAGATGTTTAAGATATGATATATTGACTGATTTGAAATGAAGTTTTGAGAAGATATGATATTTCAATATATATTAAATGTTTGAAATAAAGTTTTTGAAAGTTATGATATTTTGAAATTAAAATGATTCAAAAATGGAGTTGGAAAGATATGATATTTATGTATTAAAAATGATTTGAAATGACTTGATATTTATTTTGATAAATATTTGAATTTGAAAGATAAGGTATGTTGATATATTGAAATGGTTTAGAAATGATTTAATCTTTCTTTGATAAAGATTTGGATTGAAAGGATATTTTATTTTGAAGTATGAAAATATTGTTTTAAAGTTATAACCACGGGTTATAATAACGATTGGTTGTTAAAGAGACCGGGATCGGATATTGTCTTATAGCCGGCCAATACCGAAAATCACTTTAACAACCGTGTACGCGGTGGAGATTCCAGAATGAAGTAGGTTGTTGGCGGCGTTTTCTGTAAGTTAAATACGTGGACCCAACTCCCGTGAGTTGGCATAAGGTGGCTAAAACAGGAGCGATCGACGGGTTAATAAGGTAACACCTTTGATCGGGCACATCCCTTCGATATTATACTTTGACTTTTGGATTGATGTGGCCACTTTTGATTTTATTTGGGGGTGTGGCTCGAGGTGGACGGTTGCTGCACGCTACACGTTACCACCGAACCGGAAGCGTAATTGGTATATCTACCCTGGCATTGCCTAGTTGTGCCGTGTCACCTACCCTATCGCGTCTTGTACGAGTTTGGTTTTCTCCCATAGCCCATGTGGTATCCTCTGGTGGCTTCCCGATCAGGAGGGACTGTGATATTGTATAGACTACTGGGACTATTACGTGTTAAGGGCTATATGGGTAACCCCCTAATGCTATTTAAAAGTAAGTTTATTTTACTATAAACACTATTATAATAGCGCAATATACTACATAGTAAATAGTTTAACGGATCCTTAGAAGATGGGCGGTCCTAAGCATCTTCTAAGTTACTTGTACCTTTACTACAGTTCACTTGAGTTGGTTTACATTGTATAAGTATGTATGCCCTGACTCGAGCGTTTGTATTTTTTATTTACGCTCGGGTCAGCCTGAGTATTCACAGATTTGGATTTCCACTTTCTGGAGATTGAAAGCGCTGGAGATTATCTACTTGTCAAGTTTTATCTTTTGCGGTATGTTGTTCCTTTCATCTCTTGTGTTAGTAGACTTCTATGTAGTGAGACTTCCCTTGTACTTTATTTCTTCTGTTGTATTTTATGTAACTCTGATATTTTTATATAGTAGCTTCATGAACTACTATTTCTTTTACTTCCGCTGCATTATTATTTCTCTGTGTCTGTGATCTGTGATTTTTATTTACTGTATATTCTGAGATTTTCCAAATTTTTATTTACAACGCGGTATTTTGAGCAATTCAATTCCGGCATGAGTGTCTACCTATACACTTATAAAGGATGCGAATTGTTGAAAATATCAGGTCATTATTGAAACCAAGCCCGTTCGATTCGTATTGAGGATATCTTCATGCTCCTGTCCACTTTGGAGAGTGCGGTGTCGGATCTAGGGATGGCCGTACAAGGCTAGGCAGCTGGGTTTCGATTTTGGGTGACTGTACATGATGTTAGGTGGATTCGAGTGTAGCTTTGGATTCCTAGTGAGAAGATGGGATGACGGAGGCGTTTTAGGGAGGAGCAGTTGATCCAAGCATATTGTGACTTTTGGCGGAGACGAGGCCATGCATCAGGTTATGATTCAGGTTAGAACGTCGGAGTGCGTGATCTTGTTACCAATGAATCGAGCATTCGAAGAGTAGACTGTTGGTACAGATGTCGTTTGATTTCACGTACCGGAGCTCTATATCCTAGGAGAAACGTGCACGGGTAGGACATGGCATATGCATGTACAGGCATCTCTTGATTTGGAAAATAAGGTTAACGGCTTAATCTTAGTAATTAGTTTAACCTAATTATTAGTTAAGTTATTTAATTAGTTATTTAAATCTGTTATCTTATATTATGCGTATGCTTTGCATACGAGATACATTTTGGATGACGTTTCTTGCTTTATGCTCAGGATGGAGAGCTCTACGACTTGACGATGGTTTGGATAGATTTTTGTTGAGATGGATGATATTGTATTTCACCATACTATGATTGTTAGTATAGTATTAAAATGAAGTTTTTAAATATTTTCTAACTTTAGAACGTGATTTCTAAAATAGTTAAATATATATCTTATTTTATAAAAATAATTAAAAGTGTTTTAAAATTAAATAGCACATTTTTCCATTGATGCACTATTTTGACGATATTGATAGATTTAGACTATTACTGTTATTTATCCCTCATTGATTGCTTTGGATGTATTATGTTATTATAGATATAGGTAGGCTGTTATAGACATTGCTATGCTTGTTGCTTGCATATCTGCTTGTTTGTTAGTTGGTTGAAAATGTCGTTCGAAGGCGATATAGGAAAATCCCATTAGATAGAGTCTAGTATATATCGATCGAATGCACACATGATGTGGGTGCATATCAATTGAGCCTTCGTGCATATCGATTGAGCGCACAAATGATGATAAACTTGAATAGACAGGATAAATATGTGGAGGAGGTTGGTGCGTACCGACGAATTTGAAGATGAAGGACGATAGACTTGGATATGTGCTTCAGACTTCAGAAGAGATGCCAGATATTTTCATTTGGTTTGTATTTAAATTTTTTGGTTAAGTACACGGCCAAAGTGGTCATTATAGACTACTCTAGAATAGTCGAGATCCGCCACTATTGATGAAGGCCGATTTGGCCAAGTTGACATGGATGATGGAGAGACTTCGAAGAGCATGATGTGGTGGTTCGTTTAATATTTGATTTTGACGCTATGGCTCTTCGACGAGCGGTTTGGCGCTAAAACAAGGATGCCATATTTAGACGCAATGACTAACGAAGATGATTCCATGATGGGAAGTGGCGGCTTTGATGATGGATAGGTGCATATCGGGAGGTAGAGTAGGCGATGACGAGTCAGATTAAAGGGGACTGCTGGAGGCAGATTACAGGATGCATGATAACACTCGGTGACTTATAATGGTTGTCCAGAGTAGTTCCTAACCGTGGCACTTTAGACGTGATTTATATGGACAGTTCTGGAATGAGCTCTGGTATGGATGGCGTGTGCAAAGGGATCTTTGATATTCGTAGGTTTTATAGTGTCTTTGTAAAGCAGGGGTATGTAAGGATGCTCAAATGGATCAAATAATGACCCGATCCATTTACCTTGGACTATTTAACGAGTAGTCTAGTTCTTGGCCTTGTAAGTGGCATGGATAGAGTACCGAGAGACTAGGACAATGAGTAGTCCTTGGCTAGGGCTGTCATATGAGTATCATGTATCCAAAGCACTAGGTGAGTAAATGTGAGGATGGATGATGGATGCTTTGTTTGTTTAATAATTTTATCACCATAGGAATGTAACATGTAGACATTTCCAATGTCGATATCAAGACACCCTTAGTACTTTGATGTATAGTACACCCATGACGACTATGATATAGAGTAGTATATGGTGTATGTTCTGTGCTAACATTGTGGATGCAGAGATAGGTCAGGTATGATTCTCCATACCCTCTATTCCATATACAATACCGACTTTTATGTTGTTTTGAGAATATTTCTTCCTCACACAAAAATGTTATCTAACTTGGGGTTCTATGCTTTGCTTCTTATTATCTCATATGCTCTTATATAAGTAGACTGGATAGCATGTGTAAATAGCACTTTGAGCAGTGTAAATGGATTAGCAGATGGTGATGCTTTCTCATATTAATATTCCGAGTTATTATTGTTATTCTATTGTGTGACATTGTGGAGTCTTGATGGTGTTGACTTACTATTATTAGAGATAGTTTATCAGTTGAGTTTATTTATTAGTTGTATAAACTCTATTACTGTATAATTGTATGAGTCTGTGTACTCTGATTTTGTGGTTTATATAGTTATTATTGTCTCACCTGTTTTGTATTTGAAATGTTTACTATTATATTTGATTTGATGCACTGTGAGACATACAATAGGTTATGTAATTGGATGGTGTTTTAATCCCTCCTCTTTTCTTTTATTCTCTTCTTCTCTTTTCTATTCCTCTCCTTTATTTATTTTTCTTTCTCTTAACAATCATCCTACATCCGTTGGATGCTCCAGAAGTGCATATTTGGTATTAAATCTTAGGTTATGTGGTTAACGTGATGTGATACCATGATTCGGTAGAGATAATGTAGGAGTTGTCTCCTTAGACTGGATCGAGAGTGCGTATTTTGTTATATCTTTTGATTTTCAAAATTATATAGTAGTATGTATAGTATATAAGTTTTGTTGCACACACGAGCACATATGATGTAGTTTTCTCCATGATAGACTGATCATTCTTACTATGTATTAAGAGTGGTATGACATACAAGAAATGCTGTAATTGACTCCATCTCTGGAGTGGAGGAGTGGGCAGGATCGGGGACCACTAACCCTGTTTTACAAATTATGTTCGCAGAGATGGTTGGAATCATTATTCTGGAATGCCCAAGTTGCCCCAAACAATTATGGTGCTCAAGTGCAAGTGCCTAGAGTCGACTTTACTGAGCTGTATAAGACTATATGAGTCCAAGAGGCAGACCGTTCCTTGGAATGCTGTAACGACCCGTAATTTAGCTAATTCAAAAATAAGAGATTTCATTTCTTTTAAATTTAAAAAGGTTTAAAACTTAAATAAATAAGTTATATACAATAGATAATAATAGAGAAACTATTTTTCTTATAGTTGATAATTTAAAAAGTATAAATTTGGATTTTAGAACAAATCAACAAAAGTTAAGTTTTGTTAAAAATAAATAAATGCTTAAATAAATAGGTTTAAATATTTATTTAAAATTTATAAATCTTATTAAAACATTTAAAAAAGATAAGAAAATTATATTAAAATATTTAAAAGTAATTTAATAATCGTTTTACAAAAATAACCAAATTTTGTCGCATTTTGTCACTTTACATACACTGTAAAATTAGAGATTTTGATATTATTTAAAAAAGATTTTAAAATATAAAGAGACATGTTTTAACTTATTTAAATAAGTTAAATGTTCATTTTCAAATTTGGTTCACATGAATAAATAGTTTAACTAAAACGTCAAAATGTGACCGTAAAACATTTTGTCGAAAATCAACATTTTATCGATTAAAAATTATCGCAACGTTGTCGCACCTTTATTTTCTTATATAGAAATATATATTCAAATAGTATAAGTATTAATTAATTCACTAATTAAGTTTACTTTTACTAAACATGCTTTAAAAATTCTAGAATATAATTAACAAAAAGTAAGCATAAAAAGACAAAAAAATACAAAAGTCAAAAAGTAAAACATAAAATAAAAAACATAGTTATTACTATCTTTACTTAATATCTAAGTGAAAATGATATAAAGTAATGATTTGAAATGTAATGTTAAGTGTTGAAAAAAAATAAGATTACGTTATAAGTAAGTAAGGGTATTTTGACCCTTTTGCAAAATATTATTTTAATCCAAAACTTTTTTATAAATAAGACCATCATTCTTCCACTTTAATTTACACATTTTTACATATTCTTCTTCCTTTCTCAAGCTTTCAAAACGTTTCTCTAATGGCATCTTCTCTTCCATTTTCTTATCAACTTTCTCGAAACCATATCCAACAAAGTCAAAACACCACCAAACTTTTCCAAAGACCTTAGAATACCACTAAAACATGGTTTAGCATCTAAGAAGCGAAGAAATGATGGAGGAAGAGGAAGAATGGAGGAGACTGAACCTATGAAGGAGGGAGGAGCAAGTCGTGAAGCTTCAGAGCGAGAAAAAGAGAAGGAAGTGCTGTCGGCATCAAAAAGAAAGTCTACGGAAAAGATTTGGGGAAGATAAGAGGATTTAGTGAAGTGCTGGGTGATATGAATGTTGGTAGAAAGTGAACAATTTGATTAAAGGTGAGTACTCGTATTTACTAATTAATCCTAACTTATTTCAAGTATAATGATTTAAAAATTTAAATATGTTGAATGATTAAATATTTGATAACTTGGTTGCAAAATTGATTGATTATACGATTGTTTATGTGGTTGATGACTGTTTTATAAATGATAAGAGAAATGATTAGTAATTAACCATAGTTAATTAAATGAGAAATAAATCCATACAAATATATGTATGGAAATTATTTAGCCTCTTAATTATTTCAAAATATCTAAAAGGATTTAAAATAATTTTATAGTAATATAATATTATAATATGAAATGAAATGAAAAATGAGTTTGAAATGATGAAAATTTAATTTAAAATAAGTGGAAATAGTTTAAATACGGTTTTAAAAAAATAAAGTGTTTCGAACAAGTGCCGAAGCAATTCACAAAATTGGTCAAAATCGAGTTCGTCGCGTAGCGGCGATTCGTAAATTTCGACCCGAAACTTTAAATTAACGTAGAAAATGATTTATCGGACGGAATTATTCAAAATAAAAATTCTTTAGTCCAGAAAAATAATAGTTTTCCAAGGAAGAAATGAAATCAATATTTCATCAAGTAGCTTTTAAAATATATTCAAAATAATTTTCTAAAAACATCGCGGTTTTGTAGTTCGAAATCCAGAAAAGGATTTCTTTTAAAAATGATATTTTTAAATGACTAAAAATATGAAATAAATTTTATAAATCTATTAAAATGGTTTGGAAGATATTTGGAATGGAAAATATGAATTTTCAAATATTAAAAAGTTGTTTAAATCAAATAAGCTTATATAGCACTTTCCGCAGCACTTTTATGCTGCGAATTGTATACCTTTTTGAATACGAGTTTAAACGTAACGATATTTCCTAAAATCAATTATGAATGTTTTTAAAAGAAAATTTAAGAGTTTCAAAGATAATTTGGAATCATATAATCAATTCCAAAATAAAGCTAATAACCAACTATGCGGAAACGACTTGTACATTTGTCCCACCTGTGAGATCTGGAAAGATAAAACAAGGTGTTTAACTAATGTTATGGATGCAGCAACCAATGCCCTAAACTTACCTGACCTATGTTTTATCTTTTTAGGCGAGGGGTGAAATAGATCGAAAGGAAAGCCAAATGCACTAAAAGATCATATTTAAGTTTTTCTAAGATAAAAGAAAAGAAATAAATTTTTTGAATGTTAATTAATCACTTAATATCTTTTTATCGATGATTAGCACGAAGCAACTGGGATCGGATTTTGGCGATTCCTATTCGAAAAACCGGGATCGGATTTGGGTGATTCCTATCCGAAAACCGGGATCGGATTTGGGTGATTCCTATCCGAAAACCCCCTCAAAATATTTTTCGAAACAAAATATATTGAAGACAATGGTCATTGATGACAAAGATCTTCATGATGTAGGATTACTTGCCATTAGTCCGTGGAGGTGAAATTTACCGCATTTAAAGTGGCAGTAATGCAAGAAAATCTTCGATTTGCAAGAATATGATTCGAAGTTAAGAAGGAAATCTTTGATTAAGATTTAATAAATTGATTTAGGGATATTTTCCCTAAGTTAAAAGTTATAGCTTGAATATAAGAAATCTTTGACTAAGATTTAATGAATGATTTTGAAAAGGTTTTCCTAAGTAAAAGAGAAAATGATTTGGAATATTCCAAGGATTAAGAAAGGTTTGAATAAATCAAATGATTCCATATACTCTAGAAAGAAAATGGAATAAGTTGAAGAGAATATATGTAAGAAAGATATTTGATTTAAATAAAAGATGAAGTAATTGATTGACGATTGATATCCACTTACGAACTTAACATCTTTTAAAGCAAGATTGGCTTCGAAGGAACCAGAGTCGGATTTGGGTGATTCATATCCGAAAACCACTTCGAACTAGTTTACCTGTTCGAAAAATGAAGATGTTTAAAGACGAAGATATTGAGACGAATAATAACAAAGGACTACTTGTTGATCAATTGGAGATAAACTCCCGATTCATTATAATGTAGCAGTGATCTCTTTGTTATGAAAAACCACAAAAAATCCACAAAGGCTTCTCGCCTAGTAATGACAGAGGAAAGTTCCTACGGTTTCCTTCAGTCCCAGAACGAACTTGTATGGATGAATGTGTGACATTCTGCTTGGTGGCGGAGAAGGAAACTTCTCTTAGCTTAACACTCTTCTCTGAGACATATGAACTCAGAGGTTGTATGCTTGTAGGAGTCAAATAGTAATCAAAGGAATGGCAGTGTGGCATTCAAAGTGAAAGAAGATGTGTTATGTGAAAAGGTAATCGTTGCCTCGACCTCATCAACTGAAAATGGCCGAAACAGGGTTAGATGTATCATGGCTAAGTGGGTCATTCCCAATTAGGATATGATCATCCCCTTCTAGATATATTTCTATCCGTTATGACATTCGGGATGTAAATTAATGTGATTTTTATGCTAGAGCATGCTCGGTTAAAGATCGATAACGACCAAGGGATGACATATTCGATACTATCTAGTTACAGAGGTAGGCTGGTGTTATGTTGGTAGAGGAGCTTTGTGATAGTTCCTCGGTACATCCATCTAGAGGTGTTATTATCGGAAGGTAGTCCCTTCACGGGGTCATTTGTATGGAAATCCATTCTTCAATAAGAAACTACAGTTTTGTTTGTATTGGCGTAATGAATAGCCTCGAAATGTTATATAGGTAACCATTTTGGATAAGATTAATAAGTTATTTGCAAATATTTTCGAAGGAATGTCATTAGAAATAATATCAAAGGTTTTGATATAAAAATGTTTTAATTATCATGAGGTAAAAACACGTCCATGTTTATGCTGGGCGTGGTCTTATGAGATACTCTTTCTTTCAAAAGATTTTATTCAAAGGCTGATATATGACACTGTCATTTATATTTGAGTTTCTCATGCTGGTTTATCAAGCCTGATCTGGGTATTTTCAATACTCGGGTCAGCTCCGAGTAGTTTCAGGTTTAGTCTAAGATGGTTGGAGTTATCAGAGGAGAGCTGAAGACCTTCATCATCGTACGGACATATTATATTATCCGTTGTGGTTTATTAGTTTTGTTTGATGTTTGTCAGCATTTGTAAGGGCATGCGTTATAACTATCCAGGCTGAATCTAGGTTAGACTCTGATATTGTATTTTAAAATTTTCCACTGTAAAGATTATTACTGAAATAATATATGTTATTCCATTCGTGTGAGATTATGTTCTGTCTTTATTTTCTTTCCACCCTTAATGATCCGTCTTTTTGTGCAATTTGAGTTGGACATGTGTGTTTTATTGTCGATTCAAAGGGTACGGAATTATGGGTCGTAACAAATGCAAACGAATATTAAAATGCAAGATGGGATGATGTTTGCAAAAAGATCTTCGATGACTTGGAGTTAAATGATGCAATGAGGTAGAATTTGACCTCTAGATGGCTCCAGGGACGAACAATGAACTGGTGGAGCGCACTTATAGCTTCGATTCCCAAGGATCGTTTACTTTTGACAGTTCATAGTTCACATCAGAGAGAGATTTATCTCGAATTTCAGAAGTTGATGTTGTTTAGGAAGTTCATCGACTTAAAGTAGGGTGATATGTCTATGTTGGAGTGTATTGTCGAATTCAATGTGTTGTCGAAGTTCAATCTATCTTTTATTGATACGCTACTTAGAAAGAATGAAGAATTTATCATTGGATTATGTGGTCATCTTAGGAAGCGACGAAATTGATCATATTGATGAGAGCTTCGAGAAGTTGATCGAAAAGGGCTTTATGATGTGAGAGCATGTACCCATTGTTGAAAGTTTGTCCTGAATAAGCTGAGTAGGCATAAACTGTGGGAGCATATGCATTGAATAACGTTTTATTTCGTCAGGTGCTCCATCGACGAAAGAGAAGGGAAATGGCATTACTATCTAAAGTATGCTTTCCACTTATGGTGATTCCATATGCATTTATTTGATGTAGAGGTTTTAGATTCCTTCATATCTAGTGATTTGTAGATAGATTGGAGTTGAGACTCGAAATTGTTGACTGGCCATTAAATTATGATGAACCTTGTTTAGGGCTCAGCCAGACTATATATGTGTAGTGTTCCACATTTTGTCATCGAAAAGTAATACTATGGATGACTGCAGCATCCTTAACGCATAGTTTTTGGCCTCAATATACGGAATGTTATCGCATCGTTTATCGACACTTAGTTTATACATGGTTTGTCGAAACTTTGTCTTATCGAGTCATGGATGATTGTTTTTTTGTTAATTGCTTTGGGTTTAATTGGGTTCAGTGTTAGAGTCTAGGAATTGAATATCTGAAGGGGTACAGAATGGTGGTGGATTGCGAGAGGCCGTTGGTGACAATAGGGACTAGTGATGAGAAGAAGATAGTGTTTGGCTGTCCATCTGATGATGAGGTAATGGTTAGCTTTCTATATTCGCTTGATATCATGTACGATGAGTTGTCATCTGTGCATGTAGCTAGAGAGTGTTCAAACACATTTGATGAGGTGATTGGGTTACCATCATATATGATAGAGTTCTATATCGCTCTGGTTAGACGTGCTAGACTAGTAGTTATTCCTTGAAGGCAGATGATGCCCAAAGAGCAGAGGAGACTAAAGGTGCGAGCATATGACCTATTGATGAGAGAGTTCATTCATATGAGCATATTTGAGTGGGATGCACCTATAGTGTTCACCACTAGGGTGGATGACTCTTTGCGGTTGTATGTTGATTACAGTGCACCGAGTGAGATGACGAACAAGTATCCACTCCCACTTATTGATGGCTTGTTCGATCAGCTCTATAGCACGAAGGTATTTTCTTAGTTAGACATTGCATTGAGGTTTTATCTACTAGTAGTTAGCGAGTGTGTGTCGATCACAATGTTTCAAACGTTACTTTGATTTTGATTAGTTGGTTATGCCATTCGGGCTGATCGACACATTGTCATGCTTTGTTGATTTCTTGAACCATGTTTCGAGGAATCACTTGAGTGAGTCTCTGCTTATGTTCATTGATGATACTTTCGTCTACCCATGGATAAAAGAAGAGCATAAGGCACGATTGACAATTGTGTTGGCGGTATTGAGAAAACACCGATTGATGGTGAGAAGTTTCCTTGAATTGGAGAGATGTTATATACATTTTACCAAGGACTTCTCAAAAGTAGCGGCATGTTAATCGATTTAACAAGAAGGATTAGAATTTCTATTTGAGACGCGAGGTGCAGACACTCGTTTGTGAGTCTGATAGAAGGGTTAACGAGTGCACCAATGTTACTCATTCCAAGTAGGAATGAGGAGTCGATAGTACACATGCCTATGGTACTTAACTAAATGTCGTATTAATGCCGAAAGGTAATGTTATCACATATGGTAGTCGACAACTGAAACCGCACAAGAGGAAGTATCTGACTCATGATTTTTAGTTGGTGACTATCGTATTAGCTTCGAGTTGAAGATGTACCGGTTTGGGAGTGATATTCCTAGAGTGGATATTGCTTGAGTTTATCACCGGTTATGACTTCAGAAATCGATATGAGCTAGTGCCAAGATGATGGCTAGTATGACCATCCGACCTACTTTGATTAGCGGATTGGTACTATCAGAGGCGTAATGCTGAACTAGCAGAGATCATGGCTAAATTAGAGGAACAAGTAGTATTTATAGAGGCGATGTAGTGCGGGCCTGATCAAAACTGTTGGTTCCTTAGGGATGAGAGATTACTTAATCTCGAGTAGCGGGAACATATGTTTATAGATTTCATCAATGGATTGCCATGGTTGAGGATGGTGTAATAGTATTTGAGTCACAGTCGATTGATTGACGATAAATATTAGATTTGTATTCCTCAAGTCCAATAGAATGGCATTCGAATTAGTCGAATTATATACGAAATGGATAGTGTGATTCCATTCTATGCCAAGAGTATTGTAAATGGTTGAAACTCATTGTTCACTAGTAGGTGTTGGGAGAACTTATTAGAGGCATTTGAGAATTTGGAACCAAATTGATTTAGATGATACCGAGACTGAACCGAGAACTTCGAGACCTCATAGGCCTATTTGTACCGATAGACGTGATACGAAACAGGTTAGGAGAAAAGCAATGGATTAGTAAAGGTTCGGTAGAGTGAAAGTGAAGGCGAATAAGAATGAAAGACTAATGAGAGCATAAGGATCGCTTGTCCGGAGCTCTTTACTTGGTGAGATTTTTATTTTCGCCAGCTTTCATATTAGGTATCATATTTGATGTTTTATACTAGATGGTTTAGTATCTTGCATGCTAGGATAAGTATGGTGTTACTTTTCGACATTCTATATTATATGTGTCTATTGATGCCTGATTGTTAGCATTTGATACGGTCACTTACATTCTCTATGGTTCTTAGGCATGTGGGATAGTTAGGATTTGATATAGCGCATTCATTTGAGAAAATTGTCATACATATGATCTAGTATGCTAATTTATATTATGTTGTTGCTATTGTGCTTAATCCTCTTTGTTGAGTACTTGATCGGGGACATGGAAACAAGTGTTGGCTATTTGGATGCTTATCTGTTTATATTCGCATCTAACTAAAATGCTATTGCTATAAAAGAGGTATGTAACACTTGTAATGTAGATCTGGTAATATATGATTGTTTTCCCTTGAAAATGAGATGCCTCAGATATGAGATGCCTCAAATATGAGATGTGTTTATGTTTTTGTCATATCGAGATTTTTTTTGCAGTCCTAGCTGCACAAAGGAGGTGCTGTCGAAATTTACCATGACATAAACCAAAAGTTGAGAGAAAAGTCAATGTACATGATATTATGCGTTTCTGATAGTTGAGAGAGTTGGTAATGTGTGATATTATTTGACTCTCCATTTGATTAGTGAGTTGGCGCTTTTGTTTTCCATTGTCTGTTTCCTTGGACTTTATACTGACTGTACTTAGGGATGAGGATTCCAAATCTATTCCCTTTGTTGTGATCGCTTTTCATGATCATTGTTGAGAGTTGATAAATGATGATTTTCTCATGTCATTGCTTATGTGAAGGTATTGGTTTGTACTGCTTCGTCTTTGGGATTTCGAGGATGAAATCCTTTAAAGGAAAGGAGAATGTAACGATCCGTATTTTAACGTTAAATATTTAATAATTATTTGAAATATTGAAACGTTAATTAATTAACGGTTCCAAAATATGATTTTTTGCACACGATCAAATTAGGACTCGAGACCATTTCCTTTGAGTTCGTATTGACGTTGCGAATTAAAATGAGTGTAACGATCGCTATATTTGGAGATCAGGTGATCCGATAGACGAAACGGTCTTGAAAAGCTCGAATTTATCATCTCATAGCACTATCTCGGACAGCGATAAAATTTATAGCATAGAACTATAAAAATGAAGTGATGCACACAAATGAGTTTCGTGGTGATTGGATGCCCCCTTTGTTCATGTGAGCTCGAAACACACGATCGTTTTATTTGAGAATTCAAATAAAATAATACTATTATAATCGACCTACCAATCAAAAACCCTCACCTCTCTTTCCTTTATACAATCTAATGTTACATTATTGTTCCGTTAGAAGAATGGCCGCCTCCTCTTTTCATTTTCAAAAATTAAAATCTCCTGATTTACTTCACGAAAACAAGCCCATTAGATTTGTATTAAGGATATCTTTATGCCAATGCTCACTTTGGAGAGTGCAATCGCAATTTTAGGGACGACTGTACAAGGCTAGGCAGCCAAAGGTTTGATTTTAGGCGACTGTAGGTGATGTTAGGTGAATTCGAGCATGGCGGTGGATTCCTAGTGAAAAGATGAGTCAGCGAAGGAGTTTCGACGAGGAGCGGTTCATCTAAGAAAATCATGACTTTTGGGCTAGATGAGGCCAAGCATCAGTTCGCGATTTAGATTAGAATGTCGGAGTGCGTGATCTAGGTACCAACGAATCAAGCATTCAAAGAGGAGACTGTTGGCGCATACGATGTTTGATTTCATGTATCGGAGCTCCCGAATCCTAGGAGAAACATGCACGACTAAGACATGGCATATGCATGTACAGGCATATCTCAATTTGGAAAGAAAGGTTAACGGCTTAACTTGGGAAATTAGTTTAAACTAATTATTATTATTTATTTAAATACGTTATCTTACATGTGCATACTTTCTGCATACGAGGGCCCTTTTAGAAACCATTTCCTATGTTGTGCTCGGAATGGAGAGCTCTACAACTTGACGATGGTTTGGACAGACTTGGTTGAGGTGAGTGATATTGTCTCTCATCATACTTTGATTGTTAGTATAATACTGAAACGAAGTTTTGAAATGTTTCTATCTTTAGAACATGATTTCTAAACTAGTTAAATTCATATCTTATTTTATAAAATGAACTAAAAGTGTATTAAAATGGTTTTAAATTAAATAGCACATTTTTCCCATTGATACACTATTTTGATGATATTGATAGATTTAGGTTATTATTGATATTTATCCCTCATTGGTTGCTTTTGATGTATTGTATTGTGTTATTATAGATATAGGTAGACTATTATAGACATTTCTATATTTGTTGGTTGCATGTTTAATTGTTTGTTAATTGGTTGAAAACGTCGTTCGAAGGCGATATAGGAAAATTCCACTAGATAGAGTTCAGTGTATATCGATCAAATGCACACATGATGTGGACTCAAATGATGTCATAGAGTTTCGTGCATACCAATTGAGCACATAAATGATGATCAACTCGAATGGATGGGACAAATATGTGGAGGAGTATTGGTGTGCCAACTGATCTGAAGATGAAGTGTAATGCCCAGCCTTTCTGTATGCTTTAAATTGACACACGTGCCGTCAGACTTAAATTATACAAAAGGGAGGACTGTATGGGGTAAATAAGAAAAAGCAGAGAGAAGAAAAACAAAAATAGAATCTTGCAGCGGAACAATAAAATATAATAATCAAATATACAGTTCATGAAGCTGTTTTACAAAATATTTGATTTTATTCATACTACACATATCAGAGTTACACATACTAGAGAATATTAATAATGCAGCGGAATAAAATGGCGTAGTGGGATATATAACAAATAGTAATAAAAATCTTCGTCTTCGTCCTCCAGAATAAAATCTTCAAATCCTGAAATTCTCGGACTGACCCGAGCGAATTGAAAAGATAAAACACTCGAGTCATAACTAAAAGATCTTATGTAAGTTAAATCAACAGAAATAAATATGAGTGCAGTAACTTAAGAGATGCTCGGGATTCACATCTCCTAAGGATCCATTAAACTGTTTACTATGTAGTAATATTTCGCTATTATAATAGTGTCTAATAGTAAAATAAACTTACTTTTTTCATAGTATTAAGAGGTTACCCATATAGCCCTTAACACGTAATAGTCCCAGTAGTCCATCCAATATCATAGTCCCTCCTGATCGGGAAGCCACCATAGGATACCACACGGGCTACGGGAGAAAACCAAACTCGTACAAGGCGCGATAGGGTAGGTGATACGGCACAACTAGGCAATGCTAGGGTAGATATACCAATTGCTATCCGGGCTGGTGGTAACGCGTAGCAGCTACTACCGCCCACCTCGAACAACACCCTCAAAATCAAAAATCAAAAGTGGCCACCGAATAAATCCAAAAGTCGGAGTATAATTTCGAAGGAGTGCGTCCGATAAGAGGAGCTACCTCCTTGGCCCGAGAATCGCTCCTGTTTTAGCCACCTTATGCCAACTCACGGGAGTCGGGTCCACGTATTTACCTCAAAGGAAACGCCGCCACCATCCTACTTCATTCTGCAATCCCCACCGCGTACACGGTTGTTAAAGTGGTTTTCAAAGTTGGCAGAGAGTATGACAACTTCCAATCCCGGTCTCTTTAACAACCCAACGTTATTATAACACCGCGGTCTTTCAAAATAATTTATACTTTTAAAACAGGAATACAACATCAATTTCAAAACCATATAAACACGATATCATCTCCTTTTTAAACCCAAATCAATATAATATCCTTTCAAATATCACTTTCTAAAACCATAATAATTTCAAAGTTGTAATATTTCTAAACCCAACGCTTGAAATATAGCCTTTCAAAAACATAAGCTTTGAATTTCATAACTTTGAAATGTAACCCCACCACTTAAATGGGTTAAATATAAATTACTTTATATAATAAATAGTTTCTTCACCTTCACAAAACAATTCCAATTATAGGTTTAAATTCCAAAATAAACCATTTCAATTTCCATATATTTCAAAGCTTTAAATATTACACCATTTCAGAACGAATTCTTTGATAATTTCATATATATCAAATTCCATTATTATTATTTCGATTTGAAATATTTACTTAATAAATCAATTATTATTTAAGTAAAACCTTTAAACTTCAATAATAGGTTATACTTTCAATTTAATTTAACTTGATAATATTAATTTAAATCCCCTAAACCAAAATCAATTTTACCAATTCAACCCCTTTAAATTTCAAATTTATTAAAAATTCAAATCAATTTTATTCAAGGATAATTCTTAAATACTTAAATTGAAATCAAATTCATATTTATCTTTCAACCCTAATTTTATTTAAGTCATTATAATAAACTCTATAAATATAATTTAAATAAATACTTAACCGCATTTATCTTAATAAATCAAACTTTTATTATTAAACTTCTTTTATACTTTAAACAAATTTATACATAGCTTAAAACCAAGAAATTAATTATATATATATAAAAAATAACATTTATAAATATCTGAATCAATATCTCATAAGCCATACATATTTTTGCCAACCATAAAAATCATTTCAAAAATAATTATATATATATACCACGGTGCTTGTATATAATTTTCTATCATATGATCAAGTGATACGGATATTTATCATTTCAATCCGCAATTTAAAAATAAAAATGCGGTTGTATATCATTTCAAACCGCAATCCCGAATCAAAATAAATGCATAACAACTTGCAGATTATGATGATATAAATAAAACATCCATTCATCCATCATAAAATCATACATCCATCACAGTCATCATACAAAACAATCAATCAATATCAATATATAACTGATAATATATAACAGGTAATTAACTGGCAGTTATATTCAATAATAAATTAAATAATGATTAAATATAAATAAATGCAATTAACTGAGAGGATGATTAAAATATACAAAACGGTCATAAATAAATTCGAAATCACAACATAAATTAAATTTAACGAACATAAGAAATTTTAGAAGTTGTGAGTGGGTTAAAACACTCACCTTTTGAATTTAAATTGATTTTAAATCCAATTTAAACCCAAAAATTGCACAGTCTCCAAATTCGTCCAAACCAGCGCCAAAATGTTAGGAATTTCAATACGATCCTAGGAAAAAAACCACGCGTGAATTGGTGTTCGTATGTGAAAGTTATTCGAATTAAAAGTTTGAAATCAAAAATTAAATTAAAAAAAAAATAAAATAACTCACCCCCACAAACTTGACACGTCACCGAGCACTATGCTGTAAGAGCCGAACACGAGAAACCTAGCTCGCTCTGATCAAATTCGATCGCGACGAACAACGAGCATGCCGCCTCGCCGTCTCGAACGCGCGTACGTATGTCGCCGTCAGGGATCACGACTCCTTCACCAACCCTACCCAGATCGTCTGGGCCTCGTACTGTGCCAAAGCCTGCAGCCGCATCAAATTTCTAAACCCTACTCGAATTAAAGCCCCAAATCTAGCCGTTAATTCGACGAATTAACAATTCCGACGAGCAGCACTCGGTCCTCTCTTCACAACCCTACCCTCGATCGAACGATCAGACGAAGACCATCAACCACCAACGAACGACCGAGAATGCTTCCTCAATTTTTGGCCACATTGAAACTCAAATCAAAAAACGAATTGTATTTCTGACTTGCGCTCGTCGAGAGCTTCGAATTGATATAAGATTTGGCATATTTTGTGGAGTTTGAAATTTGACTTTGATTTTGAATTACAATTGAAATTAGGGTTTGTCTGCCATTGAAGCGAGGAGGTGAATAGAATGTATAGAAATGAGGAACAGAGGCTGCTAAGGTTTATAGCAGGATATATATAGGCAGGGTTGACATTTGAATGGATGGACAAGATAGATTTACGTGCTAACGCCAAAGTGACCCAAAAAGCCTGTTCCGACTCCAGAACGAAATTGGGTCAACCCATATATCAAAATAGGTGTTTTTAAATATTTTAAACGTGATGGAACAAGTTTCATGTCCAAATTCCATCATATGAAGAAGTCACGCTCAAATCAATATTTTTCAAATTGATTTCAATTGATTTCAATTTAATAAATTTCAAGGCGTTTCGAGTCCGTACGATCAAACGACTAGTCCGATCGCTACGAAACTTGAACCCTACAATAATTCACCATTACGGATCCAATGAAACTGGTTTCGTCCAAATCGGAGTCAGTGGCCAAAACAGCTATTTTTACACTAATTAAATAAATTAATAAATTAATTAATTAAATCAAATTTCCAATTTAAACTCTAAAATTGACAATTCTTATCATTTAAAATTTCTTAACCATTTACAATGATTTTAAACAAATTTAGATGTCACTTAAATGTTGATTCAATCATAAATTTCAGCGTAAATTCAAATTTCATTATATTCATCAATTATAAATTAAATTTTCAATAATTCCATTGAATTCACAATTCATTCTATTATTGAACCTATTAGTATCAAATAGATGAAACTAACATTGGATTCATACTTTATTACAAAAATATCCCCAAATTTCATCTAAATTTCAATAACGTAATAATTAACTGTTAAATTTCATTTATTTACAGTTAATCCTATTATTATACATTAAATTCCAATCTATTGACACAAATTTTCTTTTATTCACCCAATTGTCATTTTATAAATAAAATTACATTATTTTCGATTATTACATAAATTTACATTAACCACCGTTAATTTAGATTTATTGCAATTGATTACCCGTTTATTTAACACATTAAATAAACAAGCAACCTATATTAATTGCCACCTATTTGTTTTTAATTGCATTTATAAGTTCGTTACTTATCAATCCGGATTTATAATTTTATATACGCTAATTTAATTTCATGACATTAATATACGCCTATTTACATCTAAATTTATATAAATATTACGTTTCTAAATGTGTACTTCTATCAATTGAACACATTAATTAAGGTTTAAAAACCAATTAATGGATTTACCTTAATTCCATCCTTATACCAGTTTATTACTTTACATACATTACATATTAATTCATCAATTAACATAATTTGAACTTATTTCCCAATTCACCAATTACTACCTTAAAGTAAATTTATGTTTCTGTTACATTTACATTCACACTTCCGTTATTATATTAATTACCATTAAAGTAACGTTTATTATCAACAACATACGTTATAATTACTTACAGAGTATTGATTTTTTAAATGACCATTTATTATAATTTAAATTCATTAATTTAATTCAATGCTTACATTTTGTTTTCATATATTCAATTTGTAGCTAAGTATACATCTACACTATTTCTATTGATTTGAATTTCATTCAATTTATTGATAATTGCCTTAGTTAACATTAACGTAATATTAGATTATAATTTTTGTAACTGATTTCCAATTTAAAATCAACCAGCTACAAAATAGGTAACATACAAAAGTCGTTACCGTTAATCCTTTAGTCTCATTAATAAGCTTTTATTTCTTACAAATCAATGTTGCCATTTATCTTCATACTACAAATTTCATTCACTTATGTTCAATTTATAGCCAAACATAACATTTAGATTTATTTTCATTAATTGGTATTCCATTCAGTTCATAAATTTATTAACTGGATTGGTATTATTTAACTTGATTCTAGTTATTATTTCATAAATATGATTCTCAATCATTTCTTTAACTTATACTAACATTTAAATTTTATTACTTACCTTTATTAACCATTGCTAAAATTCATTCTTAACATTTATTCCAATATAAATTATAGAATTTTTATTCCTTTCTAAATTAAATTACAAAAAATTTAATTAAAAATAACCAATTTATTTATTAAAATTTACAGGTCATTACACTCTCCCCCGCCCCCTCCCCAAAAATTTTCGTGCCCGAAAAGTAAAAAGAAGAGAAAAGAAAGAATTAATAAATCAATATCTTACTTAAAATATTAAATTTATAAACAAATAAATTTACAAAATTTAATAATTTAAATAAAATACCAATTTATAACTATTAAATCCCTTTATACTCAAATTAGTAAAGTTTGGAAAACATTTTCAAAAAATTTCTAAGTCCAAAATTTTCGAAAATTTTCGGCAAGAGACTCCTTTGTACGGAGAGACTCGGGAGAAAAATATAATATCAAATATAACAATATATAATATATATCCCAACACGAGAAAAATAATATAATAGCGCTATAAACCGTAATCCGAAAACGTACCTATTTGTCGGGCAAATAACGCTTGTTTATGGAACCAAAAGCAGCAACAATTGCTTCCATTACATGTGCTTCACTTGTATAATCTGAAAAGAGTTAACAATTATATAAAATGAATTATTTAAAGTTGTTTCACCAACAAACAACCAAATCAATATACAACCATTACTTGCAACAAGCATACAACCATCACATAAAATCAACACACATCAATTATCCATATCAGACAAAACAAATAGTTGTTCGGGTTCAAAACTTTAAATCGTACGGAATGAAAATAAACTATTAAGTGTACCCTTTTACTCAACAGTCTTAGGCGAAACTAAATCCAAACAAATTTAAAGTATCTTTGCCCAAACAACCATCAACCAAAACAAACAACAATTCCTAACAATAGATCAAGTTAATTTTTATAAATTTCATTCATGTAACGACCCAGAATTTTTATTAATTAAAATTTGAATATTTAATTAATTTTAAATATTAATAAGTGAATTTTTAAGTCGAATAAATTTTTATTTGAATTATTGGATTTAATTGGATAATTAAATCGATAATTTAATACGTGAAATTATAGAAATAATTGAAAATTGAGTTAAATATGATTGAAAATGATTTGTAAAATTTTATTTTATCATATGGGAGTTAGAATGATATTTTAGAACTTTTAAAATCGAATTAAAAGTTAAATTGTGAAAATTGAATATTTTAATATTAAAATCGACTAGTGAAAATAGTCAATTTTTGAACAGTCTCAGAATTGAACGAAACCAGTTCCATTGGATCCGTAATGGTTAGTTATTACCGGATTTCAATTTTCGTGTCAATTGGAGCTATCGTTTGGTCGTGGCAGCTCGAAACGCATCGAATTATTTTTAATTTTAATTTAGCGAGTTAAAATAGCCATTTTTCAAAAAGTCTTGGATTTCGACGAAACCAGTTTCATCGGATCCGTAATGTGATATTATTGTAAGGTTTCAAATTTCAAGTCAATTGGATTTACCGTTTGTCCGGTACAAATTAAAACGCCTAGAAAATCGCTTAAATCGGTTTATTTAAATTGAGCGTTTGTAGCCATAACTCGCACAGATGTCCGAATTAGCTTTCGAAACCTGTTCTATTGTGTCCAGAACGCGGGGTAAACCTTAGGAACGTCAGTTTCGGCGCGTAAATCGGAGTTCGGAATTTCCGGATGAATAGTGTTCGAATTTTTCCTATAAATACACCCACCCTCTTCATAATTTAGAAAAAAAAAAAAACAAAATAGAAACCCTAGCCGCCACCCACATGACCAATGGCCAAAAATGCTCAACGTTCATCCCTCGATTTCTTCCAATCCGTCAACATTCGTCAAAAACATTCAACTACAAAGATGAAGATCACAACGAGAGCTTCGATGTGAACGGTGGAGATCGTGTTTGGTGTCGTGTGGAGGGAGCTACAGGGGGCCGACCGTGCTTACTTGCGCACGACTTTTCATGCAACCTGGGGGGCCGAGCTCTATGAGCTTAAGGCCGAGCATAGGGGGGGTCGAGAGCTTCGTGATGGTGGTAGTTTGATGAAGTATAGATGAGAGATGGTGGTGCAAGATTTAACCCTAATCTATGGATATGGGTTTCGGCTATCACCTGATGATTTGCGTGAATTGGAGAAGAAGACGCGCACGGCTGAGATTGGATGGAGCTTGGATCTAACGGCAGTGATCAAGTGTGGGTTTTAATTATAAATTAATGGTTGTAATTATTAAATTATAAAATCGTGTAACTTCATAATATCACAACTTTTTCATACGAGGTCGAAAAAATGCAAACTCAGTTGCGTTGGAATCGTATGGACGAGCACTACGCGATGGAGTTGGTTTGGAGTCGTTTGGAGTTAGTGAGAATTTTGGGTAAAATTAAACGTCCGTTTAATTTTATTCGAAATAAATCGCTAAAACGGAATTTAAAATCAAGGTGAGAACTTCTCACTCAATCGAATCAGTTTCGATTTTATTTTAAATAGTTAGATTTAAAATATTTGAATGCATGTTTGAATGTTGATTAATATCTATTGATTGTTAAAATAGACATTATACGCCGTTAGTAAGCGGATGTTATTTATTAAAAACATATACCGCGAATATTTCATAAACAGTGAAATTTGTATTATATATATAATATCAATATATATATATATATTGGCATATGTATATATTGCAGTTGTTGATTCCCCGCATTTTTTTAGCGGATGAGACCCTATTGCGCCGTTATTAAGCGGATAATATTTAATAAGAACATATACCGCGATAATTTCGTACTGGAGCGAAATTGGTATTGTGCTAATGTTTGTGAATGCAGGAAAACAGGTTGGAGGGATCCAACTGGATTCCTCAACAGTTTTTAGTTGATTTCAGATATTTTGATATTTGATGGATTTTCATATTGATATATGATATCGTTGTAGTCGTGATTGACTATTTGATGTGTAGCATCATTGGACCAAATTTTGGGATTTAAAAATGATTTTTAAAGTGATTTTTGAGAATATACTATATTTTGGAATTGATCCATTATAAATAAATAAACGTTATAATTTTTAAAGTTATAAAAATTATGATTTTTGAGGAATATAGTTAAAGACTGATTTTTGAGAATATGATGCTAATGATTTTATAAAATAATTTAATCGGTATTTTTGAATTTATTGTGAAAAGTTTAAATATAGGATTTATAAAATTTAATTATTTTATGAATCAAAATGGTGAAATAATAAAGGAGATTAAAGACATTTTAAAATATTAATATAAATTGATTTATATTAAGAGATTTATAAATAGATATTTATTGTAACATCCCGCCTTTTTGCACACTTTAAACCGACACACGTGCCAATTCAAAGCATACGCAAGGGCGGATTGTTATGGGGTAAATAAGAAAAACAGAGAAGAAATAAAAACAAAAACAGAATCTCACAGCGGAAGGATAAAATATAATAACAAATATACAGTTCATAAACAGTTTACAAAAGCTTGATTCTTCTTTTACAATAAATATCAGAGTTACACATACCAATACAAGCAATGCAGCGGAATAGAAAGAGTGTGGTGTAATACTATATATAACATAATACTTATTCTTCGTCTTCGTCCTCCAAAGCTAAAATCTGCTATCCTGAAATGCTCGGACTGACCCGAGCGAATTTGAATAGACAAAAACACCCGAGTCAGACTAGAATATCTTATGTGAGTTAAATAAACAGAAATAAATATGAGTACAGTAACTCAAGAGATGTTCGGGATTTACATCTCCTAAGGATCCGTTAAACTATTTACTATGTAGTATATTGCGCTATTATAATAGTGTCTATTTATAAAATAAACTTACTTTTAAATAGCGTTAAGGCTTTACATTTTCCACCTTAACACGTAATAGTCCCAGTAGTCCATCCAATACCATAGCTCCTCCTACTCGGGAAGCAACTAGAGGATATCACACGGGCTACGGGAGAAAACCAAACTCGTACAAGGCTCGATATGGTAGGTGACACGGCACAACGAGGCAATGCCAGGGTAGATATACCAATTGCTATCCAGGCTGGTGGAAACGCGTAGCCGCAGTTACCGCCCACCTCGGACTAACTCCCCAAAATCAAAATATAGAAGTGGCCACTGAATCAAATCCAAGTCAAAGTATAATATCGAAGAGGAGCGTCCGATCAGAGGAATGACCTCATTGGCCTGAGAATCGCTCCTGTTTTAGCCACCTTATGCCAACTCACGGGAGTCGGGTCCACGTATTTACCTTACAGGAAACGTCGCCACCACCTACTTCATTCTGGAATCTCCACCGCGTACATGGTTAGTCAAAGTGGTTTTCGGTATCGACAGAGAGTATGTCAGATATCCGATCCCGGTCTCTTTGCCAACCCATCGTTATTATAACACCGCGGTCATTTAAAAATAGTTTATACTTTAAAACCAGAATATAATCCATTTCAAAACTATAATATTACGATATCATTTCTTCTTTAAAACCCAAAAAGATTCATTTTGATATTATTTTTATAAAACCCAAATCACTGATATCATTTCCCAAATATAAATCCTTTCCAAAAATTATGCCACTTTTAAAATTTATAATTCCTTGTAACCAAATATTTGAATATTAACTTTCAACATAATACTTCGAAATCCATAGTTTTTAAAACCATTACTTTCAAAACTAAATGGTTTGGATATTCAACAGTATATAAAATAAGTGGTTTAACTTAAATGTTACTTTGAAAAGAAATATTTCTCGTGGCTTTACAATACATTTCTTTATTTAAAGTTAAAACCAAAATTTAATATCGCTTCAAGTTCCAAAACCATTTCAATAAATTCATATATATACGTATATCCATTTTGAGTATAAATATTTCAACTAAAGTTGGATTTTATTCTTTCAAATCAAATGTTCTATTAATTATTCTTGAATATTCACATAGAATCCATAATTAATAAGACTTCAATTTCTAGTAATAAATTATATATATTTTTCAATTCAAGTTATACTAGAATATTCATTTTAATTTATTTGGGAACAATCCAATTATAAATATCTTAAAATTTCCAACTTAACATTTAAAACATAGGATATAAATTATCAAACTCCATTTCTAAATTTTCTTCCATTTTAATAAAGAGATTTATACACCATTTTATTTCAAATTTTCAACTTCATATGTATATAAATATGGAAGAAAACATTTATTCAGTATAAAATTTAAGATCTTTATAAACCGTATTCCATCCAAACCATAGAAATCACATTTAAAATAGTTATATATAGACCACGGTGCCTGTATAAAGTTTTCTATCCTATGGTCAAGTGATACGGATATTTATCATTTCAATCCGCAATTTAAAAAAATAAACATTGCGGTTATATATCATTTCAAACCACAATCCCGAAAAATGAAATATGCATAATAATTTGCAATTTAATGATATGTAATAAACATCCATTCATCAACACATCCATCATCCAATCGCAACCATCAACCAATATCAATCAATAACAATATATGTTTGGTAATATACAACAGGTAATAATTGGCAGTTTTATTTCAAATTATATTTATCAACTATTAATCTAACAATTTATATTCAGTGATAATTGACATAACTGTTAACTAGCAGTTTATATGCAAACAATAATTTCTAACAGCCAATTAACACGCAATAAATCAATTAAATTAACAGTTAAATTCAATAAAATGCAATTCAACAGATATAAATGAAATAACATGCCAAAAGCTCATAAATAAATTTCTATTCATTTCTAAAATTTATTTAACAAACATAAAAGCTTCTAGTAGTTGTGAGTGGGTTAAAACACTCACCTTTTGAATTTAAATCGAATTCAAACCCGATTTAAACCCAAAAATTCGCCCGTCTCAGAATTCGTCCAAACCAGCGTCATCGAGTCCGGAATTAAATTACGATCCTAACAAAAAAAATTTCGTGTGAATCCGACTTCGTATGAGAAAGTTATGACGGAAAATGGTGATTGAATTCAAATAAAAAAAAATATAAGAGAACACTTAACCCCCAACATGCCACCTCAGCAACCACGTTCCCTGTACACGAAAACATGCGGCCTCTCTTCATCTTCTACAGTAAGCATGCGCAAGGACCTCAACCCTATAGCCGCCACAAATTTAGCAACCCCAGTCAAATTTTTGACTCCAATCCGACCGTTGAATCGCCAAACAAATTACATAGATGCGATCCCCTCGGTTCCCTCTCCAAAACCCAGAAATGTTTTTCCGATCCGACAAAGTTTTGCGCGACGGTGATGAACGGTTTTGGGCTGTTTGAATTTATTCTGGATGAACGACAGCTCCAATTGAAAAACGAATTTCACCAGTATTTTACGCGTATCGAATACTTCAACATATATTTTTTCTGGAATTTTCTGAAATTTTTGAGTTTTGACTTTTGATTTTGAACTGTGGATGGATCTGGAATTGGATCTGAGATGTATACATTTGGGGAAGAGAAAAGAGTGAAGAAATGAACGTACATCAAATGAAAAAAAGAAAGGAGCTAGGGTTTATAGATGTATATTTATAGATAGGCTAGAGGTAGGGTAGCTAGACTGGATACGCGAACGTGCGTGACAAACCATGGTCCAAAAAGTCCGCTATGCCTCCGGAGTCGGATTTGTTAAAACTATATATCCAAGTAGGTGTTTTAAAATATTCTGAACGCGATGGAAAAAGTTTCGCGATCAAATTCGATCGTATGAAGAAGTTATGCTAAAAAACAAAAATTTCACATTGATTTCAAAATGCGTAAATTTCAAGGCGTTTCGAGTCCGTACGATCAAACGACAAGTCCGATCGCTACGAAACTTGAAACATTATTATAATTCACCGTTACGGATCCGATGAAACTGGTTTCGTCGAAATCCGAGTCCGTGCCCAAAATGGCTATTTTTATATTAATTAAATAAATAGGCAAATAAATTAATTAAATTCAATCTTTAAAATTTTTGACTTTAAAATTGAAAATTTGATCATTTTTATCATTTCACTTTAGTTACAACAAATTAAACAAACCCAGATATCAATGTCAAGTAAATAAATTTATAAATTTCAGTGTTTGAATTCAATTACGGTAAATTCAGATATTGTAAATTCCAAGAATTTACTTAAATTTAACTTTGACTATGACCTTATAGTTTACTGCGTATTATTACGTCAATTAATATAACTTTACGTTTATTTCAAATCTACCAATTATAACCAAATAAAACCTTTCAATTGTTTTTCATGAATAGGTATTTCAATGAATTAGTTAGTATTCGACTAGCATAATATTTAATTCTAACCACTGCAATAATTAAGCTTTATTTTAAATTGGATTTAGATGGAAGGATTTGTTTGCCTTTTCTTAACTACTATATTCAAAAATTCTGCCTTTCTTTGTATTGCTACTATTTCCATTTATATTGAAATTGTAAAACATATATAAAAAAATTAGAATCTCAAATAAGCTCTTATTACTCACAATTACTATATTAATTTGGATTGCACAACATCTTATTCATCGCTTGCTTAAACCTAAATTCCTATTTTATTCATAAATGCTAAAATAAATCAATTATTACATAATTTCTTTTATTAATATTCATGCTATTCATGCTATTCATGTTAAATTCAATTCCTTTGTTCCATTCAACATCAGAAATTATCTATTAAATGTCCCAAAATTTCTATTAAATAAATCTAATGAATCTTTATTATAAATTAGATGAATTTAATGTTGCATTCAAACTATTGCGTTAAAATTTCCGTTTCACCTTAAAGTAACTAAATTTGCCCATTATAATACTTATTTCAATTCAAAAAAAAAAAAATCATTTTATTAACATCAAAAATTTACCATTTCATCTTACCATTTATTTACGTATCCTTTTATTGCACTGATTGAAATAAATTCACTTATTAAATTTTTAAGTTCGTTACCTATCCATCTTGATTTTAATTCCATCTATAAATCAAATTCAGTTAGCCTTAACGTTACTACACTAAATCTACAATCAGTTTTAATTTATATAGAATTATATCTTAATACTTACCATTTATTTATAAATTAGGTTACCTTCCAATAAATCTGATTCCTAAGCATTTGATTGGATTGCCATTTTTACTATGTCTATTATTAATTAGTTTCAAATTCTACAATTTCACTTCTTAAATCCACCTTTTGCTATATTATAAGTAAAATTTACATTGGTTACATAAATGTATCATTTATTTACATTTATTACAAACTTATTTCCAGTTCCAACTAACAATCTAAATAAATGAATAGGCAACCTACCATAAACACTACCGTTACCTTTTTGTCACATACAAAATCCTTTATTACAAAAATCAATTTCTGCATATATTTTCATACTACAAATTCAATTTACTTATGTTCAAATTATAACCAAACTTGACTTTTAAATTATTTTGTATAAAATTGGGATTTCATTAAGTTTCTTAATTATTACCCTTAATTGGCATTTATCATCTTGTATTCTCATTATCATTTCATAGATATGATTCCCAATTCCTTATTATTGACTTAAAATGGCATTACTTACATTGCATTAAACGTTGTTACTTAAATCTCTTCCCAATAGTAATTAATACTCTAAATAAATATGCTTACTCCTTTCGTTATTTATTCATTATCACAAGAAACGTTTAATCATTTGTAATTTCAAATTACCTACATTGATTGTATATATATTTTCCATTATTATCATTTATTAGAATTCTATTCAACTTTCATCTTATGCATGTAGTTAACCTTTCTATTGATTTTTCCTTCAAAATTTTCAGTTATTTCTTATTTAATCGCTATAAATTAAATGCATTGGTAACGAACAATAGTTGTTACCATTATACAATTTATACATTTGTAATTTATTCTCTACAACAATTATTACCTATCCATATTATTTTGCCCATAAATACAAACTTGCAATTTTTCTTATTATCATATTCCATTTACTGTTAACAATGTTTATTACATTATATTAGTTTAATAATTTCCTCAAATTCCTCATATTCAACTCATATACTGGTAAAATTCTTTTCACTACTTAAAATCATTTGAATTAACTTCGAATTACTATAAGTAGGTTTTTAATTTATTTTTCTTCTAAATTTAATTACAACTTAATTTAACCAAATTAAATCCATGAAATCTACGGGTCGCTACACTCTCCCCCACTCAAAACTTTTCGTCCCCGAAAAGGAAAAGGAAGGGAGAAGAAGAATAAAACAGTATATCTAGTTTCAAATATTAACTTATAACAATAATTTACTAAATTAATTTCCTTTAATGAATTACACTTGTTTTGTAATCATTATGTCTTTTAATACTTAAATTATTAAAGTTGGAAAAATATCTTTAACAAAATTCTAAGTCCCAAAAATTTCGGAAAATTTTGGCAGAGTCTACTTTGTACGGAGGGACTCTGGAGAAAATATAATATCCAAATATACAAATATATTACATATATATCCAAAATAAAATATCCCAACACGGGAAAATATATAAACAGCGCTTTAAACGTAATCCGGAAACGTACCTATTTGTCGAGCAACATACGCTTATTATTTTGGAACCAAAAGCAGTAGCAGTTGCTTCCAACCCCTGTATTCACTTATATAATCTAAGAGGTTAAATATTTATTTTACAGTGAAATGTTTGGGTAGATTCAATCATTTATATCCAATTAAATGCAACAACCATAAATTTTAACAAACAGCACATGCCACCAACAGACAATCATTCAATCAAACAAACAATTAGTTGTTAGGTTCAAATTCCGAAATTGTACGAAATGTAAAATAACTATCAAGTGCATCCTTTACTCAACAGTCTTAGATGGAACAAAGATAGATTATTTCTCCATCCCACAACTTCAAAATTTCTTACCCGACAACCATACATCAACCAAACAATTCAAATCAACACCAAAATAGCTTATTATACATTTATTTCATACTTCAGTGGTTTGATTTTCTTCCCTTCCTTTATGAGGGATTTCTTTGTTCTTACAAGTTTTATTTTCCATTTATTACAAAATTCATTATATTTGTATTCCAATTTTATTGACTAAGGTTTATATCATCTATTTATACTACTTACCCTTTCTTATATAGTAAAATTTCCAATTTAACTTAAGTTTATACAATTAATTCTCATTTATAACAGCAAATTTATTGAATACCTTAATTACCTCAAGCTTCACTTGTAAGATTTCCCCTTACATTTTCTTACTAACATTGCAACTTTTATTATATTGTAAGTTATGTATGTTTAAGAATGCAAGTGAAAATTTACAAGTTTCTTCTCAATTCCTTTTTATTTATTAATGGTTCAATAAATATATATTCGTTTTATAAATTACAATTTCAACTTACCCTTAATTTCATTCCTTTATTTAATGTTTACATTTTATTATATTTAATTACAGTAACCCTCTACTTACACTTAAATTATTAACCTTAAAACCTCCATTTTTATAAATAAAGGATCTTATTAATTCATTATCTAGGGTTTACAGACATTTATTTATATTACCTACTTTTTATTATGTTACTAGTAGCATCTTAAAACATACTTAAGTTTATAACCCTACACATCAATCTTTATTTATTAAAGAATTTCATTTTATTTACTTAAGTTAAAATCACCTATTAATAATACTCACCTTTAATTTGGGTAAAATTTCAATTATCACTTAAGTTTAAACCAATAAATTCTTATTATATCAGTAATTTATTGAATACTTCATTTTTCCTAAATTCCTACTTGTAAAATATTCAATTCCAGTTTCTCATTTAACACTTCAACTTTTATAATTGGGTAAGTTATTTATGTTTAGGAAATTGCAATTGAACTTATACAAGTTTAATCTCCATTCTTTTAATTAAATTTAATGTTTATTCATATTACCCTTTTTCTCATATGTATGCAAATTCCTCTTTATAGCTTTGCAGTTATTCTCTTATTTCAATTAGAGGTTTCAATTCATTTATTACTTAACTTTTATTCCACTAACAAATTTTAAACAATTAATTAACGGAAAAATTTAGAACTAAATACCGGGTTAAATTTCAATTTATTTCAAAATAATAGATAATTAATTTCTTGCAACCTTTATATCTCTAATTATATTTAGAACAATAAAAGAAAATTTTTAGAAAATTCAAAATAAATCTGCAGTAGAATTTACTACAGTGGCCTTTTCCCTTTGAAACTCGAAAATGAAAGTCGATGATGCGGCCGTCATCACCGAATTTATTTTCCAGCGACAGAGGGGAAAGTACAGAATTTAATTCTTTTCCAAAATCTTCTTTAAAACAATTCTTCCAATTTATACGAAATATTTATATAAGAAAATACTTATAAACCGAACCATTATTTTTCATAAATTCTTTGAAAACATGTTTGGAAAAATCCCGGACTTAAGTTCTTAAAATCTCCAATTTGATTTATCATAATTTCAACTTGGCTTCAGTTATTATAGATATTTTTATTTTCTAACACCCCATCTATAGCAACCAATTATATATATATATCTTTATAAAACTATTTTTATATATAGAAAATATAATAGGCAAAATTATTTCATTCACCTATATTAAAAACGGATATTATGTCGGTCTGTCCTATTGAGTGTTTAGAAATCCCTATTGATGACATAGCGTCCCATGCATCAACCAGAATTTATAAATACAAAGCGGAACAGATTAACACAATATCAAAATCTTTTATTAATACTAACAAATACGCTCTCTCATATATATACACTCAGCGACTCCCATAGGATATTTCTACCCTATTAACAAAGAGTCAAACCCCACAAAGCCAAGGTTTATCGCTAAACCAAAGCTCCGATACCAACTGTAACATCCCGCGTTTTTGCACACTTTAAACCGACACACGTGCCAATTCAAAGCATACGCAAGGGCGGATTGTTATGGGGTAAATAAGAAAAACAGAGAAGAAATAAAAACAAAAACAGAATCTCACAGCGGAAGGATAAAATATAATAACAAATATACAGTTCATAAACAGTTTACAAAAGCTTGATTCTTCTTTTACAATAAATATCAGAGTTACACATACCAATACAAGCAATGCAGCGGAATAGAAAGAGTGTGGTGTAATACTATATATAACATAATACTTATTCTTCGTCTTCGTCCTCCAAAGCTAAAATCTGCTATCCTGAAATGCTCGGACTGACCCGAGCGAATTTGAATAGACAAAAACACCCGAGTCAGACTAGAATATCTTATGTGAGTTAAATAAACAGAAATAAATATGAGTACAGTAACTCAAGAGATGTTCGGGATTTACATCTCCTAAGGATCCGTTAAACTATTTACTATGTAGTATATTGCGCTATTATAATAGTGTCTATTTATAAAATAAACTTACTTTTAAATAGCGTTAAGGCTTTACATTTTCCACCTTAACACGTAATAGTCCCAGTAGTCCATCCAATACCATAGCTCCTCCTACTCGGGAAGCAACTAGAGGATATCACACGGGCTACGGGAGAAAACCAAACTCGTACAAGGCTCGATATGGTAGGTGACACGGCACAACGAGGCAATGCCAGGGTAGATATACCAATTGCTATCCAGGCTGGTGGAAACGCGTAGCCGCAGTTACCGCCCACCTCGGACTAACTCCCCAAAATCAAAATATAGAAGTGGCCACTGAATCAAATCCAAGTCAAAGTATAATATCGAAGAGGAGCGTCCGATCAGAGGAATGACCTCATTGGCCTGAGAATCGCTCCTGTTTTAGCCACCTTATGCCAACTCACGGGAGTCGGGTCCACGTATTTACCTTACAGGAAACGTCGCCACCACCTACTTCATTCTGGAATCTCCACCGCGTACATGGTTAGTCAAAGTGGTTTTCGGTATCGACAGAGAGTATGTCAGATATCCGATCCCGGTCTCTTTGCCAACCCATCGTTATTATAACACCGCGGTCATTTAAAAATAGTTTATACTTTAAAACCAGAATATAATCCATTTCAAAACCATAATATTACGATATCATTTCTTCTTTAAAACCCAAAAAGATTCATTTTGATATTATTTTTATAAAACCCAAATCACTGATATCATTTCCCAAATATAAATCCTTTCCAAAAATTATGCCACTTTTAAAATTTATAATTCCTTGTAACCAAATATTTGAATATTAACTTTCAACATAATACTTCGAAATCCATAGTTTTTAAAACCATTACTTTCAAAACTAAATGGTTTGGATATTCAACAGTATATAAAATAAGTGGTTTAACTTAAATGTTACTTTGAAAAGAAATATTTCTCGTGGCTTTACAATACATTTCTTTATTTAAAGTTAAAACCAAAATTTAATATCGCTTCAAGTTCCAAAACCATTTCAATAAATTCATATATATACGTATATCCATTTTGAGTATAAATATTTCAACTAAAGTTGGATTTTATTCTTTCAAATCAAATGTTCTATTAATTATTCTTGAATATTCACATAGAATCCATAATTAATAAGACTTCAATTTCTAGTAATAAATTATATATATTTTTCAATTCAAGTTATACTAGAATATTCATTTTAATTTATTTGGGAACAATCCAATTATAAATATCTTAAAATTTCCAACTTAACATTTAAAACATAGGATATAAATTATCAAACTCCATTTCTAAATTTTCTTCCATTTTAATAAAGAGATTTATACACCATTTTATTTCAAATTTTCAACTTCATATGTATATAAATATGGAAGAAAACATTTATTCAGTATAAAATTTAAGATCTTTATAAACCGTATTCCATCCAAACCATAGAAATCACATTTAAAATAGTTATATATAGACCACGGTGCCTGTATAAAGTTTTCTATCCTATGGTCAAGTGATACGGATATTTATCATTTCAATCCGCAATTTAAAAAAATAAAAATTGCGGTTATATATCATTTCAAACCACAATCCCGAAAAATGAAATATGCATAATAATTTGCAATTTAATGATATGTAATAAACATCCATTCATCAACACATCCATCATCCAATCGCAACCATCAACCAATATCAATCAATAACAATATATGTTTGGTAATATACAACAGGTAATAATTGGCAGTTTTATTTCAAATTATATTTATCAACTATTAATCTAACAATTTATATTCAGTGATAATTGACATAACTGTTAACTAGCAGTTTATATGCAAACAATAATTTCTAACAGCCAATTAACACGCAATAAATCAATTAAATTAACAGTTAAATTCAATAAAATGCAATTCAACAGATATAAATGAAATAACATGCCAAAAGCTCATAAATAAATTTCTATTCATTTCTAAAATTTATTTAACAAACATAAAAGCTTCTAGTAGTTGTGAGTGGGTTAAAACACTCACCTTTTGAATTTAAATCGAATTCAAACCCGATTTAAACCCAAAAATTCGCCCGTCTCAGAATTCGTCCAAACCAGCGTCATCGAGTCCGGAATTAAATTACGATCCTAACAAAAAAAATTTCGTGTGAATCCGACTTCGTATGAGAAAGTTATGACGGAAAATGGTGATTGAATTCAAATAAAAAAAAATATAAGAGAACACTTAACCCCCAACATGCCACCTCAGCAACCACGTTCCCTGTACACGAAAACATGCGGCCTCTCTTCATCTTCTACAGTAAGCATGCGCAAGGACCTCAACTCTATAGCCGCCACAAATTTAGCAACCCCAGTCAAATTTTTGACTCCAATCCGACCGTTGAATCGCCAAACAAATTACATAGATGCGATCCCCTCGGTTCCCTCTCCAAAACCCAGAAATGTTTTTCCGATCCGACAAAGTTTTGCGCGACGATGATGAACGGTTTTGGGCTGTTTGAATTTATTCTGGATGAACGACAGCTCCAATTGAAAAACGAATTTCACCAGTATTTTACGCGTATCGAATACTTCAACATATATTTTTTCTGGAATTTTCTGAAATTTTTGAGTTTTGACTTTTGATTTTGAACTGTGGATGGATCTGGAATTGGATCTGAGATGTATACATTTGGGGAAGAGAAAAGAGTGAAGAAATGAACGTACAGCAAATGAAAAAAAGAAAGGAGCTAGGGTTTATAGATGTATATTTATAGATAGGCTAGAGGTAGGGTAGCTAGACTGGATACGCGAACGTGCGTGACAAACCATGGTCCAAAAAGTCCGCTATGCCTCCGGAGTCGGATTTGTTAAAACTATATATCCAAGTAGGTGTTTTAAAATATTCTGAACGCGATGGAAAAAGTTTCGCGACCAAATTCGATCGTATGAAGAAGTTATGCTAAAAAACAAAAATTTCACATTGATTTCAAAATGCGTAAATTTCAAGGCGTTTCGAGTCCGTACGATCAAACGACAAGTCCGATCGCTACGAAACTTGAAACATTATTATAATTCACCTTTACGGATCCGATGAAACTGGTTTCGTCGAAATCCGAGTCCGTGCCCAAAATGGCTATTTTTATATTAATTAAATAAATAGGCAAATAAATTAATTAAATTCAATCTTTAAAATTTTTGACTTTAAAATTGAAAATTTGATCATTTTTATCATTTCACTTTAGTTACAACAAATTAAACAAACCCAGATATCAATGTCAAGTAAATAAATTTATAAATTTCAGTGTTTGAATTCAATTACGGTAAATTCAGATATTGTAAATTCCAAGAATTTACTTAAATTTAACTTTGACTATGACCTTATAGTTTACTGCGTATTATTACGTCAATTAATATAACTTTACGTTTATTTCAAATCTACCAATTATAACCAAATAAAACCTTTCAATTGTTTTTCATGAATAGGTATTTCAATGAATTAGTTAGTATTCGACTAGCATAATATTTAATTCTAACCACTGCAATAATTAAGCTTTATTTTAAATTGGATTTAGATGGAAGGATTTGTTTGCCTTTTCTTAACTACTATATTCAAAAATTCTGTCTTTCTTTGTATTGCTACTATTTCCATTTATATTGAAATTGTAAAACATATATAAAAAAAATTAGAATCTCAAATAAGCTCTTATTACTCACAATTACTATATTAATTTGGATTGCACAACATCTTATTCATCGCTTGCTTAAACCTAAATTCCTATTTTATTCATAAATGCTAAAATAAATCAATTATTACATAATTTCTTTTATTAATATTCATGCTATTCATGCTATTCATGTTAAATTCAATTCCTTTGTTCCATTCAACATCAGAAATTATCTATTAAATGTCCCAAAATTTCTATTAAATAAATCTAATGAATCTTTATTATAAATTAGATGAATTTAATGTTGCATTCAAACTATTGCGTTAAAATTTCCGTTTCACCTTAAAGTAACTAAATTTGCCCATTATAATACTTATTTCAATTCAAAAAAAAAAAAAAAATCATTTTATTAACATCAAAAATTTACCATTTCATCTTACCATTTATTTACGTATCCTTTTATTGCACTGATTGAAATAAATTCACTTATTAAATTTTTAAGTTCGTTACCTATCCATCTTGATTTTAATTCCATCTATAAATCAAATTCAGTTAGCCTTAACGTTACTACACTAAATCTACAATCAGTTTTAATTTATATAGAATTATATCTTAATACTTACCATTTATTTATAAATTAGGTTACCTTCCAATAAATCTGATTCCTAAGCATTTGATTGGATTGCCATTTTTACTATGTCTATTATTAATTAGTTTCAAATTCTACAATTTCACTTCTTAAATCCACCTTTTGCTATATTATAAGTAAAATTTACATTGGTTACATAAATGTATCATTTATTTACATTTATTACAAACTTATTTCCAGTTCCAACTAACAATCTAAATAAATGAATAGGCAACCTACCATAAACACTACCGTTACCTTTTTGTCACATACAAAATCCTTTATTACAAAAATCAATTTCTGCATATATTTTCATACTACAAATTCAATTTACTTATGTTCAAATTATAACCAAACTTGACTTTTAAATTATTTTGTATAAAATTGGGATTTCATTAAGTTTCTTAATTATTACCCTTAATTGGCATTTATCATCTTGTATTCTCATTATCATTTCATAGATATGATTCCCAATTCCTTATTATTGACTTAAAATGGCATTACTTACATTGCATTAAACGTTGTTACTTAAATCTCTTCCCAATAGTAATTAATACTCTAAATAAATATGCTTACTCCTTTCGTTATTTATTCATTATCACAAGAAACGTTTAATCATTTGTAATTTCAAATTACCTACATTGATTGTATATATATTTTCCATTATTATCATTTATTAGAATTCTATTCAACTTTCATCTTATGCATGTAGTTAACCTTTCTATTAATTTTTCCTTCAAAATTTTCAGTTATTTCTTATTTAATCGCTATAAATTAAATGCATTGGTAACGAACAATAGTTGTTACCATTATACAATTTATACATTTGTAATTTATTCTCTACAACAATTATTACCTATCCATATTATTTTGCCCATAAATACAAACTTGCAATTTTTCTTATTATCATATTCCATTTACTGTTAACAATGTTTATTACATTATATTAGTTTAATAATTTCCTCAAATTCCTCATATTCAACTCATATACTGGTAAAATTCTTTTCACTACTTAAAATCATTTGAATTAACTTCGAATTACTATAAGTAGGTTTTTAATTTATTTTTCTTCTAAATTTAATTACAACTTAATTTAACCAAATTAAATCTATGAAATCTACGGGTCGCTACATTTATGAATTGAAATATTGACATTATAAAACGAGTTTTTATAAGTGTTTGAATGAAGTGAAAATGAATTTCATTAAAGAATGAAATTTATAGAATTATAAACGGTGAAGTTATAAATGAAATTTATAAATAGTAAGAATTATAAATTTGTGAAGTTATTTGAAGAATAGATTTGGTTAAATAAATGAATCTTATAAGTTATAAGATTTATGGTTTGGAAAGTCTTTAGAGGAACGATTTTGTAAAATAATCGTTTTATAAGTATTTAACTTATAATATGAACTTTTAGTTTATAATTGAGTTATAAACTGGAATAGGTTAATAAAGAAATTTATTAAAGGAAGTTTTTATAAATAAATAGAAATGGAATTTATTAACGTTGTTTTATAAATTCGCAAACGACTTATTTTGACAAGAAAATTTGTTGAAACCTATAAATGGAGTTATATTCACATTTTTGAATAGTGAATAATCCTTTGAAATAAAATGAATAAAAGAATGAAATTTATTAACGTAGTATATTCACGTTTTTGAATAGTGAATAATATGTTAAAGAAAATGTTCAGAATGTGATATTTTAAACTGAATTAAAACGATCGAACAATGTTTTAAAATGTGTTGAGATTCGAAACCATAGATTTCAACATTTATTGTTGAAATAGACGTTTTCGAGAAATAGAAGGAGATGATGGACTATAACACTGTTGTTATAGTAAATGATTTCCGAAAGGAAATGTTTTGTATAGTATTGTGATTTATATATCTATTTAATTTCGAATCCCTATACTAGTGAATTTGGGACGTCGTAACGATGTTTTACGTAACATTCGTTTTGGCCCAAATAAATATGTTTAAGAGAATGATTTCCTTAAAGAATGAAATATATACTTAATTTCGATTTAAGTATATTGAATATTTTCCAAGTGTTGGAAATAAATAAAATTTGTGAATTACTTATTAAATAAGTATGGAATTGTTTCCAATATGAAGTGATATTTAGAATTCATCTTTTTGAAGATAAATTGAAAATGGATAATTGAAAACGTATATCAATAGATATTGTGAAATGTAAATTCACTAAGGAATTTATAAAAGAAAGTGAAATTGGTTTAAGAATAAATATTGATTTATTTTTGAAGTGTGAAATTTTATATCTTGTAAAGATATTTTGGAAAATAAATAATTTGGAAAATTATTTGGAATCTGGTGATGTTGTGCATATCCATTGATAGTTCAATAACCGACTATCAATATTTCCCTTTGAATGGGTGATTAATGTGATTTGTTTGAATTTGAATGCCACACTTATTTTTGAATAAGCGCTCACTATTCGGGTTAACCGGGAAAGGACCATGGGGTCGTATAACCCATTCCGAATATGTGATACGTCGTTGTGAATTGCATTGAAGATCGGTGTTGAAGACCCGGTATTTGCAAGAGCGATAGGATGACCTGTCGATTTACTCTGCACCGAGTTGCTCCGGTATAGAGTTCTCCATATGTGATGGTGAATCCGATGAGGATTGTGAATATCCGGATTGCAAGGACTTCTTTGTAAGTGCCTTCGGTTTTGTTGGAGCCTGGAACAGACTTGTATGGATTGTATGTCTGACATTACAAGTTGAGATATAAAGCCGATTTCTTTCAAATATATTTCTGTTGGCGGCGGAGAATTTATTCTTTTAGCTTAACACCCTTCTCTGAGACGTACGAGCTCAGAGGTTATATAGTTGAAGTTATCGGCGATATATTCCCAATTTGGTAATGTGACATGCTGAGTGTTGCTGTAAATGATCATTGTGTTGATTATTGTGATAGGATCGTTTATTTGATCGTCTATCTTGGTGATCATTGTGTTGATCATTTGTTGACCCAAAGCATGGCTTTTGTATAAAGTATGTTTTTGTGGACGTGACTTCGTCGAGCCTCACACCCCGGAAATGGTCAAAACAGGAAAGATGCGGCAAGGTTATGAGGGGTAGCTCCCTTTAGGGTATGTACATTTCCTTCTGGATAGAGGTGGTATCATGGTATGGAGCCCAGATATTTAACCTATGTGGTTACTGCGAATTTATTACTTTGTGGTTGTTGGTTATCGGGATCCCGTGAGAAAGGTCGTTTACGATCGGGGAATGGCGTGCTCGTGTCAGTAGTTACCCAGTTAGGGGTAACCCGGCCTTGTGTTGGCAGAGTTACGGTTTGGTTCTCGGGGATGTCTTTCAAGAGGCATTCTCATGTGGCAATGGGAAGTTCCTTGGCCTGACCATTTGTTGGAAATCCAAAGAAACAATACGTGACTTGTACGGTTTTAGTTGTAGAACCTGCCATCTAATATGGTAGCTATTAGTAGGCATAATATAATGGTACCTATGCTGGCTAAGATTTATATTCTACTTTCGAAATGAATTTTTCCTACACTATGCACTAATAATAATATGAAATGTTCTTTTAAATGCGTATCAAGCATCTTTGACTATCATAAGGAGAAATCTCCTCCGATTCTGCGTTTGCATTGTGTGTGTGTGTGCGGGAGGCCTTATGGTAGTCTCATTTTTAAAAGCATTGCGAATTGAAATAAAAATATCTCTCTATTTTGATTTTAAAGATAAAAAAACTGTTTTGAGTTCTCACACCAGTCTTGTCAAGCTTTGGGCTATGTGATGGGGGGTTCTCGCTTCGCGGTTAGGTGGCGAACGGGAGACTCTTACTCCCACACATCCTCTTTTAGGGGGTTAGTTAGGTGTAACCTGAGACAGTCGAGAGGCTGGCCGTAAAAGCAAGTTTGGGATACCAGTGTAAGCCACGGTGGGGCTGGGATGGTTGAAAAGCCTACCGGTTGTGACTGCTGTCGTCGACCTTTACAGTTGGTATCAGAGCTTATGGTTAAGCGACAACCATGGTTCTGTTGGGTATTATTCATTAGAGATAGAGTCAGCAGTACTCTAGAATGAATTTGAGTGTAATAATAGCTATGAGAGCTTATTTGTTAGTGAATATAAATTGTTTTATATTGTGATGATTGGTTTATTGAGTGGCATATGAACTTTCGTCAGCGTGGTCCGCAAGACTATGCCGAAGGGGTTTCTAAACACTTAAATAGAACAATTCGGCACAATATTGATTTTAAAAATTGGGTAAATGAAATAATTTTACTTGATTATATTTTATATATAAAGAAAATAATTTTTCAAAATTATTAAAGTGTATATAAGTTGATTGTTTAGTTGTTTGAATAATCTAAATAAAAGAATAATTGTATAAGTAAAATGAATTATAAGAATTGAATTATAATTAAAGTAATTTACAATTGTGAAATAAACTTATATATATAAGAAGTGAAGCTATATGAATATATTTATGAATATGAGTTGAAATAAAAACAAATTTAAAGTTGAATGGAATATAACTTAAGTGTTGTTGAATGGAATTGATATTAGTATCAAAGTAAAATAATAAAGTTAAGTGATAAATATGAACTTGAGTTATATGAAATGAAATTCAACTTTAGAAATTGAAATGGATCGAATATTAACCAATTAAATGTGAATAATTGATATGAAATAATGAATATAAGTGTAATTCATTAAAATCTAATGTTATTAGAAAGCTGAATAATTGAATGAAAATCAATTAAATTAAACCAATTGTAAGGAAAGGAATTTGGTTGTAATTAATATACTTTGGCTGATATATGATTGTTAGTTGATTGTATAAAATTCATTAAGTGTTAATGAAATGGAAAACTAAAGTAATTGAATTCAAATTAGAAGTAAATAAATTTGAATAGAATTGAATTTAAATTGGAAGTGAACCAACTTGAATATGAATTAGTGAATATAAGCAAATTGAAAATGAATGTTAGTAAAAACATCCAGTGTATATGAATCGAATGTGATTAAATTGAAAACCAATTCATTGAATATTAATGAGAATATGAATGAATATTTATTTGTTATGGATGATAGTTGGTTGATGGTTGAATATATTGTTTTTCATACATTTGCTATGTTGGCATATATAGTTATTATGTTGCTATATGTTGTATATTGAGATTATTGTCATATATGCATGTTCTCATGTTGTTTGTTGAGTAATTAGTAGGTGCGGATCGCGTTTGCTTCGCATTTGGAGCTCGCTTTTGCGCTATATTAGCCGTATATGCTTGCTAATAAAATATAAGGTACATATCTCGGATTACATATCGTACTTTTACATTTTTTTCCCTTCGGGATGCCTCATTACTTGATGAGATGTATATTTGTGATATATATACTGTCATTTTTTTTCGGATCGAGCCGCGCAAAGGAGACTATGGCGAATTTTTCCGAAAATTTAAGGCGTTAGAAAATTTTTGAGAAAAATTGGAAAATTTTGAAAACTTTAACTTTGATTTTGGAATTGAAAGTTAAACAATAGTAGTTGTTTTTGAAAAGATAACTAAGTATGATTTGAAAACTTAGTAAGTTATTGTAAAAAGTTTAATTATGAATTTTGGAAAATTAATAGATTCTGTAACTTTTCTTACTTGTAATTTCGAGGACGAAATTCTTTTAAGTGGGGAAGATTGTAACGACCCAGAATTTTTATTAATTAAAATTTGAATATTTAATTAATTTTAAATATTAATAAGTGAATTTTTAAGTCGAATAAATTTTTATTTGAATTATTGGATTTAATTGGATAATTAAATCGATAATTTAATACGTGAAATTATAGAAATAATTGAAAATTGAGTTAAATATGATTGAAAATGGTTTGTAAAATTTTATTTTATCATATGGGAGTTAGAATGATATTTTAGAACTTTTAAAATCGAATTAAAAGTTAAATTGTGAAAATTGAATATTTTAATATTAAAATCGACTATTGAAAATAGTCAATTTTTGAACAGTCTCAGAATTGAACGAAACTAGTTCCATTGGATCCGTTATGGTTAGTTATTACCGGATTTCAATTTTCGTGTCAATCGGGGCCATCGTTTGGTCGTGGCAGCTCGAAACGCATCGAATTATTTTAAATTTTAATTTAGCGAGTTAAAATAGCCATTTTTCAAAAAGTCTCGGATTTTGACGAAACTAGTTTCATCGGATCCGTAATGTGATATTATTGTAAGGTTTCAAATTTCAAGTCAATTGGATTTACCGTTTGTCCGGTAAAAATTAAAACGCCTAAAAAATCGCTTAAATCGGTTTAATTTAAATTGAGCGTTTGTAGCCATAACTTGCACAGATGTCCGAATTAGCTTTCGAAACCTGTTCCATTGTGTCCGGAATGCGGGGTAAACCTTAGGAACGTCAGTTTCGGTGCGTAAATCGGAGTTCGGAATTTTCGGATGAATAGTGTTCGAATTTTTCCTATAAATACACCCACCCTCTTCATAATTTAGAAAAAAAAAAAAAAAATAGAAACCCTAGCCGCCACCCACATGACCAATGGCCAGAAATGCTCAACGTTCATCCCTCGATTTCTTCCAATCCGTCAACATTCGTCAAAAACATTCAACTACAAAGATGAAGATCACAACGAGAGCTTCGATGTGAACGGTGGAGATCGTGTTTGGTGTCGTGTGGAGGGAGCTACAGGGGGCCGACCGTGCTTACTTGCGCACGACTTTTCATGCAACCTGGGGGGCCGAGCTCTATGAGCTTAAGGCCGAGCATAGGGGGGGTCGAGAGCTTCGTGATGGTGGTAGTTTGATGAAGTATAGATGAGAGATGGTGGTGCAAGATTTAACCCTAATCTATGGATATGGGTTTCGGCTATCACCTGATGATTTGCGTGAATTGGAGAAGAAGACGCGCACGGCTGAGATTGGATGGAGCTTGGATCTAACGGCAGTGATCAAGTGTGGGTTTTAATTATAAATTAATGGTTGTAATTATTAAATTATAAAATCGTGTAACTTCATAATATCACAACTTTTTCATACGAGGTCGAAAAAATACAAACTCAGTTGCGTTGGAATCGTATGGACGAGCACTACGCGATGGAGTTGGTTTGGAGTCGTTTGGAGTTAGTGAGAATTTTGGGTAAAATTAAACGTCCGTTTAATTTTATTCGAAATAAATCGCTAAACGGAATTTAAAATCAAGGTGAGAACTTCTCACTCAATCGAATCAGTTTCGATTTTATTTTAAATAGTTAGATTTAAAATATTTGAATGCATGTTTGAATGTTGATTAATATCTATTGATTGTTAAAATAGACATTATACGCCGTTAGTAAGCGGATGTTATTTATTAAAAACATATACCGCGAATATTTCATAAACAGTGAAATTGGTATTATATATATAATATCAATATATATATATATTGGCATATGTATATATTGCAGTTGTTGATTCCCCGCATTTTTTTAGCGGATGAGACCCTATTGCGCCGTTATTAAGCGGATAATATTTAATAAGAACATATAACGCGATAATTTCGTACTGGAGCGAAATTGGTATTGTGCTAATGTTTGTGAATGCAGGAAAACAGGTTGGAGGGATCCAACTGGATTCCTCAACAGTTTTTAGTTGATTTCAGATATTTTGATATTTGATGGATTTTCATATTGATATATGATATCGTTGTAGTCGTGATTGACTATTTGATGTGTAGCATCATTGGACCAAATTTTGGGATTTAAAAATGATTTTTAAAGTGATTTTTGAGAATATACTATATTTTGGAATTGATCCATTATAAATAAATAAACGTTATAATTTTTAAAGTTATAAAAATTATGATTTTTGAGGAATATAGTTAAAGACTGATTTTTGAGAATATGATGCTAATGATTTTATAAAATAATTTAATCGGTATTTTTGAATTTATTGTGAAAAGTTTAAATATAGGATTTATAAAATTTAATTATTTTATGAATCAAAATGGTGAAATAATAAAGGAGATTAAAGACATTTTAAAATATTAATATAAATTGATTTATATTAAGAGATTTATAAATAGATATTTATGAATTGAAATATTGACATTATAAAACGAGTTTTTATAAGTGTTTGAATGAAGTGAAAATGAATTTCATTAAAGAATGAAATTTATAGAATTATAAACGGTGAAGTTATAAATGAAATTTATAAATAGTAAGAATTATAAATTTGTGAAGTTATTTGAAGAATAGATTTGGTTAAATAAATGAATCTTATAAGTTATAAGATTTATGGTTTGGAAAGTCTTTAGAGGAACGATTTTGTAAAATAATCGTTTTATAAGTATTTAACTTATAATATGAACTTTTAGTTTATAATTGAGTTATAAACTGGAATAGGTTAATAAAGAAATTTATTAAAGGAAGTTTTTATAAATAAATAGAAATGGAATTTATAAACGTTGTTTTATAAATTCGCAAACGACTTATTTTGACAAGAAAATTTGTTGAAACCTATAAATGGAGTTATATTCACATTTTTGAATAGTGAATAATCCTTTGAAATAAAATGAATAAAAGAATGAAATTTATTAACGTAGTATATTCACGTTTTTGAATAGTGAATAATATGTTAAAGAAAATGTTCAGAATGTGATATTTTAAACTGAATTAAAACGATCGAACAATGTTTTAAAATGTGTTGAGATTCGAAACCATAGATTTCAACATTTATTGTTGAAATAGACGTTTTCGAGAAATAGAAGGAGATGATGGACTATAACACTGTTGTTATAGTAAATGATTTCCGAAAGGAAATGTTTTGTATAGTATTGGGATTTATATATCTATTTAATTTCGAATCCCTATACTAGTGAATTTGGGACGTCGTAACGATGTTTTACGTAACATTCGTTTTGGCCCAAATAAATATGTTTAAGAGAATGATTTCCTTAAAGAATGAAATATATACTTAATTTCGATTTAAGTATATTGAATATTTTCCAAGTGTTGAAAATAAATAAAATTTGTGAATTACTTATTAAATAAGTATGGAATTGTTTCCAATATGAAGTGATATTTAGAATTCATCTTTTTGAAGATAAATTGAAAATGGATAATTGAAAACGTATATCAATAGATATTGTGAAATGTAAATTCACTAAGGAATTTATAAAAGAAAGTGAAATTGGTTTAAGAATAAATATTGATTTATTTTTGAAGTGTGAAATTTTATATCTTGTAAAGATATTTTGGAAAATAAATAATTTGAAAAATTATTTGGAATCTGGTGATGTTGTGCATATCCATTGATAGTTCAATAACCGACTATCAATATTTCCCTTTGAATGGGTGATTAATGTGATTTGTTTGAATTTGAATGCCACACTTATTTTTGAATAAGCGCTCACTATTCGGGTTAACCGGGAAAGGACCATGGGGTCGTATAACCCATTCCGAATATGTGATACGTCGTTGTGAATTGCATTGAAGATCGGTGTTGAAGACCCGGTATTTGCAAGAGCGATAGGATGACCTGTCGATTTACTCTGCACCGAGTTGCTCCGGTATAGAGTTCTCCATATGTGATGGTGAATCCGATCAGGATTGTGAATATCCGGATTGCAAGGACTTCTTTGTAAGTGCCTCCGGTTTTGTTCGAGCCCGGAACAGACTTGTATGGATTGTATGTCTGACATTACAAGTTGAGATATAAAGCCGATTTCTTTCAAATATATTTCTGTTGGTGGCGGAGAATTTATTCTTTTAGCTTAACACCCTTCTCTGAGACGTACGAGCTCAGAGGTTATATAGTTGAAGTTATCAGCGATATATTCCCAATTTGGTAATGTGACATGCTGAGTGTTGCTGTAAATGATCATTGTGTTGATTATTGTGATAGGATCGTTTATTTGATCGTCTATCTTGGTGATCATTGTGTTGATCATTTGTTGACCCAAAGCATGGCTTTTGTATAAAGTATGTTTTTGTGGACGTGACTTCGTCGAGCCTCACACCCCAGAAATGGTCAAAACAGGAAAGATGCGGCAAGGTTATGAGGGGTAGCTCCCTTTAGGGTATGTACATTTCCTTCTGGATAGAGGTGGTATCATGGTATGGAGCCCAGATATTTAACCTATGTGGTTACTGCGAATTTATTACTTTGTGGTTGTTAGTTATCGGGATCCCGTGAGAAAGGTCGTTTACGATCGGGGAATGGCGTGCTCGTGTCAATAGTTACCCAGTTAGGGGTAACCCGGCCTTGTGTTGGCAGAGTTCCGGTTTGGTTCTCGGGGATGTCTTTCCAGAGGCATTCTCATGTGGCAATGGGAAGTTCCTTGGCCTGACCATTTGTTGGAAATCCAAAGAAACAATACGTGACTTGTACGGTTTTAGTTGTAGAACCTGCCATCTAATATGGTAGCTATTAGTAGGCATAATATAATGGTACCTATGCTGGCTAAGATTTATATTCTACTTTCGAAATGAATTTTTCCTACACTATGCACTAATAATAATATGAAATGTTCTTTTAAATGCGTATCAAGCATCTTTGACTATCATAAGGAGAAATCTCCTCCGATTCTGCGTTTGCATTGTGTGTGTGTGTGCGGGAGGCCTTATGGTAGTCTCATTTTTAAAAGCATTGCGAATTGAAATAAAAATATCTCTCTATTTTGATTTTAGAGATAAATAAACTGTTTTGAGTTCTCACACCAGTCACATGACTGACTTGGAGTTTATTGTTTTCCTTCCTAAACTCTGGGTGCCCACCAATTTCCACACGGGCAGTCAAGAGTTAAGGTTTATCAGGATATTCTGGATATTCTGGAGTTGCTGGAGGCAAGCTGGACGGCATGGCGTATTACTAGTTTATATAGTATTTCTTTTTCCGCTGCACTGTTTGATGTTGTTGTTGCACACTCTGATGATATGATGTAATGTAATGTATAAAATGTAATAACTGATATAGTTCTTTGTTTAAAGATTATTCATTTATTATTATATGTTGTTCCGCTGCGAATTGTGAGATTCTGATGTTGTTTTCTGTTCTGTTTCCTTTCTCTTCTCTTTTCTTTCTATTTTAAAATTTTCTATCTTCTTTTCCCTATCTAAATTTTCTATCTTTTTCTTTTTCTTTTCTTAAATATTTCTTAAACCCCTAAGGGTTCGTATTTTCGTTCATCTTGAATAAATCCATGGAGATTAGTGTCTATTCAAGGAGTACGGATTTACGGGTCTTTACAATTCAATTAAGTTAATTTTTATAAATTTCATTCAATTAAGTTAATTTTTATAAATTTCATTCAATTACTGATTTAACTTTTTAGTTTACAATTTATTTCTTACAGTTTTCATTTATCCATATATAATGCAAATTTCTTTTATTTGCATTACATTCATTTTTTTCATTACTTAATTTCACTTATTTACAATATTCATCGTTCTACTTATTTTTAAAATAAATAACTTCATCATTTACATAAGTCTATAATTACTTACTTACAACATTTATCTTCTATCATATTTTATTATAGCAAGATTTCCATTATAACTTAAGTTTATAATAATTTCATCATCAAATTCTTATTTATTAAAGAATTTCATTGAATACTTTTATTATTTCAGCTTTTACTTGTAAAATTCTATTACAATTTCTTATTAACATTTCAACTTTTTATATCTTTTGGTAAGTTATATATATGCCTTTAAGAATGCAATTAAAATCATACAAGTTTATCTTATTTCCTTTCATTAATTAATGGTTCAATAATTATATCTTTCGTTTTTTTTTAAGATTACCATTTCAACTTTCTTTTAATCTCATTTATAATTTAGCATTAAATCACTTGTTTTAATTAAAGGTTCCAATTTATAAATTAATTATATTCCATTTTACTACACTTAATTGAAACTATTAATTAACGGAAACTTAAGACTTAAATACCGGGTTTTATTCAAAATCATTTTAAAATAACGGATAAACATATGCTTGCAATTTATATATCCAATTATATTTAAAACAATTTAAAATTTATATTTGCTTATCAAAAATGAATCTGCAGTAAAACTACTACAATGGCCTTCCCACTTCGAAACTCGAAAATGATTGTCGATGATGCGGCCGCCATCACCGAAATTATTTTCCTGGACAGAGAATAAAGTACAGAACTTATTTCTTTTTCTAAAATTTCTTTAAAACAATTCTTTCAAATTATATTGAAATATTTATATCAGAAAATACTTTTAATAATATTATTATTATATTTCAAAATCATTCAAAAGAAATTTTTAGAAATCCTGGAACTTAAGTTCTAAATTTTATTTATTTCAATTTCAATCGTATTTCAACTATTATTCATAAATTTTATTACCTAACACCCAATATATTGCAACCAAAGATATATCATATATAAAAATTTATTTTATATATATAGAAAATATAATAGGCAAAATTATTTCATTCACCTATATTAAAACCAAATATTATGTCGGTCTGTCCTATTAAGTGCCCAGAAATCCCTATTGATGACATAGCATCCCATGCACCAACCGGAATTTATAAATACAAAACGGAACAGATTAACAAAATATTAAAACCTTTTTATGACACTAACAAATACGCTCTCTCATATATACACTCAGCGACTTTCATAGAGTAATACTACCCTATTAATAAAGAGTCAGACCCCATAAAGCTAAGCTTTATTGCTAAACCAAAGCTCTAATACCAGATGTAAAGCCCAGCCTTTTCGTACGCTTTAAACCGACACACGTGCCGTCAGAATTAAATCATACAAAAGGGCGATTTTTATGGGGTAAATAAGAAAAAGCAGAGAGAAGAAAAACAAAAACAGAATCTTGTAGCGGAACGATAAAATATAATAATCAAATATACAATTCATGAAGCCGTTTTACAAAATATTTGATTTTATTCATACTACACATATCAGAGTTACACATACCAGAGAATATTAAAAATGCAGCGGAATAAAATGGTGTAGTGGGATATATAACAAATAGTAATAAAAAACTTCATCTTCGTCCTCCAGAATAAAATCTTCAAATCCTGAAATGCTCGGACTGACCCGAGCGAACTGAAAAGATAAAACACTTGAGTCAGAACTAAAAGATCTTACGTAAGTTAAATCAACAGAAATGAATATGAGTGCAGTAACTTAAGAGATGCTCGGGATTCACATCTCCTAAGGATCCGTTAAACTATTTACTATGTTGTAATATTTCGCTATTATAATAGTGTCTAATAGTAAAATAAACTTACTTTTTTCCATAGCATTAAGGGGTTACCCATATAGCCCTTAACACGTAATAGTCCCAGTAGTCCATCCAATATCATAGTCCCTCCTGATCGGGAAGCCACCAGAGGATACCACATGGGCTACGGGAGAAAACCAAACTCGTACAAGGCGCGATAGGATAGGTGACATGGCACAACTAGGCAATGTCAGGGTAGATATACCAATTGCTATCTGGGCTGGTGGTAACGCGTAGAAGCTACTACCGCCCACCTCGAACAACACATCCTAAATCAAAAATCAAAAGTGGCCACCGAATAAATCCAATAGTCAAAGTATAATATCGAATGATACGTCCGATAAGAGGGGCAACCTCCTTGGCCCGAGAATCGCTCCGGTTTTAGCCACCTTATGCCAACTCGCGGGATTCGGGTCCACGTATTTACCTCAAAGGAAACGCCGCCGCCATCCTACTTCATTCTGGAATCTCCACCGCGTATACGGTTGTTAAAGTGGTTTTCGGAGTTGGTAGAGAGTATGACAACTTCCGATCCCGGTCTCTTTAACAACCCAACGTTATTATAACACCGCGGTCTTTCAAAATAATTTATACTTTTAAAACCAGAATATAATATCAATTTCAAAACCATATAAACACGATATCATCTCCTTTTTAAGCCCAAATCAATATGATATCCTTTTCAAATATCCCTTTCTAAAACCATAACAATTTCAAAGTTATAATATTTCTAAACCCAACGCTTGAAATATAGCCTTTCAAAAACATTCAAAAACATAAGCTTTGAATTTCATAACTTTGAAATGTAACCCCACCACTTAAATGGGTTAAATATAAATTACTTTATATAATAAAATAGTTTCTTCACCTTCACAAAACAATTCCAATTATAGATTTAAATTCCCAAATAACCATTTCAATTTCCATATATTTCAAAGCTTTAAATATTACACCATTTCAAAACGAATTCTTTGATAATTTTATATATATCAAATTCCATTACTATTATTTCGATTTGAAGTATTTACTTAATAAATCAATTATTATTTAAGTAAAACCTTTAAACTTCAATAACATGATATACTTTCAATTTAATTTAACTTGATAATATTCATTTAAATCCTCTAAACAAAAATCAAGTTATACCAATTCAACCCCTTTAAATTTCAAATTTATTAAAAATTCAAATCAATTTTATTCGAGGATAATTCTTAAATACTTAAATTCAAATCAAATTCATATTTATCTTTCAACCCTAATTTTATTTAAGTCATTATAATAAACTCTATAAATATAATTTAAATAAATACGCAACCGCATTATATCTTAATAAATCAAACTTTTATTATTAAACTTCTTTTATACTTTAAACAAATTTTATACATAGCTTAAAACTAAGAAATTAATTATATATATATATATAATAACATTTATAAATATCTGAATCAATATCTCATAAGCCATATATATATTTTTACCAGCCATAAAAATCATTTCAAAAATAATTTTATATACATACCGCGTTGCCTTTATATAGTTTTCTATCCTATGGTCAAGTGATACAGATATTTATCATTTCAATCCGCAATTTAAAAAATAAAAATGCGGTTGTATATCATTTCAAACCGTAATCCCGAATCAAAATAAATGCATAACAACTTGCAAATTATGATGATATAAATAAAACATCCATTCATCCATCATAAAATCATACATCCATCACAATCATCATACAAAACAATCAATCAATATCAATATATAACTGCTAATATATAACAGGTAATTAACTAGCGGTTATATTCAATAATAAATTAAATAATCATTTAATTTAAATAAATGCAATTAACTGAGATGATGATTAAAATATACAAAACGGTCATAAATAAATTCAGAATCACAACATAAATTAAATTTAACGAACAAAAGAAATTTTAGAAGTTGTGAGTGGGTTAAAACACTCAACTTTTGAATTTAAATCCAATTTAAACCCAACAATTACACAGTCTCCAAATTCGTCCAAACCAGCGCCAAAATGTTAGGAATTTCAATACGATCCTAACAAAAAAACCGCGTGTGAATTGGTGTTCGTATGTTAAAGTTATTCGAGTTAAACGTTTGAAATCAAAGATTAAATTAAAAACAAAATAAAATAACTCACCCCCACAAACTCGCCACGTCACCAAACACTATGCTGTAAGAGCCGAACACGAGAACCCTAGCTCGCTCTGATCAAATTCGATCGCGACGAACAACGAGCACGTCGCCTCGCCGTCTCGAACGCACGTACGTACGCCGCCGTCAGGGATCACGACCCCTTCACCGACCCTACCAAGATCGTCTCGGCCTCGTACTGTGCCAAAGCCAACAGCCGCCTCAAATTTCTAAACCCTACTCGAATTAAAGCCCCAAATCTAGCCGTTAATTCGACGAATTAACAACTCCGATGAGCAGCACTCGGTCCCCTCTTCACAACTCTACCCTCGATCGAACGATCAGATGAAGATCATCAACCACCAACGAACGGCCGAGAATGCTTCCTCGATTTCTGGCCACATCGAAACTCAATCAAAAACGAATTGTATTTCTGACTTGCGCTCGTCGAGAGCTTCAAATTGATATAAGATTTGGCATATTTTGTGGAGTTTGAAATTTGACTTTGATTTTGAATTGCAATTGAAATTAGGGTTTGTCTGCCATTGAAGTGAGGAGGTGAATAGAACGTATAGAAACGAGGAACAGAGGCTGCTAGGGTTTATAGCAGGATATATATAGGCGGGGTTGACATTTGAATGGATGGATAAGATAGATTTATGCGATAACGCCAAAGTGGCCCAAAAAGCCCGTTCTGACTCCGGAACGAAAATGGGTCAACCAATATATCAAAATAGGTGTTTTTAAATATTTTAAACGCGATGGAATAAGTTTCAAGTCCAAATTTCATCATATGAAGAAGTTATGCTCAAATCAATATTTTTCAAATTGATTTCAATTGATTTCAATTTCATAAATTTCAAGGCGTTTCGAGTCCGTACGATCAAACGACAAGTCCGATCGCATCGAAACTTGAAACCCTACAATAATTCACTGTTACGGATCCGACGAAACTGGTTTCGTCGAAATCCGAGTCAGTGGCCAAAATGGCTATTTTTACACTAATTAAATAAATTAATAAATTAATTAATTAAATCAAGTTTCCAATTTAAACTCTAAAATTGACAATTCTTATCATTTAAAATTTCTTAACCATTTACAATGATTTTAAATAAATTTAGATGTCAGTTAAATGCTGATTCAATCATAAATTTCAGCGTAAATTCAAATTTCATTATGTTCATTAATTATAAATTAAATTTTCAATAATTCCATTGAATTCACTATTTATTCTATTATTCAACCTAATAGTATCAAATAGATGAAACTAACATTGGATTCATACTTTATTACAAAAATATCCCCAAATTTCATCCAAATTTCAATAACGTAATAATTAATTTTTAAATTTCATTTATTTACAATTAATCCTATTATTATACATTAAATTCCAATATATTGACACAACTTAATTTTTTTTGCATTTCTTTTATTCACCCAATTGTCATTTTATAAATAAAATTACATTATTTCCGATTATTACATAAATTTACATTAACAAACGTTAATTTAGATTTATTACAATTGATTACCCGTGTATTTAACACATTAAATAAACAAGCAACCTATATTAGTTGCCACCTATTTGCTTTTAATTGCATTTATAAGTTCGTTACTTATCAATCCGGATTTATAATTTCATATACGCTAGTTTTATTTCATGACATTAATATACACCTATTTACATCTAAATTTGAATAAATATTACGTTTCTAAATGTGTACTTCTATCAATTGAACACATTAATTAAGGTTTAAAAACTAATTAATGGATTTACCTTGATTCCATCCTTATACCAGTTTATTACTTTACATACATTACATATTAATTCATCAATTAACATAATATGAACTTATTTCCCAATTCACCAATTACTACCTTAAAATAAATTTATATTTCTGTTGCATTTACATTCACATTTCCGTTATTATATTAATTACCATTAAAGTAACGTTTATTATCAACAACATACATTATAATTACATACAGAATATTGATTTTTTAAATGACCATTTATTATAATTTAAATTCATTAATTTAATTCAATGCTTACATTTTGTTTTCATATATTCAATTTGTAGCTAAGTATACATCTATACTATTTCTATTGACTTGAATTTCATTCAATTTGTTGATAATTACCTTAGTTAATATTAACGTAATATTATATTATAATTTTTGTAACTGACTTCCAATTTAAAATCAACCAGCTACAAAATAGGTAACATACAAAAGTCGTTACCGTTAATCCTTTAGTCTCATTAATAAGCTTTTATTTCTTATAAATCAATGTTGCCATTTATCTTCATACTACAAATTTCATTCACTTATGTTCAATTTATAGCCAAACATAACATTTGGATTTATTTTCATTAATTGGTATTCCATTCAATTCATAAATTTATTAACTGGATTGGTATTATTTAACTTGTATTCTAGTTATTATTTCATAAATATGATTCCCAATCATTTCTTTAATTTATACTAACATTTAAAAGTTTATTACTTACCTTTATTAACGATTGCTAAAATTCATTCTTAACATTTATTCCAATATAAATTAAAAAAAATTATTCCTTTCTAAATTAAATTACAAAAAATTTAATTAAAAATAACCAATTTATTTATTAAAATTTACGTGTCGTTACATGAAGGATGATGAACTTGGATATTTGCTTTGGACTTCAAGAGAGATGGTGGACGTTTTCATTTGGTGTGAACTTAACCATTTTTGGTTAAGCGCATGACCAAAGTGGTCATTATTGACTACTATGGAGTGGTCGATATCCACCACTATTGATGATGGCCAATTTGGCTAGTTTGACATGAATTGTAACGACCCATAAAATTTTAGCAATTTTTAATTGGTATTTAACGTATTGAATTGGATTTTGAGAAATTATTAATAATAAAATTTTGAAAAAAAAAGAAAATATGTTATGTATATTAATGATTTGTAGTACGAGCTGTGTACATATATTTTAAAGTTTGGTTGTGGTTATACCTATAAGATCTAGTACAAAAACTTTATAAACTATTATTTATACTATAATATAAGTTAAGTTTGATGTAAATTTGGTAGCATAGTTCATTTCTATTGGATATAAATATCAATAGCGTGGGTAATAAATTTACGGTCTCCTTTTGCTTTTCAGCAAGGTGTGTAAATTTTAAGTATGTTGAGTACGTTCCATATATAGTTATTTTGGAAAACCACTGTATATGTATGATGGTCTATTTGAAGTGTATATATAGTAAAGCGTATTTATACCAAGTTTTATTTAATTTATATGTGTTATAATAGCTATATATATATGTTAGTCTTGATACTAGTATATAGTTTTACTGAAGTTTGATTTCTAGTCATGTTAAATATATATATATATTTGATTTTGGGTTTTTGTGTCACCATTTCCAGTTTATTTTAGTGCATATTTAGTATATCTATACATATGTCGTCAGCTATAAATACGATAGTTAAGGGTTTCATATATCATATGAACCAAAGAAGAAGAGAAGTATATACTATATTTAACTACATATATGAAGTATATGTTTTAAGGGTTGATTTAAGGTCTGCATTAAAAAACGTAGTTGTGATTACCATTATTTCATATTGTACCTTCTATATTCCTGACTGACTTTCAGCGTTCATTCGTTCATTTTTAATTGTGGGTTTTTCTTTTCTCTCTCTTTTCTTATAAATAATTGTACGCATTCATCTCTTTCCCTTTCTTATATTTTGTCCCTTCATCATCTTTTAGCCGTTAATTTTGTTTCGAAAATCAAGAAAATTTGTATACGTTTTATTCTTTTTGAACGTTTAATAATAAAGATAAATCTGCATAGTATAATCAGATATGAATTGAGATCTAGGAAATAAATAAATATAAAAACGTATAACATGCCACTAATAATAAATTGCTTTAATAGCTTCTCAATTAGCGTACAGCTGTTTCCATCCCATGCCATGTCAAAAGTTTGAAACGTAATAAATGCTATATGATTATTTCGCATTTATTTTTTTTTTCCTTTATTATTTCCTGTACGTTTTCATTCCAATCTAAATTATAACTTTTTGATTTCCATGCCTTTTCAGATCTCAAACGCGCAGCCCAAGGAATATTTCTTTAATAATTTTCCTAAAAATCATCTTTTGGCCGTTTTATTGCATTGATTTCAAATTGTGCCCGTTTGTTTTTCTCATTCCTCTCATACGTTACCACTTTTATTTATGCTCGGGACACAGCTCATTTTTTTTCCTTCGTTCCCTTTCTTTTATTTGCTTCCTTCGTTTCCATCGGTTCAATTATATAGATTTTTATATTCGTTGCACGTTTACATTCATTTATTTTGACCAGTCCTTTCCTTTGTTATTCCCCTAATTTTGTGCGTTACTTTACCATAACCAATGCTCCGTATTTATTCGCTTTAATCTTTTCAGCTGAATTTGACCATTACTATTCAAATCAATTCATATTTATTGTATACGTTTCGTATGCAACGGTTCTTTTCTTTATTTATTTTGCCTTTATAACCTTGTTTGACTTCGTTTCTTTCATATTGCAAACTGCTGTCACTTCCAATCTCATTCCTCATTTTAAGTTTTCTTCCTCCTCCTTCTTCCATTTTTCTTTCTACAGATCCACCTATTTTCTCCCTTCTTTTACCGTGCTTCCACCTCCCATCGCTTCGTCACCCACCACATCCAACTCATCCCTCTCCCTCCGCGTTTTTCTCTCCTCCTCTCATGCACATATCTCTCTACACGTGTTGTCATCGCCTACATGCTCAGCCATCCTCAGAGCCTTCACCATCAACAATCATGCCACACGTTATCTTTGAGTAATAGGTTAGCATATATTTATAATATATATGTGTTATTGTATATTTTCTATAAGTCTGTATTTGGAATATGTGATCTGTCCTACATGATTTTAAATTCATGTTAGTTATGTATCATATGGTATTATATATATGAGTTCATAACAGTATTCTTTTTTTTTTTCTTTTTTTTTTCGTTCATAGTGTGTATGATATTATACTATGTATAGAGATTTGATAACTTGATTGTTTTATACTTTATGTGTCACGTTGGTATTCAATTTTAAAAGTTTGAAGGTTATATATTAGTTAATATATAGTTTAATATATGTCAGTAATGTATATCTATGCAGTAATATTGTATGTATTATAGCAAAGTAAGTTTTTTTTTTGATTTAAGATATCATATATACATCTTATAAATATAGTATGGTTCCAAGTATGAAATGTTTGCAGTTTTCAGGTTCTATATAATATAAAATTTTGTTCGCATGTTATAAAATTTGATAAGTGTATATATAAATATTATATAAAAAGTTAGTACATATATAAAACGTAAAGCATACTCATCTTATCAGTCGATTGTATATGTATTTAAATATATGATATGTTTAAAGCTATGTATTTTGTGAATAACTGGTTATAAGTATATATATACACATTTGATTTAAAGTTATAAAGGTATGCATATTGTGAATTAGACTATATTAATGGTTAGCTTACAAATATTTATATAGTTTTATAGGGAAGTACGAGCTATGTGGGTTATATTTTTAGCAAGCGTATTGTTACCACTTTAAAATGGGTGAAGTTTTACAGTTTACGGTCTATTTGTGTAAGTGTGTAATGTATGTTTAATTTAATAAAGTTATGATAGTTTTGTATAAAATGTTTAACTATTTATATATCTGATATAATGATAGTTTCATATCTGATATAGCTTATATATTATAAAGTTACAGGATACGTTAGTTTTATACGCTAGTTAATATATATATTTAATAATTGACTAAAATGTTTTCAGTGTGAGTTTACTTTTTTTAGTGTTGGATTTTATACGGCATAGTATGTATACTTGTTCACAGTCTATATAAGTATATGAGTGCATGTGTCTTTATAAGTATTTTGTTGTTTATAAATCTCGAGACATATATATGCGTTTAGGTGTTTGTTTCAGACTTACGTAATATATATATATATAACCGAATATAGGCTATGCATTTGGAATTTCTATATATACATTTTTATTATGAACATATATAGGTTGCTTTCATGGGTTTTTTTTTTAAGTAATATATATTACAATAAGTGGTTATATTGTTTTTATAATAATTATTGACTATAAAATATAATACAATGGTTTTTTTTTTTGGACGAATTATGTTTAAATTACATATAGGTATATATAGATTTTAAATATACATTTTTAATTTGAAAATTGGTTTTGGGAGAATTAATATCATAATAATTTATATTTTTTCTGTAATATCAAAATTGATTCGATTCATTCTCATCGATTTCCCATTATCAGCCTTGTCCGTCGTGCCTATTTTCTGCATCAAATCTTGTCCATCCAGCGTTGCTTTGGATTTCGTAGCTTATTTCATCATCATATATCTCTAGCCTCGAAAGGTGAGCAATCACTCACGATTAACGTTCTTTTATTTATTAAATTTAATTTCAATTGAAATGACAATTGAAATATGCTGCTGTTAGATTTAAATTGTTATATATGCTTTTATCGGTAACTGTTCACTTATGGGATATGATACCATACCTTATTGTTTATATTTATTTTGATGATATATGCTTGTTGTTATTATTATTTTCATATCTGTTATCACTCTGCAAGTTCCCTATTAGTATAGAAATCACTATGGGTTGAAAAGATACATACCCGAACGGACTTTAGAATAGGATAATTTCGTTACGGGTTGAAATGATAGACCCAAGCGATTTTTGATTTAATTTAAAATTTTGGATTTCGGGTTGAAATGATATCCACCCGAATATATTTAGTGTACGGATTGAAATGATAAATATCCGTAGCACTTGACTATATGGTAGGAAATATATATACAGACACCGTTGGTCGATATAAATATTTTGAAATTATTTCTATAATTTTGGAAAGAAATATACGGTTTAATAAATTTTGATTCTTAAGATATTATATAAATGGAAATTTTATATATAGATTTAGTCGTAATATTTGATTTAAATTAGATTGATTTAATACATATAATATAGTTGAGTATCTATGGAAATCTATATTTCAAATAGATCTTTCTCGTAATAAATTGAAAAAATAGGATTGGGAGGTACATTTGGGTTTATTAAAAATGGTATTTAAATAAGGATTTATTTAATTAAATCGACTTGAATTGAACTTGTAAATATTAAAGCTTTGAGCTATATTGGAATTTAAATGGCGATTTCGAGATTTAGATCTGTATTTGAAATAAATATAGTTGAATTTGTTATTTAGAAACTAAACTGAATTAAAATATAAATTTAGGTTGAACTAAATTTGAATTTATTATTTAGAAGCTAAATTGAATAAAAATTAGTTTGAAACGTTGAATACTTAAAGTTTGAAATATATTGGAATATAAAGGGGGTATTTTGTGATTTCAAATTTGAATTTGAGATTGATAAATTGGGATTTGAATTTAATTTGAATGGGAAGGTTGGGTTAATGTTGAAACGATTTGTTAAGTTGAGGGAATTGAAAATACTTTACTGTATAAATTATTTAATATATATAAACACTATTTGGGAAATATAGAGATATTTGGAGTGAAAATGATGTTTTGGTTTTGAAGTATAAATTAAGATGAAAGAACCACGGTGTTATAGTGTATATTTCTACCCTGTAGATAGTTCCATGGACCCTTAGAGGATGGTTATTCCAAACATTCTTTGAGTTAATTATATTTCAGTTGATATTTCACTTGATTTAGATTTATAGATATAAGAATGTTAATCCTGACTCGAGTGTTTTGTGTTTTGCTTTACGCTCGGGTCAGACTGAGTGATACAGCATTTGAGACTCACCTTCGAAGTTGGAGCCTTGCTTGAAGATCCAGCTATCTATCCTTTCAGTCATCCTGTTGATTTGTTCAGAGAAGTCATCTGCGCATACTGGAGACTTCACTATATCTAAGATATTCAATTGTATTTATTTCTATCTCCAATGTATATAGTAGCTTCATAAACTACTATTCTTTATCTATTCCGCTGCATTGTATTACTCTGTGTAAGTGATCTATGATTGATTTATTTACTGTATATTTTAAGTTTTGCCAAATTTTTATTAACAATTCGGTATTTTGAATTATTCAAGTCGGACATGTACGGTTTTATTGTCGAATTTGAATGGTCCAAAATAGCGGGTCGTTACAGTTGGTATCAGAGCTTTGGCTCTAGGCAAAACTTAGCATATATGGTAAATTTATTTACAGAATCACTTTCGTTCGAGTTGAATCTCTTCCTTTTTGACTCAATTTCCTTTGAGTTTTGGAATGTCCCTCGGTTTCGAAATTCATTCTGTCTCTCCCTATTTATATTCGTTTGATTCTGGAGTATCCCATAACTCCATTGAATGATTTGTAAAGGGGGTGAAAACTCCTTTTCAATTGGCATTGACTCACCGAAGATTCCTGTATCCTCGGTTTACGATGCTGATATATCTTGTTATGCCGAATTCTATATCTCCGACGATCGAATGTCGAATTGCCTCAGAATTCTACACCGATCTAATTTTGGAATCACGGTTGACAGGTAAAGGTCGCCCGCGATTTATAGAAGTATATTCATCTTCTATTTTGTAACTTAATTATCTCATCTTCGATCGAGTCTATCTTCGAATCAGGATTCTATTGATTAGAGTTCCTTTAAATTAAATCTCTATCTTTGTTTTGAAATCCATCCTTAAATCATCCTTTGAAAATCGGGTTTTGTTTGTATTTTAGAAATTGTTTATACCGAAATTATTATTTTGATAACTATGATTTTATTCTATATATATAAAGAAAATGTTTTCGGTAGAGATTATATACCTATATATAAAGCAAATAAGAAATGTTATTCTATATAAAAAGGGTTTTGAAAGGATTTGAAATTTTGAAAAAATTATAAGAAATTGATTTATATAAAAATGATTTATAATTGAAGTGTTAAATTTGAAATTCGAGAATTGAATTCTGGTATTTTGAAATTGGTTTTAAGATTTTGGAAATTATATATAAATAATACGATTTAAAAGTATTTTTCCGAATAAGAAATATTTCAAATGAATTCAAATGAATTCCAATAATTTTGAAGAAATTTCAAAGAAGTTTTCAAGAAAATAGAAGTCCAGAACTCACTTATGTCGCTGGAGAATAATTTCGGTGATGAGTGCACGCATCATCGACATTGATTTTCGAGTTTCAGAGTGGGGGAGAGGCCACTTTAACAGCTTCGCTATGCGAGTGATTTTGTAAAACCGTTTTTGATTTCAAATTCCGAAGTATAATTTGATATTTTCGAAAGATATATGTATATATTTGAAACAATTTCAAGTAAGACCGGTGTTCAGTCCTCGAGTTTTTGATTTGACTTAGAATAACTCTATTTATAAAAATTGATTTCCATCTCTTGGATTTGAAATTGATTTTCACCGACTATTTTGAAGGTTCGAGCACTTCCAAATCAAGGTTTAAAGGTTTAAAAACCAAGATATTTCGAAAGGTATAAAATATTTGATAAAGTATGCAAGTTTTGTTGTATGAGGTTAAACCTTTTATTAAGTAAGAGAATATGGCTATTTTAATTATACTAATATGGAATTTAGTTTTTAAATGTTTTGAAAGAATTTTAGTTTTAAATAATGGTTTTCAAAAAGGTAAATTGGATATTTCAAATCGAAGTAAATAGTTTAAAGGTTTTAAAGGGATAATTATAAATTTGGAAACCATTTTGAATATAATTGATTTTGAGAAAAATATTTGGTTTTGAAAATTAAATTGAAAAAAAAAACCCAGTACTTATATGGTGATTTTGGAAATGAATTTGTTTGACTTGAATTATTTTAATTTGGAAACTGGGATAATTTTCTACAGCTATTATTTTGGGAACTTTGAAATTCAGACATTTAATTTGGAAGAAAATTTGGTGAAATCATATATGATTTTGAAACTGAATTGGTATTGAAATAATTTGAAATTGAGAACCTTAGATTACTAAGCACTTGATTTGGGAGTGGTCGAACTTATATAAAATGGATTGTATAAGTATGAGGTTGATTTGAAATCTATTGATTTGAAAGGTACTCAATTTGGAAAGAGATTTTATTTAATCGAAATCTATATAAGTATGATTTGATCTACTATTGATTTGGAAAGTATTCGATTTGAGAATGGAATCCTATATATATGGTGTAACGACCCGCCTTTTTGGACAGTTTAAACCGACGATCAAATACCCATGTCGAATCCAAACCATTAAAAGGGCAGATAGTTATTGGGGTAATTAAGAAAAGAAAAGGAAGGGAAATAAAGGAAATGAAACAACACAGAATCTCACAGCGGAAGGCTAAAGTATAATAATAAAATAACAGTTCATGAAGCTGTTAATTAAATGAATACATTTGAAATGAATACATTTGATTATTATTATACAACATTTATCAGAGTTATACATATACAACAGAACAATTAAATAATGCAGCAGACATCATGATGCAAAGATAATAATAGTAATAGTATACCAAATCTTCGTCTTCGTCCTCCGGAATAGATCTTCAAAATCTGAAAACTCAGGTCTGACCCGAGCGTAATGAAAAGACAAAACACTCGAGTCAGGACTAAATATCCTTATAAAAGTTAAATCAATCGGAAATAAATATGAGTGTAACGGCGTCAGAGATGTTTACGGGGTTTGACATCTCATATCCAGTGTCGACGTGCGTGCAATAACTCAAGAGATGTTACGGGATTTTCCATCTCCTAAGGATCCGTTAAACTATCTACTATATAGTAATGTACGCTAAGTAGATAATGTCTATCAGTAATATAAAGTATCAAAATAGCGTTAAGGCGTTACCATAATCCCCCTTAACACATTTTTATATTCCCAAAAGCATATACAAGACCGTAGTTTCCCCAAAACCGGAAGTCACCAGAGGGCAATCCATATACTCAAGGTACAAATCAAAACGTAGTGGTCGCGAATAGGATAATCAGTATGACAAGGTACATGAGGCAATACCAACTAGGATACTAGTAGTTGCGTGATCCGGACTGATGTTGGGCATAGCCAGCAGCTACCCCAACACCGCGAAACAACACTCCCAAATCAAGGGGTGCACCCAAATCGCATCACAAATGTAATAGATATGGTATCGAAGAAGTGTGTCCGCTAGAGGTGGCGAACCTCAATGGCCCGGCGCGGCTCCTGTTTTAGTCATGTCAGGGGTCATCCAATATCGTTCTCTTTCTTCAGTCAACGCGTTCACCAAACCATCCACTTCATTCTGGATCAACACTCCGCGTATAATAGTTATTAAAGTGGTTTTCGGTATCGACAGAGAGTATGTCCATATCCGATCCCGGTCTCTTTAATAACTACGTATTATTACACCGTTGGCTCTTTTATATTCAAATCGATACATAATTGATATCAAAATATCATATTCGCTTCAAAAATCAAATCTATTTCCAATATCATCATATCTATTCAAATGTAAGATTTCGCTTCAAATTCATTTTCGCCTCAATATCTCATTTCGATTTCAAAATCATTTCGAATTTCAATTTAGATTGCAACTTCATTTAACCCAATTCATATTTAAATTCAAGATTTGAATATAAACAAATTCACCTTATTTACCAGCTTGAAAATTTTAGAAATAGTTTTAAGTAGTTTAAAAGTAGTTTAAATAATAAAAAGTTTAAAATAGTTTAATAGAAAATATTTAAATAGTTTAATAAAAGAAATTTGAATATAAAATGGTTTATGTAGTAAAATAGTTTGAAGAATCAAAACAATTTCAATATTTAAAGAATATAGATTTTAAATCATTTATACTATAATATTCATTAAAATAATAATTCCAAAGTCAAACCGGTCAACTTCCCAATTTCTACCCAAATCAATTTCAATTTCCATTTCGATTTAACTGATTCAATTCCGATTTCAACTCGAATAAATTTTGATTCCATATAAATCTCGATTTCAATAAACAAATTCCGTTCACTTTCAATTTCCAATTTCAAATTAATTTCCAATTTCAATTCAATCAATGTCAATTTTTACTTCGAATTAATTCAATTTTTCATTCACCCTTAATTTATTCCATTTCAATTTATATCGATTTGGAGCTTGATTTCTCAAAATATCAATTTATAACACTTAACAAAATTTCCAACAATATTTAAGTTTAAATCCAAATTCCAAATATGATTCAATTCCAAACTCGATTTCAAATATCATTTTTATATCACTTTTACTTAGTAATATTCAAAGCTCGAATTAAGGTTAAATCTTTAAACAAATCAATTTCTACATTCCATCATTTCCAATTTCAAATTTCAAAGTCTCAACTTAACTAATTAACAAAATTCCTTTAACCAAAATTTATTTCAACATTCCAAACTCAATTTTTTCCAATGAATTCAATTTCTATAAATTGATTTCTATTTATAACTTTTAAATCAAAACATTTAAATTATTTCAAATCGACGATTCCAAAATTATTAATTTAGCCAATTCGGTGTCCGTATATAATTTTCTATCCTATGGCCAAGTAATTATTTATTTCAATTAAATGTCAGGGATGAATATATGTCACTTAAATTAAATCACGGTATCATATGTATGCATAACAGGATATATATAAGCAAATAAACATCCAAACATTTAAATATCAACTAATAACGTCCATCGAAATACATCATCCAATAAACAATACAATTCATGGCAATTTCATAGTTATCAATGTTAGGTAATTTATTCGCAATTCAATTTTAATTTCAATTTAACCGTCAATTTAATTTTCCAACGGTTAATTCAAATAACAAGCTATATGACAATTAAATTTATATCAAACAACGACAAATAAAATTCATAACACTTCATGATGTCAAGTTAACTAGCATAAAGATATTTAGTACGTTGTGAGCGTTATAAAACACTCACCTTGATTTTTTTGTTGTTCCAGCGTTTTATTTCGAATAAAATTAAACGAGCGTTTAATTTTACCCGAAATTTCCAATAGCTCCAAACTACTCGAATCCAATTTCATAGCGTAGTCCTCGTCCATACGAATCCAACGCAAAAAATTCCGTCCGAATCCGACCTCGTATGAATAAGTTGTAGCTTTACAAAGTTTGAACGATTTAAATATAACTAATATATACAATTTCCATTATTATTATTATTACCCAATTCAATCAGGGCCGCACGTCCCTAACACCCAGATCCAAGCTGTTGCCTCTCTCTTCTTCCCTCTCGTTCGAACCCACGTACAGAACCCAAGCATCACGCTCTAGGGCTTTAGGCCGCTCTCTCCACGTCGCACTATAACTTGATCGGAGACCATCATCTCGAAGCCAACGTCGAGTGCTACCCACGCCTACCACCATCTGCAGCTCGGCCTCCCCCAGTGGCCTAGAAACGCGTGCGAACGGCAGGAAGTCACGGCCGTGTTTCTCCTCCAGCGATGCTCCAATGACGATCTCAGCCGTTGGATAGGTAGTTCGTGATGCGCTCTACACTTTACTAGTTGAAGGTTTCACGAATCGGTTAGCGGATTTGAAGAAATCGAGGGGGAAAGAAGTTTGAATTTCGGCCATTGGTTATAATAAGGGGCGGCGGCTGTAGCAAGTAGGGTTTCGGTGAAGAACGTGCATTTATAACAACTTTGATTATTATTTTAATATTAAAACCACTTATAAAGCATTTTCTCAAACGATCTCCAAACAACGCGTGCCGGCTGGCGTTTCTAAGGTTTATCCCACGTTTCGGACACAATGGAACAGGTTTCGGAAGCTAATTCGATATTATGTGAGAGTTATAGCGATAAACGATCAATTTGAATTAAATCGCTTTAAACGAATTTCTATGCGTTTTGGCTCGCCTCGGACAAACGGTAAATCCGATTGACATGAAATTTGAAATCTTATAATAATATCATATTACGGATCCGATGAAACTAGTTTCGTCGAAATCCGAGACCGTTTGAAAAATGACTATTTTTAACTCGCCAAATTAATATTAAAACAATTTCAACGCGTTTTGAGCTGCCACGGTCAAACGACAACTCCGATTGCTACGAAAATTAAAATCCGATAATAACTAACTATTACGGATCCAATGGAACTAGTTTCGTCCAATTCTGAGACTGCTCGAAAATTGGCTATTATTCAGTCGATAATTAAATATTAAAATATTCAAATTTCACAAATAGATTTAAAATTCAGTTTTAAAAGTTCTATAACATCACTATAACTCCAATATGATAAAATAAAATTTTACAAATCATTTTTAATCATATTAAACCCGTTATTAAATTTTATCCAATAAATTTCAATTTTAAAATATTATTAACTCGTATTATAATCCAAATATAACTTACATTCATTTTGGAAACCAATTTGAATCATATTAAATCAAATTTCAAATATTCACTCTATTTTCATATATTAAATTTCAATATCCAATTAATCATATCCAATTCGGAATTTAATTATTCAAACATTTGTAATTATTAAATTTAAACAAAATTTGATTATTAAATCCCTATCTTTTGAAATATTGAAATTGAACTTATAGGATTCAACCTTTAAAACCAATTCACAATTTTAGAACACTATTTTCATTTTACATTTATTCAATTATTCAATAAGTTTTAAATATTCAATTTAAACCATTTACCTGTTCAATATTCAATATTTGATTTTCAAAAGATTTTACTTATCAATCAACTTCTCTATTATACCTAATGAATTTCAACATTTATTATCCTATTCAACTATTGATTTCAAAGGCATTCACTAAGTAGCTTTTATTTTCATTACTTGGATAATTATTGTTGCAATTCATTCTAGTTATTATTATTCCAAACGAATTACAATTTTTTTCTAACACTAAATCACGAAAACTTATTAAATTAGCTATTTTAATTATCGAAAATTTTCGGGTCGTTACATTCTCCCCCACTCAAAACTTTTCGTCCCCGAAAAGGAAAAAGAAGGGAAAAGAACTAAGTATAGAATTCACATTAGATATATTTCATTCAAAGTTACTAACTTATAAAACAATGAAATTCCATTTATAAAGTTGTAACTACGCTTCCACTAAGTTATTCCAAACGGCTTTCTAAATTTAAAGTTAGTTATCAAAACAAGTTATAAAAAATTTTAAAACTTGAAAATTTTCTAACACCCGGATTTTACGGAAAATTTCGGCAGAGTCTCCTTTGCGCGGCTCGATCGATACAACTACAAAACGCCTCTACGGGCCCCAAACAAACAAAAGAAAATCCAAAAGCCAAGTGGCTCATCAAAAATCACCAAATCCAATGATAAAATAAACATGTACCTTATATTTTTATTAGCGAGCATATACGAATAATATAGCGTGAAAGCGAGCTCCAAATGCGAAGCAAGCGCAATCCGCACCTACTAAACACTCAACAAACCATGAGAAACATGCATATATGAAAATAATATCAATATACACAATATAGCAACATAACAACTACATGTGCCAACATAGCAAATGCAACAAAACAACAAATGCAACCATCAATCAACTATCATCCAACAAATCCATAACCAATCAATATAAATTCACTTCTCATTAATATTTATTGACTTGGTTTCAATTTTAATCATAGTTGATTCATTAACGTTGGATTTTTCTAACATTCATCCTCAATTCAATTAGTTAACATTCACTAATTTATATTTACATTAGTTAATATTCATTTAACTTCTAATTTGATTTCAATGATTTATAGCTTTCAATTTCAATAACATTTAATGAATTATATATACTATCAACTAACAATCATATAACAACCAAATCATACCCAACATAACCAAATTATTAATTTTTACATTCAATTTGGTTTATCTCTTTTATATATATCCTGTTATATAATTTTAAAAGAATCACTTTATATTCGGCATCTTAAATTTCCAATATTAACTTTAATTAAGTCCGTAAGCCGTACATATATCATCCGTGAGCAATATCGATCTAATCGCTTATTCGATCACACAATTTCGCTTCCAAACTAGTATCGTTCACACGACTCTCTAGTGCGGACTCAGATTTGGTTCCTTGATTGGAAACTGTTACTCTTCTTGCATAGCCATATACTATGATAGAGAATTCCAGAATCAAACCAAAAATCCATATCCAAGGTTCGCCGTCGAAAATCGAGTGAAAAATCCTAACTTGGATCGATATAAATCATCTCGAAATTTTGTGCTCGAATTTGGATCAAATCGTTATGCGAATAAAATAATATACGTACAATCTCACGTATTTCCTTCCAATGGGTTTCTATCCAATTTATCTATATTAAATTATTTTATTGACTTCTATTTTTTTCACTTAATTACTCACAATCCATTATTCAGTTAGTATATTCATTTCTTTACATAGCATATTCTTTAACATTATCTTTTCTCAAACATCATATCAAAGAATTTGCTTACTTAAGTTCATTTAAACATTCTATATAATATAATTAAATATAATTTCATTTTCCAATTGATTCTTAGCTATACCAAATTCTTTTGTTTTCATTTACTTTGATTTCATAATTTTAGTTAATAACAAATTTATTTATGGAACATCTTATTAATCATCACTTTAGTTTATTAATCATCCTATGAAAGTCTAACTTCTCAATTATGACTTTTCTAAGTTTACGGTTATCTCAAATTTACAATTTCAAAAAATTTCTCCATGCAATTTATATTTATTTTCTATAACCAATTTACAAAGATATTATACAATTCATTTGTCTTCTTTCTTAAGTTCACTTACTTGTTCCATTTATCCATTCATCATTTCAGGTTATATTTAAGTATATAACATTTTTATCACAACCAAAATTTTCATTTATGTACATTTTAATTCCTTTTTAGTTTTCCTTACTTGTATACTTCAATTATTTTCAGGTTCTGTTTATTTGTACAATATCTCATTACATATCCAAAACATTATTTCAACTTCTTAATATTTGGTAAGTCATATTATATGTTATTAGAATGCAAATTCGGTATTATACAAATTTATAGAATTTCATTTTACTTGATTAGAATGTACACAAATTTGATTTATTTAAATTCACTTTACCTTTCAACTTTAAAGTTTTCCCAAACAATAGCTTAGATATCCAAATCCTCTTATTTTATAAATTTGGTTATTCACATTTCATTCAAATAATTTGAAAATTATTAATTAATGGAACTTAGAAATTTAAATGCCCGGTTCTTTTCAAATCATTTGAAATAAACATATATACTTATCTTTTTTTATATATATATATAACAAATCATACCTTTTGAGTTCAAACCAAAACCCATTTACCCAAAATAATTTTTGAAGAAAAGCAAAGCTTCTTAGAAGTCTCCCCCACTTTGAGACTCGAAAATGAAAATCGATGATGCTGCGCAGTCATTACCGAAATTATTTTCCAGCGACATAAGAGAGGAGTACTATATTCATTCCTTCTTAAAAATCCTTTCAAAATATTTCCATAAACAATTTCCAACTAATATTACCATATATTTCTTCAAAGCTTGGAAAACCATTTTAAAACCTCCGGGACATAATTCAATATTTTCCAATTTAAATCTATTTTAATTCATAAGTCACCTTTATAAAATATTCTTATAAGATTTCACAAGTGTTTTATATTTTCTTCAAATTATAGGAATTTCTTTCTTAAAACATTCCACAAGTATTTTATTACTGTTCTTTTGTAATTCAACTTAGTTATCAAATTACAATATCCAATTAGTGATAATAACCAATATTTTTATTCCTAACAGCCAGGTAAGCTAGATAAGCCACACTAATTTCTGAAGAATTTTCTTTATATACAAAATATAATTAGGGCAAAATTATTTCATTTACCCAATTTCAAAACAATACTATGTCGAATTGTTCTGTTTAAGTGTTTAGAGATCCCTATCAATGACGTTAATTACTCGTACTGACCAGAATCCATAAGCCACTCAACAAAACAACCGACACAATATAAAACATTTTATATCACTAACAAGTACGCTCTCTCATATACACTCAACTCATTCATATAGTTTACCTCTATTTCAATGAGTTATTCCCCACTAGAGCCAAGGTTTATCGCTAAACCAAAGCTCTGATACCAACTGTAACGACCCGCCTTTTTGGACAGTTTAAACCGACGATCAAATACCCATGTCGAATCCAAACCATTAAAAGGGCAGATAGTTATTGGGGTAATTAAGAAAAGAAAAGGAAGGGAAATAAAGGAAATGAAACAACACAGAATCTCACAGCGGAAGGCTAAAGTATAATAATAAAATAACAGTTCATGAAGCTGTTAATTAAATGAATACATTTGAAATGAATACATTTGATTATTATTATACAACATTTATCAGAGTTATACATATACAACAGAACAATTAAATAATGCAGCAGACATCATGATGCAAAGATAATAATAGTAATAGTATACCAAATCTTCGTCTTCGTCCTCCGGAATAGATCTTCAAAATCTGAAAACTCAGGTCTGACCCGAGCGTAATGAAAAGACAAAACACTCGAGTCAGGACTAAATATCCTTATAAAAGTTAAATCAATCGGAAATAAATATGAGTGTAACGGCGTCAGAGATGTTTACGGGGTTTGACATCTCATATCCAGTGTCGACGTGCGTGCAATAACTCAAGAGATGTTACGGGATTTTCCATCTCCTAAGGATCCGTTAAACTATCTACTATATAGTAATGTACGCTAAGTAGATAATGTCTATCAGTAATATAAAGTATCAAAATAGCGTTAAGGCGTTACCATAATCCCCCTTAACACATTTTTATATTCCCAAAAGCATATACAAGACCGTAGTTTCCCCAAAACCGGAAGTCACCAGAGGGCAATCCATATACTCAAGGTACAAATCAAAACGTAGTGGTCGCGAATAGGATAATCAGTATGACAAGGTACATGAGGCAATACCAACTAGGATACTAGTAGTTGCGTGATCCGGACTGATGTTGGGCATAGCCAGCAGCTACCCCAACACCGCGAAACAACACTCCCAAATCAAGGGGTGCACCCAAATCGCATCACAAATGTAATAGATATGGTATCGAAGAAGTGTGTCCGCTAGAGGTGGCGAACCTCAATGGCCCGGCGCGGCTCCTGTTTTAGTCATGTCAGGGGTCATCCAATATCGTTCTCTTTCTTCAGTCAACGCGTTCACCAAACCATCCACTTCATTCTGGATCAACACTCCGCGTATAATAGTTATTAAAGTGGTTTTCGGTATCGACAGAGAGTATGTCCATATCCGATCCCGGTCTCTTTAATAACTACGTATTATTACACCGTTGGCTCTTTTATATTCAAATCGATACATAATTGATATCAAAATATCATATTCGCTTCAAAAATCAAATCTATTTCCAATATCATCATATCTATTCAAATGTAAGATTTCGCTTCAAATTCATTTTCGCCTCAATATCTCATTTCGATTTCAAAATCATTTCGAATTTCAATTTAGATTGCAACTTCATTTAACCCAATTCATATTTAAATTCAAGATTTGAATATAAACAAATTCACCTTATTTACCAGCTTGAAAATTTTAGAAATAGTTTTAAGTAGTTTAAAAGTAGTTTAAATAATAAAAAGTTTAAAATAGTTTAATAGAAAATATTTAAATAGTTTAATAAAAGAAATTTGAATATAAAATGGTTTATGTAGTAAAATAGTTTGAAGAATCAAAACAATTTCAATATTTAAAGAATATAGATTTTAAATCATTTATACTATAATATTCATTAAAATAATAATTCCAAAGTCAAACCGGTCAACTTCCCAATTTCTACCCAAATCAATTTCAATTTCCATTTCGATTTAACTGATTCAATTCCGATTTCAACTCGAATAAATTTTGATTCCATATAAATCTCGATTTCAATAAACAAATTCCGTTCACTTTCAATTTCCAATTTCAAATTAATTTCCAATTTCAATTCAATCAATGTCAATTTTTACTTCGAATTAATTCAATTTTTCATTCACCCTTAATTTATTCCATTTCAATTTATATCGATTTGGAGCTTGATTTCTCAAAATATCAATTTATAACACTTAACAAAATTTCCAACAATATTTAAGTTTAAATCCAAATTCCAAATATGATTCAATTCCAAACTCGATTTCAAATATCATTTTTATATCACTTTTACTTAGTAATATTCAAAGCTCGAATTAAGGTTAAATCTTTAAACAAATCAATTTCTACATTCCATCATTTCCAATTTCAAATTTCAAAGTCTCAACTTAACTAATTAACAAAATTCCTTTAACCAAAATTTATTTCAACATTCCAAACTCAATTTTTTCCAATGAATTCAATTTCTATAAATTGATTTCTATTTATAACTTTTAAATCAAAACATTTAAATTATTTCAAATCGACGATTCCAAAATTATTAATTTAGCCAATTCGGTGTCCGTATATAATTTTCTATCCTATGGCCAAGTAATTATTTATTTCAATTAAATGTCAGGGATGAATATATGTCACTTAAATTAAATCACGGTATCATATGTATGCATAACAGGATATATATAAGCAAATAAACATCCAAACATTTAAATATCAACTAATAACGTCCATCGAAATACATCATCCAATAAACAATACAATTCATGGCAATTTCATAGTTATCAATGTTAGGTAATTTATTCGCAATTCAATTTTAATTTCAATTTAACCGTCAATTTAATTTTCCAACGGTTAATTCAAATAACAAGCTATATGACAATTAAATTTATATCAAACAACGACAAATAAAATTCATAACACTTCATGATGTCAAGTTAACTAGCATAAAGATATTTAGTACGTTGTGAGCGTTATAAAACACTCACCTTGATTTTTTTGTTGTTCCAGCGTTTTATTTCGAATAAAATTAAACGAGCGTTTAATTTTACCCGAAATTTCCAATAGCTCCAAACTACTCGAATCCAATTTCATAGCGTAGTCCTCGTCCATACGAATCCAACGCAAAAAATTCCGTCCGAATCCGACCTCGTATGAATAAGTTGTAGCTTTACAAAGTTTGAACGATTTAAATATAACTAATATATACAATTTCCATTATTATTATTATTACCCAATTCAATCAGGGCCGCACGTCCCTAACACCCAGATCCAAGCTGTTGCCTCTCTCTTCTTCCCTCTCGTTCGAACCCACGTACAGAACCCAAGCATCACGCTCTAGGGCTTTAGGCCGCTCTCTCCACGTCGCACTATAACTTGATCGGAGACCATCATCTCGAAGCCAACGTCGAGTGCTACCCACGCCTACCACCATCTGCAGCTCGGCCTCCCCCAGTGGCCTAGAAACGCGTGCGAACGGCAGGAAGTCACGGCCGTGTTTCTCCTCCAGCGATGCTCCAATGACGATCTCAGCCGTTGGATAGGTAGTTCGTGATGCGCTCTACACTTTACTAGTTGAAGGTTTCACGAATCGGTTAGCGGATTTGAAGAAATCGAGGGGGAAAGAAGTTTGAATTTCGGCCATTGGTTATAATAAGGGGCGGCGGCTGTAGCAAGTAGGGTTTCGGTGAAGAACGTGCATTTATAACAACTTTGATTATTATTTTAATATTAAAACCACTTATAAAGCATTTTCTCAAACGATCTCCAAACAACGCGTGCCGGCTGGCGTTTCTAAGGTTTATCCCACGTTTCGGACACAATGGAACAGGTTTCGGAAGCTAATTCGATATTATGTGAGAGTTATAGCGATAAACGATCAATTTGAATTAAATCGCTTTAAACGAATTTCTATGCGTTTTGGCTCGCCTCGGACAAACGGTAAATCCGATTGACATGAAATTTGAAATCTTATAATAATATCATATTACGGATCCGATGAAACTAGTTTCGTCGAAATCCGAGACCGTTTGAAAAATGACTATTTTTAACTCGCCAAATTAATATTAAAACAATTTCAACGCGTTTTGAGCTGCCACGGTCAAACGACAACTCCGATTGCTACGAAAATTAAAATCCGATAATAACTAACTATTACGGATCCAATGGAACTAGTTTCGTCCAATTCTGAGACTGCTCGAAAATTGGCTATTATTCAGTCGATAATTAAATATTAAAATATTCAAATTTCACAAATAGATTTAAAATTCAGTTTTAAAAGTTCTATAACATCACTATAACTCCAATATGATAAAATAAAATTTTACAAATCATTTTTAATCATATTAAACCCGTTATTAAATTTTATCCAATAAATTTCAATTTTAAAATATTATTAACTCGTATTATAATCCAAATATAACTTACATTCATTTTGGAAACCAATTTGAATCATATTAAATCAAATTTCAAATATTCACTCTATTTTCATATATTAAATTTCAATATCCAATTAATCATATCCAATTCGGAATTTAATTATTCAAACATTTGTAATTATTAAATTTAAACAAAATTTGATTATTAAATCCCTATCTTTTGAAATATTGAAATTGAACTTATAGGATTCAACCTTTAAAACCAATTCACAATTTTAGAACACTATTTTCATTTTACATTTATTCAATTATTCAATAAGTTTTAAATATTCAATTTAAACCATTTACCTGTTCAATATTCAATATTTGATTTTCAAAAGATTTTACTTATCAATCAACTTCTCTATTATACCTAATGAATTTCAACATTTATTATCCTATTCAACTATTGATTTCAAAGGCATTCACTAAGTAGCTTTTATTTTCATTACTTGGATAATTATTGTTGCAATTCATTCTAGTTATTATTATTCCAAACGAATTACAATTTTTTTCTAACACTAAATCACGAAAACTTATTAAATTAGCTATTTTAATTATCGAAAATTTTCGGGTCGTTACATATGGACTTTATATAAGTACAATATTTGAAAGTGATTTGAAAAGGTACTATATGATATATATTTTCGAAGTAAAGATATGGAAAGTGCCTTCTGCTTGATATCCGCTTTGTGGCCACATCGTGGATTCATTCTATCGATATTATTCTCTCTGATTTTCGGTTTTCCGGATGTAATACTCGAGTGTTTCCCACCGTGGCGTAACCCATGGTTTTTTTTCTCTCGTGAATGCACAGCGCAATTGCCTGGCTGAGTCTTGCCTAGGGGTACGGATTGTTTCCTGGGGGATCCAGGCGTAACCATTGTGTATCCTGCAATCTGTGTAGGTCGCGAATAGTAGCGCAAGTGCCTGGCTGAGTCTTGCCTAGGGGTACGGATTGTTTCCTGGGGGATCCAGGCGTAACCATTGTGTATCCTGCACTCTACTAGTCATCATGGCGTAACTCGCAGGGCTGAGAAAGCTTACGGATATGGATTGTTTCCTGGGGGACCCAGGCGTAACCATTGTGTATCTGCGAACCATGATCGGACAAAGGTTTTGGTTTGGTTGTTTTGTTTGGATTGTACTTTCCATATCTGTTTTTAAAGTTTTTTTCAAGTATTTTCACTGGTTGTTGAAACAGGTCTACTAAGTACTTGAAGAATTCTAGCTTTGCGCCTGATCAACGCATGGCCAGAGTCTGCAAGAACGAGGATAAACTTGTTGAAACATCGAGTTATAAAAATATTTTTGAAAGAAAAGATTTATTTCGATATAAAAGGTATTTATTATAAAAGTATTTCCAACAAAGAAATTTTGTGTTAATATTTGAAATTGAAACTCTCATGGTTTGAAATGTACGATTCTTGCCCGATTCTATTCTTTTGAATCTACCTTATCTGCCCTGCTTTATTTATTCAACTATATTCTCTTTTCCGAATCTATCTTCTTTCCTTCTTTCCTTCTTTTGAATATATCCTTTAAAACATTGTTTATTTATATTCTACCTGGTTTAATAAGAGAGAAAAATTAGTGTTTTATAAATAATTGATCTCATAATTAATTGAATGGATTTGATAAAATGAGTAATCTATTAAATATTAATCAATTTAAATAATAACAAAAGAAAAAGTATATGGTTTTAAATAAATTTTTTTAATTTGTTTTTCAAAGTCTAAATTTTTCATCTGGTTGTTTCTATTCTCCTACTTTATTCCTTTTCGGGGACGAAAAGTTTTGAGCGGGGGAGAGTGTAACGACCCATAAAATTTTAGCAATTTTTAATTGGTATTTAACGTATTGAATTGGATTTTGAGAAATTATTAATAATAAAATTTTGAAAAAAAAAGAAAATATGTTATGTATATTAATGATTTGTAGTACGAGCTGTGTACATATATTTTAAAGTTTGGTTGTGGTTATACCTATAAGATCTAGTACAAAAACTTTATAAACTATTATTTATACTATAATATAAGTTAAGTTTGATGTAAATTTGGTAGCATAGTTCATTTCTATTGGGTATAAATATCAATAGCGTGGGTAATAAATTTACGGTCTCCTTTTGCTTTTCAGCAAGGTGTGTAAATTTTAAGTATGTTGAGTACGTTCCATATATAGTTATTTTGGAAAACCACTGTATATGTATGATGGTCTATTTGAAGTGTATATATAGTAAAGCGTATTTATACCAAGTTTTATTTAATTTATATGTGTTATAATAGCTATATATATATGTTAGTCTTGATACTAGTATATAGTTTTACTGAAGTTTGATTTCTAGTCATGTTAAATATATATATATATTTGATTTTGGGTTTTTGTGTCACCATTTCCAGTTTATTTTAGTGCATATTTAGTATATCTATACATATGTCGTCAGCTATAAATACGATAGTTAAGGGTTTCATATATCATATGAACCAAAGAAGAAGAGAAGTATATACTATATTTAACTACATATATGAAGTATATGTTTTAAGGGTTGATTTAAGGTCTGCATTAAAAAACGTAGTTGTGATTACCATTATTTCATATTGTACCTTCTATATTCCTGACTGACTTTCAGCGTTCATTCGTTCATTTTTAATTGTGGGTTTTTCTTTTCTCTCTCTTTTCTTATAAATAATTGTACGCATTCATCTCTTTCCCTTTCTTATATTTTGTCCCTTCATCATCTTTTAGCCGTTAATTTTGTTTCGAAAATCAAGAAAATTTGTATACGTTTTATTCTTTTTGAACGTTTAATAATAAAGATAAATCTGCATAGTATAATCAGATATGAATTGAGATCTAGGAAATAAATAAATATAAAAACGTATAACATGCCACTAATAATAAATTGCTTTAATAGCTTCTCAATTAGCGTACAGCTGTTTCCATCCCATGCCATGTCAAAAGTTTGAAACGTAATAAATGCTATATGATTATTTCGCATTTATTTTTTTTTTCCTTTATTATTTCCTGTACGTTTTCATTCCAATCTAAATTATAACTTTTTGATTTCCATGCCTTTTCGGATCTCAAACGCGTAGCCCAAGGAATATTTCTTTAATAATTTTCCTAAAAATCAGCTTTTGGCCGTTTTATTGCATTGATTTCAAATTGTGCCCGTTTGTTTTTCTCATTCCTCTCATACGTTACCACTTTTATTTATGCTCGGGACACAGCTCATTTTTTTTCCTTCGTTCCCTTTCTTTTATTTGCTTCCTTCGTTTCCATCGGTTCAATTATATAGATTTTTATATTCGTTGCACGTTTACATTCATTTATTTTGACCAGTCCTTTCCTTTGTTATTCCCCTAATTTTGTGCGTTACTTTACCATAACCAATGCTCCGTATTTATTCGCTTTAATCTTTTCAGCTGAATTTGACCATTACTATTCAAATCAATTCATATTTATTGTATACGTTTCGTATGCAACGGTTCTTTTCTTTATTTATTTTGCCTTTATAACCTTGTTTGACTTCGTTTCTTTCATATTGCAAACTGCTGTCACTTCCAATCTCATTCCTCATTTTAAGTTTTCTTCCTCCTCCTTCTTCCATTTTTCTTTCTACAGATCCACCTATTTTCTCCCTTCTTTTACCGTGCTTCCACCTCCCATCGCTTCGTCACCCACCACATCCAACTCATCCCTCTCCCTCCGCGTTTTTCTCTCCTCCTCTCATGCACATATCTCTCTACACGTGTTGTCATCGCCTGCATGCTCAGCCATCCTCAGAGCCTTCACCATCAACAATCATGCCACATGTTATCTTTGAGTAATAGGTTAGCATATATTTATAATATATATGTGTTATTGTATATTTTCTATAAGTCTGTATTTGGAATATGTGATCTGTCCTACATGATTTTAAATTCATGTTAGTTATGTATCATATGGTATTATATATATGAGTTCATAACAGTATTCTTTTTTTTTTTTCTTTTTTTTTTCGTTCATAGTGTGTATGATATTATACTATGTATAGAGATTTGATAACTTGATTGTTTTATACTTTATGTGTCACGTTGGTATTCAATTTTAAAAGTTTGAAGGTTATATATTAGTTAATATATAGTTTAATATATGTCAGTAATGTATATCTATGCAGTAATATTGTATGTATTATAGCAAAGTAAGTTTTTTTTTTTTGATTTAAGATATCATATATACATCTTATAAATATAGTATGGTTCCAAGTATGAAATGTTTGCAGTTTTCAGATTCTATATAATATAAAATTTTGTTCGCATGTTATAAAATTTGATAAGTGTATATATAAATATTATATAAAAAGTTAGTACATATATAAAACGTAAAGCATACTCATCTTATCAGTCGATTGTATATGTATTTAAATATATGATATGTTTAAAGCTATGTATTTTGTGAATAACTGGTTATAAGTATATATATACACATTTGATTTAAAGTTATAAAGGTATGCATATTGTGAATTAGACTATATTAATGGTTAGCTTACAAATATTTATATAGTTTTATAGGGAAGTACGAGCTATGTGGGTTATATTTTTAGCAAGCGTATTGTTACCACTTTAAAATGGGTGAAGTTTTACAGTTTACGGTCTATTTGTGTAAGTGTGTAATGTATGTTTAATTTAATAAAGTTATGATAGTTTTGTATAAAATGTTTAACTATTTATATATCTGATATAATGATAGTTTCATATCTGATATAGCTTATATATTATAAAGTTACAGGATACGTTAGTTTTATACGCTAGTTAATATATATATTTAATAATTGACTAAAATGTTTTCAGTGTGAGTTTACTTTTTTTAGTGTTGGATTTTATACGGCATAGTATGTATACTTGTTCACAGTCTATATAAGTATATGAGTGCATGTGTCATTATAAGTATTTTGTTGTTTATAAATCTCGAGACATATATATGCGTTTAGGTGTTTGTTTCAGACTTACGTAATATATATATATATAACCGAATATAGGCTATGCATTTGGAATTTCTATATATACATTTTTATTATGAACATATATAGGTTGCTTTCATGGGTTTTTTTTTAAGTAATATATATTACAATAAGTGGTTATATTGTTTTTATAATAATTATTGACTATAAAATATAATACAATGGTTTTTTTTTTGGACGAATTATGTTTAAATTACATATAGGTATATATAGATTTTAAATATACATTTTTAATTTGAAAATTGGTTTTGGGAGAATTAATATCATAATAATTTATATTTTTTTCTGTAATATCAAAATTGATTCGATTCATTCTCATCGATTTCCCATTATCAGCCTTGTCCGTCGTGCCTATTTTCTGCATCAAATCTTGTCCATCCAGCGTTGCTTTGGATTTCGTAGCTTATTTCATCATCATATATCTCTAGCCTCGAAAGGTGAGCAATCACTCACGATTAACGTTCTTTTATTTATTAAATTTAATTTCAATTGAAATGACAATTGAAATATGCTGATGTTAGATTTAAATTGTTATATATGCTTTTATCGGTAACTGTTCACTTATGGGATATGATACCATACCTTATTGTTTATATTTATTTTGATGATATATGCTTGTTGTTATTATTATTTTCATATCTGTTATCACTCCGCAAGTTCCCTATTAGTATAGAAATCACTATGGGTTGAAAAGATACATACCCGAACGGACTTTAGAATAGGATAATTTCGTTACAGGTTGAAATGATAGACCCAAGCGATTTTTGATTTAATTTAAAATTTTGGATTTCGGGTTGAAATGATATCCACCCGAATATATTTAGTGTACGGATTGAAATGATAAATATCCGTAGCACTTGACTATATGGTAGGAAATATATATACAGACACCGTTGGTCCATATAAATATTTTGAAATTATTTCTATAATTTTGGAAAGAAATATACGGTTTAATAAATTTTGATTCTTAAGATATTATATAAATGGAAATTTTATATATAGATTTAGTCGTAATATTTGATTTAAATTAGATTGATTTAATACATATAATATAGTTGAGTATCTATGGAAATCTATATTTCAAATAGATCTTTCTCGTAATAAATTGAAAAAATAGGATTGGGAGGTACATTTGGGTTTATTAAAAATGGTATTTAAATAAGGATTTATTTAATTAAATCGACTTGAATTGAACTTGTAAATATTAAATCTTTGAGCTATATTGGAATTTAAATGGCGATTTCGAGATTTAGATCTGTATTTGAAATAAATATAGTTGAATTTGTTATTTAGAAACTAAACTGAATTAAAATATAAATTTAGGTTGAACTAAATTTGAATTTATTATTTAGAAGCTAAATTGAATAAAAATTAGTTTGAAACGTTGAATACTTAAAGTTTGAAATATATTGGAATATAAAGGGGGTATTTTGTGATTTCAAATTTGAATTTGAGATTGATAAATTGGGATTTGAATTTAATTTGAATGGGAAGGTTGGGTTAATGTTGAAACGATTTGTTAAGTTGAGGGAATTGAAAATACTTTACTGTATAAATTATTTAATATATATAAACACTATTTGGGAAATATAGAGATATTTGGAGTGAAAATGATGTTTTGGTTTTGAAGTATAAATTAAGATGAAAGAACCACGGTGTTATAGTGTATATTTCTACCCTGTAGATAGTTCCATGGACCCTTAGAGGATGGTTATTCCAAACATTCTTTGAGTTAATTATATTTCAGTTGATATTTCACTTGAGTTAGATTTATAGATATAAGAATGTTAATCCTGACTCGAGTGTTTTGTGTTTTGCTTTACGCTCGGGTCAGACTGAGTGATACAGCATTTGAGACTCACCTTCGAAGTTGGAGCCTTGCTTGAAGATCCAGCTATCTATCCTTTCAGTCATCCTGTTGATTTGTTCAGAGAAGTCATCTGCGCATACTGGAGACTTCACTATATCTAAGATATTCAATTGTATTTATTTCTATCTCCAATGTATATAGTAGCTTCATAAACTACTATTCTTTATCTATTCCGCTGCATTGTATTACTCTGTGTAAGTGATCTATGATTGATTTATTTACTGTATATTTTAAGTTTTGCCAAATTTTTATTAACAATTCGGTATTTTGAATTATTCAAGTCGGACATGTACGGTTTTATTGTCGAATTTGAATGGTCCAAAATAGCGGGTCGTTACATGAATGATGGAGAGACTTCGAAGAGCATGACGTGATGATTCGTTTGATATCTGATTTCAATGATATGGCTCTTCGACGAGCGGTTTGGTGCTAAAGTAAGGATGTGACACTTCAACGTGATGACTTCGTGATTCGAAAAAGAAGATTCCATGATTGAAAGTGATGGCTTTGACGATGGATGGCGACACTTCGGGAGGCAAAGTAGGCGAGGTTGAGTCAGATTGAATAGGACTGTTGGTGGCAGGTTACGGGATGCGTGATGACTCTCTGTGGCTTATGATGGTTGTCTAGAGTAGTTCCTAACCACTGCAACTTCAGACGGAAGTTGCATGGAGAGTTTCGGAATGAGATCTGCTATGGCTTATGATGGAAGTTGTATGGAGAGTATCACATATCCAATGCACTAAGTGAGTAAATGTGAGGATGGATGACGGATTTTATGTTTGTGTGATTATTTCTATCACCTTAAGGATATCACATGATGTAGATATTACCAATGCTGATATCTAGACACTCCAAGTAATTTTATCTATTGTATACCCATGACGACTATGATATAGAGTAATATATATCCTATGTTATTTGACAACTCTGTGAATGTAGGGACATATCAAGTATGATTCTTCATACCCTCTGTTCCATATATTATACCGACTTTTCTAGTGTTTTGAGATTATTTATCGCTCACACCAGGCTATTGTCCAACTTGAGATTATATGCTTTGCTTCATATTATCTCAGGTGCTCTTAAATGAGTAGACTATATAACAGGTATAAATAGCACTTGGAGTGTAGATGGTGATATTTTCTCATATTTATATTCTAATTTATTATTTTTATTCCACTGTGTGACACCGTGGAGCCTTAATAGTGTTGAATTACTATTATTAGAGACAGTTTTCTGTTGTATAAACTCTATTACTATTTTATATAAATGTATGAGTCTGTATACTCTAATTCTGTAGTTTACATAGTTATTATTGTCTCGTCTATTTTATATCTGAGATGTTTACTATTATATTTTGTCTGATACGCTGTGAGATATAAGACAGGTTATGTGATTGTATGATGTTTTAATCCCTCCTCTTCTCTTCTATTCTTTTCTTCTCTTTTATATTCCTTTCCTTTATTTCTTTTTCTTTCCCTTGACAATCGTCCTGCATCGGCTGGATGCTCCATCATCGCAGTAGTCGGTTATATGAGCATCGATGGTGTAGGACGGTCATCACAATTTTCGTATGTTTGCTTCTTTGTTATGCACTATCGGTGATTTTCTTACTTATGCAATGCTTTCAGGTTAGAGTACGGCTAGTCATTTAGCTTGTTCTTATTACATGGACGAAACACGGGCATTTTCTTTAACGCATGGGAAGAAAGTTACATGGTTTGATTATCATCGATGTTTTCTCCATGTTAATCATATTTTTAGAAGAGATAAAAAACTATCTAGCTAATGGAGCAGAGACTTGATAACTACCAACGATTTTGTCAAGCAAAGAAATATACGAACTTGTGATGGAATATCAAAGATACATGGAACTAAAGTACAAATTGAAATTCCAGCTAAATCGACAATTGCCTACAGATAAAGTTTATTTCGGGAGTTTCCTTATAAGAAAGGTGTCTTACTTCATCATAAAATTGACATGATGCACAATGAAAAAAATTTGTTTGATAATTGTCACTAAACTTTTTCACTAACCTAATATAAAAGGCAGACTAAGGCTGGTTAAAATAAGGGCTTAAGCGGCATTATGAAAACTCAGGAAAATATGCAAGTCCAAGCTCAAGTCAAAGTCTAAAGATAAGTCATAAGTCATATGCATGTTTATGGTTCATGTTCAAGTCCATAGATAAGTCATATGCATGTCCATAGTTCAATAAAGTCGAGTATACACATTCAAGAGAAGCATGCTATGCAAAGTTAATCGTCCAAGTCCTTATGTGTAAAAGTTCAAGAGTTAAAATCCTTCAAGGAAATATGCCATGCAAGGTTAAATGCCTAAGGCCTTATATGCAAAAGTTCAAGTGTCATAACCGGCTTAAAAAATCTCCAAATCAATTTAGGGTTTACAACTTGAAAAACACAAGAAATAAGGAAAGAATGATTTTCCCCACCTCTAGGAGTCGATGAGGGCCTATTTATAGGGATGTCAATCATACGAGATGAATCACACATGGCATAACTTTGAATCCAAGGGCTCCGATGGCACCATCTTGATGAAATCTCCGCATCCCTTTGTTGAGATTCGACATCACTTGCTTACATAAGTTCGACAACATAATCTCCCTTGTAGAAACTCGACATCTTTAATATCTTCAAAGTTTCAATATCCCTTTCCATTTGTAAAGCTTAAAACCCTTTGATAGTGTTGAAGTTCATTACTCTTTTAGAATTTGTTATCCTTGTAGAATCTGAATATCACTTGTTGGTTACATGTGCTCTACAACATATACTGTTGTAAAAGCTCAATAGAAGATGCTACATCAAAGGCTAGCTTTCCATGTAAACTTGATATCCCCCACTTGCAATTAGATGCTCGACATCTTCTGGTGGTGCGACATCCTTCCTTTATTACATACTCTACAACACTTTGTGTTCTAAAGGTTCGACATCTCTTCTTACGTCCCCGACAACCATGCTACCTTTAAACTTGATAACCTTTGTGTTGTAGAAAGCCCATAACCCTTATTCCTTCGAGTTCGTTGTAGCTCGATATCTCTAAGTATTTACTAATTAGACATTTTCATCCTCTTACAGGCTCGATGCCTTCTTCATTGCTAATGTTCTACATCACCTTCTACTTGTTAAATGTTCGACAACACTTACTATTCTAAAGACACGTTACCCTTTAGAGATTCGACACCTCTTCTATGATTATCAGTTATTTGGACATTCTACATCTTTTTGTTGTAGAGGCTCGAAAATCATATACTATCAGATGCTCAATACCTTTTTATTATGGCTAGAGGCTTGTTATCCTTTCCCTCATATTAAATGATTTATATCTTTACTTTCTTTAGGCTCGACATGTTCTCTCTAGGTGTTCGATACTCATATTTGCAGTATCATTTACCACTTTGTATAGAAGAAACATATTATACATTAGTATAATTACACACTCTATATTGTTGCCTATTAATATTCCAGGACTTTCAGTCCCGTTCATTCATTCAAATAAGGATCGACGTTTCTTATGTATCCCTCTTCTTTTATAAATTCTTGCTTTTATTCTTACAAAAGCTTTGCTTGCAACTCAAAACTGAAATTGCAATTATAAAATTTTCTTGTCAATCTCATAATTTCCAAAAAAGAAGCTTTCGATTCCTTCCATAATCAAATATGACACAGGGGATGACTTCTTTTTCAATCAATTTTAAACATAAATAGGGAGTTTTTGGATTTACAATTGGGGTTTCAAGAATAGGGTAGCTACGAACTGTTTGGGTTTGATTAGCTATTTGGATCCCTAATGATTAACAGAAATTTGATGATGAATAAGGTTCTGATAATTATTATATACCCAAAAACTTTATAGAAATTCAATAATACTTAGGGCTTTGATAGTTACCAAAGACTCGACATTTACTTAGAGACTCGATACCCACTAAAGGCTTACCAACTAGTTATAGACTCGCCAACTAAATGTAAATTCAACAGTTAGCTAGAGGTTCGACATCTAATTATAGACTTTCCAATAGTTATGGGCTCGCCAACTACTTAGAGACTTATTAAATAGTTTCAAAACTCGACATCCATTTAAAGAGTAGTTAACTATGTACAAGTTCGACAACTATTCAAAGAGTTGTTATCTAGCTACAAATTCGACAATAATTTATAAAACTGCTAACTAGTTTCAAACTCGATGACTTTTATGAATTTGACATCTAATCATGGATCCGATAACTAATTAAATAATATGTATCTAGTTACGAACTCACTTAACTATTTGTGGGTTCGACACTGGTTATGAGCTTGAGAACAAGTTGTGAGTTTGACACCTGGTTATGAGCTCGACAACTAGCCATGAATTCAACATCCTACTATGAACTTGATAACTAATTATGAATTCGACATCCAATTATCAATTCTTTTATATCTATACTTCAAGAATTAAAATTCCTTTAACACTTTCATAGGTACTTTAAATTTTCATAAAACATATGATAATTCCCAAATGTTTGCATGATATTATCTGACAGATAAATGGTTGGTAAGAAGGGCTCAAAATCCTCTTCTGCTTCAGAGAAAGGAAACTATAGACTCATTCCATCTTTTATGACTACTCAGGACAAAGTAGACATTATTCTCCAACAATTCAACATTAGCAATGTAGAAGCTAAAGCAGTAGGCCCATCCAGAAGCATAGATAATCCTCTAGAATGCTTCTTTGCTTTCATTATGATTCATATTTGGCATTCAGGATACTTTTCTTTCCCAAAATTCTTTGTTCTGTTTCTTGGATCATATGGAAATTTTTCCAATATAGTTACTACCTAACTCTTATACATATCTATGTTGTCTTGAGATACTGGCTAGGGAATCTGACCTTCCCTCACTTGACGTTGGAACTCTTCATTCATCTATAAACCTTGTTAAAGTTGGGAAATAACTAACGGGTACCATATATCACCTTCTTCCTCATCCAAAGAGCTTAATCGTTAATGTGATTGATAAGACTAAGGACTAGAAAAACCAGTTCTTTTATATTAAGCACCATACCCTTAGAATCAAAGGGTCTTTCTCTATTCATAGTATGAATTGTTGCTTCTCTCTATTGTTTAAACTATATTCTACTATTCTTCTTATAATAATTAGTCTCTTGTAGAGCCTCCTTCTAGAGGGATGAATCCTTCAGTCAGTACAACTAGTGCTTTGAGACTGGCGTATCAGACTATAGTAGACATGCTTAAATTCCTAACCAAAGCCAACATTCAAAAGTACTCCTTGATCTTAGAAAGCCACAAAGTGCTCGGGAGCACCCAATGGTCAAGAGGATGCTCATGGGAAACAAGCTTTGGTCGTTGGCAAGCAAAACCCTTTTTCTCCTTCCTCCCCCATTCGATGTGATTCTTTTGGTAATCTATTAACATGGGTATTACCATAACTTCCTCCATTGACATTTTATGATTCTCTCATTGATTTTGGTTCAAATCTTATCAATTCAGTTGCAACGACAAAGAAAGCTAAAGCTCCTACCCCCTTCTCGACAATGACTAGTAAAGATTCCCTCATTGCAGGTTCTATTGTCGATGCCCTTAGGGCTATTGGGTGTCTAAAATGCAGAGTAATTTTGGCCATCTATCTAATATTTCGATTCCTCACAAAGCAAAAAAGTCCAAACTCAGAGATGATCAAACGCTGACTGCTATTACTGAGGATCCAAATGTAGCTATGACTATCATGAATTAGGATTTCAGTGTTATTGATTTAAGCATTCCATACCAGAATCCCCAAAACCAGATAGAAGTTACTCACACCTCGAGTCCCCTGCTATAGACATCGTGAGTCCCTCATCAGGAGCTGTTTTCCAATGCACGTACTAGGAGTTAGGCTTGACTCTTCCCTTGAATCTCTTCCTTGTGAAACTCAGGCTCAACCCATCCCTTTAGATTTCTATGATTTTCTTTATTCAGCCATCTAGCCCTCATCCGTGGCTTCTCTAATGCCAATGCAACCTCCTGCCTTTTCTAAGGACCATCTCCACATTCTCTTTTAGTATCTTCTTGTGGTACATATCTATACGTTTATCGCTAAGACAAATTTTGGTTTTATATATCTTTACTTATCATAAGTTTATATATATTATAACAAAACAAATTTATATATATATTAGGTGGCCGAGTACATGTTCTTCCTTCAACAAGCCTCTCACGAATCTATTAGCCAAGTCCTAAATTTTGAAGAATAGATTTCATTGATGATAGATACAGTTAGGTCCCTTGAGGGCCAAATCCTTGAAATCACAACAAAGAAAGATGAGGTTGCTATTGAAAAGAAAAAATTTGTTTATTTGGATGAAGAAAGAAAAATGAGGATAACAATTGAGGAGAGGGTGAAATCTCTAGAAAAGTAACTTAACCAGGCCTACATTGAAAATGCTCAAATGACTCCTCAAGTTACAACCTTAAAAGGTCAGTTGGAAAGCAAGGAGGTTGCACTCGCCTATAGGAATAACATTATTTAAGAAGCTAAAATGAAAGTCCCTTTTTTTACAGATTAAGCCCTCCCTTAGATAAAGAGCAGTGTTATAAGGAGGTCTTCTTCATCGTATATTTTGATAACATAGAAAATTATCTAGAGTTAGACTTCCCTTCGCTACCGAGTTTAAAAAATAAATTTAAGAGGAAGTTCAATCTTAAACTGAAAAGAGTTTCTGGGTCATTACAAGATGAATTTCCAGAAGTGGAAACCATCAATCCTCATGAATTACTATCTTTTGATGATCCTCTACCCGATGAAGGCCAGGATGACGAAGATAAAGGGGATGATGATAAAGACAAAAACGATTACAATAAAGATGAAGATGATGGCGATGATGATAATGATTTCAGGAAGGATAGGGTTGATGGTGACAAAGACCCTAAAGGAGCAGTAAGTGATAATGGGTTAGGTGACAATGAATTGGGCCCATCTGCTTATGGTAGCCTCCTTGAGTTTAAGAATGCTCCTCGGGGAGACATTTCATCAAAGGATATCCATGCCGCCAGTCATCATGGCAAAGAGAAATGTCAGGTCTCTGCCTCACAAGCTCCCATGGTACAAGTATAAAATTTATCCTCTTTAAATGCTTATAATTATCCATTAACTTTAATTAATATTTTACTATTTCAATTAAGGAAAAGAAACAGATATCACTTTGAGATTTTGCATGAGAAGAGCGAGAAGGACGTGCTGCGATTAAATAAGGAAATTAAGAAACTAATTGAAGATCACAATAGTTTATCTAAAGAGTATATGTATCTTTTCATTAATGCCAAATGATTGAAAGATTTCAAAAAAAATGGGTAACCCGGCTATTGAAATGATCTCGCCTTCATCAGGAAAGAGTTTTAAGGGAGAACATGGAGTTAACCATACTCTTTTAGATGCTTATTAAAGATAGGGCCACTTTAGTGGAATTCCTCTATAAATTCTATGCTAGAAATCTTTTTACTGACTTTTCCTTCCTAGGAAAGCGGAGTAGGGGTTTACTTTGGCATCTTTATAGTATTTATTTGAATGATCATGGAACCGATCCTCATCCTGGGGAAAGTTGGAATCATCCCAAGATCGTGACCATTCCATTTTCCCCTAACACTCTTCCTCCTTAGAAGGTGAAGTTCAAGGAAGAGAAATTCGTTATCGAATTTTAGTAAGGGTCCATATTGTATGATCCTAAGTGATTTTGTGGTTGCATTATGTAATTCAAACAATTTTATAAATTTTAGCGTTCTGTTTCTTTAGGATTTAGTTTGTTTTTTCATAAAATACAAAGAGTAAGGAACCATTAGGCGCTCCTATTTAAGAAAATTCTTAGGTAAATTTGTCAAGTTAAAAAAGGATTTTTAAGGAGAAAATGTTAATTCTCAAAACCTCTCGATTAACAAAATACTGCTTTGTTAGGGACCTTGAAGAAGTTTACACACGACCCCCAAACTTTTATTTTGGCTTCTTAGGCAATGGAAATGGCAATTTACTTAAAGAAATACGATTTAACTATGCCAAAATTGTTATGCGGAGGAGCTAGCCCCCTTGCCAGGAGATAGGATTGTCATCAGTTTTCCCCAGTTAATACTCCTCGTGGATTTAATGCTTCCTTCGACTCAACTCTCCCTATGTCCGTAGGTTTATTTAAGAAGGCTTAAACTTTTGCTTCTAAAATTTAAGAATTGAATGTATAAAACTCAAAGTAATTTTAACTTGCTCATGCTTGTAAATTTTGATGCACATTTTCCATTTATTAATTTCATCTTCTTTTATTTATTTATTTTTGGAATATCAATTAACGCTTCCATCTAGTGGTTCTGTCCTCTCTTGATTAGATAAACTCAAAACCAGACTAATGTTAGATAGTAGGAAGCACTCTTTTGCAGATGCTTAAGTTATGCCATTCCTCGACAAATCAGAAGCACGCAAGTGGTATAACAAATACTATAAGTTGAAGTAAACATTAAATGGTATAAATGAAATAACCCCAACTTTAGAGGAGAAATTCAAAGAAAAAGACAAGGAGATTAGGGAGTTGAAAGAGAGCATAAATACAATTGGTTGACTGGACCCTTAGACCATAGGATTGAGGTTGATGTAGAAATTGCTCGATTATATTAGCAAATTGAAGACCTTGAAGTTGACTTGTAAAAAGTCAATTAACATTCCAATCTCTAGAGCTTATTTCAAGTGGAGGAAAATCCATCCTTCCTACTCCTACCTCTACAAGGACAATTCCCAATCTTCAGCCGTTAAAATGAAATTTTCTTTCATGGAAAACCCGCCTCCGTTTTTGGATGATAGAGAAATTTTCAGGTGGTGCCGAGATTATAAATATGAATACACCTAGTTTCTGAAAGGAAAGTGGAACGAACAAGTTTTTAAATATCTTAATAAGTATCAAAGTCAGGTTGAGTTGTGACATGAAAAATATGCTCTTGAGCAGAAGGTTAAAAAATTACAAAGCAATGTCAAAACTCTTAAAGGAGCCAATAACACACTTGATCACACATTAAAGATTCAAATTGCCCTAATAATGATACAAATATCATCCAAAAGAAGCAGAAGAAACTTCAAATACTTTTGGATATGGTGATTCATCATATTACCGAACCTTCTTCGGGCATTAAAGTCTTGAAGGAAAAATTGAAGGACCTTGATTCTCAATTGAAAAGAACCGAGATAATGTCGCTTGAAAATTCCCGATTGGATTCCCCTATTGAATATTTGCTTGAAATAATTCTTGTTTTTGGCTTAAAAACCGACTATTCTTTCTTAGCTCCAGAAATGAATCAAAGGCTGAGCAAAGTAGTAGAAGCGTGATAAAGATGTTGTCAACACTTCTTTTTATATGGGTATGTGGACCATCTAAAGAATATGACAGCCCTCTTCTTTTACTTAGAGATGCTTTTATTTCAAGCAAAAGTCATCCATGACTTCTTGAGGTTGAGGGAAAGAGGAAAGAAAAAGTACATCGATATCATCCACTCCCTTAACCTCCTCCTTAGGAAGACTCGAATGGCTTTTCTTGATATTTGTAACTTTTTGTATCTAAATTGGTAAATAATTTTGTACCTGAACAGTTAGTATTTGACGTTATATTTCTTGCTTATTCTTGTCTTACATTTGAACTCATTGAGTTGTTTGAGGTTTGCAACTCTCTTCAGAACGTTAATTTGATTCAGTATGATCTGTGGTCTTTGATAGATATGTTTGCTCTTTGCTTCCTCGAAGAATGCTTATAGACACGCCATTTCAGCACTCATTTCTCTTTGAATCCTTTTCTTTCAAATTCGGTAAAATTATTGATCAATTTGCCTTCTTATCTTTCTAGGCTGAATAACTTATTAAGCGAATTTTTGTTGCTCAAATATTATTACTCTAGCTAGCTTTCAAACTTCTTCCCTCAGTTGGATTTCTTGGATGGCTATTCGATGACTTTCCTTTGTCATTTGAACATGAAAAGTTAGTTACCCTTTCCTTCTAAAGTTACTTTAACTTTGCCTTGGTGCAAGATTGATTCATGTTTGACTGCTCCTTCTCTAGAAGATTGCTTTGGCCCATCTCTAAGATGGAATTAGACTTGCCTGACTGATTTATTTTGTCCCTTCTATACCGTTTAGGTAAGGATTTAGGCTCCAATTGATTTTTTTTCCCTTTCTAACCTTTTAGGTAATGATTTAGGCTTTGTTTGATTTGTTTTCCCCCTTCTTACCTTTTTAGTAATGATTTTGGCTAGTTGGTGTGTTTGGTTGGCCATCTTAAGAATAACTACGGTCTTACCACTCCTTCCTCCAGGAGGTGCTCTGGTCAGGCCTTATAAGCAGAAGAAAAGACTGGTCAGTGTTTTAGCTAGGCCATCTTAGGCGAAGCTAAAAACTTACTCTGTTCTCCCTCTAGAAGGTTCACCGTCCAGGCCACATAGGCGGGACCGAACGCTTGAGGTGCTTTGGCTAAGCTTTATAGGCAAGGATCAATGGCTTACTTCGCCCTTCCTCTAGGAAGTGCTTTGACCAGGCCCTTGTGGCGGGATCAAAGGCTTTTCCTTTATTTTATAAATCCTTTTCATGAAGCATTTCACTTTATTAAGCACTTGATTTTTGTAGATACATTGTATTTTGCTCAAATCTTGTTAATAAACTCTTAGAGTTCTCCTTTTCCTAAAAAATTCTATATCGTCCCTCTTAGGGCTCAACACTGATTGGTTTCGTATCCATTCGTTCCATGATCTTAGGAGATGGATGTTTTCATAGGTGGTAATAATGGAACGAGCTTTCGCAGATCAAGGTTTTTCTAAGGAATTGAGTTTTTGGTCCCCATTTGGATTTATTTTATGAAATTGGATAGGTTCATCAGCTTTTACAGTGAGCTTTCTATTTGAGTATCCTTGAGTCCAGACTAGCATGGGGGAGTGATTGATTATCCCCTTCCACTTTTGAGTAAGCTTATTAAAATCCTTCACTACTTCACCTTCGAAGATCGTTCCTTTAGCTTGGACTTTTATAGGTTTTCTCATTTCTGAGAACGGGTCATTCCTTCTTCTGTTTTCTCTACTCACGGTAGGATGATAATGGAAGATTAGGGTAGATCTCATATGAAATATATTTATGCTCCAATTATCTGGGTTATAGAAAATTACCTTCCTATTTTATGCTAGAGTTTTCAGTGCCAAATTCTTAACTTCAATACTTATTCCTCATGGAATTGAAGGTACGGGTGTCCTTATAAGTTGATTTAATATGGTGGGGTTCGGAGGATCCTTGTTCAAAGATAGTTATTATACAGTTTAATAGGTTATGAGAAATATGGAAAGTCCTTTGTAGGGATATGGAAAGTCCTCTATAAGGATATGGAAAGTCCTCTATAGCGATATGTGGGATTTGGAAAGTCCTCTATATCGATATGTTGGATGTGGAAAGTCCTGTATAGGGATAGGTAGGATATGGAAAGTCCTCTATAGGGATATGTAGAATATGGAAAGTTAGGGATATGTGGAGAGATAGAGGTTCGGACCTTTCCCTAGCATCAAAATGATAGCAGATTTCTTCACTAACCTAATATGCAAAGCGGACTAAGGCTAGTTGGAATAAGAGCTTAAGTGGCCTTATGCAAACTCAGGAAAATATGCAAGCTCAAGCCCAACTCTGAAGATAAGTCATAAGTCATATACATATCCATAGTTCGTGTCCATAGATAAGTCATAAGCCATATGCACGTCTGTAGTTCAATAATAGTCGAGTATACACATTCGAGAGAAGTATGCTATAAAAATTAAATTATTTAAGTCCTTATGTGTAAAAGTTCAAAAGTTGCAATCCTTCAAGGAGATATGCTATGCAAGGTTAAATGTCCAAGGCCTTATATGCAAAAGGCTCAAGTGTTACAATCGGCTTTATAAATCCCCAAATCAATTTATGGTTTACAGCTAGAAAGAGTGAGAAATAAGGAAAGAATGATTTTCTCCCTCTAGATGTCAATAGGGCACTATTTATAGGATTGCCAATTATGGGAGATGATTGACACATGGCGTGACTTTGAATCCAAGGGCTCCAATGGAAAAATCTTGATGAAATCTTGGCATTCCATTGTTGAGATTTGACATCACTTGCTTAGGTAAGTTCGACAATATAATCTTCCTTGTAGAAACTCAACATTTATTACATCTTTAAAATTTCAGTATTCCTTGCCTCTTGTAAAAGCTCGAAATCTTTTGCTTGTGTTGAAGTTTGCTACTCCTTTAGAATATTATCCTTGTAGAAATTCAAAATCACTTGCTAGTCGCAGGTGATCTACAATAGTTACTATTGTAAAGGCTCGATAGAAGATGCTACATCAAAGGCTTGCTTTCCATGGAAACTCGATATCCTTCACTTGCGATTAGATGCTAGACATCTTCTAGTGTTGCGGCATCCTTCCTTTGTTACATACTCTACAACACTTTATGTAGTAGAGATTCAAAATCTTTTCTTACGTCTCTAACAACCCAGTTGCCTTTAGGTTTGGCAACCTTTATGTTGTAGAAGGTCGACATCTCTTATTCCTTCAAGTTCGTCGTAGCCCGATATCTCTAAGATTTACAGGTTCGACATCTTCATCATCTTATCGGCTCGATACCCTTCTTCATTGCTAATATTCGTCATCACCTTCTACATTTTAAATGCTCGACAACACTTGATGTTGTAAAGACTCGTTGCCCCTTAGAGGTTCGGCACCTCTTCTATGCTTGTTAACTGTTTATACATTCTACATCCTTTTGTTCTAGACGCTCGATAGTTGTAACGACCCACTATTTTGTACCATTCGAATTCGACAATAATAGAACATGTCAAGCTGGAATAGTTCAAAATAATAGATTGTAAATATAGCTACGGAACAAATGAAACCAAATACACAGAATCACAGACACAAATATCAGAATCTCACAGCGGAATATAAAATAATACAGTGGTTCATGAAGCCACTGAAAACCATTACCAACAGAAATACATTGTTTACAAATCTTTAGTAAAATTTTTAAGCCATAAGCAAAAATAGTTCCCAAATGTCTTGAATTACAAAATATATAAAGACGAGAAGCTTCCAACTAGCAAGAGTGATCTAGTCCTAGCTCCAGAAAGAAAAGCTGAATCTGCAACTCAGGCTGACCCGAGCGTACAATAAAACAAAACACTCGAGTCAGGACATACATACTTATATAATGTAAGCTAAATCAAGTGTACTGTAATGTAAAGAACAAGTAACTTAAAGGATGCTTGGGATCGCCCATCCTCTAAGGATCCGTTAAACTATTTATTATATAGTATATTGCGCTATTATAATAGTGTCTATATTAAAATAAACTTACTTTTTAATAGCGTTAAGGGGTTACCCATATAGCCCTTAACACGTAATAGTCCCAGTAGTCCATCCAATATCATAGCTCCTCCTGATCGGGAAGCAACTAGAGGATACCACACGGGCTACGGGAGAAAACCAAACTCGTACAAGGCTCGATATGGTAGGTGACACGGCACAACTAGGCAATGCCAGGGTAGATATACCAATTGCTATCCGGACCGGTGGTAACGCGAAGCCGCAGCAACCGCCCACCTCGAACAACACTCCCAAATCAAAGGTGCGCACCAAACAATCACAAGAGTAATAGAATGGCATACGAAGAAGTGCGTTCGATCAGAGGAGCTACCTCATTAATCCGAGAATCGCTCCTGTTTTAGCCACCTTAAGCCAACTCACGGGAGTCGGGTCCACGTATATACCTTTAAGAAACCGTCACCACCAACCTACTTCATTCTGGAATCTCCACCGCGTACACGGTTGTCAAAGTGGTTTTCGGTATCGACAGAGAGTATGTCCATATCCGATCCCGGTCTCTTTGCCAACCAAACGTTATTATAACCCGTGGTTATAGTTTGAAAAATGGTATTTATTTTTCCAAATCAATATATATTTCAAATACCTTAAATTTTCAAATCCTTGATTTAAACATTTTCTTTAAAATATACCATTTCAATTTATTCAATCAAATTTGGAATTTTATTTCTTTTATAATAGAAATCATATTTCCTTTAAAATCTATCCAAACTCAATTTCTAGATTCTTTTATTTATTACATATTTAAATTCCAAAGTTTAACTTATTCTCAAAAATCTTCCATAGATTTTCAAATAAATCCATCTTAATTTCTACAGCATTCAGGAAATGCTGTCTAAAGTTATGAGTTTAACCTAGTCAAATTTCAAAAGATAGCATTTAAATGCGGTTGTAGATTTTTAGATTTAAAATCTATTTCTAAATATAACTTGTTATATATATATAATTCTCTAAATTTAAATCTTATTCTTTCAAAACTCCAGAATTTTTGGAACAAGTTATACTAAAATTTTATTCTATATTTATTTATTTTTAACATTTAAAACATTATAAAAATTTTACTAGAATATCCTCAATTTCTTAAAAATAATTTAAAATATTTCCAGAAAATAATATGTATAAACCACGGGCCTGTATAAGATTTTCTAGCCTAGGTCAAGTGAAACGGATCTATATCATTTCAATCCGATATTTACACAATTCCGGGTTCTATCATTTCGAACCCGAAATCCCAAGATAATTTACACAGTTAACAGAATAGGTGAACAATAATAATCAATTAGGCCTATCATTTCAGCCATAACAATATATATATAACAGGGAACTTGCAGTGTGATTTAAACAGTAAATAATAACATAATATAACTGCAGATATCATATAACATATAAATAACTGATGGGTGTCAATTTAATGGGGTTTATCATTCTATATTACACTACAGACAGATAATAGTGAAATACAAATTTACACATACACTTGTAATAATTTACGAAATATAAATACGTATGTCTGGTGAGAAATACTCACCTGAATTTTGCAGAAAATTTTGAATTTCAAAAATGACAGTTCACCGGTACAGACCGACAGAGGGTAACGATAAAGATTCTCGGACGTCGCCTAGATTCAAATCTAGAAAAATTCAAATATTGAAACGCGACTTAAGAATTTATGGTCAAGGAAAAATTTAGAATAGAACAAGAATATGTTTGCTTTGCTCGACCACTTCACCGTGTAACGTGACCAAAACATACCCAAAACTGTGAACCGTGCTAACCCAAAATTTTACGACCAAAATTTTCCTAAAGGCCGACTAAATGCAATAAGGTGAAGTTTCTCTGATGGCCGATGATACACTCACGTACACGTGCACACTTCTATTTTCAGTTTGCTCATGCACACGTACACACACGCCAAACATATAAATGCAACCTAATTTATTGAACTCAGATCACAAACTTCTATTCAACTTTCCCAGTTTTCAATTTGCACCAGGCAAAACTTCACGCAACCTCTCAACAACTACACCGGGTCACATACTCAAATACTTCGAGAAAATATGTAATAGCTTCGGGAAATTATGGAAAAATCTTCGAGTCATTATGTCCTAGCTTTGGGTCACATGCACAACTTTGTGAAAACTCACATACTTGCTCTCTGTTTATCCTCTTGAAGACCATCGCCTTGACACTGAAACTTGACACTACTTCTCCTATTTCTATCAACTCCTGCCTTTACTTACACAAATCAGGTCAGGTGCAAATTTCACCCACTCGGCTTGTCAGCCTAGAAAAAATTTCATGCTTCTGCCCATGTACAGTCGTGTACATAGTGACACAGGATCTGCACACCCCCACCTATGCAAATTCACTGTTTCTAAATATACTTCCCAGACTTCACTGTTGTTTTGCAATCTAATTCACCTTCAACAAATAACACCTCATGCTCACTGTAACTTCAAAGAAAAACGCAAACAAATACTCCCCCTTTTTACAAATAAATCCACTTTGCTATTTCTGTTACAAGAGGCATGGCCTTGCCTACCCAAGCATGTACGCATGCATTTGTTATATGAATTGATGTTACGTTCCTTTTTCTCCTTTTTTTTCTGCCTTATTAAACATGCTCTGTAACCCATTTCTCTGCACATGCAAAAAGAGAGACACTCACGCAACTATGTTTCCAGCATTCCAGTTTAGCTATGCAGAATTCCACGCACTTAATAACACCTTAACATTTTTAACTCAAATCCCAACTTCCTATTCCCAATTTACCCAGCTTACATCATAGCTTTGCAATGTTATTCCTTTTAAAACTTTTTTATAGATATATACCGAGTTCTAAATTCATGTGTACCAGGATTTAACATGCTCTAAAAGCATGTACACGTGCACAGTGAAGTCCGCATGGTGCTCTCGTGATCTACAACTACACTCAGCAACCATATGAACCCTAAGGTATTCCAAAATGGGTCATGATGGGACTGGCGTGCAACCATGGTGGCAATGGTCGAGCAAGACAAGGGAACCCGAGACCCAAGGAAAAAGACAGAGAAGAAAAGGGAGAACTGGAAGAGCAACAAAAGGGAAGAAGAAAATATTACCTGATAGCCCTTGAGCGAATGAAGGAGAGATAGTGGAATGTGTGAAAAGGCTGGTGTATTTATAGCTGAAGCTTGTGAAGTGGAAGGGATAAAAATGGGTAACTGATCGAATTAGAATAAATGTGTGCGTTGATAAAGTTCCGAAAGTTATTTAGGAATATTGCGTGCGTTACCCACTGCACGAATTCAAATTGAATGCACATTTTGAATGAATTTAAAGGAAGGCTGAGAGTTATGCTTCAGTGTTGATTACAACATGAATTTAGTTGCGTGATTCTTGTGGGCAAAAGAGGAAGGCTTAGAATTGAAAAAGGCAATTGAAAAATGTTTACAAAAATCCTTTTTTCAAGATTCGAAAATTTGTAAACAAACTGTAGTGGGAAAAAAATTAAACAGGAGATAAGGAAGGGCGTGATCACAGGAAGGCCAAATCTGGTTCACTTCCAGATAGTACTCGCCTGATATGATACGTGATTTTCAAAATCAGTTATCAAAAGAAGTAAATAGATTCCAACTTTGATTTTAGGTAGAAATAAAGGTAAGTATAAATCAGAGGATGAACGAAAGAGTTGATATGCACGTTTCAATATAAGCATGCACAAATCCTCTCTGCCCAGATACGTTTCGAACGTTACTATGGTTGATTTTGTGCACTTCGGTATGTATATATATTGTGTTGAATATAAAATGATGGGCGAAATCAAAGGAGAAGAGACAGCTTGCGTGAAAATGAAACATTGAAGAATTTGAATAGAAATGGTGCATGAGTTGGTCCGTTTACATCAGTTTTTAACTTCATGCATGATGAATGACCGGTTAATAGTTTGAACGTTCTTCATGTTAAGCTCATTTATACATCTTGATTTTTTTAGTTTGATAGCCATAAATGAAATGGTGAATTTTTTATTTTTTTTTTTTTTTTGTGTAGGCTTTAGGCAAGGAAACGTATACCAAATAAATTTAAAACAACAGTCCTTTAAAACAAAATAACGTCCGTCTTAAAATCGTTGACTGATATTTTTCTTCAAAAATGTTTGAAAATAAAATTTTTACACTACGTTAAACTGGCGCAATGTAAAACATCAAAATTTCTATAAAATAACATTTTAAATTTACACGTTTTATTTCGTTACTCATACCCTATAGTTGACGCGTCTTTTAAACGCGAATTTTAACAGTTCAAACATAGCTTAAATTTTTACAGTTATTATTAAACTTTATTGACATACACAATTGTATAAAATATATTTCAAAATTAAATAATTAAAAGGAATAAAATAGCAAAAACTAGGGTTGTTACACTCTCCCCCACTTAGAACTTTTCGTCCTCGAAAAGGAACGAAGGAAAGAAAACAAAGGAAGATAAGCTAGAAGATAAGTACCTTAAACGAATAGTTCTGGATTTGAAGCACGGATGCTCTCCTCCGTTTCCCATGTGCAATCTCGCTCATCAGTGCTCCATTGCACTTTGACCAACGGGACGGATTTTCTTCTGAGCTGTTTCGTACCTTGATCGACGATACGAAGCGGCTTCCTTTCAATAGTTAGATCAGGCTCGATGTCCAGACCATCGAGAGCAGTAGGCTGGATGACTAAAGATGGGTCGTGAAGACAGCGGCGAAGGTGAGATACATGGAAGACATTGTGAATTCCGGCAAATTTCTCTGGTAGATCCAGTCTATATGCCAGAGATCCAATTCTCTCCAAGATACGGAATGGACCGATGAATCTAGGTGCTAGCTTTCCTCTCCGACCAAACCGGACTACATTCTTTAAAGGAGAGATCTTCAGAAACACCAAATCACCAACATCAAATTCTAACCTCCTTCTACGCCGATCAGCGTACTTCTTTTGTCTATCTTGAGCAACCTTTAATCTCCTCTTAATCTCCTCTACTTTCTCTGAAGCTTCTAGAATCATCTCCGGACCAAGGACTAAGCGGTTACCAGACTCAATCCAACAAGAAGGAGATCTACACGGTTTCCCGTATAGAGCAGCAAAAGGGGACATCTTAAGACTAGCCTGAAAAGATAGAATGAGATACGGATAGAGAACTAAGATAAAATAAGAATAAAGGATTGGAATCTATACCTGATAACTGTTGTTATAGGTGAATTCCACAAGATGGAGATGATCTTCCCAAGATCCTCCATAGTCTAAGATGCAAGCACGAAGAAGATCTTCAAGAATTTGATTTACCCTCTCCGTCTGACCGTCAGTTTGTGGGTGGTAAGCAGTGCTCAAGTTCAACCGAGTACCCAAGGTTTCTTGGAATGCTTTCCAAAACTGACTGGTGAAAATAGGGTCACGATCGCAGACAATGCTAAGAGGAACGCCATGGAGGCGAACAATCTCCCTCATATAAATTTCGGATAAACTCGAAGCTGTGCGGGTAGATCTGACTGGAATAAAATGAGCAGACTTAGTCAGTCTATCCACAATAACCCATATGCTTTCATTTCCCCTCCGAGATCTCGGCAATCCATCAATAAAGTCCATAGAAACTTGTTCCCACTTCCAGTTTGGAATTTCCAAAGGCTGCAATAAACCGGGTGTTTTCTGATGGTCTGCCTTAACTTGCTGGCAAGTCGCACATCTACTGACAAAGATGGAGACATCTCGCTTCATACCCTTCCACCAGTATAGCTTCTTCAAATCCTGATACATTTTAGCTACGCCGGGATGGATAGAAAGTCGGGACTGATGATGTTCCCGAAGTAATTCCTGCCTCAAACCGTCAACATTCGGCACACAAATCCTTCCATTTATCCTTAAAACTCCTTTATCATCGATCTGAGCTCCCTTTCCATCAGAGCTATTACCACCAATTCTGCTACGAACACTTCCTTTTATACGCCTAAGCATCTCGTCTTCATCTTGTTTAGCCACGATACGATCCAAAAGAGGGGAAGATACAAAAATCTGACATAACAAAGATTTCTTCCTGCTTAGCGCATCTGCCACTATATTGGCTTTCCCAGGAGTATAGTTGATGTCGAGGTCATATGCAGCAAGGAACTCGAGCCATCGCACTTGTCTCTGATTTAAATCTTTCTGGGTAAAGATATATTTCAGAGATTTATGATCAGTAAAGAGATCAAACTTAGCTCCCAAGAGATGGTGTCTCCAAAGCTTCAAAGCAAATACAACAGCCAGCAATTCTAAATCGTGAGCAGCGTAATTAGCTTCATGTGTCTTCAGCTGACGACTAGCATAAGCAATTACTCTCCCATCTTGCATCAACACTGCTCCCAATCCTTCTCGACAAGCATCGGTGAATACCGTTAATCTTTCACTTCCATTTGGTACAATAAGTACTGGGGCGGAGGTGAGCTTATCCTTTAACTCTTTGAAAGCAGCCTTACACTTATCGCTCCATACAAACTTGACATTCTTCCGAGTTAGAGCAGTCAGAGGTGCCGAAATCCGAGCAAAATTCTCAATGAATCTTCGGTAGTAGCCGGCAAGGCCTAGGAAACTACGGATATCGGTAGGAGTCTTAGGTTCTTCCCAATCTTGGATTGTAGCAATCTTGACTGGATCAACAGAAACTCCTTCTCTAGAGACAATATGCCCAAGGAATCGGACTTCTTCTTCCCAGAAATGGCATTTAGAGAACTTAGCCTTCAATTGGTGGTTCCGAAGAGTCTCTAAAACATACTTCAAATGAACTCTATGTTCTTCCTCAGACTTGGAGAAAACAAGGATGTCATCAATAAAGACAAGGACAAATTTATTGAGCACATCGCGGAAAACTCGGTTCATCAAGTCGACGAAGAAAGCAGGGGCATTTGTCAAGCCAAAAGGCATAACTAGCCATTCAAAGAAACCATTCTCCGTTCTAAAAGCAGTTTTGGGAATGCTTTCCTCAGCAATTCTTAGCTGATGGAAACCTGTGGCTAAATCAAGCTGAGAGAAAACAGTTGCTCCATAGAGTTGATCGAACATATCGTTTATGCGGGGCATAGGATATCTGTTCTTCATGGTAAGCTTGTTGAGTTCTCTATAATCAACACACATCCTGAGAGAACCATCAGATTTTGTGACAAAGACAACAGCTGCTCCCCATTCAGAGAAGCTAGGTCTAATCAGACCTTTGGAAGATAAGTCTTGAATCTGACTCCTTAATTCGGTCTTTTCCCGTGGTGCCATTCTTCTAGGTGGAAGGACTACTGGTCGTGCTCCAGGGATAAGATCGATACGGAAATCAATTTCCCGTTTTGGAGGTAAAGAAGTGACTTCACCAAACACATCGGGAAATAGTTTGACTACAGGGGTCAAATGGATATCATCTGGGAAAGTGTCAAGAGAATAGATGAAACTACCAGCAAACTCCTGAGGCAGCTTACACTGGATCTCTAATGGATTCCCTAAATCATCCTTAAGAACAACAGTACGAGAACTACAAGAGATATCTGCACCATGCCTATCTAACCAATCGCCTCCGAGTAAAAGGTCGAAAGCGTCGAAACCCAAAACATAAAAGTCTCCAGTGAAGCATTGTTGGAAATGGAGGAGCTTCACATCCCTACAAACTTTACTAAGGTTCGCAGGACCACCGATGGGGTTTGAGACACATAAAGGTATAGAAGAAAGTTCAGGAGAAAGGCGATGTTCAAATCTATTACAGAGATCGGATGAAATGAAGCTGTGGGAAGCTCCGGTATCGAATAAAACTCGAACAGGTAATTTGAACAAAGTAAAAGATCCTTGAAGAGTACCTTGAGAATCATCTGGGGCTGGATCTGATACTGGTGTAGGTGCAGGCTGCGGAGCTGTAGAAGATGCAGCAGTTACTGCAAAGACTCCGGATGTTGTGCCCCTCTTCTGAGTGGGACAATCCTTCTTGTAATGTCCTGGCTGGAGGCAGATGTGGCATAGATCCCTCCTGGCAAACTGAGCAGGGGGTGGGACAGCAGCACCCAAGGTAGGACAGCGATTGGCAAAATGTCCTTTCTGGTGGCATCTGTGGCAAGTAATGGTAGACAGATCTACAGGTGGCCTTGCAGATGCAGAAGATGATGATGAACCTAGCCCTTGAGTCTTGTTCCTCTTTTTGCGGTAGAAATTTGACTTCCTCTTCCTTGAATTTCCAGAGGACTGGGCTGATGCAGAAGAAACAGCAGGAGTGGCCTTAGATGTAGGGTTCTCATACCTGAGAGCCATATCCATCAATGCCGTGAATGTCCCATGCACATGAGTAATGAGTCGATCGTAGAACTCAGGTCGAGCTCCAGCGATAAACTTCTCGTTCAGCTTGAGTGGGGTGTCAATCAGGTTCAGGCCATATTGTGAGAGTTCGTTAAACTTCCTCTCATACTCCGTGAAGGTCATATTGCCTTGCTTAAGATCCATGAATTCCCTATAAAGTTGAGACTTGCCCGCTTCGGGCATCCACTTGGCCAGAAAGGCCTCCCTAAAGCACGATAAGAGTTTAAAAGATATATACAAGATGGGATTTCAAATCCGAATTTGGACAACCAAAAAGATACCTAAATTGCTCCCAAGTGAGGTCAGCCTCATTTGTTTGAGCAGTAATAGATAGCCACCAATTCAAGGCAGCGCCCTTCATCTGCCAGGCTGCGAGTTGCCTTTGCTGGGCATTAGTAATCTCGAGGCAGGAGAAAATCCTTTCTAAGTCCCGAAGCCATTGTTGAGTTTCTATGATGGTTTCTGTTCCCATAAATTTTGTGCCACCTAGCTCAACATAATCCTTGCAAAATTTAGTGAATCGAACTGGGGCAGCAGGAGGAGGAGCAGCTTGCCCTCGACCTCGATTGTTTCTTCTATTCATCCTGAAAGATTAAGGATGGATACTAAGGATAAAGGAAAAATATTAAGATATTCTAGGATAAGATAAATTCTAAGCAATTAACAAAAGCTCGAATATAACGATGGAGAGAAATGGAAGAAGTGTTTGGAACTTATTTAACCTAGGAAGTTTTATACCAAAATACTTTGAAAATACGCTCTCTCACCAGGAAAGATTCTGGAATTTGACTTCACTCATTCTAGAGTATTGCTACTCTATCTCTAATGAGTTTTTGTTCCTTAAGCTATGGTTTATAACCTGGCTCTGATACCAACTGTAACGACCCACTATTTTGTACCATTCGAATTCGACAATAATAGAACATGTCAAGCTGGAATAGTTCAAAATAATAGATTGTAAATATAGCTACGGAACAAATGAAACCAAATACACAGAATCACAGACACAAATATCAGAATCTCACAGCGGAATATAAAATAATACAGTGGTTCATGAAGCCACTGAAAACCATTACCAACAGAAATACATTGTTTACAAATCTTTAGTAAAATTTTTAAGCCATAAGCAAAAATAGTTCCCAAATGTCTTGAATTACAAAATATATAAAGACGAGAAGCTTCCAACTAGCAAGAGTGATCTAGTCCTAGCTCCAGAAAGAAAAGCTGAATCTGCAACTCAGGCTGACCCGAGCGTACAATAAAACAAAACACTCGAGTCAGGACATACATACTTATATAATGTAAGCTAAATCAAGTGTACTGTAATGTAAAGAACAAGTAACTTAAAGGATGCTTGGGATCGCCCATCCTCTAAGGATCCGTTAAACTATTTATTATATAGTATATTGCGCTATTATAATAGTGTCTATATTAAAATAAACTTACTTTTTAATAGCGTTAAGGGGTTACCCATATAGCCCTTAACACGTAATAGTCCCAGTAGTCCATCCAATATCATAGCTCCTCCTGATCGGGAAGCAACTAGAGGATACCACACGGGCTACGGGAGAAAACCAAACTCGTACAAGGCTCGATATGGTAGGTGACACGGCACAACTAGGCAATGCCAGGGTAGATATACCAATTGCTATCCGGACCGGTGGTAACGCGAAGCCGCAGCAACCGCCCACCTCGAACAACACTCCCAAATCAAAGGTGCGCACCAAACAATCACAAGAGTAATAGAATGGCATACGAAGAAGTGCGTTCGATCAGAGGAGCTACCTCATTAATCCGAGAATCGCTCCTGTTTTAGCCACCTTAAGCCAACTCACGGGAGTCGGGTCCACGTATATACCTTTAAGAAACCGTCACCACCAACCTACTTCATTCTGGAATCTCCACCGCGTACACGGTTGTCAAAGTGGTTTTCGGTATCGACAGAGAGTATGTCCATATCCGATCCCGGTATCTTTGCCAACCAAACGTTATTATAACCCGTGGTTATAGTTTGAAAAATGGTATTTATTTTTCCAAATCAATATATATTTCAAATACCTTAAATTTTCAAATCCTTGATTTAAACATTTTCTTTAAAATATACCATTTCAATTTATTCAATCAAATTTGGAATTTTATTTCTTTTATAATAGAAATCATATTTCCTTTAAAATCTATCCAAACTCAATTTCTAGATTCTTTTATTTATTACATATTTAAATTCCAAAGTTTAACTTATTCTCAAAAATCTTCCATAGATTTTCAAATAAATCCATCTTAATTTCTACAGCATTCAGGAAATGCTGTCTAAAGTTATGAGTTTAACCTAGTCAAATTTCAAAAGATAGCATTTAAATGCGGTTGTAGATTTTTAGATTTAAAATCTATTTCTAAATATAACTTGTTATATATATATAATTCTCTAAATTTAAATCTTATTCTTTCAAAACTCCAGAATTTTTGGAACAAGTTATACTAAAATTTTATTCTATATTTATTTATTTTTAACATTTAAAACATTATAAAAATTTTACTAGAATATCCTCAATTTCTTAAAAATAATTTAAAATATTTCCAGAAAATAATATGTATAAACCACGGGCCTGTATAAGATTTTCTAGCCTAGGTCAAGTGAAACGGATCTATATCATTTCAATCCGATATTTACACAATTCCGGGTTCTATCATTTCGAACCCGAAATCCCAAGATAATTTACACAGTTAACAGAATAGGTGAACAATAATAATCAATTAGGCCTATCATTTCAGCCATAACAATATATATATAACAGGGAACTTGCAGTGTGATTTAAACAGTAAATAATAACATAATATAACTGCAGATATCATATAACATATAAATAACTGATGGGTGTCAATTTAATGGGGTTTATCATTCTATATTACACTACAGACAGATAATAGTGAAATACAAATTTACACATACACTTGTAATAATTTACGAAATATAAATACGTATGTCTGGTGAGAAATACTCACCTGAATTTTGCAGAAAATTTTGAATTTCAAAAATGACAGTTCACCGGTACAGACCGACAGAGGGTAACGATAAAGATTCTCGGACGTCGCCTAGATTCAAATCTAGAAAAATTCAAATATTGAAACGCGACTTAAGAATTTATGGTCAAGGAAAAATTTAGAATAGAACAAGAATATGTTTGCTTTGCTCGACCACTTCACCGTGTAACGTGACCAAAACATACCCAAAACTGTGAACCGTGCTAACCCAAAATTTTACGACCAAAATTTTCCTAAAGGCCGACTAAATGCAATAAGGTGAAGTTTCTCCGATGGCCGATGATACACTCACGTACACGTGCACACTTCTATTTTCAGTTTGCTCATGCACACGTACACACACGCCAAACATATAAATGCAACCTAATTTATTGAACTCAGATCACAAACTTCTATTCAACTTTCCCAGTTTTCAATTTGCACCAGGCAAAACTTCACGCAACCTCTCAACAACTACACCGGGTCACATACTCAAATACTTCGAGAAAATATGTAATAGCTTCGGGAAATTATGGAAAAATCTTCGAGTCATTATGTCCTAGCTTTGGGTCACATGCACAACTTTGTGAAAACTCACATACTTGCTCTCTGTTTATCCTCTTGAAGACCATCGCCTTGACACTGAAACTTGACACTACTTCTCCTATTTCTATCAACTCCTGCCTTTACTTACACAAATCAGGTCAGGTGCAAATTTCACCCACTCGGCTTGTCAGCCTAGAAAAAATTTCATGCTTCTGCCCATGTACAGTCGTGTACATAGTGACACAGGATCTGCACACCCCCACCTATGCAAATTCATTGTTTCTAAATATACTTCCCAGACTTCACTGTTGTTTTGCAATCTAATTCACCTTTAACAAATAACACCTCATGCTCACTGTAACTTCAAAGAAAAACGCAAACAAATACTCCCCCTTTTTACAAATAAATCCACTTTGCTATTTCTGTTACAAGAGGCATGGCCTTGCCTACCCAAGCATGTACGCATGCATTTGTTATATGAATTGATGTTACGTTCCTTTTTCTCCTTTTTTTTTCTGCCTTATTAAACATGCTCTGTAACCCATTTCTCTGCACATGCAAAAAGAGAGACACTCACGCAACTATGTTTCCAGCATTCCAGTTTAGCTATGCAGAATTCCACGCACTTAATAACACCTTAACATTTTTAACTCAAATCCCAACTTCCTATTCCCAATTTACCCAGCTTACATCATAGCTTTGCAATGTTATTCCTTTTAAAACTTTTTTATAGATATATACCGAGTTCTAAATTCATGTGTACCAGGATTTAACATGCTCTAAAAGCATGTACACGTGCACAGTGAAGTCCGCATGGTGCTCTCGTGATCTACAACTACACTCAGCAACCATATGAACCCTAAGGTATTCCAAAATGGGTCATGATGGGACTGGCGTGCAACCATGGTGGCAATGGTCGAGCAAGACAAGGGAACCCGAGACCCAAGGAAAAAGACAGAGAAGAAAAGGGAGAACTGGAAGAGCAACAAAAGGGAAGAAGAAAATATTACCTGATAGCCCTTGAGCGAATGAAGGAGAGATAGTGGAATGTGTGAAAAGGCTGGTGTATTTATAGCTGAAGCTTGTGAAGTGGAAGGGATAAAAATGGGTAACTGATCGAATTAGAATAAATGTGTGCGTTGATAAAGTTCCGAAAGTTATTTAGGAATATTGCGTGCGTTACCCACTGCACGAATTCAAATTGAATGCACATTTTGAATGAATTTAAAGGAAGGCTGAGAGTTATGCTTCAGTGTTGATTACAACATGAATTTAGTTGCGTGATTCTTGTGGGCAAAAGAGGAAGGCTTAGAACTGAAAAAGGCAATTGAAAAATGTTTACAAAAATCCTTTTTTCAAGATTCGAAAATTTGTAAACAAACTGTAGTGGGAAAAAAATTAAACAGGAGATAAGGAAGGGCGTGATCACAGGAAGGCCAAATCTGGTTCACTTCCAGATAGTACTCGCCTGATATGATACGTGATTTTCAAAATCAGTTATCAAAAGAAGTAAATAGATTCCAACTTTGATTTTAGGTAGAAATAAAGGTAAGTATAAATCAGAGGATGAACGAAAGAGTTGATATGCACGTTTCAATATAAGCATGCACAAATCCTCTCTGCCCAGATACGTTTCGAACGTTACTATGGTTGATTTTGTGCACTTCGGTATGTATATATATTGTGTTGAATATAAAATGATGGGCGAAATCAAAGGAGAAGAGACAGCTTGCGTGAAAATGAAACATTGAAGAATTTGAATAGAAATGGTGCATGAGTTGGTCCGTTTACATCAGTTTTTAACTTCATGCATGATGAATGACCGGTTAATAGTTTGAACGTTCTTCATGTTAAGCTCATTTATACATCTTGATTTTTTTAGTTTGATAGCCATAAATGAAATGGTGAATTTTTTTTTTTTTTTTTTTTTGTGTAGGCTTTAGGCAAGGAAACGTATACCAAATAAATTTAAAACAACAGTCCTTTAAAACAAAATAACGTCCGTCTTAAAATCGTTGACTGATATTTTTCTTCAAAAATGTTTGAAAATAAAATTTTTACACTACGTTAAACTGGCGCAATGTAAAACATCAAAATTTCTATAAAATAACATTTTAAATTTACACGTTTTATTTCGTTACTCATACCCTATAGTTGACGCGTCTTTTAAACGCGAATTTTAACAGTTCAAACATAGCTTAAATTTTTACAGTTATTATTAAACTTTATTGACATACACAATTGTATAAAATATATTTCAAAATTAAATAATTAAAAGGAATAAAATAGCAAAAACTAGGGTTGTTACAATAGTCGTATACTATTGGATGTTGGATACCTTTTTGTTATGGCTAGAGGATCGTTATCCTTTCTCTCACACTAAATGCTTGATATCTTTACTTTCTTCAACCTTGGCATGTTCTCTCTATGTGTTTGATACTCATACTTGCAGTAACAATAATGTGTTTAACACAATTTTGAATGTTACTGGAAAAGCTCAGAAGAGATTGTAAGCTTACTGGTCTCCTATATTTGTTAAAAATTTAGTAGAAGTTAGTATAATGAATGCATTAATTTACAAATATGAAATACGACGTTTATGTTAAAGTTACAGGCAGAATCTGATAGGAAATCTGCAAATAGGAATGTAAATCCTATGACACATCGCGAGGGTTCAAAGTCATTCCAACATTACCATCAAGAACTGATAAATTTATCCGTTGCGGTTATAAATACTTATAACATTGTATGATCTTATATGTAATAAAAGTACATAATAATTATTTCACGAAAGTGAGCATTGTCGTCCCTCCATTACTTGGAAGTTTCTACTCGTACTCACGCCATCGAGCATGTCAATGAAGATGACTCAAAACATATGCACGTCGTGACAAAAAATCATAAGAGTGCATGGTAAGCATATTTTAGATTGTAAGTTATTAATAATCACTATAAATTATAAGTTATTATAAATATGAATTTAGTTGTAATTCTATTTTTAATCGCAGGATAAATTCTTTGAGGAATGAGACGATAGCTCAAGAGAACATATGATGGCTGTGGGATTCAAACCTCTGCTGTCCCGAAAAGTAGCACAACGTACTAACCATTGTGCTAAATGAAATTTGTGTTAACTTTTTTAAAGGTATGTTACAATTTACCTCCTTAAAGATTCCAACGTCCTCGTTGGCTCATCATTACACACCACCCAAGCGTTGTGAATGTAATCAATGTCAGTATCACGTTGACTGACATACACAGCATTACACACAATTCTGGTCGGGTACAAGCTCTGATACCAAATGTGATGATCGTGAGATTCAAACTTTTACCGCCCCGGAAAACAACACCACGTACTAACTATTGTGCTAAAAGATCTTTGTGTTAAATTTTCGAAAGGGATGGTGCCAAACAGGCCTAAACGAACTGACCATTGATGAGGACATGATTTTTGATGATATCATGGAACCACCAATGCGGAATAGGCGCTATAGTTTTGGAAATCAAGAAGTAATGTTTGTATATAATATATTTATGAACAATGTATAACTCATTGATTGTATTAATCATATTATATGAAACTCATACACTTCGGTAAAAAAATGTTACTGGTTAGATGAAGGCAAGCTAGCTATAGAAGAGCTTGGGATGATCATGCGATTGCAGACTTTAGAGATTAGATTGCTGACCTCGTGGATCAAGATAAGCATCGGTCTTAGAAGATATACCAGATGAACGCATTGCTATGTATATGCAACAACATGGTAGATTTCCTTCATCATAGAGATCTGGAAACGATGAGGAGTTGGTATGATTTTTTTTACTTATGTTGAGGTATTGTATATATGCACTTTGATATTGTGATGTAGTATGAGAGCTATATACTTTGAGATGGGTGAGGATGGTTTGATGTGATGTATGATACATTTTGAAATGTTGGTGGATGTTTGAGATTAAAGTTGTGATAGACTTTTGAGATTGAACATATGCTTTTGGTATATTAATGCATTTTTTATTGTTGATATGATATATTTTGTAGTATATGTAATATGTGCGATTTAGGCATTAATGTTTATGATTCATATGTGTGAAATTATTTTGTGATATATATTGTTATACATGTGTTGTTTGAGGCATGAATCACTATTGAATTGCAAAAAAAATTATCAGTTTTTGACGGCTTTTGACGGCCTATTGGCTACAAGATGAAAGTCTTAATATTTGCCATGTGTACTCGACAAGGTGATGAAAACCATCAAATAGTCCGATAAAGGTCATTGAAAAGTTGTTGATGAAACCGTCGAAAATTTTGTCAATGAGCATTTCTCGATGGATGTCATTTCGATTGCAATTTTCATCGGCTTCGACGATCACCGATAGGTATTAGCCGTTGAAATAACTATTCCCTCTTGTAGTGTATATATTGTATGTTTTTGACTATGTATATATTGAATTTTTTTACTGCTCAAACAACAAGACATACTTGTAGGACAAAGAGAAAGGCCTAAGCAAGAGTGGTCAGTACAAAGAACAATGAGACAACGAACCATTCTTTGTTTGATGCAGCCACATCAGGTGCACCACTTTCTTGATGGGTTGTGTGTATGGTTAAGCTTCTATCGAGGGACCAACAAAGTTGTAGATAAAATTAACACCAAGGTTTTAAATCTCGGATTTTAAACACATTTCTTTTGGAATGTTCACACAAGCTAGCTCGTATCGGAGAAGATATCGGACGAGATGAATGTATCTTGGGTGTACATCTCTGATTGACATCTCGAATCTTAATGTACATCTTAGGAATATCTCGAAGTAATTTATGTACCTAAAATTAATGTTTTAATGAATTATTTTACAATTATACTTCTCAAAGTAAAAATAAAAATTATAACACACTATCTGGACATAAAAAGGAATCGTAATTAACGGTTTGGAGAAGAGTAATGGTTTGATTATTTTATTTGGTAATGACCGAATGCAATTAGAAAATTTCTATGCTAACCAAAATATTCAAGGCAAGCTAAGGTTGGTTTGGGCAAGGCTTAAGTGGCCTTATGCAAGCTTGGCAGTATATGCAAGTTCAAGTTTAGGTCCAAGTCCAAAGTTCAATCATATACATGTCCATTGTCCAAGTCCAAATACAAATATGAGTCACATGCACGTCAAAAGTTCAATAACAGTCAAATATTCTTATTTGATAGAAGTATACTATGCAAAGTTAATTGTTCAAGCCCTTACATGCAAAAGTCCAAAAATTACAATCGACTCTAAAATCCTTAAATCAATTTAGGATTTACAATTTTAAAACTATAGATGCATGAAAGAGAGAATCACCCCATTCTTGGTGTCGATATGGCTCTATTTATAAGGGTATCAACCATGATGGATGGTTAACACATGTCCTGACTTGAATCGGAGGGTTTCGATAGCATCATCTTAATGAAATTTCGACATCCTTTGTATGACTCGACATCACTTATTGGTAAAAGTTCGATAACGCGATCTTGCTTATTAGAACTCGATAACCTTTATATCTTTAGAGCATCAACATCTTTATTATATGTAAGAACTCGAAATCCCCTTCTAGTTTTAAAGCTCGATATCATGTTGAAGCTCAATATCGTTTGTTAGTAGATGCCCTTCAATAACTGTTGTTGTAGGAGCTCGATAATAATTGAAGCACTATTGGCTTGTTATTTATAGAAACTCGATATCCTCCACATGTAGTTAGATGCTCGACATCCTTTAGTGGTGGGGCATCCTTCCTTTGTTATATACTCTACAAGGTTCAACATCCTCATTATCTTTAGACTCAGCAACCTTTGTGTTGTAGAAGATCGACATCTCTTGTTCTTCTAAGCTTGTTGTAGTTCAACATCTCTAAGTACCCACTGGTTCGACATCCTCATCCCTTTACAAGCTCGGTATCCTTCTTCATTGCTAATATTCGACAACACTTGCTATTTTTAAGGCTAGCCGCTCTTAAAAGTTCAGCATCTCTTCACTGCTCGTTAATCAATTTGAACGTTCGACATCCTTGGAGACTCGATACCTCTTTGTTGTTAAATGTTCGATACCCTTAGAGACTCGGCATCTTTTAAGTGCTAAATGTTTGAGAACTTTAGTTTTCTTCAGGCTCAACATCTCTCTTTGTTTCTAAGCTCGACATGTCCTTTAGAAGCTCGACACTTGAAATATGTAATAACAAATATTATCCTCTTTTCGAACATAGAAAGCAAATGAAGTCTTTTTTTGTGACTCATCAAGATAAAAAGTAAAAAATATGTTTAAGAAGTTGGTAAATTAGTAATTGGATCGACTAGTTTCATTTGAATATAAATGAAAATGAAAAAAGAATACTATATAAAAGAAAAAAAAGATATAATTTCGGATGAGATCCAGCATTGATATTTTGATTCATATTTCATGAGAGATTTGAATATTTCGGACCATATGCATGTTAGAGGAGATATGAGGAAGATTTAATGTCTCGTTTCATCCAAGTGTAAAAAGGAGATCTGAGTGAGATATAGAAGATTTAACCACTCATATTGTTCGCACTTCTACATCACATTCATGTTTTCTGGTTAGGCTATACCGTAGCAATTTTGTACATTTTGTACTTGAAACACATCAAAGTTAAAAGATGAATAGTAACTCCCTACACAATTGACATATAGAATTAAACAGTTATATCTGGTCAATTCCGTTTGATGTACCACAATACCATTCAGAATGCATAAAAAGTCAACCAAAATTTGAGATAAAGAGGACTTCGCATGCACATATACGTGCGCTTTATAAAATAAGGAAAGAAAACAATAAGAACCTTTATACCAATGCATACCCAATATGTAACGACCCGTATTTTACGTGTCGATAAATCGTATATTAGTTGCATTTAGTCGTTTGGAGCTTGAGTCATTCTAGAGAAAAGTCGTGTTAAAGTTAAGTCGTGTGGAACTTAAGTCGTGACCGACTTAGAGGATGGACCGACTCATGTATTGGACCGACTCATGTATTGGACCGACTAATGTATTGGACCGACTCATAGGAAGGAACGACTTAAGGTGATTGGCTGACCTAGGGGAAACTAACGGCTTAGGGGATGCCGACTCATAGGGTAGCGGCTTAAGGAGTTAAGGCTTAGGTCGTTGGTAGTTGAGTCGTCCAGACGACTTAGTGTTAGGTCGGCAGGAAACTAGGTCGTGTGGCCCTGTATAGTGTTAAGTCGTGAGTCATAGTAGCTTGAGTCGTGAGTCGTAGTAGCTTGAGTCGTGAGTCGTAGTAGCTTGAGTCGTGAGTCATGAGTCGTGGACGACTCATAGGGGCGGACGACTCATGGGGGATTTCAGCCTATAAATAGAGGGGTTTGGCTCACTTTTTGGCACCGGTTTTTGAAGCAACGAAGTGCTGCCATTTTGAAATCTCGACTACAGCACTTCTTCATCTTCTTTTCTCCACTCCATTCTAGTTATAACATCCATCCAAGATCGAAGATCAAGATCGAAGATCCAAGAGCCAAAGTTGAAGATCTTCATCCAACGAAGCTAGATTTCATCGTTTCAAGCGGGATTTCGACGAATCAAGCTTGAATCCTTGCTGTCCAGATCTGAAGTGATTAGTTTTTGAAGTGTTTAGGTGATTCGGTGAGTGGTGGTTATCTCTCACGCGGACCCAAAGGAGTATATTGGTTTGGTGGTTTGTTGGAGTGTTGTAGATAGTAATTTTATGCATTTTTCCTTAGATCCTAGTGTAGATCCATTACTTATGAAGATGTTTACTTATGCAAGTTCATTCATCAAATTGTAGGGACAATACCCATGATTTATATTTGTTAGATCTATGCTAAAAACCCATGATTCATGTATGATAGATCTATTCTCATTTATTTACGAAATTGCCATTTTGGTTATAAATGCCTATTTAGATCTTGATTGACTACTTATTTGTTTGGATTAATGTTTGCCTTGTTTGATTGTTGTGAATGAGTTATCTAGTTGATAGATTTGGATAAGTATGGTCAATGACGATTCAAAAGCTACGGAAGAGGCTCTTGAATGGTGATAGTTGCTTAAGGCATATGGAGTGGATGTTGACGCTCATATGTATGGATTGGATGATGTTGAGATGGAATTTTGCCATGATGCGATGAGGTAAACCATGATGTTAAGATGAGCCTTTGCTATGATGAAGATGAGGCGAGGCATGATTTAATGTAACCTTGGTATAGTCGAGAAGGATTACTCCAAGCATGTTGATAACTTGAAGGGTAGTTCGAGTTGATTGATAATGGATGGCTCAAGAGGTAGTTTGGGTTATGTTGAGAATAGTCGTCAAGGAGGATGACTAGAAGGCTTGGATTTCATCGTTGTTGAAGGTTCTAGCAGACTCAAAGCAAGAGTACAAAGGTTGCCCTAAAGACTACAGGTAGGTGGTCTGGACACCTTAAAGACTACAGGTAGGTGGTCGAGTACTCTGGGTAGTTGCGAAAATTCCTAGGCACGGGTCATGATGACGTGCGGAGTTATGTCTAGAACCGGGGTTACCATTAGCCCTTGATAGATGGCTCAGGAAGGAGCCGGTCATTCAATTAACGGTGATTTCGAAGCAAGGTTAACAGTGATAGCCAGAGTCATGGATGTTTGGACGTTGGGTTGTATCATCATTCGGTCTCAAGAGCGGTGTTTCCTGGGTGCTTATCTGATCTTGGTTTAGGCCTTGGGGATTTGTATTTGTAAAACATCGACCTTGACTCGAGTGATTATTGCTTTACCTTAATTGTCTGCCATGTTATGTTTGCTTCTCTTTAGTGTGAGTCTGGGGGCTATCACTGTAGAAAGAGGTGGAGTGGGATGGTTTGGTTCCTATTCCTTTTTATCCCTTATACTCTTTTGGTATGTTTGATAGTTGATTTACTGCTCACTAAGACTTTGTCTGACTCAAGGTTTTTATGTCTCCTCTTATTACCTTGGGCTGTTCATCCATGTTGGGATGGGCAGACTAGGTAGAAGGTGACAGGTGTTGTTCATGGATGTTTACGCTGATGACGACGAAGACGAGCAGGAGGCTTTTGCATATTATTTCTTATTATATGTACTGGATATTCCGCTGCTGTATTTGATTGAGTGTTATGTAGTGAGGCTTTGATGTATGGATGATTCATATGTTTGTATAAAACTATTATGATGCTTATATGATGATGTCCTGTTCTATGGAGCTTCACTATATTATATTTCTCTATTGTACTTTATCCATGCGCTGTGAGTTGTACGATAGATTCTGCGATGTTTATTCTACCTTGACGGTCACCCATGGCTGCTTGGCACACCTTCAGTGCACCATTCCCTTGTTTCCGTGCGGGAGTTATGGGCGGTCGTCACATTTGGTATCAGAGCCCAGGTTAATCGATTTTAACCAACGCTCGCTGACGTAACTACGTATGAGAGACGTAATTGTATTTTGATGGATGATTACTATATATAATATAGTAGCTTAGAAGGATTTGAACTCCTTAGGCAGCTGTTTCTTAAGGTGTTCTAATTATTCTTTTTACAGATATTAAGGATGAGTCGAAGTGAGAGACAAACTGCGAGGGAAAGCCGTGCTGCTAGGGAAGCTGTTGATTATACTCCTATGTTTGAGGCCATGATGACTTCGATCATGAGAAGAATACCAGCTTCAGGATCATCGGTGGATGTGGGAGTTCAAGTTCAAGCTCCAAGACCAGTGGATTTTGCTAAGCTTTGCAAGGACTATACTTCTCTTGGAGGAAAGGTTTTCTTGGGAACGGAATCGACCATTGAGGTGCAGAGATGGATTGATGCTTGTCAAAGGATTTTTGGTGCCTTGGGAATTGAGGATGCAACTAAGAGGAAGCTCGCATCAAGGCAACTTCAAGGGAGAGCTTCGGATTGGTGGAATTCTATCACCATTGATACTCCGGAGGAGGAGATTACTTGGGAACAATTCCAAGCTAGATTTGAAGCTAAGTTCATCTCTACAGCTCAGAAATCTGTTTTGTTCAAGAAGTTTGTAGAGCTCAAGCAAGGTGGGAGATCGGTCCTTGAGTATGTTTCTGAGTTTGAGGCTTTGTCCAAGTATGCCAGATCGTATATTGATTCTTCCTATCAGAAGAATGAGAAGTTTGTGACAGGCTTGGACACTTATCTTGGGAGACAGTTGGTGGATCATTTGGACGATCCGTTTGAGAAGCTTGTGGAGAAAGCTCTCAGGCATGAGAGTTTGTTTCCTAGGGAGAGTTCTGTTGTTGCTGTGACCAAGGAAGAGTCTAAACCACAGCAGGGTGGAAACAAGAGGAGGAAGCAGCAGCAACAGAAGGGTAAGGATGGCCAGAAGAAGCCGAGGAGCGAAGTGACCTGCTACGACTGCCAGCAGAAGGGCCATCTCTTCAGAGATTGCAAGAATCCCAAGGTGCCGGGAAAGTGTTATAACTGTGATAAGTTGGGACATATCAAGAAGAATTGTCCAGAGCCGAGGAAGGACAGGCAGATTGTGCAAGCTTATGCTATGGGAGCCGTGCCGTCGTCTTCAAAAGCTCCTACTGCTGAAGAGAAGGGGAAGAGTGTGGTGGTTCAAGGTACTCTTTCCATTTGTGGTGTTTCAGTTAGAGTGTTGTTTGATATTGGAGCGTCGCATTCTTTTGTTTGTGATGATCTTGTAGGCCGGTTAGGTTTGAAACCGGATATTGTTGATAGGCCATTGGTGGTGACTAATCCAGTTGGGGGTTCGTCATGCTTGTGTATGATATGCCGTGGTCTAGTTGTGTCGAGTCATGATTGCTCTTTTGCTTGTGATTGCTTTGTTCTGAACTTTGCGGGGTTCGGAATTATTTTGGGTATGGACTGGCTTAGGAAGTATGCGGCAAGGATTGATTGTGAAAGGCTGGAGGTGACAGTCGGGAATGTGGAAGGGCGAAAGGTTGTGATACGATGTAAGCATGAAGAAGGCGTCTTCATGAGCTTCATGTATTCGCTGGTTGTTCCACGGGATGGACTGTCATCGGTGCCTATTGTGAATGGATTTGAGGATGTCTTTGATGAAGTCAAAGGGTTACCGCCGCATAGGGAGATCGAGTTTTGTATCGATCTAGTTGAGGGAGCCAGACCTGTTGTGATGCCTCTTAGGCGGATGGCGCCTAGGGAACAGCAAGAGCTGAAGGTGCAAGTTGATGACCTTTTGCAGAAAGGATTCATTCGGCGTAGTGTGTCCGAATGGGGTGCACCAGTTGTGTTCGCAACCAAAGCGGATGGATCGTTGAGGTTGTGTGTGGATTATCGTGAGCTGAATAAGGTGACTAAGAAGAACAAGTATCCATTGCCGAGAATAGATGACTTGTTTGATCAGCTTCACGAGGCTAAGGTGTTTTCTCAGATGGATTTGGCAACGGGATTTCACCAGTTGAGAGTGGCTAAGGATAGTGTGCCGAAGACTGCTTTTAGGACACCATCCGGATTTTATGAGTGGCTGGTAATGCCGTTTGGATTGACCAACGCACCAGCATATTTTGTGGATCTTATGAATAGGGTGTTCAGAGATCAGTTAAATAAGTTCGTTCTTGTGTTCGTGGATGATATTCTGATTTATTCCAGAACTGAAGAAGAGCACAAGACGCACTTGAGTATTTTTTGGAAATCTTGCGAAAACATCAGTTGAAGGCTAAGTTTTCGAAGTGTCACTTCTGGAAGAGTGAAGTGAGGTTCTTAGGCCATGTTATCTCTGGAAATGGAATCGCGGTTGATCCCGCTAAAGTGGCAGCAATCTAGGATTGGGTTAGACCTAAGAATGCATCCGATGTGAGAAGCTTTCTGGGATTAGCAGGATATTATCGTCGGTTTATCAAAGACTTTTCCAAGATAGCTGCACCGTTAACAGGATTGACGAAAAAGAACCAAGTGTTCAGATGGGATGATAAGTGTGAGCAAGCCTTCGTAATCCTAAAAGAGCGACTAATAAGTGCTCCTGTTTTGACTATTCCAAGTGGGAATGATGAGATGGTGGTTTACACCGATGCATGTGGTACTGGACTTGGAGCAGTGCTGATGCAGAAGGATAAAGTTGTTGCGTATGCTAGTCGACAACTGAAGCCGCATGAAAGGAATTACCCGACTCATGATTTGGAGTTAGCGGCGATTGTTTTTGCTTTGAAGATGTGGAGACATTACCTATTGGGAGTTCGATTCGAATTGTTTACGGATCATAAGTCGTTGAAGTATCTGTTCTCCCAAAAGGATTTGAATCTCCGACAGCAACGGTGGCTTGAATTTTTAGCATCATATGATTTTGGTATAGCCTATACTCCGGGAAAAGGCAACGCAGTGGCAGATGCGTTAAGTCGAAGACATGCAGGATTGGGAGCCATGTTTTCAGAATGGAAGAGTCTAGAGTATTTGGCTGGATTTGACTTCAGGCCAAGATGTGAATTGGAACCTGAGATGTTGGCAAACTTATCGATAAGGCCTACTCTTGTGGAGAGAATTGGCGAGAGCCAAAAGCGAGACGATAAGCTTGTCAAGATTATCCGAGATTTGGAATCTGGATTGAATCCAGAAAAGGATAAAGGATTTGAAGTCGATCGAGAGGGTTGGCTTCGGAAGCAAGGACGACTAGTTGTTCCCGATGTGGATGGATTGAGAGATGAAGCTCTTAGGGAAAGTCATCACTCGAAGTTGACAATTCATCCAGGTGGAAATAAGATGTATCGGGATATGAAGAGAACCTATTATTGGGAAGGAATGAAGAAGGATGTTGGAAATTTTATTTCCAAGTGTATGAACTGCCAGTTGGTGAAAGCTGAGCAGAAGAAGCCCAGTGGATTACTTCAGCCATTAGAGGTTCCTACATGGAAGTGGGAGCAAGTGTCGATGGATTTTATCGAGGGTCTACCTAGAACCAGGACAGGGAATGAAGGGATTTGGGTCATTGTAGATCGTTTGACTAAGAGTGCAAGGTTCATTCCTGTTCGATCAACTAGGACTGCATCGAAGTTGGCTGAGTTGTATGTTAAGTGGATTGTTCGATTCCATGGTGTTCCGAAGAGTATAGTGAGCGATCGAGACCCATTGTTCACTAGTGGATTTTGGAAGAGCTTCCAGGAAGTTTTGGGAACTAAGTTGTGTTTGAGTACAGCTTACCACCCTCAAACAGATGGTCAGACTGAGAGAGTCAACTGAGTTTTGGAAAATTTTCTCAGAGCATGTGTTTTGGATTTCGGAGGATCGTGGGAAGATCATCTTCATTTGGTGGAGTTTGCGTACAATAACAGTTACCAGTCAAGTATTGGTATGGCACCGTATGAAGCACTGTATGGAAGACCGTGTAACTCTCCGACATGTTGGCTGGAAACCGGAGAAAAACTGATACTTGGGCCAGAGATGATTCGACGGACTTCGGATTGTATAGGGATCATTTGGCAATGAATGAAAGCAGCCCAAGATCGTCAGAAAAGTTATGCCAATAATCGTCGTAAGCATTTAGAATTCGACGTAGGTGATATGGTTTTTGTGAAGATTTCTCCTCTGAAGAATGTTATTCGATTTGGAAAGAAAGGAAAGTTAACTCCGAGATTTGTTGGACCGTTCCCAATCATCGAGCGAATTGGAAAGCTCGCTTATAGATTGGAGTTACCGGAAAAGATGTGTAACGACCCATAAAATTTAACGGTTTTAAATGGTTTTATTTAACGCATTTAATTGAAGTTGGTGAAATTTTAAATAAATTAAATTGCAAATAAAAAGTAATATTTGGATTACGTCCAATTAAACATAGCAGCATTTTCGGTACCGATTATCGACTTTTGATCGGATGATCATACCACTGATATCTATATACCATTTTGATCGTCTCGTCGTGCTGATCTCAACGGTATATTTATTTCTGTATTTTGGGATCCGGTGTACAACGGGAGCTATAAATTGTTCGTTGTAACGGTACCCTAAATTGTGACTTAACTTTTCCTTTTGCGTTTCAAATTTTGAAACGTGCTGTTCCAACAACTATATAAATTGCTCTAAATTCTCACCTAAATCAAGGGGGTTACCGTTGCTACTAAAACCACCCATGTTTTAATTCGATGCGTTTCGTTACTTTTTCGTTCGTTTCATTTTTTTCTTATGGTTTCAATATTCCTTCCGATTTGTGCATAGGCCCTTTCATTTGTCTACTGTTTGAAAAGCTAACAGCCACTAGCATTGATGTCAACATCTATTCCTAAATTTCAACCGTTGCCATTCCCATCTCTTTGTATTTATTCACTTACGTTCTCACTTGGCTCTGTACACTTACTTTTGAAGCATCCAATATATAATTTTGCTCGGCTTCATCTTCCTTTGAAGCTACTCATTCTTGCTGAAACCCCATCCTAGTCTCCACATTTCCAGCTCTCTGTTTCTTCCAACCTTCCCTCCTCCTTCAACCGAACACTGCTCCAAGCCCACACGTCCATCACCTACCGCCAGTTCCATCGAGCTTTGCAACCACTCTCCGCCTCCACCTGAATCCATGCCGGCGGCAGCATCAAACCCACGCCAACGCCGATCTGACCGTCCACCTCACCATCTCCGGCCGCTCTTCCCCACCAAGATCCACCTCTCCTCCACGTGATAACAAACCACACCACTCATCACCACAGTGCTCGGCCACCGGCCTTCTCCTCCACCATAAAGGCATGCAGCAGCCTCCGCCTCCTTCATCTCCGCCGCCGTGATCCAACTGCCAACGCCCCAAGCCGCAGCACCCTTACACTTCCACCAACTGCAACCCATCTATTCCTCCGCCTGTACCGCCACGACCCACCAACGCCATGCTTCGAGCCACCTCCAACAACTTCGGCCGAGACCAGCTGATATCTGAACGAGGGCATGCGAACATGTATACTTTTTATATATAGGTATGGAACTAAATATTTGTGTGTCTGCCAGTTAGGCTTTAAATATACTTGTTACTTTAATATGGGTTATTATATAAATAGTTTCGCTGGTTCATAAGTGTGGTGTTTAAATGAAATGGTTTGCTATTTGACGTATGTTTGGTCTGCATATAGTTATATGATTGTTTACATATATTATAAGTTGTTAAAGAGTTTGCTGTATAAATACATTTCAAATACTATATTTTCAAATATAGTTATAGGTGTCCGTGTATAGATTGTAAACGCTGAGGGTTATTTGTATTTTAAATATTTCCAAACTCGGTTTTACTATTGCATACAGAATAGTTTTGTATATGCTACCAAGTTTAGTTGATATTCAATAAAAGTCTGGATTTCCTGGAAAACACGTATGTATGTTCGATTTTTATGTTGCATAAATTGCAGGTTTTAAAGGGGTTAGCATTTAAAGAGTATACCATAGGTTCTCCGGTTTCATACGTGTTAGATCTTAAGTTATTCTGAGGTATATGAGGTATATATGTATGTAACAGGCTCATTTAAAGATATAAGTTATATAAAAAAAAATTAGGTCTGCATATAGGGTATTTAAAGTATATATATATAGCTTATACAAAATATAATGATATTAAACAATTCATCTAAGTATAAAGATAAATCCACATATATGTTTGAATGAATGTATTAAGTCTGAAATCATATAGTGTGTATATTCGGTCTGCATATATTTCAAGGTACATGATTTTGATATACATATAGATATCCTGATTTTAATATATATATATATATATATATATATATATATAATTCAATGAAAATATATCTATTTTCAATTTTTTCAAATACCGGTGTTGATTAGTTTTCATCGATCTTTCCTATATCAGCTTGTTCGTAGTGCCTGTTTTCGTCATCAAATCGGGTTCTATCTAGTGTTGCTTTGGGATTCGTAACTCAACTTCATTTTCTATTCTTCTCTAGCCTCGAAAGGTGAGTAATCACTCACGATTAACATCCTTTTATTTATTAAATTGGATTTCAATTGAAACGTCAATTGGAATATGCTGCTGTTAATCGTTTTACCGTATGACTGCTATTATCTGTATCTGTTCACCTATGACACCTGACACCATTATCGGTTAATTATTTATGTGATAATAATAATAACTGGTTGATAATTGATTGTTTGATTGATTGTTGTTTAAATTGGATGTTAATTATAATTGTTAAGTGATAACTAGTTTGCTAGTTAATTTGGGGTAGTATAGTTTACAAGTTAAAACGGATTATATATGACGGACCTTGATTTATTAAAACCTGACCCCGTCATATGTTAATTTGATTAGTAAAATTTTGGTCCATTAATTGTCGGAGAAATTGATAAATTATACTTTAAATCTTTGAACGTTGTTTGGATTAATTGTTGTAGTTTTTAAACTGAAATTTGAAAAGGGACGACAAGTGAAAAACTGTAATGTAATAATCTTTAATCTACATGAAATGATAGTGTAGATTCTAGAAATAATTATACCAATAACAATGCGAATTAATACGATTATTTCGGGGTTATTTGATTAATCTACTGAATTGTTATTGATTGTTGTTATTGCTTGTTTATTTACTTTGACACCATCCCTGTCATCACACTGCAAGTTCCCTTTGTTATTGTTTGTTTTGAATTGAAACTAGTTGAAATGACAGACCCAAGCGGTTTTCGTTTAATTAAAATTTGGGATTACGGGTTGGAATGCTATCCACCCGTATACATTTAGTATACGGATTTTAAATGATAATATCCGTAACACTGGACCTTATGATAAGAAAAATATGGTCTTATTAAATGTAAATGCTTAAATACATATATACAGGGTAATGATAAATATAGAGTTAATTATATCTAGTATGATCAAGATGTGATTAAATACATAACTTATGATCAATATTTATGAAAATTTTATTCAGGGAATTTTGCAATAATTTTGAACAATTAAGATTGGGAGATAAATTGGGTTATTTAGAAATGGTACTTAGATAAGAATTTATTTATCTAAATCAAATTTGAAATTTTTCGAATGAGATATTTCACGTTTAATAAAATTTAAGAAAATTTTGGGTAAAGTGTAATTTAGGGTCACTAAAATGATATTGAATCAAATAAGGGAGTGTTCAACTAAATAATAAGGATGTAAAAATCGAGTATCTATATGAAACTGTTAAATTTAAATTGTTATATTTAAGCTATGAACTATATTTAAATGGTTTAGAGATTGGATATGTAATTGGAACCAAGATAGTTGAATTTGTTATTTAGATAACGAATTAAATTAGATATAAATTGAGAATGAACTAAATTGGAGATTTTATCTAGAAACTAGTTTTGGAAAATTTAGTTGAAATATTAAATACTTAAATTATGGAAACATATTGAAATAAGGGGAAATAGGGATATCAAATCCAAATTTGGGAATTAAAGAATTTAAGTGGTTATTTTAGGAAAATTTAAATTGATAAAATGAGATTTACTATAATTGGAATGGGAAGGTCGGGTTGATGTGAACGATTTGGAATTTAAAAGTGCTTTACTGTATACAGCATATAAATTATACAAATACTATTTTGGGAATATAATTATTTGAAGTAAAATGGATATTTAGGTTTGAAGTATAAATTAAGTGAATGACCACGGTGTAATAGTGTATATTTCTACCCTGTAGATAGTTCTATGGACCCTTAGGGGATGGATATCCCAAACATCCTTTAAGTTATATTGTATTTCAGTTGATATTTCATTTGAATTGAATTTATTGATATAAGAATGTTAATCCTGACTCGAGTGTTTTGTGTTTTGCTTTACGCTCGGGTCAGACTGAATAATCCAGCATTCGAGACTCACCTTCGGAGATTGGAGCTTCATTTGGAGATCCAACTATCGTTTCAGCTTTCAGTTTTCTAGTTGACTGTTTCAGAGAAGTCATCGGCTCGTACTGAAGACCTTCCTGTATTCCAGAGATTCTGATGTATTTTATTTTAAACTCTGATGTATATAGTAGCTTCATGAACTACTATTTTTCTATTCCGCTGCATTATATTACTCTGTGTCTGTGATCTGTGTTTGATTTATTTACTGTATATTTTAAGTTTGCCAAATTAAATTAACAATTCGGTATTTTGAATTATTCAAGTCGGACATGAACGGTTTTAGTGTCGATTTGAATGGTCCAAATAGCGGGTCGTTACAGCTGGTATCAGAGCTTTGGCTCTTGGCAAAACTTAGCATATATGGTAAATTTATTAACAGAATCACTTTCGATCGAGTTGAATCTCTTTCTTTCTGACTCGATTTCCTTTGAATTTTGGAATGTCCCTCGGTTCCAAAAATTCATTCTTGTCTCTCTCTATTTATATTCTTTTGATTCTGGAGTATCTCGTGACTCTACTAAATGATTTGTAAAGGGGATGAAACTCCTTTACAATTGGCATTGATTCACCTGAGATTTATGTATCCCTCGGTTTAGATGCTACTATCTACTGTTATTCCGAATTCTATATCTCCGACGATCGAATGTCGAATTGCCTCAGAATTCTACACCGATCTAATTTTGGAATCACGGTTGACAGGTAAAGGTCGCCCGCGATTTATAGAGGTATATCCATCTTCTATTTTGTATTTTGATTTTCTCAACTTTGTTGAGTCTATCTTCGTATCAGGATTCTATTGATTAGAGTTCCTCTAATTTAAATCTCCATCTTTGTTTGAAATCCATTCTTAAAATTTTCCTTTGAAAATCGGGTATGTTTGCATTTTTGAAATTGTTTTATATATCGAAATTATTATTTTGATAACTATGATTTTATTCTTTATATAAAAGTGAAAATGTTTTCGATAAGGATAAATCAAATAAGAAATGTTATTCTATATAAAAAGGTTTTGAAAGGATTTTGAAATTTTGAAAAATTATAAGAAATTGATTATATAAAAAAAAACGATTTATAACTGAAGTGTTAAATTTGAAATTCGAGAATTGAATTCCGGTATTTTGAAATTGGTTTTAAGATTTTGGAAATTATATAAAAATAATACGATTTAAAAGTATTTTTTTTCGAATAAGAAATGTTTTAAATGAGTTCAAATGAATTCCAATAATTTTGAAGAAATTTCAAAGGAGTTTTCAAGAAAATAGAAGTCCAGAACTCACTTATGTCGCTGGGGAATAATTTCGGTGATGAGTGCACGCATCATCGACATTGATTTTCGAGTTTCAAAGTGGGGGAGAGGCCACTTTAATAGCTTCGCTATGCGAGTGATTTTGGAAAACCGTTTGATTTCAAATTCCGAAGTATAATTTGATATTTGTGAAAGATATATGTATATATTTGAAATAATTTAAAATATACCGGTGTCCGATCCTCGAGTTTTGATTTGACTTAGATTAACCCTGTGTATAAAAAATTTATTTTCAACTTTGGATTTGAAATTTGATTCCACCGACTATTTTGAAGGTTCGAGCACTTCCAAATCAAGGTTTAAAGGTTTAAAGCTAAGAAATGTCGAAAAGTATAAAATATTGGATAAAGCATATAAGTTGAGTTTTGTATGTTTAAGTTTGAAACCTTTTGTTAAGTAAATGAATATGACTATTTTGAATTATACTAATATGGAATTTAGTTTTAAATAATGGTTTCAAAAGGGTAAATTGGATATTTCAAATAGAAATAAATAGTTTAAAAGGTTTCAAAGGGATAATTATAAATTTGGAAATCATTTTGGAGTAAAATTGATTTTGAAAAATATTTGGCTTTGAAATTAAATTGAAAAAAAAAAAAAAACCAGTACTTATATGGTGGTGTTGGAAATAAATTTGTTTGACTTTAATCACTTTAATTTGGAAACTGGGATTATTTTATAAGCCTATTATTTTGGGAACTGTGAAATTAAGATATCTAATTTGGAAGAAATTTGGTGAAATCATATATGATTTTGAAACTGAAGTGATATTGAATGATTTGAAATTGAGAACCTTATATAATTAAGCACTTGATTTGGGAGTGGTCGGACTTATATAAAATGGATTTGTATAAGTATGAAGTTGATTTGAAATCTATTGATTTGAAAGGTACTCAATTTGGAAAGAGAATTTATATAATCGAAGTCTATATAAGTATGATTTGATCTACTATTGATTTGGAAAGTATTCGATTTGGGAAGAATAGAATCCTATATATATGGACTATATATAAGTACAATATTTGAAAGTGATTTGAAAAGGTACTATATAATATATATTTTTTCCAAGTAAGGATATGGAAAGTGCCTTCTGCTTGATATCCGCTTTGTGGCCACAGCGTGGATTCATTCTATCGATATTATTCTCTCTGATTTTCGGTTTTCCGGATATAATACTCGAGTATTCCCACCGTGGGTAACCCATGGTTTCTTTTTCTCTCGTGAATGCACAGCGAAATTGCCTGGCTGAGTCTTGCCTAGGGGTACGGATTGTTTCCTGGGGGAACCAGGCGTAACCATTGTGTATCCTGCAATCTGTGTAGGTCGCGAATAGTAGCGCAAGTGCCTGGCTGAGTCTTGCCTAGGGGTACGGATTGTTTCCTGGGGGAACCAGGCGTAACCATTGTGTATCCTGCACCCTACTAGTCATCATGGCGTAACTCGCAGGGCTGTGAAAGCTTACGGATATGGATTGTTTCCTGGGGGAACCAGGCGTAATCATTGTGTATCTGCGAACCATGATCGGACAAAGGTTTTGGTTTGATTGTTTTGTTTGGATCGTACTTTCCATATCTGTTTTTAAAAGGTTTTCCAAGTATTTTCACTGGTTGTTGAAACAAAGTCTACTAAGTACTTGAAGAATTCTAGCTTTGCGCCTGATCAACGCATGGCCAGAGTCTGCAAGAACAAGGATAAACTTGTTGAAACATCGAGTTATAAAAGTATTTTCGAAAGGAATTTACTTTGATATAGTAGTATCTTATTTTAAAAGTATTATTATAAAGGTATTTATTATAAAATATTCTTCCCAACAAAGAAATTTGTATTAATCTTTGAAATTAAATTCCTTTGGTAAATTGAAATTTCATGCCCGATTCTTTCTTTTGAATCTACCTTATCTGCTCAACTTATTTATTCACCTTGATTCTGTTTTCAAAATCTACCTTCCTCCCTTGTTGAATTTATCTTTAAATACTGGTCATTTATATACTACTTGGTTTAATAGAAGATTTTTAAATATTGTAAATATTTTTGAAGTTATTAATTAAATGAAACTCTTTAAAAAAGGGTGGTTGTTAATTTATTGATAATATTTGAAAGGTATCTTGAGTTAAATTAAAAATCTCACAAACTTTGGATTTTCAATAGACTTTGTAAATATAAGTAATAGAGCAGGTAATTGTTTTCAAAGGAGCTTGAAAAGTATTATAGTATTATAGAAAATTTGAATTTCAAATGAAGTTCCAAATAAAGATCTCAAATGAATTTGAGTAGTTTTAAAATTAATGGTTTGTCTTATCTTTCAAGGTATATGCTTTATGGTTGTTTTATTCTCCTACCCCTTTCCTTTTCGGGGACGAAAAGTTTTAAGTGGGGGAGAGTGTAACGACCCATAAAATTTAACGGTTTTAAATGGTTTTATTTAACGCATTTAATTGAAGTTGGTGAAATTTTAAATAAATTAAATTGCAAATAAAAAGTAATATTTGGATTACGTCCAATTAAACATAGCAGCATTTTCGGTACCGATTATCGACTTTTGATCGGATGATCATACCACTGATATCTATATACCATTTTGATCGTCTCGTCGTGCTGATCTCAACGGTATATTTATTTCTGTATTTTGGGATCCGGTGTACAACGGGAGCTATAAATTGTTCGTTGTAACGGTACCCTAAATTGTGACTTAACTTTTCCTTTTGCGTTTCAAATTTTGAAACGTGCTGTTCCAACAACTATATAAATTGCTCTAAATTCTCACCTAAATCAAGGGGGTTACCGTTGCTACTAAAACCACCCATGTTTTAATTCGATGCGTTTCGTTACTTTTTCGTTCGTTTCATTTTTTTCTTCTGGTTTCAATATTCCTTCCGATTTGTGCATAGGCCCTTTCATTTGTCTACTGTTTGAAAAGCTAACAGCCACTAGCATTGATGTCAACATCTATTCCTAAATTTCAACCGTTGCCATTCCCAGCTCTTTGTATTTATTCACTTACGTTCTCACTTGGCTCTGTACACTTACTTTTGAAGCATCCAATATATAATTTTGCTCGGCTTCATCTTCCTTTGAAGCTACTCATTCTTGCTGAAACCCCATCCTAGTCTCCACATTTCCAGCTCTCTGTTTCTTCCAACCTTCCCTCCTCCTTCAACCGAACACTGCTCCAAGCCCACACGTCCATCACCTACCGCCAGTTCCATCGAGCTTTGCAACCACTCTCCGCCTCCACCTGAATCCATGCCGGCGGCAGCATCAAACCCACGCCAACGCCGATCTGACCGTCCACCTCACCATCTCCGGCCGCTCTTCCCCACCAAGATCCACCTCTCCTCCACGTGATAACAAACCACACCACTCATCACCACAGTGCTCGGCCACCGGCCTTCTCCTCCACCATAAAGGCATGCAGCAGCCTCCGCCTCCTTCATCTCCGCCGCCGTGATCCAACTGCCAACGCCCCAAGCCGCAGCACCCTTACACTTCCACCGACTGCAACCCATCTATTCCTCCGCCTGTACCGCCACGACCCACCAACGCCATGCTTCGAGCCACCTCCAATAACTTCGGCCGAGACCAGCTGATATCTGAACGAGGGCATGCGAACATGTATACTTTTTATATATAGGTATGGAACTAAATATTTGTGTGTCTGCCAGTTAGGCTTTAAATATACTTGTTACTTTAATATGGGTTATTATATAAATAGTTTCGTTGGTTCATAAGTGTGGTGTTTAAATGAAATGGTTTGCTATTTGACGTATGTTTGGTCTGCATATAGTTATATGATTGTTTACATATATTATAAGTTGTTAAAGAGTTTGCTGTATAAATACATTTCAAATACTATATTTTCAAATATAGTTATAGGTGTCCGTGTATAGATTGTAAACGCTGAGGGTTATTTGTATTTTAAATATTTCCAAACTCGGTTTTACTATTGCATACAGAATAGTTTTGTATATGCTACCAAGTTTAGTTGATATTCAATAAAAGTCTGGATTTCCTGGAAAACACGTATGTATGTTCGATTTTTATGTTGCATAAATTGCAGGTTTTAAAGGGGTTAGCATTTAAAGAGTATACCATAGGTTCTCCGGTTTCATACGTGTTAGATCTTAAGTTATTCTGAGGTATATGAGGTATATATGTATGTAACAGGCTCATTTAAAGATATAAGTTATATAAAAAAAAATTAGGTCTGCATATAGGGTATTTAAAGTATATATATATATAGCTTATACAAAATATAATGATATTAAACAATTCATCTAAGTATAAAGATAAATCCACATATATGTTTGAATGAATGTATTAAGTCTGAAATCATATAGTGTGTATATTCGGTCTGCATATATTTCAAGGTACATGATTTTGATATACATATAGATATCCTGATTTTAATATATATATATATATATATATATATATATAATTCAATGAAAATATATCTATTTTCAATTTTTTCAAATACCGGTGTTGATTAGTTTTCATCGATCTTTCCTATATCAGCTTGTTCGTAGTGCCTGTTTTCGTCATCAAATCGGGTTCTATCTAGTGTTGCTTTGGGATTCGTAACTCAACTTCATTTTCTATTCTTCTCTAGCCTCGAAAGGTGAGTAATCACTCACGATTAACATCCTTTTATTTATTAAATTGGATTTCAATTGAAACGTCAATTGGAATATGCTGCTGTTAATCGTTTTACCGTATGACTGCTATTATCTGTATCTGTTCACCTATGACACCTGACACCATTATCGGTTAATTATTTATGTGATAATAATAATAACTGGTTGATAATTGATTGTTTGATTGATTGTTGTTTAAATTGGATGTTAATTATAATTGTTAAGTGATAACTAGTTTGCTAGTTAATTTGGGGTAGTATAGTTTACAAGTTAAAACGGATTATATATGACGGACCTTGATTTATTAAAACCTGACCCCGTCATATGTTAATTTGATTAGTAAAATTTTGGTCCATTAATTGTCGGAGAAATTGATAAATTATACTTTAAATCTTTGAACGTTGTTTGGATTAATTGTTGTAGTTTTTAAACTGAAATTTGAAAAGGGACGACAAGTGAAAAACTGTAATGTAATAATCTTTAATCTACATGAAATGATAGTGTAGATTCTAGAAATAATTATACCAATAACAATGCGAATTAATACGATTATTTCGGGGTTATTTGATTAATCTACTGAATTGTTATTGATTGTTGTTATTGCTTGTTTATTTACTTTGACACCATCCCTGTCATCACACTGCAAGTTCCCTTTGTTATTGTTTGTTTTGAATTGAAACTAGTTGAAATGACAGACCCAAGCGGTTTTCGTTTAATTAAAATTTGGGATTACGGGTTGGAATGCTATCCACCCGTATACATTTAGTATACGGATTTTAAATGATAATATCCGTAACACTGGACCTTATGATAAGAAAAATATGGTCTTATTAAATGTAAATGCTTAAATACATATATACAGGGTAATGATAAATATAGAGTTAATTATATCTAGTATGATCAAGATGTGATTAAATACATAACTTATGATCAATATTTATGAAAATTTTATTCAGGGAATTTTGCAATAATTTTGAACAATTAAGATTGGGAGATAAATTGGGTTATTTAGAAATGGTACTTAGATAAGAATTTATTTATCTAAATCAAATTTGAAATTTTTCGAATGAGATATTTCACGTTTAATAAAATTTAAGAAAATTTTGGGTAAAGTGTAATTTAGGGTCACTAAAATGATATTGAATCAAATAAGGGAGTGTTCAACTAAATAATAAGGATGTAAAAATCGAGTATCTATATGAAACTGTTAAATTTAAATTGTTATATTTAAGCTATGAACTATATTTAAATGGTTTAGAGATTGGATATGTAATTGGAACCAAGATAGTTGAATTTGTTATTTAGATAACGAATTAAATTAGATATAAATTGAGAATGAACTAAATTGGAGATTTTATCTAGAAACTAGTTTTGGAAAATTTAGTTGAAATATTAAATACTTAAATTATGGAAACATATTGAAATAAGGGGAAATAGGGATATCAAATCCAAATTTGGGAATTAAAGAATTTAAGTGGTTATTTTAGGAAAATTTAAATTGATAAAATGAGATTTACTATAATTGGAATGGGAAGGTCGGGTTGATGTGAACGATTTGGAATTTAAAAGTGCTTTACTGTATACAGCATATAAATTATACAAATACTATTTTGGGAATATAATTATTTGAAGTAAAATGGATATTTAGGTTTGAAGTATAAATTAAGTGAATGACCACGGTGTAATAGTGTATATTTCTACCCTGTAGATAGTTCTATGGACCCTTAGGGGATGGATATCCCAAACATCCTTTAAGTTATATTGTATTTCAGTTGATATTTCATTTGAATTGAATTTATTGATATAAGAATGTTAATCCTGACTCGAGTGTTTTGTGTTTTGCTTTACGCTCGGGTCAGACTGAATAATCCAGCATTCGAGACTCACCTTCGGAGATTGGAGCTTCATTTGGAGATCCAACTATCGTTTCAGCTTTCAGTTTTCTAGTTGACTGTTTCAGAGAAGTCATCGGCTCGTACTGAAGACCTTCCTGTATTCCAGAGATTCTGATGTATTTTATTTTAAACTCTGATGTATATAGTAGCTTCATGAACTACTATTTTTCTATTCCGCTGCATTATATTACTCTGTGTCTGTGATCTGTGTTTGATTTATTTACTGTATATTTTAAGTTTGCCAAATTAAATTAACAATTCGGTATTTTGAATTATTCAAGTCGGACATGAACGGTTTTAGTGTCGATTTGAATGGTCCAAATAGCGGGTCGTTACAGCTGGTATCAGAGCTTTGGCTCTTGGCAAAACTTAGCATATATGGTAAATTTATTAACAGAATCACTTTCGATCGAGTTGAATCTCTTTCTTTCTGACTCGATTTCCTTTGAATTTTGGAATGTCCCTCGGTTCCAAAAATTCATTCTTGTCTCTCTCTATTTATATTCTTTTGATTCTGGAGTATCCCGTGACTCTACTAAATGATTTGTAAAGGGGATGAAACTCCTTTACAATTGGCATTGATTCACCTGAGATTTATGTATCCCTCGGTTTAGATGCTACTATCTACTGTTATTCCGAATTCTATATCTCCGACGATCGAATGTCGAATTGCCTCAGAATTCTACACCGATCTAATTTTGGAATCACGGTTGACAGGTAAAGGTCGCCCGCGATTTATAGAGGTATATCCATCTTCTATTTTGTATTTTGATTTTCTCAACTTTGTTGAGTCTTTCTTCGTATCAGGATTCTATTGATTAGAGTTCCTCTAATTTAAATCTCCATCTTTGTTTGAAATCCATTCTTAAAATTTTCCTTTGAAAATCGGGTATGTTTGCATTTTTGAAATTGTTTTATATATCGAAATTATTATTTTGATAACTATGATTTTATTCTTTATATAAAAGTGAAAATGTTTTCGATAAGGATAAATCAAATAAGAAATGTTATTCTATATAAAAAGGTTTTGAAAGGATTTTGAAATTTTGAAAAATTATAAGAAATTGATTATATAAAAAAAAACGATTTATAACTGAAGTGTTAAATTTGAAATTCGAGAATTGAATTCCGGTATTTTGAAATTGGTTTTAAGATTTTGGAAATTATATAAAAATAATACGATTTAAAAGTATTTTTTTTCGAATAAGAAATGTTTTAAATGAGTTCAAATGAATTCCAATAATTTTGAAGAAATTTCAAAGGAGTTTTCAAGAAAATAGAAGTCCAGAACTCACTTATGTCGCTGGGGAATAATTTCGGTGATGAGTGCACGCATCATCGACATTGATTTTCGAGTTTCAAAGTGGGGGAGAGGCCACTTTAATAGCTTCGCTATGCGAGTGATTTTGGAAAACCGTTTGATTTCAAATTCCGAAGTATAATTTGATATTTGTGAAAGATATATGTATATATTTGAAATAATTTAAAATATACCGGTGTCCGATCCTCGAGTTTTGATTTGACTTAGATTAACCCTGTGTATAAAAAATTTATTTTCAACTTTGGATTTGAAATTTGATTCCACCGACTATTTTGAAGGTTCGAGCACTTCCAGATCAAGGTTTAAAGGTTTAAAGCTAAGAAATGTCGAAAAGTATAAAATATTGGATAAAGCATATAAGTTGAGTTTTGTATGTTTAAGTTTGAAACCTTTTGTTAAGTAAATGAATATGACTATTTTGAATTATACTAATATGGAATTTAGTTTTAAATAATGGTTTCAAAAGGGTAAATTGGATATTTCAAATAGAAATAAATAGTTTAAAAGGTTTCAAAGGGATAATTATAAATTTGGAAATCATTTTGGAGTAAAATTGATTTTGAAAAATATTTGGCTTTGAAATTAAATTGAAAAAAAAAAAAACCAGTACTTATATGGTGGTGTTGGAAATAAATTTGTTTGACTTTAATCACTTTAATTTGGAAACTGGGATTATTTTATAAGCCTATTATTTTGGGAACTGTGAAATTAAGATATCTAATTTGGAAGAAATTTGGTGAAATCATATATGATTTTGAAACTGAAGTGATATTGAATGATTTGAAATTGAGAACCTTATATAATTAAGCACTTGATTTGGGAGTGGTCGGACTTATATAAAATGGATTTGTATAAGTATGAAGTTGATTTGAAATCTATTGATTTGAAAGGTGCTCAATTTGGAAAGAGAATTTATATAATCGAAGTCTATATAAGTATGATTTGATCTACTATTGATTTGGAAAGTATTCGATTTGGGAAGAATAGAATCCTATATATATGGACTATATATAAGTACAATATTTGAAAGTGATTTGAAAAGGTACTATATAATATATATTTTTTCCAAGTAAGGATATGGAAAGTGCCTTCTGCTTGATATCCGCTTTGTGGCCACAGCGTGGATTCATTCTATCGATATTATTCTCTCTGATTTTCGGTTTTCCGGATATAATACTCGAGTATTCCCACCGTGGGTAACCCATGGTTTCTTTTTCTCTCGTGAATGCACAGCGAAATTGCCTGGCTGAGTCTTGCCTAGGGGTACGGATTGTTTCCTGGGGGAACCAGGCGTAACCATTGTGTATCCTGCAATCTGTGTAGGTCGCGAATAGTAGCGCAAGTGCCTGGCTGAGTCTTGCCTGGGGGTACGGATTGTTTCCTGGGGGAACCAGGCGTAACCATTGTGTATCCTGCACCCTACTAGTCATCATGGCGTAACTCGCAGGGCTGTGAAAGCTTACGGATATGGATTGTTTCCTGGGGGAACCAGGCGTAATCATTGTGTATCTGCGAACCATGATCGGACAAAGGTTTTGGTTTGATTGTTTTGTTTGGATCGTACTTTCCATATCTGTTTTTAAAAGGTTTTCCAAGTATTTTCACTGGTTGTTGAAACAAAGTCTACTAAGTACTTGAAGAATTCTAGCTTTGCGCCTGATCAACGCATGGCCAGAGTCTGCAAGAACAAGGATAAACTTGTTGAAACATCGAGTTATAAAAGTATTTTCGAAAGGAATTTACTTTGATATAGTAGTATCTTATTTTAAAAGTATTATTATAAAGGTATTTATTATAAAATATTCTTCCCAACAAAGAAATTTGTATTAATCTTTGAAATTAAATTCCTTTGGTAAATTGAAATTTCATGCCCGATTCTTTCTTTTGAATCTACCTTATCTGCTCAACTTATTTATTCACCTTGATTCTGTTTTCAAAATCTACCTTCCTCCCTTGTTGAATTTATCTTTAAATACTGGTCATTTATATACTACTTGGTTTAATAGAAGATTTTTAAATATTGTAAATATTTTTGAAGTTATTAATTAAATGAAACTCTTTAAAAAAGGGTGGTTGTTAATTTATTGATAATATTTGAAAGGTATCTTGAGTTAAATTAAAAATCTCACAAACTTTGGATTTTCAATAGACTTTGTAAATATAAGTAATAGAGCAGGTAATTGTTTTCAAAGGAGCTTGAAAAGTATTATAGTATTATAGAAAATTTGAATTTCAAATGAAGTTCCAAATAAAGATCTCAAATGAATTTGAGTAGTTTTAAAATTAATGGTTTGTCTTATCTTTCAAGGTATATGCTTTCTGGTTGTTTTATTCTCCTACCCCTTTCCTTTTCGGGGACGAAAAGTTTTAAGTGGGGGAGAGTGTAACGACCCATAAAATTTAACGGTTTTAAATGGTTTTATTTAACGCATTTAATTGAAGTTGGTGAAATTTTAAATAAATTAAATTGCAAATAAAAAGTAATATTTGGATTACGTCCAATTAAACATAGCAGCATTTTCGGTACCGATTATCGACTTTTGATCGGATGATCATACCACTGATATCTATATACCATTTTGATCGTCTCGTCGTGCTGATCTCAACGGTATATTTATTTCTGTATTTTGGGATCCGGTGTACAACGGGAGCTATAAATTGTTCGTTGTAACGGTACCCTAAATTGTGACTTAACTTTTCCTTTTGCGTTTCAAATTTTGAAACGTGCTGTTCCAACAACTATATAAATTGCTCTAAATTCTCACCTAAATCAAGGGGGTTACCGTTGCTACTAAAACCACCCATGTTTTAATTCGATGCGTTTCGTTACTTTTTCGTTCGTTTCATTTTTTTCTTCTGGTTTCAATATTCCTTCCGATTTGTGCATAGGCCCTTTCATTTGTCTACTGTTTGAAAAGCTAACAGCCACTAGCATTGATGTCAACATCTATTCCTAAATTTCAACCGTTGCCATTCCCAGCTCTTTGTATTTATTCACTTACGTTCTCACTTGGCTCTGTACACTTACTTTTGAAGCATCCAATATATAATTTTGCTCGGCTTCATCTTCCTTTGAAGCTACTCATTCTTGCTGAAACCCCATCCTAGTCTCCACATTTCCAGCTCTCTGTTTCTTCCAACCTTCCCTCCTCCTTCAACCGAACACTGCTCCAAGCCCACACGTCCATCACCTACCGCCAGTTCCATCGAGCTTTGCAACCACTCTCCGCCTCCACCTGAATCCATGCCGGCGGCAGCATCAAACCCACGCCAACGCCGATCTGACCGTCCACCTCACCATCTCCGGCCGCTCTTCCCCACCAAGATCCACCTCTCCTCCACGTGATAACAAACCACACCACTCATCACCACAGTGCTCGGCCACCGGCCTTCTCCTCCACCATAAAGGCATGCAGCAGCCTCCGCCTCCTTCATCTCCGCCGCCGTGATCCAACTGCCAACGCCCCAAGCCGCAGCACCCTTACACTTCCACCGACTGCAACCCATCTATTCCTCCGCCTGTACCGCCACGACCCACCAACGCCATGCTTCGAGCCACCTCCAATAACTTCGGCCGAGACCAGCTGATATCTGAACGAGGGCATGCGAACATGTATACTTTTTATATATAGGTATGGAACTAAATATTTGTGTGTCTGCCAGTTAGGCTTTAAATATACTTGTTACTTTAATATGGGTTATTATATAAATAGTTTCGCTGGTTCATAAGTGTGGTGTTTAAATGAAATGGTTTGCTATTTGACGTATGTTTGGTCTGCATATAGTTATATGATTGTTTACATATATTATAAGTTGTTAAAGAGTTTGCTGTATAAATACATTTCAAATACTATATTTTCAAATATAGTTATAGGTGTCCGTGTATAGATTGTAAACGCTGAGGGTTATTTGTATTTTAAATATTTCCAAACTCGGTTTTACTATTGCATACAGAATAGTTTTGTATAAGCTACCAAGTTTAGTTGATATTCAATAAAAGTCTGGATTTCCTGGAAAACACGTATGTATGTTCGATTTTTATGTTGCATAAATTGCAGGTTTTAAAGGGGTTAGCATTTAAAGAGTATACCATAGGTTCTCCGGTTTCATACGTGTTAGATCTTAAGTTATTCTGAGGTATATGAGGTATATATGTATGTAACAGGCTCATTTAAAGATATAAATTATATAAAAAAAAATTAGGTCTGCATATAGGGTATTTAAAGTATTTATATATATATAGCTTATACAAAATATAATGATATTAAACAATTCATCTAAGTATAAAGATAAATCCACATATATGTTTGAATGAATGTATTAAGTCTGAAATCATATAGTGTGTATATTCGGTCTGCATATATTTCAAGGTACATGATTTTGATATACATATAGATATCCTGATTTTAATATATATATATATATATATAATTCAATGAAAATATATCTATTTTCAATTTTTTCAAATACCGGTGTTGATTAGTTTTCATCGATCTTTCCTATATCAGCTTGTTCGTAGTGCCTGTTTTCGTCGTCAAATCGGGTTCTATCTAGTGTTGCTTTGGGATTCGTAACTCAACTTCATTTTCTATTCTTCTCTAGCCTCGAAAGGTGAGTAATCACTCACGATTAACATCCTTTTATTTATTAAATTGGATTTCAATTGAAACGTCAATTGGAATATGCTGCTGTTAATCGTTTTACCGTATGACTGCTATTATCTGTATCTGTTCACCTATGACACCTGACACCATTATCGGTTAATTATTTATGTGATAATAATAATAACTGGTTGATAATTGATTGTTTGATTGATTGTTGTTTAAATTGGATGTTAATTATAATTGTTAAGTGATAACTAGTTTGCTAGTTAATTTGGGGTAGTATAGTTTACAAGTTAAAACGGATTATATATGACGGACCTTGATTTATTAAAACCTGACCCCGTCATATGTTAATTTGATTAGTAAAATTTTGGTCCATTAATTGTCGGAGAAATTGATAAATTTGTAACTTGTAACTTGTTCTAATCTTAGGATTCTGCATGCTAGGCTAGTAATTGGATGCATGGTTTATTGATTACTATGGATGGTAGGCATGCAGAATAGTTTTGATTTCTCTTGTTTGTTTGGAATTTCGGGGGCGAAATTCCTAAGGGGGAGAGAATGTAACGACCCGTATTTTACGTGTCGATAAATCGTATATTAGTTGCATTTAGTCGTTTGGAGCTTGAGTCATTCTAGAGATAAGTCGTGTTAAAGTTAAGTCGTGTGGAACTTAAGTCGTGACCGACTTAGAGGATGGACCGACTCATGTATTGGACCGACTCATGTATTGGACCGACTCATGTATTGGACCGACTCATGTATTGGACCGAATCATAGGAAGGAACGACTTAAGGTGATTAGCTGACCTAGGGGAAACTAACGGCTTAGGGGATGCCGACTCATAGGGTAGCGGCTTAAGGAGTTAAGGCTTAGGTCGTTGGTAGTTGAGTCGTCCAGACGACTTAGTGTTAGGTCGGCAGGGAACTAGGTCGTGTGGCCCTGTATAGTGTTAAGTCGTGAGTCGTAGTAGCTTGAGTCGTGAGTCGTAGTAGCTTGAGTCGTGAGTCGTAGTAGCTTGAGTCGTGAGTCATGAATCGTGGACGACTCATAGGGGCGGACGACTCATGGGGGATTTCAGCCTATAAATAGAGGGGTTTGGCTCACTTTTTGGCACCGGTTTTTGAAGCAACAAAGTGCTGCCATTTTGAAATCTCGACTACAACACTTCTTCATCTTCTTTTCTCCACTCCATTCTAGTTCTAACATCCATCCAAGATCGAAGATCAAGATCGAAGATCCAAGAGCCAAAGTTGAAGATCTTCATCCAACGAAGCTAGATTTCATCGTTTCAAGCGGGATTTCGACGAATCAAGCTTGAATCCTTGCTGTCCAGATCTGAAGTGATTAGTTTTTGAAGTGTTTGGGTGATTTGGTGAGTGGTGGTTATCTCTCACGCGGACCCAAAGGAGTATATTGGTTTGGTGGTTTGTTGGAGTGTTGTAGATAGTAATTTTATGCATTTTTCCTTAGATCCTAGTGTAGATCCATTACTTATGAAGATGTTTACTTATGCAAGTTCATTCATCAAATTGTAGGGACAATACCCATGATTTATATTTGTTAGATCTATGCTAAAAACCCATGATTCATGTATGATAGATCTATTCTCATTTATTTACGAAATTGCCATTTTGGTTATAAATGCCTATTTAGATCTTGATTGACTACTTATTTGTTTGGATTAATGTTTGCCTTGTTTGATTGTTGTGAATGAGTTATCTAGTTGATAGATTTGGATAAGTATGGTCAATGACGATTCAAAAGCTACGGAAGAGGCTCTTGAATGGTGATAGTTGCTTAAGGCATATGGAGTGGATGTTGACGCTCATATGTATGGATTGGATGATGTTGAGATGGAATTTTGCCATGATGCGATGAGGTAAACCATGATGTTAAGATGAGCCTTTGCTATGATGAAGATGAGGCGAGGCATGATTTAATGTAACCTTAGTATAGTCGAGAAGGATTACTCCAAGCATGTTGATAACTTGAAGGGTAGTTCGAGTTGATTGATAATGGATGGCTCAAGAGGTAGTTTGGGCTATGTTGAGAATAGTCGTCAAGGAGGATGACTAGAAGGCTTGGATTTCATCGTTGTTGAAGGTTCTAGCAGACTCAAAGCAAGAGTACAAAGGTTGCCCTAAAGACTACAGGTAGGTGGTCTGGACACTTTAAAGACTACAGGTAGGTGGTCGAGTACTCTGGGTAGTTGCGAAAATTCCTAGGCACGGGTCATGATGACGTGCGGAGTTATGTCTAGAACCGGGGTTACCATTAGCCCTTGATAGATGGCTCAGGAAGGAGCCGGTCATTCAATTAACGGTGATTTCGAAGCAAGGTTAACAGTGATAGCCAGAGTCATGGATGTTTGGACGTTGGGTTGTATCATCATTCGGTCTCAAGAGCGGTGTTTCCTGGGTGCTTATCTGATCTTGGTTTAGGCCTTGGGGATTTGTATTTGGAAAACATCGACCTTGACTTGAGTGATTATTGCTTTACCTTAATTGTCTGCCATGTTATGTTTGCTTCTCTTTAGTGTGAGTCTGGGGGCTATCACTGTAGAAAGAGGTGGAGTGGGATGGTTTGGTTCCTATTCCTTTTTATCCCTTATACTCTTTTGGTATGTTTGATAGTTGATTTACTGCTCACTAAGACTTTGTCTGACTCAAGGTTTTTATGTCTCCTCTTATTACCTTGGGCTGTTCATCCATGTTGGGATGGGCAGACTAGGTAGCAGGTGACAGGTGCTGTTCATGGATGTTTACGCTGATGACGACGAAGACGAGCAGGAGGCTTTTGCATATTATTTCTTATTATATGTACTGGATATTCCGCTGCTGTATTTGATTGAGTGTTATGTAGTGAGGCTTTGATGTATGGATGATTCATATGTTTGTATAAAACTATTATGATGCTTATATGATGATGTCCTGTTCTATGGAGCTTCACTATATTATATTTCTCTATTGTACTTTATCCATGCGCTGTGAGTTGTACGATAGATTCTGCGATGTTTATTCTACCTTGACGGTCACCCATGGCTGCTTGGCACACCTTCAGTGCACCATTCCCTTGTTTCCGTGCGGGAGTTATGGGCGGTCGTCACACAATATACAGGCAGAAGCAAATCAAACCAATTCAACAAATCGATCTGCAAGCTATATTGATTTGCTTATCGATTTTCCACTGCCTACAAACAAACATATCAAATCAGTTTTAGGTTATATTGAGCATCTAATAACCAATTCCGCAAATCAATTTGAGTTTATAGGCAGAAGCTATATTGGGTATGCACTGCAGAGTATAGGCAGATGTAAATCGATCCAATTCAAATAATATCCCTACCCATTCAGCAAATCGAACCACACAACCTCAAATTGTTCCCATATTTCGAAATTTGGCTCAAAGGAAAATGGATGAACAAGCATGGATATAATAGTAATAATATCAGGTTCTGTCATCAAAGGGTTAGTGTAACAGCCCTAGTTTTAGATATTTATTTTATTATTAATTATTTAATTTTAAAGTATATTTATATAAATTGTGTTTAAAAATATAGTTTAATTATTTAATTTGAAGATATATTTTATAGATTTGTGTATGTCAATAAAATTTGATAATAACTGTAAAATTTTAAGCTATGATTTAACTGTAAAATTTCGCGTTCAAAGGACGCGTCAATTATAGGGTATAAGCAACGTAGTAAAACGTGTGTTTTTAAAATGTTATTTTTATCAAAAATTTTGATGTTTTAGACTGCGTCTGTTTAACGTAGCGTAAAAATAATATTTTCAAACCTTTTTGAAGAAAAATATCAGTCAGTTAATTTCTACCCAACATTTCTTGGTTAACTAACAGTTTGATTTCAAATATATTTGTATACGTTTTTCTCTACATAAATATTCACCTTTCTATTTATTGTCATCAAACCAAAAATCAAAATTCAGCTAAATTAAAACAAATCACGTGAGCAATTTGGGCATTGGTACATATGTAACGTTCGAACAGTTGCTCTCTGATATCTTTCCGTTCACATTCGTTTCAAAGCCATGCATGTGTTCTCCATTCATTTAGCCTCTGCATCATCAATTTTTTTTAAACATAAATCACGATATCACTTGAATCAAATATCAAAGCTTGCTTTTATCTGGTTTTCAAAGGGCATCAACAAGCCTTCAGTTTGAAACTCTCGGCCCTTTTGCTTATATATTTTTCAGTCTAGAATGTGTAAATCACATTTGCCACTTCCAGAAACATAAACTGGAAATGAATCTAGTGCTTAAATCACGCAAGCATATTCAAATAGAGGTTACGTGTGTTCCCACTGGCCTTCCCAGAGCATGGCCATCCTTCTTTTAAATCGAGCATAAGCAACATTTAATCTGATTTTAACTGATGCATTTACCTCTCTTTTAAATTCACCACAAACTGCTCTGCCGTTTCTTAGATTAAAAGAGTATTGCATAAATCAATATTTGCCGTTTGATTTCCTATAAATCAGAATGTATGAACTGATTTTTTTTTTTTTTTTTTTTGATAATCACGTATTCATATTCAGATCAAAATAACTGATATGTTTTGCATTTACTTCCTCTGCCTATATATACTTTCCCACTTCATCATTTTTCTTTTCTAGATCTCAACTTCTCTGTTTTTCTCATGGACCCAGATCAGGTAATATTCCACTTTGTTTCTTTTGTTTTTCAGTCTCTTTTCTTTGGCATTTTGCTCGGCTACCCACCCATCTGACCATGTCATAGATAGACACATAAGCCTATAAACTGAAAAAAAAAAAAGGGAGAATGTAATAGTGATGGCATTTGTGTTGATGAAGGGAAGTGCAGAGCAATATATAAGGTAGTAATAGATGTTAGTGTTGAAGGTAAGATAGAAAGTAGATAGGTTGGTCACTAATCTGCATTCAGAATCTACATCTACTTGAATTGGGAAATTAGGCTGATACCACTGTGCATGCATTTGTGTGGATTTGTGAAGTTCAAACTATAATGGGTTGTGTAGTGATAGAAACATGGTACATATAGGGTGTGAGTTCCAGACCTCATTCATAAAGGTTAAGTCTGCATACATACAAGGCCTGCAATAGGCTGTACAAAGTGTGCATGTACATATATCACAAGTGCATGCCCAGGCCTTGAAGCTGCATAAGTGGTGACTGGGTGATAAGGATGGTAGTGTGAAGACTATAGTGTTTAGTATGAAGATCTGGGCTGAAGTTAATTCAAGTGATGTAAACATATTAGGTTCTGATTTTATATGGCCACTTGATATGCATGTATGAACATATCTACAGTTATTTAACTTAGCCTCTGCATGTTCAGTTTTGAAGACTGGGAAAGGAATTTAGACTGAAAGGGGTAAGGACTTTAGTGATTGCAGTAGAAGTAAATTCTAGCTGTTGTAGCTGATTGGAAGTAGTAGTATAGGGCTCTGTTGATCTTGATCTAGAAAGCCTGAGAAGAATTATTGATAGTTGTTTGAACAACAAGTTAGGCAGAAGGAATAAATGTGTAAATGCACGCATGATTTCAGTGCATAGTACACAAGATAGGGTGTGGGACGAGCATGGATGTGTCCAAGTCAGTTGATATAGGCATAAAGATGGAACCTGAGTATATGTGAGTAGATATAGGCATATAGTCACTGTGTGCATGTGTCAAGGCTGACAGAAGTGGAGATGCCTGACTGGAATTGTGGTAGAAATAGGTAGGCAGCTGTTTGGTTCGAAGACTGGAAACATGGTCACGTGTTTAAAACTTTTGAGAATTTTGCATAGTTGAGGTATCAGATTTCATTCATAACAGTTAGGCTACATGTTTGTAATCTTAGTGGTAGGCTGTACATCTGGATCACTGTGTGTAGCTGTATCACAGGGTGTACATGTTCAACTGACGTGAGTAAGATGCAAACTGGAGTTGTTGGATACTAGAGATAGTTAGGTAGGCAAGTATGATGTGTGAAGCTTCAGTAGATGCTCTTATGTGAGTTGCTGTAGAAAAAGTAATGGGTATGATGGAAGTTTGAATAGGAGATGGACATGTTTTACAAGGAAAATGCATACAAAGCTTCAATGTTGGTAGCATGGATGATTCGAAGCAAATTGCATATTGACCCGAAGTATTGCATGTTATTTCTTGAAGCTAAATAAATATGGCTCGGGTAGTTGTTTTTTTTCTTACCTGTTGAAATTTGAAACCCAGTTTTGTAATATATATAAGTCAAACTGGAATTCGCAAAGCAAAAGAAAAAAAAAAGGAAAAAAAAAAAAAAGAGAAGAAGAAAAATGGATAAAGTTTGGAACTGGTGAGCATAGGTTGGATCCAGATAGAGAAGAAGTGAAAATTGATTAAAGTAGAGGCAGAGTTATAAGCATGAGGAAGGGTTGGCGTGAGTGTGTGCTTGTGCACGTGAAAGTTGAAATTTTATGTGTGCACGTGTACATGTGTATCACGACACAGAGTAGGGAAAACGTCCCCAAATTTCGCTTAGCCTGACTTTAGAAAAATTTTGTCGTAAAATTTTGTGTTAACCCGGTCCTCATTTTTTTTGGTATATTTCGGTCACGGTACACGGTGGAGTGGTCGAGCAAGTCAAAATCATTCTCGTTCTATTTTAATTTGACCGTAAAATTCTAAGTCGCATATTCTATTTTTCTACTTTTGTTCTAGATTTGAATCTAGGCGACATCCGAGAAATTTTATCGTTACTCTCTGTCGTTCTGTACCGGTGAATCGTCGTTTTAAATTCAAAATTTTCTGCAACTCTCAGGTGAGTATTTCTCACCAGACATACGTATTTATATTTTAGTAAATTATTGCAAGTGTATGTGTAAAATTGTATTTCACTATTATCTGTCTGTAGTGTAATATAGCATGATGGACCCCATTTAACTGACACCTCATCAGTTATTTATATGTTGTATTATATCTGCAGTTATATTATGTTATTGTCTATTTACTGCTTAAATCACACTGCAAGTTCCCTGTTAAATATACATTGTTATGGGCTGAAATGATAGGCCTAATTGATTATTATTGTTCATCTATTCTGTTAACTGCTATAAATTAACTTGGGATTGCGGGTTTGAAATGATAGAACCCGGGATATTTGTAAATTACGGATTGAAATGATATAAATCCGTATCACTTGACCTAGGATAGAAAACTATATACAGGCCCGTGGTCCTTATAATATTTTCTGAAATATTTAAAACTAATTTGAAAGTTAAATATTTGATTTATATCTTTAAAGGAATTTATATTAATTTTTAATAAGTTATAAATAAAAATAAATAAATAATTGAATAAAATTATGGAATATAACTTATTTTGGAAAGTCTGGATTTTTGAAAGAATAAGTTTTCAGTTAAGAAATATATAAATAAATAAGTTATATTTGGAAATATTTATTAAGTTAAACAATCTATTACAACATTTAAATGCTGTCTCTTTTGAAATTGGACTAGGTTTACCCATAACTTTAGGTAGCATTTCCTAAGTGCTATGGAATCTAGAATTTGATTGCTCTAAAACTTATGGAATTTGATAAATTTTATTTTATCTTAAGTTTTGGAAAAGCTTAAGACATAATATTTATGACTGTATTTTCCTAAATAAATTAAAGATAAATATTCTGGTATTAAGTAAATTTTGGAAAAATTTAATGGTTAAAAATTTGGAGTTTTATTCAAGACTAAATAATAAACCATTGATTTGTGAAAGAATAAACCCAAACTTAGTTTGAATAGTAAATACTCCAATATATATGGGAATTGTAATGTTTTGGGGATATAAAATGATATTTAATTTATGGTTTAAATCTTAAATAGAGAAATTATTTGTAAAGCTATGAAAATTCTTTTCTTTACAAAGTAACCATAAAGTTAACCCATTTATTCTATATACCGTTAAATATCCAAACCATTGTGTTTGGGAGTTATGGATTTTAAAGTAAAATCTCCAAAAATATTATGCTTTGAAGGTATAATTCAAATATTTTGTTTCCATATATTATAAATTTTAAACAGTATGGCTTTGGAAAGGAATTTTATTTGAATATAACGATATCATATTGTTTTGAGTTTTTAAAATGATATCGTATTTATAGTTTTGAAATGGAAATGTTTATTCTGGTTTCAAAGTATAAACTGTTTTAAATGACCACGGGTTATAATAACGATGGGTTGGCAAAGAGACCGGGATCGGCTATGGACATACTCTCTGTCGATACCGAAAACCACTTTGACTAACCGTGTACGCGGTGGAGATTCCAGAATGAAGTAGGATGGTGGTGACGGTTTCTTGAAAGGTAATACGTGGACCCGACTCCCGTGAGTTGGCTTAAGGTGGCTAAAACAGGAGCGATTGACGGATTAATGAGGTAGCTCCTCTGATCGAACGCACTTCTTCGTATACCATTCTATTGCTTATGTGATTGTTTGGGTGCACCCTTGATTTGGGAGTATTGTTCGAGGTGGGCGGTTGCTGCGGCTTCGCGTTACCATCGGTCCGGAAGCGTAATTGGTATATCTACCCTGGCATTGCCTAGTTGTGCCGTGTCACCTACCATATCGAGCCTTGTACGAGTTTGGATTTCTCCCGTAGCCCGTGTGGTATCCTCTGGTGGCTTCCCGATCAGGAGGGGCTATGATATTGGATGGACTACTGGGACTATTACGTGTTAAGGGCTATATGGGTAACCCCTTAATGCTAAGAAAAAAGTATGTTTATTTTATAAATAGACACTATTATAATAGCGCAATATATTACATAGTAAATAGTTTGACGGATCCTTAGAGGATGGGCGGTCCCAAGCATCCTTTAAGTTACTTGCTCTATATTACAGTACACTTGATTTAGCTTACATCATATAAGTATGTATGTCCTGACTCGAGTGTTTGTTTTATTTTACGCTCGGGTCAGCCTGAGTTGCAGCTTCAGTTTCCTCTCCGGAGCTAGGACATTCCGTAGACCATTCGTGCTGCTGGAAGTTTGTTTCAGTCTTTATCTTTTCTGGAATCCCAGACTTTGAAGACTCTATCTCTATTTATGTTTAAAATTGTATTGAGGATTATAAACAATGAAATTCCTGTTTTGTTAAAGATGTATCAGTGGTTTCATGAACCACTAAATTTTAATTTCCGCTGCGAGATTCTGATATCTGTGTATGTGATTCTGTGATTTATTTACTGTATATTCTGAGTTTGCTAAATTTATTCTACAACGCAGTATTTTGAACAATTCAAGTCCGACATGTGCGGATGCGAATGGTTGAAAATATTGGGTCGTTACAGTTAATCACATCCTCAATGTCATTTGTTCTGCTAATAGGAATAGAAGCCAACAAATTGTCAAATTTAGTAGTAACATCAGGTTGGTGAATTGCATCCATAGAAATAAAACCCGACATCGTGGATGTTAAAGTAGCAAAGGTTGAAGGCCATAGCAGTACTAGTTTGATATTCAGAACATACCGGTGAATTACCATGGACTGTAAGAGCAACTTCGTCGCACGGGATAACTTGGCATCAACAGGAGCATAAGGCGTCAATGTTTGTGGTGTTGCACAAATATGGCCAGATTTGGTTTGAGAGGCTGACATGTTATGCCCACAGAAGTTGCTAGCCGAGTCTTTGTTCTTCGATTTTTAGCCAAAGTAGATCTAGAACGAGATGCGGGAGGAAGGGGCTAACGCATGAAGGGAATAAGAAGCTCGATATGGTGAGGCAAGATATGGAGAAGACGAACGATAAGGAAGGAGGAGAAGGAAGGGTGATCAAGGGCTTCGATAGAGAATAATATCCGTTAGAAATTGAATTGGGAGCGAACTTTGGACTAATGATAGGTGTTTGTATTTTGATCTAGAGGAGGCGATTTCTGATTTTGCTAGATGAGGTACGTTTGGGGAAACAAATTTTTATGAAAAGATGTTACAAAAGATATTTTGGGAAAACAAATCTTTACCAAAAGATGTTACACTAAGTTAATTAATTAATTAATGTGGAAAACAAATCATTGAATTAATTATTTTGAGGAAACAAATCTTTATAAAAAATTTACTTATTGTAAACAAAACTTAAATATGTCAAAAGAGATGTTACAAAAGGAAACTTCTAAATATATATGGAAATAATAATTTGCAACGTAATGTTATATTTTCTGAATTTTGAAATTTTTTTAAATATTTTGGGATTTTCTGAAATTTTCAATATTTTATCAAATTTGTTTTAAAAAAATTATTTTTATATTTTTTTATTAAGAAAATTTCAAAATTTTATTTTAAAATTTTTGAATACTTTAACACTAAATTTTTTAAAATTTCAAAATTTTGCAATATTAATTATAATACCTATCATAATGTTAATATTAAATTCTAAATAATAAATATTACTTCTTAATTGTTGAACATTACTTATTAATCACTAATTATTCAAAAAAATTAAATATTAAATATTAAGTAGTAAATATTAAATAGTAAAAATTAAATAGTAAATTACTTATTACGTAATAAAAATTAGTAAATAGTAAATTAAATATTAAACTATAAAAAATTATTAAATTATAATTATTAAAATAGTAATTAATTACATATTAAATATTAAACAATATTTATTAAATATTAATTGTTAAAATTTAATTTTAATTATTTAATAATAGTTATTTAATATAATTATGAATTATTTAATGTTTATTATTAATTATTAATTATTTAATAGTAATTATTTAATATTGACTACTAATCAAAAACAAATATTAAATACAATTTACTAATTATTAATAATTGATTATAATAAACTATCAAATATAAAAAATAATTATCGATTATAAATAATAATTAGTAGTTATAAATTATTTAATAATAATAATTAATTATAATAAATTGTAAATAATGACCTATATAAGTTTTCACTTATAATTATTAATTATAATAAACCATTTATAAATTATTAAGTAAGTATTAGTTTTTGGTTATTAATTATAAATTATTTATTAATAGTCAGTAATATCGTTTGTCGACTAAGAATTTCAGTATGTTGTTAACAAAATTTCCTTAAAATTTAAAGACAACTATAAACTTAGATTGTTATAAATTAATATTTACAATGCTCCTGTGGAGTAAGTTGTTAAAGAATTCTATTACAGCTGCAGCATATAAATGACTGTTAAAAACAACTTTATTACAATTGGCAATAAAAAGCAGTTTTTAAAAAGCCCTTGATACCACTGTCAATTAACGAACGTTGTAAACAAAAAGCTATAACAAGGTAATTTTGTTGTAGTGTTCAAAGTTATAACGTATTCTTTACGCTATGTTACTTTATTATTAGTTTCAGCTTCCAAGCGCACAGTTGATATTAATATTTTAAATCGAACCTACTTTTCACTTATCACTGAGCGGAAATACCGTCAATGTACCCTAAGTCGAATAAATTGAAAATTACAAGATGTTTGAACTTTTTGTCAAGAGCTGACACAAATTTTGTAACGACCCGTAATTTTACCACTTTGAAAATTGAATATTTAATTTATTTTAAATGTAGCTTTATATGTTAAATGAACTTTTTTTAATTAGTTTAAAATGATAAGAAATTTATTTTCATGTTTTGTTCACATAAATAAATAGTTCGAATTAAAAACTGAAAATATGACCAGAAATTGGATCCCGAAATCTCAACGGTTTGACAAATGGAAATTTTTTTAAGCTGTTGCAATATTGTTTGTACATACACACATATACACATATGCACACATATGTATATCACAATTAGTCAAATCAAAGCTAAAAAAATATCTAAGATATTTTTACAAAAAGTAAGTAAAAAAGGTAATATCTAATCACCATTAAAACATGGAAAGCAAACATCAAATCCACCATTAATGCATGTCATTCCATCTTGAGATATTTTTGCAATATGTCATATCACATTACATCTCATTAGTGCATGCACTTGAGTATGATGACAAAGATTTGATGTTGAAGCGATGTGGTGTAAGAGATATTTTCATAATATCTAAGAGTAATTTAGTAATTTAACACATTTTCCTAAGGCTATAAATAAGATCGTAAGGCTTCACAAATTCACACATCTCATTCCATCTTCTTCGTTACCTCTACTTTAGTGTCTTCCATCACCACCATCCTCGCATCCATAGCCCGAGCCATCTAGAAGCAATAATCCAAGTGACCGTGAGCTAAAAGTTCGAGTCAGCAAAACTATAGCCAATTTTAGTTAGTCGTTTAAACCCGAGGTGAGTAAACACATAAACTATCGTATTATATGTTATTGGATGTTATATATGTTTTATTATGACTATTGATGGTGGTTGTTTAATATAAATGTTGAATATATATGCAAGTCATAGAAATACAAGTCGGTAAGCACAAAGGAAATCACTTTCTTTTATTTAATGAATTAGTGTATATGGAATATTAAACCTCTTTAAAATTGTTTAAAAATATGAAATAAATTCTAAAGATATTTTAACTTTTTTAAAAGCGATTTAATTTATAAAAATGAGTTTCCAAATGACAAAAAAGTCGTTTTGATCAATATAGCTTAAAAAGCACTTTCCGGCACTTTTCCACAACACTTTTCTATAACTTTTGAAATGTAGTTTTAAAACCATTCTTTTCCAAACCTTTTGTAAATATTTTAAAATGATTAATAAATTATTTTAATGATGTTTTGAAGGATTTATGTAATGGTTAAATATTAAATGATTTAGAGTCGATCAAATTACTTGATCGCCTTTTGGGTGTTAGAGAGGTAATGTCTAGGCTTGCGTTTGGAAAACAAGTTTTCTGCTCTCCCTGACTATCCAGACTGGCCCGACGGATGTGATAGTAAATTTGATTTACTAGAATTTCCAAAGTCAAAGGATATAATTCTCCAAATATAAATAACTTGAATTTTATGGAGATAATCTTCTTGTACTCAGCGTTAAAGCCCGAAGAGGGAACTCATACCATCCGTAGAATTTAAAGGGTGCTTTCACCGTTATTCCACCCATAGTATTTGTTGTATATGGAATTGATATTGAGTACAATTAGACGATTTCTATAGATTCTGCTCACTTAATTGGTTTTGGATTAACATCCCAGATAACATGCTTTTAACCGAATTAAAATTTTGAGTTTTGAATTAGGAAATCTTTGTTAAGATTTAAATGAAATGAATTGGAAGAATTTTTCTAAGTAAAATATGAAAGGTTTTGGAATTATTCCACGATTTAAAACGGTTTAAATTAACCAAAAGGATTTGATAAATGAGGCTTGATGATTCCATTTACTTTGAGAAAGATAAAGAAATATTTCAATGAATATATCCCTAAGTTATATCAATGAATGAATAGAAATATGAATTAAATTGAACGATGATTGATAATCACATATGAACTTAACATCTTTTTAATGGATGATTGGTTCATAGGAACCAGGGTCGGATTTGGGTAATTCATATCCAAAGACCACTTTGAACTAATTTATGTATTCGAAGTGAAGACATGGATATGATATTAAGGATTTTCGTAATAAAGGAATGCTTATTGATCATTTGGGGATAAACTCTCAATATACATATAGTAGCAGTAGTCTCATCATTATGAATTATCCAATGCAAGGACTAATCGCTACTAATCCTAGGTGTAACTGCCAACATGATGTGGTAGGATAGTGCCTTGGGTTTGTCCTGTTCTTGGACAACTTGCATAGACGAATATTTGACGTTGTAATTGTAATTACATTGGTTGATCTCTATGAACGTATCATCTGATTGGTGGCGGAGAAGGCTACTTCTCGTAGCTTAACACCTTTTCCTGAGACATACGAGCTTAGGAGTTATACGTTTGTAGAAATCAGTTTTGTGATTATGGATTGTAAATGTGGAATTCAAAGTGGAATGTGCTATGAGTAAGGTAATCGTTACTTCGACCCTCACCATCCGAAAATGACAAAATAGGGTAGATACAGTAGAGCTAAGTGGGTCGCTCCCATTAGAATATAGTCATCACCTTTCTAGATATATTTATTCCCGCTATGATGTTGGGTTTTAAATTAACTTGGTGTATGCAAAGAAAGTCTCGGGTAGATTGGCAATGACCGGGGTTATGATATATTCAGTACTATCTATGGTAATGGTAGTTGGTAGTGGTTGGAGCCTCAGGTGCATTTTTCTAGAGATGTACTGTCGGAAGGTAGTCCCTTACCTTGTAATTGTATGGAAATCCATTCTCCAATAAGTGCATTCGAATTTAATTGTAGAGCTAAGTATGCTAGAATTTAATAATGTAACAATTTCGGCTAAGATTATGTATACTTACTTTAAAAGTGTTTTCAAAAGAATGTCATTAAAAATAATATCCACATATTCTATGTAGCAAATGTTTTGGTTATCATAAGTTAAAAAATCGTTCCATATTTTATGCGCAGCATGGTCTTATGAGATACCTTTTGTTTTCAAACATCGTATTTTGAGTTTCTCACACCAGTCCAATGACTGACCAGGAGTTTATTTTCTTTTCCCCTTAAACTTTGAGTGCCTTATTTTCCTGGACAGCCAATTAGTTAGGTAAGCTTGGAGCATTTTGGAATGTAGTATGGAGCATTTTGGGTCTTTTGTTGAAGTAATCTGTCACTTTCCGCTGTGTTTATATTATGTATTAGTATTCACCAATGCTGTAAGGATAGGTCGTTATAACTATCCTAGTTGGTTAGTACCTATCATAACTTTGATAAAACAATTTGGAGTAATTGCATGTACCATTCATACGTATAATTATGTGTTGAATACGATGAGAGATTCTATTATTGGCTATCTTCTATCTTTATTTCTTTACCCCATGATAATCTACCTCTCCGGCACTTGGATTTACGGTACGTGAATACCGAGGTTGTATTAGTATCAATTTCCGAGAGCCGAGGAGGTGGGTCATCACATTTGGTATCAGAGCTTATGGTTGAGAGAATACCTATGTCTAAATAGGGTCAACTCATTAGAGATAGCGTTAGTATTACTTTAGAATGAGTTTAGTCTGAGAGATCGCATATTTGAAATTTTTATATGAATAAGTTTATTCAATTTTATACCAATTTCCTAAAATAATTTCGTCTATATTTTTAAAAGATGTTCCCTTACTAAATGCAGATAGTAGGAGATGAGCAATAGAAGAGGACGAAGGGGAGGTAGCAATACTACGACCATTAACGGTCGATCAAATGCTACAGTAATGGAGGAAGCGATAATTCCCAACCCATCTCAAGTTAACTTTGCCACACTTTGCAAAGATTATACCAATTTTGGAGGAAAGCCAATCCAAGGCACGGAATCTATTATTGAATTTCAAGCTTGGTTAAGATCCTGTGAAAAAATCTATAAAGGATTAGACACTGATGATAATCGAAAGAGGTTCTTGGCCTCTTGGAAATTAAAAGATGTGGCTCTAGCTTGGTGGCAGTCTAGTACTCTTAATGAATCTGAAAATAATTTCTCTTGGGCAAGATTTAAAGAAATTTTTAAAGAACAATACATGCCCGCAGTTGGCAAATCCTGCCTCTATAGATGTTTCATGGATCTAAAACAAGAAGCGATGTCTATGGAAGAGTATTTGCGCAAATTCAATGAATTGTCTAGCTTTGGGCCTGGAGGCCTGGATTGATAAGCGTGCCTCTGAAGAAAAATTAGATGTCCATATCTGGGATGAAGGAGCAGTATTAGGATAGGATGACTACCCATGTTAAAGGAACCTTTGTGGATTTAATAGATATAGGTTTTCGTTATGAAGCTTTGGATAAGAGAATCCAGTCGCAACCTAAAACAACAACAACAGGAAGTTCGATAACAATGAAAAGAAGCCATAACAAGGCAAGCCCGGAGGAGGATCTCAGGAAAACCGTTCAAAAGATGTTGAATTTTTTAATTATGGAAAGATAGGACATTATTCAAAGTACTGCAGGAGTCCCAAGGTTCAAAGGCGGCAGCAAGGAACCGTCTCTCCTATGGTGCAGAAAAGCCTCTACCATAACTGCCATCAACCCGGCCATTGGAAGAATAAGTGCCCGTTAATGAAGAAAGGAGAGTAGATTAAGGTCTATACTATCAAAGACGAGCCTTCAACCTCTATTGATGTAAAAGGAAAGGGATTAATATAGGTAATATTTATGTCAATGATGATTTAGTTAATGTATTATTTGATACTACGGCTTCCTATAGTTTTATTGCTAAAGGATTGATTAATGGATTAAATCTGATCACAAAAATAATAGATACCCCTATTTGCATGTCAAATCCAATAGGCGGTACATTAATCTTTGTATGATTTGTAAAAACGTCCAAGTTACTCACCTCTTCCAAAAAAAATTCATGCGACCTATTTGTTCTTGACTTTATTGGGTTTGAAATTTTGCTCATTATGGATTGGTTATGCAAGAATAAACCTTTCCTTAATTATGTTAAAAAGACGGTAACTATGTGGACCAGCTTCGGGAAGTTTATAGAAATATCTTGTGAAGAACCTAGTCCGATAAGGGATAGTTTCATATATGCACTAGACTCGTCTTAAAAAGATTTGGAGATAATATGAGTTGTCAAGGAATTTCAGGATGTTTTTGAGGAAGTTAAAAGTTTGCCTCCACATTGAGAAATTTAGTTCCGAATTGACTCAATTCTGGTGCAAGACCTGTTGTTCACCCCATTAGAAGGATGGCCCCGAAGGAAAAGATTGAGTTGGCAAACCAAACCGACGAGTTGTTAAAAAAAGACTAATTAGACCTAGTTGCTCAAGTTGGGGCATAGCGGTAATTTTTGTAGCTAAATCTTACGGCTCCCTAAGGATTTGTGTAGACTATCGAGACCTAAATAGCAAGCGATTAAAAATAAGTATCCTCTACCCCACATAGATGATTTGTTTGATCAACTTCATGGTGCTCGAGTATTCTCACAAATGGATTTAGCCATAGGATTCCATCAACCGAGAATAGCCGAGGATGGCATTCCATTAACTGCATTTAGGGGTTCAAATTGCTTTTACGAATAGTTAGTAATGCCTTTTAGGTTGACTAATGCACCCACCAATTTTGTAGACCATACGAATAGAGTATTCAAATATGTGTTGAACAAATTCAAGTTGGTTTTTATTGATGATATTCTTATCTATTCCAAAACTGAGGAAGAACACGAAAGACATTTGGAGATTGTGTTGGAAATATTGGGAATAAATGTACTTAAAGCTAAATCCTCGAAATGTCACTTTTGGGAGAAAGAAGTAAGATTCCTTGAGCATATTGTATCAAGAGAAGGGATCTCAGTAGATCTAGAAAATATTTTAGTTATACAAGATTAGAAGCAACCACAAACCGCGAAGGATATCCGTAGCTTCTTAGGATTGGCAAGATATTACTGAAGATTCATTCAAGACTTCTTCAAAATTTTCTCCCATCTAACAAAATTGACTATAAAGGATGTTAAATTTGAATGGACACCAAGATGTGAAGAAGCATTCAAGGAACTCAAGAGAAGTTAACCACCGCTTCGGTCCTACCTATTGCTGATGAAGGCAGCAGTTTAACTGTATATACTGATGCTTGTGGGGAAGGAGTGGGAGCTGTTCGGATGCAGCATGGAAAGGTCATCGCTTATGCATGTAGACAACTAAAGACTCATGAGAGGAATTATGAAACACACGGCTTAGAATTATTAGTTGTTGTGTTCGCATTAAAAATATAGAGGCATTATCTAATAAGTGAAAAGTTTGAGCTATTCACGGATCACAAATCTTTGAAGTATCTTTTCACTCAGAAGGACTTAAATATGAGACAACAATGTTGGTTAGAATTTCTCGCAGCATATGATCTTGATATCTTATACACACCTAGGAAAGCCAATGTAGTGGCAGATGCGCTAAGCAGAAGGCATGCCGTTATAGCTTATTTAGTGGTACATCCAACCTTCATTAATCGTATAAACGAGAGTCAGCTAAAGGATCCAATCATTTCAAGAATAGCCAGGGAAGTGGAGGAGGATATAATACTGAGAAGATGGATAGGATTCAAAGTAGATGAGAAGGAAATCTTAAGAATGAATGAAAGGATAGGTGTTCCCAAGGTCGATGGGATAAGGCAATTTTTTTTAACAGAATGTCATAATTCTCGACTTTTTGTACATCCCGAAGTTACTAAAATGTATTGGGATATGAAGGGAACTTTTTGATGGGATGGCACAAAGAGGGATATCTCTATCCATATTAGCAAATGTGCAAATTGTCAACAAATCAAAAGTGATCAGCAAAAGCCCGCTGGATTACTCCAACCTCTTGAAATTCCTACTTAGAAACGGGACCTAATATCGTCGGATTTCATCGATGGCTTACCTTGATCAAGAAAGGGGAATGAAGGCATTTGGGTTATCATAGATTGATTAACCAAGAGCGCACATTTTATCCCAGTAAAACCAATGAGAACTGCTGCAAGTTTGGCAGAAATATATATGAGGGAAGTAGTTCGATTGCATGGTGTACCCAGTAGTATAGTTAGTGATCGAGACCCTATCTTTACCAATAAGTTCTGGGAGGCATTATAAACAACTTTAGGAACTAAGCTAAACATAAGCACCGCATATTAGCCCCAGATCGGTGGACAAACTGAGAGAGTAAATCGAGTGTTGGAGGATCTTCTAAGAGCTTGCATCTTAGATTTCATAGGTTAATAGGAAAGCTACCTTCATTTGATAGAATTCTCTTACAATAACAGTTATCAGGCTAGTATTGGCATGGCCCCGTATGAAGCTTTTTATGGTCGTTCGTGTAGATCCCCAACATGTTGGACTGAGACTGGAGATCGATCAGTACCAGGTCTTGACATGATTAGAGAAGCTTCAGAAAAAGTTGACATGATTAAAAAAAATTATATAATCCCAGAGTAGGCAGAAGAGCTATGCTGATCAAAGGCGAAGAAATTTAAAGTTCTCAACTGGATATTATGTATTCCTAAAAGTTTCTCCAATGAGAGGAGTGGTAAGATTTGGCCGGGGAGGGAAGTTAGCACCTCGATTTATTGAACCTTCTTCTATTCTCGAAAGGATTGGCCCATTAGCTTATCATGTGGAACTTCCTGAAAGGTTATCTGGTGTGCACAATGTCTTTCACGTATCTCACCTACGAAAATATGTGCATGGTCCAGAGCAAATTATAGAAACAGCTGCCCAAGAAGATTTAGAAGTTGAGCCTAATTTGGCGGTTATCAGGCGACCAATGCGAATCATAGATCACGACGAGAAGTGATTAAGGGGGAAGGTTATAAGATTGGTTAAAGTCCAATGGTGTGGTGACCCAGTAGACTGCACATGAGAGATAGAGGAAAGAATGCGCAGAGCCTACCCTGAGTATAGAATGGATACATAGTTGTATGTGTATGGTGTACTCACCGGCTTGTGGTGATGTCACTTGCTATATCTTATACATGTGTATCACTTCGTTATATATATTTGTCTTTAAGTTATCTTGTTCTTATCCTTCCTTTCGAGGACGAAACACTTTTAAAGGGGGCAGTATGTAACGACCCGTAATTTTACCACTATGAAAATTAAATATTTAATTAATTTTAATATAGCTTTATATGTTAAATGAACTTGTTTTTGATTAATTAAAGATGATAAGAAATTTATTTTCAAGTTTTGTTCATATAAATAAATAGTTTGAATTAAAGACTGAAAATATGATCGGAAATTGGATCCTAAAATCTCAACGGTTTGACAAATGGAAATTGTTTTAGGTTGTTGCAACATTGTTTGTACATGCACACATATACACATATACACACATATGTGTATCACAATTAGTCAAATCAAAGCTAAAGAAAATATCTAATATATTTTTATAAAAATTAAGTGAAAAAGGTAACATCTAATCATCATTAAAACATGGAAAGCAAACATTAAATCCAACATTAATGCATGTCATTCCATCTTAAGGTATTTTTGCAATATGTCTTATCACATTACATCTCACTAATTCATGCACTTGAGTATGGTGACAATGATTTTGTTTTGAAGTGATGTGGTGTAGGAGATATTTTGATAATATCTAAGGGTAATTTAGTAATTTCCACATTTTTCTAAGGCTATAAATAAGACCCTAAGGCTTCACAAATTCACACATATCATTCCATCTTCTTCTTCTTCACCTCTACTTTAATAGCTTCCTTCACCTCCATCCTCTCATCCATAGGCCGAGCCATCTAGAAGCAATAATCCAAGTGACTGTGAGCTAAAAGTTCGAGTTAGCAAAACTATAGCCAATTTTTAGTTAGTCGTTTAAACCCAAGGTGAGTAAACACCGAAACTATCATATTATTTGCAATTGCATGTTATATATGTTTGATTATGATTATTGATGATGGTTGTTTAATAGGAATTTTGAATATATATGCAAGTCATGGAAATACACGTCGACAATCATAAAAGAAATCACTTTCCTTTATTTAATGAATTAGTGCATATGGAATGTTAAACCTCTTTAAATTTGTTTAAAAATATGAAATAAATTCTAAAAATATTTTAAAATGCTTAAAAAGTGATTTGAGTTATAAAAATGTGTTTCCAAATGAAAAAAAAGTCATTTTGATCAATATAGCTTAAAAAGCACTTTAAGCAGCATTTTCCGTAGCACTTTTTCACAATACTTTTCTATAACTTTTGAAATGTAGTTTTAAACGCAACCATTCTTTTTCAAATCTTTCGTAAATATTTTAAAATGATTAATAAAGTATTTTAAAGATGATTTGATGGATTTATGAATGGTTAAATATTAAATGATTTGAATTCGATCAAATTACTTGACCGCCTTATAGGTGTCAGAGAGGCAGTGTCTGGGCTTGAGTTTGGAAAACCAGTTTTCTGCTCTCCCTGGCTATCCGGACTGGCCGGACGGATGTGATAGCAAATTTGATTTACATGGATCAAAATTTTCCAAAGCTAAATGATATAATTGTCCAAATATAAATAACTTGAATTTTATGGAGATGATCTTCTTGTACTCGGTGTTATAGCCCGAAGAGAAAACTCATACTATTCATGGAATTTAAAGGATTCTTTCACCGTTATTATGCCTATAGTATTTGTTGAATACAGGAATTGATATTGAGTAGAATTAGATGACTTCTATAGATTTTGCTCACTTAACATTTACTGGTTTTGGATTAACATTCTAAATAACATGCTTCTAACCGAATTAAAATTATGAGTTTTGAATTAGGAAATCTTTGTTAAGATTTAAATGAATGAATTGGAATTATTTTTATAAGTAAAATATGAAAGGGTTTGGAATTATTCCGCGATTTAAGAAGGTTTAGATTAACCAAAAGGATTTGATAAATGAGGCTTGATAATTCCATATACTTTGAGAAAGATGAAATATTTCAATGAATATATCTCTAAGATATATCTATGAATGAATAGAAATATGAATTAAACAGAATGATGATTGATAATCACATATGAACTTAACATCTTTTTAATCGATGATTGGTTTAGAAAAACTGGGGCGGATTTGGGTAACTTCTATCCAAAGACCACTACGAACCAATTTACTTATTCGAAGTGAAGACATGGATATGATATCAAGGATTTTCGTAACGAAGGACTGCTTATTGATCATTTGGGGATAAAATCCCAATATACATATAGTAGCAGTAGTATCTTCATTATGAAATATCCAATGCAAGGACTAATCACTACTAACTCTAGCTGCAACTCCTGATGGGATGTGGTAGGAGAGTGCCTTCGGTTTGGCCTGTTCTTGAACAACTTGCATGGACGAATGCCTGACGTTGCAATTACAATTACATTGGTTAGTCTCTATAAACGTATCTTCTAATTGGTGGCGGAGAAGGCAACTTCTCTTAGCTTAACACTCTTTCCTGAGACATACTAGCTTAGGAGTTATACTTTTGTAGAAATCAGTTCTGTGATTATGGATTGGCATTGTGGCATTCAAAGTGGAATGTGCTATGAGTAAGATAATCGTTACCTCGAGCCTCACCATCCGGAAATAAAAAACAGGGTAGATGCGGCAGAGCTAAGTTGGTCGCTCCCATTAGGATATAGTCAACACCTTTCTAGATATATGTATTTCCACTATGACGTCGGGTTTTAAATTAATGTGGTGTATGCAAAGAGAGCTCTCGGGTAGGTCAGAAACATCCGGGGTGATGACATATTCGGTATTATCTATGGTAAATGTAGGCCGGTTCTGTGTTAGTAAAGGTTAGAGCCTCAGGTGCATTTTTTTAGAGATGTACCATCGGAAGGTAGTCCCTTAGCTTCTCATTATATGGAAATCCATTTCAATAAGTGCCTTCGGATTTGATTGTAGAGCATAGTATGTTGGAATCTAATAATGTAACAATTTTGGGTAAGATTATGTATACTTACTTGAAAAGTGTTTTCAGAAGAATCTCATTAAAAATAATATCCATATATTATACGTAGCAAATATTTTGGTTATCATAAGGTAAAAACCCATTCCGTGTTTATGTGCAGCATGGGCTATGAGATACTTTTTGTTTTCCAATATCGTATTTTGAGTTTCTCACACCAGTCTTATAACTGACTCGGAGTTTATTTTCTTTTCCTCTTAAACTTTGGGTGTCCTATTTTCCTAGGCAACCAACTAGTTAGGTAAGCTTAGAGTATTTTGGAATGGAGCATGGGGCATGCAGCATTTTGGGTTTTTTTATTGAAGTTATCTGTCACTTTGCTTTGTGTTTGTATTATGTATTAGTATTTACTAGCACTGTAAGGGTAGGTCGTTATAACTATCCTAGTTGGGTTAGTACCTGTCATAACTTTGATAGAACAATTTGGAGTAATTGCATGTACTATTCATATGTATAATTATGTGTTAAATACGATGTGATATTCTATTATTGTCTATCTTCTATCTTTATTTCTTTACCCCATGATAATCTACCTTTCCGGCACTTGGATTTACGACACGTGAGTAGCGAGGATGTATTAATGTCAATTTCTGAAAGTTGAGGAGGTGGGTCATCACAATTTTCATACAGAATTTTCAAATTAAATAATAATGAGTAATTTTCATATAGAATTCCATTACTTTATTTATATGTAAAATGTTAGTGACATTTTAAAAAGTCAGCGTTTTAGAAAAAAAATGTTTTGATACTAGGTTTGTACATTGAACGTGAAAATCATACGATTACACATAGAAATACAATCTAAATGTTATCTTTATTCTTTAGCAATGAATGTCAATGCTTTAGAGTTAGTCCTCGCTTATTTCATTTGAATAATATCCTGTTAGTATATGTCACAGCAGTTACATTGATCACTAGTCAGTCATATAGATATAAAAGTCAATGATGACTTGACTTGATGACTTTAACTGTTTTAGCTTTAAATGTGGTATTTGATCTAATTATTTAAGACCTTTACCAACAAGGAGGGAACACTATTTATAAAATATTTGGGTCTACCTCTAACACTAATCAAATAATGGATAAAGACTACTTAAGACTATATGAATTATTACAAAACAGATTAGAAGGATGGTCTAGTGAGCTACTATCTCTAGCGCTGGTAGATTGAAATTAAAAAACACTACTATTATCACGTACTAGATGCAAGCTCACAGTACTCCAACAAATATAATATAGAAAATAGAAAAAATATGTGCAAACTTCATATGGAGAGGTAAATATCACAAAATATCTTAAAACTTTGTATGCAAATCGAGGAAATCTGGTGGATCGAGTTTAAGAAATTTCAAAGATCTGAACACGGTCTACAATATTAAATTATTTTGAAAATATTTGAAAGGTAAATCTTTATGGGGTAAAGTGACTGAAAAAAAAGTACGTCATAAACAAAAACTTTTGGACAACGCCAGTGGAAAAGCACTACTTCAATACTTGAAAAAAAATATTAAATTGTGGAGAAAATGAATCAAACTTATTGAAAGACAATTCAAAGAGGGGAAACAAACTAGTTTTTGGTTTGACCCATGGATTCATGGAAATCCACTAGTAAAGCTATTAGGATGTTACAATATCTACCAATTTGGAAATGCAAGTGCAATAGTAAACTGCATAATACAAGATCATAAATGAAAATACATAGCAAAAGCCGGCAGTGTGACAACCCACCTTTTAGGATGGTTCAAGTTGACAACAAACCACATGTCTAACTCAAACTGTTTAAAAGATAGATTATCATTGGATTAATTTTAAAGAAATAAAAAGAAAAGAAGAAATAACAACAGAATCTCACAGCGAAACGATAAAATATAACAATCACATAAATAGTTTATGAAGCTGCTTAACAACATATACTCAATTCAATTTACAACATAAATAAGAGTTATACAATATTATCAGAGTTATACAATTTAATAAACATAATGAAATAGTGCAGCGAAATAAATACTAATATATGATATACAAATCTTCGTCTTCGTCCTCTAGAATAACTGTCTTCGATAAGTGAAAAACTCGGTCCGACCCGAGCATAATGAAAAGACAAAACACTCGAGTCGGGACTAAAAATCCTCATGTAAGTCAAATCAAAATCAGGTTATATATATTTGTAGATTTACTCTGAATTTCACATAAAGGTTTCACAGTTTACTACATCTCAAGGTTTTAGTAAATTTATCGATTTCAAATTTTATTTAAAAAATTTCATATAATTTCAAACGGCTAACTTCAAAGTTTGAAAATTTCAAAATTACGAAATCATCGAAATAAATACATGTTCCTTTTACCAATTATTGGTCAGATACTTATTGCCGTTGCAGGAGACTTCATATTACTTTATATCTTTCCAAAATATCAATAATTCCAATTTCTAAAGTGTGAAGTACCAAAATCGTTAGTTGGTTGAATTTCCAAATCACAGAGTACTTACAAAAATATTTCCTTTATCATAAAAGTTATAGAAAATTTCAAAAGACTTTTATTACCCCTTCCAGAAATATATATATATATATATATATATTATAAAAATTAGAATTTAAAAGTTTTGTAAATGAATTTCAATTTGTTTTTCTAAAATTCGATCTAACTCAATTTACAAAATTACTTATTTATAATATATAAATTTCCAAAGAATAAATTTCAAAATTTTTCCGAGTTTAAAAATTCAATTTATCAAAATCTTCAATTTCGCCAAACGACGATAAAATATCAACAATCGCATTTTTTCAAAGCTGCACCCTATAATTCACATATCAAATAAGATGTCCAAAGGTCCATATCAAAACTCAATGTCCAAGTGATCAAACATATCAATAGTGATAATAACAGGGGTGATAATATGGATATATCAAAATCACTACAAAACATATAGCCAATCGAAATATCATCCATCATAATATCAATCAACATCTAAATCAACCAATTCAATCGTGTCACCATAATCAATAGTTATCAAAATGTCAGGATGTTTACTAAAAGTGATATGCAATTCCAATGTCAATTTAAACATCAAAATTTTTAAACCCAATCCCTTCAAATTCAGTCAAATAAATTTCCAACAACAACCAATATATTTTTATCACTTCGATAATTAGTTCAACTTGCAGAAGAAAATTTAGTACTTCGTGAATGAGTTTAACCTTTCACATTTATTTGAAACTGAAATTTTTTCAGAGTCAAACAAATACGAATCCAACTCCATGTCGTAGATGACTTCTATACGAATTCAATGCAACTTGTTTCGTTCATAAGTATCTCACATGAAAAGGTTGTTCAGTAATTAGCGTAACGATATAATTAACTAAATAAATTTAAAAAACTAAAACCTTCTTCTCACTCTTCCCTTTTCTTCACTTCTAGGCATGCACGAAGAAACCCAGGCCCGACATTTTATTCTTTCTTTTTTATTGTAAATTTATCGCGTGCCCCAGCTCTACCACCGTCACGCCAGCAGCTGCCGCCAACACGCCTCGCTCCAACCCCTCAACATCGCGCCTGCCTATGCATGTGCGTACATGTGAACGAGATCGTGAACCCTAACTGCCGCACCTTCGTACGCATTTCGTAGTCGCCTCGCACCTCCATTTGACAATCCAACCGTCCATCTTGTAGAGCTCGATGGGAACAACATTTTTGCTTTTAGGTCGAGAGCCGATACGACCTCGAGTAGCTTCGAGGAATAGTGATCGGGAAGGGTTTAGATGCCGCTAAGGATTTTAATTAGCAAACGAAAATAGTTAGGGGCTATTTATAGGAAATTTCCACGACACTATTCGTTTGTGAAAATTTCATACTCCAAACGAAGCGTGCCGCCTGCCATTTTATATATTATACCCCTATTCCGAATACAATGGAACATATATCGAAAACCAATTCCATCATATTTAGAAGATGGTTTTTCAAAAACCAAATTATATTAATTAGGAAATTTTACCTTATTAGGCTGTTTTAAAAAGATATAATAACATTAGCCTACTTTTAAAAGTATTTACAGATATAGACCAGTTTTTGTTTTACTGGTCTATAGCGTTGACGATTTTTTAAAAATCGCCAACGTGCAAATTTCCAAAAATCGTCCAGAGGAAATAACTCGACAAACAACCAACTTTTCTCTCTCATTTCCACCTTTTCCACAAAACTGAAACAAACTTCTGTAATGGTCGATCTATTTTGAAATCAATTTTCATACTCTTTAAAAATTTGGTATGGTGGTAAATCTATAGATTGAGTCCACGTTGCTTAGCAAATTTCAGCTAGTTGAAGGTAAAATCACTAAACCCTAGTTTTTTTGTCTAATTTCTGTAGTTTGATGAACTTAGTAATTGGTTATGTTAAGGTAAAAAATTGGTTTAATATGTACATGCTGAACGATTTGTATATTGATCTGTAGAATGGCGAGAAATATGATTCCTACGCTTTGCTACTACGACGGTGAACTACTTGTCAATGATCAAAAAAATGGTAAATATGTTGGTGGTATTTGTAAACCAGGAAGAGTGCGAAAAGGTTGCAAATTGACAGAATTAAAAGAAGCTGTGTACAGAACGACGAAGATTAATAAAGAAGAATTTGAACTTGAACTAGTGGTTAACTGGCCTACGGACTCGGGTTTTAAAGCAATAGCATTAGCGGACAATGACAATGTAGAAGTAATGTTTTCTGCTGTTGCAAAATCTATTGAGTTATACGTAGAGAAAGTTGCAAAGCAACAACAAGAACATCATGTGGCATCTCCCGTTGTGAGTATTGGAATTGGATACTATACACAGATGTTGGAGACTGTGGATCCATCTACTGACTACGTATCTCCTAGCTATAGCAATCCTTTTCCAAATGATGGAATGAACCATCCTCCATCTATGTAGTACGGATTTATGCCGTATGAAGACTCGCAGCCATTTACGCAACAAAGCAACATTTATTGCAACCCGCCTAGGGATGCAAATAAGAGTGCAAGGTATTTTTTTTTTGATGAATTGGTAGATGTACTATTATGTAGTTAATTTTTCTTATGCTATGCCATAATTTACACAGCTTCCAACAACAAGACATTCAGCATGACGAAAGCGATGGACACGTTAATGCAAATTTATCGCAGTCAATGTATCCTAATCCATCCAAACTATATGATACGCGTCAAAGGTATGTTTACAGATTGGGCTATATTTTTCGTCTCATTTGGTCTCTATTGTCGGTTAGTTGACTTCTATATCAATCAGGTATATGACAGTTGATTCTGGTGTGCAATGGAGTGCTGGACCATCCACCCATTCTCCGTATGCAAATTTTGACAATAATATGGATGTTGGTGGGAATGCAGCCGTGGATGAAGAACGTCATCTAGATAGCATGGTCGTTGCTTCTATGAATGTTAACAAAGACTCTTGGATACAAAGAATGCAAGTTAACAACGAGCTGTTGAACTATGACTTCCCTGCAGCAGATGACAATGATGCAGATAGTGATGAAGCAGAGATGGAAGTGCCTTTGGATAATGATCTTTGCACCGCTCAAATGTTGGCAAGATCTGTTTTTGGTAATCTTCGATTTTTCGGCGATCGATTTTCGACCGCTTGCGTTCATGGGGATTTCAGTGTTGGAATGGCTTTTGAGACAAAAGAGAATTTTCTTCAACAACTAACGGAATGGTCAATTCTACATGTTGTTTCATACAAACCAATAAAGTCGAACAAAACACAATATACCGCGATATGCACCGTTGAAGGTAATTGTCCTTGGAGAATACATGCCATAGTTTCGAAAAATTCCGAGTCGGGATGTTGGGAAATTCGTAAGTATCCAAGCGAACACACTTGTGTCAACCCAATAGTTAATTCTAACCATAAGCAAGCAACTTCGAAATTTCTTGTGACAAAAATCATGTCCTTATTCAAAGCCGATTTGGATATTTCAACTGGTATAGTCCAAGTGCTTATGCAAGATCAGTTGTTCATCAACATAAGTTACATGAAAGCGTGGCGAGCATTATGCAAAGCAATAGAGAGAATTTATGGTGATTAAGCAGAATCATACTCGACTTTACCACAGTTCTTTGATAAGAAAAAAAAGAAAACCCTGGCTCTATAGGTCATGTGACACGTGATGAAGTGGGATTGTTCGATTGCGCTTTTTGGGAATTTGGGCCTTGCATTACAGGTTTTGCGCATTGTCGACTGTTGTTATGTATTGATGGGACACACTTGTACGGTAAATACAAAGGCACATTACTTGTTTCAACCGCGATAGATGCAGATGATTGTCTTTATCCTTTGGCATACGCAGTAGTTGAATCGGAGTCATGTGATTCTTGGGGTTGGTTTTTTTCTTGCATGCTAGAATTCATACATAGTGTCACGGTTGTTGTATTACTTTCATATCTGATAGGACGAAAGGAATTCCAAAAGCTTTACACAGAAAATGGCGACAACCGCACAAACATCGTTATTGTGCAAGACATATAAAAGAAAACTTTCAAGCGGCAGGATTTAGAGATAAGCGTTTGACAGGGTTATTTTATTCGGCAGCGTGCGCGTCTGAGGTAGTTAAGTACATGAAAATTAGAGAAGAGATAAAAGCAACAAGTAGGCATGCGCATGAGTGGATTGAGCGGAGTCTGGGAATTTTGAAGAAAACTGGGCTTTGTGCAAAGATGATGGAGGACGCTTTCATGTAATGACAACTAATGCTTCTGAAAGTTTTAACGGTGTATTGAAAGGAGCTAGATCGCTACCTATAAAGGCTTTGGTTGCACGAACATTCTATCGTTTAGTTGAATATTTCTACAAGCGTCGCCAAATTGCAAATGAACTAGCGACACGCTTGACTCCAAAGTGGGAAGCCAAAATAGCAAAAAGAGCCAGTGAAGCACGTCGCTGCAAACTAGTACGATTTAGTCAAACTGAATGGTAGGTAATTCACTACTTTGGTGATGAATACAAAGTTATAATCGACGGCACCAACTGCTCGTGCACATGCAACATTCCGATACTGCAGAAGACATCATGCTCTCATGTAATGGCAGCTTGTTCGGCGAAAACAGGTGGGGCTAATAGAGCACACCATGACTTAGCATCAAGCTGGTGCTCCGTTGATAGCTACAAAGTCGCTTATAAGCCGGAGTTTCATCCCGTGCGTGATAGGAGATTTTGGGGCGATATAATGGTCCTCAGATATTACCTTCGACTGTGAGATAGCAACCGGGGAGGCCACGGTCTACAAGGATCAAAGGTGTGATGGATGAAGGCCAGTCGTCCAAATCAAACAGGTGTATCAAATGCAGTGTGCTAGGCCATAATCGTAAGCGATGTGTTACTGCCGTGTATATGTGTTTGTATCATTTATCTTCTATGTAATTGAACTCTACTTTCTGTTTAACATGTCATGTTGTTTGCTGCTGTTCGACAATTTGTCAAATGCTATATATTGCAGGTCCGTGCTTTGTTTGTTATATATGAAACAACCTGCTGCTGTCTGGTAGCAGCAGTTGGAAAAGTACTGCTTGCGATTTTTCAAAAATCGCTAACTGCAATTTTTGAAAAGTCGCCAAAAGCGATTTCTGCAAAATCGCCAACGGACGATTTTTGAAAAGTCTCCCCTCCCCAACCTGCTGCTAAAAAACAGTAGCAAGTTGTTCACGAATGCCACAAATATCAAAAGCATTTCTATACCATACAAAAACATCCTTAATATCCATATCCAATCAGGACACAAAAGCATGTCAATATCAAAAGCATGTTCATACCATACACAATTATACCGTACACAACGCATAAAGCATGTCCATATCAAAGCACATGTCCATACCATACACAATTATACTATACATAATGCACGTATCATCTACACAAGCGACGAACTTCCATAGGCGTACGACGACGACGACGTTCCAGCCCTTGAGACATGTACTCTTCTTCCTCGATCTCGGTGGAAGGATCAAATGCACATGGTGGTTGAGAAGGCCCATGGGAGAAATCTTTCGATTGTTGGAACGTCGAAGGGCCTTCTTCGAACGAAGTTCCTTCACCTCTTCTGTGTCGCCGCCTGTAAGTAAATAGGAGCGGCGGTGCCCCCTTGAGGTGGAGGTATGTTTGGAGGTGGAGGTATTGGGGGGAAGGACGTCTCGGCCTCTCTAATTTGTTTCTTCCCAAGACTGCGCGTAGAATGTTTTTGATGTTCATACACATTCCTTTCGACTGCACATCGTGATCTAGACGTTGTTCAAGCTTTTTGGCGGTTTCCAACGCCTTGTAAATGCCATCAGCCTGTACAACGCAAAGAGAATTAGTTATCTTTATTCGAAAATATAGTTAAATTAACGGGGTTTAGTATACTTACAACGTTTCTCTCAAGAGGGGCACGGGGGGCGTATAGATGATGGGGAACAGCCTGTATAGGCGCCTGAAGAACATATCTACGTGTGATATGCCAATACCACCTCATATATGTCTCTAGAGAGGTGATCGGCTCTCTCTCAAATTGTGTAAACAAATGGCGCTGATTCCATATCTCCATAGCATTTGTAATTTCCCCGACATTGTACTCGTCGGTATAAACTGGAGCATTTTCTAGAATATGCCGCGCCATTGCAAACTGGCGCATTACCCGATCAGGTAGGTGCTGTGCGCAACGAGTAGTGCAAATGAGTGGAAGCCTGATTGTCCATAGATATCTAGCGGCCGTACATATAGCTGGAAGACCCTCCAATACATCATGCGTATGTGGAGTCCAGGTCATTGCAGCTGGGTCTAGAACGTCTAGCTCGTTGTGGTAAAATCTTACATTCCGCCGGGGGGTCTGAAATGTCTTTTTTGGACCAACCCATCTGTTAACAAGCGAAGAAACAATATTTTAGCGTAAACAAATTTCGAATTACAAAATTAATTTTCAAAGGACAAGAAGTTATACCGAGATCCAAGAGGGTGTGTGTAAACGACGACAACATTTCGGACTTGAATCCTCCGACATGTAAATATGTCCATGACCAAATCTATAGGGAAAAAACAATTTAGCTACTTAAAACATATTTCGAATTTGGTCGAAGTAGCACGATAAATTATACGTGTACCTGAACAGGCGTCAAACACCCGCCTATAAGCTTAGTCACCATAAGAGCGAGATTGGAGAGCTCCATATAGGTGTACGTCAAAACAACACTACCCCATGAGTACTGGGCACACTGATCGAGATCGGCTAAATATGGTAGCCATTTCAAGTCCACGCGATTTTAGGAATGATCGCATATCAAACGGGATGTAATGATGTGTAGAATAATGGCTCGAACCTGCTGCTGGATCTGAACCTCTGTAGCATCGGCAGGTATGTCATCAGCTACAGCGTGTCGAAACCATTTCACTTCTACCATGTCGTTATCCCTTACTTGTTGCGGAGGAGGAGTAATACCGAGCAAATCCATGCACAACCGAATATAATCATGATGGTCCTCACCTGTCACTGGATTGTCTTCTATAGGCAAACCTAAAGGCACGGCCACATCACATAATGTGATCGTCATCTCTCCGACAAAAAGATGGAATGTAGATGTTTCTGATCTCCATCTATCGACAAGAGTTGTGACCAGATGATGATCTAACTTGAGATACCCTAACCGCAGTACTGTCGAAAAGCCCGCTCGATCAATCTCCTCTAATACTCTAGGATGATGTGAAGTGACTTTCTTGAGAGAAATAGAGTGATTGATGGTGAAATCTGCTTCTTCGCTCTGTTTAACATTACATGTACATATATTAATATTTACACAATTTGTGAAATGAAAATCATAGGAAATTACCATCATATACGCTTCACTAGACGTGCGGTGTCTAGGCTTTAAGTACAACATGCTCGGGTCTACTGGACCGGGCTCCATCTTGATGTAATCTACAACACAAAGAGTAATGCATACAACCCTTAACTATCATAAATTTAATTTTCTTCAATCTATACTAAAGTACACGCAATTGAATGAACATTCACTTGCAAAAACCTCATAATGCAATCCACAACATATAGCTTTCACAACATCTTGCAAAAAATTGAAATCTAGAAAACCATAAAAATGCCCTAAATCATGAAATTGGAGATGAGTGCGTTACCAATATCCTCCACTATTCCGGATGTTGAAGCCATGGTCCGAATGAGCTTTGAATTTGATTAAAAAGCAAAGAAAATATTAATTTTTGAGAGGGAGAGAGAGCTGAAACCCGAAATGGGTTTTTTGGAGCTAGATCGAATGTTGTAGAGTGAGTAGAGGAGGGCTTGGCTGTCTTTTTTATAACAGGCAAAACAGTGGGCGATTTTTGAAAAATCGCCTACGTGCTATTTTTCAAAAATCGCCAAAGGCAAAACAGTGGGCTGTCTGCTATGGCAATTGTTTGTTTTGACTTACAAGATAGAAGTAATATAGAGATTCCTCCAAACAACTCTATATGATCATAGAAATTCATCGGACGAGAAATACTTGGATATAACCATCAATTCCAAAGAAAATCAAACATACATTCTACGAATAGGTGAGATTATCCCTCAATTACAGAGTACTAATAACATATAGAACTAATAACACAAAACTAATAACATACGGTCTACGAAAAGTGAAAATATCCATCGATTACATGAAAATAAATGAAGTACCCAACACAGGGTTCATGATATGAAACCGTTTGTCAAATGTTTCCATTGCGAACATAAGCTAAGATGATATTTTATTCTCTACCAACATTTTCTATTCATTTCTTCAACTAATTTTTTCAAACTCCTAACTTCAGCTTGCATTTCGAGGTAGTATTCCACTCCTCGAGCACACAATGGAGGATCGACCCACTTCATAAAATTACAGCACCCCACTTCATCAGGATTCATCATGTGATCTTCGTATGAAGCACAACCGTAAAATTTTCGTCCAGCATTGGTTTCAGTTTTGGCTATGACAACCACGCATTCATCGCCACATCGGCAAAATGGATATGCACCGGATAGCAACTTAGGACCTACAGGATTACCAGGACTGAGTACTTTACCTTCAATAGAAATTTGCTTGCGTGGTCTTTGGTTCGCTACAACTTCGCGTAAGCGAGTGTTGAGAGATGATGTTCCCGAATGGAACTTTTGATGTATCGGCCCAAATTGCGTTTCCGGAACAAATTCTACATCACTTAGATGCGTAATGTCCCTTCGAGCTTCAAAATTATCGTAATATTTCGACATCGTCTCGTCATCTATCTCCCAATCATCCATGTTTAGTTCAACTGCGAGTACGTCAACATTGGATAGAATACGCAACAGCTCCGAATTAGAATTTTAGTTAGCATAAACATATTATAAATCGATATACATTACCTTGTACCGAAGATTACACTTACTTGTTGAGAAGCTTTGATTATATCTTGTGAGAATCGGACTTTTTTTTGGGTTTTCTATGAAGAAGTAGATTTTGCGAAGTTTTGGAAATTTGATGATGAGTTTGGTAAAGTTGATAGTGAAGAAGAATGTGGGTTGCTGGTTGGATTTATAACAGGCTTTCTGGCGATTTTTCAAAAATCGCCCAAAGGAAAAACAAAATATTTTATTCCCTTTGGACGATTTTTGAAAAATCGTCAAAGACGATTTTTCAAAAATTGCAAACGCTGTAGAACAGTAAAACAAAAACTGGTCTATATCTGTAAATACTTTTAAAAGTGGGCTAGTGTTGTTATATCTTTTTATAACTAGCCTAATATGGTAAAATTTCCTATTAATTAAAGTTCTGAAAATAAATTTTATGCATTTCAAGCTCGCACGACCAATCGATAAATCCGATCGCTACGAAACTTGGTATCCTATTATAATTCACTATTACGGATCCGATGAAACTGGTTTCATCGAAATCCGAGATAGTGATCAAAAGGACTATTTTTACACGTTAATTAAAACGAGAAATTTTCAAAATCAATTTAAAGACTTTTAAATTCAAATTTAAAAACTTTTAAATTCAAATTTAAAAGTTAACAATTTTCATTCGTGTTTAAATAAAATTTAAATCAACTTTTGAAATCATTTTCCTTCATATTAAATTCAAGATTCAGTTATTTAAACAATTTCAAATTTTAAATTTAACAATTTAATTATCAAATAAATCATTATATTTGAAACATAAGTTATTTAACTTATGAAATTAAATTTTCAATATTTAAAATCAATTAAATATTCCAAATTCAAATTTTATCCTAAACCATTTTGTAAATTAAAATGTAAATCCGAATCCGAAAGTTCAAGACCTATGGTTAATTGCAAAAGCAAAACTCGATATCAGCCAATATCATGGGCTACAAGACATAAAAAGCTGTCTCTAATTCATACAGAACAAATATAAAATGAAGACAAAAAAGTTCAACATTGCATGCATAGCACTCACTACTGTAATATATCAAAGGAATGCAAAGCTACACAACAATAAAGAAACAGATTCTCCACAAATTTGAAAATTAATCGATACAGAAAGCCAAATAATACTGAAAAAATCAGATAGAGTAGTAAAACACTTGAAAGATCATGAACGAACCACCGATTTATGGGAACTTGATAATTACGAGGATCGAATAGAAGCTACTTACAAGCGGAAAACATTCCGCTGATATTTCTTGAGCTAGACTTAATGGATCTAGACGGGGTTGCTATGGGGTTGCGTTTAGAGATGGTCATTCACAACCCCATACTAGATATGATACGACAAAGAGAAAGACAATCAACAATTCGAAATATGTAAATCACTACGTAATCATGGACAAAGAAAAGCAACTCACCAGATATTGAGATGAACTACCGCTCTCATTCAGTGCAGCCTTCCGAGCACCAACAACTGTATAACAAGTAGATCTAAGCATATTAAACATAATTCCAAACACGAAAGACAATTTTTACTGAAGTAAGCTAAATCACGAGATATATCACTTATCTTGGTGGCAAAAAGGAGAAAAGAGATTCTTCAATCTGGCTATTCCGTCATTATTGAGTTACTTTACTTTGATATGTAAAAGAAAGTTATGAAACAACGGCTAGGGTTTTGTGAACATAACCCTAGCTTAAGCGGCGTCGTTTGTTTTGTACTGGGTGTTTTTCCCGATACTACTTGGGGGCGTTGGCCCTTGTAAATATTTTATCGCTTTCACACACACAACAAAAAAAAAAAAAAAAAAAAAAAGTCTGACCGCCGACTTTGATGGTACTGGTACGAGGAGTTGAAAATATGCTGAAATGCCTAGATACTTCGTACTATTATTACTTCATGCAAGTCAATTGGAAACTGAAGTTTTGAATGCATACCAGAGTCTTATTTCAACTAGGGTTATCAAATTCCAAGTAAGTATTCTTCGATTTTAGTCGACATATGGCATTTTATTATTGATAACTGGTTTAACTAACTTATGGAAGACCTGCATTTTCTGAATCTTGTTTGGTAGAACGCATAGAAAGAATAAGGAAAAGATGCCTTGATTTCAGTCTGTTCATATGTGCCTAAACTTGTATAACTAGCTAGTGGCAAATATTCCATCCAACAACCCTTTTCACACTCAAATATGTTCCCAAAACAATTGGTTAGGTAAGAAATATACAGTTAAATATTTAATTAAAATTGACACTAGCTAAATATTTCTTATGCATCACCTAATGCTGATAAAACAAACATTAAGTTAGCTGCACATTAAATGACCTGGTCTTCTCGGTTATCACTTCTAGTCATATATATAAACACATTCAAATCATTCCTAATACACATCCTCTTACATTTCCATTATCCATTAACGAATTAAAATCATTTCTAATAAAAAATATATATTAGTTTTACCTATAATTTATGGGCAATTGCATTGATCGAGAAAACTACTATGATGAGTATTGGAACTCAGAGGAAGAAGAGATCTCAAGTTATAAAGATCCGTGCCTGTATCTTTGCTCTTAGCAAGGATAGTGCCAGTGGGCCGGATGGCTTCAACGGTTCCTTCTATCGGAGTGTTTGGCCTATCATTCAGACAGACTTCTGTCTGGCAATCCAGCATTTCTTTTCCGGCTGCACTCTTCCCATTGGTTGGTCTTCCACCAACTTGGTCCTTATTCCGAAGTGTGATAACCCTCGGCCTTGCGCGGATTTTCGTCCCATCAGCCTGTGTAATTTCTCTAACAAAGTGATTTCTAAGGTGTTAGCCAATCGTTTGGCTCCTTACCTTGATCGTATCATATCCTCCTCTCAGGCGGGTTTTGTTAAAGGCCGTTTAATCACTGATAACGTCCTTTTAGCCCAGGAACTGATTTCCCAAATTGACCGGATGGTCAGATGATCTAATGTTGTTTTCAAACTAGATATGGAAAAAGCCTACGATCGTCTGTCGTGGTTTTTCGTCATCAAGGTACTGCGTGCCTTTGGGTTTCCTGAAACCCTTATCGACTTGGTTTGGAGGCTCATCTCCAACTGTTGGTTCTCCGTTCTCATTAACGGATCGGCCTATGGTTTTTTTAAGGCGGGTAGAGGTCTTCGTCAAGGTGATCCTCTATCGCCTTCTCCTTTCGTGATTGCGGCAGAGGCCTTCATTCGAGGGATTCACACCCTAACGATTTTCGGCCAAATCCACCGTTTTGGGCTTCCGAGAGGGTGCCCACTCGTTTCCTCCTTATCCTTTGCGGACGACATTATCATTTTCTCCAACGGAAACCGGTCTTCTGTTAGTCGGCTGCTCCGATTTATCCACCTATACGAGAGGTGCTCGGGCCAACTCGTTAACTCTTCGAAGAGTTGCTTCGTCCACGCGAAGGACATGGACCCTTCTAGGGTTTCTTGGGTCCAAAGTTTTACCGGCTTCAAGGAAGCTTCCCTTCCTATTCCTTATCTGGGAATTGTTCTCTACAGAGGTAGGAAACTAAACACACTATTCGATCCTCTCACAGACAAAGTTAGGGGAAAGATTATCCGTTGGAATGCGTCTCTTCTATCTCAAGCAGGAAAACTGGTTCTCATCAAGTCGGTCTTAGGCTCGTTGGGCACTCATGTCTTCGCTCCGATGACTCCTACCTCTTCTTTCTTTCGGTTCCAATCTTTGGCATCGTCCTTCTTCTGGGAATCGAAGGTTGATAACCACCGTCATCACTGGGTATCTTGGGACGTTGTGTGCCGTCCCAAGAACGAGGGCGGGCTTGGTTTGCGCAACCCTAAGGACGTCTGTTCGGCTTTTGCTTGCAAGTTGTAGTACATGTTTGGGGCTAAAGACTCCTTATGGGCGTCGTTCCTGCATGCCAAGTACCATAGGCTGGCGAACGCTGGCTTTACCGGATCTCCCTCTTTCGCTAGTGAGACTTGGAAGCACATGCAATCGGTCAAACCGTTCTCTGATTCTCATGGTGGTCATTCCGGATGGGATGGCGGTTCATTTTCAATCTTCAAGGCCTGGAGTTCGTCTCGTAGTCCGGCTCCGGTTCTCCCTTTGTTCTCTTTCATCTGGGACGCTAGAATCCCTCCTAAAGTGTCTTTATTCATGTGGCGAACCCTTCATGATGGGTTACGAGTTGATGAGAACCTTCAGAGGATTGGCATTCCTACTGTCTCCCGATGTAGATGTTGCGGCATCGGGGAAACGGAATCCTTGGATCATTTGCTTTTTTCGGGTTTCTCTGCCAGATCCTGCTGGAATTACTTCGGAAATCTGATAGGTATCCGAGGTAGCAACAGCTCGCCGGCTAATTTACAGAGAACCTGGTGGTACGGACTCTCTGGTAAATCTATTCGCTCTATCATCTTTCGTTTGATACATTGTCTGATCTATTGGCGCCTATGGTGCGCGCGGAATAAGGCAATTTTTGAGGAATCTCTCATGGATCTCTCTTCCATTATTCGACGGGTTAGAAATGATGTTTTCATGGCTTTTCGTGGAAGACCTTTCAAGGGTTCGGTCAGCTCACGTTCTAGTCGCCTTGTGGACCTTTTATCTATTACCTGTACTCAGTCTCCCTATAGAGCGGGAATATGATGAAGTCCGCTACCGAGCCAGGTGGTTCTGGCTTTCTCGTCCCCGATTCCCCCCCTTTTTTTCTCTGATTATGTGGCTCTTGGTTTTCAGGCTTTGCATATTCAGGTTTGCACTGGGGACTTTATGCGCCTTCTTATTTTGGATTTCTCAGTGATCTTCTTTTCTTACTCTGGTGGCCTCGTTTTCCCTTCATGCTGCTGATTAGCTAGTTTTTACTCCGACTTCGTCTTCAGGCGGAGGATTAGCCGGAGCTCGTTTTCGCCATTTTCATGACCGGTTGTCTTTTTCCGGGATTCATCCGATCTGATTGATTCAAGGTCATGAGCAGTAGTAGCATGGGATACTTGAGAATGGTGGAGGCCAAACTGCCTCCTGGCTTTCGATTCCATCCTCGAGACGATGAGTTGATATGCGATTATCTTGCCCCTTACAAGCTCCTTTCTGATGATATCAGTAATATCGATGAATCCAATATCGTTAGAAACAGATCTTTTCCTGTCTTGATCGATATCGTTCTCAATAAGTGCGAGCCGTGGGATCTTCCTGATATGGCATGTGTGGGAAGCAAGGAGTGGTACTTCTTCAATTTACGGGACAGAAAGTATGCAACGGGGCAAAGAACAAACAAGGCAACAATATCCGGGTACTGGAAAGCTACCGGAAAAGATCGACAAATACAGCGAAAAGGTATGCTTGTGGGCATGAGAAAAACCCTAGTCTTTTATCAAGGAAGAGCTCCTAAAGGGAAGAAGACAGACTGGGTCATGCATGAGTTTAGATCGGAAGCTCACCGCGTAGACAATCATGAACCAAGATTGGTCTCCTGCAAGGAAGACTGGGTGCTATGTAGGGTATTCTACAAAAGTAGAGGAATTGGTACTTCATCTAAGGCAGTAACCAAAGATCAAAGCTGCATGGAAGAAGACACGTGCTGTTCTTCATCTCTTCCTTCCTTAACCGATCATAATAATTCGTACAACAATGGCGGTAACTATTTTCCACCTCTGATGAACGTTAACGTTGGTAGCACTTCGACTGAGCAAGTGCCCTGCTTCTCCAGTTTCATTCCACAATTTAATAGCAATCCACTGATGCTTGATATGAACAGGAACAACTCTTGTTTTAACTCTTCTATTTGGTACTCCAGTTTTCAGAGTTAGATTGCTAGTGTGTTATTGTACATAATATTGATATATATATATATATATATATATATATATATATATATATATGTATGGCTACAGTATACATAAGTAGGGCGTGTGATGGATAATTATGTGTTTTTTTTTGTGTATGAGGTGTGAAATAAGGAGAATTTAGGAAGGAATTCAAGAAGTGATGTACATTCTCCATATATGTTGTGTTGTATTTGGATTGAATACTAGCATATGATATAGAAATTGAAACAAAAAAAAAAATGTTATAAAAAGAGTAAAAGTATGAAAGAGTTGCGGAATAATATTGTGAAGATAAAGATAAGCAAAAGGAGATTTAATGAAGTTATGAGAAATGCGAATGGTAAGAAGGTTGAAGAAGCACTAGTAAAAATTATGGAAAAAGGTCATGTTTGTTGTATGCAAGAAACAATTAATACTTGGAAACCTGCTCTTTGGAGTATACCAGAATCAGAATAGCTTACTATTTGTTTGTGAATAAACTGATTTTGTATTCAATTTTCTTAGTTAGATATTCTTATTTTATTTTAAAGGAGGTTTATGGTTACAGTTCAGATGGTTTGAACTTAATTGGAACAGTTTTTTATATTATACATTGATGGTGTATGAATCAGGGACATAGCATATTTCAAACATCATCTTTTTTCAAACTGAGTAATTGCATTAAAGTGAAAACTATTGATAAGCATTTTGCCAAATCATTTGAAGACTAATCAATGCATATATTAATATAAAAACTTGTTAACATATTTTAAGATGTTAAGTAGGTAATATCCACATGCAACTGCAGCAATGATGATTCTATGACTCAAGTCACATTAAAATAACGAGTTGTGCAAGTCACATTGAAGCAACGAGGCGTGCGTACTTTTTATACAATTATACACCATTATATAAATCATTTAAACAATCATTGATTAACTAAGGCCTGACGTTATTGCATATCTTGTTTTGGCAATTAACATTGAAGGTTCAATGACAGCCTTGTTGTGGAACCCTTCCATCACCTCCCACTTATTTTGACCTAAACTATTCCAAATGTTACAAAATTTTGTACATGTTCAATTTTCGTAAAGATGAGACTCATTTTAATATTTGTGGCATGATGTTTAAATTTAATGATTAAAATAAATGTAAAAAAAATAAGTAAAAGGGTGAAATAAGAGTTGGTCTTGTATCAAAGAAGTGTTTGAAATGATTGTATTTATCTACAATTGCTTAATAACCCAACAGATGAGAATATAGTGCAAGAGTATAACCAAAGTCCACTCAAAAATTATGCATAACAATGCCATTGAAAATAAGCAAAAATAAAAAATCAAATGGTTGCACGATGGAGACCAAAGGCCAAATTTTTTTATGCCTATGTATATGTATCCAAAAATAAAAGAAAACTTTTGGCGTATATCTTTATGATTATAAAGAATCAGGATTAGGTCCCTTCTAATTTATTTTTTATAAATTACGTCCATATTCAAAAAAAAAAAAAAAAAAATTGATGTGATATTTGGATAACTTTACCAACTTTAACATGCGCTCTTAGAGTATATGTTCATAACTCTTAAACGCCGTAATATAACTTGAAGTAACAACTTATAAATTTGAAAACGAGCAAGTAAAAAAAAACAGAAATTCAAAAATGATGGATGTATAAAATAATTTCTCAATGGAAAGGATGTAAAATAAATAACTTTAGAAAAGAGGGACATGTCTCTAATTTCCACAAAATAAAAATTGTATTAAACAGTTACTCGACAATCATGGAGACTACATTTCTAACCCCGATGAAATGGCTAAAAATGTTATGGATGATTTTGCAAAGCTTTATAATGCAGAACATGTGCTCACAATATTTCCAAACATAACATGCAAAAAGCTACTTAATCAGCAAGATAGACAATCCTTGGAAGTTAACTGTAACAACGTGAAATTTTATCGTTTTGATTTGTAAATATTTAATTAATTTTAAATATTTAATTAATGGTTTTTAATATTCAAATAACCTCCTTTTATTATTTAATAATGATGTTATTTTGATTTTGAATATTTTTTTATAAAAGTAAATAGTTCGATGATGAAAATATGATCGAAATTCATTTTTCGAATTTTTGACTTTTTATTGAACGAATGTTGTTGCAACGATGTTGCACACATATACACATATTTGCGTAAACATTTACACACATTTAATAAAGTTGCAAATAGTACAAAAGAAAGTAAACAAAGTTACTTTCTTTAATGGTTTCTAAAAGCATTGACTTATAATTAAAAGTGTACTTTAATTCCTTAACTTGTGCGACTTTTTAATGAGACTTGTTTTACACTGCTTTTGATGATTTGTGGGTCGTACAGTTATTCATGATGGCATGGTCCGAGGTGGCCTAAGGATGTACTTATGGCCAAAAATGAGGAGTGGTTTTGGAGGATAGTTAAGTAATTTGGCAAAGGGTCAACGTGGGTCATTTGGCAAAATTTTCATTTCTATAATGCCATACTCATTCATTCATTTTCCTTTACAATTCCACCTTCTTTAAACTCCATTTTCTTTTCTAGTTTTCCATTATCAAAACCATGACTGAAAGTAGAACAAAACAACTCCAACTCTCTCCATACCCTAGTATAGTTCTTAAAACAACATGGCAACACCTTCAAATCATATAAAACATGAAGAAGTGGAACACATTTCCCAAATGGCCCATGGCCGTGGCATTTTAGAGAAAGGGGGGCCTTTGACGTAAGCAAAAGGAAGAAGGGGACGGGGTAGGCGCAAGTAAAAGCAAACAAAGGAAGTTGGTTTGGCTGTTGTTGGGTAGGGGAAGGAAGCTAGTGACCTTTATCTAGAACTTGATCAAATATACAAGTGAGATAACTCACTTTGACTATTTTAAAAACGATGACATGTTGTAAAAATATTATCGTTTATGTTGTAAATATAAATATAAAAATATGTGTGTATGTGTAGTGTTTGACGTTGTTCGATTCCCGGTTGAAAGAAGATGACATAAATAACCATTTTTACAGTGGACTAAAGCAAAGGAAGTCGAAGTGTTTTATAGCGAATATGTCGCGATGAAGGCACTTCAAAAGATTTTATTTTTGTAGGGCGATCCAATGGGATTCCTCGCAACCGTTGATTTTCATTTCATTTATGTATGTGTATTTGAAATACTTGTATGTTGAAAGCTTAGTAATCCGGACATAGTGTATGTAAAGTTGGATATGACTTAAAAGTTGACTTCTGTTGATGAAGAAGTAATTTGCACTTGATGATGTGCTAGGATAGTCGTTAAGCTTTTTTTCGAATTTGAAAAGTTAGTCTTATGAATTTTAAATTGACTTAAAACTTTTATTTTGAACTAAATGTTTTCTATACTTATAGTGATATAAATTATGGAAAGAAATGTGGTTTAAAATCTATTTGATTTACAAACAAAGTTTTAAAAGTTACGTTCATATATTGATAGTCATTGGTAAGGCACTTCGAAAATCTATGATTTTAGTAAGTATAAAAGGTTATCTACTCCACACTACTAGAATTACTATTTATCGTGACGAAAATTTGCGACATTCGCCGACGGCTCTTTCCGACGGTTTTCGATGGCGTGGTTTTGCCGTGGTAATTCTGTAATAACCAAACTTTTATTGAAACTGGACTAGCCGGCAGCGGAAGTTATGTGTGAATTTCAAAATTTACTCTATTGGATCTTTTGTCTCATTCTTTTCCTATTGTAGACTGGTTTGTTCGGCGGTATGGGTTACAGTTGGTTAGGCACCACTCTCTCTTGCGCTCTCCATCTGTAATCCATGATCGTTTGGATCCGTCTTCTTCCACCTGTTCCTTGGCATGCTCCCTCCCATCCTCTTCCTGTTCTCTGTCCATCACCATTCCTCTTATGTGTGCGGCTGAAATTGCGCTCCTTAATGAGCGGCTAGATTGCATTTCTAGGAACTCTTCCCCTTCGCCTTTTGATCCCTCTCTAGCTTCCTAGTCCTGCTCCAGTGGCGTGGTGTCTTTTGAGACATCCCCCTCCCTCCTCCTCGTCGGACACGACGCAGATCGCGACGAGTCCGGTCTACCCCTCGCACCATTCGCACACGCTCTATAGCGGCGTCCGAGCAGATCGACAGGTCTTCTCGTTTTTCCTTGTATCTTATCTGAGTCCGTTCTGCTTTGCTTTGTTTGGTGCTTGTCTTGTCTTTTTATCTCTTCGGTTTTCTCCCCTTTCCTCATGTCGAATTTCCTTTACTGGAATGTCCATGGCATTGGAAACGATGCGTCTTTGGCTAGACTGAAACGCATTGTCAAGAAGCACTCGGTTGGCTTGGTCGCTCTCCTAGAACCTTTTCAGGCCCTGGAGGGAATTCCCCATACCATTCTAGCCTTAGGTTTTGGAGGTGGATCAGCCAACGTCTCCGGTAAGATTTGGATTTTATGGTCCAAATCCTTTGTTGTTCGTTCCATCTTCGACTCCTCGCAGCTTCTCTCTGTGGCCTGCTCTTCTCCGTCGTTCGCTTCTCCCTTTCTTTTGTCCGCAGTTTACGCCAAATGCGATCGGACGGAAAGGTTAACTCTTTGGTCCGACATTCTTGCTCTGGTTGAGCTGGGTTTTTCTTCCTCAGTAATTGGTGGCGACTTTAATATCGTCACTTGCCATGCGGAAAAGAGAGGAGGAGCCTCCACCAACCGTGCTGCGATGACGGATTTCAACTCGTTCATTGTCATCTCTGGTCTCTCTGAGCTCCCTTTTGTTGGCTCTGCTTTCACTTGGTCGAACAACCAAGAGGGACCGAACCGTATTCTTTCTAGGCTCGACCGTGTCTTCGGGTCGGAAGAATGGTTTCGCCTCCCATTTTCCTTCTCGATCGCTCACCTCCATCGTACTTTCTCTGACCATGCTCCTTTGGTTGTTTGTTGCCACCCTCTTTCCCTCTCTGGGCCCACTTCTTTTCGGTTCCAGAGCATGTGGAGATCTCACCACTCTTTTCATCAAGTGGTGGCTAACTCGTGGAGCGCTCCGGTCTCTGGCTCTCCTTGTTCTGTTTTCGTTCGTAAGCTTCAGCGCCTTAAAGCCTGCCTTAAGGTGTGGAACGTTGATGTTTTCAAGAACATTTTCGATCGCGTTCGGGTAGTCGAACAATCCCTGATCTTAGCCGAATCCTTGTTAGATGAGGATCCGTCCGCCGCTAACAAGGAGGCTTGGGCTTTAGCCCAAACCGTTTTCTCTTCAGAACTTCGTATCGAAAATGACTACCTTTCTCAAAAAGCTAGGATCAAATGGGTGGTCGATGGTGATGCGAATTCTAAGTTTTTTCATTCTTCTATTCGAAAGAAGAATAATCTACTCACTATCCGTGAGATTTTGCGTCCTGACCGATCCTTAGCCTCATCTTCCGAGGACGTCATAGATACCATTCTGTCCCACTTCCGGTCCTTCTTGGGCTCTCCTTCTGTTTCGGTTCCCGATCCGGCCCTGATGGCCTTCATCCCCTATATGGTTCTTCCTCCGGACATCAACCTATTTGCGGACCCTCCTTCCACGGACGAGATCAGTGCGAGTGTCTTTGCCCTAAACAAGGATAGCGCCAGCGGTCCGGACGGTTTCAATGGAGTCTTTTATAGGTCAGCTTGGCCTATTATAGAGGCTGATTTCTGCCTCACGGTTTAATCCTTCTTCGCCGGTAGGTCTCTTCCCTCTGGCTGGACTTCCACCAATTTGATTCTTAATCCTAAGTGCGAAAATCCACGGTCTTGCGCGGATTTTCGTCCCATCAGTCTTTGTAACTTCTCGAATAAAGTTATTTCAAAGATCTTGGCTAGTCGTTTGGCCCCAATCCTTGATCACATTATCTCTCCTTCTCAAGCGGGGTTTGTTAAGGGACGTTTAATCACTGATAACGTCCTCCTAGCTCAGGAACTGATCTCCCAACTAGATCGGAAAGTTAGGGGTTCTAATGTGGTGTTCAAACTTGACATGGCTAAGGCCTTCGATCGCTTGTCCTGGTTTTTCATCTTAAAGGTCTTTAAGGCTTTCGGGTTCCCGGAAACCCTTATTGACTTGGTGTGGAGGCTCATCTCGAACTGTTTGTTCTCTGTGCTCATTAACGGGTCGTCTAATGGGTATTTCAAGGGGGGAAGGGGTCTGCGTCAGGGAGACCCACTCTCGCCTTCTCTATTCGTCATTGCGGCGGAGGCTTTCATTCGCGGTCTTTAGTCCCTGACAATATACGGTCAGATCCAGCGCTTTGGAATCCCGCGGGGTTGCCCTCTTATCTCATCCTTATCCTTTGCTAATGACATTGTCATTTTCTCTAATGGTAGTCGCTCCTCTGTCCGGCGGCTACTTCGTTTCCTTCACCAATACGAGAGGTGTTCGGGCCAACTCGTTAATCCTTCCAAAAGTTGCTTTGTCCATGGCAAGGACTTGTCCCCTACTTGTGCTTCATGGATCGAGACCATTTCTGGTTTCAAGGAAGCTTCCATTCCCCTCCCTTACTTGGGTATCTCCCTTTACCGAGGTAGAAAACTTAACGCTATCTTCGATCCCTTGACTGATAAAGTGAGAAACAAGATTATCCGTTGGAATGCATCTCTTCTGTCCCAAGCCGGTAAACTAGTTCTCATTAAGTCGGTTCTTGACTCAATGGGAGCCCATGTTTTCGCCGATATGACCTCCACCTCTTCCTTCTTCCGATCTTATCAGTCTTTGGTGTCGTCCTTCTTCTGGGGTTCCAAGGACGATACCCGCCGTCACCATTGGGTATCTTGGGACGCCATTTGTCGACCGAAGAATGAAGGTGGCCTGGGACTGCGTAATCCTAAGGACCTTTGTGCGGCTTTTGCTTGTAAACTGTGGAACAGGTTTGGGGCTAACGACTCTTTGTGGGCGTCGTTTCTCCGTGCTAAGTACCACAGGCTTGCGGGCACTAATTTCTCTGGCTCTCCGTCCTATGCTAGTGAGACCTGGAAGCACATGCAGTCGGTTAAACCGCTCTCTGACTCTCACGACGGGCTCACGGGTTGGGGTGGTGGTTCGTTCTCCGTTCGGAAAGCTTGGACTTCGAATCGCTCTTCAAGCCCTATTCGACCTTTGTTTTCCTTCATTTGGGATTCTCGAATACCCCCCAAGGTTTCTATGCTGATGTGGCGTATCCTTCACAATGGGTTGCCGCTCGACGAGAATCTTCAAAAGATCGGCATGCCATTCGTCTCCCGTTGTAGATGCTGCAGGGGTGGGAACTTGGAATCCTTGTCCCACTTGTTTTTTGTTGGTCTATCAGCCAGAGCGTGCTGGAATTACTTCGGCAACCTCGTTGGAGTTCGTGACTTAGCCGCATCTCCCCCTGAACTTCAGTCAATCTGGTGGGCTGGGGTCTTTGGTAAATCTCTTCGTTCGATTATATTCAGATTGCTACCCTGTCTGATCTGTTGGCACCTATGGTGCGCGCGGAATAAAGCAATCTTTGATAGTACCCCCATGGATCCCCCAACTGTTATCCGGCGTGTCAGGAATGATGTCTTTCTGGCCTTCCGCGGTCGACCCTTCAGGGGACCCGTGGGCTCCCGCTCAAGGAGACTTGTGGACCTTCTTTCTATTTCATCTGTCTAGTCTACTGCTAGACTAGGCATTAGCTGAATCCTGTATTTGGGCGCTGGCTCTACCGCCGCATTCCCGACCCCCCCATCTCAGGTGGTTGCTTGTTTGCCAGGTCCAGGTGTCTGTGGACTCTTCCTCGGCCTGTGACCCTCTTTGCTTGGCTTTGACTGCTCTCTCATGGTGTTGCTTGGTTGCGGTCGTCCTATTATCAGGGTCTTCTTTGGTTTTGGGGCTTTTCGAGTGGTCTTGGTTCTTGCTTGTCTAGATACTTCTCCTGTATCTGATATGGTGTTGGGCTGACTGTTCCCTTCTGCCTATGTTTCCGCTGTATTTTTGGGTTTTTCTTCTTTCTCTTCTGTCAATTACTTCTCTCTGTAGTTACCTGCCAGGCTTGTTGGCAGCTATTGGTGCTATTCTATATATTTATTTTATTGTAAAAAAAAAATCGTTTATTTTATTTAAATTCAAATATATTAAGATATGAAATTAATTTTATTTGATTTAGTTTATACATTAATGTATCGTATACATATATGTGTGAGTGCGTGTGTAACATGATAATCCGTGAAATGTATAATATGCCCAAATGTTGAAGTTGGGATTTGTGACGCCCCACCTCTATACCCACACTAGCCAAGGACACTACGGGGTAATGCCGTCAACTAGCATGGAGAATAAGGCCGTTGAGGAGCGACCATCTGTCTAATTGCTTTGTGCGAGTACCGATATGCCAGATAAAAATATAACTTTTCATCTCAAGAGGAAATCAACATACCAACACAAACTCAAAGCTACTACACAGTGGCTATGATAATCTTCGGAAACAAATATAGAAATAAACATAACACAAATCAGTCACAGATAATTCATATCACAAAGGCGGAAATAGATATGAATATAACACATGAAAGTGTACATCAGAGTAGTGGTCAAACAAGATCCACAATATCAAAAGAATAGACACAAGTGCTAGGCAAAAGAATACATATACATCAAGGAGTCTAAATCTCAAATGTATACAACCAAAAACAACTAAACTAGAGTAGTTAGCCAAAAGATCAGATGATGGTCCGATAAGGAATCAAGCAGAAGCACCTGTAAAATCTCAGTCTGACCCGAGTATTATTTAAGAAGAAAATAATAAACGGACCAGTCTAGCTATAATTATCAGATAAAATGAGATATAAGAAGAGACGTAGTAAAAACGTATGATAACCAAAAATGTCATACTGCGACAAGTATACATAGAAAAATCAACAAAGGAAAATCATACAAATATCTCAAGGATCTCATAGCATCAAAAAGAATACCATATTCTTTATTTGCTTCACCAAGCCACAATAAATGACATACATATCAATGTCGATCGAAAAAGGTGGTGAAACATAAATTCCAGAAATCAACACAAGAAATCCAGAAATCACAAGAAAAGGATGGCCAATCCCATAAAAATGAGCCGGAGCTCCTCCAGACAGGGTATAGTCCCCCGTTGCGGACATTGAGTCGAAGCTCCTCCTGGTGAGTCAAAACTCCTCCTGACAGGGTATAGTCCCCCATTGCGGACATTGAGCCGAAGCCTCTCCTAGTGAGTCAAAACTCCTCCTGACACGGTATAGTCCCCCATTGCGGACATTGAGCCGAAGCTCCTCCTGGCGAGCCGAAGCTCCTCCTGACGAGCCGAAGCTCCCTCATTGCGGATATTGAGCTGAAGCTCCTCCTGGTGAGCCGAAGCTCCTCATGACAGGGTATAGTTCCCCATTCCGGACATTGAGCTGAAGCTCCTTCTGGTGAGCCAAAGCTCAATAAAAATGAGGTACAGTCCTCCACGAGGACAAAGAGACATCGCACAATGCTAGTCTAAACCATAAAATGATCATCATGATCAACGAGAAGTGTCAATTACAGTAAGCTAGTAAATATATGAGCTTAGCTTCATGTCCCATAACCACTAGCTTAACTTAAATATTTACGAACAAATTGTAGATCTCCACTAGAAAATTGTCACAAGAGATTCAATCGAACAAGTCCAAGAATTAACCGACGAAGTAAACGCAAGCATTTCATACCACTTGTTTTACTAAGTCGTTTAATTAGATTTCTCATACGAGTGAGGTAAATGTTTGTATATACTAATAGATTGGAAATTGGTTTGAGAAAACGAGCTTTGTAATAAAATAGTGTTGAAATCATTTGAAGAAAGAGTTTAATATTTACTAGTAGTATAGAAAACCTTTGTATTTTTAAAGTGACAAATCATAGAAATGATTGTAGAAACAATCAATCATCAAAATTCACATTCAAAGACATGAATAAAATCCAAAGAAATCGATACTGAATCCATCAAAATGGATATTCCCAAAAATCCCGATATAAAAGTCATCAAGTCCATAATAAATGATAATCAACAAATCGGAATCAACATAAATCGATTAAAGTTGGAATTCCCAAGCAAATAGGCTAATAGGCAAAAGAGTGCAGATTCAGACGTCTGAAATCAAGGATTCAGACGTTTGAATCTAGAAAATAAAAATATTTTACAGAACAGAATTCAGACGTCTGAATCCTTGAATTCAGACGTCTGAAATAGGCACTTTTTAGCCTATTTCCTTTCTGGTTCAAAACGAACCAATTCAGACGTCTGGATAATATGATTCAGACGTCTGAATACTGGGGAATAAAAATTCCCAGTATAATATTCAGACGCCTGAACCCCAGTTTCAGACGTCTGAAACTGGGGTTCAGGGCATTCCCTGAACCTAGACCAAAAATGGCCGAAATAAATACCGGAAGCGATCGGATGAGCAACGACGACTAAGGATTTACGCCAACCGACAACCCAGCCTTAACGGCTCTTCGATACGCCTCAAATATCAATGTCTAAATATCCATAAAAGGATTTTCATAGGTTTTGATTTCAAAACATCAAAAATTGAAATATACACCAAATCAATCCAAACCAAAATCAATTGCACAATAATAAGTGTTAGGAATTCATTCCTAACAATCGAAGATAATTATAGACAAAGATGTGAGATAAAAATCTCACCTTTGAACCCAAATTAATGAAGGAGAAGCTGTTAAAACAAGCTAAGATCAATTGCTCTTCAATAACAACTCAAGAATCTTCAATCTAAGCTTCCGTGTAAAATATTTCCTAAGTTAGGTTTAGGAAATTCTGAAATTGGAAGGAGAATGAGTTGGAGAAGAAGAAGGAGATGCTTACCAATGGGTTCTCTTGAATTTGGAGCTAGAAGTTGGATTTGCTAATGAAGAATAGGTCTTGGAGTTTTAATTTCCTCTTCTTTCCCCCATTTTTGCATTAGAACTGAAAAGAGGAGGAAGTGAGAGTGAATGGGGAGGGATGATTCAGTTTGGGGTATTATTATGGCTAGTGGGCTGAACCCAAACCCAAACCCTAAGTGAAAAGGTCAAATTTTTAGCTAGCTCCAAACATATCGAAGTTTATACTCATAAAGGTCGCAAACGGCGTTTTGAACTCAATGGAAGTGGTCTCGAGTTCCAATTCGAAAGTTTGCAAAAAGTAGCTTTTCGGACAAAAATCCGACTAACGATGAAATATTTAAATAAAATATTTAAATACACAATCGATAAATATGCGGGTTGTTACAGACTCCCCTCCTTAAAGAAATTGCGTCCTCGCAATACTTAAGAAGAAAATAAAGAGTAACAACCATAAAAGCATACTAACACAAAATAAATTTGAAATAGGAAGTTCACCATAAAGAGCATGAAAGAGTAAGCCTGAACGGGATCGCTCGATGAATTCCCAGGATTCCCAAGAGCAATCCTTAGGATCTGAGAACCATTGAACTTTCACAAGAAGAACATCTTTATTCCGAAGGCGCTCAACTTCCGAAGTAGTGATGCGAATGGAATGTTGCTCATAAGTCAAATCTGGTGAAACTTCAATTTCATCAATAACACCGGGCTCAAGAATAAAAATAGGAAACCTAAAAGCATTTCCATAGTTAAAAGACGCGGAAAGCGTCAAGAATAGCAGAAAATTGAGCCAGTGCAACGGCGTAGTACAAAAACGGTACACTCGAGAAATGAGGAACTCGAATAATTTGGAACAACGGCGTAGTACAATAACGGTATGCCAGATGATCCAAAGCTCGAATAATTTCGGAACACCGACGTAGTACAAAAACGGTATGTCCAATGAACCGAACACCATAAAAGAACATCAGGCGCAAGTCTATAAAAGAAATGAGATGAAACTCAAAAAAAATGAAGTACATCAAAACGCCCGAAGGACTTTGTAAAAAAGATAATTCCATTGGTCATCAACAAAGAAACAACCACATGTTGCTTACGACTAAGTGTATAGGCAACACGATTCTCCTTTCCGGGAGTATAAAGAATATCAAGATCATAAGATGTAAGGAACCCAAGCCAATATGAAGTTCCTTATGAGAAAATAAATATTCCAAAGGTTTATGATCGAGGTGGAGAACAAATTTCTCCCCCAAAATAATGATGCCAAATTCTAAAAGAGAAAACAATAGCCGCGAGCACTAGATCATGAGTGACATACCTAGTCTCGATCGGCTTTTAATGATTTAGAAGCACAAGTGATAGCACGTTATCTTTTGCAAGAAAACGGCATCCAAACCAATACGATAAGCATTGGTACAAAAGATAAAGTCTTGGTTCCCCTCGGGAATCACAAGATTAAGAGTATCGAAAAGAAATAATTTAATCTTCTTTCCCGAAAAGCTAAAATTTTTCAAAATTACATTTATCTTTATGTAATAATCTTTCTAGAAAAATTTACATAAGTCAATTTATTGTGTCTGACTCTCTCATCAAAGCATTTAGGAAATTCCTATCGATAACGTTGATCAAGCGCATCGACCAGAATTCTTAAAGCACTCAACGGGCAATACAATCATAAAATCATCTTCTATATGATGAAAATATCTCTGAAAAGTTTTGATAATATTCTCTGCTCATTTTAAGATCAAAATCCAATTGTACTTATAAATAAATCTTATGAAAAAGATTTGCAAAATTTTAAATTGCTATTTTCATCCAAAATCAATAAATACAAAAATGAAGTCATCGAGATATTCATAGAATATTCGATTTATAAAATGGATGAAACAAGATGGGCAAACTGAATGACATAATAAGTCATTCATAAGAATCGTAACGAGTGTGGAATGCGGTAAGTGGAATGCTAACTCCCGCAACTCATAACCAAATGAAAATCGGTGGCAAGGTCGAACTAGAAAGACCTTAACACCACACAAAAGATTTCTTAGGTGATAATCCAAAGACAAACTCAGAAATACCGGAAAAGTTTCACAAATTATTTAGATAAGAGAAATAGCACTTTTCTCATCTTGAGGGCTTAAAGAATAAAAACGATGCAACTCAAAAATTCGAAATCGGAATCACAAAGAAAAATAGAAATCTGCTTAACAGATTGAAAATGTCGAAGATGAATAGTCCACTCTAAAATAGGATATGGGCTTCACAGTTTAAGCCAATCCTTTCACAAAAATAAATTCCGAAGCCTAAGTAATCGGCACGGAAAGATAAATCACATAAAATAATTTTGATCTCAATAAAAATCAAGTTGAGTGTTGCGGATCAACCACCAGGATTCGCAATCCTCAAAGAAGTCAACAAGCCCAAAAATGTTTAAAGGAAAAGAAACAACAAGTTCTTTTGATATAAAAATAATGAGATAAAACCCATATCAAAAAGAACTCGAATAAGAAGATCACGAAATAAAATACTGCCATCAAGGATTGAATGTAAAATACCTTGACTAAGAGAAGAGTTGCTAGGGGCTTGCAGCTTTCCTTCTCTCCTGCTTTGACGCTTGGGACACGAAGATATATAATGATCCGCACTTTTGCAATAGCGGCAAGAAATAGGCCTTGGACACCTATTTATATAGTGGTCCCTAGAGCCACAATTGTAGCATTCTCCGCGATTAGGGATGAGAGTATTTGCTATAGAAGTTTCTTGCTTCGCCCTCTTGTTAGGATTAGGACTTTCGAACCTAATAAAGGGATGCCTCTTCTTGTTGTTGTTGGAGTTCGGTTTGGCACTCCCAACCTCGACATCACTTTCTCTATCGGCCTCTTCAAGACGAAGAGCGTTATCAATAAGCTAATCAAATGTAACCTCAAGTTTCAGGAGTAATGGCTTCTTAAGATTCTTATTCAAGCCATAGACAAATCTCTGATTTTTCTTCAATGGGGTGTTAATGTATTCAACCCCGTATTTGGAAAGAGATTCGAAAGATGCGACATAGTCTGTCACAAAAGATTCACCTTGAACAAGGTCTATGAAACGCCGGGCTAAAGTTACTTTGTCAGCTTCCGGCACAAATTTCAGTTCGAATCGTTCCCGGAATTGCTCCCAAGTAAGATCCGCGTCGATTATCTCCGAAGTCAAGAGCTCATACCAATCTAACGCTCTTTCTTGGAGCATGCTAGAAGCCACTTGGACTCGATGTAGATCAATAAGGTTCATGCGAGAAAAGTTATGATCGCATGATTTGAGCCAAGCTTGAATTTCTATAACACTCTCGGATCCCCTGAATGGCCTTCCACCCAAATCGGTGTAATCGCTGCACAAGCGTGCAAAACTGGATCTAGGATGAGTAGGCTCTGGAATGTGTCCGGCAGCTTGAACATTCTTTACTAGATTAAGAAGCTGCTGGGCAGACATAAATACTCCATCCTGGGGAGTAGCACTAGATTGACCGGCGCTGGGACGGCCAGGTCTAACCATTTCTCTTCTTTAAGAAAGAAAGAAAGAAGAAGAAAAAAGTTATTCACAAAATGAATTTCAATCAAGCTTGATTGATAAAACAAGGAATCATTAAAGAAGATAGGATTAGACGGTACGAAGACTCAAATAAATCCTAAGGCACAACTCCTAAGAAAGACTTAGGACATGATCCTTGCTAGATTATTCCACATTGTTTCGAAGTTTGGCTCTGATACCAAGCTGTGACGCCCCACCTCTATACCCACACTAGCCAAGGACACTACGGGGTAATGCCGTCAAATAGCATGAGAATATGGCTGTTGAGGAGCGACCATCTGTCTAATTTCTTTGTGCGAGTACCGATATGCCAGATAAAAATATAACTTTTCATCTCAAGAGGAAATCCGACATACCGACACAAACTCAAAGCTACTACACAGTGGCTATGATAATCTTCAGAAACAAATATAGAAAGAAACATAACACAAATCAGTCACAGATAATTCATATCACAAAGGCGGAAATAGATATGAATACAACACATGAAAGTGTACATCAGAGTAGTGGTCAAATAAGATCCACAATATCAAAAGAATAGATACAAGTGCTAGGCAAAAGAATACGTATACATCAAGGAGTCTAAATCTCAAATGTATACAACCAAAAACTACTAAACTAGAGTAGTTAGCCAAAAGATCAGATGATGGTCCGATAAGGAATCAAGCAGAAGCACCTGTAAAATCTCAGTCTAACCCGAGTATTATTTAAGAAGAAAATAATAAACGGATCAGTCTAGCTATAATTATCAGATAAAATGAGATATAAGAAGAGACGTAGTAAAAACGTATGATAACCAAAAATGTCATACTGCGACAAGTATACATAGAAAAATCAACAAAGGAAAATCATACAAATATCTCAAGGATCTCATAGCATCAAAAAGAATATCATATTCTTTATTTGCTTCACCAAGCCACAATGCATACATATCAATGCCGATCGAAAAAGGTGGTGAAACATAAATTACAAAAATCAACACAAGAAATCCAGAAATCACAAGAAAAGGATGGCCAATCCCATAAAAATGAGCCGGAGCTCCTCCAGACAGGGTATAGTCCCCCATTGCGGACATTGAGCCGAAGCTCCTACTGGTGAGTCAAAACTCCTCCTGACAGGGTATAGTCCCCCATTGCGGACATTGAGCCGAAGCTCCTCCTGGTGAGTCAAAACTCCTCCTGACAGGGTATAGTCCCCCATTGCGGACATTGAGCCGAAGCTCCTCCTGGCGAGCCGAAGCTCCTCCTGACAGGGTATAGTCCCCCATTGCGGACATTGAGCCGAAGCTCCTCCTAGTGAGCCGAAGCTCCTCATGACAGGGTATAGTCCCCCATTGCGGACATTGAGCTGAAGCTCCTCCTGGTGAGCGAAAGCTCAATAAAAATGAGGTACAGTCATCCACGTGGACAAAGAGACATCGCACAATGCTAGTCTAAACCATAAAATGATCATCATGATCAACGAGAAGTGTCAATTACAGCAAGCTAGTAAATATATGAGCTTAGCTTCATGTCCCATAACCACTAGCTTAACTTAAATATTTACAAACAAATTGTAGATCTCCACTAGAAAATTGTCATAAGAGATTCAATCGAACAAGTCCAAGAATTAACCGACGAAGTAAACGCAAACGTTTCATACCACTTGTTTTACTAAGTCGTTTAATTAGATTTCTCATACAAGTGAGGTAAAGGTTTGTATATACTAATAGATTGGAAATCGGTTTGAGAAAATGAGCTTTGTAATAAAATAGTGTTGAAATCATTTGAAGAAAGAGTTTTAATATTTACTACTAGTATAGAAAACCTTTGTATTTTTAAAGTGACAAATCATAGAAATGATTGTAGAAACAATCAATCATCAAAATTCACATTCAAAGACGTGAATAAAATCCAAAGAAATCGATACTGAATCCATCAAAATGGATATTCCCAAAAATCCCGATATAAAAGTCATCAAGTCCATAATAAATGATAATCAACAAATCGGAATCAACATAAGTCGATTAAAGTTGGAATTCTCAAGCAAATAGGCTAATAGGCAAAAAAGTGCAGATTCAGACGTCTGAAATCAAGGATTCAAACGTCTGAATCTGGAAAATAAAAATATTTTCCAGAACATAATTCAGACGTCTGAAATAGGCAATTTTTAGCCTATTTCCTTTCTGGTTCAAAACGAACCTATTCAGACGTCTGGATAATATGATTCAGACGTCTGAATACTGGGGAATAAAAATTCCCAGTATAATATTCAGACGTCTGAATCTAACGTTTCAGACGTCTGAAACTGGGGTTCAGGGCATTCCCTGAACCTAGACCAAAAATGGCCGAAATAAATACCGGAAGCGATCGGACGAGCAACGATGACTAAGGATTTACGCCAAGCAACAACCCAGCCTTAACGGCTCTTCGATACGCCTCAAATATCAATGTCTAAATATCCATAAAAGGATTTTCATAGATTTTGATTTCAAAACATCAAAAATTGGAATATACACCAAATCAATCCAAACCAAAATCAATTGCACAAGAATAAGTGTTAGGAATTCATACCTAACAATCGAAGATAATTATAGACAAATATGTGAGATAAAAATCTCACATTTGAACCCAAATTAATGAAGGAGAAGCTTTTAAAACAAGCTAAGATCAATTCCTCTTCAATAACAACTCAAGAAGCTTCAATCTAAGCTTCCGTATAAAATATTTCCTAAGATAGGTTTGGGAAATTCTGAAATTGGAAGGAGAATGAGTTGGAGAAGAAGAAGGAGATGCTTACCAATGGGTTCTCTTGAATTTGGAGCTAGAAGTTGGATTTGCTAATGAAGACTAAGGCTTGGAGTTTTAATTTCCTCTTCTTTCCCCCATTTTTGCATTAGAACTGAAAAGAGGAGGAAGTGAGAGTGAATGGGGAGGGATGATTCAGTTTGGGGTATTATTATGGCTAGTGGGCTGAACCCAAACCCAAACCCTAAGTGAAAAGGTCAAATTTTTAGCTAGCTCCAAACAAATCGAAGTTCATACTCAAAAAGGTCGCAAATGGCGTTTTGAACTCAACGGAAGTGGTCTCGAGTCCCAATTCGATGGTTTGCAAAAAGTAGCTTTTCGGACAAAAATACGACTAACGATGAAATATTTAAATAAAATATTTAAATACACAATCGATAAATATACGGGTTGTTACAGGATTTATATCGCAACAGACGTATTAGCTCAGTTTGTATATCATATATGTTGTCCAAATACATGCATGTATATGTGTTACAAAATACATACACGCATGTATGTATAAATATATTTTATACAATATATGAACATAAAACATTTATATATATATATGAATATATATATATATGGAAAGAGAGAGATTAATGTTTAAAAATTATTGCTCAAACAGAAACATACAAATACCGATTTTAACGGATATACAATAGAAAGTTCAAAACTTCTTAGCTGCTCGTTGCAATTTGTGCCAAAGATAGGAAGTAAAAAAATCCGAAATCTCTTCTTTGTGATACTAATGCCAAAAATATCAAGTTAGCTCGTACACCTTTCTTTTTCTTTATATTGATCATTTCAGGCCTCTTGAATCTTCTCTTTCCTATTTTTGTTAGTTTTTGTTATTTAATTTTTTGTTTTTTGTGCATAATGAGGGTCGACGTGAAATACTATTTTTAAAAACAAATAAATTGATTTCGGAAATAATTATTTAATATAACATAATATATTATTAAAAATTCAAAATTTAAAATTTCACAAATTCTAAGATCATGAATAAAAGGTTACGAAAAGTTTTGAAGAATTTTTTAATTAAATTATTATCTTTAATAAATCATAAACTATTTTTCCGAAATAATATTAATTATCTAAAAATAATAAAATTTATTGAAAAAATCCTAAAATTTTCCTATACGTTTATGGAATGATATAATATATTTTTTAAATATAAAATTTAATTTTTAATGTAATAACTATTTTACATATAATAAACAATTCAAAATTCAATAAATGTTAATTTAAAATATGAATATATATGTATGTATGATAATTAATGTTCGAATTGATAAATTCATATTATCTATAAATAAGTGTGCTAATTTTTTTAAATCATATATATATATATATATGCTATTATGAGAGAGAAATATACACTAATATATATATATATATATATGTACATATATATGTAAGTATATGTATGTATGTATTTATGTATTTATTAATAAATATATATGAAACAATTATTAATGATAAAAATTGATTTTTACAGTAAACAACATTTTTCTATACATAAATCAAATATTATAATAAACAAATTATGCACACAACCACACTGATTTGTGACAACTACATCTACTTACAAAATCTCACCTAACTAAACATATAGTAGCAATATATTTAAAAAATAATATGAAATTGCTTATTATAGGATCATAGAATATAATTTAATTACCGTAATATGAATTAAAATTACCAATTTAATGATGCAATTGAATCCATGTTGAAGTAATAACTTCCCTTCCTTTTGCTGTTCTTGATTCATCGGATTGCAGTCCGTAATCATCGACCTCTAACCATCGAATAGTACTATTTTAGTTTGAAATAAATTTGATAATTCTGGAGTGGATTGAGAGCTTTGTTTTAACCAGCAATGTAGAAGGTAATGACCGCCAAAAAAGGTTAGTAATTATTTTAGAGATACATACTAGAGAGAAACGAGGAAAACCTTTTTGTCCATTCTCACTTAATCTCAAACCATTATCTCCAAGCCAATTCTCTCTATGTTTTAGCCACCTCTAGACCTTCCCAAAACCGAAATTTTCAGCCGTAATGATGGGCCTTAAACCCATCTAAGCCCAAGCCAAAATACTATGCAATTAAATCTAATTTAATCGCTTGTCGATATTGTACATCGATCGATATATTTATAACATTATAAATATATATAACATTATTTATTTCTCAAATCATACTCAAATTTTATAATTAATATTTAATTAATATTAATTAATTTATATCAATTATGAACTAATTAAATCGTTCGGTCTTAAGGGAATTCATCATTTCGGCTGTGTAACTCTTGGGTGTAAATTTGGTCAATGATTAACATCGAACTATTCTAATATTAATGTTCACACCTCACTTAGCATGTGGTGTGACATCATGGCCAAATTTAATGCTTAATCATTTTCTGCAAAATCCAATTTTAGTTTAATAAGCGTTACCCGATTGTCACATTTATTTACACCAATTCTCTTTGTCAAAACTATATCACCTTGGACTTATGGAATTTGGTAATGGTCAAAATTCCAAACTCATCCACATTCAACTTTATAGTCTAAATACAAAGTCCTTGGTTTAATAATAACAATTATTATTAACCGAAATGCATTGGCCAGAGACTTTGATTTTGGGTTGACTTGAGTTGACTTTGATATTAACCGTATATAACCGAGGAGACGAAACCTCTCTTGAATAGCGCTTCACTTCTAATACTTCCACTCGGCCCAACTATAGTCACTCGATGGCCGTCTTGCCATGATTTGGCTATAATCAAAGCGGAGCTTTCATATTGAAGATCCACAGTACTCTCAAGTCGAGAGAACTGCGTAAATCAGTCACATCGATATTTTCTGTTTGACCTTAGTTATATTAACCAACAAAAAACTATTGATTGGGTCATTTCATAGTTATCCAATAACTATTAGTACGTAATCCCTAGGTGCCCCCAGTAGTCATGAGTAACGCACTGCCCAACATTTGGAGAGCGTTACGTACTCTAGTCTCAACGGATACATTGATATCCAGTCTCGATGCATCTTGACTAGGAACATTTAAAATGGTATATTTGTTTCGTTATGATTAGCTACTCACGGTTACAACACTTTGTAACTACTATCACAAAATATACCATTTATGGATTTTTCTATTAAATATACTTTTAATTAAGTTAATTAATTAATATCATCACATTATATCAAGTATATAATAGGAAGAAAATACCTTTTATTTCAAATAAGATTGGTCAACGAGTTAGATGTATGTAACAAATTACATAATTGCCCCTAGGGCATACCCTTATCTCTGTTAACTTTTGCCATCGGAAAGATGCCGTGAGCGGCCGTCGAAAAACCGATGCACGTCGGGATTTACCAGAATCGGTCGAGAGCAAATTCGTTCCTTCTTCTTCCCTCAAATCACAACCCTAACCCAACCTCTTCCCCCAAATTCAACGACCTTTAGCCCCGATACTGTACATTGTCTTCGACTACCAGAAACATCTCCAACATATCCTCTCCGACCTCTAGCACTTCAATTTCTGCGAAAAGTGGTATTTTTTTCTAACTCTAGTTTACCCTAATATGTTAAATTAGTGTTAATTTGTAGTTGTATTTGATGATACTACCCCCTTGAATGTTTGCAATTGTATGTTGATTGATTATGATATGCCAATTACGGTTATAAGTGTGTAAATCTGATAATTAAAATATAAATATGGCTAAACTTAGGTTAATTAGTTTATGTGTCGAATTAGTGATATGATTTAGTATTAATTAGTGTGCTAAAATGTCAATGTCAATTCAAATATTATTATTGAAGAATAATTATCGGTTGATAGTTTATATAACAAATCTAGTTTACTTGGATGTCGAATCCAATAAAATTAATAAATAAATGAGTGTATAATGAAGTTTATTTTTTTGAAATCTAATATTATATCCATAATTTATTATAATTGAAAACATATAAGATTTTATAAAAAATGAAAAAATATATTATATAATTATTAAAACATTGCAATGCATAAATGAATTATATATGCTAATATATGTTGTGTATATAATTAATATCTCTTAGAGAGTTTTTGGCCATGCCTGACAAGTATTGTATGCGATCGTTATATGAATATTCATTTTTGTCATAGAACAGACATCTATATTCATCTGATGCAATATTTTTCGGATTTGTCTCTATATTGGACAAGTTACAAACACAATAAGTTAGTTACATTTTGTAAATCATTTAATTTTAAACGGTTTACAAAATTTCGAAAGCACTTCTTTTTTGTTCCCTACGGATAGACATTTATGTACGATACTGGGAACAAAGGGAAAGCGCTGTCGAAATTTTGTTGAATTGTTTAAAATGAAATGATTTACGAAATGTACTTACTACTGTATTTGTAATGAGAAGTAGGATGACAGCCATAAAAGTTGAAAACAATAAACTAGTGTCAATTCCTAAATGCATAAATGAATATTAATTAATAGATGATTTGAAAAATCAAATGTCAATTCATAAAATGATTAATACTTTTTTAATCTCTATCATATTTTTATAAACAGGAAAAATGGTTGATTATTTTGTTGATCGGACCTTGACGTATGATCTTCGAAGGAAAATGAGAGGCTCAATAAGGAAACATTTTTATAATGATGTAAATGTATTTATTGAATTTGCTTTAAGTAATAATGGAAACGGCAGAGAAATTCATTGTTCATGCAGTAGTTGCAAATTGTTGAAGCATTTGATACCGGATATGGTTAAAGTCCATTTGTGCTAATATGATTTCGTGCCGAATTATCTTATATGGGATCGTCATGAAGAACTTGTAGCTTCTAATCACGTACATTCAGAGGAGGAGGTGAATAATGAAATTGTTACGACGAATCTCATAGAAGATATGGTTGAAGATGCTACACGATCGATGTTTCCTACTTTTGAAGTTGATGATGACGATGTTAATATCGAAGAAGAACCAAATATTGGAGCAAAAAAATCTATGATTTATTGGATGCTGCTAGGAAACCTCTTTAGGATGGCTGCACAAGCGTTACCTAATTATCAATAACTGCAAAATACATTGCGATTAAATCAAAATAAAACTTCACGGAAGTCGGATTTACAGCCGTTGTACAAGCTGCAAAACGACATATGCCACCCAATAATTTGATGTGTGAAAATCGTTATGAAGTGAAAAACTTATGTCTTCTTTTGGTTTGCCGTATCAAAAAATAGATACATGTTTAAATCGTTGCATTTTGTTTTAGAAAGAAAACATCAATAATATGTAACGAGAAAAGATACAAACTAAGAAAAAGAAGAGAATGGAAGTTCCGCACAAGCATATGCATACTTATCTATAACTCTTAGGCTTCAGCGGTTATACATATTCTCTATAATCGTGCATCATATGAAATGGCATAGTGTGAGAACACGGGAAGAAAATACATTAACACACCCAACTGATGGGGAAGCATGAAAGCATTTTGATAAGACATATCCTACTTCTGCAGCGGAGAGCCGTAATGTTAAACCTGGTTTATGTACGGATGGATTTTCACCATTCTCTCAATTTGGTTCTAAATATTCATCTTGGCCTATAGCCATTACACCTTACAATTTAACTCCGTGGATATGTATGAAGACTCCATATATGTTTCTCACTATTTTCATCCTTGGCCCTGATGATCAACCACAAGGAATTGATGTTCATTTACAACCGTTGATTGAAGAGTTGAAAACATTATGGTATGAAGGAGTTAAACATACGACATTTCAAAACAAAAACCAAAATGAATTTCCATATGTGTTCTCCTTTGTTATGGACTATTAGCGATTTTCCTACCTATGCAATGCTTTTCGGTTGGAGTACAGCAGGTCGTCTAGCTTGTCCTTATTGCATGGAAGAAACACGGTCATTTTCTTTAACGCATGGGAAGAAAATATCATGGTTTGATTATCATCGGTGTTTTCTTCATATTAATCATCCTTTTAGAAAAGATAGAAAAAACTTTACAACTAATAGATAGGAGACTTTGCGATCACCAACGATTTGGTCAAGCGGAGATACATATAAACTTGCAAAGGATTATCCAAAGATACATGAAACTTGAGAGCAAATTGAAATTCAAGGTAAACCGATGGTTCATAATTGGTGCAAACAAAGTATATCTTGAGAATTGCCTTATTGGAAAAATCTCCTAATTCATCATAATATTGACGTGATGCACAGCGATAAAAACATGTTTGATAATGTTTTTAATACAATTCTGAATATTAAGGGGAAGGCTAAGAACGATTTGAAATCAAGACATGATATCCAAGTGGTATGTAATCGTCCCGATCTTTATATCAAGCCACATAACACTAAAAAACCTAAAGCATGCTATGAGCTTGACAATAACCAAGTTTAAATTTTATTAAGATGGATGGAAGGATTACGATTTTCGGATGGGATTTCTTCTAATCTTCGTAGATGTGTCAACTATAAGAATGGTTAACTGAGTGGGATGAAAAGCCATGATTGTCATATAATGATCGAAAATTTATTACCAGTCGCTTCCAAAGAACTATTGCCCATAAAAGTTTGGGCAGTTGTAATGGAACTTAGTTTGTTTTATAAGAAGCTTTTTCAACTACGTTAAAAGTCAATCGTCTACGTAAACTTGAGGAATAAATTCCTATACTACGTTGCAAACTGGAGAAAATATTTTCTCCATGTTTCTTTAATGTAATGGGGCATTTGCCTATTCATCTTCCATTTAAAGCACGTCTTCGAGGCCCTGTGCAATGTAGATTAATGTATCCATTTGAGAGGTATTATTTATATTGGGTATGTTAATATTAGTTTAATTACATATATAGGTAAATTTTAATTTGAAATAAATTTTTTATAGGTACTTAAATCATTTAAAGAAGAAAGCTAGACAAAAAGCACAAGTTGACGGTTCGATTTGCAAATCGTATATCAAAGAAGAAGCTTTGCATTTTTCTCTCATTATTTCAATGATCATGTAAACTTATCATTTGAAAGTGCTACGCGTAACGATGAAGGCGTTGAATAAGTATCTTCTCAAGCAACGTTATCTGTTTTTAGACAACATAGCCGACCTTTTGGAAACTGTATGGAAGTATGGTTAATGATAGAGATTAGCATGCATCACACACATTCTTCTTAATTGTATTGAAGTTGCACCATTCAATAGGTATTATTTAATTATAAGTCTGGATATTTTTTTAATAATATACGTGTACATTTATTATAATGCAATATATTATATATCTACAGTGTTTACGAATCACAACATCCAAGTGGCAATATCAGTAAAGAATTCGTTAATTGGTTTTCAAACTACATTTTAGACCTGAGAAATTATATGGTTGATGAAGGACTGAAACATCTTGCGATGGGACCAAAAAGAAAAGTCAAGATATATCCATTATTTTTCATCAATGGATATAAATTCAACATTAAAGAATATGGTGCTGAAAAATTAACTAACAGTACCGGTGTATTTGTTAAAGGCAGTGATGATCCAAATGATAATATAAATGATTTTTATGGCATATTAACCTAGATTTTGCGATTGACATATTTCACAGAGCCCGCGGTGGAAGTTTTTTTGTTTAGATATAACTGGTTCAACAAAGGATTAGATTTGAGATATTTAAACATGTGGTTTATATAAAGGAAATCCCTTACTTTTCAAAGTCGAATTCTCTTTTAAAGGTGATGGCTTTTTAGTTATGAATAGTTTAAACTTTGTTTAAAAGTGTTTTAAAGAAGGTTTGAAATTTATACGAATGATGTAAAGAATTATTTGATATAATAAAGAAAGTGGTACTTTTATGAAAAGAGGAATATTGACTTTGAAAATCAAATTTAGTTTTAAATAAAGATTTCCAAGTGAGATTTATATGGAATCCTAATTAAAGAAGAAGAAAGCATGGATTACAACATCCTTGTTGTAATAAATATTTTCGAGAAAAGGAAAGAGATTATGTACTATAATATTCTTATTATAGTAAATGGCTTCGGGAAAAGTGGAAAGAAAGTTTATTTTATAATACTTTGTTATTATAAATAGAATACGGATTTTATAAAGTCTTATACTTGACATTAAGCTTCGAGGTAGGGAAACTTCTACCTATCCCGAAAGATAAGAATGTTATCGAGTTAAGGTTTAAGAGATAATAATACCTCAACTTGAATGGTTTCAATGTTAACTGAATGATAATTTAAGTTTGAAATTGAAGATTGACGTTAAGTATATGAAGTGTTATTTCTGTATACAAATTCGGTTACTTATGGAAATTAAGTAGTCACATACTTGGCATTGAAAGTCGATAAGTAGATTGATCATCTATCTATGAGATATAAAACTGGAGTGTTTTAATTGAGGCAAGGCCAGGAGCAAGTAGTGCCCTGACTTACCTGGCTTTGTTTCTAGGCGAGGATGGAGTAAGTCAAAATGTAGGAAATGTGGCAAGTGCGGGAGATTTGATTTCTATAAATAATCATCGTGGAACTTATGGTGGTATAGAAAGTATTCTTTTCATACTTAACATAAAATTCCAAGGTAGGAAAATTTGTCACTGTCTGTGAGAGTTTAAGAATGTGCGTGGAGGGAAAGATAGTACACTACCTTATCTGACTACATTATTAATCGAGGGATGGTGCAGGTTTAAATCGGAAAGTGTTGGTAGGTATATTTTTTCTAATTTATATATGATCCATTTAATTTCACCAAAAGTGTTTTGGGTTTATTGTTATCAATGTTTTTAAATGACATTTGTTTTAACCCAATTAAGTTTGCTTTTGGAAATGAAATCTTTCTTAAGATTTTGTAAATATACTAATACCGTTGAGATAAGTATATAAATACGCTTTTTATGTATTAAAATGATAATGATTTGTGAATATGCTAATACCGGTGAGATAAGTTCATGAATAATTTTTTAGGATTGAAAAAGTAGAAATGCATATGTATATCTTTTGTAAAGGTATTCTAATACAAATAGTTTAAAGAAGATTTAATTAATAAAAGAAATTAATTAAAGAGGCTTAGTGGTTGCTTGTTTTTTTAATCACGTAAAGTTTCCATATGAAATTAAGTCTCTGATTTGATTGTTTGCTTATTTGATAGTTAAATAACCAACTATCATATCTTGGCTAGTTTTGAATAAGGAAGTATATGGAAGCTTCACATGTTCATATGGTTTGAGATCCCTCAGGAGAACTCATTCTGATGAAACGTCTGTTGTTATAAGGGCATATATTTGAGATTCCCTTAGGACTCTTATATTGTTTGCTTACTTCTGAAAGAACCGAGATTGAGTCAACCGGAAACTATCGATTATTGGTTTGGAGAGACCGGAATTGGATAAGTTATCTGATAACCACTTCGAACTAGAATAAGCGTTCGAATTAAAAACTTCTTGAAGATGACGAAAATCGAAGATGGAGTTCTTCGAAGTGCAAGGACTATTTGCTACTTGTAACAACCCTAGTTTCAGCTAGTTATTTTATTTAATTTATTTTAATTTTTAAATAATATATTGTATAAATTGTGTTTAATAATATAGTTTGAATATTAAATTTTGAGATATATTTTGAAAAATTTCATATGTCAATAAACTTAAACAATAACTGCAAAATTTTAAGCTAGGTTTGAACCGTTAAATTTCGCGTTTGAAAGACGCGTGATTTATAGGGTAAAAGTGACGTTATAAAACGTGTGTTTTCAAAATGTCATTTTTGTGAAATTTTTTGATATTTTAGACTGCGTCTGTTTAACGCAGTGTAAAAATAATATTTTCAAATTTTTTTGAAGAAAATTTTTGGTCAGTGGTTTTAAGACGGACGTTGGTTCGTTTTAAAGGACCGTTGTTTTATATATTTTTGACATACGTTAATATTTTAAACTGAATACATAAAAACGTTAACATTTGCATTTAAAAATGTCAAACTAAATCAGGTAAAACTTAAACAAAAATGAATCCACATTTAATTGGTAAAAACGTCAAGCATTTCTTTGTATTCTTCTCTCGGCAGTTTCTTTTTATCTTGTACACGTTCATATTCAAACTGAAAACATGCACATCAACTTCCCTATCTCATGCGTGACCAAGCTGACACCATTCTCACATAAATGAGTTAAAAGAAACCCTGATTGTGTTTGAAATTTGAATATACACATGCACTGGAAAATAATATAAACTGAAAACCATATCAACCATCTTTGTTCAGCCTTCTATTATGAGTACTTACCATTTCTCTCTTTAGCCTGTGCATCATCAAAATTTTAAAACATAAACCACGCAAATCTCTCGTGTATATTATCAAGCCTTGTTTATAATCATGCTTCATCAGTTATCAAAAATAAAGGCATGATATATATAACTGAAATTTTGCATCAACATATCAACCTTTCCCTTAACTTCAACGTCAGTTTCATTTATCAAGGCTGTCATCTCGCAAGCCATATCAATGACCAATTCTTTTCAATTTAAAACAGCCATTAATTGTTTTCCAAATCAAAGCATCAGACAAACTTCAATATTCGAAACTGCTAAGACTTAATATGCTTTGTTAATTCAGGCAATTGCAAATCTGCTCGGCCTTAATATGTATTGATGAATTTCACAAAAGGCTGAACGTTTGTTTGGGAATTAAAAGCTCTGCATTTACTTTTATCTCCATCTCACCATTCACTGCTTTGATCACGCATCAGCTATTCATATTGAAACTGATGGATTAGTAGCTCGCAAATTCTCTAGAGTTATGACAAAGGAAACTGCCCTTGATTCCTCTGCATAAATTCAAGTCTCGGCCTATATATTCTTCATCTTCCTCTACATATTTTCTCTACAATTCCAGGCCATTCTTTTGTTCAAGCCTATCAGGTAATGGTCTTTCTTTTTCCTATCCTATGTGTTTTTCTTAACTTGCTCGGCCATGCCAATCTTTTTGGTATTGGATCATAGTGTGTTTGTGTAATTGATGGAGTCTGCATTAATTTACATATGTTGTATTGGTGAAGTAGCTAAGTGTTTGAATGAGGAGACTGACTGAAGTAGGTGGAGGTCAGTGGATAGGCAGGGTGATTTCCAGTGCAGTCGAAAGAATAGGCTATAATTTATTATAGGATTGTCTGTATCAGGATAAGGCATAGGTAGATTGATGTTGGATTGAGACTTTGGTTGCTCAGTTAAGTTTTGCAATAGGCTAGCAGTAGAGTTTGAAAAGAGGGGAGAGATGATGCCACAGTTGCAAATCTGGAGTGTGCACGTGCACAAGGCCTGTGCACAGCAGGGGCACTCAAGTCCAGGCCTGATGGGGTCTGACAAATTGGCATGGTGTATAGGAGGTGGCTGGAGACTGGTGAAGGCAGTGGTAGAAGGAAGGCAGTGGCAGTGAAGACCAGAAGAAGGACTGAGTTCCTGGAAATTGCAACGATTCAATCATTTCCAGGTTTTGACTCGAAGCAAATACCAATTGACCCGAAGCAGAATGATTTGTGACTCGAAGATAGGCCGGGGCTGACTCGAAGCATGTAGGATGGAAACTCGGGTTAGAGATTGTTTGAGTCTGTTGTACAGTGGTGACCTGGAATGTAAGTTTGGGTCTGTGTTCAGTTGTAACCTGAAATGAATTTGATGAAATTGTGGAAACCATTTGTGAAGAAAAAAAAAAGAGTGAAAATGATGAATGAATGAAGGGGTAGGCAGTGCATAGGTATGGAATAAGCATGAACAAGCTAGAGGAAGAGTGGTGCACTCGAATTCATTTTGCAGTCGTGTTTTAGAAAATTTGGTCGAGCAAGTCAAATTTCTTTTCCTATCTTTAATTTTTCGTTGACTACAAAATCTAAGTCGCGTTCCTATATTTTGAAATTTGTTCTAGATCTAACTCTAGGCGACGCCCGGAAAATTTGACTGTTTTTCTCCGTCAGTCTATACCAGTGAATTTTCAATTTTGAATTCAAAAATTTGCTGCAACATCCAGGTGAGTATTTCTCACCAGACATACGTATTTATATTTCGTAAATTATTACAAGTGTATGTGTAAATTTGTATTTCACTAATTGTCTGTCTGTAGTGTAATATAGAATGATAAACCCCATTAAATTTACACCCCATCAGTTATTTATATGTTATATGATATTTGCAGTTATATTATGTTATTATCTACTGCTTAAATCACACTGCAAGTTCCCTGTTATATATATATTGTTATGGCTGAAATGATAGGCCAGATTGATTGTTATTCACTCTTTATATAACTGCTGTAAATTATCTTGGGATTGCGGGTTCGAAATGATAGAACCCGGAAATTTTAAGTATCGGATTGAAATGATATAAATCCGTTCCACTTGACCTAGGCTAGAAAATCTTATACAGGCCCGTGGTTTATATATATTATTTTCTGGAAATATTTTAAATTATTTTAAGAAATTGAGGATATTCTAGTAAAAATTTTATAATGTTTTAAATGTTAAAAATAAATAAATATAGAATAAAATTTTAGTATAACTTGTTCCAAAATTTTTGGAGTTTTGAAAGAATAAGATTTAAATTTAGAAAATTATATATATATAACAAGTTATATTTAGAAATAGATTTTTAATCTAAAAATCTACAACAGCATTTAAATGCTATCTTTTGAAATTAGACTAGGTTAAACTCTTAACTTTAGACAGCATTTTGATGCTGTAGAAGATGAATTTGATTTATTTGGAATTCTATAGAAATTTTGAGAATAAGCTAAACTTTGGAATTTAATAAATAAAAGAATCTAAAATTTGAGTTTGGATAGATTTTTGAGGAAAATTTGATTTCTATGTTAAAGGAAATAAAATTCCAAATTGGTTTGAATAAGTTGAAATGATATCTTTTCAAGGAAAATGTTTGGATCAAGGATTTGAAAATTTAAGGTACTTGAAATATATACATATATATTGATAAAAAAAAAATACCATTTTCTCAAACTAAAACCACGGGTTATAATAACGTTTGGTTGGCAAAGAGACCGGGATCGGATATGGGCATACTCTCTGTCGATACCGAAAACCACTTTGACAACCGTGTACGCGGTGGAGATTCCAGAATGAAGTAGGATGGTGGTGACGGTTTCTTGAAAGGTATATACGTGGACCCGACTCCCGTGAGTTGGCTTAAGGTGGCTAAAACAGGAGCGATCGACGGATTAATGAGGTAGCTCCTCTGATCGAACACACTTCTTCGGTTGCCATTCTATTACTCTTGTGATTGTTTGGTGCGCGCACCTTTGATTTGGGAGTGTTGTTCGAGGTGGGCGGTTGCTGCGGCTTCGCGTTACCACCGGTCCGGAAGCGTAATTGGTATATCTACCCTGGCATTGCCTAGTTGTGCCGTGTCACCTACCATATCGAGCCTTGTACGAGTTTGGTTTTCTCCCGTAGCCCGTGTGGTATCCTCTAGTTGCTTCCCGATCAGGAGGAGCTACGATATTGGATGGACTACTGGGACTATTACGTGTTAAGGGCTATATGGGTAACCCCTTAACGCTATTTAAAAGTAAGTTTATTTTAATATAGACACTATGGTAATAGCGCAATATACTATATAGTAAATAGTTTAACGGATCCTTAGAGGATGGGCGATCCCAAGCATCCTTTGAGTTACTTGCTCTTTACATTACAGTACACTTGATTTAGCTTACCTCATATAAGTATGTATGTCCTGACTCGAGTGTTTTGTTTTATTGTACGCTCGGGTCAGCCTGAGTTGCAGATTCAGCTTTTCTTTCTGGAGCTAGGACTAGATCACTCTTGCTAGTTGGAAGCTTCTTCGTCTTTATCTATTTTGTAATTCAAGACATTTTGGAAGACTATGTTTTATTATGGCTTAAAAATTTGTATTAAAGTTTTGAACAATGTATTTCTGTTTGTAAAAGTTTCCAGTGGCGTCATGAACCACTGTAGTATTGTATATTCCGCTGTGAGATTCTGATATCTGTGTCTGTGATTCTGTGTATTTGGTTTCATTTGTTCCTTAGCTATATTTACAATCTATTATTTTGAACTATTCCAGCTCGACAATTATCATATTTGTCGAATTCGAATGGCACAAAATAGTGGGTCGTTACAGTTGGTATCAGAGCGAGGTTTAAACCATAGCCTAAGGAACAAAAACTCATTAGAGATAGAGTAGCAATACTCTAGAATGAGTGAAGTCAAATTCCAGAATCTTTCCTTCTGAGAGAACGTATTTTAAAAGTATAAAATGATTTTAAAAAAAGATTTTAAAGAAGTATTTTATTAGAAAAAAAACTTCCTATTTTAAAAATAAGCTTCCAAACACTTCTTCTTTCTCTCCATCGTTATAGTCGAACTTTTGTAGTTTCTTAATTTTATCTTATCCTAGAACATCTTAATATATTTTTCCTCTATCCTTAGTATCCGATCCCGAATCTTTCAGGATGAATAGAAGAAATAATCGTGGTCGAGGGCAAGCTGTTCCTCCTCCTGCTGCCCCAGTCCGATTCACTAAATTGTGCAAGGACTATGTTGAGCTAGGTGGCACAAAATTTATGGGAACAGAAACCATCATAGAAGCTCAACAATGGCTTGGGGACTTAGAAAGGATCTTCACCTGTCTCGAGATTACTAATGCCCAGCAGAGGCAACTCGCAGCTTGGCAAATGAAGGGCGCTGCTTTGAATTGGTGGCTATCTATTACAGCTCAAACAAATGAGGCCGACCTCACTTGGGAGCAATTTAGGTATCTTCTTGGGTTGTCCAAATTCGGATTCAAATTTCCCATTTTTGAATCTATCTTTTAATCTCTTATCGTGCTTTAGGGAGGCCTTTCTGGCCAAATGGATGCCCGAAGCGGGCAAGTCTCAACTCTATAGGGAATTCATGGATCTTAAGCAGGGTAATATGACCTTCACGGAGTATGAGAGGAAATTCAACGAACTCTCTCAATATGGTCTAAATCTGATTGACACTCCGCTCAAGCTGAACGAGAAGTTTATAGCTGGCGCTCGACCCGAGTTCTACGATCGACTCATTACTCATGTGCATGGGTCGTTCACGGCATTGATGGATATGGCTCTCAGGTATGAGAACCCTACCTCTAAGGCCACTCCTGCTGCTTCTTCTGCATCAGCCCAGTCCTCTGGAAATTCAAGGAAGAGGAAGTCAAATTTCTACCGCAATAAGAAGAACAGGACTCAAGGGTTGGGATCATCATCATCTTCTGCTTCTTCGAGGCCACCTGTAGATCTGTCTACCATTACTTGCTACCGATGCGACAAAAAGGGACACTACGCTAGTAGTTGTCCTACTTTGGGTGCTGCCATTCCACCACCAGCTCAGTTTGCTAGGAGAGATCTTTGTCATATCTGCCTCCAGCCAGGACATTTCAAGAAGGATTGTCCCACTCAGAAGAGGGGCACAACATCCGGAGTCTTTGCAGTAACTTCTGCACTTCCTACAGCTCCGCAACCTGCACCAGCTCCAGCTCCAGATGACTCACAAGGTACCCTTCAAAGTTCTTTTACCTTGCATTTTCATCCTGTAAGAGTTCTCTTCGATACCGGAGCTTCCCACAGCTTCATTTCGTCAGATCTCTGTGATAGATTTGAACATCTTCTTACTCCCGAGTATTCTTCTGTACCTTTATGTGTTTCAAACCCCATTGGCGGTCCTGCGAACCTTAACAAAGTTTGTAGGGATGTGAAACTCTTTCTTGGAAATTATCGTTTCACTGGAGACTTCTATGTTCTGGGCTTTGACGCTTTCGATCTTCTACTCGGAGGCGACTGGCTAGATAAACATGATGCCAAAATTTCCTGTAGTTCCCGAACTGTTTCTCTTGTTGGTGATAAGGGTGATTCTTTGGTGATCCAGTGTAAATTGCCTCAGGAGTTTGCTGGTAGTTTCATCTATTCTCTCGACACTTTCCCGGATGATATCCATTTGACCCCTGTAGTCAAACTATTTCCCGATGTGTTCGGTGAAGTCACTTCTTTACCTCCAAAACGGGAAATTGATTTCCGTATCGACCTTATTCCGGGAGCACGACCTGTAGTCCTTCCACCTAGAAGAATGGCACCACGGGAAAAGAGCGAATTAAGGAATCAGATTCAAGACCTATCCTCCAAAGGTCTGATCAGACCAAGCTTCTCTGAATGGGGAGCAGCTGTTGTCTTTGTCACAAAATCCGATGGTTCTCTCAGAATGTGTGTTGATTATAGAGAACTCAACAAGCTTACCATGAAGAACAGATATCCTATGCCCCGCATAAATGATATGTTCGATCAACTCTATGGAGCAGCTGTTTTCTCTCAGCTTGATTTAGCCACAGGTTTCCATCAGCTAAGAATTGCTGAGGAAAGCATTCCCAAAACTGCTTTCAGAACGGAGAATGGTTTCTTTGAATGGCTAGTTATGCCTTTTGGTTTGACAAATGCCCCTGCTTTCTTCGTCGACTTGATGAACCGAGTTTTTCGAGATGTGCTCAATAAATTTGTCCTTGTTTTTATTGATGACATCCTGGTTTTCTCCAAGTCTGAGGAAGAACATAAAGTCCATCTGAAGTATGTTTTAGAGACTCTCCAGAATCATCAATTGAAGGCTAAGTTCTCTAAATGCCATTTCTGGGAAGAAGAAGTCCGATTCCTTGGACATATTGTCTCTAGAGAAGGAGTTTCTGTTGATCCAGTCAAGATTGCTACAATCCAAGATTGGGAAGAACCTAAGACTCCCACCGATATCCGTAGTTTTCTAGGCCTTGCCGGCTACTACCGAAGATTCATTGAGAACTTTGCTCGGATTTCGGCACCTCTGACGGCTCTTACTCGGAAGAATGTCAAGTTTGTATGGAGCGATAAGTGTAGAGCTGCTTTCAAAGAGTTAAAAGATAAGCTCACCTCCGCACCAGTACTTACTGTACCAAATGGAAGTGAAAGATTAACGGTTTTCACCGATGCTTGTCGAGAAGGATTGGGAGCAGTGCTAATGCAAGATGGGAGAGTAATTGCTTATGCTAGTCGTCAGCTGAAGACACATGAAGCTAACTATGCTGCCCACGATTTAGAGTTGTTGGCTGTTGTTTTTGCCTTGAAGCTTTGGAGACACCATCTCTTAGGAGCTAAGTTTGATCTGTTCACCGATCACAAATCTCTGAAATATATCTTTACTCAGAAAGATTTAAATCAGAGACAAGTGCGATGGCTCGAGTTCCTTGCTGCATATGATCTCGACATCAACTATACTCCCGGGAAAGCCAATGTAGTGGCAGATGCGCTGAGTAGAAAGAAATCTTTGTTATGTCAGATTTTTGTATCTTCCCCTCTTTTGGATCGTATCGTGGCTAAACAAGATGAAGACGAGATGCTTAGGCGTATAAAGGGAAGTGTTCGCAGCAGAATTGGTGGTAATAGCTCTGATGGAAAGGGAGCTCAGATCGATGATAAAGGAGTTTTAAGGATAAATGGAAGGATTTGTGTGCCGAATGTTGATGGGTTGAGACAGGAATTACTCCGGGAACATCATCAGTCCCGACTCTCCATTCATCCTGGCGTAGCTAAGATGTACCAGGATTTGAAGAAACTATATTGGTGGAGAGGTATGAAGCGAGATGTCTCTATCTTTGTCAGTAGATGCGCGACTTGTCAGCAAGTCAAAGCAGACCATCAGAAGACACCCGGTTTGTTGCAGCCTTTGGAAATTCCAAACTGGAAGTGGGAACAAGTTTCTATGGACTTTATTGATGGATTGCCGAGATCCCGGAGAGGAAATGAAAGTATCTGGGTTATTGTGGATAGACTGACTAAGTCTGCTCATTTCATTCCAGTCAGATCTACCCGCACAGCTTCGAGTTTATCTGAGATTTATATGAGGGAGATCGTTCGCCTCCATGGCGTTCCTCTAAGCATTGTCTGCGATCGTGACCCCATTTTCACTAGTCAGTTTTGGAAAGCATTCCAAGAGTCCTTGGGTACTCGTTTGAACCTAAGCACTGCTTACCACCCACAAACTGACGGTCAGACAGAGAGGGTGAATCAAATTCTTGAAGATCTTCTTCGTGCTTGCATCTTAGACTATGGAGGATCTTGGGAAGATCATCTCCATCTTGTGGAATTCACCTATAACAACAGTTATCAGGCTAGTCTTAAGATGTCCCCTTTTGCTGCTCTATACGGGAAACCGTGTAGATCTCCTTCGTGTTGGATTGAGTCTGGTAATCGTCTAGTTCTTGGTCCTGAGATGATTCTAGAAGCTTCAGAGAAGGTAGAGGAGATTAAGAGGAGATTAAAGGTTGCTCAAGATAGACAAAAGAAGTACGCTGATCGGCGTAGAAGGAAGTTAGAATTTGATGTTGGTGATTTGGTGTTTCTAAAGATCTCTCCTTTAAAGAATGTAGTCCGGTTTGGTCGAAGAGGAAAGCTAGCCCCTAGATTCATCGGTCCATTCCGTATTCTGGAGAGGATTGGATCTCTGGCTTATCGACTAGATCTACCAGAGAAGTTTGCCGGAATCCACAATGTCTTCCATATATCTCACCTTCGCCGCTATCTTCACGACCCATCTTTAGTCATCCAGCCTACTGCTCTCGATGGTCTGGACATCGAGCCTGATCTGACTATGGAAAGGAAGCCGCTTCGTATCGTCGATCAAGGTACGAAACAGCTCAGAAGAAAATCAGTCCCGTTGGTCAAAGTGCAATGGAGCACTGATGGGCGAGATTGCACATGGGAAACGGAGGAAAGCATCCGTGCTTCAAATCCAGAGCTATTCGTTTGAGGTACTTATCTATCTAGCTTATTCTTCCTTTGTTTCTTTTTCTTTCGTTCCTTTTCGAGGACGAAAAGCCCTTAAGTGGGGGAGAGTGTAACAACCCTAGTTTCAGCTAGTTATTTTATTTAATTTATTTTAATTTTTAAATAATATATTGTATAAATTGTGTTTAATAATATAGTTTGAATATTAAATTTTGAGATATATTTTGAAAAATTTCATATGTCAATAAACTTAAACAATAACTGCAAAATTTTAAGCTAGGTTTGAACCGTTAAATTTCGCGTTTGAAAGACGCGTGATTTATAGGGTAAAAGTGACGTTATAAAACGTGTGTTTTCAAAATGTCATTTTTGTGAAATTTTTTGATATTTTAGACTGCGTCTGTTTAACGCAGTGTAAAAATAATATTTTCAAATTTTTTTGAAGAAAATTTTTGGTCAGTGGTTTTAAGACGGACGTTGGTTCGTTTTAAAGGACCGTTGTTTTATATATTTTTGACATACGTTAATATTTTAAACTGAATACATAAAAACGTTAACATTTGCATTTAAAAATGTCAAACTAAATCAGGTAAAACTTAAACAAAAATGAATCCACATTTAATTGGTAAAAACGTCAAGCATTTCTTTGTATTCTTCTCTCGGCAGTTTCTTTTTATCTTGTACACGTTCATATTCAAACTGAAAACATGCACATCAACTTCCCTATCTCATGCGTGACCAAGCTGACACCATTCTCACATAAATGAGTTAAAAGAAACCCTGATTGTGTTTGAAATTTGAATATACACATGCACTGGAAAATAATATAAACTGAAAACCATATCAACCATCTTTGTTCAGCCTTCTATTATGAGTACTTACCATTTCTCTCTTTAGCCTGTGCATCATCAAAATTTTAAAACATAAACCACGCAAATCTCTCGTGTATATTATCAAGCCTTGTTTATAATCATGCTTCATCAGTTATCAAAAATAAAGGCATGATATATATAACTGAAATTTTGCATCAACATATCAACCTTTCCCTTAACTTCAACGTCAGTTTCATTTATCAAGGCTGTCATCTCGCAAGCCATATCAATGACCAATTCTTTTCAATTTAAAACAGCCATTAATTGTTTTCCAAATCAAAGCATCAGACAAACTTCAATATTCGAAACTGCTAAGACTTAATATGCTTTGTTAATTCAGGCAATTGCAAATCTGCTCGGCCTTAATATGTATTGATGAATTTCACAAAAGGCTGAACGTTTGTTTGGGAATTAAAAGCTCTGCATTTACTTTTATCTCCATCTCACCATTCACTGCTTTGATCACGCATCAGCTATTCATATTGAAACTGATGGATTAGTAGCTCGCAAATTCTCTAGAGTTATGACAAAGGAAACTGCCCTTGATTCCTCTGCATAAATTCAAGTCTCGGCCTATATATTCTTCATCTTCCTCTACATATTTTCTCTACAATTCCAGGCCATTCTTTTGTTCAAGCCTATCAGGTAATGGTCTTTCTTTTTCCTATCCTATGTGTTTTTCTTAACTTGCTCGGCCATGCCAATCTTTTTGGTATTGGATCATAGTGTGTTTGTGTAATTGATGGAGTCTGCATTAATTTACATATGTTGTATTGGTGAAGTAGCTAAGTGTTTGAATGAGGAGACTGACTGAAGTAGGTGGAGGTCAGTGGATAGGCAGGGTGATTTCCAGTGCAGTCGAAAGAATAGGCTATAATTTATTATAGGATTGTCTGTATCAGGATAAGGCATAGGTAGATTGATGTTGGATTGAGACTTTGGTTGCTCAGTTAAGTTTTGCAATAGGCTAGCAGTAGAGTTTGAAAAGAGGGGAGAGATGATGCCACAGTTGCAAATCTGGAGTGTGCACGTGCACAAGGCCTGTGCACAGCAGGGGCACTCAAGTCCAGGCCTGATGGGGTCTGACAAATTGGCATGGTGTATAGGAGGTGGCTGGAGACTGGTGAAGGCAGTGGTAGAAGGAAGGCAGTGGCAGTGAAGACCAGAAGAAGGACTGAGTTCCTGGAAATTGCAACGATTCAATCATTTCCAGGTTTTGACTCGAAGCAAATACCAATTGACCCGAAGCAGAATGATTTGTGACTCGAAGATAGGCCGGGGCTGACTCGAAGCATGTAGGATGGAAACTCGGGTTAGAGATTGTTTGAGTCTGTTGTACAGTGGTGACCTGGAATGTAAGTTTGGGTCTGTGTTCAGTTGTAACCTGAAATGAATTTGATGAAATTGTGGAAACCATTTGTGAAGAAAAAAAAAAGAGTGAAAATGATGAATGAATGAAGGGGTAGGCAGTGCATAGGTATGGAATAAGCATGAACAAGCTAGAGGAAGAGTGGTGCACTCGAATTCATTTTGCAGTCGTGTTTTAGAAAATTTGGTCGAGCAAGTCAAATTTCTTTTCCTATCTTTAATTTTTCGTTGACTACAAAATCTAAGTCGCGTTCCTATATTTTGAAATTTGTTCTAGATCTAACTCTAGGCGACGCCCGGAAAATTTGACTGTTTTTCTCCGTCAGTCTATACCAGTGAATTTTCAATTTTGAATTCAAAAATTTGCTGCAACATCCAGGTGAGTATTTCTCACCAGACATACGTATTTATATTTCGTAAATTATTACAAGTGTATGTGTAAATTTGTATTTCACTAATTGTCTGTCTGTAGTGTAATATAGAATGATAAACCCCATTAAATTTACACCCCATCAGTTATTTATATGTTATATGATATTTGCAGTTATATTATGTTATTATCTACTGCTTAAATCACACTGCAAGTTCCCTGTTATATATATATTGTTATGGCTGAAATGATAGGCCAGATTGATTGTTATTCACTCTTTATATAACTGCTGTAAATTATCTTGGGATTGCGGGTTCGAAATGATAGAACCCGGAAATTTTAAGTATCGGATTGAAATGATATAAATCCGTTCCACTTGACCTAGGCTAGAAAATCTTATACAGGCCCGTGGTTTATATATATTATTTTCTGGAAATATTTTAAATTATTTTAAGAAATTGAGGATATTCTAGTAAAAATTTTATAATGTTTTAAATGTTAAAAATAAATAAATATAGAATAAAATTTTAGTATAACTTGTTCCAAAATTTTTGGAGTTTTGAAAGAATAAGATTTAAATTTAGAAAATTATATATATATAACAAGTTATATTTAGAAATAGATTTTTAATCTAAAAATCTACAACAGCATTTAAATGCTATCTTTTGAAATTAGACTAGGTTAAACTCTTAACTTTAGACAGCATTTTGATGCTGTAGAAGATGAATTTGATTTATTTGGAATTCTATAGAAATTTTGAGAATAAGCTAAACTTTGGAATTTAATAAATAAAAGAATCTAAAATTTGAGTTTGGATAGATTTTTGAGGAAAATTTGATTTCTATGTTAAAGGAAATAAAATTCCAAATTGGTTTGAATAAGTTGAAATGATATCTTTTCAAGGAAAATGTTTGGATCAAGGATTTGAAAATTTAAGGTACTTGAAATATATACATATATATTGATAAAAAAAAAAATACCATTTTCTCAAACTAAAACCACGGGTTATAATAACGTTTGGTTGGCAAAGAGACCGGGATCGGATATGGGCATACTCTCTGTCGATACCGAAAACCACTTTGACAACCGTGTACGCGGTGGAGATTCCAGAATGAAGTAGGATGGTGGTGACGGTTTCTTGAAAGGTATATACGTGGACCCGACTCCCGTGAGTTGGCTTAAGGTGGCTAAAACAGGAGCGATCGACGGATTAATGAGGTAGCTCCTCTGATCGAACACACTTCTTCGGTTGCCATTCTATTACTCTTGTGATTGTTTGGTGCGCGCACCTTTGATTTGGGAGTGTTGTTCGAGGTGGGCGGTTGCTGCGGCTTCGCGTTACCACCGGTCCGGAAGCGTAATTGGTATATCTACCCTGGCATTGCCTAGTTGTGCCGTGTCACCTACCATATCGAGCCTTGTACGAGTTTGGTTTTCTCCCGTAGCCCGTGTGGTATCCTCTAGTTGCTTCCCGATCAGGAGGAGCTACGATATTGGATGGACTACTGGGACTATTACGTGTTAAGGGCTATATGGGTAACCCCTTAACGCTATTTAAAAGTAAGTTTATTTTAATATAGACACTATGGTAATAGCGCAATATACTATATAGTAAATAGTTTAACGGATCCTTAGAGGATGGGCGATCCCAAGCATCCTTTGAGTTACTTGCTCTTTACATTACAGTACACTTGATTTAGCTTACCTCATATAAGTATGTATGTCCTGACTCGAGTGTTTTGTTTTATTGTACGCTCGGGTCAGCCTGAGTTGCAGATTCAGCTTTTCTTTCTGGAGCTAGGACTAGATCACTCTTGCTAGTTGGAAGCTTCTTCGTCTTTATCTATTTTGTAATTCAAGACATTTTGGAAGACTATGTTTTATTATGGCTTAAAAATTTGTATTAAAGTTTTGAACAATGTATTTCTGTTTGTAAAAGTTTCCAGTGGCGTCATGAACCACTGTAGTATTGTATATTCCGCTGTGAGATTCTGATATCTGTGTCTGTGATTCTGTGTATTTGGTTTCATTTGTTCCTTAGCTATATTTACAATCTATTATTTTGAACTATTCCAGCTCGACAATTATCATATTTGTCGAATTCGAATGGCACAAAATAGTGGGTCGTTACACTACTAATCTTGAGGGTGATTCCAAAAATGATGTAGTAGAAGTAGTGTCTTTGGTTTTTCATGTCCTAAACAACTTGAATAGATGAATATTGGCATTGCTTTATTGCTTGGAGGGTGGTGTTAGCATTCCATGTGGGATTTGCTAAAGATGTAAGATGTAGCCTCAAGCTTCACATTTGGAAATGACAAATATTCGATATGCTTCAAGGCTATGTGGTTCGTTACCATTAGGGTACGATCATCACTTGCATCTAGATCGATATTTATGGATTATGTATGTTGTGGCCATGGAAACGATTTGTCAGGGGCAACAGGAGTGATGTAATATTCGGTACTATCTAGGAAGGAGTAGGTCGGTCCTAATTTGCAAGGAGCCAGTCAAGGCTCTCAATACATTTTTCTAGAGGTGTACTATAGCAGACGGTACCCCAATAGCCTTGTCATTGCATGAAATCAATTTTCTAATACATTCCTTATGGACTTAGTTGTATACTAAATATGCTGTGAATGTAAATAATGTAACCATTCCAGCTATGTTATATATCTATTTCAACCCTAGATATTATTATAATATCATCGGATTTTCTAATAGAAATATTTTGGTTATCATAAGTTTAAAACCCATCCATGTTTATATGCGACATGGTCTTACAAGTTACCTTTATTTTTGAAAGGTTTTATCACATAAAAATCCATATGATTTTGGTTTCTCACGTTGGTTTACCAAACTAATCTGGGTGTTATTTTATTATAATGCTTAGATCGGCCTTGAGTGTATTTCCATATTTAGCTATAGATGCTTTGGAGCTTCAGGTGACGAGCTGGATGCCTCCAAGACCTATTCGAGTATTTTATTTTATGCTGCATTATTTGTTTGTATCTATCAGCATTTGTGAGGACGGACTGTTATAACTATCTAGGCCGACGATAGATTAGTTTACTCTGATTATTGTATGCATATTGAAGTTTTCTTTTTATGGATTATTTGGATATTATATATTACTCCTCATGGTATTAGATTATGCTCTGTCTTCTCTTTTCTTTCACCACAACAATTTGTCTTTCCTGCACTTGGATGTCCGGTACGTGAATACCGTGGATGTACTAGTTTGACTTTTAAAATTCGAAAAGGCGGATCATTATAACATATCGGAAGAAGAAATTAGAAAAGATTACAAATAAAAAAATATGAACATAAGAAGCAGAAGTATTACATGAGAGAAGAAAGAAGAAACTTTATTACTTTTTGCTTGCCAAATTCTATACATATATAGGCTTTACTTATAAATCTTTTTTTCTAACTAATAGCCTAAGAAATAGGCCACTAGTAATACTAGGCCTATTATTACATATTCAAACTATTATTTCTTAAGAACATGACAACCTCAATAATCCCTCTCTTAAATTGATGTTACAAACATTCAGTAAATATATATTTGAAAACGTATTTTGTCTAACCGAATCTTCCAACGCACGCGCCCCCAACAACTCCCTTAGTTTTCAAAATATAGGCAATTTGAGTGGCTTGGTGAATATATCTACAACTTGTTCTGCACTTTCGCAATGAACGAGATCAATGACTTTTCTTTTTGTGAGGTCCCTTAAGAAATGAAACTTCACATCTATGTGCTTGCTTCTTCCATGTAGAACAAAAGCTTTAGGAAGCTTTATTGCTGAACTATTATCACAATAAATTGTAGTTTCTCGTTCTTGCTTACAATGAATGTCTTCAAGAAATTATCCTCAACTAAATAGCTTGAGCAGCATATTCCATTGGAACAGAAAAACTCTATTCAGTTGTTCATAAAGCAATATTTACTTGTTTTTTCGAATACCATGAAACAACTTGTGACGACCCGCCTTTCTCAATCCCAGAAAGACGTTTCATCATTAAGAAAGAAAGGGATAGAAATAGAAAAGAATAGAAAGAAAGAACAACAACATCAGAATCCCACAGCGGAATGGAACAAAATATAATACATCACATAACTATTACATAGTTATACATACATCAGAGTCATACAATATCACATAACAGGACTGTCATATACATACATGACCATACATACATCCAAAATACAGCATTACTAACTACACAGCGGAACTACATATATAGATACATACGTCTGGTCTTCTCCCAAAATAGCTCCTCTAGAAAAGCAACACTTCTAGATACCTATCACTTGGCTACTCGTAAAAATTTGAGTACCCAAGAGTTTATGAAAACACAAAATATACACTCCGGGTCAGACATGGGTCTGGTATGAGTAAACAGGTTAAAGTTGCTTAACTTTGAAAATCATTTGAAAATAAAGATATCACGTAAGACTCCCCACAAATAAATATGGGTAAGTTTTTACCTTACGCTAACCAAAATATTTTATAGGAAATTCTGTGATATTATAATAGTGTCTAGGGTTTTCAAGTAAATAGAAAATAGCCGAAATTGTTACATCTATTAAATTCCAGCTACTAGCCACGAAAGTGGGCAATACAAATCAAAACCGTAGGGTCTCGTAGGGTAAATGGATTTCCAACAATGGCAGGGCTACTGGGGTACCGCCCGTCACAGTACGGGGCCTAGATCACCGTACCGAGGATTACTCCCTTCATCCCCTGCAACACAAGGCCGGAACCATTCCTTACTGAACAGTCCCGAACAAGATAACCCCACAGTTGTGGCCAACAACTGCCCACTAAGCCGAAATAAAAAGGGACATCTAGACAGGGGAAAATCTTGTCCTGCTTGGGCATGACCCACCTAACCTTGCTGCATCTCCCCTGTTTTAGCCATTCCCGGTTGATGATGCTTGAGGTTACGATTACCTTTAAAGAACATATTCTTAGAATGCTCATCGTCCGCCTGACGATGTGTTGAAAGCATTCAATCCATACAAGTTCGTTCCGGGTTCGAACGAAACCGAAGGCATTATCTCGTTACACTCATTTTGGAATCACCCTCAGAGCTAATGACGATAACCCTTGCATTATGAAACGCCATCTCGATCTCCATTTAATAAGTTACGACCTATCGTTTAATTTGGATCGATGTGGTTTTCGGAGAATCAAAATTGATTCTTCCGATCCCGGTCTCATCGGATCCAAACGCCATTTTAAGGGCCAAGTTGTCTATTTAACTTAACAGTTTAATTAGATATCAGAAATTAACATAACAGAGATATCAGATAAATCATATACAGTTTACAGATATCCATAATATATCACAACATATCACAGAAATATCATCAACAGATATCACAGTCAATCAACATAATTATCAATGCATACCAAACAGTTTAGCTTTGCTTAACTAAATTATTTGCTTAAGAATAAACTATTTAAATTTGCTTAATTACCGATTATTAGCTTATTAACGATCAATTACTTAATTAGCTATTCATTAATAATTAATTTATTAATCATCTCATCTTTAATTAATTATTTAAACTAATTAACTTTTATTCATTAACTATTACTCAATTACTCAAATAATTAGTTGATTCTTAATTATCAATTAATAATTAATAACTTACTTATTAAAATGAATTAATTATTTAATTATCACAAATTACTTTATTTATCAATTTAATTAAAGTGTAATATCTTTAATTAATCTCGTAAGTTAAGTTCCATTTACTAATTAACTTTTTAATGATAAGCTTATGTTCTTAAGATTTTAATGGATATAACTTAGGATTAAATTTTTATTTCAAATTCAACATAAAGTTATTAATTTAAAATTTCAAGTATAAATTTTAATCAACATTCTAACTACTTATTGACAATCTTCTTCCTTTATATATTTACTTAAATCAAGCTTTAATTAAAACACTAGCTTAACTACTTAACATTTGCTTCATTAACTTAGCTATAAACCTGTACAAAATCATTACCAGATCTTGAAAGCACCGAGACGCAATCGTACCATACTCGAGAAAAACCCGAGTTTCCCCGCGTCTCTCTCGTGCTCTCCCCTTCCCTTTCTTCTTCTTTCCAGTTCTTTTCTTCTTCTTCTATTTTTTTAAATGTTAAGTTGAAAATGTTTAACTGTAGCTTCTCTCGCACGCGACTCGGAGGAAACACAGGAATTACTCGAAGCGACCTCACCAATGTCTCGAGCACGCGCACCACTCACGGATCCTCTAACTCCACTTCGCCACTGTGCACGTGCACGGTGGCTCACCTTGCCTGCGGCGACTCTCTACAGTCCCCATACACCACAAATGATCCACCTAAGTGAATTCGAAGCCCAAAATTCAATTACGAGTCGAAATGAAGAATTCGACCTGTAGCTCCAACAAACGAACACATCACTGATGAACCAATCACGCGTGAAGCCACCACACATCACCAGAGGTGATGAAAATTCACCAAGACGTCGCCTACACCTCCACCTAGCTCCTCCAAAAATCGTACTACACTCGGTTTCTTATTGGTGCTGAAATCAAATTTTTACAGAGCTTTGAAAAAAATATGGGCTTAAACCCTATTCTTGATTCAAACTCAAAGCACTTGCATTCGAAAAATAATTTACTATTTTTCTATTGTTGATATCTCTTTAATCTTGCTTCATGCTAGATTTCAGGAATTAAAATTAACTCTATTACCCACAATTTACAAAAACCCATTTTTATTTTATTTCGAAACTGCTCTTAATACTTTTGCATAAAAATCATAATTTTTATGTTAAAAATCATAATTACTTGTATGAAATCTAAATATGTTATTGAATTTTCAAATTTAAACATTTGAATTTTAATCTTTGATTTCTTGTTTACCTGTAGTTGGATAATATAGTATTAATATTATGCTGTTAAATCTTAAACATGTTTGCAGGCTTTGTTTTCATATAAACAAACTTGAATTTATTCAATACAAAATTTAAATGGTTATATGAATAAGATTTGTTTAAACTTGAAGTACTGATACACAACTTGAAGTACTGATCAATAACAGTTATGCAAACTTCCAGTGCAAACAACATATACAGAACAGTATGTTTTAAACTTCATTAACATATATCAGTAAGAAAAATATGCAAGCTAAAGTTGAAAATTTGTTTTGTTTACTCACCTAACACTGTTGAACAGAAAGTATGTTGAAGAGACTGCAGTTGATCTATCCTGAAACTCTTTCTTTGCTTCTCTATTTCTTATCTTAAATTACTTTTGTTTGCAGAGCCAAAACACTGTTTTTTTTCTCAGGTTTACTTTATAATTTTAGGTTTGTATATATAAACTGATGATATATAGGTAGATTTATATAGAAGCTATTAAGCAACAGGTTGTAGCTGGCCAGTTACTATTTGCATTGTCACTCTTTCTTTTTATTGGTTAAGAGTTAATAACCTGCAGAATGAAATGATATAGGAGATTTCGGCTGTACTAGTTGAATAAGAAGTTAGGCTAATAAATGTTTATGTTATTAATTATGAAAACAATTAATTAATTGTTACTGACAGTTGAGATTTTGGTACATAGATATTTATGTTATTTGCTTTGTGTTGTACAAGACAGTATCATTATCTCGGCCAAACCTGTTTAGTAAGCTATAGGTTTTGTTTGTATTCTATTTGAAGTAAAACTTATTTTCCTTATGCATGTAAGCTTCAGCAACATATAAATTTTATGTTTGTTTTCTTATGCATAACTATAATTACTTTTATTATTCCATACTCTTGCTATTTGTTCATTTATACCGACATTAATGTTATAGTGTTCTCATGTTCATACACTTGTATTAATATAGTTCAAGTTATAACTTATATTCGTAAATTTATATCTTGGTTATATTTTACATTTTATAATGTATGGTTTATACTTATGTTTATAATTATGATTCATACTTGTTTTTTTTTTGTTTTTTTTATGTTAATATTACTATGTTTGTATATTTTTAAACTTTATATTTTAAACACTAACATTGTATTCATATAAATTATCAAATAATAAAAATATAAAGTCTTTGATTTGATTTTATTGAATAAGATAGATTTGTTTTAAAATAGTTTTGAAGTATTTTATTTAAAAATTTCAAATCAAAATTTCCTTTTATAAACATATATAACTGTTAAACATTTAATATCTCATCAATTTAAATATTGACAAGCTTATATTTGATTTAATTTAGATTTAATATTTATTAAAATATATCGTCAAAATTCCGGGTCATTACATTCCTCCCCCCTTAAAAGAATTTCGTCCCCGAAATTTAAACAATAGTTAATTCAAAAGCTTTTATATTAACAATCCAAACATACATATCATTCATACAATAGCAAACAAACAAACAATCTACTCTAACAAACATCACTAATTATCCGAACATAAATCCGGATAAGCACTCCTAAAACTATCGTGAGTTTCCCAGGTACAATCTCTGGGATCCTCACTCCATTGCACCTTAACGAGTTTCACCACTTTGTTTCTGAGTTGCTTCTCGTCTCTGTCGACAATCTGAACTGGATTTCTGACCACATTTAAATTGGGTTTAACTTCCAAATCTTCTTGAATTACCGGTTCCACAACCAGTGAGGGATCATGAACAAATTTCCTTAAATGCGATACATGAAACACATTGTGAATCCCATACATTCGTTCTGGTAATTCAATCCTGTAGGCCACAGTTCCAATTCTTTCCAACACACGGAATGGTCCAATGTATCTCGGAGCAAGTTTTCCCGTCTTTCCGAATCTTATAGCACCTTTAATCGGGGAAACTTTAACAAATACCAAGTCTCCGATCTCAAATTCCAATGGCCTTCGTCTTCTATCTGCATATTTCTTCTGACAATCTTGAGCAGCTTTCATCCTTTTCTTGATAAGCTCAACCTTCGCAGAAGCTTCACGAATAAGATCGGGTCCGAGCACAAGACGATCCTTCGATTCAATCCAACAAGATGGAGATCTACACGGTCTTCCGTATAAAGCTTCATAAGGAGCCATCTTAATACTTGCTTGATAACTGTTATTATAAGAAAATTCCACTAGATGAAGATGGTCCTCCCAAGATCCTCCAAAATCTAAAACACAAGCCCGTAGCATATCCTCAAGAATACGATTCAGCCTCTCTGTCTGTCCGTCCGTTTGAGGATGATAGGCTGTACTTAATCTCAAATCTGTACCCATCGCTGATTGCAGAGCTTCCCAAAATTTGCTAGTGAAAATAGGATCATGATCACTTACTATGCTGACTGGGACACCATGCAATCGAACTATCTCTTTCAAGAAAATTTCAGCCAAAGAAACTGCAGTACGGGTTGCCTTTACTGGTATAAAATGGGCACTCTTAGTTAAACGATCTACAATAACCCATATACCGTCATTTCCTTTCCTGGTTCTAGGCAAACCATCAATAAAATCCATCGAGATCATTTCCCATTTCCAATTCGGAATTTCCAAAGGTTGCAATAACCCGGCAGATTTCTGTTGATCACCTTTAACTTGCTGACAAATGGCACAACTGTTCACAAATCTAGCAACATCCTTTTTCATATTCGGCCACCAGAAAGCTCTCCTCATGTCTTTATACATCTTCGAGATTCCAGGATGAATATTCAATTTGGAACAATGACTCTCAGATAAAACTTCCTGCCTCAACTCCTTGTCATTCGGAACACAGATTCTCCCATTGATCTTTAGTGTTCCTTGGTCATCAATTTCAAAACTGGGACACTGACCTTTCCTGACTCTTTTGATGATCCTCCTCAACATCTTATCAGATTCTTGCCTGCTTGATATCCTTTCAATAAGAGATGGAACCACTTCCAGAAGAGATAAAACTGCATTCCTACTGAGAGCATCAGCTACGACATTCGCTTTCCCCGGAGTGTACAGAATATCCAGATCATAAGATGTAAGAAATTCAACCCACCGCTGCTGTCTCAGATTAAGGTCTTTTTGAGAGAATAAATATTTCAACGGTTTGTGATCCATGAACAATTCGAATTTCTCTCCTAAAAGATAATGTCTCCAAATCTTCAGAGCAAAAACAATGGTAAGCAATTCAAGATCATGCGTAGCATAGTTTTTCTCATGGGGTTTCAACTGTCGACTAGCATACGCAATAACCCTTCCATTCTGCATCAGAACTGCTCCCAAACCAACAATACAAGCATCAGTGTAAACCTCGAATTTGCTCTTCCCATCCGGAACAGCAAGTACTGGTGCACTAGTGAGCCTTATCTTCAATTCCTGAAAAGCTTCTTCACATTGAGGTGTCCATTTGAATTTTGCTCCTTTTCTGGTCAGCTTAGTCAAATGCGAAGAAATCTTGGAATAATCTCTAATAAATCTCCTGTAGTAGCCAGCCAATCTTAGAAAACTGTGAACTTCCGTCGGTGTCTCTGGCTGTTTCCATTCAAGAATAGTTTCAACTTTCGCTGGGTCTACAGAAATGCCTTCAACAGAAACAATGTGCCCTAAAAATTTAACTTTCGATTTCCAGAAGTGACACTTCGAAAACTTTGCCTTTAGCACATTCTTTCTCAGAGTTTCCAATACAATCCTCAAATGCTCCCTGTGCTCTTCTTCGGCTTTGGAATAGACCAAGATATCATCAATGAATACCAACACAAACTTATTCAACACATCTCTAAAGACTCGGTTCATGAGGTCAACGAAATAAGCAGGAGTGTTGGTTAATCCGAACGGCATAACCAACCACTCATAGAAACAATTCGGTCCCCTAAAAGCAGTCAAGGGAATACTGTCTTCAGCTACCCTCAACTGGTGGAAACCTGAAGCTAGATCCAATTGAGAAAAGATAGAAGCACCATGCAACTGGTCAAAAAGATCATCGATGCGAGGAAGAGGATATTTATTACGGATAATCACTTTGTTCAATTCTCTATAATCCACACAGAACCTCTGTGATCCATCCGATTTGGTCACAAACACGCCGCTGAACCCCAACAAGAAAAACTGGGTCTAATCAATCCCTTCTCTAAAAGATCCTGCGTCTGCTTAATCAACTCTTCTCTTTCCCTAGGAGCCATTCTCCTACTGGGTTGAATTACTGGCACAACTCCTGGAATCAAATCAATACGGAACTCTATTTCTCGATGTGGTGGCAAACACTTAACCTCTTCAAAAACGTCAGCAAAATCCTGAACTACATCGATGTCTTCAACTGTCTCTTCAGATGTCTCCATTCCATGCAGAAGACTGCTCAAGTGAATTCTAGAATTATGACACGACACTTTGGCAATTCTACCCAGATCAGTTTCCAACGAAACAGTTCTCTCATCACAATTCAAAACGGCTTTATACTTATCCAGCCAATCCATACCCAAAATAAGATCAAATCCCTCAAAATTCAACACATACGGGTCACAAGAAAACTGTGGGATAGATAAGAGATCTTCAAGTCTTTACAAATAGAGTCTAATTTGGTCACCCCTCCTATAGGATTAGACACCAAGATAGAACTATCTACTGAACTAGGGGTAAGAGAAAACTTTTCAACAGAGTCCAAAGAAATAAAACTCAAGGAAGCACCCGAATCAAAAAAAACTCTAATATATTTTCCATTTAAAAGTAAAGTACCTTCTAATACTCCTTTGCCCATCGAAGAAGAAGATGGTCCGGCTTCCAAAGCAAAAACTTTATTCCGAGGTGCTCTCTGCAGAAGTGGACAGTTCTTGATCATGTGTCCTGGCTGATGACAATTAAAGCACAATGATTTCTGAACCATAGCTGATCCTGGGCCACTCTGGTGCGGTTCTTGTTGTTGCTGCTGAAATCCCTTCCTAGGATACTTATTTGCCAAATGCCCTTCCTGATGACAAATGTAGCACTTTCGGGGTCCGTTGTTATTCCCAGGTTTCTTCTTATTCGGTTTCCTCCATTTGGGATCAAACTTTCGCTTATTCGAATTAGTGAAATTCCCACTTGAAGCTGCATCTAGAGCCCCTGGTTTCTTACTCATCAAACTCTCATACCTCAATGCCATATCAATCAAATCAACAAAAGATCCCTTCAGAAGCACAGTCAATTTCCCATGGAATTCAGGTCTCAACCCTTGCACAAATTTCTCATTCTTTTTCAGAGGAGTATCGATGAGCCTTGATCCATAACAACAGAGTTCGTTGAATCTAGTTTCATACTCCGAAATAGACATACTACCCTGCTTCAAATTCAGAAAATCCTGATACAATTGGGTTCTCCCTGCCGTCGGCACATACTTCTCTTCAAACAACTCCTTGAATCTGTCCCAAGAAATATCATCCTCAGAAATATTCGCAATAGTTGAATCCCACCATGCTGCTGCACCACCTTGCAACTGCCACGATGCCATATGCCTTTTACGCTCATCAGTCAATCTCATGCTCTTGAAAATGCGTTCGCAAGAGCGTAGCCAGTCCTGAACTTCAATTATTGACTCCGAACCTTTGAATGGTTGACCTCCAAGATGTTTGAAATCCTTGCATAAGGCTACAAAGCTAATTTGAGATGGTACTGGATTGACAGCCTCACTAACATTCTGACTCCGTCCATTATCTGTAGAAGTACTGGCCCGAACTCTGCCTCTTCTTCCTGAACTCATGTCGGTCACCTGAACAGGTAACTCAACCAATTTAGATAGGTATATATATATAATATGAAAATACAAATACGCACTCTCAAGATAAATATACACAAGAGCCTAGGTACTCGCTTTACCTAGCGCTCTGATACCAACTGTGACGACCCGCCTTTCTCAATCCCAGAAAGACGTTTCATCATTAAGAAAGAAAGGGATAGAAATAGAAAAGAATAGAAAGAAAGAACAACAACATCAGAATCTCACAGCGGAATGGAACAAAATATAATACATCACATAACTATTACATAGTTATACATACATCAGAGTCATACAATATCACATAACAGGACTGTCATATACATACATAACCATACATACATCCAAAATACAGCATTACTAACTACACAGCGGAACTACATATATAGATACATACGTCTGGTCTTCTCCCAAAATAGCTCCTCTAGAAAAGCAACACTTCTAGATACCTATCACTTGGCTACTTGTAAAAATTTGAGTACCCAAGAGTTTATGAAAACACAAAATATAAACTCCGGGTCAGACATGGGTCTGGCATGAGTAAACAGGTTAAAGTTGCTTAACTTTGAAAATCATTTGAAAATAAAGATATCATGTAAGACTCCCCACAAATAAATACGGGTAAGTTTTTACCTTAATCTAACCAAAACATTTTATAGGAAATTCTGTGATATTATAATAGTGTCTAGGGTTTTCAAGTAAATAGAAAATAGCCGAAATTGTTACATCTATTAAATTCCAGCTACTAGCCACGAAAGTGGGTAATACAAATCAAAACCGTAGGGTCTCGTAGGGTAAATGGATTTCCAACAATGGCAGGGCAACTGGGGTACCGCCCGTCACAGTACTGGGCCTAGATCACCGTACCAGTGATTACTCCCTTCATCCCCTGCAACACAAGGCCGGAACCATTCCTTACTGAACAGTCCCGAACAAGATAACCCCACAGTTGTGGCCAACAACTGCCCACTAAGCCGAAATAAAAAGGGACATCTAGACAGGGGAAAATCTTGTCCTGCTTGGGCATGACCCACCTAACCTTGCTGCATCTCCCCTGTTTTAGCCATTCCCGGTTGATGAGGCTTGAGGTTACGATTACCTTTAAAGAACATATTCTAAGAATGCTCATCGTCCGCCTGACGATGTGTTGAAAGCATTCAATCCATACAAGTTCGTTCCGGGTTCGAACGAAACCGAAGGCATTATCTCGTTACACTCATTTTGGAATCACCCTCAGAGTTAACGACGATAACCCTTGCATTCTGAAACGCCATCTCGATCTCCATTTAATAAGTTACGACCTATCGTTTAATTTGGATCGATGTGGTTTTCGGAGAATCAAAATTGATTCTTCCGATCCCGGTCTCATCGGATCCAAACGCCATTTTAAGGGCCAAGTTGTCTATTTAACTTAACAGTTTAATTAGATATCAGAAATTAACATAACAGAGATATCAGATAAATCATATACTGTTTACAGATATCCATAATATATCACAACATATCACAGAAATATCATCAACAGATATCACAGTCAATCAACATAGTTATCAATGCATACCAAACAGTTTAGCTTTACTTAACTAAATTATTTGCTTAAGAATAAACTATTTAAATTTGCTTAATTACCGATTATTAGCTTATTAACGATCAATTAATTAATTAGCTATTCATTAATAATTAATTTATTAATCATCTCATCTTTAATTAATTATTTAAACTAATTAACTTTTATTCATTAACTATTACTCAATTACTCAAATAATTAGTTGATTCTTAATTATCAATTAATAATTAATAACTTACTTATTAAAATGAATTAATTATTTTATTATCACAAATTACTTTATTTATCAATTTAATTAAAGTGTAATATCTTTAATTAATCTCGTAAGTTAAGTTCCATTCACTAATTAACTTTTTAATGATAAGCTTATGTTCTTAAGATTTAATGGATATAACTTAGGATTAAATTTTTATTTCAAATTCAACATAAAGTTATTAATTTAAAAATTCAAGTATAAATTTTAATCAACATTCTAACTACTTACTGACAATCTTCTTCCTTTATATATTTACTTAAATCAAGCTTTAATTAAAACACTAGCTTAACTACTTAACATTTGCTCCATTAACTTAGCTATAAACCTGTACAAAATCATTACCAGATCTTGAAAGCACCGAGACGCAATCGTACCATACTCGAGAAAAACCCGAGTTTCCTCGCGTCTCTCTCGTGCTCTCCCCTTCCCTTTCTTCTTCTTTCCAGTTCTTTTCTTCTTCTTCTATTTTTTTTTAAATGTTAATTGAAAACATTTAGCTGTAGCTTCTCTCGCACGCGACTCGGAGGAAACACAGGAATTACTTGAAGCGACCTCACCAATGTCTCGAGCACGCGCACCACTCACGGATCCTCTAACTCCACTTCGCCACCGTGCACATACACGGTGGCTCACCTTGCCTACGGCGACTCTCTACAGTCCCCACACACCACAAATGATCCACCTATGTGAATTCGAAGCCCAAAATTCAATTACGAGTCGAAATGAAGAATTCGACCTGTAGCTCCAACAAACGAACACATCACTGATGAACCAATCACGCGTGCAGCCACCACACATCACCAGAGGTGATGAAAATTCACCAAGACGTCGCCTACACCTCCACCTAGCTCCTCCAAAAATCGTACTACGCTCGGTTTCTTATTGGTGCTGAAATCAAATTTTTACAGAGCTTTGAAAAAAATATGGGCTTAAACCCTATTCTTGATTCAAACTCAAAACACTTGCATTCGAAAAATAATTTACTATTTTTCTAGTGTTGATATCTCTTTAATCTTGCTTCATGCCAGATTTCAGGAATTAAAATTAACTCTATTACCCACAATTTACAAAAACCCATTTTTATTTTATTTCGAAACTGCTCTTAATACTTTTGCATAAAAATCATAATTTTTATGTTAAAAATCATAATTACTTGTTTGAAATCTAAATATGTTATTGAATTTTCAAATTTAAACATTTGAATTTTAATCTTTGATTTCTTGTTTACCTGTAGTTGGATAATACAGTATTAATATTATGCTGTTAAATCTTAAACATGTTTGCAGGCTTTGTTTTCATATAAACAAACTTGAATTTATTCAATACAAAATTTAAATGGTTATATGAATAAGATTTGTTTAAACTTGAAGTACTGATACACAACTTGAAGTACTGATCAATAACAGTTATGCAAACTTCCAGTGCAAACAACATATACAGAACAGTATGTTTTAAACTTCATCAACATATATCAGTAAGAAAAATATGCAAGCTAAAGTTGAAAATTTGTTTTGTTTACTCACCTAACACTGTTGAACAGAAAGTATATATGTTGAAGAGACTGCAGTTGATCTATCCTGAAACTCTTTCTTTGCTTCTTTGTTTCTTATCTTAAATTACTTTTGTTTGCAGAGCCAAAACACTGTTTTTTTTTCTCAGGTTTACTTTATAATTTTAGGTTTGTATATATAAACTGATGATATATAGGTAGATTTATATAGAAGCTATTAAGCAACAGGTTGTAGCTGGCCAGTTACTATTTGCATTGTCACTCTTTCTTTTTATTGGTTAAGAGTTAATAACCTGCAGAATGAAATGATATAGGAGATTTCGGCTGTACTAGTTGAACAAGAAGTTAGGCTAATAAATGTTTATGTTTTTAATTATGACAGCAATTAATTAATTGTTACTGACAGTTGAGATTTTGGTATATAGATATTTATGTTATTTGCTTTGTGTTGTACAAGACAGTATCATTATCTCGGCCAAACCTGTTTAGTAAGCTACAGGTTTTGTTTGTATTCTATTTGAAGTAAAACTTATTTTCCTTATGCATGTAAGCTTCAGCAACATATAAATTTTATGTTTGTTTTCTTATGCATAACTATAATTACTTTTATTATTCCATACTCTTGCTATTTGTTCATTTATACTGACATTAATGTTATAGTGTTCTCATGTTCATACACTTGTATTAATATAGTTCAAGTTATAACTTATATTCGTAAATTTATATCTTGGTTATATTTTATATTTTATAATGTATGGTTTATACTTATGTTTATAATTATGATTCATACTTGTTTTTTTATTATTTTTTATTTATGTTTAATATTACTATGTTTGTATATTTTTAAACTTTATATTTTAAACACTAACATTGTATTCATATAAATTATCAAATAATAAAAATATAAAGTCTTTGATTTGATTTTATTGAATAAGATAGATTTGTTTTAAAATAGTTTTGAAGTATTTTATTTAAAATTTTCAAATCAAAATTTCCTTTTATAAACATATATAACTGTTAAACATTTAATATCTCATCAATTTAAATATTGACAAGCTTATATTTGATTTAATTTAGATTTAATATTTATTAAAATATATCGTCAAAATTCTGGGTCATTACACAACTCCTAAGCACATCATAAAAACATATGCAATTGTGTTTTTTCTATTATTCAGATCTTCATCATAATCAGTAAAACCAACAAAATCTGCTTTTTCTCCCTTCTGGTAAAGCAACCCAAAGTCAGATGTACCTTAGAAGTACCACAAAATTCACTTTGAAATGAGAAGATGCATCTCCGTTGGACATTCCATAGACCTACTTATAAAACTTACAACATGCATATCAGGCCTTCTTACTTTCAAATACATCAAACTTCCAACTATTTGTTTAATAGAGTATTGTAGACCTTCCTTCCTTCAAGATCTTTAATAAGCTTCAAATCAACTTCAGTTGGTGTTCCAACAGAATTGCAAATTTGAAAAAAGCGCATTAGTCCAAGATTCGATATTTCAAATTCAAACAAACTTAGCATTATCGTTTCCGTTATAAATTAGATCATCCTTGTATAACCAAACGATAAGCATTTTTCTTTCATTTCCAAATCTAATGAGAAGTTTATGTTTATATGGACATTTATGGAAACCTTTCTTCAAAAAATAAGCTCCAGTACAACTATAACAAGCTCGTAGAGCTTGCTTTAGTACATAAAGAGCCTTTTCTAATTTATATGCTTAATGCTAATTTTAAATCTTAATATATCCTGGAGGTTGATCAACAAGTACATGTTCTTCCAAGTCTTCGTGTAAGAATGCCGATTTTACATCCAACTTGTAACGACCCGCCTTTCATAACATAGAAAGACGCATCATTAAGAAGAAAGAAAGGGATAGAAAAGAGAAAATATAGAAAAGAAAGAACCAACAACATCAGAATCTCACAGCAGAACGAATAAATTATATTAATCAAATAAAATATTACAGTATCTCATACATCAGAGTTATATAGCTCATACAAAACAAACTAGACAGTTATAACACCTGCCTAGATATTTCAACTCAAGTACAACACAGAAACAGAAACAACTCAAACACAACGAAAAACTATATATATATATATATATATATATATATATATCTACACGCTGAAGCCACCTGCTCCATATCTCCCCCAGAAGCCATCAAAGATAACCCGAATCACTTGACTACTCATACGTAATATGAGTACCCAAGAGTTTAATAAAACAGAAAATAAACACTCGGGTCAGACAGGGTCTGGTGTGAGTAAACGGTTAAAAGTTGCTTAACTTTAGAGAATCATTTGAAAAGAAAGGTATCACGTAAGACTCCCCACAAATAAACATGGGTAAGTTTTTACCTTACGCTAACCAAAACATTTGATAGGAAATCCAATGATATTATAATAGTGTCTAGGGTTTTCAAAATAAAATACAGAAATAGCTGGAATGCTTACATCTCACGTTCCAACATAGTTGGGCACAATCAAAACTGTACAGGCATTTATTGGATTTTGGATTCCATACAATGGCAGGGCTACTGGGGTACCGCCCGTCACAGTACGTGGCCTAGATCACCGTACCGAGGAGTACATCCGTTCCTCTGCAACACAAAGCCGGAACCATCCCTTACTGGACAGTCCCGAACAAGACCACCCTGGAAGTTGTCATGATCAACCGCCCCACACAGCCGAAATAAAAAGGGACCTCTAGACAGGGGTAAATCTTGCTCTTCAGTGGAGGCTACCCACGAAGCCTTGCTGCACCTCCCCTGTTTTAGCCATTCCCGGTTGATGAGGCTTGAGGCTGTGATTACCTTTATAGACCACATCTATCTTAGAATGCTCATCGTCCACCTGACGATGTTCTGAAAGCATTCAATCCATACAAGTTCGTTCCGGGTTCGAACGAAACCGAAGGCATTATCTCGTTACACTTGTATTGGAATCACCCTCAGAGTTAACGACGATAACCCTTGCACTCCAAATCACCATCTCGAGCCTATAAGTACTATTTTCGTCAAACTCATCACGAAATCACCCGAAGAGTTACACTGACGAATAGTCCTTACACCTCGAGTCTTCACTTGCACTCCACTTGGATTTACAACCTAACGTTTAACTTGGATCGATGTGGTTTTCGGAATTCCAAATTTGGAATCCGATCCCGGTCTCATCGAATCCAAACGCCATCTTAATGTCCAAGTGATTTAAGTTTATCAAATTAATTCAATTTAAATATTGAATGAATTTGTATTGTATAGGTAATCGTGACGCTTGTTTGTAAATAATAAACTTATAAGTAATTAACGGTTAACGGTGATAATTATTTAAGTTACCTATTCATTTAGTTAGTCGAATTGAATTTGTGAACCAATTGAAATTGAAATGAAAGTTCATATATTAGTTGAGTGCATTATCTCTAACTGTTGATTAATAATAATGTAGAGTTCATTTGATGTAATATAGTAAATTGACTGATAATGAAATTTTTATTTAAAAATCCAATATTGAAATCCATCAAATATGGAACAATTAAATTATTTAAATTTACTATTTGAAATCTATTGAATTAATTGAATAACGGGAATTGAATAACTGTTTTAATGAAAATGGTTGTTCTATAATTTGAACTTGTTAAATTTTTAAGTTCGTTTTGAATATCTCAAAAGATAGTGATTTAAGAATAATCAAATTGTTTAAATTTAATATTACAGATGTTTGAATAATTAAATTCCGAATTTGATATGATCAATTTGATATTGAAATTTAATATATGAAAATAGAGTAAATAATTGAAATTTGATATAATATGATTCAAATTGGTTTCCAAAGTGAATGTAAGTTGTATTGGGATTATCATAGAGTTAATAAGATTTTAAAATTGGAATTATTGGATAATTGAATAACGGGTTTAATATGATTAAAAAATGATTTGTAAAATTTTATTTTATCATATTAAAGTTAGAATGATGCAGTAGAACTTTTAAAATCGAATTAAAAGTAAATTTGTGAAAATTGAATATTTTAATATTTAATTATCGACTGGAAAATAGCCAAATTTTGAACAGTCTCAGAATTGGACAAAACTAGTTCCATTGGATCCGTATAGTTAGTTATTATCGGATTTCAATTTTCGTAGCAATCGGAGTTGTCGTTTGACCGTGGCAGCTCGAAACGCGTCGAAATTGTTTTAATATTAATTTGGCGAGTTAAAATAGTCATTTTTCAAACAGTCTCGGATTTCAACGAAACCAATTTCATCGGATCTGTAATGTCATATTATGGTAAGGTTTCAAATTTCGAGTCAATAGGATTTGCCGTTTGTCCGGGGCGAGCCCAAACGCACAGAAATTTGATTAACCGATTTAATTTCAAATCGATCGTTTATTGCCGTAACTCACACATACGATCGAATTAGCTTCCGAAACCTGTACCATTGTGTCCGAAACATGGGGTAAACCCTAGAAACGCTAGCCGGCACGCTTCGTTTGGAGTTCGGAAAATTTTCGATGAATAGTGTTTTGGCGATTTTCTATAAAAGGACCCCACTTTCTTTGTTTTGCAAAAACCCTAGGGTTTCAGCCCTTAGCCGCCACTTTCATTTCAATGGCTAGAAAATTTCGAAACTTCTTCCTCCTTTTCCTCTCAATCCATCAACAATTAGCAAAAACTCTCAACTACAAAGTTGTAGAGGGTATCAAGATCTAGCTATCCAACGGTGGAGATCGGAAACGGAGCCACGGATTGACGACAAAACGCGATGGAATCAGCTGCGTTTTTCACGCTTTTTGAGAGAGAGGGGGGGGGGGGCGAGTTCACCATGGTTGCGGCCGAAGATAGAGGGGGAGAGGAGCTTCCATTTGGCGCTAGCTGATCAACTTCTCGTCGAGCGTGGTGGTGGAAATTCCAAACCCTAGTTGCTTGCTATGGGTTCTTGGGCACGGCTAAGTTCTGGAGAAGAACGTGAATTGGAGGGAGAAACAAGGTGCGGTCCAGATTGTTGAAGGCAAGAATCAACGGCTCTGATTGAGTTGGGTATAAATAATATAAAAGAAATTGTAAAATTGATTATATTAAAATTGTACAAACTTTAAACGTGTATAACTTTTTCATACGAAGTCCGTTTTGGACGAAACGAATTGCGTTGGCTTTGTTTTGTCGAGCACTACGCTGTGGAGCTGGATTGGAATCATTTGGAGCTAGAGAAAATTTCGGATAAAATTAAACGCTCGTTTAATTTTATTCGAAATTAAACGCTGGAACTACATTGAAATCAAGGTGAGTGTTTTATAACGCTCACACCGTACTAAATATCTTTATGCTAGTTAAATTTGACATTATGAAGTGTTATGATTTTATTTGTCATTGTTTGATTAAATTTAATTGTCATATAGATTGTCATTTGAATTAACCGTTGAAATTAAATTGACAGATAAATTGAAATTAAAATTTAATTGCGATTAAATTACCTGACATTGATAACTATGAAATTGCTATGAATTGTATTGTCTATTGGATGATTTATTTCGATGGATGCTATTGGTTGATATTTAAATGTTTGGATGCTTATTTGCTTATATATAACCTGTTATGCATACATATGCCACTATGATTGATTTAAATGATATATATATTCATCCCTGACATTCAATTGAAATAAATAACTACTTGGCCATAGGATAGAAAATTATATACGGACACCGAATTGGCTAAATTAATAACTTTTAAAATCGTCGATTTGAAATTTATTTAAATGTTTGATTTAGAAGTTATAAATAGAAATCAATTTATAGAAAGCGAATTTATCGAAAAATTGAGTTTGGAATGTTGAAATAGATTTTGGTTAAAAGAAATTGTTAAATTATTTAAGTTGAGACTTTGATGTAACAACTCGGTATTTTCAACCATTCGCATCCATTATAAGTGTATAAGTAGACACTCATGCCAGAATTGAATTGCTCAAAATACCGCGTTGTAAATAAAATTTTGGCAAACCTCAGAATATACAGTAAATAAAAATCACAGATCACAGACACAGAGTATATAAAAATGCAGCGGAAGAAAAAGAGATAGTAGTTCATGAAGCTACTATATAAATATGAGATACATCAGAGTTAAATAAGATACAACAGAAGAGTAACATGATACATCAGGTACAAATCAGATACATCACTGAACTACTGGATACTGAAACAAAATAGATGGCTGGATCTTCAAGGTAAGCTCCAACGCCGAAGGTGAATCTTGAATGCTAACTCAATCAATCTGACCCGAGCGTAAAGCAAAACACAAAACCCCCGAGTCAGGACATAAATACTTATAAACTGTAAATCAACTCAAGTGAACAGTAACAAAATGCATCAGTAACTTAAAGGATGCTTGGGACCCCCCATCCTCTAAGGATCCTTAAACTATTTACTATGTAGTAATATACGCTATATATGGTAGTGTCTAATCAGTAAAGTATAATCATATAGAAAATAGCGTTAAGGGGATGGTGAACCTTTTCGCGGTCGGATCTTTAAAACCAAAATCATAGTGGGCTCGATATAAGGATATGACACGGCACGCGAGGCAATGCCAGGGTGGATACATCCTTTGCACTCCCGGACCGGTGGTGATGACAAGCCAGCAGCTTCCGCCCACCTCGAACAATACCCCCGAATCAAAGTGGCGCCACCGAATCGAATCACAACAATAATAGAATAGTTTCCGATGGAGCATGCTCGATGAAAGGGTGCGACCCTTTGTGTAGCCCGGTATAGCTCCTGTTTTAGTCATATATGCCAACTCACGGGAGTTGGGTCCACGTAATATACCTCGAGAACGTCGTCACCATCCTACTTCATTCTGGAATCTCCACCGCGTACACAGTTGTTAAAGTGGTTTTCGGTATTGTCCGGCTATAAGACAATATCCGATCCCGGTCTCTTTAACAACTAATCGTTATTATAACCCATGGATATTTATTTCAAATAATTTATACTTTCAAGACCAAATATCATACTTATTTCAAAACAATATCACAATTGTATCATTTCCATTTCAAAAATAATTCAATATTATATCATTCAAATAAAACCCAAATTTTCAAATCATTGAATATTTCTTTAAATTTATTAAACTTGAAATATTCCTTTAAATTATCATAGAATTTTGGAAATGTTACCTTAAGGAATCATAGCATTTTTGGAATGTACTACTTTCCACTTTACATTGTATATAATCAAAGTATCGATAAGCTTAAAATTTTAACATGTCAATTTATCATAGCCTTATAGTTAAATAAACTTTCTTACTGTAATATACAATTTAAACCGAAATTCTTATGTTAAGTTAAAAGCACCTTATTAACTTACATTATTATTACAATAAAGAAACTTTATTATTTTAATCATTTAAAGCATGCCATTCACATAAATTAAAACTTTCTTATCAAATGTACGTTATCAACTTACATTTTATTATTACAGTAAGTAACATTTATCATTTTAATCAATTTAAAATACACCATTACATTGATTAAAATCTACGTGTCAAATGTACGTTTTAAATTTTATATTCCTATTACAATAATGAACATTTATTCATTAAATCAATACCACACTACTTAAAACTTTACATGTTTCTTTCTTAATTAAAACTTTACATGTTCTTGCATTAATTAAAACTTTCATGTTCTCTCATAAATTAGGACTTTACACGTTTCTTTCATTAATTAAAAGCTTATACGTTTCTTTCATTAATTAAAACTTATACCTTTCTTTCATTAATTAGGAATTTACATGTTCCTATCATTAATTAGATCACCATACGTTCTTTCATTAATTAAAACCTATACGTTTCTTTCATAAATTAAAACCTATACGTTTCTTTCATAAATTAAACCTATACGTTTCTTTCATAAATTAAAACCTATACGTTACTTTCATAAATTAAAACCTAACATTTCAGATTTATATTACCATTTCACAAATTTAACTAAACTTCCAGTTTATTTAATTAATTTAACATCTTTAGTTAAAACTCAAATTTCACATTTTCAAGTCAAGTTATATTTTAAAATTTCATTTTTCAACAGTCATTTATTCAACCACTTAAATTTATAGAAAAATCAATAATTCTTTAATAAATCATTTAAATTCAAATATAAATCAATTTATCATATTTACCATTTTCCAAATAAAATTAAAGTCTATTTTATTCATGTAACTTAAATATAATTTTTAGTCAAAATTCCAAATTTCAAACATAAGTTATATTTCAAAAATCCAGTTAATCCATTCATAAATTACATTTTTAACACATAGAAAAATCATAATTTATTTATTTTAAAACCTTTCAAAATCTATTTAAATCAAATTTCATAATTTTATATTTTTAAAATACTTAAAATATTCAAAGCACTTTATAGAATAACCACGGGTTTGTATATAGTTTCCTAACCTAGGTCAAGTGATACAGATATGTATCATTTCAATCCGCAGTTTAAAAGGTAAAAATCCGGGTTCTATCATTTCAAACCTGCAATCCCAAGTTTAAATAAATAAATAAAATAACTCAGGCCTATCATTTCAGCCCATAATGATTTTTATCCTAACAGGGAACTTGCAGTGTGATCATATACAGAAATAATATAAACAATGTCAATATCACAATATACAGTCATGTATCAGATGTCAGGTGAAAATTAACAGTTTTAACATGGTAATAACACGGCATAGCATATCATATGATCATCATTAACTTGCATAAACATTTTACATTGCTAAACACTTGTCATCAATCCACTTTTCATAAGTATATATGTCAGAGTGAGAAAGACTCACCTTTTTCAAAGCTAAAGACCAAAACAACATACAAGCACGACTCCAAAGGCACGACAAGCACCATTTCACGACTTTTGATTTGAGTTGAAAGATAGCCAAGATATGATTTTGTATCAACAACCCAAAACAAAACAAACCAGACACTATATAAACATTCAACATAAAATAACATTGAAACAATTTTGAAATACAAAGCGAAATGAACAAGATAGATTGGACCTTGCTTCAACCACTTCAATGCTTGGCCTAAGGGACACTTATGCTTGGCTATGATGATGCTTTGGCACAGGTATGACATCATATAGGTCAGGTTTAACATCATATAGGCAAGGCAATAAGTGGAGATGAAGGGAATGAGGCAACAATGGTCAAAAAACATTGTTTTTAGGCATGTAGGTTGCAATTTGAAGGGTTTGGCCACCATAGATGGCTCGGCAATGGTCATGGTTGGTGGAGTAGATGGTGTTGGAGGCATGGAAGAGATGTAGGAGTTTGTGGCTGCGGCTATGGAGAAGAGGCCGATCCAAACTTAGAAGAGAAACAAGGCAAAATTGCATAGAAAAGTAAGAAAAGTAGAAAGAAGAGAGGGATTTACCTAATTTTTTTTCTTCAAGGTGGAGGCCATGATTTTTAGGATTTTGGGGCTTCAAAAATTCATGAATGACAAGAGGAAGTTGACTGCAAAGGATGGGGAAAGGAATGGCTAAGATGAATTGATGTATTAATGACAGAAGAAACTGCAAAAGAAACGGATAAAACGTTTTTCCGTTTCTTAGCTCTTAACCCTTTCAAATTTCTCATATATATTTATATACATCCAAATAACTGAAAATAATTAAAATCTCAGTTAAAATTCGAAAATATAACAGATAAACAAAATATAAAAAAATTAAATATTAATTAGATATGATTAAATAAGAAAAATAGCACAGAAAAATGAAAACTAGACTTAAGAATTAGAAATAACTTCAATACACTTTGGAAAAATTTACTTTAATTTAAAAATAAAGTAAAACACAGCAAATAAAAGCGAGTGCATAAAATAAATAAATAAATTTTAATTATATATAATTAAAATAAGAAAATGGCTTAAAATTGTAGACTAGGCTTTAAAAATTAGAAATAAATCCAAATGAACTTTAGAAAATCTTCATGGACTTGTAAATTTTTCATAACAAATAAAATAACAAAAAATTAAAGTGCATTCACAAAAAAAAAAAATTAAATATAATTTATATGAAGAAAATGGCAGAAAATTAGAAAACAGCCTTTAAAAATAGGAAATAAATACAGTAAATTTTGGAAAAATTCTATTATCATTTAAAAATATTTAAAAGTCAAAATATACATAATAAAACATATTATCACATATTAAAATAAAATATAACCAAGAAGAAGTAATTTATACAATTTAAAATAGTCATTGTTAAATAACCCTATATACGCACAATATTGTAAAGGGTATAACTTTCACAATTTACATCCAAATTCAACGAAACGAAAAGTGGTGTTCTTATAATTTTATGTACTTTCATAATAAAAGAAAAAAAATTAAAATTTTGAACTTTTAAAATTTTAAGTTGAAAGTCACAGTTTGACTATTTTGACCAAAATCAGCATTTTAGGCAAATATTTCAACTTACACAAGTTTGGGATTATAACTCATAAAAATCAAGATTATATTTAAATAATAAATTTAATCATTTCAAATAAGTAAAATAAGTTTTTAAATCAAAATCTTACATTAAAAATAATTAAAATATACAATAAAATAATTATAAAATACAGGGTTGTTACACTCTCCCCCACTCAAAACTTTTCGTTCCCGAAAAGGAATGAGGTATGGAAGGGCACAGAAAAGATAGAGTGAAATAGGATTAAGAAAAGATGGCAAGGAGATTGAAATTATACCTGATAACTGTTGTTATAGGTAAGTTTCGCAAGGTGTAGATTATCAAAGATTATAGAAAGATTTCTAAACAGAAAGATCATAGAAAGATGCATATACCAGTCTATAGCAAGATAAGGATGATAAGAACAACCAAAAGATAGTTTGAAAAACAAAATAAGGAAATGAATTTGAAAGCATGGAGATTTCAACTTAAATATAAAATAAACTTTTACACAAGTTACATAAATCTTAACTATCTCAAATTTCATTATCTTATTATCCAATCATCTTAAATTAACAATTTTTTTAAAACCATGGGTTAGAAAAATAATCATTTATTACACTCACAATGTATTTAATAAATTTTATTCTTCTTTATTCCTAATAAAAATTAAATTTATTCATCTCAATATATTTATCACTCATGTTCAATATATTTACACTTATTTTAACTGCTTTCTTTTATTCTTAGTTCTTTTAACATCATTTTATTGTAAGTTATTCAATTTCCCTTTATTATATTTACCTCTGTTAATCATTTTATAATTAAAATTTAAGTGTATAAGATTTATTATAACCACTCAAATTTTATAAAAAAAAAACTTTTTATATTGTATATTATTCAATTACATTGTTAACTTCTAAAATTTTGGTAAGTTATATTTGAATGCAATTGTATTATACAAATAAACCTTCCAATTAAATCATTTCATGCTTGATATTCATCCAAAATTTTGATAGATTGATTTTTTTTGAATTATTCTTTAAAAAAAATTTTAAGAATTAAAATTTTGATTTCTTCAAACCATTTAGAGATAAGTAATAATATATATACATATATAATATGTCAAATCAAATTTCAATCATATATCTATATATATATATATTATAAATCAAGTCATATTTTAGAAATTCAAATCAATTTAATTTCCCGAAACAAAGCTATAGCAAGACTACAGAACAGTCTCTTAACTTCGAAACTCGAAAATGAACGTCGATGATGTCGCGATCATCACCGAAGTTATTTTCCAGCGACAAAGAGAAGAGCACTAATTTTAAACCTTTAAAATTCTTTGAAAACAAATTTCTATTCAAAATACTTTAAATAATATAACCTTTTAAAACTTTAAACCAAAGTTCGAAATAATCGGGATTTAAATCCTTAAATTCTTGTTTTGAATTCATTTCAGTTCCCAAATAAATTTATAAACAAATATTTATAGATCTATTTGTAGAACAATAAATGATAAATCAAGTATTATCATTTCAAATTATCAATTTAAATCATTTCATTAAGTTCCATAAATTTACTTATATATCAAAATTTATTTCATTAACCAAATTTTTTTAAAAAAAAAAATATATATTGTGTCCGTTTGTTCTGTCAAAGTGTTTTGGAAATCTTATCGATAGCGCTGATCAGACGTATCGATCAGAAACCCACTCAACATCAATAACTCAAACAACACAATATATAAAACATTTTAATTTTAAATACTAGTTTACAAATACACTATACATGAATAGATTTTCAAAGAAGGATAGAGACTCAAATTTTTGATTAACACAAATCAAAGGAGATTATGATTTAAAAATAAGTTGGAAACAAGGATGACATGATTAAATAACAGAATAGAAAGATGGATAAGCTTATATAAATCACGGGCAACCTTAACCGGGTCAACCGTGACTTAAAGAATAAGATCAATGTTGATTTTTCTAGGGTAAATCTACATTCGATCTCAAGAGTTAGAGTTTGAAATAACAAAAGATATTAGCATCTAAACCAAGGATAGATAAGAATCTCTGGTGAATCGATGCTAACTGCAAAGGAGTTTTCCCCCTTTTTCAATTAAATTTGAAATTGGCGTGATCGCCGACTCACTAGAAAGATCATTCGAAGCGGAGTTATGGAATACTCCAGAGTCAAAAGAAGATGAATAGTGAGGGATACGAATGGATTTTGGAACTGTAGGGAACGTTCCAAAATTCAAAGGAATTGAGTCAAAAAGGAAGAGATTCAAACTCGAATGAAAGTGATTATGTAAATACATTCACTCCATATGCTGAGTTTTGCCTAGAGCTACCAAAGCTCTGATACCAACTGTAACGACTCGGTATTTTCAACCATTCGCATCCATTATAAGTGTATAGGTAGACACTCATGCCAGAATTGAATTGCTCAAAATACCGCGTTGTAAATAAATTTTTGGCAAACCTCAGAATATACAGTAAATAAAAATCACAGATCACAGACACAGAGTATATAAAAATGCAGCGGAAGAAAAAGAGATAGTAGTTCATGAAGCTACTATATAAATATGAGATACATCAGAGTTAAATAAGATACAACAGAAGAGTAACAGGATACATCAGGTACAAATCAGATACATCACTGAACTACTGGATACTGAAACAAAATAGATGGCTGGATCTTCAAGGTAAGCTCCAACGCCGAAGGTGAATCTTGAATGCTAACTCAATCAATCTGACCCGAGCGTAAAGCAAAACACAAAACCCTCGAATCAGGACATAAATACTTATAAACTGTAAATCAACTCAAGTGAACAGTAACAAAATGCATCAGTAACTTAAAGGATGCTTGGGACCGCCCATCCTCTGAGGATCCGTTAAACTATTTACTATGTAGTAATATACGCTATATACGGTAGTGTCTAATCAGTAAAGTATAATCATATAGAAAATAGCGTTAAGGGGATGGTGAACCTTAACGCGGTCGGATCTTTAAAACCAAAATCGTAGTGGGCTCGATATAAGGATATGACACGGCACGCGAGGCAATGCCAGGGTGGATACACCGTTTGCACTCCCGGACAGGTGGTGACGGCAAGCCAGCAGCTTCCGCCCACCTCGAACAATACCTCCGAATCAAAGTGGCGCCACCGAATCGAATCACAACAATAATAGAATAGTTTCCGATGGAGCATGCTCGATGAAAGGGTGCGACCCTTTGTGTAGCCCGGTATAGCTCCTGTTTTAGTCATATATGCCAACTCACGGGAGTTGGGTCCACGTAATATACCTCGAGAACGTCGCCACCATCCTACTTCATTCTGGAATCTCCACCGCGTACACAGTTGTTAAAGTGGTTTTCGGTATTGTCCGACTATAAGACAATATCCGATCCCGGTCTCTTTAACAACTAATCGTTATTATAACCCATGGATATTTATTTCAAATAATTTATACTTTCAAGACCAAATATCATACTCATTTCAAAACAATATCACAATTGTATCATTTCCATTTCAAAAATAATTCAATATTATATCATTCAAATAAAACCCAAATTTTCAAATCATTGAATATTTCTTTAAATTTATTAAACTTGAAATATTCCTTTAAATTATCATAGAATTTTGGAAATGCTACCTTAAGGAATCATAGCATTTTTGGAATGTACTACTTTCCACTTTACATTGTATATAATCAAAGTATCGATAAGCTTAAAATTTTAACGTGTCAATTTATCATAGCCTTATAGTTAAATAAACTTTCTTACTGTAATATACAATTTAAACCAAAATTCTTATGTTAAGTTAAAAGCACCTTATTAACTTACATTATTATTACAATAAAGAAACTTTATTATTTTAATCATTTAAAGTATGCCATTCACATAAATTAAAACTTGCTTATCAAATGTACGTTATCAACTTACATTTTATTATTACAGTAAGTAACATTTATCATTTTAATCAATTTAAAATACACCATTACATTGATTAAAATCTACGTGTCAAATGTACGTTTTAAATTTTATATTCCTATTACAATAATGAACATTTATTCATTAAATCAATACCACACTACTTAAAACTTTACATGTTTCTTTCTTAATTAAAACTTTACATGTTCTTGCATTAATTAAAACTTTCATGTTCTCTCATAAATTAGGACTTTACACGTTTCTTTCATTAATTAAAAGCTTATACGTTTCTTTCATTAATTAAAACTTATACCTTTCTTTCATTAATTAGGAATTTACATGTTCCTATCATTAATTAGAACACCATACGTTGTTTCATTAATTAAAACCTATACGTTTCTTTCATAAATTAAAACCTATACGTTTCTTTCATAAATTAAAACCTATACGTTTCTTTCATAAATTAAAACCTAACATTTCAGATTTATATTACCTTTTCACAAATTTAACTAAACTTCCAGTTTATTTAATTAATTTAACATCTTTAGTTAAAACTCAAATTTCACATTTTCAAGTCAAGTTATATTTTAAAATTTCATTTTTCAACAGTCATTTATTCAACCACTTAAATTTATAGAAATATCAATAATTCTTTAATAAATCACTTAAATTCAAATATAAATCAATTTATCATATTTACCATTTTCCAAATAAAATTAAAGTCCATTTTATTCATGTAACTTAAATATAATTTTTAGTCAAAATTCCAAATTTCAAACATAAGTTATATTTCAAAAATCCAGTTAATCCATTCATAAATTACATTTTTAACACATAGAAAAATCATAATTTATTTATTTTAAAACCTTTCAAAATCTATTTAAATCAAATTTCATAATTTTATATTTTTAAAATACTTAAAATATTCAAAGCACTTTATAGAATAACCACGGGTCTGTATATAGTTTCCTAACCTAGGTCAAGTGATACAGATATGTATCATTTCAATCCGCAGTTTAAAAGGTAAAAATCCGGGTTCTATCATTTCAAACCCGCAATCCCAAGTTTAAATAAATAAATAAAATAACTCAGGCCTATCATTTCAGCCCATAATGGTTTTTATCCTAACAGGGAACTTGCAGTGTGATCATATACAGAAATAATATAAACAATGTCAATATCACAATATACAGTCATGTATCAGATGTCAGGTGAAAATTAACAGTTTTAACATGGTAATAACACGGCGTAGCATATCATATGATCATCATTAACTTGCATAACATTTTACATTACTAAACACTTGTCATCAATCCACTTTTCATAAGTATATATGTCAGAGTGAGAAAGACTCATCTTTTTCAAAGCTAGAGACCAAAACAACATACAAGCACGACTCCAAAGGCACGACAAACACAATTTCACGACTTTTGATTTGATTTGAAAGATAGCCAAGATATGATTTTGTATCAACAACCCAAAACAAAACAAACCAGACACTATATAAACATTCAACATAAAATAACATTGAAACAATTTTGAAATACAAAGCGAAATGAACAAGATAGATTGGACCTTGCTTCAACCACTTCAATGCTTGGCCTAAGGGACACTTATGTTTGGCTATGATGATGCTTTAGCACAGGTATGACATCATATAGGTCAGGTTTAACATCATATTGGCCAGGCAACAAGTGGAGATGAAGGGAATGAGGCAACAATGGTCAAAAAACATTGTTTTTAGGCATGTAGGTTGCAATTTGAAGGGTTTGGCCACCATAGATGGCTCGGCCATGGTCATGGTTGGTGGAGTAGATGGTGTTGGAGGAATGGAAGAGATGTAGGAGTTTGTGGCTGCGGCTATGGAGAAGAGGCCGATCCAAACTTAGAAGAGAAACAAGGCAAAATTGCATAGAAAAGTAAGAAAAGTAGAAAGAAGAGAGGGATTTACCTAATTTTTTTTCTTCAAGGTGGAGGCCATGATTTTTAGGATTTTGGGGCTTCAAAAATTCTTGAATAACAAGAGGAAGTCGGCTGCAAAGGACGGGGAAAGGAATGGCTAAGATGAATTGATGTATTAATGACAGAAGAAACTGCAAAAGAAACGGATAAAACGTTTTTCCGTTTCTTAGCTCTTAACCCTTTCAAATTTCTCATATATATTTATATACATCCAAATAACTGAAAATAATTAAAATCTCAGTTAAATTTCGAAAATATAACAGATAAACAAAATAAAAATAAATAAATATTAATTAGATATGATTAAATAAGAAAAATAGCACAGAAAAATGAAAACTAGACTTAAGAATTAGAAATAACTTCAATACACTTTGGAAAAATTTACTTTAATTTAAATACATGTAAAATGAATAAAAATAAAGTAAAACACAGCAAATAAAAGTGAGTGCATAAACTAAATAAATAAATTTTAATTATATATAATTAAAATAAGAAAATGGCTTAAAATTGTAGACAAGGCTTTAAAAATTAGAAATAAATCCAAATGAACTTTAGAAAATCTTCATGGACTTGTAAATTTTTTATAACAAATAAAATAACAAAAAAAAAGTGCATTCACAAAAAAAAAAAATTAAATATAATTTATATGAAGAAAATGGCAGAAAATTAGAAAACAGCCTTTAAAAATAGGAAATAAATACACTAAATTTTGAAAAAATTCTATCAACATTTAAAAATATTTAAAAGTCAAAATATACATAATAAAACATATTATAACATATTAAAATAAAATATAACCAAGAAGAAGTAATTTATACAATTTAAAATAGTCATTGTTAAATAACCCTATATACCCACAATATTGTAAAGGGTATAACTTTCACAATTTACAACCAAATTCAACGAAACGAAAAGTGGTATTCTTATAATTTTATGTACTTTCATAATAAAAGAAAAAAAAATTAAATTTTTAAACTTTTAAAATTTTAAGTTGAAAGTCACAGTTTGACTATTTTGACCAAAATCAGCATTTCAGGCAAATATTTCAACTTACACAAGTTTGGGATTATAACTCATAAAAATCAAGATTATATTTAAATAATAAATTTAATCATTTCAAATAAGTAAAATAAGTTTTTAAATCAAAATCTTACATTAAAAATAATTAAAATATACAATAAAATAATTATAAAATACAGGGTTGTTACATTTGAAATTTAAAATTTGGTTATGATTGAATTTCGAAAATTTATTCGTTTTAAAAGATTGAACCATAATTCGAGCTTTGAACATTACTAAGTAAAAGTGATATAAAAATGATATTTTGAAATTGAGCTTGAAATTGAATCATATTTGAAATTTGGATTTAGATTTGAATATTGACGCATAATTGTGTTAAGTGGTATAAATTGGTATTTTGAACATCAAGCTCCAAATCGATATAAATTGAAATTGAATAAATTAAAGGTGAATGTAAAATTGAATTAATTTGAAGTAAATGTTGACATTGATTTGAATCGAAATCGAAATTGAATCGGTAGAATGGAAATTGAAATTGAGTTGAATTGGGAAGTTATAATTGAAATGGATTGGTTTTGAAGCTGTTTTATTTTGTTTTCCAAATTTCTCGGTTATATAAACCATTTTGAATACTTAAACTATTTTAATCTATTTTAAATCTACTTAACCCAATTTAAATTATTTTAAACTAAATTTATCTATTTCAAATCCATTTAAGATTTTAAGTATTTTAAGTATTTTAATTTTTTTAAAACTACTTTAAACTACTTAAAACTATTTTCTAGAATTCTAAGCTGGTCAATAAAGTGGCATGTTTATTTTTAAATCTTGAATTTAAATACGAATTGAGTTAAATGAAGTTGCAACCTAAATTGAAATTCGGAATGATTTTGAAACCGAAATGAGATATTGAGACGAAAAATGATTTTTGAAAAGGAACCTTATATTTTGAATGACTATGTCGATATTTGAAATGGATTTGATTTTTGAAGTGAATATGATATTTTGATATCAATTATGAATCGATTTGAAATATAAAAGAGCCAACGGTGTAATAATACGTATTTATTAAAGAGACCGGGATCGGATATGGACATACTCTCTGTCGATACCGAAAACCACTTTAATAACTATTATACGCAGAGTGTTGATCCAGAATGAAGTGGATGGTTTTGTGAATGCGTTGACTGAAGAAAGAGAACGATTATTGGATGACCCCTGACATGACTAAAACAGGAGCCGCGCCGGGCCATTGAGGTTCGCCACCTCTAGCGGACACACTTCTTCGATACCATATCTATTACATTTGTGATGCGATTTGGGTGCACCCCTTGATTTGGGAGTGTTGTTTCGCGGTGTTGGGGTGGCTGCTGGCTATGCCCAACATCAGTCCGGATCACGCAACTACTAGTATCCTAGTTGGTATCGCCTCATGTACCTTGTCATACTGATTATCCTATTCGCGACCACTACGTTATGCTTTGTGTTATACCTATGGGGTACTCTCTGATAACCACCAGTTTACGATGGGGCTTACGGTGCTGTATAGACTATGGCATTATAAAAATGTGTTAAGGGGGATTATGGTAACGCCTTAACGCTGTTTTGATACTTTATATTACTGATAGGCATTATCTACTTAGCGTATATTACTACATAGTAGATAGTTTCACGGATCCTTGAGAGATGGAAAATCCCGTAACATCTCTTGAGTTATTGCACGCACGTTGACACTGGATAGGAGATGTCAAACCCCGTAAACATCTCCGACGCCGTTACACTCATATTTATTTACGATTGATTTAACTTTCATAAGGGTATTTTAGTCCTGACTCGAGTGTTTTGTCTTTTCATTACGCTCGGGTCAGTCCTGAGTTTTCATATTTTTGAAGATCTATTCTAGAGGACGAAGACGAAGATTTGGTACACTATTACTATTATTATCTGTGCATCACGCTGTCTGCTGCATTATTTTAATTGTTCTGTTGTATATGTATAACTCTGATAAATGTTGTATAAATAATAATCAAGGTATAGTAAACAGCTTCATGAACTGTTTATTTGACTATTATATTTTATCGTTCCGCTGCGAGATTCTGTGTTGTTTCATTTCCTTTATTTCTTTTCTTTTCTTTTCTTTTTTTACCCCAATAATCATTTGCCCTTTTGAATGGTTTGAAATCGACATGTGTATTTGATCGTCGGTTTAAACTGTCCAAAAAGGCGGGTCGTTACAGTTGGTATCAGAGCTTTGGTTTAGCGATAAACCTTGGCTCTAGTGGGGAATAACTCATTGAAATAGAGGTAAAATATATGAATGAGTTGAGTGTATATGAGAGAGCGTACTTGTTATTTGATATAAAATGGTTTTATATTGTGTTAACTTTGTTCCGTTGAGTATTTACGAATTCTGGTCGATATTTGGGACGCCAAGGCGTCGATAGGAATTTATAAACACTCGAATCGGACAAACCAACACAATATCGTCTTGGAATATATTTTATATAAAAGAATTATTTGAATATTTATTCATTTTGATTGAATTGATTGTTAGGAGATGATAATATTAGATTATTATCATTATTGTTTGATCAGTCAATATTTACAAAAAAAAAAATTGATTAAATAATAATGGATTTAGGAAAATGAAATCAATTGATAATGAATATAAATGAATTTTAACTTGGATTTGGGAATTTAAATTCCGGTGTTTGAAATTGACTTACAAGAATTTTAAAAATATAATATGAGTATTATATGATAGTACAATTGAGTTGAAATTGTTTTCGAAGGATTTTTTTTATGATAAGTGTTATATTCCCTTCTCTTGACGCTAGAAAATGATTTCGGTGATGAGTGCACGCATCATCGGCGTTTATTTTCGAGAGTCCGAGTGGGGGAGACCACTTAATAGCTTGTCTAAACCTTGTTTGATTCAAATTTTATTTTATTTTGTATTCTCTATAGTATGATTTGATATATAAATTATATAAGTATATATTATTTCAAAACTTGATTTGAAATGAAACCGGGATTGGAGTTCTTAAGTCCTTTAATAAGTAATGATTTTTTTTAATGATTGAAATGAATTTAAACTTGAATCATTAAGGAACTTCTGAATTGTGAAATGAGAAATGAACCTAAGAGCTAAGTGAAAATATCAATTGAAGTAGAAATCCTTAGAATTAGGAAATTATGAACTTAAAATAAAATTGAAACTGTAAAACTTGCATAGTATTAAATTTCATTCTATAGCATAGATATAACTTACCAAAATATTTAAGAAGTTCAAAAATGTTATATGAATTGTTAATTGGATAATATACAAGTATAGGTTTGAATAATGAAATATGCATTTAATTAATGGTTTGCAAATATAAATAAAAATTGTTAGTAAACAATTGGAATTTAAATTAACATTTAAGGGTGATTCACAATTATGTTAATATAAAATGGAAATACTATATGTGAATGTAATATGAAATTAAATTATAGTGAAATTTAAGTAATGACTTAAGAATTAATTAATTGAAAATTCAACTTTAAATGAAAAGAAGTTGTATGTTGTTTAACTACATTCTATTTGCATAACTATAACTTACCAAATACTTAAAAGGTTTAAAATGCTAATAAGGATAAGTAGAGAAATAATATACCAGTGTGAGAGTGAATAATAAAATGTGAAGATCTATTGATAGTTGTAAATATAAAAGAAATTTAAGCTGTAAAATGAATAATATATATAAGTGAATGAATAAAATTTAAAATTAATGAAATATAAAATTGGTAAATGGAAACTAATTAAATTTGAATATAACCAAATGTCAATAAACTTGGAAGTGTATGAAATTAAAATTGACTTGGAAATGTATAATTGATTTAGTGTAGATTTTGGGATGGATGTTAATGTTTGACATGCATTGGTTGTTAGATGGATGAAAATTGATTAAGTAGAATTCATTAGTGTTAATGGAATTGAATAAACGGAATAAAATTAAAAAAAAATTAAATTCAAATTTGAAGCAAAGTGAAATTAAATATAATTGAATTCAATTTAAATTGAAGCAAATTGACTTGAATTTAAAATATGAATGAAACAAACTTGAATAAATCGAAAACAAATTGAATGTAAACCTATTGCATGGATGAATAAGAAAATAAATGACTTTGTGTTTATGATTGTTCTTTAGAAAATTTGACGTTTTGATGGTTTGTACTTTGAAATAATAAAAGCAAATTTTTGGGAAAAATCCAAATTTGTCCAATATATGCTGAAACGAAAACAACCATAACTTTTAAATGGCTGAACAGAATTCGACAATCTTGGACTTTTCGAAAAGATTAGAAACTATAGCACAACTTTTGTTTAGATAACTTGAGAAAATTCCTTCGTCTACTAGGTTAAAAACTTGAATGTTACTCGTTGTCCTGTGTAAAAATAAGTAAAATCAGTAGTATACACCCTTAGTATTTTCGCCATATCTTTTGACTGGTTTATCGTATTTTGATGATCTTATACTTTCTGGAAAGCTAAGAACTTAGGATAAAACTTTTGTTTTAAGTGTTTGTGTTTTGATGTCGTTTAGAAGGTCGAAAGCGCGGGTGAACGTCGCTGACCTGCGCAATTCATTGCCCAGGCTGAGGCGTATCCTCTAAGTAAAACGGCCACAATTTTTGAACATATGGTCCGAATTCAATGATTTTGGACATTCCGGAAAGCTTGAAATGAATGCAACAACTTTTGTTTAGATTCATTTGCTGAATTTTATCATTTAGGTGACCTAAAACTAAGATTTGTTTGCTGTCCTTAAATTGGAATCTCAGTTTTAAAGCTAAGTATGTTATATATATGTTGTGTAGGCTAAGTATATCGATCTATCTTTATATGCATGGTTCTAACTTAGTTATTGAGTGTTTAGTAGGTGCGGATTGCGCTTGCTTCGCATTTGGAGCTCGCTTTCGCGCTATATTAGCCGTATATGCTCGCTAACAATATATAAGGTACATATCTCGGATTACATACCGTACTTTTACACTTTTTCCCTGCGGGATGCCTCATCACTTGATGAGATGTATATTTGTGATATATATACTGTTATATATTTTTTTCCGATCGAGCCGTGCAAAGGAGACTCTGCCGAAATTTTCCGTAAAATCCGGGTGTTAGAAATTTTTTCAAGTTTTAAAAACTTTATAACTTGTTTTGATTACTAACTTTTAAAGTTAGGAAGCCGTTTGGAGTAACTTAGTGGAAGCGTAGTTATGACTTTATAAATGGAATTTCATTGTTTCATAAGTGGATAATTTTGAATAAATATATCAAATGTTGAATTCTTTACTTAGTTCCTTTTCCCTTCTTTTTCCTTTTCGGGGACGAAAAGTTTTGAGTGGGGGAGAGTGTAACGACCCGTAAATTTTCGATAATTAAAATAGCTAATTTAATAAGATTTCGTGATTTAGTGTTAGAAAAAAAATTGTAAGTCGTTTGGAATAATAATAACTAGAATGAAAAGCAACAAGATTTTGTCTAAGTTAATTATTTATGAATTGAATGAAATCCCAAATCAATCGAAATGATATGTAGTCAAGGTAATTGAATGAATTTGTATTGTATAGGTAATTGTGACGCTTGTTTGCAAATAATAAACTTATAAGTAATTAACGGTTAACGGTGATAATTATTTAAGTTACCTATTCATTTAGTTAGTCGAATTGAATTTGTGAACCAATTGAAATTGAAATGAAAGTTCATATGTTAGTTGAGTGCATTATCTCTAACTGTTGATTAATAATAATGTAGAGTTCATTTGATGTAATATAGTAAATTGACTAATAATGAAATTTTTATTTAAAAATCCAATATTGAAATCCATCAAATATTGAACAATTAAATTGTTTAAATTTACTATTTGAAATCTTTTGAATTAATTGAATAACGGGAATTGAATAACTGTTTTAATGAAAATGGTTGTTCTATAATTTGAATTTGTTAAATTTTTAAGTTCGTTTTGAATACCTCAAAAAATAATGATTTAAGAATAATCAAATTGTTTAAATTTAATATTACAGATGTTTGAATAATTAAATTCCGAATTTGATATGATCAATTTGATATTGAAATTTAATATATGAAAATAGAGTAAATAATTGAAATTTTATATAATATGATTCAAATTGGTTTCCAAAGTGAATGTAAGTTGTATTGGGATTATCATAGAGTTAATAAGATTTTAAAATTGGAATTATTGGATAATTGAATAACGGGTTTAATATGATTAAGAAATGATTTGTAAAATTTTATTTTATCATATTAAAGTTAGAATGATGCAGTAGAACTTTGAAAATCGAATTAAAAGTAAATTTGTGAAAATTGAATATTTTAATATTTAATTATCGATTGGAAAATAGCCAAATTTTGAACAGTCTCAGAATTGGACGAAACTAGTTCCATTGGATCCGTAATAGTTAGTTATTATCGTATTTCAATTTTCGTAGCAATCGGAGTTGTCGTTTGACCGTGGCAGCTCGAAACGCGTTGAAATTGTTTTAATATTAATTTGGCGAGTTAAAATAGTCATTTTTCAAACAGTCTCGAATTTCGACGAAACCAGTTTCATCGGATCCGTAATATCATATTATGGTAAGGTTTCAAATTTTGAGTCAATCGGATTTATTTTTTGTCCGGGGCGAGCCCAAACGCATAGAAATTTGATTAACCGATTTAATTTCAAATCGATCGTTTATTGCCGTAACTCACACATACGATCGAATTAGCTTCCGAAACCTGTTCCATTGTGTCCTAGAAACGCCATCCGGCACGCTTCGTTTGGAGTTCGGAAAATTTTCGATGAATAGTGTTTTGGCGATTTTCTATAAAAGGACCCCACTTTCTTTGTTTTGCAAAAACCCTAGGGTTTCAGCCCTTAGCCGCCACTTTCATTTCAATGGCCAGAAAATTTGAAACTTCTTCCTCCTTTTCCTCTCAATCCATCAACAATTAGCAAAAACTCTCAACTACAAAGTTGTAGAGGGTATCAAGATCTAGCTAGCCAACGGTGGAGATCGGAAACGGAGCCACGGATTGACGGCAAAACGCGATGGAATCGGCTGCGTTTTTTACGCTTTTCGAGAGAGGGGGGGGGGCAAGTTCACCATGGTTGAGGACGAAGGTAGAGGGGGGAGGAGCTTCCATTTGGCGCTAGCTGATCAACTTCTCGTCGAGCGTGGTGGTGGAAATTCCAAACCCTAGTTGTTTGCTATGGGTTCTTGGGCACGGCTAAGTTCTGGAGAAGAACGTGAATTGGAGGGAGAAACAAGGTGCGGTCCAGATTGTTGAAGGCAAGAATCAACGGCTCTGATTGAGTTGGGTATAAATAATATAAAAGAAATTGTAAAATTGATTATATTAAAATTGTACAAACTTTAAACGTGTATAACTTTTTCATACGAGGTCCGTTTTAGACGAAATGAATTGCGTTGGCTTCGTTTTGTTGAGCACTACGCTATGGAGCTGGATTGGAATCTTTGGAGCTAGAGAAAATTTCGGGTAAAATTAAACGCTCGTTTAATTTTATTCGAAATTAAACGCTGGAAATACATTGAAATCAAGGTGAGTGTTTTATAACGCTCACACCGTACTAAATATCTTTATGCTAGTTAAATTTGACATTATGAAGTGTTATGATTTTATTTGTCGTTGTTTGATGAAATTTAATTGTCATATAGATTGTCATTTGAATTAACCGTTGAAATTAAATTGACAGATAAATTGGAATTAAAATTTAATTGCGATTAAATTACCTGACATTGATAACTATGAAATTGCTATGAATTGTATTGTCTATTGGATGATTTATTTCGATGGATGCTATTGGTTGATATTTAAATGTTTGGATGCTTATTTGCTTATATATAACCTGTTATGCATACATATGCCACTATGATTGATTTAAATGATATATATATTCATCCCTGACATTCAATTGAAATAAATAACTACTTGGCCATAGGATAGAAAATTATATACGGACACTGAATTGGCTAAATTAATAACTTTTAAAATCGTCGATTTGAAATTTATTTAAATGTTTGATTTAGAAGTTATAAATAGAAATCAATTTATAGAAAGCAAATTTATCGGAAAATTGAGTTTGGAATGTTGAAATAGATTTTGGTTAAAAGAAATTGTTAAATGATTTAAGTTGAGACTTTGAAATTTAAAATTTGGTTATGATTGAATTTCGAAAATTTATTCGTTTTAAAAGATTGAACCTTAATTCGAGCTTTGAACATTACTAAGTAAAAGTGATATAAAAATGATATTTTGAAATTGAGCTTGAAATTGAATCATATTTGAAATTTGGATTTAGATTTGAATATTGACGCATAATTGTGTTAAGTGGTATAAATTGGTATTTTGAACATCAAGCTCCAAATCGATATAAATTGAAATTGAATAAATTAAAGGTGAATGTAAAATTGAATTAATTTGAAGTAAATGTTGACATTGATTTGAATTGAAATCGAAATTGAATCGGTAGAATGGAAATTGAAATTGAGTTGAATTGGGAAGTTATAATTGAAATGGATTGGTTTTGAAGCTGTTTTATTTTGTTTTTCAAATTTCTCGGTTATATAAACCATTTTGAATACTTAAACTATTTTAATCTATTTTAAATCTACTTAACCCAATTTAAATTATTTTAAACTAAATTTATCTATTTCAAATCCATTTAAGATTTAAGTATTTTAACTATTTTAATTTTTTTAAAACTACTTTAAACTACTTAAAACTATTTTCTAGAATTCTAAGCTGGTCAATAAAGTGGCATGTTTATTTTTAAATCTTGAATTTAAATACGAATTGAGTTAAATGAAGTTCTAAATTGAAATTCGGAATGATTTTGAAACCGAAATGAGATATTGAGACGAAAAATGATTTTTGAAAAGGAACCTTATATTTTGAATGGCTATGTCAATATTTGAAATGGATTTAATTTATGAAGTGAATATGATATTTTGATATCAATTATGAATTGATTTGAAATGTAAAAGAGCCAACGGTGTAATAATACGTAGTTATTAAAGAGACCGAGATCGGATATGGACATACTCTCTGTCGATACCGAAAACCACTTTAATAACTATTATACGCGGAGTGTTGATCCAAAATGAAGTGGATGGTTTGGTGAACGCGTTGACTGAAGAAAGAGAACGATTATTGGATGACCCCTGACATGACTAAAACATGAGCCGCGCCGGGCCATTGAGGTTCGCCACCTCTAGCGGACACACTTCTTCGATACCATATCTATTACATTTGTGATGCGATTTGGGTGCACCCCTTGATTTGGGAGTGTTGTTTCGCGGTGTTGGGGTGGCTGCTGGCTATGCCCAACATCAGTCCGGATCACGCAACTACTAGTATCCTAGTTGGTATCGCCTCATGTACCTTGTCATACTGATTATCCTATTCGCGACCACTACGTTATGCTTTGTGTTATACCTATGGGGTACTCTCTGATAACCACCAGTTTACGGTGGGGCTTACGGTGCTGTATAGACTATGGCATTATAAAAATGTGTTAAGGGGGATTATGGTAACGCCTTAACGCTATTTTGATACTTTATATTACTGATAGGCATTATCTACTTAGCGTATATTACTACATAGTAGATAGTTTCACGGATCCTTGAGAGATGGAAAATCCCGTAACATCTCTTGAGTTATTGCACGCACGTTGACACTGGATAGGAGATGTCAAACCCCGTAAACATCTCCAACGCCGTTACACTCATATTTATTTACGATTGATTTAACTTTCATAAGGGTATTTTAGTCCTGAATCGAGTGTTTTGTCTTTTCATTACGCTCGGGTCAGTCCTGAGTTTTCAGATTTTTGAAGATCTATTCTGGAGGACGAAGACGAAGATTTGGTACACTATTACTATTATTATCTGTGCATCATGCTGTCTGCTGCATTATTTTAATTGTTCTGTTGTATATGTATAACTCTGATAAATGTTGTATAAATAATAATCAAGGTATAGTAAACAGCTTCATGAACTGTTTATTTGACTATTATATTTTATCGTTCCGCTGCGAGATTCTGTGTTGTTTCATTTCCTTTATTTCTTTTCTTTTCTTTTCTTTTTTTACCCCAATAATCATCTGCCCTTTTGAATGGTTTGGAATCGACATGTGTATTTGATCGTCGGTTTAAACTGTCCAAAAAGGCGGGTCGTTACAGCCCCACACAGCCGAAATAAAAAGGGACCTCTAGACAGGGGTAAATCTTGCTCTCCAGTGGAGGCTACCCACGAAGCCTTGCTGCACCTCCCATGTTTTAGCCATTCCCGGTTGATGAGGCTTGAGGCTGCGATTACCTTTATAGAACACATCTATCTTAGAATGCTCATCGTCCACCTGACGATGTTCTGAAAGCATTCAATCCATACAAGTTCGTTCCGGGTTCGAACGAAACCGAAGGCATTATCTCGTTACACTTGTATTGGAATCACCCTCAGAGTTAACGACGATAACCGTTGCACTTCGAATCACCATCTCGAGCCTATAAGTACTATTTTCGTCAAACTCATCACGAAATCACTCGAAGAGTTGCACTGACGAATAGTCCTTACACCTCGAGTCTTCACTTGCACTCCCCTTGGATTTACGACCTAACATTTAACTTGGATCGATGTGGTTTTCGGAATTCCAAATTTGGAAATCCGATCCTGGTCTCATCGAATCCAAACGCCATCTTAATGTCCAAGTGATTTAAGTTTATCAAATTAATTCAATTTAAATATTGAATCCACACGGCATTATCCACAGATAAATATCACACATTTATTATTGATATATCAATTATCATATCATAGAATATCACGACATATCATCCAATAGATATCAACCAATACAGGTATTCCGCAAACAATCATACACAAACAGGCATCATTAATTCCTTTATAATTAATTTAATTGTCTTAAATAAAATTAATTACTTGAGAATTAAACAACTAATCCTGCCTAAACAATCATTAATTAAATATAATTAATTAATTAATCACTCTCTAATCATCTTCAAAATCCAATTAATTAATCTTCAATTAGAGATTAATTATCCTTTAATCATATTCTTAATTAATTCCCTAGATTAATTATTCTTTAATTACAGTGGGTAATTAGCCTTTAAATTAATTACACAGATTAATTTATTTTTAATCATTAATTAATCTTAATTAATTTCTGATTAATTAATTAACAATAATTAATTACAAAGATCCTTAATTAATTTCATTAATTAATTATTACTTCTTTCTTACTTCATTGATTAATTATCTTATAATTAATCACATTTATAAATTAATTAAACAATTGATTATTCATTAATTACATAAATTAATGACCTCTCTAATTACTTATTAATCAATTATTACATTTATTAATTAATTATGAAATTAATTATAATTATTAATCAAACCTTTTTTTTTTGAAAGTTAAGCGGGGTTAAAAACTGGTCCCCTACCAGCTTTATTAAAACTGAAAACACTAGAAGAAATTACAGGAGACTAAAGAAAAAAGATAAAAAAAGTGGAAAAGGAAACCACAACACTACAAAGCAGTAAACATAAAAAAAAAACAAAAACAAATCAGGGTATCCATGGCTGAATATGGTTGTTTAGAAACGTATACGTGCTGAGCTTCAAACCCAAATGAATATCATGCTTTAGACTGGACCAAAGCGTTTCCTTGCTTCTGCTGGTTCCTTGAAAACATCGGTTATTTCTTTCTCTCCAAATTATGTACATCATTTTCTTCATTGCAAAGTAAAATAACTGCCTGACATCATCAGCCCAAGAAAGGGCATAATCCATCAAAATCCAGGGTGATGAGTTGTTTGGAATAGTATATGCCGTCATAGCACAGGATATTACCTTTGTCCGGATGAAAAGGACGTAAGGACATTCAAAAAACAAATGAGAACCACTTTCAGGTTGCAGACAACACAGCTCGCACATAGGGTGAACAGACATGCCAAAACGCAGAAGCTTGTCTCTAGTCAAGAGAGCATTCGAAACTACTTTCCAAAACATTAAATTGTCGCTACTACTCGACGCCGCTGACCAAGCAACCTGATTCCACTTCCAAACAGGCATAGCCTCCAACCCATACAAGGCAGCGTACACATTTTTAATGGAATGGCACTGACCATTCCAAAAAAAATGTCCTGGTTATGAAAATCGTATATGGTATGCTGAAATAAACTCCAAAAAATTCTGACAGAATGGTTACTAGTGAAAGGATAAACAAATCTGCAATTATCAATATGATCAACGGCAAGAGCATTGTTACTAATACCACACTGATACTTCTGCTGGGAAGAGAAAACATGATCAAGAATGATACCCTTGCCTAGCCATGGTTCATGCCAGAAACTGCATAAACTTGACTCAGCAAGATGAAGTTGAACAAATGGCTTGAAAGTGGTTCTTAATTTTAAAATGTTCCTCCAAGTCCAGCTACAAGACCGGGGGATATCCATATTCCAGAAATTTTTCATTCCAATATTATATCTTAACGTCTAATTCACCCAGAGTGTGTTATGTTTATTGAGCAACGCATTGAAATGGTAGCTGAAAGCTGCCTTGTTCCATTGCCCAATGCTTAGCAATCCCAGACCTCCTTTCCTTCTAGGCTCAAACCTTATTAAATCAAAGTCAGTAATTAACTTCCTTAATTACTTAACTAATTAAACCAACACCTTGATTAATTACATTAATCAATTCTTAAATTACACTGAGTATTTATCCTTAATTACTTCCCTTAAGTAATTATACCTCTTTAATTACTATCCATTAAGTAATTTCTTAATTAATTATATTCAATAATTATTCATTAATTACTTCACTAGATAACTACACATCTTTAATTACATCAAGTAATTACACTTAATCCCATCATTAAGTAATCCTTTTAATTAATTAAACTTAATTAATTAATTAAAATTAACTATACCTGACTTAATTAATTACCCTGAGTAATTAATTACATTAATTACTTCATTAAGTAATTAAAAATGATTAAGTAATTAACTTCTTAATTACTTATTAAATAATTATTTCTTAATTAATTAAACTTGATTTAATTAATTTCTAATCAAGTAATTAATTATACTTAATTAATTACATAACTAATTTACCTTAATTTCATTACTTGCATTAATTGTTTAAGTAAATTAAGTATTTTACTTTAACTACCCTTCTAAATAAAACTTAATTAAAATAAACCAGACATTTCGTTAACTTACATCAATTAATTGTTTAACTTGAAAACTTGTACTTGGTTTATACAAAAACATTTATCTTTTAATTTTATCATTTTTTTTAAATTCCTTTACTTACTCATTTTTAAAATAACTTCAAATACAATTTATTTGAAACATTTTTATATCATTAACAAAACTAAATGAAAACAATCTATTATAAACAGAAGTTTAAATTATAAAAAAAATCCAAACTTTAAAACTAAAATTTCTTTAAAGTCAACATTTCATTCTTAATAATACTAATTTAAACACTTTGTTTTAAACATCAAATTTGTTTTAACTTTTGAAACTTCATTTTCATAAAGCTCAAACCTGGTTTTAAACAAACAAACTATTTTTTTTCAAATTTAACTTAACCTATTAAAACACAAAGTTTGAATTTAAACATTTCAACATTTCAAACTATTTAAAACTTAATTTATAATCTTAGTTTGCTTTAACTACAACAATTACAATTTGCATTTAAAAAAAAAGAACGGGAACAAATTCCTATAACCAAAGCTCTAAACCCAAACACACGCGACTCACCCTCCTTTCACTCCGAGTCACCCACGATACCATCACTACCTAATACTCGAGCAAACATAGCAGAACCCAACCAACACTCTTCTTCTCAAAACAACGTGTTCAACTGCACAAAACCGAGAACGTGCACATGTACATCGGAGCCGGTCGACGGCGATCAACGCCGACACTCCTCACAAGTCGTCTATGGCCTCGGAGACCCCTTCGACAGCCTCAATCGAAGAAAACGCCAACTAATCAAAATTCGAGCTACAGCCCCTCAATCCAGAAAACCAACAAACCACATCCACCACCGCCAACAGCGAACCCACCACCAGAGACCTCGGCTTCACTTCCGGAGCCACACTGCACTTCGACAATGCTATCCCCCTCCATGCGATCCACCCGAAGCAACAACGACAACAAACCTAAGCTTATTCCGACCACAAACAGAAAACTTCACCAAACCCTACTTTCCCCCATCACGGCCACCACGGTCGACATTGACCTCCATCACCATTTTTCCCTTGTTCCCTGACATCACGGCCACCCCCATGCCGAAACTCGACCACTACCTCAACTCCGATCGACAACAAACAACCCCAAACCCAAATTCATAAAGTTCCCAATTCCACTCTGAAAACTCAATTATAAATTACAATCTTCATTTTAAAATTCATGGTTTTGAACAACCATTCAGGTCATATAATTCGAAATCTAAATTATTAAATTTAATTTTCATCGAATTTTGGTCTTCCACTATAAATCTAACCTTTACAGTATATTTATTCAATATAAATATTTAAATTTATTTTTAAACACAAAATTACTTCATTATGATCAGATTCCTTTCAATGATCAATAATTATTATTGATTAACTTGGGAGAATTTTTTTTTATAAATCTGGAACATGAATATGAACAGAGTTTAAAACTTCATATCTGCAAGCATTCAAACTGCTAAATTAATATACAGTCATCTACAAATCTAACATGCAAACATTGATATTATGAATACTATAACACTCATATCCATAAATATGTAAACCTAATTACTTCAACGGGCATTCATAAAAAAAAAACAAGTTTTAATCTGTTTTTAAAATAAATTTACTAACTGTCTTTTTTTTTATAGAAGCAGAGGACACTGCATTTCCATTTCTGGACTTTGAATTTGCTTTTGCACTTTAATTTACTGAAATACTGAATTTCTTGTTGAATTAGCTGAAGATCCCTTGTTGAATTGCATTTTCTTTTGCATGTTTTCCAGTTGAACTTGAAGCAAATCTCAGGTTGCAATCACTTGGATCTGAATTGGAAAAGCTTCAGGTCTACTTGATTACAGGTTTGTATTTGTTGTTTTTTATTATTTTTAATTGAAGAGAAATTACAGAATGTTTTAGCTGAAGGAAAATAAACAAAATAGATTTTTTCTTTTAAACTTTAATAAAACAAATTTCCTTTAAACCAGGATATGCCACTTGTTACATGAATTGATCCATAATCTTACAAGTGTATTCTCCTAAGATATTATAATGCCATGTGTTTTAATAGTTTCATTAATTACTTATTTAAAAAATGGATTAAATCTTAATTATTTGTTTATAAATGAATAAACCTTGATCACCACTAATTTAATACTCATGTTATAAATTTATAACTTATGAAATGTATTTATCTTTGTGTTAAATTTATAATTATTTTAAAACTCACTTTTCTACAAATAAGTTCAAAAGAAGAAACATTCATTTAAATATTATTTTAAAGTTTAAACTAAATTTATTATAGCTATATTGATATTATATTTAAAAATCTAATTTGTTTCCAAAAATCAATTTAAAGAAAATAATTTAAAATTTTATAACAATGTACTATATTTCAAGCTATTATCCTTTTTAATAAAAATAAATCTTCCTTTAAGTGTTTTATACATAAACATAAATTTTAAATAGCTTTTGGAAAAACATTTTTATTGAATTAAATCAAATCAAAACTTTCCAAATTACTATAAAACTTATGTATGTTAAAATTTGAAAACATATTTTTCTATTTAAGTTTAATCCATATATTTTTATTTACAATAAATATCCAAATATAGATATTCATTATAAATAGAACATCTTAAATATTAGTTTAGAAATTATTTGAATTTTAAAACAAAACATCAAATCACAATATATAAGCATATATATTATAATTTGAAAATACTTTTATTAAATTTAAATTGAACCAATTTCCTTTTACAATGTATACATATAAACATTACAAATAGAATATTTTTATTAACTTAAAAAGATCAATTATTTTTAATTACACATATATATCAAAAGAATAAACATTCAAATTATATTATCATTATTATTGAATTTTTGAAAAGCTAATCATTTGTTAAATTAGATTAATTATTAGTTTCGAACATATAATATTTGGTTAAATTAGATCTTCAAGTCAATATAACATATTTTAAAATAAATTATAAATAGAAATTATTAAATAAGTATTGCCAAAATCCCGAGACATCACATTCCTTCCCCCTTAAAAGAATTTCGTCCCCGAAATTAAAAGCAAAGATAATTTAATAATTCCAGACAGATTTTAAATTTTAAAATAGCAACAAATGCTATCAACCATACTAGAAATCATAACATCCAATTCAAATAATCAATTATAACTATCCAGACAAAATTCTGGACAGAATTTCCTTGGGTTTCCCAGGTACAAACACCGGGATACTCGTTCTACAGAATCTAAAACTAGCTGCTCTACTCTGATCTAGAACTCCTATATATCTAGGTCTACAATCTAAACAGGATACCGGATCATAGACAATTCGATCAACTTCCAAATCCCCATGATCTGCTGGTTCTAATCCAGTGATAGATCAAACACTTATCCTTAAGAGAATATTCAAAGATTCCCATACACTCTTGAGCTAGCTTCCCATTTTATCCAATCTCATCACTCTTATAATCGGAGAAAATTTATCCAAAAATTAAATCTCCAACTCTTGTCCACAACATCTGCTGATCTTGAACTGCACTCAACCTTCCTGATCAACCAAACTTCATAGATGCTTCTCAAAACAAAGCTGGATCAAGAATAAGATGACCTCCTGATTCTACTCAACAAGATAATTCTCCCAAAAGCCCATCGTAATCCAAAACACCAATCTACTATACAAGCATCATGAACTTCAAACTAGCTTCTCCTATCCGGAAAACAAAACAGATGCTCTTGACAGCCAAGTCTTTATATTACGAAAGAACTTCCTAAAGAAAACCGTAAATTCAAGAAGACACAAACCCTTCACTGAATCCGAGTTGCTCCTATTCTGGATTAGCTTCCACCATACTTCCGCTGCGCAACTCTAATCCGAAGAAGATGAGAAAGCTTCTGATGAACACAAGCACTAACTTGGTCAACACGTCAAGAAACACTGTTCATCAAATTCCATAAAAGCTTAATGACCTATCCGATTTGGTCACAAATACTACAACAGAAATCCAAACGGAAAATTAGATCCAGTCAACCCTGAGTGCTCACAAAATACTCTCTCTTGGAATCTTCTCTCTACTAGACCAAACCACCAATAATCCAAGAACCAAATCAAAGCAGAACTCCATCTCCCGATGCGGACAAACTCCTTTGACTTCCTTGAAAATATTCAGAGAGTCTCAAACCACTTCGATAACTCAAACATCTTTAGAGATGTCTCAAACTAAAGCAAAGATTACTAAAAGAACTTCCGAACCATCGCAAGTCACTTTTGCGATACTACCCAGTTCGGATTCCAAAGGAACTATTCTCTCTTACATAACGGAACAGCTTAAGCCCTTTAAAAGAAGAAACTAATGGTCCACCTCAACCACAAACATCTTACACTAGATGAGCTTCCGGAAGAAAAAGACAAGCCTTCACCATTTGCTCGATCTACTGACAGAAGAATCTCAAAAGACTTCTGATCCAGCGAAGAAATGGACCACACAACTGTTTCCGAACTCCCTCTAGGATACTGCCAAGCCAAAAGATCTTCCCGATGCACATTCAACACCTCTGAGCTGCCCTAACTACCACAGACCCCTATCGAAAAACTCCTTGAATCCCAAAGCTACATCAACCAACTCCACAAAAAGAGTCTTCAAGATGAGCAGAAACCTCTCAAGAAAATCGGGCTTCGGACCAAGCACAAACACCTAGCTGAACTGAGTCTCCTACTCCAATACAGATAAGACTCCTTCCTATGGTTGCCAAAATATCATTACTTGCTTCAGCCCTTCCACTTGATCCAAACTCTAGAGAATCCGCTCGCACGAGCACAATCCAAACTTATATTCCAAAGATAAACTCCGAATCTTTTAAAAGATTTCCTTCAGAGATCGATGAAATCCATACACCAAGCTGCCAAACTTACTCAAGATACCCAAAACTGTTTTGGCAGATACTCTCCCAACCTCAAATACTCGGACTTCTTCCAATGATAGTCGTGCTATACACACCACTATCTCTCCTACTTCTAAAACTTATGTTGGCAAACCCGAACAGGTAACCCAACAAAATAGGTAGGAATATATATATATATATATATATATATATATATTCAAAATTACAAATACGCTCTCTCAAAGAAGACATCACTCCAGAGCCTAGGTATTCGCTCAACCTAGCGCTCTGATACCACAATGTAATGACCCGCCTTTCATAACACAGAAAGACGCATCATTAAGAAGAAAGAAAGGGATAGAAAAGAGAAAAGATGGAAAAGAAAGAACCAAAAACATCAGAATCTCACAGTGGAACGAATAAATTTTATTAATCAAATAAAATATTACGGTATCTCATACATCAGAGTTATACAGCTCATACAAAACAAACTAGACAGTTATAACACCTGTCTAGATATTTCAACTCAAGTACAACACAGAAACAGAAATAACTCAAACACAGCGGAAAACTATATATATATCTACACGCTGAAGCCACCTGCTCCATATCTCCTCCAGAAACCATCAAAGATAACCTGAATCACTTGACTACTCATACGTAATATGAGTACCCAAGAGTTTAATAAAACAGAAAATAAACACTCGGGTCAGATAGGGTCTGGTGTGAGTAAACTGTTAAAAGTTGCTTAACTTAGAAAATCATTTGAAAAGAAAGGTATCACGTAAGACTCCCCACAAATAAACATGGGTAAGTTTTTACCTTACGCTAACCAAAACATTTGATATGAAATCCAGTGATATTATAATAGTGTCTAGGGTTTTCAAAATAAAATACAGAAATAGCTAGAATGCTTACATCTCACGTTCCAACATAGTTGGGCACAATCAAAACCGTACAGGCACTTATTGGATTTTGGATTCCATACAATGGCAGGGCTACTGGGGTACCTCCCGTCACAGTACGTGGCCTAGATCACCGTACCGAGGAGTACGCCCGCTCCCCTGCAACACAAAGCTGGAACCATCCCTTACTGGACAGTCCCGAACAAGACCACCCCGGAAGTTGACATGATCAACCGCCCCACACAGCCGAAATAAAAAGGGACCTCTAGACAGGGGTAAATCTTGATCTCCAGTGGGGGCTACCCACGAAGCCTTGCTGCACCTCCCTTGTTTTAGCCATTCCCGGTTGATGAGGCTTGAGGCTGCGATTACCTTTATAGAACACATCTATCATAGAATGCTCATCGTCCACCTGACGATGTTCTGAAAGCATTCAATCCATACAAGTTCGTTCCGGGTTCGAACGAAACCGAAGGCATTATCTCGTTACACTCGTATTGGAATCACCCTCAGATTTAACGACGATAACCCTTGCACTCTGAATCACCATCTCGAGCCTATAAGTACTATAAGTACTATTTCGTCAAACTCATCCCGGAATCCCCCCCAGAGTTACATTGACGAATAGTCCTTACACCTCGAGTCTTCACTTGCACTCCCCTTGGATTTACGACCTAACGTTTAACTTGGATCGATGTGGTTTTCGGAATTCCAAATTTGGAAATCCGATCTCGGTCTCATCGAATCCAAACGCCATCTTAATGTCCAAGTGATTTAAGTTTATCAAATTAATTCAATTTAAATATTGAATCCACACGACATTATCCGCAGATAAATATTACACATTTATTATTGATATATCAATTATCATATCACAGAATATCACGACATACCATCCAATAGATATCAACCAATACAGGTATTCCACAAACAATCATACACAAACAGGCATCATTAATTCCTTTATAATTAATTTAATCGTCTTAAATTAAATTAATTACTTGAGAATTAAACAACTAATCCTGCCTAAACAATCATTAATTAATTATAATTAATTAATCACTCTCTAATCATCTTCAAAATCCAATTAACTAATCTTCAATTAGAGATTAATTATCCTTTAATCATATTCTTAATTAATTCCCGAGATTAATTATTCTTTAATTACACTGGGTAATTAGCCTTTAAATTAATTATACAGATTAATTTATCTTTAATCATTAATTAATCTTAATTAGTTTCTAATTAATTAATTAACAATAATTAATTAAAAAGATCCTTAATTAATTTCATTAATTAATTATTACTTCTTTCTTACTTCATTGATTAATTATCTTATAATTAATCACATTTATAAATTAATTAAATAATTAATTATTCATTAATTACATAAATTAATGACCTCTAATTACTTTATTAATCAATTATTACATTTATTAATTAATTATGAAATTAATTACAATTATTAATCAAACCTGATTAAATCAAAGTCAGAAATTAACTTCCTTAATTACTTAACTAATTAAACCAACACCTTGATTAATTACATTAATCAATTCTTAAATTACACTGAGTATTTATCCTTAATTACTTCCCTTAAGTAATTATACCTCTTTAATTACTATCCATTAAGTAATTTCTTAATTAATTATATTCAGTAATTATTCATTCATTACTTCACTAGATAACTACACATCTTTAATTACATCAAGTAATTACACTTAATCCCATCATTAAGCAATCCTTTTAATTAATTAAACTTAATTAATTAATTAAAATTAACTATACTTAACTTAATTAATTACCCTGAGTAATTAATTACCTTAATTACTTCATTAAGTAATTATATTTTTATAATTCTTAAAAATGATTAAGTAATTAACTTCTTAATTACTTATTAAATAATTATTTCTTAATTAATTAAACTTGATTTAATTAATTTCTAATCAAGTAATTAATTATACTTAATTAATTACACAACTAATTTACCTTAATTTCATTACTTGCATTAATTGTTTATGTAAATTAAGTATTTTACTTTAACTACCCTTATAAATAAAACTTAATTAAAATAAACCAGACATTTCATTAACTTACATCAATTAATTGTTTAACTTGAAAACTTGTACTTGGTTTATACAAAAACATTTATCTTTTAATTTTATCATTTTTTTTAAATTCCTTTACTTACTCATTTTTATAATAACTTCAAATACAATTTATTTGAAACATTTTTATATCATTAACAAAACTAAATGAAAACAATCTATTTTAAACAGAAGTTTAAATTATAAAAAAAATCCGAACTTTAAAACTAAAATTTCTTTAAAGTCAACATTTCATTCTTAATAATACTAATTTAAACACTTTGTTTTAAACATCAAATTTGTTTTAACTTTTGAAACTTCATTTTTATAAAGCTCAAATCTGGTTTTAAACAAACAAACTATTTTTTTTTTCAAATTTAACTTAACCCATTAAAACACAAAGTTTGAATTTAAACATTTAAACATTTTAAACTATTTAAAACTTAAATTTATAATCTTAGTTTGCTTTAACTACAACAATTACAATTTGCAGTTTTTTTTAAAAAGGAACAGGAACAAATTCCTGTAACCAAAGCTCTAAACCCAAACACACGCGACTCACCCTCCTTTCACTCCGAGTCACACACGATACCATCACCACCTAATACTCGAGCAAACACAACAGAACCCAACCAACACTCTTCTTCTCAAAACAACATGTTCAACTGCACAAAACCGAGGACGTGCACTTGTACATCGGAGCCGGTCGACGGCGATCAACGCTGACACTCCTCACAAGTCGTCTCTGGCCTCGGCAACCCCTTCGATACCCTCAATCGAAGAAAACGCCAACTAATCAAAATTCGAGCTACAGCCCCTCAATCCATAAAACCAACAAACCACATCCACCACCGCCAACGGCGAACCCACCACCAGAGACCTCGGCTTCACTTCCGGAGCCACACCGCACTTCGACAATGCTATCCCCCTCCATGCGATCCACCCCGAAGCAACAACGACAAAAAACCTAAGCTGATTCCGACCATAAACAGAAAACTTCACTAAACCCTACTCTCCCCCATCATGGCCACCACGGTCGACATTGACCTCCATCACCATTTTTCCCTTGTTCCCTGACAGCACGGCCACCCCTATACCGAAACTCGACCACTACCTCAACTCCGATCGACAGCAAACTACCCCAAACCCAAATTCATAAAGTTCTCAATTCCACTCTGAAAACTCAATTATAAATTACAATCTTCATTTTAAAATTCATGGTTTTGAACAACCATGCAGATCATATAATTCAAAATCTAAATTATTAAGTTTGATTTTCATCAAATTTTGGTCTTCCACTGTAAATCTAACCTTTACAGTATATTTATTCAATATAAATATTTAAATTTATTTTTAAACACAGAATTACTTCATTATGATCAGATTCCTTTCAATGATCAATAATTATTATTGATTAACTTGGGAGAATTTTTTTTTTATATAAATCAGGAACATGGATATGAACAGAGTTTAAAACTTCATATCTGCAAGCATTCAAACTGCTAAATTAATATACAGTCATCTACGAATCTAACATGCAAACATTGATATTATGAATACTATAACACTCATATCCATAAATATGTAAACCTAATTACTTCAACAGGCATTCATAAAAAAAAACAAGTTTTAATCTGTTTTTAAAATAAATTTGCTCACTGTCTTTTTTTTTTATAGAAGCAGAGGACACTGCATTTCCATTTCTGGACTTTGAATTTGCTTTTGCACTTTAATTTACTGAAACACTGAATTTCTTGTTGAATTAGCTGAAGATCCCTTGTTGAATTGCATTTTCTTTTGCATGTTTTCCAGTTGAACTTGAAGCAAATCTCAGGTTGCAATCACTTGGATCTGGATTGGAAAAGCTTCAGGTCTACTTGATTACAGGTTTGTATTTGTTTTTTTTTTAATTGAAGAGAAATTACATAATGTTTTAGCTGAAGGAAAATAAACAAAATAGATTTTTTCTTTTAAACTTTAATAGAACAAAATTTCCTTTAAACCAGGATATGCCACTTGTTACATGAATTGATCCATAAGCTTACAAGTGTATTCTCCTAAGATATTATAATGCCATGTGTTTTAATAATTTCATTAATTACTTATTTAAAAAATGAATTAAATCTTAATTATTTGTTTATAAATGAATAAACCTTAATCACCACTAATTTAATACTCATGTTATAAATGTATAACTTATGAAATGTATTTATCTTTGTGTTAAATTTATAATTATTTAAAACTCACTTTTCTACAAATAAGTTCAAAAGAAGAAACATTCATTTAAACCTTATTTTAAAGTTTAAACTAAAGTTATTATAGCTATATTGATATTATATTTAAAACTCTAATTTGTTTCCAAAAATCAATTTAAAGAAAATAATTTAAAATTTTATAACAATGTACTATATTTCAAGCTATTATCCTTTTTAATAAAAATAAATCTTCCTTTAAGTGTTTTATACATAAACATAAATTTTAAATAGCTTTTGGAAAAACATTTTTATTGAATTAAATCAAATCAAAACTTTCCAAATTACTATAAAAACTTATGTATGTTAAAATTTGGAAACATATTTTTCTATTTAAGTTTAATCCATATATTTCTATTTACAATAAATATCCAAATATAAATATTCACTATAAATAGAACATCTTAAATATTAGTTCAGAAATTATTCGAATTTTAAAACAAAACATCAAATCACAATATATAAACATATATATTATAATTTGAAAATACTTTTATTAAATTTAAATTGAACCAATTTCCTTTTACAATGTATACATATAAACATTACAAATAGAATATTTTTATTAACTTAGAAAGATCAATTTTTTTTAATTACACATATATATCATTATTATAATTTGAAAAGAATAAACATTCAAATTATATTATCATTATTATTGAATTTTTGAAAAGATAATCATTTGTTAAATCAGATTAATTATTAGTTTTAAACATATAATATTTGGTTAAATTAGATCTTTAAGTCAATATAACATATTTTAAAATAAATTATAAATAGAAATTATTAAATAAGTATTGCCAAAATCCCGGGACATCACACAACTGGAAAATAGACCATGAGTTCTGTGCAGCTAATGCAATCACCAATCGGATTGTATCATGCATTGCAATTGGAGAAAAAACTTTGTAATCTACACAAAATTCTTATTTATAGCCTTAGCTACTAAACGTGCCTTATACTTGTCAACTTCGCTGTTTTCCTTCAGTTTTTTTGTACACCCACTCCAAACTAATAGCTTTTAGCTTTTTGGAAAGTCTATCAACTCCTAAATATTTTTTATTTTAATGGCTATGATTTCTGCATCCATCACCTTTCTCTAATTTGGTTCCTTGACAGCATCTTCATAAGCTACCAGTTCATAATCTGAAAATAAAGCAAAACGGGTGAGTGGGTCTACTTCAAACTTATTAGGATCAAATACCTCATAATCCGTGCAAGCCTTCTCTTTTTTCATTGAGGTCTTTGTTCTGCTGTTGGTTATGTTAGTAAGCGGACTTTGTAGGAGGACTTTGTGCGGCTGATGTTAGTTATTGTATAGTTTTTATAGGTTGTTGCTACCTTTTTTCTTCAACGCCGTTAAAATCAGCTGGAATTTGTTGTTGAACAACATTCTCGCTCCATGTCCAGATTTTTTTTCTTCGTCAAAAATAACATCATGACTAATAATAATTTTCTAGATAAAGATATTGTATACCTTATAAGATTTTGATTTATTACGAACAACAAGGAAAATACATTGTCTCCTTTGTCGTCTAAGTTCTTCCTCTTTTCATTTGGAATATGGTCATAAGCAATGCACCCAAAGATTCTGAAATGATCTACTATTTGTTTCCGCCTGCTCCAAGCTTCTTTAGGCATCACATTTTGGATAGCAAGTGTAACGACCCGTAAATTTCAATGGTTTTATCAACATAATTAATTGAATTTTGTGAAATTTTAAATAATAATATTTTGAAATAAAAATTTAATATTTGGATTACATCTAATTAAACATAGCAAATGGGAAATTTTCATCTAAAAATATGGAAGTTTATTTTCTTGTGCAATTTTTATTTCAATTTAAATCAGTTAATATTTGATGATAATAAAATGTTTTTCAAACCTGAATATTTTTATATAATAAATATGTAAATCATCTTTTGAGTGAGACCTCATATTTCATTTCTCCAAACTAAGACTGCTATTGCTCCGTTTATCTTATTTCCGGCATTTTAGCAGTATTTTCAGTACCGAATATCGACTTTTGATAGGATGGTCCTATCACTGATATTTGTGTACCATTTTGATCGCCTCGTCATGTTGACCTCTATAGTATGTTCATTTACGTGTTTCGGATCCGGTACGTGTCGGAATCCGCGAAACGATTACCATATCAATACCATTTAAGCCTTTTGATTTACTAGTGACCATTTATTTTTCCTATAGTATAAAGCTCTACAGTCACTAGTCTTTTATTTTTCCCCAGAATTTGATTGGGTGGATGTCACTATTCCCATTGTTTCTTTTGATAAATTTATTGTTTAGTCTACTCGTTGCTTTGCTTTTAAGAATAAAATAAATGATATAATACTTTTTGTATGTTGCTTCTCTTTTCTCTTGTCTTCCACCTCCATTCTTTTCTGGCTTGCCCTTTTCTCCAATTTTTTTTCCACCATGCTTGTTGCTTTTCAAGAAAAAAATTATATATTTAATATGCATAGAACTCGAGAATCAACTAGTCCTACCAGCTTGCAAAACCGCCATACCTCCACGTCTCCGACCAAGCATTTTACCACTACCACAGAACTCACTCCACCCTTTACAACCGATCGCTCGACTTCACCCAGCGAACTATGGCCATGTTATTTTCCTCTCAGCCAGCCGAAGTTCCTCCCCACGGTTGCATCCCGCTGCCTCTCACTACCTCGGCCACTCAATATCTCGCCTCCCTCCAACTTTCCTTCTCCACCAACCGCGTAAGCTAGGCCAAGCCTCTACCACCACAACTCATGCCTTGGCCGTGCTTTTCTGGTGGTCTATTATGGTATACATATTATATATATATATATATATATTGCAGTAAAAATACTGACTCTAGATATAATATGTATAAATGTGTATATATATTGATACACGTACATATTTCAATCTGCATATATGTGTTTAAGGTATATATATTGTTTTATTCTTATTTTTATGAGTTCTTTTATATATTTGTATGTGTATAAATACTAGTTTTAACTATTGATAACATTAGCATTCATATAGTTTGTGTTTCGTATAGTATATATACATACTGTTTTGTATTAATTTAAATTAATGAACATATATGCGCTTTTGGATATGTATATTTGACTGAAAGAAAAGAGTAGTAAGCAGGCAGTTCTTTGCTTTCCTTTTTAGGAATCTTATATAGAGGAGTCTATTCTATCTTATAACATGCTAGTTTGCTGCTCTTTGGAGCTTGCAGATACATGTTACATATATTTTACCTATATATATATATATTACAACTTGCACTTGATATGTTGAATATAACAGGTTACACATATATTTCATATGAAATTTTTGTTGATATTTAGTATTGTCTGAAGAATAGTGATGTTAATATTTGTAAATATTTTGAATGGAAATAAAAGTTCTATAAATTTTAAAAAGGGATTTTGATAAATTATATGTTGGTTTGGATCTCTAATATATATAAGTTTGAACATTTTTTTATAGATTTTTAAAATTGCACATACTGTGAGTATACATATATTAAGGTTAGTACTAAAAAAAATTTATCTTTAGTTTTATATATTTTATATACAGATTTTGTTATGATGTAAGTCATAACATTTACCAGTATATATAATTGGTTATATAAAACCTGTTGTGCTTTAAAGGTATATTTTTATAACAGTTATATACATAAAGTTTACTTATGTTTATGATTATATAATAGTTATATGTTTATGATTACATAATAGTTATATGTATATAATCAAACCTGTTATTTTTGATATGATAGTAAGTTTATTTGATTTTAAAATATGTGTGCCTTAAATTAAATAATGATTGTATTATATAATATATATATATATATATATATATATTGTTTTTTAATATATTTAAATATATCATATGGAGATTTTATTTTAAAATGTGTATTTCTAAATTCAAATTTTGGTTATATATTATGCATCACGTTTCAGTTATATCCAGCTAATTTTGATTTGTTTTCATCGGTTTCAATATTCCCAGCTTTGTCTCATCGATCTAGCTTCTATTTGCTTCGCTTTGAGATTTGTAGTTGGATTGGTCGATTTGCTGGTTCACAATTCAATTTGTAGCTCATTTCTTTGTTCGAATCTCTCTAGCCTCGAAAGGTGAGCTATCACTCACGATTAATGTTCTTATATTTATTAAATTTGATTTCAATTGAAACGACATTTTAAATATACTACTGTTAGTTATTTACATTGCTATATATATGTTGTTACCTATATCTGTTCACTTGTGACATCTTACACCATTATCTGTTATTTATATTGATGATATATGCATGTATGCTATTATCCTATATGTTATCACTCTGCAAGTTCCTTGTCAGTATAGAATTCCCTATGGATTGAAATGATACATACCCGAACGATCTATAGAATAAGAGAAAATCGTTATGGGTTGAAATGATAAACCCAAGCGATTTTCATTGAATTGAATTTGGGATTGTGGGTTGAAATGATATATACCCGTATATATTTAAGTTGCGGATTGAAATGATAAATATCTGTATCACTTGACCAAATGATAGAAAATTATATACAGACACCGCTGGTCAATATATATATTTTGAAATGATTTTCAAGGTTTTGACATTGAATTTTGTTTAAGAATTATACTCAATAAATTTGATTTGAAATTTATTAAATTTGGAATTTTAAATATATGATTTTATAACTTGATTTTGATTAAAGGTGATTCAACGGATATTTCAAATTTATATAAATTAAAATTTTATATTTAGTTTTATTTAAATTCGTAATTTGGGTTTTTTAAATGATATTGGATTTCATTAAGTGAATTTTTCAAAGCTAAATAATATTTAAAGTAAATTTGATATAAATATATATGGAATTATCAAATCTAGTTTTGAAATGTTTGAATATTTAAAGCTTTGAAAATATTGAAATTGAAATGGTTTATTTTGTGGTTAAAAATCTATATTTGAAATCGATATAATTTGAAATGGTTTATTGAGAAACTAAAATAAATTGAAATTGATGATTCAAGATTTCATTAAATTTGGACTTTTGGAATTCGAGTTGATTTGGAGTTGATTTGTGAAATTTGAGGAAATTATTTTATTATACAAATATTTTTAAATTGTATTTAAAACTATTTTATATTTTACTTTATAAATTATTTTAATATAAACTATTTTAATATAAACTATTTTTAACTTATAATTCTTTTATATAAACTATTTTCTTTTATAAACTATTTTATTATATATATACTATTTTAACATCTAAACTGTTTAAATGGTGGAAGTTATGTTTTCAAAGTTATGAATTTCAAAGTATTATGATTTGAAAGTGTTATAATTTAAAATGTTTGATTTCAAAAGTGTTATAACTTTGAAAGTGCTATGATTTTCAAAAAGGGTATATTTGGAATGGAAATGACATCGTATTTGGTTTTGAAATGGAAATGATATCATATTTGGTTTGAAATGGAAATGACATCGTATTAATATGGTTTTGAAATGGAAATGATATCGTATTGATATGGTTTTGGATGGCAATGATATTTTGGTTTTGAAGTATAAACTATTTTAAAATGACCACGGTGTTATAATAACTTTGGTTGATAAAGAGACCGAGATCGGAAGTTGTCATACTATCTGCCAACTCCGAAAATCACTTTAACAACTGTGTACGCGGTGGAGATTCCAAAATGAAGTAGGATGGTGGCGACGTCCTATTAAATTATATACGTGGACCGACTCTCGTGAGTTGGCATAAGATGGCTAAAACATGAGCGATTCTCGGGCCAAGTGAGATAGCTCCTCCGATCGTACACACTCCTTCGTATGTCATTCTATTACTTTGTGATTGATTTGGTGCATAGCTTTGATTTTTTTTTGGGAGTGTGGCTTGAGGTGGGTGGTAGTGGCTGCTATGCGTTACCACCAACCCGGATGTGTAATTGGTATATCTACCCTGGCATTGCCTAGTTGTGCCATGTCACCTACCCTAGCGTGCCTTCTACGAGTTTGATTTGTGTTGTACCTATGGAGTATCCTCTGGTAGGCTCCCGATCTGGAATTATTACGGTATTGTATAGACTATTGGCACTATAAAATGTGTTAAGGTGGAAAATGTAAAGCCTTAACGCTATTTTTAAATAGTATACTTTACTTTAGACATTATTATAATAGAGTAAATTACTACCTAGTAGATAGTTTAACGGTTCCTTAGAGGATGGTTATCCCAAACATCCTTTGAGTTACTTGCATTTCAGTTGTTATTTCACTTGAGTTGGATTTATTGATATATGAATGTTAATCCTGACTCGAGTGTTTTGTATTTTGCTTTACGCTCGGGTCAGACTAAGTGTCACAGCATTCGAGACTCACCTATGAAGTTGGAGCTTCGCTTGGAGATCCATCTATCGATTCTGCTTTCAGTTATTCAGTTGATTCTAGTGATGTATTCTGATCTTGTATTTGACTATTGTATTTGAGACTTTATTGTATCTTATTTAACTCTGGTATATATATAGTAGCTTCATGAACTACTATTCTTTTGTTTCCGCTACATTATTGTTATATTACTCTGTGTTTGTGATTCTGTGATCTTTATTTACTGTATATGCTGAGTTTTGTGAAAAATAAATTAACAATATGGTATTTTGAGCAATTCAAATCCGGCATGTGTGGATGCAAATGGTTGAAAATATCAAGATGTTACATTTGGTATCAGAGCTTTGGTTTTAGGCAAAATATAGCATATGTAGTAGATTTAATTATAGAATCACTTCTGTTCGAGCTTGAAAATTTTCCTCTTTGATTCGAATTTCCTTTGAATTTTAGAATGTTTTCCTTGGTTCCAAAATCCATCCATATCTCTCCCTATTCGTGTTTCTTGATTTTGGAGTATCCAATAAATCCACTTCGAATAATCTCTATAATAACTCGGCGGTCTCGCCAATCTTCGAATGATTTGTAAAGGGGTGAAACTCCTTTACAATAGGCCTTGATTTACCGAAGATTTCAATATCCTCGTTCTATGATGCTATCTATCTCCTACTATGCCTGAATTCTATCTCATGCGATCGAATGCCGATTTGCCTTAGAATTCTGCATCGATCTTATTCTTAAAGTCACGGTCGACCTGGTTAAGGTTGCCCGCGATTTATATAAACTTATCCATCTTCCTATTTTGTTATTTAATCATCTTATCTTTGTTTCGAACCTATCTTTGAATCAAAATTCTCTTTGATTTGAGTCCATCAAATTTGAATTTCTATCCTTACTTTGAAATCCATCTTGTATCATCGAGCGAGGAAGTGTATTAGTAAATTTGTTTGCGCCAAATTTGGTCACAAACCCCAAATACCGTGAAAGCACCAAAGTATGAATATAAATCAGCAATATCCCAAACACAAATCAAAGATCACAGCAAATTACAAGGAATAATCCAAAAGTAATGAACAAAGACACAAGATTTATATTGGTTCGGCTATCTCCGGCCTACGTCCACTTAAAAGTTTTATCCTTTTATTGATGATCCTTGCTGGTTACAGATGATTACAGCAGTTGTAATGAAGAATTTCGAATGCCATAGTTATATTGAAGTGTAGAAATGAATCCGGCAGAGTCTGGACATCTAATGGCCAAAAGATCCTTTTTCTATAGGCTTCAGGGTGCTTATTTATAGGCGTAGGATGCTGATATTTCGCTGAAAATTCGGGAGACCACTTCTGGCACGTGAGGGGGCCCACATGCCCGGCCTCAGGAAATTTGGGCCCACTTTGGGATCGATTCGAACTCCATTCGAATCGATCAGAAAATCATCCAATCGAGGTGAAATTTGGTGTGGACATTCTTCAACATGTATGCAAGCTTATGTGAAAATTTCGTGGCATTTGGATCATCGATGTAGGAGATATGATCGATTCAAATTTGGATTGTCTGTTGGCTGTCATGTTCGAATCCATTATTTCAAATCCATCACCTTCGACTCGATCCAAAGCGTGTGCGCATTGATGACGTGGCGCTACTTCCTGTTAGGAACCGAGTTGATGATGTTTTGATGACAACAACCTTATATAGTTATTATACTTTACTTTATAAAATATATACTAACATTTCCATATAGATAGATATATATATATATATGTATATAGGAAGTATATGCAGGTATCATCGAAGACTGATAAGTATAAAGACTCAAGCATCAAGATGAAGATTAGAGATTCAAGATTCAAGACTCTAGAGAATCAAGATTTCAAGATCTTAAGATAAGTGTCTAGTATTTTGTTAAAACTTCATAATAGCACTCTCATCTTTCTTCCAATTTTCTTTTGGGATGGAACCCAATTTCTATCGAAACCAGTGGCTTATAAACCCACGACAAGTAGCTTACAAACCTACGACAGGTGGCTTACAAACCCACGAAAATCAAAATCATTTAAACTACTTTGTACATATTCTCGAGTCCTATGGAGGAGCTCTATAGGAAGGTTCTTGCAATTTCAGTTTGAATAGATTTTTCAAAATGTTTTTAAATCTGTTTTCAAAATGTTTTAGCTTTCAAAATCATGTTTTCAAAAATATTTTCAAACTTTGTTTTAGCCTTGAAATATTCCTCTATTCTGATTTTAAAAACTTCTATTTTAAAACATCAAAACTTATTCTGATTTTAAATTTTACTTATATAATTGACGGTCTATATCAATTATATATATATATATTTAAAATAATGTTTTATATTCATTCTCTATCTCAAAATATTTTTTAAACACTTTACTTTTCTTCGGAGAAGTTTCAACTTGTTTTAAATTCAATTGTCTTTACAAAACAACATTTCTATAATTTTGAACTGAGGGATGTCGACATATGGGGATACCCCATGTCGACATGGTGACAGTTGGATTCAAAATTCAATTTTCAAAAGAAGTGTTCATTCGTTCGAAATCCTTTCGCCAATGGTTATGACTGTTGTGCATCTATATAAAGGCTTCCAAAATGAATTTTTTTAACAACTACTTTCTTATTTTCTTCACTCTTTCTTCTCCACCATCCCATATCCATAAAACTTCATATTTTCAAGATCGTGCCATCATTCTGCCAAATTCTCAATAGGAAATCATTTAGATACTCTCTCTACTTGATTCTCCATCATTCTACTAAAGATCAAAGTGCTATTCAGAGTTATATGATTAATTTGTATTCAAAAAGTCCATAGAGTCTATCCATTCAAAAGGATTGTTATTAAGAAGTATTAGGGTGATCTTGTGTCCCGTAAATCAAGAGAGTTTACCACAGACCCGGAGATAGGAGGGTTCCTCAAGGCCTTAGAAATTGAGGGTTGTAATTTGGATATTGGCTTATAAAAATCTATACAAGTATATTGCCTTGGTGCAGGACTGGATGTAGGAGGATTCCGAACCAGTATAAAATCTGGTGTGTTCTTTCCTTTTACTTGCTTTACTTTACTATTTGCATTTGTTATATGTTCTGTGATCATTCTGTATTAGAATTCTGTTTAGATTTGTGTTGAAAGTTTTAATTTAGTCATATAGTTCATATATTCTTTAAAACACTATTCACCCCCCTCTATTGTTATTTCTGCCTTAAGATCCTTAATCCGCATCCCCAACAATTGGTATCAGAGCATTGGTTTTCATTGTTTTCATAATCTAAAACTTGAAAAATATAAAAATGGCATTTTTGGAAAATTGTGTTAAAACTGTTTTGAATCTATGCATTTCATCAAAGTATCATAAGTCTGCATATAGTTATTTTGAAAAATCAAGTTATCTACCGAATTGGTGTGTTATGCAGGGACAGACATGTTATATGGCTTTTGACGAATCAACACCGAATGGGCAAACTGTGCAAATTGAGAAAGATAAATGGATACTTGATAGTGGCTGTTCGAGGCACATGACTGGAAATCCCGAGATACTCAAGGACATTACTTATCAAGATGGTGGATTAGTCAATTTTGGTGACAACTCTAAAGGATATGTGGTTGGCGTCGGCAATGTCGGTAACTCTAAAACTTTACTTATTTCTGATGTTTTATTAGTTAGGAACTTAAAACATAATCTTCTTAGTATAAATCAACTTTGCAATAAAGGTTTTAAAATTAAATTTGGAAAAGATAAATGTCACATTGAAGATGATAAGTCTAATATAATTTTTGAAGGTATTAGGAAGAAAAATATTTATATCCTTAGTATGAAAATTTCAAATGATAATCTAAGTCTTTTGGCTAATACAAGTGACCCTTGGATTTGGCATAAAAGATTTGGCCATTTGAATTTCAAATTATTATCTAGGATATCAAAACTTGACTTAGTTAGAGGTCTACCCAAGTTAAACTTTAAAGTAGATAGTATTTGTGATGCTTGTCAATTAGGAAAACTTAAGAAAAGTTCATTTAAATTAAAAGATGCTATTTCTACCTCTAGTCCTCTAGAATTACTTCATTTAGATTTATTTGGTCCATCTCAAGTTCAATCAATTAACCATAGTAAATATGTTTTTGTTATAGTAGATGATTATTCAAGATATACTTGGACAATCTTTTTAAAACATAAAAGTGATGCTTTTGAAATATTTAAAAACTTTTCTAAAAGAATTCAAAAACAATATTCTTTCAAAATTAAAACTATTCGAAGTGATCACGGTGGTGAATTTGAAAATGAAAATTTTGAGAATTTCTGTACTCAAAAGGGAATTACTCACAACTTTTCATTTCCAAGAACTCCACAACAAAATGGAGTAGTAGAACGTAAGAATAGAACGATTCAAGAGTGTGCTCGTACAATGCTTTCTGATAGTAATTTACCTAAACATTTTTGGGCTGAAGCAGTTGCTACAGCTTGTTATATATTAAATAGAATTTTAGTTAGACCATTAACAAATAAAACTCCATATGAATTACTTTATAATAAGAAACCTATAGTTGCTTATTTTAAAGTCTTTGGGAGTAAATGTTTTATACTTAATACAAAAGATAATTTAGATAAATTTGAACCAAAAGCTGATAAAGGATTCTTTATTGGTTATTCTAATAGAAGCAAAGCATTTAGAGTTTTTAATTTAAAAACTAATGCTATTGAAGAAACTATGCATGTATCTTTTGATGAAAATCTTAAAGATATTGTATAAATAGATGATGAAGAAGATTTTATAAATTTAAATCAATCTAATGAAACTATTAGTGAAATAAATCAACCTAATAAGAGATTTAAATATCAAAAGATCATCCTATAGAAAATGTTTTAGGAAATATTGAATCTATAGTAAGAACTAGAAATCAATTAAGTCGTATGAGTAATGTAGCCTTTATATCAACAATTGAACCTAAAAATCCAAAGGAAGCATCGTTTGATGATTCATGGATTCTTGCTATGCAAGAAGAATTGAATCAATTTACCAGAAATGATGTATGGGAACTTGTTCCTAAACCTGAGGATAAAAGTATAATTGGAACTAAATGGGTTTATAAAAATAAAATGAATGAACTCGGTGAGGTCGTAAGAAATAAAGCTCGTTTATTCGTGCAAGGTTATTGTCAAGAAGAAGGAATTGACTATGATGAAACATTTGCCCCCGTAGCAAGATTAGAAGCTATAAGAATTCTACTTGCTTTCGCTAATTATAATAATTTAAAATTATATCAAATGGATGTTAAAAGTGCTTTGCTAAATGGTTTTGTGAAATAAGATGTTTATGTTGAACAATCTCCACTTTTTGAAGATAATAAATTTCCAAACCATGTATACAAGTTAAAGAAAGCTCTATATGGTCTAAAGCAAGCTCCTAGAGCTTGGTATGAAAGACTAAGATCTTATTTACTTCAATCTGGTTTTGAAATTGGTAAAGTAGATACAACACTTTTTATTAAAAGAAATAATCAAGATATTCAACTGGTTCAAATATATGTAGATGATATAATCTTTGGATCAACTAATTACATAATGAATAAAGAATTTTCAGATATAATGACTAAAGAATTTGAAATGAGTCACATGGGAGAATTAAGTTTCTTCTTAGGGCTTCAAATTAAACAACTAGAAAATGGAATCTTCATAAGTCAAGAAAAATATGCTAAAGACTTAATCAATAAATATGGTTTAAGTACCTCTAGTGGGAAACCAACTCCAATGTCAACAAATGTAGGTTTAAGTAAAGAAGATAAATCAAAAGATATTGATCAAACTTTATATAGGGGAATGATTGGTTCGCTACTCTATATAACAGCGAGTCGTCCTGATATTATGCATAGTGTTTGTCTCTGTGCAAGATACTAATCACAACCTAAAGAAACTCACTTAAAAGCTGTTAAAAGAATTTTAAGATATGTAAAATACACTTTAGATTATGGTTTATTTTATTCTAAAAATAATACTTTTGATTTAATATCATATTGTGATGCTGATTATGCTGGTTGTAAATCAGACCGAAAGAGTACAAGTGGAACTTGTCACTTTCTAGGACATTCACTGGTTTCCTGGTTCAGCAAGAAACAAAATACTGTTTCCTTGTCAACAACTGAAGCAGAGTATATATCTGCTGCTTTGGCCTGTTCACAAGTCATATATACGCAACAAACTTTAAAAGATTTTGGAATTAACATAAGTAAATCAGCAATATATTGTGATAATACTAGTGCAATAAATCTATCTAAAAATCCAACTCATCATGCTAGAACTAAACATATTGATATAAGACATTATTTTCTTAGAGATAATATAACTAAAGAAATAATAACTTTAGATTATATAAATACTGAAAAACAAATTGCTGATATATTAACTAAACCATTAACCGAACAGAATTTTACTAAATTTAGAAGAGAATTAGGTATTTGTTCAAAATTCGAAATATAAATTAATATAATATAATAATCAATAAAAATTCAAAATAAAAATTACACATTTTTTGAAGAACATGTCGACATGCCCCTCGACATACCCAACAAAAATTTGAAAATTGGATTTCCCTCCAAAGTTAGTTATTTGGTTATTTATCTATTCATTTCGTTTTCTCTCCTCTTTCTTCACTATATTCTCTGTAAATAACTTCTGAAACAATAAAATAATGGCCTCCCCTTCTACTAATGAACCCACTTCACCCACATCTCCTCATTCTGGTCCATTTCAACGAACTACGCACGCTCGAGTGATCAAATTGCAAGAGAAGATGAAAGATATCCTTCAATTGATGACTGAAATTCAAGTAAGTCAACTTAGGATGGCTAGAGAACAACAAAGGCAAGGGAATATTATTAGGAATGTACAAAAATTCCTTATGGATAACCGTACAAATCCTACTAATATTGAAGACTCTTCACAAGCCATGGAATCCGAGGAAGAAGAACCTATGGAAGAACCACAAGAAGACCAAGAGGAAGATCAACCTTTACCTCAATCCGAAGTCCCTATGAATACGGACGAGAGCGTTATTTGCGTTGGTGAGATCCTTGTTGATACTAATGGAAACATAATTGAACAACGTGGAAACTTTTGTCTCCACTACCCCAATTGTTCGATTCATAAGTCTCCTATAGTTAAGGATCGCCATTAAAGCGTACTTTCATTTTATTCTTTGTTTTAAATTGTTTTGTTTGTTCGTGTTTATGTATGATCTTATATATGTTGTAATAACTAAAATGTGTTCACTTATACTCATAGTTTCATGCTTGTTCTATGTATATTATTTGTTCATACTAATCATTCTTGAATTCTTAAGTAGTTAATAGTTTTTGTTGAAGACAAAGGGGGAGAAAGTTATAAAAATATATGTGCTTGGTGTAAGGGGGAGTCATGGAGTAAGGGGAAGTTGTAGTTTTAAGAAGAAATCACGGAGTAAGGGGGAGTTATGGTATGGTAAGAATATTTTATAAATAAAGGTTGTCATCATCAAAAAGGGGGAGATTGTTAGGAACTGAGTTGATGATGTTTTGATGACAACAAACTTATATAGTTATTATACTTTACTTTATAAAATATATACTAACATTTCCATATAGATAGATATATATATGTATATAGGAAGTATATGCAGGTATCATCGAAGACTGATCAGTATAAAGACTCAAGCATCAAGATGAAGATTAGAGATTCAAGATTCAAGACTCTAGAGAATCAAGATTTCAAGATCTCAAGATAAGTGTCTAGTATTTTGTTAAAACTTCATAATAGCACTCTCATCTTTCTTCCAATTTTCTTTTGGGATGGAACCCAATTTCTACCGAAACCAGTGGCTTACAAACCCATAACAAGTAGCTTACAAACCTACGACAAGTGGCTTACAAACCCACGAAAATCAAAATCATTTAAACTACTTTGTACAAGTTCTCGAGTCTTATGGAGGAGCTCTGTAGGAAGATTCTTGCAATTTCAGTTTGAATAGATTTTTCAAAATGTTTTTAAATCTGTTTTCAAAATGTTTTAGCTCTCAAAATCATGTTTTCAAAAATATTTTCAAACTTTGTTTTAGCCTTGAAATATTCCTCTATTCTGATTTTAAAAACTTCTATTTTTAAAACATCAAAACTTATTCTGATTTTAAATATTACTTATATAATTGACGGTCTATATCAATTATATATATATTTAAAATAATGTTTTATATTCATTCTCTATATCAAAATACTGTTTAAACACTATACTTTGCTTCAGAGAAGTTTCAACTTGTTTTAAATTCAATTGTCTTTACAAAACAACATTTCTATAATTTTGAACTGAGGGATGTCGACATATGGGGATACCCCATGTCGACATGGTGACAGTTGGATTCAAAATTCAATTTTCAAAAGAAGTGTCCATTCGTTCGAAAACCTTTCGCCAATGGTTATGACTGTTGTGCATCTATATAAAGGCTTCCAAAACGATTTTTTTTAACAACTACTTTCTTATTTTCTTTACTCTTTCTTCTCCACCATTCCATATCCATAACACGTCATATTTTCAAGATCGTGCCATCATTCTGCCAAATTCTACATAGGAAATCATTTAGATACTCTCTCTACTTGATTCTCCATCATTCTACTAAAGATCAAAGTGCTATTCAGAGTTATAGGATTAATTTGTATTCAAAAAGTCCATAGAGTCTATCCATTCAAAAGGATTGTTATTAAGAAGTATTAGGGTGATCTTGTGTCCCGTAAATCAAGAGTGTAACAACCCTAGATTTTTGTATATTATTTAAATTTGAATTTATTTTATTTTTAAATTTTTAAAACTTGTTTTATTTCGAACATTTCATTTTTAAATATAAATGTTGATTATTAAGTGAATTATAATTTCAAAATGGTGTAATTTGGATATTTTATTGAAAAATGGATTCTAGTCAAACTGGTCAAATTTTGACTTTTAAACTTCAAATTTAATTTTTTTTTTAATATTAAATTTTATCTTTTATTATGAAAATAGATTTAATAACATTGAATACTAGTTTTCGTTTCGTTGGAAACGGAGTTAAATTGTGAAAGTTATGAACATTTCAATTTTGGTATAATTGGTTTTTTGTGCAATTTTGCCTATTTTAAATTTTATAAATCATATTTTCTTTCTTATATTTTTTTTATATGTGTAAATATGTTAATTTATGTATATTTTCATCTCTAAATATTTTAAAAATAATAATAGAATTTTTCAAAAATTTACTATGATGATTTCCTATTTTAAAAGGCTGTTTTCCTATTTTCTGCTATTTTCTTCATAAAAAAAAATTATATGTAAATTAAATTTTAAATATTTATTTTGTGAATGTATTTTTATTTTATGTTATTGTTTATGTTTAAAAATATATTACAAGATCATATGAATTTTCTAAAATTTATTCTATTAAATTTCAAATTTTCCAGACTAGTTTACTATTTATAGCTATTTTCTTAATTTAACTTTATATTATTGATAAATGTTTATATAAATTATTATATTTTGATAAATTTAGAAAATTTATCTGGTATTAGTATTATTACCAGAAATATAAAGTTATAAAAAATTAAATAAAGAAATATGAAAGGTTTCTGAAACCCTTTACATTCCTAAGTCTTTTAATCTTCTGCCTTTTCATTTCTTAACCTACATCTTTATTGTTTTTTCTTTGGCCGTACCTTTTCTGGCTTTATCCATGAATTTTCATCACTCAATCACGTGAATGAAGCTTTCTCATCTCCTCAAAAAGAAAAAAAACATGGCTATCTTCTTCAAAAATAAAATAAAAATAATGGCTTCTTTTGCTGCACTTTCTCTTCTTCTTTCCTTCATTTTGCCATGCTCTTCACATGTTTGCTCGGCTAGCCTCTACCTCCATCAGCTCCACCATCATCTCCACCATCTTCAACAGCAAGCACACCTCCTCCACTGACCATGACCAAGCCGTGCCCATCCATTGAAGCTACACCACAAAAACTTGCACAAAACTCCTTAAAACATTGCCTAGACCACACATATCATCACCTACCCTCCACATCTTGCTTTGGCCACCGCCTTAGCCACCACCACCACTTGCTACATGACCTTTGGCTGCTGCTGCACCATCACCCTCCACTGTCCAGACCTGTACCATACATGGCCGAGCCAAGCAATGACCAAGTCGAGCCTTGTTGTGACCAAAACTTCACCTATTTGCCTTTACCATTGATATTCTTCATGTTGCATCTCCTACCCTTCACATCACTTCATGCTGCTGTGCTTAGGTGCGCTAAACCTAACCTATATGATGCTAACCTGAGCCCAAACACAACATGGCTAAGCACTTGATTCCCTATGGTCAAGCATTTGAATGGTGAAGGCAAAGTCTTGTCTTTATTGCTTTGTATTTCAATTTGTTCGATATTGTTTTGGTTAATATTCATATGTTATATTGTTTTGCTTATTGTTATTGCAAGATCATATCTTGGTTCTCTCAACTCAAATCAAAAGTCATGCAATTGTTCTTGTCGTGCCTTTGGAGTCGTGCTTGTATGTTGTTTTGGTCTCTAGCTTTGAAAAGGTGAGTCTTTCTCACTCTGACATTTATACTTATGAAATAGTGAATTGATGACAAGTGTTTAGTAATATAAAATGTTTATGCAAGTTAATGATGATCATATGATATGCTATGCCATGTTGTTACCATGTTAAAACTGTTAATTATAACCTGACATCTGATATGTGACATTATATTGTGACATTGACATTGTTTATATTGTTTATGCATATATTCACACTGCAAGTTCCCTGTTAGAATAGAATCATTATGGGTTGAAATGATACATACCCGAACGGACTTTAGAATAGGAAAAAATCATTATGGGCTGAAATGATAGGCGTGTGCGATTTTTATTGTATTTTATTTGACTTGGGATTGCGGGTTTGAAATGATAGAACCCAGGTTTTCTTTGTAAACTACAGATTGAAATGATATATATCTGTATCACTTGACCTAGGTTAGAAAATTATATACAGACCCCGTGGTATATTTTTAAATGATTTTTATTAAAATATGTATTTTTTTTTACGTATGAACTTTTGATTTAAAAATATTATATTTTATGGTTTTAGAAAATTAAATATTAAGTCTTGAAATTGTGAATTTAAGTATGTAAATTTGAAGTAATTGTGATTTTTGACTTTAAATTTTATTTTAAAATGTAAATAAATAATGGAAATTAAATTTAAAGTTTTGAAATGATATTTGAAGTAAAATGTTAAGTTTTATTAAATTTGTAAGTTAATAAATAGTGAATTTTGACTTAATAAATTAATGGAGTTTTTAAAATTGAATATTTGATCTTAAAATTTTATTGTGATAAATCATATGTTAAAATTAGTTAATGTGAAATTTTGAAGTCTACAAATATGATTTATAAGTTTAAAATTTTTTAAATTGAAGTTTTATTGTTTTGAAAAGTTAAAATAAAATCTGGAATTTTATAGCATTTCCAAAATGTTGTAGTCTTTTGACAGCATTTTTAAATGCTGTTGTTTTTGAACTTGACTATGTTTGAAATAACTAAATATCTATTTCGGCATGTTATAAATGCCGTTATTCTTGAACTAAACTATTTTGGAAACTATAAGCTACTATAGTACTGTATAAATGTTGTCGTGGCTTTAATTTGACAATGTTTGAAATATTATAAATTTTAACACTGTTTGTGTTATATTTTAAAGTGTTAAATGATTTAACTTTTGGAAATTGATTATTTGTGAATATAAGGAGTTTGAATATATTTTTTTATTTAAACTTCAATTTTAAGGAATTTAAATTGAATTTGAATTTAAATAAGGTATGCTTGGTTATGTGATAAATGGAATGAAATGTAATGTAATAAATGAATTTTTTTTGAATGGAATTTTGAAATGTATTTTGTAATGATGTTTGAAATAATAAACAAATGACATATTTGATTTTTAAATGATATTTAAATTTGAATATTTGGATTTGAATTCAAATAATGATTTGATTATGAAGTTTTGAAAGGATGTAATATTTTAATGATTTTGAAATGGTTTGGAAATGATTTGATCTTTATTTTAATAAAGAATGTGAATGTGGAATGATATTTGATTTTGATTTATTTGATAAAGGAATATTCAAAGTTTATATTTGTATGAAAAGATATTTGGTTTAATTGTGATTTAAGTTTATTTAAATAATATTGGATTTACGAAATGAATATTTCAAAACTACATAATAATGAAACTAGACTTGAGATATGAATGTATGGAATTATAAAGTTTAGTTTGAAATGTGGGATATTAAAGTTTGGATATATATATTAAAATTGGATAGTTTATTTTGTAGATCAAATCTATATTTGAAATTTATGAGATTTGAAATGTTTTGTTGCAAAACTAAATTGAATTGAAACTGATGGTTTGATTTGAATTAAATTGGAAATTTGAAATTTTGGTAATTGAATAAATTTGTAAAGTGTAAAGAATTAAAAGATTGGTTTCAAATGTATGATTTCGGAATGTTATGATTTTCAAAGTGTAATGATTTCAAGTATTTTGGTTTCGGAAAAGTTATACTTTGAAAGTATTATGAATTTTTTAAAAGGTGAATATATGTTTAAAATGGAAATGATAAACTATTTGATTTGAATACAGTTTTGAAATAAAATGGTTTTGGTTTCGATGTATAACTATTTTGAAATGAAATGATTTGATTTTTGAAGTATAAACTATTTTAAAATGGCCACGGCGTTATAATAACGATTGGTTGTTAAAGAGACCGGGATCGGAAGTTGTCATACTCTCTGCCAACTCCGAAAACCACTTTAACAACTGTGTACGCGGTGGAGATTCCAGAATGAAGTAGGATGGTGGCGACGTTCTTGAGGTATATTACGTGGACCCAACTCCCGTGAGTTGGCATAAGGTGGCTAAAACAGGAGCGATCTCGGGCCAAAGGAGGTAGCACCTCTGGTCGGACACATTCCTTCGATACTATACTCTTACTGGTGATTGATTAGATGGCCATCCTCCGATTTTGATTGGGAGTGTGTTCCGAGGTGGGCGTATGTGGCTGCTGCGTTACCACCAGCCCGTGTGCGTAATTGGTATATCTACCCTGGCATTGCCTTGTGTGCCGTGTCACCTACCATACCGAGCCTTTAGTACGAGTTTGATTTTCTCCTGTAGCCCGTGTGGTATCCTCTGACAGTCACCCAGAGTGGAGATGGCATGATATTGGATGGACTACTGGGACTATTATGTGTGAAGGGTGATATGGGTAGCCCGGAACGCTATTTAAAAGTATGTTTATTTTACTATAGACATTATTATAGTAGCGCAATATTACTACATAGTAAATAGTTTAACGGATTCTTAAAGGATGAGCGATCCCAAGCATCCTTTAAGTTACTGATGCATTTTTGTTACTGTTCACTTGAGTTTATTTACAGTTCATAAGTATTTATGTCCTGACTCGAGTGTTTTGTATTTTCTTTACGCTCGAGTCAGACCGAGTGAGTTAGCATTCAAGATTCACCTTCGGAGTTGGAGCTTTCCTTGAAAATCCAGCCATTTATTTTGCTTTCTGTATCCAGTGATTTCAGTGATGTATTCTGATTTGTACCTGATGTATCTTGTTACTTTTTGTTGTATCATGTTTAACTCTGATGTATCTTATTTTTATATAGTAGCTTCATGAACTACTATTTCTTTTAAATTCCGCTGCATTATTAAATACTCTGTGTCTGTGATCTGTGATTATGTATTTACTGTATATTCTGAGATTTGCCAAATTTTATTTACAACGCGGTATTTTGAGCAATTCAAGTCCGACATGTGCGGATGCGAATGGTTGAAAATATCGGGTCGTTACAGTTGGTCTCAGAGCTTTGGTAGCTCTAGGCAAAACTCAGCATATAGAGTAGATGTATTTACAGAATCACTTTCATTCGAGTTGAATCTCTTTCTTTTGACTCGATTCCTTGGAATTTTGGAACGTTCCCTACGGTTCCGAAATCCATTCTTATTCCCCACTATTCATCTTCATTTGATTTCGGAGTATCCCATAACTCCATATCGAATGATATTTATAGTGAATTGGCGGTCTCGCCAATATTCTAATTTTCTTGTAAAAGGGGTGAAACTCCTTTACAATTAGCATCGATTCACCAGAGATTTATATCTATCCTTGGTTTAGATGCTAATATCTTTTGTATTCCAAACTCTATCTCTTGAGATCGAATGTAGATTTACTCCATAAAATCCACATTGATCTTATTCTTTATGTCACGGTTGACCCGGTTAAGGTTGCCTATGATTTATTTAAGCTTATCCTTCTTCCTATTTTGTTAATTAATTATTTTGCCTTTTACTTCCAGCCTTTTTCCAACATTTTGAATTGTACTTGTAAATCTATATTTTTGTTTTATATATTGTGTTGTTTGAGTTGTTGATGTTGAATTGGGTTTCTGATCGATTCGTTTGATCAACGCTATCGACAAGATTTCCAAAACACTTTGATAGAACAAACTGACACAATATTATTTTAAAATTTGGTTAATGAAATAAATTTTGATATATAAGTTTGTGGAACTTAATAAATTTATTTAAGTTGATAATTTGAAATGATAATACTTGATTTATCATTTATTGCTCTACAAATAAATTTATAAATAGTTGTTTATAAATTTATTTGGGAACTGGAATGAATTTAAATCAAGAAATTTAAGAATTTAATTTTCGATGGATTCAAACCTTGTGTTAAAAGTTTTAAAAGGATATATTATTTAAAGTATTTCCAAATAGAATTTTGTTTCCAAAGAATTTTAAAGTTTAAAATTAGTGCTCTTCTCTTTGTCGCTGGAAAATTACTTCGGCGATGACTGCAACATTATCGACGTTCATTTTCGAGTTTCGAAGTGAAGAAACAGTTCTGTAGTCTTGCTACAGCTTTGTTTTGGGAATTTAATTGGTTTGAATTTCTCAAATATGACTTGATTTTTTTAATATATATAGATATATGATTGAAATTTGATTTGACATATTATGTATATATTATTACTTATCTCTAAATGGTTTGAATGGAGTCGGAAATTTAATTCTTAAAATCTATCTTAAAGAAAATTTTAAAAATTTTAGATAAATGATTTCAACTTGAGATAATTGAATATTGGAATTTTTATTTGTATGACACACAATTTCATTCCAATATAACCTACCTTAATTTTTAGAAGTTGAATGTGTAATTGGATAATATACAATATAAAAAGGATTCTATAAATAAAATTTGAGTGGTTATAATAAATGTTATACACTTAAATTTTAGTTATAAAATATTAGTAGAGGTAAATAAAGAAAAAAAAAGAATTTAAGGAATTTTATTTAAATAACTTAATAATCAAATTTGATTTAACATGGAACCTTAAGTCTAACCTATGAATTTTAACAAAGGTTATTTCCTGAAATGAATATGTTTGTATAATAAACAATGTATCTTTGAATAGAAAATAAAATATATTTGAATGGGATATTTTGTAATAAGGTTTATTTAACTTGAAATCATAGTTTAATTGATGTATAAATGAATAAAGGTGTAAAGAAATTTGATTGCTGTATTTGCTATGATATCTATTTTATAAATAAAATATTTTATTTATAAAATAGATATGTCTTGTAAAATGAATAATTTTGATTTAAATAGTTAAGATGTATTTTTAATATCGCTAAAATTTGATTATTGAGAATTTGGTTTTCAAATGTAAATTTAAAGTGTAACTTATTGAAGGAATATCCTATTTATGAAATGAGTATTTTAAATAAAGTGTTAGGTTATTTGTTAAATTAAGAAATAGGTAAAATAATGAACTTTTGACTTAATAAATGAAGTATAGTTTGATTTGGATATTCCATTCATAAAAGTTTGTTTTAATAAAATCATAAGTAAATGATATCCGAATGAATATTTCAGAAATTGAACTTATTTGAAATACTATTATATCTACTGTAGCATATTATAAGTGCTGCTGTTTCTAAAAAATACAATGTTTTGGAAATCTTATGATTGAATAAATGAACTTAGAAATGTTACAATTTTAAAATGAATATTATTTGACCTTGAATTTAAATGGTTTAAATGAAGATTATTTTAAAAGTGTTATGATTTTTAGTAGTATGATTTCCAAATAATAACATCTCTGAAGTATTATGATTTCAAAGCATCGTGGTTTCAAATTTATTATCTTATTTTGTTTTTCAAACTATCTTTTAGTTGTCCTTATTTTCCTTATCTTGTTACAGAATGGGAAGGCTATTGCTTATACCAGTCTGTTTAGAAATCTTTCTATAATCTTTGACAAATTTTGTTACTTATCTAGATCTGAACACTGTTTTTCCATTCATAGACCGTCGGTCAAGTGAAAAGGGTGATTCAGACTCTAGAGGATCTTTTCGTGCTTGTATTCTTGATTTGATCACCTTCATCTTGTCAAACTTACCTATAACAATAGTTATCAGGTATAATTTAAATCTCCTTGTCATCTTATTTTAACCTTATTCCACTCTATCTTTTTCTATGCTTTCCCGTACCTCATTCCTTTTCGGGGACGAAAAGCTTTGAGTGGGGGAGAGTGTAACAACCCTAGATTTTTGTATATTATTTAAATTTGAATTTCTTTTATTTTTAAATTTTTAAAACTTGTTTTATTTCGAACATTTCATTTTTAAATATAAACGTTGATTATTAAGTGAATTATAATTTCAAAATGGTGTAATTTGGATATTTTATTGAAAAATGGATTTCTAATCAAACTGGTCAAATTTTGACTTTTAAACTTCAAATTTAAATTTTTTTTAAATATTAAATTTTATCTTTTATTATGAAAATATATTTAATAACATTTAATACTACTTTTCGTTTCGTTGGAAACGGAGTTAAATTGTGAAAGTTATGAACATTTCAATTTTGGTATAATTGGTTTTTTGTGCAATTTTGCCTATTTTAAATTTTATAAATCATATGTTCTTTCTTATATTTTTTTTATATGTGTAAATATGTTAATTTATGTATATTTTCATCTCTAAATATTTTAAAAATAATAATAGAATTTTTCTAAAATTTACTATGATGATTTCCTATTTTAAAAGGCTGTTTTCCTATTTTCTGCTATTTTCATAAAAAAAATTATATGTAAATTAAATTTTAAATATTTATTTTGTGAATGTATTTTATTTTATGTTATTATTTATTTTTAAAAATATATTACAAGATCATATGAATTTTCTAAAATTTATTGTATTAAATTTCAAATCTTCCAGACTAGTTTACTATTTTTAGCTATTTTCTTAATTTAACTTTATATTATTGATAAATGTTTATATAAATTATTATATTTTGATAAATTTCGAAAATTTATCTGGTATTAGTATTATTACCAGAAATATAAAGTTATAAAAAATTAAATAAAGAAATATGAAAGGTTTCTGAAACCCTTTACATTCCTAAGTCTTTTAATCTTCTGCCTTTTCATTTCTTAACCTACATCTTTATTGTTTTTTTCTTTGGCCATACCTTTTCTGGCTTTATCCATGAATTTTCATCACTCAATCACGTGAATGAAGCTTTCTCATCTCCTCAAAAAGAAAAAAACATGGCTATCTTCTTCAAAAATAAAATAAAAATAATGGCTTCTTTTGCTTCACTTTCTCTTCTTCTTTCCTTGATTTTGCCATGCTCTTCACATGTTTGCTCGGCTAGCCTCTACCTCCATCAGCTCCACCATCATCTCCACCATCTTCAGCAGCAAACACACCTCCTCCACTGACCATGACCAAGCCGTGCCCATCCATTGAAGCTACACCACAAAAACTTTCACAAAACTCCTTAAAACATTGCCTAGACCACACATATCATCACCTACCCTCCACATCTTGCTTTGGCCACCCCCTTAGCCACCACCACCACTTGCTACATGACCTTTGGCTGCTACTGCACCATCACCCTCCACTGTCCAGACCTGTGCCATACATGGCCAAGCCAAGCAATGACCAAGTCGAGCCTTGTTGTGACCAAAACTTCACGTATTTGCCTTTTCCATTGATATTCTTCATGTTGCATCTCCTACCCTTCACATCACTTCATGTTGCTGTGCTTAGGTGCACTAAACCTGACCTATATGATGCTAACCTGAGCCCAAACACATCATGGCTAAGCACTTGATCCCCTATGGTCAAGCATTTGAATGGTGAAGGCAAAGTCTTGTCTTTATTGCTTTGTATTTCAATTTGTTCGATATTGTTTTGGTTAATATTCATATGTTATATTGTCTTGCTTATTGTTATTGCAAGATCATATCTTGGTTCTCTCAACTCAAATCAAAAGTCATGCAATTGTGCTTGTCGTGCCTTTGGAGTCGTGCTTGTATGTTGTTTTGGCCTCTAGCTTTGAAAAGGTGAGTCTTTCTCACTCTGACATTTATACTTATGAAATAGTGAATTGATGACAAGTGTTTAGTAATATAAAATGTTTATGCAAGTTAATGATGATCATATGATATGCTATGCCATGTTGTTACCATGTTAAAACTGTTAATTATAACCTGACATCTGATATGTGACATTATATTGTGACATTGACATTGTTTATATTGTTTATGCATATATTCACACTGCAAGTTCCCTGTTAGAATAGAATCATTATGGGTTGAAATGATACATACCCGAACGGACTTTAGAATAGGAAAAAATCATTATGGGCTGAAATGATAGGCGTGAGCGATTTTTATTGTATTTTATTTGACTTGGGATTGCGGGTTTGAAATGATAGAACCCGGGTTTTCTTTGTAAACTACGGATTGAAATGATATATATCTGTATCACTTGACCTAGGTTAGAAAATTATATACAGACCCCGTGGTATATATTTAAATGATTTTTATTAAAATATGTATTTTATTTTTTTAAGTATGAACTTTTGATTTAAAAATATTATATTTTATGGTTTTAGAAAATTAAATATTAAGTCTTGAAATTGTGAATTTAAGTATGTAAATTTGAAGTAATTGTGATTTTTGACTTTAAATTTTATTTTAAAATGTAAATAAATAATGAAAATTAAATTTAAAGTTTTGAAATGATATTTGAAGTAAAATGTTAAGTTTTATTAAATTTGTAAGTTAATAAATAGTGAATTTTGACTTAATAAATGAATGGAGTTTTTAAAATTGAATATTTAATCTTAAAATTTTATTGTGATAAATCATATGTTAAAATTATTTAATGTGAAATTTTGAAGTCTACAAATATGATTTATAAGTTTAAAATTTTTTAAATTGAAGTTTTATTGTTTTGAAAAGTTAAAATAAAATCTGGAATTTTATAGCATTTCCAAAATGTTGTAGTCTTTTGACAGCATTTTTAAATGCTGTTGTTTTTGAACTTGACTATGTTTGAAATAACTAAATATCTATTTCGGCATGTTATAAATGTCGTCATTCTTGAACTAAACTAGTTTGGAAACTATAAGCTACTATAGTACTGTATAAATGTTGTCGTGGCTTTAATTTGACAATGTTTGAAATATTATAAATTTTAACACTGTTTGTGTTATATTTTAAAGTGTTAAATGATTTAACTTTTGGAAATTGATTATTTGTGAATATAAGGAGTTTGAATATATATTTTTTTATTTAAACTTCAATTTTAAGGAATTTAAATTGAATTTGAATTTATATAAGGTATGCTTGGTTATGTGATAAATGGAATGAAATGTAATGTAATAAAAAAAAAATTTTGAATGGAATTTTGAAATGTATTTTGTAATGATGTTTGAAATAATAAACAAATGACATATTTGATTTTTAAATGATATTTAAATTTGAATATTTGGATTTGAATTCAAATAATGATTTGATTATGAAGTTTTGAAAGGATGTAATATTTTAATGATTTTGAAATGGTTTGGAAATGATTTGATCTTTATTTTAATAAAGAATGTGAATGTGGAATGATATTTGATTTTGATTTATTTGATAAAGGAATATTCAAAGTTTATATTTGTATGAAAAGATATTTGGTTTAATTGTGATTTAAGTTTATTTAAATAATATTGGATTTACGAAATGAATATTTCAAAACTACATAATAATGAAACTAGACTTGAGATATGAATGTATGGAATTATAAAGTTTAGTTTGAAATGTGGGATATTAAAGTTTGGATATATATATTAAAATTGGATAGTTTATTTTGTAGATCAAATCTATATTTGAAATTTATGAGATTTGAAATGTTTTGTTGCAAAACTAAATTGAATTGAAACTGATGGTTTGATTTGAATTAAATTGGAAATTTGAAATTTTGGTAATTGAATAAATTTGTAAAGTGTAAAGAATTAAAAGATTGGTTTCAAATGTATGATTTCGGAATGTTATGATTTTCAAAGTGTAATGATTTCAAGTATTTTGGTTTCGGAAAAGTTATACTTTGAAAGTATTGTGAATTTTTTAAAAGGTGAATATATGTTTGAAATGGAAATGATAAACTATTTGATTTGAATACAGTTTTGAAATAAAATGGTTTTGGTTTCGATGTATAACTATTTTGAAAGGGATATAGTTTTGAAATGAAATGATTTGATTTTTGAAGTATAAACTATTTTAAAATGGCCACGGCATTATAATAACGATTGGTTGTTAAAGAGACCGGGATCGGAAGTTGTCATACTCTCTACCAACTCCGAAAACCACTTTAACAACTGTGTACGCGGTGGAGATTCCAGAATGAAGTAGGATGGTGGCGACGCTCTTGAGGTATATTACGTGGACCCAACTCCCGTGAGTTGGCATAAGGCGGCTAAAACAGGAGCGATCCGGGCCAAAGGAGGTAGCACCTCTGGTCGGACACATTCCTTCGATACTATACTCTTACTGGTGATTGATTAGATGGCCATCCTCCGATTTTGATTGGGAGTGTGTTCCGAGGTGGGCGTATGTGGCTGCTGCGTTACCACCAGCCCATGTGCGTAATTGGTATATCTACCCTGGCATTGCCTTGTGTGCCGTGTCACCTACCATACCGAGCCTTTAGTACGAGTTTGTTTTTCTCCCGTAGCCCGTGTGGTATCCTTTGACAGTCACCCAGAGTGGAGATGGCATGTTATTGGATGGACTACTGGGACTATTATGTGTGAAGGGTGATATGGGTAGCCCGGAACGCTATTTAAAAGTATGTTTATTTTACTGTAGACATTATTATAGTAGCGCAATATTACTACATAGTAAATAGTTTAACGGATCCTTAAAGGATGGGCGATCCCAAGCATCCTTTAAGTTACTGATGCATTTTTGTTACTGTTCACTTGATTTTATTTACAGTTCATAAGTATTTATGTCCTGACTCGAGTGTTTTGTATTTTGCTTTACGCTCGAGTTAGATTGAGTGAGTTAGCATTCAAGATTCACCTTCGGAATTGGAGCTTTCCTTGAAGATGCAGCCATTTATTTTGCTTTCTGTATCCAGTGATTTCAGTGATGTATTCTGATTTTTACCTAATGTATCTTGTTACTTTTTGTTGTATCATGTTTAACTCTGATGTATCTTATTTTTATATAGTAGCTTCATGAGCTACTATTTCTTTTAAATTCCGCTGCATTATTAAATACTCTGTGTCTGTGATCTGTGATTATGTATTTACTGTATATTTTGAGATTTGCCAAATTTTATTTACAATGCGGTATTTTGAGCAATTCAAGTCCGACATGTGCGGATGCGAATGGTTGAAAATATCGGGTCGTTACAAAGAGAGTTTACCCCAGACTCGGAGATATGAGGGTTCCTCAAGGCCTTAGAAATTGAGGGTTGTAATTTGGATATTGGCTTATAAAAATCTGTACAAGGATATTGCCTTGGTGCAGGACTGGATGTAGGAGGATTCCGAACCAGTATAAAATCCGGTGTGTTCTTTCCTTTTACTTGCTTTACTTTACTATTTGCATTTGTTATATGTTCTGTGATCATTCTGTGTTAGAATTCTGTTTAGATTTGTGTTGAAAGTTTTAATTTAGTCATATAGTTCATATATTCTTTAAAACATTATTCACCCCCCTCTAGTGTTATTTCTGCCTTAAGATCCTTAATCCGCATCCCCAACACTTCCTAGGCCAGATCCTGTATTCGTGCCGAGTTGAAGGCTTCGTCCTTCGAATCATGCTTATCCTTAGTTGTTTTGAATGATTCTTTGCTTGATTCACGTTCGCATCCATGTTTTATGCTTCGTCCATACCCATAACTTCACAACGGTATGCTCGCATCCATCAACTCATGCTTCTCTTCGCATCGATTCCATGAGTTCATCCCGCATCGATTCCTTGTGCCGATTGATTCGAAATGAACATGGGGGGCATCGATACGAAGTGGTCGTGAAGGATGGATACGAACGAGACCTCACCTAATGGATACGAACGAGGCTCTTACCTGATGGATACGAAGGAGACCTGTAAAGTTGATGGAGTCGAACTGCACCACCTGTACCCATGTTGATCGATGCGAAACGTATCGATTCGAAGTTCACCACTATGCCTTGCCTTTGATCGATACGAACCATCGATTCAAAACATCATCTTCCTGATCGATGCGAAATGCATCGATACGAACCTATCCCCGATCGATGCAAACTGCATCGATGCGAACACCATCCTGATCGATGCGAAATGCAACGATATGAACCGTTCCTTGCACACCGTAATCCAACCATATCTCCTTCATACGAACTCCGATTAATCTGAAATTTGAAACATAGCCTCTCCAAGTCCTCATCACTATCTCCAATCGATTCCATCCTGATCGGAGCTCGGCCAAATTTTGACGACATCGATCGCAGCCTTGCTCTCATTCGATCTCTAATCCTGATATCCATCATTCCTTGCCAATTTGTTGATATTCCATCTTTGACCAAAAAGCGGGATAACATTTTGCCCCAAAATATGCCTTGTTGTAAGAAGGCGTGTCTTGAATAGTTCCAAATCCGATATCCGAAGTCCATAGCCAATTCCATGTCCGTCCGAACTCGATGACCGAGCTTTTAATCCATCCTTATCCAATAGCGAATAACCGAATCCGGGGCCTCTCCGGGTCGATATCCAAATCCATAACCTCCCCGGGCTCTTGCCAAGCGCCATCCACATTTGATGACCGTGGTCCAGTGTCCCTAGACGTTGAGCTAACCTTCCTGGGTTCTTGCCAAGCGTAATCCACACGTGACGACCGTGGTCCAGTGTCCCTGGATGTTGAGCTAACCTCTCTGGGTTCTTGCCAAGCGCAATCCACACTTGACGACCGTGGTCCAGTGTCCCTGGACGTCGTACAATGCCGTGGCTTAAGTCCTAAGCCGAATCCTGGTCTCTCCGGACCCTTGTTGAGCATAGTCCATACTCAACGACCTGAAACAATAATCGATAATATGGGACCTAAGTCCTAGGCCAAATCCTGGTCACTCCGGACCCTTGCTGAGCATAGTCCATACCCAGCGACCTGAATGAGTCAACCACATTCGGGCAAAGCGACTCACCCCTTTCCAGGCATAATCCATACCCGACGACCTTTTATCAAAAACCAGATAAAAATCCAATCAAACCAATCCAAAATCCAAATCCAAAATCCAAACCAAAACCAGAAAATCAGAAATCCAAACCAGCATCCAAAACCGAACACAGTCATCCAAAGGAAAATCCAAATCAGAAAGCAAACAAAACCAGGAGTTCAATCCAAACTCCAAAACCAAACCAGAAAAAGAATCAGTGTCCAATCCAAAAGCAAAAGACAAATTTCACAAACCATAGCATCGCGGTTTATCATCATTCAGAGCATGCCTAGGGGCTATCTCCGTCCCCATACATGTGTAAATGGCTTTGCCTTTTGCCACTAGCTTGTTACTTATTTCATATTATCCTGGTCAATGGATAATCAATCGACCGTCATTCCTTGGCCTCACATCGTCATGGTGTGAGGTAGATGGTGGTTGCTCCTGTCCCACTGCTGCATTCCGAGTTTCGACATATTGTCGCAACTGCCCATCCCTTACATGCTCCTCGATTATATCCTTTAAGTGCCTGCAGCTGTTGGTATCATGTCCATCCAAATCATGGAAGAGACAGTGCCTTCCTGATGTCCTCTCCCGTTCTGATGGTTCTCTCCTAGCCGGCCTTCGGTAGGGAAGGCGATTCTGAGTATCCAGGTATATCCGCTCCAGCGTCTCGTTCAATCCTGTGTATGTAGAAAACTTTGGATCCTTCCATCGCTTCCTATTTTTTCCAGAATCATCATCCAACTTCCTTTTTCCTTTGTCTTTATCCGAACCTTTGCTGGATGGTCCTCCACCCTCAGTTGTATTCACCTCCTTTAACTTTAAATCTGCACTTCCATCTTCTTTTCGAAGGAACCTTTCGGCTTCATGAAAGAATTCCTCGAGATCCTGTGGGGGATCTCGTACCAAATATACCTTAAAGTCCGAATCCTCCCTGACTCCTGATACTGCCGCCATTGAAACCATCGATGGATCAGGCCGATCCACCGAAGCAACCACCGCATTGAATCGAGTTAGAAAAGCTCTAAGCGATTCATCCATCCTTTGTTTTACCGATGTCAATGTCATCACATTCTTTGGCCTCTTGATGTGAACCCGAAACTGTCCCAAAAACCTATCTACCAATTCCCTCCAAGTCTTGGTAGATCCTTCTCCCAGCTGCCTAAACCACATTGCAGCTAAGTCCGTCAAGTACAAAGGGAAGCATCGTGCCATTACTTCCTCCGATGCCCCCAGCACCTCCATGTGTCTGGTGTACCTCATCAAGTGATCAGTTGGGTCTGCCTTGCCATCATATACCTCCACGCTAGGTAACTTAAACTTAGGTGGATTCTGAGCCATCCTTATTTCCCGAGCAAACGGACTCCTGTTCACCCCTTCCAAGTCTCTATTGGTCAAGCCACCTCGCACAGTTTTCCTGATTATCTCTACCAATCCAGCATTGTCTGTCAGGGTTGCCCCCGAGGGAATTCTGGCACATATTCCTCATGCGGTTCATTAGCAGCAACGTTGGCTCTAGCCTGTTGAGCTCCTTCTAAAGGTTCTCCTGTGTTGGATCCTGTGGGCCTGCCCCCAAGCCCTTTTTGATTGCCTTCTAGCTCTGTATCCTGTCCTATATTGGGTTCCACTACCCTAGTCCCTTGTCCTGCATCCACAGCCGCTGTAGCTGTTCCTAAGTTCTACATCCCTGCAGCTCTCATTTTCTCAAAGAAAGTCTGCATCATTTCCTGTTGACTTTTCAGCAACCTCTCTTGCAGTGAATTTGTTATAGCTTTCATTTCGCCTCTGGTGATGTAGATGGAAGCTTGCCCTTCTCCAGCTCCGGAGGATGCTTCTTGGCTTCCTCCTTGTTGGCTTCTTTCAACCCTTTGCCTTCTACTATTTTGCGTAGTCATTGTTTTCAAGTCAAAACTCCCCAAGCTCTTCAAATCTGAACTTCAAATCCGATGTAGTGGGTGCTAGTCCTTCTCAGTGAAAGCACCAAAGTGTTTGCGCCAAAATTGGTCACAAACCCCAAATACTGTGAAAGCACCAAAGTATGAATATAAATCAGCAATATCCCAAACACAAATCACAGATCACAGCAAATTACAAGGAATAATCAAAAAGTAATAAACAGAGACGCAAGATTTATAGTGGTTCGGCTATCTCCGGCCTACGTCCACTTCAAAGTTTTATCCTTTTATTGATGATCCTTGCTAGTTACAGATGATTACAGCAGTTGTAATGAAGAATTTCGAATACCATAGTTATATTGAAGTGTAGAAATAAATCCGGCAGAGTCTGGACATCCAATGGCCAAAAGATCCTTTTTCTGTAGGCTTCAGGGTGCTATTTATAGGCATAGGATGCTGATATTTCGCTGAAAATTCGGAAGACCACTTCTGGCACGTGAGGGGGCCCACATGCCCGGCCTCAGGAAATTTGGGCCCACTTTGGGATCGATTCGAACTCCGTTCGAATCGATAAGAAAATCATCCAATCGAGGTGAAATTTGGTGTGGACATTCTTCAACATGTATGCAAGCTTATGTGAAAATTTCGTGGCATTTGGATCATCGGTGTAGGAGATATGATCGATTCGAATTTGGATTGTTCGTTGGCTGTCATGTTCGAATCCATTATTTCAAAGCCATCACCTTCGACTCGATCCAAAGCGTGTGCGCATCGATGAAGTGGCGCTACTTCCTGTTAGGAACCGAGTTGATGATGTTTTGAGGACAACAACCTTATATAGTCATTATACTTTACTTTATAAAATATATACTAACATTTCCATATAGATATATATATATATATATATATATATGTATGTATGTATATGTATATAGGAAGTATATGCAGGTATCATCGAAGACTGATCAGTATAAAGACTCAAGCATCAAGATGAAGATTAGAGATTCAAGATTCAAGACTCAAGCATCAAGACTCTTGTATCATCGAGCGAGGAAGTGTATTAGTAAATTAATATTAAAAATGTTTTATATGTTGCGTTGTTTGAGTTGTTATGTTGATTTGCGTTTTCAATCGATTCGTCTGATCAACACTATCGATAGGATTTCCAAAACAACTTGAACAGAGCAAACCGACACAATTGTTTTCAAAATTTAAATTTTTTGTATGATTATATTATATATATAGATATAAGTAAATTTCTGAAAGATAAATTGTTAAAATAATTGGTTAACAAAATGGTAATATTTGATTTCATTTATTGTTTTGTAAACCATTGACCTAAATCATTCCGAAGTTGAGTATGTAATTGAATAATTTACAATGCAAAATGATGTTAAAAGAACTTATAAATAAATTTGAGTGGTTATAATAAATTTTTGTACTTAATTTTATGATTTTAGAAATATTAATCAAGATAAATTGGATAACAGGATAATGAATAAAAGAGATACATAAAATAAATTTTGTTTTGAAGGAATTAATAAATCGAAATTAAATCAACTTAATGAAATACCTTGAATTTAAAATCAATTATTGAATATTAGTTAATTTAAATTGAAATTTATATGGTTTGAACTAATTATTTTAATTTTCAATCAATTTCTTTCTGGTTGTTTTATTCTTCTACCTCCTTCCTTTTCGAGGACGAAAAGTTTTGAGTGGGGGAGAGTGTAATGACCCACAAATTTTAATGGTTTTATTAACGTAATCAATTGAATATTGTGAAATTTTAAATAATATTATTTTGACATAAAAATTTAACATTTGGATTACGCCTAATTAAACATAGCAAATCGGAAATTTTCATCCAAAAATATGGAAGTTTATTTTCGTGTAATTTTTATTTCAATTTAAATCAGTTAATATTTGATGATAATAAATTGTTTTCAAACCTGAATATTTTTATATTATAAATTTGTAAATCATCTTTTGAGGGAGAAGTCATATTTTGTTTCTTCAAATTTGGACAGCTATTGCTCCGTTTATCTTATTTTCGTCATTTTAGCAGCATTTTCGGTACCGAATATCGACTTTTGATAGGATGGTCCTATCATTGATATCTGTGTACCATTTTGATCATCTCGTCATGCTGACCTCTACGGTATGTTCATTTATGTGTTTCGGATCCGGTACGTGTCGGAATCCGCGAAATGATTACCCATATCAATACTGTTTAAGCCTTTTGATTTACCAGTGACCATTCATTTTTCCCATAGTACAAAGCTCTACAGTCACTAGTCTTTTATTTTTCCCCAGAATTTGAATGAGTAGCTGTCACTATTCCCATTGTTTCTTTTGATAAATTTATTGTTTAGTCTATTTCTTGCTTTGCTTTTAAGAATAAAATAAATGATATAACACTTTTTGTATGTTGCTTCTCGTTTCTGTTGTCTTCCACCTCCATTCTTTTCTAGCTTGCCCTTCTCTTCATTTTTCTTTCCACCATGCTTGTTGCTTTTCAAGAAAAAAATTATATATTTAATATGCATAGAACTCGAGAATCAACTCGTCCTACCAGCTTGCAAACCGCTACACCTTCACGTCTCCGACCAAGCATTTTCCCATCACCACAGAACTCACTCCACCCTTTACAACCGATCGCTCGACTTCACCCAGCTAACCATGGCCATGTTTTTTCCTCTCAGTCGGCCGAAGTTCCTCCCCACGGCCGCATCCCGCTGCCTCTCACTACCTCGGCCACTCAATATCTCGCCTCCCTCCAACTTTCCTTCTCCACCAACCGCGTAGCCTAGGCCGAGCCTCTACCACCACAACTCATGCCTTGGCCGTGCTTCTCTGGTGTCTATTATGGTATACATATTATATATATATATAATGCAGTGATTTTTAAATACTGACTCTAGATATAATATGTATAAATGTGTATATATATTGATTCATGTGTATATTTCGGTTTGCATATATGTGTTTAAGGTATATATATTGTTTTATTCTTATTTTTATGAGTTGTTTTATATATTTGTATGCGTATAAATACTAGATTTGACTACTGATTTCATGAGCATTCATATAGTTTGTGTTTCGTATAGTATACATACTGTTTTGTATTAATTTAAATTAATGAATATATACTTGCTTTTGGATATGCATATTTGACTGAAAGAAAAGAGTAGCAAGCAAGCAGTACTTTGCTTTCCTTTTTGGGAATCTTATATAGAGGAGTCTATTCTATCCTATAATATGCTAGTTTGCTGCTCTTTGGAGCTTGCAGATATATGTTAAATATATTTTACCTATATATATTACAACTTGCACTTAATATGTTGAATATAACAGGTTAGACATATATTTCGTATGAAATTTTTGTTGATATTTAGTATTATCTGAAGAATAGTGATGTTAATATTTGTAAATATTTTGAATGAAAATACAGGTTTTATAAATTTTAAAAGGGGATTTTGATAAAGTATATGTTCGTTTGGATCTCGAATATATATATATATATATATATATATATATATATATAAGTCCGAACATTTTTTTATATAGATTTTTAAAACTTGCATGTGTTATGAGTATACATATATTACGGTCGGTAGAAAAAAATTTGATCTCTGGTTTTATATATTTTATATATAGATTTTGTTATGATGTAAGTCGTAATAGTGACCGGTATATATAATTGGTTATATAAAACATGTTGTGCTTTAAAGGTATATTTTTATAATAGTTATATACATAATGTTTACTTATGTTTATGATTATATAATAGTTATATGTATATAATCAAACCTGTTATTATATGATATAGTAGTAAGTGTGGTTGATTTTAAAATATGTGTGCCTTAAATTAAATATTGATTGTATAATATAATATATATTAATTGTTTGTTAATATATTTAAATATGTCATATGGAGATTTTATTTTAAAATGTGTATTTCTAAATTTAAATTTTGGTTATATATATTATGCATCACGTTTCAGTTATATCCAGCTGATTTTGATTTGTTTTCAGCGATTTCAATATTCACAGCTTTGTCTCATCGATCTCAATTCCATTTGCTTCGCTTTGAGATTTGTAGTTGGATTGGTCGATTTGCTGGTTCGCAATTCGATTTGTAGCTCAATTCTTTGTCGAATCTCTCTAACCTCGAAAAGCGAGCAATCACTCACGGTTAACGTTCTTATATTTATTAAATTTGATTTCAATTGAAACGGTAATTGAAATATGCTGCTATTAGTTATTTACATTGCTATATATATGGTATTATCTGTATCTGTTCATTTGTGATATCTGACACCATTATCTATTATTTATATTGATGATATATGCATGCATGCTATTATCCCATATGTTATCACTCTGCAAGTTCCCTGTCAGTATAGAATTCCCTATGGGGTTAAATGATACAAACCCAAACGATGTGTAGAATATGAGAAAATCGTTATGGGTCGAAATGATAAACCCAAGCGATTTTCGTTGAACTGAATTTGGGATTGCGGGTTGAAATGATATATACCCATATATATTTAAATTACGGATTGAAATGATAAATATCTGTATCACTCGACCATAGGATAGAAAATTATATACAGACATCCTTGGTCAATATATATATTTTGAAATGATTTCCAAGGTTTTGACATTGAATTTTATTTAAGAATTAAACTCAATAAATTTGAGTAATTTCCATGGGTGGGGCTCCCAAAATATTAGCAAACCTCTGGCACTTGTCAAACTTTCTAGTGTAATCAACAGCGTTTCGATTGACAGTTGGCCAAAAGTACCTATAGCGGAGAATCTTCTTGGCCAGAGTTTGCCCCTAGTGTGATCGCTACAAGCCCCTTCATGCACTTATCTCGGGAATTGTTTGGCCTAGTCGTTGGCGGCACATCGTAGCAATGGGACTGAGAATCTTTTCCTAAAAAGTGCTTCCTGCTGAAAGATGTATCTTGAAACTTAGCGAAGGAGCTTCCATCTCTTGCTCTTCGTATCCGAAAGGATTCCCCTCTACAAATGATTCTTTATGGGTGTCATCCATGACTTCTTCTCATGTTCGGCCTCCATGATCCAATCGACATCCATATGGTCGATGCTTAGAGTCGACAATACTTCCACCGAAACTAGACCCATGAGCTACGCATCTCCTGAACTGGCCAGCTTGGCCAGCGAGTCGGCCTTTGCATTTTCCTCTCTGGGAATATGCATTATTATGTAATATTTAATTCCACCGAGAAGCTCAAGGATCCGATTTAGATAAGGAGCCAGCCTTGCTCCTCTTGCCTAAAACTCTTTCCTTACTTGACACACTACCAGCCGGGAATCGCACAAGATGCGTAAAGTTTTAACTCCTGGTTCCTTAGCAATTTTGACTCTCGGAATCAATGCTTCGTACTCCGCTTCATTTTTTGTTGGAGGAAAGTCTAGTCTCAAAGCTTAGTAGATTGAACATTCCTTGAGAGTGACAAGTAAAACTCTAACACAAAAAGAGCGTTCTTTGATACACCATCCGTGTACATCTTCCACTTAGAATTTTGCTCACCAATACTCTCTGGAGTATTGTGTCGCGCAGTGAACTTCGCTATGAAGTCAACCAAAGCTTGGCCTTGGATAGCTCTCCGAGGGTGGTAGGTTATATCATATTGGCTCAATTCAATGTTCAATTTCAACTGCCTTCCAGAAGTCTTAAGTCATTGCAAGACTTGTTGCAAAGGTTGGTTGGCAAGAACTTTGATCAGATGAGCCTGAAAGTAGGGGTAGAGCTTCCTTGAAATGATCAACAAGTAGTATGCAAGCTTTTCCAACTTCGGGTAATTTCTTTTTTCTGTTGTCAGCCATTTACTGATGTAATAGATCGGTCGTTGGATGATGGATTCCTCCCGAATGAGTGCGGCACTTAATGCATGCACCGACATTGCTAGATATATAAACAAGTCCTCCTCATCCACCGGCTTTGAGAGAATAGGGGGTCTCTCCAAGTGATCTACCAGAGCTTGGAATATGTCTTTACACTCCCGCGTCTAAGAGAAGTTCCTTTTTCCCTTCTAAATCAAGTTAAAGAAAGGGATGCATTTGTCTGTGGCTTTGGAAATGAATCAACTCAGGCGATGACCTTCCCATTCAAGCTCTAGACCACCTTGATCGTCTTTAGGGCCTCGATGTTTCTCAAGACCTGGATCTTTCTTAGATTAGCTTCGATCCTATGGGATTTCACAATGAAGCCTAGGAATTTTCTGACACGACGCTGAATGAGCATTTCAAATGGCATAGCTTCATCCCGTATTTTCGAAGGACGTTGAACATCTCAGCCAAATCATCCATGTGGTTTCCGGAAAACATGCCGGATTTGAATTTCTCAAAATACCGTATTATGGAAACCACATGGATGAATTGCTCAAAATAACATATTAAATCTACTACATCCACACATGTGATTTCCTTTAATACAGTCCACACAAACATCATATCTAGCCCAATCCCTATTATGGAGTATACCATCTTCAAAAAGCCTTCCAAATCTTGTCCTGGATATGTGCCTAATTTTTATACCACAGGTAAGTAGAATTATTTTTATTAAATATACATTTTGTACCAATATTAGAATGTGGGGTAACAAGGGTTTTATTTATAAATTTTTTATCTACATTTAACTTGTATAAACCATCACACAAAATTCCAAATCCAACATTAACAGAATTCTTAAATAAACCAAAACAATTGTTTCTAAATTCAACCATAAAATTTTCAACAACAAGTTTGGAAATGGAATTAAATTTCTAGAAACAGTAGGAACATAAAAGGTTTCCTTTAAATATAAAATCACTACAGAACTCAAAAGTAGGTGAAAGACTCTAATTGCTTCAATTTTTGCTTTTTCTTTATTTCCCATTTTGAGACAATGATCAATTTTTTGTGGGTCATAATGAATCCTTGCATCGAATTCAAAACATGACACATAGAAATAGAATCAATCCACCAAGTACTAGAAGGAACATTTATAAGATTTGATTTAAAATAAATACTAACAAAATTCTTATCCTTTCTCTTGAACCAAGCTTTCCTCTTATGACTATCCTTCTGGATGTGACCCTTCTTTTTATAGAAGAAGTACTTATCGTTTTTTTCTTCTTCTCAGCAAATAATGATGGTTCTCCATGACGAGATATTCCATGACTTTTGTTAAGGCTCTTTCCATTCTTCTTCTTAAAACCAGCTCCTTTATTGTCCGATTTGCCACGTTTTATTTAGTCACATAGCTACCCTGCTTCTTAAGTCTTCCTTCTTCCTAAATGAACATGCTTTGCAAATCGTTTACATTCCACGTATCTTTTAAGGTGTTGTAATTGATTTGAAAAGGCCTATATTCAAAAAGAAAAGGAGTTAAAAAAGAATTGGATGAGAAAAGAGTCATCTATGGTCATGTCCAAAACTCTAAGGTTAGCAACAAAATTGGCCATATCAATTATATGCCCATTCATGGTTCGAGCACCATCAAACTTTATTGTGGTCGAATCTGCCGTCGGTTTTCCAGCAAAGGATTTATCAGTAGAATGGAAGCGATCTTTGATGTTATTCATAAACACTTTCACTTTCATTGTTTCAGGTAGGGATGTCTTAATGTTAGGTGCTATGCACATAAGCATAAATATAAGTGCCAGTCTATTTGATTGTGACCATGCATCATGAACATCTATATCATCCTCGCTACTAGTATCAGTAATAGCAGTAGGTTCGTTACTTATGATAAACATGTCTAGGTTAAGAATTCTCAGACTAAATAGTATTTTCTCGTTCTATTCAGAAAGGTTAATGCCATCAAATTTGGCATATGATTAAGCTTTTGATGACAGGTTGAGTGCAACTGCAAATTCTTTAATATTGTTCACGAAATTAAATTTTTATGCACAACTATAATAGGAAGGATCAATAATGAATTGATGATTAATACATAATCGGTTAAATTTCATAATGAATAAAATGTTATAGAATCTTTGTTAATCATCATATAATGTTTGGATTCTAAAGAAATTTTCCCTTTATTTTATTTTTCATGGCTCAATAAATTTGGAAACATTTTTTGCCGCCTAAACATTAAATTCCATGACAAATGGATTAAAAATCAACTATTTAGATTTATAATATTTCTAATGTTTGTATAATTTGGATATCAACATCTATTGCGCTTCAACTCAAATTACAATAATCATATAGTATAATTAATGTAATTATATTATTTGCTCATATAGTTGCTTTCCTTTGTTTGGCCTTTGATATAAATCATAATGAAAATTTTCCTACATTATATGACTTAACATATTCAATCAAACATTAATATGAATAATTTACGTGTAATCAACATATTTTCAACTACATCCAAACATCAATAGATTGTCTTAAATCGGAATTGCATGGACATATATAATTTGAATATAAATACATGAATATCAAAAATTTAGTTTTCACTAGATAATTATGCCACAAATTCAAAACCTTTTGCGAAATCTTAATATTAGTTTTCTGTTAAAATTCCTAACATTATTTCCTTGAATGGTAAAATCGAGATTTTGAAGGCTTAATCGAACTCGAAAGGCAAAAAAAAAATTTAAAAGTAAAAAAAAAATATGGAAAAAATTGGCTAAAAACCTTTTATTGCTTCCAGGTTCATAGTGAAACTATTTGTTTATGGATAGCGTGAGATTGTTAGAACCTCGCTCCGATACCACATATTAGTTTTATTTACGTAAGAAAAACTAAGAAAAGTATTTTTATCCTCATGCACTCACAATTAAACAATCAAACGAATCACTAACCTTTCTCCATGCTAGCAGGTGATTTGAAGCTTTGGAATTGTGTTCTTCTTCCTCTTAAAAAACAACCGAGAATAGTGTTTTTATAATTTCGAAATTGCTACCCTTACTAAAATAAACTGTGTGTTATGAGTATATCTAGATGGTGATGATATCTCTGTTTATACAGTGGGAGAGGGCTGAAATCTTACGTATTGAGGACTCAAAGATGTTATGAGTCTTTCTTTATTCAAATGCATTGATGACACAAAAACATTACAAGTCAACTTTTATTCCTCTAACCATCATTTGAATCAAAATTTAGCCAAAATATGTTATTAAATATTTATCGTGTACTCCAATTTATTAATAAGACCACATAATGGGAAATTACATTAATGTGGAATTCCAAAAGATTTGAAGAGTAATAAATATTAATTTATATAAATTTGGAACCTAAATAATTATTAATTATTTTCAATAGCTTATCCATGGCTTAAACAACATATTAGTTTCTTTACATATTGCTAATTTTTTGTGGATTAAGCCATGACTTTTATTTTTAGTTCTGAGCAGTAACCTCTAAGTGTATGAGGCATTTGGATCATCTATAATGATCCATAAGTTCATCCTCATTTAGTGTCTATTTTTAACCACCTCGCCTATAAGCTATTTTGCTGTTCCAACGAAGTTTTAATGCTATAGCCTCATTTGATTCATCTAATCTTCTCAATTCCATACCACCTTCATCTTTTGGTTTGCACACCATATCCCAATTGACTTGATGAGCCTTGCCTTGCGACAAAATTCAGCATGTATAGTTTCAATTTGTTTAGTAATATTTCTAGGCATATGTCCATCTGCATCCAATAGGTAACAGTGGAGTAGATCACGATTTTAAAGAGTTCTAGTCCTTTACTTAGTGATAAAAGTCTGCTGCACCATCCATTAAAATAGTTACCTTTAGTAGTAACTTTTCATAGCCTACTTTGCCCAATTAAATGCTGTTGGATTTTTTTTGAAAGTAAGTGAATTATTAAAAAAATTATCTAAATGAGTAAATTATCTCCTATATGTGAATAGTCCCACATTGTAGGATTATATGTAAGAATCAAGTATTTATACTTGATTCTTAGAGGCTAAGTTGGACGCTTAGGGCACCTAATGATGCTCTTTTGTGAGGAGGGAGATCTTGCTCGACCACCACACACGCACGCGCCGACCGACCGACCGACTCGACTCGACCCGACCCGGGCCGGGCCGGGCCGGGCCGGGCTCGGGTTCGAGTTCGGGTTTGGGCTTTTAGTGGTGTAACACTTATATTTTTGGTAAAAATTTATTAACAGTTTTTTGACCGGGCTGACCCGTATCGAAGAACGTTACATAACGTTCATTGATTTGACCTGTTATTTCTCAAGATCCGTTTTTTAAGACCATGTTTCCCCCAACCAGTAACGTTCTTTTTACTACTCCGTCTTCTTAACTGATACGAGGACGAAACAGAAAGAACAACATCTCATTTTAACCTTTTTCACAAATTCGAGCAATATTTCTGAGTGCAAACTGAATCGCTTCATCTGTGCAAACGAATCGATACCACAAAAACTTTTGAGAGGCTGTTTTATCCTAGAGGCGGCGGTGATAGTTACGGACTGCCTACACCAAAGAGCAGATCGTCGAAAAATCTTCAAGAAAGTGACGTAGTCCACGACTCAGCGGAAGATAAACATTGTTTCCAACAATTTGAAGACGACGCCAACGACGATGACTTCTGCTGCAGATCTCGATGCCGCTGCTCCTGCTTTGTTCTTCCAAGTCCCGATGGTCTCTGCTGCGCCTTTCAGATTCGAGGGCCTACATTTCAAATGCTGGAGACAGAAGATGGAATTCTTCCTAACCATGAGGAAGGTCGTGGCTGTGCTGACAACCAACAAACCGCAGCTGCCGGACAGACCAGACGATGCAGACGCAGATCTGATGCGAGCTTGGACAGAAAAATCAAAGGAGCTGCAGAACTGGACAGAGCAAGATTACCTGTGCCGAAACTTCATCCTCAACGGCCTCAGTGATGACCTCTACGACTACTACAACTCTGACAAGTCGGCCAAAGAGATCTGGGAAGCGCTGCAAAAGAAGTATGAAACTGAAGAGGCTGGAGCGAAGAAATATGCAGTCAGCCGCTACCTCAAATACCAGATGACAGATGACAGGTCAGTAGAGATGCAATCTCATGAGCTACAGAAAATTGCTCATAAGATCATCTCTAAAGGTATGAGTTTGGATGAACAGTTTTAGATTGCTGTTATTATTGATAAATTGCCCCCAGGTTGGAAAGACTTTAAGAATGTGCTTAGGCACAAGACTAAGTAATTCTCCTTAGAGAGCTTGATCACTCACCTCCGTATTGAGGAGGAGGCTCGTAAGCAGGACCAGAAGGAGGAAGTGCTTGTTGTTACCAACAAAAACACTAAAAAGTCCAAGCCCGCAGTTCTGAAACTGAATCCGAAAAACTTTAAGAATCAGAACCGCAACAAACAGAATTAGAACCCGCAAGGAAACCAAAAAGGACAGTAGAAACCGAACCAAAAGAATGACTCTGGACAGTTGTTTCTATGTTACAACTATGGAAAACCAGGTCATATGGCACGCAAGTGTAGAAACAGACCAGTCCATGCACCGCAGGCTAACCTAGCTGAGGAGCCTCTTACGGCTATGATTTCTGAGATTCATCTTGTTGGTGGATCAGAGGGTTTGTGATATCCCGGAAATTTGGGCAATATAAATTTAATAATCTGTGTTTTAAATTTAATTTAACTTGATAATTTTAATAACAAATTTGGAATTTGATTTAATAATCATGTTTTAATAAATATTTAAATGGAAAGATTTTATTCTTTTAAATAAATAAATTGTTTTCTGTTTATAATATATATATTTGTATGTATTGTAGATTGATAAATTTTGATTTTTGAATTTAGTAAAGGAAGTGATTTTCTAATTCTAATTTATTTTTAGTAAATGAATTAATTTTCTAGCTTTAATTCATATTTGGTGAATTGGAAGATTTGATTTAAACTTAACATTTAACTTTTCAAGACAATTAGTAAATAATTATATGGTTTATATTAAAGGAAATTCTTATCTGTTTAAATTTATATTTTTAGTTAACTTAAATATGAAGTTAAATTTGATTAACATCAAAGCTTTGTTTTATTTTCTTTTTAAAGTATTACTTGAAATTTGATAAGAAGTTTAAAATACAAATTACATATGTCTTAATTTATTAAGTAATAAAAGTAATTTATAATCTCTTTTATAAATTTATTTAGAATTGCTTAATTTGTTATTTTTAAATAAAAATTATAATGCTTAAGTTCTTATGAACATAAATAGTTTTTGTAAGGGATAAAATTTGTTGTTTTTAATTTTAATAGAATTTTATATGCATTTATATGTAACTTGATTTATTAAAATTTGATTTGATAAATTTATTTAAAATATGAATTTAATGTATTGTATTCAAGGGAATAAACACTTAAAATATTTGAATAAGATTTTATTCATAGTTGTTTGTCTCATTCCTTTTTAATAAATTAAAAAGAGGTAAATTCATGTATATATACATAAGCATGATAAATTGAGGTTTTAAAGTATTTATAAACAATTTAAAATTAAAATTTAAATACAAAATTACATATGTAAATTTATTTACCATCTTAAAGGACATGTGTTAGTTATAAAATAAACTATTGTGACAAATGTTAAGGATAGAGACAAGTGTCTCATTAAATTTCTTTTTCTTTTATTTTTAATTAAATCAAGAATTTTGTTTATATAAACATATCTTCTTAACTTCATTTTTCTTTTCCCTATTCTTCTTTAAACTTAAGAAAGTTTCAGATCTAAATCTGAAAATTCTTGTGCATGCAAAATCAGTAATCTTCCCTCAACTATTCAAATCAAAAACAATTCTTAAACCTGCAGTCCTCTAATTGAAATCACTGCATTTCTGTTTGAACTTCATCAAATTTGCATGCATCTGGAAAATTCAATTTGCAACTAAAAAAAAATATAGGAGAATACAAACCTGCATGCAACTATGCTGCAGTCCTCTGTTGAAAACCATATTCAAAACTGCATGAATCATGGGGACAAGGAAATAAATTTGCAGTTTTAAAGCAAATAAAAGATGAGACTGTAAATAGGCAAATGCAGTATAAAGTAAGAAGGGGGAAAACAATCATGCAAAATGATATCTGCATTTTTACCAACCTGGAAACAAGCATGCAAATGAAGTATGGAAGCAATCATGCAAATGTAAATCTGGAAAAAAACAAAGTGCTACATCATTTCAAGTTTAAAAAGAATCTGAAGTCCAAAGATTTCTTAAGCAAAGCTTCTGCAGTTTTTAAAATAAATGAGATCTGAAGTTTTCAAATTTAAGCAACCATCAGATTCTAGTTCTTCTTGAACACAGAGGCTCTGCTCATATAAGTGAGTAACATTTTTAACAAATATAATTTAAGTAATTATAGTTGCTTAGTTTATTCAGTGGTAATCTTTCTGAAGTGGATGAATTAGATGTTATACTCTGTTATATGCATGTTGCACAGTGATATTGTTTTGCCTGTTTTAGTTTTCCAGGTTATTGTTATGTTCAAAAACATGACTTCATGAAAAAGAATCAATGTTATAGTTTAAGTTTTTAAACCTAGTATGTTATGCAATATAAATTAGAGTTTCATCTTATAAAAGAAAAGAAAAATGAGAATGAAGTTGTGATGACACAGGATAAGCAAAATCAACAGAGTAAAATTTATAAAATCAATATGTAAATGTTCCAGATTTAATTATTTAAGCTTATAAACAAGTTACTTGATCTTTAACTTGATTATTAAGACTATAATCTAAAATTTTAGTTTGCAGTCAATGAAGTATTTCTGGTTTAACCAGAAAATACATTTTGGTTGAGTTCTGTCAATTTAGAGAAATGTAGATGCCTGAGTTTCTTTTGTTGTTGTAATGATGTGTGTAGATTATAGTAAAAATAATAGATGGTGATATTAAAGCAGTATGGCAGAAGAAATTTGGGTTTGAAATTATGAACCCTAGTTTTACCGTGCCTAAGAAATTGGATCGTTGGAATCAAAGTAGATAACCGAGCTTTACCAATTTTGAGTTGATGATAGATTGTATATGGGAGGAGTAGTGGCCGGAATTGTAGTCTCTCTGGTGGTCAGGATTGGATGGTTGAAGCATTTTCCAGTTGGACATTCTTCAGTATTTTGAGCTCGAATGCAAGTTTTGAATTGGGGGTTCTGATGAGAATTGGATGGTCGGAGTTAAGTTGGGGGGGGTAGTCGCCGACTTGCTCAAGGGGTCGCGAGTGATTGGAAGTGATGGCGGCGGTGGTGTAGGTGCACGAGGTCAGTGGTGTATCAGTTGAATTGGGGGAGATGAGTTTCAGCGTTGTCTCGAGTCATTTTATGTTTAGCTCGAAGTTCCTGAACGTTGGACTCGAAGTAAGGGGTTTGGGAACTCGAAGGAATTGTTGTAGTCTCGGGTTTAGCTTTGTTACAGGGTTTTGGGGTAAATCTGTTACAACAGGTTTTTGTATAAACTGTTTTGATTTAAAATTTAAATTGATTTTAAGATAAAATTTTTTAAAAAGAAATTTTTTTTACTCGAGTTAATTTACTTTTAGCTCGGGTTGGTTGTTGAAGTTTGAAATTTGACTTGTTTTCAAAATTTAAAACTAAATTTAAAAATGGAAGCTAGAATTTAAAGAAAAGTTTTAAATCTAACTTAAATTATAGATTCTAGTTATATTGAATCTTAAAGTAGAAAATGAGGAAGTATTTAAAATCAAATTTTGTTTTAAAATAACTTTGATAGAGTTTATTGTTTAAAATGTTTTTAAAAGGAAATTTGAATTTAAATTTGAAAATTGAAATATGTGGTAATGTTTAAATAAAGTTTAAATTTGATTCAAATCTAATTTTGAATCTCTGGTTTAAAATGAATTTAAGTCTATAAATTTAAGTGTTAAACCAAATTTGAATAATAATGTAAAATCTAAATGGTTTTAATTTAAGAAGAAATTGGTTTAACTTTTATAATAAAAGTATTATTTTCAATTAAGGATTTTAGATTGATTTTAACTTGTTAAAGTTAAGAATGATATAATGTGTTATATTTCATTTAATTATTAGAGTAATTAAATGAATAATTAATTTATTTAATAAGTTAATGAAATTAATAATTACTTAAAGTAATTAAGAGTTAATCTTAAAGGTTTAGGATTAATTATTCCTTGAATAATTAACTTGTAATTAAGAATAATTTATTAAATAAAATTAGTTTTAATTAATGATTAATAATTAACTAATCAAGTAATAATGATTTAATTAAGTTTTAATTAACATTTAATTATTTAATTAATTAGGGGTTAATTAATAGATTAGTTAATGATTAATTAATTTGTAATAAATAATGATTAAAATAAGTTAATTACTTTGAAAAATAATTAATGAGTTGTTAATAGTTAATGAAGGTCATTAACTGAGGATTATTTTATAATTAATTAATGTGGTTAATTTTAATTATTAATTAGATTAATTAATTTAAAGATAATCAATTGTGAGTTATTAAGTATAATTACTTATGGAAGTGATTAGGGAATTAATTACTTATTGTAATTAATTAAGTTAATTTGATTAGTTTAAGTTAATTAATTCATTTTAATTAATTTAAAATTAATCAATGGATGAGTTGTGAAAGATAATTACTTAATGTAATTAAATGAAGGGGAATTACTTAGAGAAGTAATTAATGAGTAATTACTATATGCAATTAATTTAAGATGATTTGTTGATAGAAGTAGTTTGAGTATAATTACTTTATAAATTAATCAAGAGATTAATTGGAGACAATTAATTAAGGATGATAATTACTGAATGGAGTTAATTCAAGGGGGATTAACAGTTATGGTTTAATTAAAGATTAATTACTTAATGTAATTAATTTGATGTGAAAAGTAATTAGAAGATCATTAATTATTATAATTAATGATGTAATTAAGATTGATTAATTAAGATTAATTAATCAATAATAAGTGAATAAAAGTAATTAATTAATGTAATTAATTTAGGATTAATGTAATTAATTATAGTTAATTAATTAGGAAGTAATTAAAGGTTAATTACTTTGAGAAATTAACTAGTAAATAATTACTTTAATGTAATTAAAAGTTAATTAATCAGGGATGATTAATTAAAATGAATAATTGGATGATGATTAATTAATTGATTAATAATTAATCAATAGTGATATAAGCAAGGTTTATTTGATGAAGAAATTAATTTAATTTACTTTAAATTAATTTGAATGTTGTAATTAATTTAATTCATTTTAAATTAATTATATTTGGTGTGGATAATTATTGCTTATATGGTTGGTTAGTATTGTTTGCTTTGAATGATTTGAATCTCAGATATGAGATAGATAATGTTGAGTGATTTGGATGCATCGGTTGCATTGTGATGTTGATATAGGTTATCTTTTGAATAATGATATGGTTTATCTGATATGATGATAATGTTGATTACCTGTTATGGATTTGTGATTTATCTATTTGAACATGTAGATAATTGAATTGTTTTAAACCTTTAAAACAACTTGGCCTTAAAAGACACGCTTTGGATTTCGATGAGACCGGGATCGGGTTTCCATATTTGGATATCCGAAAACCACATCGTTTCCAAATAACGTTAGGTCGTTAATCCAAGTGGAGCGAGTGAAGACTCGAGGTGTAAGGGCTATACGTCAGTATAACTCTGTGGGTGATTCCGTAATGAGTTGACGGAATAGCACTTATAGATTCGAGATGGTGAATCAGAGTGCAAGGGTTATCGTCGTTAACTCTGAGGGTGATTCCAAAATGAGTGTAACGAGATAATGCCTTCGGTTTCGTTCGAACCCGGAACGAACTTGTATGGATTGAATGCTTTCAGAACATCGTCAGGTGGACGATGAGCATTCTAAGAGATGTGTCCTCTAAAGGTAATCGTAACCTCAAGCCTCATCAACCGGGAATGGCTAAAACAGGGGAGGTGCAGCAAGGCTTCGTGGGTCGCGCCCACTGGAGAGCAAGATTGATCCCTGTCTAGAGGTCCCTTTTTATTTCGGCTGTGTGGGCAGTTGGATGTACACCAACTGCGGGGTTGTCTTGTTCGGAACTGTTCAGTAAGGAACGGGTCCGGTCTTGTGTTGCAGGGGATGAAGGGAGTAATCCTCGGTACGGTGATCTAGGCCACGTACTGTGACGGGCGGTACCCCAGTAGCCCTGCCATTGTATGGAATCCACAATCCAATAAGTGCCAACGGTTTTGATTGTATTACCCACTTTTGTGGCTAGTAGCTGGAATTTAATGAATGTAACAATTTCGGCTATTTCTTATTTATTTGAAAACCCTAGACACTATTATAATATCACTAGATTTCCTATCAAATGTTTTGGTTAGCGTAAGGTAAAAACTTTTCCATGTTTATGTGTGGGAAGTCTTACGTGATACCTTTCTTTTCAAAAGGTTTTTGAAAGTTAAGCAACTTTAACCTGTTACTCACACCAGACCCATGTCTGACCCGGAGTTTATTTTTGTTTTTCATAAACTCTTGGGTACTCAAATTTTTACGAGTAGCCAAGGGATTCAGGTTAGCTTTGACGAATTATGGAGGAGCAATGGAGCAGGAGGCTTCTGCGTTAGAGATATAGTATTCCGCTGTGTGATCTGTGTTTTGTCTCTGAGTTGTATTATGTTGTAAATACTAGACAGGTGTTTATAACTGTCTAGTATATGTGATGTGTTTGCTGTGTATCTCTGATTGGTATTGTATATTATGTAAATACTTATGTTATTAATATAATTTATTCGTTCCGCTGTTGAGATTCTAGTGTTGTTTTCTTCTTTCTTTTCTTTCTTCCTTCTTCTATCCCTTTCTTTCTTAATTGATGATGCGATTTTTTCTAGGGAGAAAAAGTCGGGTCGTCACAGGTGGTATCAGAGCGTTAGGTTGAGTGAATACCTAGGCTCTGGAGTGGCGTCTATCTTGAGAGAGCGTATTTGTAATTTTATTATATATATATATTTACTTCTACCTATTTGTTGGGTTACCTGTTCGGGTTTTCCAATATAGGAGATAAGGTAGATAAGGTAGTGGGTGTGTAACACAACTACTACCCTTGGTTGAAGTTAGTGTTGAGATTGGCAGTGTATTTGTCGGGACTGTAGACCTAATACTGTCTCGAGTGTGTTGTGCGGAGTATAGAATTTCATAGATCTCTGAAGGTAACCTGTAAAGGTTCGGAGTCTATCTTTGAATTGGATGAGTAGAGATTTGTTCTGTCGGTCTGGCAAAAGAGAATAATGATGGTATCTTGATATCTTAAGGAATAGTAGCTGCGTAATGAGATGCAGTGACTATGGATGTTCTCGAAGATGTTTTATTTGGAACAAGTTAAAGAGGTGAGTCTGCTTCGATATTGTGGCTGGATTCAGCAGGATGTTTCTGTCCGGTTTGAAACCTGAGTTCCTCGAAGAGCTTTGGTTTAGGAAGACTTTGGCGTCGGTGTCAACAGTGCAGTTCGGAGTGTTCTGTGTGCCAGCAGGAAGATTTTCTGGTTAGCAGTTTTTCTGAAGGAATTCAGAAGTAGCAGAGAAGATTCCATTTTTACGATGGATTGGCCAGTTAAGCGTAAGCTGTTCTGAATTGGTAAAGAGAGAATAGATTTCTGTGGATTTTGGGCTAGTTGATCGCAAAAGTGACTTGCGATAGTATGAGTGTTCTCTTGAGCTATGGGAAGTTTGTCCCTATTTGGAGGCTGAGTTTTCTTTTAGACTGGATTCTAGGAGTAGTACCGAAGGTTTAGTGAAGTAGCTTTGGTTCAGATAGGGCATCTGAATTTTCTTTTATGGATCTATTAAACCATATTTCTGTGGTGTGTTATCCAGTTTGTGCTCGAGTTTTTCTTCTGCTTCAAATCAGAGTTGCGCAGCGGAAGCAGATAGGAAGTGCTTTTGTTTTATCTTTTCCGGATAATAGAAGTAAGTTGATCCTCTGATGTTTGTGGAGTATAGTTGGAGTTTTTGGTTTGGAATTGATCTTGAGGAGATCATTTGGTTGGATTGTTTTGGTCCAGTTTGTTTCTAGAGACATCAGCAAAGGTTGAGCTGATCAAGAGAGTTAAAAGTAGCTCAGGATCGTCAAGAGTGTTTGGTGAATAAGAGACGAAGGAGTTTGGATTATGGAGTCGGAGATTTGATCTTGAATAAGTTTTCTCCGATCTGAGGAGCTATAAGATTGAGTAAGACTGGGTAAGTCAGCTTTGAGGTTTTTGGATTCTTTTCTGTGTTCTTGTGAGAATTGGCGTTTGGTTTTCAGGATTGAATTGCCAGTTTGGATAACTGGAATTTGATGTGTTTCACGTATCTCTGAGGGAGTACGTGTATGGTTTAATTCTGGTTGTGAAACCAGCAGTTCAGGAGGATGTGATTGTAAAGTCAGACTCGTCTGTAGTCTGATATATATTGTTTTGTTGGTAGATAGAGTTGGATAGGAGCTCTATAGTTTAATAGTATTGATTGTTTAGATTCTATAGAGCGAGTATTCCGATATATATACCGGGGAAACTCGTGAAAATTTTATCCAGTTTTCTGGATAATTAGATTTGTTTTGCTTGATTGGTTGCTATGGGTGTTAGCATATGTTTGATAATATATGCTTGTGTTTTAAAATAAAATCTTAAGATAGATTATTAAATTACCTTTGTTTTAAATTTCGGGGACGAAATTCTTTTAAGGGGGGAGGAATGTGATATCCCGGAAATTTGGGCAATATAAATTTAATAATCTGTATTTTAAATTTAATTTAACTTGATAATTTTAATAACAAATTTGGAATTTGATTTAATAATCATGTTTTAATAAATATTTAAATGGAAAGATTTTATTCTTTTAAATAAATAAATTGTTTTCTGTTTATAATATATATATTTGTATGTATTGTAGATTGATAAATTTTGATTTTTGAATTTAGTAAAGGAAGTGATTTTCTAATTCTAATTTATTTTTAGTAAATGAATTAATTTTCTAGCTTTAATTCATATTTGGTGAATTGGAAGATTTGATTTAAACTTAACATTTAACTTTTCAAGACAATTAGTAAATAATTATATGGTTTATATTAAAGGAAATTCTTATCTGTTTAAATTTATATTTTTAGTTAACTTAAATATGAAGTTAAATTTGATTAACATCAAAGCTTTGTTTTATTTTCTTTTTAAAGTATTACTTGAAATTTGATAAGAAGTTTAAAATACAAATTACATATGTCTTAATTTATTAAGTAATAAAAGTAATTTATAATCTCTTTTATAAATTTATTTAGAATTGCTTAATTTGTTATTTTTAAATAAAAATTATAATGCTTAAGTTCTTATGAACATAAATAGTTTTTGTAAGGGATAAAATTTGTTGTTTTTAATTTTAATAGAATTTTATATGCATTTATATGTAACTTGATTTATTAAAATTTGATTTGATAAATTTATTTAAAATATGAATTTAATGTATTGTATTCAAGGGAATAAACACTTAAAATATTTGAATAAGATTTTATTCATAGTTGTTTGTCTCATTCCTTTTTAATAAATTAAAAAGAGGTAAATTCATGTATATATACATAAGCATGATAAATTGAGGTTTTAAAGTATTTATAAACAATTTAAAATTAAAATTTAAATACAAAATTACATATGTAAATTTATTTACCATCTTAAAGGACATGTGTTAGTTATAAAATAAACTATTGTGACAAATGTTAAGGATAGAGACAAGTGTCTCATTAAATTTCTTTTTCTTTTATTTCTAATTAAATCAAGAATTTTGTTTATATAAACATATCTTCTTAACTTCATTTTTCTTTTCCCTATTCTTCTTTAAACTTAAGAAAGTTTCAGATCTAAATCTGAAAATTCTTGTGCATGCAAAATCAGTAATCTTCCCTCAACTATTCAAATCAAAAACAATTCTTAAACCTGCAGTCCTCTAATTGAAATCACTGCATTTCTGTTTGAACTTCATCAAATTTGCATGCATCTGGAAAATTCAATTTGCAACTAAAAAAAAATATAGGAGAATACAAACCTGCATGCAACTATGCTGCAGTCCTCTGTTGAAAACCATATTCAAAACTGCATGAATCATGGGGACAAGGAAATAAATTTGCAGTTTTAAAGCAAATAAAAGATGAGACTGTAAATAGGCAAATGCAGTATAAAGTAAGAAGGGGGAAAACAATCATGCAAAATGATATCTGCATTTTTACCAACCTGGAAACAAGCATGCAAATGAAGTATGGAAGCAATCATGCAAATGTAAATCTGGAAAAAAACAAAGTGCTACATCATTTCAAGTTTAAAAAGAATCTGAAGTCCAAAGATTTCTTAAGCAAAGCTTCTGCAGTTTTTAAAATAAATGAGATCTGAAGTTTTCAAATTTAAGCAACCATCAGATTCTAGTTCTTCTTGAACACAGAGGCTCTGCTCATATAAGTGAGTAACATTTTTAACAAATATAATTTAAGTAATTATAGTTGCTTAGTTTATTCAGTGGTAATCTTTCTGAAGTGGATGAATTAGATGTTATACTCTGTTATATGCATGTTGCACAGTGATATTGTTTTGCCTGTTTTAGTTTTCCAGGTTATTGTTATGTTCAAAAACATGACTTCATGAAAAAGAATCAATGTTATAGTTTAAGTTTTTAAACCTAGTATGTTATGCAATATAAATTAGAGTTTCATCTTATAAAAGAAAAGAAAAATGAGAATGAAGTTGTGATGACACAGGATAAGCAAAATCAACAGAGTAAAATTTATAAAATCAATATGTAAATGTTCCAGATTTAATTATTTAAGCTTATAAACAAGTTACTTGATCTTTAACTTGATTATTAAGACTATAATCTAAAATTTTAGTTTGCAGTCAATGAAGTATTTCTGGTTTAACCAGAAAATACATTTTGGTTGAGTTCTGTCAATTTAGAGAAATGTAGATGCCTGAGTTTCTTTTGTTGTTGTAATGATGTGTGTAGATTATAGTAAAAATAATAGATGGTGATATTAAAGCAGTATGGAAGAAGAAATTTGGGTTTGAAATTATGAACCCTAGTTTTACCGTGCCTAAGAAATTGGATCGTTGGAATCAAAGTAGATAACCGAGCTTTACCAATTTTGAGTTGATGATAGATTGTATATGGGAGGAGTAGTGGCCGGAATTGTAGTCTCTCTGGTGGTCAGGATTGGATGGTTGAAGCATTTTCCAGTTGGACATTCTTCAGTATTTTGAGCTCGAATGCAAGTTTTGAATTGGGGGTTCTGATGAGAATTGGATGGTCGGAGTTAAGTTGGGGGGGGTAGTCGCCGACTTGCTCAAGGGGTCGCGAGTGATTGGAAGTGATGGCGGCGGTGGTGTAGGTGCACGAGGTCAGTGGTGTATCAGTTGAATTGGGGGAGATGAGTTTCAGCGTTGTCTCGAGTCATTTTATGTTTAGCTCGAAGTTCCTGAACGTTGGACTCGAAGTAAGGGGTTTGGGAACTCGAAGGAATTGTTGTAGTCTCGGGTTTAGCTTTGTTACAGGGTTTTGGGGTAAATCTGTTACAACAGGTTTTTGTATAAACTGTTTTGATTTAAAATTTAAATTGATTTTAAGATAAAATTTTTTAAAAAGAAATTTTTTTTACTCGAGTTAATTTACTTTTAGCTCGGGTTGGTTGTTGAAGTTTGAAATTTGACTTGTTTTCAAAATTTAAAACTAAATTTAAAAATGGAAGCTAGAATTTAAAGAAAAGTTTTAAATCTAACTTAAATTATAGATTCTAGTTATATTGAATCTTAAAGTAGAAAATGAGGAAGTATTTAAAATCAAATTTTGTTTTAAAATAACTTTGATAGAGTTTATTGTTTAAAATGTTTTTAAAAGGAAATTTGAATTTAAATTTGAAAATTGAAATATGTGGTAATGTTTAAATAAAGTTTAAATTTGATTCAAATCTAATTTTGAATCTCTGGTTTAAAATGAATTTAAGTCTATAAATTTAAGTGTTAAACCAAATTTGAATAATAATGTAAAATCTAAATGGTTTTAATTTAAGAAGAAATTGGTTTAACTTTTATAATAAAAGTATTATTTTCAATTAAGGATTTTAGATTGATTTTAACTTGTTAAAGTTAAGAATGATATAATGTGTTATATTTCATTTAATTATTAGAGTAATTAAATGAATAATTAATTTATTTAATAAGTTAATGAAATTAATAATTACTTAAAGTAATTAAGAGTTAATCTTAAAGGTTTAGGATTAATTATTCCTTGAATAATTAACTTGTAATTAAGAATAATTTATTAAATAAAATTAGTTTTAATTAATGATTAATAATTAACTAATCAAGTAATAATGATTTAATTAAGTTTTAATTAACATTTAATTATTTAATTAATTAGGGGTTAATTAATAGATTAGTTAATGATTAATTAATTTGTAATAAATAATGATTAAAATAAGTTAATTACTTTGAAAAATAATTAATGAGTTGTTAATAGTTAATGAAGGTCATTAACTGAGGATTATTTTATAATTAATTAATGTGGTTAATTTTAATTATTAATTAGATTAATTAATTTAAAGATAATCAATTGTGAGTTATTAAGTATAATTACTTATGGAAGTGATTAGGGAATTAATTACTTATTGTAATTAATTAAGTTAATTTGATTAGTTTAAGTTAATTAATTCATTTTAATTAATTTAAAATTAATCAATGGATGAGTTGTGAAAGATAATTACTTAATGTAATTAAATGAAGGGGAATTACTTAGAGAAGTAATTAATGAGTAATTACTATATGCAATTAATTTAAGATGATTTGTTGATAGAAGTAGTTTGAGTATAATTACTTTATAAATTAATCAAGAGATTAATTGGAGACAATTAATTAAGGATGATAATTACTGAATGGAGTTAATTCAAGGGGGATTAACAGTTATGGTTTAATTAAAGATTAATTACTTAATGTAATTAATTTGATGTGAAAAGTAATTAGAAGATCATTAATTATTATAATTAATGATGTAATTAAGATTGATTAATTAAGATTAATTAATCAATAATAAGTGAATAAAAGTAATTAATTAATGTAATTAATTTAGGATTAATGTAATTAATTATAGTTAATTAATTAGGAAGTAATTAAAGGTTAATTACTTTGAGAAATTAACTAGTAAATAATTACTTTAATGTAATTAAAAGTTAATTAATCAGGGATGATTAATTAAAATGAATAATTGGATGATGATTAATTAATTGATTAATAATTAATCAATAGTGATATAAGCAAGGTTTATTTGATGAAGAAATTAATTTAATTTACTTTAAATTAATTTGAATGTTGTAATTAATTTAATTCATTTTAAATTAATTATATTTGGTGTGGATAATTATTGCTTATATGGTTGGTTAGTATTGTTTGCTTTGAATGATTTGAATCTCAGATATGAGATAGATAATGTTGAGTGATTTGGATGCATCGGTTGCATTGTGATGTTGATATAGGTTATCTTTTGAATAATGATATGGTTTATCTGATATGATGATAATGTTGATTACCTGTTATGGATTTGTGATTTATCTATTTGAACATGTAGATAATTGAATTGTTTTAAACCTTTAAAACAACTTGGCCTTAAAAGACACGCTTTGGATTTCGATGAGACCGGGATCGGGTTTCCATATTTGGATATCCGAAAACCACATCGTTTCCAAATAACGTTAGGTCGTTAATCCAAGTGGAGCGAGTGAAGACTCGAGGTGTAAGGGCTATACGTCAGTATAACTCTGTGGGTGATTCCGTAATGAGTTGACGGAATAGCACTTATAGATTCGAGATGGTGAATCAGAGTGCAAGGGTTATCGTCGTTAACTCTGAGGGTGATTCCAAAATGAGTGTAACGAGATAATGCCTTCGGTTTCGTTCGAACCCGGAACGAACTTGTATGGATTGAATGCTTTCAGAACATCGTCAGGTGGACGATGAGCATTCTAAGAGATGTGTCCTCTAAAGGTAATCGTAACCTCAAGCCTCATCAACCGGGAATGGCTAAAACAGGGGAGGTGCAGCAAGGCTTCGTGGGTCGCGCCCACTGGAGAGCAAGATTGATCCCTGTCTAGAGGTCCCTTTTTATTTCGGCTGTGTGGGCAGTTGGATGTACACCAACTGCGGGGTTGTCTTGTTCGGAACTGTTCAGTAAGGAACGGGTCCGGTCTTGTGTTGCAGGGGATGAAGGGAGTAATCCTCGGTACGGTGATCTAGGCCACGTACTGTGACGGGCGGTACCCCAGTAGCCCTGCCATTGTATGGAATCCACAATCCAATAAGTGCCAACGGTTTTGATTGTATTACCCACTTTTGTGGCTAGTAGCTGGAATTTAATGAATGTAACAATTTCGGCTATTTCTTATTTATTTGAAAACCCTAGACACTATTATAATATCACTAGATTTCCTATCAAATGTTTTGGTTAGCGTAAGGTAAAAACTTTTCCATGTTTATGTGTGGGAAGTCTTACGTGATACCTTTCTTTTCAAAAGGTTTTTGAAAGTTAAGCAACTTTAACCTGTTACTCACACCAGACCCATGTCTGACCCGGAGTTTATTTTTGTTTTTCATAAACTCTTGGGTACTCAAATTTTTACGAGTAGCCAAGGGATTCAGGTTAGCTTTGACGAATTATGGAGGAGCAATGGAGCAGGAGGCTTCTGCGTTAGAGATATAGTATTCCGCTGTGTGATCTGTGTTTTGTCTCTGAGTTGTATTATGTTGTAAATACTAGACAGGTGTTTATAACTGTCTAGTATATGTGATGTGTTTGCTGTGTATCTCTGATTGGTATTGTATATTATGTAAATACTTATGTTATTAATATAATTTATTCGTTCCGCTGTTGAGATTCTAGTGTTGTTTTCTTCTTTCTTTTCTTTCTTCCTTCTTCTATCCCTTTCTTTCTAATTGATGATGCGACTTTTTCTAGGGAGAAAAAGTCGGGTCGTCACAGGGTTGGTGGGTAGATACTGGGGCATCCCGTCATGTCTGCTATGATCGTGCTATGTTCAGTACACACACGGCTGTTGATGATCAGAAAGTGCTGCTGGGAGATTCTCACACCACTACAGTTGCTGGCATTGGAAATGTGGAAATAAAGTTTACCTCTAGAAAGACAGTTCTTTTGAAAGATGTGATGCATACTCCAGAGATGAGAAATAATTTGGTTTCTGGTTTTCTCCTTAATAAGGCTGGTTTTACTCAAGTTATAGGGGCTGATTTGTATACTTTGACTTATAAGGGGATATTTGTAGGGAAGGGTTATGCTTGTGAGGTTATGTTTAAACTTAATGTTGAATCTAATAAAGTAACTGGTTCTGCTTATATGTTGTGTGACTTTAATATTTGGCACTCTAGATTATGTCATGTAAATAAGCATATAATTCATAACATGATCACATTAGATTTGATTCCTAAAATGTCACAAACTAATTTTGATAAATGTGAATTCTGTAGTCAAGCAAAAATCACTAAGAAACCCCATAAATCAGTTGATAGATTTTCTGAACCCTTAGACTTGATTCATTCTGACATATGTGAGCTAGATGGCACTTTGACTAGACATGGACACCGTTATTTTATCACTTTCATAGATGATACCTCTGATTTCACTCATGTATATCTTATGAGAAATAAAAGTGATGCATTTGATATGTTTAAATTATTTAAAAATAAAATCGAGAATCAATCAAATAAGAAAATTAAGAGACTTCGTAGTGATAGAAGAACAGAATATGAATCTAGTCCATTTTTGGATTTCTATAAATCGCATGGTATAATACATGAGAGAACTGCACCTTATTCACCTGAAATGAACGGTAAAGCTGAAAGAAAGAATAGGACCTTTACCGAATTAGTTGTAGCTATTTTATTAAATTCGGGTGTAACAAAACATTGGTGGGGGGATATTTTATTGACTGTATGCTATGTATTGAATAGAATCCCTAAATCAAAAAGTAAGATTTCACCTTTTGAAATTTTAAGAAATTATAAACCGAATGTATCTTACTTTAGAACTTGAAGATGTTTGGCATATGTTCGTATACCCGACCCTAAGAGAATAAAATTAGCAAGTAGAACATATGAATGTGTATTTATTGGCTATGCTATTAATAGCAAAGCATATAGATTTTATGACCTGAATACACATAATATAGTAGAATCTATTGATGCTGATTTTTATGAAAGTAAATTTCCTTTTAAATTGAAAAATAGCGGGGGCACGTCAAATAACACCGTGCCTATTAGAACAGAACTTAATGAATCTTCTGAAATTGAACCTAGAAGAAGTAAAAGAGCAAGAGTTGATAAAGATTTTGGCTCGGATTTTTGCACTTTTACTATAGAGGAAGATCCAACAAACCTCCAAGAAGCCTTATCTTCATTAGATGCTGATTTTTGGCAAGAGGCTATAAATGATGAGATGGATTCCTTGGAATCCAATAAGACTTGACACTTAGTAGATTTACCACCTGGTTGTAAGTCTATAGGTTGTAAATGGGTACTTAAAAAGAAATTAAAACCTGATGGAACAGTTGAAAAATATAAAGCTCGTTTGGTAGCTAAAGGTTTTAGGCAAAGAGAAAATATAGACTTTTTTGAAACTTTTTCACCTGTAACTAGAATCGCATCCATTCGAGTACTAATTTCATTAGCATCTATTTATAATTTAATTATACACCATATGGATGTTAAAACTGCTTTTTTAAATGGTGAATTAGAAGAGGAAATTTATATGGACCAACCTGAAGGCTTTGTTATTCCTGGTCAAGAACACAAAGTTTGCAAATTAGTTAAATCATTATATGGTTTAAAACAAGCACCTAAACAATGGCATGAAAAATTTGATAACTTAATAATCTCAAATGGTTTCAAAGTTAATGAAAGTGACAAATGCATCTCTTATAAATCTGAAAATGACATTTGCACTATAATATGTTTGTATGTAGATGATCTACTTATTTTTGGATCAAACATTCATGCCATAAACACTGTTAAATCTTTGTTAAGTGCCAATTTTGATATGAAAGATCTAGGTGAAGCGAGTGTAATCCTTGATATTAAGATTACTAGGTCCGAAAAGGGACTTTCTTTGGATCAATCTCATTATATTGAGAAGATCTTAAAGAAATACAATTACTTTGACTGTAAACCTGCATGTACACCATATGATCCTAGTGTAAAGCTTTTCAAGAACACTGGTGAATGTGTAAGACAGTCTGATTATGCGAGCATCGTTGGCAGCCTTCGGTATGCCACTGATTGTACTAGACCCGACAATGCCTATGTCGTGGGATTATTATGCAGGTTTACTAGCAGACCTAGTATAGAGCATTGGCACGCTATTGAGAGGGTCATGAGATACCTAAAATGAACCATAAACCTTGGATTACATTATGAAAAGTTTCCAGCTGTTCTTGAAGGTTACACCGATGCAGACCAGAATACTTTATCTGATGACTCAAAGGCAACCAGTGGCTATATCTTTAGCATTGCTGGAGGAGCTGTTTCTTGGAAATCTAAGAAACAGACTATTTTGGCTCAGTCTACTACGGAGTCTGAGATGATAGCACTAGCCACAGCTAGTGAGGAAGCAGAGTACTTAAGAAATCTGCTAGCTGAGATTCCTTTATGGGAAAACCGATACCAGCTGTGTTGATCCATTGCAATAGTACCGTGGCTATTGCAAAAGTTTAGAACCGTTATTACAACGGTAAGAGACGACAGATACGTCGTAAGCATAGCACTATTAGAGAGCTACTCTCTTCAGAAGCTGTTAGAGTGGATCACATATGCAGTGACGAGAATTTGGCAGATCCTTTGACGAAAGGACTGACCAGAGAGAAAGTCCTTACGACTTCTAGAAAAATGGAACTATTGCCCTTAGATTGTTGAGTCACACACAATGGTAACCCAACCTAATGACTGGAGATCCCAAGAACTAGGTTCTATGGGTAAGAACAAGTTGTGAAGTAATATGAGTTGAACATGCTACTTTTTCATCCATATAGAAGCATGTATTCCTGAAGTGATTAGAGGATGAGTTAATAGAAACTCTTAATGAGATCTATACTCCATTTGGAGTGGAGTACCTACCTTCAGGAGTACTCTTGATAGACTCACCTGTGTGAATATGGAAATTTGGTCGTTTCCTATGGAATTTTGGGAAAAACTCCTAGAGCATTCACTAAACTAGGATAGACGTGCATGGCCATAAATGCACGGGCTTATTTGATTGCACTCTAGAAAGATTGTGTGTGGTCTGATGTCAGGAATAGAGTTCAAGACTACGTGTCACTCTAGTAAAAACTGAATTTTATTCACTATGCAAAGGTTCAAGTCGAACGACACCTTTGTTTATGAACAATCTTATGTTTTTAGAAATTGCTCGAAAATATTTTTAAAAAATTCAAGTGGGGGATTGTTAGAATTTTTTTTGAAAGTAAGTGAATTATTAAAATAATTGACTAAGTGTGTAAATTATCTCCTATATGTGAATAGTCCCACATTGTAGGATTATATGTGAGAATCAAGTATTTATACTTGATTCTTAGAGGCTAAGTTGGTCCCTTTGGGCACCCAATGATGCTCTTTTGTGAGGAGGGAGATCTTGCTTGACCACCACACACGCACGCGCCGACCGACCGACCGACTCGACTCGACCCGGGCCGGGCCCGGGTTCGGGTTCGGGCTTGTAGTGGTGTAACACTTATATTTTTGGTACAAATTTATTAACAGTTTGTTGACCGGGCTGACCCGTATTGAAGAACGTTACATAACATTCATTGATTTGATCCGTTATTTCTCAAGATCCGTTTTTTAAGACCACGTTTCCCCTAACCAGTAACGTTCTTTTTGCTACTCCGTCTTCTTAACTGATATGAGGACGAAACAAAAAGAACAACAACTCATTTTAACCTTTTTCACAAATTCGAGCAATATTTCTGAGTGCAAACTGAATCGCTTCGTCTGTGCAAACGAATCGATACCACAAAACCTTTTTGAGGCTGTTTTATCCTAGAGGCGGCGGTGATAGTTACGGACTGCTTGCACCAAAGAGCAGATCATCGAAACGACTTCAAGAAAGTGACGTAGTCCACGACTCGGCCGATGATAAACATTGTTTTCGACAAATGCCTAAGTATGTAATTCATATTTCAACCCTATTTCCACCAATAACATTACTTATGGAATGTTTATTAGTCACCCCTTTGCTGAAAATTATCTTTGATCTCTGCTTATTCATGGAGAGACCACCTAGCCTTTTTAAGTTTGTCATGACTTTTTTAATAGAAGTTACATTATCTATGGATGACTTTGAGAAAACTAATAGATCATCTACATACATTAGATGATTTATTATTGGGTTGCATTTATATCTGGTGGATTAGTGTCCAGCTTGATGCTCCAAATCTAACATGATAGACAAATATTCCATGGTGATAGAGAATAGATACAGAGACAACAGATCTCCTTGTCTTAATCCTCTATTACTATGTAGCAAACTGCTTGGGGAACCATTTAGAAGCATGGAAAAAGAAGGGGTAGTAATGCATTGACGAATCATAGCAACCAAGCTTTTCGGAAAACCCATCGTCAACATCATGTGGCAAATGAACTCTCTTCTCACTTTATCATAAGTTTTTGTAGATCTACTTTTAGGCATAAATTATTAGACCCTTTTCTATTGAATGTTCTGACCATTTCATAGGTAAAAGAGAGTTTTCTTTTATAAATCTCCCTGGTATGTACATATTTTGGTTATGTGAAATGAGGCCATCTTGTAACCTTTGATTCTATTGAAAATGAGGTTGGAGACAATTTTGTAAATAACATTGCAACAAGAAACAGGCATAAAGTCTGATATGGAACATGCACCATCTTTTTTGGGGATTAGGATGATAAATGTGTGATTAGTTTCCTTAATAAATCACCACAAGAGAACATACCATGTATAGTAGCAATTAACTGGTCTTTAATCAGTCCCCGATGTTGTTTATAGAATTTTGCACGAAATCCATCAGGCCCTGGACTGCTATCATCTTCTATTTGAAATGTTGCTTTTGTTGAGATCGTCCTATTCTTAAGGAGTAGTAGTTTAATCCTAATCTTACTAGTGATCTATTTCCCAGGCTATTAGTTAGTAAATAAGCTTTATAAATAAATCCTGAGTATGTATAGAATTTGAAAATAAAAAAGTAATAAAGTTTCTTCTTTCTTCTCTCATCTTGTACTTTTGCTTCTTCTGTTGATATATTTTAATTTGCAACATTGGTATCAGACCTAGTCAAATCATAGAGGGTAAAAAAAGGAAAGAGTGAATAAGTGAGATAAATTTTGTACAGCGGTAGCTTTGTTCTTATTGTAGCAACAGTTTGAAATGATGAACAATAACTTTGTTAAACTGGCTATTCCCTACTTTTATGGTCACTATGATCATTGGAGCATGTTGATAGAAAATTTCCTAGGATCCAAGAAGTACTGTCAAGTCGTCTCGGAAGGAATTGTTGAACCGGCAGCTGGAATAACAGTGACAGATGTGCAAAGAGCACAACTAGAAGAACAACAATTGAAAGATGTCAAGGCAAAAATTATCTTTTTCAAGCTATTGATTGCTTGGTTTTGGAAACCATTCTCCACAAAAGTACCTTAAAGCATATTTGGGATTCCATGAAGAAGAAGTATCATGGTTCACCAAAAACAAAGAGACAACAACTTCAAGCTCTTCGCATGGAGCTCGACACACTTCGAATCAAGATAGGAGAAATAATATCAAATTATATCTTCCAAGTAATGATGATTGTGAATAAAATGAGAGTTCATGAGGATAAGATGGATGATGTCACTATTGCTGAGAAAATTCTTCGAGCCATGACACCAAAATTTAATTAGGTTGTTTGTTCCACATAAGAGACTAAGGTACCGTTTGTTTCGATGAAAAAGCACTTTTTGAAGTGCTGAATGAAGGCACTTAATATATTCAGCAGTTTAAAGTTTGTTTGGTTGGAATACTCAGTCAGCAAAACTCAGTCAAACCAGCAAAATATCAACAAGCAAATATACGGAGCTTATTTCAACTTCTGATTCAGCTGTAGATATTTTATAATGAATACCCTTATTTGTTTTTCTCACTATATACAACAGCAACAACTATTTCAAAAGCATAGCAGCAGGTCCCTGATTGCACAGCAGAGGTAATGATTTCGTACTTTTCTTTTTTTGTCACTGTACTTCAGTTAATTTCTCACACATATAATGCAGTTTTGATTTCCCATTGTTCTATGTTATTTCTGATTTTGATTACGCAATAAATCTACGTTGGATTATATTATATTTCCTTCTTTTTGATATCATCTGAAACCTCTGTATTAAACTCTCATGTATTATCATAACATACAGATGTAGTTACTTCTTTTGGATATTGTTTTAGGTAATTGGCAAGTTTAACAGGAAATTGTTCATATATAATGTCTAGTACATTATTGCATAGTAAATCCATATTGAATGTTCGTACAAATAATTTAAATTTAGTTAAAACTAGCTCGACCCGAGAAATTGGTAATATCTAGTAGATATTTAGTGTATCCATAGTATTTGGCACTTTAGAGCATGGTAATAATATGGAGTAAATATGTAAATGTCAGTATCTGTTTTTCAGAGCCATCTAATACTTTGAATAGTGGTGGAAAGACCAATGATGAATGTGTAAGGTCCGATGTTTAAGTTTTTCGTTTAACACCGTAGATTAGTGCATTGCAAATTAAATTCCAAATGGTGGCATAAAAAGATACATCAGATGTGATACCCGAAAGTACTTGAAGTGATGAATCCTTAGGCATCCTATGGATTATTGGCAAACGGGTTGCATAACCTAATTCAGATGTACCTAAAGATAGACCAAACATTCCTTATATTAAATTCAGTCAATAATGTGCATAGATCAGTGAGTGCAGTTACTGCAGTCTTGAACGATGCAATCTAGGTGGTAGAGAAAAGTATTGTTTTAGAATGGCATTCTCAGTTTATTACTTGACCAAATGTTTACCTTCACCAATCCCAGGCAGAAATGCCATAACAAGATAGTCTAAAGGCTGCAAGGAAATAGGAAGCTAAAAATATACCATTTATTTAAAATACAAGTACCGTTAAATAGAGAGTTCAAAAGAAGATATGGTCTACTGTCTCTTTTTGCTCATTACATAATGAACATAACTCATAAATATTATAACTCATAAATGTTAATTTTCCTTGAAATCAATTAGCATTTAGCTGGAAGAAGATTTTTAAGGGTCCTAAAAACACAATTGACATTTTTGAGAAATGCATTTTTTCTTGGATCACCTTTTTCTATTGAACTTTGTCATACTTTTTTCTAATTGCTTGCTACACATTTTTGAATTAGGAATGGCATCATGCAAAAAGTCTAAAAGAAAATGTGCGGACAATGAAGTAACCGTAACTTCTAAGAGCAGGGCCACTTTTGCCGAAAATCCTGAAATGGAAAAACACTTTCTTGAGTTATGCATAAGAGAAGTCGCTAATCACGGGCGTAAAGGAGCTTCTTTGACTTTAGACTCGTGGAAAAGACTAGAGAAAGAGTTTAACACAAAGTGGGAAGTCAACTACGAACATAAGCAATTCAAAAATCATTATACTTATTTAAGAGATGATTATGCACTTTGGACTAAAATAACTAGACTATCTGGACATGGATACTATGCTGAGACGGACACCATACTTTGGCCTCCAGAAAAATGGAATGAGGTCATTAAGGCAAGTTCAATACATATGCTTTACGTTGTGTTAATAATAATTTAATTATTTTTCTCACGTTGTAAAATTAATTTGTCATGTTTATCTCATTGAACAGCAACATCCTAATGCACGAAAATTTCAAAATAATCCTTTAGAAAATATTGAGATGTTGAAGGTCATTTTTGAAAGTACTTTGGCAAAAGGAGACAATGCATGGTCCTCTGCATCATCTGATCCACCACCTAATACAGATAACATTCAAGTGGAAGATGATATTACAACAGAAGCTGATGTGGAGATAGAGGAAGATCGTTTGCCTACTTATGTGGAAGATGAGTTTTTTGATGGAATTGCAATCACCGGAGAGCATAACAGTTCGTTTAATGAGAAGAATGGTGATAATGTTTCTACTAAGTTCAAACCTCCTCCATCTACAAAAAGAAAGCGTAATTCAGATGGTGAATCAGTGGAAAAACAAATTGAAGATTTAGTTGGAGTTCTAAAAGACCAAATTGACAAGGAAGAGGCTGGAAAGGGACCTTCGATAGAAGATGTACTTATTGCGTTAAAAGAATTAAAGAACATGAGTGCTATATCCCAACAGGAGTATATCAAAGCTAAAGTATTATTTTGCGAAAAACCAGAGATGAGGGTAGCTTTTTTGGATGAGGAGAGTATAGTTAACAAACTTGAATTTTTAAATTACGTGTTAGGCATTTAACAATGTATGATTAGCTTTTTATTTTGAAGAAGGTGGATTTAGTAGGTTCTATTTCTAAACAAATAATTGTCAAGAGCTACAACAGTTATGTATGTCCAGTTGACATGTTGTATGTAGCCATGTCGGTGCTATTTTATTGAACATGGTAGATATTTGTCTTTTTTTAAGTTAATACATATTTCTTATTGGATAGTAAAGTTGTATTCTGTTACATATTGAGGGTATTCACTTATTTTACAATTGATGTGTATTTTGCTTGCAATTTAAAATTCTCACTGCAAACCTGGTACTAGTGAAGAGTACATGTAATGTAGTCATAGATGACCTTTTTTGAGTTCATCATCTGAGCTTTAAGTAATGCATCTAATTAACTTATGTTTCTGATATTTTAGGATGATGTCAAAAAAAGGTTGCTTATGTTGTTGTTATCACTTTTAATATTGCTTAAGGTCAAGAAACGTAAAAATGGTAGACAAAATGTTTTGACTTCTTCCCTTTCTGGAAAAGAGTACATGAAAGAGCTCTTGATCGGTCCTTCAGTTGTGATGTATGATAAATCTAGAATGGGTAAATCATCTTTTATGAAGTTATGTTGCTATTTTCGACAGAAGAATTGGCTGGTGGACAGTAAATATATCGATGTTGAAGAGAAAATGGCAATGTTTTTATCCATCATATGCCATAACTGTAGAAATCGTATTGTTAGATATCGTTACCAACATTCAGGTCAAACAGTCAGCAAGTATTTTCAAGAAGTTTTGTCAGCCATGAGAGATTTCGCTCGAGAAATATTAATTCCGCCAGATTTTGACAAACCTGTTGAAAATATACAATCCCATGTACAACTAAGAGAAGGTCCTTTTAAAGGTGCAATAGGGGCATTGGATGGCACTTTAGTAGATGCAAATATTCCAATACGAGATCAAATTCCATTCAGAGGCAGAGGTCAGAGTAATTGTTATCAGAATGTTATGGCGGTATGTGATTTCGATATGAAATTCATATATGTCATGGCAGGATGGGAGGGAGTAGCTCATGATTCCAGGGTGCTCAATGAAATAATTCGCAATCCTGTTAATAACTTTCCAATCCCTCCTTTATTTAAGTAAATTCCATGAATTTATTTATAATAATCATGCTAACGCATTGACTTTTTTTCTTATCTTACTATAGATAAGTATTACCTTTGTGATGCGGCTTATACAAATACCAGAGGCTTTCTATCTCCTTATCGCAACACACGTTATTGGTTGAAAAGTTACAGAAATAACACTGCGACAAATAAAAAAGAAAGATTCAACCATGCACATGCACAACTAAGAAATGTCATCGAACGAAGTTTTGGTGTACTAAAGAAAAGATTTCCCATTTTAGTTAAAATGCCTCCATACAAATTTTCTCACCAAAGAGATATTGTTATTGCATGTATGGCGATATGCAACTTTCTACGTCGCGTCTCACTAGATGACAAATTATTTTTGGAAGCCGAGCAAGAAGAAGATGCTGCAAATGATGAAACAAGCCATGGAATTGATAATCAAGAACCACCTCAGGCTCCACCAAGTCATAGTGAAGTATTTTCATCCGATTCGCAAGCTTTTATGGCAAATTTGCATGAACAAATTGCCGATCTTGTCTAATTTGTGGCAAATATAATATTATTTTGAATAAACAGTTTTGTTTTTAATTTCCTGTAGAATTCCATTGAATATTTTTCATTTGTATTTGTCACTCATGCCATGTACTTTGATCGTACTGTTCAAGTGATAAATGACATTAACAACAAAGGGCAAATTTGTCAACTAATAAGTTATTACAGTAAGACATGTCTATAACCAGCAATCAATCAAACAACATTTCAACATTCAGCATTCAACATTCATCACCCACTATTCAGCATTCAGCATTCGGCCATTTTAACAAACGAAGCCTAATGATATTGATGAACTATCGCTTGATGAATTACAAAGTTCCTTGTTAATTTATAAGCACAAATTAATCAACATGAGAAAGAGGAGCAAGCCTTGAAGGCTTCGGTTGAAAATTATCCAACACTTAGAGAAGACAGAGGACAAGGTCGGACAAATATCTGGGCAGAGGTAGAGGAGGCAATGATCATAGAACTCATCAGTAATTCAAATATCAAAAAAATTATTCCCATGACTCTCATAGAAAAGTACAAGGAAGAGGGCGATGAGACCATCATTCATACGAACCAAAGTTAATAGACAAGTCCAATGTTGAATATTATAGATGTATAGGTATGGGCATTATCAATCTGAATGTAAAACTAATTTGAATAAACAAAGTGGAGAAAGAACCAACTTTGCAAAAAAGGAAGAAGAGGTGTCTCTTTTACTACTGTGTCATGTGAAAGAAGGAACCCAACAAAATATGTGGCATTTAGATACTGGTTGCAGCAACCATATGTGTAGAGATAAGAAAGCATATTTTGAGCTAGATGAATCATTCCGCAACTCTGTTAATTTTGATGAAAACTCACCATTTCTATCATGGAAAAAGGAAAGGTAACTATTCAGACCAAAAATTTCTATAATTCTATCTCAAATGTTATTTTGTTTATGATTTAAAGACAAATTTGCAACGTAGACCAGCTACAAGAAAAAGAGTGTGAAATTTTCATTAAAATGGAATATGTTGAATTCAAGACGCAAGGTTGGCCTTAATTTCTTAAGTTAACATGACGATGAATTAAATGTTTTTGCTTTATCTTCATAATACCACTCATTCACATTTATCAGCGAAATTGAAAGATGCGGCATCAATATGGCACCTCCGCTATGGTCATCAAAATTTTGTGGAATTGATGAATCTATAACAGAAAAATATTGCGATTAGTCTTCCTTCAATTACAGCTCATTCTGAAGTACGTGAAGAATTTGTTGTTAGCAAACAACATCGTAACTCATTTCCATAGGGAAAATCATAAAGAGTAAATGGACCATTGGAGCTAACTCTTCCAGACCTATTTGTGCCAAGAAATCTGTCATTCAATAGAGGTAAAATAAACATAATTACTTTCATTGATGATTATAGTTGGAAGACATGGGTTTATTTTTTCTAAGAAAAATATGAAACTTTTGTAGCCTTTAAAAGTTTTAAAGTACTCGTTGAGAAAGAAGTTGGCATACGCACCTCATCAAAATAGAGTATGTGAGAGGAAAATTCGCATTATTATTAATATGGTGTGAAATCTTTTGTGAAGAAGTAGAATCCTAAAAATAAATTCGCCAGAAGCGGTTAATTGGAACATTCATATTTTTAATAGAAGTCCTACCCTTATTGTAACATGCTGATATTTTCAACCATTCACATCCACACATGCCGGATTTGAATTGCTCAAAATACCAGATTGTTAATTAATCTTTGAAAAAACTCAGCATATACAGTAAATAAAGATCACAGAATCACAGACGCAGAGTAATATAACAATAATGCAGCGGAAACTAAAGAATAGTAGTTCATGAAGCTACTATATATATAACAGAGTTAAACAAGATATAATAGAAGTCTCAAATACAATAGTCAAATATAAGATCAGAATACATCACTGGAATCAACTGAATAACTGAAAGCAGAATCATATATGGACCTCCAAGCGAAACTCCAACTTGAAAGGTGAGTCTCGAATGCTATGACACTCAGTCTGACCTGAGCGTAAAGCAAAACACAAAACACTCGAGTCGGGATTAACATTCTTATATCAATAAATCTAACTCAAGTGAAATAACAACTGAAATACAAGTAACTCAAAGGATGTTTGGGATAACCATCCTCTAAGGATCCGTTAAACTATCTACTAGGTAGTAATATATGCTATTATAACTAAAGTAAAGTATATTTAAAAATAGCGTTAAGGTTTTACATTTTCCACCTTAACACATTTTATAGTGCCAATAGTATATACAGTACCGTAATACCTCCAGATCGGGAGGCTACCAGAGGATACTCCATAGGTACAACACAAATCAAACTCGTAGAAGGCACGCTGGGGTAGGTGACACGACACAACTAGGCAATGCCAGGGTAGATATACCAGTTACGCATCCAGGCTGGTGGTAACGCATAGTAGCCACTACCGCCCACCTCGAGCCTCCCTCCCAAAAAAATCAAAGGTACACACCAAATCAATCACAAAGTAATCGAATGGCATACGAAGGAGTGTGTCCGATCGGATGAGCTATCTCACTTGGCCCGAGAATCGCTCTTGTTTTAGCCACCTTATGCCAACTCACGGGAGTCGGGCCCACATATATACCTCAATAGAACGTCGCCACCATCCTACTTCATTCTAGAATCTCCACAGTGTACACAGTTGTTAAAGTGGTTTTCGGAGTTGGTAGAGAGTGTGACAACTTCCGATCCCGGTCTCTTTAACAACCAAACGTTATTATAACACCTCGGTCATTTCAAAATAGTTTATACTTCAAAATCAAAATAGCATGCCATTCAAAACCATATCAATACGATATCGTTTCCATTTCAAAACCAAATACAATATCATTTCCATTTCAAAACCATATCAATACGATGTCATTTCTATTTCAAACCAAATACGATAACATTTCCATTTCAAAACCATATCAATACAATTCATTTCCATTTCAAAACTAAATGCGATATCATTTTCATTTCAAATATATCCTTTTCCAAAATCATAGCACTTTCAAAGTTATAACACTTTCGAAACCAAACACTTGAAATTATAACACTTTCAAATCATAGTACTTTGAAATTCATAACTTTGAAGACATAACTTCCACCACTTAAACAACTTAGATGTTAAAATAGCATATATATAATAAAATAGTTTATAAAGTAAAATAATTTATATAAAAGAACTATAAGTTAAAAATGGTTTATATTAAAATATTTTATATTAAAATAATTCATAAAGTAAAATATAAAATAGTTTAAATTATAATTTAAAAATACTTTATATAATAAAATAGTTTCCTCAAATTTCACAAATCAATTCCAAATCAACTTGAATTCCAAAAATTCAAATTTGATCAAATCATCAATTTTAATTTATTTTAGTTTCTCAATAAACCATTTCAAATTATATCGATTTCAAATATAGGTTTTTAACAACAAAATAAACCATTTCAATTTCAATATTTTCAAAGCTTTAAATATTCAAACATTTCAAAATTAGATTTGATAATTCTACACACACACACACACATATATATATCAAATTTACTTTAAATATTATTTAGCTTTGAAATATTCACTTAATGAAATCAAATATCATTAAAATAAAACCCAAATTTCAAATTTAAATAAAACTAAATATAAAATTTTAGTTTATATAAATTTGAAATATCCATTTAAATCACCTTTAATCAAAATAAAGTTATAAAATCATATATTTAAAATTCCAAATTTAATAAATTTCAAATCAAATTTATTGAGTATAATTCATAAATAAAATTCAATGTCAAAACCTTGGAAATCATTTCAATATATATATATATATATATATATATATATATATATATATATATATATATATATATATATATATATTGACCAACGGTGTCCGTATATAATTTTCTATCCTATGGTCGAGTGATATTGATATTTATCATTTCAATCCGCAATTTAAATATATACGGGTATTTATCATTTCAACCCGCAATCCCAAATTCAATTCAACGAAAATCGCTTGGGTTTATCATTTCAACCCATAACGATTTTCTCCTATTCTACACATCGTTCGGGTTTGTATCATTTAACCCCATAGGGGATTCTATACTGATAGGGAACTTGCAGAGTGATAACATACAGGATAATAACATACATGCATATATCATCAATATAAATAATAGATAATGCTGTCAGATGTCACAAGTGAACAGATACAGATAACATCATATATATAGTAATGTAAATAACTAACAACAGTATATTTCAATTGTCATCTCAATTAAAATCAAATTTAATAAATATAAGAACGTTAATCATGAGTGATTTCTCACCTTTAGAGGCTAGAGAGGTTCGATAAAGAAATGAGCTACAAATTAAATTGTGAACCAGCAAATCGGCCAATCCAACTACAAATCTCAAAGCGAAGCAAATGGAATTGAGATCGATGAGACAAAGCTGAGAATATTGAAAACGATGAAAACAAATCAAAATCAGCTGGATATAACTGAAACGTGATGCATAATATATATAACCAAAATTTAAATTTTGAAATACACATTTTGAAATAAAATCTCCATATGTTATATTTAAATATATTAACAAACAATCTATATATTTATATAATCATTATTTAATTTAAGGCACATATATTTTAAAATAAACTATACTTACTACTATATCATATAATGATAGGTTTGATTATATACATATAACTATTATATAACCATAAACGTAAGTAAACTTTATGTATATAACTATTATAAAAATATATCTTTAAAGCACAACAAGTTTTATATAACTAGTTATATATACTGGTAACTGTTATGACTTACATCATAACAAAATCTATATACAAAATATATAAAACTAGAGATCATATTTTTTTAGTACCATCCTTAATATATTTATACTCAAAGCACGTGCAAATTTTAAAAATCTATATAAAAAATGTTTAGACTTATATATATATATATATTGAGATCCAAATCAACATATACTTTATCAAATCCCCTTTTAAAATTTATAAAACCTGTATTTCTATTCAAAATATTTACAAATATTAACATTACCATTCTTCAGACAATGTTAAATATCAACAAAAATTTCATACGAAATATATGTGTAACCTGTTATATTCAACATATTAAGTGCAAGTTGTAATATATATAGAAAAAATATATGTAACATATAACTGCAAGCTCCAAAGAGCAGCAAACTAGCATGTTATAGGATATAATAGACTCCTCTATACAAGATTCCCAAAAAGGAAAGCAAAGAACTGCATGCTTACTACTCTTTTCTTTTAATCAAATATACATATCCAAAAGCAAATATATATTCATTAATTTAAATTAATACAAAACAATATGTATACTATACGAAACACAAACTATACGAATGCTCATGAAATCAATAGTCAAAACTAGTATTTATACGCATACAAATATATAAAACAACTCATAAAAATAAGAATAAAACAATATATACCTTAAACACATATATGCAGACCGAAATATATACGTGAATCAATATATATACACATTTATACATATTATATCTAGAGTCAGTATTTAAAAATCACTGCAATATATATATATATATATATATATATATATATATATATATATATATATATAAAATATGCATACCATAACAGACCACCGAAGAAGCACGACCAAGGCATGAGTTGTGGTGGTAGAGCTCAGCCTAGGCTACGTGGTTGGTGGAGAAGGAAAGTTGAAGGGAGGCGAGATATTGAGTGGCCGAGGTAGTGAGAGGCAGCGGGATGCGGCTGTGGGGAGGAACTTCGACTGGCTGAGAGAAAAAAAACATGGCCATGGTTAGCTGGGTGAAGTCGAGCGATCGGTTGTAAAGTGTGGAGTGAGTTCTGTGGTGATGGGAAAATGCTTGGTCGGAGACGTGGATGTATGGCGGTTTGCAAGCTGGTAGGACGAGTAGATTCTCGAGTTCTATGCATATTAAATATATGATTTTTTTTCTTGAAAAGCAACAAGCACGGTGGAAAGAAAATGGAGAGAAGGACAAGCCAGAAAAGAATGGAGGTGGAAGACAACAGAAAAGAGAAGCAACATACAAAAAGTGTTACATCATTTATTTTACTCTTAAAAGCAAAGCAACGAATAGACTAAACAATAAATTTATCAAAAGAAACAATGGGAATAGTGACGGCCACTTAATCGAATTCTGGGGAAAAATAAAAGACTAGTGACCGTAGAGCTTTGTACTATGGGAAAAAATGAATGGTCACTGGTAAATCAAAAGGCTTAAACAGTGTTGATATGGGTAATCGTTTCACGGATTCCGACACGTACCGGATCCGAAACACATAAATGAACATGCCACAGAGGTCAGCATGACGAGACGATCAAAACGGTACATAGATATCAATGATAGGACCATCCTATCAAAAGTCGATATTCGGTACCGAAAATGCTACTAAAATGCCGGAAATAAGATAAACGGAGCAATATCAGTCCAAATTTGAAGAACCGAAATATGACGTCTCACTCAAAAGATGATTTAAAAATTTATAATATAAAAATATTCAGGTTTGAAAAATATTTTATTATCATCAAATATTAACTGATTTAAATTGAAATAAAAATTACAGAAGGAAATAAACTTTCATATTTTTGGATGAAAATTTCCCATTTGCTATGTTTAATTAGACGTAATCCAAATATTAATTTTTTATTTCAAAATATTATTATTTAAAATTTCACAATATTCAATTAATTGTGCTAAAAATACCATTAAAATTTACGGGTCGTTACACTCTCCCACTCAAATTTTTCGTCCTCGAAAAGGAAGGAGGTAGGAGAATAAAACAACTAGAAAGAAATAGATTGAAAAATAAAAAAGTTAGTTTAAACCATATAAATTTCAATTTAAATTAATTAATATTCAATAATTGATTTTAAATTCAAGGTATTTTTATTAAGTTGATTAAATTTCAACTTATTAATTCCTTCAAAAAAAATTATTTTATTTATCTCGTTTATTCATTATCCTATTATTCAATTTATCTTGATTAATATTTCTAAAATCATAAAATTAAGTACAAAACATTTATTACTACCACTCAAATTTATTTATAAGTTCTTTTAACATCATTTTACATTGTAAATTATTCAATTACATACTCAACTTTTGAATGATTTAGGTAAGTTATATTGGAATGCAATTGATAATCAATGGTTTACAAAGCGATAAATGAAATCAAATATTACCATTTTGTTAACCAATTATTTTAACAACTTATCTTTCAGAAATTTACTTATATCTATATATATATAATATAATCATACAAAAAATTTAAATTTTGAAAACAATTGTGTCGGTTTGCTCTGTTCAAGTTGTTTTGGAAATCCTATCGATAGTGTTGATCAGACGAATCGATTGAAAACGCAAATCAACATAACAACTCAAACAACGCAACATATAAAACATTTTTAATATTAATTTACTAATACACTTCCTCGCTCGATGATATAAGAATAGATTTCAAAGCAAGGATAGAGATTCAAATTTGATGGACTCAAATCATAGAGAATTTTCATTCGAAGATAGGTTCGAAACAAAGATAAGATGATTAAATAGCAAAATAGGAAGATGGATAAGTTTATATAAATTACGGGCAACCTTAACTGGGTCGACCGTGACTTTAAGAATAAGATCGATGCAGAATTCTGAGGTAAATCGACATTCGATCGCAAGAGATAGAATTCAGGCATAGTAGGAGATAGATAGCATCGTAAACCTAGGATACATATTTCTTTGACAAATCAAGGCCTATTGTAAAGGAGTTTCACCCCTTTACAAATCATTCGAAGATTGGCGAGACCGCAGAGTTATTATAGAGATCATTCGAAGTGGAGTTATTAGATACCGCAAAATCAAGAAACACGAATAGGGAGAGATAAGGATGGATTTTGGAATTGAGGGAAACGTTCAAAAATGCAAAGGAAATTCGAATCAAAGAGGAAAAATTTCAAGCTCGAACGAAAGTGATTCTGTAATTAAATCTACTACATATGCTAAGTTTTGCCTGAAACCAAAGCTCTGATACCAACTGTAACATCTTGATATTTTCAACCATTCGCATCCACACATGCCAGATTTGAATTGCTCAAAATACCATATTATGGAAACCACATGGATGATTTGGCTGAAATGTTCAACATCCTCCAAAAATACGGGATGAAGCTATGCCATTTGAAATGCTCATTTAGCGTCGTGTCAGAAAATTCCTAAGCTTCATTGTGAACTCCCATAGGTCGAAGCTAATCCAAAAAAGATCCAGGTCTTGAGAAACATCGAGGCCTTGAAGACGATCAATAGAGCTTGAATGGGAAGGTCATCGCCTGAGTTGCATCTTATGATTTGAAACTTGATTCCGCCTACACAAACAACTACGTTGTTGCTTGGTGATTTTCGTTTGCTTTGTGTTCTCCTTCAGTTTTCTAGTAGCAAGATCTGGCTTTTGGTTTGAAGATTGAATCAGTGGTCAGCCTGTGCTTGAACGACGGCATTCCAAGAAGCAACTTCCTATGTTATGGGATAGTCAATTGATTCATTTCCAAAGCCATAGACAAATGCATCCCTTTCTTTAACTTAATTTATAAGGGAAAAGGGAACTTCGCTTAGACATAGGAGTGTAAATACATATTCCAAGCTCTGGTAGTTCACTTAGAGAGACCCCCTATTCTCTCAAAGCCGGTGGATGAGGAGGATTTGTTTATATATCTAGCGATGTTGTTGCATGCATTAATTGCCGCTCTCATTCGAGAGGAATCCCACATCATCTGACCATTCTATTACATCAGTAAACAGCTGACAAAAGCAAAAAGAAATTACCCAAAGTTGGAAAAGCTTTCATATTGCTTGTTGATCATTTCAAGGAAGCTATACCCCTACTTTCAGGCTTATCTGATCAAAGTTCTTGCCAACCAGCCGTTGCGACAAGTCTTGTAATGACTTAAGACTTCTGGAAGGCAGTTGAAATGGAACATTGAATTGAGACAATACGATATAACCTATCACCCTCGGAGAGCTATCCAGGGCCAAGCTTTGGCGGACTTCATAGCTAAGTTCACTACGCGACACAACACTCCAGAGAGTAGTGGTGAGAAAAATTCTAAGTGGAAGATGTACACTGATGGTGTATCAAAGAACGCTATTTTTATGTTAGAGTTGTACTTGTCACTCTCAAGGAACGTTCAATCTGTTAAGCTTTAAGAATCGACTTTCCTCCAACAAACAATGATGCGGAGTATGAAGCATTGATTGTGGGAGTCAAAATTGTTAAGGAACCAGGAGTTAAAACTTTACGCATCTTGTGCAATTCCCGGCTGGTGGTGTGTCAAGTAAGGAAAGAGTTTTAGGCAAAAGGAGCAAGGCTAGCTCCTTTTCTAAACCGGATCCTTGAGCTGCTATGTGACATTAAATATTACATAATAATGCATATTCCCAGAGAGGAAAATGCAAAGGCTGACTCGTTGGCCAAGCTGGCCTGTTCAGGAGATGCACAGCTCATGGGTCTTATTTCGGTGGAAGTATCGTCGACTCTAAGCATCAACCATATGGATGTCGATTGGATCTTGGAGGACGAACATGAGAAGAAGTCATGGATGACACCCATAAAGAATCATTTGTAGAGGGGAATCCTTTCGGATACGAAGAGCAAGCGATGGAAACTCCTTCGCTAGGTTTCAAGATACATCTTTCAGCAGGAAGCACTTTTTAGGAAAAGATTCTCAGTCCCATTGCTACGATGTGTCGCCAACCGCTAGGACTAACAAGTCTCGAGAGAAGTGCATGAAGGGGATTATAGCGATCACACTAGAGGCAAACCCTGACCAAGAAGATTCTCCGCTATAGGTGCTTCTGGCCAACTGTCAATCGAAATGTAGCTGATTACACTAGAAAGTTTGACAAATGCCAGAGGTTTTCTAATATTTTGAGAGCCCCACCAATGGAGATTACTCAAATTTTCAGTCCCTGGCCATTTGCTGTCTAGAAAATTGATATTATTGGTGTATTGCTGATATCTAAAAGGGGTGCAAAGTACACCATCGTTGTAGTTGATTACTTCACCAAATGACTGAGGCAAAGCCATTAGCTATAATTACTACAAAGAAGGTAATCAACTTCATGGTCTGGAATATCGTCTTTTGTTTTAGAATTCAACAAGCAATCGTTACCGATAACAGAACCCAATTCATCAGCACCGAGTTTAAGGATTTCTACCGTCGACATCGCATAAAGAAGAGATTTTCTATGGTAGCACACCCTCATGGATAAGTTGAACCTGTCAACAAGATTATCAAGCCCATTCTTAAGAAGTGATTGGAAAAGGCTAAGGGTAAGTAGGTCGATGAACTTCTATTGGCACTTTGGGCTTATTGAACAACTGACAAGTTAGTGACTGGCCACTCTCCATTCGCCTTAGCCTATGCATCAGAGGCTATGATTCCAGTTGAACTCGAAGTACCTTATCATCGAGTAACTCACTATAACCCATGGATGAATGAACAACTTCTGTTGGAATATCTTGATATGATCGATGAGAAACAAAACGAAGTTGACTTGAGAGCAATTGCGCACTGAAACCAAGTTTCCCGATATTATAATGCTAAGGTTAGGAGTCAGACCTTCGAGATTGGCGACCTGATTCTTAAATGAATCTTTCCAAGCCCTGGAAACTTGGGCCCGATAGGGAAGGTCCATACACAATAGAGCAAATGCTTGGAGATGGCACTTTCAGGCTAGCAACGGTTGGTGGGATCTCACTCCCAAGGGCATGGAATAGCGAACACTTACGGCCCTATTTCACTTGAAAATAAATTCGTACATAATTTCTTAAGTGTTGTGAAATATGATCAACTCGAATGAATCTACATGTGTATAATGCAAGAATGCGGCTGCCCGGAGTTAGGTGCTAACCAAACTTCTACAGCCCATGATCGGACCTTTGGAGTTCTACCACTCTTGGTGTCTAGAGATTAATGCCAGCTAACTCTCTCCCTTGATGTGGGAGCAGGAGTACAAACCAAGATGGATGTCACTTAATCATCCATCCACTAACTTTTTCCATTGATGTAGGGGCAGGAGTATAAACTAAAAAAGGACATGACTTGGTCATCCACCTGCTAACTCTTTTCATTGATGTGGGGGCAGGAGTATAAACCAAAATGGATGTGATATGACCGTCCATTTATTAGCTTACGCCCGAAGTTTAGCCGAGAGCCTATGTCTTGCTCGGAGGATGGCGAGGCCAAAGATCATTGCTCGGAGTTAGGAAAGATCTTATCCAAGCTTAACAAAATGGATGTGCCGTGACCTTCCATCTATTAGCTTGTGCCCGGAGTTTAGCTGAGCGCTAACGTCTTGCTAGAGGATGGCAAGACCGGTAAATCAAAATGGATGTGACTAGACCATCCATCCAATACCTCCGCCCAAAGTTTGGCGGAGCGGTAATGTCTTGCCCAGAGTTGGCGAGATTAATAAACCAAAAGAGCGGTGACAAGACTATCCATTCGGTAACTCATGCCCGGAGTTTGGTGGAGCGCCAATGTCTTGACCAAAGGATAGAGAGGCCGAAGATCTTTGCCCAAAGTTAGGCAAGATCTTACGAAAACTTCGATCATCGCTAAGAGTTAGGCATGAACCATAATAACAACACTCAAACTTTGCCAAGAGTAGCCAAGGAAAAAGGTTCATGTCCGAAGTTAAGTAGGTTCTCATATATGAACCTCTATCGATGCCCGGAGTTTGGCATGATCATAAGCAAACGCCCTAGATAGGGAAGTCCTGATCACCATCTCAGGTGGTAAAAACCTGACCAATGCCCGAAATTCGGCATGGTCGAGACATGTATCCGGAAAAGGGTACCAAAATCATGATCCCATGTGGTCAGTCTAGATCAATTCTCGGAGTTTGGCACAGTTGAAACTTGCACCCCTTAGAAGGATGTTGAACTTGTCGTTCAGGTCAATTCATTGCAATTGACACCCGGAGGTAGGCACGATTGCATTCAAAGTTCCTTTAAGAGGAATACCTAAGTCATTCTCACAGGTGATTGAAGTTCAACCAAGCTCCAAGAGTAGACATGGTCACGTATGGGCACTTGGAGATAGGTGTCTCGAAAATTGCTTTATGCTCACTAGAACGACGTAAAACCGAAAAGTCACAGAACGGGCTAATGGCTTAGTCTGACAACAATAATGAAAAAAAATGGATCACAAGTACATCGAATGGAAAGCGCATTTTCACAAATATTTAGACAAGTGCACACAAAGATTGGACAATACAAAAATCTTTCTCATTCACATTTAAAATAGAACATGGAAAGGAAGGTACAAGCTTTATTTATACCTAATGACTAGAGTCGAAAGAAATCAGACTCAACCCTGAAAAATATAGAGAAGGAAACAAAGCGAAATTACTGAGCTTGGAATGATAGATCGTGAGAGCACATTCCAGATTTATAGGGCTAGATGCCGGTAAAGTGTCACGATGAATGACTAGAGACACAGTTCTTCATAAAAGCAATTCAAAAAGGAAAACGACCATTCAAGAAATAGAGTGGAATCCTTTACAGCCATCTCGACTTGTCTCGATTCAAAGCACATCATGTTTGAAACAAGATGTACTTTGGGGGCAAATGTTATCCAGCCTTTTGACCATGCAGTAGATGAACTTGACGATTCAAACTTGAAAGCAATCAAAGTAGGAAGCCCAGAGAGATAGTCATAGAGTCTAGAAACTAAGTACAACCAAAGTCACAGGAGGGAAGCACAAACCATTTGAAGAATCCAAAGTTCAAAAATCCAACAAAGTATTGGATCGGTACCGATCCACAACACTTCTCCCTATTTCCCTCAAACTTCCTACGCTCACAAGCCATGATACCAGTAATCCTTTTTAAGCCATAGAATGTCGATTACAAAACAAATGCGAAACTACTCAAAGAGACAAGGACCCAAAATCCACCAAAAGTAGTGGATCGATACCAATCCACGATTCCTCATAAAAACTCGCCCTCACTCCTACTACATGCTAGTGATGATCCCAGAATCCTCTTCTAAGCACTACTTTGTTGATCCTATGCAATCCTCTATTGATCTCCACGAGCATTTGAATCAGCAACTCCATTCTTCCATAAATCCATCATTTATTCTTAGAAACAAGATAATAATGTTGTAAACAAGTTTGGAATCACGAATTGAGCCTAGATAAGGAGATCAAGACAACCAATTTGGCCATCTAAAGGATCGATACAAGCTCATAGATCGGTACCGATCCATGCAAACTGCTGAGGTGTCCAGCTATTTTCTTGTAGAATTGGTCTATGGCGTGAAAATGAGGTGGAGATCATGGATGCGAGATTTGAGGCATCCTAAGTCTATAAATAGAGGTGCAGGGCTCATTTTTGTAGATCTTTTGGCACTTGCTTTCTCTACTCTAATTACTTGTAATCACCCACTGATTTATACCGATCCGTAAGAACACCTGCCTGTAATCCAATGATATAAGCAATAAAATCACTAAGTAGACGTAGGCCAAGACTAACCCAACCATTATAAACGCTGTGTGTTCTTTTCTTGCTCATTTTTACTTATTTTCTTTACTTTTTATTCTCTATACAATCTTCTGGGTGTTTATGCCATTTTTGGTTTAAACAAAATTATATATTAATTTGAATTTGAAATTACCAGATATTTTTTTTACAATGATCTAGATCTGAAATTTAAAATTTGAAGTCATAGTTATTTATATTAATGTATTTTATATTATAATGTAAACCATATATGTAAATTTTTTTATATAAACATTTAAATTTTATAAATAATACTTTATAATATATAAAACTATATATATATCCGTGTGTGTGTGTGTGTGTGTATTAGACAACACACATTACGTAGGTGCTAATATGTCTATTGCAGCGTAAATCACATCTCTTATACATGAGTATGTTAAATGATGTATACTATTTATGTTGCATGTGCATATACACACGTGTATATGATACGCATGTTATATTTTATAATATAAATATAACATTAAATTAAACTTTATTCATAACTTAAGTAAAATATTGATTTTATTTAAAAAAAATGACCAGATCTAAATAAATTTAGACTTCATAAGCCTAATAAGATCCAAAATGGAATAATTTTTTTAAAATTTACCTATTTAATCTACTACATGCCGGCCCAATTCCAACAAAATCGTTGTGTTTTCCATATATTTATTCCGCATGGAGCACCATGTTATCTCGCTTCCTCGTTGATTTGCATGTTAAAGAAGGCAACACCAAGAGAGTGGGTTCGGCCATGAGATGATAAGTGAGAAGGCATTAAGTGTCAACCAAATTTAGGGTGGAGGCTATACTATTTACAACCATCTCAACACACAAATATCTCCTAATATCTCTTGAGATCTAGAGACCAATTCTCGGCCTTTTTAAAAAAAATATGGTCGGCGCTAGTGGGAGCCTTTGCCAAGTCAAATACTCCTTTAGCGTCTTGTTGAATTCCCTTTTAGTTAATTGATTCTATCTCATTTATTGAACAAACCAATGTATAACTATTACATATTATTCTGCCTGATTTTATCTCTAAGCAAATAATTAAAATATTTATAATAATAATACAGCTTTTATATTAATTGTATTTATCATAATTATAATTTAATTACATCCTTAGTCAAATCTAGAAAAACAGATAATGTGGTTGTATTGACTCTTTGGTATAAACTCGATCCACGGTCAATATTTAAACAACTTAAATACCGAAGCCTGTAAATAATATACTAAATTATAGTATAGGGTCAAGTTCACCATTTATAGATTAATTAGAGAAATCTTATTTTCGATCTAATATAAGCTCACCTATTAACGATAATTTTTACACGTATTCTTTTCGTCGTCACTGTATCACTTAGATGTCTAAATTGTTCTATAGTCAGACTCTATTAGTATCCTTATTTATTGCATAGATCGATTTTAATGTCCTTGGTCTAATATGATAACATTTATCGACTTACTATTTTTCTCTCGCTAGAGACTTTGACTTTAATTTGACTTACCAACTACAGTGATACCGACCTTTAATAACAAAGGAGACAGGTCCTATTTTGAGTAATGTTTCACTTTAATTAGTCCAACGTGTACCAATCTTTGGTCTTAACATGGTCGCTATGTCATATGGTTGCACATTATTAAAGTACAACCTATGTACTCAAGATCGATTGTGCTCTCAAGTTAGAAGGCTGTTGTATGTTGAGTCGTTCTGTGATTGTTCCAAACAACCACAAGTACGTAACCATTTGTTGTCCCCAACGATCATAAGTAGCAAATCACTTCCATCGTATGGAGAGCGTTGCATACATTAGTCTCAACAAATGTATCGATATCCTTTTCTCGGTATACCTTGCATATGAACATTTAAGGAGTAAGTGTATATATGTATATGTATATGTATGTGTGTGTATTATCGATTCGATACTCATGGTTGCGACATTTTGTAATAAATACTTCTTTTGAGGATTTCTACTTATATGTTTAATGTATTTAATTTATTAGTTATATCTATATAACAACATATCTAAAAGAAAAATAATCCAATGCATACATCATTTCGAACAAGGTTTTTTTATAAGAGTTAAGTAATAAATTACATAATTATCACTAGGTCCCTAGGGAACATCCTTAACTCTATCATATTGTACGTCGTTACTAGGAGATCTACTAATTTGACTTAGTTGTATTAACCTATAGAATACTCTCATCGAGTAGTTTGTTGATTGTTTCAAGCAACCACATGTATGTATCCCCTTGATGCCCTTAGCGATAATGGATAATTTACTATCCATCACATGAAGTGCGTTACATACACTAGTCTTAGTGGTATCAATATCATTTTCTCAATGTATCTTGACTGGGAACATTTAAGGAGTAAATATTTATTTGCATATACATCGATTTAACATACATGGTTACGAATACATTTGTAACTGCAATTGATAAAATACGTCTCATGAGGATATCTACTTATATAAGTTTAATATGTTAATTAACATTAATTATATATCTATACAACAGAATATATAAAAGAAAATTAAACTCAAAACCTACTTCCTTTTAAACAAGATTCATTTATGAGAGATAAGTTACGTAATAAATTACATAATTGTCCATATGCACGAACTTAACTCGATTATGCCCAAGTAAAAACAGCAACGAGCCGAATCAATTGCAACATACCCAACAACAGAAATGATAAAGCAAGTCCATCTAACAAGATAAGGCTAATATATTCCAAAACTTAAAAAGTGAATATTAGACAAACGTACACACACACGTACAGTTGTGTGTATGTGTGTATGCGTATAAAACTAAGCAAAAATATGGTACTAACAGCAAAAACCTAGTGAAAATATGCAAGTAAACACTATAAAAACAAAGAAATAACCTTTTTAATATTCATATATTTGTATTAACGCTTTATATATATACATTAATGTATTTATCATATGTATATATATAATTCATAAATTAATTAAAAATATTATAGCTAAAACCTAGTGTACTTATAAATATTGGATTGACAAGTATTAATATATTAATGTATATAGATAGAAAATATATATACCAACAATGATTGTTAATATACCAACTATTTGTTTTATTTTAATTATCCATATTAATACCTCAAATAGATTTATTATATATAAAGCATTAATATTATTAATATATTTTTAGTAACATGTGTTATATAAAACTATATTTTTAATAATATATTTTTAATAATGAATATTAAAACTATATTAAATAATAATGTTGAAGTAAAACATCAAGTAAATTTTATAAAGACTTCTAATATATAATATATTTAAAAATTTAGTTTTCGAGTAACAAAGATGATTCTAAAGAAATATCAGTATAGTCCTACATAGGTATTATAAATTAAAACATTGTATGTTCTCCTATTTTTAAAAACATGTTTTCCTTTAAAAATTTCAATCCTTGATTTCACGTTATTACATAATCCATAAAATGCATATATATTTGGCGTTAACTAACCAAAACTATCCTGGTGAAATTATACATAAGTAATATATTAGTAAAGATTCTTTGATTCATCTCAAACCATTAATATCAACAAGTAATAGTATAAATGGTATCCAACGGGATTATATGACTGCTAATGTGGTAAAACGTAAAATTATCACAGTGAAATAACGATTTAAATCTCTACTAATCATACTAAAATAAAATATACTAAGAATATTCAACCGAATAGACATAGTGAAAGAACAATCATAATATTTATGTCTAACAATTTCATATTCTAAATTGCAAAAAACACATTTTTTATCTACAAAAGATTTTTTACTTTAAAAGTTTAATCATGTTAATTTTCTTATGTATAATAAGCCATATGACAGTTTTGCCTTTGGATGAGCATCAACAATATTCCAAATAAATTTAAAAACATTTGCTTTTGTGCTAGAAAAGTTTAGCAATTTACAAAATGAGTCAGAAGAAAATTGTTTATTATTATCTTAACATCAAATCTTTATATATTTTCTATTATTTATGTTATAAAGTTCCAATTTCTTACATAATAAAACAAATTAAGTTAAGGTGATACCTTTTAATACCCAATTAATATTGCAATCATATGGGAAATATTTTTAGGTTTCATTTCTAAAATTAAATACATTGAAGAAATCTCTAAATTTCACGTTATGGTGAATAGCATAAATCTAACAATCATAGAAAGAAGTGTAATTCCCAAGTGAACGACATTATTAATTCCAAAACAAAAATATTGAATTTTTCAAAGATTTATTTCCAAAAACGTGACATGTAATTTGTATTAGTAATCGACACATTATGCTAATCAAAGGAACCATCATAAAACTGGATGTAAATCATTTCTTTCCAAATAAGATGTTTGTTATTATTACCAAATTCCCATAACCATTTTCCTAATGAAGATATATTAAGATTGTGAAGAGTACCTAGTTAGGAAATAAGTATGACATCCAATGAATGGGTCATGATGATGAGGTCAGAATTTCCCTTGAGAAAGGGAGATATGCACCACTTAGTGATCAAGCTGGACTAAAAAGTTTGTTAGGATCCGGGCAAAAAATGAGCAACATACTTTTAAGGATTTTATAGACGATCAACACCGATTAGACTTGAAATGAGAAGAAGGCCTTAGAACAAGGGATCGAGTCAATCAATAAGACAAGCCCAAACTAAAACAGAGAGAAGGCCAACTTCCACTGCCTTCAATTAGCAAGTAGCATGTGGTTCTCCCATGATAGACGTTGGGTAGCCAAGTGCGGAGTGGATAACTGCTGAAAATAAAATCAAATAAAATAACAATGCCAGCCTTAGATAAATACTTGTTGAAATTAGGATCCATCCCTTATTTTGAAGTTTCGTATGTGAGAAATCCTTTTAGACAACTTGTTTTACATTACCTCTAGTTTTAGTGTCAGTAAAAAAATTATTTTTTAATTTTTTTGGAAATTGAATATGTGCTTGATTCGCATATTTTTATGATCAAAACAATTTACTGTATTTTTTTTTTGAAAAAACGAAAACATTAGTAGAGAACTTTGGAAATATTTGCAGATTTCTTTGCAGATATTTTCATATTTCTTTGCATATATTTACATAAAACTAGGAAATATTTGTAGATTTCAATACAAGTACTTGCAGTCCGAAAAACTTTAAATATTTGCGCATATCTCTATACTTGGCATACTTTTTTTTTGCAAGGCAGGCCGGTTTTATAGTGGACCGTCCACTTTTTATTACGAACGTAATAAAAACTTTAGATACAGAAGTTAGGTAAAAACACCTAAACTGCTATGAAAAGAAAAACAGAGCACTGGAGTGTGACAAACAAGTCACAGCTTCAAAAAAAACACCTAGACTACGTCTCCTTCGTAGAGGCAGAAGCAACAATATCCACAATCACATGGGAAGAAACTAAAGGGACATTCCCAAAACGACCAGCATAGGGGTGGAACAGCATAGCAAGACAAGGATCATAAACCATAGCATCATATGTATAAATGAAAGATCGATCCCAAGTAGAATCAGCAAGCATGTCAGTATTCAATTCCGCATACGGACCATCCATATCGAGAACCAAGGAGTCACCAGAAGGCCTGTAATAAAGGCATCGAAGGTCCAAATGATCATCAGAAACAAATCGAAAATAGGAGTCATCCAAGAGGTTCAATCTCATATCAGAAATGTGATCGACCCAACAACTCTCGGACTCATCCCAAACAACTGGCAGACGAGGCAGAACAGGAACCGGAGACGCAATAGGATTTGGAGCCACTGAAGGAGGGGAAGAAAGCCGAGCAACAGAACATGGTTGCGGATCTAGAACAGATAAAAGAGCCATAGGAGGTGGAGCACTCAGAGATGAAACCTAAGGAACCCATTTCCTGAGCGGAGGCCAAGGAAGAGGGATCTTAGGAGCCGCTGCGGTAACAACAGAATGCGAGCAGGCGATAGCCGGGTGGCCAAAGAAGTGACAGGAGGAACAAATATCAGGAACTCAACCATAGAGAACACAGACTTCCACTACGTGTCCAACAGCTAGCTGAATAGGTATAGAGTTAGGGGCTTAGAAGGGGAAATCTCTATCATAGCCTTGGCGAACATCAATTTATCTCGTGCAACCGTATTAGAGTTAAAACATTTCAATTTACTTACATTACAAGCTAGCCAATTCAAACCAAGCAATGGTTGAAGAGCAGATGGAATATGAGAAAAGTAAACCCAAACAGGGATAGAGAGGACTTGCTCACGAGCACAAGCAACTATCGGAGACCAAGGAGTAATAATAAAAGGTTGCCCACCAAAAAAAGAAGGCTCGACCTCTAGAACACGACAGCGATCGTCGTTGGAGGAGAACAAAAGGAAATACATGGAGTCAACCAGCCTAACACGAAGATCGCCACGAAGCCGCCACGCCCTACGAAAAACCGAAGCAGCATCATGCAGGCGATGAGAAGGGTCTAGAAAGAATCCAACCAAGTATTCTGACCAATAATCCATACCGGCTTGCATAACATTAGGAGGATGTTATATTAAAGCTTCAAAATATGATTTTTTTTAAATAATCTATTTTTGAGATAGGAAAGATGTGTATTTTGAATCCTAAAGATGGTGTTTCACAAAAATTTCCTAAATATTTACCATTCCTACTATATAATTTTATATTATTTTTATCTACATAGTTAATCAGTCATCCTGTTTAAGTGTAGCAGGTCTAATGAAAGAACCTAGTATCCTATATAGTCTTTCATAACTTTACTATTCAGTGTATATGCTACTAAATTTTCAATATTCTCGATATCATTCAAAACCAAGACAGAATTTTTATTAAAATTTAATTTTAATCCAAATAAAAGTTCAATGTTATACAAATTAAACTTAAGGGAATCAATGAGATGTGGTAAATGAGAACCAAATAGATAGTATCATCAACAAACTAAAGAACAAAAAATCCATTACCTGTAATATCATTGCTTAATTAAACTTTTTAAATTCCGTTAAGAATATAATGTTTTATAATGCTGATAAACGTATCTGCTGCTAAATTAAATAATAAAGGTGACAAGAGAGAACCTTGCCTAAGTCCTCCGTTAGATTGTATTTTACTATCCAAAATTCAATTAACCATAATACTAGAGTAGCCAGTTTTAATTATGGCATTTATCCAACCCACCAACCCACTACTAAATCCCCTAGCAACCAATGGATCATTTAAAAAATACAATCATTCAAAATCGAAAGCCTTAGCAAAGTCAAATTTTAATAAGGCGCAAGTGATATTATTTTACATAGTAATTTATTTATTCATGTACTACGAGTACCTAATCGGTTATGTTTCTACCCTTAATGAATGACGATTGTGAAATGTTAATGAGTATATCCATCTTAGTACTTAATCTATTAGCTAAGACTTTAGAAATAATCTTAAGGAAAACATTATGTAATAAAATAAGTCTGAAATCCTTAAGTTTCCCCCTACTTTCTTATGTGTTAAAATAATGTTTGCAAAGTTAAATCTATCTCGCAACGTGCCATTATAAAATTCATTAAACATTTTAATTAAGTCACATTTTAAAATGAACCAAATTTTGTTGTATGGATTATCAAACTCTCCTAAGTCAATGTTAGGACATTCAGGATATAAATCATTCCACTTTGCTTTAATTTTATGGTTATTGTTTTCCAAAAATTTAATAATAATTAGTAAATGCATTATTCAATTAATTTTGATCTTTTATTTCCACATTGTTTACTAAAATCAATTTTATAGTATTACTACGCTTTCTCCCATCAACTACCTTATGAAAAACATTGATATTTTTATCCCCGTCACCCATCCATTTATCTAGGATCTTTGCTTTCACATAAATTCCTTTAGCGTTATTATTTATTTAATTCATCTTTAAGATTTGAAAGTATATTTTTCACAAAGAAACTTGAATTTCTGGATTCTTTAAAATTATTTAGCTTTAAAATTTCAAAAAGTAAATTATCCTTTTTCCTTTATATTTCTTGAAACCTCTTTTATTCCATTTTGTAAGAAAAATTCTTAAATGTCTTAATTTATTTAAAATTATTTAGCAGCATTACCAGAATATTTAAAGTTACCATTATTTATGGTAAGTCATTTATTAGATATTAAGTCTATAATTTTATTTCCCAATAAACATATTTTGTCATATCTAATATGAACAATAAGATGATTTTCACAACCAAGAACTAAGGGACAGTGATTTGAATAAGAGTGCGTTTGTTTGTGATGTGAAAGTGGCATGAGAAAGGGGCACGAAAGGAGAACCGTTCGCGAAATGAGAATGCGTTCTTGTATTAGGAAAGAAGCATTCTGAAAGAGGCATTTTAATTATTTTGTTATAATTAATTATGTTTAGGGTATTAATTTGTATGCTATTATATAAAAAATTGATTGTCATTACGTAGAGGGGATCCGGGGAATGGAAAACCCCCTAGGTGGGGGTGCGGGGGCAACGCCCCCATTGACGACGGCTGACCTGACCGGTCGGGTCGTGAGGGTCGAGGAGAAGCTCCCCATCTAAAAAAATGATATACCTCATTCGGGTTTGAATGTGAAGAATGAAATGAATTGAAATATTAAATATTTACAAAAACAAATTGGTATTGTAATTAATTAATGTTGACGTCTGACGCGTCCGATGCGTCTGACGCCAACTCACCATTTTTGTCCATTCATTTCAATGGGACAAAATGGTAAGCCCCGTTCCCGACGCGTCAAATGCGTCAGACCTAATGTCAACGTCAATTGACCAGTTTATCTCTACGAACGCACCCTAAATATATTTTTGGCCACTGACCTTAATAATAAACGGGTCAAACTCTTCCATAGCAGAAAGTCTCCTAGACAAGGAAAGCGCTATCTAATCATGTTAAAATCACCCCCTATTGCCAAACGCAAGTTCTCAAACACTCACTCCAATTTTTTTTTACATGATCTTCTCTTTAACTTAACAATAAGTCCTCGAGATACCCCTAGACGGAAGATATACTCAATTACGTAAATAAAGCCCTTAAACTTCGATAAAATGTACAATCGAAACATTCTGTTTCTGTTTCTGGTAGCAAAACCATATGGGTATTTCAATATTTGGGAAAACTTCTAATTTTTGCGCATTTATATTGGTTTCCTAAATCCCTCAAATTCCAACTCATGTATCAGGCATGTTCATGTGGATTTAGCCCGTTCTAACTCTTTGCTTCTAATGTAATTTACATCGACAATCAAAACTAGTTTCCTACCTAAATCAAATATAGTACTAGTGGATAACTTGTCTTAAACAATAATAGAATAAGTGTTATATAATAAGTCAACTGAAACTAAGACGGAACCAACGAATTTACAAATACCATGGTATTTATCTTTTGTAGTTTTGTCTAATATCTTAATAACATATCTTTGGTTGATATGTTAATCGTCAAATGCACGATATGCAACAACCTGAGACCTTAGTTGATTTTGTACAATGACATTTTCCTAAATGATTTGTATAGCGGTATGTAATTGTATAAGAAGTATGCATGACTCATTAGTTCAACGAGACTTGCACAACTAGTTATTTCAACGTGACTTGAGTCATAGAATCATCATTGCTATAGTATTTTTGCATGTGGATATTACCTACGTAACATCTTAAAATACGAATTAACCAGTTTTTATATTAAAATATGCATTGATTACTTTTTAAAAGATTTGAAAATATGCTTATCGATCATTTTCGCCCTAGAGCAATTAATCAGTTTCAACAAAGCTGTTTTTCACATATGCTATGTTGTCGATTCATTCATCATCAGTGTATAATATAAAAAACTGTTCTTAATTACGTTCAAACAATCTAAACTAGAACCATAAAACCTCCTTTAAAACAAAAAAAATGAATATCTAACTAAGAAAAATGAATAGAAAATCAGTTTATTCACAAACTAAATAGTAAGCTATTCTGATTCTGGTATACTCCTAAGAGCAGGTTTCCATGTATTAATCGTTTCATGCATACAACAAATTAACATGACCTTTTTCCATAATTTCTACTAACGCTTTTTCAACCTTCTTACCATTCATATTTCTCATAACTTCATTAAATCTCCTTTTGCTTATCTTTATCTTCACGAAATCTTGCTGCAGCCCTTTCATACTTTCACTCTTTTTATGACTTGAGATCTCTTCTTCCTCTGAGTTCCAATATTTATCATAGTCGTTTTCTCGATCAATGCAATTGCCCATAAATTATAGGTAAAACTAATATATAATTTTTGTTAGAAATGATTTTAATTCGTTAATGGATAATGGAAATGTAAGAAGATATGTATTAGGAATAATTGAATGTGTTTATATATATGACTAGAAGTGATAACAGAGAGGACCAAGTCATTTAATGTGCAGCTAACTTAATGCTTGTTTTATTTGAATTAGGTGATGCATAAGAAATATTCAGCTAATGTCAATTTTAATTAAATATTTAATTGTATATTTCTTACCTAACCAATTGTTTTGAGAACATATTTGAGTGTGAAAAGGGTTGCTGGATGGAATATTTGCCATTAGTTAAACAAGTTTAGGGACATACGAACAGATTATAAAAATCAAGGCATCTTTTCCTTCTTCTTTCCGTGCATTCTACTAAACAAGATTGGTGTCAGCAAAAGTGATTTAAAAAATGCAAGCAGGTTTTTCAAATGTTGGTTAAACTAATTATCAATAATAAAATGCTGTGTGTTCAGTCTTATTTGAACAATAATTTACTTGTTTGAACAATAATTTACTTTGAATTTGTTAACCCTGGTTGAAATACGATTCATGAATGCATTCAAAACTTCAGTTTTCAATTGATACTTGCATGACGTAATAATGATATGAAGCAGCTAGGCAATTCACTGTGTTGAACTTCTCAAACTTGTGTATAAAACTAGTTATGAAGATCACTGAAGACTGCTTATTATTTTTCTTGTCCTAGTGAAGTCATTGATAATATATACAATTGGAGAAATCTAGTCATATTCTTGCTGACTTCTATTGCCGAAGTCGTATCAATTATTGGTGATCTGAAGTAATAGTTGGGGAATATACACTTTTAAGGTGAGAGAAATGGCTAAAGCATTTGACACTTGTTTGCTAATGACAACATGCAAATTGTATTTAATTTCTTTGTATGTATCTGAGTGCTCCGCATGTTCAAATATCAAAGCTTGTTTGACTAGGAGCATATATAAAATAAGATATTTTTCATTCAAGGCTCTAGAAAATATCAAGATATGGGTAAGTCGTCCTTAACTACTACAATTTACAGATTAAGTTTTGTGTTATTAACTTATCACGGTATAAATACCATCTTCATTTTTAATACCAAAAATCCTAATTATCTTTTCATAGAAAATCGAAACCAAGTTCCACCTTTTTCATAGAATCATAATTTGCGTTAGAACGAGGGACTCTTCGTTGTATTTACCCATTGGCGTCCACGTTTTCACTCTTGTCAACACCTATGGCTAGAAACGATATACAATTGCTTCACACAACTGTAACCAATAACAATCCATATGATTAAAATTAGAAAGATCATGCTGAGGGATCCTCCCCAGCTGTGGGATAAATTGGAATCTCTTGAAGTTACTCGTTCAAGGGGTAAAGGCTAAAGGGAATCATGAAGATTACAAGAGGAGTACATGAACCTTGAGATCCGAATGGAAGCCAGAGGCAAAAAGAAACAATGAGCTCAGGATTAATTCTTGTTCGTGTTGGGGAGGGAGGCCTACAAGCAACAAAGATACCCACAAAGGATTATGTTACCTCCTGCGAAGACAAGTTGGATACCACAATGATGGACGGCACAGTAAATACCACAGACCAAGATAGTTCATGAGTGTACATGGATGATCATAATAATGATTTATTAGATCGTTGGATGGATGAAGACGACACAGAAGGTGAGGAAAACAACTAAAGGAAGTAAAGTTGGACGACAATGATGAGATAGAGCGGTCAAGGTGAGGAACAAGAACGCTTGGATGATAGGGCTAGCATCGACCTGTTAGTCAGCAACCGCTACACTACAAGCAACATTGTCAATAGCGATGGCAAATAGCCGTCGCTAGCCGTCAAATAAAACTGCCACTTCTCCAAAAGTCGATCAACAACAAAGCGATGGCTTCATCGAACACTTTAACGGCGGTTCGTGTCGGCTAGTCGTCGCCAACCGATTCGACATGTCGAATCATATGACTGTAACGCTTATACCATTAGGACGTCGCTAGCCGTCGCGAAACTGAACCTGTAAGCCGTCGCTAGCCTGAAATACTGATTTTGATTTTCAGCTTGCTTATCGTCCATCCAACAACACATACACATTCATATCTATATTTACATCATATATACACATATAAACCCAATTCAAAACAATATAATATCATATATACCAAACATAACCAAATTTATATAAAAAAATCCATATCATACATCAATATTCCAACAAACAAAACATCCATACCTTCAAATCCACTTGTCCATAAACCAAAACAAATATCAAACATGTACATATCCATCAATCATCCACAAACAACACAAGTATCAAATCCATCAAATATTTACAAACAAAATATGTCAAATATCCATCAACAATCCATCAAAACAATCAAAATATGTCAAATACCTACTCATCATCCCCATCATCACCTCCCGATCAAGGAAAAGTCCCGTGCTCACCCAAAAATGCTACGATCCACTCATCTAGCAAAGCTTTCAGTCCAGTCGCCCGCCAATCCTATAACTCTGCTACATGAGCTCTCAACTGTGCAATCTCGTTCTGCTCCTGTGATTTCCGGTACCTAGCCTGCGAACTCCTTGTTTGTAAATCAGTTAATAGCTAATTATATACAATTCATCCATAATATTAAATAAAAATTATAAATTAGTTAATGAAGTAGTTAAACTTAATAAACAATATTAACTCCCAATTGTTGTAACCATAGCGTCTGTTCTGCGTCGGCTTGTCGGTCATAGCATCATAAATCTTATCCTCCTCCTCAAGGACCAACTCCTCTCGGCCAGTCTCCTCGAGCACGTGAACTCGCTCTACGTCAAACTTCTTTAGAGATTAGAAATTGAATTTGGTTAAAATAAATATTTAGTTTATAATTTATATAATGTCAAATAAAAGAAAAAAATAAATTATATTTACCATCATAGCTTTGGATTTGGAGTCCATCCAGGTAAATGACACCTAACCATCGTCGTTCGTGCGCTCGATGGCGCATCGTCGTTCATGTGCTCGATGGCGGGAGTGCGACATACCTTCAAATATGTGGGCTCGCGGTGCTTCTCTTTTGCTTGAAATTGTATATGATTAAAAAATATTATAACTATTTTATGACCGCAGTTTATAAACTTACCAATTCCTTCCGATATTGTTGGAAGGATTTTGTTTCTTTGTGGTGTGTAACAGGATTTTTATTTCCACTTGCCGAGTTTTGAGCGGAAATAGCCTGTAAATTTAAATATATGATCGGCTTAATTAATACAATTATTATACAAACTTTAAACAAATTATAATAATAATATAAAACTAGAAAAGTTATTTTCACGGCGTCAGTCTCCTAGAAAGCCTGAAAATCCGTCCAAACGCTGTTATTCAACCAATTAAGTTGTTTATTTTTGTTTTGCTCCTAAGAGGATGTCCCTGTAATTCTTCCTCAGCTTTGTGTTCCAGTGAATCCTGAACAAATCCTGATCTTATTCCTCCACAATCAGTGCAACCTACAAATTGAAATTAAAATAAAGTATATACAGTATATTAACTTTCAAAGATCGGATATGGTATTTTCAAATGAATTATAAATTTATACTTACCAATAACTCAACCCATATCGCATCCTTAATATGTGAGGGGATATCATCCCACGTCGGCCAAACAAGTAGACATCGGGCCCATATATGCCTTCCTAGAAACGGCCAGGATGTAATCGAAAGGTTGCAGCTTAAATCCCTTGTATGAATTTTGATATAGACATTTAATAAATTTCAAATAACATACATGCACTAAATATTAACGACGTTGTAATAAATTTGATACTTACCCTCCTTTCTTAGGGATCATAGTTGTCCTTGGTCGTAAATCAGCAACGCCGTTGGCACCCTCACCAACGATAGGAGAAGAAAAATGTTGAGATCTCCTATGAGATATAATATCTGCCACAAACATGTCATTTCATATAATAAAAAAACATATCATTATATTATTAGAGAACATGTCCGATTTATAATCACATAGATATTTCAAGAAAACTACTAAATAGAACAAGAACTCCTAAATATATAGAATTTATAAAACAGAATAATACATAGCTCACAACACATTCATAATCATTAATAACAGCGGAAACTCAAAATATAAATTATAGAACAAGCCATAAAAATATCCATCATATATACATTATATCATCAGTAATTAATAATCAGTCTTCGTCATTTTCTGATTCAGACTCCGTCTCGCACTCTATATCGTTTCCTTTTGCACTCGCAAATGCTTCTATTAGAACATTTGATTCACCGTTCAAATTTTCTAAATCAGTAGTCATCAGTTATTATTATTTCATTATTTGGCTCAAAATCTGCTTGATAAGCTGCATCGTTCGGAATACTATTTCCGTCAAATGTAATACTTGTCTTTATTTTTAAAATAGCCAACCAATCTGCTTTATCTCTTTTTAGGAATGGATACAAAGCATAATAAACTTGTAATGCTCGTTTGGCTAATACGAAAATATCATACTTATAGTAATGTTATTGATGCTTTATTTCAATAAGCTTATAATCTTTGTGCACGTTGATTCCAAAATCAAGAATATTGATGAACCAATTGCATTTAAATAAAAATATATATTTGTAGGTCGTATAAAATATGTCAACTCTAAAACCTGTGTTAAGACGCCATAAAAATCTTTTACATGCTCATCTCAATCATCACTACCTTTGAAAAATGCATCGTTGTTATAGGTTAATGTTTCAACACCATATTTATGAGTGTTGAATTTAAATCCATTGATGAAGAATATTTGATCAATCTTGACATTTCTTTTTGGTTCTAGCACAAGATGTTTCAATCCTTCATTATTGACACAATTTCTTGGATCATAAATGTAATTCGAAAACCATTTAGCAAAATCTTTACTGAGATCATCACGTGGATGTTGTGATTTGTAAATGCTGCAAATTCATATATTAAGAATTTTGAATATGTAAGTATAATTGAAATATGTATGAATTAGGAAATTTATATATCGAGAATTATTATTTAATACTACTTGACAAATGGTGCAACTTCAGCGCAATTAAGAAGAACATATGTGTGTGCTACATTATAATCCCTATCATCTAACCATAATTCCATGCATTTTCCAGCAAATCAACCATGTTGTCTAAAAATAGATAACATTGTTTAAGAAGATTCTTGTTCAACGACCTCATCATTATGTGGAACACTTATAAATGATAAGTTCACATGGTCACTGGAATAATGGAAGAAAAAGAATGAAGCTTCTTCTTTAAGATATGATTGTAAATTGAACCTTCAACTCGTGCTTTTTTTCTAACTTTTTTTCTTAGATGATTCAAGTGCCTATTACAAAATTAAATTGAATTTGAATTTGAATTTTAAATCAAAATTAATATTACAGATATTCAATACTACCTCTGAAATGGACACTGCCATCCATATTGCATAGGACCTCGAAGAAGTGCTTCAGATGAAAGTTGAACGGGTAAATGCTCAATTACATTAAAGAATCCCACGGGAAATATTTTCTCAAGTTTTGCAGAGTAGTATAGGGATATCATCTTCAAGTTTACGTATATGCTTGACTTTTAACGTAGTCGAAAAAATCTCTTTATAAACAAACTTAATTCTATCATAACACTCTATACTTTTATAGGCAACAGTTCTTTGAAAACCATGGATAATAAATTTTCAATCATGACATGGCGATCCTGACTTGTCATCCTGCTCAACTTATTTTTTGTAACGTCAACACTTCTACGAAGATTTGAAGAAATCCCATCAGTATATCTTAGTCTTTCCACCCACTTTAGCATGACTTTTACTTGCTTGTTGTTTGGCTCATAGAATGCTTTGGGTTTTTTTTACTATTATTGGGCTTCGTATGAAGTTCGATACGTTTATAGAAATGTTCTATATCACGTCTTGAATTCAGATAGTCCTTAGTTTTCAACTTAACATTCAAAATTGTGTTAAACACGTTATCAAATACGTTTTATCGTTGTGCATCACGTCAATATTATGTCGAAGTAAAAGATCTTTTTAATAAGGTAACTCCCAAAATACACTTTGTTTGCACAAATTATGAATTATCGATTACCTGAAATTTTAGTCTATATTCCAGTTTCATTTATCTTTGGATAATCCTTTACAATTTCATATATTTCTTCGCTTGACCAAATCGTTGGTGGTCGTATAGTCTCTGCTCTGTTAGCTATAAAGTTTTTTCTTTTATAATAGGATGATTAATATAGAGAAAATACCAATGACAATCAAATCATGGAATTTTCTTCCAATGTGGTAAAGAAAATGCTCGTGTTTCTTCCATGCAATAAGTTAGACGACCACATGTTCTCCAGCCCGAAAGCATTGCATAAGTTGAAAAATTACCATTAATCCATAACAAAGATGCAAACATAGAAAAAATATTTTTTTTAGAAACTCGTATTTATCAACCCCTTCACGCCATAATGTTTTCAACAAATCAATCAATGGCTGCAAACAACATCGATTCGTTGTGTCGGATCATGAAGATCGGGGACGATAATAGTGAGAAACATAAATAGAATTTTCATATACATCCACGAAGGTAAATTATAAGATGTAATGATAGTAGGTCAAGATGAATATTTACTGCCAAATTAAAAAAATAGTGAAAATCCATCCATACATAAACCAAGCATGACATCACAGCTCTTTATAGCAAACACGGGATAAGTCTTATCGAAATGTTTGCATGCTTCTCCATCAGATGGATGTGCCAATGTTCCTTCTTTTTGTGTTCTCACACTATTCCATCGCATATGACATGCCATAGAAGAAGATGCATATAACCTTTGACGTCCAGAAATGATGGATAGATAATGCATTCTTTTGTATGGAACTTTTTTTCTTGGTTTGTAGCTTTTTCTAAGGTTAATGTCATCTTTCTAGTATGACATGCAACCTTTTATACATGTATTTATCTTTCGGTACGACAGAACGAAAGCGGACATAAGTTTTTCACTTTATAATGATCATCGGACATCAAATTATTGGATGGCATATGTCGTTTTGCAGCTTGTACAATTGCTGTAAATCCATCTTCTATAAAGTTGAATTTTGATTTCATAGTAATGTATTCGACAGTTACTAATAGTTCGGTTCCGCTCTTATAACCATCCCACGTTGGCCTTTTATCAGCATCCAACAAATCATGGATTTTTTTAGCTCCCAAACTCGGTTCTTCGTTGATATTTACGTCTTCATCGTCGGCTTGAATGGTAGGGAACATTGATCATGCTGCACCTTCCATCAATTCTTTTACTTAATTCACCATATTCACCTCGTTCTCTAAAACTATGGGATTTGGTGCAACAAGTTCTCTATGACGATCCCAAAAATAATAATTGAGCACAAAACCAACTTGAATCAAATGTACTATAACTGTATTCGACATCCAACGCTTCAAATGTTACTAGAGGGCAACAAATATCTACGTTATTTTCATTTTTAGATTTAGTGAATCAAATAAATTCATATAGACCATTCCAAAAATATTCCTTCATTGAACCTTTTATACCAATTTGGTCTTCATACATCCAATTGTGGTCGAAAAAATAGTAAACATTTTTTCTAATTTAAAAATATATGTCAGAAATTTCAACTACGCTTCACTTCTCTGTCTTGTACGCAAAACTTTGCATGCAAGGGGTGGGTTGTTGTGTTTTCTAAAATAAATTAAATCCTTTTAGGACTAAAAGCTTTAATTCAATGTTGTTGTATTTGTTACAATTATATTTAACCAATATTTTCAAACAAACGTTATTTTTTTCTTAATTTTTACAAATCGAATTTAATACACTATTTGTTTCAAGTTAAATTTATTATATAAAACTACTTCCAAAAATAAACAAATTACTATTTAACAACTACAAATTAAATTTCAAGCTATATTTTATAATTCATTCAACTATTTAGTATTTATTAACTAAATTTTAAATTTTAAAACAAACTTTATAGTTTATCTAACTACTTAAAATTTTCATTTAACTATTTTGTGAACTGAAATTTGAAGTTTATTTTATATTTACCACTAACACTTATAATTAACACATGCTAATTAATTAGCATAAATTAATTACGTTTAACCGTAATATATATATTTAACATATTCATTATTTAGCCATATATATTAATGCTAAAATTAATCTAGAATATAACTAAGAATCATTTACATCAATCAACATACATATCAATAAACAATTATAAATTAATTTTCGAATTTTAATTCAAATTAAACAATAATCAACAATTTCAAATGATTTCAAACCCATAATCAAGTAATACACTATTATCACCAACTAATACACACTAATCAACAATTTCAAACCCATAATTGTGTCAGTTATCCCTAAATCCAAAATTATAGTTGGAAAAATTACTTAAATTAAGATAGAACCGGAGATCTTAGTGATTCCGACGAGTAGTGGTAGCCTAAGGTGATGTTGACGATGAACGACGTCAATCGAGGGGTGGCAATGGTCGCGTAGGGTTTTTTCCCTTTGAATAAGCGTGGGAACCGAGAGAAATGAGAAGTAGGTCACACATATTTCTTTTTGTATACTCGACATGCCGTCGGCTAACGACAGCTAATGACGGCATGTTAATTTTTTTTTTCCAAATTTTTTTCTATTCATTGTATGCTTTTAAAAGATGTTTAAAAATAGTAATTTAATTCCTAAAAAATAAATAAGATATTATGGCACAACTGTTTAATGTAATGACTGTTCTAATGTTTTAAATTGGTATTTTCGATGATCCGCCTTCGCATAATTGGAATATTTAATGTTAAAGAAAATTTAACTCCTATGATCATCTATGTGGCTTTTAGTCGGTCCGTTAAGCAACTTCGATAAACTTGATTTTGTGTAAAAAAATTACAAACTAAAATATATTTTTAAACCGTTGGGTAATCAATTATGAATTTTTAACTATACTTAGCACTAAAAAATATATAAAATAAAATTATTGTTAGAATATAAAATTTATTAGATCATATGTCGATCTAAAGTATTTTAACCTATTTTCAAAAGATGAAAAAATAACCAACTTCACGGTGTCGATCTTGACTTTTAAATTTATAGCCATTTGTCGGCATTCAGAATAAAAGCCCTTTGTTCGAAGGTCAGACAACCTTGGATCGAGATCAAATTCGAACCATGTATGTTTGGTAATGTGTTTATCCAATCTTTATGATTGGATTAGTCAAAAAATAGATGGAAAAATAATTAACCTCGAAATAGGTCATTTAGGATTTAACCAATTAGAAAGGTCCTTACGTTGAGTAGTTGTGCTAAAATATCTTGTTTATTTTTTAATAATTAAATGCTATTTTAAAAAAAATTAAAGGCATAATGGAAATTAAAAAATAATAATTCTTCAGTTTGATAATTAAAAAATTGAAGAGCTGCAGCTAGTCGTTGAAAATGTTATCAATAGCCGTCGCCCCTCACCGATGCTATTGACAGTGTTCCTTATAGTGGCACTAATCTTTGATCCAAAAGAAATGCCAATCCAAGAGAAAAAGGAGGCTACTCAACCTTGAGAGATACAGGGCACTAAAAGAAGTGGTAGAAAAGCTACTAATTGAATTACCTATGGTGGATTTGTAACCCTGTTTTGGTCCGCAAACCAAATAGCACATAAAGGACCTGCATAGACATCAAAGACCTTAACAAAGAATGCTTAAAGATAGAATTCCACTCCCTAGGATATACTAGTTGGTCGATGCAACCTAGAAGTGTTAGTCGCTCTCTTTCATTGATGCCTTCTTCAGCTGCAACTTGACAGCAAGCTAGAACCGACAAGCTTTTCCACTAACATGGGACTGATTTGGAAATAAGTTATGCCATATTGAATCGAAAGAACAAATTGTACAGGACTACTCAATAAAATTATTTTAGAGAAGATTGAGAGAACGATGGAAGTATATGTTGATGAAATGCTAGTAAAATCAAGAAGGCTTAGGGGCATATTAGTGACTAGGAAGAAATATTTAGAATTCTCAAAAAGTATAACTTAAAGCCTATCCCAATAAGTGCTCCTTTGCTAGGAGATCAAGAAAATTCTTGAGGTTCAATTATTTGGGGGTGAGGAAAGAGGGAGAGAGGGGAGATGAGGAAAATAGGCAAACTCATAGATATCTATGTACTTAAAATTATGGAAATGCCAAAGACACCCAAAGCATTCCAAAGCTTGAAAGTGTCGGTGTTAGCACTCAATATATTTATATCCACAACCACAAATAAATGTTATAATGTTAAGGATATTCTCTAAGGATAATTATGTAATTTGATTATGTACTCAACTCTTTGAATGGTTCTTGTTCAAAATAAAAGTATGATTTTTAGTTTTATTTCTGTTGTATTCATGTTATTTATTTGTATCTATAATGTTTTATGAGTACATTATCTCATACAATCAGAAATCCATATGACAAAGTGTTTAGTCGATTGTTGTTACATAAGTATTCATAACTATGAGTATTAAACCACAAAATAAACGCTTATCCTTAAATGCGATAGAGTTAACAGTATACCCTAGAGCAATTATGTAATTTGTTGTATATATCTAACTTGATATCCAATATTGTTAATAATAAAGGTATTATAATATACACTTTGTTATATAGTGATATAATTAATTAAGTAATTAATTAAGTAATTAATTTAAGTTCTGTTAGTTAGAAAATCCTTAAATAGTTACAAAATAATGTGGTAATCATGAGAAATTTATCACATTGTATAATAACATAATGTTTTAAATATTCCTGCAATATGTATCGAGAAATGATATCGACATATCCATTACGAGCGGAGTGCATATTGTGCAATGTATTAGTCATGGTTGCTGGAGGCACAAAGGAGTTATTTACTGATAGTTATTGGATAATTATGGAATGACTCGTCCAAAAGTTTCTTGTTAGTTAGTAACGACTAGATCAAATAGAAAATCTTGAGTGATAATATTACACTGTTTACTCGACTTGATAATACCATTAAACTTCAATGTGGAAACTCCACTTTTATTCTAGTTAAATCATGACAAGATGTTCATCAAACAAATATGATTGGATCTTAGTTGAAGCATTAGAAGGAAACATTATTCAATATAGTTCGTCTCCTCAATTATATAAGGTTAGTATCACAGTCAGTTGTAGTCCACTCAAAGTTAAAGGCTCTGGCCAAAGTAGTACGGTTTATAGCAAATGTTATTATTGAACCAATGAGTTTGTTTATAGACTAACCGAGTTGAATGTGGGGTATATTGGAATTTTTACCAAAACCAAATTCCATAACTCCTAAAGAAATAGCTTGACGAAGAGAATTGGTGTAAATAGTCGTTACTAAAAGGGACCGCTTAAATTATAAAATTTTATATTACTGATGAGATTTTTAAGTGATGAATTAGGTAAAAATGTCACGCCACTAGTTAAGATGACATGTGAATATTATCACTTATATTGTTTAAATATTAATCATTGGCTAAATTCACACATATAAGTCAAACAACCAATTTCTTTTAGTCATTGAAACACCGCTTGATTTAACCGATTATAGCCAATGATTAAATGAGTTAATTAGTATTTATGAAATATTAGTTATTATTGTATCATTATATGAGCTATCTTTAGTAAAATGGAGATGCCTTTAGAATATTTTGGAGTGATATGAGTATATCTGGTGTGTATATAAAAGTTATATATATATATATATATATATATATATATGCTTATTGATATACAATATCGATAAGAATTTAAATTAGATTTAAATGATATAATTCACTAATAAGTTTGGAGGTTTTAGGTCCATTAAGGGGCCTATATATGGTCGACAAAATGAGGATGAGAGGAGGTCATATGTTGACTTGGTGTGGAAGATTTTTATGGTGGATATTTTGGCCAAACCCTCCCTATAAAAAGGAAACTAATGCTCTAGTTTTTAGTTTAATCTTTTACTCATCTCTCCCTTTGTTATCGCTACAAGCTCTCCCTTCCTTTCCCACTTATATTCATGATACTTTTAACACCATGCAATTGAATATAATTAATTTCGTGGTTGTATGCTTATCCCTTGTAAAGATGGAGCAGATCTGAGAGATCTACGGAGCCTATTTAGATCAATATGCATTTCTTTGACCTCACCCTATGGTATAATTTAGTTAATTATTTAATGATATTTTGTATCATGTTTGTATAGATCCATTTTTATGTTTGAAAGAATTTATATGCATAGTTTTTGTCCCCATATTAAAAAACTATTTCACAATTATATACATATACAGATCTCATAGTTTGATTGTCTTTGTAATACATCCTTGTTTAAAAAAGACTATATTTTTTTCATAATAGTATATGAAATGTGTGTATTTCTATTTATATTTAAAACATAAAAACTAAATTTAATTTATTATTAATATAAATGAAAATTTTTGTGTGTGTATGTCTATAAATATGAATATATATGTATACATACACACACATATATATAATTTTAAATTATTTAACATCATATTTCGTATTGCAAGTTTCCCTGCACGTGGCTCGTCCGTGCTTTGCTTTTTTACGAGGCGCTGCCTGTGACTCCGCATGGGAAAAGGGGAGGGGGCTGAACTGAAAACTTTCGTGTTCAGAGCATTGCATTGTCTGAGGTGCTTGCGCGGGTGAGTAAGCAGCGCCTACCAAGCTAAGCTTTCCTTTCGTCGAAAAGGCTAGACTGGTTCCTTTTCGGCGCCCGCCCATTTTTTTATAAATATAAATTACAAATTGTATTGATGATTATGTCTACGAGTGCGGCGTAGTGGAAAGCAGGCTTGGGTTTTGGTAAAAAGACCCCGATTCAATTCCTACCATGCGCTTCCCCATCATATATAAATTTAGCAGAGGGTATGTGGGCTTGAATCACGGACGACTTTACTATACCCTCCTCAGAAGTTTATCGGTCCATCGGATTCTCCTGCGTTTTCAAAAAAATAAATAGTGATTATGATTTTATTAATATGTGTGTGTGTGTGTGTGTTTATATAAATTAACATTTTAATTTTACAAAACTATTTTTATATGGAAAGAATAATAATAATAATAATGGTCGAAAGGCTTGTAATTATATATATATATATATATATAATTTATATGTTATAATTATTTTAGTGTAAAATATATAAGCAAACATATATTAAAAAAAATTATTTTCATTAGTCATATGTATTTACATATATTTTGATAATTTTATTATAATTCCTAATACATACATACATACATACATATATATATATATTGTGGCCGCATCAACAATTATTCACCATGTTTGGCTCAAACGGGTGCGCCATCGATTTGAGGGAATGCACTACTCTAAGGAGCAAAGAGCGAAGTTGATTGAACTTGATGTTCACTTGCCGCTATGTTTACGCTTTCAACTACGGCAGCTAGGACCGGGAGAGAGAGAGAGAGCGAGAGAGACAGAAATTCCTGCTTTAGGGGTATAGATCTAGATGACTCTGGATAATATGATATGGTGTTGGTTGATGGTATAAAAATGGCGTCGTTTTGTATTTTATTTTATTGGGCTGTGTAGCGTTTTCACGAAGAGGTGCGGAGGAGTTTTCTTTAATATTCCCAGTTTTGGCCGAAGGTAGTTGTATTTGCTTTGAGTAATGTTTTGGAGTTTTTTGTATTTTTCTTTCTGCTTTTTGTTGTGTTCTTTCATCTATACTAGAGTGTTTCCATAGAGGATGTCGTGCTCTTTTTCCTTACCACAATGGTAAGATTTTTTAAGGAGGCGAATCCTGCTATGTTTTGGTTCTTATATGTTTATTAATAAAGAACCTTTCATTTACAATATATATATATATATATATATATAAATATTTCACTTTAAATCTATAGCTATAGATTTGTTTCTAAACTGTTTTACTAAGTAAACAAATTATATATTTTCAAAAGAATTTTGAATTTCATAATTATCAACTTTTTTAAATTTATTTTTTATATTAAAAAATGTAAATTTTAAATTATTATATATAGATTGTTTTGGACAGCAATGTGCATATAAAGGGACAAATATGTTCGTTGCAGTGTAGTTCTAGCACCTATAAAAGTACACATTAACCATACACCATATATATGTCAATATATATATATGTATGTATGTATGTATGTATGTATGTATGTATGTATGTATGTATGTATGTATGTATGTATGTATGTATGTATGTATGTATGTATGTATATGTATATGTATGCATGTATGGATGTATATGTATATGTATATGTATATGTATATATGTATATGTATATGTATATGTATATATGTGTGTATATGTATGTGTATAGATTATAGATGTACTTTACACACATAAGTGTATTTGGTACATGATAAAGTTGGAGGCATGCTCTAGGGGAAACTATGTAATTTGTTACATATATCTAACTCAATTACCATTCTTGTTCACAACAAAGGTGTTTAATTACTATAATATACTTTTTTTATCGTGATGTTGTAAATTAAGTAATTAATTTAAAGTATATATAAATTGAAAATCCTTAAAAAAATATGTTATATGATAATAATTTCAAATGGTTGTAATTATGAGAATTTTATCATATTAAAATGCAACATTTTTTTAAATATTCTCAATCAACATGTTTCGAGAAAGAATATTGGATCATCTGTTGAGACTAGAGTACATAACACTCTTCAAATGTTGAGCAGTGTATCACTCATCGCTACTAGGGGCACTAAGAGATTACATATTGATAGTTAGTGGATAACCTGGAATAACTCATTCGAGAGTTTACTTTTGATTAATAATAACAAGTCAAATAGGAAATCTTGAAGTCATGGTATTAAATAGTTCTCTCACATGAAAATACTATTGAACTTCAATATGGACACTCCACTTTGATTATAGTTAAATTGTGGCATGACATCCATCGAATAACTACAGTTGGACCCGTGTCAAAGCGTTATAAATGAAATACTATTTGATAGAGAATTTATCTTGTCAGTTATATATGGTTAATATCACGGTCAACTGTTGTCAACTTAAAGTTAAAATCTTTGGCCAGAGTAGCATAGTTAATGATAAATGTTATTACTGAGCAAAAGTTTTTGTTTAAGGACTTTCGAGTTACATGTGAACGATACTGAAATTTTGATCAAAACCAAATCTCATAAGTTTTAATGTGATCCAGTGTTGACGAAGAGAATTAGTGTAAATAATCATTACTGAAGGGTATCACTTAACTAAATGTGAAATTAGATTTTACCAGAAAGATCTATAAGTGATAAATTGGATCAAACTATCATTCCACTAGCTAAGGTAATGTGTGGACGTTAAAATTTGAATTGTTCAATATTAATTGCTGATGAATTCACACATCTGAGTCGCACAACCACATTTATGACTTCTCTAGAAAACCATATGATTTAATTAATTTATAAATGTTATAAATTGGTTAAATTAATTATAATCAATTTATTTAAAGTGTTGAATGTTCTTGGTAATTATCTAAATGCATGTATAAAAGATATATTTGCAAATATCAATATTTGAACGCCTTTTAAATGGTGTTTAAATAAATGATTACGGTGAGGTTGGCCAATACATGAACAACTATGGTTGCATGCTAAGTTGGCCAATACATGAAAAAAATGAAGGGGTTGGTTGATGAAATTAAATAAGGAAGTTAAACAAGAGAATGAGAAAAGATCCTTTTATCTTATAAGAATAACAAATCTCCTCATTTTACTTCGTTCTTTTGAAAATCCTTCATTCTCCTCTCCAAATAATGGCTTCCAACCACTTCCCTTAAAAAAAATCAAAAAACCACTTCATATAAAAAATCAAATTAAATTAACAAAAATATGGTTTATGCTTCTCTTAAATGGTAGGGTGCATATTTGCTTGGAATCTGAAGGAGAAGGCATAAATCAAGGTATGCCAATGGGTAAGATTTTTGGGTTTGTATTTCTTATTTATAATTCATCCATGATATTTAAAATAATGGTTGTTTATATATATGTATATTGTTGCCACTTATCAAGATCTTTTAAAAAAGAAAATATGTATTATGATTAAATATAAATTGTTTTGTGTATGGTTCTATTTGAATATGATGATTTAATTGGATCTGAACTAATTAATTATTAAAGGATTGATTTGTTAGAAAATTTTCATCCATTATTATAAATTTTTAGTTACTTTATTTAACCGAATGATTCATATTTTATTTCATTGAGATCTAAAACATATCCTTTTGTGTGTTGAATCTAAAACCATGTGTCGTTGTGAATTTGTTTTCTTTGAATAAATTGCTATTGTTGTTATAATTTATTCTCTTTTCAAAGGATCTAACTTTTAGTAGATTGTAATATGAAAATATGTGTGTATGTGTGCATGTGTGTATGTAGTACATTAATAGAAAATGCAACAATCACCCACCTGATATTACTGATGCCATTCCAACACTCAATAACTCAATTAAACAAATGTACATATAAGTGAGTTATATTATGAATTTGTTTGAATAAATTAAATAAGAGTAAGTTTGTATAAGTTAAATCACTTAAAAAATTATATATATATATATATATATATATATATATATATATATATATATATAATTAGTTAAATTATCTTTTGCGGGGATATCCACTGAACTTTCCACCCCTATAATGCAACTTACTGGACTGCAAAGTTTGGTCACTGATATGAATTACCTTGGCCTCCCGCTATTAACCTCTACACTGAAGACTGCGGATTGTCTACCACTGTACTCTAAAATTGTTACTTTGTTTGACAAGTGGTCCAACCGATTCTTAACTCAGGCAGGAAGGCTTGTGCTTATAAAATCTGTTGCTTTTTCCATGATTGTATATTGGTCTAAAGCTTTTATTCTCCCAGTCAAGCTTTTGTATATGTTTAGGCGAGCAATGCTCAGATTTTTTTGAACTGGTTCCATCAATAACAGGAAACCGCTGCCATGCTCCTTCAGTCTCTTGGAGAAGGACTTGAAATCTGGTGGTTTGGGAGTTATGAATATTGTCAATTGGAATATAGCTGCATTCAGTACTCATTTGAACTCTCTATTGGTCAGGAAGAATTCTTGTTGGGTTCAGTGGGTTTGGACTTATAGAATTGGTAGGTCTAAATTCTGGACTATGCCAGTTCCTCAAAATTGTAGTTGGACATGGAGAAAGATCCTTGGTTTGCGTGAAACATTACTTCCTCTCCTTGTTCATAGAATGGCTAGCTCTTCTGCTGTTAAATTTTGGTACGACCCGTGGGTTGCCAATGGTGTCTTATTGCATAAACTTCTCAGTAACCAACAAATGATACAATCTGGAATCCCCTTTGATGCCATTGCTGTTGATTACATAAACCATGGTTACTTGCAACTGCCTTACTCCTCAAACCAAGTCATTAGGTCATACTGGAATGAAATCCAAGGAAAACTCTATCCTGCTGTGGATGTTGATGTTGTGCATTGGAATGCCAAACCACACACTATTTCTCTTGTGTATAAGCATTTGCAAAGATCCAGTAGCCTAGACTTTAAATGGTGTAAGGTCATTTGGTCTGTTGATTCTTCACCCAAGGATAACCTGATGCTATGGAAAGTTGTTCAGAATGCCTTGTTAACTAAAAGTAGGTTGATGGAGATGGGTTTTGATACTGGTTTGAACTGCCTCTTCTGTGATAATGCAACAGAGACCATGCACCGTTTGTTTCTACAATGTCCCTATACTACGATGCTTTTTGACAAAATGATGCAATGTGCTGGGTGTAACTTGCTGTCCAGACTCAATGATGTGGATCTTGATATGATCTATAAAGCTACTAGGTGGCGTACTATGAAAGCTAGATGCATAACAATCTGCCTGAAGAAATACTTGTCGATCGTATGGCAAGAAAGAAATTTGATTTGTTTTGAAAAGAAGAAGAGGGATGGAAATGTGTTATGGGAAGTTTTGAAGAAAGAAATCTATGACGTTATGATGTTATTACCATCTTTTCCTACTGGGTTCAGAGGTGTGTGGAGATAGTTGGTGGTCTTGGTGTTTCTCTTCTTTAGTTCGCTCAGTATGCTTGTTTTCTATTTTTTATTTTCTTCTAGTTTATCTCTGTGTGCATTTCCATGCTTGTTTCTCTTCTTTGGACAAGCCTTGTAATTTTATTGTTTTCTGCAATAAAATCAGGTAGGGGCCCTGTTAACCCCGCTAGCCTTTGCTAAAAAAAATTAGTTAAATTTTAAATTTAGTTTTAATAAATTATACAAGAGTTTATTCAGGTTAAATTATAGATTTTTTAAATCACACGATAAACTAAACAAATATATAAGTTAAATCACTCAATTAATTAAACAAATATATAACTAATGCAAAGTTAAAAAATTTGTACCAGTAAATACAATAGTTGAAATAATAAATTGCTCGTTATTAACAAACAAATTTGGTTAAAATATAGAGACCATCATTAAATAGAGCTTCTATAGTTAGTGTTATCTTGCCTATTGGGAAGGCTGTGACATCATTGATTCAACTCAATGGATCTCGTAGTCATCAAAACAAAAAGCCCGGAGAGATGATTATTAGGTACAGAGATCAGATATAAGCAAGGATAAGGATGATAGTCAAGTAGGTTCGAGAAAACATCATCTAAGAAATGACTAAGTATGGATTTGCACTTCCCCTAGGTAAGGAATCAGGTTGGATCAACATGGTTAGGAATGGGTCTGATCAGATCACTATGGCTATGGATCACTTAAATAGGCAGTTTAACTCAATGATGATCGCTCAATATCTCAACAAATACCAGAAGAATCAAGTAAACGACTACGAAAACACAGTGCAATAGGAGAGAGGGACCGACCATGAGAATCATCGGCCCCATAGCCAAGCGCATGACCGATCGGTGCTGATCCCCCATAGGGATTGGTGCAGATCACTCCCTATGGCCCAGGTGGGGCCCATTTTTTTGGATCGGTCCGTCTCGGCTTAGGCCTTCTACATGTGGATTTTCTACTGGATATTTCGTCATCTTCTCCTATAAATACCGAATCATTGGCTGAAGGAAAGGGATCTTCTTGTTGGCTCTCTTCATCTTCTCCCTTATGCTATACTCCACCACTTTTATTCTCAATTTTCACGGATTGTAACTGTAATTAGCTGTATAAATCAATAAAAGGAGGCATGGGTGTAGGCCGGAGTATGCCGAACCACTATAAATATGCATCTCTACTTACTTTCTTACTATTTTTAATTTTATTTTCTAAATATTTATTTCTTTATATCATTATGTTTAGTATGGAATATTGGATTATTGGTGCTTTCACATTATTTAGGTGTTGGTGACCATTTTTGTCGGTCGGTATTTTAGTGCTTTCACTAAGAATGACTAGCACTCGCTCATTTGGAAAAGATTTGGAGCTTGTATTTAGGTTAATGGTGAGGCAGTCGGCAAGGAAACCATTGGCAGAAATGGGTCACCAAGGAGGAATTCATGAGGCTTCCTTAGGAGCTGAGATAATCAACCCTCTTTCTAGATCACTAGGAATATATGGGGATTATGATGGATACTATGCAACAGTGGATGATGAAGAGGTAAGAGGAGATGATGTAGAATTTCCTTAGGAAAATTGGATAGGATGGAGTGGCACAAGCCACTGGAAATGTGGATCAAGGAGTTGAAGTAGCAGGAGTGGTAAAAAATAAGAACTTGGGATAGGGAAACAAACCTAACAGATGAAGGAATGGAGTGGAGTAGCCGGGAGCAACCCCCGTTTAACATGGAGGGATTGACACCGATTCCTCATAGGGATTGGCACCGATCCCTCATATGGATTGGCGTCGATCACTTAGGACTCGGAGGCATGCCCCCAGGTCTGGCTGGAATGGTTCATGGTGAGCTAGTGGTTGGTGCTATGCAATTTGGTATGGATCGGAATGAGGATGCACCTCATGAGGTGTATTTTCGGAATACCGACGCGGGGTCGAGGGACAAGCTGAGAGTATGGATTGGAGACCACCTATGGATGAGAATGAAAGGACGGTTGAGGTGATACGTTGGATATTGAGAGGTGGATTGCCAAACAGGAGTTTGGAGGATGTCAATCAGAGTCCTTTACTCCGAATATCAAGAATGCTAGAAACCCACCAGAGTTCAAACTACAAAAATTGAAGACATATGATGGAAAGTCGGATCCAACAATGCATATGATGAGATATATATGCCATATGCAAGTGCTGGGGGCATCAGAAGAAGTAATGGAATTTTTTTTACTTTATACTTGATTGTGTTAGCTGCGCTTTGGTTCAGACAATTGGAAAATAATCAATCAAGACACTGAATGAGCTAGTGGATAAGTTCAGTAAATATTTTCGGGTTCACATTTCACAACCCAAGAATGTGATGACATTGAGGACACTGAAATAGAGGAACTAGAGTCCTCAAGGAGCTTGTTAACACCATTCAACGCGGTAGTGTCTTCGGTGGCTCGGCTGTATCCATCAGTGGTTTTAATGGCAACAGTATAAAGGATTACTGATGAAACAGACTTTAAGATTTCACCGGTACATGATCCACCGATGGATCTCTGGGAATTTTGTCATGAAGCGGAAAGGTTCCTAAAGAAGGATGATGCATAAACCAAAAAACATAAAGTACACATTATGCGAGGTGAAGGATTGGGAGGACTCAGTAAGGATAAGGGTAAGCAAAAGCTGGACGATGGGTATGACAGATCAAGAAGGCAAAGGAACGAGCGAGAGCCGAAGGTCTCCTCTTTTTTGGATTTGATGAAAATCTTGGAACAAATTTATCTGGACCCTAGGGAGCAACTCCCTTATCGAAACCCAGCAAGGAGAGACCCTACGGAGCAGGAGAGCGGGATTGAAAATTCTACACGTTCCATAGACTGGATGGGCATACCATGGACGAATACAGGCACTTAAAGAATATGGTTGAGGAACATGTCAAGAATGGCAGGCTGCCACAGTACGTAAGGACTTAAGCAGTGGCGGTTGAGTGGGAGCAACCGCCGTCCACTTAAAATGGAAATGGCCATGGATCGATGTCACAAATCGTCATCTCTTGATCGAGATGGCATGAACTAAAATAATAAACTCCATAGTAAAATGGCCGTTAGTTACACATATACGGGACTGAAGATGGGCCCTGGGCATGCTCTGAAATGATGATAAACCGTCACATTCGGAGAGGCAATGTTTGATTTTCTTTATTTTTTGGTTTTCATGCTATAAGGATTCAAATTTATTATACTTCAAATCCCCATTAATGTGATGAACAAAACAGGTCGCGGTTGACCCGACCGGAGAGATGGGGCAATAACCGCAAGGTGCGAGTCCCTTCATCGGATAGTGATGGGATGGACTCGTACATCATGGATTAAGTCCTTGATCAGAAAGTCGAGGCAAGAGAAAGGAAGTCGGTATGGAATTGATCGCTTTATGTCCCTGACTGGACAGTCAGGGACCGGAGTGCAAGAAGTGAGTTGCTTCGTAGGAGAGCGACATGATGACTCACTTATCATTGTTCCCCATTTCACCGAAGAGTAATTGGATGGGGTTCAACAAGGGTCCAAAGAGATCATTATTAGCCTAGAAGGGCAGTGACATTACTTTATGTTCAGGGACACTAAATCAGAGTACATGAAGTAATGGTGCTTTGTCGGAGAGCGACATAATCAGATTATTTGTCGTTGTTCCCCCTTCACGGAAGAGTGACAAGATGGGGTTCAACAAGAGCTCGGAGAGGCTATGATTGGCCAGGAGGATCGAGACATTGCTATATACCCCAAAAAGCTCGGAGTGTAGGGACTGAGTTGCTTGGTTGGAGATCGACGGGATCGACTTACTTGTCACTAAGTTTGGATTAAACTTGGCAAAGGTCCGAAGAGACAATCGATCAGTCCGGAGAGGCCATGAACTTGGATAAAGATCCAGAGAGATCGAGGATGTGGCTTACTGACTTCCAAGATTTCAAAAGGTTATGGATTTGGACATTGACCCAGAGAGGTTGTGGATTTGGCTAACGACCCGGAGAGGTCGAGGATTCAGATAATGATCCAGTGAGATCAAGGCTTCAAATTCAGTATACAATCCTAAGAGATCGTGGATTTGGTTGCCAGCTTTGGATGAATATGGATTTGGATAAGGATTTGAAATGGCTTTACAATTGGCTATCGACTCGAAGCAGTTACGGATTTCACCAACAATCCAGAGAGATCGATGATTCAGCTTAGCAAAGGACTGGATTTTGGATTGGAAAGCTTGGCTAACGATGGATTGGAAAGCTCAGCTATCGACACATAGACTTATGGCAATTCAAAACACACTTTCCTATCGCAAAGCATGTATTGGAGGGCAAATGTTATCCCGCCATTTGGCAAGGCCGTGATATCATGGATTTAACCTAATGTATCTCTTAGTCATCAAGGCAGAAAGCTCGAAGAGATGATTATTAGGTTCAAAGATTAGATATAAGCAAGGCTATGGACGATAGTCAAGTGGATTCAAGCTAATAACATACAAGAAATGGGTAAGTATGAATTTGCACTTCCTCTAGGTAGGGGATCGGATCAGATCAATATGGTGGAATGGATTGAATCAGATCACTATGGCTATAGATCACTTAGATTTGCAGTTCAACTCAATGATGAACACTCAATATCTCAACAAACACCAAAAGAATCAAGCAAACGACAACGAAAATTTAGAGCAATAGAAGAGAGGGACCCACCATGGGGATCGCCGGTCCCATGGTTAAGAGGACGACCGATCGGTGCCGATCCCCCATAGGGATTGGTGCTGATTGCTCCCTACGTCCCAGATGGGCCTTATTTTTTTAGATCGGTCTGTATCGATTTCGGTCTTCTGCATGCGGATTTTCAGCTAGATATTTCGCTATCTTCCCCTATAAATATCAGATCATTGGCTGAAGGAAAGGGATCTTCTTTATGGCTTTCTTCATCTTCTTCCCTAGGCTATCTCCACCATTTTTATTCTCAATTTTTATGGATTATAACTATAATTAGCAGTATAAATCAATAAAAGGAAAAAAATTTGGAGTGGACCTAATCTGGAGTATGCCGAACCACTATAAATCTATACCTCTACTAACTTTCTTACTATTTTAATTTTATTTTGTTCATATTTGTTTCTCTACATCACTCAGTTTGGTTTAGAATATTGGAGTATTGGTGCTTTCACATTATTTGGATGTTAATGGCCATTTTTTCCACCAACAATTAGTAATTCTATAGAAGAAGAAAATCGATGGTTGAAATCACACTTTGATAAGCTAGAGAAGAAGTTCAAATTGCTTATGGATGCATTTTTGCGACGCTCTGCAGACGAGGACATTTTTGGCGATGATGATAGTGATGTTGATGGAGATAGAGATGGTGATGGTGGGCATGGCTTGGGGGAGTAGGGATATTTTGTTTGTGCTTTGATGGTATCGATTGGATATTATGTTTGTGTTATGATGATATGGTTTGGATATTATGATGTTGGATAATGTTTATGATATTAAGATGTTGGGTAAAATATATTTTACTATGATGGTATTAAACATACATTGGGATGATATTGTGATGATATTTGATTTGTATTATAATGGTAGTGAGATGAATATATATTGTATATATTTGAATGTGCGAACCATAACTATTCTTTCAAGGCTCACAGCGGATGGAATAAAATATAATAGCAAAGCATACCCATTTATTTCAAAATAATAAAATGTCACAAAACAAAATACCATCAAATCGTATTATAAATCTGTTACAACAATTATCTAAATATATTGGTACACATAAAAGCAAGTAATAATAATAAATACTGCCACAAGTCAAGCTTCTCCATCTTTAAGCATCGTCGTCGCCATTACCCTGTCCTTAACCTGTGTTGTAATGAGGAGGGAGTTAACAATAAGTGTCTAGTGAATAAAAAAAACCACTATTGTAGATTTATTTTATACTGGATATTCATAATATTCAAATCAAAATAAAACTATTCAAGTCGATAACGAAGACAGCTGTTATTTCATAAATAATAATTAGTATATTTATGAGAACAAAATTCATTACTTAATGCATCCACAATGAAGTTTCATATGGTGTACTCCCATTATTTCTGCCATTTCTATAATATCTTATGAAATACGAAGCTCCATTCAACAACTTATAATGGAATTTTATTTCATACACTTTAATTAGTTTATACTTGATACTTTCGGATCAAATATCTTAAAATTGAAGAAATAACTTTCATGGAAAATAATTTTCTATATGAAAACATGTTTGGAATAGAATTCACATTTCCCATTCCATATTTAGTATTCTTTAGTATTTTTACATAATTCATGTTTCCAATGTCTCTTTACGAAGCAAAGGTGATATTTACTCCCATCGTTCCAACCGTGTCTAAGTTTCATCTATTCTCGTACATTCACTTTCCTTTCAATATTGTTGAATCTTTAAAAGGAAAACCCTTGCTACAAGATCGTAATGAGCTCGTTACAAAATGCATTCGGCCATCCTTACATTTAAGAATATCGAATAAGTTGCACTTTACGTGAACTGATCAAATTAACATTTTAGTTATCGAATTCCTACATCTTACAGCTCTTGGTCAATTGTTGCATCTAACACAACAAGATCCTTATTGTAATAAGTCGTATTGAATATCTCGTATTGTTGTTTACTTGCTTATTTCGAATGAACTAAATTCAATAAAGTTTCGTACATGGGAAATCGTGACTGGTCGCCTTGTAAAATTTATATGTGATCAAACATGGATCAAATATCCATATTCTTGTATTGCTTCAGAGTTCAAAACTCGTAAAAGACAATGAATGGTCTTGGATAAATAAACACTTAGGTGATCGATGCGTGAATGTTTAAGTGGTTGTGTAAATTCACTCTTGCATAGGACTTGAAGTGATAACATGCCAACAGATTTATTGTTAAGCATATTTTATATATTTCTACGCATGTCTTACTTCAGTTCATTTGTATATTTTGACTAATAAACTTTTTATCGATTGTATTGGTAGCACAAATTGACCATAGCTGATTATTTTAACTAGTATAGCATATATTGTTAAAATATTAGAAAGCTCAAATGTATTTATTTCATATTTCTAATAAGACTTGCACTAGATTTTTATGTTTCTCAAAACCATAAGAAAAAATAGAAATCTTTCTATTTCTCCAATTGGAGTTAGGACTTGCTTGCCTTGGGATTCTGACCTTGAGTAATATCAACAAATCATAGACCCACAATTGATGGATAACACTTTTCCGTTGTATCATATACAACTCCTAAACTTTTGTCTTTGTCCTAATCTCATCTCGACCTTAAGGAATATTAATAAATCGAAAGCGATTATCCACTCATACTTACCATTTCATGAGCCTAAATATAATGCATGTGCCTTGAAGAATATACACAAATATGTCTATATAGCTTACCTCTTCTAGGAAATATATTGATAGTACCACATGTAACATCCCCAACATGAGAAATATCAACAACTAAAGAGTATGCAAGTAATCTATTAATATATAAATGATAGAGGACCACACACACACACACACACAGATATATATATTTATTAAAGATTCATAATATATAATACACACACACACACACACATTTTGAGTGATATCGATTTAAGGAACAATATATTACTTATGAAGTGCCTTCGAGATTCAAGTGTTGGACACATCTGAAATCATGGTATATGTACAATAAGCCCGTACTTGTTTCTTAAATCTAAGTTGGGTTTCTTATCTTTCCACTTAAGATTACACATTCATATTATATAATTTTAAATTCATTTATAATTATTTATAATTTAATTACCCTATATAATATTCTTATGTATATTATTAATTAAATCATGTTTAACTTATTTTAATTCTTATTCATTTTATTAAAAAATTAATTAAATTATTTTAAAATTTTGTTTTATTCATCTTAAATAATTTCAAAAGAATATTACCTATAACATTTATAATTTATATACATATATTATTAAATGCATATATTGATTTATTAATTAACTTTAATATAAATTTATCAAATAAATATTCATTTAACCAAAACATTTTTAACTAAATAATTTCTTTATAAATTTCTAAAATTAATATTTTGTATATCTTAAGCATTTTAAGATACACACACACGTATACATGCATATATATCAAAAAAATATTTACTTATTTTAGTTAATTAAATTTTAATTAAATATTTATTTAATCAATCCAATTAAATAATTATCAAATATTTCTTGAAAATATTAATTTATTTTCAAAAACATTTGGAAAATATTTTGTAACTTTAATCAGTTTATTTTATATTTTAAATGTACATTTAAATTCAAGATATATTTTGAATTTTCAGACTAAATTTTGAAAATTAGCCCAAGGCTCAAAATTAATTCGGGTCTTTATGTTAGGGAGGCATACATCATCTTTGGGGACATGCCAATAGTTAGGGTAGAGTACTTGATTACCCAAACTTAATCTTAGGCATTACCTTACTAAATGGGTAGGCTTTAATAAGTTAGCCCTTATATAACTAATTTAGACCGCATAGACCATTATGACTTTGATACCATTAAAGTAACCGGGCCAGTCTATAGTAAGTGAAATGTGTAGATTTCAAAAAGATTTCCCTATTTGGATCATACCAAGCTTATGAAGTCTAATGAGTTTTTGACTAGATACAATCTAGTCAATATAGATATTGATCTACTTTGGTTAATTAATCATATTAATTGATTTTAAATTGGTGTATGTTAACAATTCAACTAAATATTGTATTGGAAATTCATCATATATACATTCAAACATACAATAACATAGATAAACTAATATAAAGATGTACGTGTGTGTGTATAGTTACACACACACACAAATCTACATACTAAGATTTACATCTATTGTATATACACATATATGTACTTCCATATACATGCAATATTTAATGTAAGTACAAATAAAAAAATAATTGCATGTATATGTATGTACACTGTATACGTGTATACAAAATATAGTCCTTTACCCAAAAAACTCCGACCTTTGTTATACCAATGCCAAATATGGCATCGGCTTGGCGTCGATAAGTCCTTTACCTATTTGTAGCGTCATCAACTATTCTTTATGCCTTGAAATTGTAAACCATATATCAATGTACATAAATAAGAAACCGCAAAACTCTTCTTCATACCTTGAAAATAATTTAGTGTCGATAAGTCATTTACCTATTTGGGTAAAATTTTGCTTATCATCACCAAGCCGATGGCATATTTGGTGTCGGTATAATAAAGGTCGGAATTTTTTTCCAATGCCTTATAGATGTCTTGCATAGGGTCTTTACCAATGTCATATTGATGCCTATTTTTGATGCCATATTGACACCCTGTTCCCGACGTCATTGCGACGTCTTGCTGACCACAAATGAAATTGTTGTAACACTCCATAAAATGGACCATAATTAAATGGATTAAATTTAATTAAAAATGATAAGATAGAATATGGAAATTTTATAAAATTCTAAATATGACCATGAAATTTATTATGTTTTATCCATGGTGAAATTCTAATCTGTTTCCATATATAATATGATGAAAACAGAGCTCAGGCAAAAAAGTTATGAGCATTTGAAGTTTTCAGATTTAAATAATTTAGTTTGAATTCAAATTCAAATGAGAAATTAAATTTAGGGTTTAAATTTCAAAAACTAGCATAGAGGCTAAGAAAATGTTTACTTAATGTATAACGTTAAAAGGTTAATTAGGAAATAAAATGAATTTTGCAACGAAACAAAATAAATGTCCCCCGAAATAGAGGACGGTCGACCTATATAGGTCAACTGGACGACCGTAGCGGTCGACCGGTCGCACATAGGCGGTAGACTTCTTGGCAACGAAAGTTTTCAGTGGTGGCTGGGGTTTGAAGCTATGTTATATAGAGTTGTACGCTCCAAATTTATCCATTTCTTGCCTATTTCCATCCTACAGTTCTGGTGCGTTTCAACCCCTATAAATAAAACCATACCCTCTCCACCGTTTATTCATATTATTTTGGAGAACTCAAAGAAACTCTGCTATTGTTATCTCTTCAAATTAGATTTAGAAACTCCGTAGTGAATTCAGATAAGAATTCAATTCATTCTCTAATTATATCTTCTAACTACAACCTATTCTTATTTTGTTCTTTCCCTAACCATTTCGAATTTAATAAAAATTATATATATCTTCCTTATTGCGTATATACCAAATGAGAGAGATTCCGGAGGAGACTTAATGGTGTGCAAATTCAAGGAAAGCAAAACTAGTGCGGGCTGTGAGTGGAAACCTTAATATTTCTTCTTCAGTAATTGTTTAATGCATCTCTATGGATTTGAATATGCCCTAAGGATTTTTAATTTGGGAGAATACGATAGATAAAATCCCCCTAAATTTCTTTTTATTTTGAAATGTCAATTCTATGTTGAGATTCTCAATTATTTACATTACTTTGGTATAATTTGTTTTTATGCAATTTTTGATGATTTCATAGTCTATTCCACTTCACCTTCTTCTTTGCTTCAATTTTCGATTCTTCAATAAAATAAGGGGTTTAGAATACATATTTTATCCATAATTTACACCTCTTATTCCACACAAATTTCCCTTCTATCTATTTTTTTTTGTAAAAGAAGAGATGAATAAAATATGGAGTATAGATTGCAATTCCTATTGTTTAGGATATTCCATTGATTTGGTGTAATAAATTAAGTTTTCATTTTATTTATAAGTTTGTTATTGCAGTTTTGGTTATAAATATTTATACCTGATTTTGGATATCATAATCCCTTATTTTGGTATACTGAAATCTTGGGAATTTGAAGAATATGGACTTGTAATAGTATTTGGTTAGGCAATGGTCATTTAATGCTAGTTTAGGGTATAAATTCGTGCGTTTGGAATTTATTAGGCACGAAGATTTATTTATCTCTATTAGCATAATTAACATATAATTATTGCGTATATGGCGTAGTTAATTAGGTATTTGTTTTTATTTATTTTCCCCATTAGGAATGTAATTGATTGTTAGGCGAAAATAGGAGGAAACTCTTAGCCTTATTATTATTCTAAGGCGTAAAAAAGAAGATTCCTTGTAAGGCCTTATTTATGAAATTTCGGAAGATTCCTTATAAGGCCTTATTTATGAAATGTTGGGATGAGTATTATTATATACATATAGAGTGTATTTAATTTATGGCTAAGTTAAAAAGATGCGAGGTCAATAGAGTTACATGATGAAAGTCTACCCTTCACTTTGAGGCTACCAGCAGTTGTGTACACTTCCTATCGATGTGAGATGTTCTTATGATAAATATTTATAAGGACGCGAGGTTAGTTCCAAATTCTGTATGGGAAATCTACCCAGCTAATCTGGCTACCAGTTCCTAAGAATAGTAAGATTAATGCGAGACATCATTTTTTGTATGGGCCATAGTACGAGGGGCTTGCTTTGGGCTCGAGGTATTAACTGGTTGTTTGATGGCCCGCCTCTTTTCCCCAAATGAAGTATTAAATGGCCTAGGGGACATGTTAGGTGGTATCTCTACAGGGGTCCGCTTCTGGCTAAGGTATTAAGTGACGATTAAGGGTCTGCCTTTCCAAATAAAGAAGCATTAAGTGACTTAAGATTCCATATGATGCCAGCTAGATAATACCATTGAGGAGCACGCTTTGAAAATAGGTATTAAATGATGGGGTGTGCCTTAATTAACGTATTAAATGACCAGGGTCTACCTAGTTTCCAATAAAATATATTAAGCGGCTCCAGTACTATCTTTTGCATTGCTAGCTATTTATGACGTGGGATTTGGGTTATGGGATTTTAGAAACCCGCTTCTTGAATGGAAGGCATTAAGTAATTGGTTCAGGACCCGCCTCCTTTCCTAATATGAAGTATTAAATGGTTTTAATGGTTTTATGTTCATAGACGTATTCCTACTTTGAAATATACTGTCCAAGTACTGAAAATGTATTATTATTTTGAAGCTATAGCTAAGACATTTCTTCGAGAAATAATTTAATAATCATATGATTATGAATCATATGGTACTAATGAATTATTTTTCAGAAGATTAAAGGTGAAGCATCGAATTCAATGGGACTGAGAAAAGAGTTAATGAACTCTTTGGATGATACATATAGATGTATGCAATTCAAAGTCTAATGATACCAAAACTGATCCACTTACTTTGCTAAATCCATAGACGAATTATGATAGAAATGAACATGTGTGTTTGATACGTAAGAGTATTTATGATAAGTTTTTTGAATGTAAAATGAAAGTGGAAAACATAACATGTAAAGAAAATAAATATTCAATTTGATTGAATAGGTGAGTGTATTAGAAAGGATACAAAGAATACTTAAGAGTATATAAGATCAATCTCAAAAGTCACTCTTCTTATGATACATAATGTGTATCGATAAGGTGTAATCGATCTTTGTTGGATAAACTATGATTGATGATGAGTGATGTTGAGTTAACTTCTCCCTATAAGTATGCGTACTAAAGAGTAAGTACATGAGGTTAAATTTAATTTTATCTAAAATAAAGTCTACAAAATCATAAAAGATAAGAGTTGATGAAACAACCCCTATAATCATAGGTTAATGAGTTGACAGGTTGTGTGCGTCGAGAGACTGCATATGATAGTTGTTCATAAGGGATCGTATGTAGACCATCGCAAATGAGTTTGGGAACGATCAATTTTAATTGACTAATTTATGTTATGAAAATAAGTTTCGTAAACTTAAAAACCAAATCAGCTTTATATATATATAGGCAATTCATAAAATGTTTATAAATACCTATTCCATTACAATTACAAGAAATTGTTGTTTCAAGAAATACCAACTTCATGACAAATGAATTTATTTTAGAAATTATTAGTAATAAGATGGATTTGGATACGATCCAAAGATAAAATTAGTTAAAAAGAATGAAATAAAATTGGCCAAACCTAAACAGAAACAACTGATTAGAATGTATAATAAGAACTCTCATACATTAAAGAGAAACAATGACTTTTTTATCAATGTTGAGAAAAGAATTTCCTCAATTATCAACAAGACATTCAGAGTATTGACTCTACCGTATGGCATGTGTGCAAATCCGAAATGGATTCAAAGTATAATCTCAAAATATTATTTTAGTAGTTATATCTGAAGGGATATGATTCATCGGCTGCAAAAGTGTCTCCAAGAAGAAGACGAATGTAGTTGGAATATGGTAAGATACATTTATAAAATAACATTGTAAATTTCAATTGCTGAAATTAACATAATAGGTTCGTCATTCAACATAACTAAGTTAGTTTGGATTTTACTTGCAAATTTATCACTATATGAGTTTTGAGTTTTGGTGTATGTATGTTGAAATAGAATTTTAAATAATGATTTAGAATATGTTGTCTGCGCTTAATAACCAAAGTGTCTCGAAGTCAGAGGGAGCGATTCTTAATTTGTAGGTTATTGGATAGGAACCCAAAACGGATATGAAAGCATCATACAAAAGCATCGGGGTTGAGAAAATATTTTAATAAAAAATCAAACAATTTGAATTTCAGTTAAAATGCAGATAAAGCTAGTGTCTTTAAGAAAGCACAATATATATATACTAAAATATTTCAACTATAAGTAAGCAACAAATTAATGATAGTAAACAATGTACTGGTGTAAAAATCATTTTAAATAGTTTGGTTATTTAATTCTCGATATCAGATTGGAATTGACATCTTTCATAATCGGTATAAAATGACGATGGGATTGTTTCAAAACAATATGCAAAACACCATATTAAAAATGTTTAATATGGAGCCTGTAAGATAGATTTTTTATGCATTGGCAATAGGAATTGTCGTACATGTAGTATTATCTACAGTATCATATTTTGCTTGTGTATTCGATACATAAGGAAATTATCACATCCGAATTAAGATCACTAAATAATAGTTTAGAGTATTCTCAAGTACTTACGAAACACTAGGGAATTGTTTGCAGAAACAACAAACTCCTTATGAAGGTTGATCAGTAAATGATGTTTTTGAGAAAATGATCGAAAAGAGTTGGAATAAGATTCCATATTTGATCCCAAGTGCAAGTGGGAGATTGATTGAGTTAGGGGTATGCCCTAGTGGTAATTATGTAATTTGTTTCATATATCTAACTCGATATACAATCTTGTTCATAATAAATGTGTTTGATTTCTATAATATACTTTGTTATATTATGATATAATTAGTTAAGAAAATAATTAAAATATATATAAATAGAAAATCCTTAAATTATATGTTATGTGACAATAATTACAAAGTGTTGTAATCATGAGAATTTTCACATTGAAAAATAACATATTGTTTTAAGAGGGAATTAATTTAAAGGACAAAGATTTGTATATTTTTTGCCTCAAGGACACGACCTCAATATTTTTACCATAAGGACAAACATTCTTTTAAAAATTATTCATAAGGACAAACATTTTTCAAAATTATTATAAGGACAACAAAATTGCTACCGAGCTAAAACTGATACCTAAAAACTGCTATAGATAAACTACAAACTGATACCTAAAAACTACTATCAATAACTAAAAACCGATACCTACATAAAGTTGTCCTTCAGGATAAAATATTGAAGGTCTGTCCTTGGGGCTAAAAAGTTGTGAAATTTTGTCCTTGACAATAATTTCCTCTTGTTTTAAATATTCCTAATCAAGATGTTTCGAGAAAATATATAGATTCAACCGTTAAGACTAGAGTAAGTATTGCTCTTCAAATGTTGGACAGTGTATTACTCGTGGCTACTGGGAGGACCAAAAGGTTACATACTAATAGTTATTGGATAACTATGAAATGATTCAATCGAAAGTTTCTTATTGATTATAATAACTCATGTCAAATGAAAATCTCAAAGTGATGATATTACATGGTTCTCTCGACATGAGAATACTATTGAACTATAAATTGGACATTCCCCTTTGATTATAGTTAAAGCGTGGCATACTGTCCATCGACCGACTATAGTTGGGTCTAAGTTGAAGCATTGGAAGTCAAACACTATTCAATAGTGAATTGTCTCCTCAATTATATTGGGCTAGTGTCATGATCAGTTGTAGTCAACTCAAAGCTAAAATCTTTAGCCAGAGTAGTACGATTAATAATAAATATTATTACTAAATCAATGACTTTGTTTATGAACTAATCAGGTTGAATGTTGATGATATTGGAATCTTGACTAAAATCAAATTCCATAAGGTCGAAGTGAGATAGTGGTGGCAAAGAGAATTTGTGTAAATAATCATTAATAATACCACTTAAGAAAATATGAAATTAAATTTCACCCAAAAGATCTACGGGCGATGAATTCGGTCATAATGTCACATCACAAGCTAAGGTGATGCGTAAACTTTAATATTTAGAACATTGAACATAAATCTCCGACTGATTTCATACCTTTGAATCTCACAACCACAGTTACAATTTCTTCAAAAAACCACACAATTTAATTAATTTATAAAATATTATAAATTACTTCAATTAATTAATATTTTTAAGTATTAATCATAATTAATGTATTTAATATTTTGAATATTGTTACTAATTATTTAGATGCGTGTATAAAAGTTAATTTGAAATCAATATTGATATAAATGCGCCTTTTAAACGGGATTTAAAATAAATAATTGCGTGAAGGAATTTTTGGAAACTTTTCCCACCATGGATGCATGCTAGGGTCGACCAATACCTGCAGAAAATAAAGGGTGATTGACTAAAATTAAATATGGTAGTTAAATAATGGGAATGAGAAAAGATTCTTTTATCCCGTTAATACACTTAAAAGACTATATTAAATTCAAATTAAATTAAACCTTTTATAAACAAACTAAATAAAATAAGGATTTTATTTAAAATATTTTAGATTGGATCTAAAATCAATTTGACTTTATAGGCCTAATAAAGATCTAAAATGGATTTTTTTGAAATTCACCCATTTAACACATTGTGGTTCGACCCAGTTCCTTCGATGAAATTTGAATACAATAGCCTATGCGGTCTAAATTAGTAGTATTATGGCAAATTTATTAAAGCCTACCCATTTAGTAGATTGTCCAAAAAGGTAGTGTCTAAGGTTGGATTTGGATAATCAAGTACTCTTCCCCACTTGGCAACTGGTCTGGCTTGAATGATGAAGTAAGCTAAAGGTTATCCCCAATATAAAGGCCTAAAATTATTTTGGGCCGTGGGCTAATTCTCAAAGTCTACATTGAAAATTTAAAAGTTAAGCTTAAAATATAAAATTCTATAAGTGTTATAAAATCTATTTCAAAATTGTTTTGAAAATTAAGTAATTATTTTTAAATTTTTTATTTTAATTAATTAAATTATTAATTAAAATTTAACAGATTAAATTAAGACATGTATAATAATATATGCACATTTATCTTAAAATATTAAAGGTAATTAATAATAAAAATTTTAAAATTAATTTTTGTACAAATTAAACTTGTTTTAATTAAATAAATGTTAATTAACAAATAAATACATGTATACTGATAAATGTATATATAATTGCTATAAATCTTGTCGTAGATATTCAATTTTAAAATGCTTAAAATTGATAAATTTGAATTAATCAGAGTGTTAATTAAATAAATAATTAAAGTAATTAAGTATGATTTCATTAATAAAAATTAAAATCAAAATTTAATTTAATTTAATTTAATTAAATAGGATGAAACTGTAAGAAACCCAACTTAGGTTTAAGGAATAAGTGTATATATATACCGTAATTTCAGATGTGTTTGACACTTGAATCATGTGGGTATTTCTAAAGAAATGCATTGTTCCCTAAATCAATATCACTCAATGTATGTGTGTATGTAATACAAATTATGAATTCTTAATATATAACTTATCCTCTACCATTTATATATTAAAAGATCACTTGCATACTCTTTAGCTATTGATATTCCTTAAATTAGAGTCGTTATGTGTAGTACTATTAATATATTGATTGGATGTGGTAAGATACATTCACATATTTGTGGATATTCCTTAAGGTATGTGGATTTATACATAATCCATCACGAAATGGTAGGCACGAGCGAATAATATCTTTCGATTTGTCGATATTCCTTATAATCGAAATGAGATTAGGATAATGACCATGCATTAGGAGTTATATAAGATACAACCAATAAAGTGTTATCCAATGCATGTAGGCCTATGATTTGTTGACATTCCTAGCGTTAAAATCACAATGCATGCTAGTCCTAACACCCACTTGAGAAATTGGAAGATTTCGATTTTCTCTTAGGGTTTTCGGAAACATAAAGGTCTATTAGGAGATTATTGGATAAATGAAATGTAGCATTTAACCTATCTAATAATATAAGAATATATGCTGTAAAAGTTAAAATAATTTACTTCGATAAATTTGTGCAACTAACATAATTAATAAGATGTTTATCAATTATAATATATCAATGAACTAAATTAAGATTTACGTTAAAATATAAATATATACTTATTAGTAAATCCTTTGGCATATTGTCACTTCGGAACTCATGCAAGCGCAAAATTATATAGCCACTAAAACATTCGTACATTAATCACTTAGGTGTTTATTGTTTTGAGACTATGTTTTGTCTTTTATGAGTTTCGACTCTAAAAGCAATCAAAGAATATGGGTATTTGATCCATGTTCGATTACATATAAATGTTGTATGGTGAATAGTCTTAATCCGTAAGGTACGAAACCTCGATGAAATTAGTTCAATTGAAATGAGCAAGTAAAACACGTAGCAAGATCATGCATTCAACGCGATTGATTGCAATAAGATCCTGTGCTAGATGTAGCATTAGACCAAGAGCAACAAAACGGGTCTAGGAATTTGGTCACCGAAAGGTCAATTTAATAAGTTTACGTATTATAATGACTTGAAATTTCGAACACTTCGTATTTAAATAGCCGATTTATTTAAATATTTGAATTTTAGATTTAATGTGATTAAATTGATTTAATAACCTTGTTAACCCCTTTTTTATTTATAACTAATGATAGAAAACTTGCTGTTGAAGTTTGTTTACAATAATAAATACTTTGAAAAAATATCGATAAATAACTTTTTATTCAACATAAGTTGTTCAAACTTTGTGTACATGTCAAAATAACATATGAAGTCATTAATAACTAATTAAAATATTTTATCTTAATATGGCAAACTAAACTTGTTTTGGAAAACTTCTAGAAGATCATCAGGAGTTAGATATTTAGTTGGAGATATTTGTATTTGCTCATGAGGTGGAAAGTTATCACATAGGGGCACATGGAGGGAGGATGGGACTTTGGCTGCTTAGGAGGGGTAGAGGAGGTTAAGTTGACCTCTTTTGTTTCCTATATAAGTGCACTAATGGGGTTCATAAATCGCTTTTACATTTTTAGCAACTTAAAACAAAGCTTTTCTTCTTCTACTCTCTTCTATTCTAACTTTCTAAACTAGGAACGAATCAACTCAAACTCTCTCCAAACTCAAGTCTAAGTCATACAACAACATAGCAACACCTTTTAAAAACTTGAATCTTGAAGATTTGGAGCACACACCGCTAAACCCACCAAGGCCGTCAGCATTTATAGGCCACTTATGCCCAGGCCATGAAAAAAAGGAGGAGGAAGGTGGATTTTGAAGTTGCTTTGGTTGAGGTAGGAAGTGGTCGCACAGGTCGAGGCTTGTGCTTTGTTTTGTACTTGTTCAAGAATGAGCAAAACTCACCATTTGATGTATATAAAGTGTATGTAATTCTTGTTTATATTATAATATATTATTGACTATATATTATTGCTATATCTTTTGCGATTCTTGCTATGGAAAGCAAATGACGTATGTAAGTTGTGTGTTTGGGCTTCTATGACTTTCTATGACCTGTTGTATAGCCTTGACTTGAAGTACATAGGGTTTGGTTGGACTTTGATTGGATTGGAAGTGGTTTTATAGTGACAAGTCGTTGTAGAATCATTTAGAAATTACCTTGTGTTCCACAATTTCTATAATATCTTGTAGAGAGATCTCTGGTTGTTTCTCACCATGATTGTGATGCATATTGAGTATATTGTTTGCTTTAAAAAAATTGAATGTTAAAAAGTTTGTTAACATATCTAAAATTGACAAAACTTTCACTTGTATAAAACTGCCCAAGTCACTGTCTGTTACAGCACTTGACGGCAGAATTTTTTGGCGACTGTAGTAACTCTGAACCCATTTTACATCATTCTAAAAATGCTATAGTTTCTGTTTCGAATTTAATTCTTTAAAAATGACTTTTAATTTAAGTATTTCTCTTCAATCTTTTTAGTAGTATTTACAAACTTATATTAGAGTACTTTAAAAGAGTTTGGAAGTTAAATATATTTTTAATAATTAATTATGAATTATTGAAGTAGAAGGTTTATTTTAAATAAATGAAAACATGTTTTTTTGAAGTTATGAAATAATATATAAAATAGTTACTTTAAAGTAATATTTAAATAAATGTTTAAAGTAATATGCATTTAAGTATTTAAAGTAATACTTTTAACCCATTTGATTATCGTTTTTAACCCATTTAATTATACTTTTAAAAACATAAAATCTTGTTTAAGATTTGTGAATATTCTTATACCATTTGAGATAAGAATATTGACACATTTCTAAGTACTAAAAGAGTAGAAATGAATAGTGAAATAGTAATCTACATGTATATACCTTTTGTAAAGGTATTTTAAATATGTATACAAGTATACACAGAGGATTTTTAACTAGCAAAAGAACTGATTAAATAAAAAGAGGTTTAGGATTTGCTTAAATAGCTTAATCGTGCTTTATTTCTTTATTTGTTTATGGAAAGTATTTAGTCGTGTACTTAGCACTAAAATCCATAAAAGTAGGCTTGTTCTATGTGTGAGTGTTAATATTGATGTTCGAGTAGGGCTTAGATACAATAGTGCTCTAATCTACCGGCTTCACTCTTGACCGAGGGCTAGTGTAAGCTGAAAAGGTTAGAAACATGATAAGTGTACGAGATTTAGTTTCCATATGTGATTATTTTCTTTTTATACTTGATAGTCGATTAGTCGACTATCAGAATGACCAAATTAACATTTGGAAGTATATATCAACATCACGTTTGATATGATTTGAAATCCCCGAGGAATACTCATTCGTATGAATCGTCTCTTGCTTTAAGAATATATATACACGAGATCCCCCAGGGAAGACTCCTTTATATCATTCTCTTAATTCTTAGAACTAGAATTGAGTTGACCATATATTCGTTGATTTAGTTTTGAAGAGTCCGGGACCGGGCAAGTGTATTACTTACCGAAAACCACTTCATAACTGATATACAAATTCTACTTTTTGGAAGCGGTTGCGAAGTGAAATGATATAGAGTTGAACTATATATCCTAAGATTAAATCCAATGGAGAGGCAAGCGTTAACATTTCAAATGATGCTATCATGTTGCATTGTCTATCTTGAGGTTGATTCCAAGAGGGAAAGAGCTAGCGCTTGTTGGACAACTTATGCTAGAATCCATGGAGTGATTCATGATACGTTCGAGTGATGGTGACTCATTCGAGAGATGCTAAACGTGACTTCACCATCGAAAATGACTAAAGACAGAGTATGCTGCACAACCTGAGGTTTAGCTAACCCAAAGGAGTATATCAACTCCGTAACTCTACTATTATTATCGATGTTGGTATCAGGAGTTGATGATACTTGGTTCCACGTGTTCGAGCATGGACCAGTTGTGTTTTCCTTATATTATATATTTTGTCTAGAGATGTATGATGTTTGGAAGGTAGTTTGTGATCCTTGTGGAGTGATCCACCTCGGTTTACTAATGGTGTCTCCACGGAAATCCATTACGCTTACGTACCTTAGCGGTCGTACCCTCAATGTTTTTGTAGTGTGATCAATGTAAGCATCATAGCTATTTTTTGATTTATATTCTTAATCCTAGACATTGTCAATTATATCACCTTATGTTCTTAATAGATGGGTTTGATTCTTTTGAAGATATAACATTTACGGTGGTTCGAACGGCCTCAAAAATACCTATATATGTTGGTGAAAATTTATTAAGTTTCCCATACCAAACCTATGTCCGACTCGTGATTTTATATTTCTCTTATTTTCATGGGTGCAATTTCGAGTAGATTGGGAAAGGTAGGTTTTCGTTGATATTCTTTGGAGCTTAAGAAGATGAGCTGGATGCTTTCACCTGCCATAATATTCCTATTTCTGCTATACTACTGTATTCTATATCAGCATCCATGAGACAGGTTATTATAACTATCCAGGTTGACCATAGTACATAGGATTGTATCTTTGAAATGCTATGTATCTTAAAGTGACAGTTTGTACTATCTTTTGATATTATATGTTATCGTTCCGCTGTGAGATTCTGATATTATGTTCTTACTTCCTTGTTTTTTTTCTTTTTATTCACTTTAACAAGTTGTTATTAGTTGCATTAATTAGTATCATTTCAATGCTAAATGCAACTGCTAGTCATTTAGAAAAGTACAAACAAATAAATAAATGCTACCAACTTACCTCGCACATTGTTTCGTGAAATGTTGGTTAAATTTAATTTTGGCCACTCTTTTTCCTCTCTCATAACACTTAAACATTTTTATTATCCCAAATCCCTATCTAAGCCTAAATCAAAATCATGCATATAAATTGAAAAATAGAAAGAAAAATGGATGAAAGAGGGGAGAGACAATGGTAAATTCGGTAGGGAAAGGGGCTGGCATGATGTGAGCTTGGCTGGGTTGGCGGTCACGTGTCAGGTGTGCGACTTTATATTAGGTACATGGATTGTGTAACGACCCGTAATTTTTGATAATTTAAAATATTTAATTTAATGAAGTATTGTTATTTAATGTTGGAAGAAATAAAAAAAATTATGATTTAATAATAAAAATATAATTGGAATAAAATATAATAGTATTAAATTAAGGTAATTGATAACTAATTTAAATGAAACTCCAATAAATCAAATGGTTAAAGAGTTATAATTGATAATAGATTGTAAATTAGTTGTAATAATGTGTGTATCAATTGACGTTTAAATAAAAGAGTAATAGATAATTTAAATGTTGATTTATTAATGAAATATTGTGTAATAAATTGTAATTGGATAGAAATTGGTATTGTGTAAGTTGTTATAACAAGTATTATGAATAATAAACTTACAGATGTTATTAAATATAGAAATGGTGGCAATTGTTACCAATCTATTTAAATCAATTGCAATTGAATGTCATTAAATGTTACGTTAATGTGAGTTAAGACAATAACTGCAAATTGTGAATGTAATAAAATGTATAGAAATGTTAATCATATTTACAAGGTAATAATTGATTTAATAACAAGGGTGAAACCAAGATAAATGAACTTATTGGGCTTTTTAATTCTATTTAATGTGAAAATCGACAAAGATTTAATATAATTGGAAAATTGAAATTAATAAATAAAAGATGGTAATTGTGGAATACCAATGTAATAATATAAACCAATGTAAATTTGTCCATAAAATAACGATTGATTGAATAAAAAGATTGAAATCAAATTAAATCAATTTATTGGAATTAAAATAAATAATTAATTGAATTAAACTATAGTTGAAATTGAACACTGTAATCAATATAATATTCAACGCTGAATTGATATGTAAATCTGTACTTATATTTTGTAAATGTCTAAGAAATCAAAAATGATAAAATTTATTAGTTATTAAATTTGAAATTAAAAGGTGATTTAATTAATTTAATAATAATTTATTTAATTAACGAGAAAATAGCCATTTTGGCCACTGTCTCGGATTTCGATGAAACCAGTTTCATCGGATCGTAACGGTGAATTATTGTAAGGTTTCAAGTTTCGTAGCCATCGGACTTGCCATTTGATCGTACGGACTCGAAATGCGTAGAAATCAATTTAATTAAATTCAATTGAAATCTATTTGAAATAAGCTAATTTAAGCTAAATTCTTCATACGATAAAAATTGAACTTGAAACTTGTTCCATTGAGTTTAAAACTATTGAAAACATCTATTTTGATATATGGGATGACTCGCTTTCGTTTCGGAAGCGAAACGGGCTTTTCTGGTCGTATTTGTTGTTTCTAATCTATCCGGATGTTCATTCTTTCTTATCGGGTCTCGGTTATATAAATAGTCTTTCTCTCAAACCCTAGTAGACATTATCTTATTCAGTACATACAATTTAATCAATCTACTTCCCCTTCTCAATGGCAGAACCAAATCAAATTACAAAACCTTAATTCCCAAATTGCAAATTCAGTTTCAATTTCAATTTCAAAATCAAATCCCTCCAAACCCTATCATATTATATATCGATTTGAAGCTCTCGACGAGCACAAGTCAAATCGATAGTTTTTTTCAATTTGGGTTTCCGTGTGGCCAGAATTGGACGATTTAATCTCGACCGTTCACTGGTGTTTGATGATCGTCGACGGATCGTCGAATCGAAGTTACCATCGCATGGAGAGGGACACGCGTTGTTCATCAGTGGTGTTCGCTTGGAGATTTGATGGATGTATTGTTCGAATAAATTCAACTAGGATTTTGCACGGCGGTGGTGGCTGGCCTTTTTTGGTGGTGATCACGTTCTTCGACGAGGTCGTGACAAGATGGTGATGGCGCAGCTCCCTCTAGTGGCATAGGCGACTGCGTAGCGGCGGTGAACGTGTGATGAACGGTAGCGGCTACTCCATTGAGTATCAGTCCCTGTAACCTGTATGGTTTCGAAACAGCAAGTCTGGGAGAGATAACGTGATGACGTGGCCTTGTTGAGTGAGGGTAATCTTCTTTTTTTAATTTTAATTTTTCAACTCAAGCATTCTAACTTACATAACTTTCACATACGGACTTGGGTTCACGCGCGATTTCTTCCCTTAGGATCGTAAAGAAATTTTGGATATTATGACACTGATATGGATGAATTCTGAGATTGTTCAAATTTAGGCCTTCATTTGAATTTCAAATCGATTTGAAATTCGAAGGTGAGTGTTTTAACACACTCACAATTACTAAACTATCTTATATTACTTAAACTAAATTTATGATATGATTAGAAATTAATTGATCGAGGTATGGTATATTTGAATTTCTATTCTAGTTAAATTTGACTTTTATTGCATTTAATCATCGTTTAATTCAATATCGAATTTAATTGTCAATTTAATACCTGTTAATCAGTTATCTTTTGATTTTATTGGTTGATTTGGATGATGACTATGATGGATGTTTGATTTTTGATATTGGATGATTGGATGTTGTATTTTTATATTGTTATAACACTACAAGTTCCCTATGGGTTGAAATGATACATACCCGAACGATTTATAGATTAAGGAAAAATTGTTAAGAGTTGAAATGATAGACTCGAGCAATTTTACGGATTTTTATTTAATTCGGGATTGCGGTTTGAAATGATATATAACCGTAAAATTTTAAGTTGCGGATTGAAATGATAAATATCTGTATCACTTGACCCTAGGGTAGAACATTACATACAGACAGTGGATTGGTTAAATTAAATGATTTTTGATTCTTTAAAATGTTGAATTTAGTTAATTGGCATTTTGAACTAGAAATTGATTTATATAAACTGAATTATTTTCGATAATCCAAGCTTTAATGCTGAAATAGGAATTGATTTAATGAATTGTTCAAAGGATCTAAATTGGAATTTCAAAGTCGAGGTGTCAAATATAAATGAATTTATCAGAATTGAGTTATTGAAATGTTTGGGTATAGCTTTGAGATTCATTTTAAACTAATTTAAACCATTTTAATTAACTTAACTATTTTAATCAATTTAAACTATTTTAATTTTAATCTATTATAACCTATTTAATCTATTTTACTTATTTTAAACTAATTAAATTTATTTAATTTATTTTAAACCTATTTAATATAAGTTAAATCTAGTTAATCTATTTTATATTTATTTAATCTATTTTAAACCTATTTAATATAATTTAAATCTAGTTGATCTATTTTAAATTTATTTAATCTATTTTAAATTTATTTAATTTATTTTAAAAAATCTATTTAAGATAAACTAAAAATCTATTTAATCTATTTTTAATCTATTTAAATTCTTTTAAATCTAAGTAAATCTATTTAAACTATTTTACTATTTTAATTTTTTTTAAATTATTTTCACACTATTAAAACTATTTATGACTATCTAAACTATTTTTCAAATTTTCAAACTATGCAAAGTTGAAGTGTTTATATTTAAATCCTTGATGATGATACAACTTAAGTTGGAATTAATACCTTTTGTGAAATGACATATTTGAGTAAATATGATGATTTTGGGACGAGGATTTAATTAATCTATCTTATCGATAAATTCAAAAGTGAACATGATTTTTTTTGAAAGTGAATATGATTTTGAAAGTGAATATAGTTTTGAAAGTGAGTACGATTTCGAATGAGATATGGTTTTAAATCGAATGTGATATTTTGATATTAATGTGGTTTTGAAAATGTAAAAGAACCATCCGGTGTGAAATAAGCATTTGGTTGTTAAAGAGAACGGGACTGGATATTGTCATACTCTCTACCAATACCAAAAACACTTTAACAACTATGTACGTAGTGGAGATTCTATAAATGAAGTAGGATGGTTTGATGAACGATTCTGTATGAGGTATTTACATGACCCTAACTCCCGTGAGTCGGCTTAGATGTGACAAAAACAGAAGCTATACCGGGTCAAGTGAGGTCATTCCTATTATCGGGCACATTTCTTCAATACTATATTTTGACTTTGTGATTGATTTGGTGGCCACCCCTCGATTTGTATTTGGGAGTGTGTTACGAGATGGGCGGTAGTAGCTGTTATGCGATACCACCAGTCCGAGAGTGCAATTGGTATATCTACCCTGGCATTTCCTCGAATGCCGTGTTCACATGGCATATCGTGCCTTATACGAGTTTGGTTTGTACCATACCTATGGGATGCCATTTGATAGCCCTTCAGTTTACGGAGGAATTACGGTACTGTATAGAATATGTGAATATAAAAAATGTGTTAAGGGGGATATGGGTAACGCCTTAAAGCTATTTTAATATTTTACTTTATTATAGACACTATTATAATTGCGTATTTCATTACATAATAGATAGTTTACCGGATCCTTAGAAGATGGTAATCCCGAACATCTCTTAAGTTATTGCACTTATGTTGACACTGGATAGGAGATGTCAGCTCCATAAACATCTTCGACGCCGTTGCACTCATATTTATTTACTGTCGATTTAACTTACATAAGATCTTTTAGTTCTGACTCGAGTGTTTTGTCTTTTCAATTCACTCGGGTCAGCTTGAGTTTTTCAGTTTATCGAAGACTGCTTTCTAGAGGACGAAGACGAAGATTTCATACCATTATTATTTACTATACTTATTCCACTGCATCATGTTGTTCTGCTGCATTTATTCATTATTTATTCTTGTTGTATGTAACTCTAAACTGTATCATAAAAGTATAATCAATGTTATTAGTAAACAGCTTCATGAACTATTTATTTGATTACTATATTTTGTCATTCTGCTACGAGATTTTGTCATTCTGCTACGAGATTTTGTACTTGTTTTCTTTCTTTCTCTGCTTTTTCTTTGCCCTTTGAATGCTTTGATTCTGACTTATGTGGTTTATCGTTGATTTATACTGTCCAAAAAGGCGGGTCGTTACAGATTGTGTTAGAAGATTTTTCATCATATAATACTCAAACGGATGATGGAGTAATTATCATACTGATTACCCCAATAGTTTCAGTATTGTAAAAATCAAGTGGTATTAAATTTGCCGTTAAAGGTGATTATGTCGCTGGATGCTTACATAATTAAGTAGTTGCACTTTAACTGTTCGTTAGAATGTCAAATCAGACTAATATTTAATTTTGACACAAATAAGGTAAGAATTGGAACTGAAAATTAGGTAGGTAAATAACAAAATGTAGAAATAGTAAAGAACACAAAGAATTTATGCAGTTCAGATGCTAAGGAATCTTACGTCCATGGGGGAAATTACTCTTTCTTTCTTTTATGTTCTTTGATACATATTTCAGTGGTGGAGAGTAAAATAAAACCTTAGAAGTTTCAAAAAGTGGAAAAGATAAAGGTTCCTTTCTTGCTATAGTTCTTTTTTATTTATAGTATATTGGCGTATGCGGATCGCCACAATATATCCCTTGTCCTTGTGTTTCAGCCATCGGATCCTGGCAGGTATCGTCTATCTGCATTGTCTGTTTGATATACCCGGATTGCTGATGTGATTTTGGCGGGATGTCTGAGGTGAAGGAGGGAACTCCTGAAATCGTGGTGGGAACATTTAAAATAGTGGTGGGAGACTTCAAATTTGAATTGGCTTTGCATATGAGTCCTTGGGAGGAAAGTAAGAGTTACTCATTGGTTTTGGGGCACTGGTGACATGTTTATTGAACATGCGCTTATATGATTTTTGTTTGATGATAATAAACATATATACATTCATTTAAATGTATTTGTTAATATACTATTTTGTTTTTTAACAGATTAAATAAATATTTGTTGAATAAAATTAAACAACACAGAATTTGAATTCAAACGAATATTTTATCCAAACTAATATTTATTACAATTTTGAATAGTACAATTTCATGCTCTCACTATACATATACAATTTTGAATACATCACGATTTTATATTTACATTAATAACCTCACTACATATCACTCACACTCGTATTTTATCTTCAACTACATTCCAGTTAGAAACCAGCATCCGAGCAATCTGCAAAAATATTCACTAACGTAGTAAAATTGAAAAAGAAATATTTTTGCAATATAAAATAAAATATGGTTTTTGAAAATAATTTTTGCCTCAGTTATTTGGGTTGTTCGTCATCATTCATATTTGAATTCGTCATACACGAACAACTTGTGACATACACAGTGTATCACTGTATATGCCACAAGGCCGTGCACACCGATATACACTTGATAATGCTACAAGGACAGGTGAGCACAAGGTCAAACCCAAATATACAGACAGGTTCAACTCACGTGCAATATATTCAAAATCTCGTCAGGGGCACAAGGTCAAACTCGAGTTGTTGACACTGGATTCAACTCAAGTAAAATTTCTCAAGCCAATATGAAACAAGATCAAGTCCAGCTACCACATAAAGGAATAAACACATCAAACATCAATGAACCAACTGTGTATACATGAAGGTCACAAAAATGCATGAAGCAGTTCAAATATACAACATAGCAGCCCATATATGCAAACTGCCTCAAAAATGAATCAGAAGCAATCAAGTGCATCACTACAAAACAAGCTCAACTGGACAGTACCATCTAACCAAGTTCAAAGATGCAAGCATGCACATGTGTGGCCAGTAAAACCAAAGTATCAGCAACCAACAGATTACTGCAAACCAGTTTGGAAATCACTCAAGAAAATTACAACCAAAAGGCATTAGAACTTCAACCAGCACACAAGAAATAATGACCAATGAATGCAACACAAGAAATAATGACCAATGAATGCAACTGAAAACAAATGCACAGTAATGCAATGCCACAACAAACATGGTTCGAAACAGCGGTATACAAGGACAAGCCCAAGTGACGATATGACAACTTTAATGAAAACAGTCGATGTGGTCAATGCTCAATGCACAGTACAAACAAATGCATCAATATTTGTAAGTGACACAACAAACGTGAAGCATGCAAGCTCGGGCACAAAGTAGTGGAACTGCAACTCAAGGAGATAGGGTCGACCAAAAATCCAAATGCACAAAAGCATGATGCAAACTGAACAACTTACAAATATGCAATCATACAGCAGTCATGTATGCAACAGGATTAAGGCCAGAATGTCCAGTTACAACTACAAGAGTGACACAGTGTACATATAAATTCGACAAGCTGCTGAACAGAGGTACAGACGACCCAACTCAACATGAACCAGAATGGTTACAGCATCAAGGTGGTCAAGGCCAAAATCATCAATGCAATGCACAGCAAGGTATAACAAAGTCAAGGGCATATGAAGACAAGTGTAAACATCACATTAAAACAACTCAAACTCAACTGGAAAGTGCTATCAGAGATGAACACAAAAAATGGTCAGAGCCGTAGTATACAGAAGTCACAAATTAAAGTCAGATTCAAACCGTGGTAGCAAATGTAATTGACCAAGTCACGAATCAACAACGTGACCATCAAGCAATGAATATACAGGATTTGAAACGTCAGAAATCATCAGCATCGTTCAAGAATAATAAAGTGGCCGAGATGAAGAATTCGACAAATTCAAATATAATTGTACGAACGAAAATTCAGGGCATTTGATGCAGCAAGGCATATAGGAATTCAGAAGTTAAACCATATTAAATCATGCACGAGTCAAGGAGCTTCGGATTTAACTCGTAAGGCGTACACAAGTTTAAAACATGCATGCTTGATGAGTCGGTCACGAGATAGGGGGAGCATGAGACGGTGCCGATTTAACAAAGCTTGGAGGAGTTCCTGCTTGATGAGTCGTCCACAATTTAAAGTGATGAGTCGTTTCCGGTTTAAGAGTTTACAAGGGGGAGATAACATAGGTCGAGCAAAGTGGGCTTCGGAGATGTGTCGTTTACGACTTAGTATGAGTCGTTCCCGATTCAATGGAACACAGGAAGGAAAGGTGCGAGTTAATGCAGAAAGGATGAGTCGGGACCGAGCTAAGGGGCTACGACCTAAGATGAGTCGGCAAGGAGATAAGCTGTGTATCTTGAGTCGGTCGTGTTGAGACGAGTCATGTATATACTATATGAGTCGGTCTTGTATGAGTCGTATGTCGCGAGTTTTTAAGTCGGTATATAATTGAGTCGTGGGTTGCTGGGTTTGATGAGTCGGTTGCATTTTTTGAGTCGTGTATTGTTGGGGCTGTACATGTGTTGAGTCGTGTGACCCGCTGTGTCTTTAAGTCGTGCCTTGTTGAGTCGGCAGCGACTTATGTTGAGTCGGCCGAGATGAGTCGTATTTGTTGAGCCGGTGCCGACCTAGGAGTTGAGTGTTGTATGTTGTGTTGAGTTGTAATGCCTATAAATAGCGGGTGTGTTGTAAATTTTTGGGTTGTTGATTTTGGAATAAAATTCTCTTTTGTTAGCTTTGTGCTTTCATACCAATTGGTAGTTGAGTGTAATCTCCTATCTCCACTTACGTCGTTCGAGTGCGCTCGAATCCACGTTTGTTGAAGCCGATTCACGGAATCTAGTGCGCTAGATCAACGTGCGAAGAATCGTAGATCTTTGAACACGGTATAGTGCGCTATCAACGTGTTTGAGATAGCTAGAGTTCGGTATCTTTGGATCAACGAACTTGGGCATTTTTGGTATCTTCAACTCACCGATTGCTACAATCCATCGATTGAAGTTTTGTTTGATTAATCCGCTGCGTCAGTTTTGGTATCGGAGCCATACTTAGCCAATCATAGCTAAGTTTGATTCTTGGAGCCAAGTTTTTGAAGTTTGAAGTAGTTCATCGTGTCATATTGGATTGCATCAAGTTTGGAGTGTTGGATCCATTTCATTTTGGATCAAAAGGAGCAAAGGTGTTTGAATTTGGTCTTGGGTTTTTGCGCGCCAAGGATTAAAGTGTGAAGGCCGTGTATACTTGGGAGTGGCCGTGCCTTGTTGTGTGCATTGAAGTGTTTGTAATGGGTAGCCGAGACAAGTTTGGACTGAGCCAAGTTAAGTCGTGAAGCCTTGCCGAGACAAGTGCGCCGAGTTAAGGTAGAGCCGTATATAAGCATAGCCGAGACATTGTTGGTTGTATTGTGTGAAGTTTTGTGAAGTTTTTAACCATGCCACCGAGGAGAGCTAACCGACATCAAAACGTTGAAGCTTTGTATCGTAGAGAAGAAGCCGAGCTTATGGAACAACGTATTAATGAAAAATTTGATGAAGGCATTGGTAAATTGGAGAGATTGATGAATGATTTGAATCAAAGAAGGAGATCACCAAACTCGAACCATGGAGGAAACCGAGTTTCGCCATCGGTTACGGAAGCGAGGAGGGTATCGCCACATTCTTGTAGAGATAGAAGAGAAACATCAATTTCATCACGAAGAGATCATCATGACTATGCACATGAAGAGAGAAGAAGTCAACGTGAATTTGACCATGAAGCATATAGAGATGAGGAGAGACATAGTCAAAGAAGCATGCATGAACAAAGGGATGACATTGGTCGAGATCGATGTAGGCGTACTTTTGATTTTGTTGAAGAGGGTGATAGAGCAAGTATTCATTATCGAGATCGAGACCAAGTTCGAAATTCTTACCGTGATGTGGAGGATGACCGTCGTTGGGAGTCGGGTATGAAAATGGAGATTCCGGAGTTTAAAGGCGGGATGGTTGCTGAGGAATTCTTAGATTGGTTGTCTAATGTGGAGGAAATCTTTGATTTCAAGGAGGTGCCGGAGAATCGAAGGGTGAAGTTAGTTGCTACAAGGCTGAGGGGGAGAGCATTGGCATGGTGGCAGCAAACTAAACTTACTCGAGAACGAATGGGGAAGTCAAAGATAGAATCTTGGGAGAAGATGAAAAAGTTGATGAGATCTACTTTCTTACCTTATAATTACCAGTCACTTATGTATCAGAGGTTGCAGAATCTGAGGCAGGGGACAAAGTCTGTTAGTGATTATGCTGATGAATTTTACCAACTCATTGCCAGGAATGATATCATGGAGACAGAAGAGCAGTTAACTGCTAGATTCGTTGGGGGTTTGAGAATGCAGATCCAGGATATGGTTAATATGTTTGATCCTAGATCCGTTGTAGAGGCACATCAGAAAGCGTTAGCTTGGGAGAAACAAGGAAGGCGTGGAGGTGGTGTGTTTACTAATTCCAATAACCAAGCAAGGGGTGTTGGCGGAAGTTCTAATACTCCTAAACCAGTTACCAAGCCAGTGGTGAAGGAGGCTGAGAAGGCAAGGGCTAGCAGTATTTTCAAATGTTATAATTGTCAGGAGTTGGGTCACAAAAGCAACGAATGTCCGAAGCCGAAGAAGAGAACCATGGTTGCAGAGGTTGAAGCAGATGATGGTGAGGAGGCAGAGTATTCAAATGTACCTTATGTTGAGGAGGAAGAAAAAGTGTCGGGTGATGAAGGTTGTAATCTTATGATGAGGAGAAGTTGTTTGACACCTAAGCAAGAGGAGGATTGTAGTTGGCTGAGAAGCAATATTTTTCAATCGACATGTACTATTCTGGGGAAAGTTTGCAAGTTCGTTATTGATGCGGGGAGTTGTGATAATATTATTTCTACAGAGGCAGTTAGGAAGTTGAATTTGAAGACCGAGAAGCATCTTAAACCATACAAGCTAGCATGGTTAAGGAAAGGAGGTGAAGTGAAAGTGTGTCGAAGAGCTTGTGTGAATTTTTCAATCGGAAAGAAGTACAAAGATGAAATCTGGTGTGATGTCGTAGATATGGATGTTTGTCACTTATTGTTGGGCAGACCATGGCAGTTTGATAGAGCAGTTCAGCATGACGGTCGTGCCAACAGTTACAGTTTCATGTTCGAGGGTACTAAAATCACTTTAGTTCCTAAGAGACAGCAGCAGAAGGAGAGCAAGCTAGAAGAGATTGAAGAATTGAAAACTCTGTTGACTTTGAAGGAGTTTGTTAAAGAAGTGGAGGAAGAACCGGAAGTGTTTTTGTTGATTGGGAGAGAGAGTAGTGAAGAAGTTGAGATTCCCGAAGAAGCAAAGCCAGTTTTGGAAGAGTTTGAAGATGTCTTTCCAGAGGAGTTGCCAAAGGAGTTACCACCACTTAGAGACATTCAACATCAGATTGATCTTGTTCCCGGAGCAGTGTTACCACACCGACCACATTACAGAATGAGTCCGAAGGAACATGAGGAGTTACGAAGGCAGGTGGAAGAATTACTTGAACAGGGTCGTATTCAGGAAAGTTTGAGTCCGTGTGCTGTACCTGCATTGTTAGTACCAAAGAAGGACGGAACTTGGAGAATGTGCACTGATAGTAGAGCTTTGAATAAGATCACTGTTCGTTACAGATTTCCTATGCCGAGGTTGGATGATTTGTTGGATCAGTTGAGTGGGGCAACTATATTCTCGAAAATTGATTTGAAGAGTGGTTATCATCAAATTCGTATCAGACCTGGAGACGAATGGAAGACAGCTTTCAAAACTAGAGAGGGGTTGTACGAATGGTTGGTTATGCCATTTGGTTTGTCTAATGCACCTAGTACATTCATGCGGGTGATGAATCAAATTTTTAGACCATTCATTGGAAAGTTCGTCGTGGTGTATTTCGATGATATTTTGATTTATAGCAGGAGTACGGAGGAGCATGTTCTACATCTGAGGGAAGTGTTGCTTATTCTTCGTGAAGAACAATTTTATGCTGCTACAAAGAAATGTGTGTTTATGACACCTACTGTTTTATTCCTGGGTTATGTTGTTTCAGGGAAAGGTATTCAAGTTGACCAGAGCAAAGTTGAAGCAGTCAAGAATTGGCCACAGCCAAAGACAATTACAGAAGTGAGAAGTTTTCATGGGCTAGCGTCATTCTACCGAAGGTTCATACCACACTTCAGTAGCGTGATGGCTCCAGTGACTGATTGCATGAAGGGTAAACAGTTTGTGTGGTCAGAGGAAGCGGGGGTTGCCTTTGAAAGGATCAAGGAATTGTTGACGTCTGCACCAATTCTTGTTCTACCTAATTTTCAGTTGTTGTTTGAATTGCATACTGATGCTTCGAAGGTTGGTATTGGAGGAGTTCTGAGCCAGAATGGGAAGCCAGTTGCTTATTTCAGCGAAAAGTTGTCAGGGGCAAAGATGAGATACAGTACATACGATGTTGAGTTTTATGCTGTTGTTCAGACGGTTAAGCATTGGAGACATTACTTATTTCAGAAGGAATTTGTTCTGTACACTGATCACGAAGCTTTGAAACATTTACAGGGGCAAGATAAGATTTCTGCGAGACATGCGTCATGGATTGCTTATTTGCAGCAGTTTACTTTCGTCGTTAAACACAAATCAGGGGTGACGAATCGAGTAGCAGATGCTTTGAGTAGGAGGAGTCATTTACTAACGACAATGAAGATTGAAGTGACGGGGTTTGAAATGTTGCCAGAGATGCTTGAAGAAGATCCTTACTTTGTGAAATATGTTGAAAAAGTGAAGGATGGGATTGCCGATGAATTCATGTTGGTTGATGGTTTTCTGTTTAAAGGAAATCGTTTATGTATTCCGGATTGTAGTTTGAGGATGAAGATTGTGAAGGAATTACATGAAGAAGGGCATGTGGGCCGTGATCGTACTTTACAGTTGATTTCGCAATCTTACTTTTGGCCATCGATGAGAAAAGAAGTTGAGAGATTTGTGGAGCGATGTCATATTTGCCAAGTTTCAAAAGGGACAGCAACGAATGCAGGGTTGTATATGCCATTACCAGTACCATCTAAGCCATGGGTTGATATCAGCATGGATTTCGTTTTGGGTTTGCCGAGAACTCAAAGGGGAAATGATTCGATATTTGTTGTGGTGGACAGATTTTCGAAGATGGCACATTTTGTTGCTTGCAAGAAGACAGCAGATGCAGTTCGAGTAGCACAGTTATTTTTCAAGGAGATTTATAGACTTCATGGTTTACCAGAATCTATTGTTTCTGATAGAGATACTCGTTTTCTGAGTCACTTTTGGTTGAGTTTGTGGAAGATGGTAGGAACGAAACTGAAATTTAGTAGTGCTTATCATCCGCAAACTGATGGGCAGACAGAAGTTGTTAATAGGTCATTGGGGAATTTGTTGCGTTGTCTTGTACAGGATAATTTGAGAAGTTGGGACATGAAGCTATGCCAGGCAGAATTTGCTCATAATCATGCAGTAAATCGAAGCACAGGATTCAGTCCGTTTCAGATTGTTTATTCAAATTTACCCAGGGGGCCGTTGGATTTAGCAGTTGTACCACAGTCAAAGAGAACAGTTAAACGAGCTACTGATTTTGTTGAAGAGCTGAATGAATGTCATAAAATCGTTCAGGAACGATTGGAGAAGTCGAATGAGAAGTATAAGAAGTCTGCAGATTTGAAACGTCGAAATGTTGAATTTAACGAAGGTGATTTGGTTTATGCTATATTGACAAAGGATCGTTTTCCAGTGGGTGCTTACAACAAGTTGAAAGCCAGAAAAATTGGTCCAGTGGAAGTTTTGAAGAAAATTAATGAGAATGCTTATCGATTAAAGCTACCAGATGATGTTTATACTTCTGATATTTTTAACGTTAAACATTTAATTCCGTATCATGGGGATGAACATTTTGATGAGAAAGAATTTGCAAATTCGAGGTCGAATTTTTCTCAACCTGGGAAGGATGATGCAGCAAGGCATATAGGAATTCAGAAGTTAAACCATATTAAATCATGCACGAGTCAAGGAGCTTCGGATTTAACTCGTAAGGCGTACACAAGTTTAAAACATGCATGCTTGATGAGTCGGTCACGAGATAGGGGGAGCATGAGACGGTGCCGATTTAACAAAGCTTGGAGGAGTTCCTGCTTGATGAGTCGTCCACAATTTAAAGTGATGAGTCGTTTCCGGTTTAAGAGTTTACAAGGGGGAGATAACATAGGTCGAGCAAAGTGGGCTTCGGAGATGTGTCGTTTACGACTTAGTATGAGTCGTTCCCGATTCAATGGAACACAGGAAGGAAAGGTGCGAGTTAATGCAGAAAGGATGAGTCGGGACCGAGCTAAGGGGCTACGACCTAAGATGAGTCGGCAAGGAGATAAGCTGTGTATCTTGAGTCGGTCGTGTTGAGACGAGTCATGTATATACTATATGAGTCGGTCTTGTATGAGTCGTATGTCGCGAGTTTTTAAGTCGGTATATAATTGAGTCGTGGGTTGCTGGGTTTGATGAGTCGGTTGCATTTTTTGAGTCGTGTATTGTTGGGGCTGTACATGTGTTGAGTCGTGTGACCCGCTGTGTCTTTAAGTCGTGCCTTGTTGAGTCGGCAGCGACTTATGTTGAGTCGGCCGAGATGAGTCGTATTTGTTGAGCCGGTGCCGACCTAGGAGTTGAGTGTTGTATGTTGTGTTGAGTTGTAATGCCTATAAATAGCGGGTGTGTTGTAAATTTTTGGGTTGTTGATTTTGGAATAAAATTCTCTTTTGTTAGCTTTGTGCTTTCATACCAATTGGTAGTTGAGTGTAATCTCCTATCTCCACTTACGTCGTTCGAGTGCGCTCGAATCCACGTTTGTTGAAGCCGATTCACGGAATCTAGTGCGCTAGATCAACGTGCGAAGAATCGTAGATCTTTGAACACGGTATAGTGCGCTATCAACGTGTTTGAGATAGCTAGAGTTCGGTATCTTTGGATCAACGAACTTGGGCATTTTTGGTATCTTCAACTCACCGATTGCTACAATCCATCGATTGAAGTTTTGTTTGATTAATCCGCTGCGTCAGCATTGAACCCTATATAAACCATTCAACATCATCGGCAATAGATCAGAGTTCGAATACGAAAATCGAAAGGTAACAAAGCATAAATTCTTACCAGAAGGAAGAATCGAACTCGGTAAAAATTGAAGGAGCCGTGAAGCAAAGAAAATAGAGCATCGATCATCAAGCAATCACGAAGAACAATCCACCTGATCGAAGTAATTAAAGTCGGCTTCTTCAATTTTACACAAAGCCCTAATTTTTAAAAGGAAGAAGAACGAACGAAGAAACAATGACCGCCATCTCCATTTTTCACGAACAAAGGAAATAAAAGAGACGGGTTGAATTACTAAAGAGGGCCGGCCTTATTCCTCTAAAAAGTCTTCTATTTTATTAAGGGCTTTTAAATTTATAAATAGGGTTTTATTTTATTTAAATTGTTTTTAATTGTATTTTCTTTTTAAACCGTTTTAAATTTCTAGTCGTGTGACTAGGGGACAAGCTGCGTGGCGTAGCTTGAGAATTCGCAACTCGGTGGTTGAGTTGTGGCAAGGTTTTGAGCGTAGAGTTAGATTAGTCAATAGCGGGTATAGCGAGTTTACATGTGTAAGCGAGGGACTATCTAATTTCTAGTAGAAACCTTTGGGGCAGCACGTAGGCAGGGTTTTGCCGAAGCTGGGTAAATTCTGTGTTGTTCTGTTATTTATATTCTGCGATATCTGTGCTGCTATTCTGTGATCTGAATTGAAATTAATTTATAAGCTTTCGCGATTAATTTTAATAATTTATATCATCACCCTATTCACCCCCCCCCCCCCTCTAGGGTGAAATCGATCCTACAAGTGGTATCCAAGCTAGGAACAAAAGCCGTTTTTGTTTTAATTTTTTTTTACAAAAATCAATTTTTGTTTTAAAAATTCGTGTTTTAAAAATTGGTTTTTGTTTTAAAATTTTGAATTTTTGAAATGGCTTCTTTTATTAATACTTTTGTTGAGGGTCGCTCCAATATTATTCCTTATATTTTCGATGGAACAGATTTTTTTAATTGGAAATTGAAAATGGAATTTTATTTAAAATCTGTTAATATCAAATGTTGGGATATTATTGAAAACGGGTGTGATATAACAGATAAGAAAATTATCTCGATTAATGCTCTTGCTATGCATATATTATATTCTCATATTAATCAAGATAATTTTAATTTCATCTCTCATTGTGAAAATGCACAGGAAATCTGGAATACTTTCGATGCGATATATGGTGCAAAAGTCAACAGCAATGAGAAGTCCTCCACAACCGACTCAGTTAAAGAAATGTGCTTAATAGGATTGGTAAATAGCAGTTGTGATGAGGATGATGATGATGGAGTAGCCGAACTGGCATTAATAATGAAGAAATTCAAAAGGTGGAACCGCAAATACGGAAATCTAGCTCTAAATCAAAAATTAAAAAGCAGAATAATCAAAGCACTGGATAACTCGAAGGAACACGGGATCATTTGCAACAAACCCGGTGATATCAAGCCCAATTATCCCCGTTTTCAACTCGACAAAGAAAAGGAATCAAAAAGAAGATGTTTTGCAGCCACGTGGAATAAAAGCGATAGCAGTGAGAGTGAGAAAGCAGATATGTGCCTTCATGGGAATAAAACCGATAGCGACGATGACGAGCCAAGCGAGGTATCAAAACTTACTCACTCTGAATACTTATTTATTTCCACGAAGTAAATGGCTGTTATGAATGACTTAGGGAAAAATACGCCAAACTTGAATCTCAAAAGGATACTTTGATAGAATGCAATGAACAACTTGATCAATTAGTTAAGAACTATCAACGTAGGATCCCTAAGTGTGATAAGTGTCCAACATTCGAAGAGGAAATTAAAAAATCAGAAATCAATATAAAATCACTTGAAAATGAAATTCTGATTTTAAAGGAGAATGAAAATACTAGGAGAGAGAATTCTATTAAAAAGTGCACACAATTGTTAAACGAAAATGAATCTCTCAAAACACAAGTCCAACAATTGTCAACGACTTTAGATAAATTTTCAAAAAGTGAAAAATCGTTGAATATGCTATTAGGGAAACAAACTGTTAATACAGTTAGACAAGGACTTGTATATAATCAATCTAAAAATGTTAGAAATGAGATTAATCGAGAAAAATTAATGTGCACAACTTGTAGAAAATTTGGACACGATCACAATAATTGTTGGTATAGACCCAAACATGTGAAAACTATACCGATTTGGGTTCCAAAAGGCACAAATATAAAATCTCTCAAAGTTAAACAAACTTGGGTGCCGAAGGGAACAATTATAAATAGTTTTGGTCTCCACAAAATTATTCTTCTAATTATTCTGCCACTAACAACCATGGACATATAAAAACAAATAGGTCACATAAATCCTTTTCCGTGTAGGTGTGGTGGCAGGCTAAGGAACAACAATAGTGTTCTCTGGATTTTTGGCTGTTCCAGAAACACAACGGACGACAAAGCAAAGTTCCTTAGCCTAGTTTAAAGGTGACAGAATCACAATAGACAACATCGAAAAATATCGTAAAGGTAAAACAGGTATATTTATTTGAACGATATATTAAATGTGATAATTTGCACCATATTCTGAATTAAAATTCAGCCAATATTGAGATTGATGAAAAGATGATTATTTTGTTTCTGACTTATTCAACATAGTTGGCCAAGTATATTCTTATGCCAAAAACACTATAATAATCTCTAGATTCTTTGAATTACTTCATATATATCAGTTTGGATTAAAAATAGTGTTTTGTTGGATAATACAATTGGTTATAATACGGCTAACTCTATATTCACGGTTTTTGATTATTTTCACGGCTTCAATTCAAATTCAAAAGAATGTCATTTAAAATGCTGTTAAAATTGAGTTTGAAATTTTTGGTGCACACTTCATGGTTTGGTCAATCAAATTCAATTAATGATGATTTTGAGTGAAAGAGAAATTCAGATGCAGATTACACTGGTAATCTAGTTGATAGAAACATTACTAGTTGAACGTGATTTTTGAGACATTTAGTAACTGCATCGTGTTTCAAAGAAAATATCTACATATTCTTCATTTCAAATAATTTTCAAATAGCAGAAAATTTTCTTTTAAAACCCCCTGGAGAAAATCATTTTTGACCATAGTTTCAGATTAGTCATTTTTGAAAAATTAATTTCATAATTATTTTTGAATTTGATTTTAAATGACTATTTTGACTAATCTGACTCCCTATGTTTATCGAAAAGAAAAATAGTGATTGAAAAAGTGATGAGTGTTAATATTGATCAAATATTATGACTCGAGACGGTATAATTAATAAATTTCTTTAGAAATTTAAACAAGAGTTATAAAACTGTTTGTTGGTAAAAATTCCATGACCATCTCTATATCTATCATGTTTCTAACGACCATCACTCATCAAAATTCTATATAGTTTGTCAATATGTGGTACTTTAAACAGGAATCGTTCGTTTTTCGTTTTTCACATTTTTTTTTGAAAAAAAAAGAGGGGTAATAATAATAATAATAAATACCAAAGTATTCACTCTCATTTAAAAGTCCCCACGGTTATGCATGGGTGAATTACTTGGAATTTGTTATGTGCTTCCATGCTCATTTAAAAGTCCTCATGGTTATGCATGTATGGAACGCATATCAAAAGTTGATTTTTTTTTAAATAAACAAGTTGATTCTAATCCTATTTAAAAGTCTTCATGGTTACGCGTGGTTAGAAGATACTTGAATTCATTTTTTTAAAATAAAATTGGAATACTACTAATCTCATTTAAAAGTCCTAACGGTTATGCATGGTTAGTAGATATTCAAATTCCTGATATAAATATGCCACAAATAGACACAACTGTATGGTTTTATAAGATGACATCATTTCCATCATTCTAAAACTGGAATATGCGCCTAACAAAATATTTATGATTTTTGTTTGATTTTTTATTGAAATTTAATATTTATATTCAATTGAGTTTTAATGTCGGATTAATATCAATCACTTTATCTCTATTTTCTCTAACACTATTATTCTTTTGCTGATAACAAAAGGGGGAGAGAAAAGTTAAGATTTTGTCAAATAAAATCAAGCAAAGGTCAAATAATTTTCCATTTGCATCTAGACTCATTTGCATATTTCTATTTGTATGCATATATGTAAGGGGAGTATTGTGTAGAGAGGGAGCATTTAAATAGAGGGAGCAATTAGGATATATCTATGATCAAATACATTTAACATATTCAAAATCTTAAATATATGTTTGTTATCATCAAAAGGGGGAGATTGTTGAATATGCGCTTATATGATTTTTGTTTGATGATAATAAACATATATACATTCATTTAAATGTATTTGTTAATATACTATTTTGTTTTTTCACAGATTAAATAAATATTTGTTGAATAAAATTAAACAACACAGAATTTGAATTCAAACGAATATTTTATTCAAACTAATATTTATTACAATTTTGAATAGTACAATTTCATGCTCTCACTATACATATTCAATTTTGAATACATCACGATTTTATACTTACATTAATAACCTCACTACATATCACTCACACTCGTATTTTATCTTCAACTGCATTCCAGTTAGAATCCAGCATCTGAGCAATCTGCAAAAATATTCACTAACGCAGTAAAATTGAAAAAGAAATATTTTTGCAATATAAAATAAAATATGGTTTTTGAAAATAATTTTTGCCTCAGTTATTTGGGTTGTTCGTCATCATTCATATTTGAATTCGTCATACACGAACAACTTGTGACATACACAGTGTATCACTGTATATGCCACAAGGCCGTGCACACCGATATACACTTGATAATGCTACAGGGACAGGTGAGCACATGGTCAAACCCAAATATACAGACAGGTTCAACTCAGGTACAATATATTCAAAATCTCGTCAGGAGCACAAGGTCAAACCCGAGCTGTTGACACTGGATTCAACTCAAGTAAAATTTCTCAAGCCAATATGAAACAAGATCAAGTCCAGCTACCACATAAAGGAATAAACAAATCAAACATCAATGAACCAACTGTGTATACATGAAGGTCACAAAAATGCATGAAGCGGTTCATATATACAACATAGCAGCCCATACATGCAATCTCCCTCAAAAATGAATCAGAAGCAATCAAGTGCATCACTACAAAACAAGCTCAACTGGACAGTACCATCTAACCAAGTTCAAAGATGCAAGCATGCACATGTGTGGCCAGTAAAACCAAAGTATCAGCAACCAGCAGATTACTGCAAACCAGTTTGGAAATCACTCAAGAAAATTACAACCAAAAGGCATCAGAACTTCAACCAGCACACAAGAAATAATGACCAATGAATGCAACTGAAAACAAATGCAATGCCACAACAAACATGGTTCGAAACAGCAGTATACAAGGACAAGCCCAAGTGACGATATGACAACTTTAATGAAAACAGTCGATGTGGTCAATGCTCAATGCACAGTACAAACAAATGCATCAATATTTGTAAGTGACACAGCAAACGTGAAGCATGCAAGCTCGGGCACAAAGTAGTGGAACTGCAACTCAAGGAGATAGGGTCGACCAAAAATCCAAATGCACAAAAGCATGATGCAAACTGAACAACTTACAAATTTGCAATCATACAGCAGTCATGTATGCAACAGGATTAAGGCCAGAATGTCCAGTTACAACTACAAGAGTGACACAGTGTACATATAAATTCGACAAGCTGCTGAACAGAGGTACAGACGACCCAACTCAACATGAACCAGAATGGTTACAACATCAAGGTGGTCAAGGCCAAAATCATCAATGCAATGCACAGCAAGGTATAACAAAGTCAAGGGCATATGAAGACAAGTGTAAACATCACATTAAAACAACTTGAACTCAACTGGAAAGTGCTATCAGAGATGAACACAAAAAATGGTCAGAGCCGTAGTATACAGAAGTCACAAATTAAAGTCAGATTCAAACCGTGGTAGCAAATGTAATGGACCAAGTCACGAATCAACAACGTGACCATCAAGCAATGAATATACAGGATTTGAAAAGGTCAGAAATCATCAGCATCGTTCAAGAATAATAAAGTGGCCGAGATGAAGAATTTGACAAATTCAAATATAATTGTAACAACGAAAATTCAGGGCATTGAACCCTATATAAACCATTCAACACCATCGGCAACAGATCAAAGTTCGAATACGAAAATCGAAAGGTAACAAAGCATAAATTCTTACCAGAAGGAAGAATCGAACTCGGTAAAAATTAAAGGAGCCGTGAAGCAAAGAGAATAGAGCATCGATCATCAAGCAATCACGAAGAACAATCCACCTGATCGAAGTAATTAAAGTCGGCTTCTTCAATTTTACACAAATCTCTAATTTTTAAAAGGAAGAAGAACGAACGAAGAAAAACGGCCGCCATCTCCATTTTTCACGAACAAAGGAAATAAAAGAGACAGGTTGAATTACTAAAGAGGGCCGGCCTTATTCCTCTAAAAAGACTTCTATTTTATTAAGGGCTTTTAAATTTATAAATAGGGTTTTATTTTATTTAAATTGTTTTTAATTGTATTTTCTTTTTAAACCGTTTTAAATTTCTAGTCGTGTGACTAGGGGACAAGCTACGTGGCGTAGCTTGAGAATTCGCAACTCGGTGGTTGAGTTGTGGCAAGGTTTTGAGCGTAGAGTTAGATTAGTCAATAGCGGGTATAGCGAGTTTACGTGTGTAAGCGAGGGACTATCTAATTTCTAGTAGAAACCTTGGGGGCAGCACGTAGGCAGGGTTTTGCCGAAGCTGGGTAAATTCTGTGTTGTTTTGTTATTTATATTCTGCGATATCTGTGCTGCTATTCTGTGATCTGAATTGAAATTAATTTATAAGCTTCCGCGATTAATTTTAATAATTTATACCATCACCCTATTCACCCCTCCCCCTCTAGGGTGAAATCGATCCTACAATGTTAGGGGCAAGGTTGCATCGGTTGATATGCGATACTTATATGATGCTGTGGTGTCTGCCTGATATTTAGATGCAATCTTTCTGAGCTACTTTTCTCTTTGGGGTACACTATTTTCTTAGCTTGGGAGTTAGTTTAATATATGCATAAACGTGATCTAAACTGACTACAATATAGGCTGATTGTGATTTGAGTTGCCCTTGTTGCATGAGTTATCAATAAGGGTGATTTATATCTTTGCTATCTACCCGTAAGTGTGGATCTACATTGGGATGTTGTTTGAGTATTCTTGAGTATAGCCCTTTGGGATGCCTCTGACCCCATGCGGTACTGCTTTGGTAGCCTTAAGTACGTGCAGTGCATATCCACTTTTGAAGGTGTTAACAAATTACAAGTTTCGAGGATTTTGATAAAGCAGTATGATTGTCCATGTATTTTGGTTTGTGCACAGCTTTTTGATCAGAATGTATCGTACTTTGACATAACCAAAACAACTTCTAACATCGATGCGTAGTATCTATGCTTTGCCTTAGCCCTGTGTATTATGGATTGTTTCCTGCTCCCTTTAACTATGTCAGACTTTGGATTTAGTAACATAGTGTAATATTGAAACTAAGAGATGGGCACAGATATGATATCTTTATGGCTTGTCTTTTGAGCGTGGTATTTGATTTCGTTGCGACTTCCTGTTTTTTGGCTGCAATCCTTTTGTTTGGATCGTGTCGCGACTGCAGGCTGGTTTTTTATGCAGTATCAATTGGATCGCTTCAACTCTTCTCTTTTCACCTTAACTTTTATTGCGAAGGCAGCTCTCTCGGCTTTGTACCTTATTTAATTTCCTTTTAACATAGTTTGAGAAATTCAGGTGTAATAAATGGCAGTGATGGAAGCAAGTCTGGGAAGCTCGTGCGATGGAATGGACGATGCCGGTGGCTAATCATGCGAGCATGATGATGACGGATGGTGTTGCACATGGATCTAAAGTAGGCACACGACCATGTAGGGGCAGCAATAGAAGTAGGTAATGTTTGGAGAAGGTTGCGCAACTGTGGGTAGCTGAGGTGGAGCTTAAATGTCGGTAAGAGGTTTTAACAGTGATAATGGTGAGTATTACCTCTTTGTTATTTACAGCGAGTATAACAATCGATTTTTGTAATTGCATCATGTTGTTTTGATTTTCAATGAAGTGAATTTGATGAGTGTTTGTCGTAATGAACTTGCAATGGATTATATATGATGCTAAGTATTGCAAATTGGATTTAGATTTTAAAAAAAAATTATTATCCTAAAGAAAAAATTTAAAAGAATATTCATCCATTCAATCTATTTCATAGGTTTGTGGTTTATAATTTTGTAACTTCTATTCATCTGTAAATTGGACTTAATTTCCAAAAGTAAACAACTCCTAAGAAATAATCCCAATACGACTAATAATTATTAAATGCAAGCTATTCCATCTATTCCTTTCATATTCGGTAAGTATAATAATTGTGGTGGTTTTATTTATTTACAGTACATGTTACTTGAAGATTATAGATTTATTTACTTTTCCTAAATTTAACTTGATTTATATTATAAGTAGAACATGTTTTATTCCAATAACTATTGTAAATTATTAGATTAGAAGTTTAAAAATAATGTTCATCTGTGCAACTTTAGTGGCTTCCCTGCATTTTGTCTGAAAGATTTGGATTTAGGCTATTATCTTTTGGTGGTGATATATTTGTATTGTGATTTTTTATTTGATATTTCAGGAATTAAATTTATAGTATGAAATTAAAGGGACTAAATTCACAATATAAAAGCGAGAGGTCTTTTTCCACATTTAACAAAAAGTCCCTTGTGATAATCTGTACACTATTAAGTACATGTCTATAATGCAATGTTTTGAGAACCGAACCGCAAGTAGGACCGTGGGGTTTCAAGGTTCAAGGTTTTGAAGTCGAACCGGTCCGACCGTTGGAACCGTGCATCTTTATTTTCTGGACTATGTTGGTTAATTCATGGTTTTGAAGGCTGAACCATATCAATTCTATATATATTTAATTTAACTAGAACTAATATATTCATTGAATTAGTAAATTTATTTTTTATAATATAACAAAAAATCAAACCAAATTTTTAACTTGTGTCAATACCTACCTTGCTATAGCAATTAAATACAAGACCATACTTCAAATGTTTGTTTGTAACGACAGATCTGCGCCCCGTAGATATAAAGTGTGGGAAATATATTTAAAGGACAACGAAAGATAGGTTATCAGCCAAATGATGGACAGCTCAGAACTTCTAGCCTAGGCTATTGCAGCTTGAACGAAAGATAATACTATTTAAATATCTTCATTTCTCTCCTCTCGTCTGTTCGGTATGATTTTTTATGTCTAAACAGAAACCAAAACCATCCAACATCGCTTTTTTCTCAACTTAAAGTTCATAATTTTCACTTGAAATCGTCGCTTATTTCACTTTTTCTCGGCTCGACTCGGCCTGTAAACCGCGATTTTTAAGGTTAAATCGCGGTCGAAATGCAGTTAGGGTTTTAATCATCTCCGGACCGTGATGACTCCACGGTTAACCACGGTTCAACCGATCGGGTCCGGTCTTCAAAACTATGCTACAATGGATGGCTAAAATTGTATAAGCAGTATGGTTTTTATACTCTTTTTATGCTTGTGCTTGTGTGTGTTTTTGTAATATGAATTCAATACTATATAGATATATATGTAGATACAATGAATACTAAATCATATGAATGAGCTGAAAAAGTTCATGAACCTCTGGTGAATAGCAATGGCTTTTGCATGCATATAACATTATTTGCATGGAAATAAGTTAATATATACATCTATATGCATCGATTAATCTACACTACCAGTAGATGAGCTGTATACAAATATATAATTCTAGAGTTGACACTAAATTTTCATTAAGTGTTGACTTATTTGATGCAAGTTATATTTGTATGCAGATACGATGCAGTGACTTGTCTGAAGTACTAGGATACATTGAGGGTTTCAGAAGGAATTAGGTCGGTTTGTATGTTTGTGGAATCGAGTCCAAGATATTTGAGCTTGTAAAGCAATGAGTTTATCATATGGTACAAATATTATTGAAAATGGTAAGAGCAAGAAAAGGAGGAAAGCAAATAATGAATGTAAGAATATTTAAGCCTTTTATTTGTTCATAAATTATTATGGATAATGAGTTGTTTAATTATATTCATTGACTTTATGATAGATAATGCAGCCTCCTCGTCTACTGTGATGGATTCTACTGTTGGTGTTGTATTGAATAAAATTTTGGAATAAGCTCCCAAATGGAAGATATTATTCATGAGTAAGTGATTTTAGTTGTCTTAATAGTTTAAGCTTCTGTGTTTGTTAGTATTTTCTACTGAGAAGCATTTTTTGAGCATATCTCATGTATAGCATGTTACTCGCAATGAAAATTTTAAGGAACTACTCAGTGTGAGTAAGCGATATCAATTGTTTTAACGGATCAAGCTTCTTTGTTTGTTTGTACATTTGACGTATTTTAACTATTTTAAACTTTGGCACAATGTAGCCAATATTCAGCTATTTACCTGCCTAATGAATTGTTGACATAATTTTTTTTTAATTTGAATTTTATAAATAAACACCAAAAGCTGTCAACATGCCTTTAACCAAAACAAAAAAGGAAAAACATAAACCGCCGAAGCAAGCAAATAGACAAACAATAACAGAAGACCATAATAACAGCGAGAGCAGGCAAAGACGCCCTCCTGAAATAGTCGCTGAACATACCGGCCGAAAATCGGAAAAGACAACCGCTCAAGAGAACGGCGATAACGAGCTCCGGGAAATCCTCCGCCCGAGATCCAATATAAGAAGAGGAAATAAGTCCCCGATCCAAACCTGAATATCCAGAGCCTGAAAACCAAGAGCCACAAAATCAGATAAAAAGGGGGGGAGGGGGAGTTTCGGGGACGGGAAAGCCAGAACCACATGGCTCGGAAGCGGGCTTCATCCAATTCCCGCTCTATAGGAAAAATGAGAACAGGTAATAGATAGCAGGTCGACAAGGCGGCCAGAACAGGAACTCACCGACCCCTTGAAAGGTCTTGCACGAAAAGCCAAGAAAACATCGTTTCTAACCCGACGAATAATGGAAGAGGAATCCATGGGAGATTCCTCAAAAATTGCCTTGTTCCGCACACACCAGAGGTGCTAACAGATCAGACAAGGTATCAAGCGAAAGACGATAGAGCGAAGAGATTTACCAGAGATTCCGTTCCACCAGGTTCTCTGTAAATCAGCCGGTGAGCCGTTGATACCTCGGATACCAATCAGATTTCCGAAGTGATTCCAGTAGGATCTGGCAGAGAAACCTGAGAAAAGCAAATGATCCAAAGATTCCGAATCCCCGTTGCCGCAACATCTACAACGGGAGACAGAAGGAATGCCAATCCTCTGAAGGTTCTCATCAACTGGCAACCCTTTATGAAGGGTTCACAACATGAACAAAGACACTTTAGGAGGGATTCTAGCGTCCCAGATGAAAGGGAACAGAGGGAGAACCGGAGCCGGATTACGAGCTGAGCTCCAGGCCTTCAAGACTGAAAACGAACCGCCATCCCATCCGGATTGACCTCCATGAGAATCAGAGAACGATTTGACCGATTGCATGTGCTTCCAAGTCTCACTAGCGAATGAGGGAGATCTGGAAAATCCAGCGGACGCCAGCCTATGGTACTTGGCATGCAGGAACGTCGCCCATAAGGAGTCGTTAGTCCCAAACCTGTACCATAACTTGCAAGCAAAAGCCGAGCATATGTCCTTAGGGTTACGCAAACCAAGCCCGCCCTCGTTCTTCGGACGGCACACAACGTCCCAAGATACCCAGTGATGACGGTGGTTGTCAACCTTCGACCCCCAGAAGAAGGACGATGCTAAAGATTGGAACGACCGAAAGAAAGAAGAGGTAAGGGTCATCGCAGCGAAGACATGAGTGCCCAACGAGCCTAATACCGACTTGATGAGAACCAATCTTCTTGCTTGAGAAAGAAGAGACGCATTCCAACGGATAATCTTTCCCCTAACTTTGTCCGTCAGAGGATCGAAGAGGGCGTTTAGTTTCCTACCTCTGTAGAGAACAATGCCCAAATAAGGAAGAGGAAGGGAAGCTTCCCGGAAGCCGGTAAACGATTGGACCCAAGAAACCCTGGAAGGGTACATGTCCTTCGCGTGGACGAAGCTACTCTTCGAAGAGTTAACGAGCTGGCTCGAACACCGCTCGTACTGGTGGATAAAGCGAATCAGCCGTCGAACAGAAGTCCGGCTTCCGTTGGAGAAAATGATAATGTCGTCCGCAAAGGATACAGAGGAAACGAGCGGGCAGCCTCTCGGAAGGCCAAAATGGTGAACTTGGCCGAAAATCGTTAAGGTGTGGATCCCTCGAATGAAAGCCTCTGCCGCAATCACGAAAAGAGATGGAGAAAGAGGATCACCTTGTCGAAGACCTCTACCCGCCTTGAAAAAACCATTGGCCGATCCGTTAATGAGAACAGAGAACCAACAGTTGGAGATAAGCCTTCAAACCAAATCGATAAGGGTTTCAGAAAACCCAAAGGCACGCAGTACCCTGATGACGAAAAACCACGACATACGATCGTAGGCCTTTTCCATATCTAGTTTGAAAACAACATTAGATCCTCTGACCTTTCGGTCAATCTGGGTAATCAGTTCCTGGGCTAAAAGGACGTTATCAGTGATTAAACGGCCTTTAACAAAACCCGCCTGAGAGGAGGAGATGATACGATCAAGGTAAAGAGCGAAACGATTGGCCAACACCTTAGAAATCACTTTGTTAGAGAAATTACACAGGCTGATCGGACGAAATTCCGCGCATGACCGAGGGTTATCACACTTCGGAATAAGGAGCAAGTTGGTGGAAGACCAACTAATGGGAAGAATGCAGCCGGAAAAGAAATGCTGGATTGCTAGGCAGAAGTCTGGCTGAATGATAGGCCAAACACTCCGATAGAAGGAACCGTTGAAGCCATCCGGCCCACTGGCACTATCCTTGCTAAGAGCAAAGACACAGGCACGGATTTCTTCCGACGAAGGCGGAACTGCTAATGCGTCACTTCCCTCGGGAGGGACCAGACGGGGAATGAAGGAGAGGAGATCTAGATCCGGATCCGCCACAGAAGGAGAACCCAGAAAGGATTGGAAATGAGTCAAAATGATCTCCTTGACTTTAGCAGGAGTTGTAGTCACAGAGAGATCCGACCTTAAAATTTCTCGAATAGAAAGAAGGTTGACTTTCTTACGAATTGAAGAATGGAAAAACTTTGAATTTGAGTCACCTTCGACCACCCATTTGACCCTCGCCTTTTGGCGAAGATAGGAGTTTTTGATACGAAGTTCCGATGAGAATGCCAGTTGAGCAGAGGCCCACTTCTCCTTGTTATCGACAGAAGGGTTCTCGTCGAACAAAGATTCGGCAAAGATGAGGGACTCCTCTGCCGCACGAACACGGTCGAAAATGTTTTTGAAAACAAGGGAATTCCAGTTCTTAAGGCAAGCCTTAAGACGTCTCAGCTTTTGGGAGAAAGCCCCCAAGGGAGAAGCAGAAATAGGAGAGGACCACGAGTCCTCCACTACCTGAAGAAAAGAGTGGTGGGAACACCACATACTTAGGAAGCAAAAAGATGAAGGCCCCGATAGAGAACACGGTGAACAGCGCAAAACCAATGGGGCATGATCAGAATAGGAACGATGGAGATGAGAAGTAGAGAAGGAAAATGGGAGATTCAGCCAATCAGGAGAACAAAAAATTCTGCCCAACCGGGATAGGATCCGGTTCGGTCCCTCCTGGTTGTTAGACCAGGTATAAGCAGAGCCCACAAAAGGGATTTTTGATAAACCAGAGCTAACTATGAAAGAATTGAAGTCAGAAACCGAGGAGCGATTGATGGCCACACCCCTAGTTTTTTAGCCTGACTAGCGACAACATTGAAATCACCACCCACAACAGAGTATGAGAACCGCATCTCAGCTAGTGAAAGAATGTCATCCCATAGGGATAATCTCTCCATCCTATCGCACTTGGCGTAGACCGCCGAGAAAAGAAAAGGTTGAGGGAAGAGGGAGGCAGAACACATCACAGAGATAAGCTGGGCCGAGTCAAAAACAGGGCAAACAACACAGCCTTTGGACCAAAGAATCCAGATCTTACCCGAAACATTGGACACGGCACCGCCAAACCCAAGCGACAACACAACCTTGGTAACCTCTCCAGGACCCACAAATGGTTCTAAAAGAGCTACCAAGCAAACAGAATGTTTCCGGACAATGCGCTTCAACCTAGAGGAAGAAGCATCATTGCCAATACCATGAATATTCCAGAAAAGAAAGTTCGACATGAACGCTGAGACAACAGAGGGGCAAGAAAAAAAGCAAAGGAAAAGCAGAGCAAACGCAACTCTGATAAGATATAAAGAATAAAGAGCAGACCGATCGGTCTGCTCAGTCGCCGCTATAGAGCGAGTGCGGATAGTGCGAGGAGTGATGGGAAGACCTCTCGATCTGCGACGAGAGGGTCGATGGGGATGCGAAGCCGAGATCCGAGGGACGGACTCCGTAGATACTCCAATCGGCTCCAGCGAGCCCAGCTGCCTTGAAGAAGATCTGGAGGGAGCCGAGTTCTTAGTTAGACGAGTTAGGCGATCATTAATGATCGCAATCTCCGCCTCGGTAAGCATCGGAATGGAAATCGATAAAGAGCAAGAGGAAGAGGGAAGGGAACAAAGAGAAGAACAACAATCAGACGATGGGACATGAGTAACCGCCTCAACCGGATAGAAACGGAAGAATGTAGGGGTGCTGATAATATGCATCCCACGGTGCTGTAGGAACCTAAACCAAGCCGGACTGTAACTGATGAGACAGCCCCGCGAGATAGGTGTGGTTCGCAAGACTTCCCTGACAGAGAGATCAACAGAGCGGACCAAAGAAGGCTGGCAAAATTCCCGGCTGTCCGCATAGTGGTCCGAATCAGTGACCACTATGTGACTGCTGGAATATCGCCCGACCCACTCGATCCAGGCTAAATGAAATCTCCGTAGAGACCATAGGAGACCAGCCAGAAGAGGAAGTCTCAAAAGAGCCATAAACGACACAAAAGAGGCCTCGCAATGGCTCAATACCAAAAACCAACTAAAGGACCCGCACTGTCCGCTCCAAACGAAGCGCTCAATGCCAGTAGGACCTGACACGCCACCAGTCAATAACTTGGCAACAATGTCAGGGAGCACACACCTAGGTGTGACATGGCTCCGAAACATAATATAAACTCCATCGGCCAAAAACCAAAAAGCCTCTGCTAACCCTTCAACATTGAACAAATAAGAAATCAAAGGCGAGAAATTCACCTGCCTGCTCAGGCCAGAACTTACCTGCTGTTCCGAGGCATGGCACAGTACTAGAGAATCAACCACAAACTGCTCACTATCCAATTCGGCCAACAAACAGGGGCAATCAAACTCAACAGCCGACCAAGCCCGGACGTCTCTTAGCAAAGAACAATCCCAAGGAATGGTAGCCAGAGCAACGCTACCCCACAGCCAAAGCATTCGCCCCAAAACTAGTATGGGACTGTAGAATCGATGAAGATGGAGCAACATGCGCAGGGCTGGATGGGGCGATGAAATCCCCATCAGCCGACACACATCCAAGATAACCAAAATCAAAAACCACCGAGCCCACCGATACCGGATCCTCCCCAAAATGCAACAGCTCACATGATGCAGCAAATGATAAAGCAGGTTCGAATTGGGCGATGAACTCCCGCATCGATTCAACCTCATATAAACAAGGTGAAGCCGGCGCCACCTGCAAATCATCAACCAGAGAGTTTCGCCCATAGGGGAGAAGCCGAGCCTTTAACCCATCATCGGAAACCGGTAATATTTCCATAAAGCATCCCTCGACCATCAGAAAGCGAGATCGACAGAGATCCCCAAATTTAGCCAACGAGAAAACCCTAATTTCCACCGAGCATTCTCCAGTGAAAACTACCGACGTGGGACCAGCCACCTCCGCCAAAATGGCAGAAGCAATAGCGGCGAAGGAAGGGCAATCACGCAAGAACGAGCTAGAGACAATGAACTCGCCTTCGGTCGAGATCGACATCGGAGACAAAACCAGAACACAACAAGACTGAAGTTACTCAGAGAGAAGGCAGCGAAAATAGAGAGAGCAACAGGAGAGGTTGTTGACATAATTGCTAATAACCAAGCTTCAGAGTTTAAATTCTACTCTACAGAATTCTTTCTTGATAATTAATTATATGATATACCAAGAATGAAAGTTATTTCTTAGTCATGCATAATGTCAAAATTGTTTCGGTTTGTTCTTAAAGTATGCTTTGGTTATATTGCGCGATGTTATTGAAAATTAAAAATTTTGTGACCTATAAGAATATCACTTACGGTCAAAGCTGTAGTCTACCACACAGAGTTTGGGATACATGGTTGCTGTAATTAGGGATGGTGCCAGAATTTAGTTGTGAAGGGGGTTAATCTCTAAATGAAATTTTTGTCTATAGTATATAAGTTGTTGCATGAACTTTAACCATGGTACATACTATGTTTGGTAGCTATAATATTATTTGTTTTAGTTTTAATTTATTATATTTCTTCATATAAATGATGGTAATATTTTGATCACTGAATTTTACCCAACTATACCTGCTTGGTGCCGACTGTATTCAGCTCATACTTAGTTTTCCTTCCTAATTCAAGCTTTTGTTCAAGTTTTACTTCGTCAATGACTTTCCTCTTTATTTCTTCAGTGTTACAGGAAAATTGCAAACTTAAATCAAAAAAAATATGTTGATATTTATGAATAATTTTCGTGTAAGAACAATTTTTTTTTTGAAAAGGATAAACAGGGCCCAACCCAAGTTATAATAAAATCGGGTTAGAACAAACTTCCACCCGAAAGCAAAAATACAACACAAACCAAAAAACCCTAACTAGGGTTACCGACAAAACACATTCTCGAAATAAAATAAACAGAGCTCAGAAATGGTGGAGGCGATTCAAAAATCTGAACGCTTCTCTCCAAATAGAGAGGTCTTCATCTGAATCTCCTCCTAAACTCTAATGATGTCCATCAATAAAGAACCCACTAAGCTTAAGGGGGTCTCCACTCCATAATCTCTTTAACACGAAGACGAGAAGCTTCCATATCTAAGCTAGAATGACTATTTTGAGTTGTTTTAGACTTGGTGACATTGTAATTGGCCTCCTCGTTAGTACGATTGCCCCCAGATTTCAGATCTGGTGAAGTGGTGAAAGTCGAGACAGAATCTTCCTTCCAATCAGACCTTTGGATTTTGAGGCAGACTTCGGCGTGAGAGTTGCTGCTCTCACCTCTTTCCCAGTCGGATAAGTGATATATATGATCATTAAGCATGCTGATGTAGTATGAATGACCTAGTCTTTGTTCAATATTAGGCAGATGCAATTTGTTGGCATCTTCAGTGTAATTACTTCTCCTCTTGCTATAATCAGGTAATAAAACATTTTTATTTGTGCATAATTCTTTATTAGCTGAACTATTAGCAGTATTAAAAGCCTTGAAACTTCCCTAACAGGTTGAGATTTGATTATTGAGGGGATTGACAGCAGTAGCCTTGTTAGCAACTTTAAAATGTGCCAAATCAGATAAGTGCTCAAGTGTATTAGTGGCTTTATCGTTGTGAATATTAGCAGCGTGTGTAACGACCCGCAAATCCGTACTCCTGAGCCAACGCTATTCTACAACAATCAACTCAAGATTTACAGAATTCTCGATCGAAAGGATGGAAGAAGTGGATGTTCTATCGGCCATTGATGTCGAGTTTCTTCTTTTTTTTTTAACTGCTGATTTCAATCTTGAAGTATAAGGCTTCGGGCCAATTATTTAAGTGCAAATAAAACTGAAGAGAGAGGAAAGAAGATTGCGCTGGAAGCTACGATAGTGTGGCTTCAAAGAAAAGGTTTGACAATGTAAATTTAAATTTAATTAGATTCTTCTTGTGCATTTACGGGTTGTACGACCAAACCATCACTCCAAACACTGCGGAAATTGAAAACCGATAATAATAAAATATTACGAATCCAACGGAACTGGTTTCGTCGAGTTCCGAGACTGTGCCTCGGAAGGCTATTTTTAAATATCAATTTAAACGATATATTTTTTTTAAAACTTAACAAATCGTTTTTAAATTCAATTTTAACACTTTTACAATCTTCAGTATTTTTAATATAAATGTTACAAGCCTTCAAATTATTTTTAACAGGCTTAAAGTTTCAAATTCAATAATTTACCCAATTCCGATAATTAAATTCAACAATTAATTATCAAATAAATACTGATATTTGGAATTAAAGTTAATAAATTTTGAAATAAATGAAGTAAGAGAGTTTATTTCATGGTAAAGTAAATGGAAATCAATTGTAAAATTGATTTAGGTGTTGAAATTTAAATTTAAAGTGAAGAGAGATTTTGGGACTTTATGACTGGGTTATAAAGTGAAATAAAATGTCGGTGGATATTTTATAAATTCAAGGTAAGAATTTATCAAAGGAATGGGTATTTGTTTAAAAATAAATGGTGATTTATTTTTAAGAAATGGGAAACAGAAGAGGATTTCCCTGGATAGCCAAGTATGGTTTTCAAAAATATTTAAAGTTTTTAAGATCGTTTTAAAAAAAGCAGGTTTTGGAAAGTTTATTATTTCTAAATCTAAATTTTTAAAGCAAGTATAATTTTCTAAATCTATTATTGAAATAACTATATAAAGTAACTTGGTATTGAGTTTAAAAGAGGAAATTTAGTTTATATTTTATAAATTGTCTTATTCAAAATATTTTGTTAGTATATTTATTTTAATAAAATATTTAAGTTATAATTTTAAAAGTTAAAAGTATATTTTATAAAAAAATGTTTTTAAATTATTTTAAACTTAAGTGTTTGTACTTGGCGTTCCAATGGAAATAATAATTGGGAATGTACCCTGGGAAGGGAAAATGGGTTTTGAAACTGTTTTCAAAAGGTGTTGAAAATTGGAAATATATATCTCGGGAAGATATTTTGGGATTAATAAATAATTTGGGAAATTATTTATTGGTTGATGGATGTTTGTGAATATTAATTGATAGTTAAATAACCGACTATCAATATTGGACAAATGCGTTGATCGTTTCGAAGAGACCGGGATCGAGATTTATTTCTCGAAAACCACTTCGATCCGGTTTGTACGTTTCGTGCGAAAAACGTGTTCGGAGTCGAAGATGGAGCAGTGAAGTGCAAGGGCTAGTCGCTACTAATCCTGAGGATATTTCCAAAATGGATGTAGTAGGAATAGTGCCTTCGGTTCCGTTCGAACCCGGGACGGACTTGTATGGACGAATGCTTACGAAACATCGTCAGGTGGACGATGGGCATTCTAAGTGAAAACGTTCTAAAGGTAACGCTTAGCCTCAAGCCTCATCAAATGGGAATGACTGAAAATCAGGGGATATGCAGCAAGGTTAGGTGGGTAGCACCCAAGCAGGGTGAGGTCATTCCAGTCTAGATGTCCCTTATTTCTTTTTCGGCTTAGTGGTGCGGTTGCTGATCCCAACCGCGGGGTGATCTCACTCGGGACTGTCCAGTAAGGGATGGTTCCGGCCTTGTGTTGCAGGGGATGAAGGGAGTAATCCTCGGTACTGTGATCTAGACCACGTACTGTGACAGGTGGTACCCCAGTGCCTAGTCATTAGTTGGAAATCCATTCTCCCTACGAGCCTTGTACGAGTTTTGTTTGTATTACCCACTTTTGTGGCTAGTAGCTGGAATTTAATAATGTAACAATTTCGGCTATTTTATAAGTACTTGTGTATAGACCCTATTATAATATCAGAGGATTTCTATAAAATTGTTTTAGCTATCGTAAGGTAAAAACCCGACATGTTTATTTGTGGCGTGGTCTTACGAGATGCTTTTGTTTTCAAAGGATTTTTGAAACTTTAATAATAAATTGGGTGTGATTTTCTCACGCTGGTAATCCAGACTAACTCGAGTGTTATTTAACTGTAATGCTCGGGTCAGACCGAGTATTATAGGATACAGGATATGATGCTGTGGAGCTCAGGAGACGAGCTGGATGACGAAACGTACTCTCGTACTTGTATATTTATATACGTATTCCGCTGTGTTGAGTTGTTGTGTACCGATTTGTATGATATTGATGTTGAGTTGTGACTGATGTATTCTGATGATGTAATGTATGTAAACAGATATATTTGATTTTGAGTAAAGATTATTTACTATCTATTATATTTTATTCCGCTGCGATGGTTAGATTCTGATGTTGATTTTGTTTTCTCTTCTTCTACCTCTTCTTCTTAAACCCAAATGGTTCGTATTTCTGTGCAACTTGAGTTAATTGTTGTAGAATAGTGTTGACTCAAGGGGTACGGATTTGCGGGTTGTTACAGCGTGCATAACAATGCTGTTGTTATGTAGTTGGCAATCAGTTGGAAGGAGAGGCACAGAATAGAATGGATGGCTATTCCTATGCATATCAGGTAAATAAGAGTAAGAATTCTTTTTTAAGTTATTTTTAAAATTAGAATTAAAGTTGAAGTTAAGATTACTTCCCTTGCAGGAGATGATTCTGGTATGCATATTGGGATAGCAAACTTCAGCTGAGGAACTCTGATCCATAAGTTCTGATGCCTTCACCATCAAATTACCATCTTCAGCGGGATAATGAGAATTTTTATAAAAATTCTCATTATGTAAGTAATCTTCAACAGAGTTCTCATATTTGTCAGTTTCTGAAATGCTATGAGTATTGTTGTTGTTTCTGCTGAATTTATGAAGAATAATGTTGAATTCGATTTCAATATTTTTCCAAAGTTGAATACTGTCTGTTGCTTTGTTGTTGTGAAGTCTATTATTTCTCTCTTTCCAAATAAAGTATATGACTGTAGTAAGAACTACAGTAGCTTTGTTAAATTCTGCTTTCTTGCCATTGTATGCTTTCTGAAAATATTGAATACTGTCTCTAATGTTTTGGAGAGTCAGATGTTGACTTATTTTGAGATTATTTTTGGCAATGAACCAAACATGTCTGGAATAAGGACAGTCAAAGAAAAGGTGATCAATGTTTTCGGTATCAGATTTGCAAAACAAGCAATTTAAATTTCCTGAGATTTTGCTCCATTTTCCACATCTTTCTCTAGTTGGCAAACGATTTAATAAAGCAAAGTAGGTGCAGTAAGACATTTTGGGACAATCAGCAGAATTCCAAACTGATTTGTGCCAATCAACTTCCATATCCTCTCCTTTAAGAAAATTCCAAGTATTCTTGAAAGAAAATTTTCCTTTTAAAGATAATTTCCAGTTCCAAGCATCTTCCTCAGTATTTGGGTCAATCTCCATTTTATTAATAGTAGAATTGAAAATAGAAGCTGCAGGAAATGCTTGGGTGTTCCAAGTAGAATTTTGTATGATATTATCAACAGTAGCATTAACTTTTCCAAAGATATAAAGGTTGTTCCACCCTAATAAGTTGATAAGAGAATTGCCATTTATCCAAGGGTCAAACCATAAATTTGTGTTTTTACCATCCTTAAAATTTCTTTCTATAAGCTTGGCACCAATATCTCTACAATTTAAAATGTTTTTCCAACCAAAAGAGTAATGGCTTTTAATGGGCATGGTCCAAAAGTTTTTGTTTTTAACATATTTGGACCTCATCCATTCAGCCCAAAAGCCTTCTATGAATTTCCAGAAAAGTTTGAATTTGCAAGCTTCATTATGTCTGAAAAATTTCTGATACCCAATCCTCCAGCTTCTTTAGTTTTTGTAATGGTATTCCAAGATATTTTGTGGAATTTTCCATTCCAAATGAAGTTGGCACATAGTTTTTCAATTTTCTCTAAAGTTTTTGAGGGGATATTGTGAGATTGTAACCAGTACATCATGATTGCTGTGATGACTGTATGCACAAGCTCAACTCTGCCTGCTGTAGATAACATTTTATTAGACCAGTTGTTGATTTTATTTTGGATGGATTGATAGAGTTTAGCACAGTCTCTTTCTTTGATTTGATTGATACTTAGAGGTAGCCCTAGGTATCTGATAGGAAGATCACTTTGTTGGAATTTTAAAGTGTTGAGGATATCCATATTGCTCCTACAATCTTTGCTGAAAAAGATTTTTCTTTTATTTTCATTGATTTGAAGACCTGCTTGCTGATTTAGATTGTCAAAAAAAATTTTGATGTTGGCTGCAGAAGAGATATCTGCATTTGAAAAAATTAAGAGATCATGAGCATATAAAAGATGTGAAATACAAGGATGAATATAGTTAATAGGTTTAATATTTTTACACGTTATTTCCTTTTCCATTTGTAAAGTAAAATATTCCATAGCAATAGTGAATAAATAGGGAGATAAAGGATCCCCTTGCCTAATACCTCTATTACTGTGTATCATGCCACAAGGAGATCCATTAATAAGTACGGAATAAGTTACATTACATATGCATTCCTTAACTAAGTTGCAAAAAATTTCATTGAAGCCAAGTTGACCCATCATGCATATAATAAAGTTTCTATTTATTTTGTCAAAAGCTTTATGAAGGTCAATTTTGAGACACATTTTATTTTTACCAGTCTGATTAAAGTCGCTAAGCAGTTCATGAGATAGAAGAATATTATCTACAATAAGCCTGTCTGGTATAAAAGCACATTGATTTTTTGAAATGAGAAATTTTAAAAAGAATTTAATTCTTTTACTAAGAATAGAGGCTATAATTTTGTATAAAAAATTGCAGCAAGCAGTTGGTCTATATTCACCCAAATTGGAAGAGTTTTTAGTCTTAGGAACAAGAGTTATGAAAGTATGATTTATACTTTTAAGAAGTCTACCAGAGGAAAAAAATTCTTTTACAGCCTCAAGTAGCATGTATTTTATATCTTCCTAATGTGTTTTAAAAAATTTAGCCCCAAAACCATCAGGTCCAGGGCTTTTATCATCCTTAGCAGAAAACACAATTTTTTTAATATCTTCAAGACAGATAGGGGCAAGAAGGATTTCCTCACTGTTAGAGTGTAAAATCAATTTAGGAGAAACCTCCGAAAAAGAACAAGTGTTCTCCAAAGAATAAAATAGGTCAGAAAAGTAGCTGATAGCTTCCTTCTCTAATAGAGTGGCATCATTAATAATCATCCCATTATTATTGATAAGTTTTCCTATGTTATTATGATATTTCCTGCCAGACATTTTGGCGTAGAAGAATTTAGTAGGGAGATCCCCTTGAGAAAGCCAATTAACTTTGGCTTTCTGCCTAATATTAGCAGCTTCAACATGAAGAGCATTTGAAAGATTTTTCTGTAAAAGATAGAATTCTTTAATTTTGGATATGTCAGAACTGTTATTATCAATACTATCTTGAAGCTTAACACATTCTTATCTAATTTGGCTAATATAATTATTGTTTTTATTTTTAGAAAAATTCCAAGCTTTAAGATTATTTTTAGCACGAAGAAGAAAATTTCTGAACTTAAATTGGGCGGAACCATTACAGGGGAATTGTAAGCAATTTTGGATAACATTTTTGTATTCAGAATCATATGTCCAACCATTTTTATATCTAAAAGGAAAATTTATCTTAGAAGAAGTGTTCTCAGATAAGATAAGTTGTATGGGAGTGTGATCACTAGTATATTGAGGTAAAGTGTAGCAAATAAAATCAGAGAAAAGGTTTAGAAAAAATTTATTAACAAGAATTCTATCAAGCTTAAATTGGATATTTCTAAATTCCCCTGATTTCCAAGTAAAATTATTACCCTTTAAGGAAGGCTCAATCAACCCAGTTTTAATGAGAAAGTTAGAGAAAAATTCCAGTTTTTTTAAAGGGACTGGAATACCTCCTCTTTTTTCATTGACTTTAGTTATAGTATTAAAATCTCCCATAATAACCCATGGGAGAGCAGTATTAGCATTAATATGAACAAGGGAATTCCATGACTGAATTCTTTCATTTTCAGAGTTGGAGGCATATACAAATGTGACAGAAATATGTAAGTCTCCTTTGTTTTTAAAGTTGCAATGGATATACTGAAGGTTAATGGTGAAATTACAAATATCCCAAATGGTAGGATCCCAAAGAACAATGATCCTGCCATTTCCTCCCATGGAATTATTATGGATAAGCTGCCAATTATTAGTGTTGTTAATCTTAAACATATCTATATTTTTGTCTGACAATTTATGCTCTAAAACACCAACTAGAGATGGTTTGTATGTAACCAGTAAATTTGAGAGGTCTAATTTCCTCTCAGGAGAATTAAGACCTCTAACATTCCAAGTAATTATATTCATAATAATAAGATAATAAGAAAATAAAAAAAAGGATACAGCAACAGCTAAGTTAGGATACTGCTGCATATTCCCATGCTTTCAGTAGCTTTCTCTCCTTTCCTTTTACAGTCTTTTTTGTCTTGAACTTTGAGAAATTCCTCCCATTTTGGATTTTTAATGATGTATTTCTTCTCAAAGAGTTTAGAATTGGGAACTGGACTGTTTGGGCTATCTTCTGCATTTTTCCTCATGATTTCTTGATGAAGTACTTACCTCGTTGAAGCATCGGCCATCCTTAGGTCGTCCACGACTCATCTCCACTTCAACCACGACCGCGACTTACGACTCAACCCCCCTCCATAGCAGCCAACAACCTAAATTCCATACCACGACCCACGACTCAGGCTTCCCCGCGACTCACGACCTAACTTCCATCTCCACTTTAAATCAACCCCGCAACCTACGACATATCCCCACCGCGACCCAAGACTTAACCACCTCCGCGACCTACGACACATCCCAAATTTCCCTTCCTCCCCGCGGCCTCACCCTACATCGGCTCCAGCAATTGAATCGCGAACGACCTATGCCCTAATCTCTAAGTCGCGAACGACATATGAAGCTCCAGTAAGTCGCGAATTGTGTTTTACCGCCTTCTGTTGAGTCGCGAGACAATGATGAGTCGTAGCCAAGTTAGCATGAGTCGTTACCGAGTTATCCTCAAGTCGCGAAGAAGGAAATTAAGTCGTTGTCGAGTTTGTTGAGTCATAGCCGAGATAGCTTAAGTCGTTGCTGAGTCAATTTTTAAGTCGTGTACTGATGGTATTGTAATTTTCTTAAGTCCTTTGTCTTGAGTCATAAACCGTATAAATAGGGATGTAATGTCATTGTAATGGTTGTTGACTTTTGAATAAAATTCCTTTTGATTACTTTGTTCTTTCTTCTAATTGATAGTCGAGTGTGATCTCCTATCTCCACCTACGTCATTCGAGTGCGCTTGAATTTTCGTTTGTGAAGCCGATTCACAGAATCTTGTGCGCAAGATCAACGTCGAAGAATCGTAGATCTCTTTCCCGGTATCTTCGGATCAACGAGTCAGAGATAGCTAGAATTCGGTATCTTCGGATCAACGAATTTGGCATTGCAGTATACTCAATTCACCGATTGCTACATTTTCATCGTTATATCGATTTTCTGTTAATCCGCTGCGTCAGTTTGGTATCAGAGCTTGACTTAGCCAATCATAGCTAAGACGAGACTTGGAGCCAAGGAGTTGAAGTTTGAAGTTCATTGTGTTCATCTTGAAGTTGCAACAAGTTAGAAGCTTTCGATCCATTTCATTTTGGATCAAAGTTGGAAAGGTGTTTGAGTTAGAGCCGAAAGTTGAAGCATCACTTTGAAGTATTTGTTGAAGTATTTGTGATTGTGTAATCATGCCGCCGAGGAGAGCTAATCGTCATCAGAATGTTGAAGCGTTGTATAGAAGAGAAGAAGCCGAGCAAATGGAACAACATATTAATGAGAAATTTGATGAGGGCATTGGAAAGTTAGAGAAATTGATGAATGATTTGAATCAAAATCAAAGGAGGAGATCACCAATCTCGAACCATGGAGGAAACAGAGTTTCGCCATCGGTTACGGAAGCGAGGAGGGTATCACCGCAATCTTTTAGAGAGAGAAGAGAAACATCAATTTCGTCCAGAAGAGATCACCATGACTATAGGCATGAAGAGAGGAGAACTCCACGTGAGTTTGAAGAAGAGCCATATAGAGATGAAGAGAGACATAGTAGAAGAGACATGCGTGATCAAAGGGATGTTGATGATCGAGATCGATATAGACGTACATTTGATTTTGGTGAAGAGGGTGATAGAGCTAGTACTCATTATCGAGATCGAGACCAAGTTCAAAATTCATATCGGGATGTAGATGAAGATCGTCGATGGGAATCGGGTATGAAGATGGAAATTCCTGAATTTAAGGGTGGACTGGTAGCTGAAGAATTTCTTGATTGGTTGTCTAATGTTGAAGAGATTTTTGACTTTAAGGAGATTCCCGAGAATAGAAGGGTGAAGTTGGTTGCTACTAGATTGAGGGGAAGAGCTTTAGCATGGTGGCAGCAAACTAAACTTACACGGGAGAGAATGGGAAAGTCGAAGATTGTAGATTGGGAGAAAATGAAGAAATTGATGAGAGCTACATTTTTACCATACAACTATCAATCACTTATGTACCAGAGATTGCAGAATCTAAGGCAGGGGACGAAATCAGTCAATGATTACGCCGATGAATTTTACCAACTCATTTCCAGGAATGATATAATGGAGACGGAAGAACAACTGACTGCTAGATTTGTTGGATGGTTACGAATGCAGATCCAGGATATGGTTAATATGTTTGATCCGAGATCTGTGGCGGAGGCACACCAGAAAGCGATAGCTTGGGAGAAACAGGGAAGGCGTGGAGGTGGTGTGTTTACTAATTCCAACAATCAAGTGAAGGGTATTAGTGGAAGTTCTAATGTTTCTAAACCTGTCAGTAAACCTGTAGTAAAGGAGGGTGAGAAGGCGAAGGTTAACAATGGTTTCAAATGCTACAATTGCCAGGAGATGGGTCATAAAAGCAATGAGTGTCCAAAACCAAAGAAACGAACTATGATAGCTGAGGCTGAAGTTGAGGATGCTGCTGAAGGTGAAGATAGTCCAGTTGAGGAGAATGAACAAGATATCGCGTCAGGAGATGAAGGGTGTAATCTAATGATGAGAAGATCTTGTTTAACGCCGAAACAGGAGGATGTGGCTAGTTGGTTGAGGAGCAACATTTTGCAATCTACATGCACTATTCTGGGAAAAGTTTGTAAGTTTGTGATTGATGCAGGAAGTTGTGACAATATTATTTCTACAGAAGCTGTGAGGAAGCTGAAGTTGAAGACGGAGAAACACCCAAATCCTTACAAGTTAGCGTGGCTGAGAAAAGGAGGAGAGGTGAAGGTGGATAAGCGAGTTCGAGTTCCATTTTCTATTGGGAAGAAATATAAAGACGAAATCTGGTGTGATGTAGTTGAGATGGATGTTTGTCATTTGCTCTTGGGAAGACCGTGGCAGTGCGATCGAGCAGTGCAGCATGACGGTCGAACCAATAGTTATAGTTTTATGTTTGAAGGCGTTAAGATTATTTTAGTTCCAAAGAAGAGACAGCAGGGAGAGAGTAAATCTGAGGAGATTGAAGAGATAAAAACTTTGCTATCGTTGAAAGAGTTTGTTAAGGAAATTGAAGAGGAGCCTGAAGTATTCCTGTTGATTGGGCGGGAGTGTAACGAAGTGGTTGAGATTCCCGAAGAAGTGAAACCGGTACTGGAAGAGTTTGACGATGTATTTCCCGAGGACCTGCCAACGGAGTTACCACCATTGAGGGATATTCAACATCAAATAGATCTTGTTCCAGGAGCTGCGTTACCACATCGACCACATTGTCGTATGAGTCCCAAGGAACATGAAGAGTTGCGAAGGCAAGTGGAAGAATTGTTAGAGCAAGGGCGTGTGCAGGAAAGTCTAAGTCCTTGTGCGGTTCCAGCCCTGTTGGTGCCGAAGAAGGATGGAACATGGAGGATGTGTACCGATAGTCGGGCGTTGAATAAGATCACTGTGAGGTACAGGTTCCCAATACCCAGATTGGATGATTTGTTGGACCAGTTAAGCGGAGCTACTATCTTTTCGAAGATTGATTTGAAGAGCGGTTATCATCAAATTCGAATTAAACCAGGTGACGAATGGAAAACAGCATTCAAGACGAGAGAAGGATTATACGAATGGCTGGTTATGTCGTTTGGTCTATCAAATGCACCGAGTACATTCATGAGGGTGATGAACCAAATATTCAGTCCGTTCATTGGGAATTTTGTGGTAGTTTACTTTGATGACATTCTGATTTATAGTGCTAGTGCCGAGGAACATTTACATCATTTGAGAGAAGTGTTGATGGTACTGCGACAAGAACAATTTTATGCTGCAACGAAGAAATGTGTATTCATGGCAAGAAGTGTCTTATTTTTGGGATATGTTGTATCAGGAGAAGGAATACAGGTGGACCAGAATAAAGTGGAAGCAGTCAGGAATTGGCCACAGCCGAGAACAATAACGAAAGTGAGAAGTTTTCATGGATTGGCGTCATTCTACCGAAGATTCATTCCACACTTCAGTAGCGTGATGGCACCGATTACTGATTGTATGAAGAGAAAACATTTTTCGTGGACAGAGGAAGCAGGGGTTGCTTTTGAGCGGATCAAAGGACTTTTGACGACAGCACCCATTCTCATTTTGTCGGATTTTCAGTTATTGTTTGAGCTACATACTGATGCATCGAAGGTTGGAATTGGAGGGGTGTTGAGTCAGAATGGACGTCCTATTGCGTATTTCAGTGAAAAGTTATCAGGGGCAAAGATGAGATATAGTACATATGATGTGGAATTCTATGCTGTTTTACAAGCCATTAAACATTGGAGACACTATCTATTTCGGAAAGAATTTGTTCTATATACTGATCATGAAGCGTTGAAACATTTACAAGGCCAAGACAAGATTTCACAAGACATGCATCATGGATTGCCTATTTACAGCAGTTTACTTTTGATGTTAAACACAAGTCAGGGGTGACGAACCGGGTAGCTGATGCTTTGAGTAGGAGGAGTCATTTATTAACGACAATGAAAGTTGAAGTGACAGGTTTTGAATTATTGCCCGAGCTGATTGAAGAAGATCCTTACTTTGTGAAATTTGTTGAGAAAGTCAAGGAAGGAAGTACTGATGACTTTGTGTTGGTTGATGGTTTTCTGTTTAAAGGAAATCGGTTATGTATTCCAAAGGGCAGTTTGAGATTGAAGATTATCAAGGAGTTACACGAGGAAGGACATGTGGGCCGTGCTCGTACTTTGCATTTGATTGCTCAATCTTACTTTTGGCCGTCAATGAGAAAAGTGGTTGAACGGTTTGTGGAGAGATGTCATATTTGCCAGATTTCTAAGGGAACAGCGACCAATGCGGGATTATATATGCCGTTACCTGTACCGACTAAACCATGGGTTGGTGTGAGTATGGACTTTGTTTTGGGTTTGCCAAGAACTCAAAGGGGTAACGATTCCATTTATGTAGTGGTTGATCAGTTTTCGAAGATGGCACATTTTGTAGCCTGTAAGAAGACAGCGGATGCAGTACGAGTGGCACAATTATTCTTTAAAGAGGTGTATTGATTGCATGGTTTGCCAGAATCTATTGTTTCCGATCGAGATACTAGATTTTTAAGCCATTTTTGGTTGAGTTTGTGGAAGATGGTCGGAACGAAGCTGAAATTTAGTAGTGCTTATCATCCACAAACAGATGGACAAACAGAGGTGGTGAATAGATCGTTGGGAAACTTGTTACGATGTCTTGTGAAAGACAATTTGAAGAGTTGGAATGTGAAGTTGTGTCAAACTGAATTTGCTCATAATCATGCAAATAACCGAAGTACAGGTTTCAGTCCATTTCAGATTGTATATTCAAGCTTACCAAAGGGGCCGTTGGATTTAACAATAGTACCGCAACCGAAGGGGACAGTTAAGTGGGCTTTTGATTTTTTTGTTGGGTTGACTGAATGCCATAGAATCGTTCAGGAACGATTGGAAAAGGCAAATGAGAAGTACAAACAAATGGCGGATAAGAAACGAAGAAATATTGTCTTCAAAGAGGGTGATTTTGTTTACGCGGTATTAACGAAAGATCGTTTTCCAGTTGGAGCTTACAATAAGTTGAAAGCACGAAAGATTGGCCCAGTAGAAATCTTGAAGAAGATCAATGATAATGCCTATCGGTTAAAGTTGCCGGAAAATGTTCATACTTCTGATGTTTTCAATGTTAAACATTTAATTTCGTACTGTGGGGGAGGATTTCATCGAAGATTACGAAAGTGTGAATTCGAGGACGAATTCTTTCCAACAAGGGGAGGATGATGAAGTACTTACCTCGTTGAAGCATCGGCCATCCTTAGGTCGTCCACGACTCATCTCCACTTCAACCACGACCGCGACTTACGACTGAACCCCCCTCCATAGCAGCCAACAACCTAAATTCCATACCACGACCCACGACTCAGGCTTCCCCGCGACTCACGACCAAACTTCCATCTCCACCTTAAAACAACCCCGCAACCTACGACATATCCCCACCGCGACCCAAGACTTAACCACCTCCGTGACCTACAACACATCTCAAATTTCCCTTCCTCCCCGCGGCCTCACCCTACATCGGTTCCAGCAATTGAGTCGCGAACGACCTATGCCCTAATCTCTAAGTCGCGAACGACATATGAAGCTCCAGTAAGTCGCGAATTGTGTTTTACCGCCTTCTGTTGAGTCGCGAGACAGTGATGAGTCATAGCCAAGTTAGCATGAGTCGTTACCGAGTTATCCTCAAGTCGCGAAGAAGGAAATTAAGTCGTTGCCGAGTTTGTTGAGTCGTAGCCGAGATTGCTTAAGTCGTTGCCGAGTCAATTTTTAAGTCGTGTACTGATGGTATTGTAATTTTCTTAAGTCCTTTGTGTTGAGTCATAAACCCTATAAATAGGGATGTAATGTTATTGTAATGGTTGTTGACTTTTGAATAAAATTCCTTTTGATTGCTTTGTGCTTTCTTCTAATTGATAGTCGAGTGTGATCTCCTATCTCCACCTACGTCATTCGAGTGCGCTCGAATTTTCGTTTGTGAAGCCGATTCACGGAATCTTGTGCGCAAGATCAACGTCGAAGAATCGTAGATCTCTTTCTCGGTATCTTCGGATCAACGAGTCAGAGATAGCTAGAATTCGGTATCTTCGGATCAACGAATTTGGCATTGCAGTATACTCAATTCACCGATTGCTACATTTTCATCGTTATATCGATTTTCTGTTAATCCGCTGCGTCATTTCTTGAATGGACTTTTTCTTGGCTTTCTTTTTTTTGTTATTGGCAGGAGAGGATGGGACAGAGGAGAAGAGCAGACCAGCATTCTCTAGCACTGATTCAGGCAAAGAGGATCTACCAGATATATTTTTTGTAAAATTTTGATTTTTGTTCTTTGTGACTGACAATGGAAGATTTGAATCACTGTCTGTAACTAAAATTGCTTTCTCCTGAAGGGGGGGGAGAAAGCAAGAACTGTTCTTTATAATCCCCTTTGATTTGTGCCTGATTATTTTCAACTATTTGGGAATTGCCATGTTGATCTGGAACAGTAATTGTCCCAGTCATTTGCTGATCAGTATCCATGGCTACATTAAAGATTTGGTTTTTTGCCTTATTGTTTCCTGAGTAAGCTTGTGTGATGAAATTCTCTGATTGCTTAGTAATTTCAATAAGTTTCTTTTTGGTATTTCCATTTGTAGCCCCCGTGCTCAAACTATTTCCAGGATTTTTTGATTGATTTCCAGGATCGATGTTGTTTACAGAGACATAATTTCCAAAAGAAGAATTTTCCAGAGGTAGATTTTCTTGAATGTGGTTTCTTCCATTATCTGAAACATTTAAAGAGTTTTTATCTATATTGTTGCAAGAAGTCTCCTTTTCATTCCAAACAGTTTTCCATGAGCAATAATCAGAGAGGTGACCAAAGCAAGCACATTTTTGACATCTAGGAGGAATGAATTCATATTCGATTTTTTGTTTAATGTTCTCTCCATCGTGCATGGAGATAATTGCAAGATCTGGTAACTCATCCGTGTCTTTTATTTCAACTAAAATTCTGGCATAGCTTAGACGAGTTTCCTTAGCTGTAGGTTCGTCTAGGTTTAGTGGTTTACCCACTACTCTGGCTATGGCAGCAAACGCCTCTTTATCCCATAATCTGAGGTTTAATTCCGGTAACCTAATCTAGATAGGATAGGTAGAAAGGAGATCTCGGTCAAGAATCAAATTTTTATCCCATCTTTTCAGGATTATTAATTTGCCATTAGTGAAGAAGGGACCGTTTTGAGTTACTTTGATGCAGTCTTGCTCTTCTGAAAATTTGATTATGAAGAAACTATTGTTTCTTGTAATGATTTCAAAGTTGCCAATAGGGTTCCAAGTTTTTGAAACGTAATTCCTGAAATGATGATAATATGGACGAGCTCCATACACATAAGCTATAATAGAGTTACTCCATTTACTCTCAGTCCTTCTACTAGTTTCCTCCTTAAGAATCACTATTTTCTTGTCACCCAACTTGATAGGAGCCGAATAATTAAGATCTAAGTTATTGCTGAAGCCACCATTCTTGACTAATTCTGCCCAAGTAGAAGCTGATTTGGAGAAATTTGACGCGGCTGTTGGTTGAGATCTTGGTGGCTTTGGAGGCTGATTAGATCTTGCTTGCCTATTGAGTGGGACAGGAATTGATCTCTGTCCTATGTGAACGGATCTATCCAAATGTTTCAATGTCGATCCATTCAGAGGGGAATGAGATTTCACAATTCTGTTTCTATGTCGATTCTTGACAGTTTGGAATCCCTCCTCATCTTGATCAGGAGGCTTATCTTTAGGATTACAGGATAGAGAGGAGATTAGAGGAGGGCAGAGATGGAGAGGAGGATCTCTATCATTCTGATCAGAAGTACTCTCAAAGATAGGGTTGGTTTTGATGGACATGGAAGCCATTTTAGCCTTTTTGTTTTAATAAGAAAAAAAGAGCGAGGTCATGACTCATGGCCTTCACTTGTCCCTTACTGGCTCCTTCTCTTGGTGATATTATCTAGAAATTGTTTAATCAGAAACGTCTTTACTTTTGTTAACAAAGTGTTGAAGCATAGTGCATTTCACATTGTCAGTGCTTTCATTTATTTAATTTTCGCTAACATTTCATATGTCCTGTTCTATTTTTGTTACGAGTATGCAGTAGTCGGTTACTTCAAGAGTGATTTTTCTGAATTGTAGGTTCAAAAGGATGTGTAACTACCTTTTTTGATGTTTGGATGTTAGGCCGCTGATGGTTATGGTGCTATATTGGTGAGTCATTTTCTTGTTTTTTAGCTTTATGTTTGAACGACGGCACGATCCCAGATACACTGTGATTAACTAAAAGAAATAAAAAAACAAAGGATAGTTTCTTATTTTATTCAGATGAATGACTTATACCTTACAATGTTTTTACACTTTTTATATATATAGCAACAAATGGGCTTTGAGATAACAGCCCAGCCCAATTGTAAAGTAATAATACAGTTAATAAAACAAAACCGGGTCGGCCCTATATACTCTCATTATTACCCCGCAAATAAAGCTAGGGTTTCATTCCCTGAGGCTGCCTCTTCAAAATCATGGCGGCGGAAGAAAAACTCGGAGTTCTTCTCTGAGACGCTCGCAAATAAAGTTAAAGTTTCATTCCCTAAAGCTGCTTCTACAAAAATCATGGTGGCGGAAAAACTCGGAGTTCTCCTATGAGACGAGTGAAACTCTTTGATGAAATAGCTTTCGTCAGTATGTTCGCCTTCTGATAGTAAGATGGAATATGGCGGATCTGGAGTTTCCCGTGCCCAGTTCGCTCTCTAACCAAGTGAAGATCAATTTCGAGATGCTTGGTTCTCGAGTGTTGAATCGGGTTCATGGACAGAGAAATAGCGCTTAAATTGTCCACCCAAATGATCGGCTTTTGCTTGAGTTCAAGTCCCAATTCGGCTAGCAAGGCCTCTGTCCATGTAATCTCAGCGGTGGTGCTTGCAATGGCACGGTACTCTACTTCTGTGCTAGACCTGGAGACGGTAGATTGCTTCATTGTACACCATGAAATGGGATTACTGCCGAGGTACACACAGTACCCAGTAGTGGATCTCCTGTCATCAACATCATTGGCCCAATCTGAATCACTGTAAGCATGTAAATTTATGTCTTTGCATGATTTTAATCTCAACACATAGTGAGTAGTTCCTCTTAAATATCTTAAAATACGTTTAACAACACGCCAATGTTCGGTTGTCGGTGCTTGCATGTACTGGCAAACCTTGTTTACGCTAAAACAAATGTCAGGTCTAGTGATAGTTGCGTACTGAAGTGCCCCAACTATGCTCCTGTACTGCGTGACATTTTCAATGGGTTCACCCTTGTCTTTAGATAACTTAAGATTACTAGTCATGGGTGTGGGCAGTGCCTTAGCTTTATCCATGTTTGCTCTCACCAGTATGTCTGATATGTATTGCTTTTGAGATAGATTGATGCTTGAATCTGCATTCCTCTGAATATGTATACCTAGAAAGTAATTAACTTCTCCCAAATCTTTTATAGCAAACTGTTTGTCCAAACATCCAATAACTGTTTCAATTTCTTGATGATTATCCCCAGTGATAAGGATGTCATCAACATAGACTGATATATAGATGTTATTGCCCCTTTGCTTTCTTATATAGAAGGAATTATCAGATTTGGTGGAATTGAAACCTAACATGACTAAGGTAGTCTTCAATTTTTCATACCATGCCCTTGAAGCTTGCTTCAATCCATATATTGCTTTGTGTAATTTGCATACTTGATTGCTATTGTCTTTGGAGCTGTAGCCTTTTGGCTGTTGCATGTACACTTCTTCCACTAGGTCTCCATTTAGAAAAGCATTATGCACATCTAGCTGCCTCACTTGCCAATGTTTGTGGGAAGCTAGAGTTAATATGATTCTTATTGTTGTTGGCTTAATAACTGGGGAGAATGTCTCACTGAAATCATAACCATACTGCTGAGTATAACCCTTTGCCACGAGTCTTGCCTTATATTTAACCACCTTGCCTTATGCATCCCTTTTTATTTTGTAAGTCCACTAACTTCCCACAATGTTCTTGTGTTTTGGTGGGTCAACTAAAAACCATGTTTTGTTTTTTATCAATGCATTATATTCTTCATCCATGTCTTTCCTCCACCTTTCATCCTTAACTGCTGATTCATATGATGTTGGCTCTACTTCATTGATTTGGGTATTAAATATTTTGGGTTTAAAAATACCACTCTTGGATCTTGTGGTCATGGGGTGTTGACTGATAATTTGTTGTGGTATTTGATGTTCAATTCTACGGCAGTCGGTATCCTGATTTGTAGAGTCTTCATTGCTTTGATTTTGCTGTGTTTCATTTTGTTGTTGCTCATCATGCTTTGAAACATCCATTGCACTTTGCTCTGAATGATCACTATGAATAATTTCTGATGGCTCATAATTTGGCTTGACTTCTTTGCTGATCCAATCTGATAGATCTGGCATGTTACTTGCACCTGCATTGCTGATGTTTGTAGCTTGTTTATGTTTCTCCCTTTCTGCAAAAGGAAAAACATTTTCATTAAAAACAACATGTCTTGAAATAAATAGCCTGCCCTGATTGTCTAGGCACTTGTATCCTTTCTGGTTATCTGCATAACCCAGAAAGGTACATTGGCTTGACCTCAGGCTTAATTTGTTTTTGTTATATGGTCTGAGGCAAGGAAAGCATAGACACCAAAAATTTCTTAAATGTTATAGTCTGGTTTGTTACCAAAAAGTTTTTCAAAGGGGCAGACATGGTTTAATACTTTGGTTGGCATTCTATTAATGAGGTACACTGCAGTGGCAAATGCCTCCCTCCAGTATCTCATTGGTAGACTTGCTTGTGACATTAGTGTTAAACCAATCTCCATTATGTGTCTGTGTTTTCTTTCCACCAGGCCATTTTGTTCAGATGTATGTGGGTATGTCATCCTATGTAAGATTCCTTTCATGGTGAAGAAATCCCTTAGGGGTTTAAACTCTCCCCCACCATCTGTTTGAATCATTTTTACACTACCATTCAGCTGTTTTTCAATGCATGTGATGAAATGTTTCACAGCACTGTATGTGTCTGATTTTGCTTTTAAAAAATATATCCAAGTATATCTACTATGAGCATCAACAAGTGATAGGTAATACCTGTCTCCATTTGTTGAAATGTATGGAGATGGTCCCCACAAATCAGCTGCTACAAGTTCAAGAGGCTTTTCATATGCAGTTTCAGAGTGTTGAAAAGGTAACTTGTGACTCTTGCCAATTTGGCAATGTGTACATACATTAGAACTACATAACTTTGGAAAAGAAATTTTATTCTTATTCAATACATGTTTAACTACATCATAGCTAGGGTGCCCTAACTTACAATGCCATACATCAAGGACATTGACAGCTCTGTCATGGTTTATACTAGTATTATTACACCATTCTGCATTGTTACAATAGGACCTTTTTCTCATATTGCTGAATTTGTATAAACCTTGATCCGGTTTACCCTGTAATAATATGGTTTTATTTAGCATATCCATAACAAGACAGAACTCAGGGTGAAACTCAAAATATACATTGTTTTCTTTTGCAAATTGTGAGACACTAATTAAGTTCTTTTTGATACTTGGCACTCTCAACAAATTATTAAGATAGAGTGACCTTGTACCTTCAATAGTGCCTGTTCCTATATGAGATATATTTATTATTTCACCATTTCCCATAGCCACAGAATGCTTACCTGTATAGTTTCTGTTTCCCAAGTTTAAATTCTGCAAGTTGTTCGTCATATGATTGGTGGCTCCAGAATCAGGAAACCAGACTTCTGTGTTGATATCATCAGCTTTATTTGCATCATCTGTAGCATTGTCTGCATTGTTTCTGGAGCGACTGCTGGTTTGTGCCATGTTTGCTGTTGGTCCTTTGTTGTTCTGACCTTGTTGAGCACCATTGTAGTCTTCCTTGAATCTAAAATAACACTTATTTGCCATATGACCAAATTTTTCACAGATTTGACATTTGACCCTATTGCTGTTTGGGTATTTGCCTCTGCCTCTTCCCCTTTGGCTGTTGTTGTATCTTGTATTTTGATTCTCGTGTTTGTTTTGATTGTGTTTCTGATTTTTGTTCTTTGTTGAGGAGGCATAATTGGTTGAATAATCTTCTTGCATGAGTCTTCTCTGTTCAATTCTTCCCTCATGAGCAAGAAGAGCAGAATGGACATAGTCAATATCTGGTAATGTTTGCTGTGTAGCAAGTAATGTTACTAATGACTCATATTCTTGGTCAACTGTTAGTAATAAGGAGAATCTGTTCACTCTTTGAAATCTCATGACCAACAGATTTTAACTTGTCACAGAGGTTCTTGATTCTTGCCCGATATTCTCTCATGCTTGTATCATTCTTTCTTGCATTTTGTAGTTCTCTTCTATAATGCATAACTCTAGCTGCTGATTGAGAACTGAAAATTCTTTCAATTTTTGACCATATTTCATATGATGTGTAGCATCCCACGAGTTGAGATACGAGACTTTGATTGATAGAAGATAGTAGCCAGGATGCAAGTAAATTGTCATGCCTTTGATATTGAATGTAATCTGGATTGTTCACAAGAAGACCTCTATCATCAGTGATGTTGACTAGAGGAATAACTTTGGTTCCTTTTACATAATCTTGCAAATCATAGCCTCTTAATGCAATTTCTACCTGATATTTCCATGTTATGTAATTATCTTCATCTAATGGTGTATTTATCGCCTGATTTTTAGGTCTGATCAGGATTGGATCATTGCTCTGGTCGGTTCTGGGCCTGTTGCTTATGTTGACAGATGTAGCTTTATTGCCTTGATCTCCCATGGTGGATCAAGAACGTTGATGACCGGAATTCTTGATCAAGAAACAGTGTAATGGCGCGGCAATGACGAACTGTAGCCAAGATAATAGTGAATTGGCGCGGCAGTTATAAATTGCAGCCAAGATCGACTGTAGAGAGGGTAAAGATTGTGCAACCAGAGGAGGAGATGAAGATTTTGGATCTGATCCTCTTCTTGGAAGACACAGTCAGGTGAGAACTGACAAGGTCAGGCACCACACAGATCTATGAGAGGTAAACTTCCCCTATGATGATATTACTCTGAGGGGAGAAGAGAAGAAATCGCCTTCTCTGATCAAAAATGGCCTTTCGGCTATAGCTGCTCTGATACCATAAAAAAACAAAGGATAGTTTCTTATTTTATTCAGATGAATGACTTATACCTTACAATGTTTTTACACTTTGTATATATATATATATATATAGCAACAAATGGGCTTTGAGATAACAGCCCAGCCCAATTGTAAAGTAATAATACAGTTAATAAAACAAAACCGAGTCGGCCCCGTATACTCTTATTAAGAAAAACAAAGGATTTGTAGAATTTTCTTTCACACTGAATAAATTAAGTTTAATGTTTGAACGAAAGCATAGTGCTTGAAAATTACAGGTTATAATAATACTTCAAATATTATATTTTGTTTCATATTATTTATATTTTGTTGATGCTAGATTTCTACCTTGATCTTGGACTAATGGTCAACATTAGTATTGGAGGATTTAGGTAGGATAGCAAAAGATGAAAGGAATTCCTTTTGGAAGCAGAAAAAATATTTTTTATCGCTTCATCGATTAATACATTACGTGGGGCTTCAACCATTATTTGTATCATATGGAATAGCATAGAATTTTATTTACGTGCATGGAAAAAATTATCTTTTAATTTTCTTATGCCTTTACAAATTCTTGCTTAAAATTGTTTATTTTAGGTCGCTATTGTTGGAATAAATGATAAAGGAGGACTATGGATGGCCTGTATATCGGAAGATAACCGCGACGAAACTCCTCTACAGGTTTTCTTTCTTAATATGGTTGATGCAAGTCATTTCTTCAATTTATCAATGGATTCAAATGATTTGGATTGTCTAACAGGTGTGCTTGAATGGAGTTGCTACACGTACTGGGATAATCGGTTACTATTTTGGTTGTTGCTGTTCTTGAAGGACTTCCTCTTATTGCAATTTTGACCTAAGTATATATTAACTGTACACATTTACCAATACGAAATTTTTTCCAATCGTGTATGCCCATACTTTACTTATATGCTTCCACATAAAGTAATATGAATAATAAAAAGTGGAGTGCTCAGTTGCTAATAGAATTTTGAATAACATTTTCCTGTTACAAATTTTGAATATGGCATATATAGTATATTCAACATTGGATAGAACATCAAGAAGAGAATATGAGTATAATTTTACATTGTAAGCTACGGATCTCATCATAAAACTAGTGCCGTATTAAGATTATAACAAGGTTAGAAAACATGATACCAAAAAGAATAATCTTGCCATAACTAGATCATGTTAGCGTTGTAGAATTCAAACAGACATGATATCGAATAACAAGTTGAACACGGTTGGAACCAAAAAATAATAAGGATTGGAGTGCAGATCTACAAAATCTATAGGTACAAAAGCATTGGTTCGTTTAATTTTCATCTATGTTATATAATACAGTTTAAACCAATTATGTACCGTGCTTCTTAGAAAATTTTTGTACAGGTTTCCATTGTTGATTATTGTACTTGTCTTTAGATACATAAGCTTTTCCGAAGAAATAATCAATTGTAGCAATGAATTAGTACCTACCTATAATCACGATCTATTTTATAACATTTTGTTAGCAATGAATTACCACTGTATCTACACGGTTATGGATTTAATGGGAACATGGTTTTTTTGCTTAGATATTATTTTATATTGAATTGCTTGTGTATAATGTTTCATTATGTGATTAATGTGTTTTTAGGTTTTTTAAAAGTGATAATTATATGAGTGATTATTGCTTTCATGTTAAAATATGTTAATTATTACTGTATAACATATATTTTATGAAAATAATGAAGTGGAAACTGAACGAGCTACAAAAGCGTAGAAATCTCTTTAAAAAATCAACATCTATTGGCATTTAATAAACACTACAAAAAAGAATATGCATTAAAATAAACGCTACAAGATTTATATGGTGGTAGAAAACAATGCTATAAAATATATGGTGGTGTTTAAAAAAGCTAGTAAAATATTTTGTTGTAGTAGGTCGTACTTTTTTGTAGCGATTGTAAGCCTTTGGTTGCGTTTTGCAAGCGCCACAATAAAAAATTTTGGTTACATATGTGGATGCACGGAGCAAAATGATGCTTTTTGGTAGTCTTGGGTTAAACATAATTGAAAGTCCTGAATTTTTAGTTACATGTCATATAATGGCGTTCTTTAAAATGCTACTATAAGTTATGAAAACATTTTTTATGTGCTACCAAAGACTGATTTTCTTGTAGTGATTTACCCTAACAGTTTGTCTTTCCGGCACTTGAGTGTTTGGTATGTAAATACCATGGATGTATTAGTACAGATATTCGGGAGTCAAAAAGGTGAATATTACACTTGGTATCAAAACTAAAGGTTAAACGAGAAACTTTGATTTGGTGGGGTATGACTCATTAGAGAAAGGGCATGCCCTAGAATGAGTTGAGTATATTATACATATGAGAGCGTATTTGTATTCGCTATAAACGTACGCCTTAAAGGTATTTCAACTACGAAAATTAAATATCTTATAATCTAAATAGATGTGTGGTCACTAAGAATAGTTGGTAGAGCAACTGCAAGTAAAAATGTGCCTTTCAAATGCATAAACACTTGGTGTTACATAGAAGGATATGACTAATGTGTTATTTAGGGTTTTAGAGCATCCACTTGGGGTGAAACAACCGGTCTTTTCGACCTTCAAATGTCAACACTAATGCATCCATGGAATTCATGTGTTGAGCACCCAAGTGCTAGAAAAGCAGATTGTAAGGGTAAAACTAAAAATAAAAGAAACGAAACAAGAAAGAAGGAACACAATATCAGAATCACATAGCGACATGATAACATAGAATATCAAAAGATAGTACAAAGTATCACTCTAAGATATAAAGAAATTTAAAGTTACAAATACTCTCATCAGCCTAGACAGTTATAACAATCTATCTTCATAAATGTTAATACATACATAATGGTAATGCAATGGAAATAAAAATATTATGGTAGGTGAAACATCCAACTCATCTCATTGAGCTCCAGAATATCCAACTACAACCTGAATTTCCCAGACTGCTTGAAAAAGCACACAAGAAATGTAGGGAAAAAAAATCCATGCTTCAGACATAATTCTGGTATGAGAAACTCAAGAAATATGAGACCAACATATAACAGTACTTTTGAGACCGCAAGTATTGCCATAATAGGTATCCCCTCGAAAGTACCATCATTTAATAAGTACACAGGATGCTGTAATAGATAATGTCTAAGGTGAAAAAAATAAATCAGAAAATAGTCATTGAAGCCTACATTAATCACACCACAACAATATTGAGGGTGCAATCAAAACTGTTAAGGTACGTTTGCATAATGGATTTTCCAAAATAAATTAGAAAATAGTCATTGAAGCTCATAAGGTCAAGCCAAAATCTCCAATCTCCTACACAAGGGTCAGTGACTACCTTCGAGCGTTGTATATGTCTAGATAAAATATACCTCTAGGAAAACATAGTTGGTCTATACCCTAACATGTGATCCCACATACCACCACCTCCCGTGTGCAACGTCGATAAGCATACTCTAGATATGGAGTGATAATATCCTATTGCGGGAAAGCTAAACCCCAGGCTATGAGGCCTACTTTGTTTTTAGTCATTTCCAATGTTGAGGTTACATATGACATCTTTCACATGAGTCTTCATTACTTAAACTGAATACGGATCTCCATAAGGTTCCCAATATCTCAAATAGTCAATAGATCTCCACAAGGATCCCATCATAAATCCTTCGATGAATGCTAACGCTGACCTATCCCTTAGACTTAACCTTAGGATATATAGTTAAACTCTATAGCATTCTACTTCACAGCTGTTTCCAAAACATAACTCATATATGAGTTTTGAAGTGGTATTCGATAAGTAAAACACTTACCGACCCTGGTCTCTTCAAAACCAATTTGATTAATTTTCGATCAAGTTCAATAGTCGACTAATCGACTATCAAGTTCAAAATACACGATCGCATATGTTAATCGAATGACGTAAACTTATCACATTTCCAACTTGTTCATCTCACACTATCCCTCGGTCAAGAGTGAAGTCGGTAGGTTAGAGCACTATTGCTACAAACCCTACTCGAATATCAATTTTAACTCTCATAGATAGACAAGCCTACTTATCGACTTTTAGTTCTAAGCAAATGACAAATTCTTTCCATAATCGAATAAACGCACAAAGCACGATCAAGTCACACACCGCACAATTAAGTCTAATCCTTTTTTTACTTAATACTTTTATTAGTTAAACCTTTTCTATTAGTATAACTTGTTTATCAAATAAAACTTGTTTTTATCTATTTCTCATATTCGTTTGTACTCTTTCAATACTTCAAAAGTATCTCAAATGGTATATGTATATTAATAAATCATTAACAAGATTTCTTACTTTAATGATTTACATTTTTTATCTTTTTCCAAAAGATTCCATTCTTATAATTCCTTACAAATATCAATTCTAAGAATCTATGTATTTTCACAAATCCACTCAAAAAGGTTTAAGACTAATGTTACTTAAACATTGTCACTACAAACCCAAAACCATTTCATTTGTTCCTATCTTTAAAACATTCTTTTAAAGATTTATGTACATAAGTATAATAAAAAAGGGTCAAAGACAAATGTTATTAACAAATTATTGCAACAAACCCAAAACCATTCCATACTTGTTATTTTCTTTAAAAAAATTCATTTAAAGATCTAAGTTAATATTTGGTTAAGTTTGGTATTTGACAAGTCAACTACCTAGTTCTAAAGACGATCATTTACGAAAATCAAGGTTCTTGTACTTAACATGATTTTGACATTCCAACTTATACACTCCCTCGGTCAAGAGTGAAGACAGTTAAGTTAGAACTGGTTTCATATCAAAGTCTTACCTAGACACTTCATTCTTGACTCTCGTAGATAGATAAGTCTACCTCGTCAGCTTTTAATGCTAAGTATAGTATTAATGACTTTCATAAATGAGTAAGAAATCAATATGATTAACATGTTTCCAACCTTCCCAACTTATTTACTCCTTGGTCAAAATTGAAGCTAGTAGGATAGAGCAATATTGCTTATATCCCTACTTGAACATCAATCTTAACTCTTACAAATAGATAAGTCTAATTTGTCGGCTTTTAAAGTCAAGCATAGCTAATTACCTTTTTCAAGGCTTATATATACTTTAAAAATACTTGCAAATAGGTTTTACATATCTGTGTATAATATTACTTGAAATTGAATAATTTAAAATTTGGTGAGAATAAATAAAAACATGTTTTATATCATAAAACCTCTTTACTTTGTAAATTCATAAATAAATATCAAAAATATATTTAAACTACAAATCAACTTTAAAATGCTGAAAAATATGTTCAAAAACATCCCTAAAAGGATTAGGAAAAAGCAAAAAATTTAAATTTCATTTTTAGACAATTAAAACCATAAGCAACTTACTACAGCATTTACAAATGCTGTTAAAAGTCCTTGTTAAAAACATCATTGAAAAGTATGAACTTTACAACCGGTTTTAAGAACTTAAAAAAATGATTTAAGAACTGAATTTTTTACAGTAAGTACTATGTATTGGGTACTTAAATACCATGAAGAGAAACCCCTGAGGATATCTTTCAATTTATTCAGAAAAATTCCTAAAAACTGGATATTTCAAAGTGCTCATATGGCGACCTTCTTCTCGCTATATTACTTTGCAACTATGTCACAAGTTAATGAATGATTTAAACTTCTATTTTTTTCCAACAATGATTACACTTATAATACTTATCAAAAATGCAAAGAAGCCTTTAGGACATCTCTCAAAGTTAACTTTTAAAATCGTCAAACATAAGCATTTTCAAATTGCATCCTAGTGACCTTTTCGCTTCTAACTTTCACAACTTTGGTTAATAATTTATATAACTTTCAAAACCATATTTTTACTACTCCATATACCAAAATATGTGTAGAGAACAATCAAATCAAATTATTCCAAGTTAAGATCACAAATCATCCATTTATCCAAGTTAAAGTTAAGAGATGTCGATGTGCATGTGAAAAAGGCCGATACAGATCTTAAGGATGGAAGAACACTAGAGGGGGTGAATAGTGTTATGTGGATTTTCTAAATCTTTTTGAATCTTATGTAATTTACTCACCAACAAATGCAATTCACAAACATATATATAATCATAAAATCAGACACACATGCAAATACTAAATAAAAGTAGTAAAGGAAATAACACACCAGGATTTTATACTGGTTCAGAGTTACCCTCCATCCAGTCCCGCATAATTGTATGGATTTCTTTTCAAAATAATCTCCCTGATTACACCCTCAGTTTAAAGGCTATGAGGTATACCCTTCTGTATTTGAGTCTGGGGCAAACTCTCTTAATTTATCCAGGCCACAAGATCACCTAATGATTTCTGGGGCAACAATCACACCCAATTGATTTCAAGACTCGACTGCACTGTTCACTCAACAGTTTGATTTACAAATAATCCTATAACTCTGAATAGCACTGAGATCTTATGAAGTGAGTGGTAGAGAATCAAACAAGAGATAATCACGTTTGATTCACTTTGTATTTCGGCAGAGTATTGTTTTGGATTCTTTAGAATAAATGAGGAAGATGAAGAGGAGAGAAAACAAGTGAAAATCTAGTTAAAAATTCGTTTAGAACTACTGGTATTTATAGAAGATCAACAGCCATATCTATTCGTGAAAGGATACGACGAATAGACACTTCTTTTGAAAATTTGAATTTTGAATTTAACGGACACCATATCGACATGGGGGGTTGAAGGATGTCGACATGCTCTAGGCAAAATTTATGATTTTGATTTTCTTATTAAAATTGGTTTCTATAATTTGTCAAAACAATTTCTAAACTTTGTAAATATATTTGAATAAAGTTTAAACATATAAAAGAGTTCAGAAAGTAATTTTTAATATATATAAACTTAATCTATAAAGTAATTTAAAATCTGAGTATATAAATAATTTAAAGCTAAATAATCAAAACAAGAGATGGTTTAAAAAATGGACAATTTTGTAATCAAAATATAAAAAATGATAAAAATAGTTTTGTGGTTAAAATATTTAAAATAAGAGAGATGACTTTTTGAAAAGAAGGTTTTAAAAACATTTAAAATAAGAGATATATTTTTGAAAAGCGTTTTCATAAAATTAGTGGATATTGAAATAGGACCACTATATGTTCCACTATATATTATCGTGGGTTCCATCCCACCAAGGTTCCATCCCTTTAACAGGCTCGAAGTAGATTCCATTCCATGAATAAATTTCGAATAAAGATGTAATTGCTTTCAAGAAGTTTTAACATAATTCTAGACTCAATACTTATCTTGTACTTTGAAATCTTAAACTCTTGATATCTTGATACTCAAGATTCTTCAATTTTGATATCTTCATTCTCTATACTGTACAGTCTTCATTTTTGGTACCTACATGGTTATATCCTGCATATACATGTGTATATCTAAACTATAATGTTAGTATTTATATTTTATAACAAGTTCTACGGTTATTGTCATCAAAACCATCATCTCTAGGACTAACAATCTCTCCCGTTTTGATGATGACAACCTATGTTTATAAAGTATACTTCACTTTCACTATAACTTCCCCTTAATCTAAGCCTAACTACTCTAACTACTTTATTTTATATTTCTCCCCTTTTGTCATCAAAAATAATAATCCTAAACTGATATAACCCCCCTTAGTCTTATAATGGAGTACCTGTGACAAATTATGATAGAGTATATATAAAACAACTTGAGTTAATAATAAAGACATGATAAATATGAAATTTAACACCCAATATATACTATGTTTCATGTAATGTTATACATATCTTTCAAACCAAATCAATTTTAATCAAAGAAAATCAAATCAAACAATTCAAAAACAAGCAATTCAAATCATAAGGAGATTAAACATTTCTAGGAACTTGAACCCATCTTTCTTTTCCAAAGATAGGATCCTTTTTAATCTCTTCCCAAACTTCATTATCTTGAATTAAAGTTCCTACAGGATTTGCATTGAGATCTTCTTTGTTGAGGGCAGAAATCATCCAATGGAGGGCATCGAAATGCTTCTCTTGTTCTTTTATCATCTACATTTGACTTAGTTCTAAGTGTCTTTGATTGCGGAGAATAAAAGTAAGTAGACTCTTGAATGAATTGAGAGTTTCTTCAAGATTATCACTTAGAGGTTGAGAAGAGGAAGCCATTTTTGATAAGTAGTGAAGAGATGCAAATAGAGATAAGTAGAGATGAAAAGTGTACTAATTTCTAGAAGAAACAGGTGTTTAAATAGGTAGAAATTCGTTTATAATGAATAGACACTAGTTAGTTATTTTAATTTCAAAATTTTAAAAATAACCAAATTTGTCGGTTAAATATCGACATAGTGGGTAGAGGCATGTCGACATGGGTATGTTATTTTTATGTGTCTTATTTATTTTATGAATAAGCATGTATATATATAAACTTATATACAATACTAACATTTATTCCGGAGACACAATAAGGTAGAAAAACATAAGATAGATAATTTTCTATAGATCGATGAGCTAATACATGAGAGGCTTCATAATATGATAAAAGATCAACACAAGTTCATACAAAATAAACTAATACATAACAATCTACTTCTTAGAATGTGCCAAAGGATGAAGAGGATGATGATACGCCAAGTCTCCGACCAACTTAGCAAAGAATTTGTTCATATTAGTGGATATTTTATCTAATTTCTTACTAACAGATCTTTTGAGAATATGTTGATTTTGCACTATGATCTTTTGATTTTTGAGAAGTGTTTTGTTGGTAGGATTGTTAGTATTGGTAGGATATTCAATACTTTCCAAGGAGGTATCTTCATTTTCTTATTTAATTTCCACTTCCTTCCCTTCTTCTTCTTCTTCTTCTTCCTCATCATCATTCTCTTCCTCCATATCTTCATGTGCCAATCTTTCATCCTTTTCCGCAAGAGATTCATATTGTTGAAATATGAAAGGAATTTTCATGAGAGAAATATTGGCATGATTAAACACCTTTCTTGAAACAAATTCTTCCCTTTTGTAATCAACATCAAAATAATTAAAAATCCGAGTGAGATAGATTCCATACAAAGTATTCTCACCCATTTCCAAATTCTTAGGACGAAATTCATCCATAATCACTTGCGCCCAATTAATGTCATAATGACCAAAAATAGAAAAAAGAGCTTCACAAACCTTTAAAGTCGGTTTATTGAAATTTCTCGATCTAGAAGTAATAGTATGTTGCAAAATAAGATTGATAATACGTGCTTTCGGACGAAAGTTATGATTTAAATTCAAAGTTGTCATCTCCTTCGAAAATGTGATGAAATGTCTCACGATCATGTTTCAATATTGAAAGTAAAAGGATCCATTCTTGAATTCTTGCAATTGAGAATGTTGCCCAAAATTTCACAATTTAAAACAATTTTAGTGTCTTTAACACTACTCTAAATTTCATTTTCATTTCCTTCATAAAAACCACAATTCAAATTCGCATGAAACATTTTAACAAGATTTTGGTAACAAACAAAATCATTTTAAGAATTGTTAAAAAGACTAAGAATATGGTTCTCTTCAAGAAGAGTATTGATTTCATATGTAGAGAAATCGCTAGAGAGAGCAAATCTTCCCGTATGAACTTTTCCGTAATTAGCATAGCTTATATAAGCCTTGATTGTTTCTGGATCATTATAGAGATACTCTTGAATGGTTTTTGACAGCCTCATTATTGACCTAGTGCTTGAAGAAGCCATTTTTGAAGAGAGTAGAAAGTTTGAAAGAGTAAAAGAGAGTTTGAATTTTGAAATGAGAGTGAAAAGGTATGATAAGATAACGGAAATAAATAGATATTCAATAGTCATGTTCTCTTGTCAAGAGGTACCTTTCTAGAACATTGGATTTAGTGAAAAGGTGGAGGGAAGTTTAAAGATTTGAATTCAAATTTGAATTTCAAATTTCTGACAAGGATGTCGACGTCATTGGTAGGGCCATGTCGACATGGGCCAGAGAATTCGTGTGACTTATCTTTTCTTATATATATATATATATTATTTTTAATGTCTATATATTTTCTGAAGTAATTATTAAATATAGTAATACTCTTTTAATAAAAAATATTATAATATTAAAAATAAAAATAAATATTATAATAATAAAAAATTAATTCAAACGACTTATAATTTCAAAAACAATCAAACAATTTTAAGCAAAACAATTTCAACCAATATATTGTAAACGTGTACATTTTTGAAAAGTGATTTAAAATCTGAGTATATAAATAAACTTAATCTGTAAACTTAATCTATAAAGTGATTTAAAATCTGAGTATATAAATAATTTAAAGCTAAATAATCAAAACAAGAGATGGTTTAAAAAATGGACAATTTTGTAATCAAAATATAAAAAATGATAAAAATAGTTTTGTGGTTAAAATATTTAAAACAAGAGAGATGTCTTTTTGAAAAGAAGGTTTTAAAAACATTTAAAATAAGAGATATATTTTTGAAAAGCGTTTTCATAAAATTAGTGGATATCGAAATAGGACCACTATATGTTCCACTATATATTATCGTGGGTTCCATCCCACCAAGGTTCCATCCCTTTAACAGGCTCGAAGTAGATTCCATTCCATGAATAAATTTCGAATAAAGATGTAATTGCTTTCAAGAAGTTTTAACATAATTCTAGACTCAATACTTATCTTGTACTTTGAAATCTTAAACTCTTGATATCTTGATACTCAAGATTCATCAATTTTGATATCTTCATTCTCTATACTGTACAGTCTTCATTTTTGGTACCTGCATTGTTATATCCTGCATATACATGTGTATATCTAAACTATAATGTTAGTATTTATATTTTATAACAACTTCTACGGTTATTGTCATCAAAACCATCATCTCTAGGACTAACAATCTCCCCCGTTTTGATGATGACAACCTATGTTTATAAAGTATACTTCACCTTCACTATAACTTCCCCTTAATCTAAGCCTAACTACTCTAACTACTTTATTTATATTTCTCCTCTTTTGTCATCAACAAAAAATAATCCTAAACTGATATAACCTCCCTTAGTCTTATAATGGAGTACCTGTGACAAATTATGTTAGAGTATATATAAAACAACTTGAGTTAATAATAAAGACATGATAAATATGAAAGTTTACACCCAATATATACTATGTTTCATGTAATGTTATACATATCTTTCAAACCAAATCAATTTTAATCAAAGAAAATCAAATCAAACAATTCAAAAACAAGCAATTCAAATCATAAGGAGATTAAACATTTCTAGGAACTTGAACCCATCTTTCTTTTCCAAAGATAGGATCATTTTTAATCTCTTCCCAATCTTCATTATCTTGAATTAAAGTTCCTACAGGATTTGCATTGAGATCTTCTTTGTTGAGGGCAGAAATCATCTAATGGAGGGCATCGAAATGCTTCTCTTGTTCTTTTATCATCTGCATTTGACTTAGTTCTAAGTGCCTTTGATTGCGGAGAATAAAAGTAAGTAGACTCTTGAATGAATTGAGAGTTTCTTCAAGATTATCACTTAGAGGTTGAGAAGAGAAAGCCATTTTTGATAAGTAGTGAAGAGATGCAAATAGAGATAAATAGAGATGAAAAGAGTACTAATTTCTAGAAGAAACAGGTGTTTAAATAGGCAGAAATTCGTTTACAATGAATAGACACTAGTTAGTTATTTTAATTTCAAAATTTTAAAAATAACCAAATTTGTCGGTTAAATGTCGACATAGGGGGTAGAGGCATGTCGACATGGGTATGTTATTTTTATTTGTCTTATTTATTTTATGAATAAGCATGTGTATATATAAACTTATATACAATACTAACATTTATTCCGGAGACACAATAAGGTAGAAAAACATAAGATAGATAATTTTCTATAGATCGATGAGCTAATACATGAGAGACTTCATAATATGATAAAAGATCAACACAAGTTCATACAAAATAAACTAATACATAACAATCTACTTCTTAGAATGTGCCAAAGGATGAAGAGGATGATGATACGCCAAGTCTCCGACCAACTTAGCAAAGAATTTGTTCATATTAGTGGATATTTTATCTAATTTCTTACTAACAGATCTTTTGAGAATATGTTGATTTTCCACTATGATCTTTTGATTTTTGAGAAGTGTTTTGTTGGTAGGATTGTTAGTATTGGTAGGATATTCAATACTTTCCAAGGAGGTATCTTCATTTTCTTATTTAATTTCCATTTCCTTCCCTTCTTCTTCTTCTTCTTCTTCTTCTTCTTCCTCATCATCATTCTCTTCCTCCATATCTTCATGTGCCAATCTTTCATCCTTTTCCGCAAGAGATTCATATTGTTGAAATATGAAAGAAATTTTCATGAGAGAAATATTGGCATGATTAAACACTTTTCTTGAAACAAATTCTTCCCTTTTGTAATAAAAATCAAAATAGTTAAAAATCCGAGTGAGATAGATTCCATACAAAGTATTCTCACCCATTTCCAAATTCTTAGGACGAAATTCATCCATAATCACTTGCGCCCAATTAATGTCATAATGACCAAAAATAGAAAAAAGAGCTTCACAAACCTTTAAAGTCGGTTTATTGAAATTTCTCGTTCTAGAAGTAATAGTATGTTGCAAAATAAGATTGATAATACGTGCTTTCGGACGAAAGTTATGATTTAAATTCAAAGTTGTCATCTCCTTCGAAAATGTGATGAAATGTCTCACGATCATGTTTCAATATTAAATGTAAAAGGATCCATTCTTGAATTCTTGCAATTGAGAATGTTGCCCAAAATTTCACAATTTAAAACAATTTTAGTGTCTTTAACACTACTCTAAATTTCATTTTCATTTCCTTCATAAAAACCACAATTCAAATTCGCATGAAACATTTTAACAAGATTTTGGTAACAAACAAAATCATTTTAAGAATTGTTAAAAAGACTAAGAATATGGTTCTCTTCAAGAAGAGTATTGATTTCATATGTAGAGAAATCGCTAGAGAGAGCAAATCTTCCCGTATGAACTTTTCCGTAATTAGCATAGCTTATATAAGCCTTGATTGTTTCTGGATCATTATAGAGATACTCTTGAATGGTTTTTGACAGCCTCATTATTGACCTACTGCTTGAAGAAGCCATTTTTGAAGAGAGTAGAAAGTTTGAAAGAGTAAAAGAGAGTTTGAATTTTGAAATGAGAGTGAAAAGGTATGATAAGATAACGGAAATAAATAGATATTCAATAGTCATGTTCTCTTGTCAAGAGGTACCTTTCTAGAACATTGGATTTAGTGAAAAGGTGGAGGGAAGTTTAAAGATTTGAATTCAAATTTGAATTTCAAATTTCTGACAAGGATGTCGACGTCATTGGTAGGGCCATGTCGACATGGGCCAGAGAATTCGTGTGACTTATCTTTTCTTATATATATATATATATATATATATTATTTTTAATGTCTATATATTTTCTGAAGTAATTATTAAATATAGTAATACTCTTTTAATAAAAAATATTATAATATTAAAAATAAAAATAAATATTATAATAATAAAAAATTAATTCAAACGACTTATAATTTCAAAAACAATCAAACAATTTTAAGCAAAACAATTTCAACCAATATATTGTAAACGTGTACATTTTTGAAAAGTGATTTAAAATCTTAGTATATAAATAAACTTAATCTGTAAACTTAATCTATAAAGTGATTTAAAATCTGAGTATATAAATAATTTAAAGCTAAATAATCAAAACAAGAGATGGTTTAAAAAATGGACAATTTTGTAATCAAAATATAAAAAATGATAAAAATAGTTTTGTGGTTAAAATATTTAAAACAAGAGAGATGTCTTTTTGAAAAGAAGGTTTTATAAACATTTAAAATAAGAGATATATTTTTGAAAAGCGTTTTCATAAAATTAGTGGATATCGAAATAGGACCACTATATGTTCCACTATATATTATCGTGGGTTCCATCCCACCAAGGTTCCATCCCTTTAACAGGTTCGAAGTAGATTCCATTCCATGAATAAATTTCGAATAAAGATGTAATTGCTTTCAAGAAGTTTTAACATAATTCTAGACTCAATACTTATCTTGTACTTTGAAATCTTAAACTCTTGATATCTTGATACTCAAGATTCTTCAATTTTGATATCTTCATTCTCTATACTGTACAGTCTTCATTTTTGGTACCTGCATGGTTATATCCTGCATATACATGTGTATATCTAAACTATAATGTTAGTATTTATATTTTATAACAAGTTCTACGGTTATTGTCATCAAAACCATCATCTCTAGGACTAACAATCTCCCCCGTTTTGATGATGACAACCTATGTTTATAAAGTATACTTCACCTTCAACTATAACTTCCCCTTAATCTAAGCCTAGCTACTCTAACTACTTTATTTTATATTTCTCCCCTTTTGTCATCAACAAAAAATAATCCTAAATTGATATAACCCCCCTTAGTCTTATAATGGACTACCTGTGACAAATTATGATAGAGTATATATAAAACAACTTGAGTTAATAATAAAGACATGATAAATATGAAAGTTTACACCCAATATATACTATGTTTCATGTAATGTTATACATATCTTTCAAACCAAATCAATTTTAATCAAAGAAAATCAAATCAAACAATTCAAAAACAAGCAATTCAAATCATAAGGAGATTAAACATTTCTAGGAACTTGAACCCATCTTTCTTTTCCAAAGATAGGATCCTTTTTAATCTCTTCCCAATCTTCATTATCTTGAATTAAAGTTCCTACAGGATTTGCATTGAGATCTTCTTTGTTGAGGGCAGAAATCATCCAATGGAGGGCATCGAAATGCTTCACTTGTTCTTTTATCATCTGCATTTGACTTAGTTCTAAGTGCCTTTGATTTCGGAGAATAAAAGTAAGTAGACTCTTGAATGAATTGAGAGTTTCTTCAAGATTATCACTTAGAGGTTGAGAAGAGGAAGCCATTTTTGATAAGTAGTGAAGAGATGCAAATAGAGATAAGTAGAGATGAAAAGAGTACTAATTTCTAGAAGAAACAGGTGTTTAAATAGGCAGAAATTCGTTTACAATGAATAGACACTAGTTAGTTATTTTAATTTCAAAATTTTAAAAATAACCAAATTTGTCGGTTAAATTCGACATAGGGGGTAGAGGCATGTCGACATGGGTATGTTATTTTTATGTGTCTTTTTTATTTTATGAATAAGCATGTATATATATAAACTTATATACAATACTAACATTTATTCCGGAGACACAATAAGGTAGAAAAACATAAGATAGATAATTTTCTATAGATCGATGAGCTAATACATGAGAGACTTCATAATATGATAAAAGATCAACACAAGTTCATACAAAATAAACTAATACATAACAATCCACTTCTTAGAATGTGCCAAAGGATGAAGAGGATGATGATACGCCAAGTCTCTGACCAACTTAGCAAAGAATTTGTTCATATTAGTGGATATTTTATCTAATTTCTTACTAACAGATCTTTTGAGAATATGTTGATTTTCCACTATGATCTTTTGATTTTTGAGAAGTGTTTTGTTGGTAGGATTGTTAGTATTGATAGGATATTCAATACTTTCGAAGGAGGTATCTTCATTTTCTTATTTAATTTCCATTTCCTTCCCTTCTTCTTCTTCTTCTTCCTCATCATCATTCTCTTCCTCCATATCTTCACTGCAAGAGATTCATATTGTTGAAATATGAAAGGAATTTTCATGAGAGAAATATTGGCATGATTAAACACTTTTCTTGAAACAAATTCTTCCCTTTTGTAATCAACATCAAAATAATTGAAAATCCAAGTGAGATAGATTCCATACAAAGTATTCTCACCCATTTCCAAATTCTTAGGACGAAATTCATCCATAATCACTTGCGCCCAATTAATGTCATAATGACCAAAAATAGAAAAAAGAGCTTCACAAACCTTTAAAGTCGGTTTATTGAAATTTCTCGATCTAGAAGTAATAGTATGTTGCAAAATAAGATTGATAATACGTGCTTTCGGACGAAAGTTATGATTTAAATTCAAAGTTGTCATCTCCTTCGAAAATGTGATGAAATGTCTCACGATCATGTTTCAATATTAAAAGTAAAAGGATCCATTCTTGAATTCTTGCAATTGAGAATGTTGCCCAAAATTTCACAATTTAAAACAATTTTAGTGTCTTTAACACTACTCTAAATTTCATTTTCATTTCCTTCATAAAAACCACAATTCAAATTCGCATGAAACATTTTAACAAGATTTTGGTAACAAGCAAAATCATTTTAAGAATTGTTAAAAAGACTAAGAATATGGTTCTCTTCAAGAAGAGTATTGATTTCATATGTAGAGAAATCGCTAGAGAGAGCAAATCTTCCCGTATGAACTTTTCCGTAATTAGCATAGCTTATATAAGCCTTGATTGTTTCTGGATCATTATAGAGATACTCTTGAATGGTTTTTGACAGCCTCATTATTGATCTAGTGCTTGAAGAAGCCATTTTTGAAGAGAGTAGAAAGTTTGAAAGAGTAAAAGAGGGTTTGAATTTTGAAATGAGAGTGAAAAGGTATGATAAGATAACGGAAATAAATAGATATTCAATAGTCATGTTCTCTTGTCAAGAGGTACCTTTCTAGAACATTGGATTTAGTGAAAAGGTGGAGGGAAGTTTAAAGATTTGAATTTCAAATTTCTGACAAGGATGTCGACGTCATTGGTAGGGCCATGTCGACATGGGCCAGAGAATTCGTGTGACTTATCTTTTCTTATATATATATATATATATATATATTATTTTTAATGTCTATATATTTTCTGAAGTAATTATTAAATATAGTGATACTCTTTTAATAAAAAATATTATAATATTAAAAATAAAAATAAATATAATAATAATAAAAAATTAATTCAAACAACTTATAATTTCAAAAACAATCAAACAATTTTAAGCAAAAAAATTTCAACCAATATATTGTAAACGTGTACATTTTTCTAGATTCGTATCTCCAAGATCAACAGAATCATGAATATCCATAAAGCATATATTAGAATTTTTCATCTTCTGATCATCATCGCTTGAGGATGAGTCTGAGTCTGAGTCGTCTAATATAGCGGTATATGCTCTTTTCTTCTTCTTTGTATAATCATTGCTCGTAGGAAACAGTTCCTTATCAGGATGCAGACAGTCTCTTTTGAGATGGTCAGGTTCGTCACGGTTAAAACATTTGACATGATTTGGTACTTCATTATGATTTCCAGAATTCTTGTGATCATTCTTTTTGAAGTTGTTCATCTTTCTGTATTTCAGAAACTTCCAAAAGTTCCTTGTCATGAAAGCTATTTCTTCATCATCACTTTATGAGTCTGATCCATCTGTTAATGCATTGAATGCAATTGACTTCTTTTTAAATGCCTTGCAATCTCTTCTCCCTTGCATTTATATTTCAAATGACATTAGATTTCCAATAAATTCTTCAATCTTTAAAGTACTGATATCATTTGCTTCTTTGATTGCAAGAGTTTTCTGATCCCATCCCGGAGTAAGAGAATTTAGAATTTTTCTGACTTGATCTTCTTCGGAAAGCTTTTTTCCAATGATATTAGAGAATGCACAATATCCTGAAATATACTATACATATCTGAAATGGACTCATTAGAATTCATTTTGAATAATAACTGATTTGTGAGTATGGATATTTTAGTCTGTTTGACTTCGGTTGTTCCTTCATGAGTAATTTGCAAAGTTTTCGAGGTATCATATGCAGACTTACAAACAGATACTCTATTGAATTCATTCCTATCAAGTGAAAAAAATAAAATATTCATGGCTTTGGAATTATTTTGTGCAATAGACTTTTGCTCAACAGTCCACTGTGCAAAACTAGTTGTGGGTTCAGAATATTCAGTTTGTGTTATATTCCAAGTGTCTAATCCTATTGACTATAAATATATTTTCATTCTACCAATATGCATAGTTACTGCCATTAAAAAGTGGTGGTCTGGCAATAGACTGACCCTCTACAAATGAACTAGTGATAATGTTAATAGAACCAGTGTTGGTAGCCATTTTTTTTAAAACTTTTCAAAATTCAGATTATGAAAACTTTGAAAAACTTGCTCTAATACCAAATGTAAGAAATGCGGATTACGGTTCTTAATGCTGGAATAACACTAGGGGTGAATAGTGTTATGTGAATTTTCTAAATCTTTTTGAATCTTATGTAATTTACTCACCAACAAATGCAATTCACAAACACAGATGTAATCATAGAATCAGACACAGATGCAAATACTAAATAAAAGCAGTAAAAGAAAGAACACACCAGGATTTTATACTGGTTCGGAGTTACCCCGCATCCAGTCTCGCACAATTATACAGATTTTTTTTCAAAATAATCTCCCAGATTACACCCTCGGTTTCAAGGCTACCAGGTACACCCTCCTGTATTCGAGTCTAGGGTAAACTCTCTTGATTTAACAGGCCACAAGATCACCTAATCAATTTCCAGGAAAATGATTACACCCAATTGATTTCAAGGCTCAACCGCACCTTTTAATCAATAGTTTGATTTACAAATGATCCTATAACTCTAAATAATACTGAGATCTTATGGAGAGAGTGGCAGAGAATCAAATAAGAGATAATCAAGTTTTATTCACTTGGTATTTCGGTAGAGTATAGTTTCGGAGTCTTTAGAATAAATGAGGAAGATGAAGAGGAGAGAAAATAAGTGAAAATCCAGTTAAAAAGTCGTTTAGAACTACTGGTATTTATAGAAGATCATAGTCGTATCTATTAGTGAAAGGATACAATGAATAGATACTTATTTCGAAAATTTGAATTTTGAATTTAACGAGCACCATGTCGACATGGGGGGTTGAAGGATGTCGACATGCTGTACACAAAATTTATGATTTTGATTTTCTTATTAAAATTGATTTCTATAATTTGTCAAAACAATTTCCAAACTTTGTATATATATTTGAATATAATTTAAACATATAAAAGATTTTAGAAAGTAATTTTTAACATATATAATCTTAGTCTATAAAGTGATTTAAAATTTGAGTATACAAACAATTTAAAGCTAAATATTTAAAACAAGAGATGGTTTAAAAATAAGGACAATTTTGGAATCAAGATATAAAAAATGATAAAAATAGTTTTGAGGCTAAAATATTTAAAACAAAAGAGAGAAGTCTTTTTGAAAAGAAGGTTTTGAAAACATCTAAAATAAGAGATATTTTTGAAAAGCATTTTTATAAAATTAGAGGATATCAAAATAGGACCACTATATGTTCCACTAGATATTGTCATGGGTTCCATCCCACTAGGGTTCCTTCCCTTTAATAGGTTAAGTGGATTCCATTCCACGAATAAATTTTAAATAAAGATATAAGTGCTTTCAAGAAGTTTTAACATAATTCTAGACTCAATACTTATCTTGTACTTTGAAATCTTGAACTCTTGATATCTTGATACTCATGAGTCTTCAATCTTGATATCTTCAATCTCTATACTGTACAGTCTTCATTTTTGGTACCTGCATGGTTATATCATGCATACACACACAGATATATATATAAACTATAATGTTAGTATTTATATTTCATAACTAGTTCTAAGGTTATTGTCATCAAAACCATCATCTCAAGGACTAATAGTGCACTTATAGCGACTATTCTCACTTCATAGACTTTTAAACATACTTCAATTCAACACGCAAGCTAACTAAACATGTAAACACAAATTCTAGGTCATAGCACATTTTATAAAAGGTAATATAAGTGATGTTACACAATATAGAGTTGTCATTTGATTTTAAAAGCAAGAGGTGTCCAAAGTTATAACTTTATTTAGTTAATACCAGTTTAACTTTATACTTGCACACACATAAATATATACACAATATACATATACAAGATAACAAATTAACTCACCCAAATGCAAGGCTACAACAAGCTCAAACAAACAAGAATCAGGGAACCACTTCCTACCATCATCAAAAGCCTAAAGATCCAACCTCTAGCACATCTAAGCCAAGAAAAGCCTCCTCCTCACCATCCATGCTCATGGTATAACCCAAGCTCCCCCTTTTCTTCCATATTTTTCCACTTTTAACTTTATTTCCAAGCTTCCTAAGGTGTTCTAAGGTGTTGGCGAAAGTTTGGTGGTGTTTGAAGAAGATTTAAACTAATTAGAGAAAGATTAGTGAAGAACAAAGTGGATTAAGGCAAATCCACTTCCACCATTTTTATTTTTTTGAAATTTTCAAGCTTTGAAATGTTATAAAGTTTTTAACCTACCTACGACCCTCCTTTATATGGCCAAGAGCCACCCTTGTGCCCTGCGTGCTCCTTTTACATTACACATCATTTTTCCTTAGTAAATTACCCTTTTACCCTTACACACAAAATATCTTCTATGACGTCACCCATGTCATCATCAAATATTTTACTTTACATAACTTGAAAAATACATTTTTATTTCATATTAATGTTTTTCTAAGCAAATAAGAGTTTGTAAGAAAAGTTTGAACCAACGAGTAAAAAGCTGTTTATTGATAAAATGATTTTCGTTGACATTAATATATTTCTTCAAAGTATATATTTTTTCCAATCATTTTTCCAAAACAAGTTTACCTTCATTGGTTATTATTTAAAAGGGGTTAATAAGGTTACTAAATCACTTTAATCACATTTAATTCAAGATTCATTCATTTAAATAATTCATATATTTAAACATGAAGTGTCCGAAATTTCAGGTCGTTGAGCAACAAAAGGAAATAATCACAAAGCAATGATTAAAAATATTCAAAATTTAGTAGCAAACATAACTCATGGTTTTCTCAAGTTCAAGAATCATATTATCGTACTAGGACGGTAAACAATCTATTAGGCATATCTTATGTTGAATAGCCTCGCGTTATTACTTAGTCGATTGTCCATGTTGTCTCACAACAAATTGAAGATTCATCACCTAAACTCTCCATACGCCAACAAAACATAGTATGAAAATATATTAAAGCCTATATGATATACACGGACCATCCATAAACAATATCAAATCCGATCACTTTTTCGATCACATAATTTCACTTTCAAACTAGCATAGTAGCTTGGCCGCTCTAGTGCGGACTATTATCAGGTTCCCTAATTAGAAACTCATGTTCTTCTTACATAGCCATATACTATGATAAAAACCTCAACGTCATATGAATTCATATCAAATGTTCGCCATCAAGAATCGAATGAAAATTCATTGTTCGGTTCGGTGCAAGATACATTGAAATCATGTACTCGAATACTGGATCAAAAACAGTCATGTGAATAAAATGATCTATGTACAACTTACATGTTTTATTCTATTAATTTCTTAACTGCCCCAACTTCCATTTTCAACCACATTCTTTTACACAAATAGTATATCCTATTCAATACTATAACCTTTTATGAAGCATTTCATAAAAACATAACTTCAAGTTTATAAACATTTTATAATTAAATTTCATACTCGTATAACACTCCATTATATCCTGAGAGTATATACAACAACAACTAAGCCATTATTCCCAAACAAGTTAGAATCGGCTAGAGATGGAACCCGAAACTAAATGACAAAGCCAACTTAAAAGTCATAACAATAATAACAACAATAAAAAACCCATGATAATAATAATAAAATAAAGTCAAATAAGTAAACAAATAATAATAATAACTAAGTAAAATAAAAATAAAGATAAAAATAAAATAAAAATAAATAAATATATACATATATACAATAAATAAAAATAATTAAATAAAACCATGATGATGATGATAATACTAATACTAATACTAATAATATTAATATATACTTATAGTAATAATTGTACTAATAGTAATATTGACTGAAGACCAAACACTACGACTTAGGCTCCTATTCACTAGTCCTATAATGTAAAACTTATAACGCTACCCCTAAACCAAAATAAGCAAAAAAAAACACCTAGTTTAATATTCTGGTATGTGGATCGCTAACTTCCATGCGCTCTTGTCCAACACCAGCTCTTCGGATATTGTTGGCGTGAAAATTGACCACCAACATCCAATTATGTGAGAGCACCAAAATCCAATCCAGTCAATAAATATGAAGAGAAATAAATTAAGAACAAAATTAGAACAATCAGAAAGCAAGTAAATAGAGACACAAATTTATAGTGGTTCGGCTAAATTCGGCCTACATCCACTCCAAAGATTTTCCTTTTATTAGTTTATACTGTTGATTAAGAATAAAAATAGTAAAGTATTTTCTAGGTAGAAGATAAAGAGAAGCAGAATGAAGGTACCTTTTATACTTTCTGTATTTTGGGGAAAACATACACTGATCGGGTTGAAACTTTGACAGAAGGTTCGAGAGACCAAGACGAGGCCACCTATAAATTTTCAGGCCCATTGGGGCTCAAAATAGGAATCAGTACCGATACTTATTTTAGTGTCCAAGTGGGGTGCGATTCCTCTGGGTGGTTCACTATGGTATTAGCTACTTTCTCCCTAAATTTCATGCAATTCCGACTTACTGTTAGTGAGATATCTTATTTTTCATGAAGTAGTATTGATTGAATTTTGATTTCTACTGATCCGTCTAGAAGGATTGGTACCGATCCCTCCAACTTGCTCCAAATGTCATGTGGTCCCTAAGGATGCTTCTTCATGTTGTATTATGCTTAGCCTCCAAATTTCATGCCAATTGGACTAGCGGAGCTCAAGATATGGGTTGTTTCCTGCATGAACGCTCTTGCATTTTGGTATATGTCGATCCCTCCTCAACGAAGCCTGCCGATCTATTTTCTTCAATAAAGCATGCTGATCCCCTAGGTTCCACCAAATGATGTCGTTCCTTCTAGTACTATCGAGCTATAGTGACCCCTCTGATTCATCAAACAATGTTGATCCTCATCAAGTTATACCGATCCCTACCGAGCTATGTCGATCCCTATACATATACATTAAAGCATACCTATCCATCCCATAAACTAAACTATGCTGAACCCTCCATGCTGATCCATCTCATATACCGACCCCTCCATCTTGCCAAGCTATCGGAGCATACTGATCCCTCTGGAACCAGACGTGCAAATCCATCCTCTATGAGCCAATCTACGACGATCCCTTCCATCCGTTGAACCATATTCCATACTTCGAACATTCTGCCTTGCGTATCTACCAATTTCATTCAATCCCGATTCCATGTCGTCGTCTGTACGTGATTTCTAGGCCCTATAACCGTCGCTCTGCACTCACCGGCCTTGATAGCCTTGAAATCTGTTGGGTTAAATCCGTCTACATACTGCCTTGCCAAAAGACGGGTTAACAAATATATTCCAATCTTTCAAGTCACTTTTTACTACTTTCTTCCGTGTCAACCTTGGTCGACCTCTACCTCTCTTTGAGCATTCGACACGGCCTATAATTCCAATGTGCACAAGTACCTTGGGAGGCCTCGATTGGAGATGTTCAAACCATCTTAAGCGGTGTTGGACTAACTTCTCCTCAATTGGTGCTACCCCAAGTTTATCACGTGTATCATCATCTCTAACTCAGCCTCTTCTTGTATGACTGCAACTCCATCGCATCATATGCATCTCTGCTACACTTATCTTCTGGATGTGTTGGCTTTTAGTAGGCCAGCATTCTACACCATACAACATCACAGGCCTGATTGTCGTTCTGTAGAACTTTCCTTTAAGCATCTACATGACTTTCCTTTCACAGAGAATGCCAGACACTTTTCATCATTTCACCCATCCCGCTCGAATTCTAAAAGTAACATCTTCATCAATCCACCATCATACTGCAACATTGATCCTAAATATTGAAAGGATTCCATCTTAGGCACTACTTGTCCAACCAAAGTGACATCTTCATCATCTAACCTGACGCCGCTGAACTTGCACTTCATATACTCTGTTTTGGTTCAGCTAAGCCTAGAACCCTTTGATTCTAAGGCTGTCTCCACAACTCCAGTTGTCAATCAACCTCAATCCTACTTTCATCAAATAGCACAACATCATCAGCAAAGAGCATCAACGAAGGAATCTCACCTTTTATACTCTTCGTAAACTTATCCATCACTAGGGTAAAAATTTGGGGGCTCAAAGCTGACCATTGATGTAATCCTATGTTAATGGAAAATTCACTAGTTTCACCCTCGCATGCTCTGGCACTAGTCATATCATCATATATATCCTTGATAAGGGCAATGTACTTGGTTGGAACTATCTTCTTTTCTAGAGGCCACCACATAACCTTTCTCGATACTTTGTCATAAACTTTCTTCAAATCGATAAATACCATGTGTGGATCCTTCCTTTGCTCCCTAAACCTCTTTATAAGTTGTCTTATCAAGAAAACCGCCTCTGTGCTCGACCTTCTTGGCATGAAATCAAATTGTTTTCTTTGAAATGCTTGTCATCCTTCTTAGTCGATGTTCAATGACTCTCTCCTAGAGCTTCATTGTGTGACTCATAAGCTCAATTTATAGTTTGTGCAACTTTGAATATCTGCTTTATTCTTAAAAATTGGAACTAATATACTTCTTCTTTACTCATCCGACAACTTACTTGATTAGAAAATATTATTGAACAACTTAGCTATCCATACTAGTCTATCCTTGCATCTCCAAGGAATCTCCACACCTCAATGAGGATGTCATCAGGCCCCAATTCCTTGGCCCCTGTCATCCGTTTTAGCACCTCCTTTATCTCGGACTCTTGAATTCTTCGAAAAAAAATTCTACTAGTGTCATCAAAAAATTCTTCCAGGTCGATCGTAGTGCTATCACCTTCTTCATTGAATAGCTTATCGAAGTAATCTCTCAATCTATTTTGTATCTCATCATTCTTCACCAGAAGTCTATTATTGTCTCCCTTTATGCATTTAACTTGGTTAAAGTCTCTCAACTTCTTCTCACGGAGCTTAGCCTATAGAAGTTTTTCTCACCCTCCTTCATACTTAGCTTTCAAAATAGATCTTCATATGCCCAACCCATTGCTTCACTTACCGCCCTCTTTGCATTCATATTAGTCACTTTATACTTTTGCATGTTATCCTCGCTCTTGCGGTATTGTAAGCACTTATAGCATTCCTTCTTCTCTTTGATAGCTTTTTACACAACACTATTCCACCACCACAATCTTTATGTTTGAGTTTATTTTCTTTTGTTATCCAAGACACCTCACTAACCACTTTCCGAATGCACATTGTCATATCATCCCACATGTCATTTGCTTCTCCTTCCATATTTCATGCTCTTTCTGTCATCGCTCTATTCTTAAACTCCCATGAGGCATCTCCTTTGAGCTTCCACTATTTTATCCAACTAATCTTGGCTCCTTTATCCTATCGAACTTGTATTCGAAGATGAAACTCAGATACTAAAAGATGATGTTTCGAGACGACACATTCTCCATGTATGACTTTGCAATCTACACAAGATTGTTTGTCATCTCTTCTAGTAAGGACAAAGTCAATCTGACTATAATGTCGGCCACTACTGAAAGTAATTAAGTGCGATCGTCTCTTTCTAAATAAGGTATAAGTTACCATGAGGTCATAAGCAATAGCGAAATTTAATATTTCTTCTCCTTCTAGTTCCTATCTCCATATCGAAAACCATCATGCGCTCTTCCGAAACCCCCACTAGTTGTACGAGCATGGCTGTTGAAATCTCCTTCTATGAAAAGTTTCTCGCTACTAGACATATCTCTAACCATGACATCCAATTCTTACTATAAATTCCTCTTAACGGCTTCATTTAGGCCTACTTGCGGGGCATAGACACTAATGAGTTTCAGAATCATATCACCAACTACTAGCTTGACTGGATGATCATGTCCCCTTATCTCCTAAAGTTAAGGTTCATGTCAGCTAAGATGCATACCCCATTCTTGTTACATTTTTTCATGTGTACCATAACTTGAAGCCTGTATTCTCCAACTCCTTCGCCTTCTAGCCCGTCCATTTGGTCTCCTAAGTGCATAAGGTATTTACATGTGTCTTAGTCATAGTATCAACTATCTTTCTTAACTTTTCCATTAAGGGTCCGACATTCCAACTACCTAACAGAATCCTACTTTCATTGACAAGCTTCCTTGCCCCTTGCACCCATCGAGGTGCGAAGACCCTTGCTCATTTATCACTATGTTAGGGCATCGATGTAGCGCGCCATTAAGGGAGTGACAGACCCAGCCCTTGTATATTTATCACCATAACCGGGACTCGATATGGCGTACCATTAAGGGAGTAGCGACCAAGACCTTGCTCAATTATCACCATAGCCAAGCCTCGATATGGTGCATCGCTAAGAGGGTTGTGCCCTAACTAAATATAATAACGTTCCATTTCCATAAAAGAGGCTATGGTTTTTATGTTGGCTCATCAAGCCTATCACAACCTCCTCCTTTACTCTAGCTTGGGACAGGCTGCATGGAAAACTACAAAGGTGGAGTTATCCTAAGAGTATATATGAAACATTTAAACAAATTTAATGTTTTGTATATACTTGTAATTGCATATACGAAACATTAAATTTGTTTTACTTAACAAGTATGTTTAGCTATTTAAAACTTGTTTTAAATTGCTGCCTTCTTAATTCAAGAGCTACAAAAACTCAACTTTTATATTTTCACACAAACACTTAGTTTCAAGTCCTATAATAACCCAGAAGTTTCTGACTGTCCAAAGTCGCAAAGAATCCTATTTTATTTTTATAAATGAATTATCAAACCACATATCATAACATGAATCACATACCATACAATCCTATTGTGTAGGCCACATGTGTTCATAAAATAACTTAACAAAGTTCCAACTACTTATTAAACACACTTTTTGCTACAAAGAGAAAACAAAAAAGGATTCAAAATTATTTGGGTTATGCCACTACAACTCGGGCACCCAACATAGCATACAACAAATCTTTTCCATGTAGAAAGCTTAATTCAAAACCTTTATGAAATAATGCTACATACATATATCTTTTGTATATTAAATCAAACTTTGGGATTAAATCAAAATTTGTTTTACAAAAAAAACTTTGTGGCATCCCCCACTTTGAAACCTGAAAATGAATGTCGATGATGCGCAGTCATTTCCAGAATTTTTTTCTAGTGATAGAAGTGATTTCAGTACATCTAATCATGCCTTTCGAACTTAACCAAAATCATTTTAAAACAATATCAAATCCTTCGTATAATATTACCAAGTGCCATGATCTCAATCTCATAAACCAATTTCCTAAATATTTACTTCGAAAAAATACTACTATTATTCTTCCAAATTCTTAAAAATATTTTAAAAATTCCTGGGATTTAAGTTCTCCAAATATCGATTTAAATCCTCTTCGTTTATAAACCATATTTTATAACCATACTTTTATAAAATCACTTTCTTATACTAAATCTTTTCTCAAATGCTTATTTATAAAATACCTTATCTTTCCTCAGATTTTAATATTTTATTAAAAGTTAACTTTTAACCCAACATTGTCACCAAACGCCTTATTGTCAAACTGTGAAACTCAATTCACAAGGCGTTCATTTCAAAATACCCACAAATACTAAAACCAACCCACACAGTGAAATGTAAAACTGCTCATAAAATAGTCGAGCATAAATCAACAATTAACAAACAATAATCAATGCTCATAAACTGGCGAGCACAATTAATCAATCAACAAATGATAACAATACTCTTAAATAGGCTGAGCAATAATAAAATTATAATTCTATAAATGATAATAATGCTCATAAATTTGTCAAGCATATCAAATCATTCTACAATGGATATCAACGCTCATAAAATGGCGGAGCATGGCTAAACTAATTAAAAAGAGGTAATAAATGAAAATCATTAATCCCCGCATTAATTGAACTACACTTTAACAATTTATACTTATAAAAGTTACCTTATATAAGATCTTTAATTTTTGTTGTTGGAATTACCTTTAAGGCATACGTTTATAAAAAATACAAATACGCTCTCATATGTATAATACGCTCAACTCATGCTAAGGCATTATCCTGTCTCTTAACGAGTCATACCCAATCAAAGTCAAGGTTTTCGGTTAACCTTTAGCTCTGATACCAAGTGTAATGATCATCCTTTTTGATCTGCAAATGTCGACCAACACTAATACGCCCACGGTATTCGTGTGTCGAGCACCAAAGTGTCAGATAGATGGATTATTAGGTTGAAAATAGAAAGAAGGTAGTTAAAACATTCAGCTTGTCTCTTGGAGCTCTAGAACATCTAATTAAAACTTGGCTTTCTCAGACTTCTTGAAAGAGAACACGAGGAATGTAGGGAAAAAAACCGTGCATCAGATATAAGTATGTTATAAGAAATTCAAGAAATATGAAGCCAACGTATAATAGTAATTTTTAGACCGTTTGGAATGATGTAATGGGTATCCCCTGAAATGTACCACTTTTAATAAGTACACAAGGTGATATAAAAGATAATGTCTATGGTGAAGAATATAAATCAGGTAATAGTTTTTGTTGCTTACATTAATCATAACACAACAATGCTGAGGGTACAAACAGAATCGCTAAGGTGCATTCCTATAACGGATTTTCCATAGAGATCCCTTTCGGTCAAGCTGAAATCAATTCTCCTACAAAAGGGTCAAAAACTACCTCCTAGCATTGTATATCTCTAGATAAAATATACCTCTAGGTAAACATAGTCCGTCCATACTCTAACACGTGATCCTATGTACTATCGCCTCCAGTGCGCAAAATCAATAAGCGTACTCCAGGTATGAAGTGATAATATCTAGTTGTGGGTTTGCTAACCCCAGGTTATAAGGCATATTCTATTTTTAGTCATTTCCAGCATCAGGTTTACGTTCGACATCTTTCACACGATTCTTCAGCACTCAAACAGAACACACGGATCTCCAATAAGGATCCCAACATCTCAAATAGTCTACAGATCTCCATAAGGATCCTAGCATAAGTCCTCCAATGAATGATAATGCTGACCTATCCCTTGAAATTAATCTCGAGATAGACAGTTCAGCTCTATAGCATGCCACGTCATAACCGCTTCTAAAACACAAAACCTGAATGTCAATTTTGAAGTGGTATTCGATAAGTAAAACACTTAACGATCCCGGTCTCTTCAAGTCAGTTCGATGAATTTCTAGTCAATTTCGATAGTCGACTAATCGACAATCAAATTCACATATGGAAACCAAGACTTGTATACTTGTGATGCCCCACCCTGAGACCCACATTAACAAAGAATATTACTGAGTAATACTGTCTGAAAATGCGAAGAATAGGGCTAGTTAGGAGCAACCATCCATAGCTTTGTCTTAAACATGTATTGAATACATCGATTGGATGCTCTAATTTTTCTCTCTCTAGTGGATCTACATACTCAATATATGCTTAATACAAAATTACAGTGGCTGATAGATCTATCAGAAATAAATATAACAATGAACACAAAAGATTGCAGAACAACAGTCAAACATGTATATTCATATACACAGATACATCCCAGCACACCACATAGCGATACAAAAGTGGTGATACAAGGACCACAATATATACATTGAGTCAAAATGAATAAGTACTTATCAGAGTTACAAAACTACACAAAAAGTGACTAGCAGAAAGTCCAAAGCAGAAGTAGCACAGCTGATATCTATAACCAGTGTCTAACCTGAAATAACTCGGTCTGACCCGAGTATATAAAAATACACGGGTCAGTCAAGCTTAAATAAACTGATTAGTATGTGATAGATAAAGTATAAGGGTAAAGGATAATGATTCCTCTCGAATGGGTATATGTTAACACTTCATTTGAGCTAATATCAGGAAAAAATATATCCTCGTAAGAGGCAAATTCAACTATAAAATCAATTAAACCATTTAATCGCCTCATATCATTGGCATATTCAAAATCCAATATGATGGTTCATAATTCCTAAATAGAAGATCACAAGACTCAAAATTCGCCAATGAATGGAAATCACAAATAAATCCTAAAATAGAAAATCCCTAATCTCAAAAATACGCCAAAAGATGGCCATCACAAATATCTTGCTTAAGGATATTATAAATCTCCAAATAAATGCCAAAAGATGGCAATCACAAATCATAATTTGTAGAATTCAATTAAGAGTTCAAACTCCAAAAATGTAATCGCCACATAATATTGTCTCAAATAGCTCAAAAGGATAAATAATTTCGAAATGGCGATACATTTGGAAAATCACAAATAAATCATGAAAACCTCACAAAAGATAGCACATGCTTAATAATAATGGCCGAAGTCCGCTAAGTACTGTATCTCAAAATAAGGTGCCAAATACGTCCTGAAGGCCCAAACATACCAAAGGACAATATCCCGAAGGGAAAAACATCCCGAAGGGCAACATCCCGAAGGATAAAACATCCCGAATGATAAACATCCCCAAGGACAAATGTCCCGAAGGTCCAGTACTGGAAATAACTCGTGAATGTATCACAAACTCTTAGATAGGAACCCAAAAAGTGGTAACCGTGCATCCCATAGCACATGTTCTCACTTAACGGTTTACTAACTGTAAGTCAATGCCACACTAGAAAAAAATCATCTAAATCATAAATATTTGCCTCATAAAAGGGTGCAAAATTAGTTTCCAATGAACAAGTCTGGAATTAACCGAAAAAGTATACGCATGTGTGCCATACCACATGTTTTACTAAATCATTTAATTCACTTTCTCATACGCTCGAAGAGTGTAAAAACATGTATTTATATATAAAATACTTTGCTTTAAAAAACTTGTTTTTATTTAAATAATTTTTGAAATCGTTTTGGAAAACAAACCTTTTGAAATTCTCTTATTATTAGAGAATATAAAGTTTTAATAGCTTTAAAATAATTTATAAATACTGCAAAATATTTATTTCAAAAGCCATTTTATAATAAAATCATTTCGAAATTGTTTTAGAAAACTCGTGCTCGAAAACAAAAGAAATCATCGAAAACGCCATAAAATTGGCATAAGAAATCATCTCAAAAACTCATCAATTTGAAATACAAATCAACTATAATGCTGGCTTAACTATTGATAGGTTAAAACTCCTCAAAAATGCTCTAAAACATCACGATATTTGGTTATAAAAGTCGATAGACCAAGAGAACTTGCAAAACAGAACAAAAGAAATCCAAGCAAGAAAATACACTACCGTAGATCGACCTAAAGGTCGACCTGTATGTCAACCTTCATACTTCATAGGTCGACCCTAAGATCAACCTATCTCTTGCTTAGGTCGATCCCCATGGTTGCTTGGCTGACCTATCAAACGTGATTTCTACAAGCAGTTTTTGCCTTGTTCGATTCAGTTTTCAAGCAAATATTTCAAGCACTTCTAGGTTGATTCAGAAGAAGAAATTTGACATGCACCAACAATATCACATGGAAAACAATCTGAAAAAATTCAGTTATGGATTCATGACAAAAACAAGAAGATATAAATACAAAAAGAAGCAACCCAGAACAGTTTTCACTGTAAATATTCAAGCGGTAAACTTTCGTTACAGTAAGTAGATTCAAACCATTTTCAGCATATAAACTTAATTAAACTAGAAATTGTGAGCTGTATATCACCTTAGTATATTTTAAGCAATTTTTGAGATGCAAGATGATGTTTTTCAGGTCCAAAGAAGCTTTACTGACCTATAGAAGCTAGAAAAATAACATGCAGACAAGAAAAAGAAAGTTACATACAACCTCTTTCTCAAAACATAAATTGATGAAATTAGATTTGAGATTTTGGTTTTGATTACCTATTGGAGTCTTGATTTATTAATTTTCCCTTGATTTTGCTAAATTTTAGTGTTCAATTTTGAAAACTATAAAGAGGCAGCCATTGCTTTTACTTTCTAGTTTTATTTTATAGGAGGAACTAAAATGAGAAGGGAGGAGATGAACGTACAGTTCATTTTCACAATCTCCTACTCATTCTAGAAATGGGTTGGGGTTTGAACCCATTACCCAATAAGGCTATGTATTCATACTTAGCTAAAATAACTTATGTTATTCTGTATTATCACAATATTTCATCATTTTTCACATATTTTGACTAACTTATTTATACAACTTATGTTTAAGTTTACCAAAAATGTTTTACAACACATAAAAGTTATTTTAGCCATTTAAAATTATTTTCATCATTAAATTCTTATTTTTAATTAAATGCTTTAATTTACACCTTTCATTACATAAAACACTATTTTTGACAAACAAAATTTCACAAAAATCATTTTATTGTCCAATTAAATGTAACAAACCTTTTTAACATCACTTTTACACCCAAATAAAATTTTAGAATAAAATTACACCTTTTATTTATAATATCAACCATATTAAATTCAAATACTTCTTTTTAATTAATATAAAAAATTACAGTTAGCAATAATTTCCAAAATTATTGCATTTTACCAAATTAAAACCATGAAATGTTCAGTTTCCTCCAAACTAGCATAATAAAGTTTTTAAAACTTTATTTTCAACATTTCACACTTATTTCCGACACATTAATGTTGTATTAAGCTCTTTTTATCTTTTATTTAATTCTATCAATCGCCAAATCAACATATTTCCATTATTAACCATTTATTACCAGCATTACCATCTTAATTCCATTTTATTTATACAAAACTCATTGTTTATTCAAAATAAACAATTTCCCAACATGAGACAACAGCGTTGGCTAGAGTTTCTAGCTTCGTATGATTTCGACATTCTGTATACCCCTGGCAAGGGGAATCGAGTGGCTGACGCTTTGAGTCGTAAGCATTCGGCTATTGTTTCCATGATGATTGCAGAGTGGAAAGTTCTTGAGACTCTTTCCATGTGTGATATTCGTGATTGTGCTTTCTCTTTAGATTCACTTATTCTATTGTATAGCATGGAAGCTCGTCCTACTCTTCTTGATCGAATTGTCGAGGCTCAGCGGCAAGACTCTGATATATCTGTCTTTATTTAGAAGTATAAGTCTGAATCCCACGATGACATTGAGATGAGGGATTTCAGCATCTATATTCATGGGCATCTTTGAAAGAAGAACTTTCTAGTCATGCCTTCTATTCCAAAACTTAGGTGGGACATTATAGGTGAGAGTCACCATTCTATGTATACTATTCATCCTGACAGTAGCAACATGTATACGGATATGCGTCGTCTCTATTACTGGGAAGGCATGAGGCAAGATATAGCAAGTTAGGTAAGCAATAGCATGACTTGTCAGCTTATTAAGGCCGAGCATCAGCGACCCAGTGGTCTTATTCAGCCTTTAGAGGTTCCATTGTGGAAATGGGACCAAGTTTCTATGGATATCATCGATGGCTTACACCATTCGAGGTCAGGCCATAGGCATATTTGGGTTGTTATGGACCGTCTCATCAAGTCTACACATTTCATTCCTATTAATTCTAACAGGACGACATCTCTCTTACCGAAGCTATATATTAAGAAGATCATGCGATTACACGGTGTTCCTTCATCTATTGTGTATGATCGTGATCCTCTTTTCATGAGTCACTTCTGGCAGAGTCTCCAGCAAGCTTTGGGCACAAAGCTTAATCTTAGCACAGCTTATCACCCAAGGTCTGATGGATAGACTGAACGGGTGAATCATATCTTGGAAGTCCTGCTTCGTGCTTGTATCTTGGATTTTGGTGGTAGTTGGGAGGATCATCTTCCTCTGGTTGAGTTTACTTATAATAATAGCTACCAATCTTCTATCGGCATGGCTCCTTTCGAAGCCTTATATGGAAGGTTGTGCCGTTCACCGTCTTGTTGGCTTGAGTCGAGGGAAAAGCTCATTCTTGGCCCTGAGTCTATTCGAGAATCATTTGAAAAGATCCCTCTTATCCAGAGATAATGAAAGAGTCTCAGAGTTGATAGAAATTCTACGTGAACAACCATAGAAGGCCTCTTGAGCTCTTAGTGGATGATTTTGTTTATATTCAAGCTTCGCCTATGAAGGGAGTGATACGCTTCAGTCAGACATGGAAATTGGCACCACGCTATATTAGGCCATTTCCTATTACAGAGTGTATCGGTGTTGTTGCATATCGTGTAGCACTTCCTGATCTTTTTTTTGAGTTCACAGCGTATTCCACGTCTCTCGGTTGAAGAAGTACCTACGAGATTCAGATTATGTGTTCCATTCTCGTGCTTTAGAGAAGCTAGAAGTCTCTCCTGATCTATCATTCTTGCAGCATCTTGTGAGGGTTCTTGCTTCATAGGTTAGACATCTTCGCAACAAGAGTACTCCGCTCGTGAAGATTTAATGGTCTGATAATCCTAATGACTACACTTGGGAAACTAGAGAATTCATCAAGCGATCGTATCTTGGATTCTTATCCCCTCACGACGAAGGTAAGAATTTTCCATTTTAATCTATTCAAATTTCCTTTGTTTGATGAAATAAAGTGTGTTGAATACAGATTTCCTCTAGAAATTACGAGGACGTAATTTTTATAAGAGGAGAGTCTGTAACAACCCTGGTATTGGTGATTACCTGAAATATTAAATTATAATGATAGTTATAGTTTAATATTGAGAATAAAATAAAATGGAGGAAATAAATTGGGTAAAAAAAATTATTTTAAATAAAAAATGTGTTTGAGAATAAATATTTTGCTTGAAATTTGATTTTTAGGAGATTTGGTTAAATACGATGGAAATATTGGAATTTTGTTAATTTGAGTTGATAAATTAATCAAGCGATATATTTCAACATTTAAATTGTTGAAATAAATATAAATTGATGAGAAAAAAGTTTTAAAAACTTTATTCTGAAATTTTCGAGTGAAAATAATCAATTTGTAATTTTATTTGGGTTAATGCAATATTATTGGAAATTAATGCCAATATTAACCATTTATTGATTTTAAAAAGGAGGAAAATGAAGTAAAATTGTATTTATTAATATAAAAGATGGAATATTGTTTAAAAATAAAATTTTTACGTGTAAATAGAATTAGAATGGTTTGTTGTATTTTATTTGACAAGACAACAATTTTTGTATAAATTGTTATGTTAAAAATGGTGTTCTATGAGAATAAAAGTGTAAATTGTAAAATATCGTTGAAAAAAGGTTTTATTTGTAAAAATGACTTTTTATTGTTAAAATATATTTTATCTTGTTAAAACAATAATTTTGGTTACATATATCGGTTGAATAGAATTTTATTTCACTTTAAAATGTGAAAATTTGCTTATGTAGTGTTAATATAGGAAAGAAATGAACATAGCTTTATATTTTTCAGTAAGTATATTTACATTTGGGCTTATTTGGCTGAGAACTAGATCCATTAGTCCTCATTAGAACCTTCTGGCTTGAGAAATCATTGTGTATGTAGCTTTCTTTTTCATTCTCTTCTCAAAATAACTTATAACAACTTACAGTAAAAAGAAACCAATAGAAAATTCAATGGCTTTCCTAAATTAAAACCAAATCTCATCGAATTTGTTGAAATAAAAGAAGAGAATCACTATAATAAGGAAATAAAAGGTAATCTCTACCAATACTACAGCTATTTCATCAAAAATCTTAGAATCTAGGTATTGTTGTCTGTAACAGTTTTGTTTTGCCGTACATGCTTCTTTTTCATCTTTTAGAGGTTGCTAGAGCCTCAAATCTCCTCAAAAGATCGCTGCTTGTTGTCAAAGGCCTTGCCAAATTACTTAAGTGAGTACAATATCATGAATTGCTAGCTAAAATTTGAAGTTCCTGTGAAAAATATTTGCAAAATCGTTTACTGTAAAAGTTTTTATCTCTGTTAGTTGCTGATTTGAATTCCTTATTTCTGGTTACCAATTTGAGTGGCCATAAAATTTTTGTTTCTTAATCAAAATCAATAATTTTAGATATTCTAAATTTTTTAGATATAGAGCTGTTTTCATGTTTTGAGTTTTTTGAAATTTTGATGTTTGCTTCATTTAATCGTGCTTGTTTGTTGTTGTCCCGAGAGCAAATCGACAGCAACAACAATCACAGGCTTGAGAATTGTTTTGGCCATAATTATTTAACCAAATTCAATAATTTTGGATATTCTATAAAGCATAGATATAGAGATAAAAGTTTCATGTTTTGAGTTTTTTGAAATTTTGATGTTTGCTTGATCAAAATCATGCTTGTTTGTTGCTGTCCCGAGAGCAAATTGACAGCAACAACAATTACAGGCCTGAGAACTATTTTGGCCAAAACTCTTTAATTTCTTAACCAAATTCAATAATTTTAGATGTTTCGAAAAATCATAGTGCTACAAATTTTATATTTTGAGTTTCCTGAAATTTTGATGTTTGCTTGATCAAAATCGTGCTTATTTGTTGCTGTCCCAAGAGCAAATTGACAGCAACAACAATCACAGGCCAGAGAATTATTTTTACCATAACTCTTTTTCTTCTTAACCAAATTCAATATTTTTATATTTTCTACAAAACATAGACATAGAGCTACAAGTTTTATGTTTTGAGTTTTTTGAAATTTTGATGTTTGCTTGATCAAAATCGTGCTTGTTTGTTGCTGTCCCGAGAGCAAATCGACAACAACAACAATCATAGGCCTAAGAATTGTTTTGGCCATAACTCTTTTATTTCTAAACCAAATTCAATAATTTTTGATGGTTTGGAAATAAGAGACATAGCACTACAAGTTTCATTTTTTGTGTTTTCTAAAATTTTGATGTATGCTTGATCAGAATCATGCTTGTTTCTTGCTGTCCCGAGAGCAAATTGACAGCAACAACAATCACAGGCCCGAGAATTTTTTTGGCCATAACTCTTTTGTTTCTTAACCAAATTCAATAATTTTAGATGTTTTAAAAAAAATAGACATAGGGCTACAAGTTTCATGTTTTGAGTTTTCTAAAGTTTTGATATTTGATTGATCAAAATCGTGCTTGTTTGTTGCTGTCCCAAGAGCAAATCGACAGCAATAACAATAACAGGCCTGAGAATTGTTTTGGCCATAACTCTTTCGTTTCTAAACAAAATTCAATAATTATAGATTTTTTAGAAACCCTATACATAGCGATACAATTTTCATGTTTTGTGTTTTCTGAAGTTTTGATGTTTACTTGATCAAAATCGTGCTTGTTTGTTGCTGTCCCGAGAGCAAATTGACACCAACAACAATCACAGGCCTTAGAATTGTTTTGGCCATAACTCTTTCTTTTCTTAACAAAATTAAATAATTTTGAATGTTCTGGAAAGCTTAAATTATGTACTACAAGTTCATGTTGTGAGTTTTCTGAAATTTTGAAGTTTTCTTGGTCGAAATTATGTTTAATGTTGTTGTCCTGAGTGTAAAATGACAGCAATAACAATCATCGACCTTAGAATTGTATTAGCTCGTTTTTGCTCTCATTCTCATTCCGTTTTGATTTTTTTTGACATATTTTGAGAGCTATGACGTCTATCAGTAGGTTAGCTATATTGGAAGAATTTGAAATTCAAATTTAAATGGAATTCAAATTGATTTTGAGATAAATTTGAATTGAATTCGTATTGAATTCCAGTTATCAGTTTTGAGATATCCTTATTAGTTTTTATTGTTTTCGAGAACAGTTTTCACCAAAACATTTTTAAAATATATGGACATTTCAAATTATTATTACATAGTATCTTAAAATTATTTTTCTAAATAAAAATATATTTATTTCCTATAATAAAGAAATTTCAAATATTGGTTTTAATAAACGTTTTCTGAAAATCATTTTAAATTCCTGTTTTTCTCTAATAATATTATTTTATAAATAAATTACTTAATTTTATGAATTTCAAACGTATGAGAAAGACAATTAAATGGTGAAGTAAAATATGTGGTATGCGACACATGGATTTTCTTTATCGCTTAATATCGGACTTACACGATCGAAACCCTTTCGATGAACTGTTTGAGATGATTTAAGATATTATTAAGTTTTGGATAGATTATATGGTCCGAGAACTCCAATTTAGGAGTTTATTCGATGAAGGACCATTTTTAGATGTATTTCTTAACCGCCGATGAAATGAGGTAAATTAAGAGCTAGAAATTCCTATTTGGAATTATGGTCATAAATAACTATCTAGATGTTATTTTTGCTCGCCGATGATATGAGGCAAAGTATATTTTTATGATTTTTATGATGTTTTACTAATGTGGCACCAACTAACGGCTTGTAAACCGTTAGGTGCGAACGTATGGTATGGGGCGTACGTTAATGCCTATTGGGTTTCTATTCGAGAAGTTGAGACACATTCACGATGTTTACTAGTGCTATAGACCACCAATACTCAATTGGAGTCATCACGATGTAGTTGCACTTCGATTATCACGATGTTATTAACTCGGGTCTTTGTGACCGGGAGTCAATATGATATTATAGACTATAGTCATCACGATGTTCATGATATTATGATGTTACTTGACTCTAGTCATTATGATGTTTATGGTACCAAATATTAGTACTAGTCGCGATGTAAGCACGTGCAGTTTTCCATGAAGTTTTAGATGTTTTGATTTCATCTTTTTATGCGGATGTTATTATAGCCTTGAGTAAGATAAAGGCTTACATGTATTAATGGTTTTATGGTGACTTGTAATATGGTGTTTTGAACCCTTATTGAGTTCTATTATGATGAATTTATGAGGTTTTAAACTATTTTACGATGATTATTTATATGGTTCAAATCTTTGCCTATTTCACTTATATAACTATAGAATATGAACCATTGTTTGATAACCAATTGAACTCCCTTATGAAATCATGATGAACCCATAGATGTCTCACCTTAGAGATGATTTGATGATCTTATATCATTCTGTCGTCAATAATGGAATGATTCTCCCTTTCCTCCTATTACTGTTATCTTTACTATGATATGTTCTAGCCTTCCTGACCTGTGTATTTATTACTCGGGTCAGACCAAGTTGCAGGTTAGGCATGGATTTAGCTCACTCCTTCTTGGATCTGTTAGCTTGCTTTTGTTTGGACCACTTCGTTCGGACTTGGACATTGTACCTATTATTTTGTGGGATGGTTGTGTATGTATATTTTTAGTTCATGCTACTTATGTATGTTGTATTATGTATGATGTATGGAGATGTATGTATACTCTGATCTAGGTTTGTTGTTCTGTGACTGTTTACATATATTTGTATATCGCACTTATTCTGAAACAGTCCTAAACCACCATGGTATCATATTAGTGAAAGACTAGCTGTGTCGACCATATATGAGGTAATGGAATATATATATATATATATATATATATATATATATATATATATATATATCGATATATTTAGCTCTTAGCTAATGCATCATCATAAGGGTCGCTCTTAACCAGTCCTATTCTCTGCATTAGTAGATAGGATTACTTAGTAAGTCTCTTTACTAATGTGGATCTTGGGGTGGGGAGTCACAACTTGAAGAGGCCTGAGAATGTTCATGAGATTCGTAGCTTTCTGTGTTTGGCGGATTATCGCCGTTGATTCATCAAAGACTTTTCTCGTATTGTGCTTCCCTTGAATAGCCTTACGAAGAAAGGCATTCACTATATATGGCCAGATAAGTGTGAGGATTCCTTTCAGAGATTGAAGGAGCTTCTCACTAATGCTCCTCTTCTTGTGGTTCTTGAAGGGAATCAGGATCTTATTGTCTATCTTGATGCTAGTCGTAGTGGCCTCGGTGCCGTTCTTATGCAGAAGGATATGGTAGTTAACTACGCTTCAAGGTAATTACGTCCGAACGAAGTTTGGTATGCTACCCACGATTTAGAGCTTGCCGCCATTGTCTTTGCTTTGAAGATGTGGCACCATTATTTGTTGGGAGGGCACTTTATTCTTTTCACCGATCACAAGTCTCTCAAGTACTTATTCACTCAGAAGGAGCTCAACATGCAGCAACAACATTGGCTCGAGTTTCTAGCTTTGTATGATTTTGACATTCTATATACCCCTGGCAAGGGAAATTGAGTGGTCGATGCTTTGAGTCATAAGCATTCAGCTATTGTTTCCATGATGATTGTAGAGTGGAAATTTCTTGAGACTCTTTCCATGTGTGATATTCGTGATTGTGTTTCCGCTTCAGATTCACCTATTCTATTGTATAGCATGGAATCTCGTACTGCTCTTCTTGATCGGATTGCCGAGGCATAGCGCCAAGACTTTGATATATCTATTCTTATTTAGTAGTATAATTCTGAATCCCACGATGACATTGAGATGAGGAATTTCAGTATCGTATTCATGGGTGTCTTCGAAAGAAGAACTGTCTAGTCGTGCCTTCTATTCCAAAATTCAGGTGGGACATTCTAGTTGAGAGTCACCATTCTAAGTATACTATTCATCCTGGCAGCAGCAAGATGTATGCCGATATGCGTTGTCTCTATCACTGGGAAGACATGAAGCGAGATATAGTAAGTTATGTAAGCAATTGCATGACTTGTCAGCTTATCAAGGCCGAGAATCAGCGACCTAGTGGTCTTCTTCAGCCTTTAGAGGTTCCATTATGGAAATGGGACCAAGTTTCTATGGATTTCATCGATGGCTTACCTCGTACACGGTCAGGCCATAGCAGTATTTGGGTAGTTATGGACTGTCTCACTAAGTCCGCACATTTCATTAAGTCTAGCAGGATGATATATATCTTATTGAAGCTATATATTAAGGAGATCGTGCGATTACACGACGTTCCTTCATCTATTGTGTGTGATTGTGATCCTTTGTTTATGAGTCACTTCTGGCAGAGTCTCCAGCAAACTTTGGGCACAAAGCTTAATCTTAGCCCAGCTTAGCACCCACGGTCTGATGGACAGACTGAATGGGTGAATCGTATCTTGGAAGACCTGCTTCATGCTTGGATCTTGGATTTTGGTGGTAGTTGGGAGGATCATCTTCCTATAGTTGTGTTTGCTTATAATAATAGCTACTAATCTTCTATCGGCATGGCTCCTTTTGAAGCCTTATATGGAAGGCCGTGTCATTCTCCATTATGTTGGCTTATGTCGGGGGAAAAGCTCATTCTTGGCCCTGAGTCTATTTGAGAATCATCTAAGAATATCCATCTTATCCGAGAGAGAATGAAAGAGTCTCAGAGTCGATAGAAATCCTATGCGGACAACCGTAAAAGGCCTCTTGTGTTTTCATTGGGCGATCTTGTTTACATTCGGGCTTCTCCTTTGAAGGGAGTGATACGCTTCAGCCAGACAAGGAAATTAGCACCCCGCTACATTGGGCCATTTCCTACCATAGAGCATATCGGTCCTGTTGCATATCGTGTAGTACCTCCCGATCATTTTCCTGCAGTTCACAGCGTATTCCATGTTTCTCAGTTGAGGAAGTGCCTACGAGATTCAGAATCTATGTTCGATTCTCATGCTTTAGGTAGGCTAGAAGTATCTCCTGATCTATCATGCATGCAGCATCCTGTGACGGTTCTTGCTTCGGAGGTTAGATGCCTTCTCAATAAGAGTATTCCGCTCGTGAAGTATCAATGGTCCGATAATCCCAACGACTGCACTTGGAAAACCAGAGAATTCATCGAACGATCATATCCTAGATTCTTATCTTCTCACGACGAAGGTAAGATAAAATAAAGTGTGTTGAATATAGATTTCCTCTAGAAATTTCAAGGACGTAATTTTTATAAGGAGGGGTCTGTAACAACCCTGGTATTGGTGATTACTTGAAATATTGGATTATAATGATAGTTATAATTTAATATTGAAAATAAAATAAAATGGAGGAGATAAATTGCGTAAAAAATCATTTTAAATAAACAATGTGTTTGAGAATAAATATTGGGATTGAAATTTGATTGTTAAGAGATTTGGTTAAATAAGATGGAAATATTGGAATTTTGTTAATTTGAGTTTATAAATTAATCAAGTGATATATTTCAACATTTAAATTGTTGATATAAATATAAATTTATGAAAATAAAGTTTTATAACTTTATTTTGAGAATTTGGAGTGAAAATAATCAAACTGTACTTTTATTTAGGTAAATGCAATAATATTGTAAATTGTGTAAATAATATTGAGATGAGGCAGAGTATATTTTCATGATGTTTATGATGTTTTACTAGTGTGGCACCAACTAACGGCTGGTAAACCATTAGGTGCAGACGTATGGTATGGGACGTACGTTAACGCCTATTGGGTTCCTATCCAAGAAGTTGAGACACATTCACGATGCTTACTAATACTGTAGACCATGAGTATTCAATTGGAGTCATCACGATGCAGTTGCGACTCCGATCATCACGATATTATTAACTTGGGCCTTTGTGACTGAGAGTCATTATAATATTATAGACTCTAGCCATCATGATGTTCACGATGTTATGATGTTACTTGACTCCAGTCTTCACGATGTTTATGGTACCAAATATTACTACTAGTCATGATGTAAGCACGTGCAGTTTTCCATCAAGTTTTAGATGTTTTGATTTCATCTTTTTATGAGGACGTTATTATAGCCTTGAGTAAGATGAAGGCTTGATGGTTTTATGGTGATTGCTAATATGATGTTTTGAACCCTCATGGAGTTCTATTATGATGGATTTATGAGGTTTTAGACTGTTTTATGATGATTATTTATATGGTTCAAATCCTTTCCTATTTCACTTATATAACTATTGAAGATGAACCATAGTTGGATAACCAATTGCATTCCCTTATGAAATCATTATGAACCCATAGATGTCTTACCTTAGAGATATTTGATGATACTTATATCGTTCTATTGTCAACAACGGAATGGTTCCCCCTTTCCTCCTATTACTGTTATATTTACTAATGATAAGTTCTAGCCTTCCTGACCCATGCATTTATTACTCAGGTTAGACCGAGTTGCAGGTTGGCATGGATTTAGCTCACTCCTTGGATCTGTTAGCTTGATTTTGTTTGGACCACTTCGTTCGGACTTGGACATTGTACCTATTATTTTGTGGGATGGTTGTGTATGTATATTTTGTAGGTCATGCTACTTATGTATGTTGTATTATGTATGATGTATGGAGATGTATGTATACTCTGATCTGGGTTTGCTGTTCTGTGACTATTTATATATATTTGTATATCGCACTTATTCTGAAATGGTCCTAAACCACCATGGTATCGTATTAGTGAAGGACTAGGTGTGTCGACCATATATGACGTAATGGAATATACATATATAGGCATACTTAGCTCTTAGCTAATGCATTATCCTGAGGGTCGCCCTTAACCAGCCATATTAGACAAGATTACTCACTAAGTCTCTTTACTAATGTGGGTCTCGAGGTGGGACGTCACAGATGAGCTCTGCTCGCCTCCTCCTTCACCCATACAACCAAAGATGCAAATACAAAAACAAAGTCAAGAAACCCTAGTTCAAAAAATTCCCGACACTCTAGACCCCCGGAGCGAAATTTGCCATGGTAAAAACCTCAGCCTCAGCCACAAGCTCCTCCCCTAATGCCTCCAACCTCAGCCTCTAGACCCTTAGCTGAAGCCAAACCAGAGCAGGAACCTAAATTTGCGATGCACCATTCTCCCACCACTGATGCCTTCGACCACATTAGCCTCTTTCACTACCGTCGATGGATTACTGCTATACCTCTTTACCTTCTAGCACCACCGCGATGTGTAACAACCCTGGTATTGGTTATTACCTAAAATATCAAATTATAAAGATAGTTGTAGTTTAATATTGAGAATAAAATAAAATGGAGGAGATAAATTGGGTAAAGAAAAAAATTGTTATTTAAAATAAACAATGTGTTTGAGAATAAATATTGGGCTTGAAATTTGATTGTTAGAAGATTTAGTTAAATAAGATGGAAATATTGGAATTTTATTAATTTGAGTTAATAAATTAATCAAGATATATATATTTCAACATTTAAAATTTTAAAATAAATATAAATTGATGAAAATAAAGTTTTAAAAACTTTTCCGTATTGTGCTTCCCTTGACTAATTACCGAACTTTTCCTGTATTTTGTTAATCAGAGCGGAATTTCAGAATATAATGTGATATATGTAGAACACTACACAAGATTACCCTACATCAAATATAATACATTTGTACAAATCATCCCCAATCGTGATCCATCTCACCTTGTCCTTGTTTTAGAGTAGATAGAAAGGAATATGTCTAGGAATGTTAATTTAACTCTGTAGTATTCCTTAATTTCTGCATTTGGATTGCTAATATATCTATCTACCCTATAAATAATCCTATCTTATCTTATCTTTCATCCATGTTTGGTAGAGGTAGAGGACGCTTGGCGGTGGAGCCGTCCAGTGGTTCTCGTCCTTAAGGTGTATATATGTCTACCGATCAGATTCTTGATTATTAGAAGCACTCAGCCTCCCGTTCCAATTGGATCTTCTCCTCCATGCAAATACGCATTTGCGCGCATGTGTAACTCCTCTACCTCTCACGACCACAGGTTCATCGAAAATTAATTTTATACCCAAAATTGAACTTTTAACAAATTCGAACAAACCAAGAAACTAAAAACCTTGAAACTGTCGCTCAAATCATATTTTTCTAAGACGAAAACACTGGTGTAACCCATTCACCAATTGATGATAGTTAGATCATGGCCAGAACCAACCTACCTACTAAAATATACCTCTCTCCCTACATATTTGATGAAAATTCCTAAAACTATTTTTAAATTAAACTAGAGGGGTAAACAAACTCTTTTCATGTTGGAATTAATTGAAAATATTGATTGTGTTGAGAGATAAGGATTTTTGAAAGGGAAGGAGAAGCTTATTTTCATGATTTTTAAATTTTACAGAGATGAACAAAATGAAGAAGAAGAAGATGTGGTCGTATAATATATATCTACAGAGCCAATCCCCTACAGCTAAGTTAATCAACCCAAATTCATAAATGAATCTCAAATCAAAGGGGACAAGGTAGACAAAGGTGACAAAAGTAGTTGGTAGGGTGGAAGAGCGGCATAAAGATGGTTGCACTATTTTAAGATAGGTCGTGTATATGCATATGTTTTTGACTTGTTTTGGTTGAGTTCAGGTTTCGCTACGGACCACGAATGATAGAAAATAAAATGCATTTGCGTATAATAATGTGACGCGATCATTAATCAGAAATAAAACACACCGGCTATCAAGTTCAATTAAATTTCAAAAAAGCAAATGTTTGACGTAAAATACGTCAAATTAGAATTTAAATATTTTCCACATTAAAAATTATGAAAAAATCCTATAAATTAAACTAAAAATACATTACCGAAAATCAAACAATTATTTGAAACATAGATTTTATTATAAAAATCCCAAATTGAATATTTAAAACTAACTAAATATTCCAAAAATCAAAGTGATAAAATTCCGGGTCCTTACACTCCCCCTAGGTAAAAAGAATTTCGTCCTTGAAATTTCCATCATATGAACTCCTAATACTATTCATAAGCCCGCATGATGTTCATAGATCATTCATACACAAAATCTGATTCGATCACTGCTCAAATGCATACCTCCACTTCCAACTAGCATCGTTCACCCGATTTACTAGTGTGAATCCTGATCAGACTTCTTAATTAGAAACCTCTATTCTCCCTGCATAGTCATATACTATGATAGAAAACGTTTGATTCCACATTAAGAACCCTTACTCCGAGCTCGCCATCAAAATTGAATAATAAATCCTTATTATGAATGGTGTGAAACACCTCAAATCCTATACTTGATCTTGGATAGAAAACTATATTAAAAGGTTAAATGATTTACGTACAAATCACATACTTATATAATTGGTACTTACCAATATCAATTCTATTTCTGCTAAAATTATTTATAAAACAATTTTATACTACACAACTTGGGCTGTAAAACTTATAAAATATTCTATCATACCCTAAGGGTATACATAATCATCAAACTCAAACTTCTCTTTTGAATTCACTTAAGAATTTAAACACCCAGGTTTTTATTCAAAACACTCCTTGAAATGTATTATATATTTTAATCTATAGAAAATAAATATATAGCCCAAGTACTCCCAACATTACACCAAGGAACTGGGTACTTCCAACAGTATCATGAATTCCCTTATCAAGAAGGGTAATACTCAAGAGAAGTGTTTACCATCCGAACACGTCTCTTTCTCAATTTTAAGTTATTTTCGAGCCACTCGAATTAGTTAACTTAAAAATATCATTTTCATTTCAAAATCCCATTTTTGAAACAATACCTTACATATTTCCAACAAAACATTTATCACCAACATGCCTTAGGTTCGTTCGGATTCGAACTCATTCTGACCGCACAATGAACAAAGGAAAAGTGCATTATACCGTCGCCTAAGAAAACATCTGATCATCACTTAGAAGGTTATTCCAATCATAAAAACATCGAGACTCGTCCCTCGAACCAAACCAAAGAAAACACACTTTTCTAAAAAAAATTACTTGCAAAAGTATTTATACTTAAGAATACTTTCAAATAAACTATTATTACCCTTTCTAAGATATTATTCATATTTTAAACTTCCTCAAGTAAAATATTATTTCTTTTTCCTATAAATCATTTGAAATAATAATATATATTATTTCCTTTTATAAATCAAAATATGGGATCAAATCAAAATCCAATTTTTATCAAAACAATTTCATAGCAAATTCCAATTATAGCAACCCTCACTTAGAAACTCAAAAATGAACACCGATGATGTTGCAGTCACAATCAAAATTATTTTCTAGTGACCCAAGTGAGTTTAGTGCTTCGTATCTTCTTGAAAATCCTTAAAAATATTTTATATTTCGAAATTGTTTTCAAATAATACTGTTATTAACTTTTAAACCTTGAAAACCATTTTCAAAAATCGCTGGAATTTTAAATTGTCAAATTCCTTTTATTTATAAGACACATTTTTATAAATCAATTCTTATAAACTCATCTTCTCATATTAATTTCAGAGATATTTTAGCTTCCTTTATTAAACCTATTTTTATGAAAACCCAATTTTAGAAATTGAACTTTTGTAAAATTTATTTCTAAAATATTTATCTCAAGATACTTTTATTTTGAAAAACAACTTTTAGTAAAACAAAGTTTTTAACCCAACATTTACATTGAGCGCCTTATAGTCAAATTGTGAAATTTATTCACATGGTGTTCGTTTCAATGTTCCTAAAATTTCCTATCTACCCAACCCAGATTTCAAAAGGAAGATTCTAGATAGATCAACAACAATAGTCAATGCTCAAAATTAGGCAAGCGCGACTAATTAAATCCTAGATGATAATGATGGAATATTATCAATCCCCTAACAATCAACAAAACCAAGAGTCGTTATATTTAATTTTTGAAAACTTTCCCTTTTATATATATATAAAATATATTCCTAGATAAAATTATTTCATTTACCAATTTTAAAACAACATTTTGTCAATTAGACTTGTTTAGGTGTTTAGGAAATCCCTATCGATAACGCTCGCCAAATGCATCAACCAGAATTCTTAAGCCACTCAAAAGATCAAACAACACAATATAAAATAGTTTTATATCACTAACAAACACGCGCTCTTATACATATACTCTCAAACTCATCCTAAGGTCTCACTTACCCTATGAAATGAGTCAACCCTGCCAAGGCCTAGGTGTTCGCTCAACCTCGCTCTGATATCCCATGTAATGAACCAAAATTTTTGACCCTTGACAATCGACACTTGTATGTCCATTGTATTTTATGCTGAGCATTCAAGTGCCAAAAACACCGATCGTTAAGGGTAAGAAGAAGAAAGGAGATATAAAGTATAAGAAACTAAACAATCACAGGATCCCACAACCGTGGAGCAATATATAATATAGGAACAAATTTTTACAAAAAGAAAGAAGTTTAATATACATACAATTAATCAAAGTAAAATGCTAACCCATCATCATCCCTGGAAAGTTATAACAACCTGTCCTTACACTTGCTGATAATTATAGACAAGAACAACATAGAATGCAGCGAAAGAATATAAAATAGGTGAATACGACCTCGCCATCCGGCTTGTCTTCTAAACTCTAAAACATTAAAGCTAAATTTGGAAAATATGTTCAATCTTACCTGAGCATTTAGGAAAAAATTGTTGAATATGCGATTGCTATGATTTTTGTTTGATGATAATAAACATATATATATATATATATATATTCAAGTAAATGTATTTGTTAATGTACTATTTTATTTTTCATGGATTAAATAAATATTCGCTGAATAAAATAAATAACACATTGAATTCAAACGGAAATTTTATTCAAACAAATATTTATTACAATTTTTGATTAGTACAAATTTCAAGCTCTCACTATATACAATTTCAATTACAATACAAATTTGATTCAAGTACAATTCACATTTACATTGCACCTCACTACATATCACTCATTCACTTCACTCATATTTATGTTCAACTTCATTACAATGTGAATCCAGCATCTGAGCAATCTACAGAAATATACATGGACGCAGTAAAATTGAAAATAAAATATTTTTGCATTATAAAATAAAATGTGGATTTTGAAAATAATATTTGCCTCAGTTATTTAGGTTGTTCGTCATCATCTAATTTCGAATTCATCATACACGAACAACTTGTGACATACACAGTGTATCATTGTATATGCCACAAGGTCGTGCACACCGATATATACACTTGATAAAATTACAAGGACAGGTGAGCACAGGTCAAACCCAAAACTCCACATTCAACTCAAGTGCAGTAAAAATAATGTCACAATATTAGCACAAGGTCAAACCCGAGCTCCAAGCTGGATTCAATACAGGTGCAGTTCGAATATACAAGTTTAATAAAATGGTCAGGAGCAAGCCAGTCAAAGTATACAAACATGTACCAGCTCATACATATATGCAACCTTGACTAAAATTCCAAAGTACACATGAAGAGTAGATGCAAAATGAAAACAGACTCAAGTGCATATCAGGAATGAACACAAATGGCCAGAGGGATTAGTATGTCAGAGAAAAGAATATCACATTTGAACAAAGCTTCATGCAACACCAAGCGGATTGTACATGAAACAAATATGCAAGACTGGACAACATGGATGCACTATCATACATGAACACTACAACAGGTCAAGTCGATGCACCAGTAATGTTAACAAGCTTCGACCAAAATCAAAATGTACAAATACAACTAAGTTCAAATGAATCTGGACAGAACAAGCTCAAGTGCAACAGTGAATCACAAAACAAGTGCACCAAAGATACAACATGTATGCAACTGTGAAACTAGACAGCGCAAGAGCAAATACTACAAGTGACAAGATCAAGTCTAGCTACCACATAGAGGAATAAAGATATGAACTACATAACTCAAGTTAGCATATCATATATACAACAAGCTTCAGATGGTATACAAGTGGTGCAGAATAATGAACAGTGAAGTAAATGCATGCACACTTGTATACATATATACAAAAAACAATTCAAGTTCAGACTCAATTGGTACAAGACCGAACCAAACACAATACAACAACGCAAACTGACTCGAAGCAAACGACTTCAACATAGTAATATACAGAGCACAATGCCACTGCAGTTGCAAATAAGGTACAGACCACACTCGAGTACACATAAAAGCAACTCAACCTCAAGCATTAGGTCGAAATCAATCAGTGACATGTATGCATACACACATTAGAACCAAAAAACAAGGACCAAAATCAAATGCTACATGAAGTCAATGCAAATACAACATGCAGTGATACACAGTGACCAAGTGGAAATGAAACACAAGAAGTTCAGACAAGTTCAGATATGAAACAGGGATAACAGTGGTGCAGCATATACATGTATAGTGAAGACAACTAAAATTATCAAGTCAATTCAAAGCTAGTGCTACCAGAAGTCAAAGCCGAAGTCAGGTGATGTTGAAAAACAAGTTGAAGCAGAAAACAAAAAATAGAACAGTTAGAAACCAACAGTAGCAAGTTCAACCACGAAGGTCAGAAATCATCACATAAACAATATCACAAGCCGAAGTCAAAAAGAACGGAATCGAACAGTTCAAATTTGACACTGTGGTGGCCAAGCAAAGTCAAAATCGAAGCTGTGTTAACCAAGCCAAAAATATACAAATTGAAGAAGTCAGAAATCATCATTCAACCAAAATCAAGTGGCCGAGATAAATCAATAGACGAATTCAAATGATAATATATGAACGAAAATACAGGGGTTCGAGCCCTATATAAAAACCCAATCATCATCGGCTACAATAGCATCGAGTTCAAGTAAGTCAAAACCAGAAAAGCAAAAGGAGTAAATTACATACTGAAATCAGATTCGAACTCGATGCAAATAGAAGCAGCCGTGAGCAACTCAAAGAGATAGTCGATCGACAAAGCAAGGACTTAAATCATCATTCGATCGAGCAACCATTGTCGACAGCTTCTAATTAGAAGCCCTAATTTGCAAGAAAAGGAAAAAAGGAACGAGCCGCCATTATACAGAACAAAGAGGAAAAGAATGGGCCAACATAATAATAAAAAGAAGAAAAGGGTCAGCCTTGTTTTAGTTGGGATTTAATAGTTTAAATTAGGGTTTTGTTAGGGTTTTATTTTATTTAAATTGTTTTTAAATTGTATTTTCTTTTGAAAATTGTGTAATTACTAGTTGTGTGACTAAGGGACAAACTATGTGGCGTATTTTGAGAATTCACAACTCAGTGGCTGAGTTGTGGCAGGGTTTTGAGCGTAGAGTTAGGTTAGTCAGTAGCGGGTGTCACGAGTTTACGTGTGTAAGCGTGTGACTACCTAATTTCTAGTAGAAACCTTGGGGGCAACACGTAGGCAGGGTTTTGCCGAAGCTGGGTAAATTCTGTGTCGTTCTATTTCTGCATTTATTATTCTGCTATTATCTGTACTGTTATTATTTTGATTTATCTGTGTTGAAATAATTTTATAAGCTTCCGCAATAATTATTTTAATTAACAGTATCACCCTATTCACCCCCCCTCTCTAGGGTGAAATCAATCCTATAAAAATGCCCAGGTTAGTCTAATAAACCCAACATGAGAAACTCAAATCACAAGGAATTTTATTTATTATAACTTGTAAAATCTTTTAAAATAAAAGGTATCTCATAAGACCACGCCGCATACAAACACGAACGGGATTTTACCTTACAATAACCGAAACATTTTTTTTAAGAAAATCCTTTGATATTAAAATAATGTTTACGGGTGAAAATAAAATATTAAAACAACTAGAATGCTTGCATCTCATATTCCAATAAGTTGGGTACAACTAAGTCCATACGATGCTTGTTGGAGAGTGGATTCCATACAATGACTGAGCTACTAAGGTACCACCTGTCACAATGCATCTCTAGATCAAATAACACAAAGGACCTCGCCAAGACCCCTGCCAACATAGGGTCAGCCTACCACTTGACTAATAGTACCAAATATGATCGTCCCTCGATTAATGGGCCCGAAGCATACAATTGAGAGATAATGTCGAGTCTAGATAGAGATGATCATACTCTACTTATGAGTGACCTTCTTAGCCCTACTACATCTCCCATGTTTTAGTCATTCCTAGTTGATGAGGTCTGAGGCTACGTTTTACTTTTATATAGCACTTCTCACTTGGAATGTTACACTGCCCTCTAGGGATCAATGCAATGCTAGCATTCATCCATGCAAGTTCGTTCTGGGACTGAAAGAAACCTAAGGAACTACTTCTATTACACCCTTTTTAGGGAATCCCTTCGAGGATTAATTGCAAATAGCCTTGCACTTCAAAGCTCTATCTATGATTCCATATTATTTAAGATGTCTTCAAGTCGAAATGCTTGAATTGGATCGAAGTGGTTTTCAGATAACATATCCAATCTCGGTCTCTTTGAAACAACTTTCGATAGTTTTCGGTTAACTCAACCTCGGTTCTTTAGGAAATAAGTAGACAAAAGAAAAGAGCGGAGATCACCTCATAATCGTTAGTGGAAGGATTTCCTTATCACTTATCCTAGAAGAGAAAAACGAGTTTATATGTATAGTATAGCGCCACCGACGGTAATTGTACCATATAATCCCCATGTTTCTTCTAGATATTACCAAAGTTACGTTTTGGTCTAGATTTTTGATAGTCGATTATTGAACTATCAAATAAACAAACATTCAAACAGAGATTACATTTCCCATGGAATCACTAACCCTCTTAAATTAATTTTTAATTAATTTGAATATCTTTATCAAAAACATTCATATACTTATCTCATCGCAATAAGTATATTGACAAAACATTTCTTTCAAAAATACTTAAGAACTTTTAAAAGTGGATAGGAAAGTACCGTTCAATATCAACCATGGATCACAGCTAACACAATGGTTACGTCGCTATTCAATGTAAACTACAGGCAATCCCTGCCCTTGGAAGTATGCTATGAAAAACAATTATTCTTTCTATAAATCTCTTTTATTTCTTAAATATCCCCAAATCTATTTACAAAGATTCTTTTTAAATTTACAATTTTAGTTTATAGTAATAATCTTTAATAAATCTCAAACCATTTATAAAATTTCCCTTTTCATATCATCAAACCACATTTATAAATCTCCTATCGGAAATCATTAAAATTCAAACCCCTTTTCCTAATTCTAAACCTCTTTATAATTTATAAACTTCTTTGATAAATCCTTTTTATTAAATAAAACCCTTTTTAAAATCTTTCATTTAAAACAATTCCTTTTAAAATAAACAGTTTGTTATTTTAACCATCTCCTTATAAAACCATTTATTATCCAAATACCTTTAGCAAAACAAGTCTATCATCTAAACACTTGTCACATAGCAAGTTCCCATCTAAACATCCTTTTTATTTAACTATCTTTAAACCTCATTTAAAATAATAACTTTAGAACAACACTAATAATACACTGAATTAACTTTAACCAAGATTATTATAATAATATTTTAACTTTAAAAAATAATAAAATAACTAATTATAAATAAAAATTAACTAATAAAAAATAATTAACTTAAAATCAAATTGCAATAAAGTAACTTTAATTAAATAATTAATTAACATTTAAACAAATAATTATAACTAAACAATTTTTAAAACAATGGTTAAATAACTTTGCAAAATATTCCTAAGTAACTTTATGAAATACTTTAAAGAATCATAAAACAATTCACTTTTTACTATTATTAAAATAATAATCAATTATTTCTTAAAACATTATTAATAAATAATAATTTCGTTAAATAACTTTATTAAATAATTAACTTTTCAAATTAGAAGAGGCTTAACAACTCCAGTGGTACTTAATCAAGTCGCCATTGATTCTGTTACTATCCAAGTTGTAATCTAGGTATTTACATAATATCACAAATGTAAGTTCAACCCATAATTAACAATCGGTTATGAATACAACACTTATCCAATACTAATTAATTAGAATGTAACCGAGTATCCACACTATTGTAATAGCAAAACGGGTTTAATTTTTGCTAAATAAATGTCCAAATTTAACGTATCCGGTTAATAATAGCAGAATGATGATTTATTCTGCTAAATAGATGTACAACTAATTTAATTAGCAAAACTGTATTTTATCCCGCTAAACAAATGTCCAATTACCATATTCAATCCAATTTAACCCAGTAGTATTTTATTTGGCCAAATGTTAAAGATGTCCGAATGCACTTTTGTAAAGAGTTCATTACGACCTCGTAGTAAAGTTTTTCTTTTGAATAGTTTGACCATTTGGAAAGGGAAGTGAATGTAGTGGATGTAACTAAAAGCGCGGTTGGGGTAAAGAGAGTAAATTGTCACCTCTACTTCATGAAGGGACATTAGAAACCAAAATTCTACAAAATAATAAAAGCACTTAATATGGAACAAAAAAATATGATTTCTATTCCAAATGTATTTTCATGTAGAAAGATATTTTCTATGAATTTAATTTCTTCGAGTTTATGCTAATTGATCTAAAACTCTCGACTATAAACTAATTATAATATATGTAATAATGTCCCGTAATAAGTTGTTGAATGGAGCTTTGTTTCTTAAGTTATTATATTAATGGCGGAAATAGTGGGATCATACTATATAATTCTTCTTAGTGGATACATCAAGTTGCAAAAAATTGCTTTGATAAATATATCAGATATTAGTTATGAAATAATAAGCATTTTTAATATTGAATGAAAATAGACATAATTTTATTTCGATATGAATATTAGGAATATCTATTATAAAATAAAACTATAATAAAGAAATTTGTTCTCATAACAAAAGTGATGCATTAGAAAATACAAAAGTATTTGAAAAATTGAAATTATTTTGGAATCATTAGCTAAGCCATAAGAAATAATACTAATCATATGATGTTTATCAATGGCACTAGTGAGATGTATCTCAAATGATGGATGCTAAAGCACCCATTCAGTTGGAGCGACATAAGAGTTGGCGAACTGTTTAGATTGATACATCTAGATATATGCAGTTTTAGGTCTAATTATACCAAAATGTTTCTACATAATTCATTAAAATTCAGCGAGGAATTACCATATAAATGAAGGTGTATTTGACATATATATGGTATATCTATAATAAGTCCATAAAATATAAAGTAGAAGTAAGTAATCTAACATGCAAATGTAAATAAAATGATTTGATTTGATAGAATAGGTGAGTATATTGGAAAAGAGTTCCAAATGTACCTAAAAAGAATGAGGATTCAAGCTTAAAAGTCACTCCTTTTTGTGTTACATAATGATGTATTGATAAGAAGTAATCAAACTTTGTTGAATAAAGTACGACTGATGGTGAATGAAGTTGACTTAACTTCTTTCTGTAAGGATGTGTACTTAAGAATAAGTATATACATGAAATTTAATTTCATCGAAGGCATAATTTACGAGATCATACAAGATTGTAGCCGATAAGATATCCCTACATATATAGATCAATGAGTTGATGGGTTGTGTAAGTCGAGAGGATGCATGTAATATTCATTCATGGGGGATCTTGTGTGAATCACCCTAAAGGAGTTTGGGGCGGACCAATATTGATTGGTTAATTTATGTTATGAACATAAGTTTTGTAAAATAAAAAATAAATCAGTTATATATATAAAGGCAATTCACAAAAGGTTTATGAATACATGTTCCATTGTATTGAGAAACAACTGTTGCTTCAAGAAATGCCAATTTCAGAATGAAGGAATTTATTTGAGAAATTATTGGCATTAAAATGGATTTGGATACAATCCAAATATGAAATTGTTTTCTGTTGTTGTTTATTATGAATCATTTGACACGTATGAGTCATGTCTTAAAGGAAAAATGGCAAGTGCCCCTATATTAGAAGCGATGAACGAGTTAATGAACTTTTGAGTCTCATACATACTGATATATGTGGCCCAATGCCAATAGTGACAAAGGATAACTCAAATTATTTTGTAAGTATTACTGATGATTACTTAGGACTAGGGTATGTATATATTAGGATGAATAAATCTGATGTCTATGAGAAATTTAAAGAGTATAAGAATAAAGCAGAAAATCAGACGAACCATAAAAATTAAAATACTTTGGTCAGATGAGGATGAGAGTTTATTAGACAAGAACTCCAATGGTACATAAAAGATGATGAGATTATTTCTTAGGTTACTCCAACATATACACTGCAACATAATGGTATTTTAAAATTAAGGAATCAAACCTTATTAGATATGGTTCTTCCATGATGAGTAAGGTTGGCTTCCTCTTGCTTGTTAAGGATATGTGCTTCAAACCATAGCGCATATGTTGAGTCAAATGCCTACTACGTCCATACCAATGATGAGATTTTCTGTCTTACAACGTCTCAAATAATCATAGAATGATTGCAGCTTTAATTACTCCAATGATTTCGAAATCAACAAATTTAAGTGAAATTAAATTTCCCTTTGAGTAGTAATTGTGTCACTGGAAGCTTACACAATCAAGTATTTTCTCTTTAACTATTTGTTGAAATGTCAAATTAGATTTGTGGTTTACTAACAATTCGAAGTTGAAAGGGATTTGAAGTAAAATAATTAAGTAATAGTGCATAAAGATTAAAGACATAACAATTTTACGTGATTCATATTGTTTCGAAATCCTATGTCCACAGGTTCAAATCGTTCTTTGCATACTTCTCTTAATACAACATTACATGGATGAGAGTAAAATAGAAGACACAATTCTTTTTCATTTCCAATAAAGGACCCTCTCCTCATTATAGTGTCTCTCCTACATATAGTGTAAAGATGCCTGTGGACTACCACTAACTCTTCTCTTTCGTTATTTTAATCTCCACCATTGGATCCTGCCATGTGTCACCCATCTGCATTGCTGAAGCATCTTTGGCAGGAAACTATAATTTGAGCGGCTAAATCCTGGGTATTGGCAGGAAGTCTGACAGTAGGAAGTTTTACAGCGGGAACCTCTGAATTTGAGCAGGAACATATGAAATCGGAGCAGGAAACTTGAATTTGAATAGGGTCCCTACTTCTAGCCTGAGCAGTGGACGGCGTCCGAGCTGCCCTTATTCAGGAATGAGAGTGCAATAAGTTGTTCCCCTCTTGTTTAACCTTCGGCGTCGTTGATATCCTTGGGGTTGACTTACGCGATCCGCCTGCACTGTTGGTATGATACTGCTCAAAGAATGTAGGTGAAGTTTGATCTGTTAGTGTAAAATATTACTGGAGCTTTTATTAAGTATCATCAACTTGTTGTGTTTATCTGATATTGTCCTAAAGGTATTTGGGATTGAGTTGCTTTGCCCCAGCCCGTGGTGTTATCCCAATATCTGTATGCATGTGCTCCAAACTTCTCTTGATATTGGTATGTGCAAGTTGCTAATAAGGTCTACTTGTGTCTTTGTCATTTCCTAACAAGTGACGAACTGCAAGGAAGCACTGTTTGGATAACCTTATGTGCAGCCCCTAGAATGCTTTCAATCCCTTTTGGCACTACTTAAAGGGTACTTGGTAAGCGCAATGCAGCTCTGAGCTTGAAAATGTTGGTGTCACATTAGGTTTTAGGAACGATAGCTAGGCTTACTGGGTCACTTGACACGCTAAGTATTCATTTATGGCCTGCATGGAATGGATTAAGGGTAGATTTGGGTAAAAAGATACAGCACATCATTTGTCTTTATGTTTCTATGTTTTCATGTTTCGATGGCAGCTTGTCTCTTTGTTGAATTGTTCTAATGGCGACACCCTATTGATGGCGGCGCATTGAGCCATTCCTTTCTATTTCAGTTGTAAGAACATAAAAGGTAGGGTAGCTCATCTTTATTTTCCTTCAATGCAGCATTGTCAGCGTTGTTCTATCATTTGTGTATATCGGTCTATGAGTGTGGTATTTCATCATTCGTATATAGCCCTTTTTAAATGATATGCTTTAACACTATTAATACAGCCCTATGTGCCATAGTACGACATTAAAGTCTTATTGTTATTTGGGAGATTGGTTACGTTGGTGTTTCGAGTATTATAATGCAGATTATTTACTGCATCCTATGACCATGTCCAATTTTGGGCATAGTATCATAATATGACATTGAAGTTAGGGGATTCGGTGCAATTTGAATCTTTGTCATCATCCTATAGTTTCCAAATGCAGTATTCTTTTGACTTTGCTTTATTCTTTGCTTTTCCTTTTTGCGATCAACTTGTATTGTGCTTGCATCTCGCTGCGGTCTTGGTGTTGCATTACCTTGCTTTTAACAGGGTTTGAGAAATACGGGTGTCACCCCAAATCTGCGGAGATCGTAGATCGGTATAGACATATCTACATGCGCATCGGGACTTCACATCCCATCATTTTTATCTATTCCTTTCTTTCTTTTCACCGAAGAGAAAAGCCTTGATAGCCATTTCGCATATAATGCTCTTGTGTACATGTAATTCCCTCATTGGGCCACTCTCTGGATCATTGTTAAATTAAACCATTCGTTTCTCTAGGAAAATCCATCTCAACCTTTATATTCATTATTTTGGATGCTTATTGATTAGCACTTCGCAAATTCCTTTATAATTTTGTTCGTGTCATCGACATTCAAACTCAAGTGTGTGTGTCTATATATATATATATATATATATATTTCTTTGTTCTTCATCTTGTTCTTTTTTACGCTTTTTTAAGGGGAAAAGAAAGAAAGAAGCCAAAACATCATTATCTGTTAGATCGATCTTGTTCCTGAGTTTGGATTTTCTTCTAAATCGAAGAAAGAATTCTGTATTTCTTCTAATTAGACCCCTTTGTTTTAGCATTTCCTTTTCCCTTTTTTTAAACAAATTTAGGGATTTCGATAATGTCTTCTTCTTCTTCCTTCTTACTTTCACCCTCTAAAATTACTCTGCTGGAAGAAGCTGGGTGCATTTTTGTAAAATCTTGATATTTTCAACCATTCGCATCCACACATGCCGGATTTGAATTAGACAAAATACGAGATTGTTAATTTATATTTGGCAAAACTTAGCATATACAGTAAATAAATAAACCACACATTCACAGACACAGAGTAATATACAATATGCAGTAGAAACAAAGAATATTAGTTCATGAAGCTACTATATATATAACAGAGTTAAATAAGATACAATAGAAGTCTCAAATAAAATAGTCAAATACAAGATCAAAATACATCACTAGAATCAACTGAATAACTGCAAGCTGAAAAGATGTAGATGGATCTCCAAACGAAGCTCCAACTCCAAAGGTGAGTCTTAAAAGCTGTATCACTTAGTCTGACCCGAGCGTAAAGCAAAACACAAAACATTCGAGTCAGGATTAACATTCTTATACCAATAAATCCAACTCAAGTGAAATAACAACTAAAATACAAGTAACTCAAAGGATGTTTGGGATAACCATCCTTTAAGGATCCGTTAAACTATCTACCATGTAGTAATATATGCTATTATAATAATGTCTAAAGTAAAGTATACTATTTAAAAATAGCGTTAAGGATTTACATTTTCTACCTTAACACATTTTATAGTGCCAATAGTCTATACAGTACCGTAATACCTCTAGATCAGGAGGCTACCAAAGGATACTCCATAGGTACGACACAAATCAAACTTGTACAGGGCGCGCTAGGATAGGTGACACGGCATAATAAGGCAATGCTAGGGTAGATATACCAATTACGCATCAAGGCTGGTGGTAACGCACAGCATCCACTACTGCCCACCTCGGAACACACTCCCAAATCAAAAAAAAATCAAATGTGGCCACCAAATCAATCATAAAGTCAGAATATAATATCGAAGGAATGTGTTCGATCAGAGGAGCTACCTCATTGGCCCGAGAATCGCTCTTGTTTTAGCCACCTTTTGTCAACTCACGGGAGTTGGGTCCACGTATATACCTCAATAGGATGTCGCCACTATCCTACTTCATCTAGAATCTCCACCGCATACACAGTTGTTAAAGTGATTTTCGAAGTTGGCAGAGAGTATGACAACTTCCGATCCTGGTCTCTTTAACAACAATCGTTATTATAACACCGCGGTCATTTCAAAATAGTTTATACTTAAAAAACCAAAATATCATTGCCATTTCAAAACCATGTCCATATGATATCATTTCCATTTCAAATATATCTTTTCCAAAAACATGGCACTTCAAAGTTATAATACTTCGAAACCAAAACACTTGAAATCATAGCCCTTTGGAAATCATAGCCCTTTGGAAATCATAACACTCTAGAAATCATTATTTAGAAATCATCATACTTTGAAACCACAATACTTCCAACTTAATCGATTCAGATATTAAAATAGTATATAAAATAAAATAGTTTATAAAGTAAAATAGTTTATATAAAATAGTTATAAGTTAAAATAGTTTTATATTAAAATAGTTTATATTAAAAATGATTTATAAAGTATAAATAGTTTTAAATATAATTTACAATTACTTTGTATAATAAAATAATTTCCTCAAACTTCACAAATTGATTCAAATCAACTTGAATCCCAAAATTCAATTTGAATCAAATCTCAATTCATAAATTTCAACTCACTTCAGTTCTCAATAATCCATTTCAAATTATATCGATTTCAAATACAGATTTGAACCTCAAATAAACCATTTCAATTTCAATATATTTCAAAGATTTAAATATTCCATAGTTTCAAACCTAAATTTGATAATTATATATATCTTAATTTAACTCCATTATTCTTTAATTTTGAAATATTCACTTTATAAATCCAGTATCATTTAAATAAACCTCAAATTTATAATCATTAAAATTTCATTTGAACTTGAAATATTCATTAAATCACCTTGAACCAATATCCTTTAAAAATCTCAAATTCAATAAATTTCAAATCGATTTAATTAAAAAAAAATTCTTACTTAAACATAATTTCAAATAGATCCAAATTTGTCTTCACGACCTTAATTTATAAAATCATCATTAAAATCTCTTTAAAAATATAAATTAAATAAATATTTAAATATATCATATACCAATTAAATCAAACTTTATTAAATTAAATCTTATTATCAAACATATTTTATATTAAAACTAATTTGTGCATATTTTAAAATAGTAAAATTTTAAGTAAATTCTTAAAATTTAAAATTTCAAAACTAACATAAAATTTTAAAATTTTCAAAACATATAAATTTAAAATCAAGAATCTAAACTTTTTAAAATACATTTATTTATAATATCCTGAAATCAACATTCATTAAACCATATATTTCTTTCCAAAACCATAGAAATCGTTTTCAAAAGATTTATATATAAACCAACGACGTCTATATATAATTTTCTATCCTATGGTCAAATGATATGGATACTTATCATTTCAATCCGAAATTTAAATATATACCGGTATATATCATTTCAACCAGCAATCCCAAATTCAATTCAAATGAAAATCGTTTGGGTTTATCATTTCAACCCATAACGATTTTCTTCTATTCTACAGATCGTTCGGGTATGTATTATTTAAACCCATAGGGAATTCTATACTAACAGGGAATTTGCAAAGTGATAACAGATATGATAATAATATAACAGGCATATATCATCAATATGGATAACAGATAATGGTGTCAGATGTCAAAGGCGAACAGATAACATATATATAGAAATGTAAATAACTAACAGCAGCATATTTCAATTATCGTTTCAATTGAAATCGAATTTAGTAAATATAAGAACGTTAATCGTGAGTGATTGCTCACCTTTTGAGGCTAGAGAGAATAGATAATGAATTGAGCTACGGATCTAAGCACGCATTCCAAATCCAAGCTAGATTGGCACGAATTCGACAAACAAAGCTAATATATAAGGAATTGATGAGAAAAATCAACATAGCTTGATAGAAACTGAAGACATATATATATATTATTCCCTAAAATCAATATTTTAGATTTCAGACAAATATTATAAATAAAATATATATGTGTGTGTATATAAAATAAAATCATTATTCTTAAACACATATATCTAAAATCCAATATCCAAGTTAAAGCCCATATAATTTAAAGTCAAAAATATTTGATATTTTCAAACAATGCTTACAATATTTGTAAGGCAATTTTTATATAAAATTGAACACAACACATATAATGTCATTACTTTAAAAGTCGGATTACTATATCATATATAAAATACATGTCAGCCATGCTACAAATCTTTAGAAACAGATGTATATAACTTACACATATTCATGAAGAAATTGGCTAAACATCAATATATATATACACAAAAAATTTAAATCAAAATATATGTATTTACAGTATGTATGCAGACCTATATCAGAAATATATATATACAACTTTCATACATTGTCCTATACTTTATAATATATACTATGTACTTTATAATATACTTCAGCTAACTAATATAACTTTATATATCTATACGACCTCATACTATAACATTAGTTATAAAATATATATACTAACATATATGTATTTTACTGTGACTTACAAAATCAGAACATGATATATATATATATATATATATATATATATATATATATTAGTATATAAACTAACTGTTATATATATATACACACACTTAAGCTGTATATATCTTGTAACATAGACAGAGTATAAGGTGGACAAAGTATAGTATATATAGACATAGTATATATATAGCTGCTACAATAACAAATTATATACAATTCGTATAAAAATTCTGGTATATAACAGTTCGAAAATTTACTACTTTAAAGTAACAGTTTATTAAATCATAAGTATATATATGTAGACAAATAACAACATAATATATACTAATAACACCAATATATAAATATATTAAAGCACACGGAATACATGTATAAACATCTATGTACATTACCTAAAAATCAAAAGGCAGGCCGCTAGGTTGGATACTTAGGGAGGTGACTGGAAAGCGGAGGTTGGATTGGAGTCGAAGGGAGAAACTCGGCTATTGTGTGGAGATGTTGGCTATGGAGGCATGGCTGAGCTTCGGTGGAGTTCGAGTGAGTGGAGATGGTAGGGCGGTCTGGGTTGATGGCCGGAAGGGACGCGGCTAGGAGATGAGGCGGTGAGCTCGGTGTCGATTTGGAAGGAGGCTTATGTGTAGAGCTATCTCGGTTGTGAAATACAAAATAGAGGAAGGCCAAGAAATGAAGAGAAGCAACAATTAAATTTTTATTAATATATTTTTGAAATAAACTAGAACCGAAAGAAATATACGAACCATCGAAAATAAATAAAAAAAGATAGGGAATTGTGTCAGTTACTAGGTGAATTCAAAGAATATTAATAACATATGGCTATTGAAATGACATGGTGGATAGGTGGATAAATGAACTATCAAAGGAACTCAGAAAGTTCAAAATGGTATCGATACGATTAATCAGTTCATCGATTTTTATCGTGTTCCAAACTCCGTAACACACGAATGGATATGCCACGGAGGTCGGCACGATGAGTCGATCAAAACGGTACACGGATATCAGTGGTACAATTATCCTATCAGAAGTCGATATCGGTGTCGAAAATGCTTCTAATTTTCCATAATTAAGATAAATGGAGCAATAACAGTCAAATTCGATGAAACAGAAGATGGCATCTCACTCAGAAGATGATTTACAAATTTCCTATATAAAAATATTCGGGTTTGGAAAATAGTTTATTATTATCAAATATTAACCGATTTAAGTTAAAATAGAATTACACAAAAAAACAAACTTTCATATTATTTGATGAAAATTTATCCGTTGCAATGTTGAAATAGACGTATTACAAATATTAAATTTTTATTTCCAAATTTTATTGTTTAAAATTTCCTAAAAAACTATTAATTAAATTTATAGACCACAAAAATTTACGGGTTGTTACACTCTCCCCCACTCAAAACTTTTCATCCCCAAAAAGGAACGAGGTAGGAGAATGAAACAACCGGAATAAAATAGATTGAAAAACAGAATAAAACAATTAGTTTAAACCATATAAATTTCAATTTAAATTAATTTATATTCAAAAATTGATTTAATTCAAGGTATTTCATTAAGTTGATTAAATTTCAATTTATTAATTCCCTCAAAATTTATTTTATTTATCTCATTTATTTATTACCTTATTATTAATTTTTCCTCAATTTACATTTCTAAAATCATAAAATTAAGTGTTTAAACTTTTATCATAAGCAATCAAATTTATTTATAAATTCCTTAAACATCAATTTACATTGTAAATTATTCAATTTCTGCATGATTTAGGTAAGTTATACTGGAATGTAATTGAGTATTTTACAAGTAAAGATTTCCAATTCAATTATTCAAGTTTAAATATTCATTCAAATTTTTTTTTGTCTTCATTTTATAATTTAAATTATCCTTTAACATAAAATTTAAGAATTAGATTTTTGATTAACTTCAAACAATTTAGAGATGAAAATGTATATACTATATATCAAATCAAATCTATAATCATATACATATATACTATACATCAAATCACACTTTAGAGATTTAAACCAATTTCATTTTCCAAAACAAAAGCATAGCAAAGCTACATATTGGTCTCTCCACTTTGAAACTCGAAAATGAATGTCGATGATGCAGCCGTCATCACCGAAATTATTTCCCAGCGAAAAAAGAGAAGAGTAATAATTTAAACACTTAAAAATTTCTTTGGAAATGATTTCTATTCGAAAATACCTTTAAATAATATACTTTCTAAAATTTAATACCAAGGTTGGAATCACCGGAAATTAAATTCTCAAATTCTAGATTTAAATTCATTCCAATTCAATCAGTTTATAACCATGTTTTATAATATCATTTATTTATATGTTGGAATAATCAGTGATTTACAGAACAAATAATGAAAATCAAATATTATCTTTTTGACAACTAATTCAGTTAACAATTCAATATCATAAAAATTTATACTTATATATATAATATAATATAATATAATATAATCATACAAAATTATTTCATTTACCAAATTTGAAAACAATATTGTGTCAGTTTGCCCTGTTCAAATGTTTTGGAATTTCTATTGATAGCGTTGATCAGACGAATCGATCGAAAATCCAAATCAATATCAACAACTCCAACAACGCAATATATAAAACATTTTATATTAGTAACAAATATACTCCCTCACTCGATAATACAGAATGGATTTTAAACCAAGGATAAAGATCCAAATATAGAGGGATCCTATCTAAAAGAATTCAACTAGAAGATAAACTCGATAGGGGGATAAATAGTTAAATTTTAGAATAGAAGGGTGGATATACTGATATTAATAACGAGCGACCTTAACCGGGTCAACCGTGACTTCAAGAATAAAATCGATGCAAAATTCTGAGCAAATCGACATTTGATCGCTAGAGATAGAATTCGGGTATTGTAAAAGATAGCAGCATCGTAAACCAAGGACACAGAAATCTTCAGTGAATCAATGCTTGTTGTAAAGGAGTTCCCCCCTTACAAATCATTTAAAGATTGGCGAGACCGTCGATTTATTATAAAGGTCATTCGGAGTGGAGTTATGGGGTACTAAAAAATCAAGAAACACGAATAAGGAGAGATAAGGATGGATTTTGGTACCGAGGGGAATGTTCCAAAATTCAAAGGAAATTCGAATCAGAAAGGAAGAAATTCAAGCTCGAATGAAAGTGATTCTATGATTAAATTTACTTTAAATGCTAAGTTTTTCCTAAAACCAAAGCTCTGATACCACATGTAACATCCTGATATTTTCAACCATTCGCATCCATACATGTTGGATTTGAATTTCTCAAAATACCAAATTTTTAATTTATATTTGGCAAAACTCAACATATGTAATTAATAAATAAATCACAGAATCAAAGACACAGAGTAATATACAATATGCAGCGGAAACAAAGAATAGTTGTTCATGAAGCTACTATATATATAACAGAGTTAAATAAGATACAATAGAAGTTTCAAATAAAATAGGAAAAGATCAGAATACATCACTGGTGTAACGACCCAGAGATTTCGTGAGTTTAATTGAGTTAAATTAATGAATTTTGTAATTAAATTTAGTAGAAAAAAAAACTTATAAATTTATATTGAAATGAAGGCTAAAATAACATATATGAATGGTAATTTAAGCCTTTGTTTGTAAGATGAATAAAGTTTTCAACAAATAAAATGGTGTAAGAATTGTACCTGAATATAATGTGGAGATAGAAAATACAGGGTAGTCATTAAATTTGTTAAGTGTAAATTTATGGGTACGATAACAAATTCGTATGCATTATCTAAATAAATTGGTCAATTAATTTGTTAGGAATCAAAACCTTTTTTATTGGTAAATAATTTGAGGTGTATTGATATAAACGTTACTTTAACGATTATTTATAAAGTAACGGAAGTGTAAATTGAATAAATGAAGTTATGCAGTAATGAATGAATAAATAAAAATATTGCAATAAAATAGGAAACTGACATAACAATTATAAATGATAATGAACATTGGTAAGGAATAAATAAGAACAATTGAAATAAATTATATAATGGATGAAATTAAGTTAATTTGAATTGAGATGTGAATTAAGATTTGTTTATTTAATTTTATTTAAAATTTGGGAAATTTGGTCATTACAATTGATTGAGATTTAATGTTAAATGTTACGTAAATTTAAGGTTAGGGAAAAACTTGAGAATATGGAGGCAATAACTTTGAACCCAATGTTAATCTCATCCATTCGACCATGATAAATTGAATAAAAAGAATGAATGGTGATTTCAGTGTAATTATTGAAAGTATAATTTTTAATTTGATGTATATAATAAAAATTGAATTTTCGCTGAAACATATGATTGAATCAACATTTATTTGACATCTAACTTTGTGTAAAATCATTGTAAGTGTTTGAGTAATATAAAGATGATAAATTGTAAATTTTAAAATTTAAAATATAAAATTTGATTTAATCAATTTACTTAATTAATATAAAATAGCCATTTTGGTCACGGACTCGGATTTCGACGAAACCAGTTTCATCGGATCTGTATCGGTGAATTTTTGTAGGGTTTCAAGTTTCGTAACGATCGGACTTGTCGTTTGATCGTACGAACGCGAAACGCCTTGAAATTGATTTAATTGAAATCAATTTGAAATCAATTTGGAAATATTGTTTTCAGCATAACTTCTTCATACGATCAAATTTGGACGTGAAACTTTTTCCATCGCGTTCAGAATATTTTAAAACACCTATTTGGATATATAGGTTTAACAAATTTTGTTCCGGGGTCAGAACGGGCTTTTTGGGCCAACTACCGTTTATAACGTTCGTAATTCGTGCCCACCTAGCCTTCTTCTATTTGTCTATAAATATGCTGTGATAAACCCTAGCCTCCTTTCGATTGTCATTTGGCTGTACGTTCATTTTCTTCATCTCTTTCTCTTCCTCAATGGTTGCAAAAACCTAGATCTACTTCAATTCAAAATTCAAATGAAAATTCAAAGTCCTCCTAAAAATTCCAAAAAATTATATGTCAATGCTCTCGATGAGCGTAATTCAGAGGTGTTATCCGTTTTTCGATTGGAGCTATCGTTTGTCCAGAAAAATTCAATTCATTTTCGGCCTTACATCATCGCCGTAACAAACTTCGTCAGATCGTCAAACGATTTCTGGGTTTTGTGGAGAGGGATGAGGGGATCGCATCCATGTGAGTTTCATGGTTGGTTAACGGCTAGATCGTCGTAGATTTTGCAATTAGGGTTTCGGCCCTAGGCTATAGGCGGCGGCCGGCCGTGACTGGAGAGGGCCGGACCTAGGGTGATGGAGGCGGCTCGGCAAGGGCAGGCTAGTGGTGGTGGTAGCTTGGTGAACGGTGGCCGGAGTTGGATGCAATCGTTGGTCAAAGCACGGTCAAGGCACGTTGTGCGTTCTCTGTGCTGTAGCTAGCACGCACTCTGGTCTGGAACGAGATGAACGTGTTGAGGAAGGGAATGACATGGCTAAGCTTGGTTTGCATTTTCTCATTTTTTTTTAAGATTTCAAATTTACAAAACGTTTAATGGTGATAACTTTCACATACGGACTCCGATTTACGCGAATTTTCTTTTGTTAGGATCGTATTAAAATTCCGGACCTGATGACGCTGGTTTGGATGAATTTGGAGACCGTCAAATTTTTGGGTTTAAATCGAATTTAAATTCGATTTAAATTCAAAAGGTGAGTGTTTTAACCCACTCACAACTTCTAAAAGCTTTTATGTTTGTTAAATTGATGTTTGATATGAGTAGAAATTTATTTATGACTGTTTGGCATGTTTTATTCATCATATCGGTTAATTCGCATTTATTTAAATTAACTGTTAATTTAGTTTATTTATTGCATATTAATTGACAGTTAAAATTTATTTAGTTGCATATAAACTGCTAGAAAACAGTTATAAAATCTATTACTGAATATAAACTGTTAGTTAATAGTTGTTAAATTTATTTTGAATATAACTGCCAGTTATTACCTGTTATATATTATCAGATATATATTGATATGGATTTATTTTTGGATGATGATTGTGATTTGGATGATGGATGATGATGATGAATGGATGTTTTATTTATATCATTTAAATTGCAAGTATCATGCATATTTTTCATTTCATCCGGGATTGTGGTTTGAAATGATATATAACCGTAAATATTTAAATTGCGGATTGAAATGATAAATATCCGTACCACTTGACCCTAGGGTAGAGAATTATATGCGGACACCGGATTGGTTAAATTAAATGATTTCTTTTTAAAGCTTAAATTTTTGAATCTGAATTTAAATGATAATTTGAGAAACATATGATTTCTACGGATTGAATTATTATCGGAATTTGAGTTTATGATAAAATTTGTATTGGTTTTAAGGTATTGTTAAAAAGAAAATTATATGAAATTTCTGTAACGACCCAGAATTTTTAATAATTTAAATTTGAATATTTAATTAATTTTAAATATTAATAAGTGAATTTTTGGAGTCGAATAAATTTTATTTTGAATTTTGGATTTAATTTTGCAATTAAATCGATTTATTTAATAGTGAAATTCCACAAATAATTAGATATTGGGTTAAATATGATTGAAAATGGTTTGGAAAATTTTGTTTTATCATATTGAAGTTATGGAAATATTTTAGAACTTGTAAAATTGAATTTGGAGTAAATTTGTAAAAATTGAATATTTTAATATTTAATTATCGACTGAAAAATAGCCAATTTTTGAACAGTCTCGGAATTGAACGAAACGAGTTCCATTGGATCCGTAATAGTTAGTTATTATCGGATTTCAAATTTCGTAGCAAACGGAGTTGTCGTTTGACCGTGGCAGCTCGAAACGCATCGATATCGTTTTAATTTTAATTCGGCGAGTTAAAATAGCCATTTTTCAAACGGTCTCGGATTTCGACGAAACCAGTTTCATCGGATCCGTAATGTGATATTATTGTAAGATTTCAAATTTCAAGTCAATCGGATATATCGTTTGTCCGGTACAAGCCAAAACGCCTAGAAATCGTTTAAATCGGTTTTAATTTAAATTGATCGTTTAATTCCATATCTCTCACATACGATCGAATTAGCTTACGAAACCTGTTCCATTGTGTCCGGAATGCGGAAAAACCTTAGAATCGCCTGTCGGAACGCGTAGATTGGAGGTCGTTTGCATAAGTGTTAAATTGGAGATTTTATTATTAAAATAATATTGGTATATATGTCATTTTCTTTTTCTAACCCTAGTTGCCAAGCCAGCCGCCGTTAGTTATATTCAATGGCCGAAGTACACTTTCGTTCTCCCTCCATTTTCTCAAAATCCTCACATCGAATCGAGAAAGTGTCAACTGCACTATTGTAGAGCATAGCGAGGCGAACCTATCCAACGGTGGAGATCGTTTAAGGAGCAGCCAATCGCTGTCAATCGGCATTCAAAGTCGTGCGTTCAACCTTGATTCGCGAGCTGGTGGCAGCTCTAGCTGAGGCCGGTCCTTGGCCGATAGTAGAGGGGAGTGAGGCCGTTCGTCTGGCGTTAGTGGATCGAAGCAGAAGTGGATGTGGTGGTTGCGAAAATTGGTCAAAGGGATCGTGCAAATGGGTTCGAACGCGTTCAATAGCCTGGAGAGGGGTTGCCGTGAACAAAGGAAGCATGCGCGTGCGTGCTAGGGTGATGAGCGGCCAGATGTGTTTGGGGGTAGGGTTTGTAATAGAATTTGTAAATCTATTTTTATTTAAATTCGTGTCAACTTTAAAATAACGTATCTTTGTCATACGAGGTCGAAAAATGCTGAATCAAAGTGCGTTGGAATCGTATGGTCGTGCTCTTCGCGATGAAGCTAGTCTGGAGTCGATTGGAGCTCGTTTGAATTTCGGGTAAAATTAAACGTTCGTTTAATTTTATTCGAAACGAACGCCGAAACCGGAAAATAAAATCAAGGTGAGAACTCCTCACTCAATCGAACAGTTTGGTTTAAAATTTTAAATAGTTAATGTTGATTGATGATTGCTGTTTGATTGTGCTAGTAGATATAGTAGGATATATACTATATATAGCGATATATATATATTGGCATATGTATATATCGGATTTGATTCCCCGCCTCGTATAGCGGATGAGACCCTATTGCGCCGTTATTAAGCGGAATATTTATAAAATCCCATATACCGCGATATTCCACCTTGAAGTGGAATTGGTATTGTGCTAACGTCTGTGGATGCAGGGTAACAGGTTGGAGGGATCCAACTGGATTCCTCACATATTTATTTGTTTATAAATATTATGTTGATTGTTGATAATCATATTGATATATGACACTTATTCCCGTGATTGACCATCTGATGTTGTTGCATCATCGGATTCAAATTTTTAAAATTAAAAATAACGGTTTTGAATTTAAAAGGGGTTTTAAATCGATTTTTCAAAGAATATGGTTTATTAAAAATTTTGAATTGATTAAATTTTAAAATAAATAGATGGATAAAATTTTATGTTTTAAAAATTTATATCTTTATAAAATATAACTTAAAAGAAATTTTTAACAATAATAGGTTTTTATAAAATAGTTAAATTTGGTTTTTGGGAAGTTATTATTATTAATGGTTTATATAAAGGATTTTATAAATGGATGTTTTTAAATAAAAAATTATTGAAGTTATAGAATAAATTTATAAAGTGTTAAGTTGATGTATAACATGAATTTCACTAGGATTTATAGATTAATAAATGTGAAATTTATAAACGAATGGTTATTGGAAAATTTTAAGTTTATAAGTTATTAACTTATAGAAATGGATTGGGGCATTAAAAAGGGGAATTTTATAGAAATTGTTAATAAATGAAGATTTCATTAGTTGAAATTATTATAAGCCATAAAGAAATCTTGTAAGTGATAAGATTTTAACTTGGTGAAGTTCAAAAGAACGATTTGGGTAAATAGATAATATTATAAGTATTTAACTTATAATATTGATTTTAGTATATAATCGAGTTATGTAAATCGAATTGGACTAATAAAAGGAGATTTCTAAAACGAAGTTTCATAAATAGAAATGGGATGTATGGACATTGTTATAAATCCGAAAAATCAATTTAATTTGATAAATTGAATATGGAATTTGTTAAAGGGGTTGTATTCACTATTTTTGAACGGTGAATGTATTATTTTATTAAATGAACGTGTTTTTGGAAAAGAACGTTTTAAATGGAATTTAAAACTAATTAAAGACGTTTTAAGATATGTTAAGTATCGAAATCATAGATTTCAACATTGATTGTTGAAATAGACGTTTTCGAGAAACAGAAGGGGATAATTTGTATAGTATTGGATTTATATATCTATTTTTAATTTCAAATCCATATACTAGTGTTTTGGGTTGTCGTAACGATGTTTTACGCAACATTCGTTTTTAACCCAAATAAATGTGAATAAAAGAATATTTCTTTAAAGGAATGAAATTAATACTTAACTATGGTTTAAGCATATGGAATATTTTCGAATTGTTGAAAATAAATTGAATTGTGAATTACTTATTTTTTAAATAAGTTTAGAAATGATTTTCCAATATGGAATGGAACGTTTTTGTGAATTCACCTTTTAAAGGTAAAAGTGTAAGCGAATATTTTGGAATCGATTTGAAATCAAATATGAATGGGTATTTGGGATTTAATTCACGTTGGAATTTATAGGAAGGGAAATTTGTTTAAAAATAAATGTTGATTTATTTTTTAAAATATGGAAATAAAATTTACGAAATTGGAACGTAAGTTAAATTAAATCGGTAAGGATTTATTTGTTGATTTGAAATTTGTTTTCAAAAAGGTATAAAAGATGAATTGTAGTTTGAAATTGGTTTTCAAATGGTTAAGGTGTGTGATTTGAAATTTGTTTTCAAATGGTTAAGGTGTGTGATTTGAAATTTGTTTTCAAATGGTTGAGTTGTGTAATTTGAAATGGGTTTTCAAATGGTTAAGTGTGGAAATTTTATCGTGTAAAGGTGTTTTGGTAAACCAAATAACTTTGGGAAATTATTTGGAAATTGTGTATATATATCTTGTAAAGATATTTTGGGACTTAATAATTTTGGAAAAATTATTTGGAATCTGATGATGTGGCGCATCTTTATTGATAGTTAAATAACCGACTATCAGTATTTACCCTTGGATGGTAATTGTTGTGATTGTTGAAATTGAATGCTACACTTATTTTTAAAAATAAGCGCTCGCTATTCGGTTTAGCCGGGAGAGGACCTTTGTGTCGTATATCCCATTCCGAATATGCGATACGTCGTTATGGATAGCATCTGAAGACCGGTGTTGAAGACCGGGTATTTGTGAAAACGATAGGATGACCTATCGATTGTCTCCGCATCGTTAGCTACGATATGGAGATTTCCTTTGTGATGGGAAATTTTATCGGGATTGTGAATACCCGGATTGCAAGGGCTTCCTTGGAAGTGCCTTCGGTTCTGTTCGAACCCGGAACAGACTTGTATGGTTACGTGTCTGACATTACATTTTGAGAGATATAGCAGATTCCTTTCAAATACATTTCTGTTGGTGGCGGAGAATTTATTCTCTTAGCTTAACACCCTTCTCTGAGACGTACGAGCTCAGAGGTTATGTAGTTGAAGGTTATCAGCGATATTTCCCAATCTGGTAATGTGGCATGCTGAGTGTTGCTGTGTGATGATCATTGGTTGATCGTTTGGATTGGATCATTTGTTGATCATTTATCTGTGTGATCTTGCTTTGGTCATCTGTGGACCCAAAGCATGGCTTTGTTGCACAAAGCGTAGCTTTGTGGACGAGACTTCGTCAGGACCTCACTCCCCGGAAATGGTCGAAACAGGAATATGCGGCAAGGTTATGAGGGTCGCGCCCTTTAGGGTATGTCATTTCCTTCTGGAAAAGGGTGGTATCATGGTATGGAGCCCAGATGCTTACTCATGTTGATACACTATATCTATTACTGTGTGGTGTTGTTGCGAGCGCTCGGATAAAGGTCCCAAAGGACCGGGGGATGACATATTCGTGTAGTAGTTACCTAGTTACAGAGGTAACCCGGCCTTGTGTTGGCAGAGATCTAACCGTAACGTTAGTTCTCGGGACGTCCCGCCAGAGGCGATCCCATGTGGCAGTAGGAAGTTCCTTAGCCTGACCATTGTTGGAAATCCATTCATCCAATACGTGCCTTGTACGGTTTTAGTTGTATTACCTGCCATTCACTTATGGTGGTCACCACTGTTTGGATGGTAGCTATAGTAGGCATAGTTCGGAATGTCTATGCTGGCTAGGATTTATATTCTACTTTCGAAATTGTTTTCTACACTATGCACTAGTAATAATATCAAAAATGATTTGATTTTCGCGTAGTAAGCATCTTTGACTATCATAAGGAGAAATCTCCTCCAATTCTGCGTTTGCATTGTGTGTGTGGCGGGAGGCCTTATGGTAGTTTCATTTTCCAAAAAGCATTGCGGATTTAAAAATTTAAATTTTCTTGTTGCTTGTTTAAAGATAAACTGTTTTTGAGTTCTCACACCAGTCACATGACTGACCTGGAGTTTATTGTTCCTTTCCTAAACTCTGGGTGCCCACTATTTTCCACACGGGCAGTCTAGAGTTAGGTTATCAGGTTATTCTGGATTCGGGAGTTGCTGTGCAGATCTGGAGGCGAGCCAGATAGCGTAGTCTATTATTTATTGTATATAGTATTTCTTTTCCGCTGTTTTATTGTTGTTCACTCTGATGATATGATGTATTGTGATGTATGTATAAAATGTATAGTTCTTTTGTTTTAATGATATTCATTTATCTATCATATATTGTTCCGCTGCGACTGTGAGATTCTGTTATTGTTTCCTGTTCTGATTGTTTGTTCTGTTTCTTCTCTCTTTTCTCTCTTCTTCTACCTCTTTCTTTTTCTTAAACCCTAACGGTTGGATTTTTCGGCAACGAAAAATCCCGATCGTTACATTTGGTATCAGAGCATATGGTTAAGCGACAACCTGCTCTGTTGGGTATTACTCATTAGAGATAGAGTCAGTAGTACTCTAGAATGAGTGTGAGTGTAATAATAGATATGAGCGCGTATTTGTTAGTGAATATAATTTTTTTTTTTTTTTTTTTTTTATATTGTGACGATTGGTTTATTGAGTGGCATATGAACCTTCGTCGGCACAGTCTGTACAACTGGATCGAAGGGGTTTCTAAACACTTGAATAGAACAATTCGACATGATATTGTTTTAAATTGGGTAAATGAAATAATTTTACCTTGATTATATTTTCTATATAAGAAAATAATTTTTTCAAGAATTATTGAAGTGTGTGTATAATTGATTGTTTGATTGTTTGAAATATATATATATATATAAGTTAATTAAAAGTTGTTTGAATAAGTTATATAAAAACAACTATCGTAAAAAGAATAATTGTATAAGCTAATGAATTATAAGTATGGAATTATAATTAAAATGATTTACAATTGTAAAATAATCTTATGTATATAAGAAGTGAAATTTTATAAGTAAGATTTATAAATGTAATTTATAAATAAAGGGAAATTTTGAAAGAATATTTAGCATTGATTTCACTATGGTTACTGGGAAATAATAAGGATGATGACTGCAGCATCATCAGTATCATTTTCGAGTTTCTATGTGATGGATTTGCTACAATAATGAATTTAAAATTGAAGCTTTGTTGTAGTAAACAAATTTGAAATTAAAATTCAACTTGAAATTGTCAAATATAAGTGAAAAAGGTTTTGAACTTATAATATAAGTTAGAAGTTGAATAATAAGTTGCATGACTTATAGAATGGGAAAATGTAAGTAAAACCAATTATTGAAGTGGTTAAACAATTAAGTTAAGCAAAATGAAACATGAATTTGAATATTGATATGAATTTGACTTAAGTAAAAGTTAAATAGGATTTACCTTAGAATTGTAATCCGAATTGGATTGTTAAGTGTAAACTTAAGTTTATTTGAACAAATGATGTTAAATGGAATATAACTTAAGTAATATTGAAAGAATTGATGTTAATATCAAAGTAAGTGAATAAAGTGAGTAAATGAAATTGTTAAAGATGTGAACTTAAGTTATATAAATGAAATTCAATTTTATTTGTAAAAAGAACTAGCAACTGAATTAAAGTATGGATTGAATGTTAATTAATCGAATGTGAATAAGTTGATATGAAATGATGTATGTAAGTGTAAATTCATTTCGAGCTAGTTGAATAATTGAATGAAAATCAGTTGAATGTTAAATCAATTGGAATTAAAACTGTTGAACCAAATTGAATGTAGTGAGAGAAAAACTAATAATTTGGTTTTATTGGATATACATTGGTTGTTATTCGCTTGTTGGTTGATTGTATGTAAATTCATTAAGTGTTAATGAAATTGAATTAGCGCATTTGAAAACTATGTAATTGAATTCAAATTGAAAGTGAAGTAAATAAATTTGAATAGAATTGAATTCGAGTTGATTTGAAAGTGAACCAATGTGAATTTAATTAGTGAATGTAAACTAATGGGAAATGAATGAGAAAGAATATGCAACTTCAATAGTAAACTAAAAATGTATAAGAAGCATATGTTGAAAGGTTTTGTAATTGAATTGGCAAAATGATTTGAATGTTGAAGTTGGAATTGTGTACTACTATTAGCAGGATATACAGGTGTATAATGGAATTGGGATTTGATTTTGAAGTTAAAAAATTGAATTGCTCGACAAAAAGGTACGTATTTCAATTTTAGTATGAGATTTGATGATTTCCTTCTCCAGCCACTTGGCTTTCTCTTTTCTTTTTGATTCTGAGGGGCCGTGGTGCCATTTTGTAGTCGTACCGATCTAGCCGCGCAAAGGAGACTCTGGCGAAATTTTTCGAAAATTTAGGGAGTTAGAAAAATTTTGAGAAATTTTGAAAGTTTGAAATTTGAATTTAAATTTAAATTTAAATTGTTAAGTAAACGAAGTTGTTTGAAACTTATAATTGAATTGGGAAAGCTAATTGAAATGATAGTAAATCCTTAATAAAAAGATTGTTTTGAAAAGTTAGTAAAACTAATTAGCTTTGGAAAAATAATAAACGGTTTAGGATTATTCTCCTTAACTTGCAATTTCGAGGACGAAATTCTTTTAAGGGGGGAAGATTGTAACGACCCAGAATTTTTAATAATTTAAATTTGAATATTTAATTAATTTTAAATATTAATAAGTGAATTTTTGGAGTCGAATAAATTTTATTTTGAATTTTGGATTTAATTTTGCAATTAAATCGATTTATTTAATAGTGAAATTCCACAAATAATTAGATATTGGGTTAAATATGATTGAAAATGGTTTGGAAAATTTTGTTTTATCATATTGAAGTTATGGAAATATTTTAGAACTTGTAAAATTGAATTTGGAGTAAATTTGTAAAAATTGAATATTTTAATATTTAATTATCGACTGAAAAATAGCCAATTTTTGAACAGTCTCGGAATTGAACGAAACGAGTTCCATTGGATCCGTAATAGTTAGTTATTATCGGATTTCAAATTTCGTAGCAAACGGAGTTGTCGTTTGACCGTGGCAGCTCGAAACGCATCGATATCGTTTTAATTTTAATTCGGCGAGTTAAAATAGCCATTTTTCAAACGGTCTCGGATTTCGACGAAACCAGTTTCATCGGATCCGTAATGTGATATTATTGTAAGATTTCAAATTTCAAGTCAATCGGATATATCGTTTGTCCGGTACAAGCCAAAACGCCTAGAAATCGTTTAAATCGGTTTTAATTTAAATTGATCGTTTAATTCCATATCTCTCACATACGATCGAATTAGCTTACGAAACCTGTTCCATTGTGTCCGGAATGCGGAAAAACCTTAGAATCGCCTGTCGGAACGCGTAGATTGGAGGTCGTTTGCATAAGTGTTAAATTGGAGATTTTATTATTAAAATAATATTGGTATATATGTCATTTTCTTTTTCTAACCCTAGTTGCCAAGCCAGCCGCCGTTAGTTATATTCAATGGCCGAAGTACACTTTCGTTCTCCCTCCATTTTCTCAAAATCCTCACATCGAATCGAGAAAGTGTCAACTGCACTATTGTAGAGCATAGCGAGGCGAACCTATCCAACGGTGGAGATCGTTTAAGGAGCAGCCAATCGCTGTCAATCGGCATTCAAAGTCGTGCGTTCAACCTTGATTCGCGAGCTGGTGGCAGCTCTAGCTGAGGCCGGTCCTTGGCCGATAGTAGAGGGGAGTGAGGCCGTTCGTCTGGCGTTAGTGGATCGAAGCAGAAGTGGATGTGGTGGTTGCGAAAATTGGTCAAAGGGATCGTGCAAATGGGTTCGAACGCGTTCAATAGCCTGGAGAGGGGTTGCCGTGAACAAAGGAAGCATGCGCGTGCGTGCTAGGGTGATGAGCGGCCAGATGTGTTTGGGGGTAGGGTTTGTAATAGAATTTGTAAATCTATTTTTATTTAAATTCGTGTCAACTTTAAAATAACGTATCTTTGTCATACGAGGTCGAAAAATGCTGAATCAAAGTGCGTTGGAATCGTATGGTCGTGCTCTTCGCGATGAAGCTAGTCTGGAGTCGATTGGAGCTCGTTTGAATTTCGGGTAAAATTAAACGTTCGTTTAATTTTATTCGAAACGAACGCCGAAACCGGAAAATAAAATCAAGGTGAGAACTCCTCACTCAATCGAACAGTTTGGTTTAAAATTTTAAATAGTTAATGTTGATTGATGATTGCTGTTTGATTGTGCTAGTAGATATAGTAGGATATATACTATATATAGCGATATATATATATTGGCATATGTATATATCGGATTTGATTCCCCGCCTCGTATAGCGGATGAGACCCTATTGCGCCGTTATTAAGCGGAATATTTATAAAATCCCATATACCGCGATATTCCACCTTGAAGTGGAATTGGTATTGTGCTAACGTCTGTGGATGCAGGGTAACAGGTTGGAGGGATCCAACTGGATTCCTCACATATTTATTTGTTTATAAATATTATGTTGATTGTTGATAATCATATTGATATATGACACTTATTCCCGTGATTGACCATCTGATGTTGTTGCATCATCGGATTCAAATTTTTAAAATTAAAAATAACGGTTTTGAATTTAAAAGGGGTTTTAAATCGATTTTTCAAAGAATATGGTTTATTAAAAATTTTGAATTGATTAAATTTTAAAATAAATAGATGGATAAAATTTTATGTTTTAAAAATTTATATCTTTATAAAATATAACTTAAAAGAAATTTTTAACAATAATAGGTTTTTATAAAATAGTTAAATTTGGTTTTTGGGAAGTTATTATTATTAATGGTTTATATAAAGGATTTTATAAATGGATGTTTTTAAATAAAAAATTATTGAAGTTATAGAATAAATTTATAAAGTGTTAAGTTGATGTATAACATGAATTTCACTAGGATTTATAGATTAATAAATGTGAAATTTATAAACGAATGGTTATTGGAAAATTTTAAGTTTATAAGTTATTAACTTATAGAAATGGATTTGGGCATTAAAAAGGGGAATTTTATAGAAATTGTTAATAAATGAAGATTTCATTAGTTGAAATTATTATAAGCCATAAAGAAATCTTGTAAGTGATAAGATTTTAACTTGGTGAAGTTCAAAAGAACGATTTGGGTAAATAGATAATATTATAAGTATTTAACTTATAATATTGATTTTAGTATATAATCGAGTTATGTAAATCGAATTGGACTAATAAAAGGAGATTTCTAAAACGAAGTTTCATAAATAGAAATGGGATGTATGGACATTGTTATAAATCCGAAAAATCAATTTAATTTGATAAATTGAATATGGAATTTGTTAAAGGGGTTGTATTCACTATTTTTGAACGGTGAATGTATTATTTTATTAAATGAACGTGTTTTTGGAAAAGAACGTTTTAAATGGAATTTAAAACTAATTAAAGACGTTTTAAGATATGTTAAGTATCGAAATCATAGATTTCAACATTGATTGTTGAAATAGACGTTTTCGAGAAACAGAAGGGGATAATTTGTATAGTATTGGATTTATATATCTATTTTTAATTTCAAATCCATATACTAGTGTTTTGGGTTGTCGTAACGATGTTTTACGCAACATTCGTTTTTAACCCAAATAAATGTGAATAAAAGAATATTTCTTTAAAGGAATGAAATTAATACTTAACTATGGTTTAAGCATATGGAATATTTTCGAATTGTTGAAAATAAATTGAATTGTGAATTACTTATTTTTTAAATAAGTTTAGAAATGATTTTCCAATATGGAATGGAACGTTTTTGTGAATTCACCTTTTAAAGGTAAAAGTGTAAGCGAATATTTTGGAATCGATTTGAAATCAAATATGAATGGGTATTTGGGATTTAATTCACGTTGGAATTTATAGGAAGGGAAATTTGTTTAAAAATAAATGTTGATTTATTTTTTAAAATATGGAAATAAAATTTACGAAATTGGAACGTAAGTTAAATTAAATCGGTAAGGATTTATTTGTTGATTTGAAATTTGTTTTCAAAAAGGTATAAAAGATGAATTGTAGTTTGAAATTGGTTTTCAAATGGTTAAGGTGTGTGATTTGAAATTTGTTTTCAAATGGTTAAGGTGTGTGATTTGAAATTTGTTTTCAAATGGTTGAGTTGTGTAATTTGAAATGGGTTTTCAAATGGTTAAGTGTGGAAATTTTATCGTGTAAAGGTGTTTTGGTAAACCAAATAACTTTGGGAAATTATTTGGAAATTGTGTATATATATCTTGTAAAGATATTTTGGGACTTAATAATTTTGGAAAAATTATTTGGAATCTGATGATGTGGCGCATCTTTATTGATAGTTAAATAACCGACTATCAGTATTTACCCTTGGATGGTAATTGTTGTGATTGTTGAAATTGAATGCTACACTTATTTTTAAAAATAAGCGCTCGCTATTCGGTTTAGCCGGGAGAGGACCTTTGTGTCGTATATCCCATTCCGAATATGCGATACGTCGTTATGGATAGCATCTGAAGACCGGTGTTGAAGACCGGGTATTTGTGAAAACGATAGGATGACCTATCGATTGTCTCCGCATCGTTAGCTACGATATGGAGATTTCCTTTGTGATGGGAAATTTTATCGGGATTGTGAATACCCGGATTGCAAGGGCTTCCTTGGAAGTGCCTTCGGTTCTGTTCGAACCCGGAACAGACTTGTATGGTTACGTGTCTGACATTACATTTTGAGAGATATAGCAGATTCCTTTCAAATACATTTCTGTTGGTGGCGGAGAATTTATTCTCTTAGCTTAACACCCTTCTCTGAGACGTACGAGCTCAGAGGTTATGTAGTTGAAGGTTATCAGCGATATTTCCCAATCTGGTAATGTGGCATGCTGAGTGTTGCTGTGTGATGATCATTGGTTGATCGTTTGGATTGGATCATTTGTTGATCATTTATCTGTGTGATCTTGCTTTGGTCATCTGTGGACCCAAAGCATGGCTTTGTTGCACAAAGCGTAGCTTTGTGGACGAGACTTCGTCAGGACCTCACTCCCCGGAAATGGTCGAAACAGGAATATGCGGCAAGGTTATGAGGGTCGCGCCCTTTAGGGTATGTCATTTCCTTCTGGAAAAGGGTGGTATCATGGTATGGAGCCCAGATGCTTACTCATGTTGATACACTATATCTATTACTGTGTGGTGTTGTTGCGAGCGCTCGGATAAAGGTCCCAAAGGACCGGGGGATGACATATTCGTGTAGTAGTTACCTAGTTACAGAGGTAACCCGGCCTTGTGTTGGCAGAGATCTAACCGTAACGTTAGTTCTCGGGACGTCCCGCCAGAGGCGATCCCATGTGGCAGTAGGAAGTTCCTTAGCCTGACCATTGTTGGAAATCCATTCATCCAATACGTGCCTTGTACGGTTTTAGTTGTATTACCTGCCATTCACTTATGGTGGTCACCACTGTTTGGATGGTAGCTATAGTAGGCATAGTTCGGAATGTCTATGCTGGCTAGGATTTATATTCTACTTTCGAAATTGTTTTCTACACTATGCACTAGTAATAATATCAAAAATGATTTGATTTTCGCGTAGTAAGCATCTTTGACTATCATAAGGAGAAATCTCCTCCAATTCTGCGTTTGCATTGTGTGTGTGGCGGGAGGCCTTATGGTAGTTTCATTTTCCAAAAAGCATTGCGGATTTAAAAATTTAAATTTTCTTGTTGCTTGTTTAAAGATAAACTGTTTTTGAGTTCTCACACCAGTCACATGACTGACCTGGAGTTTATTGTTCCTTTCCTAAACTCTGGGTGCCCACTATTTTCCACACGGGCAGTCTAGAGTTAGGTTATCAGGTTATTCTGGATTCGGGAGTTGCTGTGCAGATCTGGAGGCGAGCCAGATAGCGTAGTCTATTATTTATTGTATATAGTATTTCTTTTCCGCTGTTTTATTGTTGTTCACTCTGATGATATGATGTATTGTGATGTATGTATAAAATGTATAGTTCTTTTGTTTTAATGATATTCATTTATCTATCATATATTGTTCCGCTGCGACTGTGAGATTCTGTTATTGTTTCCTGTTCTGATTGTTTGTTCTGTTTCTTCTCTCTTTTCTCTCTTCTTCTACCTCTTTCTTTTTCTTAAACCCTAACGGTTGGATTTTTCGGCAACGAAAAATCCCGATCGTTACAATTTCAAAGTTGAAATTTTGAATAAAAGTGAAAGTTGTCAAAAATTGAGAAATTTGAGTTGATGAAATATAACATTGAAGTGTATTTAAAAATGGAAATAATGTAATTTAATATTTCAAACATGAATTGAAATCGATGTAAACGCAATGTTTTATTTATGGAATGAGAATGGAGTTTTGAAAGTGGATTTTGTTGGAAAAAAATTTGAAATGGTTTTTGTGTGGAAATGAAATGAATAGTAAATTGATAGTATTTTAAAATTCATATTTTAATATAAACTATTTTAAAATATATTACCATAAAGACTGTAATTATTAAGATTTTAAACTATTAAACTATTTTACCTATCTCAACTATATATCAAATCATTTTAACCTAGATTTTAAAACCATTTAATTTATATTAAACTAGTTAACCCTTTTTAAGTTATTTTAAAACTAATTAATCTATCTTAAAGCTAATAAATCTATTTTTAATTATGTTAATCCACTATAAATTTACTTAACCGTCTTAGATCAATTAAACAATATTTTAATCTATAGTTAAACTATTCTAGAGTAATTTAACTATTTATAACTACTATACTTATTTAAACTATTTCTAAATTTCCAGTCTAAGTAAAGAGGAAATGTTGATTAAATGATGGGTTTTAAAAGAGAATAAACTGAATTGATGATTCGAAGTAAAAATGTAACCTGTTTGGAAATATGAAATTGGGAAGAAATTATGGTTTTGGAAACTGGAAATGATTTCAAAGTGAATAGGGTTTGAAAGCGAATATGATTTGAAAATGACTATGATTTGAAAGTGATATGTTTTGAAATCGAATATGATATTTTAATATAAATTGTAAATCGACCTTTGAAATATAAAAGAACCATCCGGTGTGAAAAATATAATGATTGGTTGTTAAGGAGACCAGGATCCGTTATTGTCTTATAGCCCGCCAATACCGAAAACCACTTTAACAACTGTGTACGCGGTGGAGATTCCAGAATGAAGTAGGATGGTGGCGACGTTCTCGAGGTATATTACGTGGACCCAACTCCCGTGAGTTGGCATAAATGACTAAAGCAGGAGCTATACCGGGCTACACAAAGGGTCGCACCTTTTCATCGAGCATGCTCCATCGGAAACCATTCTATTACTTTTGTGATTCGATATGTGGCGCCACTTTGATTCGGGGTATTGTTCGAGGTGGGCGGAAGCTGCTGGCTTGCCGTCACCACCGGTCCGGGAGTGCAAACGGTGTATCCACCCTGGCATTGCCTCGCGTGCCGTGTCATCTCCTTATATCGAGCCCACTACGATTTTGGTTTAAAGATCCGACCGCGTTAAGGTTCATCATCCCCTTAACGCTATTTCCTATATGATTATACTTTACTGATTAGACACTACTGTATATAGCGCAGTATACTACATAGTAAATAGTTTAACGGATCCTTAAGAGATGTGAATTCTGAGCATCTTTTGAGTTACTGCACTCATATTTATTTCTGTTGATTTAACTTACATAAGATCCTTTAGTTCTGACTCGAGTGTTTTGTCTTTTCAATTCGCTCGGGTCAGTCCGAGCGTTTCAGGATTGAAGATTTTATTTCTGGAGGAAGAAGACGAAGATTTTATTATCATTACTATAGATTATATGGTTCCACTACACTCATATTGTTCCGCTGCATTGTTATATGGTATGTGTACTCTGATATGTATTGTATAGATAAAAATCAAAGGTTTTGTAAAACAGCTTCATGAACTGTATATTTTGATTATTATATTTTATCCTTCCGCTGTGAGATTCTGTTTAGTTTTCTTTCTTCTCTGTTTTTCTTATTTATCCCATAACAATCCGCCCTTACGTATGGTTTGAATCGACATGTGTGTCTGTTTAAATCGTGCGAAAAGGCGGGATGTTACAGCTGGTATCAGAGCTTTGGTTTAGCGATAAACCTTGGCTTTGTGGGATTTGACTCTTTGTTAATAGGGTGGTAATACCCTATGGGAGTCGCTGAGTGTATATATATGAGAGAGCGTATTTGTTAGTGTTATAAAAAGATTTTAATATTGTGTTGATCTGTTCCGTTTTGTATTTAAAAATTCTGGTTGATGCACGGGACGCTGTGACATCAATAGGGATTTCTAAACACTTAATAGGGCAGACCGACATAATATTTGTTTTTAATATAGGTGAATGAAATAATTTTGCCTATTATATTTTCTATATATATAACATAATATTTTTCAAGGGATATCTATATTTGGCTGCAATAGATTGGTTGTTAGGTAGTAAATTGTATAATAATACTAGAAATGAGATTGAAAAATAAAATAAATAAAATTGGAAGTTTAGAATTTAGTTCCGGGGTTGAAAAACTTTCTTTCGAAACCTTTTGGAAAATAATATTGTTTATTAGTATTTTCTGATATATATTTCAATATATTTTGGAAGAATTGTTTTAAAGAAGATTTTGGAGAAAATAAATTTTGTACTTTCCTCTCTGTCGCTGGAAAATAATTTTGGTGATGAGTGCACGCATCATCGACATTCATTTTCGAGTTTCGAAGTGGAAAGGCCACTGTAGTAATTTACTGCAGAATTGTTAAGAAAATTTTATCGTTTTAAATTTTAGTTTGATATATATGATATCTATCTATTATTTTAAATGATTAAAAATTAAACCCAGAATTTGGTCCTTAAGTTCCAGTTGATTAATAGTACAATTAAGTGTAGCCAATTTGAACCTTTAATTAGAGTAAAAAATTAATACAATAGGAAGAGAAGCAATGTAAATAAACGATTGTAAACCTTAGTAAATGGATAAAGGAAATTCTTTATTTATAAAAATTGATGTCATAAGGCTACAAATTTGGTGTAATTAAAAAATGTTACTATTATCAATTATAATAGAAATATTAGCATTAAATAATTGAATGAAATCAAAAGTGAGTTGAAATTATAACTTATAAAACAAATATATAATTAATGAACCATTAATTAATTAAAGGAATTGAGAACAAACTTGCATAATTTTCACTTACATTCTTAAAGCATATATAACTTACCATATAATAAAAGTACAATGTTAGTAAGAAGATGTAAGGAGGAATCTTACAAGTAAAGCTTGAGGTAATGAAAGTATTCAATGAATTTACTGCTATAAAAGGGAATTTAATGTTATAAACTTAAGTTGTAAATTGGAATTTTACCATAATTAAAGGTAAGTATTATAATTAGAGGATTTTAAAACATAAGTAAATAGAATGAAATTCTATAATAAATGAAACTGTGAGAAATAAACGAATAAAATTTAGAAATGCGTAAATGGAATGCAATAAAGAGAGACTTACATGACATTAAAATGAAAGATGAATATTTTAAGTAATAAATAAAAAAATAAATGAGGTAATCACTCATTGAATGAAAGAAAGGAAATCAAACAACTAAAGTATGAAATAAATTTTATAATAACTTAATTTGATTTGTTGGGTTGAATTGTTATTGTTTGATTTATGTTTGGTTGGGTAAGGAAATTTGAAATTGTTGGATGAATAAATAATTTATTTTGTTGCATCTAAGACTGTTGAGTAAATGATGCACTTGATACTTATTTTTCATTCCGTACAATTTCAAGTTTTGAACCCGAACAACTAATTTTCTTGTTGATTGAATGGTTGTTTTGTTTTGTTGTGAATGTTGTTGTTGAAAAGGATGGTTGTTGTGTTGATTTGTTGTTAGGGATTGAAACCACTTAATTATTTCACTTTATATAGTTAACCCTTTGAATCTTATAAGTGAAATGCAGGTTATGGAAGCAATTGCTACTGCTTTTGGTTCCATAAATTAAGCGTAAATTGCCCGACAAATAGGTACGTTTCGGATTTCGGTTTATAGCGCTATTTTATATATTTTCCCGTGTTGGGATATAATATTTTAGATAATATGTAATATAATTGTTATATTTCGATATTATATTTTCTCCCGAGACTCTCCGTACAAAGGAGACTCTGCCAAAATTTCCCGTAAAATTTTGGACTTAGAAATTTTTGAAAATGTTTTTCCAAACTTTATTTATTTAAGTATAAAGGAATATAATGATTATTAAACGGGTATACTTTAAGGTAATAAATTTAGTAAATTATTGTTTATAAGTTAAATATTTTGAATAAGATGTATTGTTATTAAATTCTTCTTTTCCCTTCTTTTCCTTTTCGGGGACGAAAAGTTTTGAGTGGGGGAGAGTGTAACGACCCAGAGATTTCGTGAGTTTAATTGAGTTAAATTAATAAATTTTGTAATTAAATTTAGTAGAAAAAAAAACTTATAAATTTATATTGAAATGAAGGCTAAAATAACATATATGAATGGTAATTTAAGTCTTTGTTTGTAAGATGAATAAATTTTTCAATAAATAAAATGGTGTAAGAATTGTACCTGAATATAATGTGGAGATAGAAAATACAGGGTGGGCATTAAATTTGTTAAGTGTAAATTTATGGGTATGATAACAAATTCGTATGCATTATCTAAATAAATTGGTCAATTAATTTGTTAGGAATCAAAACCTTTTTAATTGGTAAATAATTTGAGGTGTATTGATATAAACGTTACTTTAACGATTATTTATAAAGTAACGGAAGTGTAAATTGAATAAATGAAGTTATGCAGTAATGAATGAATAAATAAAAATATTGCAATAAAATAGTAGATTGACATAGCAATTATAAATGATAATGAACATTGGTAAGGAATAAATAAGAACAATTGAAATAAATTATATAATGGATGAAATTAAGTTAATTTGAATTGAGATGTGAATTAAGATTTGTTTATTTAATTTGATTTAAAATTTGGGAAATTTGGTCATTACAATTGATTGAGATTTAATGTTAAATATTACGTAAATTTAAGGTAAGGGAAAACCTTGAGAATATGGAGGTAATAACTTTGAACCCAATGTTAATCTCATCCATTCGACCATGATAAATTGAATAAAAAGAATGAATGGTGATTTCAGTGTAATTATTGAAAGTATAATTTTTAATTTGATGTATATAATAAAAATTGAATTTTCGCTGAAACATATGATCGAATCAACATTTATTTGACATCTAACTTTGTGTAAAATCATTGTAAGTATTTGAGTAATACAAAGATGATAAATTATAAATTTTAAAATTTAAAATATAAAATTTGATTTAATCAATTTACTTAATTAATATAAAATAGCCATTTTGGTCACGGACTCGGATTTCGACGAAACCAGTTTCATCGGATCCGTATCGGTGAATTTTTGTAGGGTTTCAAGTTTCGTAGCGATCGGACTTGTCGTTTGATCGTAGGAACGCGAAACGCCTTGAAATCGATTTAATTGAAATCAATTTGAAATCAATTTGGAAATATTGTTTTCAGCATAACTTCTTCATACGATCAAATTTGGACGTGAAACTTTTTCCATCGCGTTCAGAATATTTTAAAACACCTATTTGGATATATAGGTTTAACAAATTTTGTTCCGGGGTCAGAACGGGCTTTTTGGGCCAACTACCGTTTATAACGTTCGTAATTCGTGCCCACCTAGCCTTCTTCTATTTGTCTATAAATATGCTGTGATAAACCCTAGCCTCCTTTCGATTGTCATTTGGCTGTACGTTCATTTTCTTCATCTCTTTCTCTTCCTCAATGGTTGCAAAAACCTAGATCTACTTCAATTCAAAATTCAAATGAAAATTCAAAGTCCTCCTAAAAATTCCAAAAAATTATATGTCAATGCTCTCGATGAGCGTAATTCAGAGGTGTTATCCATTTTTCGATTGGAGCTATCGTTTGTCCAGAAAAATTCAATTCGTTTTCGGCCTTACATCATCGCCGTAACAAACTTCGTAAGATCGTCAAACGATTTCTGGGTTTTGTGGAGAGGGCTGAGGGGATCGCATCCATGTGAGTTTCATGGTTGGTTAACGGCTAGATCGTCGTAGATTTTGCAATTAGGGTTTCGGCCCTAGGCTATAGGCGGCGGCCGGCCGTGACTGGAGAGGGCCGGACCTAGGGGGATGGAGGCGGCTCGGCAAGGGCAGGCTAGTGGTGGTGGTAGCTTGGTGTACGGTGGCCGGAGGTGGATGCAATCGTTGGTCAAAGCACGGTCAAGGCACGTTGTGCGTTCTCTGTGCTGTAGCTAGCACGCACTCTGGTCTGGAACGAGATGAATGTGCTGAGGAAGGGAATGATGTGGCTAAGCTTGATTTGCATTTTCTCATTTTTTTTTAAGATTTCAAATTTACAAATCGTTTAATGGTGATAACTTTCACATACGGACTCCGATTTACGCGAATTTTCTTTTGTTAGGATCGTATTAAAATTCCGGACCTGATGACGCTAGTTTGGATGAATTTGGAGACCGTCAAATTTTTGGGTTTAAATCGAATTTAAATTCGATTTAAATTCAAAAAGTGAGTGTTTTAACCCACTCACAACTTCTAAAAGCTTTTATGTTTGTTAAATTGATGTTTGATATGAGTAGAAATTTATTTATGACTGTTTGGCATGTTTTATTCATCATATCGGTTAATTCGCATTTATTTAAATTAACTGTTAATTTAGTGTATTTATTGCATATTAATTGACAGTTAAAATTTATTTAGTTGCATATAAACTGCTAGAAAACAGTTACAAAATCTATTACTGAATATAAACTGTTAGTTCATAGTTGTTAAATTTATTTTGAATATAACTGCCAGTTATTACCTGTTATATATTATCAGATATATATTGATATGGATTTATTTTTGGATGATGATTATGATTTGGATGATGGATGATGATGATGAATGGATGTTTTATTTATATCATTTAAATTGCAAGTATCATGCATATTTTTCATTTCATCCGGGATTGTGGTTTGAAATGATATATAACCGTAAATATTTAAATTGCGGATTGAAATGATAAATATCCGTACCACTTGACCCTAGGGTAGAGAATTATATACGGACACCGGATTGGTTAAATTAAATGATTTCATTTTAAAGCTTAAATTTTTGAATCTGAATTTAAATGATAATTTGAGAAACATATGATTTCTACGGATTGAATTATTATCAGAATTTGAGTTTATGATAAAATTTGTATTAGTTTTAAGGTATTGTTAAAAAGAAAATTATAAGAAATTTCAAAGTTGAAATTTTGAATAAAAGTGAAAGTTGTCAAAAATTGAGAAATTTGAGTTGATGAAATATAACTTTGAAGTGTATTTAAAAATGGAAATAATGTAATTTAATATTTCAAACATGAATTGAAATCGATGTAAACGCAATGTTTTATTTATGGAATGAGAATGGAGTTTTGAAAGTGGATTTTGTTGGAAAAAAATTTGAAATGGTTTTTGTGTGGAAATTAAATGAATAGTAAATTGATAGTATTTTAAAATTCATATTTTAATATAAACTATTTTAAAATATATTACCATAAAGACTGTAATTATTAAGATTTTAAACTATTAAACTATTTTACCTATCTCAACTATATATCAAATCATTTTAACCTAGATTTTAAAACCATTAATTTATATTAAACTAGTTAACCCTTTTTAAGTTATTTTAAAACTAATTAATCTATCTTAAAGCTAATAAATCTATTTTTAATTATGTTAATCCACTATAAATTTACTTAACCGTCTTAGATCAATTAAACAATATTTTAATCTATAGTTAAACTATTCTAGAGTAATTTAACTATTTATAACTACTATACTTATTTAAACTATTTCTAAATTTCCAGTCTAAGTAAAGAGGAAATGTTGATTAAATGATGGGTTTTAAAAGAGAATAAACTGAATTGATGATTCGAAGTAAAAATGTAACCTGTTTGGAAATATTAAATTGGGAAGAAATTATGGTTTTGGAAACTGGAAATGATTTCAAAGTGAATAGGGTTTGAAAGCGAATATGATTTGAAAATGACTATGATTTGAAAGTGATATGTTTTGAAATCGAATATGATATTTTAATATAAATTGTAAATCGACCTTTGAAATATAAAAGAACCATCCGGTGTGAAAAATATAATGATTGGTTGTTAAGGAGACTGGGATCGGATATTGTCTTATAGCCGGCCAATACCGAAAACCACTTTAACAACTGTGTACGCGGTGGAGATTCCAGAATGAAGTAGGATGGTGGCGACGTTCTCGAGGTATATTACGTGGACCCAACTCCTGTGAGTTGGCATAAATGACTAAAACAGGAGCTATACCGGGCTACACAAAGGGTCGCACCTTTTCATCGAGCATGCTCCATCGGAAACCATTCTATTACTTTTGTGATTCGATATGTAGCGCCACTTTGATTCGGGGTATTGTTCGAGGTAGGCGGAAGCTGCTGGCTTGCCGTCACCACCGGTCCGGGAGTGCAAACGGTGTATCCACCCTGGCATTGCCTCGCGTGCCGTGTCATCTCCTTATATCGAGCCCACTACGATTTCGGTTTAAAGATCCGACCGCATTAAGGTTCATCATCCCCTTAACGCTATTTCCTATATGATTATACTTTACTGATTAGACACTACTGTATATAGCGCAGTATACTACATAGTAAATAGTTTAACGGATCCTTAAGAGATGTGAATCCTGAGCATCTTTTGAGTTACTGCACTCATATTTATTTCTGTTGATTTAACTTACATAAGATCCTTTAGTTCCGACTCGAGTGTTTTGTCTTTTAAATTCGCTCGGGTCAGTCCGAGCGTTTCAGGATTGAAGATTTTATTTCTGGAGGAAGAAGACGAAGATTTTATTATCATTACTATAGATTATATGGCTCCACTACACTCATATTGTTCCGCTGCATTGTTATATGGTATGTGTACTCTGATATGTATTGTATAGATAAAAATCAAAGGATTTGTAAAACAGCTTCATGAACTGTATATTTTGATTATTATATTTTATCCTTCCGCTGCGAGATTCTGTTTAGTTTTCTTTCTTCTCTATTTTTCTTATTTATCCCATAACAATCCGCCCTTACGTATGGTTTGAATCGACATGTGTGTCTGTTTAAATCGTGCGAAATGGCGGGATGTTACAGCTGGAATCAACTGAATAACTGCAAGCTGAAAAGATGTAGATGGATCTCCAAATGAAGCTCCAACTCCAAAGGCGAGTCTTAAAAGCTGTATCACATAGTCTGACCCGAGCGTAAAGCAAAACACAAAACACTCGAGTCGGGATTAACATTCTTATACCAATAAATCCAACTCAAGTGAAATAACAACTGAAATACAAGTAACTCAAAGGATGTTTGGAATAACCATCCTCTAAGGATCCATTAAACTATATATTATGTAGTAATATACGCTATTATAATAATGTCTATAGTAAAGTATACTACATAAAAATAGTGTTAAGGCTTTATATTTTCCACCTTAACATATTTTATAGTACCAATAGTCCATACAGTACCGTAATACCTTCAGATCGGGAGGCTGCCAGAGGATACTCCATGGGTATGACACAAATTAAACTCGTACAAGGCGCGCTAGGGTAGGTAACACAGCACAACAAGGCAATGCCAGGGTAGATATACCAATTATGCATCCGGACTGCTGGTAACATATAGCAGCCACTACCACCTACCTCGGAACACACTCCCAAAATAAAATCAAATTTGGCCACCAAATCAATCACAAAGTCAAAATATAATATCGAAGGAATGTGTCCGATCAAAGGAGCTACCTCATTGGCCCGAGAATTGCTCATGTTATAGCCACCTTTTGCTAACTCACGGGATTTGGGTCCACGTATATACCTCAATAGGACGTGGCCACCATCCTACTTCATTCTGGAATCTCCACTGCGTACACAGTTGTTAAAGTGGTTTTCGGAGTTGGCAGAGAGTATGACAACTTCCAATCCCGGTCTCTTTAACAACCAATTGTTATTATTACACCGCGGTCATTTCAAAATAGTTTATACTTCAAAAACAAAAATATCATTGCCATTTCAAAACCATACAATATGATATCATTTCCATTTCAAAACCAAATACGATATCATTTCCATTTCAAATATATCTTTTCCAAAATCATAGCACTTCAAAGTTATATCACTTCGAAACCAAAACACTTGAAATTATAACACTTTGGAAATCTTATTTTAAAACTCAACCTAGAGCCCTGATGAAATCGAAGGGATAGGAGGAGCCCCCTCGCGCCAGGTCCGACCACTGACACTTGGGATTTAGACCAGCCCAGCACAGAGACTTGATGCCCCCCACCATTATTTGTGGGTTTACGGGGACCCATCTCCGCGCCTTGAATGGGAGTAGGGCAGACGGGGATCGAACTCGCGACCTCTTTAACAGGAAGCAAGTATCTTACCACTGCGCCACTACTTGCGGACATAACACTTTGGAAATCATAGCTCTTTGGAAATCATAACGCTTTAGAAAGCATAATTTAGAAATTATCATACTTTGAAACCATAATACTTCCCACTTAACCGGTTTAGATACTAAAATAGTATATAAAATAAAATAGTTTATAAAGTAAAATAGTTTATATAAAATAGTTATAAGTTAAAATAGTTTTATATTGAAATAGTTTATATTAAAAATGATTTATAAAGTAAAAAAATAATTTTAAAAATAATTTAAAATTACTTTATATAACAAAATAATTTCCTCAAACTTCACATATTGATTCAAATCAACTTGAATCCCAAAATCCAATTTGAATCAAATCTCGATTCATAAATTTTAACTCAATTTAGTTCTCAATAAACCATTTCAAATTATATCGATTTCAAATACAGATTTGAACCTCAAATAAACCATTTCAATTTCAGTATATTTCAAAGCTTAAATATTCCATAATTTCATAACTAAATTTGATAATTATATATATCATATTCGACTCCATTATTCTTTAGTTTTGAAATATTCACTTAATAAATCCAATATCATTTAAATAAACCTCAAATTTCAAATCACTAAATATTTCATTTGAAATTGAAATACTTATTAAATCACCTTGAACCAAAATCATGTTCTAAAATTATATCCTTTAAAAATCTCAAATTCAATAAATTTCAAATCGATTTAATAAAAAAATTCATACTTGAACATAATTTCAAATAAATCCAAATTTATCTTCACAACCTTAACTTATAAAATCATCATAAAAATCTATTTAAAAATATAAATTAAATAAATACTTAAATATATCATATATCAATTAAATAAAACATTATTAAATTAAATCTTATTATCAAACATATTTTATATTAAAACTAATTTGTACATATTTTAAAATAGTAAAATTTTAAGTAAATTCTTATAATTTAAAATTTCAAAACTAGCATAAAATTTTCAAAACATGTAAATTTAAAATGAAGAATCTAAACTTTATAAATTACATTTATTTATAATATCCTAAAATCAACATTCATTAAACCATATATTTCTTTCCAAAACCATAGAAATCATTCTCAAAAGATTTATATATAGACCAATCATGTCTGTACATAATTTTCTATCCTATGGTCAAGTGATATGGATATTTCTCATTTCAATCCGAAATTTAAATATATACGGGTATATATCATTTCAACCCACAATCAATTTAAATGAAAATAGCTTGGGTTTATCATTTCAACCCATAACGATTTTCTCCTATTCTACAGATCGTTCGAGTTTGTATCATTTTAACCCATACGGAATTCTAAACTAACAGGGAACTTGCAAAGTGACAACAGATATGATAATAATATAACAGGCATATATCATCAATATGGATAACAGATAATGGTGTCAGATGTTACAAGCGAACATATAGCATATATACAGAAATGTAAATAACTAACAGTAGCATATTTCAATTGTCATTTCAATTGAAATCAAATTTAATAAATATAAGAACATTAATCGTGAGTATTTGCTCAACTTTCGAGGCTAGATAGAATAGACAATGAATTGAGTTACGGATCCAAGCATGCATTCCAAATCAAAGTTAGATTGGCATGAATTCGATGAACAAATCTGATATATAAGGAATTGATGAGAAAAATCAACTTAACTTGATAGAAACCGAAGATATACGTATATTATTATTCCCTAAAATCAATATTTTAGATTACGTACAAATATTATAAATAATATATATCTGTGTATATATACATAAAATAAAACCATTATTCTTAAACACATACATCTAAAATCCAATATCCAAGTTAAAGCCCATATAATTTAAAGTCAAACATATTTGATATTTTCAAACAATACATAACAATATTTGTAAGGCAGTATTTATGTAAAATTGAACACAGCACATATATTATCATTACTTTAAAAGTCGGATTATTACATCATATATAAAAATACATGTCAGCCACGCTGCAAATCAATAGAAATATATATATATATATATATATATATATATATATATAACTTACACATATTCATGAAGAAATTAGCAAAACATCAATATATACACAAAAAAATTAAATCGAAATATATGTATTTACAGTATGTATGCAGACCCTATATCAGAAATATATATACAACTTTCATACATTGTCCTATACTTTATAATATATACTATGTACTTTATAATATACTTCAGCTAACTAATATAACTTTATATATCTATACGACCTCATAATGTAACATTAGTTATACAAATATATACTAACATATATGTATTTTACCGTGACTTACAAAATCAGAACATGATATATATATATATATATATATATATATATATATATATATAAAAACTAACTGTTATACACTTAAGCTATATATATATCCTGTAACATAGATAGAGTATAAGGTGGACAAAGTATAGTATATATAGACATAGTATATATATAGTTGCTACAATAACAAATTACATACAACTCCTAAAAAAATTCTGGCATATAACAGTTTGAAAATTTACCACTTTAAAGTAACAATTTATTAAATCATAAGTATATATATGTAAACAAATAACAGCATAATATGTACTAATAACACCAATATATATAAATATAGTAAAGCACACAAAATTCATGTATATACATCTATATACATTACCTAAAAATCAAAAGGTAGGCTGCTAAGTTGGAGACTTAGGTAGGCGACTGGAAAGCGGAGGTTGGATTAGAGTTGGAGGGAGAAGCTCGGCTATTGTGTGGAGACATTGGCTATGGAGGCATGGATGAGCTTCGGTGAGTTCGAGTGAGTGAAGATGGTGGGGCGGTCTGGGTTGATGGCCGGAAGGGACGCGGCTAGGAGATGAGGCGGTGAGCTCGGTGTCGATTTGGAAGGAGGCTTATGTGTAGAGCTATCTCGGTTGTGACATACAAAATAGAGGAAGGCCAAGAAATGAAGAGAAGCAATAATTAAATTTTTATTAATATATTTATGAAATAAACTAGAACCGAAAGAAAAATACGAACCATCGAAAATAAATAAAAAAGATAGGGAATTGTGTCAGCTGCCAGTTGAATTAAAAGAATATTAATGACATATGACTATTGAAATGACACGGTGGATAGGCGGAGAAATGAACTGTCATAGGAACTCAGAAAGTTCAAAATGGTATCGATATGATTAATCAGTTCATCGATTTTTATCGTGTTCCAAACTCCGTAACACACAAATGGATATGCCAAGGAGATCGGCACGATGAGTCGATCAAAATAGTATACAGATATCAGTGGTACGATTATCCTATCAAAAGTCAATATCGGTACCGAAAATGCTGCTAATTTGATAGAATTAAGATAAACGGAGCAATAACAGTCCAAATTCGATGAAACAAAAGATGTTGTCTCACTCAAAAAATGATTTACAAATTTCCCATATAAAAATGTTCAGGTTTGGAAAATAGTTTATTATTATCGAATATTAACCGATTTAAATTGAAATAAAATTACACAAAAAAACAAACTTTCATATTATTTTATGAAAATTTATCGGTTGCAATGTTAAAATAGACGTATTACAAATATTAAATTTTTATTTCCAAATTTTATTGTTTAAAATTTCCCAAAAATCCGATTAAATAAATTAATAAACCACAAAAATTTATGGGTCGTTACAATTTAAATCAATTTGGTTTTGTAGGTTATGAGGTTTGGGTTCCCAAACCTCATGAGCGGATCAATAATCCCCCAATGGGTTTTACCTCCATCACACTTGAACATATATGATGTGGGCTTTATCTCCCTCCAAACCTAGTCCTTCGTCAATGGTCGTCTGCCATTGATCTCATGCTTGTTCATCTCGCCCCTCTTTCTTATTCTCTTGTGATGGCTACTTTTATCCTTTATGCTGAGATTGGTTACGAATTTAATTGCGAAGAGCATTAGTTTCTAATTGACATTAATAAAAGTCCTCCAAGGGGCAATACTGGCTTTTCCTATTCCCAAGACTAAAAATTTATTCTTCCGGGCAAATTGATTCTTCCGAACGTCCCCTAGAAGACTCGAAGATCGACTAATCTGCACTTCTTTATTTCGAACTTCGATAACTTTCCTTCTTATTTTCGTCAATATCCTACTCACATCGTTTTTTCTAAAGAGGATATCGAATCGTATGAATTGCATAAGAAACACATTCTAGGATTAAACACAAAGGAGAGGGAAAAAATTCTTTAATAAAGATATGTTGAAGAAACAAAATTTCCTATGCCCAAATCACATATTTTCTCACAATATTTTTAAGCTTTCCTCGACTTTGGCTGATTTCAGGGTATAATTTGTTTATAATAGATTTTAGATTTATTATTCTTATGATTCTGACCTCCGTATGAAACTTCTTTCGATCTTGACATTTCATTACTTTTATATGTAGGTGATATCAATAGAGATGTTTTGAAGGCACGCCGTAGCAAACCCTCGAAAAAGCATGTTTAGAAAACAAAGCACGATTCTAGGACAGATTCTGATCAGGACCCCAAGAAGTCGAACACTTCTTCTTTACCATCTCCTTCAATGATTCCTAGTGTTTCTACCTTAGTGGCTCTCCTTATCTCTCCTTTGCAAAGCCTGACTACCATCGAAGCTCGATTTTTGTCTCTTCCCGAGAGGATCTTGTCTGAACTTGCTGAAAGTGTAGGGAAGATTGCACTGGATAACTTTTACAACATTGCTTTATCTTCACCTTCTCCTCTTCCTCTTTTTCTCCCTAAGATTTCTTCTACTAATCTTATTTATGAGATGGAAAAGGCTTAGTCCTATGTAAGCTTTTTTTTTTACCTACTCCTTACCCGTTGTTGTTTTCTTCCCTCTCCTTTTTAGCTTGGATCCTTGAAAAAGAAGCCCGGAAAAAGTAGGAAGGTGACTAGGTTGTTACCCATGGCCAGGTTGCTACACTAGAAGCGGATCTTGCTTCAACGACTTCTGAGAAGGCCAACCTTGCTTTTGAAAAAGCTCATATTGCTTCTATAAAGGCTAAAATCGAGGAAGATTTTAAGGCATTTCGAAAGGAGGCAGAGAGGGAGGCCAAACCTACGACGGACGCCTTGGTCTTGAAAATCCAGGTATAGAAGAGAAAGTGGAGGAACTCAATGAGAGTACTTCCACCGTATCCTACAAGCTATACGCCTCAACTCGACGTCAGCTCAATGCCGAGATCAAGCTTGATTTCTTATGAGACTGGGCTTTGATTGATAGGGTCTACACCCACTATCAGGCTCAATGGGTAGTTTGCTATAGAGAATGACACTCCTTCCACCTCTTTACAACTAAATAAGGAGGAGGAGGAGTAGAATAGAGAAGATAAGGAGTCCAAGAGTACTAAAGGGTTTAAGAAAAAAAGGTTATTTCAAACCCATATGTAAATATTTAGTTTTGTGTGTGTGAACTCTAAGACTTCTTTTAGTATGCAATGAAAACAGTTTATTGTTTTTGTCATATCAGTTTTCTCTTTGCTGCTATTTTACTTTGTTGTTTTCTTATGAATGATCATGTCATCTTTATTTTTTTTGTTTTAGTCTTCTGAAGAAGTTTTATTTACTAAACTTCTGAAGGAAAGCGAGGATAGGATCAAGACCCAAACTTTAGATAGTCTTGGTCTTAGTATCATAACTATCAGTAAGCATGATAGAGAGTTAGATGAGTCTTTTGCAAAAATAAGGGCCAAAACTTAGGAGTTACTCTCTAAGATTAACTATGTAGTTAAATGGAAAGGAGGCGCTCAGTGACTTCGTGCTGGGTCGATGGCAATACGCCCTAGAAAGCAGCTCTTTGCCACCTAATAGATCTCATATTGAATAGTTTAGGCGTAGATTTAGGAACTCACTTAGGGATTGAATTCTGCCTACTCTTGTCACTATTCGTATATGGTTTTGTTTAATTTGTAGTTATGACGATGTAGTTGATAATATGTATGCCCATTTTGATTTTAACATGATGTATTTTGATTTCCTTGAGTCAAACTTTTGATTATCACTCACTTGGTTGTTCCTCATGGGCCTTCATCCAAGTTCAATGAAATTCTTTAATCCAACGTCCCTTCTACCCCTATTATCCATTGCCATGAATACATAGACATGCGCAAGTTTAAGGCTGAAGTGAAGGCCCCTACTATGATCATAAATGTCTATCTTACAATTGCCAATGAAAGGCTCAAGAAGTGTTTAAAGGAGGTTGTTAAAGAGCTCAAGGAAATGAAAGATTCGCTGGACAGTCAACATCAACTTAACACCACGTTGCAGACTGGGCTTAATGCTATAGAGTTAGATTTAGGTAAGGTGCGGCAGTTAATGAAAGATGGGGAGAAACTTTACGGGATTGTTTATGAAGTGAGGATAAAGAAACTGAATAAAACCATAGAAAACATATCTACAAATCTTGCCTACCATATTGAGGAAGAAGGAGATGCCAAAGAAGGAAAACCAGTAGGTAGGACCAGTTCGGATTCAGTTCCTGCTTCTCCATAGGTGCAACTCCTCCTTTGGTAAATGAGTAGAAAAGGATGAGGGAAGGATGGAAGAATGATGCACTTAGATACTTCGGTGGCTTCGTTGGGAATACTAAGAAAACTAAGGCTCGGCTAATTGATACCTTAGAAAACACGAGGAAGGAGGTTGTACTCAAAATATATGACTTTGAGGAATCTTTGAGTGAGTCCCAGGATATGATCGATGTGATGTCCCGGAATTTTGAGCAACACTTATTTGATGATTTCCATTTATAATTATTTTCAAAAATGCAATATTGATTTAAATAATCTAATTTAACCAAATGTTATATTTTCAAAAACTAATAATTAATCTGATTTAACAAATGTTATCTTTTTAAAACTTGATAACAATAATTTAATTTGGCAATTTTTATTTCTTTCCAAAGGTAATAATATATATAATTGATAATAATTAATCTTTCTAAGGTAATAAAAATATTATATTTATAATGTATATATGTGTATACATTGTGAAAAGGAAGTTTGGTTTCAATTTAAATTTAATAAAAATGTTTTCAAATTATAATATATATGTATGTATATATATTATGATTTGAAGTTCTGTTTTAAAATTCAATATAATAATTTCTAAAGCTAATATTAAAAATGTTTCTATTTATAATGTGTGTGTGTGTGTGTGTATATTTGTATATATTGTAAATAGAAAATTTTGGTTAAACTTAAATAGAAAATATGTTTTCAAATTTACTATATATATACACATATATATATGAATATGTATATATTGTGATTTGGAAGGTAATGTTTGAATTTAATATAATGGTTTTCAAAAGCTATTAAAAAATAATCTTATATTTTCAAAAGCACTTAAAGAAAAAAAAAATTAAAATATAATAGCTCAAAAATAGTATATCATTATAAAAGTTTAATTTATTTTCTTTTAAAAATTGGTTCTTGAAAATAAATTTAGTTTATATTTATATATATTTAAGTACAATATTTTAGTTTAAACTTTAAAATAAGATTCAAATTAATGTTCATTTCTTTTTAAATTTTCTTTCTCTAAACTTAACTTTGGAAATTGTATTTAAAAAAATAAATAAAACATAAAGATATTAATACATTTCATAATTTAAATTAAACATAAGTATCTAGGAAAATATTTAATAAAGATTTAAATCATTTGTAAAATAAGTAATTAATTTAAAGAGATAAACTTAACACTTGTAACTTAAGAAATGAATTAGAAAGAGGGGTTTTACATTTGTCATTCACTTAAGATTGAGTAAATACATTTGTAAATAAAATTGTCACTTAAGTAACATGCAATAAAACAAGTGGCCTCACCTTGATTAAATGAAAATTTTGTTTATAATTAATGTTTAAAAGAAAGAGTCTGTTATTTTCTTCAGATCAAAATCTTCTTTAGTTTTCTTCTTCTTAAAATAATATAGAAAATAGAAAACCAAAACAAAATTCAAAACTATAATCAAATCAGAAGCCATTTACAACATCAGATCCAAAGTTTTTAACCTGAAAACATGCAATACTATACGAAGAATCAACAGAAAGCTTTCAAACAATAATCAGAGAAATTTAAAGCTGTAAACATCATCAAGTTTTCAAAGTTCAACTAAGATCAAGCTAGCATATTTCAAACTCAAACAACAGATTTAAAAATGCCTGTCAAATTCAAAGTTCCAGGAAACAAAATATGCAGTATTATCTGATCTCTCTGTTTTCAGAAAGGTGAGTAAATTTCTTTTAAAAACATATTAAACCCAATCTTACGATTGATGCATGTTGAAGTAATTATATTTATAAATGTATAGATGTGAATGTTTATGTATGAAGTGTGATGTCTGAAGTAATATTTGAAGTTTATACAGACATGTTCTCGGTACTTACCAGACTCAACCCTTTGAAAAATTTTCATAGCTTCCTATACATTGAACTATAGGTTTGGATTTGTAAAGATAGTATAACTCTAACAGTGTAGTTAACATTTTAAAATTTGTTTCAAAATTTTATAATTAGAAATTAGCCTGGAAAAGAAAAATAATAGTGATGATCTCAATATTGGATGAAAATCAATCATGATAATTTAAGTTTCTGATCATATAATCTGAATTGAAGTACCAAATCATGAATATTAACATGAATTTGGAAATTTTTAATTTAGTATTTAAAGAGAATTGAGAATTGTTCGAATTTGGGACTTTTGGCTTTTGACGTTGATCGATGTCAAAGGGGAGGTCGAGGTTCGGCATGGAGATAGCCGTGGTGTCAGTGGACATTAGAAAAATGGTGGAAAGGGTTAACGACGATCGTGATGGCCGGTTTATGGCATTCTAGGGTTCGGTGTTATGATTTGGTTGTGATGTTTTCTATGCATGGCGCGGCTACGATAATGCTTCGGGATCGATCGCGGTAGGGGTGATGGATGCGGGTGTTCAAGACGGAGCTGAGGCAAGGACGGTGATGCTCATCGAGGTCAGGATCGACGTGGAGGGGCGATTTTCCGATTGTCTATTGGTTCCTGTTCTGATCGAGTTGCTCTATTTTTGTTAGAATAATGATTTCATATTTCTACTTAAACGTGATGTTTGTCGTGGTCAATTGCGAGTTGATGATGACCGGAGGGATGATCGCAGTCGACCAAAAACGTTATGCATGTGCACGAGGTCGAATCCGTGCATCTGGAAGATGTTGTTTTGGAAAGAACGAGTTTTGGCCAGGTTTTCTCAAAGCTTTTCTCGTGACTATAGTGGGGTGACTCGGGGTATTCATGTGTGCTGTCTCGAGTATAACTTGTTCTAGGTTTAAGCTTGACCGGTTTTAAGTAAAATGAAATTTAAAGCATATTTTTTTTACTAAAGTTTGTATCTAGAATACAAGTCCTGTCCAGTTCTAAATTTAAAAATGAATTTCAAAATTTTTAAGGCAAAGCTAAATTTTAAAACAAAGTTTTCAGTTAGTTTTTAAAATGTCCAAAATGATTGATTTAATGTATGATGTTTAGAAAGGATTTTAGTTTTAAAATTTGGATTTACAAAATTTAAACTTTTGTTTAAAAATAGTTTGGTTATAAATATTGCTTTAGTTAAATTATGTAATAAATCTCTAAATGTTTTCAAATAAAAATGTTATTCGAGGTAATTGAAATGTGATTAAAGTAAAGGTATTTAACTTGAATAAATAAAAGATGATGATTTTGTATGAACCAAACTTAAGCTTTTAAATTTAATTTATTTTAAAATGGAAGTTAAGAGTTTAATGTAATATATGATTTATCTTAGTTTAATCAAGATTTATTAACTAAAGTAATTAAAGTATAATTACTTAGGTAACTAAAATGATTAATTTGGGTAATTAAATTAAGATAAATTGATTTGTGTAATTAATTAAGTGTAGTTTATTACTTAATTAAAGATTGATTAATTCTAGGTTAATTAATCCAGAAATAATTAAGCAATAAGTAACTAAGAGGTTAATTACTTAATGTAAGAGAATTATTAAAGATAATTACTTAATGAAGTAATTAAAGTAATTAATTACTCAGTGTAATTTATTAAGTTAATATGGATAATTTTAGTTAATTAATTAAAGGTAATCATTTGATGTTGGATTAAGTATAATTACTTAATGTAATTAATGAGGTGTAATTACTTAGTGAAGTAATAAACGAATAATTACTGGATGTAATTAATTAAAGAGAAATTATTTGATGGTTAGTAATTAATGGATAATTACTTAGTGGAAGTAATTAAGTGATGATTACTCAGTGTGATTAAAGGATTAATTAATGTAATTAATCAAGTGTAATTAATTAAGGGTAGTTAATTACTAATTGTGATTAATCAAGGTTGATTAATGAATGTAATTAATTATAAATTTAATTAGAAGAATAATTAATTAATGAAAGTAATTAGAGGATCATTAATTAATGTAATTAATGATAATAATTAAAGGTTTAATTGATTAATAAATGTGATTAATTATGAGATAATTAATCAATGGAATGATTAAAGTATAATTAATTAATGTAATTAATTAAGGATTATTGTAATTAATTATAGTTAATTAATTAATTAATTAAAAATTAATTAAGGTTAATTAATAAATGATTAAAGATTAATTAATTTGTGTAATTAATTTAAAGGCTAATTACTTAGTGTAATTAAAGAATAATTAATCAAGGATGATTAATTAATTAAGAGTATAATTAAAGGATAATTAATCTATAATTGAAGATTAATTAATTAGTTTATAAGGTAATTAAAGAATGATTAATTAATTAATTAAATGATTGTAATTAATTAATGATTGTTTGAGCAGGGATAGGTGATTTATTCTCAAAGTAATTAATTTAATTTAAGTTGATTAAATTAATTATAAAAGGGTTAATGATTCATGTTTGTGGATGATTATTTGTAGAATGTCCAGATTGATTGATATCTATTGGATGATATGCTGTGATATTTTGTGATATGATATTGGATATATCAGTGATAAATGTGTGATATTTATCTGTGAATGATGCTGTGTGAATTCAATGTTTTAAATTGAATTAAATTGTTCAAACTTAAATCACTTGGACATTAAGATGGAGTTTGGATTTCGATGAGACCGGGATCGGGTTTTCGAATTTGGAATTTCAAACACCACATCGATCCAAATTAAACATAGGTCGTGAATATCAAGTGAAAAGTGAGGACTCAAGGTGTAAGGACTATTCGTCGTTAAAACTCTGAGGGTGATTCCAATACGAGTTTAACGGGGTAGTGCTTTTAGATTCGAGATGAAGATTCAGAGTGCAAGGGCTATTGTCATTAACTCCGAGGGCGATTCCCATATGAGTGTAACGAGATAGTGCCTTCAGTTTCGTTCGAACCCGAAACGAACTTGTATGGATTGAATGCTTTTAGAACATCGTCAGGTGGACGATGAGCATTCAATGATAGATGCGTTCTATAAAGGTAATCGTAGCCTCAAGCCTTATCAACCGGGAATGGCTAAAACAGGGGAGGTGCAGTAAGGTTAAGTAGGTAGCACCCAAGTAGGACGAGATTTACCCCTGTTTAGAGGTCCTTTTTTATTCGGCTGTGTGGACAGCTGGTCATGAACAACTTCGGGGTTGTCTTGTTCGGGACTGTGCAGTGAGGGATGGTTCCGGCCTTGTGTTGTAGGGGATCGAGAGGGATCCTCGGTACGGTGATCTAGGCCACGTACTGTGATGGGCGGCACCCCAGTAGCCCTGTCATTATATGGAATCCAATCTCCAATAAGTGCCGTACGTATTGATTGTGCCCAACTATGTTGGAACGTGAGATGTAAGCATTCTAGCTATTTCTGTATTTTACTTGAAAACCCTATACCCTATTATAATATCACTGGATTTCCTATCAAATGTTTTGGTTAGCGTAAGGTAAAAACTTACCCATGTTTATTTGTGGGGAGTCTTACGTGATACCTTTGTTTTCAAAGGATTTTTAAAATTAAGAAACTTTAACCCGTTTACTCACACCAGACCCATGTCTGACTCGGAATTTATTTTATGTTTTATTAAACTCTTGGGTACTCAAATTTTTATGAGTACCAAGGGATTCAGGTTAGCTTTGATGAGTTCTGGAGGAAATATGGAGCAGGAGGCTTCAGCGTGTAGATATATGTGTAGTCTGTGTTGTTGGAGCTATATAACTCTGAGGTATATGATACTATGTAATATCTTATGTGGTATAATATAATTTATTCGCTCCGCTGTGAGATTCTGATGTCATTTGTTCTTTCTTTTCTATCTTTCTCTTTTCTATCCCTTTTTTTCTTCTTAATGATGCGTCTTTCTATGGATGAAAGGCGGGTCGTTATATTATGGTATCAGAGCGCTAGGTTGAGTGAATACCTAGGCTTTGGAGTGATTTCTTTATGAGAGAGCGTATTTGAATACACACACACACACACACACACACACACACATATATATATATATATATATACCTATCTACTCGGTTACCTGTCCGGGTTTTCCAACATAAGTTCTAGAGGTAAGAGAGGTAGTGGTGTGTATAGCACGACTATCAATGGAAGAAGTCTGAGTATTTGAGGTTGGAAGTGTATCTGCCAGGGAGGTATTAGGCGTCTTGAGTAAGCTTTGTAGCATAGGATTTCTTGGATCTCTGAAGGAAACCTTTCTAAGGTTCGGAGTCTATCTTTGGAATGTAAGTTGGTTTCGCTCGTGCGAGCGGATTTTCTAGAGTGTGGATCGGTTGAGATGCTAAAACGAGTGATGGTATCTTGGGAACCGTAGGAAGGAGTTTTGTATGTATTGGAGTTTGGGACTCAGTTCAACAAGGTGTTCGTGCTTGGTTTGAAGCCCGAGTTTCTTGAGAAATATCTACCATCATGAAGACTCTTTTGTGGAGTTGGTTGATATAGTTTTGTGATTCGAGGATCTTTTGGATAAGAAAGTCTTTGGTAGCCGTGGCAACTTGAAGGTGTTGAGTGTATTGTCAGGAAGATCTCTTGGCTTAGCAGTATGCTTAAGGAGGTGAAGTTCGGGAGCAGTAGAGTGGTCCGTTTCTTTGGTGGTTCAGGAGTCTTTGTGATTCTTCTGTCAGTAGGCCATCCAGATGGTGAAGACTTGCCCACTTCTTCTGGAAGCTCAGCAGGGTATGATGTTTGTGGTTGGAGTGGACCATGATTCTTCTTTTGGAAGGCTTAAGTTGTACTGATTTTTGAAGGGAGAACAATTTCTTTGGAATCTGAACTAGGTAGGATCGCAAAAGTGAATTGCGATGGTTCGGAAGTTCTCTTAGTAATCTTTGTTTGGGATTGAGGTATCTCTAGAGGATGTGGGAGCTATCGAGGTGGTTTGAGATTTTCTGGATGTCTTCGAAGAAGTCAGGGTTTGCATCCGCATCAGGAGATTGAGTTCTGTATCAATTTGGTTCTTAGAGGCTTTTTCGGTGGTTCAGCCTAGTAGAGAGAAGGCTCCTAGAGAGAGGACCGGTTAAGTAGTTAGGATTGATTGGATCTAATTTTTTGGCTGGATTTCTACTGTGGTGTTTGTGACCAAATCAGATAAGTCACTAAGATTTTATGGAATTTGATGGACAATGTTTTCAGGATATGGATCAATTCTGTGTTTGTGTTCATCAACTGCATTCTCACCTTTTTCAGATCAGAGTTATGCAACGGAAGCAAGATGGCAGCTATTCTAGAATAGAAGCAACCTCAGATTCCTTGGAAGTTTGTGTTTATCTTGAATTAGAGGATTCTTACAGGAAGTTCTTTCGGGATCTGAAGGCTTAGATGTATAGAGCTTTTATTCCGTCTTTCTGAATTAGAGAGGTAAGTTCGAAGTCTTCCGATGGTTGTAAAGTTGAGTGAGTGTTCTGGATTTCGATGGATCTTGGAAGAACCATCTTGTTGAGTAGGATCCGAAGATCTTCTATTTCTCGACTCAGATTTGATCCGAGAGGCATCTGCAAAGCTTGGGATGATCAAGGCAGCATAGGATCGACAGGAGAATTTTATGGATAAGAGGCGAAGAATTCGGAATTCAAAGTCGGAGATTTAATTTTGGATAAGTTTTCTCCGATCATAAGAGCAATAAGATTGGGTAAGGTCTGGAAGCTAGCTCTAAAGAGTATTGGATTCTTTCTGTTTTCTCTTAAGGTTAAGTGTTTGATCTATAGGATTGAATTGCCAGTTCGGATGGCTGGGATTCGTAATGTATTTCACGTATCTCTAAGGAAGTACGTGTTTGATCCATCACTGGTTTTAGAATCAGCAGATCATGGAGATTTGGAAGTTGAATAGGACTAGTCTGTGGCCCGGTACCCTGTTCAGATTGTAGAACTAGATATAGGAGTTCTGGATCTGAGTGGTGTAGCTAGTTTAGATTCTATAGTGCGAGTATCCCGGTGTGTATACTTGGGAAACTCTAGATAATATTAAGAAGTTCTATCCAGAATTTTATCTGGATAATTAGAGTTGTTGTTCAATTGGTTGTTATGGCTGCTAGTATATAATTGATAGCATATGCTTGCTATTTTAAAATTAAATCTGTATGGAATTATTAAATTATCTTTGCTTTTAAATTTCGGGAACAAAATTCTTTTAAGGGGGGAGGAATGTGATGTCCCGGAATTTTGGGCAATACTTATTCGATAATTTCCATTTATAATTATTTTAAAATATGCAATATTGATTTAAAGAATCCGATTTAACCAAATGTTATATTTTCAAAAACTAATAATTAATCTAATTTAACAAATCTTATCTTTTAAAAACTTGATAGTAATAATTTAATTTTGCAATTTTTATTTCTTTTCAAAGATAATAATATATATAATTGATAATAATTAATCTTTCTAAGCTAATAAAAATATTCTATTTATAATGTATATATGTGTATACATTGTGAAAAGGAAGTTTGGTTTCAATTTAAATTTAATAAAAATGTTTTCAAATTATAATATATATTGTGATTTGAAGTTCTGTTTTAAAATTCAATATAATAATTTCTAAAGCTAATATTAAAAATGTTTCTATTTATAATGTGTGTGTGTGTGTGTATTTGTATATATTGTAAATAGAAAATTTTGGTTTAAACTTAATTAGAAAATGTGTTTTCAAATTTATTATATATATATATATATGAATATGTATATATTGTGATTTGGAAGGTAATGTTTGAATTTAATACAATGCTTTTCAAATGCTATTTAAAAATTAATCTTATATTTTCAAAAGCACTTAAAGAAAAAAAAATTGTTTAAAAATATAATGGCTTAAAAATAGCGTATTATTATAAAAGTTTATTTTATTTTCTTTTAAAAATTGGTTCTTGAAAATAAATATAGTTTATATTTATATATATTTAAGTACAATATTTTAGTTTAAACTTTAAAATAAGATTCAAATTAATGTTCATTTCTTTTTAAATTTTCTTTCTCTAAACTTAACTTTGGAAATTGTATTTAAAAAAATAAATAAAACAAAAAGATATTAATACATTTCATAATTTAAATTAAACATAAGTATCTAGGAAAATATTTAATAAAGATTTAAATCATTTGTAAAATAAGTAATTAATTTAAAGAGATAAACTTAACACTTGTAACTTAAGAAATGAATTAGAAAGAGGGGTTTTACATTTGTCATTCACTTAAAATTGAGTAAATACATTTGTAAATACAATTGTCACTTAAGTAACATGCAATAAAACAAGTGGCCTTACCTTGATTAAAAGAAAATTTTGTTTATAACTAATGTATAAAAGAAAGAGTCTGTTATTTTCTTCAAATCAAAATCTTCTTTAGTTTTCTTCTTCTTAAAAAAAATATAGAAAACAGAAAACCAAAACAAAACTCAAAACTGTAATCAAATCAGAAGCCATTTACAACATCAGATCCAAAGTTTTCAACCTGAGAACATGCAATACTATATGAAGAATCAACATCAAGATTTAAAACAGTAATCAAAGAAATTTAAAGCTGTGAACATCATCAAGTTTTCAAAGTACAACTAAGATCAAGCTAGCAGATTTCAAACTCAAACAACAGATTTAAAAATGCCTGTCAAATTCAAAGTTCCAGGAAACAAAATATGCAGTATTATCTGATCTCTCTGTTTTCATAAAGGTGAGTAAATTTCTTTTAAAAACATATTAAACCTGATCTTATGATTGATGCATGTTGAAGCAATTATATTTATAAATGTATAGATGTGAATGTTTATGTATGAAGTGTGATGTCTGAAGTAATATTTGAAGTTTATACAGACATGTTCTCAGTACTTACCAGACTCAATTCCTTTGAAAAAATTTCATAGCTTCCTATACATTGAACTATAGGTTTGGATTTGTAAAGATAGTATAACTCTAACAGTGTAATTAACATTTTAGAATTTGTTCAAAATTTTATATTTAGAAATTAGCCTGGAAAAGCAAAATAATAGTGATGATCTCAATATTGGATGAAAATCAATCATGATAATTTAAGTTTCTAATCATATAATCTGAATTGAAATACCAAATCATGAATTTTAACATGAATTTGGAAATTTTTAATATAGTATTTAAAGAGAAATTGGGAATTGTTCGAATTTGGCACTTTTGGCTTTTGACATTGATCGGCGTCGAAGGGGAGGTCGTGGTTCGGCATGGAGATGGCCGTGGTGCCATGGGACACTGGAAAAATGGTGGAAGGGGTTAATGATGATCGCGGTGGCCGGTTTTTAGCGTTCTAGGGTTCGGTGGTACGTTTTGGTCGTGACGATTGCTGTGCATGGCGCGACGACGATGATGCTTCGGGATCGATCGCGTTAGGGGTGATGGATGCGGGTGTTTAAGATGGAGCTGGGGTAAGGACGACGAGGCTCATCGAGGTCAGGATCGACGTGGAGGGGAGATTTTCCGATTGGCTATTGGTTCCTATTTTGATCGAGTTGCTCGATTTCTGTTTGAACATTGATTTCATATTTCTACTTAGACGTGATGTTTGTCGTGGTCGATTGCGAGTCGATGATGACCGAAGGGATGATCGTCGTCGACCACAAACGTTGTGCATATGCACGAGGTCGAATCCGTGCATCTGGAAGATGTTGTTTTGGGAAGAAGGAGTTTTGGCCAGGTTTTCTCGAAGCTTTTCTCGTGATTGTAGTGGGGTGACTCGGGGTATTCGCGTGTGCTATCTCGAACCAGGTTTAAGCTTGATCGGTTTTAAGTAAAATGAAATTTAAAGCATATTTTTTTTTACTAAAGTTTGTTTCCAGAATACAAGTCCTGTCTGGTTTTAAATTTAAAAATGAATTTCAAATTTTTTAAGGCAAAGCTAAATTTTAAAGCAAACTTTTCAATTAGTTTTTAAAATGTATAAAATGATTGATTTAAAGTATGATGTTTAGAAAGGATTTTAGTTTTAAATTTTAGATTTACAAAACTTAACTTTTGCTTAAAAATAGTTTGGTTATAAATATTGCTTTAGTTAAATTATGTAATAAATCTGTAAAAAAATTCAAATAAAAATGTTATTTGAGGTAATTGAAATGTGATTAAAGTAAAGGTATTTAACTTGAATAAATTAAAAGATGATGATTTTGTATGAACCAAACTTAAGCTTTTAAATTTAATTTATTTTAAAATGGAAGTTAAGAGTAATATATGATTTATCTTAATTTAGTCATGTTTTATTAACTAAAGTAATTAAAGTATAATTACTTAGGTAACTAAAATGATTAATTTGGGTAATTAAATTAAGATAAATTGATTTATGTAATTAATTAAGTGTAGTTTATTACTTAATTAAAGATTGATTAATTATAAGTTAATTAATTAAGAAATAATTAAACAATAAGTCATTAAGAGGTTAATTACTTAATGTTAGAGAATTATTTAAGATAATTACTTAATGAAGTAATTAAAGTAATTAATTACTCAGTGTAATTAATTAAGTTAATATGGATAATTTTAGTTAATTAATTAAGTTTAATTAATTAAAGGTAATCATTTGATGTTGGATTAAGTATAATTACTTAATGTAATTAATGATATATAATTACTTAGTGAAATAATTAATGAATAATTACCGAATGTAATTGATCAAAGTGAAATTACTTGATGGTTAGTAATTAATGGATAATTACTTGGTGGAAGTAATTAAGTGATGATTACTCGGTGTAATTAAAGGATTAATTAATGTAATTAATCAAGTGTGATTAATTATGGCTAGTTAATTACTACTTGTGATTAATCAAGGTTGATTAATGAATGTAATTAATTACTAAATATAATTAGAAGAATAATTAATTAATGAAAGTAATTAGAGGATCATTAATTAATGAAATTAATGATAATAATTAAAGGTTTAATTGATTAATAAATGTGGTTAATTATGAGATAATTAATCAATAAAGTGATTAAAGTATAATTAATTAATGTAATTAATTAAGGATTAATGTAATTAATTATAGTTAATTAATTAATTAAAAAATTAATTAAGGTTAATTAATAAATGATTAAAGATTAATTAATTTGTGTAATTAATTTAAAGGCTAATTACTTAGTGTAATTGAAGAATAATTAATCAAGGATGATTAATTAATTAAGAGTATAGTTAAAGGATAATTAATCTGTAATTAAACAATTAATTAATTGGTTTATAAGGTAATTAAAGAATGACTAATTAATTAAATGATTGTAATTAATTAATGATTGTTTGAGCAAGGATAAGTGATTAATTCTCAAAGTAACTAATTTAACTTAAGTTGATTAAATTAATTATAAAAGGGTTAATGATTCCTGTTTGTGATGATTGTTTGTAGAATGTCTGATTGATTGATATCTATTGGATGATATGTTGTGATATTCTGTGATATGATATTGGATATATCAGTGATAAATGTGTGATATTTATCGGTGAATGATGCTGTGTGAATTCAATGTTTTAAATTGAATTAAATTGTTCAAACTTAAATCACTTGGACATTAAGATGGCGTTTGGATTTCGATGAGACTGGGATCGGGTTTCCAAATTTGGAATTCCGAAAACCACATCGATCCAAATTAAACGTAAGTCGTGAATCCCAAGTGAAATGTGAAGACTTGAGGTGTAAGGACTATTTGTCGTTAAAACTCTGAGGGTGATTCCAATACGAGTTTAACGAGGTAGTACTTTCAGATTTGAGATGAAGATTCAGAGTGCAAGGGCTATTGTCGTTAACTCTGAGGGTGATTCCAATATGAGTGTAACGAGATAGTGCCTTCGGTTGCGCTCGAATCCGGAACGAACTTGTATGATTGAATGCTTTCATAACATCTAAAGGTGGACGATGATCATTCTATGATAGATGTCACTACTACAAAACAGGCCATTTGCATCGCCTCATTTGAATCAGTTGAAGTAATAACTAATGCAAATAGAACTATTTACATCAGTTCCATCTTAATAACCGATGTAATTATTTCGTGGAAAGCAATAGGTCATCAAAAATTAAATTTGCATCAGTTGTCAACCGCATCCGATGCAAATAGTTTCAATTCCCGCCATCCCAAATTTTCCTGCCGCTTATTTCCCATTTGTTCCCTAAAAAGGATTTCGCCTGCTCCAAAACAAAAAAAACCCTAGAAATTGATTTTCACCGCTTCTCATCAAATCCGACTGACGATCTTACCACTTTCCCAAAGCCCTTTCCAAATGCTGCCTACATCGCATTTGAAATCTGGGTTGTTGAATGCAGCCGATGGTAGCAGTCTCGTGTGGTGGTTGTTATTTGGAGTGAGTGTTGTTTGCGATTGCAGAATGGTCTGTAGTGATGGAATGTTCGAAGAAGATAGAAGTGCAGAAGGTTTTTTTTGGTGGTAGTCAGGGGGTTGACTGCATGGATGGCTGTTTTTGGTTATTTGGTGTTGCGGATGTTTACATGTCGAGGTTGGATTTGGAGATTTGCGAGATGGTCGAGGAGGGAATTAAGGGAGGGTTGGTCTGTAGGTGACTGCAGCAATGGCTCAGGTGATCGATGAAGGCATCAGGTTGTTGCAATTGTCGAATTGGGTAAAGGCGAAGTCGCGGATGGTTGAGGTAGTGTTGATTCGGGCAGGTAATTTGTAATTTGGGGGTTTGTAATACGATAATTGAGTGACAGTTTTTTGTAGTTTGGATTGTATGATGTGAAGTGTTTCGATGGTTAACGCGCGCAGTGGTTGTGACTGGGTGGAGTGAAGTAGCAGTTGAATCAGAGAGCGGTGAAGTTTGTTGAAATGGAAGTATGTTTATGGCAGTGGGGAAATTTGCAAGTGGGGTGGTGGTCGAAGGGATTGGTTAGTGGTAATGAGACAATGGAGTTGCTGTAGTGGGTAGGAGACAGAAAGTTGTATTGAAGATGAAGTAAATGTGTTGTCAATGAAGGTGACAGGCAAGTATATGGGGTAGTATGGTAGCAATGGCCGAGATAGGCAGAGATAGGTGGTGGATAGAGAACTACTGCTGAGTCGTATGAATTTGACAGCAGTGATGAAGAAAAATATGTTTGCAGTGCAGTAGTGTAGATATGCAATGTTGGTTTTGGTGTGTTAATGGTTTTAGTGGTGAATGGTGAAGAGGGGTTCAGACAGTGGTCTGGTACAAGGTTGGTCAGAAGTGTGATGATTGTGATGATGGTGGGAGAGGAGGTCAGGAAGAATGGCACAGTTTTACAGAGGAGTTTGTGCAGTATTGCAATGCACTTGAATGTAGTGCATAGTGAATGTGCTTGGTAGAGATGGTCGAGCAGTAGTATGCAACAAGATGTGTTGTATGGTATGCCAACTGAAAGCAGTTTTGTTTTGGTTTGGGATGACAGTGTATGTAGTGGGGCTGCTGATGTTTGTAGAGGGTGTGATGGCAAGGAGGATGAACTTGATGATGCACGGTGAACAGAGCTTGTGTTGAGGCAGTTATGAGTGGATAGAGAATGGTAGTGAGTAAATTTGAAAATGTAGGCAGTAAACTTGAGTCGTCGTTTAATAAGCTTGAACATGTGAGTATCAGTAACTTAAAAATATGTGGTATTTTTGGCTTTGAATATATTGGTCTGTTATAAAGTGGTATTTTCTGCTTTAAGAACTCATTTTCTAATGTTAATTGTGTGAAATGTGAAGGTTTTTCTTAAAGCACTACATAAAAAAGAACTCAGTAGAATTACTTTATATTTTATCTCAGATTGATCGTTGATTTGAAATTTGTATTTTGAGACTATACATGGCTGATGCTTGTTTCTTCTCTTGCCTTGCTGAACTCATTTATTTGGCTTTTTTTTTACAGAGGTTTCAAGTCAAAACTTTGAAGACATTGAATGCCACGGAGGAGAAGTAAACTAAAGGGGATACAAAAGAAGAGCAATAAGTGGAGTTTCTCCAATTGCTGACCAAGTAAGTTCTTGAAGCTTGAGCTGGAGCTACTTATAGCCAAGGTATTTTTGTTTCAACTTTTCATGAGATTATTGAGTATTTTCCTTCTTCCGCTTCGTCTTTACTGTTGTATATTTAATAAAATCTTATAATTAATTAAGAAAATTTAATGAAAGATCTATATAATTTTTACGACAAAAAAAATTAAAACAAGATTTGATCATTTTTCACACGATAAAGTAATAATATAGCAGTCACTTTTCAGTGAAAATATTTTAAAAAAATTTAGTGAAGAAACTTCATAATTAGTGGTGTTGATTTGATTTGATTTAATTAATTAAAAATACATTTATAAAAAGGATGTAAATGTGATATGGAGTGAATATTTAGAACTAAGTAGTTCATTTAATGTTAGGCGATAAAGCATCACTTACACATCTATGGACCGAATTTCGATGTAACGCCTACTATCTACAAAGCAATAAAGTTGCATAGACAAAACATCAATATTAACATGAAGACATTAGTAAAAAACAGCCTACGTATTTTAGATAACCAAAGCCAATATGTAGGTTTATTGCGCTTATTTTCTATAAATGAAAATATAGATGTTATGATGAAATATTATTATACAGACAAACAAGTTTCCTGAGTTTCGATATGGAACAGAATGTAAATATTTTCAGCACCTACTGACTTACCTAAATATCAATATTTATTCAAAAATGTACTTCCAGTTTCTAAAACTTGATTTTCAATCAGTCTATCATACAAGGAAGATAAATCCTTTCCCTTTGTTATGAATAAATGGTTTTTCTAGAAGCACAAAATGTACATTTGTTAGATAAAAACTAGAGTTGCATTAATCCTGTATGGCATTTGAGTAATTAAGTATTACCGTAATTAACTGCTACCCATGTACCTTAATATAAAAGAACTATCTTTTTTTTAAAATAGAGAATATTTTGCACATCATTTTTAAAAATAGAATTAAATTCGTATATAATATATAAAGTAATGTGATATGTGAAACCTGAAACATCGTTGTAATATATTGAAGATGAAAATCTTACAGTTTTCAGCAACAGCCGACAAGTATAGACTTGGCAAGTCTTAGCAAAACCTGAAACATCGTTTTAATATTAACTTGGCAAGTCTTAGCAAAACTTTTAGAACATCCATAACAACATCAAAACTCAAAGCTAGATGCATGTACTGAATCCGTACTATACTTCTCTGTAATTTACATTATTAATTAACATAAGATGCATGCATATTTATTCATTCATAGTTCTAATAAAATCTTCAATAATGCCTGCACTTTGATTTTTATGTCTCTCCTGGACCATGTTACATTGAAGCATATATTGTATGCTACTGCAAGTAGCTATGCTCATCCTTCCATTGTAACTTGTAACAATTTGTTTACTAGTTTACTTATTTATTTCATTTGCTTTGTTTGTTGGTAGGCTAACACTTATATTTGTTACCATTTAGTTGTCATATTTTGTGTACGTGGAGATCTTAGTATTATTAAACTCTGTGTTTATTTTTCACATTTTAGGTCGCTGTTTAGCGAGCTCCACAGACCAGAAATGTTTTGTGGTAGTCTTCAGTTTTGATCATTTGTTAGACAGCAACTATAAGTCTATATTATAAAACTTGGTATATTAGCTTGATTCGTTGACCGTACCTAAAATATCCAGCTAGCTCTTGTTATAAAACTCGTCCGATATTATTTGGTCCTTAGCTTCTCACACATACGCTTGTCGTTTACCAATGCGTTTCCTTCTTGTTTTCTCATTTGTCCCTTTTTATTTGTTTATTTCCTGTTTGTTCATGTGAATCATCGCAATTGTCAACTAGTTGTACATTCAAGCTGTTGTTATCTATGACTTCTTCTGGTTCTTGCATTGTATGTGTTTTATATTAATTATCTATACTTAGAACAGGATTGTGTCGTGGAGATGTAAAGTTGCTAAATTTCCGATTAGATTGAATTGCGTTATCCTTTGTCTACGGTAAGTCATCTGATATAAAAATTGCTTTAGAACTATCTTAGTATCATTTTGTTTGCCTGTTATTGCACATCTATTTAATAGTTGCCTCTGTGGTTCCCCTTTAGTTTCCACTCCTATTACTGTTTGAGCAATAGAAGAATTGACTCGAATTATTTCATTAATTTGCACACTCTGTTTCAGCATTTGGCTGTCATGTGCATTTATTATCTTGTTGCATGTTTGTGCCGCATTTACATGATTTTGTTCAGGCACCGTGTTACTCTTTGCAGTAACGTCAGTAGAATCCCCTGTTATGTGTATAAGTTGAGGACTGTAAGCTGTAACTGGATTGTGCTGCAAGTGAAAAAGGTTTTGTTGCTAGGAATTATGCATTTGACGTGCATCAGAGAAAGATTGGGACGTATCATCAGCATTTGATATAGATTTATTACATTCCATATCTATATCATTCATGCCATTTTGTCTGTTACGCCCTCCACGTTTTGGAGTATCGCTCCTGTTGTGTAGTTCTTGCATTCCAGTTTTACCTTAGCACCTACATTGTTATGTTTCTCGATCATTATTTAAAAGTAAATCCATGCATACATTTTCATCAAACAGATGAGATCTCCTTCCCCTATTATCCATGTCCCCCAACTATAGTCATCCGATTAATAAGTGGAATGAGATCCACTATATCATGTGAAATGACGATGATCAACAAATCATTGGTTAATAGTTGAATAGGCGCAGGAGGACAGATAATTCGAGGAGAGGAGATTTTAATTCTTCGTTAAATCAATCTCACCATTCTATCTACTTTATCAACCTTAATCTCTATTTATTTTTCCACCCCACTTCCACTTTTTATCGAGTTTACGGACAGCATTTGGTTTATTTGGATATTTAGAAATAATAGGTACAAGAAATAGGGCATACCGGATATGTATTCTGTGGCGGTGGTTTCAAACCCAGCACGGCATGTGTCACAGTAGACTCGGCCCTGGATGACGAATTTGGATGCAACAGATATGCTAATTAAACAGCTAAGAAGGCAGAGTGTGATCAAAAGTTTGCCCATGTTTTGTTTGTGATTATTTTCTGTTTGAACTTCTTTTTCCCTTCTTCTTTTTTCTTTTCCTTTTTCTATTTTAACTCTCTGTACCTTTGGTTAGAAGGGAGAATGAGGGCTTTTTAAGGGAAATAAGGTAAGTTTTGGAGGTTAATATTGGTTGGTGCAAATTTATAGGAAATGAAGGATGGGTAATATTGCTGTGACAAATCAAAATCGTACAATCGGATCATATTTCTTTTTTCATATTTGATCTTTTTTGCAGATTGCTGCTTTGGTTTGCAACTTCTCCGCTTTACCTGGATCTTCGGCAAGACTGAATCACTGGGAAGTTGAGACTCTATTCCATGAATTTGGCCATGCTCTTCATTCTCTTCTTTCAAAAACGGTATTATTTATTTAAAAACTAACTATAATAATTACTTTTCTAGCAAAAAATATTTGACAATAATTTTATCTTGTCAGGATTACCAACATTTCTCGGGAATACGGGTTGTTCTTGATTTAGCCGAAACCCCTTCAAATCTCTTTGAGTATGTGTTCCTAACTACTTCCATCTTATTTTTCTTTGGAAGGCACATACATCATGGAGAAATTTGTGATTGTTGATATTTGACAATGTTGATCATAGCACCATCTCTTTTGTATTACAAATCGTGTTATAGGGTTCACTGTTGCTAGTAGTTTTTTGTTTTCTAGTACGACCTTTTGTTCTCCTAACTATGATATAATTTTGCTGCTTTTATAATCATACACTTTGCATGGGACTACCTTGTCTTACAACATTTGCAACACACTATTCTACTGGTGAGGTTATTCCAGAAAAATTAGTTAATTCCATGAACTCTGCTAGAAATATGTTTGCTGCTACAGAACTACAGCGTCAGGTGCATGTAGTTAACTGAAATAAAATTTCTCCCAATTGATTTAAGATTAATTTTAACACTTGCTTACTTTTTTCTTTATTGAATTTTCTATGTTTTGATATACCTTTCAATGGTTGATCTTACTTTGTTTGGAGAGCATTCAGCTTGTAATATTGATACTACATCAATTGTTGCTGATCTGAAAACAAAATATACCAGTTGAAGACATGTAGAAGGAACCAGCTGGCATACCTGATTTACCCATCTCGTAAATTATGGCGCAGGTATCTGTTATGTGCAATCCTTAACACGCAGAATATACAATTTACCAATTTCATAATCTTTTGAAGTTCAGTTGAGACTACATAAGGGAAATGTAGTCTGAATATCTTACTTCAATTGTTATGCTTGTTTTGGAACTATGAAAATATACCAGTAATGGTATAAGCCAAATCTCACTATGAAAATATACCAGTTGAGACTACATAATCTTTTTATCACTAGTTCTAAAACAACACCATTACTTCAAATCAAACTATGAAAATATATTCAGATATATTATTCTTCCTAAAAAAGAACATAATATTTTACAAAAACATTGATATCTGGGTAAGAATTCTTGCAAAAGGAAGAAAGCATACCATGAAACTGATCCAAAAATTCACGTGATAATATGTTCCACATCTACTCTATATTCGGTGAAAGCCAGCAAATGCATGTGCAAAATAAGGAGAATGCTTCAAAATTTTGAGCTTATAGATGCCTAATTGTTAAGAATGAGTACATAAATAGTTCACCTAAAAACCATCCAACAGTCACATGGAAGATGGATGACGTCCCAAACTATTATACCCATATATTCACCACTATTTCAAACTGAGATAGACATATTATCTCCTTCTAATAAATATTTCATGGTTGGGTGAGTTTCGACTATTTGCGTGTGTGTAAGTGGATTACTATGAGATGTTTTGATAAATAAAGAATTCTAGCTTATAAATTTGTTTTGATAAATAAACATTGATTACTATGAGATGTTTTGATAAATTTGTACACCAACCAGAACAAGGTAAGACTTTGTACTTATAAATTTTGGATAGAAAAGATTGCATCTTTGTACTTCTAATTACATTCTAACACGTCGGGATTTTGTTTTGATCTCCTTTATAAACATATCTGTATTTATAAATCGAAACCTATTTAATATTATCACATTGCCTTCGATTTTGGGTTTGTTATTTTTACTTGTGTTGAATTGTTATTTTTGAATCTGACATCGCTTTGGTGTTGCAGGTAGATTTGGCTCAATATTAATTATTATGCTTGTTTTGGAACTAGTGATAAAAAAGGACATAAACTAAAAGTGCAAAAAAAGAAGAAGAAAAAAAAATTAAACAAAAAACAGCTTAAAAGCTGTACACTTTCTCACAAAATGATGCCTGGAAAAACGTAGTTAAAATGTTGTTACCAGACATGTTCATAGAGGATGCAACTTCTTTAATCTGCTCCTGTCGACCTTTAAGAAACTTTCTTTCACGACAGTTTGTAGATCACTTATTTTATCATAAATTATAAGTAATTTTAGCATATTTCATTATTAATTGTTAGTTTATAAGATTTGGAGCATGTTTGAGATTTTCCCATGAGTATAAAATATACCTTATAAATTACTTATGTAACTTAATTGTCTGGTATGACTTGAAATTTTGACTGGCATGACTACGAATTGATCGTTATTTCCTTAAACTATACACACGCTCATGTTTTCTTTTACTATTTGCTTAAATCTAATTAAAATTACAGTTAAAAAGCACTCTTGAGTAGCTATAAAAACTGGTTTCCTAAATGGGCATTTCTTACCTACTTTTATTTGAATTTTCTTTCAAGACATTCCGAGAATAGCGGTGTTTTGTCACTATATGATCAATATAAAATGATGGATCGATCATAGTCTTTGTCTCTTTCCTGTCAAAATTAGCTATGATTGTCTCTTTTAGTTGACATCTTTGTTGACACTTTGTGTTTTCTAATGTTTAAAGTCAATTATCATTTTGGCTTCACCATGGCTTCTCTAATGAAGATGGAAGCATATTTGCAAATCCATGCAAGGGGAAGAAGAATATGAGTACTCTTATGTATCGACCTTTCTGTAGCTGGGCAAATAATAGCGAGGTAAGTTCTTTTACTTGGTGTAGTTAGCATGTGATTCCATTTGCTACAATTATAGTTTATACTTCTATTAACTTTGTATTTATTCTAGTGGTCGATGCGTTTTGAAGGAGAGGAAGTGAAAGCTGTAGCAATAGGTTCTGGTTGGTTAGCTGCGGCAACAAGTCTTAATTATCTTCGAATATTCAGTGAGGGTGGTTTACAGGTTCGTTACTGTGATTTGGATTTTAAAGTACACATAAATGTTTTATCTTTAGAATTACATGTACTTTTACAATGCAAAAGATTCACTTAGCAACCGAAGGTTGTGGTCATTGATTTGTGGCAGAGTGCAGCGATTGAAGTACTATTTGCTGAGGGCTGTTAGAGCAGTGAGGATGAAGTGGTGAGAGAAAAGGGATGATGATGGAGATTGTTTATTGTGCTGGAGTGGATGATTTGGGTTAGTGAAGTGTTATGGCTGATTGAAGTTGTTTCAAGTTTGGGTGATGGTTGTTGAAGGCAGTGGGGAGGTGATTGATGCAGAAGTTGGAGGAGTTTGGGGAACTTGGTTGGTTGAGGGAGTAAGCAGTGTTGTTGGCAGGGAGTGATCTGGTGATTTTGGGAGATTGGCAGCGGTTAGGTTGTTGATGAGGGTGAGGAGTTGTAGGGTGTAACGTATACGGATTTTCGTTGCCGAAAAAACCGAATAGTTATGGGTTTTAAAAAAAAAAAAAGAAAGAAGAGAGAAGAGGGTAGAAAATAGAGAGAAAAGAAGATAGACAATTTTTAGGAAACAGAGAATTTGAAAAAAAGACAGAAGATAGAAGAATTTTTAAAATAGAACGGGACAGAAAGGAAACAAAAAGAACAGAAAGAACAACAACAGAACAACATCAGAATCTCACAATTCGCAGCGGAACAACATATAATAATAAATGAATAATCTTTAAACAAAGAACTACAGTTATTACATTTCATCATATTTCATTACATCATATCATCAGAGTGTACAACAACATACAACATCAAACAGTGCAGCGGAAAAAGAAATACTATATACTAGTAATACGCCATGCCATCCAGCTTGCCTCCAGCAACTCCAGGATATCCAGAATATCCTGATAAACCTAACTCTTAACTGCCCGTGTGGAAATTGGTGGGCACCCAGAGTTTAGGAAGGAAAACAATAAACTCCGAGTCAGTCATGTGACTGGTGTGAGAACTCAAAACAGTTTATTTATCTTTAAAATCAAAAAGAGGAATATTTTTAAATTCAATTCGCAATGCTTTTAAAAATGAGACTACCATAAGGCCTCCCGCACACACACACATGCAAACGCAGAATCGGAGGAGATTTCTCCTTATGATAGCCAAAGATGCTTGGTACGCATTTAAAATAACATTTGATATTATTACTAGTGCATAGTGTAGTAAATTCTTTCGAAAGTAAAGATATAAATCATAGCCAACATAGGTACCATTATATTATGCCTACTATAGCTACCTCCTGAGGAAGCAGGTTCTACAACTAAAACCGTACAAGTCACGTATTGTTTCTTTGGATCTCCAACAAATGGTCAGGCCAAGGAACTTCCCATTGCCACATGAGAATGCCTCTGGATGGACATCCCCGAGAACCAAACCGGATCTCTAACAACACAAGGCCGGGTTACTCCTAACTGAGTAACAACTGACCGAATATGCCATCCCCCGGTCCTTTGGGACCTTTATCAACCGAGCGCTCGTAATCAATTCACACAATCATAAAGTGTTTTCAACATGAGTAAGTATCTGGGCTCCATACCATGACACCACCCTTTTCCAGAAGGAAATGGACACATCCTAAAGGGTGCTACCCCTCATAACCTTGCTGCTTCTTTCCTGTTTTGACCATTCACGGGGTGTGAGGCTCGACGAAGTCACGTCCACAAAAACATACTTTATACAAAAGCCATGCTTTGGGTCAACAAATGATCAACACAATGATCACTAAGATAGGCGATCAAATAAATGATCCTATCACAAATAATCAACACAATGATCATTTCAGCATCACTCAGCATGTCACATTACCAAACTGGGAATATATCGCTGATAACTTCAACTATATAACCTTTGAGCTCGTACGTCTCAAAGAAGGGTGTTAAGCAAAGAATAAATTCTCCGCCACCAACAGAAATATATTTGAAAGAAATCGGCTTTATATCTCAACTTGTAATGTCAGGCATACAATCCATACAAGTCTGTTCCGGGCTCGAACAAAACCGAAGGCACTTACAAAGAAGTCCTTGCAATCCGGATATTCACAATCCTGATCGGATTTCCCATCACTTAGGGAGTCTCTATACCGTTGCAACTCAGTGCAGAGACAATCGACAGGTCATCCTATCGCTTTCGCAAATATCCGGTCTTCAACACCGATCTTCAAATGCGATTCATAACGACGTATCACATATTCGGAGTGGGTTATACGACCCCATGGTCCTTTCCCGGTTAACCCGAATAGTGAGCGCTTATTCAAAAATAAGTGTGCATCCAAATTCAATCAATTCACATCAAATACCCATTTAAAGGGAAATACTGATAGTCGGTTATTGAACTATCACTGGATATGCACACATCACCAGATTCCAAATAATTTTCCAAATTATTTATTTTCCAAAATATCTTTACAAGATATATAATTTCAACACTTCAAAAATAAATCAATATTTATTTTCACACAAATTCCACTTTCACATATAAATTCCATAATGAATTTATATTTCAAATATCCATGCATATACAATTTCAATTATCCTTTTCAATTTATCTTCAAAAAGATAAATTCAATATATTTACTTTATATTGGAAAACAATTCCATACTTATTAAATAAGTAATTCACAATCTTTTATTTTCAACACTTAGAAAATATTCAATATACTTAAACCGAATTAAGTATATATTTCATTCTTTAAGGAAATCATTCACTTAAACATATTTATTTGGGTCAAAACGAATGTTGCGTAAAACATCGTTACGACAACCCAAAATCACTAGTATAGGGATTCGAAATTAAAATAGATATATAAATCCCAATACTATTCAAAACATTTCCTTTCGGAAATCATTTACTATAACAACAGTGTTATAGTCCACCATTTCCTTTTATTCCTCGAAAACATCTATTTCAACAATAAATGTTGAAATCTATGGTTTCGAATCTCAACACCTTTTAAAACATCGTTAGATCGTTTTAATTCTATTTAAAACATTTTCTTTAACGTATTATTCACTATTCAAAAACATGAATATACTTCTTTAACAAATTCCATTCTTTTATTCATTTTAACTCAAAGGATTATTCACTATTCGAAAATGTGAATATAACCCTATTTCTAAGTTATAACAATTAACTTATCAAAATAAGTCGTTTGCGAATTTATAAAACAACGTTCATAAATTCCATTTCTATTTATTTATAAAAACTTCCTTTTTCAAATTCCTTTATTAACCTATTTGATTTCATATCTCAATTATAAACTAAAAGTTCATATTATAAGTCAGTTGCTTATAAAACGATTATTTTACAAAATCGTTCTTTTTAAAGACTTTCCAAATCATGAATCTTATAACTTATAAGATTCATTTATTTAACCAAATCTATCCTTCAATTAACTTCACAAATTTATAAATCTTGCTATTTATAAATTTCATTTATAACTTCACAGTTTATAATTCTATAAATTTCATTCTAATATGAAATTCATTCTCACATCATTCAAACACTTATAAAAACTCGTTTTAAAAATGTCTATATTTCAATTTATAAATATCCATTTATAATCTTTTAATATAAATCAATTTATATTATTATTTTAAAACGTCTTTAATTTCCTTTATAATTTCAACATTCTCTTGATTTATAAAATAATTAAATTTTATAAATCCTATATTTAAACTTTTCACAATTAATTCAAATTTCCCAATTTAAACTATTTTATAAAATGATTAACTCCATAATTTCAAAAATCAACTTTTAACTATATTTCTCAAAAATCATAATTTTATAACTTATAAAATTTTAACTTTTATTTATTTATAATGGATCAATTCCAGAAATAAAGTATATTTTCAAAAATCACTTTAAAGATCATTTTAAAATCCCAAAATCTGGGTCCAATGATGCTACACACCAAATAGTCAATCACGACTACAACGACATCATATATCGATATGATAATCCATCAAATATCAAAATATCTGAAATCAAATAAAAACTGTTGAGAAATCCAGTTGGATCCCTCCAACCTGTTTCCTGCATCCAAAAACATTAGCACAATACCAATTTCGCTCCAGTACGAAATTATCGTGGTACATGTTTTTAATAAATATTATCCGCTTACTAACGGCGTAATAGGGTCTCATCCGCTAAACAAAAAATGCGGGAAATCAACAACTGCAATATATACATATGCCAATATGTATATATTGATATTATATATAATACCAATTTCACTGTTTATGAAATATTCGCGGTATATGTTTTTAATAAATAACATCCGCTTACTAACGGCGCATAATGTCTATTTTAACAATCAATAATTTACAGTCATCATTCAAACATGCATTCAAATATTTTAAATCTAACTATTTAAAATAAAAATCGAAATCTATTCGATTGAGTGAGAAGTTCTCACCTTGGTTTTAATTTCCGTTTTAGCGATTTATTTCGAATAAAATTAAACGCGCGTTTAATTTTACCCAAAATTCTCACTAACTCCAAACGACTCCAAACCAACTCCATCGCGTAGTGCTCGCCATACGATTCCAACGCAACTGATTTCGCGCAGTTTCGACCTCGTATGAAAAAGTTACGAATTTATGAAGTTCGTACACGATTTTATAACTAAATTTCAACAATAACTTAAAAATTTACAACCCCTACCCAACCATAGCCCTTGGATCCAAATCCACAGCATCAAGACCCTTAAACGCAACTCCCTCCTTCTTCATCTTCTACAGGCCGCATCTTTCATAAGCACAAACCCATAACCAAGAAATTAGGGTTTCACTTTGCCACCTCTTCGCTCAACTAGAATTCGATCGGGACGTTGCAAATCGAAGGCCATCACTAGCTCTAGGTTCGGCCCCAACCCCCTGATGCTCGGCCATGTCTAGCCCCTCGAAATGCGTGCAAAAACTGATGCAAACGGCCCCCTTTATCTCACTCCACGTTGCTCCGTTTCCGATCATCACCGTATGGAATCGAAGCTCTCTTCGTGCTCTTCGACTTTGTAGTTGAGCACTTTGGCTAATTCCTTACGGATTTGAAGAGATTAAGGGTTGAAGGAAATTGAATTCTGGCCCTTCATAATGTTAGTGGCGGCTGTAGAAATAGATTAGGGTTTTGGAATTTTTTTTTTTTTATTTAGAATGGTGGCTATTTATAAGAAAAGCAAGCGTAAACACTATTCATCCCGGAAATTCCGAACTCCGATTTAGGCGCCGTAACTAGCGTTTCTAAGGTTTACCCCGCGTTCCGGACACAATGGAACAGGTTTCGAAAGCTAATTCGGAAGTATGTGCGAGTTATGGCTACAAACGCTCAATTTGAATTAAACCGATTTAAATCGATTTCTAGGCGTTTTAATTTGTACCGGACAAACGGTAAATCCAATTGACTTGAAATTTGAAACCTTACAATAATATCACATTACGGATCCGATGAAACTGGTTTCGTCGAAATCCGAGACTTTTTGAAAAATGGCTATTTTGACTCGCCAAATTTAAATTAAAAATAATTCGATGCGTTTCGAGCTGCCACGAACAAACGATAGCTCCGATTGACACGAAAATTGAAATACGGTAATAACTAACTATTACGGATCCAATGAAACTGGTTTCGTTCAATTCTGAGACTGTTCAAAAATTGGCTATTTTACAGTCGATTATTAAATATTAAAATATTCAATTTTCACAGATTAACTTTTAATTCGATTTTAAAAGTTCTAAAATATTTCTATAACTCCAGTATGATTAAATAAAATTTTCCAAATTATTTTCAATCATATTTAACCTCATTTTCAATTATTTCTATAATTTAACGTATTAAATTATCGATTTAATTATCTAATTAAATCTAATAAATCAAATAAAAATTTATTTGACTTATAAATTCACTTATAAATATTTAAAATTAATTAAATATTCATATTTTATTTTCTGAAAATTCTGGGTCGTTACAATCTTTCCCACTTAAAAGAATTTCGTCCTCGAAATTACAAGTAAGAAAGGTTACAGAATTCATTAACTTTCCAAAATTTATAATTAAACTTCTTACAATACTTTACTAAGTTTTCAAAATCATACTTAGTTATCTTTTCAAAAACAATTACTATTGTTTAACTTTCAATTTCTAAAATCAAAGTTAAAGTTTTCAAAATTTTCCAAATTTTCTCAAATTTTCTAACGCCTTAAATTTCCGGAAAAATTCGCCATAGTCTCCTTTGCGCGGCTCGATCCGAAAAAAAAAAATGACAGTATATATATCACAAATATACATCTCATCAAGTAATGAGGCATCCCGAAGGGAAAAAAGTGTAAAAGTACGGTATGTAATCCGAGATATGTACCTTATATTTTATTAGCAAGCATATACGGCTAATATAGCGCTAAAGCGAACTCCAAATGCGAAGCAAACGCGATCCGCACCTACTAAACTCAACAAACAACATGAGAATCATGTATATAAAGCATAGTATCGATATAAAACATACAGCAACATAACAACTATATATGTCACATAGCAAATGCAACTAAACAACAAATGCAAACATCAACCATCTATTAAATCTATATTCATTCATATTCTCATTAATATTAAATGAAATGGTTTTCAATTTAATCACATTTGATTCATTTACATTGGATGTTCTTACTAACATTCATTCTCAATTTTAATTAGTTTGCATTCACTAATTAAATCCAATTCACTTTCAATTCTATTCAAATTTATTTACTTCTAATTTGAATTCAATTTCATAGCTTTCAATTTCATTAACACTTAATGAATTACATACAATCGATCAACAATCATATAACAGCCAAAGTATATTAATTATAACCAAATTCCTTTGCTTATATTCATTCTCATTCAATTTATTCAACTTCTAATAACATTAGATTTAAATGAATTAACACTTATATTCATTATTCCATATCAATTATTCACATTCAATTGATTTACATTCAATTCATTCATTCAATCCAATTTCAAAAGTTGAATTTCATTTCTCTTTGAATTCACTTTCATTTACAACTCATATTCATAAATATATTCAAATAATTTCACTTTTTATATATACAAGTTTATTTCACAATTGTAAATCACTTTAATTATAATTTCAATTCTTATAATTCACTTGCTTATACAATTATTCTTTTATTTAGATTATTCAAACAACCTATATACACTTTAATAATTCTGAAAAATTATTCCTTTATATAAAATATAATCATGGTAAAATTATTTCATTTACCCAATTTTTTAAAAATCAATACTGTGTCGAATTGTTCTATTCAAGTGTTTAGAAACCCCTTCGGCAAAGTTGTACATACCGTGGTGAGGAAGGTTCATATGCCACTCAATAAACCAATCATCACAATATAAAACAATTTCATATTCACTAACAAATACGCTCTCATAGCTATTATTACACTCAAACTCATTCTAGAGTACTGCTGACTCTATCTCTAATGAGTAATACCCTACAGAACCATGGTTGTCGCTTAACCATCAGCTCTGATACCAAATGTAACGTATACGGATTTTCGTTGCCGAAAAAACCGAATAGTTATGGGTTTTAAAAAAAAAAAAAAAGAAAGAAGAGAGAAGAGGGTAGAAAATAGAGAGAAAAGAAGATAGACAATTTTTAGGAAACAGAGAATTTGAAAAAAAGACAGAAGATAGAAGAATTTTTAAAATAGAACGGGACAGAAAGGAAACAAAAAGAACAGAAAGAACAACAACAGAACAACATCAGAATCTCACAATTCGCAGCGGAACAACATATAATAATAAATGAATAATCTTTAAACAAAGAACTACAGTTATTACATTTCATCATATTTCATTACATCATATCATCAGAGTGTACAACAACATACAACATCAAACAGTGCAGCGGAAAAAGAAATACTATATACTAGTAATACGCCATGCCATCCAGCTTGCCTCCAGCAACTCCAGGATATCCAGAATATCCTGATAAACCTAACTCTTAACTGCCCGTGTGGAAATTGGTGGGCACCCAGAGTTTAGGAAGGAAAACAATAAACTCCGAGTCAGTCATGTGACTGGTGTGAGAACTCAAAACAGTTTATTTATCTTTAAAATCAAAAAGAGGAATATTTTTAAATTCAATTCGCAATGCTTTTAAAAATGAGACTACCATAAGGCCTCCCGCACACACACACATGCAAACGCAGAATCGGAGGAGATTTCTCCTTATGATAGCCAAAGATGCTTGGTACGCATTTAAAATAACATTTGATATTATTACTAGTGCATAGTGTAGTAAATTCTTTCGAAAGTAAAGATATAAATCATAGCCAACATAGGTACCATTATATTATGCCTACTATAGCTACCTCCTGAGGAAGCAGGTTCTACAACTAAAACCGTACAAGTCACGTATTGTTTCTTTGGATCTCCAACAAATGGTCAGGCCAAGGAACTTCCCATTGCCACATGAGAATGCCTCTGGATGGACATCCCCGAGAACCAAACCGGATCTCTAACAACACAAGGCCGGGTTACTCCTAACTGAGTAACAACTGACCGAATATGCCATCCCCCGGTCCTTTGGGACCTTTATCAACCGAGCGCTCGTAATCAATTCACACAATCATAAAGTGTTTTCAACATGAGTAAGTATCTGGGCTCCATACCATGACACCACCCTTTTCCAGAAGGAAATGGACACATCCTAAAGGGTGCTACCCCTCATAACCTTGCTGCTTCTTTCCTGTTTTGACCATTCACGGGGTGTGAGGCTCGACGAAGTCACGTCCACAAAAACATACTTTATACAAAAGCCATGCTTTGGGTCAACAAATGATCAACACAATGATCACTAAGATAGGCGATCAAATAAATGATCCTATCACAAATAATCAACACAATGATCATTTCAGCATCACTCAGCATGTCACATTACCAAACTGGGAATATATCGCTGATAACTTCAACTATATAACCTTTGAGCTCGTACGTCTCAAAGAAGGGTGTTAAGCAAAGAATAAATTCTCCGCCACCAACAGAAATATATTTGAAAGAAATCGGCTTTATATCTCAACTTGTAATGTCAGGCATACAATCCATACAAGTCTGTTCCGGGCTCGAACAAAACCGAAGGCACTTACAAAGAAGTCCTTGCAATCCGGATATTCACATTCCTGATCGGATTTCCCATCACTTAGGGAGTCTCTATACCGTTGCAACTCAGTGCAGAGACAATCGACAGGTCATCCTATCGCTTTCGCAAATATCCGGTCTTCAACACCGATCTTCAAATGCGATTCATAACGACGTATCACATATTCGGAGTGGGTTATACGACCCCATGGTCCTTTCCCGGTTAACCCGAATAGTGAGCGCTTATTCAAAAATAAGTGTGCATTCAAATTCAATCAATTCACATCAAATACCCATTTAAAGGGAAATACTGATAGTCGGTTATTGAACTATCACTGGATATGCACACATCACCAGATTCCAAATAATTTTCCAAATTATTTATTTTCCAAAATATCTTTACAAGATATATAATTTCAACACTTCAAAAATAAATCAATATTTATTTTCACACAAATTCCACTTTCACATATAAATTCCATAATGAATTTATATTTCAAATATCCATGCATATACAATTTCAATTATCCTTTTCAATTTATCTTCAAAAAGATAAATTCAATATATTCACTTTATATTGGAAAACAATTCCATACTTATTAAATAAGTAATTCACAATCTTTTATTTTCAACACTTAGAAAATATTCAATATACTTAAACCGAATTAAGTATATATTTCATTCTTTAAGGAAATCATTCACTTAAACATATTTATTTGGGTCAAAACGAATGTTGCGTAAAACATCGTTACGACAACCCAAAATCACTAGTATAGGGATTCGAAATTAAAATAGATATATAAATCCCAATACTATTCAAAACATTTCCTTTCAGAAATCATTTACTATAACAACAGTGTTATAGTCCACCATTTCCTTTTATTCCTCGAAAACATCTATTTCAACAATAAATGTTGAAATCTATGGTTTCGAATCTCAACACCTTTTAAAACATCGTTAGATCGTTTTAATTCTATTTAAAACATTTTCTTTAACGTATTATTCACTATTCAAAAACATGAATATACTTCTTTAACAAATTCCATTCTTTTATTCATTTTAACTCAAAGGATTATTCACTATTCGAAAATGTGAATACAACCCTATTTCTAAGTTATAACAATTAACTTATCAAAATAAGTCGTTTGCGAATTTATAAAACAACGTTCATAAATTCCATTTCTATTTATTTATAAAAACTTCCTTTTTCAAATTCCTTTATTAACCTATTTGATTTCATATCTCAATTATAAACTAAAAGTTCATATTATAAGTCAATTGCTTATAAAACGATTATTTTACAAAATCGTTCTTTTTAAAGACTTTCCAAATCATGAATCTTATAACTTATAAGATTCATTTATTTAACCAAATCTATCCTTCAATTAACTTCACAAATTTATAAATCTTACTATTTATAAATTTCATTTATAACTTCACAGTTTATAATTCTATAAATTTCATTCTAATATGAAATTCATTCTCACATCATTCAAACACTTATAAAAACTCGTTTTAAAAATGTCTATATTTCAATTTATAAATATCCATTTATAATCTTTTAATATAAATCAATTTATATTATTATTTTAAAACGTCTTTAATTTCCTTTATAATTTCACCATTCTCTTGATTTATAAAATAATTAAATTTTATAAATCCTATATTTAAACTTTTCACAATTAATTCAAATTTCCCAATTTAAACTATTTTATAAAATGATTAACTCCATAATTTCAAAAATCAACTTTTAACTATATTTCTCAAAAATCATAATTTTATAACTTATAAAATTTTAACTTTTATTTATTTATAATGGATCAATTCCAGAAATAAAGTATATTTTCAAAAATCACTTTAAAGATCATTTTAAAATCCCAAAATCTGGGTCCAATGATGCTACACACCAAATAGTCAATCACGACTACAACGACATCATATATCGATATGATAATCCATCAAATATCAAAATATCTGAAATCAAATAAAAACTGTTGAGGAATCCAGTTGGATCCCTCCAACCTGTTTCCTGCATCCAAAAACATTAGCACAATACCAATTTCGCTCCAGTACGAAATTATCGTGGTACATGTTTTTAATAAATATTATCCGCTTACTAACGGCGTAATAGGGTCTCATCCGCTAAACAAAAAATGCGGGAAATCAACAACTGCAATATATACATATGCCAATATGTATATATTGATATTATATATAATACCAATTTCACTGTTTATGAAATATTCGCGGTATATGTTTTTAATAAATAACATCCGCTTACTAACGGCGCATAATGTCTATTTTAACAATCAATAATTTACAGTCATCATTCAAACATGCATTCAAATATTTTAAATCTAACTATTTAAAATAAAAATCGAAATTTATTCGATTGAGTGAGAATTTCTCACCTTGGTTTTAATTTCCGTTTTAGCGATTTATTTCGAATAAAATTAAACGCGCGTTTAATTTTACCCAAAATTCTCACTAACTCCAAACGACTCCAAACCAACTCCATCGCGTAGTGCTCGTCCATACGATTCCAACGCAACTGATTTCGCGCAGTTTCGACCTCGTATGAAAAAGTTACGAATTTATGAAGTTCGTACACGATTTTATAACTAAATTTCAACAATAACTTAAAAATTTACAACCCCTACCCAACCATAGCCCTTGGATCCAAATCCACAGCATCAAGACCCTTAAACGCAACTCCCTCCTTCTTCATCTTCTACAGGCCGCATCTTTCATAAGCACAAACCCATAACCAAGAAATTAGGGTTTCACTTTGCCACCTCTTCGCTCAACTAGAATTCGATCGGGACGTTGCAAATCGAAGGCCATCACTAGCTCTAGGTTCGGCCCCAACCCCCTGATGCTCGGCCATGTCTAGCCCCTCGAAATGCGTGCAAAAACTGATGCAAACGGCCCCCTTTATCTCACTCCACGTTGCTCCGTTTCCGATCATCACCGTATGGAATCGAAGCTCTCTTCGTGCTCTTCGACTTTGTAGTTGAGCACTTTGGCTAATTCCTTACGGATTTGAAGAGATTAAGGGTTGAAGGAAATTGAATTCTGGCCCTTCATAATGTTAGTGGCGGCTGTAGAAATAGATTAGGGTTTTGGAATATTTTTTTTTTTTATTTAGAATGGTGGCTATTTATAAGAAAAGCAAGCGTAAACACTATTCATCCCGGAAATTCCGAACTCCGATTTAGGCGCCGTAACTAGCGTTTCTAAGGTTTACCCCGCGTTCCGGACACAATGGAACAGGTTTCGAAAGCTAATTCGGAAGTATGTGCGAGTTATGGCTACAAACGCTCAATTTGAATTAAACCGATTTAAATCGATTTCTAGGCGTTTTAATTTGTACCGGACAAACGGTAAATCCAATTGACTTGAAATTTGAAACCTTACAATAATATCACATTAAGGATCCGATGAAACTGGTTTCGTCGAAATCCGAGACTTTTTGAAAAATGGCTATTTTGACTCGCCAAATTTAAATTAAAAATAATTCGATGCGTTTCGAGCTGCCACGAACAAACGATAGCTCCGATTGACACGAAAATTGAAATACGGTAATAACTAACTATTACGGATCCAATGAAACTGGTTTCGTTCAATTCTGAGACTGTTCAAAAATTGGCTATTTTACAGTCGATTATTAAATATTAAAATATTCAATTTTCACAGATTAACTTTTAATTCGATTTTAAAAGTTCTAAAATATTTCTATAACTCCAGTATGATTAAATAAAATTTTCCAAATTATTTTCAATCATATTTAACCTCATTTTCAATTATTTCTATAATTTAACGTATTAAATTATCGATTTAATTATCTAATTAAATCTAATAAATCAAATAAAAATTTATTTGACTTATAAATTCACTTATAAATATTTAAAATTAATTAAATATTCATATTTTATTTTCTGAAAATTCTGGGTCGTTACATAGGGAGAGGTGGTTATGCTTGAGGTTGGGTTGTGAATGATGCAGCAGTAGGTGATGAGGTGAAGATTGTTTGGTTTTGAAGTGTAGTCTTGAATTTTGGGTGGATGATGTGCAGTGAAGGGTGAAGTTTGGTTGTTTGTGGTAGAGGGGATGGGTGTTGCGATTGGTGGAGAGTGGTTGTAATTACAGTTTGTTGATAGTGAGTTGCTGGAGATGAGGTTAGTTTTTTTGCAGGAGTGGTATGGTATTTGCTGAAATGGTGGATTTTAGGCTGTTTCAGAGATGGGAGATGCAGGTGGTTATAGGTAAGGGGTAGTAACAGTATTGATGGAGATTAAGGTAAAGGATGATGATTGAGTATTATGAAGTGGATGAAGTGTTATGCTTAGAAGGTTAAGGAAAGTTGAGTAGTTTTCAGTGAGTTTGTTTGGTGTTTGTAGGTGGTTACTGCATTTGGCAATATGAGGGTGAATGGAAGGTTGGATTCAGCAAAGGCGAAAGACAGTGTTTTAGGCGCATGATGTAGGGCACAGGTGGTATTAGATTCAATGTACTGTTTATATTAACATAAAGTTGAACTTGATTATGCAGTTTTATAGATGATGCACTGAATGAACGCATACCTGTAGTGTTCTTGACGACGTATAGTAAAAATGGGATAAATTGTCCAGGTTTGTTTGTTGAAACATTGGTAACCTGTAACTGTGCCATATTTTTTTTTGTTATGAACAAGTTTCTTAGATAGACCTAACTGTATATTTAACGAATTTCTAACCAATGTTGGCCAACATACAAAACTACTACCTGTCATCATAACAAATGTAAAATAAAAGTTCGACAATACGCGTCTAGAAAATTTGTATGATTTTTTCATCAGTCGCAAATTTTGTTGATCAATCTTTGATTTTATAAAAGAAAAGTTAAAAGTTTATAAAAGAAGTTGCAGAATAAAAATTAGTTTAGGGGAATGCTTTAGCTTCAATATAAGAGTTTTATTTATCTACACACGACGCTGCCAAGTGCATTCTGCTGTAGTAGTTTTGGATTTACCACCAGCATCATGCATGTTTGAATCTTGAAAGACTATATTCTTTATAGCTTCAATGTTAGATTCTACCAATGCTGCTGCTAAATGTATTCTGTACACAACAAACATGTTTATTTCTTGTTTTTTCAGGTTCAAGTTGACATTGGAAACATGGAATGCAGCATATGATTTTGAGCTGAAGCCTAAAAATTTGGGTTTTCAAGATTGCATGAAGTTTTCAAGGTTTTCACTATACTATTTCTTAATGGTTGTACTAATTAAAGATCCGAATTAAGACTATACCACTTAATGATTGTACTAAAGATCTGAATTATTCTGCTAAAATGAATTGATATATGTTTATTTTGGTATTATGTTATTCAGTTTGTATTTGCCATCAAATTTAATTTTGAATGATTGTAATATTGCATGCAATAATTATTTGTTATAATCAATAATATATATATAGTCTATTTGAGTACTGTAATAATGGTTTCTGAGAATGACTGTTTTGCATCAGGTATAAATAGCTGATGCAATAGAGGGATTATTTTGCATCGGTTGTTATAAAAAACCGATGCAATAGAGGGATTAGTTTGCATCGGTTTCAACAACAACCTATGCAACAAGTTCCTTTGTTGCATCAGTTTTCATTACAACCGATGCAACATGGGGGCTGTGTCCAAGCAACCAACCATGATATTTTGCATCAGTTGTTAGTAACAACCGATGCAAAAAGAACCTTTTTGCATCGGTTTCAGAACTGATGCAAAAGTGTTAAGCCTGATGCATCGGTTGCATATGCATCGGTTGCTGAACTGATGCAAAAGGGGGGTAAACAACCGATGCAAATGGCATGTTTTGTAGTAGTGTGTGTTCTATAAAGGTAATCGTAGCCTCAAGCCTCATCAACCAGGAATGGCTAAAACAGGGGAGGTGCAGCAAGGTTAAGTGGGTAGCACCCAAGTAGGACGAGATTTACCCCTGTCTAGGGTCCCTTTTTATTCGGCTTTGTGGGCAGTTGGTCATGAACTACTGCGGGGTTGTCTTGTTCGGGACTGCCCGGTAAGTGATGGTTCCGGCCTTATATTGCAGGGGATCGGGAGGGATCCTCAGTACGGTGATCTAGGCCATGTACTGTGACAGACGGTACCCCAGTAGCTGTAAGGACCCGCTTCTTCGACTTTCGAAAACCGACGTCAATACGTCCACTGTATCGAATGCCGGAAAACCGAATTCTTAGGGTTAAGAAGAAGAAAAAGATAGAAGAAGAGAGAAAAAGATAGAACAGAACAGAAAGAAAAACAGAACAATATCAGAATCTCACAATCGCAGCGGAACAATATATAATAGGTAAATGAATAACCTTTAAACAAAAGAACTATATCAGTTATTACATTACATCACATTACATTACATTATCAGAGTTTACAACAACAAACAGCGGAAAAGAAATACTATATAAAAGTAATACGCCATGCCATCCTGCTCGCCTCCAGATCTCTATAGCAACTCCCGCGTTCCAGAATGACCTGATAACCTGACTCTAGACTGCCCGTGTAGAAATTGGTGGTCACCCAGAGTTTAGGAAGGAAAACAATAAACTCTAAGTCAGTCATGGGACTGGTGTAAGAACTTAAAACAGTTATTTATCTTTAAAACAAACCAAGGGATATTTTAAAATAGATTCGCATTGCTTTTTGGAAAATGAGACTACCATAAAGCCTCCCGCACACACACACAATGCAAACGCAGCGGAGGAGATTTCTCCTTATGATAGTCAAAGATGCTTGATACGCATTAAAAAGAAACATTTGATATTATTACTAGTGCATAGTGCAGAAAACATTTCGAAAGTAAAGATATAAATCTTAGCCAGCATAGGCATTCCGCACTTATGCCTACTATAGCTACCATCTAAACAGTGGTGACCACCATAAGTAAATGGTAGGTTCTACAACTAAAACGGTACAAGGATTGTATTGTTTCTTTGGATTTCGAACAAATGGTCAGGCCAAGGAACTTCCCATTGCCACATGGGTATGCCTCTGGAAAGACGACCCGAGAACCTAACCGGATCTCTGCCAACACAAGGCCGGGTTACCCCTAACTGGGTAACTACTGACACGAATATGTCATCCCCCAGTCGTAACTGACCTTCATCCGAGGATCCTCGATTCCAACAACACAAAGTAATAAATTTGCAGCAACAACATAGGTTAAGTATCTGGGCTCCATACCATGATACCACCTCTATCCAGAAGGAATGCCATACACTAAAGGGGCGCTACCCCCTAATAACCTTGCTGCATCCTTCCTATTTTGACCATTTTCGGGGTGTGAGGTTTGACGAAGTCTCGTCCACAAAGCTACGCTTTATACAAAGCCATGCTTCGATCAACAATTGATCAACAACACTTCCTACGCCACTTTGCCAATTTGGGAATGTATCACTAGTAACCATCAACTACATAACCTCTAAGCTCGTACGTCTCAGAGAAGGGTGTTAAGCTAAGAGAATAAATTCTCCGCCACCAACAGAAATATATTTGATAGAAACCAGCTTTACATCTCAAATTGTAACGTCAGACACACATCCATACAAGTCCGTTCCGTGATCGAACGGAACCGAAGGCACTTCCAAAGAAGCCCTTGCAATCCGGATATTCACTAATCACGTCCGGACTTCCTATCACTAAGGGTGATAAAACCTCTATATCGGAGATCAGCCGATGCAGAGTCATTCGACGGTAATCCTTCCGTTTTCAAAAATATCCGGTCTTCAACACCGATCTTCAAATGCAATCCATAACGACGTACCACATATTCGGAATGGGTTATACGACCCAAAGGTCCTTTCCCGGCTAACCCGAATAGTGAGCGCTTATTTTTGAAAATAAGTGTGGCATTCAAATTCAAACAAATCTCAACAAATACCCATTTAAAGGTAAATATTGATAGTCGGTTATTTAACTATCAATAGGTATGCACAACATCACCAGATTCCAAATAATTTTCCAAATTAGTTATTTTCCAAAAATATCTTTATAAGATATATTTTTCCACACTTCAACATTTGAAAACAAATTTCAAATCACTTTTCACCTTTACAACTTTTGAAAACAAATTTCAAATCGTTTCCCTACACGGGATATATTCACAAATCTTTATTCATTTTCATTTCAAAATGGTTCATTTAACCACTTAAATAAATCCTTACCGATTTACTTTATATTTACGTTCCAAATCCGTAAATTTATTTCCACACTTCAAAAATAAATGAACGTTTATTTTTAAACAAATTTCCCTTTCTTTTATAAATTCCACAGTGAATTTACAATTCCAAAATATCTATGAATATACGATTTTCAAATCAATTTCTAATATTCATTTTCAATTTATCTTTAAAAGATAAAATCTCAAAATATTCACTTCATATTGGAAAACATTTCCATGCTTATTCAATAGTAAGTAATTCACAAATCCATTTATTTTCAACACTTGGAAAATATTCAATATACTTAAATCGAAACTAAGTATATATTTCATTCTTCAAAGAAAACGTGCTCTTAAACACATTTATTTGAGTCAAAATGAATGTTGCGTAAAACATCGTTACGATGACCCAAAATCACTAGTATAGGGATTCGAAATTAAGATAGATATATAAATCCCAATACTATATAAAACATTTCCTTTCAGAAATCATTTACTATAACAACAGTGTTATAGTCCACTATTTCTATTTCTCGAAAACGTCTATTTCAACAATAAATGTCGATACTTAACGCATTTTAAAACATCTTTAAATCGTTTTAATTCTATTTAAAATATCACTTCCCAAAACATATCCATTTTATTTAATAATATATTCACTATCCAAAATCGTGAATATAATTCCCAACCAAACTCTTATTATTACAACATTTAACTTAAAGGATAATTCGCTGTCCAAAATCACGAATATCTCTCCTTAAATAAACTTCTATGTTTAATTTATCAAATTCAATTGGTTTCGGATTTATAAAACAACATTTATAAATCCCAATTCTATTTATAAAAACTTCGATTTATAAATCTCCTTTATTAACCAATTCTATTTATATTTCATTTATATGTCGAGATCCAATTTATAAGTAAATTACATGTAATCCATTTATTCACAAATTCATTCTTTTATTCATCATCAATTTATAAATCTAAAATTCTTATTTACTTATAAATCCATGTACAAACTTCATTTTTAACACTTATAAAAACTCTTTTTTAATTCCTGTGCTTTTAATTTATAAATATCAAATTTATAAATCTTTTATATAAATCGTTTATAATAATTCGAAAATCCCAATTTAAACCATTTTATAAATTAATCAACTACTTATTTCAAAAATCACATTTCGGTTATATTTCACAAAAATCATAATTTTTATAATATTAAAATTTCAACGTTTATTTATTTAAAATGAATCAATTCAAAAATTTAATAAACGTATACTTTCAAAAATCACTTTAAAATCCTTTTAAATTCAAAATCGTTACTTTAATCATTTTTAAAACTCCAAAAATAGGCTCAATGATGCAACAGCACCAAATAATCAATTACGGCATCCAAACATCATATATTAATACGATAACAGAATATATAATAATATTTGTAAATAAATCAATACAGTTGAGGAATCCAGTTGGATCCCTCCAACCTGTTTCCCTGCATCCACAGACGTTAGCACAATACCAATTCCGTTCCAATACGGAATATCGCGGTATATAGGATTTATAAAATATTACCCGCTATTATGCGACGCAATAGGGTCTCATCCGCTATATAATGCGGGAAATCAACTCCAAGTACATATATAATACCAATTTCACTTTGCAGTGAAATATTCGCGGTGGATTTCGCGCCGTGATTGTGATGTATGTGATGTAACGACTCATAATTTTACCACTTTGAAAATAAAATATTTAATTTAGTTAAATATTCAAATGTAGAATTTCAAACTTAAACAATCATGTTTTATATGATAAATAAGAATGGTAAACATATTTTTAATATTGAATAAAGGTTTTGGATTTCCATTGTAAAATTGACAAAAGTCGGATTCCAATAAAGTAGGATAAAATTAGAGAATTTTTTTTAAAGGATAAAAATTCTTTTTAAATATATATAATCCATATCAAACTCATTCGATAATAATAATAATTTAATTTATAATGGTTCGATAAATATGTAAAACTTGTTTTATAAAAGTTGACAAATTTCGTAGCATATAGACAAATTGATGTCGTATTTCTTAAAAATAGATTTGGATATTGTTATATATTATTTTATAAGTCAAATATAGTTGTTTTAATTATTTAAAGATAATAAGAAATTTATTTTGAAGTTTGGTTTGCATGAATAAATAGTTTAACAAAAATGTCAAAATGTGACCGGAAAACGTTCTATCGAAAATCAACGTTTTGTTCAAAATAAGTTACCGCAACATTATTGCACCTTTGTCAACACGTTTTAACATATATATTACACATTTTAATAACTAAACATACTTAATTTTACTAAATATAATTATGAAACATCTAGAAGTCATTGGTAAAAGTAAGTAAAAATTAACAAAAGTAAAAAAAGTAAACATCAAATCAATATCACATCAAAAGCCAACATAATTATTATTTTACTTAACTTAGTTTTTAAGAGATTAAGACATAAAGTAAGGATGTAAAAGGTGATGGTAAGTGTTGAAAAAGTAAAGGTTGCTTTAAGTTGAAGTAAGGTTAGTTTGGTAATTTGGTAAGTGGTTATTTTGGTAAATTTACCACTTCTTTCTTTTACCATAAATAACCACCTACTTCTCTCATTTCAATCACACTTATTCTTCTTCTTTTCTCTAGCTTCTCCACCTTCTTCCTCTTCTATTTAATGACTTTTATGCCATATAAAAATATTATAAAGAAATATGTCAAGATATTTACAAAATATTCAGATGAAATCGATATTCATTCTCTCTAAATCAAACTCATCTTTTTTCCATATTTTACCTATTCTTCTCTCGGCCATAACACCCTCAAACCAGTACCAAAATGCAAGATTCTTTTAAGCCATGTATTTTTCTATGTCTTCAACTTTCATTTAGACCACTTCTTCTCATTATGATCATAGCTATGCCAAAAACCCACTTCTTTCCAGTGCATTCTCTGACCCAGTTTTTAAGACATAGAATGGCTCTGTCTGTTTTGATCATAACTTTATTCATAAATGATCCAAATATATAAATTATTTTTCTAAATCATATAAAATTTCAGTGGCTATAACTTTTACGCAAAGCACTTCTTCCATTTTTTAGGTACGCTACACTGAAACTCAATTCTTTGAAGTACATTTTCGGGCTTCATTTTTGTGCCCGAGAATACCTCGCTTTCTTTTGACCATATCTTCCTCAAAAACTAATCAAAATCAAGTGATTCCTTTTTACAGATTCAAGAGCAAATAAATTTAAACAACTTTCTAGTAGACAACCTTTTCATATTTTGAGAGTAAGAGGGTCAAAATCTAGAGAGAAGATGACATATTTTTCAGGTCGAATCTTGAGAATTCAAAATCAAAACTCCACAACTTCTTCTCTATACTTTCGTCCCACCTCCATCTCAAGCCTTGGCTAGAGGGAAGAGGAATTTGTTTACTAATGTTTAAGTGGAGTATGAAGTAGTTAGTGAAGCGTGGATTGGTTTGAATGTTGTTAGGAAGTTAATCGCTTTAGTTAATGGTGAAAAACTCTATTTAACATCTATATCTATGTACGTGCATGTTTGATGATGTGTTATGGTTTCTATGGATGCTTACATATGCTTTGATCATCAAGTATGGATTTTTTATATGATTGTTAAATTGTTTTAACAAGCCACGTTCAAAATACATCGATAAGCACAAAGGAAATCACTTTCCTTTTGAAAAATGAAATGATATATATGGAATGTTTAAACCCTTTGAAATGGTTTAGAATGAGTTAGAAAGGTTTTATAAACATTTAAATATGTTTAAATAAATAAAGAAAGAAAATCAAGATTTCATCTTGTATAGTTTAAAATATGTCCAAACAATTTTCCAGGAAAATCGCGCTTTTGCAGTAAAGTGACCAAAATTTAAAATTGATATTTTAAAAATATGAAATAAATTCCTAAAAACTTTGAAAATGTTTTAAAAAACATTTAAGTTGAAAAGATGGATTTCTAAATGATATAAAATTCGATTTGAAGAATATAGTTTTTAGAATACTATTTGCAACACTTTTCACAACGCTTTTCACAGCAGTTTTAAATAACTTTTGAAATGTAGTTTTAAACTTAACATTTCTTTCCTAAATATTTTATGAATGATTATGAAAGAATAATTAAGTAATTTAATGATGGTTTGTAAGTTTTAATAATAGTTTGAATAAACGACTAAGAGTGTTTATACCACTTAAACAAAAAGTAAAGAATATTGAATATAATAACAAATCAACTATGCGGAAACGACTAGTACATTTGTCACGCCTGTGAGAGCAAAGGTAAAACAAGGTGTGTAATTAAGGTTAGGAATGGAGTAACCAGTGCCCTGAACTTACTTGCCTTCATTTTATATTTTAGACGAGGGGTGAAACAGATCGAAAGGAAAGCCCGGATGCTCAGGATATTAATTAACTAATTAACATCTTTTTTATCATGATTAGTATGAATGAACTGGTTTCGAATTTGGCTGATTCCTATCTGAAAAACCGGGATCGAATTTGGGTGATTCCTATTTGAAAATCACTTCAAACTAATTTCTGAAACTCCGTATGAACTTAACATCGTTTTATCGATGATTAGTATGAAGGAAACGGGATTGGATTTAGGTAATTCCTATCCGAAAAACCAAAATCGGATTTGGGTGATTCCTATCCGAAAACCCATCCAAACTAATTTTCGAAATACTAAAGACAAAGATCTTCATGATGTAGAACTACTTGCCACTGGTGCATCGAGGTGAAATTTACCATATCTAGGATGGTAGTAGTGCTTTGTTATGAAAATTTTCGATTTTCAAGAATATGATTTAAAGTTAAGAAAGAAATCTTTGATTAAGATTTAATGAATGATTTGGGAATAATTTCCTTAAGATAAAAGTTATTACTTGAATATAAGAAATCTTCGACTAAGATTTAATGAATGATTTGAAAAGGATTTCCTAAGTAAAAGAGAAAAGGGTTTGGAGTTATTCCAAGATCTAAAGAAGTTAAATAAATCAAATAATTTAATAAATGAGTCTTAATATACTAAAAAGAAAATGGAATAAATTAAAATATATCTAAGAAAGATATTTGATTTAAATAAAGATGAAATAATTGATTGATGATTGATAATCACATATAAGCTTAACATTTTCAAATCGATGATTGGCTTCGAAGGAAACTGGTTTAGATTTGGGTGATTTCTATCTGAAACCCACTTCAAACCAATGTATACGTTCGAAAGTGAAGACGTGTTGAAGATGATGATTGAAGACTGATGAGCTTCATAGCGGGGGGACTACTTGTTGACAATCTCTGGATAGCTTCCAATATAGAGACATTTATTATAGCAGTAGTCCTATCATGTTTGAAATATTTGGATTGCAAGGGCTTCTCGCCTAGTAATGGCCTAGGAAAGTGCCTTCGATTTCGTTTAGTCCCAAAACGAACTTGTATGGATGTTTGTATGACATTGTATTCTAAATAATATTTGAGTGGTTCTATAAATGTATAGGTGCTGGTGGTAGAGAAGGAAACTTCTCTTAGCTTAACACCCTTTTCTGAGATATATGAACCCAGGAATTTATTTTTCTAGAAATTGGTCATGTGACGTGGAATGACAATGTGGCATTCAAAGTGGAACCTGTTTTGGTCAAAGCATGGTTTTGTATGAAAAGCATGGATTTGTCTAAGTTGAGCGTAACCTCACTTCCAAGCCTCACATCTAGAAAATGATATGCGAACTATGTTACATATTTCAGGCTTAGTATGACGAGGGTGGCGTATGATGCCTCAGGGTGATTTGGTGGCATATGATCTATGTCACTGTTAGCCGGCACCTTGGGTCGGCTACAAAATGATAGTTGAAGATATTATTATTAGTACTAGACAAGATTCTGACCAAGAAGAGCCTGCAGGTATAAGGGTTTGATGCAATCGACATGTTTCGGCATCCCTGGCACAGTATAGACCGGAGGTGTTAGCAAGTTGTCAGACCCACAACAAAGCAAGAGCGTTCGGCCTGTCTGGCCCAGTGCGTAGAAGTCACCTACTATGGGCCAAGGTACCTTGTTCCTAAGCGCATGAGGGAAGTCTAACTCATCTTCGTCTATAAATAGAAGGGCAGGGCACTGTGAAAGGGACCTTTTTCCAGAGAACACTGGGGAGACTTCACCATTTTTTATACTCTCGTCTTTTTGATTCAAACTTGTATTCAAGTGAATTTTTTACGGATCGTATCTGTATTCAAGTGATTGAGAAAGAAAGAAAGATTAAACTCAAAGTGGACATAGGCAATTACGCGAACCACTATAAATCTGGTGTTCTCGTTTTTTTTTGTTCTTTTTGCATTGAATTACACTATTATTCTGTTCTTAGTTACTCTCTTCATTAATCTCTCTACATAACTCTACTCAAGGGTGTTAATGACCAATACTGCTGCTAACATTTTGGTGCTTTCACCGAGAATCGAATTCTTAGCTCGATTGGATCTCATCGTCTATTGGTGGATTTCTATATTCACGAGGTAGATCTAGTTGTTTACTAGAAAACTTCCTATTGTACTCAGATTTGAAAGAAATCTAAAGGAAGCCGATAGCCGTAGATTGGATTCACTGATGTACGCAAGATCTAGAGATTGGATGTTGAAGTTTGCACTCAAGTTGAATGAAGGCCGACCCCCCTCTGAAGGCAATTCAGCCGATCACCGCAGAAAAAGTGTACACCGATTGCCCCTGAAAAGGCATATGCCGAGCGAGAATATGTCGAGCGAGGTTACACCGAACGACCCAGATTGCATGTCGAGCGACAGTGTATGCCGAGCGAGGAGAAACAGACCGAGCCACATCCATGCCGAGCCGCATTCCTATGCCGAGCGGCATCCACGCCAAGCCACATTCCTATGCCAAGCGGCATCTAGTCCGAGCCGCATTCCTATGCCGAGCGGCATCCAAGCCGAGCCGCATCCAAGCCGATCTGCATGCCTATGTCGAGCGACATCCAGGCCGAGCCACATCCATGCTGAGCCGGGCCGAGCCACATTCCTATGCCGAGTGGCATCCAGGACGAGCTGCATCCATGCCGAGCCGCATTCCTATGCCGAGCCGCATCCATGCCATGCCGCATTCCTATGCCGAGCGGCATCCAGGCCGTGTCGCATTCCTATGCCGAGCGGCATCCAGGCCGAGCCACATGCCTATGCCGAGCGGCATCTAGGCCGAGTCACATCCATGTCGAGCCGCATTGTTATGCCGAGCGGCATCCAGGCCGAGCCGCATGCCTATGCCGGCGACATCCAGGCCGAGCCGCATGCATATGACAAACGATATCTACACCGAGCCGCATTCCTATGACGAGCGGCATCCAGGCCGATCCAAACTTAAGTTACACCAGTCACTTATACGACCCCTATTTTCAGAAAAAATTCGGGGGGAAACCCCCCCGAACCCTAGCCGCAGCGCAGTGCCTCCAGATAGTGAATTCAAAACTCAACTTAATAAAGGAATATTTTATCCACTTCCCTTACATTCCATGATCGACCAGGGCATAGACAATCTAGCGACAGCTTTTGAACGACAACAAGGGAATGGACAAGCAACCGCTACTCAAACGATACTCCCAAATGTTGGAGAACATAGATGATATGACTCTAGGCAAATGCCAAGATTACTCCGAGCACCATTCTCCACTGACCCAGCACTTCAAATTTAGTGACTCCAAGCAGACCAACGTTTGGCTATAAGCAACTTATTCCAAATGCTATAAAGGATGTCATACTGATCACGTTTGAGGAGAATCAACCTCCATATATATTTCGGCAGCTAGTCAGCTAGAGAGCGTCTTACGACCATGGATCATTTCCATGACAAAAATGAATCTAAACTAAAGTGTGGAGGAGCGGAACAGACTAGGAAAAATAACAATGAAGGCCCGTTGGCTAAGGACGCTGATCCCAGCAAAAAAAACAAGACCTCCAAATTCGACTCATATACTCTTTGAAAGATTCAATTGACAACCTCTACTTGAAGACTCACGACTCAGAGTGGTATTGGAAACCAACCTCGAGAGAGTACACCAAAGTCTAAAGAAAATCAGGGTGACGAGGTACTAAGATTTGGCCGCCAACCAATCCACGCAGACCATGATCGGACATGTGGAGTTTCATCTATATGAGCATAATTCAATCGCTCATCATCAATCATGTGGCTTTAATTTGGGGTTAAGAACGAGAGATTGAAAATCTCATCATGATCAGAGCCCAATACAATGACTGACCATCCATTCGTTGACCTCCACGTTTGACTTGGGGATCTAGGCAAGGCTTGGAATGAGTATGGCTCGATCATCCACTCGAATCGAGTCATAGAACAAAGTTAAAAAAAATAAAGATGCCTTTCTTGAAGCTAAGTGACATCGAAATCTATCTAGAGTAGACGTGATTTGATCATCTACACATCAAATCCTACCTTGAACACAAAAGGTTATTTGAAAGCCCAACCTGGAGTGCCTGTGATGGACTACTTACTCGCTAACTATCATTCTCAATACATGGACATGACTGCACCTTGAAACATATGCAACTTACTTTGTCTACTCAATAATCTATTATCCTTATTTTCTAGAAAGAGATAAGAAGCAAATTGTGCGAGACTTGATTATCTAACCCATCATGGATGTGATCCAACCATCTGTCATGTACCTCCTTCCTTGACTTGATTGGAAGAGCTATAATCACCAAGCAGACGAGAATCGACCATCCATTATTCAAGTTTTGTCATTCATGCTAGGGGTAGAATCCTATTCCATAAGCAAACGTGGTCCGATCGTTCATTCGACACCATTAGCCTCGATACGGTAAATTAAATACAAATTAAACGGGCGGAAATACGACTTCTCTCGATAAAAACCTCTAAGTCCCTGAAGTGGACAAGAGTACTCTAAGTCCCCTGAGTGCGGACTAGAGTATAAACGACTTAAAAAACTCTAAGTCTCCTGAGTGCGGACTAGAGTACTCTCAGTCCCCTGAGTGCAGACTAGAGTATAAATGACTTAAAAACATCTACATCCCCAGAGTGCGGACTAGAGTACTCTAAGTCTCCTGATTGCGGACTAGAGTATAAACGACATAAAAACCTCTACGTCCCCAGAGTGTGGACTAGAGTACTCTCAGTCCCCTGAGTGCGGACTAGAGTATAAATGACTTAAAAACCTCTAAGTCCCTAAAGTGGACTAGAGTACTCTAAGTCCCCTGAGTGCGGACTAGAGTATAAACGACTTAAAAACCTCTAAGTCCCCTGAGTACGGACTAGAGTACTCTCAGTCCCCTGAGTGCGGACTAGAGTATAAACGAATTAAAAACCTCTATGTCCCCAGAGTGCGGACTAGAGTTCTAAGTCCCCTGAGTGCGGACTAGAGTATAAACGACTTAAAAACCTCTACGCCTCCAGAGTGCGGACTAGAGTACTCTAAGTCCCCTGAGTGCGGACTAGAGTATAAACGACTTAAAAACCTCTACGTCCCCAGAGTGCGGACTAGATTACTCTAAGTCCCCTTAGTGCGGACTAGAGTATAAACGACTTAAAAAACTCTAAGTCCCCTGCGTGCGGACTAGAGTACTCTCAGTCCCCTGAGTGCGGACTAGAGTATAAATGACTTAAAAACATCTAAGCCCCTAAAGCGGACTAGAATACTCTCAGTCCCTTGAGTGCGAACTAGAGTATAAACGACTTAAAAACCTCTAAGTCCCCAGAGTGCGTACTAGAGTACTCTGAGACCCCAGAGCATGGACTAGATTATAAACAACTTGAGAAAAATCTCTAAGTCCCAGAAGCAGACTAGAGTTCTCTAAGTCCCCGAAATGCGGACTAAAGTATAAACGAATTGACGAAAATCTCTACGTCCCGAACTGTGGACTAAATCATAAACCGTTCGACAAATCTCTAAGTCCCTGAAGCGTGGACCGAAGCATGAACACAAATTGGGCATGAGTCGACCGGGGGGAGAATAACACTAAGTCACCATAATGCAGAGTGGTGTATAAACATCGATAAATAGACGAGTGGATTCCGATCGTTCTCTATTCCGCAAACTTCGGCCTGAAATCGAAAGGAGGATTATTAACTCGCTAGGGATGGAGTTCGACCATCCAACTAGTGGCCTGGCCAAATCAATGTTGGGAGCAGGAGTACAAATCTCTAAAAGCTAAATACGACAGCTTACTATAGCGCTAGCTTGGCATTGTTTACAACTTAAGGCAACGACTACAAGGAGGCCCCAATACAGAAACAATCGAAATGGCATCTAATGCTACGGGCTACCGACTATATCATACCTCAGATCGAGCGTCAATACCGATCCGCACCAAGCACATACGAATGTGCCCGGATGTTCCTTGAAAAACTATGACCTCCAAAGTGTGGAAAGGAGAGTAAAACACGAATACTTGGTCAAAAAATTCTCCAGCACCCTCCTTCGATCCATCAGGAGGAGTATGAAACTGGATGAGCATGACCCGACTGCATTTGTAGCCAACTTTACCCTGAGATCTGATTAAATCACATGAACCAAAGTGGACGTGGATGATCGTCCAGCATCCAAATTACACCCTAAAACTGACGAGGCATCGAAGTATTCCTCTTGGAATGAAAAACCACGATAAAACCCAAGATAGGCAAGACCCAATCCCCCATCGACTGACCTGATCCCACGATTCAATGGGAAAGAGAGTAAAGCTAAAGTGGGCATGGCCGGCCTTCCTACTTATCGGTATATGCCTCAGAGCTGGGGGCACGAGCGAGAAGCAAGATGAATGCGAACCGACTATTCACCGATCAACTCTATGTCTTTGGAGTTTAGGTGGGAAGATAAACATAGCTAGGGTGAGATATAACCGTACATGCAGTGCATTTTTCAACTCGAGACTAGGAGCAGACGCATGGTCATCCAAAGATTAGCTGTAACAGCTTAATGTTGAAACTTATATATAGTGCTTACAGCTACTCAAGGCTATGACCGAAAGGATGCCTAGAGGTAGAACATTAAATCAATACCTTAGCGTGTGGGCATTTGACTGTCACTCCAACCCGAAGGACGGGTAAAGAATCATGAATGCATCGAATAGAAAGTGCATTACTCGAATATACAAGCAAATTCAAACACATAGCAAGATCCAGCTATACAGCTGCACACAACTCGAGGCTGACCCCTACTCGACATTTCCTTCAACGTGCTTTTAAGCCTGATCTTTGGCCATTTGTTGTTAATCAATTAGGGCATTAATAGTCATTAATTATTAGACTTAACAACTCATGACAAGACGCTAGGATTCGACTAGAGTAACCATCAACATTGACCGCCCCAACCATATTTCATATTGAATGTTGTGAAAAATAGTTACATTTGAACTCAAAAAATCCGAGATTGCACCTGCTAAGCTGATAGTCGACATTACAGCCAGCCATGGCAACCCTTTTCTGGTGCTGAACATCGGATCATAGCTCATTGCAGTGATGATAAAAGAATTAGTTGGATTTTTCTGAATAAATAATGATATGTTCCCTTGGACCCATTCTGACATGCATATGTGATTTCATTGACTATCGTGAGCCATACATTAAATATCAACCCGAAGCAACAAAAGTTAGCACAATATCTATTGATTTCATCATGAAAGATCCACTCTTACTTTTAGGCTCACCCCATCAACGTCTATGCCTAGCAGCGTTGCGACAGGGCATACAACGACCTGAGGCATCTGAAAGACTACATAAATAGAATATCGAACTAAGCCAATTCGATATCACTTATTTCCCTCGAAGGTCTATCCAAGGACGGAAATTAGCAGACCTCACACCTGAATTCAATGCATCAAATGACTACTCGAAGGGTAGTAGAGAACCAACTGACAGATGGAAAATGTACGCGGATGGAGCATCTAGTGATCTCTGTTATGGCGCAGGAGTCATGTTAATGACTCCTGAGGAATAATCGATCTGCTACGTCCTGAAACTCGATTTCCCTATAACAAGCAACGATGCTTATTATGAAGCCTCGACCACAAGCCTCAAACTTGCTAGAGGATTTGGAGTGGAAACTTTGCATATCTTTTGTCGTTCCTGATTGGTAATATGCAAAGTTAAGGAAGTTGATCTTGCTAGGGGGCATTGTCTTGCCCCTTATCTCGGCCAGGTACAAGAGCTACTTACCGACTTCATGTATTACATCATTACGCACATACTCAGTGAACAAAATGAAAAGAGTCCAATCACTGGCCAAGCTGGCCAGTTTTAGGGATGCACAACAAACATACATTATTTCGATTGAAATATTTAATATTCCAAGCGTTGACGGATGGAGATCAACTAGTTCTTAGAGACAGAGCCAAAAAAGGTGTCATGGTTGACTCCTATCAAAGACTATCTACAATGAGGAATTCTTACTGAATGGAGGAATGGAAAATAACAAATCCTCCATAAAGCTTCACGTCAAATCATCCAAGAATAATTCGTGTGTAGAAAGGAGTTTATCCATCCCCATGCTTCGGTGTATCGCCAATGATGATATCTTGAGCAAAGAAGAATGCGGCGATAACATCAGGGGAAAAACCATGATAAAGAAAATACTCTGCTATAGGTATTACTGGCCAACTATCAATCCAGATGCGGTTGATCATGCTAGACAATGCGATGAGTGCAAGATATTTTGCAAAAAATCCAAGAACCCCGCCGATGGAAATTACTCAAATGGCTAGTCCATAGCCGTTTGCCACTTGGGGGCGTTGAAATAATCTTCTTGCCGATCCTAAAGGTAGTGCAAAATACACCATCATAGCAGTTGATTACTTCACCAAATGGACAGATGAAAAACTCTTAACCACGACCAAGATGAAGAAAATAATCAACTTCATTATCCGTAACGTCATATGTTCTTATGACCTTCCAGTATCTATTATAACTACAAATGGACAGGTTGAAGCTGTGAACAAAATCATAAAGTCTGCACTGAAGAGAGGTTTGGAAAAGGCTAGAGATAAATGGGCGGATGAACTCCCAACAACATTATAAGCTTATAGAACTACCCATGAGTCCATGACTGGCCGTACTCCATTCGCCCTTGCTTACTGCTCTGAGGTCGTAATCCATGTAAAAGTTGAAGTCCCCTCTCCTCAAGTGGCTGATTACAACCCTTGTTTCATAAAAAATAAATAAATACGGAACCGTAATCGAATTGCAATTAAACTAGATGGAATTAGCGATGGCTTATGAGTATATAAAACGCATCCGACAGCCAATGGCAAGAACATGTACCTGAGCATGCATGTGTACATCCGAAAAAAGTTCGACTTCTTGAAATCATCAGGGAATTGAATTCTCACTTAAGGTTATTAAGAAAAGACTAGATCAAATAGCCGAAGCTTATTGGCTCTATAGAACCGGACATGGATGGCCACTGAGGAACTATAACCCTGGATTTATAATATTAGGAATCGACCAAGCGTCGTGACGACCAAAGAAGAATAATGACTATTCAGGATACATGATGGATTTCTTTCTATAAACTAGGAATACTCGCTGATTCAAAGCGTGTCATGTTGCTCCACACGACACATTTTTGGGGGGCAAATGTTAGCCGGCACCTTGGGCCGGCTACAAAATGATAGTTGAAGATATTATTATTCGCACTAGACAAGATTCTGACAAAGAAGAGCCTGGAGGTATGAGGGTTTGATGCAATCGACATGTTTCGGCATCCTTGACACAGTACAGACCGGAGGTGTTAGCAAGTTGTCAGGCCCACAACAAAGCAAGAGCTTTCGGCCCGCCTGGCCCGGTGCGTAGAAGTCACTTACTATGGACCGAAGTACCTTGTTTCTAAGCCTATGAGGGAAGTCCAACCCATCTTTGTCTATAAATAGAAGGGCAGGGGCACAGTGAAAGGGACCTTTTTTCGGGGAACACTGGGGAGACTCCGCCATTTTTTATACTCTCCCCTTTTTGGTTCAAACTTGTATTCAAGTGATTTGTTTACAGATTGTATCTGTATTCAAGTGATTGAGAAAGCAATAGAGATTAAACTCAAAGTGGACGTAGGCAATTACGCCGAACCACTATAAATCTGGTGTTCTCGTTTTTTGTTATTCTTTTTGCATTGAATTACACTATTCTTCTGTTCTTAGTTACTCTCTTCATTAATATCTCTACATAACTCTACTCAAGGGTGTTAGTGACCAATTCTTGTGCTAACAGTCACTAAGGTGTCAAGACAGGACCCTTATTGTATGGTATAGCGGCATGTGAGTCCTTGCATGAGAAGCCACCGAATATCAAGAAGTGTGGCAATATGAGGAATAGTGGTGTGTGAGTCCTTGCACGAAAAAGCACCGAGTTCCGATTGCTATGCATGGTTATCTAGGTTCCCAATCATGTTGGAAAATACAATTCCAATATGAGCTCTACGGCTTTGATTGTAGTCCCAAAATAGCTGTAATGCTTTGCAAACATTTCAGCTACCCCATTTGGTATCATATATTCTGTTCGGTGTATTCCATTGACCTAGTCTGTATATATTACCTTAGACTTAGTCCAGATATTGATACCTTATTTGAATAAGTTTATTTGAAAGGTGTTTTCAAAAGAATGTCATTAAAAATAATATCAAATTATTTTGGTATATAAGTGTTTTGGTTATCATAAGGTACCCGTCTGTATTTATGTATGGGCATGGTCTTATGAGATACCCCTCTTTTCAAAGGTCTTGATTAACATCAACATGATCTATACAATTAAAATTTCGAGTATCTCAGGCCGGTTTATCAAGCCTGATCTGGATATTTTTAATACTCGGGTCAAATTCGAGTAGTTTCAGGTTTAGTTGAAGACGCCTGGAGTTTCCACAGGAGAACTGGAGGTCTTCATCATCGTATGGACGTATTCTATTATCCGTTATATTTACTGCATTTGTTTTGCTGTATTCAACAATTATAAGGACATTGGTTTATAACCGTCCAAGCTGAAATTAGGTTAGACTTTGATATTGTATTCAAAATTTTCCACTGTAAAGATTATTTATTGAAATAATATAAGTTATTCTATTCATGTGAGATTCCGTTCTATCTTTATTATTCTTTCTACCTTTAACGATCCGCTTGTTCGTGCAATTTGAGTTGGACATGTACGGTTTATTGTCGATTCAAATGGGTACAGAAAAGTAAGCCATTACATTGAATATATTATTTGCTGTAAAAAAATTGGATGTTAAAAAGTTTGTTAACATATCAAAAAATGGAAAAACATTCACATGAATAAAACTGCCCAGGTCAATATCTGTTACAAAAATTGATGAAAGAGTTTTCTGGCCGTTGTTGTAACACTGAACCCATTTTAAAGCATTCTGGAAATGCTGTAGTTTCTATTTTGAACTATAATTTCTTAAAAAATGACTTTTAGTTTAAGTATTTCCTTCAATCTTTTTAGTAGTATTTTCTAACTCATATTAGAAAAATTTAAAAGTGGTTTGGAACTTAAATATAATTTTAATAATCAGTTATGAATTATTAAAGCACAAGGTTTATTTTATACAGATGAAAACGTGTCCTTTGAAGTTTTGAAATAAAATATAAAATAGTTATTTTAAGTAATATTTTAAATGCATGTTTAAACCGTAATTATAAGTATATATTGTTTTTAAAAAATTATTAAGTATTTTATTAAAATATTAAAAAAATTATGTAACATTTTACGTTTTAAATTATTTTTAGTAAATTATAAATTAGTTATTTTTGAAATATACTTTACATAGGTATTTATAAACATATATATAAGTATTATATATATAAGTTTGGAAAATGTTAAGTATGTATAAAAGAAGTTTTGAATTATAACATTTATGTTATATAAATGGTTTTGTAAAGTTAAGTAAAAGCATATTACCTTAGTTAATAAGTGCAGATATACTTGGAGCTTTAAATAGAAGTTTTTAAAGACAATGACAAGCATAATGTTGATTTGGGTTTATAGTAACTAGATTTAAGCAACAATTTTTTTAACCCATCTAAATATACTTTTGAAGGTAATAAGATCTTTAAAAGAACGTTTTAAAGATAATGCTAAATGTAAAGTGGTATTGGGTTTATAGTAAACAATGTTTAAGCAACATGTAAAGTGTGAATTGATCTTTAAAAGAATGTAATGCTTTAAACCCTTTTTTATTATACTTGGTGATATAATTAGATCTTTAAAAGAATGTTTTAAAGAAAATGTAAAGTGTGAATTGTTTTGGATTTATAATAGCAATGTATTAAATAAGGAAATTTGAAACATTATTTAAGATTTTTGAATATTCTTATTCTATTTGGGATAAGAATATGGCTACATTTCTAAGTATTGAAAGAGTAGAAACAAATAGTGGAATAGTAGTATATATGTATATCTCTCTTGTAAAGGATACACACACACAAGTATTTGCAACTGAATTTTGATTAATAAAAGAATTAATTAAATAAAAGGGGGGATTAGGGGTTGCTTAAGTAGCTCAATTATGCTTTGTTTCTTTACATATTTATGGAAAGTCTTTAGTAATGTAAATAGCACTAAAAGCTAACGAAGTGGATTTGTTCTATCTATGAGAGTTAAGGCTAATATTCATAAGAGTTAAGGCTGATGTTTGAGGATGAATTAGAAGCAATAATGCTCTAACCTACCGGTTTCACTCTTGATCGAGAGGTAGTGTATGCTGAAATGGTTAGAAACGTGATAAGTATACGAGATTCGATTCCCATATGTAATCATTTCCATTTTCTACTTGATAGACGATTAGTCAACTATAAAAATTGACCAAATTAAATTTAGAAGTATATGTAAGCATCATGTATTGATACAGTTTAAGATCCTCTAGGGTGAACTCGTTATATAAATCATCTCTTGCTTTAAGAATGTATATGTATGTGATTCCCCAGGGTGGACTCCATATATCGTCTGTTTACTTCTTAAACAACTGGAAATTAGTTAACTAGAAATTCATCTATATAGTTTTGAAGAGACCAAGATCAAATAATTGTATTACTCACCGTAAATCACATCAAAACTAATATACGACTTATATGTTTTGGAAGTGGTTATGGAGTGAAATGTTATAGAGCTAAACTATCTATCCTCCGATTAAGCCCAAGGGAGAGGTTAGTGTTAACATTTCAAACTATGCTATTATGTCTTACTGTCTATCTTGAGGTTGATTCTGAAAGAGAGGACAGACTTAGCATTTGTTGGACGACTTATGCTATATTCCATGGAGAGATTTGTGATTTGTTTAATTGATGAAGACTCGCACGAGAGATGTTAAATGTGACTTCACCACCAGAAATGACTAAAGATGGTAGGTTGCACAAACTAGGGTTTAGCTAACCTAAAGGGATATATCAACTCCATATGTAGAGCATGATTGTCGATGTTGGTGCCGAGAGTTGATGATACTTGGTTCCACATGTTCGGGTGTGGGCCAGTTGTGTTTTCCTTATGATATATTTTATCTAGAGATATATGATGCTTACAAGATAGTTTCAGATCCTTGTGCAAGAGATCTGCCTCAGTGTACCGAGGGCATCTCTATGGATATCCATTATGCGTGCGTACCTAGTGGTTTTGATTTTACCCTCAATATTGTTGTGGTGTAATCAATGTAAGCATCATAACTATTTTCTGATCTATTTCTATACCCTAGCAATTATATATTATATAACCTTATGTACTTATTACATGGATTCCGTCCTTTTAAGGGGATAATCGTTACGGTGATTCTAACGGTCTCAAAAGTACTGTTATACGTTGGATGCATATTTCTTGAGTTTCTCATAGCAAACATATTTTAACTCATGGTTTTATACTTTCCTTTTTTCCATTGATGCTCTTTCGAGTAGTCCGAGGAAGGCAGGTTTGCATATATATTCTTTTTTAGCTCGAGGAGACGAGCTGGATGCTTTCGCCTTCCATAGTATTCTTATTTTCACTGCACTACTATATTGTATATATCAGCATTTTTGATGACAAGCTATTATAACTTTCAGGCCGATGGTAGTACTTAGGACTATATCTGTAGCAACTGCTCTACACTTACAATGCAGAATGGTTGTCATGGGAAAGAAAGGAAGTAAAAAAGAGGAAATAGAAGAGAAGAGAATGGAAAAGAAGAAAAAGGAAACATCATCATCCACATAACCTATCATATACCTCACATCACATCAGAGTAAATATAGTAACCAACACAGGTATAAAATAGTAGAGACAGTAATAATAATATGATATAATCATCAGCGTATACGATACAGAAAGTTATACAACACAGTAATAAAGTTTATATAACTGGAAAATAAACTTAACTGATACACTATCTCGTATAATAATAAGTCAACACTATCAAGGCTCCATAGTGTCATATAGCGGAATATACAATAACAAACTCACATACAAGTATGGGTAAACATGACCTCTTGCTAGTCCATCTGTAGAACTCTGAATGTTATCCATACCTGCTGTCAAATCTACTCGTTTAAGAGTACCATAGACAATAAGAAGTAAAGTATTAAACCTCGGATCAGACAACGGTTTGCTATGAGCGAAAACAATCTTAAAATACTATAAAAGTTGATGTAGTATACGGAACAAAGAGCACATAAATCATACCTCCCCTTTCCTAACAACCAAAGAGTTAGCACAAAAGGTTGATATTATGCTACTCTACAACATCATAAAAAGGGTACACCATACTCAGTATCTATCAGGGTGTAGGTATCTCCATCTACAATACCTACTCTATATTAAGTAAATTATCCAGGCGTCTAGGTATCTCCATCCACCATACCTACTCCACACTAAGCCAAGTCGGGGTGTCTAGGTAACCCAACCACAATACCTACCTCATGTGACATCCCTAGAGCGATAGGTGGTAGTGAAGTAACCATAACAAACATAACATCTATCAAATGATACTAACTGTCACCTAGTGTGCTCTAGATATATGATAACTCGTATGACCACCAAAACAACGACCAGTGGAAAGTCCCAGTTCTCCATCGTACTCTCTCTCTCCCCAACTCCAACAAGCAACTAGACCCAACACTTATGGGTCCAGGATATACAGATCCCAACATGATTCATGGGCATCCCCACTGTACAATACCCCTGCTTCGAGTGTAATAGAAGTCTCTATGAGTCGTCAACAATCCCTTAGCATATGCATCTCCCTCTGAGCTCTACTTGCTCAATCACATTTCCATTATCTACGAGGAACAACACCCAAGTTCCTTTGAGGAACAACGCCCACGTTCCTCCACTCCACGACTCCCACCATGAGCCTCTTCGGTACCTTTTACTCCCACAAGCCACAAACCGAAAGTGTCTAATCTCCGACACCTACTACCCTCATGAGCCACAAACTGAAGATACATGTCCATCATATGTTGTACATCGCCATCCCACATAATGCGAACGAGCTAACACCTCCAGTACGATCTACATAGTCCTGAACAATCTACCCAGAACCAACTCCTAACACGAGCCAATATCCGAACTACCAACTCTTATGTCGAAGTGTCGCGCTGTTGCCTCGCTATCTAAATCTCTCTCTCATATAGTAACAGCATCAAGACTTAAAGTCGATCGCACGAATAAACCACCAAATCGTGCATTATGAAATCTAATCAACGTCCAAGATAAAGATAAGCCAAATTTCCAATAAACAATAGCAATGGACATTTACCACTCTACAACGGTCAATACTAACCATCATGTTCTTATACTTAACCGAACGGATAAGTATAAATCAAATGGAAACATCCAGCATCCATCTTGACGTTTGAAGTCTTCTTAAAATCCATAAACTCATTTTAAAGAAGAGCTACTTATTTAAAAAGCTTTTGAAATCTTTTAAAAATAATTTAAACCTCTTTTATAACTAAGTTAGTTGAAATTTATATGTTCTTTAAATAGAAATGATATTTGAAATTAATTTAGAAACTAATTCCTATATGGTAAATTCTTATTATTTGCTTGCAAACTATAAACCCTTATTGGCTTTAATTGTGTTTAGCCTTTCACTAATTATATACCGATTTGATATTTATTTGATGACTTTTAAAAACATTGGTTTCAAGAAAATTAATGCTTTCGCTTGTGTTTTTGTTGAATTTTCTGATTTTCTACGAAACAAAGAATTTTAATAAATGATTCTCTACATCAGATCCGTCGACACATTACAAACCCTCCTTTATAGCTTATCTCTTTCATTAGGTTTACAAGTGTACGAAACCCCAATGTACAAGATACTACCTAAAACTCGATCATCGTTAATCGACGATTTCAACCAAAACAGCGAAATAAGGCAGACAAGCTAAACAACCAAAATACATCCAACAACCATACATACATCCAAAATAATGCACATACAACATGTATAATCCATCCATATCAACCAATATGGAAAATCATGTCAATAATAGCTCAAATCTAATAGTTCCCTAACTATGGCACATTGATGAAAATACGCAATATTCTTTATAAATCAATTTAAAATAATTTTCTTTTCTTTTATAAAAATCTAACAGGTATATAAGTATAGGAAAATCGCGTTTAAAAACCAAAAATCATTCTCGAGCGTTAGTCTAATATCATACAACCAATCATAGTATGGTGAGAGACAATATCACTCACCTTCATAAAATTTGCCCAAACCAGTGCAAAAAGGTAGATCTCTCCATCATGAGCACAACGCAAAAAACCACATCCAAAATAGATTTCCAATGCAAAAGATATAGCTGAAATAAATTTGATATTATTTAAATAATTCGTTAACCAAATTAAATGTTAATTACCTTATTAACATTTAATCCATCCTCCTCCATCTTGTATACGTGCATGTAATCATGCATATCCATGGTCGCATCTTTGTTCATTAATACCTCCATCCACGAGCGACGATACCTCGATCTGTCTTCGCCAACACAATTCTCTTTGCATAAACTTTTATCTGCACCGAACTAACCATCGATTTCCTTCCCCTGTCAAAATGCGACTCCCATTCCGCCTGGCATCATCTTTAATGTTGGATATTGCAAGAGATGATTGTACATGGCCAAATCTTGTTGAGGAGATGCACTTCATCTAAGGCAATACAATGGTAATCTCAGATCCATCCCTCACTGCCTCAAGATCCTTCAAACCTAAGATAAGGAGTGTCTAATTTATGGCACCTGCTACCCCCATAAGCTAGAAAAGGAAGATACAAGATCATCATGTTATACATCGCCATCCCCCATAATGCGAAGGAGCCAACAGCCCCAACACTATCTATAGAATCATGAACTACTTCCTCGGACCTACTACCAACACGAGCCAATATCCGAAGTACCAACTATCATGTCAAAGCGTCACATTACAGCCTCGCCATCTAAATCCCTTGCCCATAGAGTAACAACATCAAGACTCAAAGTCGGTCGCATGAATAAAACACCAAATCGCGCATTATCTCATCGATGCCCAAGCCAAAGATTAGCCAAATCGCCAATCAACAATAGCGATGGACATTGACCACTCTACAATGGTCAATACTAACCACCTTGGTCTTGTACAGAACCGTACGGATAAGTGCAAACCAAATTAAAATGTCTGACATCAATCTTGAAGTAAGAAGCCTCATCATCTACCTCAAATATATTGACACATATCCAAACCTTCATATATAGCTTATCTCGTTCATTAGGTTTACACATGTAAAAAACCATAACGTACAAGTACTACCTAAAATTTGATCACCGCTAATCGACATTTTTAACCAAAACAGCCAAACAATCCAAACAACCAAACATACATCCAACAACCAGACACAGATTCAATACAACATACATACAACACGTATAATTCATCCATATCAACCCTAATGTGGGAAATCATATCAGTAATAGCTCAAATCTAATAATTCCCTAACTATGACACATCGATGGAAAATACGTGATATTTTTTGTAAATCATTTTAAAATAATTTTATGTTCTTTTATAAAAACCTAGCGGATCTATAAGTATAGGAAATTCACATTTAAAAACTAAAAATCATTCCTGAGTGTAAGTCAGATACAATACAACCAATCATAGTATGATGAAAGACAATATCACTCACCTCCATAAAATCTGTCTAAGCCAGAGCCAAAAGGTATCTCGCCATCATGAGCGCAATGCAAGAAACCGCATCCAAAACTGACTTGAAATAATATTCTATATTATTTAAATAATTAATAAATAAAATTAAAAACTTAATTACTTTTTTTACATTTAATCCATCTTCTCCTTCATCCTATAGTTATGCATGAAATTATGCATATCCATGGCTGCATCTCTATTCATTAGTTACTCCATCCACGAGCGATGATTCCTCAATTAGTCTTCGCAAACACAATTCTCTTCACATAAACTTTGATCTGCACCCAACCAATCGTCGATCGCCTTCCCCTACCGAAACGTGACTCCCACCATGCTTGGCATTAGCTTTAATGTAAGATATTGCAAGAGGCAATCAGACACGGCCAAATCTTGCACAAAGATGCGCCTCGTCGAAGGCAATATAATAGTAATCATTGATCCATCCCTCGTTGCCACGAGATCCATTAAACCACATTAAACCAAAAGTCTAATCCACTGGAAAAGTGTCGAGGTCAACTAATGGCGATTGCGTCCTAGATCGGCACCACCATCTCAAAGCCTACCTCGCTCTGATCTCAACAAATCTGACCTCATAATTTATCATTAAGCGGATTGATGGATTTTTATTTTGAAATAATAAAAGGAAGTCAGCCATGGATTTCTTTCTTTGGAGTGAATAGTAAAATGGAATGTTGTAGGAAAGAATCAAATTTGGGTATTTATAATTTCTTTATTCCATTTATTTAATTTTCTCAAATAAATGATTGTATTTTTTGAATTTGTATGATCACACGACACATCCGATCGCCATGAAACTTGTCTGTGTACATCACCTCTTTTTTCATATCCAATGGTACTAATCTTGTTGCTATCTGATACTTCGTCCAAAATGCTAATTTCGAGATCATTTCGACCATCGGGTCATTCGATCTTCACATATAGCGATCCTTATACTCATTTTAATTCGCAACGACAAACTAAACTCAACAGAAGTGGTCTCTAGTCCCAATTTATCCATAAGCAAAAATCATATTTTTGGACCATCATTTAATTAAAGATTAAAGATTTAAATAAACTATTTAAATATTCGATCGTTAAAAATATGGATCATTACAGCATCAGTGAAATGCTATGTACCTTAGAGTGATAGTTTGTACTATTTTGCTGTGAGATTCTAATATTATGTTCTTTCTTCCTTATGATTTTTCTTTTTATTTACACTAATTTTTTTTCCCGTGCCTCAATGCTTGGCACATAAATACCATAAGTGTCGACAATTGGGGGTCAAAAAGGCGAATCGTTGCACATAAAGTACAACTTATTTCATATCCATAAATGTTAAGGATGACCAAATACACTTTTGTAAATAATTCGTTGCACCCTTGTAGTAAGGGTTCTCCTTTGAATGGTTTGACCATTTGGAAAGGAAAGTGAATCTACGAGAGTGGATGTAACTAAAGGCACGGTTGGGTGAAGAGAGTGAATGGTCACTTTTGCTTTATGAAAAGACATTGGAAACAAGAATTGTACAAAATACTAAAACATACTTAATATGGGATGAGAAATATGATTTTTATTCCAAATATATTTTCATATAGAAAATTATTATCTATGAAAATTATTTCCTCGATTTTAAGCTAATTGATCAAAAACACTCGACTATAAACCAATTATAGTATATGAAATAAAATCCCATAATAAGTTATTGAACGGAGCTTCGTATTTCATAAGTTATTATAGTAATGGCGAAAATAGTGGGATTATACCATATAATTCTTCTTAGTGGATGCATCAAGTTGTGGAAAATGCTTTGATAAACATATCGAATATTATTTATGAAATAACAACCTTTTTCCATATTGACGTAAAAGAGACATAATTTTATTTCGATGTGAATATTATGAATATATGCTATAAGATAAAACTATAATAATGCTATTTGTTTTCACAACAAAAGTGATGCATTAGAAAATACAGAAGTATCTGAAATTTTACAATTATTTTGGAATCATTAGCTAGGCCATAATTTTAGAAATTATACTTTAATCATATGATCTTCTTCAATAGTACTAGTAACTTATATTTCAAACGATGAAGGGCAAAGCATCTATTCAGTTGGAGCAACATAAGAATTGGCGAACTCTTTAGATTGATACATGTAGATATATGCAGTTGTAAGTCTAATAATACCAAAATGGTTCTACATAGTTCGTTAAAATTCACTGATGAATTATCATATAAATGGATATGCGTATTTGACTTGTAGTATATCTATAATAAGTTCATGATATATAAAATGGAAGTAGGTAATGTATCGTGCAAATGGAAATAAAATGATTTGATTTGATTGAATAGGTGAGTATATTGCAAAAGAGTTCCAATTGTACCTAAAATTAATGAAGATTCAATCTTAAAATCACCCCTCTATATGACACATAATGATGTATTGATATGGAGTAATCGAACTTTGTTGAATAAAGTACAACTGATGATTAGTGAAGTTGAGTTGACTTCTTTCTACAAGGACAGGTACTTAAGAGTAAGTATATAGGTAAAATTTAATTTCATCTAAGACATAGTTTACAAGATCATACAAGATAAGAGCTGATAAGATATCCTTACATATCTAGGTCAAGGGGTTTACAAGTTGTGTTAGTCGAGAGGCTGTATGTAATATTTACATGGGTGAGCTTGTGTGGATATCCTAATGGCGTTTGGGGTAGACCAATATTGATTAACTAATTTATGTTATGAAAATAAGTTTCGTAAACTAAAAAATAATCAGTTATATATATGTATGTATGTATGTATGTATGTATGTATGTATGTATGTATGTATGTATAAATGCAGTTCATAAAAGGTTTATGAATACACGTTTCATTGTACTGAGAAACAACTGTTGTTTCAAGAAATGTGATTTTCAAGATGAAGGAATATTTTTTGGAAATTATTGGTAGCAAAATGAATTTGGGTACAATCCAAAGATAAAATTGATTACGTAAGATGATATGAAATTAACTAAGCCTAAATAGACATGACACACAAGAATGTCAAGTAAAAACTCTTGCATATTGAAGAGAAATTGTGATTTTTGTATCAATGCTGAGAAAATAACTTCCTTAGTTGTCAATAAGCCATAAAGAGAACCAACTCTCACATATGGCATAATGTACGAACCCGAAATGTATTCCAAGTACATTATCAAAATATGATTATGTTATTTGTACCCGAAGGGATATGATCCATCAGTTGAATCATTTATTAACTGTACTATATGGGTAGTCAAATATTAGAGGGATAAGGGTTCAAATTTACCTAAAAAAAGAGAAGACCACTCTCACTTTGTGGAGCTTATTATGGTAACCAAACGATGTCAAGTCTCTTGCTTTATAATATAAATAAGCAACCAAAGTAATTCATTCGTGATACAGTTTTTAATCAATTATAGAATCAAAACCTTTATCTTAAGATTGCAAGCTTCAAAGTTAGAGAAACCAATGCCAATAAGTTTGGTGCAGTTGGTTGATGGTCCAAACTACGAGATCGAAGATTACAAGTTCGAACCTCGAAACGAATGATAGAGTTAGGGGAATGCCTTAGAGGTAATTCTGTAATTTATTGTAAATTATTCGCTCTTTGATAAAATCTCGTTCGAAATAAAAGGTGTTTGTTTTATATTATATGTTTGTTATATTATTGTATATTAATTAAATACTTAGTCTAAATATATCTAATAGATAATCCCTGGAAAATACGCTTTGAGATAGTTATTACAGAATGATGTAATCATGAAAATTTTATCACATTGAATAGTAACATACTGTTTTAAATATTCCTTCTCAAGATGTTTCAAGAAAGGATATAGATACATTCGTTGAGATCAAACCATATAATGCTTTCCAGATGTTGTGAAGCGTATTATCATGGTTGTTGTGGGCACTAAAAGGTAACCTACCAATGGTTATTGGATACTGCAGAGTGACTTATCCAAGAATTTCCTATTGGTTAATAACAACTAGGTCAAACGAGACTCCATTATAATTATAGTTAATCGTGGCATGGAGTCCACCGAACGACTAATTTGGTTTGAGTTGAAGCAATGTAAATGAAACATTATTCACTAGAGAATTCTTCACTTCAGTTATATGATGTTATTATCATGGTCAACTATAGTTAACTCACAGTAAAAATCTTTAGCCAAAGTAGTATGGTTAATAATAAATGTTATTATTGTACTAACGACTTTGCTTTTAGACTAACCAAGTTGAATATGGAGGACATTGAAATTTTGACCAAAACCAAATTCCAAAAGTCCTAATAGATATAGTGTTGATAAAGAGAATTGGGATAAATAATCACTACTAAAGGAAACCGTTTGAATTTGTTAACTAAGATTTTATCGATAAATTTATAAGCGATTAATTAAGTCAAAATGTCAAACCACTAGCTAAAGCGAAGCGTGAACATTAGTTTTTAAATTTTTTAAACAATAGTCATTGGCTCAATTCACACAAATGAGTTACACAACCAAATCTATCCAGTATCCGACATATCACTTGATTTAGTTGATTTATTACAGTTATAAATTAATTAAATTAAATAATATTTATAAAATACTAACTACTATTCAATTTATTGTATGTGGCGTGTTCAGTAAAATTAGGCTTCCTCTTAATATGTTAGGATTGGTAATTTATTGGGTGTGTATATAGAAGTTGTAGGTATGTATGTTTGTATGTATGTATGTATGTATTGATATACGATATCAATAACCATTTAAATTGAATAAATTGTTAATGGGTTGAGTGGATATCATGGTCCATTATGGACCAAATCAATGCGCTCAGAGATAAAGAGCAAGGGGTGTTTTTGTTATTGAATTAGCAAGAGGGATTTGAGGAGATATTTGTTTCCAGGTCTAACTGTATATTCAAACTATAAGCCTCCACTTTCATTTGACTTCTTTATTCCCTCTTCATAGCATAGACCGTAAGAACAATTCCCCTTCCTCTCCATTTTCTTACCTCTGCCACATCCACTCAATTATGTACAAGATTAATCTAGTGTTTGCCGTCTGCTCAGTGCAAAGAAAAGAGCAGATCTTAGAGATTAAATAGAACTATTTAGATCAAATTGTGTGTTATAGGCCATTCATCTTAGGAAGTATTGTTTACAAATTGGTATTAGATGATATATTGATGTATGGTGTTAATTCTATTCCTACATTTAATTGTCACCACTTGTATATATGTCATTGGCATAAAAACATAAGCATTCTTGTCGCATAGTTGTTTAATTGTGATCAATGCATCTATCATGTTAAATAATTAAAATTTCTTTTGTACATGCAAACATACATGCATATGTATGTATATATAAATAATATTTTTGGCTAATACATAAATTATATATACATACACATAAATTTTATATTAATATATGTATATACATATGTATGCATATAACATTGTATATTGATTAACTATTTTGGAATTTAAATATAATAAATAGTTTAAATACAACTTATTATCAATTTTTCTTTCTTCCAAATAATTAAATTTCAAATCCAAATTTTTTATATATAATATTATTTAAAACAAGCTTTATATTTAAACATAACTATGCATATATTTATTATATATATGCATACACACACATATTTATACCATTAAAATGTTTTAGGTTTTCATAAAAAATTAATTTTAAACCTGAATTATTTATGTAATTATGTATACGTGTACATGTAAATGGCAGGCATGGCTTCCAAAGAGGAACGGTTACTCCCGATCCACCACCGCCCAAACCACCCGATTACATCCCCAACCAAGAAGGTGTAATAACAACATAAGTTCAAAGTGAACCAGAGGTGAATTTAACATGAAATAATCAAGTACAAGAACAAATACAATGGTCGGACTCAAATGTACACAAACAACCCAAATATGAACCGGTACAATAAGAAATATACACAACTAGACTCGAAGCCAATGCAGACCAGATCAGAGATAGTGGTAATCAAACTACATAACTCAGGCCGAACTAAAGGCAGTAGCATAAGCAGTTCAACATGATCACAAGACCCAATAATATGACCAGACCGCATAACAATGAAGATTAGGCTCTACACATCAATGAACCCAAACCACCAATGAAACAAAAGCACCAGAAGAGAGCACATGATATCCAGACCAGATATGTATACAATGAAACCAAACTACAAAATGCAACAAGACTCAAAATACAACCAGAGTCAATATCAAAACAAACTACAACAACCCACACTTGTACACATGAAATGACTCAACCAAATAAGACATTTCGGTCACAATACAACATGCATTCGGGCACAAGAAAGAAGCGTACATAAGTGCAAACATTCAGGGATGAACCAGATCATTAAAGAACCATGACTACTCTACATGATTCAAAGGCAAACACAAGGACCGCAACAACACATATATACACACGTACATATGTATGTATGTACATATATGGTGATAAAAAAGTTCAATGCAGTGGATATGAAGCAACTGGAATCAGATTCATCAAGACCAACTAACTCAACTTGACCAGATGACAATGAAATAGAGCAACCAACAATAAAATAGCATACACGTATACGTATCAAAGCAAGGCTAACAAGGCTGCATGACCAAGACTACTAACCCAGTTCAATGAAATACAACTAGATTCTACATGTACTCGACTCAACCAAACCCAGAGCAGACTCCAATAAGATCACACACTCAAGAGCAAATGGTAGAGTATGGTATGCACTCATACAACATATTCAACAAAGAGATAAAAATACTACAGGCAAGTCTTTTAAAGGTTAACAAGTCAAGTTTCGAAAATCCAATGGTATAAATCGAACAATAAAAATCAAGGTAGGAGTTTGAATGAAGTCGAAGTCAATTTTATCCAAAAAAAAATTGAAATGTTGAAGTCATAGAGGTCGTCAACGAGAAACAAATTCAAATGCCGTAGTCATAGGAGAAATAATGCAAAGCAGTTCGAATTTATCCAGCTGAGTATGAAATGAACAAGTCAAAAATAAATCACATCGTTCAAGTAATAATAGTATGGACGGGCAAAATTAATAGACGAATTCAAATGAAATAAACGAAGGAAAATTAAGGGGTTCGAACCCTATAAATTTCCCACATCATCATCGAAAAATTTGTGCATTCGAGTTCAAGCAAAAATCATAGAGCCAAGGTTCAAATTAAACCCTAAATCAATAACCCGAATCGAGTTCGAACCAAAGAAAAACAACAGAGCAATTAAAAGGCAAAAATTACATACCAAATTCACAGTTTCGAACTCAATTCTGGAAGCGACTGCAAGTAAATTAAAGACACAGAACAAGGAGCATCAAAGCTAACTGAAGGAATGACCAGCAATTAGCAGCAATTAGCAAAAGGAACGAAGCAGACATTGGACTCACGAAGCAAATAAGAAAGTCGGCCGAAGTATTGTAAAAGGGAAGTTATCACGTTTCTTATTGAGCCATATTTTAAATTGTTAGGCTTTAATTATACAATATTAGGGTTTTGTATTTAGTTTGATTTTTTTCTAAACTTTGTAAAATTCTAGTCCTGTGACTAGGTTACAAACTACGGTGGTGTAGTTCGAGAATTCGAAACTCGGTAGTCGAGTTGTGGCAGGGTTTTGAGCGTAGAGTTAGGTTAGTCATTAGTGGGTATCACAAATTTACGTGTGTAAGCGTCTAACTACTCAATTTCTAGTAGAAACCTTGAGGGCGGCACGTAGGCAGTGCTTTGCCAAAGCTAGGTAAATCAGTATTGTTCTATTTTTGCTTTTATTATTATACTATTATCTATGCTGCAATTATTATATTTATTCCCGCATTTTTATTATTTTTAGTATCACCCTATTCACCCCCTCCCCCTTTAGGGTGAAATCGATCCTACAAGTAGTATTAGATCTAGGAACAAAAACCATTTTTGTTTCAAAATTTTGATTTTTCAGAAACCAATTTTTTTAAAAAAAATTTGATTTTTTGGATGGCTTCTTTTAATAATGATTTTGCTGAGGGTCATTCCATAGTTAGGCCACCCATGTTCGATGGTGAATATGCATATTGAAAAAATAGAATGAAAAGTTTTTTGAAAACCATTGATGCTTGGAATATTGTTGAAACGGGATATAGGACACCCACAATTATGGTAGATAATCAAGAAGTTGAAAAATCTAAGGATCAATAGACAGATCTAGAAAATAAATTGTAAAATGCTAATGCTAAAGCTATGAATTCTATTATTTGTTCATTAGATCAAATTGAATTTAATCGTGTCTCACATTATCTAACTGCGTAGGAAATTTGACACACATTTGAAGTGACCCATAAAGGAACCTCTCAAGTCAAAGAATCTCGCCTCGCCTTGCTTAACAGCGAATATGAGAACTTCACAATGGCCAAGGATGAAAATGTCAAAGAGATGTATGGATGACTTTCTAATCTCGTATACAAATCAAAAGCTCTCGGAAAACCATATACAAAATTGGAAATAGTCTAAAAACTCCTCAGAGTCCTTCGACAAAATTTTGAAGCGAAAGTTACTACCATTCAAGAATTAAAGGATTGAAACAAGTTAAAATTAAAGAACTCATAGGAAATCTCACCACTTATGAGCTAAAAATGAAATTCAAGGAAGAACATGAAGGAGATGATACTCGAAAGAAATTAATAGCTCTCAAAGGAACAACTGAAAGTGAAGATGAAGATGATGATGGTGTAGTAGAACTACACTATTAATAAAGAGATTCAAAAGGCGGAACCACAAATATGGAAATCCAGCTCTAAATCAACAATTGAAAAGCAGAATAGTCAAAGTACTAGACAACTCAGAAGAGCAGGAGAACATATGTCATAAGTGCAACAAACCCAATCATATCAAGCCAAATTATCCTCAGAATCGACTCAGCCAAAAAATGAAACTGAAAAGGAGAAGTTTTGCAGCTAATTGGGATGAAACTAATGAAGATGATAAAAGCACTAGTAGTGAGAGTGAAAAGGGAATCCGTGTCTACAAGGAGAAATAATAACAGTGATAATGATGAGCCAAGCGAGGTATCAAAACTTAATCATTCGGAATCACTTATATATTTTCATGAAGCAAATGGCTGTTTTGAAAGACTTAGGAAGAAGTATGCTAAAATTAAATCACAAAGAGATAGTTTGATAGAACTAAATAAACAGCTTGATCAGTTGGTTAAAAACAATCGAAATAAGAGCCCTAAGTGTGATAAGTGTCCATCACTTGAAGAAGAAACTAAAATTAAATCACTTGAAAATGATTTTCTGATTTTGAAAGAAAGTGAAAACACTAGGAGAGAAAATTCTATTAAAAAATGCATCTTATTATTGAATGAAAATGAATCACTCAAAACACAAGTCCAACAATTTTCTACAACTTTAGGAAAATTCTCCAGAGGAGAAAAATCACTAAATATGCTAATGGGGAAACAAACTTTCAATACCATTAGACAAGGACTTGGGTATAATCGATCTGAAAGTGTTAGAAGCGAAACTAATCAAGTCAATTTCAAGTGCACGATTTGTGGAAAAACTGGACACATTCACAATAATTGCTGGTATAGACCCAAACACATAAAAACCATACCAATTTGGGTTCCAAAAGGCACGAATATAAAATACCTTAAGGTCAAACAAATCTGGGTGCCAAAAGGAACAAATATAAATTGTCTTGGGTCTATACAAACTTATTTTTCAAAATCGTTTGTCACTAACAATCATGGACCAATAAAAACAAATAGGTCACAAAAATCTTTCCTCGTGTAGATGTGATGGCAGGCTAAGGAACAACACGAGTGGTACCTGGATTCTGGCTGTTCCAGGCATACGACGGGCAACAAATCAAAGTTCCTTAGCCTAGTACAAAGGTGGCAGAATCACAGTGGGCAACAATGAAAAATTATCAGTAAAGGTAAAACAGGTAACGGTACATTTATCTTGAACGATATATTAAATGTTGATGCACCATATCTGATTTAATTCAGCCACTAATATGATAAGTAAATAAATGTTGATCTTGATTCCGATTTGTGCAAAAATGTTGACCGATAATCTTTTCATCTTTGAACTAGTTCATATAAATTTGTTTGGACGAACAATATTACAAGTTTAGGTAGTAAGAAATGTTGTTTTGTATTGATTGATGATTACTCAAGACATCTGGATATATTTATTTTACTGATTCTAGACCTGACATTATGTTCACTGTTTTTTTATTTGCGCGGTTTCAATTCAGATCCAAAGGAATCACATTTTAAAAGCTATAAAATGATTATAAGGTATTTGTTGCAACTTCACGGTCTGGTCTATGACATCCAACTTATGATAACCTTGATTCAAAAGTTTTTCATATGTAGATTATGTTGTTCTATTGATAGAAAAAGTACTAGTGGAATGATTTTTATGTTGAGACATTCATTAGTTGCATCATTTTCAAATAAAATTTCTATATATTTTTCATTTTAACTGAATTTCAATTAGCAGACATTTTTCCATAAAACCCCTTCCAGAAAATAGTTTTTTCTTGACTTTTTTCAGATTAAGCATTTTATAAATTTGATAACTTTTAGAATTTGATCTTAAATGTCTATATCAATTATTCTGACTCTCTACTGATTATCAAAAGAAAAATAGTTACTGAAAAACGTGTTGAGTGTTGATATTAATCATATATTATGACTTGAGAAAGTATATTTAGTAAATTTCTTTAAAAATTTTAACAAGATTTATAATAACTTTTGTTGGTAAAAAATTCCATGACCATCTCTATTTCTATCATATTTCTAACGATCATCACTTATCAAAATCCAATATAGTATGTCAAAATATGGTATTTTTCACAAGAAGATATTCATTTTTTAAAATTAATTAACAATAAAAACATCCAAAGTGTTCACTTTCATTTAAAAGTCATCACGGTTATACATGGGTGAATCACTTGAAATATTTGATTATGTGCTTTCATGCTTATTTAAAAATCCTCGCCATTATGCATGTATGGAACACATATCAAAGTTGATTATTAAATAGATGAGTTGATTCTAATCACACTTAAAAGTCCTCACGGTTATGCGTGGTCAGAAGATACTTGAAATTCATTTTTTTTTAAAAAATGGGAATACTACTAATCTCATTTAAAAGTCCTAAAGGTTATGCATGGTTAGTAAGTATTCAAATTCCTATCATAAATATACCACAAATAGATACAACTATATTGTTTTATACACCGACATCATCCCTATCACTCTAAAGTGGAATATGCGCCTAATAGACTAATTATTATTTTTGTCTGATTTTTTATCGAAATTTAACACTTATGCTTGATTAGATATTAATGTTGTATTAATGTTTATCACTTTGTCTCTATTTTTCTAACACTATTACTCTTTTGCTGATAACAAAAGGGGGAAAGAGAAGTTAAGATTTTGGCCAAAAAAGTTCAAATAATTATTTTTTAATTACATATTCTCATCTAGGCTCATTTGCATGGTTTACAGTTTTTTATTTGCAAATTTCTTTTTATTTATTTTCATGCATATATGAAAGGGGAGCCTTGTTGTAGGGGGAGCATTCAAGTAGGGGGAGCTAATGGAATTCGTCAAAATCAAATACATCTAATAGAGTCAAAATCTTAATATATGTTTGTTATCATCAAAAGGGGGAGATTGTAGAATATGCTGGTATATGATTTTTGTTTGATGATAATAAACATATATATATATATATATATATTAGTTTCAATGTATATTTTATTATACTATATTATTTTCACATAATTAAATAAATATTTGATGAATAAAATAAATAACATAGAATTCATATTTAAACAAATATTTTATTACAATTTTGAATAGTACAATTTGAGCTCTCACTAAATATACACATTTTCAATTACAATACAATTTTAATTACAACACATCTTTCAATCTACAACTTTCATCTCACTACATATTCACTCACACCTGTATTTTTTCTTCAACTCTAATCCAGTTTGTACCCAACATCTGAATTATCTGCAAAATAAACACTAATGTTGTGAAATTGAAAAAAAAAAATTGCAGTGTTTTGAAAATATTATTTGCCTCGGTTATTTGGGTTGTTCGTCATCATTTCTTTTGAATTCATCATACACGAACAACTTGTGACATGCATAGTGTATCAATATATATGCCACAAGGCCGTGCACACCGATATACACTTGCGTGTTAAAACTACAGGAACAGATGAGCACAAGGCCGTGCACACCGATATACACTTGCGTGTTAAAACTACAGGAACAGATGAGCACAAGGTCAAACCCAAGCCAAGGCTGGATTCAACTCAGGTGCAATACGAAAACAAGTCGAAAAGTTTGAAATGCACTAGAGCCTGCATATACACATGTGTACACTTACACATGTGCATTGCCTCGGCATCTCAAACTTCATCTAAGAGGCATCATGTACACCAAAACAACTTGGCAGTGAGTTAACAAAGAAGAGGCATGATAATGATGACCAGCAAACAATAAGGCATAAATTCAAAAAAAATTCCACGCATTAAGCACACAAGACTCCAAACATGGAACAAGACCATATGAAATCAGATACAACAAAGCAAGCAGATGTAATGGCAACACAAGTTCAAAGTGAACTGGATCTGAATTCAACATGAAATGTTCAAGTAAAAGCATAAATAAAATGGACCGACTCAAATTACACAAACAGCCTAAACATGAACCATTACAACAAGATATATAAACAACTAGACTCGAAGCCAATGTAGACCAGATCAGAGAAAGTGGAAATTAAACTACATAACTCAGGTCGAACTAAAGGCAGTAACACAAGCAGTTCAACATGATGACATGACCCAGTAATATGACCAGACTACATAACAATGAAGATCGGGCTCAACACATCAATGAACCCAAAACACCAGTGAAACAAAAACACCAGAAGAGAACATATGATATCTAGACCAGATATGTATACAATGAAACCAAACTACAATATGGAACAAGACTCAAATACAACCAGAGTCAATACCAAACCAAACTGCAACAACCCACACATGTATACATGAAATGACTCAACCAAATCAGACCTTCCGGTCACAATACAACATGCATTCAGGCAGAAGAGAGAAGTGTACACAAATGCAAACATTCAGGGATGAACCAGATCATTAAAGAACCATGACTACTCTACATGATTAAAAGGCAAACATAAGGACTGCAACAACACATATATACACATGTACATATGTATGTATGTACACATATGTTGATAAACAAGTTCCATACACTGGACATGAAGCAACTGGAATTAGACTCATCAAGACCAAATGACTCAACTAGACCAGAATATAATGAAATGGAGCAACCAGCAATAAAATAACATACATGTATATACATCAGAGCAAGGCTAGCAAGGCTGCATGACCAAGATTACCAACCTAGTTCAATGAGATACAATCAGATCTACATGTACTCGACTCAACCAAACCAGTGCAGACTCCAAGAAGATCACACACACTCAAGAGCAAATGGTCAGAGTATGGTATACAGTCATACAACATATTGAGGAACGAGATAAAAATATTACAGGAAAGTCTTTTAGTGGTTAACAAGTCAAGTTTCGAAAATCCATTGGTGCAATTCGAACAAAAAAATCAAGGTAGCAGTTTGAATGAAGTCAAAGCCAATTTTATCCAAAAAATTGAAATGTCAAAGTCACAGAAGTCATGAACGACAAATTCAAATGTCGTAGTCATAGGAGAAATAACGAAAAGCAGTTCAAAGTTATCTAACCAAGTATGAAATGAACAAGTTAAAAATAAATCACATCGTTCATGTAATAATCGTATGGCCAAGAAAAATTAATAGACAAATTCAAATGAAATATACGAATGAAAATTAAGGGGTTCGAACCCTACAAAATTCCCACATCATCATCAGCAAATTTTTGCATTCGAGTTCAAGAAAAAATCACAAAGCAATATTCAAATTAAATCCCAAATCAATAACTAGAATCAAGTTCGAACCAAAGAAAAACAATAGAGCAATTAAAGGGCGAAAATTACATACCAAATTCACAGTTTCAAACTCAATCCTGGAAGCGGCCGCAAACAAATTGGAGAGCACAGAACAAGGAGCATCAAAGCTAACTAAAGGAACGATCAACAATTAACAGCGTGCTAAATTTAAAAGCCCTAATTTTTAAAAAGGAATGAAGCAAACATTGGACTCACGAAGCAAATAAGAAAGTCGGACGAAGTATTGTAAAAGGGAAGTTATCACATTTCTTATTGGTTGTATTTTAAATTATCGGGCTTCAATTATATAATATTAGGGGTTTGTGTTTAGTTGTATTTTATTTTGATTTTATTTTAAACTTTGTAAAATTCTAGTCGACTGACTTGGTTATGAGCTACGGTGTTGTAGTTCTAGAATTGGTTGAGTAGTGGTAAGGTTTTGAGTGTAGAGTTAGGTTAGTCATTAGCAGGTGTCGTAGTTTACGTGTGTAAGCATCTGACTACTCAATTTCTAGTAGAAACCTCGGGGGCAGCACATAGGCAGGGTTTTGCCGAAGCTGGGTAAATCTGTGTTATTCTATTTCTGCTTTTATTATTCTGCTATTATCTATGCTGCAATTATTATATTTATTTTCGCATTTTTATTATTTTTAGTATCACCCTATTCACTCCCTACTAGGGTGAAATCGATCCTACAGATAATATAGTTAAAGAAACAAGGTTGAATTACGCTAGAGTTTTAGTGAAGTTGGATCGAATTTTTCGTATCCTGCTACTGTACACGACATGAACTATGACGGTAAAGATATTGCAATCTGAATTTCATATGAATATAAACCAAAACCATGTTCCAATTGTAAAGTTTTGATCACAATACACAAAACTGTAAAATAGATTTTCGTCCAACTTGGCAATCAAAGACACAACAAACTGAAACAACTCATATAGACTGTACTGCTACTTCAAATCAGGCTAATGGGAGGTCTACTTCCCCCCTTAGACAAGCGGAAGAAAAAGAGAATAATACAACTACTAATGATACAAGAAATTTAACAGACTGTAAAATAAGTGATCATTCATAGAAAGGCAGATAAAAGGTTGATCTTCCAACTTCTAATCGTTTGTCTTCTGATGAAGCTGGTACTTCTATTTCTATTGAATGTCTTTCACAATTTCATACCAACTGCTGGGAATACTATTGTACAACCACAACTATTGCTCGTACTATACCACCGAACAATCAAGAACAAGATTCTACAAACTTAGATCTACTCCAGTGGTATCATTTTCCACTGAATATTGACAAAAAAATTCCAATCGTCCAGTTAAGGCTGAAGATTTATCTGAAAGTTCAGGATCCAATTCAGAATTCTGAACTAGGCTTGGGCGGCCATTAAATGGATGTCCAGTCCCTGGCGCCCATTTATGGGCGCCAGAGGTCTGGCGCCATAGCTTATGCTCCTATTAAATGGGCATCCATGCCCTCCCCCCCCCCCCCCCCCCGAAACCACCCCTCAATGGCTGCTTCTCGCTCTTTTTCCCACCTCCTTCGGCTACAAACAGTCATGTTTTGAACTCCAACGGTCATTTTTTGAACTCCAACGGCTATAAACGGTCATATTTTGAACTCAAACGGCTATAAACGGTCATATTTTGAACTCAAACAGCTATAAACGGTCATATTTGTGATTTCATTACATATATCGGACTATTTTTCAAATTGTAATACACACATCTCTTCTTCTACTACAATTATATTCTTAATTACATAATATTGAAAGTATGTCTCTTCTGTTTCAATCATATGCCGAAGCGATGAATATGGATAACTGGGATTGTGATTCCCAACCCGTTCAAAATGTTCATCTCCAGACCACTCCTCCTCTATCCTTCCATTCTTATGCTCCATGGTGTGGCAATGAAGATAAAGATTAATGTTATATTTACTGTCATTTTTCTAACAACTTGGTCAAGGGGAATGACCAAAGTGGAGAGGTGTTTTAAGGAAAAGTCATGGCTGCGTACAATAAAAAGCATGTTGAAAAGACAAGATCAATGTCTGCAATCACCGGTCTTTTTAGGAAGTTAATCGATAAACACAATTCTATGGGTCTCAGATTCACAAAATAAGAACAGCAAATCCGAGTGGAATGGGTGGCGAAGCTGAATTGGTAGCGTTTTGAAAAATATCATTTTTAATCTATATTCGTATTTTATCACTTTGTTAATATATCATTTTGTGTTTTTATTTTTTAGAAGAGAATGGCGAACGATCAATTCTTGACCAACAAAAAATGGTACAAAGAAACCACACCACTATCAGTTTGCAAACTGCTATGACTTTGCTACTAGTCAACGAAAGTGGAGCTCAAACAATGCAAAAAGATTAAGAGATGTCCAAAAGAAGTCGAAGGGCAAGAAAAAAACAAGTCGAACTAATTATAGTTCTAGCCCAGGCGATTCTTCTCATATGGACTCTAATGTTTGCCCAATAACAAAGACGAAGAAGCAGAATCCGCATTTGATGAAGATGCCAGACTAAAGGGGCAACGAGCAGTTAAGAATAAAATTGTTGTACAATCCCAAATTGATTCTCGTTTAGCCCTAATGCATGAAAAACATGTCAGAGAAAATGCAGAACGTCAGGAAGTGCAGAAAAGCTTGCCATGTTAAAAGAAATGACCAGGATTGAGAAGGGCAGGTTTAAGCTAGAGCGGCAATGCCAAGAAACCTTAATAATGGAAAAGGGTGTCACCGGAATGGACCCAATTACAATGCAATATTGGATGGAGTACAAACAACGCTTTGTTGAGAGTAGATTGGGAACGAAACATATGTAGTTGAAACATTCATGTGATATTTTTAGTTATTGCAGTCTAAATATTCATGTACCTTCAATTTATGTTTTCAATCATGTGATATTTTCAGTTTTAAAATATTCAATGGTATATCATTTTTTTCGATGCATTCTATAGATATCTTTATAGATTTACTTCACCAAACATAAATGCTATCACAAACATCATAATTATAGCATTCTACACTTTGTTACACAAATAAAAAGGCAAATAGATGTAATTAAACAAAGATCCATCATCATGAACTACTGATTTCCATGAGAATTTTAAATATGCTCCATTAAATCCCTTTGGAGCCTATTATGAATAGCTACATTACGATATATTTCATGATGATCGACATGAATTGCCTACTGTCCTTCAATTCGTAACGTGGTTATGCTGAATAATTCAGGGGGTTGTCTTACTCCATCATACTCGAAATCGGGATGACCCATACCGCGTTCATCTTCAATGATCATGTTATGCAGAATCATACAATAGAACGTAATTGTAGCCATTTTTGATCTCTTTCATAATCTACATGGATTGCTGATCATTGCAAACTTGCTTGAAGAACCCCAAACGCCATTTCTATGTCCTTCCTTTGTCCTTCCTACATTGCAGCAAATTGTTTATGTTTGTCGTCAATGGGTTTGCAAATGTTTTTACAATCGTGCTCCATTTGGGATAAATTCCATCTCTTAGATAGCATCTATGCTCATATATGTTATGACCAAGAGCAAATGATACAGAAGTTGATTTACCTTATGCCAAATCATTAAATAAATAAGATCGTTCGACAATGTTTAAGTCGTTATGAGAACCACGCATTCCAAAAAAGCATGCCAAATGCAAAAATCATGAGCGGCAACTGCTTATAAGATGGTAGTTAGTTTTTTTCCTTGCTGTTATATGCTCCATGAAAAGCTTTTGGACAGTTCTTCTACTCCCAATGCATATAGTCTAGACTTCCAAGCATGCCAGGCCAGCCTTTGCTTTAATGCATTTCACGCAAGCGCGTTACATCTACGTCGTTTGGAGAATGAAGATATTCATTCCCATAAATGTCCACAACTGATTGACAGAAGTGATCTAGGTTTTCCATTGTCGTACTCTCTACAATACGATATGCCTCGTTAAGGGCATCGGCGGGTGTACCGTATGCTAACATCCTCAAAGCTGCGGTCATCTTTTAATGCCTACTCAAACCTTTTTTTTTACAGCGTCCTGCTTGTAAACAAAATAATAATTATTCTGCTGAATACTTTCGAGAATTCTTAAAAGCAATAGACGATTCATTCTGAATCGTCGTCTAAACATCTCTGGACCGTAAGTTGGATCACGAGCAAAGTAATATTGAATAAACATTTTGTGAAATGCTTGCTGATTAAGGTTGATGTATTTTCGACCCACAACTAAGCCGCCGCGTTTTCCAGAAGTTGAACTGTGTGCTTCACGATATATCTCCATCAGTTCCTCATCCTCTTGTTGATGCGCTATATGCTTCTTCTTCGAGTCATTATCGCATAGCAATATAGCTTTTAGTAAATTTCCAGACATTGTTATAGTTGTTTGATTTTTGAATGTTTTGTTAGATTGAATTGTGGCGATCAAATATGAGATCCATATGGTTATATATATATATAGGACTAATTCCTAAGTGGAGAGAAGGTAGCTATGTTCCACTGTCGGCCTGAGCTAATATCTTTATTAAGTGGAGACAAGATGGCACAGTGTACGGCCAAATCACATATTGTAGCCACGTTCATTTGCCGGCCAGATTCCCTGCTTTCTTTAGTGGAGACAAGGTGGCTCAGTGTGCAGTCATATCATATACTATAGTCATGTTCCACTGTCGGCCTCAGCTAATATCTTTATTGAGTTGAGACAAGGTGGCTCAGTGTGCGGTCAAATTACATACTGTAGCTATGTTCATTTGCCGGCCAAGATTCCCAGCTTTCTTTAATGGAGGCAAGGTGGCTCAGTGTGCAGTCATATCATACACTGTAGCCACGTTCCACTGTCGGGCTCAGCTAATATCTTTATTGAGTGGAGACAAGGTGGCTCAATATGCGATCAAATCACATACTGTAGCCACGCCGGCCAAAATTTCCTACTTTCTTTAGTGGAGACAAGGTGGCTCGGTGTGCGGTCATATCATACACTGTAGCCACATTCCACTATCGGCCTCAGTTAATATCTTTATTGAGTTGTGACAAGAAACATCCATTATATAAATTCACAAATCATTATCTGTTTAAATCATTTAAAACCTTAACATTATTCAAACTACAATGTCCAACATGATATTTACGTCTCATTAATTGAAGCTGCTTATGCAGTACAACATACAAACCGATGAGATGTGCGACAATCAGGAGTTAATGGTAATTTAATTTTGGGACACTCTGGCTGAACTTTATAACAACGACGTGGGTTGTCGAGTAAGACATACGGCTCAAGAGGTCAGGACTGCGTATAGAAACTTTACTAGGACATGCATGCGTTACACAAAGGTTATTAATGAGGTAATATCAGAAAATGTGTTCGAGGCTACACGTTTGACTTATGATGGTCGATACAATTTAAAATACCGCACTCCGTTCATTGGCCAGGATGCATACTTCATATGCCAAAATTGGCTAGAAAGATTTGGATGGCCTTAAGATAACAGTATTATTAGTTGGTTATGTAACGGTCGTCAATGTGTAGAGAGCTTTTTGAATTGTCTTTTCAGATAATAATGTATGTTCTTGTTATCAGATCACTAAATAGACTTATTTTTTTATATATGCGTTTTCTGATTTACTTCTTCATCATTCATAATCATCTTCTTCCTCGCTCACAACAATAACTTCTTCATCGCAATGCCTTCTTGGCCTTCTTCTATCGATTCAGATGCAGATTATGTACCTGCGGAAAATCTACATACTAATGAGGATTGGCTTATCAATTATCAGGAACAACACTATGAAGATGTCCGCGGTCAGTTTCAGATCTTGAGCAGCTGAGACTTCAGTACGTGGTTGAACCACCATATGAACAACTGGTTGTTCATTAGGCATATGAACAATCTGAGAACGAGGTTCAAGTTGTTCAACCTCCCACCGAGCAAGAAGTTGAATCGTACCCAGTTTGTTGTCAGTGCGGGTATTGAGTTGAAGTTGTAGTACGTGCGGATGGAGAAAATATTGGTCATCGAATCCAAATATGTCAACTTTGGCCGAATGGATGCAATTACGTGGAATGGTTGGATGATCCTTTATGTCCAACGGGCATAACCTATGAAAACGAGCTAGAACAGAAGATAAGACGTTCTAGACTTTCTTTACAGGAGTTGCAATTTAATCGTCACGTCTAGTTTCTTCATGTTTTTGTTCTACTATTACCGTGTCACTTTTTATCAGTGTTCTATGTACGTATATCTTCAAGTCTAATGTCATTAGTAGTTTCTTTATGTTTGTATGTCACTAATTGGTGCTTATAAATAGGTTAATATAGCAGTGTACCATATTTGTATGTTTGTAATTGTAATAGGTTTAGAAAATTAATTTACATCAGTATACGCAAACATATAGAATTCACAGTATACTCAATCATGTAGAATTCACAGTATACTCGAACATTATCATCCTAAATCAAGGAAAGTGAAATTATATAAACATAAAGAATACACAGCATACTCAAACAGTGATCTAAGCACATAAGCTATAGGTACTACAACATATAATAAAACGTCCACTATGCATAAACTAAAATGTGTACAACTAAAGGGATGCAATGTCGTCGTCGTCAGCATCATCACTGTCATCCCCATCACCATCATCATCATCATCATCTCCGTCATCATCCCCATCATCATCCTCCACCTTGTCCTCATCATCCCCATCACCATCCTCCTCATCCCATCGTCCTCATCTAAACCACCAGTGTCATACCCACTGGGACCAGCATCACCTCTGCCTGGTGGTCCGAAAGGCTCATATACAGCAAGTCTAGATGATAGTTGATCAATCTACGCCTCTGGCATCTTTGTATGCTACATGTACGTACCATGCATGGTGTGTGTATGTGCAAGAGTCATATCGCAAAACATACCAAGTGAAACTCTGGCCTGATCCAATCTAGCAGCATACTACATAAAGACGATATTTGACATAGTAAGAAACTAAACATAAAATAAAGGAAAATGACAATAAACAACAAATGTACCTCATACTGACGATATAACCGGACTGAAGGCATACCAGGATAGTCAGGTTGATCTAGAAAGACTAAAGACTGCTCAATCACAGTACCTGTCACGTCATACGTTTTAAAAGTAGTATCAGACTCCAACTACATGGGAATCTGGGAGAACTGTGATGAAATCGGGTGTACCTGAACTCTATCGGTTCCAATGTAAGGTCCTATATGGTCAGAGTTGACCCCATGAACATAATCTGGTACGATGAATCTACGAGGTGCTACTCTAACCCAATATGCATCGTAATCTCCATCGATGAAGAAAGTACTACTATCCACCCACGCAGCTTGTCGTAGAACATCTAAATACTGATCGACAATCACTCTATGTCTACCAAACATGTCCTCGTAAGATAAAGGATCATATAGTATACGACGATCACCCGTAATCTGATAAGCACACCTCTCTCCCAAATACCACATAGGCATAACTGCAGGTGTATGCAATGCAACCTTACGTCTAGATAGTGAATACGCAACCATCAAGGGATGATCGTCAGCCATAAGACCTGCATCTGCTAGATGAGTCCAATGTGAGGCCCAAGGAGTCTGAATGATGTTACTCCGACTACGCATATCAAGCTATGACCTAGCCTTAATCAAGTCATGCCGTATATCTAAGGGAACATGATGTACGTACTGCATAGTCTCCCATCGTCTCATCCTAGGGAAATACTACTCAGCAGTCTGACTAGTCATGTCTTGGATGCGGGGATGCATGTTTTCCGTGTACGCGTAGTACAATAACGACAAAATATACCAAAAAGCATGCATCTGCTTGACATCGCCAAACGCAAATGAATCTAGAGTAGTATAAAGGGTACCTAATATCGCTGTGCCCAATCAATAGTATGCAGCTAGTCTAATCTGGCAAGAGATGTTAAATAGCCTAGTCTATCCGTACCTTTTTGGGTCAAAAAAAAGGTTGAACCAAACAACTGGGAGACTCATATAAATCATCAAATGGAAAAGGTCGAAGGCTATGTCGTCCAATCTCAATGTCAATGAGCATGTAGAAATCAACTGGGGTAATACCAAACTCAAAATCTGAAAAATGAAATGTATGTGTGGTGGACCATCACCTCTCAGCTAATGCCTGAATGAGAGGTCAATCAAAGAACTGGACATGCCTGATCGACAAAAAAAAGACCAAAATGACTAGCCTGTAGCCTCTCCATAATAGGACCGGGCATAGAGTCATAAAACTGGGTAATGCACTTAGCCCAACTACCACGACAATGAATGTAATGGTCCTATAGATAATTTATGAATTGATAATTTTGGATAGAATAACAGTTATTTAATATGATTATGTGATGTACATATAAAAATAACTAGATATATTAATGTGCAATTTATACATGTACAGTTGTCAAAGTGATTTCGGCTCTGTACCGATAACAATTTGGAAGCTGGTGTAGTACATGTAGATTGTCTAATGAAACTCCAGGTGGCGGCGGAACGTGTAGTGGTCCAGCTTGCTTTGCTGGATGTCTGTGAATTGTTCTTCGGACGATTTTGATTGGACGCGGCGGCATTTCGTTTAGGTTTTCTGATTTAAAAATTTTAAAAGTGAACAAGTAGGTAGAAAGTGCGAAGGGGAGGAGGGAGGGGTATATGGGGGGCTGGGCGCTTGGCCCTTAGGTGACCCTGCCCTTCAGGGCTGAATATTCAGTTCTGAATCCACTGAAGTTGCCCTTAGAGGACTTTACACCGCACAAGACATTTTTGACGAACAACAACATTTCATCAACTAAATTGCTCAAACATATAGATAAAACTGGAAAACCAGATGTTGTTTAGAAAAATGTGTCCGATATACTTGAGGCTAATAAAAATTACATGAAGAAGTATCAATGAAAAGCACCATCTAGCGCAACTCCTTCTAAAAGGCAAACTAGGAGCTCTACTTCTATTAAATGACCATTTGCGCTTGGAATGTAAGAGGTTTGAATATAGATAGCAAAATGCTATTTTTCTCAAATTTCTACAATCTCTTACTCTATCCGTGATAACTTTGTATGAGACTAAACTATTAGATTATGGAATTCAAAGGTTTATGGCTAATCTCCCTCCCAACTGGTCCTTTTTCGATATGGGGACCAAGGGTAGGATTTTTGTCATCATCGATGCTAACACTTGGAGTACTCACATCTCAGCTAAAAGGTATCAGCATATTACTGCTGTTTTTACCAATACTGGTGGCTTTTGTTGTTCCGCCACTTTTGTTTATGCCAGCAATACCTATTCCAAAGATAGAAGCTTTGGGACAGTCTTACTTGTGATACTTCTTCAATTAATATGCCTTGGCTCGCATTAGGGGACTTTAATAATGCTTTAAACCCCGAAGATAAGAAGGGAAGCCTTCCTAAACCTTTTTCTTATATTAATGGTTTTAAAAATCGTCTATTACAATGTGGCCTTGTTGAATGCTCTTTATAGGGTTGTAATTTACTTGGCGGAAGAGAGGCATGGCCAGCAACAACTGACAAAATCTTGGTAAACCAGGAACTCATGCAAATGTTTCTTACTCTGACTGTTATCACATTGCCAGCTGATATAAGTGATCACAGCTCACTTCTAATCACTCTCAAAGATGATATACTTCACAATAAAAATGTACTATTTAGGTATATTAGTACGTGGTTCACTATTGAGGGATATGCACAATGTGTTCAAAAGGGTCTACAGGCTAATACTTAGGGAGATTTTGCTCATAACTTTATTTCCAAACTCAGAAAGATAAAAGAAAATCTCAAGACTTAGTACAAGCATGTTTGAAAAAATGATGCAGCGAAGCAGCTACATGGGGCTTATAACCAACTGTTCTTAGAAAATTGATAATGATCCTTAAAACTCTACTTTATATGATAGTTTACTCGAAACCGCCGTAGAATTAAGAAAACAGATGCATCTCCAATATCATGAAATAATTCATAAAGGAAAAACTCTATGCTGCAAGAGGGTGATTCAAATTCTAAATTCTTTTTCTCTTGAATGACAAAAAGATTTTATAGAAATCGAATTTATGATTCACTCTCCCCTGCTGGCGAAATATATAATCCAAAAGCAATAGTTTAGAAATCTATGAATTATTGCTCATGCTTATATAATGACCTGAATTCAATATCTTTCCCCCATACAGAAGCCCGAATGGTCATAAACACTGAAGGGCAAAAATACTTATCTGCACCCGTCACTATTGGCAAGATCAAATCAGTTGTATGGTCCATTCATGACGCAAAAAAGCCCAGGCCCAAATGGCTTCTCGGCAACGTTTTTTAAGCTTCACTACGGCCTGCCAGAAGAAGAATTATTTTTTAGTTATCATCGAAATATTTCAAAGTGGCAAATTAGCGAAGGGTACTAATCACACTTTTTTGACTCATTCCAAAGAAAGATAAACCTCAAACTATTTCGGATTATAGACCTATTGCTTGTGCTAATATTATGTACAAGATATTTGCTAAAATTATTTCCAATAGAATAAAGTTTTTTCTACCATATTTGATTACAGACAACCAATCAATGTTTACACCAAGTAGAAATATCAGGGAGAATATTTTGTTGACTCATGAGCTTATAAGAGATTTCAAAATACCTGGCAAACCAAAAATGTGTATAAAGATTGATCTTCAGAAAGCATATGATAGGATAAATAGGGAGTTTATTTTTCATATGATGATGGTTATGGGCTTACCTACCTCTTTAATTAATCTTATTCACAATAGCACTCCTACATTCTCTATTTTGGTAGATTGCTGCCCTTGTGGCTTTTTGGAATCAAATAGAGGCTTACGTTAAGGTGATCCTCTCTCGCCATACCTGTTTTGCATTGCAATAGAATTCTTATTTTTGCAAATGGAGGATGATGTTCTGCATGGGTTGCTTTACCCTCTTTCTAAGGTCGATCCTACGATCTCTCACCTACTATATGCGGATGATGTTATGTTTTTTTTCTGTAGGCTACTACTGTTAATGCATAGCGCATTTACTGTATTTTGACCTATATAAGAGATTCTACAGGACTATATGTTAACCAGCAGAAATCTAAAGTTTACTTTAGTAAATCAGTACCACAGAAGATAGAAATTCTACACATTGTTAGACATGGCTGAAGGTAAATGACCTGTTAAGTATCTCAGTGTGCCTTTATACTCTGATTGCATTATCGCATCTCAATGTGCCCCATTGATGTAAAAAGGTACATTGAAATTAGATAGCTGGGATAGCAATCTTTTATCTACGGTTGGAGCTCGATTAATTCAGAGTATCATCATCCCTATTGTGCTATACTGGCTTCTTATTTGCCATCTTCCAACTTCTATTGTCAATAAAATAGAGGCATTGTGTGCTGATTTTTTCTGAAGTGGCAAAATACACAAAATAGCCTGCCATATGTTGTTCAGACCTAAAAAAGAGGAGAGGGTTGGCCTATGATAACTTTCAGATTTGTGAACTGCTGTCATACATAAACTAATATGGAATCTACTGAGAAAAGTGGATCAAAAACAAATACTTGACACAATCAAATTTCTGGTCTACTCAAATCAACAACAATTTTTCGGTGGCTATGAAGCAAACACCATGACATAGAGATATAGCTAGTAGAGTGTTCAACAGGGTGATTGTTGATGGCAACACTACATCTTTATCGTTTGATCCATGGATAAACCTTAAATCAGTTGTGGATGTTTTAGGTTGACATAAAGTAGCAGTTTTTGACTCAACTGATAAACGGTTTCACATATAATTCAGAATCATCAGCTTAATCAGAATTTACTACCGGAAACTAGAGAAATTAAACATATTTCTGCCTATTTCAATTGATACAAGTATACAAGCAGACATTTGGGCGATAAATGATGCAGACGTTTTCATATTTTTAGATGCGTGGAATGCGATTCGTATACAAAAAACAACATTTGACGGATATCCTATCATATGGAATAAATTAAGTGCAAAAAATGTCATTATGTGCATATAAAGCAATAATTAAGTGCTTACCTACATTGGATCGATTGTCAAATTTGAGATTTCAACTCGATAGCCGATGCTCACTATGCCGTCAAGAAGCAGATCTTACGATCATTTATTTTTCCAGTGTGACTTCAGCACGTATATTTTGACTTACATCAAGTTGAAACTAGGCGTCACTACAGCAACTACTAGCGATTTGGTAAATGAACTTCAACTTTTGACGCAGCGTAGAAAGCGAATTCGATGATGTAAATCGAATCCGTACAGGATCTCACACGATTAGCGGAAATAATCAGTGAATCGACGAAGACTCGATGGATTCAAGAATACCGAAAGGCCCAAATCCGTTGATCACGAACATACCGGATTTTAGCAATCTTCGACACGTTGATCGCGCACGATTCCGTGAAGAAATATCTACAATTCTTTGAGCGTTGATCAAGCGCACTTGATTCCGCGAATTGGCTTCAACGTTCGTTGATTCGAACGCACTCGAATGTCGAAGTGGAGATAGGAGTTAACACTCGACTACCAATTTAAAAATGGAGGCACAAAGTACAAACCAAATTTATTCAAATTTCAACCACCATTACAAATGACACGACTCGCCTATTTATAGGCTTACAACACCACAACACTACACAAAGTACAACACATTACAACCAGTACAAACAGTTACAACATAACACGACTTGACATAAGAAAACACCAAACAAACGACTTAAGAAACAACGCACACGACCTAAAAAATTAAACAATAACGACCTAAGTTCGCGACCTAAAATAACTCATTACGCGACTTAAAATTAGGTCGTTCGCGACTTAATAAACTCGGCAGCGACTTATGGAAGGCGGCACGCGACCTATGGTGATAGTCCTTCCTCATCTTCGCGACTTATGAAATAGAGCACGGCACAAAACTTCACGACTTAAAGAGATTGGAGCACGACACAAACTTCGCGACTTAAAGAAGCAACAACGATATACTGGAAATTGGGGGAGCGATTTAATTTTGTTCGCGTTTAGGTTTAGGTCGTGGGGAGGGGGGGGTTTAAGTCGTGGATATGGGAGAGGGTGTGGATCGTAAGTCGCGGAAGTGGTGAAGTTAGGTCGTGGGTCGCGAGTTGGGTTTAGGTCGTGGGTCGCGGGAAGGAGTTGGGTCATTAGGTCGCGGGTCGCGAGATGGGGTTTAGGTCGTGGGTCGCGGGGAGGAGTTGGATAGGTCGTGGACGACCTAAAGACGGCTGGCACTTCAAATGAGGTGAGTGTTTCCCCTGCATCATCCTCCCTGGATACGAAAGAATTCGTCCTCGAATTCGCATTTTCTTGATCATCAGCATAATACGGAATCAAGTGTTTCACATTAAACACATCAGCAGTATGAACCTCTTCCGGCAACCTTAACCGATACGCATTATGATTGATCTTCTTCAAAATTTCTACTGGACCAATCTTTCGTGCTTTTAACTTGTTGTAAGTTCCAACCGGAAAACGGTCTTTGGTCAATATTGCATATACAAAATCTCCTTCTTTGAAGACAACACTTCTTCGTTTCTTATCCGCCATTTGTTTATATTTCTCATTCGTCTTCTCCAACCTTCCTGAACAATCCTATGGCATTCTGTCAACCCATCAACAAAATCAGCAGCCCGCTTAACTGTCTCCTTTGGTTGTGGTACTATCGTTAAATCTAACGGCCCCTTTGGTATGTTTGAATATACAATCTGAAATGGACTGAAACATGTACTTCGGTTAATTGCATGATTGTGAGCAAATTCAGCTTGACACAACTTCAAATCCCAACTCTTCAAATTGTCTTTTACAAGACTTCGTAACAAATTTCCCAACGATCTATTCACCACCTCTGTTTGCCCATCTGTCTGCGGATGATAAACGCTACTAAAATTCAGCTTCGTTCCAACCATCCTCCATAAACTCAACCAAAAATGGCTTAGAAATCTGGTATCTCGATCAGAAACAATAGATTCTGGTAAACCGTGCAATCGATACACTTCTTTAAAGAATAATTGAGCCACTCGAACTGCATCCGCTGTCTTCTTACAGGCTATAAAGCGTGCCATTTTCGAAAATCGATCGACCACTACATAAATGGAATCGTTCCCCCTCTGAGTTCTCCGCAAACCCAATACAAAATCCATACTAATATCAACCCATGGTTTAGTAGGCACTGGTAATGGCATGTATAATCCTGCATTCGTCGCTGTTCCTTTCGAAACCTGACAGATATGACATCTCTCCACAAATCTCTCTACCTCTTTTCTCATTGACGGCCAAAAATAAGATTGAGAAATCAACTGTAATGTACGATCTCTGCCTACATGGCCTTCTTCATGTAACTCTTTGATAATCTTCATTCTCAAGCTGCAGGCTGGTATGCATAACCGATTCCCCTTGAACAAGAATCCATCAACTAATACAAATTCATCAGTATCCCCATCCTTAACTTTCTCAACAAACTTTGCAAAGTAAGGGTCCTCCTCAAACAACTCTGGCAATAATTCGAATCCTGTCACTTCAACCTTCAACGTTGTCAACAAGTGATTCCTCCTGCTCAAAGCATCCGCTACACGATTTGTTACCCCTGATTTGTGTTTTACAACGAAAGTAAATTGTTGTAGATATGCTATCCACGAAGCATGTCTCGCTGAAATCTTGTCCTGCCCTTGTAGATGTTTTAATGCCTCATGATCAATGTAAAGAACAAACTCCTTCTAAAACAAGTAATGTCGCCAGTGTCGCGTAAGACTCTACATCATAAGTGCTATATCTCAACATGGCTCCAAACAACTTCTCGCTGAAATAAGCAACTGGTCTTCCATTCTGGCTCAATACTCCACCAATTCCCACTTTCGAAGCATCAGTATGCAATTCAAACAACAACTGAAAATTCGGCAGTACTAGAATTGGTGCTGTCGTCAAGAGTGTCTTGATCTTCTCAACGGCAACCCCTGCTTCCTCTGACCATGTAAACTTCTTTCCTTTCATGCAATCAGTTACAGGTGCCATCATACTGCTAAAGTGTGGAATGAATCTTCGATAAAAAGACACCAATCCATGAAAACTCCTCACTTCAGTAATTGTCTTTGGCTGTGGCCAACTCTTGACAGCTTCCACTTTATTTTCATCCACTCGAATACCTTCCTTTGACAGAACATACTCCAGAAATAAAACACTGTCCGTCATAAACACGCACTTCTTTGTTGCTGCATAAAACTGCTCTTGTCGTAAAATCAACAATACTTCTCACAAATGCTGGATGTGCTCTTCCGTACTCCCACTATAAATCAAAATATCATCAAAGTAAACAACTACGAACTTTCCAACAAATGGTCTAAAAATCTGGTTCATCACTCTCATAAAAGTACTAGGAGCGTTTGACAAGCCAAATGGCATAACCAACCATTCGTATAAACCCTCCCTGGTTTTAAAAGCAGTCTTCCACTCATCACCCGGTCGAATACGAATTTGATGGTATCCACTCTTCAAGGCAATCTTGGAAAACACCACTGCCCCACTCAACTGATCTATCAAATCATCAAACCTTGGCATAGGAAATCTGTATCTCATAGTGATTTTGTTCAGAGCCCGACTGTCCGTACACATTCTCCACGCCCCATCCTTCTTTGGTACTAACAATGCTGGTACAGCACATGGACTCAAACTCTCCTGGACACGCCCCTGTTCTAACAACTCCTCCACTTGCCTTCTCAGTTCTTCATGCTCCTTCGGACTCATCCGATAATATGGCATGTGTGATAATACTGATCCTGGCACAAGATCAATTTGATGTTGAATATCACTCAACGGCCGTAGCTCCTTTGGCAACTCTTCCGGAAAAACATCACTGAATTCTTCCAATACCGGCTTCACTTCCTCTGGGACTTCAACGGATTCAGTAGCTTCATGTCCAATCAACAAAAATACCTCTGGACTCTTCTCTACTTCTTCAACAAATTCTTTCAAAGTCAATAAAGTTTTCAGCTCCTCAATCTCCTCAGACTTACTCTCTCCCTTCTGTCTCTTCTTTGGAACTAAAATAATCTTAACGCCTTCAAACATAAAACTGTAGCTATTGATTCGACCGTCATGCTGCACTGCTCGATCATACTGCCACGGTCTTTCCAAAAGCAAATGACAAACATCCATCTCAACTACATCACACCAGATCTCGTCTTTATATTTCTTCCCAATAGAAAATGGAACTCGAACTCGCCTATCCACCTTCACCTCTCCTCCTTTTCTTAGCCACGCTAACTTGTAAGGATTAGGGTGTTTCTCCGTCTTCAACTTCAGCTTCCTCACAGCTTCAGTAGAAATAATATTGTCACAACTTCCTGCATCAATCACAAACTTACAAACTTTTCCCAAAATAGTGCATGTAGATTGAAAAATGTTGCTCCTCAACCAACTAGCCTCATCCTCTTGTTTGGGTGTTAAACAAGACCTTCTCATCATTAGATTACACCCTTCATCTCCCGATGCAATATCCTGTTCATATTCCTCCACTTGACTAGAATCACCTTCACCAACATCCTCACCTTCAACTTCAGCAATCATCGTTCTCTTCTTTGGCTTTGGACATTCGTTGCTCTTATGACCCACTTCTTGGCAATTATAACATTTGAAACTTTTGTTGACCTTTGCCTTCTCAACCTCCTTCACAACTGGTTTATTGACGGCTTTAGAAACATTGGAACTCCCACTAACACCTTTGCTTTGAATATTGGAACTGGTAAACACACCACCTCCTCGTCTTCCCTGCTTCTCCCAAACCAACGCTTTCTGGTGCGCTTCATCCACAGATCTCGAATCAAACATATTAACCATATCCTGGATCTACATTCACAACCCTCCAACAAACCTAGCAGTCAACTGTTCCTCTGTCTCCATAATGTCATTTCGAGCAATCAGTTGATAAAACTCGTCAGCATAATCATTAACTGTCTTCGTCCCTTGCCTCAAGTTCTGTAACCTATGATACATGAGTGATTGATAATTGTAAGGTAAAAATGTAGCTTTCATCAATTTCTTCATTTTCTCCCAATCCACAATCTTCGACTTCCCCCTCCGTTCTCGTGTAAGTTTGGTTTGCGGCCACCACGCCATAGCTCTCCCTCTCAACCTACTAGCAACCAACTTCACTTGACGGTCTTTCGAAACCTCCTTGAAATCAAAGATCTCCTCAACATTAGACAACCAGTCCAAGAATTCTTCTGCCACCATTCCACCCTTGAACTCTGGAATTTCCATCTTCATTCCCGATTCCCATCTACGATCATCCTCAAAATCTTTGTCTCGATTTCGTACTTGACCTCGATCTCGATAATGCACACTACCTCTATCACCATCAAACTCTTCATCAAAATCTGAAGTATATCGATGTCGATCACGACCTTCAACCTCTCTACCACCACCACTTCTTCGATCTTCATTCCTATCATGATTGTCAACACTTCTACGATCATGATCTTCTCTTCTCTCCCGATCTGAATGTGGTGAAACTCTACTTCTCCCATGGATCGATTTAGGTGAAACTCTTCTTCGATTTTGATTCATTTCAAGCATCATTCTCTCTAATCGACAAATTCCTTCATTCAATTTTTCAGTGAAACTCTCGTTGATTCGTTGTTCCATTTCATCGGCCACTTCTCTTCCATACAAAGCATTAATATTGCGATGACGTTGAGCTCGTCTCGGAGGCATGATTGAACTTCAAACAAACTCAAGAATAAATTTCAAACACTTTCCGAACTTTGATCCGAAGTGAGATGGATCGAAACTCCCAACTTGTTACAACTTCACGATGAACACGATAAACACCAAACTTCTCAACAATTTGCAAATCCGATCTCCAAACTTCAAATTATCGAAACCCAAGTCTCCAAATAATGCAAACTTCTTGCAATCTAGCTCTGATACCAAACTGACACAGCGTAGGAAGCGAATTCGATGATGTAAATCGAATCTGTCCAGGATCTCACACGATTAGCGGAATTAATCGGTGAATCGACGAAGAATCGATGGATTCAAGAATACCGAAAGGCCCAAATCCGTTGATCACGAAGATACCGGATTTTAGCAATTTCGACACGTTGATCGTGCACAATTCCGTGAAGAAAGATCTATAATTCTTTGAGCGTTGATCAAGCGCACTTGATTCCGCGAATTGGCTTCAACGTTCGTTGATTCGAGCGCACTCGAATGCTGAAGTGGAGATAGGAGTTAACACTCGACTACCAATTTAAAAATGGAGGCACAAAGCACAAACCAAATTTATTCAAATTTCAGCCACCATTACAAATGACACTACTCGCCTATTTATAGGCTTACAACACCACAACACTACACAAAGTACAACACATTACAACCAGTACAAACAGTTACAACATAACACGACTTGACATAAGAAAACACCAAACAAACGACTTAAGAAACAACGCACGCGACCTAAAAAATTAAACAATAACGACCTAAGTTCGCGACCTAAAATAACTTATTACGCGACTTAAAATTAGGTCGTTCGCGACTTAATAAACTCGGCAGCGACTTATGGAAGGCGGCACGCGAGCTATGGTGATACTCCTTCCTCATCTACGCGACTTATGAAATAGAGCACGGCACAAAACTTCGCGACTTAAAGAGATTGGAGCACGACACAAACTTCGCGACTTAAGAAAGCAACAACGATATACTGGAAATTGGGGAAGCGATTTAATTTTGTTCGCGTTTAGGTTTAGGTTGGGGGGTTTTAAGTCGTGGATATGGGAGAGGGTGTGGATCGTAAGTCGCGGAAGTGGTGAAGTTAGGTCGTGGGTCGCGAGTTGGGTTTAGGTCGTGGTTCGCGGGAAGGAGTTGGGTCATTAGGTCGCGGGTCGCGAGATGGGGTCTAGGTCGTGGGTCGCGGGGAGGAGTTGGATAGGTCGTGGACGACCTAAAGACGGCTGGCACTTCAAATGAGGTGAGTGTTTCCCCTGCATCAACTTTTCATACAGACTTTCAAGCACAAAAACATCTTATAGCGATTTGCTTTTGTTGCTATGGTTACTGCTATATACCACCTATGGACGGAGCGAAATAGAATAATTTTTAAAGCTAAAGTTTCCGGTAAACTTCAATGAGCTAAATTAGCGGAGGATGTGATCTACCAGGTAGTACGAACAACTAAGCGTTGCCATTACAACGATGCGGAGATTAATTTTCTGAATCGATAGGGCGTTGAGCTTTTTGATTCAGGATAACGACGATTATGGTTTAAGAGCCTTGTCTTCGTTAACGGGCTGTTCGGCTGGACTTTGGATTTGAAGGCGGTGTACTTATGTTATACGTTTACTGCTCTAACGTGTGGTCTCTCTGTATTGTACTGTATCTTGGTTAATTGTTGTACTCTTTTCCCATACTATTCCGGTGAGATTTTTAAGGAAGAAAAATCAACGATGTTTTTTACACGTCACTAAATAAAGAACTCATTTTTCAAAAAATGTTTATGTTTGTATATAATATTTAAAACTACTTTTATATTTATGTGTGTGTTTCGGATTTCATTAAAAAAAGATATCCATGATCGAAATGAGTTGTACATAAATACATGAATATTAGGACATTCAATATCATAAAATATTGTAAACATTTCATACATTATTTAATTTTAAAGTAACTATTATTCCTATAAATTTATGCTTAGAATATATAATTTTATCAATACTGAAACAAGTAAAATCAATATTGAGATATTTAAAAACCTATAATTCTGGATCTTAGAATCTGCTTTATATTTAAATTAGGTTTATTTGGAAATTCAAATTTTAAATTTAAACGTATTCAAATTTATAAGATACTTTCTAAATGATATTTTATGTATTTAAAAGGGGTTTTTAGGCTCAAGGAAAAAATTGAAGAAAACTTTAGTTTTAGGAACAAGAAGTTTACTTTTTAGGCTGAAGGACACTTTTTAGTGTAAAACACAAAATGATAGTTGTAAGTATCATTTTCTGTTTACAATAAAAATGTCCTTCAGACTAAAAGTCAAACTTGTTGTCCTTGAGACTAAATTTTTTTGTAACTTCTTCCCTGTGGCTATTTTCTGTATTTAAAATAATGTTATATGTATTATATACAAAATAATATTTTTGCAAATGACACACATATATATAGTGTGCCAAGTATATACACAATAGATGTAAATCCTAACATTTATATACTTGTATACTTAAATCGTGTACACCCCATGTCATGTTGCATGTACACATTATACACTAATAAGTGCACATTATACGCTAATAAGTATATAATGATAGAAATAATATTAAATACCTTTAATTAAATTATCCTAATAATTAAATAAAATATGATATCATAATAATTAAATAATTAACTAAGTATTTTATTTACATTAGTTAGATTAGATATAACTCTATCTTTAGACTTCGTGGCCTAATGGATTCGAAAATATAAAATTTTACTTCACCCGCTTCCGACTGGCCCGAGATCCAATAATGGTATCAGAGCCCTAATAGTCTATCCTGCTTAAATTAACAACTTTAGGGACAACAAGTAAAGCCTCTGACCAAACAAACATCTCTCTCCTCCCGCCTCTTCAATCCCGTACTTCCTCTCCACAGGAGCCGCCAGACCCACTACCTCCTGATCCAACCCGGTAACCTCATCCTATACTACCACGATCACTATACCGAAAAAACCCCACCTTGACCAAGCCATTTATCCACTCGTCAACCTCCATCTCCCTCCACGTTGAAGCTCCTGTCTGTGAAACCAGTGTTTAATCAACCATGTTCAAGAAGCCCCTTAAAATGCGGGTAAATATGTACCAAAGAGATTCGAACTGAAATTCTTAGATATTAGCTCATTGATCCCTTCTAGCGATGTGACTGGGCAAGGAATTTTTTCTTTGGGAAAATCACTTAGTGGGTTTTTCTTGGATAAACCCTTTTCATGTACAATAGTAATTCATCATCCCAAACTTGTTTGGGGAAATTTGAGTGGCATCAAAACCAAATTTGATGCTAAGCTATTCTTATTTGAATTTGAAGATGAAAAGCTTAGAACTATAGTTCTTGAATCTGATTTGGTAATTATTGGAGGGAAATTTTTTATTATCACTCAATGGAATCCAACAATTAATAGTATTCATGAGCTAGTTAAGTTGGTGCATGTGAAATTAATGCTCCGCTATAACCCTGCTATATCTCATATCATATTACCGCTATGATTTTTCCATATAGCCTCAAATATAGCTTTTTCGCTTTAAGCCCAGCTATTTCCTTTATATTCCATTATTCCCACTATATTTCGCTATATCTTTTTAAAAGAAATAAATTGAAAAATGACTTTTATATATTATAAAAATTATGAAATTAATTAATTTAATTGAATTTTTAATATATTTTTAGACACAAAGATACTTTAATAGACTACTAAATTCAATTATGTTACATAACAGTTTTATATTTATTTACAGTATATTGACACATGTTTTTATTCAAATCTATTTATGTATTAATCATAATTCAATTGAATTTTAATTTTTCATTTAATTACCATTTATATATCTATAAAAACATTAATTACAAGTTTTATATGCTATTTTAGAGTCATCCGCTATATCCTACTATATCGTCGTTGTATCCCCGCCACGACTTTTTGCACCTCCGCCGTATTGAATCTACTGAGCGTTTTAACTACACAGGTCAGTGTCGATTTGGGTTTGCCTCTCTAAAATACCAACAGTCCATTGGTCACTCATTGGGATAAAATGGTTAGCTAGATTTCTAGGCAACTTCATTTGTTTTGATGAATCAACAAAAAGATTAGAAAGATTTGAGTATGTTATGGTATTGATTGACATAGAGCCGACTAAACTATTTTTGAATAAAATACCAATTCAGCTAGAACAAGGAATGGACATTTATGTTGACGTAGAGTATATGTGGAAGCTTGATATCTGTGGATATTGTTCTGTGTTCGGGCACATAAGTAATAACTGCAAGAAAAAGAGTAGCAGCTCAAGTGTATCCTCTAACCCATGTTGTTGCAACAAAGAAACTCAGGACTAGGAAACTGGTAGCAAACGTCACCTTTCTAGTTCTAGCAACGAGAAAGTCAATCCTAGAAACCGTTCAAATACCTAAGCAACCCAATGGAAACAAGTTAATTCCAAGAAAAACAATAAACCCAAAACTACACCTCCCATCAGCAATCCATTCCAAGTCAAATCAACAACTATTTCAAATGAAAAGTCATTTCACACTGGCAAATTCAATGCAATTAGGGGAGTGGCAGAAACAACCCATCTGTTATTGTTTGCACAAAAAATGGGCAAACACCTCCAAGTCGTATGTTTTAGTTGATTTTATATTGTTTTTAGTGGTTTAGGTGATTTATGCAAATATGTAAAAAGTAGGGACTAAACTGTAACAGACACACAGATTTATAGTGGTTCGGCCAGAATGTGCCTACGTCCACTTTATATGTTATTCTCCTCTTTTTCCTTCAGATTACAAGTACAAAGCTTTGATTACAAGAGTATGAAAGTTGTTTGAAAGTTTCTTCCGTGCTTGAGCTCTCAAACTTGTTTGCCATTGTTGTACCCCTTCCCCTCTATTTATAGAGTGAGGTTGGGGGTAGGGGTCTTGGATGTATATAGCTGTTGGTGGGCCTGGGCTGATGCAATCTGGCCTGGCAGTGTTGGTTCGGTAATACCTTCTTGGTCTTAATTCGGTAGTAGGTGGATGGTCCGGTGATACTTTGGACCGGTGGTAATACATTCCTCCCTTGGTTCGGTGGTGGAGGAGAGTGTTTGGTTCGGCAGGGAGGTGGTCCGGTGGCGAGTATACGAAGCTTGGTTCGGTAGGACTCGGTGGGATTTGGTCCGGCAGAGGTTGGTTCGGCTAGGCATGGACATGGAGTTGGACCGGTAGTGCATGGGAATGGAGAGGCTTTCGACCGGTAGTTGGTTGGTTCGGTCAGTGGTAGTTGGAGAAGCTTTGGACCGGTAGTGAGAACTCGCTCAACATTTGCCCCCCAAAGTGGGGCACATGCCTTCATGTGTCACGCTTTGTTTTGCTGGGATAGCCTCATTCGGTTTTAAGCGCCGAGCCATCTGGTCCGGTCATTGAGGTTTGCTTATAAATAGGGGCCACGTGCCTTCGTTATTCCTTACCAACCGAGCCAAACCTTTTGCCAAATCAAACTCTCATTTTCGCCAAACCAAAGCGTTAGCTGAACCAGGTGAGACCCCTTTGCCGCCGAATGAACTTTTATATTGTACTACCGAATGAACTTGAGGGTTCGATCGCCGAATGAGTTTTGAAAGTTGGAATGCCGAATGAGCTCTAGGTTGGGCCTTACTGAATGAACTCGGGGATTCCGAGTGTTGAATGAATCCCTTACCGGATGGACTTTTATACTTGAATTATCAATGAAACTCTAGATTACATAGTTTATGTGATTTAACGATATACTTTCTTGTATCGCAGATAAATGTCTCAAAGAGTGGAAACCCGATCAGATAAGAGGAAATCTATGGACAAGAGAGAGTCTCCCGCCGTGCCCCCAGTCCAGCCGGAACCAGTGCGACATGGACCTGTCCCGAGGTCATTAGTGGACGGATATGGCCCTCAAGAGCTTCTAAACTCTCCTCCCGATTTCTTTCCGAGCTCCCTTAAAGAGGGACAACTTGATGTCATCGCTCGTTCCTTTGGGATTGACAGAGCGAGTATGCTGTTGCCGGGAGATGGTGTGATGCCGTATGATCCTCCTGGAGGATATTTCGCCTATAGCCGATACCATTGCATGTGCGGGGCCATTCCTCCGATCAATGCCTGGATAGTCAGCTTCCTTACTTACTTGAAGGTGGCTCCATTCCAGCTTCAGCCCAACTCCTATGCTATCCTGGTATGTTTGTTCATCATTTTTCAGAGGAAGTACGGGCGCCCCCCTTCCAACCGGGAGATTCTGTACCTATATAATTTGAGAGGTTACAAGAAGGGGTCCCCATACATCAGTTTGGAATCGGCCGTGTCCTTCAAGCCGGTTTTGGACTTATACTCGAAGTTCACCATGTTTAAGAAGGAATGGTTCTTCGTCAAGGACGACTCTGTTTCTTTTCGCCTTTTCACTTCTGGCTGTAAGTTGAATTTCATTTGTAATTTCTCTGTCCCGACTGCAATGCTTCTTCTTATATGCTTCTGTTTCTTGCTAGCGACAGGTGGCTTTGCGGTCGTGGAGAATGATCGCCTGGTACAGATGGCTGCGGAGATAGAGGCCATCTTCGGAAGGGATAGGTCAGCTTCTTACCTGATTAGGAATGCCACTCTCCTGGAGCACAACTTGATTTTGCCACGTCAATCTGTGGTTAAGCAGAGAGATACAACCGAGGAGAGGGCTGCCAAAGCTAAAGGCGGGGCCACGACAAAGAGTAGCAAGAGGAGGCCCTTCTCGATACCTCTAGTCGTCGGGGGAAAGAAGCTTAAGAAATCTGATGGACCCTCTCCCAGCACGTGTCTAGATGTTCCGGAGGAGGAAAGTGGAGAGGAGGAAAGAGGCGAGGAGGAGAGCGAAGGTGATGGAGAGGGTGACGGTGGTAACGGTGGCGAAGGGCAGAGTGGTAGTGGCTTTGATGCCTTGACTTCTGGGCATGCGGGTGAGATTCAAGAGCGGACGGATGATGCTTTCCGTCAAGCCTTTGAGGGGTTGGAGGAAGGGCCGGCCTTGGTGGAGAAACCGAAGAAGTCTGATAAGGCCGGGACTGGTGTCAGTCTATCTTCTAAGAGTATTTCAGCTAAGGCAATTCCGGCGGTTCAAGGTGAATTCTTAACTCCTTTTTTAACTTCATATGTTTCTTGAATTATAGTCTCATGCATGCTTGTAACACTTGGTTTTTATTTCAGGAACGAGTAGGGCGGCCAAGACATCAAACATTCGGCACTGCCTCGAGCAATTCAAACTCTTCAAAGCTTCTGCTAAACCGAAGCCTTCGACTGACCGTTCTGGGGTCGTAGTCGGCTATCGTCCTCTTCTCGGAGTTATTGAAGAGGATATCCGAAAGAGAAAGTGGAGGCGTTCCATGTTTGAACCTTCACTTGGACCTCAGCCCACAACCCAGCCTATTCATGACATCACGGAGGAAGATACTGAGTCCATACCATCTCTACATCCATCAGAGAATCCTTCCGTTACTCATATTGATCGTCCCGGCTTGGCTTGTAACCCATTTGCGGGTCATCCAGATTTGGACCCGAGTTCTCATGATATTTCCTTCGATGAGGTTACCGGTGAGCACCTCCTGCCCCGCAATCCTATGGTAAGGGTGCTTGACGAGGCTAAGTCTTTGGATCTCGACTTGTTGACCACTCGGATTGTGACAATGGGGGACGAGGCCAAGGCAAACATCGATCGGGTGGCTGAAGAGACCAAGAAGTTGATGGAGCATCACGCCCGACTGGTCAAGGCTGGAGAGGAAATCGAAAGTGCTAACATTCGCCTGCGGCTAATGGTTTCCGATCAGGCCAAACAGCTTGCCGACCAGGCCATTCAGATCTCCCAGCATGAGGCGGCCTCAAGACGGTTAAAGAAAACTATGGAGGAGGCTAGCAGGGCCGAGCTGCGAAAGATGGAGGCCTCCTGCAAGGAACGAATCGATATGGCCATTGCCCCGGTGGATGAGGTTCGGAGAGCGGATCTTGAGCAGATAGAGGAGTTATCTGGGAGGCTTGAGGCCGCAGAGCTTGCTCAAGCCAAGCTGAAGGAGGAGATGGAGGCGATGCGGAAATCCCTTCAGGCTGACTGCTCGAGATACCGATTGGAGAGAGATGTTGCCGTCGCAAGGCTTTCGGCTTCCGAGGCCCGGATGAGGGAGTTTGAGAAGAACGAGGGGATGATGGATGAGATGCTCCAGGACATGTACTTTCGTACTTGGAAGCAGGGCAACCTGTCCTGGATGGACGACTATCCTCGGGTCATGGCTAGGATATATCTTCGGGCTTTGGAGGAGGCCAAGGCTGAGGCGGATAAGGAAGGTGGTGTAACTTTCAAGATGGATGTGGTCACGGTCCAGTTTACTGAGGAGGAGAAAGTGGCAGTGAAGGAGGGCATGCGGCTGCTTACCGCCGAGGAAGTGGGAGTGCAGTTGGGGGATGATAATCAGGGAGTAGATGCTGGTAAGTTTTCCCTCTCAATCTTTTCTTAACTCGATTGCGTATCATTTATCTGATGGATTCCTCTCCTGAATCGAGCAGGTGGGAACTCTGGCCAGCACGTTAGGAGTTCTGATCCAGCGGTCAAGTAGATCCCGGAGGGCTAGCAGGATAGAGGCGGAGCCCTGCTGCAGCTGACTTTTTTTTTTGGTTTACTTGCCATTCCTGAATATACTAGTCCAAATCATTAATGTACTTTCAGGTTGTAATTATGTAATTATGTCATTGTAGTGAATGATTTCATTTATATAATGTTATAACATAAGCTGATTCTGTCATATTTGAATGTTGTGGTTATTTTGACGTGTTGCACAAGAAATATAGCTGTATATATGCATGTGCTTTAATCGTGTTTGATGCTAAGTTCTCGCTTAAAATATAATTTCACGTCTCGCAATGTTAGTGTGATATGTGAATAGGCTATAGCTACATGTTTATGTACAAGAAAAGGAAGTACCGCGCTTCATGTTTTAGTTGCAGACGGTAGCTTTGAATGTCTTGTGTGACTGAGGATGGAATGCAGCTGAGTGACCTGTTATTCAGTTGTGAGTTCTTATTTCCACTAGAGAGTGTCTCCCGTCTTGTGTCCTGTACTTTAGCGATCGTTATAGAGGATAGGAGGAAAGTTTTTATAAATAAAATGGAAATATAAGAAATAATAAAACTTCCAATCACGGAAGGCCTTCGATGTGCTTAAGTTCGTGGCAAACGGGTTTTGTAGTCACTTTCCCTAGCTGTGGGTCTTGGAGACATTCGTCACCCAACTTACGCCTCCGCGGGGAGTTTTCTTTTTTACCACAGCCGTACATAAGACACATCGGAGCCGAGATCGCGCACAGTAACTACCCGGGCCATTATGGCCCATAATCATGGGTATTATTCAATTTACCATGGCCGGCTAGCGTGGGTGCCGATCGTCAACTGTGAGCTGCCCCTAGCTGGCCACATCTTATGTTGGGGCATATAATCTTTATAATCGGTTCACAGTCGCCGGCGAGCCAAACGCCGTAATGAGCTGCCTCGGCTATAGTCGGCCTTCTCGATGGCTTATGATCGGCTCATTACAGTTGGCTTTGAGGGCCGTCGCGAGCAATGAGTTAACCCACAGCAGAGGGATGCTGGAGCAAAAGTGTCTCATTGACGAGGGCATAGATTCGTATAGTACCTGTTAGGTCTTGTCCAGGTGAGGTTGTGCAGTGAAGTGTCCAGAATGGAAATGTCATTATACAAGATTTTGTTCAACAGAAAAGGATAAAGCTTAACAAGCAGCCAAGATATAAAGGAACAAGTTAAAAAAGAGACAAGATTTTTAGAGTGGTTCGGCACGAAAATGCCTACGTCCACTGATTCTCTTTATTAATTCACTTCATATGGGCAGTACAAGTTAAGAAAAGTATCGACGAAGGTGTTGGATGTTCCATGCCCTCTGGAACACCTCTCCGTCCACTATTGACAAAATATAAGCTCCGTTGTGGAGATCTTTATGATTTACATAGGGTCCGTCCCAGATAGGATCTAGCGCTTCGAGGCGCGGGAAGATCCGTTTGAGAACAAGATCTCCTTCTCGTAAGTTGCGGTGCTTGACTTTGGAGTTGTATCATGCTGCCACTTTTTGCTTGTGAGCTGCCGCCTTAAGTGCTGCATCATTTCTTCTTTCTTCAATTAGGTCCAAAGACATGTGTAGGAGTTCTTCATTCTCTTCTGGGTTGTAGTGGATCCTACGGTGGGAGGGCACTACAGTTTCAAATGGGAGCATGGCCTCCGTTCCGTATGCCAAAGAGAAAGGAGTATGTCCTGTTGATGTTCTGTAAGATGTGCGGTAGGCCCAAAGTGCCGTAGGAAGTTCATCCACCCAAGCGCCTTTTGACTTTTCAAGCTTTTTCTTGATTAGAGTTTTGAGAATTTTGTTGAAAGCTTCGACTTGTCCGTTTTCCTGGGGATAAGCTACAAATGAGAAGCTTTTGTGAATTCCGTGCTCTCGGCACCAGTCGGTGAATTCCTCGCTGTCAAATTGAAGTCCATTGTCTGATATTATTTTGAGTGGAACCCCGTACCTGCATAAAACATTTTTGATCAAGAAGTTAATAACTTTTGCCGAAGATATTTTATTTAAAGGTTCCGCTTCCACCCATTTGGTGAAATAGTCGACTGCCACTATAGCATATTTGGCTCTGCCTCGGTCCATCGACAGTTCGCCAATCAGGTCAACTCCCCATACTATAAAAGGCCAAGGACTGGTCATCTGAGTAATCTCATTGGTTGGTAGTCGAGGGATTTTAGCAAATTTCTGGCATCTGTCGTATTTTTTGACGAAGTCCAAGGCGTCTTTGTTTAAGGCGGGCCAGAAATATCCATATCGGAGTATCTTCTTTGCCAGTGTCTGCCCTCTAATGTGGTCTCCGCAACTTCCTTGATGGATGTTGGATAAGATTTCCTTGGCTTCCCTTCGGCGACACATCTTAATAAGGGATTAGAGAAGCCGCGCCGATAGAGGATGCCTTCTTGTATTGTGTAGCGGGAAGCACTCCTTAAGATTTTCCTGACTTCAGTACGGTCGTTGGGTAGTGTTCCATCTTGCAAGTATTTCCGGATAGGAGTCATCCAAATTTCTTCTTCGATTGCAGCTATCAGATCCTCTTGTTCGAAACTTGGGGCTAGTTGTTTTGAGATGGCTACTGTTCCAGAAATGCTGCTGTTCTTCATGCTAGCTTGCTTTGCCAGTTCGTCAGCCTCTCGGTTCTCCTCTCGAGGAATGTGTTTGATTAAATAGTGATCCAATTGAGTGAGCAGCAGCTTGGTCTTTTTTAGATATGCTGTGAGTCGTTCTCCTCGAATCTGGAATTCCCCCAGTATTTGATTTATAATAAGTTGAGAATCGCTATGGAGACATAAAGAACTTACTCCAATTTCTAAGGCAAGTTCCAGTCCTGCTATTACTGCTTCATATTTTGCATCGTTGTTGGTGGCAGCGAATTCCAACCTTAGGGCATAGTGCAGCTTCCTTCCCCTGAGGGTGATTATCACAATACCTGCCCCCGAGCCCTGTTCGTTCGATGCTCCATCTACAAAGAGATTCCATTTGATATCTTTTGCTATTTCAGATTGATCCTTACCTCCATTGGTAGTGAATTCGGCAATGAAATCGGCCATAGCTTGTCCATTTATGGCGGTGCGAGGATGGTAGGTGATATCATATTGACTCAGTTCAATGCACCACTTAAGTAGTCGCCCAGAAGTGTCGGGGCGATGGAGTACTTATCTTAGCGGTTGGTCGGTTAAAACTCTGATGGAATGAGATTGGAAATAGTGTCGTAGCTTCCGTGATGTGATTAGCAAACAGTATGCTAGCTTCTCAAGTTTAGGGTATCTGTCTTCTGCCCCTGTAAATCTCTTGCTTACAAAGTATACGGGCCGCTGCGCACGGTTGTCTTCTCTCACCAAAGCGGCGCTTAAAGCATGGGACGATACAGCAAGGTATAGGTATAGTTCTTCGCCTTCATTTGGAGTTGAGAGTACTGGTGGTCTCTGAAGGTGTTCGATTAGGTTAAGGAAGGCCGTCGAGCATTCGTCAGTCCACTCGAACTTTCCTTTGTCTTTCTTTAGAGCTTCGAAGAAAGGGATGCATTTGTCGGTTGCTTTAGAGATGAACCTGCTTAGGGCGGCCACTTTCCCATTTAGGCTTTGCATCTCTCTTCGAGTGGATGGTATCTTGATATCTTGCAAAGCCCGTACTTGTTCAGGGTTTGCTTCAATCCCTCTGGCATGGACGATGAATCCCAAGAACTTTCCCGACGATACTCCGAAGGAGCACTTTAGAGGATTCAGCTCATTCCATATTGGCGAAGTACTTGAAACATCTCATCCAGGTGGTTTATATGATCGTTGGCTTTCCTTGATTTACCAGCATGTCATCCACATAGACTTCCATAGTTCGTCCTATTAATTCCGCAAACATCTTGTTGACGAGGCGCTGATAGGTAGCTCCGACGTTTTTAAGTCCAAAAGGCATTACTTTGTAGCAGTACAATCCTCGGTCAGTGATGAAACTAGTGTGGTCTTGATCGGGGGCGTGCATAGGGATCTGGTTATATCTTGAGTATGCGTCCATAAAGGATAAGAGTTCGTGTCCGGCTGTGCTGTCTGCGAGCTGATCGATTCGGGGGAGTGGGAAGCAGTCCTTCGGGCAAGCGTCATTTAAGTTGGAGAAGTCGATGCATGTTCGCCACTTCTCGTTAGCCTTCTTTACCAGTACCGGGTTGGCAATCCATTCTGGGTAGATGGCTTCTCGTATGAAGTCATTGGCAAGTAAGTTCTTTACTTCTTCCTCGAGGGCTGTTGATCGTTCTGCCCCCATACTCCTCTTTTTCTGCTTCACTGGCACCTTGGTGGGATCGATGTTCAGTACGTGGCATGCTACGTCTGGGGAGATTCCTGTCATGTCGGCGTGCGTTCATGCAAATACATCCATGTTGTGGCGAAAAAAATCGACAAGTTGATCCTTCAATTCCGCTCTTAACTGAGACCCAACTCTTAGCAATCTACTTGGGTCGTGTTTGTCTACAGATACAAATTCCATAGCCTCTGCTGGCTCGGTGGTGGCCTCCTCCTCCTTGTCCCTGGGGTCTAATTCGTTGAAAGGATCGTTGGTGTATCGAAGAGGAGGGACTTTCTTTAATTGCTATGCTTCCAAGTTTTACTTGCAGATAGAAGTCTCTGCCTCCTTCCCTTTGCCCTTCCTGCGGTTATTGCGAAGTTCGGTTACATAGCAATCTCGAGCGGCGTCTTGATCTCCCTCTATTTCTCCTATTCCGTTATCCGTTGGAAATTTCATCTTCAGGCACCACGGGGCTAGGACAATTTGGAAGTCATACAATGCTGGTCTTCCCAAAAAGGCATTGTAGGCTGAGTGGCTCTCTATCAGCACAAATGTTTGTTTTCGCACAACGGAGCGGGGATGACTTCCTATTTCGATAAAGAGGCTCAGTTGCCCGAGGGGCATTTTCGCATCCCCGGTGAAACCATGTAGCGGTTTGCTGTAGGGAGACACATCCTTCATTGACAGCCTCATTTTTTCGAAAGCGTGCTTGAATAAGATATTTACTGAGCTTCCGGTGTCTACTAGGATTCGGAAAACCTTGGCTAGACCGAACCAGGCAGAGATGACCGTAGGATCCATGTGAGGGTACTGCCTTCCCTCTAGATCACGCTGACTGAATGTGATATCATCATTCTCTTCCCGTTTCGGGTGGCGTTCTTCTGTAACAGAATTAACGTAGCCTTCATTATTTCTAAGTGACTTACCGTATCTCTCCATCTCTGCCCAGCTTCCGTCGGTGATGTGTAGTCCTCCCGATATGATAAGAACCACTATCTTCTCTTGACTGGAGCCGCTGGTGTTGCAATTTCCTCCGCCAACTTCCAGGAGGGGTAGCCATGGGTTCTCATTGGCAGAAGTTGAAGTCCTGTTCTGACCTTTCACATAGCGCTCCAGTCTCTTCCTTCTGATGTGTTCATCAATCAAGTCCCGGAGGTGATGGCATTCATTGGTGTCATGCCCATGAGATTCGTGGAAGCGGCAGAACTTTCCAGACTTAATTGCATTATCCGATTCCTTCTTGTGCGGGGGGCGCTTGTATCTAACCTCGTCTTGGGTGGCCAAGAAGATGTTTTCGATTGTTTCATTTAGAGGAGTGTAAGAGTCAAATCTCGGTCCTGGCCTATATAAGCGCTTTTCTCCCTTCTTGCCCCCAGCACTATCTCTGGAGTCATTTCTTCGAACGTCCTTTGCTACTGCGGATGTGTTGCCATAAGCTGCCTTGGTTTATTGCCCTGTCTGCCTTTCAATGGCAGCGTCTTCAAGTCTCATATATTTTCCGGCTTCGTGGAAAAAATCGGGCAAGGTAGCTGGCTTTTCTTTCGTTAGTCTCCTAGCAAACTTAGTATCCAGATGCACACCACTACAGAGGGCCATTAGGATAAGTTTCTCGTCGGCATCTTGGACTACGGCCGCTGCGGTGTTGAATCGGGTTAGATATTGTTGCACTGTTTCCCCGGGCTTCTGTTTGATATTAGATAGGGAATAAGCGTCCTTGGGTTGTTCCACATGAATGCGGAATTGGTTGATGAACTTTTCTTTGAACATTTACCATGAGCTGATGGACCCTTGGGGTAGATGGCAGAACCAGGAGGTAGCTAGATCTACCAAGAATAGCGGGAAGCATTTACACAACACTCCCTCTATTGCTCTGCTCATGAGCATATGTTGTGTGTATCTTTGCAAGTGTACGATGGGGTCATAGGTTCCCTTGTAAGGTTCCATTGTTGGCATTTTCCATTCCCAGGGGGTGACGGCTGTTTCGATATTGCGGGTGAAGGGGCTGGTCACCCTAGCGCCTATCCCCCGATCCCTTTGTTCCCGTTGGACGCATTCTCTGAACAATCGTGTCATCCTTTCATCAGAACTTGGAGCGGATAGAAATGAGTTTGGTTCTTCCCGGCGGGATTGATTCCGTCCAGATGACCTGTAGGGATGGTATCGTCTATCACTCCTAACATTCTCCAATGGCTGCCTCTGGTCTTCTGGGGGCACGCTGGGGTCAGCCGCAGTTGGCCCTTGCCTTGATTTTCCCCTGCTGGGTTCTGTTCTCAGCACTTCCTCGGGTCCAACTTCGGGCGGGACTCCAGCTCGGCCCCGTCCATTGGTGTTTCCGTGGTTAGGTAGCTTGACGGGCTCAGCTACATCTGATCCCTGGCTGGTACCTCCCCTGTTGGGTTCGGTTCCAAGTGTTTCCTCGGGTCGGAATTCGGGTTGAGTCCGGACTCGGCTCCTACCATAGCTATTTCGGTTGTTAGCCTCTTCGAAGAAGAAAGACCTTTGTCGTCTCCCAGATCCTCCAGACCGGGACTCAGCCCATGATTCAGTGTTGCGGTTGGTTTCTTCAACATCCCTTAAGCGTGACATGAGTTGATCCACCAAGGCTTCTTGTTGAGATGCGAAACGGTTAGTTACTTCAGCTACAACCCTGTCCAGATCCGCCCTTGTGATTGGTTGTTCCGTAGAAGGGGCTGTCTGATTCGCCTGATTTACATTTTCTGTTGGAACTGGACGATTGCCTTGGTCTCTGATGACTGGGTCTGGGATACCGCCAGTTGCGATGTTCTTTCCTTTGTTAGCATCTTTTTTCCGTCCGGGAGGCATGTCTTTCAAGCAATGAACGATGCTGATAGGAAAAGGGTTAAGTGGGAGAAGCTGAAGCTCCGAGCTCCTGCTCTCAGTGAAAGCACCAAAAATGTTTGCACAAAAAATGGACAAACACCACCAAGTCATATGTTTTAGTTGATTTTATATTGTTTTTAGTGGTTTAGGTGATTTATGCAAATATGTAAAAAGTAGGAACTAAACTGTAAAAGCACACAGATTTATAGTGGTTCGGCCAGAATGTGCCTACGTCCACTTTATATGTTATTCTCCTCTTTTTCCTTCAGATTACAAGTACAAAGCTTTGATTACAAGAGTATGAAAGTTGTTTGAAAGTTCCTTCCGTGCTTGAGCTCTCAAACTTGTCTGCCATTGTTGTACCTCTGCCCCTCTATTTATAGAGTGAGGTTAGGGGTAGGGGTCTTAGATGTATATAGCTGCTGGTGGGCCTGGACTGATGCAATCTGGCATGGCAGTGTTGGTTCGGTAATACCTTCTTGGTCTTGATTCGGTAGTAGGTGGATGGTCCGGTGATACTTTGGACCGATGGTAATACATTCCTCCCTTGGTTCAGTGGTGGTGGAGAGTGTTTGGTTCGGCAGGGAGCTGGTCCGGTGGCGAGTGTACGAAGCTTGGTTCGGTAGGACTCGGTGGGATTTGGTCCGGCAGAGGTTGGTTCGGCTAGGCATGGACATGGAGTTGGACCGGTAGTGCATGGGAATGGAGAGGATTTCGACCGGTAGTTGGTTGGTTCGGTCAGTGGTAGTTGGAGAAGCTTTGGACCGGTAGTGAGAACTCTCCCAACAGCTATGTTTCTGGCCCGCCCAATCATAAAGCTTTAGTAAATAATATTAATTAACCACATGAAATACCAGTTACCTTGTCCCCTATCTTATCCCCACCTTGTCCACTAACCACCAATCTGTTTTATATACTTCAATACCAACCTAATACTACTTCTGAATCCACCCCAGATTCTCATGTGCATGCATTAATTCTCATGCAAATATGAGTGCTTTCGCGTCATAAAACCAAGCTAACCGAAACCCAATTAACCGACACTGCCAATCCATGATAGTCCACTACGTGAAACCACGATTACACCATGCAATAAGGTACAACATTTCATTTCGTGTAATTTAGATAATGACAACCCTTACACAACTTCCCAAACCCATATATATACCCATAGTTCACACATCAAACCTATCCTCATTGGTTACTATGCCCACCAAGCTTTCTTTAGCTGCCATTAATTTATTAACAAAAATGCAACATCCCATGCAACCAGTTCCACTCCACTTACTGATTTGTTTGCTATAAAGTTTTAAACTCTCTGTTACAATATTTGATATATTGATTATTGAGATATGCAGAATACAGTATTACATCAGAGAGTTGAAAGTATTTATAAACTAAAACATGAGAATGTACATAATGTGGCCCAAAAGATATGTGCAGCAAGAAAAAAAGAATATGCGGTCAGGATCTAATCAAATGATCTCTATGGTTTCAATGCCTTCCTTCAGATGATAAAAGTGTGCAATTGCATCACTGTCTTCATTCTCATGTTTGTGAGGCGATTTCTAGGGTTAGAGTTTGTGAGGCGAAATCACTTGATTCTCTGATTGAGTTGATGCAGTTCACACAATTCTCATTGCTCCTTCTTTCTATGCCCTCTGGATGCCTGATTTGAGTTGCTCCCTTGAGTTTTTCGAAGACCTGAGCAGTTATGATTTGAATCAAGAGCAAGTTGATTTCTTTGATGTTCTTTCTTCTTCTCCTCTCTAATTTGGTGAAGATCTAGCTTGTTGAGCTTGAGAGACGGCTGAATTTCAGTGACTCCTAGCTCAGACCTGAACTTCACGAAGTTCATTCTTGACAAGAGTTTGGTGAGTGTATATGCTCTCTGATAAGTAGCTGGTAAATGGTTAACTTGTAAGTTTCCTTTAATGACTTAATCTCGAACGAAATGTAGGTCTATCTCAATATGTTTGGTTCTAGAGTGTATTATAGGATTAACTGTCATATAGACAGACTTTGATTGTCGCACCACGATGTTGGCTTGGTATCTGGTTTCAATTTTAATTCATCCAAAATTGACTGTAATCACATTATCTCGGCCATGGCACTGGCTACACTCCTATACTCTGCTTCTGTACTAGATCTTGAGATAGTTTATTGTTTTTTGGAACACCATGATATCAAGTTTTTATCAATGAATATGCAGTATCCAGTGACTGATTTTCTGTTATCTAAATCCGTGGCCCAGTCAGCATCTGCATATCCAGTTAAATTAAGATTTTTGCAAGCTTTAAGAGATAAGCCATGATTTATTGTTTTCTTTAAGTATCTGAGAATCTTCTTGACTGCCTTCCAGTGTTCGTCCAATGGATTCTGCATAAATTAAGAGAGTTTGTTAACACTAAATGCAATATCAGGTCGTGTTATAGTAGCATATTATAATGCTCCTATAACACTTCTGTATTATTTAGTATTACTTATGGTTTCTTCCCTGTTTTTTGATAAACTTTGATTGCTTATCATTGGTATTGGCATGGGTTTTGCATCTTCCATTTTTGTTTTAGCCAACAGTTTTGATATATATTTCCTTTGACACAATGTTATCTCTGAATTTGTTGTTCTGTTAACTTCAATTCCCAGGAAATAATCGAGGTCTCTAAGATCTTTGATTGAAAATTACTTATCCAGATAGCAGATAATTTGATTGATTTCATCATGATTGTTACCTCTAATTATAGATTATCAACATAAATTAGAATGTAAATAGTTGATAACTGGCTAATTGTAATGAACAATGAAGTATCTGATTTGATAGACTGATATCCATTTGATATTAATATTGATTTCAGTCTATCAAACCATACTCTTGGTGCTTGTTTGAGGCCATATATTGCCTTATTTAATTTGCACACAAGGTTTGTATTTTTTTCATAGCTATGTGATTTCATCATATAGATCTCTTCTTCTAATATGCCATTTAGAAAGGTATTATTGACATCCTGTTGCCTTATTCTCCAACCTTTGTGGAGCGCAACTGTGAGTATGAGACTTGTTGTAGAGTGTTTGACTACTGGAAAAAAGGTTTCAGTAAAGTCAAGCCCATACTGTTGGGTATAACCCTTGGCAACAAGTCTTGCCTTATATTTACTGATAGTCCCATCAGAATTTCTTTTTATCTTGTATGTCCACCTACATCCAATAATGTTTTTATGTGCTGGTGGACATACAAGATCCCATGTCTTGTTTTTTATAAGAGCATTATACTCTTCATCCATTGCTGATCTCCAGTTACTGTGTTTTGCAGCTTGCTCATAGCTTGATGGTTCATCAAGACTTGTGTTGGCAATGTATACTTTTGGCTTAAAGATGCCACTTTTAGATCTAGTGATCATGGGATGACTAGATTTGACTGTGGAATCAGTATGAGGTAAACTGCCAGTATTATCATGACTAGTATTGTTATTTGAATCAGTTTGTTGTTCTTGAGCTTTTTGACTTTCTTCATTTGTTGAAATTGCATGTGATTGACTGGCATGACTGGAATCATCAATCCAATCTGAATTTTGCTGAACAGAGACTATAGGATGAGTTTGATGATTTCCAGTAGTCCTCTTCACCTCTGTTTGATACTCAATTCTCAGAATATATGGGCAGTTCAGGTATTAATACACTTGGACTATATACCTTGCTTATTGTTTTCACTTCTGAATTTCTAAAAGGGGATACATTTTCATTAAATACAACATGCCTACTAATAAAAAGTTTTCCACTATCATCTACATATTTGTATCCTTTTTGATTAGTGGCATACCCAAGAAATGTACATGGCTTTGGTCTGAAGCTTAGCTTATTGTTGTTATAAGGCCTTAAATATGGAAAGCATAAGCACCCAAAGGTTTTTAAACTATAATAATCCGGCTTCACCCCTTGCAACTTTTCTATGGGGGTTATACCCTCTAGAATTTTGGTTGGCAGTCTATTGATAAGATAAACTGCAGTGTTGAAAGCTTCAGGCTAAAATTTTAGAGGTAAGTTTGCATGAGCTAATAAGCTAAGCCCTTTTTCAACTATGTGCCTATGCTTTCTCTCAACTAAGCCATTCCATTCAGATGTATAGGGGCATGTAGTTCTATGAATTATTCCCTTTTTGCTAAAGTAATCCTTAAGGGATTTGTACTCTGTTTCACCATCTGATTGCAAAACTTTAACATGGGAACTAAGTTGTTTTTCAACCATGGTGATAAAATCCAATACAACTTTGTGTGTATCAGATTTATTTTTTAAGAAATATATCCAAGTGTATCTTGTATAAGCATCTACAAAGGATATATAGTATTTATAACCATAATTTAACATGTTGATGCTGGTCCCCAAAGATCAGTAGAAACAAGTTCAAGAGGTTTGGAATATTTGGTTGAAGAGTCATCAAATGGAAATTTGTGACTCTTACCCATTTGACAGTGTGTGCATATATGAGGAAAAGAAACATCATCACAAGATATACAATTTTCATTAAGAACTTGTTTAAAAACTTTAGCACTAGGATGACCAAGTTTTCGATGCCAAAGATCAAATATACTACTGCAGTTTTTCATTTCACACTGATTACAACAGTTTTTCTCCTTTGTAGAATTGGTACAGTTGACAGACTTAAATCTATATGATCCCTTTTCAGCATCACCCTGCAATAAAACATCTTTAGTTAGTATATCTCTAACAAGACAGTATTTAGGGTAAAATTCAACGTAAAGTTTATTATCATTAGCAAATTTAGATACACTTATAAGATTCTTTTTAATCTTTGGCACTCTTAATAAGTTATGTAGGAATAATTGTTACTTTCCTTTAATAGAAGCACCTCCTACATGAGAAATTTTGATACACTTACCATTGCCCATGCAAATAGACTGTTTACCTCTATACTCCTTGTTGCCAAGATTTAAGTTTTCTAAGTTGTTAGTTATATGATTAGTTGCCCCTGAGTCAAGATACCAGTAGTTATCATGCACATGTTCTGATTGACCATTTTCACTTGAGCAGTGACATTTGTTGTCTGCTTGACTGTTGGAGCTTGCTTGAGCCACATTGACACTGTGATTATCACTTCTTGAATTATTGTTATTATGATTTGAATATCTAAAATAGCATTTTACATCTGTATGCCCAATTCTTTCACAGATTTTACATCTTGGTCTATTGTTGTTGTACCTGCCTCTTCCCCTTGATCTATTGGAGTATCCTCCTCTCTGTGATTTTTATCACTTTTGTTGTTGTTTTGATTCTTGTTTCTTGTGTTGGTGGTGTAATTGATGGTAAACTTAGATTCTTGAGGTCTTTTATTGTCTATCCTGGCCTCATGAGCCTGTAGTATAGAATGAACATCATCCACTGATGGTAAGACCTTATGAGATGATATAACTGCCACCACGACTTCATATTCATCACTCAAACCATTTAATATGGTTAAAATCTGTTCAGAATCAGATACTTTGTGACCTGCAGCCTCAAGCGGATCACAAATTGTCTTGATTTTATACAGATACTCTCTAATAGAGTAATTTTCCTTTCTGATATTTTGTAGCTGTCTCTTGTGATACATAACTTTTGCTGCTGATTGAGTATTGAAAACTTTTTCAATTGTTGACCAAATTTCGCAGGCAGATTTGCATCCAATAACATGTAATAAAAGATTAGTGTTTATAGATGACAGTAACCAGGAGCATATCAGTCTATCTTGCCTGTGATGTTTGACATATTCTTCATTGCTTACTATTTTATTTTCTTGAACAGTGATGAATTTTGGTGGAGTTGGTATTGTGCCAAGAAGAAAACCTTCGAGGCCATATCCCTGCATAGCGGTTCCAATCTGCAGTTTCCACAATAGATAGTTATTTTCATCAAGATGAGCTGTAATAAGTTGACTCTATGGGCTTGTGACTGATATGATTAGCTTTGTTGTTGCATCAGATTGCTGCTTAGAAGCAGCATTATCAGAGGTTGCTGATTGATCATCTGTCATGATGTACAGTCTCTGCCTAAACTAAAAAGAGGGCTTCAGATATGGTTCTTGAACAAGAAAATCCTCAAGAAGTTTATTAAAAAAACAGGTATGATGCAGCTAGATCCAAATGATGAGTGTTATCTGATGGATCTTGGCAGCGCACTAGTCTTGCGTTCAAATTTGCTGTGATAATTTTTTGTTTTCTTAAATCTGGTTTCTGTTGCTTTCTTGATCAAGTTGTCTTTAATGAGAATCTAAGTGCAGCCAGTATATAGCTTGGTAAGGCACTAGATTTGAGAAGATAAACTTGTTTTTACCCAAATGATGATTATACAAACTGATGGGTAAAAAAATAATTCTCCAAATGATGAAGAATCTCTGATGGAGAAGCTTTAAAATCTTTCTCTTGTATCTTCTTTTAATGTTGTTCTTTTAAGCATGAGCAGATCCGATACCATATAAAGAAACAGAGAATATATGAGAGATCAGAAGAAAATGAATATTGTCTTTTTTATTGACTATAAACTCTCTGTTACAATATTTGATATATTGATTATTGAGATATGCAGAATACAGTATTACATCAGAGAGTTGAAAGTATTTATAAACTGAAACATGGGCTTGTACATAATGTGGCCCAAAAGATATGTGCAGCGAGTGAAAAAGAATGTGCGGTCAGGATCTAATCAAATGATCTCTACGGTTGCAATGCCTTCCTTCAGATGATAAAAGTGTGCAACTGCATCGCTGTCTTCATTTATTTCATGCTACCAAGATTTTAACTGCTGCTGCAACCTTCAATCTAAATGAAGATAGCTCACCACCTAACACAGCCACCCCTTCCAGCCTAAACTAGTCTAGAACAAGCAGAGCTTTCAGCAAGCACCCTCATATATCCATATGGCTAACTCATAATAAACCGAGAGATAGAAACAAGGGTATGCTGTTTGACATACAATAAACATCCCACAAAACCAAACCACTATTTGTTGGCAACAATCAAGCTAGCTCTTCCATTATCACCCAGGATAATCCGCTGCTCACCTCTCAATCACACGATGTCAACTATGATGGATCAAATTTGTTCATGGAACATAAGGTGAGGGAATGATATCTCCAAACAAGGTTAAATCAAAAACTGTATCCTTCTTCATTCTATCCAAACGATCGCAATAATAGAAAATAAATTCAACATCACCAACTTTCACAAAGTTTCCCACATCATTAACCCTCTATGGAAATATCACCATGACCTAGAAACTGCTCCTTTTGGCTGCATATTAATCATGTGGAGCCCTAATGTATTTCAAACAACTCCAATTTCCTACTACAAGAAAGCATGCCATTACAATGTGATTTACCTTCCTTTTAATTTCCACTTCTAATGTTCTTTCATATACGCCGAAAACTTTCTACTCCTTAGACAATTCATGCTTGACAACCTTCACAACCTCAATCCTAGTAGCATTCCTTGGATAGTTCTTGGTAATTGGAGTTGTATGTTAAAATCTAGCGATAGAATAGGAGGGAATCCTCTTTAACCAACCGACCTCGAGCCCCTAAATAACTCAATGTCCAAGCTGAACTCTTCGAAACAACGTCTATTAGCCTTCCCTACACTCTCGATCCGGCATTCAAACTTTCTCCAAGCTAGATAGGATCTTTCATAACAATCAAGCAACTTCCCTTGGGCTTAATATGTTTTATGATGTCATACCACCTAACCTCTCCAATCACTCTCCTTTAGTTCTGAATTTCGATAACCAAGCCTAAAAGTTCCCTTGCTATGCAAATTTTTTATGCCTGTATTAAACACTCCCTTTTTTTAGAAGAGTTGAGATGGCCTAGACCTCACCTTCCTTCGGAAAAACCAAGATAAAACTCCAAACCAAACATAAACACACTAGAAAACCCCTTAGGGAATGGAGTAGGAGAATTTTTGGATAAGGAAGCAAGCTTTCAAATCAATTAAAGCAAGAACTAGAACCGTGCAACAAAATATCAAATAATCCAAACATTATTACCATTTCCTTATAGGAATGTGAGCTATCAAATAAACTAGCAATTGCACTTCATACAGAAGCACGCATGCTTAGACAGAAAACTAGGGATAAATAGGACACACAAGGTGACAAGAATACCACCTTCCACCATAACTACATTTCGACTAAGTTATCTGCCAGTAAAATCATCATGATAACGGACGGCAGCAGGAGGACACACAAAGGACATGAAGCAGTAAGTATAGCCTTCATCAATCATTTCTCTAATGTCTTAGGTAACCAAGACGATCGATCCATCATCACAAGCCATGTAGACCAAATGCAGTTCCACTCCTTATATAATGAACATGAAAATCCGCTATAGGAAGAGGTTACCGACCATGAAATCTAATAAGCTCTATTTGTTATCCCTAAAGAGAGTGCTGGTGGTCCAGATGGATTCAACTCATGCTTCTTTATCACATGCTGGAATATCATCAAAGAAGACTTCCTCAAAGCAGTCTAGAATGTATTTCAAACGAACAAGTTGCTAAGGCGAATTAACTCCCTAATCATTAGCGTTATTCAGAAAACCAATAATCCGTCTAAGGTGGGCGATTTTAGACCATTTAGTCATTGCAACATAGTACACAAATGCATATCCAAAGTACTTGTTAACAGAATGATGCCTACATCTTAAACCTACTCACAGCCAATCAAAGTGCCTTCGTTAATGGTAGAAGCATTATCGATAATGTTCTACTCACCCACGAACCCTACACCAAAAATGACTTCTATAGCATCCAAAAAATGCCATCGGAAGTTTTTGTAATGTTTTGGTAAATGCTACCATACGACATGCCACTAAAAGTCCAAAACTTTTGCAGCATATAAACGCTACCAAAACTTTACATATTAATGCCTTTCACAATGGTAAAAAAAATTCTATAGCGTCTATCAAGTGCTACCAAAGAAAACAATTTTTAATGGAGTCTACTGTATCATTTCTTATTTGTTTTACAGCATTTCAAAATTACCACCATATATGTTTTATAGCATTTGTGCTTTACAACTATATTTTTTTTGTAGCCTGTGTTTGCTAATATATTTTTTGTAGCTTTTCTTTTATGCTACTATACCTTTTTTGTAGTGTTTAATTAATGTTAATAAAAAATATAGATTGTGTTGCACCAAGTTTTACATGCCTTTATTCCCTATTAGTGGCTTGCTTAATTTCTACTACAATAATTATCATATTTAAACAATTGAAAAACACGTTAATCACTTAATCAAATACAATATCTATAACAATTTCAATACAAAAAAATTTCGACAAAATGACCAAATTCATGAAAAATCCATAACCATTCATTAATAAGTTTACATATCTTGTACTAACAAACTGCTATATTACATATGACTATTAAATTCAAATTTAATTGTTTGATTGCCCACAATTCTTTGTTATGACTGGCCTTTTCTCTTAAAAGCTTAAGTATATGTAGATAGGTTCAATAATCAACAATGAGAACTAATTCAGATTATAGCAAACCAGTACTACAACTCTATTATTGTATGCATGCATAAACTCCAAATTTCAATAATACAACCTGATAAACCTTTGGCATAATACTTAGCTAAGTTTTATAAAACTTAGTTAACTTGTTTAATTTTTATAAACTTGGTTAATTATTTATTATTATTATAGAGTTAGTTAAATTTAATCAAACTTAGTTTATTATTATTATTAACAAAACTAGCCGGGATTTATTATGGGTCATGCCATATGTATAAATGAATATGAAAACAGATGTTCATGCATATGCACCAGAAAAGCTAAATGAAACAAATAAAGCACAGGAGAAAAAGTACTAAACTACTGACCAACAACCTAAGCTAGTCTTCCTCAAAGGAGGAAGAACCGCTTCCCTAATCCGAAGATTTAGGACCAATTACATGATAATATCCAAAGAAAATAGCGCTAATATAGGAACAAAATCCTTAGAATCAGGACCATAAATGTATTTCCTATCGCGGGAGGAATACAAGAGAACAGAGCAATTCAGATAGCCCAACTGACCAATAACTGAGAGCATAAGACCTTCTCCCTCAATATAGTAAAATAGATGTCTTTCTTCACCACTCCACCAACATGCTTGTAAAACCTACCAATCCTAGGGTCAAATCTCATTTCGGAAGGCTCATGAATCTAAGCCTACTTAGGCGAAACCCAAAAGAAGTCCTCTGTGGAGGGAGCCAAATCCAGAATACTCATAGAGCAAACCTCAACATTGACAGAGTGAACATCAATAGTAAGAGACACGGTATCGGTAAGAAAAATCACAGCAGCATCGACAGAGCGAACATCAACAGTATCAAATGAGGGAACATATATGACCAATGGGACAATATAAGGTATCAAAGTGAGGTAACAAGGGGGAGGAGCTGTGAAGCTAGAGGATTGACCTCCATAGGAGAACTAACAGTAGAGCTCAAAGGGACAATTGGAACAACCATTTTTGGCTTTGGCACCACTTTCTGGTCAAAGAACGAGGAAGAGAGACCTTAGAAAAAAAAAAGGTAGATCTAACAAAGGAGAGGACCGAGAAAGAGCACCATGGTTACAGGTATCGGCAGAATACCCAAAAGAGCGACAAGTCAAACAAATATCTAGCTACCAACTGTAGTGAATATCAACAATAGCTACATGTCCCTGAGCAGGGCTAACCCTAAGCTTGGAAGGAAGGGGTTATCTAGGGCAATTTCAATTAGGGCCTTAGTATGAACAAGCGTTTTTCCTAGCTACCGTATTTACAGTTTAATTTTCACATAAGACTCGCCAGCCAATCTAACCCAAGCATAGGTTGCATAACAGACGAAATATGAGAGAAATAACCCCATACATAAGTAGATAGCACTTGCTTCTTGGCACTATCAATAGACGCTCTCCAAGTGGTAATAATAAATGGCTTTCCCTCAATAAAAAGTGGATCAACTTCGAGATCACAAAGACTCTCCTCGAATTTGGAAAACTTGAAATGAAACATAAAGTTGTCAGAATGCACCTGTAGGCCACCCCAAAGCTTCTAAAACTACTGACCTTTGTACTTTACCACATGGTAGGCGGGGTTGGGGTCAAGTAAAAAACCAACCAGATATCCCGATCAAAAGTCTACACCATCTTACAAAACCTCCGGAAGGGGAACCATCACACCATCATCTTCAGACATAACAAAGGATCGGGAGTATAATCAACGCATTCCTAGGCAACCAACAAAAAAGAGACGACCAAGAATTACTCTTATCTGTCGAAGGATTAGCAGTGAAGGAACCTTCCTGAGGACTACTATTATTACTAGAAGTATGCTTAGCAGATAAGGAGGGATTGGCTTGTTCTAACAAAACAGATGCACCAGGTTGTAATTTATTTGGTTGCGTAAAAATCACAAATAAGGTATGTGCTCTTATCAGAAGCAATAAGACTAGCGTGCTCATTGTCAACATTCAAACCATCACCAATTGCAATATCACCAACAACTACATCAGTTGTATCAACTATCTACCATTGATTGGCTACAGAACCAGTAGCAAGCATAGGAGTCGGAGGAGATAAAAGTGTGATAGAGGGCATACCATATATAGGGGTGGAGTTTAAGCATTGCGTTGAGGCTTCCAATACACCGAAGGGGTTCGCATCTCAAAACCTAACAGTCACGGGATCATTGCCAGAAATCATAGTGGAGGGGTTGACTGTGTACTGACAGAAGGTCAAAATGGAGCTGAGATCAAGTTGAAAATGCGACCAGACCTTGATGTCGCAGGCAAGACCCCATCTAAACGGAGCAGAGGAATGACAATGTTCGTGTTGGACATGGGAGGATGGAAGCAAAAATAGGTGGATCGACAAAAAAAGATTAAAGGAGGGGGCCTAGGTGGAAAGCAATGAGAATAAATCGTTTGAGTCCCCTTTTTGGTAATATTGCGTTAAGTGATTCGATATAAAAGCTCTAAAATGAAACTTAGTTTATTATTATTACTAGTATAACCGCACAACGGTGGAGAAACCGACCGTTCGATTGTATAATTTTGATAAGAAATATACATTTAAAATTTTTGTTAATATTACTTAAACATTAAGTGATAATATGTTGGAAAAGAATAAATTGAGATTTGAATTTGCAAATATGAATTTCAAATTTAAATATTAATCAAAGTATTCAAAATTGTCGATTTGAAATTGAAATTTTAGAATTTGAAAATCATAATAGACATGAATTTGGAATCTTTGATGCGCGAAGTAAAAGGAGCAAGTTTAGGGAAACCGCGATGAGACAAGATCCACGTTTTTTTGGCTTCAGAAAAATTGATTTTGGCCAGTGACAGTAAGCAAACCTCCCTAACGGTCGGTTTGATTATAAACTTGTTAATTTTCGAAAGACTTAGTTAGCTTTGTTAAAAATTTATAATACTTATAAAATTTAGTTAATTTTTATAAATATTAATTAACTTGTTCAATTTTTATAACCATAATCAGTTTGTCTTTAATATTATCACTATAATTATTATTAAGTTAGTTGACTACATTAAAATTTTATAATACTTGGTTAATTTTTATAAACTTACTTAATTTTTATAAAACTTAGATAATTTTTAATATTTTATAACTTTGTTAAATTATTATTATTAACAACTTAGTTAATTTTTATCAAACCATGGTTTGTAATTATTATAAACCTGTTAATTTATATAAAACTTAGTTAAATTTTTATAATATTTAGTTAATTTTTACAAACTTTTTATTTAGAATAATTTTATAAACTTTTTTATTTTTTATAAAATTTATTTAATTTTTATAAAAATTAGTTAACTTGTATAATTTTTATAAACTTAATTAATCTATTAGTATTATTATTAACTTAGTTAATTTTTATCAAACTTAATTATTATTATAGTTGCAAGTTTATTAATATTTAAAAAACTTAGTAAACATAGTTAAACTTTTATAATGCTTAGTAAATTTTTATATACTTATTTATTTTTTATTAACTTAGTTAATTTTTAGAAATTTTAGTAAACTTGTTTAATTTTTATAAACTTGGTTAGTTTTTTTAAATAATAATTATTATACACTTAGTTAATTTTATCAAACTGAATTAATTGTTATTATTATTTTATCATTATAAACTTGTTAATTTTTAAAATATTAAGTTAACTTAATTAATCTTTATAAAACTTAATTAAATTGTTTAATTTTTTATATACTTAGCTGCTTTTTATTATTATTGCTCGTTTAATTTTCATAAACTTAGTTAATTTATTATTGTTGTTGTTATTGTAAACTTAGTTAATTTTTATCAAATTTGATTATATTATTATTATTCAAATTTGTTAATTTTTAATAGTTAAATTTTTATAATACTTAATCAACTTTTATAAACTTACTTTTTTTTATCAAACTTAGTTAGATTTTTTTAATGATTATTATTATTATAAACTTTGTTAATTTTCTCAAACTTGTTAAATTATTATTATTACTATTATTATTTTATTATTACAAACTTGTTAATTTTTAAAAAACCAAGTGAACTTGATTTTTCTTTAAACTAAGTTAAATTGTTTAATTTTTATAAACTTATTTATTTATTTGTTGTGGTTATCGTCGTCGATGTTGTCGTCGTTGTAATGTTGCTGTCGTCGTTATAAATTAAGTTAATTTTTATCAAACTTAGTTTATTGTTATTATTAATATCATCGTCGTTATTATTATAAACTTGTTGATTTGGAAAATGAATTTAGTTAACTTTGTTCACAAATTAGAACCAAGAGTGCATTAACAATGTATCATAATAAATGGACATCACATACATAAACATGCAAAATGATTTTGTATGCGTAAATTTTATGTATTAAATAACTATGAAATATGAATTTCTCAGGAATTAAAATTAACTCTAATTTTGTATGATGCATGCACTATAGGTTCTACTAATCAATCGTAATTTGGACTAATGCACATAATCACTGCTAAATCAATTGTTAATCTTTTTATCTGCATTATGTATTTCATTTTTTCTATTTTTAAAACTTTGAAAAATATGTAAAACATTTTGATTAATTACCTTGATCTAACCTTGCATTCCTATTATGTACTTCACAAATTTTACAGTCCCCCCATATCATCATTATATTTGCACATATGAGTATAAATTCAATCATTACACCTATTCTATATTCCTCATCATCACAACTCTAAGTTCAGTTATCAAATTCAATTTTATTAGAAAATATCAAAAATACATGGATGAAAAATAAAACAAATAAGTATATATAAAAAATGAGATCAAAGACTAGTCTCACTAAAGTTCACAATGATTATAGTTATCTTCATCAGCCAATTAATATGAACCTTCAAATCATTTTAGAAAGAGATTCAATTCCTAAGCACAACATATATAGCATGACACAGAAAAATCATACAAAATATGCATTCTGCAAAAAAAGCACTCCATGTATGAATATCATAAATGCATTATAAAGCAAAATAACAATAAAAGAAAACAATTTATTTGGGTCAAATTGGGTGAGTGCAACGAGACAATAGAAATTGACAATGTCATATAGATTAGAATAAATATTACCATGATGGTTCCCAACATCTCCTTGTACCCTCAGCATTCACTCTATTCTTATTCCATTGAACCCAAAAGAGGTCATCAAACAAATATAGCCCAAGCAGCTGTTCAAAACTACAAATGCCTTAAAATTACTCTAATAAGGAACAATCATATAAGTACATATATTTTTTACAGCAATCGGTATTGGTGAACTTAAGAACAATGCCTAAATCTTAGGCTTAAATTATCTAAACCTACTTTTTTATTGAACAACATAAAGCATGAATCGTACTCAATAATTATTAAAAAAAAATACATGCTTAATTTGGTTTAAGAGACCATGGAAAAACCAATGGCCAATAGCCTACCCCATAGCCATCATCATCACAACTCCACATTTCCATTTTTAAGTTTGAAATTTGCTCAATTTTGAATTTTAGTATTAGAACAAAAAATACATAGTAAATGGATTGAAAAATAAGCACAACTTCAGTATGTGTAACAAATGAGATCATAACCAATATAATAAGTTGAAAATACATAGCAAATTGTAAAGAGAACGGATAAATTAAGGGTATGGGTAGAGGATTGATTGATGAAGGAATAGATTTGATAGAAATCAGTAGGACATAATGGAAAATTATGTGGGATTTTGGACTGTTAGAACTTAATTTTCGTGTAAAAGGAACAAAATGACTCAAAACATGCAACCTAGATTATTGTTTTTTCTTCTTCCAGAATTGGATCATTAAGCATTGTATACCTTGTAACGTTGATATAACTAATTAGTTTCATACAATAATTGTAAGAGACACGTTGATATAAAATCTGTAACATCTTAAACAAAAAATCAATTCCTATATAACTATAACATACACTTAAAAAAGCTTATGTTTAGTAAAAATAACTTCTTTATGCATAAGGTGACAAAATAAAATATTACACCAATTATAACGATCCAAAATTTCAGTCATTTGAATTTGAGATATTTAATTGATTTTAAGTTAAATTTATAAGTTAAACAACTTATATTTTAAATTCAGCAATTTATTTGATAATTGAATTATTAAATTGAATATCTATAATTGTTAAAATTATAGATTCTTGAATTTGATGTGAATAAAAATGATTTCAAAAAGTTGATTTATATTCTATTTGAATAAGAATGAAGATAGTAAACTTCTGCATTTAAAAGTGAATAAGCTTATTCAATAATAACTAGTTTTAAATTAACATGCGAAAATAGCCTTCTGGGGTACTGTCTCGGATTCAACAAAACCAGTTTAATTGGATCTGTAATAGTGAATTACTAACTACCGTCGAATTTCATGGCGTTTGGACATATCATTTGACCGTGCGAGCTTGAAACACGTAGAAATTAATTAAAAGAATTTAATTTAATATAATTCGATTTTAAAAGTTAATTCTTCGTATGATGGAACTGGCTCTCGATACCAGTTCTATTATGTTTGAAATATGGGTATTACATATAGAACGCTAGGCGGTTCGTCTCATTTGGAGTTTAAAATTTTAAAGTGTGAATAATGTTTTAAAAATTTTCTATATAAGGCCATCATATTTCTTCATTTGCAAAACCCTAACCCTATTATCTAAGCCACCATTTCTCTTTAGCTTCATCCCACGGTAGCCGATCATCGGAGCTACCACGATCACTTTTAGGCTTCTATCTCGACTATGAAATTGTAGAGCCGGACAAGGTGAACATATTGGACAGTTGGATCGAGCCATAACAAAGCATGATAGCGGAAATTCCTCTCCGATGTCGCAGTAGTTTTTGGTTCGGTTATTGACGTTCGGCGGTCATGAGTGGGTCACGTGGGTGGTGCGAGTATGGGCTAGGGTGGGCGATGAGGCATGGGTCACGTAATGAACGGTGGCACGACCTGGGGGTGCGGTGAGGTCAAGACGCGGTCGCGTTTTCGATGCTTGGAACGCACGAGCGAGCATGAGTATGGGGATGGAGGGAAGGTAAATAAAAATTAAAGTTCAAGGTTAGTTAATTTATGTTAATTAAAATAGAAATAATCTTAACATTCATAATTTCATATCCAATTCGTACAAGGTCCAAATCGAGCGCGACAAGTTGTGTTGCGATCGTATTACCGAATACAAAGATATAGAGTTGGATTGGAAGAGTATGGGGCTAGTAGGAATTTGGGTTAAAATTGAATGCCCGTTTGGTTTTATTCAAACTGGAGTGCTTTGATGAGAACTGTAATCAAAGTGGGTTAACTTACCTCTCTGGCCCACTTATATTTTTATATAGGCGGGGATAAATTTTATTTTTTGTTATTTGTTGACTTTTTGGATGATTTACTATCTTATTAGTTGGTTTGGATATATTCTCACCCATGGAGTGGATGAGACCCAATTAAGTTTCCTTGTAAGAGCGGATGACCTTTTGTATATGATCGCGCCTCGAAGCGGTTGATTTATATTATTTGATTATATACTATATGTGATGCAATGAGATATGTTGGAGGAATCCAACTAGATTCCTTATATTGTTGATTTTATTTTCGTATATTTTGATATATGATGTGTTGGACGCCATATTTAATGACATGGATGATTCTTCCATATTTTGCGCTGCTGTAGCACTGGGCCATATTTTTAGTATTTTGAAATTTTATAAAGTGAAGATTTAACTTTTTTTAAAGGATTTTAAGTGATTTTGAAATTTTATATGTTTTAATAATTATTCTTGAATTATTAAAAGAAGGAGTTATGTTAAGTGAATATTAGACACGCATCCCTAAAGCAAACTTAATTCACTAAAACTCCTTCCGCAAGAAAACATAATTTGCAGGTCCATGTTTTTCATTTCGGTTGTTTTTTTTCTAAAATACCCCTCCGCTTCTTGCACGATTAATTTTAATAACAATTTTATCTTTCTTGATTTCATCTTCTTCTTCATCGGCAAACTTATATTTCTTGATTTCATCTTCTTCTTCAATGGCGAGCTCAACTTTCTTAATTTCAATGGAAAACTGCAATTATACATAATAGTTGCATAATTGTCTACAATTATATGCAATAGTTGCAGGCAATTCAGCAACTATATGCAATTGTTGCAAATATGCCTATAATTATACGCAATAGCTGTAGAAATATCTGCAATTATATACAACAGTTATAAACAATTCAGCAATTATATGCAATTGTTGTAGACATGTCTACAATTGTACGCAATAGTTGCAGAAATTTCTACAACTATTAAAATAGTTGCAAAAATTTCTTCAACTATATGCAATAGTTATAGAAATATCTGCAATATATGCAACAGTTGTATTTCTGCAACTATATGCAATAGTTGGAGAAATGTCTACAACTGTATGCAATAGTTGCAGACATTTCTACAACTATACCATATATATGCAATAGTTGCAAACATTTCTGCAACTATACCATATAGTTGCAGAAATGTCTGCAATTATTTGCAAATGTTGAAATATGAAAAAGAAATCGAAAGTGTTCAAAATTTGCTGAATTGTCTGCAAATATATGAAATAATTGCACATTTACTACAAATATAAATTTTTGGTATCAACAATGGATCTCATTTTAAAGATCATAAATTTTGTGATTTTTTGGTGAAAACGGTATGTTGATCCGATTTTTCTACATAAAGTTATACGCGTTTGAAATGTTAAAAACATAAAGGGTATTTGGGTCTTTTTGCATGCGCGAATTTGAAACTAGGGACCGGGAATGTAAGTTTAGTTTGGAAAGGATGTTTTTTTCTATTTTGAAACTTATTAGGGATGTGAGCCAAACTTACCCTTATTTTAAAATAAAAGTATGATTTTTAGATATTATAAATTAAGAGTTTTATGAAATATTTTAAATAGAGATTTTTGAACTATATAAAAAAGTTTTTTTAAATCTTAAAAATTAGTCCGTCTTTAATAATAAAGGAATACGGTTTAAAAAAGAAGATAGTAATATTTTGGTATAAATATTTATTAACCATTTTATATAAAGTGATATGTATACATACATACATACATACACACATACATACATACATACATACATATATTTATATATTAAGGCTAAATTATAAATGTGGAAGTTTATAAATGTGATAAATTATAAATGTGACCTTTTACAAACAAGGTGCAGATTTGTAAAATCGTATTTTACTGATAAAAGGATAGATTATAAACGTTGTTTTTATAAATAAAAGGGAAACTTTTATCATTGGATAAATTGGGAAAAATAAATCAAAATTGTGGATTTACAATAAGATGTGAAATGTTGTTTTAGAAAAATAGTTGATTCTATTTTGGAGATTGAAAGTGAGGATGGATTTGGAGAATTAAATGATATGTTATAAAATAGAAGGAGATTTATAAATATAGTTTTATAAATATGGAAATGGTTATGTTGAAATTTAAGTATGGATTTTTATCAAAGAAGTATATTTATGTTTTAAAAGAGGTTTATTTATATTAATATTGTTTTAAAGTTGTTTATCCATATTTTGACATTTTGAAAAGTTAATTATTTAAGATATTAATATGGTTTGAAATTAAGTATAATTATCTACCAGTAAAATTTTGGGAACTAATTATTACTATTTATAATAACGTTGAAGATAAATTATTATGGTTTTATTAAGAATTTTTTGAAATTGTTAATTATTATTTTAAAGATGTTTTAAAGTTAATTACTATTTATTTATACTGTTTATTTTTTTATAATAGTGTTTTAAAGTAAATGATTAGAATTTATTTATAAATGTTTTCGAGATTTATAAATAGGTTTTTATAAACGGTTGTAGGTTTTGTAAGAGGAATCTTATAACATTGTTTGAAAAACTTAAAGGAAGATTTGGAAAAGGGTTAAAGGAGTTTTATAAATGGTTTAGACATTTATAAAAGAATTTTAGAAATGGGTTTATAGATTTACAGAAGGAGCCTTATAAATAGTCTTATGGATTTATAAAGGGTTTATAAATGATTTTTGGAATGTATAAAAGAGAGTTTGGAAATGATTTCGGAGATTAGTGAATGGGGTTATAAATGGGTTTTAGAGATTTATAAAGGAATTTATAAATTTGTTCTAGAATCATGTAAAAAGGAAACGTTTCTCTGTTTTGTGAATATACTTATACCGTTGAGATAAGTATATGAATATTTTTCAAGTATTGAAAATATAAGGTTTTGTGAATGTATCTTTGTAAAAGAATTTTAATATGAATATTTACAAAGTGATTTTAGTTAATGAAAAGATTTATTAAAAGAGATAATGATTACTTATATGCTTACCAATGTTGGTTTTCCTTGTGTAATAAATCTTTTATTTGGATGTGTTTTTGTGGATAATTAAATAACCGATTATCAACTAAGGACCCAAAACATAACTTTAAAAATATCTAGGAGAAACACGTGAGTTATATGGCATAGTCATCTCCAATGATGCTGAACTGTATGTTTAAATCTCGTTTCGTTCTCCTAGGACAAATGATAAGGAAATTCATCCACTAACGGTTAGAAGATGATCTCCGCTCTTATCTTTGACTATTTACTTCCTAAAGAACCGGGGTTGAGTTTACTTGTTCGTCGACGGAAATTCTATCGGTTTAGAAAACCATTGAACGAATTTATAATAAAATTTATACTGCAAGCGCACGGTGTACGAATGTAGCACGCGGCGAATACGGGTCGATCCGCAGGGAATTGATGATTTTAAAAATCTATTCAATCAAATTAAACCAATCTTGAAGAGAATGTTAAACTATAAAAGAGGAAAAACAAGCAAAAGAAAATTGATAAAAATATGAGTGTTAAGACAATTTAGAGGCAATTTCCACTTTCTAGATCACATAAATCAATAAAATGAAGTTATGATCTCTCTTTTCTTGTCATTAGTGAATTAGTTGATGTGCTTATCATAAGTATGGTATATTTGTGCTATTAATTAGCTCAATATAAGCCATCAAACTATAACACAACCACTAATACACTTTTAAATCTCATAAAATATGACAAGAAAGTTGAAAGCAAAATCTATTTTAAGCATGGCCTATTAACTATTAATTAGAAATATAAGCCATCAAATTTTAATTTCAACAATCACTACTTTGCCATAATCATATGCAGATGAAGAGGCAATTTGTGTTTTGTTTGACTAAGCATAGCCTATTTGTTATAAACAACATAGACTATCAAATTCAAAGCTAAACAACATCATTAAACCACTTTAAGTGTTTCCATTAAAGCACAAAAAGAGAGTATAAACATCAAAATGTTGCATCTACATATTAGAGAGCTTCATTACCCCTAAATTGTAGGGATTAAGCTCTCATATTTGTTATCAAATCAACAAATGTAGAAAGCAACATGAAAGCAAAAAGAAAGGAAAATGAAAGCTAATGGAAAAGACAACTAATCTAATTGCATAAAGGTAAATCTACACTATTACATAAGAAGAGAAGAAGGATGTAAATAAAAGAGAATTAACATTGCATAAAAGAAAAGAAAAATACATGAAATAAAATGGCTAAGTAGTCATGGAAAGAAAGAGATCTTTGATTTATTTTCTAAACTAAAACTAACTAACTAAGAGGAAGATGGCTACATGAAACATAAGGAGTATTTATACAAGTTAGAAATCCTAATGCATATTTTTGGTGAGTACCCAAAATGCCCTTGGAGAAAGTGTGGTGGCCAAGTTATCATTAGCTTTAATAATCCCCCACTTAAATGTACATGAAGCTTTAAATGTCTTTTAGCATGTGCATTAGCCTTTAATTTGTACATTAGGTAGTGGGTAGGTGGGGTCCTCCATGTTCTTCACTTTGAATTATTTCCATCTTCATTTCTTTGTGTTCATTTTGTGCATGCATATTCCTTCATGAACCCACTTGTAATTGAGTGTAATTTCCTACAAAATAATATAAAAATTTCCAATTAAATGTTCTCAAATTAATATATGCACAAAATGACCATTTTGCCCCTAGATGAAGATGAATATGTGACAATTTCAAATAATATGAATTTTCGTTTAAACAAGTTTAAATACCCAATATGATCATTTATTTAATTTAAAAAGAATAAATATGGTGGTTAAAATATGCATATTTACATGCACATCAAATACCCCCACACTTATCTTTTTATTCGTCCTCGAATAAAGGGAAACTAAGATAAATCCGTTTTCGTAGGAAGCACGATTGTATTGAGCGTATGCAACAAGCCATTAAACCTCTGGGTGTCCCCGGTAGGACGAGTGTTGTCTCGTGAGGGTTTTCAGCGGATACTGCCCACAAAATCCAAATGAGGATGAAAATGTTTACAAAATGCAAGATTTGTTTACAAAGAGATGAATGCGAATTTTTGAAAATATTTACAAATGAAGAATTTATTTTTAAATTGACACGAATAAGTTAAATATAGGTTTTGGTCATTATCTTGAAAATTTATGTCATTTACTCGTCAAAATTTCCTACAAAAATCAAGTTATCATAATAAATAGACTATAGTTTAACTAATTGTTTCGGTAGATAACAAAGTGTAATTATAAAATGGATCCTTAGTTGATTATCAAAGTTTATCAAAGTGGTATTTTCATTTCGTTTCAATAACAAATCAAATCAAATAAGTAAAAATAGTGTTAGGATTTCAATTGCTTGCTCTCTCATTATTTGCAAGAAAAATTACACACCTAGCTCAGGTAAACTGAGGCCAGATATACCACCCATGCACTGCCTTTCGGGCTTATGTGAGGGGAGTACAAAGCATGGCAAGTGTACACACTTTCGTGCATACACCTATCAACCGTAGGTGGTTTTTATTAAGTCTTTTTTTTTAACATGTGTTCCATACATACATAACCGTGAGGACTTTTAAATGAGTATGAAAGCACATAATCAAAGATTCCAAGTAATTCACCCATGCATAACGTGAGGACTTTTAAATGAGAGTGAATACTTGGATGTTATTATTTTTTTTATTTTTTTTATTTTTTTTAAGAAGGAGAGAGAGTTTTGCAAAATCAACTTAGCACCAATTAACTAAGAAGACAAAAAAATGTTATATCCTTTATTTTAAATCAACCACTTTTTAAAACAAAGATTTTCAATTAGGATATACTTCATAATTAACACGTATGAATCTTCCTATATACTAGTTAAACCATTATTATTTGTAATCAAATTTCATTTTTATTTTTGTTTAGACAAATAAATTTCCAAAAATTTCAATTTAATAAACCAAAGCCATATATTTATCTTATAGTGTTTCTTTTAAAAATAAATCAAAAGAAAATTTGTTTTTGGGATTTTTTTTAAATTTTTTTTTGTTTTTTTATTTTAAAGCAAAAATAAACCATGAAAAAAAAATGTAGATGAATCTCCCCCCACACTTGATTTTGACTGTGTCCCCACAGTCAACCCAAGTGGAAGGAGAAAATAAAATAAAATAAAAATCTTATATCTACATGAAAGATTATTATTTACAAGAGATGAGAAAGTATACAGTCAAAAAGTAAATGAAACGGTCTTCTAAAGACCGATTCATTTGTCTCGTCAAATGTGCGAGACACAGCTTAAGCTCGAAAAATCAAATCATCAAAGATTTCAAAGTTGAATCTTGATTTGGAAAAACGAATGTTGTTTTGAAAATTGTACGAGTTGTTTTGTTTTCAATGATTTTTGGGGTTGATAAAAGAATTGATTGAAGTTCAAGTTTATTTTCACTAATTTGAAATTCAAGCTTATCATTGAAAACATTTTCAGAGTTATTGATTTCAAAATCAAAATGGTGATTTTCATCTTCCCCGTTGGAATTTAACAACTCGTCATCCAAAAGTCCAAAAAATTCGTGTTCGTTAAATTCATCTCCCTTTATTAGGTTATCAACAACTTCATCGCATATATCCATTTCAAAATCCAAAGCTGTTGTATTCAAATTTTCAGAAAAAGGAAGATCGAAATTTAAATCGAGTTTCTCACCCTCAAAAGAATTGAAATCCAACTCAATTACCGTGTTTTCAACAAGTTCATTAAGATTGTTATTTTCAGTTTCAAAAGTTGTTGTTTGAAAATCGTCAATTGCGGTAAAAGATGGATTATCACTTGACTCATCACACGTTGAGATTTGATTTTGTTGTTCACGTTGTTTCATATAAGTTTCAAACAACAAATCCGTGTGATCATCGTAAATTTCATTCATTTGTTCAACAAAATCAATTTGTAGTTATTAAATTGAGAATTTTCGATTTGGATTTGTTGAGAACAAAAATTTTAACTCGTAACATGGTTAAGATTATTCCCATTGCCAAATTCGTTTGAAAAGCTGTTCCCATTTTCATATTGAGTTTGAAATTCATTTTGGAGTTCGAAATTAAATTGGCATGGGATATAATCGTAATCGTTTGAATTTTGAATTGAATTCAAATTTTGAAATCCTTGACTCGAGTTATTACACAAATAAGAATTACATAAATCATTTATCTCTTAATTTTGTCGTGTAGAAAGTTCGAGTAAAGATGAAATCATTTCAATGCTATTTTCAAGAGTCGAAGGTTGGTCATTGTTTTGAAAATTTTGTTGTTCGAAATTTGAATTATTTACACAATAGTTGTTGTTAAAATATCCATACGAATTTGGATTGAAATCATAAGGATTATATTGATTTTCACAACTATTGTAAAATTCAAGTGAATATGGAAATTCTGACATTTTCAAGAATGTTTTTTTGGTTTTATTTTATAAGCAAAAAATATTTACAAAGAGAATTTATTTTTCAAAAGGGAAATCTATTTTTTTTTGTTTTTATTTTTCAATTTTTTTTGAATTTTGGTTTTTATAAAAAAAAATTGGATTTTTTTTTTTTGAAATTTCAAAGAAAAAGATTTAAAAAATTCAAAGGAAAATGGAATATTTACAATTTTTTTTAGTTTTGGATTTTGAATTTTTTTTTAAATATGCATGAACTAATGCAACTAAATGAATGCAAGGGTTAATTACAAATGATTTATCTTAAGTTATCCCAAAATTGTATAATCACAAATTGTCTTAGATAAACAAGATAGTTCCCAGCCAGGTAACGGACAGGGGTTATCGGTGCACCACGAATCACCGTAGCAATGCAGCCGAAGGTTTAAGTACCTTCAGAGGAACAACCACTATAATATTTACGAATCACCGTAATATTTATAAATGGTTATTACTCTGCCGTAGCCTAGACACCAAGAAAGCAAATTGTTCAAAGAAGACAAATTGTCAATATACAATTAAGTGTTATTGATGTCTAACTGTTTTTTCAATCCAAATCTAAGATGAAATGCAAAGCAGAAATTAAACATGTATTAACAATGCAACTACGGATGGATTTTTGTTTTTGTTTTTGTTTTTGAATTTTTTTTATATAAAATATAAATGCAAGCAACCAACAATGCAATTCAAACAAAGGATGAAAGCACGATACCAGAGCGTGCAGAATTATTAGCAATTTATTTTTAAGCGGCATTTTTTTTAACAAGCAAGCCGAGCAGTTTTAGCAAACAATTCTGCCACCTGCAACCTAAAAAAAACAAGATATATACACAAGTGTTTTTTTAATGAAGATAAGAAATGAAAGTTAAAATTAAAAAAAAAAAAAATTTAAACTCAATCAAATACAAGCCCAAAAGCCCAATATGATATTACAACCCAATCCCCTAATCCTCTCTCGTCTCTTTTTTTTTAAACACGACCACCACAACAGAAAGAAAGAAAAAGAAACTGAAAAAAAAGGAAACTGTCGAAATCGATATTCAATCGAGATTCAATGCAAATTCAATTCGAACTCCATCAATCGAATGGAATTTCTGGTTTTGGCTTTGGATTTGGTTCATGCCACTGTTCATCGACGCATTTTGCTGATGGATTCGAGTAGGTGATGGAGGCGGTTGATTGGGTTGAGCGATTGGTGGCGGAAGGCAGAGAGATTGAAGTCGCGATTTCGTTGAGAAGGCAGATCGCGGCAGCAAATTCGAGGAGGAATTGAGTCGAGGATGGCGATTCGAAGTGGTTTCAGGTTATAGAGGAAGGAAAAGGGAAGTGTTTCAGGCGATTGTCGAATTGATTGGGTTAAAGGAAGATGTGGCGTTCGAGGTGGTATGGAAGGATGGTATGGAGGAATTGGTGATGTCTGTTGAAGGTTGAAGGTTGTGTTTGTGATGTTTGTAGGGAGAGTATGGTGGTCGGATGTTGTGGTCAATGCACTTGTTTGGGTTTTTGGTTGCTGATTTGTAGATGAATGGCAGTAATTTGTGGGCAGTGATCGGCAGTACTTTGTAACACAGTTTGTAGGGTGTTGTTTGGTGGTGAGTTTTGTCGATGGCCATGCGATGCTGAGGAGCTTCTGGTAGTTTAATGGCTATGATGATATTGTAGCTTGAAGGTTAAGGCAGTGGTGAAGATGGAGATTGATGGTAGGAACAGTTTGTAGGGGAAGTATTGATGGTGAATTGTAATGTGCAGGTAGGCAATGTATAGAGGGAGGCTGTTTTGAATGCAATGAACTGTTGAAGCTTTGATTGTTGCTTTGAATGTGTGGTGAAGTCTGGAATTTCTGGAGCTAGTAGTTGATGAAATGAAGTGTGGTGATGAAATGAAGTGTGGGGTATATGGGAATGTTTGTTGAAACGGTAGCAGTAGTCGCAAAGTGCAGGAGGTCAGGTAGTAGGGGGATGAAGTCTGTTGTTTGCTGAAGTTGCAGAGATCGTTAGGTCAATGATGTTCAGGAGATAGTCTGGTGCTGTGTGATGTGGAGTTGTCAGGAAGTTTTGATGGGTGGTTAACTAATTGATGGTTGTAGAATGGATGTGCAAGTTATTAGTAGAAGTGAAGTTGGTTGCAGAGAAATTCAAGGAGTAACAGAGAGGGTTAGATGGCACTGCACAGTGAAATGAATAGGGAACTGTTTTATGTAACAGAAGAGTGAAAATGAAACAGTAAAGTGAACTGTTTGCAAATGTGAAAATGTAAATGCAAATGGCAATAATGAAAATATTTTTGTTTTTTTTTCCAGTAGAAATGCGAATGCAAAATAAACCAGAAAAACAAACTAAACGCACACAAAAACCAAACAAACACAATATTTTTTTAAATAAACACAAAAAACAAACACACACTAAAATCAAACACAAATAATTCGAAGAACAAAAAATTAAAATCAACTCAATTCCCCAGCAACGGCGCCAAAAGCTTGTTCGTCGACGAAAATTCTATCGGTTTAGAAAACTGTCAAACGAATTTATTATAAAATTTATACCGCAAGCGCACGGTGTACGAATGTAGCACACGGCGAATACGGATAAATCTGTAGGGAATTGATGATTTTAAAAATCTATTCAATCAAATTAAACCAATCTTGAAGAGAATGTTAAACTAGAAAAGAGGAAAAACAAGCAAAAGAAAATTGATAAAAATATGAGTGTTAAGACAATTTAGAGGCAATTTCCACTCTCTAGATCACATAAATCAATAAAATGAAGTTATGATCTCTCTTTTCTTGTCGTTAGTGAATTAGTTGATGTGCTTATCATAAGTATGGTATATTTGTGCTATTAATTTGCTCAATATAAACCATCAAACTATAACACAACCACTAATACACTTTTAAATCTCATAAAATATGACAAGAAAGTTGAAAGCAGAATCTATTTTAAGCATGGCCTATTAACTATTAATTAGAAATATAAGCCATCAAATTTTAATTTCAACAATCACTTCTTTGGCAAAATCATATGTAGATGAAGAGGCAATTTGTATTTTGTTTGACTAAGCATAGCCTATTTGCTATAAACAACATAGACTATCAAATTCAAAGCTAAACAACATCATCAAACCATTTCAAGTGTTTTCATTAAAGCACAAAAAGAGAGTATAAACATCAAAATGTTGCATCTACATACTAGAGAGCTTCATTACCCCTAAATTGTAGGGATTAAGCTCTCATATTTGTTATCAAATCAACAAACGTAGAAAGCAACATGAAAGCAAAAGGAAAGGAAAATGAAAGCTAATGGAAAAGACAACTAATCTAATTGCATAAAGGTAAATCTACACTATTACATAAGAAGAGAAGAAGCATGTAAATAAAAGAGAATTAACATTGTATAAAAGAAAAGAAAATTACATGAAATAAAATGGCTAAGTAGCCATGGAAAGAAAGAGAGCTTTGATTTATTTTCTAAACTAAAACTAACTAACTAAGAGGAAGATGGCTACATGAAACATAAGGGGTATTTATACAAGTTAGAAACCCTAATGCATATTTTTGGGGAGTACCCAAAATGCCCTTGGAGAAAGTGTGGTGGCCAAGTTATCATTAGCTTTAATAATCCCCCACTTAAATGTACATGAAGCTTTAAATGTCTTTTAGCATGTGCATTAGCCTTTAATTTGTACATTAGGTAGTGGATAGGTGGGATCCTCCATGTTCTTCACTTTGAATTATTTCCTTCTTCATTCCTTTGTATTCATTTTGTGCATGCATATTCCTTCATGAACCCACTTGTAATTGAGTGTAATTTCCTACAAAATAATATAAAAATTTCCAATTAAATGTTCTCAAATTAATATATGCACAAAAATGACCATTTTGCCCCTGGATGAAGATGAATATGTGACAATTTCAAATAATATGAATTTTTGTTTAAACAAGTTAAAATACCCAATATGATCATTTATTTAATTTAAAAATAATAAATATGGTGGTTAAAATATGCAATTTACATGCACATCATTACCGAAAACTGTCGAATGTTGTTTCGAAGAGACCAGGATCGGATATGTTGTCCGAAATCTAATTCGATCCAACTCAAGCATTTCAAAGTAAAGACATCTTAAAGATGATGGAATTGAAGACGGAGCTCTAGAAGTAGTCCCTTCGGTTTCGTTCAGTCGAAAAACGAACTTTTATGGATGAATGTTGACATTGCATTATTGCTTGGGAGGCAGTGTTAGCATTCCAAGTGGGAAGTGCTATATAAAGGTAAAACGTAGCCTCAAGTCTTATCAACAAAGAATGACTAAAACAAGAGGGATGCTGGAGGGCTAAGTGGGTCGCTCCTAAGTAGGGTATGATCATCCCTATCCAGAGCCAATATTATCTCTCATTTATATTCTTCGGGGCCAATTAACGAAGGAGTAATCATATTTGATACTACTAGTTAAGCGTTAAGCCGGTCTTGTATTGGAAGGGGTCCTGGCAAGGTCCTTGTCGTTATTTAATCTAAAGAGGCACCGTGACGGAGGATACCCCAGTAACCTAGTTATTGTATAGAATCCACTTTCCAATACGTGCCTTTACGATTTTAATTGTATACCTATTATGCTGGAATTTAATTAATGTAACAATTTCGGCTATGATTAATAAGTATTTGTATCTCAGATACTATTATAATATCTGAGAATTTCATATGAAATGTTTCGGTTATCATAAGGTGAAAACATGTCCGTGTTTATGTGCGGCGTAGTCTTACGAGATACCTTTATTTTGAAAAGAGTTTGATAACTTTAAAAATCCATCTAGGTGTGTTTTCTTCGGCTGATTTATGCGATTGACTCGGGTGTTATTTTATTATAATGCTCGGGTCAGGCCAAGCATATTTACAGATTACTTTGGATGCATTGGAGCACAAGAGACGAGCTAGACGTCTTCATGACGTATTCCCATATTTGTTTATTTTTCCGCTGAATTGTTATTGAAATTATCAGTATTATGAGAACATGTTGTTATAACTGTCCAGGCTAATGATTGGTTATTTGTGTACTCTAATTTAATGTATGTATATTACATTTTTCTTTGGGTAAACATTTGTTGTATATTATAGATTATTCGTTCCGCTGTGAGATTCTGTGTTGTTTAGTTTCTTTTTATCTTCTTCCTTCTTCTTTTTCCCTAACTATCCGCCTTTTCATTTAATTTGAGTAGACCATGTGTGGTTATCCGCTTAAACTATATGGAAAAGTGGGTCGTTACAACTTGTAATCAGAGTGAGATTAATTGAGCGCCTTGGCTTTGGTGGGGCAGCTCAATAAGAGATAAGATAATGGAATGTGTTATTATGAGTTTTGAGTGTATTGTATATATGAGAGAATATTTAGTAGTGATTATAAATATGTTTTATACTGTGTTATTTTACCTGTTGAGTAGCTTATGAATTTTGGTCGGTACGTGGGATGGCACAGTATTGATAGGTGTTTCTAAACACTTAAACAAGGCAAACCGACACAGTATTGTTTTGAAATTGGTAAATGAAATAATTTTATCTAAATTATATTTTATATAGAAAAGAATAATTTTTCAGAAATTATTGTAGTTAAATATAGTGTGTTTGATTGTTAGTGAATGATAATATTTGATTATTATCATTTATTGTTTGTTGTTTGTGTTCTAATAAAAGGTGTTATTATTATAATGTAAAAAAAGATAAACAATTAAGAAATGGTTTTATAGAACCAAAATGAAATTATATATAGGGAAAATTTATAAATATGATTTGTAAATAAAAAGCACTTAAAAGCTGGGAATTTGAGAATTTAAATCCCGTTGATTTTGAAAATTGTTTGACAAAGTTTTGAAGAAATAATAATAATAATATTTGAAAAATATTTTTGAACTGAAATATTTTGAAAGGAATAGAAGGCACTGAAATCACTTTGGTCGCTGGAAAATAATCTGAGTGATGAATGCAACATCATTAGTATTCATTTTGAGTTTCTAAGTGATGGATTGCTACCGTTGGAGTTTTGTTTTGGTAAAACAAGTTTTGTTGACATTTCAAAGTATGATTTAATATACAAAGGAATTATGTATGAATATGATTTCAAAATGTTTGAAAAATAAAAAACTAGATCAAAGTGTTTTGTTGAAAACTTAAGAAATTAAGTTTTATAACTTATAAATTTTGGGAATTAGCAAGTTAAAACAAATTTTTAAAATTGTTGAATATAAATGTTAAGGAAAGTAAAATTTGAAATTGAACTATGGAATCGAGTTTAACTTAAGTTAAGTTAAATAAAATGAATTTTGAAAAGAAATTGACTCAAGTAAAGGTAAATGAAGTGAATGAATGAAATGAACTAGTGGAATAAAATAGTGAAATGGATATAAACTTGAATCATAAGATGAAATTCGACTTAAGTTGTAAAATGAATTGAATATGTTTGGAGTGTAATTTGATAGAACTGAATATGAACTTAAGCATTGGAGGGATAATCAACGTTAGTATGTGGTGTATAATGTTTATAATAGACTTAAGTAAAATTCTATGAAATGGTTCTTAGTGTTATTAGTATTAAAAGAACTGTGCTAAATTAATGGAATGTAAATTAATTGAATGTGAATTAATGGAGTGAGAATAAAAGAATCTAAATAAAAGGAATGGGATACAATAAGAAATCAATTGAAATCAATATGTAAATTGTACGTATATTATTTTATCCGCATGACAATTGATCTAGATTCGAATATACAATTTCGAGGTGATTTGCATCGGTCCGAGTTAGGATCATTCACTCGATTCTCGACGGCGAACACTAGATATGGATTCTTGATTTATTATGATATTCTTTATCATAATTTATGGCTATGCAAGGACAGTGGCGATTTCTAATCAAGAAACTGGATCTAAGTCCATACTAAAGTGGTCATGTTAACGATACTAGTTTGGAAGTGAAATTGGATGATCGAGCGAGCGATCAGGAACGGTTTTGCATACAGATGATATCTGTACATCGTAGAGCTTTAATAAATTAAATGTTGACACTGAAAAATGTAAATTGTTAAGGGTTATGAATAAATTGGATGGATATTATTTGTTGGATGGTTTCTCTTATTACATTTGCTATATTTGCATATAGTTGTTGTATATTCTATGTTATATAGTGATGTCACTTTCTGCAAATGTTCTCATTGGTTGTTGATTGATTAGTAGGTGTGGATACCATAAGCTTTGCATTTGGAGCTCGCTTCACATTATATTGATTGTACATGCTTGCTAATACTAATAAGTTACACACCTAGGATTAGATACCGTATTTTTATATTTTACCCTACAGGATGCCTCATCCATGAAAATGAGACATATGTTTATGATTATATATAAATTATAAAAAAATTCGATCGAACCGTGCAAAGGAGACGGTGGCGAAATTTTCTGTAAATTTAAGAATTGGAATTTTTTTGAGAATTTTGGAAAATTTGTTTTTTTTATAGTTACAATATGTTTTATGGAAGGGCATTAGTCAAGTCTACGAATGAAATTAAAGACTTAGAAATTTTATAATCTATTTCAACTAATTATAGCTAATGGATTTGGGCATTTTTCTTACTTGCTAATTTTGAGGCCGAAACTCTTTTAACGGGGGAATGTAACGATCCAGAATTTTAGTCATTTGAATTTGAAATATTTAATTGATTTTAAATATTGAAAAGTTAAATTTATATGATAAACAACTTATATTTCAAATTCAGCAATTTATTTGATAATTGAATTGTTAAATTGAATATTTGGAATTGTTAAAATTATTAATTCTTTAATTTGATGTGAATAAAAATGATTTCGAGAAGTTTATTTAAATTCTATTTGAATAAGATGAAGGTAGTAAACTTTTGAATTTAAAAGTGGATAAGCTGATTCAATAATAATTAGTTTTAAATTAATGTGTGAAAATAGCATTTTGGGGCACTGTCTTGGATTTCAATGAAATCAGTTTCATTGAATCCGTAATAGTGAATTATTATATGCCGTCGAATTTCATGACAATTGGGCGTATTGTTTGGTCGTGCGAGCTTGAAACGTGTAAAAATTAATTAAAGGAATCTAATGAATATAATTTGATTTTAAAAGCTAACTTCCATATACGATAGGGTTGGGACTGATACTATTTTCATTGTGTTCAGAATAGGGGTATTACATATAGAACGCCGGACAGCACGCCTCGTTTGGAGTTCAAAAATTTAACGTGTGAATAGTATTTTAAAAAATTTCTATATAAGGCCATCATATTTCTTCATTTGCAAAACCCTAACCCTATTATCTCAGTCGCCATTTCCCTTTAACTTCACCCTGTGGCAGCTGATCATCGGAGCCACCACAGTCACTTTTAGGCTTCGATCTCAACAAAAAATGTAGAGCAAGACAAGATGAACCTATTCAACGGTTGGATCGAGCCATAACGAAGCACGACGGTGGAAATTCCTCTCTGATGTCGCAATAGTTTTGGGTTCGGTTATCGACGTTCGACGATCGTGGGGTCACGTGGGTGGCGTGAGCATGGGTTAGGGCGGGCGATGAGACGTGGGTCACGCGACGAACGACGACACGACGTGACGGCGCGATAAGGTTAAAACGCGGTGGCATTTTCGATGCATGGAACTAGCGAGCATGCATGAATATGGGGATGAGGGAAGGTAAACAAAAATTAAAGTTTAAAGTTGATTAATTTATGTTAATTAAATATAAATAATCTTAACGTTCATAATTTCATATCTAATTCATATGAGGTCCATATCGAGCGCAACAAGTTGTGTTGCAATCGTATTAGCGAATACTACAATATAGAGTTGGATTTTGTGGGTTTGAAGCTAGTAGGAATTTGAGTTAAAATTGAATGTCTGTTCGGTTTTAATTCAAACCATAATGTTTTGGCGAAAACTGAATTCAAAATGAGTTAATTCACCTCTCTGGCCCACTTATATTTTTATATAAGTGTAGATAAATGTTGATTGTTTGTTGCATGTTTGGATGATTTACTATTTTATTAGTTGGTTTGGATATATTCCCGCCCTTGGAGCGGATGAGACCCTATTACGTTCTCGTGTAAGAGCAGATGACCTTTTGTATATATTCCCACCTTGAAGTGGTTGATTTATATTATTTGACTGTATACTGTATGTGATGTAAGGAGATAGATTGGAGGGATCCAACTGGATTCCTTACATTATTGATTTTATTTTCATATATTTTGATATATAATGTGTTGGATGCCATATTTGATGACATAAATGATTTTTCTCTATTTAGTGCTATAGTAGCAGGAGATCATATTTTTAGTATTTTGAAATACTATAAAGTGAAGATTTAACCTTTTTAAAGGATTTTAAGTGATTTCGAAAATTTAAATGTTTTAATAATTGTTCTTGAGTTATTAAAAGAAGTAGTTTATTTTAAAATAAAAGGCATGATTTTTATATATCATAAACAAAGAGTTTTATGAAATTTTTTAAATACAGATTTTTGAACTATATGATAAAGTTTTTTTAATTCTTCAAAATAAGTCTGTGTTTTATAATAAAGTTATACAGTTTCAAAAGGAAGATAGTAATATCTTAGTATAAATATTTATTAACCATTTTACATAAAGTGATATATATGTATTAAGATTAAATTATAAATGTGATAAATTATAAATGTGACATCTTACAAACAAAGTGAAAATTAGTAAAATCATATTTTATTGATAAAAGGATAGATTATAAACGGTGTTTTTATAAATAAAAGGGAAACTTTTATCATTGGATAAATTGGGAAAAATAAATCACAATTATGTATTTAAATAAGATGTGGGATACTGTTTTAGAAAAATATTTGATTCTATTTTGAAGTGAGGATGGATTTGGAGATGTTAAATGATATGTTATAAAATAGAAGGAGATTTATAAATATAGTTTTATAAATACGGAATTGATTATGTTAAAATTTAAGTATGTATTTTTATCAAAGAAGTATATTTATGTTTTAAAAGTGTTTTATTTATATTAATATTGTTTTAAAGTCGTTTATCAATATTTTAATATTTTGAAAAGTTAATTATTTAAAATATTAATATGGTTTGAAGTTAATAATAATTATTTATCAATAAATTTTTTGGAAACTAATTATTATTATTTATAATAATATTGAAGATAAATCATTATTGTTTTATTAAGAATGTTTTGAAAATATTAATTATTACTTTTAAGATGTTTTGAAGTTAATTACTATTTATTTATACTATTTATTTTTATATAATAGTGTCTTAAAGTAAATGATTAGAATCTATTTATAAATGTTTTCGAGATTTATAAATAGGGTTTTATAAACAGATGTGGGTTTTATAAGTTTCGATCTCGAACTAACTTACTTTACTTAATAGGCCGAAAGAGAGAGAGAGATCAACGAAATGGTCTTAAATTTTTATAAAAGAATTTTAAAAATGGATTTATAGATTTATAAAAGTAGCCTTATAAATGGTCATACGGATTTATAAAGGGTTTATAAATGATTTTTGGAATGTATAAAAGGGAGTTTATAAATGATATCAGAGATTAATGAATGGGGTTATAAACAACTTTTTGAGGTTTATAAAGGAATTTACAAATCTTTTCTAAATTATGTAAAAAGGAAATCTTTCTCTGTTTTGTGAATATATTTATACCATTGAGACACGTATATGGATACTTTGCAAGTATTGAAAATATAAGGGTTTGTGAATGAATCTTTGTAAAAGTATTTTGGTAAGAATATTTATGAAGTGATTTTAGTTAATGAAAAAATTTATTAAAAGAGGCTAGTGGTTGCTTATGTGCTTAACCAATGTTGTTTTTCCTATGAAATAAATCTTTGATTTGGATGTGTGTTAGTTGATAATTAAATAACCGACTATCAAATAAGGACCCAAGGCGTAACTTTAAAAATATCAAGAAGAAACTCGTGAGTTATATGACACAGTTATCTCCGATGATGTTATATTGTGCGTACAAATTTTATTTCGTTCTTCTAGAACAAACCATAAAAAAATCCGCCCATTGATGGTTAGGTGGACATCTTCGCTCTTATCTTTGACTGTTTATTTTCTAAAAAATCGAGGTTGAGTTTAGTAAAAACTATCGAACGTTGTTTCAAAGAGATTGGGATCAGATATGTTATCCGAAATCACTTTGATCCAACTCAAGCGTTTCAAAGCAAAGACATCTTGAAGATGATGGAATTGAAGACAGAGCTCTTTGAAGTGCAAGGGCTGGTTTGCTACTAATCCTGAGGATGATTCCAAAATGGATGTAGTAGAAATAGCGCCTTCGGTTTCGTTCAGTCCCAGAACGAACTTGTATGGGTGAATGTTGGCATTGCATTGTTGCTTGGAGGGCAGTGTTAGCATTCCAAGTGGGAAGTGCTATATAAAGGTAAAATATAACCTTAAGCCTCATCAACCGGAAATGACTAAAATAGGAGGATGCAGCAGGGCTAAGTGAGTCGCTCCTAAGTAGGGTATGATCATCCTATCTAGAGTCGATATTATCTCTCGTTTGTATGCTTTGGGGCCTATTCACGGAGGGGTGGTCATATTCGGTACTACTAGTCAAGTGGTAAGTTCCTGTGTTGGTAGAGGATCCTGACAAGATCCTCGATATTATTTTATCTAGAGATGCACAGTGACGATTGTACCCTGTAGTTCTGTCGTTGTATGAAATCCACTTTCCAATTCGCGCATTTACGGTTTTAGTTATATGTCTATAGTGCTGGAATTTGATTAATGTAACACTTTCGGCTATGATTAATAATTATTTGTATCTTAGACACTATTATAATATCAGAGAATTTTATATGAAATGTTTTGATTGTTGTATGATAAAAACTCGTCCGTGTTTATATGCGGCGTGGTCTTACTAGATACCTTTATTTTGAAAAGGGTTTGATAACTTTAAAAATCCACCTAGGTGTGTTTTCTAACGCTGGCTTACCAGACTGACTCGGATGTTATTTCATTATATTGTTCGGATCAAACCGAGCATATTTACATATTGTTTTGGATGCATTGGAGCACAGTAGACAAGTTGGAGGTCTTCATGACGTATTCTCGTATTTGTTAATTTTTTGCTGCATTGTTATTGAAATTATCGGTATTATGCAGACAGATTGTTATAACTCTCCAGGTTGATGATTGGTTATTTATGTACTCTAATTTGATATATGTAAATTTGGATAAAAATTTGTTGTACCTTATAAATTATTCGTTCCATTATGAGATGCTGTGTTTTTTATTTTTCTTCTTAGCTTCTTCCTTATTCTTTTCCTTTATCTGTTTTTCCATTAAATTTGAGTGGGTCATATATGGTTGATTGTTTGCTTAAACTGTGCCAAAAAGTAGGTTGGTACATCAATCTACATTTCCTGATCTATATACAAAGTTGACATTATAGTTAGCTGTAAATTAACGAAACAATAATACTAGTCTAGCCTGAAAACTAAACTCATAGAGTAAAGCATTCGTTTCATGATTGTACACCTTTTCAAAATTATCAAGAATTACTCTCAAGCAGCTGCAAAAGAGTGTTTGGAATTGGACCGATTGTAAGTACTGATTAGAAGCTAAACTCAAACAACACCAGACTTCCTAATTGCAAACTATTAATCATGTTACGTATTAAGTACTGATTGGACCATTACAGGATCGGACCAGTTTTAATTCATATCTGATCCATTAACAAAATAAAATGATGAGAATAGTATATATATGTACAATGATACATGTTGTGAACGTAATACAGATTAGAAAATAAAGTTCAATATGTTTATCTTGTTTCAGATAAAAATACGGGTTTTAGTGGATAATCAAGGACATGAACAAACATAGCTGAACATTTATCGGTTTAGACTTGATCAAACACGGACAACCACGCAAACAATTAACTATGTAAGTAATGAGATTGGGAACTAGAGGTGACTCAAATTCCAAACAATGTGATGCTCTTACAGTCTAACTAACCAGTCAGACGTATAGCTTTATCAAACCGACCGTAGGGAGGTTTGCCTACTTCTACTAGCCAAAATCAATTTTCTTGAAGCCAAAAAAACGTGGATCTTGTCTCATCGTGGTTTCTCTAAAAACGTGGATCTTGTCTCATCGCGGTTTCCCTAAACTTTCTCATTTTATTTTGCGCATCAAAGATTTCAAATTCAAATCTATTGTGATTTTAAAATTTTCAAATTTTCAATTTCAAATCGACAATTTTGAATGTTTTGATTAATATTTAAATTTGAAATTCATATTTTCAGATTCAAATATCAATTTATTATTTTCCAACATATTATCACTTAATGTTTAAGTAATACTAGTATAACCGCACAACGGTGGGGAAACCGACCGTTGATATTTGATATGAAAGAAAAAAAATTTGTTTAATTTTTTTCCTTTATTGCAAATATGATAAAAAATTAAGTGCATTGTGCAAAAAAATTTGAAACTATGTAAATTCAATTATATCAATGATAGAAAATGTAGATGAACTTAATACTAAGGATGTGTTATTAATGTATTGATATGAACTATCCACAAACACGCAGACATATATGTATTAAGAAGGTTCAATATACAGTTAATTTTGAGCTTATTTCTACCTCTAATATATTAATGAATTTGGGAAGAAGAAATCAAAAAAAATGTCACCGTAATATACATCATCATATTTTTCAATAACTAATTAAAGAAGACTACTAATGCAAAAATTGATTTAGTAAATAAATCTCATGTTGTTGAACTACAATGTTTAAATAAATTACCTATAAATACCATTATTATATGAAAAAATAACATTGCTAAAATAAAAACAAGAAATAAACTAAAATTATTCAAACTTTAAAAAAAAAATAAACTTTGGATTCTGCCATTGATGATATTTCTTCTAACAAGAAACTTGATTCCGCAACATAATCAATAACTGATTGAGACATAACATTGATTTGTTGTTTTTTTTCATTCATGTACTCAATTTGGGCAACACCAACTCTGAATAGACGAGGGATCCATAATAACTCCTTTAGTTTTTGTTCGTATATATCTTCACCTTCATCATTCTTAACTTTATAAAGGTCATCAGCACTGCAACCTATTATTTCCTCTGCTGGTTCATTAAAAGCAGTAATCCAAGCTTCAGCGGTTGGATCATTAATTTTCATTACCATAATATATCTGCATTAAACAAACATATTATTACATATAATACTGGTTACTATAAATAATTTGCTCAACTTTGATGCCAGGGGTGACAAGTTTGAAACTTGTGTAGCAAAGTCCGAACATTTATTAACATGTGATATATTATCCCAATGATATATTGTATATAAAGTCCATTTCAAGTAATAATAATAATAATTAGCTCTTAAATGTTTACCTCAAAGTACAAGAGCTTTCATTCTGTTGGCATGCTTCACACCAATAACCCGATTCTGCAGATTCAATTACTTTTTTTCTGCAACTCTTACAGGCTTGATACCACAATTTCTGACTCTTAATATAAGTTATGTAAGCAAAGACGCTGAAGAATGCAGACTATGAATGGAATAAAAATAAACAATTAATATGAAATTATTAATGTAGAATATATTACGAAATTATATGAACAAACCTTGTCATGACCCAATGTTGGATCATTTATTATGTGGGAAAGCGTAACTCTATCATAAGTGGTAAATGAAATTTTTGTATTTCTGCCTTCACAATTGTACCAACTTCTAAGCTTTTTAGCTTCTGGTATGTTTGGATTTATATATAAATTGCTTTTACTCAATGTTGATAAAGATAAACCTGCAGTAAGATTAAATAATCTTAAAAAATGATGTCTTGGTAACAAGTTTAAAAACAGTACAATTTTTTACCTTGAAAATCTCCAACTTTGGCATATTTAATAGCTACTATAGGACATTCATCAACCATCTGTACCAGCTCAGCATCGACTTTCGTAGCAAGTTCTCCCCATAAAGTCACATTAACAGTTTTACTTCTGTAATTTAAATACAAGTATAAATATTTTGAGTAAACAAATTTATTGGTTTAGCATGTGTACTTACGAATCATCTGCAATGGTTATATCACGTTTTAGAATATTCTCATTGTTGATTTTTCTTCGAATGCCTTTGATTGGTGAAACGCTTTGAACTAGGCCGATTACATCTACAATAAACTTATGTTAACGAAACATACAATAGATTTTTAAAAAAATTAATAATATGCATGCATTACCTACAACTTCCTTTCTTGCAATATATTTTTGAAGTTGGTCAATCTTTACAAAGTTGTATACGATATCAGGTATACTAGAGTTCGCATCATCTATCCATTCGACTAATGAGTACTCATTTATAATAATCTCGTACTCGTTTTTAATATTACTAAATTCTTTATTCGCAGGCTTAACGTTTCTTTAGAAATATAATAAACTTTTCCACATTGAAATATAGGATGGTACTTGTCTGCAGCTTTATTAAACATTGTAGCTTGAATTTGCGTACCCTGTGAATTTGAAGAGAACAATTATTATAATTAATACTTAATGATAGCACAAATACACAATATTTTATTGAAAGCATTAAGATTAAAAAAACTTACATCTTCATCGGTGAGTTCTATACTAAACACGGAACCTTCTCCTTTAATATTTTTATAAGATCTCAAATTGCCTTTATTTGTCACTCGAACCTTGATGATCCAATTATGCTGGTATGGATTCAGTAGTGCAAGAGGAAGAACATTTAAACAACCAGCATATAAACATGATTATGCTTATAATAATCCGTCTTACTGTAACAAAAATACTGAATAACTCCATGTATCCAAACTTGGTACTCGTTGATTACATGAAGATGATGCTATCATAATCAATGTCGCTTATCAATATAAATGGTAATTATGCATTGATTTTTATTAATTAGTAATTTCATGATACTATTAATTAATTAAAAATGTTAGAAAGAAACAATGTTATACTAACATAACAGAATATAATAGTGTGGTGTAAAATATATGGAAATTTTGAAACTTGGTGGAATCAGTGGAAGCCACAAATACTTGTCCCTAAGAATGGTTACAATTGCACAATCTGAATTAAACCAAACTTTGTAAATATGTTCTTATACCAAATAAAATCGATTTCAAAAAACATGAACAAGAAAGAAAAAAAAAGAAAACCTGTGCAAAGAGCAAACAGAACAGCGATGCGAAAGAACAATCGCTTATCCTTGCAGATCTGAGAAATATGTATATATGAGGTGGCAACGGTAGAATAAATCACTCTTACAAACTCTTCTTCCTTCAATATGACTTTTGGAAACTTGGGTGGGATCTGTTTGAAGAAAAAATCGAGTACAATCTCTGGCAGTTGGTTAGGGTTTTATTTGGGATTAGGGAGAAATAAGGAGAGTAACAATCGCACATACGAAACGAAAGGGGAAGGTTGACCGGAGAGAGCGAAAATTTGAAGGAAGAAAACGCGGTCAAAAGGAAAAAATCCGGAGAGGAGAAGCATACGGGAAAGAGGAGCAAAACAGTTGCAGCGTTATTTTGGCTTCAGAGAAGTTGATTTTGGCCAATGACAGTAAGCAAACCTCCCTAACGGTCGGTTTGATTAACAAATTTTTTAAATGTATATTTCTTATCAAAGGTATACAATAGAACGGTCGATTTCTTCACCGTTATGCGGTTATACTAGTTTAGCTGGGTCTTCAAAAATATTGTGATGGTAAATGTTTAAAATGTTTCAAACTAAGGACCGCCGTTACAAAAATATAGCGGAGAAAATTCATTATGTAATATATCTTTAAAAAAAACAAACAAACCTGGTTGCATATTTCACAAGTAATGTACTCTTATTTAATGCACCATCTTTGTATGCATTTCCTGTGTGCAAACTGCATATAACAAAACAAAATTCTGAGCATGCATTCAACAAAAGGTCAAAACGAATGCACCTCTACAAAGAGCAAGCAATAAATTGTAAAAAAAAAAAAAAAAAAGGTGATTCCAGCAAGGTTTTATCTCAACCATATCTTCCCTACGATTTTTTCAAATTCAGAAATCATCATGTTAGTAACAATCGATTTGGCAAAGGACTCGTGTAAACAACCACAGGATCGTCTAATTTTCATATCTTCGTATATAATAGTTAATTTCTTCCTTAACAACTATTTGGAAGTTTGATTGAATAGAAAATCTCAGGTGTGCGCACACATCGTACTAATAAAGTGAGCTGGTTGAATAGAAAAATCAATTGTTGCCATTTCAACCATGCATGAAATTACATGGTTACTTTCTTAAACTTGGGTGGCCTAGTACTGCTTCTAAATATCATAAATGGGACCAAACTTCAAATTAAAAGTAGTCTTACGTAACTATGGTACATGCAATCAAATCATCCCAAAAAAACATATCAGAAACCTTTATCTTCTAAATGTCCTAGTACCATTTAATAAGAAATTCAACATTATTATTATTATTATTATTATTATTATTATTATTATTATTATTATTCAATAATAAAAATTAGAGAAGTCTTTCATAACTTACAATATAAAACGCAGTCCTATTAACTACTTTGTATAGCAGTGAAATTTAGAATCATGAACTCAGATTATTTCAGGTGTGTGGAACCATGCAAGCCCAGGGCCAGCACACTGTCTTGATGTTCATGTAGGTGTAATAAATCCAAGTAATATATGCTATAAATCAAGTATTTATCAGTATCATTTTCATCAATCCTGTTCATTATTAATTTAAAGAATTAAATTGTGAGAATCAAAATCTATGGCGGATTGCTAGTACATTTCTAATTTGTTAGGCTGATGTTTCAATTATTTCTCATTTCACGTAAACAAATAACACGATAACATATTTTGGATGTGTATATTTAAACATTTTTGTGGTTATAAAGTGCAAATATGCACACCCATATTGTACAGTCCATACTTTGAAAATGTCAGAAAGCTGAAGAGAAAGTAATTGGGGTAAAGTAGCGAGCTAATTTATACATGATCTTTCGATCCACAAATATGCACCGTCAAAGTATAAAGAAGGACTTGTTGTAAAGGGATACACACTGCAGTTTGTATTTGACTTCAATGGGACTCTCTCCCCAATGGTGAGGCTAACCACCATAAAAATTATACTAACTATAGCCTTACATAATCATTGGAACATTTAAGGCAACTAGACGTAAACAATGCATTCTGGAATGAAGATCTATAGGAAATAATGATGGGTAGACTAACAACACTATTCAACATCTAAATCAAGCATTTTCAATTAAAGAACTTGGTGACTTAACTTACTTCTTGGGAATAGAGGTCACAAGGAGAAATAGATCAGAGTTAATCTTAAGTCAGAAGAAATATACATCAGAAATTCTTGTTAAAGCAAAAATGAATCAAGCCAAGCCACCGCCTACTCCTATAACTAATAATCTGCATCTCTCCAAAAACAAAGGTAAACACATTACTAATTACAAACAGTATCGACGTATAGTGGGTGCATTACAGTACGCTACAATCATAAGACCAGAAATATGTTATAGTGTTAACAAAGTATGCTAGTTTATCCAAAAATCTCTAAACGAGCATTGGAAAGCAGTAAAACCAAGGTTCAAGATTTCGGTTTTAGATTCGGTCATTTGAAATTATTGAAATTTCGGTTCGGTTTCAAAAATTTTGAAAATTCCATTTTAATTCCGATTTATGAATTTCAGCTATTTTTCTCATATAAAACAAAAAAATACTAAACATATATCGATTTTAACAATGAACATATTATGTTATAATCAATTTTAATAACATATAAATAACAAAATAACAAAATTATAATTAAATCTAGCATAAATCCAAAGCCCAGCCCAAACAAAAGAAAAAGAACTAGACAAGCTTCCACTGCCCAGGTTAAATCATGCGTTTCTTTCTTCTTCTCCTCATTTTTATTTCGACTGTGCCCTAGAAATTAAAACGAGCGCGGAGAAATCTAAATGCCGTATAAATCATCGTTTATATATGAAATAGGTAACAAGTTCCTTCTTTTGCTTTAATTTCTTCACGATTTCCATCTGCTCTTGCCGAAACAGGGTTTTCGTACATATTTCGTTCCATTCAACGTCAGAACCGGACTGGGATGGCTGGATTTTTGTCGTGCCGGGCGAATCTTAAACCTTGAGTAAAACGTATATTGCACTATTTTAGAGATACACTTGATCATGGATTGTTGTTAAAATCATGCAAGGAGTTAAGCGTACAAGCTTACGATGATGGTGATTGGGCCACATACCCAGACGACAGAAGATCCACATCTGGATATTTTATATATCTCGTTAACAATACTATATCGTGGTGCTCAAAGAAGCATGCAACATTTTTCTCGGTCCAGCACAGATGCGGAATATAGATGCGTTGCAAGTACAACTGTCGAGATAATATGGATCGAATCGCTACTTTATGAAATCAGAATCAAATCAACCACAAAGTCGATTATTTGGTGTGATAATATCAGCACCGTATGTCTTTCAGCTAATCAAGTCCTCCACTCATGAACAAAGCATATTGAAATCGATCTATACTTTGTTCGTGAGCAAATTGTTAAAGAGAAACTTGAAGTCAACCATCACTACAAGAAAATATATGATTAATAACGCCATTTAATAACATTATTCTAAAGCGTTATTGTTTGCCTTTAATTATTTGTTATTTTTCTCTGTTTGTTTTGTACTGTTCACATGTAACGCCTTTAATAAGCGTGAAATCTCCTAATTATTTTGTGGCCGCGGTTTTATCAAATTATTTCCTCCCCCTCTTTCCTCTTTCATTTTGTTCCATCTTTCCTTAGTCTCCCATACCAGTGGAATCAAATCCCTAAATCACTCCTTCAGATCCATTCCTCCTTCATAAACCCTAATCGGATCCCGTTAAACCCTACGTAGCTCCATCTTTAATCGACAGCATCAACGACTCGGACTTCGAGTGGGTGGCACGTAATCGATTCCAACTACTGGAATGGCATTGGCAACTCCAAGCTCAGCACAGCTAGGACACAACACAAACATCCACCGAATTCCAATCTTCTATCTTCGGTAACAATCGGTTGTTACTTACGTAGTTTCTGTTCAATTACTTCCGCAAATACCGCCTTAGTTTAGTTTAAAGCTCGATAGGGTTCGATTGCTTGATTAAATCAAATAAATGAACACAATAAAGTGTTTCTTGACTGTTTTTTGTTAGAAAAGCAATTTTGTTGGTTATTGGGACAATCTCTATCCACATTTAAGATGAAAAATAAAAAATACCTGTTAGTTGCGAGATTGGATAGTGTTAGGATATTTTAATTTGGATTTTATTTTTTATTTAGTTTATTTTGTTTATTACATGCCCTTTCTTGATATATTTTCCCTGAATAGTAGGTTATGGCCATTTACTACTCAGTACTAGATTATAAGAAGATATGGGCAGTTTAATAAGAATCAGAAGTACTCCTTGAGTAAGTCTTGAGGAGTTTCCCTCGATTAAACCAAAAATTCTTGTTTAAATTTAAGCATTTGAATTAGATTAACTAAACTGTATCAATCAACATCAGAGCATAAATATTCCGTATTGATTTTACCATAGATATTGCTCATCATTCGGTTAGTTTGATCGATTTTAGCTAATTTGCCAATTTGCTGCTTTACAGCTTGCTGTTGAAAAGGATTAAAGGCACAGAGGTACTTAATTTTGGACATTGTTATGTTCTAACTTTTAATTTTTTAATTTTAGTTAGTTGTACTTTTATTGTAATTTGTACCTTTATTGTAATTTTTAAACAACATTATGTTAGTTAGTTTTGATTAACTTTTACATATTTATAAAAAGTTCGGTAGCTTTGTTAGATTTGATATTATATGAATCGAATGATTTTTCTTTGTTCCCTATTTTGATTGACGTTCATATATTAAGATACATGTAGTAGTTTGTAGGTGTATACGATGTATTCTGATGGTAGTTTTGTTATTGAGTTAGAATCTGATCCTTTTTCTTCTTAGTTGCTGCATCATGTTGATTTTGCCAGTAAATATGTGCTTACATTTGTATCGGTACAACTGAAGTGTATTTTTAGCTTAGTGTAGCTACAGATGTTTTAATTAAAATTAAGTGTTAAAAAAATCAGTCTAGTGTGGGTTATTGATTGCAAAAAACCCGTACTACTGAATTGTTAGAAGGTCGAGGCAACTTCAATGGTCCTAATGAAATTCGACTATTGATGAAGAATGATGCAGCACTTTTACTTGATAAAATGCCCAACAAACATTTACCGAGTATACACCAGCACTTTTACTTGATAAAATGCCCAACAAACATTTACCGAGTATACACCTACACCTACTTTGTTAGATCCACTTCATATTGACCCTTCGGTTACTTGTGTGACTAAATCACGGCTGATTAGTAGCGCTTTAAATAATACATTGGTTATTGCTGAGGAATCCCTTAAATGTTTTGATAACTTGAACTGGTAGAGGAGGAAAGTTTGTGTGAAAGGTGGTCTTTGACAATTTTCGTTGGTCTTGAAGATGGAATGATGAAGAATATAAGAAGGGGTAAAGAGGCAGGTTTGAGCACTGAAATAATAGAGGCTCCACTTCGAACCACCTGAACTCCTCAAATCCACCGTCCACCGCAACCAAAATCTGAAGCTATAATCGCCAAAACCCTGCTTCAGAGTCGCGAACACCACTAACCACCTCACTTCTGCCTTAAAATCATGAATCCTTAAAATTGATGAAACTAGAAACCAAACCTGAAGCTCAAATCTCCTCATCCAAATCGAGTGTATTGATTCTTGAATTTGACTTTGATCTGGTTTGTGATTTTCATAAATTGATTGTGCAATTGGTCGATTATTTGTAAAGTCGAATTGGTTTGTGATGTTTCTATTGAACCGCGTGTTATAATGGTGAAGAAAGTTCTTTTATTTGTTTACCAGGCTGGATTGTGTGAGTTGGGCTTGAGATTATACTTGTAGAAATAATTCTTTTTTAGTTTGAGTTCATTTTTTTATTATTGGGCTGTTTAAAGATTTATATAACAAAAAAAGGGGGTAACTGCTTTGTTTAGGGTTGTGTTTTTATTAGGAAAAAAACCAAAAAAACATACATTTTTCACTTGTTTTAGTTTTCATTTGTTTTACTTTCATTTGTTTTGTTTTTCACTTGTTTTAGTAATATAAATCTAAAACTTTGTCGAGTTAGTTTAAAAATTGAAACAAAAAACTACTAACATCGATGTCGTCTAATTCTATTCCAGATCCACAATTTCTATTATAAAATTTAAAGATGGCTGTTATGGTATTTGTTTTGGTTTAAGTGTGTAGCCAGTAGACAATTTTGTGTCACAATTCTCTTTAAGGAGAATGTAAGTTTTGGTCTGCAAATAAAAGTTTTTTTAAATCCATTATTTTATTGTATATGTACATACGTATGTACATACGTACCTATATAACTTGTGTTTTACATTGTAACATATTGCTATTTTTACCAGCTGTGTATGTGGAAACTAATAGGGGTTGATTAGGAAGTATGGGATCATGTGCTGCAAGCAATGCTTCAGAGAAAATGCCAAAGTGATTGGCTTCGTCAAGGTATATTTACATTCATTTAAACTTGTGCTATATTGATATAACTATATGTTCTTTTCGTATATTCTAAATGCTTATGATAAAATATGTAATTTAAAATTGTAGTATCATTAAGAAAGCCTGTTACTAGAAGCATGGAGATGGATCCCCTGGTATATTCTCAGCAATGTTGCTTATTGCGGTTTATATTCTGTGAATCTAATCTTGTTTTGCTTTTCAGTTACATACTTTGTCAACTGTAGATGTGTAGTGAGTGGTGCTGGAAAAATAGCCATGCATGTCGTGGAAAAGCTTTTGTCATGCGGTGCGATCCCTATTACAGTACCAGGTATACATCTAATTTTATTCACATATTTACATTATACGAGAAATTTTCACATGGCTCTGAAGATGCTTTGAAATTAGCTGGCATGATGATCGATTTAATAGAGAATAATTATTTACGCTAAGTTGTTCCTTTTTTATACGACAGTTAACTTTTGACTTTACGGGTTTACCATTGTCAACTGTGGACATCAGGTGCATAAACAAAAATAAGTTTGCTCAGAACAATATATTCTTTATCTCCTTTTCATTCTAATTATACACGTTTGTAGTCTGTGAACAAACAAACACTTAGGGTCATAAAACCACTGAAATTTCTTAACTGACAAAATGTAGTGTACGAGTATATGACAAACTATTCATATGCTTGATGTGAAACCAGGTTATATTTGGTCATTGATGTTAGTGTTGTACCTTTTTAGTTTCTAGCAAACTCAAACTCCATGATGTAGGTAGACACATCCAAAATTTAAGAAAAAGGATTTTTACACTCAAGTATCTTTGTTGGGTTTTGTAGAGTTTTACGTTTGGTAAGTCTGATTATTTCTCTTTCTGAATTTTACAAGTTTTAACCGTCGTTGTTGATATGTATAAATTGCTGTTTACTTGTAGGCAAAACCAGATGTAGGAAGGTTGATCCTTGCAACCATTGCTTTGTTGATAGCATCAACATCCAGTATTCTAATCGTACGTTTTTCTTCAAAATGGTTGCTATTTTTTCTAATTATTTATTTATGGATAGAATAAGAGACATGCTTCTTTTGTTTGCAGCCTAAATTTGGTGGTAAAATAATAGATATTGTGTCCAAGGACATGAGTGAACCAGAACAGAAAGCCGAGGCTCTAGCTGCAGTAAAGAACACTATATTGTACATAGTGCACATAGCAGTGGTCAGGTAATCAAAGTCTATTTCTTTTTTTTCTTCTTCAAATAAACATTTAGCTATTGGCAAACTTCGCACTGATTGTCTTTGATGTTGGGATTGCTAGTCTGTTATCTTGTTTCAAATTGGAAAACCAATTTATGTTTCACTCTAGCTTGAAGTTGTGATATATGAAGTTAAAACTTGCAGCATAATTTGGCAGGATATTCATTAAATTGTTCATAGCTTCACAAATGTAGAGATAAAGCTACATCACAAGTACACATAAAACGGAAATGATTAAATGGTTAGCCTGATGATTTTAATACTAAACTGCTATAAGTTCTCCATTAAACGCATTCATATAAAGGCATGATACTCTTCATAAAATCAGTTTGCTTAAAGAAAAAGGATTTTTACACTCAAGTATCTTATTCAAATTTTTACTCAAATTCAATCGGAAGGTTAAGATTAAATATTGACTTTGGCCCCTTGAATTCTTCCTATATCTTTCACCATGTAATAATTTGGCCATGCGATTACTCCGTTCTAACAGTTATTAATTCTAGTACGAATTTGAGCATAAAATTGGAGTGTAAGGATACCTTCTCTTACAATATATCACTAGATAATTAACCTTAATCTGTATTCAATGATCATAAGAAACATGATCTCGCTAGGCATATGAACCAACTTGTAGAAAAATTGTCAATATTCGAAGGCTGAAGAACATAAAATGATAGACATATTTTTTCTCTCACAAAAGTAAGATGCAAACAAATCAAGAAAACGTAAGAAGTGTTAAAATATGATATTCGTTTATTATGCAGCTTATATTTGTCTCAACGTACAATATTTGCTGTTACTGCTGCAAAAATATAATGATCAACATACATGCGAAGTAAACATCATTTCTTAGTCTTAACCGAATGAACTACAAAAGATTACTGATATTAACAGAATTCTACACGAATGTGAAGTAATGAACATAGTAGGACTAAAGGTTTTGGGTATTTCTTGTCCTGCTATATTACACACTTGTCTCTATCTCTACCATACTAACAACTAGAACCCCACAAACCCAACTATTATAATAGTGACATGACATTCGATCATGTTATGTAGGGTCAAGGGTTCGGTCCCATGGCATATATTTTCATGGGTGCATTGAAGAAATAGCAGTTAGAAATGTATGGCAAAATGTTGGAGTGTTAGAAATGCTTCAACAGATGGTTGCTGCAACTGAGAAAAGTGAGTTAACATTGCTTTAATCTATTTTCCATATTGGGAAAATAGATCAGTAGAAATAATCAATTGTAGTTTCTAATTCATGCAGTTCATCCACTTGCTTTAATGTTTGTACACTGTAATGAAAAATATATATCACATTTCTATCTGAGCATGCACTTGTTTTTACATTTTCTATTTCTTTGTGTTAACTTCGCAGGCTTATTTGGAAGGAAGCAAGGTCCTTAGTACGTAACTAGATCAGATCTTGCATGTTGGAACTCTGTAATGTTTTTACTCTGTAATATTTGGAAGGATTGCTTTAGTGTTTGTACTCTGTAATGTTTGTACACTTATTAAATTGACATTATTTTCTATTTCTCTGTGTTAACTTGGCTGCAGGCTTATGTTTTATTCAATGGTTATGCACTTGCTTTAATGTTTGTACACTGTAATGAAAAATATATCACATTTCTTTCTGAGCATGCTCTTGTGTTATATTTGTTGATTATAATCTTTATTCGTTTATGAAGATTTAGTTTGATTGCATTATTAAAATGTAATATATAGGCATAGGTTTTGAAAAGTGTATCTACGATTTTTATAGCGGCATATATGAGCGATAAAAGAATTTACCAATACCATAGTGGCTATAATGAGCTATTGAATTAACGTACCATAGCGGCGAATTTGCGTTATAAAACTAAGCTCAACCATAGCGGCATATTTTGTGTTATAAATATTCAACAGTTTTTTATAACATGTCGATATATAGCGCTTATCAAACCGCCATGGTTGTGATTAATAGCGGCTATATGCCGCTATAAAAGACACTTTTTGTTGTAGTGTGCATGTTTCAGTTGCATATCAAAAGAGCAAATATTCTAATTAAAGCTCTCTCAGCAAAATAGTTCTCAAAATTAAACCTAGATCTAAAAGTTGTTGATGGCGGCTGAGAGAAAGGGGACGAGAAAACCCTAGATAAAATTAAAAGGGGAAATGGAGTTATGAAGTGAAGAAAGACGAAGTATTAGGTTATAAGCAGAAATCTCTAAGTTCGGGTAAATGACATGACACAAGCCCAAGGCCCATTATCTCATATATCCATTTGTAACTGTTATATTGTACATTATATAAAGGAATCTAAGTACACAGTTGTAACGACCCAATATTTTCAACCATTCGCATCCATTATAAGTGTATTGGCAGACACTCATGCCGGAATTGAATTGCTCAAAATACTGCGTTGTAAATAAAAATTTGGCAAATCTTAGAATATACAGTAAATAAAAAATCACAGACACAGAGAAATAATAATGCAGCGGAAGTAAAAGAAATAGTAGTTCATGAAGCTACTATATAAAAATATCAGAGTTACATAAAATACAGCAGAAGAAATAAAGTACAAAGGAAGTCTCACTACATAGAAGTCTACTAACACAAGAGCTGAAAGGAACAACAGACCGCAAAAGATAAAACTTGACAAGTAGATAATCTCCAGCGATTTCAATCTCCAGAAAGTGGAAATCCAAATCTGTGAATACTCAGGCTGACCCGAGCGTAAATAAAAATACAAACACTCGAGTCAGGACATACATACTTATATAATGTAAACCAACTCAAGTGAACTGTAGTAAAAGTACATGTAACTTAGAAGATGCTTGGGACCGCCCATCCTCTAAGGACCCGTTAAACTATTTGCTATATAATATATTGCGCTATTACAATGGTGTCTATTTGTAAAATAAACTTACTTTTTAATAGCGTTAAGGGGTTACCCATATAGCCCTTAACACAAATAATACCAAGTCTATACAGTACCGTAATACCTCCTGATCGGGAGGCTACAAGAGGATACTCCATAGGTACGACACAAATAGAAACTCGTACAAGGCGCGATAGGGTAGGTGACACGGCACAACTAGACAATGCCAGTGTAGATATACCAATTACGCTTCCGGGTCGGTGGTAACGCGTAGCGCGTAGATACCGCCCACCTCGAGCCACAACCCCAAATAAAATCAAAAGTGGCCACCGAATCAATCCAAAGTCAAAGTATAATATCGAAGGGATGTGTCCGATCGAAGGTGCTACCTTATTAACCCATCGATCGCTCCTGTTTTAACCACCTTATGCCAACTCACGGGAGTCGGGACCACGCATTTACCTTAAAGGAAACGTCACCACCATCCTACTTCATTCTGGAATCTCCACCGCGTACACGGTTGTCAAGGTGGTTTTCGTTATCGACAGAGAGTATGCCAGATATTCGATCCCGGTCTCTTTGCCAACCAATCGTTATTATAACCTGTGGTTATAACTTTTAAAACAATATTTTATACTTCAAAATAAAATATACTTTTCAATCCAAATCTTTATCAAAATAAAGATTTAATCATTTCCAAAACCATTTCAATATATCGACATACCATATCATTCAAATTCAAATATTTATCGAAATAAATATCAAGTCATTTCTAACCATTTTTAATACATAAATATCCTATCTCTCAAACTTCATTTTTGAATCATTCTAATTTCAAAATATCATAACTTTCAAAAACTTTATTTCAAATATTTAATGTATATCAAAATATCGTATCTTCTCAAAACTTCATTTCAAATCATTTCAATATATCATATCTTAAACATCTTAACTTCAAAGATAACATTCATTTATTATCATCTCAAATCACCTTTCAAATAATTTATATTCCATCAATTTAATTCAATTAAAATCATTTTAAAAGTGTAATTATTATATTTTCAAATCAAGTATTCAAATTTCAAAGTTTCAAGTCATTCTTAGCTCATTTACTAAGTCAAAAATCATATTTATTAAAATTTCAGCCTTTCGTAGCATTTAGAAAAGGCTGTTATAAGTTATACTTGAAAACATTTTAATTCAGCAAAGATGGCTTTTAAAAACTGCTGTTAAAACTCAGTTTTGGTTAAATTAGTTTAAAACAGCAAAGAAAGCATTTCCAGAAATGCTGCGGTAGCTCAAATTTCAAAACAAGGTTTAAATTTGATTTCAGCAAAGACTGCAGACCATTATAGCATTTCCAGAGAATGCTACAATAGACCTGAGTCCAATATTAGCCTGTAATTTCAATTACAGCAACTACAACATTTCAGAAATGCTGCAATAGCTCTTTTTACACAATTTTAGTTCAATTTAGAAAACTATAGCATTTCTGAATGCTATTAAAAGTTAATTCCAGGTTTTAGTGTATTTCCAGCCAATAATAAACTTCAATTTAAAACCAATAAACATTTTTAAAATCGTATTTTAACCTTTAAAATGCTCATTAACATATCATTTAACATAGTATTTTTATACGATAAATTTCTTATACTTACATCCAATTTTCAACAATTTACTAAATAAATTCAAGTGTAAAAGTTTCCAATTCTTCATATTTTTAAATAAGCAACTTAACACTTATCTTTCCTCCATTTCTCAAATAAACTATTTTTTTTAATTAACTTAAACCTTTAACTAAAAACCAATTATACATTTCCAAGTCAAGTTATACTTTTAAAAGATCACTTTTAAACATTCATTTATTTAACCACTTAAATTCATAGAAAAATCAATAATACTTTCATAAATCACTTAAATTCCAAATTTAATCAAATTATCATGTTTACCAATTTCCAATAAAATTAAATTTTCATTTTATTCATATAACCTAAATATCGTTTTTAACCAAAATTCCAAACTTAAGTTATATTTAATAATCCCATTTAACCATTCATTAATTACATTTTTAACTCATAGAAAAATCATAATTTCTTTATTTTAAACAGTTAAAAACCTATTTAAATCAAATTTCATAAATTTATATTTTAAAATACTTAATATTATCCAAAATACTTTATAAAATAACCACGGGTCTGTATATAGTTTTCTAACCTAGGTCAAGTGATACAGATATGTATCATTTCAATCCGTATTTTAAAAAGAAAAATCCGGGTTCTATCATTTCAAACCCGCAATCCCAAGTTAAATAAAATAAATAAAAACCGTTCAGGCCTATCATTTCAGCCCATAACGATTTTTCCCTATTCTAAAGTCCGTTCGGGTATATATCATTTCAACCCATAGTGATTTCTAATCTACAGGGAACTTGCAATGTGATAAATAGATATAAATGAACAGTAACAACATATATATAATAACAGATGATACGACATGAAATTTAACAGGTTTAACATCATATGTAATTAATCACAGACAGTTATAACATCACATAATAGTTCTACACATTCAAATGGTGTCAATTCACATTTGTATAAGTATAAACGTCTGGTGAGATTTACTCACCTGTATAAGCTGGAGACAACGATCAAAAGCACAATCTGAGATCTTCAAAAGCACTATGGCACGACAATGATTCGAGTTTGAGAGAGCCAAAGATAAATCTCCTTGGATACATGAGACAAACAAATATATGAAACATATGTTTCAAAAACAAGATATACTTAAACAATGTTAGAAATAGATGTATAAAACAAAACTAAAGACTTTGCCCTTGCTCTCTATGCTTGTTTGCATGGCCTAGGGGATCAATAAGGTCAGGTTTGAGCATGGTTTGGATCAGGTACGGGTATGGAAAAGGTGCGGCTACAAGGCTAAACAAGTGGAGGAAGTTACACTTAGGGTAGGTGAAGGGTTTAAGGCAAAATAGCATGTTTTTGGTCAACAAAAGGGCTCGGCCTTGGAGTGGTTTAGCTTGGCCATTCAAGTTCAGATCTGGAATGATGTTGGAGTGGTGTGTGGTGGTCTGGTAAGAGGTGGTGGTGGCGGCTAGAGGTGGTGGTGGTGGTGGAAAATGAAGTGGTGAAGCAACAAGGCTCAAACTAGCATGTTTTCAAGGCATAGGTTGGATTTTGAGGGGTTTTGTCACCATGGTTGGCTCGGATATGGTCATGACCTGGAGTGTAGGTGGTGATGATGGCAGGGAATAGATGTAGAGAGTGGTGGCCATGACAATAGTGAGGAGGCCATGCAAATAGAAGAAAGAAACAAGATAAAAGTTTACATTACTGAAAATAATAATGATTTCAGTCACAAATTCGAAAATATAACAAAATATAAGATATATATAAATATTTATTAATGATATAAGGTTAAAATAAGAAAATAGCACAAGATTGCAAACTAGTCTAGAAAAATGGAAAATAAACAGAATAAACTTTGGAAAATTTATATGGACTTGTAAAAATATTTATAACAAAGATAACAACATAAAAGTAAAGATGCATTCACAAATAAATATATAAATTTAAATTTAAATACAATTTAAATAAAGAAAATAACAGAAAAATGGAAACTAGGCTTAAAATTTGGAACTAAATTCAATAAGCTTTGAAAAAATTCAAACATCACTTTAAAATATTAAAAGACAAAATATACTTAAAAAAAATATTAACACATAAAAAAAATTAAATTTAAAGAAAATAGGAAAAGATTTAAAGAAATTTCTTAAAAACCCAAAACGGTGTCCAAAAATTACAAATAAATCACCATTGACTTCGGAAAATTATTTACTTTATTTTAAAATTATTATAATACATGTCTGCTGCATTTCATTTGTGCGAACCTTCTTAAGACGAACTTGTTAGTCCTTGAGATAATGGTTTGATGACAACAACCTTGGGCCTTATTATAAAATATAAATACTAACATTATAGTTTAGATATATATGAATATGTAGGATTTAACCATGCAGGTACCAAGAATGAAGACAGTATAGAATAAAGATTCAACATTGAAGATAACAAGATTGAAGACTCATGAGTTTCAAGATATCAAGAGTTCAAGATTTCAATGTACAAGATAAGTATTGAGTGTAGAATTATGTTAAATCTTCTTGAAAGCACTTATATCTTTATTCGAAATATATTCGTGGAATGAAATCCACTTCGAGCCTGTTAAAGGGATGGAACCCTAGTGGGATGGAACCCACGACAATATCTAGTGGAACATATAGTGGTCCTATTTTGATATCCACTAATTTTATGAAAATGCATTTCAAAAATATATCTCTTATTTTAAATGTTTTTAAAACCTTCTTTTCAGAAAGACATCTCTCTTGTTTTAAAAAATTTTAGCATCAAAATTATCTTTATCATTTTTAATGCTTTGATTTCAAAATTGTCCTTGTTTTTAAACTATCTCTTGTTTTAAATATTTAGCTTTTAAATATTTATATACTCATATTTTAAATCACTTTATAGATTAAAGATTGTATATATTAAAAAATTACTTTTATATGTTTAAACTATATTCAAATGTATTTACAAAGTTTAGAAATTATTTCTGACAAATTATAGAAACCAATTTTAATAAAAAAATCAAAATCACCATTTTTGCCTAGAGCATGTCGATAGACTCCTATCCCCCGTGTCGACATGGTGCCCTTAAAATTCATAATTCAAATTCTCAAAAGAAGTGTCTACTCGTCATATCCTTTCACGAATAGATATGGCTGCTGATCTTCTATAAATACCAGTAGTTCTAAACGAATTTTGAATTAGATTTCACTTATTTTCTCTCCTCTTCATCTTTCATATTTATCCTAAAGAATCCCAAACTATACTCTGCCAAAATACCAAGTGAATCAAACTTGATTATCTCTTGTTTGATTCTCTGCCACTCTCTCCATAAGATCTCAGTGCTATTCAGAGTTATAGGATCATTTGTAAATCAAATTGTTGAGTGAAAGGTGCAGTTGAGCCTTAAAATCAATTAGGTGTGATTGTCGCCTCGGAAATCAATTAGGTGATCTTGTAGCCCGATTAAATCAAGAGAGTTTGCCCCGGACTCGAATATAGGAGGGTGTACCTCATAGCCTTGAAACCGAGGGTGTAATCTGGGAGATTATTTTGAAAAGAAATCCGTACAATTGTGTGGGACTAGATGTAGGGTAACTCCGAACTAGTATAAAATCCTGATATGTTCTTTCGTTTACTGCTTTTATTTAGTATTTACATCTGTGTCTGAATATGTGATTATATATGTGTCTGTGAGTTGCAGTTGTTGGTGATTAAATTACACAAGTTTCAAAAAAAATTAGAAAATCCACAAAACATTATTCGTCTCCCCTCTAGTGTTATTCTAGCCTTAAGATCCGTAATCCGCATTTCTAATATTTGGTATCAGAGCAAGGTTTTCAAAGTTTACATAATCTGAATTTTGAAAAGTTTTTAAATGGCTACCAACACTGATTCTGTTAACACTATCACTAGTTCATTTGTAGATGGTCATTCTACTGCCAGACCACCACTTTTTAATGGAGGGCATGTATAATGAAAATATATTTACAGTATATAGGATTAGACATTTGGAATACCACACAAACTGAATATTCTAAACCCACAACTAGTTTCGCACAGTGGACTGCTGAGCAAAATATTATTGCATAAAATAATTCCAAAGCCATGGATATATTATTTTGTTCTCTTGATAGGAATGAATTTAATAGAGTATCTGTTTGTAAGTCTGCATATGATATCTGAAAAACTTTGTAGTTTACTCATGAAGGAACAAGCAAAGTAAAACATACCAAAATATCCATACTCACAAATTAACTTTAATTATTCAAAATGAATTCTAATGAGTCCATTTATGATATGTATAGTAGATTTTAGGATATTGTGCATTCTCTAATATCATTGGGAAAAAGCTTTTCCGAAGAAGATCTAGTCAAAAAAATACTAAATTCTCTTACTCCAGAATGGGATCAGAAAACTCTTGCAATCAAAGAAGCAAATAATATCAATACTTTAAAGATTGAAGAATTGATTGGAAATCTAATGTCGTTTGAAGTACAAATGCAAGGGGGAAGAGATAGCAAGGCAATGGAAAAGAAGTCAATTGCGTTCAGTGCATTAACAGATGGATCAGACTCGAGAAGTGATGATGATGTAGAAATAGCTTTAATGACAAGGAACTTTTTGAAGTTTCTGAAATACAGAAAGTTGAACAAGTTCAAAAAGAATGATCACAGGAACTCTGGAAATCATATTGAAGTACCAAATCAAGTCAAATGTTTCCACTGTGACGAACCAGACCATCTCAAAAGAGATTGTCTGCATCCTGATAAGCAACATTTTCCTACAAGCAATGATAATACAAAGAAAAGGAAAAAAGCATATATCGCTACACTAGACGACTCAGATTCAGAGTCATCCTCAAGCGATGATGATCAAAAGACGAAAAATTCAAATATGTGCTTTATGGCTATTCATGGTTCCATTGATCTCGGAGATACAAATCTAGAAAAAGGTGTACGTTTACAATATGTTGGTTGAAATTGTTTTGCTTAAAATTGTTTGATTGCGTTTGAAATTATGTGTTGTTTGAATTTAAATTTTTTATATTTATTTTTATTTTTTTAAATATTATAACATTTTTTAAAAAGAGTATTATATTTAATAATTACTTCAGAAATTATATAGACATTAATATATATATATATATATTAAAGTATTTAAGAATAGATAGGTCACATGAATTCTCTAACCCATGTCGACATGGCCCTACCCATGATGTCGACATGCTTGTTAGAAATTTGAAATTCAAATTTAAATTCAAATCTTTGAACTTCCCTCCACCTTTTCACCAACTCCAATGTTCTAGAAAGGTACCTCATGACCAAAGAACATGACTATTGAATATCTATTTATTTCCTTTATCCTACCATATCTTTTCACTTTCATTTCAAAACTCAAACTCTCTTCTACTCTTTCAAACTTTCTACTCTCTTTAAAAATAGCTTCTTCAAGCACTTCATCCACAATGAGGCTGTCAAAAACCATTAAAGAGTATCTCTATAATGAACCAGAAGTAATCAAGGCTTACATAAGCTATGCTAATTATGGAAAAGTTCATATGGGGAAGTTTGTTATCTTTAGTAAAGCGATTTCTCTACATATGTAATCAATACTCTTCTTGAAGAGAACCATATTCTTAGTCTTTTTGAAAATTCTGAAAATGATTTTGTTTGTTATCCAAATCTTGTTAAAATGTTTTATGCGAATTTGAATCGCTGTTTTCATGAAGGAAATGAAAATGAAATTTGGAGTAGTGTTAAAGGCACTAAAATTGTTTTGAATTATGAAATTTTGGGCAACATTCTCAATTGAAAGAATTCGGGAATGGATCTCTCTGCTTTTAATAGTGATGAACATGATCGTGAGACATTTCATCACATTTTTGAAGGAGATGACAACTTTGAATTTGAAAATCATAACTTTCGTTCGAAAGCACGTATTGTCAATCTTCTTTTGCAACATACTATTACTCCTAGATCAGGAAATTTCAATAACACGACTCTAAAAGTTTGTAAAGCTTTTTTTGCTATTTTTGGTCATTATGACATTAATTGGGCGCAAGTAATTATGGATGAACTTCGTCCTAAAAATTTAGAAACGGGTGAGAATACTTTGATCATGGAATCTATCTCACTCGGATTTTTAATTATTTTGGTGTTGATTACAAAAGGAAAGAATTTGTTTCAAGATAAGTGTTTAATCATCAATATTTATTTTATGAAAATTTCTTTCATATTTCAACAATATGAATCTCTTGGCGAAAAGGATGAAGAGTTGACACATAAAGATATGGAGGAAGAAAATGAGGAAGATGAAGAAGAAGAAAGGAGGAAATGGAAATTGAAGAAGAAAATGAAGATACCTCCTTAGAAATTATTGAATATCCTATCAATACTAACAATCCTTCCAATAAAACACTCCTCAAAAATCAAAAGATCATAGTGGAAAATCAATGGATTCTCAAAAGATCGGTTAGTAAGAAATTGGATAAAATGACCGTTAATATGAATAAGTTCTTTGCTAAAGTTGGTTGGAAACTTGGCTTATCATCATCCCCCTCATCGTCTTGCACATTATAAGAATTAGGATGTGATGTATTAGTTTATTTTGTATGAACTTGTATTGCTCTTTTATCATGTTATGAAGTATCCCATGTATTAGCTCATCTATCTATAAAAAATTATCTATCTTATGTTTTCTACCTTAACGTGCCTCTGGAATAAATGTTAGTATAGTATATAAGTTTATTTATATACATACTTATTCAGAAAACAAAGAAGACACATAGATAAACATACCCATATCAACATTTTCCAACCCCCTATGTCGACATATAACTGTCTGGTTTGGTTACTTTTAAAAATTTTGAAATTAAAATAACTAAATCATGTCTATTCATTTTAAATGAATTTCTGCCTATTTAAACATCTATTTCTTCCAAAAATTTGTAATCTCTTTATTTCTACTTATCTCTATTTGCATCTTTTAACTACTTATCAAAAATGGCTTCCTCTTTTCAAACTCTAATTTATAATCTTGAAGAAACTCTCAATTCATTCAAGAATATACTTACTTTTATTCTCCGCAATCAAAGGCACTTAGAACTAAGTCAAATGCAGATGATAAAAGAACAAGAGAAGCATTTCGATGCCCTCTATTGGATGATTTATGCCCTAAACGAAGATGATCTCGATGCACATCCTAAAGTAACTTTGATTCAAGATAATGAAGATTGGGAAGATATTAAAAAGGATCTTATCTTTGGAAAAGAAGGATGGATTGAAGTTCCTAGAAATAATTGATCTACTTATGATTTGAACTGCTTGAATTACTTTGATTTTATTTTATTTTCTTTGAGTTGGTTTGAATGATATGTATTACATGAACATAGTATATATTGGATGTAAACTTTCATATTTATCATGTCTTTAACTCATGTTATTTTATATATACTTTATCATAACTTGTCACAGGTACTCCAGTATAAGACTTAGCGGGAGTTATATTAGTTTAAGATTAGTTTTTTGTTGATGAAAAAGGGGGAGAAATATAAAATAGAGTAGTTAGAGCAGTTAGGCTTAGATTAAGGGGGAGTTATTAGTTTTAGGGGGAGTTATTATGAAGGAGAAGTATATTTTATAAACATAGGTTGTCATCATCAAAAAGAGGAAGATTGTTAGTCGTTTAGATAATGGTTTTGATGACAACAACCTTAGGTCTTGTTATAAAATACAAATACTAACATTATAGTTTATATATATATATATATATATATATATATATGCAGGATTTAACCATGCAGCTAGCAAGAATGAAGACGGTAAAGTATAAAGATTCAAGATTGAAGACAACAAGATTAAAGAATCATGAGTATCAAGATATCAAGAGTTCAAGATTTCAAAGTACAAGATAAGTATTGAGTCTAGAATTATGTTAAAACTTCTTGAAAACACTTATATTTTTATTCGAAATTTATCATGGAATGGAATCCACTCGAGCCTGTTAAAGGGATAGGACCCTAGTAGGATGGAACCCACGACAATATCTAGTGAAACATATAGTGATCCAATTTTGATATCCACTAATTTTCTGAAAATGCTTTTCAAAAATATATTTCTTATTTTAAATGTTTTTAAGACTTTCTTTTCAAAAAGACATCTCTCCTGTTTGAAATATTTTAGCCTCAAAATTATCTTTATCATTTTTAATATTTTGATTTCAAAATTGTCCTTGTTTTTAAACTATCTCGTGTATTAAATATTTAGCTTTTAATATGTATATACTCAGATTTTAAATCACTTTATAGATTAAAGATTGTATATATTAGAAAATTACCTTTATATGTTTAAACTATATTCAAATGTATTTACAAAGTTTAGAAATTGTTTTGACAAATTATAGAAACCAATTTTAATAAAAAAAAATAAAAATCACCATTTTTGCCTAGGGCATGTCGACATACTCCTACCCCCATGTCGACACGATGCCCGTTAAAATTCAAAATTCAAATTCTCGAAAGAAGTGTCTATTCGTCATATCCTTTCACGAATAGACATGGCTGTTGATCTTCTATAAATACCAGTAGTTTTAAACGAAATTTGAATCAGATTTGACTTATTTTCTCCTTTCATCTTCCACATTTATTCTAAAGAATCCCAAACTATACTCTGTTGAAATACGAAGTGAATCAAACTTGATTATCTCTTATTTGATTCTCTGCCACTCTCTCCATAAGATCTCAGTGCTACTCAGAGTTATAGGATCATTTGTAAATCAAACTGTAGAGTAAAAGGTGCGGCTGAGCCTTGAAATCAATTGGGTGTGGTTGTAGCCATGGAAATCAATTAGGTGATATTGTAGCCTGGTTAAATCAAGAGAGTTTTCCCCGGATTCGAAAACAAGAGGGTGTACATCATAGCCTTGAAACCGAGGGTGTAATCTAGGAGATTATTTTGAAAATAATTCCGTACAATTGAGCGGGACTGGATTTAGGGTAACTTCGAACCAGTATAAAATCCTAGTGTGTTCTTTCCTTTACTACTTTTATTTAGTATTTGCATCTATATCTGATTCTATGATTATATCTATGTCTGTGAATTGTATTTGTAGGCGATTAAATTACACAAGTTTAGAAAAGATTTATAAAATCGATAAAACACTATCAACCCCCTCTCTAGTGTTATTCTAGCCTTAAGATCCATAATCGCATTTCTAACAGAACTAGCTTCTCTTTACTCATCGAGATAAAAAACAACTCGCTCATCTCAGTATGTTTCGTCCTCAAGCTAAATGCCAGATTTTCAACTAAGTGAATTGCACTTTACTATTACAATGCACATTCACTACTTCGTATGCGATGCTCAAATCACACAACAATCACCTTAAATAAAGTGCCTCCTTAGCTACTTCGAATGCAGCTATGAGCTCTACCTCTGTAGTAGACAAAACCACAATCGTCTTCAACCTCTCTCTCCAACTGATCGTTGTCCCACCAAAGGTGAATACATATCCGGATGTTGACTTCTTTCGATCTCTATCACCGGCATAGTCAGAATCGGAAAATCCAACCAAGCTGAAATCTCTATCCCTGCTGCCAAAGACAAGTCCATGGCTTGGAGTTCTTCTAAGGTATCTGAAGATACACTTCACTGCTTCCTAATGCGTCTTTCCTAAATTTTCCATGAACCTACTCATCAATCCAATCGCCTATGCAATGTCAGGCCTAGTGCAGACTATGACATACATCAAGCTACCAACTGCACATACATAAGGGACCTTTTCCATGTAGGTCTTATCCTTTTCCTAGACTGGAGAGCCTTTACTAGAAAGCTGTATGTGCAAAGGCATGGGTGTGCTGATTGCATTTGCTCCTTCCACGCCAGACCAAGCAAGCACCTTTCAAATGTACTCCTTTTGAGTGAGGCTCAAAAGTCCTAACTTTCTATCCCTTTAGATTTCCATACCCAAAATTTTCTTTGTTTCTCCAAGGTCCTTCATTTCGAATTCCATTTTTAGCTTTCGCTTTAAACTATTGATTTCATCCTTATCCTTGGAAGCACTCAACATATCATCTACGTCCAAGAGCAGGTACACCCGTCTATCATTCTTTAAATGCTTAAAGTACATACAAGCGTCTTTGTTGCTACGATCAAACCCAAGTGAAAGCATAAACGAGTCAAACCTCTTGTACCATTGTCTATGTGACTTCTTAAGTCAATACAATGACTTCTTCGATTTGCAAACTCAATTTTCTTTTCCATCTGCAACAGTCCCTTCTGGCTGCTTCATGTAAATGGTCTCATTCAAGTCTTCGTGCAAGAAAGCGATTTTTCACATCCAGTTGCTCCAGCTCCAAGTCATAAGCTGCGACGATAGCAAGCAAAATGTGGATGGACGTATGCCTCACTACTGGAGAGAATATCTCATCATACTCCAATACCTTTCTTTTTGGAAACCCTTTAGCAACTAGTCTAGCCTTGTATCTCCCATCATCCTTCACCTTGAACACCCACTTGCAACCTATGACTCGGCTTCCTTGAGGAGGTGGTACAAAATCCCAAGTCTTGTTCTTCTTCGCGACTCTAACTGCTCTTCCATAGTGCACATCCACTTCGAACTGTCACATGACTTCAAAGCTACATCAAGGTTAAGATGGTCCTTATGAACCACATGTAACGCATAGTCAAACTGATCATAAAGGCTAAGGTTCACAAATTGCCAATCACCATACCTTTCGGGAGGCCTAATAATCCCATGACTGACCCGGGTAGGTACTACTTCGCCTAAACTACTTTAAGCTCCACCTTGTGTAGAATACAATAGTCTATGATTTTTGTTTGATGATAATACATATATATATATATATATATATATATATGTTTAAATGTATTTGTTATTGTACTATTTTATTTCTCCACATAATTAAATAAATATTTGTTGAATAAAATAAATACATCAGAATTCATATTCAAACAAATATTTTGTTCAAATAAGATTTTATTACAAATTCAAATAGTAAAAAATTTGAGCTTTCACTACATTTACACATTTTCAATTACAATACAACTTCAATTATAGCACAATTTTCACTTTGCAAGCTTCATCTCACTACATGTTCACTCATCACTCGTGTATGATCTTAAAATTTATTCCAGCTTGAATCCAGCATCTGAACTATCTGTAAAATAAACATTGATGCAGTAAACTGGAAAAGGAAAAAATTGCAAAAATAATATTGAATTTAAAATTTATTTTTTGCATCGGGTATTTGGGTTGTTTCTTTTCATATTTTCTAACAGGGACGAAATATATGTGCACAAACAACTTGTAATATACACATCGTATCACTATAAATATCACAAGGTCGTTTCTCAATTCCATCTCATAGACTAGTGCAAATGCACACATGTACGAATATAAATGGATATGGTGAAAGTGTGTAGGATCGTGCAATATGGATATAATAATGAAGAGTATAATAACGTAGTAAATAGTGCGAAATATAAAAGCAGGAATATAATAAAAATAACACCAGAGATTTTTATATTGGTTCGGAGCACCGTCCTACGTCCAGTCCCAGACTCCTTCTGGAATTTCACTAAAACAACAATCCTCACTTAACCCGGAGGAACATGTATACACAGTCTGAACAGCAGAACAGATACCTGAGCAGCAGAACAAGATTTTCGCCTCAGCAGCAGAAGAGGACTTCACTAATACAAAAGAATATCTGACATGTGTGTTCTTGATAACACAAATTTATCATTGATAGTACAAACTTCTTATAATCAAATACTCAAGTGTATGAAGTGTATGTGAAGATATAAAGAGAAGGTGATGCTAAGAATCGAAGATTATAAAAGTCCATTTGAAGATTCAAAGCAGTAAAAATGTTTATACGCTGTTTGAATGCAAATATGAGAGCACAAGAAGAATATTAGAGAGTTAGAATGAATTTTGGTGAATGTGAAGTGTTTGGGAACATGTATATATAGTATTCGGAGAGTTACCGCCATTGGTGAAGGGTTCTGACCAAAAGGAGCATCCATTTCTGTTCAAAGAAGGATCGCTTCCTTTCGCAAATGAAGATGTCTTTTCAAAAAAAGACAGTTTGGCTCAGGTCAGTCGACTGGTCATCCTTGGTCAGTCGACTTACAATGCAACAAGTTTAAAAAATAAGCAGTGCATATCGTGTATGTACACCAGTCAGTCGACTGGTTGATTATAGCCAGTCGACTAGCTGTGGTGTTTTTATATAATATGCTCTGTTTTGATTAAATATGAGAAATATGAAGTGCGGACTACTTGAGGATAGATTTTAACAAATTTTTAAGACTCAATCATAAGTAATAGACAGTGAAAACATATATTAAAGTCTTGATATAGCCATATTCCTTTGATTGTCTCTTTTTGTCTAGATTAATCGTGTATTCTCTTTTACTTCTAACTTGCTTTGTCATGAATCAAAACTAGTGATTCAACATTCTCCCTCTTTTTGATTGATGACAAACCTGTATATAAAATTCCTAGAGAACAAAAATAAAAACTCCCCCTGAATATATGACACTTCTTGTACCTGCATAAATATAATTAGTACAATTCTTCTCCCCCTTTTTCATCGATAAAAAGGAGATATAGCAAAATAGTTTCAATACAAAATGCGGAAATAAAATTCATACAAGTCTCAAAGATAAATAATAAGCAAATAAACATCCAAATGTTCAAACTGAAAGTAGAGTTTCAAATAAGCAAATTGTTCATACCATACTCACCAACCAAAAAATTATCAAGATCCCAATTATACTCTCCTTCCGATGCAGGCTCCTTTCCTGGTCTAGAAGTGCCTTGAGCACCACTACCTGCTCCACTAGTGTCGCTACTAGTATGCTTCTCTGATGTAGACCATGTAAATCGAGGTGCTGGATGCTTTCCTTGGGCGACAGATGTAGCAGCAGTGGAAGAAGAACATGATAATGCATCTCATAAAGTAGAAAAGATGCATTTGATCTTATCAAGCTTCTTATCCATTTTCTTGAGCCTTGAATCTAAAATAAGTTGATTTCGGGAAAGAATTACAATGGATTCACGGGTGCTGAAGGAAGTGGCTAAGCGAATATCGCCTTCTTCTTGTTGTTCTTCCGGTTCTCGAATTGTAAGACCTCCAGATTGTTGTTGAGCTTGTTGGTGCTTCCAATCTTCATATGCAATAATAGGCGGAGGTCTTATTGGTAGCTTCATAAGACTGATGGTCCTTATATTTATCATTCCGACAGTCGAGAATTCGGAATCTGGTTGACGAACACCAGCATCTAGAAGAAGTCTCATAATTTATTCTCTAAAGTAAATAACATGCATATTCCCTTTGGGAAAGGTGAGAAATTCATCCAAAATACGACGTAACCAATTTACGCATATATTTCTCCATATGGCATAGAGAGCTTTGAAATTTTCTGGATATATTAATTTATATGAGCCGGTTCATGGGAGAATAGATCACATAAGCATCTAGTGCATGATTCTTGCCTTAGGCCGAAGAAGCTTATAACGCAATTCAGTCATGTCGTCGCTCATGAACATGTGACTAATTCTACCTCTTTTGCTTGGATTGCATTCTACATCATTTAAATCTATACCTTCATTTGGAGAGTGATGGATATGTGCCATTTGATCAAGAGAAAAGAATACTGGTTGCCCACAGACCAAAATCCATACATAATTATTTGGATTTGACAGTTGTTGGTGGCCCAGATTAAGATTTGCAAAGAAAAGCTTTACCATTAGATGGTTAATGTTGTGGCGATTTGAATTGTATTCGAGTAGCGAGTCTAATCCACGTCTCTGCATTAATTCTTGAAGAGAATAAGCTCCAAAATCAGAATATACCATGAACGAGCCTTCAAAGATTCTAAAATTTTTCATCTTCTCCCATCTTTCGATTGCAGCTGCATCGTATAGCCAATGAGCAACATGAGTATCAACAAAAGATGAAGAAGTTTATTTTGAATGTTTTGATCTTGGAGGAGCCATTAATTTGGTGGTTTTGAGAATTATTTGAAAGAAAAATGGGGGCTAGGTTCAGGTCAGTCGACTGGTCGTTCTCAGTCTAGTCGACTAACTATGCAACAAGTTTAAAAAATAAGCATTGCATATCGTGTATGTACACCAGTCAGTCGACTGGTTGATTATAGCCAGTCGACTGGCTGTGGTGTTTTTACACAATATGCTCTGTTTTGATTAAAAATGAGAAACATGAAGTGCGGACTACTTGAGGATAGATTTTAACAAATTTCTAAGACTCAATCATAAGTAATAGACAGTGAAAACATAGATTAAAGTCTTGATGTAGCCATAGTCCTTTGATTGTCTCTTTTTGTCTAGATTAATCGTGTATTATCTTTTTATTCTAACTTGCTTTGTCATGAATCAAAACTAGTGATTCAACATATGGCATGTGTATTACACAATTAAACATATATACATGCATATGTATGCATTTATATACATAAATATATGCATGATATTTCAAAAATCAATAAGAAAATGCAGGTTCAGAGGCAACCCAAACCACACTTCAAAAATAGGTCAACATGAATGCAATCCAACATGCAAACAAACTTGGGATCAGATGAACAATGTAACTCAACAAAGTGAACAATGTAACTCAACCAGCCAGTGAATCATGTCACAAACTAAACTCCAAAATGCAAAACAAAATTCAGTTCAGAAATCAACAAAGATTCAGGCATGGTTAGGTGCAAAGGAAACATCATACAACATTACATGTATGCTTACAACAACATCTCAAGCAATATGACATAACTGGGAGGCAAGTTAACTCAAAGCAAAGCAATGCAGCATGACTCCAACCAGAACAAAGTCACAAGTCTGTACATGCTTATATGTACATGAATGCAAGAAAATAACGTACATATATACATGGTTGGTCAAGGAAAAAAAGACCACATGACAGCATGAAAACTTTAAGTGAAACCGAACCAGAATTCAAAAACAAATCAAGGCAACAAGACAGAAGCTCAAATGCACAAAGAAAGACTAGACTTCAAGAGGAACAAAACCAGATCAATAAAGACTTCAAGTGCACCAGACATAGCAAATGCAATGTACACATGAAGCCAGCAACAACAGTTTAGAGAATACAATGCTCAAGGACAAGTGAGCACATGAATACATGAATATATGAATAAACACATGAGTTCAACATGGATGAATAACTGGAAATGGAACTCAAAGCAACTAGCACAGTGGACAGAGCAAACAATAATACATATATATACACGCACCAACCACGCACATATATATATATATGTATATACATGGAAAAAATAGATTAAACTCGAGAAACTAACATCCAAGACTCCAAGTCAAGATCAAGGCATGTATTAGTAGCATTTTTGAAAAAGGTCAAAGAGTAGTTTCAAAAAGTAATGACGAAACGAAAATCATGACGAACCAGCCATATTTATCTCAAGTCAAAAACTGCCAACAAAGAATGGAACAAAGGGTAACGGGATGAACAAGTCATAGGAGCATAGAACAAAACAATTTAAATGGGTTTAAGGAAATACAAATATACCGAAAATACCGAAAATGAACGGGTCAAGAATCATATGATCGTTCGATTACAAATCAACGCATAAACTAAAACATCGAAGAATTCAAATCCAAATATACGAATCAAAAATTTAGGGGTTTTATCCCTATTTAAACCCAATATCAACATCGGCTAAAAATCATGAGTTCGAATTCAAGCAAAACAACAGAGCAAATAAAGTACAAAATTACATACCAATTTTATGCTCCATTTGAACTTGTCCTTGAAGCAGTCAAAGAGAATCCAAGAGCACTAAACGAAGAAGCATCGAAGAGAACTGAGGAACGAAAGCACACCAGCAGTCAATTTGAAATTCAATCTTTAAGCCACGGCTTCAAGAAATTCCATAGCCCTAATTCTAGATCGAAGAAACAAGGCGGCGTGGATTAGAAGAAGGGATAAAAGAGTAATCGGCCTGGACATACGAAAAAAATAGAAAGGGAGACTTTCTTTAATTACTTTGGGCCGGTCTTTTATATTGGGCTTTGTTTTTTAATTAAGGTCTTTTTTATTTTAGTTGTTTTTGTTTGTTTTTAATTTTTAGTTTAAATGACTCTAGTTTTACTAGGTTACGAACTACGGTTTTGTATTTCGATAATTCACAACTTAGTGGCTGAGTTATGGTAGGGTTTTGAGCTTAGAGTTAGGTTAATCAAGTAGAGGGTATCGTAAGTTTACGTGTGTTGTAAGCGTTTAATTACTTAATTTCTGATTGAAACCTTAGGGGCAGCACGTATGAAGGTTTTTGCTAAAGCTGGGTAAATCTATGTGTGATACTGCATTACTTTCTGTGTGTAGTTTTATTTCCATATTTATTATTAGTACACTCTATTCACTCCCTATCTAGGTTGAAAACGATCCTACAAGTGGTATTAGAGCTAGGAACAAATACTATTTTTTATTAAAAATTTTGATTTTTTCTTTCAGTGACTTCTTTTAATAATACTTTTGCTGAAGGCCAGCCAACATTTAGGCCACCTATGTTCAATGGTGAATATGCGTATTGGAAAAGTAGAATGAATTTTTTTCTGAAAACCATAGATACATGGAATATTATTGAAACAGAATATAGGACACTAACAATAATGGTAGATAATCAAGAAGTAGAAAAACCTATGGATCAATGGATAGATCTTGAAAATAAACTACAAAATGCTAATGCTAAAGCTATGAATTCTATTATTTATTCATTAGATCACCATTGAATTTAATCGTGTCTCACTTATCTAACTGCGCGGGAAATCTGGCACACACTTAAAGCGACTCATGAAGGAACCTCCCAGGTTAAAAAATCTTGCTTTACCATGCTTAGTAGCGAGTACGAGAACTTCCCAATGGAAAAAGATGACAGTGTCAAAGAAATGTATGGACAACTTTCTAATCTTGCATACAAATCAAAATGTCTAGGAAAACCATACACGGAGCCAGAAATAGTCCAAAAAATCCTCAAAATTCTTCCATGAAATTTTGAAGCAAAAGTGCCTGCCATTTAAGAATCAAAGGATCTGAAACAAAATAAAGTTGAAGAACTCATCGGAAATATCATCGTATGAGCTAGAAATCAAATTCGAGGAAGAACGTGAAAGATGTGATACACAAAAGAAATAAATAGATCTTAAAGGAATGGTGGAAAGTGAAGATGATGGTGATGATGAAGGAGTGGCTGAACTGGCACTGATAATAAAGAGATTCAAAAGGTGGAACCATAAATATGGAAATCCTGCTTTAAATTAACAATTGAAGAATAGAATCATCAAAATTCTAGACAACTCAAAAGAGCAGGAAATCATTTGTCACAAGTGCAATAAACCTAGTCATATCAAGCCCAGTTGTCCTCAAAATCGACTTTGCAAAGGAAAGAAACCGAAAAGAAGAAGTTTTGCAGCAACTTGGAAAGAAAGTGATGAAGATATGATGAAAGCATTGGTGGTGAGAGTGAAAAAGAAAATCTGTGTCTTCGAGGAGAATCAAGTGATAGGGATGACGACGAACCAAGCGAGGTATCAAAACTTACTCACTCATAATTACTTATATATTTTCATGAAGTAAATGGTCATTTTGAAAGACTTAGAGAGATGTATGCTAAAATTGAATCACAAAGAGATAGTTTGATAGAACTAAACAAGCATCTTGATCAAATGGTTCAAAACTATAAAAATAAAAGCCCTAAGTGTGATAAGTGTCCACCATTTGAAGAGGAGATAAAAAATCAGAAATTAAAATTAAATCACTTGCAAATGAAATTCTGATTTTGAAAGAAAGTAAAAATACAAGGAGAGAAAATTCTATTAAAAAATGCACTCTATTATTTAATGAAAATCTCTTAAGTCACAAGTCCAATAATTGTCTACAACTTTAGGGAAATTCTCCAAAGGAGAAAGGTCACTAAATATGCTATTAGGAAAACAAACTGTTAATGCTGTTAGATAAGGACTTGGGTATATTCAATCTGAAAAAGGTAGAAGTGAAACTAATCATACTATTTTCAAGTGCACGCTTTGTGGAAAAATTAGACACAATCAAAACTATTGCTGGTATAGACCCAAACACGCGAAAACCATAACAATTTAGATTTCTAAAGGCACGAATGTAAAATCTCTTAAAGTCAAACAAATCTGGGTGCCAAAAGAAACAAACATAGACTGCCTTGGTTCTACACAAACTTGTTTTTCAAAATTGTTTGTCACTAACAATCATGGACCTATAAAAACAAATAAGTCGTAATAATCTTTCCTCATGTTGGTGAGTGGAATGCTAAGGAACAGCAAAAGTGGTACCTGGATTCTGGCTGTTCTAGGCACACGACGGGCGACAAATTAAAGTTCCTTAGACTAGAGTAGTACAAAGGTGGCAAAGTAACAATGGACAACAACGATAAATGTAAAATTATCGGTAAAGGTAAATAGGTAATGGTGCATTTACCTTAAACGATGTTTTATATGTTTAAAATCCGCACCGTAATCTGATTTAAATTAGCCAATTATGAGATAAGGGAATGATGTTGTTTTTGATTCTGAATTGTGCAAAATTGCTTGACCAATCATCAAAAGAAACATTATTTTCAGGTAAGAGGATAGGTATCTGTTGCACACCCCACAGTTTGGTCTATGGTATCTAACTAATGGTAATTTTGAGTTAAAGGGGTATTTAGGTGCAGATTATGGTGGTAGTATAGTCGATAGAAAAAGTACTAGTGGAACGTGTTTTATGTCGGGACATTCGTTAGTTGCACCACATTTCCAAAGAAAATATTTGCATAAATTTCATTTCAACTGATTTTTCAATTAGTAGACATTTTTACAAAACCCCTTCTAAAAACTAGTTTTTGTCGGCTTCGTCTTAGTTTAGGCATGTTAGAAATTTGATTTTATATTTTTGGATTTGATCTTAAATGCCTATGTTAACTAATTTGACTACTTATTAATTATCGAAAAGATAAATAGTGACTGAAAAAAAGTGATGAGTGTTGATATTAATAATACATTATGACTTGAGGTAGTATATTTAGTAAATTTCTTTAAAAATTTAAACCAAATTTGTAATAACTTTGGTTGGTAAAAATTACATGACCATCTCTATTTCTGTCATATTTCTACGACTACCACTAATCAACCAATATAGTATGTCAAAATGTGGTATTTAAATGGAAAATTATTCATTTTTTTAATTAGCAGCGAAATCATCCAAAAGTACTCATACTCATTTAAAAGTTCTCACGGTTATGCATGGGTGAGCTACTTGGAATCTTTGATTATGTGCTTTCATGCTCATTTAAAGTCCACACGGATATGCATGCATGGAACACATTTCAAAATTGACCTTTAAATAGGCGAGTTGATTCTAACCCATTTAAATGTCCTCACGGTTATGCGTGGTTAGAAGGTGCTTGAGATTCATTTTTTTTAATAAAATTTGAGAATACTACTAATCTCATTTAAAAGTCCTAACGGCTATGCATGGTTAGTAAATATTCGAATTCCTCTCATAAATATACCACAAATGGACTCAACTATATGGTTTTCTATGCTGACGTCATCCCTATCATTCTAAAGTGGAATATACACCTAAGAGTGTTTATGATTTTTATTTGATTTTTATTGAAATTTAATATTTATACTCGATTAGGTATTAATGTCTATCACTTTATCACTCTTTCTCTAACACTGTTACTCTTTTGCTGATAACAAAAGGGGGGAGAGAAGTCAATTTTTTTGCAAATAAGTCATATTTTTTAATTGCATCTAGGTTCATTGCTTATTCTCTTTTTAATTTTCATGCATATGTGAAGGAGGAGTTCTGTTGTAGGAGGAATATTCAAATATGGGGAGCTAATAGAACTCATCAAGGTCAAATATATTTAATAGAGTCAAAATTTTAATATATGTTTGCTATCATCAAAAGGGGAAGAATGTAGAATACAATCGTCTATGATTTTTGTATGATGATAATAAACACACACACACACACACATATATATATATTTGTTTAAATGTATTTTTTATTGTACTATTTTATTTTTCCACATAATTAAATAAATATTTATTGAATAAAATAAATAAATCAGAATTCATATTCAAACAAATATTTTATTCAAACAAATATTTTATTACAAGTTCAAATAGTAAAAATTTGAGCTCTCACTACATTTACACGTTTTCAATTACAATACAACTTCAATTACAATACAATTTTCACTCTACAAGTTTCACCTCACTACATATTCACTCATCACTCGTATTTGATCTTCAAATTTATTCCAGCCTAAATCCAGCATTTGAACTATCTGCAAAATAAACACTGACGCAGTAAACTGGAAAAAGGAACAAATTTAAATTACAAAATAAAATTGAATTTAAAATTTATTTTTGCCTTAGGTATTTGGGTTGTTTCTTTTCATATTTTCTGATAAGGACCAAATATATAAGTACGAACAACTTGTAATATTCACAGTGTATCACTATGAATATCATAAGGCCTTTTCTCAATTCCATCTCACAGACTAGTGCAAATGCACACATGTACAAATAGAATATAAATGGATACGACACATGTATTACACAATTATACATATATACATGCATATGTATGCCTGTATATACATGGATATGTGCATGTTATTTCAAAACCAATAAGCAAATGCAGGTTCAGAGGCAACCCAAACCACACTTCAAAAATAGGTAAACATGAATGCAATCCAACATGCAAACAAACTTGGGATCAGATGAACAGTGTAACTCAACAAGGTGAACAATGTAACTCAACAAGCCAGTGAATCAAGTCACAAACCAGACTCCAAAATGAAAAACAAAGTTCAGTTCAGAAAGCAACAAAGTTTCAGGCATGTTCAGGTGCAAGGAAACAACATACAACATTTACATAAATGCTCACAACATCTCAAGCAATATGGCATAACTGGGAGGCAAGTTAACTCGTAGCAAAGCAATGCAACATGACTCCAACCAGAACAAAGTCACAAGTCTGTACATGCTCATATGTACATAAATGCAAGGAAATCACATACATATATACATGGTCGGTCAAGGCAAACAAGACCACATGACAGCATGAGGAACAAAACCAGATCAGTAAAGACTTCAAGTGCACTAGACATAGCAAATGCAATGTACACATGAAGCCATCAACAACAGTTCAGAGAATACAATGCTCAAGGACAAGTGAGCACATGAATACATGAATGAATAGTAGTTCAACATGGATGAATAACTGAAATGAAACTCAAAGCAGCTAGCACAGTGGACAGAGCAAACAGCAATACAAATATACATGCACCAATCACACACATATACATACATATGTGTATGTATATACATGGAGAAAACAGATTAAACTCGAGCAACTAACATCCAAGACTCCAAGTCAAAATCAAGGCATGTATCAGTAGCAGTTTTGAACAAGGTCACAGAGTAGTTTCAAAAAGTAATGACTAAACGAAAAACATGATGAACCAAGCATATTTATCTCAAGTCAAAAACTACCAACAAATAATGGAACAAAGCGTAACGGGATGAACAAGTCATAGGAGCATAGAACAGAACAATTCAAATGGGTTTAAGCAAATACAAATATATTGGAAACACCGATGATAAAATAAACGAGTCAAGAATCACATGATCGTTCGATTACAAATCGACGTAGAAACTAGAACGTCGTAGAATTCAAATCCAAATATACGAATCGAAAATTTAGGGGTTTTATCTCTATTTAAACCCAATATCATCATCGACAAAAAATCATGAGTTCGAACTCAAGCAAAACAACAGAACACATAAAGTACAAAATCACATACCACTTTTATACTACATTCGAACATGTCCTTGAAGCAGCCAAAGCGAATTGAAGAGCACTGAATGAAGAAGCATCAGAGAGAATTGATGAACGAAAGCACACCCGCAATCAATTTGAAATTCAATTTTCAAGCAGTGGCTTCAAGCAATTCCAAAGCCCTAATTCCAGATCATAGAAATAAGGCGGCGTGGATTAGGATAAGGGATAAAAGAAATAATCAGCCTAGGCATACGAAAAAAATAAAAAATAGAAAGGGAGACAATATTTAATTATTTTGTGCCAGTCTTTTATATTGGGCTTTGTTTTTGTAATATAGGGCTTTTGTTTATTTTAGTTTTTTTTTGTTTTTAATTTTTATTTTAAATCAGACTCTAGTTTAACTAGGTTACGAACTACGGTCTTGTAGTTTGAGAAATCAAAACTTAGTAGCTGAGTTGTGGTAGGGTTTTAAGCTTAGAGTTAGGTTAATCAAATAGCGGGTATCGTAGGTTTACTTGTGTTTATAAACGTTTGATTACTTAATTTCTAGTAGAACCTTAGGGGCAACGCGTATGCAGCTTTTTGCCGAAACTGGTAAATCTATGTATGATCTATACTGCATTGCTTTTTGTGTTTATTTTTATTTCCGTATTGATTACCCTATTCACCCCCCTCTAGGGTGAAAATGATCCTAAACTTTGAACTAAACTTCCTCTAAATTCATGCACACACCAGCACTGCTAGAAGGTACCGATGGACTATCATGTGATGTTTCATCAACTGTGTTTTCCTTGACAGCATCAACAACAATTCTACTATTTGGTTGGAACACAGGAACTTCTTCCATCTCCTTAGGCCTATCAGAATCTTCTGATGTGGTAGGTATCTTCTCCTTCAGATTGAACATAGCAGATTCATCAAAAGTAACATGTCTGGAATGAACAATCTTTCGATCAACATGGTTCCAAATTCGATACCCTTTGATACCATTGGTGTATCCCATTAGTATGCATTTTATGCTCTAGCCTCCAACTTGTTATCACATGTATGGTGAACGTACACAGGACAACCAAAAATTCAAAAGTAACCGAGAACCATTATTTTACCTCTCCACTTCTCTTCTGGAATCTTCCCTTCAGTGGCTGAGCACGGAATTTGATTTATGATATGCGCTGTAGTTGATAATGCCTCCGCCCAAAAGCCCTTAGACAAGCCCACCGTCAATCTCAAGCAACGAGCCTTCTCTAGTAGAGTAATGCTCATCCTTTCTACAACCCCATTGGATTGTGGATATCCGGGTATAGTGAAATGTCTTTGACTGTCATGCTGCCTACAAAAGTTGAGGAACTCCCTAGGGAAAAATTCATCGTCATTATCAGATCTCAGCACCTTCAACCTAGAACCAAATTGGTTCTCAACAAGCGCTTCCCAGTCTTTGAACTTCTCAAAATTATCTTATTTGGCCTTCATCACATACACCCGTACTTTTCGAGAAAAGACATAAATGAAAGAGATAAAATACTTTGCTCCTCCAAGAGAAGGAGTAGCGACTGGTCCGCAGACATCTATATGCATGTAGTCAAGTACTCGCTTCGATCTATGGAGTCCAACACCAAAAGATACTTTAGTTTGTTTGCCTAACACACACTCCTGAAAAAAGTCCATCTTATTGAAGCTTTCTTCTCTGATCATCTTCCGTCCTCGAAGCAACCCTAAGCCTTTCTCTGAAATATGACCCAACCTAAGATGCCAAAGCTTTGTGGCATCTAATGCACGAGAACTATTTACTCCAACACACGACTCTGTAGGAACAGTGGTTCCTTTCAGCAAATACAGATTTCGGAACACATCTTCTTTCATAAGAACTAATGCATCACTCAAAATCTTTAGATTATCCTTCTCGATGGTTACCTTGTATCCCAAAGATACCAATTGTCCTTAAGAAGTTAAGGACTTCCGAAGACCTAGAACATAACGGACGTCTGTCAAAGTGCGTATCACTCTGTCAAACATCCTGATCCTCACTACCTTTGCCCATTGCTCTACAGCTAGCATCATTACCCATAAGAATAGAGCTTCCCACTTGTCCAATGAAAGAACCGAAATAATCGTTATTAGGTGTCATATGGAAAGATGCTCCTAAGTTCAACACCCATTGGTCTAAGATATCTGACACCGTTGCAGACAACACATCGTCGGATACAGACTTCTCCACCCAAATGATGAAGATTCATCTTCTTTCTTCTTCTTCTTCAAATCTGAACAGTCCATTTTTCAATGACCAGGTTTCTTACAGATAAAGCACTTTTCGTCCTTAGACTTTTCTCTCCTTCCATTATCGGGCATCCTGGACTTAGAACGCCTATAGAGTGTCAATTCTTCTTATCTTCTCTACCTCTTTCAAAAAACATGTCGTAACTACTACTTCCACCTCTACTTCCTTTACTTATCTCCTTCATCTGATCTTTCAAGCCCTTAGATAGAAGGCCTGACTTCACGTCTTCCACTGCCAATGTGTCTCTAGCAAAGATAAGACTGTTAGCGAAACCTGTGTATCGCCCCGGAAGAGAACACAAAAGAATCATTGTCATTTGCTCCTCATCCCTATTCAAGTCAACAGTCTTCATCTTCATCACGAGATCGTCAAAGAAATTAAGATGTTCCTTCACTGAAGTACCCTCTCTTATCCTCATGGTGAAAAATGTCTTCAGCAATATCAAATGGTTAGTTAGAGATTTCTTCAAGTAGAGATTTTCTAGCTTAGTCCAAACTCCCCTAGCAGTGGTCTCACTGCTAATCTCTGAGATGACATTCTCTCTCATAGCTAGTTGTAAAGTAGTAAAAGCACATTTCTCCATCTGCTTCCTTTCCGCTACTGAGATGTCAGTCGTCATCTCCTCAGGGGCAAACAGTACTGGATGGACTTCATTCCTCATTAGAACAGCTTCCATCCTCCATTGCCACTTCTCGAAGTCTTTATCCGCATTCCATTTCTCAATTGCCAACTGTGATCCTGAAGCGATATACATCCCTCTAGTATAGGATCTTATAACAATTGGAATCAATTCATCTCCTGCCATAGCATCTAACATTCCTCAATCAACCTTACAACCCTGATACCAGATTAATGCAGCAAATCCCTTCAGATGATCAGTCTAAGGGAATAAAAAATCCAATGCAGCGAAAAACAACTGGATCGTGATTGTAATGAGACGAAAGAAATAGAGATAAACACCAGAACAGACAATCATAGATCAATGCAATGCAAAAAAATAAATAACACTAGTGTTTATAGTGGTTCCACTACCGCGAGGCAGTATAAGTCCACTTGGAGAGAGGAGATTTTATTAATCGCTGAAAGATTAGAGTTACAAGATTGATTCACTTTTGAAGGCTATACATAAGAAGAATTAACAATATAGAAAAAATTATACAAAATTTCAGCTCTCTAGGATGGCTGCCATTGTTGTCCAATAGCTCCACTGTTTATAAAGTAAAGATATGAGGAGGGGTAGCTGCTATATAACAGCCATGCGGTTGGTTCGACAAACGCCAAAAATGGTTGGGCATCCATCTGGATCGACTTGATTTGGTTCGACAATCAGTACTCCGGATCTGGACGGGCTAAGCTCACTACATATCTCATTCGACATTAGTTTCCTAAACCAAAATTATGGATCGGCATCAACTTGGTTTGACAGCAGCAATTCTAGTCTGGTATCAACACAAAAGATTTGGACCAGTATGCTTATCTAGTTCGGCACTCCAACATAGTACGCATTTGAGCCGACATTCATCGAACCAAAAATATGGAGCGGCATACGACATTTAGTTTGGATCAGTAAACTTCTAGAGCGACATCTACTGAACGAGATTTTTGGTTCGATAGCAACTCTAAATTTCACCGCTCCAAATCCCAAGACTTTTTCCGATCGAACGAACTCCAACGGACCAAATCTTTGGTCCGACATCTCCTCCACTGAATCAAAATTTGGTTTGGCATCTTCTTCATTAACGTCAGATCCAAGCCCTAGCACCGAACGAACCTCTTCCTCCTCCGCTTTAGCAACGCGACTTAGGGTTTGGAGCTCCTCCTCGAAGCTTCTCCAATGACGACGCTTCTTCACGAATTCCAGGTATCATCTCTAACCAACTATTCTTGGGAGAACTCTGAGATAACAAGTGATGGTGAAGCCCAAGTGATATTAAGAAAAAAGTCAATCGTGGTTTCGACCTGTTCTGATAAGAAAGGCTGGCTTAAAAAGAATGATATTGTAGAAACTGAAAGTATCCACTTTGATGAAGTCCTACTGTCAGGAAGCAACACATATGAGGCACCTGCAAAATTGATTGAGATATTCAATTAGATGGATTCTATGTTCAAGACAAAGTTTGGAAATCTACTAAAATGTCACGGGTTCCTTTCACATCTATGTTGTCATTTCAGCCAGTCATTACAATAACCATTTTATGTATCCGAAGAAAACATTGTACTAACATCTAGATTGAAACTATTACAAGATCCTGCAATGCTTGAGGACAAGTTTAGCATGACCAAATTTGCTGAGAGAATTGTGTTTGTGTTTGATCCCGGTGGCTTCAAAAGATCAATTGTAGTAGATTGCTTGAAAGCTATTCTTATGACAATGGAGAAGGAAGTTGTTATTCCCCAATTTATACGTCCATTAGAGAAGGTGCATGAGATGTCAGAGGTGAAGCTAGTGTACATGTGAGCACGTGCACACATGCACTTGCATGTACAATGGAGCGCACAGGATTTTATATGCTGCAGTCTTTAGTAATCTGAGTTAGTAGTTGTAAGTTGTAACTATGGATAGTTTAGTGCCGTTATGATTTAGGCTATAAATACAACATTATGTTAAGACTGTGATAGTTGTTGAATGAATAAAATTTGTTTTACATTTTCTAATATTCTACCATGGCATCTATTGCTTCTCTCTCACCTCTCATCTAAATTCTTGCTGTTGTTTCCATTTCTGCTAATTCTTGCTACTAATCTTTTTCCCTGTTACTCCTATATCCTCTCCTACAATATCATCGGCCTTCAAAAGCATTTCAGACCTCTCACCATTGTCACTTTCTTCCTGCATTCAATTCGAGAACTGCCTGCAACCAAACTCCTCCACCATGCTACATACCCAAAACCAAGCTAAAGAAAAATGGGCCTCAATAAGCAAGTGTGCGCAGAAACAGAAACATAAAATGTAATGAAAAAATAATATCTTTCACCATTAACAACATAATAAAAAGTCTTGAGGGAGGGTAAACTGATTGATGAATGAGAACAGCCTGGACCGAAGTAAATTGGAATGGCGAGGGAGAAAAGGTGAGCAGTATTGTATGATATTACTTGTTTATATAGAAAAGTAAAAGGGCGTTTTTGGAACATGAGAACCGTTCAGATGCAGAATTTGAATTAAGCGATCTTTTATGAATGCTCACTGAATTGACCTGGTATCACTGAACAAGTCATGGATACAAGCAGCTCTGGATCTTCTTAACGTTGGATATTTTTGTTTTCAGAACTTCTAATTCAAAACAAACGCAACCTTAGGGTTTCTAAAAAAAAAATCCGGAAATAGAAGAGAAAAATAAATCAATTTGCCTCTGAATCCTAGATTTTTCAATTCAGGTTTGCTGCTGCTGCTTCTTCCTATTCCTCCTTTTTCCCCCTTTTCTATTTTGCTGAATCGAGATCGCGATGCACTGGTTGCTATCCAATTTAACTCTTGAAATAGAAATAGGATCGTACATTTACACGGGTTGCAATCACTGGCTAGGTGGATTTACTATGCCAGCTGCTCGCTGGATTTCACATATGCAACTTGTTTAATATATTACCCATGAATGCGCATTGTACATTAGTTCATAAGGCACATGCAGCTGACTGTCATTTGTCAGGTCATCTGATGTGTGTGTAGTTATATTATATTACGTAATTAGTGGTAATAATAAAAAAATGTAATTATATTATATAATTAGGTTGTTAATTAGCTTTTGCAGTCCGTCTCACGGTATGTTCTCTTGGTGAAAAAAAATAGAAAAACATTGATGAATTTTTAAAAAATGTAATCTCCATTTACAGTTTGTGGTTCTAAATGTACAAACTTTAAATAATGGCACTTATTTTAATGTACCTTGAATTCTTATTTCTTACCAAGGAGTTACTTTAATTGTACATTTAGAACCTGCACTTCTAAATGCAAGAGTTTTCAATTATGCTTTTTTTAATTACGGATTTAGATGTTCAAATTTGGGTAATGCTAATTTTCCACAATGGTCATTTACTTTGATGTCCATCATTCAGTTTTACAACAGCTACAATTGATTCTTACTATCAATACAGTAACTGAAGAGATGTTAAATGTTGAACGTAATAGTTGCTTGCTATAGAAATTTGATAGACATCCTTTGAAGTTGACTTGACTGCCAAAAAAGGGTTATCTTTAGTAGCAACGATCAATTATATCGATTAAGTTTCAATTTATGACTGCAGTTGTAAAGTAGTATATTTTATGGTTTTAAACCCCTTCACCGATGTATCCAAGGAAGCCTACAGACAGACATAAACTATAAATGGTGAATTGTAGCTAAGCTTTGAATTTTGATTTTATTTTTTTAGATGTAGTTTGAATGTTTGAAAGTTGGGCAATGCAAAAATTTCCTTAATGATAATTTTACTTTAATGTCAAGCATTTCATAGTTAACGCATATACAAAAAAATCGTAAAAACCTATAATATTTTGTAATTGCTAATTTGCTAAATTACCAACAAAGATTTAATGTGTAGTTTTTTAAGTACATCTTATTTTTATTAGATGTAATCTTTCAAATACACAGATGTATTCATTTTTGAATCAGTTAACCAAAAATGTTAACAGCTTTCAACATATTCAATGTTAATTTGTACTTGAACTCTCCATTACTTGAGTTTATATTCTTATTCTTATTCTTATTATTTTAGAGTTGTACTAAGTACAGCTCTATATGTACTCCATTTTACCCGAGTCGATAAGAAAATTAAAAATACAATAATTCATATAACCCAAATATATTGCCCATCGGCAATGTATAACTGATTGATAATATATCGTCGATCAGAAAATTATAGTAACTTCGACAATGTAGTGTTGATTGGCAGAATTTACAGATTTAGTCGAGTAACATGTATTTTTCTATACTGGGTAACATAAAGCAGGTACCAGAATATATACGGATAAAATAAAAATCGAATAAAATGAAGTACACATTAGGTGCATTTAGCACCACTCTTATCATAGTAACTTAAAAGTTGCTGCACATTGAACTCAACAATCTTACTACTACTATTATTGTAGTGACTTGAACGCTACTGCACATTATATTCAATACTTGCTTGCTGTGTAAATTTGTATTTTCTCCAAGGTCCTCTGTTGTACCAAATTTAATATCATATTTGAGGTGCAATCTTATGATTCATATTCTTCCAGTTGATCCCGGAAGCAGCATCTTAGCCTTCACCAAAAAAGCAATTGTGACAATGGCGCCAAGTAATGACATTTACACGGTAGGGGATTTTATGACAAAGAAGAAATCTTTGCATAAAGACATACATGATCAAATTATGATTTGTTAGCAGTAGACTCCAACTGAGGATTAGTGATTGCATAAATTAAGAATGGGATCTTAATTTTCATTTATTGGATTTTCGGTTTTAATGTTAGTATGAGAATATCAATGGCTATGCAAGCTATTTATCTCTTGAATTCTTTCTACGAAGAATAATAAAATTAGCTACAACCAAATGATTTGAATTACTTGGATAATGTTGCAACCACATATTCATTCACTTAAGCTTTTGGCTGATATTTTATAAATCATGAAATCTTTGATTTATTCATATATCTTTAGTCTAACATTCTATAAGATACCAGTTAAACTTGAAGATGTTAAATAAATTACCTTGAACCATATAAGTGATTCTCTACAATTTTAGTGTTTGATAGATAATAATAACTTTATATATTTTGAAGTAAAAATTTATGTGTAAGAGGTTATATGTTTCCACTTTTGGAACAAAGTTATCTCTTTTGAAATTATAACAGTACCACGTTTGAAGTTATTGAAATTACAAAAATGCTTTTGCATGTTTAACTCTCAATAATTAACTAAATCATGGTATTCTTATACATTACGCGATCCTGCAGTGTCATTTTCCACTGTATGGGCACAGCTCACTTTCTTCCCAAATTTAGTGTATTTACTATCTTCTTTGTAACTTACTTAATTTATTAAAGAATAAATCAATAATGAAGAGAGGTTTCAAGAATCAATCAATGAACAAAAACGAAATTTGTTGAAACCATTACTTCTGATTTCTGTCTTCGTAGTTTTTTTTTAACCGTAATAAATTTAAACTTAAATTTCCTTATCAGGGAAATAGATAATGGTTCATGCAACCGAAATACGACAGCAAATGTGTATAAGCAAGGAGACCTTATTTATGCATATCGTCATTATTTCTCAATAAATAAATTTACTTTCAATTTTCTTTGCACACGTCTGGACGTGCCACGTACCATGCTTTTAATAATAAAATGCTCGTGTACTGCACTTTTGTTTATACATAATATAGTATTTCAGTATCATGCTACCAAATGTAATATTCAATATGAAGAAAAATCGACTGTGTGCAGATTACAGTTACAAACTTGTTTAAGGAACATTACTATGGTAAATATCGAAGAAAAACAATCACGGGCTATAGATTTATGATCTGATTAATATTTACCTCAAATCTGGTTTGTGTGATTTACTGCTTAGATATGTTGCAAATTACTTTGTTCTGTTGATTCAAATATAGCATTAATCAAACACCGAGATATGCAATAAATATTTCTAACAAAATTAAATACTATGAGTCATAAATTCTTTTACTTTATTTATTGAAATATATAGAATAAACGTGCTAAAATTTTGATATTCCTAGCCAAAATCACAATCAAGATCAGGATTTGGCTGTAAATTCTTCTTGTGTGGGGGCTTCTCCCAGAATAAGGATGCTCCAAAGATTAAAAAGAGCAAAACCGATAACCCTGTTGCAGATGGTATGTTCCCTATTTCTTGCTTTTTGATTCTATTTCATACTAGGTTGCTGAATTCATATCATTAACAATTTAATTGGATAATTTCATACCAAAATCTGTTTAAGTGAAAACAAAACTATAATACCCTTTCACCTTATAATTACTATTAATATTGTTTGAAATTTGCGTACTTGCTTTTTTTTTTTTTTTTTTTTGATTGAATGTGCTAGCAATATTTTTTTTATAATGACAAGGGTGATACTTTATTCAGGTAGAGAACTTATTATGATGTCTCAGGAGCTCGAATTCATAACCTCTATAATTTTTATCTAAAGTGTTATACCTCTAATAAGCTAGAGGTTCTTTGACTAGTAGCAATATTTTGTATGTCATTAGTTAATGCATGCCTTAATTTTACTTCAAAGATAGAAATGCCAAGACTTCAATTAGTATAGCAGAGAAAGAGAAATTGTATGGTAAATATTCGTTGTAAAACTTTTCATCTCTATTTTTTTTCTTACACACACACAAACACAATCATTGTTATCAAAAATCTTAAAATCTTACGATTTAAAATCCCCTTTTGAATCAGATTTCTCCGGTTCTGATTCGATTTACATTCCAATTTAAACTCATGGGTTAAAACCGGAATTGAGAAAAATCATTCAACTATACTTATATATTCAATATGCTTGTTTAAATCCACAATTCCAATTCTAGTGTTCTCTAAAAGAAAATAAATTGGAATATGAAAGAAAACCGCGTTTTATGTTTAGATGTAGAAATTCAAACATAAAAATCAATTTTAAAGTATGTACAAAATATAAAGTATGGACTTTTTGAATCTATGATTTACGATTTAAATTTTGAAGTTTATGATTTACGTTTTGAATCCCTAGTGAGTAATATTCCTAAATTTTTTTTTGTGGAACAAAATGCAGGACAGGAACATTCGCAACAAAGTTCAACAGCCAAAAGTGAAATAAAAGAAAACTTACCTCAAATAAACTTACCTAAGCTTTGTGTAAAAGAAATAATTGAAAAGACTGAAAATTTTGCACCACATCATTTAATCGGAGAAGGAAAGTGTGGAGGAGTTTATTTGGTCGTACTTGATGGCGGTATAAAAATCGCAATAAAAAAACTTAATTCTCTATCTGGAAATGGTTTCAGTGTTCAAGAAACTGCTGATTTTCTGGTTCAGGTATTTTATAGTGTATTTTTTAATCTTTATAACTTACAAGTATTGGCCGATATTAACTCATTGTTCTTCCTTTTATAGCTTTCCAGAGTATTAGAGCTGCAGAAGCATGAAAACATAGTCCATTTGTTAGGATATTATGTGGACTGTGACAATCATTTGTTGTCGTATGAATATGCAAATAGTACATTGCATACTGCTCTACATGGTATTGTATAAGTTATACATACAAACACACACGTGCATATTGTGCATGATTGTTTACACGTTTTTTTGTCGAAACATAGACTCAGAAAATAAGCTTGAATGGGAACCACGAATGAGAATAGCAATGGATGCAGCAAAGGGACTAGATTTCCTACACCAGAAAAAAATACTGCATCATAATATCAAGTCAGGCAACATTCTTCTGTTTGATGACTTTAAAGCAAAAGTTGATTTTAACATCAGAAATCAACCTCCAGATATGGACACTCATCTTAATTCTATGCGCGTCTTAGGGACATTTGGATATCATGCACCTGAGTAATATAATCGAACGATAAAAACTTTTATTTACTGATTTTAATTGCTTTTTTATATAGACTTCTTTAATGAAGTTTGATCTTCTGTTAATACAGGTACAGTATTGGGGACTACTTATCGATGAAAAGTGATGTGTACAGCTTCGGTGTTGTTTTGTTGGAGATTTTAACTGGAAGAAAGCCAATTGATCGCACGATGCCTAAAGGAGAACATAGTTTGGTTACATGGGTTAGTTTTTACCACTTTTTTATTTTTATTTTCATGTAGTTTCAAGAAGCTATTATGAGCATCGGATTTGCTATATATATCATACAGTATCCACATTTTTGAAGAATAAAAGCCCACTTTTAGGTTTGGCACATTATGACATTGTTGGTTAAGTTACGCATTAATGTGTAATATATGCATGTATATAGACTATAGACATATGACATGCATAAATTTGGTTGCTGACTTCATGATTGAATGATATTCCTGCTTGCTTTTTTGTGAATTTAGGCAATACCAAAATTGATCGAGAATGATGTAGAATCATGCATAGATCCAGGTTTGGGAGGGAGGTATAGATTGGAAGAAGTGGTGAAGGTACTAAATTACCATATAAGACATAAGCAAATAAATTATTTATTTGACAATATTGCTCAATTTAAATGAGATATGCTAAAATAATTTTACTTGCATCAAAAATATATTTCTCCTTGTGCAGTATGCTGCATTGACTCAGCTGTGTTTACAATTTGAGCCTGATCTAAGACCTACAATGGATGTCGTCGCTAAAACTCTTGGAGCGCTTGCAGGATTCAAGGATCAGTAGAGATTCAATAGTTATGCGTATAATATGGACATGTCTCTTGCGTATAGTGGAGTGGTTAGGGATTATGATCTTTCTTTAGTTATTTTTTCAAGAAAATGAAGGATTTATAGATTTCATCATAAAGTTTGTGGTCATGAACTTCTACGTTTTTCCAAGATGTAATAAAAAGTAATTAATAATGCAATATAAAGAACTTGGGATGAAATAAAATATTTATATCTTTGTTAAAATCTATACTATTATATTATTATTGAGTTCATTTTCAAGCTCACACAAGCCTCCATCAATTTTCTTGAAACGAACAGTCGTATTTTTTTCATTTCTACTTCTATTTGCGCTTGCTCCGTCAAATTTTAAAATGAAACGTCATGCACATATTGCTCTACTTTTCATTCTCCACCTTACGCTTTCGCCCCTTACGGTACAACCCTAAAATTTCTTCTATTCCTAATTTGCCTCTTTGACCCTGCATCGACATGTGCCCCTTCGCTTATTCCCGCCGCATACCCCTCCACCTTCGAATCTCTGCATCCTTCCAGGCCCTGCTTGTTGTTTCGCTTCTCATCTGATGATCCCCTCGCCTCTTCCATCATCCTCAGTTTCATCTCTCTGACCCTCGAATATTTGACGGTATGTTTCTTAATCATTTACAACTAGGTTATTTTGAATTTTTCCATAATTTTGATTATCTATACTATAATTAGTCCAGCGTCTTTGATGCTTTTTGACATATACAATCATTTGCCTGTATATTATCTACCACTAACAATCATTATAAATTAAGGACTTATGTGTGCAACTGATTTCAATGTTTTCGTTTCTGGTTTTTTTTTCCCCTTCCCGTTCTTGACCTTCAATTAATACAAAAACATGAACCAACGTACATATATACTATAGGTTCGGCTATTCATTGCAATTTTTTCATGTAAAAAACTTATACAGTCCACCTATACAACATATTCAGAGTAACAATTCATTTCATCCATATTAGATATTCACCGTTTCACATTCAGAATTAATAGTTCTATCATTGTTTATAGATAAACAACTTTTGATGTTATAAAACAAAAAATTTAAATTGTAGATAATAGGTATTAAATTTTTTTTTAGGCTCTTAAACTTAGTTAATGACGACCTTGGTATTGGCTAAAGTATGGTTCATGGTTGAAAATGATACTGGCGCTTTGAGGTGACTCTGTAATATGAATTGTATTACAGGTATGACCGCTAATTCCAATGATGATATATTTGCATCGTTTGATCATTTACTTCATAGACAAGAATATATTCAGTTCCAAATTTATTCAAAGTTAAAGACTGTAAATTGTATGTTGAGAAAAATAGTGGTAATATTGTTTCATAGGTACTTACATTCTATAATACTAAAAATTAAAACATGAACTAGGCCTGTTAAATTTAGTAATTCTATAAGATTTATATCTATATTTACAATTACATTTGCTAATGTTTTGCCTAACCAATGCTTCATGCCTAGATAAGGCTGTCAATGAGTGCCCTAAAGATGCGAAATCCATCCGTATATGTATCCGAAAAATGAACAAAATCAAAAGTTTGAAAAACCAATACAAATATGGAAATAATAGGTTCCGCAAAAAAATTATCCGCTTCACTTTTATCATGATAAGAGTTGACAACATGCATACACATACATACACACACATATATAGTTGTATCATGATAAAATTCGTAATATGCATGCATACATGAATATTTACTATAACACATTGATTACTATCATTTTATTTTTTATTTTTTATGTAGGTTAAAAATTTCATTGAAAAGGGTTTATGTTGCATTAGAAAATTTCAAATTTTTTATATTTTGAATTATGAGTGAGGCGAATAAATATTCGATATCCATCCATATCTAATGATACAGATTATGATGTCCGAAAATAAATTCGAATGTGGATATCCATTGTCATGCCTATGCCTAAGTGAGGGAAAAGATCATTTAGATGTTTATATTACAATTAATGCAAACTTCATTTTTACCTTTTCTATAGATTTGAAACTATAGAAAAGTTTTTATAGGACCTCTTCGGGGCAACCTTCGTTTTCTGTGTGGAATAGTTTATTGAACATTAGAGACTTTTACTAAATTTGTAATGCAACATTATTGAATTGAAATTAAATATATATTCTCTTTAAATTTCAATTAAATTTGATTTGTCACTAAAATTCATGCTTAAATGATGGACAAAAACATATAGTTGCATATATAACCAATTTACGGCAGTTATCATTTTCTATATGCGTGATTATTCTAAAGGTTAAAGCATTCTACTAAATTAATTATGCGACGTGATTACAATTTTGAAATAATTGTATTCACATTTTCAACTTCAAAGAATTTGTTTTCACAGCAGAACCATTATTTAGTCATATGGCTACTTCTTTTCAAGAGGGAATTCACTATGTGCGTGAGGTATATATACTACACATTAGCTTTTAAAAATGTTGGAAGAAGTTTAATAACATTTAACAGTTTATCTTCTTTTTTAATAGAATATCCAAGATCTAATTACTTCCAAATTTAAGCTTGCAAATACATGTAACGAAGTCCTTCCACTTTAGCTTCAAATTTAACTTCCATTTTTAACCATCTTTATTCGTATGTTTTCTTCCCACTTTTCATTTTGTAAAATGCCATGTGTAAATTCAAGAAATCTGATTCTTATGTGAACAAAACTTTTAGTCTGTATCATGCATATATCCAGATAGCACATTTTTTAGTACTTAATTCTTTAACGGTTGTCCTTTGAATAGTATAATCTCTCCAGATTTTGTTACCTCTGCATGAAATGAATTTTAGCTTAAGTTCAACTGGAAATACACTTATTGCCACAATTTGATACATATGGTATTCATATGAATGCATGTAGTATTGTAGAAATACACATAGTAGTCCAGTTTTTCTTCACCGATTATATACATACCAAAAAATTATGTTGGTTGGAGCTGCTTTTATACATAAAGAGGGTCTATGAAGCGGGCTCTGACTATAACATCAACTAATATATTTCAAGGTTTTGATTATTCATAGAACAATTATAAGACCCATAGCTATTTAAAGGAACCATATTATACAAAGAAACCATTCTTAATCATGTTATCATTACACTAGAATGATAATGCAATGTTCATTAATTGGTTGACAACAGTCCGTGTGCAAAGCACGGGTTTGCGCTAGTATTGTATTTTATACAGTTTTGGATATAAGTAATTGCTCGTAATTCGATTTGTCCTACACATTAGCACCATCAAATTCCGAATTTTGATTGCCAAGTGAGGTAGGTAACAAAATTTTATTTGAAAAAAGAAGGAAAGAACGGATATCTTATTGATTGGGCTAGTCTAAAGGGGATATACGTGCGGTTGTTATAATATATATACCAGTACGACCCCGTGCTATGCACATGGTTGTTGTGAATCAAAAATGCAAAACATCGTAGTAAAACTACTCATTCACTGTTTAGATTTAGTCGTATTTAAAAGTATTCAATAATTCGTATAATTATATACATGCATGGAACATGTTGATGATCTAGTTTAAATATTTGGATTTTGAAATTTTTGTATCAATCATTGATCAAGGGCAGTTCTATTCTTATTAGATAGTTACCCAAACTAAGTACTTGATAAAACCAAAACAACAACTCGAACAACTAAATAAATTGGAAATAGATCATATTATTGAGTTGAATACGGAGCCGCTACCATGGGAAAAAGATAGAAGCAGGTAAACAATTTTATAAACTCAATGCAAAACAATGGAAGAGTTGATCATATGAACTGGCAATAACCAAATAAAGGAGACCAATTTTGGCCGATAATGAGAAGTACATGACACTTTCATACATAATTTATTCTTTTGTCACTGCACAACAACACAAAAACTATAGTTTAACATACATGCACTACGTTCTATTATTTTATTTAATGTCAGTTTCGAATACACTCATTATTTGAAAAGCAATTAACATCCTCCAATTTTTGTTTTTCTTTAACTTTCAACTAATTTTTTCTAAAGGCTGGAAGTCTGAATATCTTTTTACACATGGAAATTAATTTATCATATATGAGCTACCAATATATACCATCGCTAAATGAAAAACAACTTGTAAAATACTTATACTGATCCTTTAATGCATATAATATACAGCATATTGCAGTATATAATAATTTAAATCAAACGATAATTTGACATACTTATAAAATACATCATTTAGTTAAAACAAAATGAAGCGAAGTTTATGAAAAGAAAATTTGAACCAAAAGCAAATCATCAATAGCAGCCCAATTTTGTTTATATTTTGACTGTTTCTTTCAGATTTGTTATTATAGTTTTTTTGTATTGCGTTGGGCGAAAACTGTAAACCTTAATGTAGTCAACTAATGTTAATGGGTTTGTCATACATTTGCTAATGGAGAGTAGTGTGTCTTTACGACATGAATAATCATATTTTCCATTATCTTTCACATAGTTAGACATCGACCTTTTTGTAAAAGAAGCAAGTAGAGATTAATTTGAAAAACCACCGATTGAAGTGGAAATCATTTGATTTATGGTTAAATGAAGCAAGGAGAAACCAAGTTAATTTCCAATATTCAATAGGTGCTAATGTATAACTATATATATTAAAATTTAGTAATAAAAGCTATTGTACTAATGGCTATCGACAACATTGTAGAACTTAAATTGTATGAAGTAATATATATATATATATATATATATATATATAGGAAATATGCCTCCCATCCAGGTTATTTTGTGGTCAGTTAAAGTAAATTATTATGAAAATATATCTAGAAAAATGGAAAAAAAATATTTATAGTAGTGGCATTAATTATGCACAAAATTACAGTTAGATTTTTATTTTCCAGCTAAATAAAAGCATGGTTATACAATACATGCCTACATACACTTAATTTGGTCAAATGTAATAAAATTGAAAATGACATTAAAGAATTCAATGAATCATACCTTGAAATATAGAATTAGACATAGATATATCATTGAGATAAAGCTTAACACTATATGCTCAATACAGATATGATTACGTAACCTACGAAAATGTCACACACATATATCTCAAATTTATATAAATATTAGTAACCATTAAACTGTTTTGATAGGAGTCTCTATAAACATCTAACTTAGAGTAGATTTTATGCTACAAATCTTTGATCAAACTTACTTCATCCTTGGAGTAGCATACATTGGTTTGGCTCATAGTACGGTTGAAGATACTTCAGTTTCACAAGATCCTATAACATAAATAGTAAGTTTATTATAAAATTATAAAGGTGAGAACAAGAAAACATACATTAACAACATGAATTTTTCAATGAACAAATCAGTAATCCTTATAATGCATGCAACAACATAGATACTTAAACATGTAGGAATCAATATTTTAAGAGATAACATGATCACTAAATCAGATAACAATTATGATTGCAAATGAACTTAATTTTATCTACTTAAATATTTTATATAAGTAACCAAATGCAATTGCATAATCTTATCCAACCACGTTAAATGGATTTTTTTATCGTTATGATAATTTAAGCATAAAATGAGAGTTTTGATGGTTGCCAACTTGATCCCAATTTCTTGTTGGCTGATACACATTTAGGAAATTTTATAAGAGGGTGGTAACCTTTTAGATTATTTAATGTGAGAGAAGTAGTGGTGTTGATGGAACTAAAAGATATATCATGACCAACACCATTGTCCTAACGGTTAGGTGCTTCGAAACTTGTACTACTAATATGTACTACCGTCTATGTAGCCAATTTCGAAAAAAATTTATTTCGGTGTGGGTTACAATTGCAATAGCATTTTGGTGGCCGAGAGGACGTAAATAACATGTACCATTAACTGCAATAAATATAAAACTATAGGAGTGGTTTAATACAGTTGATAAATGGAGTTAACCAAATAGAATCTCAAGCCTCAGTTATAATCCATGATTGTTGTGATGATTGGCATAATATTTTTTATTGAAAATATCTAGTCTTAGAAAATAGGAGAAGGTAATTAAGTTTTAATATTTTCATATAGATACTCTATGAAATAACATCATTAATTTTAGACCGGTATAATAAATACTTAGATTGTGTAAAGTGAAACATAATGGAAGCCCAATGCACAAAAAAATGTGAATTGCTAGCAAAAATAAATGCCTAAATAGGCATGCATTGTTTGTATCGATGTTGTTTTGTGTTAAATGTGGTAAGCACCCTATAGAAATCTGCATGCCATATAAATAAAACTTTTGAATTACAAAAGCCTAGGAAATGGAACAGAAGAACAAAATAAAACACATCTTAGAAAAGCAAGTGATCCACAATTATGTAAAAAAAATTGAATTCAAAATTGTAGCAGCGATTACTAATGTAAAATAGAGAGAATGCCAATAAATTAATATCAAATGTTCAAAATTGTGTATTTTTTACTAAAAAAAGAAACGTTAATGTCATGAAGCGGTGGAGGTTTTGATGAATATAATAAATATTAAGGCAGTTGATATAATTAATTAGCTTCAATAAACAATATAAATGTAGGAAACATGAAAAGTCTAAGGAAACGAAGGGAAAATTGTTTTGCCTAAAATTAATGTTTTTAATGATCAGTGTAAGATAGGTATTGATGGAATTGAAACTTTAGCATTGTATATCTTTTCAATGGTGTTAATTCCTTTATCTGTAAAAGGAATAACTCTTTCATTAAACACAACTTGTCTTGAAATGTATAACTTTCCAGTATTGCTAAGGCATTTATAGCCTTTCTGGTTGTTAGCATAGCCAAGAAAAGTGCAAGAAGCAGACCTGAGATTAAGCTTGTGTGCAATATATAGCCTAAGACATGGGAAACATAGGCAACCAAAGGTTCTTAGACTTAAATAATCTAGTTTTGTATTAAGCAGCACTTTTATTGGACTCTTAAGTCTTAAAACCTTGGTTGGAAATTTATTTATTAGATAAACTGATGTAGCAAAGGCATCAGACCAAAATTTCATAGGTAATGAGCCTTGTGTCAGTAAAATTAGACCAGTTTCCATAATATGTCGATATTTTCTCTCCACAAGGTCATTTTGCTTAGATGTGTAAGGGCATGTGGTTATATGAATGATGCCTCTCTTTTGAAAATATTCCTTGAGGGGCTTGAATTTTGCACCACCATCCGTTTGCATTATCTTAACTTTGCTGCTACATTGCTTTTCAGCTCGATTGATGAATTGTATTATGTAACATCCTGCCTTTTCGCACGTTTTAAATCGACACACGTGCCAATTCAAACCATACGGAAGGGCGGATTGTTATGGGGTAAATAAAAAAACAAGAAAGTAACAAAACAAAATAGAATCTCACAGCGGAAGGATAAAATATAATAATCAAATATACAGTTCATGAAGCTGTTTTACAAAACCTTTGATTACATTTATACAATGCATATCAGAGTACACATACCAGAGGATAATAATTAATGCAGCGGAACTAAATGATGTAGTGGAATAATATAGTAGATAATAATACTACAAATCTTCGTCTTCGTCCTCCAACATAAAATTTTCAAATCCTGAAACGCTCGGACTGACCCGAGCGAATTTGAGAAGACAAAAACACTCGAGTCAGAACTAAAAGATCTTATATGAGTTAAATTAACAGAAATAAATATGAGTGCAGTAACTCAAGATGCTCGGGATTTACATCTCCTAAGGATCCGTTAAACTATTTACGATGTAGTATATTTCGCTATTATAATAGTGTCTATTTATAAAATAAACTTACTTTTTTTCTTAGCATTAAGGGGTTACCCATATAGCCCTTAACACGTAATAGTCCCAGTAGTCCATCCAATATCATAGTCCCTCCTGATGGGGAAGCCACCAGAGGATACCACACGGGCTACGGGAGAAAACCAAACTCGTACAAGGCGCGATAGGGTAGGTGACACGGCACTACTAGGCAATGTCAGGGTAGATATACCAATTACGCTTCCGGGTCGGTGGTAATGCATAGCGCGCAGCTACCGCCCACCTCGAGCCACTCCCCCAAAAAAATCAAAAGTGGACACCGAATCAATCCAAAAGCCAAAGTATAATATCGAAGGGATGTGTCCGATCAAAGGTGCTACCTTATTAACCCGTCAATCGCTCCTGTTTTAGCCACCTTATGCCAACTCACGGGAGTTGGTTCCACGTATTTACCTTACAGGAAACGCCGCTGTAACGACCCAGTATTTTCAACCCTTCGCATCCGCACATGTCGGACTTGAATTGTTCAAAGTACTGCGTTGTAGAATAAATTTGGTAAAACTCAGAATATGCAGTAAATAAATCACAGAATCACAGACACAGATATCAGAACTTACAGCGGAAATAAAATATTCAGTGGTTCATGAAGCCACTATAAAGCTTTAACCAAACAGAATTTACATAGTTTAGAATCTGCAATACAGCTTTAGACATAAATAAAATCAGAGTCTTCCAAAGTCTTGATTGCAAATAAGATAAAGACTGAAAGCTTCCGGCAGCACGAATGATCTACGGGATGCCCCAGCTCCGGAAAGAAAAACTGAAGCTGCAACTCAGGCTGACCCGAGCGTACAATAAAACAAAACACTCGAGTCAGGACATACATACTTATATAATGTAAGCTAAATCAAGTGTACTGTAATATATAGCAAGTAACTTAAAGGATGCTTGGGACCGCCCATCCTCTAAGGATCCGTTAAACTATTTACTATATAGTATATTGCGCTATTATAATAGTGTCTATTTATAAAGTAAACATACTTATTTCTTAGCATTAAGGGGTTACCCATATAGCCCTTAACACGTAATAGTCCCAGTAGTCCATCCAATATCATAGCTCCTCCTACTCGGGAAGCAACTAGAGGATACCACACGGGCTACGGGAGAAAACCAAACTCGTACAAGGCTCGATATGGTAGGTGACACGGCACAACTAGGCAATGCCAGGGTAGATATACCAATTGCTATCCGGACCGGTGGTAACGCGAAGCCGCAGCAACCGCCCACCTCGAACAACACTCCCAAATCAAAGGGTGCACCCAAACAATCACAAGAGTAATAGAATGGTATACGAAGAAGTGCGTTCGATCAGAGGAGCTACCTCATTAATCCGAGAATCGCTCCTGTTTTAGCCACCTTAAGCCAACTCACGGGAGTCGGGTCCACGTATATACCTTTCAAGAAACCGTCACCACCAACCTACTTCATTCTGGAATCTCCACCGCGTACACGGTTAGTCAAAGTGGTTTTCGGTATCGACAGAGAGTATGTCCATATCCGATCCCGGTCTCTTTGCCAACCAAACGTTATTATAACCCGTGGCCATTTAAAAACAGTTTGTACTTTGAAACCAGAATAACATTTCCATTTCAAAACTATAAATATGATATCATTTAAAACCCAAAACAATAGGATATCGTTATATTCAAATATAATTCTTTCCAAAACCATACTGTTTATAATATCTGGAGACCAAATATTTGAATTATATCTTCAAAGGATAATGTTTTGGAAACTTTACTTAAATCCATAACTCCCAAACACAATGGTTTGGACATTCAACGGTATATATATAAATGGGTTAACTTTATGGTTACTTTGTAAAGAAGATAATTTACATAGCTTCACAAATATATTTCTTTATTTAAAGTTTAACCATAATTTAAATATCCCTTTATGTTCCCAAAACCATTTCAATTTTTATATATATCCAATTGGAGTATTTACTATTCAAAACTTAGTTTGGGTTTTATTCTTTCACAAATCAATGTTTTATATTTTTAGTCTTGAATATTCCCATAATTTCCATAAATAAAACTCCAAATTTTAACCATTAAATTTTTCCCAAAATTTACTTAATACCAGAATATTTATCTTTAATTTATTTAGGAAAATACAGTTATAAATATTATGTCTTAAGTTTTTTCCAAAACTTAAGGTAAAATAAAATTTATCAAATTCCATAAATTTTAGAGCAATCAAATTCTAGATTCCATAGCACTTAGGAAATGCTACCTAAAGTTATGGGTAAAACTAGTCCAATTTCAAAAGACAGCATTTAAATGCTGTAATAGATTGTTTAACTTGATAAATATTTCCAAATATAACCTATTTATTTATTCATTTATTAACTGAAATCTTATTCTTTCAAAATCCGATTTACCAAATAAGTTATATTCCATAAATTTATTCAAATATTTATTTATTTCTTTATTTATATCTTATTAAAAATCAATATAAATTCCTTTAAAGATATAAATCAAATATTTAACTTCCAAAATAATTTTAAATATTTCAGAAAATATTATAAGGACCACGGGCCTGTATATAGTTTTCTAGCCTAGGTCAAGTGATACGGATTTATATCATTTCAATCCGTAATTTACAAACCCCGGGTTCTATCATTTCAAACCCGCAATCCCAAGTTAACAGTTAAACAGTTAACATAATAATAGCACAGTAATCATCATTTAGGCCTATCATTTCAGCCCACAACAATCTAAATTTAACAGGGAACTTGCAGTGGTGATTTAAGCAGTAAATAAACAATAATATAATATAACTGCAGAAATAATACAACAGATAATAACTGATGAGGTGTCAATTTAAATGGAATTCATCATTCTACGTTATACTACAGACAGATAATATTTAAATAAAATTTTTACACATACACTTGCGATAATTCACAAAATATATGTACATATGTCTGGTGAGGAATACTCACTTGGGAACTGCAGAAAATTGAATTTCAAAACGACGATTCACCGGAAAAGAGCGACAGAGAATAACGATCAAAATTTCTCGGATGTCGCCTAGATTCAAATCTAGAACAAAATAAAAATATAGAATACGCGACTTTAGAATTTATGGTCAAAGAAAAATTAAAGGTAGAACGAGAATTTGTTTGGCTTGCTCGACCACTCCACCGTGTAATCTGACCAAAACATACCCCAAAACGTGAACCGTGCTAATACAAAATTTTACGACAAAATTCCCTAAAGTCCTACTAAAACAATAAAGTGAAGTTTCCCTTATGGCCGAGATACCCTCACGTACACGTGCACACTTCTATTCACTCGTTCATGTACACGTACACGCGCATCACCCATCTACTGTTGCCTAATTATTAAACTCAGATTCCAAACTTTCTATTCAACTTTCCCAGACTTAAATGTTGTTTTTCAATCTAATCCACCTTCAAAAATAACACCTCATACTCACTGTAACTTCAAAGCAAAACGCAAACAATTTCTCCCCTCAAATAAATCCACTTACTATTTATACTTCCCAGGCTTGAATCAAACAACCACCCCTTACTTCTATTCATCATCAACACTCCTAGTCTTCACTTACCCAAGAATTTGTACATCCCACCTATCCCATGCTCCCTCTGGAACAAGCCTGTATACTAGTGGCATATACACCACTTCGACTACAGGGATGCACATCACTCCACACGTTCTGCCACTATGCAAACACTTCTCACTCACAAACTACTCAAAACCACCCGCCGCCTGCCTATGCTAAGAGGATGTTTTATAAATGATTTAAAATGTTTGCCTATGTGAATGAAAATCTGGAAAACTAAATTATATTTGTGCAAGTCTGGAAACTCATGCTTACTTGGTTATGTTATGCAACAAATTTTACAAGCACACAAATATTTAGATCATCAACTGATACATACGTGCACAGTGTGATACAAAGATATGCCCAGCCTATGAATTTATAAATGCAGACTAGCACTCACCTAAGTTTTTCTTAATTCACTCATATATGCCTATATTTTTTTTTTCTTCCTTATTAAACAGGCTCTGTAACCCATTCCTCTACACATGCAAAAGAGAGACACTCACGCAACTATGTTTCCAGCATTCCAGATCAAACAGAACCCATACTTCTCATCGAGTCCAACCCCCAGCTACCCCACTACCATCCAGCTCGGTTTACAATTATGCCCTGCTCCAACTTCACTCACCAGACCCCAAACTCACCCAGATACAAAACAAATGCATGCTTTAATTTTTCTTGGTCACGTATCATGCCTGGAACTACCGTGCACACATGCACTGATGCACACTTGCCTACTCCTTCTCTCTGCCTCTTCCACTTCCTTCGCCTTTTTCATTCTTATATGCAGGCTACTCATCCTAAATGCAAGCTACAACTCCATAACTCCTGTCAGTCTCATCATTCACCATTTCTCAGAGCCACCCTCACCAATGCAACTTGTGCCAATATATGCAGACCCATCAAAAATGAACAACACAACTCAGTCTTTTGATACACTCCCAGATCTGCATGCTTCCCACAACCAACAGCATGCTTTCAAAAAAAAATTTATGTGGCCACCAAACTTTTATATGTATCAGTTTTATGAATTTATAGACTGAATATGCCTTTTTTTTTTTCTAATGTGACTTCTACAATTTAGACGCCACTATACGACAACTCTAAAAAAAAAAAAAAAAAAAAATATGAACAGCACCCACAACCTAGATCCAATACCAGAGTATGATTGGACATGGCCGAGCAAGTCAAAAGAACAGAGAAACTTAGAAGAGAAAAGATGAAATAAAATTTACCTGATGGCTTTGAGCAGAGGAAAGGGATGAAAAGCAGATCAAAATGTGGAAGAAACCGATGGGTGGGTATATGGATATATAGGCAGTGAGAAAAATAACGTGTCAGTTTCTATTGATATAAATTTGTGAATAACGAATATGTGATCCATCAGTTAAAAATGAGAATGTACTGATTCTCGTGATTAAAGCAACTGATGGTGAGATGGGAAGAGGAACGGCAAGGCAGAGCCTTTATTTGCTTAGCAATACGTTTAAGTTTCTTGCTTAAATTTTACCCATGCATTCAAGGCCGAGCGGTTTCAAATTTTGAAGGCTTGTTGATGCTTTTGAAAACCAGATAAAGGCAAGCTTTGATAAAAGAAAACTGATCACTTGATAAATGGCTTGCGTGATATATGTGCGTGATTGAAGTTTGATAACTGATGAAAACAGGGGTTTAAAAGCAAAGGTTGATATTTGATTCAAGTAATTGCGTGATTTAAGTTTGATAATTGATGAAGCAGAGGCAGATGAAAAAAAAAAAATTTATGCACGGCTTTGAAATGAATGTGTACAAGTGCAAAGGAAAAACTGTCAGAGAGACAGAAGAAAATATATTCGAACGTTAATCAATAAATTCTCACTTATTTTCAACATCTTGATTTTAGTTTGTTATCACAAATTAAAAGGTGAATATTTATGTTGGCTATAGGAATGGAAAACGTATACAAGCTTATACAAACTCAGACCGTTAGTTAACAAAGTACCGGTTATCATAAAATTACCGACTGATATTTTTCCTCAAAAATAACTGAAAATACGATTTTTACACTACGTTGAACAGACGCAGTCTAAAACATCAAAAGTTTTCATAAAATATCATTTTAAAAACACACGTTTTATTACGTTGCTTATACCCTATATTTGACGCGTCTTTTAAACGCGAAATTTAACAGTTCAAACATGGCTTAAATTTTCACAGTTATTATTAGATTTTATCGACATTCACAATTTTATAAAATATATCTCTAAATTAAATAATTAAACTATACTGTTAAACACAATTTATATAAAATATATTTCAAAAATCTAAATAATTAAAAGAAATAAATAGCTAAAAACTAGGGTTGTTACACTCTCCCCCACTTAAGAACTTTTCGTCCTCGAAAAGGAACGAAGGAAGAGAAACAAAGGAAAATAAGCTAGATAAACGAGTACCATAACTGGATAGTTCCGGATTTGAAGCACGAAGAAAAATCCTCTAGAATTGGTTTTACTCTTTCAGTTTGACCGTCAGTCTATGGGTGCTCAGCGGTGCCCAGGTCCCGGTGAGTAACAAATATTTCAAAGATTATAGAAAGATTTCTAAATAGACTGGTATAAGCAATAGCCTCCCCATTCTGTAGCAGATAGGAAAACCAAGGACACTTAAAGATAGTTTGAAAATAAGATAATAAATTTGAAATCATAATGCCTTTGAAATCATAATACTTTGAAAGTCATTAAAATTTATAGATATTATCATTTGGAAATCATACTACTAAAATCATAACACTTTTAAAATAATCTTCATTTATTCAATTATAAATTTTCCAAAACATTTTATTTTTAGAACAGCAGCACTTATAATATGCTATAGTAGATATGATAGTATTCCTAATTAGTTTATTAACTTAACTCTTCATTTTAACAAATAACCTACCACTTTGTTTGAAATACCTATTTTAAAAATCAGATATTCCTTCAATAAGTTACCCTGGAAATTCCATTTGAAAACCAATTCTCAATTATCAAATTTTACTGATATTAAAATATGTCTTAGCTATTTAAACCATAATTATCCATTTTCAAGACATGTCTATTTCATAAATAAGTATTTATTATAGCAAATATAACAATCAAATTTCTTTACATATTATTTCCCTTAGACATTAATTAACTATGATTTTAAGATAAACAATCCTTATTACAAAATATCCTTTTCCAAATATTATTTATTTCTTATTCAACGATACATTGTTTATTATACCAACATATTCATTACAGTAAGTAACCTTTATTAAAATTTCTTGGTTAGATTTAAGGTTCCATATGAAATCAACTTTGATTACTAGGTTTATTTAAATAAATTCCTTAAATTCCCTTTTCTTATTTACCTCAATTAATCTTTTATAACTAAAATTTAAGTGTATAACATTTATTATAACCACTCAAATTTTATTTAAAAAAATCCTTTTTATATTGTATATTATCCAATTACATTGTTAACTTTTGAAAATCAAGGTAAGTTATATTAAAATGAAATTGGGTGTTATACAAATAAAACTTCCAATTTAATTATCTCCAATTGGAACTTTTTATTCAAAAATTTTATTTTCCTTTTTATTTTATTGAAATTTTCCTTAAGATAAAATTTAAGAATTGAATTTCTGATTCCCTTCAACCCATTTAGAGATAAATAAATATATATACATAATATGTCAAATCAAATTTAAATTATATATCTATATATATTAATTCATATTTTAGAAATTCAATCAATTAAAATCTCAAGGAAACACTGTAGCCGAATTACAGAATGGTCTTTTCACTTCGAAACTCGAAAATGAATGTCGATGATGCTGCAGTCATCACCGAAATTATTTTCCAGCGACAAAGAGAAGAGCACTAAATTTTTAAAATTCTTGGGAACAAATCTCTATATAAATACTTTAAATAATACATCCTTTTAAAGTTTAAACACAGGGTTTGAAACCATCAGAGATCTAATTCTCAAGTTCTTGTTTTAGATTCATTTCTGTTCCAATTTAAATTATAACCATTGTTTATATTCACTTATTTATATTAGACAAAACACATGGTTTACAAAACCATAAATAAAATCAAAACTATTATCTCTTGGCAACTAGTTAAATGAATTATAAAATTTCTGAAAATTATACTCATATATATAATATTAGATTTTATTTCAAATATAGAAATAAATTTCAAAACAAGGATAGGGACTCAAATTTTGATGCACTCAAATCAAATAGAATTCAAGATAAGTTGAAATCAGAAGATCCGATGATTAACAAAATAAGGAACTGGCAAGTTTATATCAATCGTGGACAACTTGACCTAGTCATCCGTGGCTTAAAGAATCAGATCGATATGGTTGGGTAAATCCTCATTTGATCTGGAGAGATAGGGTTCAGAATAATCAAAGATACTAGCATATAAACCGAGGATAAATATAAATCTCTGGTGAATCAATGCTAATGGTAAAGGAGTTTCACCCCTTTATTAGAGCAATGGCGAGACCGCCAATTCACTATAAAGATCATCCGAAGAGGAGTTATGGGATACTCCAGAATCTAAAGAAGATGAAAAATGAGGGACACGAATGAACTTTGGAACCGTAGGGGATGTTCCAAAATTCGAAAAGAAAGTGGTCCAAGCTCTAATGAAAGTGATTCTGTAAATCCAATTTACCATATATTCTAAGTTTTGCCTAGAACCAAAGCTCTGATACCAAATGTAACGACCCAGTATTTTCAACCCTTCGCATCCGCACATGTCGGACTTGAATTGTTCAAAGTACTGCGTTGTAGAATAAATTTGGTAAAACTCAGAATATGCAGTAAATAAATCACAGAATCACAGACACAGATATCAGAACTTACAGCGGAAATAAAATATTCAGTGGTTCATGAAGCCACTATAAAGCTTTAACCAAACAGAATTTACATAGTTTAGAATCTGCAATACAGCTTTAGACATAAATAAAATCAGAGTCTTCCAAAGTCTTGATTGCAAATAAGATAAAGACTGAAAGCTTCCGGCAGCACGAATGATCTACGGGATGCCCCAGCTCCGGAAAGAAAAACTGAAGCTGCAACTCAGGCTGACCCGAGCGTACAATAAAACAAAACACTCGAGTCAGGACATACATACTTATATAATGTAAGCTAAATCAAGTGTACTGTAATATATAGCAAGTAACTTAAAGGATGCTTGGGACCGCCCATCCTCTAAGGATCCGTTAAACTATTTACTATATAGTATATTGCGCTATTATAATAGTGTCTATTTATAAAGTAAACATACTTATTTCTTAGCATTAAGGGGTTACCCATATAGCCCTTAACACGTAATAGTCCCAGTAGTCCATCCAATATCATAGCTCCTCCTACTCGGGAAGCAACTAGAGGATACCACACGGGCTACGGGAGAAAACCAAACTCGTACAAGGCTCGATATGGTAGGTGACACGGCACAACTAGGCAATGCCAGGGTAGATATACCAATTGCTATCCGGACCGGTGGTAACGCGAAGCCGCAGCAACCGCCCACCTCGAACAACACTCCCAAATCAAAGGGTGCACCCAAACAATCACAAGAGTAATAGAATGGTATACGAAGAAGTGCGTTCGATCAGAGGAGCTACCTCATTAATCCGAGAATCGCTCCTGTTTTAGCCACCTTAAGCCAACTCACGGGAGTCGGGTCCACGTATATACCTTTCAAGAAACCGTCACCACCAACCTACTTCATTCTGGAATCTCCACCGCGTACACGGTTAGTCAAAGTGGTTTTCGGTATCGACAGAGAGTATGTCCATATCCGATCCCGGTCTCTTTGCCAACCAAACGTTATTATAACCCGTGGCCATTTAAAAACAGTTTGTACTTTGAAACCAGAATAACATTTCCATTTCAAAACTATAAATATGATATCATTTAAAACCCAAAACAATAGGATATCGTTATATTCAAATATAATTCTTTCCAAAACCATACTGTTTATAATATCTGGAGACCAAATATTTGAATTATATCTTCAAAGGATAATGTTTTGGAAACTTTACTTAAATCCATAACTCCCAAACACAATGGTTTGGACATTCAACGGTATATATATAAATGGGTTAACTTTATGGTTACTTTGTAAAGAAGATAATTTACATAGCTTCACAAATATATTTCTTTATTTAAAGTTTAACCATAATTTAAATATCCCTTTATGTTCCCAAAACCATTTCAATTTTTATATATATCCAATTGGAGTATTTACTATTCAAAACTTAGTTTGGGTTTTATTCTTTCACAAATCAATGTTTTATATTTTTAGTCTTGAATATTCCCATAATTTCCATAAATAAAACTCCAAATTTTAACCATTAAATTTTTCCCAAAATTTACTTAATACCAGAATATTTATCTTTAATTTATTTAGGAAAATACAGTTATAAATATTATGTCTTAAGTTTTTTCCAAAACTTAAGGTAAAATAAAATTTATCAAATTCCATAAATTTTAGAGCAATCAAATTCTAGATTCCATAGCACTTAGGAAATGCTACCTAAAGTTATGGGTAAAACTAGTCCAATTTCAAAAGACAGCATTTAAATGCTGTAATAGATTGTTTAACTTGATAAATATTTCCAAATATAACCTATTTATTTATTCATTTATTAACTGAAATCTTATTCTTTCAAAATCCGATTTACCAAATAAGTTATATTCCATAAATTTATTCAAATATTTATTTATTTCTTTATTTATATCTTATTAAAAATCAATATAAATTCCTTTAAAGATATAAATCAAATATTTAACTTCCAAAATAATTTTAAATATTTCAGAAAATATTATAAGGACCACGGGCCTGTATATAGTTTTCTAGCCTAGGTCAAGTGATACGGATTTATATCATTTCAATCCGTAATTTACAAACCCCGGGTTCTATCATTTCAAACCCGCAATCCCAAGTTAACAGTTAAACAGTTAACATAATAATAGCACAGTAATCATCATTTAGGCCTATCATTTCAGCCCACAACAATCTAAATTTAACAGGGAACTTGCAGTGGTGATTTAAGCAGTAAATAAACAATAATATAATATAACTGCAGAAATAATACAACAGATAATAACTGATGAGGTGTCAATTTAAATGGAATTCATCATTCTACGTTATACTACAGACAGATAATATTTAAATAAAATTTTTACACATACACTTGCGATAATTCACAAAATATATGTACATATGTCTGGTGAGGAATACTCACTTGGGAACTGCAGAAAATTGAATTTCAAAACGACGATTCACCGGAAAAGAGCGACAGAGAATAACGATCAAAATTTCTCGGATGTCGCCTAGATTCAAATCTAGAACAAAATAAAAATATAGAATACGCGACTTTAGAATTTATGGTCAAAGAAAAATTAAAGGTAGAACGAGAATTTGTTTGGCTTGCTCGACCACTCCACCGTGTAATCTGACCAAAACATACCCCAAAACGTGAACCGTGCTAATACAAAATTTTACGACAAAATTCCCTAAAGTCCTACTAAAACAATAAAGTGAAGTTTCCCTTATGGCCGAGATACCCTCACGTACACGTGCACACTTCTATTCACTCGTTCATGTACACGTACACGCGCATCACCCATCTACCGTTGCCTAATTATTAAACTCAGATTCCAAACTTTCTATTCAACTTTCCCAGACTTAAATGTTGTTTTTCAATCTAATCCACCTTCAAAAATAACACCTCATACTCACTGTAACTTCAAAGCAAAACGCAAACAATTTCTCCCCTCAAATAAATCCACTTACTATTTATACTTCCCAGGCTTGAATCAAACAACCACCCCTTACTTCTATTCATCATCAACACTCCTAGTCTTCACTTACCCAAGAATTTGTACATCCCACCTATCCCATGCTCCCTCTGGAACAAGCCTGTATACTAGTGGCATATACACCACTTCGACTACAGGGATGCACATCACTCCACACGTTCTGCCACTATGCAAACACTTCTCACTCACAAACTACTCAAAACCACCCGCCGCCTGCCTATGCTAAGAGGATGTTTTATAAATGATTTAAAATGTTTGCCTATGTGAATGAAAATCTGGAAAACTAAATTATATTTGTGCAAGTCTGGAAACTCATGCTTACTTGGTTATGTTATGCAACAAATTTTACAAGCACACAAATATTTAGATCATCAACTGATACATACGTGCACAGTGTGATACAAAGATATGCCCAGCCTATGAATTTATAAATGCAGACTAGCACTCACCTAAGTTTTTCTTAATTCACTCATATATGCCTATATTTTTTTTTTCTTCCTTATTAAACAGGCTCTGTAACCCATTCCTCTACACATGCAAAAGAGAGACACTCACGCAACTATGTTTCCAGCATTCCAGATCAAACAGAACCCATACTTCTCATCGAGTCCAACCCCCAGCTACCCCACTACCATCCAGCTCGGTTTACAATTATGCCCTGCTCCAACTTCACTCACCAGACCCCAAACTCACCCAGATACAAAACAAATGCATGCTTTAATTTTTCTTGGTCACGTATCATGCCTGGAACTACCGTGCACACATGCACTGATGCACACTTGCCTACTCCTTCTCTCTGCCTCTTCCACTTCCTTCGCCTTTTTCATTCTTATATGCAGGCTACTCATCCTAAATGCAAGCTACAACTCCATAACTCCTGTCAGTCTCATCATTCACCATTTCTCAGAGCCACCCTCACCAATGCAACTTGTGCCAATATATGCAGACCCATCAAAAATGAACAACACAACTCAGTCTTTTGATACACTCCCAGATCTGCATGCTTCCCACAACCAACAGCATGCTTTCAAAAAAAAATTTATGTGGCCACCAAACTTTTATATGTATCAGTTTTATGAATTTATAGACTGAATATGCCTTTTTTTTTTTCTAATGTGACTTCTACAATTTAGACGCCACTATACGACAACTCTAAAAAAAAAAAAAAAAAAAAATATGAACAGCACCCACAACCTAGATCCAATACCAGAGTATGATTGGACATGGCCGAGCAAGTCAAAAGAACAGAGAAACTTAGAAGAGAAAAGATGAAATAAAATTTACCTGATGGCTTTGAGCAGAGGAAAGGGATGAAAAGCAGATCAAAATGTGGAAGAAACCGATGGGTGGGTATATGGATATATAGGCAGTGAGAAAAATAACGTGTCAGTTTCTATTGATATAAATTTGTGAATAACGAATATGTGATCCATCAGTTAAAAATGAGAATGTACTGATTCTCGTGATTAAAGCAACTGATGGTGAGATGGGAAGAGGAACGGCAAGGCAGAGCCTTTATTTGCTTAGCAATACGTTTAAGTTTCTTGCTTAAATTTTACCCATGCATTCAAGGCCGAGCGGTTTCAAATTTTGAAGGCTTGTTGATGCTTTTGAAAACCAGATAAAGGCAAGCTTTGATAAAAGAAAACTGATCACTTGATAAATGGCTTGCGTGATATATGTGCGTGATTGAAGTTTGATAACTGATGAAAACAGGGGTTTAAAAGCAAAGGTTGATATTTGATTCAAGTAATTGCGTGATTTAAGTTTGATAATTGATGAAGCAGAGGCAGATGAAAAAAAAAAAATTTATGCACGGCTTTGAAATGAATGTGTACAAGTGCAAAGGAAAAACTGTCAGAGAGACAGAAGAAAATATATTCGAACGTTAATCAATAAATTCTCACTTATTTTCAACATCTTGATTTTAGTTTGTTATCACAAATTAAAAGGTGAATATTTATGTTGGCTATAGGAATGGAAAACGTATACAAGCTTATACAAACTCAGACCGTTAGTTAACAAAGTACCGGTTATCATAAAATTACCGACTGATATTTTTCCTCAAAAATAACTGAAAATACGATTTTTACACTACGTTGAACAGACGCAGTCTAAAACATCAAAAGTTTTCATAAAATATCATTTTAAAAACACACGTTTTATTACGTTGCTTATACCCTATATTTGACGCGTCTTTTAAACGCGAAATTTAACAGTTCAAACATGGCTTAAATTTTCACAGTTATTATTAGATTTTATCGACATTCACAATTTTATAAAATATATCTCTAAATTAAATAATTAAACTATACTGTTAAACACAATTTATATAAAATATATTTCAAAAATCTAAATAATTAAAAGAAATAAATAGCTAAAAACTAGGGTTGTTACAGCCGCCACCAACCACTTCATTCTGGAATCTCCACCGCGTACACGGTTGTTAAAGTGGTTTTCGGTATTGGCAGAGAGTATGACAACTTCCGATCCCGGTCTCTTCAATAACCAAACGTTATTATAACACCGCGGTCTTTAAAAATAGTTTATACTTTAAAACCAGAATATAATTATCCATTTTAAAACCCATAAGTACGATATCATTTCCATTTCCAAAACAACTCATTTTGATGTTATTTTTATAAAACCCAAATCAATAATATCATTTATTTCAAATATATTTCTCTTCCAAAATCATACTGCTTTAAAATTTATAATATCTGGAAACCAAACATTTGAATTATAGCTTTCAAAACATAATACTGCGAAATTCATAGCTTTAAAACCTTAACTTCTAAAACTTAAATGGTTTGGATATTCAACGGTATGCAAAATAGTTGATTTTATATTACTTTATAAAGTAAATAATTTCCACGGCTTTACAAATTTGTTCATTTTAAAGAAAGTCTAAATCCATACATTTTAAATTCACTTCAATTTCCAAAACACTTCAAATTTTATATATTTCAAACTTTAAGTATTACCCTTCCAAAATTTAAGGTAGGAAATTATTATTCAACAATTAAATGTCCTATTATTTAGTTTTGAAATATCGCATACTAAATCCATAATCATTTAAATAAAACTCAAATTACCTATAACTAAATATTTCCTTTAATTCATTTATAATAGAAATATTCATTTAATCTATCTTGAATAAAATTTCAGTTATACATATCATACTTTAAAATTTCAAACTATAAGTTCTACATCAGCTTATGGAGTTAAATTCTTAAATACTCTCAATTCCAATTAAATTCTAATTCACCTTCCAATCTTAATTGATTTAAACCATTAACGATATATATACAATATATTAACACGTATTTAACCATATAATATAAATATTCAAACTCCAATATTCAACTTATTTGTTTTTATTTAACAAACTTATACATAACATAAATTCAATAATTTAACCATATATGTATATATAGAATAATATTTATATAATCTCAAAAATAAATATTTATTAAACCGTATCCTATCCAAACCATAGAATTCATTTGAAAAATAATTTTTATACATATATACCGCGGTGCCTATATAAAATTTTCTATCATATGGTCAAGTGATACAGATATTTATCATTTCAATCCGCAATTTAAAAAATAAAAGTGCGGTTGTATATCATTTCAAACCGCAATCCCGAATGAAATGAAAGTGCATAATAACTTGCAGTTTATACAATATAAAATATAGCATCCATTCACCCAAATATCAATCATCAACCATTTATTACAATCATCATTCAATTTAAACAACATTAATATAGAGCATATGAAATATATAGGCAATAAATAACAGGTATTAACTAACAGTTTATATTCAATAATAAATTTAATAACTGTTTAACTAGCATTTTGTATGCAAATAAATAAACTTTTAACTGTAAATCTATATGCAATAATAAAATTAATTAACAGTTAAATTAAATAAATGCGATTTAGCTTAGAGGATGAATAAAATATGCAAAACAGTCATAAATAAATTTCTACTCATATCTTAAATTAATTTAACAAACATAAGAAAACTTAAAAGTTGTGAGTGGGTTAAAACACTCACCTTTTGAATTTAAATTGAATCTAAATTCAATTTAAACCAAAAAATTTGACAGTCTCCAAATCTGCCCAAACTGTAACGACCCGTATTTTACGTGTCGATATATCGTAGAATTCTAGGTCGTTAGTGTTGTTTATGTCGTCCTTAGCCTAAGTCGTAAGGGAGGATAACTCGTATGTTGTTTGAGTCGCGTGGAAGTTAGATTGGGAAGTTAACTCGAGATAGTGCTAGAGCGAGTTAACAGGTTAGTGATATTAGCGAGTTACGAGTTATCAGGTTAGAAAGGTTAGCGACTTAGTGGCTGGGACGAGTTAGCGTGTTAGTATGTTGACCGAGTCATAATAGTTAACGAGTTAACTAGTGGGCGAGATAAGGATTAACTCGTATGGCCGAGTTATAGGAGTTAACCGGTTAGGTCTGACCGGGTTAAGAACTGAACGACTTAAGGGTTAGTGGAGTCAGCGCGTTGCCGAGTTAGTGAGGCTAGTGTGTTAGCGGGTTAGTGAGCTAACGAGTTAGCAGAGTTACCGAGTTAAGGGTTAGTGGATTGGGCCGGCTTAGTGTTAGGACGGCATGTGTAGTTAGGTCATGACTCGTATACGAGTTAAGTCGTTGGGTCGGCCAGGTGATAAGTCGTTTCCCCAGTTGAGTCATTGAGTTCGATAAGTCGTAAGCCGTTGAGTCGTAGCTTGTGTATGAGTTAGGCCGCGCATAGGATAAGTCGTTTGGTTCTGTGTGTGTTAGGTTGTAGTACCTGTTGAGTCGTGGGAATGGCTGAGTCGTATGTCGCTAGGTTGTTGAGTCGTTTACGAGTTAAGGATAGGTTGGCTGGGCTCGATGAGTCGTATAACGTGTTGTTTGATGAGTCATGGACGACTCATGGGATAAGTCGTGACCGACTTAAGGGGCGATGACTCATGGGGCTTCCAGCCTATAAATAGAGGGCTTTGGCTCACTTTTTGGCACCAGTTTTTGAAGCGACGAAGTGCTGCCATTTTGAGAGCTCGACTACAACATTTCTTCATTTCCTTTTCTCCATTCCAATCTAGTTCTAACATCCATCCAAGATCGAAGATCGAAGAGCCAAAGTTGAAGATCTTCATCCGACGAAGCTAGATTTCACCATTTCAAGCGAGATTTCACCAAATCGAGCTTGAATCCTTGCTGTCCAGATCTGAAATTGATAGTTTTTGAAGTGTTTGGGTGATTTGGTGAGTGGTAGTTATCTCTCGCGCGGACCCAAAGGAGTGTATTGGATTGGTGGTTTGTTGGAGTGTTGTAGATAGTGATTTTATGCATTCTTCCTTAGATCCAAGTGTAGATCCATTACTTATGAAGATGTTTACCTTTTTAAGTTCATTCATCTAGTTGTAGAGACAAAACCCATGAGTTATATTTGTTAGATCTATGCTAAAGACCCATGATTCATGTATGTTAGATCTATGCTCATTTATTTACGAAATTGCCATTGTAATTATAAATGCCTATTTAGATCATGTTTGATTACTTGATTTTCTATGTAGATCTTGTTGAATGATTGATTGCTTGGATTAATGTTTGATTTGATTGATTAGTTGATCTATTACTTGACTTGGACAAGTAAGGTCGATGGTGATTCAAAAGCTAAGTGGAAAGGCTCTTGAATGGTGAACGCTGCCTGTAGCATATGAAGCGGATGTGGAAGCTCATATGGATGGATTCGATGATGTGGAACCCTGCCATAATGCGAGAAGGCAAAGCATGATATTGAGATGGGACTTTGCTATGATGTGATGGGGCAAGGCATATGTTGAGATGGGACGGGTCATGATGACGTTCCAAGCACGGGCCATGACGACGTGCGAAGTTATAACTCGGTGATGCGGTCCGAGTTGGGATGGATAATGGTTAGCTTGAGAGGCGCTTGAGCTAGTATGGAAAGAGTCGTCAAGGAGGATGACTAGGAGGCTAAGATCTCATCGTTGTTGAAGGTTCTAGCATACTCAAAGCAAGGGTACGTTGGAACGGGTCACGATGACGTTCCAAGCACGGGTCACGATGACGTGCTAGTACTCTGGGCTGATGCGTTCGGCTTAGGCACGGGTCATGATGACGTGCGGAGTTATGTCTAAAACCGGGGTCACCATTAGCCCTTGACAGGTGGTCATTCAACTAACGGTGAAATCAAGGCAAGGATAACAGTGATAGCCAGAGTCATGGATGTTTGGTTGTATTATCATTCGGTCTCAAGAGCGGTGTTTTCTGGGTGCTTATCTGATCTTGGTTTAGGCCTTGGGGGTTTGTATTTGGAAAACATCGTCCTTGGCTCGAGTGATTATTGCTTTACCTTAATTATCTGCTAAGTTATGCTTGCTTCTTCTTAGTATGTGTCTGGGGGCTATCACTGTAGAAAGAGGTGGAGTGGGATGGTTTGGTTCCTATTCCTTTTATCCCTTATGCTCTTTTGGTATGTTTGATAGTTGATTTACTGCTCACCAAGACTTTGTCTGACTCAAGGTTTTGTTTCTCCTCTTATTACCTTGGGCTGTTCATCCATGTTGGATGGGCAGACTAGGTAGCAGGTGACAGGTGCTGTTCTTGGAGATCTACGTTGATGATGACGAAGACGAGCAGGAGGCTTTTGCATATTATTTCCTATTATATGTACTGGGTGTTCCGCTGCTGTATTGGTTTGAGTGTTATGTAGTGAGGCTTTGATGTATGGATGATTCATATGTTTGTATAAAGCTATTATGATTAGATGATGATATTCTGTTCTATGGGAGCTTCACTGTATTATATTTCTCTATTGTATTTTATCCATGCGCTGTGAGTTTTACGATAGAGTCTGCGATGTTTATGTTACCCTGACTATCGTCCATGGCTACCTGGCATGCTTTTCAACGCACTATTCCTCTTGTTTTGGTGCGGGAGTCATGGGCGGTCGTCACATTTGGTATCAGAGCTTTGGTTAATCGATTTTAGCCAACGCTCGCTGACGTAACTACGTATGAGAGACGTAATTGTATTTTGATGGATGATTACTATATATAATATAGTAGTTTAAAAGGATTTGAACTCATTATGCAGTTGTTTCTTAAGGTGTTCTAATCATTCTTATTACAGATGTTAAGGATGAGTCGAAGAGGGAGACCAGCTGCAAGGGAAGGACGTGCTGCTGAAGAAGCTGTTGATTATGGAACTATGTTCGAAGCGATGATGACTTCGATCATGAGAAGGATACCAGCTCCAGGGCCATCTGTAGATGTTGGAGTTCAAGTTCAAGCTCCAAGACCAGTGGATTTTGCTAAGCTTTGCAAGGACTATACTTCTCTTGGAGGAAAAGCTTTCTTGGGGACGGAATCGACCATTGAAGTGCAGAGATGGATTGATGCTTGTCGAAGGATTTTTGGTGATTTGGGAATTGAGGATGCAACCAAGAGGAAGCTTGCATCAAGACAGCTTCAGGGAAGAGCTGCTGATTGGTGGAATTCCATCACCATCGATACTCCAGAGGAAGGGATCACTTGGGAGCAATTCCAAGTCAGATTTGAAGCCAAGTTCATCTCTACGGCTCAGAAATCTGTTTTGTTTAAGAGGTTTGTGGAGCTCAAGCAAGGTGGGAGACCAATTCTTGAGTATATTTCTGAGTTCGAAGCCTTGTCCAAGTATGCCAGATCGTATATTGATTCTCCCTACCAGAAGAACGAGAAGTTTGTGACCGGTTTGGACGCTTATCTTGGAAGGCAGTTAGTGGATCATTTGGACGATCTGTTTGAGAAGCTTGTGGAAAAAGCTCTTAGGCATGAGAGTTTGTTTCCCAGGGAAGGTTCTGTTGTTGCTGTAACCAAGGAAGGGTCTAAGCCACAGCAGGGTGGAAATAAGAAGAGGAAGCAGCAGCAACAGAAGGGAAAGGATGGCCAGAAGAAGTTGAAAGGCGAAGTGACTTGCTACAACTGCCGACAGAAGGGTCATCTCTTCCGGGATTGCAAGAATCCAAAGGTGCAGTTGAAGTGCCACAACTGTGATAAGCTGGGACATATCAAGAAGGACTGTCCAGAACCGAGGAAAGATAGGCAGGTTGTGCAAGCTTATGCTTTGGGAGCTGTGCCGTCGTCTTCAAAAGCTCCTATTGCTGAAGAGAAGGGGAAGAGTGTGGTGGTTCAAGGTACTCTTTCTATTTGTAGTGTTCCAGTTAGAGTGTTGTTTGATACTGGAGCGTCGCATTCTTTTGTTTGTGATGATTTGGTAGGCCGGTTAGGTTTGAAACCGGATATTGTTGATAGACCATTGGTCGTGACTAATCCAGTTGGGGGTTCGTCATGTTTGTGTATGATATGCCGTGGCCTAGTTGTGTCGAGTCATGATTGCTCGTTTGTTTGTGATTGCTTTGTTCTGAACTTTACGGGGTTCGGAATTATTTTGGGTATGGACTGGCTTAGGAAGTATGCGGCAAGGATTGATTGTGAGAGGCTGGAGGTGATAGTCGGAAATGTGGAAGGGCGAAAGGTTGTGATACGATGTAAGCATGAGGAAGGCGTCTTCATGAGCTTCATGTATTCGCTGGTTGTTCCACGGGATGGACTGTCGTCGGTGCCTATTGTGAATGGATTTGAGGACGTCTTTGACGAGGTCAAAGGGTTACCGCCGCATAGGGAGATCGAGTTTCGTATCGATCTAGTTGAGGGAGCCAGACCTGTTGTGATGCCTCTTAGGCGGATGGCGCCTAGGGAGCAACAAGAGTTGAGGGTGCAAGTTGATGACCTTTTATGGAAGGGATTCATTCGGCGTAGTGTGTCCGAATGGGATGCACCAGTTGTGTTTGCAACCAAAGCGGATGGATCGTTGAGGTTGTGTGTGGATTATCGTGAGTTGAATAAGGTGACTAAGAAGAACAAGTATCCATTGCCGAGAATAGATGACTTGTTTGATCAGCTCCACGAGGCTAAGGTGTTTTCTCAGATGGATTTGGCAACGGGATTTCACCAGTTGAGAGTGGCGAAGGATAGTGTGCCGAAAACTGCTTTCAGGACACCATCCGGGTTTTATGAGTGGCTGGTAATGCCGTTTGGATTGACCAATGCACCAGCATATTTTGTGGATCTTATGAATAGGGTGTTCAGAGATCAGTTGAATAAGTTCGTGCTTGTGTTCGTGGATGATATTCTGATTTATTCCAGAACTGAGGAAGAACACAAGACACACTTGAGAATTGTTTTGGAAATCTTACGGAAACATCAGCTGAAGGCTAAGTTTTCGAAGTGTCACTTCTGAAAGAGTGAAGTGAGGTTCTTAGGCCATGTTATCTCTGGAAATGGAATAGCGGTTGATCCCGCTAAGGTGGTAGCAATCCAGGATTGGGTTAGACCTAAGAATGCATCTGATATGAGAAGTTTTCTTGGATTAGCAGGATATTATCGACGGTTTATCAAAGACTTTTCCAAGATAGCTGCACCATTAACAGGATTAACGAAGAAGAACCAAGTGTTCAGATGGGATGACAAGTGTGAGCAAGCTTTCGTAATCCTAAAAGAACGACTGACAAGTGCTCCTGTTTTGACTATTCCAAGTGGGAATGATGAGATGGTGGTTTACACCGATGCATGTGGTACTGGACTGGGAGCAGTGCTAATGCAGAAGGGTAAAGTTGTTGCGTATGCAAGTCGACAACTGAAGCCGCATGAAAGGAATTATCCGACTCATGATTTGGAGTTAGCGGCAATTGTGTTTGCTTTGAAGATGTGGAGACATTATCTATTGGGAGTTCGATTCGAGTTGTTTACGGATCATAAGTCATTAAAGTATCTTTTCTCCCAAAAGGATTTGAATCTTCGACAGCAACGATGGCTAGAGTTTTTAGCATCATATGATTTTGGTATAGCTTATACTCTGGGAAAAGGTAACGCAGTAGCTGATGCGTTGAGTCGAAGACATGCAGGATTGGGAGCCATGTTTTCGGAATGGAAAAGCCTCGAGTATTTGGCTAGATTTGATTTCAGGCCCAGATGTGAATTGGAACCTGAGATGTTGGGAAACTTATCGATAAGGCCTACTCTTATGGAAAGGATTGGCGAGAGCCAAAAGCGAGACGATAAGCTTGTCAAGATTATCCGAGATTTGGAATCTGGATTGGACCCAGAAAAGGATAAAGGATTCGAAGTCGATCGAGAGGGTTGGCTTCGGAAGCAAGGACGACTAGTTGTTCCCGATGTAGATGGATTGAGAGATGAAGTTCTTAGGGAAAGTCATCACTCGAAGTTGACAATTCATCCAGGAGGAAATAAAATGTATCGGGATATGAAGAGAACCTATTACTGGGAAGGTATGAAGAAGGATGTTGGAAATTTTATTTCCAAGTGTATGAACTGCCAGTTGGTGAAAGCTGAGCAAAAGAAGCCCAGTGGATTACTTCAGCCATTAGAGGTTCCTACATGGAAGTGGGAGCAAGTGTCGATGGATTTTATCGATGGCCTACCTAGAACCAAGGCGGGAAATGAAGGGATTTGGGTCATCGTAGATCGGTTGACCAAGAGTGCAAGGTTTATTCCTGTTCGATCGACTAGGACTACATCGAAGTTGGCTGAGCTTTATGTTAAGTGGATAGTTCGATTCCATGGTGTTCCGAAGAATATAGTGAGCGACCGAGATCCTTTGTTCACTAGTGGATTTTGGAAGAGCTTCCAGGAAATTTTGGGAACTAAGTTGTGTTTGAGTACAGCTTACCACCCTCAAACAGATGGTCAGACTGAGAGAGTCAACCGAGTTTTGGAAGATCTCCTTAGAGCATGTGTTTTGGATTTCGGAGGATCATGGGAAGATCACCTTCATTTGGTGGAATTTGCATATAACAACAGTTACCAGTCAAGTATTGGTATGGCACTGTATGAAGCATTGTATGGAAGACCGTGTAACTCTCCGACATGTTGGTTGGAAACTGGAGTAAAGCTGATACTTGGGCCAGAGATGATTCGACAGACTTCGGATTGTATAGAAATCATTCGGCAACGAATGAAGGCAGCCCAAGATCGTCAGAAAAGTTATGCCGATAATCGTCGTAAGGATTTGGAATTCGACGTGGGTGATATGGTTTTTGTGAAGATTTCTCCATTGAAGAATGTTATTAGATTCGGGAAGAAAGGAAAGTTAACTCCGAGATTTGTTGGACCATTCCCGATTATCGAGCGAATTGGAAAGCTCGCTTATAGATTGGAGTTACCGGAGAAGATGGCGGGTGTGCACAATGTCTTTCATGTATCTTATCTACGGAAGTATGTGCATGACTCGAATACGGTGGTTTCTGCTGATAGCTGTGAAGATTTAGAGGTTGATCCAGTAGTTACGAGACCTCATAAGCCGCTTCGTGTTGTTGAAACCGACACGAAACAGCTTAGGAGGAAGACGATTACGTTGCTCAAGATACAATGGAGTGATGATGTTAACGACTGTACATGGGAGGAGGAAGAGAGGATGAAAGCAGCTCATCCTGAACTCTTCGAGGTATGGCCCTAAGGTGTCGTGACATCTCATGAATTTGTAACTTGTTCTAATCATAGAATTCTGCATGCTAGGCTAGAATTGGATGCATGGTTTGTTGATTACTATGGATGGTAGACATGCAGAATAATTTTGATTGCTGTTGTTTGTTTGGAATTTCAGGGGCGAAATTCCTAAGGGGGAGAGAATGTAACGACCCGTATTTTACGTGTCGATATATCGTAGAATTCTAGGTCGTTAGTGTTGTTTATGTCGTCCTTAGCCTAAGTCGTAAGGGAGGATAACTCGTATTTTGTTTGAGTCGCGTGGAAGTTAGATTGGGAAGTTAACTCGAGATAGTGCTAGAGCGAGTTAACAGGTTAGTGATATTAGCGAGTTACGAGTTATCAGGTTAGAAAGGTTAGCGACTTAGTGGCTGGGACGAGTTAGCGTGTTAGTATGTTGACCGAGTCATAATAGTTAACGAGTTAACTAGTGGGCGAGATAAGGATTAACTCGTATGGCCGAGTTATAGGAGTTAACCGGTTAGGTCTGACCGGGTTAAGAACTGAACGACTTAAGGGTTAGTGGAGTCAGCGCGTTGCCGAGTTAGTGAGGCTAGTGTGTTAGCGGGTTAGTGAGCTAACGAGTTAGCAGAGTTACCGAGTTAAGGGTTAGTGGATTGGGCCGGCTTAGTGTTAGGACGGCATGTGTAGTTAGGTCATGACTCGTATACGAGTTAAGTCGTTGGGTCGGCCAGGTGATAAGTCGTTTCCCCAGTTGAGTCATTGAGTTCGATAAGTCGTAAGCCGTTGAGTCGTAGCTCGTGTATGAGTTAGGCCGCGCATAGGATAAGTCGTTTGGTTCTGTGTGTGTTAGGTTGTAGTACCTGTTGAGTCGTGGGAATGGCTGAGTCGTATGTCGCTAGGTTGTTGAGTCGTTTACGAGTTAAGGATAGGTTGGCTGGGCTCGATGAGTCGTATAACGTGTTGTTTGATGAGTCATGGACGACTCATGGGATAAGTCGTGACCGACTTAAGGGGCGACGACTCATGGGGCTTCCAGCCTATAAATAGAGGGCTTTGGCTCACTTTTTGGCACCAGTTTTTGAAGCGACGAAGTGCTGCCATTTTGAGAGCTCGACTACAACATTTCTTCATTTCCTTTTCTCCATTCCAATCTAGTTCTAACATCCATCCAAGATCGAAGATCGAAGAGCCAAAGTTGAAGATCTTCATCCGACGAAGCTAGATTTCACCATTTCAAGCGAGATTTCACCAAATCGAGCTTGAATCCTTGCTGTCCAGATCTGAAATTGATAGTTTTTGAAGTGTTTGGGTGATTTGGTGAGTGGTAGTTATCTCTCACGCGGACCCAAAGGAGTGTATTGGATTGGTGGTTTGTTGGAGTGTTGTAGATAGTGATTTTATGCATTCTTCCTTAGATCCAAGTGTAGATCCATTACTTATGAAGATGTTTACCTTTTTAAGTTCATTCATCTAGTTGTAGAGACAAAACCCATGAGTTATATTTGTTAGATCTATGCTAAAGACCCATGATTCATGTATGTTAGATCTATGCTCATTTATTTACGAAATTGCCATTGTAATTATAAATGCCTATTTAGATCATGTTTGATTACTTGATTTTCTATGTAGATCTTGTTGAATGATTGATTGCTTGGATTAATGTTTGATTTGATTGATTAGTTGATCTATTACTTGACTTGGACAAGTAAGGTCGATGGTGATTCAAAAGCTAAGTGGAAAGGCTCTTGAATGGTGAACGCTGCCTGTAGCATATGAAGCGGATGTGGAAGCTCATATGGATGGATTCAATGATGTGGAACCCTGCCATAATGCGAGAAGGCAAAGCATGATATTGAGATGGTACTTTGCTATGATGTGATGGGGCAAGGCATATGTTGAGATGGGACGGGTCATGATGACGTTCCAAGCACGGGCCATGACGACGTGCGAAGTTATAACTCGGTGATGCGGTCCGAGTTGGGATGGATAATGGTTAGCTTGAGAGGCGCTTGAGCTAGTATGGAAAGAGTCGTCAAGGAGGATGACTAGGAGGCTAAGATCTCATCGTTGTTGAAGGTTCTAGCATACTCAAAGCAAGGGTACGTTGGAACGGGTCACGATGACGTTCCAAGCACGGGTCACGATGACGTGCTAGTACTCTGGGCTGATGCGTTCGGCTTAGGCACGGGTCATGATGACGTGCGGAGTTATGTCTAAAACCGGGGTCACCATTAGCCCTTGACAGGTGGTCATTCAACTAACGGTGAAATCAAGGCAAGGATAACAGTGATAGCCAGAGTCATGGATGTTTGGTTGTATTATCATTCGGTCTCAAGAGCGGTGTTTTCTGGGTGCTTATCTGATCTTGGTTTAGGCCTTGGGGGTTTGTATTTGGAAAACATCGTCCTTGGCTCGAGTGATTATTGCTTTACCTTAATTATCTGCTAAGTTATGCTTGCTTCTTCTTAGTATGTGTCTGGGGGCTATCACTGTAGAAAGAGGTGGAGTGGGATGGTTTGGTTCCTATTCCTTTTATCCCTTATGCTCTTTTGGTATGTTTGATATTTGATTTACTGCTCACTAAGACTTTGTCTGACTCAAGGTTTTATGTCTCCTCTTATTACCTTGGGCTGTTCATCCATGTTGGGATGGGCAGACTAGGTAGCAGGTGACAGGTGCTGTTCTTGGAGATCTACGCTGATGATGACGAAGACGAGCAGGAGGCTTTTGCATATTATTTCCTATTATATGTACTGGGTGTTCCGCTGCTGTATTGGTTTGAGTGTTATGTAGTGAGGCTTTGATGTATGGATGATTCATATGTTTGTATAAAGCTATTATGATTAGATGATGATATTCTGTTCTATGGGAGCTTCACTGTATTATATTTCTCTATTGTATTTTATCCATGCGCCGTGAGTTTTACGATAGAGTCTGCGATGTTTATGTTACCCTGACTATCGTCCATGGCTACCTGGCATGCTTTTCAGCGCACTATTCCTCTTGTTTTGGTGCGGGAGTCATGGGCGGTCGTCACACAAACCAACGCCAAAATGTCTGTAATTCCAATACAATCACAGCAAAAAAAACCGCGTGTGAATCTGAGCTCGTACGCAAAACTTATGAAAATTTGAAAATTGAAAATTGAAAATTTCTGGTCCTGTGTCGACTTCGGTGCGCCGCCTCAAATCTCCGGTGCTTGCTTGGAGTTTTTGCCAAAATGACCCGGAGCGACCTGAGTCATTTTCTTCCTGGCCCGAAGTAGATACAGCGTTTTTGCCTCTGAAACTCGAAGCGTGACTCGAAGTGGCTGCAGATCTGAATTTTTTTTTGTACTTGAAATTAATTTTTGGAATTTGAGAATTAGGTTTTTTTTCTGCCATTGGAATGAGGAGTTGAGAAGGAGGTGTACATATAGACAAATGAAAATAAGGAGTGGCTAGGGTTTATAACGGGTTATATATAGATAAGGCTGAAAAATAATAGATGGATCAGATTGGTATACGCGCTGAACGCTAAATGGCCCGAAAAGCCCGTTTCTACTCCGGAACGAAATTGGGTCAACCTATATCTCAAAATATACGTTTAAAAATATTTTAAACGCAATGGAAAAGGTTACAGGTTCAAAGTATGTCGTATGAAGAAGTTATGCTAAATCAATATTTTCAAATCGATTTCAATTATTTTCAATTACATAAATTTCAAGGCGTTTCGAGTCCGTACGATCAAACGACAAGTCTGATCGCTACGAAACTTGAAACACTATTATAATGCACCGTTACGGATCCGATGAAACTTGTTTCGTCTTCAGTGGCCAAAATGGCTATTTTTCCATTAATTAAATAAATTTAAAATAAATTAGTTAAATCAAACTTCGCTTTAAAATTCTGAAATTTGAAATCTTTGTCATTTTATAATTCTCAAATATTTACAATGATTTAACAATTTTTAAATGTAAATTTATTAAAGATTAATCAATATAAATCTTCAATTTCATACAATTCAAATAAATAAACAAATCTTGATTTATAATCTTTTCATTTACCAATAGTCATATTATTAATGGAATTTACATTACCTTCAATTATTAATTATTATCAGTTTAGATCTTAACATTTGTTCCATAAATTTTATTTGCCCTGAATTAGTTACTGCATTTATCTAATTCCAATTTCGTAACCACATTCAATCCATTAACTGGTATTGCATTGACAATTAACTTATTAGCTTATATCAACTCTATTGTCATTAATTGCAAATGGATTACCAAATTTAGTCACTACCCTAAATAACTAACGTAAATTAATCTCCATTAGTTCCACTGATTTAACCTTTATTTAATTAATTAATGATTCCCTCAGTTAGCAATAACGTAACATTTTCTTTATTTGTATTGCAAATAATTCAAAATTCAATTCCTAATTTTTAGTATCCTCTAAATTACAACTTCCAAACATGGTATTAATCATCATTTACGTACCTCTAATTATTTTAATTTACATTAACATAATAAATAAATTACCTTTAATAAATCTATCCCCCAATTTATTATATGCAATAAATTTTGACCTTACAACAATTTCAATTAATTATTTATATTTATTGCGATTGAATACCAAAATTTATTTAACACATCAAATAAATGAACAATCTATATTCATTGTCACCTATTTTCTTTTAAATTCAGTTATAAGTTTGTTACTTACCAACTAGGTTATAATAACACTAATTTTTTTATTCCACTGCTATATATGATATATTTGCATCATACACTTGAATTTTTCAATTTCATCTTAATTCCAATTCACGGTAGTATAATTTCTTACTATAAACCCATTTATAATTTGCATACCAATTAATTAGTTTTGACTAAATAGACTGATTCAATTCAACTCTTTTATTAAGTCTATATAATCAATATACCATTTCATTGGTAAATGTTTATTTCAATTATTCCTTTATTACTTACAAATCTTATTTCATTCATGAATGCCATCATTTATCAATTATTACATAATTTCATAAATTTACATTCAGTTATAACTAAATTAATACACTGATTTCATTTGTAAATTAAATGCTTACAATTTATAAGCTTTCATTCCCAACAATATTTCAATTTCTACCGGACATTGATTTAATTCAGTTTACTATTTAATATTATTAATTCATTAACTAAATTCACTACTTACCTTTGTTCTCTTATATGCAATTCCTAGCCTAGTATAACAATTTACATCACTTCAATTTATTCGTCATTTTGTTTCAACTGTAAATACTTAGCCTTATATTTCCATGGTTTCATTTCATTCTTAGCATTTGCTTCATTATTAATTATAAAATATTTATTTATTTTAAATTAAATTTACGTAAATCTTATTAAAATGACAAATTTTATTAACGAAAATTACGGGTCGTTACACTCTCCCCCACTCAAAACTTTTCGTCCCCGAAAAGGAAAAAGAAGGGAAAAGAAGAATTAAGAAATCAATATCATATTAAATATTAAATTTATAAACAAATAAATTTACATAATTAATTTAGATAAAATATACTAATTTATAATCAATAAAAAAATTTATACTCAAACTAATTAAGTTTGGAAAACATTTTCAAAATATTTTCAAAGTCCAAAATTTACGGAAATTTTTTGGCAGAGTCTCCTTTGTACGGGGAGGCTCGAGAGAATATAATATAAAATATATCAAAATATCACATATAATATCCAAAATATAATATCCCAACATGGGAAAAATATATAAAATAGCGCTGTATACTGTAATCCGAAATGTACCTATTTGTCGGGCAATTTACGCTTAATTTATGGAACCAAAAGCAGTAGCAATTGCTTCCATAACCTGCATTTCACTTATAAAATCCAAAGGTGAACAATTTATATAAAGTGAAATATTTAAGTGGTTTAAATCACTAACAACAAACCAATACAACAACCATCAATTTCAACGAACAGCATACACAACCAATACAAAGCAACCATTCAATCAAACAAACAAATAGTTGTTCGGGTTCAAAACTTTTAAATTGTACGGAATGAAGAATAAACTACTAGCGCATCATTTACTCAACAGTCTTAGATAAAACTAAATAGATTATTAGTTTATCCTAATCCAATTTTAAAGTATCCTTTCCCAAACAACTATCAACTAAACAACAACAATTCCAAACAACAATCAACTTAACTTATTATTAATTTCCTTTCATACCTTTGTTGTTTGATTTTCTTTTTATTTATACAGTGATTTATCTTTTAAATTTACATTTACTCATTAAATGTTTTCTTCATTTATTTTTACTTGTTACTTACAATTATTCAATTCCATTAACTCAAGTCATGCCAGTTCCTTTTATTTCGTTATAATTATTCGTTCATTTATTATAGCACGACCTCTTTTATTTACATTCATTTGTCAATAGTATTCACGTCCCATTCAATTTCTTAGCATTTCCATTTTGTTTACTTAAGTTTATAATCATCTATTTGTAATACTTACCTTTTATTATATTTACTAATAGTAAAATTTCAATTATAACTTAACTTATCCCGATATCATCACTTCTTATGAATAAAAGCGTTTTATTGAACACCTTCATTACATACTTTTACTTGTATAATTTCCATTACATTTTCTTATTAAACATTTCAACATTTAAATATTTGGTAAGTTATATATATGTTTTTAAGAATGTAATTAAAATCATACAAGTTTCTCTTATTTCTTTAATAAATTTATTGTTCAATAATAATCCTTTATTTCATAGGTTACAATTTTAAATTTCATTTAATACCATTAATAACCTAGCATTAAACCTATTATTTCATTTAGGGTTTTAATTATTAATCACTTAGATTCCATTTCACTAGAATAATTGAAACAATTTATTCGTGGAAACTTAAGAACTAAATACCGGGTTAAATTTCAAATTATTTTAAAAATAATAGGTAAATATATATACTTACAACTTATAAACCCAATTATATTTAAAACAAATTAAAAATTCACTTTTGTTTATCAAAATAAATCTGTAGTAAAACTATTATAGTGGCCTTCCCACTTCGAAACTCGAAAATGAAAGTCGATGATGCGTGCACTCATCACCAAAATTATTTTCCAGCGACAGAGAGGGGAGTACATAACTTATTTCTTTTCAAAATTTCCTTTTAAACAATTCTTTCAAATTATATTGAAATATTTATATTAGAAAATACTTCTAATAGTATTATTATTATATTCCAAAATCAATTGAAAGAATTTCCAAAACCCCAGAACTTAATTTCTAAATTTTCAATTTTATTTCCCATCTAATTTCACCTATTTTTTATAAATTTTATTACCTAACAACCAATATATTGCAACCAAATATATATCTTATTTATAAAAAAAAACTTTATTTTATATATAGAAAATAAAATAGGCAAAATTATTTCATTCACCTATATTAAAACAAATATTATGTCGGTCTGTCCTATTAATTGTTTAGAAATCCCTATTAATGTCACAGCGTCCCATGCATCAACCGGAATTTATAAATACAAAACGGAACAGATTAACACAATGTTAAAACCCTTTTATAACACTAACAAATACGCTCTCTCGTATATATACACTCAGCGACTCCCTTAGGGTGTTTCTACCCTATTGATAAAGAGTCAGGCCCCACAAAGCTAAGGTTTACCGCTAAACCAAACCTCTGATACCAACTGTAACATCCCGCCTTTTCACACGCTTAAAATCGACACACGTGCCAATTCAAACCATACGGAAGAGCGGATTGTTATGGGGTAAATAAAAAAACAAGAAAGAAATAAAACAAAATAGATTCTCACAGCGGAAGGATAAAATATAATAATCAAATATACAGTTCATGAAGCTGTTTTACAAAACCTTTGATTACATTTATACAATACATATCAGAGTACACATACCAGAGGATAATAATTAATGCAGCGGAATTAAATGATGTAGTGGAATAATATAGTAGATAATAATACTACAAACCTTCGTTGCGTCCTCCAACATAAAATCTTCAAATCCTGAAACGCTCGGACTAACCCGAGCGAATTTGAAAAGACAAAAACACTCGTGTCAGAACTAAAAGAAATAAATATGAATGCAGTAACTCAAGAGATGCTCGGGATTTACATCTCCTAAGAATCCGTTAAACTATTTACTATGTAGTATTTCGCTATTATAATAGTGTCTATTTATAATATAAACTTACTTTTTTCTTAGCATTAAGAGGTTACCCATATAGCCCTTAACACGTAACAGTCCCAGTAGTCCATCCAATATCATAGTCCCTCCTGATCGGGAAGCCACCAGAGGATACCACACGGGCTACGGAAGAAAATCAAGCTCGTACAAGGCGCGATAGGGTAGGTGACACGGCACAACTAGGCAATGCCAGGGTAGATATACCAATTACGCTTCCGACTCGGTGGTAACGCGTAGCGCGCAGCTACCGCTCACCTCGAGCCACACCCTCAAAAAAAATCAAAAGTGTCCACCGAATCAATCCAAAAGTCAAAGTATAATATCGAAGGGATGTGCCCGAACAAAGGTGCTACCTTATTATCCCGTCAGTCGCTCCTGTTTTAGCCACCTTATGCCAACTCACAGGAGTTGGGTCCACGTATTTACCTTACAGGAAACGCCGCCACCAACCTACTTCATTCTGCAATCTCCACCGCGTACACGGTTGTTAAAGTGGTTTTCGGAGTTGTCAGAGAGTATGACAACTTTCGATCCCGTTCTCTTCAACAACCAAACGTTATTATAACACCGCGGTCTTTAAAAACAGTTTATACTTTAAAACCAGAATATAATTATCCACTTCAAAACCCATAAGTACGATTTCATTTCCATTTCCAAAACAACTCATTTTGATGTTATTTTTATAAAACCCAAATCAATAATATCATTTATTTCAAATATATTTCTCTTCCAAAATCATACTGCTTTAAAATTTATAATACCTGGAAACCAAACATTTGAATTATAGCTTTCAAAACATAATACTGCGAAATACATAGCTTTAAAACCATAACTTCTAAAACTTAAATGGTTTGGATATTCAACGGTATGCAAAATAGTTGATTTTATATTACTTTATAAAGTAAATAATTTCCACGGCTTTACAAATTTGTTCATTTTAAAGAAAGTCTAAATCCATACATTTTAAATTCACTTCAATTTCCAAAACACTTCAAATTTTATATATTTCAAACTTTAAGTATTACCCTTCCAAAATTTAAGGTAGGAAATTATTATTCAATAATTAAATGTCCTATTATTTTGTTTTGAAATATCGCATACTAAATCCATAATCATTTAAATAAAACTCAAATTACCTATAACTAAATATTTCCTTCAATTCATTTATAATAGAAATATTCATTTAATCCATCTTGAATAAAATTTCAGTTATACATATCATACTTTAAAATTTCAAACTATAAGTTCTACATCATCATATGGAGTTAAATTCTTAAATACGCTCAATTCCAATTAAATTCTTATTCACCTTCCAATCTTAATTGATTTAAACCATTAACGATATATATACAATATCTTAACACGTATTTAACAATATAATATAAATATTCAAACTCCAATATTCAACTTATTTGTTTTTATTTAACAAATTTATACATAACATAAATTCAATAATTTAACCATATAGGTATATATAAAATAATATTTATGTAATCTCAAAAATAAATATTTATTAAACCGTATCCTATCCAAACCATAGAAATCATTTCAAAAATAATTTTTATATATATATATACTGCGGTGCCTGTATAAAATTTTCTATCATATGGTCAAGTGATACAGATATTTATCATTTCAATCCGCAATTTAAAAAATAAAAGTGCGGTTGTATATCATTTCAAACCGCAATCCCGAATGAAATGAAAGTGCATAATAACTTGCAGTTTATACAATATAAAATATAGCATCCATTCACCCAAATATCAATCATCAACCATTTATTACAATCATCATCCAATTTAAACAACATCAATATAGAGCATATGAAATATACAGGCAATAAATAACAGGTATTAACTAACAGTTTATATTCAATAATAAATTTAATAACTGTTTAACTAGCATTTTGTATGCAAATAAATAAATTTTTAACTGTAAATCTATATGCAATAATAAAATTAAATAACAGTTAAATTAAATAAATGCGATTTAGCTGAGACGATGAATAAAATATGCAAAACGGTCATAAATAAATTTATACTCATAACTTAAATTAATTTAACAAACATAAGAAAACTTAGAAGTTGTGAGTGGGCTAAAACACTCACCTTTTGAATTTAAATTGAATTTAAATTGAATCTAAATTCAATTTAAACCCAAAAATTTGACAGTCTCCAAATCCGCCCAAACCAACGCCAAAATGTCTGTAATTCCGATACAATCCCAGCAAAAAAAAAAGCACGTGAATCCGAGCTCGTACGCAAAACTTATGAAACTTTGAAAATTGGCAAATTCTGGTCCTGTGTCGACTTCGGGTTCGACTTCGGTGCGCCGCCTCGAATCCCCAGTGCTTGCTTGGAGTTTTTGCCAAAGCGACCCGGAGCGACCCGAGTCATTTTCTTCCTAACCTGAAGTAGATACAGCGTTTTTGCCTCTGAAACTCGAAGCGCGACTCGAAGTGGCTGCAGATCCGAATTTTTTTTTTGTAATTGAAATTAATTTTTGGAATTTGGGAATTAGGTTTTTTTTCCTGCCATTGGAATGAGGAGTTGAGAAGGAGATATACGTATAGACAAATGAAAATAAGGAGTGGCTAGGGTTTATAACGGATTACATATAGATAAGGCTGAAAAATAATAGATGGATCAGATTGGTATACGCGCTGAACGCTAAATGGCCCGAAAAGCCCGTTTCTACTTCGGAACGAAATTGGGTCAACATGTATATCAAAATATATGTTTAAAAATATTTTAAATGCAATGGAAAAGGCTTCAGGTTCAAATTATGTCGTATGAAGAAGTTATGCTAAAATCAATACTTCAAATCGGTTTCAATTAATTTCAATTGCATAAATTTCAAGGCGTTTCGAGTCCGTACGATCAAACGACAACTCCGATCGCTACGAAACTTGAAACACTATTATAATTCACCATTACGGATCCGATGAAACTTGTTTCGTCGAAATCCGATTCAGTGGCCAAAATGGCTATTTTTCCATTAATTAAATAAATTTAAAATAAATTAATTAAATCAAATTTCGCGTTAAAATTCTGAAATTTGAAATCTTTATCATTTTATAATTCTCAAATATTTACAATGATTTAACAATTTTTAAATGTTTATTTATTAAAGATTAATCAATATAAATCTTCAATTTCATAAAATTCAAATAAATAAACAAATCTTGATTTACAATCTTTTCATTTACCAATAGTCATATTATAAATGGAATTTACATTACCTTAAATTATTAATTATTATCATTTTAGATCTTAACATTTGTTCCATAAATTTTATTTGCCCTGAATTAGTTACTGCATTTATCTAATTCCAATTTCGTAACCACATTCAATCCATTAACTGGTATTGCATTGACATTTAACTTATTAGCTTATATCAACACTATTGTCATTAATTGCAAATGGATTACCAAATTTAGTCACTACCCTAAATAACTAACGTAAATTAACTCCATTAATTCCACTGATTTAACCTTTATTGAATTAATTAATGATTCCCTCAGTTAGCAATAACGTAACATTTTCTTTATTTGTATTGCAAATAATTCAAAATTCAATTCCTAATATCCTCTAAATTACAACTTCCAAACATGGTATTAATCATCATTTACGTACCTCTAATTATTTTAATTTACATTAACATAATAAATAAATTACCTTTAATGAAATCTATCCCCCGATTTATTATATGCAATAAATTTTGACCTTACAACAGTTTCAATTAATTATTTATATTTATTGTGATTAAATACCAAAATTTATTTAACACATCAAATAAATGAACAATTTATATTCATTGTCACCTATTTTCTTTTAAATTCAGTTATAAGTTTGTTACTTACCGACTAGGTTATAATAACACTAATTTTTTTATTCCACTGCTATATATGATATATTTGCAACACATACTTGAATTTTTCAATTTCATTTTAATTCCAATTCACGGTAGTATAATTTCTTACTATAAACCCATTTATAATTTTCATACCAATTAATTAGTTTCAACTAAATAGATTGATTCAATTCAACTCTTTTATTAAGTCTATATAAATCAATATACTATTTCATTGGTAAATGTTTATTTCAATTATTCCTTTATTACTTACAAATCTTATTTCACTCATGAATGCCATCATTTATCAATTATTACATGATTTCATAAATTTACATTCAATTACAACTAAATTAATACACTGATTTAATTTGTAAATTAAATGCTTACAATTTATAAGCTTTCATTCCCAACAATATTTCAATTTCTACCGGACATTGACTTAATATAGTTTACTAGTTAATATTATTAATTCATTAACTAAATTCACTACTTACCTTTGTTCTCTTATATGCAACTCTTAGCCTAGTATAACAATTTACATCACTTCAATTTATTCGTCATTTTGTTTCAACTGTAAATACTTAGCCTTATATTTCCATGGTTTCATTTCATTCTTAGCATTTGCTTCATTATTAATTATAAAATCTTTATTTCTTTTAAATTAAATTTACGTAAATCTTATTAAAATGACAAATTTTATTAACGAAAATTACAGGTCGTTACACTCTCCCCCCACTCAAAACTTTTCGTCCCCGAAAAGGAAAAAGAAGGGAAAAGAAGAATTAAGAAATCAATATCATATTGAATATTAAATTTATAAACAAATAAATTTAAAAAATTAATTTAGATAAAATATACTAATTTATAATCATTAATTTTTTTTATACTCAAACTAATTAAGTTTGGAAAACATTTTCAAAATATTTTCTAAGTCCAAAATTAACGAATTTTTTTTGGCAAAGTCTCCTTTGTACGGGGAGGCTCGCGAGAAAATAAAATATCAAATATATCAAAATATCACATAAAATATCCAAAATATAATATCCCAACACGGGAAAAATATATAAAATAACGCTACATACTGTAATCCGAAACATACCTATTTGTCGGGCAATTTACGCTTAATTTATGGAACCAAAAGCAGTAGCAATTGCTTCCATAACCTGCATTTCACTTATAAAATCCAAAGGGTTAACAATTTATATAAAGTGAAATATTTAAGTGGTTTAAATCACTAACAACAAACCAATACAACAACCATCAATTTCAACAAACATCATACACAACCAATACAAAGCAACCATTCAATCAAACAAACAAATAGTTGTTCGGGTTCAAAACTTTTAAATTGTACGGAATGAAGAATAAACTACTAGCGCATCATTTACTCAACAGTCTTAGATAAAACTAAATAGATTATTCATTTATCCTAATCCAATTTTAAAGTATCCTTGCCCAAACAACCATCAACTAAACAACAACAAATCCAAACAACAATCAACTTAACTTATTATTAATTTCCTTTCATACCTTTGTTGTTTGATTTTCTTTTTATTTATACAGTGATTTATCTTTTAAATTTACATTTACTCATTAAATGTTTTCTTCATTTATTTTTACTTGTTACTTACAATTATTCAATTCCATTAACTCAAGTCATGCCAGTTCCTTTTATTTCGTTATAATTATTCATTCATTTATTATAGCATGACCTCTTTTATTTACATTCATTTGTCAATAGTATTCATGTCCCATTCAATTTCTTAGAATTTCCATTTTGTTTGCTTAAGTTTATAATCATCTATTTGTAATACTTATCTTTTATTATACTTACTAATAATAAAATTTCAATTATAACTTAACTTATCCCGATATCATCACTTCTTATGAATAAAAGCGTTTTATTGAACACCTTCATTACATACTTTTACTTGTATAATTTCCATTACATTTTCTTATTAAACATTTCAACTTTTAAATATTTGGTAAGTTATATTTTTTTTTTAAGAATGTAATTAAAATCATACAAGTTTCTCTTATTTCTTTAATAAATTTATATTCAATAATAATCCTTTATTTCATAGGTTACAATTTTAAATTTCATTTAATACCATTAATAACCTAGCATTAAACCTCTTATTTCATTTAGGGTTTCAATTATTAATTACTTAGATTCCATTTCACTAAAATAATTGAAACTATTTATTTATGGAAACTTAAGAACTAAATACCGGGTTAAATTTCAAATTATTTTAAAAATAATAGGTAAATATATATACTTACAACTTATAAACCCAATTATATTTAAAACAAATTAAAAATTCACTTTTGTTTATCAAAATAAATCTGTAGTAAAACTATTATAGTGGCCTTCCCACTTTGAAACTCGAAAATGAAAGTCGATGATGCGTGCACTCGTCACCAAAATTATTTTCCAGCGACAGAGAGGGGAGTACATAACTTATTTCTTTTCAAAATTTCCTTTTAAAAAATTCTTTCAAATTATATTGAAATATTTATATTAGAAAATACTTCTAATAGTATTATTATTATATTCCAAAATCAATTGAAAGAATTTCCAAAACCCAGAAACTTAAGTTCTAAATTTTCAATTTTATTTCCCATCTAATTTTACCTATTATTTATAAATTTTATTACCTAACAACCAATATATTGCAACCAACTATATATTTTATTTATAAAAAAAACTTTATTTTATATATAGAAAATAAAATAGGCAAAATTATTTCATTCACCTATATTAAAACAAACATTATGTCGGTCTGTCCTATTAAGTGTTTAGAAATCCCTGTTAATATCAAAGCGTCCCATGCATCAACCGGAATTTATAAATACAAAACGGAACAGATTAACACAATATTAAAACCCTTTTATAACACTAACAAATACGCTCTCTCATATATATACACTCAGCGACTCCCATAGGGTGTTTCTACCATATTGATAAAGAGTCAGGCCCCACAAAGCTAAGGTTTACCGCTAAACCAAAGCACTGATAACAACTGTAACATCTCGCCTTTTCGCACGCTTTAAATCGACACACGTGCCAATTCAAACCATACGGAAGAGCGGATTGTTATGGGGTAAATAAAAAAACAAGAAAGAAATAAAAAAAAATAGAATCTCACAGCAAAAGGATAAAATATAATAATCAAATATACAGTTCATGAAGCTGTTTTACAAAACCTTTGATTACACTTATACAATACATATCAGAGTACACTTACCAAAGGATAATAATTAATGCAGTGGAATTAAATGATGTAGTGGAATAATATAGTAGATAATAATACTACAAATCTTCGTCTTCGTCCTCCAACATAAAATCTTCAAATCCTAAAACGCTCGGACTGACCCGAGGGAATTTGAAAAGACAAAAACACTCGTGTCAGAACTAAAAGATCTTATGTGAGTTAAATTAACAGAAATAAATATGAGTGTAGTAACTCAAGAGATACTCGGGATTTACATCTCCTAAGGATCCGTTAAACTATTTACTATGTAGTATATTTCGCTATTATAATAGTGTCTATTTATAAAATAAACTTACTTTTTTCTTAGCATTAAGGGGTTACCCATATAGCCCTTAACACGTAATAGTCCCAATAGTCCATCCAATATCATAGTCCCTCCTGATCGGGAACCCACCAGAGGATACCATATGGGCTACGGGAGAAAATCAAACTCGCACAAGGCGCGATAGGGTAGGTGACACGGCACAACTAGGCAATGCCAGGGTAGATATACAAATTACGCTTCCAGGTCGGTGGTAACGCGTAGCGTGCAGCTACCGCCCACCTCGAGCCACACCCCCACAAAAATCAAAAGTGGCCACCGAATCAATCCAAAAGTCAAAGTATAATATCGAAGCGATGTGTCCGATCAAAGGTGCTACCTTATTAACCCGTCAATCGCTCCTGTTTTAGCCACCTTATGCCAACTCACGGGAGTTGGGTCCACGTATTTACCTTACAGGAAACGCCGCCACCAACCTACTTCATTCTAGAATCTCCACCGCGTACACGGTTGCTAAAGTGGTTTTCGGAGTTAGCAGAGAGTATGACAAATTCCGATCCCGGTCTCTTCAACAACCAAACGTTATTATAACACCGCAGTCTTTAAAAAAGTTTATACTTTAAAACCAGAATATAATTATCCATTCAAAACCCATAAGTACGATTTCATTTCCATTTCCAAAACAACTCATTTTGATGTTATTTTTATAAAACCCAAATCAATAATATCATTTATTTCAAATATATTTCTCTTCCAAAATCATACTGCTTTAAAATTTATAATACCTGGAAACCAAACATTTGAATTATAGCTTTCAAAACATAATACTGCGAAATTCATAGCTTTAAAACCATAACTTCTAAAACTTAAATGGTTTGGATATTCAACGGTATGCAAAATAGTTGATTTTATATTACTTTATAAAGTAAATAATTTCCACGGCTTTACAAATTTATTCATTTTAAAGTAAGTCTAAATCCATACATTTTAAATTCACTTTAATTTCCAAAACACTTCAAATTTTATATATTTCAAACTTTAAGTATTACCCTTCCAAAATTTAAGGTAGGAAATTATTATTCAATAATTAAATGTCCTATTATTATTTTTTTGAAATATCGCATACTAAATCCATAATCATTTAAATAAAACTCAAATTACCTATAACTAAATATTTCCTTTAATTCATTTATAATAGAAATATTAATTTAATCCATCTTGAATAAAATTTCAGTTATACATATCATACATTAAAATTTCAAACTATAAGTTCTACATCATCTTATGGAGTTAAATTCTTAAATACGCTCAATTCCAATTAAATTCTTATTCACCTTCCAATCTTAATTGATTTAAACCATTAACGATATATATACAATATCTTAACATGTATTTAACCATATAATATAAATATTCAAACTCCAATATTCAACTTATTTGTTTTTATATAACAAATTTATACATAACATAAATTCAATAATTTAACCATATAGGTATATATAAAATAATATTTATATAATCTCAAAAATAAATATTTATTAAACCGTATACTATCTAAACCATAGAAATCATTTCAAAAATTATATATATATATACATATATATATATATATACATATACCGCGGTGCCTGTATAAAATTTTCTATCATATGGTCAAGTGATACAGATATTTATCATTCAATCCGCAATTTAAAAAATAAAAGTGCGGTTGTATATCATTTCAAACCGCAATTCCGAATGAAATGAAAGTGCATAATAACTTGCAGTTTATACAATATAAAATATAGCATCCATTCACCCAAATACCATTTACTACAATCATCATTCAATTTAAACAACATCAATATAGAGCATATGAAATATACAGGCAATAAATAACAGGTATTAACTAACAGTTTATATTCAATAATAAATTTAATAACTGTTTAACTAGCATTTTGTATGCAAATAAATAAATTTTTAACTGTAAATCTATATGCAATAATAAAATTAAATAACAGTTAAATTAAATAAATGCGATTTAGCTTAGAGGATGAATAAAATATGCAAAACAGTCATAAATAAATTTCTACTCATATCTTAAATTAATTTAACAAACATAAGAAAACTTAAAAGTTGTGAGTGAGTTAAAACACTCACCTTTTGAATTTAAATTGAATCTAAATTCAATTTAAACCAAAAAATTTGACTGTCTCCAAATCCGCCCAAACCAACGCCAAAATGTCTGTAATTCCGATACAATCGCAGCAAAAAAAACCAAGCGTGAATCCGAGCTCGTACGCAAAACTTATGAAAATTTGAAAATTGAAAATTTCTGGTGCTGTGTCGACTTCGGTGCGCCGCCTCAAATCTCCGGTGCTTGCTTGGAGTTTTTGCCAAAATGACCCGGAGCGACCTGAGTCATTTTCTTCCTGACCCGAAGTAGATACAGCGTTTTTGCCTCTGAAACTCGAAGCGTGACTCGAAGTGGCTGCAGATCTGAATTTTTTTGTGTACTTGAAATTAATTTTTGGAATTTGGAATTTGGGTATTAGGTTTTTTTTCTGCCATTGGAATGAGGAGTTGAGAAGGAGGTGTACATATAGACAAATGAAAATAAGGAGTGGCTAGGGTTTATAAAGGGTTATATATAGATTAGGCTGAAAAATAATAGATGGATCAGATTGGTATACGCGCTGAACGCTAAATGGCCCGAAAAGCCCGTTTCTACTCCGGAACGAAATTGGGTCAACCTATATATCAAAATATATGTTTAAAAATATTTTAAACGCAATGGAAAAGGTTACAGGTTCAAATTATGTCGTATGAAGAAGTTATGCTAAATCAATATTTTCAAATCGATTTCAATTAATTGCAATTACATAAATTTCAAGGCGTTTCGAGTCCGTACGATCAAACGACAAGTCTGATCGCTACGAAACTTGAAACACTATTATAATTCACCGTTAAGGATCCGATGAAACTTGTTTCATCTTCAGTGGCCAAAATGGCTATTTTTCCATTAATTAAATAAATTTAAAATAGATTAGTTAAATCAAATTTCGCGTTAAAATTCTGAAATTTGAAATCTTTGTCATTTTATAATTCTCAAATATTTACAATGATTTAATAATTTTTAAATGTAAATTTATTAAAGATTAATCAATATAAATCTTCAATTTCATAAAATTCAAATAAATAAACAAATCTTGATTTATAATCTTTTCATTTACCAATAGTCATATTATTAATGGAATTTACATTACCTTCAATTATTAATTATTATCAGTTTAGATCTTAACATTTGTTCCATAAATTTTATTTGCCCTGAATTAGTTACTGCATTTATCTAATTCCAATTTCGTAACCACATTCAATCCATTAACTGGTATTGCATTGACATTTAACTTATTAGCTTATATCAACACTATTGTCATTAATTGCAAATGGATTACCAAATTTAGTCACTACCCTAAATAACTAACGTAAATTAATCTCCATTAATTCCACTGATTTAACCTTTATTCAATTAATTAATGATTCCCTCAGTTAGCAATGACGTAACATTTTCTTTATTTGTATTGCAATAATTCAAAATTCAATTCCTAATTCTTAATATCCTCTAAATTACAACTTCCAAACATGGATTAATCATCATTTACGTACCTCTAATTATTTTAGTTTACATTAACATAATAAATAAATTACCTTTAATGAAATCTATCCCCCCAATTTATTATATGCAATAAATTTTGACCTTACAACAGTTTCAATTCATTATTTATATTTATTGCGATTGAATACCAAAATTTATTTAACACATCAAATAAATGTACAGTCTATATTCATTGTCACCTATTTTCTTTTCAATTCAGTTATAAGTTTGTTACTTACCTACTAGGTTATAATAACACTAATTTTTTTATTCCACTGCTATATATGATATATTTGCATCACATACTTGAATTTTTCAATTTCATCTTAATTCTAATTCAGGCAGTATAATTTCTTACTATAAACCCATTTATAATTTGCATACCAATTAATTAGTTTCAACTAAATAGATTGATTCAATTCAACTCTTTTATTAAGTCTATATAAATCAATATACTATTTCATTGGTAAATGTTTATTTCAATTATTCCTTTATTACTTACATATCTTATTTCACTCATGATGGCCATCATTTATCAATTATTCGATACATATAGGGTAGAAATATTTTCAAATGAAACATTATTTTCTTTTAATACTTGTTTTACAACATTAATGCTAGGATGTCCTAGCTTACAATGCTGTAAATCGAACACATTGTTATAGCAATTATTACAAGATTCTAAATTGTTGCACCAAGTTTCCTTATCAGTAAAGTTTCTTGGGTGTGCAAAGCTGAACTTGTAAAGTCCCTTGTGCAGTCTACCCTGTAAAAGTATTTTTTTGATTTAGTAAGTCTCTTACTAAGCAAAATTTTAGGCGAAACTCAAAATACACATTGTTATCATTGGAAAATTGTGAGATACTTATAAGATTCTTTTTTATTTGTGGAACTCTTAATAAATTGTTGAATAAAGTTGTCTTTTACCTTTAATGCTGCCACTTCCTACATGTGTAATGTTTATAGCTTCACAATTACCCATATGTATAGATTGCGTACCTGTATAATCTTTGTTTCCTAAGTTCAGATTTTGGATGTTGCTTGTAAGATGGTTGGTAGCACCAAAATAGGGATACCACTCTTCGTTCTGGTGAGATTATCTGAATTGAGATTTTTGAACTTTCATTCTGATTTCTTGACTGTTGATTTATTCGAGCAACATTTGCATTAGGGTTGAAGTTTCTTTGCACATTTTGATTTTGTTGATTTCCATTGTGATCTGCATATCTAAAATAGCACTTAGTTGCAGTGTGACCAAACTTTTCACAAGTTTGGCATTTGACTCTATTGTTGCTATTCCTTCTTCCACCTCTTCCTCTTCCTCTTTGATTTTGACCAACTATCTAATTTTGATCATTTTTATTGTAAGTGCTTCTTTCTTGATTCTTGTTTCGGGAATTGGATACAAAATTAATTAAGTAATCTATTTGAGTGGTCTTTTGTGTTTTACCCTTCCTTCATGAGCTAGCAAGGTGAAACAAACAAACTGTATGTTAGGTAGTGTTTTCTTTGAAGAAATAACAGCAATAACTGATTTATGTTCCTCATCAAGACCATTCAATATGGTCAAGATTTGATCGGTTTCAGACACTGTGTATCATGCAGTTTCTAATAAGTTACAAAATGGTTTTATCTTAGTGAGGTATTCTCTCATTGATATGCTTTCTTTCTTGAGATTTTGTAGTTCTCTTGTATAATGTATAATTCTGGCAGCTGGCTGAGAATTAAAAATCTACTCCACTGTGTTCTGATTTCATAAGCTGACTTGCATCCGACAATTCGTGATCGAAAACTTGAGCAGATTGATGATAACAGTCGTGTAGATAATAAGCTATCTTGTCTTATATATATATTCTTGATTGCTTTTAAGTTTTCCTTCTTTTTTAGTGGTCATCTTGGCTGGAATTGCAATGGTTCCATTAATGAAGTTTTCCAAGCCATAGCCTTCTATAGCAGTTTGCACCTGATACTTCCAAAATAGAAAATTGGTTTCATCAAGTTGACTTGACAAAATGATCTTTGGGTTTTATGAGTGACATAGTAAGGGTTTCCTTGGTTTAAGTGGTGAAAGAAGCACTCTTTTCCTCTTTGGCCATGGTGAACTAAAAGGAAAGAAAAGAAAATACAAAGGGAAACTTGATGAGGCAAGCTGTGACACACAGTTATGCAGTCAAGAGATGGTTAAAGTGATGAAACCGATGCAAGAAGCAGTTTCTGATGATCGGAGTGTATGCAGCCAAGCTCCTAGGATGATGAAGATAACTCCGACAGGAGTTCTTTGGTGAGGCTCACTTACTTAGATCAAGAACTTGATTTGCACAAGATTGCAAAGGTAAAACCTTCTCCAAGGAGGAATAAAATGAGTGTAGCCATCTCAAATGCTGAAGTTATTCTGATGGGATTCCGTCATGGCACGATGATCTTCACCCAATAATGCTTCTCGGCTAGGTCTCTGATACCATAAAAGTGAAAAAATAAACTATGATGTCTATTGAGAAAAAATGTTATTGCATTTGATAAATCATTATGCACATATTACAATCCTTATATATGATAAGTTGTAACAGTTAAATGAAAAAGCGATTAGGGTTTACAATAGTTTGAACCCGCATATCAACATATGTAAGTGATATAATGTTACAACCGCATCTCATAACTTTAATACAATATTTTATAAATCATAATCCGACATACTTAATGTTTAATGCTTGGACTAAACCTTTTTCATAATAAGATAACATTATTTAATACAAACTCATTCCCAGTAACGGCTAGAAAATACAGAGTCCATTTCATTAAATAGGTGTTAGTATTTTTGTTTGAGTGAGATGAAAGAAAGAAAGATGGTGGAAGAAGCATTGTTTTCCTTTAAACTTAGTTACAATTAGCTTACATGCTATGGCTAAATTTGTATATTGTCTAATATGACTGGTATTATGTATAGTTAATTAAAAGTATCCTTTTTGATTATATGATTGGGCAACTATATTTGCTTTCAAATGTTATGTTTTTTGTTCGTTTGTATGTTATATATACGTGTCTGCTTCCAATTATTGAATACTATGTTTTACCGTGAATTTTGGAGTAAATATTTTATCATATCTTAGTGTATTGTGTTAGTAAACAATTATTCATAGTTAAAACTAATAGGGGAATATTAAAATTCAACTATTTCACTGGTCAATCAGTGATAATAAAACAATGCTACATTGGTTCCTCGTCTCATGAAATTGGTTGCAAAGTATGCTAATATCTTCGAATTGCAAAGCATAATCACTCACATTGGGAATCATTTGACAATCCATGTTTCAAAATCAGATTCATTATGGAACAATAGGCATCTAAAGCAGCATGGTCCAATATCATTATCGTTTCTTACTTCCCACATTGACAAATGGTACTCGTGTCTACACGTAGGGCCGGATCAACCACCTGGGTTTGTCTAGGCAACTCAAAGTACAAAGGGGCAAAAAAAATTAAAAAAAAGTTGTCCAAGGGAGGAATTAAACTTAAGACTTTGTTGAAGAACTTACCGACAACCACTACATCAATACATGCTTCACACATATAAAATACAGCAGCGTAATTAAAAATGTTGCCCCAATTATGTTGCCCTCCCTTTTACCTCCACCAGTATGTTGCCCCCACCTGGGGGGATGCCCTAGGCAGCCGCCTGGCTAGTCTTGCCCTAAACCAGGCCTGTCTACACACTATAGGTTGGGATTGTACCTTATAGTCATCTTGTCATTCTTCTTGTGGTGCATCCATTAATTGTTGGTGCATCCACGACGAAGGGTGTGGAGGGACGACGGAGAGGATGGATTGTTTTGTATTCTTTTATTATTTCTCAAACCACGAGAAACAAAATAAATTTGTTTTCCTTTTTATATCACAACATTATTTTCAAAATTGATTGTTTTCCAAAAATAAATGCGTCGTGTGCACATTTTTTAGATGAAAATACAAAATTAAAATAATAACCTAAAAAGGGCCTTAATTTTTTCATATATGAACATCTTTTGGGAAAGATGAACCAACATATGTCACTTGTGTGTGAAATGGTCCGCTACTGTCACAACTTCGTAGTATGTTATCATTTCTTTGGCGAGCTGCAGTGTGTTATCACTTATACCAAATAGTAGTATACTATCACATCTTTCTTTAGCAGGTTGTAGTGCAAAGTCAATTTTTCCATAGCATATTATGTAACTTGTTGCATTCTGATAAATTAATTTTTTTTTTGTTATTTAGACTAAAATGAGTAACAATTTGTCATGATAATTATTCGAGTATACTGTTACTTATTATGCTGCAACTTAATGTAACCAAAGAGAGTAAATTAAATAAGAAGATGGCTAAAAAGGCCAACAATTCAACTCATTATGGAATAACAAAAATAAATTATGTATTCATTTTTTCATTGAATATTCAAAAAAAAAAAACTTAAGTTCTAAAGGATATTAATAGTGGTAGCCTAGAGAAGAAGAAGAACAAAAAAGATAAAAGACAATGAAAGCTTAAAGCTCTTAAAGATCAAGTTACTTAAAAGGTTTAGGTTAGTAATATCACTTCCATCTTTTACTATTTTTATCCTTGTTGAATGCAAAATAGAGTTCATATGCATTGAGCTTATATAATTGAAAAAAAATGATATAATGAATGTTTTAGGTTAAAATAGCTATATAAAGGATGATTAGCTATGATTCATCACTCTAATGATTTCTAAATGTTATGAAAATTCAATACGATACTTTAGATTTATTTTTGGAGATGGATTTTAATTTTGAGAATTTTCCATGTTAAAATAATTAGTTATGGATTTTAAGACGATTTATATATTTTGGAAAATAAGAAAAAATAGCTAAAATGAATAAGTTTTGGTAAAACGAACTTGGAAATACACTTAGGAAATTTTTGGGATTTTATTAAATTTTTGTAAGTTATCCACTAATTCGAAACATGCACTTCCAAAACTGAAACATGATTGCCAAAGCTTAAAAATATGAGTAGTAAAATATAAATATGAAAGCAAAAGTATAATTTATGTATACAACATATATAATAAATAATTAAGGAACAAGATTAAAAAGGGTTATAAAGTAGTATAAAAGCACTCGCCAACTGAAAAAGTATAAAAATGAAACAAATAGAGAGATGACATGTGGAAAGAGAGAAGTATGCACATATAGGTGGATGGGCCTGTACTAGAGCTGAGGTGGCAAAGCACGAGGGTAACTGGTGAAGGTTTGAGTTAAGGAGTTACACCGAAGGTGTAACATCTGAAATTTAAAATGATTTAAGAAAAGGCTAGGTAAAGTTCAATAAAATAAAATAAGAAAATACAAAGCGAGGATGACTACTTTGTTGGTATTGGACTAGCCCGCAACGAAAGAAATGAGTGAATTTCAAAAAATTTACCATTTTGAATCTTTAATGGGCCTATGATGTCTAAATACCCTTAGATCTTAACCAAATCTTCTTTTAAAAAAAATCAATATTTCATTTAATTTGGTAAAAAAAATTCAAAAGGGTTTGAATATTATATAAATTTATATGAACGAGTGTATCAAATACATCCACGCGTGTAGCAGCTATTTATTAAAATAAATATGAGAAAGTAACATTTAGTTTCCTTCTCTAATAGTTATGCAATTAATTAAGAAAGTAAACAACATTAATTGGAGAGAGAAACATTATATTTTTCTATCTCTGATTAAATTGATAATATTTTGAATAAAACGTGTTAACATTTCAATCGAATGTTTTATTAGGAAAGCATTAATTCAATTTAATTTGATTAATCATAAATGATTATGAGCACATCACATGCGCCTATGTGTATAGTGTAAGTGCAACGTATAAAAGTGTACAAGTTAATGTAAACATTGCTTAAGTGCTGTGATTTACACCACAATGGACACATTTCTCATCTATATATGCTTTTATCATCCTAAACATGAACGATTTTATTTATTTATTAATATATAAATACATACATACATACACACACTGTATATATGTATACATACATATATAATTAATGTTTAGCACAACGGTTGAAATAAAATAGATTTCATATCAATTACAAGTAGTAAATCAAAGAATATTAAGATTAATGAATAGTTTTGAAACGGTTGTGAAAAGAATCCCATTTTAAGTAGCGATAAAATTTTAATTAAATGAAATTGCAAATCATGGAATATATCATTGATTTAATGTTTGATTTCATTTCAATTAGAAGCAGTAAATCAAAGAATATTAAGATTAATGAAAATGGTTTGAAATAGTTATGAAAGCTTCCTTCCTTTTTAAGCAGAGATATAACTTTTAGTTAGATGGAATTGCAAATCATGGAATATATCATTAGTTTAATGTTTCCCTTTTTCTTTTAAGAGGAAAGTTTATATTAGAATGATTTGAAACATGACAATTAAAACATCATATTAATTGGATGAAAAGGTTAATTAATGCAATTATTTCTAAGGTTTAATTACATAGCAACCCATGTCTAAATATTCAAGTGTAAACCTTTTGATATGAAAAACTAAATTATGCAAAAAAAAATCACAAGTTCAATTATGTTCATTTTTTTAACAACATAATCAAACCACATAGGCATATATAGATTTGAGATAAGAAGACCTAGATCTAAATTAAATAAACTTTGTTAATAATCACACGAGATAGAAAATGAGATGTTATAATTCATAACAAAATAGCAGTGAACAAAAAAAAAACATTCTATATTTTAACATGATAGAACAATTGATTCAAGCAAGGGAATGGAAATATTCAAATCAAGATTCAAATTCACAAATATGAATAGATGGTAAAGATAGAGATTAAGGGGATATGAAAAAAATTATAAGATATGTAAATATAGAATTATGCACACATATAACTACCTCAGGATGATGCATGTAGAAGCACCTTGAATGATAGAACAATACCTAGATCTGACTGTTCACTCTCTACATCTGATAAAACTTGTCCTTTATTACACCTTGATTTGTGGCTTCTCCTCAGATTTCAAGCAAATCATCGCCCCACTTTGCAAGAGAAGAATGAATCACCTTTTTAATTTAGTATGATGTTGATTTGAATTTGTTTTGATAGTTTTTTTTGGATGAAGTTTCAGCCACGAATGAATGATAGAGAAGAGAAGTAACTTCTGTTCTCTATACTTTCAGAAATGAGGAGGTTTTGTTTTTAATAGAATTAAATGAACTGTTTCCTATATTCACCTATCAAAACTTCCTCCTTTATCTCCTCTTTTTAAATTTCAATTAATCTCACTATTTGATTTCCTCCTCTTACCATTATATGGCTGATCCAAGTACATTCCAAATATGCAACTTTTCCAAATAAAAGAAAACAACTTTTATGTAATTGTTTTTTATTATTTAAAACATGTTTAAAATTATACCGATATCGCATATCGATATATGAAAATATAACTTTTATATATGCATTAAGATAATCACCAACAACATTCAGAACATCAAATAAATTAACAATAATTAATATTTCATAAATATTAATTAATTTAATCAGTTTGTAACATTTTACAAACTAATTAAATCGTGCGATTTTTGGAGAAATCACATATGTAGCTGTATGACTCAGAATTGTGAATTCAACCGATGATCAACTAAAGCTTAGCAGGTGGCATGATAGTTTAGCGGGTGTTATGACATTAATATTGAACAATTCAAATATTAATGTTCATACGTCATTTAGCAGGTGTCATGATAGTTTAACTGAATTCATTGCTTACAGGTCTTTTTGGTAAAATCAAAATTTACTTATTATGAGTGGTACCTGATAATGAAAATTATTTACACCAATTCGCTTCCTCAATACTATATCACATTAGCACTTTTTGAATTTGGTAATGGTCAAAATTCCAATATCATCCACATTCAACTTTATAGTCCAAACATAAAGTCCTTTGTTCAATAATAACAATTGTTATTAACCAAAATGCTCTGGCCAGAGACTTTGAGTTGTCTTCAGTTGATCGTGTTACTAACCTTATCTAACTAAGAACACGAATCCTCTCATGAATAGTATTTCACTTCCAATGCTTCCGCTCGACCCAACTATAGCCGTTCGATGGACATCGCCGTGATTTAACTATAATCAAAGGAGAATTTTCACATTGAAGATCAACAGTGTTCTCAAGTCGAGAGAACCGTATAAATTAGTCACATCGATGTTCTCTGCTTAACCTTAGTTATATTAACCAACATAAAATAATCGAGTGGTTCATTCCACAGTTATCCAATAACTATCAGTACATAACCCCTTGGTGCCTCCAGTAGTCATGAATAATACACTGTCCAACATTTGGAGAGCGCTGCATAATCTAGTCTTAATGGATACATCGATATCCAGTCTCGATACATCTTGACTAGAAACATTTAAAAATGGTACATTTGTTTCATTTTGTAAATTACTCGCGGTTACAACACTTTGTAACTACTATCACAAAACATACCATTTATGGATCTTCTATTAAATATACCTTTAATTAAATTGATTAATTGACATACCATATTATATCAAGTATATAATGGAAAGAAAATACCTTTATTTCAAACAATATTAGTCAATGAGTTAGATATATGTAACAGATTACATAATTTCCCCTAGGGCATACTCCTAACTCTATCATATTGATGGCGAACGAGCCTATTGAAGAGGAAATAGACCGTCAAAGGTGAAAGAGACTTCCAAAAGCAAAGGCGATTGCCTAAGGTGTTGACCAAGTTGAAGCAATAAATCCTCACATGATGCCTATAACATGAAGATGTAAAATGATGCTTTCTTAATACGGACTCGATAGTAGTGATTTGCTGGGACCTATTAATTACCGGTAGAAGGTTAATGCGGAGACCTAATGACTTTCAAGGGAAAGATAAATGTTGAGACCAAATGACTTTCGGGGAAAGGTCAAAGTTGAGACGTAATGACTTTCGAGGGAGATTCGATGCCGGGAATTATTAACTTTCAATGGATAATTAATGTTGAGATCTAATGTCTTTCGAGGAAAGTCAATGCTAAGACCTAACAACTTCCGTCTGAAAGTTATTGTCGAGACTATTGACTTCCGATGGAAAGCCAATACCGAGACTTATTAACTTTCAGGGATTAATGCCGAGATACGAGGCTTGAGATGGTTGAGGGAAGTACATAGAGTTTTGTAAAGCTTAATATATAGCTACATGCAAGACCTAATAAATAATAGTTGGATGGAGTATTCAGAAGCATGGTGTCAGGCATTTGTAGCAATCCAATGTCCAAATTAACATTGCACTCGAAAAGTGGTATAAGGCCTTTATGGCAACCAAATGTCTAAACATGACATTATTTGAAAATGTCGGTGTAAGGCCTTAGTGGCAAACCAATGCCTAAAATGACATTGCATCCAAAAAAGCGGGGGTAAAGCCTTAGTGGCAACCCAATGTCAAAATATGACATTCATTCGAAAATGTTGGTGTAAGGCCTTAGTACCAACCTAATGTCCTAAATATGACATTGTAGTCATAAATGTGATGTAGGGCCTTGGTGGTAACCAAATGTCCAAATATGAATTTATTCGGGAACATTAGTTTAAGGCCTTAGTGGTAACCAAATTTCCAAATATGACATTGTATTCGATAGTGGGGTGTAACGCCTTAGTGATAAACTAATGTCTAAATAAAACATTGTATTCAGAAGCGTTGGCGAAGGCCTTTATGGCTATCTAAAAATTCTATTCACGACATTATAAGGAAGAGATGGCGTAATGCCTTAGTGGCAGCCGAAAGAATCATAATTTTGACGCTAAGAAGAAATATGAATAAGGCCTGAGTTGCAATATAATGAGTCAACTACAAAACCTAGTCATTATATAGTAGTATGTGCGACGACCCACCTTTTGGAATGATTTAAGTCGACAATCACCCACACATGTCTAGCTCAAACCATTCAAAAGGTCATAATATTAATGGGGTTTGATAAGAAAATAAGGGAAAAGAAGGAAAGCAAACACATGATCTCGCAACGGAATGACAAAATATAATAATCAAATAAACAATTCATGAAGCTGTTTTACAATATACATTTAATTTCAATATTTATAACATAATCATAGTACAATCACAAACATAAAAAATTAATGCATTGGAATAATAATATTAAATACAGTCTAGCAAACTCCATCTTCATCTTTAAGGAATAATATCTTCAAACACCAAATACTCAAGCTAACCCGAGCATCATGAAAAGACAAAACACTCGAGCCAAAACTAAAAATTCTTATGTAAGTTAAATCAATAAAAAGTAAAATATGAGTGTAATAACTGCAGTGATGTTAATGGTATTCTCCATTTCCTATAAATTTTACAAAGTGAGTGCAATAACTTAAGAGATGTTGTAGGATTTTCCATCTGCTCAGAATTTGTCAAATTATCTATATGTAGTAAGATACGCTATATATGTAGTGTCTATCAGTAAAGTAGCGTTAAGGCTTTACATTGATCCCCCTCAACACATTTTTAAGTAGGTAGGTTATGCAGGTCCTGTATCACAACCAATAACATCGGTAGCCAGTGAGTCCCCTATAGTTACCATACTAAAACAAAAGCATAGTAGTCGTGAATAAGGATAAAAATATGACAAGGCACGTGAGGAATTGCCCAAGGTAGGATACTACCAATTCGAGTCATCTGATTGGTGGTAACCCCTAATGGCCCACCGCATCCAACACTCCCAAAATCTGAAGTGGTGCACTAATCAAGTTTCAAAGTCAAGATGGTAATACGAAGAAGTATGCATTAGAGGTAGCAAACCTTAGTAGTCAGGATAAGTCGTCATGTTTTAGTCATTTCCAATTGACACAAATGTCTGGGTCTATCCATCATCGTTCTCTTTCTTCAAACCTGCAAACGTTCGCCAATCCAACCACTTCATTTGGATCATCAACCGCGTACACAGTTGTTAAAGTGATTTTGGTGTTGATAGAGAGTATGCCAATATTCGGTCACGATCTTCTTAACAACCAAACGTCATTTTTCACACTGGTTGGTTCTTTTAAATTTCAGGAACAAGTCATACTTCATACCAAAATATCAGATTCACTTCAAAAATCATTTGAATCCAAAATAGTTTATGCCTTCATATCAAAACATCGTATTTAAATCAATGACCCACTTCAAAGTAGTTTGAATATTAAACATGGTTTTGAATAATTAAAATAGTTTTAATACTGAAAATAGTTTAGATAATTAAAAGTAGTTTTAATGTTGAAAAATAGTTTGGAATAACTAAAATATTTTTAATATCGAAAAATAGTTTGGAATAATCAAAATAGTTTTAAAGACTGGAATAGTTTGAATATAAGATAGTTTTTATATTGAAAATAGTTTAGATAATTAAAATAGTTTATATATATTAAAAAATTTAACTATATTAAAATAGTTTTTATTAGAACTGTTTCTTTCTTTCACAACAATTTGAACTCATGTTCCGAATCACAATGAAATCAATTCTTCGGCTTCCAATTCAAGTAAACTTCATATTAAAAATTCAGTTTAAATCAATCTCAATTCAGACGATTTCCTATTTTACTTCAAATTCAATTTAAACGATTTATTCATAGGCTGGAAGTTTCAACTCAAATTCTCATTTTTAAACAATTTAGTTTAAATCCATTTCTCATCCAAAACTTTGAAATACTGCTTTAAACCACTTTAATTATAGTAAATTCAAAGTTTAAATTAAAAGTTAAACCTTTAAAACATTTCACTTTCGATAGGTATAAGTCATTTCTTAAATTTCAACTTAAGATTTCAAATTAAATCCTTTAAACAATTTAATTTCAACAATTTCAGTTTCAACCTTCAAACTCAAATTAGAAAATAATCCAATTCATGTAAATCCAAATTTTATTTCTTTATAATAATTTCATTAAATCAATTTAAATTCAAGATTTTAAAACCATTTAATTTAACCAATCCGGTGTCTATATATATTTTTCTATCCTATGGCCAAGTGATCAGTTAATTCAAATTTAATTACATGGATGGATATATATCATTTCAACTCAAAATTAAATGACAGGTATATATCATTTCAACCTATTTCTTAGCTTATTTGAAATAATTTAAAGGACAATTTATAGGATGTTAAATAATAAATGGGGTAGTAACAAGAATATATCCAAATAAATAACAACCATTCACCCAACATATCAAGCAATAGGCAATTAATTGCACTCAACATCCAAATCAACCAATATCACAACAGTTACTAATTATCAATTGTCGATGTTTAACTGGCAATTAAATTCAATATTAATTTAAATGTTATTTCAGTTCAATATCAAATTCAAATTCAATTTAAATGTCAATTTAAATTACCAAACAACAAACGATAAAATTTTATCACTTCATGATTTTAATTCAACTAACATAAGAAAATTCAGTATTGCATTCACTCACCTTTGATTTATAGCCCATTAAAAATCCAACAAAAGCCCAAAATCTCAGTAGTCTCCCAATTCAACAAACCGGTTTCGTATTGTCTGAAATTTAAATATGAACCCAAAAGAAGAAATCGTGCGTGAATCAGAGTTTGTATTTATAAGATATTCATGTTATAAGAAATATTATTAAAATAATAATCGGTACATAATAAATAAATAAATTTTAATATTCACATTTTTCTCAAGATGAGACTGCAGGCAAAGATGGAAGAACAAACTAAGATAGGAGAAGAATGTGTAGGAAAAATGAAACTCATGTTTCATAAAAGAAATCTTTTGAATTTGCAAACTCATGTTAAAATGATTCGAGGAAAGGATGATTTGAAATGTAGGTCTAAACATAGGAAATGAGGTGGCGACAAGAAAATATGAAGGGGCAAGTATAAAAACGTGAATAATTTGCTGATGAGAATATAGCTTTAGCAAAGAATAACTTAAACTAAATGAATATTAGGTGTTAGGAGAAACAAAATGCAAAAGAAGAAATAAAGTGGCATGTTATTTAGTAATAAGGAAATGAAGGTGGAGGGACAAAATGAATGTCCCGTTTTATTTTGAAAGCTTCAGGCAATAATAATGCATAAAGAAATGTACATAGAAATGGGAAAGTTTGCAAACCAAAGGAAAGTAAATTTTTGTACAAAATTGAGATGGAAAGAATTAAATACATCCTGAAAGTCTAGGCTCAGGTATTTGTCACAGCCCATTTTTGCGTACCGATTTAAACCGAACTTAAACCACACTTGTCAACCAAATCGCACGCGAAGATGGATAGTGAAAGAAAGAAAGAAGGTAGAAATAGAAAGAAGATAGAAGAAAAGAGAACAACTCAGAATCCCACAGTGGAACGAATAAATTATAATATAAACAAATATTTACACCAAACCAAAACTATTACCTTAATAACATATACAGACTTCAAATCAGAGTTTACAATCACACAACTTGAACAGTTATATCAATCCTGTCCTTACATCAACAACCACACGACCAAAAACAGACTGAATATAAACATCTACAAGAATACGTCTCTTGATCCAGCTCCTTCTCCTGAAGCTTCCACTCCTCCAGCTAACCTGGGAATATGCTCGGTCTGACCCGAGCATATAGGAAAAACACTAAGCCTGGTCCAGTCTGGTATACCAGCGTGAGAAACACATTCAACTTGATTATTAAAGTTTGAAAATCCTTTGAAAACAAAAGCACCTCGTAAGAACATGCCACAAATAAACATGTCGGGTTTTTACCTTATGACAGCTAAAACATTTCTTATAAAATCCTCTGATATTATAATAGGTTCTATATACGAATACTTATTCAAATAGCTAAAATTGTTACATGATTAAATTCCATCATACTAGCCACAAAGTGGGTTATACAATCAAAACCGTAAAAGGCTCGTAGGAAGAATGGATTTCCAACGAATGACTAAGCATTGGGGTACGAACTATCACAGTACGTGGCCTAGATCACCGTACCGAGGATCCCTCCTGATCCCCTACAACACAAGACCGGACTACGCCTTACTGGATAGCCCGAGCAAGGTCACCCCGCGGTTGGGATCAGCAACCGCCCACACAGCCGAAATAAAAGGGACTTCTAGACAGAGATGATCTCACCTTACTTGGGTGCTACCCACTTAGCCTTGCTGCATAACCGCTGATTTTCAGCCATTCCCGTTTAATGAGGCTCGAGGCTAAGCGTTACCTTTTTAGAACATATCACTTAGAATGCTCACCGTCCACCTGACAATGTTCTGAAGGCAATCATCCATACAAGTCCGTTTCGGGATCGAACGGAACCGAAGGCACCATTCCTACTACAACCATTTTGGAATCACCCTAAGGATTAGTAGCGAGTAGCCCTTGCACTTTACTGCTCCATCTTCGACTCCAAGCACTTGTCTTCATCACGAAAACGTTCTTGTTGGATCGAAGTGGTTTTCGGATTACAAACCCGATCCCGGTCTCTTCGAAACAACGTTCGCTATTTCCCGGTAAACTCAACCCCAGTTCTTTAGGAAATACACCGACGAAATACAAGATCGGAGTTCACCTCCTAACCGTTAGTGGACGGGTTTCCTTATAATTCGTCCTAGAGAACAAATGAGTTTATACATACGGTATACACCTCGAACGGTAACTGTACCATATAATTCTCGAGTTTCCTCTAGATATTTTCAAAGTTAGGTTTTTTTTCCAAATTTGATAGTCGGCTATTTAACTATCAAACAATCAAAACAATCAATTCAACCAAGCTATTTCCCGTTACAACCTTTAAGCCTTATTCACCTTTAAAAATCCAAACGGATTACAGCTTATTTCATTTGAAATATATATAAAACATTTCTTATAAATCATACTTATAAATTTCCAAATATTATTTTCAAGTTTAATAAATAAAATACTCCTTTTTAAAAGTCATTATAAAATATTATTCAAAACAACATTTACCTTAAATAGATTTATATCAAGAAAATACACTTAAAATTTAATAAAAATTATCCTTTAAAGTATCATTACAAAGTAGTTTAAAACTTGAAACAATTTAATTAATACTTACTTATAAAAATTATAACTTAAAAAGATTTTCAAAAAAATAAAAATAAATAACTACTTTTGATATTTCCAAAAATGTTTATCAATTACCTTAAATCATTTCTAAAATAATATCTATTTTTAAGCAAAACTAATTTTCAAAATCAATCCAAACAAAATAAGGCTTATCAGTCTCAACAGTACTTATCAATTCTCAATTCACAATCACACAGATATTCAAATCAATCCACTTCCATAGATCGATTCACATTATATTATCAAATATAATTAACAGGCAAATAACATATATATGCAAGAACAACAGATCAGAGATAATCATTGCTAGAAACAATTATACAGATATTATCAGATCAATGGCTTACACTATTCACAGGAATTTAGATTAACTATACAGTGGAACGGTGTCAGTTTCCGCTGTCCAGATGTCATCCAGTTCGAACAATCTAAATAAACACAACTACTCAATCGGGAACATATCAACAGTTTGGCCATAAAATTATTCAATGGCATTCATTTCCAATTGGTAATAAGATCCTTTCTATACAAGCTTATAAAATTTCACTTATTTAATTTCACAAGGATCGTTCGACGGCGTACCATCCATTGATACGAACCTTCTTCTTAATAACACCCAATTATATGTGAAATTGAAATAATTATTTTAAATTAAAAAATCTCTTAAGCACTTGATTAATTCAAAATCTTAATTATTATGATCTTCTTAATCTTCTTTACTTTACTCAAATTATTCAAATAAAACTTTAAGTAAAATTTTGTCCTTGAAGTTAAACCAAATACTGATAAACAATTTAATTAAATAATCTTAATTAAAATATCAATATGAACAAATTTATTATTGTTAAAAATCCTTGTTTTAATTGAATCTTAAATAATATTTAACATCAAAGATGTTTGTTTAAAAGATTCACTTTATATCATCATACTTGTTAAAATTTTGGAAAACAATTGGATTTAAAACCTTTATATAACAAGTTCCTTAAAATAATAAACCTTGTTTAAAATATAGAAAGGCCCTAAGGCCATAGCCCAAACTAAACTCAGATCAGAAAATACACGCACCCGCACTAATCTCGGTTAGGCCAAACGAAGAAAAATTTGGATCGAAGCCCAACACAGAACAAAATAATCCATCTTCATCCCCAAAATCTCGTCTGAAACCCACTCCAGTTCCACCTCAGGAACCCATCCCAAAATCGAATGGCAACTCATCGCCTTGAAACAACACACCCTCGAATCAAACGATAACATCGTCGAACCCAAAACATCACGCACCCCATCGCGTCGATGAACTATCGAAGATTCATCACGCCTGGAACTAACGTGCACTGATACGCATGCACGTGTACGGCCAAAACTTCGACCATCTCACTGAAACGCCATCGCCGCCCAGTCCCTCCGCTACCCCAGACCTACACACCACAACGACAACGTCAAAAACCCATAAAACGACCTTCAGCCTCGCATACTCTCCAACCAGAAAATGAACAACCCCCACAAATCAAGCTACTGCACCCACGACTGACCCCCACCACCCGCCTCGCTCGAAAGCCCACACATGCAGTCACCTCTCCGCCCAATATCTTGACTTTCGGTCACACTATCACGCTGAAAATCGAACGCGAATTCACCCCAAACGGCACACCCTCAAACCCTTAAACAACATGCTCACACAACCTAAGGCCCAATCGAAAATTCCGCCACAGTCATCACCTTCCCCAAGTCCACCAGCACCTACTTGACCCGATCGCACCACCCTACGGCGACGGGTTTGCCGGAAAATAATTTTCGAATGAAAATTGATCATCTAGCAATATCTCAAAGAATACAACGCTAAAAATTATAACTCCTTCACTAAAATTGGAATTTTCATACAACAATCACAGTTTCATGTTTGAAATCTAGAATTAAAAATATTTATATTTCACAAAAAATGGTTATTTACTGTAAATTTGAACCCTATCGAACTACACAGCATAAATTTTCACAAATCTATTTTTAACACAAGCTATACTAGAAAACCAACAGATTTCTAGTTTACATCAACATGCAGAATGACCTAGATGAAAAGATATTGATTTTTGAATACTAAACAAATATAAGCATTTACAGATTACAGAGTTCCAAATTTTAAAATTTAGTTTCTCACCTTGAACGTTTTTTATTTCAGAAGCTTTAAGAGTTGATGTTGAAATCTTTAAACTGAAAACTTGAATTTGCCTTTGAATTCTCCTGATGGTTTGAGTTTGAACAGAGGTTTGCTTCCTGTTGCTATACTTCCAGATTGGTTACAGGGCTCCAGCTTCCTCTTTAAATTTGATTTTTGTTTTCAGATATTAACAATTGAAAAGAGACTACTATCTTGTTTTAAATTTACAGGCTTATTTTTTTCCAAAATAATTCAGATCTGAGATGTTCATATAAATATATAGTTGCAGCCAACAGATAAATGAACAGATTTGACGATTTGTTGGCTGATATAATCTTAGCTTTTGCAGAGAAAAGAAAATAGAATAATTATGTTGGATTTCTTCAAATCATTTACTGCCAAGTGTTAGTTTGTTCCTTAATTAAATTTTTTTCATTTAATTCCCATTTTTTATAATTTGTTAAAAACTGTTTTTCTGGTTTTGTTAACTGTTTGTTTCAGGTTTTGTTAACTGTTTGTTTCAGGTTTTGGTTAACCAGTTTCTTTTTTTACTTACAGTAAATAACTTTGTAATCTTTCTATTATTATATACATTATATAAACTATATAATGTTCAAAATAAATGTAACTATGAAATTAGATATCCCATAGTTTTAACTAGATTAATTTAGTTCTGTTACTTGCTTCCTTTGTTAACCTGCATTTTCACCTAACAGTAAAATTTTTAAGGTCATTATACTTAAGATATAAATTAAGACTTAATAAAACACTTTTTATATCATTTATTACAAATCAAGAATTTCAAAATGGCTTTTAAATCATCCTCAAAGCTTTCATTTATTACTTATACATCATTGAAATATAAGTGAGAAACTATTAAAATAATCTACTTTGCTAATATATTCGTATATGTGTGTTATTTTAAACAATATGAAATAAAATAACATTTACACTTTTATATAATTTAAACCAAATGAAACTTTGTTAAAAATAAAATCTATACTATAAATTAAATCTCAATTTCTACACTAATCACCTTATATATATGTTACTTTTAAACAAGAACTATAAAGTGGATCAAAATTATTATTATTATTAGTCCTTCGTGTATATATGTACCATATACACATTTTAATATAAAAATATAGAAATATATTATTTCAAAATAAATCAAGTCACTTCCTTCTTTTATAATATAAAAATATATTACTTCAAAACAAACTAAGTTTCATTGATATTTATGTGTAAATAGTTTCTCCTATTTATTTAAGTGATTTTATACACATCAATTTATAACATTTTTCCCAATTAAATATTATAAATTTTCCTTTCAACTTATCATAACATATATATATATATAATTTTCCTTATTCAAAGTATATATATTTTTAAGAAATTTAAAATTACTTTATTCAGTATAAACAACATTGTTTATATATGTGTCAAAATCAAAAATATCACTTTTGCTTCATTAAGAATTTCCATCTAATTTTATTACATATAAATCTATTATCCTATATGTAAAATTATTTGTTTTTTAATAAATTTAAATTTCCTATTATATTTCAACTTTAGAATAAATATACATATTTATCCTTAAAACAAATACATATATTAAATCTAAAACAATATATAAATATTTTACTTTAAAACAAAATATACATTTAAGAAATTCTATTTAAATCAAATTAATAACTTAATATAGATTTGAAAGCTCAATTTATATTGATTTGGAAAAGGTGCATATAATTATTAAACATTGATTAATGGAAATATTGTATATTAAAATACAATATAATTGAATATTATAAATAATATTCACAACTCGAGATATCCAAAACCCCGGGTCCAGTATTAAGCAGTAGGAGATATGAACGGATCAAGTATTAATAATGAGGTAACTATTTTATAACGTAGGAAACCATTAATAACAAAAAAAATGAAGCGACTGTGTACACATCACACAACTTTTTGAAATTCGAATTTTGAAACATGTTCTTTTTAACCAAATTAATCTCATTAACTCAAATAATACTCAAATTTGTGCATTAAAATTTTATATCAGCACACAATAAATAAAATTATACTTACCTTCAAAAATGAAAACGCTCAATATGGTTTTCCCAAAATGATCTTTTATTTCCATTAAAACGTCCTTTCTGTTTAACACAAAACGTGCGTTTCTATTATTAAATCTATTAATTACAATCAACGTTTTCTTTCCTTTTAAATAAAATATTTCAATTACATTAATTGCAATTAATTAAAAAGTTTAATTTCAAAACAGACAAACTAAAATTGAAAATATTTCAATTACATTATTTGCAACCAATTACAAAGTTAAATTTCAAAACAGACAAACTAAAATCGATGAGAGACGGAACAATTGTTTCTTTAGTCATTTAAACATGTTTATAATTTGTTGTTTATAGACCAGAGCAATAAATAACTTACTTAAACAATGATTTTTCTATTCTTATAATCAATCTGTATGCTAAAACACAGTTCAAAATCATATGTTTCTTCATTTAATCAAATTATTACATTCTTTATTTTAATGAAATTAAACTTATATTCACAAATGAAACTATCATTTGTTTGATAAAAATGTTCTCTTTATTAAATCAAACTTTTCGTTTTATTTTCATAAAACATAAGCTATGTTTAATTACACCTATTAATTTACAATTTAGTATCCTCTCTCCTATTAATTGAAATATTCAGTTACAATTGATTATAAAGGTGAATTTCAAAATGGACAAAATAAACGTGATGGGAAATAATCAGTTCTTTCCATTATAAATTTAAAATCATTGTACACAAACAAGAGTTATAAATTCTTACTAAAGAAGATCTATTATTTCGGTAATCAATATCTAAGCTACAGTACAATTCGAATAATAAACATGTGATTTTTTCCTTTAATACAAAAACATTCATTTTATTTCTTATTAAAGTAAATATTGTTATTTCAAATCTTGTTATTAATATGCAACCCAACATTGTTTTACATCCATAAATCATAAATTTTTAATTTTCTGCAAAGTTTGAATTTCAATGTCTTATTTAATTCGATATTTTTAATTGTCAAAATATGGGCTGTTACAATCTCCCCTGCTCAAAACTTTTCGTCCTCGAAAAGGAACAAGAAAGAATCAAGCATTAGATATATTTTGTTCAAAATAGTCAATTTACAAATAATTTAAACTTACTTAGTTAGTTTTAATATAACTTTGAAAATAACCTAATTTCCATAAAAAAAATTCTAAGTCCTAAATTTATGAAAAATTTGACAGCGTCTCCTTTGCACGGCTAGATCCGGAAGAATAACAATATCAATAATTACATGGTATAAATCTTATTTCAAGAATAAAGAATCCCAACCCAGGGGAAAACAATAAAATACCGCTGCAAAACCATAATCCGAAAACGTACCTCCTTGTCGATCAAACAAAACTTTATTTATCAAACTAAAAGCAACTGCTATTGCCTTCATAAACCTGGATTTCACTATATGATCTAAAAGAGAGTTTTACCATATAAAAGAGTAATATATTAGTTGATCCAATCAATAGCACAAGCAACACAACATATACAATAATCATATGCAAACAAAAGAAGTACGACCATTATATGTAACAAAAGAATCCATCATACATCCATAGCAACAAAAAACTAATGGTTTGTACAGGTTCGGAAACTTTTCATCGTACAAGGGTGATAAATAAAGTATCAAGTGTACCTTGCGCTCAACAGCGTTTGGTAATTACTCGGTAGATTATTCATATAACCTCCAACGATTTGAAGTGTCATTTCCCAAACTTTGTGTAACCAAAAAAACATAGAATTTAAATATTATTTAAGTTTTTATGATATACATATATCATTTATACACAATATCAATTCTGATCACTTGTTTGAATGCGCAAATTTTACTTTCGAACTAATATTGTTAACACAACCACTCTAGTGCGGACTTGATCTGATTTCTTGATTAGAAATCTCCATTCTCCTTGCATAGTTATAAACTATGATAGAAAACTTCAAAATCATATCAAAAATCCATATCAAGCGTTCGCCGTCGAGAATCGAGCAAAAAATCTTAACTCCTACAGGTGTGAATTACCAAAAATCATGTGTTCGAATATAGATCAAAACTGTTATGCGAATAAAATGATCTACGCACAACTTTCATATTTTATTATATTGGTTTCATTTTACATATTTTTTACTTTTCAGCTATTTTAATTCTCACTCATTCATACAAGATCATCTTTTATCAATTTACATTCATTTACTTACATAAATTATTTTCCATTTGATATTTAAAATTGTCATTGGATAAATTCTTCAAGTAACACATATGTTTCATTGTTGTTTATTTCAATTTTATTTACTTATATAACTTGATTTCCATTAAATATTAATATTCATTAATGAGCCATCTCACACTTAAGTTTCTCTGCTTTTTGATTCACTTTTGTACTTTCATATATGGTATCATTTAATCTTAGATCTATTTATGAATCACTTCAACATTTTCTTAAGCTTATAATCATTTACTTAAACAGCATTCACTTTTTACTGTTCAATTTAATCATTAAGTATTCCAAAACATTAACTTAAGTTTATAACATTTCTTGTACATCTTAATTCTTTATTTATAGATATAGTTTCATGTTGAAACGTTTTTGTTACTTATGTTTTTACTTGTATAATATTCCATTAAATCTTAGAAGCATGTGCCAAAGTCTTATTCATTTTACTTAATAAAAATGTTCAATAGTTTAAATCTTCTTAGTTTAAGAGTTACAAAACTTCCTTTTTCATATTTTCATTAAACGCTTAGCTTTAATTATAGATTTCATTTTGGACGTTTCCAACCATTTAAATCATCGAAAATTCCATTTCATTTCAGTAATTGAAAATCACTAATTAACAGAAATCTTAAGAACTAAATATCGGGTTTCATTTCAAATCATCTTGAAATAATATATACTTATATCTTTTGTATATCAAATCATGCTTACGAAATTAAAATTAAAATTTGTTTCACCAACATAACCGTGTAGCATAGCTACTATAGTAGTCTTTCCATTTTGAAAATCGAAAATAAACGTCGATGATGTCGCGGTCATCACCGAAATTATTTTCCAACGACAGAAGTGGGGAGTACAAAACTTATTTTCTTTAAAATTCTTTTAAACATTTCTTTCAAATCCCATTGAAAATATTTATATCCGAAAATACTACCAAATAATACCAATATTTTTTTTAAATATCTTTGAAAACCAATTTCACAACACTGGAACTTAAGTTCTCAATTTTTTTTAATTTAAATTCATTTTATTTATAAATCATAATTAATAAACCATAATTATAAATTACATTTTCTTATATCATACAATAGCTAATAGTTTCTAAGAACCTTGACCAACCAACAATAGATGATAATAATTAAATATTATCATTTCCTAACAAAGAATATACCAAAAATAACTATATCAATTTTTGAAAAAGATTATTATTTTAAATACAAAACATAATACTAGGTAAAATAATTTCGTTTACCAGTTTCGAAAAAATGTTGTGTCGGTTTACCCTATTCAACTGTTTAGAAATCACTATCGATGTTGTAACGTCCTATGTACCAGCCGGAATTCATAAATACTTAACAGAACAAATTAACACAATGCAGAAAATTTTTATAGCATTAACAAATGCGCTCTTTCTTATATACACACTCAGACTGATTCTAGCATATTACTAACCCTATCTCTAATGAGTTAACCCCAACAGGCTAAGGCATCTCTAAAGCAAAGCTCTGATACCAACTCCCACCCTTTTGAACGATTTAAGTCAACAATAAACCATACATGTCTAACTCAAACCATTCAAAGGGCAGATTACCAATGGGGTTTAATAAGAAAATAAGAGAAGGAAGGCAAATACAGAATCTCGCGGTGGAATGACAAACTATAATAATCAAATAAACAGTTCATGAAGCTGTTTTACAATATACATTTGATTTCAATATTTATAACATAATCAGAGTACAATCACAAACATACCAAATTAATGCAACAGAATAATAATAATAAAACGGCCTAGCAAACTCCATCTTCATCTTCAACGAATAATATCTTCGAACACCGAAATACTCAAGCTGACCCGAGCGTAATGAAAAGACAAAACACTCGAGTTAGAGCTAAAAGTTCTTATGTAAGTTAAATCAATAACAAGTAAAATAGAGTGTAATAGCTTCAGCGATGTTTACGGGATTTTCCATCTCCTTTCAAGTGTATAAGGTGAGTGCTATTGTAACGATCCACTTTTCCATACATTCTAAGCTGACAAATAACCACACATGCCAACTAAAATTGAACAAAAAGGTGAATTTTTAAGGGTAGGAAGAAAAGATAGAAGATAAGAAAAAACTTAACAATACAGAATCTCACAGCGAAATGAATAAACTACAATATATCATAAGTCTTTACACAAAACAAAAGTGTAATCTGTATATATATACAAACATCAATCAGAGTACAACAATCAATATATCAATCTGGACAGTCATAATAACTTGCCCTCAAATACATAACACACAGCGGAATAACCATGTATGTGAATACGTCTCTGTCATTCAGCTCGTCTAACGAGCTTAATAGCATCGTAACCTAAATCTATAATACTCTTTCTGACTCGAGCATTATAATAAAATAACACCGAAGTCAATTTGAAAAACCAACGTGAGAAAACACGCTCAATTTGAAATTTGTTATATTTCAAAAATCCTTTAAAACAAAGGCATCTCGTAAGACCACGCCACACATAAACATGGTGGGTTTTAACCTTAAGATAACCAAAATATTTTATATTAAAATCATCTGATATTATAATAGTGCCCATGGAAAGTAAATTAGAAAATATCTGAAATCCATGCATCTCACGTTTCAGCAATATTTGATATACAATCAAAATCGTACAGGCGTGTAGTGGATATTGGATTCTAACAAGTACCACCCATCATAGTACACCTCTAGAAAAATGTACCAAGATTGTACCTAACGATCTCTGCCAATACAGGACCGGCCTACCCCTTACTTGATTGTATCGAATATGTTATCACCCCGAGTGTTCCCACCCTTATCGAGCGCTCACTTTTCCATGCACAATCATATCCATAAGTTATAATATAATATTTCTGAGGGAATTCAGAAAGGTGATAACATACCCTACTTGGGTGTGACCCACTTATCCCTGCCGCATCTCCTCTATTTTAGTCATTCTCGGTTGATGAGGCTTGAGACTACATTTTACCTTTAGAATAGCATTCATACTTGGAATGTTAACACTGTCATTTCTGTTGTCTACTAATTGCTTTCCACAATAATACAGCCCTTGAGCTTGTACGTATCAAGGAAGTTTGTTAAGTTAAGACAAGTTTCCTTCTCTGCCACCAAACAGATGTACATTTGTAAAAATCAATGTACTAATCATTAGGAAGGCACTATCAGACATTCGTCCATACAAGTTATCCTGGGTCTGGACAAACCAATCTTTTCAAAATTCACCGTCTTTATAAGCTTCACGATATCACAATTCGTAAAGCACAAATCAAATCGAAGTGGTTTTTGAAAGATTAAATCCAATCCCGGTCTCTTCGAAACAATCAACGAATTTGGCCAGATTTGATAGTCGGTTATTTAACTATCAAATAACAATCATTCAAACATATATTACATTTTCCATGGAACCCACTAAGCTTAACCTTCATTAATTTAAAATCGCTTTTCAAAAACTTGGAAATCAATTTCATATACTTATCTCACAAAAATGAGTACATTCACAAAACGAAATGTTTTTTATACTTAGAAAATAAACCAAGTTCTAGCTAAACAATATAAGTATACCTTCAAACCATTCCTTTGGAAACTTAAGGACCTTTCACATATACTTACAAAACAGTATAAGTATCTTAACCAACTATCTAGAAAGGTTTACTTATCTCAAGATCATGTTAAAATGATTAAACACGGTTATATTTTGAACAAAGATATAAATATTCTAAAATACCCTTTCTCTCTTTAACCATTCCCCTTTTCATATAGAATATCTTCTTATAAATCTCCTCGTTTATTTGCGAAGACACTCTTTCCATAAAGTTCCTAAACCATTTATAAAATTCCTCTTTCCCATAATCATTCAAAATCAAACTTTCTTTCCAATCTTAATCCTCTTTCCAAATTAATAAACCCCTTTTCCACAAATTCTTTTTATAAAAGAATTCATTTTATAACAATTTATTTAATTAATAAACTGAAACATCATATACTTAGTTTTAATCTTTTAAACAATATAAAAGAAATATGGCTTAAAATATTTTAATAATAGAATAAACTTTTACACTTTTAAAACTTCACCAATAGATAAAATAAAGTGACTTCAAATAACCTTCATAGATTCTTAATGAATTCCCAAATCCGTTTATAAAGATAATCTTTTATAATCCCATATTTCACATATCCAACTTCCTTTTTAAAAATCAACTTCCGTCATCAATATATCCTTTGTAGATCTCTAACTATCTTCAAAATGCACCTAAGTACTTAATCTGAAACAATATGGTTCAAATAAAATAATTGATATTTTACTATCCATTTGTCAAATAATTATATTACCCTAAATAGATAATACCACTTAAAATCTCGAAATAATTCTTTCATGATCAAAATCAAAATGACCAATATTTCTTTATAAACCACCTTTCAAATCATTTATAAATAATTTAAAAAAGTACTTGTATATATTCACCAAAATAAACATTTTTTTACCTCGGATTATAAAATCTGAAGTTAAATACAATCGGAAACCTTTCAAATTTCAAAACAAGCCAATAGCTCCAATGGTACTTAAATAAGCAACCTTATATTCAATTTAACTATCCAAGTTAAATAATCAAGATTCACATGATCCATTTATAAATATACATCTAAATCCATGATTAACAATCAATCTGTTAAACGACACTTATTCCATATTGATTGAATATCAATTAACATTTTCCCAAATTCTATATCATAGCATATCAGAAGCTTATCCTGCTTCTAACATATCATTCAAACCACATTTCCATTTAATACTGGATGGTGTTTATTTGGTCAAATAAATAACACCAATATATTCCAGTTCAATTTACATTATAATTAAACAACATAATACAAAAACAATCCATTCATCAAATTTCACATAATTATGATTCAATACTGGAAATAAACTTAAAAATAAACATAAACAGTTTAATAGCAATTCGAGTTTCTATATCGTCATCCTAGATCTGGTTCAACCAATCTAATAGCATTTCAAGATGTTATATCATTATCCTAATCAATTTCAACAATCACCAATTTCAGCTATCACCAATTTCAACAATCAAATAGCATAATAAATTTTATTCACTATAAAAAAAACATTACCGATTAACCAGATGGCTGAGTTTAACTCAACTTGAGTTTTCAATTTGCCAAACGTTTCAATTTTAAATTAAATGGAACAACGTTTGATTTAACCTAAAATTTTAACTAGCTCCAGTTAACTCCAAATCAATTCCATAATGTAGTGCTCATCGCCATGATTTCGTCGCCGCTTGTTTCGTCCAATTTGACAACGTATGAAAAAAATATATACACTTTTAAAAGTTTGAATACAATTTATATAAATAATTTCTATTTATTTTTTATTTCTAAACCTTTAGGAGATCTGGCCCATTCATTACCAAACCATAGGATCCAAGTCGCATGTCGCTTCTTCCATCGTTCATTCCAGGCTTCGTTCGCAAGTGAATTGACTTGCCGTCATGCGAGAGTTGATCGTTGCTCTTTCCCTGGTCGTTTTCACATCGATCCGCGACCACCTACTCGAAGCCCTTCGCGTATGGAACCACCGCCCTCAACCCCATAAAGCTCGGCCCCACTAGGCTCTGGGCTATATCATCAAATTCTGGCCTCCACACTGTGTTAAAACTGATCATGACTGTTCAACCTGCAGAGTTTGATGAGCTCTTCGACTTTCCTGTTGGAAGTTTGGCCTGAAAGTTTGTGGATGGGAAGATCTAAGGAGGAGAAGATGGAAGGACCATTGAAGATATTAACGGGGGCGACTGCAAATATCTCTAGGATTGATAATTTAGGTGTATTTATATACGTATATTTCACTATTTGAAGCCCCGTTCACACTCGATTTTTCCGATCTCCAAACGAAACATACCGACTGGCGTTTATAAGGTTTTACACCATTCCGAACACAATGGTACATGTTTCAAAGGCCAAAATATAGTATTTGTAAATACTGTATTAAACAACCGATTTTAAGTCAAATTCCTTAATATAATTTCTGCTCGTTTATAGCTCCCACGATCAAACGATAAATCTGATTACTACAAAAAATTTAATCCAATAATAATACAGTATTATGAATCCAATGAAACTATTTTCGTCGAATTTCAAGACTGTGCCCCGGAAGGCTATTTTAACATGTCGATTAAATCGAGCGATTTTCATAATCGATAAAATTACTTGAAATTTAAATTTTAAAAACTTACCATCTCATTTATAATTCAAATAGAATTTATGTCCATTTTAAGAACCATTTTGATTCATATTAAATCACAAATTCAACTATTTCACTATCCCAAATATTAAATTTCTATTATTAAATTAATATATAAATTGCAAATTTTAATTTATCGACTTTATTTCCCTTCAAAAATCCATTATCATCACTCTAATTCAAATAAAGTTTAAATCAACTTAAGAAATCATCCCATTCACATTTATTTTTAGACTCACATATTCACCCAATTTCAAATATTAAATTTACTATTTACTCAATCCAATTAATCGCTATATTTGAAATTTTAAGCCATTCAACTAATTCAACCAAAATATCTATATTCAAAAGAAAAAAATATTCCAAATTCAACATTTAAAAATAATTAAACGTTCAAAACTAAACGACCAAAGTTCTGGGTCGTTACATTCCTCCCCCCTTAATAGAATTTCATCCCCGAAATTGCCAAGGTAGAGGAAATGCTTCAAACCTATTTCTTTTTAAAACTTAGTTAAAATTCTATTACTACCATTTCCTAAGTCTTTTAGACCCACCCAAATCCACGAATACCTATTTATTCGTCGAGTTCCATTATTTCGAGTTATAATTTCAAATCAGATTTAGTTAACAAAATTTTTTCAAAATTTCCAAAAATTTCTAACACTCTAAATTTTCGAAATTTTTTTGACAGTGTCTCCCCTAAGTGGAGAGCCTTTTACAAAATCATAAATATAAAATACATCGACTCACATGGTTAGAAACACAATGTATAAAAATATTTATATCATTTTCGCTTTTAATGCATTAGAATACCTCATATAGCGTTATTAAACGAGTTTGCTTAATCTATATGCAATTATGCAACCAAAATCTATCCAACATCTCCATGTACCTGTAATTACTCAAATGAAGCACATAAGTTTCAAAATCATGAAATTATCATAACAATCAATTTTTTAACAAACTTAAACACATCTTTTTCATAAAACAAACATATTATATCATGTATATTTCAAATGAGTAAACAAGTACAAAGTTCAAACATCCAATTATCCATTTCCAATCAATGTATATTCAATTTCAAATTGATTCACAATTAATTCATTTGCATTCCATTCATATCCACATTCATTGTATTCAAATCCATTTATTAATCTCGAAATCATTCGACATAAATTGATTCTCGAACAATTCAGCTTAGGTTCATGCACTTGCATTCCTATTAATTTCACTTCCAACTTATATTGCATCTTTTCCATTCACTTCCATTTAATTTACGTAGTGTTATAAACTTCATTTTATAGTGAATGGTATTTCATTAACTTATTTATAAACCATTTCATAAAATTATTTCCAAGGTCTATTATAAACATTCCATACCGCTACTTAAGTTCATACTCATTCTCATCCAATCAATACTCCAAAATCATATTCAATTCATTTACTCTTAAACTGAATTCATTTCTTGTTATCAAATACTTAACCATTTCAACTTGGTCATACGTTTCCACTTTCTTAGTTTAATAAGTTATACAAACTTATTCACAATTCCCTAAATTTCCACTTAAGTTTACTCACATTCTATATTTATTAATATATAGTCATATAATCACTCCACAATTCATGTTTATATTCAATTTACTCAATTCTAATTTACCCTCCCTTTTAAAAATTCAAACTTTGAATTTTCATCTCTTACTATAATATCAAACCATGTTCATTTTGGTTTTACCATTTCATTTCTTAATTCATAAGTTCAAGAACTTATTCACTTAAAATCTCATATCTCTTACTTGAGTCTATTCATATTTTATAATCATGACTTTAGATTATATATATCACTTTATAGCTTAAATGATAATCATAACTTATAGTTATATAACCATTTTACATTTCAAACTACATTTGCAATTCAATTAAAATCCAATTCAACTTTATTTAACTTATCTTAGGTTGAATTTCAACCCATAATATTCATTTTAACTTACTCAAGTTAAACTTTGATTCCAAGAAAAATTCCACGCCTCCTTTCTTATCTATATCAATTCACTACAAGAAAAGTTGCCTTTAACGGCAATATAGCGCAGTGTTTGGATGCAAACTGCAGTTGTGGATCCTTTCATCTATGTAAATACCAAAGACGTCAGAACAAAAATACAAAGACATCGGAACAAAATGCTGTATTAACGCCTCCTTCTAGTAATTTCTAAAGCCAGCAAAAGTTCCCTCTATTATTTTCATTTTATCGCTTAAAACATATTTTCCCCTTTCGCCCATGATAACTACCTAAATCTCAAATCATCCATTCCTACATCTCTAAATCTAAATCCACAATGCTTCCGCTGTTCGAATCCCTAAAAATGATGCCTCCATATTATGCTCGATGCCATCACGAAAGATATCATCATGGTTGTTTCGCTATGCTTTGGTGCTTGCATTGGAGTGCTGGCACCCACTGAGTCAATTGCTAGTACTCTAGCTATAACGAACAACTTAGACTCTAATCCTTTGTTAAAATTAGAATCTTTAATCCATGACCTAAATTTTTGGGATGCTTAGACTTTTCTCAGGTTAGAGTTCCTTTCCTAATAAATTTTAATCAGGAAGTTTCAGTTTTGGAGACCATGTTATTTTTTCTTCAAGTATTTTTGATCAGCTAACCTAAACTATACATTTTGTTATTCTTTCACTAACTGAGTTGTGGATGTAAGTGAATGGAGCAATAAAACAAAATCTAGTTAAGATAAACGTGAATATAAACAACAAACATTTGCTCATTTTTGTTATATATAGGTGCACATGGATATTAGATTATTGTCTCCTCTAAATAAACGTAAGTGAATAGATTTAGTACTATATATTTTTTTGGCTCAAGTTTTTAGCTTCTTTCAACTTAACTAAACTAATGCATGAGAATATTTCCTATCAATAGGTTGAGTACTAGATCAACTTACGAAAAACTTTTAGTTTCCAAAGATGATGTCACCTGGAATTTACCTAAATAAAAGATGATATAGACGAAATATTAATAGAACAAAAAAGTTAAGATACATTGGAGGAACAAAGGTTAGTTTTTCAAAAGAAAATGCTTCTCTAGCTTATGGTCTCTAGTGGCACTCAGTGCCTGTAGTGTAGAATTTTTTTATGAAGGTTATAATGTTGTTCATTTGGATGTATTCCTTATATTCCCTTTCTTTCTTTCTTTCTTTTAGAGATCTATGTCTTTTTATTACTTATTTATATCATGTCCTATTTTTTTGTTTGGCTTAACTCATGTCCTTGAATCAACAATGTGATAAATTTTGCATTTGTTCCCTATGATAGGTTTTAACTTAAAAATCATAATTTCTATGTTAATTTACTTTACCAACTTGAAATAAACATGTAAAAGAACCAACATGATTAGCTATATACTGTTATGGTTTTAGAACAAATATACACATGCTTTTGGAACAAATATTCACATGATTTTGGAATAAACATATACATGCTTATGAATATACTTTTGTACGTTAAGATAACGACGATGTCTGTTAAATAACCCTATGTTAGGTTTTAAAAATACTGTGAAGAGTGTTAAATTTTGGTGACGCTATGTGGAGAATTGTAGAGGTCGAAAGTAGCTTCGTATCGAAGAAAATGGTTCGCTAATTGGAGTTCGGAGGTGGAAGTTATAAGGGAAAATGTGAAGTGGGAAGAATTATCAGTGTTAGACGTCTGAGGAAAAATTCAAAAGTCTGACGCTTTAGCAAATCTGCACCAGACCTGTTCTAGAGAGTTAGCTCAAACGTCTAATCGAATAGGTCATACGTTTGAGTCTGTGCAAAAAAAAATTCAAAGGCTTAGATCTGATGTCTGATCAAACGGTCAGACGTATGAGCTTGTAGAAAACTTTTTTCAAAGGCTTAAGTCAAATGTTTGATCATTTTGGACAGACGTCTAGGGCGACCACAGTCTGTTTTTCATGCGTGGGCTTGGCGTGAAGATTTGAGATATCTGTAGGGGAAGTTTCAGAACATTTCCTAGGGTTTCTATTCTCCTATATAAGCTAGCATCAGGTTCCAGATCTGTATGTGCGTGCAAGCGACTACAAGAGATTAGCCTCCAAAAATTAGGTTTTATCAAAACCTTTCAATTCTCTTCTCAACAAATCAATTTCTAATTAGGATTTTGATCATTGTAATCAATCACTTGTACTCTTCTCATCAATATTAATAAAACTCTCTTTTAAAGTGGATGTACGCTAACACAACGTCAGTGGAACCACTATAAATCGCTGTGCGATTTATTTTTCATTATCGCTTTGATTTCTGAATTGCTTATTTGGGATTGTGATTGTTTTTGGATTGATTAATATTGGAATTGAGTTATTGATTGGTTGTTTTTGAACTTCTTACCACGATCCCATCTTCCGCTGTGCTTGTGGGGTTTCGATTTGAGTGGTCTCCAGTTGGAATCCCATCCCAATATTTGGTATCAAAGCATTGGTGCTGGTAGGTGATTGTAGAAATGCCGGAATCAGATAATACCTCAAGTAGTTCCTCAATGGGCAATCCAAGTGGTGTAGCTCCTTATGTACATGGTTCGTATGTAGCTTCAGGATCACAATCGGTTATGGACAAGTGGAATAGCGATAATGATTTTGAAAAATGGCAATGGAAGATGAAAGCGGTTCTAAGGAAAAATTGGGTGCATAGGATAGTGTTTGACACACTTTTGTTGTCAGCGGACATCTCTGATGTTGAAAGAGAGGAGATGGAAAAGTAGACATTCACTACACTTCAACTTGCTATGGGAGAGAATGTTATCTCTGAAATTAGTGGTGAGACAATCGCTAAGGGCATTTGAGACAAGATGAAGGAGTTGTATATGAAGAAGTCACTGATAAATCGTTTGATCTTATTACGAACGTTCTTCACCCATAAGATGAAGGAAGGTACTTCGCTAAAGGCGCACTTAATTACTTTTGATGACTTGCTAATGAAGATGAAGGCGGTAGATTTGAAGATTGAGGAAGATCAAAAGGTGCTGATATTGTTATGTTCGTTGCCGGATCGCTAAACAGGTTTCTCAAATAGTTTGATCTATAGTCGGGATACACTGAATTTTGATGATGTCAAGAAGGGTCTTCTTAGCGAGAAGTTGCGAGATCAAATGAAGGAGTTAGGTGATGGAATTAGTTGTGCTAGTAGTGGTCATGGTTTGTTTGTGGAGAAGGAGAGGTATGTAAAGAAAGAAAACCGGGGGCATCCTAAACCAAGGAACTCCGGTTGGAGAGGAAAGTCGAAGGAAAGAAAAGGCAAGTGCTACATTTGCAACAAGCTCGGTTATTGGAAGAAAGAGTATCCAGAAAAGGAGAAGGTAGAAAAGGAAGTAGCATCTTCATCAGTAGTGGTGGAGAGTAGAGTTGGTGAGGGAGATGTAGATGTTTTATCGACGGTAGCATCAAACATTTCGGGTAGTGAATGGGTGCTCGAATCGGGAGCATCTTATCATATGACGCCAAATAGAAATTGTTTTTCTTCTTACATCGAAAAAGAAGGAAATTCAATTGTTATGGAAAATGGCGCTATTTATAAGTCGAAAGGCACTGGTTCCATGCAAATTCGGATGTTTACTGGAGTGGTTCATACTCTCACTAATGTGAGCTATATTCTAGAATTTGGGAAGTCTCTTATCTCTTTGGGGAAGTTGGATTCTTTAGGTTGTAAGATCACTATTAAGAGTGATAGCTTGTGGGTTTTGAAGGAGGTGCTTGTGGTGATGAAAGGTGCTAGGACTCATGGTATTTATTTGCTTTAAGGAGTGACTGTAGAAGGTGAAACTAGTATAGAAGTTGATAGTTATCGTGGCTTGTATGCTACTAGGTTATGGCATTTAAGGTTAGGTTGTGTCTTGAAGATGAGTTTGGATGTTCTTCGAAAAAGGGAGATGATTGATGGAGAAAGTTTCAACAAGTTAGAGTTTTGTGAAGAATGCTTAATGGGAAAGCAAACTAAAATTTCATTCGGCGATGGAAAGTATGATTCGAGAAGGATTCTTGAGTATGTTCACACGGATGTTTGGGGACCAACACCAATAGCTTTTTTAGGTGGATCTCGCTATTATATTTCTTTTATAGATGAAATTTCTTAAAAAGTTTGGGTGTATGTAATGAAGACCAAGTCGGAGGCATTTGCAAAGTTCAAAGCATGGAAAGCCCTTGTTGAGAATGAGAGTGGCAAGTCTTTGAAGATCTTGAGGTCCGACAATGGCGGATAGTATGTTTTCGGAGAATTCTTGGAGTTTTGCAAGAATCATGGTATTCAGAGGCATTTTACTACACCTGGAGATCCGTAGTCGAATGGTGTTGCGGAAAGGATGAATCGTACTCTACTTGTGAAGGCTCGATGCTTAAGATTGACATCGGGTTTAGCGAAGGGATTTTAGGCTGAAGCTTTGTCAACCGCAATACATATTATTAATCGAATTTCATGCTCAACTATTGGTAACAAAATTCCAGAGGAAGTGTGGAAGAGAAAGAGCATTTACTTGAATTATCTTCGTGTGTTTGGAAGTCCTGTTTATGTGCATGATCCGCGAAATGATAAGCTTGAACCTAGAGCTTTCAAGGGGATTTTGTTTGGTTATACGGATGGAGTAAAAGCCTATCGGATTTGGAATCCGAAAACAAAGAAGGTAGTGAATTCTCTTCATGTTACTTTTGATGACTCGGTGATTTTCAAGGAGAAACAAAGCTCATCGGATGTTCCAGACTTGGTTCATGATGAATCAATGGAGAAGGAAATTTTTTCCACATTTTATCCAAAGAGTAGAGAGAGTATAGTAGATGGAGATGCTTGTGAGGAAGTAGCGGTTGATGTTACATCACATAGTCCACGGGGTTCCTCTAGTAGTGTTGGTGATATGCATGATTCTAAAGAAGATTCGATTTAACATGGAGCCGAAGGGAGTTTGGGTGATAGTATTGCTACTCGGGTTGGTCGTCGTACTATAAGACCACCCGAAAGATATGTGATTGGAACTATCTTAGCTTTTGTGATAATTTGAACTATGCTCTTCATGTAGTCCAAGATGAGCCGATGGATCTTGATGACGTCATGGAGTCGATTGATAGCTCGAAATAGATTTGTGCCATGGAGGAAGAGATGCAATCATTGTTGACGTTGGGATTTGGTTCCACTTCCTAAAGGAATCCATGCTATTGGGTGTAAATGGATATAAAAGGTGAAGGACGATGGAAGATACAAAGCTAGGCTAGTGGCTAAGGGGTTTGCACAAAGGAAGGGAAAGGAGTATGATGAGATATTCGCGCCGATTGTGCACCATACTTCTATCCGAACATTAATTGCTATAGTTGTTATTCACGACTTGGAGTTGGAGCAACTTGATGTGAAAACCACCTTCTTGCATGGTGACTTGGGTGATGACATCTACATGGAGCAAGCGGAAGGTTTTGTTGTGGATGGTAAGTCAAATTTGATTTGCAAGTTGAAGAAATCACTATTATGGTTTAAAGCAATCACCTAGACAATGGTACAAGAGGTTTGATCATTTTATGCTTGAAAATGGTTTTAATAGAAGCATCAAAGATGCTTGTGTTTATTTCAAGAAGTTGAGAAATGATTGTTGGGTGTATTTACTCTTGTATGTGGACGACATGCTCATTGCTTCTAAGGATAAGAATGAAATCAACAAGCTAAAACTGAGTTTGAAATCGGAGTTCGAAATGAAGGATCTTGAAGAATCAAGAATGATATTAGGCATGGAAATTGTAAGGGGTCGAAAGCATTTTGAGTTGAAACTAACTCAAAACGAGTACATTGAGAAAGTGCTTTTTCGGTTTAGCATAGAGAATGCAAAGGCATCAAACACACCTTTTCCTTTTCATATGAAGCTTTCGAGTAAAGGATCATCTATCTTGGAAGAAGAAGAGAAGGCTTATATGACAGAGGTGCCATATGCTAGCACGGTTGGAAGTCTAATGTATGCTATTGTGTGTACAAGGCCTGTTATTGCAAATGCCGTCGAGATAGTTAGTCGATACATGGATAATCCAGTGAAATCGCATTGGGAAGCTGTGAAGCTTATATTGAGATACCTTAGAGGCACATCGTCTCATGGTTTTGTTTTTGGCGGTTTTAAGGCGATGGATTGCAAGTTGGTTGGTTATTGTGATTCGGACCACGCCGGTGATAGGGATCGAAGAAAATCAACTTTCGGATATGTCTTCACACTTGGGGGTATAGCCATAAGTTGAAGATTTAGATTGCAGATCTTAGTTGCTTTATCTACTATGATGGCAGAGTTGATAGCCGTGGTGGAGGCGGCAAAGGAGGCACTCTATTTGAAGCGATTGTTGTGTGACTTGGGATTCAGGCATGATAGTATTGATGTTCGATGTGATAGCCAGAGTGTTATTCACTTGGCATAGAATTTGGTGTTTAGGTCACGGACTAAGCTTATTGAGGTGAGAGAGTCATTTCTAGTAGTCATGGATGAGGATAAGCATGTATATCTTCGAAAAGTGCATACAAAGGATAACACGGTAGGCATTTTCACTTAGGCATTTTTGGTTGGGAAGTTCGAGCATTGCTCAAACTTGTTATGCTTAGAGAAGTGCTAGGTGATACGGGGTGGCGCTATTAAGGGAGGAGCTTGGTGGTAGATGAGGAAGAGTATCGGTGAGAGATTGAGGTTCTATCTTCTTGATAAGTGCTAGTCTTTGGCGAGAAAGCTTGGGATTTGGATGTTTTCAATATTTCATTAGCGGGCAAGGGCTTTGCCTGAGCTTGTTGGTGGAGTGCAATGGGCGGTGGCTTTGTCGGAGCTCATTGAGAAAGCAATCATATTTGGTTGAAGGTAGAAGAAGTGATAGTTGGTGCTATCGGTTGTCGTTGATGATATGGTACCATTGGAGTTGAAGATGGATATAGTGTCGAGGTGGAGTGTTAAATTTTAGCGACACTGTATGAAGAATTGTAGAGGTCGGAAGTAGATTCGTAATGTAGAAAACGGTTCGCAAATCGGAGTTCGGAGGTAGAAGTTATAAGGGAAAAGGTAAAGCGGGATGAATTGACGGCGTCAGACATTTAAGGAAAAATTCAGACGTCTGGCGCTTCAGCAAATCTGCACTAGACTGTTCTAGAGAGTTAGGTCGGACGTCTGACCAAATGATTCAGACGTCTGAGTCCGTACAGAATTTCTTCCAGAGGCTTAGGTCAGACGTTTGATCAAATGGTCAGATGTCTGAGCCTGTAGAAATTTTTTCTAGAGGCTTAAGTCAAACGTCTGACCATTTTGGACAGACGTCTGAGGCGACCACTACATATTTTTCACGCATTGGCTTGGCTTGAATATTTGTGATATCTGCAGGGGCAACTTCGGAACATTTCCTAGGGTTTCTATTCTCCTATATAAGCTACCTTCAGGTTCCAGATCTGTGTGTGCGTGCAAGCGACTGCTACAGATTAGCCTCCACAAATTAGGATTTATCAAAACCAAATTTTCTTCAGTTCTCTTCTCCACAAATCAACTTCTAATTAGAATTTTGATCATTGTAATCAATCTCTTGTACTCTTCTCATCAATATTAATAAAATCTCTCTCTTAAAGTGGGTGTACGCTAACACAACGTTAGTGGAACCACTATAAATAGTCGTGTGATTTATTTTTCATTATCGCTTTGATTTTCGAATTGCTTGTTTGGGATTGTGATTGTTTTTGGATTGATTGAGATTGGAATTGAGTTATTGATTAGTTGTTTTTACACTTCTTACCACAATCCCATCTTCTGCTGTGCTTGTGGTGTTTCGATTTAAGTGGTCTCCAATTGGAGTCCCGTCCCAAAAAAGAGAGCCCTGATCTCGTGGACTATAATGATTACTTCCTACGGAAAGAATTGGCAAAGAAAAAAAGCAATGGCAGCTTTTGAAGAGATGAAATCTTCTTTCATTTCACTACTGTACTCTTATAACCAGTCTTGTTTAGTTGATGAAGGATGGAGATACTTTAATATAATGCAGTTTGAATATAATTGAGCCTACTTTAGAGCACTACATTTGAATGATTGTTCTACTTTCATGAGCTGGTCAGTTAAGATTTGCTTATAAGTTGGTAACATCGATGCTAGTAAAACATGATTCTAGCAGATGAGGTGTATTTCTTAGTGGTAAATTCATAGGGATATGAAGCTTGCTAAGAAAGTTGTAGATCATTTAGTTGAGTTAGAGTCTGAGGATAATATCAACTTTGTACTGCTTACATTCCTGTATGAAGAATTGGAGAAACAAGAGCCTAACAGGAAAAGGACATTTCAGTCAATTTTTTTTAAGCAAAGCTTGAAAAGTAGGGTTAAACACGGTCCTAAACTCAAATTTTCTTTAGCTGACCCATTTGTGTTGCTGCTCTAATGCATGGATGTCACTAAATGCTTCACAGTAATTTTTTTTGCAGTAAGTATGATTTTAGTATAACTATAAATATGTTTGAATATAATTGGGTAGAGTAATAATGTATAATGTTATCAGCGTGTTGTGTACAATAAGTGTACACTAGACTAGGATGATAAATTTTTTAATATACTACTTACGGCCTGAGTTAAGCTCCAAATATGACATTATGAACATAAAGTCCAAAGAGATATTGAATTTTGTGTCTATACATTATGATAGTAAATAAAAATATTTAGTCGAGTAAGCAATAGGTATCCTAGAAATATTAGTCATCTTATACCATATTAAGTAGCTTGGAAAAAAATAGCAAAGGATGAATAGCTGTCAAAAAGTAGACAACTAGCTAAAATACATTGCTTTTTAGTTTCTATTGTATCTGAATCATTGAATCTTCATTGTGTATAGTCCATGCTGGCACTATTCAGTGTTAATGATTTCCATGTATGCTATTTATAAACATTAAACACTAATGATTCCATTGCATATATTCATGGAACAAAATATAGGATATCTTGTAATGCTTTGGCCCATCGGTGGTTACCTTGCACTACATGTAAGGATGTAATTCACATGATCAACATATGCATGATAGGGTGAATACATTAGTCTACGATGTGTTTTAGGTATATGATTTATTGACATATATAAGAGATACTATGTGTTAAAATGTGGTTTCCATTATCTAAGACGCCATGATGATCTTTTATTGTTATGTGTTTTCCATTGTCTAAGAAGCATCTGTTTTTTCTAAAGATACCGTATGATCATTATAGTCAAATATATTTCAGATTTTTTTACAAGGTCTTAAGTAACAACAAATCTTATAAACACTATTTTCCATTAATATATTTGATTAACTGAAACATGTTTATTATGATTCTAGGACATTAGTCTTAAATAAGGCCTATCTATTGGCATAAAAGCAAACTTTGTCATGGAGAGTGCTTACCAAAGCTCATGAAAATTGCAGTGGAATAGAATACCTTTCTTTCTTCCCATATTATGCAGCTAGCTTGATTTTCATATTTCCATCAGTGCAGATCCTACTGGTGTTGCTTGCTTTCAGTGCTTATGTATTATAAGCAATATCTCGTTAATTAAGTGTTCAGTAGTTTGTCTTTAATTGACATGAATTGGATTTTTTAAAACTAAAAAATAATTCTTTTTTCTTTCTTTTTTTAGTGTTTACATCAATACATAATCTTATTATGCTACATAGATGCTGTGTATATCACTGCTAGGATAACTATGCAATGTTAACTTTGAATAATTCCTCATACATCATGGGGCAGTCTAGAAAAGATAAGACTTATTGCTACCTATAAGAAGTTAACATGGAGTGGATATTTCAGACAATATTTGTTATTCTTTGTTTTAAGTAAGCAAATTCTTCTATATAAGAGATAAAATCCTAATCAATCCATCATTCGTTTCTCGCTTAAGCACATGATATACATGACAGATAGCATAGATATCTAGAAGATACCAACAAACCTTCAATTCATCCTAAAAGAGGAACTTAGCTGAATACCCTTTTTGAAAAGGCATGAACTCAAATAAACAAAACTGAAAATGTACTTTGGGACACAATTGTGCATTGTCAAGTAATATCCTTATTCCTTTTTTTCGCAGGTCAGCTTTTAGCATTGTCTTGATCAATTAATATCATATCCACTACTTCATGTTAGCTATTTCTTTTCACCAGCATTTATAGGATGTAATTAAACCATTTACATGTGGGATGTTTGGTATATTAGTACTTCTATATTTATTCAATTTTGAAACAAACATCAGTGTTAAATTAACCCATTAGAAGGAAAATGAACCCAACTCCTAGCCTGGCTACCATAGTTACTGCTACAGTTGCAGCTGCATGGCGGGCTACACAAGGATTATTACCACTTTATCCCCTGTGAATACTGAATTTGCATATGCTCTACCACCCATTACTATTGAGGCTCAGATAGCTCCAGTTAGTAATGGCGAAGAAAAAGTTAATAATCTAGGGAGGTTTAGATAGCTCAATCATCTTCCTTTGACATCGATAAGAGTCCCAGAGATGAAATGAATGATGCTAGTTATAAGAACAACTTTAATGGTGAAATTGATAATTTGATAAGTTGATAAGTCTTCCTGTCATTCTTATATGCCATCAATGGGTTTTTTTTCAAATTCCCAAAAGCTTGGTTGCAGTGAATCAGGATCCACTCAAACTTATGCACAGTCATTTCAGATTATGGCTTACACCGATGCACAAACCACTGCCCATTCTCGAGCACAGCTTGTGCATTTCTCAGGCACATTAAGTGCAACCATAAGCTTTAAGTGCTGCTGTTTCAATGGGATTTGTGCGAAATCAAGCTATTATAATTCAAAATGTGCATTCTCATCGTGGTTCAGGTCTGCCTATGCCAAGTGATGCGGCTAACATTTCTCTAGCTCATGATTCACATATTGATCATTTCTTGAATGCAAATGCTCAAGAATCATATGATGCACTTAGCAATCTGAAGCTCTTTTCGCTCCAGCTAATGCAGGTCCTATACTATCTAGTCTATTTATTATAGAATAATGAACTTCATGCACTAACTATAGTATGATGAATTTTATTTATTTACTTATATTTATTTAGTTTATTTGCTTAAATATTTATGAAAATATCGGCTAACCATTAACATATTCTCTACTCTTGGAAACTTATAATTATAGTAATAACTTTTTCAAAAAGATAGAAAAGAAAGAAAAAGAAAAAAGGATCAACCTGATGTTTGTTATAATTGACCCGAACCCATTACAGTATCTAAGATAGTTGATACTTGGAGAACAAAGCAAGAGAGCAGTAGTACACATTAAAATCTTGACAGTTCTGGCACTTATTTTTATATTCAACAAAACTTGATGATTTTTGATTTGCATGGGCAGCATAAGTCTATTACCACAATATCAGTAATCCTGTTATTTTTGTTAAGTGGCCTGCATAAGTCAGGCACTAGTTGTTAGAAGTCAGGTTTCATTTTGTGTTGTTTTAATTATTGTCATAATTATTCAAGTTCTGTTAGCTGCATTTTAGGAAGCTGAATTGGTCAGATTTAGTTAGCTATTTTATTGAGTTTGTTAGTCGGAGTTGTTAAGTTCTTAAGCCACGTTTTTAGGCCTTTAATGTTAGTATAAACGTGCGCTAATTTCCAGTTTATGTATTGGCTTATAAAAGCCTTGTTATGAATGAATAAAATAAGAAATTCAGCATAAACTCTTTCCTGTCTTTCTCATGTTAAACATCTACAATTGGTATCAGAGCTAGAGGGTAATCTAGGTGGCTTGATTGAGTGTTTCGTGTGAGGATCAAACACAGGGAAACACAGAGAGAAACAATGCAAAACAACAACAATGGTGTTGGTGGCAATGGGAACTCGATTACCCAGTTGTCCATGTTCAAAGGAGTGAATTACCACTTTTGGAGTCTAAAGATGAAAACCCTCTTTAGATCACAGGAGTTGTGGAGCATTGTAGAAGATGGGTTCACGGATGATGCACCGGCTGAACCAGATCAAGCACTGAGAGAAAAGAGAAAGAAGGATGCAAAAGCACTCTACATGATTCAACAGTCTTTGGATGATAAAGTGTTTCCTAGGATTGCATCAGCCTCTACAACAAAAGAAGCATGGAGCACTCTCAAGCAAGAATACTTGGGAGATAAGAAGGTGATTGCAGTGAGATTGCAATCTCTTAGGAGAGAGTTTGAGACGTCTCAAATGAAAGAAAAAGAGACGGTCCAAGAGTATCTCTCACGTGTGTCAAGCACTATTCAGCAAATGAGGTCATATGGAGAAGAGATCAAATCTCAACAAGTTGTGAGTAAGGTGCTAAGAAGTTTCACAACCAAATTTGATCATGTTGTAACAGCAATCGAAGAATCCAAAGCCATGGAAACATACACCTTTGATAAACTCATGGGATCACTCCAAGCTCATGAAGTGAGACATTCCAAAGGTGATGATAAGAAAGAGGAGAAAGCGTTCCATGTCAAAGGAGAGTCTTCAAACAAGGAGAAATCAAACCAGAATTCAGGAAGAGGAAGAGGAAGAGGAGGCTACAGGGGCAGGGGACGTGGAAGAGGCCAATCTGGTGAAGGAAGAGAAGACTCCTCTAAAAGCAACTACAAGGGGCCAATCAAATGTTACTATTGTAACAAACCAGGTCATCAGGAAGCCTCTTGTTGGAAGAAAGATGAAGACAAGGAAAAAGGAAAGCAGGAGCAGAAATCTAATTATGCTGAGCAAGAAAACCTATTTTTGGCTCAACATAAATGTGATGATGCAGGAAATGCAGTCTGGTATGTGGATAGTGGTTGTTCTAACCACATGACAAGCTCAAGATCTATGTTTCAGAATTTGGATGAAAGCAAAAAGAGTGTTGTCGGGCTTGGAGATGGGAAGCAATTAAAAGTTGAAGGGCTTGGCACAATCGCCTTTTCAACTGAGCAACGCAAATCAAGACTTCTGCACAATGTTCAGTTTGTGCCAAACTTGGCACACAATCTTCTGAGTGTTGGGCAACTGGTGTCTGGCGGCTACAGAGTTGTGTTTGAAGATGACATGTGTGTGATCAAGGAGAAGAAGAACAATGAAGCCTTGATGAGAATTGCTATGGGCAAGAACAATGTCTTCCCACTTGATCTGTCAAGAAGTGCAGGCCAAGAACTTGTTGTCAGAGGAGATGAAGCCGCAAAATTGTGGCATTTAAGGTATGGGCATCTCAACTCTCATGGTTTAAAGCTTCTCTCTGCAAAGGAATTTGTGCATGGATTTCCATGTATGGGTGATCTAGAGTCCTGTGAAGGATGTGTGTATGGAAAATAGGCCAAAGATTCATTTCCAAGTGGAAGATCATGGAGAGCAAGTGAGTGCTTGGAATTGGTCCATGCTGACTTGTGTGGACCAATGGAGACACCATCTCTTGGTGGAAGCAAATACTTCTTCCTCATCATAAACGACTACAGCAGAATGTGTTGGGTGTTTTTCCAACAAGCAAAGTCTGAATCATTTGAGAACTTCAAGAAGTTTAAAGCATTTGTGGAGAAGAAAAGTGGAAAACAAGTAAAGGCTTTGAGGACCGACAGAGGAGGTGAGTTCATGTCAAAAGAATTCACAGTGTTTTGTGAAGTGCAAGGCATTAGGCATGAGCTTACTGCACCATACACACCAGAACAAAATGGTGTGGCAGAGCGAAAGAACAGGACTGTGGTTGAAATGGCCAGGTGTATGCTTTAGACTAAAGGGCTACCAAATGAGTTTTGGAGTGAGGCAGTGGCCACAACTGTCTACATTCTTAATATCTCCCCAACAAAGGCAGTTATGAATTCAACTCCATTTGAAGTATGGAGAATGAAGAAACCCTCTATAAGTCATTTAAGAGTGTTTGGTTGTGTTGCTTATGCTATGACAAATTTAAGAACTAAGCTGGATGACAAGGCAGAGAAGTGCATATTCATTGGCTACTCAATGGAGTCTAAGGCATACAGGCTCTTCATTCCTATCACTAAGAAGATCATCATAAGCAGGAATGTGATTTTTGACGAGGAAGCTTGCTGGAATTGGAGTAAGCCAAGTCAAGAAAGAGTTGAACTGCAGAAGACTGTCACACTTGAAGAGTTTGATGAATCTGTTGGGGCACCAAATCAGCAAACTCCACCAACAACACCTCATGTGTCATCAACATCTTCAAGCAGTCAGAGTTCACCATCATCTCACTCTTCTTCATCAGATGAATCTCCTCCACTGCGTGTAAGGTCTCTAGTTGATATTTATGAGAACTGTGACTTTTCTTTTTTAGTCACTGAGCCTGCAGGATTTGATGAGGCAATTACTCAACATGAGTGGCAAGAAGCAATGGAGGTGGAAATTAGGTGCATACAAAGGAATGACACATGGGAGCTAGTGAGTTTGCCTAAAGACAAGAATGTGATAGGTCTGGAATGGGTGTACAGAACTAAGTATAACTTTGATGGAAGCATTTCAAATCACAAGGCACAACTTGTGGCAAAGGGTTATGCTCAACAGAAAGGGATAGGTTATTAGGAGACCTTTTCTCCTGTTCCAAGATTTGAGACAGTCAGGGTTGTTCTTGCTCTAGCTGCTCAATGGGAATTGCAGGTCTTTCAACTCGATGTGAAGTCTGCATTCCTCAATGGAGAGCTGCAGTAGGAGGTATTCATTGAGCAACCACAGGGATTCATCAGAAAAGGTCAAGAAGAAATGGTATACAGACTGAGAAAAGCTCTTTGTGGACTGAAACAGGCTTCAAGGGCATGGTACAGCAGAATTGATGATTTCTTCATCAAAACAGGCTTCAGCAAGAGTGAAAATGAGCCCACATTGTATTTGAAGAAAAGAGGTATGAATGATTTCATCATCGTTTTCCTTTATGTTGATGATATAATATACTTTAGCTCTTCACATAGCATGCTATCTGAATTTAAAGACTCAATGATGAATGAGTTTGAAATGTCTGATCTGGGAGTCTTGCAATACTTCCTTGGATTGGAAGTGAAGCAAGAAAAGAATGGAACTTTCTTGTGCAGGAGAAAGTATGCAAATGATTTGCTTAAGAGGTTTCACATGGAAAACTGTGAGAAAGCAAAAACACCTATGAATGCTAATGAGAAACTGCAGAACCATGACGGAACTGATAGTGCATATCAAATGGTGTTCAGAAGCATGGTTGGAGGATTGAATTACCTCACACACACTAGGCCAGACATTGCCTACTGCGTTAGTGTTGTGTCGAGGTATATGCGTTGCCCAACAAAACAACATTTAGGTGCGGCAAAGAGGATTCTCAGATATGTTTCAGGAAATATGGACTATGGAATCTGGTATGAAAGGGTGAAGGATTTCAAGCTAAGAGGGTACACAGATAGTGACTGGGCAGGGTGTGTGGACGACAGGAAAAGCACTTCTGGCTCAGTTTTCAATCTTGGATCAGGCTCAATCACTTGGAACTCCAAGAAGCAAGAAACTGTTGCACTCTCCTCTTCAAAAGCTGAATATGTTGCAGCAGGAGCTGCAGCCAAGCAAGCTTTGTGGTTAAAGAAGTTACTAAAGGATTTGTGTTGTGAGCAGAATCAAGCACTAGATATTTGGTGTGATAACAAGTCAACCATAGCAATGCAAAGAATCTTGCGTTTCATGCTAGAACTAAACACGTTGATGTGCAGTATCACTTCATCAGGAAACTTGTGTCAGAAGGTCAAGTTAGTCTGCAGTTCTGTGGAACCAACTTTCAGAATGCATATTTATTTACTAAGGCATTGAATGAGGCTAAGCACAAGTATTTCATGAAGAAGATAGGAATGTGCAAGCTTGGATCAAGGGGAGGTGTTGAGTGAAGTGATCAAGCCTGCACAAGTCAGGCACTAGTTGTTAGCAGTCAAGTTTTAGTTTGTGTTATTTTAATTATTATCAGAATTATTCAAGTTCTGTTAGCTGCATTTTAGGAAGTGAATTGGTCAGATTTAGTTAGCTATTTTGTTGAGTTTGTTAGCCAGAGTTGTTGAGTTCTTAAGCCACGTTTTTAGGCCTTTAATATTAGTATAAACGTGTGCTAATTTTCAGTTTATGTATTGGCTTATAAAAGCCTTGTTCTGAATGAATAAAATAAGCAATTCAGCATAAACTCTTTCCCATCTTTCTCTTGTTAAAGATCTACAATTTTTGTAATCAAAATTACACCAGCATCTGCAAATTATTATACTTCTATTGGTTTTTAAATTTTAACATGTTGTTCGATTATTCAGCTATGCTTGTTGAAAATGGAAAATTCCTTCTTTCTGCCAAGCGAGTTTGTCGCACTACAAGTACCGAGTATATAATCTCTATGAACGTTGACAATATATCTCGATCGAACAAGACTTATGTTGGGAAATTGAGGTAACACTATTTATTATAAGCTTTCATCATATTTATTTACATGTGCACTTTAATTTTTTTATCTCATTTTAATGTTACTTAATAGAAAGTAAACATTTATGACCAAACTACTCCATCATATTATTATATGTGTTGAAAGTGAATGAAGTTAGTTTATCTGTTTTGGTTGAAATCAAAATAGATGTTCATTGTATAGCCTATTGTAAATCAAAACAAATAGTGTGAAATGAAGGTGGTATACGTATAAACAGTTGAGCTGTAGCAGGAGTTATGGGACTGTTGTAAATGATGCAGATTCAGGTGGGAGAGCCAGTGCGCGATGTTGCAGTTTTTGGTGGGAAGTGATGCAGGCCTTGCATGAGATGGTGTCACTGAATGGAAGTGGCTGCAATTAAAAAATTCTCACGCTAGTACAGGTAAACCTTATGGTTGGGTGTTTGGAAAAATAAAATCAAGTAGTAAATGAACATCAAATTTTAGTTGTTTTCAAGCGAGTTTGATTACTCTTTACCTTTGATGTTTTCATACAATTATTTAATTACTTTCTTTAGTTTCTAGGTTTCATAGGTTTAGGGAATGAGTGTCTATGTTGGAATTTAGAGCATCATTTTTATTTTATGAGATAACCCATAGGCAATCTCAAACAGTTGTTAGCTCCTAAATTCAGTTATTAATTAAATAACATATATTATTAATTATAAACCACATACAATATGAATCACGAGCACCTTCCTCCAAATCCAGCTTTTCTACACAGTGCTTGATTAATCTCCTCAAAATTTACATTCTTTAAATCCTACATAAAACAATTTAGGATATCACATATTAGATTACCACTAAAAGATGAGCATTGTAAAAAAATTGAGGAGCTTGTTATATGAATGCTTATATCAGAGCAAAAAGCTTGCATCCCAAAATCATTGAAGCGACTCCCAACACACTACTGAATGTAAAGCCTTATGCATCCCAAAATCATTGAAGCGACTCACAACACACTGCTGAATGTCAAGCCTTGTTGCTTCCAATGTATTTATTATTGACATATGCAAACCTGGCTTTGTTGCGCAACTCACTTCTCTTCTTGTTTCTCCTACATTCCTCTCCACTTCAAACTGTTATATACATCATGTATAATTCATATTCTTTTGGTAGAATTAATTAGCATATTATCCTAAAAAAGAAAAGTAAAGTTTGTTTTTCCTTGGACAGTTCAAGTCGTGTAAATTGAAAAATGCAAATTACTATAAAAAGTAAATTGCCTTTGGTGAATTTTTGACGGATTTTATTAGGGTTTAAATCTTTGGAGATTACCAGTATGTTTGTAGCTCGATCCGAGTCAGCATCCATCTACTCTTACAAGTTCTTGATCCTTTCTAGAAGCTCCTTAATGTAATCAATTATCTGCTAGAATTAAAGTCTTATCCATCTACATAATTTTCAATTAATTGTTTAATCACACAAAAAATTGAATCAATTTTGTTAATAAACTAAAACAAAAAAGGGAACCTTGCTAATCTTAGGTACTGCAGATCTAAGCATAGAGAGACGTTCATTAAGCCTCTTCCTTCTCCTTTCAAACATCAAATTCTTCGAAGGCACATTTCTAGATTTCATTTTATAATTAACTTTTTTGCATACCCAGTTACCAAATTTGTACATGCAGCAAATGTGCAATTAATATCGTAGTTCTATTCCTCATAATCAACATCTCGGACGACTCCTGCATAACTCTACTTGACTCTGACTCTATTGTTGAACTTGCTTCATCTAATAGCAGAATTAGTCCATTTTTCAGTATTATTCTAGCGATCACTATCCTTTATTTTTACCCTAGGTCAAATCGACCCCTCTCATGCCTACATGAATGTCATACTTGTGTGGCAGGCTGCTTATGAATTGGTGTGCGTTTGTGATTCTACCTCTGTCACATTGTCCCTTGTGTATATGATGTTTTCTTTAATGGTGGTTGAGCAGATCACGGGGTCCTGCTGCACAAACCCGATGTGGCTTCTCAACCATATTAAGTTGAAAGATTTTAAGTTTCAGTTGTCTAGTAGAACATGACCGGATACAGGGTCATAGAATCTTTAAATTAGGGATAATATAGTGCTTTTTCCTGAGCCTAAAATGCCTACCAAAGCCACTGTTTGGTCGTCGTTTACCTTTAGGGTGATTTCTTTTAGAACTGGAAGTTCAGGATGGATTGAGTAGGAGAAGTTCGGGGAGCTCTAGCCTGAGAAGTTGAAAGTTTGAGGTGTGAAGTTTTGCGTAGTTTGAGTTTATTTGTAAATAGGGGGTTGTCATTTTAATGATCACACGAAAGTGGATTAGGTTGTGGTGGTGGGGTGTTAAATATATATTTAAAAAAAAGTTGGAGACTTGAGAGAAGAAACTTGTTCTCACAAATAATGCTTTAATATTGTTTTTCCTTTGCTATATTGCTTGATTACAAATGAGAGGAGAGCTCCTCTATTTATAGTCCTTAATAGATCATTCTAGAATTACTTTTGCTTGGTTACAAAGAAAGCATAATTCTAGAAATACTTTTACTTGGTTACAAAGAAAACATAATTCTAGAAACACTTTTACTTGATTACAAAGAAAACATAATTCTAGAACCCTCACCCCCCTTTAAACATAATACAAGAACTCTCTAGAAACCAATAAATCAAGTTTATATTCAACACCCCCTTTAAACTTGATTTGCCCCCCCCCCCTTTGAGCTCAACTTTTACGCATACCAAGTTTCTTCTTTAACTCCTTGAAAATCTCCAACTTCAAGGGTTTCGTTAAAATAACGGCAATTTGATCTTGCGGCTTGCAATGCTTGACAACTACTTCTCCTTTCCCAACCAAGTCTCGAATGAAATGATACTTGATTCTTATATGATTTCTCCTCCCATGAAAAACTTCTTTGTAATCAACACCATACTGTTGCTTGTAGCCTTTCACAACTATCGTGCCTTACGTTTTTCAACTTCACCTTGTGCATTCAAACTTTCTTGTAAACCCATTTGACTCCAATGGGTTTCTTCCCATCAGGTACTTCAACCAACTCCCATGTTTGGTTCCTTTCAATTGCATCAATTTCTTGATCCATGGCTTGTCTCCATTTGTCTTCCTTGGCGGCTTCTTCAAAATCAACTAGATCCGCAGTTGCATATAAAGTAAAATCAGCAAATTCATCTTCTAAAATTCTTCTTGTTTCTCCATAAATCTCCGCAACAGGTCTTGTTCTTCTAGGTGTTGATTCTAAACTCGAAGATGATGAGCTTGGAGGAGAATTAGATGGTGGAGTAGGTGGAGTCGATCCTTCTTCTTCAATTGGCTCAAATGCATCATTGTCGAGCAAGATACTTGTACTCTTTTTCTCATTTTTCCATTCCCATGCTTCGTCCTCATTGAAAATTACATCACGACTAATAATAGTCTTCTTTATGATGGGGTTATATAATTTATACGCCTTGGATCTTTCACTATAGCCAACAAAGATGCACTTTTCAGATTTGTCATCAAGTTTTCCTCTCTTTTCATCTGGCACATGAGAGTAACAAATGCTTCCAAAAATTCGAAAGTGGGAGACACATGGCTTATGACCGCTCCATGCTTCTTATGGAGTCTTTCCTTGAACACTTCTAGTTGTCGCACGGTTGAGAACATAACATGCACATGCTACAGCTTCGGCCCAAAATATTTTAGGCTATCCTTTTGCCTTCAACATACTTCGTACAAGTTCCATGATGATACGGTTCTTTCTTTCGGCCACCCATTTTGTTGAGGGGTTGAGCGGACCATTAGTTGATGATGAATGTCATGATCCTTTAAGAAATTTCCGAATTCTTCCGCCATATATTCTTCACCACGATCGGATCGGAGTGTCTTTATAGAAAAACCACTTTGCTTCTCCACAAGTGCTTTAAAATTCTTGAATACTTCAAATACTTGAGATTTTTCTTTGAGAAAGTAAATCCACATCTTGCGACTATAGTCATCAATAAAAGTGAGAAAATAACGATTACCTCCAAGAGAGTTTGTGCGCATAGGTCCACATAAATCCGAATGCACTAGCTCCAAAAGATTCTTTGCTCGCCATGCCTTTTCTTTTGGAAATGGATCTCGATGGTGCTTGCCAAAAACACAATTTTCACACACTTGATCTTGTTTGCTAATATTTGGGATGCCTCTTACCATATGATCTTTGCAAATCTTGGATAGAGTGCTAAAACTCAAGTGATTATAATGAAGATGCCAAAGCCATGACTTGTCATTAACAATATTAGCAAAACATGGAAATGCTTCATTCTTAATTTTCAATGGAAACATTTTTGTTGGTGTCATCTTCACTTTTGCAATAAGAACACCAGTTTTGTCTTCGATCTCACATAAATCATTTTTGAAATTCACATTATGTCCCTTCTTTAAAAGTTGCCCAACACTCAAAAGATTGTATTTAAGATCGAGAACATAATAAACATTAGAAATATAATTTGTACCTTGCTTTGTCCGTATCGTAATATCGCCACTGCCTTTGACAATGAGACTTTTATTATCACCTGTCTTGACTTCTCGTTGGACACTTTCATCAAAATTCACAAAGCAGCTTTTATTTCCGGTCATGTGGTTACTACAACAACTATCAATATACCATATATCATCAAAAGAAGCTTCTTGAACATTACAAGCAAGAAGCATACTTTCATCTTGTGTCTCCAAATTCTCATGTAGAAAATTAGAATTATCTTTTTCATCATTAATCCTTTTAAAACAATCCTTTTTCATATGCCCATATTTATGACAATAATGACATTGACTATTATAAGAGTTACCTCTTCCTCTTCCACTGTATCCTCCATGACCTCTTCCTCTTCCTCCTTAAGATGGGCTTGAATTTTCACTTTGAATTTGGCCTCTTCCTTGTCATCTACCACGGGTTGATCTTCCACCTCTTCCTCTAAATCCACCACAGTTGGTGTCTCGAAATTGAAAAGCATGCTCGAAAGGAGAGGAATCAAATTGTTTGATGCGAAGCTCATGAGATTGTAGTGAGCCCAACAATTCTTCAAGAGAGAAAGTATTCAAATCTTTTGATTCTTCAATAGCATCAATAACATGCTCAAATTTCCTTGTCATACTTCGAAGATTTTTTTCAATAATTCTTTTATCCGAAATTTCTTCACCATTGATTCGAAGTTGATTAGCAATAGAAATAGTTCTATTATAAAAATCCTCCACCGATTCACTTTCTTTCATTTTGAGTAAATCAAACTCACCTCTTAGAGCTTGAAGTCTTACCATCTTTACCTTTTCTTCACCTTTGTACGCCTTGTTGAGGATGTCCCATGCCTCCTTTGATGTTGATTCCGAAGAGATCCTTTCAAAATTTGCTTCATCTACCGCTTGATAGATAAAATAAAGAGCCTTCTTGTCCTTCTTTCGAATCTCTTTCAAAGTATTCAATTGTTGTGTTGAAAGTGTTGCTTGATTCTCTGGTTCTTCATATCCATTTTCAACAATCTCCCAAAGATCTTGAGAGCCATACAAGACCTTCATTTGAATGCTCCATTGATTGTAATTCTTCACCGTCAAATGAGGAAGTTGAGATTGCAACATATTGTTGGAAGTCATCCCTAAACCTGGCTTTGATACCACTTAGTTGAAATATATATTTTAAAAAAAGGTTGGAGACTTGAGAGAAGAAACTTGTTCTCACAAATAATGCTTTAATATTATTTTTCCTTTGCTAGATTGCTTGATTACAAATGAGGGGAGAGCTTATCTATTTATAGTCCTTAATAGATCATTCTAGAATTACTTTTGCTTGATTACAAAGAAAACATAATTCTAGAAATACTTTTACTTGGTTACGAAGAAAACATAATTCTAGAAACACTTTTACTTGATTACAAAGAAAACATAATTCTAGAACTCTCACCCCCCTTTAAACATAATACAAGAATTCTCTAGAAACCAATAAATCAAGTTTATATTCCAACATGGGGATAGTGAAATGAAGGGAGGAGTTGAGCTGTTGGTTTTTGTTTTGTTTTGTGTGTTGTTTATGGCTTCTTCTTACTAAGGGGCAGATGCATTTGTTTCATGTTGAGTGTTGATGCTGTTTGATTCATAACGTGAATTCTGGGATGAAACTTTTTCTTGCATTAGCTCAGATGAGCTGCTTCATTTTGTTTATGTGGGCTTATTCTACAATCAGCCATTAAGCTCGTTAAAGTATATTCAATAGAAGACGGCTGGATACTTTTTAATGAGTGATAATCGTTTTTCTCTACTATATCAAAATTATAGTCTAGAATTAAAAGTGCATGCATCTTCATTCACATAAACTTGAATTTTTAGTTGGTTGTGTTCACTGCACTGCCTTTGAATATTGGAACAAAAGCATTGGTTTAGGGATTTCATTACAAAATTTTCTCGTTCCAGATTAATATATGTTAGGCTTTGAAAAGTGGTACACTCCATTCGCACGATTAAAGGATTTCCTAGTCATTTATTGCATGTGAAGTTGGACCTTCTTTTCTGCCAATAACAGGAAGTTAGGGAATTGGCTATAACAAGATCAAATTCATCACATGGATTAGTTAATGATCATCTTCCTCTATATGAAAAGTAATTAATAGTTTGCCAAGTATAATAAGCATTAGTTTACAGTTTTGTTTATTTGCTTTAGAATTTAATAGAAAGGTTGGTTTCGTTTTAAGATGGAAGGAAAAACTCACGTGCACGTATATTTTATTTCTTTACTATTAAATGAAACTTAAGTCTTCATTCATAGTTTTATTTACAGTGCGTTAAAGTATGTATAATTAAAGAACTTTTACTTTACATGTGGATAGGTATTTTTGGTGTAAAAATTACTAACATGCCGCAACAAGTCATGGGTTCGAAGTCACTTTTGATGTTAACTACATTTTGGTTTGTATGTTGTTATGAATTACTACTTTTGGTCACTAGCCGTGGCTTATTCTACATTATGGACATATATGAATTTGATCGTGTATGTTTTATTATGTGGTGTTATATTTTGATTAAAAGATGTTATTAAATATGACATATTGATTATAAAGTATCTGATTAGTATGATATATATGTTCATTTTGAAATATATGTGTTTGTATAGACTATGTTACATACAAATTGTACCTGCATACCGACCTGTAACATGCATATTGATGGGGAACTGTACAAAATATAAAAGCATTTCACAAAATACTGTTAAAAGTTTCTATAGCATTTATTAAAGGCTGTTGAATTAGTTCAACAGCGTTTTTTAAAGCTGTTGAAACATTTAACAGCATTTTGTAAACGTTGTAAATATTCATCGTGGCAACAAATGGAAACCTATAATAAGAAATCATAGCACCGAAACGCATCAAAATTTAATACAAATTAATATAACCATTATGGAATATATTTCTTAGCAAAGATGAAATGCCGTGGGAAGAAATTTGGCTCATCAACAAAACGTTGTAAAATGTATTAATGACATCCAATAAACGCTGTAATTATATTGATTCTACAACGTTTTGTGTATTGCAATGGTAGATGTCTGATCTATATTGGCATATTAATATATAGCATAGTTAAAAAGGCTGCAAAATCTTTTTATAACATTTTTAAAACGCTGTTATAGGAGCATTTTGTTGTAGTGATTTCAAATTATAAGTTCAATAGCTGATTTTCTCCTGACTTCACAAATCATTTAAATGGAAATCCTAGAATTTAATTTCCCGGTTTTATTTCAAATCATTTTAAAATCATATATATATATATATATATATATATGTCCACTTTTGTATATCAAATCATACTTTCAGAAAAAACAACTGGATTTGCTCCAAAAACAATTGCCTTTTGGAAGTTTTTAAACAAAACTTGTTTACCAACCAAATCCAATGCGAATAATCACAGCCAATCACTATGGTAGCAATCTATCATTTAGAAATTCGAAAATGAACACTGATGATGCGGCCGTTATCACCAGAATTATTTTCCAGCAATTGAAGTGAGTTCGGTGCTTGCTTTCTTCCAAAATCCATTTTAAAACAATTTCTGTTCAGAAATATCTCCAAAAATATACTCCATTATTATTCACAAACCACTTTAAAAAACATTTCCAAAATCTCTAAGATTTTAAAAAAATTCTCAAATACTTGGTTCAAATTCATTTAAAACATTTCCCAAAATTTCTGGGATTTAACTTCTGGTTTGAATCCAATTTTTGTTACAACTCGTATGTATAATCATACTTATATACCTTTTAAATTGGTTATATAATCCATTCCAAATTTTATAGTCTCATTTAGATTATAATAATACCAACCAAAAACTCCAAATATATACACTATAATAATTCTGTGAAAATGTTTCTTCTATATCAAAATATAGTTTGGGTAAAATTGTTTCATTTACCCGCTTCAAAACCATATCGTGTCGGTTTACCTTGTTTAAGAGTTTAGAAACTCCTATCGATACGGTTGTACTTCTCGTACCGATCAGAATTCATAAACACTCAACCGATAAGTCAATACAATATAAAACATTTTATATTCACTAATAAATGCGCGTTCATATTTATTAATACTTTTAAACACATTCTAGAGTACTACTGACTCTATCTCTAATGAGTAACCACCACCAAAGCCTAGGTATATCGACAGCCTAAGCATTGGTACCAAAATTATAACGATCCAATTTTATGTACATTCTAAGCTGACAAATAACCGCACATGCCAACTTAAAATTGAACAAAAAGGTGGATTGTTAGGGGTAAGAAGTAAAGATAAAAGATAAAAAGAAAACCGAACAATACAGAATCTCACAGCGGAACGAATAATCTATACAAGTCTTTACACAAATCAAAAGTGTAATCTGTATATATTTACAAACATCAATCAGAGTAGAATAGTCAATATTACAATCTGGACAGTTATAATAACTTATCCTTGTATACATAACACACAGCAGAATAACCAAGTACGTGAATACATCTCTGTCATCTAGTCCGTCTCCTGAGCTTCATAGCATCCTAGCCTGAATCTGTAATACTTGGTCTAATCCGAGCATTTTAACAAAATAACACACGAGTCAGTTTGGAAAACCAGCGTGAGAAAACACACTCAATTTGAAATTTGTTATATTTGAAAAATCCTTTAAAACAAAGGTACCTCGTATGACCATGCCACACATATACATGACGGGTTTTTACCTTACGATAACCAAAAAAATTTATATCAAAATCATCTGATATTATAATAGTGTCTATAGAAAGTAAATTATAAAATAGGTGAAATGCTTACATCTCACATTTCAACAATATTTGATATACAATCAAAACCGTACAGGCTCATAATGGATATTGGATTCCAACAATAATTGGGCTACAGGGGCACCGCCAATCACAGTACACCTCTAGAAAAATATACCGAGATCGTACCTAACGATTCCTGCCAACATAGGACCGGCCTATCCCTTACTTGATGGTACCGAATATGTTATTACCCCGAGTGTTCCCACCCATATCGAGCGCTCTCTTTTCCATGTACACCATATCCATAAATTATAATATAATATCTCCGAGGGTATCTAAAAAGGTGAAAACATATCCAAATTGGGTGTGACCCACTTAGCCCTACTACATCTCCCCTGTTTTAGTCATTTTCGGTCAATGAGGCTTGAGGCTACGTTTTATCTTTAGAATAGCATTCATATTTGAAATGTTAACACTGCCATTTCCGTTGACTACTAATTGCGTTCCACAACAATGCAACCCTTGAATTCGTACGCATCAAGGAAGGGTGTTAACCTAAGAGAAGTTGCCTTCTCTGCCACCAAACAGATGTACATTTGTAAAAACAGTTGTACGTAATCATTAGGAATGCACTATTGGACATTTTCTATACAAGCTGTCCTGGGTCTAGACAAACCAATCTTTACAAAATTCACCGTCTTTATAAGCTTTACAGTATCACAATTCGTAATGCATAAATCAAATTGAAGTGGTTTTTGAAAGATTAATTCTGATCTCAATCTCTTTGAAATGATCAACGAATTTGGCTAGATTTGATAGTCATTTATTTAACTACAAACAACAATCACTCAAATATAGATTGCATTTCCCATGGAACCCACTAAGCTTAACCTTCATTAATTTAAAATCATTTTTCAAAAACTTGATAATCAATTTCATATACTTATCTCACAAAAATGAGTATATTCATAAAACGAAATGTTTTCGATACTTAGAAAATAAACTAAGTTCTATCTAAACAATATAGTATACCTTCAAACCATTCCTTTCAAAACTTAAAGAACCTTTCATATATACTTACAAAACAGTACAAGTATCTTAACCAATTATCTAAAAAGATTTACTTTTCTCAACATCATGTTAAAATGATTAAACACAGTTATACTTTAAACAAAGATATAAATGTTATGAAATACCCCTTCTCCCTTTAACCATTCCCCTTTTCATACAGAATATCTTCATATAAATCTTCTCGTTTATTTACAAAGATACTCTTTCCAAAAATCTCCTAAACCATTTATAAAATTGCTCTTTCCCATAATCATTCAAAATGTAATTTTCTTTCCAATCTTAATCCTCTATCCAAATATATAAACCCCTTTTTTCCATAAATTCTTTTTATAAAATAATTCCTTTTATAACAATTTATTTAATTAATAAACTAGAACATCATATACTTAGTTTTAATCATTTTTAAACAATATAAAAGAAATATGGTGTAAAAAATTTTAGTGCTAAATTTCTTTTACACTTTTAAACTTCACCAATAGATAAAATAAAGTGAAACGACCCGCCCTTCATTCCACAGAAAGACGCATCATTAATAAGAAAGAAAGAGGTAGAAATAGAAATAGAAAGAAGAAAGAACTCAACAATATCATAATCTCACAGCGGAACGGAACAAAATATAATACATCAAATAGAAATTACATAGTCATTTACATCAGAGTTACACAGATACAACAACAACCCTTCACATTAGACCGTTATAGGGTTCTGTCTATTACATTTCAAATACAACAGACAAGGATTACAACACAACTCAGCACAGTGGAAATATAGATATAGCTACGTCTGGACTCCTGCTCCATGCTTTCCAATATTCGTCAAGCCAAAACCTGATCCCTTGGCTACTCATAAAAAATTTGAGTACCCGAGTGTTTAAGAAAAACAGAAATAAACTCCAGGTCAGACATGGGTCTGGTGTGAGTAAACGGTTTAAAGTTGCTTAACTTTTGAAAACCTTTGAAAATAAAAGGCATCACGTAAGACTTCCCACACATAAATACGGGTAAGTTTTTACCTTAGCTATCCAAAACAATTGATTGGAAATCCAGTGATACTATAATAGTGTCTAGGGTTTTCAAGTAAAATACAGAAATAGCTGGAATGCTTACATCTCATGTTCCAACATAGTTGGGCACAATCAAAACGTACGGCACTTATTGGAGATTGGATTCCATACAATGGCAGAGCTACTGGGGTAACGCCCGTCACAGTACGTGGCCTAGATCACCGTACCGAGGAGCCACCCTAACTCCCCTGCAACACAAGGCCGGAACCATTCCTTACTGAACAGTTCCAAACAAGACAACCCCGCAGTTGGCTGCAGACCAACTGCCCACACAGCCGAAATGAAAAGGGACATCTAAACAGGGGAAACTCTTGTCCTACTTGGGCATGACCCACTTAACCTTGCTGCACCTTCCCTGTTTGAGCTATTCCCGGTTGATGAGGCTTGAGGCTACGATTACCTTTATAAAACACATCTATCTTAGAATGCTCATCGTCCACCTGACGATGTTCTGAAAGCATTCAATCCATACAAGTTCGTTCCAGATTCGAACGAAACCGAAGACATTATCTCGTTACACTCATTGTGGAATCACCCTCAGAGTTAACGACGATAACCCTTGCACTTTGAATCTTCATCTTCACTTGAGATTTATGACCTATCGCTTAATTTGGATCGATGTGGTTTTCGGATATCCAAATCTGGAAACCCGATCTCGGTCTCACCGAAATCCAAAACGCCATCTTTTAGGTCCAAGTTGTTTTAAAGTTTAAAAAAATTTATTTCAATTCAATACTTGAATTCACACGGCATTTCACATAGATAAATATCACACATTTATCACTAATATATCTAATATCATATCATCACATATCATTCAAAAGATATTATCCATTAAATATCATCCAATAGATATCATCCAATATAGATATTCTACACAAACAATCATCCATAAACAGGAACTATTAATCCATGTTATAATTAATTTAATCACCTTAAATTAAATTAGTTACTTAAGAATTAATCTCCTAATCCTGCTTAACAATCATTAAGTAATTACAAACACTTAATTAATTAATCATTTCTTGATTATCCTTATCAATTAATCAATTAACCTTTAAGCACAGATTAATTACTCTTTAATTAATAAACCTTAATTATTAATTAATCTCCTTCAAAACAAAGTAATCAACCCTTAATTACTTTTATAATCAATTAATCAACCTTTAATTAACTTATTAATTATCCATTAACTATTAATTAATAAACTTAATTATTAATCAATATCTCCCAATTACAAATTAATTAATCCATAATAAATCTTATAATTAATTAATTAATCATTAACTAACTAATTATCTCTTAATTATTAATTAATAAACTTAATTATTAATTAACAAAACTTAATTACAAATTAATTAATCCTTAATTATTAATTTACCAATCCTTAATTAATATTGATTAATTCTTAATTACTTTTGATTAATCCTTAATCAACTTTGATTAATCCTTAATCAAATTTGATTAATGAATTAATTAATATTCAATTATCGATTAATCATCATTAAGTATTAATTAATAAAACACAATCATTAATTAATAAAACATAATTACAAACTAAGTACATCTTAAATATTAATTAAGTATAATTACTTAATTAACAACTCTCTAATTACAAATTTATCAAACCTTAATAACTTGATTAATTCATTCTTAATTATTTAATTACTCAATTAATTAATTAACAATCTTTAATTAATAATTCTTAATTATAATTAATTAACCTTTAATTAATTAAATAATAGCCCTTAATTTATTTATTAATTAAACCAATTAATTACTCTTGATTAATTACTTAATTAATCCTTTATAATTAAATAAATCAAATTAATTAATTATACTTAATTTCCACAATGAACTTAGTTTATCTCAAGGTATTAAACCTTTAATCATCTTAAGACAAGACATTATATCATTAATACCTCTATTAACATTAACACTTAAAAACATTTTAACATTATAATTTATCTTTACTTAATTACATCATCAATTAATAAATAATTACTCACTTGATAATTTTAAAGTTATCAAAGCTTAACTTCCTAAAAACTTAAAACATTATCAAGTAAAGGCTTCAAAAACTAATTCAAGTTGTATTTTAAAACTTACCTTTCTAAAAAAATCTTAACTTACATTTTAAACTAATGTTTAAAAATGACTTTATATTTTTATTTAACAAAATTTAATTTAAACATTTTTAAAACTTCATAACCTATTGTTTAAGAAATACTTATTATATATGAAGTAAGTTTATATAGAAGTTAAAACTAGATTTAACTTTAAGTACAAAAAAATTTGATTTCAAAACGTTCTGAAAACTGTTTTAATCAGTTACTTCGGGTTTTACCCGTAGGTTACTCGGGCCTAACCTCGAGTCAAAGCACTTCTGCCCATTTTAAAACTTAAAATAAAATTTTGAGGTTTATAAACCTGTAGTCTTATAACACCTATCTACTCGAGTTCACTCTCGTGTATTCTTTCCAAACTCTCGAGCAATGCTTCGAGTAAACTCCAACACCAATCATCAGATGTCACACACCCCCTGTACACCTACACAGTCAACCCCGAAGCCGATGACCACCTCCGGTGACGTTAACACTCCATCCATCACCCCAGCATCATCGCTCGACCATCCAAACACGTTCACCATTCTCAAAACAAAATCGAGCAAGTAGGAAGAACATCAACGCAAACCACTGCTAAGAAATCCTTTCGCATCCACGACTCCGATCATCGAAGTTGTTGAAACTCTGACCATGCCGTGTCAACAATCTACGCTACCATTTCCCAAATTCCCAAGACACTCGATCGCTTGGAGACAGAGCAGTGAATCAATTTCCAAGTCCGACCTATTTTAGGGTTACAAATTTAATTTCTTTACCGTTGACGCCACGGCGAACTTTACAGCGTCCAGCTATTTTTCCCAGCCTCACCGCACAGTCCTCCACCACCAGACCAAGCCTCGACCCCTCTAGACCCTTAGGCCATCAGCAGTTGCTCAAAAACCCAAATCCAGTCATCTCTGAAATGCTCATCCATTCTACTTCTAAAAATCTTGATTTTTATTTTAAAAATCTTCATTTTTAAAATAGATTCAAGTTATAAAATTAGATTATCAAATTCTAACATTTGATTTATCATGTTAACAAGAATTTCTACTGTTATTTCTAGATACTAGTAATTTCCAATCCTAAAATGTTTGTTCGTATTTTTGTATCTTAGACTAAGTTTAAACTTAACTAATTTATTTGAAATACAAAGTCTATCAATGAACAGATAATAAGAATGGGAATTTGATCTAGCTTTTAAACCTGTATCAAAACAGGGAAGAAACAAATATTTACAGACATGCACATTTATATCAAAACATATACTTCAAATTTCATACAAAACTACCACTTAAATATTTACAAGCATGCATCAATAAATCTTAGAAATTTTCACAAGAAACAGGTTATGATTTACTTAAATTTTTAAGTTGCTTTTTACTCACCAGATTTTAAAGCAGAGACTTGAATGCTTTAAATTGCTGAAGCTTTTAAAGTAAAACTGGAAAGCTTTTGAAAACTGTGATGATTCAAACACTTGAAACCACCCTGATAATGTAAGATCTGATACTCCAAGCTTTGCATTATGAATGTTTACATGCTTGAAAGGATTGCTTGACAATAATTCTCAGGTTGCATTCAGATTTGAAATGGTTCAGGCTCTTGAATTTTTTTGAAAAATTTGAAACAGAGGTGGATATCTTATTCTGAAGAGAAATACAGCTTACATGCTTCATAATCTTTACTGAAGGCTTGTTTACAGATTTGAAAAGGAAGTTTTACAATGTTTGTTTGAGGATAAACAATTTTACAAATTCTTGAACAGTTTTACAAAACAGTTCACAAAGTTTGAAATTGTTGCAGTCCTGATTTGTATTGAGAAGATGATCACAGGTTTGCATTTATTTTGGTTTGAGAAGATTGCGGATTTGAGGGAAAAAAGTATTTGAACTACAGTTTGCACTGATTCCAGATTACATCTTTGAAGATGTAGCATCTTATAGGATAAAATTTTGGTTCAAAGAGTGATTTACTAATTTGTTTGAGGTGGTGTTTTCAAGCTTTGATCTGGTTTCAGGCTTTAATGCAAAAGAATTTACTGGTTTGGAAAAAATAGTTTTTTTCAGGTTTGATGCAAAAGAAATTTTGGTTGTGAAGATAGAACATGGTTAAGTTTTCTTAAAAATGAAATAAGAAAGGAGATGGGAAAAGAAGAGTTAGTTTTAAATAATGTGATTTAGGATTTATTAGGAATTTAAAGAAAAATAAAAATAAATTTGCCACTTGTCTCTAATTGCTACACTTGTCATCATTCATAATTACTTAGCTTACATGTGTATTTAATAAGCTTTATTAACCTACACTTGTAATATTTCATTTTTATCTATCTTTAAGTGATTTTAAAAGCTTTTATATAATTTTCTAAATTAGTAAATACATTTCTAAATAAATAAATGCTTTCTAAATCTTATAAAATATAAAATGTTTAAAAGAAAATAAAGTATAAACCAATTATAATTTAAATGAAATCATATAAAATATTTTTAATCCATTTTAAAATGTTAAAATAAACCTTTTGTATTTATTTTACAATTTTATAACCCTTTCTTAATAAATTCTTTTTAAGGAAATAAATCTTCTTTTAAATAAAACTCATTCATACATTATTTTAAATCAAAATACTTTTAAGATATAAATATTCATTTAAATTCAAATTTAAATCTAAATTCAAATTCAATTTAAATCAAATTTAATATCAATTCAAATTTACACTAACTTTAAACAAGCACTAATTTAATTTGAAAATAATAACTTTATTTATAAAATCTATTTTTAAAATTAATCTTAATTATATATATAAACTCCTTATTAACTCAAAAATAATAATTCTATTTTAGAATTCATTTATAAATCAACACCAACTATATTTGAAAATAATTATTTCATTTAAAAAAACTATTTATAAACATTACGAATTAAATTTGCAGATAATTATTCTATTAAAAATCCATTTATAACTATAATTAAAATCATCATGTTATTAATTATTTTGGTTATTTATATTTGAAAATAACTGTTTTTATCTATTTTAATTAATTTATTAAGATGATTATCACACTTTAATTTCCTCGAAATTCCGGGATATCACATAAAGTGACTTCAAATAACATGCATAGATTCTTAATGAATTCCCAAATCCATTTATAAAGATAATCTTTTATAATCCCATGTTTCACTTATCCAACTTTCCTTAAATGCACTTCCTTCATTAATATATCCTTTGTAGAGCTCTAACTATCTTAATAATCCACCTAAGTACTTAATTTGAAACAATATGGTTAAAATAAAATAATTAATGTTTTGATATCTATTTATCAAATAATTATATTACCATAAACAGATAATACCACTTAAAATTTCGAAATAGTTCTTCCATAATTAAAATCAAAATGACCCATATTTCTTTATAAACCACCTTTCAAATCATTTATAAATTATTTAACAAAGTACGTGTATATATTCACCAAAACAAACATTTTTACCTCGGATTATAAAATCTAAAGTTAAACACAATCGGAAACCTTTCAAATTTCAAAACAAGCTCAATAGCTCCAATGGTGCTTAAACAAGCAACCATTATATACAATTTAACTATCCAAGTTAAATAATCAAGATTCACATGATCTATTTATAAACATACATCTAAATCCATGATTAACAATCAATCCATTAAATGACACTTATTCCATATTGATTCAATAACAATTAACATTTGTCCAAATTCTATATCATAGCATAGCAGAAGTTTATCCTGCTTCTAACATATCATTCAAACCAATTTCCATTTAATACTAGATGATGTTTATTTGGTCAAATAGATAACACCAACATATTCTAATTCAATTTACGTAATAATTAAACAATGTAAATCATCAAATTTCACACAAATATGGTTCAATACCGAAAATAAACTTAAAAATAAACATAAACAGTTTAATAGCCATTTGAGTTGATATATCGTCACCCTTGGTCCAGTTCAACCAATCTAATAGCATTTCAAGATGTTATATCGTCATCCTAATCAATTTCAACAATCAAATAGCATAATAATCTTTATTCACTATAAAAAAAACATTACCCATTGACCAAATGAGTGAATTTAACTCACCTTGAGTTTTCAATTTGCCAAACGTTTCAATTTTAAATTAAATCGAACGACACTTGATTTAACCTAAAATTTTAACTAGCTCCAATTGACTCCAAATCAATTCCATAATATAGTGTTCGTTGCCGCGATTCCGTCACCGCTTATTTCTTTCAATTCTTATAACGTACGAAAAAGATATACACTTTTAAAAGTTAGAATACAATTTATATAAATAATTTTTATTTATTTTTTATTTCTAAACCTTCAGGAGATCAGGCCCGTTCATTACCAAATCCTAAGATCCTGGCGGCACGTCGCTTCTTCCATCGTTTGTTCCAGGCTTCGTTCGCAAGTGAACCCACTCGCCGCCGTTCAAGAGTTGATCGCCGTTCCTTTCTCGGTCGTTTTCACATCGATCCGAGAGCACCTACTCCAAGCCCTTCACGTATGGCACCACTTCCCTCAACCCCATAAAGCTTGGCCCCTCTAGGCTTCGGGATTTACTCTCGAACGTGCGCCTTATATCATCCAATTCTGGCCTCCACACTGTGTTAAAACCGATCATTACCGTTCAATCTGTAGAGCTTAATGAGCTCTTCGACTTTCTTGTTGGAAGTTTGGCCTGAAAGTTTGAGGATGGGATGATGTAAGAAGGAGAGGATGGAAGGGTTTCAACCATTGAAGATATTAATGGTGGGAGCTGCAAATATCTCTAGTGTTTGATAATTTAATTGTGTGTGTATATATATGCATATATTTCACTATTTGAATCCCCGTTCACACTCAATTTTTCCAATCTCCAAAAGAAATGTGCTGACTGACGTTTATAAGGATTTACCCCTATTCCGAATGAAATGTAACATGTTTCGAATCCAATTCGAAAGTGTAAGGAAGTTAAGGCATTAAACGACTGATTTTAAATTGAATTCCTTAAATTAATTTCTACGCGTTTACAGCTCCCACGATCAAACGATAAATCCGATTGCTATGAAATTTGAAATCCTACAATAATACAGTATTATGGATCTAATGAAACTAGTTTCATCAAATCCAAGACTGTGCCTCAGAAGGCTATTTTAACGTGTCAATTAAACCGAGCGATTTTCTAAATCGACGAAATTACTTGAAATTTAAATTTTAAAAACTTAACATCTCAGTTATAGTCCAAATAGAATTTATATCCACATTAAAAAGCATTCTGATTCACATTAAATCACAAATTCAATTATTTTCACTATCCCAAATATTAAATTTCTATTATTAAATTAATTAATATATAAATTGCAAATTTTAATTTATCGACTTTTATTTCCTTCCAAAAGTCCATTATCATCACTCTAATTCAAATAGAGTTTAAATAAAGTCAAGAAATCATCCTATTCACATTTATTTTCAGATTTAATATTTACCTAATTTCAAATATTAAATTTACTATTTACCAATTAATCGCTATATTTGAAATTTTAAACCATTTCACTAATTCAACCAAGATCTCAATATTCAAAGTAAATAAATATTCGAAATTCATCATTTAAATCGTTCAAAACCAAATGACTAAAGTTTCGAGTTGTTATAGCATTAACTTAAGAGATGTCACAGGATTTTCCATCTCCTAAGGATTCGTCAAACTATCTATATGTAGTAAGATATACTATATATATAGTGTCTATTAGTAAAGTACAAAAATAGTGTTAAGACTTTGCATCGATCCCCCTTAACACATTTTTGAGCAGGTAGTCTACGCAGGTCCTATAACATAACCAATAACGTAGGTAGCTAGTGAGTCCCCTATAGTTACCATACTAAAACAAAATCATAGTGGTATGAATAAGGATAAACATATGACAAGGCACGTGAGGCAATGCCGAAGGTAGGATACTACCAATTCGAGTCGTCTGACTGATGGTAACCCCTAACTCCCACCGCATCCAATACTTCTAAAATCCGAAGGTGCGCACAGCCAAGTTTCAAAGTCAAGATGGTAATACGAAGAAGTATGTTCGCTAGAGTAGCTAGCCTCAGTGGTCAGGTTAAGTCATCATGGTTAGTCGTTTCCAATTGACTCAAGTGTCGAGGTTATCCATCATCGTTCTCTTTCTTCAAATCCAACAAACATTTTCCAATCTAACCACTTCATTTTGGATCATCCATCGCGTATACATTTTTTAAAGTGGTTCTAGTATTAACAGAGAGTATGCAAATATTCGGCCTCAGTCTTCTTAATAACCAAACGTCTTTTTTCACACCGGTTGGTTCTTTTAAATTTCAAGAACAAGTCATACTTCATACTAAATTATCAGATTCACTTCAAAATTCATTTGAATCCAAAATAGGTTCACTACTAGAATAATTTAAAATTAGGATGGACTACGGAGTCGGCCGGAGTCGGCTACGTCTCCATTATGGAGTCGGTTGGGGACGGCCAAATTTCTATTAAATTTTGCATCGGCTGGGACGGCCTACAACGGCCTAAGTTGGCTAGCGTCGTCTATTTAATTATATTCTCAACCTAATTCTTATATTTACGTATTTCATTTGAAAAAATAAAAAACACTACTAAAATGGCTAAAAAAATAAAATTGACATGTATAATATTGATATTCACCCAATGACGGGTCGTGATAGGTTAAATTGGTATTTTCGATGACATATGTTCGTGTACTTCGAAAAGTTATCGTTGTTGAAATTCTAACTCGCACGACAATTCGTTTCTACTTTTAGTCGATCCGTTATACAAATTCGATAAAGGTGGTTATATGTAACATTTTAAAGAATTAAAATAATTTTTTAAACAGTTGGGAAATCAACTATGAATTTTTAAATGTATTTGATATAATAAAATTATATAAAACAAAATATGCGACACAAAAATAAATTATTTAGATCTTATGTCGATCTAAGGTATTTTGGACATGTTTACAAAATATGGTTTAGAAATATACGAATTTGAGGTGTCGATCTTGAATTTCAAATTTATGGTCGTTCGTGGAGTTTCGGACAAAAAACCCTTCGTTCGAAGGCCGAACGACTTCAAACTAGGCCAAATTTGAATCAATGATGCTTCGTAGTGTTTTAGTCGAATCCGTATGGTGGATTCACAAAAAAATCATCGAAAATAAAATTATCACTGGTTATATATATAAGTATTATAGCTAATTCCTACAAAATGACATATTTCTTTGATAACTTTCGATGATTTTTTTGCAAATCCAACTGTACGGATACGATTAAAACACTACAAGCATCACTGGTTCAAATTTGGTCTCGTTTGAAGGACGCTCGGCCTTCGAACGAAGGGTTTTTGTCCGAAAGTCCACGAACGGGAATAAATTTGAAATTTAAGATCGACACCTCAGATTCGTTTATTTTTAAACCATATTTTGAAAACATGTCCTAAATACCCTTAGATCGACATAAGATTCAAAGAATTTATTTTTACGCCGCATATTTTATTTTATATAATTTTATTATACCAAATACATTTTAAAATTCATAATTGACCCAACGATTTAAAAAATTATTTTAATTCTTTAAAATGTTACATACAACCACCTTTATCGAATTTGTATAACGGATCGACTAAAGGTAGCATCGAATTGTCGTGCGAGTTAGATTTTCAACCACTAAATTTTTTGAATTATACGAACATATATCATCGAAAATACCAATTTAACCTATCAGGACCCGTCATAATTGGGTCAATAATAATAATAATGTCAAATTTTTTATTGTAGTATTTTTTTTATTTTTTTATATGAAATAGGTGTAAAAAGAAGAATTTAAAAAAAAAAATACGAGCCGACCCTAGCCGTCACTAAATTGGCCGATGCCAGCCGACGCTAGCCGACGCCATGTTGAGTATACAGGTTTCAGGCGAGACCTTCTTCCTCACTTCCTTTGCTTACTAAAAAAATGATTTTTTTCTTCCCCATCATCAATTCCGACCCTCTCCAACCGTTACCCTTTGTCGTCATCGTCGTAGAAGCCTAGAACTCGTTGGAACTCGCCGAAATCTCCTCTTCTTCTTAAATTTGGTAATTTTCAAAACCCTAATTTTGAATTAAATTGTTTAATTAGGTTTAAATGTACATTATTGTGATGATAATTGGATGTAGGTATTGCTAATTTAGTGTATTAGGGTATTTGTAGTAAGAAATCATTGAATTTGAAAGTGTGAATTGGGAATAGTTGGGTGTAGGTATTTGGAATTTGAAAGTGTGAATTTGAATTTTATTTTCGATCGATCCCTTATATTTTATATTTGGATTGAGTGAGGACGACTTGGTCGTTGAGTGTTGTTTGACTGGCCTATGCGCCTTGTATTTGGATTGAGTGATGACGCCTTGGTCGTCGAGTGTTGTTTGACTGGCCTGTGCGCCATGTGTTTGGGTATTTATAACTAGAAAGTCTCAGTAGCTGGTCCATTTGAACCATGCAGATATTAAACGAAAGCGTATCGCCTCGATGTGTAACCGTTTATTTCTGGTGCCTAGGTGAAGCGACTATTTGGATGTTTATTGCTTTATATGCAGTAAACATCTTAATATAAATGATTTAAAGGAAATAATTACTAAATAAACTTCTTACTTATTTTAGTCTATCTCTAGTTTATATAAATAATTTAAACGAAAATAATACAGCAACAAAGCCTTAGTCCCAAGAGGCTTTGGTAGATTAGAAAATACGATAATAATCACGTAAAACTTCAGATGTAACTATATGCGTATAGGAATAGAAAAGAAATGGTGTCGAAATTTCTGATATATATATGTTTTTAAATTAGGAAAAATGTTCAACTATCTTCTCGATCGTACCTGGATGTATGAAAGTCAAACAAGAACGAAAGGTTCAACGAAAAAACATTTTAAGGATGGTATACATGAACTTGTTAAATTCGCTAAAGCTAGTAATAAAGAAGGCGGTACAAAAATTCATTGTCAGTGTCGTAAATATCGACATTTGCATTATCGGGAATGTGACGACCCAAACTCGATGTCCGATGAACGACATCAAATTTGCATCGTCGGAGCTTATAACAACAATTAGATGAATATAAAACAGCGGAACAGAATCAATATCATAAATATCATCACAGTTACAACATCAACATAATATCCATACTACAACAGAGTATATAATACATACACCACAACTCCTAGTACAACATCATGATAATGCAACAGTGATCATATATCCAAAAATCCTCAAATGAAAGAGGTGATAACAAACTCCCAAAAACTAAACACTTGAAATCTCCAAAAGCTCCTAAGATATCTCCAAGATGGGAGCTCCAAAATATTGCTCCTCCAAAATACAGAAACCTGCTACTAGGCTGCCCGTGAGGAAATAATGGGCACCCAGAGTTTAGGAAAGAAAACAATAAACTCCGGATCAGTCATGGGACTGGTATGAGTAAACAAAATAACAGTTACTTTCAAAGAACTAGATTTATAAAAGAGTTTTCGGAATGCTTTTAAAAATGGAACTACCATAAGACCTCCCGCCACACACACAATGCAAACGCAGAATTGAAGGAGATTTCTTCTTATGATAGTTAAATATGCTTGGTACGAGAAAAGAATTCTTTGATATTATACTAGTGCATAGTGAATTAAATCATTTTAAAATAGAATATTAATCTTAGCCAACATACAACCTTTATCGTATGCCTACTATAGCTACCATCTAAACGGTGGGGCGCTACCATAAGTAAATGGCAGGTTCTACAACTAAAACCGTACAGGGTTTCGTATTGGGAATTGGATTTCCAACAAATGGTCAGGCCAAGTAACTTCCCATTGCCACATGGAAACGCCTCTGGAAAGACGCCCCGAGAACCTAACCGGATCTCTGCCAACACAAGGCCGGGTTACCCTTCAAACTGGGTAACAACTGACACGAGTATGCCATCTCCCGGTTGTAACCAACCTTTAACCGGGGACCCAGAAACAAATCACAAAATAATATATATATGCGATCTCAACATAAGTTAAGTATCTGGGCTCCATACTATGACACCACTTCTATCCAGAAGGAAATGCACATACCCTAAGGGATGCTACCCCCAATAACCTTGCCGCATCTTTCCTGTTTCGACCATTCCGGGGTGTGAGGCTCGACGAAGTCTCGTCCACAAAGCCACGCTTTGGTACAAAGCCTTGCTTTGGGTCAACAAATGATCAAAGAAATGATCACAAAGATAAGTGATCAAAACAAATGATCATATCACAAATGATCAAACAATGATCATTCCACAGCAATACTCAGCATGTCACATTACCAAATTGGGAATATATCGCTGATAACCTTCAACTACATAACCGCTGAGCTTGTATGTCGTATGTCTCAGAGAAGGGTGTTAAGCTAAGAGGATAAATTCTCCGCCACCAACAGAATATATTTGAAAGAAATCAGCTTTATATCTCAACTTGTAATGTCAGACATACAATCCATACAAGTCTGTTCTAGGTTCGAACAGAACCGAAGGCACTTCCAAAAAAGTCCTTGCAAACCGGATATCCATAATCCTGATCGGATTCCTCATCACATATGGAGAACTCTATACCGGAGCAACTCGGTGCAGAGTCAATCGACAGGTCATCCTATCGCTCTCGCAAATACCCGGTCTTCAACACCAGTCTTCCAATGCTATCTGTAACGTCGAATCACATATTCGAAATGGGTTATACGACACAAAGGTCCTTTCCCGGCTAATTCGAATAGTGAGTGTCAAATTTTTAAAACATGTGGATGTCATTCACAAATATTCACAGGTTCGATGTAGGTTTCGGATAACAACTGAAATCCGATTCCCTATCGCATCGAAGTTTAAATGTCGTTTTACGGGCAACAAGGTTTTCTCATAAATACAGAACAAATCAGAATCATAGGACAGTACATAGCAATCTACATCACACAGTATCACAACAGAGCAGAAAATATCATTACAGTGCACAACAATAGTTAATTATTTTCCAATTGGGTTCAAATAAATTAATGATTAAATTTTGATAATTTAATAAATCAACTCAATTAATTATTTCTTAATTACAAATTAATTTAAATACTTAACTGTTTATTTATCAATCTTAATTACAAAATTGTATATCGTTCTTAATTTCTTTTCAAAATCATTAAAAATTATTTACCTTAATTATTATTTGAAAATCTTCTTTATATTCTGGAAACCAATTTATTATAGTTATAAAAAGTTTTAATGTTCACTAACTTTAATATTAACTTAAACTAAATTATTTAGTTAAAAAATTAATTAAATTATAAAAAATTGTTAAGTAAATTTCTAGTTTAGCATAAATCAATATTGGCTACATTGTAAATGCAAGAATTTACTTAACATTGAAAAATTCAAACTTTATTGGTCCTAACCCCAGTTTTAACCAAGACCCGAGTAAACCCAGGTTTGTACTCGAGTCAAACTCGAGTTTCCTCCGTACCTTCCCCGAGTTCTTCCTCTTCTCTGTTCGTTCGCGTATCCATCTTCTCTGTTTCAAAAAATTTTTTTTCTTTTTTTTTTCTTCTTCCTAAGTTTAAAACTTTAGCTAACTAAATTAGCATCAGAGAAAACACTCGAACCTGCGTACCCCCTCGAAGAAACCATCAAAAAAAAACTCGAGCACGATCACACGAACCCACCTGATACCCAAAAAGGCGACGTGCACGTGTACACGACGGCGACGCCTCTCTGGCGATCACCAATGATTCCGGCAAGTCACTAACACCCCATACACTCGAAATCAAACATCAAATTGAAGGCATCGGCTCTAAACCAAAATCTAGCATTCGCATGAAAAACTGTAGCCGTCCCATTCAAACAAACGCCTCGTCCTCCCTGCACCGTTCACCAGAATATTCGTGCCTCCGATCCTACCACGTCAACCCGATGATCTTCTTTTCCTCCCAATATCAAAAAGCTCGATCGAATCTTGGTGACCAAATCATTACGTTACAGAGCACTGCAAAAACTCAGGGTTAAACCCTAACTTAAGCTCGTCTCCAAAATTTACGCAACAAATTTTTTTTTTTTGACAATTTTCCCATTGCTAGTAACTGTGAATCTTGCTTCATACCAAATCTCAGCATTTAAGGTTGATTCGATCATCAGAAAACGATCGAAATACATAATTTGTTCAAACTGAACTACACATGAATTACTTAACTAAAATTATCATATTAATTTTAAAAATCATATTTTTGTATGTTAATTCAAGTTATATAATCAAATCACTAATTTAAAACACTTGATTTCTTCATAAATATTTGTTTGTACTGTAAATTTTTGATTTCCCAGGCAATATTCAAAATTATTTTAGCTTAAACAAGTTTTTCTTTTAAACTCTAAACTAAGATGTAACAAACAACTTTTGTTTTAATGCCAATTCTAAACATCAAGTAGTTTAGGTGAAATTGATTCTTTAATCTAACTCCCATGTTTAAACTTTAGACAGAGCACCTGTATGCCAAAGCCTGTAACATTACTTCTATTTATTTATTTTTTTAACATACATATAGATGTCAAACAAATACATATACATGGTTATTCACACATAAATATTCAACAGATTCATTCGTTAACTTTTAAAAGTTACTCACCTTTGAAACTTATTGGGAGACAGAGAATACTTTCACTTGTTTTTTTTTTTTTGGAAAATCTGCAGTTTTGATTCTTCTACTCTTTTATCTCTTCCTTCAGTAATTGCTTTCAACTTGAATATAAAGTAATGTTTCCCTTTTCTTTTTAATTTCTGATCTTTGCTTATTTATTTATTTTTTTCTTTCTTTCTTCAATAAAAGTTTTGAACGAGTTGATGCTTATATATATATATATATATATATAAGTGCACAAAAGTAGGCAAGTACAATGTTTTATGGTATAAAGGAAAATCAAACTTTGTTTATGGATGTGCAGTAATAACATTAAATGAAAGTATGTTGCTTTGTATATTTATAGCATGCCGTGTTTCATGCTTTCCTGTTTTCTTCAAGGTGCTGATGTGATTTGTGGAGGCTTGCATTTAATGCAAGCATGTTTTGTGATGCTACTATCTTGTATACTTTCAGCACATGTTGATATGTATATTTCTTCTTACTGTTTTGTTATCTTGTTTAATTATTTGTTTATTTGTTCATTTGTTCATTTGTTTAATTATTTGTTTGTTTATTTTTTTCATTTGTTCATTTGTTTATTTGTTTAATTATTTTTTTATTTGTTCATTTGTTCATTTGTTCATTTGTTTATTTGTTTAATTATTTGTTTATTTGTTCATTTGTTCATTTGTTTCTTTGTTTAATTATTTGTTTATTTGTTTAGATGTTAGATTATAATTATGTGATTTAAATTTTATAATTTCATCATAACTTACTTTAACAATTTTATTTCTATTAAAAGCTCATCTTTCAATATTTAAATTTATAATCCATATTTTTTTAATGGTTTTAAGACAATTTCATATTTTACTTTGTTAAAAAGAAAAGTTGTTTTAGTTATTAACATTAAATAACTATGTGATTTTATTACAATATTTTATTTCTTTTGAAATTCTCAAATTTAAATTTAAAAGTTCTAATAAATTACCAAATTTTTAAATTCAAAATTTCCGGGATGTTACAATATCCCCTCCTTAAGAAAATTTCGTCCTCGAAATTGAAAGAGAGAGAACGCAAACAAAGAATATACGAATTCATTAAAAAACAAGGAAATGACTTACCGATTAAGCTGAGATGTCAATTCTGCAGTTGGGATATGATTTCTTCATATTATCTTCAGTCTCCCAAGTACATTCCTTTGGATCGCCACTCCATTGAACTTTGACCAATTTCACAATCTTGTTTCTTAATCGCTTCTCATCACGATCTACAATTTTTATTGGCTCTCTTCTAACTGCCAAATTAGGAGTGATCTCTAGATCCTGCTGAGCAGCTTCTTCAATAATATCCTCTGGATCGTGCACATACTTTCGAAGATTAGAAATATGGAACACATCATGTACGCCAAACAACCAGCTGGGTAGCTGTACTCGATATGCTAGAGAACCAATCCTTTCCAGAATAGGAAAAGGACCAATATAACGCGGTGCCAACTTTCCAGTTTTCCCGAATCTCAATGCACCCCGCATCGGAGATACTTTCAGAAATACAGAATCTCTAACTTGAAATTCCAAATTTCTCCTTCGGCGGTCATAATAGCTCTTTTGACGGCTTTGGGCAGTTAATAACTTCTTTCTAATAAAGTCTACCTTCTCAATGGCTTCTTTTATCATATCCGGTCCAAGAATAAGTCTATCACCTGATTCGATCCAGCATGTAGGTGATCGACACGGACGACCATATAAAGGTTCGAAAGGAGCCATTTCTACACTGGCCTGATAACTGTTATTATATGAGAATTCAACCAGATGTAAATGGTCCTCCTAAGAACCACCAAAATCATGCACACAAGCACGCAGTAGGTCTTCTTAAATTCGGTTGACCCTCTCAGTCTGCCCATCAGATTGTTGGTGATAAGTAGTACTGAAATTTAATTTCGTTCCCAATGCGTCCTGAAATGCTTTCCAAAATCTACTAGTGAAGATCGGGTCACGATCACTCACTATACTGCTGGGAATACCATGGAGGAGAACAATTTCCTTTATATATATACCTGCCAAGCTTGCTGCAGTCCGAGTAGATTTAACTGGAATGAAATGAGCATTTTTGGTTAGACGGTCCGCAATAACCCAAATCGCTTCATTTCCCTTCTTGGTTCGTGGCAATCTGTCGATGAAATCCATCGATACCTGATCCCACTTCCATTTCAGTACTTCCAAAGGTTGAAGTAAACCGGCCACTTTCTTTTGGTCGCTCTTTATTTGCTGACAAGTAGCACAGCGACTTACATAAATAGATATGTCTCTCTTCATTGTTTTCCACCAGTATGTTCTTTTAACATCACGATACATTTTGTTGACTCCTTGATGGATGTTGAATTTTGACTTGTGGCATTCGTCCAATACTTCACGTTTCAGTTCTGGAATGTCAGGGACACAAATTCTGCCCTTCATCCTTATAACTTCTCTATTATCTATTTCAAAAGTAGTATCCTCTCCTCGATCTATTCTTCTACGCATTTCTCGAAGAAACTTGTCTTCAGTTTGCTTGTTCGCGATCTTCTTAAGAAGAGTAGGAGTGATAATTAGATATGCGAGAACAACATGTCTTCTGCTCAAGGCATCAGCAACCACATTGGCTTTTCCTGGCGTATACAGAATATCTAAGTCATAAGATGCCAGAAATTCCAACCAACGTTGTTGTCGCAAATTTAGATCCTTTTGGGAGAAAAGATATTTCAAAGATTTATGGTCGGTAAATAATTCGAATTTTTCACCTAAAACAAAGAGAGTTTATTAGGTATATTTCTTTAGTTAAGTTAGTTTCATAAATTGTTAGGAAAGATGAAAAGATTCTTACCCAGAAGATAATGTCGCCAGATTTTTAAGGCGAAAACAACAGCCAAAAGTTCCAAATCATGTGTTGGGTAGTTTTTCTCATGCGGACATAATTGTCTGCTCGCGTAGGCAACCACCTCTCCATTTTGCATTAATACTGCACCTACCCCTTCACCACATGCATCAGTATAGACAGATAAGCCTCGGTTCCCATTAACAATAGTGAGAACAGGAGCAGTGGTCAATCTCTTTTTCAACTCTTGAAAAACTTCTTCACATTCTGAAGTCCAAATGAACTTTGCATTTTTCATTGTTAGCTTAGTCAGCGGACTAGCCAACTTAGAAAAATCTTGAACGAATTTCCGGTAATAGCCTGCTAAACCCAAAAAGCTTCGAACTTCACTTGGAGTAGTGGGTTGTTTTCAATCAAGAATAGCGGAAATTTTGCTAGGATCTACCGAAATTCCTTCTTCATTAACAATATGGCCAAGGAATTTGACTTCATTGACCTAGAAGTGGCATTTGGAAAATTTTGCATATAGAACATTTCTCCTCAATATTTCCAATACGATTTTAAGATGTTCGGCATGCTCTTCTTTAGTCTTAGAATAGATCAAAATATCATCAATGAATACGAGCACAAATTTATTCAAAGCTTCCCGAAACACACGAGTCATAAGATCTACGAAGTATGCTGGAGCATTGATTAGCCCGAAAGGCATAACTAACCATTCGTAGAACATATCAGGACCTCTGAAAGCGGTCAGATGGACACAATCTTCGGCGATTCGTAATTGATGGAATCCTTGGGCTAGATCCATTTTTGAAAAGAAACGAGCGCCATGAAGTTGGTCGAATCGATCATCAATTCTTGGTAGAGGGAATTTATTCTTGAGAGTTTGTTTATTTAGATCGCGGTAATCTACACACAATCTCAAAGATCCGTCTGATTTAGCGACAAATACGACGGCTGAGCCCCATTCAGAAACACTGGGTCGAATTAATCCCTTTGTTCGTAGTTCATCAGTTTGATGAACCAATTCAATCTTTACCCGGGGTGCCATCCTGCGACTTGCGTGAACAACAGGACGAGCATTGGGTACAAGATCAATTCAGAATTCTATTTCTCGGTGAGGAGGTATAGATTTCACTTCTTCAAATACGTCGGAAAAATCCCGAACAAAGGGTATAGACTGCAAAGTGGGTTCAAGATATCCCAAAGTATACATCAATCTATCTCTCCTTGGACTTGGATCCTCACAAGAGATTTCGATAATATTTCCGAAACTTGTTTTGATTAAAACTGTCCGATTATTACAATCCAATATAGCTTCGTACCTCGATAACCAGTTCATACCGAGTAAGATTTCAAATTCATTAAATTCGAGGACAAAAAGGTTGATAGGAAATCGATAGCTATCATATGAAATAGGAACTCTCTTACAATATAAACAAAGATTTGCGGTACCTCCAACCGGATTTTTCATGCAAATAGGATCGTTAACAAATTTAGTTTTAAGTCCTAATTCATTTGCGGTTTGTTGGGAGATAAAGCTATGTGAAGCTCCTGTATCAAATAAAACTCTAACAGTTCTATCATTAATAGTAAGGTTACCTTCCAGAACGCTTTTTCCCTTATCAGCTTTTGAAGTTGAGGGGTCCTTCTTTACCGTATAAACTTTTGCCACCTGCGCTGGCTTCATCACTGGGCAATCTTTAACAAAATGTCCCGGCTTGTGACAATTGTAGCATTCTTTAGCTCCTCTAACAGTTTCTTGCTTATTCGGTTTTGGGCAGCTATTTGAATAATGACCCTTCTCTTTGCAGTTGTAACAAGTGACATTTTCTGCCGCGCTTCCCTGAATGTCCTCTTCTTCTCATTGCTTTGCCAAGGTTTCTTGCCTCCAAATTTTCGCTTTTTATAATTTTGACTACCTGAATTTCCTTTCTCTTCCGGGGCTTCTTGCACATCAAGGGTAGCGTATCTGTACCCCATATCTACTAAATCTGAAAAAGATTCTTTAACGTGGCCCGTCATTCTTTCATGATATTTCTGGTTCATTCCTCGGATAAACCTTTCGTTTTTCTTAAGAGGTGTGTTTAGCAATTTCGGGCCAAACCGAGATAATTCGCTGAATTTATTCAAGTATTCTTCAAACGACAAACTTCCCTGTTTCAAATCCAGAAATTCCTGATACATTCTGGAAATTCCCGACGACGGCATGTAACGTTTCTCAAACACTTCCTTAAAACGATCCCAAGTAAATTCTTCCTCGGGTTCATCTATAATGATGGTTTCCCACCAAGCTGAAGCTTCTCCTTGGAGTTGCCAAGAAGCTATAAGTCTCTTCTGCTCATCCTACAGTTTTAGCCCTTTAAAAATCTTCTCACACGATCTTACCCAAGCATGAGCCTCAATAATTGACTCTTTGCCGGTGAACGGTTTGCCACCAAGCTTTTCGAACTTCTTATATAAATCAGCCAAGTCCGGCTGCTGCTGAATATCTATTACTGCTTCTGCGGCTGGGGGAATTTGATTAGGTGCTGCGGCATTCCCTTGACCCCTAGCTCTTCCTCTGCGTCCACTCATTTTTACTATCTGAGATTAGTAAGAAAATTGATTTAGATATACAGACGAGATATTTTAAGGAATATCAGCAGTAAAAAGAAATAGACTAAGAAAATTTAAAGTTTCAGTCTTGGTTATACTCATTCTAGGGTATACCTCACCCTATCTCTAATGAGCCATCTAATGTGTTATACTCCATAGCTAAAGTTCTTACTCAACCAACAGCTCTGATACCACTTGTGACGACCCAAACTCGATGTCCGATGAACGACATCAAATTTGCATCGTCGGAGCTTATAACAACAATTAGATGAATATAAAACAGCGGAACAGAATCAGTATCATAAATATCATCACAGTTACAACATCAACATAATATCCATACTACAACAGAGTATATAATACATACACCACAACTCCTAGTACAACATCATGATAATACAACAGTGATCATATATCCAAAAATCCTCAAATGAAAGAGGTGATAACAAACTCCCAAAAACTAAACACCTGAAATCTCCAAAAGCTCCTAAGATATCTCCAAGATGGGAGCTCCAAAATATTGCTCCTCCAAAATACAGAAACCTGCTACTAGGCTGCCCGTGTGGAAATAATGGACACCCAGTGTTTAGGAAAGAAAATAATAAACTCCGGATCAGTCATGGGACTGGTATGAGTAAAAAAAACAACAGTTACTTTCAAAGAACTAGATTTATAAAAGAGTTTTCGGAATGCTTTTAAAAATGGAACTACCATAAGACCTCCCGCCACACACACAATGCAAACGCAGAATTGGTGGAGATTTCTTCTTATGATAGTTAAATATGCTTGGTACGAGAAAAGAATTCTTTGATATTATACTAGTGCATAGTGAAGTAAATCATTTCAAAATAGAATATTAATCTTAGCCAACATATGACCATTATCGTATGCCTACTATAGCTACCATCTAAACGGTGGGGCGCCACCATAAGTAAATGGCAGGTTCTACAACTAAAACCGTACAGGGTTTCGTATTGGGAATTGGATTTCCAACAAATGGTCAGGCTAAGGAACTTCCCATTGCCACATGGAAACGCCTCTGGAAAGACGCCCCGAGAACCTAACCGGATCTCTGCCAACACAAGGCCGGGTTACCCTTCAAACTGGGTAACAACTGACACGAGTATGCCATCTCCCGGTTGTAACCAACCTTTAACTGGGGCCCAAGCAACAAATCACAAAATAATATATATATATATGCGATATCAACATAAGTTAAGTATCTGGGCTCCATACCATGATACCACTTCTATCCAGAAGGAAATGCACATACCCTAAGGGGTGCTACCCCTAATAACCTTGCCGCATTTTCCTGTTTCGACCATTCCGGGGTGTGAGGCTCGACGAAGTCTCGTCCACAAAGCCACGCTTGGGTACAAAGCCATGCTTTGGGTCAACAAATGATCAAAGAAATGATCACAAAGATAAGTGATCAAAACAAATGATCATATCAAAAATGATCAAACAATGATCATTCCACAGCAATACTCAGCATGTCACATTACCAAATTGGGAATATATCGCTGATAACCTTCAACTACATAACCTCTGAGCTCGTATGTCTCAGAGAAGGGTGTTAAGCTAAGAGGATAAATTCTCCGCCACCAACAGAAATATATTTGAAAGAAATCAGCTGTATATCTCAACTTGTAATGTTAGACATACAATCCATACAATTATGTTCTGGGTTCGAACAGAACCGAAGGCACTTCCGAAGAAGTCCTTGCAATCCGGATATCCACAATCCTGATCGGATTCCCCATCACATATGGAGAACTCTATACCGGAGCAACTCGGTGCAGAGTCAATCGACAGGTCATCCTATCGCTCTCGCAAATACCCGGTCTTCAACACCGGTCTTCCAATGCTATCCATAACGTCGAATCACATATTCGAAATGGGTTATACGAAACAAAGCTCCTTTCCCGGCTAATTCGAATAGTGAGTGTCAAATTTTTAAAACATGTGGATGTCATTCACAAATATTCACAGGTTCGATGTGGGTTTCGGATAACAACTGAAAACCGATTCCCTGTCGCATCGAAGTTTAAATGCCGTTTTACGGGCAACAAGTTAAATGCCGTTTTACGGGCAACAAGGTTTTCTCATAAATACAGAACAAATCAGAATCATAGGACAGTACATAGCAATCTACATCACACAGTATCACAACAGAGCAGAAAATATCAATACAGTGCACAACAATAGTTAATTATTTTCCAATTGGGTTTAAATAAATTAATGATTAGATTTTGATAATTTAATAAATCAACTCAATTAATTATTTCTTAATTACAAATTAATTTAAATACTTAACTGTTTATTTATCAATCTTAATTACAAAATTGTATATCGTTCTTAATTTCTTTTCAAAATCATTAAAAATTATTTACCTTAATTATTATTTGAAAATCTTCTTTATATTCGGGAAACCAATTTATTATAGTTATAAAATTTTTTAATGTTCACTAACTTTAATATTAACTTAAATTAAATTATTTAGTTAAAAAATTAACTAAATTATAAAACATTGCTAAGTAAGTTTCTAATTTAGCATAAATCAATATTGGCTACATTGTAAATGCAAGAATTTACTTAACATTGAAAAATTCAAACTTTATTGGTCCTAACCCCAGTTTTAACCAAGACCCGAGTAAACCCAGGTTTGTACTCGAGTCAAACTCGAGTTTCCTCCGTACCTTCCCCGAGTTCTTCCTCTTCTCTATTCGTTCGCGTATCCATCTTCTCTGTTTCAAAAAATTTTTTTTCTTTTTTTTTTTCTTCTTCCTAAGTTTAAAACTTTAGGTAACTAAATTAGCATCAGAGAAAACGCTCGAACCCGCGTACCCCCTCGAAGCAACCATCAAAACAAACTCAAGCACGATCACACGAATCCACCTGATACCCAAAACGGCGACGTGCACGTGTACACGACGGTGACGCCTCTCTGGCGATCACCAATGATTCCGGCAAGTCACTAACACCCCATACACTCGAAATCAAACATCAAATTGAAGGCATCGGCTCTAAACCAAAATCTAGCCATTCGCATGAAAAACTGTAGCCGTCCCATTCAAACGAACGCCTCGTCCTCCCTGCACCGTTCACCAGAATATTCGTGCCTCCGGTCCTACCACGTCAACCCGATGATCTTCTTTTCCTCCCAATATCATAAAGCTCGATCGACTCGTGGTGACCAAATCATCACATTACAGAGCACTGCAAAAACTCAAGGTTAACCCTAACTTAATCTCGTCTCAAAATTTAATGCAATAAAAAAAAATTTCGACAATTTTCCCATTGCTAGTAACTGTGAATCTTGCTTCATACCAAATCTCAGCATTTAAGGTTGATTCGATCATCAGAAAACGATCGAAATACATAATTGTTCAAACTGAACTACACCTGAATTACTTAACTAAAAATTATCATATTAATTTTAAAAATCATATTTTTGTATGTTAATTCAAGTTATATAATCAAATCACTAATTTAAAACACTTGATTTCTTCATAAATATTTGTTTGTACTATAAAATTTTGATTTCCCAGGCAATATTCAAAATTATTTTAGCTTAAACAAGTTTTTCTTTTAAACTCTAAACTAAGATGTAACAAACAACTTTTGTTTTAATGCCAATTCTAAACATCAAGTAGTTTAGGTGAAATTGATTCTTGAATCTGACTCCCATGTTTAAACTATAGACAAAGCACCTGTATGCCAAAGCCTGTAACATTACTTCTATTTATTATTTATTTTAACATACATATAGATGTCAAAAAAATACATATACATGGTTATTCACACATAAATATTCAACGATTCATTCATTAACTTTTAAAAGTTACTCACCTTTGAAACTTATTGGGAGACAGAGAATACTTTCACTTGTTTTTTTTTCGAAAAATCTGCAGTTTTGATTCTTCTACTCTTTTATCTCTTCCTTCAATAATTGCTTTCAACTTGAATATAAAGTAATGTTTCCCTTTTCTTTTTAATTTCTGATCTTTGCTTATTTATTTATTTTTTCTTTCTTTCTTCAATAAAAGTTTTGAACGAGATGATGCTTAGATAGATATATATATATATATATATAGAAGTGCACAAAAGTAGGCAAGTACAATGTTTTGTGGTATAAAGGAAAATCAAACTTTGTTTATGGCTGTGCAATAATAACATTAAATGCAAGTATGTTGCTTTGTATATTTATAGCATACCGTGTTTCATGCTTTCCTGTTTTCTTCAAGGTGCTGATGTGATTTGTGGAGGCTTGCATTTAATGCAAGCATGTTTTGTGATGCTACTATCTTGTATACTTTCAGCACATGTTGATATGTATATTTCTTCTTACTGTTTTGTTACCTTGTTTAATTATTTGTTTATTTGTTCATTTGTTCATTTGTTTAATTATTTGTTTGTTTATTTTTTTCATTTGTTCATTTGTTTATTTGTTTAATTATTTGTTCATTTGTTCATTTGTTCATTTGTTTATTTGTTTAATTATTTGTTTATTTATTCATTTGTTCATTTTTTTCTTTGTTTAATTATTTGTTTATTTGTTTAGATGTTAGATTATAATTATGTGATTTAAATTTTATAATTTCATCATAACTTACTTTAACAATTTTATTTCTAGTAAAAGCTCATCTTTCAATATTTAAATTTATAATCCATATTTTTTTAATGGTTTTAAGACAATTTCTTATTTTACTTTGTTAAAAAGAAAAGTTGCTTTAGTTATTAACATTAAATAACTATGTGATTTTATTACAATATTTTATTTCTTTTGAAATTCTCAAATTTAAATTTAAAAGTTCCAATAAATTACCAAATTTTTTAATTCAAAATTTCCGGGATGTTACAGGGAACCAGATTTAGTTATTGTACATTTGTGTAAATCCAGTTTTGTGCCAAACTATTATTTCTGGGATCGTCATGGAGAAAAAATTGGCGCATCTAATTCCTTAGTGCCTGAGGCTGAGGTGAATAACAATAATGTTACGACGAATCCAATAATAGATATGGTGGAAGATGCAGCACGGTCAATAATAATAATGTTACGACGAATCCAATAGTAGAAAAACTTTGTTGTAAATAAAGCAGAGAACAGACAACGACCAATGACTTTATCAGGTGAAGAATTATATGAACCAGTTAAACAATTTCCGAAGGTACATGAAACTGGAGTACAAACTAAAATTCTAGGTAAATCGAACTGGTATAATTGGTGCAAACAAAGTATATTTTAGGAGTTACCTTATTGGAAGCATCTCTTACTACGACATAATATTAATGTGATGCACAACGAAAAAAACATGTTTGATAATGAGTTTAATACAGTTTTGAATGTCAAGGGTAAAACTAAGGATGATCTCAATTTAAGACGCGATATATAACAATATTGTAAACGTCCCAAACTTCATATAAACCCTAATGACGGTAAAAAGAACCCAAAGCATGCTATGAGATAGACAGCAATCAAGTAAAACTTGTATTGAAGTGGATTGAAGGGCTAAGATGTCCTGATGGGATATCTTCAAATCTTCGTAGATGTGTTGACTTAAAAATCAATAAATTGAGTGGGATGAAAAGTCACGATTGCCATGTAATGATGGAAAATTTCGTAGCTGTCGTTTTCAAAGAACTATTACCCATAAAAATGTGGAGTGCAATGACAGAATTAAGTCTTGTTTTATAACAGGCTTTGTTCGACCATGTTAAAAGTTGAGCATATTTGTAAACTTGAAAATGACATCCCTATACTGCTCTATAAACTTAAGAAAATATTTCCTCCATGATTATTTAATGTAATGGAGCATTTACCTGTTTATCTTCCATATGAATCGCTTCTTCAAGGTCCTGTGCAATATGGATGGATGTATCCATTTGAGAGGTAATTTTGAATATTTGAAATAATAATTTAAATTTGAATTTGATGTAAGTAAATTTTAATCTAATAATTTTTTTAATAGGTACTTGAATCATCTCAAGAAAAAAGTTTGACAAAAAGCATGAGTTGAAGGTTCGATTTGGAAATCATATATCGAAGAAGAAGCTTCATTCTTTTTCCCTCGCTATTTCAGTGACCTTGTGAACTTATCGTTTGCAAGTATTTCGCGTAATGATGAAGCTGTTGAACAAGATTTTTCTGAATCAATGTTTTCTATTTTTAGACAGAATGGCCGAGCTGCTGGAAAATGTGTGGAAATATGGTTAGGCGATAGAGATTACCATACACACGCATACATTCTTCTTAATTGTGTTGAAGTTTCACCATTTATTAGGTAAATATTGAATGATAATTCTCGATAATAGTACATATTTGCATTATTTACGAGTTACCCAATTTAAATTGATTTTGCGCTTAATATACGTATAAATATATTTGCAGTATTTACGAATCAGAACGTCCACTTGGCAATCTTAGCAAAGAATTTGCTAACTGGTTTACGAAATACGTTTATGATCAAAGAAATTGTGTCGGTGATGAAGGACTTAAACGTCTTGCGATAGGACCAAAAGAAATGTCAACTCCTACCCAATATTCTTCGTGAATGGATTTAAATTCAACACCAAGGAATACGGTGCTAAAAAAATGAATTATAACAGTGGTGTATTTGTCAAAGGGACTAATGATCCAGATGAACATATAAAAGATTTTTACGGCGTCTTAACACAAGTTTTGGAATTGACATATTCTGTCCAAACTGCAGAAAAAGTAGTTTTATTCAGATGCAGTTGATTTAGCAATGTTCCAGGCTCTGGTATCAACGGCACAAAGACTATAAACTTATTGAAATAAACCATAAATCACGTTACTCAAAGTATGATCCTTTCATGTTAGCCAAATAAGCATTATAGGTTTATTTTGCTCCATTCCCATCACTAAAACGAGATAAAGCAAACCGGTCGGCTGTTTTTAAAATAAAGACAAGATTTACACTTGATGGAAATAATATTCCATACAAAGCAGCTTATCGAGCAGATCTTGAGCCAAATATTGAATTAATAATAATTGATGATCATGCTGATATAGGGCCCTTGAATGATGAATCAAATATTCTAATAGAAGCATTTGAGATTTTTGATGGAAATGACGATATAAAGTGCGAGACCGAGTCAGAATCAGAGAACGACGAAGATTGATTATTAATTAGTGATAATATAATGTATATAAGATAGAAATTTGTATTGTTTGTTGTACTATGTCAATTCTAAAACCTGTGTTAATGTAATGGAAATTCGTATCGTTTGTTGTATTATTCTGCTGTGGGCTATATGTATGTGATTATTAATCAGGCATGGTTTCCAATTATGAAATGATATATGTTTTTTCATTATATGAAATGATATATATAAATATGCATGTTTCTAGCAGATATTATGTCACACACAGGCGGTCCCAATGTTCATGAGGCCCTGCTCTTGGCGAGGGTAGTAATGGTACGACAAATAATCGCCACAGAGCATACTTAGTGCCGAAGGCCGATGGAGGTTAAGCATTTAATTTAATGCAACTTCATTATATTATTTAATGCTTGCAACTAGTATATTTATGATTTATTAACTGACAATATCAAAATGTATTCAGGGGTTTTGATTTATAGCCGTCTAAGCCAATTCTAGTTGTGTCTCGCAGCAGCTACCATAGTAGGATGATGGACTTGTAGGAGCATTGGGATAGGATCCTGCTTTATATCATATATGCCATATGGACTGACCTCCAGGTAAGTATAAAATTCTAATTAATTTGAGATTGACATACTTTATCTTTGAAAATTAATGTACAATTTATATGATTCGTTTAAATTTCAACTTGCAGGCGTCCTTTATTGTGGATCCCGAAGATCTCGGGACATTCAAGACGCATTGGGAGAGAAAGATGAGAAAAAACTATAGAGGTACACTCTCCAAGATGAAAGAGGCCGGTAAAAGGTCAAATTGGATGAGTGAAAATTTGTATGCGCGATTTGTGCAACATTAGGAGAGCGAAGACGCGAAGGCAAATTTTCCACTTTCATATGTTTGTAATTATAATTCGTTTAAATGTTTATATAATAGTTAAATTATACAGGCAGTAGCATCAAGGAACTCCGCAAACAAGCTTAGGAATCCTGCAACACACCACGGTGGATCCAAGTCTTTTCAGCAATATAGAGAAGAAATAGTAAATATAAAAACTGTTATTTGTAATTTACTTATAACATTGTTTAGTAATATATATGTATATGTGTGTGTGTGTATATAGACTTTAATCATATCTAATTTCAGACGAGGGAGAGAGGTGGTGTTGCACCATCTCATTTCGACGTCTTCACCCGAGCACATGCCGTCGAGCATACGGATGAAGATGGCGTGGTAACATACGAATGGTCAGATGCCAAATAGGGTAATAACAAGAATATGTCCCAATAAATAACAAGCATTCATCCAACATATCAAGCAATAGGCAACCAATTGCACTTAACATCCAAATCAACCAATATCACAACAGTAACTAATTATCAATTATCAGTGCTTAAATAGCAATTGAATTCAATATTAATTTAAATGTTAATTCAATATCAATATTAAATTCAATTTAAATGTCAATTTAAATTACCAAACAGAAATCAATAAAATTTACCACTTCATGATTTTAATTCAACTAACATCAGAAAATTTAAGATTGCGTGAGTGGGTTTAGTCACTCACCTTTGATTTATAGCCCATTAAAAATACAACAAAAGCCAAAAATCTCAATAGTCACCAAATTCAACTAAACCAATTTCGTATTGTCCATAATTTAAATATGAATAAAATGGAAGAAATTGCGCGTGATTTGGATTTTGTATGCAAAAGATATTCATGTTATAAGAAATATTATTAAAATAATAAACAGTACATAATAAATAAAACAAACAAAGTTTAATACTCACATTTTTCTATAAGTGGTTTAGGAAAAGATGGAAGAACAAACTAAGATGAGGGTTGGACGTGTAGGAAAATTGAAAAATGAAACTCATGTTTCATAAAAGAAAGCATTTGAATTTGCAAACTCATGTTAAAATGATTCAAGGAAAGGAAGATCTAAAATGTAGATCTAAACATAGGAAATGAGGTGACGACAAGAAGAAAATGAAGGGACAAGTTTAAAAACGTGAACAATTTACTGATGAGAATATAGCTTCGGCAAAAATTGAACTAAATGAATATGAGGTGTGAGGAGAAACAATATGAATGTCATGTTTTATTTTGAAAGCTTCAGGCATTAATAATGCATAAAGAAATGTACGTAGGAATGGGAAAGTTTGCAAATGAAATTTTGTACAACTAAAAACGAGATGGAAAGAATTAAATACAACCTAAAAGTCTAGGCTCTGGTATCAAACAGAAGGAGAAATGAACGAATCAAGTATCAATAATGAGGTATCTATTTTAAAACGTACAAGCAACCATTAATAACAAAAAAAATGAAGGGACAATGTACATCGCAAAACCTTTTGGAATTCAATTCTGGAATCGTGTTCTTCTTAACCAAATTAATCTCATTAACTCAAATAATACTCAAATTTGTACACATTTAAATTTTTTATCAACACACAATAAATTGAATTATATTTACCTAAATGAAAACATTCAATTTGGTTTTCTTAAAATGATCTTTTATTTCCATTAAAACGCCCTTTCTATTTAACACAAAACGTGCGTTTCTTTTATCAAATCTATTAATTGCAATCAACGTTTTCTTTCCTTTTAGTTGAAATATTACAATTACATTAATTGAAAATTAATTACAAATTTAAATTTTAAAACAGACAAACTAAAATTGTTGAGAAATAGAATAATTGTTATCTTTTGTCATTTAAACATGTTTATAAATTTGCTGTTTACAGACCAAAGCAATAAATAACTTACTTAAATAAATGATTTTCTTATTCTTGTAATCATGCTAAAACACAGTTCAAATAAACATTTCTTTCTTATTTAATCAAATCATTCTATTATTTATTTTAATCAAATTAAACTTATATTCACAAATGACACATTCATTTATTTGATAAAAATGTTCTTTTCATTAAATCAAAATTTTCCTTTTATTTTCATAAAATATAAGCTACGTTTAATTACACCTATTAATTTACAATTTATTGTCATCTCTCTTATTAATTAAAATTATTCAATTACATTAATTGCAACTATTGCAAAGGTTAATTTCAAAACGGACAAAATAAATGTGATGGGAAATAATCAATCGTTCCCTTTATAAATTTAAAATCATTGTACACAAAAAAGTGTTATAAATTCTTACTAAATAAGATCTACCATTTCTGTAGTCAATATCTAAGCTACAATAAAATTCAGATAGGGGATTTCACTCAAATGTCTTCTTTGTGCATGGTAATAAGTTTTAAGGACAGCTCTTCTGAAAAATTAATTTGAAGTACAATTTACAAGAAAAAGATAAATAAAGTTATCATTTTCAGTTATATAGAAATAATGATAAATGAATTTACCAATTTTTTGTATAACTTAAAAGGATAAATGAATTTATCATTTTCGTGTAAATTGTCCTTAAGTTTAATTATTTAGAAGTATTGTCCTTGAAACCTATTATCTTGAAATGAGAAGCCCTTCAACCTAATTTCCACATTCAAATAAATAAACATGTGATTTCTCTTTTAATACAAAAACATCTGTTTTATTTCTTACTAAAGTAAACATTTGTTATTTCAAATCTTATTCTTAATATGCAACCCAATATTATTTTACATCCAAATCATAAAATTTTAATTTTCTGCAATTTTGAATTTCAATGTCTTGTTTTATTTAATATTTTTAGTTGTCAAAAATATGGGTTGTTATAGTATGGATAGGGCACACATATGTTCGAATAGACGACTTGTAAATTTGATTATGCATGATGATTAATCAATTTTTTATGATGAAGTTATCTTGTTAAATAGTGAGGGGAAAGACGGTTCTGTGCTTTAGCAGCACAGTCTCACTATATGTTGTGTTAAAGTAATGTATTACTCATACCATACTTTATGTTTAACATTTTTTTTATTGTTTTCCTATAACCTCATGGGTACTTGTTCGACCAGGCTGAGTTTATGATATTGGAAATGTTGCCTTACGAAGATGATAAAGAAATTCAAAGATGAAGCATGAGGCTTAGCTGATAATAAAATTTGTTTTATATTCTACTATACAAGTGCTCATGTCGGCGTTTTCATATGTCGAACATAACATTATTATAGATGTTTAATTATATTTTACCTTCGCATGGGCATAATTTAGAATTATAAAAATATAAAGATATTGTGTGTAATTAACTCTTTTTAGCTGCTTCATTTACTTAAATAGTTGAACCAATCTTATTCTGTCATCGAAAGATTATTCCAAGGTGACTACAGTACATTGGTGATTGAAACACGTTAGCGTTTCATCTTCGGGTTTCAGAATAAAGATGTTAAAAATATCCTATGATGTCATTTCTATCAACATCATAAATAGTGTCAACAAAGACGTTTATCATAAATCAATGTCATCCATCCAACTAGTTGAAATAGACACAGTTGTATGTGTTCAATTTGCATTATTTCAATGTTGCATGCATAATAACATACTCATGTTTTTTTTACATTACCACTTAGCTTCTTTTGCATATACATATCCAACTTTATAGACTCTCGTATTTGAACTAGACCTACTTTATTAGGGTGAATCTCAACCATGAGAAATGAAAGAGAATTTGTAAAGCTAAGAAGACAAACGTAGAAACAAAGAAGATAGGTATTACAATGAGGTTGCTACCAAAGACATTATTCTAGATGACAAGAATGACAAATCATTTGACGGATTACTAAAAAAATTGTATTTGCCATTAATTTTATGTAGATATGGATTTGATGTTGCATATCGCAGGATCAGGCAATAAGGCAAAAGGAGCAAATTTCATGATTTTCATTTTATTTATTATGCACTAGATATTTTGTGTGTCGTCGTGATATTATCGATATTAGATCACTTATAATGTTTTATTAGATGGTTTTGGTTCAAATTAGTTATATTATTATTGCGTTATCATTATTAATATGTTTTACCATGTTTTATTTTATTCAAAATTTTTGATAAGGTAATTCATTGTCAAATAAATAACATTTAGTTCAAGGAAAATTGAATAATAAATACAATATATATATATATATATATATATTTGTTGCTTTCTCTTTGTAAGTTTTCTTTAATTTAATTTTCATAGCTAAATCTATATTATCTTTTGTAGCCTGAATGGTGGGATAAATCCCTCATGTGTTGAATTGCATCTAATCTATTCGTATGTATTCAAGTGCTCTTATGACATATGATTAAGGAAAATTTTGATTTATGACTAAGTAGTAGAATTAAGAACGGAATGAAGGTAGTAGATAGTAGAATTCGACATACATTTTGGAATAAAACTTATAAGACTAGGGATGTGAAGATTATTTGGTAGTAATAATTTCATAGATACAATTGTGCTTTTATGCCCATTCTTGTGATGATATTTAGGGCTTTTCATGTACACATTAATGTGTTTTGGCATATTATTACTAGACAGATTTTCTTCACCTTAAAAATCTTGCTGGTATTCAGTCTTAAAATTTGTGTTTTAATATGTATAGTCCATGTGATCCTATCAACTAGTTCAGTCTGAAATGGATTCTATTAGTTAGTCAGAACCTTTGGTTTTACCAGTATCTTGAAAACACTGTAGAAAAATTCACATTGTAGCAGTTTTGCACATAGTTACTGAGACGGTTTTAAAATATTTGAGTTTTGCCAGTCGTTTTAGATTTGGTATCAAAGCCATGGATTACATACTAATAGACTGGGATAATTCGACCGGTAGTTAAAAAAGATGAATATAATTAAACGAAAAGATACTGTCAAAAACAGAATTAAACAAGAATATGATATCCTGGAAAATTTTGACTTGCTCAATAAATGGACAATTCCTAAATCAAACCTAAAGTCATATATCAGCTTGGTACTTTTGAGAAACTAGGTTTCAAACAAATAGTTGAACTACAGAGGAACCTGTATACTTGGATAATAATGAAATGGCTATTAAGTTGTTAAGTAGTAAGGATATAAATCTTATAGATAGACACACAAATTTATACATATAGGTTTAGTACAAATTGCTTTAAAACCTCTAAGCTTGAAAGGGATGCCTGAAAGCTTTATAATGGTTTTAAGAGATAGTGGAAATTTAGATTGGGCAAAACCGTTAGTGGGTTTAATACAGTCCAGTTTGACCCATGGTCCAGTTTATTTGGATGTCTACCAAACTTGCCATTGTCCTTAACTGATGCAAATATACGAGATGCACTTACAGTAAATGTGAAAATGCATGGTTATAACTATGCACCAGGATCACAAGTAATTTGTGTATGTTACCGAATTTATTACGGACCGTTTCACACACTAAATCCACAGTGTAAAATGATTGATAAAACTTTAAATGAAACAATTATAATAGAACCAAATTTTAGTAAATCAAATATCAATACAAGAAGACCAATTAACCGGGAAGAAATTCCTTTGTCTGATAATTTGCAAATTGAAAAAGTTATGCCCCCGCAGTGTACAATAAATAATAAAATCACTAGTATCGTACAAACCCCTGGAGGTTCGGTCTAAATAAAAAAGAATATTACTCCTTTTGGATCTATTTCAAATAAAATTGATAAAATATAGTTTGTGCCGAACTAAATCTTTTTATTTTTATATTTCACCATTAGATTATATTATTGAAACCTCTAGAAGTTCAAGATGGAAAAAGAAAATTTTTGATGAACAATCTTTTGAAAATAATCCCCTTTTTGCAAAATCATATGTAAATAAAAATAATATTGTAAAGGTTATTTACAATGCCCAGGAAGCAGATATAACTTAATCTAAAATGAATTTTTCTATTTAATGAATTACATATTTAAAATTGATTTTAGCCCTGGCTCTTAGGGAAAAAAAATTAAAACCAAATTTAATATACCAAAACGGGAATCATTTAGGAAATGGCTTTTTAAAATTATTTCAAATGATGAACAAAAGCATTTTCGAAATGAATTTTATGGATTTGCATCTAAGCAAAATATATTAGTTCCTTTTATTCCTTGATTTGTCTCAAACTATGTAGGACAATATATTTCTATGATAGAAAGGGATTTTGTAACAACCCGATATTTTCAGCCATTCGCATCCGCACATGTCGGACTTGAAGTGCTCAAAATACCGCGTTGTAAATAAATTTGGAGCAAATGAAATACAATCACAGAATCACAGACACAGAAATATCAGAATAACTCACAGCGGAAATAAAAATACCATAGTAGTTCATGAAGCTACTATAACAAACTCTCAAAACATAATACATAATATTAATCTGAAACATATACAATAGAAATCTCAAATACAAAGAAGTTTATAAATACCAGAGCTGAAATAGAACAACGAAAATTGAAAGGAAATAAATAACTAGACAAGCAGAATCTCCAGCGATTCCTAGCTTCAGAAAAGAAATCCAAAGCTAAGCTGTTAATACTCAGGCAGACCCGAGCGTAAAGTAAAACACAAAACACTCGAGTCAGGACAATATATTCTTATATAATGTAAACCAACTCAAGTGAACTGTAGTAGAAATGCACAATAACTTAAAGGATGCTTGGGATCGCCCCTCCTTTAAGAATCAATTAAACTATAAATTAAATACATCCCGTGGTTAAAATTTCAAAATGGTATTTTATACTTCAAAATAAAATATCATTTCAAAATTCAATATCATTCAAAATCCATTTCATAATATCAAAATATAATATCTTCCAAACCACATTCATTTTTATTTAGTTTAAATACCATTACAAAACACATTTCAAAATAGTTTATATTTCGAAACAAATAACTTCCTTTTAAATCATAAAGTGAAGTTATTATATTTAATAATTAAATTATTAAATTTCCAAAATTTTAAATCTTTTCAAAGTTCATTCGTTCCCTAAAATTTATCAAACAGTGACCTTTTCGCAGCATTTAGACAATGCTATGGAAAGTTACTTTTAAAACAATTCAATTTAACAAAAGACAACATTTAAATGCTATAATAGGGTTACTTTAGTTCAAATAAAACCTTACTTAAATTCAAAAATTATAGCCCTTACTTAAATTTAGCCATTTAGTTCATTTCTATCAACTACAGCATTTACAAATGCCATAATATCATTTACATTAGAAAAATATTAGCATTTCAAAATTTCTATTAATTAAATTCCAAATATTCAATATAATTTCACAAATAATTATATTTTTATTTAATTCTTTTTTAACTTATAATTATACATTTCACTTTTAAAACAATCATTTAAATACCCTTATATTCATGATTTTATAAAGTTCAATTTCCATTCAAAATCAAATTTAATAATAATTTTCTTATTAAAATTCCAACATTAAATTTTAAATTCATTAAATTAAATTTAACTTAACACTTAAGTTTAAATTTTCAAATATAACTCAATTTCATTTTTATTTACTTAACTTAAAATTCACTTTTAAGCCAAATTCACATATTTCCAATTTTAGTTATATTTCAAAATTTCAACTTAAATATTCATTCATTTCACATTTAACTTAATAAAAAAATCATTAATATATTATAAAATCATTTTAAATTCTTTTAAATTCAAAATATCATAAATTTATCATATTTTCATATTTAATTTAAATTCCATTTATCACCAAATTATACTTTCCAAATTAACTTACATTTCAGATTTTCTAATTTTACCATTTATTTATTTCACTTATAAAATTTTAGAAAATCAATAATGCTTTACAAAAATCATTTTTTATCAAATTTACATCAAAATATTATAATATTTACATTTCTAAAATATTTTAAAATTTTAGAAAAACATATTTTAACAACGAGTCTGTATTTCATTTTCTAGCTTAGGTAAAGTGATACGGGTATATATCATTTCAACCCGTAATTTACAAAGAAAACCCGAGTTTGATCTTTTCAAACCCGCAATCCTAAGTCAATGAAAATAATTGAAAATCATTCAGGCCTATCATTTCAGCCCATAATGATTTTCTCCTATTCTAAAGTCCGTTCGGGTATGTATTATTTCAACCCATAGTGATTCTAATCTAAAGGGAACTTGTAGTGTGATAAACTGATAAAAATAACAGAACATCATAATATAACAGTAACAGATGTTATAACAGGTGTATAAGCATGGATGAATATCATATAATCATAATATAGCAGGTGTAACATGATAATGCATTTTACAGATTCAAAAGGGGTCAATTTACTAGTTATATATGTACATATTGTCTGGTGAGAATAACTCACTGTTTTGAGCTGGAGACACAACGACGAATGCACGAATGAGATCCAAACAAGCACGATAACACAACACAAAGATGAGTGGAAGAGCCAAAGATTAATTCTCCTTGGATACATAAGACAAAACAAATAAATATAACATAAATTTTCAACCCAAATTCAATTAAACAAAGCTAGAAATGAATACACAAAACATCACCGAAGTGTTTGCACTTGCTTTCTACCACCTATGCCAACTCTAGATCTGAAATGGCACAGCTAAAGGCATGGTTTGGATCTGGTTTGGGTTCTTAAAGGTCGGCCTAGCATGGCAAGATAATGGAGCAAAGATATATGAGCATGAACTAACACTACAAGGCAAATATCATTGATTCCTATGCACTAGAGGGCTCGGCCAAGGCCAAGGAGGGCACAGCCAGGTCTGTAGTGGGCTTAAGGATGATGTGGCAGTGGGCTCAGGTCAGGAATTTGCTGGTGGTGGTGGTGTATGGTCGGCCAAAGTGATGGAGGAGGTGATGGAAGCAAGGTAGCTAGGCTATGTTGGATATAGGTGGAGTTTGCTTCATATTTTGGTGGATCATCAAAATGGATGGCCTTGGCTCTGGAATGGCAGTGGAGAGGAGAGTATGGTGGCTGTAATAGGTGGTGGTGGAGGCGGCCAAGGCGCTGGAGATGGAGGGGCCGAACTGCATAAGAGATTGCAAGTGCAAAATCAAGTAAATCAAGTAGATCATGTAAAAAGAAATGAAAGTTTTTATCAAAATTTCTTCTTGAAGATGGCCAAAACTTTTTTTTAGGGTTTGAGGGAAAATTTTCATGGGAGAAACCATGGAAGAGTCGGCTAAAACAAAGAGATATGGTCAGCAAATGATTAATGCAAGTGTTATTGAATTTGAAAAGACAAAAGGAGGTGAAAAGACAATGGTATGTTAAAGGTCAAAACTCTTCATATTTCTCTAATTTCTTTTGAAAATTTTAATAAATGAGAAACTACTTATAATTACAGATAAAAACACGAAAATATAGGAAATAAACAAAAAAATATATTAAATATATATAATTTAATTAATAAAAAAGCAAAAATTGCAAACTAGTCATGAAAATATGAAAATAAATGCAATGAAGTTTGGAAATTTTTTTTATGTACTTGAAAAATATTTATAAATAAAGATAAGAACACAAAATAAAAATGAATTCACAAAATACATAAATAAATATTAATTTAATATAATTTAACGAAGAAAATAGCAGAAAAATGGAAACTAGCCTTTAAAAATAGAAAATAAATGAAATAGACTTTGGGAAAATTTAAACACCACTTTAATAAAATTTAAAAGACAAAATATATATAACATGACATATTGACACATTTTAAAATAAAATATGACAATAAAAATATAGTTTATATTATTTAAAATAAACAGAATTGCTATATAAAGCAGATTACACTCATTATTGGAATATACATAACTTTCACAATTTAAATCTGTTTTCAACGAAACGAAAAGTAGTATTCAAGTTATTAAGTCTATTTTCATAATAAAAGATAAAATTTAAGAATCTAAATAGTTAAATTTGAAATTTAAAAATCAAAGTTTGACCCAAATTTACCGAAATCAACATTTCAGGAAACTATTCAATTTATACCATTTTGGAATTTTAAATCAGATAATAATCAAAGTTTATATTTAAAAATGAAAAGTTTGAAATGGAACCAGTTAAAAAATTTAAAAATAAAATAAAGTCAAAATTAAAATATACATAAAAATCTAGGGTTGTTACACTCTCCCCCACTCAAATCTTTTCGTCCTCGAAAAGAAAGGAAGTGGAGAAACAACTAGAAAGAGAAATAGGTTGGAAGACATTCGAAAGAAGGTAGGGAGAAAGTAGCTAGGAGGGGAAGTAGGTTGAAAGACAAGGACGAACCATTATTTAAACCATTGTACATTTCAATTAAAATTTCGTAATATTTTAAACATTTTATAATATGATGAATAGTCATTTGATTCAAATCTGATGGTTCAAAGTAAACAATTTTTAAACATTTTAAAATCTTTAAAAGGGAAAATAACTGATCAGAATATACTTTATATAGTACTTTATCAAGATACTTTTAGCAAAATACTATTATAACTCGATGTCTTAACAAGTTTGCTTTCGTTCCTGCAGACTCTGGCTATGCGTTGATCAGGCGCAAAGCTAGAATTCTCCAGGTACTTAGTAGACTTGTTTCAACACCTAGTGAAAAAAATGAAAACACTTTTAAAAACAGATATGGAAAGTACAATCCAAACAAATCAACCAAATCGAAATAGTTATCTAACCATGGATCGCAGATACACAATGGTTACGCCTGGATCCCCCAAGAAACAATCTGTATCCGTAAGCTTTCTCAGACCTGCGAGTTACGCCATGATGACGAGTAGAATGCAGGATACACAATGGTTACGCCTGGATCCCCCAGGAAACAATCCGTACCCCCAGTCCAGCTCAGCCAGGCATTTGCGCTACTAATGCGACCTACATAGAGTGCAAGATACACAATGGTTACGCCTGGATCCCCCAGTAAACAATCCGTACCCCCAGGCCAGCTCAGCCAGGCAGTTGCGCTATGTAGTCGCGATCATAAGACCATGGGGATCGCCGTGGAATTTGATGGACACTCGAGTATCATATCCGAAAAACCCAAATCGAAGAGAGAGAATAATGTCGATAGAATGAATCCAGAGTGTGACCACAAATGTAACGGCCCGCCTTTTTGGACAGTTTTAAACCGACGATCAAATACACATGTCGATTCCAAACCATTAAAAGGGCAGATAGTTATTGGGGTAATTAAGAAAAGAAAAGGAAGGGAAATAAAGGAAATGAAACAACACAGAATCTCACAGCGGAAGGCTAAAGTATAATAATAAAATAACAGTTCATGAAGCTGTTAATTAAATGAATACATTTGAAATGAATACATTTGATTATTATTATACAACATTTATCAGAGTTACATACACAACAAATATCATACAACAATGCAGCGGAATGGAATGAATATAATAGTAGTACATAATATACCAAATCTTCGTCTTCATCCTCCAGCAATAGATCCTCAAAAATCTGAAAACTCAGGACTGACCCGAGCGTAATGAAAAGACAAACACTCGAGTCAGGACTAAATATCCTCATGTAAGTTAAGTCAATCGTAAATAAATATGAGTGTAACGGCGTCAGAGATGTTTACGGGGTTTGACATCTCCTATCCGGTGTCAACGTGCGTGCAATAACTCAAGAGATGTTACGGGATTTTCCATCTCTCAAGGATCCGTGAAACTATATACTATATAGTAATATACGCTAAGTAGATAATGCCTATCAGTAATATAAAGTATCAAAATAGCGTTAAGGCGTTACCATAATCCCCCTTAACACATTTTTATATTCCCAAAAGCATATACAAGACCGTAGTTTCCCCAAAACCGGAAGTCACCAGAGGGCAATCCATATACTCAAGGTACAAATCAAAACGTAGTGGTCGCGAATAGGATAATCAGTATGACAAGGTACATGAGGCAATACCAACTAGGATACTAGTAGTTGCGTGATCCGGACTGATGTTGGGCATAGCCAGCAGCTACCCCAACACCGCGAAACAACACTCCCAAATCAAGGGGTGCACCCAAATCAAATCACAAATGTAATAGATATGGTATCGAAGAAGTGTGTCCGCTAGAGGTGGCGAACCTCAATGGCCCGGCGCGGCTCCTGTTTTAGTCATGTCAGGGGTCATCCAATATCGTTCTCTTTCTTCAGTCAACGCGTTCACCAAACCATCCACTTCATTCTGGATCAACACTCCGCGTATAATAGTTATTAAAGTGGTTTTCGGTATCGACAGAGAGTATGTCCATATCCGATCCCGGTCTCTTTAATAACTACGTATTATTACACCGTTGGCTCTTTTATATTTCAAATTGATTCATGGTTGATAACAAAATATCATATTCGCTTTAAAATCAAATCCATTTCAAAATCATCATATATTCCAAATTACTTTAAATCTAAATTTCAAATAAATTTTCAATTCCAAACTCAAACTTGAAATATCATTTCATATCAATTTTCTTAGAAATATTCAGAGTTCGATTAAAAGTCCAATCTTTTAAAACAAATCAACTTTCAAAAATTTACACCGTATTTCAATTTGCAATTTAAATCTAAACTTCGATTTTATTTAATAATTTCGTTTACCAAGTTTAAATTCTAACATTTCGAGCTCCAATTCAAAATAATTCAATTTCCATAAATTGGATTTTATTCTTAAAATCAATTCATTTAAATAATTTCAAAACAACTTTTAAAATCATATAATTTAACCAACTCGGTGTCCGTATATAATTTTCTAACCTATGGCCAAGTGATTAGTTATTACAATTAAATGTCAGTGATGAATATATTATTTAAATCAATCACAGTGTCATATGTATGCATAGCAGGATATATATAAACAAATAAACATCCAAACATTTAAATATCAACCAATAACATCCATCGAAATACATCATCCAATAGGCAATACAATTCACGGCAATTTCATATTTATCAATGTCAGGTAATTTAATCGCAATTCAATTTTAATTTAAATTTAACTGTCAATTTAATTTTTTTTTTTTTAACGGTGAATTCAAATGACAATCGATATGATAATTAAATTTTATCAAACAACAACAAATAAAAATCATAACTATGCATAATGTCAAATTTAACTAGCATAAAGATATTCAGTACGTTATGAGCGTTATAAAACACTCACCTTGATTTTTTTACGATTTAAATCAAATCGAACGACGTTCGATTTAACCCAAAATTTTCTCTAGCTCCAAATGATTCCAATCTAGTTCCATCGCGTAGAGCTCGTCCATACGATTCCAACGCAAAAAGTTTCGCGCGTTTTCGACCTCGTATGAAAAAGTTATGCATTTTAGAAGTTTACACAAATTGAAAAATAAATAATATACAACTTTTATTTTATTACTAACCCTAACAGATCTGGGCCATCCATCTCAAAGCCTGCAAATCCAAGCCGTGCGCGTTCTTCCTCCTTCCTCACGTTACTTCTACAGGAAACGCACGCATGAGAACCCATCAAGCTTCAAACTAGGGTTCCATTTTTCGACCACCACGAACGTCGGGAAGTTGATCAGAGACCATCGTTGCGAAGCCCCGCTCGAGAGCCACCATCGGCTGCCACCATGTTGAACTCGGCCTCCCCTATCACCTCGAAAAACGTGAAAAACGCAGCCCCTTCCTACACGATTTCCCGTTGATCCGTGGCTCTGTTTTTGATCATCTCCGTATGGATTTGAAGCTTTCATCGTGCTCTACAACTTTGTAGTTGAGAGTTTTTGCTAATTGTTGATGGATTGAGAGGAAAATGAGAAAGAAGTTTCGAATTTCGTGGCCATTGATTCAGGAAATGGCGGCTAGGGCTGAAGTCAATTAGGGTTTCTGGATTAAACTAATAATAAAACTGCCTCGGTTTGCGTGCGTATTTATATAGGTAGGTCCAAAATCATCCGAACTCCAATCGAGACGTGCCGCCAGGCGTTTATAGGGTTTTACCCCCATTCCGGACGCAATGGAACTAGTTTCAAGGCCTAATTCGATCATATGTGAGAGTTACGGAAATAAACGATCAATTTTAAATTAAACCGATTAAACGATTTTCTATGCGTTTTGGCTTGCCCCGGACAAACGGTAAATCCGATTGACACGAAATTTGAAACCTTACAATAATATCACATTACGGATCCAATGAAACTAGTTTCGTCGAAATCCGAGACCGTTTGAAAAATGACTATTTTAACTCGCCAAATTAATATTAAAACAATTTCAACGCGTTTCGAGCTGCCACGGTCAAACGACAACTCCGATTGCTACGAAAATTGAAATCCGATAATAACTAACTATTACGGATCCAATGGAACTAGTTTTGTCCAATTCTGAGACTGTTCAAAAATTGGCTATTTTCCAGTCGATAATTAAATATTAAAATATTCAATATTCACAAATAAATTTTAAATTCAGTTTTAAAAGTTCTATAACATCACTATAACTCCAATATGATAAAATAAAATTTTACAAATCATTTTTAATCATATTAAACCCGTTATTCAATTTATCCAATAAATTCCAGTTTTTAAAATCTTATTAACTCTATTATAATCCCAATAGATTCAACATTTATTATTATTCCAAACGACTTACAATTTTTTTTCTAACACTAAATCACGAAATCTTATTAAATTAGCTATTTTAATTATCGAAAATTTACGGGTCGTTACACTCTCCCCCACTCAAAACTTTTCGTCCCCGAAAAGGAAAAGAAGGGAAAAGAAACTAAGTATAGAATTCAACATTAGATATATTTTATTCAAAGTTACCAACTTATAAAATAATGAAATTCCATTTATAAGGTCATAACTACGCTTCCACTAAGTTACTCCGAACGGCTTTCTAAATTTAAAAGTTAGTTATCAAAATAAGTTATAAAATTTTAAAACTTGAAAAATTTTCTAACACTTGGATTTACGGAAAATTTCGGCAGAGTCTCCTTTGCGCGGCTCGATCGGAAAAAATATAATAGCATATATATCACAAATATACATCTCATCTCAATGATGAGGCATCCCATATGTGGGGAAACAACATATAAATATCAACAATATCATATGAAACCGTAAGCGTACCTTTTATTTAGCATTTATTAGCATTTTACTTACATTATGCGTTTAGCGTAGAAGCGAGCTCCACAACGAAGCGCAACCCCTTTGCTACCTACTAAAATGCTCAATAACTAAGTTAGAACCATGCATATAAAGATAGATCGCTATACTTAGCCTACACAACATATATATAACATATTTAGCTTCAAAACTGAGATTTCAATTTCTGGACAGCAAACAAATCTTAGCTTTAGGTCATCTAAACGGTAAAATTTGACAATAAAATCTAAACAAAAGTTGTTGCATTCATTTCAGGCTTTCCGGAATGTCTAAAATCATCGAATTCGGATCATCATTTCAAAAGTTATGGCCGTTTTACTTAGGGGATACGCTTCAGCCTGGGCAGTGTTTTGCGCAGGTCCGCGACGTTCACCCACATTTCCGACCTTCTAAACGATATCAAAACACAAAACACTTAAAACAAAAGTTTTAGCTTAAGTTCTTAGATTTCCAGAAAGTGCAAGATCATCAAAATCCGATAAACTAGTCAAAAGATATGGAGAAAATACTAAGGGTGTGCTTCAGATTTTACTTATTTTTTTTTCACAGGACAGCGAGTAACATTCAAGTTTTTAACTTAGTAGACGAAGGAATTTCTCAAGACACTCTAAATAAAAGTTGTGCTATAGTTTCTAAGCTTTTCGAAAAGTCCAAAATCGTCGATTTCCGTTCAGCCATTTAAAAGTTATGGTTGTTTTCGTTTCAGCATGTATTGGACTATTTTGGACTTTTTTTTTCCAAAATTTTGCTTTTATTGTTTCAAAGTACAAACCATCAAAACATCAAATTTTCTAAAGAAAAATCATGAACACAAAGCCATTTATTTTCTTATTCATCCACACAATAGGTTTACATTCAATTTGTTTCTGATTTATTCAAGTTTGTTTCATTCACATTTTTAATTCAAGTCAATTTGCTTCACTTTAAATTGAATTCAATTATATTTAATTTCACTTTGCTTCAAATTTGAAGTTAATTATTTTTAAAATTTTATTCCGTTTATTCAATTCCATTAACACTAATGAATTCTACTTAATCAATTATCATCCATCTAACAACCAACGCATATCAAACATTGACATCCATCCAAAATCTACACTAAATCAATTATACATTTCCATGTCAATTTTAATTTCATACACTTCCAAGCTTATAGACATTTAGTTATATTTAAATTTAATTAGTTTCCATTTACCAATTCTATATTTCATTAAGTTTAAATTTTATTCATTCACTTATATATATCATTCATTTTACCGCTTAAATTTTTTTTTTATATTTACAACTATCAATTAGATCTTCACATTTTTATTTTTCACTCTCTCACTGGTATATTATTTCTCTACTTATCCTTATTAGCATTTTAAACCTTTTAAGTATTTGGTAAGTTATAGTTATGCAAATAGAATGTAGTTAAACAACATACAACTTCTTTCCATTTAAAGTTGAATTTTCAATTTATTAATTCTTAAGTCATTACTTAAATTTCACTATAATTTTTTCACATTTACATTCACATATACTATTTCCATTTTATATTAACATAATTGTGAATCACCTTTAAATGTTAATTTAAATTCCAATTATTTACTAACAATTTTATTTATATTTGCAACCATTAATTAAATGCATATTTCATTATTCAAACCTATACTTGTATATTATCCAATTAACAATTCATATAACATTTTTGAACTTCTTAAATATTTTGGTAAGTTATATCTATGCTATAGAATGAATTTTAATACTACGCGAGTTTTACAGTTTCACTTTTATTTTAAGTTCATAGTTTCCTAATTCTAAGGATTTCTACTTCAATTGATATTTTCACTTAACTCTTAGGTTCATTTCTCATTTCATAATTCAGGAGTTCCTTAATGATTCAAGTCTAAATTCATTTCAATCATTAAAAAAAAATCATTAATTATTAAAGGACTTAAGAATTCCAATCCCGGTTTCATTTCAAATCAAGTTTTGAAATAATATATACTTATATAATTTATATAACAAATCATACTATAGAGAGTACAAAATAAAATAAAATTTGAATCAAAACAAAGTTTAGACAAGCTATTAAGTGGTCTCCCCCACTCGGACTCTCGAAAATAAACGCCGATGATGCGTGCACTCATCACCGAAATCATTTTCTAGCGTCAAGAGAAGGGAATATAACACTTATCATAAAAAAAAATCCTTCGAAAACAATTTCAACTCAATTATACTATCATATAATACTCATATTATGTTTTTCAAATTCTTGTAAGTCAATTTCAAACACCGGAATTTAAATTCCCAAACCCAAGTTAAAATTCATTTATATTCATTATCAATTGTGTTTACAAGATTTCATTTTCCTAAATCCATTGTTATTTAATCAATTGTTGTAAATATTGACTGATCAAACAATAACGATAATAATCTAATATTATCATCTCCTAACAATCAATTCAATCAAAATGAATAAATATTCAAATAATTCATTTATATAAAATATATTCCAAAACGATATTGTGTTGGTTTGTCCTATTCGAGTGTTTAGAAATTCCTATCGACGCCTTGGCGTCCCAAGTATCGACCAGAATTCATAAATACTCAACGGAACAAATTAACACAATATAAAACCATTTTATATCAAATAACAAGTACGCTCTCTCATATACACTCAACTCATTCATATAGTTTACCTCTATTTCAATGAGTTATTCCCCACTAGAGCCAAGGTTTATCGCTAAACCAAAGCTCTGATACCAACTGTAACGGCCCGCCTTTTTGGACAGTTTTAAACCGACGATCAAATACACATGTCGATTCCAAACCATTAAAAGGGCAGATAGTTATTGGGGTAATTAAGAAAAGAAAAGGAAGGGAATAAAGGAAATGAAACAACACAGAATCTCACAGCGGAAGGCTAAAGTATAATAATAAAATAACAGTTCATGAAGCTGTTAATTAAATGAATACATTTGATTATTATTATACAACATTTATCAGAGTTACATACACAACAAATATCATACAACAATGCAGCGGAATGGAATGAATATAATAGTAGTACATAATATACCAAATCTTCGTCTTCATCCTCCAGCAATAGATCCTCAAAAATCTGAAAACTCAGGACTGACCCGAGCGTAATGAAAAGACAAACACTCGAGTCGGGACTAAATATCCTCATGTAAGTTAAGTCAATCGTAAATAAATATGAGTGTAACGGCGTCAGAGATGTTTACGGGGTTTGACATCTCCTATCCAGTGTCAACGTGTGTGCAATAACTCAAGAGATGTTACGGGATTTTCCATCTCTCAAGGATCCGTGAAACTATATACTATATAGTAATATACGCTAAGTAGATAATGCCTATCAGTAATATAAAGTATCAAAATAGCGTTAAGGCGTTACCATAATCCCCCTTAACACATTTTTATATTCCCAAAAGCATATACAAGACCGTAGTTTCCCCAAAACCGGAAGTCACCAGAGGGCAATCCATATACTCAAGGTACAAATCAAAACGTAGTGGTCGCGAATAGGATAATCAGTATGACAAGGTACATGAGGCAATACCAACTAGGATACTAGTAGTTGCGTGATCCGGACTGATGTTGGGCATAGCCAGCAGCTACCCCAACACCGCGAAACAACACTCCCAAATCAAGGGGTGCACCCAAATCAAATCACAAATGTAATAGATATGGTATCGAAGAAGTGTGTCCGCTAGAGGTGGCGAACCTCAATGGCCCGGCGCGGCTCCTGTTTTAGTCATGTCAGGGGTCATCCAATATCGTTCTCTTTCTTCAGTCAACGCGTTCACCAAACCATCCACTTCATTCTGGATCAACACTCCGCGTATAATAGTTATTAAAGTGGTTTTCGGTATCGACAGAGAGTATGTCCATATCCGATCCCGGTCTCTTTAATAACTACGTATTATTACACCGTTGGCTCTTTTATATTTCAAATTGATTCATGATTGATAACAAAATATCATATTCGCTTTAAAATCAAATCCATTTCAAAATCATCATATATTCCAAATTACTTTAAATCTAAATTTCAAATAAATTTTCAATTCCAAACTCAAACTTGAAATATCATTTCATATCAGTTTTCTTAGAAATATTCAGAGTTCGATTAAAAGTCCAATCTTTTAAAACAAATCAACTTTCAAAAATTTACACCGTATTTCAATTTGCAATTTAAATCTAAACTTCGATTTTATTTAATAATTTCGTTTACCAAGTTTAAATTCTAACATTTCGAGCTCCAATTCAAAATAATTCAATTTCCGTAAATTGGATTTTATTCTTAAAATCAATTCATTTAAATAATTTCAAAACAACTTTTAAAATCATTTAATTTAACCAACTCGGTGTCCGTATATAATTTTCTAACCTATGGCCAAGTGATTAGTTATTACAATTAAATGTCAGTGATGAATATATTATTTAAATCAATCACAGTGTCATATGTATGCATAGCAGGATATATATAAACAAATAAACATCCAAACATTTAAATATCAACCAATAACATCCATCGAAATACATCATCCAATAGGCAATACAATTCACGGCAATTTCATATTTATCAATGTCAGGTAATTTAATCGCAATTCAATTTTAATTTAAATTTAACTGTCAATTTAATTTTTTTTTTTTAACGGTGAATTCAAATGACAATCAATATGATAATTAAATTTTATCAAACAACAACAAATAAAAATCATAACTATGCATAATGTCAAATTTAACTAGCATAAAGATATTCAGTACGTTGTGAGCGTTATAAAACACTCACCTTGATTTTTTTACGATTTAAATCAAATCGAACGACGTTCGATTTAACCCAAAATTTTCTCTAGCTCCAAATGATTCCAATCCAGTTCCATCGCGTAGAGCTCGTCCATACGATTCCAACGCAAAAAGTTTCGCGCGTTTTCGACCTCGTATGAAAAAGTTATGCATTTTAGAAGTTTACACAAATTGAAAAATAAATAATATACAACTTTTATTTTATTACTAACCCTAACAGATCTGGGCCATCCATCTCAAAGCCTGCAAATCCAAGCCGTGCGCGTTCTTCCTCCTTCCTCACGTTACTTCTACAGGAAACGCACGCATGAGAACCCATCAAGCTTCAAACTAGGGTTCCATTTTTCGACCACCACGAACGTCGGGAAGTTGATCAGAGACCATCGTTGCGAAGCCCCGCTCGAGAGCCACCATCGGCTGCCACCATGTTGAACTCGGCCTCCCCTATCACCTCGAAAAACGTGAAAAACGCAGCCCCTTCCTACACGATTTCCCGTTGATCCGTGGCTCCGTTTTTGATCATCTCCGTATGGATTTGAAGCTTTCATCGTGCTCTACAACTTTGTAGTTGAGAGTTTTTGCTAATTGTTGATGGATTGAGAGGAAAATGAGAAAGAAGTTTCGAATTTCGTGGCCATTGATTCAGGAAATGGCGGCTAGGGCTGAAGTCAATTAGGGTTTCTGGATTAAACTAATAATAAAACTGCCTCGGTTTGCGTGCGTATTTATATAGGTAGGTCCAAAATCATCCGAACTCCAATCGAGACGTGCCGCCAGGCGTTTATAAGGTTTTACCCCCATTCCGGACGCAATGGAACTAGTTTCAAGGCCTAATTCGATCATATGTGAGAGTTACGGAAATAAACGATCAATTTTAAATTAAACCGATTAAACGATTTTCTATGCGTTTTGGCTTGCCCCGGACAAACGGTAAATCCGATTGACACGAAATTTGAAACCTTACAATAATATCACATTACGGATCCAATGAAACTAGTTTCGTCGAAATCCGAGACCGTTTGAAAAATGACTATTTTAACTCGCCAAATTAATATTAAAACAATTTCAACGCGTTTCGAGCTGCCACGGTCAAACGACAACTCCGATTGCTACGAAAATTGAAATCCGATAATAACTAACTATTACGAATCCAATGGAACTAGTTTTGTCCAATTCTGAGACTGTTCAAAAATTGGCTATTTTCCAGTCGATAATTAAATATTAAAATATTCAATATTCACAAATAAATTTTAAATTCAGTTTTAAAAGTTCTATAACATCACTATAACTCCAATATGATAAAATAAAATTTTACAAATCATTTTTAATCATATTAAACCCGTTATTCAATTTATCCAATAAATTCCAGTTTTTAAAATCTTATTAACTCTATTATAATCCCAATAGATTCAACATTTATTATTATTCCAAACGACTTACAATTTTTTTTCTAACACTAAATCACGAAATCTTATTAAATTAGCTATTTTAATTATCGAAAATTTACGGGTCGTTACAACAAAGCGGATATCAAGCAGAAGGCACTTTCCATATCTTTACTTTGAAAATATGTATCATATAGTACCTTTCAAAATCACTTTCAAATATCATACTTATATAAAGTCCATTATATATAAGATTTCATTTCAAATCAAATACTTTCCAAAATAATAGTATATCAAATCACACTTATATAAATTTCGATTATATAAGATTTCATTTTTCAAAATTGAGTACCTTTTCAAATCAACAGTTCTCAAATCAATAGTTTTCAAATCAACTGCATACTTACACAAATCAATTTTTTATATAAGTTCGATAACTCCCAAATCAAAGTATTTAAATAAACAAGGTTCTCAATTTCAAACCATTTCAATATCAATTCAGCTTCAAAATCATATATGATTTCACCAAATCATTTCTTCCAAATTACATAAATTTATTTTCAAAGTTTCTTAAACAATAGATTTAGAAAATAATCTAAATTTCCAAATCAACAAAATTTAGGTCAAACAAATTCATTTCCATTTCAAACATATATTCACTTCAAAAATCATAATACTTTCAAAGTTATAAATCTTTCGAAACCAAATATTTGAAATCTTTTCACTTTGAAAATCATAACATTTTGAAATCATACATTTGCAATCATAAAACATTACTTTATTTCTTTACATTTCACAAATTTATTCAATTAAACTCTAATCTAAATTTTCAAATTTTAATTCAATTCAAACCATCAGTTTCAATTTAATTTAGTTTTCCAACAAAACCATTTCAAATATTATCAAATTTCAAATAAAGATTCGATCCATAAAATAAACTATTCATTCTTTAATATATTTCAGAGCTTAAATGTACCATATTCCAAAACTAAATTCCATAATTTCATATATCTCAAATTTTAGTTCATTATTACTTAGTGTTGAAATATTTATTTCATAAATCCATTATTTTTAAATAAACTCAAATTACAGGTAAACCAAATATCCTTTTATACTAATACAAGCTTCAATTATTGATTTATCAAAATCATTGGTTTTCAAAATCATTTTATACTTATGTAAAGTTTATCTTATATAAGGATCAAAATTTTCAAAAATAAATAAATTTCGCTGCATGAAAAGCCATATGGGATTGAACATCTTTGCTTACTAAAAGATTTTTAATTAAGAATAGTTTTGTATATAAAATAGTTTTTATGAAAAATAGAATAAAACAGTTAGTTTAAGAAAAAGAAAAATAGTTTTGAAAAATGGTTTTAAATTTGATAGTGGTTTTTCATAAAAGAAAAAATCCAATTAAATTACAAAGATATCCAATCCAACAACTTTCAATTTCAGTGTCAAGTATACCAATGATATTAGGATATAAGATGTACGTATGTCATCATTTCACAACATTACATTCGATCGCTCGCTCGATCACACAAGTTCGCTTTCGAACTAGTATTGTCCATTCGACTTCCCTAATGCGGACTTCGATATGGTTTCTTGACTAGATGCCATCAGACTCCTTACATAGCTATATACCATGATAGAGAATTATAGAATCAAGCCCAAAATCCATATCAAATATTCGCCATCAAGAATCAAATGAAAAATCCTAATACAAAATGGTGTAATTCACCTCGAACTTGTGTACTCAAACTTGGATCAAATTAATTATACGAATAAAACAGCATACGTACAACTTATGTATCTATTCCAACTTGTTAAATAAATAGTTTCATAAAGATGTTACTAAGTTAAAACATTTAAAACCAAATTTTTCTCAAACATTTGAAGACTAATTTTTATCCAAAACATTTTAAACTAAATTTCATATTAGTATAATTCAAAATAGTCTATTTATTTACTTAACAAAATAGTTTCAACTTATAAAAATCATATTATTTCATACTTGAAACATGCAAACTAAACTTATATTCTTTATCAAATACCTTATACCTTTCAAAATTTCTTAGCTTTGAAAAGTTAAAGTTGATTTGGAAGTGCTCGAACCTTCAAAATAGTCGAAAAAATCATATTTTCAAATCCAAGAGTGGGAAATCACTAACAAATCAGTAAATCAATTTCAAAAGTTTGGTTTCAAAATATGAAACTCGAGGACTGAACACTGGCTTACTTTAAATCTTTTCAAATATAATATATACAGATCTATCTTTCGAATATCAAACCATACTTCGAAATCTGAAATCAAAATTGGTTTCACAAAATCACTCGCATAGAAAAGCTACTAGAGTGGCCTCTCTCTCACTCAGAAACTCAAAAATCAATGTTGATGATGCATGCATTCATCACCGACATTATTTTCCAGCGTCATAAGTGAGTTCTGGACTTCAATTAACTTTGTAAAACTTCTTTGAAATTCCTTCGAAATCATTGAAATTCATTCGAATACATTTGAAACATTTCTTATTTGGAAAATATATTATATATATATCTTTAAATCATATTATTATTATATATTTTCCAAAATCTTAAAACTGATTTCAAAACGCCGGAATTCAATTCCTCGAAATTCAAATTCCAAACCTTTCAGTTATAAATCATTTTTGTATAAATCAAGTTCTTATAAAATTTTCAAAATTTCAGATTCTTTCGAAATTTAAAATTTCCATTTTTTAAAGGTATATAATCCTTATCGAAAACATTTCACTTTTATATATAAAAATATGGCCATCCTTAATAATTTCGATGTATGCACAATTTAAAAATACAACCAAACACAAATTTCCAAAGGATGATTCAAGGAAGGATTTCCAAACAAACAAAGATTCAAAATTAGAGGAACTCTAATCAACTAGAATTCTAGTTCGAAGATAAACTCAAATGAAGATGAGATAATTTAATTACCAAAAAGAGGATAGATAAGCCTATATAAATCGCGGGCGACCTTAACCGGTCAACCGAGACTTTAGGAATATAATCAATACGGAAATCTAAGGCAAATCGACCTTCGATCGCCAGAGATAGAATCCGGGTAGAGCAGGAGATAGATAGCATTGACATCCGAGGATACAAAAATCTTCAGTGAATCAATGCCAATTGTAAAGGAGTTTCACCCCTTTACAAATCATTCAAAGATTTACGGAATGACTGCTCTTTAGAGAGGTCATTGCAAAGTAGAGTTACGGAATGCTCCAAAATTAAAAGAAAAAAGGGGGAAAACAAGACTGGATTCCAGAACAAGTGGGAGTGTTCCAAAGTTCAAGGAATCCTAGTCGATAAGAATCTTAACCAAGAGATCTCTAACAAGGTGGATATCGAAGAGATGAAGTTTAGAAAATCTTGATTTCGAAATAATAACATTTCTATACCAAAATAATCTTTGAAAATATTTTAAAAATAATTTGAAAATCATTTTATACTTCGAAAATACGTTCTCTCACAAAGAAAGGATTCTGAGATTGATTTCACTCATTCTAGGGTATTTCTACCCTATCTCTAATGAGTTTTTGCTCCGCAGGCTAAGGTTTGCCTAAAACCAAAGCTCTGATGCCAACTGTAACGGGCCGCGCCAGTGGGGTAATGCCCACCGTAGCATACATTGGTACCTGTGTTCTGCCTTTACGGCCAGCCTCTCGACTGCACCACCAACCCCCGCGGGGACATGTAGGAGCAAGAGTCAACCGTTCTCTACCAAACCAGGAAGCGAGAACCCCCTATCATGCTGCACCCTCCAAGTGCAATGGCAGACACACATGTCGGACTTGAAGTGCTCAAAAAACCGCGTTGTAAATAAATTTGGAGCAAATGAAATACAGTCACAGAATCACAGACACAGAAATATCAGAATAACTCGCAGCGAAAATAAAAATACCATAGTAGTTCATGAAGCTACTATAACAAACTCTCAAAACATAATACATAATATTAATCTGAAACATATACAATAGAAATCTCAAATACAAAGAAGTTTATAAATACCAGAGCTGAAATAGAACAACGAAAACTGAAAGGAAATAAATAACTAGACAAGCGGAATCTCCAGCGATTCCTAGCTCTAGAAAAGAAATCCAAAGCTAAGCTGTAAATACTCAGGCAGACCCGAGCGTAAAGTAAAACACAAAACACTCGAGTCAGGACAATATATTCTTATATAATGTAAACAAACTCAAGTGAACTGTAGTAGAAATGCACAATAACTTAAAGGATGCTTGGGATCGCCCCTCCTTTAAGAATCAATTAAACTATAAATTAAATACATCCCGTGGTTAAAATTTCAAAATGGTATTTTATACTTCAAAATAAAATATCATTTCAAAATTCAATATCATTCAAAATCCATTTCATAATATCAAAATATAATATCTTCCAAACCACATTCATTTTTATTTAGTTTAAATACCATTACAAAACACATTTCAAAATAGTTTATATTTCGAAACAAATTACTTCCTTTTAAATCATAAAGTGAAGTTATTATATTTAATAATTAAATTATTAAATTTCCAAAATTTTAAATCTTTTCAAAGTTCATTCGTTCCCTAAAATTTATCAAACAGTGACCTTTTCGCAGCATTTAGACGATGCTATGGAAAGTTACTTTTAAAACAATTCAATTTAACAAAAGACAACATTTAAATGCTATAATAGGGTTACTTTAGTTCAAATAAAATGTGACGCCCCACCTCTATACCCACGCTAGCCAAGAACACTACGGTGTAGTGCTGTCAACTAGCACGGAGAATAAGGCTGTTGAGGAGCGGCCATCAATAGTTGACCTTACACTAGTATTGGTTATCTCGATAGGAGTGATATATATATATATATATATATATATATTCTTTCATTTTTCATCTCTGATTTATTTTCTCCCATCGAAATACCCCAATTCCAGTATAAAACGAACTACGATGGTTCATAATAGTTTAGAACAGCAAATATAAAATAATAACACAGATAAATATAAATGCGGAACACAGATAAAACAGAAATTCTCATATATACAATAACTGATGTCAGTTACAATACATTTGACACGGTACATATGATACAACTACAACAGTCGACTCAGGAAGTTACATATACAAGTACATTAACGTATATAATATACATGAATACATATCTTCCTATACAATCATACAGACTACTACAAATAACGACGACTACTCCAAAAGATATGAAAGAACTTCATAGCTCTAGCAGCAACCCAAAGCAGAATATCTACAACCTGAAATACTCGGTCTGACCCGAGTATTAAATTCAAAAGAAAATAATACTCGGGTCAGTCTAATTCAAACTCAGTTATTAGTGCACAGAAGCAATAATAATCAAATAATGAATAGACGACAGTAATTAAACCAAATCAGAATGCAATTCAGAATATTGAATTGAAATAAACAGAACAGTTCAAACCATTGAAATATCAATTAAAATATTAAGATGAGTAGGGCTGCAGTACACGCACGCGTGTACTGCCTCGCCACTACTGCACATGAACTACGCAAAAGATTAATAAATCAAAACAAAATAGAATATCACAAAACCATACCGTGTGGTTGCAGTTCACGCTTGCGTGCACTGCCTTGCCACTATAGTGATGTCGTACCCAAAAACTCAATACCGTGTGGCTGCAGTTCACGCCTGCGTGCACTGCCTTGCCACTACAGTAATGATGTATACAATCGGGCACAAGGTCAAACCCAAAATAAAAAGACGGGTTCAACACAGGTGAAATTCCAAAATCAATATGAAACTCAGGTGCAATAAAAATTGAATAGTGACATGCACAAACATAAGAACATGTAAGAGAAACATGTCGTAACTACAAAGCTAAGTCACTTACGAAATGCAGAGGTCAAGTCAGTGACTCAACACAACCGCGGCAGCAACAACAGTGCAGTAGTGCACAGAGAACTCCACAAGTCCAGTAAGATAACCAATATAACAAGCTAAATGTTCAAGCTACTGCACAATGCAAATGAAGACCAGTCCACAAGTATACCCAGTCACACGCATATATATATATATATATATATATATATATATATATATATATATATATATGATCATGAGGCTTCACAGTGTACAGACCATATGAAGGAAGTGCACATGTTAATTGGATAGCAAGTGCCACCCAATGATGTAAGAAAATGAACAGACAGGATGGAATTAAATCACTGGAAACCTCACAACCAAGTCAGACTTCACTAAAACAATGGACCAGTGCATAGTGACAGTAAGGAATGTATGCAACAATATAAACATGGAATGGAATGCAACTACAAGGCATGAAACCATAATGAAACAGATCAGTTTTGAATACAAGTCAAAACTAGGGACATGTAACAAATGAATGGTCGGCTACAAGTAAATGGTCAAAGACCAGTTCACAAGTAAGAAGGCATAAACCCACACCAACATAGTCTGCATATGCACATGAAGGTCAATGTAAGTTATATCAATGTACACCATCAAAAGAAATGAAACAAGACCACAGATCAAGTGAAGCCTCATCCAAGACACGGAGCAGACAAAAATTTAACTCGAAGGAGATCAAGTTCGAATGCCAGTTCACATGAATATGCAAACATGCTACATGGAACAGAGATGAAACCCAAACAACAACATAATATGAACAAGGTACATAAAACAGTGAGACAGTGGTTCAATATAAATGTACAACTAGTCAAGCATCAGCTCAGACCAGAGCAGTGTAACTCACATTGGAGCATATATACGCAGCAAAATGAAGGCATGAAAACAACACAGCAATGAACACATTGGAGCTGCAGTAATGCCATTCACACACACATATATACATACAAATATGTATGTATATACGTAGTGATAACCAGCAGACATTTCATAAGAAATAATTAGCAAACTACTGCAAATTTAAAAGAAAAAACTTTATTCAAATGCCAAGTTTCAAAAATACTCATGTGTACAACCAGACGACAAAATAAAGAGCAAATATAAATTCGAATGTGTAAATACACCAGAAATTCGACACCAAAACAGCAAAGGATCAAGCAGAAAGCATTCTTGAAACAAAAATGCTCACTGAATCAACTATCACAAAATACTGCACATCCACCAATATCAATGCAACGATGATGGCCGAAAACACAGCAGTGAAATTTAATAACCAAATCAAATCAAGACCGAAGTGAATGCCAAGTGAATGTACAACTCAATGCAATCCCAACAGCAATGCGCAGGTATCATGAAACCAAAGTGAGTGTGCAAGTGCAGACAAATGTAAATTCAACTACATGAATTCTCAAGCCTATGCCGATGCTACAGGGATGGACAAAATTAAACAGTGCTGTGTTGGCTGAAGCCAAATGCAAAATGGAGGGTATGCGACATGATGAAGCAGTGTAGAATCTCAAGTCAAGGCCGCCGAGGAGCAAGAAAATTCACAAAACCAAACTTACCAGAAATAAAAATCATGGTAGTCAAAGAAATCAACTCCAAGGTCAGAGAATTCGAGGCCTTGGAAGTCACCATACAAATGTAACTAAAACTCATTGTCTCAAAATCATCTCAAGACAGAAAAATATCGACATCGAACAAAAGAAATCAATCGAAGCTGAATACTACGAAAGCATAACAAGCAAACGAGGTCGATCGAGTTTGAAATAGATGTGAGTAATATAAATTACTCACCTGGTTTACCCAATCGAAGCAGCCGAGGGGAGACGAAGCCATGGTCCTCACGAAGACGTTCGAAGCCATCAACGTCGGCATCTTCAATTTCGAAAAGCCCTAATTTTTGCCGATGAAGGACGAACAATACGAGGCCTCCATTTTTGTTCTTTTGAGGGTTTAAGGGTTACGAACGAAAAATAGAGAAAAAGAAAGAGGGGATCGGGTCGAATTGGATAAAAAGGAACGACAACGAAATAAACATGGGCCTATATTAAAACGTTAAAGCCCGAAATTTCTTTTAACAATTTATAAAAGAAATTTAAAAATTCAAAATTTAAAACTTCAAATGGAAATTTGTGTCAATATTAATCGTTTAAATTGTTGATTATAATTGATGCAAAATACCGGGTTGTTACAGACTCCCCTCCTTAAAGAAATTGCGTCCACGCAATCCTAAGGAATAAATGGACAAAAGGTAACAACCATAAGAGCATGAGAAGGTAAGCTTTTAATTTCATAAAAGAAATTCCCAAATTCTCAACAAAGTTTGATTATCAAATAGATAATCAGAATAAAGAAATCTTAAAACAGCAAAATCAGCAAATCTAATTATCAACAAAGATAATTAGAAAACACAAATATCTAACTATCAAAAACGATAATCAGGAATTACCTCAACGGTAATCAAATTCCAAATCAGCAAATATTCAATCATCAAAACGATAATCAAATCTTGAATCACTAATTATCACAAGTGATAATCAGAAACAATAATTATCTGATTATCAAAAACGATAATCAGAAATCACAAATCAACGAATATTTAATTATCACAACCGATAATCAAATTTTAAATCGTAAATATTTAATTATCACAAACGATAATTAAATCTCAAATATCTAATTATCACAAACGATAATTAGAAACAATAAATATCTGATTATCAAAAACGATAAATCAGAAATCATAAACATCCAATTATCAAAACGATAATCTGAAATTACCACAACGGTAATCAAATTTCAAATCACAAATATTTATTTATCACAATTGATAATCAAATCTCAAATCGCAAATGTTTAATTATCACAAACGATAATTAAATCTCAAATATCTGATTATCATAAGCGATAATCAGAAACAGCAATATCTGATTATCACAAACGATGATCAGAAATCACAAATTTTCAATTAACGAGTCCGAAATTAACCGAAATAGCAAACGCACATGACCCATAACCACGAGTTTTACTAAATCGTTTAATTCACTTCATCGTTTCCTTGAAAGTGCAAAATTGTGTATTTTAAATAAATAACATTTTACGTTCTCAAACGGACAAGTCCGGAATTAAGCGAATCAGTAAAAGAAAGGGGTCATAGTCCTCGATTTTTTTCTGAAATGTTTAATTCGCTTCCTCATTCTTTTGAAAGCGCAAATCGTAAAAATTTTGAAAACAATTTTGATTTATATTTTGAAATATTTTGAAGAATAACAAATTTTTTAAAACACGTGATTAAAATAGCAATGTCGGTAGCAACTTCGACATACGTCAAAATTTCATCGAAATAATTGGCATCAAAATATAATACCAATGAATTTTCGTTCATCAAAAATGTCACAAGAATCTTCTCAAAGATAGAAAGGGATATCATACCCTAAACTTGTATTCATAACAAGTCAATAACACACGAATTCACCAATGCACAAGAATTGATAAAACTTATCAATAGAAATCACGAAAATTGGTGAAGCACAAATTCTAGAAATCTACACAAGAAATCCAGAAATCACAAGATAAGAGTATGAGAACTCGAACGGAGTATGAAAACTCGAACGGAGTATGAAAACTCGAACAGAGTATGACATAGAATAAAAGATATGGCATAACATAAAATATCCATAATGACATACTACTATAAGTATGTAAATAATGATCAACAGGAGATCAACCGATAAGAGGTATGGCATAAATATGAAATACCCATACTGACATACAACTATAAGTATGCAAATAATGATCAACAGGAGATCAACCGATAAGAGATAATCGATATCACAAGAATCTTCTCAAAGATCCAAAGAGGTATCATACCCCAAATTTGTACTCATGACAAATCAATAACATATGAATTCACCGATGCACAAAAATAGGTGAAGCATAAAATTTCCAGAAATCAACATAAGGAATCTAGAAATCACAGAAAAAGGGAAAGAGGCCTATCACATGACGGTCCGAAGACCATGGGGAGCTACCCCACATGTGTGAATGGAATCGCACAGATTGAGGTCAGGACTAACCAAAAAGCAGAAAGGTATGTGTGAATGGAATCACACAAGTGGTGTCTAGTCTGACCATCAGAACGATCATCATGATCAACGAGGAGTGTCAATTACACTAAGCATGTGTGAATGGAATCACACAGATTGAGGTCAAGACTAACCAAAAAGCAAAAAGGTATGCGTGAGTGGAATCACACAAGTGGTGTCTAGTCTAACCTTGCAATGAAAGAGACATCGCGCAATTGCTAGTCTAATTCATAAAGCGATCATCAAGATCAACGAGAAGTGTCAATTACACTAAGCTAGCGAATATAAAAGTTTAGCTTCATGTCCCATAACCACTAGCTTAACTTAAATATTTACGAACAAATTGTAGATCTTCACTAGAAAAATGTCACATATGGTTCAATCGAACAAGTACAAAAATTAACCGACGAAGTAAACGCAAGCGTTTCATACCACTTGTTTTGCTAAGCCGTTTAATTAGATTTCTCATACGAGTGAAATAAAGGTTTGTATATACTAATAAATTGGAAAACGGTTTAGGAAAAGATTTTGATATTGAAAATAAAGTTGAAAACATTTTGATAAAAGAGTTTTGATATTTACAACTAGTATTGAAACATTTATATTTTTAAAGTGACAAACCACAAAAATGATTGTAGAAACAATCAATCACAAGAATTCACATACGAAGACGTGAATAGAATCCAAAGAAATCGATACTGTATCCATCCAAAAGTATGTTCACGAAAATCCCGAAGAAAATGTTATTAAAGTTGCTAATAAATGATAGCAATAAATCGGGAAATTAACAAGAATCGATTAAATTTGAAAACCAAATCAATTCACTAAAATTCACCTTCGAAGACGTGAATAAAATCCAAAGAATTCGATTCTAAATCCATCAAAGTAGGAATATCCAAAAATTCCAGAAATAGAAGTTATCAAAGTCAACAAAGGAGATATCATCTAATCGGAAAAGAAGAATCGATTAACAAATGGGATAACGAAGCAAAACGAGCATAAATGCATAAATGACTTCAACAAAAATAAAAATCAAGTCGAAGTCGAAGTCAACAATTAATGGCCATAATAGAGTACAAAACGATTCAACATCATCATCAAAGGACTCAACGGCAAACAAAGTCAGAGTCTTGGAAATCAAGAAATTAGAAAATTCTCAAAAACACAGTGACCGAAGTCGAATGGAAATCAAGCCGAGGAAAACATAAAATATCAAGTTTAGAATCGCTGAGATTCGAACAAAATCAATCATCGGCTAAATCAAATCAAAGCCGAAAACACAAGAATCAAAATCAAATGCATATGAATAAGCGTTAGGAATTCATACCTAACAATTCAAAGACAATCATATGCAAATATGAGAGATAAAACGTCGACAAATAGTTGTAACACATGTACTATCTAAGTTATGTTTTATATTTGTTCTAAACCCCAGGCTCTGATACCAAGCTATGACGCCCCACCTCTATACCCACGCTAGCCAAGAACACTACGGCGTAGTGCTGTCAACTAGCACGGAGAATAAGGCTGTTGAGGAGCGGCCATCAATAGTTGACCTTACACTAGTATTGGTTATCTCGATAGGAGTGATATATATATATATATATATATATATATATATATATTCTTTCATTTTTCATCTCTGATTTATTTTCTCCCATCGAAATACCCCAATTCCAGTATAAAACGAACTACGGTGGTTCATAATAGTTTAGAACAGCAAATATAAAATAATAACACAGATAAATATAAATGCGGAACACAGATAAAACAGAAATTCTCATATATACAATAACTGATGTCAGTTACAATACATTTGACACGGTATACATGATACAACTACAACAGTCGACTCAGGAAGTTACATATACAAGTACATTAACGTATATAATATACATGAATACATATCTTCCTATACAATCATACAGACTACTACAAATAACGACGACTACTCCAAAAGATATGAAAGAACTTCATAGCTCTAGCAGCAACCCAAAGCAGAATATCTACAACCTGAAATACTCGGTCTGACCCGAGTATTAAATTCAAAAGAAAATAATACTCGGGTCAGTCTAATTCAAACTCAGTTATTAGTGCACAGAAGCAATAATAATCAAATAATGAATAGACAACAGTAATTAAACCAAATCAGAATGCAATTCAGAATATTGAATTGAAATAAACAGAACAGTTCAAACCATTGAAATATCAATTAAAATATTAAGATGAGTAGGGCTACAGTACACGCACGCGTGTACTGCCTCGCCACTACAGCACATGAACTACGCAAAAGATTAATAAATCAAAACAAAATAGAATATCACAAAACCATACCGTGTGGCTGCAGTTCACGCTTGCGTGCACTGCCTTGCCACTATAGTGATGTCGTACCCAAAAACTCAATACCGTGTGGCTGCAGTTCACGCCTGCGTGCACTGCCTTGCCACTACAGTAATGATGTACACAATCGGGCACAAGGTCAAACCCAAAATAAAAAGACGGGTTCAACACAGGTGAAATTCCAAAATCAATATGAAACTCAGGTGCAATAAAAATTGAATAGTGACATGCACAAGCATAAGAACATGTAAGAGAAACATGTCGTAACTACAAAGCTAAGTCACTTACGAAATGCAGAGGTCAAGTCAGTGACTCAACACAACCGCGGCAGCAACAACAGTGCAGTAGTGCACAGAGAACTCCACAAGTCCAGTAAGATAACCAATATAACAAGCTAAATGTTCAAGCTACTGCACAATGCAAATGAAGACCAGTCCACAAGTATACCCAGTCACACGCATATATATATATATATATATATATATATATGATCATGAGGCTTCACAGTGTACAGACCATATGAAGGAAGTGCACATGTTAATTGGATAGCAAGTGCCACCCAATGATGTAAGAAAATGAACAGACAGGATGGAATTAAATCACTGGAAACCTCACAACCAAGTCAGACTTCACTAAAACAATGGACCAGTGCATAGTGACAGTAAGGAATGTATGCAACAATATAAACATGGAATGGAATGCAACTACAAGGCATGAAACCATAATGAAACAGATCAGTTTTGAATACAAGTCAAAACTAGGGACATGTAACAAATGAATGGTCGGCTACAAGTAAATGGTCAAAGACCAGTTCACAAGTAAGAAGGCATAAACCCACACCAACATAGTCTGCATATGCACATGAAGGTCAATGTAAGTTATATCAATGTACACCATCAAAAGAAATGAAACAAGACCACAGATCAAGTGAAGCCTCATCCAAGACACGGAGCAGACAAAAATTTAACTTGAAGGAGATCAAGTTCGAATGCCAGTTCACACGAATATGCAAACATGCTACATGGAACAGAGATGAAACCCAAACAACAACATAATATGAACAAGGTACATAAAACAGTGAGACAGTGGTTCAATATAAATGTACAAGTAGTCAAGCATCAGCTCAGACCAGAGCAGTGTAACTCACATTGGAGCATATATACGCAGCAAAATGAAGGCATGAAAACAACACAGCAATGAACACATTGGAGCTGCAGTAATGCCATTCACACACACATATATACATACAAATATGTATGTATATACGTAGTGATAACCAGCAGACATTTCATAAGAAATAATTAGCAAACTACTGCAAATTTAAAAGAAAAAACTTTATTCAAATGCCAAGTTTCAAAAATACTCATGTGTACAACCAGACGACAAAATAAAGAGCAAATATAAATTCGAATGTGTAAATACACCAGAAATTCGACACCAAAACAGCAAAGGATCAAGCAGAAAGCATTCTTGAAACAAAAATGCTCACTGAATCAACTATCACAAAATACTGCACATCCACCAATATCAATGCAACGATGATGGCCGAAAACACAGCAGTGAAATTTAATAACCAAATCAAATCAAGACCGAAGTGAATGCCAAGTGAATGTACAACTCAATGCAATCCCAACAGCAATGCGCAGGTATCATGAAACCAAAGTGAGTGTGCAAGTGCAGACAAATGTAAATTCAACTACATGAATTCTCAAGCCTATGCCGATGCTACAGGGATGGACAAAATTAAACAGTGCTGTGTTGGCTGAAGCCAAATGCAAAATGGAGGGTTTGCGACATGATGAAGCAGTGTAGAATCTCAAGTCAAGGCCGCCGAGGAGCAAGAAAATTCACAAAACCAAACTTACCAGAAATAAAAATCATGGTAGTCAAAGAAATCAACTCCAAGGTCAGAGAATTCGAGGCCTTGGAAGTCACCATACAAATGTAACTAAAACTCATTGTCTCAAAATCATCTCAAGACAGAAAAATATCGACATCGAACAAAAGAAATCAATCGAAGCTGAATACTACGAAAGCATAACAAGCAAACGAGGTCGATCGAGTTTGAAATAGATGTGAGTAATATAAATTACTCACCTGGTTTACCCAATCGAAGCAGCCGAGGGGAGACGAAGCCATGGTCCTCACGAAGACGTTCGAAGCCATCAACGTCGGCATCTTCAATTTCGAAAAGCCCTAATTTTTGCCGATGAAGGACGAACAATACGAGGCCGCCATTTTTGTTCTTTTGAGGGTTTAAGGGTTACGAACGAAAAATAGAGAAAAAGAAAGAGGGGATCGGGTCGAATTGGATAAAAAGGAACGGCAACGAAATAAACATGGGCCTATATTAAAACGTTAAAGCCCGAAATTTCTTTTAACAATTTATAAAAGAAATTTAAAAATTCAAAATTTAAAACTTCAAATGGAAATTTGTGTCAATATTAATCGTTTAAATTGTTGATTATAATTGATGCAAAATACCGGGTTGTTACATAAAACCTTACTTAAATTCAACAATTATATCCCTTACTTAAATTTAGCCATTTAGTTCATTTCTATCAACTACAGCATTTACAAATGCGTAATATCATTTACATTAGAAAATATTAGCATTTCAAAATTGCTATTAATTAAATTCCAAATATTCAATATAATTTCACAAATAATTATATTTTTATTTAATTAATTTTTAACTTATAATTATACATTTCACTTTTAAAACAATCATTTAAATACCCTTATATTCATGATTTTATAAAGTTCAATTTCCATTTAAAGTCAAATTTAATAATAATTTTCTTATTAAAATTCCAACATTAAATTTTAATTCATTAAATTAAATTTAACTTAACACTTAAGTTTAAATTTTCAAATATAACTCAATTTCATTTTTATTTACTTAACTTAAAATTCACTTTTAAGCCAAATTCACATATTTCCAATTTTAGTTATATTTCAAAATTTCAACTTAAATATTCATTCATTTCACATTTAACTTTATAAAAAAATCATTAATATATTATAAAATCATTTTAAATTATTTTAAATTCAAAATATCATAAATTTATCATATTTTCATATTTAATTTAAATTCCATTTATCACCAAATTATACTTTCCAAAATAACTTACATTTCAGATTTTCTAATTTTACCATTTATTTATTTCACTTATAAAATTTTAGAAAATCAATAATGCTTTACAAAAATCATTTTTTATCAAATTTACATCAAAATATTATAATATTTACATTTCTAAAATATTTTAAAATTTTAGAAAAACATATTTTAACAACGGGTCTGTATTTCATTTTCTAGCTTAGGTAAAGTGATACAGGTATATATCATTTCAACCCGTAATTTACAAAGAAAACCCGAGTTTGATCTTTTCAAACCCGCAATCCTAAGTCAATGAAAATAATTGAAAATCATTCAGGCCTATCATTTCAGCCCATAATGATTTTCTCCTATTTTAAAGTCCGTTCGGGTATGTATCATTTCAACCCATAGTGATTCTGATCTAAAGGGAACTTGCAGTGTGATAAACTGATAAAAATAACAGAACATCATAATATAACAGTAACAGATGTTATAACAGGTGTATAAGCATGGATGAATATCATATAATCATAATATAGAAGGTGTAACATGATAATGCATTTTACAGATTCAAAAGGGGTTAATTTACTAGTTATATATGTACATATTGTCTGGTGAGAATAACTCACTGTTTTGAGCTGGAGACACAACGACGAATGCACGAATGAGATCCAAACAAGCACGATAACACGACACAAAGATGAATGGAAGAGCCAAAGATTAATTCTCCTTGGATACATGAGACAAAACAAATAAATATAACATAAGTTTTCAACCTAAATTCAATTAAACAAAGCTAGAAATGAATACACAAAACATCACCGAAGTGTTTGCACTTGCTTTCTACCACCTATGCCAACTCCAGATCTGAAATGGCACGGCTAAAGGCATGGTTTGGATCTGGTTTGGGTTCTTAAAGGTCGGCCTAGCATGGCAAAATGATGGAGCAAAGATATATGAGCATGAACTAACACTATAAGGCAAATATCATTGATTCCTATGCACTAGAGGGCTCGGCCAAGGCCAAGGAGGGCACGGCCAGGTCTGTAGTGGGCTTAAGGATGATGTGGCAGTGGTCTCAGGTCAGGAATTTGCTGGTGGTGGTGGTGTATGGTCGGCCAAAGTGATGGAGGAGGTGATGGAAGCAAGGTAGCTAGGCTATGTTGGATATAGGTGGAGTTTGCTTCATATTTTGGTGGATCATCAAAATGGATGGCATTGGCTCTGGAATGGCAGTGGAGAGGAGAGTATGGTGGCTGTAATAGGTGGTGGTGGAGGCGGCCAAGGCACTGGAGATGGAAGGGCTGAACTGCATAAGAGATTGCAAGTGCAAAATCAAGTAAATCAAGTAGAAAATGTAAAAAGAAATGAAAGTTTTTATCAAAATTTCTTCTTGAAGATGGCCAAAACTTTTTTTTAGGGTTTGAGGGAAAATTTTCACGGGAGAAACCATGGAAGAGTCGGATGAAACAAAGAGATATGGTCAGCAAATGATTAATGCAAGTGTTATTGAATTTGAAAAGACAAAAGGAGGTGAAAAGACAATGGTATGTTAAAGGTCAAAACTCTTCATATTTCTCTAATTTCTTTTGAAAATTTTAATAAATGAGAAAATACTTATAATTACAGATAAAAACACGAAAATATAGTAAATAAACAAAAAAAATATTAAATATATATAATTTAATTAATAAAAACAGCAAAAATTGCAAACTAGTCATGAAAATATGAAAATAAATGCAATGAAGTTTGGAAATTTTTTTATGTACTTGAAAAATATTTATAAATAAAGATAAGAACACAAAATAAAAATGAATTCACAAAATACATAAATAAATATTAATTTAATATAATTTAATGAAGAAAATAGTAGAAAAATGGAAACTAGCCTTTAAAAATAGAAAATAAATGAAATAGACTTTGGGAAAATTTAAACACCACTTTAATAAAATTTAAAAGACAAAATATATATAACATGACATATTGACACATTTTAAAATAAAATATGACAATAAAAATATAGTTTATATTATTTAAAATAAACAGAATTGCTACTCAATATTGGAATATACATAACTTTCACAATTTAAATCTGTTTTCAACGAAACGAAAAGCAGTATTCAAGTTATTAAGTCTATTTTCATAATAAAAGATAAAATTTAAGAATATAAATATTTAAATTTGAAATTTAAAAATCAAAGTTTGACCCAAATTTACCGAAATCAACATTTCAGGAAAATATTCAATTTATACCATTTTGGAATTTTAAATCACATAATAATCAAAGTTTATATTTAAAAATGAAAAGTTTGAAATGGAACCAGTTAAAAAATGTAAAAATGAAATAAAGTCAAAATTAAAATATACATAAAAATCTAGGGTTGTTACAGATATTGAATATTCAAATGGAAGTATTTTAATGGGAATTTATGCACCCTAGACATCTTTAAAATTGATAAAAATTGAAAGACTTTAAATTTTTGCTCTTTTTTAAGATTATTGAAAATGGTGCTTTACAAGTTACTACAAAACACATAAACCAGGTAATGTAAAAACAAAATTATACAAACTTATATTTATATATTTTTGGAGAACAAATTTGCTCTCTACATAATAGAATAGAAACAATATTTTTTGCAATTAATCAGGGAAAATATAATGTTCCAATGGAAACTAGAGATTTAATAGATTTAACATAAGTTGTTAGTCTTCAAATCTTCAGCCTCCACTTGAGATTAAAGATTTCAAACTGGAATCAAAAAAAATTATAGAAGAAAATTTTAAAGATATGAAAATAAATACTCCTGAAGAGGAGTTTTCTTCAAATTTAGAAAATACAGATAATTACAAAAAAGCAATTCAAAATGGAATTAATAAACTCAACAAATATGGTAAGCCAACCACAAAATATTATATTATTGAAGACCTTCTCCTCCTGATACTTCATACAAAGTTACTAATAACTACAGTGGTAAAGAAATATATGAATGGAATATAGATGGTTATTCTGAAAACAATTTTACAATCTTGCTTACTTATAGCACTATATGTAGAAGCAATGGTAATTCTGACATTACTATGGTAAAAATGATAGTTGCTGGTTTTACCGGCCAACTTAAAGGTAGGTGGGATAATTATCTGTCTCCAATGAATAGAATTGAAATTTACAATATGGTGTAAAATAAGAGGAAAGAAAAATGGTCCAAAATGTTGTGTATACCTTCATAGTTACCATTTTAGAACATTTTACTGGAAGAATATCTGATAATAGTGAAAACAATCGTACCCTTTTACAGAATTCAAGATGTAAAACGTTAACTGATTTCAGATGGTACAAAGACACTTTTTTGAATAGTGTCATGGATCTCCCAGAAAGTAATAGTTCTTACTGAAAATCAAAGATTTTAAATGGCCATCCCTCTTTATTTGCAGAAAGAGTAAGAAAATCCTTACAAAAGATAAAATAAATATTGCAAATGAAAATCAATGTTTATAGATGGCCTTCCCTCTTTATTTGCAAAAAGAGAAAGAAAATTCTTTCGAAAAGATAAAATAGATATTCATACGAAAATTATACTTATGGTAAGCTTACTGGAACATGTATCCAAGAAGGGTTATCATTATGCAATGAGATAAAATTAAATCAACAAATTGAACGTTAAAATTTGATAGAAAGAAATCAATCAGAATAGTTTTGAAGTCAAATTTAGAATCCAACTACTCAAACCTCTCATAGATAAACAAAAAATGGCAAAGTTCTTGAATCCTTTTATAAAAGAAAAAAGAAACATTATTCTAATTAAAAAGTTAGAACAAAAAGCACGAAGAAAAGAAGAAAAATTAAATAAAAAGAAAAATAAGATTATTCATTATTACAAATGTGGAAAAGTAGGGAATTATGCCAATAGATGTAAATTAATGAAGAAAATTAACAATTTACAAACCGATAATGAACTAAAATATACATTATCCAAACTTTTATTAAATTTTGATTTTGAAATAGGTTAGAAGAAGGAGAATTTGAAGCCGGTTCAGCTGATTTTGAAAAGCTTAAAGTATTAGACAATGAATCCTTATCTGATGAATGTTGTGAATCCTATATGGAAGGACAACCCTGTTTAAATCCAATAAAAAATGAGTGAAGATGAAGTTATTAAGTTCTTTCACAATTTCAAATTTTAAATATTATTATTTTAACTAATGACAATATCCTAGAATTTCTTAAATGGGCTAAAGGCTCAGAATTAAGATCTAAGCTAATAGATGAAATGGAAGATAATCAAGAGTCAAGTCAAAATAATAATATTTTTCAAAACAGTAATATATCAAAAAATCTATATTCTATGAATGAAATTTATAAACTCTTAAAAGAAAGACAAAGAATATAATATCCTACTACTATACAGGACCTTAATGAAGAAATTCAAAACCTTAAAAAGGAAATTCGAATAATTAAAAAGTAGGAATAAAACTTTTGATGAAAGAGTTTCTTTATTAGAATCATCAAAACAAATTACAACTATTGATAATAATCAAGTAGATTATTCATAAAACAATCTTCTAGATCAAGAAGATTTTTAATCTACGCTTGATATTGTTATTTCACAAAAATGGTTTATTAAAATAACACTTTTAATTGATTATTATTATCAAAAGGAATTAACTACAGTTGTTGATAGTGTTGCAGATAGGAATGTAAAACTAAAAGGATTAATATCTACCAAATATTTCCTTAAAACCACTAATTCACTAAGTCATGCAAGTGGAGAAAAACTTAACATAAATTTTAACATACCACAAGCATATATTTGTAAAAATAAAACTTGTTGTCCTACTGGGTTTTTACTAGTTAAAAATATTACAAACCAAGTAATACTTGGAAACCCTTTTATAGATAAACTATATCCTATAACCCATGTTAGTAAAAATTGAATTACGGGAACCTATAGAAATAAACCTATTATTTTTTTATTTATAACAAAACCATTTACAAAATTTTTGCATGAAATTAAAGATCTTGTAACACCAAAGATGTTCCATCTAAATTTTCGAAAACAAGAAGTTCATATATTAACTCTTAAAGAAAAATTAAGGCATCCTAATTCATAGAAAAAAATCAAAATGATTTTTAACATGTTTTCTATAGAAATCTGCAACGAACATCCAAATGCTTTTTGGAATAGGAACAGATATATTGTTAGTCTTCCTTATGAAGATGATTTTGATAAAAGAAAATTCCAACTAAGGAAAGGCCTTGCTAAATGAATTTTGAATATCTAGAATTATGTAAAAAGGATATTGAATCATTTTTGCAAAAGGGATTAATAAAAGCCACACAATCACTACGATTCTGTGCAGTTAATGCGCTCGGTAGATTCAAAGCGGTGGAGGGGCAAGAAGTCATAGCAGGGATACAACGAGGATATAGCGGGATATAGCGGATGTCTCTAAAATAGCATATAAAACTCGTACTTAATGTTTTTACAAATATATAGATGGTAATTAAATGAAAAATTATCATTCAATTGAATTATAAATAATTTATAAATAATTTTAAATAAAAACATGTGCGAATATACTTTAAATAAACGAAAAACTGTTGTATAACATAATTGAATTTGGTAGAATATTAGAGTATTTTCATTTCTGAAAATATATTAAAAATTAAATCAAATAAATTAGTTTCATAAATTTATAATGTATAAATGCAAATTTTCAATTCATTTTATTAAAAAAAGATATAGCGGGAATAGCGGAATATAGCGGAAATAACGGAATATAGCGGAAATAGCGGAGATTAAAGCGGAAAGGCTATATTATGGGGTTATATGGAAAAATCGTAGCGGTAGAAATCCGCTATAAGATGTAGCGGGGTTGTAGCGGGGTAATAGCGGGGCATTAACTACACAGCTACGGTTATGTACTGCATTTTATATTAATAAACATAGTGAACAAGAAAAAGGTATTCCTATATTAGTAATAAACTACAAACCTCTCAATAAAGTCCTGAAATGGATTAGGCATCCAATCCCTAATAAAAAAGATTTGTTAGATAGATTATTTGATGCCATTATTTGAAATCTGGATATTGGCAGATTCAAATCTTTGAATCAGATCAGCATAAAACCGCTTTTAATGTTCCTATAGGTAATATGAATGGAGAGTTATGCCATTTGGTTAGAAAAATGTCGGCTCAGAGTTCCAAAAAATTATGAATGATGGTTTTATACCTTATAGTGAATTTACTATAGTCTATATAGATAATATTCTAGTTTTCTCAAAAGATAGGTCCACTTTAAGCATTAAACATTTTAAAGAAATTTTTATCCAAAATGGCCTAGTAAAATCTAAACCAAAGATGTCTTTGTTTCAAACAAATGTTAGATTTGTTGGTCATAACATAGAAAGGGGTTAGAATAATTTCGATAAATAGGAGTATAGAAATTACTTCAAAACTCCCAAATGTAATAACAGACAAAACTTAGTTACAAAGATTTTTTAGAAAGTTTAAATTATATATCTTCTTATTATGTACACTTAGCAAATGATGCATCCATTTTGTATGATAGACTTAAGAAAAATCCCGGTCCATGGACAGAACAACAACTCAAGCTGTTGAGAAAATAAAAGAAACGGTGGAAAACCTCCCTCGTTTAATTCTTGGCAACCCAAACTACGAAAAGATTATTGAAACAGATGTCACGGAAATAAGTTTTGAAGGTATTTCAAAACAAGTATGTCTAAAGAAAAAACAAGAATATCTTGTCGGCTTTTACTCAAGAAAATGGAACAATAGCCAAAAGAATTATGCAACGATCGCCAAAGAAATCTTTGCTATAGTCCGGTGTATATTAAAATTCCAAGATGATGTACATAATCAAAAGTTAATTATAAAAACTGATTGTAAATCTGCCAAATATATGTTTAATAAAGATTTTAAACATGATGTGTGCAAACAAATGTTTACCAGATGGCAGGCCCGTTTAACACCTTTTGATTTTGAATTTTTTTATGAAAAGGGCGAAGTTAATAATCTTCCTGATTTTCTAACTCATGAATTTTTACAGCATAAAGATCCCTAGAGGGAGAGGTAACTTACATAACAGAGGAAGAGTTTGAGGCGATATAATTGCCCAGCATGGTAATAGACATTGCATCTTCATCGGGGAATAATATTCCTATATATGAAAATAACAGTTTATACGGAAGTTCATGGAGTTTATGGCTTGTGAAGAAAACCAGCCTGCACATATGCTAGTGTTACAGGTAATGGAGATAATGAAGAAAATATAAATTCATATGAAGAAAGTTATTGCAAAGAAGTAATACTTCTATTAGAGTTCTCTGATCTTAAAAGTAGGAAAATCCATCGACTCTAATGCAAAGATATGCTGATATAGCATCATATGCTATTACTGCATATAAACAAAGAGGATATTATAAAGCAGTTTTAAAGGGCATAACTCATTTCCATGGTAGTGACGCGAACATTTACAATTTTAGTCAAATAATAATTATAAGGATAATACTGCCAAAAGAATGTGGATTATCAACCCTAAAGGAAAAGGAATTTCGTCTCAGAAAAGAAGTTTACAATCAAATTTAACTACTGGGACTATGTGGCTGCGATATGTAGATTGCAGCTTTATGGAAATGATAAAAATGAAACATTCTTGATTATAAAAATTTGTGATGAATTATACAAACGTCCTATTCTAAATTAGCTTGTCCAATGGTGGATAATTTTGGCCCATCTTTAAAATTATACTTGGAAAATTTAAAGAATTACATTCTGTTTGGGCAGATATTTCACGAAAAACAATTGAAATTAATGAGAAAAGACATTCGATTGAAGGAATGGCTTCAATGTAATTTTTCATAGAATTTTCAATCCTCTATATTTGAAAATGGGTACCTTAATTAAGTAATACTCAATAGGGTATTCCTCATCTTCAAAGGTGTTATTTCATAGAATTTTGGGATAAATTAATGAGAATTGATAATTCTAGTGAAAAAATATTCGTTCATGAAATTATTCTCTTAATAAATGAAAAAACTAAAAATTATCGAGAGAATAAAATGTTAAAACAATAAAAGGAATCTCCTGGTCCATTTGAGCATATGACCAAGATGCTGCAAATGAAAAAGGAATAACATCTAGAGAAGATATTATTCAGTGTGATATTGATGAAATGAAAAGGGATTTAGTTAAAAATCTAAAAAAAGAAGATTCAAAATCTGACACCTCCTTGGCATCATCCTCCAAAGGAAAAGAAATTTCAGGTGAATCACAAGATCCTTTTGAAGACAAAGAAGAAGAAGATATTGACAACAATGTTCGAACAAATCAAAGAAAATTTCTTAGGTAAAAAGGCAGCAAAAGGATAATGCTTCAGCTAGTCAAGAAGAAGATAAAGTGGTCCCCAAAATTAAGATGGGTGGACTAACTGTCAAATTAATATAAAGTGATGGATGGAAGCACATATGCTTAGATTGACAGCACAAATCAATAATGTAAAGAATATAGACAACAAAGCAGTAATACTTTGGATGCACATATGCCTAGCAGGCCAACGCAACTCAAATCATTTAGAGAATCTGGACAGCAATGCAAAGCAACTCAATTATTTGGGACAACACAGTTAATAGCTTTTTATTTTTTTATTATGTAATCATCTATGTTTAATTAAGTTTCAGGTCCATCTCCTTATAAATAAGATGAGTCCCTCAAAGACTCAAAACCTAAAAAATATTGTAATATAAGTCACAACCAATATTGTAAGCTTGTAATATTAAGAAGTTTTTTGCTGAATAAAAGAAATTTTTTGCTGAATAAAAGAAGAAGTTTGCTGCTATCTCTTTGTAAGTTTTATTTAATTTAAATTTTCATAACTAAATCTATATTATCTGTTATATATCCTGAATAGCAGGCTAAATCCCTCATGTGTTGAATTGTATCCAATCTATTTATATGTATTCAAATGCTCTTATAATATATGATTAAAGAAAATTTTGATTTATGACTAAGTAGCAGAATTAAGAACGGAATAAAGGTAGTAGGTAGTATAATTCGATGTACATTTGGAATAAAACTTATAAGACTAGGACTATAAAGATTATTTAGCAATAATAATTTTAAAGGAACAGTCATGCTCTTATGCCCATTCTTATGATGATGTTTAGCGCTTTTCTTATGCATATTGACATGTTCTGAAAAAAATATTATTGGACGGATTTTCTTCTAGTAAAAAACCTACGAACATTTAGTCTTAAAAGTTATGTTTTAATATGCATAGTCCATTTGATCCTATAAACTAGTTTAGTCTAAAGTAGTTTTTTTATTCAATTAGAACCTTTGTTTTACCAATATCCTGATAACACTATAGAAAAATTCACACTGTAACAGTTACTATAGCATATTTACATATAGTTACAGAGACATTTTTAAAATCTTTGAGTCTTGCAAGTCGTTTAAGATTTGGTATCAAAGCCATGGATTACGTACTAATAGACTAGTATAATTCAACACATAATGAAACAAAGATTAATAAAATTAAGAGGATACTGTTAAAAATAGTATTAAACAAGAATATGATATCCTTGAAAATTTAGACTTGCTCAATAAAAAGGCAATGCCTAAAATCGAAGCAAAGGTCATATACCAGTTAGGTACTTTTGAGCAACTTGGTTCAAATAAATAGTTAAAACTACAGAGGAATTTGTATCCTTGGATAATGATGAAATGACTATTAAGTTGTTAAGTAGTAAGGATACAAATCCTTATAGACATACGCACAAATTTACACATATAGGTTTGGTGAAAATTGCTTAAAAACCCCTAGCCTTGGAAGGGTTGCCTAAAAGTTTTATAATGGCTTTAAGCGATGGTAGAAATGTAGATTGGAGAAAACCATTAATGGGTTTAATATAGTCTAGTTTGGCCCATGGTCCAGTCTAATTCGATGTCTAACTAAATTTGCAATTGTCCTTAACTAATGCAAATATACTAGATGCACTTACACTAAATGTGAAAATGCATGGTTATAACTATGCACCGGGATTAGAAGTAATTTGCATATATTATCGAACTTATTTCAAACCGCTTCACACACTAAATATGTAGTGTAAAATGATTGATAAACCTCTAAATGAAACAATTATAATAGAAAAAAAATTAGTAAATCAAATACCTCTAGAAGAAGACCAATTAAGCGGGAAGAAATTCGTTTGCCAGATAATTGGCAAATTGGAAAAGATGTGCCTCCACAGTCTACAATAAATAGTAATAATACTAGTATTATAAAAACCCCTGCGGTTCGGTCCAAATACAAATGGATAACGATCCTTTTAGATCTATTTCAGATAAAACTGATAAATATATCCTGTACAAAACTAAATCTTTATATTTTTCATATTTCACTATTAGATTGTACAAGTTCAACTTGCAAAAATAAAAATTCTGATGAAGAATCTTTTGAAAATAATTCTCCTTTTGAAAATTTATATGTAAATAAAAATAATATTGCAAAGGGTATTTACAATGCCCGGGAAGCTAATATAACTGTATCTAAAATGATCTTTTCTATTTAATGAATTACATAACTGAATTAATTCTTCCAAAATGGGAATCATTTAGGAAATGGTTTTTTTAGAGGTATTTCAAAAGTAGAACAAAAGCATTTTCAAAATGAATTTTGTGAATTTGCATCTAAGAAAAATATGTTATTTCCCTTTGTTCCTTGATTTGTCCTAAACTATGTAGAACGGTATATTTCTATAATAGAAAGGGATTTTAAATTTCAAATGGAAGTATTTTAAAGGGAATTTACGTGCCCCAGACATCTTTTCAAATTGAGGAAAATGGAAAGACTTCAAATTTTAATGCTTTTTCAAAATTATTTGAAAATGATGCTTTACAAGTCACCATAAAACACATAAACCAGATAAAGGAAAAACAAAATTATACAAAATTGAGAAAAAAAATTGCTCAAAGTATTTTCTGCAATTAATTAGGGAAAATATAATGTTCCAATGGAAACTGGAGATTTAATAACTGAAGTTATTATGTCTTCAAACCTTTAGCCTCCTCCTGAGATTAAAGATTTAACCAAAATCAACAAACGATTTTGAAAATTTTATAAAAGAAATTTTTTGAGATATGAATGTAAATACTCTTAAAGAGGAATTTTCTTCAAATTTAGAAAATACAGATATTTAAAAAAAGCAATTCAAGATGAAATTAATAAACTTGACAAATATGGTAAGCCAAGTTAGAATTATTCTATTATAGAAGACCTTCTCCTATTAATCCTTTACAAGAAGAATAAGATTATATTGTTACTAATATATATGAATGGAATATAGATGGTTATTCTAAAAAAATGTGATGTTGCTTACTGTATGCTTATTGTTGGCATCAAAATTGGCCACCAACACCCAGTTTTATGAAAGCACCAATATCCAGTCACGGTTCTCAATAGTATCTAATGTAGATAATATAATATGAAGAACAAACAAATTAAAAATGAAAGAAAGTAAAATGAGACAAGATTTATAGTGGTTCTGCTAACTCCGGCCTACGTCGACTCCAAAATAATCCATTTTATTATACTTTAGTTTGTTTGCAGTTAAAATCCAAAATCCAATAATATATTTGGCAGACTGTAGTCTAGGTTGAAGATAAAGAGAGGTAGAAAGAAGATCCCTTTGTTGATGTCATCCCTACTATATTTATAGGAGAAGACGAGAAAATATCTTGCTCAAAACCTGGATCTAGAACCTTGAAGCCAAGGCGAGCTTGCCCAGAAAGTTTGAGGCCCACCAGAACCCATAATAGGGATCGATGCCAATCCCTATTTCAGTAGAATCATAGGGTGCAATCTCTATGGTCGGTCCCCTATGATGTTATCCTCTTACTCTCCAATTTCATGTCGGTCGCACCTATGGATCTTGAGATATCGATCGATCATTACTTCCTTTTAATTGAACCAATCCTTGAATAGGGATAGGGATCGATCCCTATATAGGGATAGATGCGGATCCCTTTAAGTTGATCATTCTGTCATAATATCCCTGTGCATTGTACTATGCTTGTACTCCAAGTTTCATGTTGATAGCGTCTATAGATCTTGAGTTACTGACCGATTATTGCTACATATACAACTAAACCTAAGGGTCGATCCCTCTAATCTCCTCCAAATGATGTGTGATCCCTAAAAGGAGCTTCTCTATATTGTATTATGTTTTTCCTCTAAGTTTCTTCCCAATTGGATTAGTAGAACTCGAGCTATCGATCGATCTTTGTTGTAATATATTATGAAGGCTGATTATAGCCGATCCCTATATAGGGTTAGAGGCCGATCCCTCCAAACTCCTCCAAATGATGTGTGATCCTTATAATAGAATCCCTAGGGTCACTTCTTCTTGTTCCTAAAGTTTCATTTCAATCAGCCTTGTGGTTGTTAAGTTATGGAGCGATCATCGTTCAGTTGTGTTGTATGCATCCTGTTTATTCCGATCTTTCTCCTGCGGGAAGTATTAGTTCCATACTTAGCCATTTTCTGAGTGTTGTCCATCCGAATCCATTCAACTATAGTCAATGGTTTCAAATATAATCAATCTTCATTCCTGATAACACCTCTTCAGGCTTTCTGCCTTGATAATCGTGAAGTCTATTAGGTTAAATCCGCCGGTGTACTGCCTCAGCAAAAGGTGGATTAGCACTTTGCCCCCTAAAACATGCCCTATGATAGGTATGTGTATTTTGAATTTCCACAAATCCAAAATCTGAAGTATATAATCCATTGTTAGCCATATTATCCAATCCGAATCCAATCCATTATCAAGCCAAATCCATGATCTTTCCAGATCGTTAATGAGATCCATGAACATTCCGATTGATATCCAATTCCGAATCGGTGATCTCTTTGGATCATTTTATCCAAGTACATATCCATTGCAAATCCATGATCTCTCTAGATCATTTATCCAAATCCTTGATCTCACCAGGTCATTAGCCAAATCTGGGACCACTCTAGGTCCATATCCAAATCCATAGCTGTTCAAAGATGATACCGAAAGTTGTGACCTCTTCGGGTCCTTGCCGAGCACAATCCATGCTCGACGTCCAAGTAATCCATTCCTGTCGCTTTCCGACGAAGTGGCGCTATTTCTTGTACTTCGTTTTAGTGTTCCTAAATACTAAGTAATGTCTTGGCTTAAGTCCTACGCCGATCACGGTCTCTCCAGACCTTTGTCTAGCATAATCCATACTCGACGACCTGAGTAGGTCGATCTTGTCACTCTCCACTAAAGCGCCTACTGCTTGCTAGGCATAATCCATACCTGACGTCCTATTGAGTCTTATTCTTCGGTCTTGACTCTTCGATCGAGGACATAATCCATGTATGAGTCTCTTCTATTGCTCTTCGACGAAGGGACTCGCACCTTGTGGTTACTGCCCCATCATTCCAGTTAGTATAATAATCACGTCCAATTTTATCCATCGCATTAATGCAAATCGTAAATAACCTGATAAATAAGAGCTTTTACATCCAAAAATTAAGAAATCTAAAAAAAGGGTGCCTCTCCGAGTATGATGGTTCATCATCATATTAGAGCATGGCTAGGGGATATCCTCGATCTCGTACATGTGTAAGTGATTACCCGCCTTATTATAGAGATTATTATTATTATTATTATTATTATTATTATTATTATTATTATTATTATTATTATTATTATTATTATGGCAAGAGTCCAAGTCCTGAACTCGGTCTGTATCCTTACGACCAGTTGATGATGATATGTGACCCCGATCTAGGGTCGTTCCTATTTCCATTCAATGCGGATGGTGGCTGCTCCCATTCCATTGCCAATGTTCGATTCCTCAAGTACTATGGTAGCCTATCATTCCTGACGTGCTCCTCAATCATATTCTTTAAATGTCTACATTCATCCATGATGTGCCCATTCAATTCGTGGAACAGGCAGTACTTTCCATACATATGCTCCCACTCCATGGGATCCCTCCTTGTTGGTTTCTGATTGGGAATTTCCCCTAGTGTCCAGATAGATCAATTCTGAGCTTTCCATCAAATTCGATAGGAGGAGAACTTCGACACCTGCTCTTTTCATCGCCTTTTTGTCCCATCATACCTATCATCCAGTTTTCGTTTGCCATTATCATTCTTGTCTGCATCTCCTAATGATCCTTCATTCTACACAGCATTCGTCTCCAGTTTATCGACTCGAGCATATTCCTGTTGTAGGAATCTTTTTGCTTCATGATAAAACTCCTTGCGATCCATAGGTGCATCCCACGCCAATGAATCCTTGGAATTCGTGCCATTGACAATTCCTAATACAATCGCCATCAAAACCATGGATGGATCTGGCCGTTCCACCGATGCCGCCACGACGTTAAGTTATGTTAGAAAACTTCTTATAGACTCTTTGGTCCTCTGTTTAGTGCCGCCAATGTCATAACATTCTTGGGTCTCATGATGTGGAGCCAAAACTGCCTCATGAACTGATCTACCATCTTGCTCTACGTCCTTATTGAACCGTTCTCCAACTGCCTAAACAAGAGTGCAAGTAACTCTGTCAGATAAAGTGGAAAACACCTTGCCATGACCTCCTCTAATTCCCCTAGTACTTTCATGTTCCACATATATCTCATTGTATGCATAGTTGTGTCTGACTTTCTATCATATACTTCCAGCGTTGGTAGTTTAAACTTAGGTGGATTCCTAGCATTCTTGGTATTAGGAGTGAATGGACTTCTATTTACATCCTCCAAATTCCTTTCCACTAATCCTCCACGCATAGCTCGCCTGATCATCCCTGGAAATTTATCATTATCATCCAGCAGTAGTCTTCTATCATCATTTCTAAATCGCCATCAAGTCCACGAGGGAATTTGGGAATGTATTTCTCCGAACGAGCATCCGAATTTCGATTTGCACCAAGCTCGATGGGATCTACCATAGGTCCTCCAACATCATGATCAACCAGACCCAAGGGCGTGCCCCTAGCCTCTAGGGATCGGGCCAATCCCTCTAAGACAGTTGGGGACTACCCCCGGCTGCTCTGTTCAATTCCTTTTTCCAATATCTCCATGTTCTCGGTTATGATTTTCAGTGATTCCTACTGCTTCAAATCGTTGATCTAAGTTTTCCAATCTATCGAAGTAAATTCTGCATCATCTCCTCCTGTCTATTCAGCATTCTTTCCTGCGTAGCATCCATCATCGTTTCCATTTCATCCCTTGTGATGTAGATAGATGCTTGATTAGTCCAGCCCCTGAGGAAGCCTCCTAAATCACTCTATGGTGGCTCTTTTTCAGTAGCACTCTCCATGTTGATTGTTTCACCATTGCTCCAAATCTAAGCTCTAGATCTTTTCCAAACTCTAAATCCGAATTCCAAATTCATAAGGGCTAGGTCTATCAGTGAAAGTACCAAAATGTTGGTGTCTGGCCACCAACACTCAGTTGTATGATAGCACCAATATTCAGTCACAGATCTCAGATAGTATCTAATGTAGATAATATAATATGAAGAACAAACAATATAAAAATGAAAACAAGTTAAAAAGTAGACAAGATTTAAAGTGGTTCGGCTAACTCTAGTCTAGATCTACTCCAGAATAATCCCTTTTATTATTCTATAGTCTATTTACAGTTACAACATGAAACCTACGAATAAAATTGGCAGAGTGTAGCCTAGGTTAAAGATAAAGAGAATCATAAAGAAGATCCCTTTACTGATGTCATGCCTGCTATATTTATAGGAGAAGACGTGAAAATATCTCGATCAAAACCCGGATCTGGAACCCTAAAGCCAAGACGAGCCCACACAAAAAGTTTTGGGCCCATTGGAGCCCATAATAGGGATCAACGCCAATCCCTCTTTTGGTGGAATCTTGGGGTGCGATCCCTATGCTCGGTCAATCATGATGTTATCTTCTTGCTCTCTAAATTTTATGTCAATCGCACTTACGGATCTTGAGATATCGATCGATCACTGCAAATTCAACTAAAGTAACCTCCGAATAGGGATAGGAGTCGATCCCTATATAGGGATAGGTGTCGATCCCTATAAGTTTCTCCTTTTGGTATGTGATCCGTATGGCATGTTCCTTTCATTGTAATATGCTTGTACTCCAAGTTTCATGTTGATAGCATTTATAGATCTTGATTTGTTGACGGATCATTGCTGCAAATCCAACTAAACTAATCCCTGAATAGGGATAGGGGCCGATCCCTCCATTCACCTCCAAATGATGTGTGATACTTATGGGAGCTTCTCCATGTTGTTTTATTTTTAGCCTCTAAGTATCATTCCAATGGGTTTGGTAGAACTCGAGTTATCGATCGATCTTTGTTGCAATATGTTGTGAAGGCTGAATGTAACTGATCCCTATATAGGGATATGGGTCGATCCCTCTAAACTCCTCCAAATAATGTGTGTTCCCTGGGGAAAAAACCCTAGGGTGCCTTCTTATTCCCGAAGTTTCATTTTAATCCACCTTATAGTTATTGAGTTATGAAGTGATCAACGTGAAGTTGTGTTGTGTGCATCCCATTTATTATGATCCCTCTATTGCGATCCCTCTTCTAGGGGAAGTATTAGTTTCATACTTTGCCATTTTTTGAGTGTTGTCCATTCGTATCTATTCAACTATAGTCCATAGTTTCAAATATAATCGATCTTCAATCCTGGTAACCATTTTTTCGGGCTTTCTTCCTTGATAATCGTAAAACCTGTTGGGTTAAATCCACCAGTTTACTGCCTTGGCAAAATGTGGGTTAACACTTATGTATAGCACTAAATGAAAAGGTAATCGTAATTCTGACATTACTATTGCAAAAATGATAGTTGCTAGTTTTACTGACCAACTTAAATGTTGGTGCGATAATTATCGGTCTCCAGCGAATAAAACTGAAATTTACAGCATAGTAAAACTAGAGGAAGGACAAATGGTCCAAAATGCGGTGTATACCTTCATAGTAACCATTTAAGAACATTTTACTGGTAGAACATCTGATAATAGTGAGAAAAATCATACCCTTTTACAGAATTTAAGATGTAAAACGTTAACTAATTTCAGATGGTGCAAAGATACTTTTTTGAATAGATTCATGGATCTTCCAGATGCAATAGTTCTCACTAGAAATCAAAGTTTACAGATGGCCTTCCGTCTTTATTTGCAGAAAGAGAAAGAAAATCCTTATGAAAAAATAAAATAAATATTCCATATGAAAATTATACTTATGGTAAACTTATTGGAACATGTATCCAAGAAGGGTTATCATTATGTAATGAGATAAAATTAAGTCAACATGTTAAATATCAAAATTTGACAGAAAAAAATCAAGTAAGACCGTTTTGTAGTCAATTTGGAATGGATATTCCAACTACTCAAACCTCTCATAGACAAACAAAAAAAGGCGAAGTTATTGAATCCTTTTATAAAAGAAAAAATAAACTTTATTCTAAAAAATTAGAGCAAAAGGACCAAAGAAAAGATGAAAGATTAAATAAAAAGACAAATATTTATTGTTACAAATGGGGAAAAGTTGGACATTATGCCAATAGATGTAAATTAAAGAGGAAAATTAAAAATTTTCAAGCTGATAATGAATTAAAAGATACATTATTCAAACTTTTGTTAAATTCTGATTCTGAAATTAGATCAGAAGAAGAAGAATCTAAAGCTGGTACCACAGATTCTGAAAAGCTTAAAGTATTACACAATGAATCTTTATCTAATGAATGTTGTGAATCTTGTATGAAAGGACAACCCTGTTTAAATGCAATCAAAAATGAAAATGAACGTGAAGAACTTTATATAAAAAAATCACAATTTAGATATTGATGTTTTAACTAATGATAATATCCTAGAATTTCTTAAATGGGTTAAAGAACTTGAATTAAGATCTAAGCTAATAGATCAAATGGAAAATACTCAAGAAACAAGCCAAAATAACAATATTTTTCAAAACATTAATATATATATATATATATATATATATATATATATATATATTTCAAAATCCATATTCTATGAATGAAATTTATAAACTCTTAAAAGAAAGACAAAAGATTAAATATCCTACTAATTTACAGGACCTTAATAAAGAAATTCAAATAACTAAAAATAGGAATAAAAATTTAGATAAAAGAGTTTCTTTATTAGAATCATCAAAATAGATTAGTACTATCGATATCAATCAAGTAGATTACTAAAATAATCTTACAGATCAAGGAGACATTTAAGCTGGCTATTGTTATTTCACAAAAATGGTTCATTGAAATAACACTTTTAATTAATAATTATTATCTAAAGGAATTTACTGCACTTGTTGATAGTTGTGCAGATACGAATGTAATACAAGAAGGATTAAAACCTACTACATATTTTCATAAAACTGCTAATTCACTGAGTCATGCAGGTGGAGAAAGACTTAATATAAATTTTAAAATCCCACAAGCTTATGTTTATAAAAATAAAACTTGTATTCCTACAAGTTTTATACTAGTTAAAAATATTGCAAATTAAGTAATACTTGGAACCCCTTTTACAGATAAAATATATCCTATAACGCATGATGATAAAAATGGAATTATGATAACTTATAAAAATAAACCTATTATTTTTCAGTTTATAACAAAACCATTTATAAAATTTTGCATGAACTTGAAGATTTTGTAACACAAAAGACGTTCCATCTAAATTTCTAAAACAAGATGTTCATATATTAACTTTAAAAGAAAAATTAAAGAATTCTAAGTTATAGAAAATATCAAAATTATTTTTAATATGTTTTCAATAGAAATCTGCAACGAACATCCAAATGCTTTTTGGAATAGGAAAAGACATATTGTTAGTCTTCCTTATGAAGATAACTTTAATGAAAAGAAAATTCCAACCAAGGCAAGACTTTGCCAATAGAATTCTAAATATCTAGAATTATGCAAAAAAAGAAATTGAATCACTTTTTCAAAAAGAATTAATAAAAGCCTCAAAATCACCATGATCATGTAGTGCATTTTATGTTAATAAACATTGTGAACAAGAAAGAGGTGTTAGTAATAAACTACAAACCTCTTAATCAAGTACTAAAATGGATTAGGCATCCAATCCCTAATAAAAAGGATTTCTTAGATAGATTATTTGATGTTATTATTGTAACACACGTTTTTAAAGCAAATATAAATTGGAAATTAATTTAATTTTTGGAATTAAATTGTGAATTAATTTGGTATTTTCCAAATTAAATATATATTTGTTTATTAATATTAATATATGTGTGTGTGTGTGTGAAATAGAATTTCTAATATGGAAATTCAAAAAATGAATATTTTCAATAATATTTTAATTATAAACTTGATTGTGGATTTATTTTTAAAATTTTATTTAAAACTAATATAGTAGATTTTCAAAAGTTATTAAACTCTATATTTTTAAAATATGTATATATGATTATTTGTTTAGTGTATTTAGATTTCAAACTCATTTTCTTATAAAGTTGAGAATATATAAAAATATAAGTGTTTGATTAATTATTAAATTATATTCTTTGAAGTAGTAAACACACACATATATATATAAGTAGCATAAAAGGGAATATAAATAGAAAATATAATATAAAGTTATATTAAATAATAAACATGAAAATTTAAAGTGTTTAAAATATAATACATATGTAAATAAGATATTTATAAAAACATGATTTATAAATAAAATACACGAGGGTTTAAGATAAATTTATAAATCAAATAATATGAAGTGCTTAAACATAATATTAATCATCTTTAACAAGTGTAAGTTAAAGGATTTTGAATTTAACAAGTGTTAATACAACAGACAAGTGGCAAAATTCATTTCTTCTTTTGAAATTTAATTATAGAAAAGAAAAAATGAGTTAAAAGAAATCAGTTTGAAACTTCTCAAATCTGTAAACAATAATTCAGTTCGAAAGGAAAAAGAGAAAACAAACAAAATCATCTCAAATTCTAGGTAAAACCCAAAATCAGGTTGCCTGAAACAATACAAAACAAGAAGATTTTGAAATCTGGAAATCAAATGAAAGTTAGAAATTGGAGAATACAAGGTGCAAATCAAAACCAGATTCAAGTTGAATCAAAAAAAAAAAATCAAGCCTCAAGCAAACCTGCTCAAAATCAAAGATCAAACAACAGATTCTCAAAGTAGGACTCAAATTTATATTTGGAAAACAAAAGCAAGGATCTTCCAGGTTTCTGATCATAACTTGTTTCAAGTTCAACTTGATTTGGGGCAATTCAAGCTTCAGTTTCATGGGTCAGCAAATCAAGTAACAAATCAAAAAAAAATCTAAGAGCCTGAGGCAAAAGTTCTAAAGAAAACCTGGAAAGCAAAAGGAAAATCAAAAACTAAAACCTATATCTCTGTCTTCAACATAAATGTGAGCAAACATTTGACTATATATATATATGAATCTTGATCTATCTGTGATAAATGTTGTGTGATTGTAACATGTTGTGTTGATGAAAATATATTTGCAGATAGATATATACACATATGTAATTATGCATATCTGTTCACAGGCATAAATGCCTCTGTTTATACATGACAGGGTTGATAAATCTGTTCAAAAATATATAACATCCCAAACAATCAAAATTAGGCTTTGATTTCTAAAGAGGAAATGCTTGAAACATTGTAATTTAAATTTCAAAAATAGTTTTTAAGAAAAAATATTTAGTTATATTCTAGAAAATAAGATATAACAGTAAAAATCATTTTTTTGGTCAGGAATCAATAATCATAATTTAAAGATTTAATTTTACAACCTGATTTGTTCTTACAAACGATGAATTTTGATCATAGTTTTAGTTTTTTTAGTATATATACATTATGAATTCTCGAATTGAACGAGAAGTCATTTTTAGTCAATTCCCGATGATCAACGGTGAGTGGCAGGTCGTGCTGGGAGTCGAAGGTTGGGTAAAGGATGTAGATCATCAGAAAAATAGTTAGAGAATTAATAGATGAGGGAGGCGGTGGTATGGTGGTTTTGTAGGGTATAGCAACCCATTTTGGTCAGGTTTGAAATTAAGTCGATTTCATCATCAATGATGGGACGGGTTGGATCACACTAGGGGGATTAGAGGCGTAGGCATGTGAAGCGGCTCCGGTGTTGTTCGCGTGACCGCTGATGATCGAAGGTGGATGCACGAGGAAGATTTGGGTGATCGAACTCTGGTTCCAGGTTGGGTCAGATGGCTTTTTGGCGAATTCTTCGTAGTTTATGGTTCCTGGGTTGTCGTGGTGACTCAGGGGAGGATCGGTGACTTGTAGAGGGTTGGAACGATGGTCGGATTCTCCTTGTTCAGGCGTACGTGTGCACCAGTGCATGTATATATCAGGTGATTGTTTAGTTGGGGAAGATGAAAGGGAAACTCGGTTTTGTGCTCGATCCCTTTGCTGTTTGTCTCGAAGTCTGGTGAAGAATGTCTCGAGGAAAATCGAAGGTCGTCTCGGGTACGTTTGTGTGTAGTTACAGATTTTAAAATTTTAAAACTAAAAATAAGTTTTAAAAAGGAAAAAAAAGATGTGGGTTTCACGAAGCTTGGCTCGGGAAAATCACGTAACGACTGGGGTTGTTTAATATGTTAATAAGTTTTAAAAGGTGAAGGAGAAATTTTTTTGTTACCGGTTATCTTTTAAATAAAAATAGGGTTATTTCAAAAAAAATTCGGTTGAACCAAATTCTTTTGTAAATGATAATCCAAGTTTTGAATTTGATTAAAAGATTTTTAATTTTTCATTTAACTTAAAGGTTTTGAGATAATAAGTTGATGATGAAATTATTTCAAAGAATTTAAGATTCGAATGATAATTAATTGATAATTTATTAGTTAATAAAGGTAATTTAGAAGAATAAATTACCCAACGTAATTCAAGGGATAAAATATTTAATTACTAAAAGATTTATTTAATATGATTAATTAAAGAAAAATTTATCAAGATGATTAATTATTTATGTGATAAATTAAAGATTACCAAAGGTAATTAATTTAAAGATAATTACTTAATTTAAAAAGTAATTATTTAATGATTAAAGTTGATTAATCAAGTAATTAAGGATAATTAATTAATTTAATAAGTTCTATATGGTGATTAAGTAGTTAAGTATGATCAATGGATTATCTTTAATTAATAAAGGTTTTATTGTGATGAATTAAGAGTTAATTAATTAACGTAATTCATTGAAGGTAAAATTACTTAATGTAATTAATTAAAAGATTAATTACTTAATTTTTAAAGGATAATTTATTAATGTAATTAATTAATTAAGGTAACTGATTTGAGGATAATTAATTAATTAAGGGTTAATTAATCAATGAAAGTGATCAAGGGATGATTTATTAATTAAAGGTTAATTTATTTTGTAATTAAATAAAAGGTTAATTTAGTGAATGTGATTAATTAAGGACTAATTAATTAATGAAAGGTAATTAATTAAGATGGATAATTAAGGATTAATTTATTAATACTAAATGATTTGTAATTTATTAATCAGGATTGAGTAATTAACTCATGAGTATTCAATTGAAAATTTAATTGAATTAATTTAGGATTAAACTATCAGTTAATGCTGTTTATAAATGATCATTGAATGCTTGGATTGCTTATGAATATTTGTATTGTATGAAATGCCTTGAATTGATTGTTATCTCTGGACTGTAATATTCTGTTCTGTGAATTGAGTTGTGTGTAAAATTAATTATTTATTTTATCTGTGATACATTTACCTGTGAATCTGTGAATGGCGATAAGCGTTATAGGATCATACCGCTTATCAAATATTATTGATACGCTTGAATCTGTGATGATTGATGTATTGCACTATTGTGTAAGACCCCTGGATTACACCATACACACACAAATATGGATTGCACGAGGAAATTTGTTAAGATACAGATTTTTGAAATAGTTTTAAAGTTGAAATTTTGTATCCAAAATAGTTTTGGAAATGGAATTGAAAGCTTTTGAAAAGGAGTTTCAAAAATAAAAGTTATTTTGAATGACTCGATTGAGTTTTGAAATTTGAATAATTTGATTTAAATTTGAATTCAAAATTTGAAATTGAATTCTATGTTTGGAAACTATTGTTTAAAGATGTTATACAAGTATAAATGTGTTTATATGGTTTTAAACTATTTTAAAGGTATTAATTTTGGAATTTGAATTAACTCAAGAGCTTTAACTCGTGCAAATGTAATTGGATTTTTCCGAAATGAAAACTATTTGTTTTCAAATAATAATAGCTTTCATATAAAGAAAGGATTTCCAATTTGTGTTGAAAGATTTCAGGTTTGAAATGGAATTGAAATGTGTTGAAAGCTATGAATGAACCCTTGTGAAAGATTGTTAAACTTTGTTTTGAAATCGAAGAGGATTTGAAATGGTGTATCCTTTATATATAAAAGATTTGAAATGGGCATTGTTTTGAAAGTTATGAATGGATCTTTCGAAAGCTATAAATTGAGTCTTTGGGTTAATAATTGGATGAGATAATCCAATTTGAAAGGAAAATTGTTTTGAAATCTGTGAATGAATCTTTGTGAAACTGGATGAACTTTGTGAAATGAATCTTTTTGTTTAAAGATTTGAAATGGTAATTGGTTTAAACCATTTAAAAGAAAAGTTTTGGGTTTAAAGTTGTGACTTAACTGAAATTCCACTATCCATATGTTTTTAAAATATTGCGCTCATTATTCGGTTTAGCCGAGAGAGGACCTTGTGTCATATGACCCATTCCGAATAATGATACGAGGTTATGGATAGCATTTGAAGACCGGTGGTGAAGACCGGGTATTCTCGAGAACGAAAGGATAACCCGTCGAATGACTCTGCATCTATTAGCGCCCGGTATAGAGATCTCCATATGTGATGGGGAGTCCGATGAGGATTGAGAATTCCTGGAGTGCAAGGGCTTCTTTGGAAGTGCCTTCGGTTCTGTTTGAACCAGAATAGACTTATATGGATATGTGTCTGACATTACACTTTGAGACGTAAAGCTGGTTTTTATCAAATACATTTCTGTTTGGTGGTGGAGATTTATTCTCTTAGCTTAACACCCTTCTCTGAGACGTACGAGCTCAGAGGTTATGTAGTTGATGGTTACTAGGGATACATCCCCAATTTGGTAGTGTGGCATACGAAGTGCTGCTGATCATTTGTTGATCAAAGCATGACTTCATGAAAAAGTATAGCTTTGTGGACGAGACCTCATCGAGCCTCACAACCTAGTAATGGTCGAAACAGGAAAGATGTGGTAAGGTTTCAGGGGTCGCACCCCTAGGGTATGCCCATTCCTTTTGGAAAAGGGTGGTATCATGGTATGGAGCCCAGATACTTAACTCATGTGGACACTATATATTTATTACTGTGTGATGTTGCTTTGTGATTGAGGTACCTCGGATAAAGGTCGCAAACGACCGGGGGTGGCATATCTTAGGTGTTACTCCCGGGCAGGGAGTACACCGGCCTTGTGTTGGCAGAGAGCTAGGTAAGTTCTCGGGGCATCCCTCCAGAGGCGTTTCCATGTGGCAATAGGAAGTTCCTTAGCCTGACCATTTGTTGGAAATCCAATCATCCAATACGAGCCCTTTAAGATTGTAGTTGTATTACATGCCACCTCAGGTGGTAGCTATAGTAGGCATAGTATAATGGTACCTATGCTGGATAAGATTAATATTATACTTTCGAAATGTTTTCCACTATGCACTAATAATAATATCAAATGGTTTTCGCGTATCAAGCATTTTTGACCGTCATAAGGAGAAATCTCCTCCAAGTATGCACTTGCATTGTGTGTGTGGCGGGAGGCCTTATGGCAGTTTCATTTTTCAAAAAGCTTTGTGGATTTCAATTTTAAAAGCTTTTGTTGTTTGTTTTAAAGATAAAACTATTTTTGTTTGCTCATACTAGTCCTATGACTGACCCGGAGTTTATTGTTCCCTATCTAAACTCTGGGTGCCTACAATTTTCCACACGGGAAGTCTAGAGATGGATTTTTCAGATAATCAAATAGTAGATTAGATTCGATAGCATCCAGCCTTTAGTTTTGGCGGCAGCATTTGTTTCTCTTCAATCTTTGGATGACTGGCCTTGCTTAAGTCTTCGATGATGGTGCTTCGAGCTTATGGTTTGGATATTACTGCTTTTGGATTGGAGTCTACGAAGGTTTTGGGTTAAGCTATTTGGTTTGAAGCATTAGGGCTTTGGCTATGAAGTTTCAGATATTGGATTCTGTCCTTGTTTCTCTCTTGAGAACATATTAGAGTTATCTTTCTACTATTGTATCTCAGATATTTATGGATCTGTTGTATCATATTATATCAGATATTGTATTCATTATTATATCAATGATATTATTCATTTTTCTTTCGCTGTGTTGTTGTACTCAATGTGTTATAAGCTTCGGCGAACCAGATTCGACATTTGAATCTACGGCATTTGAATACGAGTTAAAGTATTCGGTGCCGATTTTCGAAGGTCGAGTCAGGGTCGTTATAATTGGTATCGGAGCTGAAGGTTGAAACTTTAGCTTAGGAGTATAACACATTAGGTAACTCATTAGAGATAGGGTGAAGTATACCCTAGAATGAGTATCCCTAAGATATCTGTCTGAGTGCCTCAGTAAATTCTCTTACTATCCACTGATAGTAAGTATGAGTGCAAGAAGATGACGAGATAGGGGACAGGGAAGTACCACTTCATATGGTCAATGCCCTGTAACAACGGAAACAGTCTTTCTCTATCAATCTTCTTTGATCATCATCCGATTTACAATTCTTTGATGGCTCCTAGCAGCTCTAGGAAGAAACTTTAATATATTTTCATGGCACATAAACTCCAGATAGGTCAGAATTGTTTGTTTGCTTTGGTTGCTATAGTTGATAGGTATACTTGTTTAAACTAAAAAGTTTTGGGATTGCATCCATATATCTGTTTATTCTTTTGGGTTCTGATTTATTCTATGAGTGGTTAGTTACCCTTCGAACTAACCAATGCCCCTGCATACTTCGTAGATCTGGATGACCCGAGTATCTTGTGAAGTGTTAAATAGATTCGTTCTTGCATCTATTATTGATATTCTGATTTGGTAAGTCAAATGCAGAATGAATATTCAGCTTGATCTGATGAGTTGATTCTCTATCTTTGATGTGTCTATCTATTCTTTGTTGTCTCCTTGGCGAATTTCGGGGACAAAATTTTCTTAAGAGGGAATCTGTAACATTTCCCTTTTTAAAGCAAATATAAATTGGAAATTAATTTAATTATTGGAATTAAATTGTGAATTAATTTGGTGTTTTCCAAATTAAACAGATATTTTTTTATTAATATTAATATATATAAATGTGATTTTAAATAGAATTTCTAATTTGGAAATTCAAAAATGAATATTTTGAATAATATTTTAATTATAAACTTGATTGTGGATTTATTTTTAAAATTTTATTTCAAACTAATATAGTAGATTTTCAAAAGTTATTAAACTCTATATTTCTAAAATATGTATGTATGATTATTGTTTAGTATAATTAGATTTCAAACTCATTTGCTTATAAAGTTGAGAATATATAAAAATATAAGTATTTGATTAATTATTAAATTATATTCTTTAAAGTTGTAAACATATATATAAGTAGTATAAAAGGGAATATAAATAGAAAATATAATATAAAGTTATACTAAATAATAAAAATGAAAATTTAAAGTGTTTAAAATATAATACATATATAAATAAGATATTTATAAAAACATGATCCATAATAAAATAACATAAGGGTTTAAGATAAATTTATAAATAAAATAATATGAAGGGCTTAAACATAATATTAATCATCTTTAACGAGTGTAAGTTAAAGGATTTTGAATTTAATAAGTGTTAATACAATAACAAGTGGCAAAATTCATGTCTTCTTCTGAAATTTAATTATAGAAGGAAAAAATGAGTTAAAAGAAATCAGTTTGAAACTTCTCAAATCTGTAAATAATACTTCGGTTCAAAAGAAAAAAAGAAAAAAACAAACAAAATCATCTCAAATTCAAGGTAAAACTCAAAATCAGGTTGCCTGAAACAATACAAAACAAGAAGATTTCGAAATCTGGAAATCAAATGAAAGTTAGAAATCAGAGAATACAAGGTGCAAATCAAAACCAGATTCAAGTTGAATCAAAACAAAATCAAGCCTCGAGCAAACCTGTTCAAAATCAAAGATCAAAAAATAGATTCTCAAAGTAGGATTCAAATCACAAATCTGGTAAACAAAAGCAAGGATCTTCCAGGTTTCTGATCAAAACTTGTTTCAAGTTCAACTTGATTTGGAGCAATTCAAGCTTTAATTTCATGGGTCAGCAAATCAGGTAACAAATCAAAAAAAAATCTAAGAGCCCGAGGAAAAATTTCTAAATCAAACCTGGAAAGCAAAAGGAAAATCAAAAACTAAAGCCTTTGTTCTCTGTCTTCAACATAAAGGTGAGCAAACATTTGACCCTATATATATATATATATATATATATATATATATATGAATCTTGATCAGTCTGTGATAAATGTTGTTGTGTGATTGTAACATGTTGTGTTGATGAAAATATATTTGCAGATAGATATATATACATATATCATTATGCATGTCTGTTCATAGGCATAAATGCCTCTGTTACACATGAGAAGGTTGATAAATCTGTTCAAAAATATGTAACGTCCCAAACAATCAAAATTAGGCTTTGATCTCTAAAGAGAAAATGTTTGAAACATTGTAATTTAAATTTTAAAAATAGTTTTTAGGCAAAAATATTTAGTTATATTCTGGAAAATAAGATATAACAGTAAAAATGATTTTTTGTCAGGAATCAATAATCATAATTTCAAGTTTTAATTTTACAACCTGATTTGTTCTTATAAACGATGAATTTTGTCATAGTTTTAAATTTTTTAAGTATATATACATTGTGAGTTCTCGAATTGAACGAGAAGTTATTTTTAGTCAATTCCTGATGATCAACGGGGAGTAGTAGGTCTTGCTGGTTGTCGAAGGTAGGGTGAAGGATGTATATCATCAAAAAATAGTTAGAGAATTTATAGATGAGCGAGGCGGTGGTACGGTGGTTTTGTAGGGTTTAGCAACCCATTTTGGTCAGGTTTGAAATTAAGTCGATTTCATCATCAATGATGGATCGGGTTGGATCGCACTAGGTGGATTAGAGGCGTAGGCGTATGAAGCGGCTTCGGTGTGGTCGCGTGACCACTGATGATCGAAGGTAGATGCATGAGGAAGATTTGGGTGATCGAACTCTGGCTCCAGGTTGGAACAGATGGCTTTTTGGCGAATTCTTCGTAGTTTATGGTTCGTGGGTTGTCATGGTGACTCCGGGGAGGATCGGTGACTTGTAGAGGGTTGGAACGATGGTCATATTCTCCTCATCCAGGCGTACATGTGCACCGGTGCATGTATATATATATATATATATATATATATATATATATATATCAGGTGATTGTTTAGTTGGGGAAGATGAAGGGGGGAACTCGGGTTTGTGCTCGAACCCTTTGCTGTTTGTCTCGAAGTCTGGTGAAGAATGTCTCGGGGGAAATCGAAGGTCGTCTCGGGTATGTTTGTGTGTAGTAACAGATTTTAAAATTTTAAAACTAAAAACAAGTTCTAAAAAGAAAAAAAAAAGATGTGGGTTTCGCGAAGCTTGGCTCGGGAAAATCAAGTAACGACTGGGGTTGTTGAATATGTTAATAAGTTTTAAAAGGTGAAGGAGGAAATTTTTTGTTACAGGTTTTTTTTAAATAAAAACAAGGTTATTTAATATGATTAATTAAAGAAAAATTTATCAAGGTGATTAATTAATTTATGTTATAAATTAAAGATTACTTAAGGTAATTAATTTAAAGACAATCACTTAATTTAAAAAGTAATTATTTAATGATTAAAGTTGATTAATCAAGTAATTAAGGATAATTAATTAATTTAATAAATTCTGTATGGTGATTATGTAGTTAAGTAAGATCAATGGATTATCTTTAATTAATAAAGGTCTTATTGTGATGAATTAAAAGTTAACTAATCAATGTAATCCATTGAAGGTAAAATTACTCAATGTAATTAATTAAAGGATTAATTACTGAATTATTAAAGGATAATTTATTAATATGATTAATTAATTAAGGTAAATGATTCGAGGATAATTAATTAATTAAGGGTTAATTAATTAATGAGAGTGATTAAGGGATGATTTATTAATTAAGGGTTAATTTATTTTGTAATTAACTTAAAGGTTAATTTAATGAATGTGATTAATTAAGGACTAATTAATTAATTAAAGGTAATTAATTAGGATGGATAATTAAGGATTAACTTATTAATTAATTTATTAATACTAAATGATTTGTAATTTATTAATCAGGATTGAGTAATTAACTCATGAGTATTTAATTGAAAATTTAATTGAATTAATTTAGGATTAAACTATGAGTTAATGCTGTTTATCAATGATCATTGAATGCTTGGATTGCTTATGAATGTTTGTATTATATGAAATGCCTTGAATTGATTGTTATCTCTGGACTATAATATTCTGTTCCGTGAATTGAGCTGTGTGTAAAATTATTTATTTATTTATTTTATCTGTGATACATTTATCTGTGAATCTGTGAATGGAGATGAGCGTTATAGGATCATACCGCTTATCAAATATTATTATACGCTTGAATCTGTGATGATTGATGTATTGCACTATTGTGTAAGACCCCTGGATTACACCATACACACACAAATATGGATTGCACGAGGAAATTTGTTAAGATACAGATTTTTGAAATAGTTTTAAAGTTGAAATTTTGAATCCAAAATAGTTTTGGAAATGGAATTGAAAGCTTTTGAAAAGGAGTTTCAAAAATAAAAGTTATTTTGAATGACTCGATTGAGTTTTGAAATTTGAATAATTTGATTTAAATTTGAATTCAAAATATGAAATTGAAATATATGTTTGGAAACTATGGTTTAAAGATGTTATACAAGTTATAAATGTGTTTATATGGTTTTAAACCATTTTAAATGTATTAATTTGGGAATTTGAATTAACTCAAGAGCTTTAACTCGTCCAAATGTAATTGGATTTTTTCGAAACGAAAACTATTTTTTTCAAATAATAATAGCTTTCATATAAAGAAAGGATTTCCAATTTGTGTTGAAAGATTTCAAGTTTGAAATGGAATTGAAATGTTTTGAAAGCTATGAATGAACCTTTGTGAAAGATTGTTAAACTTTGTTTTGAAATCGAAGAGGATTTTAAATGGTGTATCTTTTATATATAAAAGATTTAAAATGGGCATTGTTTTGAAAGTTATGAATGGATCTTTGGAAATAGTTTTGAAAGCTATAAATTGAGTCTTTGGGTTAATAATTGGATGAGATAATCCAATTTGAAAGGAAAATTGTTTTGAAATCTGTGAATGAATCTTTGTGAAACTGGGTGAACTTTGTGAAATGAATCTTTCTGTTTAAAGATTTGAAATGGTAATTGGTTCAAACCATTTAAAAGAAAAGTTTTGGGTTTAAAGTTGTGACTTAACTGAAATCCCGTTATCCATATGTTTTTTAAATATTGCGCTCATTATTTGGTTTAGTCGGGAGAGGACCTTGTGTCATATAACCCATTCCAAATAATGATACGACGTTATGGATAGCATTTGAAGACCGGTGGTGAAGACCGGGTATTCTCGAGAACGAAAGGATAACCCGTCGAATGACTCTGCATCGATTAGCTCCTGGTATAGAGATCTCCATATTTGATGGGGAGTCCGATCGGGATTGGGAATTCCTGGAGTGCAAGGGCTTCTTTGGAAGTGTCTTTGGTTCTATTCGAACCGAAACAAACTTGTATGGATGTGTGTCTGACATTGTACTTTGAGATGTAAAGTTGGTTTCTATCAAATACATTTCTTTTTGGTGGCGGAGATGTATTCTCTTAGCTTAACACCCTTCTCTGAGACATACGAGCTCAGAGGTTATGTAGTTGATTGTTGCTAGTGATACATTTCCAATTTGGTAATGTGGCATACGAAGTGCTGCTGATCACTTGTTGATCAAAGCATGACTTTGTGAAAAAGTGTAGCTTTGTGGACGAGACCTCATTAAGCCTCACAACCTGGTAATGGTCGAAACAGGAAAGATGCGGCAAGGTTTCAGGAGTCGCACCCCTAGGGTATGTCCATTCCTTCTAGAAAAGGGTGGTATCATGGTATGGAGCCCAAATACTTAACTCATGTGGACACTGTATATTTATTACTGTGTGATGTTGCTTTGTGATTGAGGTACCTCGGATAAAGGTCGCAAACGACCGAGGGTGGCATATCTTAGGTGTTACTCCCGGGAAGGGAGTACACCGGCCTTGTGTTGGCAAAGAGCTAGGTAAGTTCTCGGGGTGTCCCTCCAGAGGCATTCCCATGTGGCAATAGGAAGTTCTTAGCCTGACCATTTATTAGAAATTCAATCATCCAATATGAGCCCTTTACGATTGCAGTTGTATTACCTGCCACCTCAGGTGGTAGATATAGTAGGCATAGTATAATGGTACCTATGCTGGCTAAGATTAATATTATACTTTTGAAATGTTTTCCACTTTGCACTAATAATAATATCAAATGGTTTTCGCATATCAAGCATTTTTGACCGTCATAAGGAGAAATCTCCTCCGAGTGTGCGCTTGCATTGTGTGTGTGGCGGGAGGCCTTATGGCAGTTTCATTTTCCAAAAGCATTGCGGATTTCAATTTTAAAATCTTTTGTTGTTTGTTTTAATGATAAAACTATTTTTGTTTGCTCATACCAGTACCATGACTGATCCGGAGTTTATTGTTCCCTATCTAAACTCTGGGTGCCCAGAATTTTCCACACGGGCATTCTAGAGTTGGATTTTTCAGATAATCAAATAGTAGAGTAGATTCGATAGCATTCAGCCTTTGGTTTTGGCGAAAGCATTTGTTTCTCTTCAATCTTTGGATGACTAGCCTTGCTTAAGTCTTCGATGATGGTGGTTCGAGCTTATGGTTTGGATATTACTGCTTTTGGATTGGAGTCTTCGAAGCTTTTGGGTTAAGCTATTTGGTTTGAAGCATTGGGGCTTTGGCTATGAAGTTTCAGATATTGGATTTTGTCTCTGTTTCTCTCTTGAGATCGTATTAGAGTTATCTTTCTGCTATTGTATCTCTGATATTTATGGATTTTTTGTATCATATTGTATCAGATATTGTATTCATTGTTGTATCAATGATATTATTCATTTTTCTTCCGTTGTGTTGTTGTACTTAATGTGTTATAAGATCCGGCGAACCAGATTCGACGTTTGAATCTGCGGCATTTGAATACGAGTTGAAGTATTCGGTGCCGATTTTTGAAGGTCGAGTCAGGGTCGTTATAATTATATTTTCTAAATTCGATTTGAAATCTAGATATTGGAAAATTCAAATCTCTTAATCTGATTAGTATAAACTGCCTTTAATATTCCTGTAAGACATTATGAATGGAAAGTTATGCCATTTGGTTTGAAAAATGCTCCCCCGGAATTCCAAAAAATTATGAATGATATTTTTATACCTTACAGTGAATTTATTATAGTCTATATAGAAGATATTCTAGTTTTATCAAAAGATATTGAGACCCTCTTTAAGTATTTAGACATTTTTAAGAAAATCGTTGTCCAAAATAGCCTAGTAATAACTACATTAAAGATGTCTTTATTTCATACAAATGTTAGATTTTTAGGTCATAACATAGAAAATGGTAGAATAATTTCGAAAAATAGAAGTATAGAATTTGCTTCAAAATTCCCAGATGTAATAACGGACAAACTCAGTTACAAAGATTTTTAGGAAGTTTAAATTATATATCTTCTTATTATGTACACTTAGCAAATGATGCAGCCATTTTGTATGGTAGACTTAAGAAAAATCTCGATCCGTGGACAGAATAACATGCACTATTAAGAAAATAATAGAAAAGGTAAAAAACCTCCCTTTTTTAATGCTTGCTAACCCAAACTGGGAAAAGATGATTGAAACAGACGCCTTGGAAACATGTTTTGAAAGTATTTTAAAACAAGTATGTCCAAAGACAACAAGAATATCTTGGAAGATTTTACTCAGGAAAATGGAATAATAACCAAAAGAAATATGCGATAATCGCCAAAGAAATCCTTGCTACAGTCAAATGTGTATTAAAATTCCAAGTGATTTATATATTCAAAAGATCATTACAAAAACTGATTGTAAATTTTCCAAATATATGTTTAATAAAGATTTTAAACATGATGTGTCCAAACAAATGTTTTCCAGATGGCAATCTCATTTGATGCCTTTTGATTTTGAAATTATTTATAAAGAGGGCGCAAATAATAAATTTCTTGATTTTTTAACTCATGAATTTTTTCAAGATAATGACCCCTAGATGGGACGACCCACATTTCAAAACCTCTAGGAATGACACTTAATACATCAATGGTATTTGTGTGCCATTTCCCAAGCATCCAAAAGATGAATTATCGTCGGGATAAAAATGAAGGACATAACAGTAAATCACACAATGAAATTGTTAGATAGAACATAACAACAATCTGGTACATAAGGTTACTCCTTAACTTGGAGTTATTAGATTTATACAAAAGTACTATAATCAGCTTAGGTAGTTATAATAATCTGCCTTCACATATGCTAAAACAAAATACACTTACAAGAACTAAACGTACAGCGGAAATAGACAACCAAATAGATGAAAGCCTTTTGCTTGGACGTTGTCTTTAAAAGAGCTCATAAAGACCTGCTACTCTCGAACTACTCAAATATAAATGAGTACCCAAGACTTTAGGGAAATAAACAACTCGGGTCAAATAATATGTCTAGTATGAGTAAAACTCTAAACAATAAGCATGATTAAACAACAACATATGGGACCACACCGCCAAACATGGAATGAGTTTCCTCTTACAAGAAAAACAACCAAATGTATAGAATAGATATAAATAATTAACATCGTGAAGAGTGCTATACTCTTCCTAATGGAATAATGAAAAAAAATTGAGGGTTCGAATCAATAAGGAAAAGGAAATTTACCAATAATGAATATGAGGGTGCACCCACCTTACCGAAAGTATACCTCTAGAATATTTATTTAAGAACTCCGATGGCTCTTGGAAACCTCCAAGCCAAACCCCGCCAACTGTTACCGAGTATTCGAGTATTTCATGCCTCAATGTGCACAACCGATTCCAATCTTGAGTAGACGAGAAAATACCCTGATGAGAGAAACCTGACAACTCGCTCTTTGGGTTTAGTCATTTTCGATAAAGGATAACAAAACCCAAATGAGCAATACATCGTCTTAGAATGACTAAAAACAAATAAGGCTGAGGTAAACGATAGTCGACAAACTGACTACCGAAGCTAACAAAATGTTTGTACATGGAAATTAAATCTTGTACAGCCATCATCACTCTTCGGTTTCAAACTTGTATTGTCTCTTGTGAAACAATGATTCTAGACAAGTTAAGGTAGTGTTTCCTCAAAGTCATGTCTTGGTGTACATTCCTAATTTTAAACATCCATGTAAAAATGGTTTACTAACTTTAAAACACCATTATAAAAATGATTTAATAACCTACATTATTGTTAAATTGACTAATCATCTTTAACTGTCATTAATAAAAGTGATTAATTATCTTTAAACTTCGTTAATTAATTTGATTAATTTTTTTTTTTTGGCATAGCCAGCGGGGTTAACTGGACCCCTACCAGTTTTATTGCAAAGAACAATAAAAAAGAACATTAGAAGGAGAAAAATAAAAAAACAGGAAAATACAATGAAAATGCTAGGATGAGAAGCAAATCAAGTCCAGGCATCAATCAGGGTTTGATGAAAGACACTTGCACTGTTTTGCAATTGCCAATTCGTTCTGTTTCTTACTTCAACCCAAACAAGATCATCATTTCCTTTAACTTTATCAAAGATTATGGCATTTCTCTCCCTCCAAATAACAGACATACACACTTTCAAGCAAACTGCTAGTACTCTGCCCTGCACATTTCTCCACTTTGTTGCTTTATAGATTAAACTCCATTGAATTCTTGATGTTGAACAAGTAAAATTAAAACCAGTTATGATGCTTATCTTATCCATCAAGTATTGAAGGGCAGGACAAGCAAAAAACAGATGCTCAGCAGTTTCAACATCTTGATTACAGAAAATACACTCTGCATAGCATGTCATACCATAACTATTCAACAAACATCTGGTAACTAAAGCTTGATTGATGACTTTCCACATCATTAAATTGTCCTTAGGGCAAGAATCAGCTGACCAAAGAACAGCTATCCATTTGGAAGCAGGCAGAGACACACTGGAACTAACATAAGTGTAAACTGCCGCAACAGTATGAATCTTGTTAAGCCAAGTAACAGTATCATCCTGGTTTGTACTAAATGTTTTTTGCTGAATTTCTCTCCACAGTTGCCTAATCACCTGATTACTGTTGTATGGCAACTGAATTTGATTATAATGCAGAAAATCCTTCACTTTAGCATGATAGTGGATAGCAGATTGTATCATTTGATATTGATCACAAATGTTGGAAAGAATTTGACCATTACTTATCCATGGATCATGCCAAAAGCTAACAACATTGCTTGCATTGATGGGATACTGAATCATGGGTAGGAATACAACTCTCAGTTTTAATAAACTTCTCCATGTCCAACTGCATACTTGAGGAATATCCATGCTCCAGAAGTACTTGTTCTTTATATTGTATTGCCATGACCAGTCAACCCATAAGCTACCCCTTTTGTTGATAAGAGCATTAAAATGTTTACTCATAGCAGCTATGTTCCATTTCCTAACATCAAAGACACCAAGCCCTCCCAATCTCAGGGGTGTCTCAATTTTAGTAAAGGAACAAGGCACTAATTTTCTGTTATGTATGCTGCCTGTCCAAAAATATCTGATCATGGCAGACCTAAGCATATGCAATAGTTTCTTTGGAAGGATTAGGGTACGAGCCCAGTAAACAATGGAGGAAAAGACAACAGATTTTATTAAAACAAGCCTTCCACTTTGAGACAAATGCCTATTATTCCAAGCAGACATCACCGAAGAAATTTTGAAGTAAAGAGGTAAACAGTCAGCTTTTGATATCCTTTTGGAAATTAAAGGAAGGCCAAGGTACTTCATGTCATTTACCATACAAGATAATCCAGAATGTTGTTGCAGTGCAGTAGCTTGCAAATCACTAACTCCAGTAACAAGCAGAGACGATTTGAATTGGTTAATGGTGAGCCCAGTCATACAGTGGAAGGCCTGCAATGCTGTCATAATTCCATCCAAGGAGGATGTCTCTGGTTTGGTAAATACCATGACGTCATCTGCAAACATTATAGAAGTAATTTGTTGAAGAGAACACTTTGGGTGATACTTGATAGTCTTTTGATTATAGCTGGCCTGCAAAATAACAGTTAACACCTCCATGACCATCAGAAATAAATATGATGAAATTGGATCTCCTTGCCGAATTCCTTTACTACCTCTGAAGTATCCAACCGGTCTGCCATTTAAAACAATGGAGAATGAGGGAGTAGAAATGCACACATAAATCCATGACACAAAAGTTTTAGGAAATCCCATCACTGCCATTATTCTAACTATAGAATTCCAATGAATGGTGTCATAGGCTTTAGAGATGTCTATTTTAATTGCAGCAGCAGGGGTGTTATTACTTCTACCATAGCCTTTAAGTAATTCCTGAGCAAGGAGAACATTGTCAATTATGTCTCTTGAAGGCAAAAATGCAGATTGATTCATAGATATAACAGTGGGCAAGACTTTGACTAAGCGTGAAGCTAGAATTTTAGAGATACACTTGTAGAGGACATTACAGCAAGAAATGGGCCTGAAGGAAGTGACACATGTCGGAGGGGACACTTTGGGAATGAGAGCAATGTTAGTGCAATTCACTTCCCCTAGCATTTTACATTTGTTGAAAAAGTTGTGGATAGCTTGACAAAAATCACCACCAATCAAACTCCAAGTGGTGATAAAAAAATTAACATTCAGGCCATCAGGTCCCGAACAAGATAACTTATTCTTGGAGAAGAGGGTTGCTTTAATTTCTTCATTAGTTACAGGCATAATTAGAGAAGAAGCTTCTTGTGGTGAAATGCTAGGAAGATCAAGAGAAGAAATTTTATCCAAATCAGGGAAGAAACCATTTGTACTACCATACAAGTTGGTGAAGTGTTGGATAAAAGCATGATCAACAGTATCTGGAGTAGAAAATAGGGTTCCCTGTTCATTAGTGATTCTAAAAATATTTTCTCGAGCTTGCTTAACCTTAAGAGATTCATGAAAGTACTTCGTATTCTTGTCCCCTTCATCAAGCCATCTTTTATGCAACTGCTGCATCTTCATACTTACTTCCAGGGTTAGGGCAATTTTAAGTTCCTTGTGCAGATTCCTCTCCTCATCAGAAGCTTGTATATTAAGTGGATGTTCCATCATGAAGTCTTGTTTTATTTTCACTTGTTCCTTTAATGCTGTAGAGAGAAGGGTTCCAGTACCAAAGGTAGTTGATGCCCATGTCTTGATAGCAATCTTGATGTGTTTTAATTTCCTGCAAAACTTATACATTGGGTTACCATAACATGTAAAATCAGAAATAGCTTGATTAATGATATTAAGAAATTGGTCATGCTTAGACCAAGCATTAAAAAATTTGAAACTTGACTTTTCTCTTCTAATATGGGTCCCCAGAGTTAAAATTTGAGGAGAGTGGTCTGACATAATAGGTTGAGGAAGGTAGATAGAAAGTGAAGGCCATTGGTTGAGAGCTTGGTAATTACAAAAGGCATGATCAATTGTAGTGAAAGTACGCACACCACTTCTACTACAGTTATTCCAAGAATACTTGGTTCCAGTTTTATTCACTAAAGTCAACTCAGAATCATAAACAGATTGATTAAGTGGTTCAATGTCTCTGAGGTTGAGAGGTGTGCCACCAATTTTATCATCAATGCCAAAGCAGCAGTTGAAGTCACCTAGGACAATCCAGGGATGAGAAGATTGTCTTAAGGGGGGTAATGCATTGAGTAAGGCATTTCTTGAATTTACACTGTTATCAGCATAAACAAAAGTGAGATAGAAAGTGGATAGGTTTTGGGAGACATGAACATGAAAGTGAATAAATTGCCTAGTTGTCAGTATAGGTGTCAGGGTCAAGAAAGAAGAATCATAGATGACTAGAATTCTACCATAAGAAGCAGATTCAAGATTGTGGTGGAAGGACCATTGGGGATTAATGTAAGAGGAGGCTTTTTGTGATAGGGAATGGTTAAGCTTGGTTTCAAGAAGTCCAAAAAGACAAATATTAAACTCAGAGATTATGCATTTGACTTGATCAAGTTTCAAATTACTATGGGCCCCTCTTATGTTCCATGATGCTATTTTCTTATTCATAAAATTTTTTTTGAGAGTGAGGAGTTATGCCTTCTCTGAGCAGACAGAGATCTAGTTTCAATTATCCTTCTTGATTTGCCAGGAGGGGAGGAAGGATGAGAGTTAGTTTGGGAGGAATTTGGATCATTAGTAGAGGATGGATGTGATTGTGTGAATGGAATGTTTGTTGGCCATCCTGGTAACTTGATTGAAAAGTTGTAATGAGTTGGTGCTTCTGAAGGAACATTTTCTTGCATGGATTTTATTAATTGTGAAATTTCTGTTTCATATGCTGTACACCAGTTTGTGTCAAAATCAGATGCAAAAGACAAAGAGTTTTCTCTCATATCTGCTGATTCCTTACCAACTTCTTTTGAACTTTTTGAAGTTAAGGAGACAATTTTGTCCTTAACCTGCACACCATTATGAAGTAACTTGTCAGGAGAATTTGAATCATTATGAACAAGAGGAGGAGGATAGATAGTGTTTGAATTTTGGTAAATAGGTGTACCATTATTCAAAACATTTATCTCACCATCCTCAACATCAAGCAAATCCACTGCATTTTGGTCATTGACTTCAGGTTGGAGCAAGTTGTACTTGTTATTAATTGTAACATTACAGACATGTTCCTGTGTAGCAGTAGAACAAACTTTATCTGCTGCCTTTGTGTTACCTTCATTACAACCATATGGAGGCTTATCATTATCACCTTTTTCCTTCATTGTAGTTTCAGCATGTACTTCATTGTTCATAACTTTTTTCCCTTTATTATTATTGACTTTTTTCCACACTTGTTTCACCTTGTCTTGTTTTTCTAAGCTTGTTCCTTTTTTCATCATGTTTCTTTCCTCTGTATCAATTCTCTACTGCTCATTCTTTTCACTTTGATCTTCATTATCTACTGAAACAACTTTCTTGCATTTACTAACTGTGTGCCCAAACTCTCTACATTTAGTACAAATCTCTGGTTTCCACAAGTAGTTAACTTTAACATTTTGCTCAGAGCCATCAAGTAGCTTAACTGAAAAATTATCAGGCGGTTCTTGATTTGGATTAACCTCAACTAAACATTTAGCAAATGAAATGCGTTCAAATTTTTCAGTTGATGCATCCAAACAAAGTAGCTTCCCAACTCTAGAAGCTAACCAGTTAATTCCCAAAGGAGACCATGCATACAGGGGGATATTTGAGAGTTTAATCCATACTGGCACAGTTCGAATACTGCTGCAGCTGTTGCCAATATTTTCATCCCATTGCTTTATAATAAATAATTTATTTCTCATCACCACTGGGTCAGATTCAGCAATTCTAGATCTATCATCCTCATTAGTGAACTTGAACAAAAACAAAAACCCATCAGATTTAACAGAAATAGAACCACTGAGTTTCCAAACTCTTTTAAGGTAGTACAGCACAGTTGAATAAGGTAGCGGATTGTCAAGAAAAAATCCAACAAGATAATCTTTCCACATTGTGTTTCCTGCTTGAACAATTTCAACAGGTGGAACAATTGCATTACCAACATAATCAAGCTGGATTTCACGAGGCACATATTTCCCAGCATTATTTGGTTTGGCCTTAAAGAGAGAGTTCCAAGGACGTGGGGGAAGAGTTGACAGTGGAGGAAGCAAAGGAGGAGATGGTGACAGAAGGATGGGAACTGACACAATGGGTAAAGCAATGGGAAGAGATGGAGGATCAACAGGAACACTGACAGAGGAACCAGATGAGAGGAATGGGTCTGACGCAGATGGAAGGGGAGTGGCAGAGGGAGGTACAAGGATAGGGGAGGAAGGACTAGGTTGTTTAGAAGTTGATGGATGGGACTGAACTGCGGAAAAAAGAAGGGGGGTGGGCGGGGTCCCCATTAAAAGGGTAATCACTTTAAAACATCATTAATTAAATTAATTAATTTTAAATCTTATTATTAAGTTGATTAATTAATTTTAAAACATCATTTATTAAAAGGGATTTACTAATTTAAAATATCATTAATGGAAAAGATTAATTAAATTAAAACTAATTAATTAACTTTAAAAGTAATTAATTAAAAATGATTAATTAATTTTAAACACCATTAACTAAAATAATTAATTAACTTTAGTCTATCGTTATGTAAGAGATTAATTAAACTTAATCATCATTAGATAAAATGGTAAATTAATTTTATACATCATTGACAAAGTAGTTAATTAATTTTAAACATATCATTATTAAGATAATTAATTAACCTTAGTCCTCTTTAATTAAAATATCTAATTAAATGTAAAATAATTATTAAATTAGTAAATTAATTTTTAGTCCGTCCCTATTCAAAAAACTTATTAACATTATAAAGTAAAACCCAAGCTCGAAAGTAAAACAAAAGATGCCTAAGAGATGGTATTTTCCGAAAGTATCGATATAGCAATAGTCGCTATACGGATACTTCATGAACTACTTTTATGTCGGTATTGATTTTCATCCAAACATCACGTTATATAACATAAACATGACATATATATAAAGTCAACAATATTCATGAACATAAAAGGCATCACTTATACAAACTTTCTTCGAACTTAACAATTAATTCTAAGGGTATACTAACTACAAAGACGTCATCTCTTAAGGCACAAACCAAGACTTTACATCCAAAGTTACTAACCAAGCAAAAAAATAGTGACTATAATATGAAGGAAATAAAGTTCAAAACTTTAGTTTAAAAAAAGAACTTCACTCACAAAAAAGTTTGCACATTTAACTCTAACTTCCACATGAACTTAAACAAGACCGAGATCTTTACTTCTTACTTGGAAAATTGGATTTTTAATGCTGTAAAGTGCCAAAATGGTTCTGCCTAGGAGAAAACATGGCTCGACCTTGGTGGTATATGGGTGTATGGGCTACAAATTGAAAGAAGAAGTGATGTAGAGGAGGAACAAGGTGTAAACAACTTAGCTTAAAAGAATTTGAAAGGAAAAGCTTTGATTTTTAACCTTTTAAATTAAAATGGAAGCCATTAAAACACTTTAAAAAGATTAAGAAGAAGGTGTAAAAACATATAAAAGTATGAAAATTGAAATGGTTAAGGAGAGAGAAATTTTGAATTAGTTTTATAAAAATGTAATCATAAAGTTACCAAAATGACCTAAGTACATATGCCATCTATTTATATCATGCCACATCATCACCCCATCACTTTCTCTTCTCTTTTACATGTTGGAATGAAGAGGAGGTTTAATACCCTTAATTTAATACCCTTAAGTGTACTTATGTTTAAGTATATGTTATCCAACTTTTTGGTCCGGTTATATTTAGACTGGCTAGACAAATTAGACTACACGATGATCAAGGAATGCAACCCGGAGAGATGATTATTAAGATCAAAGGTCAAGCGCAGGCAATGGCATGAAGTGACATCAACCGAGGCCAATGTATAGACTCTCCATAATATTCTAAGTATGGAATAATACCTCCCCTAAGCAGGGGTTCAAGGCCTATCCCTGTCCTTAGGGGATTGGTACATATCCTCAATTAATGTTCCAAACTTGGTAAGATCGATATAGAGTGACAAGGAAGGCTCCATGAGGATACAACCCAAGTTTCAAGTCATTTGGAGTTCGTATACTCAAGTTATGGACAAACTATTTCACCTATCAAAAGGGATCGGTATAAAAGGAGTCGGTATAAAAAATGATCGGTATAAAAATGGATCGGTATAAAAGGGATCATTCATATTCAGCTTTCACTGCATATTGCAACAGTGATCGGTCAATAACTCAAAATCTACAGAAGCTATCAACATGAAACTTGGATTATAAGCTAATTAGGATATACGGAACACCTCATAGGGATCGCATGGCACTTGGAGCAAGTTGGAGGGATCAATACCTATCCCTCTAGAGGATTCGGCAGAAATCAGCAATCAAGTAACACTGTTTCACGGAAATTACGATATCTCACAAACAATATGTCAGAATTGCACAAAATTTAAGAAGCAAGTAGCTAACATCATGGGGGATTCCTTATAGGGATCGTAGCCATTTGAATGCATTTATAGGGGTTAGTGCTGACCTCTATTGTGGGCCCCAATGGTCCTGCAAATTTTTGGGTCACTTCGTCTTTTTCTTCTGAACCTTCTGCCAAAGTTTTGGTCTGATCCGTGCATGTCTTCACCAATAAATACAGCAGGCATGACATCAAAAAAGGGGATGGCTTTCTCTACTGAATCTCTGCCATTATTATTCTTCTTTACTTTTGTGCTAATGGATTCTAGTTGATTCAAACACTCTTGTAACGATAATCGAGTGGAATATCAATAAAAATATGAAGTAGACGTAGGACAAGATTGTCGAACCACTATAAAAATTTATGTGTTCATTTACTTCTTCTACTTTGTTTTCAATTCCATTCTTTGTTTAATCTCCATGAGATTCTATAGGTGTTGATGCCTATTTTTGGCACCAACATTTTGGTGCGTTCATTGAGGGACGAATTCCCCACTTGATTGGATCTCATCGTCTACTGGTGGATTTTCATATTCGCAAGATAGATGCAGCTTTCAAACGAAAAACTTCCTATTCTACTCAGATTTGAAAAAGATCTAAAGGAAGCTAATAGCCATGGTTAAAGGGACTAAGTCTACTTCATGTGTTTTTGGAGGGTTCAATTGTGCTAGTGTTCTTGTTTGGAGTCGTTCATGTGTTCATGTCCATTTGAAAGGGATCAGATTCACTAATCATGTAAGTTCTTGGGATTAGATGTTGAATTTTGCACTTAAGTTAGCGAAGGGTCGATCCCTCTCGAAAGGCCTAGATGGTCGATCCTTCTCTGAAGGGCTAGATGACCGACTCCTCCAGACTTTCTCAATACCGAGCCCATCATGCTTTCTCAATGCTGATCGATCCCAAAAGCTTGTATCAATCCCTCCAAAAAGCTTATATACCGATCCCTCCAAAAAGCTTGCATACCGATCCCTCCAAAAAAACTTATATACCAATCCCTCACTGAAGGCTCATGGCCGATCCCTCTGAAAGACTTAGTACCAATCCTTCACTCAAGGCTTATGGTCGATCCCTCTGAATGACAAAAATATCGATCCCTCTCTAAAGATGTCAATACCGATCCCTCGAATCTTTGTATGTCGGTTCCTCTCATATGGCAAACGAATGACCCCTCACCAAAGAAATCCCTACACTATCAATCCCTATGTCACTTCTTTTAAAATCGAACCCTTGTTTAATTGGTCCCTATTCCAAAAAATATGGATTGGATACGACCCTTTTTTGAAAAAAAATCTTTTTCGAGTACGACCCAAATTTTAGGAAAAGGCTCTAAAAAAATTCGGGTGCAATGGAACCCGTGCCACAGTGTAGTGCCCCACATGCTGCATTTGAAAATCAAATTAAACACAATGTATTCTATCCATTTCCCTTACGTCCTGTGACTGACCGGGGCATAGAGGATAAGCGGTAGCTTCCAAATTGCAACCAAGGAATGGACAAGCAACCGCTACTAAAACTATACTTCCTAAGGTTGGAAAACATATGTGATCTTACTTTTAGCAAATCCAGGCAACTTTGGCCCAAAGCCAGACTCGGGTAAAACCATGGTTTTCCCAAGCAAACGCCAAAGTGATTCCGAGCGTCGATCACCAGGCCTTTGAATTTAGTGACTCCAAGTAAACTAACAATTGACTCCAAGAAACTGGCATATTTTCTCGGGTCCAACTCTAAGTAGCTTACCATTGATCCACCAATACCGGTCCATCTTTCTTTGCATATATCTCGAGCATGCATACATCATTCACTAGTAAGTTAAAAACAAATCGGATTGCCAATGATTGAAGCATCTCCCCCAATCGAAGCCTATTCATTGAAGTCATTCAGTATGCAATATATCCGAGGAGATTCAATTTACCAATCATCTCGGTTTACTCAGGGAAAACAGACCCTGGACTACATCTCATGAATTCCCGTATTCCTCGAAGGTGCATCGATCATGCAATTTACACGATTTACCACCCAAATCCATCTCCTCATTCAGTCAACCGGATCAGAAGTTTATCGAGCAGTTCATAATGCTTGTGACTCACACCAATGATATGTTGTCATTATCTAATTTATTCTAGACGCTAGGTGAGACACTCGAAGACTTCCTATAGAGATTCAATGTCCTCGTCATCGTCACTAAAGTGATCAATCCCGACGAGGATGTCATATTGATGGTGTTGATGAAGGGAATCAACCAATAGACAGATTTTGGCAGCTAGTTAGCTTGAGAGCCTCCTACTACCTTGGATCATCTCAGTTACAAAGGGAATTAGAAGCTAAGCAAGGAGGAGGTAGAGAAGACCAAGAGAAAGAACAATATGGGCATGTTGGCTAAGGACTCAAATTCCAAGAGACGACCCAGGATCTCAAAATTCGACTCATATGCTCCTTCGAAAGATTCAATCGATAGCCTCTACTTGGAGACTCACGACTAAGAGTAGTACTGAAAACAAGCCTTGAGAGAGTCCAACGAAGCCCAAAAAAATCCAAGGAATGTTGTATATTCCAAGATGCACATGGTCCTAACATTGGCGATTACAAACACCTCCAAGATGTGATCGAAAAGTTGATTCGGAAAGGAAAGATTCAATAGGATGTGCAAGCTCTACAGAATGGAAAGCAGGGAACAGCTGATGCCTATCAATAAAGAACTTTGATTATCAATTGGACCATTGACGGTCGACATCCCGCTGAATGGAGCTAGGGGCAAGGTGGAACAGCGAGCACATGATATTGCTTCACTTATCATTTATTCCGATCTTCTTTGAATTATTTCTATTTCAGTTACAATTGTGTTGTGCACTATGACTAACTTGAAATAAACTATTTCTAAAATGATGCTGGTGACCAAGTACTCAAAGTTGGCCACCAGCCAAACCCCCCAGACCGTGATTGGACCTGTGGAGTTTCATCAAGACATGCGTGGTTAGATCGCTCATCAGCAACCATATGCCTTTGATTTGGGGCCAAGTACTAGAGAAAGAAAAGCTCGTCAAGGTCAGAATCCAATATAAAGCAGGCATGACTGACCCTCTATTCATCGACCTCCATATTTTACTTGGGGAACTAAGCAAGGCTTGGAACGAATGTGGACCGACCATCCACTCCTCGGGTCATAAAATAAAGTTAGACGAAATACATAGGCCTCTTCTAAAGCTTAGTGATGTTGGGATATAACTAGGGTGGATGTGACTTGATCATCTACTCATCAACTCCTTGCCCTGAACACAAGAGGCATTGTGAAAGCCCGATTTGAAGTAGTTGTGATGGATCGCCTACTTGTTAGTCACAATTTTAATGAATTAGAGCTATTGTAGCCTGAGCCAGATGCAACTTTATTTGTGTTCTTAATACTAGAAAGAGTACGGAGAAAGTTGGGCAAGCTTGATCATCCAACCCCGCTGTGGATATGATCCAAACATCCATCACCTACCACCTTCCTCGACTTAAGTCGGAAGAGCCATAATTATCAAGTGGACAAGAATTGATAGTTTGATTGCTAAGTTTCATCCTGAATGCTGGGAATAGAATCCCATTTCAAGAACAAACGTGGTTCAACCGTTCATTTGATAACTTTTGTCTTGACATGGTAAAAGAAGTACGAATCACACGGGTGGAAATACGACTGCACTCAACAAAAATATCTAAGTCCCTGAGCGCATACTAGAGTACTCTAAGTCCTCGGAGCGCAGGCTAGAGTATAAACGATTCAACAAAAATCTCTAAGTCTTCAGAGCACAGACTAGAGTACTCTAAGTCCTCGAAGCGTGGGCTAGAGTATAAACGACTCAACAAAAATCTCTAAGTCCCCGGAGAGAGGACTAGAGTACTCTAAGTCTCCAAAGCGTGGACTAGAGTATAAAAGATTCAACAAAAATCTCTAAGTCCCCAGAGCACGGACTAGACTACTCTAAGTCCCCGGAGCGTGGGATAGAGTATAAATGACTCGACAAAACCCTCTAAGACCCCAAAGCACGGACTAGAGTACTCTAAGCCCCCGAAGCACGGAATAGAGTATAAACAATTCAACAAAAATCTCTAAGTCCCCGAAGCGCGAACTAGAGTACTCTAAGCCCCAGAGCACGAGCTAGAGTATAAACAATTCAACAAAAATCTCTGAGTTCCTGTAGAGTAGACTAGAGAGCTCTAAGTCACTGGAGCACGGGCTAAAGTATAAGCGATTCAAAAAAAATCTCTAATTCCCCGAAGAGCGTGCTAGAGAACTCTAAGTCCCCAAAGCACGGAATAGAGTATAAACAATTCAATAAAAATCTCTAAGTCCCCATAGCGCGGACTAGAGTACTATAAGTCCCTGGAGCATGGGCTATATTATAAATGACTCAAAAAAACTCTTGAAGTCCCCAAAGCGTGGACTAGAGTACTCTAAGCCCCCAGAGCATGGACTAGAGTAAAAATGATTCAACAAAAATCTCTAAGTCCCTAGAGTACGGACTAGAGTACTCTAAGTCCCCAGAGCGTGGGCTAGAGTATAAAAATTCAACAAAAATCTCTAACTCCCGGGAGAGTGGACTAGAGAACTCTAAGTCCCCGGAGCGCGAGCTAGAGTATAAACGATTCAACAAAAATCTCTAAGTCCCTGTAGCGCAGACTAGAGTACTCTAAGTCCTGGAGCATGGAATAGAGTATAAATGATTCAACAAAAAACTCTGTATCCCCAGAGTGCAGACTAGAGTACTCTAAGACCCTGGAGCGTGCACTAGAGTATAAACGATTCAAAAAAATTCTTTAAGTCCCTAGAGAGCGGACTAGAGAATTCTATGTCCCTGGAGCGCGGGATAGAATATAAACGCTTTAACAAAAATCTCTAAGTCCCGGGAGAGCAGACTAGAGAACTCTAAGTCCCCATAGCATGGGCTAGAGTATAAACGACTCAACGAAAATCTATAGGTCTCAGGAATGCGAACTAGAGTACTCTAAGTCCCCAGAGCATAGGCTAGAGTATAAATGATTCAACAAATATCTCTAAGTCTCCGGAGCACGGACTAGAGTAATCTAAGTCCCCATAGCGCGGGATTGAGTATAAACGATTCAACAAAAATCTCTAAGTCGCTGACCGCAGACTAGAGTACTCTAAATCTCTGGCTGCAAATTAGAGTATAAACAGTTCGACCAAAATCTCTACGTTCCTGACTACAGACTAGAGTGTAAAGCATTTGAAAAAATCTCAAAGTCCCCGGAGTGGGGACCGATGTATGAACACAAATTGGGCACGAGTCGACCACTTGCAGAATAACTCTAAGTCCTCAGAATGCGAACTGGTGTATAAACATGGATGAATAGATGAGTGGATTTCGACCATTCTCTATTCACAAACTCTAGCCCGAAATCGACAGGAGGAGTATAAATTCGCAAAGATGGAATTCGACCGTTCGACTTAAGGCCTTGCCAAATCAGTACTGGGGGTAGGAGTACAAATCACTAAAAGTTTAATATGGCATCTCATTATAGCTCGGGATTGGTGTTCTTTACAAATTAAGGCGATGATTGCAAGGAGGTCTCAATACAAAACCAATCGAAACGACATCCGAAGTTATGGGTGACCGACTATATCGTACCATCAGATCGAGGATCAATATCGATCCACACCAAACACAAACGGATGTTACCCGGATGTCCCTCGAAAAACTTTGATCACCAGAGTGCGGAATGGAGAATAAACCACAAAGACTTGATCGTTAATTCTCCAGCACCCTCCTTTGATCCATTAGGAGGAGTATGAAACTGGATGAGCATGACCCGACTGCACTTGAGCCAACTTTACCCATAGATCATATTTCAGAATATGAATTAAAGTGGATGTGGTTGACTGTCCAGTACCTAACTCATGCTCGAAATCTGACGAAGCATCGAAGTATTCCCCCGGAAGGAAAAACCAAAATACAATCCAAGATAGGCAAGGCTCAGCCTTTCATCAACCAACCTAATTCCGCAATCAACGGGAAAGAGTGTAAATCTAAAGTGGACATGGTTTGCCTTCCTACTTATCGATGTATGCCCTAGGCTTGGGGGCACAAGCGAGAAATAAGATGAATTTGAACCGACTATTAACGATCAACTCTATGTATTTGGAGCTTAGGTGAGCTTATAAACATATCTAGGATGAGACTCGACCGTCCATGTAGTACATTTATCAACTCGAGACTGGGAGCAAAAGTGTGATCTTCCAAAGACTGGCTGTGATAGCTCAATATTGTAACTTATACATAGTGTTTACAACCATTCAAGGCTACGACCGAAAGGATGCATAGAAAAAGAATCATCGAGTCAATGCCCAAGCTCATGGGCAACTGACTATTAATTTAAGCTAAATGACGAGCAACTATTTGCTAGTACAGTGAATGGAAAGCACGTTACTCGAATACATAAGCAGATTCAAACTAAAAGCAAGAGACACCTATGCAGCTGCCCGCAACTCCAGGTTGACCTCTACTCGACATTTTATTCAACGTGCTTCTAATCCTGATCTTTGGCCATTTGTAGATAATCGCTCAAAGCATTCAGAGCCCTTCACTATCAGACTAATTAACTCATGGAAAGGCTCTAGGATTTGACCAGAGTAACCATTATCATTGACCAGCCCAACCAAATTTCATTTTGATTGTTAAGCCAAATAGTTACATTTGAACTCAAAGAATCCAAGACTACACTCGCTGAGCAGGCAATCGACGTTACAATCAGCCATGGCGACCCATAATGGGTACTGAAGATCGGATCACGGCTCCGTGTAACATGATGAAAGAATTAGCTAGCTTTCTTCGAATGAATCTTGATTTTTTCGCATGGACCCATTTTGATATGCATGTGATTTCACTGACTATCGCGAGCCATGCATTGAATATCGACCCAAGGCATGTCCCAGTGAAACAAAGCAACGTGGCATGGATCAAGAAAGATTCACTGCACTTAAAGAGGAGGTGGATAAACTTAAAAACAACAAGTTTACTCGTGACACCCTCTATCCAAAGTGGGTATTAAATCTAGTTCTTGTGATAAAAGCTAATGAAAAGTAGCAGTTATGTGTCAACTACTTAGACCTAAACAAGGCATGCCCAAAAAACAGCTTTCCACTTTCGAGGATCGACTGGCTGGTAGACTCAACAGCTTGATATGAACTAATTTCATTTATGGATGTGTACTCCGAGTACAACTAGATCCTGTTGCACATCCCCGACCAGGAGCACACCAACTACCGATCATGATTATATCATTATGTTGCGATGTCATTTGAACTAAATAATGCTAAAGCTACTCATCGTAGACTGGTCAACAGGATGTTCAAAGACCTGATCAGGCAATCAATGGAAGCATATGTAGATGATATGCTCGTGAAGTCACGACGATCAAATGACCACATCGATGACTTAGCGGATATGTTCAATATTCTACAAAAAAATGAAATGAAACCGAATCCCTTGAAATGCTCTTTCGGCACTGCGTTAGGGAAATTTCAGGGTTTCATTGTCGACTCTCACATAATCGAAGTCGATCCCAAGAAGATTCAAGCAATTCAAAACTTCCAAGTACTAAAGACCATCAAGCAGGTATAAAGCATAAATGGGAAGGTCACCGTTCATTAGCAAGTGTACTCTCTTCTTCGAAATAATCAGGAGATAGAAAAGAAACTTGGAATGGATGTAGGATTGCATAGATGCATTTCAAGCTTTGGTAGATCACTTAGAGAGACCTCCCGTCCTATTCAAGCCACTGGATCATGAAGACTTATACATCTATTTAGCTATGTCGGTACACGCCATAAGCATTGCAATGCTATGCGATGAGAAACGGATCCAAAGACTAGTATATGATGTAAGCAAGCTATTGACAGGCTCACCCCATTAACATTTATATCGACCAGCCGTTATGACAGGTCCTATAGCAACCTTAGATGTCCAGAAGGTTACTCAAATGGAATATCGAGCTAAGCCATCTCGATATCACTTGTCTCCCTCTGAGAGCTATCCATGGTCAAACATTAGCATGCTTCATATCTAAATTCACTCCATTAGACGACTATCCGAAGAGCAGTGGAGAACCGTCCACCGATGGAGAATGTACACAGATGGAACTTCCAATAATTGGTGTTCTAGCGTCGGAGTTGCATTAATGACTCCCAAGGAACGATCTACTACGCCTGGAAACTCAACTTCCCTACTTGCTAGAGAACTAGGAGTGAAAACTTTACATATCTTATGTGATTTCTAGTTAGTGGTATGCCAAGTTGGGGAAGATTATCTTACTAGGGAGAAACATCTTGCTCCTTATCTTAGTCGGGTCTAAGAGCTACTAGCCGACTTCGAGTATTACACCATTACACACATTCTTAGAGAATAAAATGAAAAGGCCGAGTCACTGGCCAAGCTGGCATGTTCTAGGGATGCGCGTCAAATAGAGTTTGGCCCGATTGAAGTACCTAATATTCCAAGCATTAACAGATGAAGATCGACTAGATCTTAGAGATGGAGCTAGAATAGAGTCATGGATGACTCCTATCAAAGACTATCTACAATGGGGATTTCTTTGGAACTGGGGAATGAAAAATGATAGATCCTCCTCAAAGCTTCATGTTGCATCATCTAAGAAGGAGTCATGTATAGAAAATGGTTTCTCTATGCCCCTGCTTTGGTATATCACAAATGATGATACCAAACGAGTCTTGAGAGAAGTCCATGAAGAAGAACGCGGCTATTACACCAGGGGGCAAACCCTGAAAAAGAAAATACTCTGCTACGGGTATTACTGGCCGACTGTAAATCAAGATGCAACTTATCATGCTAGATGTTTGCAAAAATTCCAAGAGCCCTGCCGATGGAAATTACTCATATGGTCAGTCCATAGCCATTTGCCACTTAGGGCATTGACATCATCATCTTCTTGCCAATTCTAAAGGTAGCGCAAAATCCGTCATCGTAGCAGTTGATTACTTCACCAAATAGGCTGAATCGAAACTTTTAACCACGATCACGATGAAGAAAATAATCAACTTCATTGTTGATGCAGCCTTGGAAGCGAATTCGACGATGTAAATCGAATCCGTCCAGGATCTCACACGATTAGCGGAAATAATCGGTGAATCGATGATAAATCGGTGAATTCAAGAATACCCAAATGCCCAAATCCGTTGATCACGATGATACCGGATTCTAGCAATCTTCGACACGTTGATCGCGCACGATACCATAAAAGAAGATCTACAATTCTTCGAACGTTGATCAAGCGCACTTGATTCCGTGAATTGGCTTCAACAATCGTCCATTCGAGCGCACTTGAACGTCGAAAGTGGAGATAGGAGATAACACTCAACTACCAATTTTAATGGAGGCACAAAGCACAAACCAAATTCTATTAAAAATTCAACAACCTTTTACAAAATGACACACACTCCTAATTATAGAGAATTACAACACATGACTTAAGAAAAACACATCACAGATAGTCCAAACGACTTACAAAACGCACATCAGACCTAAACAATACAACCTATCAACACACAGGACTTCACGACTTAAAATCAGCATACGACTTATGGAAGCAGACGATTTAGCATCAGCGACATAAGTTTTCTGGAACGAGTGACCTAAAAAAACGTGGCATAGCGACTTAAGAAACAAGGCATCCGAAACAGCGATTGGAATGTCGTTTGCGACATAAGGAAGCTCGCGACTTAAACAGGAACGACTTAGGCTTCGATCTCGCGACCTAAGCTATGTCGCTCGCGACTTAAGGAAGTTCGCGACCTACTGGATTCGCGACGTAGGAAAATCTGCTCTGCTCGTTCGCGACCTTCTTTATCTTGCTCGTTCGCGGCTTACGATTTAGGAATTTGCGACGTACTGTAAGTCGTCAAATGAGTTATAGTCCTCGCGACTTAGGGTTAGGTCGGATTTTGAATTATAGAAGCTTGCAGAACGACCTATGGTGGAGCGCGTCTTAGGGATCTGGAGCTCGCGACCGTGACCTAAACCAGAGCGACCTAGGGCTTTGCCTTCGCTACGACATATGGTGGTGCGATTCAAGGTAAGCGCTGCTCATCCTCCCCTGGTTGAAAGGAATTCGTCCTTGAATTAACGTTCTCCTCTTCAAGCATCTCCCCATAATATGGAATTAAGTGTTTGACATTGAAAACATCAGAAGTATGAATATTTTCTGGCAACCTTAACTGATACGCATTATCATTGATCTTCTTTGATTTCTAAAGGACCAATCTTTCTAGCAGCTAGTTTGTTGTAAGTACCAACAGGAAATCGATCCTTGGTCAATACTGCATATACAAAATCTCCTTCTTTGAAGACAACATGTCGTCGTTTAATATCCGCGGATTGCTTATATTTCTCATTCGATGCAAGTAATCATTCACGAACAGTTCTATGACACTCTTGCAACTCATTAACAAAATCAAAAGCTCGTTTAACAACTCCTTTCCGAATTGGCACTGTAGTCAAATCCAATGGACCCTTTGGGATTGCTGAATAAACAACTTTAAATGGACTAAAACCCGTACTTCGATTAACAGCATGATTATGTGCAAATTCCGCTTGACACAATTTCATATCCCAGCTTTTCAAATTATCCTTCACAAGACATCTCAGCAAGTTTCCCAATGATCTATTCACTACCTCTATTTTACCATCTGTTTGTGGATGATAGGCGCCCCTAAAATTCAGCTTCGTTCCCACCATCTTCCACAAACTCAGCCACTCAAAAATCTGGTATCCCTGTCTGAAACTATAGATTCTGGTAAATCATGCAAGCGATAGGTCTCTCTAAAGAACAACTGTGCCATATGGACCGCATCTATCTTTTTTTACAAGAAACAAAATGTACCATCTTCGAGAAACGGTCCACCACAACATATATAGAGTCATTTCCCCGTTAAGTCCTTGGCAAGCCCAACACGAAATCCATGCTTACATCTACCCACGGTTTTGTAGGAACAGGTAAAGGCATATACAATCCCGCATTTGTAGCTGTCCCTTTCGAAACTTGACAAACATGACGTCTACGCACAAACTTTTCAACTTCCCGCTTCATCAAGGGCCAATAGTAAGATTGAGAAATCAACTGCAATGTGCGATCCTGTCCAACATGTCCTTCTTCATGCAACTCTTTTACAATTTTCATTCTCAAGCTGCAATTTGGTACGCATAATCGATTCCCCTTGAATAAGAATCCATCTACCAACACAAACTCATCAGTACTCCCATCCTTGACTTTCTCAACAATCTTCGCAAAGTAAGGATCTCCTTCAAACAACTCCGGCAATAGTTCAAATCATGTCACTTCAACCTTCATCGTTGTCAACAAATGATTCCTCCTGCTCAAGGCATCAGCTACATGATTCGTCACCTCTGATTTGTGCTTTACAACAAAAGTACACTGTTGTAGATACGCGACCCATGAAGCGTGTCTGGTTGAAATTTTGTCTTGCCGTTGCAAATGTTTCAAAGCTTCGTGATCCATATAAAGAACAAACTCCTTTTGAAACAGATAATGTCTCCAGTGCTTCACAGCTTGAACAATTGCGTAAAATTCCACGTCATAAGTGTTATATCTCAGCTTGGCTCCATACAACTTCTCACTGAAATAAGAAATTGGTCTTCCATTCTGACTCAATACTCCACCAATCCCAACCTTTGAAGCATCAGTATGCAACTCAAACAACAACTGAAAATCCGGCAAAACTAGAATTGGTGCTGACGTCAAAAGTGTCTTGATCTTCTCAAAAGCTAACTCTGCTTCCTCTGTCCACACGAACTTCTTTCCTTTCATGCAATCGGTTACAGGTGCTATTACACTGCTAAAATGTGGAAGGAATCTTCGATAAAAAGATACCAACCCATGAAAGCTCCTCACTTCAGTAATTGTCTTAGGTTGTGGCCAACTCCTGACAGCTTCCACTTTGCTTTCATCCACTTGAATACATTCCTTCGACAGAACATACCCCAGAAACAAAACATTGTGCGTCATGAACACGCACTTCTTCGTTGCTGCATAGAATTGCTCCTGTCGTAGAATCAACAGCACTTCACGCAAATGCTGGATATGCTCTTCCATACTCCCACTATAGATCAAAATATCGTCAAAATAAACTACTACGAACTTCCCAATAAATAGTCTGAAAATCTGGTTCATCACTCTCATAAAAGTACTATGAGCATTTGATAAGCCAAACGGCATAACCAGCCATTCGTATAGACCTTCCCTAGTTTTAAAAGCAGTCTTCCACTCATCACCCAGTTTAATACGAATCTGGTGGTATCCACTCTTCAAGTCAATCTTTGAGAACACAACAGCCACACTCAATTGATCAATCAAATCATCGAACCTCGGCATAGGAAATCTGTATCCCACGGTGATCTTATTTAGAGCTCGACTGTCTGTACACATCCGCCAAGTCCCATCCTTCTTCGGCACCAATAAGGCTGGCACTGCACAAGGACTCAAGCTCTCCTGAACACGCCCTTATTCTAACAACTCCTCCACCTACCTTCTCAGTTCCTCATGCTCCTTAGGACTCATCCGGTAATGTGGCCTGTGAGGTAACACTGCTCCTGGAACAAGATCTATCTGATGTTGAATGTCCCTCAACGGTGGTAGCTCCTTTGGCAACTCTTTAGGAAACACGTCTTCAAATTCCTCCAATACTGGCTTTACTTCCTCTGGAACTTCAACAGATTCACTAGCTTCATGTCCAATCAACAAGAACACCTCTGGACTATCCTCTATTTCTTCAATAAACTCCTTCAAAGTCAACAAAGTCTTTAGCTCCTCAATCTCTCTTGACTTGCTCTCAACTTGCTGTCTCTTCTTCGGAACTAAAATGATCTTAGTACCTTCAAACATAAAACTGTAGCTATTGGTTCGACCATCATGTTGCACTGCTCGGTCATACTGCCATGGTCTTCCCAAAAGCAAGTGACAAACATCTATCTCCACAACATCACACCAGATCTCGTCTTTATACTTCTTCCCAATAGAAAATGGAACATGAACTTGCATGTCCACCTTCACCTCTCCTCCTTTCCTTAACCACGCTAACTTGTATGGATTTGGATGCTTCTCCATCTTCAACTTCAACTTTCTCACGGCTTCGGTAGAAATGATATTGTCACAACTTCCCGCGTCAATCACAAATTTACAAACCTTTTCCAATATAGTGCATGTCGACTGAAAGATATTACTCCTCAATCAACTAGCCTCTTCTTCCTGCTTCAGTGTCAAACATAATCTCCTCATCATTAAGTTACATCCTTCATCTCCCAATGCGATATCCTGTTCATTCTCCTCAACTGGACTAGAATAACCTTCACCAACATCCTCACCCTCAACCTCAATAATCATCGTTCGCTTCTTCGGCTTCGGACATTCATTGCTTCTATGACCAAATTCCTGACAATTAAAGCATTTGATACTGTTGTTGACCTTTGCCTTTGCAACCTCATTCACAACTGGTTTACTGACAGCTTTAGAAACATTGGAACTCCCACTAGCACCCTTGCTATGAGTATTGGAACTTGGAAACACACCACCTCCTCGTCTTCCCTGCTTCTCCCAAGCCAACGCTTTCTGGTGTGCTTTAGCTAGGATCAAACATAATCACCATATCCTGTATCTGCATTCTCAACCCTCCAAAAAACCTAGCAGTCAATTATTCCTCTGTCTCCATGATATCATTCCTGGCAATCAGTTGATAAAATTCATCAGCATAATCATTAACAGTCTTCGTCCCTTGCCTCAGATTCTGCAACCTATGATACATGAGTGATTGATAATTGTAAGGCAAGAATGTAGCCTTCATCAGTTTTTTCATCTTCTCTCCCATGATTCAATCTTTGATTTGCCCATTCTCTTCCGTGTAAGTTTTGTTTGCTGCCACCATGCCATAGCTCTTCCTCTCAACCGAGTAGCAACCAATTTAACTCTGCGAGACTCGGGAACTTCTTTGAAGTCAAAAATCTCTTCAACATTAGATAACCAATCAAGGAATTCTTCAGCTTTCATACCACCCTTGAATTCTGGAATTTCAGTTTTCATCCCCGACTCCCATCGACGATCATCTTCTACATCCCGGTTTTGACGTCGTACTTGGTCACGATCTCGATAATGAATACTTCCTCTATCACTCTCTTCATCGTAATCAAATGTACTTCGAACTCGACCATCAACGTCTCTATGATCACGCATATCTCTTCGACTATGTCTTTCAGCATCACGATATGGTTCATACTCAAACTCACGTTGAGTTCTTCGTTCTTCATTTTGATAGTCATGGTGATCTCTCCTCATTGAAACTGACGATTCTCTTCTATCTCGATAAGATTGTGGCGACACCCTCCTCGCTTCCGTAACCGATGGCGAAACTCTGTTTCCTCCATGGTTCGAGATTGGTGACCTTCTCCTTTGACTTTGATTCATATCGATCATCAATTTCTCCAACTTTTCAATACCTTCATCAAACTTTTCGTTAATACGTTGTTCCATTTGCTCAGCTTCTTGTCTTCTATACACATCTCCAATATTTTGAAATTGGTTAGCACGTCTCGGAGGCATGATTTCCCTAACAAGCTCGGTTCCTTCTCTACTTAGCTCAAACAACAAGTGATGCACAACTCCAATACTTCTTCTCTGCTCCGAACAGGCTCAGCTTAGCTATGATTGGCTAAGTTCAAGCTCTGATACCAAACTGTTGCAGCCTAGAAAGCGAATTCGACGACGTAAATCGAATCCGTCCAGGATCTCACACGATTAGCGGAAATAATCGGTGAATTCAAGAATACCCAAATGCCCAAATCCATTGATCACGAAGATACCGGATTCTGGCAATCTTCGACACGTTAATCGCGCACGATACCGTGAAAGAAGATCTATAATTCTTCAAACGTTGATCAAGCGCACTTGATTCCGTGAATTGGCTTCAACAATCGTCGATTCGAGCGCACTCGAACATCGAAAGTGGAGATAGGAGATAACACTCAACTACCAATTTTAATGGAGGCACAAAGCACAAACCAAATTTTATTCAAAATTCAACAACCTTTTACAAAATGACACACACTCCTATTTATAGAGAATTACAACTCAACACATGACTTAAGAAAAATACATCACAGATAGTCCAAACGACTTACAAAACACACATCAACGACCTAAACAATACAACCTATCAACACACAGGACTTCACGACTTAAAATTAGCATACGACTTATGGAAGCAGACGATCTAGCATCAGCAACATAAGTGTTCTGGAACGAGTGACCTAAAAAAACATGGCAAAGCGACTTAAGAAACAAGGCATCTGAAACAGTGATTGGAATGTCGTTTACGACATAAGGAAGCTCGCGACTTAAACGGGAACAACTTAGGCTTCGATCTCGCGACCTAAGCTATGTCGCTCGCGACTTAAGGAAGTTCGCGACCTAATGGATTCGCGACGTAGGAAAATCTGCTCTGCTCGTTCGCGACCTTCTTCAACTTGCTCGTTCGCGACTTACGATTTAGGAATTTGCGACATACTGTAAAGTCATCAAATGAGTTACAGTCCTCGCGACTTAGGTTTAGGTCAGAGTTTGAATTATAGAAGCTTGCAGAACGACCTATGGTGGAGCGTATCTTAGGGATCTGGAGCTCGCGACCGCGACCTAAACCGGATCGACCTAGGGCAAGCCTTCGCTGCGACATATGGCGGCGCGATTCAAGGTAAGCGCTGCATCAATTGTCCGGGACATCATCTTTAATTTTGACCTTCTACGAACCATTATAACTGATAATGAAGCCCAATTTGACAGCGCTAAATTTAAAGATCTCTGCCATCGGCATCATATTGAAAAGAGATTTGCGGTATTTGCTCGTCCTCAAGCAAATGGACAGATTAAAGCTGTGAACAAAATCATAAAGTCCATTCTGAAGAGAGATTTGGAAAAGGCCAAAGGTGAATGGGTGGATGAACTACCAACAGCATTATGGGTTTATAGGACTACCCATGAGTCCATGACTAGTCGTACTCCATTCACCCTTGCCTACGGCCCCAATGCCATCATCCTTGTAGAACTTGAAGTCACTCTCATCAAGTGGCTGATTACAACCCTTATTTCACAAAAAATATAAACAAGGAATTGCAATCGAATTGCAATTAAACTAGAAGGAACTAGTGATGACTCATGAGCATATAAAATGCATTCGCGAGAAAATGGTAAGAACGTGTACCTGAATGTGCACATGTATATTCAAAAAATTCGACCTTTTGAAATCGATAGAAATTGAATTTCCACTTGGAGTTATTAAGAAAATAGAGCATCAGATAGCCAAAGCTTACTAGTCCTGTAGAATCGGATAAAGATAGCCACTGATGGAATATAATCCTGAATTTATACTATTAGGAATCGACCAAGCGTCATGATGATCAAAGAGGGATACAACACTTTAGGAGGATAAAATGGAAGGATAATGACTATTCAGGAAACTGGATGGATTTCTTTCTGGAGACTCTAACTTGCTTCGGTTCAAAGCACGTCATGTACACAACAAGACATACTTTAGGGGGCAAGTGTTATTCGGCTTTTTGGCCCGACTCTGTTTAGACTGAATGGACAAGTTACACTAGATGATCATCGAGAAAGATAACCCAACGAGATGATAATTAGGCTTAAAGATCAAGCGCATGCAATGATATGAAGCAACGATCAACCGAGGCCAATGAATAGGCTCTCCATAATATTCTAAGTATGAAGTAATGCCTCCCCTAGGTGGGGGTACATGGTCTATCTCTTTCCTTAGAGGATCGGTACATATCCTTAATTAATGTCCCAAACTTGGAAAGATCGATATAAAGTGACAAGGAAGGCTGCATAAGGCTACATTCCAAGTTTTAAGTCATTTGGAGTTCGTATGCTCAAGTTGTGGGCAAATTACTTCACCTATCAAAAGGGATCGGTATAAAAGGGATTGATATAAAAAGGGATCGGTATAAAAAGGGATCGGTATAAAAGGGATCGTCCATATTCAGCTTTCACTAAATATTGAAACAATGATCGGTCAATAACTCAAAATCTACGGATGCTATCAACATGAAACGGAGTATAAACTAATTAGGACATGTGGAAAACCACATAGGGATTGCATGAAATTTGGAGCAAGTTGAAGGGATCGGTATATATTCCTCTAGAGGGATTGGTAGAAATCAGAATTCAAGCAACACGACTTCATGAAAAATGCGATATCTCACAAACAGTATATCGGAATCGCACAAAATTTAGGGAGTAAGTAATTAACATCGTTGGTCATCCCATATAGTGATCGCAGCCCATTTGGATGTATTTATAAGGGTAGGTACGAACCCTTATTGTTGGCTTCGATGGGCCTGCAAATTTTTGGCTCTTTCATCTTGGTTCCTAGACCTTCTGCCAAAGTTTCGGTCCGATCCATACACGTCTTCCCCTATAAATACAATAGGCAGGGGGTCAGAAAAGGGGACAGCTTTCTCTACCGAATCTTTGCCATTTTTATAATTCTTCACTTTTGTACTGATGGATTACTGTTGATCCAAACATTCTTGTAATGATAATCAAGTGGAATATCAATACAAATATGAAGTGGATGTAAGCCAAGATTGCCCAACAACTATAAAAATGTGAGTGTTCATTTACTTTTTTCTTCTTTTTTTTCAATTCCATTCTTTGTTTAATCTCCATGAGATTCTATGAGTATTGATGACCATTTTTGGCACCAACAGTATGAATGTGACACTTCATTCTTATCTTATTTATTTTAATTTTAAACCTTTAAAAATTGTCACATCACTTCTTCTCTTTAAGAATACATATATTTATAATTTTAATGTATCTAATTAAACACTCATTATTTATATAAGTATGTATTTAAGTGAATTAAGTTGTTCATAACATATTAAACAATTTTTTAGATGATAAAAATCAGGATTTTTTAGAAAGCTTTTCGGTCACATTTTTTATTTTCTTTTTAACTAATTATTTTTGCGAACACATTTTCAATATCATTTTACCAGATTAGTTATTATTAAAAAGAGTTCTATTTTAGTTATAAAATTCGTTTATTGATTATTTAAAATTATATTAAATATTAATATTTTAAAAGGGTTAAATTACAGGTCGTCACTCTCTCCTTTCTTAAAAGAATTCTATGAAATTAACACTTAAGGAGATAACTCAAAATAACTCAAAAATGTCATATATTATATCAAGAAACCCAAGCAACAAATACACATTAAGCAACTATATCACAACTGTGCATGCATAACACATACAAACAAACAAACATCCTAACGTCAACTCAGGATAAGCTTCCTCATACTATCTACAGTCTCCTAAGTGCAATCTCTAGGATCTTCACACCATTGTTCTTTGACCAAGTCCATAACCTTAATCCTTAACAATTTCTTATCTTGATCAACAATTCGAATAGGCTATCTTACAGTAGTCACGCTAAGCTCAAATCCCACATCTTCCTGCTGAGATGGCGGAATAATCAAATTAGGATCATGTACATACTTATGTAGATGTGATACATGCAAAATATCATCTACACCTGACCACCTGCTGGTGACTCCACTTTATATACAAAAGTTCATATCCTCTTGCGTATCTTAAAAGGTCCAATAAAATGAGGGGCTAGCTTTCCTCCTTTCCAGAACCGAATTATGCCTCTTATCGGAGAAACTTTGATGAATACATAGTCCCCAACCGCGAACTCCAAATCTCGATGCCTCACATCTACATAGTTCTTCAGCCAACTTTGAGCCATATTTAAGTGCTTCCTTATCCAATCCCCCATATTTGTGGCATCACTAATTATATTTGGTCCAAGTACTAAGCGGTCTCCTGGTTCCACCTAACAAGATGGAGACCTACAAGGCCTTCCATACAATGACTCAAAAGGTGCCATCCCTATACTCGCCTGAAAACTGTTGTTATAAGCGAACTCAGCCAATGGCAAGTGTTCCTCCAATCAACCTCCAAAGTCGAGCACAAAAGCTTGAAGTAAATCCTCCATAACATGAATCACTCTTTCGGTCTGCCCATCAGTCTAAGGGTGATAAGCTGTACTCAAACTCAGCTCTCTCCCAAGTGCATCATGCAAACCTTTCTAGAATCGACTTGTGAAGATCAAATCACGATCACTCACAATACCAAATGGAATGCCATGAAGCCTAACAATATCTTTAACATATAACAGAGCCAAACTAGCAGCCGTTTCTGTCGCCTTGACTGGTAAGAAGTGAGCGCTCTTGGTTAAGCTATCAATGGTGACCCAAATTCCTTCATTAACTTTCCTCGATCTAGGCAATCCATTGATGAAATCCATAAAAAACCACTTCCACTTCAGAATCTCAAGTGGCTGAAGCAGTTAGCTATCTTCTGGTGACTTCCCTTTACCTGCTGGCGGTTAGCACATCTATTCACAAATATAACAACGCATCTTTTTGTCCCTTCCCACCAAAAAGTACACTTCATGTCCCGATACATCTTAGTGACTCCTATATGTATCGTTAGTTTAGAATGATGAGATTCTGTCAGAACTTCCTGTCTAATTCCATCCACATCCGGAACACACAACTGACCATTCGTCCCTAGAACGCCACAATCATCTACTATGAATCTTGGCCACTTCTCCGACAAAACATTTTCACTAACAGCTCTAGCTATCTGTGCAAGAATAACATCCCTCTACCGATTACTCTCAATACTTTGGATAAGAGTGAGACGAACTTCCATATTGGCCAAAACTACATAATTCCTGCTCAACGCATCGGCTACAACATTATCTTTTCCAGCATATACAAAATATCAAGATCATAAGTCACCAAAAACTCTAGCAAACGATGTTGCCACCAGTTCAAGTCCTTCTGAGTAAAAAGATACTTTAAAGATTTGTGATCCGTATATAACTCAAACTTTTCACCTAAAAGATAATGCCTCCATGTCTTTAATGCGAAGATAACTGCCGATAGCTCCAAGTCGTGTGTAGCATAATTCTTCTAATGTGGTTTCAGTCGCCGACTTGCATACGTAATAACTTTACCATGTTGCATTAGAACTACTCCTAATCCATTTCCGCAAGCATCCGTGTTTACAGTTAACCCTTCGCTTCTATTTTGAATAGTTAGAACAGAAGCACTGGTCAATTTCTCCTTCAATTCATTAAATGCCTATTCACACTTAGGTGTCCATATAAACTTAGCATCTTTCTTCATCAACTTTGTCAGATGAGAAGCAATCTTCGAGAGATTTTTGAAGAATCTTCTATAAAAACCTACCAATCCCAAGAAACTTATGACCTCCGTCGCATTTTCAGGCTTCTTCCAATCTTGAAACGAAACTACTTCAGTTGGGTCCACTAATCCGCCTTCTCCTAAAACTACGTGCCCTAAAAACCTAATCCGGATTTCCAAAATTGGCACATTGAAAACTTTGTTTTTAACACATGACTTCTTCAGGAGATGATACTTATGCTCTTCCTCTATCTTAGAATAAACAAGAATATCATCAATAAAGACGAGGATGAAATACTAAGAAAATCCCGGAATACTCGATACATTAAGTCCATGAAATAAGCGGTGTGTTAGTCAGTCCTAATAGCATGGCTAACCACTCATAAAAACTATCAGGGTATGAAAAGCTATTAAGGGTACACTCTCCTTTGGTACCCTTAACTGGTAAAAACTAGGGGCAAGATCTAGTTGAGAAAATACCCGAGCACCGTAAAGCTAGTCAAACATATCGTCGGTCCTGGGTAAAGGATACTTATTCTTGATGGTTCTCTTATTTAATTCTCGGTAGTCTACACATGACCTAAGAGAACCGTCCGCCTTTGTAACAAAAACTACCGGCGATCCCCAACTTAATATGCTCACCGGATCAAACTTCTACAATAAGTCAAACGTTTTCTTCTCTAATTCCCTTCTATCTTTCGGGGCCAACCTTCGAGGAGCTTGTACATTCGGCTTGGTTCTTGGAATCAAATCAATACGAAACTCCACTTTACAGTGAGGAAGTAAACCTTGCACTTCATCGAAAATATCCTTGAAGTCCCGAATAATTGGTATATCTTTTATATCCACTTTAGCCACTTCAAGCGAATAGAGAAAACCGCTCATTAACTCATTTGGCCTCCCATAATTTATATCTACACCAACGTCTCCAGCAGCACTAACTTTGATAATCTTTCGATTACAATCTAGGATCACTCTAAACTTAGACAACCAAACTATTCCCAATAACACCCCATAACCCATGAACCCAAGAACAAACAAGTCAAAAATGAAGTGCCCATCTCAATAAGAAATATGCACGTTTAGACACATAGTGTCAAGATTCGTCGAACCCCCAATATAGATTTCACACAGAGGGTTATTTAGAATAACATACTTACGGTTTAACCTGTTCATTAGATCATACGAAATAAAACTATGGGAAGTACCAGTATCGAATAACACTCTTATAGGAATATCAAAAATGGATAATTTACCTTGCAATGCATGCTTTCCCTTTTGACCCATAGAAGTAGATGGTATTTCCTTAATAGCAAAAGCTTGTCCTTGCGACCTCTTCTTTGGGAAGTGGCACTCATTCTTCATGTGTCCCAGCTAGTCACAGTTGTAACAGGAGATACTTGGACATTGATTTGCATGGCCCATCTTGTTGCACTTGAAACAAAGAACGTTGGCCACGTTGGGCTGCTACTTTTGAGTTGGAGTTCCACCTTCGAGTTTCCTTCCCAACCATTTCTTCTTTCCTTTGTGTTTGAAATTCAGCTTGTTTGCAACTGGGATAACCGATAAAGGTTGGGCACTAACCACTGGCGCTACACGTTTTTGAATTCCTTGCTTAATATCCAAAGCTTTAAACCTCAAGGCAATGCTAATCAGATTGGTAAAGGTACCATTAGCATGATTGGTCATCTCATGATGGAACTATGGCCTCAATTCTTACACGAACATCTCCTCCTTTTTGAGTGGCATATCTATCAATCCTGATCCAAAGCAAGACAATGCATTGAATCGATGCTCATACTATGCCATTATCATATCTCCTTGCTTCAAATCCATGACACTCCTAACCAACTAAGTCCTCCCAGCCTCCGGAATAAACTGAGCTTCGAAGACTTCCATAAATTAAACCCAAATAAAATCTTCTTCTGCGGTATTAACTGTCACCGAATCCCACTGATCCATTGCTGACTTTTGGAGCTGTTGGGATGCCAACATCACTTCCTTGTATCTCCAACTTAAGATCCTTGAATATCCTTTTGCAAGAGTGGAGTCATGTCTGAACTTCTAGAATATCTCCAGCTCCAAAGAATTATTTACCAACCGAAGTAGTATAATTTTTGCATAGACTTTCTAAGGCGGTCGAACTTGTACTACTATATCTTCTACCGGCTCTACAACTGGCCTAATTCTAGCAGTTCTTCCATTTGTAGTCGTGCTGGTTGCAGATTCTCTTTCTCTTCTTCCTGTACTCATTTTCAGTTACCTGAAAAATGATAAGAATTATCATAATACAAAGATAGGACCAAGATGGTTTTAAGGTAAACAACAACAAAGGATCTAATACGAAACTTTAGGATGAGTGATACAAAGCTACTTTCAAAACCCATTCTAGGGTTCTTCTCATCCTTTCTCTAATGAGTTGTACTATAATCAGGCTAAGGTGTTGGTCAGCCGAAGCTCTAATACCAACTGTGATGAGATACCGTTCTGACCCTAGGAACGTACTTAATACGTCCACTGTATTCGTGTGTCGTTGCCCAAGCATCTGAAAGACGAATTGTCGTGGGGATAAAAATAAAGAACAGAATATAAAATCTCACAATGAAACTGTTAAATAGAACATAACAGCAATATAGTACATAAGGTTACTCTGTAACATGGAGTAATCAGAGTTATACAAAAGTATTACAATCAGCTTAGATTGTTATAACAATCTGCATTTACATATGCTGAAATGAAATACACTTACAAGAACTAGAAAAAGAGCGGAAATAGACAACTAAATAAAGACCTCTTGCTCAGACGCCATCTTCAAAAGAGCCCATAAAGACCTGCTATTCTCGGACTACTCAAATATAAATGAGTACCCGAGAGTTTAGGGTAACAAACAACTCAGGTTAGATAATATGTCCAGTATGAGTAGACCTCTAAATAATAAGTGTTATTAAACAACAACATATGAGACCGTGCTGCCAAATGCGGAACGGGTTTTCTCTAACAAGAACAACAACCAAAAGTAAAGAATGGATACAAATAATTAACACTGCGAAGAGTACTACACTCTTCTCGATACAATTAAGAAAGAAATTGAGGGGTCGAATCAATAAGGAAAAGGAAATTTACCAACAATGACTAGAAGGGTGGACCCCTCTTACTGAAAGTATAACTCTAGAATATATATTTGAGAACTCTGATGGCTCTCGAAAACCTCCAAGTCAAACCCCGTTAACTTTTACCGAGTATCCAAGTATTTCACATCTCAGTGTGCATAACCGAATCTAATTTAGAGTGGTTGTGAAAATACCCTAATGGAAGGAACCCCAAGTAGCTTGGTCCCCACTCGCTCTTTGGGTTTAGTCATTTTTGAAAAAGGGTGACAAAGCTCAACTGAGCAATACATCATCTTGGAATGACAAAAAACAGAGAAGATTGAAGTAATCGATAATCGATAAACCGACTGACGAAGCTAACAAAATGATCATGTATGGAAACTAAATCTTGGACACCCATCACCACTCATCGATTTCAAACTTATACTATCCCTTGGGTATCAATGATTCTGAACAAGTTAAGGTAGTGTTACCTCAAAGTCATGTCTTGACCTACATTTTTAACTTTAAGGGATAGAGACGAGTCTCCCTCTTCGACATTTGGGGTTAAGTATACAACTAAATGCTTTCCATATAAGTGATAATGCTTTATGGAAATTAATTTATTTCCATAAACGAATCAAACTTTTACTTTAAAACCAAATTTGTGCTTGGCTTCTCATTACAAGTTTTTAACTTTAAACATCTTTGTAAAAATGGTTTACTAACCTTAAAACACCATTATAAAATGGATTTAGTAACCTAAAACATTATTCTTAAATTGATTGATCATCTTCAATTGTCATTAATAAGAGTGATTAATTATCTTTAGACTTTGTTAATTAATTTGATTATTAACTTTAAATACCCATAATTAAAAAAGGTTAATCACTTTAAAACATCATTAATTAAATTAATTAATTAATTTTAAGTCTCATCAATTAAGTTGATTAATTAATTTTAAAACATCATTTATTAAAAAAGATTTACTACTCTAAAATATCATTAAGGGAAAATATTAATTAAGTTGAAACTAATTAATAAACTTTAAAAGTGATTAATTAAAAATGATTAATTAATTTTTAAAGACCTTTAATTAAAGTATAATTAAATTTAATCTATCATTGTTTAAGAGATTAATTAAACTTAATCATCATTAGATAAAATGGTTAATTAATTTTAAACACTATTAACATAGTAATTTATTAATTTTAATCACATCGTTATTAAGATAATTAATTTACCTTAATCCTTATGAAATAAAATAATTAATTAAATTTAAAATCATTATTAAATTAGTAATTAATTTTAAATCCATCTTTATATATAAAAAAATCGACATTGTAAAGTAAAACCCAAGCTCGAAAGTAAAACAAAAGATGTTTAAGAGATGTTATTTTCCGAAAGTGCCAATATAATGATAGTCGATATACGAACACTACATGAACTACTTTTATGTCGTATTGATTTTCATCGAAGCATCACATAACTTAACATGACATATATATATAAAGTAAAAAATATTCATGAACATAAGAAGGCATCACTTATACAAACTTTACTTCGAACTTTACAACTAATTCTAAGGGACAAAGGTGTCATCTTTTAAGGCACAAACCAAGTCACAAACTTTACAACAAAAATTACCAACCAAGCAACAAAATAGTGACTATAATATGAAGGAAATAAAGTTCAAAACTTTGGTTCAAAAAAATTAAAACTACTCACAATTTTTTTTGCAAGTTCAACCTAACTTCCCTACGAAATTGAACACGGTCGTGATCCATGCTTCTAACTTGGAAAATTGGATTTTTGGATGTTTAAAGTGCCATAATGGTTCAGTCTAGGATAAAATAAGGTTCGGCCTTGGTGGTATATTCATATGTGGGCTTGAAATTGAAAGAAGAAGTGGTGTAGAGGAGGAACAAGGTGGGAAAATGTCAATTTAAAAGGAAAAGCTTTGATTTCTAACCTTTTAAATTACAATGGAAGCCATTAAAACGCTTTGAAAATCTTAAGAAGAAGGTGTAAAAACTTTGAAAGAGATGGAAAATGAAATGGTGAAGGAGAGAAAATATTTGCATCAATTTTATGTAAAATGGAATCATAAAATTACCAAAATGACCCTAAGTACAAATGCCCTCCATTTATGTTATGCCACACCATCACCCCATCACTTCCACTTCCCTTTTACACATTGGAATGAGGGAAAGGTTTAATATCCATCATGTTATACCCTTAAGTATACTTATGTGTAAGTACGAAAGCAATATTTCATTCTTATCTTATTTGTTTTGATTTTAAACCATTGAAAATTATCACATCACTTCTTGTCTTTAAGAATATATTTATAATTTTAACATACCTAATAAAACACACATTATTTATATAAGTATGTGTTTAAGTGTACTAAGGTATCCACAATATTTTAGATAATTTTTTAGATGATCAAATAAGGATTTTTGAAAAAGATTTTCGGTCATAGTTTCTATTTTCTTTTGAACGAATTATTTTTGTGAACATGTTTTTAAAATCATTTTACCATCATTAGTTATTATTAAAAAGATTTTTATTTTAATTATAAACTCCATTTATTGATTATTTAAAATTAGATTAAATATTCATATTTTAAAGGGATTAAATTATGGGTCATTACAGTAGAAGAAGAGGTAACTTCCCTAATTGAGGAAGAGGTTGAGGCAATATATTGGCCCAGCAATGTAATAGATAGCTTATAGCTGAAACTATTACATCTTCATCAGGGAATAATATTTCTACAGACAAAAAACCCTTTATACAAGAAGTTCATGTAGTTTATGGCTCCTGAAGAAAACCAGCCTGCAACATATGCATGTGTTGTAGGTAATGATGATAATAAAGAAAATATAACTTCATACGAAGAAAGTTCTTATAAAGAAGTAGTACTTTTATTAGAATTCTTTGATCTTAAAAGGGAAGATAAACCATGGACTATAATGCAAAGATATACTGATACAGCATCATCATATGCTATTACTGCATATAAACAAAGAGGATATTATAAAGTAGTTTTAAAGGTTACTGGAACATGTGAAATAACTCATTTCCACGGTAGTGACCCGAATATTTACAATTTTAGTAAAATATTAATTGAAAGGCTAATACTGCCGAAGAATGGGGACTATCAACCCTAAAGGAAAAGGAATTTTTGCCTTAGAAAAGAAGTTTACAATCAAATTTAACTACTGGGTTATGATAATGATAAAAAGAAACATTCTTGTTTTATAAAAATTTATGGAGAATTATACAAACATCATATTCCAAATTTCTTTTTCCAATGGTCGATAACTTTTGGTCCATTTTTAAAATTTCTATCTGAAAATTTTAAAGAATTATATTCTGTTTGGGTAGATATTTCATCAAAAATAATTGAAATAAATGAGAAAAGAAACTTGATTGAAGGAATTGCTCCAATGTACCTTTTCATAGAATTTTCAATCCCCTACATTTGGAAATGGGTATCTGAATTAAGTAATACTCAATAAGGTATTCCTTATCTTCAAAGGTGTTCCTTAACAGAATTTTGGGATAAATTAATGAGAATTGATAATTCTACTGAAAAATATTTGGTCAATAAATTATTCTCATAATATATGAAAAAAATTAAAAATTATCAAGAGCAGAAATGGTAAAATAATAAAAGGGATATCCTAGTCCATTTGAGCATATTACCAAGAAGTTGCAATTACAGAGAGGAATAACATCAAGAGAAGATATTATCTAGTGGTATCTTGAAGAAATGAAAAGGTATTTAGTAAAAAAAATTAAAAGAAGAAGATTCAAAATCTATTACCTCCATAGCATCATCCTCCAAATGAAAGGAAATTGCAGATGAATCACAAGATCCTTTTGAAGATGAAGTAGAAGAAGAAGATATTGACACAATGTTCGAACAAATGAGAGAAAAATTATTTGGTAAAATGGTAGCAAAAGAATATGGCTTCAACTAGTCAAGAAGAAGATTATAAATTGGTCCTCAAAAATTAAGACAGGTGGGTTAACTATCAAATTAATAATAAAGTGAAGGATGGAAGCATGTATGCTTAGAAGGACAGTGCAAGTCAATAATATAAAGAATCTAGACAACAAAGCGGTAATACATTAGAAGCACATATGCTTAGCAGGACAACGTAGCTTAAACCATTTAGAGAATCTAGATAGTAATGCAAAGCAACTCAATTATTTAGGATAGTGCAGCTAATGCTTTTTAGTTTTTTATTATATATATATATATATATATAATTAGTATATGAATAATAATAACTAATCAAATAATTTTAATATAGATTCAAGTTATGATTTTAAATTCAGATTTTATTAAATTGATGTTATAAATTTAAATCTTTGCAATTCTTCTTAATTCAAATGTCAAATGTTCCATATACTTATATCTCTAGAAAATATCTTTCAAATTCCTCAAAATTTCAAGCTTGTGTTAGGTCTTTAATGAATATAACCAAGTCTTCAATCTTTATAACCGAGCTAACTGCAGTAATTTAAACAATATTATTGTATGTTAATGAAAGGGGGGAGGGAGATCAATCCCTCTCAGCAGAAAAATAGGATCTTGCAATTTGGCGTGATAGAACAAACAGATAATTATAGATCACAGAAAAAAATATAGAGACAAGAGAGAACACACAGATTTATAGTGGTTCCACTATCGCAAGATAGTGTACGTTTACTTTAATGGGGAAAAGCTTTATTACTATTTGAAGAGGTTACAGAGTAAAGAAATGAAGAAAAATAAACAAGAGATTGTTCTCTCACATCTGATATCTTAACATTCTCTATGCCCCTCTTTATATATAGAGAAAAGTTACTTAGGGATGAAACAATTGATTTATGTAAATAAATCAATTCATGGAATAATAATATTCCCATTAATTGCCTTGCCATGTAACTGATTGATAATATTCCATTTTCTCCATCAATCAATTATTTCCCTATTTGATTCCTTTTGTTTCTCCTTTTATAAAATATGGCAATCAAATATATATGGCAAATATCTCCAAATCCCTATCTCTTTAATTTCTCTTTCCATTTCCTTCATGCACAGAACGGGTAACTAAATCCCAAGAATATCTCCAAAATCTATTAATTTTGGAAATATTGTATCACCAAAAAAAATTCTAATAATCTCCACCTTGATACAATATCTCTTCCAAACCAAGATACTCCAAAATGAATGCTTCCCAATGAGTTCCTGCAAAAGCCACCTCTCATTGCACTTTGTTAATGAACTCCGGCAAGGCCACCGCCCACCAACAAAGTGTTGGAAACACTCAAAAATAATAATGCGGACGTTGTGCAACCAAAAATAAACTCATATCTCTTCATACAAGAAGAATGCCACATCTTCTCTTAACTTCAACCAAGTTACTCTCTTCCTCATAGTGCCACCATGTGGCACCTAGCACTTCATCAAGTGAATCAAGTTCGAGCAATGCTCGAACTTAGTAGCAGGTAAGGCCTTCGTAAACATATCTGCTGCATTGTCATTTGTATGAACCTTCTGAAGGCGAACTAAGTTCTCTTCATTCATGGAGATAAGGAAAGACTCTCTTACCTCTATATGCTTTGTTCTAGAGCTGAAAGCCAGATTTTCAGCTAAATGAATTGCACTCTGACTATCACAATTCGCCAAACAATTATCTTGTACAAAGCCCAAATCACACAACAACTTCTTCAAATAAAGTGCCTCCTTAGCTGCCTCAACTGCAGCTATCAACTCTGCCTCTGTAGTAGACAAAGCAACTATAGTCTGCAACCTCGCTCTCCAACTAATAGCCGTTCCTCCAAGAGTGAACGCATAGCCTGAGGTTGACTTCCTTCTATCTCTATCTTCGGCATAGTCTGAATCAAAAAATCCAATCAAGTTGAAATCTTTATTTCTGCCACCAAAGACAAGACCATAATCTGATATTCCTCTAAGATATCTAAAAATATACTTCACTGCCTCCCAATGCGATTTTCCCGGATTTGCTGTATATCTACTAACTAATCCAACAGCCTGAGCAATGTCAGGTCTAGTGCACACCATAGCATACATCAAGCTACCCACCGCACTCGCATAAGGCACCTTTTTCATGTAGGCCTTGTCCTTTTCTTAGATCGGAGAGCCTTTGTTAGAGAGCTGTATATGCAAAGGCATGGTTGTACTGATAGCCTTTTCTCCATCCATGCTAAACCGAGCAAGCACCTTTTGAATATATTCCTTTTGAGTAAGTCTCAAAAGTCCAAGCTTTCTATCTCTTTGGATTTCCATCCCCAAAATTTTCTTTGCTTCTCCAAGGTCTTTCATTTCGAATTCCGCTTTTAATTTCAACTTCAGCTTTATCCTTAGAAGCAATCAACATATCATCCACGTACAAAAGCAAATACACCCAATTACTATTCTTCAAATGCTTGAAATAAAAACATGCATCTTTAATACTACGATTAAAACCATGTGAAAGCATAAAAGAATCAAACCTTCTGTACCATTGTCTAGACGACTGTTTTAGACCATAAAGAGATTTCTTCAACCAGCATACCCAATCTGATTTTCCATCTACAATAAATCCTTCTGGCTGCTTCATGTAAATGGTTTCTTCCAAATCACCATGCAAGAAAGCAGTCTTCACATCAAGTTGTTCTATCTCCAAATCGTGAGCAGCAACTATCGCAAGTAGGATTCAAATTGAAGTTTGTCTAACAACTGGAGCAAATATTTCATCATACTCCAACCCTTTTTTTGTGAAAACCCTTTGGCTACCAATCTTGCCTTGCATCTACCATCGTCTTTCAGCTTGAACACCCACTTGCAACCTATGGCTCGGCTTCCTTGAGGTAGTGGTACCAAATCCCAAGTCTTGTTCTTCTGCAAAGACTGTATCTCCTCTTCTATAGCGCAATTCCACTTCGAATTATCATTCGACTTCATGGTTTCTTCAAGGCTTAATGGTTCATCATGAACAACATGTGAAGCATACTCAAACTGATCATCAAGGCTCAAATTTGCATAATCCCAATCTCCATATCTAATTGGAGCTCTCTTTGGTCTCTGACTAGCCCAAATGACTATATCGCCTGACTCTCCTTCAGCTCCACCTTGAGCTCCATTTTGAGCTGAATCCTCTCTAGCTTCATGACCATCTCCATCACTACTAGAGGAAATCTGTGGACTATCATGTGATGTATCATCAACTGTTCTGTCACTATTGCCAATAGTAATAGTTGTACTTCGGGTTTGAAAGTTGGGAATCTCGGTCTTTTCGGCCTTCTCATCAACTGAATCTGAACCGCCTGATAAACCTTCCAAAGGTTTAAACATTGCTGACTCGTCAAAAGTCACATGTCTGGAGTGTATAACTTTCTTCGTAACTGGATTCCAAATTTTGTATCCTTTTATTCCATCTGTATAACCAAGAAAAACACACTTGGAGGCCCTAGGCTCCAACTTATCTTGTCCTATATTGTGAACATAAACTGGACATCCAAATATACGAAAATAACTTAATAAAGTGCTTTTACCTCTCCATAACTCCTCTGGAATCTTCCCACCAATGGCTGAGCACGGAATCCGATTAATAATATGTGCTGCAGTCGAAACAGCTTCAGCCCAAAAACCCTTAGACATACCCGCAGTCAATATCAAGCAACGGGCCTTCTCAAGTAGAGTCCTATTCATCCTCTCAGCAACCCCATTGGATTGCGGATCACCAGGTGTAGTAAAATGTCTTCTAATACCGCGTTGTCTGCAGTAGTCGAGGAACTCTTTGGAGACATATTCGCCACCATTATCGGATCTAAGAATCTTCAATTTCTTTCCTATTTGGTTTTCAACAAGAGCTAACCAAACCTTAAAATTCTGAAATACTTCCGACTTAGCTTTCATTACATACACCCAAACCTTGCGCGAGTAGTCATCAATGAATGAAACAAAATAATAAGCTCCACCAATGGAAGTAGGGTATGGCCCCCAAACATCCGAATGTACATAATCAAGTACACTCTTAGAAGTATGCATACCGTCACCAAAAGAAACTATGGTTTGCTTTGCCAATACACACTCCTTGCAAAAGTTCAACTTGTTGAAGATTTCTCCCTTGATCTTTTTCTTCTTACGAAGCAACTCTAAGTTCTTCTCCGAAGTATGACCTAGTCTCATATGCCAAAGCTTGGTAGCATCCAAACTTTTAGAACTATCAACTCCAACACATAATTCTCCATGAACAGTGGTACCCATCAGCAAATACATATTTCTTACCATAACACCCTTCATCAATACAAGTGCCTCTCTAGAAACTCTCAAACCATTTTTGACAATGGTTATCTTGCATCCCAATGATGCCAATTGGCCTAATGATATCTATGAATTCCGAAGACCAGGAACATAGCGAACATCTGAAAGTATGCGAACAATCCCATCATACATGCGAATGCGATCTGAACCAACTCCCATAGACTTACATGTAGCATCGTTTCCCATAAGGATGGAACTTCCTTCTTTAGCATCAAAGGAAGAAAAATAATCCTTATTGGGATTCATGTGAAATAATGCTCCAGAATCTAATACCCAGTGGTCTGCAACATCTGATACAACTGCTGTCAATAAACCGCTATCATCTTTCTCCATCGCAATAGATGAAGAACCTTCAGTCTTCTTCTCCAGATCCGGGCAATCTCTTCTCCAATGGCCTGATTTCTTACAATGATGACACCTTCCATCTTTTGACTTATTCCGCCAACGAGGCTTCCTAGAATTGGAACGCCCCCTATAATTCTTCACTTTCTTCTTTGCTATTCCTCTTTCAACAAATAAACCTGAACTACTATTACTTCCTCCACTACTATCACCAACACCAAACTCTTTCATCTGATCTCTCAACTCCTCACTGAGCAAACCTGTCTTCACATCATCTAATGTCAATGTATCTCTACCATAGATAAGGCTGTTAGCGAAACCAGTGTATCGTTCTGGAAGCGAACACAACAGAATCATTGCTTTCTGTTCTTCATCAACTTTTAACTCAACAGACTTCATCTTCGTCAACAGGTCATCAAACACACTTAGGTGTGTTTTAATTGAAGAACCTTCCTTCATTTTATAAGTGAAAAAAATCTTCAATAGGATCAGACGGTTAGTTAGGGATTTCTTCATGTAGAGGTCCTCCAACTTCTTCCAAATGCCTTTGGCTGTGGTTTCCTGACTGATTTCAGAAATTACATTCTTTCCCATAGCAAGCTGGAGAGTAGTAAAGGCCCATTCTTCCATCTCTTCTAATTCCACTGATGAAATATCAGCAGGCAGTGTCTTGTATCAAATACTACTCGATGAATGCGATTTCTCCTCAAAACTGCTTTCATCATCCATTGCCATTTTTCAAAATCTCCTTCACCATTCCACTTCTCTATCGTCAACTGCGATCCTGAAGCCACATAGGAGCCTCTGACATATGGAGCAACTACTGGCGCTAAAGTACTATTTGTACTATTTTCATCTCCTCCTACCATTCTACCAAAACACCTTCTTTGCGAATTTAGCTCTGATACCAGTTGAAAGGGAGAAGGGAGATCAATCCCTCTCGGCAGAAAAATAGGATCTTGCAATTTGCGTGATAGAACAAACAGATAATTATAGATCACAGAAAAAAAAAAATAGAGACAAGAGAGAACACATAGATTTATAGTGGTTCCACTATCACGAGATAGTGTACGTCCACTTTAATGGGGAAGAGCTTTATTACTATTTGAAGAGGTTACAGAGTAAAGAAATGAAGAAAAATAAACAAGAGATTGTTATCTCACATTTGATATCTTAACATTCTCTATGCCCCTCTTTATATATAGAGAAAAGTTACTTAGGGATGAAGCAATTGATTTATGTAAATAAATCAATTCATGGAATAGTAATATTCCCATTAATTGCCTTGCCATGTAATTGATTGATAATATTTCATTTTCACCATCAATCAATTATTTTCCTATTTGATTCCTTTTGTTTCTCCTTTTATAAAATATGGCAGTCAAATATATATGGCAAATATCTCCAAATCCCTATCTCTTTAATTTCTCCTTCCATTTCCTTCATGCATAGAACGGGTAACTAAATACCGAGAATATCTCCAAAATCTATTAATTTTGGAAATATTGTATCACCAAAAAAATCCTAATAGTTAAAACATTCAACTAATGGATTCAAAATGAAATATCTTGGCATCCCCTTAACCACCTCCATAATAAAAAAAGCACCTTTTTCAAGAGCGGTTTGAAAGAATAATTACAAGGCTTAATTCCTAGCACAATAAGCTGTTAGGTCAAGTAGGAAGACTAACTATAATGAATCCATCACCAATCAATGTAAGTCTATTATTCTAAAATTTTCATTCTCCATAAGAAGCTGCTATGTATGATATAACAACCTTGCAGCCACTCATTATGGACTGGGAACTCCTATTAAAGGAAAATAGTTTCGGTTTCAATAAAAGAAACCAAACTTCTCTTAAGCATGGAGGACTGGGCATTTTCAATCTCATACAATGGCATAAAGCTACCTATCATATCCGTTTTAAAAACAATATAGGTAATAGCTCGTTAGTGTGGAAGCAGTGGTGCATTAAGCACTACATAGGTACCAAAGATTTCTGGTTTTTGGTTAAAAAACAAAACATTAATTGGATATGAAGAAGTATTTAGAGACCAAAGACAACATGAAGCGTCTTTACTGGCTAGTAATCTCTCCTGACTCAAAATCAAGCTTTTGGAGTTCTCTATAGGTAGGAAAAGGCCCTGTACTAAAGTATAAACTCACTTTTCTTTAAATCCTTCAATTTAGAATCCATCTGAATGCAAAGATCTCTGATTAGTTACATGAAAATTCTTTCCTTCTTTCATATAGTAGCTTCACTATGAGAATGCTATGGGATTAAGTCAGCACTTCGTCTATTGAAACCTACGACCAAGGAAAATTGATGTAGGGCTCTCCTCTAAACTATTTGATTAGCCTGACTTTACAAATTATTTACGCAATCATTCCAAAAGGAAAAATGGCATAGTAGAACATAGGATAAATTTAGGGCTCATAAAGAAAAAAATTCATATGGAGGATTCTCAAAAATGCTATCTTAACTCATGGTAAATTGAGCCATGGTGACCTGTTAACTTCTTCTTGTTTTTTTACTATGTGAGCAAAGCAATGAAAATAATTCCCATCTATACTTTCAATGCTCTTTTTCTTATAAATTCCAGTCCAAATTGCTTGAATCATGAGGTTATCATAAGATGAATCCCATAAGTTCCAAAGAACAATACATCGTCATCCAAGAAACATGGAGGAGAGCTTTAAGTCCACTGTTCTTCCCCTAAATCTGAAAATAGTGATGGCCGAACTTTGTAAGGAGAGGAACAATAGATTGTTAGAAAGCTCAAGTAGGACGAAACAAGAAATAACATGGAAATGTGCTTCTATGATTAAAAATAGGGTACTCACAAGAGGATACTCTTCTTCGTATACTAATAGTTACATAATATTATAAGATAGACGGCTTGGTTTTTTATGTAACCCAAGTTTTTTGTACAAAACTTTTATATTTTTTTAATATATAAGGTAAGGGTCCTCTACAAAAACCCTGGTTAATCTCCAAAAAGAAAATCAAATCAAACGAATAACGTATTACTATATTAATTTGATTAATGCTGGTTTTTATAAATATCTTAATACCCAAATAATATATATATATATATATATATCTCTACATCTAAATAAAAATGTCATATAAAGTGTACAACATATAGTTAATAATATAAGTTTGTCCAGAACTCTAATATGAACACAATGCAGCAAGTTTTACGCAAAACGAAGTTCATAAATGAGAGTTATTCATGTTTGAATATTTAGGGGTGAAATTGTAATTTAATAAAATTTGAGGAGTTTAATACAAATGTGCCTTTCTCCTTCCCATGCAAAACCCTAGCCGTTGAAGTGTATCAGCTAGATTTAATTATCAATGCTGTTACTTACCTAAGTCGAAGCCGCTGGTGCCGTTGAGATCCCCTTGCCCAATTGATCTCATTAATCACACCAACGCCAATGGGGGATCACCTATTGCGAAACCCTAGTTTGACTCTCAACTGTCTGTAGCAATTATTATTCCATTACCATTAACCATACCTGCCGTCACTATTTGACATACATTCTCTTCGATTGATGACCATGCTGGCAATATTTGTTATGCATCATCAACATGAGGAGTAGCACTAGTGCATTTACGAGCTGTGTGCATGTACAGTAGTAAAGAAAAACATTTTTTCAAAAAAAATGAATATTTTTGTCAAAAATAGTTTAAATCAATTTCGATAAACAATTCAAAAAATTTCCTTTCTTAGTCTTACCGGTCAAAACACCATGAACGACCAGTTTCACCTTTTAGAGAACAATTCTCTAACTTAATGACGGATTGCAATATCCATCGTTAATATGTAATTTACTTATGGAGAAAGAAATTAAAAAATAGCTTAGAGAATGGAGGCATCTAGGTCTATTTATGTAGCACTAATTAGTTATGCAATATTTTACTTGGATCCACCATTCAAGGTATGACGAGATCGCATCTCATTTAGTTAATTAAAGCCATTTAATTAATCCACTGTCCACTAACTGGACCAATAGGGCTGGCTGATTGTAAGTTGGTTTTTAGGAGTTTTGAAGTGGAATCAGCGGCTACTTCAATAGAACTATTAATATTATGAGGAGTTATATTCGGTAGAAATTGAGGGAGAGATACATGCTCCTAGGGAAACGTTGATGTTTGATTGCCACTGCTTTCTTTCACTTCCAATCATCAATCTCCTCTATTCTTTTTCCTCTCTTCATTGTCCTTCCTCTAATCACCATCGCTCTACCATTTTGACATTGATTCAAACGCATGAAGAAGAGATTCTTTGAATCCCCATATCGCCTTTCGCCTGCATCATCGACGAGCACCCTAACAAACAGGTTTGGCCGGAATTTCAAACCGCCGTCTCTTTCTAACCATATATGTTTTCCATTACTGTCCAAAGTGAAGGTATCTGCCAAACTAAACCCTAATCTATCCACATCAACGTTTCCCTAGGAGCATGTATCTCTCCCTTAATTTCTACCGGATATAACTCCTCATAATATTAATAGTTCTATTGAAGTAGCCGCTGATTCCACTTCAAAACTCCTAAAACCCAACTTACAATCAGCCAGCCCTATTGGTCCAGTTAGTGGAGTTGCTCTAGTCGATGAGGAGCCGCTTGAAAGAGTTCATGGAATTCATAATGTGGATGCTTTGAAATCTACAATGGATAATGGCACAATTTTGGATATCAGTGTTAATACACTGATATTGAATTTGATGACAACAACCATATAAATATAGGTACTAATGTTTTTCCAAGTTATAAGAATATTTTGCAAGATATTACATAGATTTATATAAGTAAAGGATAATCAAGTTTGAAGACTAATCATAAAAAGGTTGGAGATCAAGATTCAGATATTATCGAGATAATTGAAGATTCACGAGTTTAAAGACAAGACATAAAGAGTAAAGGATTATTGTTTATAGTTACTAGACTTAGGAAATTTGTTAAAGTCTTTGAATAAAAACTTTCTTTTCTTTGAATACTCTCTTATCAAAATATTTATTTTATTTTCAAAATATATTTCTACAAATATTTTGTAGAAGTTTTATATATTAAAAACTATTTAAAAACTATTTTTAAATGATTTTACAAATTATCATAATTTTATAATACTTTGAATATATTATTGTTTTTCCAAACATACAAATGTATGTCGACATAAGCTTCCTATGTATGTTGACATATGTACCGTTAAAGTGACATCTTTTGAATTTTGAACAGTTATGATTTTTGGCTCGTTCTCTTCGTGAATAGATATGTCCTTTCAAACACTATATAAAGGAGACTGGAAAACCAATTTTTATAACTACATTTCTCTATATTCTTCATACTCTAAATTCTCATTATATATTTCACAAAATCCACTTTCTATACTCCTCAAATTCAATCTATACTTTACTACATTCATCTTTATAATCTACTCACTGATTAGCAAGTATTCTCTCTTCAATTCAAAGATCAAAGTACTATCAAAGGGCTATAGGATAACTATATCCAAAGTATACTATTTGTATTTGGAATCAACAATTCTCTATTACTATTTGTGTGGGTGTGCTTAATACCCGTTCAAATCAAGTGGATATGCTTATTACCTATTAAATTCAAGTGGGTTTGTTTGTTGCCCATTAAATCAAGTGGGTGATCTTCTTGCCTGGTTTAATCAAAAGAGTCTACCTGTAACGGCCCATTTTTTCCGTACCCTTTGAATCGACAATAAACCACACATGTCCAACTCAAATTGCACGAAGCAGATCATTGAGGGTAGAAAAAAAGTAAAGACGGAACATAATCTCACACAAATGGAATAGCATATATTATTTCAATAATAATCTTTACAGCAAGAAATTTTTAAAATACAATACCAGAGTTTAACCAAGATTCAACCTGGACAGTTATAAACCCATATCCTTACAAATGCTGAAAACAACAAAATAAATGGAGTAAATGTAGCAGATAATAGAGTACGTCCATATGATGATGAAGATCTCCAGCTCTCCTCTAGAAACATGTTCAACTAAACCTGAAACTACTTGGTCTAACCCAAGTACTAAAAATACCCGGATTAGGCTTGATAAACCAGCGTGAGAAACTCGAAATTTTAAATGTATAGATCATGATGATGTTATCAAAACCTTTGAAAAGAACGGTATCTCATAAGACCATGCCCACACATAAACATGGACAGGTTTTTACCTTATGATAACAAAAATACTTTATACCAAAATACACTAGATATTATTTTTAATGACATTCTTTTGAAAATACTTTTCAAATAAATTTATTTAAATAAGGTATCATTATCTAGACTAAGTCTAAGGGAACATATCCGGACTAGGTCAATGGAATATACAGAATAGAATATATGATACCAGAAGGGGTAGTTGAAATGTTTCCAAGTCACTACAGCTATTTTTGAAATACAATTAAAACCATAAATCTCGTATTGGGATTGGATTTCCAACATGATAGGGAACTAGTGGCCTTTTCTCTAATCCACGCATAACAAACATAGTTCCGTAGTGCCTTGATCGCCTTTCTCAAGCTAGTCAGTTGAAACTGTACTTGTCATACTACTACTGTAACAAGTAGTTCCCTGCTTTTCTCAAGCTAACCACTTTATAAAAATGGGGCAATAAATGCCTTGAGGGACGTATCCCCCAAAGGGCTCAACGTATTGGACACCACCATACATGCTCACTTATTCCTAATTTTGGCTACCGGACCACATAGCATCGCATATCATCTTCCGGCATGTGAGGTTAGTGAGGCTACGCTCAATTTCTTCAAAGCCACGTTTTTCATACAAAACCATGCTTTATTCATAACAGGTTCCACTTTGAATGCCACATTGCTATACCTTAATCACACAATTGGTTTATACCAACATATAATTCCCACTACACAGATGATACATTGATAGAGATAAATTAATATGATCAGAAATGCAATGTCAAACATTCTTTCATACAAGTTTGTTCTGGGACTGAACGAAACCGAAGGCACTCTCCTACTACCACTAGTAGCGAGTAGTCCTTGCAATTCGAAAAATCTCCACAGTGAGGAGACAAGCGACCAAGAGCATGTTAACAAGCAGTCCTCATGCTATAAAGTTCCTCGGTCTTCAATAATCATCATCTTCAACATGTTTTCACTTTCGAATGTATATATTGGTTCGAAGTGGTTTTTGGATATGGATCACCCAAATCGGATCCTATTTCCTTCGAAGCTAATTATCGATTTAAAAGATGTTAAGTTCATACGTGGATATCAATCATCAATCAATTACTTCATCTTTCGTGAAATATCTTTCTTAGATGCATTCTTTTCAATTTATTCCATTTTCTTTCCAAGTGTATATGGAATCACTAAGCCTCATTTATCAAATCATTTGGTTTATTTAAACATTTCTTAAATCCTGGAATAATTCCAAATCATTTTCTCTTTTACTTAGGAAATTTTTTCCAAACCACTCATTAAATCTTAATCAAAGATTTCTTTTATTCAAGTTATAACTTTTAACTTAGAGAAAATATTCCCAAATCATTTATTAAATCTTAATTAAAGATTTCTTTCTTAACTTCAAATCATGTTCTTGGAAATCAAATATTTTTATTACAGAGTACTACTGCCACCTTAGATGTGGTAAATTTCACCTCCAAGGACTAATGGCAAGTAATCCTATATTATGAAGATATTTGTATTCAATGTGTTTTATTTCGAAAATTAGTTTGAAGGGGTTTTCGGATAGGAATCACCCAAATATGATCCTGGTATTTCAGATAGGAGTCATCCAAATCCGATCCCGGTTCCTTCATACTAATCATCGAATAAAAGGTGTTAAGTGGTTAATTAACATTCAAAGACTTTGTTTCTTTTCTTTTATTTTGGAAAAACTTAAATATGAATTTTTAGAGCATCTTGGTTTTCCTATTGATCTATTTCACCCCTCGTCTAAAAAGAGAAAAACGTAGGCTATGTATGTTCAGGGCACTGGTTGCTCCATCTCTAACCTTAGTCAAACACCTTGCTTTATCTTTCCAGATCTCACATGCGGGACAAATGTTCAGGGCACTTAGTTATTAGCTTTATTTTGGAATCGATTATAAGATTTCAAATTATCTTTTAAACTCTTAATTTTCATATTTAAAAACATTCATAATTGATTTTACGAAAAATCATTAAGTTTAAACCTTCTTTAAGAAGTCATAGAAACGGCAGCAGAAAGTGCTGCGGAAAGTGTTTTATAAGCTTATTTGATTTAAACAAATTTTTAATATTTAAATTCATATTTTCCATTTCAAATATCTTTTAAACCATTTTAATAGGTTTATAAAATTTATTTCATATTTTTTATCATTTAAAAATATCATTTTTAAACTTTTGGCGCTTTAATGCAAAATCGCGATTTTTTCTTGAAAATTATTATGGACATATTTAAAATATGCAAGATGAAATCTTTATTTCTTTAAACATATTTAAATGTTTATAAAACACTTCTAACTCATTTTAAAACTATTTCCAAAAGGTTTAAGCATTCCATAGACACCATTTCATTTTTGAAAGGAAAGTGATTTTCTTTGTGCTTATCGACGTGTATTAAACGTGAATTTTTAAAACAATTTAACAATCATATAAAACAACCAATTCTTGATGATAAAAGCATATATAATCATCCAAAGCAATCATGATACATCATTAAACATGTGTGTGTGTGTGTATAGATATTAAATAGAGTTTTTCACCATAAACCAAAGCGTTAAACTTCCTACCAACATTCTAATCAACCAACACTTCACTAACTACTTCCTAATCCATTTAAAACTAGCAAACAACACTCTCTCCCTTCCAATAGCTTGGCTGAGGCTAGAGATGGAGGTTGGCCAAAAGTATAGAGAAGAAGCGGTAGAGCTTTGAACTTGAATTCTCAAGATTTTGATCCGAAAATATGTTATATTGTATCTAATTTTGGATCCTCTAAATCTCAAAATTTAGAAAAGTTTTTAACTAAAAAGTTGTTGAAATTTTTTTTCTCTTGAATTTTAAAAAAAGAATCATTTGAATCCAAGTTTCTTTGAGGGAGATATGATAGAATGAAGAAGAGGTATTGTCGGATTGACAAAAATGAAACCCAAAAATGCACTTCAAAGAATTCAGTTTCAGGTATAGCAAACCTCAAAACTTGAAATAATGATCAACAAAAAGTTGTAGCCACTGTAATTTCATATGCTTTGAAAAAATAATTTTTTAATTAGGATCTTCTATGATCAAGTTATGATCAAAACAAAATGTGTTATTCTCTGTCTTAAAACTGGGCTAGAGAATGCACTAGAAAGAAGTGGATTTTTGACATGGTTAGTTTAATATAAGACAAAGTGGTCGACAAGAAAAATGTAGCAATTGGAAAAATAAGTGATTTGAAAAAAAAAATTATCTTTTGGTTCATTTTGAAGAAATTATGGATGAGAAAAGAATATGTTAAATATGGAGAAAAGATGAGTTAGATTTGAAGAGAATGAGCATTAATTTCTTTTGAATATTTTGTAAATATTTTGACAATATTGCTTTCTAATTTTTTTCTATGGCTTGGAATCTATTAAAGAGGAGAAGAAGGTGAATAAGCTTGAGAAAAGAAGAAGAGGAAATGTGAATGAAATTGAAGAAGGAGGTGGGCATTTACGGAAAAAGAAAGAAGTGGTAATTTACCAAAATAACCTCTTACCAAATTACCAAACTCACATTACTTCAACCTTAATAAAACTCCACTTTTTCAACGCTTAACATCATTCTTTCACTTCTTACCTTATATCTCAGTCACTTAAAGATTAAGTAAAGAAAAGTAATTATTTTGTTGGATTTTGATGTGATTAGGATTTGATGTTTACTTTTCACTTTTCTTAGACTTACTTACTTTTCTTAACGACTAACTAGAATTTTCTAATCTTATTTAGTAAAAGTGAACTTGATTAGTGAATTAATTAATACTTAACTATTTAAATATATGTTTCTATGTAAGAAAATAATGGTGCAACAAGGTTACGACAACTTTTAATTGACAAAACGTTGCTTTTCGACAAAATATTTTACGGTCACATTTTGACATTTTAGTTAAACTATTTATTTATGTAAATGAAATATAAAAATAAATTTGTATAATGTTATTTAAAATATAAACACTTATAAATAAATTAAAATAAATTATTTAACCATTGAAACATACTTTTTTGAAATCAGTATTTTGTCACTTTTGTTGATATAGGCAAATGTTACTATTTTTGCATATTTTCTTTCCATATCCTATCTAATATTGTTCGAATCGTATAACCTTACCTATTTTATATTTAAAATCACTTTAAATGGTATATTTTAAAGTGGTCAAATTCTAGGTCATTACATTCTCCCCTATTTAAAAGAATTTCGTCCTCGAAATTACAGCGAACCAAAAATTCATAATAAACCACTCGAAATTTTAAAATACTTAACATACCGCACACTCAGTTTGTTATAATATTTAATATTCTTCAATTTACTGTTTAAGTGCTATAAACAATTCCACTTAACCATTTATTCAAACTCTTAGTAAAACTTCCAAATCATCTTTAAATGACTTAATTATTCTTTAAAATCATTCACAAAATATTTAGGTAAGAATTGTAAAGTTTAAAACTACATTTCAAAAGTTATTAAATATTTTTAAATAGCATTTGTTGGGCATATATAGTTGTTGTATTGGTATATGTTGTATATTGATATTACTTTTTATATACATGTTTCTCATTTTTTGTTGAGTGTTTAGTAAGTAAAGATGGCATATGCTTCGCTTTTGGAGCTCGCTTTCGTGCAATATTAGCCATATATGCTTGCTAATAATATATAAAGTACATATTCGTACTTTCATTTTTTTCCCTACAGGATGTCTCATCCTCGAAGATGAGATATATATTTTTGATACATATATTGTGATTTTTTCCTGGATCGAACTACGCAAAGGAGACTATGCAAAAAAATTTAAAATTTAAGGCATTAGAATAATTTAGGAAAAATTGGAAAAAATTACAATTAAAATTTTGGTTTTTGAGTTAAAACTTAAACGATATTAGCTGATTTTGAAAAAATAACTAAGAATGGATTTGAAAACTTAGAAAAGTTTTTATAAAAAGTTTAACTAAATGATTTTTGAAAAAGTTAAAAGGTTTAAATGAATTTGGTAACCCAACTTAACTAATTGTTTTTGAGAAGTTAATGGATATATGGCTTCCTACCCTAAGCTTGGAAAATCAGGAGGGTGTATCTTATTGGCTTGAAATCAATATTGTATTCTGGTTTATATTCTACCTGATTAAAGTAGGCATTTGAAAAGAAATCTATACATATACTGTACAGGACTGGACATAGGATTGATTAACCTGAACCAATATAAAACTCTTAGCGTTATCTCCCTTGCTTTTACTTTATTTTTGTTGCATTATATATATATATATATGACTTCTTGTCAATATATATATATATATATATATATATATATATATATATGTTAAATATTTGTGTTTGGATTTAAATCCTGAAACAATTTGGAAACGCTTATAGAGGTTATAAAATAATATGCACTTTCCTTTAATGTAAAATAGCGTTAAGATCCGTTCACACTTGTATAATTTATACTTCACCATTTTCCACATTTGGTATCAAAGCATTATGTTTTCAAAAAACTCATTATTTAATTGTTGAAAAGTATAAATGGCTAGTAATACCGGTAGTACATTTTTTAACACTTTTGTAAAAGGACAGTCAACTGCTAGACCTCCACTATTTAATGGTAGTAGTTATACTTACTGGTCATGTAGGATGAAAATCTATTTGCAATCTAATGGTTTAGAAATTTGGAACATTACACAATGCACACTAAACCTCAAGGTGAATAATCATATTGGACACCAAACCAAAAGATACAAGTACATATAACTCAAAGGCCGTGAATATTTTATGGTGCTCCTTAGATAAAAACGAATTTAGTCGAGTTTCTATTTATAAGTCTGCCTATGAATTTGGAGAACAGTGCAACCCACACATGAGGGAACTAGTAAAGTAAAACAAAATAAGATTTCCATGCTGACCAATCATTTTCAACTTTTTAAAATAAAACTGAATGAGTCCATTTTTGATATGTATTCAAGATTTTAGGATATAATTCATTCATTAGTACCATTAGGAAAAACCTTTTTAAAAGAGGATCAAGTTAGAAAAATCCTTAATCCATTCTCTTATAAATGTAATCAAAAGAAATTTGCAATAGGGGAAATCAATGGTAATAGTACATTGAAAATTGAAGAATTAATTGGTAATCTAATCTCCCATGAAGCACAGTTGCAAGGCAGAAGGAAAAATAAGCGAACAAAAAGAAACCAATTGCATTCAATGCAATAACTGACGATTAAAATTCATATGACGATAATAATAATGAGAAGATTGCTCCTATAACTCGAAACTTTAGAATATTTCTGAAATAAAAAATGATGAACAAATTTTGTAAAATTAAAAACAAAAATCCCACAAATGGAAATGTATTTAAGTGTTACGATTGTGGTGAATCTGGCTATCTACGAATATATTATCCACAGCAAAAGGAAACAAAGAATTCACCAAATACCAATTTGTTCAAAAAGAGAAAAAGGGCTTACAATCCAACTATGGATGACTCTGATACAGTATCCACTTACAACAAACCAGACACCAAAAATATCAACATGTGTTTTACGGTGATGGAAGATTAAATGAGTTAAACAAAGAAAACAATAAAATCGATACTTTTTACATTTCATGTTTTATTTTTATTTTTTTAAGAAATTATTTGATATAGGAAGAAATACATAATAATGGTAACAAGCATATATAAATATATATATATATATATATATGTAATATAACAAGTATATATAAATATACATATATAATATAAATACATTTCTTTAATTTTTGAACTTTGAAAATTTCAATTATATGTCGACATATGCCACCTAGATATGTCGACATATCTGGCAAAATTCAAGGAATAATTTCAAATTTTAAACATTTGAGATTCCCTCCCTTTTGCATTGAAATCAAGATTTGAAAATTCACCTTTTGCTTGTCGCCTGACAATCCAAATTCTATTTATTCACTCCTTCTTACCTCATCCTCTAAACATTTTATTTCAAATTTCAAACATATTATTCATTCTCTTTCCTCCAAAACAAACCAATAATGTTTTCCTGAAGCCAACCCTCTTCATTCAAAGCCATTAGGCTTACTAAAAGAATCAAAATCAACTTTTTAATGATCAAGAGTCCATTGAAATATACATCGAGTATGATAGTTATGTTAAAGTCATTTCAGAAAGATTTGCTAATTTTAATGAATTTTATTTTTATGATTTGCAAGATCTTGCTTTGAAAATGGTATATTTAATTTAACTGATATATCATAAAATGGTTTTGTTACTATCCCGATGTGGTTAAAATGTTTTATGCTAATTTAAATGGAAAGTTTTTATCAAGGAGAAGAAGGTCAAATTTGGAGTAGTGAAAGATACTACTATTATTTTAGATTATGAAATTCTTCGTCAAATTATTGTTTGTAAAAGTAGTAGAAATGGCCTCTCCACTTTTGAAATTGATTATGGAAATACAGAAATTAGGCATGATTTGTTTTCAAATGATGAAGAATATGGTTTTAATGGAAAAGATCTAAGCCAAAAGCAAGATTAACGAGTCTTATTTTACAACAAAGTATTACACAAAGAACACAGAATTACAACAACCTCACTCAAAAAGTTTTCAAAAATCTTTTGCTATTTTCGAAAAATATGACATAAATTGAGCGCAAGTGATTTTGATAACTTTGTTTAAAAGAAAATTTTTAGACATGAAAACATAGTTTATCACGGTGTGTACCTCATTGAAATTTTCAACTATTTTGGTGTTGATTTTAGAGGTGAAATCATTTTGCCTCATAAAATTTTCAACAAAAAAAGCTCTCTCTCATGCACATCTACTATTGAATTTGAACCCTATGGGTCACTTACCGAAAAGGAAGAAAAATTAGTAAGAGAAGAAGAGCAACTGATTCTTCAAGAAGAAGAAAGTGATGATATGGAAGTAGAAGAGGAGGAAGCAAGAGAAGAAGAGGAGGAAACAGATACACCTCTTAAAAGCTATGACAAACTATCTCGCTCTATAAACAAAGAGATACTTAGGAATCAAGAGAAGCTTTTTAATAGTCAAAAGAAGCTTAAGCCTCTTTTAGTAAGAAGTTCACTAGCCTCTTGAAAAATATTTAGGAAGGTAATAAGAAAGCTTGTTGGAAATTCTTCCTCTTCATCATCATTGTAGATCTACTTAGATAACTTTATGTTTTCTAGTTTTTATTTATGTCATTTTCATTTATTTTTCATTATGTTCATGTATCTCTCTTTTTTTCGATGAAATTTGCTTGGGGACTTCATTTTTGTTGTTAGTCATGTTCTTTTGTTCTGTGAAATTATAAACTAAAATAATATAAAATATAAACAAAAATTAAAAACAAAAACATACTAATTTCTGCATGTATGTCGACATAGGCTACGCATGTATATCGACATCCTCTGGTTCTGTAATTTGAAATTCAAATAAATTAGTTATTTTTGGAGGAATAGTTATTAATTTGACTTTTCACTTCCATAAAACCATATTTTTTTCGAACAAACTCGGAAATCAATTCATCTTCTTATTTTATTCTTCTCTACACACCTCTTTTCATAAAAATGAATTCAAATAATAATTCTTCAGAGCAAAAAATTAGTGCAACATAGAAGAAACTCTTCAATCATTCAAGAATGCTCTTTGCTTCATTCTTTGCAATCGATTATATTTGGAATTGATCAAATGCAAATGATCAAAGAACAAGAAAGACAATTCGATTCTCTTTGATATTTGATTTCTTGTGTCGCCGAGGAGTTTCAAAGCAATGCCCTAGAATGTTCGAACTCTAAAGCAAAAGTAGAATATGAAGATCGAGAAGTAATCAACACCAATCCAATCATTGGATTCGGAGGATGGATTGAAATTCCCAAGAAAATCTAGTTTTAATTTTATTTAAAATACATATTTATTTGTATATTTTAGTTTTTATAATTAACTTTAGTACTTTATATGTAAGTAATTGTATAAGCGTATATAGATTATGATGTAGATAAACTCTTGATTCTTTACAGGATCCAAAAGTTGTTGAGCAGACATGAATACTCCATCTTGGGGAGTAGCACTAGATTGACCGGCGCTGGGACGGCCAGGTCTAACCATTTCTCTTCTTTAAGAAAGAAAGAAAGAAGAGGAAAAAGTTATTCTCAAAATAAATTTCAAGCAATCTTGATAGATAAAATAAGGAATCATAAAGAAAATAGGATGAATCGGTATGAAGACTCGAATTAAATCCTAAAGCACGACTCCTAGGAAAGACTTAGGACGATGATCCTTGTTATAATATTCCATATTGTTCCGAAGTTTGGCTCTGATACCAAGCTGTGACGCCCCACCTCTATACCCACGCTAGACAAGAACACTACGGAGTAGTGCTGTCGACTAGCACGGAGAATAAGGCTGTTGAGGAGCGACCATCTGTATAATTGCTTTGTGCGAGCATCGATATGTCAGATAGTATAACATGCATTTCTTTCGAGAGGAAATCCGACATACCGACACAAACTCAAAGCTACTACACAGTGGCTATAAAGGTCTTCGGAAACAAATACAGAAATAAACATAACATAAATCAGTCACAGATAATTCATATCACAAAGGCGGAAATAGATATGAATATTACACATGAAAGTGTACATCAGAGTAGTGGTCAAAAAGATCCACAATAATACAAAAGAATAGCAACACGTGCTATACAAAAGAATACATCTATGAGTCCACATCTCAAGTGTATACAACAAAATAAACTACTAATCTAAGTAGTTAGCCAAAAGTCAGATGATGGTCCGATAAGGAGTCAAGCAGAAGCACCTGTAAAATCTCAGTCTGACCCGAGTATTATTTAAGAAGAAAATAATAAACGGATCAGTCTAGCTATAAATATCAGATGAAGTGATATATAATAAGAGATATGACATAGACATATAATAATCACAATGCCAAACTGTGATAAATAAGTAATTGAAAATCAACAAGAGATTAATTGATATCACAATAATCTACTCAAGATAAAAAGGAATGTCATACTCCTAATTTCATTCACCAAGCCACAATAAATGACATATATATTCATGCCAATCGTAAAAGTTGGTGAAACATAAATTCCAGAATTCAACATACGAAATCCAGAAATCACAGTCAAAGGGAACAACGATGTCGTACAGCGGGACATCCGATGAACCAAATCACAATCAAAGGGAACAACGACGTCGTACAGCGGGACATCCGATGAACCAAATCACAATCAAAGGGAACAACGACGTCGTACAGCGGGACATCCGATGAACCAAAATCTCTAAGACATTGCTCAATGCTAGTCTAAAACATAAAATGAACGTCATGATCAAAGAGAAGTGTCGATTACAGTAAGCTAGTAAATATATGAGCTTAGCATCATGTCCCATAACCACTAGCTTAACTTAAATATTTACGAACAAATTATAGATCTCCACTAGAAAATTGTCACAAGAGATTCAATCGAACAAGTCCAAGAATTAACCAACGAAGTAAACGCAAGCGTTTCATACCACTTGTTATACTAGTCGTTTAATTAGATTTCTCATACGAGTGAGGTAAAGGTTTGTATATACTAATAGGTTGGAAATTGGTTTGAGAAAACGAGCATTGTAATAAAATAGTGTTGAAATCATTTGAAGAAAGAGTTTTGATATTTACTACTAGTATAGAAAACCTTTATATTTTAAAGTGACAAATCATAGAAGTGATTGTAGAAACAATCAACCATAAAAATTCACATTCAAAGAAGTGAATAAAATCCAAAAAAATCGATATCTAATCCATCAAAGTGGATATGTCTAAAATTCCCAAAGAAAAGGTCATCAAAGTCGATAATAAATGACAACAACAAAAGGGAGACAACACGAATCGATTAAAGTTGGATATTCAAACAAATTAGCAAAATAGGCAAATCTGGCAAAAATCATCAGGTCGGTCGACCGGACTCCCTGAGTCGGTCGACCGAACCAAAGGTTGGAAACCTCTCGGGACAGCAGGTCGGTCGACCGAACCCTGTACTCGGTCGACCGAACCTTAAAACAGAAAGTGCTTATGCACTTGGAAGCAGGTCGGTCGACCGGACCAGAGGGGTCGGTCGGCCGAGCCTGTTTCCAGCTTCATCCATGCCTATTACAAATGAGGTTCAATCTTGACCAAAATTGCATTCGCACGAGCAACGGCGCTAAGGGTTTATGTCAATCGACTATCCGGCCCTATATGCTCCTCGATGCACAATCAAAAACACATTCAAACATCAAAGTTAGGATTTTTAACGAATTGAACTCAAAACACTAAAAATTGGAATATTCACAAAAGCAATCCAAATCAAAATCAAATGCACATGAATAAGTGTTAGGAATTCATACCTAACAATAGAAGAGAATTATAAGCATAGATGTGAGATTAAAAATCTCACCTTTGAACCCAAACGAATGAAGAAGATGCTTGAAAGCAAGCTAAGATCAATTCCTCTTCAATAACAACTCAAGAAGCTTCAATCTAAGCTTAAAAGAGAAATATTTCCAAAATTAGGTTTAGGAAATTTTTGAAATCAAAGAGAGAATGAGTTGGAGAAGATGAAGAGAAAGCTTACCAATGGGTTCTCTTGAGTTTGGAGCTAGAAGATGGATTTGCTAATGGGAACTAGGGCTTAGGATTTCCTAATTCTTTTTCTCTTCCCCCATTTTTGCTTGAGCTTGAGTGTTAGGAAAAATAGAAAAGAAGTGAATGAAGAGGAGAGGGGTTGGGACTGAATACATAAGTGGGCTCAGCCCAAACCAAAACCCTAAGTGAAAAGTAGCAAAATTCAACTTTCTCCAAACATATTGAAGCTTATACTCAAAAAGGTCGCAAACGGCATTTTGAACTCAATGGAGGTGGTCTCGAGTCCTAATTCGGCTGTTTGCAAAAAGTAGCTTTTCGGACTAAAATCCGACTAACGATAAAATATTTAAATATAAAATCGATAAATATGCGGGTTGTTACACTAAATGGTTCGTTGAATGTGAGATTCGACAGTGACATGCATTTCTTTGACTTTGGAAATGAGGAAGAAAGAGGAATGGTTTTAAAAGCAGATCATTGTATTATAGATGGGAAAGTTTTTATTGACGCTAGATGGAGTCCATTGGTTGATTTTTTTTCGTGGACAAATCATGTCCGTGCTTGTTTGGGCAAAGTTCTTACGTATTCCATCTTCCCTCTAATCGTTAGAGGGCCTTGAATGGTTGGCTAGTCACATAGGAGAGCTTATATGTTTTGATAAAAATACTGAACGAAGGGATCATATTGGATTTGCTAGTGCCCACATAGAAATCACCCCCAATAGACCTTTGCCATCTTACCTCATAGTAGATCTGTCTGGTAATAGGACTAGCCAGGTTAAAGTCTCCTACTTATGGTAGCCTCCTATATGTAATAATTGTTATTCTTTTGGATATTTCGAAAATCTTTGCTCTCATCGCCCATACAAGTAGATGGTACATGTGTTTCCCCTCCTCCATTGTCTGTGAAAATTCCTTTTCAGAAATCTTCTTCATGATAGTGGAAGGTCAAAATCTCATCTTTATTTAATCTGACACCATCTTCTCCTAGACCATCAGCTCGTCCTCCAGCCCCACCCGACCATGTGGATGTCGACAATCTGGTTGCATGCCTTTCCTCTATATTTAGACTTGATTTGCCACCTCTCGATATTCCTACTAGTGGAACTCCAATAACGGTCATAGATCCACTCCCGTTAGAGCTTAGCAAACAACCTTCTCATAACACTACTCTTCAAGACTGTACAGCTCTATCTGATTCCTCCAACCACACTAATATTAATGACTTAGATGATGGGATTGAGTACAGCTTAGCAGGCATATTCCCCTCTTAGGCATCCTTCTTATTAATTGTTTGTGGGTATGGTAGTTTTCATACTGTTGTTGTATTTCACTTATTACTAGTTATATGGTGGTCTTAACTCATTTGTTGTTGTGTGAGTTTGAAGCTGCTGGGGAATTACCCTCACATCTATTTTCCAATGATTGATAAAAAGTGGACGGGCCACTTAAAAAGCTGGTTTACCTTTCTAATCCTAAAAAATAGTTAAATAAATATGTAATGACTATGCATTTTTTATTTAACTTTAGGCCTCTAATAACAATAAAAATAACAATAAATTGATTAATATAAACACTATATTAATATCTCCATAATGATAATTTACAATCTTTACAAATTATTTTACTAAATTTTTTTTTATCGACAACTGAGAGTTGCAATTGTTTGAATCCCAGGTGCGAACTCAGCCACCGAGAATATTTAGAAATTAAAATATTAAAGCCTGTGTGGAATTTGCGGACATAAAATAGTTGACACGAATTCGGTTGGTTATATATTATCTAGGTGAAATCCAATTTCTCATTTATCAAGATGACAACCTTAAGCGAAGATATATTATGCATGTTTTCTTTTCTTCATCGATATATCACTTAGATATATAAAGCTCGATCAATGGTCAAAACTCTATTAATATCTCCAGTTAATTGTGAAGTCCAACACTAAAATCCATGGTTCAATCAGCTAATAATTATCGATTAACCGACTTGCTTTGGTGAAAAACTTTGACTTTTCATTGACTACCAATTAAGGTGATACATGTTGGATCAGGTGCATTAGCAGCAGGATTAAAAGGGTGAATTTGAAAAAAAAACCTTTTTATTGATTTGCATAAGATCTTATTTTGTGTATATGTGAACAAAATTATTTATACTAGATAAAATTTAACATCTACAATGTTTGAGAATTTTAATATATTTAATTTATGTAAAGTATTTATTTGTTTGTTAATGTTTAATAATGATATTTTATTTATAATTTAATTAAAATTATATACTAATTTAATTACACTGTAATTTAATTTTTTTAAATTTTGAGATGTTCGTATTCTAAAAACAAACATCATAACTATATTAAAATGTATAATCTAACCTAGGGATAATGTAGGAATATTTGTAAAATAAACCATCGTGGCCTACAATTAATTTATTTATGGGTGAAAATTATGTATCAGCAATGATGTCAAAATGATATACATATACAACAAGTAATTAACCTTTTACTTACACTAATTTAGATATCTTTTATTCATCCACTTATATTCAGTTATACATAGTATAATATTACTTAAAATATAATCAAAATTATAATTTATTATTATAAATAAATGAACAAATATATATATATATACGTACATTAAAAATATTTCAATAATTAATATTCAAATTATTTTAAACAAGATTCAAATTCTTTTATTAAAGTGGAATAAACAAAGTATGTACATATATGCAACATTCCTAAAAATGCACGCCTGACACAAACATAAATATATATCTTAAATCCCACAAGCCAAGCTTCCTCCCTCCATTTTAATTATCCAACGCACCAAATATATCATTTTAGAATTCAAGTAATCACTGCATATCCCCTTTCATTCATTTCACACTACGTTCACTCATAGTTTAACTCAACTTTCCATTTTCGTTTCCATGGCGGTTCCAAAAGAAAAATGAAAAGTTAGCAAACCGCAACTCCTTCCTCGACTTCCTTCAACACTATCTTCTCAAAACTAACTAATTCTCAAGCTTTAAGCTAAAGCCACCACTTGAAATCATCTCTTTGACATAGGTGTATGTTCGTTTAGTCACTAGGTAGAGGAAGCTCCAAATTTTCGTAGATCTGCTGCATGCAACTCACTGCATTCAGGTTTGATGTCGTATTTCTAAAATTCAATGTAAAGATATGATTTTCCTCAATATATTTTACATATTTCGTATATCCAAGCTTCTTTTTTGATACTTAAAAGTTAATTTTCTAGTCATCGATTAAAGTTTGAGTCCGGTGGATTCTTTCTTTGAAATAATTTTAGCTTCGAGCGTTTTAATTACATGTAAATAAATTTATGTAATGTTATCCCGCCTTTTGACCAGACAGAATACGGACAATTTTGATGAGTCAAACTTCAAATTTATCAAGGCAAGACATTCGAAAAGACAAAAGTCCAGAAACAAAGTACAGCCAAGAATTCATAAGGTATACTTTGGACGGCAAGTGTTATGGTCGAATTTGCCATAGTTGTTGAACAATCTTAAACAATTGAATCAGAGGAGCGATCGATGGAGAAATGATCCAAGGACTTTGGAAACATCATAAAAAGGCAAGAAAAATATCAAAAAATGAGGGAAAAAAGTTGAAAATTTGAAAATTCAAGTTTTTGGAAGAGCCCACTCAGAGCAAACCCACAAGTGACTCGAAGCAGGATAGCCTTGGAAAAACTCACAACACAAAGCAATCTATACAAAAATCCCAAGCACGACCCAAAATTTCTTCGGGACTGACCCTAGTGATTGGATCGATACCGACCTATGAAAACTCCAATCGGATACACAGAAATCTTAGGTCTTAGTTCAAGTAAGAGAACCGGGGTCGGACACGTAGAATTCTTAGGTCAGATACACAAAATTCTTAGGTCTGACCCCAAGTAAACGAAGAAAAACTCATAGCACAAAAATATCAGAAATTCTTTTGATCGAACCCCAAGCAAACACTGAAATTTCTCGCATCCGACTCTAAGTTAGTTCAAGTTAACAAAGATCAAACCAACTCAAGTCAAAAGAATCATCAATCCACCAAAGCGGTGGATCAGTACCGATCCAACTCTACGATTCGGTATTGATCAACAACCCTCCACCGGTGGGTCCCATCTTCTGCCTACATAATCTACTCAATGCTAGAAGCCTATTCCAAATATTTTTCCATTGATCCAATGCAATTCTCTATCGACCTCCATGAACTCTTGAATTAGTAACTCTGTTCTTCCATAACTTCATCATTTGGACTTCAAAAAAAGCTTAATATTGGTGCAAACAACTATGGAATAACAAAGCTAACCACAAGATGAGCCAAAGCGAAGAGTCCAAGATGACCAGATTGGCCATCTTACGGGATCGTACCGACCCAAGCCCTTGGAGTCATAGTGACCCATACAAACTGCTGAGGTGGCGCCCTATTTTCTAGGAGAAACAGTCTACAGCATTGAAAATGAGGTGGTGATCTTCTGGAAGAGATTTCAAACCCCTACCTCTATAAATAGGAAGGGATGACTCATTTTTCAGGATCTTTCGGCTCTTGCTCTCATTTCTCTAATTTCTTGTATCTCTGTCGGAGTTGTACCGAATCGTAAGAAATTCTATCTCTAAGTCAAAACTGAAGCAATAAAATTATTAAGTGGATGTAGGCCAAGCTTAGCCGAACCGCTATAAATAGTTGTGTGCTCTTTTCTTCACATTTTTCATTTATTTTCTTCATTTTTTATTCTCTACTAAATCTATTAGGTGTTGGTGCCATTTTTGGTTCAAATATGTAATAATAAATATAACGTTAAAACATATTACCATTAAAATGAGGAGGCATGTCGTATATTGACATTTCAGATCATCTTCCTTCATACAACTGAAAAGTGGTTATTAAGTATACTAACTTTCCCACTTTCTACAAATTTCAATATCTGTGATGTTATTACTATGTGTGTATTAGGATTTTGCTATTTTGACTACGACATATTCTCTAATTTGCTTACATATGAATTGTTCTATATTGTGAACATCATTAGAAATTATGGAATTCCTTTCATGTTAGACATACCAAACAAAGGTCGACAATACAATTCTTGCAATGTCATCGCTTTGGTTTTCTGTTGTAAATTTTCACTTAAAGTTATCGATCGCTATGTGTAATGAAAGTTGATCAACATGAGTATGCCAACTTAACTATGCACGATATCATTTCCAAATGAGTGTCGTGTTCTTACACTTGAAAAACAAACGAGCAATATCTTTATTATGTTCATAATGCAGAACACATGTTGAATTTACATTGACATGTTGTTATACTAATTTCTATTTGGTTGGCAAAAGATTGTTTACTGCTCTGAATAGACATATTACCATTTTGGGTATATGTATTTTATGTTAGATGAGTTTTTCCCTTAGTTTATCTTTAGATGACACTTTGATTATGTAACATCCTAGAATTTTGTCACTGTAATTTGGAATATTTAATTAATTTTAAATATTTAAATAATTTGTTTGTGGAGTTTAATAACTTATATTCAAATGTTTGGATTATTTAAATATCTGAATTGTGAGTTAAATGCTATTTAAATGAATTTAATAACTTTACTTGACTCCTTTTAATAAACGATAATAATGGTGAAATATATTTTGTAAATTTATTTACAATAATAAATGGGTCGAATAAATAATAAGAAAATCAATTAAAAATAAAATGATTTGATTTCTAATGACGTATTTTTAGTCTAATTTATTATATTTTTCCCTAATTTATATTTTGGAAAATAAATAAATTTTCGCTTGACGTGTTTTACAGCAAATATTGACATTTATGACACTATACGTAATAAGTTAACATGTCTATTCTATTGTTGTTTTGTGATCATGTCATATTGATGTGCGCAATCGTATTTTTATTTCTGTCGTTCATTGCTCATACACGAATGAGATATTCTGTAGCAAAGTGCCCCAAAACTTTTTCAAATAAAAATTTACATTATGGCACACAACATAATCTTTTCCATGTCCTATTGTATGTCCTCGCACGTCTTGGTTCCCTTTTCATTTAATGTTGTCCTTGTTTGTTCCCTAGCGCATGAAGTAATTTCCATTTTATATACAGCATCACATTTTCCTTCCCTACAAATATAAACAGATACATGTTTTATCATCTCTATTCTACTTGTTAATGAAAAAAAAAACCACCCCTCTTATAAAAATTAAATCTCCATTTACATGATGAATTATCACATGATAAGAGAATGAAGGTTGCATAGGAAGGTTCGAGCTAGACGTTGGTACTAGCGTCTTGGAGTTCGATGTAATAGGCTCTTGTTAGTGAAGCCATGGCTGACAGCAAACTAGAGGGAAGAAAATAGAGTGTGATCGGGCATGGAAAGAAGTGTGTGGATGTGTTTGTATGGCCTTAGGGAGTGCGATGGAGGTGGTCTTGTAGTCTCCGATCAACTATGAAGACACGGTGTTGTAGAGATGCTCTGCCGAGTTTGCATTAGGGTTTAGCATAGGGTTCTTGACCTTGGCGTTGGGGATACGGGGCTATCGGTGTCGGCAGAGGGTTCAATGAATGACCTAGGTAAGCATTGGTTGGAGGTGGTTGGAATTCACGTTTGATAGCGAAGGGATTTTTCGTTCGATTTGGGTTTAATCATGATTTGAGTTTGAAATCGTGCGGCCTTGGATTAGCAAGTGGTGATTAGAGTTTAACGTGATTGAGTGATGGTAATTAGTTAGCTAATTAAGTAATTAGTTATTCTAATTAATTCAAAATCTTATAAACTCAATAATTATATCTAACGAGGTCAGTTTCAGATGCGATCAGTTGTATTAGACTTGTATCGATAGTAGTTATGCATTAGAATTGGTATCGCTGAATTTTGAGCTAGTGAAATTTTAGGCTAAAATTGAACCAGAACGCGAAAAGTGTACGTTGGAATATCGGTGGGTTTACTTACCTTGAATTAAACTATATGAAATCTTTAATGTTTTAGATTTTTGTTGAACGCTTGGATGTTAGTTAGATCGATTGTTTGGCTGGATTCCCATTTTGGAAAACAGATGAGATATTAGCTAAATTGCAATGAACCCATATGACTATATATATTGTCTATAAGCATTGTTTTACAGGGAACATTTGTAGAGAGACCATGAGGGATTTCTCGCCCATATAAATTTTATTTACATCCTTATGCTACTTGTATTGATGTTTTTTGAAATTAATTGTGATATTCTATTTAAATTGTTTAAATGTCATTATAGCAAGCTGTACTGACATTTATTAAATATCATCTCCTTAAAACCTTTGTGTGTGTTGGCTTAAGCTTGTATTTTCACAAAATAGAAATTTAAATTTATTAATCATTTTGACTAATGATATTAAATTAATTAATCATTTTAATTAATAATGCTTAAAATTTATCAAATCAATTTAACTATTGATGTTTAAATAAAATTAATTATTTTGATTAATGATATTTGGACTTAATTAATCATTTGAAGTAATGATGTTCTAAGTAATAAATCATTTTAACTGAAAATTTTGAATTCAATTAATCATTTTCATTAATGATAAGAAATTAATAAATCATTTTAATTAATGATGTTTGGATTTAATTAATCATTTTAATATATAATATTTGGAATTAATAAATCATTTTAATCAACGATGTTTGGATTCAATTAAACATTTCAATTAATGATATTTGAAATTTAGTTAATCAGTTTAATTAATGATGTTCAAATTTAATTAATCCATCTAGTTAATGATATTTAGATTTAATTAATAATTTCAATTAAATAGTGTTTGAATTTAATTAATCGCTTTAATAAATGATATTTGAAGTTAATTAACAGATTATAAATTTGTTTTAAAGTAAATTAACTGATTTGGTAAAGTTTAAAGTTAATTTACTGATTAAATAAAAGTTTTTTGGAGATAATTAACTATTCTAATAAAGATAACTGATTAGTTTATTGGAAGGGATTATAAATGTGATTAATTATCTTTTGGGATAACTAGTGTTGGTTTAAATTTATAAAAGGGATTTTAAATTTGATTTATTTCTTTGAGAAAATTAACGTAGGTTTAAAAGTTATAAAAAGGCTATATGAATTATCATTTGGGATGATTAACATTTGAATTAAAATTTATAAAAGTAATTTAATTGGTTTATTATCTTTTAGGATAATAAATATTGTTTTAAATTTATAAATGATAGTTCATAAATGAGAAAAATCCTTTAAAAAAGAATTTTTTTTTAAAATAAAGCTAAGCGTAAATTGTTTTGGGTTTATAATAACTATGTTTTGACCATGGTTTTACTACACATAGAAAATATAATTTTCCCTTTTAAAAGAATATTTTAAAAAGTGTTTTTAAAGTGCCTTTAAAAGTATTATGATGTGAAAATCAAGCGTAAGTGTGAATAACCATTTTTCATTCCTGATAGTTGATTTATCGACTATCGACTTTGATTCTTCTTTCTTCTTTGTGTTTCGTTTATTCAAGACGAATTGTTGCTCTTTTGAGCTTTGTTATCCTTGTTGGAAATGACTAAATCCAAAGAGCGAGTGGGGGCCAAGCTATATGGGGTAGCTCCCATTATTTTATTTTCACATCCACTCTATATTAGATTCAGTTTTGTACAATGAGGTATGAAATACTCGAATACTCGGTAATAGTTGGTGGGGTCCTGCTTGGAGGTTTTCAAGAAACATTGGAGTTCTCAAGTACATTTCTAGAGGTATACTTTCAGTAGGGTGGCGCACCCCTCTAGTCATTGTTGGAAAAACTTCTCTTTCCTTGTTTAATTCAAATCTTTGAATTATTTCCTTAATTGCATCGAGAAGTGCCTTATGCTCTTCTTTATGTTTAATTATTTGTGTCCAGACTTTAAAAGTTTAGATTTTTACTTTTTTTTGTTCATTCCTTCCAATTTGGATTTTGTTCGGATAATTTTCATTCTTTCAAGTCTGGATTTTTATATTAGTTATGCTCATTCAATAAGTTTATGATTTATTCTTACTTGTACCCATCCTTTATATTTGGATTTGTTTTTTTTATTTCCTTTGTTATATATACGGATGGTGTTCTGGTATGGTGAAACCCATTCTGTGTTTGTGACGCGGTCCCACTAATTGTTATATGTTGTTTGTATCACTTGAGTTTTCTCATGCCGGTTTTCAAAACAGAGCCGGGTGATATTTTATTATAATGCTCAGATCAGACTGGGTATTTTTCCAGGTTGACTTTGGGGATATGGAGTTCTTGGAGAAGAGCTAGATGTTTATCTATCGTAGTGTTTTATTTTCCGCTAGAGCACGTTGTAACAACCTAGTATTTTGTTATTATTTTAATTGTTTATTTTAATTTTTTAAAATTGAAACTCCTGATTTAAAAACATTATTATATTTATTAAAATGAATAAATTTTGTTATTTTAAGAATATATTTTGATTTTTGTGTGAATTATAATTTCAAACCTGAATAAATAGGATATTTCCAAAAAAAGTGGATTTTTGGTCAATCTGGTCAAACTTTGACTTTTAAATTTAAATATTTGAATTTTTGAATTTTATCTTTTATTATGAAAATATATTAAATTTTAAGAATACTACTTTTTGTTTCGTTGAAATCCGATTTATATTGTGAAAGTTATGTTTTTTTTACAATATTGGGGTATATTGATTTATTTAATAAAATTATCTATTTTAATTTATATAAATAATATTTTTATTTGTCAAATCATGTTCTAATATGTGTTACATGACATGTTAGGTATATATTTTATTTTAAAACATTTTAAAGTGATGTTAGAATTTTCCCAAAATTTATTGCATTTATTTCCTATTTTTAATGGCTAGTTTCTATTTTTCCGCTATTTTCTTCATTTAAATTATATTTAATTAAAATTTATTTATTTATTTTGTGAATGAATTTTATTTTATGTTCTTATCTTTATTTATAAATATTTTCCAAGTCCATAAAATTTTCCCAAAGTTTATTCTATTCATTTTCAAATTTTCTAGACTAGTTTTCATTTTTGTGCTATTTTCTTATTTTAACCATATATAATTAATATTTATTTATTTACATTTTATATTTTTGTTATATTTTCGAATTTTTTAACTTAATTTATTATTATGTTCAGTTATTTAAATTTATAAAAATGAAATAGAGAAATTTGAAAAGGTTTATGGCTTTTGATTTCCTAAGGCCTTTTATATTCCACCTTTTCACATTTCACCGTATCTTTTCATCAGTTAGCCTTAACTCCTCATTTCCTTCAACCGCCTACTTTCTTTTCTCATTCACGTAAATTTTTATTTCTCATTCCTGAAGAAACTTTCGGCCATAGCTTGTGAGAAAACAAAAATTGGTAAATCTTCCCTTCTTTCTTTATTTTTTTCATTGTTTTGATATTGTTTTGCACTTGTCTCCTTCCTCATAGGTTCGGCCTACCTCCTCTACCAGCATAGCCGCCTCCACCACCACCTGAGAACATCACCATCACCACCTCCTCTCTGACCAACCCCAAGCCGAGTCACCAAGGTGGTTGATCCATCACAAAATTCACCAAAACTCCATTATTCTTGTCATAGCCGAGCTCTACCATGCTTCCATCACCTTCCACACCCCATAGCTGCCACCATCTCCACCTACACCACCTCCAGCTCCACCTGAACTCTCTGTCACGTCATCTCGTTGACTGCACTAGAGGAGGCCGTACCCATATGAGCCTTGGTCGTGGCCTTGAAACCATGTGAAGCTTGATTGTTGTGTTGTTTTCCCATCACCACTTTTGCACCACCTTCAAACTTGTTAGGCCGACTATATCCAACCCAAACCTGATCCAAAAACCTTCCTTTAGCCTTGTACTTCACCTATGGCCGAACCTAGGGTATGCTGGAAGTAAGTGCAAAGCAATTCTGTTTTGATTTGTGCAATTATTTCTAGTTTAATTTATCGTATTTTTGAATTGAAAGCTTATGTATATTTTTTTTATTTGGTTTGATTTGTTTTCAAGGGAATTGATACTTTGGCTCTCTCACTCGTATCTTATCGTGCTATCGTGCTTGTGTGGATCTCTTTTGTGCATTCGTTGTTGTGTCTTCAGCTCAAACCAGTGAGTTATTCTCACTTGACAATGTATACCTATATAACTAGTAAATTGACCACTTGTGAATCTGTAAAATGCATAACCATATCACATCTGCTATGTTATGATTATATGATTTTCACCCATGGTTAAACACCTGTTATATCATATGTTACTGTTATATTATGTTGTTCTGTTATTTTTACCAGTTTATCACACTGCAAGTTCCCTTTAGATTAGAATCTCTATGGGTTGAAATGATACACACCCGAACAGACTTTAGAATAAGGGAAAATCGTTATGGGCTGAAATGATAGGCCTGAGCGATTTTCAAATTATTTCATTTACTTGGGACTGCGGGTTTGAAATGGTAAAACCCAGGTTTTCTTTGTAAATTACGGGTTGAAATGATATATTACCCGTATCACTTTACCTAGCGTAGAAAATTATATACAGACCCGTAGTGAAATATGTTTTTCTATAAATTTTAAAATATTTTAGAAATGTATTTTGATTTAAAATTTAATTAAAAATGATTTTTATAAAATATTATTGATTTTCTGAATATTTATAAGTGAAACAGATTAATGAAAAAGTTAGAAAATTTGAATGTAAGTTGTTTTGGAAATTTTGATTTATTTATAAATGGAATTTAAATTAAATATGAAAATATGATAGATTTATGATAATTTGAATTAAAATGAATTTAAAGTTATTTTTTATAATATATTACTGATTTTTGAATAAAGTTAAAATGTGAAATGAATGAATATTTAAGTTGAAATTTTTAAATATAACTAGAATTGGAAATTTGTGAATTTGGCTTAAAGGTGAATCTTAAGTTGAGTAAATAAAAATGAAATTAAGCTATATTTGAAATTTTAAACTTAAGTGTTAAGTTGAAATTTAATTCAATGAATTTAAAATTGAATATGGAAATTTAATAAGTGAATTATTATTAAATATGGATTTTTAAATGGAAATTTAACTTTATAAAATCATGAATTTAAGGAAAATTAAATGATGATTATAAAAGTGAAATTATATGATTTTATAAGTTAAAAATGATTTAAATAAAAATATAAGTGTTTGTGAAATTATATTGAATATTTGAAGTTAATTAACTACATTCTTGAAATGCTATTAATTCTAATGCAAATGATATTACAGCATTTGTAAAGGCTGTAGTTGATAATAATGAACCAAATGGCTAGATTAAATTAAAGGCTATTATAGCACTTTGTAAGTGCTAGAATTGTTGAATTTAAATAAGTTTATTTGAAACTAATGTAACCCTATTACAACATTTTAATTGCTGTCTTTTGTTAAATTTAACTATTTTGAATGTAACTTTCTATAGCCTTTTCTAAATGCTGCGAAAGGTGAATTTGCACGGTTTTGACAAACTTAAGTGAATAAATGAATTTTGAAATAGATTAAAATTTTGGAAATTTAATAATTTAATTATTAAATATAATAACTTCATTTTATGATTTAGAATGAAGTAATTTGTTTTGAAATATAAACTATTTTGAAATGTGTGTTGAAATGGTATTTTAAATAAATGAATGTGGTTTGGAAGATACGATATTTGATATTTTGAAATGGAGTTTTGAATGATATTGAATTTTTGAAATGATATTTGATTTCGAAATATAAATACCATTTTGTAATTTTAACCACGGGATGTATATAATTTATAGTTTAACTTATTCTTAAAGGATGGGCGATCCCAAGCATTCTTTAAGTTATTGTGCATTTCTACCACAGTTCACTTGAGTTGATTTACATTATATAAGTATATATGTCCTGACTCGAGTGTTTTGTGTTTTACTTTACGCTCGCGTCAGCCTGGGTATTCATAGCTTTGGATTCTCTTTCTGGAGCTGGTCTTTGCTGGAGTTTCTGCTTTTCTACATTTATATCTATTTTTGTTTCAGCTGTTCTAGTTATTTTCATATATTAGTGAACTTCTATGTATTTGGGATTTATATTATGTTGTTTTCAGACTATATTATGTATTTGGTTTGAGACTCTGTTATAGTACATTCATGAACTACTATGTTATTTTATATTCCGCTGCGAGTTATTCTGATTGTTCCGTGTCTGTGATTCTGTGATTGTATTTCGTTTGCTCCAAATTTATTTACAATGCGGTATTTTGAGCAATTCAAGTCGGCATGTGTGGATGCGAATGGCTGAAAATACCTGGTTGTTACATATGTGGTATACCCATCAGTAATGTAAGGTCGGGATTTTATAACTGACTAGCTGATATGGTTTGTTGTAACTATAAAGTACCATGTATTTTTGAGCGATAGTTTATACTATCTTCATTATATTATATGTTGCCGTCTCCACTGTGAGATTCAGTTTCCCTTATTCTTAATTCTTTTCTTTTTATTTTACATTAACAATCTTCCTTTCGATAATTGGATGTTCAGCATTTGAATATCTTAGATGTATTATATGTCAACTTTCGATGGTCAAAAAGGCGGGTCATCACATTTAATATCAGAGTCGAAGGTTAAGCGAGAACCTTGGCTTTGGTAGGGTACGGTTCATTAAAGATTATATTAGTAATGCCCTAGAATTAGTAATTCAATAAAGATAGGGCAAGTGAATCCCTAGAATGAGTTTGAGAGTATTATATAAATTGAGAGCGTATTTGTTATTGCTATAAAAACATATCATCTTAATTGGTCCACTAATTTTGAACTTGAATTCCAATTGATCTATGGGATGTCACGGTGTCAATAGAGGTTGCAAAACACTTGAACAAGAAAAATGAACGTGATGTTGATTTTTGAAAATTGGTACATAAAATATTTTATCTGTATTATGTATATATATATATATAAAGGAATAATTTTCAAAAATTTATATAGTTATAGAGTGTGTTTGTTTGAAAGTGATAATATTTATTATTATAATATTGTTTGATCAGTTATGCTTGATTATATTTGGAGCATTAATGAACATTTGTTGATTGTTGATTTTTAATGTTCAGCTTATTTTAAGCATTTTTTTTGTTATAAGCGAACCCCTTATAAATTAAATTTCACAATTTGACTATAAGGTGTTCGGTTATAATTATTAGTTAAAAGTAAACATTTAATAAAAGTTGTTAAATATAATCTAAATGGTAGGATAAGACATCTAAAGAATAAATATTTGGAAAAATTTATAATTGTAAGGGAGAATTATTATAATATGAAATGATTTTTATATAAAGACAATTTTATATAAATTTAATTTATAAAATGTATATTCAAAAGGATTTTGGAATTTAAATCCCGAAGTCCTTTGAAATAATTCTGAAAGGTTTTTGAATATATATGTGTGTGTGTGTGTGTGTGTGTGTGTGTGTACTATTTGGAAGTATTTCCAAAATATAAATATTTTCGAAGAGAAATTTTGAATGGAATGCATTTTATTAGGATAATTTGAAGGAAATCCTCTCGATTAGTTTTGTGGTAATCCGAATAATCTTCCAAGTGACGATCAGATGTTTTCTTAGGCGAACGTTGTGGGACAGTAAATTATTCTCTTTATCATTGTGCGACCGAAATGGGCTCAAATTTGGACGAACCTAAAGTTAGTTTTAGTGAATAAATTGTTGAAGTTGTTTCATATAGAAAAATTTATGGAATTTTTTTAAAAATAAGATTTAAAATAAAAACCATGTATTAGTTTTAGTTTCCTCAAAGTAAATTGGTTTAAAATAAAAGTTATTTTTAGTAATAATTTGATAAATGAAAATTTAAACTCTTGAATAGAAAAGAGGTATTTGAACTCAGTTTTAAAAAGACTCATATTTTGGTTAGGTCACCATCTAGATTTTGACAAGTAAAATGAAATTAGTGTGTTTATGTAATCTTAGGATATAAAAGAGAATCATATAATTAGATAGTGGAGTAAGTTTTTAGTTGGTGTTTTATAAAGAAATATCCTTATACACTTAGGTGAAATTTTATGACATAGTTCATAAAAAAAATATGCTTTTTTTGGCAAGGCCAGCCGGTTTTATAGTGTACCGTCCACTTTTATTACGAAAGTAATAAAGTTGAAGTACATGAATAAGGTAAAAGCACCTAAACTACTAAAAAACGGGAAATACAGCATAGGTATGTGACAGACATGCCACAGTAACTATAAAAATCACCAAGACTAAGTCTCCTCCGAAGAGGAAGAATCACCATCGTCCGTAGAAACCAAAGGGACATTCTCACAAAGACCAGCATAGGGGCTGAAACGGGAAGCAAGACAAGAGTCGTACCCCATAGCATCGGAAGAGTATATGAAAGATCGCTCCCATGAAGAATCAGCTAGCATGACAGAATTCTTACTCGCATACACACCATCCAAATCAAGAACTAAGGAATCACCAGACGGTTTATAATATAGGCATCTAAGGTCCATATGATCGTCGGATACAAATCTGAAAAAGGAAACATCCACCGGGTTAAATCTCACATCAGATTTGAGATCAAGCCAACACCTCTCAGATTCAACCCAAACAATAGGCAAAAGCGGTAGGGCAGAATCTGGAGCAGCTAAAGGAGTTGCAAAGGCAACACAAGGGATCACAACAACAGAAGGAGAGGCAGGCCTAGCAGCAGAACATAGAGGCGGACCTTGATCAGACAATGGAATAGCAGGAGGAGGGGGGCTAACTGAGAAGCAGTGGAAGAAACCTTAGGAACCTATTTCCTGAGCGGGGGACAAGGCAGCGGGATCTTAGGAGTAGCCGCGGATGCTATGGAATGCAGGCAGGAGATAGCCAGGTGGCCAAAAGAGTGACAGGAGGAACAAATATCTAGAACCTAACTATAGCGAACACGCACTTCCACAACATGCACGACATCAAGCTGAACAGGAATAGAAGCAGGGAGAGGCTTAAATGGGGATATCTCAATAAGAGCCTTAGCATACATTAATTTATCACGCGCAACCGTATTAGTGTCAAAGCATTTCAATTTTTCAACGTTGTAGGCTAGCCAATTCAACCCAAGGAGTGGCTGAAGCGCAGAGGGAATATGTGAGAAGTAAACCCAAATGGGGATGGAAAGAACTTGTTCCCAAGCACTCGCCACAGTAGGAGACCAAGGAGTAATAATAAATGGACTTCCATCAAAAAAACAAGGCTCAGCCTCAAGAACAAGCCGTCGTTCCTCGAAAGAGGAAAACTTGAGATAATGCATGGAGTCAATCAGTTTAACATGCAAATTACCATGCAGCTTCCAAGCTTTCCGACAAACTGAAGACGCATCACGAAGACGGTGATTTGGTTCCAAAAAGAAGCCAACCAGATAATCAGACCAAAAGTCCACACCGGCTTGCATAACACATGGAGGAGGGATCATCACTCCATCTTCTTCGACAATTTCAAATTCAATAGGTTTGTAGACACTCGCATTACATGGCAGAGAATTGAAGAGAGATGTCCAAGATTTGGGGCAAGCCAAGCGATGGTGCAGAAGGTCCAGGATGCTCCTCAACATTGGGTAAAACAGAAGAAACAAGAGACTTGGTAGCAACCAAAAAAATTTCACTGATTAAAGGAACAATATTGGCAGTGGCATTTACACAAGCATCAGAAGTGCATCGACTGGAATCAACAGCCAAATCCAAACCCATAGTACTACCAGACAGAGGATCAATACCTCGCTCATCAGACACAACAATCAAATCATGATTCCCCAGAACACATGTAGATTTCTCAAGAAGACACAAAGTATCTCTAGAAGCAAAAGTTAGATGCTGCTCACCAGACGACGAACCACCACAAGAAGGGTCACAGAATGCTTCCGTGACATGAAGAGAAACCTCAAAACTCGAGCAAGGGCGAGCAACAGGAGCTAGGAGTGAATGATTGTTAGCAGTTAGAGGGGGAAAATCAAAGGTCTGAAGTAGGATTGGAATAGTAGACTTGACTGCAGACGACATGGCCTTATACACGCGACCAGATCTAGTCGACGAGGGAGAAAGGGGGAGCGATAAGGGGGAATGAGAAGGTGAAAGGGGCATAGGAGAAAGCGAAATAGAAAGGACGGGGATGAGGCGAAGAAAGGGGGAAATCAGGGGGGAGAAAAAGAAATCGCCTGGGAAAAAATAGAAGCCATGATGAAATATTCTTATTACTAAGTTGAGCTTAAAATTTCCATTTTAAAAAAAATATGTTGAATGAACTAAAAAAATAGAAAGTGATTTAGGAAAAACTGGTATAGTTAAGAAACCAATAATTCTAGAAAGCGACTATCAATTTTATCCTAGGAAATTTAGACAATCTTTTAAGTGATAACCAAAGGCCGATAAGCAAAATGTTATGCTTGGGGAATTATCTATATTCTTAGACAATCAAGAAGTTTTGAACCTAAGCCAAGATTGGATTGTTTGTTATTTAACATTTTAAATAATGTTAAGTGTTAGTCTATTCCTACATACAATTTGATTTGATTAGATTTGATTGATTGGCCGTGTGATTTATATACCATAGTTTATGATGTTTAAATTTACAGATGAAAGTTTTTGAATTGTTGTTTATTAGGACTTAAATCCTGGTGCTTTTGAAAAAAATGGTTTTGAAAGAATTTCTGAAAATAATAATAAAAATATTGATTTGAAAAAACATCAATTAATTGTTATTATTTCAGAACATTTGGAATGAATATTTTTGAAATGGTTTTTCAAATGCTTTTCCACGACTAAAGTTGGTTAGTTAGGGGTTTTTCGATTCGGTAGACTCGTTAGATATATTTCTTTACGCTAGTTGTTGTTTAGGAGGAACCGGAATACCACTAGATGCTTCATGTTGTTTGACTCTAGAGTTATACCATGCTTCGATAGGAGTAGCCCCTCCTTGTCATTATTGATTTTTGTTTTGATATATTTATCTTTGAAAGAATTTGGAGAACATTTTTTAAATATAATATCTCGGGCATTTAGTTCTACATTTATCTATTAAAATGATTAGATGCCTAGGATTTTATTACAAAGCATTCTTTGTGCTTATGGTGCACGTGGGTGTTATATTGTTTGGGTGTTATATTGTTTATATTGCTACTACTTATGGTAGAAACCGCTTGTGTATTGCTTTTTTAGCATGATTTCCTTTTAATTTATATAAGTAAAAAATAAGTACAGGGATGTATGAGATTACTATTTGATTTCTTATGCACCTACGTTCGGATTAAGATAATAAGTTACTTACTAAAAAATAAAAATAAAAAAATCAAACACGATAGATGTATGTAGTAGATTTAGGAATTTGTATTTTGATTGATTGATGATTTATGCCCTAGATATGAGTGGCACTTGGCTTGTTTTCTTTTGGATGATTTGGGCTAGTCATAGTGAGTGTAGTTTTCCTGGATCAGCCGCGCAAAAGGGATGCTACCGAAATTTCCCATAATACAAGAACTTTAAAACCTTAATAACTCATTCTAATTAATAGTTTTAAACTTAAGGGTTTGAAGACATTTTCTTCCTTTGGAAATTTTCTAGTATGAATTCTTTTGTGGGGGGATAATGTAACATCCCAAGATTTTATTACTTTAATTTTGAATATTTAATCAATTATAAATATTTAAATAATTGATTTTTAGAGTTTAATAACTTACATTCAAATATGGGGATTATTTAAATATTTGAATTGTGAATTAAATGGATTTAATAACCTTATTTAACTCCTTTTAACGGTGAATTAATTTTGTAAATTTACAATGATAAATGGTTCGAATAATAATAAGAAAATCAATTGGTAATAAAATGATCCGATTTCTAATGAAGTATTTTAATTTAATTTGTTGGATTTTTCCATAATTTTTAACTTGGAAAATAATTAAATTTTCATTTGACATATTTTATGGCAAACTTTGGCATTTTTGAAACTTTATGTAATAAGTTAATCTGTCTATTTTATTGTTGTTTTGTGATCGTGTCACATTGATGTGCACGATCGTATTTCTATATCTATCGTTCTTGGCTCGCATGCGAATGAGATATTATTAATCGAAGTATCCCAAAACATTTTCAAAATAAAAATTTACATCGCAGCAGATAGTATAATCTTTTCCATATCCTGTTGTATGTCCTTCCACGTCTTGGTTCAATTTTCATTTAATGTTTGTCCAAATTTGTTCCCTAATGCTTGAAGTAATTTCCGTTTTATATATAATATCACATTTCCTTTCTCTGAAAATATAAACAGATACATGTTTTATCATCTCTCTTCTGCTTGTTAATGAAAAACAAAACCCACCTCTCTTATAAAAATTAAATCTCCATTTACATGATGAATTATCACATGACAAGAGAATGAAGGTTGCATTGGAAGGTTTGAGCTACACGTTGGTACTAACATCTTGGAGTTTGACATGGCAGGGTGATGGCAGTGAAGCCATGGCTGACAGCGAGCTGAGGGGAGAAAATAAAGTGTGGGTGGGCAAGGAAAGAAGTGCATGGATGTGTTCGTATGCCCTTGGCAAGTGCGATGGAGCTGGTCTTGCAGTCTCCGATCAACTACGAGGACATAGTGGCCATTGGAAAGATCCAGCGAGTTTGCATTTGGGTTAAGATGGGGTTCACGACCTTAGTGTTAGGGGTCTAGGGCAGACTGGTGTTGGCCGGGGGTTCGATTGTGATGAAAACTTGGGTGAGCATTGGCCGGTGGTGGTTGGAATTTGCGTTCAATAACGAAATAGAATTTGCTTTCGATCTGGGTTTAATAGCTATTAGAGTTTGAAATCATGTGGCCCGGGATTAGCAAGCAGTGATTAGAGTCTAATGTGATTAAGTGATGGTAATTAGTTAGTTAATTAAGTAATTAGTTATTCTAATTAATTTAAATTCTTGTAAACTCAATAACTATTTCTTACAAGGTCGGTTTCGGATGCAGTCAGTTGCATTGGACTTGTATCGTAGTAGCTATGCATTGGAAGTGGAATTGTTAAATTTGGAGCTAGTGAAATTTGGGCTAAAATTGAACCAGAAAGCGAAAAGCATCCGCTGGAATTTCGATGAATTTACTTACCTTGAATTAAACTATATGAAATCTATAATGTTATAGATTTTTGTCGAATGCTTGGATATTAGTTTAGATTGATGTTGAATTGATTGTTTGGTTGGATTCCCGTTTTGGAAAACAGATGACATGTTAACTAAATTGTAGTGAATCCATATGAGTATATATTGTCCGTAACCATTATTTTGCAGGCAGCATTTGTAGAGAGACCCTAAGGAGTCTCTCCCTAATATAAATTTTATTTACATCCTTACACTACTTATATTGATGTTTAGTTGAAATTAATCATGATATTCTATTTAAATTGTTTAAGTGTTGTTATAGTGATTTTCGCTATACCAACATTTATTAAATATGATCTTCCTAAAAGCTTTATGTATGTTATCTTGAGCATGTATTTTCACAAAATAGATATTTAAGTTCATTAATCATTTTGATTAATGATATTTAAATTAATTTATCATTTTAGTTAATGATGTTTAAAATATATCGGATCATTTTAACTAATGATGTTTAAATCTAATTAATTTATTGATATTTGAATTTAATTAATCTTTCGAAGCAATGATGTTTTAAGTTATTATATCATTTTTACTAAAGATGTTTAAATTTAATTAATTATTTTAATTAATGTTATTTGAAATTAATAAATCATTTTAATTAATGATGTTTGGATTTAAATAATCGTTTTAATTAATGATATTCAAAATTTAGCTAATCGTTTTAGTTAATGATGTTCGAATTTAATTAATCCACCCAGTTAATGATATTTGGATTTAGTTAATAATTTCAACTAAATGGCATTTGAATTTAATTAATCCCTTTAAAAAATGATATTTGAAGTTAATTAACTGATTTTCTAAAGGCGTTTAAAAGTGAATTAACTGATTTAGAATTTTTAAGTTAATTAACTGGTTTAATAAAGGTTTAATGTTTATTTTCAGATTAATTGAAAGTGTTTTAGAGATAATTAACTGTTTTAGTAAAGATGACTGATTGGTTTATTAAAATAGATTATAAATAGGGTTAATTATCTTTTAGGATAATTAATGTTGGTTTAAATTTATAAAAGGGATTTTAAATTTGATTTATTTTCTGTAGGAAAATTAATGTAGGTTTAAAAGTTATAAAAAAGGTTATATAAATTATTCTTCGGGATGATTAACTTTTGAATTAAAATTTATAAAATTAACTTAATCGATTTATTATTTTTTGGGATAATAAATTTTGTTTTAAATTTATATTTGATAGTTCATAAATGAGAAAAATCCTTTAAAGATGAATTATTTAGAAATAAAGCTAAGTGTAAATTGTTTTAGGTTTATAATAACAATGTTTTAACATTTGTCTTGAACTTGGTTTTAGTACACTTCGGAAAAATATAATCTGCCCTTTTAAAAGAATATTTTAAAGAGTGTTTGTAAAGTATCTTTAAAAGTATTGTGATGTGAAAATCAAGCCAAGTATGAACAACCATTTTATCATTCTCGATGATTTATTGACTATCGACCTTGATTCCGCTTTCTTCTTTGTGTTATGTCTTTTCAAGATGATTTGTTGCTCTTTCATACTTTGTTATCCTTTGTCGAAAATGACTGAACCCAAAGAGCGAATGGGGGCCAAACTATGTGGGGTTGCTTCCAATAGGGTATTTTCTGGGGATTCTCCTAATAGGGTATTTTCACATCCACTCTAGATTGGATTTCGTTTTGTGCATTGAGTTGTGAAATACTCGGATACTTGGTAACAGTTGGCGAGGTACGGCTTGGAGGTTTCCAAGAGACATTGGAATTCTCAAGTATATTTCTAGAGGTATACTTTCATTAAGGTGGGCGACCTCCTAGTCCTTATTGAAAAACTTCTCTTTACTTATTTAATTCAAATATTGAATTGTTTCCTTATTTTATCGAGAAGTGCATTATGCTCTTCTCTATGTTTAATTATTTGTGTCCACTCTTTCAAATATCTTGTTTTGTCCATTCTTTCCAGTTTGGATTTTGTTCAGATTATTTCCATTCTTTCAAGTCTAGATTTTAATATTAGTTATGCCCATTCATTAAGTTTAGTATTTGTTCTTACTTGCACTCATCCTTTATATTTGAATTTATTTCTGTTCTTTATTTCCTTTCTTGTATGTCTGGAAGTTGCACTGATACGGTGAAACCTCATTCCGCGTTTGCGATGCGGTCTCACCAATTGTTATATGTTGATCGTATTACTTGAGTTTTCTCACGCTGGTTTTCCAGACTGGTCTGGGTATTATTTTATTATAATGCTCAGGCCAGACCGAGTATTTTTTTCGGTTGGCTTTGGTCATATGGAGTCCTTGGAGAAGAGCTTCATGTTCACCTATCATAGTTTTTTTTCCTGATGTATTATATTGTATACCTATTGGCGATTGTAAGGTCGGGATTTTATAATTGTCCAACTGATAAGGTTTATTTTAATTCTGAAGTACTCTGTACTTTAAAGTGACAACTTGTACCGTCTTTGTTATACTATATGATAATGTTTCCGTTGGGAGATTCTATCTCCCCTGTTTTTTGTTGTTTTCTTTTTATTATATCCTAACAATTTTCCTTTCCGACGATTAGATATTCGGTATTTAAGTATTGTGGATGTATGCGGTGTCGACTTTCGATGGTCGAAATGACGGGTCGTTGCATGTTGTTTTCCAAACACTTTTGAGTGTATGCTTACCATTTCTTACGCATGCCGACACCGGGTAGTTTTTTTCTCTGTCACCGAATATTGTTAATTTTGGATTTCATGTCTTTTTTGTCCGACGAAGCTGAAATTGCTACTTCCATATTTAACATTTTTTATGATATCCCCCACCAAGAGATTTTGACATCTTGTTTTATATACCATGTCAATGCCAAGTCTATTTACCAATCTTCTTCCTGGCAACCATGGCTTGTATCAAAGGGAGGTTATCATTCCATCCACATCCTCTTTTTTCATGCGTAACAATGCGCTAATAGCCGTAGTTTCAAAACAAATTTCCAAGTTCTAGAATAATCATTTCTACTCTCTATTTCCTAGAATGATTTGTTCTTAATATATATTTTTTGCATCGGTTTGCCCACATCCCTTCTTGATCGATGATTTTCCATAAAAGTTTAATTCACAAAGCATTTTTCATTTCCACAAATCTTCTTAACCCCAATCCACCTTCTACCTTTTATTTACATAAGAAATCTCAAGGCACCTTACCATTCTTTCCTTTCCATAGAAAATTGAGACAAATACGCTTTATTTTGTTTATCGTTCCAGTGGGAATCTTGACACAGTGCATCCAATGATTGACAATGGGGTAAATCGTTGATTTAAGTAGTTCCAGTCTTCCTGTCGTGCTTTATTTGGTTTCCAAACCCTTAACTCTTTGTTTGATTTTTTTTTTTTCAGTATGTTCAAGCAATCTTTATATGTCGAATTAACACTAGATGGTGGGGTCCACAAATACTTAATCGGTAATGTACCTCATTTAACGTTTAAGATTTCCACTATACAGACTTGCATGTAACGCCTCCCCCAAAAAATATGCTTGATTTCTCCATTTGAGTAGCAACCCAGTACAACTCAAACATACTTCTAAACACATCCTAGGTTGCTTCAGCACCACTGATGTCTGCCAATGCGAATATGAGATATCATCTACAAAGGTTATAACCGTCAACTTATTGCTACCAGATTGCACCAGTCTCACTGACTATTTATGACTATTTCATCCATTAATAACATGAAGAATTCCATGATAAAGGTGAAGAGGGGGGATAAATGGTCCTCTTGTTATAATCCATTCGAACTTTCAGAGAATCCAAATGGGCAACCCTGACTGATAAAGGAAAAACTGGGTGTGTTGATGAATTCAACAATAACTTTGATTCATTTCATAGGAAATTTCATACTTTGTAACATATGCAACACAAATTGCGAATCATATGCTTTACGAAGGTTAATTTTGATGCACATAACATTGTTATCTCTTTTACCAAATCCTCTAACCACTTTATGCATGTATATGATGCCATCTCCAACTTCTCTTATGGATAAAAAAGCATTGGTTTTCCAACATCAGCTACTCCATAAACAATTTTAGTCTATAGGAAAAAACCTTCGCCATAACCTTGTGTATCATATTACAACATGAAATTGGTGGGAATTGTTGGATCATTGATGCCCTTCTATTTTTTGGGATTAAGTGAACAAAAGTGTAACCGATTTCTTTTAAAATCTTGTCCTGTTGGAACGCAACGTTGATTACCTCATGTAGTAAATCCTTAATGCTGTACCAGTGATCCTTGTAAAATTTAGAATGGAACCTGTCATAATCTGGGGCTGCATCATCTTTGATACTGAAAATTGTATCCTTAATTTCATATAGCTCAATGTCGTTATTTAGAAAATCTCGTCATACCGTGATAATTATTCTACAATCCACGCTTGGCATTGCCTTTTGCCAATTTTGGTTGAATAGCTCAACATAAAAGTCAACGAATCATTTTGCAAAGTCACTTTAGTCATTACATAGTTCACCATTAATCAAGATGTCATTTCCCTGTGCTTAGCACATCTCTTTTTAGACATTTTTGCATAGCAAAAGGCGGTAGCCTCGTCTCCTTCGAGCAGTTAGTCACATTTGGCTTTTTATTTCATGTTTACCATTTCCGATTATATAACACTTTCTAGTAACACCTGTGCTTGCTGCAGCTCATTCTTGTTGGTTTCACCACCATTTGATTCTATTTTGCTTTGGAGCCCTGCGCATTCCTTACATTACTATTTACTTCTTTTCTAGTGTTATTTTTGTCTATGGACCATACCAGTATGATTGCTTTTATTGCCTTCTACATTTGATGAAGCGATAAAGAGGTCTAACTACCATTTCTTTCTGCCATCGCTGATTGAATGCCTCGCCATAATCTTCAAATAAAGGCCAATGGTGAATCCATTTAAGTTTTTTGTTCCACAAATGAAATAATTATCGGAGAATGATCACTTAATGCCAGATGAAAGATATTTGGCAGACGTATTACTAAATGATTGTATCCAGTGAATATTCATAAAAACTCTATCAATCATTGGTAAAATATTTATTTTAGTCCTGATCAACATGAAAAGTCAATGCCCCAAACATATAATTTTGTTATCCCAATCCTAGGCATCAACATATACAATTCTTTAAGTTTACTAAAGGATATCAGATTCCCGCCTTTTTTCCTCTTTAGATAGCCTAATGCAATTAAAATCCACGTGGATTAATAACGATCTATATATGATGAACACATCGTCTTCTAAATTACTACATAATTTTCCTCTCAAAATTTCAAAGTTTTATCCATACATGAAAGTGTAATTGCATTTAGCACAACTAATATTTAGCATTTCCAAAGTGATGTGTTTATCACTTACACTAATTAAATTATAGTTCCATATTTCCAAATTTAATAGAATGAAAATTCGATATTGGAAATAGTAAGAAACATTGATGATCACTTCGTAATTACTACCAAATCTCCTCTTTAACTCCTCTAACTATTTTAAACACAATTTATTCTCTAAAATACTAAGAAAACCAACCTTATGCTTATTAATAATTCAAAATACCTCATCCACTCTGTTGGCCTTATGTAAGCCCCTTACATTCAAGCATGCAATAGATATTATTAGTTTCTGGTCAAACTACATAGTACTTTGCTACAACAACCCAATTTTTGGCAGCCATAAAATTTTGCACCGTAAAATGAAATGCTCGATTGTTTTAAACAATATAGTAAACAAAGAGTTGAACTAACTAATTATATCTTTCATAAACTCACAACGGAATGGATCAAAATACAATACGGATAAAATAAACAAATCTCATCTATAAACATCATAAGTTACACATAGTCTTTAGACGTATACACAATGTCATACCATATATACAATATATACAAAACAACTGATAATATATATAAACCTCTCCATAGTTTACATCTTCAAATGCATTGCCATCATAATTACTTCATTCACCTATAGTGTATGATGAGGAGGGTAGACACACATGTATAGTGAGTAAAAATATTACCAAGTATATAATACTAACATGATTTCATTAACATCATATGAAAACTAATACTTTACCTCAACTTGTCACACCTGCATCTACAGAATTAATCAATCATAGTAAACATAATTTGATGATCACTATTTTATACCTATCAACATTTTAACATAGGATAGAGTTAGATAAATGTAAACAACCTCGTTTGCGCATAAGAGAGAAAACAAGAGAGAGTTAGTTAAACATATACTAACCAAACAATAAACACAAGAGTCAGTAAATATAGACTAACTTGTGCATATACAAAGGTATAGGTAAACACAACCTTCCTGATTATGCATGATTCGATTATCAATGTCATACTACATGCAAATCAACCACATACTTTTCTTAATGTTAAACACTTCTGCACGTCGCAGAGAAACCATACATCATTTACTATCTATTTTGTATAGGCATGCTAAAGTAAACCCGCTTCAGCCCTGGTCCAGGTTCAAACAGACAATGTGAACCATGTACCGGTAGACTGGTGGTCATGACGATTTTTAGAAAAACATATTTCAAAAACTGCTTCTTCTTTCTAGATTTGAATTACTTTCATTATTTCTTTCTTTAGTATGTTTCTTGTAACGATCTACCTTTTTGGACAGTTTAAACCAACGATCAAATACACATGCTGATTCCAAACCATTCAAAATGGCAGATGGTTATTGGGGTAAATAAGAAAAGAAAGGGAAATAAAGGAAATGAAATAACACAGAATCTTGTAGCGGAACGATAAAATATAATAGTCAAATAAACAGTTCATGAAGCTGTTTACTATACTTTGATCATTATTTATACAACATATATCAGAGTTATATATATATACCTGAACAAGTAAAATAATGCAACAGACAGCATGATGCAAAGATAATAATAGAAATAGTATACCAAATCTTCGTCTTCGTCCTCCAGAATAGATCTTCAATAAGCTGAAAAACTCAGGTCTGACCCGAGCGTAATGAAAAGACAAACACTCAAGTCAGGACTAAAATATCCTTATGTAAGTTAAATGAATCGTAAATAAATATGAGTGTAACGGCGTCAGAGATGTTTACGGGGTTTGACATCTCCTATCCAGTGTCAACATGAGTGTAATAACTTAAGAGATCTTACGGGATTTTCCATCTCTCAAGGATCCGTTAAACTATCTACTATGTAGTACAATACGCTATTATAATATGTCTACAGTAAAGTAAAAGTATATTAAAATAGCGTTAAGGCGTTACCATAATTCCCCTTAACACATTTTATAATGCCATAGTCTATACAGAACCGTAAACCCCACCGTAAACTAGTGGTTATCAGAGGGTACCCCATAGGTGTAACATCCCGGAATTTTTGACAATATCAATTTAATAATCTGTAATTAAAATTAAATTGATATTGATGTTCTGATGATAATTATTCAGATAAATTTAATAATCTTTTTCAATAATTATTTAAATTGGTTATTTTATCTTTTTAAAATAATAAATTGATTTCTATTTACAATATAAATATTTGGTTTATATTTTAAATAAATTAGTATTGTTTTAAATTTAGAGTAAATTCAATAAAATGTTTTATGGTTTAATAAAATGGATATTTTATTGTTAAAAATGTAATCTTTTGTAAAATGATTTTTAATTTAATAATAAGAGAGTTATAAAAGCAATATTGATAATATAATGACTTTTTAAATAAGTTTTAAATAACATTTGTAATTTTTAGTTCAAATTAAATTTCTATTTATAACTTAATTTGAAAATTGTTTGATTTTTGAATCTAGTTTGAATTTAAATTCTAAAGTATAAAGTTTTAAATTGTTTTAATTTTTATTTGTATAAATTTCATTTGTAAACATGATTTGTTTTCTTTTATAATTCATACACATATTCAAATTTAAATTAACATATTGAAACTAAGTTAATATATGCATTAGCTTGTAAATAAATACTAATTTCCCTTAAAGAAAATACATGTGTTAAATTAATGTGTAATCATATAGACAAGTGTCTCATTTTAGACAAGTGTTAGTTTTAGTTTTTAATTTTCTTTTATTTCCTAAAATCTGAAAATACCTTTGTATAGCTTGCATTCTTCATTTCATATAACATTTTCATTCTTCTTTAATCAAATAAAGATCAGATCTGCATATACAATTCACCAAAACCACATTCAAATCCATCAATTTACATCCCCTCAAATCCAAATCTGCAATTCTGCATATAAAAGAATCCACAAATCTGCAAATTCCTCAAGCATAACTCTGTATGATTCAAAATCTGCATGTTCAAATCAAATCCACCTTCATTCAAATCTCAAATCAAAGAACCTGCATATCTCACTTCATTGCAAAATCAAAATAGAGACTCCTGCCTTTCTGTTTGAAACTGGGTTGATAGCATATGCATATAATTTGAGGATTTAGCCACTGCATTCTATCTGCATGTACTTGAGAAGCTAGCTACAGCATCATTCTTATCTGCATGCTAGCAAAAGAGTCAAGCTTGCACATGTTTGTTTCTGGAAAAATTCAACAGTGGTCTGCAAATTTCAAGTGATCAATAGGAGTTCTGCATGTTGTTTTCTGCAATTTAACAGGGGCCTGCATTCATAAATAAGGTGAGTAACATTTAAACTCTTTAGTTTTAAAAATAAGTTGCATGTTTTACTGAATGCAAATAATATTTTTGTGCTATCTATGGTTGTTGATGTGGAAATGACTTATATCACCTGTTCTGTTTTTGAATTTATTTCCAGGTAAAACTTTATTAACTACTCTTGCCTTTAAATCAGTTATCTGTTAAAAGAAAATGTAAAGTAAGGTTGTATTAGTTTCATAAGTTAATGTTTAAAAATGTCAAGAAGTTTAAAATATGAGTTGCCTCTGTAAAACAGAAAACATCATTGCATGTTATTTTTTTTAAAAAAAAAAAAGAACTCAATCAGAAAAATATGGTAATTTCAGTAATACAAATCAAACATATAAACTGAAACTTGGATTTTAAATTAAGTATCAGGATTTTTGAGTGCATGTGTCAGTTGCAGTCTGTTCTTGAACAAAATTATAAATCTGTGCAAATTCTATTGATCTTTGAATTGGAAAATTCTGAAATTCTTTTGAGTCGTTAAGTAAAGATTATAGATACCTAGAGAAATTTGAAATGATCATAATGATTGTTGGATTGTTGGCAGTTTGAAATTTTTGTGTATGAACCCTAGTTGAACAGGGGGTTAAAGGTTGGGTCAGTAAGAAGGCTTGGATGGATCGAGTGTTCTGGGTTTTGGGGTATGGGTAGTGGATGTGAAATGGAGTTCATGGCCAAAGGGGGCAGGAGTCCGATGGTCGGAGCAGCGTGAAGTGGAAGTTTACAGGTTTTGAATAAACCTGTAAGTTGTTTTCAGGTTTTGAAAATTTGGGGTTTTCAAGCTAAATTTGAATGCTTGAATTTTTGTTCAACATGGTGTTGTAGTTAGGGTATTGAGTTTTTTTGAGGTTGTTGGATCATCACGAATGATCGGCAGATGTGGCGGCGATGAGTTTTCAGGTGAAACTCTGGTGATGTTGGGTTTGGGAATGTTCAGGGGAGATATTTGAATTGACTCGGAGCAAGTTGGTTAGTAACTCGAAGTGGGAGAGCATAAACCCGAAGTAGAAATGGTTTTGTCTCGGGTTGAACTCTGCAGTTTTCCTGGTTTAAGATAAAAACTGTTTTGTTGTAAATCTGGGTTTTAAAAATTGTAAACTCTGTAGTTTTTAGGTTTTAAGAAAGTTTGAGTTTAAATCAAATTCAAGTTTGTATTTTAGATTCAAATTCAAGTTTGAATTTTTGAAATGAATTCAATTCCAGGTTTTTTTTAAAAACTGTTCTCTGTTTTTTTTAAAATCTGGGTTGAACTATTTAAATCTGCAGTTTTGGGTTTTGATTAAAATTTAAGAGTAAATTCAAATGCAAGTTTGACTTTCAGATTCAAATGTAAGTCCCGGTTTTTAAATTAAAATTGAAGGTTTCAAGATTTAACTTAATCAACTATTTTATTTTGGGTAAAAAATTGAAACTTTTTAATAATAATGTTTTTTTTTAAAATATATGAATAGATTTAAGGATAATTTAAATCTGGAATTTAAAAGTTAAATTTGGATTTCAGGTTTAAATTTTAAAGTAAGGTTTAATTTGAAGTTTTAAATTAAAGTGAAAACTTAGGTTATTAAAGGTTTGAAATGGAATTAACTTTAAAATTTTCATATAGTATTTGTTAGATTTGCAATTTAATTAAGTTTTAAATTTATTTAAAACTTCGATAAATTTAGAATTATCCTATTTTAAACTTGAATTTAAATTGAAATTTAAGGGTAAGTTCAAAAAGTACTTTGTTTTGAATAATATTGTTTCAAACATAATTAAGTTATGTTTTATTTTGAAAATTTGACTAAGAATTATGTTTAGAATTAATTAATAAGGTAATTAAGATTAATTAATTAATTTAATTAATTAATTGTATTTGGGATTAATAATTGATTAATGATTAATCAATTTGAAATTAAGATCATTAATTAAGATATTAATTAATGATAAATGAATATTAATTATGAATTAAGATTTAAATTAAGGTTAATTAATTTAATAATTAACTTTAATTAATAAATGATTAAAGATAAATTAAATAGTAATTAATTTAAGTGAATTACCTTATAAAATAATTTAAGGATGGTTAATGAAGGTCATTAACCATGATTATTTAACAATTAATTAATGTAGTTAATTTTTATAATTAATTAGATTAATTAATTTAATAATAATCAATTATAAATGGCTTAAGTATAATTACTTGATAAAGTAATTAAGAAATTAATTACTTGATGTAATTAATTTAATTGAATGAGATTGTTTAATTTAATTAATTAAGTTTAATTAATTTTAAACACTTGGGTTAAGGATAATTGCTTTATGTAATTAATGTTTTGGAAACTACTTAGTTAAGTAATTATTTGATAATTACAGATTGTAATTAAGGGATGTTAAGTATGAAGAAATTTGGATTAATTATTTAGTAATTAATCAAATAATTAATTAAGAAATTAAATTAAGGATAATTAATTTGGTTTAATATAGTAATTAAGTTGTTAATTACTTTGAGTAATTAATTTAAGGAATAATCAAGGATCATTAATTATTTTAATTAATGATGTAATTAAGGATGATTAATTAGGATTAATTAATCAATAATAGGTAATTAATTAATGTAATTAATTAAGGATAAATGTAATTAATTATGATTAATTAATTAATTAATTGAGTAATTAAAGTTTAATTACTGTTTAGTTGAGAATAATTAATTTGTGGAATTAATTAAGGATAATTACATAGATGTAATTAAGGGTAATTAATCAAGAGTGATTAATTAAAGTAATTTAAAATTGATTAATCGATTGTAATCAATTAAATGATTGAGTAAGTATGATAATTTGGTAAAGTAATTAATTTAATTGATTTTAAATTAATTAAAGATAAAGGAATTAATTTAATTCATTTTAAATTAATTTGAGATAGAGATGATTAATTTAATTCATTTTAAATTAATTATATGGTATGAGTAAATCCTTGCTTATGTATGAATGGATGTTGATGATTGTCTTGGATGCTTTGTGATCTCAATAGTGAGATGAATGATATTGTGTGGTATGGATGTTTGATGGTATTGTGATGATAACATAGGTTATCTATTGTGATGATAAATGGTATATCTATATGATATTGATGATGTGAATTACCTGTTATGTGATAATGTTGATTATCAGTTATGTTTTATGTTATCTATCTGTGTGTATATAGATACTGTATTGAATTGTTTTAAACCTTTAAAACAACTTGGACCTTAAAAGACACGCTTTGGTTTTCGATGAGACCGGGATCGGGTTTCCATATTTGGATATCCGAAAACCACATCGTTTCCAAATAACGTTAGGTCGTGAATCTAAGTGGAGCTTTGTGAAGACTCGAGGTGTAAGGACTATGAGTCATTATAACTCTGTGGGTGATTCCGTAATGAGTTGACGGAATTAGTCCTTATAGATTCGAGATGGTGAATCAGAGTGCAAGGGTTATTGTCGTTAACTCTGAGGGTGATTCCAAAATGAGTGTAACGAAATAATGCCTTCGGTTTCGTTCGAACCCGGAACGAACTTGTATGGATTGAATGCTTTCAGAACATCGTCAGGTGGACGATGAGCATTCTAAGTGATATGTCCTATAAAGGTAATCGTAGCCTCAAGCCTCATCAAACGGGAATGGCTAAAACAGGGGAGGTGCAGCAAAGCTTCGTGGGTCGCACCCACTGGAGAGCAAGATTGATCCCTGTCTAGAGGTCCCTTTTATTTCGGCTGTGTGGGACGGTTTAGTAGCTACAACCGTCGGGGTTGTCTTGTTTGGAACTGTTCAGTAAGGAACGGGTCCGGCTTTGTGTTGCAGGGGATGAAGGGAGTAATCCTCGGTACGGTGATCTAGGCCACGTACTGTGACGGGCGGTACCCCAGTAGCCCTGCCATTGTATGGAATCCAAAATCCAATAAGTGCCAACGGTTTTGATTGTATTACCCACTTTTGTGGCTAGTAGCTGGAATTTAATCATGTAACAATTTCGGCTATTTCTTATTTATTTGAAAACCCTAGACACTATTATAATATCACAGGATTTCCTATCAAATGTTTTGGTTAGCGTAAGGTAAAAACTTTTCCATGTTTATGTGTGGGAAGTCTTACGTGATACCTTTCTTTTCAAAGGTTTTTAAAAGTTAAGCAACTTTAACCTGTTACTCACACCAGACCCATGTCTGACCCGGAGTTTATTTTTGTTTTTCATAAACTCTTGGGTACTCAAATTTTTATGAGTAGTCAAGGGAATTCAGGTTAGGATTCTGGATTAGCTTTGACGATTTGTGGGGGAGCAATGGAGCAGGAGGCTTCTACGTATAGCTATTGAGAATTCCGCTGTGCATTTTGTATTGTCTCTGGAATGTATTGAGTTGTATAACTAGACAGGTATCTATAACTGTCTAGTATGAGTTGATTGTGCTGTGTATCTCTGATGTAAATGATACTATGTAATATTTATGTTATTAATATAATTTATTCGTTCCGCTGTGTTAGATTCTGATGTTGTTTCTTCTTCTCTTCTTTCTTTTCTTCTTCTATCCCTTTCTTTCTTCATTCATGACGCGATTTTCTGGGAGTGGAAAGTCGGGTCGCTACATTTGGTATCAGAGCTTTAGGTTGAGCGAATACCTAGGCTCTGAAGTGTATCTTTCTTTAGGGAGCGTTAGGTTGAGCGAATACCTAGGCTCTGTAGTGGTATCTTTCTTGAGAGAGCGTATTTGTAGTTTTATTATATATATATTTATATAATTATTTCTACCTATCTGTTGGGTTACCTGTTCAGGTTTTCCAATTTGAGTTATAAAGGTAGATGGGGTAGTAGTGTGTGTAACACGACTACCATTGGTTGGAGTTTGAATGTTTGAGGTTGGAAGTGTATCTGTTGAGACTGTAGACCTAATACCGTCTCGAGTGAGTTCTGTAGTGATGAAGAACTTCATTGATCTCTGAAGGAAACCTGTTAGGGTTCGGAGTTTATTTTTGAGATTGGATGAGTATTGTTTGGATCTGTTGACTTGGCAGAAGTAAGTGATGGTATTTTGAATACCTCAGGAGTAGTAGCTGCGTGATGAGATGCAGTGACTATGGATGTTCCCGAAGATGTTTTCTTTGGAACAAGTTAAGAAGTGAGTTTGCTTCGGTGTTGTGGCTGTGGTCGGCTTGAAGCTTCTGTTTTCTTTGAAGTCCGAGTTTCTCGGAGAGCTTTGTTTTGGAATTCTTTGGCACCCATGGAAGCAGTGCAGTTTGGAGTATTCTCGGTGTTGGCAAGAGATCTTCTGGCTTAGCAGTTTTTATGAAGTGGAGTTCAGAAGCAGTTTTGTGGACCTGTTTCTTCAATGGGTTAGCCAGTTAAGTTTAAGCTGTTCTATTTGGTTAAGGATGAACAGTATTCTTTGGATTTGGTTTGGGTGGATCGCAAAAGTGACTTGCGATTGTTGAGTGTTCTCTTGGGTTATCTGAGTTTTCTAAATGTCCTCAGGAAGTCGGAGTTCTGTCCGCATCTGGAGATTGAGCTTTCTTATCGACTGGGATTCCGTAGTGGTACCGGTGGTTCAGCTTTTTAGTAAAATGGTTCTAAGTGATTGAGTTGGTGTAGCAGCTCGGAGTTTTGGAGGAACTCCTGAATGATTCTTATGGATTTGTTGAACCATATTTCTGGGGTGTGTTGTCCTGTTTGTGCTTGTGTTCTTCTTCAGCATTCTCCTTTATGTCGGATCAGAGTTGAGCAGCGGAAGCAGTTTGGAAGTGTATCTGCTTTTCTTTTCCCGCTCAGGAGAAGTGAGTTGTTGTCTTCTGATGTTGAGAAGTTGAGTTTGAGTTCTTGATTTTGGTTGATCTTGAGGAGATCATTTTGTTGGTTGATTGGTCTAGTTGTTTCTAGAAGCATCAGCGAAGGTTGAGCTGATCAGGAAGGCTGTAGGTAGCCCAGGATCGTCTGAAGAGTTTTGTGGATAAGAGTCGGAGGGATTTGGACTCTGAAGTCGGAGATTTAATTTTGGATAAGTTTTCTCCGATCAAAAGAGAGTTATAAGATTGGATAAGTCTGAGAAGCTAGCTCTGAAGTGTTTTGGATCTTTTCTGTATTCTTGGAGAGTAAGTGATTGATCTACAGGATTGGATTGCCAGTTTGGATAACTGGGATCGATGAGTTTCACGTATCTCTGAGGGAGTACGTGTATGATCTATCTTTGGTTGAGGAACCAGCAGTTCTGGAGTTTTGGGTGCTGAGTCAGACTCGTTTGTAGTCTGATATCTTGTCTAGTGTTATAGATATAGTTGTATAGGAGCTTTGTAGCTTCGTAGTATTGTTTGTTTGGATTTTCTAGGGCGAGTGTCCCGGTGGATGTATATATACACTGGGAAAACTCGATAGAATTTTATCCAGATTTTGTCTGGATAATTAGATTTGTTTGATTGGTTGAATTGGTTGTTTGGTTGTTAGCATATGTTTGGTGTATGCTTGTGTTCAAAATTAAAATTTAATGAGATTATTAAATTACCTTTGTTTTAAATTTCGAGGACGAAATTCTTTTAAGGGGGAAGGATTGTAACATCCCGGAATTTTTGACAATATCAATTTAATAATCTGTAATTAAAATTAAATTGATATTGATGTTCTGATGATAATTATTCAGATAAATTTAATAATCTTTTTCAATAATTATTTAAATTGGTTATTTTATCTTTTTAAAATAATAAATTGATTTCTATTTACAATATAAATATTTGGTTTATATTTTAAATAAATTAGTATTGTTTTAAATTTAGAGTAAATTCAATAAAATGTTTTATGGTTTAATAAAATGGATATTTTATTGTTAAAAATGTAATCTTTTGTAAAATGATTTTTAATTTAATAATAAGAGAGTTATAAAAGCAATATTGATAATATAATGACTTTTTAAATAAGTTTTAAATAACATTTGTAATTTTTAGTTCAAATTAAATTTCTATTTATAACTTAATTTGAAAATTGTTTGATTTTTGAATCTAGTTTGAATTTAAATTCTAAAGTATAAAGTTTTAAATTGTTTTAATTTTTATTTGTATAAATTTCATTTGTAAACATGATTTGTTTTCTTTTATAATTCATACACATATTCAAATTTAAATTAACATATTGAAACTAAGTTAATATATGCATTAGCTTGTAAATAAATACTAATTTCCCTTAAAGAAAATACATGTGTTAAATTAATGTGTAATCATATAGACAAGTGTCTCATTTTAGACAAGTGTTAGTTTTAGTTTTTAATTTTCTTTTATTTCCTAAAATCTGAAAATACCTTTGTATAGCTTGCATTCTTCATTTCATATAACATTTTCATTCTTCTTTAATCAAATAAAGATCAGATCTGCATATACAATTCACCAAAACCACATTCAAATCCATCAATTTACATCCCCTCAAATCCAAATCTGCAATTCTGCATATAAAAGAATCCACAAATCTGCAAATTCCTCAAGCATAACTCTGTATGATTCAAAATCTGCATGTTCAAATCAAATCCACCTTCATTCAAATCTCAAATCAAAGAACCTGCATATCTCACTTCATTGCAAAATCAAAATAGAGACTCCTGCCTTTCTGTTTGAAACTGGGTTGATAGCATATGCATATAATTTGAGGATTTAGCCACTGCATTCTATCTGCATGTACTTGAGAAGCTAGCTACAGCATCATTCTTATCTGCATGCTAGCAAAAGAGTCAAGCTTGCACATGTTTGTTTCTGGAAAAATTCAACAGTGGTCTGCAAATTTCAAGTGATCAATAGGAGTTCTGCATGTTGTTTTCTGCAATTTAACAGGGGCCTGCATTCATAAATAAGGTGAGTAACATTTAAAATCTTTAGTTTTAAAAATAAGTTGCATGTTTTACTGAATGCAAATAATATTTTTGTGCTATCTATGGTTGTTGATGTGGAAATGACTTATATCACCTGTTCTGTTTTTGAATTTATTTCCAGGTAAAACTTTATTAACTACTCTTGCCTTTAAATCAGTTATCTGTTAAAAGAAAATGTAAAGTAAGGTTGTATTAGTTTCATAAGTTAATGTTTAAAAATGTCAAGAAGTTTAAAATATGAGTTGCCTCTGTAAAACAGAAAACATCATTGCATGTTATTTTTTTTAAAAAAAAAAAAGAACTCAATCAGAAAAATATGGTAATTTCAGTAATACAAATCAAACATATAAACTGAAACTTGGATTTTAAATTAAGTATCAGGATTTTTGAGTGCATGTGTCAGTTGCAGTCTGTTCTTGAACAAAATTATAAATCTGTGCAAATTCTATTGATCTTTGAATTGGAAAATTCTGAAATTCTTTTGAGTCGTTAAGTAAAGATTATAGATACCTAGAGAAATTTGAAATGATCATAATGATTGTTGGATTGTTGGCAGTTTGAAATTTTTGTGTATGAACCCTAGTTGAACAGGGGGTTAAAGGTTGGGTCAGTAAGAAGGCTTGGATGGATCGAGTGTTCTGGGTTTTGGGGTATGGGTAGTGGATGTGAAATGGAGTTCATGGCCAAAGGGGGCAGGAGTCCGATGGTCGGAGCAGCGTGAAGTGGAAGTTTACAGGTTTTGAATAAACCTGTAAGTTGTTTTCAGGTTTTGAAAATTTGGGGTTTTCAAGCTAAATTTGAATGCTTGAATTTTTGTTCAACATGGTGTTGTAGTTAGGGTATTGAGTTTTTTTGAGGTTGTTGGATCATCACGAATGATCGGCAGATGTGGCGGCGATGAGTTTTCAGGTGAAACTCTGGTGATGTTGGGTTTGGGAATGTTCAGGGGAGATATTTGAATTGACTCGGAGCAAGTTGGTTAGTAACTCGAAGTGGGAGAGCATAAACCCGAAGTAGAAATGGTTTTGTCTCGGGTTGAACTCTGCAGTTTTCCTGGTTTAAGATAAAAACTGTTTTGTTGTAAATCTGGGTTTTAAAAATTGTAAACTCTGTAGTTTTTAGGTTTTAAGAAAGTTTGAGTTTAAATCAAATTCAAGTTTGTATTTTAGATTCAAATTCAAGTTTGAATTTTTGAAATGAATTCAATTCCAGGTTTTTTTTAAAAACTGTTCTCTGTTTTTTTTAAAATCTGGGTTGAACTATTTAAATCTGCAGTTTTGGGTTTTGATTAAAATTTAAGAGTAAATTCAAATGCAAGTTTGACTTTCAGATTCAAATGTAAGTCCCGGTTTTTAAATTAAAATTGAAGGTTTCAAGATTTAACTTAATCAACTATTTTATTTTGGGTAAAAAATTGAAACTTTTTAATAATAATGTTTTTTTTTAAAATATATGAATAGATTTAAGGATAATTTAAATCTGGAATTTAAAAGTTAAATTTGGATTTCAGGTTTAAATTTTAAAGTAAGGTTTAATTTGAAGTTTTAAATTAAAGTGAAAACTTAGGTTATTAAAGGTTTGAAATGGAATTAACTTTAAAATTTTCATATAGTATTTGTTAGATTTGCAATTTAATTAAGTTTTAAATTTATTTAAAACTTCGATAAATTTAGAATTATCCTATTTTAAACTTGAATTTAAATTGAAATTTAAGGGTAAGTTCAAAAAGTACTTTGTTTTGAATAATATTGTTTCAAACATAATTAAGTTATGTTTTATTTTGAAAATTTGACTAAGAATTATGTTTAGAATTAATTAATAAGGTAATTAAGATTAATTAATTAATTTAATTAATTAATTGTATTTGGGATTAATAATTGATTAATGATTAATCAATTTGAAATTAAGATCATTAATTAAGATATTAATTAATGATAAATGAATATTAATTATGAATTAAGATTTAAATTAAGGTTAATTAATTTAATAATTAACTTTAATTAATAAATGATTAAAGATAAATTAAATAGTAATTAATTTAAGTGAATTACCTTATAAAATAATTTAAGGATGGTTAATGAAGGTCATTAACCATGATTATTTAACAATTAATTAATGTAGTTAATTTTTATAATTAATTAGATTAATTAATTTAATAATAATCAATTATAAATGGCTTAAGTATAATTACTTGATAAAGTAATTAAGAAATTAATTACTTGATGTAATTAATTTAATTGAATGAGATTGTTTAATTTAATTAATTAAGTTTAATTAATTTTAAACACTTGGGTTAAGGATAATTGCTTTATGTAATTAATGTTTTGGAAACTACTTAGTTAAGTAATTATTTGATAATTACAGATTGTAATTAAGGGATGTTAAGTATGAAGAAATTTGGATTAATTATTTAGTAATTAATCAAATAATTAATTAAGAAATTAAATTAAGGATAATTAATTTGGTTTAATATAGTAATTAAGTTGTTAATTACTTTGAGTAATTAATTTAAGGAATAATCAAGGATCATTAATTATTTTAATTAATGATGTAATTAAGGATGATTAATTAGGATTAATTAATCAATAATAGGTAATTAATTAATGTAATTAATTAAGGATAAATGTAATTAATTATGATTAATTAATTAATTAATTGAGTAATTAAAGGTTAATTACTGTTTAGTTGAGAATAATTAATTTGTGGAATTAATTAAGGATAATTACATAGATGTAATTAAGGGTAATTAATCAAGAGTGATTAATTAAAGTAATTTAAAATTGATTAATCGATTGTAATCAATTAAATGATTGAGTAAGTATGATAATTTGGTAAAGTAATTAATTTAATTGATTTTAAATTAATTAAAGATAAAGGAATTAATTTAATTCATTTTAAATTAATTTGAGATAGAGATGATTAATTTAATTCATTTTAAATTAATTATATGGTATGAGTAAATCCTTGCTTATGTATGAATGGATGTTGATGATTGTCTTGGATGCTTTGTGATCTCAATAGTGAGATGAATGATATTGTGTGGTATGGATGTTTGATGGTATTGTGATGATAACATAGGTTATCTATTGTGATGATAAATGGTATATCTATATGATATTGATGATGTGAATTACCTGTTATGTGATAATGTTGATTATCAGTTATGTTTTATGTTATCTATCTGTGTGTATATAGATACTGTATTGAATTGTTTTAAACCTTTAAAACAACTTGGACCTTAAAAGACACGCTTTGGTTTTCGATGAGACCGGGATCGGGTTTCCATATTTGGATATCTGAAAACCACATCGTTTCCAAATAACGTTAGGTCGTGAATCTAAGTGGAGCTTTGTGAAGACTCGAGGTGTAAGGACTATGAGTCATTATAACTCTGTGGGTGATTCCGTAATGAGTTGACGGAATTAGTCCTTATAGATTCGAGATGGTGAATCAGAGTGCAAGGGTTATTGTCGTTAACTCTGAGGGTGATTCCAAAATGAGTGTAACGAAATAATGCCTTCGGTTTCGTTCGAACCCGGAACGAACTTGTATGGATTGAATGCTTTCAGAACATCGTCAGGTGGACGATGAGCATTCTAAGTGATATGTCCTATAAAGGTAATCGTAGCCTCAAGCCTCATCAAACGGGAATGGCTAAAACAGGGGAGGTGCAGCAAAGCTTCGTGGGTCGCACCCACTGGAGAGCAAGATTGATCCCTGTCTAGAGGTCCCTTTTATTTCGGCTGTGTGGGACGGTTTAGTAGCTACAACCGTCGGGGTTGTCTTGTTTGGAACTGTTCAGTAAGGAACGGGTCCGGCTTTGTGTTGCAGGGGATGAAGGGAGTAATCCTCGGTACGGTGATCTAGGCCACGTACTGTGACGGGCGGTACCCCAGTAGCCCTGCCATTGTATGGAATCCAAAATCCAATAAGTGCCAACGGTTTTGATTGTATTACCCACTTTTGTGGCTAGTAGCTGGAATTTAATCATGTAACAATTTCGGCTATTTCTTATTTATTTGAAAACCCTAGACACTATTATAATATCACAGGATTTCCTATCAAATGTTTTGGTTAGCGTAAGGTAAAAACTTTTCCATGTTTATGTGTGGGAAGTCTTACGTGATACCTTTCTTTTCAAAGGTTTTTAAAAGTTAAGCAACTTTAACCTGTTACTCACACCAGACCCATGTCTGACCCGGAGTTTATTTTTGTTTTTCATAAACTCTTGGGTACTCAAATTTTTATGAGTAGTCAAGGGAATTCAGGTTAGGATTCTGGATTAGCTTTGACGATTTGTGGGGGAGCAATGGAGCAGGAGGCTTCTACGTATAGCTATTGAGAATTCCGCTGTGCATTTTGTATTGTCTCTGGAATGTATTGAGTTGTATAACTAGACAGGTATCTATAACTGTCTAGTATGAGTTGATTGTGCTGTGTATCTCTGATGTAAATGATACTATGTAATATTTATGTTATTAATATAATTTATTCGTTCCGCTGTGTTAGATTCTGATGTTGTTTCTTCTTCTCTTCTTTCTTTTCTTCTTCTATCCCTTTCTTTCTTCATTCATGACGCGATTTTCTGGGAGTGGAAAGTCGGGTCGCTACAATAGGTATAATACAAAACAAAACGTAGTGGTCGCGAGTAGGATAATCAGTATGACAAGGTACATGAGGCGATACCAACTAGGAGACTAGTAGTTGCGTGATCCGGACTGATGTTGAGCATAGCCAGCAGCTACCTCAACACCGCGAAACAACACTCCCAAATCGAGGGGTGCACCCAAATCGAATCACAAAAGTAATAGATATGGTATCGAAGAAGTGTGTCCGCTAGAGATGGAGAACCTCAATGGCCCGACGCGGCTCCTGTTTTAGTCATGTCAGGGGTCATCCAATATTGTTCTCTTTCTTCAGTCAACGTGTTCACCAAACCATCCACTTCATTCTGGATCAACACTCCGCGTATACTAGTTATTAAAGTGGTTTTCGGTATCGACAGAGAGTATGTCTATATCTGATTCCGGTCTCTTTAATAACTACGTATTATTACACTGATGGCTCTTTTACATTTCAAATCAATTCATAATTGATATCAAAATATCATATTCGCTTCAAAAATCAAATCCATTTCAAATAGCATCATATCTATTCAAAATGTAAGATTCTGTTTCAAAAATTCTTTTTCGCCTCAATATCTCATTTCGAATTTCAATTTAGGTTGCAACTTCATTTAACCCAAGTCTTATTTAAATTCAAGATTTAAACATAAACATTTCACCTTATTGACCTGCTTGAAATTTTAGAAAATAGTTTTAAGTAGTTTAAAAGTAGTTTTAAATAAATAAAATAGTTAAAAATACTTAAAATCTTTAAATGGATTTCAAATAGATAAATTAATTTAATATAGTTAAATGGATTTAAGATAGATTTAATATAATTAAACAGGTAAATAGCTTTAAATCAGATTAAAATAAGTTAACATGGTTTAAGATGGGTTAAAAATAATTTAATATAGTTAATATAGGTTTAAATATTTTAATTATTTAAAATGGTTTATATAACAGAGAAATTTGGAAAACAAAATGAAACAGCTTCAAAACCAAACCATTTTCAATTATAACTTTCCCATTCAAATCAATTTCAATTTCCATTCTACCGATTCAATTTCGATTCAATTCAAATCAATGTCAACTTTGACTTTAAATTAATTCAATTCTACATTCACCTTCAATTAATTCAATTTCAATTTATATCGATTTGGAGCATGATTTTTCAAAATATCAATTTACAACACTTAACAAAATTTATCCTTCAATATTCAAATTTAAATCCAAATTTCAAATATGATTCAATTCCAAGCTCAATTTCAAAATATCATTTTTTTATCACTTTTACTTAGTAACACTCAAAGCTCGAAATAATGTTCAATCTTTGAAACAAATAATTTTCGAAATTCAATCATATCCAAATTTTAAATTTCAAAGTCTCAACTTAAATTATTTAACAATTTCATTTAACCAAAATTTATTCCAACATTCCAAACTCAATTTGCGATAAATTCGATTTCTATAAATTGATTTTATTTATAACTTTTAAATCAAAACATTTAAATAAATTTCAAATCAACGATTTTAAAATTTATTAATTTAACAAATCCGGTGTCCGTATATAATTTTCTATCCTATGACCAAGTGATTAGTTATTTCAATTTAATATCAGGGATGAATATATATCACTTAAATCAAATCACAGTGTCATATTTATGTATAACAGGATATATATAAGCAAATAAACATCCAAACTTTAAAATATCAACCAATAGCATCCATAGAAATAAATCATCCAATAGACAATACAATTCACGGAAATTTCATGGTTCTCAATATCAGATAATTTAATCACAATTCAATTTTAATTTCAATTTGACTGTCAATTTAATTTTTTTAACGGTGAATTCAAATGACAATCTACATGACAATTAAATTTTATCAAACAACGACAAATAAAATTCATATCACTTCATAATATCAAATTTAACTACCATAAAATATTCAGTATGTTGTGGGCATTATAAAACACTCACCTTGATATCCTGTTGTCACCGAGACGTTCCGGTTTGGAACTAAACCGGACGACTCCCGATTTTTGCCTAAATTCCAACTGTCTCCAAATTCGTCCAAAGCAGTTTCATTTTGAAACTCTCGTCATCACGATCGCAACGCAAAAAGTCTCGTCTCAATCGGACCTCATATGTAAAAGTTATACATTTTTAAGTTATCGACATTTGAATTTATAAAACAATTTATATTATAATTAAATTAACCCATACCCAAAGCAAAGAAGCCCAGCCCACCAACTCCATCTTCCCCAAATTCATGTACGTGCACAAGAAAAACAACCCACCATAGCCGTGCACTAATCCCCGATGATACGGAGCTACAGGCAATGAAAATCGAAACCGATCGCGCCTCCAAGCTTCTCCTCTCGATCTCCATCTTCCAGACCCCTCACCTCGAAGCTCGCACCAACCAATCAAAACGCGTGCGAACCACTCCTCCACGGCCAAGGCCAGGTCGCACGACCCAATACGCCACCGAGCTTCACCAAAATGCGTGCCTAGATGTCGTTCGACGAGGAGAATCCAAATACGAGCTTTATTTCTCGAATCGATGAATGAAAACGAAGTGAAGCATAGCCCTAGCTTCAAAATCTCTCGCGTCTGCACTATCGCACTCCCAAACTCCAAGTGGCACCAGGCCAAAAGCATACAGGATCGAAGCAAACGATGAAATAGGATTTTTTAGAGAAGGTTTTGTGATTTTTAATCGAGTATTTGAAGAGAAAGAAATTTTTGAAGTTTTGATTTATTATTTTCTTACTTCCTGAAGCTTGCGTGCAAATAAAGAAGAAGGAGAGTATGTGTGTTTGAATAGGAAATCGGTACTAGGGTGTCGGCTGATAAGAAGAAACAGACAGATGTGAAGGGTATGGTCAAATCAACTTTATATATATATTAATTAAATTTTCAAACCGTCTTAATTACGCAACTCAAAATCTTGAAACCCTATCGAGGCGTGCCGTCAGGCGTTTATAATGTTTTACCCAAATTTCGAACACAATGGAACATGTTTTAGGGCCTAATTCGATCGTATGTGTGAGTTACGGAAATAAACGATCAATTTTAAATTAAATCGATTAAATTAATTTCTAAGCGTTTTGAGCTGCCACGATAAAACGACAACTCCGATTGCTATGGAAATTTAAACCCGATAAAATAAACTATTACGGATCTAATAGAACTGGTTTTCGTCGAATTTCCGAGACTGTGCCCCGGAAAGCTATTTTAACTAGTCGATTAAGTCGACGACTTTTCAAAATTTACAGAATTGCTAAAAATTCCAATTTTAAAATCTTATTAACTCTATTATAATCCAAATATAACTTATATTCACTTTGGAAACCAATTTGAATCATATTAAATCAAATTTCGGTTATTTACTCTATTTTCATACATTAGAATTTCAATATCAAATTAATCATATCGATTCGGAATTTAATTTAATATTAAATTTAAACAAATTTGATTATTCTTAAATCACTATCCTTTGAAATATTCAAAAACGAACTTATAAAATTTAACTTTTAAAACAAATTCAAATTATAGAATAACTATTTCCATTAAACAGTTATTCGATTCCCGTTATTCAATTATTCAATAAATTCCAAATATTAAATTTAAACAATTTAATTGTTCAATATTTGACGGATTTCAATATTGGAATTTAAATAAATTTTCATTATCAGTCGATTACTTTATTACATCAAGTGAATTCCACATTTTTATTTAACTTCAGTTAGAGATAATGCACTCAACTAATAGATACTTTCATTTCAATTGCATTTGGTTCCCAAATTCAATTCGACTAACTAAATGAATAGGTAACTTAAATAATTATCACCGTTAACTTTTAATTACACTTATAAGTTTATTATTTACAAACAAGTCTCACAATTTCCTATATAATACAACTTCATTCCATTACCATTGACTGTATATTATTTCAATTGATTTGGGATTTCATTCAATTCATAAATAATTAACTTAGATAAAATTTATTGCAATTCATTCTAGTTATTATTATCATAAATAAATTACAAATTTTTTATTCTTCCCACATTAAACCATGAAATCTTATTAAATTAATTATTTTAATTATCGAAAATTTACGGGTCGTTACACTCTCCCCCTGAAAGAGTACGTGCAGTACTAAGGATCGTATAATATGATATATAAATGCGGAAACTGATAATAGCAGTAAAATAAAAATTAAAGTAAGCACACCAAGAATTTTTATACTGGTTCGAACTTCTCGTTCTACGTCCAGTCCTAGAGTATCTTCTGGATTTAGACTAAACCTCTCACTTAACCCGGAGGAATAGGTATATCACACCTGAGCAGCCGAACAGGAATTTTTCCGCCTCAACAGCCGAAGAGGACTTCAACTTAATAAAAATAATTTGTTGACGAGTGTGTTCTGAATAACACGGATTGTCTTTTGATAGTACAATTTCCTATAATCAAATCCTCAAGAATATGTAGTGTATGTGAAGATTTAGAAGGAAGATAATCTCGTAGAATCGAAGTATATAAATTAATTCAGAGATTCTAGAGATATTGAATGAGAATGAATGCTTTTATTTGCAGAAATAAATAGAGAATAGATTGCAGAATTATAAACAAGAATCAGTGATTGTAGAAGTGATTTGAACATGTTTATATAGTTGTAGAATAGTTATAATCTTTCATCAAGAGTTTCAATCAAAAGTTGTGTCTATATCTCTTGGATTGAGAGACATTCCTTTTCATGATCAATGACAACTCTTCAGGAAAACTAGCTGTTATGTTTAGGTCGGTCGACCTAAAAAACTGGTCGGTCAGCTGAATTTTAAAAACATATACAAAATAATGTGTATCTGTGCATTTGACACAGAGTCGGTCGACCGAGGTTTCTGGTCGGTCAGCCGACCTGTAGTCAATTGCACAGTATACACTAATTTATGTATAATCTTAATATAAATCAATTTGGGTATGTGTGTGACTACTTGAGGAATGATTTTAACAATATTCTAAGACTCAATACATTAAAATATTCATACTAATCTCTAGATTGTAGTCTTGTCTCCTTGTGGTGCATAATATATACGTATTCTCTTTTTGTCGCTTTGGTATAGTATTCTCGTTGTGTGATCTCTGAAGTTTGTGTCATGAATCAAAACTCAGGAATCAACATTCTCCCCCATTTTGATTGATGACAATACTTATGTGACGAAGTAGTATATATATTCTCCCCCTGAATATATGGCGATTTTTCTGACTTTTCTACAAGAATATGTTAACTTTCATATATTTCTCCCCCTTTGTCATCGACAAAAAGGAATACTTAAAAAATATGGAACATGTAACATAACATAAGAAAACATCGGCTTTTAAATAGTACATATTCAAAACAAATAGGAATATTAATGATGTTTACTTAGTACACAATATTTAAAAACAGAACACTGAAGTTTTAAGATAGCAAGTTGTAGAACAACATGATCACTCCTCATCATCATCGGAATCCCAAAATTCTGGACGGATATTTTCTTCCGGAGGAGCATGTTCCTTACCACGTCTTTGAGCGGTAGAAGTGTGAGTTCCTGATGTACTGAAGCTTGTATTCTCCGAAGTGGAAAAAGAGAAGTTTGGCGCTGGCCTTTTTCCGGGAGCTACATAAGAGGCACCGGCTTCGGAAGTACATGATAAGGCATCCCATAAGTTCACGAAGAATCCCTTGATTTTTTTGAACCGACCATCAATTTTTCGTAGCCGGGCATCCAAGGCTAGTTGATTTTGAGCCAAAATATCAATGGTCGCCTCTGTACTAATTCCGGGAGTTGGTCTTTGAATTGAATGTTGGCGTGTTAGACGTTCTGTAGCATGAGTTGATGGTTGAGGTGTAGAGAAGCTACGACGTAGTTGTTCTTGAGGAGTAGTACTCCATTGGTTAAATGGTATGAACCTAGGAGGTGCATCGGGCAACTTCATTAGTTTTATGGTCTTTGAATCAAAAGTACGATCTTTGGAGGTTTTGGATTCAGGAGCATGTGGGACAAAGGTATTGATCAATCTCATTATGTATTCTCCATACTAAATATGAAGCATTTTGCCTTGATTAAATGAGAGAAACTCATCCATGAGTAATTGTGCCCAACTGACGTGTGTATTCGAACATATAGCATATAGAGCTTTAACATTTTCAGGATATACTAAGTGGTAAGAACCGCCTCTTGGTATAATGGATTTCATCATGAAACGGTGAAAAAGTCTAGCTCTAGGTCTAAGTGATGATGTTTGTCTAAAATCCGTAGCATCAACTTCGAAAAATAAATGACTTATGTGGTCACGACTTGATAAATTACAATCTACATCGTGTAATGAGATTCCATCCGGTCTAGCACCTAAAATGTGGTTAATTCGATCTATGGAAAGGAAAATTGAGGTGCCACATACCGATGTCCAAACACAATTTTCAGTGTTTCTAGGAGGGTTAACAAGATTTAGGTTAGCAAGGAACAATTTGACCATAATGTGATTAATCTTCAAATTATTCTTTCTATGGTCTAGAAAAGTATCGAGCCCACTTTTAATTGCGGCATTTTCAATACGGTAGGCAGCGAAATCAGGATAACTTACAAACGATTCTTCAAAGATTTTAGCATCTTGAAGTTGTATCCATCTTTGAAGTGCTACGTCATTGACAAGCCATGAGGCGATTTGAGTATCTACGGGAGTTGATGAAGATGAGCCACCGGTAGTCTTTGATTTCTTCTTTGGAGCCATTTTTTTTGAAGTAGAAATAGAAATTTGAGAAAAAAAATTAATGGGGGCTAGGGCAAAAACCGAAATTGAAATAGCAGGAGTGAAGAGGTAGGTTGGAAAGGTGAATGGATGGGTTACTAATATGAGGTAAAAAGTAAAATTAACCAGTTTGCTACAAGTTCGGTCGGCCGAAAATACTGGGTCGGCCGACTGACCTTGTTAACAGAGAGTTGCTGAAACTCTCGGGAAGGGTTCGGCTGACCGGTGCAGGTCGTTTGGTCGACCGACCCTGTTGAAAAAATGTGTATTTGATACTTTCGGTCGACCGACTCAGGGTCTTCGGTCGGCCGACGTTGTTAGATATGCACGTTTTTTGATGTTTATTATAAAAAAGATAGATTTTTAAATTTTATTATTATTTCATTATATTTATACATCTTTATTGAAAACAACAACATATATATATATATATATAAAATTTAGCAAATGATTGTTAAACTTTACGTTCTTAATGAGTTTGGGGACGGAACATCTTCTATAGGTGACCATCTTGGAGCTATTGGAGTTTGAACATGATTTGAAGAGGATGGGGTTCTATAAGAAGGTTCGGCAACATCATCCTTTTTTGATGAACAAATTTTCATAGCAATCTTTTCTAGAAAACTTAAACGTCTTGCCGTGACTTTTTGTTCGTAGTAGAGTTCCCGTTGCATATTCGTTTGCTGTTGTTGGTAGTGATGTATTTCATCAATTTTTTTTGTTTGGTGGATGGAGATATTACCATTGTATTATTCCCTTTTTTCTTTTCAGGTGTATAGCCTGTATGAGATTCATCCCATGATTTCCACCCGTGTCGGGGGTCTTTATCAGGAGAAGAGAAATCAAGGGTACGTTTAGGCATGGGAAAGGTAGGATAGGGGCCATTTTCAGGAATTTGATCGGAAACATCATCGTCTGGAGATGAGTATGATATATGGGAGTTTTCGGAATTATAGGTGTCATTGTTTGAAGACATTTTTCAGGTTTTATTTTTCTTAGTATATGTTTTGAAGGATAAGCATAGTGTATATATAATCATCTGTTTGCTGAAAAATTAGTGGATAGAAAACTAATTTTAAAAATAATCATAAAACTTTAACAACAAGCCGTTTGTAAATGTATGATTTATATGTTTTAGAACTAAAAATAATTATTTCTAAAAAAACAAAATAGATAAAACAAATGTTAAGGTAAACTAGAACAAGAAACATCCATAGCCCAAGTGGCTATAACATAACATTTATCAAACAAGTCAGAGATCATGAGTTCGAGTTCTGCTTTAGTTAGAAATAAAACAATTTTTATTTTTCAAAATTTTTGCATATTTTTATCTATAAATCTTTTAAAGATATTATTCCTAAATCTCGTCTAAGTTTGATAAAACTATTTTCATTTAAAGGTTTAGTAAATATGTCAGCAATTTGATTTTCAGTATTAATAAACTCTAAATTTATCAATCTTTTTTCCAAACAATCATGAAGAAAGTGATGACGAATATCAATGTGTTTTGTTCGTGAGTGATTTACCGGATTTTTTGAGAGATTTATTGCACTAGTATTGTCACAAAAAATTATAGATTTTTCAAGATAACAATTAAAATCTTGTAGTGTTTGTTGCATGTATATGACTTATGCACATGCTAAAGCAGCAGATATATATTCTGCTTTACATGTTGATAAAGAAACACAGTTTTGTTTCTTACTAAACCAAGAAACTAAGGAACGTCCAATGAAATGACACGTTCCACTTGTACTTTTTCGATCCGTCCGACTTCCTCCAAAATCAGCATTGCTATATGAGACTAATTCGAAAGGACATTCTTTTGGATAGAATAGTCCGAAATCTTTGGTTTTAGTTAGATAACGAATAATACGTTTAACTGCTTGCATATGTGATTCTTTGGGATTTGCTTGAAATCGAGCACATAAACAAACACTCATCATAATATCAGGTCGACTCGCTGTTAAATATAATAACGATCCAATCATACTACGATATAGTTTTTGATCAACACTTTTGCCTTCTTCGTCTCTGTCGAGATGAATCGTTGTGCTCATCGGAGTTGGTTTGGCAGAAGTGTTTTCTAAACCAAATCGTTTAATTAAATTATAACAATATTTTTCTTGATTAATAAATATTCCATTTTCTATTTTTTTATTTGTAAACCAAGAAAATAGTTTAACTTACCCATGTGAGACATTTCAAATTCATTTGTCATTATTTTAGAAAATTCTTGACAAAGCTTTTCATTTGTAGATCCAAAAATTATATCGTCAACATATATTTGGATAATTAAGATATCATGATTGTTTCTTTTAATAAAAAGTGTTTGATCAACCTTTCCAATTTCAAAACCAGAATTTAGTAAATAACTTTTAAGATGATCATACCAAGCACGAGGTGTTTGTTTTAAGCCGTATAACGCCTTTTTGAGTTTATAGACATGGTCAGGAAATTGTTCATGTATAAATAATGGAGGTTGTTCAACATAAACATTTTCTTTTAAAAAAGCACTTTTAACATCCATTTGATAGAGTTTAAAATTATGAAAACATGCGAAAGCTAATAAGATTCGTATTGCTTCAAGTCGGTCGATTGGAGCAAACGTTTCTTCATAGTTTATTCCCTCTTCTTGATTATATCCTTGTGCAACTAATCTAGCTTTATTCCTAGTTATATTTCCAAATTCATCTGCTTTATTTTTAAAGACCCATTTAGTACTGATAACTGATTGATCACTTGGTCTAGGAACAAGTTCCCAAACTTTGTTTCGTTCAAATTGATTTATTTCTTCTTGCATAGCAAGAATCCAATAGTCATCAGTTGAGGCTTCTTTTATATTCTTAGGTTCTATGTTAGAGAGAAAAGCTACATGACCAACTTGATTTAATTGATGCCTGGTTTTTACGTTCGTATTTACTTCTCCAATTATATTTTGCACAGGATGATGTCGTAAAATTTTAGGTGGAGATTTTATTATATTTGTAGTAGTATTCTCATTTTCAGTAATATCATGATCATTATTGGCAATATCTTCAGTATTACTATTTTCATTCTGAGTAGCTTCATCATCAGAATCGATAGTAATATTTGGATTTATATATTTAAAATTTTCGTCAAATGAAACATGTAAACTTTCTTCAATAATTTAAGTTCTTTTATTAAAAATTCGATAAGCTTTACTTCGTTTCGAATATCCAATGAATATTCCTTCATCGAATTTTGGATCGAATTTTCCTAGTTGATCTTTAGTATTTAAAATCAAACATTTAGAGCCAAAAACTTTAAGATATGAAATATTTGGTTTTCTTCCATTTAGAAGTTCATATGGAGTATTCTTAGTTAACGGTCGAATGGAAACACGATTCAATACATAACAAGCAGTAGCTACAGCTTCTGCCCAAAAATGTTTTGATTAATTGGTTCCATTTAATAAAGTTCTTGCACATTCTTGTAATTTTCTATTTTTTCTTTCTACAACGCCATTTTGTTGTGGTGTTCTAGGAAATGAAAAATTATGGTTAATACCTTTCTTGTTACAAAATTGTTCAAAAACTTCATTTTCAAATTCTCCTCCATGATCACTTCTGATATTTTTAATTTTCAAACTTTTAATATTTTGAATTCTTTTAACAAACACTTTAAAATTATAAAAAGTATCACTTTTATTTTTTAAAAAGAAAATCCAAGTGTATCTAGAAAAATCATCTACAATAACAAACACATATCTATTATGATTAATAGATTGAACTTGAGTTGGACCAACAAGATCCATGTGTAAAAGTTCAAGTGGTTGTCCTGTAGAAATTACTTTTTTTGATTTAAAAGAAGATTTTTTTAATTTTCCTAATTTACATGCATCACAAAATATATTCGTTTTGAATTTCATGTCAGGTAAACCTTTGACTAATTTATTTTTCGCTAATTTGTTGATGGTTTTAAAATTGATGTGACAAAATCTTTTGTGCCAAAGACAGGAATCATTTTCCTTAGCTATTAAACACAAATTTGAATCATTTTTAATGTTCATATTTAAAATATAAATGTTTTTATCTCGTATTCCTTCAAAAATAGTGTTATGATTTTTATCGAAAATATTACATTTATTTTCTGAAAAAGTTATATTAAAACCTTTATCACATAACTGACTAATACTCAATAAATTATGTTTTAAATTTTTGACTAATAAAACATCAGAAATGAGAGGTAAATTAGTGGTACCGTTGCTGCTGACATCGCCTTTACCGATGATGTAACCTTTAGAGTTATCTCCAAAAGTGACTGATCCTCCATTTGAGTAGATAATATTTGATAACATTTATTTGTTTCCAGTCATATGTTTTGAGCAACCGCTGTCTAAAATCCATTTTCCTCTCCTTTTATGTGGTACCTGCAAAAAAAATTTATAAAAAGTTGGTACCCGTTTCTTTTTAGGGTCCTAAGAGTTAGATCTTAGGAAGCCAAACCCATACGGGTTCAGAATTCCCTTTATAAACATAGTTTTTGTTATTATGAACAGTTTCCATGAACGTTTTGATATGTTTATTTCTTATTAAAACATTATTTGTTTTTGGAATCCATATCTTAATGGTTTTGGTGTTTGACCAAACTATTTTCTTAATATCCTTATTAATATTATTATTAATTCTACTTTTAGCAAACTTATTTTGTTTTTTAAATCCTAGTCCAGATTTGTTGTTAGTGGATTGAGAATTTTCTAGTATTTTAGAAAGATTCTCTCTTCCTTTATTAAAATTGGAAATATTGTTAGAGATGTTATCAAATTTTATTTTTAGACTAGATTTTTCTAAATCTAAATCTTTAATTTTAGAATTTAAACCATTATTTTCAAAAAATAAAACATCATTTTTACTTTTCTGAATTTCAAGTTCTTCAGTTATTGAAGAAATTTGAGAAGATAAGTTAGAATTTGATTGTTGAGAAATTTCAAGTTCTTCTTCTAATATTTTCTTTTCATCTTTCAGCATATCTACTTCTAAGGCTGTTCTATCTAATTTTCTTTGTAAATCTTTGTTTTTCTTTTTAAGTTGTTTTGCTAAATCTACTAATTCAGAATTAATTTCAATTAAATCTTCAAAACTAAGATCACTTACATCGTCTGATGAAGCCATGAAGCACATATTTGCTTGTTCATTTTCATTGTCACTTTCACTTTCTGATGAAGATGATGAGTCTGTGTCGTCCCAAGTGACTGAAAAAGCTCTTCGTTTGGTTCTGTCCTTAAAATTGGTCTTTTTACGTTCAGGACAATCTTTCTTCATGTGACCTTTCTTGTGACATTCATAACATTCCATTGCTGAAGATGATGGTTTGCTACTGTTGATATTGTTGTTGGAATTATTTTTGTTTCCCCTGAATTTATTTCTTTTGAATTTCGGAAACTTTTTGAAATTTTTAGCAATCATTGCCATATCTTCATTCTCTGAGTCGGAATCATCTTTTTCTGCTTGAAATGCCACATTCTTCTTTTCTTGTGCTACATTTCTCTTTGCCTGTAAATTTACTTCGTAGGACATTAAATTACCTATCAATTCTTCTGGTTTTAATGTTGACAAATCACTTGCTTCTTCAATGGATAGAACTTTTCTTTCCCATTCGTCAGTTAAAGAATTTAAGATTTTTGTGACAACATCAAAATCAGTAAATGTTTGTTCTAATGATAGTAGAGCATGATGAATATCCTGAAATCTAGAGTACATATCATTTATAGATTCGTTTGGCCTCATTTTGAAATTTTCAAATTGATTTTTCAACATAGAAATTTTGCTTAATTTAACTTTGTTCGTTCCCTCATGTGTTATCTTAAGTGTTCTCCATATTTCATAACCAGAAGTGCACATGCTAACTCTATTGAATTCATTTCTATCTAATGCCCAAAATAAAATATTCATAACCTTTGCATTTGATGTAGCATCTAGTTTTTGTGTGTTACTCCAAGTTGAGTATTCTCCAGCAAGAGTTATGTACTCTCTTTGTATAATATTCTAGATATCAAAACCACTAGATTGCATATAGATTCTCATTCTAGTTGACCAATAATTATAATTTAACCCATTAAAAAGTGGAGGTCGTGAAGTTGAAACTAGTATTAGTGTTAGTGCTAACATTGTTAGTTTGTGTCGTTGCCATATTACTGGAAATAAATATCAAATAACTTTGTGACGGTTATAGGAATCCTAGCTCTGATACCAAATGAAAGAGTACGTGCAGTACTAAGGATCGTGTAATATGATATATAAATGCGGAAACTGATAATAGCAGTAAAATAAAAATTAAAGTAAGCACACCAGGAATTTTTATACTGGTTCGAACTTCCCATTCTACGTCCAGTCCTAGAGTATCTTTTGGATTTAGACTAAACCCCTCACTTAACCCGGAGGAATAGGTATATAACACCTGAGCAACCGAACAGGAATTTTTCCGCCTCAACAGCCGAAGAGGACTTCAACTTAATACAAATAATTTGTTGACGAGTTTGTTCTGAATAACACGGATTGTCTTTTGATAGTACAATTTTCTATAATTAAATCCTCAAGAATATGTAGTGTATGTGAAGATTGAGAAGGAAGATAATCTCCTAGAATAAAAGTATATAAATTAATTCAGAGATTCTAGAGATATTGAATGAGAATGAATGCTTTTATTTGCAGAAATAAATAGAGCATAGATTGCAGAATTATAAACAAGAATCGGTGATTGTAGAAGTGATTTGAACATGTTTATATAGTTGTAGAATAGTTATAATCTTTCATGAAGAGTTTCAACCAAAAGTTGTGTCTGTATCTCTTGGATTGAGAGACATTCCTTTTCATGATCAATGGCAACTCTTCAGGAAAACTAGCCGTTATATTCAGGTCGGTCGACCTAAAAAACTGGTCGGTCAGCTGAATTTTAAAAACGTATACAAAATAATGTGTATCTGTGCATTTGACACAGGGTCGGTCGACCGAGGTTTCTGGTCGGTCAGCCGACCTGTAGTCAATTGCACAATATACACTAATTTATGTATAATCTTAATATAAATCAATTTGGGTATGTGTGTGACTACTTGAGGAATGATTTTAGCAATATTCTAAGACTCAATACATTAAAATATTCATACTAATCTCTGGATTGTAGTCTTGTCTCCTTTGTAGTGCATAATATATACTTATTCTCTTTTTGTCGCTTTGGTATAGTATTCTCGTTGTATGATCTCTGAAGTTTGTGTCATGAATCAAAACTCATGAATCAACATCCCCCACTCAAAACTTTTCGTCCCCGAAAAGGAAAAAGAAGGGAAAAGGAACTGAGTATAGAATTCAACATTAGATATATTTTATTCAAAGTTACCAACTTATAAAACAATGAAATTCCATTTATAAAGTCGTTACTACACTTCCACTACGCTACTCTGATTAGCCTATGAAGTTTACGAGTTAGTTATCAAAACAAGTTATTTAAACTTGAAAAAATTTCGAACACCCGGATTTACGAAAAATTTCGACAGTCTCCTTTGCGCGGCTTGATCGGTACAGCTACAAAATGCCTTTACGGGCCCCAAACCAACAAAAGAAAATCAAAAGCCAAGTGGCTCATCAAAAATCACCAAATCCAATGACAAAATAAACATGTATCTTTTGTCGGGCAATCCACATTTTCTTGATTTTAAATACCTGCATCTCATTTACCAATGATATCCAAGTATATAATTTAAAAGAATCATTTTATATTTGGCATCTTCAATTTCCAATATTAGCTTTTAATTAAGTCTGTAAGCCATACATATATTATCCGTGAGCAATATCAAATTTAATCGCTTATTCGATCACACAATTTCACTTCCAACCAGTATCGTTCACACGACTCTCTAGTGCGGACTCAGATTGGTTCCTTGATTGGAAACTGTTACTCTCCTTGCATAGCCATATACTATGATAGAGAATTCCAGAATCAAATCAAAAATCCATATCCAGGGTTCGCCGTCGAGAATCGAGTGAAAAATCCTAACTTGGATCGATATAAATCATCTCGAAATTTTGTGCTCGAATTTGGACCAAATCGTTATGCGAACAAAATAATGTACGTACAACCCACGTATTACCTTCCAATGGATTTCTATCCAATTTATCTATACTAAATTATTTTATTGACTTTTATTTTTATTTACAATTAATTATTCACAATCCATTATTCAGTTAGTATATTCATTTCTTTACATAGCATGTTCTTTAACATTATCTTTTCTTAAACTTCATATCATAGAATCTGCTTACTCAAGTTCATTTTAAACATTCTATATAATTTAATTAAATTCAAATTCAATTTTCCAATTGATTCTTAGCCATACCAAATTCTTTTGTTTACATTTACTTCAATTTCATAATTTTAGTTAATAACAAATTTATTTATGGAACATTTTATTAACCAACGCTTTATTTTATTAATCATCCTATAAAAGTCTAACCTCTCATAAATGACTTTTCTTAGTTTACAGTTATCTTAAAGGTTACAAATTCAAATTTTTTTTTCAATCCCTTTGCAATTTATATTTATTTTCTATAACCAATTTACAAAGATATAATACGATTCATTTATCTTCTTTCTTAATTTCACTTACTTGTTCCATTTATCCATTCATCATTTCATGTTATATTTAAGTATTTATAATTTTTATCACAACCAAATTTTCCATTTATACACATTTTAATTCCTTTTGATTTTTCCTTACTTGTATACTTCAATTATTTTCAGGTTCTGTTTATTTGTACAACATCTCATTACGTATCCAAAACATCGTTTCAACTTCTTAATATTTGGTAAGTCATATTATATGTTATTAGAATGCAAATTTGGTATTATACAAATTTATAGAATTTCATTTTACTTAATTAGAATGTTCAAAAATTTAATTTATTTAAATCCTTTTACCTTTTAACTTTAAAGGCACACTACAACTCTAAAGTTTTCCCAAAACCTAAGCTTAGATATCTTGATCCTTTTATTTTTATAAATTCTGGTTATTCACATTTCATTCAAATAATTTGAAAATTACTAATTAATATAACTTAGAAATTTAAATGCCCGGTTCTTCTCAAATCGTTTGAAATAAACATATACACTTATATCTTTAATATATCAAACCATACCTTTGGAGTTTAAACCAAAATTCCATTTACCCAAAATAATTTCGAAGAAAAGCAAAGCTTCTTAGAAGTCTCCCCCACTTTGAGACTCGAAAATGAACGTCGATGATGCTGCGCAGTCATCACCGAAATTATTTTCCAGCGACAGAAGAGAGGAGTACTGAATTCATTCCTTCTTAAAAATCCTTTCAAAATATTTCCCATAAATATTTCCAACTAATATCACAATATATTTTCTTCAAAGCTTTGAGAACCATTGTTAAAACCTCCAGGTCTTAAATTCAATATTTTCCAATTTAAATGTATTTTAAATTTATAAGTCACCTTTATAAAATATTATTATAGGATCTTCTTTCTTAAAACATTCCACAAGTGTTTTATCATTGTTCATTTTGTAATTCACCTTATTTATTAAATTACAACATCTAATTAATGATAATAACCAATATTATCATTCCTAACAACCAGGTAAGCTAGATAAGTCAAAATAATTTCTGAATATTTTCTTTATATACAAAATATAATTAGAGCAAAATTATTTCATTTACCCAATTTCAAAACAATACTATGTCGAATTGTTCTGTTTAAGTGTTTAGAGATCTCTATCAATGACGTTAATTACTCGTATTGACCAGGATCCATAAGCCACTCAACAAATCAACCGACACAATATAAAGCATTTTATATCAGTAACAAATATGCTCTCTAATATGTATACACTCAGCGACTCATAATAGGGTATTACTACCCTGTTTATAAAGAGTCAGACCCCACAAAGCTAAGGTTATCGCTAAACCAAAGCTCTGATACCAACTGTAACGACCCACCTTTTTGGACAGTCTAAACCGACGATCAAATACACATGCCGATTCCAAACCATTCAAAAGGGCAGATGGTTATTGGGGTAAATAAGAAAAGAAAAGAAAGGGAAATAAAGGAAATGAAACAACACAGAATCTTGCAGCGGAACGATAAAATATAATAGTCAAATAAACAGTTCATGAAGCTGTTTACTATACTTTGATCGTTATTTATACAACATATATCAGAGTTATATATATATACCAGAACAAGTAAAATAATGCAACAGACAGCATGATGCAAAGATAATAATAGAAATAGTATACCAAATCTTCGTCTTCGTCCTCCAGAATAGATCTTCAATAAGCTGAAAAACTCAGGTCTGACCCGAGCGTAATGAAAAGACAGACACTTGAGTCAGGACTAAAATATCCTCGTGTAAGTTAAATGAATCGTAAATAAATATGAGTGTAACGGCGTCAGAGATGTTTACGGGGTTTGACATCTCCTATCCAGTGTCAACGTGAGTGTAATAACTTAAGAGATGTTACGGGATTTTCCATCTCTCAAGGATCCGTTAAACTATCTACTATGTAGTATAATACGCTATTATAATATGTCTACAATAAAGTAAAAGTATACTAAAATAGCGTTAAGGCATTACCATAATTCCCCTTAACACATTTTATAATGCAATAGTCTATACAGCACCGTAAACCCCACCGTAAACTAGTGGTTATCAGAGGGTACCCCATAGGTATAATACAAAACAAAACGTAGTGGTCGTGAGTAGGATAATCAGTATGACAAGGTACATAAGGCGATACCAACTAGGATACTAGTAGTTGCGTGATCCGGACTGATGTTGAGCATAGCCAGCAGCTACCTCAACACCGCGAAACAACACTCCCAAATCGAGGGGTTCACCCAAATCGAATCACAAAAGTAATAGATATGGTATCGAAGAAGTGTGTCCACTAGAGATGGCGAACCTCAATAGCCCGGCGCGGCTCCTGTTTTAGTCATGTCAGGGGACATCCAATATCGTTCTCTTTCTTCAGTCAACGCGTCCACCTAACCATCCACTTCATTCCGGATAAACACTCCGCGTATACTAGTTATTAAGCGGTTTTCGGTATCGACAGAGAGTATGTCCATATCTGATCCCGGTCTCTTTAACTACTACGTATTATTACACTGATGGCTCTTTTACATTTCAAATCAATTCACAATTGATATCAAAATATCATATTCACTTCAAAAATCAAATCCATTTCAAATAGCATCATATCTATTCAAAATGTAAGATTCCGTTTCAAAAATTCTTTTTCGCCTCAATATCTCATTTCGAATTTCAATTTAGGTTGCAACTTCATTTAACCCAATTCTTATTTAGATTCAAGATTTAAACATAAACATTTCACCTTATTGACCAGCTTGAAATTCTAGAAAATAGTTTTAAGTAGTTTTAAATAAATAAAATGTTAAAAATACTTAAAATCTTTAAATGGATTTCAAATAGATAAATTAATTTAATATAGTTAAATGGATTTAAGATAGATTGAATATAATTAAACAGGTAAATAGCTTTAAATCAGATTAAAATAAGTTAACATGGTTTAAGATGGGTTAAAAATAATTTAATATAGTTAATATAGGTTTAAATAGTTTAAGTATTTAAAATGGTTTATATAACAGAGAAATTTGGAAAACAAAATGAAACAGCTTCAAAACCAAACCATTTCAATTATAACTTCCCAATTCAAATCAATTTCAATTTCCATTCTACCGATTCAATTTCGATTCAATTCAAATCAATGTCAACTTTGACTTCAAATTAATTCAATTCTACATTCACCTTCAATTAAATCAATTTCAATTTATATCGATTTGGAGCTTGATTTTTCAAAATATCAATTTATAACACTTAACAAAATTTATCCTTCAATATTCAAATTTAAATCCAAATTTCAAATATGATTCAATTCCAAGCTCAATTTCAAAATATCATTTTTTTATCACTTTTACTTAGTAACACTCAAAGCTCGAAATAATGTTCAATCTTTGAAACAAATAATTTTCGAAATTCAATCACATCCAAATTTTAAATTTCAAAGTCTCAACTTAAATTATTTAACAATTTCTTTTAACCAAAATTTATTCCAACATTCCAAACTCAATTAGCGATAAATTCGATTTCTATAAATTGATTTTATTTATAACTTTTAAATCAAAACATTTAAATAAGTTTCAAATCAACGATTTTAAAATTTATTAATTTAACCAATCCGGTGTCCGTATATAATTTTCTATCCTATGACCAAGTGATTAGTTATTTCAATTCAATATCAGGGATGAATATATATCACTTAAATCAAATCACAGTGTCATATGTATGTATAACAGGATATATATAAGCAAATAAACATCCAAACTTTAAAATATCAACCAATAGCATCCACAGAAATAAATCATCCAATAGACAATACAATTCACGGAAATTTCATGGTTCTCAATATCAGATAATTTAATCGCAATTCAATTTTAATTTCAATTTGACTGTCAATTTAATTTTTTTCAACGGTGAATTCAAATGACAATCTATATGACAATTAAATTTTATCAAACAATGAAAAATAAAATTCATATCACTTCATAATATCAAATTTAACTACAATACATTGTGAGCGTTATAAAACACTCACCTTGATATCCTGTTGTCACCGAGATGTTCCGGTTTGGAACTAAACCGAACGACTCCCGATTTTTCCCCAAATTCCAACTATCTCCAAATTCATCCAAACCAGTTTCATTTCGAAGCTCTCATCATCACGATCGCAATGTAAAAAGTCTCGTCTCAATCGGACCTCATATGTAGAAGTTATACATTTTTAAGTTATCGACATTTGAATTTATAAAACAATTTATATTATAATTAAATTAACCCATACCTAAAGCAAAGAAGCCCAGCCCACCAATTCCATCTTCCCCATATTCCTGTACGTGCACGATAAAAACAACCCACCATAGTCGTGCACTAATCCCCGATGATACGGAGCTACAGGCGATGAAAATTGAAACCGATCGCGCCTCCAAGCTTCTCCTCTCGATCTCCATCTCTCGGACCCCTCACCTCGAAGCTCGCACCTACCAATCAAAACGCGTGCGAACCACTCCTCTTCGGCCAAGGCCAGGTCGCACGACCCAATACGCCACCGAGCTTCACCAAAACGCATGCCTAGATGCCATTCGACGAGGAGAATCCAAATACGATCTTTATTTCTCGAATCGATGAATGAAAACGAAGTGAAGCTTAACCCTAGCTTCAAAATCTCTCGCGTCTTCACTGTCGCACTCCCAAACTCCAAGTCGCACCAGCCCAAAAGCATACAGGATCGAAGCAAACGATGAAATAGGATTTTTTAGAGAAGGTTTCGTGATTTTTAATCGAGTATTTGAAGAGAAAGAAATTTTTGAAGTTTTGATTTATTATTTTCTTACTGCCTGAAGCTTGCGTGCAAATAAAGAAGGAGAGTATGCATGTTTGAATAGAAAATAGGTACTAGGGTGTCGGCTGATAAGAAGAAACAGACAGATGTGAAGGGTATGGTCAAATCAACTTTATATATATATTAATTAAATTTTCAAACCGTCTTAATTACGCAACTCAAAATCTTGAAACCCTATCGAGGCGTGCCGTCAGGCGTTTATAATGTTTTACCCAAATTTCGAACACAATGGAACATGTTTTAGGGCCTAATTCGATCGTATGTGTGAGTTACGGAAATAAACGATCAATTTTAAATTAAATCGATTAAATTAATTTCTAAGCGTTTTGAGCTGCCACGATAAAACGACAACTCCGATTGCTATGGAAATTTAAACCCGATAAAATAAACTATTACGGATCTAATAGAACTGGTTTTCGTCGAATTTCCGAGACTGTGCCCCGGAAAGCTATTTTAACTAGTCGATTAAGTCGACGACTTTTCAAAATTTACAGAATTGCTAAAAATTCCAATTTTAAAATCTTATTAACTCTATTATAATCCAAATATAACTTATATTCACTTTGGAAACCAATTTGAATCATATTAAATCAAATTTCGGTTATTTACTCTATTTTCATACATTAGAATTTCAATATCAAATTAATCATATCGATTCGGAATTTAATTATTCAAATATTTATAATATTAAATTTAAACAAATTTGATTATTCTTAAATCGCTATCCTTTGAAATATTCAAAAACGAACTTATAAAATTTAACTTTTAAAACAAATTCAAATTATAGAACAACCATTTCCATTAAATAGTTATTCGAATCCCGTTATTCAATTATTCAATAAATTCCAAATATTAAATTTAAACAATTTAATTGTTCAATAATTGACGGATTTCAATATTGGATTTTAAATAAATTTTCATTATCAGTTGATTACTTTATTACATCAAGTGAATTCCACATTATTATTTAATTTCAGTTAGAGATAATGCACTTAACTAATATATACTTTCATTTCAATTGCAATTGGTTACCAAATTCAATTCGACTAACTAAATGAATAGGTAACTTAAATAATTATCACCGTTAACTTTTAATCACTTATAAGTTTATTATTTACAAACAAGTATCACAATTTCCTATATAATACAACTTCATTCCATTACCATTGACTATATATTATTTCAATTGATTTGGGATTTCATTCAATTCATAAATAATTAACTTAGATAAAATTTGTTGCAATTCATTCTAGTTATTATTATCATAAATAAATTACAAATTTTTTATTCTTCCCACATTAAACCATGAAATCTTATTAAATTAACTATTTTAATTATCGAATATTTATGGGTTGTTACATTTCTACACTTCCTTAACGCCATTTCCTACAATGTAAGTTTTCCTTATACCATATATCCACATTATATCCAAATTCAATGCCTTAATCGCCATAATCTAACCAATTTATAAAATTTCCATTTAATACACAATCGAAATGAAATTTAACCCGATTTGATTATTATTAACACCATTAAGTCCCATAATCATTTCAATATAAATTCCCTAATCCAATTTACCCAAATTCATCATTAGTTAACCTAAATTAGCAATCAAATAACGCAAACTACTCTCATGTGAATTCAATGTATCTTCAATAATGATTCACACTCACCAAATTACGTTGCCAAGCCCTAGAGTTCGTATATTAGTATCTTATTCCTTCGTTATCTGAATTGCAATCCTCTAAAGATTTCCAAATTCACAAACGATTTTTATCTTCATATCATCCTCTTTCCGCTCGTACTTTTGATATATAGATTTCTAGGTTTTCTTTTAGATTTGCAAGGGTAAGGAGATGGTAGAGCAATGGAGAAAGAAACCAATAAGAAATGAATTTAAAAACTTTTCTGCATCGCCTAATATAACTTTCTAACAGTCATCTCACCTAATTAGGCCTATGCCTATTTAAACAATTTAAAAATCGCTTATTAAAATTTGTATATCTTCTTCATAGGAACTCCGATTTGAACAAACCAATATATTACTCTGACCATAAAATGAACTTTACACAATGGCATAACTCACGTCGCCTAATTTTAATGTTTGTAAAGTTAAAAATTTGTGCCTACTATTAAAATATACATCTAAATTCCATGGGATATTACATCCCCTCCCCCTCGAAAAGAATTTCTTCCTTGAAATTCCGGATGCAAATATTCATCGCGTATCAACGTATTTATGTTATATAAATGTGTGTGTATATGTGTTTGTGTGTTTATATATACATTGTGCATAACGCACCTTACATTAGCATTCCCAAAGCAGGGCATTCCCTCTTTATATGACCATTTGATTATGGTTTTAATATTTTATCTTCAAAAATGTAACCCAACAATCCTTCATCTCGTGCCATCCCATATTGCACTTTTCTCACTTCTTGTCATGCTTACCACGATGTCTATTTGGACCTCCAAAATCTCTATGCTTACCTTGATTTACATTCTTCATTGGTTTCCCTGTAGAAAGTTTTAATATAGTTGTATTAAGCAGCGCTGCTTCAACTAAACTTTTAAACATCGCTCCCATAGGAATCTGACCAAGCACTAATTAACTAAGCGACCGACTCAACTCTTTTGCAAACTTCATTGCCTTCTTGGGTGTCGTGTCTACCAATTCAAATCCAAACTTTGTCAATTCATTAAAAATACTAAAATATTCATTCACAGTGGAATTCACTTATTTGAGATTTATAAACTTTTCGAGCATCACTTCCTTTTCTGCTCCTAATCGCTTCAAATGTCTTCTTAGATCAACCCAGGGAATTTCATTTTTATTGAATACCTCTATAACCACTAACGACCAATTCATTGCTTCTCCTCGTAGATGCCAATAAGCAAGCTACTTTTTCATCTTATCCCTTAAATTTAGCATACTGAAAATCCTATCACATTTACACAATCAAGCTTCTGGTACCCTTATACAGTTTACCATTCATATTCAAAAAATGCTTACGTTTTTTTCAAAAGTTTAGCCCTGGTATACTAACAACATTTTCATTTCATACCATGGTTATAGGTGCCCCTTCGTTAACAGTGGCCTAGTTTCTAGCTTGAAGATAAGTGAAAAACCAAAGTGGAATGTCCACGCCAGGTTCTTCCATAGCTTTATTTTCAGTGCTAGTTTCGGTCAGGTTGCTCATCTCTACTATCTGCAAAATAGGATTCAATATAAGATACCCTAAATTAGTAAACAGAGATGATAAACATAAACCCAAAATTACATCATACCCCTATTTACATTAATCAATATACACACGCGCGCACATACATACGTATGTAGATTACATAAAAATATAAGAGTATGCTCTCTCTATATGCCCTAACCTAAGCTTTGATACCAAATTTAATAACCCAACTTTTCAATGCCACAAAATTTTGCACTGTAAAAATGAAAAGCTAGATTGTTATGAGTAAAAAGAGCGTTGAACTAACTAATTATATCTTTCAGATACTCATAACGGAGTGGATCAAAATACAATATAGATAAAATAGACAAATTTCATCTATATACATCATAAGTTACACATAGTCTTTATACATATGCACAATGTCACACCATATATATGATATGTACAAAACAATGGAGAACATATGTAAACATCTCCATAGTCTCAATCTTCAAACACTTCAACATTACAATTACTTCATTCACCTCTAGTGTATAAGGAGGGGGGTTAGACATACATGTCCGATGAATAAATATATAGCCAAGTATATACTATTAACATGATTTTATAACCATCATATGAAAACTAATGCTTACTTTACCTCAAACTATCACATCTGCATCTATAGAATTATTCCATTATAATAAATATAGTATGATGATTACTATTATATAATTATCAACATTTAACATATGATAGAGTTCGATAAAAGTAAACTAACTCTTCTACACACAAGAAAGAAAACGAGAGAGAGTTAGTTAAATATATACTACCCCAATAATAAACACAAAAGTTAGTCAAATAAAGACTAACTCTAGGATATAGTTAAACATAAACTTATTCTTGTAAACATAAACACTTACGTAAGTTAGGTAAACATAGACTGACTCATGTATACATAAACGTATACGTAATCATAGCATAACCCGATAACGCACGATTCGATTATCAACGTCATAGTATACGCAAATTAACTACGTACTTTTCTGGATGTTAAACACTTCTAAAGTTCGTAGAGAAACCACTTATCATTTGCTACCTATTTTGTATAGGTCTGGTTGAAATAAAACTGTTTCAGCCTTGGGCCAGGTGCAAACAAACAACGTGTACCGATGGACCAATGGACTACACATCGATGGACTAGTGGCCGTAATGATTTTCAAAAAATGGATTTTTAAAACTGGTTGTTCTTTCCAGATTCGAATTGCTTTCATTGTTTCTTTCTTTAGTGTGTTTCTACTCTTAACACATTTCCTACAATGCAAATCTTCCCTATATCATATATCCACATTATATCCAAATTCAAAGCCTTAATCACCATAATTTAACCAATTTATACAATTTCCATTGGAAACACAATCTAAATGAATTCATCCTAAATTTTATTATCATTAACATCGTTAAGTTCTATTATCATTTCAATATATATACCTTAATCTAATTTACCTAAATTCACCATTAACTGACCTAAATTAGCAATAAATTAACGCAAACTACTCTCATATGAACAATAGATCTTCAACAATGATTTCCCACTCGCCGAATTGCATTGTCAAGCCCTAGAATTCTTCCATTAGTCTTTGATTCCTTCGCTGTTTGGAATTGTAGTCCTCCTAAGTTTCCTAAATTCGCAAACAATTAGTATCTTCACGTGGTCCTCTTCCCGCTTGTCAATTTAATATATAGATTTATTGGTTTTCATTTAGATTTGAAAGGGTAATGTAACATTCCTGAAAATTTACCAAGTTTAATTTGGCAATTAAATTAATTTTTGAAAATAAATTGTGAACTAGTTACAGATTTCTAGAATAAATAAATAATTTTTGATTATAAATAGAAATTTAATTTTAAATTTAAGCATAGGCATCTTAGAAACAAATACTTCAAACTAAAATGTATTTAAAATAAAATAGAAACTAAAGCTTGAGATTAATAAAAAGATAATGATAGTTGTTTTCTAAATTTTTAATTATATTAATATTTGGAAGTTGTAATAAAAAGAAAAAACATTAGTGTATTCATTTTCAAAAAGTTATTTTTAAGTTAAATTTTCATATATGAATAAAAGTGATTAATTGTTAATATGAAATCAAAGTATTTAAATTCATTCTTTTCTTTTTATAAAGTTGTACAAAAAAAAATAAAAAAATGTATGAATGCAAATTTATAAATATTGTAACGACCGGCCATCCGTCTCCACAGAATGACGCGTCATTAATAAGAAAGAAAGGGATAGAAAAGAGAAAGAAAGAAGAAACAACACATCAGAATCTAAACAGCGGAATGAATAAATTATATTAATAACATAAAATATTACATAGTTTACAACAACTATCAGAGTACACAGATAATACAACACATACTAGACAATTATAAACACCTGTCTAGTTATTACAACTCAATACAACTCAACAAAGAGATACCATACACAGCGGAATACTATATATCTAACGCAGAAGCCTCCTGCTCCATTGCTCCTCCATAATTCGTCAAAGCTAACCTAAATCCCTTGGCTACTCGTAAAAATTTGAGTACTCAAGAGTTTAAGAAAACGGAAGATAAACTATGGGTCAAACATGGGTCTGGTGTGAGTAATAGGTTAAAGTTGCTTAACTTTCAAAAACCTTTTGAAAAGAAAGGTATCACGTAAGACTTCCCACACATAAACATGGAAAAGTTTTTACCTTACGCTAACCAAAACATTTGATAGGAAATCCAGTGATATTATAATAGGTCTAGGGTTTTCAAGTAAATATGAAATAGCCGAAATTGTTACATTATTAAATTCTAGCTACTAGCCACAAAAGTGGGTAATACAATCAAAACCGTTGGCACTTATTGGATTTTGGATTCCATACAATGGCAGGGCGACTGGGGTACCGTGCGTCACAGTACGTGGCCTAGATCACCATACCGAGGAGTACGCCCCCTCCCCTGCTACACAAGGCCGGAACCATCCCTTACTGGACAGTCCCGAACAAGACAACCCCGCAGTTGGTGCGCATATCCAACCGCCCACTAAGCCGAATAAAAAGGGACCTCTAGACGGGGAAAATCTCGTCCTACTTGGGCATGACCCACTTAGCCTTGCTGCACCTCCCCTATTTTAGCCATTCCCGGTTGATGAGGCTTGAGGCTACGATTACCTTTAGAGAACACATCTGTTAGAATGCTCATCGTCCACCTGACGATGTTCTGAAAGCATTCAATCCATACAAGTTCGTTCTGGGTTCGAACGAAACCGAAGGCATTATCTCGTTACACTCATTTTGGAATCACCCTCAGAGTTAACGACGATAACCCTTGCACTCTGAATCTTCATCTCGAATCTGAAAGTACTACCCCGTCAAACTCATCTCGGAATCACCCTCAGAGTTATACTGACGAATAGTCCTTACACCTCGAGTCTTCACTCTTCAAAAGAGATTTACGACCTATCATTAATTTGGATCAATGTGGTTTTCGGATATCCAAATATGGAAACCCGATCCCGGTCTCATCGAAATCCAAAGCGTATCTTTTAAGGCCAAGTTGTTTTAAAGGTTTAAAACAATTCAATTATCTATATACACAGATAGATAAATCACAGATTCAGAATAGATAATCAATATTATCATCACAACAGATAATCCATATTATCATTATCAAAAGTTAAACCAAAACATCATCACAATGCAACTAATGCATCCATATCATCCAACATTACTTATCTCATATTCTGAGATTCAAACCATTCAAGGCAAACAACATCATCCATTCATATATAAGCAATGATCCATAATCACACCAAATATAATTAATTTAAAAAATTAATTAAATTAATTACATCATTCTAATTAATTTAAATTAAATTAAATTAATTACTTCATCAATATAAATCTTGCTTACATTACCATTAATTATTTATCAATCAATTAGTTAATCATCAGCCAATTATTCATTTTAATTAATCATCCCTTATTAATTAACCATTAATTACATTCAAGTAATTATTCACCAGTTGATTTCTCAAATTAATTATACTTAACCTAATACAGTAATTATCCTTTAAATACTTCCTTAATTAATTAGTTATAAGTAATTACATTACTTCTTAATTACATTAATTAATTCCTTTATTTATTAATTATTTCCAAAATAAATATATTCTTAATTACATCATTAATTATAATAATTAATGATCTCTAATTACATTTTCAATTTAAATTAATTACATTAAGTAATTAATCTTAATTTAAACCATAATAGTTAATCACCCTTGATTAACTCCATTCAGTAATTAACTACCCTTAATTACTTCACCAAAATAAATTAATTGCTCCTTAATTAATTATCTCAAATTAAACCCCTGATTAATTCACAAAGTAATTATACTCAAATTACTTTCATCAACCAATCACCTTCAATTAATTACATACAGTAATTATCCATAAATTACTTCCCTAAATAATTCCTCTTCATTTAATTACATTAAGTAATAATAATTCACAATCATCAAATGATTATTCTAAATTAATTAAATTGAATTAACTAACTTATCTAATCAAGTCAAACTCAATTAATTACAATAAGTAATTAATTCCTTAATTACTTCCATAAGTAATTATACTTAACAATTTACTCAAATGATTATCTTTAAATTAAGTAATCTAATTAATTATTAAAATTAATCACATTAATCAATTATTAAATAATCCTTAGTTAATAACCTTTATTAACTATTAACAGTTCATTAATTATTTTTCTAAAACAATTAACTTATTTTAATCATTATTAATTACAAATTAATTAACCATTAATAACTCATTTAATTAACCCCTAATTATTTAATTAATTAAGTGTTAACTGTAACTTAATTAATCCTTTATTACTTGATTAATTAATTATTAATCATTAATTAAAAACTAATCTTATTTAATTAATGAATCTTAAATTACAAGTTAATTATTCGAAGAATAATTGAATCTTAAACTTTAAGATTAAACCCTTAATTACTTTTAGTAATTATTTATTTCATTAATTTATAAAATAAATTAATTATTCATTAATTATCCTAATAATTAAATGCATAACAAATCATTAAATTATAATTAAACTTCAACCAGTTTTAAAATTAATTTAAAACTTTTAAATTACATGATAAATATTACTTTTCTTATAAAAGAAATTTTACAAGAGTTAAAACAAATTTCTTTTTAAATTCAAAACATTTAAATTTTACGTTATCATTCAAAATTTAAAACATCTAAATTTATAAAACTTAAATTTAATTTAAACCAAAGATTCAAATTCAGATTTGAATCAGTTTAAAACTTTGTTTAAAACATTTCTTTATATTTCAATTTTTAATTTATATTCAAATTTCTTCCACTAAAAAAAAAAACTTAACCCCCTTTTAAAATTATGTAAACAAATTTGAGTTTAAAAACTTATTCATTTCAGCTATGATTCAATTTAAACTTGAATCCATAATTAAAACTAGATTTAAAACTCATTTTAAATCTTTACTTAATGTTTTAAAATTTAGTTTAAATTTTGAAATAGGACAAGTTTTCTAATCTGAAAACAAACTCGAACCCCAACGATTCACCCGAGTAAAACACTAATAAACTCGAGTAAGCTCGAGTAACACCATCATCTTGAAATCTTTTCAAACTAAAATTGACAGGTTTAACACAAACCTGTAACTATCTAACTCACCCGAGCCCACACATCAACACCTTCGAGTCCAACACACCCCTGTTTCGAGCAAATCATAAATCAACCCGAAACAAACTCGAGTAACCCTTCTTCCCCAAACCAACTGACACGCCATGACCACCGTGCACCTGCACCACTGCTGCCATCACCTCTGACCATGCGCGACCACTTGCGCAAGTCACCGATCATCACCAAACTCCAAATCGACCTTCAAACCAACTGCAGAAACCCCAAATCAAAAAATGAGCATTCGAGCTAAACAAAACTGGAAAAAAATGGTCTAAATGTAACTCGCCTCAAACTCCAAAATCTGATCATCTGAGAAGTACCACCTCCGGCCACATCCACTTCCACACTTCATCAACCCTCCACACAAATCTGGAAGCACTCGATCAATCATAGGAGTTGCGGTGATCAAATTTCCAGATGAACAACAAAACTAGGGTTAAAATACTTTAATCCTTAATCACTACTGCCTCAGTGATTTAATCCATCTCCATCTATTCTTCCTTGCCTCTACGATCATTACTCCATCACCAGGAAAAACAATGGCCACCTCGGCCTTCTAGATCGACAGAATCAACCCAAAATAGGATTTCTGGTTAAACCAGAAATACTCAATCAATTTCAAACTACGAATTCTAATTTTAGTTTTAAAATTCAAGTCTTTGCACATGTAATCAGTTTACAAGCTTTAAGCAATGAATCTGGAAAGTTAAAAATACTACTTGCAAAAGTTTGTTCTATTGCATTATTGAGTTTCCAGTGATAATTCATAATTTCTTATGTTAAATAAAATTTAAACTTAGCTTATATAACACAACCATATTTTGGTTGAATGCTAAATATTAACACATATTAAATCAAACGAGATGGATATTTTTAAGGAATTCCTAAATCAGGAACTTGAGTACAGAAAAGTAAATCACAACAACATGCACAACTACAAACATACATAATATACCAGTAATGAACTTGAAATATAGCATGCAAACACACTTATGTCCAGAAGTAAAACAAGCAACTAATTTAAGCTTAAGTTTATTTAGTAAAAATGTTACTCACTGAATTTATAAGCAGAGCCTTTGAAAAGTATGAAACTGAATGGTGCTTTGATTCCCAACTTCAAATTGCTTCTTTTATTTTGCTTTTTAAACTTTAATTCCAGATTCACTCAATTGATTTGTTTCCTGCCAACAATTTCATGCATGCATGCTTTCTAGAGAAAAAAATTGTAGGCAAGGTTGATTTAAAACAGAATGAAGACTGCAGGCTTGATGAAGTGCTGTTGCATGCAGTTTTAGATTGCAGGATTGAATTGCAATTTGAAATTTCAAGTTGATGTATTTGAAGAGAGCTTCAGTTTTAAGGATGATTTGCATTTCAGGTTTTGGTTTAGAGGAACATTGGTTCAGATTTATTTTGAGGGGAAAACAGATTTTGCAGGAATTTTTTTAAATAGATTTTTGCAGGAATTTGAATTAAGATTGCAGTATTGATTATTCAGGTTAATGAATTGAAAAGCTACAGGTTTGAACTTTGATTTGCAAAATGAAATTTCAGATAGCTTGAAGAAGATTGGTTTGAATGTTGATTTTGTTTTTGTGGAGATTATTTACAGGATTTATGTTGAACAGGGTTTCTGTTTTGAAAATTTTGCAGATTTTTGTTTGAACAAATTTTGTTTTCTGTTTTGAAGAAGAAAGTTTGCAGATTTTTTTATTTGAACAGACTTTTGATTCAGATTTCTTAACTGAAGATTCTCTTAAGATTTTTAAAAAAAAGAATAGAAAAGAAGATAAAATAAGGAGATGTGTTTATGTAAATAGTTTTTTATTTTAATAAAAATAAAAGAAAAAGAAAAATAAATTAGGACACTTGTTTTAATTTCCAACATTTGTCACTATGATTTATTTTAAGACTAACACATGTCAACAAGGGTGTTAAAAGAAACTTACACATGTAAATTAAGTATTATTATTGTTATTTAAATAGTTTGCAGAAGCTTTTAAATCTAAATTTATTATTCTTATGTATATATATAAATGAATTTCTTCTCTTTTAAATTTACTAAAGATAAATGAAACAAACAATTTATAAATATAAGCTTATTCCAATATTTTTAAGTATTTATTCCTTTAAATTTCAAAACATTAAATTCAAATTTAAACAAATTTACCAAATCCAATTTAAAAAAATCAAGTTATTCATATGTGCATATATAATTCTTATTAAATTTAAAAAATAACAATCTATTTCTAAAAATTTATTTATGTTTATGAAAAACTAAGTATTATCATTATTATTTGAAAATAACAAATTAAACAATAAAAAGATATTATAAACAAATTAATATCATTTGTAGTTTGTATTTTAAATTCATATATATAAATTTCAAGTAATTTTTAAAAATAAAATAAAACAAAGCTTTGACGTTAACCTGATCTAAATTCATATTTAAGTTAATTAAATAAAATTTTAAAACAAATAAGATTTACCTTAAGTATAAACCATAAAATTATTTATTAAATTGCTTTGAAAAGTTAAATGTTAAATTTTAATCAAATTTCAATTTACCAAATATAAATTAGAGTTAGAAAATTAATTCATTTACTAAATTCAAAATCAAAGTTTATCAATTTACAACATATACAATTATATATATTATAAGCAGAAAACAGTTTATTAGCTTTAAAAAGATAAAAGCTACCCATTTAAATTTTCATTAACAGATGATTATTAGATCAATTCAAAATTTATTATCAAAATTTTATCGAATCAATTAAATTTTTAACACAGATTATTAAATTTATATTGCCAAATTTTCCAGGATATCACATTCCTCTCCCCTTAAAAGTATTTCGTCCCCGAAATTTAAAAGCAAAGGTAATTTAATAATCTATCTTAAGATTTTATTTTAAAACACAAGCATATGTTATCAAACAAATGCTAACAACCATAGCAACCAATTCATTCAAACAAATAAATTTAACTATCCAGACAAAACTCTGGATAGAATTTCTCCGAGTTTCCCAAGTATATACATACCGGGATACTCGCTCTACAGAATCCAAACAATCAATACTATTAAGCTACAGAGCTCCTATCCAACTAGATCTACAAAACTAAACAGGATATCAAACTACAGTCAAGTCTGATTCAACAAACACATCCTTCAGAACTGCTGGTTCCACAACCAGAGATAAATCATACACGTACTCCCTCAGAGGTACGTGAAACACACCGAATCCCAGTTATCCAAACTGGCAACTCAACCTTGAAAATCAAACACCAATCCTCACAAGAACACAAAAAAGATCCGAAACACCTCGGAGCTGACTTACCCAGTCTTATAGCTCCTTGGATCGAAGAAAACTCCAACAACAACGAAGTCTCCAACTTCGAATTCCAAATTCCTCCGTCCCTTATCCACAAAAGTCTTTGGACGATCCTGGGTTTCCTTCATCCTTCCTAATGAGATCAACCCTTGCAGATGCCACCAGAATAAACAGAACTAAAAACAACCCAACACAATGATCTCCTCAAGATCAACCAAAATCAAAACACAACTCTACTCCATAACCAGCAGAAGACAACAAACTTCTCCTAATCCGGAAACGACAATCAGAAGCACTTCCAAACTGCTTCCGCTGCACAAATCTGATCTGAAGTAGAAGAAAATGCTGATGAAGAACACAAGCACAAACTGGACAACACATCTCAGAAATATGGTTCAACAGATCCATAAAGAAAACTCAGATGTCCCACTTGGTCCTTCTACTAAACTGAACCACCAGTAACACTCCTGGAAAGAAAACTCGATCTCTAGATGGGGACAAACTTCTGAAAACTCAAGAGAACACTCAAACTATCGCAAGTCTCTTCTGCGATCAACCAGTCCAATATCCAAAGAAAACTGTTCTGTCTTTACCAATCAGAACAGCTTACGCTTATCTAGCCAATCCATCGAAGAAATGGATCCACTCTACTGCTTCTGAACTCCATCTCTAGAAAACTGCTAACCAGAAGATCTTCTTGCTAACATACAGAATACTCCGAGCTGCACTGCTGACACCGATGCCAAAAACTTCCTAATCCATTACTCTTTGAGGAACTCGGACCTCAAACCAGACAGAAACATCCTGTTGAACCCAGCCACAACATCGAAGCAGACATACTTCCTAAACTTGTTCCAAAGAAAAATCTTCGGAGACATCTATAGTCACTGCGTCTCATCACACAGCTACTAATTCCTAAGGTATCAAGATACCATTATTCTCTTCTGCCCAACCGACAGATCCAAACTCTACTCATCCAACTCAAAGATGAACTCCGAACCTTAACAGGTTACCTTCAGAGATCTATGAAATCCCTACACTCTGCACAACTTACTCGAGACGGTATTAGGTCTACAGTCTCGACAGATACATTTCCAACATCAACACTCAAACTCCAACAATTGGCAGTAGTCGTGTTACACACCCCACTATCTTATCTACCTTTATAACTTATATTGGAAAACCTGTATGGGTAACCCAACAAATAGGTAGAAATATATATATATATATATATATATATATAATTACATATACGCTCTCTCAAGAACGAAATCACGTCAAAACCTAGGTATTCACTCAACCTAGCGCTCTATTACCAACTGTAACGACCCACCATCCGTCTCCACAGAATGACGCATCATTAATAAGAAACAAAGGGATAGAAAAGAGAAAGAAAGAGAAAAAAGAAGAAACAACACATCAGAATCTAAACAGCGGAACGAATAAATTATATTAATAACATAAAATATTACATAGTTTACAACAACTATCAGAGTACACAGATAATACAACACATACTAGACAGTTATAAACACCTGTCTAGTTATTACAACTTAATACAACTCAACAAAGAAATAACGAACACAACGGAATACTATATATCTAACACAGAAGCCTCCTGCTCCATTGCTCCTCCATAGTTCGTCAAAGCTAACCTGAATCCCTTGGCTACTCGTAAAAATTTGAGTACCCAAGAGTTTAAGAAAACAGAAGATAAACTCTGGGTCAGACATGGGTCTGGTGTGAGTTACAGGTTAAAGTTGCTTAACTTTCAAAAACCTTTCGAAAAGAAAGGTATCACGTAAGACTTCCCACACATAAACATGGAAAAAAATTACCTTACGCTAACAAAACATTTTACAGAAAATCCAGTGATAATATAATAGGTCTAGGGTTTTCAAGTAAATATGAAATAGCCGAAATTGTTACATTATTAAATCCCAGCTACTAGCCACAAAAGTGGGTAATACAATCAAAATCGTTGGCACTTATTGGATTTTGGATTCCATACAATGGCTGGGCTACTGGGGTACCGTCCGTCACAGTACGTGGCCTAGATCACCGTACCGAGGAGTATGCCCGCTCCCCTGCAACATAACGCAGGAACCATCCCTTACTGGACAGTCCCGAACAAGACAACCCCGCAGTTGGTGCGCATATCCAACCGCCCACTAAGCCGAATAAAAAGGGACCTCTAGACAGGGAAAAATCTCGTCCTACTTGGGCATGACCCACTTAGCCATGCTGCACCTCCCCTGTTTTAGCCATTCCCGGTTGATGGAGCTTGAGGCTACGATTACCTTTAGAGAACACATCTCTTAGAATGCTCATCGTCCACCTGACGATGTTCTGAAAGCATTCAATCCATACAAGTTCGTTCCGAGTTCGAACGAAACCGAAGGCATTATCTCGTTACATTCATTTTGGAATCACCCTTAGAGTTAACGACGATAACCCTTGCACTCTGAATCTTCATCTCGGATCTGAAAGTACTACCCCGTCAAACTCATTTCGGAATCACCCTCAGAGTTATACTGACAAATAGTCCTTACACCTCGAGTCTTCATTCTTCACAAGAGATTTACGACCTATCGTTAATTTGGATCGATGTGGTTTTCGGATATCCAAATATGGAAACCCGATCCCGGTCTCATCGAAATCCAAAGCGTATCTTTTAAGGCCAAGTTGTTTTAAAGGTTTAAAACAATTCAATTATCTATATACACAGATTCACAATAGATAATCAATATTATCATCACAACAGATAATCTATATTATCATTATCAAAAGTTAAACCAAAGCATCATTACAATGCATCTAATGCATCCATATCATCCAACATTACTTATCTCATATTCTGAGATTCAAACCATTCAAGGCAAACAACATCATCCATTCATATATAAGAAATGATCTATAATCACACCAAATATAATTAATTTAAAAAATGAATCAATTAATTACATCATTCTAATTGATTTAAAGTAAATTAAACTAATTACTTCATCAATATAAATCTTGCTTACATTACCATTAATTAATTATCAATCAATTAATTAATCTTCAGCCAATTATTCATTTTAATTAATCATCCCTGATTAATTAACCTTTAATTACATTCAAGTAATTATTCACCAATTAGTTTCTCAAATTAATTATACTTAACCCAATACAGTAATTATCCTCTAATTACTTCCTTAATTAATTAGCTATAATTAATTACATTACTTCTTAATTACATTAATTATTCCTTTATTTATTAGTTATTTCCAAAATAAATCCATTCTTAATTACATCATTAATTATAATAATTAATGATCTCTAGTTACATTTTCTATTTAAATTAATTACACTAAGTAATTAATCCTAATTTAAACCATAATAGTTAATCACCCTTGATTAACTCCATACAGTTTTTAACTACCCTTAATACTTCACCAAAATAAATTAATTACTCCTTAATTAGTTATCTCAAATTAATCCCCTGATTAATTCACAAAGTAATTATACTCAAATTACTGTCATTAACCAATCACCTTCAATTAATTACATACAGTAATTATCCATAAATTACTTCCCTAAATAATTCCTCTTCATTTAATTACATTAAGTAATAATAATTCACAATCATCAAATAATTATTCTAAATTAATTAAACTGAATTAATTAACTTATCTGACCAAGTCAAACTCAATTAATTACAATAAGTAATTAATTCCTTAATTACTTCCATAAGTAATTATACTTAACAATTTACTCAAACGGTTATCTTTAAATTAATTAATATAATCAATTATTAAAATTAATCACATTAATCAATTATTAAATAATCCTTAGTTAATAACCTTTATTAATTATTAACAGTTCATTAATTATTTTTCTAAAATAATTAACTTATTTTAATCATTATTAATTACAAATTAATTAACCATTAATAACTCATTTAATTAACCCCTAATTATTTAATTAATAAATTGTTAACTGTAACTTAATTAATCCTTTATTACTTGATTAATTAATTATTAATCATTAATTAAAAACTAATCTTATTTAATTAATGAATCTTAAATTGCAAGTAAATTATTCTAAGAATAACTAAATCTTAAACTATAAGATTAAACCCGTAATTACTTTGAGTAATTATTTATTTCAATAATTTATAAAAAATAAATAAATTATTCATTTAATTATCCTAATAATTAAATGCATAACAAATCATTAAATTATTATTAAACTTCAACCAGTTTTAAAATCAATTTAAAACTTTTAAATTACATGATAAATAATACTTTTCTTATAAATGAAATTTTACAAGAGTTAAAACAAATTTCTTTTTAAATTCAAAACATTTAAATTTTACATTATCATTCAAAATTTAAAACACCTAAATTTATAAAACTTAAATTTAATTTAAACCAAAGATTCAAATTCAGATTTGAATCAGTTCTAAACTTTGTTTAAAACATTTCTTTATATTTCAATTTTCAATTTAAATTCAATTTTCTTCCTTTTTTAAAAAAAAACTTAACCCCATTTTAAAATTATATAAACAAATTTGAATTAAAAAACTTATTCATTTCAGCTATGATTCAATTTAAACTTGAATCCATAATTAAAACTAGATTTAAAACTCATTTTAAATCTTTACTTAATGTTTTAAAATTTAGTTCAAATTTTGAAATAGGACAAGTTTTCTAATCTGAAAACAAACTCGAACCCCAACGATTCACTCGAGTAACACCTTCATCTTGAAATTTTTTCAAACTAAAATTGACAGGTTTAACACAAACCTGTAACTATCTAACTCACCCGAGCCCACACATCAACACCTTCGAGTCCAACACACCCCTGCCAACCCGAAATAAACTCGAGTCACCCTTCTTCCCCAAACCAACTGACACGCCAAGACCACCGTGCACCCGCATCACCGCTGCCGTCACCTCTGACCATGCGCGACCACTTGCGCAAGTCACCGATCGTCACCAAACACCAAATCGACCTTCAAACCAACTAAAGAAACCCCAAATCAAAAATGAGCATTCAAGCTAAAAAAAACTGAAAAAAATTGGTCGAATTGTAATTCGCCTCAAACTCCAAAATCTGATCATCTGAGAAATACCACCTCCGGCCACATCCACTTCCACACTTCATCAACCCTCCACACAAATCTGGAAGCACTCGATCAATCATAGGAGTTGCGGTGATCAAATTTCCAGATGAACAACAAAACTAGGGTTAAAATATTTTAATCCCTAATCACTACTGCCTCAGTGATTTAATCCATCTCCATCTATTTTTTCCTTTCCTCTACGATCATTACCCCAACATCAGGAAAAACAATGGCCACCCGGCCTTCTAGATCGACAGAATCAACCCAAAATAGGATTTCTGGTTGAACCAGAAATACTCAATCAATTTCAAACTATAAATTCTAATTTTAGTTTTAAAATTCAAGTCTTTGCACATGTAATCAATTTATAAGCTTTAATCAATGAATCTGGAAAGTTAAAAATACTACTTGCAAAAGTTTGTTCTGTTGCATTATTGAGTTTCCAGTGATAGTTCATAATTTCTTATGTAAAATAAAATTTAAACTTAGCTTATATAACACAACCATATTTTGATAGAATGTTAAATCTTAACACATATTAAATCAAACGAGATGGATATTTTTAAGGAATTCCTAAATCAGGAACTTGAGTACAGAAAAGTAAATCACAGCAACATGCACAACGGCAAACATACATAATATACCAGTAATGAACTTGAAATATAACATACAAACACACTTATCTCCAGAAATAAAACAAGCAACTAATTTAAGCTTAAGTTTATTTAGTAAAAATGTTACTCACTGAATTTATAAGCAGAGCCTTTGAAAAGTATGAAACTGAATGGTGCTTTGATTCCCAACTTCAAATTGCTTCTTTTATTTTGCTTTTTAAATTTAATTCCAGATTCACTCAATTGATTTGCTTCCTGCTAACAATTTCATGCATGCATGCTTTCTAGAGAAAAAAAAATTACAGGCAAGGTTGATTTAAAACAGAATGAAGACTGCAAGCTTGATGAAGTGCTGTTGCATGCAGTTTTAGATTGCAGGATTGAATTGCAATTTGAAATTTCAAGTTGATGTATTTGAAGAGAGCTTCAGTTTTAAGGATGATTTGCATTTCAGGTTTTGGTTTAGAGGAACATTGGTTCAGATTTATTTTGAGGGGAAAACATATTTTGCAGGAATTTTTTTAAATAGATTTTTGCAGGAATTTGAATTAAGATTGCAGTATTGATTATTCAGGTTAATGAATTGAAAAGCTACAGGTTTGAACTTTGATTTGCAAAATGAAATTTCAGATAGCTTGAAGAAGATTGGTTTGAATGTTGATTTTGTTTTTGTGGAGATTATTTACAGGATTTATGTTGAACAGGGTTTCTGTTTTGAAAATTTTGCAGATTTTTGTTTGAACAAATTTTGTTTTCTGTTTTGAAGAAGAAAGTTTGCAGATTTTTTTATTTGAACAGACTTTTGATTCAGATTTCTTAACTGAAGATTCTCTTAAGATTTTTAAAAAAAAGAATAGAAAAGAAGATAAAATAAGGAGATGTGTTTATGTAAATAGTTTTTGATTTTAATAAAAATAAAAGAAAAGAAAAATAAATTAGGACACTTGTTTTAATTTCCAACATTTGTCACTATGATTTATTTTAAGACTAACACATGTCAACAAGGGTGTTAAAAGAAACTTACACATGTAAATTAAGTATTATTATTGTTATTTAAATAGTTTCCAGAAGCTTTTAAATCTAAATTTATTATTCTTATGTATATATATAAATGAATTTCTTCTCTTTTAAATTTATTAAAGATAAATGAAACAAACAAATTATAAATATAAGCTTATTCCAATATTTTTAAGTATTTATTCCTTTAAATTTCAAAACATTAAATTCAAATTTAAATTAATTTACCGAATCCAATTTTAAAAAATCAAGTTACATGTGTGCATATATAATTCTTATTAAATTTAAAAAATAACAATCTATTCTAAAAATTTATTTATGTTTATGAAAAACTAAGTATTATCATTATTATTTAAAAATAACAAATTAAACAATAAAAAGAGATTATAAACAAATTAAGATCATTTGTAGTTTGTATTTTAAATTCTTATATATAAATTTCAAGTAATATTTAAAAATAAAATAAAACAAAGCTTTGACGTTAACCTGATCTAAATTCATATTTAAGTTAATTAAATAAAATTTTAAAACAAATAAGATTTACCTTAAATATAAACCATAAAATTATTTATTAAATTGCTTTGAAAAGTTAAATGTTAAATTTAAATCAAATTTCAATTTACCAAATATAAATTAGAGTTAGAAAATTAATTCATTTACTAAATTCGAAATCAAAGTTTATCAATTTACAATATATACAGTTATATATATTATAAGCAGAAAACAGTTTATTAGCTTTAAAAAGATAAAATCTACCCATTTAAATTTTCATTAACAGATGATTATTGGATCAATTCAAAATTTATTATCAAAATTTTGTCGAATCAATTAAAATTTTAATACAGATTATTAAATTTATATTGCCAAATTTTCCGGGATATCACATTCCTCTCCCCTTAAAAGAATTTCGTCCTCGAAATTTAAAAGCAAAGGTAATTTAATAATCTACCTTAAGATTTTATTTTAAAACACAAGCATATATTATCAAACATATGCTAACAACCATAGCAACCAATTCATTCAAACAAACAAATTTAACTATCCAGACAAAATTCTGGATAGAATTTCTCCGAGTTTCCCAGGTATATACATATCGGGATACTCGCTCTACAAAATCCAAACAATCAATACTACTACAGAGCTCCTATCCAACTAGATCTACAAAACTAAACAGGATATCAAACTACAGTCAAGTCTGATTCAACAAACACATCCTTCAGAAGTGCTGGTTCCACAACCAGAGATAAATCATACACGTACTCCCTCAGAGGTACGTGAAACACACCGAATCCCAGTTATCCAAACTGGCAACTCAACCTTGAAAATCAAACACCAATCCTCACAAGAACACAGAAAAGATCCGAAACACCTCGGAGCTGACTTACCCAGTCTTATAGCTCCTTGGATCGAAGAAAACTCCAACAACAACGAAGTCTCCAACTTCGAAATCCAAATTCCTCTGTCCCTTATCCACAAAAGTCTTCGGACGATCCTGGGTTGCCTTCATCCTTCCTAATCAGCTCAACCCTTGCTGATGCCACCAGAATAAACAGAACTAAAAACAACCCAACACAATGATCTCCTCAAGATCAACCAAAATCACAACACAACTCTACTCCATAACCAGCAGAAGACAACAAACTTCTCCTAATCCGGAAAAGACAATCAGAAGCACTTCCAAACTGCTTCCGCTGCACAACTCTGATAAGTAGAAGAAAATGCTGATGAAGAACACAAGCACAAACTGGACAACACATCTCAGAAATATGGTTCAACAGATTCATAAAGAAAACTCAGATGTCCCACTTGGTCCTTCTACTAAACTGAACCACCAGTAACACTCCTGGAAAGAAAACTCGATCTCCAGATGGGGACAATCTTCTGAAAACTCAAGAGAACACTCAAACTATCGCAAGTCTCTTCTGCGATCAACCAGTCCAATATTCAAAGAAAACTGTTCTCTCTTTACCAATCAGAACAGCTTACGCTTATCTAGCCAATCCATCGAAGAAATGGATCCACTCTGCTGCTTCTGAACTCCATATCTAGAAAACTGCTAACCAGAAGATCTTCTTGCTAACACACAGAATACTCCAAGCTGCACTGCTAACACCGATGTCAAAAACTTCCTAATCCAAAACCCTTTGAGGAACTCGGACCTCAAACCAGACAGAAACATCCTGCTGAACCCAGCCACAACATCGAAGCAGACATACTTCCTAAACTTGTTCCAAAGAAAAATCTTCGGAGACATCTATAGTCACTGCGTCTCATCACACAGCTACTAATTCCTAAGGTATCAAGATACTATTATTCTCTTCTGCCCAACCGACAGATCCAAACTCTACTCATCCAACTCAAAGATGAACTCTGAACCTTAAAAGGTTACCTTCAGAGATCTATGAAATCCCTACACTCTGCACAACTTACTCGAGACGGTATTAGGTCTACAGTCTCGACAGATACATTTCCAACATCAACACTCAAACTCCAACCATTGGCAGTAGTCGTGCTACACACCCCAATATCTTATCTACCTTTATAACTTATATTGGAAAACCTGTATGGGTAACCCAACAAATAGGTAGAAATATATATATATATATATATATATATATATATATATATATATATATATATATATATAATTACAAATACGCTCTCTCAAGAACGAAATCACGTCAAAGCCTAGGTATTCACTCAACCTAGCGCTCTATTACCAACTGTAATGACCCACCATCCGTCTCCACAGAATGACGCATCATTAATAAGAAAGAAAGGGATAGAAAAGAGAAAGAAAGAGAAGAAAGAAGAAACAACACATCAGAATCTAAACAGCGGAACGAATAAATTATATTAATAACATAAAATATTACATAATTTACAACAATTATCATAGTACACAAATAATACAACACATACTAGACAGTTATAAACACTTGTCTAGTTATTACAACTCAATACAACTCAACAAAGAGAAACCAAACACAGCGGAATACTATATATCTAACGCAGAAGCCTCCTGCTCCATTGCTCCTCCATAATTCGTCAAAGCTAACCTGAATCCCTTGGCTACTCGTAAAAATTTGAGTACCCAAGAGTTTAAGAAAACAGAAGATAAACTCTGGGTCAGACATGGGTCTGGTGTGAGTTACAGGTTAAAGTTGCTTAACTTTCAAAAACCTTTTGAAAAGAAAGGTATCACGTAAGACTTCCCACACATAAACATGGAAAAGTTTTTACCTTACGCTAACCAAAACATTTGATAGAAAATCCAGTGATATTATAATAGGTCTAGGGTTTTCAAGTAAATATGAAATAGCCGAAATTGTTACATTATTAAATTCCAGCTACTAGCCACAAAAGTGGGTAATACAATCAAAATCGTTGGCACTTATTGGATTTTGGATTCCATACAATGGCAGGGCTACTAGGGTACCGCCCGTCACACTACGTGGCCTAGATCACCGTACCGAGGAGTATGCCCGCTCCCCTGCAACATAACGCCAGAACCATCCCTTACCGGACAGTCCCGAACAAGACAACCCCGCAGTTGGTGCGCATATCCAATCGCCCACTAAGCCGAATAAAAAGGGACCTCTAGACAGGGAAAAATCTCGTCCTACTTGGGCATGACCCACTTAGCCTTGCTGCACCTCCCTTGTTTTAGCCATTCTCGGTTGATGGGGCTTGAGGCTACGATTACCTTTAGAGAACACATCTCTTAGAATGCTCATCGTCCACCTGACGATGTTATGAAAGCATTCAATCCATATAAGTTCGTTCCGGGTTCGAATGAAACCGAAGGCATTATCTCGTTACACTCATTTTGGAATCACCCTTGGAGTTAACGACGATAACCCTTGCACTCTGAATCTTCATCTCGAATCTGAAAGTACTACCCCGTCAAACTCATTTCAGAATCACCCTCAGAGTTATATTGACAAATAGTCCTTACACCTCGAGTCTTCATTCTTCACAAGAGATTTACGACCTATCGTTAATTTGGATCGATGTGGTTTTCGGATATCCAAATATGGAAACCCGTTCCCGGTCTCATCGAAATCCAAAGCGTATCTTTTAAGGCTAAGTTGTTTTAAAGGTTTAAAACAATTCAATTATCTATATACACAGATAGATAAATCACAGATTCACAATAGATAATCAATATTATCATCACAACAGATAATCCATATTATCATTATCAAAAGTTAAACCAAAGCATCATCACAATGCAACTAATGCATCCATATCATCCAACATTACTTATCTCATATTCTGAGATTCAAACCATTCAAGGCAAACAACATCATCCATTCATATATAAGCAATGATCTATAATCACACCAAATATAATTAATTTAAAAAATGAATTAAATTAATTACATCATTCTAATTGATTTAAAGTAAATTAAACTAATTACTTCATCAATATAAATCTTGCTTACATTACCATTAATTAATTATCAATCAATTAATTAATCATCAGCCAATTATTCATTTTAATTAATCATCCCTGATTAATTAACCTTTAATTATATTCAAGTAATTATTCACCAATTAATTTCTCAAATTAATTATACTTAACCCAATACAGTAATTATCCTTTAATTACTTCCTTAATTAATTAGCTATAATTAATTACATTACTTCTTAATTACATTAATTAATTCCTTTATTTATTAGTTATTTCCAAAATAAATATATTCTTAATTACATCATTAATTATAATAATTAATGATCTCTAGTTACATTTTCTATTTAAATTAATTACACTAAGTAATTAATCTTAATTTAAACCATAATACTTAATCACCCTTGATTAACTCCATTCAGTAATTAACTACCCTTAATTACTTCACCAAAATAAATAAATTACTCCTTAATTAATTATCTCAAATTAATCCCCTGATTAATTTACAAAGTAATTATACTCAAATTACTTTCATCAACCAATCACCTTCAATTAATTACATACAGTAATTATCCATAAATTACTTCCCTAAATAATTCCTCTTCATTTAATTACATTAAGTAATAATAATTCACAATCATCAAATAATTATTCTAAATTAATTAAACTGAATTAATTAACTTATCTAATCAAGTCAAACTCAATTAATTACAATAAGTAATTAATTCCTTAATTACTTCCATAAGTAATTATACTTAACAATTTACTCAAACGGTTATCATTAAATTAATTAATCCAATTAATTATTAAAATTAATCACATTAATCAATTATTAAATAATCCTTAGTTAATAACCTTTATTAACTATTAACAGTTCATTAATTATTTTTCTAAAATAATTAAATTATTTTAATCATTATTAATTACAAATTAATTAACCATTAATAACTCATTTAATTAACCCCTAATTATTTAATTAATAAAGTGTTAACTGTAACTTAATTAATCCTTTATTACTTGATTAATTAATTATTAATCATTAATTAAAAACTAATCTTATTTAATTAATGAATCTTAAATTACAAGTAAATTATTCTAAGAATAATTAAATCTTAAACTATAAGATTAAACCTGTAATTACTTTGAGTAATTATTTATTTCAATAATTTATAAAATAAATAAATTATTCATTTAATTATCCTAATAATTAAATGCATAACAAATCATTAAATTATAATTAAACTTCAACCAGTTTTAAAATCAATTTAAAACTTTTAAATTACATGATAAATAATACTTTTCTTATAAAAGAAATTTTACAAGAGTTAAAACAAATTTCTTTTTAAATTCAAAACATTTAAATTTTACATTATCATTCAAAATTTAAAACACCTAAATTTATACAACTTAAATTTAATTTAAACCAAAGATTCAAATTCAGATTTGAATCAGTTTTAAACTTTGTTTAAAACATTTCTTTATATTTCAGTTTTCAATTTAAATTCAAATTTCTTCCTTTTTAAAAAAAAAACTTAACCCCCTTTTAAAATTATTTAAACAAATTTGAATTAAAAAACTTATTCATTTCAGTTATGATTCAATTTAAACTTGAATCCATAATTAAAACTAGATTTAAAACTCATTTTAAATCTTTACTTAATGTTTTAAAATTTAGTTTATATTTTGAAATAGGACAAGTTTTCTAATCTGAAAACAAACTCGAACCCCAACGATTCACTCGAGTAAAACACTAATAAACTCAAGTAACACCTTCATCTTGAAATTTTTTCAAACTAAAATTGACAGGTTTAACACAAACCCGTAACTATCTAACTCACCCGAGCCCACACATCAACACCTTCGAGTCCAACACACCCCTACCAACCCGAAACAAACTCGAGTAACCCTTCTTCCCCAAACCAACTGACACGCCATGACCACCGTGCACCCGCACCACCGCTGCCGTCACCTCTGACCATGCGCGACCACTTGCGCAAGTCACCTATCATCACCAAACACCAAATCGACCTTCAAACCAACTACAGAAACCCCAAATCAAAAATGAGCATTCGAGCCAAAAAAACTGAAAAAAAAATGGTCGAACTATAATTCGCCTCAAACTCCAAAATCTGATCATCTGAGAAGTACCACCTCCGGCCACATCCACTTCCACACTTCATCAACACTCCACACAAATCTGGAAGCACTCGATCAATCATAGGAGTTGCGTGATCAAATTTCTAGATGAACAACAAAACTAGGGTTAAAATATTGTAATCCCTAATCACTACTGCCTCAGTGATTTAATCCATCTCCATCTATTTTTCCTTGCCTCTACGATCATTACCCCAACATCAGGAAAAACAATGGCCACCCCGGCCTTCTAGATCAACAGAATCAACCCAAAATAGGATTTCTGGTTAAACCAGAAATACTCAATCAATTTCAAACTATAAATTCTAATTTTAGTTTTAAATTCAAGTCTTTGCACATGTATTCAGTTTATAAGCTTTAATCAATGAATCTGAAAAGTTAAAAATACTACTTGCAAAAGTTTGTTCTGTTGCATTATTGAGTTTCCAGTGATAGTTCATAATTTCTTATGTTAAATAAAATTTAAACTTAGCTTATATAAACACAACCACATTTTGATTGAATGTTAAATCTTAACACATATTAAATCAAACGAGATGGATATTTTTAAGGAATTCCTAAATCAGGAACTTGAGTACAGAAAAGTAAATCACAGCAACATGCACAACTACAAACATACATAATATACCAGTAATGAACTTGAAATATAACATGCAAACACACTTATCTCCAGAAATAAAACAAGCAACTAATTTAAGCTTAAGTTTATTTAGTAAAAATGTTACTCACTGAATTTATAAGCAGAGCCTTTGAAAAGTATGAAACTGAATGGTGCTTTGATTCCCAACTTCAAATTGCTTCTTTTATTTTGCTTTTTAAACTTTAATTCCAAATTCACTCAATTGATTTGCTTCCTGCTAAAAATTTCATGCATGCATGCTTTCTAGAGAGAAAAAAATTGCAGGCATGGTTGATTTAAAACAGAATGAAGGCTGCAGGCTTGATGAAGTGCTGTTGCATGCAGTTTTAGATTGCAGGATTGAATTGCAATTTGAAATTTCAAGTTGATGTATTTGAAGAGAGCTTCAGTTTTAAGGATGATTTGCATTTCAGGTTTTGGTTTAGAGGAATATTTCTTCAGATTTATTTTGAGGGGAAAACAAATTTTGAAGTAATTTGTTGGAATAGATTTTTGCAGGAATTTGAATTGAGATTGCAGTATTGATTATTCAGGTTAATGAATTGAAAAGCTACATGTTTAAACTTTGATTTGCAAAATGAAATTTCAGATAGCTTGAAGAAGATTGATTTGAATGTTGATTTGGTTTTTGTGGAGATTATTAACAGGATTTATGTTGAACAGAGTTTCTGTTTTGAAAATTTTGCAGATTTTTGTTTGAACAAATTTTGTTTTCTGTTTTGAAGAAGAAAGTTTGCAGATTTTTTTTTTATTTGACAGATTTTTGATTCAGATTTCTTAACTGAAGATTCTCTTAAGATTTTGAAAAAAAGAATAGAAAAGAAGATAAAATGAGGAGATGTGTTTATGTAAGTAGTTTTTGATTTTAATTAAAATAAATGAAAAAGAAAAATAAATTCGGACACTTGTTTTAATTTCCAACATTTGTCACTGTTTTATTTTAAGACTAGCACATGTCAACAAGGGTGTTAAAAGAAACTTGCACATGCAAATTAAGTATTATTATTGTTATTTAAATAGTTTACAAATGCTTTTAAATCTAAATTTATTATTCTTATGTATATATATAAATGAATTTCTTCTCTTTTAAATTTATTAAAGATAAATGAAACAAACAAATTATAAATAAATGCTTATTCAAATATTTTTAAGTATTTATTCCTTTAAATTTCAAAACATTAAATTCAAATTTAAATTAATTTACCAAATCCAATTTTAAAAAATCAAGTTATATATGTGTGCATATATAATTCTTATTAAATTTAAAAAATAACAATCTATTTCTAAAAATTTATTTATGTTTATGAAAAACTAAGTATTATCATTATTATTTGAAAATAACAAATTAAACAATATTAAATAATTTATAAAAGAGATTATAAACAAATTAAGATCATTTGTAGTTTGTGTTTTAAATTCTTATATATGAATTTCAAGTAATATTTAAAAATAAAACAAAGCTTTGATGTTAACCTGATCTAAATCCATATTTAAGTTAATTAAATAAAAAATTAAAACAAATAAGATTTACCTTAAGTATAAACCATAAAATTAAAAGTTAAATGTTAAATTTAAAACAAATTTCAATTTACCAAATATAAATTAGAGTTAGAAAATTAATTCATTTACTAAATTCAAAATCAAAGTTTATCAATTTACAATATATACAATTATATATATCATAAACAGAAAACAATTTATTAGCTTTAAAAAGATAAATTCTACCCATTTAAATTTTTATTAAAAGATGCTTATTAGATCAATTCAAAATTTATTATCAAAATTTTATCAAATCAATTAAATTTTTAAGACAGATTATTAAATTTATATTGCCAAATTTTCCGGGATATCACAAATATATTAGTGTATAAATATGTTGAACAAAATTTGAGGTTGCAATGTGGAAATTAATTGGAATATAATTTTATTTGTGTAAATATAAATATAAAAGAAGTACATTTATTTATAGAATGAATATGATATAAAAAAATGAAATTCCTTGTCTTGTAAAATTTCAAATGATAAACATACATCAAAAGAGATGGGGTAGAGCAATCAACATGCATAGATCTCATAATTATTCCTTTGTACAAATGGCATCCAATGTATTTAAATTGAATAAAATAATAGAATTAAAAAAATTGCAGAAAACTCTTCAGCTCCCCAAATTCAAATTTATTTAGCCTCCCAAAATCTGAAAATACAGTAAAAAGATTTGAGTACCTAAGATCTCAACACCCAAGGAAAGAATAAGGTAGAAAGAAGAGAAAAAAATCAGAAAAAAAGAGCTGTCATTATCTTCTAAAAATCTGAAACAAAATCTTTGTTTTTCAAAAACTTCAACCTGAAATAAGAGAGAGCTGCAATTTGGAAATAGATTAAAGCAATTAGCAGGCAAATCAAAAAAAATCAAATGCCTGGAAATCAAAGTTTGATTCAAGCTGGAAACCAGACAAGATTACCCAAAACTGGAATTGCAGATCATAATCAAACTCCAGTTTTATTAAAAGCATCTTCATTTCTCAAGGCTGGAAAACAGAATGAAACCAGGAAAAAAATAGTAGTTTAAAATTCAAGAATGCAAAACTTTTCAATCTGAAAGCAAATCAACTCAAAGGACAGTAAATTTCCTTTTAAAATAAAAATTGAGTTTAATGTTGTTGATTAGTAACAAAACAAAAGATTTTAGCAATTGTATCAGTCTAAGTTGCAGGAAAACAAACTAAAGAGAAATTAAATCTGGAAGTTTCAAATCTAAAGCAAACCAAAAAGAAAAAAAGAATCTGAAAGCAAGATATCAAAACAAGTTCATTCCTCTGTTCCTGTTCTCTGTCTTTCTTCATCAAAATCATCAGGCGAGCAACTTTAATTCTTTTTTTTAAAACCAGTTTCTATCCAATGCCTGTGAATCTGTGAGCAAACTATCCTTTTATTGATATGTTGTGATGATTTATGCAGTAGTATAGTTGCAATGGTTTTGTGAAGATAATTGCATGCCTGTATAGTGACTGTATTTATATGTATAATTATGCTCTCTGTAGTTTACAGGTTTGGATCACTCAATAAATTCAAAATCTCAACACACAATAAATCTTAAGTCTTGATTTATAAATGAAAGATGATTGAATTTATGTAACATCATTATTAAAAATAATTATAGGAATTTATATTTAATATTTGTCTCGAAATTGTGTAAATAACAGTAATGTATATAATTAGGTCAAAAAATCAGTGAATTCAATTTCTGTTTTGAATTACATGAATGAATTAGTAATGAAAAATCATGATTTCAAATATACATTTCGTAATTTTTAGTTTGATATTCTTTGGGAATTTTCGACATGAACGTTTGGGGCATTTTGGGAATTGCCAATGATCGGCATGGTGGAGTTGGTCGAGCTTTGGATTGGAGGAGGCCGAAGTGTCGTCGATCTCAGAAAAAATGGTTGAAGAATTTTTTGGTGACTGTGGTGGCCAGGGAAGGTCGGAGTAGTGTTTCCGGTCAATTTTATTGGCTGATGGGTTCGTGAGTTTTTCTTTGACATGGAGATGATCGGGTGCGATCGCGAGTTGAAGGATGGTGGCATAGTGATGCGTGGGTGCTATAGAAGGAATACTGGAGTTTCCAGTTGACGGCATCGTCGGTGGCGAGAGTTTTGGTGGGTCGAACTTTGCTCGAGATTTCGAACGAGGATCGAAATTTTGATTTTTAGTTTTATTTGTGTGCTGGTTATTTTTGTTGGGTCATCGAAGTCGTTGGTGACGTGGTCGCAGGTTGGAGGATGGTCGGAGCGGCGTTGGGTGGCCGTGCAGGTGCACGTGCACGTCCTGTGTCAGGTGAAGTTCTGAATGAAGAGGTGGCTCAAGGTTTTCCTCGATTTTTCTCGTATACGACTCGAAGCAACTTTCGGGTGATAGGGGTTCGAGCTCGAGTTACAACTCGAGTGAAAAATTGAATGTGTCGGGGATGAATACTTAGTAAAAATTTAAGATTGAAAAGTTACGCACTCGGGTTGATTTTCGATAAAATCCGAAGCAAACTAGAATTTTTCTCGCACATGACTCAAAGCAAGTCTCGAGCAAGAGATATAAAACAATTTTTATTTTAAAATTTATCAACTTTTAAAACATTTTCCAACATGTTTTCAAATTGATGATTTCGAGTTAAAATTGGATTACTTAAGGATATGAGTAATATATTTTCAAAGTAATAAAATTTTAATCTATTTGATTTGGATACATTATTTTATAAAGTTATTTATATGAAGCAAATAATGTAAGTTAAAAGGGTAATTAAGATAGAATGTTAATTAAACTAATCTTAATCTTTTGAAGAAATTAATGAAATGAAGATGGTTTATTAAACAAATTCCAAAAGATAGCCAAAGTGATAAATAAAGATAAAAAGATTTATCTTTAATTTATTAAGAAATTGATGATTTGTTAATATAATTATTTTTAAAGGTAATTACTTAATTAATTACTTAATGCTAAGATTTATTTAATAAATCAATAAGGTTAGTTAATTTGTAATTAATTATTAATTAATTAAGAAGTAATTAATTAATAAAAGTAATTAAGATTTAATTAATTAATTAATAATTAAGGGTTAATTAATTAAGATAATTAATTAAGAAATGATTAATTAATGAACGTGATTAAGACTAAATCAATTGTAGTTAATGATAATTAATCATTGATTAAAGATTACTAATGAAAGTAATTATGTGAGTAATAAATTTAAAACTACATGATTTATTCACCTTAATCGAAGATGTTTGATTGTTATTGAATGTTGTGTGATGGATTGATATGTGATGTGATGCTATGTAATGCTTTGTGTTGAGCTGCTATATTTGTGATGAATATACTGTTGTATGAATATGAAAACCCCTTGACCCGTAAAAATACATTTGAATTTCGACGCGACAGGGAGTCGGATTCCAATTGGTTATCCAAAACCCACATTGAATCGTAATAGTGAATCGTTGTGATTGATAAATTTACTTTATCTATGAATCTGTGAATGAAGATAAGCGTTATGGGTTATACCGCTTATCGAGATTGATATACCTATGATGATTGATGTTATGCACTATTGTGTAAAAACCCCCGGACCACATTTATACACACACAAATATGGGTTGCATGGGGAAATTGGTCAAGTCACAGATTTTTGAAATATTTTAAAATTTGAACTTTGAATCCTAATGGTTTTGGAAATGGATTGGGTTTAAAATAAAAAGCTTTTGGAAGGGAATTTCAAAGATTAAAGTTATTTTGAATAACTTGATTGAGTTTTGAAATTTAAATAACTTGATTTAAATTTGAATTCAATATTTGAAATTGAATTCTATGATTTGGAACTTAGGTTTAAAAAGGTTATTCAACTTATAAATGGGTTTATATAGGTTTTTAAACCATTTTAAAAGTGATGTTTTGGAATTTAAATTTAACCCAAGATTTTAACTTGTATAAATGGGATTTTTCTGAACGAAAACTGTTTGTTTTCAAAAATTAAAAGCTTTCACATAAGAAATAAACTTCCCATTTGTGTTAAAAGGGTTTTCAAGTCTAAAATGAAGGTAGTTTTCCAAGTTATAGATAAATCTTTGGAAACGTGTTTTGAAAGATATAAAATAAATCTTTAATTTAAAGATTTAATGAGTCAACCCAATTGAAATGGGAATTGTTTTGGATCTTTGAGAAACTAGGTGAACTTTGTGAAATAAATCTCTTTTTCAAAAGATTTAAAAATGGTAATTTGTTTAATCCATTTGAAAAGAAAGTTTTGGGTTTAAATTTGTGACTTAACTGAAATCCCATATCCATATGTTTTTAAATATTGCGCTCACTATTCGGTTTAGCCGGGAGAGGACCTTGTGTCATATAACCTATTCCGAATAGTGATACGACGTTATGGATTGCATTTGAAGACCGGTGTTGAAGACCGGGTGTCTTCGAGAACGATAGGATAACCTTCCGATTGACTTTGCACTGAGTTGCTCCGGTATAGAGTTCTCCGTAAGTGACGGGAAGTCCGATCGGGATTGTGGATACCCGGATTTGCAAGGGTTTCTTCGGAAGTGCCTCCGGTTCTGTTCGAAACCGGAACAGACTTGTATGGTTGTATGTCTGACATTACACATTGATATATTAAACTGATCTCTATCAAATACATTTCTGCTTGGCGGCGGAGAATTTTTTCTCTTAGTTTAACACCCTTCTCTAAGACGTACGAGCTCAGAGGTTATGTAGTTGATATTTATCAGTGATGTACTCCCAAATTTGGTAGTGTGGCATGCTAAGTGCTGTTGTGTATCATTTGTTGATCAAAGCATGGCTTTTGTATAAAGCGTAGCATTGTGGACGAGACTGCATCAGGACCTCACACCCTGGAAATGGTCGAAACAGGAAAGATGCGGCAAGGTTATGAGGGTCGCTCCCTTTAGGGTTTGTCATTCCCTTCTGGAAAAGGGTGGTATCATGGTATGGAGCCCAGATACTTACTCATGTGGATACTGCAGATCTATTACTTTGTGATTGCTTTGTGGTTGTTGGTGTCGAGCGCTCGGATAAAGGTCCCAAAGGACCGGGGAATGGCACGCTCGTGTAGTAGTTACCTAGTTACAGAGGTAACCCAGCCTTGTGTTGGCAGAGAGCTGGTTAAGCTCTCGGGATGTCCCACCAGAGGCGTACCCATGGACAGTAGCAAGTTCCTTAGCCTGACCATTTGTTGGAAATCCAATCAAAACAATACGCGCCATGTATGGTTTTAGTTGTATAACCTGCCATGAAATGTGGCGGTAACCTGCTATTGAACATGGTAGCTATAGTAGGCATAAGTGCGAAATGCCTATGCTGGCTAGGATTTATATTATACTTTCGAAATGGTTTTCCTACACTATGCACTAGTAATAATATCAAAGAAATTTTTTCGTATCAAGCATATTTGACTATCAAAAGGAGAAATCTCCTCCAATTCTGTGTTTGCATTGTGTGTATGGTGGGAGGCCTTATGGTAGTTTCATTTTCTAAAAAGCATTATGGATTTATTTTTAAAAAAAATTGTTGTTTGTTTTAAAAGACCAAATGTTTTTGTTTGCTCATACCAGTCCCATGAATGACCTGGAGTTTATTGTTCCCTTCCTAAACTCTGGGTGCCCACTATTTTCCCACACGGGAAGTCTAGAGTTGGGTTTTTCAGATAGTCAAGTTTAGTAGTTTATCTGGAGCTAGTTCTGTCTTCGGATCAAGAATGCACTTGCTTATCTTTTTGCATCGTTATTGGGAGTTTGAGCTATTTCTAGATTGGTGTCTTGGAGATGGAGATTGCCGATACTGGAGTTCTCCTTGAAGACCATATTGGAGATAGTGTTCCGCTGCTGGTGTTATCTTTTATTTCCGCTGCTTTTGTCTTGTATCATATCTCTGATGTATACTGATATTCATTGTATCATTCTGTTGTATCATATTGTATCAGTGTTGTATATTGATATATGCTATTCTTTTTCTTCCGCTGTGTTGTCCTTAATGTGTTATAAGCTCCGGCGAACCAGATTCGACTTTTGGATCTGCAGCATTTGAATATGAGTGTCGTATTCGGTGTCGATTTTCGAAGGTCGAGTCAGGGTCATTAGAATTGGTATCAGAGCTGAGGGTTAAAACTTTAACTCAGGAGTATAACACATTAAGTAACTCATTAGAGATAGAGTGAAGTATACCCTAGAATGAGTATATCCCTAATATATCCGTTCGAATGCCTCGGTAAATTCTCTTGCTATCCACAGATAGTGAATATGAGTGCGAGAAGAGGACGAGATAGGGGACAGGGGAGTACCCCTATAAATGGTCAATACCCTGCAATAGCGAAAACAACTTTTTCTATCAATCTCCTTTGATTCGTCTTTTCAATTCTTTGATATCTTCGTGACAGCTCCAGAAGAAGTTTCGGTGTAATGGTGGCCCTACAAATCGTTGTAAAAAATCCTTACTTCGTATCTTCATCGGTTTCTTATCAGCTTTTCGATCTAAACTTTAATGAATTTGAAATTTGAAGTTGAAAATTTTAAATAAATTGGAAAATTTTAAATAAGTTGGAAATTTTGAATTAAGTTAAATTGGTTAACAAATACAAGGCTAAAATTGAGTTGTATCAATAAAATGATTTCGTTTAAAACCAAATTGAAAATTCAATCGTAATTTCTTGTGTAGACTAAAGTCCGAAGAGGGACAAGATGTATATACATTGGATTGTTCCGACATAAGTTGGAATCCATGTCTAGTGTTTGAGAAATTGTAGAAGATTGAATCTATCCATCTATTCTCTGGGGACCGATATATTCTACGAATGATTAGTTATCCTTCAAACTAATCAATGCCCTTGCATATTCTTAGATCGGTGACCCGAGTATCTTGTGAAATAATGGTATGAGTTTGTTCTCATATTGTTGATATTCTGATTTGGTAAATCGAATGCAGAATAAATATTTCAATCTGATCTGATCAATCGTTTCTTTATCTATCATCTAACCTTTCTCGTCTCCCTAGCAAATTTCGGGGACGAAATTTTTTTAAGGAGGGGAATCTGTAACATTCCTGAAAATTTACCAAGTCTAATTTGGCAATTAAATTAATTTTTGAAAATAAATTGTGAACTAGTTAGAGATTCTAGAATAAATAAATAATTTTTGATTATATATAGAAATTTAATTTGAAATTTAAGCATAGGTATCTTATAAACAAATACTGAATTTCAAAATAAAATGTATTTAAAATAAAATAGAAACTAAAAGCTTGAGATTAATAAAAAGATAATGATAGTTGTTTTCTAAATTTTTAATTATACTAATATTTGGAAGTTGTAATAAAAAGAAAAAAATTAGTGTATTCATTTTCAAAAAATTATTTTTAAGTTAAATTTTCATATATGAATAAAAGTGATTAATTGTTAATATGAAATCAAAGTATTTAAATTCATTCTTTTCTTTTTATAAAGTTATTAGTGTATAAATATGTTAGTGTATAAATATGTTGAACAAAATTAGAGGTTGCAATGTGGAAATTAATTGGAATAGAATTTTGTTTGTGAAAATATAAATATAAAAGAAGTACATTTATTTATAGAATGAATATGATATAAAAAAAATTAAAATTCCTTGTCTTGTAAAATTTCAAATGATAAACATACATCAAAAGAGATGGGGTAGAGCAATCAACATGCATAGATCTCATAATCATTCCTTTGTACAAATGGCATCCAATGTATTTAAATTGAATAAAATAATAGAATTAAAAAAATTGTAGAAAACTCTTCACCTCCCCAAATTCAAATTTATTTAGCCTCCCAAAATTTGAAAATACAGTAAAAAGATTTGAGTATCTAAGATCTCAACACCCAAGGAAAGAATAAGGTAAAAAGAAGAGAAAAAAATCAAAAAAAAAAAAGAGCTGTCATTCTCTTCTAAAAATCTGAAACAAAATCTTTGTTTTTCAAAAACTTCATCATGAAATAAGAGAGAGCTGCAATCTGGAAATAGATTGAAGCAATTAGCAAGCAAATCAAAAAAATCAAATGCCTGGAAATCAAAGTTTGATTCAAGCTGGAAACTAGACAAGATTATCCAAACCTGGAATTGCAGATCATAATCAAACTCCAGTTTTATGAAAAGCATCTTCATTTCTCAAGCCTGGAAAACAGAATGAAACCAGGAAAAAAATAGCATTTTAAAATTCAAGAATGCAAAAAATTTCAATCTGAAAGCAAATCAACTCAAAGGCAAGTAAATTTCCTTTTAAAAAAAATTTGAGTTTAATGTTGTTGATCAGTAACAAAACAAAAGATTTTAGCAATTGTATCGGTCTAAGTTGCAGGAAAACAAAGTAAAGAGAAATTAAATCTGGAAGTTTCAAATCAAAAGCAAACCAAAATGAAAAAAGAATCTGAAAGCAAGATATCAAAACAAGTTCATTCCTCTGTTCCTGTTCTCTGTCTTTCTTCATCAAAATCATTAGGTGAGCAACTTTAATTCTTTTTTTTCTAAAACCCAGTTTTTATCCAATGCCTGTGAATCTGTGAGCAAACTACCTTTTATTGATATGTTGTGATGATTTATGCAGTAGTATAGTTGCAATGGTTTTGTGAAGATAATTGCATGCTTGTATAGTGACTGTATTTATATGTATAAGTATGCTCTATGTAGTTTACAGGTTTGGATCACTCAATAAATTCAAAATCTCAACACACAATCAATCTTAAGTCTTGATTTATAAATGAAAGATGATTGAATTTATGTAACATCATCATTAAAAATAATCATAGGAATTTATATTTAATATTTGTCTTGAAATTGTATAAATAACAGTAATGTATATAATTGGGTCAAAAAATCAGTGAATTCAATTTCTGTTTTGAATTACATGAATGAATTAGTAATGGAAAATCATGATTTTTAATATACATTTCATGATTTTTAGTTTGATATTCTTTGGGAGTTTTCGAGATGAACGTTTGGGGCAATTTGGGAATTGCCGATGATCGGCATGGTGGAGTTGGTCGAGCTTTGGGTTGGAGGAGGCCGAAGTGTCGTCGGTCTCAGAAAAAATGGTTGAAGAATTTTCTGGTGACTATGGTGGCCAGGGAAGGTCGGAGTAGGGTTTCCGGTCAATTTTATTAGCTGAAGGGTTCGTGATTTTTGCTTTGACATGGAGATGACCGGGTGCGATCCCGAGTTAAAGGATGGTGGCGTGGTGATGCGTGGGTCCTTTGGAAGGAATAGTGGAGTTTCCAATTGACGGCATCATCGGTGGCGAGAGTTTTGGTGGGTCGAACTTTTGTCGAGATTTCGAACGAGGATCGAAATTTTGATTCTTAGTTTTATTTGTGTGTTGGTTGTTTTCGTTGGGTCATCGAAATCGTTGGTGACGTGGTGGCAGGTTGGAGGATGGTCGGAGCGGCGTTGGGTGGCCGTGCAAGTGCACGTGCACATCCTGTGTCAGGTGAAATTCTGAACGAAGAGGTGGCTCAGGGTTTTCCTCGATTTTTCTCGTATACGACTCGAAGCAGCTTTCGGGTGATAGGGGTTCGAGCTCGAGTTACAACTCGAGTGAAAAATTGAATGTGTCGAGGATGAATACTTAGTAAAATTTTAAGACTGAAAAGTTATGCACTCGGGTAGATTTTCGATAAAACCTGAAGCAAACGAGAATTTTTCTCGCGCATGACTCAAAGCAGGTCTTGAGCAAGAGATATAAAACAGTTTTTATTTTAAAATTTATCAACTTTTAAAACATTTTCAAACATGTTTTCAAATTGATGATTTCGAGTTAAGATTGGATTACTTGAGGATATGAGTAATATATTTTCAAAGTAATAAAATTTTAATCTATTTGATTTGGATACATTATTTTATAAAGTTATTTATATTAAGTAAATAATGTAAGTTAAAAGGGTATTTAACATAGAATGTTAATTAAACTAATCTTAATCTTTTGAAGAAATTAATGAAATGAAGATGGTTTATTAAACAAATTCCAAAAGATAGCCAAAGTGATAAATAAAGATAAAAAGATTTATCTTTAATTTATTAAGAAATTGATGATTTGTTAATATAATTATTTTTAAAGGTAATTACTTAATTAATTACTTAATACTAAGATTTATTTAATAAATTAATATGGGTAGTTAATTTGTAATCAATTATTAACTAATTAAGAAGTAATTAATTGATAAAAGTAATTAAGATTTAATTAATTAATTAATAATTAAGGGTTAATTAATTAAGATAATTAATTAAGAAATGATTAATTAATGAAGGTGATTAAGACTAAATCAATTGTAGTGAATGATAATTAATCATTGATTAAAGATTACTAATGAAAGTAATTATGTGAGTAATAAATTTAAAACCATACGATTTATTCACCTTAATCGAAGATGTTTGATTGTTATTGAATGTTGTGTGATGGATTGATATGTGATGTGATGCTATGTGATGCTTTGTGCTGAGCTGCTATATTTGTGATAAATATACTGTTGTATGAATATGAAAACCCCTTGACCCATAAAATGACATTTGAATTTCGATGCGACAGGGAGTCGGATTCCAGTTGGTTATCCGAAACCCACATCGAATCGTAATAGTGAATCGTTTTGATTGATAAATTTACTTTATCTATGAATATGTGAATGAAGATAAGCGTTATGGGTTATACCGCTTATCGAGATTGATATATCTGTGATGATTGATGTTATGCACTATTGTGTAAAACCCCCTGGACCACACTTATACACACACAAATATGGGTTGCACGGGGAAATTGGTTAAGTCATAGATTTTTGAAATATTTTAAAATTTGAATTTTGAATCCAAATGGTTTTGGAAATGGATTGGGCTTAAAATAAAAAACTTTTGGAAGGGAATTTCAAAGATTAAAGTTATTTTGAATAACTTGATTGAGTTTTGAAATTTAAATAACTTGATTTAAATTTGAATTCAATATTTGAAATTGAATTCTATGATTTGGAACTAGGGTTTAAAAAGGTTATTCAACTTATAAATGGGTTTATATGGGTTTTTAAACCATTTTAAAAGTGATGTTTTGGAATTTAAATTTAACCCAAGATTTTAACTTGTATAAATGGGATTTTTCTGAACGAAAACTGTTTGTTTTCAAAAATTGAAAGCTTTCACATAAGAAATAAACTTCCAATTTGTGTTAAAAGGGTTTTCAAGTCTAAAATGAAGATAGTTTTCCAAGTTATAGATAAATCTTTGAAAACGTGTTTTGAAAGCTATAAATTAAATCTTTAATTTAAAGATTTAATGAGTCAACCCAATTGAAATGGAAATCTGTAAATGGATCTTTGAGAAACTAGGTGAACTTTGTGAAATAAATCTCTTGTTGAAAAGATTTAAAAATGGTAATTTGTTTAATCCATTTGAAAAGAAAGTTTTGGATTTTAAGTTGTGACTTAACTGAAATCCCATATCCATATGTTTTTAAATATTGTGCTCACTATTCGGTTTAGCCGGGGGAGGACCTTGTGTCATATAACCCATTTCGAATAGTGATACGACGTTATGGATTGCATTTGAAGACCAGTGTTGAAGACCGGGTGTCTTCGAGAACGATAGGATAACCTTCCGATTGACTCTGCACTGAGTTGCTCCGGTATAGAGTTCTCCCTAAGTGATGGGAAGTCCGATCGGGATTGTGGATACCCGGATTTGCAAGGGCTTCTTCGGAAGTGCCTTCGGTTCTGTTCGAACCCGTAACAGACTTGTATGGTTGTAATTCTGACATTACACTTTGAGATATTAAACTGATCTCTATCAAATACATTTCTGCTTGGTGGCGGAGAATTTATTCTCTTAGCTTAACACCCTTCTCTGAGACGTACGAGCTCAGAGGTTATAGTTGATATTTATCAGTGACATACTCCCAAATTTGGTAGTGTGGCATGCTAAGTGCTGTTTTGTACCATTTGTTGATCAAAGCATGCCTTTTGTATAAAGCGTGGCGTTGTGGACGAGACTACGTCAGGACCTCACACCCCGGAAATGGTCGAAAGAGGAAAGATGCGGCAAGGTTATAAGGGTCGCTCCCTATAGGGTTTGTCATTCCCTTCTAGAAAAGGGTGGTATCATGGTATGGAGCCCAGATACTTACTCATGTGGATACTGCAGATTTATTACTTTGTGATTGCTTTATGGTTGTTGGTGTCGAGCACTCGGATAAAGGTCCCAAAGGATCGAAGAATGGCACGCTCGTGTAGTGGTTACCTAGTTACAGAGGTAACCCGGCCTTGTGTTGGCAGAGAGCTGGTTAAGCTCTCGGGACGTCCCGCTAGAGGCGTACCCATGGACAGTAGGAAGTTCCTTAGCCTGACCATTTGTTGGAAATCCAATCAAAACAATACGTTCCCTGTACGGTTTTAGTTGTATAACCTGTCATGAAATGTGGCGGTAACCTGCTATTGAACATGGTAGCTATAGTAGGCATAAGTGTGAAATGCCTATGCTGGCTAGGATTTATATTATACTTTCGAAATGATTTTCCTACACTATGAACTAGTAATAATATCAAAGAAATTTTTTCGTATCAAGCATATTTGACTATCATAAGGAGAAATCTCCTCCAATTATGTGTTTTCGTTGTGTGTGTGGCGGGAGGCCTTATGGTAGTTTCATTTTCTAAAAAGCATTACGGATTTATTTTAATTTTTTTGTTGTTTGTTTTAAAAGACCAAATGTTTTTGATTGCTCATACCAGTCCCATGACTGACTTGGAGTTTATTGTTCCCTTCCTAAACTCTGGGTGCCCACTATTTTCCCACACGGTCAGTCTAGAGTTTGGTTTTTCAGACAGTTAGGTTTAGTAGTTTATCTAGAGGTAGTTCAGTCTTTGGATCAAGACTGCACTTTCTTATCTTTGTGCATCGTTATTGGGAGTTCGAGCTATTTCTGGATTGGTGTATTGGAGATGGAGATTGCTGATATTGGAGTTCTCCTTGAAGACCATATTGGAGATAGTGTTCCGCTGCTGGTGTTATCTTTTCTTTCTGCTGCTTTTGTCTTGCATCATATCTCTGATGTATATTGATATTCATTGTATCATTCTGTTGTATCATATTGTATCAGTGTTTTATATTGATATATGCTATTCTTTTTCTTACGTTGTGTTGTACTTAATGTGTTGTAAGCTCCGGCGAACTAGATTCAACGTTTGGATCTGCGGCATTTGAATACGAGTGTCGTATTCGATGCCGATTTTCGAAGGTCGAGTCAGGGTCGTTAGAGATAAGGAGATGCCAAAGCGATGGAGGAAAAAGGAGTTGGAGAAGCCGAAGAGTATGTGAAAATGAAAATGAATTCAAAAACTTTTCTATGTGGCCAGATATAACTTCCTAACCATCATCTCACCTAATTAGGCTTAGGCTATTTCAAATAATTTAAAATTTCTTATTTATAATTCATATTCTCCTTCATATGAACTTCGATTTGAACTACCAATATATCATTCTAACAAAAAATGAGCTCTACGCAACGGTACCAGTCCCATTAGCTAATTCCAACATTTATAAAATAATTATTTTGCACATATTATTAAAATATACGTCTAAATCCTATGGGGTATTACACCTGCCTTGTTTAATAACCTTGTTCTCCATAGTTTTCCCTCTCTCATCCTCCTCCCATTTTGGGTTCATTTCCAACATTTGATCTTTTTAATAGTATCATATTTTTTGACTAACTAGTAAGGCTCTTAAGGTTAACTGAAAGTTTCTTATTTTCATCAATTATATCATACTCATATAAGGCGTTACCTTTCTCTTGACTTACAGTTTTAAAAAATGCAGCTTGCTTACTTGATTCGTTAAGTTTCCATAATCATATGAACCTCTTTCCTCACATATATTTCCTCCTTGTGTGGATTAGGCGTTGGTTCCGAATCTTGCGAAAAATCAACATTATTATTATCATAATTATTTTTGTTGGGTTTGGACACAATAAGTAAATTTTCATTTTAAATAGTATAAAAATTATGATTCTCGGTTGAGAAATTAATGTTTGATGATGTGTGATAGCATTACAATATCACTACAGAAGTTGTTACTGAGTTTTCTTTTAGTTGTACTGAGTATATGGCTCCCTCGTCATTTTGAGTTGAAGTAACATGTGTTAGTATAGTTGGTAGACTTGTTGACCCCTTGAAATAGCTAACTAAGGACCTCACCGCTCGAGCTACAGGCTCCTTTTTTCTAACACTTCTGTAGTACCCTCCTCCTCGTTCATTTTTTTGTTCGCGACTCTAGGTTTGTTAGTCACTCCAATCTTACTTCTCATATTATAATCTCTTTCTAATAAAGTTGCTTGCTTCGCTATCCTTAGCTGCTTAATAGCAACATCAATCTTATTCAAGGTTTAAATCGATTAGTCTAGTCTTTACTAGTCAACATGCCCATTGACTCGATCTGAATTAACCATTTAATCATTCTATTTAAGCCCATTCTCTAATTATATTGAGGTGAAACTTGCATACATCGTGTTACTTAATTATACACTTCAAATAAATAATTAAAAATTCCATATTATATTTATATAACATTTTCATTAAGTTTTAACATTTATAAATTAATTTTAACATTGGCCGAATTCAAAAATAACTAAGAACGCAGTTGTGTTGACTCTCTAGTGTGAACTCGATTCTAAGCTAATATTTGAACAATTTGAACACTCAAACCTACATAGACTTTGCCGAAGTATAGTATCAAGAAAATTTCCAATGCTGATGGATCATTTACATGAAATTCAATTTCTAATCTGCATTAAACTCACCTAGTAACGACATCTTATACATGTATTCTTTTTGGTATCATTGTATCATTTAAATATAGAGTTTGGTGTAAGGTCAAAAATTCTATTAATATTCATATTTAGTTGTGTGGAATACTTTAATGTCCTCGATTCAATCTAATCACGCTTATCGATTAATCAATTTACTATGCCTAGATATTTCAACTTTAATTTGAACTCCAATTACGATGATATTAACCTACTATAACAAAGAAGACAAATTCTCTCTGGATAGTGTCTTACTTCAAGTAGTTCAACGTATATCAAAAAGTGGTCGTAATAAGGTATACTTCTGTGTATTTTACCATAATCAACATATGGCCTAACTACTTACGATTGACAATACTCTCAAGTCAGAAGACTATAGTAAATCATTAACATGATAACTTCTATTTTGACTTTGTTATAGTAACCTATAAAAGACCCTCATCAAGTCATTCTATGATCGTTTCAAATACCTAAAAGTACGTAACACTTTGGTGCCCAAACGATCATAAGTAAGTCATCATCCATTATATGGACAGCATTACATGCATAATTCTTAACAAACTTATCGATATCCTTTTCTCAATACATCTTGTCTAGGAATGTTTAAGGAGTTAATGTTTAACATTTTGATTCAATATTCATGTTTATGAACACATTCATAGATGCAATCGATATAACACTTATCATAAGTATTTTCTACTTAATGTAATTAATTCATTATTTGCATCCTTATATAACAACTTATAAAAGAAAATAAACCAAATGCAACATCATTTCAAACGAGATTTCTTATAAGAGTAAAGTTATGTGATAAATTGCATAATTTCCCTAAGGTATACCCTTTACTCTATCAATCTGACACTTGCACTTGGGCCAATTATAGTGCCTTATGCCCAAACCTTCTATCAGTTCACCTAAATTAGACTACGTAGGGCCTTAATGAAAGGAATTATGATATTATTATTTTGTATCTAATTTTCGATTATAATACCCTGTTATTAGCAAACACTTTTATCACGTGTTAATTATGTAGAACATATACTGACCTCTTATCGAGTTGCCAATTCCCATTGCAACCTTTATTGCATTATTGTAATCACAATGCACTGTTTAATTTAAATGGTGGAAACCACCGCTAGCTCCCTTATAAATTTGCGCACGTATACTACTTTCATCGTGACACTATTCTAGGTGACGTACTTATCCTCTAGAGTTGAATTGATCATAACCTTTTGTTTGAAACATTTTTCAACTTAAAGCTCCTTAATAAAGATTGAACATGAATGAAGACTGACGTATCATATTCAATATTGCTTATGAAGTCAAACCAAAACACACACTCCTTTATAGGAAGTTTTTGTTTCTATGAACGGTCCTCTAGTATTTCACAAATACTCAAGAATAGTCTTAACTATCATCTAGTAATTTAACCTCATACCTGTTATTCTCTTAACACACTAAGTGTGTAAGCACGGTCTAATATACTACATATAATAGCATAAATGATGACCCATACTGTCGATGCATAAGGGAACTACATCATATGTCCCAAATTAAACATTTTAATATGGTGTACATGTATGCAAATTAGGAAAATCTCATCATCCTTTTATACCGAGTACAATAGATGCCTATTTCAGATCCTTAGTCGATAATTAAACAACCAAACTAAGAATCATTTTAGCATGGGCACATCATTAACAACCATTAGTATATTGTTTACTTATAATATAAGAAATGATTTAGTACCTTTAATTTTCTTTCTTACACACACGCGCTTCTTTTGAATTTTGACAAATATCAAACTATACAATTTCCATGTCATAATACTTGCTAAACTCCGACGCATGTTGAACATTGTTGTATCAGCCCTTGGATCATATCCAAAACCCATAAACTTAGTTATCGCTACCATCGAATTTAGGAAATTTTGGCTATTGTACATAAAAGGTCTCATCTAAATCATTATTTAGAAGTTATGCTTCAACATCAATCTGCCAAAACTCCAAGTTATATCGTGCAATGATTTGTGAGTAAAATCCGAAAGGACTTAAGTACCTCGACTGGTGAAACTGATTCGCTAATATCCATATTTGAAATTTATGAGCTTATTCCCATCATCATTACTTATTACATTCCAATTGTATCGGTCTTCTCCTTAAAGGCTCACTTACGGCCAATGGATTATATCTTTTTGGCTATAATTACCAAAATCATATTTTGGTAATATACTTGGTATCCATTCCAAATTTAATGCATGATGCCATATGTCAGGGTCAAGAATCTACACGGCCTCTTGACAACTAAGGGAATTATTATTACTAACAGTTCATTTTTTGACATTAACAAGAAATTCTTGGCTTCTTTATAATGGCGAGAACTCTTGTTAGACATTCTGATGAGCTATATCCATTTTAGGCTTAGTTAATTTTACTTCATCTAATGTAATAAATTATTATGTTAGAATCTTGGATCGTATCTAGGTCAATTGTACTACTACTAATATCCCTAAAAAATATTCTTTGGTATGAAGGCGACATTTCTTGAGACAACAATATGTTTCTCGGTGTGGTGGAATAAGCATTCAAAACATTTTATGAACTGCTTATAGACTTGCATAAAATAGATTAAGTTTTGAGTTTGCAAAACTTACGTTTATAATGTAAATTGATCAATGACATATCTTAAACTATTTAAGAACGGGATTCCTTTTGATTCATGTCTCATTTGAATTCATAAACCATGCTTTAGATGAAATTAAATTTAGTATATGTGCTTGCTCTTAAGTTTATATATCCTTATAGAAAGAAGTAACTCATTTTTAACCATACTTTGAACAACAAAGTTTAATTACTCCTTATCAATACATCATTATGTATCATGGGGAGGTGTGACTTTTGAGATTGAATCTTATTCATTTTTGGTACTATTGGAACTCTTATCCAATATACTCTCCAATCAATCAAATCGAATTATTTCTTTCCTTTTCATGTTCTTGTTTTCTACTCCCATCTATATTCTTCGAACTTACCATAGATATCTAACTAGTGTATCAAAAAACATGTTCATATATATGATAATTCATCGGTGGATTTAACAACCTAAGTAGGTCCATTTTTGATATCATTAGACTGTGCATTGCACACATCTATATGTACCAATCCAAAGAGTTTGTTATCTTTTTCGTCGCTTCCATCAAATAGGTGCTTTTGTCTTTAATCATTTGAGATACAATTCACTAATATCATATAATTGAAGAAATATTTCTCAAAGATTTTGCATGGTCCATAATTCGAAAAAATAATTATTAAAGAATTTAAATTCTTTTGTATTTTCTATAGCTAACACATCGCTATTTTATGAGAACAAATACCATTGTTATAGTATATTTATTTTATAATAAATATTCATATTAAAATAATAATTATTTCATAAATAATATTTATAGTATACGAAAGTAATCTTACATAACTTTATGCATCCACTAATAAGTGTCATGTTATTCTCCCACTATTTCCACCATTAACAATAGATGAAATATGAAACTCCATTCACCCACTTGATATGGACTATTTATTTCATTCATTATAACTAATTACAATCACGAGTTTTGGATCAAATATATTGAAATAAAAGAAATAAATATCAAAGTAAACAAATTTTTTGTAAGAAAAAATACATTTGGAATAGCTACACATTTCTCATTCCATATTAAGTAGCCACCAGTATTTTATACATTTTCAGTTTTCAATGTCTCTCTATGAAGAAGAGGTGGCCATTTGCTCTCTTCATCCTTACTATGCTACGTCGCAACCATTCTTGGATATTCTCTTTCATTTTCAAATGGTCAAATCACTAAAAAGGGATCCCTTACAACAATATGCACCAATTCTTTACAAAAATGCATTCACTCATCCTTATCATTTTAAGGATATCGAATAAGTTGTACTTAGATAAACAGATCAAAACTAACAGTTTAGTGATTGAATTCATAGGTCTATGTGTTGGCATTAGTCTAATGTTGTCTCTAACACAACATGATCCATATTGTATTCCATTATACTGAATACATGATCTCACGATATGGATACTTGCTCCCTTTGACTGAAACAATTTCACCGAGATTTCATATATTATGAATGCGGCCTTCGACATATAACTTTTGTAAGTGGTTGAATATGAATCAAATATACATATTCTTGTTTTTATTTAGTTCAAAGCTCGTAGAAACAATCTAGGAAAAATGAACGAACAGTTAAGAGATAGAATAACGAATGTTTTAAACTATTATTTAACTTTGGTTCTTGCATGGGTCTTGAAGTGACAACAAGCCAAAAGATTTATTGGTAAGTATATTCTATGTTTCTTCATGAATCTTTAATTTAGCTCATTTAGTATATTTAATAACTTAATATTAATTATATAAAATTTATTATAATATCACATGTGTTCTTATACTTATTTGATTCGTTTATAATATTTATCTAATTAGGCTCCCGTTGAATTTTGCATCTCTCAAAAAACCTAAAAAGGGATATAAGATGTAACATCCTATTGAGGAATTAAAATAAAATATATATAATAAGACGGATTTTTAAAATTTAAAAAGGAAAATTAGGAATAAAGAATATTAATTTAAAATTCAAATTTAAAGTTTGATTGCATAAAAATCCAAAAATGTCTAAACTTTTATTTTTGGAAAAGCAAATAATATTTGTGAAATTTTGGAATTTTATGAAAATAAAATAATTAATTTAAAATCGTTGAAATTGGAAAAGAGACTTTTCAATAAAAGAAAATTCATTATCAGAATAAAATAAAATTTTGATCACCTTGAGTTGGATATTTAAATGATTGTAAAAGGTTGATTTGAAGGTGGTTAGAATTAACGAAGGTTAGAGGTATAGGTTTCTAAAATAAAAAGAAAAGGAGAATAAAAGGATAATCTTCCTATAAAACTTATCTAGACATTATCATTTCATTTTAACTTCATTCTTTTTAACTTTAATCCAACCTTACCCCTTAAGGAAGTGTCCAAACCTATAAATACCCAAGCCTCATCCTATTTTCTTTATTGAAAAAGCTGGAACTAAAAGCTAATCAATGGACCTTTCCATCCACATTCAAGCAAACCAAGGTTTAAAAATTCTTCATCAAATCAAGATATTTCAAGCTAAAAATGTGAGTTTAAATTCTACTAATTTTAAACTATCATTTCCATGCTTCGGTTTGGGTTTCTAAGCAAGTATAAGGTCTGGACAAAAATGAATCTAGGATGAATTAAGTTGAATTATGATGCTAAAGAGTAATCCTTTTATGTAGAAACTTTGATGATGATTGTATGTTGCTTTAGATCACTTTAATGATATTTTATCCATAGTTTAAACTATAGATGGAGATTAACGAAGCTTATTTTGATGTTTTAAAATTTTAGAAGACATGTTAGCTAAGTAGAAACCTCAATAGTGATCATTATTTGCTTTGTATTTGTGCTATTCATGAAATAACATGAAGAATGGTTGTTGTTATAATTTAATTTATACCTGAAACCAATTGTGAAAGGGAAAAAATTGATTAGTTGATTAACATGAAGTAAGTGATGATGATATTAATGCATACATGTTGCTATGGGATGCTATATTAAATTACAGCCTATGGACGAAGATTGTATATGAATAAAATTAGAAGAACTTGTAGTTACAAGCATGTTACTATCTGAAAACGAATATTATAATTAATTATGAATTATTTAGAACGATGAATAAAGAGGTTGAATCGTGTATTAAACATGTAATTATAAAACCATCAATGCAAATTCAAAGTTTGATGAAGTTGGGTATAGCTTGAAACGAGTCTGAACTACAATACCTAGAGCACCGTACACAGAGCGAAGAAGCTCAAAGAAGCCATGATAATGGTTGCTCATTGTCAGGCTGTGCCAAGGATTTACTTCCCTGGGATAGAAAATCATAAATCTGAACCTGATGGACTAGATGTCCGTAGTACTACTATCAAGGGTGGTAAACCCTTGGTAGCATCCAATCATGTCGTTCGACCTCGTTTTCCTTTGTATTGTTCTTGGTATAAAATTGTTATATTTGGCAAAAATTATGGTGTTGATATGAAATTGTTTCTAAATTACTTTGATTTTTTTAATTCAAAGGTGAAATAAAATAAAACAACAATTGGGACTTAGACGTTTGAATACCCTTAGCAGATGTGTAAATTCTCACTTAGACATCTGAATATTGAGGTTAGATATCTGAATGATAAATCGAATGTTTAATGAGCTTTGGACACCTAAATACCTGTGAAATTTTGAATATTTGAATTTTATTCCATTACCTAAAGAGAAAAAGGAAATGATACTGTTTGATTTGTCACACACGCAAATGAAATACTTTTTGGCTATAATAACCTAAAATGAATTCAAAAGTTTTAAGAAGGCTTTGAAATGATTTTTCTTTTGTTTATGAATCGAAAATAAATAGTAGTTATGGGATTTTGCACTACAGAAACTTTATTTGAATTACTTTTGAATTGAAACTAATGTAAGTTATGTTGAATTTGAATTATTTTTAAACAGAAAGTAAAGAGATTTAAATTGAAATTGAATTAAAACCCTGTGGGTTAAATAATAGAAACAAATGGTCATACGGATGAAAATCAATATGAAATAAATGTTGATTTGAATGTGATGTTGTTATAATTGGTTTAAATGTGATGTTTTCATTTTTACAGATGAAGCTTGTGGCAGTATTTATCATTATCTCTTGCTTTTATGTGTACCCATGTATATGACAATTGTTATAACGAGTTTATGATGCTATTTGATGGTATTCTATATTATGACATTTTTATGGCTTTGAAATAAATGGATACACTTTGGTATTATATTTTGTTCCATCTGTTGTGAGTTCTGAAATAGTTATGGCTCTATACTATTATTTTCTTAGTTCTACCAATAGCTTACCTTAGAATGAATCTAAGTTTCGATGGGCCTTTTTAGGTCAAAATTTAGGCATATTCTGGGGTAGGTTATTACATTTGATATCAGTACCTAGATTACTCGATTTTACGGAGAAAAACTATACGTATGAGAGGTGTGTTTATTATTTGGTAAAAGGTTTTTTCAAAAAGAAGTTTCAAAATTCTATATATACCCTATTTTCTAGAACATACGTATATATGCTTGGCAACTTTTTTCTTTTAGCATATAAATATTATCTTAGGAAATAGTCACTAAAGGTTTAACTTATAGATAGTTGATATGGCTGATAATCAATCTTCTTTCGAACAAGGGAACCCTACTCATGGAAGACTACCCATTCATGGAATGCCTGAATGGTTGAGACAATATCTTAGGACTTCGAGCAGATTCCTATTCTCCAACTGCACCAATAGCTCCAACTACCCCGCTTGATGATGCAACACCCCCTCTTATCGACTTTCCTAAGTTGTATGAGGACTTTCTCAATATGGGAGGGAAGACATACTCTAGAGCTAAAGGATATTTGGAAGCTAAAGCTTGGATTAGTAATCGTGAGAAGATATTTAGAGAGCTTGGTTGGGATGATCAGCTAAGAAAAAGAATAGCAGCTTGGCCCCTTAAGGAAGAAGCCTTGAGTTGGTGGAACTTCATGACTAATGAGCACCCTGAAATGATATTCTCTTGGGATGAATTCAAGGACAGATTTAAGATGAGATTCATGTCTAGAGCGGGGGTTAGCTTGCAACTGGAAAAGTTCATTCAACTGAGACAAGGAGATTCTACCCTTAAAGAGAACATAGCTAAGTTTACTGAAGTGGATAAATTCGGGATAAGACTAATAGACACGCCTATGAAAAGGCAATGAATGGCTTAAATTCCCCACTAAGAGAAATTTTATTGACCCAAGTGCCTACTGGGGCCACGTATGAGATGTTGATAGAAATGGCGATGCTGCATGTGGCCAATGAGTAAGATAAGGGAATAGAGAAAGAGAAGCCTGCAACAACCCAAAAGCAAGAAGGGTCCAAGAAGGGGGCTTTTGGGCTAATAAGAAGTCGAAGGGGAAATTTGAGAATGATGACAAGGTGTGTAAGTAATTCCAAAAGAAGGGTCTTGAAGCTAAAGATTGTAGGACGAATCTGATGACGGAAGCGTTTAAACGTAGGTGCTTTAACTGCCACGAGGAAGGGCATCACAAGAATTAGTGTCCCAAGATGGTTAAGGAAGGATCAAGTGGATAGGCCTATGTTATTGAAGCCATCCCTATTGCTAGCAAGCCACCAAAAGACCAAAGAAAAGTAGTTCAAGAAGGTATAACTCTTATTTTTGGGGTTACTGTTCATACCCTATTTGATTCAACGGCATCACGGTTCTTTGTAGCTAGGGATGTAGTAAATTTCTTAAACCTTCAAACGCAGATGGTCAACAACCTAATAGAGGTTTCCAATCCTGTTGGGGTTTCGACCCATCTTTCCCTTATTTTCAAAAAACCTAGTATTGGACATATGCAACATTTCATATGTACCCCATATATCCTAAATTTCGAGGGGTACGGGCTTATCTTGAGTATGGATTGGTTATCATATTATAGAGCCATTCTTGACTGTTATAAGAGGGTAGTACGATTAAGGAGTCGTTGATGTTGTGATCTAGAATTTCTTTGTACACCCAAAGATTTAGTTGAGTTAAGCCATTTATACTTACTGAGTCTATCTGTTGTTAGAGAGTCATCATTTGTACCTGTAGTTTGTGAATTTCTCGATGTCTTCGAGGAGATCTTAGGTCTCCACTCTATAAGAAGATTGAATTCCAAATCAATTTAGAGAAGGATGCAAGGCCCGTCGCCCTGCCTATAAGACATGGTCCCAAAGAAAGAAGGGAATTGGATAAGAAAATCTCAGTGCTATTGAAGAAAAGATTCATTCGTAGGAGTGCTTCTGAATAGAGAGCCCCTATTGTTTTTGCTACTAAGGCAGATGATTTTTTTAGACTTTGAGTCGATTATAGAGAGTTGAATAAGTTGACAAGAAAGAATACATACCCTCTACCTAGAATAAATGACTTATTCGACCAACTTGTAGGAGCTAAAGTCTTTTTTCAATTAGACTTAGCAACGGGATTCCATTAGTTGGGGATCATAGAGGAAATCAAGCTAAAGACCACATTCCATACTCAATATGGGCTCTATGAGTAGGTACTATTGTCTTATGGACTGACGAATGCCCCAACATACTTTATGCATTTGATGAGTAGAATATTTAGAGGGAAACTTAATAAATTTGTCACGGTGCCTGTTGACGATATCTTGGTCTTCTCTAAGGGCAAGAAGGAGCGTGAGGACTACCTTAGGAGGTATTGGAGACCTTGAGATGAAATGAAGTTAGGCTCCTTGGGCATATTGTTTTGAAAATTGGATTGGCTATGGACCCTATTAAAGTGGAAGCAGTCCAAGGATGGAAAGCTCCTAGTAATGCATCAGACGATAGGAAGTTCATCAAGAACTTTGCACAAATAGGAGCCCCTTTAACCCAATTGACTAAGAAGAATCTAGTTTTTGTTTGGTATGATAGATGCACCAACGCATTTGAGAAGCTTAAGAAGTCATGTACTAGTGCACCTGCGCTCCCTAGTTTGGATGAAACCAAGCCATTTATAGTTCTCACAAAGGAGTGCGGCATAGGATTAGGGGTAGTTCTTATGCAAGAAGGGAAAGTAGTTGCCTATGCTAATGGACAGCTTAAGGACCATAAGAAGAGGTATCCAGTGCATGATTTAGAATTGGCAGTCATTGTTTTTGCCTTAAAGATGTGTAGGCATTATCTCTTGAGAGAAAGGTTTGAGTTATTCACTAATGATAAATCACTCAAATACCTATTTTCCTAAAATTATTTGAATCTTAGGCAGCAGAGGTGGGTGGAGTATGTATCATTCTATGACATTAGTATTCAATATACCGCTGGAAATGGGAACGTAATCGGCGACGCCCTTAGTCGAAGACATGCTACCCTAGGTGTTATACATGAATGGAGACAGTTCGAGTTTCTCTCCAATTTTAACCTCTAACCATCAACAGAACCCATCCAAGGTTTTCTAGTAGTTATAGAGATTAGACCAGCCTTGATGGACCGTATAGAACACGCACAAATGTGAGGAGTTATTAGAGATTTTGGAGAAACCTAGAAAAGGAGACATTTTCCATATGCTAAGAGGTATTTAGTTGATGAGAAGGGATGTTTGACAAGAGATGGACATCTTTGGGTTCCAATGATTGATGATTTGTTGAAAGAAGTGCCACCACTCAAGGATGACAATTCATCTCGAAGGAGATAAGATGTGCAAGGACATAAGAGAATTTTCTTTTGAAATGAAATGAAGAGAAGTGTAGGTGAGTTCGTTGTTAGGTATTTTACATGTTAGAAAATAAAAGCTGAGCAAGGAATGCCCGGTGGATTATTATTACCTTTAGAAATTCCGACTTGGAAGTGGGAATATATCTCAATGGATTTTATGAAAGGATTGCCTAGAAGTCAAAAGGGCGATGATGCTATTTGGATTGCTGTGGATAGACTAAGCAAGAGTGCTCGATTTTTTCCGATTAGGAGAAATGGAACTTCTGCTTCTCTCACATAGATTTATATTAAGGGGGTAGTTCATTTACATGGAATTCCTATAATCATAGTCAGTGATAGGGACCCCTTGTTCACAACAATTTTTGGAGGAGCCTACAACCAGCTTTGGGAACTTCTTTAAACCTTAGCACGGCATATCACCCATAGACTGACGAACAAGCAGAGAAGGTAAATAGGGTTATGGAAAATTTGTTGAGAACTTATGTCTTTGATTTTTGGAGAACATTGGGAGCAACATCTACCTTTTATTGAGTTTGTGTATAATAATGGCTATCTAGTGACGATTCGTATGATACCTTTTGAAGCACTTTATGGGAGCCGTGCAAATCACCTAGTTGTTGGTAGGAAACCATCGATGAAGTATTGCTTGGACCAGATTTGATTCGTGATACCGGGAAAAGGTAGAGTTGGTTAGGCAAGGGATGAAAGAAGTGCAAGACCGTCAGAATCTTATGCGGATAAAAGAAGGAAAGAGCTTGAATTTGAGGTTGGAAATATAGTTTTTGTTAAAATCTCTCCTCTTAGAAAAGTTTTTAGGTTAGGCAAGTATGGAAATTGGCACCTAGATTTGTTGGGCCATTTAGAATTCTCAAAAGAATAGGAAAATTGGTATACCGTGTGGAGCTTTCTGACAATTTGTAGGAGTCCGCAATGTTGTCCACGTTTCTAATCTTAGGAAATGCCTTCATGACACCGCTAACTGAGTAGAGCCTGATCATTTGGGGGATTTTGAGACGGAGCTGACAGTGCCCCGTGCCACCACATGCATTATGGAGCACGGTACTAGGAGACTCCGTAATAAAATAATTAGGCTGGTACGAGTATAATGGGGGGACAATCTGGTGGAAAGCACATGGGAGACCAAGGAGAAGATGAAGAGCACTCACCTAAAGCTTTTCACCAGTAATTTTTCTCTCTAACATTAGGATTTGGTTGCATCATGATTGCTAGATTGGATGGTAGGAGATGGTTGTTACACTTTTTCATAATCACTTTACATCATATAGAAATTTTTATGCATGTTTAGGATATTTGAATACATACTTTCATGACACGAGTACACATTCAGGCTAGGATTGAGCTCATTTTAGCATGTTTGCAGTACATAATCATATTGCACTATTGGTTGAGTAGGTAGGTGTGTAGAGAACTTAGTTGCATAATATGAATGTTATTGTGTGTTACGTTGTTCGCCCCTTGGAACATTTTGTGATGAAATCCTTTTGTAACAAAAAAAATTATATAAATTAATTGAAACAATATATATATACCTTTAAAATAAATCTTTTTAGATCTCATAAAACTCTAATTTGTATATAATCTCAGACTTTCCCCAAAATCTAAAATAATTTGCATTTAGAAATATGTGTATGTATCCATATTCATCTTCATATTCTTTTCTGAAAATATCAAAGCAGAAATTTCCTTTACTGTTTATATATATATATATATATAAATTGAAACAATCTGCATTTATTTTACTGACATAATCTTATTTTCCCTCTGATAAAATATGCTCATTAAATCGAAATTAATCGGAATAAGAACTCGAATACCACTCAGTCCAAAGATCCCCACTTACCAAGCTCGAGTTCGAGCGATCTCGCTCGCCGCCATTTCACCGAAGCACTATCGGCCACAGTCGCCACTATCGCAGGTTACGACCTGAACCACCACGTGTTATATTTCAACTTTAATTCAAATTCAATCACAATAATATTAAACTTAGCTTAATTTCATTAAATTTGACTTACTCTTCTAACTTATTTCGTTTCCATACTTATTTTAAATTAGTTACATTTGCTAATTTATTTTAAATCTCAAATAAAAGTTTATTTCCAAACCTTTACTTAACACAATATAAATTAATTACCCATCCAATATTCATTTGCTTACCTATTCAAATTAATTAATTTACTTACTAATTTTATTTAAGCATTTTCACTTCTTTTATAGCTATCGGAGTTTATTTATTCCAATTCAATACTTACTTAGTTTACGCTTATTTATTTAAGAATTTCATTCCATTAAATATTATCTATAAACCACTGAATTTTATTTCAATTCAATTTTATTTTCACTTGATTTAAATCCAACCCAATATCATTAAACTTATTTTAAGTTGACTTCAATTCAACTCTCCTCCATCTATTTAGCTTAAGTTAATTCTAATTCAATTAAATTTTATTTCTTTCAAATCGCCATCAATTAAATTTTTCCACAATTAAATTTCTCCAAATTAAATTTATTTAACCTTTTCACTTTAAATTTTAATTCCAACATTCAAAGCTTATATTTCCTTCCTTATTTAAAAATCGTCTCAATTTTTATAAGTTCATAACTTATCTCATCAGGATTTCCAATTCAAATAAGGATTCAGGATTTTTAAACACCTAGCTTTTAGTTCAAATCATTTAAAATCACCATTATCCCAAAATCACATTTATCAAATTTTTTAAACCAATCCTAGTTTATATTCCTAACAAATATCCTTTGAAATTTCAAAAACAAACTAGTTCTTCTAAACAAATCAATTTGGCAGCAATCCGTCACTTAGAAACTCAAAAATGAACATCGATGATGTTGCAGTCATCGCCGAAGTTATTTTCCAGTGACTGAAGTGAGTTCAATGCTATAACCCTTCCCAAAATTTATTTGAAACAATTTCCTTTCAGGAATACCTCCAAAATAATAATGCTATTATTTGTCTTCAAAACACTTCCAAAATCTCCGAGATTTTAAATTTTCAAATTTTGACTTACATCAAAATTTAACTATAATTCATTTGTACAATTTATGCTCATACAAATTCCCATTTGATCATATTTTAATTTATAATTCACGTTTGTAATTCACATTTAAAATTCTGAATATGGAAAGGGGATTTTGAATAAACAGAGGAGTAACGAATTCAAATCTTAAGTGAGATTATCTAAAGGAATCAAGAATTTATTTTAAAATCCAAGATTTAAACTTATTTAAAGGAATAAAGAAGGAATTTGGAAAAAAAGGTGTGAAATTGGTATTTTCAGTTAAAAAGGGCTTTAAATCATAATTAAGAAATAAAATCTGAAGTTTTGAAATAAATTGAGTAAGTAAAGAAATTTATTTCAAAATGGAGTAAATTGGGAATCAATTTGGAAATTGATTTAAGTGTTTGAAATTGGAAATTTAAAGGAGAATGTGACATGAAATTTATAAACTGGGTTTATAAAAGTGAAGTAATATGTCAGTGGATATTTGGAAGAATAAATTCAGGGTGGGAATTTATTAAAGGAATGGGTAAATTTGTTTAAAAATAAATAGTGATTTATTTTTAATGGATGTGAAGAGAAGTATATTTCCCTGGATAGCCAAGTATGTTTTCAAAGCAATTTTTTTTAAAATATAAGTTAAAAGCTTTAATGTTGTTTTAAAAAGCATGTTTTATAAAATTTATTATTTCTAAATGTTTAAATTTTAAAGTAAGTATTTTTTTTCAAATTTATTATAGTAGCAATTATTTAAAGGTGGCTTGGTATTATGTTTTAAAAGTTAGAAATTCAGTTTTATATTGTACAAAGTACTTTTACTTTAAATATTCTTAAAGTATATATATTTGAATAAGTATTAAAGTAAATTTTAATTTAAATATTTTAAAGTACAATTTGTAATAAGTGTTTTAAATGATTTGTACTTGGTGATTTCAGTGGAAGTAGAAAATATTTGGGGAATGTATTCTGTGAGAGGAAGATGGTTTGAAAACTGTTTGCAAAAAGGGTTGAAAATGGAAATATATCTTGTGAAGATATTTTAAGGTTAATAAATAATTTGGTGAAATTATTTATGTTGGATGGTTGTTTGTGAATATTAATTGATATTTAAATAACCGACTATCAATATTGGACAATACGCTAATCGTTTCGAAGAGACCGAGATTGGGATTAATTTCTCGAAAACCACTTCGATCCAGTTTGTACGTTTTCGTGAGGAAGACGAGATTAGATTCGAAGATGGAGCAGTGGAGTGCAAGGGCTAGTCGCTACTAATCCTGAGGTGATTCCAAAATGGATGTAGTAGGAGTAGTGTCTTCGGTTCCGTTCGAACCCGGGACGGACTTGTATGGATGGATGCTTTGGTAACATCGTCAGGTGGACGATGGGCATTCTAAGTGCAACGTTCTAAAAAGGTAATGCTTAGACTCAAGCATCAACAATCGGGAATGATTGAAAATCAGGGGTTATGCAGCAAGGCTAGGTGGGTAGCGCCCATTAGGGTGAGGTCATCCCTGTCTAGATGTCCCTTTTTATTCGGCTTAGTGGTGCGGTTGCTGATCCTAACCGTGGGGTGATCTTACTCGAGATTATCCAGTAAGAGGTAGTCCCAGTCTTATGTTGCAGGGGATTGGGAGTAATCCTCGGTACAGTGATCTAGGCCACGTACTGTGCCAGATGGCACCCTAGTGCCTAGTCATTAGTTGAAAATCCATTCTCCCGACGCACCTATACGGTTTTGATTGTGGCCAACTATTGCTGAAACGTGAGATGCAAGCATTTCAGCTAGATTCTATTTTACTTTCTATAGACACTAGTATAATATCAGAGAATTTTGATAAAAAGTGTTTTAGCTATCGTAAGGTAAAAACCTGACATGTTTATTTGTGGCATGGTCTTACGAGATGCTTTTGTTTTCAAAAGAATTTTGAAACTTTAATAATCAATTTGAGTGTGGTCTTCTCACGCTGGTATTCCAGACTGACTCAGGTGTTATTTAACTATAATGCTCGGGTCAGACTGAGTATTATAGAATACAGGAAAGTATGCTATGGAGCTCAGAAGACGAGCTGGATGGCGATACGTACTTCCAGTGTTGATTATTGTTCCGCTCTGTATTCAGTTTTGAGGATAAGTTTATATGACTGTCCAGTTGTATGTTATTGATGTCGTTGAACTCTGATGATGTATTCTGATGATGTATGTATATAAAACAGATATAGTTTTCTTTTGTTTAAAGATCTATTATTATCTATTATATTTTATTCCGCTGTGATGGCTAGATTCTGTTGTTGTTTTCTATTTTCTTCTTCCACCTTTTCTTCTTTAACCCAAATGGTTCGGTTTTTCGGGCATCGGAAAATCGGGCTGTTACACCTTTTAAGAGGGAGAATGTAACACACCATAAAATGAATCATAAATAAATGAAGTGAATTGAGTTAAATATAATAAGGGTCAAATATGGAAAAAATTTAGAAGATGGAACTTGACCATGAAAGTTATTCTGTTGCACTCATGGTGAAATTTCGATCTATTTCCATATACAGTATGCTGAAAACAGAGCTCAAACGAAGAAGTTACGAGCATTTTAGGTTTTCAGATTTAAATTAATTTAGTTAATTCAAATATAAATGAGAATTTATATTTAGGATTGAAATTTTAAAAATTAGCCTGGGGGTTAAGCAAACGTTTAATCAACGATTAAAGTTAAAGTTAATTAGGGATAAAATTAATTAAAAAGCAACGGAAATAAAAACATTCCCAAAACAAACATACCGGTTGACCCCTTTATTAGGACCGGTAGACCCTCGCGATCGACTGATTGAAGTGGGGCGGTCGACTGGTCAAGGCCAAATTTTGGCAGTGGTGGCTAGAATCTGAAGCGGTGTGTTGTTTATTTGTATGCTCTAAATTTCTCCATTTTAAACTATTTTCATCTTATGATTTTGGTGCGTTTCAACCCTCATAAATAGAACCCTATTCTCTCCATTTTTTATTCATATTATTTTAGGAAATACAAAATTCTACCATTGTTATCTCTCTACTAAGATTCAGAAACTCCGTAGAGATTCTATGTAAGAATTCAACTTATTTCTTATTTGTTTCTTCCTCCTCCAATCTATTCTTATCCTATTCTTCTTTAGTTATTCTGAATCTAATGAATATATATACATCTTCCCTATTGTGCGTGTATATCAAAAGAGAGAGAGATTCTGGAAGAGATTGGAAGGCTATAAATCCATTTAAGTGAAGCTAAGGCTAATTTGTGAGGAAAACCTTAGTAATTCCTTTTTAGTAACTATTTAGTGTATTTCTTTATAGATTTGAATATGCCTTAAGGATTTCGGGATTTCGTAATAGAAAAAAATTCCCCAAATTTCTTTTTCTTTCGAAATGTCAATTCTACGTGAAGATTCTCGATTATTTACATTAATTTGATGGGATTTGTTCTGTTGTGCCATTTTTAACTATTTCATATTCTATTCCACTTCTCCTCTCTATGTGATTCAAATTCAAAATTCTCCAATAAAATAAGAGTTTAGGTTGCGAATTTTATTCATAGTCTATACCACGTATTCCAACAAGTTTCCTTCTTGTCAATTTCTTCATAAAATAGGAGTCGAATATAGGATTTAGTATAAAATCCCCATTGTTCAGTATATTCCATTTTATTAATGTAATAAATTGAGTTTCTAATTTATTTACAAGTCCGTTATTAAAGTTTTTCTTATGAATAGTTATTCCCTGTTTGGATGTTGAAATCCCTTATTTTGATACGTTAGTATCTTGAGAATCGAAAGAAAAGGACTTGTAACAGTATTTAGTTAAGGAATCACATCTAACGCTAGTTTAGGGCGTAAAATCCATACGTTTAGAACTTATTAGGCATGAATATTCATTTATCTCTATTTGCATAATTAACGTATAATGATCACATATATGGCATAGTTACTTAGGCATTTATTTTCCCCTATTAGGAATGAAATTGATTGATAGGCGAAAATAAGAGGAAACTCTTATGAAGCCTAATATTATTATTTTAAGGCATAATAAGGAAGACTCCTTCTAAGGCCATATTTATGAAATGATGAGATGAGTGTGTGTGTGTGTGTGTGTGTGTGTGTGTGTGTAATTGATGTATAGCTAAGTCATAGGGACGCAAGGTTAATAGAGTTACATGATGGAAGTCTACCCTTCACTTTGAGGCTACTAGCTTTGATTGATGTGAGATATCCTTATGATAAATATTTGTGATGACGTGAGGTTAGCCTAAAATTCTGTAGGGGAAAATCTGCCGAGCTAATCTAGCTACCAGTTCCTATGAATAGTTGGACTAATGTGAGAAGTCATTATGAGTATGGCAATAAGACGAAAGCCTGCTTCGAGGTCTTGAGGTATTAATTGATTGTTTGAGGGTCCGCCTCTTTTTCCTAGAAAAAGTATTAAATGGTCAAGGGGTTACGTTAGGTGGTATCTCAACGAGGGGGTCCGCTTCTGGAAATAGGGATTAAATGATGGGGTCTGCCTTAATTAAGGTATTAAATGACCAAAGTTTGCCTATTTTCCACAAGGAAGTATTAATGGCCTAAAAGATTCCATATGATGTCAGCTAGATAAGGACAGAGTAATGGCGGTGACGATGCTTAGAGATGGAGAAGCTTAGCTTATGGTAGTATTTATCAATTATCACTTGCTTTTATGTGTACCCACGTATATAGACAATTATTGTAACAAATTCATAATGTGATTTGACGGTATTTTATATTATGACGTTTTTATGGTTTTGAAATAAATTGGTACACTTTGCTATTATATTTTGTTCTATCCGCTGTGAATTCTGAAAGTTTAATTATGGCTCTATACTATTATTTTCTTAGTTCTACCAACACTTACCTTAAATGGGTCTAAGTTTCAATCGTCCTTTTCTAGGTCGAAATTTTGGCTTGTTCTAGGGTGGGTTGTTATAATAACTCACTATATGATATCCCAGTTTCCCTGCCTTTCTCAACCCATATAGCTCAATATGTGATCGCTTATTTTTTTTTTACTTTATTCAATTACCATTAACTCAACTAGCGATAACTCACTTCATTTACCTCATTCAACAATGGATAGCTCAAGTAGCGATAATTCATTTCATTCGCCTTATTTAACCAACGATAGCTCGACTAACGATAGATCATTAACTTCATTTACCTTATTCAACTAGCAATAGCTCATCTAGCACCAGCTCATTTTCATTCACCTTATTCAACTAGCAATTGATCGACAAGTGACAACTCATTTACCTTATTTAACTAGCAATAGTTCAACTAGGGATAGCTCATTTCGTTTACTTTTTGACTAGCGATGGCTCAACTAGTGATAACTAATTAATTTCATTTACCTTCTTCAACTAGCGATAGCCTGTTTTCATTCACCTTATTCAACTACCGATAACTCGACTAGTGATAACTCATTTACCTCATTCAACTAGCAATAGTTCAACTAGTGATAGCTCATTTCATTTACCTTACTTGACTATCGATAGCTTAACTAGCGATAACTCATTAATTTCATTTACCTTATTCAACTAGCGATGGCTCAATTAGCGACATCCATTTTCATTCACCTTATTCAATGAGTGATAGCTCGACTAGCGATAACTCATTAGCTTCGTTTATTTAACATGCAACAACTCAATTTACGGTAACTCATTTTGTTTACCCTGATCAACCCATGATGATCCCTTTAATTGTTTTAATCAACATGCGATAACCTTCCCCTTTATTTACTTACTATTTTCCTTAACACTTAACAACTTAACTTGTTCAATAGTCTTGTTTATTTTTCCATTATCTAATCATGTTGGAAATTTACTAGTCTAATCGTGTTGGAAATTCATCAGGTTAACCACTTTTAGAGAAATCATGTTTGAATTTTGCCTCTCTGAATCAAGATTTCATTAACTTATATGTTTGGTTAAAATGACATAGGTATTATGGCCGAAAACAAGAAGGAAAGTTCGAAAGGTTCGCCTAGCACTCCTAAACAAAAGAAACCCTCTGAAGAGAAAATCTAAACCAACTTCCAATCTTATTTCTTAAGGCAAGAGGATATCAACTCTTTACTTTTACTCCTATCCATATTTGGCATTCTTGCTACCTGTCTTTCAATGCTCTCATCACCAGAGTCTTGTCTTCCTTAAGATTATACCTACTCAAGTTAACCCAAATTTGTACAATTACATTAATTCCTTATTCATGATGTTTAAAGAGCACAAGTTAGAAGATTTTACTCCTTCCATTCTGTATTCCCTTTCCACCCTTCAAAAAGTTAAGTATCATCCCGAAGGCATTGTACATTATCTCTTCCCTATTGATAGTGGGTTGAACTTCGATTTGATAAACAAGACAAGGAATTGAAGCCATCAATACTTCTACACAAGATGTTTTTCTTTAGAAATTTCTAGGAAATTCTCTAGCCCTAGTATGTTGCCTGGCCATTTAATCTCCTATATTTTATCATCATTTTGTGTTAGCTCTTATCATTTTATTTTTATATTTCTTTTAGATTTTTCCACAAAAGACATCGATCCCAAGGTTCTGAGTAAATTAATCACCTTGAAGATGTTACCATGTTCTCAAGGAGTCAATTGAGACTTATCACTGAAGAGAAACTGAGAAAATATTCTTTGGTTCAACCACCTCATCAAATTTTGGGTGAGCCACCTATGGTAAAAAAAGTAATAGATATGGTCCTTAAATTTTATTGCCACCAAATTAGAAGGTTTTTTTTACAAACTCTCGGGTTCGACGTTCAATGGCTGATAGTCTCGGATACTCCTCAGGTCCCACTTTCTTCCTCTCTATGTTAAGGAAAATAATGATAACTCTTTTTCGTTTTTATTTACTTACACGTTTCCTTTTTTTAGATATATGCTTGCTTAACTCAGCTTCCTTATTGCAAGATAAAAAACCTTTGAATTTTTCCATCTCTCCAAAAGCTATTGGAAAGCCACATCTTCCTCCCACCTCTAAATTTATCTCATCATCATTGACTTCTACAGTAGAAGATACCTTCTTGATGGTGAAGAGTAGGAAACAAAAGGGGTTTGATGATGTGCGAGCTTCCTCTAAACCATCTCTTAAGAAATCTAAGGATGCCGATCTGCTCCAATACATCCTTTGGTTCCCATTTTTGACATTGTTGCTACTACTTCTTCATTACCTACTTGAAGTTCGACTGTCGATATTACAAGTTCCCTGACTCGATTCATCCCTCGTACAGGACACTCCTCTTTCAAGTTTTGGTTAAGAGACTCCTCTTCTCTTAAATTTTTGTGGAGTTGTTAAAGCCTATCCTCTATTCCCTTATTGTTGCTTCTTTGAACTCGAATGGGGCTTCCCTTCCTCTTTTAAGAGAAGCTCTTGTCTCTCATTTTCAATAATTAGTTCTAGTATATACCCCATTTTCCTTGTGCTTAGACTGATTTGGTCCTAACATTTTAGGATTACTTTTAGATTGGAAAGTGTCTATTTCTCCTTCACCAATCGTCTTTGTCTTCCTCTCAGGATATACCATCATTGTGGGAAACAGACTCCTCAATGTTTGAGAAGGTGAAGACTCTTGAGAAAGATGTCCAAGTCTCTAGATTGACCATTGCTATTTATCTATTGAAAACATGTGAATCTCAACCTTATCCAATTTGGAGAAGAATAAGTCTTGTGATTTGGAAGATGATCTAAAAAAATTAGAGAGAAGTCTTTCCATACTCCCTGAAGAAACAAAGCAAGCCCGAATTACGGCTTCAACTAAAGATTCGACTTTAGAAGGGGATTTGGCAAAGAAGAAAATTTCTCTTAAGAAGTCGATGGCATCCTTGCATGATGCTAAGATCAAGGTGTCTTTCTTTCTGAATAATCTCTTCCTCATTGGGAGGATCAAATTCTAAAGCCATCTTATTCACTGCTTATAAAGATAATATTGAACGATGTTCAGATATGGACTTTCCTTCTTTCCATTTCACTAATATAAACTATAAAAGAAAGTTTGGTATCCTCTTTGATGTATCCCTGGAAATCTTTCTGAATTCAGTGATGGTAACCTCATCGATCCTATTAAGTTCTTAACCTTTGATGACCCTCTGTCAAAAGACAATGAATAAGAAAGTGATAAAGAAGAACAGTTTGACAATGATAACAATGGTAAGGATGATGACAGGAATGATGATGCTTGTGATCACGTTTAAGATGGTCCACTGGGGAAGGATGGAGATGGTGGCTTAGGCCGGGGTGGATTTGAAGCTCCTTGGGATCCAAGCCATGATATTAGTTTTCCATCTCCTCATATTGATCATAGGCTTGGTGGTTCATCGCCATCAATCAGTCCTTCTGGTGGTTCAACCCTTCATGGCCCAAGTAAGCTTGGTAATCTTCTTTTGGAATTGAAAAGGTACAACCTTTTAAGCCAAGTGCTTCGATGACTCCTCTATAGGTAGTTTGTCCTCCAAACTTTATTTTCTAGTTTACCTTATTTTATAGCTGATAATCTCGATATTAGTTAACTACCAGCATAGAAGGAGAAACAAGAACTATGTTGAAATTTTATTAGGTAAAAAGAGAGATGAGATCTTTAGACTCGATGGAGAAGGAGAGAGGTTATGTAAGGACCTGAATGAGTCAAATGTTATGTGTGTGCGTAAGAGAGATTCTTAAAATGCCTCAAATACGTTGAGGACTTTAAGAATTAACGGGTAGCCCCACTTCTTCAAAGAAATTAATTTTATCAATCTAACTTTGTAAGGAGAATGAAGAACTTACTACCCTCTTTTAGATGTTGACTGGGGATAGGAACAAATTAATGAAGCGCCTTTATTTAGTTTACGTTAAGTTTGTCATGACCTACATTTCCTTCCTAGGCGATGACTATGGAGGCCTAATTAGATGTCTTTATAAGAGGTACTTGGATAAGCGTGAATCAAATCCACATCTCAAGGAATGTTGAAATTTTCCTAAAATCGTTACCACTCCTTTAACTATTATCTCTGTTCCTCCGAAAAATATCAAGTTCAACAAGGATAGATTGATTACTAAGCATTATATGGGGTCCATTCTTCATGAACCTTTGTAATGTTGCTATATAGTTTTTACCCATGTATTTAGGTTGATGTTGTGACATCATATTCATGTAAAATCTATGTTTTGGCTTTTAACAATGTTATATCATCAACATATAGGTTTCTGAATTTGCTTCTATTTCTTCTTTTTCCCCTGCCCCTAAAGATAACTAAATTGGTCAAACCAAAAGGTTTTTAAAAGAAAATTCCTCCTTAATTAATAAGTCTAATCTATCAAAATACTGCTTCCTTCACGACCTTCATTATATGCACACTCAATTTCCTAATTTAGATTTTAATTTATTGGAAGACTAAAGAGACAAATATCTTTATGAGGTTCAAACCAACTATGTGAAACTACTGTGTGATTAACTTAGACTCTTTCCAAAATATGGGAATTTTTAGAGTTCCTCTAGTTCACATTGCTCATAGCGTTGGAACTCCTTTTAGCACCATGTTTTCCATTTCTCCCTCATCCTATCAGAAAATTTAACATGTTCTTTCTTATCCTACGAACTAACAAAATTGAAGCGCACATGTGGTTATTGTTATTGTTGTTTTATGCAGATGTAATAATATTGGTTGTATTTTAAAGTATTATTTAATTATCACATTGTTGTTTCTGTCTCTTTGTATTAATGATTAGTTACTATTTTTCTCTTTACTTAGGATAAGGAATTTCCTTTATCTCTTGCGGATCACCACCTTAGTCAACGTCTTGAAAGCATACAGTCTAAGTTAGTGACGGCCATAGAAAATCCCTTATCTCATTCCATTTTAAGTTTATCAATCATTGAGTGCTGAAGCCAATAAATGTATGAGAACCACATTCAATTAAAGGATAATTTAAGGGCATCTCAAGAAAAAGCTGATGAATTTAAAAAGAAAATTTATTCCAAGGACGATGAGATTTAGATTAAATTGGAAAGTTTAATTCACACCTCGATCCTCAGCAGTTGGAATATGTCGCAAAAATTACCCAATAACAAATGTATACTTGATTTGGAGATGGACATATTAAATTCTAGAAACAAGTATCAATTATACGAACGTATAACTGAAGGTGAAAAAAGACTTCCTACTTTGACTCTGACAAAGTCATCTAAAAGGCACCATCATAGATTTCTTCTTCATCTTGAGGTCGTTCGACACATAGCGGTAGTGTGATTGTCCAGCTCCTTCATTATCAGAAAAAAATTACGAACATTCTAGATTGAGCAACCTTCAAGTTTGAGTGTAACCAAAAAATAAAGCAATATTGGAATAAAAAGTTCACTGAGTCGCTCTTGGATCTTAGACTCAAGTTCAAAACTTTGGAACGCAAAAAAAATGAACTTACATTAACATACAGACACTCGAGACCGACAAAAGTGACTTGCCTCATCAAGTTTCCCAACTAAGGAATGCTAGTAAAACTTATGAGCAGACGTTAGTAGTTCAGATCGACTCTATTAATTCTCTTAAAGTTGCTCATCATAAGGGGAAGAAATTAAAGAAATATATCCTTGTGGTGATTCAACATATCGTTGATTCTCCTTCTATGTTGGAAACTTTAATGAAAGAGGTAGAATAGCTTAAATACCAATTTGAATTGATGAAATCTTACTCTACTAGGGCATCTCTATTTGATTCACTAGTCGATTACTTAGTTGAAGCCATAATTGCTTTTGACTTAAAAATTAACTTATCATTATTAGGCTTGAAAAGAGATTGCTGATGAAGAAAGTTGTTACTTCCAACTACCAAAGATATTATCATTTCTTCTAGTATGGATGCTACCGTAAACTTAAGGAAATCGATGTGCCTCCTATTTTGAATAAGAATGCGGGCTTGCCTAGTGGATCCCACCATTGCATTTTAGAAGTCAAAGGGAGAGGAAAAGAGGGTGTTTATCAACATCAACCTGTTCGTCGCCCTCTAGAACCGTGAATTTTGTGAAAGTCAACCTTATATATGTTGGTAGTTGTGTATCAAATACACACATACGTATGCATGCATGTGCAATATATAGTCTATACGTGATTTAATAAAACTATATATAAAGGTTGGGATATACATTGCAACGGACACATTTTCCCGTTCGTATACATATTTGTTGTCCATATTTAATTTATTTTATATACAGTTATACATATATACATGTGTATATACATACATATACAAGGTTTATATTTTATTAGTGTATATTTATAAGTTGTTGACCAATTCAAACAACTAAATAATACAAAATACTTTACAATAGATGTAAGTCTAAAATTAGATCTAGATCTATAGTATAATAATTTCAGATTTTAAAATTCAAAATTCAATCTATTTAAATAATATATTTATAATTTTATAATATATCTAAAATTGTATCTCGGTTTCAAATTACTAATTTATAAATTATTAAAACCAAGAAGATTTTTTTAATTTGGCTGATGCCACAAGATAAAAAATATATAATTTTTTTAATTTACATCTGATTCCATTTTTTAAATATTAATAAATATTTTTTTAATATCGGTATACTTTTTACTTTCGATTAAACCAAAAAAGAAATATTAATTTATTTTTTATTTTGGTCAAAACTAATTAAAACATAATTGTTTTTAGCCAAAATCATTATTTGTTTTGGCCAAAGCCAACTAAACAAAAAAATGTTTTTTTAACTTTCGGCTAAGGCCATTTAATAAAAAAGTTCTTAATTTTAGCCGAAACCAAAAATGATTTTTTTTATATCTTGGACAAAGCCAACTAAATAAAAAAATTAGATTTTAGACCATAAGCCATTTAATAATTAAATTTTTTAATTTTTTATTTAATTATCAACTTATAAAGATTTTTTTTTAGCAAGGCTAGTGAGGTTGAATGGAGCTCTCCAATTTATTAGTGACTGAAAAAGAGAATGCAAAGAACAAGGAAAAGATAAAGATTACATGAAAACGAATAAATAACAAAACAAGAACACAACATGAAAATAGGGAGAGAAACCAATCAAAGCCTGGAAAGTCCAGAGGCAAAGCTATGGAACTATTTATAGAATTATGGATTAGTTGCTTGCCTTCCTGCTTATTTCCCTCTGAATGTGCATCATGCACACGTGCAAAACTACCTCTTTATTAGTACTTTTTCCCTATGAACACCCGATAATTACTTTCTTTCCATATTTCATATATCACCTTCTATAATGCAATCAACATGCAGTTGGTATTAAAATTCCTTTCTCTCGTTGATTTGAAAATTTGGTACCATTCTTCATATGAGTCACGCTTAACCATCCTATAATTGAATCTAGTAAGAACCTTTTCCCAAATATAATAAGTGTAATCACATTCAAAGAATATATGATTAGCGGTTTCCTGAGCATTGTGGCACAGCAACCACATACAATCATTGATAATACCTCTGTGATATAAGCTAGATTTTGTAAGAATTGCACACTTCAAAATTATCCATAAAAGAAAATTATATTTAGGGGTATCATGACTAGTCCAAACTCCAGTATGCCAAGTAAATATAGCAGCGTCAGGATCAATGGTTAACAACTTATAAACATGTTTAATAGTTTGGCTTTTACCATTCCAAAGTAATGTATCATATTCATTACTATCATAAATAACTTGTTGTGTCATATTCCAAATTTCTCTAACAATAGCACTATTGGAATGTGGGATACTCACCTGGCCATTACACAAGTATCTACCCATAGAAGTAGATAGAAGGATGGTAGTTTGAACAATAAGACTAAGAGAAAGTAGTTCGGCCAAGACCAAACCTTGCTTAGACCAAGGATCTTGCCAAAAGCTTAAATTTGAGTTAAAAGTCGGCATACATTGAATAAAAGAAATAAGAACCGGTCTACGATTGAGTAGAGATCTAAACAAATTTTAAAGATTTACAATATGTATGATTTATAATACATGATGTGCTTATTTATATGTTATTAGAAATATCTTTTAGCATCAAAATTGGTCCAAACACTCAATTAACATGATGACACCGCAGATTCAATATCCAAATCCAAACATAATGATGTAGAGAACAAAATAGGAAGAAATAGAATTAAGACCATATGAAAGTAAATTAACATGAGAGAATTTATAGTGGTTCGGCTGACTATGGCCTACGTCCACTCCAAAAGTTTTCCTTTTTATTTATACTATAGATTACAGTTATAATCCATGAAATTAAAGAATAAAAATGGCGGAGCATAGCCTAAGGAAGAAGATGAAGAGAGTCAGAAAGAAGAAGATCCCTTTCCTTGAGCCAATGATCCTATATTTATAGAGGAAGCCATGCATAGATCCAACTGAAAATCCGCATGCAGAAGACCGAGCCAATGATGAACCGATCCAGAAAGTTTAGGGCCCACCAAGGCTATTTTGATCGACCAACATCGATCCCTATGGAGGGATCAGCATTGATCAGTGGAGACGAAGGGTAGGGGATCGGCAATCCCTACTGTAGGTCCCTCTCTGCTTCCTCTTTGTTTTTCCCGAGTTGTTTCCCGAGTTAATGCGATACTCGTTGAGTCAAGCAACATTCATTGAGTTGAACTACTCATCTGAGTGATCCAGAGCCATAGTAGCCAAATCCGTTCCGTACTTAACCATGTTGATCCAAAACGATCCCTTACTTAGGGTAAGTGCAAATCCCTACTTAGCCAATTCCAGAATGTCATTCGCCCGAATCAGTTCAACTATAATCCATAGCCTTAGTTATTTCCGATCTCCAAGCCAGGTAATCATCCCTCCGGGTCTCCTACCTTGATGATTACGAAATCCATTGGGTTAAGTCCATGGTATCACGGCCTTACCAAAAGGTGGGATAACATTTGCCCCCCCCCCCCCCCCAAATACGCCTTGCGGTAGGAAGATGTGTTTTGAATTGCCATAAGTCCAAGTCCAAAATCCATCGATAGCTGAATTTTTCCAATCCAGAGTCCAGTCCTTTGCTAAGCTGAATTCTCGATCTCTCTGATCATTATCCAATCCTCGACCTCTCCGAGTCGTTAGCCAAATCCCTGCCCGCTTTCGGTCAATGTCTAAATCAATTATCTCGCCGAATCAATATCCAAATTCATAACTGTTCAAAATCCTTGAAGTCTATAAGCCAATCTGCTATCTCTTCGGATCGTTTTCCAAGTTCACGGTCTCTTCGGATAGATCGATAGTCTCTCCAAATCCTTGCCAAGTTTAGTCGAAACTTAACGATACGTAGGCCGATCCTGTCACTCTCCGGCGAAGCAACTCACCCCCTACGCTCCGGCTCTTTGGGGAGTATAGCGATCTCTTGATCCTCCTGGACCAATCATAGCCTTTCCGAGCTCTTGTTCCATGCCATCCTGATCGAGAGATGACAATCTATGATCTCGATCCAAGGCTATTTCCATTTGATGCAGACTGTTGTCGCTCATGTTCCATCGTCGTTGCCCAAGCCCTTACGTACTGTGGCAGCCTGCTGTTCTTGATATGTTCCTCAACCATATTCTTTAAGTGTCTGCATTTATCCGTGGTATGCCCCATCCAGTTCATGGAATAGACAGTACTTTCTAGATTTACATTCTTGCTCCATTGGATCCCTCTTTGTCGGTTTCTGAGAGGGACCCTAGCATTTAGATAAATCCTTTCCAAGCTTTCCATCAGATCCAAATAATAAGAGAACTTCGACTCCCTTTTATTCCTTTTCCTTTTTGATCCATCATATTCATCGTCCAGCTTTTGCTCACCCTTATCCTTTTGTATCCTTCTCCAGATGGTCCTTTGTCTCGCACATCGTTTACTTCATGTTTATCGATTTGTGCATCCTCCTGCTGCAGGAACCTCTCTACTTCATGATAAAATTCCCCAAGATCCATTATTGGATCTCGTACTAGTGCAATCTTAAAGTCTATTTCATTGGAAATCCTAGATACCAGTGCCATTAAAACCATTGATGGATTCGGCTGATCCACCGAAGCCACTGCTGCATTGAATCACATCGAGATACTCTGTAGGGACTCTCCAGTCCTCTGTTTTAGTGTCGCCAATGTTGTCACATTCTTGGATCGTGAAATATGGACCCAAAACTGCTTCATAAAATTTTCCACTTGCTCATTCCATGTCTTGGTTGATCCATTCTCCAGTCGCCTAAACCAAAGTAAAGCTAATTCTGTCAAGTATAAAGGAAAACACCTCACCGTGACCACCTTCGATGCCTCGGCATTTCCATATGTCGAAAACCTCATCATATGTGTTGTAGTAACCAACTTTCCATCATATATTTCTAATGTTGGTAGTTTGAACTCCGGTGGACTCATAGTATTCCTGATGTTTGCAGTAAATGGACTCTGATTGACATCTTTCAGATTCCTGTTAAGCAATCTACCACTTATTACCCATCGCATCAGCCCAGCCATCCTTTCATTCTCATCCATAGGTGGTCATCAATTCATACTACCAGCCTGCCCCCTGACTCTACGAGGGTATTCCAGAACATACTCCTCTAGACGTGCATCCGTATTTCGATCTGCATCCAACCAGATATCATTGACCACCGGCCTACCGTGAGCTGATCCAGCCTGATCCGGGGGCATGCCCCCTTACCATAGGGGATCGATGCCAATCTTTCCTTGTTGGCCCGGGACTTCCCTGGCTGCTCTGTTCCATTCCCCTACCTGTTAGCCTCGTTTCACTGACTCCGGTTTTGATTTTCTATTAGCTCCAACTACTCCAATTCTTTGATCCAGATTGCCAGCTGATCCAATTCCTTGGTTTAGTGCTCCAACTTGTCCAATTCGCCTGAGGAAATTCTACATCATCTCCTCTTATTTCCTCATCGTCCATTCCAACATAGCATACATCATAGTCTCCATCTCGTTCCAAGTGATACTGACGAAGGGTTGATTAGCTCTAGCTCTTAAGGATGCCCCCTAACTTCCTCCATGGTGACTCCTATCCATATATGCTTTCCTTATAGATTTCCCAACCATTGATCCAAATCCAAGCTCCAAATCGTTTCCTTATCTAAAGGTGTAAGAAACTTGGCTCCGATACTAAAATGTTAGCATAAAAATTGGTCATAAACACTCAATTAGTATGATAACACCGTAGATTCAACATCCAAATCCAAATAGAATGATGCAGAGAACAAAATATGAAGAAAAAAAATTAAAACCGTAAGAAAGTCAATGAGCGAGAGAGAATTTATAGTGGTTCGGCTGACTCCAGCCTGCATCCACTCCAAAAGTTTACCTTTTTTGTTTATACTGCTAATTACAGTTACAGTCCATTAAATTCAAGAACAAAAATTGGGGAGTATAGCCTAAGGAAAAAGACGAAGTGAGCCAGAAAGAAGAAGATCCCTTTCCTTGAGCCGATGATCATGTATTTATAAAGGAAGTCGTGCATAGATCCAATTGAAAATCCAAATGCAGAAGGCCAAGCCTACGACTAACCGATCCAGAAAGTTTGGGCCCTACCTGGGCTTTTTTAGCTGGTCGGTGTTGATCCCTTGGCACCGATCCTTATGGGGGGCTGGGACCGATCGATGGAGATGGAGGGTAGGGCATCGGCGATCCCCACTATGGGTCCTCTCTACTTCCTCTTTGTGTTTCCAAAATTGTTTTTCAAGTTGATGCGATATTCATTGAGTTATTGAGTGATCATTATTGAGTTGAATTATGAATCTGAGTGACCCGTAGCCATAGTAATCCGATCCATTCCGTACTGAACCATATTGATCCAATCGAATCCCATACCTAAGGGAAGTTCAAATCCATACTTCACCAATTCCAGAATGCCATCCGCCCGAATCAATTTGACTATAATCCATAACCTTAGTTCTTTCTGATCTCTGGGCTTGGTAATCATCCCTTCGGGCTTCCTGCCTTGATGATTATGAAATCCATTGGATTAAATCCATGGTATCACGCATTGCCAATAGGTGAGGTAACGATATCTGAATTTATTTACAAAATAGACAACATACATATGTATATAATTTTGTTATAAAAAAAATCTAATCTAACATACTAACATAGATATATATCCTATTCAAATTGTGAAATGTTTACCAAAACTGAAGCCTTGTTTTGCACCATGTATGTTTAGTCAGAAGAACCCCTTTGAATCAGATTTAATCTCCTTCAGAAAAGCAAGTAACTGGAGAGATCACCACAATTTGTATTGTATTTGATTAAATTTTATTTTGGATTGGAAATTAGGTGCAGATAGGGCTTTTTTACGGCCAAAGGAGATAAGAGTTGGAGGAAAAAGTGTCCCAACAAAATGTAGAGATGATGAGTTTCGATAATAATAGAAAGAGAGAGAAAAGAGGGAATCGAGATCTCCTATTTTACCTATTCTTTCTACCGATTCAAACCCAAATATCTCTCCCCTCCCATTATGTATGCCCAGCCAAATCATTAGGCTATTACACCTAAAATCATTTCCAAATCCAATCAATAATTACATAACTTAAATTCAATATAAATGTTTTATCGATATCGTACATCGATACGTATATATGTAATTATTATGTATGCACTTTTAAATATTTATTCAAATAAATAAAATAAAATTTTATAATTATTTTTTCAAAAATATCAATTAATTTAATGAATTCATAAAAATTATAATTTAATTAAATCATGTGGTATTTCAAAGTACATCATGGCTGTGCGACCCATAAGTGTAAATTCAACCAGTGATTAATATCGAACAATTCAAATATTAACATTCATATGTCACCTAAGCTAGTGGTGGGACGGTTCGGTCGAATTTATCACTTACATGGTTTCAGTAAAATCCAGTTTTACGATTTTAAGCAGTCCTTGGCAGTGACAATTATGCACAATGATTCTCTTCATCAAAACTATATCACATTAGGGCTTATCGAATTTGGTATTGGCCAAAATTCCGAAATCATCCAAATTCAACTTGTATTAGCCAAACATAAAGTCATTAGTTTAATAATTATTATTATTATTAATCGAATTACTTTAGCTAAAGACTTTGACTATAGGTTGATTTCAGTTGACCATGATACTAACTTCATATAATCGGAGAAACGAATTCTCTATAGAATAGTGTTTCGCTTCCAATGCTTCAACTTAGATCCAACTGTAGTTGTTCGATATACATCGTGTCACAAATTAACTATAATAACTATTGTCACTTGATATTATATGTGTGACCTTAGTTATATTAACCAATAGAAAACTATCGAGTGAGTCATTCTATAGTTATCCAATAACTATTAGTACATAACCTCTTGGCTCCCCCGATGGCCATGAGTAATACGCTGCCTAATATTTGAAGAGTGTTATGAATTCTAGTCTTAATGAATGTATCACTATTAGTTAAGTTGACCCCATGAAAATAAAACCATATAACTGACGAGATGAATTCTCTCTTGAAAGGTGTTTCACTTCCAATGCTTCCATTCAACCCAATATGGTCGTTCAATAGACATTTGTGCCATGATATAACTATAAGCAAAACAAAGTTTTCATATTGAAGCTCGATGGTATTCACAAGTCGAGGGAATTGTGAAATTATCACATTGATATTTTTTGTTTTAACCTTAGTTATATTAACTAAGAGAAAACTATCGAGTGATTCATATAGATACCACTAACCATCAGTACGTTTCACACAAACCATAAATAATATAGTGCTCAACATTTAGAGAGCATTACATACTCTAGTCTCAACGAATACATCGATATTCAGTCTCGATATATCTTAACTAGGAAAATATTTAAAATGGTATGTTTATTCTATCATGATAAATCACTCATGATTACAACACATTGTAACCGCTATTACAAAACATGCTATTATCATATTTTCGATTAAATATACTTTTATTTAAATTAATTAATCAATATAACACATTATATCAATTATATAATAGAAAGGAAACACCTTTTATTTTCAATAAAATTAGTTATTAAGTTAGATATACATAGTAAATTACATAATTGTGTCTAGGGCATACCCTAACTCTATCAGCCTTTTGTTCTTGTGTGCTTGCATGCCTATATGTACTTGAATCTCCCATGTGTGCATACTAGCTTTTGTCCTTTGCTTGTGTACTTGTGCATGAACTTGCTCGTTTGTGCATATTTCATGAATTTTCTTTATGCCTTGTGTGCTTGTGCTTCCTGAAGTTATTGTCCATGCCTTATGTGCATTTGTCTTCCTTGTTTGAGAGTATTGTTGCTTGTGTTTGAAAGTGTGCTATGGATCGTGTAATATGGATATATGACAATACAGAGTATAATGATGATGATAATACTGTAAATAATGCGGAATAAAAAGCAATACAGTAAAATGACACCAGAGATTTTTATTCTGGTTCGGAGCACCATCCTACGTCCAGTTCTAGACTCCTTCTGGAATTTCACTAAAACAACAACCCTCGCTTAATCCGGAGGAACAGGTTTATACACCTCGGAGCAGCCGAACGGGGACCTGAGCAGCAGAACAGGATTTTGCCTCAACAACCGAAGAGGACTTCACTCGCCTGAGTAGCAGTACAGGACTTCAACAAATACAGAAAATAGTTTTGACTTTTGTGTGTTCTGATAACACGGATTTGTCACTTGTAGTACAACCTTCCTATAATCTTCTCCTTGAGTGTGTGTATATATATATATATATATATATATATATGAAGTGTATGAAGAATAGAAAGGTATAGTATTGCATTAATGCAGAATAATTGAAAGTATGATAGCAAATAGATTTCAGAAAGTTAAATCAGAGAACAAGAGAAATCGATTGTGATTGAGTGATTTGAAATGAGGTTGGAGTTTGTATTTATAAAGGTTAGAAAGCAGCGACTGTTGGTAAAGAGTATCGATCGAAGTGTTGCGTCCGAATCTTTTCGTTAAAGGTTCGCAACTCTTCACAAAAGTCGTGTCCTTTCAAAAAAGTGGCTGTTATAGAAACTCAGCCGACTGAGCCTCTGGGATAGTCGATTGAGTATTCAAAATAATTTTAAATTCGTATATTTATGTAACTGTGCATGCTGCACAAAAACATCAGTGTTAGTCGACTGTCTCAGGTGGTCAGTCGACTGACCTGGTTAATTTTGTGTAGTTTGCACATTTACATATATATATATATATATATATATATATATTAATTTCTATAACTTTAAAACACTTTTATAATTTAAATGTGTGCTTATATATGTATAAAATATTTAGTAAATATAATGATCAAATATATAAGCTAGTGTAGACATAATCAAGGAGAGATTTTAACAAATATTAACCTAAGACTTAAAAACAAAATACCATAGTTGATGCACCGGTTTTTAAAGTCTCGTCTCCTTGTCTCTTTTTGTCGTAGCAGTCGTCAAATCGGTATGTTGTAGTGATAGCTTCGTGTCATGAATCAAAACCAAGTCTCAACATTCTCCCCCTTTTTGATTGATGACAACCTGTAAATAGATATAGATTCCGACTGTATATAGAACATAAATACTTACTCCCTTTGAATATTTGATGTTTTATATCCTGCATTCTTATTAGTAGCAATAATATTTCTCCCCCTTTGTCATCGACAAAAAGGAATAAGTAATATGATATTATAATGTGAAAGATAATATGAAATAGAACCAAGAACAATCAATCACACATTTTAACATCCATAATCAAGAGTGTTCAATATAAATAAACTAGAATGGCTATTTAGTACAAGCCATATGAAATGAAAAACAAATGTCTTGAATAAAAAGAAATGAACTTCTTACTCCATCGGTTGCTTACACCTACCACTGTAACCTTCATCACCATCATCATCAATAGTACTAGCTTGATCGTCGTCAGAAGAAGAAGACCATGTAAAGACGGGTTGCTTATCCGGATCGCCTATAGTAGCAGTAGATATACCCGAAGAGCATGATATAGCTTGCCATAATTTGGTGAAAAATCCTTTGACCTTATCAAGCTTCTTATCAACTTTGATGATGTTTGATTGTAGAATTTGTTGATTACGGCAAATTATATTGATGGATTCACGTGGTTGAAGACATTCATTTGGAATCATAATTTCTTCTTGTTGATAACAAGTCGATCTTTGACGAGATGGTCATTGAGATGGCTTACCATATTGTTGTGGTTGGACTTGAGCTATTTGCCTTTGGGTCCATTCTTCAAAAGATATTATATGAGGGGGTCGGACAACCGGTAATTTCATCGAGGCTAAAGTCCGAGCGTTCAAACATCCAACGGTAGAAACTGGTGAATCCGGTTTTGGAACTTCACAAGCTTTGAGAAGATGCATAATATGTTCACCGTAGTAAATTATATTCATCCTCCGTTGTTGAAACTTAAAAATTTGTCTAGAATTAATCGGAGCCAGTTTACTTTGATGTTCCCAAAGATGGCATACAATGCTTGAAAATTATTTTCGTAGACAAGTTCATGATTCTAAGAGTTACGGTTTTCACTAGAGCACAATGAATAATTCGTGCCTTTGGTCGTAAAGACATCGATTTTAGTTGACGCATGTCATCTTCTAGGAAGAAATGGCTTACATGGTCTCGAACAACCAAATCAGCATCAATAGTAGCTAATTCTACACCATCATTTTCTATTTGTAAGATATGAGCCATGCGTTCTAGAGAGAAAAAGACGGGTTTCCCACATAAGAGACTCCATACACAGTCTTGTTGATTTGGAACGTCTTGGTGACCCAAATTTAGGTTAGCGTAGAATAATTTCACCATAATTTGGTTGATTTTGTGTTTGTTGTCATCAATTTTAATTAACGACTCTAAATTGCTCCTTCAAGCTAATTCTTGAATGTGATACGGGGAAAAATCGGGGAATTTGACGAACGAACCTTCGAAGATCCTTAAGTCTCGCATCCGTCTCCACCTCTTCATCGTGGTGTCATTAAATAGCCACCTTTGAATTTGTTCATTCGACAGAGGTTGAGATGAGGAGGAAGCTTGTCCTTTACGTTTTGGAGCCATTTGATTTTGATTTTGAAGAAAAAATAGGAGTTTTGGAGAGCCTAGGGTTTTGAAAACTTTGAAAATATAAAGTGGTAATGAGGAGAGAAGTTAAAGTAAAAGGTTAAAGGAGTGAAGGGGTGGGTTAAAAGGTAAAAAGTAACTCAGATCTACGGCTCAATTGACTGGCTCAGGGCTTCAGTCGACTGAAGCTGGAGATTGAAAATTTTCTATCTTCTGGTCCAGTCGACTGAAGCTCTAAGACAGTCGACTGGCCATGTTATATAAAAATTTATATACTACGTTAGTCAACTAGCTCAGGGCTTCAGTCGACTGAAGCTGAAGGTTGAAAATATTCGACCTTCTGGTCCAGCAGACTGAGGCCCTGGGACAGTCGACATGCCATGTATATATTTAAAATTGTTTGTTGTGTCAGTCGACTGTCCTCCTAGTCCAGTCGATTGACCTGTAGTATTTTCTGCAATGTATTTCTTATACTGTGAAATGTATATATTTTATTTATGTTTGTTAATTCTATCAATATAAATATTTTTATTTTAATGAATGATATACAACTAACTTTATTTTACTGTCAAATGTTAATATGTGAGATGTCATTAACGCACCAGAAATAAATTTATTTCAAACATAAACGTACATATATAGAGAATTTATTTGAAAATACAATGAAAGAAAATTAAAAACTATGATTATCTCGAGGGACTAGGCGTCTTGAATTCTTTCAGTTGCTTACGACGACCATTCGATGCTTCATTGCGATCCCAAGAATTTGGTGAGTATGGTGGTCGTGGTGGAGACGAAGTCGATGGTCATTTGATAGGCGAAACAGCATGTTCGTCTACCGGACGTGATGATGCCCCCACAGAATTTCATAGCGATGTGCTCAATGATGCCTATTCGTCTGGAGTTTATTTTTTATTCGTAATACATCTCCCATTGTAGCATTAGAGATTCTTGCTGATAGTGGTGGAGATCGTCGATCTTTTGTTTTGTGTTTGGGGAAATATCAATGGTCGTCTTTCCCTTTTTCTTGTCTGGAGTATATCTGGTGTGATAGACCGATGATGGTGAACCTTTATGCTATGAAGTTTTTGGAGAGTTGGTCGAGGCAATGATTTCGATAGAGTCTGTTGTAGAGGAAGTTAACATGTTTAAAAACTGCTTTACTTCAGAGAGAAAATCGAGTGATGGCTTTTCTTTTGTTTTGAGTGAAGGAATATGCACCTATTTATAGATTTAGTTTAGGAAAAATAGGATGATAATTGGTGGATTATATTAATTCTAGCCAAGAAGTATGGTGAAACATTGGTTTTCTGTTGGCTGAGCTATTTTGCATAATTTTAATATTTATAAAATTAGTAATGTAGATTATAAAGTTAAATGTGACATATAATGTAGTATAAAATACTGTTACCATATAATAAAATGGCCATACTAGAGTAGAACAGAAAACATTAATAGCTCAGGTGGTTGGGCTATTCACAGCAGTTCATGAGTTCGAGTCTCAGCATGGTCAAAATTTCGAATTTTTCGTAAAAATTTTATTTTTGACCTTTTAGTTACATATTTTATTTATATATCTTTACTTGAAATTATAGCGAGTTCACGTCGTAATTTGATAAACGTATTTTCTAACAGTGGTTTAGTAAAAATTTCTGCTAATTGATTTTCTGATGGTACGTAGTCCAGATTTATTACTTCTTTTTCTCTATCATCACGTAAAAAATGATGTCTAATATCTATATGTTTAGTTCTTGAGTAGTTTACTGGATTTTTAGATAGATTTATTGCACTAGAATTATCATAGTAAATTGTTGATTTTGATAGATTGATTCCAAAATCTTTAAGTGTCTGTTGCATATAAATTACTTGTGTGCAAGCTAATGCTGCAGAAATATATTTTGCCACACAAGTTGATAGAGAGACACTGTTTTGTTTCTTACTAAACCATGATATTAAAGATTTACCAACGAAGTGACACGTACCGTTTGTACTTTTTCTATCTGTTCATGATCCTCCGAAATCAGCATCGCTGTATGATACTAATTCGAACGAGCACTCTTTCGGATAGAAAAGTCCGAAATTTGTAATTTTACTAAGATAGCGTAGTATACATTTTACAATACGTAAATGTGATTCTTTTGGATCAGATTGAAATCTTCACATAAGCACACACTCATCATAATATCTAGTATACTTGCTGTTAAATAAAGTAGTGATCTTATCATACTACGATATAGTTTTTGGTCTACACTTCTACCGTTTTCATCTTTATCAAGATGTGTTATTGTGCTCATAGATATTGGTTTGGCAGAAGTGTTTTCCATTCCAAAACATTTGATAAGAATATTACAGTATTTTTCTTGATTAATAAATATTTCATTTGAAACTTGTTTAATTTGAAGTCCTAGAAAATATGATAATTCTCCCATATGGGACATTTCAAATTCTCTGGTCATTATTTCAGAAAATTCTTTACATAATTCATTATTAGTTGAGCCAAATATGATATCGTCAACATATATTTGAACTACTAATATATCATTTTTTGAATGTTTTATAAATAATATTTGATCTACTTTTTCTATTTCGAATCCAGAATCAATTAGACAGCTTTTAAGGCATTCGTACCATGCACGTGGTCCTTATTTAAACCATATAAAGCTTTCTTAAGTTTATATACATGGTCTGGATATTTTTCATGAATAAATAAAGGAGGTTGTTCAACATAAACATTTTCTTTAATATAGCCATTTAAAAATGCACTTTTAAAATCCATTTGGTAAAGTTTAAAATTGTTGAAAAATGCGTACACTAATAAGATTCATATTGCTTCAAGTCTAGCAACGGGAGCAAACGTTTCTTGTAGTCTATTCCTTCTTCCTGATTATATCCTTGTGTTACTAATCTTGCTTTGTTTCTAGTTATATTTCCTAATTCGTCTGCTTTGTTTTTATAAACCCATTTAGTTCCTATAACCGTCCGATCGGTCGGTCTGGGTACTAGTTCCCAAACTTCATTTCGTTCAAACTGATTTAATTCTTCTTGCATAACAATAATCCAATTTTCATGGGATGATGCTTTCTTGATATTTTTAGGTTCTATAATAGAGAGAAAAGCATTACACGTTAAATTTAATTGATTTCTAGTTCGAACATTTGAATTTATTTCTCCAATTATATTTTCTATAGGATGATTTCATAAAACTCTTCGAGGAGATCTTATTATATTAGTATTATTTCTGTTTTCTAAATTGTTATTAATATTTTCATTTTTGCTAGAGTTATAAATGATATCGTCATTATCTCTGAATTGTTTATACTTATTCTTATTATTATTATTAGGTAAGTCATTGTCACTAATTATATTAGAAACAGGTTTAGAGTTCTCATCAAAAGATACATGGAGTGATTCTTCTACAGTATTAGTTTGTTTATTAAAAATTCGATAAGCTTTGCATCGATTCGAATAACCAAGAAATATTATTCGTCACATTTTGAATCAAATTTGCCAAGCTGATCTTTGGTATTTAATATAAAACATTTTGATACAAATATTTTAAAATAAGATATGTTTGGTTTTCTACCGTTAAAAAGTTCGTAAGGAGTATTTTTGGTGAGAGATCTAATAGAAACATGATTCAAAACAAAACAAGTAGTTGCAACAGCTTCTGCACCAAAATTGTTTTGGTAACGTGCTCCCATTTAGTAAAGTTCTTACACATTCTTGTAGAGTTCGATTCTTTCTTTCTACAACTCCATTTTGTTGTGGAGTTCTAAGAAACAAAAAGTTATGAAATATTCCTTTCCTTTACAATAGTTATCAAATTGTATATTTTCAAATTCACCCCCATGATCACTTCTAATATTTTTAATTTTAATACCTTTTAAATTTTGAATTTGTTTAACAAATGTTTTGAAATTTTCAAAGGTATCACTTTTATTTTTCATAAAAACAGTCCATATATATCTAGAAAAAACATCAACTATTACAAATACGTACTTATTATGATTTATGGATTGAATTTGGATAGGGCCAAATAAATCCATGTGAAGTAACTCAAGCGGTTGTAATGTCGAAATAACTTTCTTAGATTTAAATGAGGATTTATTAATTTACCTAATTGACATAAATCACATATATTATTAACTTTAAAATTCATCTTTGGTAATCCTTTTACAATATTATTTTTCGAAATTTTATTTATATTTTTGAAATTGATATGACAAAATCGTTTATGCCATATCCATGGATCATTTTCTTTAGCTATTAAACACATATCTGAGTTATGATTAACTTTCATATTCAAAACATAAATATTTTTATCTCTATTTCCTTCAAAAATAAGATTTTGATTTTGATCAAGAATACTACATTTATTTTCAGAAAACGATATTTTAAAACCTTTGTCGCATAATTGACTTATACTTAATAGATTATGTTTTAAATTCTTAACTAATAAAACATTCATAATAAGAGGTAATTAGATGTACCGTAATTGCTCACATCGCCTTTGCCGATGATATATCGCTTGGAATTATCTCCAAAAGTGACAAAACCTCCATCTAAGTATGTAATATTTATCAACATATCTTTGTCTCCTATCATGTGTTTTGAGCAACCACTGTCGAGTATCCATTTTACTCTTTCCTTTAGTGGGATCTGCAAAAAATATGAGATAACATTGGTACCCACCTTTTAATAGGGTCCTAGGAGTTAGATCTTGGGAAACCAAACCCAAGAGAGTTTAGTATCCCTTTTATAAATATAATTTTTATTATTATGAACATCTTCTACGAATGAACTGATATACTTTTTCCTTATCAACTGGTTATTAGTTTTAGGTACCTATATATTTATAGTTTTAGAAACTAGTCTGTTTGAAGATGTTGGTGTTTTATGATTTTTAACTTTGTTTAAATTACTAGATTGTGACTCTTTAACTTTCTTCTTATATCCTAAACCATGTTTATTACTAACAGATTGTGAATTCTCAATTATTCTAGATAAATTTTCTCTTCCTTTATTAAAATTTGCAACATTTTTAGAGATTCCATCTAATTTGGTCTTTAGACTTGAATTTTCTAGTTCTACCATTTTAATATTAGTTTTTAAAACATGATTCTCAGAAACAAGACTATCATTCTTTTCTTTTTGAGTTTCAATTTCTTGACTCAATAATATAAGTTGAGAATTAACATTAGAGAGGGATTCTTGAGTTTTCTCAAGTTCTTCTTCCAATATTTTCTTCTCGTCTTTAAGCATATATCTTTCGAATTCTTTTTTGTTCTGATTTTCTACAGCTTCATTTTATTTTCTTTTGAGACTTTTTAAAGTATCTAATAATTCAGAATTTATTTCTATCATATCACCAAAAGTAAAATCACTGACCTCATAAAACACACATTAGCTTGTTCATTATCGCTGTCACTTTCACTTCCTAAAGAAGCGGATGAGGAATCTGAATCATCCCATGTGACTGAAAATGCTTTTCTTTTGAATTTGTCCTTCCTTTTATTTCGATGTTCTCTCTTTTGATCTGGACAGTCCTTCTGCACATGCCCCTTTTTATGACAGTTACAAACATTCCATAACTGATAAGGATGGTGGTTTATTGCTGTTTGAGCTTCTTTTGCCATTATTTCTGTTTCCTTTTCTATGTTTCAAATTTTTTTTGAAGTTCTTGGCAATAAACGCTAGGTCATCTTTGTCTGAATCTGATTCTTCTTGTTCTGCATGGAATGCTATATTCTTTTTATCTTGAGCTTGAACTCTTTTAGTCTGCAAATTTACTTCATAGGACATTAGATTTTCGACTAACTCTTCCGGAGTTATTTTAGAAATATCGTTCGCTTCTTCAATAGCGAGAACTTTTCTTTCCCATTCTTCCGTTAAAGAGTTAAGGATTTTGGATACAATATCAAAATCAGAATAACTTTTCTCCTAATCCTACTAATAAATGATATATATCCTGAAATCTCGAGTACATGTCATTTATAGATTCATTTTCTTTCATTCGAATGTTTTGAAACTGACTCTTAAGCATGGATATTTTGCTTTGTTTGACCTTGTTGGTTCCTTCATGTGTAACTTTGAGTGTTCACCATATTTCATATGCAGTATTGCACATGCTAACACGGTTAAACTCATTTTTATCTAAGGCACAAAACAACATATTCATGGCTTTTGCATTAGCTATGGCATCTAGTTTCTATGTATTTGACCAAGTGGAATATTCTTTAGTAGGAATAGTATATTATGTCTGAGTTATATTCCATGAATCAAAACCAATTGCTTGCATATATATTCTCATTTGTTTGGCCCAATAGTTATAATTCATGCCATTAAATAGTGGTAGACGTGCAGAGTATTGTCCTTCAATGAAGCTAGTGTTAACGCTTGTGTTAGTGATAGTGTTGGTGTCCATATCATTAGATTATCAGATAACTGTGTTACAGTTATATGATGACCTTGCTCCGATACCAAATGAAAGTGTGTTATGGATCGTGTAATATGGATACATGATAATACAGAGTATAATGATAATACTGTAAATGATGCGGAATAAAAAGCAGTATAGTAAAATGACACTAGAGATTTTTGTACTGGTTCGGAGCACCGTCCTACGTCCATCCCAGACTCCTTCTGGAATTTCACTAAAACAACAACCCTCACTTAACCTGGAGGAACAGGTTTATAGACCCCTGAGCAGCCGAACGGGGACCTGAGCAGCAGAACAGGATTTCGCCTCAACAACCGAAGAGGACTTCACTCGCCTGAGCAACAGAACAGGACTTCAACAAATACAGAAAATAGTTTTGACATTTGTGCGTTCTGATAACACGGATTTGTCACTTGTAGTACACCATTCCTATAATATTCTCCTCTAGTATAAATATATATACATATATTTGAAGTGTATGAAGAATAGAAAGGTATTGTATTGCTTTAATGCAGAATAATTGAAAGTATGATAGCAAATAGCAAATAGATTTCAGAAAGTTAGATCAGAGAATAAGAGAAATCGATTGTGATTGAGTGATTTGAAATGAAGTTGGAGTTTTTATTTATAAAGGTTAAAAAGCAGCGACTGTTAGTGAAGAGTTTCGATCGAAGTGTTGCGTCCGAATTTTTTCGTTAAAGGTTCGCAACTCTTCACAAAAGTCGTGTCCTTTCAAAAAAGTGGCTGTTATAGAAATTCAGTCGACTAAGCCCCTGGGACAGAGTATTCAAAATAATTTTAAATTTTAAATTCATATATTTATGTAACTATGCATGCTGCACAAAAACACCAGTGTCAGTCGACTGTCTCAAGTGGTTAGTCGACTGACCTGGTTAATTTTGTGCAGTTTGCACATTTACATATATATATTAATTTCTATAACTTTAAAACACTTTTATAATTTAAATGTGTGCTTATATATGTATGAAATATTTAGTGAATATAATGATTAATTATATACGCTAGTGTAGACATAATCGAGGAGAGATTTTTAAAAAATATTGACCTAAGACTTAAAAACAAAATACCATAGTTGATGCATCGGCTTTTAAAGTCTCGTCTCCTTTTCTCTTTTTGTCGTAGCAGTCGTCAAATCTGTATGTTGTAGTGATAGCTTCGTGTCATGAATCAAAACCAAGTCTCAACAGTGTTTCCCTTTGTGTGCCTAAAGTTATGCATTGTTCATTTGCACTTTGTTTTACCTTGGCACTCTTTGACTGAAGCTTGTGTGCATGTGTATTTTCTTGTCGGTCCAGTTCCGGTACTGATATGGCTTGTGTGCACTCGCACTTTAACTTTTAACTTGTGTTTCGGCTTCCACACTTGAACTATATGGAGAATATAATAGTTTATGACTTTTGCTTGATGAAGATAAACTTATGTATATATTTAAATGTGTTTGATACATTACTATTGTAAAATCACAAATAGAAGTAAACAATTGAAATTTTATTTCAACAAATAGCTTATTTCAATACAATTTTAATAGACATGATTATAACAGAGCTTCCATAATATTTTACACTTTCATATATAATAATATTTTAAACTTTCATATATAACACTACATTTTCACTCTCATATACAACACACTCTTAAATATAATTACTTCAAATCTCACACACTCAAATTCATTTGTTATCTACTTGCACCGATTGTGTTTTCTCCAATCATCTACGTTGCATGTCAAATAACAATGCATTAAAAAGAAAAAGGAAACAAGTTCAATTTATGAAAATATAAATATTTTTAAGCTTGATATTACCTCAGTCTATTAGTTTTATTCTTTTCGTATTTTGAAATAGGCACCGGAAATATCAATAATGTACATGAGCAACCTACGACATAAACATTGTGTCACTATACATGCCATAAGGTCGAGCACATACACAAAACATATTTGCAATTCCAGGTGCAGCAAGGTCAAGCCCAAAGGCTCAATACAATGCATTAGTGGACAAATCAACATAAGCAGTCCAAAGTCAAGCTCAATGGCTCAACACAAGTGCATAAATAAAATATAACGGCAAAAGAAAGCATGAAGCATTTAAGAAGTAGACCTAAATGCAAGTTTACAAAACAATGCCAGGTGCACAAATGTGCAGTACAAAATCAAGCAGTACAGGCTTGTACAACAACATAAACCAGATCAAAAGGCTCAAGTACACCAGGTGCAGAAAAGTAGTATACAAAGGTGCACAGAAGAACTCAAGCATGCTAATGTAACCAAACATAACAACAAGACATCGAGAAGCACAAAGTAGTGCAAGTGCACAACAATAGGCAAATGCATGGGTAATGCACAAAGTACACAATGGTGCACGACCAGAAAATCAAGTTAGCAAGTTGAACAAGGCACACAATTACACAAGCAGCAACAAAAGGGATACAAGACATCATCATCTCTCAAACAACATTCAGATCACAAAACCGAACTAAAATCTCAATCATACAACCTGCATTGAACACAACTACAACCATCATCTCTTCATCAATCCAGGCACGAACTTAGAAAGGCAGAGCATGATTGTTTCAGCATAAGCAACAAATAACAAGTGACAGATAGACACACACATACACAAAATAACTCAACATGGTGCATCAGAGTAATTAATTAATTTATTCTACAAGGTGTGCATACCGAACTCATATGCAATAAATCTACTGCTGCACACTCTGATGAGAGAGACAACAATATCCTTACTTGTGAACTCCATAAACAATGTAAATGTGGAATAAAATAGTAAGGGGGAAAGATACCACAACATAAGATAAACAACAACCTATAACAGGTAAACAGAAAACTGGTTATATTATTTTAGAGGCTGCATCATTACCACTTGTGACTGTCTACGTACCCGGTATCTAATTAGGTACCCAATTAGATACAGATCAAACCAATGTAGTTCTCCTACCATAAATAGGACTCTTGAAGTCTACGATGAAACAAGGAATATGCAATTCCCAAACTACATAGCATATATCATGCAAATGTAGGTTCCAAATCTACCCACTTAGCTTAATCTTTACATTTAGATTTCCAAATCTAATTATCATTACAAAAATTATATATTTGGACTTTATTCCCGAATTCTTATTTCAAAACTTTTGAAATGTATATGTATATCTTTTATATTCAAATTAGTCTTTTACTTGGGGATCTGAAAACAAATCACCTTTCTAAAATCATATCAATATACAAACATACAAAAATATATGCTACCTGATCGAGGGGTTTCTAGCCATAACAAGGCAACTGGGTCCCAGCCTTCAAAAAATAAATATAGATATGTATATCCCTCTACAACGAGAGTGGACTATACTGAGGCTACATAACATCTGCATTTGTCTTGCCTACATTTTTAGTTATGGTTTACCGAATCTTTGGTAACATAACAAATCATTATATATCCTGAAGTGACAAAATCATTTACACTAATAATTACAAATACTTCAAATCTATAACAATTTCTATTTCCAAATCCTTTCAAAAATCATTTTAAAACCATCGGGTTTTAGTCCTCGAAATCTTTCATTTTTATAAAACATTGTTCTAAAACCATTCTTTATATAAATCATTTTTATTATATAATCACTTCAAAATATTTGTTCTCCAATATTTCTATTTTCTTTCAAAAGAAAGCATTTCGTTAAAAGATAAAATATCTTTTATTTCCAAAATTTTAATAAATATATTTTATTAAAATTCCTGCTTAACCAATATTTTTATTGAACAGCTTATAGTCAATCTGTGAAATTCTAATCACAAGGTGTTCGTATTTAATCATTCTTAATTTATTGTCTGACCAGCCCATGCATATAAAAAGGTAATCGGCTCATAAACCGATTGATCCTAATTCAAGCAATCAATCAATGAAATAAACACAACAATAATATCAATGCTTCATTCTATCAAATATTTATAACATTTTATTTCATCTTGGGTTAAAACGGTTTGCTATTTATTTTGGAGCATCCAGGCTTTCCCTTCGACATGTTCCATCTCTCGCCCAAGTCTTCTTGGATCTCACAGATGAAACATGTGTACTAGTCATTTTCGCATACCCATTACGTATTTAACTTCTAAATTCTAAAATACTTAATTAACCGTCCAAACATAGTCAAACAAGGAAATCAAACCATTGTTTTAGCAAACTAATAAACAAGAATTCAACAAGAGTTTTCAAATAACATTTAACACTTAAAGCTCCTTTAACTTAGCAATAGTTTTAACGAACTTAATGGAATAAATGACTCACTTTGGATTCCAATCTATCAAACTTAAAGGCAAGGAACTATAGATCTAAACCATACTTCCTACCGATATTGCTAACTTTTTCACTACAAATTTGACTATAGGTCCGCTACTATTTTCTAAAACTTCTTAAAATTCGGCTGTAGCTTCGCTATCCTCGAAGTTAAGATGAAAAAGAGGTGGAGATGGCTTCTAGGTAGGCATGTCGTTGGGTGGATGGATGGAACTTACTAGCTTGAACTTGATTTAAGTGGTATACTTTTTTGTCGATTATTTTTGCCATAACTTTGTTACAACTTTGGAATTTTTTTAAAGATGCGTGGATGCCATTAAAGCTCTAAGGAAGAAGAAGGAGAAGCTTAGAAAAGGAAGAAGAAGAAGAATGAAAAGTGCGTGGAATTTTTGAAAGAAGTTGTGGGTATTTATTGAATAAAGTTTGGAATAAAATATTATTATGTAAAATGACAAAAATACCCTTATTTCAAATTAAAGTAAACTTAATTTTTCAACACTTGCCATCTCCTTTCACATCTTACTTTATGTCTTAGTCACTTAAGGCTTAAGTAAATGTATTTGGATGGAAAAGTGGATTAAACAGAAGATTTGTTTAGATTTTTGACGTGATTTGATTTGATGTTTACTTTTTTGATTTTTTTCCTTACTTACTTTTCTTAATTATATTCTAGAAGTTTTCTAATCATAGTTAGAAAAATTAGACTTGTTTAGTTATTAAATTATGCAATATATATGTTAAAACATGTTAATAAAGGTGCAACAACGTTGCGACAACCTAATTTGGACAAAACGTTGATTTTCGACAAAACGCTTTACGGTTATATTTTGACATTTTTGTTAAACTATTTATTTATGTAAATCAAACTTGAAAAAAAAATTCTTATTATTTTTAAATAATTAAATAAATTTTATTTTAGTTATAAAACCATATTAAATAATATTAAAATCCAAATAAAAAATACAAAGTCGATCTGTCGAAATACGACAAATTTTGTTAATCTTTATAAAACAAGTTTATAATTTATAAAACCGTTATAAATTAAATTACTATCATTATATAACCATTTAAAAATGGATTATTTATCGTTAACAACAATAATTCAAATGTATATCAAATTTTATCGAAAACCGGCTTTTGCCACTTTTCAACGAAAATCCAAAATCTCTATTTTGTAAATAAGGTCATTATTCTCATTTACTATACAAAACATGATTATTGTTTTGAAATAAACCGATATTTGAATATTTTAAAATTAAATATTCCTATTTTTGATGTGATAACATTATGGGTCGTTACACTTTATATTTTGTGTTTTTTTAGAATTTGAACTCAAACCATTAAAAACTATAAATCATTTAGAATATCATTTGAAAACTGTTTCAGAACTTCTTAACACGGTTAGTAATTCGATCATAACTTGAACATTTTTAATCCAAAATTTTAAATTCTTGAAATTTTGAAAAGCAAACCGTTAACACTAAAACTTTACTATTTGACATTTTGCTGATTCATTTTATAAAATCTTGAAAAACAACAATCATTCAGCACATTACTTGAAAACCATCTCTAATTTATGCAAAAAAGTATAGTATTTCAGATATACCCATTGATCGATTCATCGTCTTGACTTGAAAACAATTTTAGTGGGTTGATATTTAGAATATCTAAAACTTTCATGTTTCGTCCTGAATCAAATTATGGAATTAAAGCTTTCAAATAGTGGTTTCAAATGGATCGAATTTTCAAAATAAGAATTGCCAATTTCTTTGGGATAATGATTAACTTTCATTGCATATCTTTAAGACTAACAAATCAGTGGCTAGAGAATTTTTTACTGTGAGTGCTTTTGTTTGATATAAATGATTTTTCCTCTGTCTGATATAAATGGCTAAGCATAAAATTTTGTTAACCAATTCGAGTGACGTTAGGGAGTACATGGCCTGCTTGTTTAATAATATATCATTTTGGGCAACTAGAGTGCTAGTGGTATTGGACATTACCTCATTTGAGATCATATTTGCATTTTTTTTTAGTGATTTTAAATTAGTAAACATCATTTTATGAAAACCCCTTGCGGAAAATAGATTTTCACGATTTTTTGGATTTAGAATTTTTTTTCAAGTAACTCAGATTTTTACCGTGATTTTCTTTAATAAAAATACTTTTATTTACTTTGGCACGAGGTTTACTCTAGAAAAAATGGTTGTTAACTGCTTGAACCTTTTGAAATTTATCAAAAATTATTAATATTGATTGAGAAAGGTCATTTAAAAGTCTTGACGGTTATGTATGGTTCGAAAATGCTTGACATTCTTATTAGGTAACCACTAACCTCATTTAACAGTCTTAACAACTATGCATGGTTAGAAAGTGCTTAACATTTTTTTGTAATATTTAAAAGACTAATTTATAAATTTTTCCTTTATTAAAAGTACCACGCTACTATCGCCATATAAATTTTTCCTAAACTATAATCCAATCATCACTCTAAAGTGGAATTTGTGTCTAAGAAATAAAATATTATGATTTTTGTTTAATTAATAAAAATTTGTAATATAAATTCCTCTCTGTATGATTTATGCTTTTAATCAAAATTCATCACTATTTCAATTATTATTATTATTATTATATTGGTGATAACAAAAGGGGTAGAGAGGTTAAGGATATGGTGGTTGAGTAATAACCTTACAGATCTTCAAGATTTGTTCTTATTTTTTGACGTTGTTTTTGCATTTATTTTGACAATCAATTATTTTTTTCATTTTTAATTGCATGCATCTGTGTATGGAGAGTCTAGTTGCGGGGGGAGTATGTAAATAGGGGGAGCTTGTTCATAACACATCAAACATATTTGCTTGACACAAAATCATAATATACGTTTGTTATCATCAAAAAAGGGAGAATGTATAATATAGAAGTTTCTGATTTTTGTTTGATGATAATAAACACACACGCACACACACATATATGTATGTATGTATAAATGTATGTATGTATAAATGTGTTGATACAGTACTATTGCAAAATCACAGGTAGAAGTAAAAAAAATGAAATTTTATTTCAACAAGTAGTTTATTTCAATATAATTTTAATAGTGGAAATTAGCCACAAGGGTCTCTTTAGCAAGTGGAATTAGTTTCTAGGACACACAACTGAAATAATTGCTTTCAAGGACAAAACACAAAATAATTAGTTTCTAGGGACTAAAACCCTATGAAATTATGTCCTCGAAAGTAATTGGACTGCTAACTTTGTCCTTAAAAGTAATTATTCTGCTGACATTGGCCTATTTCTTTGAATGTGTGTCCTAAAAACTAATTGGACTACAAAGTTTGTCCTTCTGGTGAAATGCCACATTTTAATAGTACACAATTACAACATAGTATCCACCATATTTTAACTTTCATGTGCAACAATATTTCACACTTTAATATACAACACTATATTTTCACTCTCATATACAACTCAAATACAATCAATCCCAATTTCACTCGCTCGAATTCGATTTGTTATGTACTTGCTTCAACTATATTTCTCTAATCATCAGCGTTACTTGTCAAATAACAACGCGGTATAAAGAAAAAAGAAACAAATTCAAACTAAAAAATATAAATATTTTTAAACTCAACATAGCCTCAGCCTATTAGTTTTATCCTTTTCATATTTTGAAATAAGCACAAAAAATATCATAATGTGTAGGAGCAACCTATGACAAGCACAGTGTATCGCTGTATATGTCATAAGACAAAGCATTTACACAAAACACATTTGCAATTTCAGGTGTAGCAAGGTCAAGTCCAAAGGCTCAATACAGTGCATCAGTGGATAGGTCAACCCAAGCAGTGCAAGGTCAAGCTCAATGGCTCAACACAAGTACATAAGTAAAACATAACGGCAAAAGAAAAGCATGAAACAGTTAGGAAGCGAACCTAAATGCAAGTATAGAAAACAAGACCAGGTGCACAAATGTGCAGCACAAAATCAAGAAGCACATGCTTGTACAACCGAACACAACAACAAGACAGCAAGAAGCACAAAGCAGTGCAAGTTCATAGCAACAAGAAAATGCACAAGTAATACAAGTACACAATGGTGCAGCCAAAAAATCAAATCAACAAGTTCAACATGACAAACAAATGCCCAAGAAGCAGTAAAAGGGATATAATTCAAGCATACAATACATCGTCTTCTCTCAAACAACATTCAGATCACAAAACCGAACTGCAATCTCAACCATACAACCTTCCTTGAACACGACTGCAACCATCATCTCTTCATCGATCCAGAAAACAGACTTGGGAAGGTAGATCATGATAATTTCAGCATAAGCAACAAACATCAAGTGACAGACACACACACAAAATAACTCAACATGGTGCATCAGAGAACCACATACACAAGTGCCACTGAAACTTGAGTACAACAGTAAGAGCAAATGCATAAGGACAATCAACATCTCCAGAATTCAAAGGCACAACATAGCATATCAAGTTCACATATATATACATACATGTATGTATGTATGTATGTATGAAACATTGCCAAAATGAGAAGTCGAATTTTTTTTCAAATTCAAAGTTGAATGTGGTATTACTGCAAAAAGGGTTAAAATAAAATTCGTAAGTTGAAATATTCAAAGTTCTTGCCAAAGTCAAAATTTAGAAATATATCAAAGGAGATGAATAAGTCACATTCATAGCCGAGTCAAAATATTCAAGCCGAAAAATCAAAAATAAATATATTTAAAATATATGGAATCGATACACTATAAAAACCCGATCATCATCGGCAAATATAACAGTCGATTTCATATACAAAAATCAGAAAGGGTAAAATTTCGCACCAAATCAGCATCAATAAATCAATTAACGCTTAAAGCAACCGAAGGGGTAAATCATCATGCGAATCAAACAATCAGTCGAAAAAGGGACATAGGGGAATTTACTTTAATCGATTAATGATCGAAGCTTCAAATTGAAACCCAAATTTGAGAATGAAGAGGAAAAAGAGATCGGCTTGGATAATAGCATACATGCTGAAATAAGCTTATCTTTCTATTTTTATTTGGGTCATGTTTCTTTTTTGAGATTAAATTGTTATTGTATAGTAAATTAAGGTTTTAGCTTTTTTTATTTTATTGTAATTTATTTTTAGATTTTATAATACTCTAATTTAACATGGATCGAACTACGGTGTGTGGTTCGGGAAATTCTCAACATGAGGATAGAGTTGAGGCAAGCTTAGGGTAAGAACAATCAGGTAAGCGATAGTCATAAGTTTACAGGGTCTGTAAGCGGTCGACTGCTTAATCGTAGTTAAAAAAACTTGAGGATGGTGGTAGGTAAATATTGCCGATGTTGGATAAAATTGTGTGTTTCTTTTAATTTTTGCACTTACTATATTATTATCTGCGCTATAATTTTTTTTGTGAATTTATTATAAACCCTATCCACCCTTCCTCTAGAGTTAATTCGATCCTACACTATGAACCCGAGCTTGTGCTTTGGCTTGTGTTATCACTTTGTCAAACACTGTTTTGTCTCATTTTTGCTCGCCTAGTGTGTGCACGCTTTTCCATGCTTGCTTGATCTATTTTGATAAAATCAATGTTCATATCTTCTTTCCCCTATTGGTTTATGGCATCTTTTTTCCTTTATAACCTTGTTTATTTGAGATTGCTCGACTTTAAGGTATGTACAGTGATACACTGTACATGTCTTAAGTTGCTTATGCACATATTAGCTTGATTTTGAATTTTTGTTTCCCACGTGAACACATCATACAAGTCCTTGTATATACCTATTGTATTGGTCCATGTTCATTAATTTTTATGCCTATTTAGAATATGAAAACAAATCCAATAAACTAAGGCAATGTCGAGTTTAAATATATTTTTATTTTTTCAGTTTCAATTTGTTCCTTTTTTGCTTTTCACTACTTTGTTGTTTGTCAAGTAAAACATATTTCTGTCTAGACAAAGGCTGGTGCAGGAAGATAAAAATTGTATTTGAGAGAGTGAGGATAAATGTAGGGTGATTATTGTACTGAAAGTGTTGTGCGTGAATGGGTGCAGATTGACGTATATAGGAGTATACAATAGTGTACAGAAAACTATATTAAAAATATTGTGGGAGTTCTTGTTGTAATTATTGTACTATTAATTTTATTTTATTGAAATAAAATATTTGTTGTTTTTTATGTAATATTATATTAGTACTACAACAAACACATTTAAAACGTGTGTGTGTGTCTATGTGTGTTTATTAGCATCAAATAAAAATCATAAACTATTATATTCCATGCTTAAATGATATAACACACCCAACCAAAACTTGTTTCATGTCTAACATGTTTGTCACGCAACTTGAAATATGAACATATTTGATATGTTCTCATCTTTACAAGTTTTGCACTTAAAAAACATTAAATTAAATTAATTAATATGATTAATTAAACTAAACAATATTAATAAAATATGATTTTATTAATATCAATTAGATTTAATATAGTGAAATCCATTAGATTTCATGGACCTACTATAATCAGTAGAGAGAATGTTTTTGAAATTCAACCAATTTATGCATTGCAAACTGGTCTGGTTTCTTAACTAGTATTAGATCTAATGTGTGTGTAAAGACAACCATATTTCATTTGAAACATTTTATACGTATTTAATTAATGATATTACCACTATATCTATCATTTTATCAACATTAGATCTATAACATTTTAATTAAGTAGATACTACAATCTAAATCTTCATACTTCTTGTATGAAACCACATATTTATTCCTATATGATTAGGGCCTTCACATAATTAGGGGTTGAAAAGGCCCATGTAAAAATCCAGCAGCAAACCATAACTCATACATCCCTTTTAAATGTTCTTGAGACAATTGTTTCCATATCATTGATGGTGATAGGGGTATGCCCTAGAGGCGACTATGTAATTTGTTACATATATCTAACCCGATAACCAATCTTATTCGAAATTAAAGATGTTTTCTTTCTATTATATACTTGATATAATGGTTATGCTAATTAATTAATTTGATTAGAAGTATGTTTAATAGAAAATCCATAAATGGTATGTTTTGTGATAATAGTTACAAAGTGGTATAACTGCGAGTAATTTATCACAATAAAAAATAAATATACCATTTTAAATGTTCCTGGTCAAGCTGCATTGAGATTGGATATCGATGTATCCATTAAGACTAGTATATATAATGCTCTCTAAATGTTGGACAGTGTCTTACTCATTACTGATGGCGGCACCAAGAGATTACGTACTTACAGTTATTGGACAACTATGGAACAACTAACTCGATAGTTTTCTGTCGATTAATATAATTAAGGCCATAAACAAAATTCGATGTGATTGATTTACATAGTTCTCTTAACTTGAGAATATCATCGATCTTCATTATGGAAGCTCCGCTTTGAGTATTGTAATGACCCACCTTTCTGACCCCCAGGAAGGACACTGACACATCCTCAGTGTTCGTGAGTTGTTGCTCAAGCATTGGAAAGATGAATCGTCGTGGGGTAAAATAAAGAGTAGAATAGAAAACCTCACAACAAAACTGTAAAATAAACCATCATAGTCAATAGTACATCAGGTTACTCCTTAATAGGGAGTTATCAAAGTTGCATAAAGTACTACAAATCAGCTTAGGCAGTTATAACAACCTGCCTTTACATATGCTGAAAACAAAATACACTTATACAAACAAGATAATACAGCGGAATAGATAACTAAGAAGATGAATGCCTCTTGCTGGAACGCCGTCTTCAAAAGAGCCCAATAAGAAACCTACTACTCTCGGACTACTCAAATAAAATGAGTACCCAAGAGTTTAGGGGAAACAAAAAAACTCGGGTCAGACGATATGTCTGGTATGAGTAAAACTTTTTAAACAATAGGTGTGAAATTAAATACAAACATGTGAGACCATGCCGCTGAACATAGAACGGGTTTACTCTAAAATAAATCAACATCCAAACGTAAAGAATGGATAACTAATTAAACACCACGAAGAGTAGGCGATTCTTCCCAATGCAAATAAGGGAAAAAATTTGAAGGTTCAAATCAAATAAGAAAAGGACAATCTCCAACAAATGATAGGAAGGTGTACTACCCTTGATGTATACCTCTAACAATATACTTCTGAGAAGCTCATATACTCTATGACTCTACTTGGACAATACCAAGCCGGATCCCACCAAACCTTACCGAGTATCCGATATTTCATATCTAATAGCGCTACAAAATCCAATCTAGATGAGATGTGAAAGTACCATAATGGGAGAAACCCCACATGGCTTGGCTTCCTCTCGCACTTTGGATTTAGTCATTTTCCGACAAAGGATATCAATGCTCGATGGAGCAACACATTATCTTAGAATGATGATAATAAAGAAGCTGAAGTAACTGATAGCCGAGAAACCAACTATCGAGGATATAAAACGATTGTATATGGAAATTAAGAATTGTATACTTATCACCACTCATCGAATTCAAACTTTTACTATTTCTTGGTTAACATAATACCGGATAAGTCAAGGTAGTGTTACCTCGAAGTCATGTCCCACGATTATTCTTAACTATCGAAATACTGACAAGTTTACTTCTTCAATGTTTAGTGCTAATTATACAAATAAATTGTTTCCACACAAAGAATCGCTTTACGGAAATTAATTCCTTTTTGTAAACAATTCAAATGTTTTCTTTTAAAAAAAAACCGAATCCGTGCTTGGGTTTCACAATACAAGTATTAGCTTCAAAATATTTTGTTAAAAGAGTTTACTAACTTTAAATCATCATTATAAAAGGATTTAATAACTTTCAGCATCCTTATTTAATTGGATACTTCACTTCAACTATCATAAATGAGAATAATTAATTATCTTTAAACTTCATTAATCAATTTGGATAATTGACTTGCAAAATACCCTTTAATAAAAAAAGTTAATCACCTTTAAATTAATAGAATTAATTAAATTAATTGATTAAATTTAATTTCATTAATTACATTAATTAATTAGATTTAGATTGGATTTTTAGGCCTTTAGTAGGTTAGTTGAATTCGGCCAAGATGGGAATGGGCTCGGCCTAGGTGTAAATAGGGTCTTAGGGTCTTGTTTTTGAGGGGTTAAGTAATTTAGAGTGGAAAAGAGCTAGTTTTAGTAATTCATTTTAGAAAAGAGTGGAAAACGAATGTATTTTTGGATTTTTAAACTTAAGATGCCATGGAAATTTTGGAAGGAAGCTTGAGATAAGAATGATGAAGTAGGAAATGAGATAAAACGAAGTAGGGAATTAGGAAATTAGTTTTTATATGAAATGTACTTAGCATATTACTAAAATGCCCTTAGAGACACTACCCGCCATCCTTTGCATGCCACCTCACTTCATTGTCCCCTTCTCCTTCATCTTACGTTAAAATAGGTGGTTCCACCTTTATTTTCTTCCAACATGTCATTAAATGCTGAGTACTTAGTGTATAAATATGTTTTATTATGTTTCACAAGGCATCTTTATGGAATATTCAATTTTGATTTTCATTAAATGTTACAGCACACATACACACACATGTGTGTGTGTGTGTGTGTACTTAACTACATGCATACATGCATATACACATGTCCTAACCTTATTCATATGAGTGTGTATTTGATACATCAATGCACACAACGTTTTTCGATAACTTTTCGACACGGAAAAGTCGATAATTCAAAAAAGGTTTCCGGTCACATTTTCTATTTTTCTTCAAACTAAATATTTTTGTAAACTATTTTGATTAAATATTTCAATTATTTTTGTTTTAGTTATAAATCCACTAATTAATTATTTAAAAATATATTAAATATCCCTATTTTAAAGAGGTTAAATTACGGGTTGTTACAATTATAGTCAAGTCATGGCATGACATCCATCAAGTGACCATAATTGGGTTGAATGGAAGTATGAGAAGTGAAGCTCTATTCAATAAAGAATTCATCTACTTAGTTACATAAGGTTAGTATCACACTCTACTCAAGTCAACTTAAAGTCGAAATCTCTAGTCATAGCATTTCGATTAATAATAATTGTTATTATTGAACCAAGGGCTTTGTGTTTGGACTATATATATATATATATATATATATATATATATATATATTGGTACATATATTATTCACATTTGTAAAATAAATTATGTTTGGACTTTGTCTCAGGTAAAAAAAATTATAATTTCTATAAATTTTATTAATATATATACTATTGTAACAACCCGATATTTTCAACCATTCGCATCCGCACATGCCATACTTGAATTGCTCAAAATACCGCGTTGTCAATAAAATTTGGCAAATCTCAGGACATACAGTAAATAAAAATCACAGAACACAGACACAGAGTAAGAAATGCAGCGGAAGTAAAAGAGATAGTAGTTCATGAAGCTACTATGAAAATATATCAAAGTTAAATAAAATACAACAGAATAAATAAAGTACAACAGAAGTCTCAAGATGATAACCAAGTACAAGCTGAATAGAACAATGGAACTGGAATAGATAAAACTAGATAAGCAGATGATCTCCAGCGATTCCAATCTCCAGAAAGTGGAATCCAAATCTGTGAATAACATACCCGAGCGTACATAAAATACAAACACTCGAGTCAGGATAATATATACTTATATAATGTAAACCAACTCAAGTGAACTGTAACAAAGTACAAGTAACTTAAAGGATGCCTGGGACCACCCATCCTCTAAGGATTCGTTAAACTATTTACTATGTAGTAATATTTCGGTATTATAATAATGTCTACAGTAAAATAAACATACTTTTAAATAGCGTTCCGGGCAACCCATATAACCCTTCACACATAATAGTCCCAGTAGTCCATCCAGTATCAGCATATCCCCGAGAGACTACCCTAAATACTACATGGGCTACGGGAGAAAAACAAACTCGTAGTAAAGGCTCGATATGGTAGGTGACACGGCACACAAGGCAATGCCAGGGTAGATATACCAATTACGCACACGGGCTAGTGGTAACGTAGCAGCCACATACGCCTACCTCGGAACACACTCCAAACAAAAATCGAAGGATGGCCGTCTAATCAATCATAAGTAAGAGTATAGTATCGAAGGAATGTGTCCGATCGGAGGAATGACCTCACCGGCCCGAGATCGCTCCTGTTTTAGCCACCTTATGCCAACTCACGGAAGTTGGGTTTAGGTAATATACCTCAAGAACGTCGCCACCATCCTACTTCATTCTGGAATCTCCACCGCGTACACGGTTGTCAAAGTGGTTTTCGGTATCGACAGAGAATATGCCAGATATCTGATCCCGGTCTTTTTGCCAACCAATCGTTATTATAACCCGTAGTTATAATTTAAAATGGTATTTATACTTCAAAACAGAATATCATTTCAAATCCAAATCTTTATTAAAATAAAGATAAAATTAATTCCAAACCATTTCAAAAACATCATATCTTTCCAAAACTTCATGTCAAATCATTTCAATATATTAAAATATGATATATTTACAAAACTTCATTTCCAATCATTTTAATATATCAAAATATCATATCTTTACAAAACTTCATTTCAAATCATTTCAATATATTAAAATATCATATCTCTACAAAACTTCCTTTCCAATCATTTTAATATATTAAAATATCATATCTTTACAAACTTCCTTTCAAATCATTTCAATATATCAAAATATCATGTCTTTACAAAACTTCATTTCAAATCATTATTCATTTCATTCAATTTAAAATACCATTTCAATTCACATTTCAAAACAATTTATATTTCAAAAAATCATTTTTAATCATTAAAATGAAGTTATTATATTTAATAATTAAATTATTAAATTTTCAAAATTTTCAACTTTCAAAGTTCATTTATTCACTTAAGTTTATCAAAACAGTGAAAATTCACTTTTCGCGGCATTTAGCAAATGCTACGGAAAGTTACATTCAAAATAGTTCAATTTAACTAAAGACAGCATTTTAAAAATGCCGTAATAGGGTTTACTTAAATTTCAAATAAACTTAGTTAAATTCAACAATTATGGCACTTACAAAAATTGCTATAATAGCCTTTAATTCAATTTAGCTTTTTTAGTTCATTATCATCAACTACAGCATTTACAAATGCTGTAATATCATTTACATTGCAATTAATAGCATTTCAAAAATGCAGTTAATTAACTTCAAATATTCAATATAATTTCACAACCAATTATAATTTTATTTAAAACATTTTTTTAACTTATAACATCATACATTTTCACATTTATAAACAACATTTAATTTTCCTTAAGTTCATTATTTTATAAAGTTAAATTTCCATTCAAAAATCAAGATTTAATAATAATTCACTTATTAAATTTCAACATTCAATTTTAAATTCATTGAATTGAATTTCAACTTAACACCTAAGTTTAAATTTCAAAATATAACATAATTTCAATTTTATTTATTTAACTTAAAAATTCACTTTTAAGCCAAATTCACAAATTCCCATTTGGTTATATTTCAAAATTTCAACTTAAATAATCATTCCTTTCACTTTATAACTTTACTCAAAAATCATTAATATATTATAAAATCATTTTAAATTCATTTTAATTTCATTTTAAATTCAAATTATCATTAATTTATCATAATTTCATATTTAATTTAATTTCCAATTATAATTAAATCAAAATTTCCAAAATAACTTGCATTCAGATTTTCTAACTTTTCCATAATTTATTTAACTTATAAATTCCTAGAAAATCAATAGTACTTTACAAAATATTTTTTACTAAGTTTAAATCAAAATATAGTAATATTTACATTTCTAAAATATTTTAAAAATTTTAGAAAAACATACTTTAACTACGGGTCTGTATATAATTTTCTACGCTAGGTAAAGTGATACGGGTAATATATCATTTCAACCCGAAATTTACAAAGAAAATCTGGGTTTTATCATTTCAAAACCGTAGTCCCAAGTAAATGAAATAAATTGAAAATCGCTCAGGCCTATCATTTCATCCCACAACAATTTTCCCTTATTCTAAAGTCCGTTCGGGTATGTATCATTTCAACCCATAGTGATTCTAATCTAAAGGGAACTTGCAGTGTGATAAATTGATATAAATAATAGAACAGCATAATATAACAGTAACATATGATATAATATGTGTTTAAGCATGTGTGAACATCATATGATCATAATATAGCAGATATAATATGGTGATGCATTTTACACATTCACAGGTGATCGATTTACTAGTTATATAAATACAAAATTGTCTGGTGAGAATAACTCACATGTTCAAAGCTGGAGATAGCAAGAAAAAGCACACAAACGAATCTCGAATGCACGATAACCCAACATAAGACTTGAGTGGAGTGGAGAGCCAAGTTTGATCTTGTGGACAACACAAAAACAAGACAAGTATAAATATTATTTCAATGCAAATTATCAAAAGAAACGATCTAGAAATTAATGTAGTTATAAATCAATTGGTTTGACCATTTCCTCAACCATCATATGCTCAGCAAAATGGTGGGTATAGTTAGCCAATTGTGGTGCATAGGTCTGGTATGGGTTTAATATAGGCTCGGCTACAAGGTGATAAGGTGAGTGGGAGTTACAAGTAGAGAAGGCAATGGAATACAAAGGGTTCTAAGGCAAATGGTGGCTTTTGTTGCACCATAGGGTTCGGCCCTTGCTGTTGTGGGTCCAGCCATGCAATGTGAAGGTCAGATGGGGTCTCATGTGGCAGCTAGAGGTGGTGGAAGATTAGGTGGTGGAGGCTATTGGTGATGGTCATGGTGGAAATTGAAGGTGATGGATATAGGGTGCAACAATCTACACACAAGGCAACATATCATCATTTCTAGGCTATACATGGGCTCGGCCTCAAGCTATAGGGGCATGGCCAGGTGTCCAGATGGTGGTTAGTGATGTGGCAAAGGGTGGAGGTCAGGTCTGAGCTGGTGGTGGTGGTGGAAGTGGCGGCTAAAGGAAGGTGAAGGTGGTGCTAGCAAATTAGGCTCGGTTTGTGTGAATAGGTGATGCATTTGTGGATTTTTGGTGATGATGCTTGCCATATGGTTGCTCGGCCTGGCCATGGTAGTGGACTAGAGAGGTTGCTGGTCGGAGTATCAGGTGGTGGAGGTCGGCCTAGGGCTGGAGGTGAGGTGGCCAATCCAATCTAGTTGAGAAACAATGCCAAAATTCAAATGGAAAATAGGAAAAACAAGAAAAGAAGAGATGAAGAATTACCTAAACTTGACAAGCAATGGACGTGAAAATTTTTGTGTTTGAGAAGGAATGTTGTATGTGAGAAAGAAGGTGATGTGCTGCAGAAATTAGAAAGATAATACACGGAAATAATTAAAAGATGTAGGTTAAAAAAAATGAAAAGGCGGAAGAGGAAAAGGCTTTGGAAGTTAAAGGATTTTAAAACCTTTCAAATTTCCACAGATTTATTTATATAAGTTTAAATTACTGAGAATAATAATAATTTCAGTAAAAAAAATTCGAAAATATAACCAAATATAAAATATATATATATATTTATTAATTATATAAGGTTAAAATAAGAAAATAGCACAAAATTGCAAACTGGTCTAGAAAAATGGAAAATAAACAGAATGAACTTTAGAAAATTTATATGGACTTGTAAAAATATTTATAACAAATATAATAACATAAAAAATGCATTCACAAAATAAATATATAAATTTTAATTAAATAAAATTTAAATGAAGAAAATAGCAAAGAAAAATAGAAACTAGGCTTAATAAATTGAAATAAATTTCAATAGACTTTAGAAAAATTATATTATCACTTTAAAAATATTAAAAGACAAAAGTATACTTAAAATAACATATTAACACATATTAAAATAAAATATGATAAGGAAAATATAATTTTTATAATTTAAAATAACCAAAATTGCTAAATAACTCAAATTGTATTCAGTATTGAAATATACATAACTTTCACAATTTAAATCCGTTTCCAATGAAACGAAAAGCAGTATTCATGTTATTAAATCTATTTTCATAATAAAAGATAAAATTTAAAATTTTAAAAATTTAAAATTTAAATTTAAAAGTCAAAGTTTGACTATTTTAACCAAAATTCACTTTTTGGAAAATTATTCTATTTAGTCATATTTGGAATTCTAATCCATATCAAAATCAAAGTTTATATTTAAAATAGCTAAATTTATTCTTTTTTCATAAATAAAGCTTTTAAATCTGGAAATTCAATTTAAAAATAATTGTAAAATACAGGATTGTTACACTCTCCCCCACTCAAAACTTTTCGTCCCTGAAAAGGAACGAGGTACGGGAAAGCACAGAAAAGACAGAATGAAATAGGATTAAGATAAAATGACAAGAAGATTGAAATTATACTTGATAATTGTTGTTATAGGTAAGTTTGACAAGGTGGAGATGACCAAATCAAGAACACAAGCATGAAAAGATCCTTTAGAATCTGATTCACCCTTTTCCATTTGACCGTCGGTCTGTGGATGGTAAGCAGTGCTCAGATCCAGATGAGTACCAAAGATTTTCAAAGATTATAGAAAGATTTCTAAACATACTGGTATAAGCAATAGCCTCCCCATTCTGTAGCAAGATAAGAAAAATAAGGACAACTAAAAGATAGTTTGAAAAACAAAATAAGATAACAAATTTGAAACCACGATGCTTCGAAATCATAATACTTCAGAGATGTTATTATTTGGAAATCATACTACTAAAATCATAACGCTTTTAAAATAATCTTCATTTAAACCATTTAAATTCAATGTTAAATAATATTCATTTCAAAATTGTAACATTTCTAAGTTCATTCATTCAATTATAAAATTTCCAAAACATTGTATTTTCAAAAACCTAGTATTTCAATCAGTTCAATTTCTGAAATATTCATTTGGATATCATTTAACTTATGATTTATTTAAAACAAACTTTTATGAATGGAATATCCAAATTAAACTATACTTCATTTATTAAGTCAAAAGTTCACTATTTTACTTAACTCTTTATTTAACAAATAACCTAACACTTTATTTAAAGGGGCATTTTACTAGAAGGACAAACTTTGTAGTCCAATTAGTTTCTAGGACACACATCCACAGAAATTAATTTCAAGGCCAAAGTCGGAAAAATAATTACTTTTAAGGACAAAGTTAGTAGTCCAATTACTTTCAAGGACATAATTTCATAAATTATTGGGCCTTAGAAACTAATTATTTTGCATTTTGTCCTTAAAAGTAATTATTTCAGTTTTGTGTCCTACAAACTAATTGCACTTGCTAAAGAGGCACTTGTGGCTAATTTCCACTTATTTAAAATACTCATTTCATAAATAGATATTCCTTCAATAAGTTACACTTGAAATTTCCATTTGAAAACCAAATTTTTAATTATCAAATTTTAGTGATATTAAAAATACATCTTAACTATTTAAATCATAATTATTCGTTTTACAAGACATATCTATTTCATAAATAAAATATTTATCATAGAAAATATAACAATCAAATTACTTTACACATTTATTCATTTAGACATCAATTAAACTATGATTCCAGATTAAATATATTTTATTACAAAATGTCCCATTCAAATATATTTTATTTATCTATTCAAAGATACATTGTTTATTATACAAACATATTCATTTCAGGAAATAACCTTTATTAAAATTCCTAGGTTAGACTTAAGGTTCCATATTAAATCAAATTTGATTATTAAGTTATTTAAATAAAATTCTCTAAATTTTCTTTTTCTCTATTTACCTCTGTTAATCTTTTATAACTAAAATTTAAGTGTATAACATTTATTTTAACCACTCGAATTTTATTTATAAAATCTTTTTATATTGTATATTATCTAATTACATTGTTAACTTTTAAAAATTAAGGTAAGTTATATTTAAATGCAATTGATTATTATACAAATAAAACTTTCTAATTCCCTCATCTCAATTTTGAATCATTTATCTAAAATTTTGACTTTTTTTTATAATTGAAATGATTCTTTTAAGATAAACTTTAGAATAAAATTTTCGATTCCTTCAAATCATTTAGAGATAAATAAGTATATATACATAATATGTTAAATCAAATTTAAATCATATATCTATATATATTATAAATCCAGTCTTATTGTTTTAGAAATTCAAATCAATTAAATTTCCTACAACAAAACTGTAGCAAGACTACAGAACGGTCTCTTCACTTCGAAACTCGAAAATGAATGTCGATGATGCCGCGGTCATCACCGAAGTTTTTTTCTAGCAACAAAGAGAAGAGCACTAATTTTAGACTTTAAAATTTCTTGGAACAAATTTATATTAGAAAATACTTTAAATAATATACCCTTTTAAAACTTTAAGCACAAGGTTTGAAACCATCGGAAACTAAATTCTCAAATTTCTTGTTTTAACTCATTTCCGTTCCCAGCTATTTATAAATTCATTTGTAGAACAATAAATGATAAATCAAGTACTATCATTTCAAATGATCGATTTAAATCAATTTATTAAGTTCCATAAATTTACTTATATCAAAATTTATTTCGTTAACCAAATTTTTTTAAAATAATATTGTGTTAGTTTGTTCTGTCAAAGTGTTTTAGAAATCTCATCGATAGCGTTGATCAGACGAATCGATCAGAAACCCAATTCAACATCAACAATACAAACAACACAATATATAAAACATTTAAATTTTAAATATTAGTTTACAAATACACTATACATGAATAGATTTTCAAAGAAGGATAGAGATTCAAATATGATTAACTCAAATCAAAGGAAATTCTGATTTGAAAATAAGTTGGAAACAAGGATGAGATGCTTAAATAACAGAATAGGAAGATGGATAAGCTTATATAAATCACGGGCAACTTTAACTGGTCAACCGTAACTTAAAGAATAAGATCGATGTGGATTTTCTGGGGTAAATCTACATTCGACCTCAGGAGATAGAGTTTGGAATAACAAAGATATTAGCATCTAAACCAAGGATAAATATAAATCTCTGGTGAATCGATGTTAATTGTAAAGGAGTTTCTCCCTTTGCAAATGAATTTTGGAGATTGGCGGGACTGCCAATTCACTATAAAGCTCATTCGAAGTGGAGTTATGGGATACTCCAGAATCAAAAGGAGATGAATAGTGAGGGACATGAATGGATTTTGGAACCGCAGGGAACGTTCCAAAATTCAAATGAAATTTGAATCAAAGAGGAAGAGATTCAAGTTTGGATGAAAGTGATTCTGTAACTAAATTTACCATACATTCTAAGTTTTGCCTCAAAGCCAAAGCTTTGATACCAATTGTAACAACCCGATATTTTCAACCATTAGCATCCGCACATGCCGGACTTGAATTGCTCAAAATACCGCGTTGTCAATAAAATTTGGCAAATCTCAGGACATATAGTAAATAAAAATCACAGAACACAGACACAGAGTAAGAAATGCAGCGGAAGTAAAATAGATAGTAGTTCATGAAGCTACTATGAAAATATATCAGAGTTAAATAAAATACAACAGAATAAATAAAGTACAACAGAAGTCTCAAGATGATAACCAGGTACAAGCTGAATAGAACAACAGAACTGGAATAGATAAAACTAGATAAGCAGATGATCTCCAGCGATTCCAATCTCCATAAAGTGGAATCCAAATCTGTGAATAACAGACCCGAGCGTAAATAAAATACAAACACTCGAGTCAGGACAATATATACTTATATAATGTAAACCAACTCAAGTGAACTGTAACAAAGTACAAGTAACTTAAAGGATGTCTGGGACCGCCCATCCTCTAAGGATCTGTTAAACTATTTACTATATAGTAATATTTCGCTATTATAATAATGTCTACGGTAAAATAAACATACTTTTAAATAGCGTTCCGGGCTACCCATATCACCCTTCACGCATAATAGTCCCAGTAGTCCATCCGGTATCAGCATATCTCCGAGAGACTACCCTAAATACTCCATGGGCTATGGGAGAAAAACAAACTCGTAGTAAAGGCTCGATAGGTGACACAGTACACAAGGCAATGCCAGGGTAGATATACCAATTACGCACACGGGCTGGTGGTAACGTGGCAGCCACATACGCCCACCTCAGAACACACTCCAAACCAAAATCGAAGGATGGCCATCTAATCAATCACAAGTTAGAGTATAATATCGAAGGAATGTGTCCAATCGGAGGAATGACCTCACTTGGCCCGAGATCGCTCCTTTTTTAGCCACCTTATGCCAACTCACGGGAGTTGGGTTCACGTAATATACCTCAAGAACGTCGCCATCATCCTACTTCATTCTGGAATCTCCACCGCGTACACGGTTGTCAAAGGGGTTTTCGGTATCGACAGATAGTATGCCAGATATCTGATCCCAGTCTCTTTGCCAACCAATCATTATTATAACCCGTAGTTATAATTTAAAATGGTATTTATACTTCAAAACAAAATATCAGTTAAAATCCAAATCTTTATCAAAATAAAGATTAAATTAATTCCAAACCATTTCGAAAACATCAGATCTTTCCAAAACTTCATGTCAAATCATTTCAATATATTAAAATATGATATCTTTACAAAACTTCATTTCCAATCATTTTAATATATCAAAATATCATATCTTTACAAAACTTCATTTCAAATCATTTCAATATATTAAAATATCATATCTTTACAAAACTTCCTTTCCAATCATTTTAATATATTAAAATATCATATCTTTACAAACTTCCTTTCAAATAATTTCAATATATCAAAATATCATGTCTTTACAAAACTTCATTTCAAATCATTATTCATTTCATTCAATTTGAAATACCATTTCAATTCACATTTCAAAACAGTTTATATTTCAAATAATCATTTTTAATCATTAAAATGAAGTTATTATATTTAATAATTAGATTATTAAATTTCTAAATTTTCAACTTTCAAAGTTCATTTATTCACTTAAGTTTTATCAAAACAGTGAAAATTCACTTTTCGCGGCATTTAGAAAATGCTACGGAAAGTTACATTCAAAACAGTTCAATTTAACTAAAGACAGCATTTTAAAAATGCCGTAATAGGGTTTACTTAAATTTCAAATAAACTTAGTTAAATTCAACAATTATAGCACTTACAAAAATTGCTATAATGGCCTTTAATTCAATTTAGCTTTTTAGTTCATTATCATCAACTACAGCATTTACAAATGCTGTAATATCATTTACATTGCAATTAATAGCATTTCAAAAATGCTGTTAATTAACTTCAAATATTCAATATAAATTCACAACCAATTATAATTTTATTTAAAACATTTTTTTAACTTATAAAATCATATATTTTCACATTTATAAACAACATTTAATTTTCCTTAAGTTCATTATTTTATAAAGTTAAATTTCCATTCAAAAATCAAGATTTAATAATAATTCACTTATTAAATTTCAACATTCAATTTTAAATTCATTGAATTGAATTTCAACTTAACACCTAAGTTTAAATTTCAAAATATAACTTAATTTCAACTTTATTTATTTAACTTAAAAATTCACTTTTAAGCCAAATTCACAAATTCCCATTTGGTTATATTTCAAAATTTCAACTTAAATAATCATTCCTTTCACTTTATAACTTTACTCAAAAATCATTAATATATTATAAAATCATTTTAAATTCATTTTAATTTCATTTTAAATTCAAATTATCATAAATTTATCATAATTTCATATTTAATTTAATTTCCAATTATAATTAAATCAAAATTTCCAAAATAACAAACATTCAGATTTTCTAACTTTTCCATAATTTATTTAACTTATAAATTCCTAGAAAATCAATAATACTTTACAAAATATATTTTTTATTAAGTTTAAATCAAAATATAGTAATATTTACATTTCTAAAATATTTTAAAATTTTTAGAAAAACATATTTTAACTACGGGTCTGTATATAATTTTCAACGCTAGGTAAAGTGATACGGGTAATATATCATTTCAACCCGAAATTTACAAAGAAAATCCGGGTTTTATCATTTCAAACCCGCAGTCCTAAGTAAATGAAATAAATTGAAAATCGATCAGGCCTATCATTTCAGCCCATAACGATTTTCCCTTATTCTAAAGTCCGTTCGGGTATATATCATTTCAACCCATAGTGATTCTAATCTAAAGGGAACTTGCAGTGTGATAAACTGATATAAATAACAGAACATCATAATATAACAGTAACATATGATATAATAGGTGTTTAAGCATGGGTGAACATCATATGATCATAATATAGCAGATATAATATGGTGATGCGTTTTACACATTCACAGGTGATCGATTTACTAGTTATATAAGTACAAAATTGTCTGGTGAGAATAACTCACATGTTCAAAGCTGGAGATAGCAAGAAAAAGCACACAAACGAATCCCGAATGCACGATAACCCAGCATAAGACTTGAGTGGAGTGGAGAGCCAAGTTTGACCTTGTGGACAACACAAAAACAAGACAAGTATAAATATGATTTCAATGCAAATTATCAAAAGAAACGATCTAGAAATTAATGTAGTTATAAATCAATTGGTTTGACCATTTCCTCAACCATCATATGCTCAGCCAAGTGGTGGGTATGGTTAGCCAATAGTGGTGCATAGGTTTGGTATGGGTTCAGTATAGGCTCGGCTACAAGGTGATAAGGTGAGTGGGAGTTACAAGTAGAGAAGGCAATGGAATACAAAGGGTTCTAAGGCAAATGGTGGCTTTTGTTGCACCATAGGGTTCGGCCCTTGCTGTTGTGGGTCTAGCCATGCAATGTGAAGGTCAGGTGGGGTCTCATGTGGCAGCTAGAAGTGGTGGAAGATCAGGTGGTGGAGGCTATTGGTGATGGCCATGGTGGAAATTGAAGGTGATGGATATAGGGTGCAACAATCTACACATAAGGCAACATATCATCATTTCTAGGCTATACATGGGCTCGGCCTCAAGCTATAGGGGCATGGACAGGTGTCCAGATGGTGGTGGGTGATGTGGCAGAGGGTGGAGGTCAGGTCTGAGCTGGTGGTGGAAGTGGTGGCTAAAGGAAGGTGAAGGTGGTGCTAGCAAACTAGGCTCGGTTTGTGTGAATAGGTGATGTATTTGTGGATTTTTGGTGATGATGCTTGCCATATGGTTGCTCGGCCTGGCCATGGTAGTGGACTAGAGAGGTTGCTGGTCAGAGTATCAGGTGGTGGAGGTCGGCCTAGGGCTAGAGGTGAGGTGGCCAATCCAATCTAGTTGAGAAACAATGCCAAAATTCAAATGGAAAATAGGAAAACAAGAAAAGAAGAGATGAAGAATTACCTAAACTTGACAAGCAATGGCCGTGAAAATTTTTTGTGTTTGAGAAGGAATGTTGTAAGTGAGAAAGAAGGTGATGTGCTGCAGAAATTAGAAAGATAATACACGGCAATAATTAAAAGATGTAGGTTAAAAAAAATGAAAAGGCGGAAGAGGAAAAGGCTTTGGAAGTTAAAGGATTTTAAAACTTTTCAAATTTACACAAATCTATTTATATAAGTTTAAATTACTGAGAATAATAATAATTTCAGTAAAAAAAATTCGAAAATATAACCAAATATAAAATATATATAAATATTTATTAATTATATAAGGTTAAAATAAGAAAATAGCACAAAATTGCAAACTGGTCTAGAAAAATAGAAAATAAACAGAATGAAATTTAGAAAATTTATATGGACTTGTAAAAATATTTATAAAAAAGATAATAACATAAAAAATGCATTCACAAAATAAATATATAAATTTTAATTAAATAAAATTTAAATGAAGAAAATAGCAAAGAAAAATAGAAACTAGGCTTAATAAATTGAAATAAATTTCAATAGACTTTAGAAAAATTAAATTATCACTTTAAAAATATTAAAACACAAAAATATACTTAAAATAACATATTAACACATACTAAAATAAAATATGATAAGGAAAATATAATTTTTATAATCTAAAATAACCAAAATTGCTAAAAACTCAAATTGTATTCAGTATTGAAATATACATAACTTTCACAATTTAAATCCGTTTCCAACGAAACGAAAAGCAGTATTCATGTTATTAAATCTATTTTCATAATAAAAGATAAAATTTTAAATTTTAAATATTTTAAATTTAAATTTAAAAGTGAAAGTTTGACTATTTTAACCAAAATTCACTTTTTGGAAAATTATTCTATTTAGTCATATTTGGAGTTCTAATCCATATCAAAATCAAAGTTTATATTTAAAATAGCAAAATTTATTCTTTTTTCATAAATAAGCTTTTAAATCTGGAAATTCAATTTAAAAATAATTGTAAAATACAGGGTTGTTACAACTATAAATATATTTATGTATATATTATAAATAAAATATTATTTTATCATTATATATATGTATTGGTGTATATATTTTTCATGTTTAAAAAATGATAAGAAAAATAAGAAGTATATGTATATATTATTTAAATACTTAAATAACTTATTTATTTTTAAATAGATATATTATAATAACATGCATGTGTATATATATTATTGATATTTTGCTTATAAATTTTATACATACATACATATATTTAAATAATTTTAATTTTAAATTAATTTAAACAAACCAACATATAAATATATATACAGAATATTTATATATAAGTAATAATTTATTTACAAACATAAATTTGGACAGCATACACTACATATCGTATGAGCTAATATGTCTATTGCGATGTAAATCCCAACATATGTACATGGGCATATTATACCTTGCACGGGTTGACATGTTACATATGCACGCACATATATATACGTGTGTGTATAAATTAAATAAAACTATATAATTTATAAACTTAAATAAAATAAGATATTTATTTAAATAAAATTTAAAAATGTTCTGAATGAATTAGACTTCATAGGCCCAATATAGATCCAATAAGGGAATTTTTTAAAATCCACCCATAACTTTCGCTATGGGCTAGCCCATTTCTAACAATGGTGTCAGTTCCCTAATATCATATGTAGTCTAAATCAGTCATATTAGGGTTACCTATCAAGCTCACAGCCCCAAATTTGAATTAGGCATTGGGCTCATTTTCAAAATTGGTGGAAAATTAAAATATAACATTTTAAATTTAAAACCTAAATTTAAAATAGGATATACATATATTATAAACGTTATATTATAATAAAAAATTCAAAATGTTTGATAAATAATATAAATTAGTTTTGGAATTTAATTTATTAATAAGATTAATTAAATTAATTAAATAATTAATTGAGTTAATTAATTAAAAATTATATACATATATTATATATTTTGATATATGTTTTGATATTTTAAAATACTTAAGATATTACAAGTATACATGTATGTATATAATATGATTTGTCAAATTAATACAATTTAAATAAAATTGTTTAATTAAATAAATTAACTAAAAGGTAATTAATTAAATAAATAAATAAATTGTTAATTGATAAAATAATGATATACACATATGAGATATGTGTGTTGCACTATAAAGATTAAAGTATATAATAAAATTCTAAATAAATGTTATATCAAATTAATATAAAATTAATTAGAATGTTAATTAATTGAAATTAATTAAATGAAATTTAATTAACGTAATATTATACATAAGATTAGTATATAAGTAATATAAAATATAAAAGTTATATAATAGTAAAACTTATATAATATGAATGTATAAACTAAAAGTGGAACTTTAAAGAAACACTAAATAAACTTAAGGACTATATGTAAATGTGCGTATACTGTGATTTCCGATGTGTCTAATATTTGAATCACGAGGTATTTTATAAGAAATATATTATTTCATAAGTCGATATCACTCGATATACTATATTAGAGATTATATGGCATGACCCGTCTTTCATAGCCCAGAAAGACACGTCATGATATAAGAAAGAAAGGGATAGAAGAAGAAAAGATAGGAAAGTAGAAACTCAACAACATTAGATACCCACAGTGGAATGAATGAAATATAATATATCACATGAGATATTACATAGTATCTTATACATCAGAGTTACACAACTTATACATCTCATATTAGACAGTTATAAACACATGTCTATTATACTATTCGAGTACATCACAGATATACAGACACAAACACTAGCACAGCGGAACCATAATATATCTACACGCTGAAGCCTCCTGCTCCAAATCTCCTCCAGAATTCATCACAGCAAACCTGAATTCCCTTGGCTACTCATAAAAATTTGAGTACCCAAGAGTTTAATAAAACAGAAAATAAACTCCGGGTCAGACATGGGTCTGGTGTGAGTAAACGAGTTAAAGTTGCTTAACTTTGGAAAACCTTTGAAAACAAAAGGTATCTCGTAAGACTTCCCGCACATAAACATGGAAAAGTTTTTACCTTATGATAACCAAAACATTTGATAGGAAATCCAGTGATATTATAATAGGGTCTAGGGTTTTCAAGTAAAATACAGAAATAACTGGAATGCTTACATCTCACGTTCCAACATAGTTGGGCACAACTAAAACGTACGACACTTATTAGAGATTGGATTCCATACAATGGCAGGGCTACTAGGGTACCACCCATCACAGTATGTGGCCTAGATCACCGTACCGAGGATCCACCCTAAATCCCCTGCAAAACAAGGCCGGAACCATCCCTTACTAGATAGTCCCGAACAAGACAACCCCGGCAGTTGTCGCGACCAACTGCCCACACAGCCGAATAAAAAGGGACCTCTAGACAGGGGAAAATCTCGTCCTACTTGGGTGCTACCCACTTAGCCTTGATGCACCTCCCCTGTTTTAGCCATTCCCGGTTGATGAGGATTAAGGTTACGATTACCTTATCAGAATACATCACTTAGAATGCTCATCGTCCACCTGACGATGTTCTAAAAGCATTCAATCCATACAAGTTCGTTCCAGATTCGAACGAAACCGAAGGCACTATCTCGTTACACTCAATTTGGCATCACCCTCAGAGTTAACGACAATAGCCCTTGCACTCTGAATCTTCACATTCACTTCAGATTCACGACCTATCGTTTAATTTGGATCGATGTGGTTTTCGGATATCCAAATTTGGAAACTCGATCCCGGTCTTATCGAAATCCAAATCGCCGTCTTTTAAAACCAAGTTGTTTTAAAGTTAAAACAATTTGATTTATTATCTATATTCACACAGATAGATAATTCACAGTATCATAAATAGATAATCCATATCATCATAATTCAACCAAAGCATCCAATATCACAGATAAACACATATCTCATATCAGAGATATCAAACAATTCAAGGCATTCAATAACATTCAGCCATCCATAAGCAAAGATCTATTAATCACACCATCTATAATTAATTTAAAATGAATTAAATTAATTACTTCCATCTCTAATTAATTTAAAATAAATTAAATTAATTACTTTCATCCCTATAAATCCTGTTTACTTAACCATTAATTAATTACAAACCAATTAATTAATCATTCTCCAATTTTCCATCTTAATTAATCATCCTTGATTAATTATTCTTCAATTACATTAAGTAATTAGCTTTAATTAATTAAACAAACTAATTATCCTTAACCATTTACAGTAATTAACCTTTAATTACATTCAACAATTAATTAACAATAATTAATTACATTAATCCTTAATTAATTACATTAATTAATTATTCTATAATCACTTATATTGATTAATTATCTTTAATTAATCAACTCTTAATTACTTCATTAATTGCATTAATTAATGATCCCCAATTACTTCTTTAATTAATTATTCTTCTAATTAATCACATTTTAATAATTAATCTTTATTAATCAGCCTTGATTAATCACATTCAGTAATTAATTATCCTTAATTAATTACATTACTCAATTAACTTCTAAATAAATTTAATTAATTAATTCTTAAATTAATTACACTAAGTAATTAATTATTAATTACTTTCACTAAGTAATTAACCTTCTTACTAATTACACAAAGTAACTAAACCCAAAACTACTTCCATTCTTCAATTAATTACATCCAGTAATTACCCATCAATTACTTCACTAAGTAATTACACTTTATAAATTACATTAAGTAATTATACTTAACCAATTCCACAAATGATTATCCTTAATTGATTAATCTGATTAATTATCTTAAATTAATCACATTAGTTAATCATTTCATAATCCCTGGTTAATGATCTTCTTTTAATTATACTCATTAACCATCTTATAATTACATCCTTAAGTAATTATACTTTAATTAACCATTTTTAATTACAAATTAATTAATTTTTTATAACCAATTAATTCATCTCTAATTACTTAATTAATTAAGTGCTTAACTGTAACTTAATTAATCTTTAATTACTTGATTAATTAATTTCTAATCATTAATTAAAAACCTATACTTATCTAATTAATGGTCCTTAATTACAAATTAATTAACCTCTAATTAATTAACTTAAACCCTTAATTATTAATTTATAAATCCTTAATTATAAATTAATTAAATTAATTAATTACTCTTTATTTACCTTATTAATTTGATGAATCTCAAATCATTAAATCTTAATTAACTTTAAGGTAAAATACTATCCTTATCAAAGACGTATTTACCATTTACAAATGCCTTTGGAACATTCTACTTTAAAGCTTACTTTAAATTTCATTTTCAAATTTAAGATTTACAAATGATTAACAAAATTGACTTTAAATTTTAAATCAAATTTACAAACCTTTTAAATCAAATGTTAAAGAACACTTGTCTTATATAAAAGAAATTTATATAGGAAGAGTTTTAAATCAAATTCATTTAAATTCAAAAACTTGCTTTTTTATGAACTTTAAAATTTTGTTTTAAAAATGTTGCTTCGAGTTCAACCCGCAAGCTACTCGAATATTGACCCGAGTCATCTCTTTTTTAAAAAAACCGGTTCAAGTCTAAAGTTTAAAATCTAGAAACAAATTTCCATTCCCGAACGACCTGAGATAAAAGATCAGAAACCCCGAGACAAACACGTGAATCCATCGAGTTCGATCCATGTCGAAGCCTTCTTCCCCAAAGCTCGCCAATCCCAGATGCACAAAAATGCATCGTGCACATGCACGATGTCTCTGACCACCTACGGTCAACGTCGCAACCTTCCCAAAGTCATCGACTACATCCTCAGACGACTTGAACCCTAAACTTCGCCAATCCATCAACGAAATTGAAAACGAGCATTTCAACCAAAAATTGGAGCAACCCGATCAAACAACATCACCCTCAACCATCCCCTCGGACCACCGGATCACCTTCCGACCTACCTGAAGCTACCCTACGCTTCGAGGAACCAAACCCTCTATCATGATCGCTTTCGGTGATCGACCGATGCCACACGAAGCTCAGCAGCCAACATGACCAAAACGATACGCCAAAACCTAGTTCGCCCTATTCTGGCCACCACGACCAATGATAAATGCCCTATGCATTTTTTCCATGACCACCCTTCTTCCAACAACCTTCGACAACAAGCATGCCCTCTAACTCGTCGCCGTGCGTCAGAAATCGACGTTATGCCCAAACCCGATCAACCTAAAATATCACAACATTTCCAAACTATAAAATCATAAAATTTATATCAAAATTCATGATTTTCTAAGATGAAATAGATGGTGAAATCAAAACACATTTTCTAGACTTTTGTTTTTTGGCCAACATTTGATTTCCACTGTAATTTCCTATTTTTGAAACAATTTCTAAATTTAAATACTTGTAACCATTTTTAAAATCTATATTACATTGTTACAATTATTTTCTCTTCAGGAATCATAGCTTGAATATTATTATTTAGGTAAATATGAATTTCTTTTGAAATTGGGACCTGGGATAAAAACAGAGGAAAGTATATAAACATATCTTCAACATTTTACCAATATACCATTATATACACATGCATTCATCCCAATCATTCATTTAAACAATACATACCATATTACTAAAATATTGACCTCAAAAAACAAACATAGAAATAGATTTTAGACCATTTTTAAATAAAGTTTACTCACAGTTAAACAAAGGAAGGAAGCTGCTGCTTTTGAAATTGAAAACTTGATTTGAAAACATGTTACTGGAACTTGAATTGCTGGAAAATGTTTTTATTACTGGAACTTGTAGAGATGACCAACATTTGGAATAGAGATGAACTGCTTTGATTTTGAGCTTGCTGTTGAAATATAGTTGATTTTCTTTTGATAAATCTCAGGTTGGCTTGCTTTATTTTATCTCAGGTTTTGAAGAAAAAGGTACAGGCATGGGTTTGATTTTTTTTTTTTGAAAATGATGAGCAGGTTATTGAGTTTGATTTAGTTTTCTGGTTTGAGGAAGTGTTGATTTTCAGATTTGTTTTTGAGTAATTTGGTTTGAGTTTTATCTTTGGAAGATAGAAAAAGAATGGAAGGTAAGAAGCATATGTTTGAATAAGTTAAATTTGTGATTTAATAAAAACAAAAGAAAATCAAAATTAAAAATGACACTTGTTAAAACACTTAACATTTGTCATTTGCATTTACTTACCATTTAACACTTGTTAAACAAGCTTTTATAAATCTACATTTGTCATTTAAGTAATTAATATTTATTTTAATGTTAATAAAAAGCTTTGTACTTAATTTATAAATTATTATGTAAATGTGTGTGTATATATATATATATAAATTACTTTAATGAAAATAAAACCAATCATAAATAAAAGCTTATACATATATTTTTAAAATCCAAAATATTTTAAAATATCTACCTTTTGAATTTCAAAATTAAATCCAAATTGAAATTCAAATTTCATTTTAAAAATCCAATTTAAAATCAACTTATATATATAACAACACATTAAATTTGAAAATAACCAATACTATTTTCTTTAAAATCTATTTATATCTATGTATAAAAATAACACATTATTATTATTGTTTGAAAATAACAAATTTGTCAATTTTAAAATAATTTATAAAAGAGATTATCACATTATTATAAATTACTTATTTTACTAAATGTATTAATGAATCATAGGTTTTATATGTTTGTAAACTATATTTTAAACTTTAAATATCTTCAAATCATATTTATCAAGCAATATTTAAAAAGAAAATAAAACAAACCTTTTTGTTAATCTTATTTAAATAAGCTAAGATATAATTTAAACAATTAAACGTTTACCTTAAATATTTTAAAATTATATGGTTAACTATTTAAATAACTTTTGAAAAGTTTTATATTAAATTTAAATCATAATTTCCAAATTACCAGAATATATTAGAATTTGAAAACATGATTTTATTTGTTAAATGCAAACTAAAGCTTTTCTATTTACAATATATACAAATACATATACGTTATAAATAAAAACATTTTATTAGCTTTTAAAAGATAAAATTTACCAATTAAATACTTATCTGCTTTTAAAAGAATAAACTTGCCAATTTAAATTAAAATTATCAATTTAATTATTAATACAGATTATTAAATTGATATTGTCCAAAAATTCCGGATCATCACATTCCTCCCCCTTAAAAGAATTTCGTATCTGAAAATAATGATTTTATAAAATGATTTTATATTTTTTTTAAGTGTATTTATGTTGAGAATTTCTGAGCTGTTCGAAAATTGGTTTCTTGTCGATTTCAAGATGATCGGCGATGGAGGAGCGTTGCGCTTCGGTCAGGGGGTGGCTCGTAAGTAGTTGGTCGGAGGAAAAATGGTAGAAGATCGCCGGAGTGGGGGTGCGGCATCGATTTAGGGTTTAAGAGCTTAGTTTGGTCGACGATGGTTTTTGAGTTCGTGCGACGTCGTCGGTGCATCGGGGCCAATCGGACCAGGGGGAATCGAAGCAGAAGACTTTGGCGAATGTCTGGGTGGAACGGCGTGGACTCTGATGGTCGAGATCGACGGTGTGAGCCATTTTAGTTGATTGAAGTTGGGTTGCAGATTGAGTCGAGAAACTCGATTTTTATTCCGATCAAATTTGATAATACCGGGTGCTGGGAATGATCGATGAAGTCATCGTCATTGTGTCGATGACCTCGGCGTTGGTCAAAGGTGATCTGACCACTGGTACACGTGCATGCATGGGTTATGTATTTGGAAGCATTATTGTTTGGGAAGAAGAATTTTTCCTTGGGTTGGGCTTAGGGAATTTGGGTTGTTGGCTCGAGTTTACTACCGGGGATTTCAAATGTGTTTTATTATGGGTTTTAAAATTTAAACAAAGTAAAGTTAAAACAAAAGAAAACGGTTTGCTCAGGTTTGGATCCGGGAATGTTATGGTTTGGCTCAGGAAATTTGCAGTTCGACTCGGGATAGTTAGAGTTTTGACTAACCTTTTAAAATTTTAAAATGAAGACAAGTTTAAAACAATTTCTTAATTATCTTTCTTGAATTATACTTGTCTTATCTAAGTTTGGAATTAGATAAAGGTTTTAAAATAAATTATTTTAAATTAATTAAGTTTAAAATGTTTTATATATATATATATATATATATATATATAACATTTAAAATTTAAAGTTTATTTTAAATAAACTTAATAATGTAATTAAGAAGTTAATCGAAAAGATAAAATGTTTTTTTAGTTGTTAATTAGCCAATCTAAGTTAATTTATGGATTAATAATAATTTTATTTCAAAGATTAAAGTTTTAAAGATTAAATGTTTTTAAAGTTAATCGATGAATAATTACTTTATGTAATTAAATTTAGGCTAATTACTTTGTGCAATTAAATTAAAGCTAATTACTTTGTGTAATTAATTTAATGCTAATTAATTATTGTGATTAAATTAAAGAGTAATTAAGGGTAGTTGATTACTTAAAGATAATCACTTAATGAAAGTAATTAAGAATAATTAATTAATGATTAAAATTTGATTAATCAAGTGATTAAAGAATAATTAATTAAAGGATAATTAATTTATGTGATTAAGTAATTAAGGTAATAAATTTGAGGATAATTAATTAATTGAAAGTTAATTAATTATTGAAAGTGATTAAGGGATAATCGCTTATTAATTGTGTATAATTAATTAAATAGGTAATTAATTAAGGGTTAATTAACTAATGTCATTAAGGATAACTAATAAAAAGATAATTAAATAATTAAGGGTTAATGATTAAAGGTTGATCGATTTATTAATTAAGATTAATTAATTAATAATTAAAGGTTAATTAATTTATTGTTAAAGGTTAATTAATAAATGATTAAATGATAATCAATTAAAATGATTTGTAATTAATCAACGATTAATAAACCAGGATTAGTAATTTATTCATAAGTAATTAATCTAATTTAAATTAATCAAATGATTAATTGATCCTACTTATGGATGTTTGGATTGAATTGAATGCTTTGAATTGTTTGAAATCTCTGATGTATGATGTGCTGTGATATGATTGAGCTGTGAACTGTGATTTATTTATCTGTAATTAATTACATATTTATCTGTGAATCTATGAATGAAAGATAAGCGTTACAAGACTATACCGCTTATCCATATTGTTGTGTTTTAATTAATGATGATTGATGATATTGTATTATTGTGTGTAAAACCCCTGGACTACACCACCACACAAATATGGGTTTCACGATGAATTGGTTAAGTCACAGATATTTGAACTTAATATTAAAATGGTTTTAAAAGTGAAATTTTAAATCCAAAATGGTTTTGGAAATGGAATTGGGTTGAATATGAAAAGCTTTGAGAAGGAAGTTGAAATTGAAATTTAGTTTGAATATAATATATCTTGTTTAAGTTTTGAAATTATTTTGAAAATTATGGTTTGAAAGATGGTGATACAAGTTACATAATAAATATGGTTTTTAAACAATTTTTTTGAAATATGTTGAATAAATTATTTTGGGAATTTAAATTTAACCTAAATTTACACTTTAAAGGCTATAACTTGTGTATATTTGATCGGATTTTTTTCGAAACGAAAACATTTGTTTCCAAATGATAATGGCTTTCATATAACTAAAGAATTTCCAGTTTTTGTTGAAAAGATTTCAAGTTTGAAATGGAATTGTTTTGAAAGCTATGGACGAATCTTTGTGAAAGACTGATGAACCTTGGTTTTAAATTGAAGAGGATCTTAAAAGAGTGAATCTTTTGTTTTAAAAGATAAAAGTGGAAATTTATTAAACCATTCAGAAGGAAAGGTTTTGGGCTAAAAGGGTGACTTAACTAAGATCCCATATATCCATATGTTTTAAAAATTAAGAGCTCATTATTCGGTTTAGTAGGGAGAGGACTTTATGTCATAAAACCCATTCCGAATAATGATATGATGAAATGGATAACATTTGAAGACTGGTGGTGAAGACCAGGTATTTTTTAGAACGAAAGGATTACCTATCGAATGACTCTACACTGATTAGCTACGATATAGAGATCTCCATATGTGATGAGGAGTCCGATCGGGATTTTAAATACCCGGATTGCAAGGGCTTCTTTGAAGTGCCTTCGGTTCTGTCCGAACCTGAAACAGACTTATATGGATGTATGTCTAACATTACACTTTGAGATGTAAAGCTGGTTTCTATCAAATACATTTCTGTTGATGGTGGAGAATTTATTCTCTTAGCTTAACACCCTTCTCTGAGACATACGAGTTCAAAGGTTATGTAGTTGATGGTTACTAGTGATACATTTCCAATTTGGTAATGTGGCATGCTGAGTGCTGCTGATCATTTGTTGATCAAAGCATGGCTTTTGTGAAAAGCGTAGCTTCGTGGACGAGACCTCATCAGGACCTCACAACCCGGAAATGGTCGAAACAGGAATGATGCGGCAAGGTTATGAGGGTCGCGCCCTTTAGGGTATGTCCATTTACTTCTGGATAAAAGTGGTATCATGGTATGGAGCCCAGATACTTAACTTATGTGGTTGCTGCAATTTTATTACTTTGTGGTTGTTGGTGTAGTGGTACCTCGGATAAAGGTCGGTAACGACCAAGGGATGGCATTACTCGTGACAGTTAGTTACCTAGTTACAGAGGTAACCCGACCTTGTGTTGGCAGAGAGCTGGTTAAGTTCTCGAGGCGTCCCTTCAGAGGCGTACCCATGTGCCATAGGAAGTTCCTTAGCCCGATCAATTTTTGGAAATCCAATCAACCAATATACGCCCTTTACGATTGCAGTTGTATAACCTGCCATTCTTAAATGGTAGTTATAGCAGGCATAATATAATGGTACCTATGCTGGCTAAGATTACTATTATACTTTCAAAATTGTTTTCTTCACTATGCACTAATAATAATACCAAAAGGATTTTGCGTATCAAGCATGTTTGACTATCATAAGGAGAAATCTCCTCCAATTGTGCGTTTGCATTGTGTGTGTGCACAGAGGCCTTATGCTAGTTTCATTTTCCAAAAAGCATTGCGATTTCATTTTATTTCTTTGTTTGCTTTTGTTCAAAATAAACTGTTTTCGTTTGCTCACACTAGTCCCATGACTGACTTGGAGTTTATTGTTCCCTTTCTAAACTCTGGGTGCCCATAATTTTCCACATGGGCAGCCTAGAGTCAGATTTTCAGATAATCACCTAGTAGATATAGATTCGGTAGCCTTCAACTTTCTCTTTGGAATTCTTTGGAGTCTTTGGATTTTGACAATCGCATTCTTGACCGACCTTGCTTAATACAACGTGGTGATTGACATTCATTTGTATCAGATGTTGTATCTACTGTGTATGAATAAAAGTTATTCATTTATCTTCCGCTGTGTTGTTGTACTTAACGTGTTATAAGCTCCGGCGAACCAGATTCGACGTTTGAATCTGCGGCATTCGAATACAGGTGATGTATTTGGGTGTCGATTTTTGAAGGTTGAGTCAGGGTCGTTAAATTTCTTTTTTCCAAATCATAACTTTTAAACGGGTTAAAATTATGTTATATAAGACATCGTTTACTGTAAACCCAAAACAATTAATTTTAAATGAAAGGATCCATAAGAATTAAAAATAATTACAAATCATTTATTTAAATCTTGACAAAAGACTTCTTATTTCCAACACATGTATTTTTAATAAGTTGAAATTACGTTATCTAAGATGGTAAATCCAAATTAGTTAGTATTCGAGTAAAACGGATCCATATAAATTATACTAATGTTACTCGATACTAATTTCTGTATTCAACTTGTACTATTCATCGAATAATAGTGGAATTACTTTTTAAATTTATATGATTAGTATGAGTTCCCTCTTTGGAGTTTAATACAAGTATAAGAAGATTATATCTATTCAATTCAAGTTGCAATTAATTAATTATAAAAATTAAATCTTATATACTTGTCTTGTTTTTGATATTTTGATCTTATCTATCCCTCGCCTAGGAATAATGCCAGGTGAGCCAGGGCACTGCTTGCTCTTGAATATCTTCTTAGTTTATGCACATCACTTCCAGATCCCACGAATATAAAAATCCAGTCTACTCATCGGCTTTTAGGGCCAATATTATATCGTTCATTTAAAATCAGTTTTATAAACAAAATTTATTTTAAAACTTTTATTAATACTTCAAAATCATTTTTAAACAATTATTTATTTATTTAAAAATATTGGGGAAGAAAATTTGAGTCAAGACATGATTTGTAGAAGTTATAGAAAACTGTTCTAGAAAATGCTATGAATAGTATTTTAAGGCTATATTGTACCAAACACCAATTTTGTTTCATAAATGTCCATTTTTATAACTTTAATCTATTTTAAACAATTTTAATATATTTATGGAATTTATTTCATATTTTTAAACATTTATAAGTATCCATTTTAAATTAATTTCAAAATTTGGTTTTAAACTGCTAAACTGCGGTATTTTTAAAAACTTGTTTTGGACTTATTTGAAAATATGCAAGATGAAATCTTGATTTTCTTTTTTTGTTTGAAAACTATGATTATAAAAGTTTGGAAAATTCTTATTCCAAAGAATTCCGACTCCGAATCCATCGTATAAATGAATTTAACTTTCTATGGCGCGAAATCGTGAACTACCGTTACGCGACGCGTCTATTTTAACTCAAATTTCATTTTCTTTTCAAACTTTTTCGAAATACTTTTAAATGTTTATAAAATGTTTCTAAATCATTTTAAACCATTTTAAAGTGGTTTAACAAGCTCATATACACTATTTCATTTAATAAAGGAAAGTGATTTCCTTTGTGATATTTGATGTGTATTAACGTGACTTGTTTGCACAATTTAAACAACTATATTAAAAAAACCAAACTTGATGATCAAAGCATAGTAAACATCCATGAAAAACATACCATATAATCATTATCATATATATACATACTTACACATACATATATAAAGTTTTCTCACCTATATTGGATATAAACTTAGGAAAACTGGCTATAGCAATCAAACCAAAGTCTACGGAGTCGAGCTCGGGACCTTGGAAAAGCTCGAAATATGCTTGCATGTGGAGATGGCCTTGGCTTTTGGTGATGGAGGGTGGTGTCCGTGTATTGTGAAGGAGGAAAGGAGGTGATTGCACTTGGTTTTGAAGTGGATTAATAATACACACATACACACTATATTAATTTAGTATCTTTTTTGTAATAATTTTCACCATATTTTTCTTAAGGTAGGAAGCCATTGAAATAGCTTGAGAGGAAGGAGAAGATGAAGAGAATTTGTGTGTAGGAAAGTGAGAATGGAGGTGGGTATTTATAGAAAAGTCTTGCGCCAAAAATATCATGATATTATTTCCTTACCTGGGCATGCTTGCATCACCATTCCACCTCATCCCCTCCCATCACCATTCGACCGACCATGAAGCCCACTCCCCCCTCCATGTGCTTGGCTTGTGATGTGACGTGATGCTTTGTGTTTATATCTTGTTTACACATAAGGAGCTTGTACATATACATACGTGTTTGGATATTTTCTTTGCTTGATTTGACTAATTCCTAAACATAATTAAATGTATATGTGTATACATTTGTATATGTGTTCATATATGTGTATATGTTTCAAAATGTTGTATTGATTTGTTTACAACGTCTATACATTAAACCGTTACGAATTCTGATTCCAATTCCCACTCACATTTCCAGTTTTTTAGATAAATTACATATATCGGTAAACAAAACTTGAAACTATATTTCTCATCATTTTAATTGAATCAAATGATCTCACTTGAATTATAAAACTATATATATATATATATATATCAATATTAACAAGTGTTTACCAAAAGTGTTATCGTATTGATAAAGCGTTATCAATTTTCCTTATATTCTCAAATCAAGTTCATAGCTGCTCAAAACTATTATAAATGATTTACTATCGCTTTATAACTAATTAAAATGAATTATTAGCATATTAAAACAATTATTTAAAATTAACTTGAATTTCCAGATAAATATATAAAATCGATGACATCTTTGGTGATGTCATAAATACGTTTTAGGTCTAAAAAATAAAATAAATAATTTTTATTTCATAATCTTGTCTAAATAGATATATTAGTGTATGTATCCAGACTCATGCACTCAAATACCGAAAAAATCTCCTTTCTATTGAAAATCAATTTATCGTTAAAACTTTGTGTACAAAGCACGCGTTTTATTTATGAACCTATATTCCACGATTATATTTCAAAACAAGTTTCTTGTCATAATTTTAGGGTTTAAATCTTTATAGTTGGTGTTATAAAACCTTGTATTTTAATATTTCAAAATTAGATATCATTTATCAAAGTGATAAATTTGCGGGTAATTACACAGGCTGTTAGAACTGTCCAGGTTGATTGTAGGATAGTTTACTCTGATTATGTGTATAAAACTTTTTCTTGTGTAAAGATCACTTTACATTATAGACTATTCATTGCATTGTGAGATTCTGTTCTTCTTTCCTTTTCTTTTCCCCAATAAACAGTCTTTTGGCACTCAGATATTTGGCGTGTTAATACGGTGGACATATTAGTATCGACTTTCAAAAGTCGATAGGGTGGGGTGTTACGGCGATATAGTGGTTTTGGGTGTTTGGATATAATCCAAAATAGATACGGAAGTATTATTCAGAAAAGCATCAAAATTGAACAAGTGTTATGATAGAGATATCAAACAGTTTGATTATCAGTCAAAATGCAGAGGAAGCGTCTGTTCATAAGAAAGAACTTTAAAAGCCACATGGATATTTCTAAACCATAAGTAAATAAGAAACTGTTGATTTTTAATGATGTATTGGTGTTAAAATCAACCTTAGTTGTTTTAATACTGGACATTGGATTTGTAAATAATGTCGTTTGTAGTTAGTATAAAATATATTAGGAATGTCCCAAACGATACGCAAGGGCACCTTATGAAAATGTATAACGTGAAACATGTAGGATGGATTCCTTTTTTCATTGACAATATGAAGTATCGTACATGTTATGTTTTCTACGATATCGTGATTTGTTTATGTATTTGATACACGAAACAAATATCAAATCCAAATTGATAGCACTAAATAGTTGTCTGAGGTGTTGTCGTGTATTTATAAAATACTAGAGAATTATTTACAAGAACAAAAACTCATTATGAAGGAGTGTTCGGACTCAAACTTTCATGAGTGAAATCGAGTATATATGTTAATAATAAATTCGTGTTAAGATTCTTCAAATGGAAATGTTCCAAATGAAGTACTATGGCTGATTCAATGAAAAATGCTAGGTACATCGCCTTGAATAGTGCCACGGTAAAAGCAATGTATATAAATATAAATGGATAAATTTATAACTGAGCTAAGGGCGATTCAAATGTCAAGAACCCCATAACATCATTATATGATAACAATGTCAGGATATGGTTCATAATAGAACATAGAGCTCACTGGAAGTCGAGAGGCATACTCTGAATTGCTCCACACGATAAAGGTAGTTTATCAGCACCGAAGAGAGTTAATTGACAATGTAGATGATTAAAGCATAATTGCATGCCCGTTCACAGAGGGGCTGACCAGATTGGTTTTGAGAAAACTGATTCAAGAATTTGGAATATGATTCCATACTTGACCCTAAATGCAAATGGAAGATTGATAGAGTTAGGGGTATGCTCTAGGGGTGGTTATATAACTTGTTACATATATCTAACTCGATAACCAATCTTGTTCGAAATAAAAGTGTTTTCTTTCTATTATATACTTGATATAATGGTTATATTAATTAATTAATTTAATTAATAGTACATTTAATAGAAAATCCATAAATGGTATGTGTTGCGATTGTAGTTACAAAGCGTTGTAACCATGAGTAATTTATCATACTAAAGATAAATATACCATTTTAAATGTTCCTGGTCAAGATGCATTAAGACTAAATATCGATGTATCCGTTGAGAAAAAAGTACGTAACGCTCTCCAAATGTTGCACAATGTATTACTCATAATTTTTGGGGGCACCAAGAGTTTGTGTACTGATAATTATTGGATAGCTATGGAACAACTCCCTCGATAATTTTCCATTGGTTAATATAACAAAGGTCGAATAAAAACATTGATGTAACTGATTTACACAGTTCTCTCACTTAAGAATACTATCAATCTTCAATATCAAAGCTTCGCTTTGATTATAGTCAAAGCATAACACATCATCCATCAAGTGATTATTTGGCTCAAGTGGAAGTATTGGAAGTGAAGTACTATTGAAGAAAGGATTCGTCTCCTCAATTCTAAGGGGTTAGTATCACGGTCAACTCAAAGTCAAAGTCTCTGGCTAGAGCATTTCTGTTAATAATAATTGTTATTATTGAACCAAGGAATTTGTTTTTGGACTAAAGTTGAATATGGATGATACTGAAATTTTGATCGTTAACAAATTCCATAAGTCCAAAGTGATATAGTTTTGACGAAGAGAATTGGTGTAAATAAAAGTCATAACCGGTTAACGCTTAACAGAGTAAAATTGGATTTTATCGAAACCAAGTAAGCAAAAATTTGGATAAAATATCACATCACCTGCTAAGTGAAGTGTGAACGGTAATATTCAAGATATTAATCACCAAATTTGTACCTGACGAGTCACACAACCAAAATGATGAATTCTCCTTTGACTAAACGATTTAATTAGTTTATGATTAGTATAAATTAATCAATATTTGTGAAATATTAATTATAAAACTTTGAGTATGATTTGAGGAATAAATATTATTAAATATATCTATAATAGTTATAAATATATCAATCGATGTACAATGTTGATAAGTGATTAAATTTGATTTAATTAAATAGTATTTTCTTAAGGATTAAATGGGATTTTGGCCCGTCATGGTAGGTAAGATTTGGGGCTGCAATGTGAACATAAAGGGCGACTCAAAATGGGGTAGGGATGGTAGATTTTGGATGACTCGGATTGAGGGAGAATTAGTATGAGACACGATACACTATTTTCTCTTTTCTATCCTCTATTTAAGCATCCCTAACCTTAATTTAAAATGATCTTTTTGCTTCATCTTCTTCCATCCATTTATGGTCGAAAGTGTACCATAAGTACTGCACCATATCAAACTCAAATTAACTTAAAGCCGACCATTATCTAATAGTCAAAGATCAACGGTTCAAGGACTGACAATCTGTCGAATCAGAAGAGAAGAGTTCATCTTTTCAAGGTGTGCTTCAAGGCTTTGGTATTTAGGTATAATTTTAATCAAATTATAGTTTATAATTTTCTGAATAATATTTTATTATGTACATATATTATTATTATATTATTAGTTGGGTGACGATTCTGATACGTATCAATTTTGTCACAAGTTAATTTAGTTATATATATACTTATAAATTTGAAAAAAAACCAACTTTTTTATATACAAATCATATTAGTACAACCACCTAATATATAAATAGTAATTAATATTTTATTAAATTATATGTATTATTTAATTATACATATATAGTTTATATTTAATTATAATATCATACCATGGTTAAAATCGATCATATAATTATATATACATACATACATATATATATATATAAATTTATAGCAATAATAATTTTCAATAGTAGGAAAATATTTTTTATAATTTTTTATAATTATTTAAATCAATATACTACGTAAATAGATCATATAAAATAAAATATGTCATGATATAAATTTTATAAAATTATTTAACATTAGATAGGCTCTTAGTAAGAAAATAAAAATTAAAAAATCATTTTTGTTATTTTAAAAGTTATTAGTTTTTTGTTATTTTAAGAATTATTGTTCAAATCGCTTAAAAAATTAATAAATTAAATTTGATTGAAAAATAATATGTAAATTTTTTCAACCTTCAAAATAGCATATATGATTCATTGGAAATTTAAAATTCAAAACTAAATTTTTATTAACATTTCGTGTAATTTCGAATGGATATTCAATTGAAATATATTTAAAAATAATAAAATCTTTTGTGTTATACATAAGATCTGGAATTTATAAAAAAAATTGTTAATATATATATATATATATATACATATTATAAATATATTTATGTATACATATATTATTTTAAATAAAATATTAATTTATCATTATATGCGTGCGTGTGTGTGTGTGTGTATATTGGTACATATCTTATTCACGTTTCAAAAAACAAAAAACAAAAACAAAAACAGTATATATATATTTAATATTTAAATGATTTAGTTATTTTAAATAGATATATTATAATAAGCATGTATATATATTATTAACATATTATATATATGTAATTTAAATAATTTTGCATTTACGTAAAACTATTTAAACAAACTTAACATATACACTTACGTACATACATATGCGCTCGCTCACGCACACAGAGATATATATATATATATATATATATATATATATATATATATATATATATATAGTAATTGTTATATATGCGTATGTTTGGACAACATACATTATATATCCGATGAGCTAACATGTTCGTTGCAGTGTAAATCTCAACATTTATACACGACCATGTTATACCTTCACTAGTTGACATATTACACATGCACACACACACATATATGTATATGATACACACCCACATGTATACTAATATATAAATTAAATAAAACTATATAATTTATAAATTTAAATAAAATAAGATATTTAATTTGAATAAAATTTATGAACGTTCTAAATGAATTAGACTTCATAGGCCCACTATAGGTCCGATAAAGGATTTTTTTTTGAAATTCAGTCATAACTTCAGCTGCGGGCTGGTCCAGTTCCAATAATCATGTCATACATTTGCAATTTACACCCTTGTTCATGTGACCTTTCTCCTAACCAAAAAAGAGCTAAATGTAATTTCTTATTGATTACATAGTTGTCGCATTTATGATCTATTAAGTTGCTTTCATAATTAATAATCCCACCATTTACATGCCTAAATGATGATACACAAACACCCAATTAGATTACACTTGTTTCGTGTCTTACATGTTTTTCACACAACTTGAAATAGAAACTTATTTGATATGTCTCATCCTCAAGTTTCACACCTAATTAACATTAAATTAAATTAATTAATATGATCAATTAATTAAAATAGAACAATATTAATAAAAAATAATTTTATTAACGTCATCTAGATTTGATCCAGCGAAATCCATAAGACTACTTTGATCTAAATAGATAAAAAATTGAAATTTAACCAATTTATCCATTGTAGACTGACCCGTTTCCTTCGTCAACTAGCATTAGATCCAATATATGTGTGTGTGATTAACAGCCCCCCTTTATTTAGCATCATTTGTGTCCTTCTAGTATCAACCACAAATTTATATTTGAATATTTGGTCCATGTGGCAGGAGAGAGAAAGAACAAATACGTAAATATAAACTTATGCATGATATTAGAGGAAAATTGGGCTCTATGCAAGGATACTGGTGGAAGATTTATGATGATGACAACAAATGTGTCCGAAAGTTTTAATGGAGTTCTAAGAGGTGCTCGAGCTTTGCCAGTTAAGTCATTATAAGCAAAAACGTTTTATCGTTTAAACGACTATTTCATGAAATGTCGTTCCGATTCCGTGGGATTTGAAACGCAAGCGAGTCCAAAAGTTGAATAATTCTAATTCTAATGTCTTTAAATTTTTGATTGATTTTATAGCTTTTGTCATTGACACATCTTCCCGTTGGTCGTCCAAATGTGACTTCATCCATACAGATCAACATTACATTGCCTTATAGTGCAAGGTAGTTAATTTCCAACTACATTTACATGTAACTACTTTTATAGTAATAGAAATCTAACCATTTATATAGGTGGTTTGGTTCAAGAAGTTGGGTTGAGTATCCAAAGCAGGTGGTCACTTATTATCGCGACCAGCTCAACGTGTTAGCAGATGAAGCTATTAAATGAAATCCGTACACAAAGGATGTGCTAGTCGATCTTCCACAGATATGTCTAAGTGGATGCATAGTTGGCTTTGTAAGACACATATCATATGCATGCAAGATGTAGAGATGTATAATTCAGATCGAGTGATGTGATAGTTTGGTCTTCGTTAACACATACCCGATCGATGTGAACCAAAGCCAGATTTGGAGTTTGCTATCATTCAGTGGAACGATAGACATAACCGTATCGTACACCAACAGTTTCCTACAATTCCTATTTCAAGATACATGACTTGGTATTAGTCGATTACTCGAAAATTCATTGTTGCAGATTGGACTTCTCACGAACGAGCATACACTGCCCGTGCACCGCTTGAGCGAGATGTGATAAATCTTCACATTATCATGATATTTTTAGTTCGTTGGCTTGAATTGTTCGTTCACTTGAATTATGTTTCTAATTTTGAATAAATAATAACAACTTGTATGTCGATATACTAAAGACGGTAGGAAGAGGGTTGGACGATATCGGACATGGTAGAGTAACCGAAGGAGAAGTCCAACCACGGTGTCTTGATTTGAAGAAACTTATTGACACGCTTCTTTTTAGAAATCGATTAGCAGACTCAAGCTCTTCCAAACAAGCTGTGCGGACTAGAGAGCGAAGAACTAAAAGAAGACAGGAAACATACCAATCGCAACCCGTTGGATCTTCTCAACCTCCACCTGCTCAAGACGATCCAACTCAACTATTAATATTCCTATTTTTAGTTTAATATTAGTTTGCTTTTGTAATCGAACTAGAACTTCTACTTTAATGCGAACGTAATTGAATTCTAATTATGTTATGTCTGATCTGTTTAATGGTAGTTTTATTTTTTGGCTTTTATGTAAATAAACGTTGCTATTATTTAAGGTTGTGCATTTGGATTTGGATTTTGTATATTTGGATTTGGATTGTTTGATGAAGGTTGTCGTCCATGTTTGAAGTTGAAAATTATACTGGCGCATTTAACAGATGCCGCAGTGTAAATTATAAGGGGAGTGCGCTTCGTATTTTTTTTATAAATTGACCAGCCCATAGCCGAGCTGGTCAAAACTAACATAAAGTTGCAAATAGTTTTTAAAGTCGTCTATTTACATTAATAGTTTGAAAAACCAGTCAGATTTTAAAATTTGTCCTTTTGTCAACAGTAGAGCTATAACGTTTGAATTAAGCATGTAGATCTTTGATCTTAATTTTCATACTTCCCCAGCGAAACCGCACATGTTTATATGGGCCATGTAGCCATCAGCATAATTTTCTTTCGCCTCATCTCGTGGATCCTACGAGATTAGGGGCTTTCCCATAATTTGGGGTTTAAGAGGCCCATGTAAAAATCCAGCTGCAAACCCTAACTCATACGGTTCTCCTATTTAAACATCTACAAGCAACATCTCGCCAACAAGAAAAGAGACGGCACTCTTCTTTCAGATAAGTTTTAGCTTGGCAATGGATCTAAATTTTGATTTTTCCACACGGATTGTTTCGTTTTTTTCTTTTGTTATTATGCTAGATTCTATGTGAAATCCTTTCGATCGATCCTTAACTGGAAGTTTAAACCTCGGTTAGGGTTTCGTTGAACTCTTCTGTAGAGTGGAAAGGCATAATTAATGGAGTTTATTTGAGTCGTTACGCCGTTTTAAATCATTGCGGTGCAGCGAATTGTAGCTCTGAAAGTAGTCGATCTTAATTTATAAGTATTAATGATTCCGATTAACATGATCCGATGATGGCATGAATATCTTTGAGACCTGATATCATATTGTGATGACAACTGTAAGCATTATTTCTGAGGATCTATATTTTCTATTTATGTATCTATTTCCTTTGTTTAATTAATATGCGCTATAAAAGAAGAATGATGAATTGCACTGGGCTCTGATCTATGTAATCACATAGTAGTCTGACAGAGATGCGTTTGCCTAGAAAGCATTGGCTGACTTCCCCTTTCTTTTTGGACCATCGAATGTTGTTTGTTGTTAGGAATCATGCATGAAACATTGTTCTCATTTTAAATTAGTAGATTATATGGTTTAGTTTTCGTTATAGGCTGGATTGTGTTTGAAAATAACATCTAGTTCATGATGTTGTTATGGGGAGTCGTTTGATTCTGGATTTTATTACTGAGATTGTTTCCTGAAGGAAAATTCATGTTTTTTCAGTTCATTTAGCATTTATGAATACTATTAACATTAATACTAGATTTCAATTGTCCTGGACGGTTCAGTATTTGATCGTATGCTGCAAATCCTTCTAATCTGTCTTGAATCAGGATTGTTATTTTCAGTCTACAATGAATAAGAAAATTAAATTAAATTTATTTGCATGCAAATTATGCTAGCAACCTGGCTGGTTCCTTGATTTTTTTGCATGCGAATTATGCTAGCAACCTGGCTGGTTCCTTGATTTTTTTGCATGCGAATTATGTGTTGCCTTTGAAAGAAATAAACCAACAACAAAGAATAATCAAACATCGAAATATGTTGTATTGTTATAGTATTTCATTAATTTCATACAGAATATCATTAATTTCATATAGAATATGATGTTCTTAAGTACATGTATCCAATGTGAACAGCTTTGGTTGTTCTTTGATACTGACAATAACTTTTTAGAAAATAAGCATGCAATGCAAACGACTTAAAATCAAATCAAAATTTAATGGATTTTATTACTGAGATTGTTTCCTGAAGGAAAATTCATGTTTTTTCAGTTCATTTTGCATTTATGAATACTATTAACATTAATACTAGATTTTAATTGTCCTGGACGGTTCAGTATTTGATTGTATGCTGCAAATCCTTCTAATCTGTCTTGAATCAGGATTGTTATTTTCGGTCTACAATGAATAAGAAAATTAAATTAAATTTATTTGCATGCAAATTATGCTAGCAACCTGGCTGGTTCCTTGATTTTTTTGCATGCGAATTATGTGTTGCCTTTGAAAGAAATAAACCAACAACAAAAAATAATCAAACATCGAAATATGTTGTGTTGTTATAGTATTTCATTAATTTCATATAGAATATCATTAATTTCATATGGAATATGATGTTCTTAAGTACATGTATCCAATGTGAACAGCTTTGGTTGTTCTTTGATACTGACAATAACTTTTTAGAAAATAAGCATGCAATGCAAACGACTTAAAATCAAATCAAAATTTAATGGGTTATTTGCAAGTAAGAGAACCAACTACTGTTGATGTTATAACAAGTATTTGGAAGCATTTTCTAGTTTGAAGGTAAATCAGTAAGCTAGTGCGGTATTGCTTTTATAGTCTATCTTTAAGTATTTTATTTAGGGTTGTACCCAATCCATTCTATCCATTACCTCAATTGACCTTAGTTTGATTCAACCCAATCCATTATTGGATTGGATATGGGTTATAATATGTAATCCATGTCAGATACGTGCTTTATTTTATTTTAATCCAATCTTATTTTAAATTTATTTTTACGTAAAATGCTCAATTGGTATTATTCTATGCAAAATTTAAGTAGCTAAAATCAGTAACAAAATATATTAATGAAGTATATTGATTTTTGAGTAAATGTATTAAGGCAAAGTTTATTTGAGGTCGGTCCATATAAATAAAATAAAATTTGGTGCAGTTAAAACATATTGGATTAATCAAGAGTTTTTGAGGAGTTTTCCTAATGAATTTTTATGTATTTTGACTTGTAATTCTTACCTTTATATATTATGAATCAATAATATGTGATATATATTTTATAATGGAATTTAAAAATTAATGAAATGTGCATTGTGAATCGGTTATATTAAAGGTATGCATTGTGTTAGTTGAATTCAGCTATTTTGATTATTATTTTCTTCAAAATTTTTTTGTACAACGTTTATGCAATTTAACTTTAAATTTGATTCAATCCAATCCATATGTAGGCGTTGGTTATATGTTAAGACGATGATGATTGGGTGGAGGTGAAACGTAAGGTGAAGGAGATAACGAAAGAGAGGAAACTTATCATTCGTCGAGATCCTTTAGAAACCCCAAAATGCAATAAACTCTAAATCATGCGTTGAGGTGATCGATAATCGGGTGGAAATTAAAGGTTCAGTGAACTATGTCGACCTTATTATTGAAGGAGATGGAATCTGTCATATTATAGATGAAGAAGATTATGTGTAAGCTCAAAAAATATGAAAGAATTCTATATATATCTATATGGCAGGCAAGAGGTCGTACGTTGTCCATCTGAATGCCTTTATAAAATGCGTCCACAATCCAAATGGGGCGTGGGATGTCTTTTTCAGACACAATGGATTCTATCTCACAAGGTTTGATAAAGAAGAAGGCTTTGATAAAGTTTTAAAAGGTGGTCCTTGATTCATGGACGGCAAGCTAATTTTAATGGAAAAATGAGAAGCCGAATTCAATTTCGAACGAAAATGTTGTCATCTTATCCAGTTTGGATCAAAATGCACAATCTCGACCTGGCACTTTGGAACATAAGATGTATTAGTATATACACAAGATATTGAATATGAGTTCGTGCCACCTAGATGTAGTTTGTGCAAGTTTTTTGGTTGTAATAACATTAAGGAGAAACCAGAACAAATCTGGGTGGTGAAAAACAAAATTCACAGTTTTCCTATACAAAATGATTCTTCTTTTATCAGCCGAAAAAATACAGCAACCATAAAAAATAACATACAAAAAGCTGCAATTATTTCCGATAAAGTTATTTGTTCAGAGGGTACTGAATCAGAGCAAGCATTTTTTTTTCAGTTCAGGATCAAAAGGTTGATTATCAGTCTGTTGCTTTAGATGTGGAGCAATGTTTGAAGAATGAAAATTTGCCTGAGTTTCTAGAGGAAATCCAAAGTATGATTATATAGGTGGAATCTTCTGTCGAACAAAGCGAAGAAGACAGAAGATCTTAGTAAATACACAGAAATCAATAAGTATTATGAAAATATTGAAAATATGTTTAACAAGATAGAAGATGCTGAGGCTTCAAAGAAAACAACGGTTGAAAATGTTCCAATCACTAGGAGCAAATTTAATAAATTTAAATGATAGTTCTGTGTTGGAATGTAAGAGGTTTAAATAATGACATTCACTAGTTAGACCTCCAAAACTTAAGGGCTTCGTATAGACCATCTACAGTAGCTTTTTGGAAAATAAATTTTCAGAAGATAATTTGAAATATTTTAAAAACTAAATAGAAAATAATTTGATCTATATCAGAAAATTATTTATTGGCACATGAGCTTATCAGAGATTTTAATAAACTAGGAGCAGATAAAATGTGTCTCAAAATAGACCTACATAATGCATATGATAAAGTGAATAGATATTTTGTTATACATATGCTTAAAGCTATGAGGGTTTCGAATAAACTCTTAAAACCGATAAGTTATTGTATTTCCACTCCAACCTTCTCAATTCGCATCAAAAGTAAAGTTTTGGCTCTAAACTTTTCAAATTCTAGATTGTTTCCTGAGAAAGATTAATTCTGTTTGTGCAGATTTTATATGGAGGGAAAAATTACACAAAATAAATTACAAAGAATTGTGCAAGCCAAAGAAAGAAGGTGGAGTTGGACTAAAGACCTCTTTGAACGTAAAAAAGTTTATGCTATCAAGTTGGCCTGGAATATATTATCCTATAACAACTTATGACCCAAGTGGTTGAGAGCTAAGTATATCAAAACTAATTTTTAGACAGATCCCATAGACAACAATGCACTAGTCACTTGAAATAATATTTTGAAATTCAGAGAAGAAATTAAACTCTTGATTGAGAGGAAAATAACAAATCGTCCAAAACAGATCTTTGGAGAGATTCATGGATTATCAATAAAAAATTGATTGATAGGGTGGGATGAGAAGATTTCTCAGACTATGGAAACCTTAATTGTGTTGTTTCTAGCATTATTGAAGAAGACAGATGGAAATGTGAAAATCAGCTTATAACAAGAAATTTTGCAGAAAAGATTCAGAGAATATCCATATACAGAGATAGAACATATGATGAGTGGTGCATGAAAAACTCAAATAAAAGACAGTTTCTATTTCAGAAAATATGGGAAGACACCAGGAATAGACATTAAAAGATTCAATGGTATTCTATTGTCTGAAGCAAATCAGTTAATCCTAAAATGTCTCGTACTACCTATAAAGCCATATTAGGCAGACTTTCAACTAAAGACCGTCTATAGAAATAGCGGATAATTGAAGATACCACATGTAGTCTTTGCAGTGAAAATGCTGAGAACCACGACCATTTGTTTTTCTATTGTACCTATACCAAATCTATATGAAGCTTACAAAAAATGAAATGCATTTGCTCAAATGATGTCAAACCATTGAAACAAGAAATCTCTTACCTGAATAGTAGGAGCAATGGCTTAAACCTTCTCCAAGAAATACTTAAAATTAGTCTCACAACTTCCATATGACATATCTGGAGAGAAAGAAACCGCAGGGCTTTCAACAATAAGAAAAAAGACTTTCAATTAGTGAATTTCTCAGTGATAGAGATGTGAATTTTATCGTCACTCGGAGTAACAAAAAGATACTAGCCTAATGGAACCAGAAAAACAATTACTGGAGAGGATGAAGACGAAGGTAGATTATGAAGGAAACCTAGTAAGCTCTCGGGAGACGCCATCAAGTTGAATTATCGAATTTTTTGTGATAGAAAAGGAAATAGATAAGTTTAATATTTGTAATGATGATGTCGATGTTCTGTAACTAGGGCTTCTGACCGTTTATAAAAGATAATAAAGATTTTAACCTATTTTAAAAAAATAATAATATATATATATATATATATATATATATATCATATTCTTATTAATAAAAATAATATATGTTTTTTCATACGAATTTCTTAAGGGCTTTTCTATTGCTTGCATCAACGGGGATTATGGTTCTTTTTTCAGTCGTTAATTTTTTCCCTAACATCTCATTCTCATCTGATTTATTTTTGTTCGGCTTTTTATATTGTTTTTTCACGCCTCTAACTTTTTCTATTGCTTGCCTGCTGCATGCAACTATTTCTTTTTTCATTTTATCTTGTTTTTTTAGTTCTCGTTTTTTTTGTCGCTCCCTCTCTGCGTCTCCTTTTTTGTCAGGCTCTGTTCGGATTAGATGCATACATTTGTGGATCTCGCGGCATAAGCTACTATGCTTCTGATCTTAAATTTGCGGGTGTTGGCTTGCTTTTAAAGCAGTTATTGGGCTTCATCTTTTGGATCTTAAGCGTAGCAGCTTGTATTTTCTCTAGTTGTCCTTTATGGCTGTCGTTTTGTTGGGCCTAACATAGGTCTTTTCTATTTTGTGCGTTGGATTGTAGTTCAACTTAAGCTAGTTTTGTAGACGTGATTCAGCTTGTGGGTCTTTTGGTCATAGTTTGTTTTGGTATTATTTATTCGTTGTATGCTGGTTGGGTTTTTTTTGTGGGTTCTTTTTGTGTGTTCTAGTATTTTTCATTTTTGATGTTTGTCATGTTTGTTGCTGTGCTAGCTTGACATGTGTAATATTTGTTTGACATGCAAGTTGTTGGTGTGTAGGTTTGTAAAATTTCTGCATAGTCATGTTTATTAAGTTTGTAATTTTTATGTCCATTAGGTTGTGTGTGTTAAAACTTTTACTTCTAGTGTTTGGTTTACTTGGGTGGTATGATGTTTCTTTAATGCAATGAGCTACGTCTGACCTTTGCCATGCCTCTTACATCTTCACCATTTGCTCCATGTGATTATTACGAGCAATAGATGTGAGCCTCTAAGTTTGTGGTGTTGTGCTTCATGAGCAACCTAGTTGATATTTAGGTGTTCTCGTTAAAACTCATATTCTTCTTTCGTTCACTTGGCTAGATAGTTTCTATGACAATGATTTTATTTAGATATGATAATCGTTTGTTAAAATATTTGATTTTTAAGCTTGGAGTTCATATTCTTTTGAAAATTACAGGCTTTCTTTCATTACGAGAGGTAAATTCATGGCTTTTGTTTTACCAATGCAATTTTTGGAATACGAAATGAAGATTAAGTTTATGAGCATATTTGTTTGTATTATTGAGTTTATTGTTATGTTATAGTGCTTGTAGTTTGTGATTACTAGTTGATGCGTTTATGTCTCGCAACTTCGCAACTTAGTTTATTATGTTATAATGAAGACCGACACAGGCATTCTCGAAACCTAGGCATCGAAGAGGAAGATGATGAATGAGGAGGATGGAAGGAGGTTAATGATCAGGGAAAGGCAAAGAAATTATTCGTAGCTGCGATTACACAGAACCCTAATATATGTACCTCAAAGTCTAAATCATGAATAGAGGCTGGAGGCAGCAAAATCGAACTCAATGGAAACGCAGGTTATTTCGAACCTCAATTGAACGGAGAAGAAATATACCAGTTGATTGATGAGGAGGACTGTCGAATTCAAACGACTATGACAACACTCGATCTATGTTGACATGGCAGGTAAACGTCCCTATTATGTCCTGAAGGAAAATTCATGTTTTTTAAGTTCATTTAGCGTTTATGAATACTATTAACATTAATACTTAGATTTCAATTGTCCTGAACGGTTCAGTATTTGATCGTATGCTGCAAATCCTTCTAATCTGTCTTGAATCAGGATTGTTGTTTTCTGTCTACAATGAATAAGAAAATTAAATTAAATTTATTTGCATGCAAATTATGCTAGCAACCTGGTTGGTTCCTTGATTTTTTTGCATGCGAATTATGTGTTGCCTTTGAAAGAAATAAACCAACAACAAAGAATAATCAAACATCAAAATATGTTGTATTGTTACAGTATTTCATTAATTTCATATAGAACATGACGTTCTTAAGTACATGTATCCAATGTGAACAGCTTTGGTTGTTTTTTGATACCGACAATAAGTTTTTAGAAAATAAGCATGCAATGCAAAGACTTAAAATCAAATCAAAATTTAATAGGTTATTTGCAAGTAAGAGAACCAACGACTGTTAATGTTATAACAGGTATTTGGAAGCATTTTCTAGTTTGAAGGTAAATCAGTAAGCTAGTGCGGTATTGCTTTTATAGTCTATCTTTAAGTACTTTATTTAGGGTTGTACCCAATCCATACTATCCATTATCCCAATTGACCTTAGTCTGATTCAACCCAATCCATTACTGGATTGGATATGAGTTATAATATGTAATCCATGTCAGATACGTGCTTTATTTTATTTTAATCCAATCTTATTTTAAATTCATTTTTACGTAAAATGCTCAATTGGTATTATTCTGTGCAAAATTTAAGTAGCTAAAATCAGTAACAAAATATATTAATGAAGTATATCGATTTTTGAGTAAATGTATTAAGGCAAAGTTTATTTGAGGTCGGTCCATATAAATAAAATTTAGTGCAGTTAAAACATATTGGATTAATCAAGAGAATTTGAGGAGTTTTCCTAATGAATTTTTATGTATTTTGACTTGAAATTCTTACCTTTATGTATTATGAATCAATAATATGTGATATATATTTTATAATGGAATTTAAAAATTAATGAAATGTGCATTGTGAATCAGTTATATTAAAGGTATGCATTGTGTTAGTTGAATTCAGCTATTTTGATTATTATTTTCTTCAAATTTTTTTTGTATAACGTTTATGCAATTTAACTTTGTTAAATTTGATTCAATCCATACTTATTCAATCCATATGTAGGCGTTGGTTACATGTTAAGACGATGATGATTGGGTGGAGGTGAAACGTAAGGTGAGGGAGATAACGAAAGCGAGGAAACTTATCATTCGTCGAGATCCTTTAGAAACCCCAAAAGGCAATAAACTCTAAATCATGCGTTGAGGTGATCGGTAATCGGGTGGAAATTAAAGGTTCAGTGAACTATGTCGACCTTATTATTGAAGGAGATGGAATCTGTCATATTATAGATGAAGAAGATTATGTGTAAGCTCAAAAAATATGAAAGAATTCTATATATATCTATATGGCAGGCAAGAGGTCGTACGTTGTCCATTTGAATGCCTTTATAAAATGCGTCCACAATCCAAATGGGGCGTGGGATGTCTTTTCCAGACACAATGGATTCTATCTCACAAGGTTTGATAAAGAAGAAGGCTTTGATAAAGTTTTAAAAGGTGGTCCTTGATTCATGGACGGCAAGCTAATTTTAATGGAAAAATGAGAAGCCGAATTCAATTTCGAACAAAAATGTTGTCATCTTATCCAGTTTGGATCAAAATGCACAATCTCGACCTGGCACTTTGGAACACAAGATGTATTAGTATATACACAAGATATTGAATATGAGTTCGTGCCACCTAGATGTAGTTTGTGCAAGTTTTTTGGTCGTAATAACATTAAGGAGAAACCAGAACAAATCTGGGTGGTGAAAAACAAAATTCACAGTTTTCCTATACAAAATGATTCTCCTTTTATCAGCCGAAAAAATACAGCAACCAAAAAAAATAACATACAAAAAACTGCAATTAGTTTCGATAAAGCTATATGTTCAGAGGGTACTGAATCAAAGCAAGCATTTTTTTTCAGTTCAGGATCAAAAGGCTGAATATCAGTCTGTTGCTTTAGATGTGGAGCAATGTTTGGAGAATGAAAAGCTGCCTGAGTTTCTAGAGGAAATCCAAAGGATGATTATATAGGTGGAGTCATCTGTCGAACAAAGCGAAGTAGACAGAAGATCTTAGTAAATACACAGAAATCAATAAGTATTATGAAAATATTGAAAATATGTTTAACAAGATAGAAGATACCGATGCTTCAAAGAAAACAACGGTTGGAAATGTTCCAATCACTAGGAGCAAATCTAATAAATTTAAATGATAGTTCTGTGTTGGAATGTAAGAGGTCTAAATAATGACATTCACTAATTAGACCTCCAAAACTTAAGGGCTTCGTATAGACCATCTATAGTAGCTTTTTGGAAAACAAATTTTCAGAAGATAGTTTGAATTTTTTTAAAAACTAAATAGAAAACTAATGGAGCATGAAACACAATTTACTTAGCAAATAAAGGAAAAATGTTTTATGGGATAATAATGTTTGGACTGGGGCTGTCATTGACAAAATAGAACAACAAATGACTATTTAGTTAAAAATGTAGAAGGTTTGGAAATTTATATTACTTTTGTCTATGTTAAAAACCTGGCTTAGAAAGAAAAGAATCATGACAACAAATAATTGATTATTCTCGATAAATTAAAATGCCATAGCTAGGTATGGGAGATTTTAATGCAGTATTGAAAACAAGAGAAAAGAGAGGAGTTACACTGAAGGGGTCCCAATTAACGGAGTTCAACGACTGTGTACTTGAAAGCGGAATATTTTAATCATCACGTACTGGTCTGCATTTTACATGAAAACTTGGTGAGGCTAGAAACATATCTTTTAGAATAGATAGAGTTCTGTGCAATTCAGATCTAATTAATAAAATTCCTATCTAGCAAACTATCGTTCTTCCTAGTTCTATTAGTGATCATTGCCTCTTACTTGTCCAATAAAGAAAGTAGTAGCAGCAAAGGAAAGCCATTTAGATATGCTAATAATTGAAACTAGTTAGATAGTTATAAGAAAGCCTTAAACTTAGAGAACATCCTACTACCTTCGGAAAACATGTACAAATTAATTATGATGCTTAAAACCATGAAGCAAAGATTAAATGAGTGAAACAGGAAGGGACTCAAAAATAAATACATAATGATCAATACACATAGTCAACTAAGGGATATACAAGAGTCTCTTGACAAGGATTCCTTGGATGTGGTACCAGATACAAGATAAACTAAAGGAAGAACTCCACAAACAAGCTATGGAGATCAAATAAAAAGCAAAAAAAATTGATTAACTCAAGGTGATAAATGTACTACATTCTTCTACATTAAAATATCTCAACGAACCCATTATAATAATCTCTTGATCTGCTTGAATGAGGAAGGGAAAGTGGTGAATAACTTGAAGGAAATAGAAGACAACGCTTTATTCTACTTTATGGAATTATATAATGGAAACTTAACACAAGAATTACTTGCTATCCATTGTAGAAGGAAGATCTCTCAAGAAGGATGCTCCATGCTCATAGCTTGGAATACTGAAATGGAATTGTGGAGAGTTGTTAACCCATTCATATCGACTTTAGTCCTGGTCCAGATGGAATGGGGGCAGTTATCTTTAAAATGCACTGGATACACCTGAAAATTCCCATGTTACAAGCTTATCATGAAGCTCTAGACAATGGTTAGTTTTTATAAGAAATAAATCACACTTTTATATCTTTAATTCCTAAAATTAAAAAACCAAATAGGATAGAAGATTATAGGCTTATCTCTTGCTGCAATGTTTCTTACAAGATTCTTAGTAAAATCATCTGCTCAAAACCGAATAAAGTTCTTCCAGACTTAATTGCCCAAAATCAAAATGCCTTTATAAGGGATTGATCTATATCAGAAAATTATCTATTGGCACATGAGCTTATCAGAGATTTTAATAAACTAGGAGCAGATAAAATGTGTCTCAAAATAGACCTACATAATGCATATGATAAAGTGAATAGATATTTTGTTATACATATGCTTAAAGCTATGAGGGTTTCGAATAAACTCTTAAAACCGATAAGTTATTGTATTTCCACTCCAACCTTCTCAATTCGCATCAAAAGTAAGGTTTTGGCTCCAAACTTTTCAAATTCTAGATTGTTCCCTGGGAAAGATTAATTCTGTTTGTGTAGATTTTATATGGAGGGGAAAATTACACAAAATAAATTACAAAGAATTGTGCAAGCCAAAGAAAGAAGGTGGAGTTGGACTAAAGACCTCTTTGAACGTAAAAAAGTTTATGCTATCAAGTTGGCCTGGAATATATTATCCTCTAACAACTTATGACCCAAGTGGTTGAGAGCTAAATATATCAAAACTAATTTTTAGACAGATCCCATAGACAACAATGCATTAGTCACTTGAAATAATATTTTGAAATTCAGAGAAGAAATTAAACTCTTGATTGAGAGGAAAATAACAAATGGTTCAAAACAGATCTTTGGAGAGATTCATGGATTATCAATAAAAAATTGATTGATAGGGTGGGATGAGAAGGTTTCTCAGACTATGGAAACCTTAATTGTGTTGTTTCTAGCATTATTGAAGAAGACAGATGGAAATGTGAAAATCAGCTTATAACAAGAAATTTTGCAGAAAAGATTCAGAGGATATCCATATAAAGAGATAGAACATATGATGAGTGGTGCATGAAAAACTCAAATAAAAGACAGTTTCTATTTCAGAAAATATGGGAAGACACCAGGAATAGACATCAAAAGATTCAATGGTATTCTATTGTCTGAAGCAAATCGGTTAATCCTAAAATGTCTCGTACTACCTATAAAGCCATATTAGGCAGACTTTCAACTAAAGACCGTCTATAGAAATAGGGGATAATTGAAGATACCACATGTAGTCTTTGCAGTGAAAAGGCTGAGAACCACGACCATTTGTTTTTCTATTGTACCTATACCAAATCTATATGAAGCTTACAAAAAATGAAATGCATTTGCTCAAATGATGTCAAACCACTGAAAGAAGAAATCTCTTACCTGAATAGTAGGAGCAATGGCTTAAACCTTCTCCAAGAAATACTTAAAATTAGTCTCACAACTTCCATATGACGTATCTGGTGAGAAAGAAACCGCAGGGCTTTCAACAATAAGAAAAAGGACTTTCAATTAGTGAATTTCCCAGTGATAGAGATGTGAATTTTATCGTCACTCGGATTAACAAAAAGATACCAGCCTAATGGAACCAGAAAAACAATTACTGGAGAGGATGAAGATGAAGGTAGATTATGAAGGAAACCTAGTAAGCTCTCGGGAGCCGCCATCAAGTTGAATTATCGAGTTTTTTGTGATAGAAAAGGAAATAGATAAGTTTAATATTTGTAATGATGATATCGATGTTCTGTAACTAGGGCTTCTAACCGTTTATAAAAGGTAATAAAGATTTTAACCTATTTTAAAAAAATAAATAATATATATATATATCATATTCTTATTAATAAAAATAATATATGTTTTTTCATACGAATTTCTTAAGGGCTTTTCTATTGCTTGCATCAACGGGGATTACGGTTCTTTTTTCAGTCGTTAATTTTTTCCCCTAACATCTCATTCTCATCTGATTTATTTTTGTTCGACTTTTTATATTGTTTTTTCACGCTTCTAACTTTTTCTATTGCTTGCCTGCTGCATGCAACTATTTCTTTTTTCATTTATCTTGTTTTTTTAGTTCTTGTTTTCTTTTGTCGCTCCTTCTCTGCGTCTCCTTTTTTGTCAGGCTCTGTTCGGATTAGATGCATACATTTGTGGATCTCGCGGCATAAGCTACTATGCTTCTGATCTTAAATTTGCGGGTGTTGGCTTGCTTTTAAAGCAGTTATTGGGCTTCATCTTTTGGATCTTAAGCGTAGCAGCTTGTATTTTCTCTAGTTGTCCTTTATGGCTGTCGTTTTGTTGGGCCTAAAATAGGTCTTTTCTATTTTGTGCGTTGGATTGTAGTTCAACTTAAGCTAGTTTTGTAGACGTGATTCAGCTTGTGGGTCTTTTGGTCATAGTTTGTTTTGGTATTATTTATTCGTTGTATGCTGGTTGGGTTCTTTTTGTGTGTTCTAGTATTTGTCATTTTTGATGTTTGTCATGTTTGTTGCTGTGCTAGCTTGGCATGTGTAATATTTGTTTGACATGCAAGTTGTTGGTGTGTAGGTTTGTAAAATTTCTGCATAGTCATGTTTATTAAGTTTGTAATTTTTATGTCCATTAGGTTGTGTGTGTTAAAGCTTTTACTTCTAGTGTTTGGTTTACTTGGGTGGTATGATGTTTCTTTAATGCAATGAGCTACGTCTGACCTTTGCCATGCCTCTTACATCTTCACCATTTGCTCCATGTGTTTATTACGAGCAATAGATGTGAGCCTCTAGGTATGTGGTGTTGTGCTTCATGAGCAACCTAGTTGATATTTAGGTGTTCTCGTTAAAGCTCATATTCTTCTTTCGTTCACTTGGCTAGATAGTTTCTATGAGAATGATTTTGTTTAGATACGATAATCGTTTGTTAAAATATTTGATTTTTAAGCTTGGAGTTCATATTCTTTTGAAAATTACAGGCTTTCTTTCATTACGAGAGGTAAATTCATGGCTTTTGTTTTACCAATGCAATTTTGGAATACGAGATGAAGATTAAGTTTATGAGCATATTTGTTTGTATTATTGAGTTTATTGTTATGTTATAGTGCTTGTAGTTTGTGATTACTAGTTGATGCGTTTCTGTCTCGCAACTTCGCAACTTAGTTTATTATGTTATAATGAAGACCGACACAGGCATTCTCGAAACCTAGGCATCGAAGAGGAAGATGATGAATGAGGAGGATGGAAGGAGGTTAATGATGGGGGAAAGGCAAAGAAATTATTCGTAGCTGCGATTACACAGAACCCTAATATATGTATCTCAAAGGCTAAATCATGAATAGAGGCCCGAGGCAGCAAAATCGAACTCAATGGAAACGCATATTATTTCGAACCTCAATTGAACAGAGAAGAAATATACCAGTTGATTGATGAGGACTGTCGAATTCAAACGACTATGACAACACTCGATCTATGTTGACATGGCAGGTAAACGTCCCTATTATGTACACTTCAACGCCTATATCAAGAATGCATGGAGTCCAAAAGGTTCCTGTGATGTTTTTTCTTGAGATAATGAATTTTAGCTAATTAAACGTGTGACGTTAACAACTTATCCTATATGAATCAAATTTAACAACTTGAATCTCGCATTATGGAATATGAGATGAGACGTATTAGTAAACTAGAAAGCCCGATACACAAACCTATAGATATTGATGAAAACACAAGCAAGGTCAAATGTATTAAATATTTTAAGGTTTCGGTGGAGATTTCTACCAAATCCGTGTTGCCAAAAGTAATCAAAGTAATAGACAAACATGACAATGAATACAGGTAGGAGGTGGAATATGAGTTCGTTCCACCTAGATGTGGAGATTGTATGTGCTTCGATTACATATACCAGTAGTGCCATCATATCATGGTGGATAATACAAAACAAGTATGGATAGAAAATCCATAAAACACAACAGAAGCTACAACTGTTTTACATGAGACTAATAGTTCAAAAAATGATAAGGAGATGACAAAATAATATACACAATACCTCCCCTACTAACCACCCACCATCAAAATATCCACACCAGAATCCTATGGAGTTGGGCTGTGGATCAGAGCAAGCAGTTCATCAATCTCCAGTTAAGTCAGCGAAGACGCCTTGCCTAGTGGATCATTTTGAATGTGGCTCTCACCCACTTGCTGATCCCGTCATTCCATCTGTCCTGGATCATTCTGAGGGTAGCTCTCACCAACTTGTTGCCCCTGTGGCTTCACCTGTTTTGGATCCACTAACTGTAGGTCAAAGTGAGAAGAAGTAGGATATGCCAGATTCTTTGTTTGATATCCACAAGCTGGACATTGAGTTGGATTTATTTGAGAATGAAGAAGATGAAGATGTGTCAGAGGACATTAGCAAGTACATTGAATGTTATTGAATATGAAAAATAGTTCACCATTGGTGATAAGAAAAGCACCGATAAATCAGTTATGGCACGTTCTGCTACACTTACACGGAGCAAAACCACCAAAAAAATTATAAACGTTCATTTTATGTTGGAATGTGCAAGGTCTAAATAATGACATAAAGACAATTAAACCTAAACAACATTAGGGCCAAATTTAGGCCTACCATTTTAGTTCTTTTAGATTTGTGCATTTTCCCACCCGGTGATGTTTATCTCTTCTTCTACTTAGGCTTGTCAGTGGATACCTGAAAAATCCAAAGTCCGTCCGGATCCGTACCCGAAAAAATGGATATTATCCCATATCCGAAAAGTAGATGCGGATATTCGAAAAAAAATCGGATGCGAATATGGGTATATCTGCACTTGAAAAACATCCGTCCAATCCGAAATTTTATGTGTGTTGACATTTTACCATTATGTATGTTGCTGTTTTATCATTTGAATTGATATAATGCTATGTAAACTTGTTTGATATCATGTGTGTTGCCATTTTGTCATTTGAAAAACTGATTAGTATTGTAGTGTGTGTATTGTCATTTGAGAAAGCAATTGTTTTAGTTTAAAAATATTAGTATAATTCTTATTCAATTTTAAATGTGGATATTTCATATATTTTTGAATATTTGGAAATATCCGTTTTTACTTTCGGATGCGGATATTTTCGGATACCCGAAAAATATCCACGGATGCGGATACAGATGTTAATTCTCAAATATACGCGGATATCGAATGCGAATTTATATCTTCGGATACGGATGTGGATACAGTCATATTCGCATCCGTTGACACCTCTACTCCTACACTTTTCGTACAGTCGAATTAAAAAAGTCCCTCGATTTTTGCCTTCTCCAGTTTGTCGTCTATGTCCGCTCCTACCATCGTCGCCAGCCCTTCAGCTCAGAATCATCTCTAGAACGATTGACAATCACCTTCTCGTCTCCATCCCTTTCGATTTTTGTATTCCCTTGCCCGACATTGATCGTCTTCTCCGTCCGCCATACCAGTGGTCGGCAGCGCATAATCGACGGGGTTTCTTCTATGTTTCTGGCTCTTCCCCCAAAGTAACCACATTTTCTTCCTACGGTTTTTTGTTTGTACTAAATCAATTTTGGGTTTAATTAATTTCTAGACTATTTTGATAACACTGAATCAATTTTAGATCTAATTTGTATGATACTGTGTACTCGCATAGTATTTTCTTAAATCATTTTGCGCAATTTTGGGTTCAAATAGTGACAGTGTGAGATTCTTCCTTCGGATTTTTTTGTTTGTACTGAATCAATTTTGTGTTCAATTAATTTCTAGACCAATTTGATTTCGCTGAATTAATTTTAGACCAAGACTGCTGACACCTTCACGACAATCCAACAATAGTTAGGAAATATTCAGAATCAACTGGATAATGATCCCCAACATGACGACCTAAATGCTGACTTCTACGCACTTCAAAAACAACTCAAAGTAGAACCTAATAAACAAGCAGTGGAGTTGAAGCAGAAAGCTAAAGAGAAATGGCTTCAACTGGGAGACGAATGCAATAAAAAAAATTATACTAAAATGTCACTAAGACATATTAAAGAGCAGGGGAATACCTCTAGACATATTAAAGACACTGAAGAGCAAGCTATCACTTATTTCACCAACCTGTATAATGAAGACAATCACAATCACTTACCTCATATCAACTGCAGGAAAAAGATCTCCTCCGCTGGTGCTGACATGTTGACAACTTTGTTTTCGAAAGGGAACTGAAGAAAACCGCCTGTTCGATTCATAGTGACTCCTCCCCCGGCCCTGATGGAATGGGGGCAACCTTCTTCAAAATGAACTGGGTACACCTGAAAGATTACATGCTTAAAGCTTACAATGAAGCTTTGGAGACTGGAGAATTTGTACAAGAAATTAACCACACTTTCATATTTCTCATTCCAAAAATTATGAAGCAGAAAGAATTGAAGACTACAAACCTATTTCCTGCTGCAATTTTACGTATAAGATCCTCGACAAAATTATATGCTTGAGACTGAACAGAGTTCTTCCTGATTTAGTTTCACAATGTCAAAGTGCTTTTATTAAAGGTAGGATCTTATTTTTGAAAACTCCCTGATGGCACATAAATTAATTAGAGACTTTAACAAGCATGGGACTGATAAACTGTGCATCAAATTTGATGCACAAAAAGCATATGATAGGGTTAACAGAGGCTTCATCATTCACATGCTTGAATCTATGGGGGTTCAATTGAAGTTACTAAAACTGATCAAGTACTCTCTAGACACATCCACTTTCTTCGTCATGATAAATGGAGCACCTAAAGGATATATTCAAAGCAACCGTGGGATTAGACAAGGTGTCCCTCTCTCTCTCCATATCTATTTGTTGTAGCTATGGAATGGTTTACCCTTCAAACGGAGTTGGCATGCTATCAAAAATTCATTCAACCTACATATAACATCCTCCTAAATGTAACCCATTCAATATACGCCGATGACTTATTAGTGGTGATAAAAGGCAATACAAAGGCCATTGACAAAGTCATGTCTATATTCACTGACTTGGAGCTGCTAGCTAGGCTTAAATTGAATGAACTAAAAACCAAATGCTACTTTAATAAAATCTGCTCACACAAGCAGGCAATGCTAGAGAGATTGGGGTTCTCGGAGGGTCGCCTTCCAGTTAAATACTTATGAGTACCAATCTCCAATAACACAATTACAGACTCGAAATGGGGTAAGCTGGGCTTAAATTGAATGAACTAAAAACAAAATGCTACTTTAATAAATTCTGCTCACACAAGCAGACAATGCTAGAGAGATTGGGGTTCTCGGAGGGTCACCTTCCAGTTAAATACTTGTGGACACCACTCTCTAATAACACAATTACAGACTCGAAATGTGGTAAGCTAGTTAATGACATTAGAGACAAATTACAATGGTGTAGATCCAAATTGCTGTCATTTGCGGGTAAAAGTGATCTGGTTCATACTGTTTTAACATCTAAAGTTAGATTCTGGCTACAATCCTTTCAAATACCTGAATGCTCTATTGCCAAAATAAATTCAGTTTGTGCAGACTTTATATGAAAGAGGGTAATGCACAAAGTAAAATACTAAGATCTTTGTAGAAAGAAAGAGGAAGGAGGAGTTGGGCTGAAAAATTTATATGAGCTTAAGAAAGAGTATGGATTGAAACTAGCATGGAATGTTCTAACATCTAAAAATTTATGGGCTAGTTGAATGAGATCGAGGTATCTTAAAGACAATTTTTAGATCTTAAAAATTGATAATAATGCCTCTGTCACATGGAAAAATATCCTAAAAACTAGGAATGAATTACAACTCATTTAGATAGAGAAACTGCTAATGGGAATAACACAGACTTATGGAAAGGCTTCTGGTTGAATTCTCAAAGTTTTATTGACAGACTTATGCAAAGTGGCTGAAATTCTGGATAACAGTGAATGGCATTGTGATAGAAATATGCTTAGCTCAAACTACAAATAGGAAATTCAGTGCAAAAACATTAAAACAGATGGAGTGGAAGATCTTTGGATATGGAAGAGCAGCTCAAATGGTCACTTCAGATTCAGAGATGTGGGAGGAACGTAGAACCAAATTTCCTTTGGCTAACTGGACGAAAGTGGTCTGGAGTAGGTCTAATAGTCCAAAAATGGCTCACACCTTATATAAGATCATACTCAAAAGATTATCAACTAAAGACAGACTTCATAAAGGGGCATCTTGGAGAATACACTATATTATCTTTGTAATTTTGCCGAGGAAACACATGATCATTGCACGAAACCTAACAGATGAATTAATTTACCTGAACGGAGGGAGCAACCTCACGAAGCTGATGCAAGAGACCGGAAAAATTGGCCTCACAACCACCTTGTGGCACATCTGGAGGAAAAGGAACAATCGGGCTTTCAACAACAGACAACAAGACTTGTTAGTCCTCACGAGACAAATTAACAGGGACATTAGTTTGCTAATTGGAAGGATACCGAAGAAGTTACTTACCACTGTAATGGCATGAGAATGACTACTATTGGAGACATTGAAGTTGACAGCATCAAACGAGTTAACTCAATCGATGAACTGGGAGCCGCCATGATCGAGCCCTAAAGATGGAATGTTTTAGGTTTTACGGTGTAAAGTTGTTTTAAGTCCTACTTTGTTTTTATTGCTGTTTTTTTTAATTGAGGTATTGCCTTGGGCCGCATAGCCCAACCGAAATTAAATATTAACCCATTTTCAGTATATATATATATATATATATATATATATAACTTTTCAATATTAAAATCAATTTAAATATTTCAAATTCAAATGAATGATCCAAAAAATTTGTCGTTTGAATTTGAAATATCTAATGTACTGAATAGTTAATTTTATAAGTAAATAACTTAAATTTCAATATTTAACGACTTTTTTTATAATTAAAATTTTAATTTTAATATTTAAAATTGTTTAAATAATTGAATATTAAATTTAATATGAATAAAAATAATTTTGAAAGTCTATTTAAATTCTATTTGAATAAAAAGGAAGATGGTAACTTTTAAATTGGATTGAAAGTGATTAAAGTGATTTTGAAAATAACTTGTTTTAACTAACGTATAAATATAGCTTTTTGAGGCACCATCCTGAATTTCGACGAAGCTAGTTTCTTTTTATCCATAATAATGATTTATTATATGCCGTCGAATTCGTGGCGATCGAACATATCGTTAGGTCGTACGATTTTGAAATGCGTAGAAATTAATTAATATAACATATATAATGCCAGGTGGGACGCTTCGTTTGGAGTTCAAAATTTTAACGAATGAATAAATTTTAACGGATGAATAAATCCGAAATCATTTATATTACTTTTAACTAAAACTCAAATTACTTTTAACTAAAAATTTTCCTTCAATTTATTTATATTAGAAATATTCATTTAATTCACCTTGAATAAAATTCAGTTATAAATATCATACCCTTTTTTTTTAAAACTTCAAGTTAATAAATTTTACATCAACTTATGAAGTTAAATTCTTAATTAAGCTCAATTCCAAATAAATTTTTCAATTAAACTCCCAATCTTAATTGATTTAAATCATTTAAAACTCTATATATTTTCAATATCTTAACATGCACTTAACCATATAATATAAAATAATCAAACTCCATTATTCAGTTTATTTATTTTAATTTAACAAATTCATACATAGCTTAAATTCAATAATTTAACTATATATGTATATTTAAAATAAGATTTTATATAATATCAAAATTTATATTTATTAACCGTATCCTATCCAAACCATAGAAATAGTTTCAAAAATAATTTTATATATATACCGCGGTGCCTGTACACAATTTCCTATCCTATGGTCAAGTGATATGGATATTTATCATTTCAATCTGCAATTTAAAAAAATAAAATGCGGTTGTATATCATTTCAAACCGAAATCCTGAATGAAATGCAATGCATGATAACTTGCAGATTATATAATATAGAACACATCATCCATTCACCAAACATCATTCATCAACCATTTATTTCAATCATATCCAATTTGATCAAACATCAATAAATAGCATATAAAATATAACAAGTATCAACGAACAGTTTATGTTCACAAATAAATTAATAATTGTTTAATTGGAAGTTTATATGCAAAAATAAATAAATTTAACTGTCAAATTATATGCAATAATAAAATTAAATAACAATTTAATTTAAATAAATGCAATCTAACTGAAATGATGAATAAAATATGCCAAACAGTCATAAATGAATTTCTACGCATATCATAAATCAATTTAACAACATAAGAAGTTTTAGAAGTTGTGAGTGGGTTAAAACACTCACCTTTTGAATTTAAATTGAATTAAAATTCAATTTAAACCCAAAAATTGGACAGTCTCCAAATTCGTCCAAACCAGCGTCAAAAGATCCGGAATTTTATTACGGTCCTAACAAAAAAATTCGCGTGTGAAACGGAGTTCGTATGAGAAAGATACACACGTTAAATCGCTTGAAAACAAAATTAATTTAAACAAACAAATAAACATACCTAACAAAAATATAAGCCACGTCAGCAAAAGCTTTAGCACGCTACAGGACCTCGTTCTTCTCCAGTACGAAAAATGAAAAAAAAAACATTTTTATAAACGAATGCTTTTGGAGTTGCAAGAATAAGAGCTTTTGAATATGAGGTGTTAGGAGAAACAAAATGTAGAAGAAGAAATAAGATGTAGGTTATTTATAATTAGGAAATGAATGTGGATGGACAAAAATAAATGTCACGTTTTATTATTAAAGCTTCAAGCATTAATAATAGATAAGGGAATGTACGTAGGAATGAAAAAGTTTGCAAACAAAAGTAGAATTTTGTACGCATTTAGGTTTTTATCTACGCAAAATAAAATATTTATACTTACCTTAAAAACGAGAACGTTCAATTTTGTTTTCTCAAAATGATCTTTTATTTCCATTAAAACACCCTTTTTGTTTAACACAAAACGTGCGTTTCTTTTATTAAATCTATTAATTGCAATCAACGTTTTCTTTCTTTTTAATTGAAACATTTGAATTACATTAATTGCAGTTACTTACAAAGTTAGATTTTAAAACAGGCAACTAAAATGGATAAAGAAATAGAACAATTGTTTATTTAAACACGTTTATAAATTTATTGTTTATACACAAGTGTAATAAATAGATTATTTTCCTATTCTTGTAATCAGTCTGTAAGCTAAAACACAGTTCAAATAAACATATATTTCTTTCATTAAAATCAATCTTTCTGTTCTTATTTTAATGAAATTAAACGTACATTCACAGATGAAACATTCATTTTATTTGATGTAAAATTTTCTTTTTATTAAATCAAACTTTCCCTATATTTTCACAAAACATATGCTGCTTTTGTTTACACCTATTAATTTACAATTAGTATTCTCTCTCATATTAATTGGAAATTTTCAATTACGTTAATTTCAGTTGATTAAGTTTCAAAATGGACTAAATGAATGTAATGAGAAGTATAACAATTATTTCCTATCTAATAGTAATTTAAACATTTTAATACATTATTCGCTACAAACAGTAATTATATATATTTCTTCTAAATAATAGTTTCTCATCTCTACAATCAATCTTTCAGTTGCCGAACATTTTTACTAAATGAATGTTTACTCTTTTACTAAACTTATTCATTCTTATTCTTTATTAACATTTATTATTATAATCACCGTTATTAATTACATTCAAACAATGTCATTAAATACACCTGACGTATGTTATCATTTTTTTTATCTTACTGTAATACATGTTATTAGTAGAAGTTCAAATTAAGATCATAAACATATCTCTTAACATATGTTAACAAAAATAAAATCATAAATTTTTATTATTCTACCACTTATATTTCTTACTATAATTAGCCTTTGGTATTCATATCCATTAATTACACAAATAACATAGTTAATATTTGTTTGTCTTTCACTACATTAATACTTCTATATACATCTTAGATTTGTATCAACGGTTATTTTTTTTAAAATGTGAATCTTGTCAGTTACGCGTATTAATTAAGGTTTTAAACTCAATTAACAAAGTTTCCTAAGTCCAATCCATTTTTACCAAATTTGACAATCCCTAACCATTCGTACTACATTCCCTATAAATGTAATATTTAATAGATTTTATTTCAAATTAACGTACAACTTAATTTCCCTTAATTGAGATCTGATTCCCAAATTTTTATTTAACATACTAAATGAATAAATAACCTAAATAAAGGGTCACCTGCTCACTTTCTTTCATTTATAAGTTTACTACTTGTCCACCCGGGTATAAATCCCATATATAACACTAATTAATTTCCAATAACACTGCATTATCCAATTATCATAAATTTGTTCAATATATACTCCTTTTTACTTATAAATAATTTATGTTCTCTGTATATTCTCATTCACTCTTCCGTTACTAAAATTAAAAATCATTAAGTAACATTTCCTCCATAACAGTATTAAAATTACTTAACATTCAAGAGGACTTTATTTCAAATAAATTGATTGACCAATAAATTAGGTAATATATAATAATTGTTATTATACCCTTAAGATTTACGCTTGTTCTCTTCTATTTGGTTTATAACCTAAGATAATATAACCAATCTAACTCCATAAATAAACTTATTTTATTACCCAAATTATACATAAATTTATTACCTTTTACATCCCACTATAAATCAGTGTAACCATTAATACCACCCATATTATCATTCCTTACACAATACTGATCTTATTTAATTACCATTAACTATCTATTTTGTACAATAACTAAATATTTACATTTGTTACTTATATTTAGTTTTATAACCAAACGTATCATGCTTAAATAAAATGAATTGGAGTTTCATTTAGATTGTTGACAATTGACTTGTATTAACATTGTTTCAGTCTAAATTTAGTTATCATTCCATTATAAAATTGCAATATTTTATTTCTTTCAATATTAACTCATAAAATATTATTAAAATAACAAAAAATTAACGTCGAAAATTTATTGGTCGTTACACTCTCCCCCACTCAAAACTTTTAGTCCCCGAAAAGGGAAAAAAGGGAAAAAGAAGAAATAAAAACAATACATCTTATCAAAACATTAATTTTATAAACAATTAAATTTACAAAATTAATTACTTTAAATAAGATATCCTAATTTATAACTATTTAATCTTTTATATTTAAATTATTAAAGTTTGGAATTTTTTTTTTTCTAAGTCCGAAATTTTCGGAAAATTTCGGCAGAGTCTCCTTTGTACGGAGAGGCTCGAAAGAAAAATAAAATATTAATTATAAAAATATATATCATATATTTTCAAAATAATATATATCCCAACATGGGAAAAAACAAAATAATAACACTAAAACCCGTAATCCGAAAACGTACCTATTTGTCGGGCAATAACGCTTATTTTATGGAACCAAAACAGTAGCAATTGCTTCCATAACCTGCATTTTACTTATATAATCCAAAGGGTTAACAATTTATAAAAAATGAAATATTTAGGTGGTTTCAATCACTAATAACAAATCAATACAATAACCATTCAATCAAACAACCAAATAGTTGTTCGGGTTCAAAACTTTTAAATTGTACGGAATGAAGAATAAACTACTAGCGCATCATTTACTCAGCAGCCTTAGATAAAACTAAATAGATTATTCATTCATCCAAATCCAAATTTAAAGTATCTTACCCCAAACAACCATAAACCAAACAAGCAACAATTCCAAATAATAAATCAAGCTCATTCTTATGAATTTCATTTATTACTTTACATTTATTTCTTACAACTTTTATCTCCATTCATTAATTTAGTGTCTATTACACTTGTTTGCCCTTATACTTGTATTATATAATTCATTTTTCTCTTTTCATTTCATATTGCATAACTTCATTTGTTTATAGTATTCATGTGCAAATCAATTTCTTAGCACATTAATACATTAATTTAAGTCTACACTTATATATTTACTGCATTCATCTTTTCTTCTTATTTTATTAATAAATAGCTTCAATCCTTTACTTAAGTTTATTATCTTCCATATATACTACTTAATTTTACTTATTTTCTTCCATTTATAATACCTACCTTTCTATTTCAGTTAGTAGTCTTTTCAATTACACTTAAGATTATAATATTACAACATCAAATTCCTATTTATTAAGGAATTTCATTAATTACTTTCATTACCTCAAATTTATTGCTTGTACAATATCTATTACATTTTCTTATTAACATTTCAACTTTTAATATTTGGTAAGTTATATATAAGCTTTTAAAGAATGTAATTGAAAGTTATACAAGTTTTCTCATTTCTTTTAATTAATTCATTGTTCAATAATTTTTTACCTTTTCATAAATTACAATTTCAACTTCCCTTTTTATTTCCTTTAAAACGTAGCCTTAAATCTCTTACCTAAATTAGAGGTTTCAATTATTAATTACTTACCTTTCATTTCACTACAATAATTGAAACAATTAATTTATGGAAATTTAAGAATTTAATACCGGGTTAAAATTTCAATTTATTTTAAAACAATGGATAAATATATTCTTACAACTTATATATCTCTAATTATATTTAAAACAATTCCAAATTTATATATTTTTCAAAAATGAATCTGCAGTAGAACTACTACAGTGGCCTTCCCCCTTTGAAACTCGAAAATGAAAGTCGATGATGGGGCCGCCATCACCGATATTATTTTCCAGCGACAGAGAGGAAAGTACAAAACTTATTTTCTCCAAAATCTTCTTTAAAACAATTCTTTCGAATTATAATAAATATTTGTATCAGAAAGTACTTATAAACAATATTATTATATTCCAAAATTTATTCGAAAAAATTTTCAAAACCCCGGATCTTAAGTTCTAAATTTCCCAAATTTCATTTATTTTATTTTTCAATCTTATTTCTATTATTATTTATACACTTTATTACCTAACAACCAATCTATTGCAGCCAAATACAGATATCATTTGAATTTTTTTATTTTATATATAGAAAATATAATAGGAAAAATTATTTCATTCGCCTATATTAAAAACAAATATTATGTCGGTCTGTCATATTAAGTGTTTAGAAATCCCTATTGATGGCATAGCGTCCCATGCATCAACCAGAATTTATAAATACAAAACGGAACAGATTAACACAATATTAAAACCTTTTTATAACACTAACAAATACGCTCTCTCATATATATACACTCAGCGACTCCCATAGGGTATTACTACCCTATTAGTAAAGAGTCAAACCCCACAAAGCTAAAGTTTATCGCTAAACCAAAGCTCTGATACCAGATGTAACGCCCGCCTTATCGCACGGTTCAAATCGACACACATGCCAATTCAAACCATACAAAAGAGCGGATTGTTATGGGGTAAATAAGAAAAATAGGAAAGAAATAAAACAAAACAGAATCTCACAGCGGAAGGATAAAATATAATAATAAATATACAGTTCAAAAATCTTTTTACGAAACATTTGATTCTTTTTTTAGCCACCTTATGCCAACTCACGGGAGTTGGGTCCACGTACTTACCTTACAGGAAACCCCGCCACCAACCTACTTCATTCTGGAATCTCCACCGCGTACACGGTTGTTAAAGTGGTTTTCGGAGTTGGCAGAGAGTATGACAACTTCCGATCCCGGTCCCTTTAACAACCAAACGTTATTATAACACCGCGGTCATTTAAAAATAATTATACTTTCAAACCAGAATAAAATATCTATTTCAAAACCGTATAAATACGATATCCTTTCCATTCCAAAACAAACTCATTTGATATTATTTTTATAAACCCCAAATTAGTATAATATCATTTTATTTCAAATATATTTCTTTTCAAAAATCATATTGCTTTTAAAATTTATAATAATTGGAAACCAAACATTGAATTATAACTTTCAAACTATAATACTTCGAAAATTCATAGCTTTAAACCATAACTTCTAAAACTTGGATGGTTTGGATATTCAAACGGTATATAAGATAAAATAGTTTGCATTTAAAATTACTTTATAAAATAAAATAATTTCCACGACTTACAATTTATTTTATTTTGAAAATTAAGTCAAAATCCATAAATTTCAAAATCGCTTTCAGTTTCATCAACCACTTCAGTTTCAATATATTTCAAACTTTGAATATTAAACAATTGGAACTAAGGTTGGAAATTTCTATTCAACAATTTAAAGTCCTATTTATTTAGTTTGAAGTATTTGCATAATAAATCTGAAATCATTTAAATAAAACACAAATTACTTTTAACTAAAAATCTTCCTTCAATTTATTTATACTAGAAATATTCATTTAATTCACCTTGAATAAAAATTCAGTTATAAATATCATACCCTTTTTTTTAAAACTTCAAGTTAATTAATTTTACATCAACTTATGAAGTTAAATTCTTAATTAAGCTCAATTCCAAATAAATTTTTCAATTAAACTCCCAATCTTAATTGATTTAAATCATTTAAAACTCTATATATTTTCAATATCTTAACATGTACTTAACCATATAATATAAAATAATCAAACTCCATTATTCAATTTATTTATTTTAATTTAACAAATTCATACATAGCTTAAACAACAATCAAGAAATTGACAATCTTTTCTTTTTCAATAGGGACCTTTTCTCCTTCTGCTCTTCCCTTACTTTCTCCTGTACCACCTTCTGTCCTTCCCATTCCTTCTCCTGTACCTCCGTCTGTCTTTCCCAGTCGTCCCTTGTCTCATCATCCACCTATCCCTATCTCAACAATCCCACCTATCCTTCCACCTCCTTCTCCTGACCCCCCTCCTCAAGCTGTCGCTGAGCAGTATCCTCCTCGCTTGTCTCCATCTGATATATATAGTATGATTCCTCCTGTGTCCCTTTCTTCAGCTCTTAACTCGTTGCCTTGGACTTCACTTTTCAAATCTAAGCCAAGAAATGCAGGCACGTACGTACCTCAGGATATTCCACTTCAGTTCTCTGGTGATGTGCTCGTGCCATCTAGTGAAATTATTAAGGCTGGTACTAATGTTTGGAAGGACTAACTTGTGGGGTTTTTCCTTGATAAACCACTTCCTTATGCTTCTGTTGTGTTTCATCTGAAGAAAGTTTGGAAGCTGAAAGGTGAAGTTAAAGTAAAGTCAGATGGTTTTCTTTTTCTATTCAGTTTTTCTTCTGTTGATGATGAACATAGGATCTCCGAGGCAGATCCTATTATAATGAGAAACAAACTTTTTATCTTAAAGCCGTGGGACGTTACTGTAGGTAATAGTTGTGGAACAATTCGATCTGTTCCTGTTTGGATCAAATTATATAACATACCACTTTATGCCTGGTCTCATTATGGTGTAAATTGGTTGGCTTCAAGGGTTGGGAAGTTTCTGTGCATGGATCAGTCAATAGAGAGTTTGGAAAGGATAACGTATGCTAAATGCCTTGTTGAGGTTAAGCCTGACAGAGAACTAGTTAATAATTTTCTAGTTAAACCGATGGACGGCAATGACCAGCTTGTTTCAGTTGAATACTTATGGAAACCGGAAGTGTGTGTAAATTGTCGTGAATTTGGACATACTGATATGAACTGCTTATTTGCATCTAAAGTTGATGTGGACCCTAATCATGATGATAAGGTTACACCTAGTATAAATGTGGCAAGTAAAGTCAAGAATGGGATGATGAGCAAGAATAGAAATCACAAACAGGTTTGGAAAAAAGTAAATTATAATAAAAGCAGGAACAAAGATATCAGTCTTTTAGAAGTTGGTAATAACCAAAGTGAATTAGTTGGAACAGAGTCTGTTCAGTGTACCACTGCAATTGAGGAGGGATGTTCCAAGGATAGAGCAGTAAAAGATAAACAAAAACCAGTGTCTCTTCATGGTTTAGATAAAAGTATGGTGAATAGTTTTCAAGTGCTTGCAGACGATATATTGGGAGAAACAAATGAAGCAGTTCTGGAAGACAAGGAAAAAGAATTTGAAGTTGACACTGGCATTGAGGAGGGAGAATTGCTCGAAGAAGGCAGGGAAAATCCCGCGAATTGCCTCCAAGTTGCTGAAAATGGGAATATACTCGACATTAACCCTGTGCATGGTGTTACACCTGTGCAAGTACATATCGTATCTGAAATCAACAATCAAGAATCTTCACTATTTCTATCTAATACCGATCTAACTCATATGGTGCCAACAAATGTCTCAAATAACCAAGTAATGTGTTCAAATGAAACAAACATCATCAGCACTATGCAAATAACATTTTTGAACTTGCCTGTTCAATGCAAAATGTTCCTTCAGCTTCTTCATCTAAACTCTCTCCTCATCCTTCAACTACATCTGTTCCCCTCAATCATAAATTGTCTTCATCTCTTCCTTCATCTTCAGCCCAGTTTCCTTATGTTAATGACACAATTATTCCAGGATGGTATGACAAAGGAAAACAAGTGTGTGATGAATCTGCCCGTGGTATTTTTGAAAGTAATACAAGAATGTCATCCAAGAAATTGTCTAGATCCAAATCTGGTCCTGCTGATTCCCAATCTCCTGCAACCAGGAGCAGAAAAAACATTATCCATCAATCTCTTTAGTTTTATGATGTTACATAATATAGGTGTATGGAACGTTAGGGGTGCTCATTGTATTTGAAACTTGATCAAGTTAAAAATCTCATCCTCTCTCATAATCTTAAAATTATTGCTATTCTCGAAACTAAACTCAACCTCTTGTTAACAACTTGGGCTGCTAGTTACATTAATCCAAATTGGAATCATCTCCATAATCTATCTGATGCACAATATGGTAGGATTTTAATCCTTTTTGATCCTACTGCTTTTTCCATAACCTCTATTCTATCCTCTAGGCAATCCATCCACATAAAAATCATCTGCCAGCAAACTAAAACTTCTTTCTATTTAACTTTTATTTATGCGGATAACTCTGCTGCTTCAAGACAAAAACTCTTTGACTACTTGCCTTTTCTCAGGCAAGAATCGCATCCATGGCTGGTCATGGGTGATTTTAATAGCTGCTTTCAGCTTGATGATAAGTATGGTGGCCTCCCAATATTCCCAAAGCATATCCTTCCATTAAACATTGTAATATCCAATTCAGACCTCCTCAAACTTCAAACCTCTGGTGCTAGATATTCGTGGAATAATAAAAGTAGGAGTGGAGTCAGAACTTTCTCCACTATTGATCATGCCTTCTGCAATTTTAAATCTCTCACTATTTGGCCTAATCTCTTTGTCAATCTTATCCACCCCATCCTCTCAGATCACTCCCCTTTGATTCTTTCTGATGGTCCCAAAATGAAAAAGGAAAAAAGAAGTTTCAAATTTTTTAATGATTGGTCTCTCTCCTCTGAATTCAAACCAATTGTGGGTATAGCTTGGTCCTCTCATTGTTATGGTAACCCTATGTTTATTCTTTGTAGGAAACTCAAACTTGTTAAAAAGCACTTGAGAACTTGGGCTGCTGAAAAGTATGGTGATGGGACCAAGCAAACAACTATTCTGAAGAGTAGGTATAAACAAGCTCAAGAATTTACGATGAATAACCCTCTTGACCCTGTTGCTGCTGAGGAGGAGGGTAAGCTCTGCATGCTTCTTAACAAAGCCCTTGATATTGAAAGCGGGATGAAACAACAGCAGTTACACTGTAAGTGGTTTAAATATGGGGATCGTAACACTGAGTTTTTTCATTCCTCAATCAAAATTAAGCAAGCTAAAGAAAATATACGCACAATCCGTGCTCATGACGGTACTCTTGTCTCCTCTCCTGACCAAATTGATGCTGCCTTTCTTAGTTATTTTGAAGACTTACTTGGTAACAACACTAATTTTAGTCCGGACCTTGACATGTTGAATGACATTTCCCTTCCTACTATAACTAGTATGCAGGCTGCTTTGCTTGTTGATCAGGTTACCGATGAGGAAATCAAGCAAACTCTTTTTGCTATGAATAGAAAATCGAGTGGAGGACCTGATGGCTTTAATGTTCAATTCTTTGTTAGTTGTTGGGACATTGTTCAATTTGATTTCTGCAAGGCTGTTCACAATTTTTTCAATAAATGCTCTCTGCTATCTGAAGTCAACTCTACTAACATTGTCTTAATTCCAAAATGTCCTGATGCTAGTTCTGTTTCATCCTTTAGACCTATTTCTTGCCGCAACGTGGTGTACAAATGTATATCCAAAATTATAGCCTCTAGGCTAATGCAAGTCCTCCCTCATATCATTTCTCAAAACCAAGTTGCCTTCCTTCCCAACAGAAGTATTTTTGACAACATCCTTCTTGCCCAAGAGCTTCTTTGTGGGTATGCGAGATCAAATGCTACCCCTTCTGCAATGCTAAAGCTAGACATCACGAAAGCTTATGACTCCATTCACTGGTCCACAATAGTGCATGTTATGGCCTTAACGAATTTTCCGAAGCCTTTCGTTGGTTGGGTTTATGAATGTATTTCAACTCCCAGTTTCTCCATTGTTCTTAATGGACGTCTCGTTGGTTATTTCAAGAGTAGGCAAGGAATTAAACAGGGTGATCCGATCTCATCTTATTTATTTCTTCTTGTCATGGAAGTCCTCTCCAGATATATGAAAACCAAGTACACTTCCGGTCTGATTAGGTTCCATCCCAAGTGTAAGCTTACAAATGTTACAACTCTTATGTTTGCTGATGATATTATGATATTTACAAAGCCACATCTTCCTTCGATCCAGTGTGTTATTAGTTCATTGTCTGATTTTTTCAAGATGACTGGTTTGCTTCTCAATTGTTCAAAATCTAGTATATCTTTTGCTGGAATCTCCACCAATCTTTCCTTGTCTCTGATTCAAACAACTGGTCTTAAAAGTTCGATCTCTAATATGACATATCTTGGCCTCCCGCTCATTACCTCTAGATTAATGTTTGCTGATTGCCTTCCACTGTATTCCAAAGTTGTTTCTTTGCTTGACAGGTGGTCAAACAGATTCTTATCTCAGGCAGGAAGGCTTGTACTTATCAAATCAATTGTTTTTTCTATGGTTGTGTATTGGTCTAAAGCATTTATCCTGCCTGCTAAGCTTTTGCATATGATTAGAGGTGCAATGCTAACATTTTTTTGGACTGGTACCATCAATAACAGGAAGCCACTGCCTTGCTCATTCAGCCTTTTTGAAAAGGATAAAAATTCTGGAGGGTTGGGAGTTATAAACATTATCAATTGGAACTTTGCTGCTTTCAGTACTCATATTAATTCTATAATTGTCAAGAAGAAATCAGGGTGGGTTAATTGGGTATGGGCATATAGAATTGGTAGGTCTTGTTTTTGGAGTTTGCCTATACCTCAAACTTGTAGTTGGACGTGGAGAAAGATTCTTGGATTGCGTGAGACTTTACTTCCCCTTATCGTTCATAGGATGGCTGTCGCTTCTGAAGTTAAATTTTGGTTTGATCCTTGGGTTGCCAATGGTGTGTTATTGCATAAACTTTTCAGCTATCAACAACTTATTCAATCTGGTATTCCCATTGATGCCAAAGCTGTTGATTTTATTAGCCATGGTGATCTGCAGCTGCCTTACTCCTCTAATCAATTCATCAGAGCTGTTTGGAATGAAATTCAAAGGAATTACTACCCCCAGTTGAGTTTGATGCCGTTCTTTGGGGTGCAAAACCTCACACTGTCTCTCTTGTGTATAATTTTCTGCACCGATCCAGTTACCAGGCTTTTAAATGGAGTAAGGTCATTTGGTCCGCTGATTCTTCTCCCAGGGATAATTTAATGCTTTGGAAGGTTGTTCAAAATGCATTGTTAACAAAAAGCAAGATGATGGAGATGGGTTTTGATATTGGAGTGTCATGTTATTTCTGTGCTAATAATCCTGAGACCATGCAACACTTGTTTTTAGAATGTTCCTGTAATATGTTGCTATTTGGTAATATGTTGCAGCTTGCTGGTAGTAACTTGCTGTACAATATTAGGCCATTGGATCTTGACATGATATATAAAGCAACGAGGTGGCGAACTATGAAAGCAAGATGCCTAACTATATGCCTGAAGAAATATATGTCCATTGTTTGGCATGAAAGAAATATGATTTGTTTTGAAAATAAGAGGAGGGATGGGTAAGTGTTATGGAAAGTATTGAAGCATGACATATATCTATCTATGATGATGCAGCCCTCTATTCCTGCTGTTTTTAGTGATCATTGGAGATAGATGGTGGTTTCTCTCATGTCTTGTTTGCTCCGTGTGCTTGTTTTCCTCTAGTTAATCCCTGTGTGTATTTTTTTCTTTCCTTTCTTGTTTATTCTGTGAACAAGCTATGTAATTTTATTGTGTTGTCGCAATAAAATCAGGCAGGGGCCTGATAACCCCGCTAGCCTTTGCTAAAAAATAATTTAACTATATATGTATATATAAAATAAGATTTTATATAATATCAAAATTTATATCTATTAACCGTATCCTATCCAAACCATATAAATTATTTCAAAAATAATTTTATATATATACCGCGGTGCCTGTATATAATTTCCTATCCTATGGTCAAGTGATACGGATATTTATCATTTCAATCTGCAATTTAAAAAAATAAAATGCGGTTGTATATCATTTCAAACCGAAATCCCGAATGAAATGAAATGCATGATAACTTGCAGATTATATAATATAGAACACATCATCCATTCACCAAACATCATTCATCAACCATTTATTTCAATCATATCCAATTTGAACAAACATCAATAAATAACATATAAAATATAACAAGTATCAACGAACAGTTTCTGTTCACAAATAAATTAATAACTGTTTAATTGGAAGTTTATATGCAAAAATAAATAAATTTAACTGTCAAATTATATGCAATAATAAAATTAAATAACAATTTAATTTAAATAAATGCAATCTAACTGAGATGATGAATAAAATATGCCAACCAGTCATAAATGAATTTCTACTCATATCATAAATCAGTTTAACAACATAAGAAGTTTTAGAAGTTGTGAGTGGGTTAAAACACTCACCTTTTGAATTTAAATTGAATTAAAATTCAATTTAAACCCAAAAATTGGACAGTCTCCAAATTCATCCAAACCAGCGTCAAAAGATCTGGAATTTTATTACGGTCCTAACAAAAAAATTCGCGTGTGAAACGGAGTTCGTATGAGAAAGTTACACGCGTTAAATCGCTTGAAAACAAAATTAATTTAAACAAACAAATAAAAATACCTAACAAAAATATAAGCCACGTCAGCAAAAGCTTTAGCACGCTATGTTGAATATGCGCTTTGCGCTATATGATTTTTGTTTGATGATAATAAACATATATACATTCATTTAAATGTATTTGTTAATGTACTATTTTTCATAGAATAAATAAATATTTGTTGAATAAAATTAAATTACACAGAATTCGAATTTGAATTCAAACAGAACAAGTTAAACAGATTTTGAATTCAAACAGAAATTTTTATTCAAACAAATATTTATTACAACTTTGATAGTACAATTTCAAGCTCTCACTATACATATACAATTTTGACTACAATACATGACATTTCACATTTACATCACAACCTTACTACATATCACTCACACTCATATTTTTGTCTTCAACTATAATCCAGTTTGAATCCAGCATCTGAGTAATCTGCAAAAATATTCTCAAACGCAGTAAAATTGAAAGAGAAATATTTTTGAAATTTGAAAGAAACGATGATTTTGAAAACATTGTTTGCCTCAGTTATTTGGGTTGTTCGTCATCATTTTTGACTGTGCAATATCTGTGCATATCAGTATATTTTATCAGGGACAGGTAATTATAAGTGGCTGCAGTACACACGTGTACATTCGTATACGTGTGCACTGCCTCGCCAACTCGTGTGCAAAAATCAAACAAAAGTACAGAAATCAAAAACAAGGTCAAACCCAAGATAGGTTCAACTCAAGGCAGTAGTGTATATGAACACAATCAAACTACAACAGGCCAAGACTACTGCATGCAACATGGAATGCAAAAACAATGCACCACTGCAAATTCAAACAATGTCCAAACAACAAACATGAAAATGAACCAAAGTAATACAGCAGCCCCAAAATCAGTGACACAACAACAAAAGTGCAACAGTTCCAGTTCAAGCCACAAGTGTACATGAATACAACTCGACTGTAACAGTACAGTCATGAAGACTGCAAGAACATGGACAAATGTTCAGTGGTGAAGCAACAACAATGAAACAGTGATACAAACTGCAACGTCAAGTTCAGACCAAACAGCCGAAGACATGAATGCAACAAAGTTCACAAGTGCAGACACAAGGGCAGTAATACAAGAATCAAGTGACAACATAGAGCAGTGATAATGAAACAACAGTGCAACAGATGGCAGTGGACAGTACAAGCCTGCAGAATGCAAATGGACTCGACCAAGTATACAAATGCAACAGTGAAGCTACTGAAGGCAACATGAAGCAACAGTCAGACCAAAAGGCTACATGAAGAACCAGAATACAAGTACAGGAGGTAGTTCAATATAAACATGCTCAGGTCAAAGACAACAAGTACAACACTGTACAAACCCAAGCAACAACTACAAAGACCAGAATACAATGCAACAACACAGTCAACAAGGCAACAATGCAGATGAACAACAAAAGGGATGAACACATGAGAATGGACAAGGCACAAATCAAGTCCAGCTACAAGTGCAGACCACAAAGACTCAAGAATGCATCACCATGACATAGTAGAGCTGTGACAATATCAAACTCATGTATGCAACAGCAAATACTCGAGCGCAAGACAGTACAGCTACAACATGTCAATGCAACACTGCATACAATATGGTGCAGAACCAAATGCCACCAAGAATCGGTGCAATGACCAAGAAATAATCAACTACAAGAATTCAAAGAGACGAACTGACATCACAACAACTCAACAACAGCCAGTACCAACATGGACAGAAGGAAGTGAAAATTCCAAAAGCAATAAACAGAACATCAACATGGTCAATATGCACAAATATGCATATGAAACTAACATGGCCGAGCATTGTACAAGACTGCAACAAGAAGTATGCAGTTCAAAACGTCTACGACAGCAAGTAAGTGAGTGCAACAGGCAAGCACAATGCATATATAGCAGTAATATACACAAGCATCAACATGTATGAAATCAGAATGAAGCAGATATTGATATTGACAATATAGATGCAAATGAATATCAAGCAGTGATATAAAAATCACAATGAATTAAAACAGTGCCAGAAAATCAATGCCGTGTAAAGTCAAAGGCATCAGTGGATAAACAAAATTCATCAGTGCAGATTCGAAACAGTTGGTGGCCAAGCAAATCGACCATGCTACAGGTGTGTCAAGCCAGAATCAACACAGAGAACATAGTCAAATTCAAAGGCCGAAGCCAATTGTGAACCAGTCAAAATCGAAGCCGTAGCATCAAAATACGAAATTGACAAAGTCAGATCAATCCCAAGCTTCAATACAAGATCGAACGACTATTGACAAATTCAACTATATTCAGACGAACGTAATTCAAGGAGTTCGAACGCATATATAACCCAATCATCACTGGCAAATTAAATCATCGAGTTCAAGTATCAATTTAGAAAAGCAAAAGGAGACAGTACATACCGAATTCACAAGCAACGAACTCGATCGAGCAACTGCAAAACGAGCAATAGTCAACCATCAGAGAAGTAGCGAGCTAGGGCAACATATCTCAGATCAATTGAAGGAGCCGAAGCCCTAATTGGAACAAAGAGCCGAAGCCCTAACTGGAACAAAGGGAACGAAGCCCTAATCAGAACGAAGCCGCCATTATTCTCACGAACGAGACAAAAGGGGATCGGGCTGGAGATAACAAAGAAAGGAACGGGTTTAAGTGGGCCGGTCTTATTAAAAAAAGGGGGTTTTGTTTTTAATTTAAGGCTTTATTATATTAATTAGTTTTTTAGGGTTATTTTCTATTGTTTCTTAATTATTGTTTTTTATTTTACGAACCAAAGAATCTTGGTAAATCACCACCTAGGTTTAGGTAGTGTCAGATTGTCTATTTTGAATTAGTTCAGTGAGCAGGGTGTGCGAGTTTGCAAAGCTCTATAGGCGGGAGCAGTGTTTGCGAGTGAGCGAAACTCTATAGGCGGGAGCAGGGTGTGCGAGTCTAGTAGAGTGTTTGTGAGCGGGAGCAAAAGGGTCTGCGAGTCTAGTAGAGTGTTTGTAAGCGTGATACTGTTTAATTCTAATAGAAATCTGTGAATGCAGCAGTAGGCAGGGGTTGCCGAAGCTGGGTAAATTTTGTATGTGATTTACTTTTCAGCATATTTATTTCTGCTATTATATTTCTGTGTTTAATTCGAGAAAATTTGCTATAACCCTATTCACCCCCCCTCTAGGGTTAATCTAGATCCTACAAGTGGTATCAGAGCCCGGTATATTTTATTTTTTAACTCTAGAGTCATGAGTCTACAAAATAATGCTTTTTCTGAGGGGCAATCTTTTGCTAGGCCACCCATGTTTAACGGAAACGATTATGCTTATTGGAAAGTTAGGATGAGTATTTATCTTAGTTCCGTTGATTATGATGTTTGGGATATTATTGAAACTGGCTATAAACCTCCCACTATAATCGTTGGTGGTACTGAGATTCCTAAACCTAAGGATAGGTGGGATGCTAACGATAAGAAATTGAAAATGACAAATGCTAAAGCCATGAATGCTTTGATATGTGCTCTTGATAAAAATGAATTTAATAGAATTTCTCATTGTACAACAACACAGGAAATATGGCATACTTTGGAGGTGACACATGAAGGAACTTCTCAAGTCAACGAGTCTCGGCTAGCCCTATTCAGCAATGAATACGAAAACTTTGTGATGGACAAAGGCGAGAGCATAAAGGATATGTTTGGACGCTTTTCAACCTTGGTATACAATGCTAGAGCGCTTGGGAAGGTATTCACTGAGGTAGAGCTTGTGAGGAAGATACTACGAGTTTTACCAATGAACTTTGAGGCAAAAGTCACAGCAATCCAAGAATCGAAAGATTTGAGTAAACTAAGCATGGAGGAGTTGATTGGCAACTTGATGACATATGAGATTGAGTTAAAAGCAAAGGAAGAACGCAACAACTCCGAACCAAAGAAGAAGACGATTTCCTTAAAGAGCAAAGAAGAAAGCGATGAAGAAGATCCAATTGAAGAGCTTGCAATGGCTGTCAATAATCTTAGAAGATGGTCTAGATTCAAGCCACGCAAGAAGAAAACAAAGGGCAATAGGTCAAAAGATTCCGAAAATTCCGATAATGAACTGACATGTTATAACTGCAACAAGCCTGGCCACATCAAACCAAAATGCCCACTTCTCAAAAACAACAAAGAAAAGAAAAAGGCGAAGAAGGTATTTGCAGCGACTTGGGATGATGAAGAAGGAGAGGAAGCTTCGGATAGCAGCTCAGAGGAGGCTAACTTGTGTTGCATGGCAAAATCAGAATCAGAAGCAACCTCCGACGAATCTAGTGAGACAGGTGAGTTTTCTTATAAAGAACTTGTTTTTATGTGTTCTGATCTTACTAAGGTAGTGGATACTCTTGAATCTAAAATTGAAAAACTGAAATCTGATAGGAGAGAATTTGCTCGTGAAAATTTTAGGTTAAAAACTAAACTTGATAATATTCAAAACCTAGAATGTAAAAAATGTAAGATTTTAGATTCAGAATTATCAAAACTGAGGAATAACTTTGAGAATCTTGAAAAAGAAAACTTGAGTCTTAAAGAAAACATTGACACTAGAAAAAAGGATTTTATAAATCGATGCAACTCACTTGTCGCTGAAAATACAACACTAAAAACCAAAGTCCAAAATCTTGAGAAATCTTTGAATAACTTTTCAAGAGGTGAAAAATCTTTCAACATGCTATTGGGAAATCAAATTTTAGCTAACAATAGAAAAGGACTAGGTTTTGGAAAATCACAAGATGATGATAAAGGTAAAAGTGTTGCTCGATCTGAAATAATTGGAAATCATGTTGAAAATCATAGTCATAGGAACACAAAATTTAATCAAGTCAATTTAATGAGCACGTTTTGTAGAGAATTTGGACATAATCGAAATAATTGTTGGTATAGACCCAAACACGTGAAAACTATACCAATTTGGGTTCCAAAAGGCACAAATATAAAATCTTTGAAAGTCAAACAAATTTGGGTGCCAAAAGGAACATATATAAATAGTTTTGAGTCTCCAAAAACATATTTTTCATATTCTGCCACTAACAACAATGGACCTATAAAAACAAATAGGTCACATAAATCTTTTATCGTGTAGGTGTGGTGGCAGGCTAAGGAACAATAACAGTGTTCTCTGGATTTCGGCTGTTCCAGAAACACAAAAGGGCGACAAAGCAAAGTTCCTTAGCCTAGTATAAAGGTGACAGAATCACAATGGGCAATCACGAAAAATTATCGTAAAGGTAAAACAGGTAATTGTTTTTAAATGTGATTATCTGCACCATACTCTAAATTAAAATCAGCCAATATTGAGATAAACAAAAGATGATGATTTTGATGCTATGATTTTTTTTAAAATATTGACTAACCATCTTTAAATAGAATTACTTGGAGTAATTATGATGGTTGACTGATTCGGACTTAATTGATATGATTTTTTGACTTGTTCTTATTTATGACATTGATTTGTGCTTAATCGATGACCAATCAGATTTTCAACTTTGAACTAATCCATATAAATTTGTTCGGTCAAATGATGGTATTTGATTACTCATGCTACACGTAGATATATTTCGCTCACTGCTTGTAAATTTGCACGATTTCAATTTTCATGTGAAAGTTGTTGAAAAAGAACTTTATGAAATTGTTGAAACTTCAAGAAATTGTTTTGACATAATAATGAAGTTTTAATGACTGTTGATAGTTGTTCATCCTATGGCTTCTAAGATTGACACTATGATATGTTTTTGATTGTTAACACGACTTAAATTCAAATTCAAAAGAATTGATGTTAAGTTTGAAATTTTTGGCGCACACTTCATGGTTCAACGAGTGAATATTAAGTGAAATTTAAATTCAGATGCAGATTACACTGGTAATATGGTTGATAGAAAAAATTACTAAGTGTAACGTGATTTTTTTTTTTTAAAAAAACATTCATTTGCTGCATCGTTTTTTTTAAAAGAAAATATCTGCATATTTTTTCACTTGAAATAATTTTTCAAATAGCAGAAAATTTTCTTATAAAACCCCCTCGAGAAAATCATGTTTGACCATATTTACAAATTAATCATTTTTGAAAAATTGATTTTATAATGCTTAATTTGATTTTAAATGACAAATTTTTTGACTAATCTAACTCTCTTTGATTATCGAAAAGATGAATAGTGATTGAAAAAGAGATGAGTGTTGATATTTATCATATATTATAACTCGAGAAAGTATAATTAGAAAATTTCTTTAGAATTTCATAACAAGAGTTATAAAAACTTTTTGTTGGGTAATAATTCCATGACCATTTCTATTTCTATCATCTTTCTATCGACCATCACTCATCAAGATCATATTTAGTATGTAAATTTGTGGTAGTTTACAAAGGAAACCATTTGTTCTTCAATATCTTAAATCTGTGAAGGAAATTATTTGTGCTTCAACTTATTATATTTAGCAATAAAAATAAATATCCAAAGTATTCACTCTCATTTAAAAGTCCTCACGGTTATGCATGGGTGAATTACTTGGATTTTTGATTATGTGCTTCCATGCTCATTTAAAAGTCCTCATGGTCATGCATGTATGGAACGCATATTAAAAATAATTGATTTAATAGACAAGTTGATTCTAATCCCATTTAAAAGTCCTCACGGTCATGCGTGGTTAGAAGATACTTGATTTCATTTTTTAAATTAAATTGGAATACTACTAATCTCATTTAAAAGTCCTAACGGTTATGCATGGTTAGTAGATATTCAAATTTCCAGAAATAAATATACCACAAATAGACATATCTATATGAATTTTTGATGATTCTATCTCCATCACTTCTGAAAGTGGAATATGCGCTTGACAAGGGTAATTATGATTTTTGTTTGAGTTTTATTGAAATTTGATATTTATATTTAATTGAGTTAAATGTTTGATTCATGTCTATCACTTCATCCCTATTTTTATAACACTGTTATTCTTTTGCTGATAACAAAAGGGGGAGAGAAAAGTTAAGATTTTGTCAAATAGAATCAAGCAAAGGTCAAATAACTTTCAATTTGCATATAGGCTCATTTACATATTTTTATTTGTATGCATATATGTAGGGGGAGCCATATATGTAGGGGGAGTATCACATAAAAAGGAAGCATTCAAATAGGGGGAGCAAATGAAATTATCAAATACATTTAATATATTCAAAATCTTAAATATATGTTTGTTATCATCAAAAGGGGGAGATTGTTGAATATGCGCTTTGCGCTATATGATTTTTGTTTGATGATAATAAACATATATACATTCATTTAAATGTATTTGTTAATGTACTATTTTTCATAGAATAAATAAATATTTGTTGAATAAAATTAAATTACACAGAATTCAAATTTGAATTCAAACAGAACAAGTTAAACAGATTTTGAATTCAAACAGAAATTTTTATTCAAACAAATATTTATTACAACTTTGATAGTACAATTTCAAGCTCTCACTATACATATACAATTTTGACTACAATACATGACATTTCACATTTACATCACAACCTTACTACATATCACTCACACTCATATTTTTGTCTTCAACTATAATCCAGTTTGAATCCAGCATCTGAGTAATCTGCAAAAATATTCTCAAACGCAGTAAAATTGAAAGAGAAATATTTTTGAAATTTGAAAGAAACGATGATTTTGAAAACATTGTTTGCCTCAGTTATTTGGGTTGTTCGTCATCATTTTTGACTGTGCAATATCTGTGCATATCAGTATATTTTATCAGGGACAGGTAATTATAAGTGGCTGCAGTACACACGTGTACATTCGTATACGTGTGCACTGCCTCGCCAACTCGTGTGCAAAAATCAAACAAAAGTACAGAAATCAAAAACAAGGTCAAACCCAAGATAGGTTCAACTCAAGGCAGTAGTGTATATGAACACAATCAAACTACAACAGGCCAAGACTACTGCATGCAACATGGAATGCAAAAACAATGCACCACTGCAAATTCAAACAATGTCCAAACAACAAACATGAAAATGAACCAAAGTAATACAGCAGCCCCAAAATCAGTGACACAACAACAAAAGTGCAACAGTTCCAGTTCAAGCCACAAGTGTACATGAATACAACTCGACTGTAACAGTACAGTCATGAAGACTGCAAGAACATGGACAAATGTTCAGTGGTGAAGCAACAACAATGAAACAGTGATACAAACTGCAACGTCAAGTTCAGACCAAACAGCCGAAGACATGAATGCAACAAAGTTCACAAGTGCAGACACAAGGGCAGTAATACAAGAATCAAGTGACAACATAGAGCAGTGATAATGAAACAACAGTGCAACAGATGGCAGTGGACAGTACAAGCCTGCAGAATGCAAATGGACTCGACCAAGTATACAAATGCAACAGTGAAGCTACTGAAGGCAACATGAAGCAACAGTCAGACCAAAAGGCTACATGAAGAACCAGAATACAAGTACAGGAGGTAGTTCAATATAAACATGCTCAGGTCAAAGACAACAAGTACAACACTGTACAAACCCAAGCAACAACTACAAAGACCAGAATACAATGCAACAACACAGTCAACAAGGCAACAATGCAGATGAACAACAAAAGGGATGAACACATGAGAATGGACAAGGCACAAATCAAGTCCAGCTACAAGTGCAGACCACAAAGACTCAAGAATGCATCACCATGACATAGTAGAGCTGTGACAATATCAAACTCATGTATGCAACAGCAAATACTCGAGCGCAAGACAGTACAGCTACAACATGTCAATGCAACACTGCATACAATATGGTGCAGAACCAAATGCCACCAAGAATCGGTGCAATGACCAAGAAATAATCAACTACAAGAATTCAAAGAGACGAACTGACATCACAACAACTCAACAACAGCCAGTACCAACATGGACAGAAGGAAGTGAAAATTCCAAAAGCAATAAACAGAACATCAACATGGTCAATATGCACAAATATGCATATGAAACTAACATGGCCGAGCATTGTACAAGACTGCAACAAGAAGTATGCAGTTCAAAACGTCTACGACAGCAAGTAAGTGAGTGCAACAGGCAAGCACAATGCATATATAGCAGTAATATACACAAGCATCAACATGTATGAAATCAGAATGAAGCAGATATTGATATTGACAATATAGATGCAAATGAATATCAAGCAGTGATATAAAAATCACAATGAATTAAAACAGTGCCAGAAAATCAATGCCGTGTAAAGTCAAAGGCATCAGTGGATAAACAAAATTCATCAGTGCAGATTCGAAACAGTTGGTGGCCAAGCAAATCGACCATGCTACAGGTGTGTCAAGCCAGAATCAACACAGAGAACATAGTCAAATTCAAAGGCCGAAGCCAATTGTGAACCAGTCAAAATCGAAGCCGTAGCATCAAAATACGAAATTGACAAAGTCAGATCAATCCCAAGCTTCAATACAAGATCGAACGACTATTGACAAATTCAACTATATTCAGACGAACGTAATTCAAGGAGTTCGAACGCATATATAACCCAATCATCACTGGCAAATTAAATCATCGAGTTCAAGTATCAATTTAGAAAAGCAAAAGGAGACAGTACATACCGAATTCACAAGCAACGAACTCGATCGAGCAACTGCAAAACGAGCAATAGTCAACCATCAGAGAAGTAGCGAGCTAGGGCAACATATCTCAGATCAATTGAAGGAGCCGAAGCCCTAATTGGAACAAAGAGCCGAAGCCCTAACTGGAACAAAGGGAACGAAGCCCTAATCAGAACGAAGCCGCCATTATTCTCACGAACGAGACAAAAGGGGATCGGGCTGGAGATAACAAAGAAAGGAACGGGTTTAAGTGGGCCGGTCTTATTAAAAAAAAGGGGGTTTTGTTTTTAATTTAAGGCTTTATTATATTAATTAGTTTTTTAGGGTTATTTTCTATTGTTTCTTAATTATTGTTTTTTATTTTACGAACCAAAGAATCTTGGTAAATCACCACCTAGGTTTAGGTAGTGTCAGATTGTCTATTTTGAATTAGTTCAGTGAGCAGGGTGTGCGAGTTTGCAAAGCTCTATAGGCGGGAGCAGTGTTTGCGAGTGAGCGAAACTCTATAGGCGGGAGCAGGGTGTGCGAGTCTAGTAGAGTGTTTGTGAGCGGGAGCAAAAGGGTCTGCGAGTCTAGTAGAGTGTTTGTAAGCGTGATACTGTTTAATTCTAATAGAAATCTGTGAATGCAGCAGTAGGCAGGGGTTGCCGAAGCTGGGTAAATTTTGTGTGTGATTTACTTTTCAGCATATTTATTTCTGCTATTATATTTCTGTGTTTAATTCGAGAAAATTTGCTATAACCCTATTCACCCCCTCTCTAGGGTTAATCTAGATCCTACACGCTACAGGACCTCGTTCTTCTCCAGTACGAAAAATGAAAAAAAAACATTTTTATAAAAGAATGCTTTTGGAGTTGCAAGAATAAGAGCTTATGAATATGAGGTGTTAGGAGAAACAAAATGTAGAAGAAGAAATAAGATGCAGGTTATTTATAATTAGAAAATGAGTGTGGATGGAAAAAAATAAATGTCACGTTTTATTATTAAAGCTTCAGGCATTAATAATGGGTAAGTGAATGTACGTAGGAATGGAAAAGTTTGCAAACAAAAGTAGAATTTTGTACGCATTTAGGTTTTTATCTACGTAAAATAAAATATTTATACTTACCTTAAAAATGAGAACGTTCAAGTTTGTTTTCTCAAAATGTTCTTTTATTTCCATTAAAACACACTTTTTGTTTAACACAAAACGTGCGTTTCTTTTATTAAATCTATTAATTGCAATCAACGTTTTCTTTCTTTTTAATTGAAACATTTGAATTACATTAATTGCAGTTACTTACAAAGTTAGATTTTAAAACAGACGACTAAAATGGATAAAGAAATAGAACAATTGTTTATTTAAACACGTTTATAAATTTATTGTTTATACACAAGTGTAATAAATAGATTATTTTCCTATTCTTGTAATCAGTCCGTAAGCTAAAACACAGTTCAAATACACATATATTTCTTTCTTTAAAATCAATCTTTTTGTTCTTATTTTAATGAAATTAAACGTACATTCACAGATGAAACATTCATTTTATTTGATGTAAAATTTTCTTTTTATTAAATCAAACTTTCCCTATATTTTCACAAAACATATGCTGCTTTTATTTACACCTATTAATTTACAATTAGTATTCTCTCTCATATTAATTGGAAATTTTCAATTACGTTAATTTTAGTTGATTAAGTTTCAAAATGGACTAAATGAATGTAATGAGAAGTATAACAATTATTTCCTATCTAATAGTAATTTAAACATATTAATACACTATTCGCTACAAATAGTAATTATATATATTTCTTCTAAATAATAGTTTCTCATCTCTACAATCAATCTTTCAGTTGCAAAACATTTTTACTAAATGAATGTTTACTCTTTTACTAAACTTATTCATTCTTATTCTTTATTAACATTTATTATTATAATCACCGTTATTAATTACATTCAAACAATGTCATTAAATACACCTGACGTATGTTATCATTTTTTTAATCTTACTGTAATACATGTTATTAGTAGAAGTTCAAATTAAGACCATAAACATATCTCTTAACATATGTTAACAAAAATAAAATCATAAATTTTATTATTCTACCACTTATATTTCTTACTAAAATTAGCCTTTGGTATTCCTATCCATTAATTACACAAATAACATAGTTAATATTTGTTTGTCTTTCACTACATTAATACTTCTATATACATCTTAGATTTGTATCAACGGTTAATTTTTTTTAAAATGTGAATCTTGTCAATTACGCGTATTAATTAAGGTTTTAAACTCAATTAACAAAGTTTCCTAAGTCCAATCCCTTTTTACCAAATTTGACAATCCCTAACCATTCGTACTACATTCCCTATAAATGTAATATTTAATAGATTTTATTTCAAATTAACGTACAAATTAATTTCCCTTAATTGAGATCTGATTCCCAAAATTTTATTTAACATACTAAATGAATAAATAACCAAAATAAAGGGTCACCTGCTCACTTTCTTTCATTTATAAGTTACTACTTGCCCACCCGGGTATAAATCCCATATATAACACTAATTAATTTCCAATAACACTGCATTATCCAATTATCATAAATTTGTTCAATATATACTCCTTTTTACTTATAAATAATTTATGTTCTCTGTAAATTCTCATTCACTCTTCTGTTACTAAAATTAAAAATCATTAAGTAACGTTTCCTCCATAACAGTATTAAAATTACTTAACATTCAAGAGGACTTTATTTCAAATAAATTGATTGACCAATAAATTAGGTAATATATAATAATTGTTATTATACCCTTAAGATTTACGCTTGTTCTCTTCTATTTGGTTTATAGCCTAAGATAATATAACCAATCTAACTCCATAAATAAACTTATTTTATTACCCAAATTTTACATAAATTTATTACCTTTTACATGCCACTATAAATCAGTGTAACCATTAATACCACCCATATTATCATTCCTCACACAATACTGATCTTATTTAATTACCATTAACTATCTATTTTGTACAATAACTAAATGTTTACATTTGTTACTTATATTTAGTTTTATAACCAAACGTATCATGCTTAAATAAAATGAATTGGAGTTTCATTTAGATTGTTGACAATTGACTTGTATTAACATTGTTTCAGTCTAAATTTAGTTATCATTCCATTATAAAATTGCAATATTTTATTTCTTTCAATATTTTAGTTATAAAATGAATTGGAGGAGATTTCTTCTTATGATAGTCAAAGATGCTTGATACGCATTAAAAAAGAACATTTCATATTATTATTAGTGCATAGTGTAGGAAATAATTTCGAAAGTAGAGTATAAATCTTAGCCAGCATAGGTACCATTATAGTATGCTTACTATAGCTACCATATTAGATGGCAGGTTCTACAACTAAAACCGTACAAGTCTCGTATTGTTTCTTTGGATTTCCAACGAATGATCAGGCCAAGGAACTTCCCATTGCCACATGAGAATGCCTCTGGATGGACATCCCCGAGAACCAAACCGGATCTCTACCAACACAAGGCCGGGTTACCCCTAACTGAGTAACAACTGACCGAATATGCCATCCCCCGGTCCTTTGGGACCTTTCAACCGAGCGGTCGTAATCAATTCACACAATCATAAAGTGTTTTCAACATGAGTAAGTATCTGGGCTCCATACCATGATACCACCCTTTTCCAGAAGGAAATGGACATATCCCAAAGGGCGCTACCCCTCATAACCTTGCCGCATCTTTCCTGTTTTGACCATTCACGGGATGTGAGGCTCGACGAAGTCACGTCCACAAAAAAATACTTTATACAAAAGCCATGCTTTGGGTCAACAAATGATCATAGAAATGATCACCAGGATAGACGATCAAATAAATGATCCTATCACAAATAATCAACACAATGATCATTTCACAGCAACACTCAGCATGTCACATTACCAAATTGGGAATATATCGCTGACAACCTTCAACTACATAACCTATGAGCTCGTACGTCTCAGAGATGGGTGTTAAGCTAAAAGAATAAATTCTCCGCCACCAACAGAAATATATTTGAAGGAAATCGGCTTTATATCTCAACTTGTAATGTCAGACATACAATCCATACAAGTCTATTCCGGGCTCGAACAAAACCGAAGGCACTTACAAAGAAGTCCTTGCAATCCGGATATCCACAATCCTGATCGGATTTCCCATCACATATGGAGAACTCAATACCGTAGCTACTCGGTGCAGAGTCAATCGACAGATCATCCTATCGCTCTCGCAAATACCGGGTCTTCAACACCGATCTTCAATGCTATCCATTACGTCGTATCACTATTCGGAATGGGTTATACGACCCCATGGTCCTTTCCCGGTTAACCCGAATAGTGAGCGCTTATTCAAAAATAAGCGTGGCATTCAAATTCAAACAAATCACATCAAATACCCATTCAAAGGGAAATATTGATAGTCGGTTATTGAACTATCAATGGATATGCACACATCACCAGTTTCCAAATAATTTTCCAAATTATTTATTTTCCAAAATATCTTTACAAGATATATAATTTTCACACTTCAAAAATAAATCAATATTTATTTTTAGACAAATTTCCTTTCTATTCATAAATCCCATAGTGAATTTATATTCCAAAATATCCATGCATATACGATTTCAATTTATCATTTCAATTTATCTTCAAAAAGATAAATTCTCAAAATATTCACTTTATATCGGAAAACAATTCCATACTTATTAAATAAGTAATTCACAAATCTATTTATTTTCAACACTTGGAAAATATTCAATATACTTAAATCGAGATTAAGTATATATTTCATTCTTTAAGGAAATCATTCTCTTAAACATATTTATTTGGGCCAAAACGAATGTTGCGTAAAACATCGTTACGACAACCCAAAATCACTAGTATAGGGATTCGAATTTATGATAGATATATATAAATCCCAATACTACACAAAACATTTCCTTTCGGAAATCATTTACTATAACAACAGTGTTATAGTCCACCATTTCCTTCTATTTCTCGAAAACGTCTATTTCAACAATAAATGTTGAAATCTATGGTTTCGAATCTCAACACATTTTAAAACATCGTTAGATCGTTTTAATTCTATTTAAAACATCACGTTCAAAACAATTTCTTTAACATATTATTCACTATTCAAAAACGTGAATATACTACGTTAACAATTTTCATCCTTTTATACATTTCATTTTAAAGTATTATTCACAGTCAAAAATGTGAATATAACTCCATAAATAGGTTTCAACAATTTACTTATCAAAGTAAGTCGTTTGCGAATTTATAAAACAATATTTATAAATTACTTTATTACCCTATATTCAATTCATAACTCAATTATATACCAAAGGTTCATATTATAAGTTAAATGCTTATAAAACAATTATTTTACAAAGTCGTTCTTTTAAACTTCATAATTATAAATCTTATAACCTATAAGATTCAATTATTTATCCAAAACCATTCTTTAATAACTTCACGAAATTTATAAATCTTATTATTTATAAATTACACTTATAACTTCACCATTTATAATTTTATAAATTCCATTCACTTATGCAATCCATTTTCACTTCATTCAAACACTTATAAAAACTCGTTTTATAATTCAAATGTTTTAAATTTATAAATATCAATTTATAAATCCTTTATAAAATCAATTTATACTATTATTTTAAAACATATTTAATCTCCTTTATTATTTCATCATTTTGATTCATAAAATAATCAAGTTTTATAAATCCTATATTTAAACTTTTCACAATAATTTCAAAGATCCAATTTAAACTATTTTATAAAAACATTAACCCATATTTTCTCAAAAATCAATCTTTAACCCATATTTTCTCAAAATCATAATTTTATATAATTTTTAAAAGTATAACGTTTATTTATTTATAATGAATCAATTCCAAAAATATTTCGTAACTTATACTTTCAAAAATCTCTTTAAAAACATTTTAAAATTCCAAAATTTGGTCCAATGATGCTACATACCAAATAGCCAATCACGACAACAATGATATCATATATCGATATGATAATCCATCAAATATCAAAATATATGAAATCAAATAAAAAACTGTTGAGGAATCCAGTTGGATCCCTCCAACCTGTTTTCCTGCATCCAAAAACATTAGCACAATACCAATTTCGCTCCAGTACGAAATTATCGCGGTATATGGGATTTAAAATATTATCCGCTTAATAGACGGCGCAATAGGGTCTCATCCGCTATACAAATGCGGGAAATCAATAACTCCCATATATACATATGCCAATATATATATATTGCTATCATATATAATACCAATTTCACTGTTTATGAAATATTCGCGGTATATGTTTTTAATAAATAACATCCGCTTACTAACGGCGTATAATGTCTATTTTAACAATCAATAGATAACAATCATCATTCAAACATGCATTTAAATATTTTAAATCTAACTATTTAAAATAAAATCGAAACTGATTCGATTGAGTGAGAAGTTCTCACCTTGATTTCAATTTCGTTTTAGCGATTTATTTCGAATAAAATTAAACGGACGTTTAATTTTACCAGAAATTCTCACTAACTCCAAACGATTCCAATCCTATTCCATCGCGTAGTGCTCGTCCATACGATTCCAACACAACTGGTTTCGTGCGTTTTCGACCTCGTATGAAAAAGTCATGATTTTTATAAGTTTACACGTATTTATATTAACTAATTTACAACAAATATTTTAATTTTAAACCTAATCTAATCACTACCGTCCATCACCCCCCCCCCCCCCCCCCCGCTTCATCCAGGCCGCACATCATCTTCTCCCCCAAACTCACATTCGCGTACAGGTTACACGCGACCCATTCACGTCCATAACCCTAATACACGCGAGCCACCAACGACGACGAAACCCCATCATATCGGCACCAAATCGAAGCTCGCGCTCCACTCCATGCTCGGCCAGAAGGGCACAGAGCTCGGTCATCATCCTGGTGCGCATTTCGAGGCCGACCCTATGGCCTTTGAACGCAAATATCTGTTGATTCGTAGCTCCAATCTCGATCTCCACCGTTGAACATAAGGATCTCGCTGCCCTCTACAATATTGTAGTTGAAGAATTCTTGAAACGAGGCTTGGATTTGAAGAAAACGAGGGGAGAACGTGGGTGTTTTCTGGCCATTGGTGAAAGGGGGTGGCGGCTAGGGTTTTAAACCTAATATTTTTTTTTTAAAATTTATGAAGGCTTAGGGTCTATTTATAGGATTTTCTCAAACACTATTCAATCCGAAAATTCCGAACTCCGATTCACGCGCCGTAACCAGCGTTTCTAGGGTTTACCCCGCGTTCCGGACACAATGGAACAGGTTTCGGAAGCTAATTCGGTCATCTGTGCGAGTTATGGCAATAAACGTTCAATTTAAATTAAACCGATTTAAACGATTTTCTAGGCGTTTTAATTTGTACCGGACAAACGGTAAATCCAATTGACAGGAAATTTGAAACCTTACAATAATATCACATTACGGATCCGATGAAACTAGTTTCGTTGAAATCCAAGACTTTTTGAAAAATGGCTATTTTAACTCGCCAAATTAATATTAAAAACAATTTAGATGCGTTTCGAGCTGCCACGATCAAACGATAACTCCGATTGCTACGAAAATTGAAATCCGGTAATAACTAACTATTACGGATCCAATGGAACTGGTCTCGTTAAATTCTGAGACTGTTCAAAAATTAACTATTTTCACTAGTCGATTTAAATATCAAAATATTCAATTTTCACAAATAAACTTTTAATTCGATTTTAAAAGTTCTAAAATATCATTCTAACTCTAATATGATAAAATAAAATTTTACAAATCATTTTCAATCATATTTAACTCAATTTTCAATTATTTCCATAATTTCACATATTAAATTATCGATTAAATCCAATTATTCAAAATAAATTTTATTCGACTTATAAATTCACTTATTAATATTTAAAATTAATTAAATATTCAAATTTTAATAAATTAAAATTCTGGGTCGTTACAATCTTCCCCCCTTAAAAGAATTTCGTCCTCGAAATTAACAAGTAAGAAAAATTACAGAATCTATCAACTTTCTGAAAATCCATAGTTTAAACTTCTTATAATAACTTTACTAAGTTTTCAAATCATACTTAGTTATCTTTTCAAAAACAACGACTATTGTTTAACTTTCAATTCAAAATCAAAGTTATAGTTTTCAAAATTTTCCAATTTTCTCAAATTTTTTCTAACGCCTTAAATTTCCGGAAAAATTCGCCATAGTCTCCTTTGCGCGGCTCGATCTGAAAAAAAATGACAGTATATATATCACAAATATACATCTCATCAAGTAATGAGGCATCCCGCAGGGAAAAAAAATGTAAAAGTACGGTATTTAATCCGAGATATGTACCTTATAATTTTATTAGCGAGCATATACGGCTAATATAGCGCGAAAGCGAGCTCCAAATGCGAAGCAAACGCGATCCGCACCTACTAAATACTCAACAAACAACATGAGAATCATGTATATAGACAATAGTATCAATATACAACATATAGCAACATAATAACTATATATGTCAACATAGCAATTGCAATAAAAGAAATATATTCAACCATCAACCAACTATCATTCAACTAACATTCATAACCAATAAATATTCATTCATATTCTCATTAATATTCAATGAAATAGGTTTTCAATTCAATCACATTTGATTTACTAACAGTGGATGTTCTTACTAACATTCATTTTCAATTAGTTTATATTCACTAATTCATATTCTAGTTGGTTTACTTCCAATTCAAATTCAAATCTATTTAAGATTCACTTAACTTCCAATTGGATTCCAATTATTCAACTTCCAATAACATTAGATTTTAATGAATTAACACCTACATTCATTATTTCATATCAATTATTCACATTTAATTGATTAATATTAAATCCATTCATTTAATTCAATTTACAAAAGTTGAATTTCATTTATATAACTCAAGTTCACATTTATCACTTAACTTTGTTAATTTACTTTGATACCAATATCAATTTCATTCAATATCTCTTAAGTTATATTCCATTTAACTTTAAATTCATTTTTATTTACAATTCATATTCATAAATATATTCATATAGTCTCACTTCTCATATATATAAGTTTATTTCACAATTGTAAATTACTTTAATTATAATTTATTCTTATAATTCATTTTACTTATACAATTTATTCTTTTATTTAGATTATTCAAACAACTAAACAATCCACTTATATACACTTTAATAATTCTGAAAAATTATTTCTTTATATATAAAATATAATCAAGGTAAAATTATTTCATTTACCCAATTTAAAACAATATTGTGCCGAATTGTTCTATTCAAGTGTTTATAAACCCCTTCGGCATAGTTGTCCAGACCGTGCTGAGGAAGGTTCATATACCACTCAACAAACCAATCATCACAATATAAAACAATTTTATATATTCACTAACAAATACGCTCTCATAGCTATTATTACACTCAAACTCATTCTAGAGCACTACTGACTCTATCTCTAATGAGTAATACTCAACAGAACCATGGTTGTCGCTTAACCATATGCTCTGATACCACCTGTGATGACCCGCAAATCCACCACACACACAATGCAAACGCAGACTTGGAGGAGATTTCTCCTTATGATAGTCAAAGATGCTTGATACGCATTAAAAAAGAACATTTCATATTATTATTAGTGCATAGTGTAGGAAATAATTTCGAAAGTAGAGTATAAATCTTAGCCAGCATAGGTACCATTATAGTATGCTTATTATAGCTACCATATTAGATGGCAGGTTCTACAACTAAAACCGTACAAGTCTCGTATTGTTTCTTTGGATTTCCAACGAATGATCAGGCCAAGGAACTTCCCATTGCCACATGAGAATGCCTCTGGATGGACATCCCCGAGAACCAAACCGGATCTCTACCAACACAAGGCCGGGTTACCCCTAACTGAGTAACAACTGACCGAATATGCCATCCCCCGGTCCTTTGGGACCTTTCAACCGAGCGCTCGTAATCAATTCACACAATCATAAAGTTTTTTCAACATGAGTAAGTATCTGGGCTCCATACCATGATACCACCCTTTTCCAGAAGGAAATGCACATATCCTAAAGGGCGCTACCCCTCATAACCTTGCCGCATCTTTCCTGTTTTGACCATTCACGGGATGTGAGGCTCGACGAAGTCACGTCCACAAAAACATACTTTATACAAAAGCCATGCTTTGGGTCAACAAATGATCATAGAAATGATCACCAGGATAGACGATCAAATAAATGATCCTATCACAAATAATCAACACAATGATCATTTCACAGCAACACTCAGCATGTCACATTACCAAATTGGGAATATATCGCTGACAACCTTCAACTACATAACCTATGAGCTCGTACGTCTCAGAGAAGGGTGTTAAGCTAAAAGAATAAATTCTCCGCCACCAACAGAAATATATTTGAAGGAAATCGGCTTTATATCTCAACTTGTAATGTCAGACATACAATCCATACAAGTCTATTCCGGGCTCGAACAAAACCGAAGGCACTTACAAAGAAGTCCTTGCAATCCGGATATCCACAATCCTGATCGGATTTCCCATCACATATGGAGAACTCAATACCGTAGCTACTCGGTGCAGAGTCAATCGACAGGTCATCCTATCGCTCTCGCAAATACCGGGTCTTCAACACCGATCTTCAATGTTATCCATTACGTCGTATCACTATTCGGAATGGGTTATACGACCCCATGGTCCTTTCCCGGTTAACCCGAATAGTGAGCGCTTATTCAAAAATATGTGTGGCATTCAAATTCAAACAAATCACATCAAATACCCATTCAAAGGGAAATATTGATAGTCGGTTATTGAACTATCAATGGATATGCACACATCACCAGTTTCCAAATAATTTTCCAAATTATTTATTTTCCAAAATATCTTTACAAGATATATAATTTTCACACTTCAAAAATAAATCAATATTTATTTTTAGACAAATTTCCTTTCTATTCATAAATCCCATAGTGAATTTATATTCCAAAATATCCATGCATATACGATTTCAATTTATCATTTCAATTTATCTTCAAAAAGATAAATTCTCAAAATATTCACTTTATATCGGAAAACAATTCCATACTTATTAAATAAGTAATTCACAAATCTATTTATTTTCAACACTTGGAAAATATTCAATATACTTAAATCGAGATTAAGTATATATTTCATTCTTTAAGGAAATCATTCTCTTAAACATATTTATTTGGGCCAAAACGAATGTTGCGTAAAACATCGTTACGACAACCCAAAATCACTAGTATAGGGATTCGAATTTAAGATAGATATATATAAATCCCAATACTACACAAAACATTTCCTTTCGGAAATCATTTACTATAACAACAGTGTTATAGTCCACCATTTCCTTCTATTTCTCGAAAACGTCTATTTCAACAATAAATGTTGAAATCTATGGTTTCGAATCTCAACACATTTTAAAACATCGTTAGATCATTTTAATTCTATTTAAAACATCACGTTCAAAACAATTTCTTTAACATATTATTCACTATTCAAAAACGTGAATATACTACGTTAACAATTTTCATCCTTTTATACATTTCATTTTAAAGTATTATTCACAGTCAAAAATGTGAATATAACTCCATAAATAGGTTTCAACAATTTACTTATCAAAGTAAGTCGTTTGCGAATTTATAAAATAATATTTATAAATTCCTTTATTACCCTATATTCAATTCATAACTCAATTATATACCAAAGGTTCATATTATAAGTTAAATGCTTATAAAACGATTATTTTACAAAATCGTTCTTTTAAACTTCATAATTATAAATCTTATAACTTATAAGATTCAATTATTTATCCAAAACCATTCTTTAATAACTTCACGAAATTTATAAATCTTATTATTTATAAATTTCACTTATAACTTCACCATTTATAATTTTATAAATTCCATTCACTTATGCAATCCATTTTCACTTCATTCAAACACTTATAAAAACTCGTTTTATAATTCAAATGTTTTAAATTTATAAATATCAATTTATAAATCCTTTATAAAATCAATTTATACTATTATTTTAAAACATCTTTAATCTCCTTTATTATTTCATCATTTTGATTCATAAAATAATCAAGTTTTATAAATCCTATATTTAAACTTTTCACAATAATTTCAAAGATCCAATTTAAACTATTTTATAAAAACATTAACCCATATTTTCTCAAAAATCAATCTTTAACCGATATTTTCTCAAAAATCAATCTTTAACCCATATTTTCTCAAAATCATAATTTTATATAACTTTTAAAAGTATAATGTTTATTTATTTATAATGGATCAATTCCAAAAATATTTCATAACTTATACTTTCAAAAATCTCTTTAAAAACATTTTAAAATTCCAAAATTTGGTCCAATGATGATACATACCAAATAGCCAATCACGACAACAACGATATCATATATCGATATGATAATCCATCAAATATCAAAATATCTGAAATCAAATAAAAAACTGTTGAGGAATCCAGTTGGATCCCTCCAACCTGTTTTCCTGCATCCAAAAACATTAGCACAATACCAATTTCGCTCCAGTACGAAATTATCGCGGTATATGGGATTTAAAATATTATCCGCTTAATAGACGGCGCAATAGGGTCTCATCCGCTATACAAATACGGGAAATCAATAACTCCAATATATACATATGCCAATATATATATTGCTATCATATATAATACCAATTTCACTGTTTATGAAATATTCGCGGTATATGTTTTTAATAAATAACATCCGCTTACTAACGGCGTATAATGTCTATTTTAACAATCAATAGATAGCAATCATCATTCAAACATGCATTCAAATATTTTAAATCTAACTATTTAAAATAAAATCGAAACTGATTCGATTGAGTGAGAAGTTCTCACCTTGATTTCAATTTCGTTTTAGCGATTTATTTCGAATAAAATTAAACGGACGTTTAATTTTACCCGAAATTCTCACTAACTCCAAACGAATCCAATCCATTTCCATCGCATAGTACTCGTCCATACGATTCCAACGCAACTGGTTTCGCGCGTTTTCGACCTCGTATGAAAAAGTTATGATTTTTATAAGTTTACACGTATTTATATTAACTAATTTACAACAAATATTTTAATTTTAAACCTAATCTAATCACTACCGTCCATCACCCCCCCTGCTTCATCCAGGCGGCACATCATCTTCTCCCCCAAACTCACATTCGCGTACAGGTTACACGCGACCCATTCACGTCCATAACCCTAATACACGCGAGCCACCAACAACGACGAAACCCCATCATATCGGCACCAAATCGAAGCTCGCGCTCCACTCCATGCTCGGCCAGAAGGGCACAGAGCTCGGTCATCATCCTGGCGTGCATTTCGAGGCCAACCCTATGGCCTTTGAACGCAAATATCCGTTGATTCGTAGCTCCAATCTCGATCTCCACCGTTGAACATAAGGATCTCGCTGCCCTCTACAATATTGTAGTTGAAGAATTCTTGAAACGAGGCTTGGATTTGAAGAAAACGAGGGGAGAACGTGGGTGTTTTCTGGCCATTGGTGAAAGGGGGTGGCGGCGAGGGTTTTAAACCTAATATTTTTTTTTTAATTTATGAAGGCTTAGGGTCTATTTATAGGATTTTCTCAAACACTATTCAATCCGGAAATTTCGAACTCCGATTCACGCGCCGTAACCAGTGTTTCTAGGGTTTACCCCGCGTTCCGGACACAATGGAACAGGTTTCGGAAGCTAATTCGGTCATCTGTGCGAGTTATGGCAATAAATGTTCAATTTAAATTAAACCGATTTAAACGATTTTCTAGGCGTTTTAATTTGTATCGGACAAACGGTAAATCCAATTGACACGAAATTTAAAACCTTACAATAATATCACATTACGGATCCGATGAAACCAGTTTCGTCGAAATCCGAGACTTTTTGAAAAATGGCTATTTTAACTCGCCAAATTAATATTAAAAACAATTTAGATGCGTTTCGAGCTGCCACGATCAAACGATAACTCCGATTGCTACGAAAATTGAAATCCGGTAATAACTAACTATTACAGATCCAATGGAACTGGTCTCGTTAAATTCTGAGACTGTTCAAAAATTGACTATTTTCACTAGTCGATTTAAATATTAAAATATTCAATTTTCACAAATTAACTTTTAATTCGATTTTAAAAGTTCTAAAATATCATTCTAACTCTAATATGATAAAATAAAATTTTACAAATCATTTTCAATCATATTTAACTCAATTTTCAATTATTTCCATAATTTCACATATTAAATTATCGATTAAATCCAATTATTCAAAATAAATTTTATTCGACTTATAAATTCACTTATTAATATTTAAAATTAATTAAATATTCAAATTTTAATAAATTAAAATTCTGGGTCGTTACAGGTGCACACTCACACAACTCAACAATAACTGTATACATGAATGCATACACATGAAAACATACACACAATTCAAGACTCAACATTTACATGAGTGGAATGCAGCTAAACCAAATAGTGAAACAAGACCAGACGCACATATACAACATACATATATGCATGTATGTTCACACATGTATATACATAAGCAACAAAGACCAGTCAGAGCATGCAAGTGAAACCTCGACCAAGATCACTTCAAGTAATAGTGGCAACCAACAAGAATTAGAGTAGACCAAATTTCCAGTGAATCAAGCAAGCCAGTGAAACAAAGTGCACTCACATATATGACAACAATGCAAACAAGCTACATAAAATAGATGAGATAATACAAACTCAAGTGTGCACAAGCAAACTACAAAAAGACCTAATACAACATAAATTCAAGTATGTAGAACAAAACCAAGTGCAAACTCAAGGAAGTTCAAAGAATACAAAAGTACCGGCACGAATAATCAGAAAATCAAAGTCCAATCAGACTGCACAGCTCCATATGAAACCAGACTCCATGAAAACACACATGTGTACATATATACTTATATAAGTATACACATAACTAGTTGCAGTAAAAAAATCATGATTCAAAAAAAAATGAAAGAAGACCAGTCAACAAAAATTTGAATTAAAACCGTGGTGAACAAGGTAAAGTTCGAACAAGTCAGAGTAAAAGCCAGGTGATAACATAATTGAACAAGTCCAGAAAATATTGCAAGTACGATAATCAAGTCAAGTGCCGAAATTGGAGATGTCAACATAGAAAAGAACGGAACAAAATCCAAAGCAAATGCAAGCTGTGGTGACCAAGCCAGCATAACAGGAAAATATACGAATTGAAAAGGTCAAAAAACATCACCAACATTCGATTACAAACCAAAAGCTGAGCAAAATTAGAAGTTGAATTCAAATGAAATATTCGAACGATAATTTAGGGTTTTATTCCATATTTAAAACCATTAACATCATCGGCAATCAGGATCATCGAGTTCAAGCATATCAATGAGAGAAAACAAAGGAAATTGCATACCAGTAATTATTCAATTCAAACTCAATCGAGAAGTAGCCGCGAAGGAATAAAAGCAACAGAAGATTCGAGCCTCATTTCCTAAAAGCGTACAACATTCAATTCGATCAACTTCAAGGTGGCCACTTCAACTTCCAAAACCCTAATTTTTAGAAAGAAAGAGGAACGAATGAGGTAACCATTTTTTACAAAGCAAAGAATACGGGCCGAAGACATAAAAGAAAAAGGGGACTTCCTTTAATTTTTTACTGGGTCGGTTCCTTTATTAATATTTTCGGCTTTAATTTAATATAGGGTTTTGTGTTTATGTTTTAGTTTGTATTTTTCTTTTAAACTTTTATAAAATTCTAGTCGTGTGACTAGGGGACGAACTATGGTGCTGTAGTTTGAGAATTTTGCAACTCAATGGCTGAGTTGTGGTAGGGTTTTGAGCGTAGAGTTAGGTTAGTCAATAGCGGGTGTCGTGAGTTTACATGTGTATGCGTCTGACTACTTATCTTCTAGTAGAAATCTTGGAGGCAGCACGTAGGCAGGGTTTTGCTAAAGTTGGGTAAATCTGTGTTGTTCTATTTCTGCTTTTATTATTCTGTTATCACATGTGCTGCAATTATTTTATATATTTCCTCATTAAATTTTTATTATTATTAGCATCACCCTATTCACCCTCCCCACTATGGTGAAATTGATCCTATAGTTATTAAGGGTAATAATATTCCAGTCTCTATTCCTTTGAAATTCTACCATCCTCGTGAATTTAACTCTATGTAATGTACCAAAATGTCCGTTGAGTTTATTTAGCATTCCAGAAAACAATTGAATAATGCCATCGTGATCTATGTTGTTGGTTCTAAGCCATATTATCCATACTTCAAAGATTACATCACTAGAGTATGGAAACCAGAAGGAGAATTCTCTATTTATTCGAAAGAAAATGGGTTCTATGTTATTAAATTTAATAACAAGCAAGATTATGATAAAATATTGGAAGGAGCTCCTTACTCTTATAATAAAAAGTTAATGATGATGAAAAGATGGTCTCTTGGTATGCAGCTCAATAAGAACTCCTTCACTCTATTTCAATTTGGATTTGCTTCCCTAATTTACCCTTCGATTATTGGACGGAAGAAGGAATTAGTTGCACTGCTTCAGTCCTTGGATCCCCTATCAAGTTGGATAAATTCATCGAAGGTATTATAAAAATTGCGTATGCTAGAGTCTTAATCAAAATTAATAATTCCTTCAAATTTCCAAATAAAATTCCTATAATTACCGATAAGGAAGAAATCGTTTGGCAAGAAGTAGCATATAAATGAAAACCATCTATGCGCTTGAATTGTTCAAGTTTTGGACATGCTGAAAATCAATATCATCTTACCAAAAAGTGGGTGCCTATATCTAATCCCTAGAATCGTACGAATGACATTTCCGATATGAGTATTGATGCAAATAATGTAATCAATATGGTAACCAATTCGTATAACTTCAATGTCCAAGAAAATCCAATAGCTTTAGATTGGGAAACTGTTCGTAATATAGATACAACAACGGACATGAAAAAAGATAAACAGGAACAAAATAGGAATTTGTCTTTAAATGTCCAGTCGAATTCTCTGGTTTCGACCATTGATACAGCTTTGCAACAGAATATTACTTCTAACATACAAAAGCCTTCAAATAATGTTATGGAAATACAGACTCTAATCATTGAAAGACAAGAGGTGCGCAGCGACTCCTCTGGGATGCATGAAGCGCCCTTTGACCCATACCTACGTCATGTAACATATAAGCATCAATCTGAATCTATGAATATGACTCGATCGAGACCTACTCGGAGGTAAGGACCGAGGAAGCTCCATTCGATTTCAAAGCCACTCCTCTTGATGATGTTATAAAGAACCCTGCATGGACGAGCATGGTTAATTAACTGAAAGGTAAAAATAAAAGGACAAAAAATGCTAAAATGTCGGGGACTGCTTCTTCCCCAGAAAATGTAGCAGCCCTGATAATAAACTTTAAATGGAGTTCCTTATATGGAACATTAGGGGTATGAATGCCCCGACAAAACAGTTCAAAGTTTTACAAATTCTGTCTAGTAATAGATTTTCCTTTATTGGCATTCTTGAGAATAAATTATCTTCAGATAATATTGATAGATTTATGGCTAAAATTAATAATAGTTGGAAGTATACTCATAACATAGCTTCTGGTCAGAATCGTAGAATTTTATTAATCTAGGATTCTACTCAATGGTCTAACACTATCGTACACTCTAATGACCAATCTATCTCTTGTATATTAAACAATGCAACAGGTATTACTGTCTTATGTACTACGGTTTATGCCTTCAGTGATGAAATGAAACGAATAGAATTATGGAACTATATTATTGATCAGTCTATAATTATTAATCTCCCTTGGATTTTGGCGGGAGATTTCAATGCTATCCTATCTTCTAATGATAGAATGAATAATGGTAAGTTTAGTTCCATGGGAGAACAGAAATTTATAGACCGTATATCTGTTTCTAAACTGATGGAGCAGGAATTTACTGGTCATTTTTTTTTACTTGGAGAGGAGGCCTTAATTTCTCTTTCATAGTAAAATCGACCGTGTTTTTGTGAATTCTCTATGATTGGATAAATTTAATCATTTTGGGATTAACTTTGGACAACACTCTTTAAGTGATCACTCTCCTATTATCATCAAACTTATGATACACAATAAATCAAAGACTAGAGTACCTTTCAGATATAATAAATCTTGGGACCTTCAAGTAAGCTATCATTCTTCCCTTCAAGAGGCTCTGCTGCACGAATTTGATGGAAATCCCCTTCATATGCTTTTGTGCAAATTGAAAACGATTAAAGCTGCATCGAAGAAATGGGCAAACAGTAAGTGTAGTATCTATTTTATGGCTGCTAAATTAAAAGAGGAGGCTAGTGATATATATATATATATATATATATATATATATATATATATATATATATATATATGTATACATATATATATATACACAGCTAGTAAAAACCCCTTTGAATGTCAGCTTAATGGAACAATGCTCACATATAAATGAGCAGACTTTCTCTATAATGAGGAAAATTGCAGTTGATAATGAGCAGAAAATGAAATTAAACTGGTTAACTAAAGGAGATAACGAAAGAGAGGAAACTTATCATTCGTCGAGATCCTTTAGAAACCCCAAAAGGTAATAAACTCTAAATCATGCGTTGAGGTGATCGGTAATCGGGTGGAAATTAAAGGTTCGGTGAACTATACGACCTTATTATTGAAGGAGAAGGAATCTGTCATATTATAGATGAAGAAGATTATGTGTAAGCTCAAAATATATGAAAGAATTCTATATATATCCGTAACAGCCCGCAAATCCGTACCTCTTGAGTCAACACTATTCTACAACAATCAACTCAAGTTGCACAGAAATACGAACCATTAGGATTAATGAAGAAGAGGTAGAAGAAGAATATTGAAATCAACAACAGAATCTAACCATCGCAGCGGAATAAAATATAATAGATAGTAAATAATCTTTACTCAAAAATCAAATATATCTGTTTACATACATTACATCATCAGAGTACATCAGTCACAGCTCACATCAATACAATACAATGGATACACAACAATTCAACACAGCGGAATATATATATAAACAAGTACGAAAGTACGTATCGTCATCCTGCTCGTCTCCTGAGCTCCACAGCATCATATCCTGTATTCTATAATCCTCGGTCTGACCCGAGCATTACAGTTAAATAATAACCGAGTCAGTCTGGAATACCAACGTGAGAAAATCACACCCAATTGATTATTAGAGTTTCAAAAATCCTTTGGAAACAAAAGCATCTCGTAAGACCACGCCACAAATAAACATGTCGGGTTTTTACCTTACGATAGCTAAAACATTTTTTTTAGAAATCCTCTGATATTATAATAGGATCTATATACAAATACTTATAAAATAGCCGAAATTGTTACATCTATTAAATTCCAGCTACTAGCCACAGAGTGGGTAATACAAACAAAACTCGTACAAGGCTCGTAGGAAGAATGGATTTCCAACTAATGACTAGGCATTGGGGTACCACCTGTCACAGTACGGGGCCTAGATCACCGTACCGAGAATTACTCCCTTCATCCCCTGCAACAAAAGGCCGGAACCATTCCTTACTGAACAGTCCCGAACAAGATAAACCCCGTGGTTGGCGCGAACAACCACCCACTAAGCCGAAATATATAAGGGGCATCTAGACAGGGGAATTATCTTGTCCTGCTTGGGCATGACCCACCTAACCTTGCTGCATATCCCTTGATTTTCTGTCATTCCCATTTGATGAGGCTTGAGGCTAAGCATTACCTTTTAGAACGTTTCACTTAGAATGCCCATCGCCCACCTGACGATGTTTCGCAAGCATTCATCCATACAAGTCCGTCCCGGGTTCGAACGGAACCGAAGGCACTACTCCTACTACATCCATTTTGGAAATATCCTCAGGATTAGTAGCGACTAGCCCTTGCACTTCACTGCTCCATCTTCGAATCCAAAATCGTTTACACGAAATGTACAAACCGGATCGAAGTGGTTTTCGAAAAATAAATCTCGATCCCGGTCTCTTCGAAACGATCAACGCAGTTGTCCAATATTGATAGTCGGTTATTTAACTATCAATTATATTCAGAAACAATCATCAAACAATAAATAATTTTCCAAATTATTTATTAATCTCAAAATATCTTCACAAGATATATTTTCACCTTTCAAATTCCTTTTGAAAACAGTTTCAAACATATTCCTTTCCCGGAATAATTCCCCAATATTTACTTCCACTGAAATGCCAAGTATAAAATACTTCTAGCTTTAAAATAATTTTAAAAGCACTTAGTATAAAGTATACTTCATAACCTCAAAAATTTAAAACTACTTTAATACTTAATTAAAATATGTACTTTAGAAATATTTAATAAATAAGGATACTTTTAAAAAATATAAACTAGATTTTTCTTTAAAAACAATTACCAAGTCACTTAATAATTACTACGATAATAGTTTTTGAAAAATATTTACTTTAGAATTTAAACATTTAAAAATAATAAATATTATAAGATATGCTTTTTTTTAAAACAACATTAAAACCTTTAACTTATATTTAAGATTGCTTGAAAATCGTACTTGGCTATCCAGAGAAAATTCCAACTTCAATCACTTAAATCAATTTCCCCAAATTGATTTTTCAATTTATTTTATTTATTCAAAATCCTTTAATTTCAGATTTTATTCCTTTTAATTGAAATACCAATTTAGATTTCTCAATTTGCTTCTTATTCCTTTAGATAATTTAAAACTTTTAGTTTAAAATAATTCTTTATTCATTTAAATTAATAGCACATAAATTTACAATTCATTAATTACGGTTTATTCAAACCTTTTTCTTCTCATATTCGAAGTTCTTTATTAGTATTTAACATACTTCCATTTCTTTCCAATTCGTTCTAAATTTATTAAATTCTCTAAGATTATTTCGATTACAAATTTACTTCCTTTATTTTCTTCCCAAAATCCAATTTATATATTTTTGATAATTCATTATACCCAATATACATCCAATCAAGTCACATCATTCAATATTCCAATATATTCAACCTTGAATATCAAGTAATCACATCAGAGAATATTAAAGAATAAATAAATGTTGAGGGGTCCAGTTGGATCCCTCCAACCTGTTTTTCCTGCATCCACAGACGTTAGCACAATATAAAATATCTTCACTATAAAATGAGGGAAATAAATCATTTCAAGGTGTAGTATATATTACTATATAAAACGACAATCAATTCAACCATTCAAACAATTATTTAAATTTAATAATTTAAATTTAAATTTAAATTTAAATCTAACTGAGTGAGATTAACTCACCTTTGCTCCTTAAATTTGGAAACCCACTTCATTCTCGCTTTGATTCCACGACTATTGACCTTGAATAAACATATTATGATTTTATTAATATTCGAAACAAAATCGAACAATTTAATTTCCATTTATTAATTTAATTAGTTAAGAATTTGTGTTTAAACTAATAAATTTGATTTTTAAAAAAATTTCCCTTTTAATAACTTATTTCTAGTAATTAAAATAAATTAAATGAAATTCCTTCCAAACCCATATACGTATATTAAATTACAACAGGATTGCTTCTTATTTTATTTTTATTTTAGTTGTTTATCTAAACACAACTTTATCTTACTATTTAAATCTACCTATATATATATATATTTAAATTGAAGAATCTTTATAAATATAAACCCTACTGAAATATATATATTTGTTTTCCTGCATATAAATATTCACATATGAAGACAGTTTAGAAAATAAAAAGATACCTTACTGCCTCCACGCGAACCAAACACCATTAACAATACACACGCCTACTCCAAGTTCAACCACGCACGCCGCCAACCCTAGTCGAAGCGAACCAGAATCGCGCCTCCCCCCAGAGCGAGAGAGCCCCCCCTCTTTTCGTCGACTTCGAGCTCGAACTCAGAACCATCGCGATTCAATCGATCGCGCGTAACAGTACGAACCCCAAATCGTCGAATCCCTAGCCTCGATGCTTGCTTCGTAGCTCCACTATCGCGTGAGTCGACTGCTCACGCCTTCCTCGATCACGTACGCGCGACTCCTCCCTTTGAACACCACGCGGTCGATTGATTTGAATGGAACAGCTTCGGGTTAGCTTGAATGGGAAACGAAGCTCTCTTTTCTTTTCCTTTTTTTTTGATTCGAACGGAAAGTTTCTTCGGCCATTAATTTCTGAGCTTAGATTTTTTTTTTAATACGAGGATCGAATTCAATTAATTGAAGAAGAAAGAGGTTTGTTAACGAGATGGTTTCGATTTAGGGAAAAAGCACTCGGCTCCGAAAAATTAGATGGCTTTGAATTTCGATCAGAAGAGAGGAGATCCATTCGTGATTTAACTGGCCATAAAACTTCTCGAGGAAGACAACGATGTTTTGAAAAAGAGAGACAACACGCAACAATATCAGGCTACAGTGGAAGCAAAATGTCTTGATATAGACAGGAAACAGGCTAATGGCAGAATTACAGCTAAAGTTAATTAATATATTTTTATTTAAATTCAATTCGTTTCAATATAAATTTCAATGCGTTTATATATCGTACGCTCACACAACAACTCCAATCACTACGAAATTTGAAATCCGATAATAATAAAATATTACGGATCCAATGGAACTGGTTTCGTCGAATTCCGAGACTGCGCCTCGGAAGGCTATTTTTAAATTCAATTTAAACGATATATTTTTAAAACTGAACGAACCACTGTTAATTTCAATTTTACAACTTCTATTATCCTCAGTGTTATCAATATAAATTTTATACGCCTTCAAATTATTTTTAATAGGTTTAAAATTCTGGATTCAACATTTCGTCCAATTTTAAATTATTTAAATTCAATAATTTAATCATCAAATAAATTGTGATATTTAAAATTTAAGTTAAAATTACTCCATTGAATATTCAAAATCAATTAAATATTCCTATTTAAAGGCTTAAAAATTCCGGGTCGTCACATTCCCCCCCCCCCCCCTTAAAAGAATTTCGTCCCCGAAATTACTAATTAGGAAGAATGGTCCAATACCCGTTTACTTTTCCCAAACCCAAACAGTTCAACACCTATCCAACTATTTTTTTTCTTCAAAAGACCATTTCCTAGTTTGTAAACATTCCTATTTGCCCAACCATCCAAGTTTTAATCTTAAAACCAATTTTGGATTATCAAAATTTCCTCAAAATTTTTCTAACTCCCTAAATTTCCGAAAAATTTCGCCAGCGTCTCCTTTGCGCGGCTGACTCGGTACAATTACAAAATGGCTCTACGGCCTCCAAAATCCAAAAAGAAAACAAAAAGCCAAGCGGCTCAATCCAAATCCCAATCAAATTTCATACCAAATTTAAAATACATACCTTTTGTCGGGCAATTCAAATTTTATCTTTTGATATCAAACCCAATTTTCTTTTTCCTTTATAATACCTGCATACCTGTTTAGCACCAATATCCAAACACAATATTCCAAAACATTTTATCGACTTTCTCACAAAATGTCAGCATCTATTCATTCCAATATTGACTTAAATTACATTGGTAGTATCAATTTCCATTTAAGACTTCACCATTCTTTCTTAAGTTTAGTATAAGCATTTTATATACTTCTTTATTTATTTTCATCTTACCATTTTAGTTTATATCCATTTCTATCCACAACGATTCTTTCATTTCCATGCGAATTCAATTTATTTTCAACTCTAAACTTTAAATTTTATTTTTCATTTATAACTAATTTACGTCATTATTTTAATTAGCTCCATTTACTAACTTATTTCAATTTCCAATTTGAAATTCTTTTGTCGTTAACAAAATTTTCCAAAATTTCCAAAAAATTTCTAACTCCCAAAATTTCTAAAAAATTTTGGCAGAGTCCCCTTTGTACGGAGGAGCTTTTGCAATTTGGTAAAAGAGATAAATATATATACATCGACCCACACGGTCGGAAAAACCAAAAACAGTTCATATTTCCTATTTTTATGGCGTAGGCGTACCTTATTTAGCATTTTAAGCAAGCGACTTATTATTTTTAGCAAGTAGCACTACCAAATCCAGCCACACGACTTCCAGGTACCTGTACTTACTCAATTTAAACATGTAAGTGCCAAATATATGCAGTTCAACTATATTTCACTTATTTATAATAGTTAAAACATATGAATTCTAAAAGAAACTCATACCAAACATTTTCCTGTAAGCAATTTATATAGTTTCCATGCTAATTCAACTGTTCCAATTTATTTGTCACCATTTCACTCAATTCGGATGGTTTTCGATTCATTCGTATACAACTCCATCAATTTGAATGGTTTAGAACTCAATTGCTTACTTTTATTTTATTCTTAAGCAAATTGAATTCATATTTAATTCAATTGCTCTCAAAATCAATTTATTTTACTTCTATCAACTCATAGAATTTTAATTACTTCCATTTACATCCAATGATAATTTATTCTTTGCAATTTGACGAGATCTATGTGAATAAACAAGTATTTATGTTTTATAACCAACTTGAATGGATTTCAACTCAATTTATACTCAATTCTATTCCATTTTGGATTTATTCCCAATCCATATATTCTCAGTTTCATTGCATTTCAAGTTTAAATCCATTCACTTCATTATTCAAACAGGTTCCATTAAAACCATTAACACCTAGGTTCATCTTTATTACCAATTAAATTTCCTCTTTATTTTAATTCATTCACAATTATTTATTTAGCTCGACACATTCCATTTAAATTTCATTCACAATCCATTCATATACATTCCATTCCACATTTATTTATGCCAAACTATTTTATCTAGCTCGAAGACAATCTAAGCTATTTCATTCAATAACCATTTCTCAACTTATTTAAACCATACTTCATTTGGTTCTTATTTATCTCATCCATTCATTTATTCAATAAAATTAGTTTACCCACATTCACTTAAACCATTCTCTTGAAACATTCTATTTTTCTTATTGTCTCAAGTTATTCCAATCCCTTAATAATTTAAATGGTTTACAAACATTTATTCAAGAATTTTCATTCCATTAAATATTATCTGTAACTCCCCAAATTTTATTAAAATTTATTTTCGCTTGGTTGAAACCCAACCCAAAATCATTAAATTTAGTTTAAATTGAATTAAATTCGACCTTCTTCGATTTATTCAGCTTAAGTCAATTTACTTCAATTTTATTCGAATATTATACTTAAGCTCATTTCCATTTTACAAGTAAATTTTCCTCTTTTATACTCAACTTAACTCAATGGATTACAAGTCTATATCCAATTTATTTCCATATATTTGGATTTTATCCACAATACAAACCATTATTATTTTAATCCAATTTCATTTTTCGTCGATACCTTTCCAATTATATTAATTTTGTTAACACTTCAAGTTAAATTTAAACTAATAACTCAAGTTCTGAATCCACTAGCCATTTCAAATTACCATTCACTTTTATGAACTCATAATTCAATCTCATTTACTTCATCAACAATTTGAATCGAATTTAATTTTATAACTTGATTTTTATTTCCAATCTTCATTATTATCTCACAGTTCAGCTTTTATTTAATTGCATTGGGTTCTCATTACATATTTCATTATCTAATTTATTATCTAAATAGTTTTTTTTCCAACTTATAATCCAGAACTTGATTTTAACCCCAAAATCTCTTCATTTAATTTTCCTTAGGTTCAAATTTAGTTTATAATTCAAGTTTGGATTTTATTTTATTTTCTAATACATCAAACTATATTTATTTTGGGATTTTATATCTCACTATTTGATTTTATACGTCACAACTTATTATTTACACAATTCCATCCATTATAGGCTTGAATATATTATCTTTTTATTTAACTCAAGCCTTATGCTCATTTATATCCCAAGTATATGGATTTTAAATTCTTTTACAAGGTATCCTAATTTATTTATTCCAATTCAATTCTTATCCAACCTATTTCTTATCCAACTTACTTCTATTTATTCATGTAAGAATTTATTTCCATTCATTAATTCAATTGAATTCTCATCCCAATTCAATTTCACTTTAACACAAATTTATTTAACTCTATTCAATTTCAACTTGATTCGAATACAACTGGATATTATTCCAGCCTATTTAAATTAATTTCAATCCAGTCAAATTTTTATTTCCAAATCCAAGTTAATTCCATTTTCAACTTTTCTCTTTAAATTTAAATTTCAACCCTCAAAGCTTATATTCCATTCCTGATTTAAAAATCATCTTAATGTATAAGCTTACAACCCATCTTATCAGGATTTTTAAACACCCGGCTTTGGTTCCAAATTTATTTTGAAATCTACAACATCTCAAATCATATCTCTCAAAAATTAAACCAATCCTGGTTTTATTCCCAACAAATTTCCTATGAGATTTCCAAAAACAACTAACTTTTCTGAACAAATCAATTTGGCAGCAATCCATCACTTAGAAACTCGAAAATGAACATCGATGATGCTGCAGTCATCACCAAAGTTATTTTCCAGTGACTGAAGTGAATTCAATGCCATCTCACTTCCCAAAATTTATTTGAAACAATTTTCTTTCAGAAATACCCCCAAAAACAACAATATTACTATTTATCTTCAAAATATTTCCAAAATCTCCGGGGTTTTAACGTTTCAAATTTTATTTTAATTCCAATTTTAACTATAATGCATTTGTACAATTTATGCTTATACAAATTCCCAATTAATTATATTTTCGATTTATAATTTACATTTATAATTCACATTTATAAATTTCATTTTATAATTGGATTTATCTTCTCAATCTTTGATTATATTTACAATTTCTAATTAAATATTTCACTTAACAATGATAATACTTTAATATTATCATTTCTAACATCCAAGCAACTATATAATAGCTATATAGTTTACCAAAAACTTTCTTTATATCAAAATATATTTTTTTGGGTAAAATTATTTCATTCACCCATATTTAAAACAATACCGTGTCGATTGTTCTATTCAAGTGTTTAGAAAGCCCTTCGATACAGTTGCCCAGACTGTGCCGACGAAGGTTCATATGCCACTCAATAAACCAATCAACACAATATTAAAACAATTTATATTCACTAACAAATACGCGCTCATATTTATTTATACGCTCAAACTCATTATAGAGTACTACGGACTCTATTTTAAATGAGTAATTCCCACCAGAGCCAAGGTTATCGCCAACCTAAGCTCTGATACCAAGTGTAACAGCCCGCAAATCCGTACCTCTTGAGTCAACACTATTCTACAACAATCAACTCAAGTTGCACAGAAATACGAACCATTAGGATTAATGAAGAAGAGGTAGAAGAAGAATATTGAAATCAACAATAGAATCTAACCATCGCAGCGGAATAAAATATAATAGATAGTAAATAATCTTTACTCAAAAATCAAATATATCTGTTTACATACATTACATCATCAGAGTACATCAGTCACAGCTCACATCAATACAATACAATGGATACACAACAATTCAACACATCGGAATATATATATATAAACAAGTATGAAAGTACGTATCGTCATCCTGCTCGTCTCCTGAGCTCCACAACATCATATCCTGTATTCTATAATCCTCGGTCTGACCCGAGCATTACAGTTAAATAATACCCGAGTCAGTCTGGAATACCAGCGTGATAAAATCACACCCAATTGATTATTAGAGTTTCAAAAATCCTTTGGAAACAAAAGCATCTCGTAAGACCACGCCACAAATAAACATGTCGGGTTTTTACCTTACGATAGCTAAAACATTTTTTTTAGAAATCCTCTGATATTATAATAGGGTCTATATACAAATACTTATAAAATAGCCGAAATTGTTACATCTATTAAATTCCAGCTACTAGCCACAGAGTGGGTAATACAAACAAAGCTCGTACAAGGCTCGTAGGGAGAATGGATTTCCAACTAATGACTAGGCACTGGGGTACCACCCGTCACAGTACGGGGCCTAGATCACCGTACCGAGGATTACTCCCTTCATCCCCTGCAACACAAGGCCGAAACCATTCCTTACTGAACAGTCCCGAACAAGATAAACCCCGTGGTTGGCGCGACCAACCACCCACTAAGCCGAAATATATAAGGGACATCTAGACAGAGGAATTATCTTGTCCTGCTTGGGCATGACCCACCTAACCTTGCTGCATATCCCCTGATTTTCAGTCATTCCCATTTGATGAGGCTTGAGGCTAAGTGTTACCTTTTAGAACGTTTCACTTAGAATGCCCATCGCCCACCTGACGATGTTTCGCAAGCATTCATCCATACAAGTCCGTCCCGGGTTCGAACGGAACCGAAGGCACTACTCCTACTACATCCATTTTGGAAATATCCTCAGGATTAGTAGCGACTAGCCCTTGAACTTCACTGCTCCATCTTCGAATCCAAAATCGTTTACACGAAACGTACAAACCGGATCGAAGTGGTTTTCGAGAAATAAATCTCGATCCCGGTCTCTTCGAAACGATCAACGCATTTGTCCAATATTGATAGTCGGTTATTTAACTATCAATTAATATTCAGAAACAATCATCAAACAATAAATAATTTTCCAAATTATTTATTAATCTTAAAATATCTTCACAAGATATATTTTCACCTTTCAAATTCCTTTTGAAAACAGTTTCGAACATATTCCTTACCCGGAATAATTCCCCAATATTTACTTCCACTGAAATGCCAAGTATAAAATACTTCTAGCTTCAAAATAATTTTAAAAGCACTTAGTATAAAGTATACTTCATAACCTCAAAAATTTAAAACTACTTTAATACTTAATTAAAATATGTGCTTTAGAAATATTTAATAAATAAGGCTACTTTTATAAAATATAAACTAGATTTTTCTTTAAAAACAATTACCAAGTCACTTAATAATTACTACGATAATAGTTTTTGAAAAATATTTACTTTAGAATTTAAACATTTAAAATTAATAAATATTATAAGATATGCTTTATTTTTAAAACAACATTAAAACCTTTAACTTATATTTAAGATTGCTTGAAAATCGTACTTGGCTATCCAGAGAAAATTCCAACTTCAATCACTTAAATCAATTTCTCCAAATTGATTTTTCAATTTATTTTATTTATTCAAAATCCTTTAATTTCAGATTTTATTCCTTTTAATTGAAATACCAATTTAGATTTCTCAATTTGCTTCTTATTCCTTTAGATAATTTAAAACTTTTAGTTTAAAATAATTCTTTATTCATTTAAATTAAGAGCACATAAATTTACAATTCATTAATTACGGTTTATTCAAACCTTTTTCTTCTCATATTCGAAGTTCTTTATTAGTATTTAACATACTTCCATTTCTTTCCAATTCGTTCTAAATTTATTAAATTCTCTAAGATTATTTCGATTACAAATTTACTTCCTTTATTTTCTTCCCAAAATCCAATTTATATATTTTTGATAATTCATTATACCCAATATACATCCAATCAAGTCACATCATTCAATATTCCAATATATTCAACCTTGAATATCAAGTAATCACATCAGAGAATATTAAAGAATAAATAAATGTTGAGGGACCCAGTTGGATCCCTCCAACCTGTTTTTCCTGCATCCACAGACGTTAGCACAATATAAAATATCTTCACTATAAAATGAGGGAAATAAATCATTTCAAGGTGTAGTATATATTACTATATAACACGACAATCAATTTAACCATTCAAACAATTATTTAAATTTAATAATTTAAATTTAAATTTAAATTTAAATCTAACTGAGTGAGATTAACTCACCTTTGCTCCTTAAATTTGGGAACCCACTTCATTCTCGCTTTGATTCCACGATTATTGACCTTGAATAAACATATTATGATTTTATTAATATTCGAAACAAAATCGAACAATTTAATTTCCATTTATTAATTTAATTAGTTAAGAATTTGTGTTTAAACTAATAAATTTGATTTTTAAACAAATTTCCCTTTTAATAACTTATTTCTAGTAATTAAAATAAACTAAATGAAATTCCTTCCAAACCCATATACGTATATTAAATTACAACAGGATTGCTTCTTATTTTATTTTTATTTTAGTTGTTTATCTAAACACACCTTTATCTTACTATTTAAATCTACATATATATATATATATTTAAATTGAAGAATCTTTATAAATATAAACCCTTATGAAATATATATATTTGTTTTCCTGCATATAAATATTCACATATGAAAACAGTTAAGAAAATAAAAAGATACCTTACTGCCTCCACGCGAACCAAACACCATTAACAATACACACGCCTACTCCAAGTTCAACCACGCACGCCGCCAACCCTAGTCGAAGCGAACCAGAATCGTGCCTCCCCCAGAGCGAGAGAGCCCCCCCTCTTTTCGTCGACTTCGAGCTCGAACTCACAACCATCGCGATTCAATCGATCGCGCGTAACAGTACGAACCCAAAATCGTCGAATCCCTAGCCTCGATGCTTGCTTCGCAGCTCCACTATCGCGTGAGTCGACTGCTCACGCCTTCCTCGATCACGTACGCGCGACTCCTCCTTTAGAACACCACGCGGTCGATTGATTTGAATGGAACAACTTCGGGTTAGCTTGAATGGGAAACGAAGCTCTCTTTTCTTTTCCTTTTTTTTGATTCGAACGGAAACTTTCTTCGGTCATTAATTTCTGAGCTTAGATTTTTTTTTATATGAGGATCGAATTCGATTAATTGAAGAAGAAAGAGGTTTGTTAACGAGATGGTTTCGATTTAGGGAAAAAGCACTCGGCTTGGAAAAATTAGATAGCTTTGAATTTCGATCAGAAGAGAGGAGATCCATTCGTGATTTAACTGGCCATAAAACTTCTCGAGGAAGACAACGATGTTTTGAAAAAGAGAGACAGCACGCAACAATATCAGGCTACAGTGGAAGCAAAAAGTCTTGGTATAGACAGGAAACAGGCTGATGGCAGAATTACAGCTAAAGTTAATTAATATATTTTTATTTAAATTCAATTCGTTTCAATATAAATTTCAATGCGTTTATATATCGTACGCTCACACAACAACTCCAATCACTATGAAATTTGAAATCCGATAATAATAAAATATTACGGATCCAATGGAACTAGTTTCGTCGAATTCCGAGACTGCGCCTCGGAAGGCTATTTTTACATTCAATTTAAACGATATATTTTTAAAACTGAACGAACCACTGTTAATTTCAAATTTACAACTTCTATTATCCTCAGTGTTATCAATATAAATTTTATACGCCTTCAAATTATTTTTAATAGTTTTAACATTCTGGATTCAACATTTCTTCCAATTTTAAATTATTTAAATTCAATAATTTAATCATCAAATAAATTGTGATATTTAAAATTTAAGTTAAAATTACTCTATTGAATATTCAAAATCAATTAAATATTCCGATTTAAAGGCTTAAAAATTCCGGGTCATCACAATATCTATATGGCAGGCAAGAGGTCGTACGTTGTCCATCTGAATGCCTTTATAAAATGCGCCCACGATCCAAATGGGGCGTGGGATGTCTTTTCCAGACACAAAGGATTCTATCTCATAAGGTTTGATAAAGAAGAAGGCTTTGATTAAGTTTTAAAAGGTGGTCCTTGATTCATGGACGGCAAGCTAATTTTAATGGAAAAATGAGAAGCCGAATTCAATTTCGAACGAAAATGTTGTCATCTTATCCAGTTTGGATCAAAATGCACAATCTCGACCTGGCACTTTGGAACACAAGGTGTATTAGTATATACACAAGATATTGAATATGAGTTCATGCCACCTAGATGTAGTTTGTGCAGGTTTTTTGGTCGTAATAACATTAAGGAGAAACCATAACAAATCTGGGTGGTGAAAAACAAAATTCACAGTTTTCCTATACAAAATGATTCTCCTTTTATCAGCCGAAAAAATACAGCAACCATAAAAAATAACATACAAAAAGCTGTAATTAGTTTCGATAAAGCTATTTGTTCAGAGGGTACTGAATCGGAGCAAGCATTTTTTTCAGTTCAGGATCAAGTGGTTGAATATCAGTCTGTTGCTTTAGATGTGGAGCAGTGTTTGGAGAATGAAAAGCTGCCTGAGTTTGTAGAGGAAATCCAAAGGATGATTATATAGGTGGAGTCATCTGTCGAACAAAGCGAAGAAGACAGAAAATCTTAGTAAATACACAGAAATCAATAAGTATTATGAAAATATTGAAAATATGTTTAACAAGATAGAAGATACTGAGGCTTCAAAGAAAACAACGGTTGGAAATGTTCCAATCACTAGGAGCAAATCTAATAAATTTAAATGATAGTTCTGTGTTGGAATGTAAGAGGTCTAAATAATGACATTCACTAATTAGACCTCCAAAACTTAAGGGCTTCGTATAGACCATCTATAGTAGCTTTATTGGAAAATAATTTTTCAGAAGATAGTTTGAAAATGTTTAAAAACTAAATAGAAAACTAATGGAGCATGGAACACAATTTACTTAGCAAATAAAGGAAAAATGTTTTATGGGATAATAATGTTTGGACTGGGGCTCTCATTAACAAAATAGAACAACAAATGACTATTTAGTTAAAAATGTAGAAGGTTTGGAAATTTATATTACTTTTGTCTATTTAAAAACCTGGCTTAGAAAGAAAAGAATCATGACAACAAATAATTGATTATTCTCGATAAATTAAAATGCCATAGCTAGGTATGGGAGATTTTAATGCAGTACTGAAAACAAGAGAAAAGAGAGGAGTTACACTGAAGGGGTCCCAATTAACGGAGTTCAACGACTGTGCACTTGAAAGCGGAATATTTTAATCATCACGTACTGGTCTGCATTTTACATGAAAACTTGGTGAGGCTAGAAACATATCTTTTAGAATAGATAGAGTTCTGTGCAATTTAGATCTAATTAATAAAATTCCTGTCTAGCAAACTATCGTTCTTCCTAGTTCTACTAGTGATCATTGCCTGTTACTTGTCCAATAAAGAAAGTAGTAGTAGCAAAGGAAAGCCATTTAGATATGCTAATAATTGAAACCGGTTAGATAGTTATAAGAAAGCCTTAAACTTAGAGAACATCCTACTACCTTCGGAAAACAACATGTACAAATTCATTATGATGCTTAAAACCATGAAGCAAAGATTAAATGAGTGAAACAGGAAGAGACTCAAAAATAAATACATAATTATCAATACACATAGTTAACTAAGGGATATACAAGAGTCTCTTGACAAGGATTCCTTGGATGAGAACCTCAATACCTTATACTACCAGATACAAGATAAACTAAAGGAAGAACTCCACAAACAAGCTATGGAGATCAAATAAAAAGCAAAAAAAATGATTAACTCAAGGTGATAAATGTACTTCATTCTTCTACATTAAAATATCTCAATGAACCCATTATAATATTCTCTTGATCTGCTTGAATGAGGAAGGGAAAGTGGTGAATAACTTGAAGGAAATAGAAGACAACGCTTTATCCTACTTTATGGAATTATATAATGGAAACTTAACACAAGAATTACTTGCTGTCCATTGTAGAAGGAAGATCTCTCAAGAAGGATGCTCCATGCTCATAGCTTGGAATACTGGAATGAAATTGTGGAGAGTTGTTCAATCCATTCATATCGACTTTAGTCCTGGTCCAGATGGAATGGGGGCAGTTGTCTTTAAAATGCACCGGATACACCTGAAAATTCCCACGTTACAAGCTTATCATGAAGCTCTAGACAATGGTTAGTTTTTACAAGAAATAACTCACACTTTTATATCTTTAATTCCTAAAATTAAAAAACCAAATAGGATAGAAGATTATAGGCTTATCTCTTGCTGCAATGTTTCTTACAAGATTCTTAGTAAAATCATCTGCTCAAAACCGAATAAAGTTCTTCCAGACTTAATTGCCCAAAATCTAAATGCCTTTATAAGGGATTGATCTATATCAGAAAATTATCTATTTGCACATGAGCTTATCAGAGATTTTAATAAAGCAGGAGCAGATAAAATGTGTCTCAAAATAGACCTACATAATGCATATGATAAAGTGAATAGATATTCTGTTATACATATGCTTAAAGCTATGAGGGTTTCGAATAAACACTTAAAACCAATAAGTTATTGTATTTCCACTCCAACCTTCTCAATTCGCATCAAAAGTCAGGTTTTGGCTCCAAACTTTTCAAATTCTAGATTGTTCCCTGAGAAAGATTAATTCTGTTTGTGCAGATTTTATATGGAGGGGAAAATTACACAAAATAAATTACAAAGAATTGTGCAAGCCAAAGAAAGAAGGTGGAGTTGGACTAAAGACCTCTTTGAACGTTAAAAAGTTTATGCTATCAAGTTGGCCTGGAATATATTATCCTCTAACAACTTATGACCTAAGTGGTTGAGAGCTAAGTATATCAAAACTAATTTTTAGACAGATCCCATAGACAACAATGCATTAGTCACTTGAAATAATATTTTGAAATTCAGAGAAGAAATTAAACTCCTGATTGAGAGGAAAATAACAAATGGTTCAAAAACAGATCTTTGGAGAGATTCATGGATTATCAATAAAAAATTGATTGATAGGGTGGGATGAGAAGGTTTCTCAGACTATGGAAACATTAATTGTTTTGTTTCTAGCATTATTAAAGAAGACAGATGGAAATGTGAAAATCAGCTTATAACAAGAAATTTTGCAGAAAAGATTCAGATGATATCCATATACAGAGGTAGAACATATGATGAGTGGTGCATGAAAAACTCAAATAAAAGACAGTTTCTATTTCAGAAAATATGGGAAGACACCAGGAATAGACATCAAAAGATTCAATGGTATCCTATTGTCTGAAGCAAATCGGTTAATCCTAAAATGTCTCGTACTACCTATAAAGCCATATTAGACAGACTTTCAACTAAAGACCGTCTATAGAAATAGGGGATAATTGAAGATACCACATGTAGTCTTTGTAGTGAAAAGGCTGAGAACCACGACCATTTGTTTTTCTATTGTACCTATACCAAATCTATATGAAGCTTACAAAAAATGAAATGCATTTGCTCAAATGATGTCAAACCACTAAAAGAAGAAATCTCTTACCTGAATAGTAGGAGCAATGGCTTAAACCTTCTGCAAGAAATACTTAAAATTAGTCTCACAACTTCCATATGGCATATCTGGAGAGAAAGAAACCGCAGGTCTTTCAACAATAAGAAAAAGGACTTTCAATTAGTGAATTTCCCAGTGATAGAGATGTGAATTTTATTGTCACTCGGATTAACAAAAAGATACCAGCCTAATGGAACCAGAAAAACAATTACTGGAGAGGATGAAGATGAAGGTAGATTATGAAGGAAATCTAGTAAGCTCTCGGGAGCCGCCATCAAGTTGAATTATCGAGTTTTTTGTGATAGAAAAGGAAAGAGATAAGTTTAATATTTGTAATGATGATATCGATGTTCTGTAACTAGGGCTTCTGACCGTTTATAAAAGGTAATAAAGATTTTAACCTATTTTCAAAAAGTAAATAATATATATATATATATATATATATATATATATCATATTCTTATTAATAGAAATAATATATGTTTTTTCATACGAATTTCTTAAGGGCTTTTCTATTGCTTGCATCAACGGGGATTATGGTTCTTTTTTCAGTCGTTAATTTTTTTCCTAACATCTCATTCTCATCTGATTTATTTTTGTTCGACTTTTTATATATTTTTTTTCGCGCTTCTAACTTTTTCTATTGCTTTCCTGCTGCATGCAACCATTTCTTTTTTCATTCATCTTGTTTTTTTAGTTCTTGTTTTCTTTTGTCGCTCCTTCTCTGCGTCTCCTTTTTTGTCAGGCTCTGTTCGGATTAGATGCATACATTTGTGGATCTCGCGGCATAAGCTACTATGCTTCTGGTCTTGAATTTGCGGGTGTTGGCTTGCTTTTAAAGCAGTTATTGGGCTTCATCTTTTGGATCTTAAGCGCGGCAGCTTGTATTTTCTCTAGTTGTCCTTTATGGCTGTCGTTTTGTTGGGCCTAAAATAGGTCTTTTCTATTTTGTGCGTTGGATTGTAGTTCAACTTAAGCTAGTTTTGTAGACGTGATTCAGCTTGTGGGTCTTTTGGTCATAGTTTGTTTTGGTATCATTTATTCGTTGTATGCTGGTTGGGTTCTTTTTGTGTGTTCTAGTATTTGTCATTTTTGATGTTTGTCATGGTTTTTGCTGTGCTAGCTTGGCATGTGTAATATTTGTTTGACATGCAAGTTGTTGGTGTGTAGGTTTGTAAAATTTCTGCATAGTCATGTTTATTAAGTTTGTAATTTTTATGTCCATTAGGTTGTGTGTGTTAAAGCTTTTACTTCTAGTGTTTGGTTTACTTGGGTGGTATGATGTTTCTTTAATGCAATGAGCTACGTCTGACCTTTGCCATGCCTCTTACATCTTCACCATTTGCTCCATGTGATTATTACGAGCAATAGATGTGAGCCTCTAGGTATGTGGTGTTGTGCTTCATGAGCAACCTAGTTGATATTTAGGTGTTCTCTTTAAAGCTCATATTCTTCTTTCGTTCACTTGGCTAGATAGTTTCTATGGGAATGATTTTGTTTAAATATGATAATCGTTTGTTAAAATATTTGATTTTTAAGCTTGGAGTTCATATTCTTTTGAAAATTACAGGCTTTCTTTCATTACGAGAGGTAAATTCATGGCTTTTGTTTTACCAATGCAATTTTTGGAATACGAGATGAAGATTAAGTTTATGAGCATATTTGTTTGTATTATTGAGTTTATTGTTATGTTATAGTGCTTGTAGTTTGTGATTACTAGTTGATGCGTTTATGTCTCACAACTTCGCAACTTAGTTTATTATGTTATAATGAAGACCGACACAGGCATTCTCGAAACCTAGGCATCGAAGAGGAAGACGATGAATGAGGAGGATGGAAGGAGGTTAATGATGGGGGAAAGGCAAAGAAATTATTCGTAGCTGCGATGACACAGAACCCTAATATATGTACCTCAAAGGCTAAATCATGAATAGAGGCTGGAGGCAGCAAAATCGAACTCAATGGAAACGCAGATTATTTCGAACCTCAATTGAACGGAGAAGAAATATAACAGTTGATTGATGAGGAGTACTATCGAATTCAAACGACTATGACAACACTCGTTCTATGTTGACATGGCAGGTAAACGTCCCTATTATGTACACTTTAACGCCTATATCAAGAATGCATGGAGTCTAAAAGGTTTCTGTGATGTTTTTTCTCGAGATAATGAATTTTAGCTTATTAAATTTGAACCTGAAGCGGACTATAATCGAATCATTAAAGGTGGTCCGTGGTTCATGGACAATAAACTAATTTTTATGCGCAAATGGGAGGTAGATTTCAATTTTAAACGTGTGATGTTAACAACTTATCCTATATGAATCAAATTTAACAACTTGAATCTCGCATTATGGAATATGAGATGAGATGTATTAGTAAACTAGAAAGTCCGATAGACAAACCTATAAATATTGATGAAAACACAAGCAAGGTCAAACGTATTAAATATTTTAAGGTTTCGGTGAAGATTTCTACCAAATCTGTGTTGCCAAAAATAATCAAAGTTATAGACAAACATGACAATGAATACAGGTAGGAGGTGGAATATGAGTTCGTTCCACCTAGATGTGGAGATTGTATGTGCTTCGATTACATATACCAGTAGTGCCATCATATCATGGTGGATAATACAAAACAAGTATGGATAGAAAATCCATAAAACACAACAGAAGCTACAACTGTTTTACATGAGACTAATAGTTCAAAAAATGATAAGGAGATGACAAAATAATATACACAATACCTCCCCTACTAACCACCCACCATCAAAATATCCACACCAGAATCCTATGGAGTTGGGCTGTGGATCAGAGCAAGCAGTTCATCAATCTCCAGTTAAGTCAGCGAAGACGCCTTGCCTAGTGGATCATTTTGAATGTGGCTCTCACCCACTTGCTGATCCCGTCATTCCATCTGTCCTGGATCATTCTGAAGGTAGCTCTCACCAACTTGTTGCCCCTGTGGCTTCACCTATTTTGGATCCACTAACTATAGGTCAAAGTGAGAAGAAGGAGGATATGCCAGATTCTTTGTTTGATATCCACAAGCTGGACATTGAGTTGGATTTATTTGAGAATGAAGAAGATGAAGATGTGTCAGAGGACATTAGCAAGTACATTGAATGTAATGTTGAATATGAAAAGTAGTTCACCATTGGTGATAAGAAAAGCACAGATAAATCAGTTATGGCACGTTCTGCTACACTTACACGGAGCAAAACCACCAAAAAAATTATAAACGTTCATTTTATGTTGGAATGTGCAAGGTCTAAATAATGACATAAAGACAATTAAACCTAAACAACATTAGGGCCAAATTTAGGCCTACCATTTTAGTTCTTTTAGATTTGTGCATTTTCCCATCCGGTGATGTTTAAATCTTCTTCTACTTAGGCTTGTCAATGGATACCTGAAAAATCCGAAGTCCGTCCGGATCCGTACCCAAAAAATGGATATTATCCCATATCCGAAAAGTAGATGCGGATATCCGAAAAGAAAATCGGATGCGAATATGGGCATATCTGCACTTGAAAAACATCTGTCCAATCCGAAATTTTATGTGTGTTGACATTTTACCATTATGTATGTTGTTGTTTTATCATTTGAATTGATATAATACCGTGTAAACTTGTTTGATATTATGTGTGTTGCCGTTTTGTCATTTGAAAAACTGATTAGTATTGTAGTGTGTGTATTGTCATTTGAGAAAGCAATTGTTTTAGTTTAAAAATATTGGTATAATTCTTATTCAATTTTAAATGTGGATATTTCGGATATTTTCGAATATTAGGAAATATCCGTTTTTACTTTCGGATGCGGATATTTTCGAATACCCGAAAAATATCCACGGATGCGGATACGGATGTTAATTCTCAAATATACGCGGATATCGAATGCGAATTTATATCTTCGAATGCGGATGTGGACACAGTCATTGTAACGTTTCGAATTTTGCCCACTCAAAAATCGACATCCATACTTCAAATTGTATTCGAATGCCATAGATTCGACCGTTCAAATCCGATTCGCCGGAGCTTATAACAATCATTAAGTAAACAACACAGCGGAATAAAAGAATAATACATTGATATACAGCTTTGATACAATATCTGCTACAACAGATGATCCAATAGATATCAATATACATCAGAGATATGATACAATAAAATAGCAGCGGAAAAGAAAACGATAGATAACATCTAGCAGCTGAACAAAATAACTCTAAGATAGTCTTCAAAAGAGAACTCCGAGAACTGTAACTCCATTTCCAAGCATCAATCCAGCAATAGCTCGAACTCCCCATAACAATGCACCAAGCTAGGCAAGACTGGTGTGGTCCAAAGGCTGAACTAACTCCAGATAATCTACTAAATCTAACTATCTGAAAAACCCAACTCTAGACTGCTCGTGTAGAAAATAATGAGCATCCAGAGTTTAGGAAAGAAACAATAAACTCCGGATCAGTCGTGGGACTGTTGTGAGCAACAAAAAAAATAGTTTATCTTTTAAAACATTCAACAAAAGATTTTCAAAGTCAATTCGCAATGCTTTTTAAAAATGAGACTACCATAAGACCTCCCGCCACACACACAATGCAAACGCAGACTTGGAGGAGATTTCTTCTTATGTTAGTCAAAGATGCTTGATACGCATTAAAAAGAACATTTGATATTATTACTAGTGCATAGTGTAGAACAAATCATTTCGAAAGTAGAATATAAATCTTAGCCAGCATAGGTACCATTATATTATGCCTACTATAGCTACCATATTAGATGGCAGGTTCTACAACTAATACTGTACAAGGCTCGTATTGTTTCTTTGGATTTCCAACGAATGATCAGGCCAAGGAACTTCCCATTGCCACATGAGAATGCCTCTGGATGGACATCCCCGAGAACCAAACCGGATCTCTACCAACACAAAGCCGGGTTACCCCTAACTGAGTAACAACTGACCGAATTGCCATCCCCCGGTCCTTTGGGACCTTTATCCGAGATCTCGTAATCAATTCACACAATCATAAAGTGTTTTCAACATGAGTAAGTATCTGGGCTCCATACCATGATACCACCCTTTTCCAGAAGGAAATGCACACATCCTAAAGGGCGCTACCCCTCATAACCTTGCTGCTTCTTTCCTGTTTTGACCATTCACGGGGTGTGAGGCTCGACGAAGTCACGTCCACAAAAACATACTTTATACAAAAGCCATGCTTTGGGTCAACAAATGATCATAGAAATGATCACCAGGATAGATGATCAAATAAATGATCCTATCACAAATAATCAACACAATGATCATTTCACAGCAACACTCAGTATATCACATTACCAAATTGGGAATATATCGCTGATAACATTCAACTACATAACCTCTGAGCTCGTACGTCTCAGAGAAGGGTGTTAAGCTAAAAGAATAAATTCTTCGCCACCAACAGAAATATATTTGAAAGAAATCGGCTTTATATCTCAATTTGTAATGTCAGATATACAATCCACACAAGTCTGTTCCGGGCTCGAACAGAACCGAAGGCACTTACAAAGACGTCCTTGCAATCCGGATATTCACAATCCTGATCGGATTTCCCATCACTTAGGGAGTTTCTATACCGGCGCGACTCGGTGCAGAAACAATCGATAGGTCATCCTATCGCTTTCGCAAATACCCGGTCTTCATCACCGGTCTTCAAATGCTATTCATAACGTCGAATCACATATTTGGAATGGGTTATACGACACAAAGGTCCTTTCCCGGTTAAACCGAATAGTGAGCGAAAATATTTTTAAAACATATGGATATGGGATTTCAATTAAGTCACAACTTATTACCCAAAACTTTTCTTCAAATGGCTTAACAAATTACCATTTTCAATCTTTAAACAAAAAGATTCATTTTCACAACCTTTAACGGTTTTAAACAATTTTCACATTTTAATCTTTTAAATAAAAGATTCATTCACTGATTTTCCAAATAAATTTTCATTTCAATTTGATTAACTCGTTAAATCTTTAAATCAAAGATTTAACTTATAGCCTTCAAAACAATTTCATTTCAATTTGATTTAAACAAATCATCAATTTAAATCTGTTAAAAATAAACAGATTTAATTCATAGCTTTCAAAAAGAATTCATTCATAACTTAGGAAAATCATTTCTCTATTCAATCTTGAAATTCCCCTAATTAACTGGAATCTCAGTTCTTATCTAAAAGTGTTTATCATTTGAAAACAACAGTTTTCCTTTTGGAAATCTGATTCATTTATACGAGTTGAAATCCTTGGGTTAAATTCAAATTCCCAAAAAACAATACTTAAAAGTGGTTTAATCCCTATATAACCAATATAACATCTTTAATCCCTAATTTCAAATCATAGAATTCAATTTCAAGTATTGAATTTAAATTTAAATTAAATTATTTAAATTTCAAAACTTAATCAAGTAATTTAAAAATAATAAATTTTATTTTGAAATTTCATTCCAAAACCTTTTCACATTTATTCCGATTCTATTTCCAAAACATTTGAATTTAAAAATTCAAATTTAAAACTATTTCAAAAATCTGCGACTTAATCATTTCCTCGTGAAATCCATAATTGTGTGTATATGAGTGTGGTCCAGGGGTTATACACAGTAGTGCACATCATTCAATCATGACAGATCAAATACAACAATATATCTGATAAGCGATATAAATTATAACGCTCATCTTTATTTACAGATAACAGATCACAGATATATAAATTACAGATAAATAAGTCACACGGCTCAAAACAAAGCATCACATATCAGGGGTATCAAACAAACCAATTATTCCGCCAAGTCCAAACATTCACAAACGAACTTATTAATCAAATAATTAATTTAAATCGGATGTATCAGTTGTTAATCCGGGTTAATTATCATAATCTAATTACAAATTATTTGAAATAAATTCCCTTTCACAATTTATTAGTTAACCCTTAATTATTAACTATCGTTCTTAATTAATGAATCAATTAATTTTTAATTATTAAGTTAATCTTAATTAATCACATTATTAATTAATCCTTTAAATTAACAAATAATTTACTCAAATTTCAAATCTCCATTTAATTGATTACATTCATTAATTATCTATTAATTACTTCTCTAAGTAATTTTATTTTCAAAATTATTAAGTGATTATTCTGAATTAATTAACTAAAGTACTTATCTTGAACAAATTCAATTAACTCAATTAATGATATTGAATAATTAACTCCACAATTACTGTCATTAAGAAATTTTACTTAATAGTTCCATAATTGATTATGATTAAATTAATCAATCTAATTTATTGTCAAAATTTATCACATTAATTAATTATTCAAAATAAAATCTTAGTTATTGATTTCATTAATTATTAAATTTCTTTAATCACCTTTTTAAAGGAAATTTCTTCTGTTAATCATTTTTTTATTATAAATAAATTAACTATTAGGAACTCATTCGTTAATGAATTTTAAATCATAAATCTTCATTTTTTTTCTTTAAATTTACATAGTAAAATAACAATTGATTACTAAAGAAATTTTAAAGAGTTAAAAATCTATTTTCTCTTTAGCTGTAACATATTAAAATTTTCTTTAAACACTTAAGTTACAAATTTTAAATTGATTTCAAAATCTGGAAATCTGGTTTAAAATTATTTCAAGTTTTCCAGTTGAAACTTTAATTCGATTTAAAACTAGATTTTTAACTGTTAAACGGGTACAGGTTGATCCCTGAACAAAAATTCTGCCCGAGCCTCCCTGGTTTAGTTTGAGTACAACACCTATCCGCTTCGAGTAAATTGACAGTTTACTCGAGAGTCACACGAGTATCCTCCCCCCCCCCCCCCCCCAAAATCTCGAGTAAAGCTTCGAGTAAATTATGGTTTTTCACGTGTTCGAACTCGAGCTCCCTCTTCCTTCCCCAACTCCACATTCCAGATATTCACGCAAATGCACGTGTACGTGCACAGCCACGTCGATCATCTGCGATCGTTGCCAAGACCACCAGAAGCTCATCGTTGATCGCCTGAACCGATTCGAACCACCCCAAAATCAAAAATCACCGCGTAATCAAAATCGAGTTATTCACAGCCCCCTGGAATAAACTGTTCGTCGGCAAAACTCCCCTCCTCACCGCTATATGCCACCAGAAGCTACGAAAATTTAACCAGAGCTTCGTCCTAAGCTCACGCCGCTATTCCCACCGATGCGATCCCACTCGATGCCACGACGACGTTGCGGCAATCTCATGTTCCCCCTCGACCAAAATGGACCCTTAAACCCTATCTTTGATTCGTTCAACCAATTCGTGAATTAGAAAATTTATTCAACAATTTTCCTGATATCCTCCATGTTCAAACTTGCTTCCAGCACAACCATACCATTAAAAATCGATTTGATCCTCAGGAAATGGTTAAAATACAAGAATTGTTCAACTATGAACTGCTCCTAGAATGCTTAGCTAAAAATCCTCAAATTCGTTTTAAAATTCCTATCTTTGAATGTAGATTCGAGTTATATAATTGAATCAATGTTTTGTGATACTGGAAATTTCCAGAAACAAGGTCCTTTACTGTAAAAAAACTTGAGCTTTCATTCTATATGCATTTTTATGTTATGCAATTATTTTTAGATGGCAACTCAAACTAAAACATACATACTTGTTTTTGGAAGCAAGGCTTAACATTGATCAGAGAGGAAGAAATGAAATTTTCTTGGTGATCTGATACTCTGGAACTTAAGCAGAGAGATGAACAACATAGATACACAGAGCAAATGCAACAAATTTTCAAGTAGAAAACTAATTGCTACTCACAAATATACCTATATATGTGTAAGCAACAGTTTTATATTTTAAAAGTATCTAAAAAGAATAAGTTACTCACAGGCATTTCAATAAACATAGAAAACTGGGTTGAGTTACTCACAATTTTGAAACTGTCTTGAGTTGTTAGCTGAAGCTTTTAAATTTGATCTGATTTGCATTGTTTTTTTACTGAAGTTTTGTTTAAATTATAGATGATACTACTTTAGCAGTTTGGAACGAACAAAACTGAGAGGAAGATGATTATATAAAGAAAGAAGCCTATAGAATGTTGTTATTTTGTACAGGTGATAGTATGTTTTAATGTACAATATAGTGATGTTTTCTTTTTTCTTTTTTTTTTGTACTTAGAATTTGATTATAAATCTTCAAGTCAGAGATTTTTCCTTGCTTGCATTACTTACTCGGCTGGAATGATGTACATTTTACTTTGTTTATGTTTGATAGATATTAAATAAGCATATTTTCCTTTTGCTTTGATTTACATACTACTGCACATACCACATGCCTTACTTCAGTCCATACTTACCTGTACTTTCTTTTCTTTAGCTTACTCTAGCCTTGCATATTTATTTCACTTCCCTTTACTTATTGGTGGCTGGAGATATACTTTGCATTAATTAAATATATGTTTATTGTCTTCATGCTTTTTCTTTTAAAATATTAATGTGCAGTCTTTGCTTTGTTTATGTTTGTACCAGTGCACTTTTGTTTATACTTGCCTTGCATATTAAACTTTACAGGCCTATTTTGCTTGCCTGCATACTTATTTTTTTCAAGTTTAAATATTTGTTAAAGTTTTTAACTAATCTGTTTTCTTTATATTTTAATTTGTTTGCAACTTCAAACAGGCTACATGTTTTTGTATGTATTAGAGATGACATTTATTTCTTTTGCTTTAAAATGGTGGCTGCACTTATTATATTTGATTTGTTTATTTGGGTTGAGATGAAAGCTTTAGTTTTATGTTCTTTTAGCTAGCTTTGTATTTGAGCTTTGTTTATTTTTGCATTTTAAATTTACTTCTATTTTTAGTTTAAATAATTATCATAAATTTTACTTTAAAAATTATTGTTTTATATTTCTCTTTGTACACATATATTTTATATAACTCAAATTATCATCATTTATAAATTTTTAAATCAATTTATTTATTTATTTCTATACTTTGGAATATGAATAAATTTCTATTGTTGACTTAAAATATTATTTTACTTGTTTTGTAATATGAATGACATTAAATGTTATTATATTTTGTTCAATGTGTTTAATTTATATTTTATAATTCATCTTGTATGGATTTATTTACACTTCTAATTTAAATATTTCATTGACTTGTATGTCTTGTCATAGATAGATTTATATTTTATAAATATACTTTGTTTGTAGTTCATATTTCCTATATATTAAATTCAAATTTACTCAAACATTTATTTCTTATTTTATTTCAAATCCAATATATACAAATTTTCAATTTCATACGACTTAATTTTTTTTTCTATTTGAATCGGGGAAACTCGCTTCCCTTTATAATTAATTTTATAATTTTTTTATTCAAAAATTCATTTAAATTATCAATTTAAATCTATAAAAATCCTGGGTCGTTACAGACTTCCCCCCTTAAAAGGATTTCGTCCTCGAAATTCGCAGGCACGAAAACAACACAGATAGATAGACAGATTCGATCTCCTATAATTCCTCAAACTTAAGATGTAAATTCCAAACTCAAGTCGGAGTATCTCAGAATACATACCAATTTGTCCCTCTACGGACTTCGATATTCATGAGAAATTACAATAGAATTTCTAATTTGGTTTTAAACAAAATTGTTTTATCGATATAATTCAATTTATCCTCCATATTCTATTAATCAATTTAACTCAATTTAAAATTTCCAATTTATTCAAAATTTCCAATTTCTTCAAAATTTCTAATTTCTAATTCATTCAATAGAGTTTAAATCGAAAACTGACAAGAACCGATGAAGTACGAAGTAAACATTTCCTACAACGATTCGTAGAGCATCACCACACCGAACTTCTTTCTGTAGTTGTCACGAATCAATCAAAAGAATTGAAAAGACGAATCAAAGGAAATTGATAAGAAAGATGTTCCTACTGTTGTTACAGAGTATTGACCAATTATAGTCGTATTCCCCTGTCCTTTATCTCGTTCTGTTCTTGCACTCATACTTACTATTAGTGGATAGTAAGAGAATTTACTGAGGCATTCAAATGGATATCTTAGGGATTACTCATTCTAGGGATACTTCACCCTATCTCTAATGAGCTACTTATTGTGTTACACTCCTGAGCTAAAGTTCAACCCTTAGCTCTGATACCAAATGTAACGTTTCGAATTTTGCCCGCTCAAAAATCGACATCCATACTTCAAATTGTATTCGAATGCCATAGATTCGACCGTTCAAATCCGATTCGCCGGAGCTTATAACAATCATTAAGTAAACAACACAGCGGAATAAAAGAATAATACATTGATATACAGCTTTGATACAATATCTGCTACAACAGATGATCTAATAGATATCAATATACATCAGAGATATGATACAATAAAATAGCAGCGGAAAAGAAAACGATAGATAACATCTAGCAGCTGAACAAAATAACTCTAAGATAGTCTTCAAAAGAGAACTCCGAGAACTGTAACTCCATTTCCAAGCATCAATCCAGCAATAGCTCGAACTCCCCATAACAATGCACCAAGCTAGGCAAGACTGGTGTGGTCCAAAGGCTGAACTAACTCCAGATAATCTACTAAATCTAACTATCTGAAAAACCCAACCCTAGACTGCTCGTGTAGAAAATAATGAGCATCCAGAGTTTAGGAAAGAAACAATAAACTCCGGATCAGTCGTGGGACTGGTGTGAGCAACAAAAAAAACAGTTTATCTTTTAAAACATTCAACAAAAGATTTTCAAAGTCAATTCGTAATGCTTTTTAAAAATGAGACTACCATAAGACCTCCCGCCACACACACAATGCAAACGCAGACTTGGAGGAGATTTCTTCTTATGTTAGTCAAAGATGCTTGATACGCATTAAAAAGAACATTTGATATTATTACTAGTGCATAGTGTAGAACAAATCATTTCGAAAGTAGAATATAAATCTTAGCCAGCATAGGTACCATTATATTATGCCTACTATAGCTACCATATTAGATGGCAGGTTCTACAACTAATACTGTACAAGGCTCGTATTGTTTCTTTGGATTTCCAATGAATGATCAGGCCAAGGAACTTCCCATTGCCACATGAGAATGCCTCTGGATGGACATCCCCGAGAACCAAACCGGATCTCTACCAACACAAGGCCGGGTTACCCCTAACTGAGTAACAACTGACCGAATATGCCATCCTCCGGTCCTTTGGGACCTTTATCCGAGATCTCGTAATCAATTCACACAATCATAAAGTGTTTTCAACATGAGTAAGTATCTGGGCTCCATACCATGATACCACCCTTTTCCAGAAGGAAATGCACACATCCTAAAGGGCGCTACCCCTCATAACCTTGCTGCTTCTTTCCTGTTTTGACCATTCACGGGGTGTGAGGATCGACGAAGTCACGTCCACAAAAACATACTTTATACAAAATCCATGCTTTGGGTCAACAAATGATCATAGAAATGATCACCAGGATAGATGATCAAATAAATGATCCTATCACAAATAATCAACACAATGATCATTTCACAGCAACACTCAGTATATCACATTACCAAATTGGGAATATATCGCTGATAACATTCAACTACATAACCTCTGAGCTCGTACGTCTCAGAGAAGGGTGTTAAGCTAAAAGAATAAATTCTTCGCCACCAACAGCAATATATTTGAAAGAAATCGGCTTTATATCTCAATTTGTAATGTCAGATATACAATCCACACAAGTCTGTTCCGGGCTCGAACAGAACCGAAGGCACTTACAAAGAAGTCCTTGCAATCCGGATATTCACAATCCTGATCGGATTTCCCATCACTTAGGGAGTTTCTATACCGGCGCGACTCGGTGCTGAAACAATCGATAGGTCATCCTATCGCTTTCGCAAATACCCGGTCTTCATCACCGGTCTTCAAATGCTATTCATAACGTCGAATCACATATTCGGAATGGGTTATACGACACAAAGGTCCTTTCCCGGTTAAACCGAATAGTGAGCGAAAATATTTTTAAAACATATGGATATGGGATTTCAATTAAGTCACAACTTATTACCCAAAACTTTTCTTCAAATGGCTTAACAAATTACCATTTTCAATCTTTAAACAAAAAGATTCATTTTCACAACCTTTAACGGTTTTAAACAATTTTCACATTTTAATCTTTTAAATAAAAGATTCATTCACTGATTTTCCAAATAAATTTTCATTTCAATTTGATTAACTCGTTAAATCTTTAAATCAAAGATTTAACTTATAGCCTTTAAAACAATTTCATTTCAATTTGATTTAAACAAATCATCAATTTAAATCTGTTAAAAATAAACAGATTTAATTCATAGCTTTCAAAAAGAATTCATTCATAACTTAGGAAAATCATTTCTCTATTCAATCTTGAAATTCCCCTGATTAACTGGAATCTCATTTCTTATCTAAAAGTGTTTATCATTTGAAAACAACAGTTTTCCTTTTGGAAATCTGATTCATTTATACGAGTTGAAATCCTTGGGTTAAATTCAAATTCCCAAAAAACAATACTTAAAAGTGGTTTAATCCCTATATAACCAATATAACATCTTTAATCCCTAATTTCAAATCATAGAATTCAATTTCAAGTATTGAATTTAAATTTAAATTAAATTATTTAAATTCCAAAACTTAATCAAGTAATTTAAAAATAATAAATTTTATTTTGAAATTTCATTCCAAAAGCTTTTCACATTTATTCCGATTCCATTTCCAAAACATTTGAATTTAAAAATTCAAATTTAAAACTATTTCAAAAATCTGCGACTTAATCGATTTCCTCGTGAAATCCATAATTGTGTGTATATGAGTGTGGTCCAGGGGTTATACACAGTAGTGCACATCATTCAATCATGACAGATCAAATACAACAATATATCTGATAAGCGATATAAATTATAACGCTCATCTTTATTTACAGATAACAGATCACAGATATATAAATTACAGATAAATAAGTCACACGGCTCAAAACAAAGCATCACATATCAGGGGTATCAAACAAACCAATTATTCCGCCAAGTCCAAACATTCACAAACGAACTTATTAATCAAATAATTAATTTAAATCGGATGTATCAATTGTTAATCCGGGTTAATTATCATAATCTAATTACAAATTATTTGAAATAAATTCCCTTTCACAATTTATTAGTTAACCCTTAATTATTAACTATCGTTCTTAATTAATGAATCAATTAATTTTTAATTATTAAGTTAATCTTAATTAATCACATTATTAATTAATCCTTTAAATTAACAAATAATTTACTCAAATTTCAAATCTCCATTTAATTGATTACATTCATTAATTATCTATTAATTACTTCTCTAAGTAATTTTATTTTCAAAATTATTAAGTGATTATTCTGAATTAATTAACTAAAGTACTTATCTTGAACAAATTCAATTAACTCAATTAATGATATTGAATAATTAACTCCACAATTACTTTTATTAAGAAATTTTACTTAATAGTTCCACAATTGATTATGATTAAATTAATCAATCTAATTTATTGTCAAAATTTATCACATTAATTAATTATTCAAAATAAAATCTTAGTTATTGATTTCATTAATTATTAAATTTCTTTAATCACCTTTTTAAAGGAAATTTCTTCTGTTAATCATTTTTTTTTTATTATAAATAAATTAACTATTAGGAACTCATTCGTTAATGAATTTTAAATCATAAATCTTCATTTTTTTTTCTTTAAATTTACATAGTAAAATAACAATTGATTACTAAAGAAATTTTAAAGAGTTAAAAATCTATTTTCTCTTTAGCTGTAACATATTAAAATTTTCTTTAAAAACTTAAGTTACAAATTTTAAATTGATTTCAAAATCTGGAAATCTGGTTTAAAATTATTTCAAGTTTTCCAGTTGAAACTTTAATTCGATTTAAAACTAGATTTTTAACTGTTAAACGGGTACAGGTTGATCCTTGAACAAAAATTCTGCCCGAGCCTCCCTGGTTTAGTTTGAGTACAACACCTATCCGCTTCGAGTAAATTGACAGTTTACTCGAGAGTCACACGAGTATCCTCCCCCCCCCCCAAAATCTCGAGTAAAGCTTCGAGTAAATTATGGTTTTTCACGTGTTCGAACTCGAGCTCCCTCTTCCTTACCTCATACCTCTAGACATATTAAAGACACTGAAGAGCAAGCTATCACTTATTTCACCAACCTGTATAATGAAGACAATCACAATCACTTACCTCATATCAACTGCAGGAAAAAGATCTCCTCCATTGGTGCTGACATGTTGACAACTTTGTTTTCGAAAGGGGAACTGAAGAAAACTGTCTGTTCGATTCACAGTGACTCCTCCCCCGGCCCTGATGGAATGGGGGAAACCTTCTTCAAAATGAACTGGGTACACCTGAAAGATTACATGCTTAAAGCTTACAATGAAGCTTTGGAGACTGGAGAATTTGTACAAGAAATTAACCACACTTTCATATTTCTCATTCCAAAAATTATGAAGCAGAAAGAATTGAAGACTACAAACCAATTGCCTGCTGCAATTTTACGTATAAGATCCTCGACAAAATTATATGCTTGAGACTGAACAGAGTTCTTCCTGATTTAGTTTCACAATGTCAAAGTGCTTTTATTAAAGGTAGGCTCTTATTTTTGAAAACTCCCTGATGGCACATAAATTAATTAGAGACTTTAACAAGCATGGGACCGATAAACTGTGCACAAATTTGATGTACAAAAAGCATATGATAGGGTTAACAGAGGCTTCATCATTCACATGCTTGAATCTATGGGGGTTCAGTTGAAGTTACTAAAACTGATCAAGTACTCTCTAGACACATCCCCTTTCTTCATCATGATAAATGGAGCACCTAAAGGATATATTCAAAGCAACCGTGGGATTAGACAAGGTGTCCCTCTCTCTCCATATCTGTTTGCTGTAGCTATGGAATGGTTTACCCTTCAAACGGAGTTGGCATGCTATCAAAAATTCATTCAACCTATATATAATATCCTCCTAAATGTAACCCATTCAATATATGCCGATGACTTATTAGTGGTGATAAAAGGTAAAACAAAGGCCATTGACAAAGTCATGTCTATATTCACTGACTTGGAGCTGCTAGCTAGGCTTAAATTGAATGAACTAAAAACCAAATGCTACTTTAATAAAATCTGCTCACACAAGCAGGCAATGCTAGAGATATTGGGGTTCTCAGAGGGTCGCCTTCCAGTTAAATACTTATGAGTACCACTTTCCAATAACACAATTATAGACTCGAAATGGGGTAAGCTAGGCTTAAATTGAATGAACTAAAAACAAAATGCTACTTTAATAAATTCTGCTCACACAAGCATACAATGCTAGAGAGATTGGGGTTCTCGAAGGGTCACCTTCCATTTAAATACTTGTGGACACCACTCTCTAATAACACAATTACAGAATCGAAATGTGGTAAGCTAGTTAACGACATTAGAGACAAATTACAATGGTGTAGATCCAAATTGCTGTCATTTGCGGGTAAAAGTGAACTGGTTCATACTGTTATAACATCTAAAGTTAGATTCTGGCTACATTCCTTTCAAATACCTGAATGCTCTATTGCCAAAATAAATTCAGTTTGTGCAGACTTTATATGAAAGAGGGTAATGCACAAAGTAAAATACTCAGATCTTTGTAGAAAGAAAGAGGAAGGAGGAGTTGGGCTGAAAAATTTATATAAGCTTAAGAAAGAGTATGGATTGAAACTAGTGTGGAATGTTCTAACATCTAAAAATTTATGGGCTAGTTGGATGAGATCGAGGTATCTTAAAGACAATTTTTAGATCTTAAAAATTGATAATAATGCCTCTGTCACATGGAAAAATATCCTAAAAACTAGGAATGAATTACAACTCATTTAGATAGAGAAATTGCTAATGGGAATAACACAGACTTATGGAAAGGCTTCTGATTGAATTCTCAAAGTTTTATTGACAGACTTATGCAAAGTGGCTGAAATTCTGGATAACAGTGAATGGCATTGTGATAGAAATATGCTTAGCTCAAACTACAAATAGGAAATTTAGTGCAAAAACATTAAAACAGATGGAGTGGAAGATCTTTGGATATGGAAGAGCAGCTCAAATGGTCAGTTCAGATTCAGAGATGTATGGGAGGAACGTAGAACCAAATTTCCTTTGGCTAACTGGACGAAAGTGGTCTGGAGTAGGTCTAATAGTCCAAAAATGGCTCACACCTTATATAAGATCATACTCAAAAGATTATCAACTAAAGACAGACTTCATAAAGGGGCATCTTGGAGAATACACTATATTATCTTTGTAATTTTGCCGAGGAAACACATGATCATTGCACGAAACCTAACAGATGAATTAATTTACCTGAACGGAGGGAGCAACCTCACGAAGCTGATGCAAGAGACCGGAAAAATTGGCCTCACAACCACCTTGTGGCACATCTGGAGGAAAAGGAACAATCGGGCTTTCAACAACAGACAACAAGACTTGTTAGTCCTCACGAGACAAATTAACAGGGACATTAGTTTGCTAATTGGAAGGATACCGAAGAAGTTACTTACCACTGTAATGGCATGAGAATGACTACTATTGGAGACATTGAAGTTGACCGCATCAAACGAGTTAGCTCAATCGATGAACTGGGAGCCGCCATGATCGAGCCCTAAAGATGGAATGTTTTAGGTTTTACGGTGTAAAGTTGTATAAAGTCCTACTTTGTTTTTATTGCTTCCTGTTTTAATTGAGGTATTGCCTTGGGCCGCATAGCCCAACTGAAATTACATATTAACCCATTTTCAGTATATATATATATATAATTAACTTTTCAATATTAAAATCAATTTAAATATTCCAAATTCAAATGAATGATCCAAAAAATTTGTCGTTTGAATTTGAAATATCTAATGTATTGAATAGTTAATTTTATAAGTAAATAACTTAAATTTCAATATTTAACGATTTTTTTTTATAATTAAAATTTTAATTTTAATATTTGAAATTGTTTAAATAATTGAATATTAAATTTAATATGAATAAAAATAATTTTGAAAGTCTATTTAAATTCTATTTGAATAAAAAGGAAGATGGTAACTTTTAAATTGGAATGAAAGTGATTAAACTGATTTTAAAATAACTTGTTTTAATTAACGTATAAATATAGCTTTTTGAGGCACCATCCTGAATTTCGACGAAACTAGTTTCTTTTTATCCGTAATAATGATTTATTATATGCCGTCGAATTCGTGGCGATCGAACATATCTTTAGGCCGTACGATTTTGAAATGCGTAGAAATTAATTAATATAACATATATAATGCCAGGTGGGACGCTTCGTTTGGAGTTCGAAATTTTAACGGATGAATAATGCCGCAAAATTTTTCTATATAAGGCTTTCAACTATCTTCGTTTGCAAATCCTAAATCTAATTTTCTTCAGTTGCTATTAAAATATAACCATCTAACGACCATAGTTCATCAGAGTCTCTAGAGGCCAAATTGGCCTTCTACTTCAACTAGCCAAACGTAGAACACGATGATATAAAAATAAACGATCCAATCATTCGTCATGTGGTGGCCGGGGGAGGCTGCGTTCCAATACAACAGTTTGGGTTTTGGGTTCGAGACTCGTGTGTGCGTGGTGGTTGCTGGCGAGGGGGTGGCAGGAGGAGAGGCGCGTTGGTGGCAGGTCAGTGGCAGCGTCGGTTGGTGGCGCGCGATTATTTCAAAATAAATAAATAAAGGTAATGCTTGGGTCTCCTCGTGAACGAGAGGGAAGAAAGGCGATATGTTAAAGTTTTAAATTTAAATTAATTTAGTTAATTTTAAATTTAATTATTTCAAATGGTCGTTAGTTTATAACCTGCTCGTACGTGGTCGTTTTTGAGTGCGTCGAGTTACGTTTGGTTTGTATCGACGGCGTCTTCATATGAGTTGGATTCGTTGTTGTATGGTTAGTTCGAAGTTTTCAAATTCGATAAAGGTGAGAGACTAAACCGACTCATGTAATACTAAAATATTCTGATGTTAGTTAAATCGAAATCATGAATTGGTAATTTTGTATTAATTGTTGTTTGGTGATTTAAAGCGACATTTAAATTGAATTGAATTGACATCGAAACTGAATTGACATTTGAACTCAAACTGAAATTGAATTGTTAGTTAAACACCCAACATTTGATAACTAGTAAACTATTGTGATATATTGGTTGATTTGGTTGTTGATTGAAATTGGATGCTATTGATTGATATGTTGGACGTATGATTGTTTATTTATTTTGATATATCGTTGTTATCACCCTTTATATTATTCACATTATATAAATTATCATTGAATCATTTCGAATAAATTAAGAAATGAGTTGAAATGATATGTACATATGATATTTAACTTTGGTTTGAAATTATATATATCCACCTACGTAATTAAAATTGAAATAACTGATCGTTTGGTTTTAGGATATCAAATTATATATAGATAGCTGGTTGGTTAAATTAAATGATTTAAATTTTTTGAATTCTGGGTTTATTTAAATGACATCGTTTTAAAGGAAGTATGATTGAATTTAATAAATTGAATTATTTTCAAATTTCTGCTTTGAAATTGAAATTGTTTAAAGAATTTAATTTGAAATCTTAAAGTTGAAAGTGAAATATGATTTTAGTTTATCAAAGTTGAGTTATTTTAAAGGTTTGAATTTTAATTTGAACTTTGAAATTATTTCTACTAAAGTGATTTAAATGGTTGTTCCGAATTTTTAGACTTGAAATTGAGATGAATTTAATTGTCTAAATGAGATATGAATTGAATTATTTACGCTGGATTTGAAGTAAAGTTGAAATCGTTTTGAATTGAGATTGACATGAATTGAATTTGAAACTTAATTGAAATGTTGGAAATTAAATCGTTTGATTTGAAATTTTGAACCTGAGTTCAGATTTGTTGAAAATGGAAAGGAACAGATTTAATTTGAAACTATTTTCAATGTAGACTATTTTTAATATAAAATGTTTTTCATTTTCATTTATTCTAATATCAAGTTATTTTGGTTTTAAAACTATTTTAATATATAACCATTTTCAATACTCAAACTATTTTAATAGCAAAACTGTCTTCAATCTCCAAACCTTTTTTGAATTATTCAAACTATTTTCAATATTTAAACTGTTTTGTAGTTGAAACTATTTATACTTTAATCGTTGATTAAATGCGAATCTATTTGGTATGAACGTATAACCTATTTTGAATTCGAAAACGATAATTTGAAGTGAATATGATATTTTGAAGCGAATAAGACATTTTGAAGCGAATATGATATTTTGAAGCAAATATGATATTTCGAAGTGAATATGATATTTTGGTATGAATTATGATCGTTTTTTGAAATGAAAAAAAACCGACTGGTGTGTGAAATGACGTTTGATTGCTAAAGAGACCGGGACCAACTATTGATATGCTCTTTACCAATACTGATACCACTTTAACAACTGTATTCGCGGAGGATGATCCAGAATTAAGTGGTTGAATCGGTGAACCTTTACTGGATTTGAAGGAAGTGAATAATGATGGATGACCTCGACGCTTGTGTCAATTCGAAATGAATAAAACAGAAGTCATGCCTGGCCAATGAGGCTAGCTATCTCTAATGGACACACTCCTTCGTATTACTATCTCTACATTGCTATTGATTGGTGCGCATCCTTGGATTTTGTGAGTGTTGGATGCAGTGCCATTAGAGGTTACCACTAGTTCAGATCAAGCAAATTCGTAGTATCCTACATTGGGCATTGCCTTATGTGCCTTGTTATACGATCATCCTTATTCGAGATTACTATGCTTTTGATTTAGTATTGTCGTGTCATGGAGCACCCCTATCCATCGAAGTTCCACCTGTATTTTATATACAAACTGTACAAGAAGCTTAAAAATGCGTTAAGGGGGATTAATATAAAGCCTTAACGCTATGAAAAATATTTACTTTACTGATAGACACTACTATATTACGCATCTAATATATATAGATAGTTTCACGGATCCTTAGGGGATGGAGAAGCCCATAACATCTTTTAAGTTATTGCACTAACATTGTACACATGATAAGAGATGTAAAATCCCATAACATCTTTAATGCTATTGCACTCATGTCTTACATGATATTGATTTGCCTTACATGGGGATGTTTTAGTTCTGATCCGAGTATTTTGTCTTTTCATTACGCTCGGGTCAGCCTGAGTGTTTCAGTATTCGAAGACTGTTATTTCTGGAGGATGAAGATAAATATTTGTATATTATACTAGTATTATTACATTTCCGCATTTTGTTTATGCTGCATTATTCTATTATGCTTGTTAAATGTATAACTCTAGTGATTATACATAACTCTGATTGTTGTTGTAAAGGGTAATCAAATATATATTGTAAAACAGTTAATGAACTATTTATTTGATTGTTATATTTTGTCATTCCACTGCGAGGTTCTATGTTTTTTTAATTTTATTTTTTAATCAACCTATTGACTATCTGCATTCTGAATTGTTCGAGTTGGACATGTGTTGTTTATTATTAACTTGAACCCTCTGAAATGCGGGTTATCATAATATATATATATATATATATATGTATGTATGTATATATATATATGTATGTATATGTATGTATGTATATGTATGTATGAAATCTATGGATGTTTGACCATCGAGCAATACAACCTTTCTATCAAAAAAAAGTAATAATTAAGAATTTAATTTATAATTCATTTACATCAACGTATTAATGCACTGCATTGAATTTTTTTTAACATCAAGTATCTATATTTTGAAGCTTCTAAAATTATTCACGAAACCGTCCTTAGTATTGCATAATATTGTACATCTAGGTCAACATACTTTACCTAATCGTACAATATTTAATTTATACTATGTGAATAAATTCAATTTACAAATATTCGATAAGTCATCCAATAAATCATATAATATGCCGGCCAAATCTGTATACGATATTAGTGCCAACAAAAATGAAAAAGTATATATATTAGATATAAAGATATATAATCATTGAACATTAATAATATACATAAAAATATTAATAAACTAATTTATTATTCATTTATCTTAATACATTTATCATACATTCCAAGTAAAATTTTGTTTTTAAGTTCAAATATCTACAATCTAACATTCCTACAATTATTTATAGCCCTCCTTCAATTGTTTTCATATATTTTATATTTAAATCCGTGTATTTAAATTACTCGTGAAATAAAGTCTATACTATTTAAATAATATGAATAAGTAGTTAATCTATTTTTCTAACTCATCTAGAAAATATATGTCAATTTTACACATAAAGACAGAAGTGTGTGTATATATGTATGTATATTCATATTAATAAAAACAGTGAATTTTTTCATTCAACTATAAAGATATATAGATGATCTCATGTATTAAATTACGTACGTAAACAATAATGAAAAGGTTAATTTGCAAATAAATTATCATTACTTATTTTAAAAGTTTTATCGCGTGGTGCATTACAAAATTGTGTCTTTGACTTCAAGTTGCTTTGCATTAAGATTTGTATAATTTTTTTCAATTATTTCCTACTATTTACCTTTAATTACATATATTTATACTAACTCTGTAATTTTAGATTTAACATATTTAGAAAATCTAATTAAAATAATTAAAATATGTCGGTTCCAACTTATGTACCACATTCATACTAATAAAAATGATAGTTTATTTCACTGTATTATAAAGATACGTAAGCTATATATTTTGAATTGTACATAGATCACAACAAGAATTTTTACTTCTAATTCATTTATTTCATTGAATTTATCTTATGGTTCATAACAAAGATCTAATTTTAACACTAAAAGTATCCATACCATATTGATGTTAATAAAATTATGAAAATTTGAATGTCTATACCATGTTCATGTTAACAAAAATGATATAAGATTTATTTAAATATATAAATACGTTAATCACATTACATGATAATATATATAAACAATAGTTATGAATTTTTTATGGTCTTTTCTATTGCTTGCATCAATAAGGACTAGAGTTCCCTCTTCAGCCGCCACTCTCTGCCTAACATTACACTCCCATCTCATTTCTCCTTCGTTCTATTTCTGCCTATTCTATTCTGTCATTCCACACTCCTGGCTTTCTTCATTGTAGCAAGCACCTCCCCTCTTTTTTATTTCGCCTTTCTTTTTCGTTCTCCTTTTCTTTTGTAGCTTACTCCGTATGTCTCTTTTATTTAGGGCTCTGTTCAAATTTACTGTCTACGGTTGTGGATCTAACGTCGCAAGCCACTTTGCTCCCGATCTGAAATTAGCGGGCGTTGCTTACTTTTGAAGCAATGATCGGGCTTCGTTTGCTTCGACCTTAAGCACAGCAGCTTGTCTTTTCTTCAATTGTTCTTTATGGTTGTTTATTTATTGGGTTTGGATTAGGTCTTTCTTATTTCGTGCATTGGGCCATAGGTGTTCATTTTAGGTTAGTTTTGTGGTCATGCTTCAGCTTATGGATCTTTCTAGTCACAGTTGATTTTGGTATCTATTTATTGTCTGCTGGTTAGATGCTTCTATGTGTTTTAGTGCTTGTCATTTCTGATGTTTGTCACTGATGTTGCTGTACTACCCTGGTATGTGTAATTGGGTACCATTCGTTTGTCATGCAGGTTTGTTGGACAGCAGGTTGGTGGTATGTGAGTTTGTAATATTTCTGCATGGTCATGTTTATTGAGTTCGTAATGTGTACGTACATTAGGTTATTCGTGTTTTATAGCTCCTACTTGTAATGTCTGGTCTAGCTGGGTGGGATGATGTTGTTTCTTTACTTCAAAAAGCTACGTCTGACCTTGGTCTTGCATCTTTCATCCTCAACTTTTGCTCCATGGGGATTGACTTAGGTAGCTGGTGCAAGCCTTTGTGTGTGTATTGTTGTGCTTCATAAGCAAACCAATTGTTTTGGTGTGCTTGCTAAAGCTCATCTTCCTCCATCGTGCATTTGGCTAGATAGTTTTCGTGATAACCATTTTTTAGGATATATAACTGTTTGTAGCAATATTTGGCTTCTTGAGCTTGGAATTCATAGTCTTTTGAAAATTACTGGCTTCCTTTGGTGCCGGGGGCATTTCATAGCTTCCGTTCTACTTATGTAATTTTTGGAATACAGGATGAAGATCTTCTTCCATTTGGAATTGGGGTCTATGGACACATTTGTTTTTTTGTTGAGTTTATTATGTTATAGTGGTTGTAATTTCTGATTAGTAGCTGTTGGGCCGCTTATGCCTCACAACCATAGTTCAATGTTTGTGTGGGTGGACGAACTACGCACCTTAAAAACTGACGGGCTAGGGCCAAGCCTAGTTGGCAGTTATCTTTATATTTTCTTTTCTGAAAGTGGGTTCTTTGATTAATGACATATAAAGACCAAATAAAGAGCCGGCCTCTTTAATAAACCTTACTATAATAAAAAGGAAAAAGAGCATGACACCCTTTATAATACAACCCATGTACAGTAATACGTAATAGTACACAAATAGAACACATCAAAATAGCTAACAGAAGAAAAAATCGGCCCGAACTTATGTGAATACCAGCTCTACCTAATCAGATACAACCCGAACCAGCCTAATATGCACAAATACCCTAATGTAAAGCAGCATTTAGCTTGGATCCATTAGCTCAATTCCTCATCTTCTTAGTAATGCAATAAAGTAATGAGTTTTAAGAAGTGTGAATACTTGACTGATTTTGTCATCAGTATTCATACCTCTTATGTTCTATGTCACAACATTAATTTATTTACGGATGTGCTCCTTGTAGTTCTTTTAGGAGGAGTAGCAGTTGAAACTTTGGATTTTTGAATTGCCTCACGTTTCTTCTTGTAATTGGGGCTGGTCGAGAGCATAGGGGAAACATTTAAATTACTATTTGGTTTAGTACCCACTTCTTGAATCTTAGCCCCAATTTGACTAATGAAAGTGGTGCTGTCCTAAGTACCAATATATTTATCATCATTTTGAGTTATATCATCTTTGTCTTAAGTAGGTAGAGTACTATTATGTTCATCTTCAGGTTCATTCACAGTTTGGTCCTTGTTAGTTGCAGGGTCTTCTAGATACACATTCTCCGGAGCATCTTGAAGAATGGAGAACATATTATGGTTAGTCATCTAATGCACTGCAGCAATAGATGCATTTAAGTGGATTGCACCTAAACCCATGTTGGTTTCATGTTGATAGGAAGTTGAAGTTGCACCACATTGGTCTGAGTTGTGTAAACTATTATGAGTGTCAGCGTCTATATGTATTACATTATCCATGTCTTGTTGTGAATGATTTGTCCACTGTAGTCTATGTTTTGGACCTTCGGTTGCCAAACCTTTGTAACTGTAATGGGACAATTAATATCATTATGATCATAATCGTTGCAATTTGTACAAGGATTTAAACGTTGCTCGTATTTAACTTGTATGATATCAGTCTCCCCAGTATATAGTTGCATTTCAATCTCGTTAGGATATGTGAAGTTGACATCCACCTCTATTAAGAGGCAAGCGTAAATCAACCTTGTTTCTAATGCAGTTGTGTAGTCCGTACGTATAGGATACCCTGACACACTAGCAATTCTGATAATGCCCTTATTTTTCCAATATTCAAGTTTTATATCATTAAACCGCACCCAGAATGGAATCGAAGAAAATAATTCTTTGGACATACTCATTCTAGGGTTGAACTTTCTAATAACTACCAGTCAAGATCCTAAAGTATATGTACCCGACTTGATAATGTTAGCACAGTAAACCGAGTTATAGAACTTGATGAAGATGAACCCATTTTTCTTGTAATACAATTCGTACATACCAGTAGGTTTCAACGTTTTATCAACAAAACCTTTAAACTTACTATACGTAGGTTGTCTGCCAAGTATATATACAACGAGGGTGCCATTCCATTTGTTTGTTGAAGCATCAAACACTGATTTCGGCAATTGCCCCTTTGTATCATTGGGTATCTTTGATGGCGAGGAGTAGGTTAAACCAGTGACCTCATCTTCCTTACCAACCGCAAATTCTTAAACCATTTCCACCCAAGTTTTCAACTAGGTGTGTGGTAGAAGATTGTGAGGCCGATCACACCTCCGAAAGTGGTGGAAACTACGAAATGTCGGGTGGTTTGGGGGGAGGTTGGATGCCTATAACTGTTCCCGCTACAAAGCCTTTGTCTGTGTATTTATATAGTTATCTTTACATACATACACGCACATATGGATGTATGATCCTCGAGCAATACATCCTTTCTATCAAAAAAGTAATAGTTACAATTTTAATTTATAATCCATTTATATCAACATATTAATGCACTGCATAGTAAAAAAAATTAATCAGCAAGTGCCTATATTTTGAAATTTCTATAGTTATTTACAAAACCCTCCTCAGTATCGCATGTCAATATATTTAATAAAGTATATAAATTTAAATTATTCGAATAAATTAAAGTAACAAATATTCTTTAATTCATCTAATTAATCTTAAAATATGTTAGTCTCAATAGGTACACTATATTCATATCAATAAAAGGGGTAAAAAAAAATTCATTGGATATAAAGATATAATGTACATAAAAATATTAACAGACTAATTTATTATCCATTTATCTTAATAAATTTATCATACATTGCAACTAAAATTCTTTTTTAAGTTCAAATACATATAGTTTAACATTTCTACAATTCTTTACAAGCCTCCTTTAATTGTTTCTTTATATTTTATATTTAAATCCGTGTATTCAAATTACTCACGAAATCCAAAGTTTAAATTATTCAAATAATATCAATAAATAATTAGTCTATTTTTCTAATACGTCTAGAAAATATATCTCAATTTTGCATACATACATATATACATATGTGTATGTGTGTGTATATGTACATATGCATATAAACGTGTATTCATGTGTATAAAAAATGTTTTTTTTTTATTCAACCATAAAGACACGTAGATGCACACACTAAATTATGTATGTTAATAATAGTGATAAAGTTAATTTGTAAATCAATTATAATCACTTATCTCAAAAAAATTATCATATAGTGCATTACAAAATTGTATCTTTTTTATACGCTCGTGCGATCTCTCTCCGTGCCCTAAGCCCTTAGCTTTTTCCGCCGCCGCCCTTCCTTCTCTGGCCTCCACCGTGGAAGTTCACCCTGCTCCTCTCTCTGCCCTGTGCTCACCTTATCTCAGCACCCAGTATGTCTCTCCCCAACCCTTGCTGCCGATAGGCCTCAAACCCCCCTGAGCCGCCTCCTATAATCCCAGATCCGCCCCCGGATTCCACCCTCTACCCACTGATCCCGTTGCTGAAACTAATGATGGTTTCACTCAGTTTCAATCACGTAAGTGGAAGTGCCAATCTAAAGTTATTCATCATTCTTGGCCAAATAACCTTACCGCTCATGATCCACATAATAAGAATTTTATACCATCCCCACATCAATCAGTTAATCAGAATAATGTTCACACTAATAGTAATGCTAAAATTCCCAATCATTCTGCTAGTAGATCTGCTACCAATATGGAATTTTTCCTCGTCTAGCCGAGCGTGGAATGAAGTTGTTGTTGAATATGCTAGTATATGATTTTTTTTGATGATAATAAACATATATATATATATATTCATTTAAATGTATTTTTTATTGTACTATTTTATTTTCACATAATTAAATAAATATTTGCTGAATAAAATAAATAACACAGAATTTAAATTCAAACAGATATTTTATTCAAACAAATATTTTATTATAATTTTGAATAATACAAATGTGAGCTCTCACTACATTTTTCAATTACATTACAATTTTGATTACATCACAAATTTCACTCTACAAATGTTCACCTCTAACGATATTTTATTCAAACAAATATTTTATTACAATTTTGATAATACAAATTTGCGCTCTCACTATATATACAAAATTTTAATTACAATACAATTTCAAATTACAATACAATTTTTCAGTATAAAATTGTCATTTACATTTGCACCTCATTACATATCACTCGTTCACTCATATTTATTCTTCAACTATATTCCAATTTGTATCCAACATCTGAATTATCTGAAAAACAAACACCGACGCGGTAAAATTGAAAAACAAATATTTTTGAAGTATAAAATAAAATGTATGTTCTTGAAAATATTATTTGCCTCGGTTATTTGGGTTGTTCGTCATCATATTCATTTTGAACTCATCAAACACGAATAGCTTATGACATGCACAGTGCTTCACTGTACATGCCACAAGGCCGTGCATAATGTTGAGTCAAAGCTTCTATGAAGATTTTGATTGCTGACAACAATATAAAGGCAATCGACAAATCAAGACCTACATATGGTACTCTAGATTATAGGTTGATTATTTGATGTTGTAATAGTGATAAACTTGTTAAAATCTATCCTCAAATAATCATGCATCTCAAATATAGTCGATATATATACATTTAAACATCATTGCACATTCACTGTGAAAATTTACACAGACCGGTCGACCGGTTGAAAATGGGGCGGTCGACCGTTTCTGGTAAAGTTGCACAGTAAACGTGCACACATGCACATAACGACTATATATTTAAAATCCTGTCTACCGGTCATTTTTTGACCTGTCGACCGTTTTTAAACAGAAAGCAAGTTTTCCAAACGACACTTCTCTTCTTCAAAAGTTGCATCTCCTACCTTTCACCAATAATCACAACTCTTAATGGCAACTGTTTCACCAAGAGTTACAACTATTTCTTCTTATATATACTCATCTAAATCGTTGATTCAAACATGAATTTATATGATTATTATATGCTTTCTCTGATCTTACTTTCTAACATTCTTGCATTCTAAAAGCACTCATTTAATTAATAGCTTATTGAATCATTGAAACTATTTTATACCTTTTGATTCAATAAGCAATATACCTTCTTTAATCTTCACAAAACATCAGTCATATACTTTGAGGATAAGATTATAGGAAGGGTGTACTACTAGTGACAAATCCGTGTTTTCAAGAACACAAGTTGTCAACAACAATTGTATTTGTTTTTGTTGAAGTCCTCGTGTTGTAAGAGGCAAGTGTTGAAGTCCTCGGTGTTGTAAGAGGCAAGTGTTGAAGTCCTCAGTGTATTAGAGGCGTGAAATCCCGTTCGGCTGTTCGGGTATTGTAAACCTGTTCCTCCGGGTGAAGCGAGGTAGTTAATAGTGAAAATCCAGATAGGAGTCTGGGACTGGACGTAGGACGGTGCTCCGAACCAGTATAAAAATCTCTGGTGTGATTTTTCTATTTTTATTTTCGCTTTGCTACTATCATCTATTTTCCGCATTTATATTATAGTCCATATTACACGATCCGTGTGTACTATATTAGTACGTGCATTAGTATACTCACCCCCACTTTCATTTGGTATCAGAGCACGGTCATCATATAACCGTAACACAGTTATTTGATATATTCTTGTAATATGGCAAATAACGCAAGTACTAGCACTCAAAACACCACTTACACAGAAGGGCAATCGACACAAAGACCTCCATTTTTCAATGGTCTTAACTATAGTTATTGGGCAACACGTATGTCATTCTTTATGCAATCAAGTAGCTATGATGCTTGGAATGCTACTCAAAGAGAAATAGTGAATCCAACAACTGATTATTCAGAATGGACTGTGGCTGAGAAAACGGCAGCAGCCGTAAATGCAAGAGCAATAAATATGTTGTTCTGTGCATTAGACCAAAATGAATATAACCGTGTTAGTATCTGCACTACTGCATATCAAATTTGGCAAACGCTAAAAATCACTCATGAAGGTACTAACAAGGTTAAACAAGCCAAAATAGCCATGCTGAAAAGTCAATTTCAAAATTTCAAAATGAAACCAAATAAAACAATCAATGACATGTATTCACGGTTTCAAACTATTCACCATGCACTTATTGGGTTAGGACAAAAGTATTCTGATTTTGATGTTGTTTCAACAGTCCTACATTCTCTGACTAATGAATGGGAAGGAAAAGTATTAGCAATTGAAGAAGCTAATGACCTTTCCATCATGAAGCCAGATGAATTGATAGGAAATTTAATGTCCTATGAAGCAAGTTTGCAGGCTAGAAAAGAACAGAAAGAAGAAAAGAAAAATGTAGCATTTCATGTTGAGAAAGATGAAAATGAATCAGATTCTGAAGATGAAGATTTGGCGTTCATTGCAAAAGGATTCAAAAAATTCCTAAAATATCGAAAAGCCAGTCGCTACAATAAAAGGAAACCTGGATCAAATAAACCATCTTCATCTGCTATAGAATGTTTCAACTGCCATAAAAAGGGACACATGCAGAAGGATTGTCCAGAACAAAAGAAGAAGTCAGAAAATGACAAATTCAAATATAAGAAGGACAAATCAAAGAAACGAGCCTTCTCAGTAACATGGGATGACTCAGAGTCATCTTCATCAGAAAGTGAAAGTGATTCGGAGAATGAACAAGCTAATGTTTGTTTTATGGCAACAGAAGATGAGGTACAAATTCCTACATTTGATGAATTACTTGATATTAATGCTGAATTGATAGTCAAATATAAAGACATAAAACGTCAATTAAAAGTAGTCAAAGCAGACTTAAGTAGAGCAGAGTTTGAACGAGATATGTTAAAAGATGAGAAGAAAATATTAGAAGAAGAACTTGAAAAATTTCAAGAATCATCATCTAATGTTGACTCTCAAATATCTCTTTTGAGTCAAGAAATAGAAGCTCAAAAAGAGAAAAATAATGCTCTCACTACTGAAAATCATGAACTTAAAGCAAAAGTCAAAATTCTAGACCTAGAAAAAGCTAGTTTACAAACAAAGTTTGATGACATTACTCAAAATGTTTCTAACTTTAACAAAGGTCGAGAAAATTTGACAAAAATCATTGAAAGTTCACAATCTATTTCAGATAAACAAGGTTTGGGATATAACAAACATGAAACTAAGAAACATCTTAGAAATAAAAGGAAGAAGAAAGTACAAAAAACTGAAGCTAAGAAAAATCTTAGTTTATTATATTTCAAACCAAAACCAGTTGTGAAATTTCAAAAGAGAAATGTCAAGACTATCAAAATATGGGTTCCTAAAACAAATAATAATTTGATTAGGAACAAATACATTCAGCAATTCATGAATACTGTGCATTTTAATAATAATTATATATATAAAGGGGATACCGGACCCATATGGGTTTGGACTCCTAAGACCTAACTCTTAGGACCCTATAAAAAGTGGGTACCATGGACTTAATTCTATTTTTTAGGTCCCACTTAAGAAAAGAATGAAATATATATTATATAAGGTCGATACATTCTCAAAATTTTGCAAAATATACAGTTTTCACCAGGCATAAAAACCGGTCGACCACCTAGATTATGACCGGTCGACCAAAATGCTCTCTGTTTGAAAACGGTCGACCGGCCATAATAGAGCGGTCGACCGGTTCCCGTATATTCAGTTTTTATGTGGCTCTTTTATCATTGAAATTCATTGTTATGTTTTATTTTGCCATGCATATTATGGTAATTAAACTCCTATATTATACCAATTATCTATTACTCCTTTTTGTCGATGACAAAGGGGGAGAAAGGTGCTAATAATTGTTTGTAGGGAGAAAGGTGCTAATAATTGTTTGCAGGGAGAAAGGTGCTAATAATTGTCTGCAGGAAATCACATATTCAGGGGGAGATTCAATACTTTAGCTATATATTGTCATCAATCAAAAAGGGGGAGAATGTTGAGTCAAAGCTTCTATGAAGATTTTGATTGCTGACAACAATATAAAGGCAATCGACAAATCAAGACCTACATATGGTACTCTAGATTATAGGTTGATTATTTGATGTTGTAATAGTGATAAACTTGTTAAAATCTATCCTCAAATAATCATGCATCTCAAATATAGTCGATGTATATACATTTAAACATCATTGCACATTCACTGTGAAAATTTACACAGACCGGTCGACCGGTTGAAAATGGGGCGGTCGACCGTTTCTGGTAAAGTTGCACAGTAAACGTGCACACATGCACATAACGACTATATATTTAAAATCCTGTCTATCGGTCATTTTTTGACCTGTCGACCGTTTTTAAACAGAAAGCAAGTTTTCCAAACGACACTTCTCTTCTTCAAAAGTTGCATCTCCTACCTTTCACCAATAATCACAACTCTTAATGGCAACTGTTTCACCAAGAGTTACAACTATTTCTTCTTATATATACTCATCTAAATCGTTGATTCAAACATGAATTTATATGATTATTATATGCTTTCTCTGATCTTACTTTCTAACATTCTTGCATTCTAAAAGCACTCATTTAATTAATAGCTTATTGAATCATTGAAACTATTTTATACCTTTTGATTCAATAAGCAATATACCTTCTTTAATCTTGATAAAACATCAGTCATATACTTTGAGGATAAGATTATAGGAAGGGTGTACTACTAGTGACAAATCCGTGTTTTCAAGAACACAAGTTGTCAACAACAATTGTATTTGTTTTTGTTGAAGTCCTCGTGTTGTAAGAGGCAAGTGTTGAAGTCCTCGGTGTTGTAAGAGGCAAGTGTTGAAGTCCTCAGTGTATTAGAGGCGTGAAATCCCGTTCGGCTGTTCGGGTATTGTAAACCTGTTCCTCCGGGTGAAGCGAGGTAGTTAATAGTGAAAATCCAGATAGGAGTCTGGGACTGGACGTAGGACGGTGCTCCGAACCAGTATAAAAATCTCTGGTGTGATTTTTCTATTTTTATTTTCGCTTTGCTACTATCATCTATTTTCCGCATTTATATTATAGTCCATATTACACGATCCGTGTGTACTATATTAGTACGTGCATTAGTATACTCACCCCCACTTTCACATACCAATATACAGTTGATAAAATTCCAGGCACAGGTGAGCATAAGGTCAAAACCGAGCCGAGGCTGGATTCAACTCAAGTGCATAAGGTCTCAAACATATCAACCAAAAACCAGACGGTATGTATGCAACAGAAAATACAATTCAACCGTAACTCTGAAAACCAATGAAACAAAAAACTACCTACATATGAAACAGAGATATATGCATACACTTGAAACTAGAATTGATGCCAATCTCACACACATATATACAAACATACATGTATATATAATGTATGTATGTATGGAGACCATCAACCAAAGTGCAGACAAATTCCAAAATCAAGATGAAGTTCAAGTGAAACCAAAATGCACATGTCAATAGTGGTGACTTTAAGAACAAAAAAAACCTCAAATGGCCAGACTCACAAGTCCAGTGATAACATGAACTGGCTCGCAGCAACATGACAAGCAATATATACATATATGCAACCAAGTTGGACATGAAAATTAAAGTACATCAGATCACACCAGAACCATAACACCAACCAGAACCAGACCTCATGTGACAATGGATTTGGCATGAAGGCAACTCAGACTGAAGTGGAACTCAAGATAAATATAAGCGACTTGAAACTCAAACTAGACTGCAACACAACAACAGACTCAAATGAACTCAAATATCAATGGAACCATGGCAATGCAACATGTACAAAGGGCTACAACGAGATTTAAGTATACATGAAGACCAGTGAACAGTGAAAGGAAGCAAATGCAACCAGACCCGGCAACATGAATGCAATGACCAAAGGCATAAACAACGAAGAATTCATATGGAACAGTTTGGTGCACATGCACACAACTCAACAACAACTGTATACATGAATGCATACACATGACAACATACATACAGTTCAAGACTCAACATTTACATGAGTGGAATGCAGCTAAACCAAATAAGTGAAACAAGACCAGACCCACATATACAACATACATATATACATGTATGTTCACACATGTATATACATAAGCAATAAAGACCAGTCAGAGCATGCAAGTGAAACCTCAACCAAGACCACTTCAAGTAATAGTGGCAACCAAACAAGAATTAGAGTAGACCAAATTTCCAGTGAACCAAGCAAGCCAGTGAAACAAAGTGCACTTACATATATGACAACAATGCAGACAAGCTACATAAAATAGATGAGACAATACAAACTCAAGTGTGCACAGGCAAACTACAAAAAGACCTAATACAGCATAAATTCAAGTATGTAGAACAAAACCAAGTGCAAACTCAAGGGAGTTCAAAGAATACAAAAGTACCGGCACGAATAATCAGAAAATCAAAGTGCAATCAGACTGCACAGCTCCATATGAAACTAGACTCCATGAAAACACACATGTGTACATATATACTTATATACGTATACACATAACCAGTTGTAGTAACAAAATCAAGATTCAAAAAAAAATGAAAGAAGATCAGTCAACAAAAATTTGAATTAAAACCGTGGTGAACAAGGTAAAGTTCGAACAAGTCAGAGTAAAAGCCAGGTGATAACACAATTGAACAAGTCCAGATAATATTGCAAGTACAATAATCAAGTCAAGTGCCGAAATTAGAGATGTCAACATAGAAAAGAACGGAACAAAATCCAAAGCAAATGTAAGCTGTGGTGACCAAGCCAGCATAACAGGAAAATATACGAATTGAAAAAGTAAAAAAACATCACCAACATTCGATTACAAACCAACAACCGAGCAAAATTAGAAGATGAATTCAAATGAAATATTCGAACGATAATTTAGGTTTTATTCCCTATTTAAAACCATCAGCATCATCGGTGATCAGGATCATCGAGCTCAAGCATATCAATGAGAGAAAACAAAGGAAATTGCATACCAGTAATTATTCAATTCAAACTCAATCGAGAAGCAGTCGCGAAGGAACGAAAGCAATAGAAGATTTGAGCTTCATTTCCTACAAGCGTACAACATTCAATTCGATCAACTTCAAGGTGGCCACTTCAACTTCCAAAACCCTAATTTTCAGAAAGAAAGAGGAACGAATGAGGCAGCCATTTTTCACAAAGCAAAGAATACGGCCCGAAGACATAAAGAAAACGGGGACTTCCTTTTATTTTATATTGGGTCGGTTCCTTTATTAATATTTTGGACTTTAATTTAATATAGGGTTTTGTATTTATGTTTTAGTTTGTATTTTTCTTTTAAACTTTTGTAAAATTCTAGTCGTGTGATTAGGGGACGAACTATGGTGGTGTAGTTTGAGAATTTACAACTCAGTGGCTGAGTTGTGGCAGAGTTTTGAGCGTAGAGTTAGGTTAGTCGATAGCGAGTGTCCTGGGTTTACATGTGTATGTGTCTGACTACTTATCTTCTAGTAGAAATCTTGGAGGCAGCATGTAGGCATGATTTCGCTGAAGTTGGGTAAATCTGTGTTGTTCTATTTCTGCTTTTATTATTCTGTTATCACCTGTGCTGCAATTATTTTATATATTTCCGCATTAAATTTTTATTATTATTAGCATCACCCTATTCACCCTTCCCTCTATGGTGAAATTGATCCTATAGTTGTTAAGGGTAATAATATTCCAGTCTCTATTCCTTTGAAATTCTACCATCCGCGTGAATTTAACTCTATGTAATGTGCCAAAATGTCTGTTGAGGTTATTTAGGATGCTAGAAAACAATGGAATAATGTCATCGTGATCTATATTGTTGGTCCTAATCCATATTATCCATACTTCAAAGATTACATCACTAGAGTATGGAAACCAAAAGGAGAATTCACTATTTATTCGAAAGAAAATGGGTTCTGTGTTATTAAATTTAATAACAAACAAGATTATGATAAAATATTGGAAGGAGTTCCTTACTCTTATAATAAAAAGTTAATGATGATGAAAAGATGGTCTCTTGGTATGCAGATCAATAAGAACTCCTTTGCTCTATTTCAATTTGGATTCACTTCCCTAATTTACCATTTGATTATTGGACAGAAGAAGGAATTAGTCGCATTGCTTCAGTCCTGGGATCCCCCATCAAGTTGGATAAATTCATCGAAGGTATTATAAAAATTGCGTATGCTAGAGTCTTAATCAAAATTATTAATTACTTCAAATTTCCAAATAAAATTCCTATAACTACCGATAAGGAAGAAATCATTTGGCAAGAAGTAGCATATAAATGAAAACCATCTATGTGCTTGAATTGTTCAAGATTTGGACATGCTGAAAATGAATATCATCTTACCAAAAAGTGGCTGCCTATATCTAATCCCTAGAATCGTACGAATGACATTTCCGATATGAATATTGATGCAAATGATGTAATCAATATGGTAACCAATTTGTATAACTTCAATGTTCAAGAAATTCCAATAGCTTTAGATTGGGAAACTATTCATAATATAGATACAACAGCAGACATGAACAAAGATAAACAGGAACAAAATAGGAATTTGTCTTTAAATGTCCAGTCGAATTCTCTGGTTTTGACCATTAATACAGCTTTGCAACAGAATATAACTTCTAACATACAAAAGCCTTCAAATAATGTTATGGAAATACAGACTCTAATCATTGAAAGACAAGAGGTGCATAACGACTCCTCTGGTATGCATGAAGCGCCCTCTGACCCATACCCACGTCATGTAACATATGAGCATCAATCTGAATCTATGAATATGACTCAATCGAGACCTACTCGGAGGTAAGGACCGAGGAAGCTCCATTCGATTTCAAAGCCACTTCTCTTGATGATGTTATAAAGAACCCTGCATGGACGAGCATGGTTAATTAACTGAAAGGTAAAAATAAAAAGACAAAAAATGCTAAAATGTCGGGGACTGTTTCTTCCCCAGAAAATGTAGAAGCCCTGATAATAAACTTTAAATGGAGTTCCTTATATGGAACATTAGGGGTATGAATGCCCCGGCAAAACAGATGAAAGTTTTGCAAATTCGGTCTAGTAATAGATTTTCCTTTATTGGCATTCTTCAATAAATTATCTTCAGATAATATTGATAGATTTATGGCTAAAATTAATAATAGTTGGAAGTATACTCATAACATAGCTTCTGGTCAGAATAGTAGAATTTTATTAATCTAGGATTCTACTCAAAGATCTAACACTATTTTACACTCTAATGACCAATTTGTCTCTTGTATATTAAATAATGCAACCGGTGTTACTGTCTTATGCACTACGGTTTATGCCTTTAATGATGAAATGAAACGAATAGAATTATGGAACTATATTATTGATCGGTCTACAGCTATTAATCTCCCTTGGATTTTGGTGGGAGATTTCAATGCTATCCTATCTTCTAATGACAGAATAAATAATGGTATGTTTAGTTCCACGGGAGAACAGAAATTTATAGACCGTATATCTGTTCTAAACTGATGGAGCCGAAATTACTGGTCATTTTTTTTACTTGGAGAGGAGGCCTTAATTTCTCTTTCATAGTAAAATCGACCGTGTTTTTGTGCATTCTCTATGACTGGATAAATTTAATCATTTTGGGATTAACTTTGGACAACACTCTTTAAGTGATAACTCTCCTATTATCATCAAACTTATGATACATAATAAATCAAAGATTAGAGTACCTTTCAGATATAATAAATCTTGGCACCTTCAAGTAGGCTATCATTCTTCCCTTCAAGAGGCTCTGCTGCATGAATTCGATGGTAATCCCTTCATATGCTTTTGTGCAAATTGAAAACGATTAAAGCTGCATTGAAGAAATGGGCAAACAATAAGTGTAGTATCTATTTTGTGGCTGCTAAATTAAAAGAGGAGGCTAGTGAGACATATATATATATATATATATATATATATATATACATAGCTAGTAAAAACCCCTTTGAATGTCAGCTTAATAGAACAGTACTCACATATAAATGAGCAGACTTACTCTATAATGAGGAAAATTGCAGTTGATAATGAGTAGAAAATGAAATTAAACTAGTTAACTAAAGGGGATAAACCTATTGAATTTTTTTACAGTAAGATTAAAGAGCCTCCCCCTAGACGAAGGAGTAAATTTATTCTAAATGATAATGGTTCTTGGTTATCAGCATCAGAAAAACTTGTGCTTGAAGCTGTTGATTATTTTCTAAACTATTCAAATCATCTCAAGCTACATATCAATTCCCAGACATAATATGCAAGAAAATCCTATCTGACAATGCTAGAAACATTTTATGCAAACCATTTCAGCTAGAAGAAATAAAATCAGCCATCTTCCAAATTAATTATAATAGCACTCCAGGACCTGATGGTATTAATTCAAAATTCTATAAAGTGCATTAGGAGCAAATTAAATTTGATCTCTGGAATGCTATGAATGGCATCTCCAATCTGGAAAAATTATTAGAAAAATAAATAACAAATTTATTTGTTTAATATCCAAAAAACCTGATGCTATTGATCTAACTGATTTTAGACCAATTTCTTTACACATTGTCTCTTATAAAATCTTAGCCAGTCTCCTCTGTAATAAATGAAAGTATACATGCATGACCTTATTTCATATAATTAGAATGATTTCATTCCTGGAAGAGTAATTACAGAAAATTCCCTTTTAGCTTATGAAATGGTTAGAGGATTCAACATGAAAAATTCTAACAATATGTTCCTGAAAATTGATATGCATAAAGCCTATAACAAAATTAGTAGAGAGTTTATTCATCACATGCTGATTTCTATGGGATTTCCGGTGTTATTTTCCAATCTCATTTATGAATGTATATCTACTCCTTTGTTTTCGGTTTTAATTGATGGTTCCCGATTTGGATTTCATTGACAGCTCGGGAGGATTGAGACAAGGGGATCCTCTCTTGCCTTACTTAATTTCTATTGTAATGGAATTCCTCATAATTAATCTTGATGTGGAATACTTGAACGGTAATTTTATCCCCATATACAAAACTGAACCAATAATTACCCATATGTTGTATGTGGATGATATTCTTATTTTAGCCAAAACTACCACAAATAATGTTGAAAGCATACAACTCATATTTCAGAAATTAAAATTGCTAACCGGCCTTGATTTAAATGCCAACAAATCAACGTTGTTCTTTAGTAAAGGTGCAATTTTTAAGCAGCAAAGTACAGACATCTTAAAGCTAAGCATTGGATCTCTTCCAAATATTTACTTAGGCATCCCTTTACCTAACAGCAAAACAAGGGAATTTGGATGGTTTATAGATAAGATTAATGAAAAATTCAATCATTGGAGTAGTAATTGCTCAATATTAGTGGAAGAAGTGAACTGCTTAAGACTGTCATTAGCCCAATTATTCAATTTCGGCTTCAATTCACACAATTCCCTACGAATGCTATTCAATGAATAAACTCTCTTTGTGCTAACTTTTTATGAAAATCAAAAGCTCATAAAATGAGTTGGGATGATGTCTGTAAAATTAAGAGTGAGGGTGGTCTTAGTATTAAAAGAATTGATGTTCTAGCCAAGGAAGCCACCATAAAATTGTTATGGAAATATTTACAAGGTGACTACCTGTGGTCCAAATGATTGCATAACAAGTATTGTACTAAGAACAATTTTTGGACTGTTACTATAGATAATAATGCTTCGTATACTTGAAAATCCTTGCTTAGAGCTAGACTTTGATGTAAAGGGTTAATTGACCAAAAAATTGTTAATGGCAAGAACATAGATATCTGGTTTGACCCTTGGATTAATGGTGTTTCTCTAATAGATAAATATGGTTGGAATTTAATGTCTACATCTGGTGGATGTAATAGGAAAAGTTCCACACTTATAACTGCAAATGAATGGACAGCGAATTTTGATTATGTTCCTGCTCAACTACATCACACAATTCAGATAATAAATATCCATAAGTAAATGCAAGATGATTTTTGGTACTGGCTACCTAATAGTAATGGTCAATTCAGTCTGAAATCGACATGGAATTATATTAGATGCAAGCATGCTGAATTTAGTTTGACAAATATAATTTGGGATTAAAGTTTTGCTCCAAAAATGTCTATATGTGCTCTTTTAGCAAGATTAAATAAACTAAACATGAAAGACAGAATTAATAGATGGAAATTGGCATTGACCAAACTTGCGTGCTGTGTTTAAACCATAATGAAGACAGAGATCACCTGTTTTTTAACTGTGTTTACTCAAAAAGATTACTGGAGAACCTTATTTTTAAGTTAAAGATCAACCTTGATAGTTCTTACGACATAACCAGGTCTTAGAAACGTTGTGCCAAAATCATAGAAATAACTCTCTTGTCAATCATCTCATAAATTTGTTGTTTATTTCACTGATTTGGCACAATTGGTGCGAAAGGAACAACCGAATTTTTAAAGGCATTGAACTGCCTGCTAATGTATGACTTGTGTTGTTAACTCATTGCAAACAACTAATTCAACATTAGATGGATTCTAAGATAAGAAATTCAGAAATTGAACTTATTTAGCGGATTTTGATACTACTACAAACCCTAAGCATGATCTTCATCCTCCATGATTGATCTACTGTCATATTCTTCAATTGATGCTGGATTAGTGCTCAGATTTTCTTGCTGCCTTCGTCATTTTGTCGATTTTCGTCAGGAGCCCTGGTTTCAGATCTAAGTGAAAAGCCGAAGAGATTTTTTTCTCTCTCTCTCATTCTTGCAAATTTTTGAAGTCTTCGAGAGAGCTTTGAATATTTCATTTCTCTCGGCTGGTCTTCTATGTTCTAATTTTTTTATTTTGAAACCCACGTGTCCTTTTTTGGTTGTTTTGTGTGGATTTTGTTTTTTTTGTTTTTGTTTTTTATTTGTTTTGCCGAGCCAAATTGATCATATGGATGGTTTTGAGTGTGTTTCCTTATTTGTCTATTCCACTATCTATTTGATGATTTGGCTTCAGGCTCCATGCTCGTTGCATTGTTAATATATGGACATGATATATACTCTTTTTCCTGACAAGGTACCCATTTAGGTTAGGGGGATTGCAAGGTTTTAATAAGGCATATCATCAAAGTATATATTCTCTTTGTTTGTTAATAAAGTACATTTTTCCAAAAAAAATTGTGTCTTTAACTTCAAGTTACTGCGCATTAAGATTTGTACAATTTTTAATCCTTTTTAATTCTTTCCTACCATTTATCTTCAAGTCAATGTATTTATGTGCAGTTAAAACGCTCGGCAGATTCGAAGCGGCGGAGGTGCAAAAGTCATAGCGGGGATACAACGAGGATATAGCGGGATATAACGGATGGCTCCAAAATAGCATATAAAACTCGTACTTAATGTTTTTACAAATATATAAATGGTAATTTAATGAAAAAATATCATTCAATTGAATTATAATCAATACATAAATAATTTTAAACAAAATATATGTGCGAATATACTTTAAATAAACGTAAAACTGTTATATAACATAATTGAATTTAGTAGAATATTAGAGTATTTTCATTTCTGAAAACATATTAAAAATTAAATCAAATAAATTAGTTTCATAATTTTTATAATGTATAAATCCAATTTTTTAATTCATTTTATTAAAGAGGATATAGCAAAAATAGCAAAATATAGCTAACGGGATATAGCGGAAATAGCGGGGATTAAAGCAGAAAGGCTATATTTTGGGGCTATATGGAAAAATCATAGCGGTAAAAATCCGCTGTGAGCTGTAGCGGGGTTATAGCGGGGCATTAACTACACAGATGTATTTAAACTAATTATGTAATTATAATTTGACATATTTAAAAAATATACATAGAATAATATCTGTTTATTCATTTAAAATCATTAAAATATGTCGGTTTCAACAGTGTACAATATTCATACTAATAAAAATGATAATTTTTTACTGTAATGTAAAGATATGTATAAGCTATATATTATGAATTGTACATAAATCATACTAAGAATTTTTACTTTTACTTATTTATCACACTGAATTTATCTTAGGTTCATAACAAAGTTCTAATTTCAATACTAAAAGTATCCATACCATATTCATGTTAATAAAATTATAAAATTTTGAATATCTATTTCATATTCATGTCAATAGAAATGGTATTAGTTTTATTTAAATATATAAATACATTAATCACATAATATAATTATATACATAAGTAGTAATTATGAATTTCTTATGGCCTTTTCTATTGCTTGCATCAATAGGGACTAGGGTTTCCTCTTCAATTACCACTTTTTCTTTCTAACATCTCATTCCAATCCGATTTCTCCTTTGTTCTATTTCTACCTTTTTATTATGTCCTTCCATACCCTAACTTTCTCTATTGCTGCAAGCACCTCCCATCATTTTTTATTTTTGTATTTTCTTTTTCATTCTCTTTTTCTTTTGTCGCTCCCTCCGTAGGTTCTTTTTTGTTAGGGCTCTGTTCAGATTTGCTGTCTACAGTTGTGGATTTGGCGTAGCAAGCCACTTTGCTCCTGATTTGAAATTTGCGGGTGTTGGCTTGCCCTTGAAGCAGTAATTGGTCTTCATGCACTTGGACCTTAAGCGCAACTGCTTGTCTTCCTCTGGTTGTCCTTTATGGTTGTTGATTTGTCGGGTCTAAATTAGACCTTTCTTATGCTGTGTGTTGGGTTGTAGGTGTTCGGTTTAGGCTAGTTTTGTCTTCGTGCTTCAGCTTGTCATTGTAGGCTTGTATAGGCTAGTTTTGGGCTGTAGGTCGCTCTATATCTACTCATTATATGCTGGCAGAGTGCTACTGTTTTTTTAGCGTTTTCCATTTCTGCTGTTTGTTAGTGTTGTTGTTGTGCTACACTAGTATGTGTAATTAGGAAGCATATACTTTACATATAGGTTGTTCGTATGTGAGTTTGTGTGGTTTTTACATGGTCTTGATTATCGAATTCATAATATGTATGTGAATCAGGTTGTGTGTATTATAGCTTCTACTTGTACTATATGGTCTAGCTGGGTGGGATGATGTTGTTGTTGGAATTGTGCCACCTCACGGAGGAAGAAATGAGTGAATTTGAAAATTTTAACCATTTTGGATCATTAATGGGCCTAAGAAGTCTAAATACATTTAGATCTTTTCTATATTCTCTTCTAAATAAAATCAACATTTTATTTAATTTTGTAACTAAAAGAGATTTAAGTTCAATTTAGATAAATATGCAGTATGATGAATGTATCATATACGTTCATGTGTTTGAATGATAATGACAACATATGAGCAGCACATAAAAGTATGTAAATAAACATGTAAAGGTTAGAGAAAGAAACTTTTTCCTTTTTTTCCCTTTAACACAAATAATTAATTCGGGAAAGATGGACCATAAATGTAGAGAGGGAAACCCTTCATTTCACTTTCTCTTTTAATTAGGTTAAGTGACAAATTAATGACATTTACTACAGAATCAGTACATGTCTTTATTGTCCAAATTTTATTTTAAAACATGCAAGTGATAGTAAGATATATGTGTGTGTGTGTGTAAAAGCTCAATTTACACTAGTGCATAATATATTGGAAAATATTTTACCACCAAACAAAAGTTAACTTATATTAACAAAAAGGACAGTTAAGGAATTAAGATAGACATTTATGAAAATGGACAGCTTGTATAGAATATATTTATCAAGTTATATAGGTCAGTTTACAATATAATATATGTCAGTAAATTATATTTATGTATAGGTTAGTAGAGATAAAGTATTATACATTAATTGCAAGAGTATGTTAGTGATTAATTTTTTCGACAGTTATACTTATATACACTAATGGTTTGTATTTATTTTGTAGGTTGTTGTATATAAGTTTTATGGGTTAGTCGATTTGTGATTTATATATATGTTCCAATGAAGAAGTCTGGGTTGTTTTTATAATATATTTTTACTTTAAGTTTGTTATCTATCTTAATACGTAAGTCTATAGTGTGGTTCACATTTTTCCGAAGTTTGTTTGCCGTGAGTTATGTACATATTATAAAATATGGATATTTTGACATATAAGTTTAGTGTTACGGTTTTATAAATATGATTTGTAGTTATATAAAAGGGTTGTTTATAAAATGAGTTATAACATACTTGTAAGTGTATGTATGAATGATCTCTGCTGTTAGCTTATATAGTTAAATATTGTGTTATAATCTTGTTACTATATAGATGTTACAGTATGAATAAGTTTGTTATAAATAATATGTTAGATGTATAGTTATATTTAATATAGATAGGTTAGTATATGTGATATTCCTTTATCAACTATTTTGACCATTTTAAATCTACATTTGGTTACGTATCGAGTTAAGTATATATGTATATATATTTATTAATTTAAATAAAGCATTGAATTTAAAATGAAATGACTTTTCATACTTTCAGTTGTATGAATATATTTGACAGTAAATTAAGTTTATATTAATTTTTATAATAACTATTTATCTTAGAGTATAATATATATTGTTAACTCTGCCCCGGTGTCGACTTAGCAACTCGAAAGGATGCCGACCTACAGCTTAAAAGGGGGTTGCCGACCTAACAGTTCAACAAGTGTGATGACCTAATACTTTAACAAGGCTACCGACTCAACTGGTTGCCGACCTAACTGCCTTATCAGGGAGACCGACCTAAGGCACGAAGGGATACCGACCTAAGGAGCTTGAGTAGCATGCCGACTTAAGACTCGAAGAGGTGCCGACCTAACAGGCTAAGGAGATGCCGACTTAAGGCCCAAATGGATACCGACTTAGGGCTAAACAGTTGCCGACCTAAAACTTAACAAGATGGCTACAGACCTAAGATAGCTACCGACCTAAGACAGAAGACGACCTAACCATCCAGAGAATTTACCGATCTAACCACTTAGAACAGGGACAAGATCATGAACTACACCTAAGTCGCGACCGACCTATGACCTATGTTAAGTCGTTCACGACCCAAGGCCACTGAATATAAGTCCGATGCCATATTATTGAGAAGAGGTGTGTTGACTCGGAGGCGACCTAGGACTTGTACAAATGAACTCTCGTGAAGCCGTGAAGGGGCCAGGTGAATCAGCCACGACTCACCTTAAACCGGCCACGACTCACCTTAAACCGGCTACGACTTATCTTAAGTCGGCCACGACTTAGGACTTGGCAATAATTCCAGACCAGAACTCTCTATAAATAGGCGACCACCTCCAACATTCAAAGGACTTTTGGCACATTCTCTTCATACACCGTTACCTTGCTGCATTGAGAACTTCATCAACACTTAGAGCTTTCAAGATTAGAGGAATACATCAAAGAACTTCACGAAGAAACCACACATCTTCAACATGAATTTAAAGACTTTAATCGACATTGAAGCTTAAGACTTGTTCCAAATCACTTGTAGCTTGAAGTATATTGTACTTGAGAAGAATTGTATCAGCTTGTAACGAGATTATTAATAAAAGTACTTAGAGTGGACGTAGGCTATACCCTTAAGCCGAACCACTATAAAATTGTTGTTGTTTACTGCTTTTCTGCTATTACTTGCTTGTAATTCTTTCCCGATCTATCGGGTGGTGCTTTCACAACTACACTTCACACACCGGGGTGTTAGCGTTCACATTTTAGCGTTAACATTTTTGGTGCTTTCACTGAGAATCGAACTCAGGAAAACTGTCATCATTGCTTCACAGAGATTTGAAGAAAGAATTTCCTTAAAAACCAGAAGTCTATCTGAGATTATGGCTCCTGGAAGGAAAAGTAGATCTGTCAGATCTGGAAACATTCAAGAGGGAACCTCCGCTTCCCCTGTACCTAATCAACCCACTCCGTCTGTTGGAGTTATGAAAGCGGAGTTGGATGCTGTGATTCTTGGGCTAAACCAGCAGATAAACGCCCAAAATGCACAATTAGAGGCTCAAAGTGCCCAGAATGCTCTGATTCTGAATAAGTTAAACGACTTACTTGGGGCAAACAATCAACCGGCTGGTAATGAAAGGAACTATGCTGGCAACGTTCATGATGTTAATGAAAGGAATGCTCCTGAAAGGGCTACTAGTCCCTTTGAGCAGGCAGTTCCTGAGGCTGGTGGATCTAGAACTCGGCATGATGAGGAATATCTTTCTGGAATGGTCCGGCAGATCATGAAAGAAAGTATGCAAAGGGTTGAAGATGAGAAGGAATGGGGTTTCGCCCCAAGTAAAACTCCGTTTACTGAAAAAATCTTAAAGGCGGAATTTCCAAGGAAGTTTGTCCCTCCGACTATTCCAGCTTACAAAAGGACAAGTGATCCGAATGAATTCTTGTATAAATATGATTGGCACATGACAGGTGCCAGAGCCTCTGACGAAGTAAAGTGTCGATATTTCCCCGTATACCTGGAAGGTGTGGCTCTACTATGGTTCACCAAGTTGCCAGTCCGATCTATCGATCAGTTTTCAGACTTGACCAGAAAATTCAAGGAGCAGTTTAGACTATATGCTTCGAAGGCCAAGGACATCATGTCACTGTCGAGTTTAGAGCAGAATCCTGGTGAGTCTATCAGATCTTTCTTGAACCGCTTTAATATAGCGCTGGCTGAGGTAGACAATGCTGAACCACGAATGATATTGACTTATCTGATGAGGGCTATTGATAAGTCAAGCGAATTTGGGAAATGGTTAAATATGAAGGAGCCAACCTCTCTCGAAAAGTTCTACAAAAAAGCAGATGAATTCATTCGCTTGGAAAGCCGTCCTTTACCAGTAAAGACAGTGTTGGGGAAAGCAGAAGACAACACTGTCGCTTCACGCAAGAATGAATCGGTGGGGCAAAAAAGGGAGAATAATAATGGGAAGAAACAGGGTAATCTGAAGAAGCCCCGATCCTTCAAGCCATCAGAATATACTCCATTATCACATACGCCGGAGCACATCTACCTTGCCACTAAAGATTCCGTCGATTTCCCTAAACCTATCCCTTTGAGAACCGGGAAAAAAGCCATACAGAGTGGGAAATTCTGCCGCTTCCACAATCAACCCGGTCATGAGACTGATGAATGCTGCCAGTTGAAAAATCTGATTGAAGAGTTGCTAAGAGAAAACAAACTGCAGCAATTGTGAAGAAGAATAGCAACAATCCTGCATCGTCAAGTCAGGGGCAACAGGTTCCTGTTCATCAGCCTAGGACAGGTGAGAAAGCTACGGGACATGAATCTGGAAGGCCCGTTATCAATGTCATTACAGGAGGGCCTCACCCAGCTGGCAAGAGCTGGGGTGAGATGGAGAGATTGTGACGATTCGAATTTTTCGCGTTCGAAAATCGACATCCATACTTTACATTGTACTCGAATGCCGCAGATTCGACCGTTCAAATTCGAGTCGCCGGAGCTTATAACACATTAAGTACAACACAGCGGAAGAAATGAATAACATATATCAATGTACAACATTTGATACAATATCTGATACAACAGAATGATACAATGAACATCAATATACATCAGAGTTACAAAGAATAGCAGCGGAAATAAAAGATAACACTAGCAGCGGAACAAAATCTCCAATGTAGCTTCAAGAAAGAACTCCAGCTGTAACTCCATCTCCAAGGCATCAATCCAGAAATAGCGAGGACTCCCAAATCAAGATGAAGAGAAGCAACTCGATCCAATTGTAATTGCCAAGTCCTAAGGCTGAAAGCTATCGAATCTACACCTACAACTGATTATCTGAAAACCCCAACTCTAGACTGCCCGTGTGGGAAAATAGTGGGCACCCAGAGTTTAGGAAAGGAACAATAAACTCCAAGTCAGTCATGGGACTGGTATGAGCAAACAAAAACATTTGGTCTTTTAAAACAAACAACAGAATTTAAATTTGAAATCCGCAATGCTTTTTGAAAAATGAAACTACCATAAGGCCTCCCGGCACACACACAATGCAAACGCACACATGGAGGAGATTTCTCCTTATGATAGTCAAACATGCTTACTACGAGAAAAATCCTTTGATATTATTACTAGTGCATAGTGGAAAATCTTTCGAAAGTCTAATATAAATCCTAGCCAGCATAGGTACCATGATACTATGCCTACTATAGCTGCCATGTTAAATGGCAGGTTCTACAACTAAAACCGTACAAGGCACGTATTGGATGAATGGATTTCCAACAAATGGTCAGGCTAAGGAACTTCCTACTGCCACATGGGATCGCCTCTGGTGGGATGTCCCGAGAAACTAACGTAACGGTTAGATCTCTGCCAACACAAGGCCGGGTTACCTCTGTAACTAGGTAACTACTACACGAATATGCCATCCCCCGGTCCTTTGGGACCTTTATCCGAGGCGCCTCAAAGCAACAACCACACAGTAAATGAGATTGGAGCAACCACATAGGTTAAATACCAGGGCTCCATACCTGATACCACCCTTTACCAGAAGGGAATGACACACCCTAAAGGGAGCGACCCTCATAACCTTGCCGCATCTTTCCTGTTTCGACCATTTCCGGGGAGTGAGGTCCTGATGCAGTCTCGTCCACAAAGCTACGCTTTGTGCAACAAAGCCATGCTTTGGGACAACAGATGACCAAAGCAATGATCACAAAGATAAATGATCAAACAAATGATCATATCACAAATGATCAACCAATGATCATCACACAGCAGCACTCAGCATGCCACATTACCAAATTGGGAATATCACTGATAAATACCAACTACATAACCTCTGAGCTCGTACGTCTCAGAGAAGGGTGTTAAGCTAAGAGAATAAATTCTCCGCCACCAAGCAAAAATGTATTTGATAGAGATCAGATAACATCTCAAAGTGTAATGTCGGACATACAACCATACAAGTCTGTTCCGGGTTCGAACAGAACCGAAGGCACTTCCGAAGAAGCCCTTGCAAATCCGGGTATCCACAATCCCGATCGGACTTCCCATCACTAAGGAGAACTCTATACCGGAGCAACTCAGTGCAGAGTCAATCGATAGGTTATCCTATCGTTCTCATAAATACCCGGTCTTCAACACCGGTCTTCAAATGCAATCCATAACGTCGTATCACTATTCGGAATGGGCTATATGACACGAAGGTCCTCTCCCGGCTAAACCGAATAGTAAGCGCCATATTTTAAAACATATGGATATGGGATTTCAGTTAAGTCACAACTTAAAAATCCAAACTTTTCTTTTAAATGGTTAAACAAATTACCATTTTAAAATCTTCAAACAAAAAGATTTATTCCACAAAGATCTATTCATAGATTTCAAACAATTCCCATTTCAATTGGATTAACCCAATTAAATCCTTAAATTAAAGATTTATAGCTTTCAAACTCATTTCCAAAGATTTATCTATAACTTGGAAAACAATTTTCCTTTCAGACTTGAAAATCCTTTTAACACAACTTGGAAGTCCATTTCTTATGGGAAAGCAAATCTAATTTATACAAGTTGAAATCTTGGTTTAAATTTAAATTCCAAAACATCACCTTTTAAAATGGTTTAAAACCCCATATAAATCCATTTATAAGTTGGATAACTTTTTAAACCCTAGTTCCCAAATTATAGAATTCAATTCAATTATTGAATTCAAATTTAACTCAAATTATTTAAAATTTCAAAACTCAATTAAGTTATTCAAAATAACTATTTTCAAAAGCTTCAATTCTAATTCCAAAACTATTTTGGATTCAAAAATACAATTTTAAATATATTTCAAAAAATCTGTGACGTAACCCATTTCCTCGTGCAATCCATATTGTGTGTGTATAAGTGTGGTTCAGGGGTTTAACACAATAGTGCATAACATCATCATCACAGATTCAATCATAAAGATAAGCGGTATAACCCATAGCGCTTATCTATATTCACAGATTCATAGGTAAAGTAAATTATCAATCACAAAAATTCACTAATATGATTCGATGTGGGTTTCGGATAACCAGCTGGAATCCGACTCCCTGTCGCATCGAAATTAAATGTCATTTTACAGGTAAAGGGGTTCGCACATTCATATAACAATATATACATCACAGATATAACGGCTCAGTATAAAGCATCACATAGCATCACATATCAAATATATCAATCCATCACACAATATTCATTAACAATCAAACATCTTTAGTTAAGATGAATAAACCGTGTGGTTATAAATTTATTACCCACATAATTACTTTTATTTATTAGCCCTAATTAATTAACTATCCATATTTATTCAATTAATAAATCTTCAATTATTAATTTAAAATTTAATATCATTCAATTAATGATTTCTAAATTACAAATTAATTATTCTAAGAAAAATTAATCTTAAACTTTAATTAATCAAATTAAAACCCTTAATTACTTTAATTAATTATCCATTTCATTAATTAATTAATTATATTAATTATCTATTTCATTAATTAATTAATTATATTAATTATCTATTTCACTACCTTAATAATTAAATGAATTACAAATCATAAAAAAAATTCTTTATCTTTAGATAAACATTCCTTATTTAAATTATGCATTTAAAAACAAAATGTTTTTAAATTTACATTAAATTCCATTTAACATTCTCTTTAAACTCAAGACTCAAATTTATTTAAAATAAGATTCTAAAATAATACAAATCTAAATCTTATATGTTTACAAGAAACATATACTTAAATAAATAAGTTGAAAAGGATTTAAATCTCAATTCAAATTCAAATCAAATTTAAAAATCCTTTAAATTTCAAAATTTGAAATATAACTTTCAAACTTATTTTAGTTTTAACTCTTTAAAACTCTTCTATAATTTACATCTTCAATTCGAATACAAATCATTTGAAAACAATTTAAATTTAAATCCTTATTTTAAAAACTAAAGTTTAAAATTTAAATTCAGATTTAAAACTCAGTTTTGAATTCACTTGAATTCCTAAATTAAATACTTAACCTTTTATTTCAAATGCAAAACAACAATGCATTTTATACTTGAGAGTTTAAGATCAAATTTGAATTTAAAAACATAAATGTTTTCAAATATCTGACAAATTTAATTTGAATTCATATTCAAATTCCAAACTTACACTCAGTTTAAATCTCCACTTTCAAATTTAAACTTACCTTTTTATTTAAAACAGAAAACAGTTTTTCTGTTTATTTAAAAACTTAAACTTTGAATTTTTCCAGAATTTAAACTATTTTCAAAAAAACATAATTCAAACCTATTTGAATTCAACAAAAATTCAGTTTTCAAAATTCTGAGTCACATTTGTAGTTTGCATTAAATTCAAATCTTATAAAACTGAAACAGTTCTGTTTTTTTTTTTCAAACCAAATTTAAAATTCTGCATTTAAATTATTACAGAATGATGATTCAAACAATTTGAATTCATCCATAGGTTCAAGTTTAAATCCTAAGTTCAAATTTCCATTTTAATTTAAACTTTATTTTTAAAAATTCTAAAGAAACAGAACAGTTCTGTTTTTAAAACCTGAAACAAAAATACACTGAACTCTCTTATTTGACTTCGAGTTTAGAGACTCCTTGCTTCGAGTTATTCCCATTTTTCCCCAAGACCAACCCGAGTAAAATATCTCTGCAACCAACAATCAACACAAACCTGAAACAGCCTAATCCCCAACCTTCTTAAAACCTGTCAACACCAATCTCTCCACCTCTCGACCACTATCAACATACAAACTCCGGTACTAGCTTCATTACTTCACCATCCACCATCACCCCAAACATCTTTGAACTCGATGCACAGAGGAGTTCAAATTCGACCCAAAACTGTAACCCAAAGTAAACTAGGGTTCATCACAGTAACCTTTCAAATTTTCAACACCAAACCCAACTTCAACTCAATTAAATAATTTTCCCATAATTATTGATATCTACATTCACTCCAGAATCAATTTCACTCAAATCCAATGCAAGGGTCAACTGATTTTGGTAAAAATGAAAAATACAGTTAACTTAACACTGTATTTTATTTTCTTAACACTGTAAACTTAGTTTTTAGTTTTAAATTCTTGAATTTACTAAATGATTCTGTAAGTAATCTTGAAAACACCAATTCATGATATCTATATTTCAAAATTTAAACAGAATTTAGTTTGTGTTTATGTATCCAAATATCACAGAACTAAACAACCTATACACAGCAACATTTACATTCAACTCATCATGTATGCAGACATTTATATGCACACAAACATAATTTAACTCAAGCAACCTCTTTACAGTTAAAAAAAAATTTAAATGTTACTCACATTCATGCAGGAAATAAAACACAAAAAACAGAATAAAGTATGGAGTTTACTCACATAGGAGATTTAACAGGAAGTAATAGATTTTGAAACCTGTAGACATAACTATGAACAAGGCAAAGGCAATCTGCCTAATTCACAGACACACACACATTAAATCTATGTATACATTCAACATGCAGGCACATTCAAGTCCATACCAAAACATTATCACATGAAATCAAAAGGTGAACCGGATTTTAGAGATTTGGGGTGTAATTTGCTCACAGGGTATTGGAAACAGAGAGGGCCAACTTTTATATATATATGTACCAGATAAAAAAAAAATGAAGGTTTGCTCACAGTTTATATGATTATTTTTTTACTTAAACTGTATACCATAAAGAGGTGAGTATACATATACACATACACAAGCATGCATCCATCATAGTATATATATATTCACATACACGCAGGCAAGCAGGCTTTTTAACAACAGAACAACATTCATTGCATATAGCATAGATTTTGGTAGATTTGCTCACCTGGAAGTTTTGCAACAGAGAAGAAACAAAGGGGAATCAAGCCTGAATATTATTTTCTTTAATTCCTGAAGTTTAGATCTGCAAATTGGAAATGGTTTTGTCTTTGATCTTAAATTTTCCTGCAACTCAGATTTGATGCAATTGCTAAAGTCTTTTGTTTTATTTATTCATTTCATAAATAAACAAAGTTTTAAATTTTCTTACTTACAATATTGTTTTAAATGCAACAGAGAATAGGGTCTGCTGTTGCAAACCAAAAATTCATCTTGACTTGAACTTTATTTCATCCCTGCAACTGATATACAAGGTTGTTTAAAACTTTGTCTTATTTACTAATTTCCACATTGAACTCAGATTTAAAAAAAAAAGTTTCACTTGCCTTTACTTATTTCCAGAGAAAACTGCATTTGCTTTCAAATTTAAGTTGTTCCAGATTGATATTTGCATTGCTACTTGAATTGATCTGCACTCTGTTCTTGCTTTGAAACCTGAGTTGCAAATGCTTGCTACTTTGATTGCTATTTCTTCTTCTTCTTCTTTTTTTTTCTGATTTATCTTTTTTTCTTTGTTGAGATTTGAAATGCAAAATCTTTTATTACTGCAGTTTCAGATTTTGGTGAGAGGTTATTATAATTGCATATGGGGAACTCAAAAGTTTCTTTGCAATTTTTTATTTAATTAAATAAAATGAATGCCACTTGTTTAAAAGAGATGATTATGAGATCTCTATGAAATGTCCACTTCTTTATTCATTTGTATGTGTAGTGTTTCCTTTCATATCTACATTCACAAAATTTACATTCTCACATGTGCATGTTTGTATATGTTTATATTTATTTTAAATTTCAATTCAAATTGAATTATAACCACTTATGTACATTTATATATATTCATATCCATACATTTATTTAGAAAAAAGTTATATCTACACAATTTACATTCATACATATTTTTATTTATTTATTTATTTTTGTACAATCTTTTATAAAAAGAAAAGAATGACTTTTAAATACTTTGATTTTATATTAACAATAGTTATATTTATTTATTTGAGGGAATTTGACTTAAGAATAATATTTCAAAAATGAGTACACTAATTTTTTTCTTTTTAACCACTTCCAAATATAAATATAATTGAAAATTTAGAAAACAACTTTTACTATCATTTTATTAATCTCAAGCTTTTTAATTTCTATTTTATTTTTTTAATGCATTTTATTTTGAAATTCAATACTTGTTTTATAAATCACTTATTCTTAAATTTCTAATATAAATTTCTATTTATAATCACATTATCTATTTATTCTAGAAAGTTTTCTAAAAATTCACAATTTATTTTCAAAAATAAATTTAATTGCTAATATTATTTTAAACTTAGTTCATTATATTTATTAATTATAATTCATTTGTATAATTAAATGAACAAATATCTTTATTAAATTTGAAGAATTCAAATATACTCAGAATTTTATTTACAATATATTTTAATTTTAGAATTTTCAAATTTTCAAGCCAATTCAATTTTTATTTACTTGAAATCAAATTCCTATTTAAAATCTAAAATTTTAAGTTTATTCTGGAAATATCTAATTAATTCACAAATAACCCCACAATTTAATTTCAAAATTAATTTAATTATTGAATTATTTTGGCTAATATTTCAGGAATGTTACAGATTCCCCCCCTTAAAAAATTTCGTCCTCGAAATTTGCAAGGAAGACGATAAAGAAAAGATAATAGATAAAGGAATGATTGATCAGATCAGACCGAAAAATTTATTCTGCATTTGGCTTACCAAATTAGAATATCGACAATATGAGAACAACCTCATACAATTATTTCACAAGATACTCGGGCTCACCGGTCTACGAATATGCAAGGGCATTGATTAGTTCGAAGGATAACTAATCGTTCGTAGAATAAATCGGATCCCAGAGAATAGATAGATTCAATCTTCATATTAGTTAACCAATTTACTTAATTCAAAATTTCTAACTTATTTAAAATTTTCAATTTATTTAATATTTTCAATTTCAATTTCAAATTCATATCCATTAAAGTTTAGACCGAAAAACTGACAAGAAAACGATGAAGATACGAATTAAGGATTTCCTACAACGATTCGTAAGGTCACCATCGCACCGACTCTTCTTTCTGGAGCTTTTACGAAGATATCGAAAGAATTTAGAATCGAATCAAAGGAGATTGAGAAGAAAATTGTTTCCACTGTTGCAGGGTATTGACCATTTGTAGTGGTACTCCCCTGTCCCCTATCTCGTCCTCTTCTCGCACTCATACTCACTATCAGTGGATAGTAAGAGAATTTACTGAGGCGTTCGAACAGATATCTTAAGGATATACTCATTCTAGGGTTTACTTCACCCTATCTCTAATGAGTTACTTAATGTGTTATACTCCTGAGCTAAGGTTTTAACCATCAGCTCTGATACCAAATGTGACGATTCGAATTTTTCGCGTTCGAAAATCGACATCCATACTTTACATTGTACTCGAATGCCGCAGATTCGACCGTTCAAATTCGAGTCGCCGGAGCTTATAACACGTTAAGTACAACACAGCGGAAGAAATGAATAACATATATCAATGTACAACATTTGATACAATATCTGATACAACAGAATGATACAATGAACATCAATATACATCAGAGTTACAAAGAATAGCAGCGGAAATAAAAGATAACACTAGCAGCGGAACAAAATCTCCAATGTAGCTTCAAGAAAGAACTCCAGCTGTAACTCCATCTCCAAGGCATCAATCCAGAAATAGCGAGGACTCCCAAATCAAGATGAAGAGAAGCAACTCGATCCAATTGTAATTGCCAAGTCCTAAGGCTGAAAGCTATCGAATCTACACCTACAACTGATTATCTGAAAACCCCAACTCTAGACTGCCCGTGTGGGAAAATAGTGGGCACCCAGAGTTTAGGAAAGGAACAATAAACTCCAGGTCAGTCATGGGACTGGTATGAGCAAACAAAAACATTTGGTCTTTTAAAACAAACAACAGAATTTAAATTTGAAATCCGCAATGCTTTTTGAAAAATGAAACTACCATAAGGCCTCCCGGCACACACACAATGCAAACGCACACATGGGGGAGATTTCTCCTTATGATAGTCAAACATGCTTACTACGAGAAAAATCCTTTGATATTATTACTAGTGCATAGTGGAAAATCTTTCGAAAGTCTAATATAAATCCTAGCCAGCATAGGTACCATGATACTATGCCTACTATAGCTGCCATGTTAAATGGCAGGTTCTACAACTAAAACCGTACAAGGCACGTATTGGATGAATGGATTTCCAACAAATGGTCAGGCTAAGGAACTTCCTACTGCCACATGGGATCGCCTCTGGTGGGATGTCCCGAGAAACTAACGTTACGGTTAGATCTCTGCCAACACAAGGCCGGGTTACCTCTGTAACTAGGTAACTACTACACGAATATGCCATCCCCCGGTCCTTTGGGACCTTTATCCGAGGCGCCTCAAAGCAACAACCACACAGTAAATGAGATTGGAGCAACCACATAGGTTAAATACCAGGGCTCCATACCTGATACCACCCTTTACCAGAAGGGAATGACACACCCTAAAGGGAGCGACCCTCATAACCTTGCCGCATCTTTCCTGTTTCGACCATTTCCGGGGAGTGAGGTCCTGATGCAGTCTCGTCCACAAAGCTACGCTTTGTGCAACAAAGCCATGCTTTGGGTCAACAGATGACCAAAGCAATGATCACAAAGATAAATGATCAAACAAATGATCATATCACAAATGATCAACCAATGATCATCACACAGCAGCACTCAGCATGCCACATTACCAAATTGGGAATATCACTGATAAATACCAACTACATAACCTCTGAGCTCGTACGTCTCAGAGAAGGGTGTTAAGCTAAGAGAATAAATTCTCCGCCACCAAGCAGAAATGTATTTGATAGAGATCAGATAACATCTCAAAGTGTAATGTCGGACATACAACCATACAAGTCTGTTCCGGGTTCGAACAGAACCGAAGGCACTTCCGAAGAAGCCCTTGCAAATCCGGGTATCCACAATCCCGATCGGACTTCCCATCACTAAGGAGAACTCTATACCGGAGCAACTCAGTGCAGAGTCAATCGATAGGTTATCCTATCGTTCTCATAAATACCCGGTCTTCAAATGCAATCCATAACGTCGTATCACTATTCGGAATGGGCTATATGACACGAAGGTCCTCTCCCGGCTAAACCGAATAGTAAGCGCCATATTTTAAAACATATGGATATGGGATTTCAGTTAAGTCACAACTTAAAAATCCAAACTTTTCTTTTAAATGGTTAAACAAATTACCATTTTAAAATCTTCAAACAAAAAGATTTATTCCACAAAGATCTATTCATAGATTTCAAACAATTCCCATTTCAATTGGATTAACCCAATTAAATCCTTAAATTAAAGATTTATAGCTTTCAAACTCATTTCCAAAGATTTATCTATAACTTGGAAAACAATTTTCCTTTTAGACTTGAAAATCCTTTTAACATAACTTGGAAGTCCATTTCTTATGGGAAAGCAAATCTAATTTATACAAGTTGAAATCTTGGTTTAAATTTAAATTCCAAAACATCACCTTTTAAAATGGTTTAAAACCCCATATAAATCCATTTATAAGTTGGATAACTTTTTAAACCCTAGTTCCCAAATTATAGAATTCAATTCAATTATTGAATTCAAATTTAACTCAAATTATTTAAAATTTCAAAACTCAATTAAGTTATTCAAAATAACTATTTTCAAAAGCTTCAATTCTAATTCCAAAACTATTTTGGATTCAAAAATACAATTTTAAATATATTTCAAAAAATCTGTGACGTAACCCATTTCCTCGTGCAATCCATATTGTGTGTGTATAAGTGTGGTTCAGGGGTTTAACACAATAATGCATAACATCATCATCACAGATTCAATCATAAAGATAAGCGGTATAACCCATAGCGCTTATCTATATTCACAGATTCATAGGTAAAGTAAATTATCAATCACAAAAATTCACTAATATGATTCGATGTGGGTTTCGGATAACCAGCTGGAATCCGACTCCCTGTCGCATCGAAATTAAATGTCATTTTACAGGTAAAGGGGTTCGCACATTCATATAACAATATATACATCACAGATATAACAGCTCAGTATAAAGCATCACATAGCATCACATATCAAATATATCAATCCATCACACAATATTCATTAACAATCAAACATCTTTAGTTAAGATGAATAAACCGTGTGGTTATAAATTTATTACCCACATAATTACTTTTATTTATTAGCCCTAATTAATTAACTATCCATATTTATTCAATTAATAAATCTTCAATTATTAATTTAAAATTTAATATCATTCAATTAATGATTTCTAAATTACAAATTAATTATTCTAAGAAAAATTAATCTTAAACTTTAATTAATCAAATTAAAACCCTTAATTACTTTAATTAATTATCCATTTCATTAATTAATTAATTATATTAATTATCTATTTCATTAATTAATTAATTATATTAATTATCTATTTCACTACCTTAATAATTAAATGAATTACAAATTATAAAAAAAATTCTTTATCTTTAGATAAACATTCCTTATTTAAATTATGCATTTAAAAACAAAATGTTTTTAAATTTACATTAAATTCCATTTAACATTCTCTTTAAACTCAAGACTCAAATTTATTTAAAATAAGATTCTAAAATAATACAAATCTAAATCTTATATGTTTACAAGAAACATATACTTAAATAAATAAGTTGAAAAGGATTTAAATCTCAATTCAAATTCAAATCAAATTTAAAAATCCTTTAAATTTCAAAATTTGAAATATAACTTTCAAACTTATTTTAGTTTAACTCTTTAAAACTCTTCTATAATTTACATCTTCAATTCGAATACAAATCATTTGAAAACAATTTAAATTTAAATCCTTATTTTAAAAACTAAAGTTTAAAATTTAAATTCAGATTTAAAACTCAGTTTTGAATTCCTAAATTAAATACTTAACCTTTTATTTCAAATGCAAAACAACAATGCATTTTATACTTGAGAGTTTAAGATCAAATTTGAATTTAAAAACATAAATGTTTTCAAATATCTGACAAATTTAATTTGAATTCATATTCAAATTCCAAACTTACACTCAGTTTAAATCTCCACTTTCAAATTTAAACTTACCTTTTTATTTAAAACAGAAACAGTTTTTCTGTTTATTTAAAAACTTAAACTTTGAATTTTTCCAGAATTTAAACTATTTTCAAAAAAACATAATTCAAACCTATTTGAATTCAACAAAAATTCAGTTTTCAAAATTCTGAGTCACATTTGTAGTTTGCATTAAATTCAAATCTTATAAAACTGAAACAGTTCTGTTTTTTTTTCAAACCAAATTTAAAATTCTGCATTTAAATTATTACAGAATGATGATTCAAACAATTTGAATTCATCCATAGGTTCAAGTTTAAATCCTAAGTTCAAATTTCCATTTTAATTTAAACTTTATTTTTAAAAATTCTAAAGAAACAGAACAGTTCTGTTTTTAAAACCTGAAACAAAAATACACTGAACTCTCTTATTTGACTTCGAGTTTAGAGACTCCTTGCTTCGAGTTATTCCCATTTTTCCCCAAGACCAACCCGAGTAAAATATCTCTGCAACCAATAATCAACACAAACCTGAAACAGCCTAATCCCCAACCTTCCTAAAACCTGTCAACACCAATCTCTCCACCTCTCGACCACTATCAACATACAAACTCCGGTACTAGCTTCATTACTTCACCATCCACCATCACCCCAAACATCTTTGAACTCGATGCACAGAGGAGTTCAAATTCGACCCAAAACTGTAACCCAAAGTAAACTAGGGTTCATCACAGTAACCTTTCAAATTTTCAACACCAAACCCAACTTCAACTCAATTAAATAATTTTCCCATAATTATTGATATCTACATTCACTCCAGAATCAATTTCACTCAAATCCAATGCAAGGGTCAACTGATTTTGGTAAAAATGAAAAATACAGTTAACTTAACACTGTATTTTATTTTCTTAACACTGTAAACTTAGTTTTTAGTTTTAAATTCTTGAATTTACTAAATGATTCTGTAAGTAATCTTGAAAACACCAATTCATGATATCTATATTTCAAAATTTAAACAGAATTTAGTTTGTGTTTATGTTTCCAAATATCACAGAACTAAACAACCTATACACAGCAACATTTACATTCAACTCATCATGTATGCAGACATTTATATGCACACAAACATAATTTAACTCAAGCAACCTCTTTACAGTTAAAAAAAAATTTAAATGTTACTCACATTCATGCAGGAAATAAAACACAAAAAACAGAATAAAGTATGGAGTTTACTCACATAGGAGATTTAACAGGAAGTAATAGATTTTGAAACATGTAGACATAACTATGAACAAGGCAAAGGCAATCTGCCTAATTCACAGACACACACACATTAAATCTATGTATACATTCAACATGCAGGCACATTCAAGTCCATACCAAAACATTATCACATGAAATCAAAAGGTGAACCAGATTTTAGAGATTTGGGGTGTAATTTGCTCACAGGGTATTGGAAACAGAGAGGCCAACTTTTATATATATATGTACCAGATAAAAAAAAATGAAGGTTTGCTCACAGTTTATATGATTATTTTTTTACTTAAACTGTATACCATAAAGAGGTGAGTATACATATACACATACACAAGCATGCATCCATCATAGTATATATATATTCACATACACGCAGGCAAGCAGGCTTTTTAACAACAGAACAACATTCATTGCATATAGCATAGATTTTGGTAGATTTGCTCACCTGGAAGTTTTGCAACAGAGAAGAAACAAAGGGGAATCAAGCCTGAATATTATTTTCTTTAATTCCTGAAGTTTAGATCTGCAAATTGGAAATGGTTTTGTCTTTGATCTTAAATTTTCCTGCAACTCAGATTTGATGCAATTGCTAAAGTCTTTTGTTTTATTTATTCATTTCATAAATAAACAAAGTTTTAAATTTTCTTACTTACAATATTGTTTTAAATGCAACAGAGAATAGGGTCTGCTGTTGCAAACCAAAAATTCATCTTGACTTGAACTTTATTTCATCCCTGCAACTGATATACAAGGTTGTTTAAAACTTTGTCTTATTTACTAATTTCCACATTGAACTCAGATTTAAAAAAAAAAAGTTTCACTTGCCTTTACTTATTTCCAGAGAAAACTGCATTTGCTTTCAAATTTAAGTTGTTCCAGATTGATATTTGCATTGCTACTTGAATTGATCTGCACTCTGTTCTTGCTTTGAAACCTGAGTTGCAAATGCTTGCTACTTTGATTGCTATTTCTTCTTCTTCTTTTTTTCTTCTGATTTATCTTTTTTTCTTTGTTGAGATTTGAAATGCAAAATCTTTTATTACTGCAGTTTCAGATTTTGGTGAGAGGTTATTATAATTGCATATGGGGAACTCAAAAGTTTCTTTGCAATTTTTTATTTAATTAAATAAAATGAATGCCACTTGTTTAAAAGAGATGATTATGAGATCTCTATGAAATGTCCACTTCTTTATTTATTTGTATGTGTAGTGTTTCCTTTCATATCTACATTCACAAAATTTACATTCTCACATGTGCATGTTTGTATATGTTTATATTTATTTTAAATTTCAATTCAAATTGAATTATAACCACTTATGTACATTTATATATATTCATATCCATACATTTATTTAGAAAAAAGTTATATCTACACAATTTACATTCATACATATTTTTATTTATTTATTTATTTTTGTACAATCTTTTATAAAAAGAAAAGAATGACTTTTAAATACTTTGATTTTATATTAACAATAGTTATATTTATTTATTTGAGGGAATTTGACTTAAGAATAATATTTCAAAAATGAGTACACTAATTTTTTTCTTTTTAACCACTTCCAAATATAAATATAATTGAAAATTTAGAAAACAACTTTTACTATCATTTTATTAATCTCAAGCTTTTTAATTTCTATTTTATTTTTTTAATGCATTTCATTTTGAAATTCAATACTTGTTTTATAAATCACTTATTCTTAAATTTCTAATATAAATTTCTATTTATAATCACATTATCTATTTATTCTAGAAAGTTTTCTAAAAATTCACAATTTATTTTCAAAAATAAATTTAATTGCCAATATTATTTTAAACTTAGTTCATTATATTTATTAATTATAATTCATTTGTATAATTAAATGAACAAATATCTTTATTAAATTTGAAGAATTCAAATATACTCAGAATTTTATTTACAATATATTTTAATTTTAGAATTTTCAAATTTTCAAGCCAATTCAATTTTTATTTACTTGAAATCAAATTCCTATTTAAAATCTAAAATTTTAAGTTTATTCTGGAAATATCTAATTAATTCACAAATAACCCCACAATTTAATTTCAAAATTAATTTAATTATTGAATTATTTTGGCTAATATTTCAGGAATGTTACAGAGATATTCCAGGGCTTTGAAATATGCTCCAGCCGAAGAAGACGTCTTTGTTTTAGAAGACACTACGCCCCTGAAACAACAGAAAACTTTCAGTGATGATATTATTTTCAGAGCCAGAGATTCCTCAGGTATCGAAGCTCCTACCCTAGATCCCTTGGTCATCTCTGCTGGTATTGGACCGGCCATTGTCAGAAGAGTTCTCATTGACTGCGGAGCATCATGTAATATCCTCTTCAAGATGACATTCGACCAAATGAAAATCCCTATGGTCGATGTACAAGCCTCATCGCAGAAGATCGCTGGCTTCACCGGGGAGCCAAAGCAACCAATAGGAACCATCGATCTGCTAGTAGAACTTGGGGAAGGAGAAAGGAAAGTGGTCCGCAAGCAAACATTTGTGATTGTCGATGAATTTTCTGCATATAATGCTTTCCTTGGCCGTCCAACGCTCGCAGCATTCAAAGCTATTCTAGCCCCATGGTGCCTCACTATTAAATTCCCTACAGACAATGGAGTAGGAGTTATAAAAGGGGATCAAAATGCTGCGCGAGAGTGCTATTTGACAGAGTTGCGAGAGTCAAGAAAGAGGGAAATGGGAAAGGATGCGGCCACTCCGGTCCGCATCAAGGAACCAGCCTTGTAGCAATTACGGGGCGGACCCTGCACTGGCGAGCACAGCGGGGCACGGAAAGAAATGGATCCCAGAAAAGCCAGTGCAGGGGAGAATAGAGTGGTACCGGTGGAAGCGACAGTTCCGGTATCTGTTGACCCGAAGGACCCAAATAAGGTGTTGAATGTGGGTTCACAGCTTAATGTGTCAATTCAGAATATCTTGATATCTTTCCTGAAAGCAAATCTGGATGTCTTTGCTTGGACTCATGCCGATATGTGTGGAATATCTCCAGAAGTTGCAGTACACGCTCTGAATATTGACCCGAAGTTTACGCCAGTTAAACAGAAAAGAAGAACCCAAGGTCCAGAAAGGTCAGCAGCATTAAAGGAAGAAGTTGATCGACTCATGGAAAATAACTTCATCAAAGAATCTACATATCCAAATTGGGTTTCAAATCCTGTGCTGGTCAAGAAAGCTAATGGAAAATGGAGAGTGTGCATCGATTTTTCGGATCTAAACAAGGCTTGCCCCAAAGATTGCTTCCCGTTACCCAGGATCGATCAACTGGTAGACGGAACTGCGGGACATGAATTGTTATCTTTCATGGATGCCTACTCCGGTTATAACCAAATCATGATGCATGAGCCGGATCAGGAGGATACAAGCTTTATCACAGATGTTGGACTTTATTGCTACAGAGTTATGCCCTTCGGATTGAAAAATGCAGGGGCAACCTACCAAAGACTTGTTAATGCTATGTTCAAACCGCAATTGGGCAAAACTATGGAAGTCTACGTCGACGACATGTTAGTGAAGTCCAGGAAAGCAGCGGATCACATTGAACACTTAGCAGAAATGTTCGCAGTCCTTCGGAAATACAGAATGAAACTTAACCCTCTGAAATGTACATTTGGGGTCGAGTCCGGAAAGTTCTTAGGTTTTATCGTCAGTGCTAGGGGCATTGAGGCTAGTCCAGCTCAAATTACTGCCTTGAAAGAAGTTAAAGCTCCTAGAACGAAGAAGGAATTGCAGAGTCTCAACGGAAAGGTCGCCGCCCTGAGTCGGTTCATTTCCAAAGCCACTGATTAATGCATCCCATTCTTTGACGCCCTGAAGAAAGGAAAGAAGAATTTTGAATGGACTTCCGAATGCCAAAAAGCCTTCGATGAGTTGATCCGTCATATGGAAACGCCTCCAATACTTTCTAGGCCAGGCAATGGTGAGGATCTTCTTATATACTTGGCAGTATCATCTCATGCTCTAAGTACAGCGCTGATACGGGAAGACAAAAGGATTCAACATCCGGTTTACTATATCAGCAAAAGACTCACTGGGGCAGAGCTGAATTACTCCAAGTTGGAAAAACTCGCCTATTGCCTACTAGTTGCATCAAGGAAACTGAGGCAATATTTCCAAGCTCATCCTATCAGAGTACTCACTGATCAACCTCTAAAGCAAGTCCTATTTCGCCCTGAAACTTCGGGTCGCCTTCTAAAATGGAACATTGAACTCAGTCAATATGACATCACTTATCACCCCCGAAAAGCAATCAATGGACAAGCTTTAGCTGATTTCATTGCAGAATTCACAGAGAAAGGTAATGGTGAGGAAGAAGCGATCAATGATTCCCCAATCCAGTGGAAGTTATATGTTGATGGCGCAAGAAATGACTACTGTTCTGGAGCAGGGGTAGTACTTGAAACTCCTGAAGGTCGGTCATTATGCTATGCACTAAGATTGGAATTTCCTTCAACAAACAATGAAGCAGAATATGAAGCTCTTATTGCAGGTCTGAAAATCGCTAAAGAGCTAAACATTCGAGCATTACAGATCTTCAGTGATTCTCAGCTTATTGTATGCCAAGTCAAGAAGGAATTTCAAACAAAAGGTGGAAACTTGCCTTCCTACTTGTCAAAAGCTTGGGAACTTCTATGTGAACTCGATCATTATTCAATAAGCCATATTCCCCGGGAAGAGAATACGAAGGCAGATTCCCTCGCAAAGTATTCAAGTTCTGGTGAAGCTCAACTATTGGGATTGGTTCCCGTAGAAGTCCTTTCAGCACCAAGTATAGACGAGATGGATATTGACTGGATTATGAATGTATCTCAAGAGCAAGAGTCATGGATGACTCCAATACTGGACTACCTACTCAGAGGTTCTCTGCCAGAAAATTCGATAGAGAGACGGAAGCTACTAAGGAAAACCTCTCGCTATGTAATTCAGGATGGCCGATTATACAGACGGGGATTTTCAATGCCATTGCTTCGATGTGTATCCAGGGAGGAGTCCAAAACAATCCTAGCTGAGGTACATGGAGGCGAATGTGGTGATCATTCAGGTGGCCAAACATTAGCAAAGAAAATTCTCCGATATGGATATTTTTGGCCAGAAATTAATCGAGATGCTGCAGATTACTCCCGAAAATGTGACAGATGCCAAAGATTTGCCAAAATTCCTAGAGCACCTTCTACCGAACTCACACAGATGGTCAGTCCATGGCCGTTTGCGATTTGGGGAATGGATCTCATTGGGCCGCTACCAACTGCCAAATCAGGGATTAAATATGCTATTGTTGCAGTTGATTACTTTACTAAATGGGCTGAAGCTGAACCATTGGCTACTATCACCTCTAAGAAGATGATAAGTTTCGTAACCAAGAATATCATTTGCAGGTATGGTGTGCCTCAGAAAATAATCACAGACAATGGTACTCAGTTTGAAAGCGAGGAATTCCAAGATTTTTGCAAGCGATTCAAAATCCAGAAAAGCTTTTCAGCAGTTGCTCATCCGCAGGCAAACGGGCAAGTGGAAGCAGTAAACAAGATCATTAAATCAACCATCAAAAAGCAACTTGAAAGAGCAAAAGGTGGTTGGGTCGATAAGCTACCGCTTGCACTATGGGCATACAGAACCACTCACAAAACTGCGACTGGGCACACTCCTTTCTCATTAGCATACGGCTCGGAAGCAATGATCCCGGTAGAAACAGAGGTTCCTTCACACAGAAGGATCCATTTCAATCAAGCAGAAAATGAAAGGCTACAGCTTGAAGCGCTAGACTTCCTTGATAAAAAAAGAGATGAGGCCAATCTCAGAATTGCAGCTCATCAGCAAAGAATAGCCAGACATTTTAATTCCAAAGTTCGCCAACGCAGCTTTGAGATTGGAGACCTAGTCCTGAAGAGAATTATGACAGCGACAGGTGTGTTTGGGCCAAATTGGGAAGGACCGTATGTAATAGGTCAGAAGCTTCTTGACGGCACATTCAAACTCACCACTGTTGATGGAGATCAAATTCCAAGGGCATGGAACAGCAACCATTTGCGTCCATACTTTACTTGAAAATTTTGTTGAAACATTGTAAAAAGAATTATGAATGTATGATTCTTGTAATTGAAAGCAATTGTAAAACTGATGCAAGTAAATAATGAAAGAATATAAAGTGGATGTAGGCCCAATTTCATGGCCGAACCACTATAAATCTTGTGTTCCTTATTATTATTACATGTTTGCTTTATTCTCGATATAAAAGGTACATAGAATATAATTGCTGAAATGTCGATTTGAATTTTTGCAGACAATGGAAGTGAAACTTGCACATAAAAAGACCAAATGATTCTCGCCTAATTTCAAGTCACAAGAGCCCCGAATTCAAATCCTAGATAGGAAGTACTTCAATTGAACAGCCTATGATTTCGACAGAAACGAGTCTTTGCTAATAAATTGAGATCGTTTGAACAAACAAACATCCAATTAAAAAGCTAGTGCTCGTTCTCACGAAATTGCCTGACAATGAAGCACACTTCCTTGGATTAAACAAGTTACTTGTAAAAAAAAAAGGGGGGGGGCAGAGGATCATTGAAAAGGCATAAGCAAGTGAACAGAGGAACAACCAAAGCTATCATCGGCAGCACAAGTCCTCTTCGGAGGCACGACTCTTCGGAGGATAAAGACCTCTAATGGGTCATACGCCACAAAAAAGAAAGTTCTCTACTCAACAAAAAAGATTGGAGGAGTCATGACCCTCCAACCATGAGAGAGTAACTTCCAAGCGATGAAAACCCTCTCTGAGGCACATTTCACCAGGAGTTGAAGTGTTATGACCGCTCTTCGGAATTTCACTTCACCAGAGTTGAAATGCAAACAAAATAAAAGCCCTCTTCGGAGGCCCATTTCACCAGGAGTTGAAGTGTTATGACCGCTCTTCGGAATTTCACTTCACCAGAGTTGAAATGCAAACAAAATAAAAGCCCTCTTCGGAGGCCCATTTCACTAGGAGTTGAAGTGTCGTAACCGCTCTTCGGAATTTCACTTCACCAAAGTTGAAATGCAAAACAAGATAAAGACCTTCCCGGAAGCCCACGTTTCACCAAGATTGAAATAAAACTTCCAAGTGTTGAAACGTGAGAAATCCCTCCTCAGAGGTACAACCCCCTCCCGGGGACACAATTAAAAAGAAAGACCTCTTCAGAAGCCCACGTTTCACCGAGATTGAAATAAAACTTTCAAGTGCTGAAGCGTGAAAAGGCTTTCTTCAAAGGCACAACTCTTTGGAGGAACACGTTTCACCAAGATTGAAATAAAACTTCCAAGTGTTGAAACGTGAAAAAATCCCTCCTCAGAGGCACAAATTTTTACTAAAAGAAAAAAGAAAAATCCTCATCAAGAGCGTACTTGATGACTTTACCTATTCTAAAAAAAAAAAGAAAAGGGGAAAGAAAGTTAAAGTACGTTCAGAGGTCTGCTTTACCACATAGAAGAATTCACTTGGCAAAATATATACATACGCAAAAGGAAAAAGTGATTTCTTCGAAGGACAAAGCGTAGAAGCTTATATGAAGGAAGTTGCACTCTATGAAAATTCTCTTCGAGAATGAAGTAATTATTCTTTAGAAAACGAGAGTGCAAGTCCCCTCAAAGTATACGATATTGCAGTAAGCTCATGGTATAGGGGCAACATGGTATAGTTACATACAAAGCGGTATAACTATGTCGGTAAAGTACGCTCAAACAACATACCACAAGCTCACCGCAACATCGTATAAATAAACTTGTGCAAAAATGGATAATAAATGCATTCTCAAATTCAAACAAAAGTCTGTACAAATAAAGAATCATTTTATTCAATTGCAGATATTGCAGATACAGGTTTCAAAATAAAAAGCAGGGGCCGGTACCTGCACAACATCCGACCATTGCACAAAAAAGGAATCAAAAAGCTCAACTCTTTATTTCTTCTTACCGCCTTTAGACCCTTTACCCGGCCGAGTGGTTAGCTTTTCAGGTCTTTCAGGTTGGTCTGAAGGCATAAGGGAAGAAGGGGAGGGAGGTGCAACTGGTGCAATTTCCGGTTCCTCTTCAGTGGTGATAATTTTCTTCCCCCTCCTCTTCGATGTCCCATGCTTCTTTCTTTTCTTCGAGGAAGACTCACTCCCCGGAGTAACGAGAGCGGACAAAACTACGTCGTCAGAAGGAGTCCGCCCCGGAGAGATCTCGCCTCCTTCGAGTCCCTCATCTTTTTGCTCCTGCGAAGCAATAGGGTCATCCAAACCATGAAGAGCCTCAATTTTCTCCTCTTGTGACCCAGGTTGTGAAGCAGAAGGAGGAGTCACCTGAAGAGATGGAGGAGGAATAACCAGAGAAGGCGAAGTCTGCACGGCACTTGTTGCTTCAACTGCAGAAGAAGAAAAATTGAAAATGTTAGTATCTTCCCGAAAGAAGGGAGATGTGGGTTCATCGAGATTCAAGAGGTAATCGAGAAGCTCATCAAATTTTTGAGGAATAAGCAGGTAATCCACTTGAATCGGACCAATGTCGAAATTACCTGAAGATGTTGGCTTCGTCAGTTCAATCTCATAATTCTGAGCCCCAATGTCCTCCAAAGCCTCTTCATCAGTAGGGGTAATTACCCCGGTTCTTGTAGGAGGCGGCGAATGAGCACTAGAGCCTGTAATGTCCACCTCGGGAGAAACTAGAGGACGTTCAGAGGTAGTAGGCGGTACTTCTTTTTTAGAACGCTCCTCTTCCGCCATCCCGGCCCGCGCTCTGGCAAGCTGCTCCTTTCCCTTGGCAAGAGCGGCACGGGCTTCATCATCAAGATAATGCTCTTCAAGGGCTGACTCAGCATATCCAGCACCTTTACCACCAAGCATATCAAGTGCTGCCTCCCAAACTTCAGCCAGTGTGATTTCATACTTGGGGCCTAGAAAGGCAAGGCTGCCACGTCCCAAAATGCTGTGCAGATAAAAATCGAATAATGTGGAGCTAATGTCAGCTTTGGTTGCTTGATGAGCCTCTTCGGCCGCAAGTTTACCAGCAACAGCCTCGTCGCGCTCCTTTTCGGCCATAGCAAGTCGAGTTTTTAACAACTCTATCTCCAAGCTTTGAGAGCCGGTCTGTTCTCGCAGTTGTACAGTTTCAGCACGGTATTCTTCTATGACCTTTTCCTTGTATGCAAGCTTATCTTCGACTGCTCTTTGACTGGCATGCGCATCTCGTACTTGTTGTTGAAGCATGCTCTCCTTTTGTGAATGGAAAGTAGATGAAGTAGCTAATTCTTCCTTAAGTTTTTCTACTTCCGCTTCCAGCTTTTCATTGTAGGAAGCAATACTTCTCATTTCGGCGTCATGCTGTTCGAGAGACTTCTGCCACTCAGCCTTATCATTCTCCATTGTTAGCATGGCCTCGAGATTGGCTCGGTTAACCCTCTGAAGTTCGTCGACGAGTTTTTGCCAGTTCGACATTCTTTCGATATCGGTCCTGACAGCATCAAGATTTCGCAGCATAGCCGGTTTGTCGAGAGGAACCAAGTCGAGATCAAATCGAACCCCTCTCAGGCACCACTGAGGAAATCGACTTTGAAGAGTGGGAGGACCTTGCCCGACTTGGTATGCGGGCCGGTTGATGATTGCTTGAATGTCGGAGCGAACGGGAGCAGGAGATTGAGCAGGGACATGTTCAGAAGCTGAAGGAGTTGTTTCTTCAGTAAGTCTAGCCCGCTTGCTAGAAGAATCGTCTATGTGACTCTTTCCTCTCTCATCATGAGCTTTTCTCTTTTGAGTATCATCATCTCTGTGGGGAAGATCATGTCTTTCTTGTTCCCTTCGGCGACGTTCTTCATATGCTCGTCTCTCGTCGGCTTTCCTGATGGCCCTCTCTTCATCCGACTCTCTGTAAGAAGGAAGGTAACGCCTGTAATCATACTGGCTACGCCTCCCGTAGCGCTGGAAATCATCATAGTACGAGCCGCTGCGCCCCATAGGAGAATCTGAAATTAAAATAATAATCTTTAGAAATCTTTAAAGTACAAGAAGATAAGTTCATAGAAGTGATGAGAAATCCAAAGTGTCGTGTAACGTGTAAACTACGCGCATCAAGTTACAAACCACTCTGTGGAATAGAGGTAGTGATAACTTGAGTAGGAGGAGTTGACATCTGTTGAAAAGAAGATGTCGCCTCGATTACAGAAGAGACAGTTTTAGAAACATCATCTTTGAAAAGTTCTTGAGATGTCACAATTAAATCGCTCAACCCCTCAAAAACATCATCGCCATCTTGTTTTTTGGAGCTTGCTTTCTTAACTCCTTCACTAGTAGATCGAGGGGGTTCTTCCTCTTCGATAACCGGGGCAAGTTTATCAGATGGCCCCGCAACATCAACAGAAGTGGAGCACTTCACTAGCGAAGACTCAGGATTCTTTATCGGAGAATCAGGGACTTCCGTTGGAACTTCATGAGCATGCATAGAGCGAGAAGCGTGTAGAAGCCCATGTTGATGTAAAAATTCATCCCTCAATAGAAATTTTATGCTCCTCTCTTCTGCGGCCACGGCACTCAACCTCTCAAAAACTTGCTTATGAATTGGATCTCTAGAAGGGAGAGGAAGTGCTGAAAGGAACAAAGAATGAAATTAGCAACTGAAAGTTCGGATCTCGAAAAGGTTTCAAAACGGAAAAAATAGAAACACTAATCTTACTTCCTACTCTCCAGATGGCATAAAACTCTGAGGGACAGCGAGCAAAGAAAAACTGATTCAAAAATCCATGAACACTTTCAGTAAGATCGGAAATGAGCTTGCGATTTCTGGCACTTCTCACAATAATGAGGGAAGGATGATCTTTACTCTTTGCAAACGAGCACAGATAACGAATTTCTTCAAAACTTGGTAGGCGATCAAGAGTTCTTCGGAACAAAACACACAACCCCGTCAAGATGGCGTAGCCATTAGGATGAAGTTGAAACGGAGAGATTGTCAACCGGAGGAGAAGAGTTCGAAGGAAGTCGTTAAAAGGAGGGATCGCCCCACTTAAGCACATTTGGCGGTTGACTGCAACAAAACCATGGGGAGGATTGTCGGCGGTATCACTTGGCCCAGGGAGTAGAACATCACTTTCAGCAAAGCCAAATTGAGTGCGCAGCTGGATAAACGCTCTCGAAGTTAGAATAGTCGAGGTTCTCTCCGGAGGATTCTCTATGGGAACAGCTATCGGAAAAGTTTCTTCCTCTTGAGTTACCACTTCTTCTTCTCGGTGGGAAGTCATTCTACATAAACAACTGGGTATTCAAACACGAAGGTGCACGTTTCCTAAAGTGTGTGAAGTGTTGTGTAAAACCAATCAAGCAGTAAACAAATATAACTGGAATGAAAACTAGCAAGCATTTGTTAGTTATGAAATTCAGGGACTATTGTTTTAAGCCTAAATATGCAAGTAAGATGTTGATGCAGATAAATCAGTTCAGATTATTGATACTTTGTATTAATGTTTAACTCTAATTGATTGATTCACAAACATTTCATGCAATATAATTAAGTTGCTTGTCTTGTTTTGACTAATCTGTCATCTGACGTGGGCAGTCAATGGCAGTATTTTCGCCTTGGTTTTCTTTCTTTGTTATTTTCAGCAGGTTAGCAGCTTATAAGTTAATGCGATCTGTGAAATAATACAATGAGATTCAAGCAAATTTAAAGTTGGGGCAGTTCAAAATTTAGGCAACTTAGTTTGGCAGTTCAAGTTAGAAACTCAAAGTGGATCTATACTCTCAAAAAGTCAGCATGCCCAAAGCTTAAGTGTTAACTCGGCAGCGGTTTAAGAGCCAACTCGGTCACGGTTTAAGGGATTAACTCGGCCACAGTTTTAAGACTTAGATCGGCAGGAGGTTAGGTCGGTAGATCTCCCTCAAGTGCTAGCACGGCCACGATTTAAGGATTGGGTCAGCCGAAAGCCAAGCCCCCTAAAATCACCAGGTCGTATCTAAATCAATACCTCGCCCCGCTCAACCTGTTAACCCGTTAGCTACTCCCTCAACCAAAAAATTCTCACTTCATTTATCCTATTTCATGCATTCGGATCATCCAAGACATCAATTCGAAACCTCTGCAAAGTCAGCGCCTTGCAATTCTAGCACGAATCAAAATCAGCTAGCCTAAATCAGTAAACCATCTTCATCGTCCCATCGATCAGTCGAAATCGAACCGAGCAACCTAAACTCCATCAGCCATTGGTGTAATAAGATTTGCGATGGAACATCGCGCAAGCAAACGGTTTAAGTAACAGAATTCATGAGCCAACGAATGATCTATAATCGAAGAAGAGGGTTTACTTACGCAATGAATAACAGAGGTTGTCGGTGGATAATTGGAATTAAATCGCCTTTTTGAGCTCGGAAGATTTTTAATGGCAGAATCAGAGAAATAGGTAGTGAGAAGGAAGAAGGAGATGTGATTTATACCTTGCAGTAAAGGGATATGAAGCGGTATGTTACGACCCAACTGTTAGGTCGCGTACGACCTACCAACTTAAAGAACGGCCGAGTTAGAGGATATCGAAGCACACGACCTAACCGGTAGGCGTATACTTCGAGGGGCAATTGTTAACTCTGCCCCGGTGTCGACTTAGCAACTCGAAAGGATGCCGACCTACAGCTTAAAAGGGGGTTGCCGACCTAACAGTTCAACAAGTGTGACGACCTAATACTTTAACAAGGCTACCGACTCAACTGGTTGCCGACCTAACTGCCTTATCAGGGAGACCGACCTAAGGCACGAAGGGATACCGACCTAAGGAGCTTGAGTAGCATGCCGACTTAAGACTCGAAGAGGTGCCGACCTAACAGGCTAAGGAGATGCCGACTTAAGGCCCAAATGGATACCGACTTAGGGCTAAACAGTTGCCGACCTAAAACTTAACAAGATGGCTACAGACCTAAGATAGCTACCGACCTAAGACAGAAGACGACCTAACCATCCAGAGAATTTACCGATCTAACCACTTAGAACAGGGACAAGATCATGAACTACACCTAAGTCGCGACCGACCTATGACCTATGTTAAGTCGTTCACGACCCAAGGCCACTGAATATAAGTCCGATGCCATATTATTGAGAAGAGGTGTGTTGACTCGGAGGCGACCTAGGACTTGTACAAATGAACTCTCGTGAAGCCGTGAAGGGGCCAGGTGAATCAGCCACGACTCACCTTAAACCGGCCACGACTCACCTTAAACCGGCTATGACTTATCTTAAGTCGGCCACGACTTAGGACTTGGCAATAATTCCAGACCAGAACTCTCTATAAATAGGCGACCACCTCCAACATTCAAAGGACTTTTGGCACATTCTCTTCATACACCGTTACCTTGCTGCATTGAGAACTTCATCAACACTTAGAGCTTTCAAGATTAGAGGAATACATCAAAGAACTTCACGAAGAAACCACACATCTTCAATAAGAATTTAAAGACTTTAATCGACATTGAAGCTTAAGACTTGTTCCAAATCACTTGTAGCTTGAAGTATATTGTACTTGAGAAGAATTGTATCAGCTTGTAACGAGATTATTAATAAAAGTACTTAGAGTGGACGTAGGCTATACCCTTAAGCCGAACCACTATAAAATTGTTGTTGTTTACTGCTTTTCTGCTATTACTTGCTTGTAATTCTTTCCCGATCTATCGGGTGGTGCTTTCACAACTACACTTCACACACCGGGGTGTTAGCGTTCACATTTTAGCGTTAACATATATGTTATTATATAAACTTATATATTAGTGATATATATATTGTTGATTTCAAAGTGCGTGTATATATATAAGTAGTTATTTCAAAAATATAATGCATATATGTTTGGGTTTTATATATGTGTTTAATTTAAAACAAAGATTTTGAAATGCATCTATATTCAAAACTAAAACCGTGTTTGAATATAAATATGATTTTATGTACATAACCATATATATATATATCCCAGTTATATCAATTATCTTCATCGATCTAGTTTTGATTTGACTTTAACAATTCCTATTATCAGCTTCGTTCGTCAATTCACGTTCAGTCTCACTTCATTTTGGAGTTCATGCTTGGTTTGTAACTCAACTCCATTGTCTATCTCTCTAGCCTCGAAAGGTGAGCAATCACTCACGATTAACGTTTTTATATTTATTAAATTTGATTTCAATTGAAATGACAGTTGAAATATGATGCTATTAGTTATTTACATTGCCATATATGTGCTGTTATCTGTATCTTTTCACCTGTGACATCTGACACCATTATCTGTTAATTATATTGATGATATGTGCCTGTTATATTATTATCATATATGTTATCACTCTGCAAATTCTCTATTTGTATAGAATTCATTATGGGTTGAAATGATATATACCCGAATGGACTGTAGAATATGAGAAAATCGTTATGGGTTGAAATGATAGACCCAAGTGATTTTCAATTGAACTGAATTTGGGATTGCGAGTTGAAATGATATATACCCATAGATAATTTAAATTACAGATTGAAATGATAAATATCCATATCGCTTGACTATAGGATAGAAAATTATATACAGACACCGTCGGTCTATATATATATATATATATAATGGAAATGATTTCTATGGTTTTTGAAAAGAAAGACATGGTTTAATAAATATTGATTTTTTGATATTATATAAATATGTTTTTATATGGTTAAATTCTTAAATTTAAGCTATGTATAAATTTGTTGATATAAAATAAGTATAGTAATAAGGTTTGATGTTATTAAAGTATAATATGGTTAAATATTTATATAAATTATATTTTTATATAGAGGTATAATGATTTTAAATAATTAAGGTTGGGAAGATGGAATTGAAATTGATTTGAAATGGTATTTAACTAAGAATTTATTTAATTAAATTGATTTGAAACTTGTGGAATTTGAAATTTTAAAGGATACAACTTATGATATTATAACTTAATTTTGTTTAAGGTGATTTAAGTGAACATATCAAGTTTAAATAAATTGAATGAATATTCAATTATTTGAAATTTAGAGTTTTATTTAAATGATATTGGATTTATTAAGTAAATATTTCAAAACTAAATAATAGTGGATTGAAGTTGATATATATATAAAGTCATCAAATTTAGTTTTGAAAATATGGGATATTTAAAGCTTGGGAATATATTGAAATTGAAAGGGTCGATAATTTGAAATGGTTTACTAAGAACTGAATTGAGTTGAAGTTGATGATTTAAGATTTCATAAAATTTGAATTTTTGAAATTCGAGTTGGTTTGGAATTAATTGGTAAAATTTGAGGAAAACAATTTTATTATATATACTATTTTAATATTTAAATTGGTTAAGTGGGAAGTTTTATGATTTCTAAACTATGATTTCCGAAGCATTGTAATTTCAACGTTTTGGTTTCGAAAGTGCTATAACTTTGGAAAATGGTATGATTTTGGAAAAGATATATTCTAAATGGAAATGATATTTTGGTTTTAAAGTACAAATTATTTTGAAATGACCGCGGTTTTATAATAACGGTTGGTTGTTAAAGAGACCAAGATCGGAAGTTGTTATACTCTCTGCCAACTCCGAAAACCACTTTAACAACCGTGTACGCGGTGGAGATTCCAGAATGAAGTAGGATGGTGATGACGTCTTTTGAGGTATATACGTGGACCCAACTACCGTGAGTTGGCATAAGGTGGCTAAAACAGGAGAAATTGATGAACTAATGTGGTCGCTCCTCTAATCGGACACACTCCTTCACTATTACATTCTGACTTTGGGATTGATTCGGTGGCCACTTTTGATTCTTTTGATTTAGGGGTGTGGCTCGAGGTGGGCGGTAGTAGCTGCTACGCATTACCACCGGCCCGGAAGTGTAATTGGTATATCTACCCTGGCATTGCCTAATTGTGCCGTGTCACCTACAATAGCACGCCTTGCACGAGTTTGGTTTTCTCCCATAGCCCGTGGAGTATCCTCTGGTGGCTTCCCGATCAGGAGGAACTATGACTCTGGATGGACTACTGGGACTATTATGTGTTAAGGACGATATGGGTAACTCCTCAGCACTATTTAAAATAAGTTTATTTTACTATAGACGTTATTATAATAGTGAAATATTATTACATAGTGGATAGTTTAACGGATCCTTAGAGGATGGTTATCCCAAACATCCTTTGAGTTACTTGTATTTCAGTTGTTATTTCACTTGAGTTGGATTTATTGATATAAGAACGTTAATCCTGACTCGAGTGTTTTGTGTTTTGTTTTACGCTCGGGTCAGACTGAGTGATACAGCATTAGAGACTCACCTTCGCAGTTGGAGCTTTGCTTGATTTATATAAAACTGATTTTGCAACCGTACATAATATATTTATGTTCACAACATAAATTAGTCATCTAATGACTACAGTTCCCAAAATTCACTTGGGACAATTTATACAAGATCCCCTACATACAATATTACATGCAGTTTTTCGATTCACACAACCTGCCAACTCCCTTGACCTAGGATATGTACGGGGTTTCTTATAAACCTTATCTTATATGGTTTGTAAACTATTCTCTGGGTGATAGTAGTTTTAACCTAGTATACTACTCTTACAAACACACCTTATAGAAATAATTTATCTCAATTTTACTAGTCATTAATCATGCTTTGTCCAACATAGTTCGATTACTCCTTATCAATACATCATTATGTGTTGTAGGGAGGAGTTACCTTTGATATTGAATCTTTATTCATTTTTAGGTACATTTAGAACTTTTTCCAATTTGTTCACATATTCGATCAAATCAAATCATTTTATTTTATTGTAAGTTATTTTATTTACATTCGCTTTATATTCTATGATCTTATCATAGAAATACTCCATATGTATTAAATACACACGTCCATATTGGTGATAAATCATCAATGAATATAACCAAGTACTTGGAACCGATTTGGTATTAATAGACCTATGATTGCATACATCTGTATGTATCAATCCGAAGAGTTTATCAACTCTTATGATGCTTCCACTATTTAGATGCATATCCCTTTTTATTTGAAGTATGATTGACTGGTGTCATATGACTCATGATTATATAATAAAATTATTTCTCAGAACTACAACTTAGCCAATAATTCAAAAATAATTGCAAAAATTTTTAGGTACTTCTGTATTTTTCAATGCATCAAATATCTTTACTACTATTTCATTTCACAATAAATATTTACAATATTCATTGAAATAATATTATGTCTATACTTTAGTCGTCACCAAAGAATAGATATTATTTCATAATAATGTACGGTAAGTTTTAAGAAAACAATTTTCATGACTTGATACAATTAGTAAGTGTTATGTAGTATGCTCCCACTATTTCCGCCATTACTAAAGAGTGTACTGAATTTGGAAGTCATCATTTACTTAATATAGATTACTATTTCATATACTACAACTCGTTTAGAGTGGAGATTTATTTGATCAAATATCTTGAACACAAAGAAATAAACCTCATAGAAAAATATATTCTATATGAATATGCATTTTGGAAAGGAATTATATTTCCTTTTCCAGTGTTAAGTGTCGATTATTATTACAATTCTCGCTTCTGACATTTCGTTATGAAGCAGAAGTGACTATTTACTCTCTTTATCCTAACTATACCTTAAATCACGACCACTCTTCTACATTCATTCTCTCTTCTACGTTGTCGAATCATTCAAAAGAATACCCTTTAATACAATATCATAACAAACTCTTTACAAAAGCGTATTCAATCATCTTAGCATTTAAGGACACTAAATATGTTCCACTTTGCGTAAACTGATCAAATTGACATATCAACAATCAAGCTCTTAGACTAATATTGTAGTATTGGTCTTGCTTTACATTTAATGCAACATGTTCTTATTGTAATCAATCAAATTGAATAATCAATCTCATGGTACGATTTATTTGTTTGTTCTGAACGAACTAATTTCATTGATATAGCGTACACTATGAACTATGACTGCTCACCATATACATTAATATGTGATAGTATATGGATCAAATATCCATAATCTTGTATTGTTTTTAGAGTTCAAAATTCATAGAATGCAATACATGGTCTCAACCAACAAACACGTAAGTGACTATTACGAATATTTTAAGTAGCTGTGAAATTAGATATGTGCATGGGTATAGAAAACATTGACATGCACTAGGAATTTAATAGTGAGTATACGATAACAGTTCATTTGTATATAATAATTGATAAACATTTTATCAATCATATTAAATGCATAAATTCATCATTGTAGATAATTATAACATTATTTAGCATACGTTCTTAAAATATTAGAAAGATTAAATGTTACCATTTCATTTTTCTAATGAGGCTCCCACTAGTTTTTATGTTTCTACGAACCCTAAGATGAAAAATATAAGTCTTTCGACTTCGCTAGTTAATGTTCAGACTCGTTTGTCTTGGGATTTTGACCTTGAGTCTGCTCAACAAATCATAGCCCCATAAACGATGGATAACAGATGGATACATCCTTATTAGTTGTACCACATACAACTCCTAACTTATGATTCCTTATCCTAATCTCATTCATCCTTCGGTCTTCTTAACAAATCAAAACGAAAACATTCACTTGCACCTACCATATCACGACGACTTAAGTGTAATATATGTACGTTGAGGCTACTCAACAAATGCATATAATTATCTAATCTCGTGTATTCAATATATTATTAATATTACAGATAACATCTCCAACTTGAGTCTCCTCAACAACTAAAGAGTATGCAAGTAATTTATTAGTGTGTGTATATATATATGGTGGAGGACAACATTATATTGAAGATTCATAATCTTCAACATATTATATCGAGTGATATCGACTTATGGAATAATATATCTCTTATGAAATACCCTCGTGATTCAAGTGTTAGACACATCAAAAATCATGGTATATGTACACATATATGTATTTATCCCTTAAGTCTATTTGGGTTTCTTTAAAGTTCCACTTTTAGTTTATACATCCATATCATATAAGTTTTATTATTATATAACTTTTATATTTCATATCACTTATATAATAGTCTAATGTATAATATTATATTAATTAAATATTATTTATCTAATTTTAATTAATTAAATATTTAATTAATTTTATATTAGTATTCTAATACAACTTTTATATTGAACATATCTACTATAACCTTTATAGTGTACGCTATAACCTTTATAAGATAACACATATATCTTATATATGTATAGTTTTTATTTAACTGATTAACCTTTAATTAATTAATTTAATTAAACAATTTTAATTAAATTATATCAATTTAAAAATTTATCTTAAATACATACATGTTTACTTACGTTATCTTAAACACTTTTAAAATAACATAACATATATCAACGTATATAATACATGCATATAAGTATTAATTAGTTAACTCTTTTTAATCAGTTTATTTTATTAATCTTATTAATAAATTTTGAATTTTGAAATTAATATTTAAATTTTTTCAAACATTTTGGAAATTTAGGTTTATTATAACCTTTAATATTTTAAATTTAACTTTTAAATTTAATATTTTATTTAATTTCCAAAAATATTTTGAAAATCAACCTAAGACCTAATTAAAATTAGGCCTTTTCTATTAGGGGCAACCTTTAGGCTCACTTCAACTTTCAAGAAGTTTGGTAATCAGGTACTACATGGTACTTGATTACCCACTTATGATCCTAGACCTTATCTTTTTAGACACTGTACTAAGTGGGCAAGCTTAATTAGTTAGTCCTAACCTGATTAATTTAGACCGCATATGTTATTTGGCGCTGATACCATTTTTGGAACTGGGCTAGCTCGTAGTGGAAGAAATAAGTGAATTTCAAAAATTTTACCATTTTGGATCATTAGTGTAAAAACTCGAGACTTTTGACCCCTAAAAATCGACGCTAATGTATCCACTGCAATGCATGCCGAGAAATCGAATGTCGAGCAATCTGATTGTTAGGGGAAAAGAAGAAAGAAGAAGATAGAAAGAAGAGAAAGAGAAACTGGAAACAACATAGGATCTCACAATCGCAACTGAACAATATATAATATAATATCAGTGATCTTTTCATAATAGAGAAACTGTAATATAGATACATCTATCAGAGTACAATAAACAATCACAATCAATAGCCTGGATAGTTATAATGACATGCACTTACAATTGTTGATAATTTAAAATAATCAATGAAGCGAAAAATAAATATATATGTGAATACAACTTGAAGACCTCCAATCCGTCTCTTGAGCTCCAATGCATCCAAAGCAACTTGTAAATATGCTTGGTCTAGTCTGATCATTACAATTTAATAAAACCCGAGTCAGTCTGGAAAATCAACGTATGAAAAACACACCCAGTTGAATTCTAATGTTTCCATTAATCCTTTGAAAATAAATGTTCCCCATAAGACCACGCCAAACATAAACACGGACGGGTTTTTACCTTATGATAACTAAAACATTTTTTACAAAAAATCCATTAATATTATAATAATGTCTAGGGGTCAAAGTAAAATACGAATATAGCTGAAATGCTTACATCTTACGTTTTAGCATATTTGGGCACAACTAAGTCCGTACGACGCTTATTGGAGAATGGATTCCATACAGTGACTAGGTTACTGGGGTACTGTCCGTCATGTTGCATCTCTAGATAAAATAACAAGGAGGTCGAACCTAACGACCCCTTCTAACACAAAATCAGCTTACCCTATACTGGATAGTACAGAATATGATCACCTCTCCATTAGTGGGTCCCAAAGCATACAAATGAGAGATAATATCAGTCTAGATGGGGATGATTATACCTTACTTAGGAGCGACCCACTCAGCCTTGCTCCATCTTCCCTGTTTTAGTCATTGCCGTTTGATGAAGTTTGAGGCTACATTTTACCTTTTATATATCACTTCCTACTTGGATACTCCGCCCTTCATGAAACAAGGCAATGCCAACATTCATCAGTACTAGTTCGTTCTGGGACTGAACGAAACATTTAAGAGCTACGTTTTCAATTTCCATCATCTTCAAGATGTCTTCACCTCAAAACGCTTAAGTTGGGTCGAAGTAGTTTTCGGGCAACATATCCAATCTCGGTCTCTTAGAAACAACTTTCGATAATTTCTACATTTTCCAATTTACTTTCTATAGACACTATTATAATATCAGATGATTTTGATATAAAATATTTTGGTTATCATAAGGTAAGAACCCGTTGTATTTATGTGTGGAATGGTCTTACGAGATACCTTTGTTTTCAAAGGATTTTGATAACAACAATGATTCAAATTGAGTATGTTTATCTCACGCTAGTTTTCCAGACTAACTCGGGTGTTATTTTATTATAAAATTCAGGTTAGACCGAGTATTACAGATTCATGTTAGGATGCTATGAAGCTCAAGAGACGAGCCGAAAGAGTCTCAGGCGTATTCCACGTACTAGATTATATTCCACTATGTGTAGGCTGTATATTCAGCACTTGTGCGGACAAGTTATTATAACTGTCCGGATTGATATTGTTGACTAGTGTACTCTGATGATTGTATGAATATTAATTGTTACAGTTTCTTTTGTATGAAGATCAATTATTATATATTACATGTTGTTTCGCTACGATTCTGAGATTCTATGTGTTGTTTCTTCTTCTATCTCTTCTTCTTCTTTCTCATAGTTATTCGTCTTTCCGTATAATTTGTGTTGGACAAGTGTGATTTAATGCCAGCTCAAAGGATACGGGACGACGGGTCGCTAAAGAAAAGACCAGTACATTGTAATTAATAAGTTCAGCGTAAGAACTTACATTTTTAAATTAAATTAAAATGAACATTGAATGAAATTTAAGCCTTGACTTGAAAAGAATAAAATGAATGCTAATCTCTAATTGGAATAACAAATGTTGAATTTAAATAAAGAATTGAGTGAATGTTTTAATGAAAGAATAACATAAGTTGTTATTTGAAATGTATCTTGGAGAAGTTGATTTTCAATAAGAAAAACATTTACTCTGTAAATAGTGTATAAATTTTTGTTGTATATGAAATTTATAAAACATGTTTGAATTGGCATAAGTGAAAAGAAAACAGTGTTTTATAATTAGAATTCATTTGAAATTAGTAATGACATGAATTGGAATTAGATTAATTGAAATGTCTCAGTTAGAAGGAAACATGAATGAAATTGTAATGAATGAGTTAACATAGGAACATGCATTTTTGTGTCAAAATGGAATAAACATTTTAGTTAAAATAAATGCATCTTTTGGGACGTGTAAAGTAAAGTTGACATTTTGAATTAGTATAATTTTGTAAAAGGAAGACGAATTGAAGCACGGAGTAATATTTGTAAACACACGTATTAGTATTCAAATTTTAGAATATATCAGAGGGTTCATGATTGTGTCAACGTTGTGAAATCAATTAGAAATAACCTTGTATTAATGATTGTACATTAATTACATATGTGCACATACATTTATATTTCCATATTATATATGGTTAAAACTTGTAAATCGGTTGCATTAATGTGACTGTTACAGTAGTTAAAAAAGTAAAGTAAATCATTTTTATAATGCATAAATAGATATATATTCATGAATTAATAAATTTGTTTTGAATAACATAAATGAATATAAAGATTGATTGATTTATTGCATTAATGAAGGATGCACATATTAACATAAAATGAATGTTTTAATAAATAATCAAATAATATAAGTATGTGTATATTTTAGTGTATTAAAATGAATTAATTAGAGTAAGTTTTGAAACTTGGACCCCAAAAGTTTGTTTATAGTATATACGTGGCCCTTAATTTGCTTTATATTTATTTGACATCCACATTCTCTTTCATTTCGTTTCCAAGTTCTCCATGTAGGTTCCACTTGAGCATTCATTTCATTGTTAGACTACCCATTCATTTATTATTAATTAATCGTAACCTCATATGATTTATTTCTAATTAATAATTGTCTCATTCTTTTCATTTATTTTTCATTTGTTCATTTGCTCCTTTACAAGCACTTTACCCGAAGTTTTTTTTCCATTTTTAATGTGCACATCCAAATTAATATTCATGCCACCTCATTAGCATTTACTATTCTTCATTTCTAAAGTTCATTTTGCTTACACGTTATAAGTTCTTATAGCTTCCTTTTATTGGAAATTCATTATTCCGAAGCTTCATATTTAAAAACAGAAGATTTATTTTTATCTTCATTCATATATTTATTCCTTTACGTCACCTCTTTTAATATAATTGTTTTAAAAACTGTTCATATTTTACTTTTTTTCAATTCCTAGTTTGTTTATATATACTTTATTAGCTTTTAATTTGTTTTCATCTTCATTCTTCTAGCCTAGTTTCATTTTTCAAATCTCATTTTCTGTAGCTTCATTTTTTCTAAACAGACTTTCATCTCATTTTTTCTCCCTCTTCCAAATCTTCTTCTTCTTCTTCTTCAAAGCTTCCTTTTCTTTTTCAATTCTTCTTCTTTAAATTTTCTTCTTCTTTACCAAAATTTCTTTTCCTTCTAAATCTTTTTCTTCAATCTAGATGTATACAAATTTCTTTGTCTTTTCCAAAACTTTCTGAAAAAATATATATTAAGATAGCAAGGAAACAAATCAAAAGGAGAAAGTAGTAGTGGATCCAAATCTGACTGGAAAAGGGAAAGCCAAAATGTGAGGGATTAAACCCACTAACGCAATAATAAAATTTCCATTATAAGTTAAATAAAAGTTATGATGTGATATATAAATTTTTGTTGTTTGTTGATTTAAACTGGCATTTGAATTGATATTGGATCTAAATTGATTTTAAATTTATATTGGAATTCAATTGTTAGTTAAAACCCCGACATTGATTACTATGAACTATTGTGATATATTGGTTAATTTGGATGTTATTTGAAATGGATGCTTGTTGATTGATATGTTGGATGTACGATTGTTACTTATTTTAATATGTCCCTGCTATCACCTTATATATTATTGACATCATTTACCATTTGAATCATTTTAAAAATTGGACAACTATGACATTTAAATTATGGGTTGAAATGATACATTCCCATACAATTTCTTGAATTTGGATTATTTATTGAAATTTAATTATTTGAAAGGTTTATGTTTTTAAATTTAAACTTCAAATTTATTTTAATTAAAGTGGTTAAAATTGGTATTTTGAATTATTTGAAATCTCTTAAATTATTTTATTCATGTTGTACATTTAATAGGAGATGGAAAATCTCGTAACATATCCGAAGCTACTGCACTCATATTTTACTTGATATTGATTTGACTTGCAAAGGAATTTTTTAGTTCTGACTCGAATGTATTGTTTTTCATTAATCTTCTGGTCAGCCAGAGTATTTCAGTGTTTGAAGACGTTATTCCTTGGAGATGAAGATGAAGATCGGTGATCGTATGTATTAGTATTTTTCGCTGCATAATTTGATATGTTCGTTTATTTTACTCTGATTAATGTTGTAAAAAAATGTAATCAAATGTATATTGTAAAATAGCTTCATGAACTGTTTTATTTGACTATTATATTTAGTCATTCCACTGCGAGATTCTATGTATTGCTTTCCTTATTTTCTCTTGTTTTCTCTATTAAACCCATTGATAATTCACCATTTTGAATGGTTTGAGTCAGACATATGTGGTTTATTATCGACTTAAATTATCCAAAAAGGTGGGTTGTCACACATGTCCAACTCAAAACAATCCAAAACACGGATAATCAATAGGGTTAATTAAGAAAAATAATAAATAAGGAAAACAAACACAGAATCTCGCAGCAGAATGACAAAATATAATAATCAAATAAATAGTTCATGAAACTGTTTACACTATATATTTAATTAAAATTTAACAACATCCATCAGAGTTATATATGCGATAGAATAATAGAATAATGCTGTAGAACAAACGATGCGGTGGAATAATACTAGTAATGACAATACACCAATCTTCGTCATCATCCTCCAGAATAATAATCTTCAATGCACTGAAATACTCAGGGCTGAACCGAGCATAAAGTAAAAAATACACTCGATTCAAAACAAAAATATCCTTATGTAAGTCAAATCAATATCATATACAACAGGAGTGTAATAGCATCAGGGATGTTTACGGGGTTTTACATCTCCTATCCAGTATATAACATGCATACGATAACTCAAGAGATGTTACAGGATTTTTCATCTCTTAAGGATCCGTCAAAATATCTACATATAGTAATATACGCTATACATGTAATGCTAATCAGTTATTGAATGACTAACTTTCTATCGAATTAGAAAATAGCCGAAAATTGTAATAAAAATAACAGCAAGCGCACAACATACAATTTAGTACGTGGCGAGTACGTGTCGATCCGTAGGGAATCAAATTGATTTTAAAAATTCTACTCAACCAAATTAACCAAAAAATTTGAAAATTGTTTTAAGCTAGAGAAAATGTAAAAACTAGCTAAAGAAAAGGAATAAAAATACGAGACAAAAGAGACAATTTAGACTCAATCCCTTCCCATTATCACATAAATCAACACAATGAAATTATAATCTCTCTTTTTTGGTCATTGGTGAATTTAGTTGATGTGTTTATCATAAGTATGGCCTATTTGTGCTATTAATTAGCCCAACATAAACCATCAAACTATAAAACACTATAACATCCCGTATTTAGAGGCCAAAAGCTAAACGATACAGATGCTACAGTCATCTATAATATTAACTTCTGGGGACAAAATATGATAATGCTAATGGTATCCATAATATCAGAAGCACTTGAATATGAGCAAAATCATAGATTTTCAGAAACAACATTTTACTGATTACATTTCAAAACAAATTCATATCAAAGTTACATAATCCCATAATGTTTCCCAAGTAATGATCAAATATAATTTACAATAATATGCCAAGAGCGACATATGATGATGCTCCCTTAGTTGATAAGAGAAATATAGTCATAATTGACTTAATATACACGGCAGAATCAAAACAAAAAAAATTGTAATTCCTAATTAGTTATCCGTCAGTCACCTGCTCGTTTTCAGAAGCTTTATTCGCCAAAATCACTAAGATCTGAAAACCTCAATCCACAGCCTACTCAAATCAATTTCGAGCACCCAGAGAGTTTAAAGGGAGACAAAAAATTCGAGTCAGACATATACCATGGTGTGGATAATACTGTCAATCTCTATTATTTTATGTTAAGTGAGACTACGCCACTTAGCGGAATAGGTTTCCCCTAACTAACATCCTTTTAAAACACATATTTTGCAAATCTTTTCCTACAACCAAAACTGGTTAAAATCTGCAAAGCATCATTATGTAAACATACATATCAGGTAATAAATGAACTATCTATTCATATACTTTAGTTTTGTTTGGCTAACTATTAACATTTGGCTGACTCGGGCCTACCGGAAAATATATCAAAATTTATCTAAATCTGTTAGACACTCCTTTTCTGGATGGTCTGTCCATAACTATCTCTTAAATGCTTCTCTGGTCCGTCCTTAACTTATCATCTTCCAAGGTCACATGATCCTAATGGTTTTGCGAGCTCACCAATAACCTATCTATATAAAAACATATATTTTTTTCTGTGTGTAATCATAATTTTAGTCTTACCTATGACAAAGCCCTACACATTGGAATTTTGGACAAAATTAGCTGGAATTAATAGCTAATGTATAGGGCACGACCCTATACCAGTCCCATCTGATATTCTAATATCAAAGTCGTTTTACTTAGGGACCTCTTCCTAAAATTTACCTTGAAAACATTTTCAAAATGATTTAAAACCTTTATATCAAACTCAAACAAGAAAAAATTATAATCTCTATGGTTTACTCAAAATCACCTTGCCATGTTATATATACTTTACTGAAATCTTAGTTGATGAAAAATTCAACTTTCGAAAGTCCCCTTTTCAAATTGATTGAAAGTATCCCTTTCGAACTAGTTAAAAGTATCCCTTTCAGAACCATTGGAAGTATCCCTTTCGAAACCATTGAAAGTACCTCTTTCTAAACCAAGTAAAACCCATTATTTTATCTAGGCCGAAAGGCCAAAACCTTCCTTTCGAAACCATGCTCAAAACCCTTTCGAAACCATAGGAAAACCTTCCTTTCGAAAGCTTTAAAATCCTTAGACATCTTTCTTTTGAAACCTTTAAACCTTGCCTTTTGAAATCCTTGGAGAAACCTTTTCATTTCAACTCCTTCGAAGTCATCAAAAAAAAAACCAAGCCTTTCGACTCCTTCGAAACCCTCGGGGAACCACCCTTTCGAAACCTTTCTTTAAAACCTTTTGAAAGCATTAAACATAAACCTTTAGAAAATACTTGGGTTCACTTTAAAACATGTGGAAAAACACCTCCCGAAACCATTCAGAACCGACTGTTTTGATTATACTTCAATTAAGCAAAAGAGTCATTAAAACCATTTAAGTCAAAAGCCATTCTTTCGAAAGCATTTCCTAAGTAAAGAAGTGATGGTGTCGAAACCATCCCTTCGAAAGCATTGGAGAATTGGGAAATTTTTAGAAAACAATGCAACCCCTTCGAAACCCACTTGGTCGAAAGGCAAAGAGCGGCAACTAGATGTTTCGACTTAGTCGAAAGCAGTTATTTGGAAATAAAGGAACAAACCAATTGAAACCATTTCCTTTAAAATCAATTGACCATGTCAAAAGCTAATCAAGTCGAAAGCTACTTAGTTGAATGCATGCGGGTGCATTTTCATTTTAAAAGCAAAGTATTGGCTCAACCTCTTCGGAACCTCTGGATTCGATCATATACCTTTCACCCACATCCAATTCACTACGTACTAGTTCCTTGATACCATGTGCATTGGTTTCGACTATGTTGGAGGCAAAGATAAAAAGGCGGAACCTGGTGCCGAAAGTATCGAAACGGTGAAAAACATGTTTATTTGTCCTTTTAAACTATTTCTTTTGTACCTAACCTGCCTTGTTTGTATAAATCTAATTGGTTGCAATTTTACTTTTTCAAAAGTGTTGCCAATTTCTAGAAATAACAAATTTGATTTATTTACAAAAAGCCCCTTCTCCTTTTATAAATATATAAAACATTTAAGTTCCATACCTTAAATAATTTAATATATCCATTAAAACACTTAGGAAAAATCTACAAAATTCTAGAAAATCTTTTTTAATATGTTTTCCAACATATAAAAATTTCAGAACCAAATCTTTTATTATTTAACCGTAAATAATTTGTAACCCAAAATACATTTTCTTTACTAGAAAATTTATATAAAATACATGAAATTTCAGAAAATTCTTAAAATTGAAGCTCATCTCCAATATATTATTTTTGATCTACATAAAAATTCGCAAGACATTTAGATGTCATTTAATAATATTTTCGTATCAAAACATAGCATAAAATCAATATGAACATGTACAAATCATCAACAATATATATAGTCATTCTATCATTCCAAAACATTGCATAACATTGCAAATAGGTTCAGATTTCATCTTAAAACCGAAAAAATTTTGGTAAGAGACGTAAACATTATTCACCTTAGCTTTTGAGACTAAAGAGATTGCGATTTTAATATATTTGATTTGAATTAGCTTTTCCTTTAGATTTTCTTAATCTTCTTTCCATTTTTCTTGTTAACGGTAGCCGGCCTCAATAAAATTTTGAAAACGAAAAGTGAACATGTATAGGAGAATATACGACCAAGTTTAAGGGATATAGGAATGGCATGTTTCCCATATTACCTTCCCTTATTTCATTCTAACTGTTCTTTTAATTCGTTGGTTAAATGGCACGACTACCCTTTACTTAAATCAGATCTCAATCCCCTAATTAACACATTATTTTATTTTTAGCTAATTAAATATCCTAAATAATGTTATCAAAAATATAGGGTGTTACAGACTCCCCTCCTTAAAAAATTTCATCCTCGAAATTATGATAAGGTACACAACAAGTCAAACATGAAGTTAAAACATACCATCAAACAAATCAGGATACACATCTCTAATCCTGCTCTCAACCTCCCAAGTATAGTCCCTGTTATCGTCGCTCCACTAGACCTTGACTAATCTAACCGTCTTGCTTCCAAATCTCTTCTCATCTCTCGCAACTATACCAAATGGCTTTCTAACTTTGGCCAAGTCTTGTTCTAATAATAATTCATCTAGCACAGTCGGTGCAATAGCAGTCTCCAGATCTCTAACACACTTTCGGAGATGTGAAACATGAAAAACATCATGGACTCCTACAAAAGTGCTTGATCACTCAATTCTATATGCAAGTTTCCTGATCCTCTCAACTATAGGAAAAGGTCCAATGAATCTCGGTGCCAACTTTCCTGATCTTCCAACTCTGATCATACCCTTCATCGGTGACACCTTAATGAAAACTTGATCTCCAACTGAGAACTCTAAATCTTTCCGTCTCTTATCTGCATAGCTCTTCTACCTAGATCGAGCCTCCTTCATTCTAACCCGAATGGCCTTAATCTTTTCTACAACTTCTCTAACTAAATCTAGATCAAGAACCAATCTATCCCCGGTCTCCAACAAAAAAACGAGAGATTTGCATGGCCTTCCATATAGAGCTTCAAACGACGCCATCCTAATACTAGTATGACAACTATTTTTGTATGAAAACTCGGCTAAATGTAGATGGTTTCCCACGATCCCCTGAAATCTAGAACACAAGTTCTTAACAAATCCTCTAAGTTTTTGTTAACTCTTTCCATTTGCCCATCAGTCTGCGAATGGTAAGCAATACTCACTTGAGCTTGGTACCCAAAACTTCCTTAGACTCTTCCAGAACTCGCTAGTGAATAAGGTAACTCTATCACTTAATATACTATTGGGAATTCTATGAAGTCTAACCACATTTTTCATGAACAACTTCGCTAAAACAGGTGCCATCCTAGTTGACTTAACTGGAATGAAATGAGCACTCTTGGTTAATCTTTCCACCATGGCCCATATACTTTCATTTCCTTTGTTCGAATATGGCAACCCATCAATAAAATCCAAAGAAATAGAATCCCACTTCCATACTGGAATATTTAATTGCTGAAGAACCCACTTGGCTTTTGATGTACAGCCTTTGCCTGTTGGAAATTTAAGCACTACTTTACACATAAGCTAATATCCTATTTCATACCTTTGAAGAAGAAACTTCTCTTCACATCCTGATACATCTTAGTTCCTCCTTGATGAATATTGAAGCCTTTTAAGTCATCGCTCTCGGTTTTATCTCTTAACTTCCTGATCTGTTCAGCTAACACTGGATCCTCCTACTATTTAGAAGCAATCCTTTCGATCATCACTGGTCAAACTTTCAAACAAGATAATACAACAGTCTCTCCACTAGACCCAGCCTTGGATCTTTATTGGACTCTTCAATCTGCCAATGCTTCCAAAACGTTCCACTCAGCTATCATCACTAATACTGCATTATGATGTTTCCTGCTAAGTGCATCTGCAACCTTGTTGCCTTTTCTTGGTGTGTACTCAATCCCAACATCATACTGGCTATAAACTCTAACATCTATGTTTTCTCATGTTCAGCGCCTTCCAAGAGAACAAATAGTTCAGCAACTTATAATATGTATGTAACTCAAACCTTTCCCCCAATGGGTGATGTCTTCACACCTTCAATGCAAAAATCGCTACAACCAATTGCAAATCATGCGTTGGATATCTGACTTCATGCTGTCTAAGCTATCTAAAAGCATAGGTGATCACTTTACCTTTATGCATCAGCACAACTCCTAATCCTATTCCACACGCATTAGTATAAACCACTAAATTCTGATTCCCTTCTGAAACAACCAACACAGGTGCATGGTTCAATAAGTGTTTCAGACTTTGGAATGCTACCTCATATTTATCGGTCCACACAAACTTCACATATTTTCTCGTTAGATTGGTCATCGGTGCTGCTAACCGCAAAAAATCTAATGAACCTCCGATAATAACTAGACAATCCAAGGAAAATCTTTATCTCAATCACTGTCTTGGATCTCTTCCAACTATTCACTACCTCAATCTTAGTCGAATCTACTAATAACCCTTTCTTTAAGACTACATGACCAAGAAAATTCGCTTCCTTCTTCCAGAATGACACTTCTAAAACTTCGCCTTTAATTGATGCTGCCTCGGTGTCCCAAGCACCACTTCAAGATGAACTTCATGCTCTCTTTCATCCTTAGAGTATATCAAGGTATCATTTATACAGACCAATAAGAACCTATCCAAGTGCTCTCGGAAAACTCGGTTCATCAAATGTACAAAGAAAGTTGGCGCATTAGTCAGTTCGAACGGCATAACTAACCATTCGTACGATCCATATCTAGTCCTAAACGGTGTCAAAAGTATACTATCCTTTGCTACTCTGAGTTGATGGAAACACATTGCCAAATCCAACCAGGAAAACACCTTGGCACCACTCAACTAGTCGGACAAATCGTCAATTCTGGGCAATAGACATCGATTATTTATCATCTATCATTCAATTTACGATAATAAATACATAGCCTCAACGTTCCGTCCGGTTTCTTAGCACTGCGGCTGTTCACAAGGCGAACTACCCAGCCCGATAAAACTCTTGCCTTCCAAATCCACCAATTTCACCTTCAACTTCCTCATCTCTGTAAGGTTCATCCTGCTTGGTGGCATACTCACTGGTTGTACTCCCAGAACCAAATCTATCCGAAACTCAGTGGCTCATTTCGATGGTAATCCTACTGTAGGCTTAAAAAAAATCTACGAATTCTCTAACTATGAAAAATCAACTTGGCTCATCTTTCTAATTCCATAACACCGAACAAATCATTCACCTCACCGCTAGAATCTTCTACAGTATAAATAATCCTGTTGCTACAATCTGGGTGTCTAAGTGATATTTTCCTATCTTGGCAAAATATCCTAGCACCATACTCACTTAACCAATCCATCCCAAGAATAATTCTGAACCCCACAAAATTAAACATGTGCAAGCTGTTAACAAAAGTATGACCTAACAGGTAACTGGTCACATTTCATCCCTAGATTGCATACCCTCTTATTGGATTCACAACCTGTAAAGAAGTAACTAAATATATGGTTTCTAGGTTAAGCTTATCTATCAAACATCAAGATATAAAAGAATGTGATGCACTGGTATCAAATAGAATGCTAATAGACATACCAAGGATCTGAAGTGTACCTCCTAAAACAGCCTTTCCCTTCTCTTGGGCTGTCGGCTTTGAAGCAGCAGGCTCCAATGGATACACCTTACCCTTTCCATCCTTAGTGGGCTCCTTGCACTGGCTTTTATACTGGCCTATCTGATCGCAGTTGAAGCACCTGATATTCTTCTTCCTGATCACTTCTTCAGCCTTTCCAGTATGACATTCATTGGTGAAATGATCCTTCCTGCCGCACTTGAAACAGAACACCTTAGACTTTCCTCTCTTAGCTACTCCACCCTTCTGAGCACCCTTCTTGTGAAAGAACTTTCTCTTCTAGCTTTGCCTAACCTGGTCCTCCTAGCCTTGTTCTTTTCCTGACAAACAAGCATCTCCTCTTGTCTCAAAGCCATCTGCACAACCAACATGGATCTCTGATATGCAGTAAAGTAGCCCTGCGCAACTCAGGCTTCAATCCCTTGATGAACTTCTCATTCCTCTTCATCATTGTATCAACAAGAGAATAACCATATCTGGCTATCTCTTCAAACCTACTGGCAAACTTAAAAATAGACATCTCTCCTTGTTCTAGCTCAGCTAACTTCCTGATCAAAATAGATTGCGCCAGCACTAACATGAAACTCTCCTAGAACCACCTCTTAAATTCTGCCTATGTCCTTGGCTCCTCATTCACTGCCACAGTCACACTATTTGACCAGTACAGAGCAGCTCCCTAAAGTTGTCTAGATGCCAACCTCCTCTTCTACTGATCACTGAGCTTCAAGTCTGCAAAAATCCTTTCGTAGTTCAATAACCAGTTTTACACCTCAATAGCATCCTTGGTTCCAATAAATGGCTTCCCTCCGAGCTTAGAGTAATCTCCACTCAACTTAGCATGATCATTGATAACTGGAACTTTCGAAAATCCTCCTCCAATTACTCCAGCAGCAAATCCCACTTACACCATGTTCACAAAAAACTGATACATAGCTTGTATTCCAACTTGCAGGACTCTAGCACCCATATTCTCTACCTGCGCCCGACCTGATTTCTCCTCGTACTAGGCCTGGCATTCCCATTTGTGCCTTCCCCTCCTGGGTTAACTCTCCTATTCTACCATTCATATCTGTATTCAAATCTCATGAGGTTCAGAAGAATTATCTAACAAAGATAGGAGACTAGAGAGAAAGCGTATACTTATATATAGAAAATACAAGCACGTTATTATAATGTTATTCCATACCCCAATCTTACTCTAATTCCTTTGGATTATGTTTTTAAAATCACTTTTTAGTTAAAAAAATTCATAAACCTATGCTCCAATACCAAGTTGTAACATCCCATATCTAGTGGCCAAAAGCAAAGGGGTACAGATGCTGCAGTCATCTATAGTATTAACTTATGGTGACAAAATATGGTAATGCTAATGGTATCCATAATAACAGAAGCACTTGAATATGAGAAAAATCATAGATTTTCAAAAACAACATTTTACTGATTACATTTCAATACAAACTAATATCCAAGTTACATAATCCCATAACGTTTCCCAGGTAATGATCAAATATAATTTATAATAATACGCCAAGAGCGACATATGACGATGTTGCTAGTTCCTGAGATGATGGTTTTGATAACAACAATCTTAGGACTTGTTAGAAAATATAAATACTAATATTCTTGTCTAGATATATATGTATATGCAAGCTATATATATGCAGGTACTAAGAATGAAGACTGTATAGTATAGAGATTCAAGACTGATGAATTCAAGATTATAGAAGTCAAGACTGAAGACTCATGAGTATCAAGATTATCAAGAGTTTAAGATATCAAGATAAGTAATAGAGTCTAGATTTATGTTAAAACTTCATAATAGCACTAAAATCTTTATTCTAGTTTAAATTATGGAATGGAATTCACCTTCTCGCTTTAATAGAGGGATGGAACCCATGACCTCTTTAGTGGGATGGAACACATGACCTTCTCTAGTGGAATAGAATCCACGAAATTTTCAAAATGACTTATTTTTAGGTTTTTTCAAAACTATCTTTTTAAAAAGACATCTCTCTCTCGGTTTAAATGTTTTAACCTTAATTCAAAAACTATTTTTAATCATATTAATTTCAAAATCATTTGTTGTTTTTAAACTATCTTCTGGTTTTAATGTTTTAGCTTTAATCTCAAAATATTTATATATTTAGTTTTTATTACTTTTATATTACGTAAGATCACTTTCCAAAGGTTTTTATAATCATAAAGTATATTCAAAATAGTTTACAAAGTTCTAAGATTGTTTCGATGAACTTTATAAAGAAAATCTTTTTAAAACAAAAATCAATTTTCATAAAGTACTAGGGGATGTCGACATGCCTATACCCCCATGTCTACATGGTAACTATAGATTTTAAAATTCAAATTTTCAAAAGAACTATCTATTCGTCAAAACCTTTCATGAACGGACATGACCATTATTCTCCATTATATACAAGTAGTTTTCAATGAATTTTCGCTTAAGATTTCTTTGTTTTCTCTCCTCTTTATCTTCCATTCTTATTTTCAAACATTCTTAACAAAACTCTGCCAAAATCCTAAGTGAAGCAAACTCGATCATCTCTAGTTTGATTCTCTGTTACTCTCTTCCAAAGATCTCAGTGCTATTCACAGTTATAAGATCATTTATAATCAAAGATCGAAAGATTAGAGTGTATCGAGTCTCTCCCTATCAAAGTGTGATTGGAAACGGTGTGATTGTGGCCGTAAATAAATTGGGTGTGATTGTAGCCCGTAAATCAGTTAGGTGATCTTGTAGCCTAGTGAAATCAAGAGAGTTTTCTCTGGACTCGGAGACAGGAGGGTGTACCTCGTGGCCTTGAAATCGAGGTTGTAATATCAACATTATATTTGAAAAGAAATCTGCACAAGAAATTGTGTGGGACTGGATGTAGGGTAACTCCGAACCATTATAAAATTCTGGTGTGTTCTTTCCTTTACTGCTTTTATTTACTATTTGCATCAGTGTCTGGTTCTGTGCTTCTCTTTGTGTTTGTAAATTGCATCTATTTGGGTTTAATTTCAAAAGATTTCAAAAAATTCACAAAATTAATTAAACACTATTCACCCCCCCTCTAGAGTTACTTATGCCTTAAGACCCATAATCTGCATTTCCTACATTTGGTATCGGAGCCAGGTTTTCAAAGTTACCATAAACGGAATTTTGAAAAAGTTTAAAATGGCAATTTTTGGAGATTTTGTTAGCATTAGTTCAAAACTGTCCAAATCATCATTGTCTTATAAGTCTGCCTATTGTTATTATAGAAAATCAAGTTATCTACGGAATTTGTGTGTTGTGCAGGAACATATGTGTTATATGACTTTTGAAGAATCAATACTCGATGGACAAATGGTGCAAATCAAGAAAAACAAATGGATACTTGATGGTGGATGTTTAAGACACATGATTGGTAATCCGAAGATACTGAATGACATAAATTTATGAAAATGGAGGACATGTCAACTTTGGAGACAATTCAAAAGGATATGTGATTGACATCGGAAATTTCGATAACTCTAGAACTCCTACTGTTTCTGATGTTCTGTTAGTTAAGAATCTGAAACACAACTTACTTAACATAAGTCAACTATGTGAAAAGGGCTACAAAATTAAATTTGAAAATGACCAGTGTCTAAAATGGATTTTAAAGTAGATAGTATATGTGATGCTTGTCAATTAGGAAAGCATAGGAAGAGTTCATTCAAGTTGAAAAATATGATTTCAACTTCAAAAACTCTTGAGTTACTTCATTAAGATCTGTTTGGTCCATCTTAAATTTAGTCAATAATCACAGTAAATATGTTTTTGTAATTGTAGATGATTATTCTTGATTTACATAGACAATTTTTATGAAACATAAAAGTGATGCTTTTGATTTATTTAAAACTTTTGCAAAAAGAATTCAGAATCAACTTTCTTTAAAAATCAAAACTATTCATTGTGATCACGGTAGAGAATTTGAAAATGAAAATTTTGAGAATTTATGTAATAAAAAGTAACTCATAAAATTTATTTTTCAAGAACTCCACAACAAAACGGAGTGGCAGAGCGTAAAAGTAGGACGATTCAAGAGTTTACAAGAAATATGCTTTCATGTAGTAAATTACCAAGAAATTTTTGGGGTGAAGCAGCAATACAGCTTGTTACATTTTTAATAGGATTTTAATCAGACCTCTAACCAATAAAACACCATACGAACTTCTTTTCAATAAGAAACCAAAGGTATCTTATTTTAAAGTTTTTGTAAGTAAATGCTTTATTCTAAGTACAAAGGACAATTTGGATAAATTTGATCCTAAATCCGATAAAGGAATCTTTATCGGATGTTCTAATAGAAGTAAAAGCATACAGAGTTTTCAATTTAAAAACCAACACCTCAATGCATGTATCTTTTGATGAAAATTTCAAATATTTTGTCAAATAAATGATGAAGATGATTTTGTTACTTTAAATAATGAATCAAATGAAATAAAGTATGAAACTGTTCATCCTAATAAAAAGATCAAGCTTTTAGAAGATCATCCTATAGAAAATATACTAGGAAATATTGAATCTGTTGTTAGAACTGGAAATCAACTAAACAAGATGGGTAATGTAGCTTTAATATCAACTATTGAACCCAAAAATCCGAAGGAAGCATCATCTGATGATTCATGGATTCTTGCTATGCAAGAAGAACTAAATCAATTCATCAGAAATGATGTATGGGAACTTATTCCTTGACTTCAGGACAAAACTATAATAGGAACTAAATGGTTTATAAAAATAAATTGAACGAACAAGGTGAGGTCGTTAGAAATAAAGGTTGGTTAGTCGCGCAAGGTTATCGTCAAGAAGAAAGAATAGACTTTGATGAAACCTTTGCACCCGTAGTAAGATTAGAAGCCATTAGAATTCTACCCGCTTTCGTAAACCATAACAATTTCAAATTATTTCAAATGGATGTAAAAATGCCTTTTTAAATGGTCTTTTTAAAGAGGATGTTTATGTTGAACAACATACACGTTTTAAAGAAGAAAAGTTTCCAAATAATGTTTACAAATTAAAGAAAGCTTTATATGGTCTGAAACAAACGCCTAGAGCCTAGTATAAGAGACTAAGATCTTACCTATTACAATCAAATTTTGAAATTCTTAGACTAGATAATACTCTTTTTATTAACGGAAACAATAATGATATCCAACTAGTACAGATTTATATAGATGATATCATTTTTGGATCAACAAATAATGAAATAAACAAAGAGTTTTCTAAAATAATGACAAAATTTTGAGATGAGTCATATGGGTGAACTTACTTTCTTTTTAGGATTGCAAATAAGACAATTAGATAGTGGTATTTTCATTAATCAAGAAAACTATGCTAGGGATCTAGTTAGTAAGTTTGGTATGACCACTGCGAGTGGAAAACCCACTCCTATGGCAACCAATGAAGCCTTGAATAAAGAAGATATGTAAAAGATTTTGATCGATAACTATACATGAGAATGATTGGATCGCTACTCTATATAATGGGTGAGTAAGCCTGATATCATGCTAGTATCTGTCTCTGTGCAAGATACCAATCTCAACCCAAAGAAACTCATCTAAAAGCTATTAAACATATCCTATGATATGTTAAATTCATGTTAGACTATGGCCTATTTTACCCTAAAAATGATTCATTTGATTTAATCTCATATTGTAATGCTGATTATGCTGATTGTCAAACCGAAATAGTACAAGTGGAATTCGTCACTTTTTAGGACATTCTTTGGTTTCCTACTTTAGTAAAAAGCAAAATACTGTCCCACTATCAACAACTGAAGCAAAATATATCTCTGTTGCTTTGGTCTGTTCTCAAGTTATCTATATGCAACAGACCCTAAAGGATTTTGGATTAAATATTTCAAAATCACCAATTTATTGTGACAATATAAGTGCAATAAATTTATCCAAAAATCGTACTCATCATGCCAGAACTAAACATATTGATATGAGACATCATTTTCTCAGAGATAATACAAGTAAAGAGATTATTTCTCTTGAATTTACCAACATTGAGTATCATATAACTGATATTCTAACCAAACCCTTGAATCAATCAACCTTTACTAAATTAAGAAGAAAACTAGATATTTGTTCTATAACTGAGATATATAATATAGATATAGTAACATGTATATTTAAATAAATAGAGAAAACCAAATTATCAAAATTTTCAAAGGGATATCGACATGCCCTACCCTCCATGTTGACATACAACGGTCGGATTAAAATTTTTGATTTTTCCTCTAAAAGCAGTTTGATGGTTATATAACCACAATATTTCGAATTCATCTATCTTCTCACTTCATTTTCTCTGTAATAAACTTCTGAAAATACAAAGCAATGACCTCCTCTTCTAAATCAAACCAAAATGCAACCATTTCCTTCCCTTCCATAATTTCGGTGCATTCCAACGTACTACATTGGCTCGAGTAATGAAGATCGAGGAAATTATGAAGGATTCTCTGCAAATGCTGACTGAATAACAAGTCATGCAAATAAGGATGGCAAAGGAACAAGAGAAACAAAACAAGGTTCTTAGAAATTTGCAAAAATTTCTAATGGATAATCATGCAGACACTGTTGTAATTGAAGATGATTCCTTTAACACACATATTCATAATCCACTTGAGGACGAAGAAGAAGAAGAGGAAGAAGCACAAATAGACGAGGACGATAATGTTGTTTGCGTTGGAGAAGCCTGTTTCGACAAAAAATGGTAATTTGGACGAACACCATGGAAACTTTTGTCTCCATTACCCTCATTGTTTGATTTACAAGTCACCGATTTTTAAGGACTCTCGTTAGTTATTATATATTAATGATTTTATATTTTGTGTACTTGTATATATTTGTGTCGATGTTTCATATATATGTGCAATGTAACATCATATATAATAAAATTAGATTTATGTTTCACTTATTATACTTCCATAGTATTAGTTTAAGAAAGAGTTACATAGTTTATGCTTAGTTTTTGTTGATGACAAAGGGAGAGAATTATAAAATAGGATAGTTGGGCTGTTAGTTAGGCTTAGATTAATGGGGAGTTAGTAGATTAAGAGGGAGTTGTTGGAATAAGCAGGAGTCCGAGTAGAATCAGAGTTTGGTGGAGTATATTTTATAAACATAGGTTTGTAGGATCGATTTCACCCTAAGAGGGGGGTGAATAGGGTGATACTATCAATTATAAAAATTGTTGTGGAAGTTTATTTAAAATAATTCCAGCACAGATCATAGCAGACTAATAACAACACAAATATAGCAAAATATAACTAACAGAAAATAGAACACACAGATTTACCCATCTTCGACAAAACCCTGCCTACGTGCTGCCCCCAAGGTTTCTACTAAGTAGTCAGACGCTTACATACATAAACTCATGACACCCATTATTGACTAACCTTAACTCTAAGCTCAAAACCCTGCCATAACTCAGCCACTGAGTTGCGAATTCTCAAAATATGCCACGTAGTTTGTCCCCTAGTCACACGGCTAGAAGTTACAACGGTTTAAAAGAAGAATTAAAATTAAAAAAAAAAACAATAAAACCCTAATTTTAAACTAAAGCCTTATATAATTAAACCCAAACAAAACACGGCCGGCCCAATAAATAAGTGATTAAACCATATCTCCCTCTTTATTTTAATCTGTCGACCCGCTTTCTTCTTTGTTTGTGGAAAAATGGCTGCTTCGTTCTCGTTCCTCTTTTGTTCTGAAATTAGGGTTTTCGAAGACGCTGATTTATTGTTGATCGATTACAATTGGTGTTCTTCTGATTTGCTTCGGCAATCGATCATCTCCTCGATTCAAACACAACTCCTTCGATTTTTGATCAAGTTCCAACTTACTTCGATATGTAAGTTTTAGCCTTTTGCTTTACTGTTTTTCGTACTTGAACTCAGTTGATGATTTGAGTTGAATGATTATCCATTGTTTAGCTCGAACTCGAATGAATTATTGCACCGATGATGTTATGGTTTATATAGGGTTCGAACCCCTTGATTTTCGTTCGTATACGTTTATTTGAATTCGTCAATTACTTTGTTCTGGCCGTTCGATTTTGTTTTGATGCTGGTGATGATTTCCGACTTCTTCAATTTGTATAGTTTGCTTGCTTGTCACAGCTTGATTTCTTGGCTCTCACGGCTTGTTTGATTTCGTAGCCACCACGGCTTGATTTGCAGTTGACTTCATATTCTCTGATTTTTTTTAAGTGATGATATTGTTTGAATTATTCCTTTGCAAAAATATTTTCTTTTTGACTTCGGCATTGTCACTGCTCACTGCACAAAATAGGCTCTTTTGTAACACTTTTTTCGTTTCAATTTATAATGGCTATAACCGTTACAAATTCCCCACGCATATTTCTGTTACAAGCATTTACAACGGTTATTTTCGTTACCAAATCTGGTGATTTTGTAAATAATTAAAGGTAGCATGGATAGGAGGGTCATTTTATCTCTTATTATTCCTCATTCCATTTCTTACGCTTCTTGCTTTCTTTCATGTCAAAATTTCGTTTTAGGGTTATTGCTTCTCCCACTGTCGCCACCCCCCGCCTCTAGCGCCCCCTCTGCAGCGCTAGCCTTTGCCCGAAGCAACATCGGCCGATGTCAAAGACAAATCAACAAACAACAACCAGCGCTCGTAGCAGGAAGCAAAGATTATTGAGGCAAACCGCGGGGCAACACAAAAATCAAAATTTGTTTGCGATAATAGCCGATTCTCCCCTCTCCCTCGAACTCAAAGATGCCCACGCCGCCTCAAACTCGAAGCCTCCAGTCACTCTCTCGACCTTCAGCCGTCGACGCAGTCTTAAAGACTCGAACTAGAAGCTGTCGGCTCTAATTTGTTTTGCCCTAAATCATGTGAGTAACTGATTTTATAATGTTTGCTAGTTTATCATTCTGTAATTTGATTTTCGGAATCTAGTAGTGAATTATGAAGGCGGTTTTGGGTTCAGACGTGGGTGGCTTGTTAGAGTTTTGGTTCGCGGCGATTTGAGAGGTAGGTATAGTTTTAGGCTATCGATTTTGGGGAGTGAGGTGGAGTTCATGTTGTTGCGTGGAGTCGCAGAAGCAGATGTTGGCAGAGGCAAGTCGAGTATGTTGATTGACTGGTTAGGGGAGTTATGGATATGGGGATGGACAGTGGGCAAGGAGATGGATGTAGATGGAGTTAACTGAATGTGAATGTTAATGTGAGGAGATGAAGATGTTAGTTGCTGATGTGGTTATATGGAGATGGCAGAGGGATAGAACTGATGTGGTAGTGATTTATTGCAGTGGTTGAGGGAGACTTGTGGTCAGGGCCTGGTGGTAGACTGTGTGTTGAGGTCGAACAGTTGAACTTGTATGGCAGTAGGAGGTTAGGCAATGATGCAGCGGTGATTCAAAGGTAGATGTAGTGGTAGCACAGGAGTTATACAACAGGTTGATGATTGGTCAGTGATATGGCAGGGGTTGTGAAATGTTTAACATGGAGATATGGTTGATGCCATGGGGTTTGGTGGTGGTTTAAAGCAGCTGTTATGGCTGGAGGGTGTGTGGCAACTGACTGTAGAAGGTGAAGGCAGTTGTTGTTGGTCAGTGGTGTTTTGCTGTGAGTGTTTGACAGTTGACTTGCAACAGATTGTATCTTGTAGCAGGTTAGGGAGATTTTGCGTGTATGTTTGTGATATAGGGTTGGAGAAGTTGTGTTGTGCATTGCATAGTTTGGTAGAGGGATGATATGGATAAAGCAGTGAGGTTGGAGTTGTAAAAGTGATATGGTAAGGGAAGTGTTGTAAGCAGTGAGGTTTTTCATTTTAGCGACTGTTATTAATTCATAACTTGTATGGTTATGTGTAATCTAGGGTTAGCGGTATATTATAGTTTTAATCTGTTCAAACTTGTTTTAGTGGTTTGCTAAATTTTAGTTCAAAGTAAGCTTAGTTTAATGGAGTGGGAATAATGGATTGTTTGTGTGTATTATATGTATTGTGTGTTAAGCTATAAAGTATGATTCAGTCAATGGTTGGTTGTCAACGTTTATTGGGGCATTAGTGTGAGGCTGTTAGCAAGGGAGTGTAATGTTAGGCTGTTAGCAAGCATCCCGGCCGTTGGATGGCTTTTGTGTGTTAGGCTCTTAGCAAGCTGAAGTGAGTTTTATAAAACTGCATTATTAAGCTCTTAATATTGAATTATCTTGAATATCTTAAGTTCGGCCATTCTAGATCTTCGCAACCCAACTATTTCAATTTGGTAGATCGACATTTGTTGTTTCATTGGTTGATATCAATAAATCTTTTTATTAATGGCGATATGTCATGGCCCTAAAAAGCAAGGCTGCCTTGTTAGATTCGATAAAACATAAATATGTAAATGGAATATGGAATTTGTATTCATGCCTATATGTAGAATTGCATTTTCCTTTAGTAAAAATGTAGGTAGCATGCGATACTAACTTGTATCATTGGTTTGGTTTCCTGAATCTCCTAGCAATTTCCAGTTATTCACTTGCTGGTACATTTAATCTATCCTTCCCAGTCTCACCTTTTCCACCTCACACCAATATATGCCTTGATCTCATTCAAAGCCGAAGCATAAGCTTCGTAATGTCCAGCGGTAGTTGTATGGGAAAGCCCTAGAAAAAACATTATATATGCCTCCATACAATAATGTTGTACAAATAAAATAATTTTGCTTTAAGACTTTAAGTGAAACTGTTCTCTATTCTAAAACCTGGTTTACTTTTGGTGTAGGGAGCTGCAAATGGACTCTCAAAGTGAAAACAGCCTCCAACGCAGTCGGTGCTAGATTCACTGAAGCTTTTTCGTGATGCAATTCCAAAAGAGCTTCTAAAATATAAAGGCAAAAATGTTTGTCTTTTGATAGCTGTATGCATATGTGATATTCTTCGTATACATGCACCGAATCCTCCTTATAGCGATGATGTTTTAAAGGTGCATAAGAAATACTATGAATCAACATAATTGATGATAAATGATTTTCAGTGCTAAAATTGTAAAATCTGTTTCTCATTCTTGTTGGCATATCATTGTTTCATTGCAGGACATCTTTGATTTGATTATAGAAACGTTTGAAGGATTACGGGACATTTATTGTCCATCTTTTGGAAGGAGAGTAGGAATATTGAAGAAAACTGCAAGATATAAGTTCTGTCTTATAATGCTAGATATGGAATGTTATGAAGATCTGATCTAGCAATTCAGTTTCTTGGGGAACTTTTTGCTCTAGCAGACATTTTTATGTCTGAATCTTTTCGGCCTTTATTCTCTGAATTTTTAAATAAATCAACAGACAAAGCTGTAGAAATCCGCATATCTTTAATTGAACACTTGAGTAATTGTCTGTTGTCAAATCCATCTCGGTCTGAAGTGCCTTCAATAATCAGTAAGAAGTTATTAATTCCTAACAATTGTAATGCATGAGGACACTCTTTATTCAGCACAAGTTTATCAGGTATATGCAATAAATTTTTGCCAGATGTTTTATGTGATTTGTTACTGGATGATGATACAAATGTTAAACAACAAGCTATTGCTGGTTTACAAAAAGTTGCACACCATTCGATGGAAACTGTAACAGTTGGGCTATTAGGAAAGTAGCAGACTGCCTTCAAGATAAATCTGTATGGCTATTGAACATCTTATTTATTTTTGTTACACGATACTTTTCTTAAAATAATATAGCTAACCTATTCATATTGATTGTCAGCCACTTATCAAGAAATACGTCATGGACAACTTGGCCGATCTATATAGGTTCTATTGTTTAAGAGGAGTGGCTTGTGTTAGTGAGTTTGCGTGGATTCCTGGGAAGATACTGAGATGCTTATATGACAAAGATTTTAGGTGAGAATCACAACAGACTTACTATTTTTTTGTTGAATACTCTCTCCCCACCCCCACAGCTTTTCAATTCAAATCGGACATGCACTTTATTTACATCATCAGTTCATGATACATTCGGATTTTTAATATTTTTATTTTTGCATGTTTGATAAATAACTTGCTGATTAATAAACCTGATCCCTCTTACATCATACGTCCGTCCCCTTATTTCAATATCTTGAAATTATATCTATGCTCAATTATTGTGTTTGCTTTTAAACTATAGTCATATTTTCTAATGATGAGCACTTGACATATACAAAAGTAATTTTGTAAAAGTCAAAATTTCGAATTTTCTTATTGTAAGTTTGATTTAAGATCAGTTTTCATTATTCAGTTATACTCGTGGGAAACATTCCAATAAGTTATGACTTGAACATTCTACAATACTTTTACTGGGAGGAGATGAACTTACTTCAAGGAAGTTGAAATTCCTTTTCGATAAAATCATAGTAAAAGAATTGGTTTACTAGTCAAATTAATCAAATTTTCTGTAATTAATTCTTTCATAAATATGAATTTAAAATGCATGCAGATTGATGGAAAGGAAGTTCACTTCATGTTTTAAATGGCTGAAGTTGAACCGTCTCCAAGAAAGTGGAAACTCCATTTTTATAAAATACACATGATATGCATTTAATAAGGAGTAAAATGAACCAAAGTTAGTAATTAACACAAATAAATTGTTAGCAATTTTTTAAAATGCTATAAACGATGAAAAAAATTTCCCCTCCTATCTCTTACATGAAGTAAGTTGAATAAAATGCATTATATATGTTGATTTATGAGTCAAATGAACAATTTATGTATGATTGATCAGTACAAATTAAGTATTTCGTATCAAAAATTAAAAGCAACAAGTGTGCATGTGCATGCACGCATGCATGTGCATGCGTGCGTGCGAAGCCACATTGTCATTTATAATAAGAAACAACATACTTGAAAGGTTGCAATTGTTCACTGGATTATCCCAAAATTCAGTAGCCAATAGAAAATGAATACGTATGTGACTTCTCATTAGATACGATGAGAAACTCAAAACTTCCTTTCTAAATTCGTGAAGAAAGTTGAAAATATTTTCTGGACGAAAATAATTTTTTTAAGAAGCTTTTGAAGCATATTGTTTGAATGACGTCATTTCGGTTCTTCTATAAAAATTATCGAATTTTGAAATTATAAAATTTACGAATTTAACTTTTACCTTTGTGCAACGTCTATTGTTATTTGGAAAAACTTGTAAAATTTGTGATTTAATGGTAAGAAAATTTCTACCTGTATAAAACAATTACGTTTAGAAACTTAGTACTTTTTGGATCTAAATTGCGTTAACTGGAGGAACGAAATATGCAGTATTGTGGGGAAGAAATAGACAGTGACATTTTAGTAAATATAGTGAAAGCAGAAACCTAAATTTGGATTAAATACTAGGATAACTATTTTGCGAGTTATAATAAATAATAAGGGATAATAAAGGATGGCTTTGTTTGTGTAGTAGTGAATGAACTATGGACAGTGGGTAGTAGGAAGTTTGTCGGCAATGATATGAATTGTGGGGGGACAGAAATGCAGAAAATGGTAGATACGAACTGCAGTTTTGTGTAATGAGATGGCCAGGTGGTTGGAAGGTTGCGAGAGTGTTGTGAATATGATATGCAATTGAGTAGCAGTGAATATGATATGTTCACTAGGGGTATTTGAAGTGCAGTTTGATGCACTGTTTGGTTGTGGTAGGATGTATATGTTGAACTGAAGTCAGGTGAAGTGTAGGTTGATGGAAAAAATTAAAACAGGTCGAAGGTGGGATAGGTATGTTGAACTGAAGTCAGGTGAAGTGTAGGTTTATGGAATAACATATATATTGCTAAACCAGCAATACTAAGTAAATAAAATTTGATAAATAAACAGCAAAGACAAGGTGGAAATAATGTTTAATGCTAATCGATGGAAGCTGAAAATACATGCCATTGTAAATGTTTAATCCATCATCATTAAAACACTATTTTAAGTGGTATTAGGCGATTGTGTCTAGAACGATCTTGCGCAAAATGATCTGGCTTTAAGCCTTTCACTATAATTTAACTTCGTGTTAGATTTGATTCCACTATTTCATATTTAACTTACTGAGTCTTGGTGTTTATTTCTTCTGCTTTTTAGTCCATTTTGGTTGAAGCTGTGATGATTTGCTGACAGTGAGGTTTATTGCAAGTCTGAACCTTAAGTTTTGGTGGTTTAGATAAACCATGAAATGTGGGGGTTTCTTTCATTTGCTCTAAAGTAAATATTGTTTAGTAAATATAAACTGATAATCAATGGTATAATTAATTTGTATAAGATGAACTTTATGATTTGCATATTTACATAAATCTACAAAAGTCAAATAGATTATAAAATAAATATAGTGATAAATTTTAGATCTCTTATAAGTAACGGCCTAGGATGTCCCCATTTGGAACCCACCGTTTTATTATGTGTATAGTTAAGCTAACATGTCACTCATATTAAATTTAGGTTGGTGGTGTACGTCAGAAGTTTCTTTGTCCATTTATTTATGTTGTTTGTAGCTATTGTGACGGTAAGGTAGTTTGTATTAACAACTTGCATCCATCAAAAAGAGTTTGGTCGTGCTTTGGCTTATTTCAAAGTTAAAATGTATCCTAGGGAAACGTGAAAATTTTGAATATGTCTAAATTTGAATATTTCTATAATGTATGTAGTTTACCAGTCCTTTAAAACATTTTGGGAGACATAAACATATATTTCACTCTTTATTCCTCTTAATTCCAACCTAATTTGGTTTCTTGCTGGCAGGGTTGTATATACATCAATGAAGTGATACTTGGAATAGAAGTCATTGTAGACTTAATTTGAGGAAATGTATTTTAATGGAAGTATGCTTTGGGTCTTGCTTTAAAGCTGACTCCAAATCCAATCTTGATCGACTCGCTCTTTGGTTCAGTTAAACAAAAATATTTTTTGTTACATACAGCGCTTCATTATATATTGCTTTATTTAATATGCAAAATATTTTCAAGTTCAACTTTTTTTTATAATTTATTTGGGTATTATGCAGGCATTAGTTGAAGCAGCGGAGGAAAGACAAAAGGAAAACTCTAGTGTCAATGGTAGCAATGGAAGTAGAAGTTTTGAAGTAATGTTAGAACTTGTAATATTTTGATTTCATACTCTTTACTCGTATATGATGAACTTGTGAAATTTCGAATCTTCCTTTAATTTGTTGTCAAATATTTGTGCGATTTAAGTTGTATGTTTGGATGCGTAATTGCTTATTGTTATCGAAATTCTGTAATTTTTGATATGTATGTACCTACTGTATTATAGTAGACCATTCTGTAGTGTAAATGCTAGCAAAAATGCAGGTCTACATGGTTTGGTAGCTGTAACGAACATATTCGTTACTAAAGACGAAATTTATAACGAGCATAGTCGTTACTATTGATGAAATTTGTAACGAATAAGTGCGTTACTAATGATGAAATTTGTAACGGACAAGGTCGTGATAATTTAGAATGACAACCCCTTCTTCCACCATGAAAGGGGAAACTAAGTAACGGAAAATACCCGTTACAAACCGATGCAAATAATAACAACCTATTTCGTTACAAAAATTTAGATTTCTAACGACAAAGTCCGTTGGTAAGTGATACATCTAATAACGGGTAGAGACTGTTATAAATATTTGTAACGACATTCCTCACGCCTGTACCGCTCACGACTATATCTGTTATAAATTTCATTTGTAACGACTATATTCGTTACAAATACACCTTTCTGGTGTTGTGGCTTCGACTTTGGTTTTTGACATCACTGACTTCGACTTTGGTAAAAACTGTTCATCCCTGTGGCATACTTGACTTGTTCGATTTTACTTGCCTTTCCATGACTTCGGCCAGTTGAACTATTTTGATTTTGGCACTGTCTTGATTTTGTAATTCGCTATTTATGTTGCATAGTAGGTTGAGCCGATACATATTGTTTACTTTGCTGTTGTACATATGTCTTGTAGAGATGTTGCATTCCTGGTTTGCATTGAGTTTCACTGCACTTGTATCATTTTGAAATTCCTGATGCACTTTTCGACTTGATGCTTACGTACATGTTTACTGCATTTGCTTGCATATCCATCACTGCGCTGCATATTGATCACTGTCTGCATATATGTTGTACCTGTTATTGCTTTGAGGCAGATCATATTGTATTTATGTCTTTTGTTCAGGTTGCATTTGAGGTATGCATTCACTGATTTACTATATCATGTATGGTCGCTTGTGTGGCCTTTTTCCTGTGCATGTTTGTTATGTTAATTTGAGTTGATTTATTGTTTTACTGGATTGAAATGCACTGATTGGTTGTCAATGTGTACATGTTGCTTTCTGGTGACTGTGGTCTGTGCCTTTGTGTGGAGCTTGATTGAGTTGTTTCTTTTAATTCGACCTATAGCTGCAGTGTCATTGAATTCCTCTTTGAGTCTGTTGGTTCAAGTGTAATTATGTTGTGGTCGTTGCAATCCAGTCTTCATTTGATCACCGGTTGCTCTGTATCTGGACTGGTCGATATTGCATGTTGACATTATTTCAACTCCACTGATAGCATGATTCTTGTTTACTGCTAGTTCTGTGTTGAATCCAGTTTTAAAGTTCGGGTTTGACCTTGTGTTGATATCGTGACTTTATTTGTATTGCACTTGAGTTGAACCCGGCTTTTCATTTGGGTTTGACCTGTGCTCACCTGTCCCTGTAACTTTATCAAGTGTATATTCGTATACATGGCCTTGTGGCATGTACAATGATACATTGTGCATGTCAGAAGTTGTTCGTGTTTAATGAATTCAAAATTAATGACGACGAACAACCAAAATAACCGAGGCAAATAAAATTTTCAAAATCACATTTTTTTTTATACTGTAAAAATATTTTATTTTCAATTTTATTGCGTCAGTGTGTATTTTTGCTGATTGCTCAGATGTTGGATTCAATCTGGAATGAAGTTGAAGATTAATTTAGAGTGAACGAGTGATATGTAATGAGGACAATTATGTAAATTGAAATGTATTGTAATTGCAAATTGTATATCTATAGTGAGAGCTCAAATTTGTACTATTCAAAATTGTAATAAATATTTGTTTGAATAAAATATGTGTTCGAATTTAAATTCTGTGTTATTTATTTTATTCAGCAAACATTTATTTAATCCGTGAAAATAAAATAGTACATTAACAGATACATTTAAATGAATATATATATATATATATATATATATGTTTATTATCATCAAACAAAAATCATATACTTTCATATTCAACATTCTCCCCCTTTTGATGATAACAAACATATATTTAAGATTTTTAATTTATTAAATGTATTTGATCATTCAACTTGCTCCCCCTATTTGAATGCTCCCTCTCTACACAAAGCTCCCCCTTCATATATGCATGTAAATAAAAAAATATGCAAATGAGCCTAGATGCAAATAGATAATATTTAACCTTTATTTGCCAAAATCTTAACTTTTCTCTCCCCCCTTTGTTATCAGCAAAGAGTAATAGTGTTAAAAAAATAGAGATAAAGTGATAGACATTAATACAACATTAAAACTCAATCGAGTATAAATGTTAAATTTCAATAAAAAATCAAACAAAAATCATAAATACTCCGTTCGACACATATTCCACTTTAGAATGATACAGATGATGTAAAAACCATATAGTTGCATCTATTTGTGGTATACTTATATCGGGAATTTGAATATCTACTAATGCATAACCATTAGGACTTTTAAATGAGATAATTAGCATTCCAATTTTGTCTTTTTAGTAAAAAAATGAATTCAAGTACCTTCTAACCACGCATAATCGTGAGGACTTTTAAATGGGATTAGAATCAACTTGTCTATTTAATTAATCAATTTTAATATGTGTTCCATACATGCATAGCCGTGAGGACTTTTAAATGAGCATGGAAGCACATAAAAAATACCAAGTAATTCACCCATGTATAACCGTGAGAATTTTTAAACGAGAGTGAATACTTTGGATGTTTTTATTTGTTACAAAAAATGACGAAAAGAAAAACGGATGTATGGTCATGGAATTTTTTACCAACAAAAAGTTTTATAACTCTTGTTTAAATTTCTAAAGAAATTTACTAACACTGTCTCAAGTTATAGTATATGATTAATATCAACACTCATCATTTTTTCAATCACTATTTATCTTTTTGATAATCAGTAGGGAGTCAAATTAGTCAATGTAGTCATTTAAAATCAAATCCAAAAGTAAAATATTTTAAGATGACTAATCTAAAACAAGGTCAACAAAAATATTTTCTGGAAGGGGTTTTTATAAGAAAAATTGTCTGCTGTTTGAAAATTATTTGAAGTGAAAAAATATGCATATATTTTCTTCGAAAACACGATGCAGTTACTAAATGTCTCAACATAAATCACGTTCCACTAGTAAATTTTTTATCAACTAGATTACCAGTGTAATCTGCATCTGAATTTCTTTTCACTCAAGATTATTATTAGTTGAATGTTATAGACCAGATCATGAAGTGTGCAACAAAATATGTCAAAATCATTTTTAACAACTTTTTAAATGAAATTATCATGAATTTGAATTGAAGCCATGTAAATAATCAAACAATGACCATAGTGTCAGATCTAGAGGCCGTAGGATAAACAAATATATTCACGTGTAACATCATCATTAGTTCAGGCAAATCTATAGTTCAAAGATGATTGGTAAACATTTTGAATAAGTCAGAATCAAAATCTTCATTCATCTCTTTATAACATAACTAGCTGATTTAAATTCAAATTATGGTGCAGATTATCACATTAACTATATCGTTCAGAAATAAATATACCATTACCTATTTTACCTTTGCCAATAATATTTCGCTGTTGCCCATTGTGATTTATTACCTTTATACTAGGCTAAGGAACCTTGATTAGACGCCCGTTGTGTGTCTGTAACAGCCAGAATCCAGATAACACTGTTGTTGTTCCTTAGCCTGCCACCACACCTACATGAGAAAATATTTTTGTGACCTATTTGTTTTTATAGATCCATGGTTGTTAGTGGCAAAATATTTTGAAAAATAATTTTGTGGATACCCATAACTATTTATATATGTTCCTTTTGGCACCCAAATTTGTTTAACTTTGAGAGATTTTATATTTGTGCGTTTTGGAGCAAAAATTGTAATGGTTTTCACGTGTTTGGGTCTATACCAACAAATATTTTGATTGGGTCCAATTTTTCTACAAATTGTGCACATAGAATTGACTTGTTTAATTTCATTTCTAACATTTTCAAATTGATTATATCCAAGTCCTTGTCTAACTGTATCAACAGTTTGTTTCCCTAATAGCATATTCAATGATCTTTCACTATTGGAAAATTTTCTTAAAGTCGTTTTGACAGTTGTTGGACTTGTGTTTTTAGTGATTCATTTTCATTTAATAATTGTGTGAACCTTTTAATAGAATTTTCTCTCCTAGTGTTTTCACTATCTTTCAAAATCAGAATTTCATTTTCAAGTGATTTAATTTTAAATTCTAATTTTTTAATTTCTTTTTCGAATAATGGACACTTATCACACTTAGGGATCTTACTTTGATAGTTTTTAACTAACTGATCAAGCTGTTTATTTAAATCTGTCAAAGTATCTCTTTGTGATTCAATTTTAGTGTATTTCTCCCTAAGTCGTTCAAAACAGCCATTTACTTTGTGGAAATATATAAGTAATTCTGAGTGAGTAAGTTTTAATACCTTGCTTGGCTCATCATCATCGCTATCAGTTATATCACCTCGAAGGCACAGATCTTCTTTCTCACTCTTACTGCTATTGCTTTTATTATCATTATCACTTTTATTCCACGTTGCTGCAAAACTTCTCCTTTTATATTTCTTTTCTATGCCGTGTTGATTCTGAGGACAATTAGGCTTGATGTGTCCGGGTTCGATGCACTTGTAACAGATGATCTCCCGTTCTTCGGGGTTGTCTAGTGCTTTGAATATTCTGCTTATCGATTTTTGATTTAGATCCGGATTTCTGTATTTCCGCTTCCACTTTTTGAATTTCTTCATTATTAATGTCAGCTCAGTTGCTCCATTATCATCACTACTTCCTTTTTCAGATCCTGCTAAGCACGTATCTTTAATTTCTGATTTAATTATGGGGGATCTCTCATGGCTGTTGACTTTTGCACCATATATTGCATCAAAAGTATTCCAGATTTCCTGTGCACTTTTGCAATGAGAGATAAAATTAAAATAATCTTCATTAATATGAGAATATAATATATACGTAGCAAGATCATTAATGGAAGTATTTCTTTCGTTTATTATATCACATACATTTTCAATAATATCCCAACATTTAACATTAACAGATTTTAAATAAAATCCATTTTCAATTTCCAATTCAAAAAATCCGTTCCAACAAAAATAGGAGGGATAATACTAGACCGACCCTCAGCAAAAGTAGCCATTTTAAAAATTCAAATTTTTAAAAGATTGGTCTTTGAAAAAATCGAACATTTTTAAAAAAAATGGCTTTTGAACCAGGCTTTGATACCACTTGTAGGATCGATTTCACCCTAGAGAGGGGCGTGAATAGGGTGATATTATCAATTATAAAAATTATTGCGAAAATTTATTTAAAATAATTTCATCACAGATCATAGCGAAATAATAGCAGCACAAATATAGAGATATAAATAACAGAAAATAGAACACACAGATTTACCCAGCTTTGGCAAAACCCTTCCTACGTATTGCCCCTAAAGTTTCTACTTGAAATTAAGTAGTCAGACGCTTACACACGTAAATTTACGACACCCGCTATCGAATAACCTTAACTCTACGCTCAAAACCCTGCCACAACTCAGCCACTGAATTTCGAATTCTCAAACTATGCCACGTAGTTTGTCCCCTAGTCACACGACTAGAAATTACAACGGTTTAAAAGAAGAATTCAAATTTAAAAACAAATTAAACAATAAAACCCTAATTTTAAACTAAAGCCTTATATAATTAAACCCAAACAAAACAAGGCCGGCCCAATAGATAAGTGATTAAACAATATCTCCCTTTTTATTTTAATATGTCGGCCCGCTTTCTTCTTTGTTTGTGGAAAAATGGCTGCTTTGTTCTCGTTCCTCTTTTGTTCTGAAATTAGGGTTTTCGAAGACGCCGATTTATTGTTGATCGATTATAATTGGTATTCTTCTGATTTGCTTCGGCAATCAATCATCTCCTCGATTCAAACACTACTCCTTCGATTTTTGATCGAGTTCCAACTTACTTTGGTATGTAATTTTTTGCTTTTTGCTTTACTGTTTTTCGTACTTGAACTCAATTGATGATTCGAGTTGAATGATTATTCTTTGTTTAGCTCGAACTCGAATGAATTACTGTGCCGATGATGTTATGGTTTATATAGGGTTCGAACCCTTTGATTTTCATTCGTATACATTTATTTGAATTCGTCACTTACTTGGTTCCGGCCATTCGATTTTGTGTTGATGTGGGTGATGATTTCTGACTTCTTCAATTTGTATTATTTTCTTGCTTGTCACGGCTTGATTTCTTGGCTCTCACGGCTTCTTTGATTTCGTGGCCACCACGGCTTGATTTGCAGTTGACTTCGTGTTCTTTGATTTATTTATGCGATGATATTGTTTGAATAATTCCTCTGTAAAAATATTTGCTTTTTGACTTCGGCCTTGTCACTGCTTTGAGTTCAATTTTTGACATCACTGACTTCGACTTTGGTAAAAACTATTCATCCCTGTAGCATACTCGGTGTGTTCGATTTTACTTGTCGTTCCATGACTTCGGCCACTTGAACTATTTTGATTTTGGCACCGTCTTGATTTTGTAATTCACTGTTTATGTTGCATAGTAGGTTGAGCTGGTACATATTGTTTACTTTGTAGTTGTACATATGTCTTGTAGAGATGTTGCATTCCCGGTTTGCATTGAGTTGCACTGCACTTGTATCATTTTGAAATTCCTGATGCACTTTTTGGCCTTATGCTTGTGTACACGTTTACTGCATTTGCTTGCATATCCATCATTGCGCTGCACATTGATCACTGTCTGCATATATGTTGTACCTGTTATTGCTTTGACGCAGATCATATTGTATTTATGTCTTTTGTTCAGGTTGCATTATGCATTCACTATTTTACTGCATCATGTCAGGCCGCTTATGTGGACTTTTTCCTGTGCATGTTTGTTATGTTAATTTGAGTTGATTTCTTGTTTTACTGGATTGAAATGCATTGATTAGTTGTTAATGTGTACATGTTGCTCTCTGGTGACTGTGGTCTATGCCTTTGTGTGGAGCTTGACCGAGTTGTTGCTTTTAATTCGACCCATAGCTGCAGTGTCATTGCATTCCTCTTTGAGTCTGTTGGTTCAAGTGCAATTATGTTGTGGTCGTTGCAATGCAGTCTTCATTTGATCACTAGTTGCTCTGTATCTAGACTGATTGACATTGCATGTTGACATTGTTTCAACTCCATTGATAGCTTGATTCTTGTTTGCTGCCAGTTCTGTGTTGAATCTAGTTTTAAAGCTCAGGTTTGACCTTGTATTAATATCGTGACTTTATTTGTATTTCACTTGAGTTGAACCCGGCTTTTCGTTTGGGTTTGACCTATGCTCACCTGTCCCTGTAACTTTATCAAGTGTATATTGGTATGCACGGCCTTGTGTCATGTACACTGATACCCTATGCATGTCAGAATTTGTTCATGTTTGATGAATTCAAAATTTAAATGACGACGAACAACCCAAATAACTGAGGCAAATAAAATTTTCAAAATCACATTTTATTTTATATTGCAAAAATAATTTATTTTCAATTTTACTGTGTTAGTGTGTATTTTTGCAAATTGCTCAGATGCTGGATTCAATCTGGAATGAAGTTGAAGATCAATTTTGAGTGAACGAGTGATATGTAGTGAGGACAATTATGTAAATTGAAACGTATTGTAATTGCAAATTTTATATCTATAGTGAGAGCTCAAATTTATACTATTCAAAATTGTAATAAATATTTGTTTGAATAAAATATCTGTTGGAATTGAAATTCTGTATTATTTATTTTATTCAGCAAACATTTATTTAATTTGTGAAAATAAAATAGTACATTAACAAATACATTTAAATGAATATATAAATATATATGTTTATTATCATCAAACAAAAATCATATACTTGCATATTCAAAAGTTGTCATCATCAAAAAGGAGGAGATTGTTAGTTCTTGAGATGATGGTTTTGATGACAACAACCTTAGAACTTGTTATAAATATAAAAATAATATTCTTGTCTAGATATATATGTATATGCAGGCATATATATGCAGGCACAGAGAATGAAGACTGTATAGTATAGAGATTCAAGACTGGAGACTCATGAGTATCAAGATTATCAAGAGTTGAAGAGTTTAAAATATCAAGATAAGTAATAGAGTCTAGATTTATGTTAAAATTTAATAATATCACTAAAATATTTATTCTGATTTTAATTATGGAATGGTATTCACCTTCTCGCTTTAATAGTGGGATGGAATGCACAACCTCTATAGTGGGATGGAACCCATGACCTTTTCTAATGGAATAGAATCCACAAAATTTTCAAAATGACTTACTTTAAGATATTTTCAAAACTATCTTTTTAAAAAGACATCTCTCTCTCGGTTTAAATATTTTAGCCTTAATTCAAAAACTATTTTTAATCATATTAATTTCAAAATCATTTTTTGTTTTTAAACTATCTCCTGGTTTTGATGTTTTAGCTTTAATCTCAAAATATTTATATATTTAGTTTTTATTACTTTTATATTATGTAAGATCACTTTCCAAAGGTTTTAAATCATAAAGTATATTCAAAATAGTTTACAAAGTTCTAAGATTGTTTCGAAAAACTTTAGAAAGAAAATATCTTTTAACAATTTTCAAAAAATACGAGGGAATGTGGACATGCCTATACACCCCTTGTCGACGTGGTAGCCATAGATTTTAAAATTTGAATTTTCCAAAGAAGTGCCTATTTGTCATAACCTTTCACGAATGGACATGACCGTTATTCTCCTATATATATTGGTTGTTTTCCACGAATTTTCACTTAAGATTTCTTTTTTTCTCTCCTCTTTCCCTTCCATTCTTATTTTCAAACATTCTTAACAAAACTCTACCAAAATCCTAAGTAAAGCAAACTCGATCTTCTCTAGTTTGATTCTCTGCCGCTCTCTCTCAAAGATCTCAGTGCTATTTAGAGTTAAAGGATCATTTGTAATCAAAGATCAAAAGATCGAAGTGTATCGAGTCTCTCTCTATCAAAGTGTGATTAGGAACGGTGTGATCATGACCCGTAAATCAGTTGGGTGTGATTGTATCCCGTAAATCAATTAGGTGATCTTGTAGCCTGGTTAAATCAAGAGAGTTTGCCCTAGACTCGGAGACCGAAGGGTGTATCTCCTGGCCTTGAAATCGAGGTTGTAATATCGACGTTATATTTGAAAAGAAATCTGCATAAGAAATTGTATGGGACTGGATTTAGGGTAACTTCGAACCAGTATAAAATTCCAGTGTATTCTTTCCTTTACTGGTTTTATTTACTATTTCCATCCGTGTCCGGTTCTGTGATTATCTCTGTGTTTGTGAATTGCATCTGTTTGGGTTTAATTGGAAAAGATTTCATAAAGATTCTTAAAATTAATTAAACACCATTCACCCTCCCTCCAGTTTTAATTATGCCTTAAGATCTGTAATCCCTATTTCCTACAGATGCCCCCTTGGTTTATCAGAGAAATATAGTCATAACTGACTTAATATACACAGCATAATCAGTACAAAATAAACTGTAATTCCCAATTAGCTATTCGTCAGCCATCTGCTCATCTCTGGAAGCTTTATTTTCCAAAATTACTAAGACCTAAAAACCTCATCCTCAGCCTACTCAAATAAATTTTGAGCACCAGAGGTTTAAGGCAAAACAAAAACTTCGAGTCAAACATAAAGCCTGGTGTGAATAATACTGTTCATCTCTGTTATTTTATGTTAAGTGAGACCATACCGCTTAGCGGAATGAGTTTCCCCTCACTAACATCCTTTTAAAACATATCTTTTGCAAATCTTTTCCTTCAACCGAAACTGGTTAAAATCTATAAAGCATTATTATGTAAACATACATATCAAATAATAAATGAACTATCTGTTCAAACACTTGAGTTTTGTATGGCTAACTATTAACCTTTGACAGACTCGGGCCTACCAGACAATTATACCAAAATTTATCTAACATCTGTTAGACACTCCTCTTCTGGATGGTCTGTCCATAACTATTTGTTAAATACTTGTCTTCTTGACGATCCATCCTTAATTTATCATCTCTCATGGTCACTTGATCCTAATGGTTTTGCGTGATCACCAATAACATATATGTATACAAACATATATTTCTTTCTGTGTGTAATCATAATTTTTATCTTACCTATGATAAAACCCTACACACTGGAATTTTGGACAAAATTAGCTGGGTCTAATAGCTAATGTATAGGGCACGACCCTATACCAGTCCCATCTGCTATTCTAATATCCGGGTCATTTTACTCAGGGATCTCTTTCCAAAATTTTCCTTGAAAACCTTTTTCAAAATGATTTAAAACCAATAAATCAAACTCAAAAAGGAAAATTTATAATCTTTATGCTTTACTCAAAATCACATTGCCATGTTATATATATTTTACTCAAATCTTAGTTGATGTAAATATTTGATTTTTGAAAGTTTCCCTTTTGAATCTATTGAAAGTACCCGTTCCGAAACCATTGAAATTATCCATTTCGAAACCATTGAAAGTATCCCTTTCGAAACCACTGAAAGTACCACTTTCTAAACCAAGTAAGACCCTTTATTTTGTCTAGGCCAAAAGGCCAAAACCTTCCTTTTGAAACCATTCTCAAAACCCTTTCGAAACCACTGAACCTCTTTCTAAACCATGTAAAATCCTTAGACGTCTTTCTTTTGAAATCCTTGGGAAACCTTTTCCTTTCGACTCCTTCGAAACCATTAGAAAAAACCATACGTTTCGACTCCTTCAAAACCCTCGGTAACCACCCCTTCGAAACCTTTCTTTAAAACCTTCCAAAAGCCTCAAACATAAAATGTTCGAAAACATTTGGGTTCAAATTTAAACATGTGGAAAAACACCTCTCGAATCCATTCAAAATAAACTCTTCTGAAACCATTTGGGTTATACTTCAATTGAGCAAAAGGCTCATTAAAACCATTTAAGTCGAAAGTCATTCTTTCGAAAGCATTTCCTAAGTAAAAAGTGATGTTGTTTAAACCATCCCTTCGAAAGCACTGGAGAAGTGGTAAAATTTTAGAAAACAAAGCAACCCCTTCGAAACCCTCTGGGTCAAAAGGTAAAAGCGGATTTCGACCTAGTCAAAAGCAGTTATTTAAAAGTAAAGGTGCAACCCAATCGAAACCATTTCCTTTAAAACCAATTGACTAGTATGAAAGCTAATTAAGTCGAAAGCTACTTAGTTGAAACCAAGCAAGCATATTTTCATTTTAAAAGCAGAGTATTGCCTCAACCCCTTTGGAACCCCTGGTTTTGGCCTTATAACTTTCATCCACATCCAATTCACTATGTACCAGTTCCTCGATACCATGTGCATTGGTTTTGACTGTGTCGGAGGCGAAGGTAACGAGGCGGAACCTTATAACGATCCTGACTCGACCTTCGAAAATCGACACCGAATACGACACTCATATTCAAATGCCGCAGATCAAAACGTCGAATCTGGTTCGCTGGAGCTTATAGCACATTAAGTATAACAACATGGCGGAAGAAAGAAATGAATATCAATATATACAACATTGATACAATATCCAGATACAATGATGATACGATACTTATCAATACTATCAGAGATACAAGACACAGCGGAAAGAATATCTTAAATAGAACGTATCTCCAAAATCAAATGCTCCAATCCAAAGCTAGCTCGAACTTCAGATCACGATGCACAAAGCTAAGCAAGGTCAGTCATCCAAGACTGAAGGAGATCCCGAAGACTGAAAGCTACCAATCCAGAGACTTCGATGGCTATCGAATCTACACCTATTACTTGATTATCTGAAAACCCAACTCTAGACTGCCCGTGTGGAAAATAGTGGGCACCCATAGTTTAGAAAGGAAACAATAAACTCCGGGTCAGTCATGAGACTGGTATGAGCAAACGAAAACATTTTATCTTTTAAGAAACAACAAAAGAATTTAAATTGAAATCCGTAATTCTTTTTGGAAAATGAAACTACCATAAGGCCTTCCGGCACACACATAATGCAATCGCACACTTGGGGGAGATTTCTCCTTATGATAGTCAAATATGATTAATACGCAAAATCTTTTTAATATTATCATTAGTGCATAGTGCAGAAAACATTTGCAAGTATAATATAAATCTTGGCCAGCATACGTACCATTATAGTATGCCTACTATAGCTACCATATTAGATGGTAGGTTATACAACTAAAACCGTACAAGGCGCGTATTGATAATTGGATTTCCAACAAATAGTCAGGCTAAGGAACTTCCTACTGCCACATGGGTACGCCTCTGGAGGGACGCCTCGAGAACCTAACCGGATCTCTGCCAACACAAGATCGGGTTACCTATGCAAAAATATGTAACTACTGACACGAGTATGCCATCCCCCGGTTGTAAACAACCTTTATCCGAGGATCCTCAATACCAACAACCACAAAGTAATAAATTTGCAGCAACCACATAGGTTAAGTATCTGGGCTACATACCATGATACCACCTCCATCCAGAAGGAAATGAACATACCCTAAGGGGCGCTACCCCCTATAAGTTTGCCGCATTCTTCCTGTTTCGACCATTCCGGGGTGTGAGGCTCGACGAAGTCTCATCCATAAAGCTACTCTTTTCACAAAGCCGTGCTTTGATCAACAAATGATCAGCGGCACTTCGTATGCCACATTACCAAATTGGGAATGTATCACTAATAACCATCAACTACATAACCTCTGAGCTCGTACGTCTCAGAGAAGGGTGTTAAGCTAAGAGAATAAATTCTCCGACGCCAACAGAAATGTATTTGATAGAAACCATCTTTACATCTCAAAGTGTAACGTTAGACACACATCCATACAAGTCCGTTCAGGGATCGAATGGAACCGAAGGCACTTCCAAAGAATCCCTTGCAAATCTGGATATTCACTAATTATGTCCGGAATCCCCATCACAAAGGGTGATAAAATCTCTATACTGGAGCAACCCGGTGCAGAGACATTCGATAGGTAATCCTTTCGCTTTCGAAAATACCCAGTCTTCAACACCATCTTCAAATGCAATCCCGTTTCTTCGTATCATTATTCGGAATGGGTTTTATGACACAAGGTCCTCTCCCAGCTAATCCGATTAACGAGCGCTTATTTTAAAAATAAGTGTTACATTCAGATTCAAACAAATCATAACAAATTCCACTTTGATCTTTTAAATAAAAGATCCATCACAATCACAAAGGTTCGATGTGGGTTTCGAATATCCATTTGGAATTCGACTACCCACATATACTTATCCAAACACATACACTTGGAAATATTTAATGTAAAAACAATTTTAAAAATACTATATTTTAGAATATTAGTTATGAAAATACTATATCAATATCACAGATAAAACTTCAAGTCCAAACTAATTTGAAATGAAATTTGTAGATAGAGTATAAATATTCAAATAACTATTTTCTAAATCAAATATTAATTTAATCTTTAAAATAATCCCTTCCATCCTTATTTAAAGAAATCTTTACTTTAAAGATTTAAAACAATTCCCAAATATAATTTCTCCAACAATATTCTTTTGAAACCAAACTAGAACTTTTAATTTTATTTCAAAAGCTATTTTAAAATTATATTCGGCTTTCCAGGGAAGTACACCTTCCATTCTAAAATGGTTCATTCAAATCAATTTATAAATCTTTCTGGTTTTTTTTAAATTTACGTCACAAATCTGTAAATTCCTTTCCAACTTTTAAAAATAAAACAATATTTATTTTTAAAACAAATTTCTCTTTCTTCTACAAAATTCCCATTATGGATTTAAATTTTAAATATCCATTAATTTACGACATTCAAATCGATTCCCAAGTATTCACTTTCAATACCAAATCAATTTTCAAATTAATTTCTAAATTGATTTCTAAATTTATTTCAAACAAAAAATACATTTTCGTATCAATTTCCCAAAGGTTTATTTTTTTACACCAAATTAATTTCAAATTGATTTCCCAACTTATTTCCAAAACACCAAACCAAATTTCCAAATCGATTCCTAAGATTTACTTTAACTCCAAATTAATTCCCAAATCGATTTCTAAAATTAATTTCAACTCCAAATTAAATTCCAAATTTAATTTCTAAATTTATTTCCTTTTGAAATAAATTTCTTTACCTCTTTCAAATATTTAAAATACATATCTTAAATAAATTCTTCAACTATTAAATAATATTACTCGAAATTCCTTTATTAAAATATTTTCCCATATTTTTGGAATTAATTTGATCGGGTTATAAAATTCAACTTTAATACTTTAATTGTAACGGTCTAGGCTTTTCTACTTTAATTTCCAAAAATCCAATCTCATATTTCTGGTATCCTACGATACCAAAAATATATTCGGCTAAATTTTAGCCTTCTATGGTTTCAATCACAAATAGTCACACACAGATTATAAATAATCAAAACAAAATTTTGAAAACAAATCAAAATGTTTTGAGGAATCCAGTTGGATCCCTCCAACCTGTTTCCCTGCATCCACAGACGTTAGCACAACAATTAAATACAAATTCCACTTCGAGGTGGAATATCGTGGTATATGAGATTTATAAAATATCATCCGCTATTATGCGGCGCATAGGGTCTCATCCGCTATATAATGCAGGAAATCAACAACTCCAAATACATATATAATACCAATTCCACTTCGAGGTGGAATATCGCGGTATATGAGTTTAATATAATATCATCTGCTATTATACGGCGCATATGGTCTAAACTAATATAACCGATTATAAATCAATCATCCAAGCACAATCAATTTTAAATCTAACTATTCAAAATTTAAATCAGAAAAATATTCGATTGAGTGAGACGATCTCACCTTTGCCTATGCATGCAATACATTTCCACTCCAGATTGTTTTCTCCACGATTTTGACCTTGTATAAATAATTTACACAACTTATTAATATTCGAATAAATCAAACAATCTATCAGTATTTTATAATTTTAATTCAACTAATAATTTAATTTTAAACTAAGTTTCCTTTAATAAATTATTTTTAGTGACAAGGATTCTTTAGATTCAATTAAACAAATAATTAAATTTTAAACCGTCTTTACAATTCAAAACATTTAAGTCACACTGGAATACTTTTTCTGTTTACATATGCAAATTTTAAATTGAAAATTACAAACTGTTTTATACTTTACTGTATATACTTTATTCTACTATAACAAAATCAATTACCCTAAATTTTCAGTAAACTTAAATCAATTAGAGGAAAATACCTACTGTAAAAATTATTAGTGTTATATTATTTGTAAAAACAGCATTTTACCTCAATGCAAAAATTATCTGCCACGACCGACTATCACCAACGACGACACATCCCGGTAGCGATCGCCTAGCAAAAGCCTTAACTCGCCCTCGTCCATTGCCCCTGCCTGCGCACCCCAAGCCACACCACGATCGATCACGAGCTTTGTCCTAGTCCACGAACATCGCGAGTCCCCAAAATTTTGATACGAAACCCTAGCTTCGATCGGAGGTGCTCACTGCCACCATTGACAATCCCTGTTGCTTCCACTTGAATTAAATTTTCCTTCCAACTTATTTTATTTCCACATTTACCTTTATCTAACTTGTCTTTAAGTTAGATTTTTTATTTTAACAACTTCAAACTTTACAAGTTATCGACTTAATGATATTCCATAAATATTTTATATAACATTCCAGAGTCTTTTCAACCTTTCAAACTTCATTTTTGAAATCAATTCAAATTTTCTTTTAAATTTCCAAAACCAAACCCAGTTTGCAAACAACTTTCACTTAGACTCATTTAGCAGCAATTCCTCTTTTGCAACCCAAAAATGAACATCGATGATGCTGTAGTCATCACAGAAGTTATTTTCCAACGACCGAAAAGAGTTTAGAATCTTATCCCTTCAGAAACATTTTTTTAAAACCTTTGAAAACCATTTCCAAACTCAAAAGAATTTAAATTTTTCCAAATCTCCAATCTTTTCCGAATTTCAAAACTTTCAAACCCTTTCAATTCTTTTCAAAGCTTTTCTCTGGAATTCCATTTCAAATTACAAATCACATTTACAATTTATATTTACAAATCCTATTTGTATATGAATTTATTTCTCGGCTTTAAGTTATGATTTCAATTTCTTATTCAATAACCAATGATAATAATTTAATATTATCACTTCCTAACAAACAATCAACCATATACTATAATAATTTACAAAAATTATTTCCTTTTATACACAAAATAATTTTGGGTAAAATTATTTCATTTACCTAATTTAAAAAAATATCGTGCCGAATTGTTCTATACGAGTGTTTAGAGATTCCTATCGATAGAGTTGTACGGACTATACCGACCAGAATCCATATACCACTCAACAAACCGATCGTCACAATATAAAACAATTTTTATATTCACTAATAAATACACGCTCATATCTATTAATACACTCAAACTCATTCTAGAGTACTACTGACTCTATCTCTAATGAGTAACACCCAACGGAGCCAAGGTTGTCGCTTAACCAAATGCTCTGATACCAAATTTGACGATCCTGACTCGACCTTCGAAATCGGCACCAAATACGACACTCATATTCAAATGTCGCAGATCCAAACGTCGAATCTGGTTCGCCGGAGCTTATAACACATTAAGTATAACAACATAGTGGAAGAAAGAAATGAATATCAATATATACAACATTGATACAATATCCAGATACATTGATGATACAATAGAATGATACGATGCATATCAATACTATCAGAGATACAAGGCACAGTGGAAAGAATATCTTCAATAGAACATATCTCCAAAATCAAATGCTCCAATCCAATGCTAGCTCGAACTTCAGATCACGATGCATAAAGCTAAGAAAAGTCAGTCGTCAAAGACTGAAGGAGATCCCAAAGACTGAAAGCTACCAATCCAGAGACTTCGAAGGCTATCGAATCTACACCTATTACTTGATTATCTGAAAACCCAACTCTAGACTGCCCGTGTGGAAAATAGTGGGCACCCAGAGTTTAGAAAGGAAACAATAAACTTCGGGTCAGTCATGGGACTGGTATGAGCAAAGAAAAACATTTTATCTTTTAAGAAACAACAAAAGAATTTAAATTGAAATCCGCGATGCTTTTTGAAAAATGAAACTACCATAAGGCCTCCCGGCACACACACAATGCAATCACACACTTGGGGAAGATTCTCCTTATGATAGTCAAATATGCTTAATACGCAAAATCTTTTTAATATTATCATTAGTGCATAGTGCAGAAAACATTTGCATGTATAATATAATCTTAGCCATCATACGTACCATTATAGTATGCCTACTATAGCTGCCATATTAGAGTCAGGTTACCAGGTCATTTCGAAATTCAAGAGGTGCTGTGGAGCTCAAGAGGCAAGCTGGACGGCGAGACGTATTATCTATACAATGTAGTATTTGCTGCGTTCGGGTTTGTGTGAGACAAATTTTTATGTAGGCAAGTCATTATAACTGCCAGTGTTGTGTATTGTTGTTGTACTCTGATATTGTATTGCAATAACAGATATAGTTCTTTGTTTTAAAGATTATTCATTTATCCATTATATATTGTCCCGCTGCGAAATGTGAGATTCTGTTTATTGTTTCTGTTCTACTTCTATCTTCTACTTCTTAAACCCTAACGGTTCGATTTTCCGACATTCGATTGTGCGGCATTTGATACAGTGGACGTATTAATGTCGACTTTTCGGGCGTCGTAAAATTGGGTCGTTACAAACCTGGTGCCGAAAGTATCGAAACATTGAAAAACATGTTTCTTTGTCTTTTTAAAGTATTTCTTTTCTACCTAAGCTGTTTTGTTTGTTTAAATCTGATTGGTTGCCATTTTGCTTTTTTAAAAGTGCTGCTAATTTCCATAAATAACAAATTTGATTAATTTAGAAAAAGCTCCTTCTCCTTTTATAAATATATAAAACATTTAAATCTCATACCTTAAATTATTTTATATATCCATTAAAATACTTAGCAAAAATATACAAAAATTCCAAAAAATCTCTTTTAACATGTTTTCCAACATATAAAAATTTCAAACAGAAATCTTTTATTATTTAACTGTAAATAATTTATAACCCAAAATAACATTTTCTTTACTATATAATATCCACGAAAATTCAAAAATTATGAAAATTGAAACCCATCTCCAAAATATTATTTCTGATCTACATAAAAATTCGTAAGACATTTAGATGTCATTTAAAAGGGTTTTCATATCAAAACATATCATAAAATAAATATGAACATGTATAAATCATTAACAAGTATATATAATCATTCCATCATTCAAAAACGTAGGAAAACATTACAAATAGGTTTGGATTTCATGTTAAAACCAAAAACAAAACAAGTAAGAGATGTAAACATTATTCTTCTAAGCTTTTGAGATCAAAGAGATTGAGATGTGAATGGATTTGATTTGAATTAGCTCTTCCTTTAGCTTTTCTTAATCTTTTTCCCCGTTTTCTTGTTAATAGTAGTCGACCTCAATAAAATTTTGAAAATGAAAAGTGAACATGTATAGGAGAGTACATGGCCAAGTTTAAGGGATATAGGAATGACCTCTTTCCTATTTTACCCCTACCCTATTACATTCTAACCCTTCTTTTAATTCATTGGTTAAATTACACGGATACCATTTACTTGAATCAAACCTTAATCCTCTAGTCAACACATTATTTTATTTAATTTAGCTAATTAAATATCCTAAATAATGTTATCAAAAATATGGTGTGTTACACACACCCATTAAACGACTTCTTAACTCTCATGAAAATGACAATGAAATCAAACATAAATCTATTCTAAGCATGATTTATTTACTATTGATTAGTAATATAGACCATCAAACTTTAATTCTAAAATCCACTCAATTACCATAATCATATGTAGATGAAGAGGTAATTTGTGTTTTTGTTTGTTTAAGCATAACCTATTTGGTGTCAATAATATAGGCTATCAAATTCAGAGCTAAACAACCAAATTTAACCACATCAAACATTTGCATTAAGCACAAAGGCGATCAAAAATTAGCAAAATGTTGAGTCCACATAATTAAGCGAGCATTATTACCCCTAAATTAAAGGGGTTTAGCTTCACATATTTGTTACCATTTCAACAAATGTAGATGGCACAATAGAACAAAAACAAAAGGAAAAAGAGAGATAACTAATTTGCATGTAAATAAATCGACGCTACTTGCAAGAAACAAAGAGATCTACACTACTAACATAAAAGATAACAACAAACAAAAGAACATGAAATTAAATTGCATAAATAAAATTACATGAAGGAGAGGCTAAGAAGCCATAAAAGAGAGAAATAGAGTTTATATTTACAATTTGTGTCTACAACTAAACTAATTAAAGAGGAGGCTAAGAGCCTCATAACACAAAAAAAAAAGATATTTATATATGCCTAAAACCCTAATAAATATTTTTGAGGACTACCCAAAATACCCTTGAGGATGTGTGACCTCCAAGTTGTCATTAGCATAATCCACCATTTTATGTGCAAGTAACTTTAATCACCACTAACATATGCATTTGCTCCTAATTGTACATCATGGTAAGTGGGTAGGTGAGGTTCTCCGTGTTATATGAAATGATTTATTTCCATCTTCATTTGTTTCCTTCTCTTGTGCATGCACATTTTCATAAAGCCTCTTCATATTTTTCCATCCAATTTTCCTACAAATAAACATAAAATGTGCAAGTAAAATTTCTCAAATTAAATCATGCACAAAATTACGATTTTCCCCCATATGAAGATGAATAAATGATGGTTTGAAAATAATTGAAATTTTGGATTAAATATATTAAAATACCATATATGCTTATTTATTTAATTAGATTAGATTAAATATTGAAGTAAAAATATGCACATTTACATCCACATCAAATACCCCCACATTTTTCTTTTTACTCGTCCTCGAATAAACTAATACCAAGATAAATTCATTTTCGTAGGATGCACGGTTGCATTGAGCATATGCAACAAGCCGTTAAACCTCTAGGTGTCCCTAGGACGAGTGTTGTCTCATGAGGGTTTTCAGTGGATATTACCTACAAAATCCAAATGCAACATGAAAAATTCCTAGATGCAAGTTTTGTTTACAAAGAGAGGAATGCAAGTTTTTTGAAAATATTTACAAATGAAGAATTTACTTTCAAATCAACACAAATAAGTAAAATATAAGTTCTGGTTATTATCAAGAAATTTAAATTACTTTACTCGCCAAAACATCCAACAAAATTAAGTTATCATCATAATTAGGCTCTAGTTTGACTCGTTGTTTTGGTTGATAATACAGTGCAACTATGAAATAGATCCTTAGTTGATTATCAAAGTTTTTAAAAGTGGTATTTTTATTTCTTTTGAATGACAGATCAAATCAAATAAGTGAAAATAGTGCTTGGATTTCAGTTGCTTACTCTATTTTTATTTGAAATTTTATTGATATTAACAATATTTACATATGCCTAACTCAGATAAATTAAGGCCAGATATACCACCCATGCACTGCCTTTGCGGGATTTCGTGAGGGAAATACAAAGCATGAAAATATACACAAGTTGTACACCTATCAACTGTAGGCATTATTAATAAAATAATTTTAATATACATACACCTAACTCGGATAAACTGATGCCAGATATACCGATCATGCACTGTCTTTCAGGCTTACGTGAGAAGGGTACAGAGCATGGAAAGGGTACACACTTGCTTATAAATACATGACTCTAGGTGTTAATAATATATATATACATATATACAAAAAAAAAAAAATTTGTTTTTTTATGAAGAGAGACTTTTACAATATCATCTTGGCACCACTTAACTTAGAAGATAAAAAATGTTATAGACTTTACTTTAAATTAACCACTCTTTTAAACAACGATTTCAATTAGGATATACTTCATAACTCTAACCCATGAATCTTCCTATATACTAGTTAAACCACCCTTAATTGAAATCAAACTTTATTTTTATTTTTGTTGAGACAATTAAATTTTCAAAATTTTTAATTTAATAACCAAAATTATATACTTATCCTATAGTGTTTCTCCAAATAAACCAAACGCTAAAAATATTTTTTTTAGATTTTTTTTTTTCTAAAATATTTAGTTTTGAAAATAAAATGCAAAAAATAAATAAAAATAAACCATGAACAATCAACAATGAAATGAGACTTCTCTCACAGTTGATTTTGACTGTCCCCACAGCCAACCCAAGTGAAAGGAGGAAAATAAAATAAATATATGACCTATATTTACATGAAAATGGATGGTTATTATTTACGATATCAGAAAATATACTGTTAAAGAGTAAATGAAACGGTTTTTAAAAGACCAATTCATTTGTCTCGTCAAGCATGAGGGACATAGCTTAAGCACAGAAAACCAAACCATAAAATATTTCAAAGTTGAATGTTAATTTGGAATGTCATTTATTAAATACCATACGAGTTCTTTTATTTTCGATGATTTTTAGGGTATATAGAACAACTGGTTGAAGATCAGGTTTATTTTCACCAAATTGGAATTCAAACTTATCTTTGAAAACTTCTTCAGAATTATTGATTTCAAAATCAGCATGGTGATTTGAATCTTCCCTTACAGAATTCAACAACTCATCGTCGAAAAGTCCAAAATATTCGTGTTCACAAAATTCGTCTTCCTCTGTTGAGTTATTCAACTCTTCATTGCATATATCATGTCCAAAATCCATAGTTGTTGTTATCAATTTTTCAAAATCAAAAAAAGAAATATCAAATTTTAAATTTGGTTCCACACTCTTAAATAAATGAAATTTAACTCAATTACTTTATTTTCAACAACTTTATTAAGATTGTCGTATTCAATTTCAAAAGTTGTTATTTAAAAATCGTCAATTTTAGTAAAAGGTGGATTATTATTTTACTTGTCACATATTGGGAATTGATTATGTTGCTCACGTTGTTTCATGTATGTTTTAAACAACAAATCCGTGCGATTTTCTTCCATTTGCTCAAAAAAATTAAATTTATAACTACTAGTTTGAGGATTTTCAATTTGAAATCGTTTCAACACTATTTTCAAGATTTGAAGGTTGGCCATAATTTTGAAAATTTTGTTCAGAATTCGAATTGTTTTACAATGTTGTCATTAAAATATCCATAAGAATTTGATGTGAAATTATATGAATAATATTGATTTTTACAACTATCGTAAAATTCATGTGAGTAAAAAAATTTGGACATTTTCAAGAATTGTTTTCTTATATAAAGAAAAAAAAATTACCAAAAAGAGTTTATTCTTTAAAAGGGAAATTTGACTTTTGTTTTGATTTTTTTTTGAATTTTCAATTTTTTTATATGTTTTTTGTTTTTTTATACGATTTTATTTTTTTGGATTTTAGTTTTTTTCTACAAAGAGCTAACTCAAATATTTTTTTTTTGGATTTTTGATTTTAATTCAAAAAATTTCATAGGAAAGGATTTAAAAACTAAGTTAAGGAAAATTTACAAATTTTTTTATTTTGGTTTTGGATTTTGAATTTTTTTTCCTTTTTTAAATATGTGTAAACTAATGAAACTAAATAAATGCAAGAACTTAATTACAAAATTTCTTTTCTAAGTAGCTCCTAATATGAAATTGTATAATCACACTTTGTCTTAATCCAACAAGATAGTTCTTAGCCAAGTAACTGATAGGATTTACCGGTGCATCATGAATCATCGTAGCACTGCAATCGAAGGTTTAAGTATTTTTAAAGAAACAATAAGTATAATATTTATGAATTACCGTAATATTTATAACTAATTATTGCTCTGCCGTAGCCAAAAATAAATTGTTCAAAGAAGACAACTTATCAAGATACAATTATGCCCTAGATGACCTCGTACACCCTTAAGTCCGATGTCTAACCGTTATTATTAGTAAATTTTAGGATGAAATACAATTTGTGGGCTAAGGAAGGTTTGATGAAATCTCCCACCTTATGTGGATTTGGGTGTTGCCCTTAGGAAAGTAAAATAAAATGAGATGAATACAAAATTTAAAATGAACATGATTTAAACAATGCAACTACGAAAGAATTTTTATTGTTTTTTTTTAATTTTTTTATAAAATGCAAGTAACCAATAATGCAAGGCAAATAAAAAAAGATATGAGAGCGTAATACCAAAGTGTACAGAATTATTAGCAATATATTTTATAAAGAAAATTTAATTTAAGCAAGCAAAGCAATTATTTGTTAGCAAGTAAAAACGGCAATTCATTTTCACTTCTTGCAAACTATAACCTACAAAATTGTTTTAAAAGATTATTTATAAGATAAAATCAAAAGCAACCCTATTTTTTGTTTTTTCAACAAGGAAGAATTAAAACAAAACAAAAGAAATGAAAATAAAACAAATTGAATCATGTTGTTCTCCTTTTTTAAGAGAATCAAAACTTAAAGACAAAGGAGGAAAAAAAAAAGAAGAAGAACTCAAATACAGTAGAACCACTAAAATCTACCACCATTTCAGTCTGTTTACACGAATAAACTTCTCCCCTTTTTCCCTTTAATTTACGAAAACACATTACTCAAATTAAACGCAATTACACAATTCAAAACACGGAAACACAACTTCGTAAATAACAATAGCAAATTGATTCGAATTATAGATGGAATTGTTGTCGATGCTCATAGTTGTGGAGGGTGGTCGATTGGTAGAGGCTGCGTGCGTTCGGGGTGTTTTTGGGAAGTCCGCTTGGAGTTTTCGTGAGGTTCAGGTAGAGGACGGTGATGTTATGCAAGGGGATGTTGAAGTTTGTGCTGTAAAGTGGTGGTGGCAGCTAGTTGAGGTAGATGATGATATGATGGTGTGTTGAGGCAATGCAGATGATGATGTTGTGGAGTAATAAGGCACAATTTGATGAAGAGGCAATGCAAAATGGTTGAATGGTCATTGTGGTGGATGTGGTTGAGGAGTTGATGGCATGTATGGAGGTCAATGGCAAAGGGGGTTTTCTGTAGTGGTTATGGAAGGCAGTATTGATGGTGATTGCAGGTAGTTTGTACGTGGGAGTTAGGTGATTCAGTTGAGAAGGGGAATTGGAGTGGCAATAATGATTGAACTTTTGCAATACAATGGTGATGTGGTATGGATGATGGTTGAACTGTTGCAATACAGTAATGGTTGAACTGTTGCAATACAGTGTTAGAAGCTGGTGATATAGAAGAGGGATGTTAAGTGCATAGCGATGTACAGAAGAGGGTTGTTGGTAGCTGGAGTTTGTACTGTAAGATGGTTTGTATTGGAGTTTGTATTATATAGTGATGTACAGAAGAGGGTTATTGGTGGTCAAGGTAAAATAAATATTTTTCCTAGCATTATGAGTTTACATTAATCCCCCTTAACGCGTTTTTAAGCATTGGCATACAACTTGCATATAACACCCCAGCAGAATGTCGAAGGATAGGGATGTACTGTGACATGACAACACTAAACCAACTCGTAGTGGTCTCGTATAAGGATAAAAGTATGACATGCCACGTGAGGCAATGCCCAAGGTAGTATGCTACCAGCTCGAGTTCGCCAGGCTGGTGGTAACGCATCGCCGCAACGACCACCCACCGCGTCCATCCATCCCATATTGAGTCAAAGGAAAGTTATCCCAACCAAGGTGCACTAATTGAAACCAACAAAAGTAATAGTATGGACCAAGTCTAGAAGAATAATTGAAGAACAGGTGTCTGCTGGGGGTAGATAGCCCATTTGGCCTGGTTCAAGCCGTCCTATTTTAGTCATTTCAAATTGACACAAGTGTCTGTGTATCCATCATCGTTCTCCTTCTTCAAATCTAACAGCGTACACCAAATATAACCACTTCATTCTGGAGTCTCCTCCACATACATAGTTGTTAAAATGGTTCCAGCATTGACAGAGAGTATGCCAATAATAGGCCACAGTCTCTTTAATAACCAAATGTCGTTTTACACACCAATTGGTACCTTTACATTTTAAAACAATTCATACTTGATATCAAAGTATAATATTCACATCAGAATATTATTCATTTCAAAATTGTCATATTCACTTTGATCAGTTTCATTTCAAAATCATTTTATTCACTTCGAAATCAATTTCATTTCAAAATTATTTTATTCACTTCGAAATCAATTGAATTTCAAAATCATTTTATTCATTTCGAAATCAATTTCGTTACAAAATCATTTTGAATTTCGATTTAGTTAATAACTTCATTGTAACCACATTCATATTTAAATCAACGACTTAAATATGAACAGTTCCCACCTTAACAGCTTGAATTTTGAAAATAGTTTGAATAATTTAAATAGTTAAAATTGTTTAAATAGTTAAAATAGTTTAGAGATTGAAAATAGTTTGATATAAAATAGTCTGAGCATTGAAAATGGGTTATATATTAAAATGGTTTGAAAATTTTATTAATTTTAAAATTTTAAAAGATGAATTTTAAAACAATTTATAGTAAAATAGTTTATACTGAAAATAGTTCCAAATTTACACTATTTCTTTCCATTTCCAATATATCTGGACTTAGTTCCAAATTTCAATCAAACTGATTCAATTTCAAATCTTTCGATTCAAATCATCTTCAATCTCAAATCAATTTAAATCGACTCAATTAAATTTCAATTCATAACAACTTCAATTTCGATTTTAATTCAAATCAACTCAAATTAACTTTAATTTTGAAATCTTCATTTTTAACTTCAAATGCGATTCAATGTTCGATCCAATAGCTTAAGTTTCAATTCAACTCTGATTTTAAACCATTTAAATTTAAAAAAAATTCAAGTCTAATTTCCATTTACCGATTTAAATCACTTAAATCAAATTTAACTTCAATGTTCAATTTAAGGCTCAAATCTTTAAAATAATTCAATTTTGAGCCCAAATTTGAAATATCTATTTATATCGCTTTTACTTAGATATATTCGAAGTTCTAGTAAAAGTTTAAAATTTTAAAACAATTGAATTTCCATAATTCAAGTCATATGTCGATTGTAACAAATTCCAAAATGAATTCTTTAAACAATTTCTTTTACGAATTTCACCTTCAACATTTCAAAGCTCAAATTTGAAAATAATTCAATCTTTATAAATTTGACTTTTTTCTTTAAAACAAAACCATTTAAAGAGATTCGAATTCAAGAATTTAAACTTATTTAATTTAACCAATTCGGTGTTCGTATATAATTTTCTATTCTATGACCAAGTGATCAGTTATTTCAATTTTAATTCTGAAACGACCCGCAAATCCATACCCCTTGAGTTAACACTATTCTACCAAAATCAACTCAAGATGTACAGAAATACGAACCATTTGGGTTAAAGAAGAAGAGGTAGAAGAAGAAAATAGAAATCAACAACAGAATCTAACCATCGCAGCGGAATAAAATATAATATATAATAAATGGCCTTTACTCAAAATCAAATATCTTTGTTTATATATTACATCATCAGAGTACATCAATCACAATTCAACATACAAATGGATACATAGCAACAATACAGCGGAAAATGTATAAACAAGTACGAAAGTACGTATCGTCGTCCAGCTCGTCTCCTGAGCTCCACAGCATCAAATCCTGTATCCCATAATACCCGATCAGACCCGAGCATTATAGTTAAATAACACCCGAGTCAGTCTGGAATACCAGCGTCAGAAAATCACACCCAATTGATTATTAAAGTTTCAAAAATCCTTTGAAAACAAAAGCATCTCATAAGACCACGCCACAAATAAACATGTCGGTTTTTACCTTAGATAGCTAAAACAGTTTTATATAAAAATCCTATGATATTATAATAGGGTCTATATAAAGTAAAATAGATTCTAGCTAAAATGCTTTAATCTCACATTTCAGCAATAGTTGGGCATAATCAAAACCATACGGGCACGTAGGGAAAATGGATTCCAACTAATGGCTAGGCACTGGGGTATCACCTGTCACAGTACCTGGTCTAGATCAGCGTACCGAGGAGCCACCCTAACTCCCCTGCAACACAAGACCGAAACCATCCCTTACTGGACAGCCCCAAGCAAGATCACCCCGCGGTTGGGATCAGCAACCGTCTACTAAACCCAAAAAAAGGGACATCTAGACAGGGATGACCTCACCCTCCAGTGGGGGCTACCCACGAAGCCTTGCTGCATAACCCCTGCTTTTCAGCCATTCCCATTTGATGAGGCTTGAGGCTAAGCGTTACCTTTTTAGAATATATCCCTTAGAATGCCCATCATCCACCTGACGATGTTTCGCAAGCATTCATCCGTACAAGTCTGTCCCGGGTTCGAACGGAACCGAAGGCACTATTCCTACTACATCCGTTTTGGAAATATCCTCAGGATCAGTAGCGACTAGCCCTTGTATTTCACTGCTCCATCTTCGAATCCAAAATCGTTTTCACGAAACGTACAAACCGGATCGAAGTGGTTTTCGAGAAATAAATCTCGATCCCGGTCTCTTCGAAACGATCAACGCATTTGGCCAATATTGATAGTCGGTTATTTAACTATCAATTGATGTTCACAACATCCATCACACAATAAATAATTTCCCAAATTATTTATTTATCTCAAAATATCTTCACAAGATATATTTTCACCTTTCAAATTCCTTTGAAACAGTTTTCCAAAACTATCTGCCTTTCTCAGGATAAATTTCAAGTATTTCTATTTCCACTGGAATCACCAAGCACAAAACTTTAGATTTTTAAAATAATTTAAAAACACTTTATTGAAATATACTTTAAAACCTTTAAGTAAAAAAAACTATTTCAAAAATTTGTTAAAAATACATACTACATGAATATCTGAAAATAATGTTTACCTTATAAATATAAAACTAGTTTTCACCTTTTAAAACAAAATACTAAGTTACCTTTTAAATAATTATTAAAATAATAGATTTGAAAAAAAATATTTACTTAAGAATTTTAAACATTCAGAAATAATAAATTTTCTAAAACAAGCTTTTTAAAACAACCTTAAACTTTTATCTTATATTTTAAAAATTTACTTAAAACGTACTTGGCTATCCAGAGAAATATACTTCTCTTCACAACCTTTAAAAAAATAAATCGCTATTTATTTTTAAACAATTTTTCTTATTCCTTAAATAAATTCCCACCTGAATTTATTCTTCCAAATATCCAATTTCAACACTTAAATTAATTCCAAATTGATTTCCAATTTATTTCATTTATTCAAAAATCCTTTAATTTCAGAATTTTGTTCCTTAATTATGATTTAAAATACTTTTAATTGAAATACCAATTTAGATTTCTCAATTTACTTCTTATTCTATTAAATAAATTTAAACATTAAGTTTTAAAATAATTCTTTATTCCTTTAAATTAATATCACATAATTTTACAATTCATTAATTTCTGTCTAGTCAAATCCTTTTCTTTCCATATTCGAAGTTATTTATTAGTATTTAACATACTTTCATTTCTTTCTCAATTCATTCTTAATTTATTAAATTTTCTAAGATTATTTCATTTACATAATTTAATTCCTTTATTTTCTTTCCAAAGTTCAATTTATATATTTTTGGTAATTCATTATACCCAATAAATATATATCCAATCAAATCATACCATTCAATATTTCAATATATTCAACATAGAATATCAAGTAATCACAACAGAGAATATTAATAATAAATGTTGAGGGGTCCAGTTGGATTCCTCCAACCTGCTTTCCCTGCATTCACAGATGTTAGCACAATATAATCTGCCAATTCCAAAATTACCATACTATAGCACATCAATCAATCTCAACCCTTCAAACAATTATTTAAATTTAATCATTTAAATTTAAATTTATTCAGCTGAGTGAGATTAACTCACCTTTGATTTCTGATTTGCAATCCAACCCAACCAGCTTGTTTCCTTTCAGATTTTTAACCTTGAATAACAATTTATAGTTTTATTAACATTTGGAATAATTGAATGATTAATTACCATTGAATAGATTTAATTAATCAATAATTTAATTTAAACTATCTCCTTTTAAATAAAATTATTTTTAGTGACATATAATTAAACAGGTTTATTAGACAAATTAATCACTGTTTCTTTTCTTCTTCCTTTTTTTTTAACAAGTGAATCACCTCAATCTCCTATTTTAAGAAAATCTAGTTAGCCTTACTCACTGACCAACCAAATAAATTAAGGTTAAATTAGCTTAACATTGAATTTCTTCTTTACTAGTAAATCTGAATGTTAATTCTTTACTTACATTCGAGATAAAAAGTAAGCAAAAGATATATAAATCTGAACCTATCCTAACTATATTTCTTCCTAAACATCTTCGACTCTGAAAGTGTACAATATTTATTAAGTCACATTAACATAGATGGTACCTCACCTCACTGCTATGTCGTGAATCTCTCGCGTGCTCGAGCCATCTACTCCAGGTCCGGCCGCCGCCTCCTATGATTCGCGACCCGAAGTCGAAAGCCCTCAAAAATCAAGTCGCGGCTCCATGCAATTCCGATGAACCCAAGCCACTGCTCGCGCCGCTCGCAACCACTCGTCGCCATAACATGAGCCTTGCGGCATCGCGATTTCGCCAAGATGAGCTCTGCGTCAAACCCTAAATCATCGAAATCACTTCGACCTGAAAGATGCGTACGCGATGGGCGATCGATTGAGGCGAATTCGATTTCGAATTCGAAGCTTTGAGGAGTGTATTCGAATTCGTTTAGAAGGGAATGGAACTTCGGCCATTACTGACTTATTTTTTTTTATGATTTCGTTACTGAAATAAGAAGAAAGGGTTCGTGCTTATAAAAAGAAAGGGAAAGGGAATCACGTGTTGGATACGCTTGCGCGATTGAATGGATTTGCTACAGTAATATGAGGTGAAGTTAAAAACAGCTGAAGTGATGAAAAGGTTTGATATTGATATAATTTCAGTTGATGCTGACCAAATATAAATATAAATTTAAATTGAATTCGATATAGATTTCAACGTGTTCATATATCGTGCGCTCACACAATAACTCCAATAAATACGAAATTTGAAATCCGATAATAATTCAATATTACGGATCCATTGGAACTGGTTTCGTCGAATTCCGAGACTGTGCCTCGGACGGCTATTTTTAAATTCCATTTAAACGATATAATTTCAAAACTGAACAAATCACTGTTAAATTTAATTTTAAAACTTCTATTATTTTCCCTGTTGTCGGTATAAATTTTATAGGCCTTCAAATTATTTTTAACGGCTTAGAACTCCAGATTCAACATCTTTCCCAATTTTCAAATTATTAAATTCAATAGTTCAATTATCAAATAAATAGTGATATGATATTTGAATTCAAGTTAAAAATTAACTTTTAAATATTTACAATTAATTTAAATATTCCAATTTTTAAATGCTTAAAAATTCCGGATCGTCACATTCCTCCCCCTTAAAAGAATTTCGTCCCCGAAATTACTATTTAGGAAGAATGGTCCAATACCCGTTTACTTATTCCCCAAAACCAACAATTCAACATCTAACCAACTATCTTTTACAAAAGACCCATTATCACTCTTATTAACTTCTCAACTCTCCCATGGTTTCAAACTATACTATTTGTTTAACCATTCAAGTTTCAATTTAAAACCAAATTTTGAACTATCAAATTTTTCTCAAAAAATTTTCTAACTCTCTAAATTTTCGAAAAATTTCGCCAACGTCTCCTTTGCGCGGCTAGCTCGGTACAACTATAAAATGGCTCTACGGTCTCCCAAATCCAAAAAGAAAACAAAAAGCCAAGTGGCTCGATCCAAATCCCAATCAAATGTCACACCAAACTAAAATACATACCTTTTTGTCGAGCATTTCAAATTTATCTTCTGAAATTAAAATCAATTCTCTTTTCCCTTTATATTACCTGCATATCCTGCTTAGCACTAATATCCAATCACAATATTCCCAAAACATTTTATCGACTTTCTCACAAAATGCAAATATCTATTCATCCAAATATTAACTTGGAATATATTTGTATTATCAATTTCCAATTAAGAATTCACTATCCCTTTCTTAAGTTTGGTATAAGTATTTAATGTGCTTCTTATATTTATTTTCATCTTACTACTTTAGTTTATATCTGTTTCTATTCAAATTGATTCTTTCATTTCCATCCGAAGTTAATTTATCTTCAACTCTATATATTAAGTTTTATCTTTTATTTATAACTGATTCATATTATAATTTTATAGTAGTTTCATTCACTAATTTATTTCAATTTCAGTTTGAAATCGTTTGGTCATTAACAAAAATTTTCCCAAAAAATTTCAAAAAATTTCTAACTCCCAAAATTTCTGAATTTTTTTGGCAGAGTCCCCTTTGTACGGAGGAGCTTTTGCAATTTGACAAAAGATATAAATATATATATATCGACCCACACGGTCGGAAAAACCAAAAACAATTCATATTTCCTATTTTTATTGCGTACGCGTACCTTATTTAGCATTTTTAAGCAAGCAACTTATTATTTTTAGCAAATAGCACAACCATATCCAGCCAAACGGCTTCCCGGCACCTGTACTTACTCAATTTAAACACATAAGTAACATATCTATGAAATTTATAACATTTCATACATTTAAACTGCTACAACATATCAACAACATAAGTAATGCATTATAAACACTTCCATAAGCAATTTGTATAGTTTCCAAACTAGTTCAATTTGCTTTCAACCGATTCATATACCATTTTCATTCATCACAAGTGAGTTGCAACTCATTTACCTATCTTCAATTTATATTTATGTCTAAACAACTCATTTTCGATTTAATTGATTTCAAAAATCAATCTCTGCTACTTCTATCAGTTTATAATAACAACAAGGCTATGTATATTTTTTTATAAACAATACACACAAAGTAGTTTTATAACCAATTGGTAAGGTCTTAAAATTAATTCAGTTGCTACTCGATTTTTATATCATCCTATCCAGTTTGAAACGATTTCTAACTCATTTCCTCACATTCAATGCATTTATAATCTACACAACTCATATTTATTATAACTGATTCAAAAATCAATTTTATTTACTTTTATTGATCCATGGAATTTTACTTTCCTTCGTTTAGGTCGAACGGCCAAGTTAGGCAATCTCGACGATATTTATTTAAATAAACAATTTCTTTAATTTTATAATCATTTTAAAATTGATTCCTACTCAATTTATATTTAATTCCATTCCAAATTTTTTAGCTTCATAACCCGAGTTTATATTTATTTATTTATATCAACTTCATACTTAATTTCATTTCCAATTTATTTGACACTCATGTAATCAAATTCCATTTACTTTAATTAGCCATTCTCATACATCCATTTAAATTTTGTTAGAATTATACCCATGGCCATATTTAATTCATTCTTTCTCGAATTGGATTCATTTGAATATTCAAACTAGCTTTAAACTTAAGTTAATTTACTTCAATTCACCACCATTTCATAACTTAAGTTCATTCTCGTTTTAATTTATTCATACTCGAATTGGATTTATTTCATCACAAATCATTTTTATTTTAATCCAATTCCATACAATTTCAATTCATGTTTAATTCAAACAAGCTCAAATTCAAATCAATTGATTTCAAATCAATTTTATTTACATTTACCAGTTCATAGAATTTTATTTCTTAAGTTTTATAGCAAATTTTAAATTGATCTCCAACTCAATTCATCCAATTCATTTCTATTTTATCTTACATAATATTTTATTTCATAGTGCATAGGTTCCATACGAACCCATTTTATTTAGCTCGACACAATTTTATGTTTTGTATATCACTAACCATTTCCAATCAAAACAAACACATATCAAATTTAATCGATTTTAAAATTAATCTATTTCATACTCGCCAAATTTTATTTAAGCTCAACAACTTTACAAGCTTGTATATCATTAATTTAATCCATAATCTAACTCTTTCATTCGACAATACTTCAATTTAGTCTACTGTCAATATGCATTGAATATTATTTATAACTCAATTCTATGTCATTACCAAAGTTTATTAACTCTCAATTCAACATATTAAGTTATCCCAAATTAGTTTACTTTCATTTTCAATTAAATATTGATTTTTGTTACAAAATCACTTCATTATATATATATATATATATATATATATATATATATTTGAGTTCAATTCAAATTTTATAATTTAAGTTTGGATGTCTATTTCATTTCCAAGATACAAAATATTTTATTTAGACTTATTTATTCCACTTTTAAAATTTTATAAGTCACACACTCATTTATTTTTCTCCACTTCCATTCATTTACACTCAATCACATTTATCTTTCACTTTTAACTCAAGATCTTACCTTTATTAAGCCAAACATACTTTCATTTCAAGCATTTAAATTTCTTTTGATAAGCAATCGAAGTTTATTTATTCAATTTAATCCTTATGCAACTATTTCTATTCAAATAAGGATTTTATTTCATTCAACTTAAATTATTCAAGCTTTTGTTCAATAACTTTTCCACTTTCCTCGAAATCACCCTTATATAAATTTTAATCTTAAATTAATTTATTTATTTCATTCACAAATTCATTTTCAACCAATGAATTTTGTTTCAAACATTAATTATTTTTAGTCCATTTGAACTTATTCTGCTCCTTATTTTACACATTCAAATCAAACATTATCCAATATTGAATTTCATTTCATTTGCATACCAAAGTAACTAATCAGCTAGTTATAAATTTTAAATCTCAAAACTTTTTTTTATTTAGTCCAACTTGTCTAATTTTTCCATTTTACATAATTTAACACAATCCAGAGTTAAGATTCTAGTATTCAGTTTTCACTTTACTTACTTACAAAGTAGAATTTTATTTCAACAAATTCCTAATTTATAAGTCATCAAACTTATTATATGCCATAAGCTTTGCTAGTTAAGATTCCAGAGTTTAAACAGTCTTTCAACATTTTAAAATTCCCTTTTGAAATCTTCTATATCCAAAATTCCTTTGATAAATTCAATTTATCTCTTTGAATTTCAAAACTCACCCAGTTTTGCAAACAAATTTCAATTCAAAACAACTTAGTAGAAATCTTTCTCTTGAAAACTCGAAAATGAACATCGATGATGCTGCAATCATCACCGAAATTATTTTCCAGCAACCGAAAGAGTTCAATGCTTTTATCTCCTTTAAAGCCCTTCAAATATTTTTAAATTCCAAATCCTCTAGATTTCCAAATCAGATTCAAAATATTTCTCACATATATATTATTTTCGCAACCTTTGGAAATCATTTCCAAATTCAAAGGAACTTAAACCTCCAAATTCCAAATTCCAAACCCTTTAAATTATTTTCAAACATTACTTTGAAATTTAATTTAATTTTAATTATTAATCACACTATACTTTACATTTAGTTTATATTTACAAATTCATTTCAAATGAATTAGTTTCTTAGTTTTTATTTATGGTTTCAATTTCTTAATCAATTATGAATCACATTTACAAATTTCATTTATTATTAATTTCTTCCTTAATCTATAGTTATTACTACAATTTTTATTCAATTCTCATACAATAATGATAATAATTGAATATTATCACTTTCTAACAACCAAACATCCATATATAAATATAACAATTTACGAAAAATCATTTTCTTTTTTATACAAAAATAATTTTGGGTAAAATTATTTCATTTACCCTATTTAAAACAATACCGTGTCGGTTTATCTTGTTTAAGAGTTTAGAAATTCCTATCGATGACATGGCGTCCCATATATCGACCAGAATCCATAAACACTCAACCGATAAATCAACGCAATATAAAACAATTTTATATTCACTAACAAATACGCGCTCATATCTATTAATATGCTCAAACTCATTTTGGAGTACCATAGACTCTATTTTATGAGTAATTCCCACCAGAGCCAAGGTTACCACCAAACCTCGCTCTGATACCAAGTGAAACGACCCGCAAATCCATACCCCTTGAGTTAACACTATTCTACCAAAATCAACTCAAGATGTACAGAAGTACGAACCATTTGGGTTAAAGAAGAAGAGGTAGAAGAAGAAAATAGAAATCAGCAATAGAATCTAACCATCGCAGCGGAATAAAATATAATATATAATAAATGGCCTTTACTCAAAATCAAATATCTTTGTTTATATATTACACCATCAGAGTACATCAATCACAATTCAACATAAAAATGGATACATAGCAACTCAACACAGCGGAAAATGTATAAACAAGTACGAAAGTACGTATCGTCGTCCAGCTCGTCTCCTGAGCTCCACAACATCAAATCCTGTATCCTTTAATACTCGGTCTGACCCGAGCATTATAGTTAAATAACATGCGAGTCAGTCTGGAATACCAGCATGAGAAAATCACACCCAATTGATTATTAAAGTACCAAAAACCCTTTGAAAACAAAAGCATCTCGTAAGACCACGCCACAAATAAACATGTCGAGTTTTTACCTTACGATAGCTAAAACAGTTTTATATAAAAATCCTCTGATATTATAATAGGGTCTATATAAAGTAAAATAGAATCTAGCTGAAATGCTTGCATCTCACGTTTCAGCAATAGTTGGGCACAATCAAATTCGTATGGGCGCGTAGGGAAAATGGATTCCAACTAATGGCTAGGCACTGGGGTACCACCTGTCACAGTACCTGGTCTAGATCAGCGTACCGAGGAGCCACCCTAACTCCCTTGCAACACAAGACCGGAACCATCCCTTACTGGACAGTCCCGAGCAAAATCACCCCGCGGTTGGGATCAGCAACCGCCCACTAAGCCCAAAAAAGGGACATCTAGACAGGGATGACCTCACCCTCCAATGGGGGCTACCCACGAAGCCTTGCTGCATAACCCCTGATTTTGAGCCATTCCCATTTGATGAGGCTTGAGGCTAAGCGTTATCTTTTTAGAATATATCCCTTAGAATGCCCATCGTCCACCTGACGATGTTTCGCAAGCATTCATCCATACAAGTCCGTCCCGGGTTCGAACGGAACCGAAGGCACTATTCCTACTACATCCGTTTTGGAAATATCTTCAGGATCAGTAGCGACTAGCCCTTGTACTTCACTGCTCCATCTTTGAATCCAAAATCGTTTTCATAAAACGTACAAACCGGATCGAAGTGGTTTTCGAGAAATAAATCTCGATCACGGTCTCTTCGAAACGATCAATGCATTTGGCCAATATTGATAGTCGGTTATTTAACTATCAATTGATGTTCACAACATCCATCACACAATAAATAATTTTCCAAATTATTTATTTATTTCAAAATATCTTCACAAGATATATTTTTGCCATTTAAATTCCTTTGAAACAGTTTTCCAAAACTATCTGCCTTTCTCAGGATAAATTTCAAGTATTTCTATTTCCATTGGAATCACCAAGCACAAAACTTTAGATTTTTAAAGTAATTTAAAAACACTTTATTGAAATATACTTTAAAACCTTTAAGTAAAAAAAACTATTTCAAAAATTTGTTAAAAATACGTACTATATGAATATCTGAAAATAATGTTTACCTTATGAATATAAAACTAGTTTTCACCTTTTAAAACAATATAATAAGCCACCTGTGACGACCGCCCATGACTCCCGCACCAAAACAAGGAGATAGCGCGCTGAAAGGCGTGCCAGGCAGCCATGGACGATAGTCAAGGTAAGATTAAACAGCGGAATCTATCGTATTACTCACAGCGCATGGACAAAATACAATAGAAAATATACATAGTGATGCTCCATATAACAGAATCTCATCATATAAACTCTAATAGTTTGATACAACAATCAGCAAAGTCAATACATCAAGCTTCACTACATATCACTCAGAGAATATACAAACAGCGGAACACCCAGTACATATAGTAAGAAAACAATATGCAAAAGTCTCCAGCTCGTCTTCGTCATCAACAGCGTTGGCCACTAAGAGCACCACCTGTCACCTGCTACCTAGTCTGCCCATCCCAACATGGATGAACAGCCCAAGGTAATAAGATTTAAACATAAAACCTTGAGTCAGACAAAAGTCATAGTGAGCAGTAAATCAACTATCAAACATACCAAAAGAGCATAAAGGGTAAAAGGAATAGGAACCCAACCATCTCACTCCACCTCTTTCTACAGTGATAGCCCCCAGACACACTAAACAGAAGTAAACATAGCAATTCAGACATTCAAAGCAAAGTAATTATCACTCGAGTCAAGGTCGGTGTTTTCCAAGTACAAACCCCCAAGGCCTAAACCAAGATCAGATAAGCACCCTGAAAACATCGCTCTTGACCCAAGCGACGATACAACCAAACATCCATGACTCTGGCTATCACTGTTATCACTGCCTTGATTCACCGTTAGTTGAATGACCGCCTGTCAAGGGCTAATGGTAACCCCGGTTCTAGACATAACTCCGCACGTCGTCACAGCCCGTGTCTAGGAATTTTCGCAACTACCCAGAGTACTAGCACGTCGTCGCAGCCCGTGCTTGGAACGTCATCGTGACCCGTCCCAACGTACTCTTGCTTTGAGCATGCTAGAACCTTCAACAACGATGAAATCTCAGCCTTCTAGTCATCCTCCTCGACGACTATTCCCATACTAGCTCAAGCGCCTCTCAAGCTCACCATTATCCACAAACTCGGACCGCATCAACGAGTTATCAACATGCTTGGGATGATCCCGTCTGGATTAAACCAAGGCTTTCACACATCATGCTTTGCTTCATCGCATCATAGCAACGTCCCATCTCAACATCATGGTTTGCCTCATCGCATCATGGCAAAGTCCCATCTCAACATCATCATCAAATCTATCCATATGAGCTTCAACATCCGCTTCATATGCCACAAGCAGCTTTCCTTATTCAAGAGCCTTTCCACTTAGCTTTTGAATCATCTTCGACCAACTTGTCCAAATCAAGTTATCAATCAACTAATCAATCAAATCAAACATTAATCCAAGTAATCAAACATTCAAACAAGATCTAATAAGCAATTATACAAGAATGGCAATTTCGTAAATAAAGAGTCCAAATCTAACATGCAATCTAACAAGCATGAATTATGAACAATATCTCTACAACTTGATGAATGAACTTGCATAAGTGAACATGTAGTAAAATAGGTGTTGAATCATCATTAACCATAGATCTACATGCAGACTTAAGAAAAGTGCACAAAATCACTATCTTTAACACATAAACAAACCATCGATCCAATATACTCCTTTGGGTCCGTGTGAGAGATAACTACCACTCACCGAATCACCTAAACACCTCAAAAGATAACAACTTCAGATCTGGACAACGAAGAACTAAGCTTGATCCGGCAAAATCTCGCTTCAATCGATGAAATCTCTCTTTGTTGGATGAAGATCTTCAACTTTGGATCTTGGATCTTCAACCTTGATCTTCAATCTTGGATGGATGTAAGCACTAGATTAGAGTGGAGAAAAGAAGTGAAGAAATGTTGTAGTCGAGCTCTCAAAATGGCAGCACTTCGTCGCTTCAAAATCCGGTGTCAAAAAGTGAACCAAATCCCTTTATTTATAGGCTGGAAATCCTTAGGTCGCCGCCCCTTAAGTCGCCGCCGACCTATCCCATGAGTCGTCCACGACTCAACAGACCTTGCCGACCTAACACCAACCACTCACGAGCCTATGCGCAACCTAACGATTGCCGACCTACGACCTAACCATTACACAACTCAACGTCTTAACGACTCAAGGCCGCATTTCTTCCTAAGTCGTTGGGACGACTCAACGACCTACGACTCAACCACACACGACCTAGCGACCTAACTACACAAGGCCTAGCGACTTAACTAAACCCCCGCCTCAACCTAGGTCGTCTACGACCTAAATACACACAGCGACCTATCTTAGGTCGCTCCACGACCAAACTGCTAAATCCCTTAGGTCGCTACAACTATTAGGTCGCTCACTCTCCTAAGCCGCTCACCACTAGGTCGCTACCTTCTCTAACTCGCTATCCCGTAAGTCGTCAACTACCTTAGGTCGCTCCAAATCCTATAGGTCGGTCAATACCCTAACTCGCTCACCTCTTAGGTCGGTCACCCCTATGAGTCGGTCCAACCCACTAACTCGTCCCATCTTAAGTTGGCCCAACTCCTTAAGTCGCTCACACGAGCTAACTTTCACACGACCTAAGCACTAAGTCGTTGACTCCCATAAGTCGTTCCACTATTCAAATTACAACACGACTTAAACTCTGGACGACTTATCAACACTAACGACTTAAATTTTCAACGACTTAACGGCACTAACAATCTAATAACAACAATTCTACGATCTTTCGATCCGTAAAAATACGGGTCGTTACATTCTCTCCCCCTTAGGAATTTCGCCCCCGAAATTCCAAACAAACAACAGCAATCAAAACTATTCTGCATGCCTACCATCCATAGCAATCAACAAACCATGCATCCAATTACTAACCTAGCATGCAGAATTCTAAGACTAGAACAAGTTACAAATTCATGAGATGCCACGACACCTTAGGGCCATACCTCGAAGAGTTCAGGATGAGCTGCCTTCACCCTCTCTTCCTCCTCCCATGTACAGTCGTTAACATCATCACTCCATTGTATCTTGAGCAACGTAATCGTCTTCCTCCTAAGCTGTTTCTTGTCGGTTTCCACAACACGAAGCGGCTTACGAGGTCTCGTAACAACTGGATCAACCTCTAAATCTTCACAGCTATCAGCAGAAACCACTGTATTCGAGTCGTGCACATACTTCCGTAGATAAGATACATGAAAAACATTGTGCACACTCGCCATCTTTTCTGGTAACACCAATTTACATGCGAGCTTTCCAATTCGCTCGATGATCGGGAATGGTCCAACAAATATCGGAGTCAATTTTCCTTTCTTCCCGAATCGAATAACATTCTTCAATGGGGAAATCCTCACAAAAACCATATCTCCCACGTCGAATTCCAAATCCTTACGACGCTTATCGGCATAACTTTTCTGACGGTCTTGGGCTGCCTTCATTCGTTACCGAATGATCTCTATACAATTCGAAGTCTGACGAATCATGTCTGGCCCAAGTATTAGCTTTTCTCCTGTTTCCAACCAACATGTCGGAGAGTTACACGGTCTTCCATACAATGCCTCATATGGTGCCATACCAATACTTGTCTGATAACTGTTATTATACGCAAATTCCACCAAATGAAGATGGTCTTCCCATGATCCTCCGAAATCCAAAACACATGCTCTCAGGAGATCTTCCAAAACTCGGTTGACTCTCTCCGTCTGACCATCTGTTTGGGGATGATAAGCTGTACTCAAACACAACTCAGTTCCCAAAACTTCCTGGAAGCTCTTCCAAAATCCACTAGTGAACAATGGGTTCGATCACTCACTATACTCTTCGAAATACCATGGAATCGAACTATCCACTTAACATAAAGCTCAGCCAACTTCGATGCAGTCCTAGTTGATCGAACAGGAATGAATCTTGCACTCTTAGTCAAACGATCTACAATGACCCAAATCCCTTCATTTCCTACCCTGATTCTAGGTAGACCATCGATAAAATCCATCGATATTTGCTCCCACTTCCACGTAGAAACTTCCAATGGCTGAAGCAATCCACTGGGCTTCTTCTGCTTAGATTTTACCAACTGGAAGTTCATACATTTGGAAATAAAATTTCCAACATCCTTCTTCATACCTTCCCAGTAGTAAGTCCTCTTCATATCCCAATACATCTTATTTCCACCTGGATGAATTGTCAACTTCGAGTGATGACTTTCCTTCAGAACTTCATCCCTCAATTCATCTATATCGGGAACAACCAGTCGTCCTTGTTTCCGAAGCCAACCCTCTCAATCGACCTCGAATCCTTTATCCTTTTCTGGATCCAATCCAGATTCCAAATCACGGATAATCCTGACAAGCTTATCTTCTCGCTTTTGGCTCTCGCCAATACTTTCTACTAGAGTAGGTCTTATTGATAAGTTTACCAACATCTCAGGTTCCAATTCACATCTGGGCCTGAAATCAAATCCAGCTAAAAACTCAAGGCTCTTCCATTCTGAAAACATGGCTCCCAATCGTGCATGTCTTCGACTTAACGCATCAGCCACTGCGTTACCTTTTCCCGGAGTATAGGCTATACCAAAATCGTATGATGCTAAAAACTCTAGCCATTGCTGCTGTCGAAGATTCAAATCCTTTTGGGAGAACAGATACTTCAACGACTTATGATCTGTAAACAACTCAAATCGAACTCCCAATAGGTAATGTCTCCACATCTTCAAAGCAAATACAATTGCCGCTAACTCCAAATCATGAGTCGGATAATTCCTTTCATGCGGCTTCAGTTGTCGACTTGCATACGCAACAACTTTATCCTTCTGCATTATCACTGCTCCAAGTCCAGTACCACATGCATCAGTGTAAACTACCATCTCATCATTCCCACTTGGAATAGTCAAAACAGGAGCACTTGTTAGTCGCTCTTTCAGGATTCCGAAAGCTTGCTCACACTTATCATCCCATTTGAACACTTGGTTCTTTTTCGTCAATCCTGTTAACGGTGCAGCTATCTTGGAAAAGTCTTTGATGAACCGACGATAGTATCCTGCTAATCCAAGCAAACTTCTCACATCAGATGCATTCTTAGGTCTAACCCAATCCTGGATTGCTGCCACCTTAGCGGAATCAACCGCTATTCCATTTCCAGAGATAACATGGCCTAAGAACCTCACTTCACTCTTCCAGAAGTGACACTTCGAAAATTTAGCCTTCAGTTGATGTTTCCGCAAGATTTCCAAAACAATACGCAAGTGCGTCTTGTGCTCTCCTTCAGTTCTGGAATAAATCAGAATATCATCCACGAACACAAGTACAAACTTGTTCAACTGATCCCTGAATACTCTATTCATAAGATCCACAAAATATGTTGGTGCATTGGTCAATCCAAACGGCATTACCAGCCACTCATAAAAACCGGATGGTGTCCTGAAAGCAGTCTTCGGCACACTATCCTTAGCCACTCTCAACTGGTGAAATCCCGTTGCCAAATCCATCTGAGAAAACACCTTAGCTTCGTGAAGCTGATCAAACAAGTCATTTATTCTCGGCAATGGATACTTGTTCTTCTTAGTCACTTTATTCAGCTCACGATAATCCACACACAACCTCAACGATCCATCCGCTTTGGTTGCGAACACAACTGGTGCACCCCATTCGGACACGCTACGCCGAATGAATCCTTTCCCTAAAAGGTCATCAACTTGCACCTTCAACTCTTGCTGTTCCCTAGGCGCCATCCGCCTAAGAGGCATCACAACAGGTCTGGCTCCCTCAACTAGATCGATACGAAACTCGATCTCCCTATGCGGCGGTAACCCTTTGACCTCGTCAAAGACATCCTCAAATCCATTCACAATAGGCACCGATGACAGTCCATCCCGTGGAACAACCAGCGAATACATGAAGCTCATGAAGACGCCTTCCTCATGCTTACATCGTATCACAACCTTTCGCCTCTCCACATTCTCGACTGTCACCTCCAGCCTCTCACAATCAATCCTTGCCGCATACTTCCTAAGCCAGTCCATACCCAAAATAATTCCGAACCCTGCAAAGTTCAGAACAAAACAATCACAAACAAAAGAGCAATCATGACTCGACACAACTAGACCACGACATACCATACACAAACAAGACGAACCCCCAACTGGATTAGTCACAACCAATGGTCTATCAACAATATCCGGTTCCAAACCCAACCGGCCTACAAGTTCACTACAAACAAAGGAATGCGACGCTCCAGTATCAAACAACACTCTAACTGGAACACCACAAATGAAAAGAGTACCTTGAACCACCACGCTCTTTCCTTTCTCATCAGCAGTAGGAGCTTTCAAAGATGATGGAACAGCTCCCAAAGCATAATCTTGCACAATCTGCTTGTCCTTCCTCAGTTCCGGACAATCCCTCTTGAAATGCCCCGGTTTGTCACAGTTGTGACACTTTGCCGGCACTCTTGGTTTCTTACAATCTCTGGAGAGATGACCCTTCTGCTGACAGTTGTAGCAGATCACTTCGCCCTTCGGCTTCTTCTGGCCATCCTTACCCTTCTGCTGCTGCTGCTTCCTCTTCTTGTTTCCATTTTGCTCCTTGGTCACAGCAACAACAGATCCTTCCTTAGGAAACAGATTCTCATGCCTGAGAGCTTTCTCCACAAGCTTCTCAAATGGATCGTCCAAATGATCCACTAACTGCCTCCCAAGATAAGTGTCCAAGCCTGTCACAAACTTCTCATTCTTCTGATAGGGAGATTCAATATACGACCGAGCATACTTGGACAAAGCTTCAAACTCAGAAACATACTCAAGAACTTGTCTCCTACCTTGCTTGAGCTCCACAAAATTCTTAAATAGAACAGATTTCTGAGCTGTAGAAATGAACTTAGCTTCAAATCTAGTTTGGAATTGCTCCCAAGTGATCTCTTCCTCTGGAGTATCAATGGTGATAGAATTCCACCAATCCGAAGCTCTCCCCTGAAGCTGTCTTGATGCAAGCTTCCTCTTAGTTGCATCCTCAATTCCCAAATCATCAAAGATCCTTCTACAAGCATCAATCCATCTCTGAACTTCTATGGTTGATTCTGTTCCCAAGAAAACCTTCCCTCCAAGAGCAGTATAGTCTTTGCACAACTTAGCAAAATCCACTGGTTTTGCAGCTTGAACTTGAACTCCAACATCTACTGATGACCCCGGAACTGACATCCTTCTCATGATCGAAGTCATCATGGCCTCAAACATATCAGCATAATCAGCATCAGCAACCTATTCAGCAGCACGGCTTTCCCTAGCAGCTTGTCTCTCTCTTCGACTCGTTCTTAATATCTATAAAAAGAATGATTAGAACACCTTGAGAAGCAACTACATAAGGAGTTCAAATCCTTCTAAGCTACTATATTATATATAGTAATCATCCATCAAAATACAATTACGTCTCTCATACGTAGTCACGTCAACGAGCGTTGGCTAAAATCGATTAATCAAAGCTCTGATACCAAATGTGACGACCTCCCATGACTCCCGCACCAAAACAAGGAGATAGCGCGCTGAAAGGCGTGCCAGGAAGCCATGGACGATAGTCAAGGTAAGATTAAACAGCGGAATCTATCGTATTACTCACAGCGCATGGACAAAATACAATAGAAAATATACATAGTGGAGCTCCATATAACAGAATCTCATCATATAAACTCTAATAGTTTGATACAACAATCAGCAAAGTCAATACATCAAGCCTCACTACATATCACTCAGAGAATATACAAACAGCGGAACACCCAGTACATATAGTAAGAAAACAATATGCAAAAGTCTCCAGCTCGTCTTCGTCATCAACAGCGTTGGCCACTAAGAGCAGCACCTGTCACCTGCTACCTAGTCTGCCCATCCCAACATGAATGAACAGCCCAAGGTAATAAGATTTAAACATAAAACCTTAAGTCAGACAAAAGTCTTAATGAGAAGTAAATCAACTATCAAACATGCCAAAAGAGCATAAAGGATAAAAGGAATAGGAACCCAACCATCTCACTCCACCTCTTTCTACAGTGATAGCCCCCAGACACACTAAACAGAAGTAAACATAGCAATTCAGACATTTAAAGCAAAGTAATTATCACTCGAGTCAAGGTCGGTGTTTTCCAAGTACAAACCCCCAAGGCCTAAACCAAGATCAGATAAGCACCCTGAAAACATCGCTCTTGACCCAAGCGACGATACAACCAAACATCCAAACATCCATGACTCTGGCTATCACTGTTATCACTGCCTTGATTCACCGTTAGTTGAATGACCGCCTGTCAAGGGCTAATGGTAACCCCGATTCTAGACATAACTCCGCACGTCGTCACAGCACGTGCCTAGGAATTTTCGCAACTACCCAGAGTACTAGCACGTCGTCGCAGCCCGTGCTTGGAACGTCATCGTGACCCGTCCCAACGTACTCTTGCTTTGAGCATGATAGAACCTTCAACAACGATGAAATCTCAGCCTTCTAGTCATCCTCCTCGATGACTATTCCCATACTAGCTCAAGCGCCTCTCAAGCTAACCATTATCCACAAACTCGGACCACATCACCGAGTTATCAACATGCTTGGGATGATCCCGTCTGGATTAAACCAAGGCTTTCACACATCATGCTTTGCTTCATCGCATCATAGCAAAGTCCCATCTCAACATCATGGTTTGCCTCATCGCATCATGGCAAAGTCCCATCTCAACATCATCATCAAATCTATCCATATGAGCTTCAACATCCGCTTCATATGCCACAAGCAGCTTTCCTTATTCAAGAGCCTTTCCACTTAGCTTTTGAATCATCTTCGACTAACTTGTCCAAATCAAGTTATCAATCAACTAATCAATCAAATCAAACATTAATCCAAGTAATCAAACATTCAAACAAGATCTGATAAGCAATTATACAAGAATGGCAATTTTGTAAATAAAGAGTCCAAATCTAACATGCAATCTAACAAGCATGAATTATGAACAATATCTCTACAACTTGATGAATGAACTTGCATAAGTGAACATGTAGTAAAATAGGTGTTGAATCATCATTAACCATAGATCTACATGCAGACTTAAGAAAAATGCACAAAATCACTATCTTTAACACATAAACAAACCACTGATCCAATATACTCCTTTGGGTCCGTGTGTGAGATAACTACCACTCACCGAATCACCTAAACACCTCAAAAGATAACAACTTCAGATCTGGACAGCGAAGAACTAAGCTTGATCCGGCAAAATCTCGCTTCAATCGATGAAATCTCTCTTTGTTGGATGAAGATCTTCAACTTTGGATCTTGGATCTTCAACCTTGATCTTCAATCTTGGATGGATGTAAGCACTAGATTAGAGTGGAGAAAAGAAGTGAAGAAATGTTGCAGTCGAGCTCTCAAAATGGCAGCACTTCGTCGCTTCAAAATCCGGTGTCAAAAAGTGAACCAAACCCCTCTATTTATAGGCTGAAATCCTTAGGTCGCCGCCCCTTAAGTCGCCGCCGACCTATCCCATGAGTCGTCCACGACTCAACAGACCTTGCCGACCTAACACCAACCACTCACGAGCCTATGCGCGACCTAACGATTGCCGACCTACGACCTAACCATTACACAACTCAACGTCTTAACGACTCAAGGCCGCATTTCTTCCTAAGTCGTTGGGACGACTCAACGACCTACGACTCAACCACACACGACCTAGCGACCTAACTACACAAGGCCTAGCGACTTAACTAAACCCCCGCCTCAACCTAGGTCGTCTACGGCCTAAATACACACAGCGACATATCTTAGGTCGCTCCACGACCAAACTGCTAAATCCCTTAGGTCGCTACAACTATTAGGTCGCTCACTCTCCTAAGCCGCTCACCACTAGTTCGCTACCTTCTCTAACTCGCTATCCCGTAAGTCGTCAACTACCTTAGGTCGCTCCAAATCCTATAGGTCGGTCAATACCCTAACTCGCTCACCTCTTAGGTCGGTCAACCCTATGAGTCGGTCCAACCCACTAACTCGTCCCATCTTAAGTCGGCCCAACTCCTTAAGTCGCTCACACGAGCTAACTTCCACACGACTTAAGCACTAAGTCGTTGACTCCCATAAGTCATTCCACTATTCAAATTACAACACAACTTAAACTCTGGACGACTTATCAACACTAACGACTTAAATTTTCAACGACTTAACGGCACTAACAATCTAATAACAACAATTCTACGATCTTTCGATCCGTAAAAATACGGGTCGTTACATCACCTTTTAAATAATTATTACAATAATAAATTGAAAAAAAATATTTATTTAAGAATTTTAAACATTCAGAAATAATAAATTTTATAAAACATGCTTTTTAAAACAACCTTAAACTTTTATCCTATATTTCAAAATTTTACTTAAAACGTACTTGGCTACCAGAGAAATATACTTCTCTTCACAACCTTTAAAAAATAAATCACTATTTATTTTTAAACAATTTTTCTTATTTCTTAAATAAATTCCCACCTAAATTTATTCTTCCAAATATCCAATTTCAACACTTAATTTAATTCCAAATTGATTTCCAATTTATTTCATTTATTCAAAAATCCTTTAATTTCAGAATTTTGTTCCTTAATTATGATTTAAAATACTTTTAATTGAAATACCAATTTAGATTTCTCAATTTACTTCTTATTCCATTAAATAAATTTAAACATTAATATTTAAAATAATTCTTTATTCCTTTAAATTAATATCACATAATTTTACAATTCATTAGTTTCTGTTTAGTCAAATCCTTTTCTTTCCATATTCGAAGTTATTTATTAGTATTTAACATACTTCAATTTCTTTCTAAATTCATTCTTAATTTATTAAATTTTCTAAGATTATTTCATTTACAAAATTTACTTCCTTTATTTTCTTTCCAAAGTTCAATTTATATATTTTTGGTAATTCATTATACCCAATAAATATATATCCAATCAAATCATACCATTCAATATTCCAATATATTCAACATAGAATATCAAGTAATCACAACAGAGAATATTAATAATAAATGTTGAGGGGTCCAGTTGGATCCCTCCAACTTGCTTTCCCTGCATCCACAGATGTTAGCACAATATAATCTGCCAATTCCAAAATTACCATACTATAGCACATCAATCAATCTCAACCCTTCAAACAATTATTTAAATTTAATCATTTAAATTTAAATTTATTCACCTGAGTGAGATTAAATCATCTTTGATTTCTGATTTGCAATCCAACCCAACCAGCTTGTTTCCTTTCAGATTTTAACCTTGAATAACAATTTATAGTTTTATTAACATTTGGAATAATTCAATGATTAATTACCATTGAATAAATTTAATTAATCAATAATCTAATTTAATCTATCTCCTTTTAAATAAAATTATTTTTAGTGACATATAATTAAACAGGTTTATTAGACAAATTAATCACTATTTCTTTTCTCCTTTTTTTAACAAGTGAATCACCTCAATCTCCTATTTTAAGAAAATCTAGTTAGCCTTACTCACTGACCAACCAAATAAATTAAGGTTAAATTAGCTTAACATTGGATTTCTTCTTTACTAGTAAATCTGAATGTTAATTCTTTACTTACATTCGAGATAAACAGTAAGCAAAAGATATATGAATCTGAACCTATCCTAACTATATTTCTTCCTAAATATCTTCAACTCTGAAAGTGTACAATATTTATTAAGTCACATTAAAATAGATGGCACCTCACCTCACTGCTATGCCGTGAATCACTCGCGTGCTCGAGCCATCTACTCCAGGTTAGGCCGCCGCCTCCTATGATTCGCGACCCGAAGTCGAAAGCCCTTAAAAATCAAGTCGCGGCTCCACGCGATTCCGATGAACCCAAGCCACTGCTCGCGCCGCTCGCAACCACTCGTCGCCATAATGCGAGCCTTGCTTGCATCACAATTTTGCCAAGATGAGCTCTGCGTCAAACCCTAAATCATCGAAATCACTTCGACCGAAAAGATGCGTACGCGATGGGCGATCATTTGAGGCGAATTCGATTTCGAATTCGAAGCTTTGAGGAGTGTATTCGAATTCGATTAGAAGGGAATGGAACTTCGTCCATTACTGACTTTTTTTTTATGATTTCGTTACTGAAATAAGAAGAAAGGGTTCGTGCTTATTAAAAGAAAGGGAAAGGGAATCGCGTGTTGGATACGCTTGCGTGATTGAATGGATTTGCTACAGTAATATGAGGTGAAGTTAAAAATAGCTGAAGTGATGAAAAGGTTTGATATTGATATAATTTCAGCTGATGTTGACCAAATATAAATACAAATTTAGATTGAATTCGATATAGATTTCAACGCGTTTATATATCGTGCGCTCACACAATAACTCCGATAAATACGAAATTTGAAATCCGATAATAATTCAATATTACGGATCCATTGGAACTGGTTTCGTCGAATTCCGAGACTGTGCCTCGGAAGGCTATTTTTAAATTCAATTTAAACGATATAATTTCAAAACTGAACAAATCACTGTTAAATTTAATTTTAAAACTTCTATTATTTTCCCTGTTGTTGGTATAAATTTTATCAGGCTTCAAATTATTTTTAACGGCTTAGAACTCCAGATTCAACATCTTTCCCAATTTTCAAATTATTAAATTCAATAGTTCAATTATCAAATAAATAGTGATATGATATTTGAATTCAAGTTAAAAATTAACTTTTAAATATTTACAATTAATTTAAATATTCCAATTTTTAAATGCTTAAAAATTCCGGGTCGTCACAAATTCCAGGGATGGATATATATCATTTAAATTCAAATCAAAGTGCCAAGGTATATTCATTTCAACTATTTCTTAATTTATTCCAAATAATTCAAATAACAGTTTTATATACTGTCAGCAACATACATGGTGATAACATGATATATGTAAATAAACAAACATCCAATCATCCAATATATAAACTAATAGCCATCCATCTCAATCAACATCCAAATCAGCCAATAAACGACAGTAGTTATTTAGTTATCAATATTGAAAGTCTAACTAGCATTTTAATTCCAATTTCAATTTATCAATTAATATTAAATTTCTAATAGGTCAATTTCTTTGTCGATTTCCATGTCAGTTAAATAACCAAACAACAATCAATACAATTAAATCACTACATGATTTCAATTTGATGAACATCAGAAATATTTTGTATTCATGAGCAGGTTTAATCACTCAATTTTATTTGAAACTGAATTTTTTTCAAATTCAAATAAATTCTAATCCAACTCCATGTCATAGACGATGTCGATACGAATTCAACGCAACTTATTTTGTTTGAAATAAACTTCGCATGGAAAGTAACGGATTAAATAATATTCAATATAAATTAAAATGTAATTAACAAAATTAATTAAAAATTAAAACTTTACCTTTTCTAATCTCCCTCTATAAGTGCTTCTTCCTCGAGCAACTGCGTTTCAATTTTTTTTGAACTTCAACATTGATTGACGAACGTGCAACAACCACCACTCAAAACTTTTCGTCCTTGAAAAGGAACTAAATAGAGAATCTAACATTTGATATATTTTACTCAAAATAATCAACATACAAAACATTAAAATATTGTTTGAAAATCTTTACCACGCTTCCATTACGCTACTCTGATGTCGACTTATTTGTAAATTAAGTTCTAAAATTTTAAAATCTCAAAAGTTCTCTAACACCCAAATTTATGGAAAATTTAGGCATCGTCTCCTTTGCACGACTCGATCATAAAAATTTACAACATAGGTATATAACACAAATATATATCTCATCTCAATGATAAGGCATCCCATAGGGAAAATATAAAAGTACGATATATAATCCGAGATGTGTACCTTATTATTATTATTATTAATATGAGCGAGTTCGTTCATTTTTAGCGAGCAAAATTAAATCAAACCGCGTAAACGTCTAAACGGGCTTCTCATGTACCTATCTCAACTCGAAATTGAATATTAGGTGCTTGTAATAAGATATAGAAAATATGCTTGAGTTTAATAGAACTGCACAACATGAATTCTAAATCAAAATTTTAAGCACTAACACTAATACACGTCATAATAATTATATGTAACCAAAAACAGTTATAACAATAATTTGCAACAAAAGAAGCCATTTAACAACTAATATTCAACTATACATTATCCAATGTCAATAGTTAACTTATACACTATCATCTCTTATTAATATCAATTCTTTATTAACATCCAATTGGTTTACTTCCAATTTATTCACATCTATTTCATTTACATTCAATTTATTCAAATTTTAATTATTTTACTTTATGTTTAACACATTTCATATCAAATCATTCATGGACCATTTTATAAAAACCATTTCACTAATTCATTTCATTTCACTAAGTGAATTTTTTTAATTTACAGAGAATGAAAGAACTAAACATCGGGTTTCTTTCTAAATCATTTTGAAATAATATATATACTCATATTTTTTATACATATCAAATCATTTCTAGAAATTTTTAGATCAAAAATATGTTTATTGAATCAAATGCATAACAAAGTTACTAAGTGGCCTCTCACACTTTGAGACTCGAAAATGAATGTCGAGGATGCGGCCGTAATTATCGAAATTATTTTCCAACGACGGTACATGGCTTACTTCCTTTTAAAAATCCTTTTGAATCGACTTCCATTCATAAATATTTTTAAATAATACTAATATTATTTTAAAAATCATAGAAAACAATTTCAACAGCACTGGGATTCAAGCTCTCAAATTCTCAGTCTAAATTCATTCTTTAACTCAAACTGAAGTTAGATTTTTATTTCATAGCTCACTACTTAAGCCTGTAAACATCCACAACTGAAATTAGTTAAGTTAATATATTCAAATTTGGTTTTAGAAACCACTCACTCCATATTAAATTTATTTTATAAATCCATTCATTTCAAAATTTGAACTTAAAAGTTTAAATTATTTCTTACCACTTTTACTTAAGTGAATAAACATTCCTTGATTTAAGTTCAAATACTTTTAAAACTCATACGGATCATATTATGAATTTGCTTAGTTGAAAATCTCAAAATTCGAACAATAAATTTTTACACTTCAAAATATTTTGAAATAATATCATACATATCTACTTTATCTATCAAATTATATCTTTGAAAGATAAACAACTTGTTTTAACCAGAAATAAATTCCTTTTGGTAGCAATACTCACTCAGGAAATTAAAAATGAATACTAACGATACTGCAGTCATCCCTAGAATTTTTCCCAGTGATTAAAGCAAGTTTAACGCTTTTATTTCTTTTGATATCCTTTTTAAAATATACTTCTAGTCAAAACACTTTTAAAATAATATAATTATTAACTCTGAAGGCTTTGAAAACAAGTTTGAAAGCAATGGGATTTAAATTCTAAGATTCTAAGCTTTTAAATCCTTTGTATTTATAAACCATATTATAAATATACTTATACAATTTCATTACCTTATTATGAAAATATTCATTAATTTTCATCTTTTTTATTGTAAACAATTCTTATTGTAATTATATTTCAATTCAATCTAATTACCGAACGCTTCGTGAAATAGAGTTCACAAAGTATTTGATTTTAGTTTAATTCAATCAATAATCGATGATAACTAAATAATGTCATCTCCTAACAACAAACATTCATAAGAAATTTGTATTTACATAAACCTATATGGTTATTTATGGAGATTATTTGGTTTTTTATATGTAAAATATAATTTAGGTAAAATAATGTGAGGACCCGATTCTTCGACTTCTAAATATCGACATCAATACGTCCACTATATCAGTTGCCGAGAAATCGAATGCCGAAAAATCGAATTCTTAGGGTTTAAGAAGAAGAAAAAGATAGAAAAAGAAAGAAGATAGAAGAAGAAAGAAAGAAGAAACAACAGAACAATATCAGAATCTAACAATCGTAGCGGAACAACATATAATAGATAAATGAATCATCATTAAACAAAAGAACTATACATTTTATACATTACGTCACATTACATTCATTATCAGAGTTTACAACAACAAACAGCGGAAAGAAATACTATATACTTAGTAATATGCTACGCCATCTAGCTTGCCTCCAGATTTCTACAGTAACTCCCGAATCCAGAATGACCTGATAACCAAACTCTAGACTGCCCGTGTGGAAATTGGTGGGCACCCAGAGTTTAGGAAGGGAAACAATAAACTCTAGGTCAGTCATGTGAGTGGTGTGAGAACTTAGAACAGTTTACTTTTCTTTAAAACAAAGAACATGATAATTTTAAAATAGATTCGTAATGCTTTTTAGAAAAATGAGACTACCATAAGGCCTCCCGCACACACACAATGCAAACGCAGAATCGGAGGAGATTTCTCCTTATGATAGTCAAAGATGCTTGATACGCATTAAAAAAAAACATTTGATATTATTACTAGTGCATAGTGTAGGAAAAATCATTTCGAAAGTAAAGATATAAATCTTAGCCAACACACGACCATTATCATATGCCTACTATAGCTACCATCTAAACAGTAGTGACCACCATAAGTAAATGGCAGGTTCTACAACTAAAACCGTACAAGGTGCGTATTGAAGTTTGGATTTCCAACAAATGGTCAGGCCAAGGAACTTCCCATGGCCACATGGAAACGCCTCTGGAATGACGTCATGAGAACCTAACCGGATCTCTGCCAACACAAGGCCGGGTTACCCTTCAAACTGGGTAACTACTGACACGAATATGTCATTCCCCGATCGTAACCGATCTATATCCGAGGATCCTCGATTCCAACAACCACAAAGTAATAAATTTGCAGCAACAACATAGGTTAAGTATCTGGGCTCCATACCATGATACCACCTCTATCCAGAAGGAATGACATACACTAAAGGGGCGCTACTCCCTAATAACCTTGCCGCATCCTTCCTGTTTTGACCATTTCCGGGGTGTGAGGTCCGACGAAGTCTCGTCCACAAAGCTACACTTTATACAAAGCCATGCTTCGATCAACAAATGCTCAACAGCACTTCGTATGCCACATTACCAATTTGGAAATGTATCACTAGTAACCATCAACTACATAACCTCTAAGGGTGTTAAGCTAAGAGAATAAATTCTCCGCCACCAACGGAAATATATTTGATAGAAACTAGCTTTACATCTCAAATTGTAACGTCAGACACACATCCATACAAGTCCATTCCGAAATCGAACGGAACCGAAGGCACTTCCAAAGAAGTCGTTGCAATCCGAATATTCCCTAATCACGACCGGGCTTCCCATCACAAAGGGTAATAAATTTCTATATCGGGGATCAACCGATGCAGAAACATTCGACGGTAATCCTTCCGTTTTCATAAATATCCGGTCTTCAACACCGGACATCAATGCTATCCATTACGACGTATCACATATTCGGAATGGGTTATACGACCCCAAGGTTCTTTCCCGGCTAACCCGAATAGTGAGCGCTTATTTTAAAAATAAGTGTAGCATTCAAATTTAAGCAATCACAACAAATACCTATTTAAAGGTAAATATTGATAGTCGGTTATTTAACTATCAATAGGTATGCACAACATCACCAGATTCCAAATAATTTTCCAAATTATTTATTTTCCAAAATTATCTTTACAAGATATACATATAATTTCCATACTTCAAAAATAAATCGATATTTATTTTTAAATGAATTTCCCTTTCTTTTATAAATTCCATAGTGAATTTATATTTCAAAATATCTATAAATACACGATTTTCAAATCGATTTCTAATATTCATTTTCAATTTATCTTTAAAAAGATATTTCTCAAAACGTTCATTTCATATTGAAAAACATTTCCATACTCATTTAATAATAGGTATTTCAAACTCTATTTATTTTTCAACATTTGGAAAGTATTCGATATACTTAAATCAATATTAAATATACATTTTATTCTTTAAGAAAACATTCTCTTAAACACTTTTATTTGAGTCAAAACGAATGTTGCGTAAAACATCGTTACGACAACCCAAAATCACTACTATAAGGATTCGAATTTTAAGATAGATATATAAATCACAATACTATATAAAACATTTCTTTTCGGAAATCATTTACTATAACAATAGTGTTATAGTCCACCATTTCCTTTTTTCTCGAAAACGCCTATTTCAACAATGAATGTTGAAATCAATGTTTTCAATACTTAATACATTAAAAACATCTCTAATCGTTTTAATTATATTTAAAATATCATTTTCCCCAAAACATTTCTTTAATATATTATTCACTATCCAAAATCGTGAATATACTTCGTTAATCCAAATTCAACATTTTCTACACGTTTTATTTAGAAGGTCATCCACTGTCCAAAATCGTGGATACATCTCCTTAAATAAACTTCTATGTTTAATCTATCAAATTCAATTGATTTCGAATTTATACAGTAACGTTTATAAATTCACATCTATATATTTTATAAAAACTTCAACTTATAAAATCCCTTAATTAACAAATTCAATTTATATCTTATTTAAATGCTAAAACCAAATTTATAAGTAAATTATTTATAGTTCTCTTATTTTACAAAAATCATTTCCTTTTATAACTTCACAATTTTATAAATTTCATTCACTTATGAATTCATTTATAATTCATTTTAACGCTTATAAAAACTCGTTTTATAATTCCAGTATTTTTATCTATAAATATCCATTTTATTAATCTTTTTATATAAACCATTTATAATAACTCAAATATCCCAATTCAAACCATTTTATAAATTAATCTACTACTTATATCAAAAATCAAATTTTACTTATTTCCGGTATCGATTGATACCAGAATTTTATTCGGCTAAATTTTAGCCTTCAACGATTGCAATCATAAAGATAATCACACAGGGATTATAATAAAAAGAAATCAACACACAATATTGAAACCAATTCAATTATTTGAGGAATCCAGTTGGATCCCTCCAACCTGTTTCCCTACATCCACAGACATTAGCACAATACCAATCCTGTTTCAAGACGGGATATCGCGGTATATGGGATTTATAAATTATTATCCACTTAATAGGCGGCGCAATAGGGTCTCATCCGCTATATAATGCAGGAAATCAACTCCAAGTACATATATAATACCAATTCCACTTCAAGGTGGAATATCGCGGTATATGTGTGTAATAAATAACCTCCGCTTAATAGGCGGCGAATAGGGTCTATTTCAATACAATAGATAATACTATATTATCCAAACAAATAATCAACACAATCAACAATTTTAAATCTAATTATTTAAAATTTAAATAAAACCCTTTTAAGTGAGAAGTTCTCACCTTAGCTTTTATTTTGCAATCCAATTCCATCTTGACTCGATTTCCTTGTTTTATACCTATTTAATTATTTACACAATTCATTAATATTCAAATCAACTGAATAATTAATTTCCGTTTAATAGTTTTTGTTTAGCTGATAATTCTTTTTAAACCAATTTTCTCCTGAATAAATTTATCTAACTAATGATTAAATTTCTCCTTTTTAATAAATTTAATTAACCAAAAAATTATATTTTAAACTAATAATCTTGGTTTAAACTAATTTCTTTTCAAACTCCCAATTCTATATAAAGCAATTCCTTTACTTAAGATTTTCCATTCCGATTCGTTTCCTTTAAGATTTCGACCTTGTAACCAATAATGATATGATTTATTAATATTCAAAATAAAATCGGACCGTTGAGTACCATTTAATAAATTAAATGGGCTAGTGATTTAAATTTGAACAAATTTTCCTTTTAAATCTATAGACTTGTATAATTAACTTATATACGTAAAAAAAGTACAATATCCTTTAAACCAAGAATTATTATTATATTTATTTTATACACTTTACTGTATTAATTCTCTGCATCTGTTTGAACTAATTACCTTTCACAAAATATTTTTTTTAGGGACAAAAATAAATTTTAAATAAGTTAACTAAACCAATTAATTACTAATTTAAATTATAAAATTGTATTTTGTCTCTATCTTTCATTTTTTTCAAACTGTATAAACTAAGAAGGTGATCTCTATTCACTTTAAAAATCTAACTCCTTTCTATTTATTTATTTTTTATTCTTAATAATTCCTATATATATATATATATATTAACTAAATTAAAAACAAAAATAATTTTTATACCTCATTGGAAAAAATTTGCGAACCCAGAACATTGCTCGAAGCCCTAACCCACGGCCATCCACCGTTGTTCGCGTCCCACTACCTGCATACGAACTCGCGGCCAAACCCATACTCCAGCCTCGCCGAAACTCGCACCTTCATACGCACGCGAGCTCTAGAAGCATTCGTGAAAAGCTCGACCTCGACTTGAAGCTGCCGCCAATTAAATCCATCGCGATAAGGTCGCGAACTCCGCCTGCGTGCCGCGCCGTCGACGTGGCACCCTACTCCTACATCGCCTTCTTTTGCTTGAGCTTAGGCTCGATTCCCTCTGCGAATTTGCGTGCGAAGAACCCCAACGCGAGACGCTTTTGCTCGATTGAGCTTCCAACAGCGGCGGCGACTCACGCAAGCCACCCCTCTTTCGATTTGATGTCGCGGCCACCATTGATTTTCTTTTTTTTCGATCTGAGAAAAATGTTGAAGAGGGATTTCGAATTGAAAAGGATAAAGGAAGCTACTATTTTTTTTTTATTCGAACGAACTCGATTGGATAAAAGAACTTCGGCCATGATTTTCAAACTGCTTGATTTTATTTGAAAACGAAGGAGTGGCTCGGCATATAAAATAAGGAACGACGTGATTTTGCAGAGAATAGTCTTTGGTATTAACGTGCCTACCTTACCTCTACAGTGTTTTGATTTGAGGCAAAAGAGTGCTGATGTTGACCCAATTCAAATTTAAAATTAAATTGAATTCGATTTAAGTTCAACGCGTTTACTTGCCCTGTGCTCACATAACAACTCCGAATAATACGAAATTTGAAATCCAGTAATCATTCAATATTACGGACCCAATGGAACTGGTTTCTTCGAATTCCGAGACTGTCCCTCGGAAGGCTATTTTCAAATACCGACTCAAACGATATAATTTCAAAACTGAACAAATCACTTTCAAATTAAATTCTGAAGCTTTTATTATCTTCAGTATTATCAATATGAATTTTACAAGCCTTTGAAATATTTTTAATCAGCTTAAAATTGAAGATTCAAACTATTATTCAACTTTCAATAGATTAAATTCTATAATTGAATTGCCAATTTCAAAGTTATATTGAGAATTCAAACTAAACCATCATTCAAATATTTAAAATTAATTAAATATTTTCAATTTAAATTGTTTAAAATTTAGGGTCGTTACAACCTTCCCCCTTAAAAGAATTTCGTCCCGAAATTACAAGTTAGGAAGAAATGGTCCTTAACTCGTCTACTATTTTTCACAATCTAAATAGTTTTATCAACTTACTAACCTAAATCTTTTTATTAGAAATTCATTATCATTTCAACTAGCTTTCCAACTTCACTTATAAGTTTCAACCAACATTGTTTTCCTAACAATTCAAATCTAAATTTAAATTCAAATTTTAAACTTCCAATTTTTCTCAAAATTTTTCTAACACTCTAAATTTTCGAAAAATTTCGCCAGCGTCTCCTTTACGCGGCTAGCTCGGTACAACTACAAAATGGCACCACAGGCCCTCAAATCCCAAAAGAAAACGGAAAGCCAATCGGATGGACAAGAAAATCACCAAATTTCATACTGAAATTGAAATACGTACCTTTTTGTCGAGCAATTCAATTTTATCTTTGAAATCAAAATCCCAATTCCATTTCTTTTAATACACCTGTATATCCTGCAGCCATAATCTCCAATTACAAAATTCAAACCATTTCTCCAATTCCATTATAAAATTTTCAATATATGCTTCTTATATCATCTTTACTATTGAAGTTATATATTCAATTTCAGTCAATTTTGCAATTCAATTTCATTTGAATTCAATTCACAATTTCAATTCTATTTGAATTCAATTTATCTTCTATTCTGAATATTGAATTTTATCTTTCGATTGTAACTGATTCATATTACTATTTTTAATTAGTTTCATTTACTAATTTACTTCAATTTTCAATTTGAAATCATTTGTTGCTAACAAAAAAAAAATCTTTCAACAATTTTCAAAAAAATTCTAACTCCCAAAATTTTCGAAAATTTTTGGCAGAGTCTCCTTTGTACGGAGGAGCTTTTGCAATTTAACAATAGATATAAATATGAATACATCGACCCACACGGTCGGAAAAACCAAAAAGAGTTCATATTTCCTATTTTTATTGCGTAGGCGTACCTTTTAGCATTTTTAAGCAAAGCGGTTAATTATTAGCTTATTAGCGCGATCAAATCCAGCCATATGGCTCCCCTGTACCTGTACTTACTAAATTGAAACACATAAGTAACATATATAGGGAATTCATTTACATTTCACTTATTTTCAATAGCAAAACATATACATTTCATGAATAATGTACATAAAAAAAAATTTCGTAAGCAATTTATATGGTTTCAATACAAATTTAATCGCTTACAACTACATTCCATACCATTTATATTTAAGTCAAGTGATTTATGACACACTTTCTACATTCTATTCATTTTTTTATTAAACGAACTCGTATTCATTTCAATTGATTCAAAAATCAATTTTATTGGCTTTCGTTAACTCATAGAATTTTATCCAATTACGTTTGCGTCAAACGACAACCATTTCTATGCAAATTCGACGATATTCACTTAATAAAATATCCAATTCAGTTTATAACTAATTTAAATGGATGTCAACTCAATTTTGCTCTTTATTCTATTTCATTTCCAATCGATTTCGTTCAATTCATATTTAATTCACTTACAATTCCAAGTTGAATTTCTATTTATAACTCAAGCTTCATTTCCAAACACTATTATTTATTCACAATTCAACTTTAAATTAACAATTTTGAGTTCCATAGTTCATTAACTAATTTATTCCAATTTTTTAGTTTATTTCTCACCTTTAATTCAGTGTTTGATTTTTATTTTCAAAAACCATTTGAATTCAATTTTATTCAATATTCCCTATAACTCACTGAATTCTCAATCCAATTCATTATCATTAACTTTGCTTAAGTAAATTTGATTTTTTATTTAATGTCTTCAAGTTATTCCAATTCAAAACTCAAATTTATTTTCCTTGTAACACTTCCAAATTTAAATTCCCGATTTGGTTTTTCATTTGTCAAATCCATTTCATCAACTAATTTAATTCAATTAGTTTTATTCACTTATCCATTTTAATTCCAAATTTCCATTCTCAATTTACCTTGAATTCATTTTATCAATAACAAGGAAATTTTCCATTTATTTCCATTTGTTTCTACTTACTTGAATTTATCTATAAATTTAACCAACAATTCAAGTTTTAAATTAACTAATTCAACTTCCCTATTCTGAATTAATGAATTATCGTATTAATTTACTTGGATTCAATCCATTTTATTTATTTTTCTCAAGTTTGGAAAAAAAATTATTCAATTTGATCCAAATCAAATCTCATTGGTATATGAATTTTTTTATTTCTTAGTTTTTTTGTTTTTGATTTCAATTTCTTATTCAACAACCAACGATACTTTTAATATTATCATCTCCTAGCAACCAAGCAACCATATACTATAATAATTTACAGAAAATCATTTCTTTTATATACAAAAATAGTTTTGGGTAAAATTATTACATTTACCCTATTTTTAAAAACAATACTGTGTCAGTTTATCTTGTTTAAGAGTTTAGAAACTCCTATCAACACAGTTAGCTAGACTGCACCGACCAGAATCTATAAACAATCAACCGATAAGTCAACACAATACAAAACAATTTCATATACACTAACAAATACGCGCTCATATCTATTATTACACTCAAACTCGTTCTAGAGTACTGCTGACTCTATCTCTAATGAGTAACACCCAATAGAGCCATGGTTGTCGCTTAACCATATGCTCTGATACCAAATGTAAGGACCCGATTCTTCGACTTTCGAAAATCGACATCAATACGTCCACTGTATCAACTGTCGAGAAATCGAATGCCGAAAAACCGAATTCTTAGGGTTTAAGAAGAAGAAAAAGAGAGAAGAAGAAAGAAGATAGAAAGAAGAAGCAGCAGTACAATATCAGAATCTAACAAGCGCAGCGGAACAACATATAATAGATAAATGAATAATCATTAAACAAAAGAACTGTACATTTTACACATTACATCACATTACATTCATTATCAGAGTTTACAACAACAAACAGCGGAAAAGAAATACTATATACTTAGTAATATGTTACGCCATCTAGCTTGCCTCTAGATTTCTACAGCAACTCCCGAATCCAGAATGACCTGACAACCTAACTCTAGACTGCCCGTGTGGAAATTGGTGGGCACCCAGAGTTTAGGAAGGGAAACAATAAACTCCAGGTCAGTCATGTGACTGGTGTGAGAACTTAAAACAATTTATTTTTCTTTAAAACAAAGAACAGGATAATTTTAAAATAGATTCGCAATGCTTTCTAGAAAAATGAGACTACCATAAGGCCTCCCGCACACACACACAATGCAAACGCAGAATCGGAGGAGATTTCTCCTTATGATAGTCAAAGATGCTTGATACGCATTAAAAAGAAACATTTGATATTATTACTAGTGCATAATGTAGGAAAAATTATTTCGAAAGTAAAGATATAAATCTTAGCCAATATACGACCATTATCGTATGCCTACTATAGCTACCATCTAAACAGTGGTGACCACCATAAGTAAATGGCAGGTTCTAAACAGTGGTGACCACCATAAGTAAATGACAGGTTCTACAACTAAAACCGTACAAGGTGCGTATTGAAGTTTGGATTTCCAGCAAATGGTCAGGTCAAGAAACTTCCCTTTGCCACATGGAAATGCCTCTGGAATGACGTCCCGAGAACATAACCGGATCTCTGCCAACACAAGGCCGGGTTACCCTTCAAACTGGGTAACTACTGACACGAATATGTCATTCCCCGATCGTAACCGATCTATATCCGAGTATCCTCGATTCCAACAACCAAAGTAATAAATTTGCAGCAACAACATAGGTTAAGTATATGGGCTCCATACCATGATACCACCTCTATCTAGAAGGAATGACATACACTAAAGGGGCGCTATCCCCTAATAATCTTGCCGCATCCTTCCTGTTTTGACCATTTCTGGGGTGTGAGGTCCGACGAAGTCTCGTCCACAAAGCTACGCTTTATACAAAGCCATGCTTCGATCAACAAATGCTCAACAGCACTTCGTATGCCACATTACCAATTTAGAAATGTATCACTAGTAACCATCAACTACATAACCTCTAAGGGTGTTAAGCTAAGAGAATAGATTCTCCGCCACCAACGGAAATATATTTGATAGAAAGCAGCTTTACATTTCAAATTGTAATATCAGACACACATCCATACAAGTCCGTTCCGGGATCGAACGGAACCGAAGGCACTTCCAAAGAAGTCCTTGCAATCCAGATATTCCCTAATCATGACCGGACTTCCCATCACAAAGGGTAACAAATTTTTATATCGGAGATCAGCCGATGCATTCGACGGTAATCCTTCCGTTTTCATAAATATCCGGTCTTCAACACCGGTCATCAATGCTATCCATTACGACGTATCACATATTCGGAATGGGTTATACGACACCAAAGTTCTTTCCCGGCTAACCCGAATAGTGAGCGCTTATTTTAAAAATAAGTGTAGCATTCAAATTTAAGCAATCACAACAAATACCTATTTAAAGGTAAATATTGATAGTCGGTTATTTAACTATAAATAGGTATGCACAACATCACCAGATTCCAAATAATTTGCCAAATTATTTATTTTCCAAAAATATCTTTATAAGATATACATATAATTCCATACTTAAAAAATAAATCGATATTTATTTTTAAATGAATTTCCCTTTCTTTTATAAATTCCATAGTGAATTTATATTTCAAAATATCTATAAATACACGATTTTCAAATCGATTTCTAATATTCATTTTCAATTTATCTTTAAAAAGATAATTCTCAAAACGTTCATTTCATATTGGAAAAACATTTCCATACTCATTTAATAATAAGTATTTCAAACTCTATTTATTTTTCAACATTTGGAAAATATTCGATATACTTAAATCAATATTAAGTATACATTTTATTCTTTAAGAAAACATTCTCTTAAACAATTTTATTTGAGTCAAAACGAATGTTGCGTAAAACATCGTTACGACAACCCAAAATCACTAGTATAGGGACTCGAATTTTAAGATAGATATATAAATCCCAATACTATATAAAACATTTCTTTTCGAAAATCATTTACTATAACAACAGTGTTATAGTCCACCATTTCCTTTTTTCTCGAAAACGCCTATTTCAATAATGAATGTTGAAATCAATGTTTTCAATACTTAATACATTTAAAACATCTCTAATCGTTTTAATTTTATTTAAAATATCATTTTCCCCAAAACATTTATTTAATTTATTATTCGCTATCCTAAATCGTGAATATACTTCGTTAATCCAAATTCAACATTTTCTACATGTTTGATTTAGAAGGTTATCCACTGTCCAAAATCGTGGATGCATCTCCTTAAATAAACTTCTATGTTTAATCTATCGAATTCAATTGATTTCGAATTTATAAAGTAACGTTTATAAATTCACATCTATATATTTTATAAAAACTTCAACTTATAAAATCCCTTAATTAACAAATCCTATTTATATCTTATTTAAATGCTAGAACCCAATTTATAAGTAAATTATTTATAGTTCTCTTATTTTACAAAAATCATTTCCTTTTATAACTTCACAATTTTATAAATTTCATTCACTTATGAATTCATTTATAATTCATTTTAACGCTTATAAAAACTCGTTTTATAATTCCAGTATTTTTATCTATAAATATCCATTTTATAAATCTTTTTATATAAACCGAATATAATAACTCAAATATCCCAATTCAAACCATTTTATAAATTAATCTACTACTTATATCAAAAATCAAATTTTACTTATTTCCGGTATCTAATGATACCAGAATTTTATTCGGCTAAATTTTAGCCTTCAACGATTTCAATCATAAAGATAATCACACAGTGATTATAATAAAAAGAAATCAACACACAGTATTGAAACCAATTCAATTATTTGAGGAATCCAGTTGGATCCCTCCAACCTGTTTCCCTGCATCCACAGACATTAGCATAATACCAATCCCGTTTCAAGACGAGATATCGCGTTATATGGGATTTATAAATTATTATCCGCTTAATAAGCGACGCAATAGGGTCTCGTCTGCTGTATAATTAGGGAAATCAACTCCAAGTACATATATAATACCAATTCCACTTCAAGGTGGAATATCGTGGTATATGTGTGTAATAAATAACCTCCGCTTAATAGGCGGCGTATAGGGTCTATTTCAATACAATAGATAATACTATATTATCCAAACAAATAATCAACACAATCAACAATTTTAAATCTAACTATTTAAAATTTAAATAAAACCCTTTTGAGTGAGAAGTTCTCACCTTAGATTTTATTTTGCAATCCAATTCCATCTTGACTCGATTTCCTTGTTTTATACCTATTTAATTATTTACACAATTCATTAATATTCAAATCAACTGAACAATAAATTTCTATTTAATAGTTTTTGATTAGCCGATAATTCTTTTTAAACCAATTTTCTCCTGAATAAATTTATCTAACTAATGATTAAATTTCTCCTTTTTAATAAATTTAACTAACCAAAAAATTATATTTTAAACTAATAATCTTGGTTTAAACTAATTTCTTTTCAAACTCCCAATTCTATATAAAGCAATTCCTTTACTTAAGATTTTCCATTCCGATTCGTTTCCTTTAAGATTTTGACCTTGTAACCAATAATGATATGATTTGTTCATATTCAAAATAAAATCGGACCGTTAAGTACCATTTAATAAATTAAATGGGCCAGTGATTTAAATTTGAACTAATTTTCCTTTTAAATCTATAGACTTGTAAAATTAATTTATATACATAAAAAAAATACAATTTCCTTTCAACCAATAATTATTATTGTTATATTTTTTTATACACTTTACTGTATTAATTCTCTGCATCTGTTTGAACTAATTCCCTTCACAAAATTTTTTTTTAGAGACTAAAATAAATTTTAAATAAGTAACTAAACCATTTAATTACTAATTTAAATTAGAAAATTGTATTTTGTCTCTATCTTTCATTTTTTTCAAACTGTATAGACTAAGAAGGTGATCTCTATTCACTTAAAAAATCTAACTCCTTTCCATTTATTTATTTTTTATTCTTAATAATTCCTATATATATATATATTAACTTAATTAAAAAGAAAAATAATTTTTATACCTCACTGGAAAAAATTTGCGAACTCAGAACATTGCTCGAAGCCCTAGCCCACGGCCATCCACCGTTGTTCGCGTCTCACTACCTGCATACGAACTCGCGGCCAAACCCATACTCCAGCCTCGCCGAAATTCGCACCTCCATACGCACGCGAGCTCCAGAAGCATTCGCGAAAAGCTCGACCTCGACTTGAAGCCGCTGCCAATTAAATCCATCGCGACAAGGTTACGAACTCCGCCTGCGTGCCGCGCCATCGACGTGGCACCCTCCTCCTTCATCGCGTTCGTTTGCTCGAGCTTAGGCTCGATTCCCTCTACGAATTTGCGTGCCAAGAACCCCAACGCGAGCCGCCTTTGCTCGATTTAGCTTCCAACAGCGGCGGCGACTCACGCGAGCCACCCCTCTTTCGATTTGATGTCGTGGCCACCATTGATTTTCTTTTTTTTCGATCTGAGAAAATGTTGAAGTGGGATTTCGAATTGAAATGGATAAAGGAAGCGGCTATTTTTTTTATTCGAACGAACTCGATTGGATAAAAGAACTTCGGCCATGATTTTCAAACTGCTCGATTTTATTTGAAAACGAAGGAGAGGCTCGGCATATAAAATAAGGAACGATGTGATTTTGCAGAGAATAGTCGTTGGTATTAACGTTCCTACCTTACCTCTACAGTGTTTTGATTTGAGGCAAAAGAGTGCTGATGTTGACCCAATTCAAATTTAAAATTAAATGGAATTCGGTTTAAGTTCAACGCGTTTACTTGCCGTGTGCTCACATAACAACTCCGAATAATACTAAATTTATAATCCGGTAATAATTCAATATTACGGACCCATTGGAACTAGTTTCATCGAATTCTGAGACTGTGCCTCGGAAGGCTATTTTCAAATATCGACTCAAACGATATAATTTCAAAACCGAACTAATCACTTTCAAATTAAATTCTGAAGCTTTTATTATCTTCAGTGTTATCAAGATGAATTTTACAAGCTTTTGAAATATTTTTAATCAGCTTAAAATTGAAGTTTCAAATTATTATTCAACTTTGAATATATTAAATTCGATAATTCAATTGCCAATTTCAAAGTTATATTAAGAATTCAAACTAAACCATCATTCAAATATTTAAAATTAATTAAATATTTTCAATTTAAATTGTTCAAAATTTAGGGTCGTTACAAATTATTTCATTTATTCTATTTTAAAACAATATTATGCCGACCTGCCTCATTTAAGTGTTTAGAAACCTCTATTGATAACATGGCGCTTCATGTACCGACCAAAATTCATAAACAACTCAACAGATAAGTAAACACAATATAAAACATTTTATAACACTAACAAGTACGTGCTCTCATATATATGCACACAAACAAACTCATTCTAGGGTATTACTACCATATCTCTAACGAGTCAATCCCAATCAAAGCTAAGGTTATTGCTAAACCAAAGCTCTGATACCAACTGTGATGACCCACATTTCGAAGGGTTTAAGCCCGCAATAATCCACACATGTCCAACTCAAAACAATTCGAAACATCGATAATCAATTGGGTTAATTAGGAAAAATAAGAAAAGAAGAAAACAAACATAGAATCTCGCAGCGCAGTAACAAAATATAATAATCAAATACACAGTTTATGACGTTGTTTATGCTATACTTTTGATTAAAATTTTACAACATCTATCAGAGTTATATATACAACAAAACAATAGAATAACATAGAGGAAAAATGTGGTGGAGTAATACTAGTAACGATAATATACCAATATTCGTCTTTATCCTCCAGAACAATAATTTTCAATGCACTGAAATACACAGAGCTGACCCGAGCATAAAGTAAAACAATACACTCGAGTCAGAACTAAAATATCCTTATGTAAGTCAAATAAATATCACATACAACAGGAGTGCAATAGCGTTAGGGATGTTTATAGGATTTTACATCTTCCATCTAGTGTATAACGTGCATGCAATAACTCAAGAGATGTTACGAGATTTTCCATCTCTTATGGATCCGTAAACATATCAATATACAGTATAATATACTATATATGTAATGTCTAATCAATAAAATAAATATTTGTCCCAGCGTTAAGGCTTTACATTAATCCCCATTGACGCGTTTTTAAGCTTTGGCGTACAATTTGCATATAACTCCCCAGTAGAACGTCGGGGGATAGAAATGCACCGTGATACAACAACACTAAACCAAACTCTTAGTGGTCTCGTATAAGGATAAAAGTATGACAATGCACGTGAGATAATGCCTAAGGTAGTTTGCTACCGGTTCGAGTCGTTGGGCTGGTGGTAACGCATCGCCGCGATGACCACCCACTGCGTCCACCCATCGCATATCGAGTCAAAGGAGGTTATCCTAATCAAGGTGCACCAATCAAAACCAAAAAAAGGTAATAGTATGGACTGGGTCCAAAAGAAAATCGAAGAACAGGTGTCCGCTACGGGTAGCTAGGCCACTTGGCCTGGTTCAAACCGTCCTATTTTAGTCATTTCTAATTGACACAAGTGTCGGGGCTATCCATCATTGTTCTCTTTCTTCAATCCCAGCTATGTACACTAAATCTAACCACTTCTTTTTGGAATCTCCTCCGTGTACACAGTTGTTAAAGATTCCAACATTGCAGAGAGTACGCCAATAATCGACTACGGTCTCTTTAACAACCAACATCGTTTTACACACCGGTTGGTATTTTTACATTTCAAAACGATTCATACTTGACATCAAAGTATCATATTCACTTAAAAATATCATTCATTTCAAAATTATCATATCCACTTTGAAATCAATTTCATTTCAAAAACCATTTTATTCACTTCGAAATCAATTTCATTTCAAAATCATTTTATTTACTTCGAAATCAATTTTGTTCCAAAATCATTTCGAATTTTGACTTAGGAAATAACTTCATTTTAACCATATTCGTATTTAAATCAATGATTTAAATATAAATAGTTTTGGCCTTAAGCAGCTTGAATTTTAAAAATAGTTTGAATAATTTAAATAGTTTAAATAGTTAAAAAAGTTTAAATAGTTTTGAGATAAAAAACAGTTTGAGCATTGAAAATGGGTTATATATTAAAATGGTTTGAAAATTTAAATAATTTTAAAATTTGAAAAGATTAATATTAAAACATTTTATAGTAAAATAGTTTATAGTGAAATAATTTCAAATTTAAACTGTTTCTTTCCATTTCCAATAAATCTGGACTCAGTTTCAAATTTCAATCAAACGGATTCAATTTCAAATCTCATTTAAAATCATCTTCAATCACAAATCAATTTAAATCGACTCAATTTCGGTTTCAATTCAAATCAACTTCGATTTCGATTTCAATTCAAATCAACTCTAATTTTGATTTCAATTCGAATTACCTTCAATATTGAAATGTTCACTTTTAACTTTAAATCTGATTCAACGTTCGATTAATGGCTTAAGTTTCAATTCAATTCTTATTTTAAACCATTTCAGTTTGTATAAGTTTCAAGTCCGATTTCAATTGACTGATTTAAATCACTTAAATCAAATTTAATTTCAACGTTCAATTTAAGGTTCAAATCTTTCAAATAATTCAACTCCGAGCCCAAATTTGAAATATATCCATTTATATAACTTTTACTTAGATAAATTCGAAGTTCTGGGAAAAGTTTAAAACTTAAAACAATTCAATTTCCATAATTCAAGTCATATGTCGATTATAACTTCAAATTCCAAATAGATTCTCTAAATAATTTCTTTTATAAATTTCACCTCCAACATTTCAAAGCTCAAATTTGAAAATAATTCAATCTTTATAAATTCGATTTTTATTTCTTTAAAATAAAATCATTTAAATAGATCCGAATTCAAGAATTTAAAACCCATTTAATTTAACCAATCCGGTGTCCGTATATAATATTCTATCTTTTGGCCAAGTGATCAGTTATTTCAATTTTAATTTCAGGGATGGATATATATTATTTCAATCCAAACTAAAGTGCTATAGGTATTTATCGTTTCAACATATTTCTTAATTTATTCGAAATAATTCAAATAATAGTTTTATATACTGTCAGTAACCTACAGGGTGATAACATGATATATGTATATATATAAACAAATATCTAATCATCAAATATATCAACCAATAGGCATCTATCTCAATCAACATCCAAATCAGCCAATAAATCACAACAGTGAACTAGTTATTAATATCGAGAGTTTAACTAGCGTTTAATTCCAATTTTAGTTTATTTATTAATTCAAAATTTCTAACAAGTCAATTTCTATGTCGATTTCCTTGTCAGTTAAATTACTAAACAATAATCAATAAAATTAAATCACTTCATGATTTCAATTTAATCAACATCAGAAATATTTTAGTATTCGTGAGCGGGTTTAATCACTCATCATTATTTGAAACTGAAAAATTTTCAGATTCAAAAAAATTCCAACCCTATTCCATGTCATAGACGATGTCGATACGAATCCAACGCAACTTGTTTCGTTCGGAGCAAACCTCGTATGGAAAAGTTACGGATTAAATAATATTCGGAATAAATTAAAATTTAATTAACAAAAATAAATAAAAATAAAAACTTTACCTTTTCTAATCTCCCTCCACACACGCTTCTTCATCCAGAAAATTGCCTTTCATTTTTTTTAACTTCAACGTCGATCGACGAACGCACAACAACCACCACCGCTAAGCCGTCCACGCCACCGCCCAGCCATGCCATCGCGTGCTCCGCCTGCTCCCCTCGCCGCACGCACGTATATGCATGAAATCGCAAAAAATCTACAGCGAACGCGATAACTTTCCCGCCACCTCCGTTGAAGATTTGTCGATCCAACTATAGGTAGCTTCGTATCGGTGCCCTCTACATTTACCTAGTTGAATTCGAAGGATAATTTGGCATCTAGAGGCTCTGATTAACGTCGATTGTTGGATGGAGGGTTTAGGAAATGGTGGCTAAGTTTTTAAGTTAGGATTTAAGAAAATAAAGGAAGGTTGAGGGCTATTTGTACAAAATTTCACGGCGCTATTCATCCATGAAAATTTCGAACTCCAAACAAAGTGTGCCGCCTGGCTTTTTTATATGTTATACCCCTTTTCCACACAATAGAATATGTACCGAGAGCCAATTCCATCATATTCAAAAGATAGCTTTTCAAAATCAAATTATTTTAATTTAAATTCCTTTAATTAGTTTCTATGCATTTCAAACTTACACGATCAAACAATATGTCCAATCGCTACGAAATTCAATATCATATCATAATTCACTATTACAGATCCAATGAAACTTGTTTCGTCAAAATCTAAGGTAGTGCCCAAAAAGCTATTTCTAAACATTAATAAAAACGAGTAATTTCCAAAATTAAATTATTCGTTATAAATTTGATTTTTAAAGTTCATTATCTTCATTCATATTTAAGTAAAATTTAAATAGGCTTTCAAAATCATTCTAATTCAATATACAGTACTATTAAAAATTAACACAAACAACGTTGCTAACTGTAACGACCCAGAATTTGACCACTTGAAAATATAGTATTTAGAGTGATTTTAAATATAAAATATAAAAGGTTTTATGGTTTAAATAATATTTGATAGGATTTGGAAGTAGAAACATACATAAAAATAGTAATATTTGCCTATATCGACAAAAGTGACAAAATGCTAATTTCAGAAAAGTATGCTTCAATTGTTAAATAAATTATATTGATTAATTTATGAGTGTTTATATTTTTAATAGAATTATACATATTTATTTTTAAATTTGTTTTACATAAATAAATAGTTTAACTAAAACGTCAAAATATGACCGTAAAACATTTTGTCGAAAAAACGATGTTTTGTCGATTAAAAGTTGTCGCAACGTCGTCGCACCGTTATTTTCTTACATAGAAACATATATTCAAATAGTGTAAGTATTGATTAATTCACTAAACATGTTTACTTTTACTAAATAAGATTAGAAAACTTATAGAAGTCATTAGTAAAAGTAAGTAAGAATTAACAAAAGTGAGAAAAAGTAAACATCAAATCAAAGCCAACATAATTACGATATTCTTTACTTAATCTTTAAGTGACTAAGACATAAAGTAAGAAGTGAAATGATGATGTTAATTTTTGAAAAATTGTAGATTTCTGTAGGTTGAAATAAGGTTGGTTTGGTAATTTGGTAAGAGGTTATTTTGGTAAAATTACCACTTCTTTCTTTTTCTATAAATACCCACCTCCTTCTTCACTTTCATTCACATTTTTCTTCTTCTTCTTTTCTCAAGTTTCTTCATCTTATTCCTCTTCTCTTTAATGGATTCCAAGCCATAGAAAAAAATGTAAAGTAATAATGTCAAAATATTCAAAAGAAATCAATGTTCATTCTCTTCAAATCAAACTCATTTTTTCTCCACATTTTATCTCTTATTCTCTCGGTCATAGCTTCTTTAAACCAGAACCGAAATGTAAAATTCTTTTTTCGAAATCATGTATTTTTCCAGTGGATACAACTTTTATGTTGACCACTTTGTTAAATTCAAAAGCTATGTAAAAAATACATTTCTTTCTGGTGCATTTTATGGCCCGGTTTTTAAGCCAGAGAATAGGCTATTTTGTTTTGATCATAACAGATCCAAATTAAAAAATTTTTTTTTTTGTAACCATATAAAATTCCAGTGGCTACAACTTTTACGTTGATCACTTTTCCAGTTTTGAAGTTTGTCATACCCGAAACTCAATTCTTTGAAGTGCATTTTTGGGCTTCATTTTTATCAATCCGACGGTACCTCTTCTTCATTCTATCATATCTCCCTCAAAACTACTTGGATTCAAATGATTCTTTTTGTTAAATTCAATAGAAAAGAATTCTCAACAACTTTTCAATTAACAAGTTTTTCAAATTTTGTGAGTAAGAGAGTTAAAAAAAGAAGAGAAGATGATCTATTTTTCGGATCTAAATCTTGAAAATTCAAGTTCAAAGCTCTACCGCTTCTTCTCTATATTTTCAGCCAATCTCCATCTGAAGCCTCGGCCAAGCTATTGGAATGTAGAAGGCGTTGTTTTCTAGTGTTTAATGGAGTAGGAATTAATTAGTGAAGTGTTGGTTGATTAGAATGTTGGTAGGAAGTTAATCGCTGTGGTTTATGGTGAGAAACTCTATTTAGCATCTCTATTTATATACACACACACACACACACATGTTTGATGTCGTGTTATGATTTCTATGGATGTTTATATATTCTTTGATCATCAAGTATTGATTATTTGACATGATTGTTAAACTATTTTACCAAGTCACATCAATACACGTCGATAAGCACAAAGGAAAGCACTTTCCTTTTGAAATTGAAATGGTGTATATGGAATGCTTAAACCTTTTGGAAATAGTTTTAAAATGAATTAGAAATGTTTTATAAACATTTAAATATGTATAAAAAAATGAAGAAAATCAAGATTTTATCTTGTATATTTTAAATATGTCCAAAATAATTTTCCAAAAAAAAGGGCTTTTGCAGTAAAGTGACCGAAGTTCTAAATTGATATTTTAAATAATTTAAAGATATGAAATAAATCCTAAAAATCTTTTAAAATGTTTTAAAAGAGATTTAAGTTGAACATATGGATTTATAAATGATATAAAAGTCATTTTTAAGAATATAGCTTTTAAAACGCTATTTGCAAACACTTTTCGCAAGGATTTTCGCAGCGGTTTGAAATAACTTTTGAAATGCAGTTTTAAACTTAACAATTCTTTCCTAAATATTTTTTGAATGATTTTAAGGAATAATTAAGTAATGTAAATATGATTTGGAAGTTTTAATAAGAGTTTGAATAAATGGTTAAGACGAATTGTTTATACCACTTAAACAAAAGTGGAGAATATTGAATGTAATAACAAACTGAGTATGGGAAACGACTAGTACATTTGTCCCGCCTATACGATCTGAGAAGATAAAAACAAGATGTTTAACTAAGATTAGGGATGGAGCAACCAGTGCCCTGAACTTACCTGGCCTATGTTTTCTCTTTTTAGGCGAGGGGTGGAATAGATCGAAAGGAAAGCCCGAGTGCTCTAAAGATCATATTTAAGTTATTCCAAGATAAAAAAAAAAAAAAATTCTTTGAATGTTAAATAACCACTTAACATCTTTTTATCAATAATTAGTACAAAGGAACCGAGATCGGATTTGGGTGATTCATATCCGAAAATCCCTTCAAACTAATTTTGGAAATAAAATATATTGAAGATAATGATCGTTAAAGACAAAGATATTCATAATGTAGGATTACTCACTATTAGTCCCTAGAGGTGAAACTTGCCATTAGTCCTTGGAGATGAAACTTGCCATTAGTCCCTAGAGGTGAAATTTACCATATTTAAAGTGGCAGTAGTGCTCTATTATGAAAATCTTCGATTTGCAAGAATATGATTTGAAGTTAAGAAGAAAGTTTAATTTTGAGATTTAATGAATGATTTGGGAATATTTTCCCTAAGTTTAAAAGTTATAACTTGAATATAAGAAAATCTTTGATTAAGATTTAATGAATGATTTGGAAAAGTTTTCATAAGTAAAAGATAAAATGATTTGGAATTATACCAAGATTTAAGAAAGGTTTAAATAAACCAAATGATTTGATAAACGAGGCTTAATAATTCCATATACTCTTGAAAAGAAAATGGAATAAATTGAAAAGAATATATATCTAAGAAAGATATTTGATTAGATAAAAGATGAAGTAATTGATTGATGATTGATATCCACGTATGAACTTAACATCTTTTAAAGCAATGATTGACTTCGAAGGAACCGGAGTCGGATTTGGTTGATTCCTATCCGAAAACCACTACAAACCAATGTATACGTTCGAAAGTAAAGATATGTTGAAGATGATGATTATTGAAGACCGTGGATCTTTATAGTGCGAGGACTGCTTGTTAAGCATGCTCTGGGTAGCTCCCATTATAGAGTTATTTATAGCAGTGGTCTCCTGGTGATGGAGATTTTTCGGATTACAAGGACTTCTCGCCTAGTAATGGCCAAGGAAAGTGCCTTCGGTTTCGTTCAGTCCCAGAACAAATTTGTATGGATGTTTGTCTGACATTGTATTCTAAATCACATTTGAGTGGTTTCTATAAACGTATATTGGTTGGTGGCGGAGAAGGCAACTTCTTTTAGCTTAGCACTCTTTTCCGAGACATACGAGCTTAGGAAGTTATACTTTTCTAGAAATCAGTCATGTGACGTGGAATGGAAATATAGCATTCAAAGTGGAACCTATTATAATCAAAGCGTGGTTTTGTATAAAAAGTGTGGCTTTGAAGAAATTAAGCGTAGCCTCACGAGACCCCGGTTATGATGGTATTCTATGTGGTCAGATGTATGCTCGCATTTCGGATAGTAGTGATTTGGGTTATCGATGCTCTGAGCCCCAGGTACCAGATACGTCTGGACCTCATGGCAGGGATGCGCGAAGTCCGAGTCCTTGGATGTTATTCACAGATTGTATCCACTTTTAGCCATTTGTGTTGTTGTATAATGGCGCCTGAGTCATGGATGTAAGCCGTGGATACAGATTAATCTTTCCACTGGTTCCATATCATGTTGGAAATCCAATCCCAATACGAGAATTACGGTTTTGATTGTATTCCCAAAATAGTTGAATGACTTGCAAATATTTCAGCTACCCCTTCTGGTATTATATATTCCGTTCGGTTTATTCTGTTGACCCAGTCCGGATATATTTCATTAGACTTAGTCCAGATGTTGATACCTTATTTGAATAATTTTATTTGCAAATGTTTTCAAAGAGATGCCATTATAAATAATATCAAACGTTTTGATATATAAAAAAATTTGGTTATCATAACGTAAAAACCCATCCGTATTTATGTGTGGGCGTGGTCTTATAAGATACCCTTCTTTTCAAAGGTTTTGATAACATAGTCATTTTAAATTTCGAGTATCTCACGCTGGTTTATCAAGCCTGATCTGGTTATTTTTAATACTTGGGTCAGATCCGAGTAGTTTCAGGTTGAGTTAAAGACGTTGGAGTTTCCAGAGGAGATCTGGAGATCTTCATCATCGTATGGACATATTCTATTATCCGCTGTACTTAGTGTATTTTGTTTGATGTTTGTCAGCAATTATAAGGAAAGATATTTATAACTGTCCAAGCTGAGTTTAGGTTAGACTCTGATATTGTATTTAAAATTTTCCGTTGTAAAGATTATTATTGAAATAATATATGTTATTCCATTCGTGTGAGATTCTGTTCTGTCTTTATTTTCTTTCTACCCTTAATGATCCGCTTATTCCTGCAATTTGAGTTGGACATGTGTGGTTTATTGTCGATTCAAAGGGTACGGAGAAACGGGTCGTTACATTTGGTATCAAAGCTGAAGATTAAGTGAGAACATTGGTTTTGGTTGGGTAAAGACTCATCAAAGATAGGGTTAGTAATAACCTAGGATGAGTGACTCATTAGAGATGGGGTTATTAACACTCTAGAATGAGTTTGAGTGTATTGTATATGAGCGCGTATTTGTTAGTGACTGATAAAATGTTTTGTGTTGATTTATCTGTTGAGTGATTTATGGATTTCGATTGATGCGCCTGATCACCGTTACCGATGAGGGTTCCTAAACACTTGAACAAGGCGAACCGACACACTGATTTTGAAAAAATTGGTAAATGAAATAATTTTACCTAGAATTATATTTTGAATATAAAGTATATATTTCGAAAAATTGTATAGTGAGAAATTAGGATTGATGAAATTTAAATTGAACATCTTGTGATTAGAATTTCACAGTTTGACTATAAGATGTTTTATAAAGATTATCGATAAGTAAGAAATATGATAAGGTAATTAAGATCTTTAATACCTATGCCAAAAAAAATTGATCAATTGTTTGATTTAACGTTTAAGTATAGATACCTTGTGAATTAAGTTTCACAATTTGACTATAGGGTATTTGATAATAAGATTTGTTTAAGGAATAAACATATAAGATGAAAATGTATTTAAATAATAGAAAATGATTTTGTAAAAGTTATATATAAAAGGAATGAGAATTTAAGTTTGATTAAAACAATTGTGGTAATTTAAATGAAGTTAATTAATATAAGATAAAATGAATTTATAAAATAATAGGTTTTATAAAGTAATCTCTAAAGGATTTTGAAAATGGTATTATTTCAAATATAAAAAGGTATTTTATGATAACTAATTCGAAAGGCTCGAAAATAAACTAAAAATGGGCAAGTGACGTGATCGGATGGTAAGCACTTCTCTTAAGTATTACTCTTCTTGTTAAGAGGATATATGATACTATTGGCAATACCCCGTTCCTTAGATTGTTTTGGAGTTACTCGATCTATATAATTTTCTTAAGTTAAAGAAATAATGTGAATCATTGATTGGTAATCCTTATAAAAGTGTTTAAACCAAAGATAAAGCGGGATTCTCGATGATTTTGGACAGTTGAAAATTTCCGAATCATACCTAACTCGGAGCTAAGGAATTTATGAAAACTAAAAGATTGTGAAATATTCTGAGTAAATGAAATTGGGTAAGTATAAGTTGTAAATGTGATTATTATAACCTAGAAAATGTATTACTGATGAATTCTAGCATTAATTAAAAATTTGGATTTAAGTCTTTAAAATATAATTGATCTACATAAGTTATAAGATGTAATAAACTTAAGTAATAGTTTTACGAATGATTTATAAATAATATTAGTGTTAAAGGAAATATACTAAGTTAATGAATCGTGGGAAGAAAAATTATAATAAAGATAAATTATCTTTTGAGTGAAAAATGATTTCTTTAGAATATTTTCCTTTATTGAAAATATTTGAAAATAAATAATCAAAGGGATTATATAAAGAAGCACCTTTATAAAATGTTTGATCTTAAGATAAAGTTTTTTATGAAAGTTTTAAGAATTAATAAATACATATGTTATATGTAGATCATTTCATCACACAAATTTTGATCTAAGATTTGAGTTCGAAACTTTGAGGTGTTTACACCGATTCGAAAAAGGATTTATCACTCGATTCTTGACGACGAACATTGATTAGAGTTTATGGTTGGGTGCTTGAGTTTTCTATAATAGTTGAGAGCCATGCAAGGAAAGCAAAGGTTTCTGAGCAAAGAGCCTAATTAAAGTCCGCACTAGAGAATCGGGTAATCGATACTGGTTCGAAAATAAAGTTGTGTATTCGAATAGAAGATCGAATAAGATATTTCATATGTACGATCTGTGTATATTATATGGAATTAAGTTTAAAGATAAATGTTTTAGACAAACGTTTGTTTGGGTAATTCCGAGGACGAAATTCTTTTAAGTAGGGGAGAATGTAACGACCCAGAATTTGACCACTTAAAAATATAGTATTTAGAGTGATTTTAAATATAAAATATAAAAGGTTTTATGATTTAAATAACATTCGATAGGATTTGGAAGTAGAAACATACATATAAATAGTAATATTTGCCTATATCGACAAAAGTGACAAAATGCTGATTTCAGAAAAGTATGTTTCAATGGTTAAATAAATTATCTTGATTAATTTATGAGTGTTTATATTTTTACATATCATTATACAAATTTATTTTTAAATTTGGTTTTCATAAATAAACAGTTTAACTTAAACGACAAAATATGACCGTAAAAAATTTTGTCGAAAAAACGACGTTTTGTGGTCTAAAAGTTGTCGCAACGTCGTCGCAACGTCGTCGCACCTTTATTTTCTTATATAGAAGCATATATTCAAATAGTGTAAGTATTAATTAATTCACTAAACATGTTTACTTTTACTAAATATGATTAGAAAAAAGTCATTAGTAAAAGTAAGTAAGAATAAACAAAATTGAGAAAAAGTAAACTTCAAATCTTATCAAATCAAAGCCAACATAATTATGATATTCTTTACTTAATCTTTAAGTAACTAAGACATAAAGTAAGAAGTCAAAAGGATGATGTTAAGTTTTGAAAAGTGTAGATTACTTTAGCTTGAAGTAAGGTTAGTTTGGTAATTTGGTAAAAGGTTATATTGGTAAAATTACCACATCTTTCTTTTTCTATAAATACCCACCTCCTTCTTCACTTTCATTCACATTTTTCTTCCTCTTCTTTTCTCAAGATTCTTCATCTTCTTCCTCTTCTCTTTAATGGTTTCCAAGCCATAGAGAAAATTGTAAAGAAATAATGTCAAAATATTTACAAAATATTCAAAAGAAATCAATGTTCATTCTCTTCAAATCAAACTCATTTTTTCTCCACATTTTATCTCTTCTTCTCTCGGTCATAACTTCTTAAAAACAGAACCAAAATGTAAAAAAAAAATTATAATCATGTATTTTTCCAGTGGCTACCACTTTCATGACCAGTTTGTTAAATTCTAAAGTTAACTATATCAAAAATACATTTCTTTCCAGTGCATTTTATGGCCCAGTTTTTAAGCTAGAGAATAGGCTATTTTGTTTTGATCATAACTTGATCATAACAGATCCAAATTAAGAAGAAGAAATTTGAAACCATTTAAAATTCTAGTGGCTACAATTTTTACGTTGATCACTTTTTCCAGTTTTGATGTTTGCTATACCTGAAACTAAATTCTTTGAAGTGCATTTTCGGGCTTTATTTTTGTCAATCCGACTGTACCTCTTCTTCATTCTATCATACCTCCCCCAAAACTATTTGGATTCAAATGATTATTTTTTTCAAATTAAATAGAAAATAATTGTCAACAATTTTTCAGTTAACAAGTTTTTCAAATTTTATGTGTAAGAGAGTCAAAAACAAGAGAGAAGATAATCTATTTTGCAGACCTAAATCTTGGAAATTCAAGTTCAAAGCTCTACCGCTTCTTCTCTATATTTTCGGCCTCCATCTCAAGCCTCTGCCAAGCTAATGGAATGGATAAGGTGTTGTTTGCTAGTGTTTAATGGAGTAGGAATTAATTAGTGAAGTGTTGGTTGATTAGAATGTTGGTAGGAAGTTAATCGCTTTGGTTTATGGTGAGAAACTCTATTTAGCATCTCTATTTATATATATACATGTTTGATGTTATGTTATGATTGCTATGGATACTTATATATGCTTTGATCATCAAGTATTGATTGTTTGACATGGTTGTTAAATTGTTTTACCATGTCACGTTAATACACGTCGATAAGCACAAAGGAAAGCACTTTCCTTTTGAAAATGAAATGCTGTATATGGAATGCTTAAACCTTTTGGAAATAGTTTTAAAATGAGTTAGAAATGTTTTATAAACATTTAAATATATATTAAGAAATAAAGGAAGAAAATCAAGATTTTATCGTGTATATTTTAAATATGTACATAATAATTTTCCAAAAAAATCGCGCTTTTGCAGTAAAGCGACCAAAGTTTAAAATTGATATTTTAAATGCTCTAAAAATATGAAATAAATCCTAAAAATCTTTTAAAATGTTTTAAAAGCAATTTAAGTTGAAAATATGGATTTCTAAATGATATAAAAGTGATTTTGAAGAATATAGCTTTTAAAACGCTATTTGCAAACACTTTTCGCAAGGATTTTCGCAGCAGTTTGAAATAACTTTTGAAATGCAGTTTTAAACTTAACAATTATTTCCTAAATCTTTTCTAAATGTTTCCAAAGGAATAATTAAGTAATGTAAAGATGATTTGAAAGTTTTAATAAGAGTTTGAATAAATGGTTAAGACGAATTGTTTATACCGCTTAAACAAAAGTGAAGAATATTGAATGTAAGAACAAACTGAGTATGCGGAATGACTAGTATGTTTATCCTGCCTGTGAGATCTGGAAAGATAAAAACAAGGTGTTTAACTAAGCTTAGGGATGGAGCAACCAGTGCCCTGAACTTACCTGGCCTATGTTTTCTCTTTTTAGGCGAGGGGTGGAATAGATTGAAAGGAAAGTCTGGATGCTCTAAAAGATCATATTTAAGTTATTCCAAGATAAAATAAAAAAATAAATTCTTTAAATGTTAAATAACCACTTAATATCTTTTTATCAATAATTAGTACAAAGGAACCGAGATCAGATTTGGGTGATTCATATCCGAAAATCCCTTCAAACTAATTTTGGAAATAAAATATATTGAACACAATGATCGTTAAAGACAAAGATATACATAATGTAGGATTACTCGCCATTAGTCCATTGAGGTGAAACTTACTATTAGTCCCTGGAGGTGAAACTTACCATTAGTCCCTGAAGGTGAAACTTGCCATTAGTCCCTGGAGGAGAAACTTGCCATTAGTCCCTAGAGGTGAAATTTACCATATTTAAAATGGCAGTATTGCTCTATTATGAAAATCTTCGATTTGCAAGAATATGATTTGAAGTTAAGAAGAAAGTCTTTGATTAAGATTTAATGAATGATTTGGGAATATTTTCCCTAAGTTTAAAAGTTATAACTTGAATATAAGAAAATATTTGATTAAGATTTAATGAATGATTTGGGAATATTTTCCTTAAATTTAAAAGTTATAACTTGAATATAAGGAAATCTTTGATTAAGATTTAATGAATGATTTGGAAAAGTTTTCCTAAGTAAAAGAGAAAATGATTTGGAATTATTCCAAGATTTAAGAAAGGTTTAAATAAACCAAATGATTTGATAAACGAGGCTTAATGATTCCATATACTCTTAAAAGAAAATGGAATAAATTAAAAAGAATATATATCTAAGAAAGATATTTTATTAGATAAAAGATGAAGTAATTGATTAATGATTGATATCCACGTATGAACTTAACATCTTATAAAGCAATGATTGGCTTCAAAGGAACCGAAGTCGGATTTGGTTGATTCTTATCCGAAAACCACTTCAAACCAATGTATACGTTCGAAAGCGAAGACATGTTGAAGATGATGATTATTGAAGACCGTGGATCTTTATAGCATGAGGACTGCTTGTTGAACATGCTCTGGGTAGCTCCCATTATAGAGTTATTTATAGAACTGGCCTCCTCATGATGGAGATTTTTTGGATTGCAAGGGCTTCTCGCCTAGTAATGGCCTAGGAAAGTGCCTTCGGTTTCGTTCAGTCCCAGAACGAAATTGTATGGATGTTTGTCTGACATTGTATTCTAAATCACATTTGAGTGGTTTCTATAAACGTATATCAGTTGGTGGCGAAGAAAGCAACTTATTTTAGCTTAACACCCTTTCCCGAGACATACGAGCTTAGGAAGTTATACTTTTCTAGAAATCAGTCATGTGACGTGGAATGGTAATGTGGCATTCAAAGTGGAACTTGTTATAATCAAAGCGTGGTTTTGTATAAAAAGCGTGGCTTTGAAGAAATTGAGCATAGCCTCACGAGCCTCACACCCCGGTCATGATGGGATTCTATGTAGTCAGATGTATGCTCGCATTTCAGATAGTAGTGATTTGGGTTATCAGATGTTCTGAGCCCCAAGTACCAGATATGTCTGGGCCTCATGACAGGGATGCGCGAAGTCCGAGTCCTTGGATGTTATTCGCAGATTGTATCCACTTTTAGCCATTTGTGTTGTTGTATAACGACGTCTGAGTCATGGACGTAAGCCGTGGATACAGATTGATCTTTCCACCAGTTCCCTATCATGTTGGAAATCTAATCCCAGTACGAGATCTAAGGTTTTGATTGTATTCCTAAAATAGCTGTAATGACTTGCAAATATTTCAGCTACCCCATTTGGTATTATATATTCCGTTCGGTATATTCCGTTGACCCAGTCCGGATACATTTCGTTAGACTTAGTCTAGATATTGACACCTTATTTGAATAAGTTTATTTGCAAATGTTTTCAAAGAGATGTCATTAGAAATAATATCAAACGTTTTGATATATAAAAGTGTTTTGGTTAACATAAGGTAAAAACCCGTACGTATTTATGTGTGGGCGTGGTCTTATGAGATACCCTTCTTTTCAAAGGTTTTGATAACATAGTCATTTTAAATTTCGAGTATCTCACGCTGGTTTATCAAGCCTGATCCGGGTATTTTTAATACTCGGGTCAGACCGAGTAGTTTCAGGTTGAGTTGAAGATGGTTGGAGTTTCCAGAGGAGAGCTGGAGATCTTCATCATCATATGGACATATTCTATTATACACTGTACTTAGTGTATTTTGTTTGATGTTTGTCAGCAATTGTAAGAACAAATGTTTATAACTGTCCAAGCTGAATTTAGGTTAGACTCTGATATTGTATTTAAAAAATTTCGATGTAAAGATTATTATTGAAATAATATATGTTATTCCGTTCGTGTGAGATTCTGTTCCGTCTTTATTTTCTTTTTACCCTTAATGATCCGCTTATTCATGCAATTTGAGTTAGACATGTGTGGTTTATTGTCGATTTGAAGGGTACGGAAAAACGGGTCGTTACACTAACATAACTTATTAATTTCATAAATACTTCGCTTATAAATTAAAAGATTAAATATTAAGTTTTAAAACAAATTCCATTTATAAACAACTACCACCTTCTTTATAAAATTATAACCATAGTCAAATAAAACGTATGTTTAAATTTTATCTCAAATATCATTTATTAAATAAAATATTCGATCAAATTCTATACAACCAATGTCCTTGCCTTAACTTCAAAACTACACTTAGTTTCCCTTCCTAAATCAAAGCATTTCAATAATTCAATTTGCGGCGAATCAATATTAGTTTTTAAATAAATTGTAGTTATAAATCAATTATTTTATTTTCATCTAAATAATTCATCATTTATTATTCCATTCTTGTTATTGATTGCAACACATTAAATATATTAAACTTCTCCTCATACAAATATTTTACTTAATCTTACCGAAATTGTTATTTCAAAATTTTATTCAAGTTCATATTAAATAAATTACATAAATAAAATATATAATTTTATTTTCAACCATTTCTATTCAATAATCATATTAAATTCAATATTTTTAAATGGTTAGAATACGGGTCGTTACAAACTGCTTAGATTATGGAATATGTCACCGCGTTATTACCGAACCCCACGAATGGGGTATGCGAACCCTGGTAAATGGTCAACGCTAACAAATCACCACAGAGTGTAACACCACCACCTCTATACCCATACCATCCAAGAATATAATATAGTAATACTATCGGATAATATACAAAATAAGGTGATATGTGGTACATACGTAATTGTTCGTTTTGGCTAACATTGGTACATATTAAAACATTGAATAAATAGCTTACTTATCCGTACACTGTACCGACACAAAGTAATAAAAACACATGCCTCTAGGATAGAACAATACATAATATACAATATATAAACAAAGAACACAAAGTCCGAATCGTAGTGACGATATATAATACATAAATATACATGGTATGTCCAATGTACAACTCATATACATACTTGAAATTGTATAATATGCGATAAATGTATAAAATATCACACCTTAGTCTCCTTTATACCCAACATAAATGTCGTTCTCACTATCGCTATATCTGAAATATCTCGGAATGACCTGAGTATTATATAAATAACACACGGATCAGATTATATCTAAATCAGGAGTATAATAATATGATAGCATCCATAAGATCAAAAGTAAGCAATAATGTACGCATTAGGTATGTGTATACTTACATACATACACACACACACATACATATACATTTACATACATACATGCATATATATATATATATATAATTAATTAATTATCATAGAAAATCACAAATGCATCTCATAGTCTAAAATATCGTAACCATGCATAAAGATGTCATCGCCCATATAAAAACACATCAAATCAGAATCCAAAAAATCAAATCAAATGGGTGAATCATACTTATCTAGAAATCATCATAAAATATAGGATAAGATAGCCTATAGTATTATCCCATCAAATTCAATATCATAAAATCATAATATGGATTAATCACAAACAAAATCACATCAATAAACAGAGGCTATCTCTAAAATATCAAATTAGAAAACCAAGGATACACGAGGACTAACCACACTTTAGACTCATCCAGTCTCTAGTGTAACCAACTCATATCAAGTTAGAAAGGCAAGGATATGCCAATCCACTACATGCACATAACCTGAACCAGACGGGAGACTGATGCCCACATACTACTAAGCTTGCTCCAGGAACAGGTCTACTCACCTACGGTGGAGCAACCATCTATTCCTATAGTCTTCGAGGAATATGCCAATCTACTACACACATACCTTAAACCAGATAAAGGGATTGATAGGCGCCTACCGCAAGCCTGATCCTGGAAACTAGGTCTACTCGCCTACCGTAGAGTAAGTGTCTATTCCTACCATCTTCAATTATCTTGATAGACATCATGACCCTGCCCACCAATGGCTCGTCTACGTGTAGTCATGATCATGACCCTGCTTTGCCCCTAATAGTAACAGACTGTTGGCCTATGCGACATAAGAGGCTATGGAAAACATCTCATCTACTTCTACCAATACCGTGATGCCTATCAAAAAGAAATAATACTACGGTGTTGCGGATCCGAGGCACATCCCAATGATTTGACCGCTAGGGTAGATACTAGCCAATCTGGTTCCCTTTTAAAAAATAAAGAAAGCTAGACACAATGTGGATGGTTATATAGTACTCATATACTATACCCATGCATATCTCGGATAGCAACCTGGCATGCAGCTCTTCTATGTCAACATCCAACAATACGATACTCCTCACTGAGTATCACATATACACATGAGTGTAATCCCGATTTGAGTGACATTTATTTACAATGAACATTCAAACAAATAACATAATGGAGTCACATACTATCGCATGTTATTTGGATAATTATTCAATGCTCATAAAGTACACTCAATCCACATTAGATATGTCTATATGACAAGTCCAATTAATAACCATAAAAAGTGTTATGGAAAATCCCATACCAGATGGTATCACTAAACCGTTTATTCAAATTTCGTTGCATAGAAATAAAATCGTATCAAAGGATGTCATCACCATGTCATCTTGAAATATAACACAAATCAGTATCAACGGTGAATCATACACAATATCCAATTCAATATAAAAGGAAAGAGAAATCAGAAAAGTATATTAAAGTCAATCAATTAAATTACCCTAATTAAATTCCATTTTAAAACGAATTTATAAACTTCCAAATAAAATAGAATATACTTCAAGATCTTCACTTAATATTTAAACTAATTAAAATAAAAAAAATTCCTTTAAATCATACTACATTTGAAATTCTCATATCATAGAAAGAGAGATTTGTATATATTCAATACATATCCAAAATCGTTTAAATATTTCATAAAATAAAATTCTATATTTTCCAAGGATTGTAAACTTTTTCAATAATATAACAGTAACCTTTAAAATAACATCACTTAGAACTGTATTATTGTCTTCATTTTATCTCTTATAAAATATTAATATATTATATTTTTGTGATGCCCCACCCTGAGGCCCACATTAACAAAGAGAATTACTAGGCAATTCTATCTGCTAATGCGGAGAATAGGGCTGGTTAGGAGCGACCATCTATAATCTTGTCTTAAACATCTACTGCATACGTCGATAAATGATCTATTTTTTTTCTATTCGAAGTGGATCGACATATCCAATAAATGCTTAATGCAAAACTATAGGTGGCTAACGGATCTATCAGAACAAAATACAACAACAAAATGCATATCACATCACAGAACAGTAATCATCATATATAAATACATAAAAACAGATACATCCCAGTATGATACAAAGTGATACACAAAAGTGGTACAGAGACCACGCTATATACATCCAATCAAATACATATCAGAGTCAAGCGGAAAGAAATATAAACTGCACGAAAGTGCTAGGCTGATATCCAAGCAGATGCATCAAAGCTAAGTCCCGAACTGATAGCTAACCTGAAACAACTCGGTCTGACCCGAGTATAAAATACGCGGGTCAGTCTAGCTAAAACAATCAGTTAATAAGGATAGACGATAATATGAAGCATAAGATACAATGTGATAATTCTTCTCAAATGAGAAGAGGCAATAGAAAGAACATATACTCATGACTTAAGTGAACATTGTCATTTAAGTATACAAAGACCTCAAAAGAGGTAAACTCGACAATAACGCTCAAATAATACGAACAATCGCCGATGAAAATCTTCAAATCAAAACTCATGAAACTCAATAAGAGTTTATAATCCCCATATTGAAATCACCATAAAACAACATATATATATATATATATATATATATATATATATATATGCCTTCCTCTAACTCAAGGCTATAAGTAAATTCATCATCTCAAAATTGGTGAAATCGAAACCAAAAACTTATAAAAATTCCCCAGATTGGCCAAATCCCATTTGCATGCCGAAGCGATGCTGCACGTGCCTTTCTCATATGGCCGAAGCCTCTGACAAGGTCGCTAACACCTCTCAAAGCAGTTCGTCCTTATGACAAGGTCGCTGACACCTCTTCAAGCCATTTTGTCAGCCCTAACAAGGTCGCTAACACCTCCCTAAGCAGTTTGTCCTCATGACAAGGTCGTTGACACCTCTCCAAGCTATTTTGTCAGCCATAACAAGGTCGCTAACACCTCCCTAAGCAGTTCATCCTCATGACAAGGTCGCTGACACCTCTCAAAGCAGTTATGTTAGGTAAACATCGTGAATGTGTCACAAACTCACGGATAGGAATCCGAAAAGTGTTAACGTGTGTCCCATACCACTCGTTCGCACTTAGCGGTTTACTAGCCGCTAATCGGTGCCACACTAGGAACATCATAAAACTCAGAAAATCATATCTTGCCTCATCTCATTGGCGAGTGATAAATAGACACCATACTCGTCTCATCTCATCGACAAATATTAAATGACATCGTAACTTGTCTCATTTCATCGACAAGTAAAAACATCGTGATGGTTCCTCATAAACCATAAATCTCAAAATATGAAATCATATTTTCAAGACTTGCCTTATATCATTGGCAAGTAAATAAAACATCGTGATGGTTCTCATCGACCATACTCCTACATAGGAGATCCTAAACCATAATACTCGCTAAATATTGGCCATCTTAAATAATTCCAATAAATAGGAATTATAAAAATCAAAATATGCCATAAAATGGCAAACATTTCAGAATCAATAGTCTCAAATAGCTTCGACCGTACAAGTCCGGAATTAACCGAAATAGTAAACTTACATGTCCCATAACACGTGTTTTACTAAATCGTTTAATTCTCTTTCTCATACGTTCGAATAGTGCAAATGTGAGTGTTTTATATTTAAAATAGTTTACAAGAGAAAATAAGCTTTTAAAACTTTTCCCCGAAATGATTAATAAATCTAATATTTAATATTCCTTTATTATGGGAAATAAATAGATTTTATATTAAAAAAATAATTTTAAAATACTATGTAATAATAATTTGAAATGTCCATTTATTTCAATAATCACTTCAAAATGGCTTAGAGAAAACCGTGCTCGAAAACAATGAAAAACATGAAAGATAACTCAAGACCGATAACTTGAATTCAGTACAAATTCAAATCAAATTTAACCCAAAATCAATTCAAATTCTATTTAAATTTGAATTTCAAATCCTCTAAATATAGCTATCTTATTGACAGGAATCATAGCTCTCAAAACATTTCAAAACAACATCAAAATCGAATAAGAATGAGAGCAAAAATAAGCTAGTACAATTCTCAAGTCAATGATTTATTGCTGTCGTTTTACTCTCGGGACAACAACAAACAAATCTAGTTTTGACTTCAAATTTCAGAAACTCAAAAAAAAGAAAGATTTATAAAATAATCCAAGTTTTCTAAAACATCAAGAATTATCTAAATCCGACAAGAAACGAGAAAGATACGTCTAAGTTGCTAACTGTATTTAGTTTAGATATTGTAATTATCAAAGTGATGGAGATGAGAGTTTGCAACAGGATTTTGATCAAGCTATGCTCAAAATATGAAAATGTGTTCAAAAAGAAAATTGTCACACATAAAATAATCTTTCCTAAACTTTAAAAATCATCCAAATCCGACAAGGAACAAGGAAGATATGCTTAATTTACTAATTGTATTTAGTTTGGATAACGTAATTACTAAAGCGACACATCTGAGAGTTCGTAACAGCATTTTGATCAACCTATGCTCAAAATATGAAAATGTATTCAACAGGAAAATTGTCATAAAGTAAGGTTTTCAGAACAATTAAAATTATCGAATTCCGATGAAGGATGAAAAAGTTACAGCTAAAACAATTTTCATATTTGAAGTTCATCTCTGCTGTAATTTTAGTCTCGGGACAGCATCACAAAAAGGAATTTTCAACCACTAAAACCTCAAAATTTAACAAAACCCAAAACATAAAAGTCATAGAAGACAATCTATGCTTTCCTAAACATCAAGAATTTTTAAATTTGGACATCAAACGAAAAAGGTATGCCTTAATTACCAACAACACTAAGCACAGAAAGTGACAGTTTTCCAGTGACAGAGTAGCGAGCTTGAATTGAATTTTTCGACCACTTATGCTCAAAATTTTCGAAAGTGTTTAACATGAAAGTTATCACATTCTTCCCAAGCTTTCCATAACATCAAAGAAAATAGAATTCCAGTTTAAAACGAAAAAGATATATATAATTTACTGACAGCCATTCACAAATTAACATGCAACAAATAAAATTGAGATTTCTTACATTGAAATCTCAATCAAAGCTAGAAAATGTAAGTTTTGATACTTACCTTGCTGATTTGAATGCAAATACCCAAATTTAGATGCAAGATAGAAGCATGGCTTAAGATTACAAGCTTTGAGAGCCCGTAAGAAGCAATTACAAACATGCGAAACAAATACAGTAAATAGAATTAGAAAACTTCTTCCTGTAAAATATTTATGTGATGATATTGCATGATTAAGAGTTGTTTACCTTTGATTTATCTTTATCTTGCAAAAGATTTGAATTTGGATGAATTTGCTGAAGAAATTAGCTAGGTTTTGAGAAATTGGGAAAAAGTTTACTGACTCTGTTTTTAGGCTGTAGGAGGAAGAAGGCAATAAGAGATGAACGTACAGCCACTTTCTTTTTCCTCTTTTCTTAACTAGGCTAAGCTAAATGGGCCAATGGGCTTGAGAAGAAAAAATAATAATTAAAAGAATTAAAATGGCTTAAGGTTTATTAAACGACACTTAACAATATTAATGCGTACATGTCACATATACACATGATAGAAATTCATTTTCTTCATATTTACACACACAATAAAAGAATTCTTTTGCACTATATAAAAAGCTTAATTTTTATTTTTAGAAAATTATTATTGTTAAAATCCTATATTTCACAATAATACAAAATTTTCACCAATAAATGTAAAAGTTTACATTTTTAACTTCTAAAATTCGACCAAAATCATTTTCTTACTTAGAAAAATATGTCAAACCATATACGAATTTTATTTATAGCTAAAACTTATTTCTAAATTAATTTTCATCTTTTTATTTAAATAAACAACCTTTAAAAATTTCATACTTCTTTTTGAAAATTACTAAAAGAACAAATTGGCAATAATTAATGCAATTATTATATTTTCTCCAAATAAAACTCATTTTTCAATCATTATTAACCTAATTAAATAAAATAATGTTCCAAACTTTATGTTTCTCATTTTATTTTCTAATTCATTTTTTTTCCAAATAAGCAAATAAAATTTCAAATTTTAGTTGTTTTTTTTTCCAATATTAAATTATAACTACCGTTATAATTTAAAATTAACATGTAATCTCAAAAACCAGGGTTGTTACAGACTTCCCTCCTTAACAAAATTGCGTCCTCGCAATTTGTAGAGAAGAGTTTGTATTCAACATAATTATATCATTAATCAAACGAAAATAGATAAGCTCGAGTTTAAAATTTCTCACCCTCAACACAAGATGATAGAAAACCAAGATTAGATTGCTCGATTAATTCTATGCTTTCCCCAAATGGAATTACTGGGATTTGCGAACCATTGAATTTCTACGAGCAATACATCCATATTTCGAAGGTGTTTCACCTTTGAAGCAAAATACGGATAGGATGTTACACAATAGATAAATCGGGTGAGATTGATTCCTAAGAAGTTCCACGAGCAGAGTCAGGGTTTAGTCAAAACTTTATCCCGAACTCCAACGCACAAGATGATAATCGATACAACTTCCCGTATAACACTACGAAGGGAGTCATACCGATATTAGATTGACTACTATTGTAGAAAGAAAACCCAACAAGAGGTAGGTGGTTTTCCTCCAATACCACCAAACTCATATGACTACATAAAAGCAAGTCGTAAAATAATTGCATAAAAGCAAGACAAGACTCAAAGAATAGATTTTTATACTCTCTCTTACTAATCAAATATTCTCAAAGTTTTCCAACCCTTTATCTTCAAGACTTAAAATTCTAAATTTTCAACACTTGAAAATTTTCAAAGTTTCTTACATAGATTTTAAATTTAAACTCATTACTCTTCATTAGAGTAAATAAGGTTTAAGTTGTTTATTCCCTAATTCTTCCATAGGTATTCTCTAGTCTGCAACATATATTATTATTATTTTCCAATTTATTTCTCAAATTTTCGAAGTGTTAGAAATTTTCAGAAAAATCGGCGGAGTCTCCTTTGTACGGAGGGCCTTATACAATATTATAAAATGAATTACATAATATACATCGACCATTATGTCGGAACACAAATTATATATTATCATTCAACTCTTAAAAATTAATTCGAAAACATACCTTTCTTATTAGCATTTTAAAGCAAGTTTGTACAAACTTATACATAATTTTTTTTCTCTAAATATAATCCAACCATCCTCTTTTCACCTGCATTTAACTCAAATAGATGATATTACTTCATGCTCATAAATAAGAAGTGCTACACTAAACTATTAAGGGGAAATAAATTAATTTCATTTCAGATCTGTTGTAAAGAAGACCTATTTTGTCCCAGCAAACAAAAAAATCTGAAGAACTTTATAAAATAAAAGTTGTTCTACTCTGTTTAAGCTTTCCAACAATGTAAAGATCCTTAAAATCCGATTTACGGTTTGAAAGTTATGTTCAATTTACTTTCAGCTTAAGTCTTAGAGAATTTTTCAATAGGGCAGAACTTCCTATCCACTTTCAAACCCATTTTAGGCTCAGTAAAAAGAAAAATATTTAAATGTAGTAAAAATAAACTTTATTTCTTACTAAAAGCTCTTTCCTTTGCAAAAAGATTCAGCTCATTTGGAGTCAAAAATCTCAAGTTATCGCTGTTTTAGTACAGCACTTTTCTAAATGAAATTTCAGCCTTTAAAATCAATTTAAAATTTGAAATTCTCCCAAACCATTTTAACTTCAAACTACAATTTCAAACAAGCTTTTTGCTAAATGATTTATTAAATGATTCTCTTTTTCCCCGAAAAGCTAAGACATATAAAATTATGATCAACTTTATGTAATCATCATAAAACATTTTATTAAGTGGAAATATTTTCATTACTTTCCAAAATCTACTTTGTAAACAATTAACTATGAAAACTCATTTTGGAAGAGATAAATAATTTCTTCCATCATCAAGAGATGAATATTGATTATCCATCAAAAATAATTTTTTTATAGTCATCATTAATAACTTGTACTAAAATATTCAATTAATATTTTAATTTTTAAAACCAAAGTATTCTTTTACCTTAAATACATCGTTTTTTATATCAAAGCATCAAATGATATTTTCTTCTAACTAAGACATATCCTTAATTAGAATTTCTCACTATACTTACCCAAATCACCATATTCAATTCCATAAATTTCAAATAATTTAAGGATATTTCCTCCGATTGATTTATAGTGAATGACCCAATCGATTGGCTGCAGAGTTGATCAAATGATCAAAACTGCCTCGCCACTTCTCCAATACTCACTATGGTTCAATGGTTTCATTATACATTTAAAATAAAACCAATACTCCACTATATTAATTATTATCAAACTTTACTTATTAAAACTCAGTTTACCGTGTCTGACTGTCTCATCATAGCGTTTAGGAAATTCCTGTCGATAACGTTGGCCAAACGCATCGACCAGAATTCTTAAAGCACTAGACGGACAACCCAACACAAAAATTCATTTTCTTTAAAAAAAATACCTCATATATAGTACTTAAAATATCCTTTGTTTTTAACATAATCCCATTTCTCTTAGAAACATATCTTCATTTTTTTTATTTTTTTTTGAAAACACAACTTATTACTTATTCTCAAAATCAAAAACAAAAGAAGAACTCACGAGATATTCCTGGAATACTCGATCCTCAAGATTGATCAGATAGACTAGGGTGTTCATTATTCCGAATGGTACGATGAACCACTCTCAAGACTCACAATGAGTGCGGAATGCGTTAAGAGTAGCGCTATCCTCCACGACTCGCTCATGAAAAATCGATGTAAGGTCAAGCCGAGGAATGACCCTAGCAACACTCAATAGATTAAAGAAATCTGTGAGATATAATAGTAATGGCAAGATATCTTATTGAATGAGAAGAAGAGCACAAAAAAAACACATCATTACTTCAAGTGAAGTAATACCACAAAGTATATCAACAATTGAGTATCCAAGGAGCTTATCTCAAAAGAGGTAAGAATGTCAATATCAAATAAATTCAACGAATCATCTCATTTCCCTAGTGGGCATCCTCGTGGGAGGATGACCCAAAAGCTAAGAAATAAAATCCTAAAATCCTCGAACATCATACCAAATATTGCGGATCCCCCAATAGGATCTGCTATCCTCAAAGAAATCATAAGATAAGAACATCAAAGATCATCAACAAACTCCTTCGATGCGGATGGGTGTCAAGCACCCGTATTGAAGAGGATTCAAATAAAACAATCATGATTTGGGTTACACCAAAGAAAATATATCATCAATTAAATTTGGGAATATTGTGGAATAAAATATTTTCCTAAACATATCCCAAATTATCTACTTCAAAAGACACGATAAGGTAAAGGACACGATGATTAGGAGATTTGTAACACTTGTATAACACTAAGATGTACCGTAATATGTTTTTTTTTTCTGTTCTGTGTTTATCATACTTAGTTCTGAATTTAGCTCTGATACCAAGTTGTGACGCCCCACCCTGAGACCCACATTAACAAAGAGAATTACTAGGCAATTCTATCTGCTAATGCGGAGAATAGGGCTGGTTAGGAGCGACCATCTATAATCTTGTCTTAAACATCTACGGCATACGTCGATAAATGATCTATTTTTTTCTATTCTAAGTGGATCGACATATCCAATAAATGCTTAATGCAAAACTATAGGTGGCTAACGGATCTATCAGAACAAAATACAACAACAAAATGCATATCACATCACAGAACAGTAATCATCATATATAAATACATATAAACAGATACATCCCAGTATGATACAAAGTGATACACAAAAGTGGTACAGAGACCACGCTATATACATCCAATCAAATACATATCAGAGTCAAGCGGAAAGAAATATAAACTACACGAAAGTGCTAGGCTGATATCCAAGCAGATGCATCAAAGCTAAGTCCCGAACTGATAGCTAACCTGAAACAACTCGGTCTGACCCGAGTATAAAATACGCGGGTCAGTCTAGCTAAAACAATCAGTTAATAAGGATAGACGATAATATGAAGCATAAGATACAAGGTGATAATTCTTCTCAAATGAGAAGAGGCAATAGAAAGAACACATACTCATGACTTAAGTGAACAATGCCATTTAAGTATACAAAGACCTCAAAAGAGGTAAACTCGACAATAACGCTCAAATAATACAAACAATCGCCGATGAAAATCTCCAAATCAAAACTCATGAAACTCAATAAGAGTTTATAATCCCCATACTGAAATCACCATAAAACAACATATATATATATATATATATATATATATATATATATATATATATATATATATATATATGCCTTTCTCTAACTCAAGGCTATTAGTAAATTCATCATCTCAAAATTGGTGAAATCGAAATCGAAAACTTATAAAAATTCCCCAGATTGGCCAAATCCCATTTGCATGCCGAAGCGATGCTGCACGTGCCATTCTCATATGGCCGAAGCCTCTGACAAGGTCGCTAACACCTCTCAAAGCAGTTCGTCCTTATGACAAGGTCGCTGACACCTCTTCAAGCCATTTTGTCAGCCCTAACAAGGTCGCTAACACCTCCCTAAGCAGTTTGTCCTCATGACAAGGTCGCTGACACCTCTCCAAGCTATTTTGTCAGCCCTAACAAGGTCGCTAACACCTCCCTAAGCAGCTCATTCTCATGACAAGGTCGCTGACACCTCTCAAAGCAGTTATGTTAGGTAAACATCGTGAATGTGTCACAAACTCACGGATAGGAATCCGAAAAGTGTTAACGTGTGTCCCATACCACTCGTTCGCACTTAGCGGTTTACTAGCCGCTAGTCGGTGCCACACTAGGAACATCATAAAACTCAGAAAATCATATCTCGCCTCATCTCATTGGCGAGTGATAAATAGACACCATACTCGTCTCATCTCATCGACAAGTATTAAATGACATCGTAACTTGTCTCATTTCATCGACAAGTAAAAACATCGTGATGGTTCCTCATAAACCATAAATCTCAAAATACGAAATCATATACTCAAGACTTGCCTTATATCATTGGCAAGTAAATAAAACATCGTGATGGTTCTCATCGACCATACTCCTACATAGGAGATCCTAAACCATAATACTCGCTAAATATTGGCCATCTTAAATAATTCCAATAAATAGGAATTATAAAAATCAAAATATGCCATAAAATGGCAAACATTTCAGAATCAATAGTCTCAAATAGCTTCGACCGTACAAGTCCGGAATTAACCGAAATAGTAAACTTACATGTCCCATACCACGTGTTTTACTAAATCGTTTAATTCTCTTTCTCATACGTTCGAATAGTGCAAATGTGAGTGTTTTATATTTAAAATAGTTTACAAGAGAAAATAAGCTTTTAAAACTTTTCCCCGAAATGATTAATAAATCCAATATTTAATATTCCTTTATTATAGGAAATAAATAGATGTTATATTAGAAAAATAATTTTAAAATACTATGTAATAATAATTTGAAATGTCCATTTATTTCAATAATCACTTCAAAATGGCTTAGAGAAAACCGTGCTCGAAAACAATGAAAAACATGAAAGATAACTCAAGACCGATAACTTGAATTCAGCACGAATTCAAATCAAATTTAACCCAAAATCAATTCAAATTCTATTTAAATTTGAATTTCAAATCCACTAAATATAGCTATCTTATTGACAGGAATCATAGCTCTCAAAACATTTCAAAACAACATCAAAATCGAATAAGAATGAGGGCAAAAATAAGCTAGTACAATTCTCAAGTCAATGATTTATTGCTGTCGTTTTACTCTCGGGACAACAACAAACAAATCTAGTTTTGACTTCAAATTTCAAAAACTCAAAAAAAAGAAAGATTTATAAAATAATCCAAGTTTTCTAAAACATCAAGAATTATCTAAATCTGACAAGAAACGAGAAAGATACGTCTAAGTTGCTAACTGTATTTAGTTTAGATATTGTAATTATCAAAGTGACGGAGATGAGAGTTTGCAACAGGATTTTGATCAACCTATGCTCAAAATATGAAAATGTGTTCAAGAAGAAAATTGTCACACATAAAATAATCTTTTCGAAACTTTAAAAATCATCCAAATCCGACAAGGAACAAGGAAGATATGCTTAATTTACTAATTGTATTTAGTTTGGATAACGTAATTACTAAAGCGACACATCTGAGAGTTTGTAACAGCATTTTGATCAACCTATGCTCAAAATATGAAAATGTATTCAACGGGAAAATTGTCACACATAAAGTAAGGTTTTCAGAACATTTAAAATTATCGAATTCCGATGAAGGATGAAAAAGTTACGGCTGAAACAATTTTCATATTTGAAGTTCATCTCTGCTGTAATTTTAGTCTCGGGACAGCATCACAAAAAGGAATTTTCAACCACTAAAACCTCAAAATTTAACAAAACCCAAAACATAAAAGTCATACAAGACAATCTATGCTTTCCTAAACATCAAGAATTTTTAAATTCGGACATCAAACGAAAAAGATATGCCTTAATTACCAACCACACTAAGCACAGAAAGTGACAGTTTTACAGTGACAGGGCAGCGAGCTTGAATTGAATTTTTCGACCACTTATGCTCAAAATTTTCGAAAGTGTTTAACATGAAAGTTATCACATTCTTCCCAAGCTTTCCAGAACATCAAAGAAAATAGAATTCCAGTTTAAAACGAAAAAGATATGTATAATTTACTGACAGCCATTCACAAATTAACATGCAACAAATAAAATTGAGATTTCTTACATTGAAATCTCAATCAAAACTAGAAAATGTAAGTTTTGATACTTACCTTGCTGATTTGAATGCAAATACCCAAATTTAGATGCAAGATAGAAGCATGGCTTAAGATTACAAGCTTTGAGAGCCCGTAAGAAGCAATTACAAACATGCGAAACAAATACAGTAAATAGAATTAGAAAACTTCTTCCTGTAAAATATTTATGTGATGATATTGCATGATTAAGAGTTGTTTACCTTTGATTTATCTTTATCTTGCAAAAGATTTGAATTTGGATGAATTTGCTGAAGAAATTAGCTAGGTTTTGAGAAATTGGGAAAAAGTTTACTGACTCTTTTTTTAGGCTGTAGGAGGAAGAAGGCAATAAGAGATGAACGTACAGCCACTTTCTTTTTTCCTCTTTTCTTAATTAGGCTAAGCTAAATGGGCCAATGGGCTTGAGAAGAAAAAATAATAATTAAAAGAATTAAAATGGCTTAAGGTTTTTTAAACAACCCTTAACAATATTAATGCGTACATGTCACATATACACATGATAGAAATTCATTTTCTTCATATTTACACACACAAGAAAAGAATTCTTTTGCACTATATAAAAAGCTTAATTTTTATTTTTAGAAAATTATTATTGTTAAAATCCTATATTTCACAATAATACAAAATTTTCACCAATAAATGCAAAAGTTTACATTTTTAACTTCTAAAATTCGACCAAAATCATTTTCTTACTTAGAAAAATATGTCAAACCATATACGAATTTTATTTATAGCTAAAACTTATTTCTAAACCAATTTTCATCTTTTTATTTAAATAAACAACCTTTAAAAATTTCATACTTCTTTTTAAAAATTACTAAAAGAAGAAATTGGCAATAATTAATGCAATTATTATATTTTCTCCAAATAAAACTCATTTTTCAATCATTATTAACCCAATTAAATAAAATAATGTTCGAAACTTTATGTTTCTCATTTTATTTTCTAATTCATTTTTTTTTTCAAATAAGCAAATAAAATTTCAAATTTTAGTTTTTTTTTTTCCAATATTAAATTATAACTACCGTTATAATTTAAAATTAACATGTAATCTCAAAAACCAGGGTTGTTACAATTTTCCTCTAAAACAATTCAAAAACTTATAATATATTATACAAAATTGATTCTTAATAGAATTTTATAACCAATAGAAAGCCATGTTTATACTTATAATTAAAATATGTTTGTAAATTGACACTTTCAATCAATACAAATAATCAACTATCTCTAAATCATCCAATTCCAAATCAATATATTCAAATATACTGTCAACAAGTACTCCTAAAAAATTATTTAAACCATCGATTCAACCTAATAGCTCAAACAATAAATGGGATAATTTGTATACCTGTATAGCAAACAATAAATTATAGATGTAGTTGAGTAAACTAAATGTTTATTCGCCCAAAAAATAGAGCATTCTTCCTACCAACATTCATCAACAATCGATGCAGCCAATCTCCTAATCTCGGCCCTTCACTAATGTCAGTTCCATCACCACGCTAGCTTAAAGTAGCAACTCCCCAAATCAGCAACGTTTGCACACTCTTCGGCTCGAACATGATACCTCCTCCAATCCTTCCATACACACGTGACCTAAACACCACTACCAACTCCACCTAAACACTCCCAAGTCACCGCTCCATTCACGTACGCTATCACCTTCATCGCCTACAACTATTCACCAGAGTCGTTTTCACACAACCAAGGAACGTGCGACTTAAAGATCGCATCGACCGCATCCTCAAACCACTTGCAGCTTCGCCGCCATGCATCACCCAGCGCTTGCTTTTCATCGACGATGTGGTCAAATCGCCTGGCGTTATTTTGTATTTTTTTCTGCCCAAAATGCGATTCTCCTTTTGCGAAATTAGGGTTAAAATGAATTAGAGATGGGTTTGGACCAAATCCTGAAGATCGGAGAGTTTTCCTGAAACGAGAACAGGAAAAGGAATTTAAACGGGCTTGCTGATTTGGGCTAAACTCTAATTTCTTACTTCATTCATTGGTTTACTTGTTTCTTTTCTTTTATCAACTCATGTATTTTATCTATAAATAAATTTAAATTCAGTTTAAATCATTTACACTTATAAAAATACTTGTATTCAATTAAAACAATTTATTCAATATCAATGAATTATCCAAAAAGAGGTTATTAATTTATTTCAATTTATTAAATTAAAATCTTTATTATATAGAATTTAATTAATTAAAAGTTTATTTTCAAAAGTATAAATTATCAAATCACATTCAAACAATTTTATTTTAATTAAATTTATTCAATTTACGACGTAGAAATCAAGGTTGTTACAGACTCGCCTTTTAGCAAAATTGTGTCCTTGCAAATTCTAGTAGGGAGATGTCAAACATAACTCCTACTCTGCCTTCTCTCGTATTCTCCAGACTTATATCAACCTAAACTACTCAATCCTCTATGTGGCTCTTCCTCCAATACCCTTATCGTATGAACTATTTAAATAGATTCAATTTAACGACTTTCTATTTTCACATACAATAAAAAATTTGTGAAAATTTTCCAAATGCCAGAAATTTTGGAAAAAAATTCGACTGAGTAACCTTTATACGAAAAATGTTAAGAAAAATTACAATGCAATAAAATAGATATACATCGATCAAAACATAATCTGAAATAAAATATATGCAAAAATCTTGCCACACAGCATATATTTCACAATATATCACTCTTTTAAGTAAAACATACCTTTTTGTTAACAATTTTAATGTGGACTTGCTTAAATATAAAGCAAGCATAAGTATGCAAGCACCAAAGAGCCTTCATGTACCTATCTCAACTCAAATAAGCAATATTATGAAGATATTTATGAAAAATGCATTCGTTGTATGTAGAAAGAACTTCATTTTAACATTTAAACCACTTTCTAACTAAAATTTGAAAGGTCAAGAGCACCAAATCAAGTGATGGTTTCAAAACTGAAGATGTTGCTTAGTGGGTTGGCAATCCAAACCAATTTCCAGATTGTAAAAATATCAAGTAAAACTCAAGTTATGTGATGTTTTGTAAAGAAGATCATCTCAATTTTTCCATTAAACATAACAGATCAGTGAAACAAAACGACCTTTTTGGTTTAACAAACATTAAAGGTTCGTTTGGTTTCAATTTGAGTTTTGTGTTTTCAACGTACACTACAAAATACAAGAAAACATGAGAATTTATTTTTTACAATTCTTAGTCATTGCGACGATGGACGAACAATGAATGGGATAAATTATTTTCCGTCCTTTTGTTATATCGCAAAACACGAAAAATCAAATAACCTGTTTTCTTTTTTCTATGTTAATTTCATTTTTCAAAATTTCATATTTTTCAACAATACCTAAGAAGTGCGCTTTTTTGTTTAGATGAAAACACAAAACAAAAAAATGAAAAACCAAACAGGATCTAAAATTTTGCAAAAACACTTAAAATAAAAGACGTAGTTTATACTTTAAGCTTTTCGAAATAGGCAAAATCGCTTAAATTGGATAAGCCGTTCATAAGTTATGGCAACTGAACACGACACATACTAAGAAAATCCAAATCCAGACCAGAAGTATTAAACCATTTTTAAACATGTCTAAATTCTTTTAAACATCAAAATTTTCAAAAAGTGACGAACATGAAAGTTGCTCCACGTTAAAAAATGTTTCGAATGGAAAGAGATTCATTGAAATTGGATTTCAAAATCAAAAGTTGTGATTATTTTTGTACAGCGTTTAAAATGAAATTCCCAAATTCATATCAGTGGTCATTCCTTCTTTTTCCAGGATTGTGATCATGATACGTTAACAACCTAACTATGCTCGTCTGCTTACCATCAATTAAAATTAAGAATACATCACAACAAGAAATAATTACCCTTTTACACAAGGAGAATAAACGTAATAATCAACCACAAGTGCTAAAAGAAGATGAGCGAGTAATAAATTCAACATTCCGTGATGATGCAAATAACACAACTTCGAAAGGAATAGCTTCTGGTTGGGTATTAGTGAAAGCAGGGTTTCAAAATTCCAAGGCTTAAAGATTCATTCGATTGCATAATATCCAATAAAACTCCACATAAAACGAATCAACTTCTGAATCACTTGAAGATATATCTGACAGAGTGAGGCAAAATTGAAGTAGGAAAAATAATGTGGACAACCTCAATTTCAATGATGATTGCGATGATATTATAATTTCAAGGCCGACATGCCTGTCTTTTTGTTACTCAACAAAATACAGTACATGTACATGAATGTATCATGAGCAGAGCTCTGCTGATAAACTATAACAAGATCAAGCTTAAAATTGATGCGATCGGTTCTTTAAAAAAAACACTAGTAATGTTAGGATAGTAATAACATGCACGAAATTGTGAAATTATGATTTTTTTAACCAAAAAAATTGAGTAGATCAAATATGACCTGTATACAAAACAAATTTTTATGAACACATAACTTAGGTATACAAGCAACTAAACTGAATGAAAGGTATACCACAGATTCTAGGGCAACCTGATGGAGAAGAAATGAAGCATTAGTAGATTACTCAAGCATTCAGCAACATGCATATTATCGTTGAGTAAGAAAAATGTCAATTGTTTTGACATAACATTCGCCCACAGCATCTTTTCCTGTTTTCAGAACATCGCTACAATCATGTTCTAAGTTTTAAATTAAGTTTTGAGTGATCTTGTATTTTGTATTAATTGTAAGATGAAAAGGAGTAAAGAAGAAAATGTATTTTTATTGATTGATCTCTGTTGTAACAATAGACTTGTATTTATACAGTCTGAAACATAAAATACAATATGGGCCTCAAACTACAACACATTATCACATATCCGATATAATCTTCTCTAAAGAAGTAAACAACAATACTTTGTCATTCGTATTTCACTAATTCCCCCTTTCAAACAGATCTAGGGTTTTGCTGACTTCTCTTCTTCTTCAATTTGAGGGCGAAAAATACAATAGTTGGTTTGAATCTCATGAGATCTGAGGTTAGAATCATAGCGGTATCCATATTTGATGCCAAATAGATGAAATAGTTGTGTGATTTCCATGAATGAGTGACTCAAAAAATAAGGATTTGGAGTTATAGTCATAGATCTGTTATGAAACACACATATCTGTGACTATAATTCTTGTTTAGGCTTGTTTGAGATAAACTTGTAATCTGGAGCTTGTTTGAGATGGACTTGTGATCTGGACATCTTTGAGATGGATCAGTTTGAGATGTTATGGCTTTAGGGGCTAAAACGATTGCAGATCTGCCATAATATGAGCAGATCTGTGATGAGTCCGCAAGAATCTCTGCTGAAGCCTTTTTTTTAAATCTGATCCTCTGCTCATAACAAGTCTGCAAGAATTTATGTTGAAGCCTTTCAGATCTGAGGTTCTATGGCTTCATGTGACTATAGCTGAACATTAAGAATGAGAACAAAGCTCTTCGATCTCCAGATCCTTTTTGAATTTGTTAAAATTTGGTGCTGACAATGGCTTTGTCAAAATATCAGCACGCTAGCAAGTTGCAGGTATGTGATTGATACTGAGCTTGCCTTTTAATACCTGTTCACGAAAAAAAATCGATTTCTATGTGTTTAGTCCTAGAATGAAGTATAGGGCTAGCAGCAAATGACACCGTGCTTAAATTATCACACCATAAAATAGGCTTGCTAGTAGTTTCAATTTGCAATTCTTTTAGTAGAGATTATAACCATATGATTTCAGTGGTGGCCCTTGCCACACTTCTATACTCAGCCTCTGTACTTGATCTAGAAATAGTAGCCTGTTTTTTTTAGCTCCATGAAATAGGACTTTCACATAAATAAATAGAATACCCAGTTGTCGATTTGCGATCATCTAGGTCAGTGGCTCAATCAGCATCAGCAAAGCCATTGAGATTAAGAGTTTTACCTGCCCTGAGTGTTAGACCATAATTTAGAGCACCCTTTAAGTATCTCAGAATCCTTTTAACTGCCTTCCAATGTTCATTGACGGGTCGATGCGTAAATTGGCTCACTTTATATACGCTGTACGAAATTTCTGGTCTTGTAATAGTTGCATATTGTAATGCTCCAACAATGCTTCTCTACTACTTGTCATTGGCAATTGCTTCACCTCTGAATTTGGATAGTTTTAGATTACTTGTCATTGGGGTTGGCAGTGACTTTGATAAGTTCATCTTTGCTCTGCATAAAATCTCTGTCATATATTTTTTTGGCTTAGATGCATAGTTGAGTCACATGATCTTTTCACTTCTATGCCTAAGAAGTAGTTTAAATTACCCAGATCTTTAATTGAAAATTGTCTGTCAAGATACTCTATGATGTTGCTGACTTCTTTGTTATTGCTTCCAGTTATTATAAAATCATCTACATATACCAAAATGTATGTTGTCCCATCCTTGTCATGCTTTATAAATAATGAATTGTCTGACTTTGTTGGTTGATATTGTAGCTTCATGAGAGTTGCTTTTAATTTGTCAAACCATACCCTTGGAGCTTGCTTCAAACCATAAATAGCTTTGTTTAGCTTGCATACATGATTTTTTGATTGTAGTATCCCTATGGTTGATCCATATACGCTTCCTCTTGAAGTTCTCCATTCAGAAAAGCGTTATAGACATCCAACTGTCTGATATCCCACATTTTATATAAAGCAATTGTAAGAATAACTCTTATGGTTGCTGGTTTAACCACTGGTGAGAAGGTCTCATTGAAATCAAAGTCATACTATTATGTATACCCTTTAGCAACGAGCCTGGCTTTGTACTTAGCTATAGTCCAATCGGGATTTCTTTTTAACTTGTATGTCCATTTGTAGCCAATGGTTTTATTTTGGGTAAAGTAACAAGTTCCCAAGTCTTATTTCTGATTAGAGCATTGTATTCTTCATCCATGGTTGTTTTCCACTTATCATCAAGTATGGCTTGTTCAAAACTTTCTGGTTCACTATTGTCTAAGACTGTTGCATATACTTTTGGCTTGAATATTCCACTCTTTGATCTTGTTATCATTTGATGGCCAGTTTGTTTTTGCCTGTCTTGTGTGTGAGATGTTGGAGTAGCTTCTTGATTAATATATGTTCTTGATGCTTGATTGTTGCTCTGCTCATACTGAATGCTTTCCTCAGTGTTCTGAATATTTTGAGGTGTACAAATGATATGCTTTGGCATATCTGATCTTTCATGATCTGGTATGTCTTGAGTTTCACTTGTATTTCTCTGGTCTTGGTCATTTGAGTAGATTGGTATTGGTGGAATGGATACCGCAGGGTTTTGTACCTTTTGAGTTAGTCTCTTGTTGTGATCTGCATAAGGAGAAAAATTTCATTAAAAACCACATGTCTGGAAATAAATACCTTACCTTTACTGTCCAAACATTTGTAGCCCTTTTGCTTGCTTGCATACCCCAGGAATGTGCAAGGAGATGACCTGGAACTGAGCTTATGAGCATTATAGGGTCTTAAATACGGAAAAAAAGACACCCAAACACTTTTAAAGATTGATAGCCAGGTTTTATACTGCACATAATTTATATTGGACTTTTATAACTTAAGACTTTTGTAGGAAGTCTGTTAATAAGATAAACAGCAGTACTAAAAGCATCAGGCCAAAACTTTAGTGGTAAGGAAGCTTGGGCTAATAAGGCAAGTCCAGTCTCTGCAATATGCCTATGCTTCCTTTCCACTAAGCCATTTTGCTCAGAAGTATAGGGGCATGTAATTCTGGGAATAATCCCCTTCTTCTGGAAATATATATTTAGAGGTTTATATTCAGATCCTCCATCTGTTTGAATAGTTTTAACTTGACAATTTGTCTGATTCTCTACTTGAGTGATAAATTATATCACTGCATTGTGTTCTTCTGACTTTGTCTTGAGAAAGTATATCCAGGTAAATCTGGAATAAGAATCAACAAAAAAGATATAGTATTTAAAACCATAATCAGAACTAATTGGAGCTGGGCCCCACAGACCTGATGCAAGAAGTTCAAGTGGTCTGTGAAACACTGTAGATGAATCAGTGAATGCAAGTTTATGACTTTTACCTAATTGACAGTAAGTGCATACATAAGGTAAGGATATATCGACAAAGGAAATTTTATTGTCTGTTAACACTTTCTTTACGATTTTTTCACTTGGATGTCCAAGCTTGTAATGCCATACATAAAAAACATTGTCTCATCTATTTGTTGAATCATATTCAGTAAGATTGCATAAGTTCCTTGAATTTTCTTACAGCTTGTAATTTGATATATTGAATTTGTATAGACCATTTTGAACTTCACCCTGCAAGAGGATATTTCTAGTTAGCAGATCTCTCACTAAACAAATTTTACGGTAAAATTCAAAGTACACTTTACTGTCAGTGGCAAATTGAGATACACTAATAATATTTTTTCTTTTTTGTGGTACTCTGAGTAATTTTTTAAATATAAGCATCTTTTCCCTTGAATAAAACCATTTCCAGTATGCGTAATACCCACTCACGATTTCCCATATATACTAATTTGTTACCTTTGTACTCTTTGTTGCCAATGTTCAGATTATGCAAATTGCTTGTGATGTGATTTGTTGCACCTGAGTCAGGGTACCAGCTTTCATTTATTATGTTTCTATCCTTGCAATGTCATCTGTCTCCAGGTGATGAATTTTAATATTTCCAGTAGCACCTTTTGATTCAGTCTGCATTTGAGAAATGTTTGCATTTAGGTTGGTATTTCTTTGACTTCCTGAACTCTGATTTTGTTGTGTATATTGAGTATCAAATCTGAAGTAGCATTTCATAGCAGTATGACCATTTCTTCCACATATTTGACACTTTATTCTATTGTTATTATTCCACCTACCTCCTCTACCTTTTTCTCTATAAGTCTATCCTCCCCTTTGAGAAGATTGATTAGATCTATTGCTAGACTCAGCTCTGTTGGTATATTTATGTTCTTGATGTTTATTGTTGAAATATGATGCGTAGTTGATAGTGTAGTCTGTTTCCGCTGATTTCTTTTTTTCAATTCTTCCTTCATGTGTGAGAAGAGTGGAGTGAACATATTGAATTGATGGTAGATTTTTCTTTGAAGATATTACTGCAACTACTGACTCGTAATCTTCATTGAGACCATTTAAAATAGAACGAACTAGTTTTGTATCAGAAATTTAATGCCCTGCCGTGCACAGTAGATCACATAGAGTTTTGATCTTGAATAGATATTCCCTCATTGACATTTCTTCCTTGTTTAAGTTTTGAAGTTGCCATTTATAATGCATGATTCTTGTTGCTGATTGAGTGCTAAAGATTTTCTCAATGGTAGACCATATCTCATAAGCAGTATCACAACCCACAATTCATGGCAGTAAATTTGTACTAATAGAAGATAAAAGCCAAGAATTTAACAAACTGTCTTCCCTTTGATAAGTAATATGTTCTTTATTTTCAACCGATCTTCCTCATTGTTTTTCATAAGTTGAGGAGGAATACTTGAATTGGCAGAGAGAAAATTGTTGAGGCCATATCCTTTGATTGCAGTTTAGACTTAATATTTCCAGAGTAGATAATTGCTCTCATCAAGATGAGCGGTTATCAGCTGACTGTGTGGACTGATTATGGTCTTGATCAGATCTTCTGTGTCTTTATTGTGATGTTGATGAATCATTAGAGGTTGTTGAGTCCTCTCCAGCCATAATGGAGTTGTAGCACAGAAATGAAGAACTTAATGAATTCTTGGATATAAAGAATTCACAAACAGAAGGGAAAAAGAAAAAGTAGTTTCAGATAAATCTCAAGAAAGGCCAGAAAAGCAACAGCAAAAGAAAGTACAGACTGAATTCTTCAAAGATAAGAGGTAAGTGCACTTATAAACCCATATGATGAATTTTGATGGGTTTCTTTATGACACTTTCTTCAAAGTTTCTTTGATGATTTTTGATGATTTCTTGAAGAGAATAATTTTTTTGTTTTGCTTTTCTGTGTATATGATCTTGGTGCAACTGGATTCAATTACTGAATCTTTGGTATGACACTTGATCAATCTCAGATGATGAATTTTATTCTGATGAGATTTTTCTTACTGCTTGATCAATCTCAAATGATGAATTTTCTGAATATAAGATCGTGCTGCAACCAGATTTTATCACTGAATCTTTGGCATGACACTTAATCAATCTCAGATGATGAACTTTATTCTGATGAGATTTTCCTTACTGAATGAATATCATATGATGTTAAAAAAATTGATGATAAAGATCTTGATATAATGCCGTGAGGCAGATATAGGCTTTGATATCAAATTGAGTTTTGAGTGATCTTGTATTTTGTATTGATTGTAAGATGAAATGGAGTAAAGGAGAAAATGTATTTTTATTGATTGATCTCTGTTGTAGCAATAGACTTGTATTTATACCGTCTGAAACATAAAATACAGTATGGGTCTCAAACTACAGCCCATTATTACATATCCGATATACTCTTATCTAAAGAAGCAAACAACAGTACTTTGTCATTCGTATCTCACTAATTTTTTAACACACTAGTCATTTGTCTTAGAGAACCATACATTGAAAGGGGAAAGCTGATTGAATTAGGAAATCAAATTAAACCTGCTTTTGGTTTCATCAAAAAGCAGTGAAGTGAAGTGTAAAAGTTTGACTGGAGTTTTGGAAAACTTAAATAAAATATAAGTCAATGCGCTAATTTTTCTAACTTATCCAAATATATAAACCAAAATTAACTTATATGCAGTTTCATATATGGTGCATATAGACTGTAATTTGGCAGCATAATAAATAGTTGCAGGAATTATAATAACTGTAATAGCGCAGTACAAACTATTTCAAAAATTGTATTAATTCAATGCACCAGACTTAAATACTTGGAAACTACTGCTTATTATGGTTATACCGCCAAAACATCAGAGCAGTAGCTAAGAGCAATATAGTTTTAAAATTAAAAAGGGCAATCATGATTTAATGATGCACCGGATGTAATGTAATGTATAAATAAATTAAATGGATGGTTTTAACAGAAACTCAAAAATAAAATTTAGTTGCATTTCAAGAAGAAAACAAAGGACCTTGTTTTTGGCTTAATAAAAACTTACCACAGCAACATTCAGTGCCTTCAGGTACTTAATATGCCATATGATTGATGAAATTTTATTTCTAAAACTTGTATCCCTTGTGTACGTAAAATATTAAATATGCCAAAATAATGTTTAGACAAGAATCAAACTAAACATGTGTGTACAGGTACAAAGATGCATGGAAAGACATGTAATACTAACAACAGCATACGAAAATTATCCATTGCCACAAAGGAAACCACACCCATCCATTGCCAGAAGGAGCAACTGCCCTGGCATCAACCCTGGCATCAACCCTGGCATCATCATCTCACGAAAATTCTCCTCAGTTGATGAATTCAATTTTTAACGGTTGCCTTAGCCAGTACTTGTTAAATGCAATTTCCCATTCTTTAATGCATAATGATATCATAAATGCACCAAGCTCATCTATGCTGTTTGTGGATTAGGACTGATTTATATACAGAAAATATTGTTATGGATGAAACTACAAAGTGACAGGCTATTATTCATAGTATGTTCTAACGTAACAGTTTTATAAATAACACACCCCTTTTTTTAGTAGCAGATCTTCATTTTCCGAAACATTGTATATATATCGTTTTTCAAACTTTGTATTATTTCCAAAACAAAAGATGGTTAATTAGTTTCCATAAAAATTCTCATACGTGTAGATCAATATGCATAGATAGACCCGATGAATATTGAAGGACGTTTATTTGACCGACCTTCTAGAAAAGTGCTTGTCATATTGTAATATTATTCAAAAACTTTGTTATGGTTGTTGAAATAACCTGCTCTAACACCAAATCAAAGTGCACGGGGATCTAAGATAATATGGCTAAGTTGTGTAAACAAATGTATGCATAATATTAAGCTATATAATAGAATAAACAATAATGTAAAACAAGAAGCAATCCAACCAAAGTTTTATACTAGTTCGAACCACTCATCTTTCGTCCAGCCTCGAAGCTCCCATTTTGATTTTCCGCTACAATACACATTCTCTTAGCCTGGAGGAATATGCAATATAATAGTTTTTCAACTTGACAAACTTATGTTCCTTCCATATTGATTTTGACTGATAGTACAGGACTTCTTATAATCTCCTCGATGATTCAAGATGCATGCATCGTGATTATGGAAGTATGTATAATGATTCTTGAGTGGATAAAAGAATTTGAGAGCAAAATAGTATTCAAGAGAGAAAGTCGTAAATCATTTCTGAATGTTAGACTATATTTATAGATGCTAAGAGTTGCATAGAAGAGTTGCGATCATTCTGAGAAGTCATTACTCTTTGAAGAGAAGCACTTGAACGATCACAATAATTCGAAATGTCATTTCAAAAAATAGCCATTACAGGATATTCAGTCGACTGAGAATAGAAGTCAGTCTACTGAGTATGAATACCAATAATAATTCTTGCATAGGAAATGACAAAATTTAGTTGACTAAAATAAAAAATAGCAGACCGGTTCGGTCGACTGGATTTATTTTCAGTCGATTGTGCTGGATTTATTTTCAATCGATTGCCCTCAGTCGACTGAAAATAAATTCAACCGACAAAACCTATATACAATAATTTTTTATTAAGTCAATCTTGTTTTATAAAGCCTTTAACTCTTGTTTTTTAAATTCTTATATGCAGATGAGATCTGTGCATGCATATGAACCATCCAAAAGATTTTACAAATAAATATAAAGCCAAATACATACATTTGACTTTTGATAGATGATCTGTATACTCTTAACTTGTGCGACGTATTGATCCGTTTTCTTTTCTCCTTGATTCTTTGATTCAATATCTTCTAATTCCTACACGATATAATATACGTATATATAGATATAGGTTTCATCATGGAAACTTTCATACTAATAGGTTTTTAAAAATGCTTTTGTTAGGATATGATGCTATTTTCAAGATTGTTTTTCACGATATTTAAAGGGCATTCTTATAGTATTACCACATTAGTGGACTCTAGGATTAATGTAAAGCTCTTAGTTTTTATGACTCCTCATATTTATTAGATTGTCTTTGAGTAATAAGTGATTGATTTGGAGTTGGTTATTTATGATTAATTTTTCAGTACTTTGAAATACTTCTTGAATTTTCATTTAATATGTAGTTTGTACTCTTTGAGGATTTCCAGGTCTTTGTTAGAGAAAGTTAATTTCATATGAATTTACCTCCACTTTAATAGGGGTATTTTGTTTGTAACTTGGGCTTATAATTATGTTTCCTTAGTTATGATTATTTATGATTAGCTTGGAGCTAGATTTTCATTGTTTATTTCGAATTAAATTAAGATAAATAAAACACAGAATGTTACATAATAGATCTTGTCCTTGGATCCTACCGTATTCATATTTGGAGTTAATATCAGAGGCAATACAACGGTTGAGACTCATTGTGTCATCTATTGTGGAATTGACTTGTATCTCAATAGACTTTCCCTTTTGGTTCTTCTAGACCGAACCGTGTTCCCCTTTGTATACACAATCAATCATTAAAAGGATTAGTTCTGATTTCAGTTTTATGGAAGTCAAGGTCATCGTGCCGAGCCCGATGACACTTGCAATGCTCCCTTGGAAGGATGTTTTCCGTGGATTGTAGAGTATTTATCGAATGGCATATCTCTCCCTATATCCCCTTATTCGTTGACTTGCTTAATTTTTATGGTCTTAATCGATTCTAACTCCCTCCAGTTTCATATAGTACCTTCTTGACCTTGAAAATTATGTATCTCTTGAGGGATTAAGAAGACCTTTCCAAGGATGAGATACATTAGTTTTTGACCTCCAAGAGTCGAAGTCGGTTTTTATGGTTTCGACTTACTATCTCTAGATCAGAAGAAGCAACTGCTGGAGAGATCTATTAGTAAAATAAAGGTTGAAATGTGGTTTTACGTTAGAGCTAACAGACCTAGATCATTATCTCATTTCCAAAAGCTAGTATCTCATTTTAACTTTTAATATTTTTATCCTGGGGATTAGAATTATTGGTTTTAACTTATATATTTTCTTTCCTCTTAGATAAATATAAGAAGCCAACGCCTTTGGAAGAATCCACGGTTCAATTTACCAGAGTGCTTGTTTTACCCTTTGCTCAATATGAGAGGCTTTAGGTTTTGACTACTGAGTACTTAGAGTGTGACCTTACGTCCCCAAATGCTTTTTTCAAGGAGTATGTTCAATTAAAGGTCCATTGTATTGAAAGTGGGCCACCTCGCTGAGTAACTGGTTTTTTTTTTTTTTTTTTTACCCTTTTGGATCTCTAATGGGGCTATTCAGTCTGAATTTATTTAAAACTTTTCTAAATTTTCTCTTTAAATAAAATCAATATTTTGTTTATTTTATAAATAATGTTTTATTTTTGTAATCTGATATTATGTGAAGAATATAGCAAGGCGCCATGTATCTAAAATCACATGGGTGCAAATTGAGGAATGAATGAAATTTAGCAGCCAAGTCAAATGTATCAAAATGAATAGCATAGCATCAGTTTGGGTATTCAAGCATAAAGAACCAATCAAGGCCCAAAAGCCCACTTATCCATATGCCGCCAAGTCCAATAATTTTGAAAAATTCAAAATATGTAATCGTCTTGTATATAGATGCAACCTGATGTATGAACTATGTGATGATATTATTCAATATGTTTTTCATTATCGTATAACAAATACCATGGTATCAGAGCGATCCCGATCTAGGGTTTCAAAAAAATCTTGAAACTCAATTCTCCTTTCTTTTAATTTCTCTGTCTCGATCCATATCTTATCTCAATAATCACAGCGGAAAAAACTAAAGGCAGAGATATAATATCAATGACGCTAAAGATTACAGATGGGAAATTGAATAGTTCAAACTATCTTGATTGGAGTAAGACAATTAAATTGTAACTTCGAAGCATGGATAAGAATGATCGTCTGATTAAGGATCCTCCTCAATCTGATTTTGAAGATAAAGATGACTAGAATTGGCTTAGAGATGATGCTCGTCTATTCTTACAAATTCGAAACTCTGTAGAGACTGAAGTGATTGGATTAGTTAATCATTGTGAAACTGTTAAAGAAATGATGGTGTGACGACCCAGAATTTTAGGCAGTATCAATTTAATTATCTATATTAACAATTAAATTGATTTAATAATTTTTCTTTATAATTTTAATTTAAATTGGTAAATTTAATCTTTTAAAGATAAATAAATATCTAATCTGGCAATATTGATCACTAACAATTTAAAATTGATAAGGATTATCTTTCAAAACTAATAAAATTACATTCTATTTACAATATATATATTTGGTATATATATTGTGAATAGAAAATCTTTTCTTCAAAATAAAAGATGAATTTTTCAAATTGTAATATATATGTATGTATATGTCATAATTTGAAGTTGAGTTTAATATAATCTATTGATAATATATATATGTATGAATATATTGTAATTAGAAGCTTTGTTTTAAATTTAATATTTTCCAAAAGTTAACTTAAGATTAATTCAATTATTTTCAAAGTATAAGATAATTATTTATTTTTAAATATGATAGTTTAAATAAGATTTAATCAAAGTTTTATTTTGTTTTCTTTAAATTGCTTAAATTAAAATGGTTATGTATATATATAAAGTTATTAATAAACTTTCTTTTTAAAAAATTATCTCCTAAACCATAAAGATAAAGGTTTTAGATTTTAAAATACATGTATAAGAATTTATTTGTATTATAATTAGTTTTATAATATTTTCTTTAAAAAGTAAATTTATGTATACATATATAAGTACTTATTAAATAAGTAACTTAAGTATGTAAGTTATATTAACATTTGAATTAAATAAAAATTTATTTAAAAATACTTAAGAAACATGTGTTGATCCTTAAGACATCTATGTAACATATGTAAGGCAATTAAGTAATATAAGTGACAAATGTAAGTTTTAAAACAAGTGGCAACATTTTCTTCCATTTAGAATTTAAATTTATAAAAAAAATGTTGTAAACTAATGTATGATGGTAGCTTTAAAAATAGTTTCTGGAATTTTTAATTTACAAATAATTTTTAAAATGAGAAATACAGTAAACTTTTGATTCATATCAAAAATCAATAACTTTAATTCCTGCTTTGGATTGTATAGATGAATTAGTAGTTAAAAATTATGATTTTTACATGCATTTCAAAAAATTTATGTTGATATTCAAATGGGAATTTTGAATTGAACGGTTTCGGCAATTTGATGAATTGCCGATGATTAACTCAATGATTGGAGTTGAATACTTTGTCGAAGCTAGTTTTTGTGATGTTGGTGAAAGGAAAAATACACTCGAATTTTTCCTATGGCCGAATTGATCTAATTCGACCGAACTAGGGTTTAAGCTTGTATTTCGTACGTTTGGGCTGTCGAGGCAATTTCGACATGGGTAAGGGATCGGATTCGATCGCGTTAGACAGAATGAATGCTCGAGGTCGAGGTGATTTGATGGTGAGGATGGCATGGTCTAACGGTGACGTGGTCAACGGCGTTGGGAGGTTTTGTGGTCGAGTTTGGGTTCAGTTTTCGATCAGTGATCGAAATTTTGATCATGTGTTATTTGTTCGATCTGGGAGCTCGGTCGAGGTCGCGTGGGTTTGTATGGACGTCGAAGATGGTCGCGATGGCCTACGGTGGTCGGAGCCGATGGGGTATGTGCATGCGTATACATTGTGCACTGGGAATGATGGGTTTCGGGAAGATGAGGTCGACTCGAAGTGGAGCTCGCGTTTTTCCTGGTGTCGACTCGAAGCAGATGAAGGTGGGTGAGTGACTCGAGGCGAGCACGGGGTTCGTAGGAGATTAGCTCGGGTTTAGGTGTATGCTAATCTGGTCTTATGAAACAGTTTAATTTATAAAATAGTTTTTTTTATAAAAGGAAGTAAAGTTGCAAATTTAAAACTTGTTGTTTGAATAAATAAAATCAAGCTTAAAATTATAAAACAAGTTTAATAAAAGGAAATAAGTTTACAAATTAAAAACTTGTTGTTTTGAAATAAATGTTAATCAAACTATTAAAGTGTTAATTGAATTTATTTTCAAATTTAAATGTTTTAAGATGATTGCTTTTGGAAGTAATTAACTTAATTAAATTTTGAATTTTAATTTAAAAGAAGGGTTTTCATTTAAAAATATTAAATCAAAATTTTAAGTAATGTTTTAAAAACTAATTCTCAATCTATATTGAAAATGAATAAGTTTAAATTAGTTGATTAAAGTGTTTTAAATTTCAAATTGATTTCTAAATGTTTTATTTTCAAATAAGGTTATTGTTATAATTTTGTAAACCACTAAAAATAGATTGTCTTTAGCTACTAAGATTTGATTAATTCAAATATTTAATTTGTGAAAATAAATATGGTTAAATTATTTTTGTTATGAACTTAAGAATACTTCATTAATATGATTTGTTAATAAGTAAAAGATTAATTAAGATGAATGATTTCTTAATTAATAAAAGATTTTAAAATATAAGAGGTTAACTAATTATTTAATTAATTTTAAATGGTTAGTTAATTGTTTGTTTGCATTTAAATAACCACTTAAATATGAATCAGTTAAGTATAATTCTTCAACGAAGGATAATTTCTTAATGTTATTAAGAAGAGAAAATTACTTATGGAAGTAATTGAGTGAAGTGATTATGGGATAATCACTTGATGTTACTAATTTTAAGGATTAATTTAATTAATTGGTTTGAAGTTAATTAATTAAAGAGTAATTAATTAATTAAAGAATTAAGGTAAATTAATGATGGGATTAATTACTTGTTAAGGTAATTAATTTAGAGAGTAATTAACTAATGAAAGTAATTAGAGATAATTACTTATTTAAGTAATTAAGGGTTAATTACTTAATTAATTTAATTAATTAATTAATGTGATTAATTTAAGATTAAATACTAAATGTAATTAATTGAAAATGTGACTAATTAATAAAGTAATTAATTAAGGATTATTAATTGATGTAATTAATTAATAATTTCTTAATGAAGTAATTAAATATTTATTAATTAATAATTAAGATTAACATAATTAATTAAGAAGTTAATTAAGATAAGTAATTACAAGTTGTTTATTGCTGTTTATGATTAATTAAGACTAATCAATAAAATGGTTAATTACAAATTAATTATTAAAGGGATTATTAATTAATAAGGATCATTAGTCAATATAATTAATGAATTAATCAAGGTTGATTAATAAAAGTAATTTATTAAAGTATGATTAATTAATTGTAATGAATTGAGGTTTAATGCAAATAATTATAGTTAGTTAATTAACGGAAGCAAATGAAGGATCATTAATTAATGTAATTAATGGTAGTAATTAAAGGTTAATTACTGCATATGGTTAAGGATAATTAATTTGTGGAATTAATTAAGGAATTAAAGGCTAATTACTTAATGTAATTAAAGGATAATTAATCAAGGAAGATTAATTAAGGAAGATCATTAAGAGTTGATTAATTAATTAATTTGTAATAAATTAATGAAGCAGGATTAAGATAATTCAAGTGAGTAAAGGATAGTATTTAATTTAATTAAAAGTTAATTAAATTGATTACGAGTTAATCAAACCTGCTTATGGATGATTGATTAATATTGGATGATTGATATTGGATGTTTGAATGATGTTGGATGATTTGAGTGTGATATCTCTGGTATGTGATATGCTGCTTTGTGAGATGATTTGTTGATATGAATTATCTATTGTGATTATGTGATTCATCTATTTGTTATATCATCCTAAATATAAGTTTAAATTGTTTAAAACCCTTAAACAACTTGGACATTAAAATGGCGTTTGGATTTCGGTGAGACCGGGATCGGGTTTCCATATTTGGATATCCGAAAACCACGACGATCCAAAATAAACGTTAGGTCGTGAATCCAAGTGGAGTGCAAGTGAAGACTCGAAGTGTAAGAACTATTTGTCAGTATAACTCTAGGGGTGATTCCGAGATGAGTTTGACGGGGATAGTACTTTCAGGTTCGAGATGGTGATTCAGAGTGCAAGGGCTATGGTCGTTGACTCTGAGGGTGATTCCAAAATGAGTGCAACGAGATAGTGCCTTCGGTTTCGTTCGAACCCGGAGCGAATTTGTATGGATTGAATGCTTTCAGAACATCGTCAGGTGGACGATGAGCATTCTAAGATAGATGTGTTATATTAAGGTAATCGCAGCCTCAAGGCTCATCAACTGGGAATGGCTAAAATAGGGGAGGTGCAGTAAGGCTAGGTGGGTAGCACCCATTTCAGAGTGAGGTCACTCCGTCTAGATGTCCCTTTTTATTTCGGCTTAGTGGGTTGTTGGTCGCGCGAACCACGGGGTGATATTACTCGAGACTGTCCAGTAAGGGATGGTCCTGGTCTTGTGTTGCAGGGGAGTTAGGGTGGCTCCTCGGTACGGTGATCTGGGCCACGTACTGTGAAGGGCGGTACCCCAGTAGCCCTGCCATTGATGGAAACCCATTCTTCCTATGAGACCCTACGGTTTTGATTGTATTACCCACTTTTGTGGCTAGTACCAGGAATTTAATAATGTAATAATTTCGGCTATTTCTTATTTACTTGAAAACCCTAGACACTATTATAATATCACTGGATTTCCTATCAAATGTTTTGGTTAGCGTAAGGTAAATTTTTTTTCCATGTTTATGTGTGGAAAGTCTTACGTGATACCTTTTCTTTTCAAAGGATTTTCTAAAGTTAAGCAATTCTAACCCGTTTACTCACACCAGACCCCTGTCTGACCCGAGTGTTTGTTTTCTGTTTTATTAAACTCTTGGGTACTCATATTATGTATGAGTAGTCGAGGGATTCAGGTTAGCTTGACGAATTCTGGTGGAGATTTGGAGCAGGAGGCTTCAGCGTGTAGATATATTATTGTTCCGCTGTGTTTGTGTGGTATTTGTATCTTGTGATATCTTGAGTTGTATAGTTAGACAGATGTTTATAACTGTCTAATATGTGTTGTATAGATTGTGTAACTCTGATGTGTATGAAACTATGTAATATTTTATGTGATATATTATATTTCATTCGTTCCGCTGTAAGTATCTGTTGAGTTTCTTCTTTCTTATCTTTTCTTCTTCTATCCCTTTCTTTCTTAATCCATGATGCGTTTTTATAGAGATAGAAAGACGGGTCTTGACAGTTGGTATCAGAGCGCTAGGTTGAGCGAATACCTAGGCTCTGGAGTGGTGTCTTTCTTGAGAGAGCGTACTTGTAATTTTTATATATAACTATATATTTATATATCTACCTAATTTGTTGGGTTACCTGTCTGGGTTTTCCAACATAAGTTTTAGAGGTAGATGGAGCAGTGGTGTGTGTGTAACACGACTACCACTAATGGAAGAGGTCCATATGTTTGAGGTTGGATGTGTATTTGTCGAGACTGTAGACCTAATACTATCTCGAGTGAGATTTGCAGCTTGGAGTAAGGATTTCTCTGATCTCCGAAGGTAATCTTTTAAAGATTCGGAGTTCATCTTGGAAGTGTATGTTTGGACCTGTCGGAAGTGCAGAAGTAAGTGATGGCATCTTGGTAGCTGCGTGATGAGATGCAGTACCCATGGGTATTTCCGAAGATGTTTTCTCTTGAAGCAGTTTTTGAAGTGGTTGAGGAGCAGTCTTTACCTGCCGCAGGGAAGACTCGTTTGTGTAGAAGTTATCTGGATCTTTAGCAAGGAGGTTGGTTGTTTTGGAATATGAGACTAAGGTCTATAAGTTGCTTCGCTTCGGCATGGTCTCATTGTCATCCCTTAAGGAGAGCGAGATGTTGATGCTTGGTTTGGAGCCCGAATTTCTTGAGAGGTTGTATGCCATCTTGAAGGTTCTGTTGTGAGAAGTTAGCTAGTGATTTTGGGGTTCGAGGAGCCTTTGGATTAGAAGTCTTGGTTAGCTGTGGTAGTAGTTTCAGCTCGAAGGTTTTGTGAGTCGACAAGAAGATCTTTTGGCTTTGCAGTATCATCGAGGTAGAGTTTAGTTTGGAAGCAATGGTGGGGTCCATTTCTCCGATGGTTCAGGAATCTTGGTGGTTCTTCTATCAGCAGTCCGGGCAGATGGTGAAAGTTTTCTCGAAGGGTTAACCTGGTTTGGTAAAGCTTAAAGCTGTTCTAATTGGTAAAGAGATGACAGTTTCTTTGGATTCCGAACTAGGTAGGATCGCAAAAGTGACTTGCAATTAATTTAGGAATTTTTCTTAAGCAATCTTTTTTTGAGACTGAGAGTTCACATGTGGAAGTAGGAGCTACTGAAGTAATCAAAAGTTTGTCTGCATATGGAATTGAGTCCCATATTAAATTGGTTCCAGAAGCGATACTGGTGGATAGCCTGGTAGTAGGATGGTTCTTGGAGAAAGAAGAGTTGGTGTGGCAGCTCATAAATTTTTGAAAATTGGATTGGTCAGACCTAGTTTTTGAGTTTGGATTCTGCTATAAGGATGTGCGACCGAGTCAGATGGGTCACTAAGATTTTATGAATTTGATGAACAAAGTTTTCCCGGATATATTGGATAAATTTGTACTCTTGTTCATCAACAGTATTCTCATCTATTTCAGAATCAGAGTTGTGCAGCGGAAGCAAGGTAGCAGCTGTGCGAGGAAGGAAGCAAGTTCAGTTTGCTATTACTTGGGAAGTAGAGCATGTTTTCTGGATTTCGTTGGATCTTGGAAGACCTTTCTGTTGGATAGGGTCCAGAAACTGGTTTGCTTTAGTCTAGTTGTTTCTGAAAGCATCATCATAGGTTGAGCTGATCAGGACGAAGTGGGCACCTAGGATTGTCTGTTGAGTTATGCAGATATGAGATAAGGAATTTGGAATTCAAAGTTGGAGATTTCACCGTTGATTAAGATTTCTCGGTTTAAGAGAGCAGTGATTGGGTAAGATTGGATGGCTTGTTCTGAGGCATTTGGGATTTCTTATCTGTGTTTTTGGTAGGATAAGTTCTTTTGTCTATAGGATTGAATTGCCGGTTTGGATAGCTGGAATTCATTGTATTTCACGTATCTCTGAGGGAGTACGTGTATGATTCATCGTTGGTTGTAGAATCTGCAGTTCAGTTGGAATTTGGAAGTTGTGCTAGACTTGAGTATAGTCTGATGTTCTATTCAGATTGGTGGATCTAGAAATGAGAGGAGCTCGGGATTATGGTGATGTAGTTTGTTGAGCTTCTGTAGAGCGAGTCTCCCAGTAATTTATACTTGGGAAACTCTAGATAGCGTTAGTAAGATCTATCCTGATTTGTGTCAGGATAATTAGTTAGGTTTGTTTGTGATTGATTGCTATGGTTGTTAGTTACTGGATGATAGGAATGCTTTGCTGTTTAAAATTAAAATCTTTGCTGGGTTATTCAATTATCTTTGCTTTTAAATTTCGGGGACGAAATTCTTTTAAGGGGGGAGGAATGCGACGACCCTGAATTTTAGGTAATATCAATTTAATAATCTGTATTAATAATTAAATTGATTTAATAATTTTTCTTTATAATTTTAATTTAAATTGGTAAATTTAGTCTTACGGTAAACGCTGGGTAGCCAAGTGCGGAGCGGATAACTGTTGAAAGCATCTAAGTAGTAAGTCCACCCCAAGATGAGTGCTCTCCTATTCCGACTTCCCCAGAGCCTCCGGTAGCACAGCCGAGACAACGATGAGTTCTATGCCCCTACGGGGATGGAGCGACAGAAGTATTGAGAATCCAAGATAAGGTCATGGTGAGACGAGCCGTTTATCATTACGATAGGTGTCAAGTGGAAGTGCAGTGATCTATGCAGCTGAGGCATCCTAACAGACCGAGAGATTTGAACCTTGTTCCTACACGACCTGATCAATTCAATCAGGCAAAATAAATATCCAATCTGGCAATATTGATCAATATCTTTTTAACAATTTAAAATTGATAAGGATTATCTTTCAAAACTAATAAAATTACATTCTATTTACAATATATATATTTGGTATATATATTATGAATACAAAATTTTTTCTTCAAAATAAAAGATGAATTTTTCAAATTGTAATATATATGAATGTATATGTTATAATTTGAAGTTGTTTTGAAATTTAATATAATCTATTGATAATATATATATATATATATATGAATATATTGTAATTAGAAGCTTTGTTTTAAATTTAATAGTTTTCAAAAGTTAACTTAAGATTAATTCAATTATTTTCAAAGTATAAGATAATTATTTATTTTTAAATGTGATAGATTAAATAAGATTAAATCAAAGTTTTATTTTTTTTTCTTTAAAATGCTTAAATTAAAATGGTTATGTATATATATATAAAGTTATTAATAAACTTTCTTTTTAAAAAATTATCTCCTAAACAATAAAGATAAAGGTTTTAGATTTTAAAATACACGTATAAGAATTTATTTGTATTATAATTAGTTTTATAATATTTTCTTTAAAAAGTAAATTTATGTATACATATATAAGTATTTATTAATTAAGTAACTTAAGTATCTAAGTTTATATTAACATTTGAATTAAATAAAAATTTATTTAAAAATACTTAAGAAACATGTGTTGATATCTTAAGACATCTATGTAACATATGTAAGGCAATTAAGTAATATGAGTGACAAATGTAAGTTCTAAAACAAGTGGCAACATTTTCTTCCATTTAGAATTCAAATTTATATAAAAAAATATAGTTTAAAGAGAAATTTGTTTTCCACTTTCAATTCCAAACTTTCTTCTTCTCAATTTATTTTCTCCCCTCATTCCTTCAAAAATTAATGGCAAACTAGAACCAATTTTCAAACCTGAAATTTGAAATCAAAAAGCAAAATCAAATCTGAAATTCAAATTTGCAAACCTGTAAATCAAATGGAAGATCAACTCAGCAAGTTTCAACACTTTAAAACATCAATTAACAGGCATGCAAGGATTCAATTTCAACAGCAAGGCAATTAAAGCATTTTCCAGATAAAAATTTCAAGCCTGGAAAACAAGTTTCTGTGCTCTGTTTATTAATGGTGAGTAAATCCTTTTGATAATAGTTTTAATAAATTTGTGGTTGAATGATGATGCATGTGATGAATTGTGCTATGATAATGAATATATGTTTACATGAATATTGTTATGTATGCATATGGAAGGTATGAAATGTCTGATAATATATGTGTCTGTAAAATTCATCTACGTAAATTTCACATCTGTTTATTTACAGATGTTATTTTTCTTAAGAAAAATTCAAAAATCTTTCAATCAAAACCATATTTGAACTTGATATGTGAATGGAAGTTGTAAATTAATGTATGATGGTAATTTTAAAAATAGTTTCTGGAATTTTTAATTAACAAATAATTTTTAAAATGGGAAATACAGTAAATTTTTGATTCATGTCAAAAATCAATAACTTTAATTCCTGCTTTGGATTGTATAGATGAATTAGGAGTTAAAAATTATGATTTTTACATGCATTTCAAAAAATTTAAGTTGATATTCAATTGGGAATTTTGAATTGAACGGTTTTGGCAATTTGATGAATTGCTGATGATCAACTCAATGATTGGAGTTGAATTCTTGCTTGAAGCTAGTTTTTGTGATGTTGGTGAAGGGAAAAATACACTCGAATTTTTCCTATGGCTGAATTGATCTAATTCGACCGAACTAGGGTTTAAGCTTGTATTTCGTACGTTTGGGCTGTCAAGGCAATTTTGACATGGGTAAGGGATCGGATTCGATCGCGTTAGAGGGAATGAATTCTCGCGGTCGAGGCGATTCGATGGTGAGGACGGCATGGTCTAACGGTGACGTGGTCGACGGCGTTGGGAGGTATTGTGGTCGAGTTAGGTTCAGTTTTCGATCAGTGATCGAAATTTTGATTCACGTGTTATTTGTTCGATCTGGGTGCTCGGTCGAGGTCGCATGGGTTCGTATGGATGTCGAAGATGGTCGCGATGGCCTACAGTGGCCGGAGCCGATGGGGTATGTGCACCCGTATACATTGTGCACTGGGAATGATCGGTTTGGGGAAGATGAGGTCGACTCGAAGTGGAGCTTGAGTTTTTCCTGGTGTCGACTCAAAGCAGATGAAGGTGGGTGAGTGACTCGAGGCGAGCACAGGGTTCATAGGAGATTGGCTCGGGTTTAGGTGTATGCTAATCTAGTTTTATAAAATAGTTTAAATTATAAAACAGTTTTTTTTATAAAAGGAAATAAAGTTGCAAACTTAAAACTTGTTGTTTGAATAAATAAAATCAAGCTTAAAATTATAAAACAAGTTTTATAAAAGGAAATAAATTTACAAATTAAAAACTTGTTGTTTTGAGATAAATGTTAATCAAACAATTAAAATGTTAATTGAATTTATTTTCAAATTTAAATGCTTTAAGATAATTGCTTTTAAGAGTAATTAACTTAATTAAATTTTTGAATTTTAATTTAAAAGAAGGGTTTTCATTTAAAAATATTAAATCAAAATTTTAAGTAATGTTTTAAAAATTAAGTCTCAAATTATATTGAAAATGAATAAGTTTAAATTAGTTGATTAAAGTGTTTTAAATTTCAAATTGATTTCTAAATGTTTTACTTTCAAATAAGGTTATTGTTATAATTTTGTAAACCAATAAAAATAGATTGTCTTTAGCTATTAAGATTTGATTAATTCAAATAATTAATTTGTGAAAATAAATATGGTTAAATTATTTTTGTTATGAACTTAAGAATAGTTCAATAATATGATTTGTTAATAAGTAAAAGATTAATTAAGATGAATGATTTTCTTAATTAATAAAAGATTTTAGAATATAAGAGGTTAAGTAACTATTTAATTAATTTTAAATGGTTAGTTAATTGTTTGTTTAAATTTAAATAATCACTTAAATATGAATCAATTAAGTATAATTCTTCAATGAAGGATAATTTCTTAATGTTATTAAGAAGAGAAAATTACTTATGGAAGTAATCGAGTGAAGTGATTATGGGATAATCGCTTGATGTTACTGATTTTAAGGATTAATTAAATTAATTGGTTTGAAGTTAATTAATTAAAGAGCAATTAATTAAGTAAAGAATTAAGGTTAATTAATGATGGGATTAATTACTTGTTAAGGTAATTAATTTAGAGAGTAATTATCTAATGAAAGTAATTAGAGATAATTACTTATGTAAGTAATTAAGGGTTAATTACTTAATTAATTTAATTAACTAATTAATGTGATTAATTTAAGATTAATTACTAAATGTAATTAATTAAAAATGTGATTAATTAATAAAGTGATTAATTAAGGATTATTGATTGATGTAATTAATTAATAATTTCTTAATGAAGTAATTAAATATTTATTAATTAATAATTAAGATTAACATAATTAATTAAGAAGTTAATTAAGATAAGTAATTACAAGTTGTTAATTACTGTTTGTGATTAGTTAAGACTAATCAATAAAATGGTTAATTACAAATTAATTATTAAAGGGATTATTAATTAATAAGGATCATTAGTCAATATAATTAATGAATTAATCAAGGTTGATTAATAAAAGTAATTTATTAAAGTATGATTAATTAATTGTAATTAATTGAGGTTTAATGCAAATGATTATAGCTAATTAATTAACGGAAGCAAATGAAGGATCATTAATTAATGTAATTATTGATAGTAATTAAAGGTTAATTACTGTATATGGTTAAGGATAATTAATTTGTGGAATTAATTAAGGAATTAAAGGCTAATTACTTAATGTAATCAAAGGATAATTAATCAAGGAAGATTAATTAAGGAAGATCATTAAGAGTTGATTAATTAATTAATTTGTAATAAATTAATGAAGTAGGATTAAGATAATTCAAGTGATTAAAGGATAGTAACTAATTTAATTAAAGGTAATTAAATTGATTAAGAGTTAATCAAACCTGCTTATGAATGATTGATTAATATTGGATGATTGATATTGGATGTTTGAATGATGTTGGATGATTTGAGTGTGATATCTCTGGTATGTGATATGCTGCTTTGTGAGATGATTGGTTGATATGAATTATCTATTGTGATAATGTGATTCATCTATCTGTTATATCATCATGAATATAAGTTTAAATTGTTTAAAACCCTTAAACAACTTGGATATTAAAATGGCATTTGGATTTCGGCGAGACCGAGATCGGGTTTCCATATTTGGATATCCGAAAACCACATCGATCCAAAATAAACGTTAGGTTGTGAATCCAAGTGGAGTGCAAGTGAAGACTCGAAGTGTAAGAACTATTTGTCAGTATAACTCTGGGGGTGATTCCGAGATGAGTTTGACGGGGATAGTACTTTCAGGTTCGAGATGGTGATTCAGAGTGCAAGAGCTATGGTCATTGACTCTGAGGGTGATTCCAAAATGAGTGCAACGAGATAGTGCCTTCGGTTTCGTTCGAACGCGGAACGTACTTGTGTGGATTGAATGCATTTAGAACATCGTCAGGTGGACGATGAGCATTCTAAGATAGATGTGTTCTATTAAGGTAATCGCAGCCTCAAGGCTCATCAACCGGGAATGGCTAAAACAGGGGAGGTGCAGTAAGGCTAGGTGGGTAGTACCCATTTCATGGTGAGGTCATTCCGTCTATATGTCCCTTTTTATTTCGGCTTAGTAGGTTGTTGGTCGCGCCAACCACTGGGTGATATTACTCGGGACCGTCCAGTAAAAGATGGTCCCGGTCTTGTGTTGCAAGGGAGTTAGGGTGGCTCCTCGGTACGGTGATCTGGGCCACGTACTGTGAAGGGCGGTGCCCCCAGTAGCCCTGCCATTGATGGAAACCCATTCTTCCAATGAGACCCTACGGTTTTGATTGTATTACCCACTTTTGTGGCTAGTACCAGGAATTTAATAATGTAATAATTTCGGCTATTTCTTATTTACTTGAAAACCCTAGACACTATTATAATATCACTGGATTTCCTATCAAATGTTTTGGTTAGCATAAGGTAAATTTTTTTTCCATGTTTATGTGTGGGAAGTCTTACGTGATACCTTTTCTTTTCAAAGGATTTTCTAAAGTTAAGCAATTTTAACCCGTTTACTCACACCAGACCTCTGTCTGACTCTAGTGTTTATTTTCTGTTTTATTGAACTCTTGGGTACTCATATTATGTATGAGTAGTCGAGGGATTTAGGTTAGCATGACGAATTCTAGAGGAGATTTGGAGCAGGAGGCTTCAGCGTGTAGATATATTATTGTTCCGCTGTGTTTGTGTGGTATCTGTATCTTGTGATATCTTGAGTCGTATAGTTAGACACATGTTTATAATTGTCTAATATGTCTTGTATAGATTGTGTAACTCTGATGTGTATGAAACTATGTAATACTTTATGTGATATATTATATTTCATTCGTTCCGCTGTGAGTATCTGATGTTGTTGAGTTTCTTCTTTCTTATCTTTTCTTCTTCTATCCCTTTCTTTCTTAATTCATGATGCATTTTTTTGAAGATTGAAAGACGGGTCTTGACAGATGGAGTACTTAGAATTCTTGCATTCAGGCGAGGGAAACTTAACTAAGATGTACGATGTATGTCAGTTATTCTATAGAGCAGAGAAAAAGGATATGAATCTCATGAATTGTTTCATGTCGTTTAAGCAAACATATGAAGAATTTAATCTTCTTCTACCTATGAGCACTGATATTAAAGTCCAGCAGAGACAAAGAGAACAAATGGCTATTATGTGTTTTCTGGCAGGCCTTCCATCTGAGTATGATAGTGCTAAATCACAGATTCTTGCAAACACTGATATAACCTCTTTATATGAAGTGTATAGTCGTCTCCTTAGAACTGAAATCACACCATCTACTAACATGAATAATAGTGCTCTTGTTAGCAGTTATAGAAAGAGTACACCAAGTAATCAATCTGATGCCTGGAAGTATAATGCACAACCTAATGCACAACCCTGGAGACCATCAACACAAGCATGGAGAGCACCAATCCAAACAAAGTTTGCAAGTACTGTAAGAAAATAGGTCATTTGATATCTGAATGTAGGAAACTACAATACAAGACTCAGGGAAATAATAATACCAACTCAAAGACTGTATTAATGACATCAGAAGAGTTTGATAACTACACAAAATTCCAAAAGTCTATGCATAATACTTCATTAGAATTTACAACAACCTCGGCAACAACTTCAGTGTCTTCTACTGCCAACATAAGCAAAGCTACTCCAAACTGGATAATTGATTCAGGAGCAGCAGATCATATGACAGGTAATCAAAATCTATTTACAAATATGAAGGTAAATAGAACCTCTCACAAGGTCACTTTAGCTAATGGATCACAGTTTTTATTTGAAGGAATAGGTGAAGTTACACCAAACACTTCTATAACTATGAAATCAGTTTTATACTTACCCTCTCTAACATTCAATTTACTATCTGTAAGTCAGATCACTCAGAACCTCAATTGCAGTATTACTTTCTTCCCTGATCACTGTGTGTTTCAAGATCTGGTGACAAATCAGATTATTGGTAGAGGAAGTGAGTGTGGTGGATTATATACTCTTGATACTTTTCCTGTCAAACCTACAGCTTGTTTGGGTATAGATCCAGCATTCAAACTACATTGCCAATTAGGCATCCGTCTCTTTCTCTGTTCAAACAATTATGCCCTCAATTTAGCAGCTTATCTTCAATACATTGTGAAGCATGCCAGTATACAAAACACCAGAGAATCACTTCTTATCCTAGAGTTAATAAACGTGCAAGTAAACCATTCTCCTTAATTCATTCTGACATTTGGGGGCCATCATCAACAATATCGAAACCTGGTTTTAGATATTTTGTAACATTTGTTGATGATTACACTCGTATAACATGGTTGTTTCTTATGAAATGTAGATCTAAATTGTTTTCTATCTTTTGCAAATTCAATACTGAAATCAAAACTCAATTCAACATCTTTATACAAATTTTACGTAGTGACAATGCAAAAGAGTATGTGTCTAACGAATTTAACAACTATCTTGCACAAAATGGTATCCTACATGAAACTTCATGTGTTGACACTCCTTCACAAAATGGTGTGGCTGAGAGAAAGAATAGACACTTGTTAGAAACTTCTAGGGCTCTATTATTTCAAATGAATGTACCAAAGGTATTTTGGGCTGATGCAATCTCAACTGCATGTTTTCTTATCAATAGAATGCCGTCAACTGTTCTTAACAATGAAATTCCTTATCAAGTTCTTCAACCAGACAAAAGTCTATTTCCAATCAAACCTAGAGTATTTGGATGCACATGTTTTGTTAGAGATCTTAATCAGCAGTTGAGTAAACTTGATCATAAGTCTTTAAACTGCATCTATGTTGGCTATTCAAGACTTCAAAAAGGATATAGATGTTTTTGTCCAAGTTTACAAAAGTATATTATGTCAATTGATGTGACTTTTATGGAGGACATACCTTTTTATCAAGATAAAATACCTCTTACTCAAGAGGACAATGAAGAGTTCTTAGTATATTCTACTATACCTAGTGTAACCCCTCAGGTTGACAATACAGATGATACACATCAGAGTGAAGAAGATCCAAGTCTGAACCTACCTATTGCAATAAGAAAAGGGAAAAGATAGTGTACGTATCCTATCTCCTCTTTTGTGTCTTACAAGAAGTTACCACCTTCATCTCATGCTTTTATCTCCAATATTGACTCTATATCAATACCTAAATCTATAAAAGAAGCCATAGCCTCACCACAGTAGTGTGAAGCAATGATGGAAGAAATGAAAGCTCTAGAACAAAATAAAACCTGGAACTTAGTTAAGTTACCACCAAATAAAAAAGTAATAGGATGCAAGTGGGTTTATTCTGTCAAAATGAATGTTGATGGAACAGTGGCAAGACTGAAGGCCCGGTTAGTAGCCAAAGGTTATGCTCAAACATATGGGATTGATACTCTGAAACATTCTCACATGTGGCTAAGATGACTTCAGTTAGACTCTTTATCTCTTTGGAAGCACAATATAAGTGGAAACTTCATCAACTTGATATCAAAAATGCATTCTTGCATGGGGATCTCTCTGAAGAGGTATTCATGGAGCAACCACCTGGGTTTGTTGCCCAGGGGGAGGAAAGTATGGTGTGCCAGCTTAATAAGGCGCTGTATGGACTTAAGCAAAGTCCAAGAGCATGGTTTAGCAAGTTTAGCTTGGCTATGGAAAGATTTGGTATTCAAAGAAGTAAAACTGATCATTCAGTTTTCCATAGGACATCTGACAAAGGTATTATATTGTTAGTAGTGTATGTATATGACATTGTTATTACTGGAAGTGATGATAGAGGTATTTGTGCTCTCAAACTCTTTATTCAGACTCAATTTCATGCCAAAGATCTCGGGGAACTAAAATATTTCTTAGGTATTGAAATTATGAGAAATGAGGATGAAATATGTCTTTCCCAAAGAAAATATATACTTGATTTACTTAAGGAAACTGGAAAACTAGCTGTTAAACCATGTAGTACCCTATGGTGCCTAACCAGAGCTTAGGCGAGGATGGAGAGCTATTCAACAATCCAGAGATGTATAGATGTCTAGTAGGCAAACTCAATTATCTATGTGTTACTAGACCTGATATAGCTTATTCGTTAGTGTATTTAGTCAATTTATGGCAAAACCTATGGTTCATCACTGGGCAGAACTAGAACAAATTTTATGCTATTTCAAAGGCACAGCAGGTCAGGGTCTGGAATACACTAATCATGGACATATGGAAATTGAAAGTTTTAGTGACGCTGACTGGCCATGCTCTAAGACAGACAGAAGATCAACATCTGGTTTCTGTGTATTTGTTGGAGGAAATTTGGTAGCATGGAAAAGTAAGAAACAAACTGTTGTATCTCGTTCAAGTGCAGAATCGGAATATAGGGCAATGGCAAATGCATTGTGTGAAATTATGTGGATAACTCACTTAGTAAATGAAGTTGGACTAAATCTGAAGCTACCAGCAAAGTTATGGTGTGATAATCAAGCTGCAATTCATATTGCATCAAATCTTGTGTTTCATGAGAGAACTAAGCATATTGAGGTAGACCGTCATTTTATTAGAGAAAAAATACAACAAGGAATACTTAAGACTCAATTTATTAGAACTGGAGAGAAAATTGCAGACATATTTACAAAAGCATTGAATGGATCTCGTATTGAATATCTTTGCAGCAAGTTGGGAATGAAAAATTTATACTCTCCAACTTAAGGAGGAGTGTAATCCGATATTATGTGAAGAATATAGTAAGGCGCAATGTATCTAAAATCACATTGGTGCACATTGAGGAATGAATGAAAGTTAGCAGCCAGGTCTAATGTATCAAAATGAATAGCATAACATCAGTTTGGGTATTCAAGCATAAAGAACCAATCAAGGCCCAAAAGCCCACTTATCCATATGCCGCCAAGTCTAATAATTTTGAAAAACTCAAAATATGTAATCGTCTTGTATATAGATGCAACCTGATGTATGAACTATGTGATGATATTCATTGTTTCTTATTCAATATGTTTTTCATTATCATATAATAAATATCAATTTTTTATAGTTTATATTATATATGTGTATCATATACACTATGTGTGCACATGCATGTGCACATGCAACATAATAAAGTGTACGTGGTTTGACATGACCGTATATAGATGCCGAGATTTATACCGCAATGGACATGTTAACCTGTGACGACAGTCCTGTACCACTGGTACTAATAGTATATAAATAGCGGACTGTCGTCGTGCCCGACCGATATAGGATGATCATATAGGTTTAGAATGAACAAATGCAGCATATAACCTGTCGTATATCCCATAGCGCATGGACAGAATATAATATCACTTATACAACAAAAAAGATAGTAATAACAATACGAACAAACCAACATCATTAGAGTATAATATCCATAGAGTTATACATCAATAGTATAGTTTATATAATATAAAACAAACTTAAATAAATTGTCTTAACAAATAGCAATAAGAAAACACTGTCACGGGTTCCATATCGTTGCTCAGTGGAATGAGCACAGACTCCATATATGTATATAATACGAGATAGCTTCATCCAGCTCGTCCTTTGAACTGCTACTGCATCACATAGACTTGTTATCTAGTCTACTCATTTATAAGTTTCCAAGATAATAAAAGGCAAAGTATAAAACCTTGGGTTAGACAATAGTCTGATGTGAATGGTAAATGAGTCTTAGAATACTAAATAGGGAAATATGGTAAGAAACAAGAGTACGCAAACCATACCTGACATGTCCCTACAACCAAATGGTTAACATATAACACAATTATACGCTACTCTACAATATCATAAAGATATACCACAAACCAAAAAAAGGATATCGGTCTTCCGAGTAATCCTATCTCCAATACCTATTTCCCTTGATACCTGGTAGCCTACTAAAGAGAGCAACCAAAGCAACCAAAGCATCCACCAAATAATACTAACTATTACTTCATGTTCCCTGAATATATGATAACTCATATGACACTCAAGGCAGGGACAAAAGGAAATCCTGGTTCTCTATCGTACTTTCGTATCTCGCAGCCCAAAGCTGGATACGGGTCTTGCAGCCCAAAATGGACAGTAGACCTAATGCTATAGGTCCTGGGTATACAGGTCCCTTCATTGATCCATGGGTGTCCCCACTTACAACACTCCTGCTTTAAGTACAACTTAAAATTCTTTGAGTCATCAACGATTCCTTAGCACATACACCTAAGCCCATCTTTGCTCATTGTGGATACCAAGCCCATCTTGCTCAATCCAGTTTTCATTATTCACGAGGAACCTTTCCACGTTCCCCTATCATACGACCTACCCCCTTTGCGAGCCGCCATCTTGGGAACCTACTCCCAACATGATCCAACATCCGAAGATCATAGCTTTTCATCATACTGTTATATCGTCATTCAACCTTATATGAATGAGCCAATACCTCTAGCACGATATACATGACCTTCACTTCACCTTCCAAAAGTTTCATCCCATTTAGGTTTAACCCTAGAACTTAGCCTCGTCCTTTGAATTCGGCCCTGATTTCTCCACTTAGCCAATCTATAACTAAGTTTTTTTCCACTCATTATTGCTTCTAGTGCCCCATGCTTAGATACTTTGACCTTGATTCTCTACACAAATCAAGGAATCATAGAACAAGTCCTCCCTTCAAAGCACTCTGCTTCATATTCTGAAAACAAGTCATCATAGCCAATAACACTTAGCCAATCACTAATCCATCACTTTAGACAACCTCTACTAACTATACCCTTGTTTCCCCCAAAAACGTCGACTTGTTGGACCAACCTACAAAAATCGGTACCGACCTCTCATGTCGGTGTCGACTTCTATATTTAAAGAATTTAGATCTACAACTACCAAGCTCTCTCGTACTCCATAACTTCCCCTCCAAGTTTCTTCCAATTTTGACCAACTTTGCTTTTGATTTACTCAATTTTTGACCTAACTTTCTATGCATTATGCAATCACAACACCAGTAAACCACATTAAACCATATCATCAAACATAGAATAACAAGTAATTTCATCCACCCAAACATGAAATCCATCAAAATTAGACAAACAAGTTAATTTCTAACATAAATCTACATATAACATTAATTTATGAGAATGAACAAGGGTGATTTCTAATCAATTTAGACCTTATACATAGTTTAACACATCGCTAAAGTTAGAAAAGGTTTTATGGCCAAAAATTAATTTAAAGCATGTTAGATCCTACGATTCTACCATATAAAGTTGCATAATATAGTAAGAAGGCATAAACCCTTACAAATTACCAAATTCAATCAATTTTATATAGATCTAATCCGAACAGTAAAGAAAATCACTCCAACTCACGAAAATCAATGATCCTATCTTCTAATCGAAGATCTATTATCCAATAAGCAAGCTAGTTTGCTTTAGAGAGCAATTTAGGTGACTTTGGATGAAATTAGAATGAATCTAGAGCTATTAAGGTTTAGAACTGATTTAGAATGAGAAGGAAAAGTATTAAATTGACTCTTCAACCTCCTATTTATAATGTTTTCTAATTAAATTAATGGGCTTAATTAATTACACACTAATCTAGCTTAGCTTTAAAAACTTAAAACAGGCATAACTTTATAACTACAAGTCCGTTTTTCTATTATGACCACTATACGGAGTGGGAAAACCAACATCCTAAAGCAATATAACTAGTTTGAGACCCGCTAATTCAACTCTTATCAAAACTGAGCCCAAACAAGGTTTCCAGAGTCCAAATGGTCAAACAGAAATTCGAAAAAAATCATAAATATGTAAAATGTCTCAAAGAGTCATGTACCAAAATTATAGAATCATAAGACCTCATATGAATAAAATAAAAATATTTTATGATTATCCAATACGAAATACGGGTCGTTACGTTCTCCCTCCCTTAGGAGTTTCTCCTGCAAAATTTCCAAACAAGTCAAAGTATAAGCAACCTGGCCATCCCGCTTGCTTATCAATCATAATGAACCATCGATCATCTCAAACAAGCAGTCATGCAATCAGGTGATCTATCCTAGCATGTAGAATACTAACCTATCAAATATAGTATACAATGGTGAAAGTAAACACAATAAACGATGGGTCTTACCATCCAAAGAGCCCTGGATAAGAAGTATTCGTGCTCTCTTCTATCTCCCACGTACAATCATCCTCATTTCTGCTCCATTGTACCTTAACTAGCTTCACTATATTTCACCTAAGCTGTTTTGTATCGTTAGTAACAATATGAAGCATCCTACGAGATATGGAGACTTCTACTTCTACCTCAACATCTTCTAGCTGATCTGGTGTGATCATCGTGCCTGAGTCATGCACAAACTTTCATAGATAAGAGACCTAAAAAAACATTGTGCGCGCTCATCATCTTCTGAGATAAGTCGACCCTTTACGGTAGCTTCCCAATTCTCTCGACTATCGGAAAATGACCTATGAATCTCGATGCCAACTTCTCTTTTCTACTAAATTAAACTACATTCTTTAGAGGAGAAACCTTTAAAAATACCATATCTCTGATAGAAAACTCTAAATCTCTTCATCTCTTATCAGCGTAGCTTTTCTGTCGATCCTAAGCAGTTTTCATTTGTTGCCAAATGACCTCAATCCTCTACGAAGTCTCTCTAATCATATCTGACCTAAGTATCAGTTTCTCTCCTGCTTTCCCCCAATACGAAGGAGTGTTACATGGTCGACCATACAATGTTCATACGAAGCTATTCCGATACTCAATTAATAATTGTTATTGTATACAAACTCCGCCAAATGCAAATGATCATCCCATGATCCACCAAGATCTATAATGCATGCTCGCAAGAGATCTTCCAATATATGGTTTACACTTTCAGTCTACCCATCTATTTGCAGTTAATAAGCTGAAGTAAGATGTAGCTCCATCCCTAACACCTCTTGTAAGCTCTCCCAAAATCACCAGTGAACAGGGTCTCGATCGCTCACAATGCTCTTTGGCATACCATGAAATCATACTTTCCACTTTACATACAACTTTGCCAGCTTGAATGCCATTCTTGTTGAATTGACGAGAATAAATCTCGTATTCTTGGTCAACCGATCTACTATGACCCAAATGGTATCATACCATGCTCGAGTCTCCGGAAGTTAGTTAATAAAATCCATCGATACTTGTTCCCATTTCCTTTTAGGAATCTCTAATGGTTGCAACAATCCACTAGGTTTCTTCTGCTTTGCCTTCATTGACTGACAGTTTATACACTTCGAGATGAATGCGCCAACATCCCTCTTCTTACCTTACCAATAGTAGTTTTGCTTCATATCTCAGTATATCTTGTTACTACTAGGATGAATGGTCAATCTGGAATGATGACACTCTCTTAGCACATCATCTCTCAATCTATCAACATCGGAAACAAATAATCTTCCATCCTTACAAATCCAACCTTCTTGGTTGAGTTCGTATTGTTTTATGTCTTCTGACTCTGCTCCTTATTATATCTTTGCTATGATCTCCGCTAACCTAACATCCTGCTTCTGACTAGTACAGATTCTTTCCAACTGCATTTCTTTTTCCTTAAGTATAGAAAATACTAAAACCACAAAAGGTCAAGAACTCTAACCATAGTTGCTATCAAAGTTTATGTTAGAACTGGGCCAGCCCGCAGCGGAAGAAATGAGTGAATTTTAATTTTTTTACCATTTTTGGATCAATAACGGGCCTGTGAAGTCTAAATGTATTTAGATCTTATCTAAATTTCTTTTAAACAAAATTAGTATTTTATCTATTACCATATTTTGTTTTATTAATTTGATTCTAAAACAATAAAGAATGGGATTTAAAATAAAGTTTGAATATATCAAATATATTCATTCCTTAATTGTGTGATAGAATAGTTAAACATAAGGCAAGTATGATCAATTGATAACATAATGTATATGAACAAACCAGAATATGTTTAAAGGCAATCACGTAAGGGACAAAAGAGGAAAGAAATAAAAGATGACAAGATGAATGATTCATCTTCCCTTTTTTGACAAACTTGATTTATGCAGCATTCAATTAGCAATCAACGAATCATTATGACATAAGATTGGGAATAGCCAATAATAATTCATATGCATAAACTACTACCTCGTTTAAAATTATTTGATATTAATAAAGCATTTAAACTATACAATTTGCAATATATACATTAAGTTTTATATGTACATTATTTGCGCCAAAATTGGTCACAAACCCCAAGTATCGTGAAAGCACTAATAATGAATATAAATCAACAATATTCGAGCACAAGTCCAGATCTAATCAAATAACAAGCAACAATCCAGAAATAATGAACAAAAGCACAAGATTTATAGTGGTTTGGCTATCTCCGGCCCACGTCCACTTCAAGTAATTATCTTTTATTCATTTTCCTTGCTGGTTAAAGATGATTACAGTGATTAAGCGAAAGAATTCGAGTACAACAATGATGGTGAGGTGTAGAATTGAATCCGATAGAGTCTGGACGTTGAATAGCCAAAAGATCCTTTTTCTGTAGGTTCCGGGGGGCTATTTATAAGTGTAGGAGGCTGATATCGCGCTCAAATTTCGGAAGACTCCTTCTGGCACATGAGTGGGCCCACGCGATCGATCCTGAAAAGTTTCGACTCGATTCATGATCGATACGAACCAATTTCGTATCGATCAAAAAATGATCCAATCGAGCTGAAACTTTGCAGGAATGTTCTCTAGCTTGTACGCAAGCTCTTGTGAAAATTTCGTAGCATTTGGACCCGTGGTTTAGGAGATATGATCGATACGAGATGGAGGTTTTCGGCAGGTGAGGTAGTTCGAATCGATAGATACGAATCGATCAGTTTAAGTCGATAAGGGCACGTGCTCCTGCGATGACGTGTTGCGAAATCCCAGGATCTATCCACTTTGTGTGCTGAGTTTGACCAAGTTATTCACATCTAACGCCGAAGCTTTGCTCGTACCAATCGTTCATTCGCATCCATTTGTTTCAGTCCTTATTCAAATCAGTTATCGATTCGCCATAGCCCCTGCTCGCATCGATTGTTATTGGTGATGGATACGAACATGTTCTCGTACGCTATCGATTCGAATAACCAAGAACCACATGATACGAACTAAGCCTCTGTGATCGATTCGAACTGGATCCACCCCTGATCGATACGTAGTGGTTCGACCACGATGGATACGAGCTAAATCGATACGACGCTGCCATTTCTGGATCGATGCAAAGATCTTGAATATGGATGGAGTCGAGCAGCATCGATTCGAACAAAACTCCATGATGGATTCGAACAACATCTTTCAATAACTTGCATCGATCATAGCTCCATCACACGAACTCCGATTGACCTGAAATTTGAAACGTAGCCGCTCCTATTCCTGATCATCATCTCCAATAGATTCCGCTCTGATCGGAGCTCGGCCAAATTTTAACGACATCGATTGCAGCCTTGTTTCTAATCGATCTCCAACCCTGATATCCATTCTTTCTCGCCAATTCGTTGATATTCTAGCCTTGACCAAAAGGTGTGATAACATTTGCCACCCAAAACATGCCTTGTGGTAAGAAGGTGTGTTTTGAATAACTCCGAATCCGATATCCAAAATCCATAGCCAATTCCATGTCCATCTGAACTCAATAACTGAGTTTTAATCCATCCTTATCCAATAACCAATAATCGAATCCATAACCTCTCCGGGTTCTTGCCTAGCACAATCCACACCTGACGATCATGGTCCACTGTCCCTGGACGTTGAATAATGCCATGGCTTAAGTTCTAAGTCGAATCACGGTCACTCCGAACCCTTGTCGAGCATAGTCCATACTCGACGAATTGAAACAATAGCCAATAATGTAGGGCATAAGTCCTAGGCCAAATCCTGGTCTCTCCGGACCCTTGTTGAGCATAGTCCATACTTAGCGACCTGAAATAATAACTGATAATCGGGCTCAAGTCCTTGGCCGAATCCTGGTCTCTCCAGACCCTTGTCGGGCATAGTACATACTCAATGACCTAAGTAAGACGACTTACCATGTTCGGGCAAAGCGACTCACTCCTTGCCAGGTACAATCCATACCCAACAACCATTTACCAAAAACCAGACAAAAATCCAATCAAAATCCAAATCAAATCAGAAAATCAAAATCCAAACCAACATCAAAAACAGAAAATAATCATCCAAACGAGAATCCAAGCCAGAAAGCAAACAAAACCAGGAGTTCAAACCAAACTCCAAAACCAAACCAGAAAAAACAAGTATCTAACCCACAAATGAAAAACAGATTTCACAAACCATAGCATCACTGTCTATCACCACTCAGAGCATGCCTAGGGGCCATCTCCGTCCCCGTACATGTGTAAATGATTTTGCCGTTTGCCAGTGGCATGCTACTTATTTCATAACATCCCAGTCAATTGATAACCAATCGACCATCATCCATGGGCCTCACACCATCATGTTTGAGGTAGATGGTGGTTGCTCCTGTTCCACCACTGCATTCTGAACCCCAACATACCGCCTCAATTGTCCATTCCTCACATGCTCCTCAATTATATCCTTTAAGTGCCTGTAGCTGTTGGTATCGTGTCCATCCAAATCATGGAAGAGACAGTGCCTTCCTGACGCCCTTTCATATTCAGAAGGTTCTCTTCTAGCTGGCCTTCGGTAAGGAAGGCGATTCCGGGTTTCTATGTATATCCGCTCCAATATTTCATTTAATCCAGTGTAGGTGGAGAACTTCGGCTCCCTCCATCATTTCCTGGCCTTTTCCGAATCGTCATTAAGCTTCCTTTTTCTCATTCATTTATCTCTGTCCAAGCCTCCGCTGGATGGTCCTCCACCTTCAGTCGCATTCACATCCTTTAACTTCAAATCCATGCATGCATCTTCTTGCCTAAGGAATCTTTCAGCTTCATGAAAGAATTCTCTAAGATCCAGTGGTGGGTCCCGTATTAAAGATACTTTGAAATCCGAATCCTCTCTGACTCCCGATACTGCTTCCATCAAAACCATCAATGGATTTGACCGATCCACCGAAGCAACTACTACATTAAACCGAGTCAGGAAAGCTCTGAGTGACTCATGCGTCCTTTTCTTGATTGACGTTAGTCATGTTCTTTGGCCTCTTGATATGAACTCGAAATTGCCTCAAAAACCTGTCCACCAACTCTGCCCATGTTCCGATGGATCATTCTTCCAGCTGCCTGAACCACATCGTAGCTATATCTGTCAAGTACAGAGGAAAACATCAGACCATGACCTCCTCCGATGCCCCCAGCACTTCCATATGTATGGTGTATCTCGTCAGGTGATCGGTTGGGTCAGCCTTGCCATTGTAGACTTCCATGCTAGGTAGCTTAAAATCAGGTGGATTTCGAGCTATCTTGATTTCCTGAGTAAATGGACTCTTGTTCACTCCTGCCAGATCTCCATTGGTTAAACCTCCGCGCATAGTTCCCCTAATAATCTCAGCTAATCCAGCATTGTCTGTCAAAGGTTGCCCCCCATGCCCTCGAGGGAATTCTGGTACGTATTCTTCATGTGGCTCATTAACGTTAGCGCTCGCTCTAGCCTGTTGAGATCCATCCAAAGGTCTTCCAGTGTCAGATCCTACGGGCCAGCCCCCAAGCCCTCGTTAATTGCCTTCTAGCTCTGTATTCTGTCCTCCATTGGGTTCTGTAACCCTAGCTCCTTGTTCCATATTCGCAGTAGCTGTAGTCAGTCCTAAGTTCTGTATTCCTACAGCTCTTATCTGTTTAAATAAAGTCTGCATCATATCCTGTTGACTCTTTAACAATCTCTCATGCAATGAATTTGCCATAGCTTCCATCTAGTCCCTGGTAATAAAGATAGAAGCTTGTCCTTCTCCAGCTTCGGAGGATGCCTCTTGACTTCCTCCTTGTTGGCTTCTCTCAGCTCTTTGTCTTCTGCTTGTTTGTCGAGTCATTATCTTTCAAATCAAATTCCTTCAAGCCTTCAAATCTAGATTCTGAACCTGATATAGCGGGTGCTAGTTCCTTCTCAGTGAAAGCACCAAAGTGTTTGCGCCAAAATTGGTCACAAACCCCAAGTATCATGAAAGCATCAATATATGAATATAAATCAACAATATTCGCGCACAAGTCACAGATCTAAGAAAACAACAAGCAACAATCCAAAAATAACGAATAGAAGCACAAGATTTATAGTGGTTCGGCTATCTCCGGCCTATGTCCACTTCAAGTAATTATCTTTTATTGATTTTCCTTGCTGGTTACAGATGATTACAGTGATTACAGCGAAAGAATTCGAGTACAACAGTGATGGTGAGGTGTAGAATTGAATCCGACAGAGTCTGGACATTGAATAGCCAAAATATCCTTTTTCTGTAGGTTCCGCGGGGCTATTTATAGGTGTAGGAGGCTGATATCGCGCTCAAACTTTGGGAGACTCATTATGGCACGTGAGTGGGCCCACGCGATCGATCTCGGAAAGTTTCGACCTGATTCGTGATCGATACAAACCAATTTTGTATCGATCAAAAAATGATCCAATCGTGCTGAAACTTTGCAGGAATGTTCTTTAGTTTGTACACAAGCTCCTGTGAAAATTTCGTAGCATTTGGACCTGTGGTTTAGGAGATATGATTGATATGAGATGGAGGTTTTCGGCAGGTGAGATAGTTTGAATCGATAGATTCGAATCGATCTGTATGAGTCGATAAGAGCACGTGCTCATGCGATGACGTGTTACAAAATCCCAGGATCTATCCACTTTGTGTGCTGAGTTTGACCAAGTTATTCGCATCTAACGCCGAAGCTTCGCTCGTACCAATCATTCATTCACATCCATTTGTTTAAGTCCTTATTCAAATCGGTTATCGATTTGTCGTAGCCCCTGATCACATTGATTGTTATTGGTGATGGATACGAATAAGGACTCGTACGCTATCGGTTCGAATAACCATGAACCACATGGATACGAACTAAGCCTCTGTGATCGATTCGAACAGGGTCCACCCTTGATCGATACGAAGTGGTTCGACCACGATGGATACAAGCTAAATCCATACGACACTACCGTTTCTGGATTGATGCGAAGAGCCTGAATATGGATGGAGTCAAACAGCATCGATTCGAACAAAACTCCATGATGGATTCGAACAACATCTTTCACTAACTTGCATCGATCATATCTCCATCACACGAACTCCGATTGACCTGAAATTTGAAACGTAGCCGCTCTTATTCTTGATCATCATCTCCAGTAGATTCCGCTCTGATCGGAGCTTGGCCAAATTTTAACGACGTCGATTGCAGCCTTTTTCTAATCGATCTTCAACCCTGATATCCATTCTTTCTCGCCAATTCGTTGATATTCCAGCCTTGACCAAAAGGTGGGATAACATACATATATACACACACAATTATTTTTATATAAAGATTAACCGAAAACATCTTAATTAATTCAAAATAAAACATATAACGTTTAAATTTTCTGATGTATTTATGAACTTTTATAAACTTAAATTATAACAAAATATATATGTATACAATTAAATCAAGAGGTTCGACCTATATGATTTTTTTTGCAAAAGTGAAACATACTAAATTAAGAAATATATTAACAATCCTTTAAATACTTAAAAAGTATTGGTCATGTCAAATAGGGTAATAAATTTATAAGTTTATTGTAATCAATTTATTATCAAAACATCCTTTAATCATGTATGGGTTTCAATTACAATAAAATGCAGATAATAAGAACCAATAAACTTTCAAATCTAAAGAGATTCAACCTATATGAATAATTTCTTTTTAAAACAAAAGTGAAACACTAAACTGAGCAATATATTAAAAATCCTTTGAATATTTAAAGAAAGGCATTAGTCATATTAAATATGGTAACAAATTTATAAGTTTATTGTAATTAATTTATTATCTAAACATCCTTTAATCATGTGTAGATTTCAACTACAATAAGATACAGATACTAAGAACAAATAAACTTTCAAATATAAGGAGATTCAACCTATATGAATAAACTAGTGCGTGGCCCGTTCTATGCACACGGGCAGCCGAGTATGTTAGATTGATGTATGTTTAAATTTATTGATTGTCTATTATTTAAATTTTTTTATTTAGTATTTGTCGAGTCGTACTCTCATATTGGAGTTTGATATTAAAATTAAAGTATTGCATCACATTTTCTTTTATGATGAACACACAATTAGTTTATGTTGGTTGAAATTAAATGTTCCAGGTGCAAATGCAATGAGAGTAAATAATATTGTAGTAGTAAACGGTCGTGATCAACACGGTTTAATTATTGAAATGTGGACGACGGCTATTGCAATGGAAATTAAAATTTACATATATAATAACAACGGTAGATACAGAGTTCGTATCCTAAACAATTGTGAAACAAAATACAAAGCTGCAAATAGAGTTTAACTATGCCCAGTTGAAGTAGTTAAAAAGTAGTAGTAGATCACAGATGTCGGTTTTCCGTAGCTAAGTCTGTCTTTCTGAAACAGCGTATTGCTGTATAAAGTCATATTACTGTTTTATCGTATTACTGTTTTAAGTCATACTTGTGAAATAAGTGATCATAATGAAAATAGAGTAATATGACTTAAGTTATATAACTTATATATACGCTCCACATTGAAACATCGTGTATAACTTATATTGTAATCATAATGAATATAAATTAATGAAATAAAAGTATAGTTACATATTCCCTTTGAATATAAATTAATAAGTAGAGTAAAATGCTACACATTTTGGATTCATTGAATATAAAAGTAACCGTACAATTGAATTTCAAGCCGCAGTAGGTAAACTGCAACTTCACAATGAGCTCAAAATTACAATGTGATAGCTTACAGATTGAATCGTGTCACGATCGAAAGGAAAGATTTATTTAAGCAACATGTATTTAAGGCAACATGCTAATATTTTATTAAACTAATGGTTTTATTGACAAAGATTGGTATTGATACAAACATGAAGTGCTGTTCGAATGGGAAATAAAGTGCAGAAAGCAAGAGTAACAGTTTTACAGCAAATGAAAGCAAAACTGAATAAAACAAAGAGTTTGCAAATAAAATAAAAAGTGGACAAAGAACACACAATGCAGATGTTGGTGGACAAAGTGGTTTCTCATAGTGGTCAACCGTTTGGACATCTACTTCTTCCTTTTCTTCTCTGAAGTTCTTCCACGGATCTTCTGCTTACCACGATCTTTTTTGAGTCAGCCTGAAAAGTACAATAATATATTACAAAATTTGTATCTGTGTTATCAGACAATATTGTAGTAATATCAGTACCCCAGTGATTATGCCACGTTGAGCTGCAGTTCCAGGTTCCGTACTGTAGCCAGTTTCTGTGTGCACTAATTCTTCAACTTTCTACATTGTTGCAATATTAGCAAGTATAATACTGACATCATTAATTGGCAAGAAAATGTTGCATCTGTTGCGTTACAGTGTGAACATGCATAGGTAGGACCACCAAAAGTCCATGGTTCAACCATTTTTCCTGTTCCAATAGGGTTCCAACCATGTTCAGATAGAAATATATATAGTTAAAAAAAGGGACATGCACTTGCACCGTTGGTGGTATGATTTTGAAAGAAGTTTGGTCTGTTATGTTGAGCATTAGTTATTGATTGGACCTGAAAATTGGTTTTTTTACCATATTAGCATAAAAAACTGTAACAGTAAATTTGAATGAAACCATTTCTATTATCAACCTTAAAATAGCAAGAATAAGGTCATGTGAAATTACCTGAGGCTGCTTTGTGAAGTAAGGTTATATGTGCCCGTCTTTGCTCTAAATCGTACATTTTCCTTATTCCCTATCATTAAAACAAATTTATTAGATTGGATGACGTACACCTAATTTGTGAATCAACAACAAATCCTTGTACAGATTTGAACTACCATTTTTTCCACTTCGTATTAAATTCGTATTTGGCCTACTGGACGACGATATACATTTTCGCCATACAACCGTTGTTAGACTTGCCTCTGTCTCACGTCATATACTGGCAATGCAGATCTTTTTCTTTTTCGCTCCTTAATTGAAAATCTTTGTTGAGCTGTAGCATTCCTCCGTACCTTGCTACTATCCATATTTGATAACTAAAAAGTTTTGCAAATTAGGTGGAACGTTTTAAACATTATTGGTCATCATATAGGTTTGGCTCTGCAATAAACTAATTTAACTGACAGGTTATGCAAAAGCATCAAATTCAAGTAGACAGAGGAAGTTTTGGAGACGACACTTCGTTATTTTTATATATGGTGTAAGTCTTTATGCGACAACGGAATACCAAAAAAAATTTACAATGTGCTAACCAACTAATTATATAAGTGAATTGTAACGACCCAGGATTTTTAGAAATTAAAATTTGAATATTTAATAAATTTTAAATATTTATAAGTGAATTTATAAGTCAAATAAATTTTTATTTGAATTATTGGATTTAATTGGATAATTAAATCGATAATTTAATACGTTAAATTATGGAAATAATTGAAAATTGGGTTAAATATGATTGAAAATGATTTGTAAAATTTTATTTTATCATATGGAAGTTAGAATGATATTTTAGAACTTTTAAAATCGAATTAAAAGTTAATTTGTGAAAATTGAATATTTTAATATTTAATAATCGACTGTAAAATAGTCAATTTTTGAACAGTCTCAGAATTGAACGAAACCAGTTCCATTGGATCCGTAATAGTTAGTTATTACCGAATTTCAAATTTCGTGTCAATCGGAGTTATCGTTTGATCGTGGCAGCTCGAAACGCATCGATTTATTTTTAATTTAAATTTGACGAGTGAAAATAGCCATTTTTCAAAAAGTCTCGGATTTCGACGAAACCAGTTTCATCGGATCCGTAATGTGATATTATTGTAAGATTTCAAATTTCAAGTCAATTGGATTTACCGTTTGTCCGTTACAAATTAAAACGCCTAGAAATCGAGTTAAATCGGTTTAATTCAAATTGAGCGTTTATAGCCATAACTCGCACATACTTCCGAATTAGCTTCCGAAACCTGTTCCATTGTGTCCGGAACGCGGGGTAAACCCTAGAAACGCTGGTTACGGCGCGTAAATCGGAGTTCGGAATTTCCGGGATGAATAGTGTCGTTCGTTCTCTTATAAATAGCCCCTCACTCAAGAAAATAAATAAATAAAAAAAGATAGAACCCTAGCCGCCACTTTGAACCAAGGGCTGAAAATTCGTTTCCTTCTTCCTTTAATTTATCTCAATCCGTAAAGAATTACGCGAAGTGCTCAACTACAAAGTCGAAGAGCTCGACGAGAGCTTCGATTCCATACGGTGATGATCGGAAATGGTGCAACGTAGAGGGAGATATGGTGGGCCGTTTGCTACAGGTTTGGCACGCAATTCAATGAGTATGGGGAGGCCGAGCCTTATGGCCTTCAGGCCGAGCATGGTGCTAGGGTAGGCGCACGCGTCGAGAGTCTCTGATCGTCGCGAAGTCGTCGTGTTGGATGTGCAATTGGAACCCTAGTATAGGATTCATGGGTTCTTTGGTGCGGCTTCTTCCTGTAGGCGTGCGTGAGAGGAAGAAAGGTGATGGACGGCCTGATGTTGAGGATGATGGGATCCAGTGGCTAGGAATTGATGAAGGTTAAAAATTATAATTAAAGTTGTAAATTTATTAAGTTAAAATCCTGTAAACTTATAAAAATCATAACTTTTTCATACGAGGTCGAAAAAATGCGAAACCAGTTGCGTTGGAATCGTATGGACGAGCACTACGCGATGGAGTTGGTTTGGAGTCGTTTGGAGTTAGTGAGAATTTTGGGTAAAATTAAACGTCCGTTTAATTTTATTCGAAATAAATCGCTAAAACGGAAATTTAAAATCAAGGTGAGAACTTCTCACTCAATCGAATCAGTTTCGATTTTATTTTAAATAGTTAGATTTAAAATATTTGAATGCATGTTTGAATGATGATTGATATCTATTGATTGTTAAAATAGACATTATACGCCGTTAGTAAGCGGATGTTATTTAATAAAAAAATATACCGCGAATATTTCATAAACAGTGAAATTGGTATTATATATAATATCAATATATATATATTGACATATGTATATATTGCAGTTGATTGATTTCACGTATTTTTTAGCGGATGAGACCCTATTACGCCGTTATTAAGCGGATAATATTTAATAAGAACATATACCGCGATAATTTCGTACTGGAGCGAAATTGGTATTGTGCTAATGTTTTTGGATGCAGGAAAACAGGTTGGAGGGATCCAACTGGATTCCTCAACAGTATTTATTTGATTATGGATATTTTGATATTCGTTGATTATCATATACGATATGTGATATCGTTGTTGTCGTGATTGACTATTTGGTATGTAGCATCATTGGACCAAGTTTTGGAATTTTAAAATGATTTTTAAAGTGATTTTTGAAGTATAAAATATTTTTGGAATTGATCCATGTTAAATAAATGAACGTTATAATTTTCAAAGTTATAAAATTATGGTTTTTGTGAAATATAGTTAAAAGCTGATTTTTGAGAAATAAGGGTTAATGATTTTATAAAATAGTTTAAATTGGATTTTTGAATATATTATAAAAGTTTAAAAATAGGATTTATAAAATTTGATTATTTTATAAATCAAAATGGTGAAACTATAAAGGAAATTAAAGACGTTTTAAAAGAATAATATAAATTGATTTATATTAAGGGATTTATAAACGGATATTTATAAATTGAAATATTGACTTATAAAACGAGTTTTTATAAGTGTTTGAATGAAGTGAAAATGAAATTCATAAATGAATGAAATTTATAGAATTATAAACTGTGAAGTTATAAAAGAAATTTATAAATAGTAAGATTTATAAATTTGGTGAAATTATTTGAAGAATAGATTAGTTAGATAAATGGATCTTATAAGTTATAAGATTTATAAATTGGAAAGTCTCTAAAGGAACGATTTTGTAAAATAATCGTTTTATAAGTATTTAACTTATAATATGAACTTTTAGTTTATAATTGAGTTATAAACTGGAATAGGTTAATAAAAGAATTTATAAAAAGGAAGTTTTTATAAATAAATAGAAATGGAATTTATAAACGTTGTTTTATAAATTCGAAATGACTTATTTTGATAAGTAAATTATTATAACTTATGTATGGAGTTATATTCACGTTTTTAGACCGTGAATAATCCTTTGAAATAAAATGCATAGAATTGATGAAAATTGTTAACGTAGTATATTCACATTTTTGAATAGTGAATAATACGTTAAAGAAATGTTTAGAATGTGAATGTTTTAAATAGAATTAAAACGATCTAACGATGTTTTAAAATATGTTGAGATTCGAAACCATAGATTTCAACATTTATTGTTGAAATAGACGTTTTCGAGAAATAAAAGGAAATGGTGGACTATAACACTGTTGTTATAGTAAATGATTTCCGAAAGGAAATGGTTTGAATAGTATTGGGATTTATATATCTATTTTAATTTCGAATCCCTATACTAGTGATTTTGGGTTGTCGTAACGATGTTTTACGCAACATTCGTTTTGGCCCAAATAAATATGTTAAGAGAATGATTTCCTTAATAGAATGAAATATATACTTAATCTCGATTTAAGTATATTGAATATTTTCCAAGTGTTGAAAATAAATGGATTGAAAATTACTTATGAATAAATAAGTATGGAAATGTTTTCCAATATGAAGTGAATATTTAGAATTTATCTTTTGGAAGATAAATTGAAAATGGATAATTGAAATCGTATATGCATGAATATTTTGGAATATGAATTCACTATTGAATTTATGAAAGAAAGTGGAAATTTGTATAAAAATAAATGTTGATTTATTTTTGAAGTATTGAAATTTAATATCTAGTGAAGATATTTTGGAAAATAAATAATTTGGAATTTTTTTTGGAAACTGGTGATGTGTGCATATCAATTGATAGTTCAATGACCGACTATCAATATTTCCCTTTGAATGGGTATATGATGTGATTTGATTGAATTTGAATGCCACACTTATTTTTAAATAAGCGCTCACTATTCGGGTTAACCGGGAAAGGACCATGGGGTCGTATAACCCATTCCGAATATGTGATACGTCGTTGTGAATTGCATTTGAAGATCGGTGTTGAAGACCGGATATTTGCGAGAGCGATAGGATGAACTATCGATTGACTCTGCACCGAGTAGCTACGGTATTGAGTTCTCCATATGTGATGGTGAATCCGATCAGGATTGTGGATATCCGGATTGCAAGGACTTCTTGTAAGTGCCTTCGGTTCTGTTCGAGCCCGGAACAGACTTGTATGGATTGTATGTCTGACATTACAAGTTGAGATATAAAGCCGATTTCATTCAAGTATATTTCTGTTGGTGGCGAAGAATTTATTCTTTTAGCTTAACACCCTTCTCTGAGACGTACGTGCTTAGAGGTTATGTAGTTGAATGTTATCAGCGATATATTCCCAATTTGGTAATGTGACATGCTGAGTGATGCTGAAATGATCATTGTGTTGATTATTTGTGATAGGATCGTTTATTTATCGTCTATCCTTGTGATCATTGTGTTGATCATTTGTTGACCCAAAGCATGGCTTTTGTATAAAGTATGTTTTTGTGGACGTGACTTTGTCGAGCCTCACATCCCGGAATGGTCAAAACAGGAAAGATGCGGTAAGGTTATGAGGGGTAGCTCCCTTTAGGGTATGTGCATTTCCTTCTGGAAAGGGTGGTATCATGGTATGGAGCCCAGATACTTACTCATGTTGAAACACTATATTTTATTACTGTGTGGTGTTGTTGGTGACGAGCGCTCGGTTAAAAGGTCCAATGGGACCGGGGGATGCCATATTCGTGTAGTAGTTACCTAGTGATAAAGGTAACCCGGCCTTGTGTTGGCAGAGAGCTGGTTAAGTTCTCGGGGACGTCCAGCCAGAGGCGTTTTCATGTGGCAATGGGAAGTTCCTTGGCCTGACCATTTGTTGGAAATCCAAAGAAATAATACGTGACTTGTACGGTTTTAGTTGTATAACCTGCTATGGAATATGGCGGTAACCTGCTATTGAACATAGTTAGCTATAGTAGGCATACGATAATGGTCGTATGTTGGCTAAGATTTATATTCTACTTTCGAAATGAATTTTTCCTATACTATGCACTAATAATAATATCAAATGTTATTTTAAATGCGTATCAAGCATCTTTGACTATCATAAGGAGAAATCTCCTCCGATTCTGCGTTTGCATTGTGTGTGTGTGCGGGAGGCCTTATGGTAGTCTCATTTTTAAAAGCATTGCGAATTGAAATAAAAATATTCCTCTATTTTTGATTTTAAAAGTAAATAAATTGTTTTGAGTTCTCACACCAGTCACATGACTGACTTGGAGTTTATTGTTTTCCTTCCTAAACTCTGGGTGCCCACCAATTTCCACACGGGCAGTCAAGAGTTAAGGTTTATCAGGATATTCTGGATATTCTGGAATTGCTGGAAGCAAGATGGATGGCATGGCGTATTACTGATTATATAGTATTTCTTTTTCCGTTGCACTGTTTGTTGTGTTGTACACTCTGATGATATGATGAAATAAAATGTGATGTAATGTAATAACTGAAATAGTTCTTTGTTTAAAGATTATTCATTTATTATTATATGTTGTTCCGCTGCGAATTGTGAGATTCTGATGTTGTTCTGTTGTTTTCTGTTCCGTTCTATTCTCCATTTTCTACCTTCTTTTCTATCTCTTCTTCCTTTTTCTTAAATTCTTTTTAAAACCCATAACATTCCGGTTTTTGACCTTCGAATTATCGGCAGTCGATAAAGTGAGTATCGATGTTGAATTTTCGAAAGTCGAAAATTTTCGGGGCGTTACATTTGGTATCAGAGCATATGGTTAAGCGACAACCATGGTTCTGTTGGGTATTATTCATTAGAGATAGAGTCAGCAGTACTCTAGAATGAGGTTGAGTGTAATAATAGCTATGAGAGCGTATTTGTTAGTGAATATGAAATTGTTTTATATTGTGATGATTGGTTTATTGAGTGGTATATGAGCCTTCGTCAGCGCGGTCTGTCAAACTATGCCGAAGGGGTTTATAAACACTTGAATAGAACAATTCGACATAATATTGTTTTAAAATTTGGGTAAATGAAATAATTTTACTTGATTATATTATATATATAGAGGAATAATTTTTAAAATTATTAAAGTGTATATAAGTGGATTGTTTAGTTGTTTGAATAATCTAAATAAAAGAATAATTGTATAAGCAAATGAATTATAAGAATTAAATTATAATTAAAGTAATTTACAATTGTGAAATAAAACTTATATATATAAGAAGTGAAACTATATGAATATATTTATGAATATGAGTTGTAAACAAAAAATGAATTTAAAGTTAAATGGAATATAACTTAAGTGATATGGAATGAAGTTGATATTAGTATCAAAGTAAATCAATAAAGGTTAATGATAAATGTAAACTTGAATTATATAAAAGAAGTTCAACTTTGTAATTGAATTGAATTAATTGATTAAATGTAAATCAATTGAATGTGAATTAAAATTGATATGAAATAATGAATATAAGTGTTAATTCATTAAAATCTAATGTTATTAGAAAGTGAATAGTTGAATAAAAATCAATTTAATTGAACCAATTGAAAGTGATGGTGTTAAAACCAAATTGAATGAATATATGCAAAGTGATTTTGTTGTTATATGGTTGTTAGTTGATTTTATATAATTCATTAAGTATTAATGAAAGTGAATTAATGAAATTGAAAGCTATGTAATTGAATTCAAATTGAAAGTAAATAAATTTGAATAGAATTGAACGTGAATTGGATTTAATTAGTGAATGCAAACTAATTAAAATTGAGAATGAATGTTGATAACATCCAATGTTAAGGAATCAAATGTGATTAAATTGAAAACCATTTCATTGTATATTAATGAGAATATGAATGAGTATTTAGTTGGTTGATGGTTGAATATATATTGCATTTGTTGTTTAGTTGCATTTGCTATGTTGACATATATAGTTATTATGTTGCTATATGTTGTATATTGAGATTATTGTCTATATGCATGATTCTCATGTTGTTTGTTGAGTGATTAGTAGGTGCGGATCGCGTTTGCTTCGCATTTGGAGCTCGCTTTCACGCTATATTAGCCGTATATGCTTGCTAATAGAAATATAAGGTACATATCTCGGATTAAATACAGTACTTTTACACTTTTTTCCCTGCGGGATGCCTCATTACTTGATGAGATGTATATTTGTGATATATATACTGTCATTTTTTTTCGGATCGAGCCGCGCAAAGGAGACTATGGCGAATTTTTCCGAAAATTTAAGGCGTTAGAAAAAATTTGAGAAAATGGGAAAATTTTGAAAACTTTAACTTTGATTTTGAATTGAAAGTTAAATGATATAGATTGTTTTTGAAAAGATAACTAAGTATGATTTGGAAAACTTAGTAAGTTATTGTAAGAAGTTTAACTATGAATTTTTGGAAAGTTAATAAATTCTATAACTTTCTTACTTGTTAATTTCGAGGACGAAATTCTTTTAAGTGGGGAAGATTGTAACGACCCAGGATTTTTAGAAATTAAAATTTGAATATTTAATAAATTTTAAATATTTATAAGTGAATTTATAAGTCAAATAAATTTTTATTTGAATTATTGGATTTAATTGGATAATTAAATCGATAATTTAATACGTTAAATTATGGAAATAATTGAAAATTGGGTTAAATATGATTGAAAATGATTTGTAAAATTTTATTTTATCATATGGAAGTTAGAATGATATTTTAGAACTTTTAAAATCGAATTAAAAGTTAATTTGTGAAAATTGAATATTTTAATATTTAATAATCGACTGTAAAATAGTCAATTTTTGAATAGTCTCAGAATTGAACGAAACCAGTTCCATTGGATCCATAATAGTTAGTTATTATCGGATTTCAAATTTCGTGTCAATCGGAGTTATCGTTTGATCGTGGCAGCTCGAAACGCATCGATTTATTTTTAATTTAAATTTGACGAGTGAAAATAGCCATTTTTCAAAAAGTCTCGGATTTCGACAAAACCAGTTTCATCGGATCCGTAATGTGATATTATTGTAAGGTTTCAAATTTCAAGTCAATTGGATTTACCGTTTGTCCGTTACAAATTAAAACGCCTAGAAATCGAGTTAAATCGGTTTAATTCAAATTGAGCGTTTATAGCCATAACTCGCACATACTTCCGAATTAGCTTCCGAAACCTATTCCATTGTGTCCGGAACGCGGGGTAAACCCTAGAAACGCTGGTTACGGCGCGTAAATCAGAGTTCGGAATTTCCGGGATGAATAGTGTCGTTCGTTCTCTTATAAATAGCCCCTCACTCAAGAAAATAAATAAATAAAAAAAGATAGAACCCTAGCCGCCACTTTGAACCAAGGGCTGAATATCCTAAGATATAAAGAATTTTTCTTGTTAATATATAAAGAATTTTTCTTGTCCATAATAAAGCCGAATATCCTAAGATACATATCCTCAATGCTTGCTGAAGTACAAAACTATTTAACGCTAGTGAATAGATTTCGAATTTTACTTTAGATTAATATCGTTAGTAAAACTACTTTTAGTGTGTAGTTTTGGTTACTCTGGCATAAAATTTTAAGAAATCTTATCAGTTTTCTGAAAGAAAAGATTGGCTCGGGTATTTTATTCTACTTTCTTTACAAAATTAGATTGGAAAATTTTCACTTGCATTCTCCTTGAAAACATCCTATGTTGCTACTTGTAATGATTTGTTATATTTTGCCTTCAAATTAGTCATGGATGTTCCTATAACTACTGATTTTATATTAGGAAAACATTATATTAGGAAAACATACTCCGTTTATATCAGTAACTTGAATATACAAAGATATTAGGGACATAAAGCATACCGTCTAATTTTTATATTAGAAACAGATGTATTTTCCCATTTCCGTGCAAATAAATTAGATTTACTGTATATGATGAAAATCAATTGTCATAGTATAAGTTAAAAGCAAAAGTGAATAATTCCCTTATCCATTGAACGTAATTAGTTCCAAAAGTTAAAAAAGAATCAAGTTTCAATATAAAAAATTAGCCACAACTTGTAGTTCAGACCATTGTACTGATGTTGATGAGTGTGTTACAGACCAAAACGTTGAAACTGATGTACATTGAACAAAGATCATGCATAATTGAACAAAGCTGATGCACAATTCATCTGCATTTTCTGTAACAGCCGGTTTATACTTCAATGTTCAAAAGCTTCGAATATCCACTCAGAAGGTGCAACATGTAGTCATATAAATAGTCCATTTTCAGCGCTTCCTGGATAAATCTGCTTCCCATCGTTCTAATTTCTTGAGCCTTATGTGGATGATTGTTTGCCGAGTCAAATGTATCCTTAACTGTCCTGCATTTATCATTGACTGGAATGAGCAAGTAATGTTTCCCAGGTATCAAACTTCTTGTAAAGAAATCCAGCAATCGAGTTTGAATGAATAAGTTAAGCGAGTCACATTGTAAAATGTATTTTCCACTCACAGACCATGACCTTCCTTCAACGTAAATCTTATATTTATTTAACAAAAACTTGATATATGTTTATAGTAGTTGATTTCTTATGATATATCTATCTGAAATAACATATGTATGTTCACATACCTATGACTGCAATGGCGGGAGAAATTTGAGGATTTGTAACCTGTCTTTACTTATGCACCCTAATCCTGAAAAATGACAATCTTCATTAGTGAACTGAACAAATAGTAGAAAAACTGGAAAAAAATATAAAGGTTGAAATAATGGGTCGGACTATGTCTAGGGTGCGAAGATTCGTTAATATAGGAATAGTGTATGTCATGGTGTAAGACAGTGTATGTCATGGTGTAAGATGTAAATAATATGACTGAATTGATCATTAACTCATGAAAGTCATATATACATACATATGTTTTAAAAGCAAATAGCCTTTTATACTGCATCCCTATCAAGTCTTTTTATCAAAAAAGAAATAACATAAAAGAACCAAAAAGGCTCGAAAATGCCCAACCAAAACAAATAGAAGGGAGAAAAGATTAAAATGAAACAATGGAAGATATATGATTTCTGACAATATAATCTGCAGCTGTAAATTGGCAAGATATATGATTATTTTCATGTTTGAAATAGATTTTCTCTATCAACTCATTCCTAAAAATAACACGGGCACTTGTCAAAATTTTTTGCGAGCAAACCAAAGACTAAACTTTCGTAATCATTCAAGCATCCACACAGCAACAAAAATTGGAAAAAAATAAAAGTTTACTCTCCTTATTTTCCAGAAACTGCTGACAGTTTTTTTTATCAAACAGAGATGAAGCCTGAACTTTTCTTCTTTTCTTACTTTAAAACTTGGGGTTTTAGATCTGCAAATTTATAGCCACAGATCAGTGATTATTCTTGTTATGTTCATTCACTTAATTTATTAATAACAGTGGGTTATAGTTACTTACAGTTAGGATTTATAACAGAGAAGCTACTTTTTTCTGAAACTTGAAAACCAGAAATAGAATAAAGCTTTGATCTTGATTCTTCCTGCATTTGATTAGATGTTATGTATTAAATGTTGCTCCATTACAGATTATAACCTCAAATTCAAAATTAAAAGGTTACTTGCCTTTAAAACTCTTCCTACAAAAAAACTCCACTGCCTAAACCTGAAATTCCCCCCGCCCAAGCTAATCTGCATTTTTGTTTTGAATTGATTGTTAAAATTTGATTTAAAAATCATAATTTTTATTAACTATAAAGTTAAAGAAAACTTACCTGAGAGATGAATGTATCAATACAGTAATGAAGCTTGAGAAAAAAACACTTCAGATTTTTGTTTGAATTGAAGAAGGCAGTTTTCTCTTTTTTCTTTTTTTTCTGATTTTTTTTCCTTCTTGAATGTTGGAGTTAAGATTGCTAAATCCTTTTTGGTTACTGAACTTCATAGATAAGGAGCTTTAAAAATTTGAATTGGGAAGGTGAAAAGTTTCTAAAATTTTTTATTTGATTAATTTATTAAAGTAATGATGGTTTGTGCCATTTGAAAAAAGAAAATCTTAAGCTCTAGATTTTTGTTATCATTCTACTCTACCTTCCATGTGGATGTATGTTCAGCCTTTGATTTTTACAAAGCAAATGAAAAAAATTTAATCTTTAATTTTTATATTATATATATATTATAAATAAATGTATTCCTTAACTCATTTGTATATATATACATACATGTGTTCAATGTTAAAAGATTTATATATCTCTGGAGTAAGAAAATGATTAAAAGTAATAATAACCGAATAAAATTCATTTATAAGAAATTCTCAGTAAAAACTGTATTGAAGAATAAATACAGTAGGAGAAAACTGAGTACGAATTGATTCGGCGGGAAAGTGGCAACGAATAAACACCTTGCCTAGAGTTATAAGTCTACGTTATTTGGAAGAAAATATCATCCTATTTGATTTCCTGAAAAAGATGACAGGGAGCGAGTTACATGACTATATGTGCTATGCTGAAAAAACACCACAGAATATATTATGTTTCAGTTAAATGTATCGACACATTTTATGAGGAGAAATATAGAATACAAAGGTGAAATATAGAATATGAGGATACTAATGCCAGTAGCTTTTAATTGTTAACTATATTAAGCGATGTGTGTATGTGTGTGTGTATTAAGTGTAACACATAGTTCAGGTAAACCTTAGATGACAATTATGAATGCGATCTTGCCTTATTTAAATACATCAGCAAACACTTGTCATTCAGTCCTAAATACCTGTGCCAGATGTTAGCTGTAAGTACGTATTGGAAGCACAATGTTGCGGAAGGTAGGTGTATTTGTTTGTTAGGAGAAATAAAATCATCATGCAGCCGGTTGATTAAAATATCATTGTGATTCCTCTAGTGATCAGAGGGGCATAAATAAGGAATATAACACATAACTACATGCATGACCGGACATAAACAACCACAAACGTACATGATTTCATGTTGTAAGCAAATGAACGGTTAACTTGTTCACTATATTGCATCTTCAAATCGTATCATTGAGTTATGAAAAAAAAAATCAAAGATTGCAGTTCAACAAAGAAGCAGTTATAATTTCCAGTTAAAGGTGTAGGACAACATTATTTTTCAAAAAAATTATTTGAAGATGGCTTGATAATTTATTTCAGATATGGTTTTAAACTCGAAATATACATAATTATTAGAGCTAAAAATGTGGTATAATCAAAAAACTTTTAATACTTTACACACAGTTGGAATCTGGGAAAGCTAATATTTTGAAACTGTTAAAAGTGTTTTCTAATCATGGATAATAAGAAAAATGATGACCATCTTACGACAAATGGAACTGAAATATATTATATATAAATGCTGTAAACTATTGTTATGTTCAACAATTTCAGGTCCAAAAATATAGAAAAAAATAGTGACAATCCAGTAAACGGTTTCCACAGTCTTGGTTTACCGTTGTAAGTTTCATGAAACCACCTAACATAAGGTGGGAATAAAAATTATGCACAATATACACATGGTCTGTCATATTTCCTTATACGGTACACAGATATGGAAATGAAAAGATTGACATAAAGAACCGGACTTATTGGTAACTCATACAGCAAGTTACCAACAATGAAAGGTAGAACAATGCAGAGGAAAATAAACCTGAGTTAAAGTAATGTATGAATGGTATTCAAAGATTTTGGACAATTTTAGGGATTTAAAGTCATAATCATACAGAAACTGATAGACATGAATACTGTAAAGAAATACATATAAGTGCATTTATTTCCTATTTCACACTCTGAAGCATAAATTGAAACTCAACCAGAGCAGAAGAAATATCATATCATATATATACTGAAGTACATACTGAAATGTTTGAAAATGAAAAAATATTCAATAATCCTATGAATGATCATTCTGTGTTGTATCGAAGAAGAAAATGTTTCCTAGATTTGTTGGTTGAAAATAACCATTGTCTCCGTACTCGGTTACATCACTCAAGGTGGTTCGATGGTAAGGTAAACCGATATCAAATTGTGTCCAGTTTTTATCGAATTGAAAAACAGTACAGCAGAAGGAAGAAAAGTAAATTCATGAGTATCACATTTGAAACTCAATCGATTTAAAACTATCATACCACTGGTTTACATGTAATGAATAGTGGAAAAAAACCCCAAATTCAGATTGGGAAGTAATGAGTACTGACCTTGAAAACGCTAATTTTGAAAAATCTTCTTTAACACGGCGGAGGAACAACATCGATGCGCACATCTATGTCAAAGAAGTGTAGGAGAGGAAAAGCGACGCCGGCAAGGTTGGGATTTTCAGAAGAGGTGTTTGCGGAAGATGCAGTTGTTGGAAAAGGGAACGTTCAGAGAGGAAATGCGCTTTTTCAACAATAATGTGTTAACTGACGTTAAGTTAAAAAGGGCGTGGTCATGGAAAAAGACACGTGTCGCTGCATAAATGCCTTGGTTTTTGCTTTCCTTTATAAGTAATAGATAATTATAAAACAAAAGGTAAGACATACTGAACCAAGCATTGTGTTAAAATCCTTTGAGTAGTTAAAGAAGAATAATTGTGATGTCAAATGGGGTAACAAATTTAGAAATTAACTGTAATCAATTTATTATCAAAACATCATTTAATCATATGTAAGCTTCTATTATAGTAAAAATGCATATAATAAGAACATGTAAAAATTCAAATAAAAAAAAATTACATTCTGATTTGAATGTTTAAACATAGATCTAAAATTGAAATATTGTCTAATCATATACAAGTTTCAGTTTTGATGTATCTAAATAAAAAAACCAATAATTCATATAACAAACAATTTGAAATACATAAACCATTTTCAAATCAAATGAGACAATATTATACACATATAAATTAAGATATTCAATTTTGTTCATTAAAATATTATATCAAAATTATTAGAATGAAAAGATCGTACCTTAATTTCAAAGTCTTGAAGTACACCTTGAGACATAGAATTTTTCCTCTAGATGTAGTCAATGAATTGTACCTTGGATGATGAATCAAATCTCCCAGATACAGAAATCAGCCTCTAGATGTTGCAAGGATCAAAAGTAACAAATCATATTACATCATTGATTTTATTTGTATTTGATTTTAGGAATAATTGAGTCCATGAAAGATCTCATATTTTCAGCTATTAGAGAAGGAGAGAACCAGAAGTTATAAAAAGAAGAATGAAAATTGAGAAACCCAATTGTACGTACATAATGAATTAGAGAATATGTTACATTTAAAAGAAGGAAATCTTTTCCATTCTTTAACTGAAACTTTTCTAATTAATTCTCTTGGTTAACTCTCTCTTTTCACTCCTACTTCTTTACTGGTATGGTTGAAAATTACGTGCCATCAAATGACGTAATATTCCATAAATTAACGCATGTAATTATCTTTTATCTAATTACAATGATATCATATATCAATACATGCAAATATAACTTTTATAAATGCATTAAAATAATTACAAATAACTCAAAAACATCAAATAAAATAAATAATAATTAATATTTCTCAAATTCCAATTAATTTACAACTTTTTATAAATTAATTAAATCATGTGGGTTTTCAAAGAATTCATCATTACAGTTGTGCAACTCAAATATGTAAATTTAGTCAACGATTAATATTGAATAATTTAACTATTAATGTTCACACGTCACTTAGCAGGTGGTGTGACGTTTTGGCTAAATTCATCGCTTACACATCTTTTGGTAAAATCTAATTTTACTTATTATAAGCGGTGCCTAATAGTGGCAATTATAAACACCAATTCTCTTCGTCCAAACTATATCAAATTTGGTAATGGTAAAAATTCTAATTTCATCCACATTCAACTTTATAGTCTAAACACAAAGTCTTTGGTTCAATAATAAATTTTATTATTAACCGACATGCTCTTGCCAAAGACTATGAGTTGACTTTAGTTAACCGTGATACTAACTGTAACGACCAGTAATTTCGCTACTTCAAAATGAGAGATTTAGTTTTTTTTTTAATTTAAAAGGAATTTAAAACTTAAATAAATATGTTATATATAATGAATAATTATCTATTCTTATACTAAATAAATGAAAATTTTGGATTTTAGAACAAATCGACAAAAGTTAAATTCTGTTAATAATAAATAAAGGCTTAATAAATAAGTTTAAATATTTATTTGATAAGTTAAATATTATTTAAAACATCTAATAAAGATGATAAAAGTATATTAATATATTTAAAAATATGTTAATAATCATTTTACAAAAATTACCAAAATTTATCGTATTTTGTCAGTTTTACATACATTTTAAAATTAGAGATTTTGATATTAATTAAATATTATTTTAAAATATAAAGAGATATGTTTTAATTTATTTAAATAAGTAAAAAAGTTCATTTTAAATTTGGTTTATATAAATGAATAGTTTAGCTAAAATGTCAAAATGTGACCGTAAAACATTTTATCGAAAATAAATGTTTTGTCGATTAAAAGTTGTCGCAACGTTGTTGCACCTTTATTTTCTTATATATAAAAATATATTCAAATAGTATAAGTATTGTTTAATTCAATAATCAAGTTTACTTTTACTAAAAAAGTATATAAAACAATTGGCAAAAGTAAACACAAAAGGACAAAACTTGTCACATCAAATCGAACCAAATCTTTACTTTTCTTTAGTTAAATTTCAGGTTATCAAAACATAAAGTAATGATGTGATAAGGTGATGGTAAGTATTGAAAAAGTAAGATAAAGTAAGGATATTCTTATAATTTTGTAAAGGGTTAGTTTTGTAATTTACCACTCCTTACTTTTCCTATAAATACCCATCTGTTCTTCTCGTTATTCACATAAATCATTCTCTTCTTCTTCTTCCTTTAAGTTATTTTAAGGGCTTTTCTCCTTAAGAGATGTGAGATGGTTAAAAATAGTGGAGTGCTTAAGCAGTAATCCGTTTGTTACTCTCTAACCCCTTCTTATTTCACTTCTTCTTCTTCTCTTCTTAAAAATGGCCTTAGGCCAAGAGTTTGTAAGTTGATACGGGGAGGACGTGAGCAATATGGAAGGGAAAGGCAATGGCCAAGAGCAAGAAGGGATGTGGGGTGGTGACCGAGCACTTGAAAAGGGTGGAAAAATGTTTAGGGGATTGTTTAGTGAAGCGTTGAATTAAATAAATATTGGTAGGAAGTTAAACGTTTTGGTTAAAAGTGATAAAATTCTCAATGCTTTTAAAAGATCATATTTTGATTTTTCTATAATAACTATCTTATGACATATGCAAGTATACACCCCTTTAAAATGTTGCTATGGATGATTGGTTACGTTTGTGTTATGTTTGAATAAGTAGCAAATGTTTATGATTGTGATTATTTATCATGTTAGCTAATGTATAGACCATAATTATGTTACTGACAAATGTTAACTCGATCATGTTCATTTTGATTTAATAATCCCTTTGTAAATAAGACCATATTTTAGTGATATGAGATATTTTAAAAAATAAGTCTCTTTTCAATTAGAAGTGAAATTAAATTTAAAATAAAAGAGAATTTGAAATATGAAGTAAAATGGGTTTGAAAAGGATAGTTAAAGTGAAATTGAGATGAATAGTGAAATTGAAATCGATTTTGAAAATTGAAGTTGAGATTAAGGATGAATTGAAGTTTAAATTGAAATTAGATTTGAAATCTAATTTTTAATTGTGTTTAATGTGAAGTTAGAATTGAAATTGAGTTGAAATTGAAAACTAAAATTTAATATTAAAATAATATGAATAAAACAATATTATAACGTGGTAAGAGTAAAAATATGACTTGTAATGGTTTTATAAGTGATAAAATCCAATTTGAATAGACTATTTCAATTACTGAAAAATAAGTTAAAACTAGATGCGTCGCGCACGGTAGTTCGCCATTTCAGGCCAAAAAGTTCAAATAAGTGTATAGAGTGAAATATAGCTCGGAGTTCTTCGAAATAAGAAAATTTTGGACTATTATGTCCATATCTTCGAAATGAAGAAAGAAAATCAAGATTTCGTCTTATATATTTTGAATTAGGACGAAATAAGTTTTGTAGAAAAATCGCGCTATTGCAGTTAAGTGACCATAACAAGAAATCCATTTAAATGAACGTTTTTAATTATGGAAAAATATGAAGTAAATTTGATAAACCTATTTAAAGGATTTAAAGGATATTTGGGTTGAAAAATATGAATTATCGAATGTTTAAAAGTTATTTAAATTAAATAAGCTTGTATAGCACTTTCCGCAGCACTTTTATGCTGCGAATTCTATAACTTTTGGAATATGAGTTTAAATATAACGATTTTTCCCATAATCAATTGTGAATGTTTTTAAAAGGGAAGATAAGCACTTGAAAGATAATTTCTAATCTTTATAAGAAATTCTAAAATAAAGTTGATAACTGAGTATGCGGAAACGATGAGTACATTTGTCCCGCTTGTGAGATCTGGGAAGATAAAACAAGGTGTTTAACTAAGGTTAGGGATGGAGAAACTAGTGCCCTGAACTTACCTGACCTATGTTTTCTTTTCTTAGGCGAGGGGTGGAACATATCGAAAGCAAAGCCCGGATGCACTTAAATAAAAAGATCGTATTGAGTTTCCAAAATAAAAGAAGACTGGTATTATTTAAAATTTAAGCAATCTCCAAAATGAATGATTTCTATGATCCTATTTACTAAAAAATGTTTTCTAAGATTGACTTTATGGTTTATCATAAACGATGTCTTAAATAACATTTCTTTTGACCAGCCTAAAAGTTAAGAAATTTGGATCAAGAGTTAAGTGAGGAAATTTGAGATATTTTCCGAAGCAAAAAAATGAATTACTTAGAATTATCCTAAGTCAAAAAAAAGAGATTTCGAAATCAGCCGAAAAGAATTAAAGTGAAAAGAGACTTAATAAATCATATATACTCATATTCACTTTTTATCGATAATTGGATTGCGAAGGAACCGGGGTCGGATTTGGGTGATTCCTATCCGAAAACCACTTCGAACCAATGTATACGTTTGAATGTGAATGCTTGTTGAAGATGATGATTACTGAAGACCGTGGATCTTCATAGCGTGAAGACTGCTTGTTGAACATGCTGTGGGTAGCTCACATTATAGAGTTATTTATAGCAGTGGTCTCCACGTGATGGAGATTTTTCGGATTGCAAGGACTACTCGCTACTAGTGGTAATAGGAGAGTGCTTTCGGTTTGTCCTGTTCCAGACAACTTGTATGGATGTTCGTCTGACATTGCATTTCTAAAGATTATGTACATTGGTTTTTACAAACGTACATCAGTGGTGGTGGAGAAGGCAACTTCTCCTAGCTTAACACCCTCATTGAGATGTACGAGCTCAAGGGTTGTATTTTTATGGAAGGAAATTAGTAGTTAAGGGAAAAGAAATGTGGCATTCAAAGATGTGATATGTGCTATGTGAAAAGGTAATCATTGCCTCAAGCCTCATCAAACCAGAAATGACCGAAACAGGATAAGATGTGGCAAGGCTAAGTGGGTCATTCCCAAGTAGGGTATCGTCATCCACTTCTAGATATATTTCTTCTCGCTGTGACGTTTGGGATGTAAATTAATGTGGTGTATGGAAAAACGAGCGCTCGGTTAAAGGTCGGTAACGACCGAAGTATGACATATTCGGTACTATCTAGTAATAGAGGTAGGCCGGTCTTGTGTTGGCAAAGATTCCTTTGTGCTGTTCCTTGGGGCATCCATCTAGAGGTGTACCCATTCGAAAGGTAGATCCTTTAGTTTGTCATTTATATGGAAATCCATTCTCCAATAAGAACCTGCAGTTTTGTTTGTATTGGCGTAATAAATAGCATCAAAATGCTACATGGATAACCATTTCGAATAAGGTTATAAGTTTATTTGCAAATATTTTCAAAGAGATGTTATTAGAAATAATATCAAATGTTTTGTTATAAAAGTGTTTCACTTATCATAAGGTAAAAACCCGTCCGTAGTTATGTGTGGGCATGGTCTTATGAGATACTCTTTAATTTCAAAGGACTTTTATTCAAAGATTGATATATGACACTATCATTTATTATTGAGTTTTTCTCACGTTGGTTTATCAAGCTTAATCCAGGTATTTTCAATACTCGAGTCAAATCCAAGTAGTTTCAGGATTTGTCTAAGACGGTTGGAGTTTCCAGAGGAGAGCTAGAGATATTCATCTACGTATGGACATATTCTACTATCCGCTATACTTAGTTTTTTTAGTTTGATGTTTGTCAGTAATTGTAAGGACAGATGTTTATAAATGTTCAGGCTGAATTTAGGTTAAACTCTGATATATGTATTTTAAAAGTTTTCCGCTGTAAAAATATTTAATCAATATTATATGTTATTCCATTCGTGTGAGATTTTGTTCTGTCTTATTTTCTTTATTTCCCTTCATTTTCCGTATTTTCGTGCAATTTGAGTTGGACATGTATGGTTTATTGTCGATTCAAAGTGTACGGAAAAATGGGTCATGATACTAACCTCATATAACTAAGGAGACGAACCCTCTCTTGAATAATGTTTCACTTCCAATGTTTCCACTCGACCCAAATATAGTCGTTCGATGCACACCGTGCCATGATTTAACTATAATCAAAGCGGAGCTTTCACATTGAAGATCAACAGTATTCTCAGGTCGAGGGTACCGTGTAAATTAGTTACATCGATATTATCTGCTTGACCATAAGTATATTAAACAACAGAAAACTATCTAGTGAATTATTTCGTAGTTATCCAATAACTATCGGTACGTAATCCCTAGGTTCCCCTAGCAATCACGAGTAATACACTGCCCAACATTTAGGAGTGTTAGAAACTCTAGTCTCAATGGATTCATCGATATACAATCTTGATGCTTCTTGACTAGGAACATTTAAAATGGTATATTTGTTTTATTGTGATAAATTACTCACGGTTACAACATTTTGTAACTCCTATCACAAAGTATGTCATTTATGGATTTTCTATTAAATATACTTTTAATTAAATTAATTAATTAATATAACCACATTATATCAAGTATATAATAGAAATGAATACCTTTATTATAAACAAGATTGTTCAACGAGTTAGAAATATGTAGCAAATTACATAATTGCCCCTACGGAATACCCTTACTCTATTAATATCCCACTTACACTTTGGGCCAATTATGGAATCTTATTCCAGCTTCTCCAATCGGTTTTTCAAAACCAGTGGGTTGGTCCATTTGTGAACGGGTATGCTATTATGTTTCAATTATCTACTTTGTCAATCAACTCTCCCCGACGGTGATAAACTGCTTTATTACATAAAATAATTCGGAGTATGTCTCTTGACCTCTAATGGGCTTTAAGTTCTATTATGAACCATATCATGACATTGTTATCATATAACAACGTTATGAGATTCTCAACATTTGGAATCAGCTCAGTTGTAAATTTGTGCACTTATAATTTTATATACATTATTTTTATTGCAGCAATATTCAAGGCGATATACATAGCCATTTTTTATTGAATAAGCCACAGTATTTTATTTGGAACATTTCCAACTTAAAGATTCTCAACTTGAATTTATTATTGACATACTACACTCAATATGACTTATGAAGTTTGAGTTTGAACACTCCTTCATAATGAGTTTTTGTAAACAATACTCTAGCATTTCATAAATACACGAGAGAACTTCAAACAACCATTTAGTGATGACAATTTGGATTTGATATTTGCTTCATGTATCAAATACATAAATAAATCATGATATCGTAGACAATACAACATGTATGATAATTCCTTTTGCCAATGCAAAGGAACAATCTTACATGTTCCATATTAAACATTTTAATAAGGTGTCATTTGCGTATCATTTGGGACATTTCCGACATCTATTATACTTACTATAAAAGAAATCATTTATTAATCCGATGTTGGGTATTGAAACAACCAAGGCTGATTTTAACACAAGTACACCGTTAAAATCAACAATGTGTTGTTTACTTATAGTTTAGAAATATCGATGTACCTTTCAACTTTCTTTCTTATAAACACACGTTTTCTCTACACTTTGATTGAAAATCAAACTATTTGATATTTCTATCAAAATAATTATTCAATCTTGATGCTTATAAAATGATACTTTCATATCATTTCATAGATCATATCCAAAGACTCACAAACTCAATATCGCTCTCACTAACTTTGAGACATTTTTGGTTAATATATGTAAACAGCTTACTCTAAATCGTTATTTAGAATTTTCTGTTTCAATACATATGTACTAAAACACTAGGACTTATCAAGCGACAATTTTGTGAGTAAATCTAAATTGACATGAACATGTTGAATATCGAATCTATTACGTTAATTTCAGCAATTGAAATTTACGATATTATTGTTATTAACATTTCTCACTTAATTCCAACTGCATTAGTCTTACTCATAAAGACACGGTCGTGGTCGATTGAATATATCCCTTCAGTTATGACCACCAAAATCTATATTTTGATAGCGTACTTGGAATTCTTTCGGATTTGCGCATCATACCATACAGAGTCAACACTCTCAATGGTTTAATTTAACAATCTAGGATTATATATTATCGACATTAATGAGAAACTCATAGTTTCTCTTAGATGTGCGAGAATACTTATTAGACATTCCTATGCTATGTGTTCGTTTAGGTTAGTTAATTTCATTTCATCTCATATAATCAGTTCTATCTATGGATCGTATCCAATTCCATTTTACTACCAATAATTCCTCAATGAAATTTCTTCACAATGAAGTTGGTATATCTTAAAACAACGATTGTTTCTCAATGCAATAGAATGGGTATTCATAAATGTTTTATGAATTTCTTTATTTATAAAACTGATTAGGCTTTAGTTTACAAAAATTACAACTGAAACATAAATATGTCATCCAATGATAGTCTTTTCAAAATCTTTTTGGGAAATTCATATAAGATCCCTAATGAAAAATTATTACGTGCAATCTTTCGACTAGCACAACCTGCCAATTCCTTGGCCTATGATATGTTGGAGTTTCTTATAAAACCTTATCTTATAAAATTTGGTAAACTGTTATTCAGATGAAATAATATTAACCTTTGTGTACTACCCTTAAGTACATTACTTCGTAGAAAGAAATTAACTCAACTCCACTCACAATTAATCGTACATTGTCCAACAAAGTTTGATTACTACATATCGATGCATCATTATGTATAACACAGAAGAGTAATTTTGAGATTGAATCTTTATTCTTTTTAGGTACGTTCGGAACATTTTCCAATATACTCGCTCATTCGATCAAATCAAATCATTTCTATCACATGTTATTTTATTTACTTCTGTTTTGTATTTTATAAATTTACCATAGACATACTACATGTGTATCAAATACACATGTTCATGTCGACGTTAACTCATCAGTGAATATGACGAAGTACATTGAACCATTTTGGTATTTAAAGAATTATGGTTGCATACATCTATATGTATCAATCCGAAGAGTTCATCAACTCTTGTGATACTCCCACTAAATGGGTGTACAACCCTTCATTATTTGAGATGTAATTAACAAGTATCATATGATTCAAAACCATACAATAAAATTATTTCTCAAAACTACGGCTTAGTCTATAATTCCAAAACAACCATAAATAGTATTAGATACTTTTGTATTTTCCAATGCATCACTTTTGTTATAAAAAATTACCACATTGTAGTTTTATTTCACAAAGAATATTCATAATATTCATATTGAAATATAACTATGTCTATTTTTTCCAGTTGGTATTGAAAAATATCATTATCTCATAAATAAAGTATGGTAAGTTTTAAGGAAAAAAATTTCATACTATGATGCAATTAATAAGTGTTATATGACATGCTCTCGTTATTTCCACCATTACTATACTAGCGTACCAAATTCAGAGGCCCATCATTCACTTAATCCAAATTGTTTATTTCATACACTACAACTATTTACAGTGGAGAGTTCACTGATTAAATATCTTGAGCTTAAAGAAATAAATCTCATAGAAAACAAATTTCTATATGAAAATACATTTCAGAATAGAAATCATATTTCTTATTCCAATATTAAGTATCAATTATTATTACAATTCTCATTTCCAATGTTTCTCTATGAAGCAAAAGTGACTATTCACTGTTTTCATCCCAACTGTACCTTAAATTACATTTATTTTTATACATTCATTTTCCTTTCAAATGGTCAAACTATTCAAAAGAAAACCTTACTACAATATCATAACAAACTTTTTACAAAAGTGCATTCAGTTATCCTTAACATTTAAGTACATAAAATATGTTGAACTTTACATAAACTGATCAAAATGACACTTTAGCGATCGACTTCTTAGATCTATCTTGTATTTTTTGGTCTTGTGTTACATTAACACAATATGATTCTTTTGTAACCAATCAAGTTGAACGCATGATCTCAAAAGTACTGTTTATTTCCAATGAACTATATTCATTGAAGTATCGTACATTATGAATTGTGACCGTTCACCATATAACATTTATAAATGATAGTATATGGATAGAATATCCATAGCCTTCTATTGCTTTTAGAGTTTAAAACTCATAGAGTGCAATACACAGTCTCAACCATACAAGCGCGTAATTGACCATTTTACGAATGTATTAAGTAGTTGTAAAATTAGACTCATACATGGGTATAGAAAACATTAACATGCAATAGGCATTGAATAGTAGGTATTATATTTCCATTTGTCAACTTTCAATTCGGTTCGTTTGTATATGTTTATTAATCGTATTAAAAGATAGAGTTAAGGGTATGCCCTAGGGGCAATTATGTAATTTTTTACATATATCTAACTCGTTGACCAATCTGGTTCGAAATAAAAGGTATTTTTTCCTATTATATACTTGATATAATATGATCATATTAAACTTAATTAAAATATATTTAATAGAAAAATCCATAAATAGTATATTTGTGATAGTGGTTACAAAGTGTTGTAACCGTGAGTAATCTATCACAACGAAACAAATATACCATTTTAAATGTTCCTAGTCAAGACGCATCGAGACTAGATATCGATGTATCATTGAGACTAGAGTACGTAACGCTCTCCAAATGTTGGGCAGTTTATTACTCATGACTGTTGGGGGAACTTAGGGGTTACGTACTAATAGTTATTGGACATCCATGGAACGACTCACTCGATAGTTTTCTATTGGTTAATAAAACTAAGGTCAAACAAAAAATATCGATGTGATTGATTTACACAATTCTCTCGACTTAAGAATACTATGGATCTTCAATATGATAGCTCCGCTTTGATTATAGCCAAATCATGGCATAGCGTCCTTCGAGTGACTGTAGTTGGATCGAGCGAAAGTATTAGAAGTGAAGCACTTTTCAAGAGAGGATTCGTCTCCTTAGTTATATGCGGTTAGTATCATAGTCAACTCAAGTCAACTCAAAGTCAAAGTCTCTGGCCAAAGCATTTCGGTTAATAATAATTGTTATTATTGAACTAAGGACTTTTTTTGGACTATAAAGTTGAATGTGAATGAAGTTGGAATTTTGACTATTACCAAATTCCATAAGTCCAAAGTGATATAGTTTTGACGAAGAGAATTAGTGTAAACAAATATCACAACTGGGTAACGGTTATTAAACTAAAATTGGATTTTACCAAAGATGAGTAAGCGATAAATTTGGCCATAATGTCACACCACCTGCGAAGTGACGTGAGAAGGTTAACATTAGAATAGTTTGATGTTAATTGCTGTCAAATTCACACCTAAGAATTACACAGCCGAAATGATGAATTCCCTTAAGACCGAACGATTTAATCAGTTTATAATTGTTATAAATTAATTAAATTAATTAACATTTATAAAATATTAATTATAAAATTTGAATATGATTTGAGAAATAAATAATGTTATACGTATATTTATAATAGTTATAAATATATCGATTGATATATAATATCGACAAGCTATTAAATTAGATTTAATTGCGTAGTATTTTTGCCTGGGCTTAGACGGGTTTAAGGCCCATCATTAGGTCTACAAAATTTCAGTTTTGGGAAGGTCTAGGGGTGGCTAAAACATAGGAAATTGGTTTGGAGATAATGGGTTGAGATTAAGTGAGAATGGGCATATATATATATATATGTATGTATATATGTATGTATGTATATATGTATGTATGTATGTGTGTGTGTGTCTCTAAAATAATGAAGAAATTTTTTGGCCGCCATTACCTTCTACGTTGCTAATTAAAACATAGCTCTCAATCCACTTCAAAATTTCCAAATATATTTCAAAATAAAATAATACTATTTGATAGTTAGAGGTCGGTGATTCTGGACTTGCAATCTGATTACTCAAGAATAGTAAAAGAAAGGGAAGTCGTTGCTTCAACGTGGATTCAAAGGCATCATTAAATTGGTAATTTTAATTCATATTACAATAATTAAATTATAATCTATGATCCTATAATGAGCAACTTTATATCTGTTTAAATATATTGCTATTATATGTTTAGCTAGGTGAAATTTTTGTAAGTAGATGTGTTTGTCACAAATCAGTTTAGTTATGTGCATAATTTGTTTATTATACTATTTGATGTATGTATAGACAAACGTTTTTTACTGTAAAAAAAATTAAATTTTTTCATTAATAATTTTTTTATATATATTTATTAATAAATTCATATTGAATATATATATATATATATATATAAATTAGTGTATATTTCTCTCTCATAACAGCATATATGCATATATACGATACATATGATTTAAAAAATTTAGTACAATTATTTATATATAATATGAATTTAAAAATTATTGTACATATATTTATATTTTTAAATTAACATTTATTGAATTTTTGAATTGTTTATTATATATAAAATAATTATTTCATTAAAAATTCAATTTTATATTTTTTTAAAAATATCATACCATTTTAGAAACATATAGAAAAATTTTATGAAATTTTCAATAAAATTTATTATTTTAATAATTAATATTATTTTGAAAAAAATGTTTATGATTTATTAAAAATAATAATTTAATTGAAAAATTCTTCAAAAATTTTCGTAATCTTTCGTTCATGATTCTAGAATTTTTGAAATTTTAAAATTTCAATAATATATTATTTTGTATTAAATAATTATTGCCGAAATCAATGTATTTATTTTTAAAAATAATATTTCAGCTTTGAAAAATCTGCAGATTTTTCTTAAGCTATATTATATAATCCTAGATTTTTTTTTGGCAAGGCCAGCCGGTTTTATAGTGGGCCGTCCACTTTTTATTACGAAGGTAATAGAAATTGAAGTACAGGAGTAAGGTAGAAGCACCTTAACTACTAGAAATAAGCAGAAAATACAGCACAGGTACTTGACAACAATGTCACAGTAACTAAATAACAAAACCTAGCACTCCGCCGAGGGGGAGTCACTAACAACACCAGACAACAGAACAGGGGCAGATCCAGAAAGGCAAGCAAAAGGGCGGAACCGGAGAGCAAGACAAGGGTCATACACCACATCATCAGTACAGTAGATAAAAGATCGATCCCAGGATGGATCAGCTAGCATGTCAGAATTTGCAGTCGCATATAGACCGTCCAAATCAAGAACTATAGATTCACCTGATTGTTTATAGCGAAGGCATCTAAGGTCCTGTTGATCATCAGATACAAACCGGAAGAAGGATTCATCAACCGGATTATACCTCATATCAGAAATGGGATCAATCCAACACCCTTCAGGCTCATCCCAAGCAACAGGAGGCAGCAGCGAGGAAGGGTCAGGATCAACAATGTCAGGAGCAGCACAAGGAACCTCAGGAACAGACGGAGAAACAGGAGGAACTAGGGGCAATGAAAGATCACTCGGATCAGGCAACATAGCCTCAGGAGGAGAATATGTATGAGTCGGAGGGGCAGAAACCTTGGGGACCCAGATCCTACGACAGGGGCGCGGCAAAGGAATCTTCGGAGCAGCCACGGATGCTTTAGAATGATGACAATCTATAGTAAGGTGTCCAAAAGAGTGACAGAAGGTACAAATATCCGGTACCCAACCATAGCGAACCCGAACTTCCACCACATGCCCAACAGCAAGCTGAACAGGAATAGAGGTTGGGAGGGGCTTAGAGGGAGAAATTTCAATAAGCGCCTTCGCAAACATCAACTTATCTCGCGCTACCGTGTTAGAGTCAAAACATTTCAGCTTCCCAATATTACAAGCTAACCAATTCAATCCAATAAGCGGCTGGAGAATAGAAGGAATATGAGAAAAATATACCCAAACAGGGATAGAAAAAACTTGCTCTCGAGCACACGCCACCTTAGAAGACCAGGGGGTTACAATAAAAGGTCTTCCATCAACAAAAGAAGGCTCCGCATCCAAAACTTGCCTACGCTCCTCAGAAGAAGAGAACTTTAAGTAGTACATCGAATCAATCAACTTAACATGCAAATTACCGCGAAGCTTCCAAACCCTCCGAAGCACCGTAGCAGCCGATGAAAGACGGTGTTGCGAGTCCAGAAAAAAACCAACCAAATAGTCTGCCTAAAATTCCTCACCGGCTTGCAACACACTAGGGGGAGGAATCATCACACCATTTTCCTCAACCATATCAAATTCAATCGGTACGTATACTCCCGCATTACGAGGCAAGGACGAGAACAGAGAGGACCACGATTTTGTGGATTGCGCCGGTACATCAGCAACAAGTCTCGGAGCTGCAGAGGGAATAGTAGCATCTGGATTAATAACAGAGACATTAGGAGCATTTCTCTCAGGGGAATTTTCACAAGCATGTGAAGTGCCTTGTGCACAACAGGGAGAACTAGCAGTAACACACCCCTGGACAAGGACAACCGCACTAGTAACCACAGTAGGAACCACAGAAGGTTCGTGCCCACAAACCAAAGTAGTATTATTCACTTCAGTACTCAATAATTTCGGCAAACTGGACACTTGAACACTCGCAGCCAAAAGAGGAAGGCCGTCACGCGCTGACACCCCAGCGACTAAAGCACTGGCACGAACTGGAGAGGATAGCAAGGGAGGAAAATCAGAGTGCGACAGGAGAGCAGGAGGACGCGCAGACATAGACAACGAAGGTTTGAACCCACGGCCTGACCGAGTTGATGACGGAGAGAGGGGGATGGAATGGTGAGGGGACAGAGATGAGAAGGGCATACGAAAGAATGAGGAGGCGAAAATTTAGAAGATGGGGGCGATCGAAGACGAGGATCTGGATGCAAAAATCGGCAGAGACCAAAAATCGCCAGTAGCCAAAAATCTGGACATTGCAATTTTTAAACTTTTTATAATCCTAGATTTTTGAAAATTATAAAATTTTAATTTTCATTAATAGATTATTATTTTTAATTATTTATAGGTAAAAACATTATTTTATTCATAATATTTACAAATTAAAATACTAAAATTATTACGTTTGCAAAACTAAGTTAATTTTGAATTATAAATAATTTAAATAATTGTTCTCTCTCTTTCTATATATATATATGTATATATCTATATATAAATGTTTTATGTTCATATATTATATACAATATATTTATACATACATACATGTGTGTGTACTGTGTAACACATATACATGCACATATTTGGGCAACATACATGACATACAAAATGAGCTAATATGTCTGTTACGATGTAAATTCCAACAACTACATATGGACATTGTGACGACCCGCCCTTCTCGACCCTCGAAAATCGACACAAAATACGCCATAGTATAATATGCCGATGATCGAGTGCCGGAAAAGACTGATAGTTGAGGGAAAAGAAAGAAGATAGAAGAAAGAAGGAACTAAACAATAACAGAATCTCACAATCGCAGCGGAGCAAAATATAATAGTAAATAACAGATCTTTACACAAAATGGAAGCTATATCTGTTTTACATATTACATCATCAGAGTATCACAAACAAACAACAATTACCAACCTGACAATTTCAAACAATCACAGCAGCGGATATAAACAAATACGGATAATACGTCTCGGTCTCCAGCTCCTCTCCTGAGCTCCACATCATCCTTTCCTGTAATCTATAATACTCGGTCTGACCCGAGCATTATAATAAAATAACACCCGAGTCAGTCTGGAATGCCAGCGCGAGAGAAATACACCCAAATTGATTATTAAAGCTTCAAAATCCTTTGAAAACAAAAGCATCTCGTAAGACCATGCCACAAATAAACATGTCGGGTTTTTACCTTACGATAGCCAAAACATTTCTTATCAAAATCCTTTGATATTATAATAGTGTCTATTTACAAATACTTATTAAAATAACCGAAATTGTTACATTAATTAAATTCCAGCTACAAGCCAAAATCGTGGGTGATACAAACAAAACCGTAAAAGACACGTAGGGAGAATGGATTTCCAACTAATGACTAGGCACTGGGGTACCACCTGTCACAGTTCGTAGCCTAGATCACCGTACCGAGGATTACTCCCAATCCCCTGCAATACAAAACCGGGACTACCCCTTACTGGGTAATCCCGAGTAAGATCACCCCATGGTTGGGATCAGCAACCGCACCACTAACCCGAATGAAATAGACATCTAGACAGGGATGACCTCACCCTAATGGGTGCTACCCACTTAGCCTTGCTGCATAACCCCTAATTTTCAGTCATTCCCGGTTGATGAGGCTTGACACTAAGCGTTACCTTTTAGAACATTTCACTTAGAATGTCCACCGTCCACCTGACGATGTTCCGAAAGCATTCATCCATACAAGTCCGTCCCGGGTTCAAACAGAACCGAAGGCACTACTTCTACTGCATCTATTTTGGAATCATCCTCAGGATTAGTAGTGACTAGCCCTTGTACTTCATTGCTCCATCTTCGACTCTGAACTCTTGTTTTCCACACGAAAACGTACAAACCGGATCAAAGTGGTTTTTAAGAAATAAATCCCGATCCCGGTCTCTTCGAAACGATTAACTCATTGTCCAATATTGATAGTCGGTTATTTAACTATCAATTAACATTCACAAACATCCATCAAACAATAAATAATTCACCAAATTATTTATTAATCTCAAAATATCTTTGCACGATATATTTCCATTTTCAACCCTTTTGAAAACAGTTTCAAATTTTCACTCTGTCTAGAATAAAATTCCCAAATATTCATTTCCACTGAAAACAACCAAGTCCAAACATTTAGATTTTTAAAACAATTAAATCACTTTATTCTAAAATATACCTTAAAATATTTACATTAACTACTTAAACATTTTATTCAAAATATATTTTAAAAATATTTAAAGCCAACTACTTTATAAAATGTAAGCTAATTTTAAAATAAAGGTTAAGTTCAAACTAAATTTTAAAAGAGGAGTTACAAAATTCTATACTAGTTTCAAATAAAACTTCAACCAAACTATCTTTAAAATAAATCCATTTTATAAAATATAAATATTAATAATATTCTTTTCAAAACATAATACCAATTAACCCTTTAAATTAACTAATTTATTAAATATTTACTTTGAAATTTTTTACAACTTAAATAATAATTTCTTAAAACATTTCTTAAAAAAACAAATTTAAACTTTTTAATTTTTACTTAAAAATCTGCTTTGAAACGTACTTGGTTTTTTTAGGGAACTACACTTCTATTTCAAATAAACCAAAGAACCTTTTTATAAATCCTGCTTGATTCATCCCAATTCAAATTTACGTTTAAATTCCATAAATTTTGTCCACACTTTAAAAATAAGCCCTTATTATTTTTAAACACATTCCCATCTCCTGGAAAACCACCTTCAAAATATATGCTTAAAATATTTAAAATAAGGCTACTAGAAATTAACTAAATGAAAATAATACTTAAGGAAATATAGAGGAGTTTTCTAAGTAATTTAAAACAAAATACCCTTTTTAAATAAAGTTATTAATCAAATATTTATATTATAATTTCCTTTTGAAAACTGAATACTACTTTACCTTTAAAATAATTAAATGTCATAATTACTTAAATAAGTATTTACTTATACTTAAAAATAATTAAAAATAATATTTTTTCCAAAATATCCAAAAACATCTTTCAAACTTCTAGTTTATATTTCAAAAGCTTTTCTTTGGAAACATACTTAACTTCCCAGGGAAAATGCACTTTCCGTCTTATAAAAATAATCTCATCTTTATTTTTTTAAATTTTTTATACCTTCTTAGAGAATTTCTCACCGAAAACCTATCTTACAAAAATTTATCCACCGATAAATATTCCATTTTATTTATAAACCCAGTTTATAAATTTCCATTCCTCATTTCCATTTAAATCAAATTTCAAAAACACTTCAAATTTTCCAAACCAAATTTCTGAATTTAATTTCCTCAAATTCATTACTCAGAATTCCTTTTCAATTCCCTTTTAAATCCCAATTTATTTTATTTATTTTTTAGAATCCCAAATTATACTTATCCAATCGTAAGACAGCACAATTTAATTCCCAAATTAATCTTTCACAGTATATAAATAAAATGCATCATCAATTATGAAAATAATTTCTATATTGTGAGGAATCCAGCTGAATCCCTCCAACCTGTTTCCCTGCGTCCACAGATGCTAGTACAATAATAAATATCGATCAAATCTGATAATAATTATCACATACAACTAAACAACCAATCAACAATTTAAATATTAACTATTTAAATTAAATGGTACCCATATGTGAGTGAGATTCACTCACCTTGAATTCCGACGAGCGTTTTAAATTTTAAATTAAATCAAACCGTTCGATTTAATCCAAAATTTCCACTTGCTCCAATTATCTTCGGACTTGCTGCAGCGCGTAGATCGTGTCGCTACGATTCCGGTGCTTCTTGTTCGTTTGAATTTGATAGCGTATGCAAGAGTTATTCAGTTTTAAAGTTTTGTACATAAATTTAAAACCAATTTTCCTTTTTTTTCATATTATCCTCAAATCTGCCGTTCATTCCAACCCAGAAAACTCATGACCGCTCCCTATACTTGTTCTTTCTCACGGACGACACAGGTAACCAAAATCCAAATCGCACGCCCTTCCCATGATGATCGAGCCTCCATCCGCCACTTCCTCAACGATCGGCCAACGCCAAACGTGCGCTCAGGCTTGCTCCACCCACGGCTAGAGGCATGTTGAACTCGATCGCCTCTTCCGTCGTGAAAACGAGCTCGAACTGAAAACCTAGATTGCCAAATCGAGGACAATCCAAGGCCCTAGAACGAAAACCCACCGTCGGATCTCTAGAGCTTGTCGAGCTCTGCTACTTTCGTGATGGAAATTTTCGAAATTATTATGTGGATTGATCGAAAATTTGAGATAAAAGCTGAAGGGTTTCGGCCATTGATATAAGCAACGAAGACGGCTTAGAGCAAACGAGGGTTTCGACCCCTTAAACGTATATACACACACGTAAACCCATTATTTTATTATTTAATTCACTTTTAAACAATTTTCTCAAACGATCCCCAAACAACGTATGCCGACGGGCGATTATAATGTTTACCCGCCTTTCGAACACAATGGAATGTGTTTCGGAAGCTAATTCAATCATATGAGGAAGATAGCTTTGTAAATCGATTTAAAATATCAAATTACCGATTTTTATTTTGACTCGTTTCTCACCCGTACGAGCAAACAGTAACTCCAAAATCTACGAAAATTGAAATCTGATAATAATTTACTACTACGAATCCAATGGAACTAGTTTCGTTGAATTCCGAGATTGTGTTCCGGAAGGCTATTTTAACTCGTCGATTAATTCGAGCGATTTTCAAAATCATCGAAATCACTTAAAATTTTATTTTTAAAACTTTACTAACTCTATTATAAATCATATAGAATTTATAATCATATTAGAAACCGTTCTGATTCATTTCGAATCAAAATCTGATTATTTGCATTATTATATTATTAAATTCCATTATTAAATTAATATAAAATATCAAATTTAACTTATCGACTTTTGATTCCGTTCAAAAGTCCAATATTAAAATTCAAATCAAACTAGACTTAAAATAAATCTTAGAAACCATTTTACGCACCATTTACATCCAGATTCACAAATTATCCCAATTCCAAATAGTAATAATTATTCAAATCAAATTGAATTGCCATACTCGATATTTTAACTAATTATATTGATTTAACCAAAATCTTCTTACTTCAAAATCAATTCAAAATCCGCATTTAACATTTAAAATGAATTAAATGTTCAAATCTAACGACCAAAATTCTGGGTTGTTACATTCCTACCCTTTATAAAAACTTCGTCCCCGAAATTTACTAAGGTAGGAAAATGCTACTAAACTCGTTTACTTGCCCAAAATTCACTTAATTAAAACTTTCATTCACTTCTCAAAACCTTTTAACTCAATTTTGAAACCATTCGCTTTATTTTTAACTCAAAAGCTTTGTTTACAACATTATTTCAAAATGCAACTTTCTAGTTAACCCGAAATTTTTCAAAACTTTCAAAAAAAATTCCAACTCCCAAAAATTTAGAAATTTTTTGACAACGTCTCCTTTGTACGGAGAGCGTTTCACAATATCATAATAGATATAAATATATATACATCGACCCACACGGTCGGAAAAAAAAATATACCACAATATATATATCATCTCCCAATTTTATTGCATAGGCGTACCTTTTGATTAGCATTATAAAAGCAAGCGGCTAATATATTATGCATTTACGCGTTCCAACTCTATCGATTGCCTTCCATACCTGTACTTACTCAAACATACACATCAGTTTTCAATAATATAAGATTTATAAGATCCTTCCATATATTAATCTTAGCCAAACACCTCAATTACATAGTTCAAACAAACAAACTTCATAATTCAACCTGTTAACCATATATGACAAGCAAATCACAAGATTTCAATCACCATTTTAATTTCCTAACAAATCCAACTTCATTTTATTTCACTTGAATGATTTAAATTCAAGTTTACTATTCTCAATTCATATTTACTTCAATATGATTAACATGTGCTTTATTTACTTCAATTTACTTCAATTCAATTCCAAATTGATTCACAATCAAAATTTTATTTCGATTTGCTATATTTGCATTTATTTTATGATCCACATTCATTTATATGCAAAACCACTTAATTAGATTTCACTTAATCCAATTGATTCAAAAACAAGCTTAATTTGCTTCTTTAAATCAATTCAATTCCGTTTACAACAAACAGCCAATTTCCATGCAAATTTTAAAGTTATCCATGCAATTAACCATCACTTAAGCTTATAACCATTTAAAATTAATTCCATCTCAATCTATATCAATTTTATTTCATTTTGAATTATTCACAACCCAAATAATTTTTACTTCATCATAATTATTAAATCAAATCCCTATTTTCATTTCAAGTTCATCATCCAACTTAAGTTTATATTAATATCATTCCATTCTGGATTATTTACAACTCATATTATTTCATCACGATAAGAAATTAAAATTCTTTCACTTGTATTAAAATTTTATTATCTAAACAAATTTCATTTAAGACTCCTTATAAAGCTCGACCACAATCAATTTTCAATTTGCTTAAGTTATCTCAATAACAAAATAACTCCATTTCTTCTCACCTTAATCTTATTTCCATTTTAATTTGATTCTTATTCAAACAAATTCCAATCCATTACAAATTTTAATTCAATTTGTGTACTTACTCAATCCATTTTAAATTTATTCACCTTCTCAATTCATTTCTGAATTTTATTAATAACATAACCATTCCAATTATTCTAAAGCAGAACTGGGTTTTATTTTGCTTCTTAAATTTTTAACAAGCTACCAAAATTTTATTCTTTCTAATACAATTTCTATTTAATTTAGTTTACACTAAATTCATCCTCAAAAAATTCATTTGGATTTAGTTAAGTGAGCATTTATTTCATCCAATATCATTTCAACTAAATTAAATTTTCTTTCAATTCAATTCTTCTCAAATTTTAATTCAAGTTCAACTAAATTTATTCATCCAACTTAAATTCTTACCTTTCCATTTACTATTTTAAATAAGAATTTAATTCCATTCAATATTATTTATGACACAACTGAATTTTGATTTTAATTAAATCCAAATTCAATTCAACTTCTTTTAATTTAAGCTAAATCCAATTTTTATTTCTCCATTCCAATTAAATTTTTACCTTCTAATATATAAGTTCAAAACTTATTACTAACCTAAGTCCATTCACCTTTTATATTTCACTTTGCCTAACCTCACTTTACATTTCATTTAAGATTTGAATATTGAATTTCCCACAAAATTCCAACCAATTTATTTTCGTTTTACAATTTCATTTCCTATTCTTAAGTTCACCAATTTATTTACTTAAAAGCTTATATTGCTCATTTTAATCCATTTACATCTTATAATCACAATTCCAAATTCATATATACGTATCACTGAATTCTTAAGGATATAAATTTTCATTACATAATTTTAATCCACAATTTCAGATTATAAGTATAACACGTAATAGCTTATGGGTACAAATTCATTAGACAATTATGACACACAATTACAAAGTCATTTACATTTCAATTTAACCCAAATCAATTTAATTCCAAGTCCAATTTATTTAACTTATCCCAAGTTAAATTCAAATATTCTTTATTCACTTCCATACACTCAAATTAAATTTTAATTCCAGGATTAAAATTCTCATTTTCTTCTTATTAATACCAACTTCACTTTATACGTTCGATAGTTGATTTATCTAAACTTTTCACATTATTTAAATAGAGATCCCAGAATTCAATTACCCGGTTTTATTTCAAAACCATTTTGAAATCATAAATAACATATACCCACTTGGTGTATCAAATCAAATCTCCGGATTCCAAAACAACTTGTTTTTACCAAAACAAATTTCCCCTTTGACATTCTAAAACAACTTGTATTCCCAACTAGTCCAAACAAATATCATAACCAATCTCCACGGTAGCAATTCATCACCTTAGAAACTCTAAAATGAATACTAATGATGTGGCCATCATCATCAGGATTATTTTCCAGTGACTGAACTGAGTTCGGTGCTTCCTTACTTCCATAAATTCCTTTCAAACAATTTCCATTCAAAAATATTTTCCCAAAATAATACTTCATCATTTCCTTCAAATTTGGGGAAAACATTTCCACAAGTCCCAAGATTTCCAAACCATTGTTTAAATACACTTCAAACGCTTTTCAAAATTTCTGGGATTTAAATTCTGGTTTAAATCAAATTTTAGTCATTCTTCTTTTGGATAAGTCATACTTATAGAATCCTATTTGGTTATAACCATTTCAAATTTTAGATTCTACTATTTGATTATAATATTAACAACCAAACATCCAAATATATAATAATTTCAGAAACTTATTTCTTTTATATCAAAATATAATTTTAGGTAAAAATTATTTCATTTACCCACATTAAAAACAATACCATGTCAGTTTATCTTGTTTTAAGAGTTTGGAAACCCCTACCGATACGGTTGTACTTCCCGTACCGACGAGAATTCCTAAACACTCAACCGATAAGTCAACATGGTATAAAAACAGTTTCATTTTCACTAACAAGTACGCTCTCATATCTATTATTACACTCAATTCATTATAGAGTACTATTAACTCTGTTTAATGAGTAATTTCCCCACCAGAGCCAAGGTTATCGCCAATCTAAGCTCTGATACCACGTGTGACGACCCGTCCTTCTCGACCCTTGAAAATCGACACAAAATACGCCACAGTATAATATGCCGACGATCAAGTGCCGGAAAAGACAGACAGTTGAGGGAAAAGAAAGAAGATAGAAGAAAGAAGGAACTAAACAATAACAGAATCTCACAGTCGCAGCGAAACAAAATATAATAGTAAATAACAGATCTTTACACAAAATGAAAGGTATATTTGTTTTATATATTACACCATCAGAGTATCACAAACAAACAACAATTCCCAACCTGACAATTTTAAACAATCACAGCAGCGGATATAAACAAATACGGATAATACGTCTCGGTCTCCAACTCCTCTCCTGAGCTCCACAGCATCCTTTCCTGTAATCTATAATACTCGGTCTGACCCGAGCATTATAATAAAATAACACCCATGTGACAAGACGGATTTTTCCCGCTCGAAAATCGACATCCATACTTCATATCGTATACGAATGCCATAGATTCGACCGTTCAAATCCGATTCGCCGGAGCTTATAACAACATTAAGTAAATAACACAGCGGAATAAAAGAATATTACATTGATATACAGCTTTGATACAATATCCGATACACCAGATGATCCAATAGATATCAATACACATCAGAGATATGATACAATAAATAGCAGCGGAAAAGAAAATAGATGACATCTAGCAGCGGAACAATATAACTCTAAGATAGTCTTCAAAAGAGAACTCCGAGAACTGCAACTCCATCTCCATGAACCAATCCAGCAATAGCTCGAACTCCCAATAACGATGCACCAAGACAAGCAAGACTGGTGTGGTCCAAAGACTGAACTAACTCCAGATAATCTACTACATCTGACTATCTGAAAAACCCAACTCTAGATTGCTCGTGTAGAAAATAATGAGCACCCAGAGTTTAGGAAAGAAACAATAAACTCCGGATCAGTCGTGGGACTGGTGTGAGCAACAAAAAGAAAACAGTTGTCTTTTAAACAACAACGAAATATTTTAAAAATCAATTCGCAATGCTTTTAAAAATGAGACTACCACAAGACCTCCCACCACACACACAATGCAAACGCAGACTTGGAGGAGATTTCTTCTTATGTTAGTCAAAGATGCTTGATACGCATTAAAAAGAAACATTTGATATTATTATTAGTGCACAGTGTAGAAAACATTTCGAAAGTAGAATATAAATCTTAGCCAGCATAGATACCATTATATTATGCCTGCTATAGCTACCTCCTGAGGAAGCAGGTTCTACAACTAATACCGTACAAGATCGTATTGTTTCTTTGGATTTCCAACAAATGGTCAGGCCAAGGAACTTCCCATTGCCACATGAGAACGCCTCTGGAAGGACGTCCTCGAGAACCAAACCGGATCTCTGCCAACACAAGGCCGGGTTACCCCTAACTGGGTAACTACTGACACGAGTATGCCATCCCCCAGTCCTTTGGGACCTTTACACGAGCGCTCGTCACCATCATCACACAATCATAAATAAAGTGTTTCAACATGAGTAAGCATCTGGGCTCCATACCATGATACCACCCTTTTCCAGAAGGAAATGCACATACCCTAAAGGGAGCTACCCCTCATAACCTTGGTGCATCTTTCCTGTTTTGACCATTCCGGGGTGTGAGGCTCGACGAAGTCTCGTCCACAAAAACACGCTTTATACAAAAGCTGTGCTTTGGGTCAACAAATGATCATAGAAATGATCACAAAGATAAACGATCAAACAAATGATCTTATCACAAATGATCAACACAATGATCATTTCACAGCAACACTCAGCATGTCACATTACCAAATTGGGAATATATTGTTGATAACGTTCAACTACATAACCTCTGAGCTCGTACGTCTCAGAGAAGGGTGTTAAGCTAAGAGAATAAATTCTCCGCCACCAACAGAAATATATTTGAAAGAAATCAGCTTTATATCTCAATTTGTAATGTCAGACATACTATCCATACAAGTCTTTTCCGGGCTCGAACAGAACCGAAGGCACTTACAAAGAAGTCCTTGCAATCCGGATATTCACTAATCACGTTCGGACTTCCCATCACATATGGAGTCTCTATACCGGGGACCAGTCGATGCAAAGACATTCGACGAGTTGTCCTTTCGCTTTCAAAAATATCCGGTCTTCAACACCGGTCTTCAAATGCTATCCATAACGACATATCACATATTCGGAATGGGATATATGACACAAAGGTCCTCTCCCGGCTAAACCGAACAGTGAGCGCAGTATTTTAAAAACATATGGATATTGGGATTTCAATTAAGTCACAACTTAAAACCCAAAATTTTCTTTCAAATGGTTTAAACAAATTACCATTTCAAATCTTTAGACAAAAAGATTTATTTCACAAAGATCAATTCATAGATTTCAAAACAATTTCCATTCTAATTGGATTAACTCGTTAAATCTTTAAATCAAACATTTAACTTATAGCTTTCAAATCGTTTTCATAACTTGGAAATTATCTTCATTTTCAAACTTGAAATTCTTTTTAACACAAATTGGACATTCATTTCTTATGTGAAAGCTTTTATTATTTGAAAACAAACAGTTTTCGTTTCGAAGAAATTCAATCTCATTTATACAAGTTAAAATCTTTGGGTTAACTCAAATTCCCAAAAACAACACCTTAAAATGGTTTAAAACCCATATAAACCGGTATACCATTTAATATCTTAAATACTGAATATAGAATTCAATTTCAAATATTGAATTCAAATTTAAATCAAAATATTTAAATTTCAAAACTCAATCAAGTTATTCAAAATAAATTTCATCTTTAAAATTCCATTTCAAAAGCTTTTCACATTTTAACCCAATCCATTTCCAAAACATTTGAATTCAAATATTCAAATTTAAAACTATTTCAAAATCTGTGACTTAAATCAATTTCCCTGTGCAGTCCATATTTGTGTGTGTATGAGTGTGGTCCAGGGATTTGACACAATGGTGCAACATCATTCAAGTATCATAGATCAAAAAACAGAATATAGTTGATAAGCGATATAAAATATAACGCTTATCTTCCATTCACAATTCACAGATAATATGCAGATGCATCATCAATAAATGAATAAAATACTCAGTTCAATCTACAAAACAAAATGTCACAGATCAGTTAGGACAATCAATTCAAGGTATCTCATACAATACAATCATTCATAAGTAAGGCCAAGCATTCAATAGTCATTTATAAGTAGGATTAATTAATCGTTTAATCCTAATCAATTCAATTTATTTTCAAGTAAATTAATTACTTACGAATAAATTACCCAATCTTAATTAATTAATTACAAATCATTTGATATCAATAAATTCATCAAACACTTTAATAAATTAAATTACCCTTAATTAATCATATTAACTTAATCAACCCTTAAACCAATTACATAATTAATTAACCCCTTAATTTAATCATTCTAGGAAATTAAATCTTTAATTTCTTACCATTAAGCGATCATCTCATACCAATAAATCATTAATTACCGATTTATCTTTATCAATAAATAAATCAAAATATCCAATTTAAGTTACAATTAGTAATTAACCCCTTAATTACTTTCATTAAGTAATTAACAATTTACAATCGATTATCTTAATTAGTACATCAAATAAATTATCAATATTAATCACATTAATTTAATTACTTAATAATCTCTAGTTAATTATCTTTATTAACTAATAACATTTCCTTAATTACTTTCTCAAGAAAATTATCTTGGATTAATTCATCATTAATCATTCCTAATTATAAATTAAATCTAAATTACTTATTTATAAATTTTAATAAATCATTCTTTAATTACCATATTAATTAACTTAAATTAAAAATTAATTACTCCTAAACTAATGATTCTGTAACTATTAAGTAATTATAATTCATCAATTATTTAGTCAACATTAACAACACATTAATTGAATTACTTTTAAGTTAAGTTAAAAATGTAAAATATTTAATCATCTCCTTAATTACTTTGTTGAATTTTGTTTAAAATAACTACTGAAAATATAAGTTTAAAATATTCTTAACTTAAATAATTTAAATTATTTTAAAACCTTTGATTACCATTTTCAACTTATCAATAATTATTCATTTGAAAAGAATAGTTTTAAAAATCAATTTTAACTTAGATTTAAAAGTTAAAACTGAAAAATGTTATCACTCTAGAGCTGCTTCGAGTAACGCCCGAGACATTCCCTCACTTGCTTCGAGTTTTCCCCAAATCGACCCGAAAGCTTCAGTTTTTTTTTTTGAAATTTTTTTTTAAAAAAAAAAACACCGGCATGCAGTTGAAATTTACACGAGTTAACACTCGAGCCAGAGCACAGTTTTCCCGAGGATCTCTTCGCGTCGAACATCTTCTTCCACAGAACAACTGTGCACCGAGACCTGGTGCACATGCACCCATCGCCAGCAACGCTCCGGCGTATGCGACCTCCCCCAACAAGTCGACTTTGACTTCCACAATCCATCGAACCACCCAGAATCAAAAAACTACCACGAACTCGAAAATTTGGCATATGGGTTCGACTAGAACCAAAAACTGGGTCATCTAAAACCGCCTCGAACTACCACCTCCGGTCGCCAGCGATCATGCCACCGTGCTCAAAGCTTCTTTGATGTCCAATGCTTCGAATCCCCCAGGACCGATCGTCTAAAACACTATGTCGACGACGAATTTTTCCCAAAACCAAACTTGACTAAATAAGGTCGTTAAACCCTAAATCCACCTCATACCAACGCTTTGATCATTTATAAATTCATTTTGTATTTTTCCTTTGACCCTTAATGCTCCAGCTATCTTTACCGATGATCACGATCTTCACTTCGCCGTGGGTCATCGGAAATTGATAGAAATAGGTTTTCTGATCATCATACAATTGCTCGAAATTTACTCATTTAAAAATCAAGATTTAACTATCAAAATTCATCAATTCGTAACCCCTATCATCTTTCAAAATCCATTTATAAAATTAAAAACATTTATTTTTCATGAATTAACAGATTTTACTAATTTCTTTTATTTCCTGGAAATCCACTTGACAATTTTTCTTGAAAATAATTCTTAAACTTCAAGCTTGATTATACAAACAAGTTTGATCTAAATTATGAAACCTGAAATCAATTAAAGAGGAAGAAATTGTTGTTTGAACAGGTTTTTGAAAACCTGAAACTAAAGACAGGGATGAACAACATGCACATGCAAAATCTACATATATACCTAGATTTATACATATGCAAACCAATGCTCAATCTTGCTTCCATCATGGATTCAAATCACAGATCAAATACCAGAGTTTTCAAAAGATTTTAAAGTTTGCTCACCTTGATAAGTTTTAGAAATAAACAGAGCTTGCTTTTCCATGTTGATACAGCTTTGATATTTGCAAACTGGAATCTCTTCTTTCCTATCTGGCTTTGTAGTTGATTTGTTTGATGAATTTTGTTTTAGTTTGGGATAACATTACTTCAGATTTTCTTTGGTTTGAGGAACGAACTTAAAATGAGAGGGGAAGGCAGATATAGAGGAGAGAGTGTACAGAGTGATGTCTTTGTTTATTCAATAAGCATGGCTGAGATGTTTTGTATTAAATGCATGAGTCCTTTATCACTTTTCTTTGTTTTGTTTAGTATAATAGGCATGGCTGGTATGCTTACATTAATTACTTACAACTTTATGCATGCTATATTTTATTTCTTCATTTGACAAAGGTACATGACTATATTTTTTGTTTGCTTTGACTATGCTAATTTGATTTCGGCTGGAGATATTAGTGGCTCGCAGATTTGTTTATTAACTTGTATTTATATTTTGAATTTATATTTCTTTTTTTGCTTTGTTTTATCACTTTATATTTAAACTTTGTTTTGTCATTTCTTTTGTTCCATTGTCTTATTTTTATTCCTCTTTTATTTTAACTTAAATTGTTTATTTTACTTTAATATTTATTGTTTTATATTAAATTTATAAATTCAAATTATTATTAACCATCAATTGTAATACTTATTACCATCAACTATTATTAAACCATTCATTTACAATTCATATCTAATGTATATACACATATATCTCTATATTTATTTTTAAAACCATTTATTTAAGATTTTATTTCAAATCCAATTTAAATATATATTCACATATATACTAATTGTCAAATCCATATGACTTTATATATTTTCTAGTCGAATCGGGGAAATTCGCTTCCATTTAAATCAATTTATCTTACAATTTTATTCAAAAATTCATTTAATTATCAATTTAAATTAAATTAAAATCTAGGGTCGTTACAAACTTCCCCCCTTAAAAGAATTTCTTCCTCGAAATTCGCAGCCACGAAAACAACACAGAGATAGACAGATTCGATCTCCTATAATTCCTCAAACTTAAGATATGAATTCCAAACTCAAGTCAGAATATCTCAGAACACATACCAATTTGTCCCTCTTCGGATTTTGGTATCCACAAGAAATTTCAATAAAATTTCAAAATTCGGTTTCAACCGACATCGTTTTATTGATTTAATTCAATTTTATCCTCATTTTCTATTAATCAATTTACCTCAAATTAAAATTTCCAATTTCAAATTCATTAAGGTTTAAATCAAAAATCTGATAAGAAACCGATGAAGATACGAAATAAAAATTTCCTACAACGATACGTAGGGCCATCATCACACAAAAACTTCTTCTGGAGCTGTCACGAAGCAATCAAAAGAATTTAAAAACGAATCAAAAAGAGATTGAGAAGAAAGTTGTTTCCACTGTTGTTGCAGAGTATTGACCAATTATAGTCGTATTTCCCTGTCCCCTATCTCGTTCTCTTCTTGCACTCATACCTACTATTAGTAAATAGTAAGAGAATTTACTGAGGCATTCGAACAGATATCTTAGGGATATACTCATTCTAGGGTTTACTTCACCCTATCTCTAATGAGCTACTTAATACGTTATACTCCTGAGCTAAAGTTCAACCTTAGCTCTGATACCAAATGTGACGAGACGGATTTTGCCCGCTCGAAAATCGACATCCATACTTCATATCGTATTCGAATGCCATAGATTCGACCGTTCAAATCCGATTCGCCGGAGCTTATAACAACATTAAGTAAATAACACAGCGGAATAAAAGAATAATACATTGATATTCAGCTTTGATACAATATCTGATACACCAGATGATCCAATAGATATCAATACACATCAGAGATATGATACAATAAATAGCAGCGGAAAAGAAAATAGATGACATCTAGCAGCGGAATAATATAACTCTAAGATAGTCTTCAAAAGAGAACTCCGAGAACTGCAACTCCATCTCCAAGAACCAATACAGCAATAGCTCGAACTCCCAATAACGATGCACCAAGACAAGCAAGACTGGTGTGGTCCAAAGACTGAACTAACTCCAGATAATCTACTACATCTGACTATCTGAAAAACCCAACTCTAGACTGCTCGTGTAGAAAATAATGAGCACCCAGAGTTTAGGAAAGAAACAATAAACTCCGGATCAGTCGTGGGACTGGTGTGAGCAACAAAAAGAAAACAGTTGTCTTTTAAACAACAACGAAATATTTTAAAAATCAATTCGCAATGCTTTTAAAAATGAGACTACCACAAGACCTCCCACCACACACACAATGCAAACGCAGACTTGGAGGAGATTTCTTCTTATGTTAGTCAAACATGCTTGATACGCATTAAAAAGAAACATTTGATATTATTATTAGTGCATAGTGTAGAAAACATTTCGAAAGTAGAATATAAATCTTAGCCAGCATAGGTACCATTATATTATGCTTGCTATAGCTACCTCCTGAGGAAGCAGGTTCTACAACTAATACCGTACAAGATCGTATTGTTTCTTTGGATTTCCAACAAATGGTCAGGCCAAGGAACTTCCCATTGCCACATGAGAACGCCTCTGGAAGGACGTCCCCGAGAACCAAACCGGATCTCTGTCAACACAAGGCCGGGTTACCCCTAACTGGGTAACTACTGACACGAGTATGCCATCCCCCGGTCCTTTGGGATCTTTAACCGAGCGCTCATCACCATCATCACACAATCATAAATAAAGTGTTTCAACATGAGTAAGCATCTGGGCTCCATACCATGATACCACCCTTTTCCAGAAGGAAATGCACATACCCTAAAGGGAGTTACCCTTCATAACCTTGGTGCATCTTTCCTGTTTTGACCATTCCGGGGTGTGAGGCTCGACGAAGTCTCGTCCACAAAAACACGCTTTATACAAAAGCTGTGCTTTGGGTCAACAAATGATCATAGAAATGATCACAAAGATAAACGATCAAACAAATGATCTTATCACAAATGATCAACACAATGATCATTTCACAGCAACACTCAGCATGTCACATTACCAAATTGGGAATATATTGCTGATAACCTTCAACTACATAACCTATGAGCTCGTACGTCTCAGAGAAGGGTGTTAAGCTAAGAGAATAAATTCTCCGCCACCAACAGAAATATATTTGAAAGAAATCAGCTTTATATCTCAATTTGTAATGTCAGACATACTATCCATACAAGTCTGTTCCGGGCTCGAACAGAACCGAAGGCACTTACAAAGAAGTCCTTGCAATCCGGATATTCACTAATCACGTTCGGACTTCCCATCACATATGGAGTCTCTATACCGGGGACCAATCGATGCAAAGACATTCGACGAGTTGTCCTTTCGCTTTCAAAAATATCCGGTCTTCAACACCGGTCTTCAAATGCTATCCATAACGACGTATCACATATTCGGAATGGGATATATGACACAAATGTCCTCTCCCGGCTAAACCGAACAGTGAGCGCAGTATTTTAAAAACATATGGATATTGGTATTTCAATTAAGTCACAACTTAAAACCCAAAACTTTCTTTCAAATGGTTTAAACAAATTACCATTTCAAATCTTTAGACAAAAAGATTTGTTTCACAAAGATCGATTCATAGATTTCAGAACAATTTCCATTCTAATTGGATTAACTCGTTAAATCTTTAAATCAAACATTTAACTTATAGCTTTCAAATCGTTTTCATAACTTGGAAATTATCTTCATTTTCAAACTTGAAATTCTTTTTAACACAAATTGGACATTCATTTCTTATGTGAAAGCTTTTATTATTTGAAAACAAACAGTTTTCGTTTCGAAGAAATTCAATCTCATTTATACAAGTTAAAATCTTTGGGTTAACTCAAATTCCCAAAACAACAACTTAAAATGGTTTAAAACCCATATAAACCGGTATACCATTTAATATCTTAAATACTGAATATAGAATTCAATTTCAAATATTGAATTCAAACTTAAATCAAAATATTTAAATTTCAAAACTCGATCAAGTTATTCAAAATAAATTTCATCTTTAAAATTCCATTTCAAAAGCTTTTCACATTTTAACCCAATCCATTTCCAAAACATTTGAATTCAAATATTCAAATTTAAAACTATTTCAAAATATGTGACTTAAATCAATTTCCCTGTAAAGTCCATATTTGTGTGTGTATGAGTGTGGTCCAGGGATTTGACACAATGGTGCAACATCATTCAAGTATCATAGATCAAAAAACAGAATATAGTTGATAAGCGATATAAAGTATAACGCTTATCTTCCATTCACAATTCACAGATAATATGCAGATGCATCATCAATAAATGAATAAAATACTCAGTTCAATCTACAGAACAAAATGTCACAGATCAGTTTGGACAATCAATTCAAGGTATCTCATACAATACAACCATTCATAAGTAAGGCCAAGCATTCAATAGTCATTTATAAGTAGGATTAATTAATCGTTTAATCCTAATCAATTCAATTTATTTCCAAGTAAATTAATTACTTACGAATAAATTACCCAATCTTGATTAATTAATTACAAATCATTTGATATCAATAAAGTCATCAAACACTTTAATAAATTAAATTATCCTTAATTAATCATATTAACTTAATCAACCCTTAAACCAATTACATAATTAATTAACCCCTTAATTTAATTATTCTAGGGAATTAAATCTTTAATTTCTTACCATTAAGCGATCATCTCATACCAATAGATCATTAATTACCGATTTATCTTTATCAATAAATAAATCAAAATATCCAATTTAAATTACAATTAGTAATTAACCCCTTAATTACTTTCATTAAGTAATTAACAATTTACAATTGATTATCTTAATTAGTACATCAAATAAATTATCAATATTAATCACATTAATTTAATTACTTAATTATCTTTATTAACTAATAACATTTCCTTAATTACTTTCTCAAGAAAATTATCTTGGATTAATTCATCATTAATCATTCCTAATTATAAATTAAATCTAAATTACTTATTTATAAATTTAAATAAATCATTCTTTTATTACCATATTAATTAACTTAAATTAAAAATTAATTACTCCTGAACTAATGATTCTGTAACTATTAAGTAATTATAATTCATCAATTATTTAGTCAACATTAACAACACATTAATTGAATTACTTTTAAGTTAAGTTAAAAATGTAAAATATTTAATCATCTCCTTAATTACTTTGTTGAATTTTGTTTAAAATAACTACTAAAAATATAAGTTTAAAATATTCTTAACTTAAATAATTTAAATTATTTTAAAACCTTTGATTACCATTTTCAACTTATCAATAATTATTCATTTGAAAAGAATAGTTTTGAAAATCAATTTTAACTTAGATTTAAAAGTTAAAACTGAAAAATGTTATCACTCTAGAGCTGCTTCGAGTAACGCCCGAGACATTCCCTCACTTGCTTCGAGTTTTCCCCAAATCGACCCGAAAGCTTCATTTTTTTTTTAAAAAAAACCCGGCATGCACTTGAAATTTACACGAGTTAACACTCGAGCCAGAGCACAGTTTTCCCGAGGATCTCTTCGTGTCGAACATCTTCTTCCACAAAACAACTATGCACCGAGACCTGGCGCACATGCACCCATCGCCAGCAACGCTCCGGCGTCTGTGACCTTCCCCAACAAGTCGACTTTGACTTCCACAATCCATCGAACCACCCAGAATCAAAAAACTATCACGAACTCGAAAATTTGGCATATGGGTTCGACTAGAACCAAAAACTGGGTCATCTAAAACCGCCTTGAACTACCACCTCCGGTCGCCAGCGATCATGCCACCGTGCTCAAAGCTTCTTTGATGTCTAATGCTTCGAATCCCCCAGGACCGATCGTCTAAAACACTATGCCGACGACGAATTTTTCCCAAAACCAAACTTGACTAAATAAGGTCGTTAAACCCTAAATCCACCTCATACCAACGCTTTGATCATTTATAAATTCATTTTGTATTTTTCCTTTGACCCTTAATGCTCCAGCTATCTTTACCGATGATCACGATCTTCACTTCGCCGTGGGTCATCGGAAATTGATAGAAATAGGTTTTCTGATCATCATACAATTGCTCGAAATTTACTCATTGAAAAATCAAGATTTAACTATCAAAATTCATCAATTCGTAACCCCTATCAGCTTTCAAAATCCATTTATAAAATTAAAAACATTTATTTTTCATGAATTAACAGATTTTACTAATTTCTTTTATTTCCTGGAAATCCACTTGATAATTTTTCTTGAAAATAATTCTTAAACTTCAAGCTTGATTATACAAAAAAGTTTGATCTAAATTATGAAACCTGAAATCAATTAAAGAGGAAGAAATTGTTGTTTGAACAGGTTTTTGAAAACCTGAAACTAAAGACAGGGATGAACAACATGCACAGGCAAAATCTACATATATACCTAGATTTATACATATGCAAACCAATGCTCAATCTTGCTTCCATCATGGATTCAAATCACAGATCAAATACCAGAGTTTTCAAAAGATTTTAAAGTTTGCTCACCTTGATAAGTTTTAGAAATAAACAGAGCTTGCTTTTCCATGTTGATACAGCTTTGATATTTGCAAACTGGAATCTCTTCTTTCCTATCTGGCTTTGTAGTTGATTTGTTTGATGAATTTTGTTTTAGTTTGGGATAACATTACTTCAGATTTGCTTTGGTTTGAGGAACGAACTTAAAATGAGAGGGGAAGGGTGATATAGAGGAGAGAGTGTACAGAGTGATGTCTTTGTTTATTCAATAAGCATGGCTGAGATGTTTTGTATTAAATGCATGAGTCCTTTATCACTTTTCTTTGTTTTGTTTAGTATAATAGACTTGGCTGGTATGCTTGCATTAATTACTTACAACTTTATGCAAGCTATATTTTATTTCTTCATTTGACAAAGGTATATGACTATATGTTTTGTTTGCTTTGACTATGCTAATTTGATTTCGGCTGGAGATATTAGTGGCTTGCATATTTGTTTATTAACTTGTATTTATTTTTGAATTTATATGTCTTTGTTTGCTTTTTTTATCACTTTATATTTAAACTTTGTTTTATCATTTCTTTTGTTCCATTGTCTTATTTTTATTCCTCTTTTATTTTAACTTAAATTGTTTATTTTACTTTAATATTTATTGTTTTATATTAATTTTATAAATTCAAATTATTATTAACCATCAATTGTAATACTTATTATCATCAATTATTATTAAACCATTCATTTACAATTCATATCTAATGTATATACATATATATCTCTATATTTATTTTTAAAACCATTTATTTAAGATTTTATTTCAAATCCAATTTAAATATATATTCACATATATACTAATTGTCAAATCCATATGACTTTATATATTTTCTAGTCGAATCGGGGAAACTCGCTTCCATTTAAATCAATTTATCTTACAATTTTATTCAAAAATTCACTTAATTATCAATTTAAATTAAATTAAAATCTAGGGTCGTTACAAACTTCCCTCCTTAAAAGAATTTCGTCCTCGAAATTCGCAGGCACGAAAACAACACAGAGATAGACAGATTCGATCTCCTATAATTCCTCAAACTTAAGATATGAATTCCAAACTCAAGTCGGAATATCTCATAACACGTACCAATTTGTCCCTCTTCGGATTTTGGTATCCACAAGAAATTTCAATAAAATTTCAAAATTCGGTTTCAACCGACATCGTTTTATGGATTTAATTCAATTTTATCCTCATTTTCTATTAATCAATTTACCTTAAATTAAAATTTCCAATTTCAAATTCATTAAGGTTTAAATCAAAAATCTGATAAGAAACCGATGAAGATACGAAATAAAAATTTCCTACAACGATACGTAGGGCCATCATCACACCAAAACTTCTTCTGGAGCTGTCACGAAGCAATCAAAAGAATTTAAAAACGAATCAAAACGAGATCGAGAAGAAAGTTGTTTCCACTGTTGTTACAGAGTATTGACCAATTATAGTCGTATTTCCCTGTCCCCTATCTCGTTCTCTTCTTGCACTCATACTTACTATTAGTAAATAGCAAGAGAATTTACTGAGGCATTCGAACAGATATCTTAGGGATATACTCATTCTAGGGTTTACTTCACCCTATCTCTAATGAGCTACTTAATATGTTACACTCCTGAGCTAAAGTTCAACCTTAGCTCTGATACCAAATGTGACGAGACGGATTTTGCCCGCTCGAAAATCGACATCCATACTTCATATCGTTTTCGAATGCCATAGATTCGACCGTTCAAATCCGATTCGCCGGAGCTTATAACAACATTAGTAAATAAAACAACGGAATAAAAGAATAATACATTGATATTCAGCTTTGATACAATATCTGATACACCAGATGATCCAATAGATATCAATACACATCAGAGATATGATACAATAAATAGCAGCGGAAAAGAAAATAGATGACATCTAGCAGCGGAACAATATAACTCTAAGATAGTCTTCAAAAGAGAACTCCGAGAACTGCAACTCCATCTCCAAGAACCAATACAGCAATAGCTCGAACTCCCAATAACGATGCACCAAGACAAGCAAGACTGGTGTGGTCCAAAGACTGAACTAACTCCAAATAATCTACTACATCTGATTATTTGAAAAATCCAACTCTAGACTGCTCGTGTATAAAATAATGAGCACCCAGAGTTTAGGAAAGAAACAATGAACTCTGGATCAGTCGTGGGACTGGTGTGAGCAACAAAAAGAAAACAGTTGTCTTTTAAACAACAACGAAATATTTTAAAAATCAATTTGCAATGCTTTTAAAAATGAGACTACCATAAGACCTCCCACCACACACACAATGCAAACGCAGACTTGGAGGAGATTTCTTCTTATGTTAGTCAAACATGCTTGATACGCATTAAAAAGAAACATTTGATATTATTATTAGTGCATAGTGTAGAAAACATTTCGAAAGTAGAATATAAATCTTAGCCAGCATAGGTACCATTATATTATGCCTGCTATAGCTACCTCCTGAGGAAGCAGGTTCTACAACTAATACCGTACAAGATCGTATTGTTTCTTTGGATTTCCAACAAATGGTCAGGCCAAGGAACTTCCTATTGCCACATGAGAACGCCTCTGGAAGGACGTCACCGAGAACCAAACCGGATCTCTGCCAACAAAAAGCCGGGTTACCCCTAACTGGGTAACTACTGACACGAGTATGCCATCCCCCGGTCCTTTGGGACCTTTAACCGAGCGCTCGTCACCATCATCACACAATCATAAATAAAGTGTTTCAACATGAGTAAGCATCTGGGCTCCATACCATGATACCACCCTTTTCCAGAAGGAAATGCACATACCCTAAAGGGAGCTACCCCTCATAACCTTGGTTCATCTTTCCTGTTTTGACCATTCCGGGGTGTGAGACTCGACGAAGTCTCGTCCATAAAAACACGCTTTATACAAAAGCTGTGCTTTGGGTCAACAAATGATCATAGAAATGATCACAAAGATAAACGATCAAACAAATGATCTTATCACAAATGATCAACACAATGATCATTTCACAGCAACACTCAGCATGTCACATTACCAAATTGGGAATATATTGCTGATAACCTTCAACTACATAACCTATGAGCTCGTACGTCTCAGAGAAGGGTGTTAAGCTAAGAGAATAAATTCTCCGCCACCAATAGAAATATATTTGAAAGAAATCAGCTTTATATCTCAATTTGTAATGTTAGACATACTATCCATACAAGTCTGTTACGGGCTCGAACAGAACCGAAGGCACTTACAAAGAAGTCCTTGCAATCCGAATATTCACTAATCATGTTCGGACTTCCCATCACATATGGAGTCTCTATACCGGGGACCAGTCGATGCAAAGACATTCGACGAGTTGTCCTTTCGCTTTCAAAAATATCCGGTCTTCAACACCGGTCTTCAAATGCTATCCATAATGACATATCACATATTCGGAATGGGATATATGACACAAAGGTCCTCTCCCGGCTAAACCGAACGGTGAGCGCAGTATTTTAAAAACATATGGATATTGGGATTTCAATTAAGTCACAACTTAAAACCCAAAACTTTCTTTCAAATGGTTTAAACAAATTACCATTTCAAATCTTTAGACAAAAAAATTTATTTCACAAAGATCAATTCATAGATTTCAAAACAATTTCCATTCTAAGTGGATTAACTCGTTAAATCTTTAAATCAAACATTTAACTTATAGCTTTCAAATCGTTTTCATAACTTGGAAATTATCTTCATTTTCAAACTTGAAATTCTTTTTAACACAAATTGGACATTCATTTCTTATGTGAAAGCTTTTATTATTTGAAAACAAACAGTTTTCGTTTCGAAGAAATTCAATCTCATTTATACAAGTTAAAATCTTTGGGTTAACTCAAATTCCCAAAAACAACACCTTAAAATGGTTTAAAACCCATATAAACCGGTATACCATTTAATATCTTAAATACTGAATATAGAATTCAATTTCAAATATTGAATTCAAATTTAAATCAAAATATTTAAATTTCAAAACTCGATCAAGTTATTCAAAATAAATTTCATCTTTAAAATTCCATTTCAAAAGCTTTTCACATTTTAACCCAATCCATTTCCAAAACATTTGAATTCAAATATTCAAATTTAAAACTATTTCAAAATATGTGACTTAAATCAATTTCCCTGTAAAGTCCATATTTGTGTGTGTATGAGTGTGGTCCAGGGATTTGACACAATGGTGCAACATCATTCAAGTATCATAGATCAAAAAACAGAATATAGTTGATAAGCGATATAAAGTATAACGCTTATCTTCCATTCACAATTCACAGATAATATGCAGATGCATCATCAATAAATGAATAAAATACTCAGTTCAATCTACAGAACAAAATGTCACAGATCAGTTTGGACAATCAATTCAAGGTATCTCATACAATACAACCATTCATAAGTAAGGCCAAGCATTCAATAGTCATTTATAAGTAGGATTAATTAATCGTTTAATCCTAATCAATTCAATTTATTTCCAAGTAAATTAATTACTTACGAATAAATTACCCAATCTTGATTAATTAATTACAAATCATTTGATATCAATAAAGTCATCAAACACTTTAATAAATTAAATTATCCTTAATTAATCATATTAACTTAATCAACCCTTAAACCAATTACATAATTAATTAACCCCTTAATTTAATCATTCTAGGAAATTAAATCTTTAATTTCTTACCATTAAGCGATCATCTCATACCAATAAATCATTAATTACCGATTTATCTTTATCAATAAATAAATCAAAATATCCAATTTAAGTTACAATTAGTAATTAACCACTTAATTACTTTCATTAAGTAATAAAAAATTTACAATTGATTATCTTAATTAGTACATCAAATAAATTATAAATATTAATCACATTAATTTAATTACTTAATAATCTCTAGTTAATTATCTTTATTAACTAATAATATTTCCTTAATTACTTTCTCAAGAAAATTATCTTGGATTAATTCATCATTAATCATTCCTAATTATAAATTAAATCTAAATTACTTATTTATAAATTTAAATAAATCATTCTTTAATTACCATATTAATTAACTTAAATTAAAAATTAATTACTCCTGAACTAATGATTCTGTAACTATTAAGTAATTATAATTCATCAATTATTTAGTCAACATTAACAACACATTAATTGAATTACTTTTAAGTCGTTAAAAATGTAAAATATTTAATCATCTCCTTAATTACTTTGTTGAATTTTGTTTAAAATAACTACTGAAAATATAAGTTTAAAATATTCTTAACTTAAATAATTTAAATTATTTTAAAACCTTTGATTACCATTTTCAACTTATCAATAATTATTCATTTGAAAAGAATAGTTTTAAAAATCAATTTTAACTTAGATTTAAAAGTTAAAACTGAAAAATGTTATCACTCTAGAGCTGCTTCGAGTAACGCGCGAGACATTCCCTTACTTGCTTCGAGTTTTCCCCAAATCGACCCGAAAGCTTCAGTTTTTTTTTAAAAAAAAATTCTTTTTTTTTTAAAAAAAAAAACCGGCATGCACTTGAAATTTACACGAGTTAACACTCGAGCCAAAGCACAGTTTCCCCGAGGATCTCTTCGCGTCGAACATCTTCTTCCACAGAACAATTGTGCACCGAGACCTGGTGCACATGCACCCATCGCTAGCAACGCTCCGGCGTCTGTGACCTCCCCCAACAAGTCGACTTTGACTTCCACAATCCATCGAACCACCCAAAATCAAAAAACTATCACGAACTCGGAAATTTGGCATATGGGTTCGACTAGAACCAAAAACTGGGTCATCTAAAACCGCCTCGAACTACCACCTCCGGTCGCCAGCGATCATGCCACCGTGCTCAAAGCTTCTTTGATGTCCAATGCTTCGAATCCCCCAGGACCGATCGTCTAAAACACTATGTCGACGACGAATTTTTCCCAAAACCAAACTTGACTAAATAAGGTCGTTAAACCCTAAATCCACCTCATCCCAATGCTTTGATCATTTATAAATTCATTTTGTATTTTTCCTTTGACCCTTAATGCTCCAGCTATCTTTACCGATGTTCACGATCTTCACTTCGCCGTGGGTCATCGGAAATTGATAGAAATAGGTTTTCTAATCATCATACAATTGCTCGAAATTTACTCATTTAAAAATCAAGATTTAACTATCAAAATTCATCAATTCGTAACCCCTATCAGCTTTCAAAATCCATTTATAAAATTAAAAACATTTATTTTTCATGAATTAACAGATTTTACTAATTTCTTTTATTTCCTAGAAATCCACTTGATAATTTTTCTTGAAAATAATTCTTAAACTTCAAGCTTGATTATACAAACAAGTTTGATCTAAATTATGAAACCTGAAATCAATTAAAGAGGAAGAAATTGTTGTTTGAACAGGTTTTTGAAAACCTGAAACTAAAGACAGGGATGAACAACATGCACAGGAAAAATCTACATATATACCTAGATTTATACATATGCAAACCAATGCTCAATCTTGCTTCCATCATGGATTCAAATCACAGATCAAATACCAGAGTTTTCAAAAGATTTTAAGGTTTGCTCACCTTGATAAGTTTTAGAAATAAACAGAGCTTGCTTTTCCATGTTGATACAGCTTTGATATTTGCAAACTGGAATCTCTTCTTTCCTATCTGGCTTTGTAGTTGATTTGTTTGATGAATTTTGTTTTAGTTTGGGATAACATTACTTCAGATTTGATTTGGTTTGAGGAACGAACTTAAAATGAGAGGGGAAGGCTGATATAGAGGAAAGAGTGTACAGAGTGATGTCTTTGTTTATTCAATAAGCATGGCTAAGATGTTTTGTATTAAATGCATGAGTCCTTTATCACTTTTCTTTGTTTTGTTTAGTATAATAGGCATGGCTGGTATGCTTGCATTAATTACTTACAACTTTATGCAGGCTATATTTTATTTATTCATTTGACAAAGGTACATGACTATATGTTTTGTTTGCTTTGACTATGCTAATTTGATTTCGGCTGGAGATATTAGTGGCTTGCAGATTTGTTTATTAACTTGTATTTATATTTTGAATTTATATTTCTTTTTTTTGCTTTGTTTTATCACTTTATATTTAAACTTTGTTTTGTCATTTCTTTTGTTCCATTGTCTTATTTTTGTTCCTCTTTTATTTTAACTTAAATTGTTTATTTTACTTTAATATTTATTATTTTATATTAAATTTATAAATTCAAATTATTATTAACCATCAATTGTAATACTTATTATCATCAATTATTATTAAACCATTCATTTACAATTCATATCTAATGTACATACATATATATATCTCTATATTTATTTTGAAAACCATTTATTTAAGATTTTATTTCAAATCCAATTTAAATATATATTCACATATATACTAATTGTCAAATCCATATGACTTTATATATTTTCTAGTCGAATCGGGGAAACTCGCTTCCATTGAAATCAATTTATCTTACGATTTTATTTAAAAATTCATTTAATTATCAATTTAAATTAAATTAAAATCTAGGGTCGTTACAACCCGAGTCAGTCTGGAATACCAGCGTGAGAGAAATACACCCAAATTGATTATTAAAGTTTCAAATCCTTTGAAAACAAAAGCTCTCGTAAGACCATGCCACAAATAAACATGTCGGGTTTTTACCTTACGATAGCCAAAACATTTCTTATCAAAATCCTCTGATATTATAATAGTATCTATTTATAAATACTTATTGAAATAGCCGAAATTGTTACATTAATTAAATTCCAACTACTAGCCACAATCGTGGGTAATACAAACAAAACCGTGAAAGGCACGTAGGAAGAATGTATTTCCAACTAATGACTAGGCACTTGGGTACCACCTGTCACGGTACGTGGTCTAGATCACCGTATCGATGATTACTCCCAATCCCTTGCAACACAAGACCGAGACTACCCCTTACTGGATAATCTCGAGTAAGATCACCCCGCGGTTGTGATCAGCAACCGCACCACTAAGCCGAATAAAAGGGACATCTAGACAGGGATGGCCTCACCCTAATGGGTGCTACCCACCGAGCCTTGCTGCAAAACCCCTGATTTTCAGTCATTCCCGGCTGATGAGGCTTGAGGCTAAGCATTACCTTTCAGAACGTTTCGTTTAGAATGCCTACCGTCCACCTGACGATGTTTCGAAAGCATTCATTCGTACAAGTCCGTCCCGGGTTCGAACGGAATTAAAGGCACTACTCCTACTACATCCATTTTGAAATCATCCTCAGGATTAGTAGCGACTAGCCCTTGCACTTCATTGCTCCATATTCGACTCTGAACTCTTATTTTCAATACGAAAACGTACAAACCGGATCGAAGTGGTTTTTCAGAAATAAATCCCGATCCCGGTCACTTCGAAACAATTAGCACATTGTCCAATATTGATAGTCGGTTATTTAACTATCAATTAACATTCACAAACATCCATCAAACAATAAATAATTACCTAAATTATTTATTAATCTCAAAATATCTTCGCAAGATATATTTCCATTTTCAACCCTTTTGAAAACAGTTTCAAATTTTCACTCTTTTATGGAATAAATTTCCCAAATATTCATTTCCACTGAAAACAACCAAGTCCAAACATTTAGATTTTTAAAACAATTAAATCACTTTATTCTAAAATATACCTTAAAATATTTACATTAACTACATAAACATTTTATTCAAAATATATTTTAAAAATATTTAAAGCAAACTAATTTATAAAATGTAAGCTAATTTTAAAATAAAGGTTAAGTTCAAACCAAATTTTAAAAGAGGAGTTACAAAATTCTATACTAGTTTCAAATAAAACTTCAACCAAACTATCTTTAAAATAAATCCATTTTATAGAATATAAATATTAATAATATTCTTTTCAAAACATAATACCAATTAACCCTTTAAAATAGTTACTTCTGTAACTAATCTATTAAATATTTACTTTAAAAATTTTTACAACTTAAATAATAATTTATAAACATTTCTTAAAAAACAAATTTAAACTTTTTAATTTTTACTTAAAAATCTGCTTTGAAACGTACTTGGCTTTTCAGGAAACTACACTTTCAATTCAGAATAAACTAAAGAACATTTTTATAAATCCTGCTTGATTTATCCCAATTCAAATTTACGTTTAAATCCCGTAAATTTTTCCACACTTTAAAATAATCCCTTTTTATTTTTAAGCACATTCCCATCTCCTGGAAAATCACCTTCAAAATATATGCTTAAAATATTTGAAATAAGGCTACTAGAAATTACATAAAAGAAAATAATATTTAAGGAAATATAGAGGAGTTTCTAAGTAATTTAAAAAAAATGCCCTTTTTAAAATAAAGTTATTAATCAAATATTTATATTATAATTTTCTTTCGAAAACTTAATACTACTTTACCTTTAAAATAATTGAATATCATAATTACTTAAATAAGTATTTACTTATACTTAAAAATAATTAAAAATAATATTTTTTCCAAAATATCCAAAAACATCTTTCAAACTTCTAGTTTATATTCCGAAAGCTTCTCTTTGGAAACATACTTAACTTCCAAGGGAAAATACACTTTCCATTTTTTAAAAATAATCTCATCTTAATTTTTTTTTTAAATTTATACCTTCTTATAGAATTTCCCACCGAAAACCTATCTTTCAAAAATTTATCCACCAATAAATATTCTATTTTATTCATAAACCCAGTTTATAAATTTTCATTCCTCATTTCCTTTTAAATCAAATTTAAAAAACACTTCAAATTTTCCAAACCAATTTTCTGAATTTAATTTCCTCAAATTCATTACTCAAAATTCCTTTTCAATTCCTTTTAAATCCCAAATTATACTTATCCAATCATAACCTAGCATAATTTAATTCCCAAATTAATCTTTCACAGTATATAAATAAAATGCATCATCAATTATGAAAATAATTTCTATATTGTGAGGAATCCAGTTGGATCCCTCCAACTTGTTTTCCTGCATCCGCAGATGTTAGCACAACAATAAATATCGATCAAATCTGATAATAATTATCACATACAACTAAACAACCAATTAACAATTTAAATATTAACTATTTAAATTAAATGGTACCCAGATGTGAGTGAGATTAACACACCTTGAATTCTGACGAGCGTTTTAAATTAAATCGAACTGTTCGGTTTAATCCAAAATTTCCACTTGCTTCAATCATCTTCGGACTTGCTGCAGCGTGTAGACCGCGTCGCTGCGATTCCGGCGCTTCTTGTTTCATTTGAATCTGATAATGTATGCAAGAGTTATTCAGTTTTAAAGATTTGTACATAAATTTAAAACAAATTTTCCTTTTTTTATATTACCCTCAAATCTGCCGTTCATCCCAACCCAGAAAACTCGTGACCGCTCCCTATACTCGTTCTTCCTCACGCACGACACAGGCAACCAAAACCCAAAACGCACCCTTTCCCACGATGATCGAGCCTCCATCCGCCACTTCCTCAACGATCGGCCAATGCCAAACATGCGCTCGGGCTTGCTCGACCCACGGCCAGAGGCTTGTTCAACTCGTTTGCCTCCTCCGTCATGATAACGAGCTCGAACTGAAACCCTAGATAGCCAAATTGAGGACAATCCAAAGCACTAGAACGAAAATCCACCGTCGGATCTCTAGAGCTTGTCGAGCTCTACTACTTTCGTGCTGGAAGTTTTCGAAATTATTATGTGGATTGATCAAAAATTTGAGATAAAAGCTAAATGGTTTCGACCATTGATATAAGCAACGGCGGCGGCTTAGAGCAAACGAGGGTTTCGACCCCTTAAACGTATATATATACACGTAAACCAATTATTTTATTATTTAATTCACTTTTAAACACCTCAAACGATCTCCAAACAACGTGTGCCGACAGGCGATTATAATGTTTTACACGCCTTATGAACACAATGGAACATGTTTTGAAAGCTAATTCGATCATATGTGGAAGATAACTTTGTAAATCGATTTAAAATATCAAATTACCAATTTTAATTTCGACGCGTTTCTCACCCGTATGAGCAAACAGTAGCTCCAAACGCTACGAAAATTGAAATCCAATAATAATTAACTATTACGGATCTAATGGAACTAGTTTCGTCAAATTCCTAGACTGTGTCCCCGAAGGCTATTTTAACTCGTCGATTAATTCGAGCGATTTTCAAAATCGTCGAAATCACTTAAAATTTTATTTTTAAAACTTTACTAACTCTACTATAAATCATATAGAATTTATAATCACATTAGAAACCATTCTGATTCATTTCGAATCAAAATATGATTATTTGCATTATTATATTATTAAATTCCATTATTAAATTAATATAAAAATTCCAAATTTAACTTATCGACTTTTGATTCCATTCAAAAGTCCAATATTAAAATTCAAATTAAAATAGACTTAAAATAAATCTTAGAAACCATTTTCCTAACCATTTACATCCAGATTCACAAATTATCCCAATTCCAAATAATAATTATTATTCAAATTAAATTGAATTGCCATACTCGATATTTTAACAATTATATTGATTTAACTAAAATCTTCTTACTTCAAAATCAATTCAAAACCCGCATTTAAATTTAAAATGAATTAAATGTTCAAATCTAACGACCAAAATTCTGGGTCGTTATAGACATATTATAAATTAGAGAGAATATTAATGTACACATGCTCTCACACATATATGTATATGATACATTTATGTATAAACTAAATCAAGTAAAATTAATTTCATATCTTAATATATTTGAATTTAAATAAAATAAATGATTTTATTAAATGAAATTTAGAAATGTTCTAATTCAGTTAGTTTTCATAGGCCCAATAAAAGATCCAGGGTAAATTTTTTGAAATTCACACATAACTTCTGCTGCGGGATAGTCCAGTTCCAACAATAGTATCAGAGCCCAATAACTTATGCGGTCTAAAATAGTCATAATAGGGCTAACTAATTAGGCTTGCCCACTTAGTATGGTATCTAGAAAATTAATGTCTAAGATATGAATTGGGTAATCAAGTACCGTATCCTACCTAGTTACCGATCTGGCCCGAAAGGTGAAGTGAGCCCAAAGGTTGCTCCTAATAGAAAAGACCCAACTTAACTTGGGCCTTAGGCTAATTTTCAAAATCGTTTTGTAAATTAAAGTTAAAGATTTTAAATTTAATAGTTAAAATTAAATTAAAGCATGTTTATTATAAAAATTATAATACTACATAAGTTTTCAAAATGTTTAAAAGGATAATGATATTTTCAAATTGTTTGAAAATATTTACATAATAATTTCAAATTTCAAATTTATAATAAGACTAATAAAATAAATTAATTAACTTTGTTAATTAATTAATGCATATGTGCATATATTATATATGTTGATATATGTTATGTTATTTTAAAATGTTTAAGATAACGTAAATATACATGTATGTGTACAAGATAAATTTTGAACTTAATAAATTTTAATAAAAATTGTTTGATCGAATAAATTAATTAAAGGTTAATAAATTAAATAAAATACGCATATATATGACATATGTGTGTTGCACTATAAAGGTTATAGTATATACAATAAATGTTAAAGTAGATATGTCCAATATAAAAGTTATATTGGAATACTAATTTAAAATTAATTAAAGAGTTAATTGATTAAAATTTATTAGATAAGTTTTAATTAATGATGTATTATACGTAAATTATCATATAAGTAATATGAAATACAAAAGTTATATAACAATAAAACATATGATATGTGTATAAACTAAATGTGGAACACTAAAAAACCCAAATAGACTAAAGAAATAAACACATATATAAATGTACATATACTGTGATTTTTGATGTGTATGACATTTTAACCGTTGGGGTATTTCATAAGAAATATATTATTCTATAAGTCGATATCACTCAGTACATATATTGAAGATTAAAATCTTCAATATAATGTTGTCCTCTACCATATATAATAATAAATTACTTACATACTCCTTTTTTGTTGAGCAAACTCAAGCTAGGGATGTTATGTGTAATATTATTGATGTATTGAACAAATGAGGTAAGATAACTATATGTATTTGTTGAGCAAACTCAAGGTACATATACTATACTTAGGCCATCACGATATGGTAGGGATGAGTGAATTATCTCTTTCGATTTGCTGAGAAAACTTGTGACGCCCCACCTCTATGCTCACAATAACAAATGTTATTATAAGGAATAATAAAGAATAAGGCTTGTTAGAAGCGACCATCCGTAAGTTATGCCTTAGATGAGTATTGATTGCATCGATAGGAGTTGTGAAAATTACTCCCAAAGATATAAATTCAATTCAAATCTAAAACGAAACTACGGTGGCTAAAGAAAAATCCAGAACAACTCATAATAACAACAACGCTGATAAATATGATCACATCAGAACAGAAATATCAGATATATAGCGGAAGACAAGTCTGGATACATGCTACAACAATCGATAGTTCACAAGAATCAAATATACATATACATAGGTATCAACATACATAGGACGATAGTCAATGCACCAAAATGAAACACCTTGAAGCTAGATAAAAGATGGAGTGAAATCCCAAAAGCTGAAGCAGCAACAGAATCAGAGATAGCGACTAAGCTGAAATAACTCAGTCTGACCCGAGTATTAGAAGAAAATAATAAACGGATCAGTCTAATTTATTCTTCAGAAATAAGTGTATGATAAACAACACTTAAGCAAATAATCATAATCTCGAATGAGATTATACCACATAGAAAATCAACATAGTTCAAATAAAGAAATCTCAATTTAAACATCATCAAAATCAATAATCACGAATGTGACTATTCAACATAAATAATCACCATAGTTTAAATAAAGAAATCTCAATTTAAACTCCATCAAAATCAGCTTTTAAATTCCCAATTGAATTCAAAACAACAATACACAAATTTGTAATCTCGAATGAGACTATACACAAAATTATAATCTCAGAAGAGACTATACAACATAGTAATCAACATAGTTTAAAGGAAGAAATTCCATTAAACATCATTGAAATAAATTTCCAAATTCACAATTGAATCCGAAACAGCAATATACAAAAATCTAGAAATCGGTCAAGATAACTAGAAAATCAGCATTCACAAAATCTAGAAATCAAAATAAGATAACTAGAAAATCAACATAAAAGATGGATTGATCCCAGCAGATTGTGAGTTTTAGCTACGCCGCACGTGCCTCTCATATGGCCGAAGCCTACCAATCACTACATTTTTGGCGCCCAACAAATGACCCGAAGGTCCGCGGAGTGACCCGAAGGTCTAGTATTGGTATTTGACCCCAAGGTCCATCAGATGACCCGAAGGTCCAACACATGACCCGAAGGTCCAGCAGAGTGGCTCGAAAGCCCAACAAAATCATCATAATCATCAAACATCAGATGTTTCAATTAACGAGTCCGGAATTAACCGAAATAGTAAAAGTGTGGTTCCATACTCCGCACTTTTGCTAAATCGTTTAAATATCTTCATCGTTTCCTTGAAAGTGAAAAATTGTGTATTTTAAATAAATAATATTTTACGTTCTCAAACGGACAAGTCCAGAATTAAGCGAATCAGTAAAAGTGAGGGTTCATAGTCCTCAATTTTGCTGAAGCGTTTGAATCGCTTCCTCATTCTTTTGAAAGCACAAACTGTAAAAATTTTGAAAACAATTTTATTTTAAAGAGATTTTTAAAACACGTGATTAAAACAGCAACATTTGTAGCAATTTCGACGAGGAAATTGCGCTTCTCAAAACATCGTAAAAACGGATACCAAATCATTGTTGCGGGATAATCGCTTGAAAAGTCACTTTAAATTAACGATTACCGACGTTAAAATAACAGTGATTTTTCATTCATCAAAAATGTCAACAAAACAATACGCTTCAAAAATATAATACCGGCGTAAAAATTTCCATTATAAAAATAACGGCGACAAAATACGTTTTACAACGTAACACCGGTTCAATGCAAATTTAATAACGGACAACACTAAAATTTCCAATCTTGATCAAATTACTTGGCAAGATGTTATGTATGAGTGGTGTCCATTGAAATGCAACATCTGTCAGTGTTTAGGTCACTCGGAAAGGAAGCGTTCTTTAATTAAAACATGGACTCCAGAACAAAACCCGTTTAGCACTACTGACTATAATATGCATGTGGACTAAAATGATATTAGTGACAGTCAGGTACATACTACGGTGAATAATACAAACAATTGTACTTCAACTATATTTTGAAATGGCAAAACTTTCAAAAGACGCATGCACTTAGACAATTGCCTGTTAGTGTATTTTTTATAACCTATGCTCTTGTTCTATGTATTAAGGTTCCATTTATAATGACCTCGCATAGAAACAAAGCAAGTATAAAACAATATCATGCATGCATGCAAGAACAAATTTGGTGTAATAAAAAATGAAGAGTTTTTAAACTAAAAGACATGTAAACATTTTCACGCATGATGTAAACTTAAAGACATGTAAACTTAGCATATCTATACTGGCACATGTATCTATTCTGATACATGTAAACATATTCACGTCATTGTCTATATATGTTTGATTAAGTAACTGATATACTGTGGATACCCCCGAATCTTTTAGCTCACAAACCAACATGAATCCAAACATCGAATGACATGCAAAATATAATTAAGTTATCATGCAAATAAGAATTTCATACATTATACAATATGCTATAGTGAGAAAAACTGTACCCAACAAGAATGCGTGAGCTATGTTTAGAATAACATAAGAACATACTTACTTGTATTATCATCAACAATGTAAAAATAATATAAAAGAGACATTAGGCAAAGATACATTCCCTTTAAGTGTTTCTTCTTTGATAGCAAACAAAAAGTAAAATGGTTGAAATTGTTTTCTTCTCATAGTGATATCAAGTGAAAAACATGTGAAAATAAGCTCTAACATCTTATGGGTAAAATAAACTACATACTTCAATGCTAGTCTCTGTTATGTAGTTTCTGTTGCAGTGTTCATGCCAAAATTAACATCCATCAAAGGAAAGACTGTTCAACTCCGTTGGTGGACTTAGACACATGAACACCTTCACGTTTTGCATTAAATAGTTACTCTAAAAGATATGTTATATGTGGTGCAACAGATTAAATATCTTTGCATCTCCAAGATGTTTTGATTAACGTTCCGATTTATTGTATGGATATTCCCATAAAGTAAGACTAATGAGGCTACTATGAGAATGTTACCCAGAGTAGTGAGAATAAAGACTTCAAATTATATGATGCACGCAAATAAGAAGAATAAATTAGAAAATGTGAGTTTGGCACTCACTTTTAACACGCTTCAAAAGCAACTAGAAACCCAAAAGAGAGAAAGTGAGTTGCCATTAATGCCTCACTGAGCTTCAGGGATAACGAAATTGCAGGCTACTCCAAAATGAAAACAAAATAAATAATGTTTCTTTTCACAAATATGTGCCCAAGTCAAAGTATGATGTGTGCTTGGTACTTTTTCATTAAAGGAGATGTGCAATAATACATAAAAGGGCACGGCTGCATTTTTTGAACAAAGCACGTGCATGTGTTTCTACTTTCTAGCCTAAAATGATGATGGCTGATAAAGTGAGTTCATGCTTTCCAATTAAAGTGACAACAAAGCACACAAAAATGTTTCACTTTGTTTTACAAACTTTGTCACAAAATTGCGTCCAAACTTTGCTTTACAAAAATGTGATAGCAATAGATCAATTTTCTTGTTCTTGAATTGAACCGAGACCATACAGGTGAAACAAACAAATGCAGTGCATTATCACGTTCACCAATTTAAGCATTTACCGACTTTGCCAAATGATTTTTTACTATTTTTTTTTCCGAATTTTTTATTTTTATAATTTCTAATTAAAATATTTATTACGACAGTAATTCAAAAATCACGGTCGTTACAGACTCCCCCCTATAAAAATTACGCCCCTGCAATTTTTATACTAGAAGCAGTCAATGACACAAATAATTCATCACAACCAAGACTAAAATAGAAAAATGGATAAGAATTCTCACCCCCACCCGAAGAGGAGAGAAAACCCGAATAAGAACGCTCGATTATTTCTATGGTTTACCAAGTGCATTCTTTGGGGTTTGCGGATCATTGAATTTTCACAAGCGAGACTTCTCTATTCCGAAGGCGTTTAACCTCCGAAACTAGCACATGAAAAGGATTTTGCACAATAGGCAAGTCGGGTGAGATCTCAAGATCTTGCAATATATGGGGATTAATAATAGAATCTGAATCTCGAAGGCATCGACGAAGCTGAGATATATGAAATACGTCGTGAATTCCCGAAAACTGGATAGGTAGCGATACACGATAAGCAACAGGGCCAATGCGTTACATAATAGGAAACGGTCCAATATAACGAGGATCCAATTTCCCAAAGCTACAAAACGCACCACACCCTTCATCGGGGAAACACGAATGAATATGAGATCGCCAACAGAAAATTCCAAAGGCTTCCTATGATGATTGGCAAAAGATTTCTGCCAAATCCGAGCCTCCTTCATTGTTTATCTGATAATATCAATCTTCGCAGAAGATTCACGAATCAAATCGGGGCCGAGAACTAACTTTTTCCCCAATTCCAACCAACAAGATGGTGATCGACACGGTCTTCCGTAAAGGGCTTTGAAGGGAGCCATACCGATGCTGGATTGAAAACTGTTGTTATAAGCAAATCCAACAAGAGATAAGTGGTCTTCCCATTACCATCAAAATCAAGAAGCAATTCGATTGGACTTGATAGGAATAAAATGGGCTGATTTGATCAATCGGTCAACAATCACCCAAACACTAATATGGCCCGACCTCAAACTTGGTAGACTATCAATGAAGTTCACAGAAATATGATCCCAATTCTATAATGGAATCTTAAGAGGTTGCAAAAGACCACTAGGACGTTGGTGTTATGCTTTAACAAGTTGACAAATCATGCAATGACTTACATAACTTGCAATATCACGCTTCATACCCTCCCAATTGTACAAGCGTTTCATATCAGTGTACATCTTACTACTACCCGAATGGATAGTATACTTAGAACGATGACAATCCCCGAGAATGTCATTTCTAAGATTAGAAGCATCAGGCACAATCAATCTACCCTTCTTCCAAATACAACAATGAACATCAATATCAAAATCCTTCAGATCATCACTTCGGGATTCCGATTCACAACGCTGAATAAGATAAACATTATATGGATATTGTTTCTGGGCATCGGCAACACGATCCAACAAACTAGGACGAGCTTCCATACTAAATAAAAGCACGGGAGAATCAGAATCCGAAGGACGGTCTCTAATATCACAAAGAGATAAAGCTTCCAACATATTCCACTCTGCTAGCATCATGGAAACAACAACTTGCTTCTTGCGACTAAGCGCATCAGTAACTCAATTACCCTTATCAGGGGTATACTGAATATCAAAATCATAAGAAGCTAGAAATTCGAGCCAACGATGTTGTCTCAAATTAAGTCCTTTCTAAGTAAATAGATACTTCAGAGATTTGTGATCAGAGAAGAGAATAAAACGCTCGCCCAAAATAATGTCGCCAAATCTTTAGGACAAAGACTATGGCGGCTAACTCCAAATCAGGGGTAGCATAACGAATTTCGTTAGGCTTTAGTTGTCTAGAAGCATAGGAAACTACTATCTTTTCGCACGAGAACAGCACCGAAACCAATACGGCTAGTATTGGTACAAATAATGAAGTCTTGGTTTCCTTCGGGAAACACAAGGATAAGAGCATCAGAAAATAGTTCTTTCAAATAATCTTCTTTTCTGAAAAGCTAAAACTTCCAATTTTACAATTATATTTATGAAATCATTTTCTAGAAAAAATTACTTTTTATAGGTCAATTTATTGTGTCAAATTGTCTCATCAAAGCGTTCAGGAGATTCCTATTGATAACGTGATCAAGCGCATCGACCAGAATTCTTAAAGCACTCAATGGGCAACACAATCAAAAAATCATCTTCTATAATCCAATTATACTTGTAAATAAATCTTATGAAAAAGATTTGCAAAATTTTTAATTGTTATTTTCATCCAAAATCAATAAATACACAAATGAGTCATCGAGATATTCATAGAATACTCGATTTATAAATTGGATGAAATAAGCTGGGCAAACTGAATGACGCAATAAGTCATTCAGAAGAATCATAACGAGTGCAGAATGCGATAAGTGGAATGCTATCTTCCGCCACTCGTAATTGATGAAAACCGGTGGTAAGGTCGAGTTGGGATGAGAGCTAGAACGAATAAATTGTTTGGCTTCTAACTTAGATAATTGTTGCTTGAGTTCCTCATTTTCCTTAACAAACATCCTCATAGGAGTACGACTGATAGGATGATCACCAGAGATAAAAGCAATACAGAACTCAGTTGCCCTATTTGGCGATAAACTCGAAATAGGCTCAAAGGTCAGAAAAATCACAAACAACTGTAATATTAGCGATGACATCCTCTGATTCGAAGGAAGATTATAGGAGCATTGGAAGGATGGTCCATACTTCGAAATATAATAGATAGCTACTCGATAGCTTTGGGATGCTTGAGATACAAAGTTCTTTCGGGACATAGGATTGAACTTCATAACGGACGAGCCAATCCATTCCCAAAATCATAACAAAACCAAGATGATCCATAACATGCAGATTTGCATGAAAGGAAAAACCAGAAAGAATAATCTCAACATCAACACATAACAAACCAAGAGTAGCGGATCTACCAATAGGATTCACAATCCTCAAAGGATCGCAAAGAGTAACAACATCTAAAAGAATAACAACAACAAGCACTTTCGACATGAATGAACGCGATGCACCCGTATCGAAAAGAACTCTAATAGAACGGTTATGAAATAAAGTAAAACCTTCCAAAACAGAAGGAGTAAAACCTTTGGGCTAAGAAGAATCACCAGAAGCTTAAGCAACCTTAAGCTTCCCAGATTTGAAACCGTTATGAGCAGTTAAAACAACTCAAGATTGATAAGGAATTTTAACAAATGGAATACTACGGAAATGTGAAATTTATCCCTAGACATATTGCAACTTGTTAGACAGGATAAAAGTTCATGAACAACGAAGGAATAGATTAGAAAGGCACGAATAAAACCCTCGAATAGTTGTAACACATGTTCCATCTTGTTTCTGTTCTGTGTTTATTATAATTTGTTCTGAACCTCAGCTCTGATACCAAGCTGTGACGCCCCACCCCTATGCTCACAATATCAAATGTTATTATAAGGAATAACGTTTGCTATTGCAAAGAATAAGGCTTGTTAGAAGCGACCATTGGTAATTATGCCTTAGACAAGTATTGATTACATCGATAGGAGTTGTGAAAATTACTCTCAAAGATATAAATTCAATTCAAATCTAAAACGAAACTACGGTGGCTAAAGAAAAATTCAGAACAACTCATAATAACAACAACACTGATAAATATAATCACATCAGAACAGAAATATCAGATATATAGCGGAAGGCAAGTCTGATACATGCTACAACAATCGATGGTTCACAAGAATCAAATGTACATATACATAGGTATCAACATACATGGGACGATAGTCAATGCACCAAAAAGAAACATCTTGAAGCTAGACAAAAGATGGAGTGAAATCCCAAAAGCGGAAGCAGCAACAGAATCAGAGATAGTGATTAACCTGAAATAACTCGGTCTGACCCGAGTATTATTTAAAAGAAAATAATAAACGGATCAGTCTAATTTATTCTTCAGAAATAAGTGTATGATAAACAACACTTAAGCAAATAATCATAATCTCGAATGAGATAGTACCACATAGAAAATCAACATAGTTCAAATAAAGAAATCTCAATTTAAACATCATCAAAATCAATAATCTTGAATGAGACTATTCAACATAAATAATCACCATAATTTAAATAAAGAAATCTCAATTTAAACTTCATCAAAATCAGCTTTTAAATTCCCAATTGAATTCAAAACAACAATACGCAAATTTATAATCTCGAATGAGACTATACACAAAATTATAATCTCAGAAGAGACTATACAACATAGTAATCAACATAGTTTAAAGGAAGAAATCCCATTAAACATCATCGAAATAAATTTTCAAATTCACAATTGAATTCGAAACAGCAATATACAAAAATCTAGAAATCGGTCAAGATAACTAGAAAATCAGCATTCACAAAATCTAGAAATCAAAATAAGATAACTAGAAAATCAACATAAAAGGTGGATCGATCCCAGCAGATGGTGAGTTTTAGCTACGCCGCACGTGCATCTCATATGGCCTAAGCCTACTAAGAACTATATTTTTGGCGCCCAACAAATGACCCGAAGGTCCGCGGAGTGACCCGAAGGTCTAGTACTGGTATTTGACCCGAAGGTCCAACAGATGACCCAAAGGTCCAACACATGACCCGAAGGTCCAGTAGAGTGGCTCGAAAGCCCAACAAAATCATCATAATCATCAAACATCAGATGTTTCAATTAACGAGTCCGGAATTAACCGAAATAGTAAAAGTGTGGTTCCATACTCCGCACTTTTGCTAAATCGTTTAAATCTATTCATCGTTTCCTTGAAAGTGCAAAATTATGTATTTTAAATAAATAACATTTTACGTTCTCAAACGGACAAGTTCGGAATTAAGCGAATCAGTAAAAGTGAGGGTTCATAGTCCTCAATTTTGCTGAAGCGTTTAAATTGCTTCCTCATTCTTTTGAAAGCACAAACTGTAAAAATTTTGAAAACAATTTTACTTTAAATAGATTTTAAAACACGTGATTAAAACAGCAACATCTGTAGCAATTTCGACGAGGAAATTGCGCTTCTCAAAACACCGTAAAAACGGATACCAAATCAGTGTTGCGGGATAACCGCTTGAAAAGTCACTTTAAATTAACGGTTACCGACGTTAAAATAACAGTGAATTTTCATTCATCAAAAATGTCAACAAAACAATACGTTTCAAAAATATAATACCGGCGTAAAAATTTCCGTTATAAAAATAAAGGCAACAAAATATGTTACAACGTAACACCGGTTCAATGGAAATTTAATAACGGACAGCACTAAAATTTCCAATCTTGATCAAATTACTTGGCAAAATGTTATGTATGAGTGGTGTCCACTGAAATGCAACATCTGCCAGTGTTTTGGTCACTCGGAAAGGAAGCGTTCTTCAATTAAAACATGGACTCCAGAACAAAACCCGTTTAGCACTACTGACCATAATATGCAAATGGACTAAAATGATGTTAGTGACAGTCAGGTACATACTGCGGTGAATAATACAAACAAGTGTACTTCATTTATATTTTGAAATGGAAAAACTTACAAAAGACGCATGCACTTGGACAATTGCTTGTTAGTGTATTTTTTTATAACCTATGCTCTTGTTCTATGAATTAAGGTTCCATTTATAATGACCTGGCATAGAAACAAAGCAAGTATAAAACAATATCATGCATGCATGCAAGAACATATTTGGTGTAATAAAAAATGAAGAGTTTTTAAACTAAAAGACATGTAAACATTTTCACGCATGATGTAAACTAAAAGACATGTAAACTTAACATATCTATACTAACATATGTATCTATACTGATACATGTAAACATATTCACGTCATTGTCTATATATGTTTGATTAAGTAACTGATATACTGTGGATACCCCCGAATCTTTTAGCTCGCGAACCAACGTGAATCCAAACATCGAATGGCATGCAAAATATAATTAAGTTATCATGCAAATAAGAATTTCATACATTATACAATATGCTATAGTGAGAAAAACTGTACCCAACAAGCATGCGTGAGTTATGTTTAGAAGAACATAAGAACATACTTACGTGTATTATCATCAACAATGTAAAAATAATATAAAAGAGACATTAGGCAAAGATACATTCCCTTTAAGCATTTCTGCTTTGATAGCAAACGAAAAGTAAAATGGTTGAAATTGTTTTCTTCTCATAGTGATATGTAGTGAAAAACATGTGAAAATAAGTTCTAACATCTTATGGGTAAAATAACCTACATACTTCAATGCTAGTCTCTGTTATGTAGTTTCTATTGCAGTGTTCATGCCAAAATTAACATCCATCAAAGGACAGACTGTTCAACTCCGTTGGTGGACTTAGACACATGAACACCTTCACGTTTTGCATTAAATCTGTACTCTAAAAGACATGTTATATGTGGTGCAGCGGATTAAATATCTTTGCATCTCCAAGATGTTTTGATTAACGTTCCGATTTATTGTATGGATATTCCCATAAAGTAAGACTAATGAGGCTACTATGAGAATGTTACCCTGAGTAGTGAGAATAAAGACTTCAAATTATATGATGCACGCAATGAAGAAGAATAAATTAGAAAATGTGAGTTTGGCACTCACTTTTAACACGCTTCAAAAGCAACTAGAAACCCAAAAGGGAGAAAGTGAGCTGCCATTAATGCCTCACTGAGCTTCAGGGATAACGAAATTGCAGGCTACTCCAAAATGAAAACAAAATAAAGAATGTGTCTTTTCACAAATACGTGCCCAAGTAAAAGTATGATGTGTGCTTGGTACTTTTGCATTAAAGGAGATGTGCAATAATACATAAAAGGACACGCCTGCACTTTTTGAACAAAGCAAACGTGCAGGTGTTTCTACTTTCTAGCCTAAAATGATGATGTCTGATAAAGTGACTTCATGCTTTCCAATTAAAGTGACAACAAATCATACAAAAAAGTTTCACTTTGCTTTACAAACTTTGTCACAAAATTGCGTCCAATTTTTGTTTTACAAAAATGTGATAGCAATAGATCAATTTTCTTGTTCTTGAATTGAACTGAGACCATAAACGTGAAACAAACAAATGCAGTGCATTATCACGTTCACCAATTTAAGCTGTTCCCGACTTTGCCAAATGATTTTTTTACTATTTTTTTACGAATTTTTTATTTTTATAATTTCTAATTAAAATATTTATTACGACAGTAATTCAAAAATCACGGTCGTTACAAAACTCAAGGTCGAAACGAGATTAGAGCAAGAAAAAATGGGTTAAGAGTTGTATGTGATACAACCGATAAGGAGTTATCCACCATTTGTGGAGCTATGATTTGTTGAGAAAACTCAATGTGGCACCCCGGCTCCAGTGAACGAATTATCAGAGGGAGTTTACCATGCGATAGCTCGGATCAATGGGCACTGAAGGAGCGATCTCTCATCTATACTACCTTGGATCAACATGGATACGTTTAAAATACCTAAACATTTCTGAAATGATACGTATCTCATCTCGATACAATGTAGTATATACGAGTTTAGAGAATTTGTATTTAAATCACATAGCAGAACACAATATATATAATAGTTTCACAAAACAGCGGACCAAAAAGATTGATATATATACATATACATAGGTACAAACAGACATCATACTAGCACCATATATCTACAACTATACATAACTGCTCCAAAAATGACGTCCTAATACATACACAGAAAAATATATACAAAGGACATATGACACGACTACACAAAATCAACTTAGCATAGTTCAACGGACTTTAAATGTATCTCTCTAACATTTCTTCTCCAGATGACTCTAACAGTTCCTTTGAGACATGTAACAAGCGTACGTCCTTGAAGCTCTAAATCTACAACTATCTTAAATTTATATACTGTATGTCAGTTGCCGTCCATCGCAATGTCGTATGAAATTGCCTCAAAACGTGAAAAGGTAATTATCCTGAAAAACCTCGGTCTAACCTGAGGAGTTGTCAAAAACAAAACCTCGAGTCAGACTATAAATCTAGCTGTGAGTATAATAGTATAGCAATGATTCATATAAATGTGTGGAGTCGGGTAATATATGTGATATTAAAAGAAATAGATCCGTCACACACTCCATAATATAAACCCGCCTACATCCCATTGGATTATTTCAGTTTACATACACGAATCATGGCACTATTTAAAGTGAATCACAGCCGCAACCCTAATCAACCGGGATATCATATCATATTCATTTATAAGTTGCATTCATTATTCAGTAGACATATCACTGTCAAGTTATTTATATACGAGGTTTGGAATTACTAGTGAATCATATTCATTATTCACTCTTACTAGACTCTGTATCGAATCGATGTTACGACCTTTTTCATCTGTATAACTTTCAATCAGAAATTGTGGGTGCCCACACACGATCTATTAGTTGCACTATTTTTTTCACCGTTGGCGCTTACCCATTTTGCTGTAATCTTCATCTTTGTTTCACCACATATTCATCAATGAGATTACTCTCGATTCTTTCTCGTTTCCTGTTTGCACTGCGCATATCACCGTGGTTGTCTCCGTGCAACAGACCGTTTGGACAGTAAGTGACGAGGGACCAGGTCGTCAGGATTCAACGAGCGACCCCGAATCTGTCTGCTAGGATGAATTCTAGCATCTAGTAGTCTCACCTCATCTCGTTTGCTTCATTGGTTAAATTCAATCAAATTCTTTTGTATTCAACTTCCCAATATACCATTTATCACCAAAATGGTATCGTGTTCTATTTTATATCACATATAAATGTCATGCTCGTGCAACATAACACTAACTTGCAGTATATGGCATTATATATATATATATATATATATATATATATATATATATATATATATATATATAATGAACTTTCATAAACAAAACATGTAAACATAACTTGGAAGAATTTCATCGGATTTGAATTTTAATTATGATAAAATGTATGTTTCAAATTTAGACTTGATTTTTGATGACGTCATTTTAATTTAATTTATAGATTTTTTCCAAAATTTTTAATTTGGAAAAGAATAAAATATTTTCAGTTGACGCGTTCTGCGTCATACCGATTCTTTTGATATTTTACAGAATAAGTAAACCAACTTATTTTATTGCTGTTTTGTGATCGTGTAACATTGTCGTGCACGATCTTATTTTTATTTCGATCGTTCGCGAACGGAATATTGCATAGCGTTGTACTCTAAAACTTTTTGGTTATGGACAACCCTCTACACACCTCCGACGACTGAACCAAGACCATCTTCGTGTTCCGCTACGCAATACGGGCTTATTGGTACCATCCATTTTGACCATAATGCACTCGTTAATCATACGGTCGTGGACTTAATGGTGTCATTTCTGATCACCATGGGGTCCGTCGATCAGGCGAAAGCTAGTCGATTTGCTCGTCTCACTTCTCTCAACATATTTCCTTTTGGTTGCATGAACAGTATCATCATAGATTTTGAGTTATTAATAATTAAAGTTTTGAAACAAAATTTGTTTTATAATATTTGCATTGATTCTAGCATGCACTTTTTTTCTTTATTTATTTTATTAATTTATTTAACATGTGTTCAATTTTTTTTATGTAAATGCGAAAGTACTTTAGCAAGCACACACGGAAGCATATAAACTCACTTGCATTCATACATGCAAGCCATGGCCCAAACGTATGCAACGTGCAATACCCTCTTCACATTCACAAGCCACGCACTTCCGTACCTTCATGCCTACTCACGCATATTTGTCTGCTCATGCATATTTTCTTCCATCCTCCATCTTCCCACTAGTTCTTTCTATGCCTAAACTCACCCGCATGCTACACACACATACACTTGCACATATATCAGCACCATCTAACATTCGCACATGCTTCCAAGCCGCCTATCTCTCTCTACATTCCACTGTTTCAAATGCAACAAGAATGAAAAATATAGATTTTGTCTCCCTCTACAACTTTCATTTAAGTGACTATGGCTAATACTTTGTATAGTAGAAAATATTGAAATTATTAAATAAAATGGAAAAGTGAAAAATATGTTATTGTTGCCAAAAAAAAATTTCCCTACGTGTACAATTGCGCATATACAGTGGCGGAGCCACTTTAAAGCTGGGGGTTCACGTGCTCCCCAGAAATATATACCACCATGTCAATTTTCTATATGAACACCTAGAAAAACCTGAGCAATACTTTCATACATACGTCTCTGTCAAACAACCAGTGCAATGAAAGTAAAGTGGTTAAAAATTTGCATGTTTCTTCTACCAAAAATTAGTTGATTCATGCACCAAAAAGCAAAATAACAGAGCAACAAAGAACCAAATGAGAGAAATAAATCAATTAACAAAAGAAATGCAATGTTTATAAAACAGTTCATTTACAGATCACACCCACTCGCTTTTGTAGCTCTTCTATGTTTATCTATTATTCCATGCAACTCAGGTATGAATTCCATGTTTATCCATCAATACATCTATTTACCTAACTTAGATTCAATCCGAACAAGAGAAAATAGAATCATAAACAAAGCCTTAGGATGCTTGATCAGTGATCAACATGTAATTTGCGTTTATATTTGCACTGATAGGTCATTTATATTTGTTATATAAAATACATATGCGAAGTTCACATTAGATCAAAACAAACAGACACGTAACAATTCAAATGATAGTTTAAAAAAATTCGTCGACTGCGGCCCCCAAACCCCTACCTTTTTTAATTGTGCCCCCGCCAGCTTCCAATCCTGGCTACGCCACTGGTTAGCTTTAATGTTTATGTTCAAGAGAATAGTATTGTATAGTTGTTTCGTATGAGATGCTTAGTCTATCATGTCAGTATTGTACTTGAAAGTAAAAAATATTTGTTTAACTGTATGGTTATTGCCTCAACAACACTAGATAGTAAATATGTAGCTTAATATTCCAGCTCTCTTTATTGGATTATCATCTTAAGATGTATCCTTACCCACTTTTGTGGCTTCATTTTTAATGATGCCAGGAACGAAGATTTCGACTGTGCAGGTATGTCCGTTGTGAGGAGAAATATTCAGCCAAATGGATTGCGGTTGCCATAGTTCTCCAATGCGCCTGCTCAAGCCTATGTTATCAAAGACAAGTTTCTTTTTCTTGGTTTTATTTTAATTTTTAGACAAGTAAGAAGACGTTAAAGTGTAGGCTTATGGCTGTGTTAACTCTATTCATATGCACAGGTAGAGGTATCAGAAGAACAATAGTATCAGGCTTCTCAGAGTCGTTCCAGTCATTCCAGCAACAATCAGAAATAGAGTAAGAGGGGCAGAGAAGGGGAGATTCACGCCACCAAGTTCATCTCATAGGAGAAGGTGATGCGATTTCATTCTCAATCAGAGTTGCACATTGGTGCCAAAATGATGGGGATTCTAAGCTTGTTACCATTCAAATTATGGATACTAGCAATATTGCTATCCAGGTTGATCGCTAACATAAGTTGGTACTTTTCTTTCATTGGACTTATGCTACTATTAGTGCGGGAGTTGGACAGATGTATACTTGGATACCTTACATTTCATTGGACTTGTGCTACTCAAATGGTTATTCGGATTTTGAGTGCAAACGATGGCAGACCAAAGAGAAAATTCAAGTATGTGGTGAGGCAAGCTACAAAGTAAGCATTAGATTTTTGACGTCTTTCAAATATCATATCTGTTTTGTGTATAGTTGAACAATACTATATTTATTTTCATGTCTTAAGTTGATCTACACTATAATTCATGATTACATAACTCCATACTTTTGTAGATCTTTTATTATTATTATTATTTCAAATTCATCTGTGTTGTCAGATTATTATCCTTGATTGTTTTATTACTGATCGTGCAACCGTTCTTTTATTGTTTAACTCACTATATAGTTTGGGCAAATAGAGAGTACCCGATTGTATATGAAATTGAGCAAATATAATATTAAATTTAATTTAACTAAAATTTGTGAATAATAATAATAATATAATTAATTTACAAAGTTCTACAAATAATGATGATAATGATGAATTAACTAAGTTTATAAAAATTAACTAAGTTTATAATAATAATAATAATAATAATAATAATAATAATAATAATAATAATAATAATTAAGTTAATTGATTTTTAATATTAGTAACTAACTTAACTAAGTTAACCAAGTTAATAAAAATTAACTAAGTTTTGTGAAAATTAAACAAGTTTAAAATTAACTAAGTTTAAGTTAAATAAATTTTATAAATAACATAAATTAATTTAACAAAGTTTTATAAATAACTGTATGAGTGCATTTTATTTATTTCATTTTGTTTGTAACTTTGATTATTTATATGACATATACTTGGACAATATTGTAGACGTTTGATATCAGATTTGAAGTCCTACGAATTAACATGATTGTTTGATTGTATGTTTTGCTTTCACTTCTGCTGGAATTGGACTTCCGAAGAGAGTAAGGTTGGACTTTTATGGTGCTAGCTTTCACTTGTAAATGCAACAAAGAATTATGGGTAATCAAGCATTTTGTTAGCACCTGTTTGGTATTACATTCTATTAGTACTAGGTGTTGTGTATCAATGGTTATTGTATATGAGTTTGGTTATTCTATCGAAAAACTATTGTGTAAAAATGGTTATGGATATCTTATTTGATTACATGATTAATATATTTTTGAATTGTTGAATATGATGATTATGTGAGTGATTGTTGATTGATATAGCAGAAACAAAATAGACAATTAACAGTAAATAATAGCATGAAAAAATGGTGAAAAATAATCAAGAACTTTTAGTAGCGTGTCGAAAAACTTTTGGGGCGTTTTTAAAATGCTACAAAAATATTTTTGGGGGGTTTAAGAAATGCTGCAACAAATGGATTTATAGTGGCGTTAAAATAAACGCAACCAAAAATCATTGTTTTTAGTTGCGCGCTTTATCACGACATTTATTAAAACGCTACCATAAGTTTTGGTAGGGTTTATTTTTGCGCTACCAAAAACAAAATTTCTTGTAGTGATAGCTGTTATTGTAGAGGAATTCCACGAGATGAAGATAGTTTTACCATGAACCTCCAAAATCTAAGATACAAGCTCTTAGAAGATATTCCAACACTCGATTTATCCTTTAAGTTTTGTTTATACTCAGCTTCTTTCTCAAAACTTTTTGTAATGCCTACCAGAACTTACTAGTAATGATTAGGTCTCGATCACAGACTATGTAGCTTAGGACACCATGCAATCAAACAATTTCCCACATGGGTATCTCTGTAAAAATTGTAGTGCGCTTTTGGTCTGTCGATCTACGATAACCCAAATGCTTCATTTTCCTTTCTTGATCAAGGTAAGATGTCGATGAAATCCACTAATATTTGCTCCTATTACCAAGTTGGAATTTCGAGAGGTTGAAATAATCCAGTAGTCTTTTGCTAATCGCTTTTGATTTGTTGAAAATTTGCACATCTACAAACATGGATAGAGATGACTCTCTTCATGCTTTCCTACCAAAATCTTCATTTTATGTCTTTTATACATTTTGTTAGCTCCACGGTGGATATTAAGCTTCGATTGATGGCACTCAGTCAACACTTCTAGTCTAAGTTCTTAATATTAGGAAACAAATTCTTCCATTTAATCGTAATATCCCATGGTTATCTACTTCGAAGCTTGAAACTCTGCTCTCTACTTATATCCTTAATGGTCATCCTTAGGCGTCGGTCTTATCTCTGTTTGTTGGCAATTCTCTTTAAAAGAGTCGGAGTCACTACCATATAAGCAACAACAACATGCTTTCTACTTAGCACGTTTGCTACTACGTTAGCTTTCCCTGGTGTATATAGAATATCTAGATCATAGGACACGTGAAATTCTAGCCAATGTTGTTGTCTCGTATTTAAAATTTTCTAAGTGAAAAGATAATTCAAAGATTTATGATCGGTGAACAGTTCGAACTTCTCACCTAGTTAAAGAAGGAATATTATTTACCAATGTGAAACCAAGTTTATTAAAATAAACTATGAGAAATTCTTACCCAGAAAATTATGTCTCCAAAACTTTAGTGTGAATTCAACGACTAATAGTTCTAACTCATTTATAGCATAATTTCGCTCATGCGTCTTTAATCGCCTACTAGCGTATGTGACAACCTTCTCGCGTTGCATCAGTACTGCACCCACTCCTTCTCCACATGCATTAATATAAACATTTAAAATCGCTGCTTTCTTTAATAATAGAAAACACAAGAGTGGTAGCTAATCTTTTCTTAAGTTTCTAGAATGCTTCTTCACGTTTCAGCATCCATTCAAATTTAACATATTTCATAGTCAACTTTGTTAAGTGATGCAAAATCTTAGAGAAGTCCTGAACAAATATTCGGTAGTATCCTGCCAATCCTAAGAAGCCGCGAATGTCCTTCGGAGTCTGTGGTTGCTTCCAATCTAGAATGGTTATAATTTTTTTAGGATCAACCAAGATTCCTTCCTTCAACACAACATATCCAACGAACCTTACCTTTTCTACCCAAAAGTGGCATTTTGATAACTTAGCCTTGAGCACATTCCTTCTCAATACTTCTAGTATAATCTCTAAATGCCTTTCGTGTCTTTTTCGGTCTTTGAGTATATGAAAAAATCATCAATAAAAATCAACAAAAATTTGTATAGCACATCTCTAAATACTATATTCATAAGTTCCACAAAATAAGCGGGAGCATTGGTTAGCGCAAAAGGCATAACCAACCAACGCCTAGAAATCATTTGGTCCTTCAAATGCAGTTAAAGGAACGCAATCTTCTGCTATCCTTAATTGATGGAATCCTATAGCTAGGTCCATTTTGGAGAATATTCGATTACAATGAAATCGATCAAACAAGTCATTAGTACGGGGTAGAGGATACTTGTTCTTAATCATTTGTTTATTTTAGTCTCGATGGCCTACATAAAATCTTAGGAAGCCGTCTAACTTTGTAACGAAAACAATCACGGAGTTCCAACTTGAGAGACTTGGTCTAATTAGTCCACTCTTTAACAATTCATCTATTTGATTCCATAATTCATTCACTTCCATTGGGGCCATTCTTCGAGAAGAACGAAAAACAAACCTTGCAACGAAAATCAAGTCGATTCGAAACTCAATTTCCTTATATGGAGTAAACTTTTAACTTCCTCAAAAACATCCAAAAATTCTTTAGCGATTGGTATTTCTTCTTAACGTTTTTGAAATGAATTTAGGTCATATATAAAGCTATCCATTGCTGGACTTGATTGTTTAAATGTTATCTTAAACGGTTAACTTCTTTATTTTCCAAATGCACCGTCCTTTTAACACAATTAAGAACAACTTTATATTTAGAAAACCAATCCATATCGAGTATAATCTCGAATCCAATAAAATTGAGGACAATTAGGTTACATGAATTTTTTTGGGATAGGTTGGCAATTTGTACTTTTCACAAACTATACTAGATTAGTTTTACCACTTATAGGGTTAGAGACATAGATAGAGGAATCAAATATTTGTACGGTAAGTTTCTATTTATCAACCAATTCTTTAGAAATAAAACTATGGGTAGCCCTAGTATCAAATAGTACTCTAACTAGATTTTCACTGATGTAGATATTACCTTCTAGAACTCTCTTTCCCTTCGCATCAGTCGAAGTTGAGGGTTTTTCTTTAGTGCAAAAACTCTGACCTGTTCTCTTTCTTTATCAGTGGGCAATCCTTCTTCTGGCGCCCTAATTTATGACAATTGTTGCAATTCCTATTCTAATTCTTAGGATCCTTACAAGTGGTGGCAAAATGACCCTTTTGTTAGCAATTCTAGCAAGTAATGTCCTTAAATTATTTTCTTACGGTCCTCCTTCTCCCTTGATTTTCCATGGCTACTTTCCAAAATGGTTGAACTTCTTCTTCTTCCAGCTATTTTTGCTTCTTTGAGTCGTGAACGGATTCTTTTTGTCTAGAGTTTCAAATGAGAAAACCATGTCTATCATATCTACAAAGATTCCCTTTACATGCCCGATCATCCTATCCTCATATTGCCCCTTCAACCAAGCGATAAACGTTTCATTTTTCTTTAAAGGGGTGTCTATAAGTCCCGGCCTAAAATGGGACAATTCACTGGACTTGTTGGAATATTCTTCTACAGACCTCTCCCCTTGTTTAAAATCCATAAAACTTTGATAAAGGCGGGATTTTCGTGCAGCTGGTATATATTTTTCTTCTAAGATTTCCTTAAATCATTCTCATGTGAAATTATCTTCTGAATCATTCAGAGCTATGGACTTCCACCATGCTAGAGCCCCTTCTTGTAATTGTCAAGAAGCTAAGAACCTTTTGTTCTCATTCCCGATATTCAATCCCTTAAAAATTCTTTCACAAGAGTGGATCTAAGCCTAAACTTCAATAATGGACTCTGTTCCTTTATATGGTTTACCCCCCAAATTAGTGTAATTCTTGCATAGACAAGCAATGTTAATTTGAGGTTGCACAGGCATTACCACTTCCAATATTATTGTAGCTTTCGATCGACTATTGGTCGTCGTAGTGTTGCTATCTCCTCTATGTGCTCTTCTATTACTCATCTCCTACTATTTGCATGTAGTAAGGTAACATTTACAGAATTATAGATGAAATTATCCTAGGGAATGGGTATAAAACTCGAATATACTTAGTCGAATAAAATTTCAAATATGCGCTCTCTCTGACCAAACTCATTATATGGCATTACTAACCCTATCTCTAATGAGTTCCATACAGACCTAGGTATTCGCTCAACCATAAACTCTGATACCAAATATGATAACCCACGTCCTCAACACTCAAAAATCAACGCTAATACATCCTCGGTATTTATGTGCCGCAAATCCTAGTGTCAAGGATGAAAATTATCATGGGGTAAAGGAAAATAAATGTAGAAGATAAACAAAATAGAATCTTACATCGTATTCAACATTTAATTATATATATGAGTAGTACATGCAATTATTACAAATTGCTCCATCAGAGTTCTAGTAAATATGAATCCAGCTAGGATGGTTATAACTGCTAATCCTCAGAAATGCTAGTAGATACATAACACATAATACAGTAGAATTAAGAGATAACTATCTACACAGGACCCTCCAGCTCCATGCTCCATGCTTCTTCCAAAATGCTCCAAGTTACCTAACTACTTGGCTACCTGGAAAAAATAGAGCGCCTGGTGTTTAAGGGGAAAAGAAAATAACTCTGGGTCAGTCATGGGACAGGTACGAGATACTCAAAATACATATATTTGAAAACAAAGGGTATCTCATAAGACCACACCGCACATAAACACAGAATAGGTTTTTACCTTATGATAATCAAAAACTTTACTATGTAAAATCTAGTAATATTATTTTTAATGATGTTCTTTTGAAAACAACTCTTCAAGTAAACTTATATAATCTTAGCCGAAATTGTTACATTGACTATATCCCATCATAAAAGGTTCTACAACCAATTATGAAGGCGTTTATTAGAGAATGGATTTCCATACAATCGCAGGTAAGAAACTATCTTCCATACATTACATCTTTAGAGGGATGTACTAAGGATCAATACCTTTGAAACCTCTGCACTTGGCAAGACCAACCTACTCGCAGACCCATCTGGTAGTGGGTAGAACTGAATAGAAATCACCTCGATTGTACATGACCTATCTGGGTTCTCATAATATACACAACATACTTTTAACGACCCTCCTTTCCGTACAGTTTAAGCGTGCAAATAACCATGCATGACCAACTTAAATTAAACAGAAAGGTGGATAGTTAGGGGAAAAGAACAAGGAAGAATATAAGAACAAAGAAGAGAGAAGGACAACCACAACAGAGAATCTCATAGCAGAATGAATAATCTATAATATACAACAAATCTTTACACAAAGAAGAAATGTAATATACATATATCAATTAGAGCATACTAACCTATTTCAACCTGGATAGTTATAACAACCCGTCCTCACAATTGCTGATAAATATAGTGGTAAATGTAACGGAAAAATAACCATATCCTGAATATGTCTCTGGGTCTCTAGCTCATCCCCTAAAGCTCCCAAGGATCTAAACTAAATCTGTAATATGCTCGGTCTGACCCGAGCATTATAATAGAATAAGTCAGTTTGGGAAATCAGCGAGAGAAAAACACATCCAATTGGATTTTAAAGTTATAGAAAATTTTTGAAAACCAAAAGTATCTCGTAAGGTCATGCTACACAAAAAAGGATGGGTTTTTTTACTTTATGATAATCAAAAAAATTCTATAGAAAATCCATTGATATTATAATAATGTCTAGGGTCAAAGTAAAATATGAATATAGATGAAATGCTTGCATATCACATTTTGACATAGTTGGGCACAACTAAGTTCGTACGACGCTTATTGGAGAAGGGATTCTATACAATGACTAGGCTACTAGAGTACCTCCCATTATGATGCATCTCTAGATAAAATAACACCGAGGTCAAATCAGTCGACCCCTGCCAACACAGAACCGGCCTACTCTTTACTGGATTATACCGAATATGATTACCCTCTATTAATGGTCCCCGAAGCATACAAACGAGAGACAATATCGACTCTAGATAGGGATGATAATACCCTGCTTTGGAGCGATCCACCTAGCCCTGCTGCATCTTCCATGTTTTAGTCACTCCCGGTTGATGAATCCTGAAGCTAGGTTTTACCTTTCATATAGCACTCCCCACTTGGAATGCTAACACTACCCTCTAAGAAACAATGCAATGCTAACGTTCATCCATACAAGTTCATTTTGAGACTGAATGAAACGCTTGAAAGCTCCGTCTTCAATTCCATCATCTTCAAGATGTGTTAACTTCGAAACGCTTGAATTGGATCAAAGTAGTTTTTAGATAACCTAACCGATCCCGGTCTCTTCGAAACAATATTCGATGGTTTTCGGTAAACACAATCCCGGTTCTTTAGGAACTAAACTAATAAAGATAAGAGCGAAGATTGCCTCATAACCCTTAGTGGATGAATTTCCATATCGTTTGTCCTAGTAGAAAGAAACGATAGTTAAATATTCAAATCAGGGATCAAATCAGGTATTTAATTCCTAGATATTCAAATCAGAATGACCATGCCATATAATCCTCCACGTTTTTATCCTAGAAATTTCCAAAGTTATGTTATGGTTCAAATTCGATAGTCGGTTATTTAACTATCGAATAATAAACATTTCAATCAGGGATTTAATTTCATAGAAAAACCAAAATTAGTTAAACACAAAGTAACCACCATCCTTCTTGATTGATCTTTTCATTATTTAAATTCACTTTGTCAATATTTGTATAAAAAACTTTTTACAAAGATATATATATATATATATATATGTATATATATATGTATGTATGTATATCCACAACTTCCTAAGTCCGTGGGTGCGGCGCAATGGAAAGGAGACTTTGGTTCTGGTGAAAAGACCCAGGTTCGATTCCTACCATGCGCTTCCCTATCCTATATAAATTTACCAGGGGGTATGGGGGCTTGGATCAGCGGACGACTTTACTATACCCTCCTCAGGAGTTTACCGACCCGTCGGTTCTCCTGGGTTTTCAAAAAAAAAATTCCACAACTTCCTATATTTCAAAACTTGGAAAAATATCCTTTTACTTATCTCAAAGGTATAAGTATATTCACCAAACACTGAGGAAGATTTCCTTTTTATACAATTCTAAAGTCGTTTATAAACTCCATTATAAATTTCGGAAACCATTTATGAACTAAATTATAAAGCTCTAGAAACCATTTATAAACATTTCAAAACCATTTCTCAAATCATTTATAACCCTTTATAAACCCGTAAAACTAATTACAATACTCCTCTTATAAATCTATAGACCCATCTCTAAAAGTCGTTTATAAACATCTAATCATTTATAAAACTTCTTTTCCTTGTAAATAATCTTCCTTTAGGTCTTTAAATCATTTTATAACTTCTATTTATATGTCTCGAAAACATTTATAAATCGATAAAAATTATTTGCTTTAAAACCCTATCATTATAATTATTAACAATAAACATTATCAACTAGATAATAATTATAATTTCAAAACATCCTAAAACAACGATTAATAATTCCAAAATATTTTTAATAAAACAATAATAATTAATGTTTACCATTGTTATAAATAATAATAATTTATTTTCAAAACATTATTAATAAATCCTTATTTTTAATTTAAAGCCACATTTATTTTTAAAATTATTAACCTTTCAAAATATGAACATATTGATAAATAACTTTAAAACAATATTAATTAAAAACAAAGAACTTTAAAACAATATTAATATAAATAAATAATTTTTAAAAATATTAAATATAACTTTTAAAAACATTTCTACTGACTTAGAAAACGCCCGATAATAAGGTCAAAGTAAAATAGAAATTCAATCCTTTTAAAAAGACTATTTACGAAACCTAAATTCAGATTTTAAAATCATTTCGTATTTCAAAATTCAATTCCATCCCCAAATGGAAATTTATAGTCTTTAAAAATACCAATTTAACACTAATAACTCCCAAACACTCAACTGATATTGATTTTCTATCACTCCTGGGTTTTAGTTTTTGAACATTAATAATTTCAATACCAATAGTGTTCACAAATCTAGTTTCATATCCAATAATTCATATAACAGGTATTTTATTGGAAATAAATAAACGATATCGAGGAATCCGTTCGATCCCTCCAACCTGTCCCCTTGCATCACGGCTTATATATACCGGCACATATGTATGTAAATAAAATCAACTACGGTGAGGAATTTTGTTGGATCCCTCCAATCTGTTCTCTTACATCACAAATAGTATATAATCATATAATATGGGTCATCCACTCCAGGAGCCGCAATAAATCCAAACATACTGGTAAAATAGTTAATCATTCGATCAGCAATTTTTATTAACTATATAATATTACTGGTTAACAAAAAAGGTGAATTTAACTCATCGAAATTTCTGTTATCGCCGAGGCATTTCGGTTTGGAAAAAAAAAATCGAACGACGTCCGATTAGCCCAGAATGTCAATAGCCTCCGAATACAACCAAACCAGTTCCATCGCCAGGTTTTCGTCGTTATGAGCACAAAGCAAAAATCCACACCTCGATTAGACCTCATATGCAAAAGTTATTCTGGTTTTAAGTTTTAATTTAAATTAAAATACAATAAACTGATCACACAATTAACTTTTTTATTACATTTTTAAATCCTTCTTCCTCCTTATTACCCCCTCCTTGTACGCACTGTGCACCATGGACGTGCACCTCTTGCTACGACACGAAGCTACGATCCTCGAATCTAAAATCTAACAGCACTGCTAAACTCCTCTTTGAATTCTCCATCCGCTTGACACCATAACGACGAGCCCGCGCCTCCCCATCGAAATGCGACGTCCCTTTCCTCACCTTAAGTCATTACAGGTCACGATGACCATCTCAACACCATGCTTCACCAAAACTTCATCCAAGGTACTAATTGATATGTTAATCTCAAATTCAACATCAATTCCACAATCCGTGTCCAAATTTTGAAAATCATCCAACCCTAGTTTTATTTTCTAAATGCTGAACATCCCTAAAGGCTGTTGCACCTCTCCAAACTGCATCCACGTGAAGATCTTCGCTTGCTCAATCCAAAAATATGAGTTTTACAATTTTTAGAAATTTATTTTAATTGTTTTTGAATTTTTAAGCTCTCATTTTCTCCCTTTCACCGAATGAAGACATTTGAACAGAGGGAGGGAGGAGCATTTAAAAACAAAAGGAGGGATAAGGTGCGTATGGCCAAAAATAATGGAGAGTATGGGTTACGTATGGTTATAAAATATTACATATATATTATTTTAATTATAAAATGTCTAGCATTAAATGTTCGAAAATCTTGAACTCCAAACGAGGCATGCCGCTTGACGTTCTATATGTAATACCCCTATTCCGAACATATTAGAACTAGTGTAACATCTCATGTCTAGAGGACAAAAGATAAGCACTACAGATGCTGCAGTAATCCATAGTCTTTACATCTGGTGACAAAATACGGTAATGTTAATGGTATTCATAATATCAGAAGCACTTGAATATGAACAAAATCATAGATTTATAAAAACAACATTTCATTGAATACATTCAAACCAATTCATATCCAAGTTACACAATCCCATATTGTTTCCTAGGTAAAGATCAAATATGATCATCATAATAATACGCCAAAAGCGATATATGACGAAGCCCCCTTGGATGATCAAAGCAATATAGTCAAAAATGACTTAATGTACACATCAAAATCAAAGCAAAATAAACTATAACTCCTAATTAGCTATCCGTTAGCCACCTGCCCGTCTCTAGAAGCTTTATTCGCCAAAACAACTAATACCTGAAAACCTCAACCCTTAGCCTACTCAAATCAATTTTGAGCACCCGAGAGTTCAAGGGGAAACAAAAACTTCGAGTCAGACATAAAGCCTAGTATAAACGATAATGTTACATCTCAGTTTACTGATATTAAGTGAGACCTTGTCACTTAGCGAAATGGGTTAATACCCTTTCCATTACATATATTTTGCAAATCTTTTCCAGCAACCAAAATGGTTAATCAAACTGAATATTATTATAATAATAATAGCTATATTGGTTAAGCCATAATCAGATAACTAATGAACTATCTGTCCACAAGTAATAAATGGACTATCTGTCCGAAAACTAGACTGACTGCCCGCAAACTAAACTAACTATCCAAACCAAAATGGACTATCTATCTGAATCATTTTCTTAGGGTTAGCTACCCTACATCTTTTTCCTTGAAAACAAATTTCAAAATGATTTAACCTTTTATATCATACTTTTACAAGGAAAATATATTCTTAGCTTTATTCTAAGCTATTTTTCCATGTTATATATACTTTAATCAAAATAATGTTGATGAATTTTAATGAGGATTAGCTAGCCTTCCAAAACAAGTTAAAACCCTATACTTAACCAAGGCCGAAAGGCCAAATCTCTCCTTGCGAAACCATTCATAGTGCGACGACAAGCCATTCCATACCCTTTGAGTTGACAATAACCCTCACTTCCCAACCCAAATTGTACAAAAGGGCGAATAACTAGGTGTGATTCCCCACCTCTATACTCACACTAGCCAAGGACACTATGGGTAATGCCGTCGACTAGCACAAAAAATAAGGCTGTTGAGGAGAGACCGTCTGTGTAATTGCTTTGTGTGGGTATATGTCAGATAGTACGACGTGCATTTCATTTCAAGAGGGAATCCAACATATCAAGTACAAACTCAAAGCTACTACACAGTGGCTATGTGGACTTCGGAAACAAATATAAAATAAGCATAACACAAATCAGTCACAGATATTCATATCACTAAGGTGAAAACAGATATGAATATATCAGATAAAAGTGTACATTATAGTGGTCATACAAGATCCACTACATCAAAAAAGAATAGGTTCATGTGCTAGACAAAAGAATATGTATACATCAAGGAGTCTCAATCTTGAATGTATAATAACAAGAACTGCTAAACTAGAGTAGTTAGCCAAAAGTCAAAAGCTAGTCCTTACTAAAAAGTCATGTGGAAGCAACTGCAATACCTCGGTCTGACCCGAGTATTATTTAAGAAGAAATAATAAACGGATCAGTCTAGCTTTAAATATCATATAAAATGAGATAGGATATGAGATATGCCAAAAACGTATGATAACAATAATGCCATACTATGACAGGTATACATTAGATAACAACAAAAATCACAATATCTCGAATATACTCAAACACCAAAAAGAACGTCATAATCTTTAACATATCACCAAACCACAAATATTGATAAAACTTATCAATGTAAATCACAAAAATTGGTGAAATATAAATTCTAGAAATCATCAATTAGAAATCCAGAAAACACAAAGGAGGAGGCCTATCACAAATGGGAGCACGAAAACTCACCAACACGTGCATCACAAACGGATGCTATTCCATGGTTGCTAACCATCAATTTTAAGACGAGGCTCCACAAACGGCCCGAAGACCATAGGTCGCTACCCCACCAATTTTGAGCCGAAACTCCACAAACGGGGTTTAGTTCCCCAAACAAACAAAGAGATATCGCACGTCGCTGGTCTAAATCACAAAATGATCATCTTCGATCATCAAGAAGTGTCGATTACACTAATCTAGTAAACAAATGAGTTTAGCTTCATGTCCCATAACTACTGGCTTAACTTAAATATTTACGAATAAACTGTAGATTTCCACTCGGAGATTGTCACAAGATTTTCAATCGAACAAGTTCAAGATAACCGACGAAGTAAACGCAAGCGTTTCATACCCTTGTTTTGCTAAACCGTTTAATTAGATTTCTCACACGAATGGGGTAAAGGTTTGTGTATACTAATAGGTAGGAAAACGGTTTTATAAATGAGCTTTGTATCAAAAATAGAGTTGAAATCATCATTGTGAAAGAGTTTGGATATTTACTACTAGTATAGAAACCATTGTATTTCAATGTGACAAATCACAAAAATGATTGTAAAAACAATCGATCACCAAAAATTCACATATGAAGATGTGAATCAAATCCATAGAAATCGATACTGAATCCATCGAAATGGATATTCCCAAAAAAATCCCGAAAAAGAAATTATCAAAGCCAACAAAAGTGATAACAACTAATCGAATCAACGAGAATCGATTTCAAATTAGAAATCCACACAAACGGCAAATTTGGCTGAGATAAGCAAATTCAGTCGACTGAATGTGTGGTCAGTCGACTGATTCTATGCCCAGAAACTTTCGGTTTCCAAGTTCAGTCGAGTGAACTGTATGGTTAGTCGACTAATATTGGCCCAGGAACTTTGTGTTCGCAGTTTCAGTCGACTGAACTGTCATTTGGAGTATTTCCATCCTAGGCCCTAATAAGGGCAAAATAAATCCCAACCGGACGCGATCGAACGAGCAATGGACATTAGAGATTTGTGGCAAACGACAACCCAGCCTTATAGGCACTTCGATTCACTCCAAAAACATGTCCAAACATCAAAGGTAGGATTTTTAAAGATTTCTGACTTCAAAACACCGAAATTGGAATATTCATCAAACCAATTCAATTCAAAGGCAAATGGACAAGGAATAGATGTTAGGAATTACTACCTAACAACTATCAAAGATATAGACATAGATGTGAGTTCAAAACTCACATTTTAACCCTAAAACAACAAATGAGAAGCCCTAGAACAAGCAAAGATTGATCTCTCTTCAACAACACCTCTAGAATCTTCAATCTATTATCAAAGGTGAAGTTTTTCCTAAGTTATGTTATAGGAATTTCTGAAAATTGAAGTGGAATTGAGATGGAGAAGATGAAGAGGATGCTTACCTAAGATTCTCCTTGATTTCTAGCTTGAAGTTGATAATTCTTAAGAGAATTAGGGCTTAGCAATTTCTAATTTCTTTTCTCTTCCCCCATTTTTCTTTTAGCTTCGTGTTAGGAAATAATAGAGAAGAGTGAAGAGGAGTTGGATGAAGGGTTAGGTTATTAGACAAGTCAAAGGGCTGAAACCAAAACCCAAAGCCCAATAGAAAAATAGCAAAATTCTAATCAACTCTAAACATATCGATGTTTATACTTAAAATGGTCGCAAACGTCGTTTTGAACTCAATGGAAGGGGTCTCGAGTCCTAATTCAACAATTTGCAAAAAGTGACATTTTGGGCTTAAATCCGACTAACGATGTTATATTTAAATAAAACATTTAAATATACAATCGTAAAATATGCGGGTTGTTACAGACTCCCCTCCTTAAATAAATAGCATCCTTGCAATTCTTAAGAAGAAAACAAAGAGTAACAACCACAAAAGCATACCAACACAAAAAAAAATTTAAAGTAAGAAGTTCACCTTAAAGAGCTTGAGAGTGTAAGTCGGGATGTGTTCACTCGATGAATTCTCTGGATTCCCAAGAACAATCCTTAGGATTTGAGGACCATTGAACTTTCACAAGTGGGACATCTTTATTACGAAGACGTTTAACCTCTGTAGCAATGATGCATCCATGATGTTGCTCATAAGTCAAATTAGGCGACACTTCAACTTCTTCAACAACACCGGGCTCAAGCATAGAATTGGAATCTCTAAGGAATTTCCGTAGTTGAGAAACGTGAAACACGTCATGAATAGCAGAAAATTGAGCTGGTAACAAAAGGCGATAAGCCACGGAACCAATGCGTTCAGTGATGGGAAATGGACTAATAATCGAGGTGCTAATTTTCCCGATCGACTGAAATGCACAACACCCTTCATAGGTGAAACATGAATAAACACAAAATTTCCCACAGAAAATTCTAATTTTCTTCTTCAATTATCGGTATAGGATTTTTGTCTACTTTGAGCTTTTTTCATTCTATAACGAATAAGGTCAATCTTTTTGTTGCATCACGAATAAAATCTAGACCTAAATCCAGCTTCTCTCCGGCCTCAAGCCAACAAGAAGGAGATCGGCATGGCCTTCCGTAGAGTGCCTCGAAAGGTGCCATACCAATACTACATTGGAAGCTATTATTATAGAAAAACTCAACAAGAGAACTATGATCTTCCTAACATCCATCAAAATCAAGAACACATGCACGAAGAAGATCTTCAAGAGTTTAATTCACATGCTCGGTTTGTCCATCGGACTGAGGATGATAAGCAGTGCTAAAATTAAACTTTATTCCCAAAGCTTTTTGAAGACTCTTCCAAAACCCACTAGTAAATAATGGATCACGATCGCTAACAATAGAAGTAGGAACTCCATGCAATTTAACGATTTCTTTAATATAAAGTTTGTCCAAAAGTGGTACGGTTCGATTAGACCGAACGGGAATAAAATGGGCGAATTTTGTAAGTCTATCCACAATTACCCATAAATTGTCACGCCCCAAACGATAATGGGGAAGATCGTCAACAAATTCCATGGAGACCTGATCCCACTTCCAAACAGGAATGTCCAAAGTTTGCAATAACCCATCGGGCCTTTGGTGCTCGGCCTTAACGGGTTGGCAAGTCATGCAATGCTTAATGAGGTTAGCAATATCAGATTTCATTCTATCCCAATAATAAAGTCACTTCATATCCTCCTACATTTTACTACCACCGGGATGAATGGTAAATTTAGAATGATAAGATTCTTCTAAAATTTCTTTACAAAGATTACCAATATTCGGCATGATAAGTCTACCAAATTTTCGAATGCCGCCACGAGAATCGATTTCAAAGTCTTTCAAACCATCACTATCTGTCCCGACAACTTTGACTAAGAAGAACCAATTCGGGATAATGCTTTTTAGCTTCAAGAATGCGGTCTAAAAGAGATGGATGAGCCTCAAGACTACATAAAACAAGAGATGAACATGAATTGGATTCATGGTCTCGAATCTCACAAGTGGATAAAATCTCAAGATCATTCCATTCGGATAACATCATAGAAACAACCGCTTGTTACTTACGACTAAGGGCATCAAAAACACGATTTCCCTTTCCGGAAGTATAAAGAATATCAAGACCATAAGATGCAAGGAACTCGAGCCAACGTTGTTGGCGCAAATTAAGCTTCTTTTGAGAAAATAAATACTTCAAAGATTTATGATCGGTACAGAGAACAAATTTCTCTCCCAAAAGATAATGACGTCAAATTCTAAGGGAGAAATCAATAGCCGCGAGCTCTAAATCATGAGTGGCATATCTAGTCTCGACGGGCTTTAATTGCCTAGGAGCATAAGCAGTAACACGTTCCCTTTGCATGAGAACGGCTCCCAAACCAACACGACTAGCATCAGTATAAACAATAAAGTCTTGGTTCCCTTCGGGAATCACAAGAATAGTAGCATCGGAAAGGAGTTCTTTTAATTTTTGAAAAGAAGCTTCACATTTTTCTGACCAAATGTACTTAACACCCTTCTTTGTCAAAATACTATAAGGCACGGAAATTTTTGGAAAGTCTTTTATGTACCGACGATAATAACCTGCCAATCCAAGAAAGCTACGAATTTCCATCATATTCTCCGGTCTCTTCCAATTTTGAATCGTTTCTATCTATGAAGGGTCCATGGGAATTCCGAATTCAGAAATAAAATGACCGAGAAATTTCACACGAGATTGGAACTTAGAAAATTTTGCTTTCAATTGATTGCTCCTAAGAGTTTCCAACACAATCCTAAGATGCTTTTCATGCTCTTCCTCGGTTTTAGAATAAAAAAGAATATCATCAATAAAGATGAGAAAAAAGAATATCATCTATAAAGATGAGAACAAATAGATCGAGGAAGTCTTTGAAAACTCGATTCATAAGGTCAACGAAATAAGCTAGAGCATTCTTTAAACCAAATGGCATAATAAGCCATTCATAAGATCCATAAAGAGTATGGAAAGATGTCAAAGGAATGCTATCCTCTGCAATACGAAGCTGATAAAAACAGGTTGCTAAGTCTAACTGTGGAAAGACTCTAACACCACTAAGTTAATCGAAGATCATCAATCCGAGGTAAGGGATATTTATTCTTGATGGTAAGATCATTAAGCTTGCGGTAGTCAACGCAAAGTCTAAGTGTACCATCAGATTTCTTCAAATAAATAGCCGAAGCTCCCCAAGGAGAAGAACTAGAACGGATAATCAGTTTTACTTCCAATTCGGATAATTATTTACACATCTCTTCATTTTCCTTATTGGACATACGATAAGGAGGACGAGTTATAAGTAGAGCTCCAGGGATTAGAATAATTCCGAACTCAATTGCTCGCTTTGGTGGTAATCCTAAGACGACCTCAAATATGTCAGGAAATTCATGAACAACGTGAATGAGGAAAATGACATCTTCCTCATCATGATTATCATCATCATGATGGTTTAGAGAACATAAGGTTGCTACCAAATTGGAATCCGAATCTTTAAGAACAATAGAAATCGGCTTAACAGGTTAAGGATGTCGAAGATAGCTAGTCCTCTCGGGACATAGAATGTGGGCTTCATAACGATTAAGCAAATACATTTCCACAATCGTTCCGAAACCTAAGTAGTGCATAACATGCAAATCGGCTCGGAAAGAATAATCGCATAAAATAATCTCGACATCTTTACAAAGTAAACTGAGTGTTGTGGATCCACCAACCGGATTCGCAATTCTTAATGAAGCCATCAAGCCCATAACATTTAACAAAAAAGTATCAATAAGTTCTTTTGATATAAAAGAGTGGGATGCACCCATGTCAAAAAGAACTCGAATAGGAAGATCACGAAACATAATAATACCATCAAGGATAGAATGAGAAATACATTGACCATAAGAAGTATTACTAGGGGCTTGCACAACATTTTGCTTTCCTTCGTTCTTGCTTTGAAGTTTAGGACATGAAGATATATAATGACCCGAACTTTTGCAATAGCGACAAGTAAGGGACTTTAGACACTTATTTGCATAATGGTCCTTAAAACCACAATTGTAGCATTGCCACGACTAGATGTAGGAGTCTTTGCTGCCGAAGTTGCATGTTTCCGTTCTTGTTAAAATTAGGGTTGAAATTAATAAGCCTCTTCTTGTTATTATTGAAGTTCCGTTTGACACCTATAACTTCAACATCACTTTCTTTATCGGCCTCTTTAAGTCAAAGAGTGATATCAACAAGCTGGTCGAAAGAAACTTCTAATTTTAGAAGTAATGGCGTTTTGAGGTTCTTATTCAACCCATAAATAAACCTTTGATTCTTCTTCAATGGGGTATTAATGTACTCGACCCCATATTTAGAGAGGGATTCAAAAGATGCGACGCAATCCATCACAGAAGATTCACCTTGAACAAGGTCAATAAAGCACCGAGCTAAAGTGTAACATCCCGCCTTTTCACACGCTTTAAATCCACACTCGTGCCAATTCAAACCATACGAAAGGGCGGATTGTTATACGGTAAATCAGAAAAACAAGAAAGGAATAAAAAGAAAACAGAATCTCACAGCGGAAGGATAAATTATAATAATCAAATATACAGTTTATAAATCTGTTTCCAAAATATTTGAATTTATATAGTACATATCAGAATTACACATACCAATAACAATGCAGCGGAACAGTATGAGTGTAGTGCAATGATATAGTAGATAGTAATACTACAAATCTTTGTCTTCGTCCTCCAGAATAAAATCTTCAGATCCTGAAACGCTCGGACTGACCCGAGAGAATTGAAAAGACAAAACACTCGAGTCAGAACTAAAAGATCTTATGTAAGCTAAATCAACAGTGATAAATATGAGTGCAGTAACTTAAAAGATGCTCGGGATTCACATCTCTTAAGGATCCGTTACACTATTTACTATGTAGTATATTGCGCTATTATAATAGTGTCTAATTGTAAAATAAACCTACTTTTAAATAGCGTTAAGGGGTTACCCATATAGCCCTTAACACAAAATATATTCCCATAGTCTATACATTACCGTAATCTCCCCCGTGCTGGGCGTCGTCAGAGGGCACTCCATAGGTATGGTACAAAACCAAAATCATATAAGTCTCGCTAGGGTAGGTAACACGGCACAAGTAGGCAATGCCAGGGTAGATATACCAATTACGCTTCCGAGATGATGGTAACGCATAGCCGCAGCTACCACCCACCTCGGACAATCTCCCTCCTAAAATCAAAACCAAAAGTGGCCATCGAATCCAAAGTCAGAGTATAGTATCGAAGAGGAGTATCCGATAAAGGGCGCTAACCCCCTTGGCCCGTTGATCGCTCCTGTTTTAGCCACCTTATGCCAGCTCACGGGAGTTGGGTCCACGTATTTACCTTACAGGAAAACGCCGCCACCATCCTACTTCATTCTGGAATCTCCACCGCGTACACGGTTGTTAAAGTTGTTTTCACGGTTGGCAGAGAGTATGACAACTTCCGATCCCGGTCTCTTTAACAACCAAACGTTATTATAACACCGCAGTCCTTTAAAAATATTTTTCTTTCAAAACCAGAATATAATATCTATTTCAAAACCATATAAATACGATATCCTTTCCATTTCAAAACAAACTCATTGATATTATTTTTATAAACCCGAATTAATATAATATCATTTTATTTCAAATATATTTCTTTTCCAAAATCATATTTCTTTAAAATTTATAATAGTTGGAAACCTAACATTTGAATTATAACTTTCAAACATAAAAATACAAAATCTGTAGCTTTAAAACCATAACTCTCAAAATTAAATGGTTTGGATATTCAACAGTATATAAAATAAAATAATTTGAAATTAAAATTACTTTGTAAAATAATTTCTGCGACTTCACAAATTTATCCATTTAAAATTTGGGTCTAAACCCCATAAATTTAGATTCACTTTTAGTTCAAATAAAACACTTCGATTTCAATATATTCAAACTTTGAGTATTTAACAATTTTAAAACTAAGGTTGAAAATTCTATTCAACAATTTATTGTCCTATTATTTAGTCTTGAAATATTCATCAAATAAATCCATAAAATGAAACTCAAATTTCTAACAAATAAATATTTCCTACAATTTATTTATACTAGAAATATTCATTTAATTAATTTTGAATAAAAATCCAGTTATAAATATCATACCTTTAAAATTTCCAAGCTAAATAAGGTTCTACATCAACTTATAAAGTTTAATTCTTAAATACGCTCAATTCCAATAATTTTTTTTAATTTAGTTCCCAATCTTAATTGATTTGAACTATTTAAAACTCTCTATATATACAATATCTTAAACCTGTACTTAATTAAATGTAAATTTTCAAACTTCATTTTCAACTTATTTATTTTCATTCAACAAATTTGTACATAGCTTAAATTCAATAATTTAACTATATATGTGTATAAAAAATAAGATTTTAGATAATATCAAAATTAATATTTATTAAACCGTATCATATCCAAACCATAAAAATCATTTCAAAAATAATTTTATATATATACCGCGGTGCCTGTATAAAAAATTTCTATCCTATGGTCAAGTGATACGAATATTTAACATTTCAATCCGCAATTTAAAAATAAAAATGTGGTTGTATATCATTTCAAACCGCAATCCCGAATGAAATGAAAATGCATAATTACTTGCAGTTTATACAATATAAAATATAGCATCCATTCATCCAGATATCAATCATCAACCATTTATTACAATCATCATCCATTTAAACAAACATCAAAATAGAGCATATAAAATATAACAGGTAATAAATAACCGGTATTAACTAACAGTTTATATTCAATAATAAATTTAAGAACTGTTTAATTAGAAGTTTGTATGCAAATAAATAAATTTTAACTGTCAATTTATATGCAATAATAAATTTTAAAAAAAATCTTAACTGGCAGTTTTTAAATGCAATGAATAAATAAATTAACAATTAACTGGCAGTTTTTAAATTCAATAACGAATTAAATAACGCGTAAATTAAATGAATGCAATTTAACTGAGAAAATGATGAAATATATGCCAAACATCTATAAATAAGATTTTAAACACATCATAAATCAATTTAACAAACTTAAGAAATTTTAGAAGTTGTGAGTGGGTTAAAACACCCACCTTTTGAATTTAAATTGGATTTAAATCCAATTTAAACCCAAAATTTCGACGGTCTCAGAATCTGTCCAAATATGCGTTATCAAGTCCGAAATTTTATTACGATCCTAAGAAAAAAAATCGCGCGTGCAACGGAGTCCGTATGAGAAAGTTGTTAAGGTTTGAACATTTTTAAATTCGAATTAAATTAATAAAAGAAAAACAAAACCCTCACCTTTTACTCGACACGTCATCTTCTCTTTTGCAAGCCACGTGAACACGTCGTTCGAACCCAAAAGGACGCACAGCCCCCCATCTTTGAACGTGGATTTCGGCCGCCACAGGCCACTAGGGGACTTCGCACCGCCGCCTCCACGACCGCCTCCCTCTGCCGCATCTCCACCTTGAAGACCACCGTACTCGGCCTCCCCCATCATCGCCGCCGCCGCCAAAATTCCTAGGTATTCCAAACCCTAAAACTAAAATTTCAATCACCATGGTTCGATTCAAGTCAAGCGACCACCATTTCTCGAAGCCCACGACGAGATCTACGATACCCAGATCTTGATTTTTCCAATTTCTTTCCGAATCAAAAACGCCCAATTAGCCCTAGGGTTTCGAATTTTACAAGTTTGACCGCGATTTTTCGTTGATTCGAGCACCAATTGCAAAAACAGAAGCTACGTGTAGATTCGTATTGATGAGATCTTTGATTCTATAATTTTTTTGAATTTTTTCGGAGAGTTTGAATTTTTCACTTGATTTTGAATGGTAATTGGATCTAGGGTTTGCAGCCATTGGGAAGAGGAGGAGCTGAGGAAAATGAACATACAAAAAAAATGAGAATAGATGGAGGCTAGGGTTTAGTAGGGTATTTATAGATAAAGTAGAAAAATAGATGGATCAGGTTGATAGATATACGTGTTACCGCTAACGTGGCCCAAAAGCCCGTTCTGACCCCGGAACGAAATTGGGTAAACCCATATATCAAAATAGGTGTTTTAAAATATTATGAACGCGATGGAAAAAGTTTTACGTCCAAATTCCCTCGTATGAAGAAGTTATGCTGAAATCAATATTTTCAAATTGATTTTAAATTGATTTCAAGGCGTTTCGCGTTCGTACGATCAAACGACAAGTCTGATCACTACGAAACTTGAAACGCTACAATAATTCACTATTACGGATCCGATGAAACTAGTTTCGTCGAAATCCGAGTCCATGACCAAAATGGCTATTTTTATATTAATTAAATAAATTAAATAAATCAAATTTCGCGTTAAAAATTCTGAACTTTGCAATCTTTTATCACTTTATAAATTTCAAACATTACAATGATTTAAAAAAATTTAAAAGTCGATTTATTAAAGATTAATCAATAGAAATCTTCAATTTCATAGAATTTAAAAATTATAGATAACTTTCCCAAAATTTCCATTAAATTGAATTTACCCATAATTATTCCATTCATAATTTCAAATAGAAGGGTTTACCATTGGATTGAAAATTATTACATAAATATTTTCCAATTTTCAACTTAATTTTTTTATTTAACGTAATAATTAAATATTTGATTTCATTCATTTGCAATAAATCCAACTATTATAAATTAACTAAATTAACTCACTATTAAAGATTCAAATTCTATAATTCAAAATTTTCATCATTATGATATACTTATAAATTTATAATTCTTTAAACCAATTCTCATCTCAGTTTAAAGTAACTTAATTCATCCATTACGGAATTTATTTCAATTTCTTAAAATAACCCCTTTATTATACATTGAATCCAATTTATTTTAATAAGTTTCCAATTAAACGGATTAGATTTAATTCCAAACCTTAAATTGAGTCTGTTATACTCTATACCACAATTAACACTTGTCTTACATTTCATTCCATTGATATACTCAATTTCATCTTCCATGCAAATTTATTTCGTTACCTAAATATACACCTATTTTCATTTTAAATTTGAATGAATATTATGTTTTTAAATGTGTATTTCTATATATTGAACACATAAATTACGGTCTTCAAATACTGTACATTCTATAACTTACTCTACGTTCTATAACTTACTTTACATACTTTTTCGTATTAATTTCTAAATTATCAAAATTTCAACTTATTTCCCAAATCCACAAATTATTACTTAACATAAATCTACGCTTTTATTACTTTACGTTCACACTTCCGTTACTCTATAATTAATCACCGAGTAACGTTATCATCAAACCAACATTAATTAATATATTAAATGCTTACATTTATCTCTCTATATCCAATTTGTTCCAACTTTAATTATATTAATGCTATTCCCTTATTTTGGTTATTATTTATCAACTTGTTCTAACCTTATTACCTAAATTTCCGTTATTATAAAGCTTTAAGATTTTCATTTAAATTAAATATAAATTCCAACTAAATCAACCCATTCAACATGTAATTTATAATAACTACTTATAAGTACGATTGAAATTATCATTTATTCTGATATTTTCCAAATTTACATTAACATATAAATTAATTTCCTTTAAATGAAATTTTATATACAGGTATTTCTTACCCCATTTCATTCATTGAAATTTATTCAAATTTCTAGTAAATAGGTTTTAAGTCACCATTTATATAATTTAATTTAGCGTTCATTCCAATATTTGTTTATAAAGTTTTTATTTCTACTAAATTTAATTACAAAACTCATCAACGCAACCAAATTGAATCCACGAAATTTACGGGTCGTTACATAAAGTTACTTTTTCAGCTTTTGGCACAAACCTCAACTCAAACTTTTCTTGAAATTGCTCCCAAGTAAGATCCGCATCAATAATCTCAGAAACCAAAAGCTCATACCAATTAATGCTCTCTATTGGAGCATACTAGAAGCCACTTGGACACGATATAGATCAATAAGATTCATGCGAGAAAAGATACGATCATATGTTCTAAGCCAAGCTTGAACTTCTATAACGCTTTCGGAACCCTTGAATTGCTTTCCACCCAAATTGGTATAACCACTGCATAAGCGTGCATACCCAGATTTAGGGTAGACATGCTCTGGAATGGGTCTGACAACTTGAGCGTTCTTTACGAGATTTAAGAGCTATTGGGCAGACATAAATACTCCATCCTGAGGAGTAGCAGTATATTGACCGGTGCTGGGATGGCCTGGTCTAACTATTTCTCTTCTTTAAGAAAGAAAGAAAGAAAGAAGAAGAAAAAGGTTATTCTCAAAACGAATATTAAACAATCATGATTGATAAAACAAGGCATCATAAAAGAAAATAAGGCATCATAAAAGAAAATAGGATAGAACGGGTCCAATGACTTGAATTAAATCCTAAGGCATGATTCCTAAGAGAGACTTAGGACAATGATCCTTGCTATAATATTCTATATTGTTCCAAAGTATGGCTCTGATACCAAGCTGTGACGCCCCCACCTCTATACCCACACTAGCCAAGGACACTACGGGGTAATGCCGTCGACTAGCACGAAGAATAAGGTTGTTGAGTAGCGACCATCTGTGCAATTGCTTTGTGCGGGTACCGATATGTCAGATAGTGCGACATGCATTTCATTTCAAGAGGGAATCCGACATATCAAGTACAAACTCAAAGTTACTACACAGTGGCTATGTGGACTTCGAAAACAAATATAAAATAAGCATAACACAAATCAGCCATAAATATTCATATCGCTAAGGCAGAAACAGATATGACTATATTACATAAAAGTGTACATCAAAGTAGTGATCACACAAGATCCACTACATCACAAAAGAATAGGTACAAGTGCTAGATAAAAGAATATGTATACATCAAGGAGTCTCTATCTAGAATATATAATAACAAAAACTACTAAACTAGAGTAGTTAGCCAAAAGTCAAAAGCTAGTCCTTGCTAAAAAGTCAAGTGGAAGCACCTGCAACACCTCGGTCTGACCCGAGTATTATTTAAGAAGAAATATTAAACGGACTAGTCTTGCTATAAATATCATAACAATAATGCCATACTGTGACAAGTATACATTAGATAACAACAAAAATCACAATATCTCGAATATACTCAAACACCAAAAAGAATGTCATATTCTTTAACATACTCACCAAACCAAAAATATTGATAAAACTTATCAATGTAAATCACAAAATCGATGAAACATAAATTCTAGAAATCATCAATTAGAAATCCAGAAAACACAAAGGGGAGACCTATCACAAACGGGAGCATGAAGATTCATCAACACGTGCATCACGAACAAAACGCTATTCCATGGTTGCTAACCATCAATTTTGAGCCGAGGCTCCATAAACGGCCCGAAGACCATGGGTCGCTACCCCACCAATTTTGAGCCGAAACTCCATAAACGGGATTCAGTTCCCCCACACAAACAAAGAGATATCGCACATCGCTAATCTAAATCACAAAATGATCATCGTCGATTATCGAGAAGTGTCGATTACACTAAGCTAGTAAATAAATAAGTTTAGCTTCATGTCCCATAACCACTGGCTTAACTAAATATTTACAAACAAATTACAGATATCCACTCGAAGATTGTCACAAGATTTTCAATCGAACAAGTCCAAAAATTAGCTGACGAAGTAAACGCAAGCGTTTCATACCACTAGTTTTGCTAAGTCGTTTAATTAGATTTCTCATAAGAATGAGGTAAAGGTTTATGTATACTAATAGGTAGGAAAACGGTTTTATAAATGAACTTTGTATTAAAAATAGAGTTGAAATCATCATTTTGAAAGAGTTTGGATATTTACTACCAGTATAGAAACCTTTGTATTTCAAAACGACAAATCACAAAAACGATTGTAAAGACAATCAATCACCAAAAATTCACATGTGAAGACGTGAATCAAATCCATAGAAATCGATACCAAATCCATCGAAATGGATATTCCCAAAAAAATCCCGAAAAAGAAATTATCAAAGCCAACAAAAATGATAACAACTAATCTGATCAACGAGACTCGATTTAAAATTGTAAATTCACACAAAACAGAAAACTTGGCCGAGATAAGAAGATTCAGTCGACTGAACTGTGTGGTCAATCGACTGATTCTATGTCCAAAAACTTTCGATTTCCTGGTTCAGTCGACTGAACTGTATGGTCGGTCGACTGATACTGGCCCAGGAACTTTCTATTCCCAGTTTCAGTCGACCGACCTTATAGTTCAGTCGACTGAACTGTCATTTGCAGTATTTCCAGCCCATCCCTGAAGAAGGGGAAAACAAATCTTAACCGAACGCGATCGAACAGGTAACGAAGATTAGAGATTTATGCCAAGCGACAGCCCAGCCTTATAGGCACTTCGATACACTCCAAAAACATGTTCAAACATCAAAGATAGGATTTTTAAAGATTTTTGACTTCAAAAACCAAAATTGGAATATTCATCAAACCAATTCAATTTAAAGGCAAATGGACAAGGAATAGATGTTAGGAATTACTACCTAACAACTATCGAAGACATGGACATAGATGTGAGTTCAAAAACTCATCTTTTAACCCGAAAACAATAAATGAGAATCCCTAAAACAAGAAAAGATTGGTCTCTCTTCTACAATACCTCTAGAATCTTCAATCTATTATCAAAGGTGAAGTTTTTCCTAAGTTATGCTATAGGAATTTCTGAAAATTGAAGAGGAATTGAGATGGAGAAGATGAAGATGATGCTTACCTAAGCTTCTCCTTGATTTCTAGCTTAAAGTTGATAATTCCTAAGAGAATTGAGGCTTAGGAGTTTCTAATTTCTTTTCTCTTCCCCCATTTTTCTTTTAGATTGAGTGTTAGGAAATAATAAAGAAGCGTGAAGAGGAGTTGGATGAAGGGTTAGGCTATTAGACAAGTCAAAGGGCTGAAACCCAAACCCAAAGCCCAATGGAAAAATAGCAAAATTCTAATCAACTCCAGACATATCGATGTTTGTACTTAAAAAGGTCGTAAACGTTGTTTTGAACTCAATAGACGGGATCTCGAGTCCTAATTCGACTGTTTGCAAAAAGTGACATTTCGGACTTAAATCCACTAACGATGCTATATTTAAATAAAACATTTAAATATACAATCATAAAATATGCGGGTTGCTACACTAGGGGTGAAGATGAAAAGTGATGGAAGAAAACAGAAACAATAACATAGAATCTCACAATCACAGCTAAACAAAATATAATATATAATAATATATCTTTATACAAAGAAACTGTAATTGCTAATAAACATATAATCGTTAGAGTACAATAGTCAACAATCAATCTAGACAGTTATAACAACTTGTCCTTACATGTTCTAAATACACAGCATAATACACGGAGCGGAATATAATCAATTACGTGGATATGCTTGAGATTTATCCCACTCGTTTCCTGAGCTCCATAGCATCCTAACATGGATTTGCAATACTCGGTCTAACCCGGGCATTATACTAAAATAACACCCGAGTCAGTTTGGAAAACCAGCATGAGAAAACAAACTCAATTTGAATTTAATTACTTTAAAAATCTTTTTAAAAACAAAGGTATCTCATAAGACCACACCACATATAAATATGATGGGTTTTTACCTTGCGATAACTAAAACAATTTTTATCAAAATCATCCGATATTATAAGTGTCTATAGAAAATAAACTATAAAATAGCTGAAATACTTGCATCTCATGTTTCAGTGTAGTTGGTATACAACTAAAACCATACAACGCTTATCGGAGAATGTATTTCATACTATGTCAATGTAAGGAATTACTTTCTGATGGTGCATCTCTAGATAAAATGCACCGGGGTCTGACAAGAACATCTTGTACCCCTGCCATACAAGACTGGCATAGCACTTGACTACTAGTACCGAATATGATCATCCCACCTTTGGGCCCCGAAAGCATACATGAATAGATAGTAACTGGTCTAGATCTTTGGATGACCACACTCTAATGGGAGCGACCCGCTTGGCTTTGCTGCATGCCCTGTTTTTGTCATTTCCAAGTTGATGAGGCTTGAGGCTACGTATTACCTGAAGAATAACATTCATACCTGGAATGCTAAACCTGTCTTCCTGGCAACGATGCAATGATAGCATTCGTCCATACAAGTTGTTTTGGGTCTGAACAAACCGAATCTCCGTAATCACCGTATTCATTATCTTCGTGACATCACAATTCGTAACACACAAATCGAGTCGAAGTGGTTTTCAGATAATTAAATCTGACCCCGGTCTCTTCGAAACGATCAACGATTTTGGCTTGATTTGATAGTCGGTTATTTAACTATTAAATTACACACATAAGCAGTCACCAGGCCCGTATTTTATTAAATCCTATCAAAACATTCATTTCAAAATATCTTTTCAAAGATATATGTTCAACTCCCTCCCAATATATTCAATAATTGAAAACAGTTTCAAATACTTATCCATAATAGGATATTCTTAAACCATTTCAACACTTAGAAATATTTTCGAATTCAATTTATTACACTTAGAAAATATTTCTATATAAATCATTTCACACTTAAAATATTTTCCAAAACTCTCGTTTCAATATTTAAGAGAATATTTATAGGCAGATTCTCCAAAATCATTTTAATATTAAACTTAGGAGATATTTCACAACTTATCTCCTAAATTTTCGAAATTATTTATAAATTCCTTTTTACAATTTCCAAAACCGATTATACTCTTTTGTAAACCCAACCAACAATTATAACTTCTTTTATGAATTCAGAATTATTTTCGAAGTTCCCATATCTAAAACATTTTGGAAATTTCTTAATTTCCCAGAATTCCATTATAAAATTTCTCTTACAAGACCACCTCCATTAAATATTTTGGTTTACAAATCTCGTGTGTATTTATAAACACATCCCAATCACTTGCCTTTAAATTCTATATACAAAAAAATATGTATTTTTAAAGAATAATAGTTCTATTTTCAAAACATGTTTAAGTAATCATTTAAAATATCCAAAACAGTTTTAAACAAACAATGATACCAATTTCCAATTCCCTATAAATAATACTAATCTATTTACCAAGCTTATTTTAAAAATTAGATTTTATTTCAATTAATATTAGATATTTGAAAATCCACTTTCTGAAATATTTCAATACTAAAATAGCTTTAACTATATAGTTTAATAAATAAAAATTCCATTTTAAAACAAACTGAATTTTTCGACAAAAATCTATTTTTTAAGATCCAATATTACCAATTTCAACTTATAAATCCTTCTCAATTTATTTCACATCGATTATGTTTCACTTTCATAACCATTCTCACATTTCAAAAATAGAATCCATTGTTTATTTACTAAAACAACCGGTTTCCATATCTCGATATAAATCCACACCGTGAATTTATATTTTCAATTTATCAACTGATAATCGTTTTCCCTTTATTTATAAACATTGTTTACAAGTTTATAAACTCATTTGGGTTTCACTTGTTTATAAAAATAATCCCATTCATAAAATTTCATTTACGAATCCATTTATGAAATATAACTTTAAAATCCATCGTGCTTCAATGCATTTGAAATGAACAGTAAGGGCTTAAGTGCAAATTTATGTGGTATGAACCGTACTCATGTTTACTTCCCTCCCTTCACTTCTTCTTATTTTCTTTCGAATGTCAGGCTTTAAATAAAGCAACCCGCCTTCCGTACACCTCCACATCCAACTCACGAGACCCTCCCCTCTCCTTCATGAATACAACCGCAACTCTCCATGCACATCCCTCAAAAGCACACATGCTCGGCCCACTCAAATGCAAACCGACCAACACCCGCAAGTATATCTCCTCTGGTTTTAACACCTGCTACCTCGTCCTTTCTTTTTTACTTTATCACCTTTCCATTCTTTCTGTCTCTATTTCCATGCAAGCAAACTCGAACCCAACGTTTTGGACCAAAGTGTAAATTCATGTGAAATGAACACTGCACTCCAAAACTCCTTTACGTTTTCATTTGCCCAGCCTGCACACACTTATACTTTTCAAAACTCCATCCTTTCATTATTCCATTCATGCACACTTACAACCTTATATATATATATATATATATATATATATATATATATATATATATATATATATATATATATATATATATTCTTCAATTGCAGGAAGTAGCGTGTATTCCACATTGGTAGAGGTGAACGAAATATGTTTATTTTTATTCCATGCGTGCACTTTTTTTTCTTACAGAGGACATTGATTTGGTTTTGAAAGGTAAGAATTTAGACAAGGAAAAGAAAGTGATCAAAGAGTTTTTTTTGAAATGGACGGCAACAGAAAAGAATTAGATTTTGAAGATGTTCATTTGCAATTCTTGGATGAGTATTTGCTTTTGTTTGTGATTTCAAAGTCTGCAATTTTAGAATGTTGAAGTCTATTGTATAAAAGACAAGAAAATGTATACGGGGTAGACAAGTATGGGCGATTGCGGTTCGGAGAAAACGTTGGGTGCTGCGATGTATGAATTGTCTCGCTGCACCAGTTTCCGTTCACCTGCAGACCCAAAAGCGACAAAACAAAAATACGGTAGTATTCAGACAGCGACGCGACCTCAAAACAATAATAACATACACCGGTTATTGAATTCTGAAAAATCATAAAAACACCGCCGTTTTTCAATAAAACAACAAATAAAAATTTCAATATTTTCCAAATTAAAAATTATGGAAAAATATATAAAATAAATTAAAAATACGTCAAAAGAAATCGAGTAGAATTAACAAAAATAAAAGTTCTGATTAGTTATTCAAAGTGTTAGTACTGCAATTGAATTTACAACTATTGCCTGTTTATTTAAAATAGATTAAATAAACTATGGAACTCATCAAATCTGTATTTAATAAAAATTCATTTATTGAAACATTATTTAATTTTAAATTCACCAATTCAATGATTTTGAATAATCACTGAATCTGAAATTCAAGCTTAAAAGTTAAAACCATTAAAAACGATTGATTCAATATTTATAATTAATTAAATATTCAAAATCAATGACCAAAATTCTGCGTCGTTACATTCTTTTCCTCTTAATAGAATTTCGTCCCTGAAATTACTAGAGTAAGAAAAATGCCAGAAACCCATTAACTTTACAAAGCCAATTTAGTTAAAATTAATTACCAAATTCCCTTAAGCTTTTAACTTTTCGAAATTAAAAAGTTTGAACTTAATCACCACATTTTCCAAATTCATTCACCCATGTCGATTAATAGCATTCCAAAAACCCCACTAATATCTTTTCAAGTTACAACCAAAAATCAAATTTTAGTTATCAAAATTCTTCCTAATATTTTCTAACTCTTAAATTTATGGAAAATTACGCATGCGTGTCCTTTGCGCGACTTGATTGGAAAAACTACAAATCGCCACTACGGATCCCAAACCAATCAAAAGCCAAGCGGTTAGTCATAAATCATCATCAAACCAATCGAAATAGAAACATGTGCATTTTAGTCGGACAACCAATTTTATTTATGAAATCAAGAGCATTAACTAGCTCTTGCTTCTATATACATGTCTTCTATTTACACAAAATATCCAATCATATAATTTCTAACAATATCGTTTTGCATTTTCTAATGTCTACATATATTTTACACGCTTCATTTTTGACAAGCATTTAGTTGATCCATTTTCGACTTGTTCACATCCATATTCTTTAATATTTGATTCATCACATTCACTTATTAACAATCACTTTCATTTCACTTACATCCAACACATTCATATTCCATTCATTTACACCAAATTTATTTTTATTCAATTAATTTGCATTCATTGGTTCACATTCATATTCATCATCTCATTTCAATTTCATTCATTATATTAATTACTCAGGAACCATTTCTATGACGATCCACATTTCGGAGGGTTCAGATTGACAATAATCCACACATGTCTAACTTAAACAATCTGAAATATGGATAATCAATGGGGTTAATTAAGAAAAATAAGAAAAAAAGAAGAAAACTAGCACAGAATCTCACAGCGGAACAACAAAATATAATAATCAAATAAATAGTTCATGAACCTGTTTATATTTTACATTTGATTATAATCAACACAACGTTCGTCAGAGTTATATATATAAATCTAAGATAAATAAATAATGCAGCAGACAACATGATGCAGGACTAATACTAGTAGTAATATATCAAATCTTCGTCTTCGTCCTCTAGAGAATAATCTTCGATAAGTTGAAAAACTCAAGACTGGCCCCGAGCGTAATGAAAAGAAAAAAACACTCGAGTCAGGACTAAAATATCTTTATGAAAGTCAAATCGATATAGAATATAACATGAGTGCAGTAGCGTCAGAGATGCTTACGAGATTTCAATCTCCTATCCGGTGTATAACATGCGCGCAATAACTCAAGAGATGTTACAGAATTTTCCATCTCTTAAGGATCTGTTAAAATATTTATATTTAGTATAATATACTATATATAATATCTAATCAATAAAATAAATATATTTTTTAGCGTTAACGCTTTACATTGATCCTCCGTAATGCGTTTTTAAGCATTGTCGTATAGTTTGCATATAAAACATCAGTTAAATGGTCGGTGGATAAGAATGCGTCATGATACTACAACACAAAATTAAAATCGTAGGGGTCTCATTTAAGGATAAAAGTATGACAAGGCACATTAGACAATGCCCGAGGTAGGATACTACCAGTTTACCCTTTGTGACTGGTGGTAACGCGTCATAGCTATGATTGTCCACCGCGTCCAACACTCCTATAATCTGGAGTGTGCATACTAATCAATCACAATGTACATGAAGGTAATATGAAGAAGTGCGTCTACTCGGGGTAGCTAACCCACTTGGTCGGTACTGTTTTAGTCATTTCAAATTGGCGCAAGTGCCGGGATAATCCATAATCGTTCTCTTTCTTCAAATCCAGCAAACGACGCCATATCCAACCACTTCATTCTAAATCATCACCCTATGTACACAGTTTTTAAGTGGTTCCGGTACCGATAAAGAGTATGCCCATATCCGACCCCGGTCTCTTTAACAACCAAACGTTGTTTACACACCGGTTGGTACTTTTATATTTTAAAAACAGTTCATACTTGATATCAAAATATCATACTCGCTTCAAAATCAAATCCATTTCGAAATCATCAAATTTACTCAAAACATACCATTTCAATTCAAACTAATTTTCGCCTCAATGTCGCAATTTCGATTCCAAAATGGTTTCAAATTTACATTTGGGTTATGACTTCATTTAACCCATTCATATTTAAATCTATGATTTAAAATAAACATTTTACCCTTGACCAGTCTGAATTTTTGAAAAATAATATGAGTAGGTTTAAAATAGTTTAAATAATTAAAATACTTAAAATAGATTAAATGGTTAAAATAGTTTAAGTATTAAAATGGTTTATATAGCAAAATAATTTGGAAACCAAAATAATTTGTATATTTAAGAAGATAGCTTCTAAATAGTTTTATATAAATTATTTATTTGAAGTAGTTTCAAAGTCAAACTGGTCTAATTCCAACTTCCCAATTCAAATCAATTCCAATATCTATTTAATCGATTCAATTTCGATTTCAATTCAAATCAATTTCACTTCGATTTCAAATTAATTCAATTCCACGTTCAAACCTAATTAATTCAATTTTAATTTAGGAATATATTTTTGATATCACTTTTACTTAGTAATTTTCAACTTCGGATAAAAGTTCAATCTTTTAAAACAAATCGATTTCCACAAATTCAAATTATATTTCGATTATAACTTCAAAATCTCAACTTCGATTACTTAAACAATTTCGATTACCAAATTTAAATTTCAATATTCAGAGCCCAAGTTCAAAAATAATTTGATTTATATAAATTTGATTTATATTTCTTTTAAATCAAAATCGTTTAAATAAATTTCAAATCAGAAATTTTAAAATCATTTAATTTAACCAATCTGGTTTCCATATATAATTTTCTATCCTATGGCCAAGTGATCAGTTATTTCAATTTAATTTCCAAGAGGGACATATACAATTTCAATCCAAATCACAATGTCATAGTTATATATCATTTCAACATATTTCTTAATTTATCCAAATAATTCAATTTACAGTTTATATACTATAAATAATATACAGGGTGATAATAGGATATATATAAACACATAAACATCCAAACATCCGAACATCAATCAATCTGCATCCATTACAATCAATCATACACACAAAAAATATAATTCACAACAGTTTCATGGTTATTAATATTGGGTAATATGCTGGAAATTCAATTTCAATTTCAAATTTAATTGTCAATTTTAGTTTATAACAGTTAATTCAAATGACAATCAAATTTATCAAACAACGAACAATAAATTCACATCACTTCATAAAATTCAAATTTAACTAGCATAAAAATATTCTAGTACGTTATGAGCATTATAAAACACTCACCTTTAGTTTCAATTTCAAATCAAATCGAACGATGTTCGATTTGACCTAAAATTTTAACTATCTCCAAATGACCCGAAATCAGTTCCATCATGTAGTGCACGTTGCCACGATACCAACGCAAAAGGTTTCGTACAATTTTGACCTCGCATGCAGAAGCTATAAATTTTTTAAGTTTATTGACAATTATATAATTAATTTACAATATTAATATAACTTAATCTATTTAAACTATATTTTTAAACTATATTACCAAGCCCATAAATGATCCAAGTCCGCTCTACATCTTCTTTCCCAAAAGTTCGCTCTCCCCTGTAACAACGCAATGCACGGCGTGTCACTGATACTCCACTCGTCAAAAACAAATTCCGACTTCGCCTTCGTTCTCTCGTCGAAAACTCCTTCTTCCAAGAACCTTCCCACCTCGACGAGCTACCGGATCAAAAAGCAACACCCTCCTCAACCTCCTCGACCGTACAATGTCGCACGCCCCAATTGCACCCCGAGCTCCACCAAAATATCACCACAGCTTTGACTCATCGTGGCAAACATGGATTCGAGCTCAAACCTTAAAATTGAAGCCTAATTCTTTGAGAAACTCATCCAAATGGTGCTCGACCTTTACTGTCGACTTCCAAAAACCACAGCCGCACCTTCCAATGAGCATACCAAATCAAAGAAAATAAAGAAAGTTGAATTTAGGAATTGGTTTGGGGATTTTTATATTAGTAGTTTGTGAGATATAATTTTTCAAAGCTTCATCATCATTTTTTTCCTCTATGTTTACTGTGCGTGCTGTATTTTGAAAACGAAAAGAAAGAAGTGTGCTTGAAAAGAAATAGCCAGGCATGAGTATAAGCGGCTTGAAAGGAAAGAAAATGACAGCCTAGTCCAATCAACGAATATATATTTATTTAAAATTTGAAAAATATCTCGATTTAAGCAACTTAAAATTTTGAACCCCTATCGAGGAGTGTCGCTAGGCGTTTATAATGTTATACACCTATTTCGAACACAATGGAAAAAATTTCGAGTTCCAATTCGATCGTATGGAGAAGGTAGCTTTTTGAACCCAATTAAAATATTAAATTTTCGATATTTAGTTCAACGCGTTTATATCCCCAACGACCAAACGATAACTCCAAATGCTACGAAATTTGAAAATCGATAATAACACATTATTACGGATACAATAGAGACAGTTTCATCGAAATCCGAGACTATGCCCTAGATCTCTATTTTAACGTCTCGATTATAATATAAAATTTTCAATTTATAATTATCCACTTTTAAATCCAAATTTAAATGTTAACAATCTCCATTGTTGTTTAAATAGAATTTTCATCAACTTTCGATTTCATTTTTAATTCAGAATTCAATTATTCAACTAATTTCCAATATTAAATTTAACAAATTTAATTATTCAATAAATCACTATCTTTTGAAATATAACTTAATGAACTTGCAAGATTTAATATTTAAAACGAATTCAAATTATAGAACAACTATTTCCACTTTACGGTTATTCATTTCCTATTATTCAATTATTTAAACAATTTTCCAATATTGAATTTAAATAATTTAATTGTTCAATGTTCAATAAATTTCAATATTGGATTTTAAATGAATTTTCATTATCAATTTATTTATTTATTTTTATCTAATAATTTCAACATTATTATCTAGTCTAACTATTTGCTATAAACTCATATAATGCGTAGCATTTATTTTCAATACCTGTAATTACTTAAATCTTCAAAATTAATTTATTTTAAAGTTTTATCCAAGTTCATATCCAATACTTACATTCAAAATTATTCAATCTTAAATCTTTTTCCACCATTTTTTCTTAATAATTACATTAAATTTAATAATTTAAAATGGCCAAAAATATGGCTCGTTACAATTCCTTCAAGTTTACTTAAGTTATTATAAACATTTTACAACACTCTTTTGCTTATTTTCCCTTCAAAACTTAAGTTCACATTCAATTGTTATCAAACAACATTCTGAGCCATATTCCATTCACTAATTCAGTTTATTATTTCAATTCAATTCATTTAATTAGTTCACTTCACTAATTTATTCCACTATCAAAATCACTTTCATTTTACTTTTCTTAAGTTAAATTTTACCTCATATCTTAATTTAAATTTTCTATTCCCATCTATATTATTTCTCAAATTTATAAGTTCGAAACTTATCTTTTCATATTTCCCAAACACTTCGATAAGATTTGAGAATTTAAACACCTGGTTCTTTTTCAAATCAATTTGAAATCATATATACATATTGCTCTTTTGGTTTAACAAACTATTCCTTTGGAATTTTCCAAAATCAACTTGGTTTTATCCAAAAAATCCCTTCAGAATTTTCGAAACAACATTTGTTTCCACATAAATATATCCATATCAAATTATTACGACAACAATCCATCACTTAGAAACTCGAAAATGAATACCGATGATGTCGCGATCATCATCAGAACTATTGTCCAGCGACTGAAGTAAGTTCAGTGCTTTTATTTCTTTCAAAAGTTTTTTTTAAACATTTCCATTCCAAAATAATTCCAGAATAATACTATTAGTTTTATTTCTCATAACACTTTGAAAACATTTTAAAACTTCGGGATTAGATTCCAATATTCTCACTTTAATCCATTTTCATTTATAATCACATTTATAAATTCATTTATGTAATTCATTTCAAAATTAATTAACATTTTTATATTATTAAACATCTTTTATTTAGGCACAAACAACAATCAATAGACGATAATAATCACTTATGATCATTCCTAACAATCATTCATACTACATATAACTATAATGATTCTGAAAAAAATATTCTTTTATATATAAAATATAAAATCGGTAAAATTATTTCATTTACCTCATTTTAAAACAATATAGTGTTGAATTGCTCTATTCAAGTGTTGAGAAACCCCTATCGATACAGTTGTACGGACTGTACCGACCAGAATTCATAAGCCACTCAACATATCAACCAACACGACATAAAACATTTTATATCACTAACATATACGCGCTCATATATATGTATATACTCAAACTCATTCTTGGGTATCTTTAATCCTATCTCTAACGAGTAACTCCACCAATGCCTAGGTGTTCGCTCAACCTAGCTCTGATACCAACTATGACGACCCGTCATTCCATACCCTTTAAGCTGACAATAACCCACACTTGTCCAACCCAAATTGTACAAAAGGGCGAATAACAAAGGGTGAAGAAGAAAAGAGAGAAGAAAACAAAACAATAACATAGAATCTCACAATCGAAGCGGAACGGAATATAATATATAACAACAGATCTTTATACAAAAAAACTATAACTATTTATATACATATAATCATCAGAGTACAATAATCAACAATCAATCTGGACAGTTATAATAACTTGTCCTCACATGTATTGAAACACAACATAACACACACAGCGGAATATAATCAATTACGTGGATATGCCCAAGATTCCTCCCGCTCATCTCCTAAGCTCCATAGCATCCTAAACTGGATCTTCAATACTCGGTCTGACCCGAGCATTATAATAAAATAACGCCCGAGTCAGTCTGGAAAACCAACGTTAGAAAACACACTCAATTTTAATTTAATTACTTTCAAAATCTTTTTAAAAACAAAGGTATCTCATAAGATCACACCACACATAAATATGATGGATTTTACCTTGCGATAACCAAAACAGTTTTTATCAAAATCATCTGATATTATAATAGTGTCTATAGAAAATAAACTATAAAATAGATGAAATGCTTGCATCTCACGTTTCAGCATAGTTGGTATACAACTAAAACCGTATAGTCGTTATTGGAGAATGGATTCCGCACTATGACAAGGTAAGGAACTACATGGTGCATCTCTTGATAAAATTCACCGCGGTCTGACAAGAACATCTTGTACCCCTGCCACATAAGACTGGCCTAGCACTTGACTACTAGTACCGAATTTGATAATCCCACCTTTGGGCCCCGAAAGCATACATGAATAGATAGTAACCGGTCTAGATCTTTGGATGAGCACACCCTAATGGGAGCGACCCGGTTGGCCTTACTGCCCTGTTTTTGTCATTTTACAGTTGATGAGGCTTGAGGCTACGTATTACCTTAAGAGTAGCATTCATACTTGGAGTGCTAACACTTCCTTCCAGGCAACAATGCAATGATAGTATTCATCCATACAAGTTGTTTTGGGTCTGAACAAACCATATCTCTGAAATCACTGTATTCATTATCTTCGTGATATCACAATTCGTAACACAAAAATCGGATCGAAGTGGTTTACGGATAATTAAATCCAATCCCGGTCTCTTCGAAACAATTAACGATTTTGGTGAGATTTGATAGTCGGTTCTTTAACTATCAAATTACACACATAAGCAGTCACTAGGCCCATATTTTGTTAAATCCATTCAAAACATTCATTTCACAATGTTTTTACAAAGATATATATTCAACCCTCTTCCAATATATTCAACAAATGAAAACAATTTCAAATGCTTATCCATAACAAGATATTCTTAAACCATTTCAAAACTTTGAGATATTTCCAAATGCAATTTATAACACTTAGAAAAATGTTTCTATATAAATAATTTCACACCAAAAATATTTTCCAAAACTCTCTTTTCAATACTTAGGAGAATAATTATAGGCAGATTCTCCAAAATCATTTTAATATTAAACTTAGAAAATATTCCATATCTTATCCCCCAAAATTTTCAAAATTGTTTATAAATTCATTTTTAGAATTTTAAAAACTGGTTATACTTTTTTATAAACCCAACCAACCATTACAAATTCTTTTATGAATTCAGATTTATTTTTGAAGTTCCCGTACCTAAAACATTTTGGAAATTTCTTAAGTTCCCATAATTCCATTATAAAATTTCTCTTACAAAACCACCTCCATTAAATAACTAGGTTTACAAATCTCATGAGTATTTATAAACACATCCTAATCACTTGCCTTTAAATTCGATATATAAAATAATAAGTATTTTTAAAGAATAATAGTTCTATTTTCAAAACACGTTTAAGTAATCATTTAATATATCCAAAAAGTTTTAAACAAATAGCATACCAATTTCCAATTCCTTATAAATAATACAAATCGATTTACCAAGCTTATTATAAAAATTAGAATTTATTTTAATTAATACTAGATATTTGAAAATCCACATTTCGAAATATTTCAGTACTAAAGCAGTTTAACTATATAGTTTAATAAATAAAAATCCCATTTTAAAACAAACTTAATTTTTCAATCAAAAACTATTATTTAAAATCCAATATTACCAATTTCAAATTATAAATGCCTCTTGATTTATATCACATCGATTACGTTTCATTTTCATAACCATTCTCACATTTCAATAATAGAATCCACTATTTTTTCCCAAAAAAACCAATTTCCATATCTCGATATAAATCCACACTATGAATTTTTATTTCTAATTTATTAACTGATAATCATTTTCCCTTTATTTATAAACATCATTTATAAGTTTATAAACTCATTTGGGTTTCACTTGTTTATAAAAATAATCTCATTTATAAAGTTTCATTTACGAATCCATTCCTTTATAAATCCCATTTATTCTTCAAATCAATTTAAAATATCAATTTCAACCCCTTTCCATGAATCTAGAAATATCATTTAAAAATTTATAGTTAAAAATCCCTTATGCAAATATTTTTTAAAATCTTTAATTAAAACATTTTACGAACAGTTGAGTACAAATCCAAAATCAAATCATTGTTTTATCAAAATCAATTTCCCTTAAAATAATCCAAATTTCGATATTAATATTTTTATATCCAAAATCTACTTTTAATTCCTTCAAATTCAAAAAATAATATTTATGGTATTTAAAATACCAAAATTAAGGCCTATGCTTCTATAGCATCCAATAAATCAAATCATAACATAATCTATCACAGATTATCCACATACATCATATAACACTATATGAAATTAAAAATAACAAATCTTGAGGAATCCAATCGGATCACTCCAACATGTTTTCCTACAACCACAGATGCAATATAATATAAAATAACAATCCCGCTTCAAGGCAGGATGTCACAATAAAAAGGTTCATCCGCTATTATGCAGGGTGCATATTGTCTCATCCACTCCAATTGGAGGGGGGATTATACCCAACTACTAATATATACTACAATATATATAATAATATAACATCCAGCAGATAATAATTTATCAATCCATCCAATCAAACAATAAATAATTTTTACACTTTAAAATAAATTCGGTTATCCAAAGTGAGTGAGATTTACTCACCTTGATTTTTAATTTGTCGAACATCCAGTTTTGAATTAAATTTAACAGCATTCGGATTAATCTAAAATTCCAGCTGGCTTTGAAAAATTCCAAACCAATTTTTTTGTGTGGTACTTGTCGATACAATTACGACGTCGTTGGTTTTTCCCCAATCGGACCTCGTACGAGAAAGTTATGAATTAAAAATGTAACGACCCGGTAATTTTAACAGTTTTAATAACGCAATTAACTGAAATTTTGCTTGAAGTTAAACAATAAAATTTTGAAATGAAAATTAGATATTTGGAATACGTCTATTTTAACATTGCAAATGGTAAATTTTTATTGAAAAATATGAAAGTAAATTTTGTTGTGTAATATTTAATTTCAATTTGAAATCGATTAAATTGGTGTAAATAAAATATTATTGATACTTGAATATTTTTATATAATAAAAGTGCAAACTATTTTCCGAGTGTGACGTTATACTCCATTTTGCCAAATTTGGACTGCTTTAGCCCCGTTGATCTTATTTTCGGCGTTTTAGCAGCAGTTTGGCAGCAAATATCGGATTTTCATAGGATGGTCATATTTCTCTTATCTGTATACCATTATATTCGTCTAATCCTATGGATCTTCATTGTATATTTTTTGTGCATTTCGACATCCGGTATGCAGAGAAATCGGCAAAAAGATTAGCCATATCAGTTCTGTATTTGAGCCTTTTGGTTTCCTGTGTCCATTTATTTTACTGTAAAAATAAATAACCACTAGCATTTATTAATTTAAATGTACATGGCTTTACAATCCCTGCTATTCAATGTATATCTCTCTGGTACGTCTATTCACTTTATTCTACACCCTTTCCCTCTTTCGCTCCATCCTTTCATTTGAAAAAATAAAATATATAAAAATATAAAGCATTTATAACCTGAGAAGCCAACTTACCTGTTCGTTTTTATATATTCATTTTCTTTCTTACCTGTTCGAAACTTTTCCAGTTTATGGTTGGCTCATCTTCTTTCCCCTTTTTGCCATACGTTTTTTCTTCTTCCTTTTGTATCAGTTCTGTTTATAATATATATATATATATATATATATATATATATATATATAAACATATATATTGTTCGTTGAGCTTTGTGTGTGTATATATTTAAACATATATATTTTTCGTTGAGCTTTGCCGGTGAGAATTCTCCATCACCACTCACAACCTTCTTCTTTGTCGTGAACAGGCAACAACCCTACTCCGCCTATTTTACCCTTTCACTTGCATCGCCTCAGCCCTATAGCTTGCTCCAACCATCACACCCACTCCTCTCTCTCCACCCATCGACCCACAGCCGCATCCCTTGTTCCTAGTGTCCTGCCTTGTTCGCCACCAACCAGTTTCCATCGAGCACCCCGTCCACTTCTCCACATAGCAGCCCCGACATCAACCACCACTTCACAAACACCCTTGCTCCTCGCTTGGTAGCGCCGCATTGGTCAATAGCACAACCCAGCCTAGAACACCCTGCCCACTGTGTAGCCGAGACACCCTCCACATCAGCTGCCTTCGGCCATCGGGCCTTCCCTCCATGACTGCCGCAGCCTTCCACCCATAACCAACCACCCATCTACACTGACCAGTAGTTGCACAAGATCACTACCGCGCGCTCACCAAACACACAGTTAGCTTACAGCCTGCATCCTCTTCTTGCCTGATGAAACTGAACTCAGCCCGTCCGTGCACCATATGTAGACCACTGACGTCCCTTGGCCATAGCAGCCACACTCCAACGTGTATATATATACATGAAATACTTTGTAGGTACTACATTTGTTTGTTAATTTTTCTTGAGTGTTAAATTGTATATATATATATAGTTGTTTATATTGTGTAAGTTTATACTAGTTTATATATATACATGTTTATATAAGTTACTTATATACATCTATTTGTACATACATGTTTATACAAGTTACAAATAACTTGTTATTTATATATTAAGTCATATAAAACCTGGTAGTTGTATACATGAGTTTATATAATTTATATATTTTTTAGTTTGAGTTTATATATATATATATATATTATAATAAAGTATGTTTATATTGATTTTTATGCCGATTCAAAAATATAATATGTATGTAAGTTTATATATATATATATATATATATATATATATATATTTCTATATTTGTTTATATATACAAATCTACATGAGTTTGGTCTCCAAAAATATACATAGATTTTATTTCATAGGTGTTTAAATTTAATATTGATTTGAAAATTTACATACATACATACATATTTTAAATACGAGTTTTCAAATTGAATATTGGTTTTAAGAAGAAAAAAATATAATATTACAATACACATTTTGTTTTAGTTTATATTAAGTTGATTTTTAATTTGTTTCATCGACTCCTAATTATTAGCTTTGTTCGTCGAATCCGTGTTCACTTTGCTTTGCTATGGATTTGTCGTAGAGTCCTTGATTTAATTCGTAGCTATTTGTTTTATCATCTTCATAGCCTTGAAAGGTGAGCAATCACTCACGATTAACGTTCTTATATTTAGTAGATTTAATTCACTTGAAATGACGATTGAAATATGCTGTTAAATTTGAGTTGTTAAGTAATATAATGATTAAATATGATATGCCATTATCTATAATTTTTCACCTATGACATATGACACCATAACATGTTGTATATAATATATTTAAAATATGTTGCTGATGATATATGCCTATTGTTGATATGTTATATTATTATTATATTTGTTCTCACTCTGCAAGTTCCTTGTTAGTTTAGAATTCCCAATGGGTTGAAATGACACATACCCGAACGGTCTCATAGATTAGGGGTAAATCGTTATGGGTTTAAATGATAAACCTAAGCGATTTTCATTAATTTTGAATTTTGGAACTGCGAGTTGAAATGATATATACTCGTAAATATTTAAATTATGGATTTAAATGATAAATATCTGTATTACTTGCCCATAGGATAGAAAATTATATACAGACACCATTGCTCTATATTTTGAAAAATGATTTCCAAAGTTTTGAAAGAAAATATATGGTTTTAATGAATATTGATTTTTAAAATATAATATTTAAATGTTATTTCTATATATGTATAAATTTAGATTTTTAAAATTATATGTTTTGGAAATTTTGAATTTATAAGTTACTTTTGAAAATTTAATTTTTAAGACTTTTCTTATAACTTCATTTTTAAAAAATATATAAACTAAGATTTAATTTAATAAAATTTGGTTTGATTAATATATATATATATATATAATTGTTAAGTATTTATTTAAAATTATATTTTAAAAATAGATTTGGTATTAACTTTAATAAATAAAGGTTGGAAAGATAAGTTAAAGCTGATTTGTAATTTGATTTAGTTAAGAATTGAATTTAAATAAAAATGATTTGAAAATTATTAATTTGACATTTTAAAGATATAAAATTTATAACTTGAACTTGTTTTTGATTAAAAGTGACTAAATGAATATTTTCAAATTCAAATAAATTGAAATTGAATATTTAGTTTGATTTAAATGTGTAATTAGAGATGTTATTTAAATGTTATTTAAAATGATTAAGTGAATAATTTTAGAATTAAATATGACTGAAGTTAGATATTTAATTTTTTATTTTATTTAAATTTGTAATTTGAGATATTAATTAAATGTTATTATAAATGATAAGGCGAATATTTCAAATTTAAATAAAATTAAAGTTGAATTTTGATATATAAATGAAATTTATTGAATTGAATTATTGTAAATGTTTGAAGATTTATACTTTGAAGTCTATTGAATTTGAAATGGTAGTTCAAACATGGACATGGAAATTTATATTAAATTGATCAATGGAATTTGAATTGAACCTTTATCGAAACATTGAACTGAGAATGAATTAAATTGAATCTTTGAAACCAAAGTTGATTTGAATTGATTTTTGAAATTGGAGGAAAAAATTCTAGTTTGAACAATTTTGATATAAACTCTTTTAATGTAAACTATTTTTAATATATAAACTATTTATCTATATACTATTTTAATATATAAACTAGTTTAATATATATACTATTTTAATATATAAGATTATGATTTTTGGAAATGAAAATGATTAAAACTGAATAGTGATTTTGAAAGTAATATGATTTCGAAAGCGATATGATTTTGAAATGAATATGATATTTTGATATGAAGTATAAACTATTTGAAATATAAAATAACCACGGTGTGAAATAAGCGTTTGGTTGTTAAAGTGACCGGGATCGGATATTGTCATACTGTCTGCCAATACCGAAAACCACTTTAACAACTGTGTACGTAGTGGAGATTCCAGAAAACGAAGTAGGATTTGGCGATGATTCTATATAAGGTATTAACGCAGCTCTGACTCCCGTGAGTCTGCTTGATGTGGCTAAAATAGAAGCAATGCCAGGCCAAGTGAGGTCGCACCTCCAATCGGGCACATTTCTTCAATACCATTCTATTATTTTGCGATTTGATTGGGTGCACCTTTGATTTTGGGTGTGCGTCTCGAGGTGGCCGGTAGTAGCTGCCATGCATTACAACCAGACCGGATCCATAAAATGGTTGTATCCTACCCTAGGCATTGCCTCGAATGCCTTGTCACATGCATTATCGTACCCTCTACGAGTTTGTGTTATACCATATCCATGGAGTGCCCTCTAAGTAAACCACCGATTTGGTGGATTTTACATACTGTATAGACTACGAGAATAGATAAAATGTGTTAAGGGGGATATGGGTAACGCCTTAACACTATTTGAATAGTTTGCTTTACTATAGACATTATATATTTAGCGTATTGTACTATGTATGTAGATAGTTTAACCGATCCTTAGATGATGGGAATCCCAAACTTCCTTTAAGTTACTTTGTCTTTCACTTGACATTTCATTAGAGTCAAAATTTATTAGTATAAGGATGTTAATCATGACTCGAGTGTTTTGTATTTTGCTTTATGCTTGGGTGAAATAGAGTGTCACAATATTTGAGACTCACCTTTGGAGATTGGAGCTTTGTTTGAAGATCTATCTATCCAGCATTTAGTTATTTCAGTCAGTTATGTTCAGACATGTCTGTTGCTTATGTATAAGAGATTCATTAGTATTTGAGATTCTGTTATATTTTTTTCAGACTCTATTGTTTATATAGTAGCTTCATGAACTACAGTTTATCTATCCTACAGCTTATTGTTGTAAAACTCTGTGTCTGTGATTTGTGATTGATTTATTTACTGTATATGCCAAGTTTTTTCAAATAAAAATTAACAATCCGTTGTTTTGACAAATTCAAGTCTGACATGAGTGGATGATTATCGATTTGAATCGTTTGAAATAGCATGTCATTACAAGTGGTATCAAAGCTCTGGTTTTAGGAAAAACTTAGCATATGGAGTGAAACACATGAGAGATAGGGTAGTAATATCCTAGAATGAGTAGAAACAGTTATAGAATCGTATTCGTTCGAGCATGAAATCATTCGTTAAAATTATCGTTGATCTGGATTTCTTTTGAATCTTAGAACTATCCCATTTGTTCTGAAATCCATTTTTGTCTTTTCTCTTCGCGTTCTTCTTGATATTGGAGCATCCCATAGCTCTATTCTTCTAATCTCTATAATAAATATGAGCACATCTTGCAACCTCAATTGGAAACTTCATTCTTATGCGTGACTGCTTCCATTGGCGGTCTCGCCTACCTTGGTATAATTTGTAAAGGGGGCGAAACTCCTTTACAACAACGTCAATTTACTGGAGATTTCTGTGTCCTCGTTTTTGATGATGTTATCTTTTGTAATGCCCAAACCTTCTCTAGTAGACGACCCAGGTAATTCCCTTGTGATCGAATGTCATTTGCCTTGAGATTTTGCAGGTAGTTTTATCTATTCGCTTGATGACCAGCCTAGTGACCTTGACTCCACCCCTGTTGTCCCACTCTTTCCTGATGTTTGAGTGAAATCATGCAATGACCTAAAATTTTGGACATTTGAAATTGGAATACTTAATTGATTTTAAATATTTAAAAGGTTAATTTTAACTTAAATTTCAAATATGTCCATTTAATTGGATAATTAAATATTGAATTTAATATTTGGAAATTGGGTAAAATGTTGAATCTAGGATTCTAAGCTTGTCAAAAATAATTCGAAGGCTTACAAAATTTATATTAAAAATACTGAAGATTGTAAAAGCTTTAAAATTGAGTTTGAAAGTGGTTTGTTCAGTTTTAAAAATATATCATTTAAATCGACATTTAAAAATAACTTTCCGTGGCACAGTCTCGGAATTCGACGAAACCAGTTCCATTGGATCCATAATATTGTATTATTATCGGATTTCAAATTTCGTAGTGTTTGGAGTTGTCTTGTGGCTATATGGTATATAAATGCACTGAAATTTATATCGAAAGTTCAATATAATAATTGGGTCCAAAAAGCTATCTTCTCCATACGATTGAATTAGGACTCAAAAACCTTTCCATTGCATTCGGTATAGGGGTTTAACATTATAAACGCCTGGCGGCACACCTTAATAGGAGGTCGAGATTTGAGTTGCATTTATCGACACAATTCAAATTTAATTAAAAATATATATTTATATTCTCATACAAGCTACCTTCACCTGTTGACATTCCTTCACATTCAACCCAACATTTCAACTGTAATTCTTTCTCCATCAAACCTTTTTCCTCTCCTTTCAAGGCACTATAGCCTGATAATGTTGGCACGCCTGTCCCCCTTTTTCAAACATCTTGTTCCCTTAGTCTTTTTAAAAATCATGCGACCTTCTCCCTTTCCTCAGTTCAAACATTTCAAACGATATTAAAATGGAGGCCAAGGGAAACGCACATCAGATCCTTCTAGAAAAAATATTTCAAATCGATCACAGATAAAATCGTATTTCCTTTCTTTCCCTTTTCTTCATTCATGAAATCAAAATCTTCAAAAATATCAAGTCCAAGAGTATAAATTGCGAGAGGGAGGAAGGCGTCGGTTTTCTTTTAGCTAGGGTTGTGGTCGAGGCACACAGTCGAGGGTCGGTGGTGGAACGCGCGTGCGCTCTCGTGAGTTGTGGAGGCCGAGGTATGGTCGGCAATGGCAACAGTAGCTTTAGAGGAGGGCAAAAGGCGTAGATTAGGCTATGGTGGGTGGGCTACACGAAGGAGGTGGGTAGCAGAGATGTTTTCAGACGGCGCAAGGCTCATTCTCGAGTGGAGCTCGTGCGTGAAGCAGGGAGCAGTGTCATGAGGCGTTTAAGTCAGGGTAAATCCTCTTTTTTTAATACGATTTAGAAACTAGTGATAAACAAATTTAAATTTAAAATTTAAAATCTTAAAAAATGCAGAATCCATTTTAATTTTAATTCCATGTGTGTGTATATATATGTATATAGATATTAGAACTGATAATAGCCGTAAAGTATTGAGCAATTTTGTTGTTTATTTTTATTCTTCGGTTTCAATTTTTATGTAATATATATATATATATATATATATATATATATATATAGATAAAAGAAATTAAATTTATATAAGGTTAAAAATAAAAAACATTTTTATAGTCAAAGATGTTTATATACAGACAAAGGAAGAAATTTATTAAATAAGGGATAGCTTAGTTTTACCTTTTTTTTAAAAAAAATGTATATATATACAGAGAAAGATATAAGATTAAATATAAATTCACTTACATATTTTGATTTAAACATATATAAGGTGAAAGTAAATATATGTACAAATAAAATTTTAGGAAAAAAATATAGTGACTTTAAAATATTTAAAGAATTTATAAAAGTTAGAATTTTTTTGAAATCTATAATTTATTTATATAAGTGATTCCTGTAACCGTATGTGGTTTCAAAAGAGAAATCTAATTGGTTAAAACACTTTAAAAAAATTCAAAGTTAATTTCAATTTGAACAAACTAGTTAATTGAATTTATTTAAATGTTAATTGATTGTTTGGTTAGTTCAAATATTAATAAACCATATAATGTTTGTACAAGGTCAAAAATCATGAAGGAAATAGCCGGTTTGGGTCGGATTACAAAACAAAAATCAAATGTGAGTTAATCTCACTCAAATTGGATTGCTGGTTAATTTAATTAGTTAAAAATTAAATTATTAGATGATCAATTGAAATTGATAATTATTATCAGTCTGGATGGGATGTTATATATATAGTAGTGGTATATATATATATATATACATATATATTTGAGTGATTGATATTCCCGCATTATATAGTGGATGAGACCCTATACGCCCTGCATAATAGCGGATGACCCTTTTATACCGCTATATCCCCCTAGAAGGGGATTGGTATTTTTATATTGTGCTAGTGTTCATGGATGTAGAGAAAAAGGTTGGATGGATCCAATTGGATTTCTCAAAAGTGTTGAATTTATTTTCATATTCAGTTTTATGAAATGTGGCATAATATGTGTTGTTATGTTGGAAAATTTATTTATTTGGTGTTAATATATTGTTGGATATATTGTGGCATTTTAAAAATATAAATAATGAATTTTTAAAGGGAAATAGAAAAGGGAAAAATTAAGGTAAGAAATTTATAGTAAAGATGGATAACTTTAAAAAAGAAAAGAATCGGAAAAAAGTAAATAGTTGATTTTCAACTCCTATATAATAAATTCCAGAATATGGAAAAGAATAGAGTCTTGAATAAATGGGAATTAAAGGATTTTAAAAGCAAGGACTTAAGAAATATTGATTTTAAGGTGCAAAGGATTTATTTTTAAATTCAGGATTTAAGTGGGATTGGAAAAATAAAAGGAGAATTTTGGAATAAAGTATGAAATTTATATTTCACATTTAAATAAGGTTTTAAATCATAACAAAGGAGTAAAACCAGAATTAATGGATTTTGGGATAAATTTGGATAAATCAAGTAATAAATTTTAAAGGGAATTCAATTCAGAGAATCGATTTAAAAATCGACTAAGTGTTTTGGCAATAGAGATTAAAAGAAGAACGAGGCCATGGAATTTATAAACGAGGTTTATAATTAAAGTGAAATATTTATCAGTGGATAATTTTGAAGTATAAATCCAGGGTGCGAATTCATAAGGAAAGGGTTATTTGTTTTAAAATAAATAGTGGTTTATTTTTAAAAAGTGTGAAAAGAAAATTTACGGTGTTAAGACGTAAATTAAATCGGAATAAATCAAGGAGGATTTATAAATGATTAGACAGTTATGTTGGAATGGAAAATGTATTTTTCCTGAAAAGCCAAGTGTAATTTCAAGGGAAATTTTTAAGTATAAGTTTGAAGTTTTAAAAGTTGTTTTGAAAGAATGTTTTTTTTTAGAAAATTTGTTAAACTAAATATTTATTTAAGTGAATTTTAGTAGTTAATTATTTTAAAGGTTAAATTGGTATTGTGATTTAAAGGATAAGTATACCTTATATAATAGTTTTATTTTGAGAATAGTCTTGGCTAATGTTTTGCTTGGGAACTTATTATAGAATTTCATAACTATTATTTTGAATAAAGTGATTTAAGAAGTTCTATTTTAAATGTTAAGTGTATATTTTTGATAAAGTGATTTAAATTATTTGAAAGATAAATTTAAAAATGACTTGGTGCGTTTCAGGGGAAAGAAAATAATTGGTTGAATGGTTGTTGAATTTGTTAGCTAAATAACCGAACTATCAATATTGCCAATGCGCTGATCGTTTCGAAGAGACCGAGATTGGGTTTAATTATCTAAAAACCATTTCGTTCCGGTTTGAACGTTTGCGAATGAAGATCGTGAAGATGAAGAAGATGGTGATTCGGTTTGTCCAGACTAGGGAAACTTGTATGGACGAATGCTATCAGACCATCGTCACGAGGATGATGAGCATTCTAAGTGAAATGTGTTCTAAAAGGTGATGCTTTGCCTCAAGCCTCATCAACCGGGAATGACTAAAACAGGGAAGGTGTAGTGAGGCCAAGTGGGTAGCACCTAGGTAGGGTAAGGTCATCCATGTCTAGAGTCCCTTTTGATCTTGGCTTGGTGGACGGTTGTTGATCCCAACCGCGATCTTATTCGGACGATCCAGTAAGGTGTAGCTCTAGTCTTGTGTTGCAGGGAATCGAGAGTGGTCCTCGGTATGCTGATCTAGGCCAGGGATTGTGATGGGCGGTACCCCAGTAGACCTGCCATTGTATGGAATCCATTCTCTAATAAGCGCATATATGGTTTTGATTGTGTCCAGCTATGCTGGAACGTGAGATGCAAGCATTTCAGCTAGATTCTATTTTACTTTCTTTAGACACTATTATAATATCAGTCGAATTTGATAAAAAATGTTTTGGTTATCGTAAGGTAAAAACCCGACATGTTTATTTATGACGTGGTCTCACGAGATGCCTTTGATTTCGAAGGATTTTATAAACTTAAATAATCTAATTGAGTGTGTTTTCTCACGTAGGTTTTCAGACAGACTCAGGTGTTATTTTGTTTAATACTCGGGTTAGACCGAGTATTACAGATTCAGGATAGGATGCTATGGAGCTCAGAAGACGAGCTGGATGGCGAGACGTATCACACATACTTGATGTATATTTCGCTGTGTAGTGTACGCTATATAGTCAGCTTTTGTGAGGACAAGTTATTATAACTGTCTAGTTGGGTGCTATGGATAGTGTTGTACTCTGATGATTGTAAGTATTATACAGTTACAGATTCTTTTGTATAAAAATTCTGTTGTTATATATTATACGTTGTTCTGCAGCGATTGTGAGATTCTGATGTTGTTTTATCTTCTTCTTCTACCTCTTTCTTCTTTAACCCTAATGGTTCGTATTTCTCTCTAATTTGAGTTTAACTGATGGAGAATATTGTCGACTCAAAGGGGTACGGATTTGCGGGCTGTTACAAGTCACTTTTCTTTCTCCCATGCAGGAATTTGAATTCCAGGTCGATCTTATTCCTGGAGTTTGACCTGCTGTCCACACTCCTGGAGAATGATTTCTATGAATGGTTAGACATCCTTTTCGGATTAACCAATGTTTCCACCTTCTTCGTCTATCCCATGAGTCACGTTTCCGCATGGTACTCAACAAGTTTGTCCCTATTTTATTTGATGATATTCTAGTTTTTCTAACTCTCGGTTGACCCAATTAAGGTCCTCGCAATTAATCTAAGTATATCCATCTTTCCTCTTTTGTAATTTAATTACCTTATCTTACTTTCGAGCCTTTCTTCTTGATTAGAATTCTCTTTGATTAGGGTCCCTCTAAATTTGAATCCAAATGCTTGTTCTAAAATCCATTCTTGAATCATCTTGTGAGAGAGCATATTTTTAATTAATATAAAATGTTTTATGTTGTGTTGTTGAGTTGTTAAGTTTGAATTTGGGTTTCGATCGATTCGTTTGGCCAACGCTATCGAAGGAATTCCAAAACAATTAAACAGAGCAAACTGACATAATATTGTTTCCGAAATTGGTGAATGAAATAACTTTATGTATGATAATATTTTTTACATAAGTAAAAAATTTCTGAAATTGGATAGTTAAGTGAATTGGTTGTTAGAAATGATAATACTAAATTATCATTTACTGTTGTGTTAACGTTCATAAACCATTAACTATTATTTTATAAGGAGATGAAATTTTATAAATATGGTTTATAAACCTGGTTTGTGAATGAAATGAATTGGAATTAGGAATTTAAGAACTAAATTTTCGGTGCTTTTAAAAAGTTAGTTTTCAAAGTTTTGAAAATATATTATTTGAAAGTATTTTCGAATGGAAATTGGTTTCAAAGAATTTTAAAAGAATTAAGTCTGTATTCTCCTCCTTTGTCGTTGGAAAATTAATTCATGATGGTTGTAGCATCATCAACATTCATTTTCGAGTCTCAAAGTGGAGAGACCACTAAGTAGCTTTATTACTATTTTTTGTTTTGAAAAAAAGGGATTTGATTTGGATTTATTGAGTACGATTTGACGTATAAATTATATATTTATATATCTATTTTCAAAATGGTTTAAAGTGAAACCGAAAATTTAACGGTTAAGTCTTATGTTAACTAACGGTTTTGAATTTTTGAAATGAAGCAAATTTTTGAACAATTGAAGTTTCTAAATGAGAAATGAAATTCAAAACAACTTGAAATATTTGAAATAGGATCAAATTTATTTGTATAATATTTAATTGCATTCTAAATCATATATAACTTACCTGAAATATTCAAAAGTTAAAATGTTTATGAGAATATGTAAATGAATAATATACAATATAAATGTAGGCGATAAGATGTCCAAAAATGAAATTTATAAGATTTTAAATAAATTGTGGTAGTATATATTTCGAATCTATTTTCGTTTTTGTTGCTTCATTCTTCTACCTCGTTCCTTTTTGGGGATGAAAATTTTTGAGTGGGGGAGAGTGTAACGACCCGGTAATTTTAACAGTTTTAATAAAGAAATTGACTAAAACTTTGCTTGAAATTAAACAATAAAATTTTGAAATGAAAATTTGATATTTTGAATACGTCTATTTAAATCTAGCAAATGGTAAATTTTTATTTGAAAATATGAAAGTTAATTCTATTGTGTAATTTTCAATGTCAATTTGAAATCAGTTAAATTTGTGCAAATAAAATATTTTTGAAACCTGAATATTTTTATATAATAAAAGTGTAAACTATTTTCTAAGTGAGACGTTATATTTCTTTTCGCTAAATATGGACTGCTTTATCCCTGTTTATCTTATTTTCGACGTTTTAGCAGTACTTTGGCAGCAAATATCGGGTTTTGATAGGATGGTCATATACCTCAAATCTGTGTACCATTTTGTTCATCTCATCGTACTGATCTCCGCAGTATATTTGTTTGTGCATTTAGGTGTCCGGTACATGACGAAATAGGCAAAAAATGATTAGCCGTATCGGTTCCGTATTTGAGCCTTTTGGTTTTCCTATGTCCATTTATTTTCCTATGAAAATAAACAACCACTAGCCTTTATTAATTTAAAGTACCCGGCTTTACAATCCCCACAGTTCACTGTATATCTCTCTGGTACGTCTATTCACTTTATTCTCTACCTTTCTCCGCTTTTTCTCTTTCCTTTCATTTGAAAATAAAATAAAATATAAAGCATTTATAACCTGAGAAGCCAAATCACCTGTTCATTTGTATATATTTATTTGCATTCTTACATGTTCGAAACTTTTCCAATTTATGGTTGGCTCATCTTCTTCCCCTTCTTTGCCGTTCGTTTTCTTCTTCCTTTCATATCAATTATGTTTATAATATATATATATATATATAATATTGTTCGTTTGGCTTTGCCTATGAGAATTCTCCATCACCACTCACCACCTTCTTCTTTGTCGTGAACAGGCAACAACCCTACTCCGCCTATTTTCCCTTCCACTTGCATAGCCTCAGCCCTTAGCTTCCTCTGACCATCACGCCCACTCCTCTCCACCCATCGACCCACAGCCGTATCCCTTGCTCCAAGTGACCTGCCTTGTTCGCCACCAACTAGTTTCCATCGAGCACCCCACCGGCTAAGCACAACAACAAGTCTAGAGGCCAAATTTTTTGATATACACTTATACATCACATTACAACAAGATATTGGACTAAATGATTGTACAGATGATGGAGGATGGACTTTAGGTGTAAGGACCAAGTTTGTTGCATTTACTTCCTTTAAGAGTTTGAATTTAGTGAAAAAGTTATGAACTGCCTTTAAAAAATCATCCTTGATTATTTCCTTACTATGAATAAAGAATTGTATATTGAAACCATCCGGCCCTCCACTAGAATTTCTATTCATGGAAAATTGGGTATCTTTTATTTCCTTATCTGTTACCTTATTGACTAGATTGTCAGCTTCCTCTTGCTGCACTTCAGGTAATTGCAATTGGTTTAGGTCCTCAATCAGGGGATTGAATCATCCTTGTTTCCTAGCATAGTCTTGAAATAATTAAGTAGAGCATTGTCAACATCTATTGGATTAGAGTGCAGGACCCCAAACTCATCATAAATATTAGTGATTTGCTCCTTAGCTTGTTTAACCTTTATGACTGCATGAAAGTATGCAGTATTGTTGTCCCCCTCTGTTGCCCATTTTTGTCTCATTTGTTGCCTCTTCATATTTCCTTCAATTTTCAATGCTTCATTTAACTGATCATAGAAAATTCTCTCATTATCAGCAGCAGCTAAATTATCTGGATTGTTCATCATTATTTCTTGAGCTTCAATGAGCTTCTGTCTTAGCACAGTTGATTTTAACGTTCCATCACCAAATTTATTCCTTGCCCAATCTCTTAATGCATATTATGTTGCTCTTAATTTCCTGCAAAAAATAAACATAGGATTTCCAAAAAAAAATTCAGACCATGCTTTACTTATTATATTAGTATACTCAAGATCATGGACCCAAGTATTATAAAATTTAAAGCTTTTTTTTCTTTTAATAACTTCTGTCCCGAGGAGAATATTATAGGTGAGTGATCAGATAAGACAGGATAGGGGATAAATGATGACATTGTTGGCCATGTGGTTAAGGCTTTGAGGTTAGCGAAGGAGTGATCAATGTTGGTAAAGGTTCTAATTCCTGATCGACTCCTGTTATTCCATGTGAAGTCAGCTCCTACAGTGGGAATTGGAAGCAAACTTGAATCCTCAATGGCTTTATTGAGGGGGTAGATGTCTTTGGGTAAAAGTGGGGTGCCTCCAAGTTTATCATGCAATGAGTAACAGTAGTTGAAAACCCCAAAGACAAGCCAGGGATAGGAATTTCGTCTAAAAGAAGGAAGAAGATACGACCATAAGATGCATGATTCAAATTATGGTTAAGGGTCCAAGATGGTTTTATGCATCTTGCGGCTTTAACTGTTAGGGTTTCATTTAGTTTTGTTTCCAGAATAGCAAAAAGAGAAACTTTGTGTTGGTTAATAAGATACTTAACTTGATCTAACTTAGTTGAGGAATGAGCTCCTCTTATATTCCATATTGCATAGTTCTGCATCATTTGGAATACTTCAAAGATTGATGAACGACATTTTTCATGCTCCTAGTTGCAGGAAAACCCCTATGTTCAGTGATGTAATCAACTTTGTCATCTTTTCTATGGTTTGGTCCTTTATCACTTCTCTTTCCGACCAATGAGAAAGAAGTAGTATTTGTTGATGATGTTGGCATAGATATCCATCCAGGCAAGGTTCCAGAGTATGTGTAGTGATTTACATTGGTGTTGCTATTTCCTTCTGGTTCTGTCATCAACAAGTTAAGTATATCATTTTCCAGTGTTTCTCTAAACTGAGTTTCAACATGATTTGGAATGGTATTTGTGGTTCCATTTTTTGCATTCAAATCCTGATTTTCACTTGATTGTTGTGCATTTCCTCCACTAGTACTGGCAACATCAAGAATGATTTTGTCATGTTTCTTATTGTTCTGTGCTTGTGTAGTTTCTCCCTTGAATTTATTGATTTCCAGTTCTTCTATCTCAGTTTGCATTATTATGATTGTAGGTACATGATCAACATCAACTATAAATTCATTATGAATATTTCCTATTATTTCTCCCTCCTCCATCTGCTCTTTATTTTCACAGTTAATATAGATTGGTTCATTATCATAGGTTTCATAGCATGGGTCAGAATGATTTCCTTCCATCAAGACATTAAATCTATTGGTATCTCTCTTGGTTCCTTCATTAGTTTTTATTGTATTGCCCTTTTCGGTAGAAAGTGTTACAGACAACAGTATATTACCTTCCTCATCCCATGGATTTCCTATTCAATTTTTAATATTTTCAGTTATCTTATTTTTCTCCATATCTCTTTTCATCTTTGCTCCTCTACTTTCTACCCTTCTCCACTCCTGCTTTTGTTTATTGACCCTAGTTATCAAATTGAATATTGGTTTTAAGAATATATATATATAAATAATATTATAATATACATTTCGTTTCAGTTTATATTAAGCTGATTTTTAGTTAATTTCATCGATTTCTAATTATTACCTTTGTTCATCGAATCCATGTTCCCTTTGCTTTGCTTTGAATTTGTCGTAGAGTCCTTGATTCAATTTGTAGCCTGTTTGTTTTATCATCTTCATAGCCTTGAAAGGTGAGCAATCCCTCATGATTAACGTTCTTATATTTAGTAAATTTAATTCACACGAAATGACGATTGAAATATGCTGTTAAATTTGAATTGTTAAGTTATTTAATTATTAAATATGATATGGGCCATTATCTGTAATTTTTCACCTATGACATACGACACCATAACCTGTTGTATATATTATATTTAAAATATGTTACTGATGATATATGCCAGTTGTTGATATATTATATTACTATCATATTTGTTCTCACTCTACAAGTTCCGGATTAGTTTAGTATTTCCTATGGGTTGACATGATACGTACCTGATGATCTTATACATTAGATGAAAATCGTTGTGGGTTGAAATGTTAAACCCGAGCGATTTTCATTACGGATGATATATGCCGCAAACAAGAACTGACATCGGACACTCATACAAATTAACAGCTCTAACCATAACCACTTGTATATATTATATTTAAAATACGTTACTGATGATATATGCCTATTATTTATATGTTATATTATTATCATATTTGTTCTCACTCTACAAGTTCCCTGTTAGTTTAGAATTCCCTATGGGTTGAAATGATACATAACCGAAAGATTTTATAGATTATGAGAAAACCGTTATGGGTTGAAATGATACATATGCGAACGATCTTATAGATTAAGGGAAAATCGTTATAGGTTGAAATGATAAACCCAAGCGGTTTTCATTGATTCGAATTTTGGGATTACGGTTTGAAATGATATATACCCGTAAATATTTAAATTGCATATTGAAATGATAAATTTCTGTATCACTTGACCATAGGACGGAAAATTATATACGAACACCGTTGGTCTATATTTTGAAAAATGATTTCCAAAGTTTTGAAATGGAGTTTATAGGTTTTAATAAATATTAAGTTTTAAAATATAGTATATAAATGTTATTTTTATATATGTATAAATTTAGATTTTTAAAATTATATGTTTTGGAAATTTTAAATTTATAAGTTAGTTTTGAAAATTTAATTTTTATGATTTTTCTTATAACTTTATTATTTTAAAGACATAAAATACGATTTAATTTAATAAAATTTAGTTTGATTAATATATATAATATTTTTAAAATTAATTTAAAATTATATTTTAAAAATAGATTTGGTAATAACTTTAATAAATAGAGGTTGGAAAGATAGGTTGAAGCTAATTTGTAATTCGATTTATTTAAGAAGTGAATTTAAATAAAAATGATTTAAAACTTATTGATTTGTGATTTTAAAGATATAAAATTTATAACTTGTTAGCTTGGTTTTGATTAAAAGTGACTAAATGTATATTTTCGATTTCAAGCAAATTGAAATTGAATATTTAGTATGATTTAAATGTGTAATTAGAGATTTTTTTAATTGTTATTAAAAATGATTAAATGAATAATTTTAGAATTAAATATAATTGAAGTTAGATATTTAATTTTTGATTTTATTTATATTTGTAATTTAAGATTTTATTTAAATGTTATTGTAAATGATTAAGTGAATATTTCAAATTTAAATAAAATTAAAGTTGAATTTTGAAATATAAATGAAATTTATCGAATTAAGTTATTGTAAATGTTTGAAGATTTAAATTTTGAAGTCTAAAATTTTAAATGGTAGTTCAAACCTGGATTTGGAAATTTATGGAAATTAAAATGGATTAATGGAATTTGAATTGAACCTTTAACCTTTGTAACTGAAACCTTGAACTGGGATTGATTTAAATTGAATCTTTGACATCAAAGTTGATTTGAATTGATTTATGAAATTAGAGGAAACAATTCTAATTTGAACTATTTTGATATAAACTCTTTTTAATATATAAACCATTTATCTATATACTATTTTAATATATAAATTATTTTAATATATATACTATTTAATATACAAACTACTATGTAATTATGATTTTTTGAAATGTAAATGATTAAAAGTGAATAGTGATTTGAAAGTAATACGATTTCAAAAGTGATATGATTTTGGAATGAATATGATATGTTGATATGAAGTATAAACTGTTTGAAATATAAAATGACCACAGTTTGGAATAAGTTTTTGGTTGTTAAAGAGTCCGGGATCGGATATTGTCATATTCTCTACCAACATCGAAAACCACTTTAACAACTATGTACATGGTGGAGATTTCAGAATGAAGTAGGATGGTTTGCTGACGATTCTATATGAGGTATTAATGCAGCTCTAACTCTTGTGAGTCAGCTTGATGTAGCTAAAATACGAGCTACGCCGGGCCAAGTGAGGTCGCATCTCCGGTCGGGAACATTTCTTCGATACCATTCGATTACTTTGTGATTTGATTGGGTACACCTTTGATTTTGGGAGTGTGTCTCAAGGTGGGCGGTAGTAGTTGTTATGCTTTACCACCAGTCTGGATCCTCAGAATGGTAGGATCCTACCATGGGCATTGCCTCGCCAGCCTTGTCACATGCCTTACCGTGCCCTCTACGAGTTTGTTTTGTACCCTACCTGTGAAGCGCCCTCTAAGTAAACCACCGGTTTGGTGGAGCTTACGGTACTGTATAGACTACGAGAATAGATAAAATGTGTTAAGGGGGATATGGGCAACTTCTTAACGCTATTTTAATAGTTTAACAGATCCTTAGAGGATGGGAATTTCAAACATCTTTTAGTTACTTTGTATTTCACTTGCATTTCACTAGAGTCAAAATTTACTAGTATAAGGATGTTAATCCTGACTCGAATGTTTTGTATTTTTCTTTGTGCTCGGGTCATACTGAGTGTCACAACATTTAAGACTTACCTTTGGAGATTGGAGCTTTGTTTGAAGATCTATCTATCCATCTTTCAGTTATTTCAGTTCATTTCTGTTATTTATGTTCAGACTTGTCAGTTGCTTATGTATTAGAGATTCGTTTGTAATTGAGATTCTGTTATATTTTGTTCAGACTCTGTTGTTTATAAAGTAGCATCGTGAACAACTATTTATCTATTCCGCCGCTTATTGTTGTAACTCTGTGTTTGTGATTTTGTGATTGATTTATTTACTGTATATGCTAAGTTTTGCCAAATATGAATTAATAATCTGTTGTTTTGAGAAATTCAAGTCTGACATGAGTGGATGATTGCTGATTTGAATCGTTCAATATAGTAGGTCGTTACTTATAAGTTAAAAAAATTTATTTTAAACAATTTAATTATATAAACTAACTAATTCTTCTTACCTTAATTAAAAACAAATCCTGGCCTAAAAGAAAATAAGGCCATAGTGCTTCAATGCATTTGAAATGAACAGTAAGTGCTTAAGTGCAAATTTATGTGATATGATCAGTATTCATATTTACTTCTCTTCCTTCACTTCTTCTTACTTTTTTCGCATGTCAAGCTTTAAATAAAGAAACCTGCCTCCCACACACCTCCACATCCAACTTATGAGATCCTCCCCTCTCTTTCATTAATACAACCAGAACTCTCCATGCACGTCCCTCAAAAGCACACATGCTCGGCCCACTCAAATGCAAACCGACCAGCAGCCGCAAGTATATCTCCTCTGATTTGAACACTCTAACTCCTCCTTTCTTTTTTACCTATTCTTTCTGTCTCCATTTCCATGAAAGCAAACTTGAACGCAACGTTTTGGACCAAAATATAAATACATGTGAAATGAACAGTGCACTCCAAAACTCCTTGACATTTTCATTTGCCCAGCCAGTACACACTTATACTTTTCAAAACTCCATCCTTTCAATCCATTCACGCACACTTACACTACAAAACAGGCTTCGTTTAGCGACCGGTACTAGCGACGGCTAGCGATGGCTAAAAAAGGCGGCCGTCGCTAGCCATCGCTTTACGCGTATATACACGCAACCAGAGAACCAAAACACAATTCATCTTCCCCCAAAATAACTTCAGCTCCCATCCTCCACTGCCGACGCCCAAGCCGCTGCCCCCGGCGTAAGCTGCCGATCTTCCCGTCGCAAAAGCCACAACGCTCCAAAACTCAAAGGTATGCTATTGCATCTAATTTCAGCTTAATTTAGGTTTAATCAAAACCCTAATTTTGAAAATTGGTTGATTATATGTTATATAAATTGATGAGTTCGCGTTAATAGTTGTTCATAGTAGCGCATTGATTGATTTAGGGATATGTTAAGAATCCTAATTCGGCAAATTAGTTAATTATGGGTTTGTTATTATGTAGTAGTTAATGATAATATTGTATTTGTTGAGTTGGTGATATCAATTAGTGGTTTGATTGTTTAATTCACAATTAAAAATTAGGGTTTATTTATAATCCAAAAATTAATGTAGTTTACCGATTGATGTAGATATATAACTAAGTTTACGTGAATATTTGTTATAGTTAATTAGAATAATGTTTATATAGTTTGCGCAAAAATTAGTGTACAATTGTTGATTAATATGCTGCTAGATTGATACAGTTAAACAGAAGTAATATTTTTTATTTAATTAGCGTGTGTGCATTCTAAGTATTAGTTGTTAGTATAAAATTAAATTATTATAGTTTATTACAAGTGCTAACATCTAATTTTCGTTTACAAAATCGATTAAAAAATTAAATTGTTAGCTGAATTTTAAAATACTTTTGAAATTTCAAATGTATTAAGTAAAATATTTAAATGGTTAAATGAATTATATAATTTTGAAATGAGTATAACAACAACAAATATTATATTAAAATCAATTTTTGTAGAAAATTAAGAAATGAAAATAACAACAATAAATATTCTTGTAAAATCGATTTAGTAAAAAATGAAGAAATGAATATGATAACAATAAATAGTTTATAAAATAGTTTTTGTACGTTTTGTAGTTGTAGTTTTTGTAGTTTATAAAATAACATTAAATCGATTTTATAAAATTGCTTTTGTAGTTGTTAATGTAACGACCCAGAATTTTTATTAATTAAAATTTGAATATTTAATTAATTTTAAATATTAATAAGTGGATTTATAAGTCAAATAAATTTTTATTTGAATTTTTGGATTTAATTGGATTTTTAAATCGATAATTTAATATGTTAAATTATGGAAATAATTGAAAATTGGGTTAAATATGATTGAAAATGATTTTTAAAATTTTATTTTATCATATGGGAGTTAGAATGATATTTTAGAACTTTTAAAATCGAATTAAAAGTAAATTTGTGAAAATTGAATATTTTAATATTTAAATCGACTAGTGAAAATAGTCAATTTTTGAACAGTCTCAGAATTGAACGAAACCAGTTCCATTGGATCCGTAATATTTAGTTATTTCCGGATTTCAAATTTCGTGTCAATCGGAGTTATCCTTTGAGCGTGGCAGCTCGAAACGCATCGAATTATTTTTAATTTAAATTTGGCGAGGTAAAATAGCCATTTTTCAAAAAGTCTCGGATTTCGACGAAACCAGTTTCATCGGATCCGTAATGTGATATTATTGTAAGATTTCAAATTTCAAGTCAATTGGATTTACCGTTTGTCCTGTACGAATTAAAACGCCTAGAAATCGACTTAAATCGGTTTAATTCAAATTGAGCGTTTTCAGCCATAACTCGCACATACTTCCGAATTAGCTTCCGAAACCTGTTCCATTGTGTCCGGAACGGGGGATAAACCCTAGGTACGTCAGTTTCGGCACCTAAATCGGAGTTCGGAATTTCCGGGTGAATAGTGTCGAACGAAACTCTATAAATACACCACCACTCTTCATAATTTGATAAAAAAAAATAACTAAAACCCTAAATTTTAACCCTAGCCGCCACTTATTCAACCAAAGGCCAGAATTGTCTCTCACTTCTTCATCAATCTCTCTCAATCCGTAAGGAATTACGCGAAGTGTTCAACACGGAAGTCGAAGAGCTCGACGAGAGCTTCGATTCCATACGGTGATGATCGGAAATGGTGCAACGGAGAGGGAGCTAGGGGGGGCCGTTCTCTTCAGGTCACGCACGCCTTTATGGGCTGTAGAGCAGGCCGAACTCAAGGGGGAGGCAGGCGTGGGTAGAGGGGGTGTTGTGCTTCGCGATGGCGGTGACGTGATCGAGTATAGTCGAGTGATGTGGATGCAAATGCTAACCCTAGTAATTGCTAATGGGTTCGGCTATAACCTGAAGCTTGAACGTGAGGGAGAAGAAGGGTGGGGGACGGCCAAGATCTGCAGGTGATGGATTGAAGGGCTGAGATGAGTTGGGGTTTAAAAATTTAAAGTTTATGTTGATTTGTTTATATAAATTGTGTACAAACTTCAATAATTCATAACTTTTTCATACGAGGTCGAAAAAATGCAAACTCAGTTGCGTTGGAATCGTATGGACGAGCACTACGCGATGGAGTTGGTTTGGAGTCGTTTGGAGTTAGTGAGAATTTTGGGTAAAATTAAACGTCCGTTTAATTTTATTCGAAATAAATCGCTAAAACGGAATTTAAAATCAATGTGAGAATTTCTCACTCAATCGAATCAGTTTCAATTTTATTTTAAATAGTTAGATTTAAAATATTTGAATGCATGTTTGAATGTTGATTGATATCTATTGATTGTTAAAATAGACATTATGCGCCGTTAGTAAGCGGATGTTATTTAATAAAAACATATACCGCGAATATTTCATAAAAAGTGAAATTGGTATTATAAATAATATCAATATATATATATTGGCATATGTATATATTGGAGTTGATTGATTTCCCGCATTTTTTGTTTAGCGGATGAGACCCTATTACGCCTTATTAAGCGGATAATATTTAATAAGAACATATACCGCGATAATTTCGTACTGGAGCGAAATTGGTATTGTGCTAATGTTTTTTGGATGCAGGAAAACAGGTTGGAGGGATCCAACTGGATTCCTCAACGGTATTTATTTGATTTTCAGATATTTTGATATTTGATGGATTATCATATCGATATATGATGGATCGTTGTTGTCGTGATTGACTATTTGGTATGTAGCATCATTGGACCAAATTTGGAATTTTAAAATGATTTCAAAAGTGATTTTTGAAAAGTATACGTTTTATAAAATAATTTTGGAATTGATCCATATTAAATAAATAAACATTATAATTTTTAAAGTTATAAGAATTATGATTTTTGAGAAAAATAGTTAAAAACTGATTTTTGAGAATATGATGCTAACGATTTTATAAAATAGTTTAATCGGGATTTTAGAATTTGTTGTGAAAAGTTTAAATATAGAATTTATAAAATTTGATTATTTTATAAATCAAAATGGTGAAATTATAAAGGAAATTAAAGACGTTTTAGAATAATAATATAATTGATTTATATTAAGTGATTTATAAATGGATATTTATAAATTGAAATATAGACATCATAAAACGAGTTTTTATAAGTGTTTGAATGAAGTGAAAATGAATTTCATAAATGAATGAAATTTATAGAATTATAAACTGTGAAGTTATAAATGAAATTTATAAATAGTAAGATTAATAAATTTGGTGAAATTATTTGAAGAATAGATTGGTTAAATAAATGGATCTTATAAATTATAAGATTCATAAATTGGAAAGTCTTTAAAAGAACGATTTTGTAAAATAATCGTTTTATAAGTAATTAACTTATAATATGAACTTTTAGTTTATAATTGAGTTATAAACTGGAATAGGTTAATAAAAGAATTTATAAAAAGGAAGTTTGTATAAATAAATAGAAATGGAAATTTATAAATGTTGTTTTATAAATTTGCAAACAACTTATTCTGATAAGTTAATTGTTGAAACCTATAAATGGAGTTATATTCACATCTTTGAATAGTGAATAATCCTTTGAATTAAAATGAATAAAAGGATGAAATTGTTAATGAAGTTTATTCACGTTTTTGAATTGTGAATAATATGTTAAAGAAATTGTTTTGAATGTGATATTTGAAATAGAATTAAAACGATCTAACGATGTTTTAAAATGTGTTGAGATTCGAAACCATAGATTTCAACATTTATTGTTGAAATAGACGTTTTCGAGAAATAAAAGGAGATGGTGGACTATAACACTGTTGTTATAGTAAATGATTTCCGAAAGGAAATGTTTTGTATAGTATTGGGATTTATATATCTATTTTAATTTCGAATCCCTATACTAGTGATTTTGGGTTGTCGTAACGATGTTCTACGCAACATTCGTTTTGGCCCAAATAAATATGTTTAAGTGAATGATTTCCTTAAAGAATGAAATATATACTTAATTTCGATTTAAGTATATTGAATATTTTCTATGTGTTGAAAATAAAAAGATTTGTGAATTACTTATGAATAAGTAAGTATGGAAATGTTTTCCGATATAAAGTGAATATCTTAAGAATTTATCTTTTTGAAGATAAATTGAAATGAATAATTGAAATCGAATATTCATAGATATTTTGGATTATAAATTCACTAAGGAATTTATAAAGGAAAGGAGAATTTGTTTAAAAATAAATATTGATTTATTTTTGAAGTGTGAAAATTATATATATCTTGTAAAGATATTTTGGAAAATAAATAATTGGAAAATTATTTGGAAACTGGTGATGTGTGCATATCCATTGATAGTTCAATAACCGACTATCAATATTTCCCTTTGAATGGGTAATTGATGTGATTTGTTTGAATTTGAATGCCACACTTATTTTTGAATAAGCGCTCACTAATCGGGTTAACCGGGAAAGGACCATGGGGTCGTATAACCCATTCCGAATATGTGATACGTCGTTGTGAATTGCATTGAAGATCGGTGTTGAAGACCGAGTATTTGTGAAAACGATAGGATGACCTATCGATTGTCTCTGCACTGGGTAGCTCCTGGTATAGAGATTCCTTAAGTGATGGGAAATTCGATCGGGATTGTGAATACCCGTATTGCAAGGGCTTCGTAAGAAGTGCCTTCGGTTTTGTTCGAGCCTGGAACAGACTTGTATGGATTGTATGTCTGACATTACAAATTGAGATGTAAAGCCGATTTCTTTCAAATATATTTCTGTTGGTGGCGGAGAATTTATTCTTTTAGCTTAACACCCTTCTCTGAGACGTACGAGCTCAGAGGTTATGTAGTTGAATGTTATCAGCGATATATTCCCAATTTGGTAATGTGACATGCTGAGTGATGCTGAAATGATCATTGTGTTGATTATTTGTGATAGGATCGTTTATTTGATCGTCTATCCTTGTGATCATTGTGTTGATCATTTGTTGACCCAAAGCATGGCTTTTGTATAAAGTATGTTTTTGTGGACGTGAATTCGTCGAGCCTCACACCCCGTGAATGGTCAAAACAGGAAAGATGCGGCAAGGTTATGAGGGGTAGCACCCTTTAGGGTATGTGCATTTCCTTCTGGAAAAGGGTGCTATCATGGTATGGAGCCCAGATACTTACTCATGTTGAAAACACTTTGTTATGATTGTGTGAATTGATTACGAGCGCTCGGTGAAAAGGTCCCAAAGGACCGGGGGATGGCATATTCGGTCAGTTGTTACTCAGTTAGGGGTAACCCGGCCTTGTGTTGGTAGAGATCCGGTTTGGTTCTCGGGGATGTCCATCCAGAGGCATTCTCATGTGGCAATGGGAAGTTCCTTGGCCTGACCATTTGTTGGAAATCCAATTCCCAATACGAAACTTGTACGGTATTAGTTGTAGAACCTGCTATTCACTTATGGTGGTCACCACTGTTTGGATAGTAGCTATAGTAGGCATAGTTCGAAATGTCTATGTTGGCTAAGATTTATATTCTACTTTCGAAATGAATTTTTTCTACACTATGCACTAGTAATAATATCAAATGTTATTTTAAATGCGTATCAAGCATCTTTGACTATCATAAGGAGAAATCTCCTCTGATTCTGCGTTTGCATTGTGTGTGTGTGCGGGAGGCCTTATGGTAGTCTCATTTTTAAAAGCATTGCGAATTGAATTTAAAGATATTCCTCTATTTTGATTTTAAAGATAAACAAACTGTTTTGAGTTCCCACACCAGTCACATGACTGACTTGGAGTTTATTGTTTTCCTTCCTAAACTCTGGGTGCCCACCAATTTCCACACGGGCAGTTAAGAGTTAAGGTTTATCAGGATATTCTGGATATTCTGGAGTTGCTGGAGGCAAGCTGGATGGCATGGCGTATTACTTATATAGTATTTCTTTTTCCGCTGCACTGTTGTTGTTGTTATTGTTGTACACTCTGATGATATGATGTAATGAAATGCAATGTAATAACTGATATAGTTCTTTGTTTAAAGATTATTCATTTATTATTATATGTTGATCCGCTGCGAATTGTGAGATTCTGATGTTGTTCTGTTGTTTTCTTTCTGTTCCGTTCTATTTTGTTCTATTCTTCAATTTTCTATTTTTCTATCTTCTCTCTTCTTCTCTTTTCTTTTCTTAAATACTTTTTAAACACCCATAACTATTCGGTTTTTCGGCAACGGAAAATCCGCGTACGTTACATTTGGTATCATAGCTGATGGTTAAGCGACAACCATGGTTCTGTAGGGTATTTCTAATTAGAGATAGAGTCAGTAGTACTCTAGAATGAGTTTGAGTGTAATAATTGCTATGAGAGCGTATTTGTTAGTGAATATAAAAATTGTTTTATATTGTGATGGTTGGTTTATTGAGTGGCATATGAACTTTCGTCAGCGTGGTCCGCAAGACTATGCCGAAGGGGTTTCTAAACACTTGAATAGAACAATTCGGCACAATATTGATTTTAAAATTGGGTAAATGAAATAATTTTACCTTGAGTATATTTTATATATAAAGAAATAATTTTTCAGAATTATTAAAGTGTATATAAGTTGATTGTTTAGTTGTTTGAATAATCTAAATAAAAGAATAATTGTATAAGCAAAAGAATTATAAAAAATTGAATTATAATTAATGTGAATTACAATTGTGAAATAAACTTATATATATAAGAAGTGAAACTAATGAATATATTTATGAACTTGAGTTATATGAAATGAAATTCAACTTTTGTAATAGAATTGAATGAATGGACTGAATATTAATCAATTGAATGTGAATTAAATTGATATGAAATAATGAATATAAGTGATAATTCATTAAATTCTAATGTTGTTGGAAGTTGAATAATTGAAAGTGATGGTGTTAAACCAATTAGAATGAATATAAGCAAAAGAATTTGGTTGTAATTAATATATGGTTGTTAGTTGATTGTATATAATTCATTAAGTGTTAATGAAATTAAATTAATGAAATTGGAAGCTAAAGTAATTGAAATTCAAATTAGAAGTAAGTAAATTTGAATAGAATTGAATTTGATTTGGAAGTGAACCAACTTGAATATGAATTAGTAAATATAAACTAATTGAAATTGAATGTTAGTAAACATCCATTGTTAATGAATCAAATGTGATTAAATTGAGAAACAATTCATTTAATATTAATGAGAATATGAATGAATATTTATTGGTTATGGATGATAGTTGGTTGATGTTTGCATTTGATGCTTTTGTTTCATTTGCTATATGTTGTATATTGATACTATTGTCTATATGCATGTTCTCATATTGTTTGTTGAGTGATTAGTAGGTGCGGATCGCGTTTGCTTCGCATTTGGAGCTCGCTTTTGCGCTATATTAGCTGTATATGCTCGCTAATAAAATATAAGGAACATATCTCGGATTACATACCGTACTTTTACACTTTTTTCCCTGCGGGATGCCTCATTACTTGATGAGATGTATATTTGTGATATATATACTGTCATTTTTTTTTCGGATCGAGCCGCGCAAAGGAGACTATGGCGAATTTTTCCGAAAATTTAAGGCGTTAGAAATTTTTTGAGAAAATCTGGAAAATTTTGAAAACTTAAACTTTGATTTGAAATTGAAAGTCAAACAATAGTAGTTGTTTTTTTTAAAAGATAACTAAGTATGATTTGGAAAACTTAGTAAGTATTGTAAGAAGTTTAATTATGGATTTTTGAAAATTAATGAATTCTGTAACTTTTTTTACTTGTAATTTCGAGGACGAAATTCTTTTAAGTGAGGAAGATTGTAACGTCCCAGAATTTTTATTAATTAAAATTTGAATATTTAATTAATTTTAAATATTAATAAGTGGATTTATAAGTCAAATAAATTTTTATTTGAATTTTTGGATTTAATTGGATTTTTAAATCGATAATTTAATATGTTAAATTATGGAAATAATTGAAAATTGGGTTAAATATGATTGAAAATGATTTGTAAAATTTTATTTTATCATATGGGAGTTAGAATGATATTTCAGAACTTTTAAAATCGAATTAAAAGTAAATTTGTGAAAATTGAATATTTTAATATTTAAATCGACTAGTGAAAATAGTCAATTTTTGAACAGTCTCAGAATTGAACGAAACCAGTTCCATTGGATCCATAATAGTTAGTTATTTCCGGATTTCAAATTTCGTGTCAATCGGAGTTATCGTTTGAGCGTGGCAGCTCGAAACGCATCGAATTATTTTTAATTTAAATTTGGCGAGGTAAAATAGCCATTTTTCAAATAGTCTCGGATTTCGACGAAACAGTTTCATCGGATCCGTAATGTGATATTATTGTAAGGTTTCAAATTTCAAGTCAATTGGATTTACCGTTTGTCCTGTACGAATTAAAACGCCTAGAAATCGACTTAAATCGGTTTAATTCAAATTGAGCGTTTTCAGCCATAACTCGCACATACTTCCGAATTAGCTTCCGAAACCTATTCCATTGTGTCCGGAACGCGGGATAAACCCTAGGTACGTCAGTTTCGGCGCCTAAATCGGAGTTCGGAATTTCCGGGTGAATAGTGTCGAACGAAACTCTATAAATACACCACCACTCTTCATAATTTGATTAAAAAAATAACTAAAACCCTAAATTTTAACCCTAGCCGCCACTTATTCAACCAAAAGCCAGAATTGTCTCTCACTTCTTCATCAATCTCTCTCAATCCGTAAGGAATTACGCGAAGTGTTCAACACGGAAGTCGAAGAGCTCGACGAGAGCTTCGATTCCATACGGTGATGATCGGAAATGGTGCAACGGAGAGGGAGCTAGGGGGGGCCGTTCTCTTCAGGTCACGCACGCCTTTATGGGCTGTAGAGAAGGCCGAACTCAAGGGGGAGGCAGGCGTGGGTAGAGGGGGTGTTGTGCTTCGCGATGGCGGTGACGTGATCGAGTATAGTCGAGTGATGTGGATGCAAATGCTAACCCTAGTAATTGCTAATGGGTTCGGCTATAACCTGAAGCTTGAACGTGAGGGAGAAGAAGGGTGGGGGATGGCCAAGATCTGCAGGTGATGGATTGAAGGGCTGAGATGAGTTGGGGTTTAAAAATTTAAAGTTTATGTTGATTTGTTTATATAAATCGTGTACAAACTTCAATAATTCATAACTTTTTCATACGAGGTCGAAAAAATGCAAACTCAGTTGCGTTGGAATCGTATGGACGAGCACTACGCGATGGAGTTGGTTTGGAGTCGTTTGGAGTTAGTGAGAATTTTGGGTAAAATTAAACGTCCGTTTAATTTTATTCGAAATAAATCGCTAAAACGGAATTTAAAATCAATGTGAGAATTTCTCACTCAATCGAATCAGTTTCAATTTTATTTTAAATAGTTAGATTTAAAATATTTGAATGCATGTTTGAATGTTGATTGATATCTATTGATTGTTAAAATAGACATTATGCGCCGTTAGTAAGCGGATGTTATTTAATAAAAACATATACCACGAATATTTCATAAACAGTGAAATTGGTATTATAAATAATATCAATATATATATTGGCATATGTATATATTGGAGTTGATTGATTTCCCGCATTTTTTGTTTAGCGGATGAGACCCTATTACGCCGTTATTAAGCGGATAATATTTAATAAGAACATATACCGCGATAATTTCGTACTGGAGCGAAATTGGTATTGTGCTAATGTTTTTTGGATGCAGGAAAACAGGTTGGAGGGATCCAACTGGATTCCTCAACAGTATTTATTTGATTTTCAGATATTTTGATATTTGATGGATTATCATATCAATACATGAGGGATCGTTGTTGTCATGATTGACTATTTGGTATGTAGCATCATTGGACCAAATTTGGAATTTTAAAATGATTTCAAAAGTGATTTTTGAAAAGTATACGTTTTATAAAATAATTTTGGAATTGATCCATATTAAATAAATAAACGTCGTAATTTTTAAAGTTATAAGAATTATGATTTTTGAGAAAAATAGTTAAAAACTGATTTTTGAGAATATGATGCTAACGATTTTATAAAATAGTTTAATCGGGATTTTAGAATTTATTGTGAAAAGTTTAAATATAGAATTTATAAAATTTGATTATTTTATAAATCAAAATGGTGAAATTATAAAGGAAATTAAAGACGTTTTAGAATAATAATATAATTGATTTATATTAAGTGATTTATAAATGGATATTTATAAATTGAAATATAGACATCATAAGACGAGTTTTTATAAGTGTTTGAATGAAGTGAAAATGAATTTCATAAATGAATGAAATTTATAGAATTATAAACTGTGAAGTTATAAATGAAATTTATAAATAGTAAGATTAATAAATTTGGTGAAATTATTTGAAGAATAGATTGGTTAAATAAATGGATCTTATAAATTATAAGATTCATAAATTGGAAAGTCTTTAAAAGAACGATTTTGTAAAATAATCGTTTTATAAGTAATTAACTTATAATATGAACTTTTAGTTTATAATTGAGTTATAAACTAGAATAGGTTAATAAAAGAATTTATAAAAAGGAAGTTTGTATAAATAAATAGAAATGAAAATTTATAAATGTTGTTTTATAAATTTGCAAACAACTTATTCTGATAAGTTAATTGTTGAAACCTATAAATGGAGTTATATTCACATCTTTGAATAGTGAATAATCCTTTGAATTAAAATGAATAAAAGGATGAAATTGTTAATGAAGTTTATTCACGTTTTTGAATTGTGAATAATATGTTAAAGAAATTGTTTTGAATGTGATATTTGAAATAGAATTAAAATGATCTAACGATGTTTTAAAATGTGTTGAGATTCGAAACCATAGATTTCAACATTTATTGTTGAAATAGACGTTTTCGAGAAATAAAAGGAGATGGTGGACTATAACACTGTTGTTATAGTAAATGATTTCCGAAAGGAAATGTTTTGTATAGTATTGGGATTTATATATCTATTTTAATTTCGAATCCCTATACTAGTGATTTTGGGTTGTCGTAACGATGTTCTACGCAACATTCGTTTTGGCCCAAATAAATATGTTTAAGTGAATGATTTCCTTAAAGAATGAAATATATACTTAATTTCGATTTAAGTATATTGAATATTTTCTATGTGTTGAAAATAAAAAGATTTGTGAATTACTTATGAATAAGTAAGTATGGAAATGTTTTCCGATATAAAGTGAATATCTTAAGAATTTATCTTTTTGAAGATAAATTGAAATGAATAATTGAAATCGAATATTCATAGATATTTTGGATTATAAATTCACTAAGGAATTTATAAAGGAAAGGAGAATTTGTTTAAAAATAAATATTGATTTATTTTTGAAGTGTGAAAATTATATATATCTTGTAAAGATATTTTGGAAAATAAATAATTGGAAAATTATTTGGAAACTGGTGATGTGTGCATATCCATTGATAGTTCAATAACCGACTATCAATATTTCCCTTTGAATGGGTAATTGATGTGATTTGTTTGAATTTGAATGCCACACTTATTTTTGAATAAGCGCTCACTAATCGGGTTAACCGGGAAAGGACCATGGGGTCGTATAACCCATTCCGAATATGTGATACGTCGTTGTGAATTGCATTGAAGATCGGTGTTGAAGACCGAGTATTTGTGAAAACGATAGGATGACCTATCGATTGTCTCTGCACTGGGTAGCTCCTGGTATAGAGATTCCTTAAGTGATGGGAAATTCGATCGGGATTGTGAATACCCGTATTGCAAGGGCTTCGTAAGAAGTGCCTTCGGTTTTGTTCGAGCCTGGAACAGACTTGTATGGATTGTATGTCTGACATTACAAATTGAGATGTAAAGCCGATTTCTTTCAAATATATTTCTGTTGGTGGCGGAGAATTTATTCTTTTAGCTTAACACCCTTCTCTGAGACGTACGAGCTCAGAGGTTATGTAGTTGAATGTTATCAGCGATATATTCCCAATTTGGTAATGTGACATGCTGAGTGATGCTGAAATGATCATTGTGTTGATTATTTGTGATAGGATCGTTTATTTGATCGTCTATCCTTGTGATCATTGTGTTGATCATTTGTTGACCCAAAGCATGGCTTTTGTATAAAGTATGTTTTTGTGGACGTGAATTCGTCGAGCCTCACACCCCGTGAATGGTCAAAACAGGAAAGATGCGGCAAGGTTATGAGGGGTAGCACCCTTTAGGGTATGTGCATTTCCTTCTGGAAAAGGGTGCTATCATGGTATGGAGCCCAGATACTTACTCATGTTGAAAACACTTTGTTATGATTGTGTGAATTGATTACGAGCGCTCGGTGAAAAGGTCCCAAAGGACCGGGGGATGGCATATTCGGTCAGTTGTTACTCAGTTAGGGGTAACCCGGCCTTGTGTTGGTAGAGATCCGGTTTGGTTCTCGGGGATGTCCATCCAGAGGCATTCTCATGTGGCAATGGGAAGTTCCTTGGCCTGACCATTTGTTGGAAATCCAATTCCCAATACGAAACTTGTACGGTATTAGTTGTAGAACCTGCTATTCACTTATGGTGGTCACCACTGTTTGGATAGTAGCTATAGTAGGCATAGTTCGAAATGTCTATGTTGGCTAAGATTTATATTCTACTTTCGAAATGAATTTTTTCTACACTATGCACTAGTAATAATATCAAATGTTATTTTAAATGCGTATCAAGCATCTTTGACTATCATAAGGAGAAATCTCCTCTGATTCTGCGTTTGCATTGTGTGTGTGTGCGGGAGGCCTTATGGTAGTCTCATTTTTAAAAGCATTGCGAATTGAATTTAAAGATATTCCTCTATTTTGATTTTAAAGATAAACAAACTGTTTTGAGTTCCCACACCAGTCACATGACTGACTTGGAGTTTATTGTTTTCCTTCCTAAACTCTGGGTGCCCACCAATTTCCACACGGGCAGTTAAGAGTTAAGGTTTATCAGGATATTCTGGATATTCTGGAGTTGCTGGAGGCAAGCTGGATGGCATGGCGTATTACTTATATAGTATTTCTTTTTCCGCTGCACTGTTGTTGTTGTTATTGTTGTACACTCTGATGATATGATGTAATGAAATGCAATGTAATAACTGATATAGTTCTTTGTTTAAAGATTATTCATTTATTATTATATGTTGATCCGCTGCGAATTGTGAGATTCTGATGTTGTTCTGTTGTTTTCTTTCTGTTCCGTTCTATTTTGTTCTATTCTTCAATTTTCTATTTTTCTATCTTCTCTCTTCTTCTCTTTTCTTTTCTTAAATACTTTTTAAACACCCATAACTATTCGGTTTTTCGGCAACGGAAAATCCGCGTACGTTACATTTGGTATCATAGCTGATGGTTAAGCGACAACCATGGTTCTGTAGGGTATTTCTAATTAGAGATAGAGTCAGTAGTACTCTAGAATGAGTTTGAGTGTAATAATTGCTATGAGAGCGTATTTGTTAGTGAATATAAAAATTGTTTTATATTGTGATGGTTGGTTTATTGAGTGGCATATGAACTTTCGTCAGCGTGGTCCGCAAGACTATGCCGAAGGGGTTTCTAAACACTTGAATAGAACAATTCGGCACAATATTGATTTTAAAATTGGGTAAATGAAATAATTTTACCTTGAGTATATTTTATATATAAAGAAATAATTTTTCAGAATTATTAAAGTGTATATAAGTTGATTGTTTAGTTGTTTGAATAATCTAAATAAAAGAATAATTGTATAAGCAAAAGAATTATAAAAAATTGAATTATAATTAATGTGAATTACAATTGTGAAATAAACTTATATATATAAGAAGTGAAACTAATGAATATATTTATGAACTTGAGTTATATGAAATGAAATTCAACTTTTGTAATAGAATTGAATGAATGGACTGAATATTAATCAATTGAATGTGAATTAAATTGATATGAAATAATGAATATAAGTGATAATTCATTAAATTCTAATGTTGTTGGAAGTTGAATAATTGAAAGTGATGGTGTTAAACCAATTAGAATGAATATAAGCAAAAGAATTTGGTTGTAATTAATATATGGTTGTTAGTTGATTGTATATAATTCATTAAGTGTTAATGAAATTAAATTAATGAAATTGGAAGCTAAAGTAATTGAAATTCAAATTAGAAGTAAGTAAATTTGAATAGAATTGAATTTGATTTGGAAGTGAACCAACTTGAATATGAATTAGTAAATATAAACTAATTGAAATTGAATGTTAGTAAACATCCATTGTTAATGAATCAAATGTGATTAAATTGAGAAACAATTCATTTAATATTAATGAGAATATGAATGAATATTTATTGGTTATGGATGATAGTTGGTTGATGTTTGCATTTGATGCTTTTGTTTCATTTGCTATATGTTGTATATTGATACTATTGTCTATATGCATGTTCTCATATTGTTTGTTGAGTGATTAGTAGGTGCGGATCGCGTTTGCTTCGCATTTGGAGCTCGCTTTTGCGCTATATTAGCTGTATATGCTCGCTAATAAAATATAAGGAACATATCTCGGATTACATACCGTACTTTTACACTTTTTTCCCTGCGGGATGCCTCATTACTTGATGAGATGTATATTTGTGATATATATACTGTCATTTTTTTTTCGGATCGAGCCGCGCAAAGGAGACTATGGCGAATTTTTCCGAAAATTTAAGGCGTTAGAAATTTTTTGAGAAAATCTGGAAAATTTTGAAAACTTAAACTTTGATTTGAAATTGAAAGTCAAACAATAGTAGTTGTTTTTTTTAAAAGATAACTAAGTATGATTTGGAAAACTTAGTAAGTATTGTAAGAAGTTTAATTATGGATTTTTGAAAATTAATGAATTCTGTAACTTTTTTTACTTGTAATTTCGAGGACGAAATTCTTTTAAGTGAGGAAGATTGTAACGTCCCAGAATTTTTATTAATTAAAATTTGAATATTTAATTAATTTTAAATATTAATAAGTGGATTTATAAGTCAAATAAATTTTTATTTGAATTTTTGGATTTAATTGGATTTTTAAATCGATAATTTAATATGTTAAATTATGGAAATAATTGAAAATTGGGTTAAATATGATTGAAAATGATTTGTAAAATTTTATTTTATCATATGGGAGTTAGAATGATATTTCAGAACTTTTAAAATCGAATTAAAAGTAAATTTGTGAAAATTGAATATTTTAATATTTAAATCGACTAGTGAAAATAGTCAATTTTTGAACAGTCTCAGAATTGAACGAAACCAGTTCCATTGGATCCATAATAGTTAGTTATTTCCGGATTTCAAATTTCGTGTCAATCGGAGTTATCGTTTGAGCGTGGCAGCTCGAAACGCATCGAATTATTTTTAATTTAAATTTGGCGAGGTAAAATAGCCATTTTTCAAATAGTCTCGGATTTCGACGAAACAGTTTCATCGGATCCGTAATGTGATATTATTGTAAGGTTTCAAATTTCAAGTCAATTGGATTTACCGTTTGTCCTGTACGAATTAAAACGCCTAGAAATCGACTTAAATCGGTTTAATTCAAATTGAGCGTTTTCAGCCATAACTCGCACATACTTCCGAATTAGCTTCCGAAACCTATTCCATTGTGTCCGGAACGCGGGATAAACCCTAGGTACGTCAGTTTCGGCGCCTAAATCGGAGTTCGGAATTTCCGGGTGAATAGTGTCGAACGAAACTCTATAAATACACCACCACTCTTCATAATTTGATTAAAAAAATAACTAAAACCCTAAATTTTAACCCTAGCCGCCACTTATTCAACCAAAAGCCAGAATTGTCTCTCACTTCTTCATCAATCTCTCTCAATCCGTAAGGAATTACGCGAAGTGTTCAACACGGAAGTCGAAGAGCTCGACGAGAGCTTCGATTCCATACGGTGATGATCGGAAATGGTGCAACGGAGAGGGAGCTAGGGGGGGCCGTTCTCTTCAGGTCACGCACGCCTTTATGGGCTGTAGAGCAGGCCGAACTCAAGGGGGAGGCAGGCGTGGGTAGAGGGGGTGTTGTGCTTCGCGATGGCGGTGACGTGATCGAGTATAGTCGAGTGATGTGGATGCAAATGCTAACCCTAGTAATTGCTAATGGGTTCGGCTATAACCTGAAGCTTGAACGTGAGGGAGAAGAAGGGTGGGGGATGGCCAAGATCTGCAGGTGATGGATTGAAGGGCTGAGATGAGTTGGGGTTTAAAAATTTAAAGTTTATGTTGATTTGTTTATATAAATCGTGTACAAACTTCAATAATTCATAACTTTTTCATACGAGGTCGAAAAAATGCAAACTCAGTTGCGTTGGAATCGTATGGACGAGCACTACGCGATGGAGTTGGTTTGGAGTCGTTTGGAGTTAGTGAGAATTTTGGGTAAAATTAAACGTCCGTTTAATTTTATTCGAAATAAATCGCTAAAACGGAATTTAAAATCAATGTGAGAATTTCTCACTCAATCGAATCAGTTTCAATTTTATTTTAAATAGTTAGATTTAAAATATTTGAATGCATGTTTGAATGTTGATTGATATCTATTGATTGTTAAAATAGACATTATGCGCCGTTAGTAAGCGGATGTTATTTAATAAAAACATATACCACGAATATTTCATAAACAGTGAAATTGGTATTATAAATAATATCAATATATATATTGGCATATGTATATATTGGAGTTGATTGATTTCCCGCATTTTTTGTTTAGCGGATGAGACCCTATTACGCCGTTATTAAGCGGATAATATTTAATAAGAACATATACCGCGATAATTTCGTACTGGAGCGAAATTGGTATTGTGCTAATGTTTTTTGGATGCAGGAAAACAGGTTGGAGGGATCCAACTGGATTCCTCAACAGTATTTATTTGATTTTCAGATATTTTGATATTTGATGGATTATCATATCAATACATGAGGGATCGTTGTTGTCATGATTGACTATTTGGTATGTAGCATCATTGGACCAAATTTGGAATTTTAAAATGATTTCAAAAGTGATTTTTGAAAAGTATACGTTTTATAAAATAATTTTGGAATTGATCCATATTAAATAAATAAACGTCGTAATTTTTAAAGTTATAAGAATTATGATTTTTGAGAAAAATAGTTAAAAACTGATTTTTGAGAATATGATGCTAACGATTTTATAAAATAGTTTAATCGGGATTTTAGAATTTATTGTGAAAAGTTTAAATATAGAATTTATAAAATTTGATTATTTTATAAATCAAAATGGTGAAATTATAAAGGAAATTAAAGACGTTTTAGAATAATAATATAATTGATTTATATTAAGTGATTTATAAATGGATATTTATAAATTGAAATATAGACATCATAAGACGAGTTTTTATAAGTGTTTGAATGAAGTGAAAATGAATTTCATAAATGAATGAAATTTATAGAATTATAAACTGTGAAGTTATAAATGAAATTTATAAATAGTAAGATTAATAAATTTGGTGAAATTATTTGAAGAATAGATTGGTTAAATAAATGGATCTTATAAATTATAAGATTCATAAATTGGAAAGTCTTTAAAAGAACGATTTTGTAAAATAATCGTTTTATAAGTAATTAACTTATAATATGAACTTTTAGTTTATAATTGAGTTATAAACTAGAATAGGTTAATAAAAGAATTTATAAAAAGGAAGTTTGTATAAATAAATAGAAATGAAAATTTATAAATGTTGTTTTATAAATTTGCAAACAACTTATTCTGATAAGTTAATTGTTGAAACCTATAAATGGAGTTATATTCACATCTTTGAATAGTGAATAATCCTTTGAATTAAAATGAATAAAAGGATGAAATTGTTAATGAAGTTTATTCACGTTTTTGAATTGTGAATAATATGTTAAAGAAATTGTTTTGAATGTGATATTTGAAATAGAATTAAAATGATCTAACGATGTTTTAAAATGTGTTGAGATTCGAAACCATAGATTTCAACATTTATTGTTGAAATAGACGTTTTCGAGAAATAAAAGGAGATGGTGGACTATAACACTGTTGTTATAGTAAATGATTTCCGAAAGGAAATGTTTTGTATAGTATTGGGATTTATATATCTATTTTAATTTCGAATCCCTATACTAGTGATTTTGGGTTGTCGTAACGATGTTCTACGCAACATTCGTTTTGGCCCAAATAAATATGTTTAAGTGAATGATTTCCTTAAAGAATGAAATATATACTTAATTTCGATTTAAGTATATTGAATATTTTCTATGTGTTGAAAATAAAAAGATTTGTGAATTACTTATGAATAAGTAAGTATGGAAATGTTTTCCGATATAAAGTGAATATCTTAAGAATTTATCTTTTTGAAGATAAATTGAAATGAATAATTGAAATCGAATATTCATAGATATTTTGGATTATAAATTCACTAAGGAATTTATAAAGGAAAGGAGAATTTGTTTAAAAATAAATATTGATTTATTTTTGAAGTGTGAAAATTATATATATCTTGTAAAGATATTTTGGAAAATAAATAATTGGAAAATTATTTGGAAACTGGTGATGTGTGCATATCCATTGATAGTTCAATAACCGACTATCAATATTTCCCTTTGAATGGGTAATTGATGTGATTTGTTTGAATTTGAATGCCACACTTATTTTTGAATAAGCGCTCACTAATCGGGTTAACCGGGAAAGGACCATGGGGTCGTATAACCCATTCCGAATATGTGATACGTCGTTGTGAATTGCATTGAAGATCGGTGTTGAAGACCGAGTATTTGTGAAAACGATAGGATGACCTATCGATTGTCTCTGCACTGGGTAGCTCCTGGTATAGAGATTCCTTAAGTGATGGGAAATTCGATCGGGATTGTGAATACCCGTATTGCAAGGGCTTCGTAAGAAGTGCCTTCGGTTTTGTTCGAGCCTGGAACAGACTTGTATGGATTGTATGTCTGACATTACAAATTGAGATGTAAAGCCGATTTCTTTCAAATATATTTCTGTTGGTGGCGGAGAATTTATTCTTTTAGCTTAACACCCTTCTCTGAGACGTACGAGCTCAGAGGTTATGTAGTTGAATGTTATCAGCGATATATTCCCAATTTGGTAATGTGACATGCTGAGTGATGCTGAAATGATCATTGTGTTGATTATTTGTGATAGGATCGTTTATTTGATCGTCTATCCTTGTGATCATTGTGTTGATCATTTGTTGACCCAAAGCATGGCTTTTGTATAAAGTATGTTTTTGTGGACGTGAATTCGTCGAGCCTCACACCCCGTGAATGGTCAAAACAGGAAAGATGCGGCAAGGTTATGAGGGGTAGCACCCTTTAGGGTATGTGCATTTCCTTCTGGAAAAGGGTGCTATCATGGTATGGAGCCCAGATACTTACTCATGTTGAAAACACTTTGTTATGATTGTGTGAATTGATTACGAGCGCTCGGTGAAAAGGTCCCAAAGGACCGGGGGATGGCATATTCGGTCAGTTGTTACTCAGTTAGGGGTAACCCGGCCTTGTGTTGGTAGAGATCCGGTTTGGTTCTCGGGGATGTCCATCCAGAGGCATTCTCATGTGGCAATGGGAAGTTCCTTGGCCTGACCATTTGTTGGAAATCCAATTCCCAATACGAAACTTGTACGGTATTAGTTGTAGAACCTGCTATTCACTTATGGTGGTCACCACTGTTTGGATAGTAGCTATAGTAGGCATAGTTCGAAATGTCTATGTTGGCTAAGATTTATATTCTACTTTCGAAATGAATTTTTTCTACACTATGCACTAGTAATAATATCAAATGTTATTTTAAATGCGTATCAAGCATCTTTGACTATCATAAGGAGAAATCTCCTCCGATTCTGCGTTTGCATTGTGTGTGTGTGCGGGAGGCCTTATGGTAGTCTCATTTTTAAAAGCATTGCGAATTGAATTTAAAGATATTCCTCTATTTTGATTTTAAAGATAAACAAACTGTTTTGAGTTCCCACACCAGTCACATGACTGACTTGGAGTTTATTGTTTTCCTTCCTAAACTCTGGGTGCCCACCAATTTCCACACGGGCAGTTAAGAGTTAAGGTTTATCAGGATATTCTGGATATTCTGGAGTTGCTGGAGGCAAGCTGGATGGCATGGCGTATTACTTATATAGTATTTCTTTTTCCGCTGCACTGTTGTTGTTGTTATTGTTGTACACTCTGATGATATGATGTAATGAAATGTAATGTAATAACTGATATAGTTCTTTGTTTAAAGATTATTCATTTATTATTATATGTTGATCCGCTGCGAATTGTGAGATTCTGATGTTGTTCTGTTGTTTTCTTTCTGTTCCGTTCTATTTTGTTCTATTCTTCAATTTTCTATTTTTCTATCTTCTCTCTTCTTCTCTTTTCTTTTCTTAAATTCTTTTTAAAAACCCATAACTATTCGGTTTTTCGGCAACGGAAAATCCGCGTACGTTACAGTTAAAATCGTAACTCATAGTTCCTATTTGTGAGATAAGGCATATTTTTCGAGTTAGTGATAGTTCTCATGGATTCTGATTCATAATTAAACGAATTCTATTTGGCCACATTACTAAAAAAATTAAGATCATTATTTCACTATAGACCACTAACACTTCAATATTAATATTTTTTAAATTTTTCTTTATTTATATGAACCCCTTAGAGAATTTTTGGCCCGGTCTGACAAGTGTTGTATATGATCGTTGTATGGATATTCGTTTTTCCACAGAACGAACGTCTATATTCATCTGATACAACATTTGTTGGATTTGTCCTAGTATTTGGACAAGTTACAAACACAATAAAGTAATCATATTTTATAAATCATTTCAGTTTAAACGGTTCAGAAAATTATGATAGCACTTTCTTTTTTCTCCGTGTACATGCATTTGTGTACGATACAGGGAAAAAAGGAAAGTGCTGCCGAAATTTTGTAGAATCATTTAACCTGAAATGATTTATAAAATATGATTACGTTATTGAGTTTGTAATGGGAAGTAGGATAACCGGTCGTCAAGGTAAAAACACAATAAACTTAAGAATTGAAAATTTTAATGCAGTATTTATTTGAATTTGTTAAAATAGTAAAAGGTCATATATGAATTTTTACAAGACTTTAATATGAAGTGTTTTATTCAATCTTCTAACCTACATTTTTCAAATTAGGAAATATGTTCTATTATTTTGTCGATCGTAGTTGGATGTATGAACCTCGAAAAGGTATGAAAGGATTAATAAAAGAATGTTTCTGTAACGGCGTACACATATTTATTAGATTTGCTCGATCTAATAATCAAAATAACGTAGACATTCCTTGTCCGTGTAGTAAGTACAAACATCTGAAGCATTGGAAACCAGATGTAGTAGAAGTACATTTGTACAAATTTGGTTTTGTGCCGAATTATTACTTATGGGATCGTCATGGAGAACTTGTTCAACCTACACCTAATCCTGTAGTGTTAGAGGACGATATACTATGACCAATCCTATAGAAAGCATGGTGCAAGATGCTGCAAGATCAATGTTTCCTACCTTTGACCAAGGTGATGATGGGAACGAAAATGTTGATGAAGAGCCGACCACGGAAGCAAAAAAAATTTATGATTTATTGGATTCTGCTAAGAGGCCATTGTGGGATGGATGTACAAGCCGAACCGAATTATCTGTAACTACCGAATACATCACTATGAAATCGAAATTTAATCTTACAGAAGCTGCATTTATAGCAGTTGTACAAACTGCAAAACGACACATGCCACCTAATAATTTGATGTGTGATAGTCATTATAAAGTAAAAAAAAACTTATGTCTGCTTTTGGATTGCCGTACCAGAAGATAGATACATGTGTAAAAGGTTGCATGCTGTATTGGAAAGAAGACGCTCATCTTACTAAGTGCAGAATATGTAACGAGGAAAGATACGAACCAAGAAAAAAGAAAGGAAAAAAGTTCCATATAAGAGGATGCATTATTTACCCATCACTCCCAGACTTCAACGGTTATATGCATCTTCTGCTACAGCATGTCATATGCGATGGCACGCTGTGAGAACACCAGAAGAAGGAACTTTGATACATCCATCTGATGGAGAAGCATGGAAACATTTCGATAAGACTTATCCTGAATTTGCGGCAGAGAGCCGTACTGTTAGGCTAGGCTTATGTACGGATGGATTTTCGCTATTTTCTCAGTTTGGTAGTAAATATTCATCATGGCCTATTATTATTACTCCTTATAATTTACCTCCATGGATGTGTATGAAAAATCCATATATGTTTCTAATGATTGTCGTTCCCGGTCTCGATGATCCGACTCAAGGAATTGATGTTTATCTACAACCAGTAATCGACGAGTTGAAAACACTGTGGCATGAAGGAGTTGAAACGTACGACATTTCGAGAAAAAGGAATTTTCATATGTTTGCTTCTTTATTATGGACTGTTAGTGATTTTCCAACGTATGGCATGCTTTCTGGTTGGAGCACATCTGGACGTCTAGCTTGTCCTTATTGTATGGATGAAACACGAGCATTTTCATTGAAGTATGGAAAGAAAATTTCTTGGTTTGACTGTCATCGGTGTTTTCTATATATCAATCATAAATTTAGAACGGATAAAAATAACTTTAAAGCTAACAGAGTAGAGAGTATGCTACCACCTAAGGTTTGGACAAGTGAAGAGGTATATGAAATTGTAAAAGACTACCCAAAGATACATGAAACTGGGGAACAGGATGAGATTCCAGGTAAATTGGACACTCATAACTGGTGCAAGCAAAGTATATTCTGCGAGTTACCATACTGAAAAAATCTCCTACTCCGACATAACATTGATGTCATGCACAACGAAAAAAACAAGTTTGACAACGTGTTTAATACAATTTTGAATGTGAAGGAGAAAACCAAGGACGATGCGAATACAAGACGTGATATATTACACTTTTGTATACGGCCCGAACTTCAATTATATAATGATAATAAGAAACCCAAAGCATGCTATGAGCTAGACAATAAGCAAGTAAAACTCGTTCTAAAGTGGGTGGAAGGACTTAGATGTCCTGATGGGATTTCTTCTAACCTCCGTAGATGTGTTGACTTTAAAAACAGCAAATTGAGTGGGATGAAAAGTCATGATTGCCACATTATGATGGAGTATTTTTTTCCCGTGATTCTTAGAGAACTGCTGCCTACAAAAATATGGAGTGTTATAACAGAATTGAGTATGTTTTATAAACAGCTTTGTTCTATGACGTTAAAGATAGATCGTATACGTAAACTTCAAGCAGAAATCCCTGTACTTCTATGCAAACTGGAGAAAATATTTTCGCCTGGTTTTTTTAATGTAATGGAGCATTTACCTGTTCATCTTCCATCTAAAGCACTCCTTCGTGGTCCTGTGCAATATGGATGGATGTATCCATTTGAGAGGTAATTTAATTAATTTTGGTTTTTGTACCACGATATGAATTTAATTAATTTTGTTTTAGGTACCTGAATTATTTGAAGAAAAAAATTAGACAAAAAGCACGAGTAGAAGGTTCGATTTGCAAATCATACCTTGAAGAAGAAGCTTCATTTTTTTCTCACATTACTTCAGTAACGATGTGAACTTATCGTTTGTAAGTGTTCCCCGTACAACAAGATTCTTCTCAAACAATGTTATCTATTTTTAGACAACATGGAAGACCTGCTGGAAAATGTATGGAAATATGGTTAGATGATAGAGATTACCATGTGGCACACACATATGTTCTTTAAAATTGTGCTGAAGTTGCACCATTTGTCAGGTAATTATGAATTCATATATAATTCAATTATACATGTATATATTAACTATAAAGGAATATAATACATATTTGCAGCATATACGAATCACAACATCCATCTGGGGATCTTAGTAAAAAATTTGCTGGATGGTTTTCAAACTACGTTCATGATACAGAAAACTGTGATGTTGACGAAGGAATATGACATCTTGCTATCGGACCAAAAAGAAATGTCAAGACTTATCCAATATTCTTCGTCAATGGATTTAAATTCAACACCAAAAATTACGGGGATAAAAAATTAACATATAACAGTGGTGTATTTGTCAAAGGAAGTGATGATCTAGAGGAGCATATAAAAGATTTTTATGGCATCTTAACACAGGTTTTAGAGTTGACATATTATATACAACCTGGAGAGAAAGTTTTTTATTCAAATACAACTGGTTTAGCAATGTTCCTGGCTCTGGAATTAAAGTTCACATAGATTATAAGCTAATTGAAATAAGGCATACGTCGCATTACTATAAGTATGATCCTTTTGTATTAGCTAAGCAAGCTTTACAAGTTTATTTTGCTCCATATCCGTCCTTAAAAAAAGATAAAGCAGACCAGTAGGCTGTTTTTAAAAGGAAGGCAAGATATACGTTTGATGGAAATAATATTCCAGATGAAACAGCATATCAAGCGGATCGCGAGCCAAATACTGAAATAGTGATAACCGATGACATTGATGTAGTGTCGTTGACTGATGAATCAAATATTTTAATAGATGCATTTGTAAGTACTGAAGAAAATGATATAGAGTACGAGACCGAGTCTGAATCAGAATATGACGAAGACTGATCATAGATGGCATCACTTGTTGTTAAATGTGAGCTATGTATTAACAATAATGACTATGTTATGTAATATTCTGAGCTATGTAATAATAATGATGAATATATTCTTTTCATGTACGCTTTTATCGATGATTATGTTCAGAGTATGTTTATGTGATGATTATCACTTGATTAATAATTATGTAATGATTATGCAATGATTAACGATTATGTGATATTGATTGATGATTATGTGATGCTTATGTGATGCATATGTTATGTGATATTGATTGATGATTATGTGATGATTATTGATGATTATGTGATGCTTATGATATTGATTGATGATATTGATTAACGATTATGTGATATTGTATATATGTTTATCAGTTATGTCTGATAGACGACGTGATCGATGTAGTATGTCCTGGTCACCTTCACTTGGAGCTGGTCCGAGTACCTATGAGCCAGATCTCCATCGAGTTGCGGAGATAGTTTCGAAAAGTGCTGGGTATGTATCAAACTTATTTGAATTATATTATATGAAATATATTGAATATATAAATCAGCATTTTTACAGAGGGTTCGAGGTGGAGCCATCCGATTTCATTTTGTAAGTATCGAAGGAGGCATATAAGAGTAGGATGTCCGGGTGTTGGCCTCAATGGGTTAACATTCCTACACATATAAAAAACGCAATATGGGCTGATGTTATGGTAAATACAATTTTGTAATATATAGTTATGCCTTATATGAAACTAAAAAATGTTGATACGCTATATTTTGATCAATGACAATGTGCTTCAACAAAAAGGAAGAGATATTGCAAAGCTAAAGGAAGAACGATGAAGACCGAGGATAGCATGAGTATAATTTAAATATAGGTCTTAGTTTAGATTTATTATTAAAATCTATCCTAAAGAGGCTTGCACAAACACTAGAACACGTTTTATAAACTTCATTTTCTAGATAAACATTCACTGTGCAAAAACCAATAGTTCAGTCGACCGAACAGGTAAGCCCAGTCGACTGAACCTGTTACACATATACAAACATGCACAGTTCCAGTCGACTGAAACAACCCGTTCAATCGACTGAATCTATTCCTGAAACTTTTTCTTTACATTTTCAGTCGACTGAAATCCCTGCTCAGTCGACTGAATTTAAACCTGTGAATTTTCTCTGAATGGACACCTTCTTCCTCCCAAGAGTTGCAACCATTCTCCAATGGAAATGGAAGCATCTCTTGTCTGCATCTCTAGCCAACAAATGCATCTCGTCTACACCTATATATACATGGTTCTAACATCTACAATTTAACCAATTTTTTATGCTTTAATCTCACTACTTTCTTGAATATATTTTATATACTCTAAAAGTTTTCAAAGCAATCACCAATCTATTGCTTGAACCTCTGCTTTGTTTATAACATTCTTTTGATTCATAGCAATTCACATTTCCTAAATCTTCACAAACACATTGCATACTCTCGAGGATAAGATTATAGGAATATTGTACTACATTGGACTCATTAGTGTTGACAAGAACACAACAAATCGAATAATTGTTTTTAGCAATTGAGTTTAAGTCCTCTTCGGTAGTTGAGGCAAGAAATCCCGTTCGGTTGTTCGGGAAAGTTGTAAACCTATTCCTCCGGGTTAAGAGAGGGTTTTAGTTAGTAGAATTCCTAAGTGAAGCTTAGGGACTGGACGTAGGACTAGAGGTCCAAACCAGTATAAAATCCTGGTGTCTACTTTACTTATTACTTATTGTTATTTACCTATACCATCCACTATTCCATATTATACGATCCTACCGCATAGCTTCTTTCAAAAACAATATGCCATCATGCCTTATGATATCAATTTTACGTATTCTGTTTTGCTGATTGTTTATTAATTATACAATCTCTTTTACATAACACGTATGATAATTCAATATGCAGGCAGCTGTATGCGTGGATCCGCATGATATGGATGATTTTGTAAATCATTGGAATAAAAAGATGCAGAAAAATTATAGAGAAACTCTTTCATAGGGGCTAAGAGTTCAGGGAAAAAGCCAAGTTGGATGGGGGATGATGTTTGGGCTGGATTCCAACAATATTGGGAATCTGAAGCATTCAGAGTAAGTTATATTGTCACTATATTTTTACATTTAAATGTGTCGAATTATTTTACTTAATAGTGTGTATAAATTAATAGGAATTGTCGGAAAGAAACAAGGCTAATCGAAACAAAAATCCCGCTTTACATCATGGTGGCTCGAAATCCTTCCAACAACATAGGAGGGAATTGGTAAATAAATTAACCAATATTTATGTTATGCATGTATATATTTACTAGTTTCTCTTTACCATGTATTCTATTCTTGTATATAATGTATTCTTGTATGTACTCACGCAAATTATCAATATAACCTATTCTTGTATATATTCAGTGGGCAAAGTATGGTAGGGAGCCCACAACGGCTGAGGTTTTCAGAGTCACACATGCAGTGTAGCATACGGATGAGGATGAGAATGTTTCATATGATTGGTTGGACGACAAGGCTGCTTCTGTAATGGTAAATATGTTTATTTCTGTAATGAAAATATTTCATATTCGTTTATTTCACGGTAAATAAGTAAATTATATAGCAATTGTGTCAAATATCTGTTCGTAATTGTAGGAGAGATATAACGCAGAGTATGCACGAGCGATACAAGCGAGTGGACGGGAGTCGCTTACGGTTGATGAGTGTAATCGGATATGAGATTCAATCATTGAATCGGCAAGTCGAAACAGGCGTTACAGTTTCGGCAATATGGTATGTACTCAACATTTACACAGTAGAAACCTGTATGCCATGAACTTCTTATTCACTTGAGTTTATTACCAATAACTTGAGTTATCGTATTGTTATTGTATGCCATGAACTTCTTATTCACTTGAATTAATTCACAGGCTCTTAATTTCCAAAGGTCATATAAGAGATCCATAGATGAGGAAGAGATTGCTCGGATGCAAACTCAATTGGATGAGCTCAATGATTGGCGGAAAAGTCAGTTGGCGACGTAGATAGATGAGCGTATTGCTGCGTTCTATCAAGAGCATGGGTCAATGCCCGGGGAAGGAGGTGCAGGTGATGATGATGCTTAGCTGGTTTGATTTGGACATGGGTATGCTTTATATATATTTGTGTACATATTATGATGTGTATATATATGGATGTTGTGATTGATACTTAGTGTTTTGGTGGGTTTGATATTTTTGTTGTTGTGATTGATATTTGAACGATGTGGTTTGGTTTGGTGGATTTTCGTATTTGGTTATGTTGATTTTCTTATATGATTTTGTAAATATATCTTCGAATATGCAATATTTGATGATTTGGTTGTGTTGATATTGATTATATGGTACGATGGAATGGTATTATATGTGTGAAATGATGAAATTATATTATTTGGATTGATTGAGATTGAGGGTTGTAGGTGCTGCAATTTGGCTGGAAAATTTTTCCAGGTTTGCAACGGCTAGCGACGGCTAACAACGGCCATTTGGTCAAAATAAGCGACGGCTAAATTGCAACAAATTGCAATAGTTTGCAGCGACAACCCGAGAAACCAACAACCCAACGGTTACTTCCGCGCGGACAATTAGCCCTTACGAGCCGTTGCAAAATGAGCAACGGAGCCGTCGCTAAGGCCGTCGTTTTTTTTAGTTGCAACGAGGTAATTTGCAACGGCAATTAGCGACGGCTAACGACGGCTAGCGACGGCCGCCAATGGCTTTTAGCCATCGCTAAAAGTGTGTATTTTGTAGTGTTACAAGCTTATATATATATATATATATTCAATTGCACGAAGTAGCGTGTGTTCCACATCGGTTGAGGTGAACGAAATATGTTTATTTTTATTCCATGTGTGCCCTTTTTCTCTTATAGAGTGCATTGATTTGGTTTTGAAAGGTAAGAATTTAGACAAGGAAAAGTAAGTGATCAAAGAGTTTTTTTTGAATGGACGGCAACAGAAAGAATTAGACTTTGAAGATCTGCGTTTGCAATTTCTTGGATGGGTATTTGTTTTTGCCGTGATTTCAAAGTTTGCAGTTTTAAAATGATGAAGTTTGATGTATAAAAGATGAGAAAATGAGTACGGGGTAGACAAGTATGGGCAATTCAGAGAAAATGGGGCGGTTGAGAGAAAATGTTGGGTGTTGCGATTGTATGAATTGTCTAGGTAAGATTTCAATTGAAGTTTTCAATGTCTCGCTGCACAATTTTCCGTTCACGCATAAATCCGAAATCGGCAAAAGAAAAATACGGTAGTATTCAGAATTGCAACACGACCATAAAACAATAATAATATACACCGGTTATTGAATTCTGAAAAATCACTAAAACACCACCGTTTGCCAATAAAACATCAAACAAAAATTTCAATATTTTTCGAATTAAAAATTATGGAAAAATCTAATAAATAAATTAGAAATACGTCAAAAGAAATCGAGTAGAAATAATGAAAATAAAATTTCTAATTATTTATTCAAAGCGTTAGCACTGCAATTGAATTTATAGTTATTGTCTATTTATCTAAAATAGATTAAATAAATTACGGAATTCATTTAATATATATTTAATAAAACTTCATTTATTGAAACACTATTTAATTTTAAATTCACCAATTCAAAGAATTTGAATAATCATTGAATTTAAAATTCAAGGTTAAAACCATTAAAACGATTTATTCAATATTTATAATTAATTAAATATTCAAAATCGATGACCATAATTTCGGATCGTTACACAAATTCTTCCTTTCGTGAGGATAAAAATATTCTCTTCGAAAGTCTTTAAAATCCTAGACATGCTTCTTTTAATACCTTTAAATATTGCCTTTCGAAAAGAAAGAAAAAACCTTTCCTTTTAACCCTTTCGAGACCTTGGGAAACCACTTCTTTGAAACCATTCGTTAAAACCTTTCGAAAGCATCAAAACCTACTTTTCAGAAGAATTTTATCGCTTTGGTTTCCGAATTGTCAAACCACGATTATTTTGAAAACTTGCTTTGCTCATATTTCAAAATCTACTAAACAAAATCTCAATCCTTTTTTTTCAAAACTATGATTATAAGAATTCGTAAAATTCTTATTCCATAGAATACCAACTCCAATTCCATCGTATAAATGGATTTAACTTTCTACGACGTGAAATCGTGAACTACCGTTACACGACGCGCCTATTTTTGACTCAACTTTCATAACTTGTAGAAACTTGACCAAATTGAGTTTTAGTGTTTATAAAATAACCCATTTTGAATCATTTCAAAGGGGTTTAATGATTCCTTATCACCATTTAACTTATTAAAGTAAAGTAATTTCCTCTGTGATTTTCGACGTGAATTGTTTCAACATCAAAATAAACATATAATCAACATCCAAACTTGATGAACAAATATAGCGAACAACTAGAGCTCAATCATCATATTTGTAAAATAAATTTGGAAGAGTTTCTCACATTTTTTCAATCGAACTAACTTTAAATAGCTACAGCTCTGTTATCTCGAAATCGGAGCTCACGACTACTAGTACAAAAGCATATAGGGGTTCGGCCTTGGTCTTGGAGGCTTGGAAGGGCTCGATCGTACTTGGCAAGTGATGGTGGATGGTGTGCACAACGGTTGTAGACAGGGAAAGGAGTGGATTTGCTTTGGTTTTGAAGAGTTTAGATAATCTATACTTACTATATAATTTTAGTTTCTTTTTGCCATAAAATTTGACATTATTTTCTTTAGGCAAGAAGCCATTAATGTAAAGAAGGAGAGGATGAAGAGTTTAGGAATTTTATGAAGGAGAAGTGTGAATGAAGTGAAGATGGGTGGGGGCTATTTATAGGCAAATATAAGGATGCAAATATCATGATAATTTCCATACAAACACATCACCATTTGCTCACCACCACGACCCCTCTCATGTCATCATCCACGTCCGGACTCCCCACCCTCCACCCTTGTCTGTAGCCATGTGCTTGTACTGATGGTGTAAGATGTTGACTTTAGTTTTACTTAAGGATGAAGTTTTAGGAAAATATCTTGGATATCTTGTAATAAATATATATTAATGTATAAGTATATTTGTATTTATAAATGTGTTCATGTGCATGTCCATGTGAATGTGTCCATTTATATGTACATGTATGTGTGCGTATTTATATCTCAAATGATTCACAACGCCGCACAACTTTTCTACGTTGAATCATTACGGATTCCAATTTCCGGTCATATTTTCACTTCTTATTTAATATATGTATAAATATATATTTGTAAACAAAGTTTGATAATAATATTTCTATCTTTGTATAATAATTAAAAGGGATTATTTAATAATTAAAATAATTATTAAATCATTTAAAATCGATTTAAATTCAAAAATCGTTTATTTAAAATAGTGATATCATCGATGATGTCATAAAGAGAATTTACTTTGAAAAATAAAATAAATAGTTTTATTACATATTCTCCCTCATACATATAAATGAGTTTATGTATCCAGCTCTGTGCATGATGTCGGATGATCTAAGAGCTGTTTATTGATAAAACGGTTTTCGGTCATTTTATCGATATGTCTTCCAAAGTATATATTTTTTGTAAATATATATTCAAAATAAGATTACCAATATTATCTATTGTTCAAAACATAACATTTATGTTAAAAAAATCTTATATTTGAATATTTTAAAAAAAATTAAATGATGAATTTGTGGGTCATAACATTCCTCTCCTAGTCTTCATCACATCTTTTTTCCATCCTCCTTTTTCCCTCACCCCCACTGCTTCACGCCTAGCCTTCGATCTAATAACTTCACCATTTGGAATAACTATTTGTTTCGCGTTGTCTTCCAGAACTCGCTAGTGAATAAGGGATCTCTATCACTTACTATACTACTAGGAATTTCGTGCAGTTTAACTACAGTAATCATAAACAACTTCCCTAAAACGGGTGTCGTTTTGGTTGACTTAACTAGAATGAAATGGGCACTCTTGGTCAATCTGTCCACTATGACCCATATGCTATAATTTCCTCTGTTCGACCTTGGCAACTCGTCAATAAAATCCGTAAAAATAGAATCCCATTTCCATATTGAAATATCTAATGGCTAAAGCAACCCCACTTGGCTTCTGGTGTTCGGCCTTTGCTTGCTGGCAAATAAATCACTGCTTTACCCATAAGCCAAATCCTGCTTCATACCTTTCCAGAAGAAACTCCTCTTCATATCCTGATACATCTTAGTTCCTCCTGGATGAATAAAGAATTTTGAACGATGAAATTCCTCCAAAACTTCTTTCCTTATGTTTCCTACACTCGGAACACATAATCTTTCTTTCTCAACCATCCATTCTAGTCAAAACCGAATTCTTTCAAATCATCGCTCTTGGTTCCATCTCTTAACTTATTGATCCGTTCAGCTAATACCGGATCTTCCTTCTGTTTAGAAGCGATCTTTCGATCATCTCTAGTCGGACATCCAAACAAGATAACACTACGGTTTCTATAGAAGACCCGACCTTAGATCTCTACTGCACTCTGCAATCTACTAATGCTTCCAAATCTTTTCACTCAGCAATCATCTCCAACACTGCATTATGATGTTTCCTGCTAAGTGCATCTACAACCATGTTATCTTTCGAGGTTGTGTACTCAATCTCAAAATCATAAGAGATAATAAACTCGAACCACCTCTGGTGTCTCATGTTTAGCTCCTTCTGAGAGAATAAATACTTTAGCGACTTATGGTCTGTATATAACTCAATCTCTCTCCCAAAAGATAATGTCTACACACCTTCAATTCAAAAATCACTATAGCTAATTCCAAATCATGCGTCGGATACCTCGCCTCATGTGGTCTAAGCCGTTTAGAAGCATAGGCAATCACTTACCTCTTTGCATCAGCACATCACCTAACACGCATCTGTATAAACTACCAAATCCTGATTCCCTTTCGGAATTATCAATACAGGTACATGGGTTAATAAGCATTTCAAACTTTGAAATGCTTCCTCACAGTTATCGGTCCACACAAACTTCACATCCTTTCTTGTTAGCTTAGTATTCGATGCTGCATCCACTAAAAAACCTTAATAAATCTCCGATAATAACTAGCTAATCTAACGAAACTCTTTATTTCGGCCATTGTCTTCAGTCTCTTCTAACTATTTACCGCTTCAATCTCAGTCAGATGTACTATCAACCCTTTCTCTAACACTACATGACCTAGAAACTTCATTTCCTTCTTTCAAAAATGGCACTTCGAAAACTTCGCCTTTAGCTGATGCTGCCTTAGCATCTCAATCACCACACTAAGATGAACTTCATGCTCTCTTTCATCCTTAGAGTATATCAAGATATCGTCTATGAAAACCAATACGAACCTATCCAAGTGCTCTCGGAAAAATTGGTTCATCAAATCCATAAAGAAAGCCGGCGCATTAGTCGGTCTGAACGGCATAACTAAGCATTCGTACGGCCCATATCTGGTCCTAAACGTCGTCAAAGGTATACTATCTTCAGCTACTCTAAGATGATGGAAACATATATCCAAATCCAACTGGAAAAACACTTTGGCTCCACTCAACTAGTCGAACAAGTTGTCAATTTTTGGCAATGTGTATCGATTCTTTATCATCCTCTCATTCAACTTACGATAATCGACACATAGCCTTAACGATCTATCCGGCTTCTTAGCAAACACTGCAGCTGCTCTTTAAGGTGAACTACTCGGCCCGTTAAAGCTCTTGCCTTCCAAATCCACCAACTTCCCCTTCAACTCTCTTATCTATGTAGGAATCATCCTGCTTGGCAGCCTAGTCATTGGTTCTGCTCCCGAAACCAAATCTATCAAAAATTCAATGGCTTATTTTGGTGGCAATCCTACTACAGACTCAAAAACATCTGCGAATTCTCCAACCGCGAAAACACGACTCGGCTCATCTTCCAATTCCATAACACCCAACAAAGCATTCACCTTGCTGCTAGAATCTTCTACGGTATAAACAATCCTGTTGCTACAATAGGATGTTTAAGCGATATTTTCCTATCCTGAAAAAATATCCTAGCATCGTACTCACTTAGCCAATCCATCCAAGAATAATTCCAAACCCCACAAAATAAAACACATGCAATCCAAACTAAAGCATGACCAAACAAGTCAAACTCTAACTGGTTACATCTCAACCCAAGAGTTGCATACCTTCCTATTGGATTCGCAACCCGTAAGGAAGCAACTAAATATGTAGGTTCTATGTTAAGCTTATCTATCAAACATCTAGATATAAAAGAATGCAATGCACCAGTATCAACTAGAATGCTAATAGGAATACCATGAATCTAAATCGTACCTCCCAAAACGGCCTTTCCTTTCTCTTGAGCTGTTGGCTTCGAAGCAGCAGGCTCCAATGCATACACTTGCCCTTTCCATCCTTAGCGGGCTCCTTGCACTGGTTCTTATAATGGCCAATTTGGTCACAGCTGAAGCACTTGACATTCTTCTTCCCAGCCACTTCCTTTGCTTTTCTAGCATGGCACTCATTAACAAAATGTCCCTTCTTGTCGCACTTGAAGCAAACAATCTTAGACTTCCCTTTCATAGCTGTTCCACCCTTCTGAGCACCCTTCTTAGGAAAGAACTTCCTCTTCTGGCCCTGCCCAACCTGGACCTCCTTAGCCTTACTTTTTTAGAGAATCAAGAATCTCTCATGCCTTAAGGCCATCTTCACTAAAAAATCAAAAGGATATCTAATATGACGTAATGTAGCCATTGCTAACTCAGACTTCAACCCCCTGATAAACTTCTCATTCCTCTTCATCACTATATCCACCGAAGCATACCCATATCTACCCAACTCCTCGAACCTTCTGGCATACTCCAAAATAGACATCTTTCCCTGCTCTAATTCAGCAAACTTTCTAATCAAAGCTGATTGTGCCATCGCAGACATGAACCTCTCTTGGAACCTCTTACTGAAATCTGCCCATGTCAAGGTTTCCTCATCCAAATCAGCCGTCACACATTTCCACCAAAACAAGGCTGCTTCCTGAAGCTGTCTCGAAGCAAGCCTCCTCTTTTGCTCAGCATTGATCCCCAAATCTACAAAGATTCTCTCACAGTGCAGCATCCAATTCTCTACATCTATAGCGTCCTCTATTCTCAAAAATGGCTTCCATCCAAGCTTAGCATAATCTCCACTTGGCTTAGCATAATGGTTAATTACCGGAACTTCTGGAACTCCTGCTCCTGCAACATCTCCTCCTACCACTCCAGCTGCAATTCCATCTTGCATCACATTCACAAAAACTGATGTATATCTCCTATGTCCACCTGCAGAACTCTAGCACCCACATTCTCTGCGTGTGTCGAACCTTGGGTCCTCCTCACATTTGGTCTTGCATTCCCGTCGGTGCCCTCCTATCCTGTGTTAACTCTTCCTCTTCTACCATCTATATCTGTATGCAAACCTCATGAGATACAAAAAAATAACCTAATAAAGATAGAAGACTAAAGATAAAATGTGTACTTATTTATCTCATACCTTAATCTTACTGTAATTCCTTAGGATTATGTTTTCAAAATCATTTTTAGTTTAAATTTTTTCATAAATCCAGGCTCTAATACCATGTTTTACCATCCCGTATCCAGAAGCCAAAAGCTAAGCGTTGCAGATGTTGTAGTCATCCATAGTATTAACTTTCGGTGACAAAATGTGGTAATGCTAATGGTATCCATAATATCAAAAACACTTGAATATGAACAAAATCATAGATTTCTAAAAACAACATTTTACTTATTACATCTCAAAATAATTCATAACCAAGTACATAATCCCACATCGTTTTCCATGTAAAGATCAAATATAATCGTTACAATAATACGCCTAGAGCGACATATGACGATGCCCCCTTGGATGATCGAAGCTATATAGTCAAACTGACTTAATATGCACAGCAGAATCGAAGCAAAATAAACTATAACTCCTAATTAGCTATCCAGCAACCACCTACCTGTTTTCGCAATCTTTATTCGCCAAAACAACTAATACTTGAAAACGTCAACCCTCAACCTACTCAAATCAATTTTGAGCACCCGTGAGTTTAAGGGAAAACAAGAACTTCGATTCAGACATAAAGACTGGTGTAAATAATACTGTTACATCTCGTATTACTGATATTAATTGAGATCAAGCCACTAAGCGGAGCTAATTTCCCCTCACTAATACCCTTTCCAAAACATATATTTTGCAAATCTTTTCCTGCAACCAAACTGGTTAATCAAACTAATTATAATAATGATAATAATAGCTATGTCCATTAAGCTATAATCAGGCAACTAATGAACTATCTGTCCACAAGTAATAATTGGACTATCTGTCTAAAAACTGGGCTGACTGCCCACAAACTGGACTAGTACCCGCAAAGTGGACTAACTGTCCGAACCAAAATGGACTATCTGCCCGAATCATTTTCTTAGGGTTAACTACCCTTCATCTTTTTCGTTGAAAACCATTTCAAAATGATTTAACCTTTTAAATCATAATTTTACAAGGAAAATATATTATTAGCTTTATTCTAAGCTATTTTTTCATGTTATATACACTTTACTCAAAATAATGTTGATGAATTTTAATGAGGATTAGCTATCTTTCCAAAACAAGTTAAAACCCTTTACTTAACCTAGACCGAAAGGCCAAATCTTTCCTTGAAAACCGTTCAAATTCATCCTTTCAAGAGCATAAATACCTTCCCTTTAAAAGTCCTTAAAATCCTAGACATCCTTATTTTAAAATCTTTAAATGTTTCCTTTCGAAAACATAGGAAATACCTTTCCTTTCAACCCTTTCGAGACCCTGGAGAACTACCACTTGGAAACCATTTATTAAAACCTTGTGAAGGCATCAAAACCTACCTTTAGAAAGCATTTGGTTTAATTTAAAACATGTGAAAATCTTTCAAAACCATTCAAAAGCTTAATTTGAAACCTTTGCAAAATCATCTCGGTCGAAACCATTTGGAATATTCCTTCAAGTAGAGCAAAAGATCAGACACCCATTAAAGTCGAAAGTATTCCTTTCAAAATCATTCCTAAGTAAAGAAGCAATGGTGTAGAAACCATCCCTTTGGAATCTTTGGAGAAGTGGCCAAATTTTAGAAAACAAAGTAACCCCTTAGAAACCATCTGAATTTAAAGGAAGAAAGCGGCAGCAAAAGGTTTCGACATAGTCGAAAGCAGTCATTTTAAAACAAAAGCGCAACCCGATCTAAACCATTACCTTTAAAACCATCTGACCTAGTCGAAAGCCAAACTAGTCGAAAGCTACTCAATCGAAAGCAAGCAGGCGCATTTTCTTTTAAAAGCAAAGTAATGCCTTAACCCCTTCGAGACCTCTAGTTTCAACTCTATACCTTCCGCCTATATCCAATTCACTATGTACCAGTTAACTGATTCCATATGCATTGGTTTCGACGGAGGCGAAGGTAAGGAGGTGAAAACTGGTGCTAAAAGCATCGAAACAGTGAAAAACATGTTTACTTATCCTTTTAAACTATTTCTTTGTACCTAACCTGCCTTGTTTGTCAAATTGTGATTGGTTGCAAGTTTCTCTTTTCTAAATGTACTGTGGACTTTCCAAAATTAACAATTTAAACATTTACAAGAAGCCCCTTCTCCTTTTATAAATATATAAATCATTTAAGTCTCATACCATAAATAATTTTATATACCCATTAAAATACTTAGGAAAGTTCTACAGAAATTCCAAAAAAAACCTTTTTAATATTTTTCCAACATATAAAAATATCAGATCCAAATCAATTATTATTTAACCGTAAATAATTTTTAATCCAAAATAATAGTTCACTAGAAAATTTATATAAATTCGACATAAATTCAGAAAATACTGAAAATTGGAACCCATCTCAAAATTATTATTTTCGATATATATAAAAATTCGCAAGGCATTTGGATGTCATTTATATAGGGTTTTCAAATCAAAATAAGTAATAAAATCTATATGAACAGCCATTAATCATCAACAGTTATATATAACCATTCCATTATTCAAAAACATGGCAAATCAATGCTGAATACCTCAAATTTCATCCTAAAACCGAAAACAAAAGAAATATGAGATGTAAAATTATTCACCTTTGCTGTAGAGAATAAAGAGATTGAGATGTGAATGGATTTGATTTAAATTAGCTTCTTCGTTAGCTTTTCTTACTCTTCTTCCCCTTTCTTTTGTTAATGGTGGTAGGCCTCATGTTTTAAAAAAATTATAAATGAAAGAGAATGTGTATGGGATACACGGCCAAGGGTTTAGGGTTTAAGAATGACCTCTTTTCTATTTTAACCCCCCTCCTCTATTTCATGCCAACTCTTATTTCAATTCATTGGTTAAATGGCATGGCTACCCATAAATAAAATAAAATCTCAATCCCCTAATCAGCCCATTATTTTATTTTATTTAACCAATTAAATATCCTAAATAATGTTACCAAAAATATAGGGTGTTACAATTAGTTTTGAGGCCTAATTCGATCATATACGGAAGATCGCTTTTTAAACCCAGTTATATTATAAATTCCTGAAATTTGTCCATACCCGTATTGAACTCGCACGACCACATGATTCGTCTGATTGCCACAAAATCTATCGGCGCATAATAATTCGTTATTACGGATCCAATGAATCAGTTTCATCGAAATCCGAGATAGTGCCTCAGAAGGCTATTTTCACTCATTATTTAAAACGATCATTATTAAAACCAATTTAATCGCTTTTAATATGTTTTAAAAGTTTATTACTACCATTCTTATTTAAACTGAATTTAAAAAAGATTTTTAAACATTTTCAATATATATCAAATTCAAGATTCAATTACTAAATAATTCCAAATATTTAAATAACAATTATATTAGAAATTTAAGCTACTTGACATATAAAATTAACTTTTCAATATTTAATATGAAATAAATATTTCAAATTCAAATTACTAAAATTCTATGTTATTACAATACTTGACATATATAGAGTAATCTAAAAAGGTGAGGACTATACCCGAACGGTTGCATACCACATAGTCTTACAACATGCCATGTTTAAGCCATTTCCGTGTGATGAGGCCCAAGATAACGATTATCTTTCACATAGCACATTCCACTTTGAATGCCATAATTCTAATTCCATCACACGCTATTGATTTCGATGAATGTACAATCTATGAGCTCGTACGTCTCAAAAAAGGGTGTTAAGTATAGGAGAGTTACTTCCTACACTACCAAACATATGGACGTTCGTAAAAATAAATGTACATGTATGATGGAAATGCAATGTAAGACATTCATTTATACAAATTATCCATAAACTAATCAAACTGAAGAAACTCTTGTACTACATCCTATCGAGAATTATCCCTATGATTTGTAGCGAGTAACCCTTGCATCAAATAGCTAATGAAGATATTACAGCCACATGTATATTATATGGGAAATTTCTCCCAAGGGTCGGTGGCAAGAAGCCCTAAATTCCTTCTTATTATCATTCCATATCTTCAGCTTCAAATGTGTAAATTAGTTCGAAGTGGTTTTCGAACAAGGATCTCCTAAATCCAACCCTCGTTCCTTCGAACCAACCATCGATAAATAGATATTAGGTAAATAGGTGCTCATCATTTGATTGATTACTTTCTCCTTACCAAAAATATCTTGTAGAGATATATGTCTTTAAAACATTTCTTTCTAGTATATACGGAATCATTAAACCTCTCTTTCGCTTTGGAAATACAAATCAAAATCATTTCTCGCAAACTACATTTCAAAACCTTATTGAGTAAAAAGGGTCGATAGAAATTATACTAATTCTACTCAACATCCATTTCTACATTCAACCTTTACTATTCATAAGGTGAAACCACCTTTTAATTCACATGAATAGTATGGGTTCCCTCCTTAGAATTTAAAACCAAGTATTAGTAGATCATTTATAGACAATCCAAGTTGTATAAAATTTACAAAATTAAATCCTTTATACTTGCTTCATTTTCGACATTTTTACCTTATCTATTCCTTGCTCAAGAAAGAGGCCAGGTAAGCTAGGGCACTGGTTACCCCTGAACATCTCCTTAGTTTAAGCACCTCACATCCAGATCTCACGAATAAAAAAATCCAGTCTACTCATCGGCTTTTAGAGCCAAGATTAAATCACTTAACTTTAACAGCTTTTCTTTAAATTGTTTATTTAAACTCTTCAAAATAAATTATAAAACCTCCACGTTATCTTTAAAATACTTAATTATTTATTAGAAAATTAGTATTAAAGATCTGGGAAAGAAGACTTAAGTTAAAAGCCATACTTCAAAAGTTATTAAAAGTGCTGCAAATAGTGCTTCTAAGGCTTATTTTATCAAACAACTTTTCTATCATTTAGAAACTCATTTTTATAACTCAAATCTCTTTTGAAACATTTTAAAAGAGATATATAATTTATCCTATATATTTAAAGAATTAAAAAATATCGATTTTAGAGAATTTTATCGCTTTGGTTTCTGAACTACCAAACCACGATTATTTAGAAAACTTGTCTTGCTCATATTTCAAAATCTACTACACAAAAGCTCGATCCTTTTCTTTTGTTTCAAAACTATGGTTATAAGAGTTTGTAAAATTCTTACTCCACAGAATTTCGACTCCGATTCCATCGTATAAATGGATTTAACTTTCTACGACGCAAAATTGTGAACTACCGTTACGCGACGCGTCTATTTTTGACTCAACTTTCATAACTTTTCCAAACTTCACCAAATTACGTTTCAGTGTTTATAAAACACTTATAAACCATTTCAAATCATTTCAGAGGGGTTTAATGATCCCATATCACCATTTCTTTTATTAAAGTAAAGTAATTTCCTATGTGATTTTTGACGTGTGTTAAACGTGAATTGTTTTAACATCAAAATAAACATATAATCAACATCCAAACTTGATGATCAAACATAATAAACAACTATAGAAATCATATCACATCATCATATTTATAAAATAAATTTGGAAGAGTTTCTCACATTTTCGATCGGACTAACTTTAAAATGGATACAGCTCTGGTATATCAAAATCGAAACTCCCGACTACTGGAACAAAAGCACCTAGTGGTTCGGCCTTGGTCTTGGAGGCTTGGAAAGGCTCAACCTTACCTGGCACGTGGTGTGGATGGTGTGCACGAGGGTTGTAGAGGGGGAAAGGAGTGGATTTGCTTTGGATTTGAAGAGTTTTGATAACTCATACTTACTATATAATTTTAATTTCTTTTTGCCATAAAATTTGACATTAGTTTCTTTAGGAAAGAAGTCGTTAATGTAGAGAAGAAGAGGATGAAGAGTTTAGGAATTTTATGTAGAAGAGGTGTGAATGAAGTGAAGATGGGTAGGTGCTATTTATAGTCAAATATAAGGATGCAAATATCATGATAATTCCATACAAACACATCACCATTTGCTCGCCACTACTCTCCCCTCTCATGTCATCATCTACGGTCGAACTCCCCACCCCTCCTCCCCATGTGTGTAGCCATGTGCTTGTACTTATGGTGTAATATGTTGACTTTATTTTTACTTAAGGATGAAGTTTTAGGAAAATATCTTGGATATTTGGTAATATATATATATATATATATATATATGTGTGTGTGTGTGTGTGTGTGTGTGTGTGTATGTATGTATATATACATACATACATATATATATATATATATTAATGTGTAAGTATATTTGTATGTATATATGTGTTTATGTGCATGTGCATGTGAATGTGTTCATATATATGTACATGTATGTATGTGTATGTATATCTCAAATGATTCGCAATGTTGCACCACTTTTCTACATTGAATAATTACAGATTCTTATTTTCGGTCATATTTTCACTTCTAATTTTATATATATATATATATATATATATATATATTTGTAAACAAAGTTTGATAATAATATTTTTATCATTGTATAATAATTAAAAGAGCTTATTTAACAATTAAAATAATTATTAAATCTTTTAAACTTGATTTAAATTCAAAAATCATTTATTTCAAAATAGCGATATCATCGATGATGTCATAAAGAGATTTTATTTTCAAAAATAAATTAAATAATTTTATTACATATTCACACTCATATAAATGAGTGTATGTATCCAGCTCTGTGCATGATGTCGAACGGTCTAAGAGCTGTTTATTGATAAAATGGTTTTCGGTCATTTTATCGATATATCTTCCAAAGTATATATTTTTCGAAAATATATATTCAAAATAAGATTACCAATATTAATTTTATTGTTCAAAACATTATCATTTATGTTTAAAAAAATCTTATATTTGAATATTTTAATTTTTTTCTTAAATGATGAATTTGCGGGTCATAACAATTCTCTCCTCATCTTCATCGCATCTTTTTTCCATTCTCCTTTTTCCCCTACCCCACTGCTTCACACCTAGCCTTTGATTTAATAACATCACAATTTGGAATGAATATTGTTTTCCCAGATCTAGGTATGAATCCTAATTTTTTTACATCCAAGCAACAACTAAATCATTGGTGACGAGATCCGGTAAAGTTTATCAGATCCTGCTCCAAGACGACGCAGTGTTCTGCTCTTTAAAACAACTAACAAAGATAGCTTCATAGTGCAAAACTCCTGTCGCTGTTTCAACGTCATCCCCTAGAATTTTGCTATTCTGAATGAGCCTTAGGATATATTTGATAAATGTTGGCTTACGCCTACTTCTAAAATCGTGGATTTTTTATAACAAAATTCAGATCTCTTGTCGTGGCCCTAATGCATGTTTCTCCTACATCCCTTGAGGCGAAATATGCTGATGTTTTTCCAACTGAGCATGTGTATGTTGCAAAATCATGTGCATATTTCTCTTCTACATCACCAGCTAATGTTAGTCCCTTTAAGTCTACTCCTTGATCTTCACTAATCAATCGCAAATCGAGCAACGATGGTAGATATTCCTCTAAAAACATTCCCATTAGTTTTGTTGATAATATTGTAGTTCCACCAAGTGAGCTAGTTAAGGCTGAAAAGACCCATTGGAAGAATTTATTATTGGTTTATTTGTAGATATAAAAATTTCATATAATTTTATTAGAAAGTACCCTTAGTTCTTGTAGAAAGACTCGTAAATTCAACATAATTAATATTAAATTAGTTAAAATGGATTTTCAATTAAAAAATGATTTGAATATGGTATTATGACCATTGCAGAGGTCATTCCAAGCTGATCAGTTTAATGCATAAGTTTGATAGATTTGAAATTTCATTCTTCGAAATAGAGGCTTTACAATGTATAATTGTGTGCGTAGCCACTTTTGGACCAACTGGTTGCACATTACTGAATCTAATGTAGGAACTCGGTCTATTTCACAATGGGTAAAATTGATAAATTTTGAAAAAAAAATCCTTAATCGGATTTTAGTGGTCTTTGAAATTCATTAACTAGCATTAGATCTAATCTTAGTATTTAATAAAACATATTTTATTTAAATAATTTATTATTATTTAATTAATCTAATTAATTAAATAAATTTGGTAAGAATACACAGTTAAAGGAAGTGAGGAAGGAAATGGTTGTTCATAGACAAAATAATAAATATAATAAAATTTAATCAAATGAAAAGGGATGGTTTTGTTTCTTGTAGAGAAGGTGTAACATCCCGAAAATTATGAATTTAAAATTTAGTAATATATTTGAAACTTTTTGAAATTTAAATTGAAAAGTTATAAAGAAATAAAATATGAACAAAGTTTAGTGTTTTTAGTTAAAACTTTTAATAGAATTTAAAATTGTTAAAGTAAGTTATGATAAATTTATAAAAAATTAAATCACATAATTATAATCTAACAAGTAAACAAAGAAACAAATAAACAAGTAAACATATAAACAAATAAACTAAGATAACAAATTTTTATGAAGAAATATAAAATTGTAAAAAGGAAACACACACTTTCATAAACCAATATGAAGACATAAGAGGAAATAAGATAACATGCTGAAATTATGCAAAGTAACATGCTTCATTTAATGCTAGTATTAAATGCTATTTACTCCTTTGCATGTACAAAAGCATTTCAGCTGAGATTTGGTTTGTAGGTCAACAAACAAAGATATAGAAAAAAATGTACTTATGAAATATAACTAAACAAGAACATGCTGCAAATAGGAAAAAGAGGAAAACCTGAACATTCCCTTTTCATACTTTCATTAAATGCCATCACCTTTAGCAAAGAAGCATAACTGCATTAAATACAAGCAACATACTTCATTTAATGTTATTACTGCATAGCAGATCTAAAAGCATGGTTTAGCTTTTTTTTTTATACTTCAACTTGTACTTGCTTTGGTAGACTCAGCTTATCCTTTCACCTGCACACCATCCTTCTTATATACATACACACATTCATATTTATTTCATCTCGTTCAAAACAAAGATAGTAAACAAAAGAAAACATCATATTTCATAAATTCAAAAGCATTCAAGTGAGCAAAACAGAAAATAAAAAGAAGTTAAAAACCAAACCAGAGAGGAGATTCAAATCTGCAGTTCAAAGGAAACCCATATAGTCTTATTTCAAACCTTTGTCAGGTGAGTGAACATCAACTTAAAGGCTTTAAGTTAACTGTAAAGATGATTCTGTGTTTCATGGCATTGTATATGTTATCTTTGAATATAGTTTGGTAAATATATATAGATATACAGGTTATTCTGCAATTTGTCCTTCTCTGTTATGGGTTACAGGGTAGATTTCCATTCAAACTCCAGTAGTTTTCATCTGAATCATAGTAAAACTTCAGTTTTAAAATCAAACAAGATAATGGAACTCAAATATGGTTTATTAAAAACAGATTTAAAACCCAAAGCTGTAAGATATCATCACTGAAGTTATCTACAGGAAATCAAAAGAAAATGTGATGAACCCAAGTATTATGAAAAGCTAATTCAAATTCATAGCCTATATCCTTACTGCAAATCATGATTTTTAAAACAAAAGTGAAGAATTTTAGTTTAGTATTTAAAGGGAAATTTGCATTTGAATAAAAATTGAATTTTTACCAATTTCTTATAAGTGAATCAATTTAAATTGCTGAAATTTGAGTTGAAGCAAGCCTAACCATTCATGATGTTGGGAAAAATACAAATTAATTTTTCTATTGCGTGAATTGGGAGTACGAGCTCGAATTAGGGTTTAGTTTTCAAAATTGATATGGTCTGTAAACTTGATGCGTACGCTACCTTGGACGCATCGAGTTCGAAGATTCTGTGGGTGATGATAGCTTGGGGTGTTGTCGAACTATGGACGAAGTTGCTGGGTTTCTGGCGGCGTCAGGCGTCGTGGCGAGGCGTTGACAGGGACGAGTGGCGGTTCCAATTTGTGTTACAGGTTGCATGCTCGAACTCAATTTTGAGTTCGAGATGATAAAGGAATTTAGGTGATAGGGGATTGAACTAGGGAGGATTTTTGACTTACTCATCGATGCAGCGACGCCTGAAGATCATCCACGGAGTCGTGCACGTACACGTGCACGAGTTGATGGCTTGGGAAAATTTGATTACCTGAAGCATTTCAGGTTTGCACTCGTGTGGGTTGACTCGAAGTTTTGATCGGGGAAATAGGGCAGAAACTCGAAGGGGGAATCGAGTGGCTTCAGGGTTGTATCGGGATGAAATTTGAACTTAAACAAATTTTGAAAATTTTTATTACACGGGTAGCTTTGGGGTGAAACTCGAAGCAGGAAGCACTCGAACTCGGGCGTGACTCGGGGGAGCCTCGGGTTGGCCACCTGAAACAGCATATTCAGTTTGAAGCTTGTCGAAAATTTAAGTTTAAACAATTTTTATAAGCATTGTTTATAAAATAATGATTGTTAATGGAATGTGAAGTTAAATCAAACAATGATTAAATAATTTAGGATTTATAATTACTTTGTAATTAATAATAATAGATAAATAAAAGCAATTAACATTTAAATTGTAAATTAAGAATCGTTAATTTGATTATTTAAGTTGATTGATTCAAAATTGATAGTTACATTAAAATAATTTATTAAGGAATAATAAATTAATATGGTCAATTGAGACTTAATTAAATTGTAATTATAAATCATAAATCATCGTTTTAAAGAAATCAAGGAAAATAATAATATTTATATGGTTAATTTATTAAATCCCATTCACTTTGATTGGAAAACGATTAACTATCACTGTGTACTATATTAATATTTCTGTTCTGATTGTGATGCTGTGTTATATAAATTGCCATGTACTGCATTATGATTGTGATTCGTTCTGTATTGATGTGAAAACCCTATTGTCCGTAAAACGGCATTTAAACTTCGATGCGACAGGGAATCGGATTTCAGTTGGTTATCTGAAACCCACATCGAACCTGTAAATATTTGTGAATGGCATCCACATGTTTTAAAACTTGACACTCACTATTCTAATTAGCCGGGAAAGGACCTTTGTGTCATATAACCCATTTCGAATATGTGATTCGACGTTATGGATAGCAATTGAAGACCGGTGTTGAAGACCGGGTATTTGCGAGAGCGATAGGATGATCTGTCGATTGACTCTGCATCGAGTTGCTCCGGTATAGAGTTCTCCATATGTGATGGGGAATCCGATCAGGATTGTGGATATCCGGATTGCAAGGACTTCTTTGGAAGTGCCTTCGGTTCTGTTCGAGCCCGGAACAGACTTGTATGGATAGTATGTCTGACATTACAAATTAAGATATAAAGCCGATTTCTTTCAAATATATTTCTGTTGGTGGCGGAGAATTTATTCTCTTAGCTTAACACCCTTCTCTGAGACGTACGAGCTCAGAGGTTATGTAGTTGAAGGTTATCAGCGATATATTCCCAATTTGGTAATGTGACATGCTGAGTGTTGCTGTGAAATGATCATTGTGTTGATCATTTGTGATAGGATCATTCGTTTGATCGTCTATCTTGGTGATCATTTCTATGATCATTTGTTGACCCAAAGCACAACTTTTGTATAAAGCGTGGCTTTGTGGACGAGACTTCGTCGGACCTCACACCCCGAAATGGTCGAAACAGGAAAGATGCAGCAAGGTTATTGGGGGTAGCACCCCTTAGGGTATGTGCATTTCCTTCTGGATAGAAGTGGTATCATGGTATGGAGCCAAGATACTTAACTTATGTTGATATCGCAGATATATATATATATATATATATATATATGATTTTGTGATTTGTTGCTGGGGCCCCGGTTAAAGGTTGGTTACAACCGGGAGATGGCATACTCGTGTCAGTAGTCACCCAGTTAGGGGTAACCCGGCCTTGTGTTGGTAGAGATCCGGTTTGGTTCTCGGGAACGTCCTTCCAGAGGCGTTCTCATGTGGCAATGGGAAGTTCCTTGGCCTGACCATTTGTTGGAAATCCAATTCCCAATACGAAACCCTGTACGGTTTTAGTTGTAGAACCTGCCATTTACTTATGGTGGTCACCACTGTTTAGATGGTAGCTATAGTAGGCATACGATAATGGTCGTATGTTGGCTAAGATTAATATTCTATTTTCGAAATGATTTACTTCACTATACACTAGTATAATATTAAAGAATTCTTTTCTCGTATCAAGCATATTTAACTATCATAAGAAGAAATCTCCTCCAATTCTGCGTTTGCATTGTGTGTGTGGCGGGAGGTCTTATGGTAGTTCCATTTTTAAAAGCATACCGAAAATTCTTTTATAAATCTTGATTTTATTTAAATACAACTGTTTTTGTTTACTCATACCAGTCCCATGACTGATCCGGAGTTTATTGTTTTCTTTCCTAAACTCTGGGTGCCCATTATTTCCACACGGGCAGCCTAGTAGCAGGTTTCTATATTTTGGAGTAGCAGTATTTTGGAGCTCTTATCTTGGAGATATCTTAGGAGCTATTGGAGATTTCAGGTGTTAGCTTTTGGGAGTTCGTAATCATCTCTCTCATTTGAGAACTTTTGGATATATGTTCACTGTTGTATTATCATGATGTTGTACTAGGAGTTATGATGTATGTACGTATTATATACTCTGTTGTAGTGTGGATATTATGTTGATGTTGTAACTGTGATGATATTTATGATATTGATTCTGTTCCGCTGTTTAATACTCATCTAATTGTTGTTATAAGCTCCGGCGATGCGAATTTGATGTCGTTTATTGGCCATCGAGTTTGGGTCGTCACAAGTGGTATCGGTGCTGTTGGTTGAGTAAGAACTTTAGCTACGGAGTATAACACATTAGATGGCTCATTAGAAATAGGGTGAAGTATACCCTAGAATGAGTATAACCAAGACTGAAACTTTAAAATTTTCTCAGTCTGTTTATTTTTACTGCTGATATTCCTTAAGATATCTCGTCTGTATATCTAAATCAATTTTCTTACTAATCTCAGATAGTGAAAATGAGTGGACGCAGAGGAAGAGCTAGGGGTCAAGGCAATGCTGCAGCACCTAATCAAATTCCCCCAGCCGCAGAAGCAGTAATAGAAATTCAGCAGCAGCCGGACTTGGCTGATTTATATAAGAAGTTCGAAAAGCTTGGTGGCAAACCATTCATTGGCTAAGAGTCAATTATTGACGCTCAAGCTTGGGTAAGATCGTGTGAAAAGATTTTTAAAGGGCTAAAACTGCAGGATGAGCAGAAAAGACTTATAACTTCTTGGCAACTCCAAGGAGAAGATTCAGCTTGGTGGGAAACCATCATTATAGATGAACCCGAGGAAGAATTTACTTGGGATCGTTTTAAGGAAGTGTTTGAGAAACGTTACATTCCATCGGCGGGAGTTTCCAGAATGTATCAGGAATTTCTGGATTTGAAGCAAGGAAGTTTGTCGTTTGAAGAATATTTGAATAAATTCAGCGAACTATCTCGGTTTGGCCCAGAATTGCTAAATACACCTCTTAAGAAAAACGAAAGGTTTATCCGGGGAATGAACCAGAAATATCATGGAAGAATGACGGGTCATGTTAAAGAATCTTTTTCAGATTTGGTAGATATGGGGTACAGGTACGCTACTCTTGATATGCAAGAAGCAACTGTCGAGAAAGGTAATTCAGGTAGTCAGAATTATAAAAAGCAAAAATTCGGAGGCAAGAAACCTTGGCAAGGCAATGAGAAGAAGAGGAGCATTCAAGGAAGCGCAACAGAAAATGTCACTTGTTACAACTGCAAAGAGAAAGGCCACTATTCAAATGACTGCCCAAAACCGAAGAAGCCAGCTAAAGAATGCTACAATTGTCATAAACCGGGACATTTAGTTAAAGATTGCCCAGTGATGAAGCCAGCGCAGGTGGCAAAAGTTTACACGATAAAGGAGGACCCCTCATCTTCAAAAGCTGATAAAGGGAATAGTGTTTTGGAAGGTAACCTTACTATTAATAATAGAACTGTTAGAGTTTTATTTGATACAGGAGCTTCATATAGCTTTATCTCCCAACAAACCGTAAATGAATTAGGACTTGAAACTAAATTTGCTAACGATCTTATTTGCGTGAAAAATCCGGTTGGAGGTCCCGCAAATCTTAGTTCATATTGTAAGAGAGTTCCTATTTCATATGCTAGCTATAAATTTCCTATCAACCTTTTTGTCCTCGAATTTAATGAATTTGAAATCTTACTCGGTATGAACTGGTTATCGAGATACGAAGCTATATTGGAGTGTAGTAATCAGACAGTTTTAATCAAAACAAGCCTTGGAAATTTTATTGAAATCTCTTATGAAGATCCAAGTCCAAGGAGAGATAGGTTGATGTATACTTTGGGAAGTCTTGAACCCACTTTGCAGTCTATACCTGTTGTTCGGGATTTTTCCGACGTATTTGAAGAAGTGAAATCTTTACCTCCTCATCGAGGAATAGAATTCCGAATCGATCTTGTACCTAATACTCGTCCTGTTGTTCACGCAAGTCGCAGGATGGCACCCAGGGAAAAGATTGAATTGGTTCATCAAACTGATGAGCTACTAGCAAAAGGATTAATTCGACCCAGTGTTTCTGAATGGGGCTCAGCCGTCGTATTTGTTGCCAAATCAGACGGATCTTTGAGATTGTGTGTAGATTACCGTGATCTAAATAAACAAACTCTCAAGAATAAATTCCCTCTACCAAGAATTGATGATCTATTCGACCAACTTCATGGCGCTCGTTTCTTTTCAAAAATGGATCTAGCTCAGGGATTCCATCAATTACGAATCGCCGAAGATTGTGTCCATTTGACTGCTTTCAGAGGTCCTAATATGTTCTATGAATGGTTAGTTATGCCTTTCGGGCTAACCAATGCTCCAGCATACTTCGTAGATCTTATGACTCGTGTGTTTCGGGAAGTTTTGAATAAATTTGTGCTTGTATTCATTGATGATATTTTGATCTATTCTAAGACTAAAGAAGAGCATGCCGAACATCTTAAAATCGTATTGGAAATATTGAGGAGAAATGTTCTATTTGCAAAATTTTCCAAATGCCACTTCTGGGTCAATGAAGTCAAATTCCTTGGCCATATTGTTAATGAAGAAGGAATTTCAGTAGATCCTAGCAAAATTTCCGCTATTCTTGATTGGAAACAACCCACTACTCCAAGAGAAGTTCGAAGCTTTTTGGGTTTAGCAGGCTATTACCGGAAATTCGTTCAAGATTTTTCTAAGTTGGCTAGTCCGCTGACTAAGTTAACAATGAAAAATGCAAAGTTCATTTGGACTCCAGAATGTAAGGAAGTTTTTCAAGAGTTGAAAAAGAGATTGACCACTGCTCCTGTTCTCACTATTGTTAACGGGAACCGAGGCCTATCTGTCTATACTGATGCATGTGGTGAAGGGGTAGGTGCAGTATTAATGCAAAATGGAAAGGTGGTTGCCTACGCGAGTAGACAATTACATCCGCATGAGAAAAACTACCCGACGCACGATTTGGAACTTTTGGCTGTTGTTTTCGCTTTGAAAATATGGCGACACTATCTTCTGGGTAAGAATCTTTTCAGCTTTCTTAATAATTTGCGAAATTAACTAAAGAAATATACTTAATAAACTCTCTTTGTTTTAGGTGAAAAATTCGAATTATTCACCGACCATAAATCTTTGAAATATCTTTTCACCCAGAAGGATCTGAATCTGCGACAACAACGTTGGTTGGAATTTCTAGCATCATATGACTTAGATATTCTGTATACACCCGGGAAGGCCAATGTGGTTGCTGATGCTTTAAGCAGAAGTTATGCTGTTCTCGCATATCTAGTTATCACTCCTACTCTTCTTAAGAAGATCGCGAGCAAGCAAACTGAAGACAAGTTTCTTCGAGAAATGCGTAGAAGAATAGATCGAGGAGAGGATACTACTTTTGAAATAGATAATAGAGAAGTTATAAGGATGAAGGGTAGAATTTGTGTCCCTGACATTCCAGAATTGAAACGTGAAGTATTGGACGAATGCCACAAGTCCAAATTCAACATCCATCCAGGAGTCAACAAAATGTATCGAGATGTTAAAAGAACATTCTGCTGGAAGACGATGAAGAGAGACATATCTATTTATGTGAGTCGCTGTGCTACTTGTCAGCAAATCAAGAGCGACCAAAAGAAATTGGCCGGTTTACTTCAACCTTTGGAAGTACCGAAATGGAAGTGGGATCAGGTATCAATGGATTTCATTGATGGATTGCCTCGAACCAAGAAAGGCAATGAAGCGATTTGGGTTATTATGGATCGTCTAACCAAAAATGCTCATTTCATTCCAGTTAAATCTACTCGGACTGCAGCAAGCTTGGAAGGTATATATATAAAGGAAATTGTTCGCCTCCATGGTATTCCCAGCAGTATAGTGAGTGATCGTGATCCAATCTTCACTAGTAGATTTTGGGAAGCATTCCAGGACGCATTGGGAACGAAATTAAATTTCAGCACTGCTTATCACCCACAATCTGATGGGCAGACTGAAAGGGTCAATCGAATTTTAGAAGACCTACTGCGTGCTTGTGTGCATGATTTTGGTGGTTCTTGGGAGGACCATTTGCATCTGGTTGAATTCTCATATAACAACAGTTATCAGGCCAGTATAGAAATGGCTCCTTTTGAAGCTTTATATGGTCGTCCGTGTCGATCACCTACATGCTGGATCGAATCAGGTGACAGACTTGTTCTTGGACCGGATATGATAAAAGAAGCCACTGAGAAGGTAAACTTTATTCGAAAGAAGTTATTAACTGCCCAAAGCCGTCAGAAGAGCTATTATGACCGACGAAGGAGAAATTTGGAATTTCAAGTTGGAGATTCTGTATTTCTGAAAGTATCTCCAATGCGGGGTGTATTGAGATTCGAGAAAACTGGAAAGTTGGCACCGCGTTATATTGGTCCTTTTCCTATTCTGGAAAGGATTGGTTCTCTAGCATATAGAGTGCACTTACCCATCTGGTTGTCTGGCGTACATGATGTGTTCCATATTTCTAACCTTCGGAAATATGTGCACGATCCAGATGATATTATTGAAGAAGCTGCTCAGCAGGATCTTGAAATCACTCCCAACTTGGCAGTTAGAAGGGAACCGATAAAAATTGTTGATCGTGATGAGAAGCGATTGAGGAACAAAATTTTGAAATTGGTCAAAGTTAAATGGAGTGGCGATCCAAAGGACTGTACTTGGGAGACCGAAGATAATATGAAGAAATCATATCCCAAATGCAGAATTGACATCTCGACTTAAAACTGTAAGTCATTTCCTTATTTATAAATTCATCTATTTCTTGTTTTCGTTTCTCTCTCTTTCAATTTCGAGGACGAAATTTTCTTAAGGAGGGGATATTGTAATATCCCGAAAATTATGAATTTAAAATTTAGTAATATATTTGAAATTTTTTGAAATTTAAATTGAAAAGTTATAAAGAAATAAAATATGAACAAAGTTTAGTGTTTTTAGTTAAAACTTTTAATACAATTTAAAATTGTTAAAGTAAGTTATGATAAATTTATAAAAATTTAAATCACATAATTATAATCTAACAAGTAAACAAATAAACAAGTAAACATATAAACAAATAAACTAAGATAACAAATTTTTATGAAGAAATATAAAATTGTAAAAAGGAAACACACACTTTCATAAACCAATATGAAGACATAAGAGGAAATAAGATAACATGCTGAAATTATGCAAAGTAACATGCTTTATTTAATGCTAGTATTAAATGCTATTTACTCCTTTGCATGTACAAAAGCATTTCAGCTGAGATTTGGTTTGTAGGTCAACAAACAAAGATATAGAAAAAAATGTACTTATGAAATATAACTAAACAAGAACATGCTGCAAATAGGAAAAAGAGGAAAACCTGAACATTCCCTTTTCATACTTTCATTAAATGCCATCACCTTTAGCAAAGAAGCATAACTGCATTAAATACAAGCAACATACTTCATTTAATGTTATTACTGCATAGCAAATCTAAAAGCATGGTTTAGCTTTTTTTTTATACTTCAACTTGTACTTGCTTTGGTAGACTCAGCTTATCCTTTCACCTGCACACCATCCTTCTTATATACATACACACATTCATATTTATTTCATCTCGTTCAAAACAAAGATAGTAAACAAAAGAAAACATCATATTTCATAAATTCAAAAGCATTCAAGTGAGCAAAACAGAAAATAAAAATAAGTTAAAAACCAAACCAGAGAGGAGATTCAAATCTGCAGTTCAAAGGAAACCCATATAGTCTTATTTCAAACCTTTGTCAGGTGAGTGAACATCAACTTAAAGGCTTTAAGTTAACTGTAAAGATGATTCTGTGTTTCATGGCATTGTATATGTTATCTTTGAATATAGTTTGGTAAATATATATAGATATACAGGTTACTCTGCAATTTGTCCTTCTCTGTTATGGGTTACAGGGTAGATTTCCATTCAAACTCCAGTAGTTTTCATTTGAATCATAGTGAAACTTCAGTTTTAAAATCAAACAAGATAATGGAACTCAAATATGGTTTATTAAAAACAGATTTAAAACCCAAAGCTGTAAGATATCATCACTGAAGTTGTCTACAGGAAATCAAAAGAAAATGTGATGAACCCAAGTATTATGAAAAGCTAATTCAAATTCATAGCCTATATCCTTACTGCAAATCATGATTTTTAAAACAAAAGTGAAGAATTTTAGTTTAGTATTTAAAGGGAAATTTGCATTTGAATAAAAATTGAATTTTTACCAATTTCTTGTAAGTGAATCAATTTAAATTGCTGAAATTTGAGTTGAAGCATGCCTAACCATTCATGATGTTGGGAAAAATACAAATTAATTTTTCTATTGCGTGAATTGGGAGTACGAGCTCGAATTAGGGTTTAGTTTTCAAAATTGATATGGTCTGTAAACTTGATGCGTACGCTACCTTGGACGCATCGAGTTCGAAGATTTTGTGGGTGATGATAGCTTGGGGTGTTGTCGAACTATGGACGAAGTTGCTGGGTTTCTGGCGGCGTCAGGCGTCGTGGCGAGGCGTTGACAGGGACGAGTGGCGGTTCCAATTTGTGTTACAGGTTGCGTGCTCGAACTCAATTTTGAGTTCGAGATGATAAAGGAATTTAGGTGATAGGGGATTGAACTAGGGAGGATTTTTGACTTACTCATCGATGCAGCGACGCCTGAAGATCATCCACGGCGTCGTGCACGTACACGTGCACGAATTGATGGCTTGGGAAAATTTGATTACCTGAAGCATTTCAGGTTTGCACTCGTGTGGGTTGACTCGAAGTTTTGATCGGGGAAATAGGGCAGAAACTCGAAGGGGGAATCGAGTGGCTTCAGGGTTGTATCGGGATGAAATTTGAACTTAAACAAATTTTGAAATTTTTTATTACACGGGTAGCTTTGGGGTGAAACTCGAAGCAGGAAGCATTCGAACTCGGGCGTGACTCGGGGGAGCCTCGGGTTGGCCACCTGAAACAGCATATTCAGTTTGAAGCTTGTCGAAAATTTAAGTTTAAACAATTTTTATAAGCATTGTTTATAAAATAATGATTGTTAATGGAATGTGAAGTTAAATCAAACAATGATTAAATAATTTAGGATTTATAATTACTTTGTAATTAATAATAATAGATAAATAAAAGCAATTAAAATTTAAATTGTAAATTAAGAATCGTTAATTTGATGATTTAAGTTGATTGATTCAAAATTGATAGTTACATTAAAATAATTTATTAAGGAATAACAAATTAATATGGTCAATTGAGACTTAATTAAATTGTAATTATAAATCATAAATCATCGTTTTAAAGAAATCAAGGAAAATAATAATATTTATATGGTTAATTTATTAAATCCCATTCACTTTGATTGGAAAACGATTAACTATCGCTGTGTACTATATTAATATTTCTGTTCTGATTGTGATGCTGTGTTATATAAATTGCCATGTACTGCATTGTGATTGTGATTCGTTCTGTATTGATGTGAAAACCCTGTTGTCCTTAAAACGGCATTTAAACTTCAATGCGACAGGGAATCGGATTTCAGTTGGTTATCCGAAACCAACATCGGACCTGTAAATATTTGTGAATGACATCCACATGTTTTAAAACTTGACACTCACTATTCGAATTAGCCGGGAAAGGACCTTTGTGTCATATAACCCATTTCGAATATGTGATTCGACGTTATGGATAGCAATTGAAGACCGGTGTTGAAGACCGGGTATTTGCGAGAGCGATAGGATGATCTGTCGATTGACTCTGCACCGAGTTGCTCCGGTATAGAGTTCTCCATATGTGATGGGGAATCCGATCAGGATTGTGGATATCCGGATTGCAAGGACTTCTTTGGAAGTGCCTTCGGTTCTGTTCGAGCCCGGAACAGACTTGTATGGATAGTATGTCTGACATTACAAATTGAGATATAAAGCCGATTTCTTTCAAATATATTTCTGTTGGTGGCGGAGAATTTATTCTCTTAGCTTAACACCCTTCTCTGAGACGTACGAGCTCAGAGGTTATGTAGTTGAAGGTTATCAGCGATATATTCCCAATTTGGTAATGTGACAAGCTGAGTGTTGCTGTGAAATGATCATTGTGTTGATCATTTGTGATAGGATCATTCGTTTGATCGTCTATCTTGGTGATCATTTCTATGATCATTTGTTGACCCAAAGCACAACTTTTGTATAAAGCGTGGCTTTGTGGACGAGACTTCGTCGGACCTCACACCCCGAAATGGTCGAAACAGGAAAGATGCAGCAAGGTTATTGGGGGTAGCACCCCTTAGGGTATGTGCATTTCCTTCTGGATAGAAGTGGTATCATGGTATGGAGCCAAGATACTTAACTTATGTTGATATCGCAGATATATATATATATATATATATATATATATATATGATTTTGTGATTTGTTGCTGGGGCCCCGGTTAAAGGTTGGTTACAACCGGGAGATGGCATACTCGTGTCAGTAGTCACCCAGTTAGGGGTAACCCGGCCTTGTGTTGGTAGAGATCCGGTTTGGTTCTCGGGGACGTCCTTCCAGAGGCGTTCTCATGTGGCAATGGGAAGTTCCTTGGCCTGACCATTTGTTGGAAATCCAATTCCCAATACGAAACCCTGTACGGTTTTAGTTGTAGAACCTGCCATTTACTTATGGTGGTCACCACTGTTTAGATGGTAGCTATAGTAGGCATACGATAATGGTCGTATGTTGGCTAAGATTAATATTCTATTTTCGAAATGATTTACTTCACTATACACTAGTATAATATTAAAGAATTCTTTTCTCGTATCAAGCATATTTAACTATCATAAGAAGAAATCTCCTCCAATTCTGCGTTTGCATTGTGTGTGTGGCGGGAGGTCTTATGGTAGTTCCATTTTTAAAAGCATACCGAAAATTCTTTTATAAATCTTGTTTTTAGTTAAATACAACTGTTTTTGTTTACTCATACCAGTCCCATGACTGATCCGGAGTTTATTGTTTTCTTTCCTAAACTCTGGGTGCCCATTATTTCCACACGGGCAGCCTAGTAGCAGGTTTCTATATTTTGGAGTAGCAGTATTTTGGAGCTCTTATCTTGGAGATATCTTAGGAGCTATTGGAGATTTCAGGTGTTAGCTTTTGGGAGTTTGTAATCATCTCTCTCATTTGAGAACTTTTGGATATATGTTCACTGTTGTATTATCATGATGTTGTACTAGGAGTTATGATGTATGTATGTATTATATACTCTGTTGTAGTGTGGATATTATGTTGATGTTGTAACTGTGATGATATTTATGATATTGATTCTGTTCCGCTGTTTTATATTCATCTAATTGTTGTTATAAGCTCCGGCGATGCGAATTTGATGTCGTTTATTGGACATCGAGTTTGGGTCGTCACAGAAGGACCCTTTTCATTTCTCTCTTATTAATCTTCTCTTAATTTTACATCCAATAATTAGACCACATCCTTTCATGTATGGACAACCAAATAATGATTGAAATCTAGACTACTACATCTAATATGTGTACACATAATTGTTAATAACACACATTGTGTATAATATGATGATGCGATAATCAATGACGAAGTTAATATATACATGTAGATATGGGACTTATATCTACCATGTGTATATTTTCCATATATATATATATATAGCACCTTAATTTAATTTTTTAATGAACATACATACGTAAACACACACATAGATATATAGACACACACATACTTACATATCTTAATAACATTAATGTTGAATTGATAATATCCAACATATGCTAATTGGATTAAAGTTACACATTCAAAACTATATATCAAAAATTCAAAGTTTGACTTATAGAATATATTTAAATTCTAGTTGAGGTCAGTTTAACAGATGTATAATATCACTAATTGACTTTGTATTAATATTATAATATATGTATGTATGTATGCATATGTAATAATAAGATTAATATAAATTTCAATTGATCCAAAATATGCATCATGTTATATTAAACTGTTCTAACCCATTTTTACGCACATACAAATAATACATACACATGTGTGTACATGTGTAATTATATAAACGATCCTTTTGCAAAATACCCCTTATTTATTTTAAAACAACCAAAAGTTTGAAGTAAAAATACATATGTCAAGTTGAATAAGAGATTAATGAATTTTATGTTTCGAAATGATCAAAATTCAAAACTAAATAATTGAACTACAGAAATTGCATATTATGTTTTAAAAGTTATTACATGTTTATTAAAAACACACTCATAGCCAAAAACATAATTTTAAATATGCATGTATTTTGATTTTATTCTATTGAATTAAACCAAACCAAATCAATCAATCAGTTGTTTACCATGCAGCATTAATTTTAATTCAATATGGGGCAACAATACGAATACAAAATAATGATAAGAACGATATAACCAATACATGTAAATGTAAATTTAGGATGTACCTTACAGACTTGGCATATTAGTGACACCTTGACTTGAAAATGCTTGTGAGGTTCCTTAAATCGACACCCAATTTTATTGGAGTTGGATGAGCCACATATGTTTAATTTTATTTGATGTATTTTAATAGTTTTTAGACTTGGTTTTCGGTCGAAATTATCTAAGGGTGGCGGCCATGAAAATGGATGAAAGAAGGAGAAAGTCAATTGAAGAACGAAAATGAAGATTTTGTTATAATGTGAAGAATCAATTCTCCTTATCATGTATTCCCTTCATTAATTCTCATTTAGTTTTCAATCAAATCATGTCATACACTCTCTAGCATGGCCGGCCAAACATTACTCTAAATAGGAAAATATTTGCAAAATCCTATTATAGTACTTATATCTATACAAACACCATTTTATTATATACCAATATCATATATCGATACGTGGATATACAATCTGTATATGTAAATCATTACTAAAAATACAAAAAAATCAAATAAATAAATATTTATTAAACATTATTTAATTTACTGAATTTATAACATTTCATAAATATACTAAATCATGCGGTTTTTCGAAGAATTGGCAAATATAGTGATGAGACTCAGAGATGTGAATTCAGTTAACGATTAATATCAAACAATTAAATATTAACATTCACATGTCACATTAGCTAATGTCTGACTGTTTGGCCAAATTCATCGCTTGTAGATCTATTCGAGAAGATATAATTTCAAATTTTTAGTCAGTACCTTTTGGTAACAATAGTTACACACGTTCTCCGCATCAAAACTATGTCACTTTAGGATATACAGAATTTGCTATTGGTCAACATTTCAATATTATTCGTATTAAACTCAATTTGTCCAAAGACAATGTCCTTGGTTTAATAATAACATTTATTACTAACCATACTACTTTACACGAGATTTTGACTTTAAGGCGACCACATTTGACCGTGATACTGACCTCATACAACCGAGGACACAATTCTCCATTGAATAGTATTTCACTCCTAACTTAAAGCTAACCAAAGTCGCTTGATGGACCACCATGCCATGATGTAACAATAATCAAAGTGGGGTATTCACATTGAAGCTCCACGATTTTCTCAAGTCAAGAGAACTGTGTAACATCGTCATAATGAGATTTCCATTTTTAATAAAGTTGTTATTAATTAACATGAAACACTGGCATGAGTCATTACATAGTTATCCAATAACTGTAAGTTCGTAAACCCTAAGTGCTCTAATAACCATAAGTAATACACTGTCCAATATTTGTAGAGCATTACGTGCTTCGACCTCAAGGATGTATCCGTATCCTTTCTTGAAAAGTCTCTAAAAAAAGATTTGAAAAAATGCTCCTTTATTGTGTGATTAGTTACCCACGATTCTAACTATTTACAAATACAACAACTTAGCATTTAATTCAAGGATTTCCGTATTAATATACTTTAAATTAATTACATAGTTAATTATATCACAATGTAATAAAGTATATAATAGAAATCAAACAACTTTATTACGAGCAAGATTGACTATAAAGTTAAATACGGATAATAAAAATATAACTACCAATAGGGCATACCACTAACTCTTTCACTAGCTTCATTGCATATATATATATATATATATATATATATATATGATGCTGTAAAATCCTAGAAGGTAGTCATCACGTCAGCACTCCCACTCTAATTCCAAAATTCCCTAATCACCTGCTAATTGTAGATGATTGTCTCCAGTTTAAATCTTTTTTAAATTCAAAGAATGTCCAATATCCATCAAACTGTATGTCAAAATGATCATCTTAATGAAGTAAATAAACACCAAGTGGTATTTTTTTCATAAAAATGCTCAAATCGACAGAAATTGGTAGTCGAAGATGAAAGGCAAAATTCTAGGGTTAAGATAGTTTGTACTGAAATTTGTACTGAAATCAACAGAAATTTGTACTGAAATTAATGTTAAAAAATTTAATAAGATAATTATTTATGAATTTCTAATAAAATTCATAAATAATAGTGAAAAATCTGTTTTTAATGTGAAGTTATAGAATGTATTACTATTGGTAGGGTAAAAAATGATTTGATGAACAGTAATGTGATTTTAGTAAAAGACTACATTGTTTTAGGTAAATAACAATACTATTATGGGAAAATATTATTTTGATCACTACTTTAGTAAAAAAATTAAGAGATATTTTGGGAAAGTTATACTAATAATAAAGATTCATTTTTAAAAGTTTTTGGGTTAAGTTATTTTTATTTTTGATAAATAGTAATAAGAATGATTTTTGGGATTTAAAGTGGAATATTATTATTATTTAATGAAATAGTGATAAATTGATTTTGAAAGTTAATAAAGTGAATTAAGTAAATATAACTTGATGTAGAATAATTATATTCTATTTTTTGAAATAAATTTGACGCGAATTACTATTTTCAATTAAATAACGATGCTTTAAGGTATTTGAAGCAATAAATGATAATGAAGGATTTTTAAAGTATATTATCTTTTTTTTAAATTATCAGTGTTTCAAGATAAATAAATACAATAGACAATCATAAGACTATTTTATCCTTAAGGGGAAATAATAGGTATCAATACCATCCATGGTTGTAACATATATGATTAACTGTCAGATGAAATTATCACACATGTTTGTAATACGACAATGGGATCGCATTAGGATGAATATACAATATTTTACCATTATTACTACTAGCAGATGGGTAGTTACTTGTGGTATTGTTGGTAGATTTGATGTTTATATCACTAATGTCGAGTTATTAGCGCACGTTTGATAGATACAATGTTTGTGTAACCACTGTTGAGTAGTTAATACGCATTTAGTGGATTAGATGCTTGTGTAGCTACTGTGGATTAGTTAATATATATATTCTATGAATTTGATTTATGCTTGCGTTATGCTATTGATGACCTGTAACTAGTAGTAGATGATTAATGCACATTTGAAGCAATTTTTTGTTATTTATTTATTTGATATTTGGGGTAAATATTGAGTATTATTGAATTTAAACAATGTTTAATGGCTTTGTGTTGTTATTATTGTACTCTTCATTTGTAATGATTGATTATGGTGGCATTATGGAATATAATTTTTTTCAACTTATATCGAAGTTTGATCGCCATGGTTGTGCAATGTTATGTGTTAATAAGTATTTGATAAAGGAGAAGAGTAGAAAATAAAACTATGTAGGCTTGCTCCCAAAAAGGTATGTAAGTAGTCTTCTTCTATGCAATAGCTCTTGGTTCCCTTACGGCTAGAGTGTACAGGAATTAGCACAATACAACCATTGTTGTTTACTTTTTTTCCCTTTATATGTGTGTGCGTAACCATGTATTTGTTTGGTGTTTAGGTAAAAGCAATGTAGGAGAAAGCTATCAAGTTGTCCATTTCTTAAGTATTTCCACCGTATTATTTGTGAGTTCAAAATGGTTGATATATGAATTGATCTAGATGTCTTATCTGTTGTATTAATGAAATGATATTTATTTATTAAAATGGTACATATATTGTTGTTTAAACATCCTTTGTGCGTATTTCCCCTTTTTCTTGTATTGATTTTAGATTTAATTTACATAACCAATAGCCCACTGATTTTAATATCTGGGATTAGTACGTAAGTGTATTATGACAGTGTTTTGCCACTAACTTTAGACATTGGAAATAGTGGATTATCCCACTTGTTATCAGTGCTTAGGTTTAGTGATTCTTTGAGTTTTAGGGAGGTTTAAACCATTTAGGTAGGTTAATTTATGTCTTAAGTTGGGTGAAGATATTTAATAAGGGAGCGTTCTTATTGATGACTATTTGCTTTATGTTCATGAGTTATATGTGTAACCACCATTGCTCCACCTTAAACTGTATTTATTTTGATGATCATTTTGTAGGAAATAAATCAAGTTGGAGTGGGGTATAATGAGCACTTATAGAAGTGGTTAAGTATTAGATATAATCGACACACATAAGATGTTGAATTAAGATTGTGACCTGACCTTAATAGTTGGGATTAATTTTTATCATTGAACTTTTAATAGCTAAATAGTCTTTGTTGAAAAGTTATATCAAATATACATTTTTGGGTTTAGAGATACTAAAAGGAAAATGTATGTTTTTATCTTAAGGAGATTTGTTGAAATTTTTTACATGGGTAAATACAAAGTATTTAATTTGAGAAATAAAATATTTATGTATAGAGATATTTTCATAAGGCATATGGTTATTGTAAAGGTATTTTATTGAAAAGAATTTTATGAAAGGATATTCAATTTAAAATATTTAAAAGAAAATATTTTGATTGGAAATTGCGTTTAGTTTGAAGTCTTTTAATATTTTGATTGGAAATTGGGTTTAGTCTGAAGTCTTTTTGATAAACATTTTGGTGAAAACATTTCAATTAAAGTTATTTTGAATTGAAAACAACCTTTGAAGAATAATGGGCTGTGAAAGATATTTTTGTAAAAGTATCTTTATTTAAAATGTTTTGTCAAAAGTACCAAGTCGGGGAATATTTCGTTAGACTTTTATTGGAAAGAGGAAAACATTTTGTTGAAAAATACTTTACAATAAATACTGTAAGGCTTATGGAGTATTTATTTAAAGATATTTTATGGGAAAACAATTGCAACAAGATGCTTAATTTTTTAATTTTTTTTAGAAGAATATTTCAAGAAAATATTTTATTGAAGAGAATATTTGAAAATATTAGGGAATATATTTATTGAGAAATGGCTTATTGAGTAAAGTATGTGAAAAACGTTTTCATATGAGAAATTTTTTATTCAAAATAACTTCTTTTAGATTGAAAAACTGTTTGGTTGGAAGATAATTTGATTGTAAATATTTTTATTGAAAGGATACCTTTTGTTAGACAGTGTTTTAGAAGGAAAACAATTTTGGGTTAAGGGCTTTGTTTGGAAAATACTCAATTGGACAATTGTTTTATTTATAACATGTAACAATCCACTTGTTCGACCCTCAAATATTGACACTAGTATATCCATGGTATTCATGTGTTAAGCACCCAAGTGCCGAAAAGACAAATTATTAGGGTAAAATAAAAAGAAAATGAAACAAAACAAAAAAGAAGGAACCCAAATCAGAATTTCACTGCAAAATGATAACATATATTATTATAGTATAGTACAGGTAAATAGGCACAAGGAAGAACTTGCAAAAAAATTAGTCTCAGGGACAACATGTTTGCTTTTTAGTCTGGAGGATACTTTTTAATGTAAATTGAAAATGATAGTTACAACTATCATTCCGTGATTTATACTAAAAAGTGTCCTTCAGCCTAAAAAACAAACTTCTTGTTCCTGAAACTAAATTTTTCTCCAACTTTTTCCATGAACCTAAAAAGCCCATATTGGTATATATATGTATATTTTAATCAATTATGTTTAATTAATTACTTATTTAATTAATTAAATTAATTAAATATTTATAAAATATTAAATTAATTTCTTAAAATAGTTTTGAAAACATAAATTTATTTTATAACATTTATAAAATTTTCTTTTATATTTTAAACTTAAAACTTAAATTTTAAATATTATAAATTTTAAAATTTTAATTTGAAAATTAGTCCAAGACCAAAAATCAAATTGGGTTTAAATCTGGGCCAACCTTTTGACTTACTCCATCCCTTAGGCCGTGTCGGTAGATAGAGAGGGGAGGATACTTAATTATTCAGCCTTAAACCTTGACACTACTATTCTAGACACTCATTGGATAGAAAAGTTTATTGGTTAGCCCCTGAGTGTCGGCTAATTAGACTACTTAGGTTATATCGGCTCTGATATCATTGAAGGAACCTGGTTTGTTACATAGAGAGTAAAATGGGTAAATTTAAAAGAAAATCTCCATCCGGATCATAGCAGACCGATGAAGTCTAATGGGTTTTAGTAGATCCAGTCTAGTTATTAAATAAAATCATATTTTATTTAACATTATCTTATATTTATTAATGTATTTAACTAATTTAAGTAAATGTTTTAATTTAAATGTGTAATATATTAATTCAATGATATAACACCGTAACATAATAAGAATATAAACATGTGTATAGCTATACACACACACACACACATGCACATATATATTATACTTGTATACACATATAAATTTTTTATATGAATATGGGAAATATAAATGCTCAAGTAAATACATACGCTTAATATATTATAGTATGTGTATATGGTTCATATACATATTTTTTGATGAAAGAGTGATCCTAAAATTAAGGAGAGCACTCGTTATTGTTTTTATAATTATTATGTTAAAAAAGAATAACCAAAAGCTCAATAAGTTTAATAGGTGACTATATATGATAAACGTAGAGTATAACAAAATAAGAGAACGTTACCTAGATTGTGGCCAAGGTACGCAACCAAAAGTGGCGACTCTATAAGAAAATAGATGTGAAAGATGTGTGTCGTATGAGAGATGAGTCTAAATCGAAGCATGAAAATGGGATATAAAGGTGAAATGGCTGGGAAGAGATAAGAGGTAGCGCAAGATGAGAAGTGAACTGTCGAATATGCAATAGAGGTAGGAAGGGCCAAAGAAATGTTTTGCTAAAGATGAAGGCAACCAGAAGAGCATAAATGCTAATGCGCCAAAAGAGGGTAGTAACTAAAAGCCTTCTAAGAGAACATGGAATGAGACAAGTCTCCACTAATCTATGAGCTGGTATACAAATATTTATAGTTCCCCCACCCACCAACACACACATATATTGGTTTGGCACATATATACATGTATGTGATATTTATATTGCTACTTACATACACACACATACACACATATATTATATAAACATAAAGCGATTATATGTAATAAAATTAGATGTTTCAAAATAAGAGAATGCTTGATGCAAGTAACAAAAGTCAAGATAGAAATAAATTTCACATTATATCTAGTTCTAATCAAATTGGAATTGAAAATGAAATAGAATATGGTTATATTATAGATTTATTCTTTTACAAACACCAATCAATAATAGGTTTAATATATATATATATATATATATATATATATATATATATATATATAAAGAACTCCATGCTTAGTCATAACAAAATTATTTTAGGTTTTAAAATTACAGATCTTAAAACATACATTCAATTTGAAAACATAATTATTACAAAGTATTGTCAGAATAAATACATAGCTTCAATAACATGATTAGTTCTAAACCATTGCAAATGTACATATACATACATGTGTACATGCTAATTTAATAATTTGAATTTCAAATTATACTACTGGACTATACAATAAACATTGAATATATTAATTTGAAAAAAAAGTTAATTTAACCAAAAGATTTAATATGAAATTGTCTTACAATTTTGGATAACATGGAGATAAAGCGCGCGCGCCCATACACAATTCAGTTAATTAAATATTAACCCATAACCATAACTTAATTAAATTTTGATAACCAATTTAAATTTTATTACGACAATTCAAATCCATATTACCTAATAATATTAGATCAACAAATAATTTGAGTGCAAAATAAATCAAACAGAAGATTGATCTTATAATTATATAATAATACACAAGATATTGTAGATTAAATTTAATTAGTGGAAATACACACACACATGTGTGAGTTTTGTTAGGGTTAAACATCATGAATAAATAGAATAAAATAGACGAATTGAATTAGAAAAATCATGTCATTTCTAACACCATGATTTGAGATTTATTCTCAGATCTCAAAGTAAGTTCACATCCAACTTTACAAGAGAAGGATGAATAATCTAGCCTTTTATTTTATTTAATGTTACGTTTTGATTTGGAGTTTTAATTTTTTTTTGGAAAGGATAGAGGAATTTTGGACATTGGTAGAAGAAAGGGAGGAGGTATGAATAAAAACAGAATAGAATAATGAAACAAATGAAAAGGATTTATTTTAAGGAAAGAATATAAACCTTTCATATTCTTTCTTCAAAACCATAACCTTCCAAGTAATAATCAATTTTCATTTTATAACGACCCATATTTTTTCGATAACTAAAATATTAATTTAAATAAGATTTTGGTATTTAATATTGGAAGAAATTAAAAACTTATGATTTGTTAAGAAGGAAACAATTAGAATGAAATTTAATAATGTTAATTTAATATAATAGATGACTATTTTTAAAGCAATTCCAATTAATTTAGAGTAATCGAGTTAATTTTGTGATAATTATAAATAAGAAATAAAATTTAAAGTTGAATATAATGTTGAAATTATACGTAATTAATTGGAATTGCCTAATATTGAATATGAAAACAGTGATGTGTAAATAGTTATAACATTTATTTGTAAATAATAAAATTTATAAATGCGATTAATTACTTAGTAGTAACAATGATTTATTTATCACTCCTTATTTAATAGGTTGAAATAACTTGGAAATCAATAAAAATTTAATGTAATTAAATATTATTGTTAATATGGTAAAAGATAATAATTGTAGAATATTAATGTAATAAGATGTAGACCAATGTTAATTATATCCGTAAGATGATAGTTGAGTGAATAATAAGGTATAAATCAAAATAAAAGAATTTATTTCAAATTAAAATATAATTAATTGGATTTTTATCACAGTTGTAATGAACGCTATAAGTTATACAATACTTAATATTGAACTGACACGGAAATTTGTTTTAAAAGATTATAAATGTCTAGGTAATCAAACAAATGAAAAAATTATCAATTTTTAAATTTAAATTTAAAAATTGATTTAATCGATTTAATAATAATTTATTTAATTAACGTGAAATTAGCCATTTTGGTCATTATCTCAAATTTAGATGAAACTAGTTTCATCGGATCCGTAACGGTGAATTATAATAGGATTCCAAGTTTCGTAGCGATCGGACTTGTCGTTTGATCGTGCGGGCTCGAAACATGTAGAAAACAATTTATGAATTCAATTTGAAATAACCTGATTTAAAAGCTAACTTCTTCATAAAATTGATTTAGGACTTGAAAGCTGTTCCATTGAATTTGAAAATACCAAAAACATCTATTTTGATATATGGGACGACCTACTTTTGTTCCGGAAACAAAACGGGCTTTTCGCGTCGTTATTGTCGTTTCGAGCCAATTCGTTATGTTCATTCTTTCTTATCGGGACTTGTCTATATAAACAGATTTTCTAACCCTAGCAACCTTTTTATTTCTTATCTAGTGCGTACTGGAATTTCTGTCTATTTCTTTCTTCTAATGGCAGAAATAAAATTCCAATTACAAACCCTAAATCCAATTTCAAAATTCAAATTGAAATTCAAACTCCTCAAATCGTAGCAAATTACATATCGTTAAAAAGCACTCGACGAGCGTAATCTACTGTAATGTTTCACTTTTCGATTCAAATCCTAATTTGACTAGAAATTGGCTATTCATCCTTGGTTGTTTATATTTGGTTGTTGGATTAGACGGTGGATCTACGATGAGGTTCGATCGAGAGGTATGGGCGTGTAGAGGAGGCCGAGGGCTTTCGATCCATACGGTTACATCATCTAGATTCGCCAAAATTGGTTAATAATAGGCACGGAGGACGTGAGCGCTAGGGGGTGTTTTGGTTGGTCGTGCCACTTGGTTGGAGGCGGCCTAGGCAGGGTAAGGTGGTGAAGGCGTTGGATCGTGGTCTAGGTCAATGCCTTGGCGTGTGTACGTAGATGAAGGTTGGCAGCTATCGTTAAATTGCCTATGAAACATCGAGATAACAAGCTAGGGTCTCTTCGATGATGACGTGGAACGTGGTATAGTTTATTATTTGTTTTAATTTAAAATTTAAAGTTGAATTTGTAACTGCAATATCTTTTACGTACGAGGTCGGATTTACGTGTGGTTTGCTCTACTGCGATCGTATGAGAATTCCGGACATTTTGGCGTGGTTCAAATGAATTGTTTAAAAGTATTTAAATTGAAATTTCAAAGCTATATTTTTTATATACATGAAAGTTATCGAAATTGAGTTATTGAAATGTTTGAATATTTGGACTTTGAAATCTACTAAATTTGAAGTAGTTTAATGTATCGTTCAAACATGGATTTACAATCGACATAGATTTAAATGGTTATTGAGAATCTAAATTGAAAGAAAGGTAAGTTTGTTAATTTGTAAACTTGATATGGTCCAGATCTATTGAAATGGGAGAAATAGTTAAATTTGATATTAATTTCAAATTATTTATTTTAATGTAAACTGTTTAAAAATATATTATTATAAATTCAGATTTATTTAGATTTTCAAACCATTTTATATTAAACTCTATTAAACCTATTTTAACTATTTTAAAAACTATTTTGAACTATTTTATGCTATTTAACCTATTTTAAACTATTTTAATCTAATTCAATCTATTTTAAACTGTTTAAACTATCTTACTCTAATTTAATCTATTTTAAACTATTTAAACTATTTTAAGGTATTCTAATCTATTTTAAACTATTATTATCTATATTAAACTATTTTAAACTATTTAAACTATTTTAAAACTATTTTCTAAATTTCAGACTGTATAAAGTTGAACTGTTATATTTAAACCTTCGATATAAAAGAAAATATGGTTAAATGATGATTATAACCTAAGTTGGAATTTGAAATGATATTTTCTAGTGCAATGACCTATGTTGAATAAATATGATGATTCTGAAATGAGGTTTTGACCTATTTTGTGAATATGATTTCGGAAGTGAATATGATTTCAAAAGTGATACGATTTCAAAGGTGAATATGATTTCAAAAGTGATATGGTTTGAATTGAATATGATATTTTGATATCAAAATGGTTTTGGAAATGTAAAATAATCATCCGGTGTGAAATAAGCGTTTGATTGTTAAAGAGACCGAGATCATATGTGCCACATACGCTATTTCGAAGGATTTTGGAATATAATATTATTATTATTTGAAAGTATTTTAGAATATAAATATTTTCTATATGATTTGAAAGAAATGTTTTAAAAGAATTTTTAAAAGGAAATAAGTTTTGTACTCCCCTCTTTGTTGGAAAATAATTTCGGTGATGAGTGCACGCACCATCGATGTTCATTTTCGAGTTTCAAAATGGAAAGATCGTTGTAGTAGTTTCACATTTTTTTTATAAACAAATCTTAATTTTAATTTCTACATATGATTTGATATGTAAAGAATATGAGTATGTATATTACTTAAAAGTGATTTAAATGATTTCAGAATTGAATTCTTAAGTTTCTATTAAATTAATGATTTCAGTTTAGAAATAAAGAGAAAATTTAATAATTGGAAACTTCTAAAATGAAAATAAGAAATTAGAAGCTAAATAATTAATGAGATATATAAGAATAAACTTGTGTAACATTCAATTACATTATTAAAACATATATATAACTTACTAAAAATATTTAAAAGTTGCAATGTTAATAAGAATATTCAAAAGAATATTATAGAAGAAACACTTAGGAAATGAAAGTGTTCAATGGAATTATGTTTATAAATAGAGAATTAAGATGTATAAGATTATTATAAACTTAAGTTAATATTGTGAAATGCTACTAATTAAATTTAATAGAAAAGTGAATACTGCAAGTAAATGATTATAAACTTAAGTAAATGTTTAAAGCTGTTTATATTAAAATGAGTAGTAACGGTGAATACTATATTTAGTAATCATATAACTTCAGAAATGTTGAAATGATTCAAAAAATGGATTTAATATTCAATGACACTATAAAAGGAAAGATGAAGGTAAATTAAGAAGCTAAGGAACTTAAGTATGAATTTATGTATTAACGAATATTAATATTCAATGAAAATCAAGTACATAATTCAATAATAAATGTGAATTAAAATGAAGTAAATGTATGAAATACTTCAATAATGAATTCATTGATGATATAAATAATTGAAATGGAAATAAGTTATGTAAGTAGTGAATGTAAAGTAATGAAAAGAAAAATGGCATTGTATGAATGAATGGAAAAGGAATTTTGTTAGTAATGAAGTTAAACCAATGAAAATAATCATTGTATGAATGAATGAAATTGAAGAATAGTAAATAATATGAAATGAGATTAACAAGAATAAACTTAAATGGAATTTGAAATTATTGTTTGTTTTGGCTTATGGGACGGTTGGGGAAGGATACTTCTAGCTGTATAAAGATGTATAAATAATCTATTAAGTTTTATCTATGATTTTTCAGTGTATGGTATACTTAGTAGTTTATTTATCATTTTATATGATTAAAAATTTTCAAACCCGAACAAACCATTTGTTTTGGTTGTTATGCATGAATGGTTGATTTCTTTGATGGCATGTGATGATTGTATGCTTTTTTTTTAAGTGGCTATTGTTATGTGGTGTTGGTTGTTTTGTTATTAATTGAAATAACTTAAATATCTTCCTTATACATAATTCTCGCTATTTTGGATTTTATAAGTGAGGTTTATAAAAGCAATAGCTACTGCTTTTGGTTTCATAAAAAACGTTGTTTGCCTGATAAATAGGCACGTTTCTTACTATGGTTTTATAGCGATATTATATGGCTTTCCCATGGTTTGGGATTTTTTTTTGAAATATGACATATATATAATTATTATTGATATTATTATTTCTCTCGGACCTCTCCGTACAAAAGAGTCTCGGCCAAAAATTTTGTGAATTTTGGACTTAGAATTTTTTTGTGAAAGTGGAAATGTTTTACGAACTTTTACTTAACTTGAATATAAAGGATTTAATTTTTAATAAATTGATATATTTATTTTTAAAATACTTAACTGTGTAAATTAATTGTTTATAAATTGAATACTTTGAATAAAAAAATATCAATTCCTTAACTTCCTTCTTCGCCCTTTTCGAGGACGAAAGGCTTTAAGTGCAGGAGAGTGTAACGACCCATATTTTTTCGATAACTAAAACAATAATTTAAATAAGATTTTGGTATTTAATATTGGAAGAAACTAAAATTTATGATTTGTTAATAAGGAAACAATTAGAATGAAATTTAATAATGTTAATTTAATGTAATTGATGACTATTATTAAGATAATTCCAATCAATTTAAAGTAATTGTAAAGTTAATTTGGTGATAATTGTAGATAAGAAATAAAATTTAATGTTGTAATCATATGTAATTAATTGGAATTGGCTAATATTGAATATGAAATCAGTGATGTGTAAATAGTGATAACATTTATTTGTAAATAATAAAATTTATAAATATGATTAAATTACTTAATAGTTATAATGGTTTATTTACCATCTCATTATTTAATAGGTTGAAATAACTTGAAAATCAACGAAAATTTAATGTACTTAAATATTATTGTTAATATGGTAAAAGATGATAATTGTAGAATATTAATGTAATAAGATGTAAACCAATGTTAATTATATCCGTAAGATAATGGTTGAGTGAATAATAAGATATAAATCAAAATAAATGAATTTATTTGAAACTAAAATATAATTAATTAGATTTTTATTACAATTGTAATTAACACTACAAGTTGTACAACACTTAATATTGAATTCACTTGGAAATTTGTTTTAAAGGTTTATAAATGTCTAAGAAATCAAAAAAGTGATAAAAATTGGTAACTTTTAATTTAAATTTAAAACGTAATTTAATCGATTTAATAATAATTTATTTAACTAACGTGAAATTTTCCATTTTGGGCAATGGCTCGGATTTCTACGAAACCAATTTCATCAGATCCGTAAAAGCAAAAATTATTATAGGATTTCAAAAGTTTCATAGCGATCGGACTTGTCGTTTGATCGTGCGGGCTCGAAACGCATAGAAATCAATTTAATGAATTCAATTTGAAATAAGCTAATTTAAAAGCTAACTTCTTTGTATAATGGAATTAGGACTTGAAACATGTTCCATTGAATTTAAAAATATCGAAAACATTTAATTTGATATATGGGACGACCTAGTTTAGTTCCGAAAACGGAACGGGCTTTTTGGGTCGTTAGTGTCGTTTCAAACCAATTCGATATGTTCATTCTTTGTTATCGCGCCTTGTCTATATAAATAGATTTTCTAACCCTAGCAACCATTTTATTCCTTATTCCGGTACGTAGTTAAATTTCTGTTTGTTTCTTTCTTTTAATGGCATAAACAAAATTCCAATTACAAACCCTAAATTCATTTCAAAATTCAAATCGAAATTCAAACTCCTCAAATCATGGCAAATTATATATCGTTGGAAAGCTCCTGATGGGTGTAATCGACTACAATGATTCATTTTTCGATTCAGATCATGGTTTGACTATAAATTCACCATTTATCCCCGACCGTTCATATTTGGTTGTTGGATTGGACGGTAGATCTGCGATGAGGGTTCGATCAGGAAGTATGGGCGTGTATATGAGGTTAAGGGCTTTCGATCCATACGGTTACGTAATCTTATCGTCGACTAGATTTGCTAAAATTGGCTTATAATAAGCCCGACAGCCGTGAGTGCTAGGGGGTGTTTTGGTTGGTCGCACCACCTTGGTTGGAGGTGGCCTAGGCAGGTCAGTGCCTTAGCGTGTGTGCGTAGGTGAAGGCCACAGCTGGGCCACATACGAAGCATCGAGATAACAAGCTAGGGTTTCTTCGATGATGATGTGGAATGTGGTATAGTTTATTATTTATTTTAATTTAGAATTTAAAGTTGAATGTTCTAACTACCATATCTTTTGCGTATGAGGTCAGATTTACGCGCGGTTTACTCCGCTGTGATTGTATTGGAATTTTGGACATTTGGCATAGGTTTGGATGAATTAAAAGACTCTTCAACTTGGGTCTTTATTTGGATTCTAAATTGATTCAAAATAAAAAGTGAGTTTTTTAACTCACTCGCAACTACTAAATTATCTTATGTTAGTTAAATTGAATATATGGTGTGATTAAAGATTGATTGATTGACGTTTAGTATATTTATATTGTCATTCAAGTTAAATCTGACTATTATTGAATCTAGTCGCCATTAATTTAGTATTAAATTTTCAATTACCAGTTAATACCTATTAATGATAATCAGTCAAGTTGATATTCTTTATTAGTCATTTGAATGATGATTGTGATGGATGTTTTAGTGTTGATGTTGGATGACTCGATGTTATGTTATTTTAAATATATTGATATCACACTACAAGCTCCCTTTATTTTATTGTTTGAAAATCCTATGAGTTGAAATGATATTTACCTGAACAATCTGATGGATTAGGGAGAAATCATTATGGGTTGAAATGATAGGCTCGAGCAATTTCATGGATTTGAAGTTAAATTCGGGATTGCAGGTTGAAATGTTATATACCCGTAAAAATTTAAAATTATTGCAGGTCGAAACGATATATATCCGTATCACTTGACCATAGGTTAGAAAACTATATACGGACACCGGTTTAGTTAAATTAATTGATTTTAAAATCCTTAATTTTTGAATTCAGTTAAGTGATATTTTGAAATGAAATTCGATTTAAACAGAATTATTTTCGAAAATCCAAGCCTTAATGTTGAAAGTGGAAGTGGTTTAAATGAATTGTTTAAAAGGATTTAAATTGAAATTTCAAAGCTAAATTTTTTTATATACATGAAAGTTATCGAAATTGAGTTGTTGAAATGTTTGAATACTTGGACTTCGAAATCTACTAAATTTGAAGTAGTTTAAATGTATAGTTCAAACATGGATTTACAATCGACATAGATATAAATTGTTATTGAGAATCTAAAATGAAGGATAAAAGTGAGTTTGTTAATTTGGAAACTGGATATAGTCCAGATTTGTTGAAATGGGAGAAATAGATAAATTTGATATTAATTTCAAATTAATTATTTTAATATAAGCTGTTTAAAAATATATTATTTTAAGTTTAGATTTATTTAGATTTTCAAACCATTTTATATTAAACAATATTAAATCTATTTTAACTATTTTAAACCTTTTAAAACTATTTTAAACTATTTTAAGCTATTTAACCTATTTTAAACTATTTAAATTATTTTAATCTAATTTAATTTATTTTGAACTATTTAAACTATTTTAATCTAATTTAATCTATTTTAAGCTTTTTTACGCTATTTTAGTCTATTTTAAACTATTTTAAACTATCTTAAACTATTTTAACTATTTTAAACTATTTAAACTATTTATTACTATCTAAACTATTTTCTAAATTTCAGACTGTATAAAGTTGAACTGTTATATTTAAACCTTCGATATAAAAGAAAATATGGTTAAATAATGATTATAACCTAAATTGGAATTTGAAATGATATTTTCTAGTGTAACGACCTATGTTGATAAATATGATAATTTTGAAATGAGGTTTTAACCTATTTTGTGAGTATGATTTTAAAAGTGAATATGATTTCAAAAGTGAATATGATTTCAAAAGTGATACGATTACGAAGGTGAATATGATTTCGAAAGTGATATGGTTTGAATTGAATATGACATTTTGATATCAATATGAAATGGTTTTGGAAATGTAAAAGAATCATGCGGTGTGAAATAAGAGTTTGGTTGTTAAAGAGACCGAGATCGGATATTGTCATACTCTCTTCCAATACCTAAAACCACTTTAACAACTGTGTACGTGGTGGAGATTCCAGAATGAAGTAGGATGGTTTGACGAACTATTTTATATAAGGGATTAACGTAACCCTGACTCTCGTGAGTCAATTTGATGTGACTAAAAAAGGAGCCACGTCGGGCCAAGGGAGGTCGCACCTCCGATCGGACATGCTTCTTTAATACCATATTATGACTTTAAGATTGATTTGGTGGCCACCCCTCTATTTGATTATGGGAGTGTGTTTCAAGGTGCGCGCTAGTAGCTGCAATGCATTACCACCAGTCCGGATCCGCAAAATGGTAGCATCCTACCCTAGGCATTGCCTCGCGTGCCTTGTCATATGCCTTATCGCGCCCACTATGATTTTTTTTTCTTCATACCTATGGAGTGCCCTCTGAGTAAACCACCGGTTTGGTGGAGCTTGTGGTATTGTATAGACTACGGGAATATATAAAATGTGTTAAGAATGATATGGGTAATGCCTTGACGCTACTTTAATACTTTACTTTGTTGTAGACATATTATAACAGCATATCGTACTACATAGTAGATAGTTTAACGGATCTTTAGGAGATGGTAATTTCGAACATCTCTTAAGTCATTACACACACGTTAAACGCTAGATAGGAGATGTAAAACCCCGTAAACACCTCTGGATTGTTGCACTCATATTTACCTACTGTTGATTTAACTTACATAAAATCTTTTAGTTCTAACTTGAGTATTTTATCTTCTCATTACGCTCGGGTTAGCCTGAGCTTTTCAGTGTTGAAGACTTTATCTCTAGAAGGCGAAGGCAGAGATCTGTATGTTATTTATTTTATATATATTACACTGCATCATGTTGTTCCACTTCATTATTTATTTATTCCTATTGTATGTATACTCTAAGGTATTGTAGAAGTGTAATCAAATGTTATTTATAAAATAGCTTCATGAATTGTTTATTTGATTATTATAATTTGTCATTCCACTGTGATATTTTGTGTTTGCTTTATTTCTTTCTCTTCTTTTTCTTATTTACCACATAACAATTCTCTCTTTTGAATGGTTTGAGTCTGACATATATGGTTTATTGTCAATTTAAATCTTCCAAAAAGGTGGGTCGTCACACAATTACTCCAACCTTGTCTCTCTTGATGTGGCTCGGCACTTAATCGCCATCACATGAAACAAAATTTTCAAAAATTCCTCCAAGTGATTATCTTTCATTTAAACCCATTTGATGTTATATCGATGTACCCAAATATAACGTTTATATATGCATTAAATAATTCCAAACAACTCCATAATATCAAATAAGTTAAGAAATAATCAATATTTCCCAAATATTAATTAATTCAATTAATTTATAATATTTTATTAATTAATTAAATCGTGTTGCTTTTTGGATAATTTACAAATACGGTTGTGTGACTCAGAAGTATGAATTCTATTAGCGATTTATATTGAACAATTCAAATATTAGTGTTCATACATTACCTTAGTTAGTGATGTGACAATTTGATCAAATTTATCACTTACAGATCTTTTTGGTAAATTTCTTATATTATTTTATCTTAAGAGATGCCAATAGTGACAATAATTTAAATGCATACTCTTCGCCAACACTATATCACTTTAAGATGTATGAAATTTGATATTGGCCAAACTTTACTATAGTCCACATTTAATTAGTCCACAAACAAAATCCTTGGTTTAATAATAACATTTATTATTAATCGTTATACTCTGGCCAGAGATTTTTATTTTGAGTTGAGTTGGTCATGATTTTAACCTCATACAACTAAAGAGGCAAGTTCTTTATTGAATAGAGTTCACTTTAATGCTTTAACTCAAACCTAACTATAGTCACTTAATAAATAACCATATCATGATTTAACTATAACCAAAGTGGAGTATCCATATTGAAGTTCCATGGTATTCTCAAACTGAGGACATAACGTAACATCATGATGTTGAGATATCGTGTTTGACCAAGTTTTATCAATAAACATGAAACTCAGAACAAGTCATTTTATAGTTATGTAATAACTACATGTATGTACATAAACCCTTCGTGCTTGTAACAATTCGCACCTTAGTCGGCTCAAATTTCAAAAAAATCAAAACCCAGGACCATTAGGGTATGAGCTGTTGGTTTTGGTAACTTGTAATAAACAAAGTATAACAAAGATCGGTCAAATAAAACTCACAGTGGAAGAAAAAGGATAACATGATCAAATACCAACCGAGGCTACTACTTCAGAATCAATGGCATCCCATGGACATCCATCAGCCTCAAAATCAAGCATAAACAGGAATAACCCTCCTTCAACTGTTCCGTCAGCTCTAGTGACCTGTTCCTCTAAATCTACGCTAGGGGTTATAATGAGGAGGGGGTCAAAACAATGTTCTAGTGATTGGAAAAGTTACATACAATAATCCTAAATAGACATATGCATATTGGCTTCTATTTACTGTTTTGTCTATTATTTAATTAATATATATACGTGTATGATATGTTTATTCTCCCTTAAAGTATAAATACCAATATACATCTTCCCCATAATGTATGTATATAAGTCTACACGTTTCCTACCCAAGATTCTTGATAACTTAATACTTTGTAAATAGGAAAAGGGTAGACTCAATGGTCATTTAATACATCTATCCTGAAGCGGAACAACTCTAATACCAAATGTAACATTTAGTTAATCGATCTTAACTACAGAGTTCGTTTCACATCTACATATGACTTTACAATATACAAATTAACTTCCATACTTCTACTGCTCTTCCAACTATATCGTTCAAATAATTCCCACTGTAAGGCTGATCCAATCCAACCAAAGAATTCTAACATATTATCGTTTACATTGCAAGAGAGGGTACCTAAACCACTTAGTACCTCTTTCCTAGGACTTAGGCAAACTCTGACCATTTAAGACCTATAAGATAGGTAGGTCCCCGTCATTTAAGACCTAACCCAGGGCAGGTTCCTACGTGGTCTTCACTAACTGATTTTATAAGAAATTCTATTAGATAACTTAATAATTCAACTAAGAAAGAGACGACCTAACCGTAGCCAAATAATACCTCTAACCCGAAGTGGACCCCTCCTAGAGATTTCACCTATCGTACCAATAGCATAATTTATAACTTATAATCCAACTATGATGTCTCAGATTGGTCCAACTATTCGTAGGTACTGCTTGCCAGAACTAGGCAGTTGTACCCTATAGAATTGGGACTAACCAAGCGTTCACTAGGGTTATTTATTGTGGATAATATCCCAATTAGTCTGCAAATCCACACAGCTGGTAGCCAGATTCACATGGGCGGACTTTCATGTAACTTTAGACTAACTTTGCATCCCTATAACTTAGTTATACGTTATATGTATATCAATTATATACATATATTATCCTATACGATTAATAGTTAAGGCCATATAAGGCAACCCCCTATTACGCCTTTGATTCGCGATTGACTCCCTATTTAATTATTTTTCCTAAGAGATTTACGCTATTCACTTACTAATCTTTTATTTTTCTTTGTGCCTTACATGTTATATTTCTTTCCTTACTCCCTCATAATTACTATAATAAATTTCATTGATTAGTTCCATTTATTTGTTTGTGGCTATTTAAATTCTCACAACTCGTATTTCTTTTATTGAACATTCAATGCTTATTTATTTTTAAAGTTATAGCCTTTTTCATTTAATTCCGTTACTACTTTTCATTGTGTTTTTTACTTTAAGTTCTAATTTCTCTTAAAAAGGATGTTGATACATATTTCTACTGCATTAATTATGATTTCTTCTTTGGGGTTTGTGTAGTTACGTATGTTTATGCATTTACTTCTTTTTATTTTTCTTTTATCTTTCTAGTTACATTCGTCCTTAACTCAGATATTTCTTCATATATTAATATGAAAGAACTATCTTTTTAAAAATGTTCCCGTTATATTTTCCATAAATTTACTTAAATAGGTGGTTTGCATTGTTTGAAATTAAAAGAAATGACTAAATTGGCATTTTATTTTGAAATGGACAATATAAGTTATGGAATGAAATTCCAAACCTCATACATCTTTTTTTTCATTTTAATTATATCCCTTATCAAATCAAATGCCGCACTTTTCAATATAAGCAAAAAATTAGATAAATCCATGGAAATTTGAACGGATTACATACCTAAAAAATTAGAATAAAGAAGTGTCATATTTCAATGAAATTAGAACAAACTTAATTCATTTTAACACCCTTTAATACAAATATAGAAATAAATTCTATAATAAACCAATTGATAGATCTAAAATAATTCTACGTTCAATTCATAATCACTACTAAAAACTTGGGACTAATTTACAGATCTAGGTGTAATTAACATTTCTATTCCATCTCTTTTAAATTTACAAAATATGTAGGCGGTGTTTTATACATTGAATTGAAGCCTAAAAATCTAGATCTTTCAATTAGGCATGATAATCAAAAACAATCCAACGAAATAAATTTTAATATTATAAATAATTTATGTAAATTCCCACTCACATTTTTATGCTTTCCAAACTTTCAGATCTGAATTTGATTCTTCTGATTAAACTACTTTCCATTTTCAATTCAAGGCGTATGTATAAAAGTAATATACATAATATTACAATCATAGATCTGGGAAGAAAATTGGGATTTTAGGAAAGAATATAGATTTATTAATTTTAGATTTACCTTGTTATTGCGCAATGCTAATTTTCACATTCCTTTGCTCTTATTTTTCTTATTTTCTGATCTTCTTGAATTTATATTTGCAGTCTATTTTATTTTGAGGGAGAAAGTAGAGGAGAGAAAATAGCATAGCTTCGCTGCATGTATCAGAAAATCTGAGAAGAGGATGAGGATTTGGACGTGCATTTATAAATGCTAGAACGATTCGTACGCTTCAGATTGAAATTTATAAAATCCAGGCCAATGGTCAAGGTTCAACCTCGGCCTTTTGGGCTTCAACCGGTCGACCGCCCTTGATTCAAGGATCGACTAGTGTGACCAAGCTAATTATGGTTTATTCATTTCTAATATTTATTATTATTAATTTTCACAATGATTCCTTTAAACGTCTGTAACTTCCTCATTTGAACACCGTTCGCGAAACTTCAAATTTGAAAGTTGCTCAAAAATTGCTATGAGCATAATAGTGTAAGTTTTGTGGCCAAATTTCATTATTTGCATAAATTCTACTTTTGACGCCTAACCAATTAATTAACGTAAATTTATGGAGTGTTACAGTGCTACCGGCAGCCATTAGTAATACACTTTCCATCATATGAATAACATTATAGACTTTGATCTCAATGGATGAATCGATATACTTTTCTTGAAATAGCTTGATCAGGAATATTAAAGCAAAATGTCATTTTATTTGATGACTAATTATTCATGATTGCAACTATTTGTAACTACAATCACATAATATTTTGTTTAATGATTATTATTTTTATGAAATACTTTTAATTATTTAATTAATTATATCACATGTGACACAATACGTAAAAGAAAATAAGCACTATTACTATAAGCAAGATTGAGATGTATGTGACAAATTACATAATTATCTCTAAAGAACACCACTAACTCTTTCAGAAGGTGGCAATGGACCTTATCAAAGAACCGACGAGGACATTATCTGGGTTGTTCGAAGTACGGGCGAAGACACTATTCCGGCCACTCGACTATTGTGGACTATGTTGTAAGTTGGGTCGTTACTTATCGTTGTCGACCATCGATAATTGCATGGGCTTTGTATGATTTGCATATGTAGAGCACTTTGTTGAGAACACTAAGTAGTTCGAGCTACGTGTAGGCTTTTAGAACCATGTGAGCCAAGATGTAGGTTGTTGGAACCATACGACTAAGAAGTGGCTTCTTAGAACCATGTAGACCATAATGCTAGCCGTTAGAACCATGCGGGTTCACACTTGCAACAAGTATCAACTTTAGAGGGGTGGGGATGGTAGTGGGCCTTTGCATCATGTGTTAGTTATTATATTTACGTTGATGCATTCACACATGATTCGTGTTTTATATTACGTACGTACATTATTTAGTGTTATTCAAACATGTTGGAAAGGATCTATGGTTGTTATTCAAATGGGTTGGCATCACGTCCTAATCTTGCAGTTTAAAAATAACATCATTATGTTGTTAAAAATTAATATGGTGTCGCTATAACGTTACTAAAGTGCATCATAATGGAATCATTATGGTGTCGCTAAATTAATAACACTCTAGTGACGTATTGCTGTTAAAGTCATTATGACACCAATTTAGTGACGCCACAGAACACCACTATTTTTGCGATGCCATTGTCAGGTCGCTTCTACATTAGAATTTGGCACCACTATAGCATTATAATAATTAGGGGTGTTAATTTCGGTTTGAGTCGGGTCGGGTCGGGTCAATTTGAATTTGATCCGGTAACACTACTAGAAAAGGCTGATATACCGAAAGCAACTAGCGACGTCTTCCGACGGCTACGTCGAAAGTCGTAAGAAACTCGCGATTCAATTTCAGCAAACCAAAAAAAATCCTTAAACCCTAATTTCTTGCTTCCAAACCCTAAATTCAAGCTTTCGAATGTTGCACGGCTGCTTAATCACTCTCTATTGCTTCCAATCTCAGGTATAATCTCTTATTTTTATGAAAATCTAATTTTCACAATAAATTTAGATTTACCTAAGTTGATAAATTAGGGCTGCTTAGTGATTCTAATTGTGTATAATAGCCTAATGATGGTTTGTAGTATCTCATGGAATACCTATTTCATTTGTTAGCTTGAAATTGTGAAGAGTAAGTATAATTTGTGAATTTGTATATATGTGTAAACCATTATATGTGTGTTATTTCTATCATTGTCTTGTGTTAATGGGAATTTTCTCCCTTTGTACTCAAACTAAAAGTCATAGAACTTGAAAACAAGTAACTTATCGAAAAACAGAGATACATTCTACTTTAGCCGGATTTAGAACCATCCATGTCCATTACTTTTAAACATCTTGACTTGTATAAAAATGAATGCATGAGTCTCAAAGAGAAATCGATTGCATTGGAAAATGACAACAATATACTGAGCGAAAAGGTGCTAAAAAGTCAAGAAATCTTAAAGAACGTGGAATATTGAAGCAGCCTTATTTGATAAAATGCATAGAATAATGTGGTAAATAAATAATTTTTTTGAAATATATAAAATTGGTAAATGTTCAACCATTTACAAACAATAATATATTATATAATAAATAAGAAGGAAAACTATAAAACTTCCAACTTTGGTATAAACTTTTTTATTACATCCCATAGAGAGTTTTAGCCCGTCCGACAAGTGTTGTATATCATCGTTATACAGATATCCATTTTTGTTATAAAACGGACATTTATATTCATCTGGTACAATACTTGCTGGATTTGTCCCTATATTGGACAAATTATAAACACAGTAAGCAATTATATTTCATATATTATTTCATTTTAAACGGTTCACAAAATTTCGCCATTACTTTTCTTTTTTGTTTCGTGTGTACACGCATTTATGTACAATGCAGGAAACAAAGGGGAAGTGCCATCGAATTTTTTTTAAATCGTTTAATACGAAACAATTTATGAAATGTAAGTATTTATTGTGTTTGTAATGGGAAGTAGGATAAGTGACCAACAAAAAAGAAAACCATAAACTAATATTTCAATATTATATTCTTAAGTTGGGTAAAATTGATGCGTATAAGATTATGTATCAATACATTAAAAATAAAATGTCAATTCGTAAAATGACCAATATTTATTTTTGAATTTATGACATATTTTTTTAAATAGGATCAGAGGAGATGGATGTATCAAAGAAGGGGATTGAGAGGCTCAATAAAGGAAGATTTTTATGATGGTATAAACGTATTTGTGAATTCGGTTTAAGTAATAATGGAAACGATGTAGAAATTCGTTGTCGGTGTAGTAGGTGTAATCATTTGAAGTATTTGTTACGAGATATTGCGAAAGTTCATTTGTGCAAAAACGGTTTCGTACCGGAGTATTATGTTTGGGATCGTCATGGAGAAGTTGTAGCACATACTCCTACAAAGTCTGAATTAGAGGCGGCCGGTAATGAAATTGTTCTACAAGTAGACGACATGCAGCTGGTAATGAAGTTGTTATGACGAATCGTATAGAAAATATGGTTGAAGATGCAGCACAATCAATGTTATCTATGGTTGAAGTTGATGGCGATAATGTAAACGTAGAAGAACCAAATATTAACGCAATTTTTTTTACGGTTTATTAGATGCTGTTAAGAAACCTCTTTAGGTTGATTGTAAAAGCGACATTCAACTATCAGTAACCGCAGAATACATTGCGATGAAGTCAAAATATAACATCACCGAAGCTGGATTTACAATTGTTATACATGCTGCAAAACGACATATGCCGTCCGATAATTTAATGTTTGAAAATAACTATGGAGTTAAAAAACTTTTTTCGGCTTTTGGTTTACCTTATCAAAAAATAGATACATGTTTAAATGATTGCATATTGTTTTCGAAAGAGGTCATCACTCTTAGAAAGTGTAGAATATGTAACAAGAAAACATACAAACTTAGAAAAAAGAAGAGAATGGAAGTTCCATACAAACATATGCATTAATTGCCCATCACTTTAGGCTTTGAAGATTATACGCATCTTCTATAACTGCACCTCACATGAGATGGCATAGTGTGAGAACATACTTATTAGGCAGATCTTGAGCAAAACAATGAAATAATAATAACAGACGATCGTACTGATTTTAGACTTCTGAATGATGAATCAAACGTTTTGGTAGAAGCATTTGAGAGTAGGAAGGAAAATAACGTAGAATATGAAACTGAATCTGAATCAAAAGACGATGAGGATTGATATAAATATTATGTTGAATTCTATTGTATTATGTAACTTATGTAATTGATAACATTTATTTTGCAAGTTATGTAATTTATGTCATTTATGAAACCGAATCTGCTTATCGTCATTTACGTCATTTATGTCATTACCATTTCTATCATTTATTTAGCAATTTATGTTAAAAATGTCATATATTCTGCTTATCGTCGAAATATGAGACCCAATCTGTATCGGGTACATTTTATGCTTTATGTCATTTATGTCATTATTCCATAATATATTTCATTTTTATGCAATTATTTTCTTATAAAATGATGTGTTTGTGACATGTATCATGTCGTCCAAAAGAAAGAGCTCATCCCATTCATATAGAGGTGATGAAAGTGGTCCATCGCAGCCGTCACAGCATCCCACTGTGTATCTGGTGCCTAGAGCGAAGGGGTAAGTATTAATTTTTTTTAGCATTATAAATATTTTGTGTACGATATAATAGATCATATCATATTTAACACAAGGGGTTCGACCTATAGGCGTCGGCTGTAGTTCTATCAGTTTCGAGAGATTCGTATAAGAGTAGGATGACGATTTGTTGGCCCAAGTGGGATAATATCCCTTCCCACATCATGGAGTGTATATGCAGGATTTCATTGTAAGTACAATCTTCTATTTTCCATTATTAACTTTTTTATTGCCTATTTATTATTCACCTTATATTGTTTAATTATTTGTCTCTCGTTTATCATGAAATGCAGGCCACAATCGATGTTAAAGCAGACATCATGTAGCTGATACGACACTGCTGGATGCAGAAGATGAGGAAGAATTACCGAGATTCTATATCGGCTGTGAAGCATAAAGGGGAAAAGCCGAACTGGATGTGAGCGAGTGTGTAGGAAGGGTGGTTGCGCATTGGGATAGTGACACTGCAAAGGTAAGTGTACTAATTTTTTATTAATTATTTGATTTACATGTAAATATCAAAAAATATTTGGTAAGTAAATAATGTATTATTTATTTAAAAGTACATCAGAGTCGTAAAGAAACTATGCAAATAAAAATACAAGTCATGTCACTCATCGATGAGGGTCCAAGTCGTTCCAACAATATCGTCTAGAGTTGGTAAATTTATTAAATGTGAATTGTAAATAGTTATTGTGCTGTATAATTTTGAATATATAATAATAGTATATAATAATCAATTTTAGGAAACTGAGATGTAGGGTTCTGTATCGTACATGGATGTATTTACCCGTACTCATGCCGTTGAGCATGTTAGTCCAGATGGGACTATTTCATATACATGGCATGATGGAAGATCCAAGTAAGCATATTTTAGTTTATATACTATTAGTAATTAATTTAACTATTAAAGTTAATGAATTAAGATATCATTCAATTAATTTCAAATGTATTTTAATTTGTTCATGCATGCCCAGTTTATGGAACAAAGGTAGAAACTTCTTAAGGAAATTGGTTAAGAGCGGCTGACTACGGAAAAGTAGGATGTCATTTTTGAGTCAGTCATGGATCCACCTTCATAGAACGGACGTTACGGTTTTCGAAATCAAGTGGTAATGAATAATACATTTTGATATAACAATTTAGTGATCTTTCATTTCTAAACAACTTCACGTCACTTTAGTTTCAATAATAAGTTTATAGATATAACAATTAAATATTATGTTGTAGCTTCGATAGTAAGATTATACTAATTGAACTTTTACTAGATTAAATAAGTATTACAGGGTAGACAAAGGACAGCCGACCAAACCAAAGCTCGGATCGATCTTGTAGAGATCGAGAAACTGAGAGCTAGGAAGGCGCAGCTAGAATCGTCGGCTAGCCATTGAGATGACACAACTGCTGGACCAGCGTGTTGCTGAGTACATGCAGTAGTAGTGGTGGCCGCTTTCCATCTTCAGCTGGTTCTAAAGGTTCTGGAGGTGATTGACATGAGTGATAGATATGTTATTTTTGTTTTGCGTCATTGTTTAGTATTTTTTTGGATACATTGAGTCGGTGGAGTTGGATACTTTGAGATGTTATGTATATTATTTTATGGTACATTTGGTGATGGTAATTTTGAAATTTGTGAGTTGATGGTAGGGAGTTGGTATTCGACGGTGTATATTATGTACAATGACAGGCATGTACATTATGTTAACAAGTGTTGGTTGGTTTTATTTTATGTGAGTTATGCTTGGTTTAATTTTCTTTATGTGATCTGCGTATATTTGTATGATTTGATATTAATTGAATATCTGAATTTGATATATACTTGTGTGTGACTATACCATGTTTTTAGATTATGTATATTGGGCTAGAATGTAGCAGAATACTGGAAAAAAGCTTCAGCAATTCCGACGGCTGGTAACGGCCTTCAGGTCAAAATTTTCGATGGCTTCCAACGGCTAGTGGCAATTTTTGCTACCTCTTGAACGGCCACGTGTCTTCGACGGCTGTCAAGAGCCATCTGACTACCCGTTAGTAACCATCGGAAAGATTACGACGGATGCAGTTGGAAGCCGTTGGAAAAACTATGCAGCGATGAGAGAACTTGTGATGGTTTTTTGCATTGGTTTCCGACGGCCGTAGACGGCTGCAAGCCGTTGGAAATCGTACGTTTTATTATAGTGTAATAACACTAAAAATACATATATATATCAAGGTTTTTTGGTCGGGTCTTATGGATCGGATCGGTTTAAGTTGGGTTTAATTGGGCCTTTATGGTATTTTTTATCATCCAGACTCAACTCGAGACCCAACAGGTTCGGTTTTTCTTTGGGTCTTATCGGGACGGTTCGGTTTGGGTTTGTGGTTCTCCTTTTTATTTACTAATCTTGACATTAATTATTGGTACGATTATAATTTCACTAAATTGGTTTTAACCTGCGTCGTTGATGTTTTTTCTACCAAATTTTTTTTGATGTTAATATGGCGTTGCTAATTAGATTTGAAATGTTACGGCGATGCCAAAAACTTTGTTAAATTCGTAAATTTAGTTATGCTTCAAAATAAATCAGAGATGTCTACGCAAGTTTTAATTACTTGTAAGATCATAAGAACAATCAAGCTATACTAATAATTCTTTTATGATTTTGGTATTCGAAAATAAGAATGAAAATAAGAATGAAATCAGTATTTTCCAATGAGATGATTTGGTTTATATGGAATGTGGGGTGATTATTGACGATATCACTTGAAAAAGACAGGTAGCTCTAGGTCCTAATGGCTATAACCTTAGCATTTGAACTCAATTTCAAATGCAAATGAGATATATTATTTTCGAACGGTGTGTTGTGTTGCTCCTCACCAAAAGGTGTTGTTCGTTAGATTTCATGATATAATCGGTTAGGTCAACTACCACCAACTAGGGCATTGCCCTCGCATTGCCATGTAGGATGGTTACCATCCTTTTCAGATCCGCTCTTCGTAGTGGGAAGGAATGTTGTGAAAAACTTCCAATAAGTTCCTCTTTTTGCTCCAATTTGGTATTAATTAGGATTCGTATATTGTTTTTTCATTATAAAATGAATTTTTATTTTATTGTATAAGCTACAGTCGATCTTTGTAGTGTTATGTAACGGCCCAAATTTAACCACGTCGAAATTTAACATTTAAAGTGATTTTAAATATAAAATATAAAATCACTTATGATTCAAACAATATTAGACAGGATTTGGAAATAGAAATATACATAAAAATAGTAGCATTTATTTGTATCGACAAAATAGACAAAATCCTAATTTTAGAAATGTAAGTTTAAATGGTTTAATAAGAGTGTTTATATTTTAAAATAACATTATAAAAATTTAATTTTAAATTTGGTTGGCATAAATAAATATTTTAACTAAAACGTCAAAATATGACCATAGAATATTTTGTCAAAAATCAAAGTTTTTTCGATTTAAAGTTGTCGCAGCGTTATTGCACCTTTATTTTAATATTCATGTACACTTATATAAATGTAGTAAGTATTAATTAAGCTGTTAATGAGGTTTACTTTTACTAAAACACGGTTGGGAAATTCTAGAATATAATTAGGAAAAGTATACAAATAAAAATAAAACATGTCAAATTAAAAGAAACATCCTTATTACTTTAAGTTTTCTTACTCCTTAAGTGATAAGGATATAAAGTAAAGATTGAAATGTGATGTTAAATGTTGAAAAGTAAGTTTACTTTAAAAGTAATAAAAGGGTATTCTGGTCTTTTGCAAATATAATATTTTAATCCAAAGTTTTTTCTATAAATACACATCCACTTTCTCACTTTCTTCCACGCTTCTTCTTCTCAAAATTTCAAGCTTCTTCTCACTCTTTCAATGGCTTCCAACCTTAATAAAATAATGCCAAAATTTATTCCAAAAATATACTAAAGAAAGTAATCATCAAATCACTATAAATATTCACCAAAACTCCTCCTCCTTCCTTCACAACCCACGACCCACTCCTTCACCATCAAGTCGAGCCTAAACCTTCCATAAAACTCATGACTTTGAGCTTGTTCCCCCTCCACAAGTCAAGTCAAGCCACCTAGAAGCCTTAAAACAAGCATTTATGAGCACCCGATTGAAGTTAGGAAAGTTATAATCACTTTAAAGTTAGTTCATTTGCAGCTAGGGTGATAACTCCTAATTTATATGTATATACTTGCTTGTGATATTGTGATATGTTTGTTTTGATGTTCGGTTTTGATATTGATTTCCATATGTTGTTTATTGCATGAAAATATTGAAACAAGTCATGGTATACACGACGTCGATTCACACGGAAAACACCTTCCAAATTAAAATAAAACGTGATATGGAATCATTTATACCTTTGAAAAAATGTTTTAATATGCTTTAGAAATGATTCCTAAGTATTTAAACTTGTCTTGATAAAGTTTGGATATAAATCTCAAAATACGTCTAAAATTTGATGTGTCACGTAACGGTGGTTCGTCTTTACGCATCAAAAGTTCAAGTGAATGTACGAAGTGGAATATAGTTTGGAATGTTGAATATGCTAGTATATGATTTTTGTTTGATGATAATATATATATATATTGATTTAAATGTATTTATTATTGTACTATTTTATTTTTCACATAATTAATATTTGCTGAATAAAATAAAAAACACAGAATTTAAATTCAAACAGATATTTTATTCAAACAAATATTTATTACAATATTTTGAATAGTACAAAATTTGAGCTCTCGCTATATACATAATTTCCATTACAATACAATTTCAAATTATAATATAATTTTTTCACTATACATACATTTGCACCTCACTACATATCACTCCTTCACCCGTATTTGATTTTCAACTGTATTCCAATTTGTATCTAGCATCTGAATTATCTACAAAATAAACACTGACGCAGAAAAATTGAAAAAGATATTTTTTGCAGAGTAAAATAAAACGTGTTTTTGAAAATATTATATGCCTCAATTATTTGGATTGTTCGTCGTAATATTTATTTTGAATTGATCTTACACGAACAACTTGTGACATGCACAGTGTATCACTATAGATGCCACAAGGCCGTGCACACCGTATACACTTTATAAAACTGCAGAGATGGGTTAGCACACGGTCAGACCCTACCAAAATCTAGGTTCAATTCAAGTGCAATAAAAATAAAGTCACAACATGAGCACGAGGTCAAATCAGAGCTATAAGCAGGATTCAACTCGGGTGCAATACAAAAAACAAATCCAGATGAAAGTGTACACAAAACTTCAGACTGTAAACAAAATAGGTATAAAGTGATGTACACATGAAGCCGGCAACAAAAGGTTCAATTAAACCTAAAAATGAAGACTTAAATGTATTAAGACTCCAACCATGCTAACAAGTGAACAAATGTGTACACATGAGAACAGACTCGAGAGGGAAGTCATGAAACAACTTCAACCAGAATAAAATTACAAAGCATTATATGCAATAAAGTTGTGCCAGACTATAAGAAATTGCATGGACATTCATTAAGCAAACCTTGAACTGACTCAAAGCATCACATGAAAACAAAGGCTAGATAGTTCAACCAGACTCGAGTACACATGAAGACATCATGAACCAAACTTCAAAAGGAATCCAAGTATTATAAACCCAAATCAATAAAATGAAAACTCCAGACTGCAATTCCAAAAATCAAGATAAAGTCCAAGTGAAAACAAAATGAAAAGTGACATGCACTAGCAAAACTCTAAAACAATATTAATGGAACCAGGTTAGTACAACAATGCTACAGAGGTGACATCAACATACATGAAGACCAAAAGCAGCTCAATAATCATGTAACATGTTCAACAAAATGGATAGAGCACTAATATACATATATACAAACCAAAGCACAACAACTATTCAAACTCAAGGCAAGTGCAGACCTAAACTTCAATCTGTTCAAAGTGGTACACCAAACAGTTCAATTGTTCAGGCTTGTGGCGCGGCACAAAGGCAAAGACCACAATAAGTAACACTAATATATATACACACACGCGCGCGACCAGATTCTAGAATGCAAATGAAATACAAAGCAACATTGGAACCAGAGACCATCACAGATACAACAAAGCAAGCAGGTGTAATGGAAACATCATTGGATACAAGCGCAATCAAGTCAAACATATATATACATACATATATGTGTATATATATATATGTGTATGGAGACAATAAAGCAAAGCAAACATAAGCAAACGTGTAAAACAGTGGACAGAGCACAGTAACACAGCTGTAGATCATGGAAGATCAATATGAAGTGTAGACTCATATCAAAGCAGTGGACTAACTGGCCATAGCTACAAAATTTATGCATATATGCAAGTATATACATACAAAGCACAAGTTCAGGGTATATACTCGAACTATATGAAACAGAAACGGTTTGATAAATCAAGGCATAGATGAAAGAACAAAAATCAATCCGTGAGTCAAAAAATTTCAAAAAAAGTTATATACAGTAAATTAAACAAGTCAGAAAACTTTTAGATTATCTAAAGGAATTCAAAAGGCCGAAGTCACAAAGTATAAAGAACGGAACCAAATCCAAAGTTCAGATTATTACAATTTTAAATACCAAAGTCAGAGCCGTGGCGAACAAGAAAGAATCGAACAAGTCAAAATCAAAGCCGTGGTAATCAAGCATAGCGCACCAGAAAATATACGAATTTAAAAAGTCAGAAAACATCACTAGTATCCAAGCAAAATCAAATGGCCAAGCAAAAAATAATTGAAGAATTCAACTCGAAATATACGAATGTTGATTTAGGGGTTTCAACCCAATAAAACCACGGCATTATCAAGCATTCAAGTTCAAGAAAATCAAAGAACTAATCACTAAAGTAAATCAAAACATATAACTTGAATAAAAGTCAAGCACAATCAAAAGTTAAAAAGGGGAAAAACTCTCATACCACTTTCATACATATGAGCTCGATATAATTGTAGCCACAAGCATTTATCACTGATAGAAGAAGCATCAAGGAAGAAACAAAAGCGAACTCGAGCTTTCAATTTCAAGCGGCATCATCAATTTTCCATAGCCCTAATTTATTTTAGAAGAGGAACGAACATTCTCGAGAAAAGGAAAGAAGCGGACATTAATTTCGTGAAGTATAGGACATGGGCCAAAGAATATAAACGGGAGATATCATTTAAACACTATGTTCATTTGGGTTGGTCTCCTATAATTTGAGCTTAGTATATTGTATAGGGTTTTGAGTTTTTAAGTTGTTTTTATTTGTAATTTACTTTTAAACTTTTGTAAAATTCTAGCCATGTGACTAGGGAACTAACTACGGTGGTGTAGTTCGAGAAATCGAAACTTAGTGGCTGAGTTGTGATAAGGTTTTGAGCGTAGAGTTAGGTTAGTCGATAGCGTGTGTCTCGAGTTTATGTATGTAAGCATCTGACTGCTTAATTTCTAGTAGAAACATTGGACGCAGCACGTAGGCAGAGTTTTGTTGAAGCTAAGTAAATCTGTGTTGTTCTATTTCTGCTTTTATTCTTCTTCTATTATCTGTGTTGCAATTATTTTATATATTTCCGCATTAAATTTTTATAATTATTAGTATCACCCTAATCACTCCACCTTTAAAGTGAAATCGATCCTACAAGTGGTATCAGAGCTAGGAACAAAAGCCAATTTTTATTTTAAAATTTTGATTTTTCAAAAACAATTTTTTTTATAAAAAATTGATTTTTTTCTAAAAATTACTTCTTTCAATAATGCTTTTGTTGAGGGTTAGTCCATAGTTAGACCACCATTGTTCAATGGTGAATATGCTTACTGGAAAAATAAAATGAAATTTTTTGTGAAACCATTGATGCTTGGAATATTGTTGAGACAGGATATAGGACATCAACTACAGTGGTAGATAAACAGGAAATAGAAAAACCGGTGATCAATGGGCAAATCTTGAAAATAAACTACAGAATGCTAATGCTATGAATTCTATTATTTGATCATTGGATCAAATTGAATTTAATCGTTTCTCACATTGTCTAACTGTGTAGGAAATCTGGCATACACTTGAAGTGATTCACGAAGGAACATCACAAGTCAAAGAATCTTGCCTTGCCATGCTTAATAGTGAATACGAGAAATTTACAATGGCCAAGGACGAAAATGTCAAAGAGATGTATGGACGACTTTCCAATTTGTATACAAATCGAAAGCTCTTGGAAAATCGTACACAGAATTGAAAATAGTCCGAAAAATCCTCAGAGTCCTTACATGAAATTTTGAAGCGAAAGTTATAGCCATTCAAGAATCAAAATATTTGAAACAAATCAAAGTTGAAGAACTCAACGAAAATCTCAACGCTTACGAGCTAGAAATCAAATTCAAGTAAGAACGCGAAGGAAGTAATACACGAAAGAAATCAATAGCTCTTAAAGGAACAATGGAAAGTGATGATGATGATGATGATGGAGCAGCTGAGCTGGCGCTACTAGTAAAGAGATTCAAAAAGTGGAGCCGCAAATAAGGAAATCCAGCTCTAAATCAACAAATGAAAAGCAGAATAGTCAAAGTACTAGACAACTCAAAAGAACAGGTGATCATTTATCACAAGTGCAGTAAACCCGGTTATATCAAGCCAAATTGTCCTCAGAATTGACTCAGCCATAGAAAGAAATAGAAAAGGAGAAGTTTTTCAGCCATTTGGGATGAGACTGATAAATATAATAAAATCACTAGCAGTGAGAGTGAAAAGGCAGATTTGTGTCTTCAAGGTGATATAACTGATAGCAATGATGACGAGCCAAGTGAGGTATCAAAACTTACTCATTCAAAACTACTTATATATTTTCACGAAGTAAATGGTTGTTTCAAAAGACTTAGGAAGAAATACGCTAAAATTGAACCACAAAGAGATACTTTGATAGATTTAAATAAACAGCTTGATCAATTGGTTAAAAACTATCAAATCAAGAGCCCTAAGTGTGATAAGTGTCCATCCCTTGAAGAAGAAATTAAAAAAATCAGAAATTAAAATAAAATCAATTGAAAATGAAATTCTGACTTTGAAAGAAAGTTAAAACATGTGGAGAGAAAATTCTAATAAAAAATGTGCTCAATTATTGAATGAAAATGAATCGCTCAAAACATAAGTCCAAAAATTATGTACAATTTTAGGAAAATTCTCCAAAGGAGAAAGATCGTTAAACATGCTATTAGGGAAACGAACTGTTAATACTATTAGATGAGGACTTAGATATAATCAATCTGAACTTGTTAGAAGCAAAATTAATCAAGTCAAATCCGAGTGCACAATTTGTAGAAAAATTGAACACAATCAAAATAATTGTTGGTATAGACCCAAAAATGTGAAAACCATACCAATTGGGGTTCCAAAAGGCACAAATATAAAATCCCTAAAAGTTAAACAAATATGGATGCCAAAAGGAACAAATATAAATAGTCTTAGGCCTACAAAAACATATTTTTCAAAATCTTTTGCCACAAACAACAATGAACCTATAAAAACAAATAGGTCACAAAAATATTTTCTCGTATAGATGTCGTGGCGGGCTAAGGAACAACAACAGTGTCACCTGGATTTTGGCTATTCCAGGCACACAACGGGCAATAAATCAAAGTTCCCTAGCCTAATACAAAGGTGGCAGAATCACAATGAGTAACAACGTAAAATTACCATGAAGCTAAAATAGGTAACGGTATATTTATCTTGAACGATTTATTAAATGTGAAAATCTGCACCGAAATCTGATTTATTTTAGCCAATTATGTGATAATGAATGTTGACTTGTGAAAATTGTTGGCCAATTATCTTTTTATGCCGAGAACGCTATAAGTACCTCTAGAATCTCTAAACTATTTCATTTAGACTTGTTTTGGATTAACAATATTGAAAGATTACTCTAGATACAAGTGGATATATTTGTTTATCTTACTGCTTCTAGATCTAACATGTTCACTGTTTGTTTATTTGCCCGAGTTTAATTCAAATTCAAAATAATTTCAGTTAAAAGCTGTAAAAAGGATTTAAGGAATAGTTGCAACTTCATGATCTGGTCTATGATATTCAACTAATGATAATCTTGAGTCTAAGAGAAATTCAAATGCAGATTACACTGGTAATCTAGTGGATAGAAAAATTACTAGTGGAACATATTTTATGTAGAGACATTCATTAGTTGCATCACATCTTCATTGAAATTATCTGCATATTTCTCCTTTTAAATGATTTTTGATTAGCAGACATTTTCGTATAAAACCCCTTCCAGAAAATAGCTTTTTGTTGACCTTATCAGATTATTCATTTTATAAAATTTGATTTTATAATTATTTTTGATTTGATCTTAAAATACTACATTAACTAATCTGACTCCCCATTAATTATCGAAAAGATATATAGTGTTTGAAAAAGTGATGAATGTCGATATTAATCATATATTATAACTTGAGATGGTATATTTAGTAATTTCTTTAAAATTTAAACAAGATTTATAATAACTTTTGATGGGTAAAAGTTCCATGACCATCTCTATTTCTATCATATCTATAACGACCATCACTCATCAAAATCCAATATAATATTTCAATATATGGTATTTTAAGCGGGAAATTATTCGTTTTCATTTTATTTATTCTTTAGCAATAAAAGTATCCAAATTATTCGCTCTCATTTAAAAGTCCTCGCGGTTATGGATGGACGAATTACTTGGAGTTTTTATTATATGCTTTCACGCTTATTTAAAAGTGTGACATCCCGGAAATTTGGGGCAATATCAATTTAATAATCTGCATTAAAATTAAATTGATTTGATAATATTCGTTAATAATATTTGAATTGATGTAATAATCTTCCTTTAAATAAATATTCAACCGATAATTTATCTTTTAAAAACTAATACGTTGTCTCTATTTATAATGTATATATATTTGTATATATATTAAATAGTTAATCTTTGTTTAAAACATAACAAATAAAGATATGTTTTCAAATTCTAATCTTTTTGATAATTTGGAAATTTAATATTGAATAAATAATAATATGATTTTAAAAATACTCAAGATAAATTTAATTTGTTTAAAAATAAATTCTAGCCTAGGTTTAAATTTTAAATAAAAAGATTATTTTTTTCTTCTTAATTTAGCTTTATCAAATAAGTAATTTATATTTTTTGAAGAGATTGTTTCTTTTATAATTATATTAATTTAATAACAAGTTATATTTAAAGTATATCAATATTGTAATATTTTTAAAAAGGGGTTTTAATATAAATAGAAGTTGTTATTTTTATATGTGTATATTTTGAAAGAAGACCATGGTTTGGATATTTAAAATAAAGTCTTTCAAGAATATTTCTAATAAAATAAATCTTATACATATTTAAACATAAGTCTAAATACATATACACATTTACATAAGAAGCTGTGATTTGTAAATTTAAAATAAAAACAAGACAATGTAATGTAAAAGCAATGTAAATAAGGAAAGTATAAATATTAGCATATAGGCTATACCAAATATAATATGCAGACAAGTGAAATATAAAACAAAGTAAAATATACAAATGCAAGCAAAGTCATGGTATGATGCCTGTAAAGTAATAATGCAAATGAACAAAGTAAACAAAGCAAAACAAGTAAAACAATAAACATATGTATGCAAGCTAGGCCTGCAAATTAGCAAAATTGTAGACTGTAGGGTTTTGAGATGCAAAGTAAAGATAGCAGAGAGACAAAGCAAAGTATAAACATCAAGTATAAAACAAAATAAAAGAAAATGACATATGCAGGCAAGAGAAATAAAATGCAAAGCTAGGAAATGTAAAATAAGTATCTATGTATCTAAGGAATGAAAGCAAGCCAGACTTGTATTTGTATGGTATCTGTAAAGCTTAGAAATGAGTGTAAGTAAAATATGTAACATGCAAACTAAAGAGTTACGGGCAAATAAAAAAGGAATGCAAAAATATCTATGCATAGAGTAAGATAATAGGAAACATGTAATCATATCTATACAATAATTATGTTGGAAATTAAACAAAATAAAATATAAATGTTAGTAGCTTGTTGATTAAGAGTAAGACAGTATGAAGAACAAAATAAAGTAAGTATGTACAGCTGAGTATAAACAAATATCTTGTGAATGATAGTTTGTAGAACAAGCTAAAGCAAAGTCAAGAAATAAAAATGTAGTCAACCTGTAATAAATTGCAAAACAGAAATATCATTGTACACAAAAGATAAGATTAGTGTAAACATATAGTACATGCATTTAATGCTTTCATTTCTTAGCACATAATAATGGTCAATTCGAAATCTAATTGAACATCTCAGCCCCCTTTGATAAAAATCTCTGATACAAACAGAAATTGTTTGTACAAATTTATACAAACCCAGTAAACACCTACCCCTATAAACTTCTATATATTCAAGTCTTTCTTCTTTAAGTTCGTTTAACATAACATAGTAAACTTACTATATACAAGTAGCATTTCTTTTTCTTTATTTTGTTTACTACTGAAGCATCATCAACAAGGCAAGAAGTTTTGGAAAGCAAAATAGTTTCCAGTTTTTCAACACTGTCAAACCAAAAGTGCTCTGTTCATTTTCAAACCTATGTGAGTAACACCTCTAAATTTTACTAAAGTTTTAAAACTATTGCATGTTGATATTTAAATGCTTAAATATATGGTGTGAATATTTATTTCTTCATTATTCTATAGTTGTTTTGTGATGAAACTCTATTATTTCAAAACCTGCAAATTCTAATTTTCCTGCATAGAACATGTTCTGTTTTGCTTTGCTGTGAGTAACTTTTGTTTTATAACATAAAAGTTTGAATCTGTTGAATACTTATCTGTGAGTAACTAAAATTTACAATTTGCTTAAGTATATTCAGTTATGTTTGTTATGTCTGGAATGACTATGTTTATGTACTTATATACTAATGCAATTTTATATGATGCCTGTTTATATAAGTCTGAAACATCCCTCTTTAGAAGATTTGAAGCTCGAATTTAAGACAAGGATCATCTATGCTTAATTTATTGATTTATATGGCTTAGTGTCTACACAAATATGTTTGTTTGATCATAGTGTAAAATTATAAAATCTGAATTCAACTGTAACAAGGTAGAAAGACTCTGTGAAAACATAAGGGGCAGGAAATGTTAAAAAGAATGAAATGTCAACATTTTAAAAACACCAATCCAAGTTTATAACTTGAATTCTAATCTGTAATTAGGATTTTTGAAACTATAATCACATTTTAGTGTTTAGTAATTAAAGAGTATTCCTATGGTAGTTGTTTTGGGGTTTATAAAGGGCTTCTGGTGATCTAAGGGGATTGGAAGGTCGGGTTTGTGGCTGGTGATAGGGGAGTGACCGGAGGTGTGGGGAAAAATAACCGGAGTTGCTCCAGTTCGTCGAGGAAGCGGCGGTGGGGTTTTGTTTTTTTTTAACCTAGTTTTGAATGCTTTGAAGTTTTGGATCAGTGCAAACTCTCTGGTTGATCGAGTGTTATGGGGTCTTGGAGGTGGCTAGAGGTGAGATGGTCGAAGCTTATGCCGGAGTTTCTGGTGGTTTGGCGGTCGGAGCAGCGAGGAGGAGGTGTTGACAGGTTCGAGGGGGATGCATGTTTATGTTTTCCAGGCTTTGTATTATGAACTCGATCTTCATTCGAGCGTGTGGGTGGCTTCAGAGGGGTCACGATCATGTCAGGTGAAGGTCGTTGGTGAGTGGGTGCCTGAGGGGATGGTCGGCGTCAGTTGGGGCCACGGTGCACGTGCACCGTGCCATTGAGGTTGGGGTTCTGTTTTCTGTGTGCAGTTTTTTTTGTTAGGAAAGACTCGAGTTTAATCGAGTGTTGACTCGAAGCAGAGGAGGGGGAAACTCGAAGCAAATCGGATTTTCTCTCGAGTCAGTGTTGTTTCCAGTTTTTGTAAAACCTGGCAGCAACATTTGTTCACTGCAATTTCAAATGAAAACTGATATAAAAATTAAATAGTGGATTTAAAACTAAGTTCAAATTCAGCCTGCAGTAATAGTTCAAACCTATATTTTGAAATCTAAATAAAGTTTAATATCTAGATAAGTTTCAGGTGTACCAACTGGAAATTTCCAGTTTGTTTTAAAAATATTTAAAAACCGAAATAAAGGCTCTAACCATAGTTTAAATTTGAATTTTTAAGGTATTGATTCAAATGAATATTGATATCTTAAGATTTTAAAAATAGATTTGGATATGAGAAATCGAGTTTTGAAAAGTTAATTGTTTCAATAAATATTTAACTCGATTTTGAAGATTCTTTTTAATTAAAATTTTTGAATGAAGAGTAAATAAATGGTTTAACTTGAAGTGCAAGTAATGTATTTTGAGAATTTAAATTTAAATTAAGATTTAAATAGTTAAATTTAAAAGATTTTCTTATACAAGTTCATATATGTAGAAAATAAACATTATCTACATTTATTTAAAAGATTTTAAATTGAATTTAAATTATATTCATTTTGAATTTTAAATTCAAATGATATTTGAATTTAAATTGTAATGTTGATAGAGTCATAGATAAAGAAGTAAATTATCGTAAGAATAAAAGGTTAATTAAGAAATGACTTATGTAGTTTAGATCAATTTATAATTGGAAATTAATTAAGAAAGTAATTTAAGTAATGTTATTAGTTAATAAAGATAATTAACTGAAGATGACTAATTAATTTATTAATGAGATTAATTTTGGTAATTAATCAGATTAATTAGGTAATCTATTGTAAATTGTTAAGAGTAATTACTTAATAAAAGTAATTAAGAAATTAATTACTTATTGTAATTAATTTTGATGATATGATTGAATTAAGTCAATTAATTCATTTTAATTAATTTAAGCAAATCATTTGATGGTTTGAGATATGAAATTACTTGGTGTAATTAATGGAGCAGGATTACTTAGGGAAGTAATTAGATGACAATTACTGAATGTAATTAATACAGGATGAATTGTAGATGAAGTAATTTGGGTAATTACTTTTGAAGTTAATAAGGGATTAATTCTGGAGATAATTAATTATGGAATAATTAATTTATTAAATAAGTAATTAATGGAAGTTAATTACTGGATTGTTATTAATCAAGGAGATTAATAATTGTGTTTAACTTAAATCAAGGAATTTAATTTAAATATAAACTAGAGATCATTAATTAATGTAATTAATGATATAATTAAGAATTGTTTAATTAAGTAATACTAGATAATGAAGTGATTAATTATTGTAATTAATTAAGAATAAATGAAAGTAATTATATTTAAATAAAGGAATTAAATATTAATTACTATGAATGCTTTAGGATAATTAATTATAAAATTAATTAAAGACTAATTACATAATGTAATTAGAGAATGATTAATCAATGGTGATTAATCAAGATAAATTCTTAGTGGATGATTAATTAATTAGATTTAAAATTTATTTATGATTGCATAAGCAGGATTTATAGACGAGTAACTAATTTAATTTACTTTAAGTTAATTAGAGATAGAAGTAATTAATTTAATTCATTTTAAATTAATTATAAATGGTATGATTATAAATCATTGCTTATGGATGAATGATATTGATATTCATTGAATGGTTGTGAACTCTGATATTAGATGAGTAATATCTATATGATATGGATGCTTAGTTAAAGTATGATAATGTGGATTATCTGCTTGTAATGATTATCTGTTTGGAATGATAATATGAATTATCTGTTTATGATAATGATGTGATTATCTATTGTGATATTGTGAGTTATCTATTTGTGTGTACATAGATAATTAAATTGAATTGTTTTCACTTTAAAACAACTTGGCCTTAAAAAAGCACGTTTTGGATTTCAATGAGACCGGGATCGGGTTTTCCGCATTAGGAACATCCGAAAACCACATCGATTCCAAATTAACGATAGGTCGTGAATCTGAAGTTAAGATGAAGGTTCATAATGCAAGGGTTATCGTCGTTAACTCTGAGGGTGATTCCAAAATGAGTGTAACGAGATAATGCCTTCGGTTTCGTTCGAACCCGGAACGAACTTGTATGGATTGAATGCTTTCAACACATCGTCAGGCGGGCGATGAGCATTTTAAGAAAATATGTTCTTTAAAGGTAATCGCAGCCTCAAGCCTCATCAACCGGGAATGGCTAAAACAGGGGAGGTGCAGCAAGGTTAGGTGGGTCATGCCCAAGCAGGACAAGGATATTCCCCTGTCTAGATGTCCCTTTATTTTTCGGCTGTGTGGGCGGTTGATTGCAACAACTGCCGGGGTGTATCTTGTTCGGGACTGTTCAGTAAGGAATGGTTCCGGCCTTGTGTTGCAGGGGGTCGGGAGTGATCCTCGGTACGTTGATCTAGGCCACGTACTGTGACGGGCGGTACCCCAGTAGCCCTGCCATTGTATGGAATCCACAATCCAATAAGTGCCAACGATTTTGATTGTATTACCCACTTTTGTGGCTAGTAGCTGGAATTTAATCATGTAACAATTTCGGCTATTTTCTATTTACTTGAAAACCCTAGACCTATTATAATATCACAGAATTTCCTATCAAATGTTTTGGTTAGCGTAAGGTAAAAACTTACCATATTTATTCGTGGGAAGTCTTACGTGATACCTTTTGTTTTCAAATGCTTTTCAAAGTTAAGCAACTTTAACTTGTTACTCATACCAGACCCATGTCTGACCCGAAGTTTATTTTTGTTTTTCATAAACTCTCGGGTACCCAAATTTTTACGGGTAGCCAAGGGATTCAGGTTAGCTTTGACGAATTCTGGAGGAGCAATGGAGCAGGAGGCTTCAGCGTTGTAGATATACATATAGTGTTCCGCTGTGTTGGTCTCTCTGAGTTGTTTATCTGTATTGTATATTGACATGTATGACTAGACAGGTGTTTATAACTGTCTAGTATGTGTTGTATGATCTGTAACTCTGATATATGAAAAAATATGTAATAGTTATGTGATCTATTATATTTTATTCCATTCCGCTGTGAGATTCTGATGTTATTGTTCTTTCTTCTCTATCTTTTCTATTTTCTCATCCCTTTCTTTCTTTAAGACGAAACGTCTTCCTGGGCGTAGGAGGGCGGGTCGTCACAAAAAGTCCTCACGATTATGCATGTATCGAACACATATCAAAATTAATTATTAAATAGACAATTTAATTCTAATCCTATTTAAAAGTCCTCACGGTTATGCGAGGTTAGAAGATATTTGAAATTATTATTTTTAAATTGGGAACATTACAAATCTCACTTAAACGTCCTAACGGTTATGCATGGCCAGTAGATATTCAAATTCCTGATATAAAGATACCACAAATAGACACAACTATATGGTTTTATTTGCCAATATCATCCCTATTATTCTAAAGTGGAATATGCATCTAATAGAGTATTTATGATTTTTGTTTGATTTTTTATTGAACTGAAATTAAATATTTATAATCGATTAGGTATTAATGTTGTATTAATGTTTATCATTTTATCTCTATTTTTCTAATAGTATTACTCTTTTACTGATAACAAAAGGGGAGAGAAAAGTTAAGATTTTGGCAAATAAAGGTTTAATATTTTATTTTGTATTTTCTATTTGCATTAGCTTCATTTGCGTATTTTTATATATTTTCATGCATATATGAAGGGCGAGCTTTGTTGTAGAAAGGGAGCATTCAAATAGGGAAATCAAATAGAGTTCATCAATAACCAAATACATATAACGAATTCAAAATCTTAAATATATGTTTGTTATCATCAAAAAGGGGAGATTGTTGAATATGCTAGTATAAGATTTTTGTTTGATGATAATAAACACAAACACACACACATATATATCCATTTAAATGTATTTTTTATTGTACTATTTTATTTTTCACATAATTAATATTTACTGAATAAAATAAATAACACAGAATTTAAATTCAAACAGATATTTTATTCAAACAAATATTTTATTACAATATTTTGAATAGTACTAAATTTGAGCTCTCACTATATATGCAATTTCAATTACAATACAATTTCAAGTTATAATAAAAAAAATTCACTAAACATACATTTTCACCTCACTACATATCACTCGTTCACTAGTATTTGATCGTCAACTGTATTCCAATTTGTATCCAACATCTGAATTATCAGCAAAATAAACACTGACACGGTAAAATTGAAAAATAAATATTTTTGCAGTGTAAAATAAAATGTTCTTTTGAAAATATTATTTGCCTCGGTTATTTGGGTTGTTCGTTATCATATTTATTTTGAATTCATCATACACGAACAACTTGAGACATGCATAGTGTATCACTGTACATGCCATATGGCCATGCACACCGATATACACTTGATAAAACTGTAGGGACGGGTGAGCACAAGGTCAATGTGATGACCCGGATTTTCTGACATCTGTTATTGGGCAATTAACTAATTTTAATTATTGGAATATCAACTTTTATTAGTCGAATAAATAAATTTAATGATATTTAAATATCTGAATATATATATATATATTGATTAAAAACTATATTTAATTTTAAATTATAAATAAAAAAGTTCTACATATGATAAATATTATAGTTGTATGTACATACAAGCTTCACCATTTAAATTAAGATAAAATATCCATAAATATACACACACACACGCTTTATGGTGTTTGATAATATAGATAAGTATACAAATGTATATATATGCATATATGCCCAAATGAAGTAAAATATAGGAAAGTTGTATAAATGTGAATATATATATATATATATATATATATGTCTAATGTCAAAATATATATAAGCAATGTATATGAGGATATGTATAAGTAGAAAGGTATGCATATGTAAGTAAATAAATATGTATAAATGTAGGTAAGCATGCATATGCAAATATAGATAAATACGTAAATAGGGAATAATGTGAAAGTATATAATTATATATGTGTATATGATGACAAATACAAGCAAATGTGTGGGTGTGTGTGTGTGTGTGTGTGTGTGTATTAAATAATGAAAAGGTAAATATATATGTATATATAACTATATATATGTAAATGAAAATATGTATGAGTATAAACATATATGTGCATGATGATGACAAATACAAATGCAAGTATAATAGAATAAAATACACATGCATAACTATATATATACATATAAATGTATATATAGAAGGAGACATCATCATGGCAAGCTTTTAATTCAAAGCTTACAAAACCTTAAATCAATGTCAAAATAAAATCAATTCAAGCACATAATATATCATATCAACCCAAAACTTCAAATCATGCAAAAAGGAACAATCGGATCAAGGACAAACATTGGTTCAAATCAAAATTGAATAAAACGAAAAAAATATGGCCTGTACACAAATACCTCAGCCTAGCTTCTTCTGCACACTTCCATTCTACATATACATATACATACATATATATATATATAACAAATCATTGCCTTGTTGCCTTCAAGTTTAACATCCTCACAAACAAATATATATATATATATATATATATATATAAATATAAGTATCTGCCATTAAAACTTCAAAGATCCAGACAGTAAAAAAATGGCTTAAAGTATGGACATAAGGGCAAGAAAGCATAACAACAGAGTTCATCGGCTTGTAAAGGCTGTGAGTAGACCAAATTTTCTTACTTAACTGGAAACCTTACGCATATGTTGTGAACTTGGATAAATTCTAATATTTGGGTATATGTTCATGTATTAAGATATCTAATGACTATATAGGTGTGATGATCAAGTTTTAAACACCCTTGACTAAAGAAAGAGAAAATAATGTTATGTCCAGCTTCAAAAATTCCTATCTCACAAACCGATTAGTTTTAGAATATGGTTTAAAAAGAAAAGAGTTTATGTTTGATCATACTTTGTTTTAAAATTGGTTTAATGAAATATCATTTAGTATAAGGGATGAAACGGTTATTTTACAAAAAGTAACCAAAAAAGGTAGAAATTCGAATATCGTAATTTGTGCCTTTGCTTATATGGATGTGTTCATCATCAAAAATGATAATTTTTTATGATGGTTTCGAAATTTTTAGTGAGGTAGTGAGTGAGGAAATGGGAGTTGAATGGCTTTTGGTTTTTGGTCAATTTCCGACAAAGTCGCCAACATTGAGGTCGAGGCTGGGTCGAAGGAGGGGGGCTTGGGAAAAATGGTGGAATATTGTTTTGATCGGTGTGGTAGTTGGTCAGAGGGAAAGTAGGGTTAGGAGGTGGAGCTGGGTCGTGCTCGGTTGTCGATGGGCAGTGGCATCATGGAGGGGTTTCAGGGTTGTGCACCAGGGGGATTATGTCAAAGGAGTGACGGCGAAGCTTGCGGCAAAGTTTCGGAGGCCGACATGGCCGGTGGCACCGGGACGAGATGGTTAAGGGGATGGGTCTTCATTCAGTTTTGGGTCGAAGGGTAAAATTTTGAAGCAGAGGCGTAATCAAAAATCTGGGTGGTCAGGTGGATCGAGGGCGACTCGCGCAGTTGATCGACAGTGCAGTTGAAGGCCAGAGGTACGCGTGTATGTGCACGGTAGTGGTTCTCAAATGGTTGAAGGATAGTGGAAGGAAGCAGAGCCGTGAAGAAAGAATAGAAGTGGAAGAAAAAAAAGAGAATGGGCCGGGGAACAAAATAAGTGGGCCAAAAAGGAAAAGAGAAATCAGGGAAAGAAAATAAAAGAAAGAAAAAGGAAATAGAAAAGAGAAAGGAAATATAGAGAAAAGAGAAATGGAAAAAAAAATAGGACAAAAAGAAAAAGAAAAATGGAGTTACATACTTTAAATTATTAAAAAAAACCAAAACTCATTTCAAATTATAAATTCAATCAACATGAAAAACCGTTGCCTTGTAGATCCTACCTCCTAATGTTTAAGTTAAATTTATTTTGTGAAAGTTAAGATTTAATTATCTATAAATTTAAGAAAGTAATTAATCAAATGCTTAATTAATTAATTAAATTGTTTTAAAATTCCTTTAATTTATAGTTGTTTGGTTAATAATATAATAAATGATTTCAGTAATTGAAGTAGATAAAATTCTAAGTTGCAAAATTGTTTAGTCTTGACTATTAATCGTTGAATTAGTAACGACCTAGGTTTGGGCTTATTTTTATTTAACAGTTATTTGAAATTATTTTTGTCTGTGCATCAAGTGGTCAGACATGTTAAAAATAGTTAGAACAAAACGATGTTATGGTTTATTTGAATAAAATATGTAATAAATTCCCATATTTAAATATCGTCACCCTAACTAATAAAATTGTTTGTTTTTAAACAATTTACTTTTTACTTAGACTCGAAGAGACCGGGATCGAATATCTGTGTTACCCGGAATCGTTTCAGTTTAATAATCACTACGAACCTTTACGGGTTTGATTATAGAGTTTAATAGACTAGAATTGGACTAATTTTCAAAAATTTAACTTTTTTAAAAAATTATTGGACTTAGACACTATTATATTACCAATGGATTTCTGTAAAAGTGTATGGGTTTTAACCAGATATAACTTGTCGTGTTGTACGAGTTACCTTTTTATTCAAAGAGGTTTATGAACTTAAATTTTCAAATTAAGTGGGTTTACTCACGTTGGTTTCCAGCCGGACTCGGGTGTTACTTTATGGTAATACTCGAGTCAGACCGAGTATTATAGATTTTAGGTTAGGATGCTTTTGGAATAAAGGAGGCGAGCTGGATGGCAGTGACGTATTGCTTGTATTGGTTATATTCTGCTGTGTATTATAGGCTGCATAGTCAGCATATGAGAATAAGTTAATATAGCTGTCCATGTTTATTTTTTGATAATTGTACTTTGATAACTTGTATGTGTATTAACAATTACAACTTTTCTTTGTGTAAAATGTTGTTATTGTATATTATATTTTGTTCCAATGCGATTGTGAGATTCTATGCTGTTGTTTTTGTTTCTTCTTCTACCTTTATTTATCCAAACCCTAGCAACCTGGTATTTCCGACACTCGACTGCTTGACACTCTATACAGTTAACGTATTAGTGTCGCTTTTCGGGGGTCGAAAACCGCCCGGTCGTTACATGTGGTATCAGAGCTAAAGGTTAAGCGAGAATCTTGGCTCTGGTGGGGATTACTCATTTGGGATAGGGTTAGTAGTACCCTAGAATGAGTTGAGTGTATTATATATGAGGGTGTACTTGTTATTTTCATATATAATGATTTTAAAATAATTTTAACATAAGATTATATTTTGATATAAAAGAAATAATTTTTGTATATTATTATGGTATATTAAGTTGATAGGTTGTTATTATTGAAATTAAATAAGATCATGAAATTTAAGTGGTAATACATATGTAACCAAATAGAAATTTGGGTAAGAATGAACTATATAAATAAGTTAAGCTGAAAGTAGACTCAAAACAGAATTTTAAAGCTCGGACATTTCAAGAATGTTTTTCAAAAAGTGTTTGAAATGAAACAAATTTACCCTGATTATATTTTATATATAGGAATAATCTCTCAGGAAATTATGATGAAATATATGATGTGTTTGACTTCTAGATATGATAATATTATTATCATAAATTGGTTATTGTGCCTTAATAAAAGGATGTTTATTACGGAATAAACAATGATGAAATGGAGTGAAATATTTTAAAGAAGTAAAATTATATAAGCGTGTCCTATAAATTAAAGATCGATCTGAAGTGTGAAGTTTTGAATCTAGCCCCGGAAATTTTAAAAACTATTTCAAAGTGTTGAAAGAAACAATAAAGAATATTATTTAAAATATTTTTGAATATAGAAATCTTTGTTTTAAAACAAGAGTTGTTTGAAGATGAATTTGTTTTGGATTAAAAATCAAGAATGGGTTAAAATTAAAGTGTGATTTGATATGTAAACGGGATAAATATGTATATATATCTAGATATATGTGATTTCAAAGTTGATTTGAAATAAATATCGATGTTTGAATTCTGAAATCCCCCTTAAAACGAGAATTATAACCCAAAGGAAAAAAAAAGGTTTTGAACTTATAAGTGGGAAGTGATATTAAACAGAATTGGATTTGAGATCTAAAATTTAAATTGAGTAAGGATAAATGGATTGGATGAATTGGAAATTTAAATCAGGGCAAGTTAAATAAGTTTTGAACTTACAGCCTGAAATGGAAAATTCAAGATGGGATTAGGATTTAACTTATGGAAGTTAAATGGGTTAAATTGAAAAAGAAGTTATGTATGATTTCAAAATGAATTTTTGAAATAAAACGAGTTTCGAGTTTTGGAAAAATTTGTGGTTGATGCTATTGATTGATGTTTTAGATGATTTAGATGTTTATTTGTTTGATATATCCAACTATCATTCTGCATATTATTTACTGTATATAAAACTGTAAATTAGATTATTTTAAATAAATTAAGAAGTGGATTGAAATGATATATATCCACTCTTGAAATTAAATAGAAGTAAAGCTTTATTTTGAAGTTATTTAAATGATTTTGATTTTAATAAATAAGAATCGAATTTATGAAAATGAATCACTTTGAACTTTAATTTAAAATGTTAAAAAAAAGAATTTGTCAACCGGAATGATTAAAATGGAATTTAAATTGATTAAAATTGGAATTGAAGTGAATTGATTAAAATTATAATCGAAGTTGAATAAGTTTGAAGTCGAAATGGGGATTGATTTGAATCAAAATTGGAATCGAAGTTAATCCAAATTGGAATCGGGATTGAATCAATTTAAATGGAAATGGAAATTAAAAATTGATTTGAATTGGAGATCGAAAGTTGAATCAGTTTGACTCTGAAACTATTTTAAAATAAACTGTTTTAATATAAACTATCTTAAAATCTATCTTCTTAGATATTCAAATTATTTTCATTTTTATAAGCTATTTACTATACAAACCATTCTCTTTAAATCTCAAACTGTCTTGTATTAACTATTTAACTATTTTAAATTAGTCAAGCTATTTTCTAAATTCAAATTGGTCAAAGTGGAAATTAATTATGTTCAAATCATGGATTTAAATACTAATTGGGTTGAATTGAAGTTATAATCCAAATGGAAATATAAAGCAATTTTGAGTTGGAGCACTGGGTCAGACGAGTTGTGGACCTCTTGGAATCAAAATATTAAGGTAAAAATGATTTTGAAGTAAAATAGTTTATTTTTGGTAAAATAAAATGACTTAAAATGAAGATCTAATTATTACTATAACTGAAACTTACTTTATAAGGAGTAAGACATGTTACAAATAACTTTGTAAAAGAAATCGAACTTGAATATTAGATTTGGCATAAATAAACTAATGTATATTAGTTATATATATATTCAAACTTCCCTTATTCATAACCAAAAAGAAGTGATCTTTGAAAGATATTTGAAATACAAAATGAAGTTTATATAAGTATGAAGTGGACTCAGATATTTTGATCCGAAAATTATTCAAGTTGAAAGAATAATTTTATATGTATATGAGAATGAAACTGAAAGGGATTTGAAACCCATTGATTTTTGAAGACTTTTGAGTTCGGCAAAAAGTCAATTTTGAAAATTTGGTAAACATCGATTTTGAAGATATAGATTTTGTATAAATAAAGTTTATATGTGATACATATAAAGAGTATGATTTGAAAGGTACTATATATATACATATAGTATGATATGTTTTGAGAAATGTATGGAAAAAAGGCACCCCTATTGATAGTCGAAACTTATAGTAGGAGATCCACTATATGGTTCTGCCTTGAACCCTAAGGGCGGGTTTAATGAGATTGAGCTCCCAGAGGACGTCTAGACAAAACTCAAGTTCCTGATGATCATTATTAGATAGCGTAAGTCGAGTGGCGCTGATGCCTACAGTTACATTGGGTTTTGCTGTGATGGCAACGTAATCCTTGTTGTAACTGCAATCTACTGTGTTCCATAGCGTAAGTCGAGTGGCAGTAAGTGCCTAAAGTTTACATTGGGTTTCACTGAGATAGTGATGTAGCCTTTGTGTAGTCTGCGATCTGTATGGTAAAGTTTCGGTTGGCAGCATAATTCGAGTGGCACTGATGCCTACAGTTGCATGGTTTTTGTTGTGATAGCAATGCAACCCTGGGTGTAGCTGCGATCTGTGCAGTTCCCATGGCGAAAGTCGAGAGGTGCGGATGCCTACAGTTTTCTTATGGATTTCGTCGGGATGGCGACGCAATCATCGTGCTAACTGCGACCCATGGGGGTGATGCTTTCCATAGCATTTTGAAAAGAGGTTTACAAGTATTTTCACTAGGTGTAGAGGGTCTACTAAGTACTTATAGATTTTCAGTCCTACGCTTGATCAACGTATAACTAAATTTCTTTGGAAATAAGGATGGACTTGTTTTGACATCGAGTTATGAAAAATATTTTTATAAAAATAATTTGGTAATACTATGGGATTTAAAATGCTTTAAATTGTATAATTAAAAGAGTAAAGAGTTAAAATGTTTAGAGATTATTAATTTATAATAAACATCAAAAATTAAAATCCTTGCTTCGTTCCATTTCGAGGACGAAAAGTTCTAAGGGGGAAGGAATGTGACGACCCGGATTTTCTGACATTTGTTATCGGGCAATTAACTAATTTTTAATTATTGGAATATTAACTATTATTAGTCGAATAAATAAATTTTCTGATATTTAAATATTTGAATATATATATATATATTGATTAAAAATTATATTTAATTTTAAATTATAAAGAAAAAAAATTCTGTATATGATAAATATTATAGTTATATGTACATATAAGCTTCACCATTTAAATTAAGATAAAATATCCATAAACATATATACACATACACACAAGCTTTATTGTGTTTGAAAATATATATATATATATAAGTATATAAATGCATATATATATATGTATGTATATGTATATATGCCCTATGAAGTAAAATATAGGAAAGTCGTATAAATGTGAATATGTATATATAATGACAAAATATACATAAGCAATGTATATGAGGATATGTATAAGCAAAAAGGTATGTATATGTAAGTAAATAAATGTGTATAAATGTAGGTAAGCATGCATATGCAAATACAGATAAATATATAAATAGGGAATAATGTGAAAGTGTGTGTGTGTATATATATGATGACAAATACAAGAAAATGTATGTATATATATATATATATATATATATATATCTACTACTAATAAAGAAAATTCATTGAACTAATTTACTCGGTGTCATTTTGAAATTCCAAAAATGTCCTTGCTTTCCGTTTACATATTTGCGCTCAAACAACAACGTATATAATAACACAAACAGCCCATGTGCGGAGCACGGGCCCATACTAGTATTAGTTAATGAAAAGGTAAATATATATATATATATATATATATATATATATATATATATATATATAACTATATATATGTAAATGAAAATATGTATGAGTATAAACATATACGTGCATGATGATGACAAATGCAAGTATAATAGAATAAAATACATATGCATAACTATACATATATATACATATAAATGTATATATGCAAGGAGACATCATCATGGTAAGCTTTTAATTCAAAGCTTACAAAAACTTAAATCAATGTCAAAACAAAACCAATTCAAGCACATAATATATCATATCAACCAAAACTTCAAATCATGCAAAAAGAAATAATCAGGTCATGGAAAAGCATTCGTTCAAATCAAAATAGAAAAAAATGAAAAAAAATATGGCCTGTACACAAATACCTCAACCTAGCTTCTTCTGCGCACTTCCATTCTATATATGTAAAAGTATACTTATTACAAATCACTGCCTTGTTTTCCTTAAGTTTAACATCCTCACAAATAAATACACACACACACACACACATAAAAATAAGTATATGCAATTAAAACTTCAAAGATTCAGACAGTACAAAAAAGCTTAAAGCTATGAACAGAAGGGCAAGAAAGCATAATAGCAGAGTTCATAATCTTATAAAGACTGTGAGTAAACCAAATTTTCTTACTTACCTGGAAACCTTATGCATATGCATATGTTGTGAACTTGGATGAATTCTAGTATATGGATATATGTCATGTATTAAGATATCTGATGACTATATAGATGTGATGATCAAGTTTTAATCACCCAGTGACTAAAGAAGGAGAAAAATAATGTTATGTCCAGCTTTGAAAATTCCTATCTCACAAACCGATTAGTTATAGAATATGGTTTAAAAAGAATAGTTGTTTTTGTTTGATCATACTTTGTTTTAAATTTTTTTAATTAAATATCAATTAGTATGAGGGATAAAAAGGTTATTTTACAGTAAGTAACCAAAAAAAAGGAAGAAATTCGAATATCATAATTTGTGCCTTTGCTTATATGGATGTGTTCGTCATCAAAAATGATGATTTTTGATGGCGGTTTCGAAATTTGTAGTGAGGTAGCGAGTGAGGGAACGGGAGTTGAACGATATTTTATTTTTGGTCAATTTCCGACAAAGCCGCCAACATTGAAGGTCGAGGCTGGGCCGGAGGAGAGATCGGAGGAGGGGAAGCTCTGGAAAAATGGTGGAATATTGTTTTGATCGGTGTGGTAGTTGGTCAGAGGGAAAGTAGGGTTAGGAGGTGGAGTTGGGTCGTGCTCGGTTGTTGAAGAGAAGTGGCATCGTGGAGGGGTTTCAGGGTTGTGCACTAGGGGGATTAGGTCAAGGGAGTGACGGCGAAGCTCGCGGTGAAGTCTTGGATACCGACATGGCCGATGGCACCAGGACGAGGTGGTTAAGGGGATGGGTCTTCGTTCAGTTTTGGGTCGAAGGGTAAAATTTTGAAGCAGAGGCGTAATTGAAAATCTAGGTGGTTAGGTGGATCAAGGGGATCGAAGGCGACTCGCGTAGTTGACCTGTGATGCAGTTGGAGGTCAGTGGTATGCGTGCACGTGTACGTGCATGATGGTGGTTCTCAAATGGTTGAAGGATATTGGAAGGAAGCAGAGCCTAGGAAGAAAGAATAGAAGTGGAAGAAGAAAAAGAGAATGGATCAGGGAAGAAAATAGATGGGCCAAAAAGGAAAAGAGAAATCAGAGAAAGAAAATAAAAGAAAGAAAAGGAAATAGAAAAGAAAAATGAAATAGAAAGAAAACAGAAATCGAAAAAAAAGAAAAAAAAGAAAAAAAAAGAACGAAAAATGGAGTTATATACTTTAAATTATTTAAAAAACCCAAATCTCGATTTACATTATAAATTCAATCAACATGAAAACCATTGCCTTGTAGATCCTACCTCTTAATGTCTAAGTTAAATTTATTTTGTGAAAGGTAAGATTTAATTATCTATAAGAATTTAAGAAAGTAATCAATTGAATGCTTAATTAATTAAATTAAACTGTTTTAAAATTCCTTTAATTTATAATTGTTGGGTTAATAATATAATAAATGGTTTCAGTAATTGAAGTTAATAAAATGCTAAGTTGCAAAATTGTTTAGTCCTAACTATTAATCGTTAAATTAGTAACAACCTAGGTTTGGCTTATTTTTATTTGATTTTTATTCAAAACTATTTTTGTCTATGCCATCAAGTGGTCAGAAAGGTTAAAAATAGTTAGAACAAAATGATGTTATGGTTTATTTGAATAAAATATGTAGTAAATTCCCAAATTTAAATATCGTCACCCTTAATAATAAATTGTTTATTTTAAACAATTTACTTTTTCCTTGGACTCGAAGAGACCGAGATCGAATATTTATATTACCTGGAATCGCTTCAATTTAATAATCACTCCGAACCTTTACGGGTTTGATTATAGAGATTAATAGACTGGAATTGGACTAATTTTCACAAATTTAAATATTTTAAACAAGTATTGTACTTAGACACTATTATAATATCAATGGATTTCTGTAAAAATGTTTGGTTTATAATCGGATAAAATTCGTCGTGTTGTATGAGTTACCTTTGTCTTCAAAGAGTTTTATGAACTTAAATATTTCAAATTAAGTGGGTTTACTCACGTTGGTTTTCAGCCTGACTCGGGTGTTACTTTATTGTAATGCTAGTGTCAGACCGAGTATTACAGATTCCAGGTTAGGACGCTTTTGGAACGTAGGAGACGAGCTGGATGGCAGTGACATATTGCCCATATTGGTTATATTTCGCTATGTATTATAGGCTGCTAGTGAGCATATGGGGACAAGTTAATATAGCTATTCAGATTTATTTTTTGATAATTGTACTCTGATAACTTGTATGTGTATTAATAGTTACAGCTTTTCTTTAAAATGTTACTGTTGTATATTATATTTTGTTCCGCCGTGATTGTGAGATTCTATGCTGTTGTTTCTATTTCTTCTTCTACCACTTTTTTTTGAACCCTAACAACCTGGTATTTAAGGCACTCGATTGCTCGGCACTCTATACAGTGAACGTATTAGTGTCGATTTCGAGGGTCGAAAATCGCCCGGTCATTACAGTCAAACCCAACCAAAAGCTAGGTTTAAATCAAGTGCAATAAAAATAAAGTCATGACATGAGCACAAGGTCTAACCTGAGCTATAAGCTAGATTCAACTCAGATGTAATACGAAAAACAAATCCAGATGAAAGTATACACAAAACTTCAGACTGTAAACAACACAGATGTAAAGTGATGTACACATGAAGCCAGTAATATCAGGTTTAGCTAAACCCAGAAATGAAGACTCAATGTAACAACCCGCATATTTAACGATTATATATTTAAATGTTTTATTTAAATATAGTCTCGTTAGTCGGATTTAGGTCCGAAATGTTACTTTTTGCAAATGGCCGAATTGGAACTCGATACCATTTCCATTGGTTCCAAAATGGCGTTTGCGATCTTTTTAAGTGTAAGCTTTGATATGTTTGGAGTTTGTGAAATTTTGACTCTTTTCTATTGGGTTTTGGGTTTGGGTTCAGCCCACTAGCTAACTAAACCCCTAAGCTCAGTCCATTTCCTCTCCATTCACCCTCATTTCATTTCTTAAGCTTAAGAAAACTGAAAATGGTGGAAGAGAAAGGGAAATAGAAATTTGCAAACCCTAGTTTCTCCTTGCAAACTTGATTCTTGCTCCAAAAATCAAAGAGAAGACATTGGTAAGCTCCTCTTCATCTTCTCTATCTCTTTCTCTCTTTAATCTCAGAAATTTGCTAAACCTAAATTTAGGATACTTGTTTTGATCTTAGATTGAAGCTAGTAGAGTTGAAGTGGAGATTTGTTGGTCTTCTCCTTGCAAATTGAACTCCTTCTTCTTTGTTTTTGGGTTAAAAGGTGAGTTTTGAACTCACATCTACTTCTTTTGATATCATTGATGTTAGGTATGAATTCCTAACAATTGTTCATATGTTCATTTGCTTTCGATTTGGTTTGCTTTGGTGAAATTGCCAAATTATGATTTTTGAAGCCAAATCTATGTAAAACCTTTTATGGTTGATGTTTATGTTGTTCGGAGTGTTTGGGTGTGTCGTTAAGGTTGGGTAGTCGTTTGTCGTAAGCCCATAATCAACACGCATCCGATTGCTTTCGATTTGTTTAGCCATAGATGGCCTAGGTTCAGGAAATGCCTGATCATCATGTTTCAGACGTCTGAAACCCTATTTTCATACGTCTGAATATTGTTCTGGGGAACATTTTCATCCCCAGATTCAGACGTCTGAATTTATATTTCAGACGTCTGAATTGGCTAATTTTCAACCAGAAAGGAAATAGGCCGAATATTGCCTATTTCAGACGTCTGGAAGTTTGGATTCAGACGTCTGAATTCTGTTTTGAAAAGCAAATTTATTTTTAGATTCAGACGTCTGAATCTCTTCTTTCAGACGTCTGAATATGCTGTTTTTTGCCAAATTGCCTTATTCGTTTAGTTTTCCAAATTTGATTGATGCATATTGATTCCAATTAGTTGTTTATGCATATTTGACCTTAATGATTCCTTTTTGAATTCATTCACGGATTTTATAAATGATTTCTTCAAATCGTATTAAAAGTTCGCTTCTCCGATTTATAAATTCTATTTAAAACACACGCACAATTTCGCACTTCGAGTGAAGTGGAAGGGTGGTCAAATGGTTGGGCAAAACACGGAGCATGAATTTGTGCGTTTATCCTTCCGATTGATTCCCGACCTATTCAATTGATTGTTTTGACCTTCGGGTTTGGTTTACCGATGATATGAGGTGAGCTTTGTACTGCTTTGAGTGTGAAATTAACTAACGGATAGTAAACCGTTTAGTGCGAACGAGTGGTTATGGGACTCACGTTACCACTTTTTGGATTCCTTTTTGAGAGTTATGACACATTCCGCCAGTTAGTGGTGTCCAGTACTGGGTCTTTGACCTTCACCACTACGGTTTGTTGCCTTCGGGTATGTTGCCTTCGGGTATGTTGCCTTCGGGTATGTTGCCTTCGGGTTTGTGCCTTCGGGTTTGTTGCCCTTTAGTATCGCTTCCGATGTTGGTCGTTATGAGCCGCATGGGTGATATTGGGTTGCCCTTTAGTATCGCTTCTGATGTTGGTCATTATGAGCCGCATGAGTGATATTGGGTTTAGAGTCTTCGAGCTCATGGATCCTTATTTGTACAGTACTGAGCTTGAGCAAATTTTCTGATGTTTCATTTATATGTATATTCCCTTGGTATCGCCCTTCGGTGTTGGTCTTTTTGAGCCGCATGATGCGTAGTTTTTACCTTGTGGAACTTGTATACCTTATGGGTATTTGTTATTTTCCTTTTGGCTTGCTTTGGGATATTCGTATCCTTTGTTTCTATATGTTGCCGATGATATGAGGCTTGTTATGTTATCATATGATTCATCTTTTGTTAGATGATTGTGTTATCTCTTTCTGAGATATTTGTTATACTTTGTAACCTTGCAGGTTTATTGTTGTTCAGTTTATCTAACTGATTTGTTTAGCAAGACTGACCCGTGTATTTTATGCTCGGGTCAGACCGAGATGTTTTAGGTTAGGTGCTTTTGGACTTAGCCTATTTTGCTTCCGCATGGACTATTCAGCTTGTTCCTTTTTGTTAAAGCTTTTTGTGTAGTCCTTTTATTGTAACTCTGATATATGTATTCTTTTGGTTCGTCTGTATATTGTGGTTTGCTATACCACTTGACATGTATTATTTTGTAAACTCTGTTATGTATCAGTATATGTGTATATGATGATCTACTATTATGTGATGTGTATTACATTTGAGTTGTTATATTCTGTTCTGATAGATCCTTCAACCACCTATGGTTTTGTTTTAAGTATTCATTGGGTATGTCGACCTGCTTGGTATGTTTATTATCGATGTATTCAATAGATAGTTAGAGCAAGGCTATAGATGGTCGCTCCCAACCAGCCTTATTCTCCGTGTTAGTTGACGGCATTACCCTGTAGTGTCCTTGGCTAGCGTGGGTATAAAGGTGGGGCGTCACAGCGTGGTATCAGAGCCGAGTTCAGGAAAAAATATGATAAACACAGAATAGATGCACATATTACGGTACATCAAAGTGTATAAGTGATACAAATCTTTGAATCGTCGTGCCTTTCTATTCCTTCTACCATCAGGGGTAGATAGTGTGGGAATACGTTTAGGAATGTATTTTATTCTGTAGTACTCCATCTTGAGTATCTACCTTGTGATAATCTTGTTCTTATCTTACTTTCAGCGTATGGCTGGAAGAGGCAGGGGACGACGTTCAGATGTTGGGCGATCTAGTGGTTCACATCCAGATGGCGTTTATATGTCTACCGATCGGTTTTAGGAATTGTTTAGGAGCACTCAGCCTCCAGTTCCTCCTCGAGTGTCTCCACCTCGCAAGTCTGCCTTTGCACGCCAGTGCAGTGGTTTTTCTCATCTTGGAGGAAAGCCGTTTAAGGGCTCCGAGTCCGTTCTTGAAGTCCAAGCTTGGTTTCGCACGTGCGAGCGTATCTTCTCTCGCATGGATCTTTCTGACTATGATAGAGTTCTTGTAACTTCTAGCTTATTACAAGAACGTGCTCTTGATTGGTATGAGCTTCTTGTAGCCGAAATTGATGAGTCTACCCTTTCTTGGACTCAGTTTCAGGAGCGATTTGAACTCAAGTTTGTTCCTGAATCTGAAAAAGTTTTATTGACCCGTCGCTTCCTTGAGTTGAAGCAAGGGAAATCTTCTGTTTTCGAGTATGTTGCATCATTCGAGGCTTTATCTAAGTATGGTCTTGAATTCATTAGCGCTCCTTATAAGAAGAATTTGAAGTTTGTTTCTGGTCTTAAGAAATATCTTAAGAAGTCTTTGTTGCTCCAGCTTAAGCTTTCTTTTGAGGAGTTGGTTGATTCGGCGCTTCATCTCGAGACCGTCGAGAAGGAGTGTGATAGTGATGTTGATGTTGAGGGTTCCAAGAACCCCAACAAGATGCCGTTTCCATTTCAGAAGAAGCCTTTTCCTTCTGAGAAGAAGACTGGTAGTTCTATTTCTCAGCCTCAGTCTTCTGGAACACCTTTCATTCGGAAGTGTTTCAATTGTGGTTCTCCTGATCATATTATTCGAGCTTGTCCTAAGCCTCTCTTCTGCCGTTATTGCAAGGAAGGTCATCATGTTTCATCTTGCCCTACTGTTCCGGCTGGTGCCAAGTCTAGCAAGCTTTATGCTGCTAAGGCTTCTGAAGGTCCTTCTCAGCCCAAAGGTATATCTCCATCTATTTTGTAAGGTTCTATTTTATTTCATGATCATAGTATTCGAGTTCTTTTTGATACTGGTGCTTCACATTCTTTCGTATCGAAAAAGCTCGTTGATGATTTATCTTTGGATGTTTCTTGTTTGGTTACTTCTTTAAGGATTGCGAATCCTATTGGGGGATCCGCGACCCTTAGCTTGCTTTGTGATGATGTCGAGATTGTTTTATGTGGCTTTTCTTTTCGTGCGAGTTTGCACGTTATTTCTTGTCTGGGATTTGATATGATTTTGGGTATGGACTGGCTAGTAAGATATGATGCCAGGATTATTTGTTCGGAGAGAATTTTGTATCTTCGACATCCGGATTCGCCTTCTCAGTTATCTCTTGTTCTTCGGGATCTGGATAATTCCGAAATGGCTTTGTATTCTCTTAACTCACGAGACGATGATGATATATCTCGTATTCCTATTGCTTGTGACTTTTCGGATATTTTTGAGCCTGTCTCGGGTTTACCACCTAAGCGGGCAATTGAGTTCCGCATTGATCTCATTCCAGGCGCGCAGCCAGTTAGTCGTCGTCCCACGAGGATGTCTACAAGGGAAAATGAGGAACTCAAGAAGCAGCTTTTAGAGCTTGAGTCCAAGCAGTTGATTCAGTCCAGTTTTTCTCCGTGGGGATCCGCGGTCGTCTTCGTGAAGAAGTCCGATGGAACTCTTAGGCTTTGCATTGATTATCGCAAGCTTGACGAGTTAACCATCAGGAATAGGTATCCATTGCCTAGGATCGATGATATGTTCGATCTATTGAGTGGTGCTAAGGTCTTTTCTCAGCTAGACCTTGCCACAGGTTTTCATCAGTTACGAGTCGCGGAAGATAGCATACCTCTAACCACTTTCCGCACTCGTTATGGTTCTTTTGAGTGGCTCGTTATGCCGTTCAGTTTGACGAACGCTCCTGCTTTCTTTGTTGATCTCATGAATCAGGTATTCCGAGAATATCTCGATAAGTTCGTTCTTATGTTTATTGATGATATCCTTATTTATTCCAAGTCTGAAGCTGAGCATGCTAATCACTTGAGAATTGTCTTGAGTACTCTTCGTCATCATCGGCTTAGAGCCAAATTCTCTAAGTGCTACTTTTGGGAGAATAAGGTTAAGTTCTTAAGCCATGTTGTATCTTCCGATGGCATTTCTGTCGATCCCTCTAAGATCGAAGCCATCCAGAATTGGAAGAGGCCTGAGAATGTGCATGAGATTCATAGTTTTCTTGGATTGGCGGGTTATTACCGTCGGTTCATTAAGGATTTTTCCCGAGTTGTGCTTCCTCTCGCCTGCCTTACTCGGAAAGGCATTCGTTTTATTTGGTCCGACAAGTGTGAAGCTTCCTTTCTGACATTGAAGGAACTTCTCACTAATGCTCCTATTCTTATGGTTCTCGAGGGGAGTCATGATCTTGTTGTCTACACCGATGCTTGTGGTAGTGGTCTTGGTGATGTTCTTATGTAGAAGGATCGGGTAGTTTCTTATGCTTCTAGGCAACTGCGTCCGAATGAAGTTCACTATGCCACTCATGATCTTGAGTTAGCCGCCATTGTCTTCGCCTTGAAGATTTAGCGACACTATTTATTGGCGAGCGCTTCATTCTCTATACCGATCATAAATCCTTGAAGTACTTGTTCACTCAGAAGGAACTCAATATGAGACAACAGCATTGGCTCGAGTTTCTTGCCTCCTATGACTTTGATATCCAGTATACCCCTGGTAAGGGTAATCGTGTTGCTGATGCGCTTAGCCGCAAACATTCGGCTGTTATTTCTATGATGCTTGCCGAATGGGATATTCTTGAGACTTTATCTTTTTGTCAAATTCGTGATCAAGGTTCATCTTCTGATACTCCTATTCTATTATTTAGTTTGGGAGCTCGACCTATTTTATTGGATCGTATTATCGATGCTTAATGGCGTGATCCTGATTTGTTGCATCTTATTCAGCTTTGTGAGTCTGGATCCTGTGATGAGGCGTTGCGGGATTTCAGCATTGATTCTCATGGGTGTCTTCGCAAGAAGAACCGTCTTTTTGTGCCTTCTGATTTTGCACTTAGGCATGACATTCTTGATGACTGTCACCATTCTAAGTATACCATTCATCCTGGTAGTAGTAAGATGTATGCCGATATGCATCGTCCTTATTATTGGGAAGGAATGAAGCGCGATGTGGCGGGTTATGTGAGTAATTGCATAACTTGTCGGCGTTTTAAGGCCGAACATCAGCGTCCTTCTGGTCTTCTTCAACCTCTAGAGATTCCATTGTGGAAATGGAATCAGATTTCTATGGATTTCATTGACGGCCTACCTCGTTCGAGATTGGGCCATTCTAGCATTTGGGTTATTGTTGATCGCCTCACCAAGTCTGCTCATTTCATCCCTATTAAGTTTAATAGGACTGCTTCGCATTTGGCTAAGTTGTATGTCAAGGAAATCGTGAGACTTCACGGTGTTCCTAGTTCTATTGTGAGTGATCGTGATCCTTTATTCACGAGTCATTTTTGGCGGAGTCTTCAGCAAGCTTTGGGTACAAAGCTTAATTTTAGTACAGCTTATCATCCGCAGTCTGACGGACAGACTGAATGGGTGAATCGTATCTTGGAAGATCTTCTCCGTATTTGTATTTTTCATTTCGGTGGTTGTTGGGAAGATCACCTACCTCTTATAGAGTTCTCCTACAACAATAGTTTTCAGTCTAGTATCGGTATGGCTCCTTTCGAAGCCTTATACGGAAGGCCATGTCGATCACCTTCTTGTTGGTTGGAATCTGGGGAGAAGCTTATTGTTGGTCCAGATTTTGTTCGTGATTCTTCCGAGAAGATTGATCTCATCCGGTTGAGAATAAAAGAGGCACAGAGTCGCCAGAAATCCTACGCGGACAGTCGTAGGAAGCCTCTCGAGTTCTCGATTGGTGATCTTGTTTTTATTCGTGTTTCTCCTTTGAAAGGGGTTATGCGTTTCAGTACGACTGGGAAATTGGCTCCTCGCTTTATAGGACCATTTTCTATTACTGAACGTATTGGCCCTGTGGCTTATAGAGTTTCACTTCCTGCTCATTTATCTGGCATTCATGACGTGTTTCATGTCTCTCAACTTCGGAAGTGTCTTCGGGAATCGGATTCTGTTATTGATTCTCCTGATTTTCTTGAGCTTGAGATCTCACTGGACTTATCTATTGTACAGCAACCTATTTGCGTACTTGACACGGAGGTGCGACACCTTCGGAACAAGGACGTGCCGCTCGTTAAAGTTCAATGGTCCGCTAATCCCAATGACTGTACTTGGGAAACCAGAGAGTTTATTGAGCGATCTTATCCGGGTCTTCTATCTTTGCTTGGGAACGGTGAGTATATCTTTTCATCTCAAGCTTATTTCCTTTTCTTCTTTTGAATGTTGTATGTATGTAGTTGTTACAAATATCGTCTATAGGAATTATGAGGACGCAATTTTGTTAGGAGGGGAGATCTGTAACAACCCGCATATTTAATAATTATATATTTAAATGTTTTATTTAAATATAGTGTCGTTTGTCGAATTTAGGTCTGAAATGTTACTTTTTGCAAATGGCCGAATTAGAACTCGATACCATTTCCATTGGTTCCAAAATGGCGTTTGCGGTCTTTTTAAGTATAAGCTTTGATATGTTTGGAGTTTGTGAAATTTTGACTCTTTTCTATTGGGTTTTGGGTTTGGGTTCAGCCTACTAGCTAACTAAACCCCTAAGCTCAGTCCATTTCCTCTCCATTCACCCTCATTTCATTTCTTAAGCTTAAGAAAACTGAAAATGGTGGAAGGGAAAGGAAAATAGAAATTTTCAAACCCTAGTTTCTCCTTGCAAACTTGATTCTTGCTCCAAAAATCAAAGAGAAGACATTGGTAAGCTCCTCTTCATCTTCTCTATCTCTTTCTCTCTTCAATCTCAGAAATTTCCTAAACCTAAATTTAGGAAATACTTGTTTTGACCTTAGATTGAAGCTAGTAGAGTTGAAGTGGAGATTTGTTAGTCTTCTCCTTGCAAATTGAACTCCTTCTTCTTTGTTTTTGGGTTAAAAGGTGAGTTTTGAACTCACATCTACTTCTTTTGATATCATTGATGTTAGGTATGAATTCCTAACAATTGTTCATATGTTCATTTGCTTTCGATTTGGTTCGCTTTGGTGAAATTGCCAAATTATGATTTTTGAAGCCAAATTTATGTAAAACCTTCTATGGTTGATGTTTATGTTGTTCGGAGTGTTTAGGTGTGTCGTTAAGGTTGGGTAGTCGTTTGTCGTAACCCCATAATCAACATGCATCCGATTGCTTTTGATTTGTTTGGCCATAGATGGCCTAGGTTCAGGAAATGCCTGATCATCATGTTTCAGACGTCTGAAACCCTATTTTCAGACGTTTGAATATTGTTCTGGGGAACATTTTCATCCCCAGATTCAGACGTCTGAATTTATATTCCAGACGTCTGAATTGGCTAATTGTCAACCAGAAAGGAAATAGGCCGAATATTGCCTATTTCAGACGTTTGGAAGTTTGGATTCAGACGTCTGAATTCTGTTTTGAAAAACAAATTTATTTTTAGATTCAGACATCTGAATCCCTTCTTTCAGACGTCTGAATATGCTGTTTTTTGCCAAATTGCCTTATTCATTTAGTTTTCCAAATTTGATCGATACATATTGATTCCAATTAGTTGTTTATGCATATTTGACCTTAATGATTCCTTTTTGAATTCATTCACGGATTTTATAAATGATTTCTTCAAATCGTATTAAAAGTTTGCTTCTCCGATTTATAAATTCTATTTAAAACACACGCACAATTTCGCACTTCGAGTGAAGTGGAAGGGTGATTAAATGGTTGGGCAAAACACGGACCATGAATCTGTGCGTTTGTCCTTCCGATTAATTCCCGGCCTATTCAATTGATCGTTTTGACCTTCGGGTTTGGTTTACCGATGATATGAGGTGAGCTTTGTACTGCTTTGAGTGTGAAATTAACTAACGGATAGTAAACCGTTTAGTGTGAACGAGTGGTTATGGGACTCACGTTACCAGTTTTCGGATTCCTTTTTGAGAGTTATGACACATTCCGCCAGTTAGTGGTGTCCAGTACTGGGTCTTTGACCTTCACCACTACGGTTTGTTGCCTTCGGGTATGTTGCCTTCGGGTATGTTGCCTTCGGGTTTGTTGCCCTTTAGTATCGCTTTCGATGTTGGTTGTTATGGGCCTCATGGGTGATATTGGGTTGCCCTTTAGTATCACTTCTGATGTTGGTCGTTATGAGCCGCATGGGTGATATTGGGTTTGGAGTCTTCGGGCTCATGGATCCTTATTTGTACAGTACTAAGCTCGAGCAAATTTTCTGATGTTTCATTCATATGTATATTCCCTTGGTATCGCCCTTCGGTGTTGGTCTTTTTGAGCCGCATGATGCGTAGTGTTTACCTTGTGGAACTTGTATACCTTATGGGTATTTGTTATTGGCCTTTTGGCTTGCTTTGGGATATTCGTATCCTTTGTTTCTATATGTTGCCGATGATATGAGGCTTGTTATGTTATCATATGATTCATCTTTTGTTAGATGATTGTGTTATCTCTTTCTGAGATATTTGTTATACTTTGTAACCTTGCAGGTTTATTGTTGTTCAGTTTATCTAACTGATTTGTTTAGCTAGACTGACCCGTATATTTTATGCTCGGGTCAGACCGAGATGTTTCAGGTTAGGTGCTTTTGGACTTAGCTTATTTTGCTTCCGCATGGACTATCCAGCTTGTTCCTTTTTGTTAAACCTTTTTGTGTAGTCCTTTTATTGTAACTCTGATATATGTATTCTTTTGGTTCGTCTGTATATTGTGGTTTGCTATACCACTTGACATGAATTATTTTGTAAACCCTGTTATGTATCAGTATATGTGTATATGATGATCTACTATTCTATGATGTGTATTACATTTGAGTTGTTATATTCTGTTCTGATAGATCCTTCAACCACATATGGTTTAGCGTGGGTATAGAGGTGGGGCGTCACACTCAAATGTATCAAGACTCCAACCATGCTAATAAGTGTACAAATCTGTACACGTGAGAACAGACTCGACAGTGGAGTCATGAAACCACTTCAACCAGAATAAAATTGCAAAGCATCGTATGCAACAAAGTTGTGCCAGACTATAAGAAACTGCACGGACATTCATTAAGCAAACCTTGAATTGACTCAAAGCATCACATGAAAACAGAGGCTAGACAGTCCAACCAGACTCGAGTACATATGAAGACATCATGAACCAAATTTCAAAAGGAATCCAAGTTTTATAAACCTAAATCAATAGAATGAAAACTCCAGACTGCAATTCCAAAAATAAAGACGAAGTTCAAGTGAAAACAAAATGAAAAGTGACATGCATAAGTAAAGCTCTGAAACAATATTAATGGCACCAGGTTAGTACAACAATGCTACAGAGGTGACATCAATATACATAAAGACCAAACGCTCAGCAGTCATGTAACATGTTCAATAAAATGGACATAGCACTAATATACATATATACAGACTAGAGTACAACAACCATTCAAACTTAAGGCAAGTGCAGACCTAAACTTCAATCTGTTCGAAGTGGTGCACCAAACAGTTCAACTGTTCAGGCTAGTAGCATGGCACAAAGGCAAAGACCACAATAAGTAACACATAAAGATATACATATACATATACATATACATATACATATACATATACATATACATATACATATATGTATATATGTATGTATATGTATATGCAACCAGATTCCAGAATGCAAAAGGAATACAAAGCAACATTGGAACCAGAGACCATCACAGATACAACAAAGCAAGCAGGTGTAATGGCAACATCAGTTTAGGTTCATACAGCAAGTAGCACATTGGATACAAGTGCAATCAAGTCAAATACACATACATACATACATACATACATACATACATATATAGGTATGTATGTATATATGTATGGAGACAATAAACCAAAGCTAACATAAGCAAACATGTAGAATGGTGGATAGAGCACAACAACAGAGCTGTAGATCATGGAAGATCAATATGAAGTGTGGATTCAGATCAAAGCAGTGGATTAATTGGCCACAGCTACAAAATTTATGCATATAAGCAAGTATATACATACACAACACAAGTTCAAGGAATATACTCAAAGTATATGAAACAGAAACAGTTCGATAAATCAAGGCAGAGATGAAAAAGCACAAATCAAGCCATGAGTCAAACATTTTCAAAAAGAAGTATATACGGTAAATTAAATAAGTCAAAAAGCTTCCAGATTATCTAAAGAAATTCAAAAGGCCAAAGTCACAGGAGATAAATAACAAAATCAAATCCAAAGTCCAGATTATCACAATTTTAAATACCAAAGTCAGAGCCGTGGTGACCAAGAAGAATCGAACAAGTCAAAATCAAAGCTGTGGTAATCAAGCATAGCACATCGGAAAATATACGAATTTAAAAAGTCAGAAAATATCACCAGCATCCAAGAAAAATCAAATGGCCAAGCAAAAAATAATTGAAGAATTCAACTTGAAAAATACGAACGTTAATTTAGGGTTTTCAACCCTATAAAACCCAATCTCCATCGGCATTATCAAGCAAATCAGAGAGCTAATCACTGAAGTAAATTAAAACATATAACTCGAATCAAAGTCGAGCATAATCAAAAATTAAAAAGGGGCAAAACTCACATACCAATTTCATACATTCGAGCTAGATATAATTGCAGCTGCAAGCATTTATCACTGATAGAAGAAGCAACAGGCAAAAACGAAAGCGAATTTGAGCTTTCAGTTTCAAGCAGCATTGTCAATTTCTCAAAGCCCTAATTTATTTTGAAAGAGGAACGAACATTCTCGAGCAAAGGAAAGAAGCAGACATTAATTTCATGAAGTATAGGACACGGGCCAAAGAAAATAAAAGGGAGATATCATTTAAACAACATATTCATTTGGGCCGGTCTCTTATAATTTGGGCTTAGTATATTATATAGGGTTTAGAGTTTTTAAGTTGTTTTTATTTGTAATTTACTTTTAAACTTTTGTAAAATTCTAGTCGTGGGACTAAGGAATGAACTACGGTGGTGTAGTTCGAGAATTCGCAATTCAACGGATGAGTTGTGGCAAGATTTTGAGCGTAGAGTTAGGTTAGTCGATAGCGGATGTCGTGAGTTTACGTGTGTAAGCGTTTGACTACTTAATTTCTAGGAGAAACCTTAGGGGCAACACGTAGGCAGTGTTTTTCCGAAGCTGGGTAAATCTGTATTGTTCTGTTTCTGCTTTTATTATTACGCTATTATTTGTGCTGTAATTATTTTATATATTTCCGCATTAAATTTCTTGATCCTACACGGAATTCTTCGAATCAAGAATTTTTCGAATCCTTATATCCATATTTTTCAAATGAAACAAGAAAATCAAGATTTCATTTTGTATATTTTAAATATGCAAAATCAATATTCAAGAAGAATCCGGTTTTGCACTAAATGACCAAAGTTGGAAATTGATAAAATAATCGTTTTGAAAATATGAAATAAATTCTAAAAATCTTTAAAGATATTTTAAAAGTGATTTAAGTTGAAAATATGGATTTCTAAATGGTATAAAAGTCGTTCTAAAGTATATAGCTTTTAAAATACTATTTGCAATGCTTTTCAATAACTTTTGAAATAAAGGTTGGAACTAAATAATTCATTCCCAAGGCTTATGTAAATATTTTTTAGTAAATAATAAAGTATTTAGAAGAGATTGATCAATTTTTTTTCTCAAAAAGTGGTTAAACAAATAATTAAGTGGTTTAAAAAGGGAAAATGAGTATGTGGAAACGACTAGTACATTTGTCCCACATATGAGATATATAAGTGAAAAAAAGGTGTGTAACTAAGGTTAGGGATGGAACAACCAGTGCCCTGAACTTACATGTCCTTAGTTTTCTCTTTTAGACGAGGCGTGGAACATATCGAAAGGAAAGCCTAGATGCTCAACTTGGATTTTATAGAAATAATCTTTTTATACTCATTATTAAAATCTGAAGAGGAAACTTGTCTTATTCATGAAATTTAAAAGGTGATCTCACCGTTATTCCGCTCATAGCACTCGTTGAATATGGAAGTTGATATTGAATAAAATTAGAGTGATTTCTATAATCCTATTTTCTCAAAAGATACCATTTAAAAATGGTTTGAGAAATATTAAAAAAGAGGTTTAAATGATTCCGTATTCACTACAAGAATATTTTGAAAATATATATCTCTTGAAGAAATTTCGGTAAAGGAAAAAGAATGATTCGAAAAATAACCACTTAATTACATCGTTTTTATCAATGATTTGATTTCGAAGGAACCGAGGTCGAATTTGGGTGACTCCTATCCAAAAACCACTTCGAATCAATTTACGTGTTCGAAGATTGAATATGCTTGAAGACGGAGATATTGAGACAAATAATAACGAGGGACTACTTATTGATTAATAGGGGATAAACTCCTGATTCAATATATTATAGCAATGGTCTCTTTGTTATGAAAAATCTCAGAACCACAAGGACTTTTCGCCTAGTAATGGCCGAGGAAAGTATGCTTGGTTTCGTTCAGTCCTAAAACGAACTTGTATGGACGAATGTTTGACCTTGCATTTCAAATCACCATAAGTGATCTCTATGAAAGTATATCAGTATGTGTCGAAGAAGAGACATTCTCTTAGCTTAACACTCTTTTTTGAGACATACGAGGTAAGAAAGTTATACATTTGTAGAAATCAATCGTGTGAATGTGGAATGGCAATGTGACATTCAAAGTGAAAGAAGATATGCTATGTGAAAATGTAATCGTTGCCTCGAGCCTCATTAAATTACCGAAACAGAGTTAGATTGAACAAGGCTAAGTGAGTCATTAGGGTATGATCATTCTCTTTTAGATATATTTCTTCCCGTTATAACGTTCGGGGTGTAAATTAATGTGGATGTATGCGAAGTGAGCTCTCGGATAAAGGTCGGTAACGATCGGGTGATGACATAATCGACACTATCTTGTTACAGAGGTAGGCCGGTCATGTGTTGGCAGAGGGCAGATGTTCTATGCCTTGAGACATCCATCTAGAGGTGAACCCCACGGAAGGTAGTCCATTCATCTAGTCAGTTGTATGGAATCCATTCTCCAATAAAAACTGACAGACTTGATTGTAAACCTATTATGTTGGAATTTAATCAATGCAACAATTTCAGTTAAGATTAATAAGTTTATTTGGAAATGTTTTCAAAGAATGTCATTAAAAATAATATCCTCAAATTTTACGTAATAAAGTGTTTTGGTTATCATAAGGTAAAAGCTCATTTCGTGTTTATGTGCGGCATGGTCTTATGAGATGTATTTTTGTTTTCAAAACATCGTACTTTGAGTTCTCACATCAGCCTCACGACTGAGCCGGAGTTTGTTTTTCCCTTTAAACTCTAGATCCCCTATTTTTTGAGCAGCGGTATAGTCAAGATACCTTACGAAGCATGTAGGGAAGTATTTTGAAGAAGTCTTTTGAAGCTGTGAAGAATGAAGTATCCTACATAGATATCTACATATATACTGCTGTGTTATGTAGTATGTACTTTTCAGCATATGTATAGATAGACGGTTATAACTATTCTGCTGGATTTGCATTTGACTCTAATCATTTATGTATGATTAAAAGGTTGAATGCAATGTGAGATTCTATTATTGTGTTAACTTTTATCTTTATTTTCTTTTACATCCCTTATAATCTGCCTTCGTGGCACTTGAATTTACGGCACATGAGTACTGTGAATGTATTTGTATTAATTTTTAAAGGTCGAGAAGACGGGTCGTCGAATGCTGCAGAGAAACTTCTTCTACAAATTGTATAAATATCGACATCTAAATCGTAGAGAAATATAGAAGCTAAAAAGGAGGAGAAAAAATAATAAAAGAATAAATGTCAATAGTTGGTCTACAAGCGAAAAAATGTTCTCACGCATAGAAATGGCGGTCAATCTGATGGAAGTAATAAGATGTCAATAGGGAATGCAACGGTCAGATCTTAGCGACGATGACAATTCATCGGCTAAGAGTGAAATCAATACCGTCCCTACTGAGAGAAAAAATTTCTACGTGTAGTGCAATTATTTGTTTGCTGGTTATTTTGTGATGACACGTAAAAAGCATGTGCAAACATGCACATGATATGAGGTAGCTTTTGTGTGCACAGAAGAGAAGATGTAAGATGGTGTGAAAATTAAGAAAGATGAGGTGACAAGTGAAAGGAATCCACGACTGCAGCCTAGAGATCGACGGCTAGTGATTATACACCTAAATTTGCAAGTCTAGCACCCTTTATTATTATTTCATATACCTGTCACTTTACTATTCAACATTGCATATATCCTATGTATTCCTGTTATTAAACCGTGTATACTATACATACGTAGCAACAGATGTCAATAAGCTGTCATCGTATGGTACGAGATGCCTAAAGAAAACAAAAGAAAAATGATAAGTCCATCAAAACCACATTAAGCAATAATGCATGTACATATGTGTCTATATATGTGTATATATATGATGTGCATGTATATGTAGTTTTATACACGTAAAGTGGGGAGGAGCCTGAGTCATGAATATAGTATTTGGACAGGATAGGAAGGAAACAAAAGCGCATCCGATACACTGGTGAGAAAAGGTAATGCTAACCTAACTACTTATAGGCCGGGGTACGTGTGTGGCCATCCTTGTTTCTTTTCCTTTTTTTCATTCTTTCCTTGCGACATTAATTTCTTTTTTCATCCTCATCTGGTTTTTTTTCTTTTCTATGTTCACGTGCTTTTCTGTTTGTCCTTTTCTTGTGTCTAAATATCTTGTGTTTTGTCCCCGTCGACTCTTCTTCTTTTGATCCCATTTTAAATTTGAATTCCGTTTTATTTGGTTTTAAAACGTTGGCGGCCATATGTCTCCTTCTCCAGATATTATTTAGGCTTGGAAAAAAGTTGTAGACTCCAATTTTTTTAATTGTTCTAAAAAATATATGTATAAATTCAGTTTTTTTTTATTGATTTGATTTGTTTTCTTTGGAAAATGTAAACGAAAGATTTATTTTACATCTTGCTCCAAAGTAGGAACCGAACCGAAGGCTCAAAACCGATATGAAACCAGGAAAAGACATTTAAGTCCTTAATAAGAAAAGTAGCATAACCGGCGGGTGACAGCACAAACATTACAGCTGTGCGACGAAATGACGTGTTACTTGTTTTAATGTTGTGTCTGTAAACGGTGTCAGCTGTGCTCGACGGATTGAGCAACACAACTCAAAACAGCAAACAGCTATTATGTCATTAATGGAAATTGCCATGTGTACATTTGCTTTTGCGCAGAATCCAAAAAGCGAATGGATCCAAGTCGCTTTTTTTGACCTGCGCGTTTCATGATAATATCCTTGCTTTGTTTGTTCTATGTTCATTGGTACGTGAAAATGGGATGCCGCCATATGTATGAACATGCGTGTATAAGTCGTGTTTATTGCATATATGAGCTAGAAACAACGTACCGTAAAATGGAAGAAGATGCACATTTTCTCCCCGTAAATAAGAAAATTGATTGAAAGGTGTGCTAGTTGATTAAAACATCTACTTAAGAGGTGTTTTTTGATATAATGAAAGGTCTATTCGGTTGATCAAAGATATCTTACTTCTGACCTAAGAAAAACAACGTTAGCCTATACAAAATGCGAGCAACTTAAACAAACATTTCAAATCTAGCGTCCAGACTTACATTCGACGAAAGCAAAAAAGCGTTAAACTTTACCATTAATTTTAGTGTTGTCACTTCTTCTTTCTGTTTTTTTTCCCCTCTTTCTTTCTTCCCTTTTTTATGTTGGTCGTCCTCGTTAAATATTTCGTTCTATGTATGTTTCATCTTTAAGCTTTTGTAAAAGTTATTACAAAAATCATTATAACCACGTCCACTAAAAAATCCAATTTTTGGTATTGCACCACTGTATACCGTGATTTCAAGAACAATCGTTAACGTAGATGAACTCGCATGTCCGTAGAGTAAAGTTGAAATTTGTAATAGTTGATTTTTTTACTTATATTTTCCAACTACGTACCGAGGACATGTGACAAAGCATGGATACGTATTCAGAAAGCGGCTAAATTCCGTCTACATATCATCAAAGTTTTTTTCCAACAACTTTAACCCAAATATATCACGTAAAAAAATCGGTGCTTCCTCATTTCCATCACACTCCAAATATAAATACAAAAAAAATCATCTTCTTCGGACTAAATTTTAAAACTTATGTCCTCCACTAAGCATCATATATCATCTATTTTATCTAAAGTTCTATTAATTTAGCATTAAATATCCTTCAAAATAAATTTAAAACTAGTGTCCTTCATTCAAAAATGTGACTGAAGTTTTTTTTTTAAACTAAAAATGCCATAACATATTATTATAACTTTTTTTATTAATTCATTGTTAATTTATAACATTTATAAATTAATTTTTCGATTTGTTGATTTCGGAAATAAATAACAACATGATTGTGATACCTTCCTCGTGTGCACTCGATCCTTGATAAATATTTAGATATGAAGCTTGTACGGATTTGCTGAAGCACCATTTCGAACACAAATTCAACGCTTACAAATCTTCCAAGAAAATCTAATTTCTACTCTACAATATCTCCTAGTAACGACACCTTATACACGTATTCTTTTCGTCATCACCGTATCACTCAGATATCTAATGTTTGATCTAGGATCAAAACTCTACTGATACCTGTATTTAATTGCGTAAACTACTTTAAAGTTCTTGGTTCAATCTAATAACATTTATCGATAAACCGTTTTACTTTAGCCAGATATTTTGACTTAAATTGATTGCCAATTATATTGACACCAACTTTCTATAACGAAGGAGACAAACCATCTCTTGGATAGTGTTTCGTTTTAAGTAATTCAACGTATAACTCATTATGTTATTAACAAGGCTGTCATGCCGCATGTATTTAACCATAATAAAAGTATAGCTTAGCGACTAAAGTCAAAAGTATCCTCAAGTCTAACTACAACTGTACGTCGTTATCCTTAGATCATCAATCTTGACTTCATTATATTAACTTATAGAAGACTCTTGTTGATTCATTATGTAGTTGTTCAAACAACTAAAAGTACGTAACCCCTTGGTTTCTCTAGTGGTCACAAGTAAATCATCGTCCATCATATGGAAAGTGTTACGTACACTGGTCTCGACGGATGCATCAACATCATTTTCTCATTGCATTTTGACTAGGAATATTTAAGGGTGTATTTATTTATATGTATGTATATATGTATATGTGTGTGTCTCTCCGTGTGTGTGTCCATATATATCGATCCGTACTCATAGATATGAACACATTCGTAACTGCAATCAGTAAAATACTTCTTCGAATGATTTTCTACTTATATATGCTTAATGTACTTGATTCATTATTTATACATGTATAAAAACATATGCAAAAGAAAAATAAACCAGATGCATACATCATTTCAAACATGAATCTTTTATAAGAGTTACATAATTGTCCTTAGTGAACACCCTTAACCTTATCAATCTCACACTTGCACTACGGTCCAATTATGGTGCCTCATGGCCATGTCGTTGATCAATCTACCTAAATTATAAGGCCTTAGTGAATAGATCTACGATATTATTTTTCTGTATCTGCTTTTAGATTCTACTTTCCCATCGTTGATAAACTTTTTATTACGGGTTAGTTGCAAAGAGTATGTCTTGATTTCTTATCAAGCCATCATGTGGTCTGTATTACATTATTGTAGTTGCAATACATTATTGGGTTTCAATGGTGGAAACCAACCCTGGCCCTCTTATAAATTTGCCCACATTACTGCTTTCATTTTGGAACCACTCAAGGCGAGTTGTTATCTTCTATAATTGAGTCTGCCATACTTACCGTTTGGAATATTTCCAACTTAAAGCTCTTTAATTATGGTTAGGCATGAAATTAAGATTAACTTGCAATATTCTATGTCACTAATGAAGTTTGAGTCTGAACACTCCTTAATAAGGAGTTTGTTGTTTCCATAAACAATTCTGTAGTATTTCGTAAATATTCTAGAATGCTCTTAACTACCTTTAGTGATATTACCTCGTATTTGATATTCACTTAATACACTAAGTGTATAAGCAAGATCTAATATAACAAATAACATAACATACGTGATGATCCCTATGGTCGATTCATAAGGGATCAACATCATATGTTACATATTACACATTTTAATATGGTATTTGTGTATATAGAATGGGACAATCCATACATCTTCATATAACGAGTATAAGAAACGTCTCTTTCAAATTCTTCACCAAGAATCGAACAACTACCCTGAAATAGATTTTATGGGTACATCATTAATAATCAGTAGTATTTTGTTTACTTATAATATTAAAAATGATTTAGTGCCTTTGGTTTACTTTTTTATAGACACAAACTTCCACTATATTTTGCTTGAATCAAAACATTTAATTTTTCTATCAAAATACTTGCTTCTCTTTGCTTGTTGAACGCCATTGTTGTATTAGCTCTTGGATCATATCCAATATTCACAAACTTTATTTCTCGCTCTCATAAACTTTAAAACATTTTGGCTAAAATAGTTTCTTCTGAATTGTTATTTAAAAGTTCTGTTTCAATATCTATGTGCTAAAATTCAAGGTTATAAGTGCAATAATATGTGAGTAGAATCCAAATGAATTTAAGCATGTTAACTAGCAAAATTACTCCAACAATTTCAACATTTGAAATCAATGATGTCACTGAAAGTTGCTAAGCGTTCTAGCTAGTGACTTATAATGTGGAATGATACATAATATGGCAACTATATATGTAAATTATAGCTAAGCAGATAATATAATTTTTTGCTGTAAAGTAAATGCAATGGAATTTTTATACAGCTTCTAACCCCATCTATATTTGCACCAAAAACAGCCCTTGCTTAAGTCGAAGGAATAGGTACATAAACTCTGTCTGAACTTCTCAAACAAGACTTCAACACATTATATGACTAACACATGACTTCACATTTTCGAATAAGAGTTATCTTTGCAACTTTGTGTCTACAAACACTAATTGTTTTTCTAAATCTATACAAAAATTCTATAACCACATCAACAATCGAGGAATTGAATGGGTAGCGATGCTCAATTTTCTTGGAAGTACAATATGGGTCGACCCGCATATTCCCACTAGCTTGCACCCGCCTTGCATATTGGCCCGCATAGTTTTAAAAGTCAGTATCCCTTTTGAACTGCTCAGTTCCCCACAATAAAGCAGTCTGCCTAACACCAACATGCACACATGACCCTTTCAAAAGGCCATGCAACCATTAGTGGACAATGGTAATGGATATTGATAGACATGCTTAAAGATCCTCAATAGCCGAGCTGCCTGGACAACAGCCCACCTTGGCAAGGTCCATCGCTTTCCTTTCGTCTCGTCCACCCGCACCATCTAAAGTCCCCATGTCTTGACTTGGCAGGCTTTAGCCATGCCCCCAATTATTCCCTCAAGAAGAAGATATGACTACGTAGTTTCTCTTAAAACACTAGCACATACAACATTGTTTATCTAGTAAAAGCACCACTGTGCAATAACAACTCCTTGTCCTTCGCTGCCAACTTAGCAAAGTGCACTTGCACAACCACTTCCTAATCTCATTCCACCCATCCCTGACCTAGACATGCTCAAGTACGAATTGCCAGCTGGAAACCATCTAAGCCATACAATCTGGTTACATCCTAAATGGCACACATATTAGTCGAATTACCAAATTAACAGCTGAGAGCAATTCCTAGATGTTTACAACACAATCTCGACCATCCGACTCAAATTCCATCACATATAAATACAACCAAACATGCATATTTACGACGATTGAACATCTCAAGCGTTTATTTTCCTTTTATTGCCTCTTGTAATCCAATCTATTGAATGCAATTCAAAGTACTAGGAAAACTCTTATAGTGGACATAGATCAACTTAGATTGAACCACTCTAAATCTTATATCTTTATAGTTATTACACATTTTATCTCCACCTTTTACCTTTTTTGAATCAATATATTAGTGGGTAACCTTCGCTAATATCAACTCTCAACCATAATTCTATGGTTGGCTAAATTATTAGTTAACATTTTGGTACTAGAAAGAGGGAATCCTCTTATGAATTCACTTTTCTTCTCCACAAAATGCTTTCACATTCACACCATAGAAAACCACGATGAGAACAAAGCTGACAACTCCAATGATCATAACACCAACAGAGAAATTGGGGGTAGCGATGTCTATCCCATCTTAAGGCCAAGCAATGACACGTGACTCGGCATAATAAATGGCTTGACTAACATTAGACAAATCACTTTTGACTTGAATGACCTTAAGGCTAGGATGGACGCTCAAACTGCGAACTTCAACATGGTAGACCCACCACCAATTGACCGGGACCCAAGCCAACCTATTATGCCTAGTATATATAACTAAAAACATGATGTCCATGAGAGGGTTGTGTTGGAGACTCCCATCAAGGCGCTCTGGTCCATTGCATAAGCATGTTTCCCTACCCACGTGTAGGTTTATGCATGCGATGTCCTAGAACCCAAATCAGCACTGTACTAAGAAGTCCAAACAGACTATCGCTCCCCTTCGGTAAAAAAGACTGTTTATGTTTAGTTGCCTTTGGGCAATAGATGGTGGCCAAATTCACATTTTGATCGCCTTATAGCAGTGGACGAGTCAGAAATCTTGAACCCAGAGAGTCATAGGTCCGCTCTCGAACCTAGAGGGAGGTACCCAGGCTTAGGTCTCAAGAGAAGCAAGCCCACCAATCCAGATCACCCTCATTAAATAGAAGCAGATCCCTTACACCAGTATGCAATCGTCATTCCCCCTTGCCTTGCCATCATGAAGATCCCCGTCCCTAAATAGGGGCCATCACCACCAGTGGCAGGCGGAGGCTAGTTTCAGCAAGAAATGCCAGCCTTGCACTAGCAAAAGCAAATGATTCAAGCTAAAAAAATAGATGGCGATGGTCTGTTAAATGAGGAAAACGAAAAACCCTTCTTCAAAGAAATTCTGAACAACTACATCCATTAGAGGTATGAATTTTGTCCTATGGATAAGTACGATGGGAAAATAGACCTATCCAACCATATTGCAACGTTCAAGTCAATAACGCATGCCGGCCTGCTTTCTAACAACAAAGTAGCTCATGCTTCCCTCCACCTTGACTAGACTAGCTTCCCACCTTCAACTCTAGGTCGACAGCATACAATCATGGGTCCAGCTATATGCTAACTCCATAACTCACTTCTCCGCACCAAAGACAAGGATCACGATGGAGAACTAGCGAGGAAATATCAGGCAAAGCTTAAAGGAGTCCCTTTACTCATATGTCAACCATTTTAACTAGAAGTTAACCTAAGCAGGATGGAGTGGAAAAAATAGTTCGATAGTCACCCTATGTTAGGGGGTGCGGTACCAATCCAAAATATGGAAAGAACTATGGAAATAACCTGCTTCGTCCTTAATAAACTTCCTTTAGAGGGAAAATAACAATATGAAGCTAGAAGAGCCGACCTCTCCAAAGGCAATGAGGAGAGTATATGAAACAAAAAAGCTAGTCTAAAGAAAGATGAAAACTAAAGAAATAGTCGCGAGGAAAATAACAAAAAGCTCTCTGAAGATGGTTCGTGTTTCAAACCTAGGTATGCAAACTATGACACTTTTAATCATAACTTAGTGACTATATATCTTACTACATGAGACTGTGTTTCATTTCAGCGAATGGCTCCCTCTTGCTTTGGGTGGAGGGAGGATCACATAGGTAATAGGAAGTACTATGAATTCCATTATATCAACGACCACTCCACCAAGATATAGCAACGTCTTATGGATGAGATAGAGCAATAATCTACAGGGGGTGTACTTATGCAATATGTAAGATAACAAGTCAAGCAAAGGACATGTCAAGCTAATCCACCAATCCAGCCAAAATGGGTTAACAACAACAATGTAGCTATCATCAACATGGAGATACTGTCTACCCACGGAGGCCCACACATGACCAGGAGTAGTAGGGGGACTCAAGCCTGCTATAGGAAAGAGCTCGATTCAAACCATTAGATATATTTGATCGAGCTTCGAGCATCAAAGGCCCCTAGGGTAGAAATATAAGAAGCATAAATCAGTTTCATCGTAGAAGATAAAAGAGGAGTTGGATTCCCCAATCACAACCTCATGTTCATATCAGTCAGTATCGCTGGTACAAAGGTGCACTAGGTCTTCATTGATGGAGGTAGCTCCATCAATGTAATGTTTAAGGAATTTGTTTTACAAGATGAAGCTTTCCACCTCCAGCCCCACTCCTTGGGAACCACACATCTATGGGTTCAGAGATGTTGGCATAGTATCCCTTGGGATAACTTCGCACATATTCGCTTTCGTCCAAGAACTCCTCATGGCTAAAATTCAGGTAAACTTTGCTGTAGTTGATTGTCTAACCGCTTATAATATCTTAATAGGTAGATCAACATTGGTGGATCTAAATGCAATCATAGCCTATCAGCAGCTCATAATGAAGTTCCTACTTAAAGGAGGGATATGGTGCATCTGAAGAAATCAACAAGCTGCCAGAGATTGCTATTGCATACCACGCTAATAAAAAAAGTTCTCATATTACAACAAGAGTAGCAACAGTCAATTTTGGTACAATCGAGAGAACATAAGAGCCATCCAAATTGCCACTTGTGCCAGGACCGCCTAAAGCCTTGAAGATAAAGTATCTACAACACCGTCCCCGTAAGAGAGCACCAGAGCCTCTCAACATTGTCGTTCGAGCTAAGAGCCAAACACCACAACTGGTGGGGACCATCTTTCCCTGGCCAGCCCGAATAAGACAAAAGAGCTCATAACAACATGAAATGTTGCAGGTTCAATCCAGTTTGTAAGCAGGAACTAAAGATACCATAACTCCATCCCTCTCGGCGACTCATTTTTAATAGTCGACGAGGACCATCATTCTAATGTTCGAGCATGGATGTATATCCTGATCAAGAATATCATAAAGCACGTGATATGTGCATTGGACCATCGTGGCCTAGAAAGGAGCACATAGGAAAATGATGACGATCAGCATAATCACCGTATGTGAGATTCAAACCACCATGGCGGCCCGACAACTCTGCTCAAGTGGTTTCGCTTTGACAATAATGATACCAAAAAGCACGTCTAGATTAGGATAGAATTAAAACCGGGAATAAGGGATGTACTGATATGCTTCTTAAAGAATATAAAATGTGTTCATTTGGGAGCTTCACGACATAACTGGCATAGACTCCTCTATCATCTACCATACCATCAATATCGATCCAAAAGCTAAGTCCATCTGATAAAAGAGGAGACCACTCAACTTGAAAAGGTATAAAGCAATCAAGGAAGAGGTAGAAAAACTTCTTGTAGATTGTTTTATTTGTGAGGTTGAATATCTAGTCTAGGTGGCTAAACCCATACTGGTTTGGAAAACGAATGGACCTGGAGGACATGCATCAACTTTTCAGACCTTAACAGAATCTATCCAAAAGATAGTTTTTTGCTGCCTCGCATCGACCATCTTGTGGATGAGACTAGTGGGCATGAGCTAGTTACATTTATGGATCCTTATTCCGGATACAATCAGATCACCATGCATGGTTCGGACCAAGATCACACCTCTTTCGACACCAAAGCAGGGATTTACTATACAAGGTTGTGACATTTAGGCTTCGCAATGCAACCACCACCTACCAATGGCTTGTCAACATAATGTTCTCTTAACAAATCAGCTAGTCAATACAGATTTACATGGACAATATGCTAGTGAAGTTTGAAAAGGTAGGAGACATATAAAGAACCCAACTAAAACTTTTTATATCCTCCTATAGTGCAACATGAAGTCAATCCCAAAAAGTGCTCGTTCATCATTCGATAAAGAAAATTCCTTGGGTTCATAATGAGTACCAAATGATTCGAAGCCAACCCGGTAAGATTCAACGATCCAATACATTTAGGTCTCACACACATTCAAACTACGATAAGCCTAAATGGGATGGTTGCAGAACTCAGTCGTTTTGTATCAAAAGAGATATACAATGTATAGCCTTCTTCAATCTCATCAAGAAGGGAAAGTCATTAGTTTGGAGTGTTGAGCGCACCTAGGCATTTGAAGATTTGAAGTAGCATATAGCCATACCACTCATAATTTCCAAGTCCATCAATGAGGAGTAACTATACATTTACGTCATAGTTATCGGTCCTAGAAATGAGATATACCAAGTTGGAGAAGCTATCTTTCTACCACCTAATGGCAGCCCGATAATTTTGGCTTTATTTCAAAGCTCACCCGATCAAGGTACTCATAAACCAACCGCTAAACAAGTACTGAGCCACCCCGATATAGTGGGCGACTCTTGTAGTGGTCCATGGAATTTTGACAACATCACATCACTTTCCACCTCCGTACTTTCATAAAAGGTCAAGTTATGACCAACTTCGTAATAGAGTTCGCAAGCTTGGACGACAAAAAGAAGAAGAAACAATCTCGACCTGCCAGCACGACAACTATACATAGATGACACATCCAATGAAAAAGGGACTAGGGCCGAGACGGTCTTGATCAATCCCAAAGGAAAATAACCTTTCTTTACTATCCTCTTTAGCTTTAAGGTCATAAATAATAAGGCCAAATATAAAGCTTTCCTGGCCGGTCTTGGGATAGCTGTATAGTTACAAGTAGAATCTCTTCATGTGTTCAGTGACTCATCGCTAGTCGTCAACTAGATCAATGAGTGACTCTAAGTTAAGGGCATAACTTTCACCATATTCATTATAGAACCCAAAAATCTTATCGAAACCTTCTTAGATTTCAAAGTGGAGAAAATACTATGCGAAAAGAATGTCAAGGCTAACCAGTTGGCCAAGGCGACAAGCTACCCTGAGGAGAGCTTCTCTTAGGTCTCGTTGGAGGTTCGACCCACCCCTTGCTTCGAGTCCAAAGCAACCCCAATGGAAATTGACGAAGTCAACCGATACCTAGATGACCCCGCTGCCAAAATATCTCATGGGCAGTGAATTGCCTACAGATAGGGAAGAGCCTTGGAAAGTTTTTCATAGGGCACCACATTATGCAATAATGAAAGAGAAACTATAGTTGTGAGTATTCCACTATCCTTTAGTGGTGCATAACAAATGAAGAAGCCAGTCAAGTATGGGAAGAACTCCATGAAAGCTTCTGAGAGGATTACACCAAAAGGCAAAGCCTAACATATATCCATAGAATCACGTATCCAAATAACACGTCTAGAATCTATTTATTTGTGTTTTTAGTACATGTTGAGTTTTAAAATAGCATTAGAACTTAATTTTGACTTTAAAATGTAAAACATGCTAAAATCTATGTGTGCATATATAATAAGGTGAGAGATGATAAATCACTCACCAAAACTTGCAAGATCAAAGTTTTACACACAAATCGATGTAAATTCGAGAATCAACAACTAGGATGAAACTTTCCCTTCCTAAAAATATAAATTGAAGGTCTCCAATGAATACCCTTGCCAATCTATCCTTAATTTATGTTCTAGACGGAGAAATGAGATGGCTTTGGGTGGAGGATGGGTTCATGGAAGCTTAGATCTATTTGAGAAGAGGTAAAAGTGGTCTATCGATAATGGTTCAGCTTATTATAACCTCTAAACCCAAAATGGGATAGTGGGGTTGCCCTCAAACTCTTTTATTACACACTAAGCTTCTCCAAAAACTATCGATTTTATAACAGCCATATCTCCTAGCCTAAAAGTCCAAATCGCAATTTTGACCACTCTATGGAAAAATAAACCATCATATATTTCCAATGAAATTGGTCTCGAATGCTAATTCAGCTTCGATCAAAATTTTGGTCGTTATAAGTTTTTAGGGGAACAATTGTTCGGATAGGCATTTCGCAAAGTTATAGAGTCATACGACCTCAAATGAATTTAAAAACAATATTTTATGATCATATAATACGTAAATCCAGGTTATCACACTCTCCTCCCTTTAGGAAATTTTCCCTCGAAATCCTTAACACAAGGATAGTGAAATCAAACATAGCTACCCTACATGCTTAACATCCACGAGCAAATATATCAAACATCAAACATGAAGTAGGAATGATATCTACGACTATCCAAGCATGCAGGATACTAAACTACCTATATGGTATTGAAAGTGAATGTAAATGTGATAGACAGAACACCAAGTAAAGAGCTCCAAATAAGCTGTTCTCATGCCCTCCTCGGTCATCCAAGTACAATTGCCTTCGGTCTCACTCCATTGAACCTTTACCGGCTCTACCGTCTTCCTTTTAAACTGCTTCATGTCACATCCGACGATAAGAATATGTCTATGAGGCTCGATGCTTCTAGTTCAATTTCAATATCATCAAGCTGACCTAGTTGGACTATTGCTATTAATTCATGCACACCTGCAATCTTCTGAGGTAAGTCGACTCTGTAAGCCAGGTTTCCAATCCTCTCAAGTATCAAAAAAGGATCGATGAACCTTGGCACCAACTTCACCTTAGTATCGAATCAAATAACATTCTTCGGTAGGGAGATCTTGTAAAACATCATATAACCAACAGAGAATTCTAAATCACATCTTTTCCTATCGGCGTAGCTCTTTTGTCCATCCTAACCATTTTTCATTTGTTGCTGAATGATATTGATCTTCTCCGAAGTCTCTCTAATCATATTTGGCCCAAGTGTCAGTTCCTCGCTCGCTTCCCACCAACATGAAGGAGCATTGCAATGGCCGCCATGTAACGCCTCAAATGGTGCCATACCGATGCTCGACCGATAGTTGTTATTGTATGCCAACTCTATAAAGTATAAATGATCATCTAACAAGCCATCAAAATCGAGAATGCAAGCTTGTAAGTGATTCCCGAAAATATGATTCACTCTCTCAGTCTGCCCATCAATTTGTAAGAGAATCACACAATCCATTTCACAAATAACTCGGCTAACTTGGATGCCGTTCTACTAGACTTGACAGATATGAATCGAGCACTCTTCATAAATCTATTGACTATGACCCAGACGCTATCATACCCTCCTTTGATCCTCGGCAATCCATCGATGAGATCCATCGAAACTTGTATTTCCTCATGGGAACCTTGAGTGGTTGCAGCAAACCACTCATCTTCTTCTGCTTTGCCTTTACCACCTAACAATTATTGTACTTCAAGATTAATGCCTTAGCGTCCTTCTTCATCTCTTCACAATAAAATGTCGATCTCATATCATGGTACATTATATTACTATCGAGATATATAGTCAATCTCTAATGATGGCACTCTCGTAGCACCTCATCCCTTAACCCAACGACATCAGGAACAAACAATTTCCCATCCTTATGGAGCCAACCATCACAATCAAACCCATATTGCTTCATGTCCTCACACTCAACCCTTCCTCTATATTTTCTATGATCTCTGCTAGTCTAACGTCTCGCAATATATTAGTATCGATCTGCTCAATCAAGGTAGGTCTGATCGTCAGGCTACCTAATACTTCCAGCTCTTGATCACATCGAGGTCTAAATCATAGCCAACGATAAACTCCAACTACCGCTGCTTTAGAACATCGCTCCTAAACCAGCATGTCTCATACTCCAAGCATCAACGACCATATTTCCTTTGCCGGGAGTATCAGAAATGTCAAATTTATAGGAGGCTAGGAACTCTAACCATCACTGATGACGAAGGTTGAGGTCCTTCTAAGAGAATAGATACTTCAATGACTTATGGTCCATATAAAGCTCGAACCTCCTCCTATGAAAATAATGCCTCCATTCTTCGAAGTGAATATTATTGTCGCCATCTACAAATCATGAGTAGGATACTTCATCTCATGCGGTTTTAGTTGCTGACTAACTTAGATGATAACCATTTCCCTCTGCATTAACACCGCACATAATCCAATACTATAGGCATTTGTGTATTATTTCAGCTTCTCATTTCCACTCAGAATGACTAACACCGGTGCATTTGTCAACCTCTCCTTTGGATAACAAACATGTACACGCACCTCATGTCCCAAAAAAGTCCAATTCTTCTTTATCAAGTTGGTTAACAACTTTACTACCTTAAAGAAGTCCTGAATAAAACTTCTATAATATCCTGCTAATCCAAGGAAACTTCTCACGTCGATAGCAGTCTTGGGTCGATCCTAATCCTAGACTACAGCCACCTTCGTAGGATCTATAACAATGCCTTATTCAGAAACAATGTGATCTAAAATCGCACTTCCTTCCTTCAGAAGTGACACCTCAAAAACTTCTCCTTCGGTCCTGCTTCCTTAACACCTTAAGCATAATCGTCAAATGCTCCTTGTGTCCTTCCTCCATCCTTGAATAAACAAGGATATCATCCCTGAACAAAAGTATAACCTTATTTAGTTGATCCCTAAACCACGATTTATCAAATCAATTAAGTATGTCAGTGCGTTGTTAGCCCAAACTGCATAATCAACCACTCATAAAACCCAAACGACTTATGAAACGCTGTGATCGGCACACTCTCCTTCGCCACGCTTAGTTGATGAAACCCCATCATCAAATTCAATTAAGAGAACACCTTCGCACTATGGAGCTGATTGAATAAGCCATCAATACATGGGAGTGAATATTCGTTCTTCTTCGTCAGCTTATTCAACTCACGGTAACATACACACAATCTTAAAGAGCTGTCCGCCTTAGTGACAAACAATACAGGTGCTCCCCACTCATATATATCTCCCATCAAATGAACCCCAAACGCAATATGTCATTCACATGCACCTCTAGTTCCTTCTACTCCTTCAGCGTCGTAAACCTTAATGTCATAACAATCGGCCTGGCATCCTTTGCTAAATCTGTATGAAACTCAATATCTCCAAGTGGTGGTAATTCAGTTACCTCCTCGATATGTCTGGATACTCCCTCACTATAGGCATAGTTGATAACTCGCTATGGGGGATCTTGAACGCATACAAAAAGATAACCTTCACCTAAGCATTAGGTTAGTGGCCTATCTCCAATCTACGTTTGTTATCCATCTCTACCGTCACCAACAATTCTTACAATCCACTACTCTTCATACCTCCTCAGCCAGTCCATCCTCAGAATAATATCGACCTCACAAAAACCAAAACAAAGCAATCACAAAAAAATATCAATGACTTGATAAGGATAAATCTCAACAAACCATGCATAGGTTGGATGAGCCCCTAACAGGGTTTGTCGTAATTTAAAGATTGGTCAAGTATCTCGAGTTTCAATCCTAATCTATCTATGAAATCACTAGATATGTGTAGATGTAAATCTCCAATATCGAATAAAACATGTACAGGTGTATTGAAAATAGAAAACATACCATGTATAATGATGCCTTCGCCTTCTCGTTCATCGATGGAGCACTCGACGAAGCTAGAGTAGCACTCAAAGTGTAAGAAGACTCAACCTGCTTATTCCTAGGCGGTTCTAAACAATCCTTCTTGATATACCTAAGCTTGTTGAAGTTGTAGCACTTCTCGTCTTCCGCCTTATAGCCCTTAGCAATATGGCCCTTCTTCTACAATAATAGCCCTTAGCAATATGGCCTTTCTCCCTATAATAATAGTAAATAGGCTTCTATTTTCTATTCCTCGGACCATTCTTCATCCGGAGCTATGCCTCCTTAACCGGCTCTGGGCAATCTATCTTAACGTACCTAGTCCTACCATAATTCAAGCACTTCCTCTCACCACCTTTTGGGTCCTTATAGTCCTCATTAATATGATCCCTCTCATTGCAATTATAGCACCTCGGCTCCCGCTTGCCTTTCTTTTGGTCACCTTTCTTCTAGGACGCTTTCCCACCTTCACTGTCCCTCGTTCTCTTGATACTTCATCTTACTTATGGTTTGGCTTCTTCTTAAGGATTAATAACCTGTTGTGCTTGCATTTGAGAACCACTATCCCTGAATCTCCTCTTTAGGTTGCTTGCATTACGCTCACCATCATATGGATGAACGCTGCCTGCACTTCCATGTCATTAGCTATCCCGGTGATCCTTCAATCGTATGCTTCTATTAAAGAATTCCTAATATACCCGTCCATTCTTACAAACCATAAGAAAAATGATCGGTCTCTCGTAGAACCAAACTGCATTAATGGTACTCATATGTGCAATGCGGCTTACCATAATATACTAATACATAGTTTTGAAAGCCAAAATATAACAAGTACGCTCTCTCATATATCACTCGATCCATTCTAAGGAAATAGCTCCTTCCTTATCTCTAATGGATCAAAGTATCAACTGAAGTCATTTACACAACCTAAGCTCTAATGCCAAATGTGATGACCACCCTACACTTTCGGTACCTAATATGCATGTAATAGTCTATGGAGGTACTCGATCGATGTAGGATGATAGTCAAGGATATAAAAAAGAAAAATCCAAACATAAAACCTGTAGAACGTCTCACAGCTCACACACAAAATATAGTATAATAATATAGATGTAAAATAGATGAGACGGTGGTATAGTCAAATAAACCATAAATAAAAACATCAGAGTGCATTAGATTTACAAACCATTTAAAAACTTAAATAAAGAGTTTATATATCCTAAATCTCCAGATAAACTCTATAACTATCTTTCAAAACACAAGTACCATAGCTCTATAGTAATGCTTAGCGAAATATAAGCGATGGCAAGCTCCAAAGCATAGATATATGAAAGCATAGCCTCCTGCTCCTACTCCATACAGATCCATAAGCTATCTAGACATGTTATCCCTAATCTACTCATTTAAGAATACCCAAGTATAAAACCCAAGTATAAGAAGAAAAGTATAAAACCTCGAGTCAGACAACAGTCTGGTATGAGCGGTACATCATCCCAAAATACTATAAAATTGTACATAGTAAATAGGGTATAAGGCATGAACAACCACACTTGGCCTGTCCCTGTATTCAAAGAGTGACACATAAACACGACATATGCTAAACTACTATCACAAGAGGAAAATATGGGGTATAGGAGTATCACACACATCAATTACACAACAAAAATAGAATCCATCATATAGCCTTGCATCTCCCATTCCAGCGCTTTAGATATACGATAACTCCTATAGATTCTCAACTCATTGCCCATGCAGATGGCTAGGGGTTGAACACTTGCGGACGTCCAAAAATATAGGTACATGCAGACTACCTTAGGTATCCAATCCCAATAATGGGCATCACAACTTCATAGTTACCATCAATCCCTTAGCACACATATCAATAGTAGAAATATCTCATGGATGCTCAATTCAAGCCCACGCAGATGGCTAAGGATTGGATACATGTAGACATCCAAAGACAAGGGTACACGTAGACTACTCTTAGTATATGTAGACTACCTTTTCCCACTCATAAACATCAGAACCTCATTTTCTACTCTATGAGCTATCATGTAGATTTCGTCATTTTGGTCCATCTCTAGATGTCATAGTCACTCTCCATATTACATCATCAAAGTTGTCGCTCTTCATTTGTTGCCATTCCAAGGCCATCTTGAGCAATCCCAGAGTTAGCCATCCTTCCTCTAAACTAGCTCCCAAAACCACTAAGAAAACCCCAAGTCTGCTTCGAAACACACAACCACCATACCCAAAGCCAATAGCTAGAAACCTCATTCCCAACTCTGTCTAGTTTCTCCTCTAGCCGAACCCATGGAACCCTCAAACCACATTTCCAGTTCGGCTCTTCATCGTCTAACCAAGAGTCTACCAAATAGGATTTCCTATCCAGTTCCCCTACTGCCAAACCAAGTGACACTGGGAAAAAAATTCATATCTGGTCTTTCCTCTGTCGAACCAAGCGCTTACCAGATAGGATTTCATGTCCGGATTCCACTACTAAACAAGATTTCCTGTCTAGTCCTCCACTTGCCAAGCCAACCAATGTTGAACCAAGCACCTCCGAACCAAATGTTTCCCCTTCCTAAATCCAACCATCGTACCAAGCTACCACCAAACCGAAACTTGTAGTTCCATCAGCACATCAACATCGCGTCGATTCCATCGCTACACTCAACACTTCAACCCTAATGTATCGCCTATGAAACGATACGACTGCAAATTCTCTAGAGCCCATCTACCAAAGTTCAACTTCATAATTCCTACCTCTAGTTTGATCTGATGAGCATTTTCAATCATACAAGCATACAAAAATCACCATATATACATTAAACAATATTCAAACAAGAAAATCACATAATCAATCATAACAATAATCCTATAAGTTTTCCACAACATAGCCTAACATATATCAAGGCAATCACATATTTGAATAACATGTATAGAACACCAAATATTCATTTTTTCATGTTTTTGCTATGGGTTGAGTTTTAAAATTATATTAAAACTTAATTTTTACTTTAAAAATGAGTCCAAAATATAACGAAACCTATCTATACATACACGATAAGGTGAGAGTTGATAAATCACCCAGCAAACCTCCGAAAATCCAAGTTTTGCACGTAAATCAATGCAAATCCAAGAATCAACCGCCAAGATGTAATTTTCCTTCCCTAAAAATACAGATTTGAAGTTTTATATTGAATCCTCTTGCTAATCTATCCTTAATATATGCTTTAGACTTAATCTAGAGAAGAAAAGAGATGGTTTTGGGTGGAGGATGGGTTAATGTGAGCTTAGATCTATTTAAGAAGAGGTAAAAATGATTGGGGGATAATCGTTTAGCCTATTATAGCCTTCAAATCCAAAATGGATTAGTGGGCTTCTTCCCAAACTCAATAATTACCAACTAAGATGTTCATATATTTCGCGTGAAAGTAATCTTAGATGCTAATTCGGCTTCTATCAAAAGTTACAATCAGCACACGTTTTTAAAGGTAAAACTGTCCAAGAAAATTATAAAGATAGGATATATCACTAATAGACATTTCCAAAGTATAGAGTAATACGACCTCAAATGAATTTAAAAATATATATTATGATCCTCTAGTATGTAAAATACTAATCATTACTGATATCATCGCCATTGACTACTCTACCATGTGGGTTAAGATGGAGCCTACCACGGTGAACACTTTGCTTATAATTCTAAACTTTATAATCAAGAAATCTTATGTCACTTCAGAGTTTCAAAGAAGATCATCATAAACAGTAGCATGTAGTTTGAAAACAAATAGTTTTAAAGTTTCTATAAAAGGAATGGGAACGCGAAGTGCTTCTCTTTAGTCGCCCATTTGTAAGTAAACAGGAAGGTAGAGAATGTGAAAAAAACCATCAAGTCAACATTAAAAAAGGCCTCACTAAGGTGAAAGGAGACTAAGTCATAGACCTCCTGCTTGTACTTTAGACGTTCTGGACCTGGAGACAAACCTTAGTTGGTCACTCCCATTTTTACTTGGCCTCTGGGTATGCAGCCATGCTACTCGTTGCAGTTGGCATCCTATCGCTCCAACACCTTACTCACAACCCCAAGCAAAATGAAGAATTACAAAGGCTTCAGGCCGACGCTTTAGAAAAAGAAGAACCGAGGAGGAGCTTTGCATTGAGGCATATAAGAGAAAAAGAACCAAGAACTACAATGCAAGAGTAAAGATCTGCCATTCCATCGTCGACAACTTAGTACTACATTGGGTCTTCACCAATACAAAGAACCATCCGAAGAGTACTGAGACCAAACTGGGAAGACCCGTACACTATCGATATCGCTTTCGCCAATGGTGCCTACCACCTCACACATTCTGACAACACCCATGTGCCTTGTACTTGGAACATGGAGTACCTTCAAGAATACTATGTATGAAAAAAATTTCGGTCCTAATTACAAGGAAAAAGACTTTTTATAGTAGTCAATCCTTATATGAAATAAAAATAGACCGTTCCTAGTTGAACCAATATACCATATCAACAACAAAAACAAGGATACTTAGCAAAGATGAGACAAATAATGCTTTTTTCATGGCTGGATTATGTAATCACATAAGGCTATCTAGCAAAAACGAGCTATAAAAGGCTCTCTTCTATGCCAGGAAATCCAAAAACATCCCCATAAGGATATGTGGGCCAATCAATGCTCCTTTTCATGCCAGAGACACCATCATATTGATGGTGCAACCATCCACACCGTGGTCCTGATTCTTGAATCCGTAATGTACTACTTCATAGGATACATAAGCCAATCAGCCTTATGTCCATGCTAGGGACAACATCACATGGATGGAGCAATCATCCATCTCATGGTCCTGACTCCTATATTCATGGTATATTGCTATGTGAGGATGCATGAGCCAACCAGCACTCTCTTCCATGCTAGTGGCATCGACAAAAAGGTAGAAAAACTACCCACGCCATGGTCCCAATTCATTCACCCATGTTGTTGCCCGTCCCTCGAGTGAGGAGGGAAATTGGTGCTAAGATAGGCACGATTACACATAAACTAATCCTGAATCCGGCTTCCGTAGTGTCACTCCATAAGATGATCGAGCTATCCAAGGCTCCCTTTCATGATGGAGGTATCGATGGATAGACGGTGCAACCACCCATGTTGTTGTCCCAATTCATTCTCCTATAATGCTGCTCGTGCCTCCAATGAGGCAGGGAATTGGTACCAAGATGGGCATGGTTACACACGTCACAACCCCAAATCAGGCATTCATAGCACTAGATGCCTCAAACATTCAAGATGACATTATTATAGCAAAGTGGACCCCTTGTGGACCTGTAAATACAAAGAAGGCAAACCAACATGAGTGCCCGACAACCGCTAAAGGATGCCCCATCATCGACTTATGTTTGCCCAAACACAAATGGGGATAGGTTACCATAACAAAAAATAAGTCTATTATTTTTTGCTTTTATTTGGTTCCCTTTTATTTACTTACTTGTTATATTGTGTATAAATTCCTAAATCTATGTCTCTGCTTAATGATGTTGGGGGTTGTTAGAGGCATATGACACAAAAAAGAATGGTCACAAACAAAAATAAATGCGGTAGTCAGACATACATCAAAAATATTAATAGTAAAGTAAAAACTCAAACGCGAAACATGATAACAAAAGCAATCGAGTCAAACCATGATTTTTATTACATAAGCATTATTACAAAGGCTGGCCTTGCCTATAAAAAATTACAAAAGAAAAGCAAAAGGCTATCCATTCACCCTACTACACATAGGGATGGCTAGGATCCCAGGTTTTACATATCATCGTCGTGCACCATTTCCTTGTTAACCTCAAGAATAGCTTCAGCGAGCGGTCCACTAGGGCCGTCAGTCAAGGATGCAATTGATTCCTGAGATAAAACTGCTAGAGTAGTCCTCCCAACATCAACCATCTCCATAGCATCCTCCTGTAACACATCATCACCGCTCCTACGGAAGAAATTAGACGATTAAGGGAAGGTGATAGTTGGCTACGAAGATCATCTTTATCAAAGTGGTCACCCCAACATTCCACTCCATCACTTCGGATCTCCTCTGTAAGAGCCTCTTGGGAAATACAATGATGATGGGCCGAGAAGGAATTCTTCAAATCTTCCATATCGTTGTTTCAGGCCTCTAACTCCTCCCTCGTTCTAGCCATCTCCCTCTCAAGTCACTTCCACTTGGCTCCTCCATAGCCTTCCCCTTTGCAGCAACATCCCTAGCCATCTCAGCATCAGCAAACCTCCTTTCAAGCTCTGGCAAATTCTCCTTCACTAAATGACAGACAATAGCATCATCCATTACATGCTTCTCAAATGCCAGCATGTCAAAGGCGAAGAGAATGGGTCTAGCCTGCGATAAAGGATGGATAAGCAAACAAGGAAGAAAAGGAAGAAAACACCTAAGTTCATGATCTTATGGCAGAAGCCTCCCTTACTTCAGCATGCGGCACCGTTTCAAGAGAGCGAACTTGGCCACCCACTTTTGGGTCGATCCGTTTAAGCTGGATCCTCCGAGGTAGTCCCTGCCAACACCTAAAGAAGCCCAAGCAATCCCATCTATGCTCCCTACTACCAAGAGGTTGGTAGACCAAATTACACCGATCTCGTTGGTCTTTGGTAGTCAACACAAAAGCTAAGCCTCCCGATAAAAGCCAATAAGAGATCCCCCTTCAGAGCTCCCTATCTCCCATCGGTCCGTTTACTCTTGAAGCAAACTAAGTTTGGCCCTGTGGCTACCTTAGGAGGAACACCTTGCTAGGATTTAGATAATTCTATAAGGGAAGCATTGGGCGAGGAATGATGCAGCCAAAAGGGGTGGTCTCTCTTGATTGGGCTGGTTGGGAAGTCGTTAGTGTTTAACGCCGAGTGTTGGCAACATCAGGAGGCTATGAAAGAGGAATATGTGAAGGAGCGTTCTTTGCCATGGTTGAATCAACCAGCTATACAAATTCAAGGTGGACCATTGCAAAACAAACAAAAATAAGAGTTGGTGAAAATACAAAGGAAACAAAAACAGGACAACATAAGTTAGAGCTACCATTAATGGACCCCGTCGCCACCTAACTAAAGGCAGGAAAGGGAACCCCATATTGTTATTGCTAGATCATACCTCATTGGGGGTATCTGTGCTAGGGACATGAAAAATGTTACTTGATTTGGAGACCTACGGACATGAGGGGTATCGAAGGAGGAGCCCATGCTCGTCAGCGTTTATGGCTTCCGCATCCACTTGCCTATCCTTTCTGCCATAGGCATCTCAGGTGCTAGAATAACTTAAAGATCTTGTAATCACATGGAAGGAACCACCACATCATCCAAAAGCCTCAAATCATATTCCTCCTACTCACCATTATCACGACCTAGATCAAACTCGATAACTCCTCTTTAATGTCAACTATTAGCCTTAGGACCACTTACTCCTTGATACCAACCCCACTGACCTAGTTGGTCAGTTGACCGGAGGCTTAGACCACAGTTTCACTAACCCATGTAATTCCTATGACAATTGCCCTATGTGATAAAGGTTCTTATCCATCAATGTTAGAGCAAAATTTCTTACATCATTAGGTGTCTCCTTATTTCGACAAAGGTGTTCCTCATAGATGGCCATATCCAGGTCAGCATCGGTGGGATTCACAACAATAAAAAGATAAAAGTTACTAATGAAAGATTTGAAATAGTGGAAGTTTTAAGAGTGGAGTGTACCTTGGACACTGAAGACCTTGTCATGAGAGTAGTGTTCACGATCATCAGCACAATGAAGAAATGGTCTTAGTATCGGTCACCCTACTTGGGATACCAAGGGAGAGAGGTGGCTTGTCTACCCCTAGAGATAATAATAGTGCTCGAACGGATCTTGGCCTACTTTCACAATTTGAAAACCAACCTACCAGTCGAGTACGGCTCATGGATGCCCAGTCATGGAAAATGTTGCATGGCCCGGACAAGTGGTTTTAGTTGTTGCGGGAGAGTTGTTGCGGCACCATGTAGTGGGTGTTAAAAAACCGAATGTAGAAGGGATAGAGAGGGAGCATCACCCCACTCCACGTACATGCAAGTGACCATAAGAAGTAGCCCATTAGTGCTTAGTTGGCTCTGTCAGCGCTTAAACAATAAAGGGGCTCTATCCCCTCACAACCGTAATAGGCTAAACAGCTGCTAAAGTCAATTTGATCCTCCCAAACCTTGGACGAACCCATACTAAAAGTTTACCCACTTGTGGATGCTACATCAGTCATCTGCAATCAAGAAAACAACCAAACTATAGAATCAACCCAACATACTTGGGAATTACTTAAACTCAGGGGCAAGTCACTCCTTTGACATAGGAGTGGGCAACCAAGGGTTATCCAACCCAAAACCATTTAAGCTCCAGCCTTAATTCTGTGCGGGTCGTGTGACTTACGCCCACTATCATTTCATTGCTTAATCCTAATCATGCGCCGAAGCCCAATATACAATCCTCCTTTCTAATATTTAAGGTAGTTTAGTAATATTGACACTTATGAGTTTACAAGGGAAGGAATTTTCAACGTCGATTGATCGATATTGATTTCACAACGTCAATCGATCGACGTTGCGGTGAAAGTTCATCAGAATGACGGTGATTTTCATATCAACAAAGCAAAATCAACAATGGAAAGGAAAAACCAATGGAAAAAATTACTCAACATCCAACAACAATTTGGGATTCAATATGGCATCAAAAAACAAAACAAATCCACATAAGAGAGGAATTACTCACTGATAATATCGAAGCTTAAAGTTGATGGTTAAGGATGAAAAAACTCGTGACTCGAAGTTCTCCTTAACGGTGGAAGTATGAAATTCTCAGTAAAGAGTGGAAGTGAAGAGGAAAAGGAATAATATAGAGAATGGTGTTCAATCTGGGCCATTAGATCAAACAGGTGGAAGGCGATCTGGGCCATCATGGTTTCATCAATTACCTTATTAAATCACACATCCTAAAAATAAACTGTCTTTGTAATGTCTCAGGAAACAAACCGACATTGCTAATAACATGAAAGCACATATCAAAGCATTAAATACACAAATGACAAGTCTAGCCTGCTCACAGACGTTAACTCATGGGGCAAAATGCTGCTCAATTTTTTTCAAGTACATATAAGTCAGCCCGTTTATTCCCATGAATTGCACTGCGGCTTGCATATTGGCATGTATAGTTCTAAATGCGCATATCTTATTTTAACACTTAGTTCCCCATAACAAAACGGTCTTCCCGACACCAACAAGCATACCTGAGCCTTTTAAAAGCCCACTTGAGCATCAATGGACAATGACAACATATTGTGGTCAGACATGCTTAACGATCCTCAACAGCCGAGTGGCCCAAAAAACAACCCACTCTTCGAAAAGGTACCCCGCTCACCTTTCCTTTTATCTCCCGCACCATCTGAAACCCCCGGGTCTCCACTCGGCGGGCTTTCTTCACATACCTGATTGTCCCTTCCAAAAGAAGCTATGACTACATAGTTTCTCTGAAAAGACTGACACGTACAACACTGTTAATCTGATAAAAGTATCACTGTGCAATAACCACTCCTTATCCTTATCGGCCACCCTGGTAAAGTTCCCTTACAAAACCACTTCTTGATCCCATGATGCATGTCCCTAACCAAGGTATGTCCAAGTATGGATCACCAGCTAGAAACTATTTGAGCCATATAATCTAGTTAGAATCCTAGTTGGGGCACATATAAGTAGAACAACTAACTCAATAGCCGAGAGCAATTCTTGGACACTTGCTACACAATCTCGGCCGTTCGACTAAAATTCGAGCACATATAAATACGGCCAAATATGTATTTTTACAAGGGCTGAACATCTCAAGCTCTCATGTATTTATTTTCTTATTACCGTCTCTTATAATCTAAGCTATTATAAGTGAAAAGTAATTAAAAAAAATCATCATAGCGGACATAGATATTCTTTGATTAAACTACTCTAAATCTTATCTCTTTACTTACTATGCATTTTATTTATTTATTAAACATTTTTGAATCAAGATATTAGCTAGTAATGTTTGCTAGTATCAACTCTCAACCATAATTCAGAGGTTGGCTAAATTATTAGTTAGAGATTTTAGGATTGTAGTTTGAACAGAGAATATAAAATAGAACGCACATGTTGATCGTTAATGTTCCAAAACTTGAATGCAATAATCACCTATAAGTTAGAGAATATAAAGCATAGGAAAAGTGTTTTGCAAGCGTAGATTGGTTAGGTTTATATAAGGACTGAATATATTTCATTAAGATTTTTTTTTTTGAGTTTGAAGCCATTAACCAAGGGATATGTCCTCAGAAAAAAGAAGAGATTTGAGTAAAATTTTGAAAATAAAAACAATAATTTTCGACATAGGCTACTGGGCCTATAATTCGATAATCAGTCAACCAGTTGAACGCAATTGGTTGATCGATTGGCTTTTATAGGTACAATAATCTTTTGCTAAATACTGCAAACTTATTCTCCTATTTTGTCCATCGTCGATCCTTTAAAAAATTTAGAAAATTCACAAAAGTACGAGGGCATGAGGCAGAGGTTGTGGCCATGTTTAGAGTGATCTTGAGATCATTTGAGTGGTTTTGGTAATATTCAACTATAAGAACTTTATGCATGACTACAAACAATAAAAGAATCACAACCTTTGTATATTGTCTTTAATGCTCTTCTTCTTGTGTCGCCACTTATCGTTGATAATTTCTTAACTCCACTTGATTCATTTATAGCTTGTCCTCATGCTTCATTAGCTTCATCTTATGTTTATCTTGAAATATATAATTCCTTTTTTCGAAAGAAGTCATATTCATATTTTGTTGTCTAGTTTACCTTAAATAACTTGATGAAATCATTAGCGTTTTATCATATGGTTGTTATCATTAAAACACAAGATATATGTTCTAAACATTCTCCCCTTTTTTGATGATGACCATCGCATGACTTTATATAATAAATATTTATACAATAATATATTGCTTCCTCTAAATTGCATAATCCCCATTAATATGCCAGTCCCCCTAACTTTTCCATTAATAAAAAGGTCGAAATTATAAAAACATAAGAGTTGTACATGTTTATCTTAACCTTTTTTTGTAAAATATGATTATTTAGAAAACAACATTGTAAAATTGATTTTAGTTTTTAGCTAATCCTTATTAACTCAAGACTTTATTTTTTCCACGTTTAAAACAAGGAAAAATGTTTTCTTCTTAATTCGACGACCGTTCTTCGTCCATAAAACCAACTAGTTTTTTTGTTAGAGATTGTTTTTTTATCAAAACACAAATATGTAAAATTTATTAGCCAAAAATTAAGATATAATTAACTTAAACCCTTTGAAGCATAAAACCTAAGTTCGTCTTAATTTTATAAAAGTTGCTTCAAATAAATGTTTAGTAAATGCATTTGCAATTTAATTTTCCATATTTACAAAACCAAAAGTGATAGTTTCCTTAGTAATATGATCTCATAAAAAATGACGTCTAATATATTCTCGAATAAGTAATTGGTTCTTAGACACATTAATTACTGTCATACCTGAAATGACTTAATAAATCCATTAATAACATTGTGATGTGATTGTTATCACCACACTATACTTATCTAGTGAATGAGTTACATCATTAACATATATGATAACCAATAATTGACTTCAATAATAATTTACGCGACCCAGGGTGTTATACTTGTGTTCGTGAACCTCTTACTAAGGAAAGTCATACTAACCTAAGAGTATGGTTTTAAACACACCTACATCACCTCTCATGAAGACTTATACTTAGGGTCGAAAAACTAGTCAAGCCCCAATACAACTATGGATTGGCCAATAGCCACTAGAAATACTCCAGCATAGGGTACATACGGTATCATTTTTGGGATCACATTCCCAAATTATGGATATATGCATCTTAAATACGCATTGAGGAGGTACCCTCAATGCCGACTTGTACCATAGATGCTCGCTGCATCCATGTCCACCTCTCAACAGTAGCATAATGCCTCTTATCGCACTGCATCTGGATCCATCAACAACATGATATCACGTCTGCACAACCGCCAAGGAACTCCTGTTATTACCGGGCTGCATTCTTCTCCAGGCATCATCGTCAGTGTGCGCGTATACCATAGAACGTTTTGTGAGTGTAATCTGCAATAGAATCGCCTTAGTAGAAAGTCAAATCTGCCTAATAAATAGTGTCTGGGTCCTGTTGCCAGCGTACACATAAGTTCTATCCCGCAACATCTTAGGTCACCCATACAGGGAGATGACTTTCCTATAATACTAACATCTATACACACACGCACACTCTTATCTATAATATATAACTAATTTAATACCTTGTGTCATAGGCCAAGTTTCAATCTCAGCCATAAACGTCAACCGATCGACCGGTGGTCACCGGAGAGGTCGACCGCTTGGTGTCGACCGGCTCCAGTGAGCCTGTCATTTGGTCGTAGTGATTTTTGTTTAGTTTTTTCATTAATTACAGTAAAGTTTTAATTAATCTATTCATCATCGTTCCCAACTATTGATTTCCATGTTCGATTATAGTAACTTTTAATTATAATTTGTTCTTCATAGTGAATCCCTAATTTGTAGATCTGCACTTTATAAGCCCAATTTCATATCCGATTTCATATACAATTTTAATTAATATACTTAAATTTAGTTTAAGGTTTATAGGGCTATATCAATTCTTATTCACTTTAGCAAAAAGTATGCATAATCAACTTAAATCAATACTTATTCAAAAGTCTATCTTCTTCGAAATTAGATTTAAAAGAAAGTGACTAGATTTGTATATTAAATTATTAGCAAATTCCCAATTCATCAAATTAGACAACTCTAGGTTAATTAGGGTATAACAAAATCAATTATATGTATAAGAACCCACTTGCCTTTAAAAATATATCCCTCTTAGATTTGTGCAAAATCGTCCTTCCATCTAGATGTTAGTTCCTTCCCTTTGCTTGTTTTCCCCTTTAATTTGCTTTTAAATTTTAAATTTGAGAAATTAGTTTATATAGGAGATAGAGATTTGGGTCGAATCTAGATTTACTGCTTCTAATTAGTGAATTAGCATTTAGCTTAGTGTTCTATTTATAACAGCAGTAACTATTATCGGCCATTGGTTATGTTTTAATTAAATTCGGGTCGTTGGCCTGTCAAAACCCTAGCCCAATACACATGACCGGTCGACTGCTTAGACCAGAGCGGTCGACCGCTAGGTATCAACTGGTCATATCTGGGGTGTCAATCGGTAGGTTTATATATAAATATTAATTTTCCAAATTACTCATTTAATTATTTTTTATTCCAAAGTTTAGATCGTTAATAACTTTTTCATATTAGCTCTGATTCCAGGACATTATATATGAATGATCTAGAAAATTGCTACGAAGGCAACAGTTAAAGTTCCATAGCCAAATTCGAGCATCGGTGAAAATTCCATTTTTTCCCATATTATATTAAATTTAATTCTTTTGTTAAACTTTCGGTTAAATTTTCAAAATGTTACATAAACTACATTTTAAATGAAATATTATTTAACGTATGTTTATACTCTTAAGTACTACCCTTATAGAAAGAAGTAACTCAACCTCACCGATTATCAATTATAGTTTGCCCAACAAAGTCCAATTACTCCTATAAACACGAAATGATGATAATAGGTAGGAGTGATTTTTGAGATTGAATCTTATTCGCTTTTAGGTGCTAATGAAACTCTTATTCAATATACTCACATATTCGATCAAGTCAAATTATTTCATTCTTTTGCATGTTCTTATTTTATACTTCCATGAACTTACGTAGATATATAATTTGTATCAAAACGCATGTTCATATATATGATAATTCGCTAGTGAATTTAACGTAGTAAGTGGATCCGCATTTGGTATCAATGGACTTTGGTTTGTATACATATATATGTATAAATCTAAAGAGTTTATTAACTCTTTTTCTCACACCCAGCAAATAGGTACTTTGCTCATAATCACTTAGGATACAATTCACAAGTACTATACGATTCTCAATCATATGATTAAATTATTATTTTTCATAGATATGGCTTTATCTATAATTCTAAAATTAATTATTAATTTTTAGATGCTTCTTTTTTATAGACAATGCATCACCATTGTTATGAAAACAAATACCACCATCAAAATGCCAAAGAGTGGATTTATTTTATAATAAATATTCAAAATATTAATACTAAAATAGTACCCGATCTGGTAATCTTTTACTGAAAAAGGTTATTATTTCATAAATTATATTTAGGATACATGAAAGTAATCTTTCGGCATCCGATACATTCATTAGTAAATGACAAACCCATTATTTTCACTATTAATCAGCGTTTGAAATATGAAGCTCAATACGACTACTTGCTGCAGGCTATTTTTTTTATTGTGACTAATTTATAGTTGAGAGTTTTAGATCAAATATCTCAAACTCTAAATAAATAAATCTTATAGAGAACAACTTTCTATAAGGACTAATATATTTAGAATAGAAACCATATTTATTTTATTCTCTTATTAAGCATCTACAAATATCTTGATCAATTACGGTTTCTGTAATATCGCGGAATTTCGGGGAATTTAAAATGAGATAATCTCTTAATTAAATAATTTAAAATGGATAAAATTGTTAAAATTTATGTGATATTTTTAAATTTAGAAATTAATTGATTTTAAATGGAATAATTATTTAATTTGTGTTCTTTTATAAATTTGATTTTTAATAGGCTTAACATTTTAATTTAATAAGTGTTATTTAAATATATGTTTATTTAAAAATTTACTTTGAAATTAGAATTTAATATTTCTTAATTTAATAGTGCGTTTGTTTAATTTAATATAAATATATTTGATTTGATTTTAAATTGAAGTTTAAATTGAATTTGAATTTGAAATTTGAATTGAAATTTGTAATTTAAAAAGAATTTATATCTTGGAAATAATTCTGTATATAAAAGGATTTATGAATAAATGATTTTATTTAAAAAAATAAGATTTGTTTTATATTAATTTAAAACAAAAGAATTTTATTTATATAAATTTAGAAAATATTTATTTAATAAATGCGAAAGCGTTTAAATTAGCATGTAAAAATGGATTAAATAATTTTGTATTATTTTATTTGGAATCTAATTAGTTTATATCTTATTTTCTTTTGAAAGTTTTATTTTTATAAGAAAAGAAAAAGGATTTATAAATTTATAAAAGCATTTATAAATTAGTAAAGTATTTACATATTAAGAAAATTGATAATAAAGGCTTTTAAAAATCATTTTAAAATAATTTAAAAATAAGAAATGACATATGTTCCTTTTTAAACTTCATTGAATACATGTGTTATGAAGTAAGCTATGGTTTATGACAAATGTAACAAAATATAACAAGTGTCTTTTTCTTAATTTTCTTTTTCTTTAAATTTTATTAAACCTTAAAATTCATCATATAACTCCCATTATCTTCTTCTTTCCTTTTCTTTGAATTCAAACATGTAATTTATGGCCACTCTTGTATTCAAAATTCTCAAAAGTTCAATCTGAAAACCTAGAATGTTTTCCTTCAATCTGAATTTCATTCCTCAACAAAAATCATTTTCAAAGAAAGATCAAAACATCAGATTTGAAACCCTATAATATTTTTATCAAATATGTAAAAGTACTTTTCCTCAACTATGTGGTTCTCTTTTATCAAGCATTAATCAAAGGCCTGGAAAATCCTCTTTTATCATATGCCTGAAACCAGAATTAGTTTCAAAACCTGTAGAAGCATTGGAAAAAAAAAGCTTGGGAACTTTCTGTTATGAAGAACCTGGAAACAATAATTTTTCAAAGTCTTGATCATCATCATGATTCCAGTTTTAAAGAAATCCTGTATCAAGCAACAACAGTTTTTCAAACTTTCAACAAAAACAAAGGGGCTTCAGTTCCATCCTATTTCTAAAACTCTCTGCAAATTCAAAAAGGTGAGTAAACAACTAATTTAAATCTTAAGTATGATAAAATTTGTTGCTTAAGCGATTTCTGTGATATTGATTCTTGCATGTGTGGATAATATTCTACAATCTGTAGTTATGGTTGTATTTGAATCTGCATGCCTAAAGTTTTTGTTCCTCTGTTCATTCTTGATTAAAGAGTGGTATAAATAAACAAAAATTCAAACATTCCATCTAAGCACTTTAGCTTAGGGTTTTCAAACAAATTAGTCGAGTTTAAACCCCATTTTGATTATGAAAACAAATTTTAATAATATAAGTTCGAAAATTACCTGTAAACTAGAATATTGCAGTGAAAACTTATATAATATGATAAATAAAATGTTGAATTATATTGATTCATGTATATGTATTGAATCATCATTGAAGATCATGATTTTTAAAACAAAAATCCAAATTTTTAGTGATGAAATGGATGAGAATTTTGTTTTTTTTTGGAAATTGGATTTTGGGTAATTTCTGGAAGATGGATTATTTGGGTTGGTCGGAATTGCTACTGGAGGTGGAGGAGGTCATGGGGTTTCAGGAAAAAATGGTGGGTGAGGCTATAAAGGGCTGTGGCGTTGGCGGTGATCGGATATTGTTTCAAGCCCTAGTTTTAGTTGGAGCTCGATTGTGTGGTATGTGCTTTGTCTCAGGGTGATCGAGCGTGGCGTAACTTTGGGAATTGGTGGCGCAGGGGTTCGGCAAGGTATGGCCGGAAGGGACTGACTTCTGGTGGTCAGAACATTGGGGGCAAGACAATTGGCTGATGGTCATTTTGGGTTTAGGTTCATCAGTAATGCTCAATTTTAATTCGTGGTGAGTATGAATGTTAGGGTGGTCGAATTGGGTTGCTGTGGTGATGGATGAGTTGCCGGAGGCGATGACGTTGGTCAGAGGCGACCAACGGCGACGTGCATGTGCACGGGGTCTGTTTTGGGTGTCAGTATTTTTTTGGCGTGGAATGTCTTGAAATCGTGTTCGAGAAATGGGGATGGAAGCTCGAGTTCATTCTCAAGTATGATGCGTAAGGATTAGCCTGTAGTTTTGTTAAACTTCAATTTCAATCAAAGTTTAAAAAAAAGATGGGGAGAAGAGGAAGAAAACTCGGGTTTAAACCCAAGTGGCATTCGGGTTCGACCCGAAGCAGAAAGTATAAAGCAGTAATTAAAGTTTTAAAAGTTTTAAAAACTTGTTATTTTCAAATTTAAAAATTAAAATTGGTTTAAACTTTTATATAAATTACTCGATGTTTTAATAAATGTTTTCTTAAACATATTTTAAGAAGTTTTGAAGTTTGTTAAATTTAAACATTTTAAGAAAATTTAAAGTGATTTTAAAAATCGAGTTTTGAATGTAATTTTAAAAGTTTATATAAAAAGACAAGTTTTAAATTCAAATTGAAGCTATCTTTTAAAAACTATAAATTGATAAATATTTAAGTTATTTAAAGTTGTGTTCTGATAACTTTAATTTATCAAACTAAATGATTGTTTTAACTTATAACTTAATTAATAATTTAATTAAGTAAGGATAGTTATAAAGGTAAATGATGTAAATATGTTAAGGGTAATTAAAGCATTTACAAGATAATGTTTTATCTTAATTAAGGTTTAATATCTTAACTTTTATTAAGTTAATATAAAGAAATTTAGTTTTAATTAATTAGTTTAATTATAAAGGTTGGATTAAGAAATTAATTAAGGGAAAATAATTTACTTCATTAGTAAATGGTTAAGGATTAAAGGTTAATTAATTTAAAATTAATTAAATTGTAATTAAAAAGGTCATTTATTAGATTTTTAATTAATGATTAAGGATTCGTTAATCAAGTAATTAAGTATAATCAAACTTAATTAATCAAGTGATTAAGATTTATTAATTAATTAATCAATGAGTTGTTAATTAAGTAATTAAAGTTTACTTAATTAGTAATCAAGAAGTGCTTAATTTGTAATTAAGTTTTATTAATTAATAATTAAGGTTTTATTAATTAAATAATTAAAGAATAATTAATCCGTAATTAAGGATTAATTAAGAAGTTGTTAAATGGTGATTAATTGATTAATCATTGTGATTAAGGATTAATCAAATGGTAATTAAGGATTGATTTTCTGTTAATTAAGGATTGGTTAACAGTTAATTAAGGATTAATTAAATGGTTAATCAACTGGTAATTGAGGAATAATTAATCTGTAATTAAGTTCTTAATTAATAATTGATAATTAGGTTTATTAATTAATAATTAAGAGATAATTAATTAGTTAATTAATGGTTAATTAATTAATTATAAAATGTAATTATGAATTAATTAATTTGTATTAAGAGATATTGATTAATAATTAAGGTTATTAATCGATAGTTGATGGATAATTAATCAGTTAATTAAAGGTTAATTAATTGATTATGAAAGTAATTAAGGATTAATTACTTTGTATTAAAGGAGATTAATTAATAATTGAGGTTTATTAATTGATGATTAAAGGATAATTAATCTGGGATTAGGGATTGATGAATTAAGTTAATCAAGGATTGATTAATTAATTAAGGTTAGTAATTAATTAATGATTGTATAAGCAGGATTAAGTGATTAATTCTTAAGAAATTAATTTAATTTAAGTAATTAAATTAATCATGATATGAAGTAATAGTGCTTGCTTATAGATGATTGTTTGTTGAATGTCTGAATTGGATGATATCTATTGGACTGATATCTATTGATGATATGTGTTGTGACATTCTGTGATATGATATTGGTTATATCAATGATAAATGTTTGATATTTATCTATGTTAATGTGTGTGAATTCAAAGCATTAAATTGTATTGAATTGAATTGTTTAAACCTTTACACAACTTGGCCTTTAAGACAAGTTTGTTTCGATGAGACCGGGATCGGGTATCAAATTTGATTATCCGAAAACCACATCGATCCAAGTTAAACGTTAGGTCGTGAATTCAAGTAAAGATCGAGTTGAAGACTCGAAGTGTAAGAACTATCTATCGTAAAAAACTCTAAGGGTGATTCCAATACGAGTATAACAGAGATAGTACTTTCAGGTTCGAGATGGTGTTTTCAGAGTGCAAGGGTTATTGTCGTTAACTCTGAGGGTGATTCCAAAATGAGTGTAACAAGATAATGCCTTCGGTTTCGTTCTAACTCGGAACGAACTTGTATGGATTGAATGCTTTCAGAACATCGTCATGTGGACGATGAGTATTCAAAGATAGATATGTTCTATAAAGGTAATCGCAGCCTTAAGCCTCATCAACCGAGAATGGCTAAAACAGGGAAGGTGTAGCAAGGCTAAGTGGGTCATGCCCAAGTAGGACGAGGTTTACGCCTGTCTAGATGTCCCTTTTTATTTTGGCTATGCGGGGCGATTGTTAGCTAGAATCGCCGGGGTGGTCTTGTTCGGGACTGTTCAGTAAGGAATGGTTCCGGCTTTGTGTTGCAGGGGGTCGGGAGTGATCCTTGGTATGGTGATCTAGGCCACGTACTGTAACGGGCGGTACCCCAGTGCCCTGCCATAGATGGAAACCCATTCTTCCTACGTGCCCCTACGGTTTTGATTGTATTACCCACTTTTGTGGCTACTAGCTGGAATTCAATGAATGTGACAATTTCGGCTATTTTCTATTTACTTGAAAACCCTAGACACTATAATATCACTGGATTTCCTATCAAATATTTTGGTTAGCGTAAGGTAAAAACTTACCTATGTTTATTTGTGAGGAATCTTACGTGATACCTTTTGTTTTCAAAGGTTTTTTAAAAGTTAAGCAACTTCAACCCGTTTACTCACGCCACACCCATGTCTGACCCAGAGTTTATTCTGTTTTTCTTAAACTCTTGGGCACTCAAATTTTTACGAGTAGCCAAAGGATTCAGGTCTGCTTTGACGAATGCTAGAGGTGATATGGAGCAGGAGGCTTCAACGTTTGTAGTTATATTGTGTTTCCGCTGTGATGTATCTCTGTGATGTATGTGTTGTACTTTAGTTGTATAATAGACAGACTTTTATAACTGTCTATCTTGTGTTGTTGTATCTGTGTAACTCTGATTTGTAATCGACTATGTAATAGTTATGTAATATATTATATTTTGTTTCGTTCCGCTGTGAGATTCTGATATTGTTGAGTTCTTTTCTTCTATCTATTCTATTTCTACCTCTTTCTTTCTTAAAGATGATGCGTCTTTCTGTGAAATGAAAGGCGGGGCGTCACACTTGGTATCAGAGCATAGGTTGAGATAATACCTAGGCTCTAGAGTGATGTCTATCTTGAGAGCGCGTATTTGTAATTTTTATATAAATATATACTTATATAAATTTGTTGGGTATCTGTACGGATTTCCAACATGAGTTCAAAAGGAGTTTCGTCTCTCTTTGTTTGCTTAGCCCTCCTAGCTTTGTATCTATCCCTATAGATGGATAACCAAGATAGATCAGGTCTGTAGAAGCTTAAGATTTTCTTATCTTCCCCATATTTTTTCTAGAAACCTTTTATTTGATCTAAAGGGTTTTGATCTTGTTTGGATTTGGATTGGTTGGATGGTATTGGGTTGTTGATGTGTGAAGCAAGGATTGTATCTTTGGAAGTTGAGTTGAGAAGAATCGCAAAAGTGACTTGCGATGATGCCAGAGTTCTTTTGAGTCATCTTCTGCATGGAGTGAGGTATCTCTAGGAGGTGTAGAGTCCATCGAGGTGGTCAGTGATTTTTCGGATGTTCCGAAGGAGTGAAGGTTTTTCTTCATCAGGAAATGGAGATTTGGATCGTCTTTAGTTTCGAAAGCAGTGCTTGTTGTTCAACCTAGTTTTTCCCAGTTGGAATTCAGCTGTTGTCTTTGCGGCCTAGATTGATAAGTCTTTTGAGATTCTGTATGGATTTGATGAATCGAGATTTGGGATGTGTGGTATAAGTTATTCTCGTGTTCATCAATGTTTTTCTTGTCTACTCCAAGTCCGAAGAGGAGAGCTAGCGACATTTGGAGTTAGTGTTAGAGGCTTTGAGGAAGCATTTTGTTTTAGTGATGTTATTTCTGTAGATCCAGCCTGGATAGCTATTATTCAGGAGTAGAAGCAACCGTAGTTTTCTGGTTTGGCAGAATCCTACAGGAAGTATTAGTGGACCCGAGTGTGAAGAGATTTTCTTGGATTCGAAGGCAAGGCTGACTAGTGTGCCTGTTCTAGCTATCTCTGATGGAAAGAATAAGTTGAGATCTGCTCGGACATTTGTGTGTGTCTGAGATGGATGAAGTGAGTCAATGATGGTCAATGTTCCAGTTTTGAGATGGATGGTAAAGGGAACATTGAGGATCATCGAAAAGGATTTGTGTTTCGAATTCTTAGATTTTGAAGCAAGAAGTTTTGGCGAGGAGTCATCGCTCCAGGTTGTGACCAGCCTAGGGTGTTCAGAGATATGGATATGAAAAGAATCTTCCACTAGCCAAGTACGAAGTAGGATGTAGCTGCTTTCATCTTTGGATGCGCGGTCTGTCAGCAGGTGTTGGTGATCAACAGAAGACCGCCGGTTTGTTGTAGTCTTTGGAGGTTCCGAAGTGGAAGTTCCAGTGGGAAGTGATTTCTTTGGATTTCTTCGAAGGTTTACCAAGGACCAAAGAGGGAATTATAGGAATATGGGTGATTGTGAATTGGTTAACCAAGAATGCCCATCTAATTCCGGTTGAGGCAATCCGTTCTGTAGCATCTTTGGCTGAGCTTTTCTTGAGAGTTTGTCTGACTGCTTGGTGTTTCAGTCAGCATTGTTAGCAACTGTGATCTTATCTTCTCCAGCTAGTTTTGGAAGGTTTTGTGATCAGCTTTGGGTTCGAGATTGTGTAACGACCCGGAATTTTGGGCAATAACAATTTAATAGTCTGTGTTAATAATTTAATTGGTTTGATAATTTTCTTTATAATTTTAATTTAAAATTGGCTAATTTATTCTTTTTAAAGGTCAATGAATTTTTAATATGGCAATATTGTTAAGATTTGTTTCTCTAAGCTAATAAATTTTTATTCTATTTATAATATATATAAAATTGATATATATTACGACTTAATTTTCAAATTGTAATATATATGTATGTATATGTTATAATTTGAGCTGTTTGAAATTTAATTCAATCTATTGATAATTTTGAATAGTAATTTAAAGCTTTGTTTAATTTATATTTTCAAAAGTAAATTCAAAGATTTATTCATTTGCTTTCAAAATGTAAGATAATTGTTTATTTTAAATATGATAGTTTATAAAGGAAATTTATCAATGTTTTATTTTTGTTTTCTTTAAAATGTTTGATTTAAATGGTTATAAATGCATATGTATAAATGTTTTAGATTTTAAATACATATATTAGAATTATTTGCATTTTTATTAGTGTTAGAATATTTCTTTTAAAAGAAAACTTATATTTATTTATAAAGCAAATTTAATTAGTAGGTTATATTCACATTTTAAACTAAGTAAAATTTATTAAAAAAGACTTAAAGCACAAATGTAAACATACTAACTTGTGTATGACATAAGTAAAGCAAATTAAGCCAATTTAAAACATGTGTAATCATATTAGTTATTCGAATAACACATGTAAGAGGATTTAGAAATTTAATGACAAGTGTCTTTATTTTGGAGTTTAATTTCTTTACTTTTATTTGAGTAATTTAAACATAAAGAAAATTTGTTTTCTCATTTATTTTCCAAACTTTCTCCCTTCATATCAATTTCTTTTTCCTCATAAATTTAAGAGCAAAACAGGAATCTTTCTTAAAATCTGAAAATATCAAAACCTAAAAAGTTAAAACCTGCAAAATTCAAGAGCAACCTGCAATTAAATTCAATCTGCAACCTTCAGATTTAGACCTGCGAATTCTTAAGAAGTTTTCAACATGCAAGTCCAACTGCAATTTCAACATCGACAATTAGAAGCATGCAATGAAAATCAATAGTTTACAAATTTAAAGTTCAAGCCTGGAATTAAGAAAACCTGCTCTGCATTTACATCACAGGTGAGTAAATTGTTTTTTTTTAAAACAGATAAGTTGAATTCTAATTTCTATTGCATGTGTTAATTTGAGATTTGATACTGGGGTTGCATGAAAGTCATTCAGAATTTATATCATTGAATTTACAGATATGTTTTTATATATGTGAAAGAATCTATGTTTTATAAACTCTCTGTTCCTTGTTGTTTCAGACATGATCAATTTTCAAAATTCCAATCTCCCAATAAACATTATTATTTGCCTTTGATGATTAGATAGAAATTGTTTGTTAATGTTTGAAGGCAATTTTAAAAATAGTTTGTGAAAATTTTAAATTACAAATAATTTTTAAATGGGAAACACAGTAAATACAATATATATATATATGTCAAAATAAATCATCACAATTCAGTAATTTGAATTCAGGAACATATTAGAAATTGAAGATGATGATTTTAGGAAGTAAAATCAGGATTTTTGGTGAAGTGATTGTTGGGTTTTGCAGTAATGAGCAATATTGGGAATTCTGTAGATTTCTGATGATATATACATTAATTCGTTCTGATTTTTGAATCGAAGCTTGCTTGTATGCTATAGATGATGGGAAAAATGTAAATTAATTTTTCTAATGGCAGAGGAGTTAGGAATTGAGCAAAGTAGGATTTTTACCTATTTTTCGGCTGTGCTTGGTTGTCGTGATCTTTGCGACATGAAGATGGGACCGGAGGCGTTCGCTTTTCAGGGGAAGGTAGTTAGGGACGTAGAGCTTCGATGGAGAGGGTCGGCAAGGCTTAACGTCGTCGCGGTGGTTGGTGGTGGAAGGATTTAGGAAGGGGGTCTGCTGCAATTTTCGAGCTATCGGTCGAAATTTTGATCCTCGAGTTAATTGATGGATCTGAGTGTATTTTGTGGGTCGCGAGGGGTAGTGTGGCCGACGTCGATGGTCGCGACAGCCCAGTTGGGTCGGAGGTGATTGGAGATGTGCACGAGCGTTGATGTTGTGCATGGTTTTGGGTTCTTAGCATATTAGTTGAGGAACTCGAAGCAACTCTCGTGTTTTTGGAGGAACGACTCGAAGTATGAGGAGTTGGAGTAGGGCTCGGGATTTTATTCGAGCAGTAGAAGGGTTTGTCTCGAGTAATTTAGGTATGGGTTTCTGGATACTGAAATGTTACAAGTTATGAATGTTAGCTTAAGTTTGAACAAATTTTAGATCAAGCATTAAAATTTAAGTAAGCTTTATAAAAGAAACAAAAGCTAAAAACTTGTTGTTTTAAAATAAATAAAATTCAAATTTATAGATTTTAATTGAATCTATTCTCAAATTTGAAAAGGGGAAATTGAATTTATATTCCAAATTTAAAAGTGTTTAAGATGATTATTTTAAAAGTAATTATCTTAATTTAATTTTGGATTTCAATTTAAAAGAATGTTTTGAATTCAATTATTTAATCAAAGTAATGTTTTAATAACAAAGTTTTCAAATTTATTTTGAAAATGAATAAGTTTTAATTAGATAATTTATAATGTTTTAAATTTGAAATTGATTTCTAAATGCCTTATATTCAAATAAGGTTATTATCATGATTTTGAAAACCAATAGAATAATTTGTTTGTAAGTTTTTGAAATTTGATTGATTTCGTAACAATTTATTTATATAGATAAATATGGTAATTTATCTTTGATTTTGAACTTAAGAATATTTGATTATATGACTTGTTAATAAGTAAAGAGATTAATTAAGATTAATGTTTTCTTATTGATTAAGGATTTTGAAATATAACATATAAATTAATTAATTGTTTAATTAATTTTAAATAATTAGTTAATTATTTATTTGAATTTTTAATAATCACTTAATTATGGGTTAATTAAGTATAATTACTTAATAAAGAAATTAATGATGAATTGTGAATGTAATTAAGGCAATTAATTACTTTTGGAAGTAATTAAAGATAATCACTTATGGAGTAATTAGTTGAAGTGATTATTGGCTAATCAATTAATGATATCAATTAAGGAATTGATTAATATAATTGTTTTAAAGATAATTAATTATGAAATAATTAATTAAAGGATTAAGGATTATTTAATAATGGAATTAATTATTCAAGAAGTAATTAAGATTCATTTATGGAAGTAATTAGAGATAATTACTTATGTAAGTAATTAAGAGTTAATTACTTAATTATTTAGTTAAATAATCAATGTGATTAATTAATTAATGAATTTAATTTAAGGTTAATTACTAAGTGTAATTAATTCAAATTGAAATTAATTAATAAAGTAATTAATTAAGGATTTATTTATTTAATTGTTTAATAATTACTTAATGAAGCAATTAAAGATTAAATAATTGAATTAATTAATCAAGGATTAAAATAATTAAATTAGAAATTAATTAATTGAGAAGTTAATTAATTTAGTTAAGTAATTACAAATTGTTAATTATGATTTATGAGTTGATTAATTATAAGTTAACTATTTAATTTATTAAAGTATTATTAATTAATAAGGATAATTAATTAATATAATTAATGATATTGATCAAGGTTGATTAATATAAGTGATTAATTTAAATGTGATTAATTAATTATAATTAATTAAGAATTAATGTAATTAATTATAGTTAATTAATTAATGAATGATCATTAATTATTGTAATTAATGGTAGTAATTAAGGTTAATTACTGAATATAGATAGGATAATTACTTGAATGTAATTAAATATAATCAAGGAAGATTAATTAGTGAAGATCATTAGAGATGATTCAATTATTTGGAATAATAATTAATGAAGAAGGATTTAAGTAATCCAATTGATTAAGAGATAATCAATTCTGTTTTGGATAATTGATTGATATTGGATGATTAATTGATATTGGATGTTGAATGATATTGGGTGTTTGGTTGATACTGGATGATGTGAATATCTATGATATTTGTGATATGCTGCTGTGTGAGATGAATGTTGATATAAATTATCTATTGTGGTAATGTGATTCATTTATCTGTTTATATATATCATCCTGAATATAAGTTAACTGTTTAAACCCTTAAGTATAACTTGGACATTAAAATGGCATTTGGTTTCGGTGAGACCGGGATCGGATTTCCATATTTGGAATCCGAAAACCACATCGACTCCAATTAAACGTTAGGTCGTGAATCCAAGTGGAGCAAGTGAAGACTCGAGGTGTAAGGGCTATACGTCAGTATAACTCTGTGGGTGATTCCGTAATGAGTTTGACGGAATAGTGCTTATAGATTCGAGATGGCGAATCAGAGTGCAAGGGCTATGGTCGTTGACTCTGAGGGTGACTCCAATAATGAGTGCAACGAGATAGTGCCTTCGGTTTCGTTCGAACCCGGAACGAACTTGTATGGATTGAATGCTTTCAGCACATCGTCAGGTAGACGATGAGCATTCTAAGATAGATGTGTTCTATAAAGGTAATCGTAACCTCAAGCCTCATCAACCGGGAATGGCTAAAACAGGGGAGGTGCAGCAAGGCTTCGTAGGTACCCCCCACTTGAGAGTGAGATTTACCCCTGTCTAGAGGTCCCTTTCTATTTCGGCTTAGTGTGTGGTTGGTCGCGCCAACTACGGGGTGGTCTTATTCGGGACTGTCCAGTAAGGGATGGTTCCGGCCTTGTGTTGCAGGAGATTTAGGGTGGCTCCTCGGTACGTTGATCTAGGCCACGTACTGTGACGGGCGGTACCCCAGTAGCCCTGCCATTGATGGAAACCCATTCTTCCTACGAGACCCTACGGTTTTGATTGTATTACCCACTTTTGTGGCTAGTAGCAGGAATTTAATAGATGTAACAATTTCGGCTATTTCTTATTTACTTGAAAACCCTAGACACTATTATAATATCACTGGATTTCCTATCAAATGTTTTGGTTAGCGTAAGATAAAAACTTTTCCATGTTTATGTGTGGGAAGTCTTACGTGATACCTTTTCTTTTCAAAGGATTTTCTAAAGTTAAGCAATTTTAAACCGTTTACTCACACCAGACCCCTGTCTGACCCAAGTGTTTATTTTCTATTTTATTAAACTCTTGGGTACTCATATCATGTATGAGTAGTCAAGTGATTCAGGTTTGCTTCACGAATTCTGGAGGAGTAATGGAGCAGGAGGCTTCGACGTGTAGATATATATTATTTCCGCTGTGTATGTTGTGTTTGTATCTTGTATACTTGAGTTGTATAGTTAGACAGAAGTTTATAACTGTCTATTATCTGTTGTTTTAAGTTGTGTACTCTGATGTAATAGATACTATGTAATATTTTATGAGATATATTATATTTTATTCGTTCCGCTGTGAGTTCTCTGATGTTGTTCTGTTTCTTCTTTCTCTTTCTTTTCTTCTTCTATCCCTTTATTTCTTCAAGATGATGCGATTTTCTGGGAATAGAAAGTCGGGTCGTCTCAGTTGGTATCAGGGCATTAGGCTCTGAAGTGTGTCTTTCTTTAGAGAGCATTAGGTTGAGTGAATACCTAGGCTCTGTAGTAGTGTCTTTCTTGAGAGAGCGTACTTGTAATTTTTATATGTAACTATATATATATATATATATATATATATCGGTATCAGCCTAAATTTGTTTGGTTATCTGTACGGATTTTCCAACATAAGTTTTAGAGGTTAATGGAGTAGTGGTGTGTGTGTGTAACACGACTACCACTGATGGAAGAGGTCCATATGTTTGAGGTTGGAAGTATTTGTCGAGACTGTAAACCTAGTACCGTCTCGAGTAAGATTTGTAGTTTGGAGTAAGGATTTCTCTGATATCCGAAGGAAATCTTTTTGAAGATTCGGAGTTTATCTTTGAAGTGTAAGTTTGGATTTCGCTCGGGTGAGCGAATTTTTCTTGAGTTTGAATTTGATGGAAGTGCAGAAATAAGTGATGATATCCTAATAACTGCGTGATGGGACGCGGTATCCTTGGATATTTTCTGAAGGTGTTTTCTCTTGAAGCAGTTTTAGAAGTGGTTGAGGAGCAGTCTTTACCTGCTGCAGGGAAGATTCGTCTGTGTATAAGTTGGTTGGATATTCAGCAAGGAGTTTGGCTGTTTTGGAATATGAGACTAAGGTCTATAAGCTATTTGTTTTGACATGGTCTCATTTGTTATTCCCTAAGGAAAGCGAGTTGTGGATGCTTGGTTTGGAGTTCGAGTTTCTTGAGAGGCTGTATGCCATCTCGGAGGTCCGTTGTGTGGTTTGTTGATGGTTTTGGGTTTTGGAGAAGCATTTGGATTTGAAGTCTTTGGTTAGTTGTGGTAGTAGTTTCAGCTCGAAGTGTTCGGTGTGCTGACGAGGAGATCTTTTGGCTTCGCAGTATCATCGAGGTAGAGTTTGGAAGCATCAATGTTGGTTGTTTCTCTGGTGGTTCAGAAATTATTGTAGTTCTCTTTCAGCAGTCCGGGCTGAAGGTGGTGATGTTTTCTTGAAAGGTTAACCTTTGTTTGGAAAAGCTTTAGGCTGTTCTAATTGGTAAAGTGAGGACAGTTTCTTTGAAATCCGAACTAGGTAGGATCGCAAAAGTGACTTGCGATAAGTTGGGAATTTTCTTAGGCTATCTTGGGTGGTCTGTGTTGAGACTGGGAATTCTCATGTGATAGAAGCTACTGATGTAATCAGGAGTTTTCAACATCTGGAAGTTGAGTTCCATACTGTTTTGGTTCCGGAAGTAATTTTGGTAGTTAGCCTAGTAGGAGAGTTGATGTAACAACTCAGATATTTTTGGAATTGGAATTGGACTGATCTAGCTTTTGGAATAGGATTCTGTTTTGAGGATGTATGACTAAGTAAGATGAGTCACTCAGATTTTTATGGATTTGATGAACAAGGTTTCCGAATTCAGTGGATAAGTTTGTACTCATGTTCATCAACAGATATTCTTATCTATTTCAGAATCAGAGTTGCGCAGCGCAAGCAAGGTAGCAGCTGTGCAAGGAAGGAAGTAAGTTCTGTTTGATATTGATTGAGTAATAGAGCTTGAGTTCTAGATTTCGATGGATTTTGGAAGTCTTTTCCGTTGAATAGGATCCAGGAAGTGTTTGCTTTAGGTTAGTTATTTCTTGAAGTATCAGCATAGATTGAGATGATTAGGAGAAGTTTGACAGTCCAGGATTGTCTGTTGAATTACAGATATGAGATTAGGAGTTTGAAATTCGAAGTTGGAAACTTCAGTGCTGTTAAGATTTCTCTGGTTAAGAGAACAGAGATTGGATAAGGTTGGCTAGTTAGTGCTGAGGCATTTGAGGATTTCTTATCTGTGTTTTTGATAGGATAAGATTGCATTGCCAGTTTGGATAGCTGGAATTCATTTTGTAACACGTGTATCTGAGGGAGTACGTGTATGATTCATCATTGGTTGTTGAGTCTGTAGTTCAGTTGGAGTTGGAGGTTGAGCTGGATTTGAGAGTAATCTGATGTTCTGTTTAGATTAATGGATCTAGAGATGAGTGGAGCTCTGAATTTTGGTTGTGTAGTTGGTTTGTTAACTTTTATAAAGCGAGTCTCCCGGTGATTTATACTTGGGAAAACTCGAGATAGTATTAGAGATTTATTCTGATTTGTGTCAGGATAATTAGTTAAGTTTGTTTGTTTATTTGATTGCTATGGATGTTAGTAACTGTTTGTTAGGAATGCTTTGCTGATTGAAATTAAAATCTGTACTAGATTATTAAATTACCTTTGCTTTTAAATTTCGGGGACGAAATTCTTTTAAGGGGGGAGGATTGTAACGACCCGGAATTTTGGGCAATAACAATTTAATAATCTGTGTTAACAATTTAATTGGTTTGATAATTTTCTTTATAATTTTAATTTAAAATTGGCTAATTTATTCTTTTTAAAGGTCAATGAATTTTTAATATGGCAATATTGTTAAGATTTGTTTCTCTAAGCTAATAAATTTTTATTCTATTTATAATATATATAAAATTGATATATATTGTGAATAGAAGAGCTTTTGTTTTAAATTTACGACTTAATTTTCAAATTGCAATATATATGTATGTATATGTTATAATTTGAGCTGTTTGAAATTTAATTCAATCTATTGATAATTTTGAATAGTAATTTAAAGCTTTGTTTAATTTATATTTTCAAAAGTAAATTCAAAGATTTATTCATTTGCTTTCAAAATGTAAGATAATTGTTTATTTTAAATATGATAGTTTATAAAGGAAATTTATCAATGTTTTATTTTTGTTTTCTTTAAAATGTTTGATTTAAATGGTTATAAATGCATATGTATAAATGTTTTAGATTTTAAATACATATATTAGAATTATTTGCATTTTTATTAGTGTTAGAATATTTCTTTTAAAAGCAAACTTATATTTATTTATAAAGCAAATTTAATTAGTAGGTTATATTCACATTTTAAACTAAGTAAAATTTATTAAAAAAGACTTAAAGCACAAATGTAAACATACTAACTTGTGTATGACATAAGTAAAGCAAATTAAGCCAATTTAAAACATGTGTAATCATATTAGTTATTCGAATAACACATGTAAGAGGATTTAGAAATTTAATGACAAGTGTCTTTATTTTGGAGTTTAATTTCTTTACTTTTATTTGAGTAATTTAAACATAAAGAAAATTTGTTTTCTCATTTATTTTCCAAACTTTCTCCCTTCATATCAATTTCTTTTTCTTCATAAATTTAAGAGCAAAACAGGAATCTTTCTTAAAATCTGAAAATATCAAAACCTAAAAAGTTAAAACCTGCAAAATTCAAGAGCAACCTGCAATTCAATTCAATCTGCAACCTTCAGATTTAGACCTGCAAATTCTTAAGAAGTTTTCAACATGCAAGTCCAACTGCAATTTCAACATTAACAATTAGAAGCATGCAATGAAAATCAACAGTTTACAAATTTAAAGTTCAAGCCTGGAATTAAGAAAACCTGCTCTTCATTTATATCACAGGTGAGTAAATTTTTTTTTTTAAAAACAGATAAGTTGAATTCAAATTTTTATTGCATGTGTTAATTTGGGATTTGATACTGGGTTGCATGAAAATCATTCAGAATTTATATCATTGAATTTACAGATATGTTTTTATATATGTGAAAGAATCTATGTTTTATAAACTCTCTGTTCCTTGTTGTTTCAGACATGATCAATTTTCAAAATTCCAATCTCCTAATAAACATTATTATTTGCCTTTGATGATTAGATAGAAATTGTTTGTTAATGTTTGAAGGCAATTTTAAAATAGTTTGTGAAATTTTTAAATTACAAATAATTTTTAAATGGGAAACACGGTAAATACAATATATATATGTCAAAATAAATCATCACAATTCAGTAATTTGAATTCAGGAACATATTAGAAATTGAAGATGATGATTTTAGGAAGTAAAATCAGGATTTTTGGTGAAGTGATTGTTGGGTTTTGCAGTAATGAGCAATATTGGGAATTCTGTAGATTTCTGATGATATATACATTAATTCGTTCTGATTTTTGAATCGAAGCTTGCTTGTATGCTATAGATGATGGGGAAAATGTAAATTAATTTTTCTAATGGCAGAGGAGTTAGGAATTGAGAAAAGTAGGGTTTTTACCTGTTTTTCGGCTGTGCTTGGTTGTCGTGATCTTTGCGACATGAAGATAGGACCGGAGGCGTTCGCTTTTCAGGGGAAGGTAGTTAGGGACGTAGAGCTTCGATGGAGAGGGTCGGCAAGGCTTAACGTCGTCGCGGTGGTTGGTGGTGGAAGGATTTAGGAAGGGGGTCTGCTGCAATTTTTGAGCTATCGGTCGAAATTTTGATCCTCGAGTTAATTGATGGATCTGGGTGTATTTTATGGGTCACGAGGGGTAGTGTGGCCGACGTCGATGGTCGCGACAGCCTAGTTGGGTCGGAGGTGATTGGAGATGTGCACGAGCGTTGATGTTGTGCACGGTTTTGGGTTTTGATCATATTAGTTGAGGAACTCGAAGCAACTCTCGTGTTTTTGGAGGAACGACTCGAAGTATGAGGAGTTGGAGTAGGGCTCGGGATTTTGTTCGAGCAGTAGAAGGGTTTGTCTCGAGTAATTTAGGTATGGGTTTCTGGATACTGAAATGTTACAAGTTATGAATGTTAACTTAAGTTTGAACAAATTTTAGATCAAGCATTAAATTTTAAGTAAGTTTTATAAAAGAAACAAAAGCTAAAAACTTGTTGTTTTAAAATAAATAAAATTCAAATTTATAGATGTTAATTAAATCTATTCTCAAATTTGGAAAGGGGAAATTGAATTTATATTCCAAATTTAAAAGTGTTTAAGATGATTATTTTAAAAGTAATTATCTTAATTTAATTTTGGATTTCAATTTAAAAGAATGTTTTGAATTCAATTATTTAATCAAAGTAATGTTTTAATAACAAAGTTTTCAAATTTATTTTAAAAATGAATAAGTTTTAATTAGATAATTTATAATGTTTTAAATTTGAAATTGATTTCTAAGTGCCTTATATTCAAAAAAGGTTATTATCATGATTTTGAAAACCAATAGAATAATTTGTTTGTAAGTTATTGAAATTTGATTAATTTCGTAACAATTTATTTATATAGATAAATATGGTAATTTATCTTTGATTTTTAACTTAAGAATATTTGATTATATGACTTGTTGATAAGTAAAGAGATTAATTAAGATTAATGTTTTCTTATTGATTAAGGATTTTGAAATATAAGATATAAATTAATTAATTGTTTAATTAATTTTAAATAATTAGTTAATTATTTATTTGAATTTTTAATAATCACTTAAGTATGGGTTAATTAAGTATAATTACTTAATAAAGAAATTAATGATGAATTGTGAATGTAATTAAGGCAGTTAATTACTTTTGGAAGTAATTAATGATAATCACTCATGGAGTAATTATTTGAAGTGATTATTGGATAATCACTTAATGATATCAATTAATATAATTGTTTTAAAGATAATTAATTATGAAATAATTAATTAAAGGATTAAGGATTATTTAATAATGGAATTAATTATTTAAGAAGTAATTAAGATTCATTTATGGAAGTAATTAGAGATAGTTACTTATGTAAGTAATTAAGAGTTAATTACTTAATTATTTAGTTAAATAATCAATGTGATTAATTAATTAATGAATTTAATTTAAGGTTAATCATTAAGTGTAATTAATTCAAATTGAAATTAATTAATAAAGTAATTAATTAAGGATTTATTTATTTAATTGTTTAATAATTACTTAATGAAGTAATTAAAGATTAAATAATTGAATTAATTAATCAAGGATTAAAATAATTAAATTAGAAATTAATTAATTGAGAAGTTAATTAATTTAGTTAAGTAATTACAAATTGTTAATTATGATTTATGAGTTGATTAATTATAAGTTAACTATTTAATTTATTAAAGTAATTATTAATTAATAAGGATAATTAATTAATATAAAATGATATTGATCAGGGTTGATTAATATAAGTGATTGATTTAAATGTGATTAATTAATTATAATTAATTAAGAATTAATGTAATTAATTATAGTTAATTAATTAATGAATGATCATTAATTATTGTAATTAATGGTAGTAATTAAGGTTAATTATTGAATATGGATAGGATAATTACTTGAATGTAATTAAATATAATCAAGGAAGATTACTTAGTGAAGATCATTAGAGATGATTAAATTATTTGGAATAATAATTAATGAAGAAGGATTTAAGTAATCCAATTGATTAAGAGATAATCAATTCTGTTTTGGATGATTGATTGATATTGGATGATTAATTGATATTGGATGATTTGTTGATATTGGATGTTGAATGATATTGGGCGTTTGGTTGATACTGGATGATGTGAATATCTATGATATTTGTGATATGCTGCTGTGTGAGATGAATGTTGATATAAATTATCTATTATGGTAATGTGATTCATTTATCTGTTTATATATATCATCCTGAATATAAGTTAACTGTTTAAACTTTTAAGTATAACTTGGACATTAAAATGGCGTTTGGTTTCGGTGAGACCGGGATCGGATTTCCATATTTGGAATCCGAAAACCACATCGACTCCAATTAAACGTTAGGTCGTGAATCCAAGTGGAGCAAGTGAAGACTCGAGGTGTAAGGGCTATACGTCAGTATAACTCTGTGGGTGATTCCGTAATGAGTTTGACGGAATAGTGCTTATAGATTCGAGATGGCGAATCAGAGTGCAAGGGCTATGGTCGTTGACTCTGAGGGTGATTCCAATAATGAGTGCAACGAGATAGTGCCTTCGGTTTCGTTCGAACCCGGAACGAACTTGTATGGATTGAATGCTTTCAGCACATCGTCAGGTGGACGATGAGCATTCTAAGATAGTTGTGTTCTATAAAGGTAATCGTAACCTCAAGCCTCATCAACCGGGAATGGCTAAAAAGGGGAGGTGCAGCAAGGCTTCGTGGGTAGCCCCCACTTGAGAGTGAGATTTACCCATGTCTAGAGGTCCCTTTCTATTTCGGCTTAGTGTGTGGTTGGTCGCGCCAACGACGGGGTGGTCTTGTTCGGGACTGTCCAGTAAGGGATGGTTCCGGCCTTGTGTTGCAGGGGAGTTAGGGTGGCTCCTCGGTACGTTGATCTAGGCCACGTACTGTGACGGGCGGTACCCCAGTAGCCCTACCATTGATGGAAACCCATTCTTCCTACGAGACCCTACGGTTTTGATTGTATTACCCACTTTTGTGGCTAGTAGCTGGAATTTAATAGATGTAACAATTTCGGCTATTTCTTATTTACTTGAAAACCCTAGACACTATTATAATATCACTGGATTTCCTATCAAATGTTTTGGTTAGCGTAAGATAAAAACTTTTTCATGTTTATGTGTGGGAAGTCTTACGTGATACCTTTTCTTTTCAAAGGATTTTCTAAAGTTAAGCAATTTTAAACCATTTACTCACACCAGACCCCTGTCTGACCCGAGTGTTTATTTTCTGTTTTATTAAGCTCTTGGGTACTCATATTATGTATGAGTAGTCAAGTGATTCAGGTTTGCTTGACGAATTCTGGAGGAGTAATGGAGCAGGAGGCTTCGACGTGTAGATATATATTATTTCCGCTGTGTCTGTTGTGTCTGTATCTTGTATACTTGAGTTGTATAGTTAGACAGAAGTTTATAACTGTCTATTATCTGTTGTTTTAAGTTGTGTACTCTGATGTAATAGATACTATGTAATATTTTATGAGATATATTATATTTTATTCGTTCCGCTGTGAGTTCTCTGATGTTGTTCTGTTTCTTCTTTCTCTTTCTTTTCTTCTTCTATCCCTTTCTTTCTTTAAGATGATGCGATTTTTTGGGAATAGAAAGTCGGGTCGTCTCAGATTGAATTTGGATACAGCCTATCATTCTCAGACCAATGGAAAGGCTGAACCAAATTTTAGAGATTTGAGAGAGCTTGTGTTTTGGATTTTTGTGGATGTTAGGAGGATCATCTGTATTTATTGGAATTCTCGTATAGTTATCAGGCGAGTATATGGATGGCATCCTGAGAAGCTTTGTTTAGAGGACCTTGTAGATTTCCATTCTGTGGAGTAGAGTCGGAAGATCGTCTGGTTCTTGGTCCAAGTTATGGTCTGTGAGGTATCTGCGATGGTGGAGCTTATCAAGAGAAGATTGGTGTGGTAGTCTTCAGGATCGAATTGCCAGTTTGGGATGACCGGAATTCACATTATTTTTCACGTATCTCATCTGAGGAAATACGTGAACGATCTATCTTTTGTTGTGGAGTTAGGATTTCAGAGTTTGTCTTGGAAAACTCTGAATAGTTTTTGGAAGACTTATCTAGATCTATGTCCAGATAGCTAGGATTGTTTGATTGAATGAGTTGGTTGTTTAAATAAACTGTTTGTTTGGATGGATTGTTGTTGGTTGATAATGTTTGGTTGATAGGAATGCTTGAATGGTTAAAATTAAATAAAAGATTTTGGATTATCTTTATTTTAAATTTCGAGGACGAAATTATTTTAAGGGGGAAGGAATGTAATATCCCAAAATTTCAAGGAATTTAAAATGAGATAATCTCTTAATTAAATCATTTAAAATGGATAAAATTGTTATCTTCATATATAAATAATCAAAATAAAATTTATGTGATGTTTTTAAATTTAGAAATTAATTGATTTTAAATGGGATAATTATTTAATTTGTTTTATTTTATAAATTTGATTTTTAATAGGCTTAACATTTTAATTTAATAAGTGTTGTTTAAATATATGTTTATTTAAAAATTTACTTTAAAATTAGAATTTAATATTTCTTAATTTAATAGTGTGTTTGTTTAATTTAATATAAATATATTTGATTTGATTTTAAATTGAAGTTTAAATTGAATTTGAATTTAGAATTCGAAATTTGAAATTTAAAAAGAATTTATATCTTGGAAATAATTTTGTATATAAAAAGATTTATGAGTAAAAGTTTTTATTTAAAAAAAATAAGATTTATTTTATATTAATTTAAAACAAAAGAATTTTATTTATATAAATTTAGAAAATATTTATTTAATAAATGCAAAAGCATTTAAATTAGCATGTAAAAATGGATTAAATAATTTTATATTATTTTATTTGGAATCTAATTAGTTTATATCTTATTTTCTTTTGGAAGTTTTATTTTTATAAGAAAAGAAAAAGGATTTATAAATTTATAAAAGCATTTATAAATTAGTAAAGTATTTACATATTAAGAAAATTAATAATAAAGGCTTTTAAAAATCATTTTAAAATAATTTAAAAATAAGAAATGACATGTGTTCCTTTTTAAACTTCATTGAATACGTGTGTTATGAAGTAAGCTATGGCTTATGACAAATGTAACAAAATATAACAAGTGTCTTTTTCTTAATTTTCTTTTTCTTTAAATTTTATTAAACCTTAAAATTCATCATATAACTCCCATTATCTTCTTCTTTCTTTTTCTTTGAATTCAAACATGTAATTTATGGCCACTCTTTTATTCAAAATCCTCAAAAGTTCAATCTGAAAACCTGAAATATTTTCCTTCAATCTGAATTTCATTCCTCAACAAAAATCATTTTCAAAGAAAGATCAAAAAATCAGATTTGAAACCCTGTAATATTTTTATCAAATCTGTAAAGGTACTTTTCCTCAACTCTGTGATTCTCTTTTATCAAGCATTAATCAAAGGCCTGGAAAATCCTCTTTTATCATATGCCTGAAATCAGAATTAGTTTCAAAACCTGTAGAAGCGTTGGAAAAAAAAGAAAGCTTGGGAACTTTCTGTTATCAAGAACCTCAACAATTTTTCAAAGTCTTGATCATCATCATGATTCTAGTTTTAAAGAAATCCTGTATCAAGCAACAACAGTTTTTCAAACTTTCAACAAAAACAGAGAGGCTTCATTTCCATCCTATTTCTGAAACTCTCTGCAAATTCAAAAAGGTGAGTAAACAACTAATTTAAATCTTAAGTAGGATAAAATTTATTGCTTAAGTGATTTCTGTGATATTGATTCTTGCATGTGTGGATAATAGTTTACAATCTGTAGTTATGGTTGTATTTGAATCTACATGCCTGAAGTTTTTGTTCCTCTGTTCATTCTTGATTACAGAGTGTTATAAATAAACAAAAATTCAAACATTCCATCTAAACACTTTAGCTTAGGGTTTTCAAACAAATTAGTTGAGTTTAAACCCCATTTCGATAATGAAAACAAATTTTAATAATATAAGTTTGGAAATTACCTGTAAACTAGAATATTGCAGTGAAAACTTATATAATATGATAAATTAAATGCTGAATTATATTGATTCATGTATATGTATTGAATCATCATTGAAGATTATGATTTTTAAAACAAAATCCAAATTTTTAGGGGTGAAATGGATGAGAATTTTGGGTTTTTCTGGAAGATGGAGCATTTGGGTTGGTCGGAATTGCTACTGGAGCTGGAGGAGGTCATGGTGTTTTAGGCAAATATGGTGGGTATGGCTATAGAGGGCTGTGGCGTTGGCGGTGGTCGGATATTGTTTCAAGCCCTAGTTCTAGTTGGAGCTCGACTGTGTGGTCTGTGCTTTGTCTCAGGGTGATCGAGCGTGGCGTAACTTTGGGAATTGGTGGCGTAGGGGTTCGGCAAGGTGTGGCCGGAAGGGACTGACTTCTGGTGGTCGGAACATTGGGGGCGAGGCAATTGGCTGATGGTCATTTTGGGTTTAGGTTCATCAGTAATGCTTAATTTCAATTCGTGGTGAGTATGAATGTTTGGGTGGTCTAATTGGGTTGCTGTGGTGATGGATGAGTTGCCGAAGGCGATGACATTGATCGGAGGCGACCAACGGCGACGTGCATGTGCACGGGGTCGGTTTTGGGTGTCAGTATTTTTTTGGCATGGAATGTCTTGAAGTCGTGTTCGAGAAATGGGGAGGGAAGCTCGAGTTCATTCTCGAGTATGATGGGTAAGGATTAGCCTGTAGTTTTGTTAAACTTCAATTTTAATCAAAGTTTAAAAAAAAAGATGGGGAGAAGAGGAAGAAAACTCGGGTTTAAACCCGAGTGGTATTCGGGTTCGACCCGAAGCAGAAAGTATAAAGCATTAATTAAAGTTTTAAAAGTTATAAAAACTTGTTATTTTGAAATTTAAAAATTAAAATTGGTTTAAACTTTTATATAAATTAGTCGATGTTTTAATAAATGTTTTCTTAAACATATTTTAAGAAGTTTTGAAGTTTGTTAAATTTAAACATTGTAAGAAAATTTAAAGTGATTTTAAAAATCGAGTTTTGAATGTAATTTTAAAAGTTTATATAAAAAGACAAGTTTTAAATTCAAATTGAAACTAGCTTTTAAAAATTATAAATTGATAAATATTTAAGTTAATTTTTGGTAAGGCCAGCCGGTTTTATAGTGGACCGTCCACTTTTATTATGAACGTGATAAAAACATGAAGTACAGGAGTAAGGAAAAGACACCTTAACTGCTAAAAAAGAGAAAAAATACAGCATAGGAGTGTGACAGACATGTCACGGCTACTATAAATAACTAACAAAATTATGTCTCCTCCGAAGAAACAAGAGAGACATTCCCAAGAATACCAATATAGGGCGAAATAGATGAGCAAGAGAAGTATCATAGATCTCAGCATCAGGGGAGTAAATAAAAGATCGATCCCAGGTAGTATCAGCAAGAACGACAGAATTTGACTCAGCATACGTTCCATCCAAATCAAGAACCAAGGAATCACCAGACGGTCTGTAATAAAGGCAACGAAGGTCCACAAGATCAGCGCTAACATATCTAAAATAGGTATCATCGACAGGGTTGTAACGCAAACCAGAACTACGTTCAACCCAACAATTCTCAGACTCAACCTAAACTATAGGAAACTGAGTCGGAACAAGATCTGGAACAGCAGTGGGATCCATATAATCATCATCAGAGACTTTGGATGCATATGGGGACGCAGGCCAAGAAATAGAAGTCGGCGGACCAGGAACAAATAAAGGAACTTCAGGAGGAGGAGTAACCTGAGAGACCTTGGGAACCCATTTCCTGAGCAGAGGCAGAGGACTCTTAGGCACAGCAGCGGAGACAACAGAGTGGAAGCAGGCAGAAGCTAAGTGGCCAAAGGAGTGACAGGAGGTACAAATGTCCGGGACCCAACCATAACGAACACAGACATCCACAACATGGCCAACAGCTAGCTGAACAGGAATAGAGGAAGGGAGAGGCTTAAAGCGGGTAATCTCAATTAGAGCCTTAACATACACTAGCTTTTCACGAGCAACAGTATTAGCGTCAAAACATTTCAATTTACCAATGTTGCAAGAAAGCCAATTCAAACCAAGCAGAGGTTGAAGAGCAGAAGGAATTTGAGAAAAATAAACCCAAACAGGGATAGATAGAACTTGTTCACGAGCACTAGCAACCGTAGGGGACCAGGGAGTAATAATAAATGGTTTCCCATCAAAGAAGGAAGGCTCAGGCTCTAGAACGCTACGACGATCCTCAGGGGAGGAGAACAATAGGAAATACATAGAGTCAACCAACTTAATACGAAGATTACCACGAAGCCTCCAGGCCTTACGACAAACTGAGGATGCATCAATAAGGCAATGTTTAGGATCTAAAAAAAACCAACTAAATATTCTGACCAATAATCCAAACCGGCTTGCATGACATTTGGAGGTGGGATCATCACTCCATTTTCCTTAACAATATCAAAATCAACTGGTTCATAAACACCCGCATTACGGGGTAGAGATGAAAAAAGCGAGGACCATGGTTTTGAACTAGGAGGGGAAGGAGCAGCAGGATGAAACGCATCCACAAAGAGACGACCAACTGAGGCCGAAAGACCAGCTTGGGGGGAGGCCGCAAGCAACGAAATACCAGAACTCAATACAACGCATTTGGAGATATCCTTCTCATCAGAATTTGAACAAACACATGGGGTGCGTCGAGCTAAACAAGAATCGGCAGAACACAACTCACCAACATTCACACCAACGTTCACACCGTTAGTACCAAATTCAACATCATCATTCACAAGCATCTGCTTAGGTCCACAATTATGACCACAAACTGAATGGCACACATCACTGACCATAGAATCAGGTCTCAAGCAAGGGCTCACGAAATCTGCTAGGTCAGAGAACTTACTAGTAGGAAGCGGCGGAAATTCAACATCAGACAGCAAAGGCGGGATAGGGCACGAGGACGCAGCTTTGCTAACCTTAAAAATTCTTTCAGAACGAGTTGATGAGGGTGATGAAGAAGGAGGAACAGGGTGGAACAGAAGAAGAGGAGGGGAGCTAGGCATGAACGGACCGGAGGGAGAAAGTGGAGGGGAGGGGAGGGGAGGGATGACGAAGGCTACGCAGATCTGGAAGAAAATCTCAAAAACAAAAGAGGACGGGAGCTCGCCATTAAAACTAACAGTCCATTGAATTTAATTTATGTAAAGTTGTGTTCTGATAACTTTAATTTATCAAACTAAATGATTGTTTTAACTTATAACTTAATTAATAATTTAATTAAGTAAGGATAGTTATAAAGGTAAATGATGTAGATATGTTAAGGGTAATTAAAGCATTTTCAAGATAATGTTTTATCTTAATTAAGGTTTTAATAACTTAACTTTTATTAAGTTAATTTAAAGAAATTTAGTTTTAATTAATTAGTTTAATTGCAAAGGTTAGATTAAGAAATTAATTAAGGGAAAATAATTTACTTGATTAGTAAATGGTTAAGGATTAAAGGTTAATTAATTTAAGATTAATTAAATTGTAATTAAAAAGATCATTAATTAGATTTTTAATTAATGATTAAGGATTCATTAATCAAGTAATTAAGTATAATTAAACTTAATTAATCAAGTGATTAAGATTTATTAATTAATTAATCAATGAGTTGTTAATTAAGTAATTAAAGTTTACTTAATTAGTAATCAAGAAGTGCTTAATTTGTAATTAAGTTTTATCAATTAATAATTAAGGTTTTATTCATTAAATAATTAAAGAATAATTACTCTGTAATTAAGGATTAATTAAGAAGTTGTTAAATGGTGATTAATTGATTAATCATTGTGAGTAAGGATTAATCAAATGGTAATTAAGGATTGATTATCTGTTAATTAAGGATAGGTTAACAGTTAATTAAGGATTAATTAAATGGTTAATCAACTGGTAATTGAGGAATAATTAATCTATAATTAAGTTCTTAATTAATAATTGATAATTAGGTTTATTAATTAATAATTTAGAGATAATTAATTAGTTAATTAATGGTTAATTAATTAATTAATTATAAAAAGTAATTATGGATTAATTAATTTGTATTAAGAGATATTGATTAATAATTAAGGTTGTTAATCGATAGTTGATGGATAATTAATTAGTTAATTAATTGATTATGAAAGTAATTAAGGATTAATTACTTTGTATGAAAGGAGATTAATTAATAATTGAGGTTTATTAATTGATGATTAAAGGATAATTAATCTGGGATTAGGGATTGATGAATTAAGTTAATCAAGGAGTGATTAATTAATTAAGGTTAGTAATTAATTAATGATTGTATAAGCAGGATTAAGTGATTAATTCTTAAGAAATTAATTTAATTTAAGTAATTAAATTAATCATGATATGAAGTAATAATGCTTGCTTATGGATGATTGTTTGTTGAATGTCTGAATTGGATGATATCTATTGGATTGATATCTATTGATGATATGTGTTGTGACATTCTATGATATGATATTGGTTATATCAATGGTAAATGTGTGATATTTATCTATGTTAATGCTGTGTGAATTCAAAGCATTGAATTGTATTGAATTGAATTGTTTAAACCTTTAAACAACTTGGCCTTTAAGACAAGTTTGGTTCGATTAGACCAGGATCGGGTATCAAATTTGATTATCCGAAAACCACATCGATCCAAGTTAAACGTTAGGTCACGAATTCAAGTAAAGATCGAGTTGAAGACTCGAAGTGTAAGAACTATCTGTCGTAAAAACTCTGAGGGTGATTCCAATACGAGTATAACGGAGATAGTACTTTCAGGTTCGAGATGGTGTTTTCAGAGTGCAAGGGTTATTGTCGTTAACTCTGAGGGTGATTCCAAAATGAGTGTAACGAGATAATGCCTTCGGTTTCGTTCGAACTCGGAACGAACTTGTATGGATTGAATGCTTTCAGAACATCGTCATGTGGACGATGAGCATTCAAAGATAGATGTGTTCTATAAAGGTAATCACAACCTCATCAACCGGGAATGGCTAAAATAAGGGAGGTGCAGCAAGGCTAAGTGGGTCATGCCCAAGTAGGATGAGATTTACCCCTGTCTAGATGTCCCTTTTTATTTCGGCTATGTGGGGCGATTGCTAGCTAGAATCGCCGGGGTGGTCTTGTTCGGGACTTTTCAGTAAGGAATGGTTCCGGCTTTGTGTTGCGGGGGGTCGGGAGTGATCCTCGGTACGGTGATCTAGGCCACGTACTGTGACGGGCGGTACCCCAGTAGCCCTGCCATTGATGGAGACCCATTCTTCCTACGTGCCCCTATGGTTTTGATTGTATTGCCCACTTTTGTGGCTAGTAGCTGGAATTTAATGAATGTAACAATTTCGGCTACTTTCTATTTACTTGAAAACCCTAGACACTATTATAATATCACTGGATTTCCTATCAAATGTTTTGGTTAGCGTAAGGTAAAAACTTACCCATGTTTATTTGTGGGGAGTCTTACGTGATACCTTTTGTTTTCAATGGTTTTTTAAAAGTTCAGCAACTTTAACCCGTTTACTCATACCAGACCCATGTTTGACCCGGAGTTTATTCTGATTTTCTTAAACTCTTGGGTACCCAAATTTTTACGAGTAGCCAAGGGATTCAGGTCTGCTTTGACGAATACTGGAGGAGATATGGAGCAGGAGGCTTCAGCGTTTGTAGTTATATTGTGTTTCTGCTGTGATGTATCTCTGTGATGTATGTGTTGTACTTAAGTTGTACAATAGATAGACTTTTATAACAGTCTATCTTGTGTTGTTGTATCTGTGTAACTCTGATATGTAATAAACTATGTAATAGTTATGTTATATATTATATTTTGTTTCGTTCCGCTGTGAGATTCTAATATTGTTGAGTTCTTTTCTTCTATCTATTCTATTTCTACATCTTTCTTTCTTAAAGATGATGCGTCTTTCTGTGGAATGAAAGATGGGTCGTCACAGTTTCAATATCTCTTCATGAAGCAGAAGCGATCATTCACTCTCTTGATACCAACTGTACCAATAGTTATTGTTCTCAAATTTCACTCTATCTTTCAAAAATTTGAACTGTTCAAAAGAGAAAATCTTTACTATAAGATGATATTGAATCCTTTATAGAAGTGCATTTGATCATTCTTAACATTTTATGGATATTAAATATGTTTCACTTAAGTAACTAGATTAGACAGTGATCTAAATCCTAGGTTTGTCTTGCATTTCTTAATCTAGTGTAGTTTCTAACACAATTACTGGTATGGCTGTTGAAGAGACAACATGCCAAAAGATTTATTGGTAAGTATGTGTTACATTACTTTTTCAACCTTTAGTTCTTTTCATTTATTGTATTTAATCAATATACAATTTTACCAATTATGGTAAATGTATATATTTACTTTAGTGGATTATTATAATATCACATATGTTCTTATACTTATAAGATTGATTTATTATATTTATTTAATTAGGCTTTGAATAAATTCAATATCTTTGGAAAACCCAATAAGAGATATAAGAATATCATAATTTCCTTCAATTGGTGCTAAAAACCATTTATCATATTACCTCAACCTAGACGGTGCTCAATAAATTGTAATCCTGATAAACGGTAAGTGTAATAACCCTACTTCTAGTGTCTATATAATAAATTATATGTTATTAGAACAATGTTTGCGCTTAATTTTGGATAATTTACTTTATAAAATATAGTTAATTGAGTTAAAGATTAATTGGTAAAGGGATTTTCTTCTAGAAAATTGAATTATTCAATAAATTCCTTTTGGAAAATATATTAAATCTTGAATAAAATGTTTACAATGAATATAAAATATCTATATATTGTAAATAACTTTCATATGATTGAAATAGATGCATAGAAATATTATTTGTTATAAACGAACTCAATAAATCAACGAAGATAAATAATTATTGAATTCAAATAATTTGTATAAATTTATCAAAATATTTTTTGTAAAATATACATAAACCAATTTAAATTGAACTGAAAATGTATTCTTAAATATTTGAGGTTTTTTATATATGTAAAAAAAGAAAAGAAAAGAAAAATATATAAACTAAAATTATTTTTATATAGAGGTTCAATTAAAGAAGAAAAATTAAAGAAATAAATAAAACTTATCTCCCTCTTCACTTTCGACCCGCCTCCATCAGAAAACTGATGCTTAATTCTCTCTCTCCTCTAATCCTAAATCCACTGCAAATAAGAAATAAAAATAATAGTAAGTCTCATACATGTAGACACATGACCATGGTAGTGTGACCAAAGTAAGGAGAATGGTTGTAGTTGTGCATGGTAAGGTCGATTGCATGCATGACGAAGGCTGACGGCTGGAGGGTATTGTGCGACTAATTGATGTTGGTACGATATAGGTTTTAGTAGTGATTTCATCTTGGGTGCATGAATTGGAGTGTGCATCGCAATGTGGAGGTGAGGTCGAAACTAGAGTGTGCCGTAAACGATGAGCTTGGAAGGGAGTTAAGGATTGAAAGTGGTGAATGTGAGGCCATCTGCAAAAGTGGAAATGTATTGAAATGAGGGAGTGAAATCATCTTACCGTTTAGCTTCTTATGTCTTAAAGAATAATTTGAATATGTGATCATATTCATTTTAAGTCATCCTTACTTTATGAGAATTACCAAAATTAATTAATATGATATTAGATGTTAAATGTAAATTGCAAGCCTTAAAATTATTGTTTGAAATGATAAGAGAAACGATTAATAAAATAGAATGATAAATATCTATTAATATACAGATCGATATTAGAATTAAATATCAAATGATTGAATAAATTGACGAATGGTTATTAATTATCGAAATTAATAGTTTAACATGTTAAAATATATTCATATGAGTAAGTGAAACATATATAATTGCATTTATATAATTTTGTGCTCTGAATTAATTGTATGAAATCGTATGAGTTAAACAACTAATGTAACAACCCTAGATTTTTCATATATTTTAACATTTGACTTTGTTTTATTTTGAAATTATTTTATTTCAAACATTTCACTTTTAAATGTAGGTGTTGATTATTATGTGAATTATAATTTCAAACCGGTATAAATTGTATATTTTACTGAAAGATGAATTTCTGTTCAAACTGGTCAAACCTTGACTTTTAAATTTCAATATTTAAATTCTTAAATTCTATATTTTTTAATGAAAATAGATTTAATAACTTGAATACAACTTTTCGTTTTGGTGAAAACGGATTTAATTTTAAAAAGTTATGTACATTTCAATTTTGAGTATAATTTGTTTTATTTTGAAATTTTGTCTATTTTAAATTATGTAAATCATATTTTCTATGTTATATTTTATTTTAATATGTGTTAATATGTTGCTTTATGTATATTTTTTCTTTTAATATTTTTAAAGCGATAATAAAAATTTTCCAAAATTTACTGTATTTATTTCCTATTTTTAAAGGTTGTTTTCTATTTTTCTGCTATTTTCTTCATTTAAATTATATTTAATTAAAATTTAAATATTTATTTTGTGAATGTATTTTTATTTTATGTTATTATTTATGTTTAAAAATATTTTACAAGCTCATATGAATTTTCTAAAATTATTCTATTTAATTTCAAATTTTCTAGTCTAGTTCGCTATTTTTAGCTATTTTTCTTAATTTAACTTTATATAATTAATAAATATTATATAAATTTTTATATTTTGATAAATTTTCGAAATTTTATCTGGGATTATTATTATTTCCAGAAATATAAAGTTATATAAATTAAATAAGGATATATGAAGAGTTTTTTACTTTTGAATTGCCTTTTGCCTTTTTGAATTCCACCTCTTCATTTTCCTCACAACTCTTCATTTCTTTTGACATAACTCCCCACATTTCATCTGACTAATTCATTTTCATTTCACGTATCTTCCTTTCCTCCTTCCTGAGAAAAAAATTTCGGCCATCACATGCTTGGGAAGTTGGTAAAAAAATAAATTATTTCTTTTATCTCCTTTTCTACTTATATTGTTTTTCTATTGATTTTTGCATTTGCTTTCAACTAGATGTGACCGGCCCCACCTCCTCCAGCGGCTAGGCCGACCCCACCACCTCTTAGACCGACCATCAACCACCCTATATCACCACCATGGCAGGCCGAGCACCCCTTGACATGAGATCCACCACCAAAGGTCACAAACCATCACCTTTGTGCTCAAATCTAGCCTAGTTTGTTCCAACCACCTCCACCTTCCTTTTGCCGCCACCACCATCACCACCACCAGCCCAAATCTGATCACTACCCTCTTTCACATCACTCACCATGACCTGGAGCCTCTGGCCATGCCCCATAGCCTCTGGCCGAACCAAGCTTTAGCAAAGAAATGATGTATTTCCCTAGATAGTGCCTTGTAGTCGTAGATCCAAACACATACATCTTGCACCATCTTTTAAACCATGTTAGGCTGACCATATGGACTCAAGACCAGATCCAAATTCAATCCTTAACAGTACATTTCAGACCTATAACTGAAGTATAGGAGGTTGAAAGCAAGTGCAATGATTTTGGATTGGTTTTATACAATTATTTCTAGCATTGTTTATTGAATTTTGGGTTGAAATCTTATGTTATTTGTAATTATTTTATGAAAATAATTTCAAGGTGTATAGCCTTGTCTCTCCACTCTCGAATCGCTATTGTGTTATCGTGCCTTCATTTTGTCAGTATTGTGTGTTTGGTGTCAATCTCCAGCTTTGAACAGGTGAGTTATTCTCACCAGACAATATGTACATATATAACTAGTAAATTGACCCCTTTTGAATCTGTAAAATGCATTATCATGTTACACCTGCTATGTTATGATTTTATGACGTTTATCCATGCTTAAAAACCTGTTATATTATATGTTACTGTTATATTATGTTGTTCTATTATTTTTATCAGTTTATCACACTGCAAGTTCCCTTTAGATTAGAATCACTATGGGTTGAAATGATACATACCCGAACGAACTTTAGAATAGGACAAAATCGTTATGGGCTGAAATGATAGGCCTGAATGAATTTCAATTATTTTCATTTACTTGGAATGCGGGTTTGAAATGATCAAACCCAGGTTTTCTTTGTAAATTACGGGTTGAAATGATATATTACCCGTATCACTTTACCTAGGCTAGAAAATGAAATACAGACCCGTTGTTAAAAATATGTTTTTCTAAAAATTTTAAAATATTTTAGAAATGTAAATATTATAATATTTTGATTTAAATTTGATTAAATTTGATTTTCGTAAAGCATTATTGACTTCCTGAAATTTATAAGTGAAAAAATTAATGGTAAAGTTAGAAAATCTGAAATGTAAGTTATTCTGGAAATTATAATTTGGTGATAAATGAAATTTAAATTAAATATGAAAATATGATAAATTTATGATAATTTGAATTAAATGAATTTAAAATGATTTTTTAATATATTAATGATTTTTGAATTAAGTTAAAATGTGAAATGAATGAATATTTAAGTTGAAAATTTGAAATATAACTAAAATTGGAAATTTTGTAAATTTGGCTTAAAAGTGAATTTTAAGTTAAGTAAATAAAAATGAAATTAAGTTATATTTGAAAATTTAAACTTAAGTGTTAAGTTAAATTTAATTTAATGAATTTAAAATTTAATGTTGGAATTCAATAAGTGAATTACCATTAAATTTTGATTTTTGAATAGAGATTTAACTTTATAAAATCATGAATATAAGGGTATTTGAATGATTGTTTTAAAAGTGAAATTATATGATTTTATAAGTTAAAAATGGTTTAAATAAAAATATAATTGTTTGTGAAATTATACTGAATATTTGAAGTTAATTTACTGCATTTCTAAAATGCTATTAATTCTAACATAAAGGATAATTCAGCATTTGTAAATGCTGTAGTTGATAATAATGAACCAAATGGCTCAATTTAATTAAAGGCTATTATCGCATTTTTGTAAATGTTATAATGGTTGAATTTAACTAAGTTTATTTGAAACTAATGTAACCCTATTACAGCATTTTAAATGCTGTCTTTTGTTAAATTGAACTGTTTTAAATGTGACTTTCCGTAGCATTTTCTAAATGCTACGAAGTTGAATTTTCATTGTTTTAATAAATATAAGTGAATGAATGAACTTTGAAAGATTAAAATTTTGGAAATTTAATAATTTAATTATTAAATATAATATCTTCATTTTAATGATTTAAAATGAAGTAATTTGTTTCGAAATATAAACTATTTTTAAATGTGTTTTGAAATGGTATTTAAATTAAATAAAAGGAATGTGGTTTGGAAGATATGATATTTTGAAATGGATTTTGAATGATATTGAATTTTTGAATGATATTTGATTTCGAAGTATAAAACGCCTTTTTTGAAATTTTAACCACGGGATGTATTTAATTTATGGTTTAACTGATCCTTAAAGGATGGGCGATCCCAAGCATCCTTTAAGTTATGGTGCATTTCTACTACAGTTCACTTGAGTTGATTTACATTATATAAGTATATATTGTCCTGAATCGAGTGTTTTGTGTTTTACTTTACGCTCGGGTCAGCCTGAGTATTCACAGCTTTGGATTCTCTTTCTGGGGCTGGTCTTTGCTAGAGTTTCTGCTTATCTACATTTATATCTACTTTCTGTTTCAGCTATTCTAGTTTATCTCATGTATTAGTGAACTTCTATGCATTTGGGATTTCTATTATGTTGTTTTGAAACTGTATTATGTATTTGGTTGAGACTCTGCCGTAGTAGCTTCATGAACTACTATATATTTTATATTCCGCTGCGAGGTATTCTGTTTATTCTATGTCTGTGATTCTGTGATTTGTATTTCATTTGCTCCAAATTTATTTACATTGCGGTATTTTGAGCAATTCAAGTCCGACATGTGTGGCTGCGAATGGCTGAAAATCACCGGGTTGTTGCATTTAGTATCAGAGCTTTGGTTTTAGGCAAACCATAGCATGTGGAGCAAAAACTCATTAGAGATAGGGTAGAAATACCCTAGAATGAGTGAAATCAATCTCAGAATCCTTTCTTGTGAGAGAACGTATTTTCGAAGTATAAAATAATTTCCAAATGATTTTTAAAGGATTTTCAAAGATTATTTTGGTATAAAAAATTTCTTATTTTGAAACCAAGATTTTCAAAAACTTCATCCCTTTAGTATCCATCTTGTTAGGAATCTCTTGGTTAGGATTCTTATCGATTAGGATTCCTTGAACTTTAGAACGCTCCCACTTGTTCTGAAATCCAGTCTTGTCTTCCATATTCTATCCATTTTGATTTTGGAGCATTTCATAACTCCACTTTGGAATGACCTCTATAAAGATCGGTGATTCCGCAAATTTTTGATTGATTTGTAAAGGGGTGAAAATCCTTTATAATTGGCATTGATTCACCGGAGATTCATGTATTCTCGGTTTTCGATGCTATCTTTCTCCTGCTCTACCCGGATTCTATCTTTGGCGATCGAATGTCGATTTGCCTTAGATTTCCGAATTGATTATATTCCTGAAGTCACGGTTGACCGGTTAAGGTCGCCCGCGATTTATATAGGCTTATCATCTTCTATTTGGTAATAAAATTATCTTATCTTCGTTCGAGCTTATCTTCGAAACAGAATTCTATTTGAATAGAGTTCCTCTAAATTTGAATCTCCGTATTGCTTGAAATCTAACCTTGAATCATTCTTCGGAAATTTGTGTTTGATTGTATTTTGAATTTGTGCATACATCGAAATTATTATTTTGACAAGGATGACCCTATTTTGTATATAAAAGTGAAATGTTTTCAACAAGGATTTTTACCTTTGGAAAATGAAAATTTGAAGCTTTGAAAGGATTTGAAATTTTGGAAATTTATAAGAAATTGTGATTTATATAAAAATGATTTATAAATGAAGGGTTTTGAAATTGAATTTCGAGGAATCGAACTCCGGTGTTTTAAAATGGGTTTTTAAGATTTTGGAAAATATATAATAATAATATGATTTAAAGATATTTTTCCAGATAAGAAATGTTTCAAATGTATTCGAATGAATTCCAATGATTTCGAAGAGATTTCAAAGAAGTTTCAAGAAATAAAAGTCCAGAACCCACTTATGTCGCTGAAAAATAATTTCGGTGATGAATACATGCATCATCGACATTGATTTTTGAGTTTCTGTGTGGGGGAGAGGCCACCCTAGTAGCTTTGCTATGCGAGTGATTTTATGAAACCAAATTTTGATTTCCGATTTCGAAGTATGGTTTGTTATTCGAAAGATATGTGTATGTGTGTGTGTGTGTGTGTATATAATTGAAATGATTTAAAATAAGCCGGTGTTCAGTCCTCTAGATTTAGATTTGTTATGATATAACCTTACTTGTTGGAATTGATTTACTAATTTGTTAGTAATTTCCAACTCTTGGATTGAAAATGTGATTTCTTCGACTATTTTGAAGGTTTAAGCACTTCCAAATCAAGGTTAACTTTTCAAAGCTAAGAAATTTGAATGGTATAAGGTATTTGATAAAGTATAAGTTTAGTTTGGTATGATTAATGAATAAAGTAATATGATTTATATAAGTCTGAAACTGTTGTGGAGTGAAATAAATAAGACTATTTTGAATTATACTGGTATGAAATATAGTTTAAAAAAGATATTTGAAGTAAAATGTTGAGTTTTTGTTAAATTTGTAAGTTAAGGAAAATAGTGAATTTTGACTTAACAAATGAAAGTGAGTTTTAAATTGAATATTTGATTTAAAATTTTATTGTGATAAATCATATGTTAAAAATTATTTAAATGTGAAATTTTGAAGTCTAGAAATATGATTTATAAGTTTAAAATTTGCTAAAATTGAAGTTGTATTGTTTTTGAAAAGTTATAATAAAATCTGGAATTTTATTAATAGCATTTCTAAAACGCTATAGTTTTATGACAACACTTTAAAATGCTGTTGTTTTTGAATTTAACTTTGTTTGAAGTAACTAAATATCTGTTATGGCATTTTATAAATGTCGTTATTCTTGAAATAAACTATTTTGGAAAATATAAGTTACGATAGCACTTTTAAATGCCGTCGTTGTTATAATTTGATAATGTTTCGTAATGTTATAGATTTTAACACTGTTTGAGTTATGTTTTAAAGTGTTAAATGATTTAATGTTTGGAATTGATTATTTGTGAAATTTAAGGAGTTTTGAATATAATTTAATATTTAAATTTGAATTTTAAGGAATTTAAATTGAATTTGAATTTAAATAAGGTTTACTTGGTTATGTGTTAAATGGAATGAAATGTAATGAGATAAATGAATATATGAATGGAATTTTGAAATGTATTTTGTAATGATATTTGAAATAATAAATGAATGACATATTTGATTTTTTTAAAATGATATTTAAATTTGAATATTTGAAATTGAATTCAAATAATGATTTGATAATGAGGCTTTGAATGATATAATCTTTATTTGATAAAGAATGTGAATTTGGAATGATAATTGGTCTTCATAAATGAATATTTGAAGTTTATATTTGTATGAAAGGATAGTTGGTTTACTTTTAATTTGAGTTTAATTAAAAATGATGGATTTATGAAATGAATATTTCAAAACTATGTAATAATGAAGTAAAATTTGAGATATATGAAATTATAAAATTTAGTTTTAGAATATGGTACATTTAAGCTCTGAAATATATTAAAGATTGAATAGTTTATTTTGCGGATCGAATCTTTATTTGAAATTTGATAATATTTGAAATGATTTTGTTGGAAAACTAAATTGAATTGAAATTGATGGTTTGAATTGAATTAAAGCTGGAACTTGTAGACTTGGGTTTAAATTGAATAAATTTGTGAAATGTAAAGAATTAAAGGGATGTTTTATGATTTCAAATGTATGATTTAGAAAAGTTATGATTTTCAAAGTGTAATGATTTCAAGTATTTTGGTTTTGAAAGATTTATAACTATGAAAGTATTATGATTTTTGAAAGTGAATATATGTTTGAAATGGAAATGAATTTGTTTGACCTAAATTTTTGTTGATTTGGAAATTTGGATTATTTTCTAAATCTATTGTTTTAAGAAACTTTGAAACTGTGTATATGTAATTTGGAAGAAATGATTTGGCGAAATCATATATGATTTTGAAACTGAAATGTTATTGAAACAAATTAAAATTGAGAACCTTGTTTTACTAAATACTTGATTTGGGAGTTATCGAACTTATATAAAATGGATTTGTATAAGTATGAAGTTGATTTGAAAATGTTGAATTGAAAAGGTACTCAATTTGTAAATTAAAATCTTATATAATCAAAGTCTATATAAGTTTGATTTGATATACTATTGATTTTGGAAAGTATTCGATTTGAAAATGAAATCTTATATATAATTGAATTTATATAAGTGCGATATTTGAAGCTATGATTTTGAAGGGCTACTATATATGGTATATTATATTTTGATGTAAGAGGTATGGGAAGTACGCTCCGGAAGAAATATAGTGATATGCTTCGGCCCAGATGGACTTGGGGAATCCAGGAATGGATTCGACCGATAAACCCTAATGGACTTGGGTGAATTCAGAAATGGATTTGAACTGATATGGTTGTCCGGACATAAACTCATGAGTTCCTCAATTTTTTCCAGGGCAGATGGTTCTTTAGTTTACGCAATGGAGGCGCTTTCGATCCTGGGATCTGTTGTTTATGGATCTTCCGGGAATGAAGTGCATCCATTGCGTAAATCATTGAATCAGCAGCGTACCACTGCAGCAGGGATCGATGGTTCCTTGTTTACGAACTGGCTACGATATTTTTCTGAAATCCGGAAGGTAGAAGGATCTTCTGGGTAGTGTGGTGTCCATTTCGTAAATACTGGATCAGCAGCAGGCCACTGCTATCGTATTATCATCATTTGACATTGGATTTTGAGCGGAACTTCTCATACCTATTTTTTTAGTATTTTCATTGGGTGTTGAAACAGGTCTACTAAGTACTTGGAGAATTCTAGCTTTGCGCCCGATCAACGCATAGCCAGAGTCTGCAGGAACGAAAGTAAACTTGTTAAGACATCGAGTTATAAAAGTATTTTGGTAAAGTATTGTATAAAGGATATTCTAATCATGATTTAAAATGTCTTAAATATTATTTACTTCGAACTATCAAATTTGAATAAAATAACTAATTAACATATTAAATGTTTAACATGTCAATTTTTTTTTTAAATAATGGTTTATCCTTGTATTTCAACTTGCTTTCCCTCCTAGCTACTTTTTCCCTGCCTTCTTTCAGGATGTCATCCAACCTATTGTTCTTCCTTGTTGTTTCTCCGCTTCCTTCCTTTTCGAGGGCGAAAAGATTTGAGTGGGGGAGAGTGTAACAACACTACATTTTTCATATATTTTAACATATGACTTTGTTTTATTTTAAAATTATTTTAAATTATTTTATTTCAAACATTTCATTTTTAAATGTAGGTGTTGATTATTATGTGAATTATAATTTCAAACCGGCATAAATTGTATATTTTACTAAAAGATGAATTTATGTTCAAACTGCTCAAACCTTGACTTTTAAATTTCAATTTTTAAATTTTTAAATTTTATCTTTTATTATGAAAATATATTTAATAACTTGAATACTGCTTTTCGTTTCGGTGAAAACGGATTTAATTTCTGAAAGTTATGTACATTTCAATTTTGAGTATAATTTGTTTTATTTTGAAATTTTGTCTATTTTAAATTATGTATATCATATTTTCTGTGTTATATTTTATTTTAATATGTGTTAATATGTTATTTTATGTATATTTTGTCTTTTAATATTTTTTAAAGTGATAATAAAAATTTTCCAAAATTTACTGTATTTATTTCCTATTTTTAAAGGCTGTTTTCTATTTTTCTGTTATTTTCTTCATTTAAATTATATTTAATTAAAATTTAGATATTTATTTTATCAATTTATTTTATTTTAAGTTATTATTTATGTTTAAAAATATTTTACAAGCTCATATGAATTTTCTAAAATTATTCTATTTAATTTCAAATTTTCTAGTCTAGTTCACTATTTTTAGCTATTTTTCTTAATTTAACTTTACATAATTAATAAATAATTTATAAATTTTTATATTTTGATAAATTTTTGAAATTTTATCTGGGATTATTATTATTTCTAGAAATATAAACTTATATAAATTAAATAAGGATATATGAAGAGTTTTTGACTTTTGAATTGCCTTTTGCCTTTTTGAATTCCACCTCTTCATTTTACTCACAACTCTTCATTTCTTTTGGCATAACTCCCCACATTTCAGCTGACTAATTCATTTTCATTTCATGTATCTTCCTTTCCTCCTTCTTGAGAAAATTTTTTTGGCCATCACATGCTTGGGAAGTTGGTAAAAAAAAAATTATTTCTTTCATCTCCTTTTCTACTTATATTGTTTTTCTATTGATTTTTGCATTTGCTTTCAACTAGATGTGACCGGCCCCACCTCCTCCAGCAGCTACGCCGACCCCACCACCTCTTAGACCGACCATCAACCACCCTATATCACCACCATGGCAGGCCGAGAACCCCTTGATATGAGATCCACCACCAAAGGTCACAAACTATCACCTTTGTGCTCAAATCTAGCCTAGTTTGTTCCAACCACCTCCACCTTCCTTTTGCCGCCGCCACCATCACCACCACCAGCCCAGATCTGATCACCACCCTCTGCCACATCACTCACCATCACCTGGAGCCTCTGTCCATGTCCCATAGCCTCTGGCCGAACCAAGCTTTAGCAAAGAAATGATGTATTTGCCTTGATATTGCCTTGTAGTCGTAGATCCAAACACATACATCTTGCACCATCTTTTAAACCATATTAGGCTGACCATATAGACTCAAGACCAGATCCAAATTCAATCCTTAACAGTACATTTCAGACCTATAACTGAAGTATAGGAGGTTGAAGGCAAGTGCAATGATTTTGGATTGGTTTTATACAATTATTTCTAGCATTGTTTATTGAATTTTGGGTTGAAATCTTATGTTATTTGTAATTGTTTTATGAAAATAAATTCAAGGTGTATAGCTTTGGATCTCCACTCTCGAATCGCTATTATGTTGTCGTGCCTTCATTTTGTCAGTATTGTGTGTTTGGTGTCAATCTCCAGCTCTGAACAGGTGAGTTATTCTCACCAGACAATATGTACATATATAACTAGTAAATTGACCCTTTTTGAATATGTAAAATGCATTATCATGTTACACCTGCTATGTTATGATTTTATGATGTTTACCCATGTTTAAACACCTGTTATATCATATGTTACTTTTATATTATGTTGTTCTATTATTTTTATCAGTTTATCACACTGCAAGTTCCCTTTAGATTAGAATCACTATGGGTTGAAATGATACATACCCGAACGGACTTTAGAATAGGAGAAAATCGTTATGGGCAGAAATGATAGGCCTGAATGATTTTCAATTATTTTCATTTACTTGGGATTGCGGGTTTGAAATGATCAAACCTAGGTTTTCTTTGTAAATTACGGGTTGAAATGATATATTACCCGTATCACTTTACCTAGGCTAGAAAATGAAATACAGACCCGTTGTTAAAATATGTTTTTCTTAAAATTTTAAATATTTTATAAATGTAAATATTATAATATTTTGATATAAATTTGATTAAAAATGATTTTTGTAAAGCATTATTGACTTCCTGAAATTTATAAGTGAAATAAATTGATGGTAAAGTTAGAAAATCTGAAATGTAAGTTATTCTGGAAATTATAATTTGGTGATAAATGGAATTTAAAATAAATATGAAAATATGATAAATTTATGATAATTTGAATTAAATGAATTTAAAATGAATTTATAATATATTAATGATTTTTGAATTAAGTTAAAATGTGAAATGAATGAATATTTAAGTTGAAATTTTGAAATATAACTAAAATTGGAAATTTGTAAATTTGGCTTAAAAGTGAATTTTAAGTTAAGTAAATAAAAATGAAATTAAGTTATATTTGAAAATTTAAACTTAAGTGTTAAGTTAAATTTAATTTAATGAATTTAAAATTTAATGTTGGAATTTAATAAGTGAATTACTATTAAAATTTGATTTTTGAATAGATATTTAACTTTATAAAATCATGAATATAAGGGTATTTGAAATAATTGTTTTAAAATTGAAATTATATGATTTTATAATTTAAAAATGGTTTAAATAAAAATATAATTGTTTGTCAAATTATACCGAATATTTGAAGTTAATTTACTGCATTTCTAAAATGCTATTAATTCTAACGTAAAGGATAATACAACGTTTGTAAATGCTGTAGTTGATAATAATGAACCAAATAGCTCAATTTAATTAAAGGCTATTATCGCATTTTAGTAAATGTTATAATGGTTGACTTTAACTAAGTTTATTTGAAACTAATGTAACCCTATTACAGCATTTTAAATGCTGTCTTTTGTTAAATTGAACTGTTTTAAATGTGACTTTCCGTAGCATTTTCTAAATGCTGCGAAAGTTGAATTTTCATTGTTTTAATAAATTTAAGTGAATGAATGAACTTTGAAAGATTAAAATTTTGAAAATTTAATAATTTAATTATTAAATATAATATCTTCATTTTAATGATTTAAAATGAAGAAATTTGTTTCGAAATATAAACTATTTTGAAATGTGTTTTGAAATGGTATTTAAATTAAATAAAAGGAATGTGTTTTGGAAGATATGATATTTTGTTATTTTGAAATGGATTTTGAATGATATTGAATTTTTAAATGGTATTTGATTCCGAAGCATAAAATACTTTTTTTGAAATTTTAACCATGGGATTTATTTAACTTATGGTTTAACTGATCCTTAAAGGATGTGCGATCCCAAGCATCCTTTAAGTTATGGTGCATTTCTACTACAGTTCACTTGAGTTGATTTACATTATATAAATATATATTGTCCTGACTCGAGTGTTTTCTGTTTTACTTTACGCTCGGGTCAGCCTGAGTATTCACAGCTTTGGATTCTCTTTCTGGAGCTGGTCTTTGCTGGAGTTTCTTCTTATCTACATTTATATCTACTTTCTGTTTCAGCTATTCTAGTTTATCTCATGTATTAGCGAACTTCTATGTATTTGGGATTTCTATTATGTTGTTTTCAAACTGTATTATGTATTTGGTTGAGACTCTGCCGTAGTAGCTTCATGAACTACTATGTATTTTATATTCCGCTGCGAGGTATTCTGTTTGTTTTATGTCTGTGATTCTGTGATTTATATTTCATTTGCTCCAAATTTATTTACAATGCGGTATTTTGAGCAATTCAAGTCCGACATGTGTGACTGCGAATGGCTGAAAATCACCGGGTCGTTACAACTAACAATGAGATGGTAATATTCTATCAATGTAATAAACTATCAAAATTGAGTCGAAAAAATATCAAAATATAGATTGAATTGATAAATTGTTATTAACATTTGAAATTCACTATTTAACTCATTTCGTCATATTGAAAAGAAAGTATCTACATAAGGATATAAAAAATATTTTTGTTTTAAAATATATAACTAAAAATTTCTATATTGAGATAAAAATAAAAGGGGATGAATCATAATTATGTGAATTATTTATACAAGTGAGTGAAGTTAATTTACTCATAAATATGTTTTACAATCCCTTCATGTCTATTTGATGATGATTAGTGTTATACTAAGTTTGATATCATGTTATTATGGTTGAAGTCGCTAATATTATGTATGTTTATTCTTTATAAACTTGAAAAAAAATTACAAAGGAAACTTTGGCCAGTGGTTGAGTGATAGTTTGGACATTGTTATGAGTTGTATATTACATTTTTATATTGATTATATTACGTTTGTATATTGATTATTACCAAATGATATATGTTGCTTGTATTATATTATGTTTAGGCAGTATAAGTTATATTATATTATGTAATGACGTTATGTTGATTATCTTTGTAATAATGCTATGTGAACACCCTATATATAATGTTGATGCTAAGAACAATATATAATGCTTTGTGAATGTTGAATCATGTTAATAACCTTTAACATCATTGAGTATAACGCAGCTTATGAGATTTACTCTTAAAGACAAGAACATGTAAATAATAAGGAATTGATAAAACGAGATGGGATACCGAATAGACTAGATCTATTCTAGTTCGGATCAACTGCTTGATCGCATCTCGAGTGTAAGACCTTAAAAATTTTAGTAATAAATTAAAATATTAATAAGGGTAAAAAAAACCTTATTTCACAAAAAAACACAAAATGTTAAATTTCTACAAATGGAGGAATTTGGGAAACCCGACTTTTCCATTGTGTCAAGTAGATTTTTCTAGTCTAAATTCATATGTAGACTATTAGAAATGAATACCGTATGAAAAGATACGGAATGTTTGGCAATAGTGTGCATTATGTGTTTGGCGTCTATTTTGAAATTAAGTTTAAGAATTATTGCAAGAGAAAAAACTTATTTGTTAAGAAATAAGTTGAACATGCATGAATTACTCCAAGAAAATAAAATAAATAAAATAGAAAGGGTATAATAATGAGCGTGTCTTCAAAAGAAAAGGAATTTAAAAGTATTCATGCACATAAATGTGAGAATGTTTCAAAGGAAAAACATTAATTACTAATGTACTTATAAAGGTTGAATATACTAAACAAATAAAAAGGAGAAAGAATATATCAACATATTTAAAAAGGTACAATTTTATCAATGAACATTAATAAACAAGAAGAAGATATTTAGTGTAAAAAGATAGGGCATTAGTTACTTTTTTACGAAATGTATTGTTCTAAATTATATACATTACACATGTTATAAAGAAAATGTAACAAAAACTATTTTAAAAAGGAAAAATACATCTACTTTTATATGTTTGAATGTAAGAGTGACTACGTATTCAAAAAAGTAAAGAGATATTTTAAAAAGAAAGACAACTAACGAAATATTTGTAAAAAGAAGGCATTTTATAAAATTTACATAATTTAAAAAGAAAAGGATATGCCTAAATTATATATTTGGAAGATAAATACATATAAAAGTAAAATATTATCTTAAGAGAAGTGTATAGCTAAAGACACTAAGTAATAATAGGAATTATAAACATAGGAAGCTTAGGTTAGAAGGGAGGTGCAACGATATGTTTAAGAAGGATAAGAATGCATGCAATGTCATGGAATTAAGAGTAACTAAAGTATAGAAATGAATATTTATATAAAAAGAAAGAAAGAATATGATATTCTGTTATTTGCAAAGGATAAGGCCTTTAATTAATACACATATTTTCACATTTGAATAGAAATCTGGGGTTCCCTACAAAGGTTAATGTGCGTGCATATACATACATATATAAGAGAACAAGAATGAATGGTTGATTTTTATAGAAATAAATCTTCACTTAATTTCCATTAATAAATAATGGCAAGCAAATATCCAATAGTTTAAAAGTGTAAATTATGAATGATTATAATTGCCTAATTTGAATAAATGGATATTAATGACATTAAAGGGGAAGATGTAATAACCTAGATATGGAAAGATAAATATAAGTTAAGTCTTGAAAAATAGAAGTAAATTTTTTAGTCACTGTCAAGATGTATAGGTAGGTACATATATATTTATGCTTAGGATTCCCTATAATTGTTATATATTTATATATAAATTAATGAATTGATTCAAATGACATAAATGAGGATAATAAAAAGATTTAATTTAGCATAGTAAAAGGAAATAAATATAAACTAATTGATGTTAATGGTAAAAGGAACGTATATAGATTACTTAGCCTTAAAGAAGGTTTTGGTTAAGAAAGCATTAACTAAATAACATCTTGATTCAATATATTAATCCAACAGCCTAGATTTAACCTTATATCTTTACTTGGGAATGAAATAATTAATTAGCGTATAGAATGAAAACAAAGATTCTTCTAGGGTTAATCAACGGTTAGAATTAATGTAAATCCATTATAAATATACGCTAAACCAAAAGCCTAATTCATCACAACTATTAGTCAATATACCATCACTCTACTAAAACTTCTCCTCTCCTCCAACATAATTTCTTCAAAATAAATTAAAATAAAAGAAAAAGATAAATCAAAATTAAAGGAAGGGATTTGGTGAAATCAAAAAAGAGAAAATCCACACGCATAGACAAAGATGATACCGAGCAATTAAAATGGAAAGGCAATTCACAAGCAAAGCTAATAGGAAGAGCTTAAGCTTTGAGGTGAACGAGGGAAATTTTAGTAAGATGATTATTATAGTTAATTTAATCAATTTTAATTAGTTTAGGGTGCTAGAAATCTAATTTGAATTGTATAAACCCTAAATTGGAATATGCAAAATTAGGCTATATGTTGAACAAAGTAAACCGTTGACTTGAAATCGACAGCTATATCTCTTTTAGAATTAGATTTCAAAACCCAAATCAATAAAACCTAAATTGAATTGCAAATTGAAGCTTAGACTGAGATTAGGGTTAATTAAAATACTTTCAACGATCAGAATTAACTATACAAACAATCAACACTAAAAGTAGATGCAGAAATTCTAAATTTACCACATAAATGATAAACCCAAGAGACCTAGCGGTTGATCGGCAGCAGTAGACCAAGGGTTCTAGAGGTCGACCGTACAGAAAAAAAATTGCAAAATCTGAACCTCGGCCTAAGGTCCAAATTTAATAATAAAAATTAACATAAACCATACTTTTAGTGAGCCTATTTAAGGGCGTTTGGTTATATGTTAGGAATAGTGGGGAAGCAAGTTCCCTATGAGAGTACACTTAATATTTGAACTGAATTTGACGTGTACAATATTAATACAAAGTAATAGACACACCGATTTCCCAGAATCAGAACAATATATCGTATAAATAATGGTTATGGATCACAGCGGAATAAATCTCAACTTATACATATATAATTATTTAGTTTACAAAATGAATTACTAAATGCGATTGTTGTAAAAAAAATACAGTTTGCTAATCTTAATTTTACATATTATAAACATATTCATAAATTTCCTAAATGAGATAAGCTAAAAAGTCAAAAGTGTTTATCTCCTTGCTAGCCCAAACATCCAAAGGTCAACTTGTCCGGTAAACTGAAAAGTCTCGGCTGAACCGAGCAAAGTAACACCTGGGTCAGATTATCTCTAAATATACAATATGATGAGAACAAAATATAACACAAGATTAAACAACATATAAGCAAATACAAATGTCCATGAAATAATAAGTCATTGGAATTAATTTAACTTAGAGCTCATCATAAGGCACATGGTTATACATTTAAGTCCCAAACACATATTAGTCAATAAAAGAACATATATTTATTTCACTAACATAAAATAGTCACTGAATCCAAATATCTAGAATCCAATAAATCTTAATCCAAACCGATCGTAATGATCTTCCAAAACAATCGCAATGATTATACTCAAAACCCATGGAAAATGAACAAACAAATTGGCATCATTCGAATAGATCAGATACCAAGGGTCGTACTCAGACCGAGAATACAAAATCACAAAATGATCTCAAGGACAGTCCATACCGATTAATGTGATCGTAGAAACCATGACGCGATAAATCTACATTTATTTAATATTATTATATTATTATCTCCGAAAAGTAATGCAGCAATAAACTTCTTAAGAGTTTAGCACCACTTTCCGCACACCAAAAGAGGGTAAACCCTAAAGTTCCAAATACTATCACCTTCAGTAATCGCTAGAATTTAACCAATACATCCTATACTGTATGATGAAATTCAAGTATTTACTAACACCTAGTAAATATCATTTATTACGGATACCACAGGAAAATTTGAACTACATTCTCTTAGGAATCTAGCAACCACTAGTTGCACATCAGAAAAGAATACAACTCTAAGTGTTAAGTACTTTTCCAATTTGATCACAAGAACTTAACCCAAGCTTCTCATACTACTCGGTGAAATTCATGTATTCACTAATGAATTAGTAAATTCCACTCAAACATTCTATTCAATGAGTTATACCATAATCAATAAACTGTTATTCGAAAACATTAAACTAATCAATAACACTATATTCGTTATTAGTACTCCCCACATTATAAAACCAAGGTTCTCAAAACATTTATTTAATTTGTCACTTATCAAAATATTCCATTATTCCAATTGTTCCAAAAGTATTTATTTTACAAAACAAGATTTTTCATATTCCAAAATCACATTTTCCCTAAATTCCATAAGGATATAAGGTTATGCACCATATTTAAAAAGCTACTTATAAAGTATTCATTTATTCATGAACCCGTAAATCCATTTTCAAAACCAATTTAGTATTATAATTAATTAGTTAAAAACCTCTTACACTGGTATTTTCCAAAATCTAAAATTCCAAATCCATAAAACCATCTCTATTATTTAATTACTAGAATATACTACATTTATATAAAACAACTTAAGTTTATGCTTCCAAATCGTATATTAAATAAGTCCATTTATCACGATAAAACCATTTTATTAATAATACTTAATATTCATATAAACTTTGGTAAAAATATTTATAAAAGGAGTAATATTATTTGGAAAACAAGTTAAAATCCATATTATTTTAATACACTAACTTTATATAATTTAAAACAGGGTTGGCGCAGTTGGTTGATGGTCTGGACTACATGATCGAAGGTCACGAGTTCGAGCCCTGAAACTGACAACCCTGTAACAAGTACCCGAAGTATGTGTTTGGCAGGCACATACTTCCCTAGAGTTTACAAGCGAAGCTTGGTTCTCTAGGTAATTCAGAAAAAAAAACTTTATATAATTTCTTATTTAAAACATATATTAGTACCATACTAGAACCCAATTTAAATTAAATCAATAGACTTAATGAATTTAAACTCAGTAATTACACTTAAAAGATCAACAGGAATCCAAAAAAACCAAGCACTAAAATCTCCGAACAAACAACAAAACACTTTTTCACAAAAGAACTCAATTCAGATTTTCAGTTTTGAAGTGCAATTTAGACCAATTAAATATCAGAATTTTCAAAAACTTAAAACATAAAAGCTGTTCTTTATAGTCTCAGCTTTCGAACACAAAAAGGTTAGGTCAATTTGGAATTATGATTAAAAAGTCATGGCTAATTTAATTTTTGGATTTAACGCAACAAATACAAAAGACAGAGCGATACTATCTGATTCTAACTCAGTTTAGACCACTTAAACTATGTAATTTCAATAAGTGATTAAAATAGAACTTGTAGCTAACTGAATAACCATTCTATAAAAAAAAAACTGGTCATTTTGAATTTTTTTCACCATGATATTGTCATTTTACTACAACAATTTTTACACTAAATTTTCAGCAAACAATCGAATGATCATCCAAATTCAGGCAATCAATTTACAACCAAACTTAAAGAAATTCAATCAAAAAACTAGTTACTTCAATTCAAACCACAATATACATATGGATTAGAGGTAGTAAATGTGAGTTTGAAATAACTCATCTAAGATTCCAGTTGGCAAAGAACAAGGTCTAAATTGATCCTATTGCAATCCCTCTTCTAATTCAAGCTTCTAACCTTACTCTAAGCACCTAGAACCATCAGTTACCATCTCCATTCAAGGATTTCAGAAATTAGAATGTGAACACGACTGAAATTAAATTGGAGAATCTGATAGAGGAGAGAAAGAGCATGCTTGCCCAAGTCTCCTTTTGATTTAGGATTTTTTTTCTATGAATTGATCTTATTTTTCTAAGACCTAGGTTTTTAGAAGAAGTAAGAATGGGATGGAATAGATAATAAAGGTGGAAATAAGTATAAGGTAGAAGATTAATGGGCTTTAATTCAATCAAGGCCCAAAACAAAGTTAAAATAAATAAATTCATTTATTTACCTTAATCAACACTTAACTAATCAAATAAAATCCTAAACAAAATTAAAAGCTAAATTTCTAATTATTTAACTACTCAAAGAATATTTTATTCCATATTGATTTTGGAATCCAATAATCAATTTAAACTATATTTTGACTAAATCGAAATTCCCAAATTAAATCATTCATTCAATTTAGACTAAATTTCATAAATAAATTATAAAATTTTAGATTTGAATTAATCAACACTAATTAATTGTAATTAACTATGTCATTAACAATAAGGTTGATACAGACTCCCCTTCTTAAGAAAATTGCGTCCCCGCAATTTCCTTAACGAAATATATCCATAATATAAATTTTCTTCTTAAATAATTATTAGCTAACTTGTTTCTAATTTCATTTTCAAATTTCCTAATTAATATCAGTCCAAATTATAACACTAAACTCAATTTTTTTTAGTCATCAAAATTTCCAAAATTTCTCAAAAATTTTCTAACGCCTCAAATTTTTGTAAAATTTCGCCTGCGTCTCCTTTGCGCGACTAGCATTTTGAAAATTTACAATATGAATGTAGTTATATAATATAAATCACATCTCAAGGATGAGGCATCCATAGGGAAAGACATAAAAATGCTATATATAATTCGAGATACGTACCTTATATTTGAAGTATTAGCGAGTTCGCTAATATTTATTAAGCTAACAATTTATAATATTTTACATGGTATCTATTTAGCTTCAGATACATGCACCTATCTCAAAAATTCATATTAGTATTTAATATCAAATTCATATCAGATTGAATATGTTAACAATTCATGAATATACTTTAATTAGATTGATAACATAATATTACATAACGAAAGAAATCCGTACTTAAATTTTCAAGTTTTACTTATTGCTTGTCTAAAATTTTCCCAATTTTTTTCCATTTAACTTTTAATATAATAGATTCCAAATTTTAAATAATTTTTCTTAACTTATCACATTATAAAAAATAATATCAACCTATGAAATTTTAGTGATTCACGTCACTTGGCTACAAAGTTGATTACTCAGAATATCAGCATTGCCTCGCCATGCATTCTACTTCCCACAGTTCATTCGATGGCTTAAATATTATTTTAAACTATTTTTAAACTCAAATATTTTCCAGATTTCTAAACTAATTATTTCTTATGTCAAAATGTCACGTTCGAGGTTTAAGAACCCCTATTGATAACATGGCATCCCACATATTAATCAGAATCCTTAAACAACATCCAAATAAATCAACGCGATAGAAAATCAGTATTTAGGAGCATTTATTTTATTATCACTAACATCTATGCATCCAATTTTAAATAAAAGCAATGAAACAATCAATTCCTAGCAACCAATCAACCATACATACAATTCTCTAATTGATGTGCTCAATGGAAACAGTCTACTTGCTTCCACTGCATAACTCTGATTATTCATAGTTTATTTAAATCTTAAACTCATTCACTCAAATGACACAAATTCTCTATTAAAAGAAAATTTTTCACTTTTAAGTTAATGCATTTCAATTTATCTCTTTAAAATCTTTGGAGTTAATTTCCAGTAATTTTAAAATAACTTCCAACATCAAAAGAATTTTGACACTTTATTTTCCAAAATTTTAATATCTAAATTCCAATTTAATTGATTTACGTCCTAATTGATTATTCCCATAATCAATTTATTTTTTCTATCCCTAAGTAGATAATTACTATGACTACCAACCACACACTCAGAGGACAGAACTCAAGGTCATCTTGGTCTTGAATCCATGATATTATATATTATATTGTTCTAACATAGATTTGATACCAAACTGTAACGACCACACCGTGATGTCCAGTTTAGCAAAGAACATTACAAGTAATGTCGTCTGCTAATATGGAGAATACGGCTTGTTTGGACGATCGAATGTGAGTATATCTATCTACTAACATTGTCACGTCATTTATACCTTTTTCACTTAATATATGAAATGAATTTGACATGTAAAGTATTAATACAAAGTAATAGACACATCGATTTGCAAATATCAAAACAATATATTATATAAATAACGGTCACATATAACAGTGGAATAAATCTCAACTTATACAATAATTTTGTAACAACCCGATATTTTCAGCCATTCGCATCCGCACATGTCGGACTTGAATTGCTCAAAATACCACGTTGTAAATAAATTTGGAGCAAATGAAATACAATCACAGAATCACAGACACAGAAATATCAGAATACCTCGCAGCGGAAATTAAAATACTATAGTAGTTCATGAAGCTACTATAACAAACTCTCAAAACATAATACATAATATCAGTCTGAAAAACATATACAATAGAAATCTCAATTACATAACAGTTTATCAACACCAAAGCTGAAATAGAACAACTGAAACTGAAGGGATAGATAACTAGACAAGCAGAATCTCCAACAATTCCTAGCTCCAGAAAGAAATCCAAAGCTAAGCTGTAAATACTCAGGCTGACCCGAGCGTAAAGTAAAACACAAAATACTCGAGTCAGGACAATATATACTTATACAATGTAAACCAACTCAAGTGAACTGTAGTAGAAATGCACAATAACTTAAAGGATGCTTGGGATCGCCCATCCTTTAAGAATCAGTTAAACTATAAATTAATTATATCCCGTGGTTAAAATTTCAAAATGGTATTTTATACTTCAAAATCAAATATAATTTCAAAATTCAATATCATTCAAATTATCATATCTTCCAAACCACATTCATTTTCATTTAATTTAAATACCATTACAAAACACATTTCAAAATAGTTTATATTTCGAAACAAATAACTTCATTTTAAATCATAAAATGAAGTTATTATATTTAATAATTAAATTATTAAATTTCCAAAATTTTAGTCTTTCAAAATTCTTTTATTCACTTAATTTATTAAAACAGATGAAAATTCAACTTTCGCAGCATTTAGAAATTGCTACGGAAAGTTACATTCAAAACAGTTTAATTTAACAAAAGATAGTATTTAAAAATGCTGTAATAGGGTTACATTAGTTTCAAATAAAACTTAGTTAAATTCAACAATTATAGCATTTACAAAAATGCTATAATAACCTTTAATTAAACTTAGCCATTTGGTTCATTATTATCAACTACAGCATTTACAAATGCTGTATTATCATTTACATTAGAATTAATAGCATTTCAGAAATGCAGTTAATTAACTTCAAGTATTCAATATAATTTCACAAACAATTATATTTTTATTTAAATCATTTTTAGCTTATAAAATCATATAATTTCACTTTTAAAGCAGTCATTCAAATACCATTATATTCATGATTTTATAAAGTTAAATCTCCATTCAAAAATCAAAATTTAATAATAATTCACTCATTAAATTCCAACATTAAATTTTAAATTCATTAAATTAAATTTAACTTAAAATTTAAGTTTAAAATTTTCAAATATAATTTAATTTCATTTTTATTTACTTAACTTAAAATTCACTTTTAAGCCAAATTCACAAATTTCCAATTTTAGTTATATTTCCAAATTTCAACCTAAATATTCATTCATTTCACATTTTAACTTTATTCAAAAATCATTAATATATTATAAAATCATTTTAAATTCATTTAATTCAAAATATCATAAATTTATCATATTTTCATATTTAATTTAAATTCCATTTCTCACCAAATTCTAATTTCCAAAATAACTTACATTTCAGATTTTCTAACTTTACCATTTATTTATTTCACTTATAAATTTTCAGAAAATCAATAATGCTTTACAAAAATCATTTTTAATCAAATTTAAATCAAAATATTATAATATTTACATTTCTAAAATAATTTAAATTTTTTAGAAAAACATATTTTAACAACGGTTCTGTATTTCATTTTCTAGCCTAGATGAAGTGATACGGGTAATATATCATTTCAACCCGTAATTTACAAAGAAAACCCGGGTTTGATCATTTCAAACCCGCAATCCCAAGTAAAAGAAAATAAATGAAAATCATTCAGGCCTATCATTTCAGCCCATAACGATTTTCTCCTATTCTAAAGTCCGTTCGGGTATGTATCATTTCAACCCATAGTGATTCTAATCTAAAGGGAACTTGCAGTGTGATAAACTGATGAAAATAACAGAATAGCATGAAATAACAGTAACATATGGTATAAAAAGTGTAAATATAGGTGTGAACTTCATATGAATTCAATATAGCATTTATAACAGGATGATATGCATTTACAGATTCAGGTGATGCCAGTTTATCACTACATAAGTACATATTAGTCTGGTGAGATTTACTCACCTCTACAAGCTGGAGATAGCAAATATAGACACACAACAGAGATCCAAAAAGCACGAAAGCACGACTACGATTCAAGTGAGGAAAAGCCAAAGTTATTTGTCTTGTGCATATGAAACAAAACAATGCATATAACATGAATTTCAAACCAAAATATGACATTAAACAAGCAGAATTAAGGAACAACAATTAATCAAACACTTGCACTTGCTTCCACCATTACTATGCTCAGCTTATAGGGTGATAAGTCACTACCATGGGATGTATTTGGTCAGGTATGGGTCATATATGCTCGGCCTAACATGGGTAGTGAAGGTATGGAAGTTGTTTGAGTGATTAATGGCATAAATGTACAAACACAAGGCAAATGTGCATTTTTATATAACAACAAGTCACGACTATGGCCTTATGTGGCACGACCAGACCTATTGGAGGCTAGGGGATGGTGTGACAGTGGCTTTGGGTCAGGTAGGTGCTGGTGCAAGTGATGCAAGAGGTGGCCAAGGGGTGTGGTGAAGTGGTGAAGGCCATAGGAGCTCGGTTATGCATATATAGGAAGTGTTGCTTGCATTTTCGTGTGGATCTTGCATCAACGATGGCCATGGCCTGGTAGGTCAGAGGAGATGGGGGTGGTTTGCATCTGGACAAGGTGGTGGTGATGGTGGAGCAAGGCCGAACAACATAAGGTTGAAGCAAGTGCAAGTAGAATAAGAAAACAAAGAAGAAAAGTGAAAAAACAAAGAATTATTTACCAAAGTTTTTGCTCAGGAGATGGGGGCCGAATTTTTTTGAGTTGAGAAACAAAAAATTTCGTGAAAAATGATAAGGAAGTCGGCTGAACAAAGGAGATATGGGCAGCAAAAATTAATGCATGAGTTATTTGGAATTGAAAAGGTAAAGGAGGTGAAAAGACAAAGGCAAGTGAAAGGTTTAAAACTCTTCATATTACTTTTTCTTCTTTTGCAAATTTTAATAAATGAAAAATTACTTATAATTACATATAAAAACACGAAAATATAGTAAATAAAAAAATATTAATTAATTATATATAATTTAATTAATAAAAACAGCAAAAATTGCAAACTAGTCATGAAAATATGAAAATAAATGCAATGAAGTTTGGAAAATTTTTATGTACTTGAAAAATTTATAAATAAAGATAAGAACACAAAATAAAAATGAATTCACAAAATACATAAATAAATATTAATTTAATATAATTTAATGAAGAAAATAGCAGAAAAATGAAAACTAGCCTTTAAAAATAGAACATAAATGCAATAGACTTTGGGAAAATTTAAACACCACTTTAATAAAAGTTAAAAGCAAAAATATATATAAAATGACATATTGACACATTTTAAAATAAAATATGACAATAAAAGTATAGTTTATATTATTTAAAATAAACAGAATTGCTATATAAAGCAGATTACACTCAATATTGGAATATACATAACTTTCACAATTTAAATCTGTTTTCAACGAAACAAAAAGCAGTATTCAAGTTATTAAGTCTATTTTCATAATGAAAGATAAAATTTAAGAATATAAATATTTAAATTTGAAATTTAAAATCAAAGTTTGACCCAAATTTACCGAAATCAACATTTCAGGAAAATATTCAATTTATATCATTTTGGAATTATAAATCACACAATAATCAAAGTTTATATTTAAAAATGAAAAGTTTGAAATGGAACCAGTTAAAAAATTTAAAAATGAAATAAAGTCAAAATTAAAGTATACATAAAAATTTAGGCTTGTTACAAATTTAGTTTACAAAATGAATTACTAAACTCGATTGTTGTAATTTTTTACAGTTTTCTAATCTCAGTTGTACATCGTATAAAAATATTCACAAATTTCCTAAATGAGATAAGCTAAAAAGTCAAAAGTGTTTATCTCCTTGCTAGCCCAATCATCCAAAGGTCAACTTGTCTTGTAACTTGAAAAGTCTGGGCATGACCCAAGAAAAATAACATCCGGGGAGAACTATCTCTAAATATCCTATAGGGTGAGAACAAGATATAACACAAGAACAAACAACATATAAGTAAATACAGATGTTCATGAAATAACAAGTCATGGGAATTAATTTAACTTAGAGCTCGTCACAAGTCACATGGTTATACATTTAAGTCACAAGCACATATTAGTCACTAAAAATATAATAATAGAATTAACTTAAGATCCATCACAGGACATGAGGACATATATTTATTTCACTAACACGGAATAGTCACAGAATCCAAATATCTAGAATCCAAGAGATCTTAATCCAAACCGATCGTTATTATCATCCAAAATAATCGCAATGATTGTACTCAAAACCCGTTGCAAAACAAACAAATTGGTATCACTCAACCCGATCCGATACCAAGGATCGTACTCAGACCGGGAACATAGAATCGCATAATTATCTCAAGGATAGTCCATAGATCAGGGTGATCATAGAAACCATGACTCGATAAATCTACATTTGTTTAATATTATTATGTTCGAAAAGAAATGCAGGAATAAAATTCTTAAGGATCTAGCAGCCACTTGTCGTACACCAAAAGAGAGTAAACTCTAAAGTGCCAAATACTATCACCTTCAGTAATCACCAGAATTTAACCAACACGTCTCACCGTAGGGTGAAATTCAAGTACTTACTAAAAGCTAGTAAATATTACTTATTAAGGATAACACCGGAAACCTGAACTACATTCTCTTAAGGATCTAACAACCACTTGTCGCACACCAGAAGAGAATACAACTCTAAAGTGTTAAGTATCATAAGAACTTAACCCAAGCATCCCCTACTACCCGATGAAATTCATGTATTCACTAATGAGTTAGTAAATTCCACTCAACATTCTGTTCAATGAGTTATACCATAATCAATAAAGTGTTATTCGAAAGCAATTAAACCAATTGATAACACTAATGGTTATTAGAACTCCCCACATTATAGAAGTAAGGTTCTAAAAAAAATTATTTAATTTGTCACTTATCAAAATATTCCATTATTCCAATTGTTCCAAAAGTATTTATTTTACAAAACAAGATTTTTCATATTCCAAAATCACATTCATTCCTTGAATTCCATAAGGATATAAGGTTATACACCATATTTAAAAAGCTACTTATAAAGTATTCATTTATTCTTGAACCCATAAATCCATTTTCAAAACCAATTTAGTATTATAATTAATTAGTTAAAAACCTCTTACACTGGTATTTTCCAAAAACCAAAATTCCAAATTCATAAAACCATCTCTATTATTTATTACTAGAATATACTACATTTATATAAAATAACTTAAGTTTATACTTCCAAATCATATATTAAATAAGTCCATTTATCGTGATAAAACCATTTTATGAATAATAATTAATATTCACATAAACTTTGTTAAAAATATTTATAAAAGGAGTAATATTATTTGGAAAACAAGTTGGCATCCATATTATTTAATACACTAACTTTATATAATTTCTTATTTAAAACATATATTAGTACCATACCAAAACTCAATTTAAATTAAATCCATAGACTTGATGAATTTAAACTCAATAATTACACTTGAAAGATCAACAGGAAGCCAACAAAACCAAGCACTAAAATCTCCGAACAAATAACAAAACATTTTTTCACAAAACAACTCAATTCAGATTTTCAGTTTTGAAGTGCAATTTAGACCAATTAAACATCGTAATTTTCAAAAAGTTAAAACAAAAAAGTTGTTCTTTAAAGTCTCAGCTTTCGAACACAAAAAGGTTTGGTCAATTTGGAGTTATGATCAAAAAGTCCTGGCTAATTTAACTTTTGGATTTTAACACAGCAAATACAAAAGACAGAGCGACACTATCTGATTCTAACTCAGTTTAGAACACTTAAACTAATTTCAATAAGTGATTAAAATAGAACTTGTAGCTAACTGAATAACCTTCCAATCAAAAAAAAATGGGGTCATTTTGAATTATTTTTCACCATGATATTGTCATTTTACTGCAGCAATTTTTACACTAAATTTTCAGCAAACGACCCAATGATCATCCATATTCAAGCAATCAATTTACAACCAAATTTAAAGCAATTCAATCAAAAAATTAGTCATTTCAATTCAAACAACAATATACATATGGATTAGAGGTAGTAAATGTGAGTTTGAAATAACTTATCTAAGATTCCAATTGGCGAAGAACAAGGTCTAAATCGATCCTATTGCAATCCCTCTTCTAATTCAAGCGTCTAACCTTCCTCTAAGCACCTAGAACCATCAACTACCATCTCCATTCATGGATTTCAGAAATTAGAATGTGAACACAACTGAAATTAAATTGGAGAATCTGATAGAGGAGAAAAAGAGCATGCTTACCCATGTCTCCTTTTGATTTAGGATTTTTTCTATGAATTGATCTTAATTTTCTAAGACCTACGTTTTTAGAAGAAGCAAAGAAGATGTGGATTGAATACGTTATTTTCTTTTTGCTGGTAGGAATGAGATGGAATAGATAATAAAAGGGGAAATAAGAATACGGTTCAAATGGGCTTTAATTCAATTAAGTCTCAAAACAAAGTTAAAATAAATAAATAAATAAATTCTTTTAGCTTAATCATCACTTACCTAATCAAATAAAATCCTAAACAAAATTAAAAGATGAATTTCTAATTATTTAAGTACTCAAAGAATATTTTATTCCATATTGATTTTGAAATCCAATAATGAATTTAAACTATATTTCTACTAAATCTGAATTCACAAATTAAATCATTCATTCAATTTAGATCAAATTTCATAGATAAATTATAAAATTTTAGATTTGAATTAATCAACACTAATTAATTGTAATTAATTAGGTAATTAACAATAGGATTATTATCAATGTTCTTTACCTAATTTGAGATTTAATAATCGACTGGGGATAATGTATTTTCTTTTATGGAACTCATAGGAGGTTCCAACATGGGTATGTAGATGGCGCAGATGCTTGATCGAGTGGGTCCAGCATGATAAGAGGTCCATGTATGCATGATTCCTGACGCTCGTGATACACTTCGAATGAAGGATACGAAACATGAAATAAGTGGCTAATAGTACAGTCAAGAGGTGGAAGCGGATGTGGACGAGGAGACATGGACGAGTCGACATCTCGGGTTCTTCCTCTCCAGGCATAGTGAAAGGGGAATCTTTTCCTACTAGCTTGCTGGCGATGATAAAAGTGGGAATTTAGCCCCTAATGGATTTGATTTCATGGTTAGTAGCCAAAGGGGTGATGTTTCCACATTTATGCAGTTAAAGTACTTAGCGATTCTATAGCGGTGGAGGTGTAAAAAAGTTACAGTGAGGATATAACAGGATATAGCAGAAAATAGAGGAGATGTAAAAAGCTTCATTAGATATTAAATCAAATATTTAAAATTAATCTATTCTCATTTTCATATCATTTGTGTATGAAAAGGAAAATTGTTTAATCTAGTATAACAAATCCAAATAATCATGGTTTATGCAGTTTAGATGTGGCAGCTGCAATAGATCTCTAACTAATATTGAGCATTTATGCCTTAAGATTAAATCTTTACACCAATATTTTAATTTTGTTTAACAAGAAATAGTCAAATTAACTCTTTATATTAATGCTGCTAAAATGGATGCAAAAAAGACTTCATTTAGTGAGTGTAGTGGAAAATAATGGGGCTCTAAGCCAATCTACTGTTTAATAACGTTAAATTAAAAAAGTATAACGGCTAAAGAGCGAATAGCGTTATATTGAAGATTTTGTGGGGCTTTAACTACATAGTTCCACATTTAGTAGCATTGTGATGGTGTTTATATGTTTTAGTAGCATAGCGGCATTGTTTACATTGAGTAGCTCTAGGAGCGGTGGCCGATTATTAGATATGAGGTTCGATACTTATTTTGATCCATTATATTAGCCTATACAAATTGTAGTGTCGGAATGTATTAGACAAGAACCCTTAGCTAACCGACCTTAGGAATTCACGAACACTTGTCTCACACCCTATGTCAAATACTGTAGTATTGAAGTAACTGCATATGATCATTACGTATTAAACTTCAGTGGCCACTGTCGAATCACGACTTAAAGCGTACCGATACTTTTTATATATGTCGCTTTCTCCTATACGCCACCACAACCTCCCAAACCATCACCTCTACATCATCTTCGTTCCAAAAACCTAATGCTCCTGATACCATACCCTATCATCTCCTCTAGCTCCTCCTACGCCTAGCCCTAGCATGGCCAAGACCAAGTCGAATGCTGCCGCACTCAATCGCAGCCAAAACTAAGCATCCACACGAAGCCAATGAATCCAAAATCATGTGATTTTGTCAACTATTTATCATGATTTAATAGAAGTAAAGAAAGAGATGATGACGACTGTTAAAAGTGAAGAATGAAATAAAAATGAGAGAGAGGGAGGAGTTGATGATTATTTATAGTAAAATATATAATATAATTTATTCTTTTAAATTTAACGTTACATGTTTCGAGCACACATGACCTCATAGCACGTCCGATCATCATAAAACTCGTCAGTGTACACTAGTCCATTATTCTAGATCCAATCAAACTGGTTTCGTTCGAGAGAGTGCCTCGAAATGATAATTCCACAAATTAATTGAAATGAATTAACAGTAAAACGAATTTAATCACTTGTAGTTCTAAATTATTGTTTACAAGAACTAATTATTATTTGAAAAGAATTTAAATAAGCTTTCAAAATTATTATTATATTTGAATAAAATCGAATATTTAACTAATTCTAAGATTTAGTTATAAATTGTTTAAAAATCTGAGTCGTACATTCTTTCCCCTTAAAAGTATTTCGTACTCGAAATTTTGACGCAAGCCATAAAGCAACAATCGCCTATTCAATAATTAACAGCATTGCAATCACTGACTACCATAAAAACAATCATATAACAATACTATAAAGTACTGCAATCACTAGCAACCAAAATTCATGGTTTGCCAGGTTCAGAAAATATCTAACCGCACAGGGATGACAAACAATCCAATAAGCATTACCTTATGTTCAACAGCCTTTGGTCTTACCCAGTCGATCACTCGTGCTACTAAAACAATTCGAAGATTTATTCTCCCACATTCTCTAGAATCCAACACATGTAGCATATAAATATACTAAAGTCGTCATATAAATATACTAAGCCCGTATGATATACGTATATCATCTGTACGCAATATCGAATCTGATAATTAGCTCGATCACATAAATTCCACTTTCGAGCTAGTATAGATCACTTGACCCTTTTATTGCGGACTCTGGTCTGGTTTTTTAATTAGAAACCTCTGTTCTTCTTACATAGTAATATACTATGATAGAAAACTTTAGGATCATATCAAAAACCTATATCAACTGTTCGTCATCAAGAATTGAGTGAAAAATCATCTCTTGGGCTGGTACGAATCACCTCGAAATCCATGTACTCGAATCCTAGACCAAGAACCGCTTAGGAAATAAAATGATCTATTTACAACTTACGTACTCTATTCAATTGGTTTCTTAACTACACCAATTTCTTTTCATTTGCTTTTCAATTTTAATTCACATTGAATTATCACTTATGGTATTTCTCAAATAATACTAAAATCACTTATGAATCAACTCATAAAATTTACCTCAAGTTATTAAAAATTATATAACTTAAGTTCATATCCGTATAATACTCTACTACATCGTCAGAGTAAAACCATCCAGTTTAATTTATTCAACATGAATGTTCACTTAATTTTTTTAAAATTCTACCATCGTTTAAGATCAAGTGTTATATAAACTCACCTTTATATTCTCACACAACACTTAACTTCAATTTATTAGAAAATTCTGAAGTTCTGACTGTGCAAAATCGTCGAAAATTACATTTCAATCTCATAGTTGAAATTTTTTCGATCAACAGATCAAGCCAGATGCCCAACCTAACTTACCCTAATTTACGGATACATGAGCCCATAAAATATCTTAGGAGAAAACTTGAGAATTAAACACTAGATTTTATTTGAAATCATTTTGAAATAATAACATATGCTCCTTTTGTGTTATCCCGGAAATTTGGCAATATAAATTTAATAATCCGTGTTAAAAATTAATTTGATTTGATAATTTTTGGGTAATAAATTTTCAATAAATTTAATAATCTTCCGTTATTAAATATTTTAATTGGTAGATTTTATCTTTTTAAAAGCTACTAAATTGTCTTCTGTTTGTAATATATATAATTATATATATTGTAAATAGATAAGCTTTGATTGGGAATTTAGTAAATGAATCAATTTTTAATTCTAATTTATTTTGGTAAATTGGAAATTTGATTTAAATTTAACATTTAACCTTTCAAAACAATTTAATTAATAATTATATGGTTTATGCTTATGATAAATCTTATTTGTTTAAATTTATATTTTTAATTAACTTAAAAATGAATTTAAATTTGATTAACATAAAAGCTTTGTCTTATTTTCTTTTTAAAATATTGCTTGAAATTTATATATAAGAATTTAAAATACAAATTACAAATGATCTTAATTTGTTTATAATCTCTTTTATTAATTATTTAATATTGTTTAATTTGTTATTTTTAGATAATAATTATAATGCTTAGTTTTTCATAAACATAACTAAATTTTGTTAGAGATAGGATTTGTTATTTTTAATTTTTATAAGAGTTATATACGCATCCATATATAACTAGATATTTAAATTTGGATTTATAATTTAATTTAAATTTGAATTCAATGTTTTGAAATTTAATAGAATAAATACTTAAATATTTTTGAATAAGCTTTTATTTTAAATTTGATGTTTCATTTCTTTTAAATTTAAAAAGATATAAATTCATTTATATATACATAAGAAATAGTAAATTAAGATTTAAAAGTTTATATACAGTTTAAATTAAAATTAGAATACTTAAATTACATGTGTTAATCTTTTAACATCTTAAAAGACATGTGTTAGGTTTTAAAGCTATCTAAGTGACAAATGTTAGAAATTAAAACAAGTGTTTTTTTATTTTAAATTAAATCAAAAATTTTCTTTTATAAACCCATCTCCTCTAAAATTCATTTTTTTTTCTTTCTATTCTTCCTTTTCAAACTTGAGTGATCTTCAGCCATGAAAATCTGCAAACTTATTCTTCAAAACTTGTAAAAATCTCCTCAAAAACCAAATCAAAATCTATTTGCACCTTCTTCAAAACCAAAACCATTTTCAAAAATATGTTTTTCTCACAAAAATGAATCTGAAACTAATGTTACCTCTAAAACCAAAACCATTTGAATCATTAACCTGTAGCATCTTGAATCCATGCCTGAAATCATTCTGCAACCTCAATTCAAATGCCTGCAATCAATTTGCAAATTCTCATAATCTGCATGCAACCACAAAGTTGAAATCCATGCCTCCATGCATTTCCTTTTTGGAAGCCTGCATCTTTACACCTGGAAACAACAAGCATGCATCAGGGAGCAGGGCATTTCAGCATAAATAAGATGAATGTTTTAAAAGCATCTGCAGTTTAAAAAGCAAACTGAAGTTCAAATTTCATAAGCAAATAATAAAATAAGAAATCTGAAGCTTTCAAAGCACCATTCAAGTTCTTCATAAAAACATGTGCTCTGCTCCTAAATTCTGTGAGTAACACTTTTATTTAAAACTAACTTAGTTATAAATTAGCTGCTGGTTTTACTCAAGTAATAAGTGAGTTTTGCATGCAATTTACAAGTGCTTTACTGGAAAATATATGGTTGTTTGTAGTATGCTTGCTGCAGTGTACATTGTTTCCTGTTCTTAAGTTCCAGGTTATGGAATTTGCTTAAATTCCATTTTAGTTGATTTAATTTGTGTTAAGATCTAAGATTTAAACAAATATATTTGTGTTATATAGTTTAAAGTTTAAATTTTATAAAATAAAAAGAAGAAAACCTGTATTGTCCCTGAAAAATAAATACTACTGAACTAACATTTGAAAGTAATAATTTAAGTATCCAGATTCTTTGATTTAAGATTATCAACCAATTACATTATCAAAGATTTGAACTTTAAAACTAAAATTTGAATTTTTAGTTTGAATATGATTGTGTATTTCTGGTTTAACCAGAAATCGCATTTGGGGTTAGAACTGTCGATCTAGGAAGTTTGGGCGGCCAGTTTCTTTTCTGGTGATGGAGTGTTGATCAAGTTTGCCGGGAAAAATAGTAGTAGGTGGATCTGAGCATTTAGGCAGTTATGATTTGGGTTTGAAATAATTAACCCTAGTTTTTCCAGTGTTCAAGATAATTGATCACCGCGATCAAAATAAGTGATCGAGCTTGACCAGATTATAGTTAGTGATTGTTGAGGTGTGGATGAAGAAGCGGCCGGAGGTGGAGCTTCCTTGGAGGTCGGAATTTGGTGATTGAGGCGAATTCTAGGTTGCGACATTACTCCTGTTCTTGAGCTCGTATGCTTGATTTTGAAATTGGGGTTTTGCTATTGATTTTAGGATCGGAGTCGAGTTAGGAGGCGACAATCAACTTGCGCGAATGGCCGAGAGGGGTCAGAGATGGTTGCTCCGGTGGTGCAGGTGCACATGGTTCTTGGAGTATCAGCTGTTTGTTTGGTTTTGGGGAAAATGTACTCGAGTGATGTTCGAGTAGGATTGAGTTATTGCCCGAAGTTGAAGGATGTTGGACTCGAAGACTTTGATGTGTGGGCTCGGGTGAGATTGTTGTTACAGGTTCGTGAAAAACCTGATTTGTATTTGAATTGAATGAATTCAAGATGAAAGAGTTACTCGAGTTTTACTCGAGTTTATTTTGTGTTTTACTCGAGTGATGTATGTATAGCTCGGGTTAGTTGTTCAAGTTAGAAAATTTGTCATGTTTCAAATTTTAAACTGAATTTCAAAAGTACTAAGCAAAGATTTAAATTAAGTTTTAAATCTAAATTTTAATTATGGATTCAAGTTAATTTGAATCTTAAGCTGGAAATGAATGAAGATTTTAAAATTCAAATTTGTTTAAAATACTTTAAAGGGATTTAGTGTTTAAAAATGTTTTAATAAGAATTTGTATTTAAATTAGAAATTGAAATATAAAGATGTGTTTTAAACAAAGTTTAAATTTGATTCAAATCTGGATTTGAATCTATGTTTCAAAATAGATTTAAGTTTCTATAAATTTAAGTGTTTAACAGTTTTGAATGATAAAGTAAAATTTAAATGTTTTGAATTTAAAAAGAAATTTGTTTTTAACCCTTGTAATATTTCTTTTATAAGAAAAGTATTATTTAAATTTAAAAGGGTTTTAAATTGATTTTAAAACTTGTTTAAGTTAAATTATAATTTAATGATTTGTTATTCATTTAATTATTAGGATAATTAAATGGCTAATAAATAAATTAATAAAATGGATAATTACTTAAAGTAATTAAGGGATTAATCTGAAAGGTTTAAGATTAATTATTTTTAGAATAATCAACTTGTAATTTAAGAATCATTAATTAAATAAGATTAGTTTTTAATTAATGATTAATAATTAATTAATCAAGTAATAAAGGATTAATTAAATGGGTTATCAATGATTAATTAATTTGTAATTAATAATGTTTAAAATAAGTTAATTACTTTAGAAAAATAATTAATGAATTGTTTAATAGTTAATGACGGTCATTAACTAACGATTATTTAATAATTAATTAATCTAATTAATTTTAATTATTAATTTGGTTAATTAATTTAAAAATAATCATTTGTGTAAATTGTTAAGTATAATTACTTATGGAAGTAATTAAGGAGATTAATTACTTATTGTAATTAACTGAGTTTAATTTGATTAGATAAGTTATTAATTCAGTTTAATTAATTTAAAATAATTATTTGATGATTTTTGGAGTATAAGTACTCAATGTAATTAAATGAAGAGAATTACATAGAGAAGTAATTAATGCGTAATTACCGTATGTAATTAATTGAAGGTGATTTGTAGATGAAAGTAATTTGAGTATAATTACTTTGTAAATTAATCAAGGGATTAATTGGCGATAATTAATTAACGAGTAATTAGTTTATTTGGTGAAATAATTAAGGATAGTTAATTACTGAATGGAGTTAATCAAGGGTGATTAACAATTATGATTTAATTGTAGATTAATTACTTAATGTAATTAATTTAAATAGAAAATGTAATTAGAAATCATTAATTATTATAATTAATGATGTAATTAAGAATGGATTTACTTAAGAAATAATTAATAAATGAAGATTAATTAATGTAAATTAATTAAGGATCAATGTAATTAATTATAGTTAATTAATTAAGGAAGTAATTAAAGATTAATTACTGTATTTGGTTAAGTATAATTAATTTGAGAAATTAATTAGTGGATAATTACTTGAATGTAATTAAAGGTTAATTAATCAGGGGATGATTAATTAAAATCTATAATTGATTGATGATTAATTGATTGATTGATAATTAATCAATAGTGATATAAGCAAGCTGATATTGATGAAGTAATTAGTTTAATTCATTTGAAACTAATTAGAGATGATGTAATTAATTTAATTCATTTTAAATTAATTATAATTGATGTGATTATTAATCATTGCTTATATGGTTGAATGATGTTGTTGCCTTGAATGGTTTGATCTCAGATATGAGATAAGTGATGTTGAGTGATATGGATGCATTGGTTGCATTATGATGATGATATGGATTATCTTTGATAATGATAATATGGTTTATTTTGTTGTGATGATAATATTGATTATCTATTGTAAACCTGTGATTTATCTAACAGTGTAAATAGATAATTGAATTGTTTTAAACCTTTAAAACAACTTGGCCTTAAAAGACACGTTTTGGATTTCGATGAGACCGGGATCGGGTTTCCATATTTGGATATCCGAAAATCACATCGATCCAAATTAACGATAGGTCGTGAATCTTATGTGAAGAGTGAAGACTCGAGGTGTAGGGACTATACGTCAGTATAACTCTGGGGTGATTCCGTGATGAGTTTAACGGAGTAGTACTTATAGGTTCGAGATGGTGATTCAGAGTGCAAGGGTTATCGTCGTTAACTCTGAGGGTGATTCCAAAGTGAGTGTAACGAGATAATGCCTTCGGTTTCGTTCGAACCCGGAACGAACTTGTGTGGATTGAATGCTTTCAGAACATCGTTAGGTGGACGATGAGCATTCTAAGAGATGTGTTCTCTAAAGGTAATCGTAGCCTTAAGCCTCATCAACCAGGAATGGCTAAAACAGGGGAGGTGCAGCAAGGCTAAGTGGGTCATGCCCAAGTAGGACAAGATTTTCCCAGAAGTCCCTTTTTATTTCGGCTGTGTGGGCAGTTGGATGTACACCAACTGCGGGGTTGTCTTGTTCGGCACTGTCCAGTAAGGGATGGTTCCGGCCTTGTGTTGCAGGAGAGTTAAGGTGGCTCCTCGGTACGTTGATCTAGGCCACGTACTGTGATGGGCGATACCCCAGTATCCCTGCCATTGATCGAATCCACAATCCAATAAGTGCCAACGGTTTTGATTGTATTACCCACTTTTGTGGCTAGTAGCTGGAATTTAATGAATGTAACAATTTCGGCTATTTCATATTTACTTGTATACCCTAGACCTATTATAATATCACTGGATTTCCTATCAAATGTTTTGGTTAGCGTAAGGTAAAAACTTTTCCATGTTTATGTGTGGGAAGTCTTACGTGATACCTTTCTTTTCAAAGGTTTTTCAAAGTTAAGCAACTTTAACCTGTTACTCACACCAGATCCATGTCTGACCCAGAGTTTATCTTCTGTTTTCCTAAACTCTTGGGTACTCAAATTTTTACGAGTAGCCAAGGGATTCAGGTTAGCTTTTGACGAATTATGGAGGAGCAATGGAGCAGAAGGCTTCGGCGTTAAATATATGGTTCCGCTGTGTGTTCTCTGTGTTGGTATCTTTTGTATTGAGTTGTATAACTAGACAGATGTTTATAACTGTCTAGTAAGTGATGTATATTCTGTGTAACTCTGATAGTTGTTGTATATTTATGTAATACTTATGTTATTAATATAATTTATTCGTTGCGCTGTTGAGATTCTGATGTTGTTTCTTCTTTCTTCTCTTTCTTTTCTCTTTTATATCCCTTTCTTTCTTCAAGATGATGCGATTTTCTGTGGTGTGAAAATCGGGTCATCACAGGTGGTATCAGAGCGCTAGGTTGAGCGAATACCTAGTCTCTGGAGTGGCGTCTATCTTGAGAGAGCGTATTTGTATTTTTAATATATATTTATATTTCTACCTATTTGTTGGGTTACCTGTTCGGGTTTTCCAATAAAAATTCTAAAGGTATATAAGGTAGTGGGGTGTGTAACACGACTACTACCATTGGTTGGAGTTTGAGTGTAGAGGTTTCATAGATCTCTGAAGGAAATAATGGTATCTTGATCCCTCTGGAATTAGTAGCTGTGTGATGAGACGCAGTGACTATGGATGTCTCCAAAGATTTTTCTTTGGAACAAGTTTAGGATGTATGTCTGCTTCGATGTTGTGGCTGGGTTCAGTAGGATGTTTCTGTCTGGTTTGAGGTCCGAGTTTCTCGAAGAGCTTTGGATTAGGAAGTCTTTGGCGTCAGTGTCATCAATGCAGCTCAGAGTATTCTGTGTGTTAGCAAGAAGGTCTTCTGGTTAGCAGTTTTTCTAAAGGAGTTCAGAAGCAGCATAGTTGATTCCATTTCTGCGATGGATTGGCTAGATAAGCGTAAGCTGTTTTGATTGGTAGAGAGAACAATTTTCTTTGGATATTTGGCTGGGTTGATCGCAAAAGTGACTTGCGATAGAGTTATCAGAGGTTTGTCCACATCTGGAGGCTGAGTTCTCTTATCGACTGGATTCTAGAAGTGCTACCTGTGGTTCAGCTTAGGATCTGATGGGATATCTGATTTTTCTTTTATGGATCAGACGAACCATATTTCTGAGATGTGTTGTCCAGTTTGTGCTCGAGTTTTCTTCTACTCCATATCAGAGTTGTGCAGCGGAAGCAGTTTGGGAGTGCTTTTGTTTTGTCTCTTCCGGATAAGAGAAGTAAGTTAGTCTTCTGATGTTTGTAGAGTAGAGTTGGTGTTCTTGGTTTTGGATTGATCTTGAGGAGATCATTCTGTTGGGTTGTTTTGGTTCTGTTGTTTCTTAAGGCATCAGCAAAGGTTGAGCTGATCAGGAAGGTTGAAGGCAGCCCAGGATCGTCAGAAGTGTTTTATGGATACGAGACGAAGGAATTTGGATTCCGGAGTCGGAGATTTGATTTTGGGTAAGTTTTCTCCAATCTAAAGAGTTATAAGATTGGGTAAGACTGGGTAAGTCGGCTCCGAAGTGTTTTGGATCTTTTCTGTGTTCTTGTGAGGATTGGTGTTTGATTTTCAAGGTTGAATTGCCAGTTTGGATAACTGAAATTCGATGAGTTTCACGTATCTCTGAGGGAGTACGTGTATAGTCTATTTCTAGTTGTGGAACCAGCACTTCTGGAATTTTGGTTGTTGTGTCAGACTTGTCTGTAGTCTGATATCCTGTTAGTTTGTAGATCTTGTTGAAATAGGAAGCTCTGTAGCTTTATAGTATTGATTGTTTGAATTCTGTAGAGCGAGTATCCCGGTATGTATATACTTGGGAAACTCGGGAGAATTCTATCCAAAATTTTGTCTGGATAGTTAGATTTGTTTGTTTGAATGAATTGGTTGCTATGGTTGTTAGCATTTGATTGATATATGCTTGATTATTAAATTACCTTTGCTTTTAAATTTCGGGGACGAAATTCTTTTAAGGGGGGAGGAATGTGATATCCCGGAAATTTGGCAATATAAATTTAATAATCCGTGTTAAAAATTAATTTGATATGGTAATTTTTGGGTAATAAATTTTGAATAAATTTAATAATCTTCTGTTATTAAATATTTTAATTGGAAGATTTTATCTTTTTAAAAGCTAATAAATTGTCTTCTATTTATAATATATATAATTATATGTATTGTAAATAGATAAGCTTTGATTGGGAATTTAGTAAATGAATCAATTTTTAATTCTAATTTATTTTGGTTAATTGGAAATCTGATTTAAATTTAACATTTAACCTTTCAAAACAATTTAATAAATAATTATATGGTTTATACTTATGATAAATCTTATTTGTTTAAATTTATATTTTTAATTAACTTAAAAGGGAATTTAAATTTGATTAACATAAAAGCTTTGTCTTATTTTCTTTTAAAATATTGCTTGAAATTTATATATAAGAATTTAAAATACAAATTACAAATGATCTTAATTTGTTTATAATCTCTTTTATAAATTAATTAATATTGTTTAATTTGTTATTTTTAGATAATAATTATAATGCTTAGTTTTTCATAAACATAACTAAATTTTGTTAGAGATAGGATTTGTTATTTTTAATTTTTATAAGAGTTATATGTGCATCTATATATAACTTGATTTTTAAATTTGGATTTATAATTTAATTTTAATTTGAATTCAATGTTTCGAAATTTAATAGAATAAATACTTAAATATTTTTGAATAAGCTTATACTTTAAATTTGTTGTTTCATTTCTTTTAAATTTAAATAGATATAAATTCATTTATATATACATAAGAAATAGTAAATTAAGATTTAAAAGTTTATAAACAATTTAAATTAAAATTAGAATACTTAAATTACATGTGTTAATCTTTTAACATCTTAAAAGACATGTGTTAGGTTTTAAAGCTATCTAAGTGACAAATGTTAGAAATTAAAACAAGTGTTTTTTTATTTTAAATTAAATCAAAAAATTTCTTTTATAAACCCATCCCCTCTAAAATTCATTTTTTTCTTTCTATTCTTCTTTTTCAAACTTGAGTTATCTTCAGCCATGAAAATCTGCAAACTTATTCTTCAAAACAGAAAACAACACTTGTAAAAATCTCCTCAAAAACCAAATCAAAATCTGTTTGTACCTTCTTCAAAACCAAAACCATTTTCAAAAATATGTTTTTCTCACAAAAATGAATCTGAAACTAATGTTACCTCTAAAACCAAAACCATCTGAATCATTAACCTGTAGCCTCTTGAATCCATGCCTGAAATCATTCTGCAACCTCAATTCAAATGCCTGCAATCAATTTGCAAATTCCCAAAATCTGCATGCAACCACAAAGTTCAAATCCATGCCTACATGCATTTTCTTTTTGGAAGCCTGCATCTTTACACCTGGAAACAACAAGTATGCATCAGGGAGCAGGGCATTTCAGCATAGATAAGATGGATGTTTTAAAAGCATCTGCAGTTTAAAAAGCAAATTGAAGTTCAAATTTCATAAGCAAATAATAAAAGAAGAAATCTGAAGCTTTCAAAGCACCATTCAAGTTCTTCATAAAAACATGTGCTCTGCTCCTAAATTCTGTGAGTAACACTTTTATTTAAAACTAACTTAGTTATAAATTAGCTGCTGGTTTTACTCAAGTAATAAGTGAGTTTTGCATGCAATTTACATGTGCTTTACTGGAAAATATATGGTTGTTTGTAGTATGCTTGCTGCAGTGTACATTGTTTCTTGTTCTTAAGTTCCAGGTTATAGAATTTGCTTAAATTCCATTTCAGTTGATCTAATTTGTGTTAAGATCTAAGAATTAAACAAATATAGTTGTGTTATATAGTTTAAAGTTTAAATTTTATACAAATAAAAAGAAGAAAACCTGTATTGTCCCTGAAACATAAATACTACAGAACTAACATTTGAAAGTAAGAAGTTAAGTATCCAGATTCTTTGATTTAAATTTATCAACCAATTACATTATCAAAGATATGAATTTTAAAACTAAAATTTGAATTTTTAGTTTGAATATGATTGTGTATTTCTGGTTTAACCAGAAATCACATTTGGGGTTAGAACTGTCGATCTAGGAAGTCTGGGTGGCCATTTTCTTTTCTGGTGATGGAGTGTTGATCAAGTTTGCAGGGAAAAATAGTAGTAGGTGGATCTGAGCATTTAGCCAGTTATGATTTGGGTTTGAAATAATTAACCCTAGTTTTTCTGTGTTCAAGATAATTGATCACCGCAATCAAAATAAGTGATCGAGCTCGACCAGATTCTAGTTAGTGATAGTTGAGGTGTGGATGAAGAAGCGGCCGAAGGTGGAGCTTCCCTAGAGGTCGGAATTTGGTGATTGAGGTGAATTCTAGGTTGCGACATTACTCCTATTCTTGAGCTCGTATGCTTGATTTTGAAATTGGGGTTTTGCTATTGATTTGAGGATCGGAGTCGAGTTAGGAGGCGACAGTCGACTTGCGCGAATGGCCGCGAGGGGTCGAAGATGGTTGCTCCGGTGGTGCAGGTGCACATGGTTCTTGGAGTATCAACTGTTTGTTTGGTTTGGGGAAAATGTACTCGAGTGATGTTCGAGTAGGATTGAGTTATTGCCCGAAGTTGAAGGATGTTGGACTCGAAGACTTTGATGTGTGGGATCGGGTGAGATTGTTGTTACAGGTTTGTGAAAAACCTGATTTGTATTTGAATTGAATGAATTCAAGATGAAAAAGTTACTCGAGTTTTACTCAAGTTTATTTTGTGTTTTGCTCGAGTGATGTATGTATAGCTCGGGTAAGTTGTTCAGGTTAGAAAATTTGTCATTATTCAAATTTTAAACTGAATTTCAAAAGTACTAAGCAAAGATTTAAATTAAGTTTTAAATCTAAATTTTATTTATCGATTCAAGTTAATTTGAATCTTAAGCTGAAAATGAATGAAGATTTTAAAATTCAAATTTGTTTAAAATACTTTAAAGGGATTTAGTGTTTAAAAATGTTTTAATAAGAATTTGTATTTAAATTAGAAATTGAAATATAAAGAAGTGTTTTAAACAAAGTTTAAATTTGATTCAAATCTGGATTTGAATCTATGTTTCAAAATAGATTTAAGTTTCTATAAATTTAAGTGTTTAACCGTTTTGAATGATAAAGTAAAATTTAAATGTTTTGAATTTAAAAAGAAATTTGTTTTTAACCCTTGTAATATTTCTTTTATAAGAAAAGTATTATTTAAATTTAAAAGGGTTTTAAATTGATTTTAAAACTTGTTTAAGTTAAATTATAATTTAATGATTTGTAATTCATTTAATTATTAGGATAATAATATGGATAATAAATGAATTAATAAAATGAATAATTACTTAAAATAATTAAGGGATTAATCTTAAAGGTTTAAGATTAATTATTTTTAGAATAATCAACTTGTAATTTAAGAATCATTAATTAAATAAGATTAATTTTTAACTAATGATTAATAATTAATTAATCAAGTAATAAAAGATTAATTAAATGGGTTATTAATGATTAATAATTTGTAATTAATAATGATTAAAATAAGTTAATTACTTTAGAAAAATAATTAATGAATTGTTTAATAGTTAATGAAGGTCATTAACTAAGGATTATTTAATAATTAATTAATGTGATTAATTTTAATTATTAATTTGGTTAATTAATTTAAAAATAATCATTTGTGTAAATTGTTAAGTATAATTACTTATGGAAGTAACCAAGGAGATTAATTACTTATTGTAATTAACTGAGTTTAATTTGATTAGATAAGTTAATTAATTCAGTTTAATTAATTTAAAATAATCATTTGACGATTTGTGGAGTATAAGTACTCAATGTAATTAAATGAAGAGAATTACTTAGAGAAGTAATTAATGGGTAATTACTGTATGTAATTAATTGAAGGTGATTTGTAGATGAAAGTAATCTGAGTATAATTACTTTGTAAATTAATCAAGGGATTAATTGGAGATAATTAATTAATGAGTAATTAGTTTATTTGGTGAAATAATTAAGGGTAGTTAATTACTGAATGGAGTTAATCAAAGGTGATTAACAATTATGGTTTAATTATAGATTAATTACTTAATGTAATTAATTTAAATAGAAAATGTAATTAGAAATCATTAATTATTATAATTAATGATGTAATTAAGAATGGATTTAATTAAGAAATAATTAATAAATGAAGATTAATTAATGTAAATTAATTAAGGATCAATGTAATTAATTATAGTTAAATAATTAAGGAAGTAATTAAAGATTAATTACTGTATTTGGTTAAGTGTAATTAATTTTAGAAATTAATTAGTGGATAATTACTTGAATGTAATTAAAGGTTAATTAATCAGGGGATGATTAATTAAATGAATAATTGATTGATGATTAATTAATTGATTGATAATTAATCAATAGTGATATAAGAAAGTTGATATTGATGAAGTAATTAGTTTAATTCATTTTAAACTAATTAGAGATGATGTAATTAATTTAATTCATTTTAAATTAATTATAATTGATGTGATTATTAATCATTGCTTATATGGTTGAATGATGTTGTTGCCTTGAATGGTTTGATCTCAGATATGAGATAAGTGATGTTGAGTGATATGGATGCATTGGTTGCATTGTGATGATGATATGGATTATCTTTAATAATGATAATATGGTTTATCTGTTGTGATGATAATATTGATTATCTATTGTAAATCTGTGATTTATCTATCTTTTTATATAGATAATTGAATTGTTTTAAACCTTTAAAACAACTTGGCCTTAAAAGACACATTTTGGATTTCGATGAGACCGGGATCGGGTTTTCATATTTGGATATCCGAAAACCACATCGATCCAAATTACCGATAGGTCATGAATCTTATGTAAAGAGTGAAGACCCGAGGTGTAAGGACTATACGTCGGTATAACTCTGGGGTGATTCCGTGATGAGTTTGACAGAGTAGTACTTATAGGTTCGAGATGGTGATTCAGAGTGCAAGGGTTATCGTCGTTAACTCTGTAGGTGATTCCAAAATAAGTGTAACGAGACAATGCCTTCGGTTTCGTTCGAACCCGGAACGAACTTATATGGATTGAATGCTTTCAGAACATCGTCAGGTGGACGATGAGCATTCTAAGAGATGTGTTCTCTAAAGGTAATCGTAGCCTCAAGCCTCATCAATCGGGAATGGCTAAAATAGGGGAGGTGCAGCAAGGCTAAGGGGGTCAAGTAGGACAAGATTTTCCCCTGTCTAGAGGTCCATTTTTATTTCGGCTGTGTGGGCGGTTGGTTGTACACCAACTGCGGGGTTGTCTTATTCGGAACTGGCCAGTAAGGGATGGTTCCGGCCTTGTATTGCAGGGGAGTTAGGGTGGCTCCTCGGTACGTTGATCCAGGCCACATTCTGTGACGGGCGGTACCCCAGTACCCTACTGTTGATGGAATCCACAATCCAATAAGTGCCAACGGTTTTGATTGTATTACCCACTTTTGGGGCTAGTAGCTGGAATTTAATGAATGTGACAATTTCGGCTATTTCATATTTACTTGTAAACCCTAGACCTATTATAATATCACTGGATTTCCTATCAAATGTTTTGGTTAGCGTAAGGTAAAAACTTTTCCATGTTTATGTGTGGGAAGTCTTACGTGATACCTTTCTTTTCAAAGGTTTTTCAAAGTTAAGCAATTTTAACCTGTTACTCACACCAGACCCATGTCTGACCCAGAGTTTATCTTCTGTTTTCTTAAACTCTTGGGTACTCAAATTTTTACGAGTAGCCAAGGGATTCAGGTTATCTTTTGACGAATTATGGAGGAGCAATGGAGCAGGAGACTTCGACGTTAGACATATGGTTCCGTTGTGTGTTCTCTGTGTTGGTATCTCTTGTATTGAGTTGTATAACTAGACATGTGTTTATAACTGTCTAGTATGCGATGTATATTCTGTGTAACTCTGAAAGTTGTTGTATATTCATGTAATACTTATGTTATTAATATAATTTATTCGTTCCGCTGTTGAGATTCTGATGTTGTTTCTTCTTTCTTCTCTTTCTTTTCTCTTTTCTATCCCTTTCTTTCTTCAAGATGATGCGATTTTCTGTGGTGTGAAAATCGGGTCGTCACACCTTTTGTATCAAATCATACTTTTGATATTCAAATCAAAATCTGTTTCACCAAAACAACTTTGTAGAAAATTGCTATTATTGCATCCCCCCACTTAGAAACTTGAAATAAATGTTGATGACGTTGTGGTCATTAGCAGAATTATTTTTCAACGACAGAAGTGAATTAAGTACATCCAAACCATGCCTTTTAGGTTTAATCAAAATCATTTCAAAAATACTATCAAATACTTTGTAGATGTTACTAAGTACCAGGATATCAACTTTGTAAACCAACTTCCTAAATATTTACTTTCAAATAATACTAGTATTATAATCCAAAACCTTAGAAAACCAATTTCTAACATTCAAGATTTAAGTCCTCAAATGTTCAATTTAAATCCTTTTCGTATTTATATACTATACTTATAAACCATATTTATATAAGTCGCTTTCTTATATAAAACTATCATAGAATCGTTTACCTTTGAAATAGCCTTCTTCCATTTCAGACTATAGTAAACAACTTTCGTTTACTCAAATTTTAACCCAACATTATCACCGAACGCCTTATACTCAAGCTGGGAAATTTAATTCACAAGGCATTCGTTCCAATGATCCCATAAGTTATTATCTACTCAACTCATGTAGTGAAAATGTAAAAATGCTCATAAGCTGGCCGGGCACAACTAATCAAACAACAAATGACAATAATCGAATATAATCATTTCCTAAATAAAAAACACATCATAAATAACTATATTGATTTATGAAACTTATCCTTTTATATAAAAAATAATATCTAAGGTAAAATTATTTCATTTACAAATTCTAAAAACAATACTATTCCGGTTTTCCCTATCCAAATGTTTAGAGATCCTCGTCAATAACGCTAGCAACACGTATTGATCATAATCAATAAGCCATTCTATAAACCAATCAACACAATACAAAACATTTTTATAAAAATAATGTATACGCACTCTCGTATATACACACTTAACTCATAATAAGACATTTCATTACCCTATATCTTAATGAGTAATACCCACCAGAGCCAAGGTTCTCGCTTAACCTTCATCTCTGATACCACATGTAAAGACCCCTGAATGTCAACACTAATACATCCACGATATTCACGTGCAAAGCACCAAAGTGCCAGAAAGAAGAATTGGTAGGGTAACATAAAAAGGAAAAAGAAATAAAACAAGAAAGAAGAACACAATATAAGAATTTCATATGTAGAAAAATAATATATAATATCTGAAAAGGTCCTTACCAAAAAAAGAAAACTTTTATATACATACATCAACCAGAGAAAACTAACCAATCATACCCCTAGACAGTTATAACAATTTGTCCTTACGATTGCTGATAGATGCAAATCAAGTAATGTAGCGGAAATAAAGTACGATAGAAAATCATCTTGCTCCTCTCCAAGAGCTCCAATGAACCATAGAAAATCTAGAAACATACTCTAGCTAACCCGAGCATTAAGAAAATAACCCCCATGTCAGTCTGATAAATTAGCACGAGAAACTCAAATCAGATAGATTTGTTATATCATAAAACCTTCAAAATAAGGATATCTCGTAAGATCACTCCGCCAAAAAACACGGATGGATTTTTACCTTACGATTTCAGTTATAAAATCCAGTGATAATATAATAATGTCTAAGGTGTGAAATATAAATAATCACATAGCTGCGATGTCTGTGAGTGCACATCACAACAATAATAGGTATACAATCACAACTGCTAAGGCTTATTCGCTAATTGTGTATGATTTCCATGTAGTTCTCCTCAAATCAAAGCCAACTCTGATTTATTACATAAGGATCAAAGATATCCTTCCGCAGCATCGTACATCTCTAGTAAATGTACAATAGAAAAACCATAGCTGGTCTTGCTAAAACATGATGCATCGCTTTCGCATGCCTATCCCAACAAGTATCTCTAGAAATGGAGTTGCATGCACCCTATGAGTTTGCCAACTCTATTGGCTATGTTTCCTATATCTGGTTCGACCTATACCCACTGGTGAGGCTACGTCGGTGGCCCAATACACGAGTCACCACCTGAACAGATCTTGATAAATGGGTCCCAAACTCGAAACAGATCCCCGAACCACACATGAATTCCCATATCTCAACAGATCTCAGAATCACACATGAATTCCTTAATGGATCTCGGAATCACACATGGATTCCCATATCTCAACAGTTCTCAGAGCCACACATGGATTCCTACATCTTGAATGGACGATGAACAACTACATGTGTTCAAGCACTCAAATAAGTCTCGAATCTACACAGATTCCAGCATCATGAACCAATCACAAACCTCTTCCAAATAATGGAGCACGTATATGGTTTTGGAGTGGTTACACTTTCAAGTCATCTTTTATAAATACACTCCCTCTCTTACTAGGTGCTCCAAAAACCAATCGATCGATTTCTCGGGAATCTTAACCCCGATTCTCTGGAAAATAAACAGACATACATAAGAGCGCAGATCACCTCCTAACCGTTTAAGTGGATGGATTTCCTTGCCATTGTCCTAAAAGAGCAAAAGGAGTTCATGTGTACAGTATAACACTATTGAAGATAACTGTACCATATATTTCTAGTGTTTCTTATCAATATTTCCAGAGTATATTTGGCCAAGATTTGATAGTCGTTTATTTATCTACTAAACAAAAATAACAATGAGAATAATCACATGTGGAAAACTAGTTTCTGTATAATGTTTGTGACGAATAGGATTTTCGACCCTCGAAAATCGACACTAATAAATCCTCGGTATTCACATGCCGCAGATTCAAGTGCCGAAAAACCCAGCCTTTAAGGATAAAAAGAAAATAAAAATAGAATAGAGTCTTACACGAATGAAATAACATATATTATTTCAACATACAGAGGAAAATTTTAAATACATTTATCAGAGTTCAATTTAACATTAACATGGACAGATATAAATATTTATCCTTACAAATGCGGAATACAATGGTACATGAATGTGGTGGAAATGGATAACAATATTCAGAAGAATCTTCAGACTCCATGCTCCGAGCTCTTCTAAAACGCTCTAGACAAAACTAGACTATTAGGCTGCCTAGAAAAATATGGCACCCAGAGCTTAAGGGAAAGAAAATAAACTCTGAGTCAGTCATGAGACTAGTGTGAGAAACTCAAAATGCGAGTACTTGAAACAAAGGGCTATCACATAAGACCACGGCACATATAAACACAGAACGTGTTTTTATCTTATGATAATCAAAACATTTCTATGCAAAATCCAGTGATATTATTTATAATGACATTCTTTGAAAACCTATCAAAATAAATAATATCCAAATAGTTGAAATTGTTACATTGGTGAAATTTAACGACCTAATAGGTTTATAACTAAAACCAAAGGAACTTATTGGACATTTAGATTTCCAATGAATAGCAAGGTAAAGGACTACCCCCATATAATACATTTATAGAGGAATGTACCGAGGATCGACATCTTTGAAACCTCTATGAGTTAAGACCAGCCTACACAAAACCAATATATGGTATGACAACACCGAATATGTTATCACCTCAGCCGTTCTCGACCTATCCGAGGGCTCTCATACCATACACCACATACTATTTTACCCAATGTCATATCGGGTGCAAAATAAATCTAAAAACGTGATATCATACACTAATGGTTATGATCCACTTAGCCTTAAAGCATCCTCTGTATCACAATCCCACGGGTGTGAGGCTAGAGGTAATGTTTACCTGTCTTAGATTATTTTCACTTAAAATGCCATATTGCAATTTCCAACAACACACTATTAATTTCCACAAAATACAACCTCTGAGCTCGTACATCTTAGATAATGGTGTTAAGTATAAGGGGGTTACTTCCTATACCACCAAACATATGTACATTTGTAGAGATCAATGCTTTATGATCTAAGAAATGCAACGTCAGAAATTCATCCATATAAGCTATCCAGGAATGGATAAACCGAAGCACTCTCCTACCACATCCCGTTGAGAATTACTCCTAGGATTAGTAATGAGTAGTCCTTGCATATAAAGATCCCAGAACGAAGGGACCACTGCTATTTATTTATCTTGGGAGCTACTCCATAATTATCAATAAGCAGTGCTTCCGTAATGAAGATCTCCGCCTTCAACTTCATTGTTTTCAACATAGCTTCACTTTTGAACTCGTAAATTGGTTCATGATGGTTTAAGTATTAACCAAATCCATCCCCGATTCCTTCTAACCAATCATCAATAAAAGGATGTTAACTAAATAAGTGCTTATCATTTGATTAATTACTCTCTTTATCAAAATAATCCTCTGGAGATATATATCTTTAAAACATTTCTTTTCGGTATATATAGATTCATTAAACCTCCTTTATCAAATCTTTGTTTAATTAAGACCTTTTTAAATCTTGGAATAATTTCAAATCATTTCATCCTTTAGTTAGGAAAATATCTCCAAATCATTTATTTAAATCTTAAAAAAGATTTCCAAATCATAACTTTTAAAGGGGTCAAAAACAACATTGTTTTAGAAATTGTTTATTGTAAATCCAAGCAATTAATTTTAAGTAAAAGGATCCATTGGATTTAAAATAATTCCAAAAAATTTATTTAAATCCCGATAAAGGATTTCTTATTTTCAACATATATATTTTTAATAGGTTGAAACCATGTTATTAAAGATGGTAAATTCAAATTAGTTAGTATTCAAATAAAACGGATCCATAGAAATTATACTAATTTTACTCAACATCAACTTCTACATTCAACCTTTACTATTCGTCAAATAGTGGTGAAATTGCCTCTTAAATTCACATGGATAATACGAGTTCCTCCTTGGAATTTAATAACAAGTATAAGAAGATTATTTCTACATAATCTAAGTTGTATGAAATTAAATTTGTAAATACGAATCTTTTATACTTGTCTCGTTTCTGACATTTCGACCTTAACTATTCCTCGTCCAGGAAAGTGACGAAGTGGGTCAGGGCATTTGTTGCTCCTGAACACTTCCTTAATTTAAGCACCTCCCATCCGGATCTCATGGATAGAAAAAATCAGTCTACTCATTGGCTTTTAGAGCCAAGATTAAACCACTTGATTAACATTTTTTTTAAATCATTTACTTAAACTCTTTTGAAATAAATTATAAAACCTCTATATTATCTTTAAAATAGTTAATTATTTATTTGAATTTTTTTATAAAAGATTTAGGAAAGAATACTTAAGTTTAAATCCATATTTCAAAAGTTATTAAAAGTGCCATAAAAAGTGCTACGAAGAGTGCTTTTAAGGCTATTCGATTAAAACAACTTTTCTAACATTTAGAAATCCATTTTTTATAAATTTAATCTCTTTAAAACATTTTAAAATATTTATATAATTTATTTCGTATTTTTATAGAACTATAAATATCATTTATAAAGAATTTGTCGCTTTGGTTTCCGACTTGCCAAACCGTGAGTATTTTGAAAACTTGTTTTGCTCATATTTAGTAATCTAATAATGGAAATCTCAATTGTTTTCTTTTGTTTGAAAACTACGATTATAAAACTTTGGAAAATTCTTATTATAAAGAATTTCGACTCTGAATCCATCGTATAAATGGATTTAACTTTATACGACGCAACGTCGCGAATTGCTATTACGCAATGTGCCTATTTTTGACTCAATTTTCATAACTTGTCCGAACTTCACCAAATTGAGTTTTAGTGTTTATAAAAACATTTATAAACCATTTCAAAGGGGGTTTAACAATCTCATATACAACATTTCATTTATTAAAGGAAAGTAATTTTCTTTGTGGTATTCGACATGTATTAACATAATTTGTTTACCCAATTTAAACAACCATATTAAAACAACCAATACTTGATGATCGAAGCATAGTAAACATCTATAACAATCATACATCATCACTATATGTATATATAAATAGAGTTTCTTACCTTCATTAGGTTCTAACTTTACAAAAATTAGCTATAGCTTCGCTACAATCGAATCAAAGATGGAATCGACTCTTGGACCTTTGAATGGGATCGGCCTAATTTGGAACGAGGTGGAGTGCCCGAACTTGGTGATAGAGGGTGGTGGCTATGGGTTTTGAGTGGAGGAAGGTGTGATTCGCCTTGATTTTGAAGTGGATTTCTACTGTATGTGTGTGTGTGTATTTAATTTCTTTTTGCAATATTTTTCTTGATAATTTCCTTAAGTTAGGAAGCCACTGAAAAGCTTGAGAATGAAGAAGATGATGAAGCAGAATAGTGTGTAAAATTATGAAGAGAATAGTAGGTATTTATAGGACAACTTTAGAAATAAATATCCAAATGTATAATAACTCTTTTACCCCTTGCCCACACCCCCTCTGTCATTATTAAGACGCATGGCTATGACAACCCCATTGTTCCTCTATGTTTGTGATGATGATGGCGTGTAAGTGAGTTGATGTTTGCTTTTTAGGGTCAAAAATATCTTGGATATTTATACTTTTTACTATATGTAAATTTGACGTAAATGGTAAGTATATGTGTGTGTAAGTGTATGCGTGTGTGTTCATGTGTATGTTAAGGTGTGTATGTCTGTGTTATATATGTGCCCAAGACATATAAATCAGGTTGCAATAACTTTGAACAACTTCCGTTCGTTAAACCGTTGAAAATCGTGAAGCTGATTTCCTGTCGCATTTTCACTTATAAATTAATTTACATATAAATATAAATAAAATTTGAAAATTAATTTCTTATCATCTTTAACTAATTAAAATTATCAAGTTTGATTTATAAAACCATATATATTAATATTAAATAATCGTTTACAAAAAGTACTGTTATATCGAAAAAGCAACACGAATTTTCTTATATTTTCAAATCAAGTATATATCTTTATAAGACTATTATAAATGATTTATTATCACTCTATAACTAATTAAAATGAATTATTATTATTTTTAAAACAATTATTTGAATATTTATAATAATCATTAAATCTCGGTTAAAATTCATAAATCAATTATTAAATATGATGCCATTATTGATGATCTCATAAATACATTTTACTCCCATGAATAAAATGAATTTTTTTATTTCATTTTCTTGTTTAAATGGGTAAATAGATGCATAATCCAGCTCCATGCATGACTTTTGATAATTATAGAGCCGATTATTGATAAAATAGTATTCAGTCATTTTATCAATGTTTTTTCAAAGTATATATATTTGTAAATACTTATTAAAAATAAGATTACCATCGTTGTTTATTGTTCAAGACAACATAATTTATGTTGAAAAGCTTATATTTGAATATTTTAAAAATAAATATAATTTACCATAGTGATAAATTTGTGGGTCTTTACACTGTCCATAAGCATGTAACACACAAAGCACGATCGAAACAAACAAGCATGATTAAATCATATAAACGACTTCTAATCCCTTTGTAATTAATCTTCCTCTATTAATTAAAAAATTATTTTACTAGTAAAACTCATTTTTACTCAATAAACTCTTTAATAAATGAAACTCCATTTGTAATTTAAACTCCACTATTTAATTAAAACATCACTATTTATATTAACATGTTTCAATACTTCTCAAAAGTATTCATATACACATGTCAACCATATAAGTATAATCACAAATAAATTTCAAAAGTCTTAAGACAAATGTTACTTAAACATTGTCACTATAAACCCAAAACTATTTCCCTTATGGTTATCTTTAAAACATTCTTTTCAAAGATTTGTTTACGTTCATAAGTATAATTAAAACGAGTTAAAGGCGAGTGTTACTAAAATATTGCCACAACAAAATAATAATAATTCATACTCGTTATTTTTTTTAAAATTCCATTATTAAAGATCTAAGTATTTTCTGAACTCATTTAACAACATTTTACCACTTTAAAATATTATCCAAGGGTTTAACAAACATTACTAAAATGTTGTTTACGACAACACAAACCTATTCTACTATTCCACTATCTTTAAAAATCCATTTTAAAGATCCAGCCCTCCAAAATTAAATCTATGAAACTCCACAGGCGCTGTACGATTTGTTGTGATGAAATTAAGGATTTGAGTTTGTCCAATCGAAGTGTAGATCTGTAATTGTGCTAGCTGTTCCTTTCTTTCGTGGCTTTTGGAAATCATCATTTATTCAAACCACTTGTAGATATTTCTGCATAACATCAAAACCAAAATTTGAAAGGATTGTCACCGCCTGTATCTATCGTTTTTGACATAATAGGAAAAACCTGATTTTGGGCTTGGTTTCCTGTCTCTACCTGTTGCTTTGAGGAGTTCCTCTCTTATGAAGAGAGCTCCTAAATAAAAATGAATACACACACACACACACACACACACACACACATATTGATGAAAATGGCCACCCCCAAATTGAAATGCAGACGATTTTTGCCTTTACCCTAATCCCCATTAGCCTCTTTTGGCTCGCCACCTCGATATCCACCATCCCAACTTCCTTGTTCCACTACTACTTACACTGCTATCGCTCATCTTTTTATGGCTAAGAACAAGAAATCGAAACCAGCCTCATTGTGTGGATTGAAAATCGTGTGTCTACAACCAGATATGGCTACATTTCGGCCCCTGATCCGCCTCTTGATGGCTCTGCCTCCAATGCAACGTTGAAACAATCTTCTTTGATTGTTACCACTGCTACTGAGAATGAAAAATCCCTAGGGTCGACTGTAAATATAGCAACACGGCCTACTCGCCTACAATTGTACCAAAGCCTAGACAATCAACTATCAAATGTTGCTACACTAGTGAATTTAGAATTGATTTCGTCATGACCTTGCCTATAATTACTGCGCTCACGGGAGACGATCTTGCTTCATAGGTGAAAGCTGATATTGTTTCACCTGGCCATAATACTTCTTCTAATGCTTTCCCAAATAACATGCTGATTAATGTGGCACGACTTCTAATATATCTAATTAAAATCAATGAGAATTTAGGGTTTTCAAATCGAAATACTGCAATGCCATCTACTACAGTTCTAGGTGTTGATATTCTAACATCTTGGTCTTCCAAGTTTTCTAATAAACCACGTAATGCTAGAGTTTACACTCCAAGATGTTTTGATCTCAAGATAGCTAATGGTATCAATATCCCTCCTCCTATGGTTATTGATGCAGGAAATTATTTTCGACGCAGTCAACTTATTGGTTTCTTCCTGGATGATAATCTCCTATTTGCTATTGTGAAATCCCATCTAAGGAAATTTTGGAGATTGAAAGGAAAGATTACCATGTGGTTCGACAACTCGATGTTCTATTTCGCTTTCACTTGTCCTAAGGGATTCGCATTCTTGAAGTCGAGCATTTTATTATAATGTGAAAGCCATTTATTACTACCATAGGGAATTCATCGGTAGACACTGCACGTGAATAGGATTCTCTATCCCAGTTTAGGTCCATTTCTCAAACATCCCTTCTATTTTTCAATTTGTGGTTGGTGTTGATTGGTTGGCAAATCTGCTTGGCTAGTTTATTTTCTTCGATCAGGAGAAGGTAAGAAGAGACAGATTAGGTTATGCTAGAGCATTGATTGAAAAGCAAGATAGACTCTTACCATCTATTCCACCGATTGAACCAGCTCATGGACTTATTGATTTTGTAGATGTTGATTATAAGTGGAAACCACTGATTTCCCCAATTTTAGGTCTTTTGGTCGTCTTGTTGCCTCATGTAAACACATTCTTGCTCCATCGCCATTGCCTAATGTTGAGGAAGTTGTGAAACCTCCTATCCCTTAAAATAACCCTTTTCCAAAAGTCATGAAACATGTTTGAATTCCCAAACATTCAATCCTTCCTCACCATGTAGGTACATCTCCTACTTTTGTTCTACTTAGCTCTAGCACAAGCTCGATAGCCGTCCACTTTGCTTGATACTCTGAAGAGAAGGCTCGGGCACATGAGCCAACGTAAATTTGTTACTCCCCTTTGATTGAAACACAATTTAAGTTCATCTCTGATCTGGAGAGTGAGCACAAATCTCCATTTTAGCACATTTGTGGTGATCCCCTTATCCTATTTGTAGATGGAAAATATGGTGAACATAATAGTAAGATTTTGAAGGACGAAACATGAGACAAATGTTACATTTTCGATGGGGTTTGTGAGGTGTACGATCCTAAAATTGCATAACTATTTCGTGAGTATGTTAATGTTATTGGTACCAAATCGTCTGAGGATGAGTATGTATCCTGCTCTTTGCAGGAGGATTATTTGTATTCGCTTAGTAATTTAGGCATATTGCCTAACTCCTGTGATGTAGTTAGTTTAGTCATTCTACTAATTACTGAGGTGTCTTTGCCTCAAACCTGTATTGCATTTATAAGATGGTATTGTTACTATAAAACAACTTGAATGTTATTTGAAACTTAGTAAAATGAATTTGCTCATGTTTCAATGTAAAACATTATTTAATCTTATTTATATGCTTTGAAAATTTAATATGATGTTTATAATGATATGAATTTTTTAAGTAATGATTTTGAAAAATTAATTATTAAAATAATAAAAATAATTAATTGATCTAAATTTTTGATATGAAATAAAATACGATAAATTGGATTTTTGATGAATTTTTGGGACTTTTCTTATAAATTTATGATTTTATATGAATTATGTGGTAAAGGAAAGAATTTTTTGATCAAAGATAATCAATTAATCAATTGAAGTCGAAACTAACAAGTTTTGAAAAGAAAACTCTAAAGAGATCTATTAACCAATAAGAACTCAATACCTAATGGGATTTGGTGTAAAGTAATTACTTAATAAGATAACCAAACAGTGTTCCAGTTAATTACGAAAGTGACATATCAACTTAAAATAATGCTTTAAGGATATTCAACCTCTAATGGCTACTTAAGCAGTTAGTGATTACCAAATAGGCTATCAACTTGCGATAGCTATTGGATGCCAATAAGTGATAGCTCCTAGAGCTCAACTCACGATAGCTATTAACTTGCCATAGCTATATGCTAGTCAACTAGCAATGGCTTAGGAAAGTCAACTTTCAACCACTAGTTGAAGCTCAACTTGCGTTATCTAGTGGAGCTATCAATCTACGATAGTTAGGAGAGGTATCAATATGCGTTAGTCATTTGGTTCTCAATGTGCGATAGCTTGGGGAGCTATCGACTAGTGGTAGCCAATAGAGGCTCAACTTTCTATAGCTAGAATAGACTATCAACACGCGATGGAAAGTTGGGGTTCAACTAAAGATGGCATAGGAAAATCAACCTGTAATGGCTATGGGACAGCCGATATGCAATATCTAGGCATGACCTGCAACGGCTATAGGATAGCCAGTATGCCATGGTTATGTTCACATTACGATAGATTAGAAAGCTATAATATTCTATGTAAAATAAGAACAATTTCCAAGTATCAATTGACTATTCAAAAGGATGAAATAAAGGAAGAACTTTGTAAGTTAAAATTGTGTTAACGTCCTTTTGAATTGGAAAAAAGCTTAGAGAAAGAAATAAATGATAAGATATTACTGTCGCCAAAAATAGCACCAACACCCAAATATCATATGAAAATTGCAATTCCAACAAAATAAAGGTAAAAGAAAAAAAGGAGACATAATTTTTATAGTGGTTCATTAAATTCTCTAGCCTACGTCCACTTTAATCTTTATTATTAGTCATTTTCTCTTTCGATTACAACTAATTTTCTTAGATCCGACTACAATCCAGTAGATCTCAAATTTACAATGGTGTTTCTAGATTATATTTAAGAAAGAAGATAAGAGTTAAGAAGATGTAAAGTGTAAAATACCATCTTCAGTTGCAATAGGGCTTGTATTTATAGAGAAACTCGCCAGTAGACTCAGGAGCCTACATTAAAAAAAGTCCAGATATAAATCCAAGTGTAAGAGAGAACACGCCGGCCCAATTTCCAACAAAAATCTCTCGGTGCTAGTGGTTTTTCTTGGGTGAAAATCCTCTGTCTTATTTGTCTTGCCTTTCTACCTCTTCGCTGCACTTCAAACTCTTTCTCCTTGAAGATCAAGTCCTTCTTGATGGTTCACCTAGTATTGCTTGTCTTTTCTTACTTTCTTTGCTTCCATTGAAATTCTTAGTGTTGCTTGTCTATAGTTTGGAAAACAAACTTGATGACGATAGCTTGAGGTAGTACTCACAGTATCAGAGCTTCAGGAGATCAAAATAAGGGAAAAACCACTCGGTAACAAGTGGTCTACTTAGCTTAATTTTCATTTATTTTTTGATTATGATTCTTTTGTCCTTTCAAGCATAATTTCAAGTTCGTGATGCTTCTCACCTTCAATTTGGCCACCTAAGTCTGGTTGAAATCAACTTGGCTAAAAAACAAGTTAGCACTTGCCCCTTAAATTATGTATTTTGAATGTAAGGTGTGCTTTGTTCAGGAACAAGTTTTAGCAGTAATTGACCTTTGGTAGTTGAGCTTTCCAACTATCCATCAATTTAAGTCATGATGAATCATTTGGTTCCTTTGGGTTCTCGTGCAAATCCATAGTCATTCCAGACTCTCATAATTGAGGGTTATAGTCCTTGCTTAAGTGGTAATCTTGAATTGTAATTAGTCTGCTTTCATCCAGAGTTATCATATTGTATGTCAAAATCCTCCCGTGTTCATCCGAGATTTATCTCCTTCAGTATGATTACAAAGCATTTAAATCCTAAGATCAACTCAATGTCCATTCTAGGATTCGATCTCTTCGGATCATTTAGCATCCAATCCGGGGTTCGATCTATCTTTATCATTCAATATCCAATCTAGAGTTTGATATCTTTGGATCATTCATCATTCAATCTGGGGTTTGATCTCTCTAGATCATTCATCATCCAAACTAGCATTCGATCTCTCTGGATCGCTCATTATCTAATCTAGGGTTCGATCTCTCTGGATCGTCCATTATCTAATCTGGGTTTAGATCTCTCTGGATCCTTGCTAAGCCAAATCCACTCCCTCTCTGACGAGGGGACCCAACGAACAAGAAATCTCATTCGCTCACTCTTTGATGAGTGGACTTACTTTTCGTACAAGTCCATCCACTCTCTCCTATGAGAGTACTTGCATCTTATGGCCACTATGCCATCTCTCCGGTTGGGACTACCACAACCAATATCAATCATCACGTTCAAGTGGATTTTTTCCAGAAAATCAAATATTCAAATCAACAAAAACAATCAAACAAAAGTCCGAATTATTCATCTCAGGCATCCAACTCCGAGCATGCCTAGAGATCGATCAAGATAACATACACATGTAAGCAGTCTAAGGTTATTATTATCTTGTCCATTCATCTTAAACATCTAACTCAAAGCATGCCTAGAAACCAATTGAGATCTCGTGCATGTGTAAGTGGTTCGAGATTATTACAGCCTTAATTATTCAAATTGAAAAGGAAACAGTGGGAATCGTACCTGACTCCCATCCATCTCAATCAAGGGATTGCCATCCTCGACCCAAATTCTTAGATAGGTGTTAATGCATTCACTACAGATGGTAGCTTCTCTATCGTAGTTTGGTTTCTTACGTACTGTTGTAGTTGGTTGCTCCAAACCAGTTCTTCTATCAAATCGAGAAGGTATGTACACTCGTTTGTTTCATGTCCGTACAACTCTTGGAAAATGCAAAACTTTCCAGACCTCATGTCGCTTATCGTGGGTTTCTTTCTTAACTAGAATCTAATAGAGAATCTGCCCCCAAGTATCTAGGTATATCCTCTCAAGGGTCTCAATTAGATCAGTATAGGAAGACAATGTTGACTCCCTCTTTTGCTATTTGGTTCCCATAGGTTATCATCGGCACTTCAATTTCCTTTATCCTTACCATGTCCTACTCCGGATGATCCTCCGTCATCCATAACAATAATCTTTGCATTCTCAGCTTCAAATCCTCTTAACGCAAATACCTCTCAGCTTCATGATAGAACTCTGTAAGATCTATTGGTAGGTCCCTCTCTATAGCAATCTTAAGTTGGTCTTACTTGCAACTCCTAAAACTACCGTCATCAGAATCATTGATGGGTCCAGCTTATGAAGTGCAATGGCTACCACATTAAACCTAGTCAAGTAACTTCTAAAGGTCTCTCCGGGAATTTTCTTCATGCTTCATAGCATCATCACATTCTTTGGTCAGAAGATATAAACTCTGAATTGTCTTATGAACTTATTCACTACGTTGGCCCATGTGCTTATGAACTAATTCTCCAAGTCTCTGAACCACATTGCTACTAAATCTATCAGATAAAATCAAAAGCACCACCTCATCACCTCCTTTAATGCAACCAACACCTCAATATGTCGGATGTATCTAATTAAGTGAACTGTTGGGTCTATCTTTCTATCATACACTTCCAACACTGAAAGCTAGAAATAGGAGGATTCCTCGTGCTTCAAGTATTATGGGTAAATGGATTCTTGTTTACATCCTCCAAACTATCTTTGCAATCATCTCAGCCATCCGGTTATTGTCCTCTAACGGAAATATTTGAAAACTAGCTACATTTTGCCTCCTACTCTTATTGAGGAACTTCGGCACATACTCCTTAGGCTGCACGTCTGTGTTCTAATCGGCACCACTGGTTCCATTTTGTCCTTCATTCCCACGAAAAGTATTGGCACATATTCCTCAAGTTGTTGTTCACTTGTGCTCTATCATGCATTCTTAGCTCCAGCAATTTCGTTCTTGGCATCCTAGCTTGCCCTAAGCTCAATCCAACATTGCCCCATAGTATATTCCCCTCGATGCTGAGAGAATTAGGGTCAGAACCGAGTGGTCTTGGTTGTAGGAGCATTATTTTAGTTTGCTCCGCTCCAACTCTAGATGTTCTTGTATTTTTTCCTAGTTCTTGGTTTTGTGTCCCAGTAGTCAAGTTATTCCTTGTTGTCTCATCCTTTAGAAAAATCCATCTAGTGGTTCCTGTTGTCAAGCTATAATTCATTCTTGCATTTCCTTCATCATTCCTTTCATCTCTTCTCTAGTCACGTAGTCTGAATGATCAGAATTTAGGGACAGCTCCTAGTTGCCCCATGCTCTGGTAGACTTCCTCCTATCTTACCTCTTCATCTTCTTCGAGTTTTAGATCCAAGCTTTAGGTTATGAAATCTAGCACTCTCTGAGTGAAAGTACCAAAATGTTATTGTCGAAAATGGAACTAATACCTAAATATCAGATGAAAACACCAATTCTAATTAGAAAAAGCAAAAGCAAAAGAAAAAAAGGTGACACGAATTTTATAGTGGTTTGGAAAAAAATTCAGCCTACATTCACTTTAATCTTTGTTACTAGTCGTTCTCTCTTCGAATTACAACTAATTTTATCGGATTTAACCATAATCTAGTGGATCTTAGATTTACAATGGAGTTTCTAGAGTATATTTAGGGAAGGAGATAAGAGTGAAGTATATGCATAATGTAAAATCCTTTCTCATGTTATTATAGGAGTGGTATTTATATAGAAGCTCGCTAGTAATCTTCGGATCTCACATTGAATAACTTCCAGACGCAAGTTGAAGTGTACTGGAGGGCACATGCTGGCTTAGTGTCCAAAAAATCTTCTATGTGCTGAGAGGTTCCTCTCGGTACCAGGTGGTTTTTCTTGGGTGATAATCCTCTATCTTAATTGTCTTGCCTTAATATCTCTTTTTTGATGCACTTAAAACTCTTTCTCCTTGAAGGTCAAATTCTTTATGATGATTCATCAGATATCTTTTATCTTTTGCTGCTTTCTTTGCTTCTTTCTCTGAAATCCTTAGTGTTGCTTATCTATCTTCTAGAAAAAGCACTTAACGACGATAGCTTAAGGTAGTACTCGTAGTATTAGAGCTTTAGGAGGTCAAAGTAGGAGGGAAAAAAACCCCTCAGTACTGAGTGGTTTACTTAGCTTAATTTCATTCAATTTTTTAAATATGATTCTTTTGTCCTTCTAAGTACGACTCCAAGTTTGTGACTCTTCTCGCCTTTGTATTGGCTTTCCAAGTCTAATTAAATTCGGCTCTAAAAAATGGGTTAACAGATATTATATAATCATAGATAAAAGATGTTTTATCTAAAGGACATGTAGGGTACACAACTAATTAATGAAAGAAAAGGGTTGAATCATGATCATAAAGTCATACCAACTCATAGAGTTATTGGATGGAAGGGAGCCTGGACTATTAAATCTAAACTCCAATGGTATATGACAGGGTGCCACGATAGGGTTCAAGCTAAGAATATTTTTTAAAATGTTAAAGGGTTATGGAAGGGTGCCAAAACATCATGATGGTGTAATAAAAAACCTAAAATAAATAGGCAATGTGATTGATAGCGGTTTATGGACTAAGAAGGGCGATTGGTGCCCAGTAAGGATGCTAGCTGGAATATTCTGAGTGCTTACATTCAACTTCTTAGGAGAGTCAGGGTGACTCCTATAATGGAATGAGTGGCTATTTCATCAAGTGACATTATTCATGAAAAGATAAATTAGCGATTGACATGCCTAGGGAGGTAATCACTAAACTGTATTAATGATAACTTATAGATGAACACTGAAATAAGATATTAGGTAATGTTTTAACGATTGATTATTTACTGTATGATATGATTCATATTTGAATGTTGAGTATAGGGTATGTTTAACTTGAACTGAAAATATAAATATAGCATGGTTCATAATTGGATAACAGGTGTAGGGACACTTATGGATTGTATGAACGCACATGGTTGTCGTGGATTTAATTTTTGTTTAGATGTTATGATGTAATTGATAGAATGAGAAAGTGAGGGGAAAACCCGTACCATGCTACAACGACGTGGTCTCACTATGGGTTCTTAGGGTAAGTTTTTCTCATACTAGGCTTTATGTTTGGCCCCTACTTTTATTATTTCCCATAAACTTCTGGATACTCATTCGAGTAGGTGGAGTTTATAGATTAGGCATGTATATTTTAGAAGGACAAATAAAGATTTTGAAGATGATGTAGTAGGTTTATCTATCTAATAAAAGTCATTTTGAAATTCTATTATGTAAAGCCAGGAATTGCAATTGGTTATGAGTCGTGTTGGCATCTTCATATGCCGGACATGCTAGTACTCTTATTTTCTTATTATATTTACCCCTACATAGGAACTAAAAGGGTTAATAATGATGTAATGAATCATGTAAAATTTATTATGTAATAGAAATTTATTTAGCTGCTCTATTTACTTAATGATGTTCAAAATAATACTAAACTCATTTTGTCGTTTGAAGATGATTTTGATGATGAATTTAGCATCATCGACGTCCTTTTTCAGGTCTCGAAGTGGAAAAAGTTACATGTACGTTATTTTCTATGGACTAAGTTGCTAATAGATTATGTTACACTAATAAATTGGGTGCACTTATGCCTTGAAATGCCAAGTTGAGAGCTAAGTATGTCGAGAAGAAATGTGTGCACATGAAGAGGGTGCAGATTGAACAGTTGAATTGAAATGAGTGGACATGCATAGAATGGTGGTTCACTACTGCAGCATAAGGACTAATGTAAACGGTTGCATTAGAACTTAAATGGAATGAGGCAGCAGCATGGTGCATGTTGACTAATATACTAGCCAACCTTAGAATTAGGCAAATGCATTGTATTGGCAAAAAGGAACTTACTAATACTAGGCTTTAAAATGTAAAATAGTGAAAGAAAACAACATTAAGTGACACAAAGATATAGAGTGATTAGGCTAAGCTTCCATGCATCCACTATGAAGGTCTCTTACTATGTTTCTCTATTATAATTATGAGGAACTAAAAGAGAATAATAATAAATTACACTGTTAAGACTATGAATTTGCTAATTTTAAGAGCCTTGGGCTTTAGCTTACTAGAAATGTATATTCTAAGCATAAAAATCGACCCTTTGACGTTGCATGGAATGGGGTATTTTAGTAGCTGATATGAAAGATGGATTGTTGAGACTACACGGTAAAATAGACGGGAAATTCTCCTAACCATCGTCTAGTCACGTGGGATGTTGGAGAACAACTATAAAGATGGAGCGGAATGAGTGGCCAAGAAGCATGCCAACTAACACTCTGCATCAGGCGCATGCTTTACATTTAATGGGCATTTAATGTGGGGGTCGCTATAGGAATAGTTATATGATGGTAGGCATGTTATAGTACTAAGTACAATCATCCGCATCATTTGTCCTTTACTTTTTCTTGCTCGGCAAGACGGATGAGAAATTTGGCGGTCAGTCACTTATTGCCGAAGGCTACCGAGTGAAGTCGAATATGCTAAGAATGGATCATAAAGGAAGTGGCTGAGAGATAGTGACGAGCTAGGCTGCTTTGGACATGTTGTAGGTGGGATGAGGGAGCATTCCATAGATGGGTCGCTTTGAGTCGGGTCAAGTCATATGAGGAGGGCGTATCGAATTAAATCGGGTCAAGCCAAGCATGGTGATCCAGGACGGCCTATCTCTGGTTTCCTAGATTTGTTGAACAAAACTTAATATTGCTAAGGATTAAATTGTAAGGGATGTTCCGAGCCAGTTATAGAATGATGAGATAGGTTGCATAGGACCGGTAGAAGTTGGGATGTGAAGAAGCCTACCCAAAGACGGGTCGTGCTTGAGTCGGGCCTTGTCTGATAGGCTGGCCTATCATATACCTTGAATGATGTTGAATTGATAAGCAAGCGTGGGGCGAGGTTGAGTGCTAGCCAACATGTACTGGGTCGGGCTAAGATATACCAAGCTAGCTTGAATTGGACCGGGTATCGTCATGAGGGCTTGCTTATTATACTTGTAAGAACTTTAAGCAACATTTTTCCCTTCAAGTCCGTCTCTATAAGCAGGATATGGCTTGTCAAATCAGAAAGATCCCATTCATCGCTTGCCACACATGGCATTTGTCATTGTTTATGGCTTTTCACATTTCCAGACATGGTAGGGGCGTTCGAGTTTTTGACGTATGTGAAGTTACATCTGCATTGATGATACCTACATGGTCGGGATGGGTTTGCTTTTTGTATATAATGGTTGTGATCGAAGGGGGTAGGTATTATAAATATCGTTCATCTCTTTCTTTTGCTTTCCCTCGGTTAGCATGCCCATTGATAGGGCTTATGTTGACTTTTCCATCATTGGCTATGGGTGTTGGAGTGACTATATTAATGCGCTAAAGGCGGCCGAAATCTAAGTCTGGTTCTTGAAGGTCCTAGTGGCTGATACTAATCTCCATTGGTCGGACTAGCGAGGGGGTGAAAACAATGGTCATGGTGTATGTAACAACCCGGTGTTAAGAACCAATTAACTAAAGATAATAATAGCAAATTAATTGATTGAAATGGATTTTTAGGAATGCATTGGAATTATTTCCAAATATTTGAATTATGGCAATAAAATATTAATTGTTCGAATCTTAATTGTTTCATGAAGAATTATTCAAAAAGGCTATAAAATGAATTATTTTGGGAAAATTGAATGATTTAAAGTTGTAAATTATTAATGAATGAGAATTTAGTTATTTAATTGATATTGATAATAATTTAAACTTAAAATGATTTAAATGTGTTAAAAGTAATTGTATAATTTATGTAAAATCTAATATTAATGATAAATAAGATTGGGAATTTAAATTTAAGAAAAAGAAAATTTATTTTTATTTATAAAGGGGTATTTGAGCTTATTTAATAAATGGGCTAAAAGGTGTAAGAATGAAATAATTATTTAAAAGAGTTAAATTATGGAAAAGTAATCATTCCAAAATTTTGTAATGTTAGTAAAACATATAAGAACATAAGTATAATTTCCATTGAGGATTTTAACTAATTTAATATGGTTGATGAATAATTATAAAGAAATAAAAGAAGAAGAAAATAAGTATTTGAAAAACTCGAATACAAGCCCATATCTCTATATCTTGAAGTTTCTTAAATCTAGAAAGCACTTCTTGGTTTAGGAAAATACTTTATGTTACTTTTCCTCCGTAGAGTACAATAGCCTACGATTTTTGTTTGATGATAATAAACATATATATATATATATATATTTAAATGTATTTGTTGTTGTACTATTTTATTTTCACTTAATTAAATAAATATTTGTTGAACAAAATAAATAACTCAGAATTCATATTTAAACACGTATTTTATTCAAACAAATAATTTATTAGAGATTCAAATAGTACAAATTTGAGCTCTCACTACTTTTACACATTTTCAATTACAATACAATTTTAATTACAACACAATTATCACTTTACAAATTTCACCTCGCTGCATATTCACTCAACACTCATATTTGATCTACAACTTTGTTCTAGCCAGAATCCAACATCTGAACTATCTGCAAAATAAACACTGATGCGGTAAAATTGAAAAATAAAATATCTTGTAGTGCATAATAAGATGTGTTCTGAAAATATTGTTTGCCTTACTTATTCGGGTTGTTCGTCATCATTTATTTTTAATTCATCTTTCATGAACAACTTGTGACATGCACAATGTACCATTGTACGTGTCACAAGGTTGTGCACACTGATATACACATGCTTGTTAAAATTGCAGGGACAAGTGAGCACAAGGTCAAACAAAAGCCGATGCTGGATTCAACATATGAGCAATCCAAAATACAAAACAAAATTCAGTTCATAATGCAACAAAGTTTTTGACATGGTCACACATAAATGCGCAAAACAACAAGCTAGTGGAACAAGTTCACCACCAGTTCAAAACATGCAAAAGACACTGCAACTTCAACATGCATATGAAATTTAAGTAACAATGGCAACTAAACAAGAATGAAGCAAACAGTAATACAAAGCAATCAAACAAGGTCAGGCACCAGCATGAATGGTCAAAGCAGTGTGAACATACATATATACATAAAGACCAAACGAGATCATAAAATATACAAGTTCAATGCATATGCATATATGGATAGAGCAATAACAGTGCACATGAAACAATGGAAAGCAACAGACATGTACAAAGCAAAAGAAACCGAACCATAATTCACAATGCAAGTACAAATAAGCAGGTTCCAGACAATAGCTTTCAAGCATGAACACAACAACTAGTCCAGACCAACATAACCCAAAGTTATAAACTAATGTGATCAGTCAAGTGCAAAATAGTTAAAGCATCAACATAGAAAAGTTGGACATAGAACTCGAAGCAATACAGGGCTAACAAGACCAGATGATTAGAAGCAACTATCACTTGGGTGAATAGAGAGAGTAGTAGTTCTAACAAGTCAAGGAGGAGTTTCAAAAAATAATGATCAACATAAAACCGTGTTGAAGTGTTCAATCAAAATTCAGAAAATGGTTTAATGTCGTAGGGGATTTCAAAATGAACAAGTCAAGTTTATCTCAAAAATCAAAAAGTCGAAGTCATAGGAGCAAAAAGAACGAAACCGACTCCAGCAACTCGAGCATATTCAAATTCATCAACAATTGAACAAGTCAGTATCATCGCCATCATTCAAGCACAAATCAACGTAGATGAAAAAATCATGAAATATTCAAACTCAAATATACAAACGAAAATACAGGGTTTTTATCCCTATTTAACCCAATCTCATCGTCGGCAATTCATCATCGAGGTCAAGCCAAAACAAATCAATAGAGCAATCAAGTCGATCTTAATTAACATCGAAAAAGGGAAAAAATCGCATACCAATTTCTATCCATTCGAACTCGAAATTGGAGCAGCCGTGAGCAATCATAAGAAAGGAAATCGATTTTCAAAGCAATTCTACACAAAATCATTACTTTAATCAATAAATTTGATCGGCGTCTTCAATTTCTAGAGACCCTAAATTGTTGAAGAGAAGAAAAAGGGAACGCCCAAACATTCTACTCAAAAGAAAACGAGAAGACAATATATTGGGCTTAAGTTAAAAGTTCTACTCAAAAGGGAACTGTCGAACATTATACTCTTTTAAGTATAGTTTGGGTTATATTGGGCTTTAGGTAAAAATTAGGGTTTTGTTTTAGTTTTAATTTTTTCCATTTAAAAATTGTGTAATCTTCTAGTTGTGTAACTAGGTACAAATTGCCGGGTGTAGTTTGAGAATTCGCAACTCAGTTGCTGAGTTGTGGCAGAGTTTTGGCCTTAGATTTAGGTTAGTCAAGTTAGCGGGTATCGTGAATTTACGTGTGTAAGCGTCTGACTAATTAATTTTCAGTAGAAACCTTGAGGGCAGCACGTAGGCAGGTTATTGCCGAAGGGTAAATTTGTGTATGATCTCTACTACATTTGTTTCTGTTATTATTTTAATTTCCTCATTAATTTTTATTATTATTAATATCACCCCCCTCTAGGGTGGAAACGACCCTACAAGTGGTAACAGAGCTAGAAACTAAAACCATTTTCCATTTTAATATTTTGATTTTTTTTAAAATGGCTTCTTTAAATAATGCTTTTGCTGAGGGTCGGTCCATAGCTAGACCATCCATGTCCAATGGTGAATTTGCTTATTGAAAAACTAGAATGAAATTTTTTCTAAAAACCATAGATGCATTGAATACTGTTGAAACATGATATAACATGCCAACATTAATGGTAAATAATAATGACGTTGATAAACCTACGAATCCATGGATAGATCTTGAAAATAAACAACAAATTGCTAATGCTAAAGCTATGAATTCTATTATTTGCTCATTAGATCAAATTGAATTTTAGCGTATCTCACAATGTCTAACTGCGTAGGAAATTTGGTATACACTTGAAGTGACTTATGAAGGAACCTCCTAGGTTAAAGAATCTCGCATTGCCATGCTTAGTAGCGAGTACGAGAACTTCACAATGGCAAAGGGTGAAAGTGTCAAACAAATGTATGGATGACGTTCTAATCTTGTATACAAATAAAAATCCCTTAGAAGACCATACACAAAACTGGAAATAGTCTGAAAGATCCTTAGAATTCTTCCAATAAATTTTGAGGCTAAGATGCCTGCCATCCAAGAGTCAAAGGATCTGAAATAGGTTAAAGTCGAAGAACTCATTGGAAATCTCACCACTTATAAGCTAGAAATCAAACTCAAGGAAGAGCATGAAGGAGGAGATATGCGTAAAAAATCAATAGCTCTTAAAGGAACAATAGAAAGTGAAGATGATGAAAGTGATGATGAAGGAGCAGTTGAACTGGCATTGATAGTAAAGAGATTCAAAAGGTGGAACCGCAGTGTGGAAATCCAGCCCTAAGTAAACAATTAAAAGGCAGAATCATCAAAGTTCTACAAAATTCAGAAAAGCAGGAGATCATTTGTCACAAGTGTAATAAACCTAGTCATATCAAGCCAAATTGTCCTCTAAATAAATTCAGCAAAGGAAAGAAACCGAAAAGGGAAAGCTTTGTAGCAACTTGGGATGAAAGTGATGAAGGTGATAATGAAAGCACTGGCAGTGAGAGTGCAAAAATAAAATCCGTGTCTTCTAGGAGAAAAAGTGATAGCGATGAAGATGAGCCCAGCGAGGTATCAAAACTTACTCACTCACAATTACTTATATATTTTCATGAAGTAAATGGGTGTTTTGAAAGATTTAAGAAAAATTACGCTAAAATTGAATCACAAAGAGATAGTTTGATAGAACTAAATAAACAGCTTAATCAATTGGTTTGAAACTATAGAAATAAAAGCCCAAAGTGTGATAAGTGTCCATGATTAGAAGAGGAAATAAAAAAAATAAGAAACTAGAATTAAATCGCTTGAAAATAAAATTTTGATTTTGAAAGAACGTGAAAATACTAAAAGAAAAAATTCTATTAAAAATGCACTCTGTTACTGAATGAAAATGAATCTCTCAAGTCACAAGTCCAACAATTATCTACAACTTCAGGAAAATTCTCCAAAGAAAAAAGATCACTAAAATATACTATTAGGGAAACAAACTGTTAATACTATTAAACAGGGACTTGGGTATACTCAGTCTGAAAAAGGTAGAAGTGAAACTAATCATGTCAACTCCAAGTGCATGATTTGTGGAAAGATTGGACACAATCAAAAAAATAGCTAGTATAGATCCAAACACACGAAAACCATACAATTTTGGGTTCCTAAGGGCACATATGTAAAATCTCTTAAATTCAAACAAATCTGGATGCCAAAAGGAATAAACATAGACTATCTTGGTTCTACACAAACTTATTTTTCAAATTTGCTTGTCACTAATAATCATGGACCTATAAAAATAAATAGGTCACAAAAATCTTTTCTTACGTAGGTGTGTTGGCAGGCTAAGGAATAGCAAGTGTGGTACTTGGATTATGGCTGTTCCAAGCACATGACGGGCGACAAAACAAAGTTCTTTAACCTAGAGAAGTACAAAGGTCATAGAGACACTGAGCAACAATGATAAATGTAAAATTATCGATAAAGGTAAAGTAGATAACAGTACATTTGCCTTAAACTATGTATTATATGTTGAAAATCCACACCATAATCTGATTTCAATCAGCTAGTTATGTGAAAAGGGAATAAACGTTGTTTTTGATTCGGATCTATGTAAAATAGTTGACCAATCATCAAAAGAAACATTATTTTCAGGTAAGAGGAAAGGTAATATATACTCTCTATCTTTTGATGATCTCACTCTTTCAAAATATTTACTAGTTAAGGATGCAGAAGTAAACTTATGGCAAGACGATTAGGATGTGCTAGCATGAATCTATTAAACAAATTAAAAAGAAAAGATTTGGTAAGAGGTTTACCATCTCATGATTTCAAAAAAGAAACTTTATGTAAAGCATATATTACCGAAAAATTAAAAAATCATCGTTTCACGCCAAGAACACTGTAAGCACCTCTAGAGTTCTTGAACTAGTTCACATGGATCTGTTTGAACCTAAGGATATTGCAAGTTTAGGTGGTAAGAGATATTGTTTTGTATTTGTTGATGACTACTCTAAATACACATGGGTAATACTTCTTAGCTAAAAAATCAGAAACTTTCTCATAATTCACAAAATTAGATCAAAATAAAAAAAGAAGTTTCTATTATTTCGCTAAGAAGGATCATGGTGGAGAATTTAAAATTTATGAATTTTAAAAAATTTATGATGAAAATGGATTTGAACATGAATTCTCTGCCCCACATACTCCACAACAGAATGGAGTAGTCAAGAGAAAGAATCGAACTTTACAAGAGTTGGCTAGATCTATGATAAATGAGTATGAATTACGCTTGTTCTTTTAGGAAAACACCGTACGAACTATGGTTCAACAAAAAGCCAAGCATTGCATATTTCAAAGTTTTTGGATGTCCATGTTTTATTCTCAGTGCAGGTGATCAACTAACGAAATTTAAATCAAAAATAGACGAAGGCATATTCATGGGATGCTCTTCCAGAATCAAAGCTTATAGAGTTTATAACAAAAGGACGAGAACAATCGTGAAATCAAGCAATGTGAAATTTGATGGAGCAATGTTGAAGAGGAGAACAAAAAGGATAAAATTGAAAATCCAAAAGAAACTGCAACCGTGGAAGACGTCCAAATAAATCTAAAACCAGAGAGGTTGAAATACAAAGCATATCATCCTCCAAAATTGGTAATCGGTAATCCTACCGTAGGTATTCAAGCTCATTCATCTTTTAGAAATTTATGTGATTTGTGTCTATACAGTGGATTTATTTTAGAAATTGAACCCAAAGACATAGATATAGCTCTTAATGATGAGAGTTGGTTTATGGCTATGCAATAAGAGCTAAATCAATTTGGACGAAATGATATTTGGATTCTAGCACCTAGACCTAATGACTATCCAGTTGTAGGAACCAAATGGATTTTCAAAAATAAATTTGATGAATCTAGAAATGTGATTAGGAACAAAGCTAGGTGAGTTGCTAAAGGCTATAATCAAATTGAAGGAAATTATTTTGATGAAATTTTTGCACCAGTAGCAAGACTAGAATCCATTAGAATATTGTTAGCTTTTGCTTGTTATAAAGGATTTAAACTAAGACAAATGGATATTAAAAGTGCTTTTCTTAATGGAATTCTGAAAGAGGATGTAATCGTTAAACAACCTAAAGGATTTGAAAGTCAAGAATACCCTAACTATGTATATAAACTTAAAAAGGCACTATATGGATTAAAACATGCCTCTAGGGCTAGGTATGAATGTCTTAGCACTTGTCTCCTTGAAAATAGGTTCAAAAAGGGTGTGTAGACACCGCATTGTTTATATTGCGCAAAAATGATGACCTTTTGATTGTTCAAATATATGTCGATGGCATTATTTATGGTGCCACTAACAACTAGTTGTGTAAGAAATTTGAAAAATTCATGCAGGAGAAGTTTGAAATGAGCTTGGTTGGAGAGTTGAAATTCTTTTTAGGATTTCAAATCAAACAAAGCGAAAAGGGCACATTCATTTCTCAAACAAAATATATCATAGAGCTTATCAACAAATTTGGATTGAAAGATGTTAAACCTGCAAAAACTCCCATGAGCACAACAATTAAACTTGACTAGGATGAAAAAGGTAAGGTAGTTGATCAAAAGAAATATCGAGGTATGATTGGATCACTCCTTTATCTTACTTCTTCTAGACTTGACATTAAGTTCGCTATTTGTTTATGTGCATGGTTTCAATCAAATCCAAAAGAATCTCATTTAAAAGATGTAAAAAGGATTATAAGATATCTGTTGCACATCCATGATTTGGTCTATGGTATCCAACAAATGATAACTCTGAGTTAAAAGGGTATTCAGATGTAGATTATGCTGGTAGTTTAGTCGATAGAAAAAGTACCTGGGGGACGTGTTTTATGTTAGGACATTCATTAGTTGCATGGTCAATTGAAAACAAAATTGTATTGCATTATGTACCACCGAGGCAGTATGTTGCTCTAAGCGATTGCTCTGCTCAAATTTTATGGATGATAAAAACTTTGCAAGATTATGGTCTAAATTTTAAAGGTGTCCCACTTATGTGATAGCAAAAGTGCAATTGATCTCACAAAGAATCCTGAACATCATTCATGCACCAAGCATATAGATGTTAGACATCATTTCATTAAAGATCATATTTCCAAAGAAAATATATGCGTAAATTTCATTTCAACTATTCTCAATTGGCAGATATTTTTACAAAAGTCCTTCCAGAAAATAGTTTTTGTAGACTTCTTCTCAATTTAGGAATTTTAGAAATTTGATTTTATTTGATCTTAAATGCCTATATTAACTAATCTGATTCCCAGTTGATTATAAAAAAGATAAAGAGTAACTGAAAAAAGTGATGATTGTTGATATTAATCATGCATTATGACTTGAGACGGTATATTCAGTAAATTTCTTTAAAAATTTAAAAAAAATTGTAATAACTTTGGTTGATAAAAATTCCATGACCGTCTCTATTTCTATCATATTTCAACGACTATCACTCATCAAATTCCAATATAGTATGTCAAAATGTGTTATCTAAACATGAAATTATTCGTTTTTTTAATTAATTAGCAATAAAATCATCCAAAAATGCTCACTCTCATTTAAAAGTTCTCACGGTTATGCATGAGTGAACTACTTGGAATCTTTGCTGTCATTGCTTATTTAAAAGTCATCATGGTTATTCTGACTTGTTCAATGGTTTACACATTACTACATATATCACTGGTAAATTTGAACTTGACAACAATCTAAATCAAAATAATGCATACCAGTAACTAGTGCACAAGGACAGCCTTAGCGAAGGGCTTCAGACATGCTCAACAAGTTCCAGACAGACTAAAGTAAACTAGACAAAGGCAATTTTCAGGCATGAACATGACTACAAGAACATGAAGCCATGAACACACTTGAACTATACTTAAAATCAGAATAGAGGCAAGAACACAAAACTGACCACCAAACCACTCTAACATGCTCACAAGTTCAATGCAATGGTCAGTCAAGAGAACCACACATGAATGAAAATGTACACATGAAGACTCAAATGAAACCTGCAAACAACTACAATAAAATTGGCGTAAAGGAACCGGACCAAACATGTTAACATGTTCAAACGTATATGGCTATGCATGTATGGAACACATATCAAAATTGATTATTAATAGGCGAGTTAATTCTAATCCCATTTTAAAGTCTTCGCGGTTATGCATGGTAGAAGATACTTGGAATTCATTTTCTAATAAATATTGCGAATATTACTAATCTCATTTAGAAGTCCTAACGGTTTATGCATGGTTAGTAAGTTTTCAAATTCCTGTCATAAATGGTTTTATATGCCAACATCACCCCTATCACTCTAAAATGGAATATACACCTAACATAGTATTTAAGATTTTTGTTTGATTTTATATTTAAATTTAATATTTATACTCGATTAAGCATTAATGTTGTATTAATGTCTATCACTTTATCTCATTTTTTCTAACACTATTACTCTTTTGCTGATAACAAAAGGGGGAGAGAGAAGTTAAGATTTGGCAAATAAGTTCAAATTTGTTATTTAATTTGAATATTCTCATCCAAGTCGTTGCATTGTTCATTTTTTTTATTTGTATTTTTTATTTTCATGCATATGTGAAGGAGGAGCCTTGTTATAGGGGGGGCATTCAAATAGGAGGAGGTAATAGAATTCATCAAAACCAAATACAATTAATGTAGTCAAAATCTTAATATATGTTTGTTACCATCAAAAGGGGGAGATTGTAGAATACAATGGCCTATGATTTTTGTTTGATGATAATAAACATATATTTATTCGTTTAAATGTATTTGTTTTTGTACTATTTTATTTCTCACATAATTAAATTAGTATTTGTTGAATAAAATAAATAACTTAGAATTCATAATTAAACAAATATGTTATTCACAAATAATTTATTACAAATCAAAATAGTATAAATTTGAGCTCTCACTACATTTACTCATTTTCAATTACAATACAATTTCAATTACAACACAATTTCACTTTACAAATTTCACCTCACTACATGTTCACTCAACACTCGTATTGGATCTTCAACTTTTTCCAAACTGAATCCAACAACTGAACTATCTGCAAAAATAAACACTGATGCATTAAAATTGGAAATGAAAATATTTTGCAGTGCATAATAAAGTGTATGTTTTGAAAATATTATTTGCCGCAGTTATTTGGGTTGTTCGTCATCATTTATTTTTAATTCATGTTACGCGAACAACTTGTGACATGCAGTGTATCATTGTATATGTCATAAGGTCGTACACACTGATATACACTTGTTTGTTAAAATTGCAGGGACAAGCGAGCACAAGGTCAAACCCAAGTTGTGGTTGGATTCAACACAAGTGCAATCCAAAATGCAAAACAAAATTCAATTTAGAATGCAACATAGCTTCCTACACGGTCACACATGAATGCTCAAAACAACAAGCCAGTGGAACAAGTTCACCAATAGTTCAAAACATGCAAAAGACACAACAATTTCAATATGTATACGAAATTCAAGTAACAACGGCAACCAAACAATAATAAAACAAACGAGAATACAAAGCAATCAAAGAAGGCCAGGCACCAGCATGAATGGTCAAAGCAGCGTGAACATACATATATACATAAAGACCAAACTAGATCATAAAATGTACATGTTCAATGCACATGCTCATATGGACAGAGCAATAGTAGTGCACATGAAACAATGCGAAGCAACAGACGTGTACAAAACAAAATGAAAACAAACCATAATTCACACTGCGAGTACAAATAAGCAGGTTTCAGACAAAAGCTTTCAAGCTGGACACAACAACTAGCCCAAACCATCATAACTTAGAGTTTGAAACTAATGTGATCAGTCAAGTGCAAAATAGTTCAAGCATCAACATAGAAAAGTTGGACATAAAACTCGAAGCAATACAGGGATAACAAGACCAAATGACTCGAAGCAACTATCACTTGGGTGAACAAAGAAAGTAGTAGTTAGAACAAGTCAAGAAGGAGTTTCAAAAAATAATGGTCAACGTAAAACTGTGTTGAAGTGTTCAACCAAAATTCAGAAAATGGTTTAATGTCCCAGGGGATTTCAAAATGAACAAGTCAAGTTTATCTAAAAATTTAAAATGCCGAAACCATAGGAGCAAAAAGAACGGAACCGACTCCAGTAATTCGAGCAGATTCAAATTCATCAACTATTGAACAAGTCAGTATCATCACCATCATTCAAGCACAAATCAACGCATATGACAAAATCATGAAATATTCAAACTCAAATATTCGAACGAAAATATAAGGTTTTATCCCTATTTAACCCAATCTCATCATCAGCAATTCATCATTGAGTTCGAGCCAAAACAAATCAACAGAGCAATCAAGTCGATCCTAATTAAAATCGCAAAGGGGCAAAAAAATACATACCAAATTCTATCTATTCGAACTCAAAATTGGAGCGGCCGTGAGCAATCATAAGCAAGGAAATCGATTGTCAAAGCAATTCAACACAAAATCATCACTTCAATCGATAAATTTGATCGGCATCTTCAATTTCTATAAATCCTAAATTATTGAAGAGAAGCTAAAGGGAACAGCCAAACATTCTACTCAAAAGAAAAGGAGAAGACATTATAGGGGGCTTTAATTAAAAATTCTACACAACAGGGAATGGTCAAACATTCTACTCTTTTAATTATTATTTGGGACGAATCTATTTCATATTGGGCTTTATTAAAAATTAGGGTTTTGTTTTAGTTTAATTTTATTTTTCCTTTTAAAAATTGTGTAATCTTCTAGTTATGTAACAAGGTACAAACTACAGAGTGTAGTTTGAGAATTCGCAACTCAGTGGCTGAGTTGTGACAGGGTTTTGAGATTAGAGTTAGGTTTGTCAAGTTAGCAGGTGTCGCAAGTTTACATATGTAAGCGTCTGACTACTTATTTTCTAATAGAGACCTTGGAGGCAGCACGTAGGCAGGTTATTGTCAAAGATGGTTTCTATTATTATTTTAATTTCTGCATTAATTTATATTATTATTAGAATCACTCTATTCATTCCCCCCTCTGAGGTGAAAACGATCCTACATCCTCTCCATCATTTTCAATTTCTACTTCCTAGAATAAAAATAGGAAAGTCATCCCCGTATTCTAATGTCGAACTAAAATCAAATAAATTCCTAAGTTCTAACATTTTAATATGTGTATCTCAATACCTTGATAAAGTGCAATCTTTGAAAAAAAAATCATTTTGATAAAGCTTTGGCGGTTAGGAAATGTACAGTAAAGAAAAAAAATAGAAGAAGATGAAAAGCATGCTTATAAGTGAGTATTAGTACTCAGAAATCTATGTTTAAAATCATCTTATTATATACATATCTTGTATATAGGTTGATGTATATATGTATGAATATGGTTGTGTGTGCATTGAATTGGAGGAGATAATGGCGAGAAAGGAGTAGGAGATGGCCAGAAATCAACCAAATGCTGATCGACCAGGCAACTGATTAGTAGGGCAACCAGTCGACTGCTAGTAGTCGACTGATGATGCCACTGGTCACACATGACAATCAGCATTATAATATATATATATAAATTAAAATATATAAACATATATGATTAATGGAATTTTTTATTGAAATTGAATATTTATTGCATTAGAAAATATTAATTTTGGAATTTTAATCTTAGTAATTGTTAAAAAACCCTTGTAAAATTCTAGAAAATATTAAGTGATTTCTGTTTAATATTTTACGAACTTCAAAGAATATTTCATGAATTTTGAATATAATTTGAAGTTTTAGAAAACATGTTTTATGGTCTTGGAATAAAAGAAATTGATATGGATGTTATAAAATTTATTTAATAAAAATTGTACTTAACTACAAACAATTATGAATGATTGATATGAGTAATATTTGGTTTTACAAGCTATTTCTATGGTTCTAAAATAAAAGGAACTGATTTGGAGTTTAATATATATATATATATATATATATCTAAAAATCCTATTTTAAATATTTAAAGTTTAAAAAGGGGGTTTTATTAATTATGTTGAGGTCTATGTCCGGATTGCTACCTATGATACCGAGAGTTGTGCATTTTCAATGTGTTATTGTCTCTGTTTTCTCTATGTTTTTTATATTGTTTCCGTTTTATCCTGGAATCACACTTGTTCACTGCTATGTGCATATATAGAGTATGAATAGTTGAGTTGATTATTTGGTTTTGAAATTCGTATCGGTGTTAGTATAAGGGAATATTCACATGTGATAGCCCAATGTCTTCTCCGTATTATCAGACAATATTACTATGTAATACTCTTTGGTGGTATTGGTATAAAGGTGGGGTGTTATATTTGGTAGCAAATTGGGTTTAGAACAACACAGAGTATAAGTGACACAAGTCACGACCTTAGATGAGACCTAAAGTCCTTGTCCCTTGGGTATATCAGATACTTACCCTAAAGTAAGGGATAATAACAATGTGTGTGTGGGTGTTATATGGTGATTACTAGGGTAACCATCAAGGGAAGTATTTGTATTTTTCTTGCTATATAATGTTTATCTCTTCTACCATTCAAAATGTAAAATTTGTGTGAGATACATAGTATTTTATAAGTTTGTGAAGGTAGAAGATGTATATCCTACATGTAGTGTCGGTATTGTTGATAAATATTATACCTTGGTGTGGCTTTGAAACAAGTAAACAGATTCATTAAGGATTGAAGTGTGCAGAAGAAGCTGATGGATCACTTTCCCCTAAGTAGGTATTTATTGGCTTAATGGATGTTTTGCTTCCTTCGTGTGTTTGCATAGATTGATGAATGCATTGTTTTGAGGATCCTTCTTGAGTGTAGTATTCAATATGAGCTATAACTCAAGGGTGTGTCCATTTAAGTTTTGATGTTTTAGACACGACGTTGTCGTCGGTGGTGAAGTTACGGCAAGAAATAATGGAAATTATTTTCATATAAATAAACTAGTATATTCTTGTGTAAAAATTAAAAATGTGATTAAAATAAATATAAAGATAAAATCTTGCTTATTTATTTTCATCGATGGTTGATCGGCAATGTTTGGCTTATTATATTTATTTTTGGTAGTATATCATAAACTATTTATAATGTGTTTTAAAGCAAGCAAATATATTTTCCAGTTAAATTGTTTTCAATTAAAGGTATATTCTTTTATGATTTTCGAAAGTGCTTTAATGTTGCAAAAAAATGTTTTTATATGGAAAGCATTTAAAGTATATAGAAGTATTTATTAAAGTAGATGAATGTATTCATTGAAGATATTTCGAAATCGATTTTTGGTTAATTTGTCCATTGAGTACTTTAATAATTTTGGTCGATGGCCATGACCAATGTTATCCCATTGATAGGGATTCCTAAACAATAGGATGAGACATATGGACAAAAAGTTTTTGAAAAGGGTGTAGATAAAGGTTTTACAAATGGTATGAAACATTTCGATGAAGGAAATAATATTTTTAAATGGTATTTTAGTAAAGTTTAGATACGAAGATATGTATAAAAATTTATAGTTGTAGAAATTGCCTTTATTTGAATACACACACATGCATAAGAGTGTGAGCGCTATTATGGTAAAGTATTATTTTTGAAAAGATGTTTAAGTAAATATTTCATTATGAGTGCATAAAAGTATTATTTTATAAAATGAATTGTTTTATAAATGATAAAGGAATTTTCTTATGTTTAGATTTTATATGATGATTGTAGCCATCGAGCATTTGTAGGTGGCTGAAGTCGATGACGAGTTAATGTTAATTACACAACCAACATTACAACTAATCGACATAGTGAGACGCTATAAATTCATGGCAAGGCATCATCATATATTTGTAGATATATTATTATTTGAATTTATCGGCATGTGAATTTGTGAATGTATGCCTGCCATGTTGTGTGATTATCTGTGACTTAGGTAAACTTAGTAAATATATTATGATATGATTTATTATGATATAGCATTTTATATATATAAGTTTTCAAATCAAGAATGATTTTTTAAACTAATATGGTAGTAAAAACTTAATTAAATGTAACAACCTGCTATTTTGGACTATTCGCATCCGCACATGTCGGACTTGAATAATTCAAAATACAGAATTGTTAATTTAAATTTGGCAAAACTGAACATATAAGTAAATAAATAATCGCAGATCACAGACACAGAGTAATAAATGCAGCATAAACAAAAGATAGTAGTTCATGAAGCTACTATATACATATCAAAGCTAAATAAGGTACAACAGAAGTCTCGAATACAATAGTCAAATACAATATCAGAATACATCACTGGAATCAACTGAATATCTATAAACTGGATAGATAGGTGGATCTCCAAGCAAAGCTCCAACTCCAAAGGTGAGTCTCGAAAGCTGGTACTCTCAGCCTGACCCGAGCGTAAAGCAAATCACAAAACACTCGAGTCAGGATTAACATTCTTATATCAATAAATCCAACTCAAGTGAAATAACAACTGAAATACAAGTAACTCAAAGGACGTTGGAATAACCATCCTCTAAGGATCCGTTAAACTATCTACAATGTAGTAATATACGCTAAATAGACAATGTCTATCAGTAATATAAAGTATCAAAATAGTGTTAAGGCGTTACCATTATCCCCCTTAACACATTTTATATAAGCGTTATAGCCTATACAGCACTGTAAACTCCACCGTAAACTAGTGGGATATCAGGGAGTACTCCATAGATATAACACAAAACAAATTCGTAGTAGTCGCGTATATAGGGATACAAGTATGACAAGGCACATGAGGCAATACCCAAGGTAGTGAAACTACTGTTTGCCTGATCCGGACTCGTGAGAACGCATCGTCGCAACGATCGCAACACCGCGAAACAACACTTCCAAAATTACGAGGGTGCACCAATCAATAACAAGTAATGAGTAGCTACGAAGAAGTATGTTCGCTCGAGGTGGCTAACCTCATTTGCCCCGGCACGGCTCCTGTTTTAGTTATTTTCAATTTTGACACAAGTGTCAAGGCTATCCATTATCATTCTCTTTCTTCAGTCATCACGTACATCATTCCAACCACTTCATTCTGGATCACACTCCGCGTATAGTTATTAAAGTGGTTTTCGGTTTAGTTAGAGAGTATGTCCATAACCGATCCTGGTTTCTTTAATAACTTTCGTAATTATTACACCGATTGGTCGTTTAATACATTTCAAAAACCAAATAAATTTCAATTTAATTTAGAATTTGTAATCCAACATTCTATTTGTCTTTCTATATCAATTTCCATAATTTACGTTTCAAAACTTCCAAATTACTATTCCGAAATCTATAATTCAATTTCAATTTTTGTTTAAGACAATTCAAATATTGATTCAAGTTCGTATATACATTTCATTCCGTAATCATTTAAATTAATTTAATTTAACATTCAAATCAATTTAAATTCATTGATCGATTTCATTCAATATTCGTTAAGTTAATTCATCATTCAAAACAATTTCTATTTAGTTTCCAATTCATTAAATCAATTACTTAAGTTCAACCCATTATATCAAAACTTACAAATTGAATTAAATTAGATTCGTCAAATCGATTCTTTACATTACAAGTCTTACATTAATCCCAACAAATCACATTTTATTTCTTGTTAAAGAAAATTCAATTTCACTTATTTATTTACTTAGTTACAATTTCAAAATTCAATTAATAAAGAAACTTAATTTCACTTATTCAAGAAGTTCAATTACACTTATCAAAGAATTCAATTTTATTTAATTATTAAATAATTCAATCTCATTAAATTATTAAATAGTTTCAAATTTTAATTATTAGATAATTTCAAAACTTAATTATTAAATAATTTCAAATTTTAGACAACGTTCTTTCATCGACTACTATGTTAATGTTTTGATTCAGACTATTAAACATTAACATTTCCTTTCACAAAAATTCAAATTCCAACTTCATTTCAAAACCTTGTTCTTTGTTAAAATAAAATCATTATTTTATTTTAAAATCAAATTTTTGACCAATCGGTTTATTTAATTCTCTATCCTAGGTCAAGTTTATTTGGGTATTTATCATTTCAACCCGATACAATTTCAATTCAAAAGTCATATCATAGCAAAGGGAACTTGCAGCGTGATAACTGGGATGGTGTCAAAGTAAATAAACAAGCAATAACAACAATCAATAACAATCCAATAATCCCGAAATAATCGTATTAATTCACATTGTTTTTTTTTGGCAAGGTCGTTGGGGTTGAATGGTCCCCTACTATTTTATTGAAGCACTAAGGAAAAAAATACAGTCATAAGCAAACGTTTAAAAGAAAAACAATGAGGGAACATAGTGCAACAAACACCGGAAAAACGAAAAGGAAAATAGAAAGGCGAAAACTAAAAAGAACACGAGAAGGCATGCAAGATTCCAGGATCAAAGGTGAATCAAAGCATCTTGATTCCATCTCTGGTTACATTCATTATCCATGCATGCAGCACATGATCATTCTTTGCTTTTCCAGGATTGAAGACACGAGCATTTCTTTCAGCCCAGACAGCATGAATGAAACATTTGAGAATACAGGTGAAGACTCTCTTCCTAGAACAATTGATACCAGTAGCTGCAAAAATAGCATTCCATTCTACATGATTAGTTTCTCTCACGTCAGTACGCCCAATCTTGTACATGACATCAATCCAAATTGCTTTAATCATGTCACATTTGAAATATAGATGCTCCACCGTTTCTGGGAGGTCAACATGGAACAAGCACTGAATAGGAACCGCAAATCCCATGCTATTCAGTTTCGCACGCATAAGAATTCCGCGATTCAACACTTTCCATAGCAACATGTTTTGCCTTGCATTATTATCATAATGCCAAATCTTTCTATACGAAGTACACCTAGGCCTGTCATCAATATGAGATAAATAATGATATATATCAGCAATTTTGCACCCCTTCCTTTTACGATTCCACGTCACCATCACATCAGAAGATAAGGAAGTATTGAACTGGCGTATTTTGCTCTATAAACATTGTATTCTCTGATTAGAAGTGTTAGGCAAATTTATAACATCTTTAACTTTAGCTTGAAAAGCAACACCAGATTGAAGGATCTCATTATGCGTCAGCTGTCTGCAAAGAATAAACCCTTGATCTAGCCACGGGTCATCCCAAAATGATGTATCAAACTGCGGAGAGCCGCTGAATTGAATCATAGGTAAGAAAGATTCCTTAAGTTTAAAAATGCATTGTCATGTCCAGCTCAATCTTTGCGGTCTTTTCATAGACCACAAACATTTACCTTTAGTGACATGCTTTCTGGACCAAGCTGCCCACAAGTTAACATCCGAGTTAAAGAACGTATCCACATGCTTGGCGTATGCTGCGTTATTCCATATCGACATATTGAGAATGCCCAGCCCCCCATTTCTAATCGGTTGTTCAGTTTTGGAAAATCGAATAGGAGCGACATACCTGCCAACCGTCGAACCAGTCCACATAAATTTCACGAATGCTGATCGTATCATCTTAATTAACTTGGCCGGCAACACAAACGTTCTCGCCCAATACACATGCATAACACAAAAGTCCTACATCAATTTCAATTTCAAATTATTTATCACTTACAACATTAACAATTTCACGACCAATGTCAACATCAAACAATCAATCATTTAATAACTAAACTGGATTATCATTGTATGAATAATAGATGATGGTGTCAGATGTCACGGGTGAAGTGATATAGGTAATAACATATATATAACAGTGTAAATAACTAACAACAGCATATTTCAATTGTCGTTTCAATTGAAATAAAATTAATAAATAAAAGAACACTAATCATGAGTAATTGCTCACCTTTCGAGGCTAGAGAGATTTGACGAAAACAAATGAGCAATGAAATGCAAGCACGACTTCCAAAGCAAAGCTAGACGGGCACGAATTCGACGAATAAAGCTATAACTTCTGTCCAAACATACACCATCTTCACCACCAAACATCTGCACTTCCTCTTACATCACCTTCCACCATTTTACTGCACATTCATAACACTGCTGCTCACCCTACAAACTGCTACATAACAACTCCCACGGCCTACTTCATTTCTGTCACTAGCAAAAACCAAATATTCATCTTTGTCCATCCATCCAATTATGTCCATCCACTGCCTCTCATACAGACACTGTATTGCCACCCTTCACATAGCAGCATGCATCCTCTTCCATAAACTTCTAGTACTTCAAACCATCCATCCAAATCTGCCTGTCGCTCTTACTTCAACAACAAGTACTCATACTTCAACAACTCATCACCGATCAAGCAAGTGCGCACCTCATTGCCTTACCAATTTCACTACATCACCATAATACACCACTGCGACCACTTGCCTACACTCTTTCTTATACTCACTTCCTTCATCAGAAAATCTGCACAACCCACCACAAAGCTGTTGCCATTCAGACTTACATCATAACTTTCCCCTCTGACTATTGTGCACCATATAATTCAGTCATTGTCTTGCCTACATACAACAACACCATACAGTACTTCATCATCTGTCGACTGCAACACACCAAAAGCACCATATCTGAAGCACTGCTTCATACTACTCACAACATATCAGAACCACTACTAATATTCACTGCTACCACACTTTCAAACACATATCACACTTAACATCTGCCATCCCTCTTCTCCCCAGCATACATCCTTCCACCTTCTTCAACAAGCTCCACAGTCAGATACTACATATAAATCCATAACTTCACCGTCGTACACACTGCATTCACGTTCACCACAACCACATTACTGCAGTACACAACTACTCCGCTACCATACTCATTGCAATCTACAGCAAGCTGCAAATCCAAACACCACAACCTAATATAACATTCATCACCGCGACAACAACTAGAGCAACCCACCTCCAATCACCGGCATCCAGCTTTGACTTCGACGCCCATCCCTTAACCCTAGTTTTGAATACCCACAATTGAACATTTGAATCAGGGAAAATAAGAATGAGGTTGGAATTGATTTTAGGAAATTTTAATTTAATTTTTGGGGAGTGAACGAGAATTCTGTGGTAATTTGACTTTTTTTATAACATCGGCCATGAAAGGAAGGGAGGAAGTGATTGAAAAGAGAGGGTGGAAAGTGGCAGCAAATATGTGAAGTTTGCATTGAAAAAGAAACGAAGTGAAAGGCCAAATATAAAACAAAGTGAACCTTTCAAATGCAAACATATAAAAATTATATTTCGTAATTGATGGAAATAATGGCAATCATTAATGCATTGAAAAGATGGAAGAGTTAACAGCTGCTAATAAATGCCTCCAGCCGTTTGAAGCTTTGAATGGTCACTGGATATTAAAAGTTCCAAGATGGGTACCGTTAAAATGAAAAGTTTAACGTTTCCGTCACGTGCCGGACCTCAAAATACAGAAGTAAACATATCGTAGAGATCAGCAAGACACAGACGATCAAAATGGTATTAAATTATCAGTGGCGCGATCAAATTATAAAAATTCGAATTTTCTACTACGAAAAATGTAGCAAAAATGCAGAAAAATAAGATCGACGGAGCTAAAGAATTCCGAATTTTGAAAAACGAAAAATGACGCCTTGCTCAGAAGATGATTTAGAATTTTTCTATGTAAAAATATTTAGGTTTCGAAAACATTTTATTTTCAACAATTCTTAACTGATTAAATTAAAATAAATTTACGCACGAAAATAAACTTCATATTTTCAGATGAAAATTTACAAGTTGCTATGTTTAACTAGACGCGTTCCAAATATCAAATTTATATTTCAAAATTTTATCGTTTAAAATTCCATAAAATTTCAATTAATAACGTTATTAAAACCGGTTAAATTTACGGGTTGTTACACTCCCCCACTCAAAACTTTTCGTCCTCGAAAAGGAAAGAAGTAGGAGAATAGAACCAACCAAAAAGAAAAATAGATTGGAAAACAAAATAAACAATTAAATTAAACCATATAAATTTCGATTTAAACAGATTGATATTCACTAATTGGTTTAAATACGTTCATATTAAATCAATAATATTCATTCAATTTAAATTTGTTAGTCAAACTATATATTTCGATTTGAATCAAACTAATATCCAATAATTGAATTTAAATTCAGAGTATTTCATTAATTGATTAAATTGTTAATTTATTAATTCTCTCAAAGCAAAAAATTTATTTAATTTATCTCATTTATTCATTTTCTTATTATCCAATTATTCTCTATTATTAATTTTCTAAAATTAAAAATCGTATTTTATTCAATAAATTTAGTTCTTCTTTATTCTAAAGTATTATTAAATTTTATTCCACTTAATATATCTGATTACATATATTATGTATATTTACTCTTATTATAACTACTCAAATTTTATTTTAATTTATTAATACCCTCAAAACAGAATTTATTTTATTTATCTCATTTAACATTTTATAATTAAAATTAAGTGCATAACATTTATTATAAACACTCAAATTTATTTATAAGATGAATTTGTATTGTATATTATCCAATTACATATTCAACTCTGAATAATTTAGGTAAGTTGTATTGGAATGAAATCGGGTATTATACAAATAAAATTCTCCAATTCAATTAGCTTAAGTTTAAATGTTTATTCAGAATTTTGGCTTCGTTTAATAATTGAAATCATACTTTAATAAATTCAACTCGATTTATTTTCAAAACAAACCGTAGCAAAGCTACAGAATAGTCTCTCCACTTCGAAACTCGAAAATGAATGTCGATGATGCGGCCGTCATCACCGAAATTATTTTCCAGTGACAAAGAGAAGAGCACTTATTTAAACATTTAAAATTCTTTGATACAGTTTCTGTTTGAAAATATTTTAAATAATATACGCTTTAAAACTTTTAAAAAAAATCAAAGTTTGAAATCATCGGAAATCAAATTCTCAAATTCCTGATTTACATTCATTTCAAATTCCAAATCAAATTATAACCAAGTTTTATAAAATCATTTATTTATATGTTGGTAAATCAATGGTTTACAAAACAATAAATGAAAATCAAATAACATCATTTAGTTAACCAATTCATTTAACAATTATCAGAAAATTTACTTATATATATAATATAATCATACACAATTTATTTCATTTACCAAATTTGAAAACAATATTGTGTCAGTTTGTTCTATTAAAGTGTTTTGGAAATCCTATCGATAGCGTTGATCAGACAAATCGATCGAAAAAACAAATCAACATCAACAACTCAAACAACACGATATATATGTAAAATATTTTTAATATTAATTTGCAAATACAATTCCGCGCTCGACAATACAAGAAAAGATTTCAAAAGAAGAATAGGGATTCAAATTTGATGGAAATCAGATCAAAGAGAATTTTGATTCGAAGATAGATTCAAAATAGAGATAAAATGATTAAATAATATAAATTGGAAGATGAATAAGTTTATTAAATCGCGGGCAACCTTAACCGAGTCAACCGTGACTTAAAGGATAAGATCGATGCGGAATTCCGAGGCAAAACAACATTCGATCGCAAGAGATAGAATTCAGGAATAGCAGGAGATAGATAGCATCATAAACCGAGGATATAGAAATCTCCGGTAAATCTATACCTATTATAAAGGAGTTTCACCCCTTTACAAATCATTCGAAGTTTGACGAGACCGCCGATTCATTATAAGGGTCATTCGAAGTGGAGTTATGGGATACTCCAGAATTGAAAGAAGACGAATAGTGAGGGACACGAATGAATCTTGGAACCGCAGGGAACGTTCCAAAATTTAAAGGAACCAAGTCAAGAAGGACGAGATTGAAACTCGAATGAGGGTGATTCTGTAATACATTTATCCTATATGCTAAGTTTTGCCTAGAGCAACCAATGCTCTGATGCCAACTGTAACGACCCGCTATTTTGGACTATCCACATTCGCACATGTCGGACTTGAATAATTCAAAATACCAAACTGTTAATTTAAATTTGGCAAAACTGAACATATAAGCAAATAAATAATCACAAACACAGAGTAATAAATGCAGTGGCAACAAAAGATAGTAGTTCATGAAGCTACTATATACATATCGAAGTTAAATAAGGTACAACAGAAGTCTCGAATACAATATTCAAATATAATATCAGAATACATCACTGGAATCAACTGAATATCTGCAAATTGGGTAGTTAGCTGGATCTCCAAGCGAAACTCCAACTCCAAAGGTGAGTCTCAAAAGCTGGTACTCTCAGTCTGACCCAAGCGTAAAGCAAATCACAAAACACTCGAGTCAGGATTAACATTCTTACATCAATAAATCCAACTCAAGTGAAATAACAATGGAAATACAAGTAACTCAAAGGACGTTGGAATAACCATCCTCTAAGGATCTGTTAAACTATCTACTATGTAGTAATATACGCTAAATAGATAATGCCTATCAGTAATATAAAGTATCAAAATAGTGTTAAGGCGTTACCATTATGCCCCTTAACACATCTTATATAAGCGTTATAGTCTGTACAGCACTGTAAACTCCACCGTAAACTAGTGGGATATCAGGGAGTACTCCATAGGTATAAGACAAAACAAATTCGTAGTGGTCGCGTATATAGGGATACAAGTATGACAAGGCACATGAGGCAATACCCAAGGTAGTGAAACTGCCGTTTGCTTGATCCGGACTGGTGAGAACGCATCAAAGCAACGATCGCAACACCGCGAAACAACACTTCCAAAATTACGAGTGTGCACCAATCAATAACAAGTAACGAGTAGTTACGAAGAAGTGTGTTCGCTCGAGGTGGCTAACCCCATTTGGCCCGGCACGGCTCCTGTTTTAGTCATTTCCAATTTTGACACAAGTGTCAAGGCTATCCACTATTGTTCTCTTTCTTCAGTCATCGTGTACATCATCCCAACCACTTCATTCTGGATCACCCTCCGCGTATAGTTATTAAAGTGATTTTCGGTTTAGTCAGAGAGTATGTCCATAACCGATCCCGGTATCTTTAATAACTTTCATAATTATTACACCGATTGGTCGTTTAATACATTTCAAAAACCAAATCAATTTCAATTTAATTTAGAATTTGTAATCCAACATTCCATTTGTCTTTCTATGTCAATTTCCATAATTCACGTTTTAAAAATTTCAAATTACTAATCCAAAATCTATAATTCGATTTCAATTTTTGTTTAAAACAATTCAAATATTGATTCAAGTTCGTATATACATTTCATTCCGTAATCATTTAAATTAATTTAACATTCAAATCAATTTAAATTCATTGAACGATTTCATTCAATATTCATTAAGTTAATTCATCATTCAAAACAATTTCTATTTAGTTTCTAATTCATTAAATCAATTACTTAAGTTCAACCCATTATATCAAAACTTACAAATTGAATTAAATAAGATTCGTCATATCAATTCTTTACATTACAAGTCTTACATTAATTCCAATAAATCACATTTTATTTCTTGTTAAAGAAAATTAAATTTCATTTATTTATTTACTTAGTTACAATTTCAAAACTCAATTAATAAAGAAACTTAATTGCACTTATTCAAGAAGTTCAATTTCACTTATCAAAGAATTCAATTTTATTAATTATTAAGTAATTCGATCTCATTAAATTATTAAATAATTTCAAAATTTAATTATTAGATAATTTCAAAACTTAATTATTAAATAATTTCAAATTTTAAACAACGTTCTTTCATCAACTACTATGTTAATGTTTTGATTCATACTATTAAATATTAACATTTCCTTTCACAAAAATTCAAATTCCAACTTCATTTCAAAACCTTATTCTTTATTCAAATAAAATCATTATTTTATTTCAAAACCAAATTTTTGGCCAATCGGTTTTATTTAATTTTCAATCCTAGGTCGAGTTCATTTGGGTATTTATCATTTCAACCCGATACCATTTCAATTCAAAAATCATATCATAGCAAAGGGAACTTGCAGTGTGATAACTGGGATGGTGTCAAAGTAAATAAACAAGCAATAACAACAATCAATAACAATCCAATAATCCCGAAATAATCGTATTAATTCACATTGTTGTTTGTGCAAATTAATATAATTATTTCTAGAATCTACACTATCATTTCATGTAGATTAAAGATTATTACATTAATACTTATACGGTTCTTCACTTGATATCTATTATTCAATTTAATACTACATCAATTTATACAACATGCATTCAAATGGTTCAAGGTGTAATTAATCAAATTTCTACGTGTCAATTTAATTTACATTTAAAGGGGTTTTATTATGTAAATGTCATCTAATCAAATTTAACACATATATCAAATCTAACTATCCTACATCAATTTCAATTTCAAATTATTTATCACTTACAACATTAACAATTTCACGACCAATGTCAACATCATACAATCAATCATTTAACAACTAAATTGGATTATCATTGTATGAATAACAGATGATGGTGTCAGATGTCACAGATGAACTGATACAGATAATAACACATATATAAAAGTGTAAATAACTAACAACAGTATATTTCAATTTTCGTTTCAATTGAAATCAAATTTAATAAATAAAAGAACATTAATCGTGAGTAATTGCCCACCTTTCGAGGCTAGAGAGATTTGACAAAGAAAAAAATGAGCTATGAAATGCAAGCACGACTCCCAAAGCAAAGCTAGATGGGCATGAATTCGACGAATAAAGCTATAACTTCTGTCCAAACTTACACCATCTTCACCACCAAACTTCTGCACTTCCTCTTACATCACCTTCCACCATTTTACTGCACATTCATAACACTACTGCTCACCCTACAAACTGCTACATAACAACTCCCACGGCCTACTTCATTTCTGTCACTAGCAAAAACCATATATTTATTTTTGTCCATCCACCCAATTCTGTCCATCCACTGCCTCTCATACAGACACTGTATTGCCACCCTTCACATAGCAGCATGCATCCTCTTCCATAAACTTCTAATACTTCAAACCATCCATCCAAATCTGCCTGTCGCTCTTACTTCAACAACAAGTACTCATACTTCAACAACTCATCACCGATCAAGCAAGTGCGCACCTCATTGCCTTACCAATTTCACTACATCACCATAATACACCACTGCGACCACTTGCCTACACTCTTTCTTATACTCACTTCCTTCATCAGAAAATCTGCACAACCCACCACAAAGCTGTTGCCATTCAGACTTACATCATAACTTTCCCCTCTGACTATTGTGCACCATATAATTCAGTCATTGTCTTGCCTACATACAACAACACCATACAGTACTTCATCATCTGTCGACTGCAACACACCAAAAGCACCATATCTGAAGCACTGCTTCATACTACTCACAACATATCAGAACCACTACTAATATTCACTGCTACCACACTTTCAAACACATATCACACTTAACATCTGCCATCCCTCTTCTCCCCAGCATACATCCTTCCACCTTCTTCAACAAGCTCCACAGTCAGATACTACATATAAATCCATAACTTCACCGTCGTACACACTGCATTCACGTTCACCACAACCACATTACTGCAGTACACAACTACTCTGCTACCATACTCATTGCAATCTACAGCAAGCTGCAAATCCAAACACCACAACCTGATATAACATTCATCACCGCGACAACAACTAGAGCAACCCACCTCCAATCACCGGCATCCAGCTTTGACTTCGACGCCCATCCCTTAACCCTAGTTTTGAATACCCACAATTGAACATTTGAATCAGGGAAAATAAGAATGAGGTTGGAATTGATTTTAGGAAATTTTAATTTAATTTTTGAGGAGTGAACGAGAATTCTGTGGTAATTTGACTTTTTTTTAATAATATCGGCCATGAAAGGAAGGGAGGAAGTGATTGAAAACAGAGGGTGGAAAGTGGCAGCAAATATGAGAAGTTTGCATTGAAAAAGAAATGAAGTGAAAGGCCAAATATAAAACAAAGTGAACTGTTCAAATGCAAACGTATAAAAATTATATTTCGTAACTGATGGAAATGAAGGCAATCATCAATGCATTGAAAAGATGTAAGAGTTAACAGCTGCCTCCAGCCGTTTGAAGCTTTGAATGGTCACAGGATATTAAAAGCTCTAAGATGGGTACCGTTACAATGAACAGTTTAACGTTTCCGTCGCGTGTCGGACCTATAAATATAGAAGTAAACATATCGTAGAGATCAACACGACAAGACGATCAAAACGGTGTAAAATTATCGGTGGCGCGATCGAGTTATAAAAATTCGAATTTTCTACTATGAAAAATGCAGCAAAAATGCAGAAAAATAAGATCGACGGAGCTAAAGAAGTCCGAATTTTAAAAAATGAAAAATGGCGTCTTGCTTTGAAGATGATTTAGAATTTTTCTATGTAAAAATATTTAGGTTTCGAAAACATTTTATTTTCAACAATTCTTAACTGATTAAATTGAAATAAATTTACGCACGAAAATAAACTTCATATTTTCAGATGAAAATTTACCAGTTGCTATGTTTAAATAGATGCATTCCAAATATCAAATTTATATTTCAAAATTTTATTGTTTAAAATTCCACAAAATTTCAATTATTAACGTTATTAAAACCGGTTAAATTTACGAGTTGTTACATTAAAAGAGATGATTGTTTTGAGAAAATTATTTTTTAAGTAATAAGTATTTTTGTGAGAAGTTTTCAAGAGAAAATTGAATTAAATATTCAGGCTACGGAATTGGGAAAAGTAATTTTGAAATTGTAATGGTATTTCATGAATGTTTAAAAAAATGTTTTGATATTTGTGAGTTTGGTTGTAAAATTAATTTATAATAAACTAAGTAATAAATATGGAATGAATTTAAAACTTAAGTTTTGATAAAATTATTAAAAAAAAAATTGGTGTATAACATTTTCAGGAATTAATAAAGTCTTTCATTCAAGTGATAAAGAAATGAGGCTATGAAAAGAGAATTTGTATGTATTGTTATGGTTTTTCAATGAAATTACTTTCTATTTAAAAAGGTGTATAAATTTGGATTAGGGAAAAATTTATATTTTAAATAATGGAATGTTTTGGAACTTTGGGAATTTGATGCAAATGAATTGTTTTGTATTTAAATTAAAAATATATGTACTATATTTTATAAAAATGAGTTTACTGTTGTAGAATTAAAAGAATTTTTCCTAGCAGAAAGCAATTGTCTTAATTATGATATATCGTGTTAAAACTTTCTACTGAATTTTTGTAGGTAAAGGAATATATTTTGGAAAATTGAACCTTTGGTAGAAAAGTTTGGCAAGCTAATTTAGAAAGATCTTTTGAGGGTCAACGTTTGAAGTTATATTATAAATTTTAAATCATGCTATGTTTTGATAATTTATGATTTTTGAATTTTTTTGAGAGTAAGCTATAAATTTTGTTTGCGAAAATATAGTTTTATAAGGGAAGTAGTATACACGATTTGGAGACTCTTAAGGATTTGAAGTATTAAATTTGTCAAATGTATTTTTGGTTCTCTATAATTTATATTAATATAAGGAATGTTTTGTAAGGATAAGAAGAATATTAAGATGGTAGATTTGTGAACTAATTCGTATTATTATCTCTAGAAACAATAAATAGTTGGATGTTTAGACATTTTGCAGCTTATTAAATGATTGTATATTTGCAAAATATTATGATTAATAAAATGGTATGGATTTTTATTGATATATTTGTGTGTATGTCTACACACATACACATATACATACATACATACAGATATATAGTATTTGAGCATTGTGAATTTTCGAGATTATATTTGTGACATAGTGACTACTCTAAAGCTTTTCGAAAATTCAAACATTTAAATTGCCATTTTGGTTGTGATTCATGGTCTTATCCCGATTGATTGTTCGAATCATAGCTATGATCACTGATGATTGGGCAAGAGATCATAATTCATTGTTTTGAGAAGCCCCTAAAGGATCTAATAATTGTTGTATTAATTAAGCTTTGTATTGCTTTGGTTTTGTTGATTGCATGTTTGTTATAAATTATAGTTGGGTCTAGTATTAGCTCATTATGGAGTCTCCTGATGAGAAATTACGAGAATGCAGTTTTCTTAAGAGGAGAAGTTTGTAGCAACTCAATGTTGAAAATATTTTAATTAAAGGTAAAATAATGGTTTTATTAATTAAAACGGATTTTTAGGAATGATTTGGAATTATTTGCAAATATTGGAAGTGGAATGATAAAATATTAATTGTTGAAACCTAAATTATTTTGTGTCGAATTGTTTAAAAATGCTATAGAATGAATTATTTTAGGGAAGTTTAATGATTTAAAGTTGTGATCTATTAATAAACGAGAGTTCAATTGTTTAATTGATAAAACTTTTGAACGTAAAATGATTTTAATATTTTAATATTATAAAATTTCTACAAAAATCTAATCTTAATGATAAATGAGATTGGGAATTTATTTTTTAGAAAAGAAAGATTTATTTTCATTTATAAATGGGATTTTTGAGTTTATTTAATAAATGGGCTTAAAGGTGTAAATATGAAATAATTATTTGAAAGAGTTAAATTATGGAAAAATAAAAGCTATAAAATTTTGTAATGTTAGTAAAGCACATAAGAAAATAAAAATAAATTTCATTTGATAATTTAAGCTAATTTAATATGATTGATGAATTAATTAAAAGTAAATAAAAGACGAAGAAAGGAAATATTAAATAAGCTCAAATCCAAGCCCAATGCATATCTGCGTATCTAGGCTTTTGTAAGTTCAGAAAACACTTCTTGGTTTAGGAAAATACTTCACTTTACTTCTCCTCTCCATCATTTTCATTTTCTAATTCCTAAAAAAAATAGGAAAGCCATCTCCAATTCTAAAATCAAAATAAAATAAAATAAATTCCTATAAATACTAAATTTCAAAGATGTGCGGCTCAGCACCTTGCTACATCATAACCTTTGACAAAGTTTTCATCGATCAATTTTTAGAGCTTAGGAAATGTACAGTAACGAAAAAGTAGAAGAAGAGGGAAAGTCGGCTTTACAGGTGAGTATTCGTACTCACAAGTCTATGTTTAAAATCATCTTATTGTATGCATATCATATTTTTGGATTGATGTATGTATGAATATGGTTACGCATGCATTGAATTAAAGTAGACAATGGCAAGAAGGAGAAAGAGAAGCATGAAATCGATCAAAAGACAATCGACCAACCAACTGACCAATGAGGCAACCGGTCGATCGATGGTTCCACCGGTCGTAAATACTACTTAGCATTATAAACAATATATATAAATAAAAATAAAATGTATAAACATATAATAAATATAACATGTGGAATTAAAATTGTTGATTAATGGAAAAGATTTATTTAGTTTGAATATTAATTATATTATTAAATATTTGTTTATGAAAGAATATTAGATTTTAAACTTAGTAATTATTTAAAAAGTCCTATGAAATTTTAAAATAGTTTAAGTGATTTCTAACTAATAATTTAAGGATTTTAAAGTATATTTCATGAATTTTGAATATAATATAAAGTTTTAGAAAACATCTTTTATGGTCTTAGAATAAAAGAAATTGATTTGGATATTATATATATTATTTTAAAAAAAATCGTATTTAACTATAGAAAATTATGAAATGATTGTTATGAGTTATATTAGGTTTTACAAGATATTTCTAAGATTTTAAAACAAAAGGAATGGATTTGGAGTTTATAATATATATATGTGTTTGTGTGTGTGTGTATTTGTTTATAATATATATAAAAAATCATATTTTAAATATTTAAAGTTTAAAAGGGGATTTTTTTTAATTATGGTATATTTTTTACATAAAATATCCCCTAATTTGACTTTTGTGTCATGGTTAAACTTTGGTGTAACGAGAAATTTGAATAAACGGATTGGTAATATTGTTTGGTATGGCACTTTCGGTAAAACTTTTCCTAATATTCTTTGGACTAATTATATAGAGTAAGATATGAAGGTGTAGTTTAGCACTAAGCAAATAGGTGAACATCGTTGGGTGGTATGGGACGCCCATGTCGATATTTGTCTGATTGCTTTCTTTAAAATATCAATAATCTGGGTCAAGTCTATAGAGAATTATACTTACAGTGATGCAAATTGAGAACGAGTAGGCTAAGAGTATGTGTCTATCTATTATGTGTATGCTCCTATTATACGGCGTGGAGTGAACCAGATTAGTTAGTATCCGTCCTAGTGGCCTGATTGCAAGGTCGCTCATCAAATATATTACAACTTTTTATGGTATATATGGCGGAAAGCCATTGCTTATGTGTCACATAGGCCAACAGTTAGTTACTATTAGGGCACTTGCAACATCATGACCATTGTATAGTGTTGTCTTGCATTCGATGGATATTGGGTCATGATGGCCTTCGAGGTAACCGATGATTGTAGGATTAGCATTGAGAGCATACGAGGAAGGATCTTAGAGCAGGCTAAGAGCTCTCAACCTCCCATCTAGTTATTATTGATATAAACACACTTACTTATATATGAGATTATTATGTATACGGTTGAGAGTAGATCAGATCAATTGTTGAGACTGATGCCAAAATAGTTATTTATGATGCTGAGGGCATATAGGACCGAGAGTCCAGATGACTACCAATGATATTGAGAGTTGTGTAGATTATTAGAGGTTTGAGAGACCGTAAGGTTATTCCATTGGATGAGAGCCAAATCGATTACTATGAGATCTACATAATTATCATAATATTATGGATCTCTTTGAATATTCAATGGACTATATGAGTCTATGTAGTTAGGGTTACACATTGGTTATATTGCTAAAGAGGATAGCTAGAAATGTTGAGAGCAGCGAGTTGGACCCTGTACATACCTTTTATGGTTAACTGAGAGATGATCTTGGCTGCCAAGGGTATGCCATATTTATATTATCATGTATGCTTGATTTGGATATTTGCTTATCCACTATCACATATGCTTGGTTGTAGGAATCCTAGCTATGTCTAATTTATGATTATTTGAAAGATGATCATAGGAAATGTCGAGAGCATGTTCCAAGTAGTTACCGATCTCTTATATTGGTAGGTAGTTGGACGCATGTATTATTCACCCTTTACATTATACACATTCTATGTAATATGGCTTGACTTTTATATGGGTGACATTACATGTACATATTTAGGTGATAATATATTATTATCGTAATATATGCATTAACACCTCCGTTTTAGATATAGTCGACCCATGTGTTATTTATACAATACTCGAGTCAGTCTAAGACATTTTAGGTTCAAGGATACATAACCAATTTGTAGATGTTGGGCATAGACGGAGGATAGAGTATTACATTGTATCATTATGTATTGTTCAATTTCATGTATGTATGACATTGTGTTGTATATTGGATATATATACACACATATCGTATTAATTTAGAGATAATGGGTACTTGACTTATTTTATCCACCTGATTTGTGTTATTTTATATTATGTATTTTCGTTGCGTTATTTACTCTGTGTTCTCTATGTCAACTATATTATATTATATATTGTTCTATCCTCGAATTGCCTATATTTATTGCTCTGGGCCGATACTGAGTACAAATAGGTGAGTTGATTATTTGGTTTTGAAACTCATACCGATATTAGTCCAAGAGAATATTCACATGTAATAGCCTAATATCGTCCCGTACTCTATATTATTAGACAACATTTTGCTATAATACTTTGTGGTGGTTTAGGTATAGGGGCTGGATGTTTGAAAGTGGGCCATCAAACCGAAGAAACTAGCATAGAAAGTGGCTATGGCAGAATGAGATACTTCTAGGTCAAATTTCATGACCTCATGGTTAGGACAATCACTGTCGTCGCTCCCACTGACGTTGAAATAGGATATTACAACATTATTATAGGTGAGGAACATGGAGAGTGGAAATAAGTCGACCGTGATAAGCTAAGTGATTTTGTGCTAATGTCATAGTGAGAAGAATACAACCAATAACAATTGGTTGATGTCTCAATCCCTTGGCGTGAGACATCGCCCATTGATTGGGTATTGAGGAGAGCTCCGAGGAAAGTAGCATATCGCTCCTCGAGTCAATTCTTGCACATGACCCTTTGTTTTTTGGATATAAAGTTTTTCCTTCGAGTGGGCCTTATGCCACGATTGATTAAACTAGTATAGGCACGTTAGCTTCATTACGCCCGCATCTTATAAGAAACCAAGGCTGGATCAATATAAATGGTAGTTTACTTTCACTCGGACATTCTTTTTTCTTTCACATAAACTAGCCATGAATTTCTATGTTGTTTCAATGGCTCCCAAGCTCATATTCTACGAATTGGATGATGTTGACTCCATTGTTCTCCCAACCACGACTCATGCACCCATGGCTCCTAAACTAGGCTAGGAAATCATCAATGTGACTACCAGCCTTAGGCGGTCACTCTGGCATGACATTGAGACCGAGAAAAGGAAAAAGGATTTGGTTAACGTTCTCATCTATCGCGGTCGCCCCTACTTACTCTATGTTCCTTTCTATTTACGACGTGGAGGGGCAGGCTGTCGGGGGTGAGGTGGTGCCGTTGGGGCAAGAAACTTTAGATATCTCCTAAGGCATGGATACATATGATCTAGATCGCCTGTTGGAAACCTTCCAATTTATGTCCATAGAAACCCTATCATACCCATATCAGGCAAGAACTGGTCATAACCAATGCTCCTTAGATGCACCTTAGAGTCTGTGGTGAATGCACAAACCCAGAACACCTTGCTATTAAGTCACTATATTTGAATTTCCTTGTCTATTACTTTTTTATTATTTTAACATTGATTTGGCGATGGCCAAGGAAGAGGCCATCGAGACAAAGGAGTTGGCGAAGGTAGTCGAGAATGCGACGAGGGAGGCGGTTGAGGCAAGGGGGAATGCAGAGAAGACGGTCATGGATTTCAGTGAGGGTCTAGTGAAGGCAAAGAAAGAAGCCAATGGTCTGTAGAATGAGTTGAGGCAACATCTATTTGGATGTTTCATCCTCGCGGACATGGAGGCCGCTAAAAAGGGAAAGATGGATGGATGGGTGAACTCGCTAAGGAACACGATAAAGACCGTGATTAGGAAAAATTATCATTTCCAAATCTTTATAACCAATTCAATCACGAGGTCTTTGTCTAGGCCCAGGAGAAGGTGTTGTAACGACCCGATATTTTCAACCATCCGCATCCGCACATGTCGGACTTGAATTGCTCAAAATACCGAATTGTAAAATAAATTTGGCAAAACACAGCATAAATAGTAAATAAATAAATCACATATCACAGACACAGAGTAATAAATGCAACGGAAGTAAAGAAATAGTAGTTCATGAAGCTACTATATAAATACATCAGAGTCAAACAAGATACAACAGAGATAACAAGATACAACGGAGGTGTCAACATGATAACTAGGTATGAATCATAATACATCACTGGAACCAACCGGATAACTGGAATCAACTGGATAACCGAAAGTGAAATAGATAGCTGGATCTTCAAGCAAAACTTCCAACTTTGAAGGTGAGTCTCAAATGCTGTATCACTCAGTCTGACCCGAGCGTGAAGAAACACAAAACACTCGAGTCAGAGCATACATACTTATACAATGTAAACCAACTCAAGTGAACTGTAATATAAGGTACAAGTAACTTAAAGGATGCTTGGGACCGCCCATCCTCTAAGGATCCGTTAAACTATTTACTATGTAGTAATATTTCGCTATTATAATAATGTCTATAGTAAAATAAACTTACTTTTTCATAGCATTAAGGGGTTACTCATATAGCCCTTAACACGTAATAGTCCCAGTAGTCCATCCAATATCATAGTCCCTCCTGATTGGGAAGCCACCAGAGGATATCACACAGGCTACGGGAGAAAACCAAACTTGTACAAGGCGCGATAGGGTAGGTGACACGGCACAACTAGGCAATGCCAGGGTAGATATACCAATTGCTATCCAGGCTGGTGGAAACGCGCAGCGCGCAGCTACCGCCCACCTCGAAACAAACTCCCCTAAAATCAAAAGTAAATGTGGCCACCGAATCAAACCAAAGTCAAAGCATAGTATTGAAGAGGAGTGTCCGATCAGAGGAATGACCTCATTGGCCTGAGAATCGCTCCTATTTTAGTCACCTTATGCCAACTCACGGGAGTCGGGTCCACGTATTTACCTCAAAGGGAACGCCACCATCCTACTTCATTCTGGAATCTCCACCGCGTACACAGTTGTTAAAGTGGTTTTGGGTATTGGCCGGCTATATGACAATATCCGATCCCGGTCTCTTTAACAACCAATCGTTATTATAACCCGTAGTTATAACTTTAAAACAATATTATATACTTCAAAATAAAATATCATTTCAACCCAAATCTTTATCAAAATAAAGATTAAATGATTTCCAAACCATTTCAATATATCATCATACCATATCTTTCAATTCAAATATGTATCAAAATAAATATCAAGTCATTTCTAACCATTTCAATATATTAAATTATCATATCCTTTCAAAACTTCCTTTCAAATCATTTTAATATATCAAAATATCATAACCTTTCAAAGCTTCATTTCCAAAATATCATATCTTTCAGAACTTCTTTTCAAATCATTTTAATATCAAAATATCATATCCTTCAAAACTCCATTTTTCAAATCATTTAATGTCAAAATATCATATCTTTCAAAACTCCATTTTTCAAATCATTTAATATCAAAATATCATATCTTTCAAAACTTCGTTTCAAATCATTTTAAAATATAAAAATATCATTTCTTTTCAAAACCACATTTCAATCATTTTAATATATCAAAATATCATATCTTTCGAAACCACATTTCAATCATTTTAATATATCAAAATATCATATCTTTCGAAACCACATTTCAATCATTTTAATATATCAAATAGTTATATTTCAAAACAAATTACTTCATTATTAAATCATAAAAATGAAGTTATTACATTTAATAATTAAATTATTAAATGCCAAAAGTTTAAATTTTCAATGTTCATTTATGCACTTAAATTTATTAAAACAATGAAAATTCCAGTTTCGCAGCATTTAGAAAATGCTACAGAAAGTTACATTCAAAAAAACAATTAAATTTAACAAAAGACTGTATTAAAAATGCTGTTAATTAACTTCAAATATTCAATAGAATTTCACAAACACTTATATTTTTATTTAAATCATTTTTAACTTATAAAATCATACATTTTCACATTTATAAGCATCATTTAATTTTCCTTAAATTCATGATTTTATAAAGTTAAGTTTCCTTCCAAAAATCAATATTTATTAATAATTCACTTATTAAATTTCAATATTCAAATTTAAATTCATTATATTAAATTTCAACTTAACACTTAAGTTTAAATTTTCAAATATAACTTAATTCCATTTTATTTAACTTAACTTAAAATTTCACTTTTAAACCAAATTCATAAATTCCAATTTAAGTTATATTTCCAAATTACACTCAATATTCACTCATTAACATTTTAACTTTATTCAAAAATCATTAATATGTTATACAAATCATTTAAAGTTAATTTAAAATTCAAAATATCATAAATTTATCGTATTTTCAAAGTTAATTTAAATTCCATTAAAAATTAAATCAAAATTTCCAAAATAACTTATATTCAGATTTTCTAACTTTTCCATAATTTATTTAACTTATAGATTTCCAGAAAATCAATAATACTTTACAAAAATTATATTTTTATTTAATTTTAAATCAAAATATTACAATAATTAAATTTCTAAAATATTTTAAAAATTTTAGAAAACATATTTTAACTACGGGCCTGTATATAATTTTCTACGCTAGGTAAAGTGATACGGGTAATATATCATTTCAACCCGTAATTTACAAAATAAAAATTCGGGTTTTATCATTTCAGCCCATAACGATTTTCCCCTATTCTAAAGTCCGTTCGGGTATGTATCATTTCAACCCATTGTGATTCTAGTCTAAAGGGAACTTGTAGTGTGATAAACTGATAAAAATAGCAGAACAACATAATATAACAGTAGCAGATGTTATAACAGGTGTTTAAGCATGAGTGAACATCATAAAATCATAATATAGCAGGTGTAACATGATAATGCATTTTACAGATTCAAAAGGGGTCAATTTACTAGTTATATATGTACATATCGTCTGGTGAGAATAACTCACTTGTTCAAAGCTGGAGATTGCTGCCAAAGCACACATACCGACACTACGAAGGCATGACAACACGGATACGACAAGAGAGTGGAGAGCCAAAGCTAATAACCGTGTTCAATCATTTACACAAAATAATACAAATATATGTAAGTTTCAACACGATTTAAACATCAAATAACATTAGAATTCAAAGCCCAAAACAACATCGAATGAATTGCACTTGTTCTCAACTTCACATACTTCAGTTATGAACTGAAATAGCACAGCCAAGACATGGATTTAGGTCTAGTTTGGGTCCCTATAGGGTCGGCCTACACATGGGTTTGAATTGTGAGTGGGAGTTACAAGTAGAGAAGGCAATGGAATACAAAGGGTTCTAAGGCAAATGATGGCTTTTGTTGCACCATAGGGTTCGGCCCTCAAGCTATAGGGGCATGGCCAGGTGTCCAGATGGTGATGAGTGATTTGGCAGAGGGTGGTGGTCAGATCTGGGCTGGTGGTGGAAGTGGCGGCTAAAGGAAGGTGAAGGTGGTGCTAGCAAACTTGGCTCGGTTTGTGTGAATAGGTGATGTATTTGTGGATTTTGGTGATGATCTTCACCTTGGATTGGCTCGGCCTGAAATGGAGAGGTAGTAGGATGGATAATGGTCGGAGGAAGGGGGTGGTGGAGGTCAGGTCAGAGCTGGAGGAGGAGGATCCAATCAAATCTAGATGAGAACAAGTGCAAAAATCAATGTAAACAAGGAAGAAGAATAAGAAAAGTTGAAAAATCATTACCCAAACTCTTCTCAATAGCCATGACCAAAATTTTTTTGCTTCAGAAATGAAAATGAATGTATGTGAATAGGAAATAGAGTATGTAGCTGAAAGATGTGGCTAATAAATAAAAAAACTGCCAAAGAGTAAATGAAGAAACGGTAAAAGAAACGACTTAGGAGGTGAAACGACTTTACGTTTCAAAAGCTTTTAAAACCTTTCAAATTTCCTTAATTTATTCATAAGTTTACATTACTGAACGTAATAATAATTCCAGTCAAAATTTAGAAAATATAACCAAATATAAAATATATATAAATATTTATTAATTATATAAGGTTAAAATAAGAAAATAGCACAAATTTGCAAACTAGTCTAGAAAAGTGGAAAATAAACAGAATGAGCTTTGGAAAATTTATATGGACTTGTAAAAATATTTATAAAAAATACAATAACATAAAATAAAATTCATTCATAAATAAATATATAAATTTTAAATTTAAATATAATTTAAATAAAGAAAATAGCAGAAAAATGGAAACTAGGCTTTAAAATTTGGAAATAGATTCAATAAGCTTTGGAAAAATTCAAATATCACTTTAAAAACATTTAAAAGACAAAATATACCTAAAATAACATATAAAAAAATATTAAATTTAAAGAAAATAGAAAAAGATTTAAAGAAATTGATTAAAAAATCCAAAATAGTGTCCAGAAATTACAAATAAATCACCATTGACTTTGAAAAATTATTTACTTCATTTTAAAATTATTATAATACAAAAGTATACATACCATAACATATTAAAATAAATATGACAAAGAATTTTTTTTATATAATTTATAATAGACAAAATTGTTAAATAAATTAAATTACACTCAAAATTGAAATGTACATAACTTTTACAGTTTAACTCCGTTTTCAACGAAACGAAAAGCAGTGTTCAAGTTATTACATCTATTTTCATAATAAAAGATAAAATTTAAGATTTTAAATAATTTAAATTTGAAGTTTAAATGTCACAGTTTGAACAGCTTGACCAGAAATCCACTTTACAGTAAAATATTCAAATTATAATGGTTTGAACTATAAATCATTTAATAATCATCATTTATATTTAAAAATGAAATGTTTCAAATAAAACAAATTTAAAATAATTTAAAAATAAAAGAAAGTCCAATTTAAATAATATAAAAAAATCTAGGGTTGTTACACTCTCCCCCACTCAAAACTTTTCGTCCTCGAAAAGGGACGAGGTACGGAAAAGCACAGAAAAAGATAGAGTGAAATAGGATTAAGATAAGATGATAAGAAGATTGAAAGTTATACCTGATAACTGTTGTTATAGGTAAGTTTCGCAAGGTGCAAATTATCAAAGATTATAGAAAGATTTCTAAACAAAAAGATTATAGAAAGATGCCTATACCAGTCTATAGCAAGATATGGATGATAAGGACAACCAAAAGATAGTTTGAAAAAAAAAATAAGGAAATAAATTTGAAAGCATGGAAATTTCAACTTAAATTTTTTTTCCCCTTTTTTTCATAAGTTAAATAAATCGTTAACTATCTCAATTTTCATTATCTCATTATCCAATCATCTTAAATTAACAATTTTTTTAAACCATGGGTTTGAAAAATAATCATTTATTACACTCACAATGTACTTAATAAATCTTATTCTTCTTTACTCCTAATTTAAATTAAAATTATTCCGCTCAATATATTTATCACTTATGTTAAATATACTTACACTTATTATAACTGCTTTCTTTTATTCTTAGTTCTTTTAACATTATTTTATATTGTAAATTATTCAATTACCCATTTATTCTATTTACCTCTGTTAATCATTTTATAATTAAAAATTAAGTGTATAACATTTATTATAACCACTCAAATTTTATTTATAAAATCTTTTTATTTTGTATATTATCCAATTACATTGTTAACATTTGAAAAATTAAGGTAAGTTGTATTGAATGCAATTGTATTATACGATTAAATCATTTCATGCTTGAATATTCATCCAAAAATTTTATTTTCTTTTTATAATTATAATTATTCTTAAAAATAAAATTTAAGAATTAAATTTCCGATTTCTTCAAACCATTTAGAGATAACTAAAGGTATGTACATAGTTTATGAAATCAAATTTAAATCATATGTCTATATATATTATAGATCAAGTCATATTTTAGAAATTCAAATCAAATTGATTTCCAAAACAAAGCTGTAGCAAGACTACAGAGCGGTCTCTTCACTTCGAAACTCGAAAATAAATGTCGATGATGCTGCAGTCATCACCGAAGTTATTTTCCAGCGACAAAGAGAAGAGCACTAATTTTTAAGCTTTCAAGTTCTTTGAAAACAAATTTCTATTCGAAAATACTTTAAATAATATAACCCTTTAAAACTTTAAACACAAGGTTTGAAACCATCGGAAATTAAATTCTCAAATTTCTTGTTTTAAATTCATTTCAGTTCCCAAATAAATTTATAAACAACTATCTATAAATTCATTTATGGAACAATAAATGATAAATTAAGTATTATCATTTCAAATAATCAATTTATTAAGTTCCATAAATTTACTTATATATCAAAATTTTATTTCATTAACCAAATTTTAAAATAATATTATGTCAGTTTGTTCTGTCAATGTGTTTTAGAAATCTTATCGATGGCATTGATCAGACGAATAGATCGGAAATCCAAATCAACATCAACAACCCAAACAACACAATATATAAAACAAAACATAGATATACAAGTACAATTCAAAATGTTTGGAAGAATAGATTGGAAACAAAAGACAAGATGATTAAATAACAGAGTAGGGAGGTGGGTAAGCTTAAATAAATCGTGGGCAACCTTTACCGGGTCAACCGTGACTTAAATAATAAGATCGATGTGGATTTTTCTGGGGTAAATATGCATTAAATCTCAAGAGTTAGAGCTTGGGATAACAAAAGATATTTGCTTCTAATCCAAGGATAGATATAAATCTCTGGTGAATCGATGCTAGTTGTAAAGGAGTTTCACCCTTTTACAATTCAATTTTTGAGATTGGCGGGACTGCCAACTCATTATAAAGATCATTCGAAGCGGAGTTATGGGATACTCCAGAATCAAAAGAAGACGAATAGTGAAGGACACGAATGGATTTTGGAACCGCAGGGAACGTTCCAAAATTCAAAGGAATCGAGTCAAAAAGGAAGAGATTCAAACTCGAATGAAAGTGATTCTGTAAATACATTCACTCCATATGCTGAGTTTTGCCTAGAGCTACCAAAGCTCTGATACCAACTGTAACGACCCGATATTTTCAACCATCTGCATCCGCACATGTCGGACTTGAATTGCTCAAAATACCGAATTGTAAAATAAATTTGGCAAAACATAGCATAAATAGTAAATAAATAAATCACAGATCACAGACACAGAGTAATAAATGCAGCGGAAGTAAAGAAATAGTAGTTCATGAAGCTACTATATAAATACATCAAAGTCAAACAAGATACAACAGAGATAACAAGATACAACGGAGGTGTCAACATGATAACCAGGTATGAATCATAATACATCACTGGAACCAACCGGATAACTGAAATCAACTGGATAACTGAAAGTGAAATAGATAGCTGGATCTTCAAGCAAAACTTCCAACTTCGAAGGTGAGTCTCAAATGATGTATCACTTAGTCTGACCCGAGCGTGAAGAAAAACAAAACACTCGAGTCAGGACGTACATACTTATACAATGTAAACCAACTCAAGTGAACTGTAATATAAGGTACAAGTAACTTAAAGGATGCTTGGGACCACCCATCTTCTAAGGATCCGTTAAACTATTTACTATGTAGTAATATTTCGCTATTATAATAATGTCTATTGTAAAATAAACTTACTTTTTCGTAGCATTAAGGGGTTACCCATATAGCCCTTAACACGTAATAGTCCCAGTAGCCCATCCAATATCATAGTCCCTCCTGATCGGGAAGCCACCAAAGGATATCACACGGGCTACGGGAGAAAACCAAACTCGTACAAGGCACGATAGGGTAGGTGACACGGCACAACTAGGCAATGACAGGGTAGATATACCAATTGCTATCCGGGCTGGTGGAAACGCGCAGCGTGCAGCTACCGCCCACCTCGAAACAAACTCCCCTAAAATCAAAAGTAAATGTGGCCACCGAATCAAACCAAAGTCAAAGCATAGTATCGAAGAGGAGTGTCCGATCAGAGGAATGACCTCATTGGCCCTAGAATCGCTCCTGTTTAAGCCACCTTATGCCAACTCACGGGAGTCGGGTCCACGTATTTACCTCAAAGGAAACGCCACCATCCTACTTCATTCTGGAATCTCCACCGCGTACACAGGTGATAAAGCGGTTTTCGGTATTGGCCGGCTATAATACAATATCTGATCCCGGTCTCTTTAACAACCAATCGTTATTATAACCCATAGTTATAACTTTAAAACAATATTATATACTTCAAAATAAAATATCATTTCAACCCAAATCTTTATCAAAAATAAGATTAAATGATTTCCAAACCATTTCAATATATCATCATACCATATCTTTCAATTCAAATATGTATCAAAATAAATATCAAGTCATTTCTAACCATTTCAATATATTAAATTATCATATCCTTTCAAAACTTCCTTTCAAATCATTTTAATATATCAAAATATCATAACCTTTCAAAGCTTCATTTTCAAAATATCATATCTTTCAGAACTTTAACCTTTCAAAGCTTCATTTCCAAAATATCATATCTTTCAGAACTTCTTTTCAAATCATTTTAATATCAAAATATCATATCTTTCAAACTCCATTTTTCAAATCATTTAATATCAAAATATCATATCTTTCAAAACTCCATTTTTCAAATCATTTAATATCAAAATATCATATCTTTCGAAACGTCGTTTCAAATCATTTTAATATATCAAAATATCTTATCTTTTCGAAACCACATTTCAATCATTTTAATATATCAAAATATCATATCTTTAGAAACCACATTTCAATCATTTTAATATATCAAAATATCATATCTTTCGAAACCACATTTCAATCATTTTAATATATCAAATAGTTATATTTCAAAACAAATTACTTCATTATTAAATCATAAAAATGAAGTTATTACATTTAATAATTAAATTATTAAATGCCAAAAGTTTAAACTTTTCAGTGTTCATTTATGCACTAAAATTTATTAAAACAATGAAAATTCCAGTTTCGCAGCATTTAGAAAATGCTACAGAAAGTTACATTCAATAAAACAATTAAATTTAACAAAAGACAGTATTAAAAATGCTGTTAATTAACTTCAAATATTCAATAGAATTTCACAAAGACTTATATTTGTTTTGAAATCATTTTTAACTTATAAAATCATACATTTTCACATTTATAAGTATCATTTAATTTTCCTTAAATTCATGATTTTATAAAGTTAAGTTTCCTTCCAAAAATCAATATTTATTAATAATTCACTTATTAAATTTCAACATTCAAATTTAAATTCATTACATTAAATTTCAACTTAACACTTAAGTTTAAAATTTCAAATATAACTTAATTCCATTTTATTTAACTTAACTTAAAATTTCACTTTTAAACCAAATTCATAAATTCCAATTTAAGTTATATTTCCAAATTCAACTCAATATTCACTCATTAACATTTTAACTTTATTCAAAAATCATTAATATGTTATACAAATCATTTTTAATTAAATTAAAATTCAAAACATCATAAATTTATCGTATTTTCAAAGTTAATTTAAATTCCATTAAAAATTAAATCAAAATTTCCAAAATAACTTACAATCAGATTTTCTGACTTTTCCATAATTTATTTAACTTATAGATTTCCAGAAAATCAATTATACTTTACAAAAATTATATTTTTATTTAATTTTAAATCAAAATATTATAATAATTAAATTTCTAAAATATTTTAAAATTTTTAGAAAACATATTTTAACTACGGGCCTGTATATAATTTTCTACGCTAGGTAAAGTGATACGGGTAATATATCATTTCAACCCGTAATTTACAAAGGAAAATCTGGGTTTTATCATTTCAAACCCGCAGTCCCAAGTAAATAAAATAAGTTGGAAATCGTTCAGGCCTATCATTTCAGCCCATAACGATTTTACCCTATTCTAAAGTCCGTTCGGGTATGTATCATTTCAACCCATAGTGATTCTAATCTAAAGGGAACTTGCAGTGTGATAAACTGATAAAAATAGCAGAACAACATAATATAACAGTAATAAATGTTATAACAGGTGTTTAAGCATGGGTGAACATCATAAAATCATAATATAGCAGGTGTAACATGATAATGCATTTTACAGATTCAAAAGGGGTCAATTTACTAGTTATATATGTACATATCGTCTGGTGAGAATAACTCACATGTTCAAAGCTGGAGATTGCTGCCAAAGCATACATACCGACACTACGAAGGCACGACAACATGGATACGACAAGAGAGTGGAAAGACAAAGCTAATAGCCCTGTTCAAACATTTACACAAAATAATACAAATATATGTAAGTTTCAACATGATCTAAACATCAAATAACATTAGAATTCAAAGCCCAAAACAACATCGAATGAATTGCACTTGTTCTCAACTTCACATACTTCAGTTATGAACTAAAATAGCACAGCCAAGGCATGGATTTAGGTCTAGTTTGGGTATCTATAGGGTCGCCTTCACATGGGTTTGAATGGTGAGTGGGAGCTACAAGTAGAGAAGACAATGGAATACAAAGGGTTCTAAGGCAAATGGTGGCTTTTGTTGCACCATAGGGTTCGGCCCTCAAGCTATAGGGGCATAGCCAGGTGTCCAGATGGTGATGAGTGATTTGGCAGAGGGTGGTGGTCAGATCTGGGCTGGTGGTGATGGTGGAAGTGGCGGCTAAAGGAAGGTGAAGGTGGTGCTAGCAAACTAGGCTCGGTTTGTGTTAATAGGTGATGTATTTGTGGATTTTGGTGATGATCTTCACCTTGGATTGGCTCGGCCTGAAATGGAGAGGTAGTAGGATGGGCACTGGTCAGAGGAAGGGGGTGGTGGAGGTCAGGTCAGAGCTGGAGGAGGAGGAGCCAATCAAATCTAGATGAGAACAAGTGCAAAAATCAATGTAAACAAGGAAGAAGAATAAGAAAAGTTGAAAAATCATTACCCAAACTCTTCTCAATAGCCATGGCCGAAATTTTTTTGTCTAAGAAATGAAAATGAATGTATGTGAATAGAAAATAGAGTATGTAGCTGAAAGATGTGGCTAATAAATAAAAAAACTGCCAAAGAGTAAATGAAGAAACGGTAAAAGAAACGACTTAGGAGGTGAAACGACTTTACGTTTTAAAAGCTTTTAAAACCTTCCAAATTTCCTTAATTTATTCATATAAGTTTACATTACTAAAAGTAATAATAATTCAGTCAAAATTTCGAAAATATAACCAAATATAAAAAATATATAAATATTTATTAATCATATAAGGTTAAAATAAGAAAATAGCACAAATTTGCAAACTAGTCTAGAAAAATGGAAAATAAACAGAATGAGCTTTGGAAAATTTATATGGACTTGTAAAAATATTTATAACAAATATAATAACATAAAATAAAATGCATTCACAAATAAATATATAAATTTTAAATTTAAATATAATTTAAATAAACAAAATAACAGAAAAATGGAAACTAGGCTTTAAAATTTGGAAATAGATTCAATAAGCTTTGGAAAAATTCAAACATCACTTTAAAAACATTTGAAAGACAAAATATACCTAAAATAACATATTAATACATATAAAAAAGTATTAAATTTTAAGGAAATAGAAAAAGATTTAAAGAAATTGCTTAAAAAATCCAAAATAGTGTCCAGAAATTACAAATAAATCACCACTGACTTTGAAAAATTGTTTACTTCATTTTAAAATTATTATAATACAAAAATATACATACAATAACATATTAAAATAAATATGACAAAGAATTTTTTTTATAATTTATAATAGACAAAATTGTTAAATAAATCAAATTACACTCAAAATTGAAATGCACATAACTTTTACAGTTTAACTCCGTTTTCAACGAAACGAAAAGCAGTGTTCAAGTTATTACATCTATTTTCATAATAAAAGATAAAATTTAAGATTTTAAATAATTTAAATTTGAAGTTTAAAAGTCTCAGTTTGAACAGCTTGACCAGAAATCCGCTTTACAGTAAAATATTCAAATTATACTGGTTTGAACTATAAATCATTTAATAATCATCATTTATATTTAAAAATGAAATGTTTGAAATAAAAAAAATTAAAATAATTTAAAAATAAAAGAAAGTCCAATTTAAATAATATACAAAAATCTAGGGTTGTTACAGGTGTCCCAAGAGATGAGGGATATGAGTATTGCTATGTCGGCAGTCTATACAAAGGAACAGTTTGATTTCTTAGTCGGGTTAAATGATGAAATGGTTGTGTAGATAATTTTCTGACATCTTTTTGTATCCCAGTAAGGTTTGATGTATTCCTTGCATTTTTTAGATGAATGAAGAGATTGTTTTGACTATGTGAAATTTGACCAAGTACTTTACTACCTTTTGTATGTGCATAGTTTATAGGGTAGCATACTTTGAGTTGATAGCATAGTCCATGTATTTCCTATACATGATTGTTTACATAAGATGAATAAAATAGCAGTATGGTATTGTGATCAGTGGTGAGGGCGATCCGTCCATGCAAATATTGTACTTAGTTGTTGGTGTGGGTGTAACTTGTATGTATTTCAAGTCACGCTAGCATGTGAGCTCGAAAACGAGTGTACGCTGGAGATCTCGATCGTTATTAAGAACCGAGGCATGCATACAATTGTCGGGCCTGCTTGAGTCCTATGATTTTTGAGGTCATGACACAAACCTGAGCGCTGAGTAGCTCAAAGGATATCATGAGTGACACGTGATCGGATTTAGTGGTGGGCCATCCTGGCATGAACCCGAGCATGGAGTGTTTCAAAGGTTCTCTTGGACGACACATGATAGGATTGAGTGGCAGACGGTACCGACATTAAATTGAGTGTTGAGTTGCTCAAAGGTTCTAATGAGTGGCATGCGACTAGTTAATATTAAGCGGGCTAATTTTTATGTGGATACACTACGGATGCCAAACTTCTCATCACTTGGGGTAACTGCAACAGACTCAGCAAAAGTGACATATCCCACAAGAGGGACAAGCAGCATCATAGGTGAGGGACAAGGGACCATTGTAGTTGCTTCTCTAATCATAAATGCACCTAAAAACGAAGGGTAGAGACATCTTCCTAAACTCATGAGAAAGGTGGGCAGAACCCATACAAGGAAGTGAATGCATGATGATTCACTCTTGTCTAATAACCTAACAGTCCCTAAACATGGAAGTGAATACATGGTAATTCACTCTTGTGGATAGTTAGTCGGGAATAAAAAAGGAGCGTTGAGCGGCTCGCGCAGTTCTTAGTTGTATAGGTCAGCAGTCCCCAAGCATTTGTTAACATAATTACTCATCCTCGTTGGATTACATATAGAGATAGCTATCCCTGAGCAAGGAAGTGAATGCATGATGATCCAGTCTTGCTGGATAGCTTGGCAGTTCATAAGAAAGAAAATGAATGCATGATAATTCATCCTCATTAGATAGCTGGCCAGCTATGGGAGGAGCATTGAGTGGCTTGCATGATCCTTGTTAGTAGAGATTGGCCATCCCAAAGCAAGGAAGAGAGCACATAATAACCCACTCTCGTTAGATAGTTTGGTGATTGTGTTGCTCTATAGTTTTTATTATATTCTTCACAAAAGATGTAATACATAGCCCTTTAATTAAGGCTACCTTTCGTATATGATAAGTCCAAAAGGTATGCGGTTTTCCAAGCACAGGGAATGTGGGTACCATCCAAGCGAGAGAGACAATAGTTGCCATTTGTCAAGGCGACGCTAATAACATACTACCCCTTCCAGTTCGAGCCAAGCACTCCCTCAGCTAGGTACTATGTATTTGCGAATAACTGATGCAGAACTAGATCACCAACAATGAATTATCGGTGCTTTACCTTTGAATTGTAATGTTTAGCTATCTTTCTCTTGTATGCTTTATTGTGGAGTTAGCTTCAACTCTTTTGTGTTTGATGGCGTTAAGTTTGAGCTTAAGTAGCTCGTCATTTTTCTTAGGCCCATAAGTAATATGCTTGGTTGAAGGGACATCTACTTCAATTGGTAGAATTGCTTTATATCAATTATTAATTGAGAATAGAGTATGGGCACTTGAAGTGTGGCTGAACTACGATATGATTAAAGAATGAGCGACAGTTTTTCAGCTCAATTCTTCTTAGCTTTTGCAAGGAGCATTTTGAGTGTTGAATTGATGGTCTTTTTGGCGGCTTTGACTTATTTAACCACATGATGGTGGGGAAATGTAAGAGAAGCATTTCTCAATTCCGTTCTTTATGGAAAAGTCTTGACAGTCATTGTCGGTGATAATCTTGTTTTGGCAGGCCGAAATGGGAGATGTTGTTTTTAGTGACAAAGTTGGTTATCGAGGGGTGGTGACCTGTGGAGGGCTTGGCCTCGACCATTTGGTGAAGTAGTCATTGGAATCTATAGAGTGGTTGTACCTTCCTTTGGCATTTGGCAACTTCCCTATCAAGTCAATTCTTTATATGTCAATCTCCTCATTTGGAATTTAGCGTAAATCTTCCTACATTCCTTAACCCAAACTCCATGTCATGATAGCAATATGGGCCGACATTTGTGATGAATGAAGTATGCTCCCTATCTAAGCTGTACATGGTGATCTGATTATACCTAGAAAAAGCTTCTATAAAGGTAAGGAGCTCATGTTCATCAGTAGCATCCACTAGCTGATCGATGCAAGATAATGGAAAGCAACCTTTAAATCAGACTTTGTTAAGGTCAGAGAAGTCAATGCAAATTCTCCAACACCTATTTTTCTTTTTGACCGACACTGGATTGGCCACCCAAATAAGGTATTCTACCGACCGAATAAAGCCATTGACTAATAGTTTTTTTACCTTTTCTTCAAGAGCTCGGTGCCTTTCTTGGTTAATTGGTCGACATTTCTGGAGGATTTGGGTGGCTTTGGATCAATGTTAAATGCATAGAAAATGATCCAAGCATCAATGTCGGTCATGCCAGTGCTCCTAGGAAAAAACATCTTCGCTTTACTATAGGAATTTTTTGACCAGTTCATTTCTAACTTTCGGGCTTAGCTCGACACCAATCTGAACAATTTTACTAGGGTGTATGGTTATCTACTCAAAACCCGTCTTAATGTTCAAATCCCTCGTGCGAGGGTCGAGTTAGTTGTCAGCAGATTTGAGTTTGTAACACACCATAATTTGGTATTAGTTATTTAATTAGTTAGTTAATTAATTAGGCTCCAAAAATGGAATTCATGCAAACGATGGAATTTGAACAAGAAATTTGCACCATTGCGTTCATGGCGAAATTCTAAGCTATTTTGATTTTTGCGACCGAAGTCCAAACAAAGAAGTTAAGGATGAAAAACCAATTCGAAACAAAAATAAATAAATAAATAAATAAATAAATAAGAAAATTTAACTAAATTAATCCGAGCCCCCAGGCCGACCCACAATCATGGGTGGTCAACCAAAGGCGGTTGACCCCTCGATAGGGGGAGGCTAAGCATTCCTTATGTGGTGGCTAGGGTTAGCCTTGGACTAACATCCCGGATTTAACATATTTTGATCTAATGGTTGAGGTGGATTCTTGCGCCTATAAATTTAAACCTAACCCCCTTCCCTTCTCATATTTTTCTAGAGGCGTTAGCAAAGCTCTGCTATTTTTTTCTCCACTTTCTTTCTAAATTATAAAAATAAGAAATTTATATTTATATTCATATTCATATAAATTAGAGAGGAATAGAAATCTAATAAAAAGGGAAAGAAAATCTACTATAGGCCTGTTTGAGGTAATTTATGTAATTGTATCTATTTTCTTTCCAAATTCCAAATTTCTTCTTAGATCTATAATTCTAATGTATGTATATACCCTTTTATACATATTTCTCAGATTAAAAAGGAGATAAATCAAAGGTTCTACTTAAGATTTGGAGATTTGTATTGCTTTTAAAAGGTGAGTGAGAAATTTTATATATTGTTATAATATAAAAATTATCCCGTTGGTGTTTATTTGATTATTATGCCTAACTGGATAACTGTATATGAGTTGTAGGCAGCAAATTGAATATAATCTGAATATAATAAATATCGCCTACATGTCCTTATTTATGAAGTAATTTAGAATTGTTTATAACCTGATTTGGACATTAGTCCCAAAGTATAATTTAGAATATTGATTTGAATGGAATTCATTCCAGATCTAAAATAGTTTGTATAATAATGTTATGAACTTGGATCATTACCCTAATCTTGTTGGAATGTAAACATTTTTATGTTAGGAATTGCTAGAATTTAGATCCGTGTAATATTTGTAAATTAGTTTGATTTCTTTCCCTTTTTGGAAAAATATAGTGTTTGATCTCGCAAGGAATATATGTAAATAAAAAGAGACGGAGATGTGTAGTATGAATTCATTTTATCTTACACTGTCTATTTCAATAATAAAAAGAAATGATTATTCCGTATAATTTCACATGATGCAATCTTTTATATTTTAAAGTTAAATCTTTTTTTGGACTAGTTTATAGAATTATAGAGGATCATCTTTTTAGATAGGATTCCAACAATTGAACATGGAAAAGAATATTTTAATAAAGATATACAACTAGAATATATTTGAAAAAAGCAGATATTTGTACGTAGTTTACTGTGCTTGCAATAATTAAATAAGACTTAGCAAATAACAAGGCTTACACATAACATTTGCATTTAAGATAATTAATTAGTGTGAAAGGAATTTAAAAGGCTATAACTCCAATAAAGGGGAAATAAATGGTAATAAATACAATAGTTACAATAATTTGATGGGGTAAATTGATTAATGGGACTGATAAATAAAGTAGTTGAGTTAATAACTATGAAATAGTTAAAAAAAAGTTACTAATTTGAAATTAGTAGTCATGATAAATGTTTTGGGAAATGTCCGTTAGGATTCATGGAACAATTGACATTTATGAGCATTAAAAAGGAAATTTATGGGTATGTAAGTATCTAACGTAAATTTTATTTCCTTAAATAAAAAGAGAATTAGTAAGCTAGGTCCAATGCATGCCTAAGATAATATAAGTAAAAACTTAGGATGGTTAATTGGACTTATTAGATTAGTGACGCAAGATCAGTAGAGTCACTCGATGAAAGACTCCCATTCACTTTGAGGCTACCGGCAGTCGGATGCACTTTTTAATTCTAGGACCCATGATGACATGAGAGATTGGTCCTACATTCTTAATTTAAAAGTATTAAATGGTCTAAATTTGGAATTAAGAGCGGTGAGGTATATCTCCATAGGGGTTCCCTTCTGGTTTGAGGTTTTAAGTGGCTTTAGGGTCCGTCTCTCTCCTAAAAGGAAGTATTAAGTAACCTAGTGATATTCCAAATAAATGAGGATATTTCTAAAAGTGTTTACTTTGGTGTTGAGGTATTAAGTGGTTGTAGGGCATGCCTCCCTATCGAAAGAAGTAACCTAATGAGATTCCATATTTATAATTAAGAGTGATATGGATATCATAGAAAGGGTTCGCTTCGGGTTTGAAGTATTAACTGATCTAAGGGTTTGCCTCTTTCTTAAAAAGAAGTATTAAGTAACCTAGTGAGATTCCTAGCGATGTCAACTAGATAGTTCCAATGAGGAGTCTAACTTGGGGTTAAATGACAAAGGTCTACCTATAAATAGGTGTTAAATGGTCAGGGGTCTGGCTAGTCCTTATTAATGAGGTATTAGGTGGTTTGAGTACAGTCTCTCACATTTCTAAAGCCGCAATAACGATAGTACCAGTGAGAAGTCCACATAAGGATAGGTATTAAGTGATGTAGGACCTTCCTAGAATATAGGTATTAGATGCCTAAAAGTACGCCTAATCCTTTTAAAGGTATCAATTAGCCTGAGTACTGTCTCTTACATGGCTACGATTTTATTGGTAATAAATGCTGTAATAATTAGACATTAAATCATAGAATCCTTAAACGGTGGCTAGAGGTCTTTATAGCTAGGATCCACCGACCATTAACAATATTGTTAGTAAACCACCTTGAAAATATGTCTTAAATGACAGGGTCTACCTTGACGTTTTAAATGGAAGAGTTTGCCTATTTTTCATAAGTATTTTGTGGTGATTATAGACGCCCGCTTCATATTTAGAAGTATTGAGTGGCTAATGGGTTTGGAAGTATTGGGTGGTTGATAAGGCTTTGTCAGTGTTTTTTTTACCTTGGGAAGGGGTAGGTAAGTAATCATGTGTGTAATGCAAGGTTATATTCGAATGGCTAACCTTAATAGACATAATTATTAAATGGAAACAAATTGGTATAAATTTATGTAATGGACAATTTATTAATTTTCTACTCACCAGAACGTTGTTCTGATCCCCTTCTCATTACAATCCACATGATAGATTTAGTGGAACAGGTCACTGGAGCTGGATGTGTTTAGTTGTTGTAGAAGTCTTCTTTTCTCTCATGCTCGATGCTGATGTGGCAATAAGATATATAAGGAATTCTCTTGATTCCAAGGTAGTAGGCATAGTCCATATTTATTTTGTCAATGCTTCCGCTGTGAGTTTAGATTTCTACCAATCTCTGATAATACTTGTACTTATTTGCAGGTACCAAATCCAACGATCTGTGGTTTGATGGATTTGTGTTTCGATTTTTGTCAAAATTTTGGTCTACCGAGGTACGGGTGTTGCATTTGGTACCACAGCCTGGGTTAGTAGACATGAGGAATTATGGTAAATTAAGAGAACGTAATCTTACTTTCCCATCCAGTAATATTATATTTTCATGCTAGAATCTAAGAATTCCGACTATAGAAGTAGTTGTAGTTCTACTTCAGAGGAATCGGAAAAGCAACCATGGGTTGGAAATATCTTAGACTTAAGATTTTCACGCCGACTTTGAAGTACCCCACGGAGTGTTGGCGATGCATAAGGCGCTGTTGATGAAGAGCATGAGTTCAACATATGGCTGAATCCCGAAGATCGGAAGAGTTCGACTTGATAGTTGAGATTTTAACTACCTTGTGATTTTGGATTTTGATGATGAGTTCCAGTTAGAGACACACATTTATTCCAAATAGGAGGAAAATTAGAGTATGTATGTCGTAAGTGTCCAAAGGCAAGTTTTTGCTAGGGTGCTTTTATTAATTATCTCTTTGATGGCAAACCAAATTTTTATTTGAATAATTAATGTCAATTCCTTAGTCTAAACCTATGAGATAGTTTTTATAAAGTATATTAGGAAATGCCTTAGATTTTGGAAAATTGGTTTTCAAAGGATTTCTTTTCTTCAAGATTTATTTTGGAAATTTTTTTTGGGAAATTTTGAAATTTTAATTTTCAAAGAAACATTTATACCACTAGGATGGTCGTGTTAGTTTTTAGTTTATAAAAGATTAATTTTTGAAATACTTAAATATTTATATGTATATAATAGTAAAGGCTTGATTTTAACTTTTGGCAATGAAAAAGTTTTCCTATTTAGGAAATTTGCGTTTTAAAAAGGTTTTTGAAAACCCTGTAATATTTATATATATAAGTTTGACTTTTCAGGTAAATTTTGGTATGAAATAGTTTCTACTATTTAGAAATAAGTATAAAGAAGCATGTATTTAGCTTAGTGATTTTTTGATTTATAAAATCGAGACTATTAAAATCTTGTCTTTATGGTACAGAAGATATATAAATGGCATTCAATTTTATTAGGATATGTAGTTTGAAGTGTTGTTGTACCACCAGCTATTGGAAGAAATATTTCCATATGAAGTAGGCTGGAAATAGCAGTTGGAATATTTTTGGGTTTTTGGAATTGTTGTTGGTTTCAACAATTTTTTTGGGACTACTATGAATTGTTGGAGCATGGTTCGAGACTAGGCGGTAGGCTTTGACATCGTCGTGATGAAGACGGGAATTTTTCGAATCATATCAAATCGAAGGAGACGACTTGCAACGATTATTATTATTTAATTTGACCATAAGTGGGTCTAGGTTTAATTAACGCCTAAAGCTCATCTAGCGGTTGACCACCTAGTGGTAAACCTAGATTGGTCTACCAGATAGCGAGCTTTGGTAGAAGTTGAACCTGGAACTGGACTATAAAAGTCGCATTCGAATCCCCCTAGTTTCCTTCTTTCATTCCTCCTTCCTTAACGAGACGAGCCCAATCTCCTTCCTCCTTCTCCTCTAAGTTTCAGCCACGCACTTCCGTTCCTCCACTAGGCGACCCTGTTTTTCCTTAAGAAAAGTAGCCTCGCCTTCCCCTCATGTCGGTTTTGCACGTTAGATCTCACCCCACCATCACCCTAGATATAAACCATATTTCCTCCCTCCGACCACTTCTTAGCCCAAGACACCTTTCTACACTATCAGATTTTTCTTGCACCATTATGGTCTCAACCCTCAAGAGACCACTTGGTTGGACCAGAATGAGCAGAAATTTTCATTACTTTTGGGTTGGAAGTGCTATTTATCGTGGTAGGATTTGCATAGATCCTCTGATTCGAGACCATTGAGCGGGAATGTTACCCATGCAGCATCTGCCTTTTCGATGCTTTATTGGTGTGGAATTTCGATGGAGACAATAGTTTAATTCATTCGGAGGTATAAGGTGTCTTGTTTGAGTTGACTAATGATGATCTCGCTGAGATTTTAGAGGCCTCCACGAAGGACAAAGACTTAGATGGATTTGAAGTGACCGACTCACTGATTTTTCTATAGATCTTTTCCCAGGATGTTGGTGTTTGGAAGATGGATAATCTACGTCTGATTGCTCATCTGATTACGTGCATCATTCGGCACAACGTCATCCCTAAGACGGGAAGTTACGACTGGATTCATCCCATGGTGTGGAAGACCACCTATGCTAGTATTGGCAACACCACCTTTAATTGGATTCACACCTTTTTGATTTACTTTGTTAAATCATGGATTAGCGTACCACAGAGTTACTTTCTGTATTTTCACCTATCCACTCTTGTCTTTAGGTAATACGGATGAGCCTCCATGGAGAGGCGGTTTAGTAGAAGGTTTCTTCTGCCATCATTAGATTCTTCCTTAGGAAGATGGCACTTTCAAAGCTGTCAGCAACATCAGCAATGCCAAGGGCACGAGATAGGGTATATAACTGCCATGTACGACCATTCAAGGGTCGTAGTAATGGATCGAGCTCAAACCACAGAGCAAGGCTTCCCGTAGTATGTAGCATTATTTCAGGATTTATGGTATTGTTGTTTTTTACCTTCTAGCATTTGTTCTTTTCTTTTATGTTTAGGATTGTAAATATTAGTTGTCTCTTGTAAAAGGTACGCATGATATTATAAATTTCTATTTATTTACCATGTTATTCTATTTGGAAATGCGAACAACTCCCGTGTATATGCATATTAATGAAGCAGTATAAATATGGGAATCTCATAAAGATACTTGAATATCAGTAAATGTAACATAAGACTGGAAGTTTAAAATAGTTGGAAAATTTTAGTGAAGGACATGGTATAGTTGTTTTGATATCACTGGTCACTGCTTATGCTCCTTAAATGCTAATTTTTTTGTGCAATAGACGTGTTGATATTTTTCCTTTATGTAAAATGTCAAATTTTATTGGTAAATGATAGTTGTAGATTTTAGAATTTGGTGTATGCGTTTAGAGCATAACCGACTTCTGACTATGTTGAATTGTGGCTTGATTTATCAAAAAAAATTGAAAGGAGAGTAGTTTGAAAAATTTCCCCTTAAATTGAAAAGTTTTCCTTTTATTTGAAAAGTTCCTTTTGAAGAAAAAAAGTTCATAGGTTTTAGTTATTTTTTACTCTTAAATTATTCATAGAATTTTTGCCCAAAAATTTGATTTTAAGGGAAATGCACGTCTAAATATTCTAGAATGTTAACTTCCAGATGACAAATTTGAAGAGTGAGAAAGATTTTTTTTGTAATATTTGATTTCGAAGGCCATATGTTAAGCGTAGGGAAGGGAAATAGAGTTAGAATTCATGAATTTAAAGATGCATTAGGTTTAGCGATGCAATAAATGCAAGCGATAACAAGGGAAAAGCTGTTTTAACTTTGGAATTTCTATTTCCATACCCTTATCGATGATGCACGTAAATCTATTTTTAGAATTAATTTCGTTTTAGAGCTCGAAATAAGCCTCCTTATACATTTTGTATGTGGAAAATTTGGAGTACATCTGGGGCAACGAAGAAATTTCCACCATACTATGGGAATAAGAAGATTGTAGTGCGGTAAGAATGTTATATTCTCTAACTAAATTCTTTCTTCTGGCATAGGAGTAAATTTTAGGAAGCGATTTCTCAATGTGTTAGATTATTGGATGGTAGGAAGTGGATGTAAAAATTGGTTGTTCATACTTCTATTCGTAGAAGTATGGGGGTTTTGGGTGAAAATATTTTTCAAAAGCTGCATATATATAGAACTACCAGTGTATGTGTGTGTGTGTGTGTATATGTGTATGTGTGTGTGTGTGTTGTTTGCATCATGTTTCTAAAATGTTTTCAAAAGAAATGCATTCATATAGAAGGACCCAGTTTAGAATCATTTTGCATACATGTTTTTTGTGTAGTGAAACAGTAATATACCATGTGTTTATGCACGATTGGTTGCAAAATTCCTTGAATATTCATTGGTTGTGTATTTTAGGATAATTAGGAGCCAAAACCATGACTTAGTCATTAGTAAAATTTCGGGGATGAATTTCTTTTTGGGGAGGGGAATATAACACCCCGTAAGTTGGCATTAGTCATTTAATTAGTTAGCTGATTAGTTAGACTCTAAAAATGGAATTTGTGCAAATAATGAAATCTAACCACGAACCTTGTACCATTGCGTTCATGGCGAAATTATAAGCATTTTTCATATTTGAAGCTTTGTGATTGGAGTTCAAACGAAGAAGTTACGGACGAAAAATGAATTCGGAACGAAAATAAATAAATAAGAATATTTAGCTAAACTAACCCGGGCCAACATGTCGACCCATCATTATAGGCGGTCGACCAGTGACAATTGACCCTTAAGTAAGGGGTGGTCGACAGTTTCCTATATGGCGGCTGGGGTTAGTCAAGGCCCAACGGTCCGGATTTATTATATTTTGACGGTTGAAGTTGATTCTTACGCTTATAAATTCAGGCCTAGCCATACCTTCTCTTCTCATATTTTTCTGGATACATTCATACAAATTGGAGAAGAATAGAAATCTAATAATAAGGAGAAGAGAAGAAAATCAACTATACAAGTATTTGAGGTAATTTATATTAATTGTATATATTTTCTCTCCCAATCCCAAATCTCTTCTCAGATATGTAATTCTAATGTATGTATATACCATTTTTATACATATTTCTTAAATTAAAAAGGATTTGAAGAAGGAACGAAGAATATACTTCGGATCTAGAGATTTGGACCTCATTTAAATGGTGGGTGGGAAATTTTATAGATTGCTATAATATGAAAATTACCTTGTTGGTGTTTATTTGATTATTATGCCTAACTGGATAATTATATATGAGTTGTAGATAACAAATTGAATATAATCTAAATATAATAAATGTCTTATATATATTCTTGTTTATGAATTGATTTAGAATTGTTTACAACCTGATCTAGACATCAGCCCCAAAAGTATGAATTTAGAATATTGATTTAAATGAAATTTATTTCAGATCTGAAATGGGTTGTATAATAATGATAGGAATTTGGATTACTACCCAAATCTTGTTGGAATGTAAACTTTTCTATGTTTGGAATTTAGATCCGTGTAATATTTGCAAATTAGTCCGATTTCTTTCCTATTTTGGAAAATACAGTGTCTGATCTAGCAAAGAATAGATGCAAATAAAAAGAGAGAGATTTGTAGTATGAATTCATTTTAGTTTACATATCTATTTCAGTGTTAAAAAGAAATGATTATTCCTTGTAATTTCAAATAAAGTAATCTTTTATATTTTGAAATTAAATCTTTTTTTTGGACTAATTTATAGAAATTATAGTGGATAATCTTCTTAGATATGGTTCCAACAATTGGACATGAAAAATAATACTTTGGTGAAGATATATAACTAGAATATATTTGATAGAAGTATATATCTAAGTAATTTACTACGCTTATAATAATTAAATAAAATTTAGCTAATAATGACGCTTATACATATTATTCGCATTTAGGATAACTAACTAGTGAGAAAGAATTTTAAAAGTTTGCAACTTTAATAAAGAGGAAATAAATGGTAATAAATATGAAAGTTGCAATAATTTGATAGGTAAATGGATTAATGGGACTGATAAATAAAGAAGTTGAATTAATAACCATGTATTAGTTAAAAAGGTTAGTAATTTGAAATAAGTGATCATGCATAAATGTGCTAAGAAATGTCTGTTAGGATTTTATCGACAAATTGACGTTTATGAGCATTTAAAAGGAGCATTTAACAGGGGTTGGAAAACTTTTATGTTTGGATGTTTCTACTGAAAAATTTGAAAGAATCTCATTTGCTAAATGTATGGTTGAAGTTTCCCCTCTATTTGAACTTCCTGATAACTTTGCTGTTAAGCTACTTGATGGTTCTGAACAAATAGTGAAGGTAGATTATTTATGGAGACCGGAAATTTGTACTTCTTGTAAGGAGTTTGGTCATATGGTATCTAGTTGCAGTAAAGTGGAAAGTACTGGTGAAGGTAATAACAAAGATGGTGACAATGATGATCTTCACATTCAGTGTGAGGTTGTTCAGAGTAAGGGGATAAAAGGTAAAAGGCCGGAAAAAGACAGTAAAGTGAAGCAAATTTGGCAAAAAGTGAACAAGTACAAGGGAAAAAAAATAAATTTAAGTGAAGAAGTAAAAAACGGCTACCATGTATAAGTCTAGTGGAAAAGGTAACTCATTACCAAAAGTGGATAAGGAAGTTAACAGTAGTTCTGAAGTAGGACACACACCCCTTAGTGCTGGAACTAGTATATTAAATCAGGTTACAAGCAATAACAAGTTTAGTCTGCTACAAGATATTGACAATGATCAAGGAATTTTAGAACAAGTGAAAGTGGAGGAAGGAGAAGTTTTACACAATGGGACCAATTATGTAACTAATGAAACCCTGTCCTCGTGTATTGGTAAATCTACTGAAGACAATGCTGACATAATTAATGAAACAAGACAATTTTTAGTTGGGATGGAGCAACAAATACCAATTGGTGCATTTACTACTGCTAGTAACCTAGTGGTGGAAACTGTGTCACCTGTACACAATGTGCATGTGCATAATGCTGAACTTGACTTCGATGCAAATTGGTGCCAGTCTTTTGAACATCAAATAAAGCAAGTAATATTCAACATGCAGATGTGGAAAAACACCCCGTTGTTCCCCCACCATATAATTTTACCATTGATATACCAGGTTGGCCAGATAACAATCCCAGTGTTGTTCCACATTCCCCTCCAAACCCCCCCCCCCTCCACTAATCCCACTTCCACTGACTTATCCTCCCCCACTTCTCTTCAACCTGGACATATTGAAACAAGAGCTCTTTCAGCAAAGAGAGGAAACCAAATTCATCTTTCACTCTAATTTATCCATGAATAAAAAAGTTGCTTCCTGGAATGTTAGGGGTTCCCATTCCAACTTTATCAAGTCAAAAGCCTTATTTATTTGTATGATATTTGTCTCTTTGGCATTCTCGAAACTAAGCTCAATCTTCCACTAACCATTAAAGCTGCTTCTTATATTAATCCACATTGGGCTTATTATCACAATCTTGATTCTGCTTCCTATGGTAGAATTCTAGTTATTTATGATCCAGCTGTCATGACCTTATCCCTAATCTTATCTGCAAGACAATTTATCCATTTCCGTGTTCATCTCTCACAATCACAATCTTCCTTCTATTTAACCTTTGTTTATGCTGATAATACTTCTCTTTGAAGAAACTCGCTATTTAAATCCCTCTCACCTCTTCGGCAGAACACTCATCCTTGGGTTGTTCTCGGAGACTTTAATTCTTGCTTTTGCCTTGATGATAAAAAGGGTGGATCTGCCCTCCTTCCAAGTGAAATTGCTCCTATCAATCTTTCAATTTCTGACTCTGAGCTTATTTTGGTTAATAAGTCTGGTGCCAAATATCCTCGGAACAATCGTAGCCGTAGTGGAGTACGTACTTTCACAACAATTGACCATGCTTTTTGCAACGTCTCATCCCTCAATTATTGGCCATCTATGTCTGTTTTCCTTCCTCTTCCTGTTCTGTCAGATCACTCTCCCTTAATTCTAACCCTTGATCCCCATAGAAGAGACAAAAGAAGTTTTAAATTTTTTAATGCTTGGGCTAAACATGATGATTTTCTTGGTTTAGTTTCTCGTGTTCACAATTCTTATAACTGTTTTGGTAACCCTATGTATAAATTTTGCAGGAAATTTAAAAGCATAAAGCAATCACTCAAACTGTGGGCTTCCACTACCTTTGGGCATAGCAGTTTACTATCTACTAACCTGATTGAGCAACTCAGGGCCAAACATGAATAAATGATGGAAAATCCAGAGGATGTCAATGCTGCTAATGATGAAGGTCGGTTATTTTTGGATGTGAATAAAGCTATTCAGCTGGAATCTAGTATGAAAAGGCAGCAACTCCGCAACAAATGGTATGAAGAAGGTGATAAGAATACAAAATTTTTCCATGACACTTTAAAAGTCAAGCATGCCAGAGAAAATATTTACAGCATAATGATGAAAGTGGTAATGTATTCTCAACTCCTGATTCTGTGGACAAAGCCTTCATTGATTATTTCACTAATATTCTTAGCATCTCATATGGGTTCTCTCCTGACCTTAACCAAATTTCTTCCCTTCCACTGCCTTGCATTACCCACCTTGAATATGATGCTTTAATCAAAGCTGTAACTGATGAAGAAATTAAGTCTGCACTCTTTTCCATGAACCAACATTCTTCTGGTGGTCCTGATGGACTTAATGTTACCTTTTACATTGCTACGTGGTCTGTGCTTGGTCATGAGTTCAGTCAAGCTATCCATAATTTTTTTAACAAGTACAAAATGCTGAGAGAGGTCAATTCTACAAATATTGCTTTAATACCTAAGGTTTCTCCTCCTTCCAAAGTTTCTTCATTCAGGCCTATTTCGTGTTGTAATGTTGTGTACAAATGCATATCAAATTGCTTCTAGATTGGTTTGTGTTCTGCCTACCTTAGTGTCTCACGACCAAGCAACATTTATCCCAACCAGGAATATTCTTGATAATGTTCTACTTGCCCAAGAACTGTTGAAAGGTTATGGCAAATGCAATGCCTCTCCACCTGCTGCGCTTAAGATTGATATATCTAAAGCATATGACTCTATACATTGGGTTTCTATTGTAAGGATTATGGCTATGATGGGTTTCCCTAAAACTTTTGTTTCTTGGGTCTATACTTGTATATCAACCCCGTCCTTCTCTGTGATTGTTAATGGTAGACCTGTTGGCTATTTTGGTAGTCAAAAAGGTATTAGGCGGGGGGATCCTATTTCTTCTTATTTATTTCTTTTGGTTATGGAGGTCCTCAATGTAATTCTCAAGAATAAATACTCGCAAAAGCTCATTAAGTACCACCCCAAGTGCTCTCTACAACATATATCATCTATTATGTTTGCTGATGACGTGATGATTTTTACTAAACCTGAAGCTTCCTCTTTAAGTGAAATATTAAATGCTCTACGGTCCTTTTACCTAATGATAGGTTTATCCATCAACCAATACAAATATTCCTTGCTTTTTGATGGAGTCTCTGATGTTCAAGCAGCTAGTTTGTATCAGCTTAGTGGGTTCTCTAGTATGCACACTGATATGAGGTATCTAGGTCTTCCCATTATCACTAAAAGAATTTCAATTGCTGATTGTCTTCCCCTTTATAATAAGATTACTTCTATCATGAATGCTTGGGAAAATAGGAGTATGTCACAAAGTGGTAGGCTTGTACTCATTAAATCAGTTGTGTTCCCTTCCATGGTATATTGGGCTCGCTCAGTTATCCTTCCTGGTAGGCTGCTTCACCTTGTTCGGACTGCCATGTACAGATTCTTCTGGACTGGCAGTATTCACAATAGGAAACTATTGCCTTGTTCGTTTTCTAAGTTTGAGACTTCATTAAAGTGGGGTGGTCTGGGTATCTTAAATGTAAAAAATTGGAACACTGCTGCCTTCAGTAAACATTTTCATGATGTCATAAATAAGAAAGACAGTCTTTGGGTTAACTGGACTTGGAATTTTAACATTAAGTATGGGAAGTTTTGGTTGATGGACATAGCTCAGGATAGTAGTTGGACATGGAGGAATATTCTTAAGCTCGGGGATGTTTTTCTTCCAATGATTCAGTACCATGTCCACCATAACTTTGATATTAGTTTTTGGGATGATCCTTGGGTGAGCACTGGGTTGATTCTATCTAGAATGTTTGATCATTCTAGGATTGTTCAGTCTGGTGTTAACCGCAAAGCTAAAGTTAGTGAATACTTTAATGATGGTAGAATTCTTCTACCATACAATAGTTGTCAAGTGGTTAGGCAACTTTGGTGTTTAATTCAAGGCAGCAGATACAGTTATCATCACTCTTTATTTGTGACATGGAACATGAAGCCACATTGTATTAAGTTGGTTTATCATCACCTGTTTGGTAACATTGTCTTGCCAGCTGCAAAGTGGTTCTCTGTTTTATGGACTTCTGACTCTACCCCGAGAGAAAATCTAATGTTTTGGAAGGTTGTTAGTTGTGCTCTTCTCACCAGAAGTGTGTTAAATAATTATGGGATTAGTTGTTGCCCTGAATGTGTTTTTTGTGAGCAGTGTGTGAAAACAATTGAGCATCTTTTCTTTGATTTCCCCAAACTGTATGATCTGGTTGATAGAATTGCTTGTAAAATCCAAATCTCTGATGCCTCTGCTTTTTCAGTTATCAACTGGAACATTTTATATAAGGCAACTAGGTGGAAAACCAACAAATACAGAGTTCTGGTTATCTGCATTAAAATTTATATGGACGTGATATGGAAAGAGAGAAATACTATTGTGTTTGATAATAAGAGAAAGAGCATTGGCACTTTATGGTCTGAATTGAGGAATAGAATATACTTGCAACTGAGAGGAGAGAGTGCCTTTTCCCTGAAATTATGATCAACAGTTGGAGTCATTGACCATTTGTTCTCTGTTTTTCTTTTTTTCTTCATTGTTTTCCCAGTTTCTTTTTGATTCAAAGCTTGTTTTGAATCATTTTTATTGTGTTTGCAATAAATCTGGTAGGGGACCAGTTAACCCCGCTGGCTTTGCCAAAAAAAGGGGGGATTTATAGGTAAATAATTATTTAAGATAAATCTTATTGCATTAAATAAAAAGGAAATTAGTAAGCTAAGTCCAACGTCTACCTAAGATAATATAAGTAAAGACTTAGGATGATTAATTGGGCTTAGTAGGTTAGTGATGTAGGGTCAGTAGAGACACTTGATGGAAGACTGCCCTTCACTTTATAGCTACCCGTAGTCGGGTGCACTTACTACTGACGTGAGATATCACTAATCTTGGGACCCATGAAAACATGAGAGATTGGTCCTGCTTTTTTAATTGAAAAGTGTTGAATGATCCAAATTTGAAATTAGGAGAGGTGGGGGATTTCTCTATAGGAGTTCGCTTCTCATTTGAGGTATTAAGTGGTTGCCCGGTCCTTTTCGACCCGCCTCTCTTCTAAAAGGAAGTACTAATAACCTAGTGAGATTCGAAATAAATAAGGATGTCTCTAAAAGGGTTTACTTTAGTGTTGAGGTATTAAGTGGTTGTAGGGCCGGTCTCCCTACCGAAAGTTGTAACCTAATGAGATTCCATATTTATAATTAAGAATGATAGTGGATATCTCGGGAAGGGTTCACTTCGTGCTTAAGGTATTAAGTGACTGATCTAAGGGTTTGCCTCTTTGCTAAAATATTTATTACCTATTGAGATTCCAAAAAATGTCAGCTAAATACAGCCAATGAGGAGTCCGCCTTGGGGTTAGGCATTAAATAACAATGGCCTACATATAAATAGGTGTTAAATGGTCATATGTCTGCCTTATCCTTATTATTGAGGTATTAAGAAGCTTGGGTACACTCTCTCACATTTCTAAGGCCGTAATAATGATAGTACCAGTGAGGAGTCCACCTGAGGATAGGTATTCAGTGACATAGGATCTGCCTAGAGTATACGTATTAAATGGTTAGAAGCTGCCTAATCCTTTTAAAGGTATTAAGTGGCTTGGGTACTATCTCTTACATGGCTATGATTTTATTGGCGATAGATGTGGTAATAGTTGGACATTAAATGTTGAAAGCCTTAAACAGTGGTTAGAGGTCTTTGTAGTTAGGACCCAACAACCATTGACAACATTATTAGGAAACCATCTTGGGAATAGGTCTTAAATGATAGGGTCTGCCTTAATTGAGGTCTTAAATTGCAGAGTCTGCATATTTCTCTTTTAAAAGTATTTTGTGGTGATTGTAGAAGCCCGCTTCATACTTAGAAGTATTAAGTTGCAAATGAGTTTGGAAATATTGAGTGGTTGATAAGACTTCATCGGTATTTTGTACCTTGGGAAGAGGTAAGTAATTCTATGTGCAATATAAGGTTAGAGTTGAATTTCTAGCCTTAATAAACATAACTACTAAATGGATCGGTATAAATTTATGTTATGGATAGTGTACAGATTTTTCAATCACCAGAACATTGTTCTGGTCCCCTTCTCATTACAACCCACAAGATAGATTTAAAGGGACATGTCACTAGAGCTCGATGTGTTTAGTTGTTGGAGAAGTCGTCTTTTCTCTCATGTCGATGTTGATGTCACAATATGATATCCAAGGAATTCCCTTGATTCCAAGGTGGTAACAAAAGTTAGTATATATCCTATTATTATTTCGTTGCGAGTTTAGATTTCTATCAATCTTTGACAATGCTCAAACTTATTTGCAGCTACGAATCCAACGATCTGTGCTTTTATGGACTTGGGTCTCGATTTTTGTCGAAATTTAGGCCCATTAAGATACGGGTTGTCACAGATCTAGTTTCCAAGTCATATTAGTCTAGCGCGTACATCATGCGCTTTATGACATCCTCAGTCAGGGTAAATATTGATGCTCAAGTCAAGGGATTTAGGTTTCCCATGGCTCTTACAAATGATTCTACCAGCGTTGATAAGGTAAGAGTTGTGTTGGATGTCCCCGGTTGCCAAGGTGGCATGGCTTGCTCATTCCATCCTGAGATGAGTTCTTTAGTTCTTTGGGAAAAAGCCAAGGAGATAGGATTTATGCCATCCCAGTATTCATTGTGGTCAGTTAGCTCGTCGCGACCCTGATCCCTGCTAGGTTAGAAGGTATTCTCGAGAGACATGGGGCATGTTGATATAGCTTCACTACTTTGGGAGGTCCCAGCATGAACCTGAGAATTGATGGGCTCGAGGTTACTCCTGGATGACACATAATCAATAGTTGTATCTACAAGGGCAAGGATTGTCTCAACATGAGTATAAGCGTTGTTCAACTCGAGAACTCTTCTGCGTGACACGTCGCTGGTTGAAATGATTAGATCTGGTTGGTTGTTTTCCATAAGGTGAGCTACTTATGTTGATGCTTTGGCTTTAAGAATGGGGAGGTCTTGGTATGAACCCAAACACTGAATGACTCGAAGGTTCTTTCTAGAGACTCGTCGTTGATAGTTGACAGTTCATGTTGACGCATGAGGACTTCTTTCTTGGCATATCCAAGGGAGGTTCCATAAAACTCGCTAGCTTTTTTTTAATTGCCTTGAATTTTCCCAACCTTGCACAGGATAAGGAACTTTATGATGAGTCGGCTGTAGGACAATCGCATATAGTTATGTAAGTGATGTTCATTTTATCAAGAGATCATAAGCAGAAGGACGATCGATTATTGCAAAGTTTACTTATATCTTTGCAACAAGGGGCTTTATATCAAATGTGGTCATGAAGGGGGAAGTACCCGTAGATGCTTATACCCCTAAATTTGCAGATAGGCAAGGCGTAGGAGGTGAGGTTTGAGGTAGGTAGCTTGAATGCCTAAAAAACATGCTTGAAAATGATGTTGGGAGAGCTGCCCCACTCACAATGGCTTGATGCATATTTGAGTTGGTTGTTGCAAAAGTGATTACCATAGGATCATGGTGGAGGTAAGGGACGACTTCCCAATCACCGACAGTGAATACGATGAGTTCATTTGTTTTTCACGTGGGTACTTCAAACACTCGGTGCTATAAAGAATATATATGGGTGGTTGAACCCACTTTTCTTGATGCTAAGATTATGCTACACGGTTGCTTTTGGCCATACGCATGCCCCCTAATATGGTCAACACGTCAGTTATGGCTGCGATTGTTATTGGGTTGCTGGGGTGATGCCTGGCTGGTTGTTGTGAGTAGTCCTTTATTTCGCTTGATGCCCAAAAAAATTTAAAAGCTTCCCTTCTCAGATCTGTCTTTCAATAACAACATTAAGCACATTACACTCATTGGTGGAGCGTCCGTTGATTTCATGGAACTTGCAAATCTTCCAATACCTCGAGATTTCTCCCTTCTACGGCCTCTGGTGGCATTTGGTCTTTGGATTTCCACCCAGTCCCTGGTTACGAGATATATTTGTTCCATGTCCCTATTTAAAGTAGCATAGTTAGTGTATCTGGACCGATATTGGGTGCCATTTTTTGCTCATTTTTGCTGTTGTTCTAGCGACCATTAGGTTGACGGTTGGTATTTTCATAAGGACTGGCTTGGTTTGAACATCGGGTCTTATTATCGTTATCAGAGTTATTAGCATTCACCATCGCCATGATGTTATTCACCTATTGCTAGAAGTCAGCTAAGGACATAGGTGATTGCTTTTGGATTTCCTTTTGCATTCTCAACTAGTACCTAACTCCTCGAACAGAGGACCACAACAAGGATATCCTTGTCAGTACTAAGAATTCGAGTTTATTCCTTATTGAAGCGATTCACATACAATAAAAACTTACTATCATCCCATGTCCAATGTTACCTAGCTCACTAGCTATTATAACATGGGTCTTTGAGGTAAAGAACCCAATCTTGAAATCTACGCATTGTCGGTCCTAAGAATGGATCCTACCCAATTGTACGTGTAGGAATTAGTAGGAGGTTGAACCTACGAGAGTGTTGGGAAGAGTAGAAAATTTGTTAGGCTAAAATGCTGGCCGGCATAAGTGATGGTGTTGAATATAGTAATGTGATCTGATGGGTCAGCACTCTCATCATACTTGCCAATGGGTAGCAAGAGCATACCTTCAGTTGATGTAAGTGTTCATGATTTCTTAGAAAAATGGCCCTCCATTTTCATCATCAGAAAAAACTTCAGCATTTTGGGCTTGCATTCTATTAAGCTGCTAGCATAGGATATTCATTTCCCTTCGGAGGCCAACATCGTCCTATTGTAGGATTTTCTGACCAATGATCGGCTATAGTCTTAGCAGGTGTCTTTGTAGAGTAGGAAATCATCGACCATGGGCGGATGGAGAGTAATTGTGATGATTGTAAGCTAGAGTGGAAGACATTATTTCCCTTTGTTTGCACATAGAGCAACCGTGAATGACCAATTGCCCCTCCCTTGATCTAGGTCTGACTACACCCCTATGGGATCAGGAGAGCACCAATTGTTCCCTTGGCTCTCCGTTGGTGGAAAGTGCACCATTACTAAGGAGCTTGAACTTCAAATCTTGAGCTTTTTTTGCCATCTGAATACATTCTGACTGTCATTCTATTGAAAGAGAGCGATGTTGCCCTGGTTCCCTATGTGCATCAATCTTCGGGTCAAAATCAATAATGTGACTTGGCCCATGCACGGCATGCCTTCTTCGATGAGCGTGAACACCCATGGCCGAGGTTCCAACCACCACCCTACCCCGGGCCTCGATGGTGTTCATGAGACCATAAGAATTGGAGAGAATAGGTTGGAGAGGTGTTAATTAAACCATCGGAAGGGGTGGTGGAACACAATTCACAATTGTACGAGCACCCAACCTCATCCTTAGTTCATTTACCTTATAGCCAAGATTTCCCACGTTGGTCAAGATTTGGCTCACACTTCGTTATATTTCATTGCTAAGCCCAAGGATGAGATTGGCAGTGTTGGCAATAGTGTTACTGTTAGTTTCATTGTCATTGAAGTTAATGAGCTCGTCGTCACCATTAGGGCTTGACATGGTGAAATAGGAAAAGAGAGTGTAAAGCTGAAGATCTAAAGGAAGGTGAGATATTTTAGGGGTGACCTTTCTTCTAGCTCCAAAATGTTGATTGATAAATTAGCCAACCTTAGAATTAGACTAATCTGTCATATTAGCAAAAAGGCACTTACGGATACTAGGCTTAAACATGTAAAATGGGAAAAAAGAAAGAAAATTAAAGTAAATGACAAAAAGACGTATAGTAGTTCGACTAAACTTGCCTACGTCCATTATGAAGATCTCTTACTTTGTTTATGTCTTAAAGTTACAAGGAATTACAAGATAATAGCAAGAAATTACATACATAAGACTACAAAGTTGCTAATCTTAATAGCTTAAGGCTTTAGTTTGCTTGAAATGTGTATTCTAAGCACAAAAATCAACCGATTTGATGTTGTATGGCATATGGTATTTATAGTAGCTATTGTGGATGATGGATAGTTGAGATTTCATAGTAAAATTGTTGATGTTGATCATATACAAATCAGTCCGTGATTGTGAGGCAAAAGCAACTTCTGTATTCACTTGAACTTGACTATTATGAGCATTATTTCTGAATGCATGACGAGAACTAAAGGCAGGGAAGCATTGATAGAAGATTTGTAGATTTGTAGTTGAAGTGGGCAAGAAGTATTGAGATTAGAGAAGTGTGGCTAGCATTACAGGACTGCAGCTGAAGCAAACAACAACAAAGTAATATTGGAGGAGCATGAAAATTTCAACAATGTGGACGAGTGAACTGATGCAAGCAAAAGGGAGCCAAATTAGTATGGCTTATTGGATTGCAACTAAGGTAATGAGCTGGAAAGTAGAACGAAACCTAAGGCAAATAACAGAAGCTGGTTGCGTGGAGCAAAAAACGCATCCGAGCGAGAATGTTACCTTGGAGGGTGCCGAAAAAGATTTCAACCAATCACCCGATTAGTTACGTAAGGGAAGAACAAGAAGGCTATCATATGGTGGAGAGATGAAAATGATCTAATTGAGAAGAGATCTTCGGTTTGGGTGTCTTTTACATGCACATGTCCAAAGTGGAATATGCTAGGTAATAAAATATAAAATAGATGATGAATATCTATACGAATTATTAAACAGTCCTCGACTTCTTTTAAACTAAAGACCCCAGCATGTAATGTAATAAATTGAGTCTAAATTTGTCCTAAGAAAATAAGTATAGTCAAATCTAAAATTGCTCCAATATTCACATAAGGAATGTATAGTACTGCTATTGTCTAAAACAAGCAATATTGACCTTTATAATCTCATTAAATTAATGTATTATATGAGATTATTTTAAATATAAAATTTATATTTTTAATTTCAAATCTTATGTATCAATAATCATTTATTAATAAACTCTTCTCATTAATATTATTATTATATTTTCTAAATAAATTAAAAACATTTTGAGTTTTAATTATAATATTTATATTTATATCTTAATTTAAATAACTTTAATTTAATCTATAATCTTAATAAATGTTATATTAATCAAATATGCTTATCAGAATTAACCTAATGCATAAACATTTAGTGCTTTACACTTGAGGGCACATATTTGGAGTACACCATTATATTAGCTAGGTAAGTGCTTTTTGGACTGGGAAGTTTTTGCTTGAAAGAATTGCATTATTAAGTAACTCTATGTGTAGCGACCCGAAAATTTGAACACTTCGTCGTCAAATATCGATACATTTTGAGATATGTTTAAGTGATATAAAAATGATTTTATAACCTTATTTAACATCATTTAATTAATAAATAATGATAAGATACTTGTTTTTGAAAAGTTTCTATAAAAATATATTCTTCGAATAAAATCAATAATGCGACCGAAAATCGATTTATCGATCAATACTTTTTCGATCAGTGTAAGTTGTTCGAACCATCGTACACTTGACTAATGATCAAATGAACATATTAGAAACTAAATAACACACTCTCCTCTTTATAAAGTATGGAATGTTATAGAAATTTCTATTAGGATAAGATATATTATATGGTAAGGGTATAAGGGTAAAATGAATAAAGAAGAAGTGACATAAAGTTGTCATGATAAGAAGAAATTATTGCATTAGGGATTTGAGGGCTTTTTGGTCTTTTTCCATCATCATTCCTAAGCCTATATAAGGAGGGGAACACTCTTAGAAAATATATCAAAAATATTCCTAACTTTAAGTTAAAATTTCAATGGCTTCTCTTTTTCTTTACCACTAAATTCCTAAAGCAAGTTATTTTCAAACCATCTCTGAATCACTTCAAATTTTGCCACAAGGCATAATACAATATTAGAAACCCTTTTACCAAGTCAAAAATGGAAGAATAAAGCCAAACTCTCCTAGTCCGTGTGCAACTTAGGTGTATTGGAGGCAAGACAAGGCAAAAGAGGAAGAAAGCAAGGAAGGAAAGGTGGTTGATGTTGGAACTAGGCCAGCCCGCAGTGGAAGAAATGGATGAATTTCTAAAAATTTACCATTTTGGATGTTTAGTGGGCATATGAAGTCTAAATACAGTTAGATCTTATCTAAATCTTCTTTTAAATAAAATCAATATTTTATTTAATTTGGTGAAAAAAACTTTCAAAAGGGTTTGAATATTACATAAATCTAAATGAATGAGTGTATCAAATACACCCATTTGTGTAGCAGTTACTTATTAAAATAATATGCGAACGAAACATTTCATTTCCTTCTCTATAGTTATGCAATTAATTAAGGGAGTAAACAACATTAATTGAATAGAGAGAAATCTCTTGTTTTTGTCTCTGATTAAATTGATAACATGTTAAATAAACATGTTTAACATTTCAATTGAATGTTTTATTAAGAATGCATTAACCCTACTTGATTTAATTAATTGCAAATGGTTCTGAGCACATCACATGCACCTGTGTGTATAGTGTAAGTGCAACATATAAAAGTGTAAAAAGTTAATGCAAACATTGTATAGGTGTTAGGATTTACACCACAATAGATACATTTCCCATCAATATATACCTTTTTCGTCCTAAACATGAACCTTTTTTTTATCTGTTAGTATATAAATATATCCATATATATATACTGCAAATATATATATGTATGTATGTACATGTATGCACACACACTCAGATATATATATATATATATACATACTATATAATTAATGTTTAGCAGAGCAGTTCGAATAAAATAGATTTCATTTCAGTTACAAGCGGTAAATCAAAGAATATTAAGATTAATGAAAATGGTTTGAAACAGTTGTAAAAGAATCCTTCCTTTTTAAGCAAATATATAATTTCTAATTAGATGGAAATGCAAATCATGGAAAATATCATTGATAATGTTTCCCTTTTTCTTCTAAAAGGAAGAGTTTATTCTAGAATGATTTGAGACATGATAATTAAAACATTACATTAATTGGATGGCAAAGATTAATTAATATGATTATTACCAAGTTTTAATTATATAACAACCCATGTTTAAATATTCAAGTGTAAACCTTTTGATATGAATAAACTAAATTATGAATATAAAAAAAATCCAAAGTTCAATTATTTTCTATCTTTTTTTGAACAACAAAATCCAATGACATAGGAATATGTAGATTTGAGATAAGAAGATCTAGATCCAGATTAAACAAACTTTGTAAACAATCACGTAGAATACAAAAATAAAATTAAGAAGGTCTAGATCTAGGTTAAATTAATTAATCAAACAATCATAGATGAGATAGAATATGAGATTTATAATTCATAATAAAATAGTTGTAAACATAATAAAACATTATATGTTTTAACATGATAGAAAATCGATACAAGCAAGGGAATGAAGATATTCAAATCAAGATTCAAATTCACAAGTATGAATAGAAGGGAAAGATAGAGATAAAGAGGATAAGAACAAATTATAAGATATGTAAATAACAGTCTCCCTGTCCCCAAAGTTTTCAGATTTTTAACTTCCACTTTGAAAATTAATGGCTTCTACTGTAACGGCTAGTTCTGACATCCCGTTACCTTCTTCTTCTTCTCCCCCGCTCCTCTCGTCTAATTCCGTCTCTTTATCTCCTGTTCTTGACCCTCCTCCTCCTATTCCTCCTGACCCAGGATCTTCTAATCCTCTCTCAATTGCTCATTCTGATCCACTGTTGAAGTCGTGGTCTTCTCTGTTTGCTTCGAAGCCTAGGAATGCGGGATCGTATACTCCATTAGAGTTCAATATTGATTATCGTGGATCGCCGCTTCCTCCCCCTGATGTCTTGATGTCTGAAGGTATGAATTTTTGGGAGGGTTATCTAGTGGGGTTTTTCTTGGGTGTGCCAGTGAATTATATGGCAGTGGTATCACATTTTAAAAAAACATGGAAACTGAAAGGTTCATATGACATCAAATCAGACGGTGCAAATTATTTCATTAAGTTTTCTTGTCCAGAGGACAAACAAACTGTACTTCGTGCAGATCCTTCATTTATTAGAGGTCAAATGTTTGTAATAACTACGTGGAAACCTGCTTTTGGTTCAGTGCAATCTCAAGTAAAATCTGTTCCTATATGGATACAACTTTATAATATTCCCCATATTGCATGGACACTAATTGGAATTAATTGGATTGCCTGTCATTTGGGGAAGCTTATCTGTTTCAATGAAGCTACTGAAAAGAGGGAAAGAATGGAATATGCAAAGTGTTTGGTTGAAATAACTCCTGACAAAGAGTTGCCAGAATTCTTATTAATAGGAGATGGAGTAGAGACAAGTCAAAAAGTATACATTGAGTATAATTGGAGGCCTTTGATATGCACTGCTTGTAAAGTTTTTGGTCACTCTACCAATAATTGTGATATGGACAAAAGTATTAGTGAAGAGAAAGTAAGCAGTGAAAAAGGTGTCAAGGCAAATGATTCTGATCCAACAAATAAAAATAAAACTTCAAGGCATAGAAACATTATTGGTGATAATGTGAAAAATAGACAACAAAGTTGGAAGCCTAAGACTATTCAAGTGAACAACAAAGGAGTGGAATCAGACATAACAAAAAAGAATAATGTTATGAACACTATTAGTTCAGACACAATGCAGGCAACTAAAGAATCACAGTTACAAAGTGTTACTCAAATTGAAACATGTAATGCTTTTGCAATTCTTTCAGAAATAGAAGAAGGAGAATTAATAGAAAAGGAAACGGGAACATCAAGTAATTTGCGGGTAGATCCTGATAATATTGTTTATCAACAGAGAGATATCTCTGAAATTAACAACATATCTCAAAAGTCCCAATTTCAAAAAGGAACTGAATTAGGTAAACATCAGCAAGACACTAATAAAAGCAATCATAAGGAAACGGAGGCATCAACACTTAATTCCATCCCAGTGTCTCAGAATAGAATTACTAATGCAGATGATTCATCTGGTTTAAACTCTATTGCTAACAATTCTGTTAGCCCATATGCAAAATTAAAGCCTCCACAAAATATACCTCTCTTTACTCCTTCAAAGGATGACATTCTTGAAGTCAACATGAGTTCTTCATCAGATGCTGATTTTTGCTCAGAAGATGACATGAATGAAGGATATGATTTCGATCAAGAACAAATTATGGCTAGGCTCACTACAAAAAATTCAAAAAAAAATAAAAATAAAAATTCCTCTGCTACGCTTAAAGGGCCACAAAGATTCACTCGGCAATCTGCCAATAAATATAAATAATTATGATGCTAGACAATATTGGATACTGGAATATAAGAGGAGGACATGATGAAGCCAAAGTTTATGAAATTAAAATGCTTATTAAAGGCAACAACCTAGGAATGATATGCATTAGTGAAACCAAATACTCTGAGGCAGACACTTCTGTATTTGCTAAAAGAATTGCTCCTGGATGGGATGTTATACACAATCATTCAGTTGCTCCTTTTGGGAGACTGCTGATCTTATGGAATCCACAGCTATACACTATTAGTGTTACTGAAACTCACAGACAATTCATTCACTGCAATATAAATCACATTCCTACTAACTTTAATTTTAACTCTACATTTATCTATGCAGATAATTTAAAAGCTAATAGGCAGTTGTTTCTTGATATTCTTCCTTCCTTGCACACAGTATTACCCTGGTTGTGCCTTGGAGATTTTAATTGTATGCAACATTCAGAGGATAAGATGGGAGGATTACCATTGACTCTGGTGGATGTTGCTCCTCTTAATAATGCTATTATTCTTGCTCACCTTCATGAGATTCCAAAATCTGGTATGTTTTACACTTGGAATAATTGTAGCAGAACAGGTATTAGAACCTTTTGCAAATTAGATCGTTCTTATTTTAATATTGCTGCTTTCAATGCTTGGCCTTCCTTAATTTCTATTTTCCCTTCTTCTTCCTTATCTGATCATAGTCCTATCATTTTGGACTGGGGAAAAAGAAGTAATAAAGGTCCTTCTTCCTTTAACTTTTTTAATAGTTGGATTGATGACCCTGATTTTTTTCCATTAATTGAACAGGCTTGGGACACACCAAAATTTGGAAATCCAATGTACATTCTTCAATCGAAGCTTAAAGATTGTAAAGTCTCCATTAAAAGTTGGTCTTTAGATAAATATGGGTCTGGTAGTCTACTCTCCACCAAAATAAGCTCTGTGCTTAGTGATACTCATATCCAACTGCAATCTGACCCTAGTAATATAGCTATATCTAATAAAGTTAGTGAACTTACTAAAAATCTGAAAATAGCTATCAAAACTGAACTTAAAATGCTCCGGGAAAAAAACAAAACTAATTGGGATAAAGGAGGAGATAGAAACACTAAAATATTCCACAACTCTCTGAAAATTAAGAAGGCTGCTGCTTTAATTCATAGGATTAAAGATAGACATGGTTTTGAAGTAAACACCCATTCAAGTATAAAGCAATCTTTCCTTAATTACTACCAATTTCTTTTTTCTAAAACTGAAGAAGCTACTAACATTCATGTCATTAATGAATTACCTATAAGTAATATATCTAATGATCAAGCTAATAATTTAATTAAGCTCATTACCCCAGAAGAAATTCATGATTCCATCTTCAATATGAAAACTACTAGTTCTCCTGGTCCTGATGGGTTTTCTGCTTTGTTTTTTCAAAAATGTTGGCATATTATTAAACATGACTTTTGTAAAGCTATCCAACATTTTTTTAAAACTAATACTCTGCTGAAAGGCATAAACCATACCAAACTAGCCCTTATTCCAAAAGTTAACATGCCTCAGTCAGTTTCTGAGTTCAGGCCCATTGCCTGTTGTAATGTAATATATAAATGTATTACTAAAATTTTATCTTCTAGAATGAAAAATTGCCTTGCTGGACTAATATCCCCTAATCAAAATGGTTTTGTTGCTGGAAGATCAATTATAGATAATATTTTACTCTCCCAGGAGCTAATTAAAGGCTACAATAGGAAAAATATTTCTCCTAGATGTTTTATGAAGTTGGATATCCATAAAGCTTATGATTCTGTTAGTTGGGAGGCTATCATATCCATTATGTCCAAAATGAACTTTCCTTTGCCTTTCTTAGCTTGGATATATACATGCATATCTACTGTTAATGTCTCCTTATCTATAAATGGTGAGTCATTTGGTTATTTTAAAATGCATAAAGGAATTAGGCAAGGGGATCCTATATCCTCTTCTCTATTTATTTTAGTTATGGAGGTACTTACTCAATTAATTGGTGTTGAATGCCATAAAAAAAAAATTGATTATCACCCTAAGTGTCAAAAATTTCAAATATCTACTTTAATGTTTGCTGATGATCTCCTTCTTTTCACTAAACCAAACATAAAATCTGTTACAAATGTTTTTACTACCTTCCAAATTTTTAACCAAATGACAGGCCTAAATATAAATAAAAGTAAATCTCAAATAAGTATTGCAGGGGTTTCAAATGTCATTTTTCAGAATATCCTTCATGTTTCTGGTCTTCAAGCTATTGACCAAAATGCTATGCACCTTGGTGCTCCTATGTGTAAGGCTAGAATTACCAATGCTCAATGCCTTCCTTTATATGAAAAAATAACTAATAAGCTTAATAATTATAATGGTACTAAAATCTCGCAAGCTGGAAGACTTGTCATCATCCAGAGTGTTGCCTCTGCTATGTGTGCTTATTTTTTTAAACTATTCATAATTCCTTATAAACTCATTAATATGCTAAATAGAGCTTTTAATCATTTCCTATGGCATGGAAATATTTTTTCCACTAAACTCATTCCTATTGCCTACAAGAAAATTATTGTTCCTTTAAATAAGGGAGGCCTGGGAATTATTAACCTAAAACTTTGGAATATTGCAACTACATCTCAGCTTGTTAACAAATTGCTCAGTAGTAGCATGGGGATGTGGGAAAAATGGAATAGGCATTACAATCTTAGGGGTGGAAATTATTGGACTATGGAAGCCAAAAATTCTGATAGCTTTTTATGGAAAAAACTTTTGGCTAATAGAAGTTATTACTTGCCTATGGTGCAGTGCAACACTGTGAACTCTTTTTGGTACTCCCCTTGGTGTGCTCCAGGAATGATTCTATCTCATCATATTGATTATATCCTTTTAATTAACTCTGGAATACCCATCAATGCTAATGCTAATGATTTTTTTATAGATGGTGTGTTGCAATTACCTCATGTCAGTTCGACTGAGCTAAATAATCTATGGTCTACTATTACTGATGCTTATAAGCATGTGGATCATGGTGGGATCAGCTGGAATGGAATTCATCACAGCATATCCATTGTTTACAGAACTATAATCCAAATTCAACATGATTCCACTTTTCCTTGGCACACTCGTATATGGAAGTCTGGATCTAAACAAAAGCATAATCTGCTGCTTTGGAAATGCTTGATGAATGCAATACACACTCAAGACAATCTTGTTAGAAGGCAATTAATCGATCACTCGCTATGTATTCTTTGCAACAGAGCAGCGGAAAATGTTGGGCATTTATTCTTCAATTGCCACTTTTCTTTTCAGTTATGGAAGGAAGTTCTTCATAGAATTCACGAGAGGCCTCCGCATCGAGATTTTAAGCTGGAATGGATTAGGATTTTCCATTTAACTAGATGGAAGACGATATCGACCAAACGAATTCTCTCCTACCTCAAGCTTACGATAGCTGTGATATGGGACGAAAGGAATTTGAGAAGATTTGCGCAGTCTTATTCTTCTCTTTCTCAACTTCTTTTGAAATTTCCCCTGTAGTTATCGCGTCTTTTATTAGTCTGAGTGTGGTTATGCTGTTCTGTAATTGATCTCTTGTTGTATCGTGTCTCATCATTTACATTCTTCTTTGTAAGTTGATTCTGGTTTAATTAAAGTGGACTGTCCACTATAAAAACAGGCTGGCTTTGCTAAAAAGATATGTAAATATAGAATTACACACACATTTAATTACCTTAGGATGAAGCATGCAGAAACACTTGAATGATAGAACACTACCTACATCTGATTGATCACTCTCTAGATCTGGTAGACCTTGCCGTTCATCACACCTTGATTTATGGCTTCTCCTTAGGTTTCAAACAAATCACCATCCAACTTTGCAAGGAAACAAGAGCCACCTTTTTAATTTAGTTTGATGTTGATTTGAATTTTTTTTGATGTTGTTTTTTGGATGAAGTTTTAGCCATGAATGAATGATAGAGAAGAGGAAGAAAAGAGAACAAAGATGAAAGTCAGGTTCTGAGTTCTTTCAAAAATAAGGAGATTTTCTTTTGTAATAGAATTGAAGGAACATTTCCTATTCTCCTATTAAAACTTCCTCCTTTAATTTCCCTTTTAAATTTTAATCAATCCCCTTAATTGATTTCCTACTCTCACCATTATATGGCTGATCCAAGCACATTCCAAATTTGCAGCTTTTCCAAATAAAAGAAAAAACAACTTTTATGTATTTATTTTATTATTTAAAACATGTTCAAAATATACCGATATCGCATACCGATATATGCAAATGGAACTTTTATATATGCATTTAAATAATTACCAACAACATTCCAAACATCAAATAAATTAACAATAATTAATATTTCATAAGTATTAATTAATTTAATCAATTTGCAACATTAAATTAATTAAATTGTGCGGTTTCGGAGAAATCACGAATGCGGTTGTGTGATTCAAAGATGTAAATTTAGTTAGTGATTAATATTGAACAATTCAAACATTAATGTTCATATGTCACTTAGCAGGTGGTGTGATATTTTAGCCGAATTCATTGCTTACCGGTCATTTCAGTAAAATCAAATTTTCTTAAACGCTTAAGTAGTAGATTTTAGTGACAATTATTTACACCAATTATTTTCGTCAAAATTTATCACTATGGATTTATCGAGTTTGTTAATGATCAAATTTTCAATATCATCCACAGTCAACTTTATAGTCCAAAAATAAAGTCATTCATTCAATAATAACAATTATTATTAACTGAACTGCTTTTCCCAAAGACTTTGACTTTAAGTTGACATTTTTTGACCACGATACTAACCTCGTATAACTGGGAAGATGGATCCTCTCTTGAATAGTGTTTCACTTCCAATGCTTAACTATAGTCGTTCGATGGACGTCGTGTCATGATTTAACTTTATTCAAAGCGGAGCTTCCACGTTGAAGACTAACAGTATTCTCAAGTTGAGAAAACCATGTAAATTAGTCAAATCGATATTTTCTATTTTACCTTAGTTATATTAACCAATAGAAAACTATCGAGTGAGTCATTCTATAGTTATCCATTAACTATCAGTATGTAGCCCTTTGGTGCCCCCGCAGTCAGGAGAAACACACTGCCTAACATTTGAAAAGCGTTACTTACTCTAGTCTCAACGAATACATCGATATCCAATCTCGATGCATCTTGACTAGGAACATTTAAATTGGTATATTTGTTTCATTATGATAAATGGCTCACAGTTATAACACTTTGCAACTACTATCACAAAAACACCATTTATGGATTTTATATTAAATATATTTTTAACTAAATTTTTAATTAATATAACCACATTATATCAAGTATATAATAGAAAAAAATACCTTTATTTCGAACAAAATTGGTCAACGGGTAAGATATATGTAAAAATTACATAATTGCCCCTCAAACATACCCCTAACTCTATTAGTTGCTAGCTTGAGTTTGACTTTGGTTAGCTTGGATCTTAGTTATTGTTGGACTAAAGGTGACTTAACACCTCACTTTGAATTGAAAATATCACATATATACTGATGTTTGACTATGTCAAATGTTGTTTGAATTGTTAGGTGACATATGTTAAAACATTTATTTGAATTCTTGTTTTGAAAACAAGTGACACATAAGATCCATGTAAATGGACTTGAACAAACTCAGAATAGACATGAATGAACCTCTATGACGCGTGACTAGGCCTTTAACAAAGCACATAGGTTATAGTTGAACAAAGGTAGAGATATGACTTGGATTTAGAAGTGCAGTTATAGCGATAATCGCTATAGACGTGGTTCGAAATTGTCTTATTTTTGACAACTATTATGGAACTTTATAGAGAGATCCTTATGGGGTTTCTTGCCACATTTGCATTGTTTTATACTATATTTTTTGCTATTAAAATCTTGAATGTAAAAATTTAAGTAACATCTCAAAAACGGTCAAAACATCACTAGTGAAAAACTATCTGTTTAACCTTGATTATTGGACCTCAAATGTTTCGGAAAGGACTTTGAGTTTGAGTGATTTGTTTCATTCTTTTTAAAAGTATTGCCTAACTCATATTAGAGTATTTTTAGATATTTATGGATTTTTAAGAATTAGTTATAAATTTCTAAAGAAAGAAATTTTAGAATAAAACATGTTCTTTTTTAAGTTTTGTTGATTTTTCAAACTTGTTATTTTTAAGTAATATTTTGGATAAATGCTTTAAAACCTATTATAATTATTTCTATGTATTTTAAATGTTTTCGAAAAGGGGTTAGTAATTACTTAATGGCCAAATGGTTAAAATGTTTAATAACTTATTAGAAAACTACTTAACTATGCTTAACACTAATAAGCCAATAAAGTAATCTTATCAATTAGTGAGAGTTAAGATTGATGATGAGTAGGGACAGAGCAATAAAGCTCCAACCTACCGGGCTTCCCTATTAACCAAGGAATAGGTAAGTGGAGAACGTTGGAAACGTTTCAATCGAGTTCATTCTTTATTGCTCATGGAAATCATTAATAGTATACTTAATATTAAAAGCCGATGAGGTTGACTTATCTATTTGTGAGATTTAAGAATAAAGTGTCTAGGCAAAGCTTGGAGAAACCAGTACCAAAACTTACCTGTCTTCACTCTTGGACGAGGAATTGTTAAGTCGAAATGTCGAAAACGAGTTAAACATACGAATCATGATTTGTGTAAGCAATTTTTTTGGCTACATAATCGATTAGTTGATTATCGAACTTAATCTAATATTGACTTAAGAAGTTATCGAAAAGCTTCATGATTTTATACCAATAAGAACCCTCGAGGAGGAGTATTAATATGAAACGTCTCTAGTTTTCGCTTACTTCTGAGAGAATCATAAATGAGGTAACTGAAAATTCATCGATTGGTTTTGGAGAGTCTGGTAAGTGGGAAGAGTGTGCTTATATGAGATGGCTCGAACCCGAAACAACATCAAAACCATATATGTGGTACCTAAGGTTAAGCCTAAGGGAAAAGTTAGCGTTGACATTTCGAATGATGCTATCGTATGGGACTGTCTATCTTGAGGAGTACTCCAAGAGAGAGAACGATGTTAGCATTCGTTAAAGTACTGATGCGAGGAACCTATGTGGAGATTTGAGATCGGTTCAAGATGCTTGAATCCATGTAGTGCTTCGTGACCAGTTCAATATAATGGAATCCATTTGAGGATTCATGTTCTGTTTGAGTGATGAAGACTCGTGTGGGAGATGTTGAACGTGGCCTCGGCACCGAGCAATTGACAAAAATCAAATAAGGGACATGGCCAGGGAGTTTAGCAATCTCAAGGGTATATCAACTCCATGTATAGAGATGCTAATCGATATGTTGGTACCGAGACTTAGTATGGCTTGGATCACACACCGAGAGTGATCCAATTATGTTTACCTTAGAGTATATCCCATCTAGAGATATATGGTACTCGGATGGTAGTTTCTGATTCTTATCATGGAGCTTGTATTTGGCTAGATCCGAGGAGATCTTTACGGGAAAATCCATTAAGCGAACATGCCTTAGAAGTATTGACCGTATACCTACTATTGTTATGGCATTCACACATCAACTATTTGATATGACTTATGTGCTACACTCTAGACATTATCTATCATTTCATTTCAGTATACATTAAACTTAACGGAAGGTTGGTTTCTTTGAGGGGAAAACTATTAATGAAATCCATACGTTCTCAATGGTTATTGTTACTTGTCACAATTGATTTGAATTTCTTGCGCTGGTTTACTGAACTGATCTGGGTGTTATTTTCTTATGATGCTCGGGTCAGCCTCGTGTATGTTTCCAAATTTACCTACGGACACTTAGAAGCTTATAAAGATGAGTTGGATAATCTTTCATATTATTCTTGTTTCTACCGCATTTCTATATCGAATATAACGGCATTGTGAGGATATTCTATTATAACTGTCCGGACTGATGATAGTACTTAGGTTTTAGCATCTCTGATATTTTATATTAAGAGTAACACTTTGTAATGTTCCTTTGACATCAAATATTACCATTCCGTTATGAGATTATGACGTTGTGTTCTTCTTTTCTTGTTCTTTTTCTTTCTAATTTACCCTAACTTTCTATCTTTCCGTTACATAGGTGTTTGGCATATGAATACCATGGATATATTAGTGTCAACATTCGAGGGTCGAAAAATCGGGTCATTACATTTGGTATCAAAACCACTTTTCGGATATTTAAAAAAAGGAAATTTGAAAGGGAAATGCTCCTAACCCCAAACAATTCAATATCCCTTTATTCATGATTATATCTGGATTGCATGTTAAATTGCATTTGGCCAATGGGCGGTAGGAACGATTTGTGATCATTTGAAGCCAAGAAAAAAATTTAGCCTCTAGTGGATCATAGGTAAGTGCAAGCTTGTAAAAACCATTAGGTGAATGCTAGACGGTTAAGAATGCCTTGAGATTAACCTCTAGTTGGGGATCAATCGAGGATTAACTAAAGGTAGGAATTTTTGATAACTCATGTATTTTAGGCCAAATTTTAGTATCTTGTTTAGTTCTAATGATATAATTGGAATTTTGGGATTTTGAATGTGCTTGATATTGAAAATGGGTTAGCTCACAGCGGAAGTTATGAATGAATTTCAAATTTGGGTTTTTGAAGTCTAATTTTTTTTGGAACATATCTAAATTTCATTTATATAAAATCTTTTATTTTACTTAAATTTATAAATTACATAGTTTTATTTTAACTTATATATTACTACACATAAAAATACGCATATGTAACATATACATATATGTATGTGTTTGCACATGTAACATGATAGCCCATGCATGGTATATCTTGTCCATGTATAGATGTTGAGATTTGCATCACAATAGACACGTTAGCCTATCTTATGTGTATTGTATGTTATTCAAATATATGTATGTATTTAAACCGCTTTTGCAGGCGAAACAAAGAATTATTATTTTGCACGGGCAAGCTGGTGTGTTCTCTCCGAAACTCTTTGATCTACAAGTTGTGAATGGTGTTGATATTCCTCCTCCTAAAGTGATTGAGGCAGGAATCTTATTTTGGCATGAGTAGTTAGTTATCTTCTTCCTAGAAGATAATCCTCCATTCTCAGTTGTGAAAACACATCTTAATAAATTTTGGAAACCAAAGGGTAATATTACCATAAGGTATGATAATTCTTTATTCTACTTTGACTTTACTTGCCCGGAGGATAGGCCTCGGATTCTTGAAGCTAATCTTTTCATTATTATGGGAAAACCTTTTTTGTAACCAATTGTTCTCCATCCATCGATGCTACTCATGAACAGGTTCTTTCTATACCGGTTTGGGTACATTTCTTAAATATACTGTCTGTTTTTCAGTTTATGATTAGTATCAATTGGTTATCGAAATTGATCGGTGCTTTTTATGCTTTGATGAATCTACAATCATAAGAGATAGATTGGGTTATGCAAGGTCCCCGATTGAGGTCAAGCCTGATAGGTTATTATTGTCTGTACTTCCAGTTGAATCGGCACCTGGATTTTTTGCCAGGGCTAATGTTGGATATAAGTGGAAACCACATATATGCTCAAACTACAAATCTTTTGGTCACCTTTTCATTAGATGCAAGCATTCCCTTAATCCTTCGCTGATCCTTGAAGTTGTTATAGTTGAAATGAAGCCTCGTCAGAAGATCGCGTTCCCTAAGGTTGTGAAGCGAGTTGGGTTCCTAGACATGCGCCTTCACCATCCAACAATGGTTTGGATCATATCTCGCTAATTGCTAGCACTAGCCATATCTCCACAATATCGCTTGGAATTCTACTGAGAAATCTTAGGTCTATGAGAATACTCAGTTTCGATACTACCCGATGTCTGTCATATACTATAAGTTCGTTTCTTCTTAGGAAGGTGAGCATAGATCTCTCTTTTACCACATTTTCAGTGACATGCTTTTTCTTCCAGCTGATGGTAAATATAGAGAGCATAATAATGAGATTTTAAAGGAAGAAACTTGGGACAAATCTTTTATTTTTGATGAGGAGTTCGTTGTATATGTGTAACGACCCAGAATTTTGGTTATTTAAAATTGGATTATTTAATTGATTTCAAATATTTAAAAGTTAAATTTTATCTTAAATTTCAAATATAACGATTTATTAGATAAATTAATTATTGAGTATAATAAATGAAAATTTGGTTAAATTGTAAAATTTTGAGTTTCTAGCCTGATAAAAATAATTTCAAAGCTTATTTAATTTTTACGTATAAGAATGAAGATAATAAAAAATTTAAATTGGATTTAAAAAGTGATTTTTTGGATTTTAAGAAAAGCTCGTTTAAATTGACAAGTAAAAATAGCCTTCCAGGGCACAGTCTTGGAATTCGATGAAACAAGTTCCATTGGATCCGTAATAGTGTATTATTATCGGATTTCAAATTTCGTAGCTTTTGGAGTTATCGTCTGGTTGTACGAGATATAAATGCATTGAAATTAATATCAAAAATTCAATATAATAATTAGGTCCAAAAAGATATCTTCTCCATATGATCGAATTAGGACTCGAAACATTTTTCATTACATTTAGAATAGGGTTATAATATTATAAAAGCCTAGCGGCATGCCTTGATAGGGGTTTGAGTTTTGAGTTGCGAAAATCAAGATATTTTGAAGATTTGATTTATATATATATATATATATATATATATATATATTGTCAAATCAGTCTTTTCTTCTGCAACCTAGGATTTGACATAACCTATTCAAATAAGCATAGTATCTTTTCTTCCTTCTTTAAAACCACATGCAACTGTATAGTGGAAGCAAGAAAAAAATGGGAACAGTAAATATCATTTTCTCTTATCTTACTCAACATAAAAAGATCAAATTTGTTTTAAAATTCATATTTTTCAATTCTCTTCGATCAGGTATAAGTATTGTGTGGTGTGACCTGGTTCTCTGGTGATCGTGTTCAAGGCGGTTCGACTAGGGTTTCGATTTGTGAGAGTTTGAGTCGTCGATGGCTCATTTGGAGGACGGTGTTGTACTCGTGGAAACAAGACGAGTTGGAGGAGAGAGTTTTGGAGACGTGTAATTGCATTTAGAGGGACGTGACATTTTACTGTAGCAAGGGAGGAGATACGCACACGTTTTGAAGTGGGCTCGAACTTCAACGTGAGGGGTTCAGGAGGTGGAGATCGAGAAGTGAAGCTTGTCAGCGTGATCGGTTTCGATTTTCATCGCCAGTAGCTCTGTATCACTAGAGATTAGTGCATGGCTAGGTGGGTTAATTTTCTCATGCGTGTAAAGGCGGTTGGGGGAGAAGGATATCGGGCGGGCCGGATTTGTAATCGGTAATGGGGTTTCTTTTTTGAAATAATAACAATAATAATATAGTTTATATAATTGTTTAAAATAAAATCGTTAAAACTTATAAATCAAATATCTTATTTGTTTTAGATCAGAATCTAACACGTTCAGTCGCGTTAGGTTCGTAATAAGGAGATCCATGCTTTGGAATTAGTTTGGTTGAAATTGGAGCTAGTAGGAATTTTGGTTGAAATTAAACGTCTGTTTAATTTTAATTATAAAGAAACACTTCAGCAACGACGATAAACAATGTGAGTAAATCTCACTCTTTTCGGATTGCTGTAATTAATTTATAACATTAAAAGTTATTATTTGATGTCAGGTTAAATTTAGTTGTTTTTATCAAATTGGATGTTAAATATATATAGTAGTATATATATATTAGTAGTTGGATTGATATTCCCGCATATTTTAGCGGATGAGATCCTATGCGCCTTTTATAATAGCGAATGCCCCTATATACCGCGATATCCCGCCTTGAAGTGGGTTTGGCATTTTTTGTTGTTTTAATATCTGTGGATGCAAAAAAACAGGTTGGAGGGATCCAACTAGATTCCTTAAAAGTGTTGGATTTAATTTCATATATAGTGATATATGATACGTTTGAATATTCTATGATAGATTATAGTGTGATTTGAATTTAGTGGATGTTATGGTAGCACTGGCTTAGATTTTGATATTTTAAAATTCCATAAAGATTTAATATGAATTTGAAAAGAAAATTAAAAAGGACTTTAGAGTTATATAGAATTTTTGGGTTAGTTAAAAGAAATCGAGTTGGGTAAAATAAATTGTTTGAACTTAAGTTTGTGCTTAACTATTTCGTGATATTGTAAATAGAGATTTTGGAAAAATGTATACAAAGGTTTTTAAATAAAATTCTTAAGTAAAACTTCTTTTTATATAAAAGTTTTTAAAAATCGAGATTGCAAATGGACTTGGAGAATAGAAGAGAATTTGGAAATAAGTATAAATAAGTTATACTAGATCTTAGATAAGATTTTACATTATAGAATGGAAGAAAAATCAAGATTTGGTTGGTTTTGGAATATATTTGGGTTAGTAAAGAAAGTGAATTATAAATGGAATTCAATCGAAGAAGTCAATTTATAAGTGGAATTTAAGTGATGTGAAACCATTGTGTACTAGAAATGAGACTAGGGGACTTATAAACAATTTTTATAAACAAAATTGAAATGATTATCATTTGATAAGTTGAAGATATAAATTCATGGTAAGAATTTATAACTAGATGGATAAATCGGTTTAAAAGAAATGGTAGATTTTACTTTTGGGAAATGTGACAAGGGATTTATAAAATTGAGGATGTAAATCGATTGGTGATAAATCAAGGGAGATTTATAAATATTAGACCGACTATATTGGAATTGAAAAATATATTGTTATCAAGAAGTTGAGTCTGTTTTAAAAAGTGGATGTTTAATTATTAAAATAGGTAATTTAAACATGTTTTAGCATAAGAAAATTTTCAGAAAGTTAGTTATTTAAATATTTTTGAATTGTCAAATTGAATTATAAGTTGTATAAACAAGTCTTGTAAAACGATTAGAATTTTATTAATAAATTAGAATAAATCGGTATTATTATTTTTAAATGATAAATTATCAATATTAGTATGGTTTATATAATAACTTTTATTTAAGAGTACTTTCCTAAATTAAACTTAGAAAATTATTATAGAAACTTTATAAGCATTAATTTGAGATAATTATAAATAAAGTTTTCAAAAAGTAATGGTATACTTTTATGGCGAAACCGAAGGCAGAGATTGTCTGCAGTTAAGTTCGGATTTCTCTACGATGGAGACGTAATCATTGAGCTACGAATCCATGGTTGTTATTGCATGGTGCTTTCCATATCTATTATAAAAAAATTCAAATATTTTCGAAGCGAATGGTTTTTGAATATACTTATTTCAGTGAGATAAGTATATACCTTTGTATAAAGAGATTTAATTAAGGAACCCGAAACTTATATAATTCGTTATAAACGAGTTAAGGAATTTACAATATAAATTGTAAAGGCTTTTTGAGCAAAGGGAAATAAATGGAACTTTCCTAAGTGTTGGGAAGTAAGGGGTTTAGAAAATATATTTTTAAATATTTTTCTAAGTGTTGAAATAAGAGATGGTTTGAAAGATCCTGATATAGATATAAGTATTTGAGTTGTCTCAAATATTGAAAATTTGAAAGGGATTTGAATATATATCTTATAAAGATAATTTGGAAATAAATTTTGGAAAAAAAAATATAATATGGGCCTAATGACTGCTTATGGATGTTATTTTGATAGTTAAATAACAAACTATCAAGTATTTGGCCAATTTCGTAGATCGTTTCGAAGAGACCGGGATCAGATTTAATTATCTGAAAATCACTTCGATCCGATTTGAGCATTATGAATGGATATCGTGAAGATGATGAAGCTGATGATTAGGTTTGTCCGGACCTAAGACAACTTTTATGGACGAATGCTATCAGAAAATCGTCACTGGAGGACGATGAACATTCTAAGTGAAACGGTTCTTGGAAGGTAAATGTAGCCCCAAGCATCATCAACTAGAATGACTGAAAATCAGGGGATATGCAGCAAGGCTAAGTGGGTCATACCCAATTAGGGTATGCTATCACCTTTCTAGACATCCTCGGATATATTATTAATTATGTACACGGTGATGCATGGAAAAAGAGCTCTCGATAAGGGTGGGAACACCCAGGGTGGTAACATATTCGGTTCTATCTAGGTTAGGGATAGTGCCGGTCATGTGTTGTAGAGGATCTCGGGGAAGTCCTTGGTAGCATTTTTCTAGATGGGTACCGTGATAGGCAGTAACCCAATGTCTGGTCATTGTATGGAATCCATTCTCCAATAAGCGTTATTTTCTATAGAGACTATAATAATATCATATGTTTTTGATACAAAATTTTTTGGGTACCGTAAGGAAAAAACCCGTTTATATGTGACGTGGCCTTACGAGATACCTTTGTTTTTCAAAGGATTTTGAAAATAGTAATAACTCAAACTGAGTATGTTTTCTCACGCTAGTTTTCCAGACTGACTTGGGTGTTATTTTATTATAATGCTCGGTTCAGATCGAGTATTACATATACAAGATAGGATGCTATGAAGTTCAGGAGATGAGCTGGATGACGAAGACATATTACACATATTTATTTTAGTCCGCTGTGTATTGTAGGTTGTATATTCGGCACTAGTGAGGATAAGTTATTATAACTGTCCAGTATTGACTCATTGATTTGTTGTACTCTGATGATGTAATGTATAAGTAACAGTTATAGTTATTTTTACATAAAGACATGTATTATCTATTATATATTGTTCCGCTACGATTGTGAGATTCTGTGTTATTGTTTCTTTTCTTCTACCTCTTCCTGTTCTTTTCCCTTGACAATCGGGTTTTCCGGCATTCGATTACTTGGCATGTAATAAAGTGGACATATTAATGTCGATTTTGAGGGTCGAAAATCCCAGTTTGTTACACTTGGTATCAGGGCAGGAGGTTAGCGAGGACCTTGGCTTTGATGGGGTAACTCGTTATAGATAGGGTCAGTAGTACCCTAAAATGAGTTTGAGTGTATTAATAGATATGACCGGTATTTGTTAGTGATACAAAAATCATTTTATATTATGTTAGTTGATTTGTTAAAGGGCATATGGATCCTGGTCAATACGAGTAACTAATGTTATTGATAGGGATCTCTAAACACTTGTACAGAGCAATTCGATTTAATATTATTTTGAAATTAGGAAAATGAAATAATTTTACCTTGAGTATAGTTTTATATACAAGGAATAATTTTTCAAAATTTATTTATATACGGCGTGCTTGGTTGTTATTAATTATAATATTAAACTATTATCATTTATGGTTGTGGTGATTGAATAAAAGTTGATATTCCAATCAAAATTTAAGAAATAAATTTGTATAACGAAATGTAATTATGTAAATATGATTTATAATTTGAAATGAAATGACATTCCAGAAGCATATTTAAATATGATTTGTTAAAAGGGTTTGAAAGCTGGGAATTTGGGAATTTAATTCCTGTTGGTTTTGAAATGTTTTTCAAAGTCTTGGAAAATAATAATGATAGTATTTGGAGAGTATTCTTGGAATAAAATAATTTAAAATGGTTTTTCTAAAAGAGGAAAAATCACTACACTCATTATGGTCAGTGGAAAATAATTTCATTGATGACTGCAGCATCATCGACGTTCATTTTTCGAGTTTCTAAGGGAGGTTCATTTTTGTTTTGGTAAAACAGATTTGATTTTGAAATTCAAAGAAATGATTTGATATACCAAGGGATTTTGAGTATATATGATTTCAAAAATGATTTTGAAATATTTAAGAAATTGTTTAAAACTCTGGAATTTTGATTTAAAATGTTTTATGGAATTTTGAAAGACCTTAGAAAGACTTACCAAATCAAACATGGATGGAAAATTCTAACATCAAATAGTCTTTGGGCCAGGTGGATGAGAAATAGATATATAAAAGGAAGTTTCTGGACAATGCATGAGGATATTAACTCTTCTGGGGTTTGGAAATGTATTTTAAGAAGCAGGGAAGTTCTGAAAACATGCATCTCAAAGAGAATTGCTAATGGAAGGGATACTTATCTTTGGAGGGACCCATGGATAAATGGAAAATCATTTGCTAACAAATATGGCTGGGGTATGATTTCATGTATTGGGGAATATGACGACCTAGTTGCATCAATCATTTATCAGGGCACTTGGATACCAGAACAAAAAGGATTACATGCCATAGCTGAAGATGTCAAGTACATCCCTATCTACTCATCTGAACCTAATGATACTTGGACTTGGAATTATACAAAAGACGGCATTTTTACCACCAACAGTACATGGGAAGCAATTCGAACTAAACATACTAACAAATATTGGGCAGCCCCTATCTGGTCCAGATCTAACAACCCAAAGATGGCTTTCACAACGTTTAAAGCAATTAATTTAAGACTTCCCACAGCTGACAGATTAGCAAGATGGGGTATGGAGGTTAATCTAACATGTAAACTATGTAACTACACTCCAGAATCACACAATCATCTATTTTTTGAATGTGAATACTCCACTCGTGTACTAAGCCATGTTAAAAGCAAAAATCGAGACATGCATGCGATTTCTACACTTGAAGACGAACTGCTATACCTGAGCCACAGCAAGAAAGGAGACCTGCTGACCCAATTGCAGACCATCAGCCTCACTACAACTGTTTATCACCTCTGGAAGGAGAGGAACCGGAGAATCTTCAAGAGCACTGCAAAGGATCATAAACAAATTCAAATTGCAATAGAGCAAGATGTCAAGATACTTGTAAGAAGAATCAAAGGAAAATTATTTACCCATGTGACTGATTTGGAAAACAAAATCCTCCGAGAATGGAAAGTGGATCCGCCATGAACCTATGCTTCAGAGCTTTTAGAAAGGGGCATTTGTTGTTTTGCTTTGATTGGTGGAATGTTCTTTATAAATAAACTTAGCAAGTGTTTTGTTTTCTTTCTATGTAATACACGAAACATGTATATTTGTTCTGAGCTTTGATGCATCAATAAAATTCACCAATTTTCAAAAAAAAAAAAAAAAAAAAAAAAAAAAAATGAGGAAATAAGTTTGATAACTTATAAATTTTGGAAAAAACTGCAAGTTAAAGCAATATTTTAAATTTTTTGAATATGAATGCAAGGAAAGTAAATCTGGAATTGAACTGGGAAATGAATTTAACTTAAGTTAAGTTAAATAAAGTGGATTATGGGGAGAAAATTTAGCCTGATTTAGGCTGAATAAAATAATTTTTGGAGATGAATTTGATTTAGGCTTGAAACAATTAATGATGGAACTAATTAAATCAATTGCTAATTGGATATGGTAGAAATATTGAAATTGAACAATGGAATTGAGCTAAATAATATTTGATTTGATTTAAGATGGATTTGGACTTAAGTTGTGAAGTGGTTATAAATATAAGAACTTTTGCATAAAATGTTTATAATTGACTTAAGAAAATTGGATGATGAAATTCTTAAGTGGAATCGGTATTTAAAGGATATACCAAGTAAATAGAGAAATGTGAAGTATGAATGTGAATAAAATGAATTTAATATAGCTATGAATCAATTGGAAATTAATAAGTAAGTTGTAAGTATATTGTTTATTCGCATAATGATTTAATCCATATTTGAGCACAGAATTTTGAGATAATTTGTTTCAATCCGAATTAGGATTTTTCACTCGATTTTCGACGGCGAACACTAGATATGGATTTTTGATTGATTCTGAGATTCTTTATCATAGTGAATGGCTATGTAAGAAGAATGATGATTTCCAATCAAGGAACCAGGAGTCCGCACTAGAGAGTCGTGTGAACGATGCTAGTTCGGAAGTGAAATTGTGTGAACGAGTGAGCGTTCAGATTTGATATTGCATACGGATGATATATGTACATCGTACGGGTTCTGGTGAAATAAATGTTGGAAATTTGAAAATGCTGAATAAAATAATTTTGAATTATATGATTGGATATTATTGGCAAATAAGATGTAGGCATTTAAAATTAATAAAAAATTGGATTGCCCGACAAAAAGGTATATATTTATTATGTCATTTGATTTGATGGTTTTATGATTGAGCCATTTGGATTTTGTTTTCTTTTATTGGATTGGGCAAGTAGTGGCGATTTGTTGTTGTTTGGACCTAGCCATGCAAAGGAGACGCTGGCGAAATTTTTCGAAAATTTAATGAGTTAGAAAATTTTGAAGAAAATTATTAATAACTAAATTTTGATTTTGGACTATAACATGAAATGATTGAGTAAATGGTATTATTTGGAATCTATGGACGAATTTGGAAATTAGTAAAAGTGAAAATGTGGTTTCAATAAATTGATTTTGGGAAATTATTTCAACTGATTGGTTTCGGGAAAGATAATGGGTTTTGGACAATTTTCCAACCTTCGCAATTTCGGGGACGAAATTCTTTTAAGGGGGGAGGAAAATGGAACGACCTAGAATTTTGATTATTTGAAATTGGAATATTTAATTGATTTTAAATATTTAAAAGTTAAATTTTAACTTAAATTTAAAATATAACGGTTTATTGGATGATTTAATTATTGAGTTTAATAAATAGAAATTTGGTTAAATAGTGAAATTTTGAGTTTTTAGCTTAATAAAAAAAATTTAAAAGCTTATTTAATTTTTATTTATAAGAATGAAGATAATAATTTTTTTAAATTGGATTTAAAAAGTGATTTGTTCAATTTTAAACACGTTTAAATTGATGAGTAAAAATAGCCTTCCGGGGCACAGTCTCGAAATTCACAAAACCAGTTTCATTGGATTCGTAATAGTGTCTTATTATCATATTTCAAATTTTGTAGCTTTTGGAGTTATCATTTGGTCGTACGGGATATAAACACGTTGAAATTAATATCAAAAATTCGATATAATAATTGGGTCCAAAAAACTATCTTCTCCATACGATAAAATTAGGACTCAAAACCTTTTCCATTGCGTTTAGAATAGGGGTATAATATTTGGTCAAACAAGTCTTTTCTTCTGCAACCTAGGATTTGATTTAATCTATTCGAACACGCATAGTATCTTTTCTTCCTTCTTTAAAACTGCACGCAACTGTACAGTGAGAGCAAGAAAAAAATAACAACAATAAAAATCATTTTCTCTCATCTTATTCAACGAAAAAGTATCAAATTTGTTTTAAAATTCATATTTCTCAATTCTCTTAGATCTGGTAAGTATATTATGGTGCGGCCTTGTTCTCTGGTGATCATGTTCAAGGCAGTCCGGCAAGGGTTTCGGTTTGTGGGAGTTTGAGTCGTCGATGGCTCGTTTGGAGGCCGATGTTGTATTCGTGGAAGCAAGACGAGTTGGACGAGGGAGTTTTGGAGACATGTGATCGCATTTAGAGGGGTATGACATTTCACCGTAGAAGGGGAGGAGGTACGCATGCATTTTGAAGAGGGATTCGAGCTTCAACATGAGGGGTCCGGGAGGTGGAGAATGAGAAGAGTAGCTTGTCGCGCGATCGATTTTGATTTTCGTCGCCTGTAGCTCCATATCACTGGAGATTAGTGCACGGCTTGGTGGGTTTCTTTTCTCCTGCGTGTATAGGCATTTGAGGGAGAAGGTCATCTGGCGAGTAGGGTTTATAATTGGTAGCGGGCTTTCTTTCTTTAAATAATAATAGTAGTAGATAGTTTATGTAATTGCTTAAAATAAAATCGTTAAAACTTATAAATCGAATATCTTATTCATTTTAGATCGCAATCCAACACGGTCAGCCGCGATGGGTTTGTAATAAGGAGATCTCAACTTTGGAATCAGTTTGGTTGAAATTGGAGCTAGCAGGAATTTTGGTTGAAATGAAATGTCAGTTTAATTTTAATTAAAATAGAATGCTTCAGCAATGACAGTAAAAAAATATGAGTAAATCTCACTCTTTTTGGATTACTGGAATTAATTTATAACAATTAAAATTAATTATTAGATCCTAGTGGAATTTATTTATTTTTATCAGTTTGGATGTTAAATATATATAGTAGTATAATACTAGTAGTTGGACTGATATCGCACATATTTTAGCGGATGAGACCCTATGCGCCCCGCATAATAGCGGATGACCCTATATACCGCGATATCCCGCCTCAAAGCGGGATTAGTATTTTTACGTTGTATTAACATCTGTGGATGCAGAAAAACAAGTTGAAGGGATCCAATTGGATTCCTCAAAAATGTTGGATTTAATTTCATATATGGTGATATGTGATATGTTTGAAAATATGCGATAAATTATAGTGTGATTTGAATTTATTGGATGCTATGGTAGCACTGGCTTAGATTTTGGTATTTTAAAATACCATAAATATTTAATTTGAATTTGAAAAGAAAGTTAAAAAGGGATTTTAGCAGCGAAATATTTATATAGAATTTTTGGGTTAGTTAAAAGAAATCGAGTTGGATAAAATAAATGGTTTGACCTTGAGTTTGTACTTAACTTTTTCGTGATATTGTAAATAGAGATATTGGAATAATACATATAAAGGTTTTTAAATAAAAATTCTTAAGTGAAACTTGTTTTCATATGAAAGTTCTTAAAAATCGAGATTGTAAATAGACTAGGAGAATAGAAGGGAATTTGAAAATAAGTATAAATTGGTTATACTTGATCTTGGATAAGATTTTAAATTATGGAATGGAAAAAAAATCCAGATTTGGTTGGGTTTGGAATATAGTTTGGGATACTAAAGAAATTGATTTATAAATGGAATTCAATTTAAGAAGTCAATTTATAAATGGAATTTAAGTGATGTGAAACTGTTGTATACTGGAAATGAGACTAGGGGACTTATAAACAATGTTTATAAATAAAAGGGAAATGATTATCACTTGATAAGTTGAAGATAAAAATTCACGGTAAGAACTTATAATGAGATGGGTAAATCGGTTTAAAAAGAAATGATTGATTTTATTTTGGGAAATGTGGAAAGGGATTTATAAAACTGGGGACGTAAATCGACTGGTGATAAAACGAGAGAGATTTATAAATATTGGAATGCCTATATTGGAATTGAAAAATATATTGTTATCGAGAAGTTGAGTGCGCTTTAAAAAGAGGATTTTTAGTTATTAGGCTAGGTAATCTAAAAATGTTTTAGCATAAGAATATTTTTAGAAATTTAGCTATTTAAATATTTTTAAATTTTCAAAATGAATTATAAGTTTTACAAACAAGTCTTGTAAAACGATTAGAATTTTATTAATAAATCAGAATTAATCAGTATTATTATTTTTAAAAGATAAATTATTCAATATTAATATGGTTTTATAAAATAACTTTTATTTAAGAGTATTTGCCGAAATTAAACTTGAAAAATTATTATAGAAACTTTATAAGCATAAATTTGAGATAATTATTAAATAAAGTTTTCGGAAAGTAATAGTATACTTTCATGGCGAAATCGGAGGCAGAGATTGCCTACAATTAAGTTTGGATTTCTCTAGGATAGAACGTAATAATTGAGTTGTGGATCCATGGTTGATACCGCATGTTGCTTTCCATATCTATTTTAAAATGTTTTCAAATATTTTTGAAGGGAATGATTTTTGAATATACTTATTTCGTGAGATAAGTATATACCTTTAAATAAAGAGATTTAATTATGGAACCTGGAACTTATAGAATTCGTTATAAACGTGTTAAGGAATTTACAATATAAATTGTGAAGGGTTTTTGAGAAAAGAGAAATAAATGAAACTTTCCTAAGTGTTGGGAAGTAAGGGGTTTAGAAAATATATTTTTAAACATTTTTCTAAGAGATGGTTTGAAATATCCTGATATGGATATAAGTATTTGAGTTGTCTCAAAGATTGAAAATTTGGAAGGGATTTGAATATATTTCTTATAAAGATATTTTGAAAATAAATTTTGGAAAAAATAAAATATGGGCCTAATGACTGCTTATGGATGTTATTTTGACAGTTAAATAACAAACTATCAAGTATTTGGCCAATTTTGTTGATCGTTTCGGAGAGACCGAGATCAGATTTAATTATCCGAAAACCGCTTCGATCCAATTTGAGCGCTACGAATGGATATCGTGAAGACGGTGAAGACAGTGATTCGGTTTGTCCAGACCCAAGACAACTTATATGGACGAATGCTATCAGAACATCGTCATTGGAGGACGATAAGCATTCTAAGTGAAATTGTTCTTGAAAGGTAAATGTAGCCTCAAGCCTCATCACCGGAATGACTGAAAATTAGGAGATATGCAGTAAGGCTAAGTGGGTCATTCCCAATTAGGGTATGTTATCACCTTTCTAGATACCCTCGGATATATTATTAATTATGGATACGGTGGTGCATGAAAAAAGAGCTCACGATAATGGTGGGAACACCCGGGGTGCTAATATATTCGGTTCTATCTAGGTTAGGGATGGGGCCGATCTTGTGTTGTAGGGGATCCCGGTGAGGTCCTCGTTACATTTTTCTAAATGTGTACCGTGATAGGTGGTACCCCAATGCCTAGTCATTGTACGGAATACATTCTCCAATAAGCGTCATATAGTTTTGATTGTGCCCAACTATGCTGAAACGTGAGATGCAAGCATTTCAGCTATTTTCTATTTATTTTCTACAGAGATTATAATAATATCACATGATTTTGATATAAAATATTTTGTTTATCGTAAGAGAAAAACCCATCGTGTTTATGTGTGAGGTGGTCATACAAGATACCTTTGTTTTTTAAAGGATTTTGAAAATAGTAATAATTCAAATTGAGTGTTTTTCTCTTGCTGGTTTTCCAGATTGACTCGGGTCTTATTTTATTATAATACTCGGGTCAGACCGAGTATTACAGATACATGATAGGATGTTATGGAGTTCAAGAGACGAGTTGGATGACGAAGATGTATTACACGTATTTGATTTTATTCCGCTGTTTATTGTAGGCTGTATATGCAGCACTAGAGGGGACAAGTTATTATAACTGTCCAGTATTGAGTTATTGATTTGTTGTACTCTGATGATGTAATTATAAGTAATAGTTATAATTCTTTTTGTATAAAGATGTGTTATTATCTATTATATATTGTTCCGCTGCGATCATGAGATTCTGTGTTGTTGTTTCGTTTTCTTCTACCTCTTCCTTTTCTTTTCCCCTAACAATCGGGTTTTTCGACATTCGATTATTCAGCATGTAATACAGTGAATGTATTAGTGTCGATTTTCAAGGGTCGAAGATCCCAGTTCGTTATAATATGATCCTAGGATGGCGCTATGGTAGAGTGGGTATGTCAATATCATTGGAATCGACTCGTCTTGTAATGAGGTTGATTCCTCCTCTGCACTGGAGGATTAGTTGCTTTTCTTTTGTAGCTTAGACATGTTTGCCAAACTCCTATGTTGTAGTTAGCTTTGTCATTAGATTAGTTGCTGAGGCATCTTAGTCTCACATCTTTATTTTATTTAAACTGGTTAATATAACTATTATATATATATATATATATGGGTTCATTTTATTGCTTTAAAATTTACAGAAATTACAAAGTAGTAAAAAACAATAACCCAAGCAATAACAAGACTACCTAATCTAATTAAACATAAAGATACATTTAACAAACCTGAACATAAATATTCCCTCCTTATCTTCAATAACAGCAAGCCCAAAACAGCAAGCCCAAAATACAGATCTTTTAGCCTACAGCATGTGTTTGCGGATCATCTAACAAAATCTTCTACAAGTTAGTCAAAACAGCAACAACTGAATCACGCGCTCCACGTTTAAAATTAATGTGAATCTTTCTTTTGTCATTACCAACTTGACTATGGCGAATTCATTGTAACGACCCGCCTTTCTGACCCTTGGGGATGACACTAAATACATATATGGTATTCGTATGTCATTGTCCAAGCATCCGAAAGACAAGTTGTCGTGGGGTAAAATAAAAGAACAAAATGGAAAATCTCACGGCATAACAGTTAATTATAATATAACAATACGAGAGTACAAAAGGTTACCCCTTAACATGGAGTTATTAGAGTTACACAAAAGTACTATTACTATCAGCCTAGGCGGTTTTAACCACATGCATGTACACTTGCTGATACAAAATACACATACATAAATAAAAATAATATCGAAAATAGATAGCTCGGTAAATAAGGAGCCTCTTGCTCATTCATCATCTTCAAAAGAGCCCAAATAAACTTGCTACTCTTGAACTACTCATATATAAATGGGTACCCAAGAGTTCAGGAAAAATAAACAACTCGGGTCAGACAATAAGTCTGGTATTAGTAAAACTCTAAATAAAGGGTGGAAATAAATAATAATACGTGAGGCCACATTGCCAAATGTGGATGGGTTTCCCCTCACAAAAACAACATTTACCCACAAGCAATAGATATAAATAATTAAACATCGTGAAGCACGAGAAAGGGAAATTTTCCAACAAAGAAAGGTTTGAATCAAAAACAAAGAAAGGGAAATTTTCGCAATTTTAAATTATTACTATTATCAAAATCCTTTGAAAAACAAAGGTATCTCGTAAGACCACGTCACACATAAACACGACAGTTTTTTCCCTTACGATAACCAAAACATTTTGAAAATAAGTATCTCGTAAGACCACGTCACACACACACATATAGATATATGCGCATGCATGCACACGTGCTCTTAGATTTTATGATGTTATTATGTCATAAATCTTTAAGTCCTTATAGGATGTAATACATAAATTGTATGATATTATCCATGTTATTCCTGATTTATTGTTATAATATATGCAAATAAAGCCTTATGGTTGTGATGTTACTTTATGTTTTGAATCATGGTTTGCCTCACCAATGCACTTTACTTATATGGTGATGTTTTACTTTTTCATACATGCCACATAGAAATATCATATCATATGAGAATGAAATATTTATTCCATGTTATGTATTTTATGACTTCTATGATGCTATTGACACAAATATAAGATATGAAACCTTTAAAATGTCATCAGGATAAATAAAGGAGATTATTATGGATAAATATCATAGTGAGTTCGTTTGTAATTAATAAATATGTCGGTGATATCGAAATTCTAGACTAGCCAATCGAGCGAATTGAGCCATTTGAACGAATCGATCGGAATAGTCAATTGGTTAATGACACGTCTGACGTGTTGGATGCATCATGAGCCAACCATCCTATTCCAAACAGTCATTTCCAAATCTATATAAATATCATATCTATCTTCCTCCACCACCATAGTCTATACATAGAAATTCGAATTTTTATAACTCAAATTATCTACTTTCAAGTTCAAATCGAGGTATTTTATTTTACAGTTGTGTTTAGTTTGCATATTTATACAACATAATTTTTTTATCATTTTTTGAATTTTTTTATTCCAAAATGTCGGCCGCCTCCAGTAAATCTTTATTAGAAATATTGTCGATGAGAATCCTCGAATAACTTTGATTTTCACCGATATCTGCATTATGCTACTAAATACTTGCAATGTTCAAGTTAGCAGGTGGTATGAGAATGTTGTCCATGAGTTCAACAATCGTTAAGGCATAAATTTTACCGGTAGTCATATGAAAAACAGTGGAACAACATGAAGCGGAATTGGACGGTATTGAACGATCAACTACAAACACCGAGGGTGTTTGGTTGATTGACTGAGACTACATTCAAGGAAATGTTCAATGGTGGGAGAATGACTTTACGATTCCACGTCTTCAAAGACCACGCTTCCCCCGAATTCAAAGAGCTTGAACTTATGTACATTGATTTTATATCGAAGGGCAAATGTGTCTACAATATTCCTCCTTCACCTCCTGAACATTTCGACTCCCATCTTTACTTGGACATTCTCAATGGGATAGTGAATGACCTGGTTTTCGCTACTCCACCTTGGACCATCGATGTCGCTTCATCATCGCAGGCAAAGCCTGTGAGGTCCACGACTCTCAGAGACGACAATCCAACTTCTGACTTTCAACGGTTTCAAACAAACTATTGAACATCCTATGATAATTCGAATGTTGGACGACAAATATGAGCGGTAAAAGCTTCGTATTATATTTGGGTTCTAGTCTGCTAAGTTTACGTTGCCTCGTTCTTTGTGAGAAAATGATGTGGGACGTAGAAATATATTGAACCGGATGGTTGCAAATTTTTAAAAAAAAAATTGATGTAAAATTAACTTCAAATGTATCTTTTTTTAATAAATGTATCGTTAATTATTTCCATAGCATACTTATTTCTTATTTTATTTTTTTCATTTTACAGGTAACTTAAGATTTAATAACAAATATTAATACTAATAAAAAATAATTAAAAAAATATAAAATAAATAAATATACAAATTTATACAAACAATCGTGCATTGTTCATTGTTCCGTTTGTAGTACAAGAATGCATTTCTTTTTGGTTGAATGTTTTTGTTCGTACTCAAATCAAAATACGGTTGTTTCGGCAGTCTTTTCTTTTCGAAAAAATGCACCTGAATTTGTTTTGTAGCAGTCATAAAAATAGTTGAAAATGAGGCTCATATAAGTCGAAATAAACCATAAAGCTGTTGACAAATATATACAAGTGGAATACTTATTCAACACTTCAAGCAAGAAGTAGTTAGCGTTGTTAACCCTACCATGAATTCAAGTTTAAAAATCACTTTTTATATAGTCCGAATGACCTAACGTGCACTATTCTATGTTTCTACCGAATAATTTGAATATCAAAACAAAGAATTAAATTGATAAATTTAACACTTTATGATCGGGAAGATCTCACTCTAAGATTCATATATTATCCTGTTGACACATATTAATCCACGTCAAAAGTCGAAATTTTTAAAGGACAATTTTTCTACTTGATTACAAACTACAAGCAACGTTGATGTGTTCTTTCTTTTTGGCCACACATTTTATTTTATTTTTCATTTTCATCATACCGATTAATAAACGGACAATTTTATCAACCAAGCACGTTATTAGTTGTTGTCTGAAGAGTTAATACAACTGAACACTTTTTTTATTTTTAATACTCACACAATATTTTGTTACTTACAAGCTGTTTAATTTATTTCGCTACATAGAATTTCTAATTTTCATATTTTATTAATGAAGTACTAAAAACATATAATAAAATGCAAAATAATATTCCTCATGGCTATATCGCAATATTATACAGATAACAAAGAATACTAAAATGATGCTGCTTAAGCATGATTTATACATGTAGGGACAATAATTGCTGTCTTCTATAATAAAAAGCAAAATTAGAGAGTTATATGTAAAAAGAACTCGTTCTCTATTTATTCGCATTCAGACCAAGCTCATTTCCAGCTTTATAATAAGCAACTTAAAAGTCATTCATATTTTCCTGTGCAAGAGAAATATTTAGCAATGGAGAACGAAGCTTGCTTCAGTCATGAAGGAACAGAACTCTACTCAATTCTATCATCAGGAAACAGAGATTTTCTTTTATGTCCATCAAAGGATAAGGTTAATTTCAATCTTTTTCAAACATTCTAGATTATGACAAAAAATTTAACTTCATGCGCCTTAATAAATTATGGGTCTTGATTTTACCCATGAAGTATATATTGTTTATATTAACCATGATCATAAGTAGGAATTATGGCCTTTTGATTCCTTGTTGCATACGAGGAAAGTGGATTAACAAACAAGTCAAAATTCTGTTTTGCTGGAATTATTCATTTGGGCTAGGGATCAATTTATATAATCTTTATTCTTGATACCAACTGTTTAAAAAATAAAAATCATACCATTATACATGTACTTTTTTTTAATTTAAAAAAGAAGATATCATCATAAAGTATAAATAAAATACTTAGAAAGCAGTTAAATTCTGTTTAGCTACATAAGATTATTTACGTGCATTAAAGCTTAATGTAACTCTTCTTCCTTTGGTTTGATCTAACTCTACAAGTAGTATGCAATCGCAGGTAAGCATCAAAGAAGTTGAAGGAAACACAATTGGATTATATTTTGGTGCAAATTGGTTTTCCAAATGCTCTCATTTCAACCAAATTTTAGCTTCCATTTACCATCAATTGAAAGAGGAAAACTCCAAATTTGAGATCATTTTTGTCTCATCGGACGAAGACCAATCCTCCTTCGATGAATTCTACTCCACAATGCCTTGGCTTGCGATTCCGTTTTCAGACTTAAACTCCAGGAAAATGTTGACTCAAAGGTTCAACATTGAAGGCATTCCTTCATTGATCATTTTAAGTCCAAATGGGGAATTAGTCCACCACGATGGGGTTGAACTAGTGTATCGGTACGGAGTTCGTGCCTTTCCATTTACTCAAGAAAGGCTAAAGGTTCTAGAAGGTGAGGAGAAAGAGAAGCATGCTTCTCAAACGCTCGAGAACTTACTCTTGTGTGAAGGAAGAGACTACGTAATGAGCCACGACGATGATGATGATAAGGTATACATCTCACCTTTAGAAAATTGCCTTGAGATCTCTCCCTCTCCCTCTCTCTCTTTTTTTTTTTTTTTTTTTTTTTTTTTTTTGAAAATTTATTTGTAATGCATATGGATATTCTTTTTACTAAGCAAAACAATAACATAAAAACGCTCCATCAATTAACGTCTCAGTGTTTTGATCAGATGAGCTGTTTTTCTTTGGTAAGGCACGACGCCAAACTGATAAGCCCTAAAGAGTTGCAGGTACCCATATCGACTCTGATCGGCAAAACCATCGGGTTGTACTTCTCGGCTCACTCGTGCCCTCCGTGTGCCAAGTTCACATCCAAACTCATCCCTGTCTACAACAACTTGAAAGCACAAGACGCGGAGTTTGAAATCGTGCTTGTGTCCCTAGACCTAAACCCGGAGTCCTTCGAGGAGTGCTACAAGGGCATGCCGTGGCTCGCCTTGCCCCACGACGGCGAGTTCTCGAAGTCCTTGTCAAGGTACTTCGATGTGCAAGGGATTCCGACTCTAGTCATTATTGGGCCGGACGGTAAAACGGTCACAAAAGAAGGGAGGAACCTTATAAATTTGTACATGGAGATGGCCTACCCATTCACAGAAGATCGGTTGAGGGTGATAAGAGAAGAGATGGATGAAGAGGCGAAGAGTTACCCAAGGATGTTTAGGCATGTGGGACATAGGCACGTGCTTAACTTGGTTTCGGAGGATTCGGGTGGTGGGGCATATATATGTTGCGAGTGCAATGAGCAGGGTTCGGGCTGGGCTTATCAGTGTCTCGGATGCGGGTACGAGGTCCATTTGAAGTGTGTTAAGGAGGAGGATGAGGTGAAGAAGCAAATGGTGTGTCCGGAGCAGGTATGTGCACTTAGTAATTGATATAACGAAGTCGAAGTGGCTTTTTGTTTGTGTACATATATGTTGTTTAGTTTTTGCTTTGGGGGTTTCTGATCTGTTATTGACCATGATTAAAGTCGGGTGGAAAGATTTGCAGTTAAATCTTTCTTTCAATAGTATTGTGTTTATGAGATATGATGATGAATGTGTACACCTTCCAACGTTGTATGTTTGGTTTGGTCATATCTGTGTCTGGATCTGAACGTTGTTTGATTCACGTTTTCGTTATTTTATGAAAAATGGGATCTCTTGGAATCTCCTGTAATTTTTTTTAGAAATGAGATTTGATACACTTTTGCAAGTAAAGACGTATAAAACTTATATATGTAAAACTTCAATTATTCGCTTTATGCCGTGTGATAACCACACATTTCAATATCGCCTTAAAACAACAAATGGACAACAAATGTACTTGTGACATGTGGATGAAAATAACCACCTTCCCTTCGTAAATAAAAGTTTGTACAGCAAATGTTTGATTGATTTATTCCAGGACAAGAAGCATAGCGTAGCACACGGATTTCTTCTTGTACATAAATAAATACAAGCAAATTACTCACGTTACAGGTGCAAATACAATTAACAAAACCTCGAAAACAAGTGACAACAATAATAATTTTGACTTTAATTTACCTGAATACATTAAACGCTAAAAGTAATTTCAATTTACATAAACTACAGGTGCAAAAACAATTACAACAACCTTAAAACAAGCCAGATAACCAAAAATCTCAACTACAATCGACCTGAATACTTCAATAAACAGCAAAGACGGGTATACTTTTGGATAGCAAACATAAGCTTGGTGGCCGCCACTTTGAGGAGAACAAGGAGAAAAAAAGCTCATTTATATAAAAGAGTAGATCTATAGCTGCTGGCATTTGACGTCAACAACGAGATGCCGAATATGGGGTGCATACCACTTAACACGCTCTACATGTTGTATTGTAACATCCCAATTTAACCCTGTAAAGCCATAGTTTCTCCTATTACAATTTTGAACATTGATAGAAACGAAATTGCCCGAAAAATCAGTCTGAAATAAACAATACCGTCGGATTGGGCAATGCTGCTTATTGATTTATGCAGGTATTCCAACCATGATTTCTCCTCTGCATCCTTAACATTTTCATGCACATGCAGTATGCCACCCTTAGCTCTGCAATTAAGGCATGATATGAAAAACTAGTCCATGTTATTTACAACCTACAAACAACTTTTTTCCACGAATCATTGTTTATAAAAAGGAAAACAGCTTTTGATTAACATTTGATGGAATGGGAAAAAGCATATATAGTAACAAGGTATCCATCTTTAAAACAAGAAAAGAGGCTTTCACTATCAAGTTTTTATTTCTGATCTTGTTGTAGAAAAACTCACATATCAATGAATATGTAAATTTGATACCTATTTATTATAACAAAGAAAACGCAAGCTAACTCACTTTCGGTGTGTTTCTCAAAAATTTAAAAACCAATTTGCACTTGCTGTAAGTACGTATAGTCGTTATTTCCATGTGTCTCTTATTAAAAACTTTATTTTTTAGTATTATCAAATTATATTCAATTTTTGAAAATAAGAAAAGCACTAGTTAGCTTTTGACAAAACACAAATCAACTTGCACTTCAAAAGGCAGCCTATAACTGATTGTAGACAGAAAAGCCAAAAGATAACATTTAATTACTTTAAAGCTTTTACAGCAGTAACCCAGCTGCATTCACTAGATGGCAGCAGACCAAGGCAAACACGATCAGCAACCCCCTATACATGTGGTAAATACAAAAATTAGGCAGGATACCAGGATCCTTAAAAGGCTAATATCAAATCAAAAATAATAGCCGTTACAACATAACCAGGAGTTACGGAAAACACAAGTGAATCTCAGCAACAGTCCCAACTGACAAGAGTACAAAACTGAAAACTATATGCATCTTGATAACATCTCTCTATTTGATTCTAAATTCTCTCGCTACTAAGTGAAATGTTACAGAGTAATAACATTTATTTGGCCACTATTTTTTGGAAAACAAAAAAGCTGCAAAACATAAAGACGATTATTGTGTAGTGAAGTGAAACACCAAACGATTGCAAAAAGTATTGCAGTGAAATGAAAAACGCTGATATATTAAAATGCAATGAGCATATAGAAAATGGAACATGTACAACACGAAAATTAAAAGGTTTCAATTTGTGCAGGCTTGCCTAAGCATGTTGTATGCTTGCGTAATTTGCAACAACAATTATTGTTTAAAATAGTATGAGCAAGAATTTTACATTTGGCATTTCTCAGCAAGAAGGAGGAATGTGAGTAGGGATTTGAGAATGGGAGAAGGATGAATAATTTGTAAAAACGGATAAAACTAAGCAACATTGGAAAAAAGGCAAATGAGGGTGGCTACAGGTATACTTGAATATAAGACCATATAAGCAACTTTCATTTTCTTCAGAATAACATACCACCCAATATACCCTAGTTTATGACGGGGAAATATGACTTGGTATATAATAGCAGTTGCAGTGACAATTCTTAAGCCACTTGTTCTGTTTCTAGATGGACTCATGAATAACAAGTCTATTTTTTATTCCTGACTCCAGTTGAACAAGGCCTAAAAGCTAAACAAGTTCATTATACCCTATTCTATTCTGAGTTCCATTTCACAAAGGGGTTTTGGATCAAAGGTCTCTAATCTCAAAGTCCACGCACAAAAAGTCTCTACTTATAAACCAATGTAAATTAAGTTCATGTTTTGTTATTTTTTACGAAACTGTCCCCTACTAGAAAATCGGTCCAGCATTGAAATCAAGGGCAAAAGTAGCATAAATTAACCAAAAACTAAAAATAGAGACCTAATTTTCACAACTTTTTTGAAAGGGACTTTTCCTCCATTTTTCAATTTTGAGGAGTTGGCAGTCATCCCTTGTTTCACAAATACCAATTGAGTTGCTAGAATGTATCTTATATTATTGTATAATACAGTTATCAAATCGATCGTTAGATGGGTTTGTCTACTATATGCTTGCAAAATCCAATTTTGTGAAGCCAAAAAACCAATAAACATGTCTTTAACATGTCTCCTTAAATTTCTCTAATGTTATTTACTTTGTTTTCTCCGCAAAATCTCCTTAAATCTCTCCAATTCTATTATTTTTAAATATCTTATCATTTGATTGTTAATAAAATTAATGAAAACTACATTATTATTATTTTCCAAATTATATAATCGAACACTCGGTTCCTCAACGCATTTGTACTAGTAAAACAATGGTGTAATGAGAATTGAGGAACATTACTTTAGGAGCTGTAACTCGATTATCCCCTTCAAGTATGATACATCTATCTGTCATACTGTTGGCATTAACATTGTATCGAAGTGCCTTGATTGCATGAGGATTCCATTCACAAGCATAAACCAGTTTTGCATTTGCCCTGCATTATTACATCTATATCATGAAAACAAATATATTAAAAAACAGATATTAAAAATGAAAATTTAGATGGTTGATGGTTACTAACTTGACAAGAAATGGAAGAGTAAAATAACCAATTCCTGCAAATAAGTCGATGACAATCTCCTCTGCACAATCAAGACTGGCAATGCGAAGCTTCTCAGAGTGATTTCCAGAGGAAAACATGCACTTTGTCGCATCAAATGAGTAAACAATTCCATTTTCCTGATGTGTAACCCAGCTGTCGTCTCCAATAAGTAGCTCTAAAGTGCTATCTCTGGTTCCAGTTGCCAAGATTTTGCCCTGAAATGAGGCAGAAATATCTAATATCTTTTGCTATGGGCAATGCAGGTTCAAACAGACAGACATGCAAATCAAACTCTAGAATAATTGTAAAAGATATGAACTACAATCATACATGATTATGTTTGTCAGATCAATACTTACTCCTCGCATCAACTGTAAAACAATATAGTGTCAACCCTACTCTAACAAGTGGAAAATTATTTCTACGCGTACTTAAGTGATACCACAACGATATGAATAAGCAACTAGCCATTTGCATCAGTCAACACGTATTATTTATATCCACAAAGAAAAGTTAATACTTGATTTGACTGAAGGTCTCTAACATATATGTTGTACTCAAATCAATTCCTTGGACACTAAGATCGAAATGACAATCATGGAGAAGATATTAGTCATTTATTCATATAAACATGAAAGAGAATAGGCTTCTTCCAACTTCCAATTAAATAGTACATAAAACATAGGATGTGAATGTGCCTTCAGGAAAGTACTTGTCACTGTAAGTTTCAAAGTAATGTTACAATAAATATTTTCCAGATATGAATTGGTCAAAACCCTGGCTTGTGTGTGCTTCCAATCAAAATGCATATTGGTGATAGTTAACATTAAGTAACATGTGCATCGGTACTGAGTAGCGAAAAAATATGAAACAATTTGTTTATTAGTGTACCAATAAATTATAGGAAGCTTATGGATTAGCCAATAAATATGAAACAATTCATTTACGTGTAAAAATAAATTACAGTAAGCTTACTTGACGTGCAAGACGTTGAGCACCAAGTGATTTAGCTACGATTGGCCACAACTCACGTCCAATAGATTCCCATACCGGGTCCCTAAAAGAATTTACTGGAAGCACCAAAATATCCCCAAGTCTTTCCCACCTAAATTACAAAAGCAATAAAAATGTAAGCTACGCTTTGCATGAATAAGCAAATAAACCAAGTATTCGATGTAGTTTTTATGCTGACTTTTTAGTTTTTATTTTCATCCCGAAATGTGTTCCTTCCAAATGACAGAAACAATGATAAGAACAATTTTTGTCATCAATGAATGTTAACTTTATAGAGGAAACAGTTTAAGTGGATGAATCAACTGTACTGAAGTATTTTAAAAATATACATTATGGGTTTATCATAGTATTATTACGTCACACTGTTGGAACTGATTGGAACATGAATTCAAGTCATTTTACAAACAGTGTACTGAACATTTGCTTAACATCAGTTTCACCAAATGACAGCTAAATGAACAAGGAATGCAGAGCTTTAAGCAAAAAAAGGGGGAAAACCTCGTTGGTAGCTGGTCCAAGAGCTTTAGTGAAATCCCATTTTTCTTCAACAAAATGCAAACTGCTTCTTTCATCAACTTTTGAGGAGGTTTAGGGAGTTTTTTATTGCAGAAGTTATCATTACCTAGCAATGCGCCACCACATGAAAAAAGCATTTGCAGTGCATCTGTGTGATTAAAATTGTCTAGGGTAAATCCCTTGTTTACTACTATTTCCTGTTGACAAAAGTCATCACATGTATCTACTGAAGTAATACTTTTCTTCTCGTACAAGGAGCAGAAATTTTTAACCACAGGTAACAGTATATGGTGGCCATCCAGACTTTGTTGGACTTTCCTACTTAGGTCTAACCAACCGTATTTTTTAAGTAGATCCTTTGCAATCTTAGCACGCTTCTTATCAACTTTAAATACAAAATACTTTACATCCACCTGATTCATTGTTGTTTTATTCGCTTTGTTGTATATCATGTCATAAATAAAATCTATCTTTTGCAAATTTATCTTCATAGGCTCATTAAATTTTGTACCAAATGCATAACATGATGTTCCACCACCAACGATTACTAGCTCGTCATCTATGACAAACGTTGAACTGCGAACCCAAAGATTTCTACCTGTAGAGTTGATTGGAATGTGCACCCAAATATTATCTTTAAGGTTGAGTAGGTACATCACTTGACTATTTTGACTAAGAGGACATCCACCAATTATGCCAAGATAGTCCTTATAGACAAACATGGAATGAGAAAATCTTGGGAAAGGAGCTTTCCCTGAAGTAATTTCTTTCCTCCATGTGCAGGTTACTGTATCAAAACTAAAGAAATCGCCCAGTGCATTTCTACCATCATAACCCCCAAACATATACAATAATGTGCCATTTGATACTAAGGAGTGTGAATGGCGAGCAGAGGGCCATTTTCCTTGAATCTTCACGTCATTCCACTGAAAAGTGTCGATGTCCAAAATATTCATGCTTGATAAAATTTCTTCACCATTAAGTCCCCCGAAAACATAAATATTTGATCCTACAGCCGCAGCTGCGTGGCGGTGCCTATATACAAAAAAATGAATGAATTCGGTGTGGTTTCAATCTTAAATATCAACATCTATAATGCAGCTGTTTTTTTTACCTACTTTGTCCAGGTGCAAAAATATATTTGAGCATAAACAGTATTTTAAGTTTTCAATTTACTTCAAAATTCCAAGGCCGTAATACTGATACTTGATACAAAAGGTGGAACCCAGTGCACGAGGCTCATGCACGATAGCGGGCTCTGAGGAAGTCGATACAGCATTTTCCTCGCATTAGGAAGATGTTGTTTCCGGACTCGAACCTGGACGTCCAGATCACCATGGTTGCGCCAAGGCTCCACCTCTAATACTTGATACAAATATGCCATAAATTTATAAGGCAAGAGAATATGAGAAAAATTAGAAAAATAAAATGCATGATGAGTTTTTTTTGTTAATCCAACCATATGTAAGAATTCTGAGAACTTGGGGAAATGAGAAAATTTTGCAACCGCACATTTTAAGACCAAGGAACAATCATATGATCACATATTTTACATATAATCCACTGATGGTGCAAGAACTATGAAGAAAGAAGAAAAAATGTCAAGAAACTACCTTGGCAAAAACATGCTTCCAGAACATTCCAGTAACTTCCATCTATTCTCTGACATGTTTAGAACCCATACATCATTAAGAGTCTGAGTGGGGCCACCTCTTCCTCCAATGATAAAAGCTTGACCATTTACCACAGTCAATGTATGACCCAAACGTGGAGAGGGGTGTGCCACCAAATCAATTTCATTCAAGTGCCCAGTTTGAGAATCCAGTACCAATGAATAGTTTCTTCTTGCATGGCTTCCAATCCCACCAAAACCTCCAAATACAATGATTTGCTTCGTGTTTATGTCCAATTTTCCAGCTGATTGGCCCCATAGAAAAATCTTTTCAGCAGGTTCGCCAGTAATCTTAAGCAACTCCACTGTGATAGAGCACTCAGGTTTTCCAGGCATCCATAACAACTCTGTTGATAAATGGGAACTTAATCTACAGCAAATGAATTGGTGTGCTTCCAGTAAACTGAAAGCAGCGTAAAGAGTATTAATAATTAAACTACAACAGTAGATATTAATTTAGATATATTTATATTATAGAGAATTTTACATCTAAAATAAGGATATGAACCAGATAAAAACATATGCATATGATCCTTGAAACTGAACAGGTTTTGACAATATGTGGGTTGGAAAATTTGGTGATTGGCACAACTCTGCTTGGACAAACAGTTAAGATGAACTGAATTTACTCAGTTTGGCTATGAACATCGTCTATAATATTAGTGATTACATAATACAAGCTTTCATCCAAAACATTAATCTCTTTCAAATCGTTTGAGCCTTTGTTTAAACTTTAAACCATGGTTCAAGATATCGTCCGCTACACTGGAATTCCGGCTGGCTGTACTGGATTGGTACCGTAGTTGACCGGTCCAAAATCGAGCTAAAAATTCGGTTTCGGAACGGGTAAAAGAAAAAAAGACGAATCGAGAAGAATCCGAGGAAAAAGGAATAAAACCTCAAATCAAGAAACAATATGTGCCCTAGCTTTGAATTTAGCTTATGTCAGTATTCATCTTTGCCCTAGCACTGAATTTGAGAAAATTTAACTGGCATTTATGTTCGGCGTTCTGCGAATTGAAGCAGCTTTGGTTTTGTTTTTGTTTTTTTGCTTTTATTTACTGTATTGCATTTTGTTCACTGTTCTGCCCTAGCTTTGAAACAAGAAGTTGACGAAGATAGAAAAAAATGAAATATGTGAGTTGTTGTGTAGGTTGTTTTTTTTTCTTGAATTGGTTTATGTGATTGAAGTTGGGCTGGATTTAGTATATTTCTAACTAATGTTTTGTTCCGAAATTGGCCGAAACTAAAAAAATTCTGATGACCGAAACCGAGTTCTCAAACTTTGCTTTAAACACACAAAGTATGCATTATTCTAAGAAACTAACTATGCATATGAATATGGCTTTAATTTAAGTGTTTAAGTTGCTGACTAGAGTATAGATATGGTAAACCAGATGCACAAGTATACTAGTTAATTCAAAACTATGTATGAGAAGATAAACGGTTTACCTGGATTAGGACCACCGTTAGCATTCTCTAGTCTTTTGTATCCAGATTCCAATTCATGTAACAGATTAATGTCTTTATTTGACTCCTTGGAAGATAAATCAATAAATTTATCATGGATTGAGCACTTATCTGACACATAACCGTACCCATTCTCGACTTGCTTGAAACCACGATTTTGATCAGGATGCTCTACCTTGTCAACATCATTTAGTCTTATATTTGCTGAAAAACTATGTTTTGCTTGAAGATGTTGTGGAATTTCCTTTTCATTCGTTCCGTCTTGATTGTTGTAGTTGATTCCTATTTGCTCAGTTTCTGAAAGAAACTGCACAAACTGTCATTCAGATAGAATGGTTTGGAGTGATGAAAGGATGTGTGTAAGAAATAATATCTTAAAATAATTTCGGTGTGCATAAAATATCAAATAATACAGGCTGTTCATACCTTAGACTGTAAGGTAAACAAAAGGCCATCCGTTCTCTTTTTATTTGCTTCCATCTTACTGTTAGCCATTTCAACAAGATAACGAACATACTCTTGTGAAACCATAATTGAACCAATGTGACCTAGAGGCACCTCCATGCGTATAGAGCAACGTATGGCAATAATAATGCGCTTATGGACGCTTGTTATACCTATTTGTACAAAGAATAGAAAATGTCTCTATATATCAACTGTATGTTTAGTTCATTGTTAAAGAAATGATAAACTAAGAATCATAAATACCGAAGAAGGAAAACAAGAAGAGCGAAGTTAATACAGAAAAGAAAAAAAACTTGAAGAAGAACCATACAATATTTATACAGTAGAAGGGCTCAAATTTGCAGATCTGGTACTATCTTGTGTTTGTATTTTATTAACAATATTGCACTTGAATAAGTCTGTTACATCTAAAATAGTAATCATACTGTACTTAGTTAAGTCCCGGTTTGGTCCAGAGGGAAGATATAAGTAGAGACAACAAATCCAATTACAGTATTTTCCTTTTACCGTGACACTCAATTCTAGAGGAAACATGTGTGACCACCACTTCAGGGGCGTAATAGGAAAATAAACCAGAGGAGGCCAACTACCAACATGTGATATATCATAGTAGTTAAGGCGCTAAGACGCATCTAAGATGCAAAAAGGCGCAAGGCTTGAGCCTTGGGCTTTTATGCGTGCCTTTTATACAAGTTTGATCTACTATTTTACTAACTACAAATTAATTTTTAAACCATATTTTATAATTCGTTCAACTATTTAAATGTTTAATTAGCTAAAATTTAAATTTTTAACCATATTGTATAATTCATTTAACAATTTTAATTTTTTACTTAATTATATTGTAAACTAAAATTTGAATCCTGCAAAAAGGCGCTTCAAACGGCAAAATGGCGCACTTAAACTGAAAAAAGACGCAAATCTTGAGCCTTGGGTTTTTTTTAGCCTAGTCGCGCCTTAATAACTGTGGGTATATCACGCACGAAGATGTTATCGTATATGCGTGTTGGTTAGTCTAAAATTCAAAACTACATCATGAGTTAATTAATTATTTTATTATTATAATTTCATTATGAAATGAGTTTAAATTTAGTTTCACATGTGTATCAGCAAATTATACCTTATTAATTATTATATTATTATAGTGTAATATAAATTTTACCAACTTAGGTGAGATTTAATACAAATTGCATTAATAATGTATAATGGAGTTACCATGTAAGTGTGTGTGAGAGAGAAATTTCCCAACTACTAACTTCTCTTCAACCGAAATCTTCTGTTTCCATATCCAATTATCATATTAACCCCTTTCCAAATACATATTCATAGTGTGTTACTAAAAGCACCCAAAAAAGTGCTGCTTAATACCATGATAAATTTTAATCAAGCTTAATAAATTAATATGCTACTTAATACCACTTCTATTTCTTTCACTCGGGGATTAATCACCGTGCGGTATACACCACCGAAATGCTATTGGGAATTTGATTTAATTTGACAGTATGTATGGTCATGAATAACCGCTCATTTGTATTAAATGACGGTAGAAATTACCTCACGGTTTATCAATCATCGAATATTGAGTTGGCTTTACAAGTAATGATTTCCATGGCTGATTTTCACCGTCCAAATGTGTCAGAGCTCGACGATTTATTACCATATGGTTGTAAAAGCAAGTGAACAGTGAGTTGGTATCCTATGGGACGATTTTCGATGTCAAATTTTCGCCGTTGCAATGTATTGAAGCACGGCGCTTTTCCACTATTGTTGATATTGTTTTCGGCCTTGGTCCCGATTTTGTTGGTAGCTTTGGCTAACCACACTCGTCAATTTCCTCATTGATAAGGACGCAAAAGAAGACATGGATTCGAGTGAATATACGTAGGTTTCGAGTGAAAAAGAAGAAAGCTCAGACGGTACGATGATTAGGGTTGGTGACTGGCTGTCTCTTTTTTTGGGTAGTAGGTAGCATGAATTGTAATTATTTATGGTGTTCATTAGCGATGGTATTTGAAAGAATTTTTCTGGGTGCTTTTAGCAACAGAATATTCATATAATTTTTTTATAAACTATTCCACATATGTTGCAGGGGTCATTACACCCACTGCCACCTGCCTAGCTACATTCATGTGTACCCGATTATTTATGTTTATGTATGTTCTTGTAATTGAAAGTTCAACGTGAGAATCAAGAAGGCAATTGGCAATTCTCCACTAAGGAAGATGGGTTAAAGCAAATTAATGCCTCATATAGTTAACAAAAATGAAAATCGAATCAAAATATTCAATGATGGAAGAGTGGCTCTCGTATACTTACCTGATTCTCTAAAACCACAAGAAATAGCAGCAGACACAATAAACTGCGCGGCCTCAACACTCTCGCACTCTACTGCAACAATCAACGGCTCAAACCTAAACACCAGCAAATTACCATCGTCCACTGCTTCTTCAAACACGCACTTCACAACCTCGTCCGCATCCGCTTTCTCGTGGCTGATATAAACCCATGTGCCGCCTCCCGCCTTCTTCTTCTTCGTCTTCGTGGAATCAGCATTAGGGTGAGAGAAGATGGATATGCGACCGGAGCATGAGCTGGTGGTGAAAAACGAAGGGTGGAGATTAATCGCGTTTATTAAAGGGACGATCGGAGCGTCGAGAAAGCCTTTTGGGGACTTGTCCGGTTGCGATGAGGAAATGGAGGCCAAGACCTCGCTTTTTCTCTGTTGGAATGGATCCATTTCTTACTTTTAGTTTGCTCTTTTCGGAATGATAGAAGGTTTAGGGTATTGAAGATACGAGTGCGAACGGAGACTGGAAGGTGATTTGGGGGTATGAACTTGATGGTGAAACCATTCCCGGCCGAGTTTATTACTGGGCCGAGACTATATTTATTGGTATTTATTGGGTGGAACTAGATCCATTAGTATCTGCTGCCACTTTTTTTTTCTTGGTTTTTAACAGTGCTATTGGCATCCTCATTTTCTTTTCTGACCACCTACACTGAAGGTCACCTTAAAATAACATGCACTCATCTTCCTAACACAGTATATTTTTTCTCTCTAAATCAAGCGGCATCCAAGCAGCATTCCAAAACAACATAGCGAACTTTCTCGCTTCTCCAACTACGTTGTTCAAATTCAGTAATTTATGTCTAATCAATGGCGGTGGCAGCAATCGCAACTACAGTCAAATCTGGCTATAGTGGCAACGTATTCAATATTCTTCTTGATTTTTAATGTCTGAACTAGCAAATTCTGTTGTGTGCTTTTTTTAACGACCTTAACTAATGTGTTTTCGCCGTCGATAAGTTGAATCAATTTGGGATATACATAGCGGTGATACGCACAAATTATGTTTCAACAATGCACAAGGACTTGAAATAGTAGATGGTGAATAACGCCCAAATCCATTCATTCTTAGGCGAACACGAATCATTTCTGGTCAGTCGTAATTCCAACCGTACGGCCATGTTACACCGACGTTCTTTCCACTCGTTCAGCTGCAAAGGACCGAACTTCTGTTGGTTGTACATAAGAAAGAATTGCAACTACCGTTCGGCCAACTTTGATCGTTTTCCATGAAGAATGTTCGATTATCAATGGCCGTGCGGCGTTGAATCACGGAAGAACTGCTAATACAAACGGTAGTTTATAACTGAGTGAAGGAATATGATATCGGTGTTCAAAAATACATATAAAAAATTCATTTCTATCAAAATTATAAGGGTGGTTATAAGAAGAAATCGGGGTGCCAATGGCAGCACACTCAACAAATTCAAGCTAATCTTCTTTAACAAATCTGAGTGTCACTTAAAAAATATGATCTAACAGTTAAATTTACATTACATATTCAAAACGTTCATCTATAAATGTTACCAAATTTTAATATTATTTAATAATATGATCTAACAAATAAACTTTCTTTACAAATTCGTTCTTTATCAGTCAATAATATAAATAAAATTAGAACTAACAAAAAATTAGTTCTTGCAACTTAGAAATAAAAATTCAAAATAAGATTTCAATACAAAAATATGACTAAATATTTATCCAAACCATTTTCTCTTTAATGTATTAAACATATACAATTTATAAAAAAATAATTCACGCACGAAGCGCGTCCCGCAACGCTCATACTTAAAATTACTCTAATTGCACCACGGTATATATTATTATTATTATTCGAATATCAAAAGGGTTATTTTGTTTAAAGGACAAACTTGTGAACTTTTTTAGTTCCTAAACACCAACTTTTGAGATTAGCCAAAATGACAAAACATATTTTCCTCTCTTCCGTAGTCCTAATCACCACACTTTCTTCCATAGCTCTCCTGTATTGCCGCCACATAAGCCACCGCAAAACTGTGTTGCTGCTTATGCCACCACCAACCTCTTCCACCGCACACCTCAACCATCTAGTCGTCACCTCCACTAACTAGAAACCCTAATTTTCTCAACATTGACTAACGCCACACTGTATGAATCCCTAGTTTATATTCAATGCATGTCGCCGCTTACCGTGCCACCTACATATTCCAGAATATTACATCAATATTGCTTATCTCATGTTTCTCCAATCATCAATTACTGCAGAAAAATATCAACGGGTAAAAAATGATAGTGTACAATATTGTTATATGAGCAAATGATGTAAAAAAACATACCAAATACAAAAGCTATCGAGTCCTATCATTTACCATGATCAACTATTGTACGATAAAACTGAAACATAAATGCTTTATTTTTTTAATTCAATAAATACAAAACTAACACTACACACTAGCATTATAAAATAATTTATGAAAAATAGCACGATTCAAAAATTAAACAAATATGATACCACCTATACAAAGTTATGCAATAGTATTTTAAATTAATTTATGAAAAATAATATTACAAACTTTCAAAGAATATAATAAAAATGACATTACCTTTACAAAAAACATAAAATAATACTATAAGGTGAAATTCAGAAATCTTAATTAAAAATGTACCACAATTCATAAAACCCACTACAAGTCCAAAAATGCTAGTATACTTCATAAACCGATGCTACAGTTTACAAATGCTACACAATACACATCATTTAAAAATAAGCTACAATTGTTTATAAACTACCACTATAATTTGAACACAAATGATACTGCAAGTGTTTGGACAAACACCCAATCAGAGAGATTAATGAAAAAAATAAATGAAAAATGAGGAAAATAACACAAGAGAATTTATAGTGGTTCGATAAATACTCTGGTCTACGTCCACTTAAGCTTTGTTAATGATTTCTAAGATTCATTACAACTGTGATTTACAACTCGATTGCTTACAATTTAAGTAAGGATCCAAAAGAGTGTCGCGATAAAATCAGTTAATTTAGAAAGTAAAGAAATGATCTCAGTTTCATTACTCGATATTGATTTTAGATGCTCAACTCGGTACCGACTTGAGACTTTGAGTTGTGTTTGGCAACCTTATTTTTTACCACTGGCTCATCTAGAATTGGGTTAGCTGTCTTCAAGTGGTAAGCGAGGTTCTACATCGATTCTTTGGACTTTATTTGAATTTTGGTTTCCAGAGTTATGATTCAGGACTTTTGGCTTATCTTACGACAATTCAATGGTTCTGACTCATCCAAACATGTCTTGGTTCAAAAGTAGAATAACACCTGTCACCTAAGTGTCTTTTGTGTTAATAAGGTATATTTTGGATCAAGACAAGCTGTCAACTTCGTATTCTGATCTGAATAGATATTTTCATTTTTCGAACTGCAATGTGTCTTCTCTAGATCGTCACATCACTTTGAACAATTATGGATTCATATCATTTAGATGACATAAAAGTTGAAGTGTGTTGTTCAAGTTCGTCGTTTGGATTCTAGAAAGTCTTTGAAGGTCCTTTCTTTTAGTTGATCAGGTAGGATTGCTTCCATTTTTGTTGTCCATGGCAATTAATTCCACTCTTTTTTTTATTCTAAAGTCGATACCAAGTCAAGACTTATAACTCATACCAATTTTTATTGCGATTCTTAGGTTTTCGAATATTACTTAAGTGCTACTTCACTTTCTTTTCCTAACTTTTAGTACTGCTTATGTATTTCCTTTGTAATTTCAATTTCGAACCCATCAGATTTTTGACTCTGACCTAGGCTTCCATCGTCATCGTCGCTCCATTACTCTACCGTCGACCTCGATAACTACGGTCGGCCCCATTCAATTTCTGATTTGATTGATTTGTTCTTAAATTGATTTGAATTTCATCTTGATTCTTGGTTTTTAAGGTCACCGCCGACATCGATTTTGCCCTTAGGTAGGTGGCGCTTGGTATGAGATCGCGGGGCTTGCCTGTGACCTTCGATTTACACTTGGCTATGGCTAAGGACTTTGTAATGACCACCATATACCACCGACACCAGTAGAGTATAAATAGCGCGCTATAGTTGTGCTCGACCGATATAGGACGATCATCAGGGTTTAGAATGAACAAATGCAGCATATAACATATCATATATCTCACAGCGTATGAATAGAATATAATATCACATGTACAACATAAGAGATAGTAATAACAATGTGAATAAATCATCATCAAAGTATAATATCCACAGAGTTATACATCAATAGTAGAGTTATACAACGAAAACAAACCCAACAACTGCCACAAATACAATAGTAAGCAGTCACTATTAAGGCTCCTTGGTGTTGCACAGCGAAATAAGCGTAGACTCCAAATAAGTATATAATACAAGATAACACCATCTAGCTCGTCCTCCGAACAGCTACTGCGTCACATAGACCTATTATCTAGTCTACTCATTTAAGAGTACTCAAGATAATAAGAAGCAAAACATAAAATCTTGGGTCAGACAACAATCTGGTGTGAGCGGTAAATAAATCTTAAGGTACTATTTAAGTAAATATGGTAAGGAACAAGAGTGTATGAACCATACCCAACATGTCCCTACAACCAAAGAGTTAGCCCATAACAGTATATACTACTTTACAATATCATAAAGGTATAATACAATATATCATAGTGGTTGTCCAAGTATCCATATCTTCAGTACCTAATCCCAACGATATCCACGAGTGATAACCTACTAAATGAAAGCAACCATAGCATCCATCAAACAAGACTCGCTATCACTCATCCCTGTGCTTTGAATATATGATACCTCATATAGCCTCCTTACTACCAAGGACTAATGGAAATCCCGGTTCTCTATGAACTCTCATATCACACGACCCAAAGCTCGATATGTGTCTCGTAGCCCCAAAGCTAGTTATTAGACCCAAAACCATTGGTCTAGGGTATTTTGATCCTTGCTACCAATCCATGGACGTCCTCACTTATAATACTCATGCTTCGAGTACACAAGAAAACACTATGAGCATCAACGATTCCTTAACACATACTTATCTGAGCCCTCCTTTGCTCCTTTTGGACACCAACTCCTTGCTTAATCCAGTTTCCATCATTCACGAGGAACCCTTTCACATTGCTCGATCCTACGGTTCCCTCCATTATCGAGCTTCCACCTTCAGAACCTACTCTCAATATGAGCCAACGTCCGAAGATTCTAACTTTTCATCATGTTGTTACATCGTCATCCAAGCTTGATGTGAATGAGCCAACAACTCCAGCACAATCTACAAAACCTCTACACCGTTCCCTAGAAGTTCCACTCCCATTGGACTCACCACGACGAGTCAGTGCCAACCTCTTCATGTCAGTGCCGATCTCTCTACTTAGCCAACTAATGGTTGAGTTTTCTTCCACTTCTTCCTTGCTTCCAGTACCTCATTCCTAGATTCTTTGACCCCAACCTATCGAACCCAAACATATCGGTATACAAATAAGTCTCCTCTTCAAAGCACTCCACTTCGCGATTTAGAAACAAGTCGGCACATCCTCCATCGTTTAGCCAATCACCAATCCATCACCTTGGGTAACCTCCACTAGTCTTACTCTCACTCTCCCCAAAATCGATAACCCATAGGACTAACTAAAACATGTGGTACCGAGCTCTTCATGTCATTGTCGACATGTGTGCTTCATGAATTGGAGCTCGCGGCTCAAAACCTATGTTCTTCCTATACCCAAAGCTTCCCCTCCACTTTCATCCAATTCTGACCATCTTTGACTTCGATATGCTTAATTTTCCAACCTATATTTCTAAACATCCAAAATACTAACAAACAATATCAAATCACATCATACGAACATAAAACAACAAGAAGTTTCATCCATTCAAACATGCAATCCATAAAAATACGATAAATAATTTAATCATTAATATAGGCCTACATATAGCATGAATATATAAACACAAACAAACATGATTTCTTATTAATCTATATCATATGCACGGATTGACATTTAATTGGAGTTAGAAAAGGTTTTATGGCCAATGATCAATTTAAAACATGTTAAATCATATGATTCTACCATATAAACGTGCATGGTACAATGAGAAGGTATATTAGCCACTCATCAATTTCCAAATTCAATCAATTTGCATGTAGATCTAATCTGGACAGCGAAGAAAAACACTCCAAATCAAGCAAATCGATGATGTTTATCTTTTAATTGACGATCTAATCACTAATCAACAATCTAGTTTGATTTAGATGGAAATTTGGATGAATTAGGATGGATTTAGGGCTAATTAGGGTTTAGACCTGATTTGGAATGAGAGGGAAACGTTTTAATTTGATTATCTGGCCCTTCATTTATAGTGATTCTTCAATTAGACAAATGGGCTTAATTAATTGCACTGGCTAGTAGCTTTTAAAACTTAAAACTGACATAACTTCCTACCGATAGTCCGTCCTTTTATTATGACCATTATACAGAAAGGGAAACCATTATCCTGAAGCAATGAAACTAGTCCGAGAGCCTAATTCGACTTCTATAAAAGGTTATAGCCCAAAAAAGATTTTCAGGGTTAAAATGTTCATATAGAAATTTGGGAAAAATCTCAAACGTGTAAAATGTCCCTAAGAATCATATCCCAAAGTATACAATCTAACGACCTCATACGAATAAAATAGAAATATTTTATGATCCTTCGATTCGTAAAATATAGGTCGTTACATTCTCCCCCATGTTGGAATTTCGCCCCTGAAATCACCAAATAAGTCAAAGTATAAGCAGCCATAGTTATCCCGAATGCCCATCAATCATAAACATCACACATATCAAACAAGCAACCATGTAATTACTAGTATAGATGATCTATCCTAGCATACAGAATACTAACCAGAATACTAACCTATCTAATATAATATACAATAGTGAAAGTAGATATGATAAACGTTGGGTCTTACCATTCAAAGAGCTCTAGACATCTAGTCCTTATGCTCTCCTCCATCTTCCATATACAATCGTCATCACTTCCACTTTATTGTATGTTGACCAGTTTCACCGTCTTTCTCCTAAGCTGTTTTGTCTCGTACCCAATAATATGAACCGGCTTACGAGATATGGAAACTTCTGGTTCTACCTCAACATCTTCTAGCCGATCCAGTGTAATCGTCATGCTTGGGTCGTGCACAAACTTTCGAAGATGAGAGACATAAAAAACGTTGTGCATGCCAACCATCCTCTGAGGTAAGTCGACCGTACTTCGCAATCCTCTCGATCATTGAAAAAGGACCTACAAACTTCGGTGTCAACTTCCCCTTACTACCGAATTGAACAACATTCTTTAGAGGAAAAACCTTCACAAACACCATATCTCCGATAAAAAATTCCAGATCTCTTCAACTTTTATCCGCATAGCTTTTTCGTGGATCCCAATCAGCTTTCATTCATTGTCGAATGATCTCAATCTTCTTCGATATCTCTTTAACCATATATAGTCCAAATATCGATTTCTCGCCTGCTTCCCATCAATATGAAGGAGCATTACATGGTCTTCCATATAATGCTTTATATGGAGCCATTGCAATACTCGACTGATAACTGGTATTGTATGCAAACTCAATCAAATGCAAATGATCATCTCATGATCCACCAAAGTCTATAATACATGCTCGCAAGAGATCTTCCAATATACGATTTACTCTTTCGGTCCGCCCATCCATTTGCAGGTGATAAGCTGTACTAAGATGCAACTCCATCCCTAACGCTTCTTGTAAGCTCTTCCAAAACCAACTAGTGAACAATGGGTCTCAGTCGCTCGCAATGCTCTTCGGCACATCGTGAAATCGTACTATCCACTTTACATACAAGTTTGCTAGCTTAGATATCGTTCTACTTGACTTGACGAGTATAAACCTAGCACTCTTGGTCAACCGGTCTACCATGACCCAAATGTCATCATACATTCTCAAGTTCTCGACGGTCCATCTACAAAATCCATCGATACTTGCTCCCATTTCCACTCAGGAATCTCTAATGGTTGCAATAATCCACTAGGTTTCTTTTGCCCTTCCTTTACCAATTGGCAGTTCATACACTTCGAGATGAATGCCCCAACATCCCTCTTCAATCTTTCCTAGTAGTAAGTTCGCTTTATATCTCGGTACATCTTGTTACCACCGGGATGAATAGTCAATCTGGAATGATGACACTCTCTTAGCACTTCATCTCGCAATCCATCAACATTGGGAACAAAAATCTCTCGTCCTTATATATCTTCATATTCTACTCCTTCCTCTATCTTCGTTATGATCTCCGTTAGCTTAGCATCTCGCATATGACTAGTAACGATCCTTTCTATAAGAGTAGGTTTGATCGATAAACTTGCTACCATTTCAGGTTTTAGCTTGAAGTGGGGCCTAAAATCAAATCCTGCAACATACTCTATCATCCCAAGAATATTTCTCCCAAATTAACATGTCTTCTACTTAATGCATCAACGACTGCATTCCCTTTACCTGGTGTATAGGAAATATAGAAATCATAAGAGGCTAAGAACTCTAACCATGGTTTCTAACTAAGGTTGAGATTCTTCTAAGAGAAAAGATACTCCAGGGATTTATGGTCCGTAAATAGCTCAAACCTCTCTCACAATAGATAGTGCCTCCACATCTTCAAATTAAAGACAATCACCGCCAACTCCAAATCATGGGTCGGATAATTCCTCTCGTGCGGCTTTAGCTGTCGACTAGCATAGGCAAAAACTTTTTCTTTTTGCACCAAAACCGCCCCCAATCCAGTACCACGGGCATCAATGTATACTATCAACTCTTCGTTCCCGCTTGGAATGGTCAACACTGGTACAATCATCAACCTCTCATTCAAACTCACAAATGCATGCTCGCACTTTGCTTCCCAGATAAAAGTCCGATTCTACTTTGTCAGATTGATTAACGGTGTCGTTATCTTTGAGAAGTCCTTGATAAAGCATCTATAATATCCCACTAATTCTAGAAAAATCCTCATATCCATAGCTTTCTTCGGTCGGTTCCATTCTTAGACTACTGCCATCTTCGCAGGATCCACCGCTATACCTTGTCCCAAAACGACATGACCTAAGAATCTCACTTATTCCCTTCAAAAGTGACGCTTATAGAACTTTGCTCTCAACTTATGCTTCCTCAATATGAGTTCCTTTTGGATTTCCTTCTTGATCAATGACAACCGCTGCATTGTCATCATATCGTATTATCATCTCTATCACAATCCTCAAGTGCATCTTGTGCTCGTCTTAAGTTCTAGATTAGATCAAAATATCATCCACAAACACAAGCATGATTATTCGGCTAGTCTTTGAACACTCGATTCATGAGATCCACAAAGTATGCTAGAGTGTTAGTCAACCCGAATAGCAATCACCAACCACTCATAAAAAACCGACTGCATACAAAGCTGGTGAAATCCTGTTGCCAAATCCATTTGAGAGAACATACTTGCACAATGTAGCTAATCGAACAAGTCATTAATATGTGGAAGTGGATACTTGTTCTTCTTCCTCACTTTATTCAGCTCACGATCATCCACACATAACCTCAAAGAGCTATCTGCCATAGTTGCGAATACAACAAGTGCGCCCCACTCAGATATGCTTCTTTGAATGAACCCCTTCCTCAATAGGTCATTCACTTGCAATAGGTCTAGCTTACTTCACCAAGTCAATCTGAAACTCGATCTCTTTATGTGGGGGCAATCTAGTCATTTCCTCAAAGACATCCAGATACTCTCTTGCGATCAGCACATATGACAACCTCTCCCATGGAACCTCAAACGAATATAGAAAGCTGACCATCATTCCATCCTCTGATAGGCATCTAATCATTATCATTCGCCCATCTACATCTCTGGTTGTCACCAATAGCTTCTCGCAATTCACTATAGCCTCATACTTCTTTGGCCGATCCATTCCTAAGATATTCCTGAACCCAACCAAATTCAAAACAAAGCAATCACAAACAAAAAAGCATCCATGATTTGATAAAACTAAATCACTACAAACCATGCACGGGCTGGGCGAGCCTCCAATATGGTTTGTCACGATCAAGGGCTGGTCTACTATCTCGGGTCTCAATTTTAATCTGTCCACTAGATCACTACATATGAATGAATGTGAAGCACCGATATCAAACAAAACTCAAATAAAAACATCACCAATAGAAAGCATACCTTGAATGACGACTCCTTTCCCCTTCTCCTTCACCGAAGGAGCACTCAATGAAGTTGGGACTGCGTCCAAAGCATATGCCTTCACTATATGCTTATCCTTCACCGGTTCTGGACAATCTTTCTTCAAAAGCCTCGGTTTATCATAGTTATAGCACTTCTTCTTATCACTCACTTTGCAATCCTTGATTAAACGACCCTTCTCTTTACACCCATAATAAATGGGTTCCCATTTACCCTTCTTCTTGCCACCCTTTCCCTGGAGTCGCTTCCTCTTTCAATTCCACTTGTTTTTGCTTTTACCGTTTTACTGCGGCTTTGGCTCCTCCTTCTTAACAGAAACAACAATAGCAGTCTTAGCTTTTGGGTACTGGTTCTCATGGCGCAGCGCCTTCTCTACTAGCTTCTCAAATGGCTCATCAATATGGTCCACTAGCTTCTCCCCAAGATAGTCATCCAATCCTATAATGAACTTTTCATTCTTCCTCAACAAAGTATTAATGAATGACATCCCATACTTAAACAAAGCGTCAAATTCTGCCACATATTCAGAAATCATCATCTCTCCTTGCTTAAGATTAGCGAATTTCCTGAACAATACCGACTTTTAAGCAGCTAGAATGAGCTTCTCTTCAAACCTCATCCTAAAATGATCCCAAGAAAACTAGTCTTCTGGAGTAGCAATAGTGACAGCATTCCACCAATTCATAGGTCGGTCCTAAAGCTGCCTCGAAGCCAACTTTTTTTTCATAGAATCTTCCACCTCCGTATAACCAAAGATGTGCTCACAAGTATCCAACCAGTCTTGTACTTCTATGGCTTATTTCGTTCCATTGAATGGCTTCCCTCCCAAAATAGACTAATCAGCCCTAGGCGCTTGCATTGGAGCACCTCCTCCCATCACAACTCCAGGAGTATTTCTCAGATATTAGTCATCATAGCATTGAATATGGCTTGGAAATCAAGCCTAGCAGCTCCTGATCCTGCTCCTACCTCCACTCCTGAAGCCAATCTCACATTATTTCTCATATGTCCGCTTATCCTTATCTATAACAAGAAAATTGGTACGTCATAAAGAAAACTATGTCTACAATGCTCATGTACATGCGACTTATACTATATTACCATATAGTTTTGAAAACCAAAGCTATAACAAGTACACACTTTCTCATATATATTCACTCTAGACCTAGTCGAAGGTGACGGCTCCTTCTTTATCTCTACTGGATTACGATATCAACTTAGGTTAATTACGTAACCAAAGCTCTGATACCAAATATGACGAATGCCCTATGCCATCAGCACCAGTAGAGTACAAATAATGCACTGTAATCGTGTCCGGATGATATAGGATGATCATATGGGTTTAGAATGAAAAAATGCAGTATATAACCTGTTGTATATCTCACAGCGCATGGATAAAATATAATATCACATATACAACAGAAGAGACTGTAATAACAATGTGAACAAATCTTCATCAAGTATAATATCCACAGAGTTATACGTCAATAACAGAGTTTATACAACGGAAATAAGGCCATCAACTGTCTCAGATAAAAATCTTAAGTAGTCACTGTTAAGGCTACCCAACGCTGAACAACGGAATAAGCATGGACTCCACATAAGTATATAATACGAGATAGCTCCATCTAGCTTGTCCTCCGAACAGCTACTCTGTCACCTAGACTTGTTATCTAGTCTACTCATTTAAGATTACCCACGATAATAAGAAGCAAACATAAAACCTTAGGCCAGACAACAGTCTGGTGTAGGCGGTAAATAAATCTCAAGGTACTATACAAGTAAATATGGTAAGGAACAAGAGTACATGAACCATACCTGACCTGCCCCTGCAGCCAAAGAGTTAGCATATTATAGTATAATACACTACTCTAAAATATCATAAAGGTACAATACAGATATCGTAGTGGATGTCCAAATATGCATATCTCTAGTACCTAATCCCAATGATATCTCTGAGTGATAACCCAATAAAGGAAAGCAACCATAGCATCCATCAAACAAGACTCACCATCACTCATCCCCGTGCTTTGAATATATGATAACTCGTATGGCCTCCTTACTACCAGGGACTAACGGAAATCCCGATTCTCTATGAACTTCCATATCACGCAGCCCAAAGCTCAATACGTATCTGGTAGCCCCAAAGCTAGACATTCGACCCAAAACCACTAGTCCAGGGTATTCAGATCCTCGCTACCAATCCATGTGTGTCTCTACTTATAATACCTCTGCTTTGAGTACACAAGAAAACACTCTGAGCATCAATGATTCCTTAGCACATACTTATCTAAGCCCTCCTTTTGGACACTGAGCCCTTCATGCTCAGTCCATTTTACGTTATTCACGAGGAACTCTTCCACATTCCCCGTTCCTACGACTCCCTCCATTACTGAGCCGCCGTCTTCAACACCCACTCCTAATACGATCCAACATCCGAGGATTCAAGCTGCTCACCATGATGTTACACCGCCATCCAAACTTAATGCGAGTGAGCCAACACCTTCAACACGCTCTACAAAACCTCTACGTTATTCCGTAGAAGTTCCACTCCCATTAGACTCACCATGACAAGTCGGTATCGACCTCTTCATGTTGGTGACAATCTCTTTACTTAGCCAACTAATGGCTGAGTGTTCTTCCACTCCTTCCTTGCTACTAGTACCCCATGCCTAGATGCTTTGACCCTAACCTATCCATCCTAAATATATTTGTATACAAATTAGTCTCCTCTTTGAAGCACTCTACTTCACGATCCAGAAACAAATCGGCATAGCCTCCATCACTTAGTCAATCATCAATCAGTCACCTTGAGTAACCTCTATTAGTCTTACTCTCACTTTCCCCAAAATCAATAGCCCATTGGTCCAACCAAAACATGTCGGTGTTGAGCTCTTCATGTCGATGCCGACATGTGTGCTTGATGAATTGAAGCTTGCGACTTGAACCCTATGCTCTTCCCATACTCCAGAGCCTCTTCTTCAAGTTTCGTCCAAATTCAACCATATTTGCCTCCGATATGCTCAATTCTCCTACCTATCTTTCGGAACATCCAAAACACCAACAAACAACATCAAATCACATCATACAAACATAGAACAACAAACAATTTCATTTATTCAAACATGCAATCCATAGAAAAAGATAAGCAAGTCAATCTCTATCATTGATTTACATATAACATAAATATATGAACATAAACAAAGGTGATTTCTAATCAATCTATATCATATGCATGGATTAACAAGTAATCAGAGTAAGTAAAGGTTTTATGACCAAAAATCAATATAAAACATATTAAATCCTATAATTTTACCATATAAACATGCATAGTGTGGTGAGAAGGTATAACCACTCACCAATTATGAAATTCAATCAATTTGTATGTAGATCTAATCCGAAGAGCGAAGAAAAGCACTATAAATCAAGCAAATTGATGATCACTGTCTTTTAATTGACGATCAAATCACTAATCAGCAAGCTAGTTTGAGTTAGAGAGAAATTTGGATGAATTGGGATGGATTTAGAGCTAATTAGTGTTTAGACCTGATTTGGAATGTGAGGGGAAAAAAATTAATTGACTCTCTAGCCTCTATTTGTAGTGGTTCTCCAATCAGACTAATGGGTTTAACAAACTAATTCCAAATAGTTGCTTTTAAATTTAAATAGGCATAACTTCCTAACCATAGGTCTATTCTATTATGACCACCCTACAGATCATCCTGAAGCAATGGAACTAGTTTGAGACCCTAATTCGACTTCTATTAAAAGTTATAGCCCAAAGACGTGTTTTAAGGTCAAAATGGTCACATAGAAATTCGAAAAAAATCACAAGCATGTAAAATGTCCTAAGAGTGACATCTTCAAATTATAGAATTATACGATCTCATATGAATAAAATAGAAATATTTTATGATCCTTCGATACGTAAAATATGGGTCATTACAGACTTCATCTTCCCCAATTTAAGCTAGACCATGGCATGTGAAGCATTTGAACTCGAGGCATTTTGAAAACTCCAAGCCAAATGAGGTTCTCTTTAAGGATTTCCTAGCTATGACCTGAGTTTCTTTTCATTTCAACTTTCCCTAAGACAGCTTCGGGGTTTTCAAAGCTTTTTATCATGTTTTCCTGCAAATTTTAGTATTTCCAAATTTTTTTTCCAAAAACATTTTAAGTATGACGGGGAAGGTGAATGAATTATGAAATTTTGGTCGAGTGAAGACTGATAATTGAGTTCTCATGGGACGATTTCTAATAACGGTCACATCAAATGCGCAACGGCATTCATAGACCTTTTCATCATCATTTTAGGTCAGATACTTCACCCCAGAGTCTTTGCAAAGATAATCCATGTCGCTCTGGACCTGTGTTGTTAAAGCCTCGCAAAATCCCTACTATTGCACGTAGCACTCTTGAGCTGCTATGCTTTTTCAATATAGCATTATTAAATAGTATATCCGCTTTAAGCCCCGCTATTTTCAGCTATACCCACTAAATCACGGCTTTTTAACACCCGCTTTAGCAACATTAATACAAAAATTGATTTGACTGGTTCTCTTTTGCACCAAATCAACAAAGTTAGGACAGTGACCTAATTTTAAGGCATAAATGCTCAATATAAGTTAGAAATCTATTGTAATCACCAAATCCGGACCGTATAAGTCATGATATTCTCTAATTTTATTATACAAGATTAAACAATATTTCTTTATCCTTACAAATGATGTGAGAATGAGAATAAATTAACTTAAATATTTGGATTTATATTTAGTGAAATTTTTTGCACCTTCGTTATTTTCTACGATATCCTATCTTTATCCATGCTATAACCTTTTGCATCTTCACTGCTATGGAATTCTAAGCGCTTTAACTGCACAGCTCTAGACGACGTTTTGTTATTGTAAATCGCACGGTAACGGATAAAATCCAACACACGGTTCCATTGTGTGATGGTGCTCACTTGCCAACATGAGTGAGTTATCTACATAGAGTTTCGCATTCACCATCCTTTGAACATATAATGCACATTGCATAGATTAAATTATACAATATTGCCTCCGTCAGTGATCAATACATGTTGGCATCCATTGGGTCTTATACAACGGCCGCACAAGGTTTTATCTCAACGTGAAGATCAAAGTTAAACTCTATCTGACCTTGCTCATTTGTGACGTTTCCATTAGTTATGGATCGTAGACGCTCCTCGCGTATCTCTATGATGAGTGTAGGTCAGTCTATGTGATAATTTGTTCCACCGACAATAGAGTTGGTCTCTATTTCAACATCTTCAACACCGTCTACATCATCATCTTTCTAACCTCAATCACCTCATTGTCCAACAAGGCAGTCTTTATAGGTAGTTCTTTTTATGACGATAGATGAAGAATTCAAGGGGGTTTCCTCGATATCGATCTTAGAGGTGCTATAATTCTGGATAACCCTCTGGATTCTCCAGCATCCAAATTAGATGAAGCAGACGTCGGAAGAATTTGTGAAAGGCGTGGAATCCATTTTGGGATGTTATGGTTCCAGAACCATTTCACTGGGCACATAATCTGTCTAAGGACTACACTGCTTGCAATCGATATATGTGTCTTTTCGAATGTGTCCCTCCTTTCAATCACTTCATTCGACTCATGCTCCAGTTTATGAAGCTTGCCCCTGTCCGATTTCATCCAAATAGCTACACCTCATTAAATAGCATGTATATGGTTTGTCTTCACCATTTGGGTAGGGTTCCTATATTGGAGAATTTCATTATTTATATGGCTTTAAAAAGCAGAAAGAAAGTCCTTCTCTCACTTATTTGGAACCATCTAAAGGTTGTTGCATCATCATTGATCTTTGGAACAAACTTAGTTATTTCGAAGACGAGTACTTCTCTGTACGCTGCCCACCTGGCTTTGTCGAAAAATGGCTGTCAGGACGTAAGTTCTACTATCATGCTTTATCTTGATGGAGCTAATCCGTTTGAATCGCTAATTCCTTTATTTCATAACTTTATAAATATTTTAAGGAGGCCTAGTAGTGCAACTCTAGTATGTTCTCTCCAAGATTTGCAAATTATTCCCATCAAAGAGTGAGAAATGAGATTTCTTCTGGTGGATAAAAGGATGTGATACTTTCATCTTTTGGATAATGATCGAAGTATTGGCCTTATGCCTACTGTTCGTTGAGGTTTTCAGCCTATTCAAGAGGTTGAGGTCGAGCCTCAAGGCGAAGAGAACCAAGAGATCCCTCGTGTTCAGGATCCTCCGACTAACCACGAAGAGAATGTGTAGGGTAATAGAGATGACAACATTGCAGAAGATGGAGATGATGATGGCGATGACATTGATGATGACCATACTGATGAGGATGAGGATGATGGTGAGGACACAAACCTTAGCCATGAGTCCGTCGAAGATGCAAGTGGAGATAGTCAAGTGCATCTTATTACCCATCATTTAATGTTAAATATTATATTACTTCGTCTAATTCCACAGCTACATCAGGCTCCAATCGAGGAGAAATGCTGGCTCCTCCGAATTGTGACATATATGCTCACTCGGAAGCATACTTGACAAAATCCCTTCTTATAATCCTAAAAACATCAGGCTTTGTGATATAGGTTCTCTCATCCATTTGATTGTAGATGTGCCTACGACTGCTGTTGGGGAGATAACCCTTGTTTTTAAACTTCGAAAGCATGGTCCGTCGGGAGCACTAGGATGCATTAACACCTCACGATACTTAAAGTTATCACATGTTTACACTACACGTGTTGTTCATGGATTTCCAAATTCTAACTCGATTGTGTTTTCGTTTCAGCTTCAATGGAACATCAACACCTTTTCAACAAGCTCCAAAGTTACTCTACCAGTTAACGTAGGCCTGATTCCTCATGTCGACCCCGTGAGTCATCGCATGAATATAACTTAGCAAGGCATCATAGAAAAGAGATAGAAAGGTGAGAAAGAGAGTACAAATGCCATAGGATTATGATAGAGGGTCGGGAAGGACATCTCCTACACAATACGGGGTTCGATCTCCTTTTACCATAAGCATGGATCGATACTCGTAAAAACCCAATCTTGTTCCTACGTTCAGAGCTCCAACAGTGGCTACTTCAATGTCACTCGCCACGCAGCCAAAAACAACTTCTCAAAAATCCAAACATGCCACTCAACTGTTTGGGCCTATAACATCTGATTCTTCTAGATGAAGGCATGATAAAGATCAAATTCTTGTTCCTACTTCTATGGCAGTGGTAGAATCTTTTTCCAATCCACAACTTGTCGTGATGCAAAGAGACTTCCCTAAGTTATAATTCGATGGAGCTAAGTTCGTCTATAATCTGAAATATATTCCCTGTAATATAGCGATAGATTTCATAGTTGGTGTTAGTGATGTGTACGAGCAGTACTACACATAAAGGAGACCCTTGAAAGCTCTTTTCAAAGTTAATAAGGAAAAGATGGTAGCTTTTCAGTAGGAGTTATTAGAGCAAGATAGCAAGCACATCATTGCCAATTTGGATAAGGAAGTATATGAGATTAGGAAATCCGATGCAGTTGTGTAGAAGATGTTAGGAGAGGAAGAAAAATATTCTATAGAAAAGTCTCGGCTATAAAAAAATCAGGTTGAGGCCATGCGTCATAAGAGCCATAACCATGCTTTAGAGAATGGCATTCTCTAAAAGACAGTTAATGAGCAAACTTTGAAAATCAAAAATCTAGATGGCGCTCTCGTCTAAGCTCAAGAGTAAGAGCAACTCCTTGTTTCTCAACTGGCCCAAAAAAATGTTGAACTCCATGTGGAAAGTGCTGAGGATAGAACCAAGTCTTAAGTAGAGACCACTCTGGTTCTCATCTATGTGAATACCATTAAGTTCAGAAATCTATGGTGGCTTGATAAGGGATATTATAGAGTGCTAGCCATGGCCTGTGAAGATATAATTAACTGAGAGAGAGAGAGAGCGCACTCGAATGGCGTTGAGGTCAATGAAGAGAAGTTAAAATACGACCTCTAAGATGATGAAGTTTTGGACATACTTGTCATGGGTAAAACTGTGTTGGGAAATAAGGCCACTGCCCTTGATAGTATGCATGTTGGGATCCTTCTCGAATCTAGCTCTAAAGATTTGGGTGAAAATTCTACTCCCGCTTCTAAGGGATTCCCAACAAAGATTCCCTTTGTAACAGCATCCACTTCCAGTGTCGTAAGTTCTTCTATATCAGGGCTGCTCACTTTCGATTCTACTATTCCTTCCTCTGGCATAAATACAACTCCAATTACCGTGGCGACTCTGGGAACATCAACTGCCTTGACATCTTTAGATGATATGCAATATAATGCTAAGGAACCCGGCTATACACAACCAGAATCCAATCCAAAACTATCTATCTTATCTCCAATCATGGAGGGGAGTTATGCGGAAACTCCTTCGCAAGTGACTTCCGCTTCTCTTGGAGTTATATCATTAACTTCTCTTATGTTCAAGAAGATTCAAATTACACCCATCGATGTCTCTAATTTCTAACTTTCACTTTCTCAAGTTTCAGGTCCACCTACTCTTACCCCCTTACCAGAAGTAAATTCGACTTCGAGAACTCAAGCTTCAATGATGGAATATATTATATATTTGTCCTCACTCAAATCCCAACTTCTTCAGCTGGTCCGATTCTCGGTCCTGATGCTGAAAAGATTCATGTATTAGTTGAAGAACCTATGGATGATCCCATTGTGATAAAGGAGGGTGAGGATAAAGCCATTATAAGGGCCACTAAGCATAAATCTGGGCCATTATTGCTGAAGGAGAAGACATTACAAGTTAATAAGGTCGGTGAAATTAAAATGGAAAAGATTGATGATGTTCCTCATCTTCTTTCGGTTTCTTTGCCCATACCACTACTTGTTATTCCAGTTTTTGCTCTTACGACAACAAGTGTTCAAGTTGAGGCTCTTGAATCTCCGAGAGCGATTATGATTGGGAAACGAATCCAAAGGTTAGCTGGCCGAGGGAAAGAAGTGTAGGTATGGTAAGAGGCTAACCTCGTCTTCTTCAGAGGAAAAGAAGAGCATAAAGAAGAGGAGGTGATTTGGGTGTCGTTTTTATGCTTTCGCTATTTTTTTTATTTTTTTTGGTTTTGTAGACCGTTGTTGTGCAGGCATGGCCCCCACTTTAGCTTGTGAAATTATTTAATTGTTAATAAAATAGTCTTTTCTTTCAGACTTTCGTCTTGTCTTACATATATACCTAGTTTAATTATGTCTATTGTGAGTGTATCTAAATTAGAACAATGTTGTTATTCACTATAACTCTACACGTATGAATAACTTTCTTGCCATTGCTTAGTGTACTTCATTATTACATCATGTTCATTACTGCTAAAACACTTCTTCGTTTGCTAACGTAATGATAATCGTTTGGCTAACTCCATAGCCCACCTCTCTTATCTTCAGTCAGGTTCCATTCGACCGAAGATGAGGTTGGATTCCCACATCGCTTCCTATCTTCAGGAAGTGATGTTTTAGACATCTATCTTCGGACGTCCATGTTGGATCTTGCCTACCTTTGGGCATTGATCGTCAATATTCATTAGAAGTGGTGCTTTAGACATTTAACTCTGAATGTATGTACTCAATCTCACCTATCTTTGGGCGTTGATCATAGGTGGAAAAGAAGATTCAGTCTCCTGCTGGTTCCTATCTTCGGGTTCTAATGTTTAAGATTACTATCCCTGGGCATCATCATTAGACCTTGCTTATCTCTGGGTAATGGTAAAAAGGTTAACTGTACGGGGTGAATCATAACAATCGAACCTAGCGTCATTATACTCTGGTGATTCAATCATGGATTAAAGGAGTCCGTCGGTATCTATTTTTCGATGCCTAGATATCTACATTTTCACAATACAGAATAATTAATTGTGTTGTCATTCACACAACATAAAGTCAGGCTATTGAGAATACAGTTCCATCGATCCCTAAAGCCAGTTCCTTTTATAGACATGAGAATGGCAGGCTCTGCATTATTACATCAGAGCCTAGTTAGATATTTACAAAGTTACATTTAAGAAAAATAACATCTCAGATGTTCAGTATTCCATGCCCCTGGAAGTGAGATTCAATCAAAAATTGCTAGCTTGAAAGTTCTATCTCCAAGCTTATGTTCTATTCCAAATGGACCTCCCCAATTTGGGCTCAAAGCCACCGGATTGGGGAGGATTCATTTCAGGATGAGATCACTGATCTTGAAGGTTTGATTCCTGACCTTTGCATTGAATTGTTGTGCTACTCTTTTCTAGCGAGCAGCGACCCTTAAATCAGCTTCTTCACACTTCTCATCAATCAAGTCTAGGGACTCAAGTAAGAGTTCCTCATTCGCCTTGGCATTGTAATGAACTTTCCAATGAGAAGTTACTTCCAATTCAATTGAAATCATGGCCACTGATCCATAAGCTAGAGCTAATGGAGTATGGTCGGCCATGAACTTGTGAGTAGTTTGGTAAGCCCACAATGCTAGGGGTAATTCATCAACCTACTTTCCCTTGGCCTTTTTCATTCATTTCTTTATGATGGATTTGATCATCTTGTTCACCACCTCCATCCGTCCATTCACTTATGGTGTGCTACGTCGCAAATCTCTTTTGAATCCAGTACTGTTGTAAAAATCTTTGAATTTAGCATTGTCGAATTGGGACCCGTTGTCGGTGATGATTTTCTAAGGAATTCCATATTGACATATAATGTTTTTCACCACAAAGTTGATCACCTTCTTCTTATTGATTGTGGCTAGCGGTTCCACTTCAACCCACTTTATAAAATAGCTAGCTGCAATAATGACATACTTCGCCCTTCAACGTCGGTAGCACACCAATGATATCAATTCCTCAAACTATAAATGGTCATTGGTTGACCATTTGTGTAATCCCCGTGGATTTGGCTCTAGGAATCTTTGTAAATCTTTAGCACATATCGCACTTCCTGATGTAATCAGCTGCATCTCGGTTGATTATTGGCTAAAAGTATCTATAGTGAAGAATCTTCCTTGCCAAAGTCTGTACCCTGGTGTAATCGCCACAAGATTCTTCATATACATTCGCAAGTATCATTTTAGCTCCATCATTTGCGAAACACCATAGTAAGAGAGCAGCTAATCCTCTCTTGTATAGTACTCCTTCTTGAATGATATATCGCGGTATTTTGTGAAGGATTTTCCTCCGTTCATTTCTTCCATTTGAGAGAGTTCACTTTAATAAATATTCCTTGATCAGAGTCATCATGACTTATTTTCCACTTCAGCCTCCAAGATCCAATCAACATCCATCTGCTCGATGCTTAGAGACGACAAAACCTCCTCCGAAGTTAATTCCATAAGTTGCCATCCCTAGAGTTGGCCAACTTGGCCAATGAACCGGCCTTCGTGTTCTCCTCTCTAGGAATGTGCATTATCATGTAATATTCTATGTCATTTAGCAATTCTAGAAACCTTCATCACGCAAGGGGCGAGTCTCGCTCCCTTAGGCTGAAATTCCTTCTTCACTTGACAGACTACCAATTGAGAGTCATTGTATATATGTAATGTTTTGACTCTTGATTTTTCGCTATCTCGAGTCTCGTGTTCAACGCTTCGTACTGAGCTTCATTGTTCATTGAGAGAAATTCAAGCTTCAAGGCATAATTGTTCGTTCCTCTAGGGTTACTAAGACCACTATAGCCCCAGAGCTATATTCATTTGATGCTTCGTCTATATATAGTTTCCACTAACAAGTCATTCCACATCTTCCTCTGCTTCTCTATCTCGGGTAGGAAACTCGAAAACAAAATAAGAAAATGTCCGTCCTTATATCGCCCTCTTAGGATGGTAGGTTATATCATTCTAGCTCAGTTGTTCCACTTAGTTTCCTTCCAAAGTCTCAGGCCAGTGAAATACATGTCTCAAGGTTGATCGGTCAACACCTTTATCGAATGAGCCTGAAAGTATGGTCGTAACTTCCTTAAAGAAATCAACAAGCAATTTTCTAGCTTCTCCAACTTTGGATAATTTTTCTTTGCACTGGTGAATCACTTGCCGATGTAATACACAAGCCTCTTAATTTTGAACTCTTCACATACCAATGCAGCGCTCGGTACATGAACAAATACAGCCAAATATACAAACAAATCTTCCCATTCTAAAGGCTTCGATAAGACTTTGGTATCACCATGTGATCAAATAAGGCCTGGAAAGCTTTCTGACATTCCTTTGTCCAAACAAACTTCCCTTTCTCCTTTTTAAGAGCATCAAATAATGGCACACATTTATCCTTCGCTTTTGAGATGAATCAAACCGACGCAGCGACCTTTTCATCCAAGCTTTGCATTTCTCTCCTTGTCTTTGGGGCTTCAACATCTCTCAATGCTTTAATCTGCTTTAGATTAGTTTCTACGCCCCTCGAGTTTACCATGAAACCTAAAAATTTGCCTGATGCAACACTGAAAGCACATTTCAGTGGATTGAGCTTCATCCCATATATGCTAAGTACATCAAACATCTCTGATAGGTCTCTCGTATGGTTAATTGGTCGCTATGACTTTACTAGCATATCATCCATATCAACCTCCATCGTATGCTAGATCCAATCCTTGAACATCAAATTTACTAATCTCCAGTAGGTATCTCCTGCATTCTTCAGATCAAATGACATGACGATGTAGCAATACAATCCCAGGTAAGTAATGGAACTGGTATGCTCTTGATCAAGAACATGAATTGGTATCTGATTGTAACCAAAATAAGCATCCATAAAGGATAGAAACTCATGTCCAGCAGTTGAGTTCACTAGTTGGTCAATCTTCGACAGTGGGAAGCTATCCTTTAGGCACGCGTTATTCAAGTCTGAATAGTCGCATGTCCACCATTTTCTGTTAGGCTTCTTGACCAACATTGGATTCAATATGCATATGGGGTATATAGCATCGCAGATGAGGCCATTAGCCTTTGACTTATCTACTTCCTCTTTTAACTCAACGGATTGCTCCAGACCTAGGCTTCACCTCTTCTGCTTCATAGGAGGGCATTGGGGGTTCATATTCAATGCATGTCATGCTATCTCCAGCCGGATTCTACACATATCGGAATATGTCCATGCAAATACATCCAGGTTTTCCCGAAGAAACCCTGCCAACTCCTTCAATTCATGCTTAGCCGAGATCTGATCTTTAAAACCTGAGTGGGGTCTCCTGGTCGATCGGGATTTTAATCGTTGGCTCGGCTAGGGCCGCGCTTGCTTCCTATAGCTCTTTCCTCGGATCCATAAATTTGTAAAATATACTATGCCATCCGAGCCAGGGCATAGGTGGTGATTGCTATGCTTCAACTGATTTGTTGTAGAGAGTTCTCTTGCACCTTTTCCTTTTCACACTGCTTCGCCTCTTTCAGCTTTACGACATCGCATTAATGTCCTATACTTTGATCTCCTTGAATGGCTCCTATCTTATTTTCTGTCGGGAACTTCATCATCAAGCACCACAGAGCTAGGGCCACTCTAAAGCTAGCAAGGGCCACTCATCTTAAGAAAGCATTGTAAGCATAGTACATGTCTATCACAACGAAGTTCTACACCGGCACTTTCTTGTAATCACCTTCACCAAGTTCCATCGGCAAGTCAACACATCCAACAGACTCTTTGGCCTCTATGGTAAATATGTGGATGTGGGATTTACATGGCTTCAGATCATGCCCATCCGTCCTAATCTAATCATAAGTCTTCTTAAACAAAATATTTACTGAGCTCCCACAATCAATGAGAACTTGTTTCACAGCAGTCGGACCAATCATGGCCATAATAACCAAGTGCTCAAGCGTCGGCGCTTCTACCCCATCCGTATCATGATTTCTGAACACTATATCATCAGTCATCAACCTTAATTGTTTTGCCAGAGCTCCATCTTCTACAACAAAGCAACTCTCCTGAACAACAACTTTTAATAAACTCCCATATCTCTCCGTCTCATTCCATCTTTTCTCGACCGGTTGAGGTCCACAGGTAACAGTACTGATCACAAGTCTCCTCTTAGGCTACCTAGCTCCTCTTTGCTAGGCATAACCTTCCTCGGTTGAGCCATCTACCTCTAGGGTCGATTGTTCACCTACCTGCCATCCTATGAGTCCTTCACATACTGCTAAAGTTTCTTCTTCTTGGTCAGATCCTCAATTATTTCTCACAACTGTCATCACTCGTTTGTGCAGGGTCGATTTCACCCTAGAAGGGGGTGAATAGGGTGATAATAATAATTATAAAAATTAATGCAGAAATATATAAAATAATTGCAGTATAGATAATAACAGAATAATAAAAGCAGAAATATAACAACACAGATTTACCCAGCTTCCGCAAAACCCTGCGTATGTGTTGTCCAAGGTTTCTACTAGAAATTAAGTAGTCATATGCTTACACACGTACACTTGCGACACCCGCTATCGACTAACCTAACTCTACGCTCAAAACCCTACCACTACTAAGCCACTTAGTTGCGAATTCTCAAACTACACCACCGTAGTTCGTCCCCTAGTCGCACGACTAGGATTTTGTAAAAGTTTGAAAGTAAATTACAAAATAAAAAACAAACAGTAAACTAGAAATTTTAATTTTAAATATTAAGCCCAGTTGAAATTGTAAGAGTTGGCCCATAAACAAACAACATAATGATAAAAGAAGCCCCATTTTCTTTTTATATTATCGGTCGCTTTCTCTTTCATTCAACTCCTTCATTCGTTCCTCTTTGAGAAATTAAGGCTTTTGGAAATTGAAGCTGGCGATTCCAGTTGATCGATTGAATATATATGTTTGTGTTGATTGCTTTGTCGATCGATCGTCTTGCTTTGACTTCACTCGGCTGCTTCAATTCGTCAAGTTCGATTTGAATAAATTTGGTATGTGATTTCCTTTGTTACTCTCGTTGATATGCTTGAACTCGATAATTTTAATTGTCGATGATGTTGATGGTATTTATAGGGAATAAAACCCTAAATTATCGTTCACTTGAATTCGTTTGATATTTTAGCTCGGCCGTTTGATTTTACTTGAATACGTGTGATTTGTTTAAACCGGTTCAATTCGTATATTTCTTTGCTTGATTATCACGGCTTGCGTTTGCTTTGGATTTGGTTCTCTTCTTTTCTCTATTGACATCTCTGATTTCGGCACTTTGATTTTTTGAGATAATTGGCTTTCTTTTAATTTCTTTTATCACTTATTCGATTCTTGTTATCACATTGGCCACACGACTTCGATTTTGTAATTTAAAATCCGACATGTTCAGATTGAAATTCCTGCAGCATTAACTTTGTTCATTGAAGTATGTTGACATGGTCTTTGCATTGAGTTGATCTGGTCGCACTTCATTTCGATTACACTTGAGTCATGTTGTTACCACTGCCTGTTACACACGGCTTCACTCAGTTCATATTGTTAGTTATTTATTCCTTCATTGTTCTAGTATGTTCCACTTGATTGCATTGCATCATATGCTTTTCTATAGCTTGATTGTATGCAATATTGAGCTGGTATGATTTTCACATATGCATACGTATATACTGTGTATATACATGTGCTAGCTGCTGTTTTTGGACTTGCATTCTTGTACATTTGGTGTGATTCTTTCTGAACTACATACATGTGTGTGTGTGTACATATATATACATGTGTATGTGACACTGCATATAAACTTGTAAATGTTGAGGCTTGAACTATTTTTAGACTTGGAGTTAACCTGTTTTCATTTGAAGCTATACTGGGTTGTAGCCTTGAGCCAGTTTGCATTTGTTTCCATTCTGGACTGGTCTTTGTTGCTCCTTTTGATTTGAAGTCTGAAGTTTTGTGATGAGTTGCTTCAAGTCTGTTCATGCCTGAGTGTTTGCAGTCTTGTCTATGTTGAAGCTTAACTTTCATGTAGTTGTTGTATTCATTTGTTTGGTTTTGCATTTTGGTCTTCACATTTCATTCTAGTTGACATGTTTCTTTGAACCAGACCATATTTCTTGAGCATGCTCATGTTTGGTCCGGACTTCATATGCACTGACCTGGTGTTGTTGATATTTGAGTTCATTGATGACATGCATCCATGTATGCTATGTACTTCATTTTTGTTGCATGTTTCCCTCGGATGGTTGCCATTTACTTGTGTACCTTTCTCTGCTGCCTTCTTTCTTATGTCTGGTCTTGGCCATTTGATTCATGTGCATAGCATATATATGCATACATGTGTGTATGCGTATGTGTATATATGTATGTATGTATGTTTGGATCTGTTGCACCATGTAGTTCGCTTGAAGTTGTAGCCTTGCTTGCATATTGAACTGCTTCCATTGTATCTCATATTGCGACTGCATATGTATACATGTTGTTACTGCTTCACTGCATCCCATATTGTCACTGCATATGTATACATGTTGTTTACTCGTGTATATATGTATGCTTGTGATTTTGCTTTGCCTCCATTTAACCTGGTGATTCTCTGGCATCATCCTTTGAAATTGTTTGCTCATACTTTGACTGTGCATTCTGCACTGAAATGTTGTGCACTGCATGCATATATGTATACATGTGTGTTCACATATGTATATATGTATGTTAGCTTGTGCAATTTCTTCCAGTCTTTATTATATGTGAATTCATGCCTCATTTTGTTCAAAACTGTTTACCCATTTCCTTGGTGTTGATGTCTGACTACATTTTGTTGTTGCACATTTGAGTTTAAGTTTGAAGTTTTGTGATCAGTTGGTTTGTACATTTTATTCTAGTTGAAGTTGTTTCATGACTCCACTGTCGAGTCTGTTCTCATGTGTACACATTTTGTGCACTTGTTAGCATGGTTTGGTATTGGATTCTTGTTGCATGAGAACTTGTGCCCGATAATTTTGTGATGCTTTTGTATTGCACCAGCGTTGAATTCAGCCTCGGCTCGGGTTTGACCTTGTGCTCACATGTACCTGCAGTTTTATCAAGTGTATAGGTGTGCACAGCCTTGTAGCATGTACAGTGATACACTGTGCATGTCACAAGTTGTTCGTGTAGATGAATTCAAAATAAATGATGACGCCCAAATAATTGAGGCAAATAATATTTTCAAAAACACATTTTATTTTGCACTATAAATTTTTGTTTTTCAATTTTACTACGTTAGTGTTTATTTTGCAGATAATTCAGATGTTGGATACAAATTGGAATATAGTTGAAGAACACATATGAGTGAACGAGTGATATGTAGTGAATAAAGTTATGTAAATTGACATTTGAGATGTAATCAAAATATATTGTAATTGAAAAATGTATATATAGTGAAAGCTCAAATTTTGTACTATTCAAAAATTGTAATAAAATATTTGTTTGAATAAATATCTATTTTAATTTTAATTTTATGTTATTTATTTTATTCAGCAAATATTCATTTAATTATGTGAAAATAAAATAGTACGATAACAAATACATTTATATGAATATATGTATATATGTTTATTATCATCAAACAAAAATCAAATACTAGCATATTCTACAATCTCCCTCTTTTGACGATAATAAACATATATTTAAGATTTTGAATTTATTAAATGTGTTTAATCATTGATGAACTCTATTTTCTCCCCTATTTGAATGCTCCCTCTCTACAACAAAGCTCCTCCTTCATATATGCATGAAAATAAATAAAAATATGCAAATGAACCTAGATGCAAATAAAAATAAAATAAAATAAAATATTTGACATTTATTTGTCAAAATCTTAACTTTTCTCTCCCCCTTTTGTTATCAGCAAAAGAGTAATAAAGTGATAGACATTAATACAACATTAATACCCAATCGAGTATAAATATTAAATTTCAATAAAAAGTCAAACAAAAAACATAAATATTCTGTTAGGCGCATATTCCACTTTAGAATGATAGGGATGATGTCGGCATATAAAACCATATAGTTGCATTTTTTGTGGTATATTTATATCAGGAATTTGAATATCTACTAACCATGCTTAACCGTTAGGACTTTTAAATGAGATTAGTAGTATTCCAAATTTTTATATAAAAAAATGAATTTCAAGCATCTTCTAACCAAGCATAACTATGAGGCTTTTGAATGAGATTAGAATCAACCTGTTTATTTAATATTTAATTTTGATATGTGTTCTATACATGCATAACCGTGAGGACTTCTAACTTAGCATGAAAGCACATATATAAATATTTCAAGTAATTCATCCATGCATAACCGTGAGGACTTTTAAATGAGAATGAATACTTTAGATGTTTTTATTAAAAAAATAAAATAAAAAACGAATAATTTTCTGTTTAAAATACCACATTTTGACATACTATATTTGATTTAATGAGTGATGGTCTTTAGAAATATGATAGAAATAGAGATGGTCATGAAATTTTTACCCATCAAAAGTTATTATAAATCTTGTTTAAATTTTTAAAGAAATTTGCTAAATATGCTGTCTCAAGTCATAATATATGATTAATATCAACACTCATCACTTTTTCAATCACTATTTATCTTTTCAATACTAAGTAGGGAGTCGGATTAGTTAATGTAGCCATTTAAGATCAAATCCAAAAATAATTATAAAATCAAAATTTCTAAAATGAATAGTCTGAAACAAGGTCAACAAAAACTATTTTCTGGAAGGGATTTTATAAGAAAAATGTCTGCTATTTGAAAATTATTTGAACTGAAAAATATGCAGATGTTTTCTTTGAAAATGTGATGCAACTAATGAATGTCTCTACATAAAACATGTTCCACAAGTAATTTTTCCATCAACTAGATTACTAGTGTAATCTGCATCTAATTTTCCCTTTGACTCAAGATTATCATTAGTTGGATGTTATAGACCAGACGTGGAGTGTGCAACAATTATCCTAAAATCCTTTTTATAGCTTTTACATGAAATTCTTTTGGATTTGAGTTGAAACCGTGCAAATAAGCAACCATAGAATATAATGTCGGGTCAAATATATCCACATGTATCTAGAATAATCATCAACTAATAAAACAACATCATTTGTCCAAACAAATCTATATATACTAGTTCAAAGTCTCTAGAGATACGTGTAGTGTTCTTGGCATAAAAAGATAATTGGCCAACAATTTTGCATAAATTAGAATCATAATTAACATTTATTTCCTTATCGCATAACTGGCTGATTTAAATTAGAATATGGTGTAGATTTTCACATTTAATAAATCGTTCAAGATAAATACACCGTTACCTATTTTACCTTGACGATAATTCTTCATTGTTACTCGTTGTGATTCTGCCACCTTTGTACTAGGCCAAGGAACTTTGATTTGTTTCCCATCGTGTGCTTGGAATAGCCAGAATCCAGATAACACTGTTGTTGTTCCTTAGCCTGCCACCACACCTACACGAGAAAAAAATTTTGTGGCCATTTTTTATAGGTCCATGGTTGTTAGTGGCAAAAGATTTTGAAAAATATGTCTATGTAGACCCAAGACTATTTATATTTTTTCCTTTTGGCATCCAGATTTGTTTGACTTTAAGCGATTTTATATTCATGCCTTTAGGAACCCAAATTGGTATGATTTTGATGTGTTTGGGCCTGTACCAACAATTTCTTTGATTGTGTCCAATTTTTCTGCAAGTCGTGCACCCGAATTTGACTCGATTAATTTCGCTTCTAATACTTTCAGATTGATTATACCAAAGTCCTTGTCTAACGGTATTAACGATTTGTTTCCCTAATAGCATATTTAGCGATCTTTCTCCTTTGGAAATTTTTTCTAAAGTTGTAGACAATTGTTGGACTTGTGTTTTAAGAGATTCATTTTCATTCAATAATTGAGTGCACTTTTAAATAGAATTTTCTCTCGTAGTATTTTCACTTTCTTTCAAAATCAGAATTTCTTTTTCAAGTGATTTAATTTTAATTTCAAATTTTCTAATATCTTCTTAAAACGATGGACACTTATCACACTTAGGGCACTTATTTTGATAGTTTTTAACTAATCGATCGAGCTGTTTATTTAATTTTATTAAACTGTCTCTTTGTGATTCAATTTTAGCCCATTTCTCCCTAAGTCTTTCAAAACAGTCATTTACTTCGCAAAAATATATGTAATTCTGAGTAAGTTTTGATACCTTTTTTGGTTCGTCATCATCACTGTCAGTTGTTTCTCCTTGAAGGCACAGATTTACTTTTTCACTCTCACTGCCAGTGCTTTTATCATCTTCATCGGTTTCATCCCAAGTGGCTGCAAAACTTCTCTTTTTTTGTTTCTTCCCTTGGCTGAGTCGATTCTGAGGACAATTGGGCCTGACATGACCGGTTTGTGCACTTGTGATGCATGATCTCCTGCTCTTCTAAGTTGTCTAGTACTTTGACTATTCGTCTTTTAAGTTGTTGATTTAGAGCTGGATTTCCATACTTGCGGTTCCACCTTTTAAATCTCTTTATTAATGGTGCCAATTCAGCTGCTCCATCATCATCATCATCACTACTTTCCGTTGTTCCTTTAAGAGCTATTGATTTCTTTCGTGTATCAACTCCTTCGCGTTCTACCTTGAATTTGATTTCTAGCTCATAAGTGGTGAGATTTTCAATGAGTTCTTCGATTTTAATCTATTTCATATCCTTTGAATCTTGAATAGCAGTGACTTTTGCTTCAAAACTTCATGGAAGGTCTCTGAGGATTTTTCGGACTATTTTCAATTCTGTGTATGATTTTCAGAGAGCTTTTGAGTTGTATATGAGATTGTAAAGTCGTCCATACATCTCTTTGACATTTTCATCCTTGGCCATTTTGAAGTTCTCGTATTCGCTACTAAGCATGGCAAGGCGAGATTCTTTGACTTGAGATGTTCCTTCGTGAGTCACTTCAAGTGTGTTCCAGATTTCCTGTGTAGTTAGACAATGTGAGACATGATTAAATTTAATTTGATCCAATGTACAAATAATAGAATTAATAGCTTTAGCATTAGCATTCTATAGATTATTTTCAAGATCTGTCCATTGATCCATCAGTTTTTCAATTTCCTGATTATCTACCACTATAGTTGATGTCCTATAACCTGTCTCAACAATATTCCAAGTACCAATGGTTTTTAGAAAAAAATTCGTTCTATTTTTCCAGTAAACATATTCACCATTGAACATATGTGGTATGACTATGGACCGACCCTTAGCAAAAAATTTATTAAAAGAAGCCATTTAAATAAAAATCAAAATTTGTAAACAATAACTTTTTCTGAAAAAATAAAAATTTTAAAGAAAAATTTGGTTTTGTTCCTAACTCCGATACACTTATAGGATCGATTTCACCTTAGAAGGGGGGTGAATAGGGTGATACTAATAATTATAAAAATTAATGCAGAAATATATAAAATAATTACAGTACGGATAATAACAAAATAGTAAAAGCATAAATAGAACAACAAAGATTTACCCAGCTTCGGCAAAACCCCGCCTACGTGCTGCCCCCAAGGTTTTTACTAGAAATTAAATAGTCAGACGCTTACACACATAACTTATAACACCCGTTATCGACTAACCTTACTCTACGCTCAAAATCCCACCACAACTCAGCCACCGAGTTGCGAATTCTCAAACTACACCACCGTAATTCATCCCTTAGTCACACGACTACAATTTTATAAAAGTTTGAAAGTAGATTACAAAATTAAAAAACAAACACTAAACTAGAAACCCTAATTTCAAATATTAAGGCCAATTGAAATTATAAGAGCCGACCCATAAACAAACAACACAATGATAAAAGAAGTCCCCTTTTCTTTTTATATTATCGGCCGCTTTCTCTTTCGTTCAATTCCTTCATTCATTCCTCTTCGAGAAATTAGGGTTCTGGAAATTGAAGCTGGCAATTCCAGTCGATCGATTGAATAGATATGTTCGCGTTGATAGCTTTGTCGATCGATCGTCTTGCTTTCACTTCACTCAGCTGCTTCAATTCGTCGAGTCCGATTTGAATAAATCCGGTATGTGATTTCCTTTGTTACTCTCGTTGATATACTTGAACTCGATAATTTTAATTGCCGATGATGTTGATGGTATTTATAGGGAATAAAACCCCAAATTATCATTCACTTGAATTTGTTTGATATTTTAGCTCGGCTGTTCGATTTTACTTGAATACGTGTGATTTGTTTAGACTGGTTCAGTTCGTATATTTCTTTGCTTGATTATCACGGCTTGCATTTGCTTTGGATTTGGTTCCATTTTTTCTGACATCTCTAATTTCGGCATTTTGATTTTTTGAGATCATTTGCTTTCTTTTAATTTCTTTTATAACTTGTTCGATTCTTGTTATAAAATTGGCCACACGACTTTGACTTTGTTATTTAAAATATGACATGTTCAGATTGAAATTCCTACGACATTGACTTTGTTCATTGAAGTATATTGACATGGTCTTTGCATTGAGTTGATCTGATCGCATTTCATTTCGATTACACTTGAGTCATGTTGTTACCACTACCTGTTATGCACGGCTTCACTCAGTTCATATTGTCAATTGTTTGTTGCGTCATTGTTCCACTACTGTTCCACTTTGTTGCGTTGCATCATGTGCTTTATTGTAGCTTGATTGTTTGCAATATTGAACTGGTCTGATTTTCACATATGCATATGTATATACCATGTATATACATGTGCTAGTTGTTGTTTTTGGACTTGCATTCTTATACATTTGGTATGATGCTTTTTGAACTATATATATGTATATATATGTATGTGTACATGTGTATATGTATACATGTGTATATGACACTGCATATAAACTTGTAAATGTTGAGGCTTGAACTGTTTTTAGACTTGGAGTTAACCCGTTTTCATTTGACAACTGTACTGGGTTGTAGCCTCGAGCCAGTTTGCATTTGTTTCCATTCTATACTGGTCTTTGTTACTCCTTTTGAGTTTAAGTCTGAAGTTTTGTGATGAGTTTCTTCAAGTCTGTTCATGCCTGAGTGTTTGCAGTCTTGTCTATGTTGAAGCTTAACTTTCATGTAGTTGTTGTGTTCATTTGTTTGGTTTTGGTCTTCACATTTCATTCTGGTTGACATGTTTCTTTGAACCAGACCATATTTATTGAGCATGCTCATGTTTGGTCCGGACTTCATATGCACTGACCTGGTGTTGTTGATATTTAGGTTCATTGATGACATGCATCCATGTATGTTATGTACTCCATTTTTGTTGCATGTTGCCCTTGGGTGGTTGCCATTCACTTGTGTACATTTCTCTGCTGCCTTTTTTCTTGTGTCTTGTCTTGGCCATTTGATTCATGTGCATAGCATATATATGTATACATGTGTGTATGCATATGTATATATGTATGTATGTATGTATGTTTGGGTCTGTTGTACCATGTAGTTTGCTTGAAGTTGTAGCCTTGCTTGCATATTGAACTGCTTCCATTGTATCTCATATTGCCACTGCATATGTATACATGTTGTTTACTGCTTCACTACATCCCATATTGTCACTGCATATGTATACATGTTATTTACTCATGTATACACGGATGCTTGTGATTTTTCTTTGCCTCCATTTAACCGGGTGATTTTCTGGCATCATCCTTTGAAACCGTTTGCTCATACTTTGACTATGCAGTTTGCACTGAAATGCTGTGCACTACATGTACATATATGTATACATGTGTGTTCACGCATGTATATATGTATTTTGGCTTGTGTAGTTTCTTTCGGTCTTTGTTGTTTGTGAATCCATGCCTCATTGTATTCAAAAATGTTTGCGCATTTCATTGGTGTTGATGTCTGACTACATTTTTTTGTTGCACATTTGAGTCTAAGTTTGAAGTTTTGTGATCAGTTGGTTTGTACATTTTATTCTGGTTGAAGTTGTTTCATGACTTCACTGTCGAGTCTGTTCTCATGTCTCATATTTTGTGCACTTGTTAGCATGGTCGGGTTTTGGATTCTTGTTGCATGAGAACTTGTGCTCGACAATTTTGTGATGCTTCTGTATTGCACCTGAGTTGAATCCAGCCACGACTCGGGTTTGACCTTGTGCTCACCTGTTCTTGCAGTTTTATCAAGTTTATATCGATGTGCACGGTCTTGTAGCATGTACAGCGATACACTATGCATGTCACAAGTTGTTCGTGTAGATGAATTCAAAAATAAATGACGATGAACAACCCAAATAACTGAGGCAAATAATATTTTCAAAAACACATTTTATTTTACACTGCAAAAATATTTATTTTTCAATTTTACAACGTTGGTGTTTATTTTGCAGATAATTCAGATGCTAGATACAAATTAGAATATAGTTGAAGAACAAATATGAGTGAATGAGTTATATGTAGTGAGGAAAATTATGTAAATTGACATTTGTGATGTAATCGAAATTGTATTGTAATTGAAAAATGTATATGTAGTGAGAGCTCCAATTTTGTACTATTCAAAAATTGTAATAAAATATTTGTTTGAACAAAATGTCCGTTTGAATTTAAATTCCATGTTATTTATTTTATTCAGCAAATATTTATTTAATTATGTGAAAATAAAATAGTACAATAACAAATACATTTAAATGAATATATACGTACATATGTTTATTACCATAAAAAAATCATATACTAGCATATTCTACAGTTTGTGCTATGCACATGGATCTCGTGAAAGGACAGTATTTCCAAAATTCATCTCTCATTCAATCAACTCTCTCTGAGTTAGCTTTTTATTAACTTTTAGTGCCTTGCATGGCAAGGTAAATGTTCTCTACGGTTTAATTAAGGAAGTTATTTTCTTCATGCTTAAGATACCTTGAACGCTTCTTGATATCTGGCATTCTACATACAATGCGCTAGTTTCATATCTTCTGATTATTACTCTTGTTCCTAACACCGATCGCAAGTTATCGGTGCTCCCACCGGTTTGCTTTATAGCAACGTTGTCCTGCACAACTTCATACGATGACCTTCCACTAGCCTTTCCAATGGCCATATCGTCCTCTTCCAAGCATTGATATTTGATTGCTTTTCAATAAAGCTCCCCCATGGTCAGTGGCAGTTTCATCTTCAACCACTTTCCAAAATCAGTATTTGGATGAATTCCTCGAATCCGATCCATCAGCACAATATCTTCCTTGGCATTACTCACTTATGTTTGAATATGCGCTTATATGTTTTTGTTTGATGATAATAAACATATATATTCATTTAAATGTATTTGTTAATGTACTATTTTGTTTTTTCATAGATTAAATAAATATTTGTTGAATAAAATAAATTACACAGAATTTGAATGGAATTTGAATTCAAAAAGAAATTTTATTCAAACAAATATTTATTACAATCTTGAATAGTACAAATTCAAGCTCTCACTATATATATATAATTTTGATTCTAATTACATCACAATTCAGTTTACATAATTTCCTCACTACATATCACTCACACTCGTATTTTGTCTTCAACTTCATTCCAGTTTGAATCCAGCATCTGAGCAATCTGCAAAAATATTCACTAACGCGGTAAAATTGAAAAAGAAATATTTTTGCAATATAAAATGAAATATGATTTTTTAAAATATGATTTGCCTCAGTTATTTAGGTTGTTCGTCATCATTTATATTTGAATTCATCACACGAATAATGTGACATGCACAGTGTATCACTGTACATGCCACAAGGCCGTGCACACCGATATACACTTGATAATGTTACATGGACGTGCACGAGGTCAAACCCAAATATAAAGACAGGTTCAACTCAGGTGCAATATAAATGAATTCTCGTCATCAGCACAAGGTCAAACCCGAGTTTTTTTTAAAAACTGAGTTCAACACAAGGCAACATGAAGTATGCAAGCTCGACTAACAGCAGACCAAAGCGCAACAAGATGAACCAGACACGTCGCAAGGCAGACCACAAAGAAATGCCACCAAGTAAACAAACTCAGGCTAATGTACACAGTTCATGTATGTATCAGTAACCAACACAATGAACAAGTGATGCACATGGCAATCAAAAGTACTTGAAGACTACAGCATCAAGTAGAGACCAAACAATGATCAGACTACCATGATCAGTAATACAAGCAAAAAGCATAAGAGTGCATGCAACAGCAGTAAAGGAATCAACATATACAACAGTGAAGAATGCTGAAGTGAATGAAGAGTAGTGTACAACAAAATGAAACTAGAGTGCAACAGGCAAACACAACAATGCAGCTGAGAACAATGGAACACAATTCAGATGACATGTCAAAGACCACAAGCAATCAGACCAAATGCAGAGAGATGAATCAACAGCCCAAGTCAAGATGGAGCTACAGGAATGTACCAAGCAACCAGGCTACAACCAAACCTAGTACAGACCACAAGCTAACTACAATGAAGAGACCAGAGAAATACAAATAGCAACTCAATGCATAAATGACATCACAGCAAACAACTCTGTGCACATGTGAAGCCAGAAGAACTACACAACTACAAGTACAAGGATGAATACAACATGATGAAGCAGTGGAAATGAGCAAGTGCATCAGTGAATAATGCAACATGGTAAAGGAACAGTGAACAACAATGCAATGTTCAAGTGGAGACCAGAGAATATGGCCAGAGACGAAGACTACAAGATGATCAACGACAATGCTACAGGAATGAAAACAGTGATGGCCGAAGTAATGCAGAGTCGTGGAGTGGTATACACAAAATCAGTAACAAATTCAAGGCCGTGTCTCAAATCAAAGTCAACAACGTGATGACCAACAAGTTCGAAATCAAGTGTGTGTACAATTTGAAAAGGTCGTAAGTTAAAAGAGGAAAGTCTCTGCCGTGTTAATCAAGGTAAATCAAATGCTTCAAAAACAAAGCCGTGAGCATCAAGTCACAGAACGCAAAAATTAGGAAAATACGAGCAAATTCAAGTGTCTCGAATTCATATAAATACCAAACCTCAATTATCATCATAGGCATCGAGTGAGCAATAAGAACAAGTGATAATTCAAGCAAATTAAACCAGCAAAGAGAGATTACATACCGCAATCTGACGCACTCGATAAAAGGGGCGGCATCGAACAATCTCAAGTAAAGCAAGCCGCGAATCATCAGAGAAGTAGCGAGCAAGCCGACACTCAAACCAGAGAGTTGATCAGTATAGGCGTGCATCAAAAGCCCTAATTTGATCAAAGACTCAAGCCCTAATTTCAGAGCAAGGCCGCCATTTTTTCACAAGCCAAAAGAAGTGGATCGGATTAAAGAATAAAAGGGTTGGCTTTATTATTTTAAAGGGGATTTAGTTTAGGGTTTATTTTAAAAGGGTTATTTTGTTTAATTTGTTTTGAGTTTTATTTGAGCAAAAATTATGGAGTCAAGTTTGTATTTTAATTTTTGCTCCTGCTTTTATTTTTGAAATCTATTTTTTCTTTTCGAGTCAAAGTATTGGTAAATCACCACCTAGGTTGTAGGTAGTGTTAGATTGTCTAGTTAGAATTAGTTCAGTGAGCAGGGTCTGCGAGTTTGCAAAATTCTATAGGCGGGAGCAGAGTTTGCGAGTTTGCAAAGCTCTATAGGCGGAGCAGGGGGTGCGAGTCTAATAGAGTGTTTGTGAGCGGGAGAAAGGATTTGCGAGTCTGTTAGAGTGTTTGTAAGCGGGATACTGTTTAATTCTAATAGAAATCTGGGAATGCAGCAGTAGGCAGGGGTTGTCGAAGCTGGGTAAATTTTGTGTGTGATTTACTTTTCAGCACATTTATTTCTGCCGTTTGTTTCTGTGTTTAATTTGAGAAAATTTGCTATAACCCTATTCACCCTCCCTCTAGGGTTAATCTAGATCCTACAAGTGGTATCAGAGCACGGTATTTTTTAACTCTAGAGTCATGCATTCATCAAATAATGGTTTTTCTGAGGGGAAATCTATTGTTAGGCCACCCATGTTTAACGGGAATGATTATGCTTATTGGGAAGTTAGGATGGGTATATATCTTAGTTCTGTTGATTATGATGTTTGGGATATTATTGAAACTGGCTATAAATCTCCCACTATAACCGTTGGTGATACTGAGATTCCTAAACCTAAGGATAGGTAGGATGCTAACGATAAGAGATTAAAAACAAAAAATGCTAAAGCCATGAATGCTTTGATCTGTGCTCTTGATAAGAATGAATTTAATAGAATTTCTCATTGTAAAACTGCACAGGAAATTTGGCATACCTTGGAGGTGACATATGAAGGAACTTCTCAAGTCAAGTAGTCTCGTTTAGCCCTATTCAGCAATGAATACGAGAACTTTGTGATGGACAAAGGCGAGAGCATAAAGGACATGTTTCGACGCTTTTCAACATAACGCTAGAGCGCTTGGGAAGGTATTCACCGGGGTAGAGCTTGTGAGGAAGGTGCTACGAGTCTTACCGATGAACTTTGAGGCAAAAGTCATGGCAATCCAAGAATCGAAAGATTTGAGTAAACTAAGCATGGAGGAGTTGATCGGTAACTTGATGACATATGAGCTTGAGCTAAAAGCAAAGGAAGAACGCAACAACTCCGAACCAAAGAAGAAGACGATTGCCTTAAAAAGCAAAGAAGAGAGCGATGAAGATGAAGAAGATCCGATTGAAGAGCTTGAAATGGCTGTCAATAATCTTAGAAAATGGTCAAGATTCAAGCCACGCAAGAAGAAAACATCTGGTAATAGGTCAAGAGAGTCTAACAATTCCGACAATGAATTGACGTGCTATAACTGCAACAAGCCTGGCCACTTTAAACAAGAATGCCCACTTCTCAAATACAACCAAGGAAAGAAAAAGAAGAAAAAGGCCTTTGCAGCAACTTGGGATGATGAAGAAGGAGAGGAAGTTTCGAATAGTAGCTCAGAGAATGCTAACTTGTGTCTTATGGCAAAATTAGATTCAGAAGCAAGCTCAGAGGAATCTAGTGAGGTAGGTGACTATTCTTATAAATAACTTGTTTTTATGTGTCTTGATCTTACTAAAGAAGTTGATGCTCTTGAATCTAAAATTGAAAAACTGAAATCTGATCGGAGAGAACTTGCTCGTAAAAATTTTAGGTTAGAAACTGAACTTGAAAATATTCAAAACCTAGAATGTAAAAAATGTAAAATTTTAGATTCAGAGTTATCAAGACTCAAGAATAGCTTTGAGAATCTTGAAAAAGAAAACTTGAGTCTTAAGGAAACCATTGACACTAGGAAAAAGGATTTTATAAATAGATGCACCTCACTTGTCACTGAAAACACAACACTAAAAACCAAAGTCCAAAATCTTGAGAAATCCTTGAATAACTTTTCAAGAGGAGAAAAATCATTCAACATGCTATTGGGAAATCAAATTTTTGCTAACAACAGAAAAGGACCAGGCTTTGGGAAAACACAAGTTGAGGTTAATGCAAAAGGTAAGAGTGTCTTTGATAGATGTGAAATAATTGGACATCGTGTTGAAAATTGTAGTCATAGGAACAAGAACACAAAATTTATACAAGTTTGGGTTCCTAAGAATTCTACAAACAAATTTCATGTCTATTGGAACAAGAATGAAAGGACTAAACAAGTTTGGGTTCCAAAGGGTTTGTTTATTCACAAATATTCTGTCACTAACAATCATGGACCTATAAAAACAAATAGGTCGCAAAAATCTTTCATCGTGTAGGTATGGTGGCAGGCTAAGGAACAACAACAGTGTTCTCTGGATTTTGGCTGTTCCAGAAACACAACGGGCAACAAAGCAAAGTTCCTTAGCCTAGTACAAAGGTGACAGAATCACAATGGGCAATCACGAAAAATTATCGTAAAGGTAAAACAGGTGAAGGTATATTTATTTGATCGATATATTAAATGTGATAATCTGCACCATATTCTGAGTGAAATCAGCCAATGTTGAGATGTTGTAAAGATGATGTTTCTTTATTCTGACCTGTTCGACATAGTTGGCCAATTATATTAATGCCAAAAACACCGTTCTTTGAATTACTTCATACATATTTGTTTGGATTAAACATAGTGTTTTGTTGGATGATAATATTGGCTAACTCTATATTCACGGTTTTCTGATTATTTACACGGCTTCAATTCAAATTCAAAGAATGTCATTTAAATTGTTGCTAAAAGTGGGTTTGAAATTTTTGATGCACACTTCATGCTCTGGTTTATCAATTTTAGTTAGTGATATGTTGGATTGAAAGAGAAACTCAGATGCAGATTACACTGGTGATCTAGTTGATAGAAAAATTACTAGTTGAACGTGATTTTTGAGACATTTAGTAACTGCATCGTTTTTCATAGAAAATATATGCATATTTTTCATTTTAAATAATTTTCAAATAGCAGAATTTTTTTTATATAACCCCTTCGAGAAAATCATTTTTGACCATATTTTCAGATTAGTCATTTTTATTTTAAATGACAAATTTTGACTAATCCGACTCCCTACTAATTATTAAAAAGATAAATAGTGATTGAAAAGGTGATAAGTGTTGATATTTAACATACATTACTCAAGAGAGTATATTTGGAAAATTTCTTTAGGAATTCAAACAAGAGTTATAAAACTTTTTGTTGGGTAAAGATTCCATGACCATTTCTATATCTATCATATTTCTATTGACCATTGTTTATCAAATATTAAATATAGTTTGTCGATATATGGTACTATAATCAGGAATCATTTGTTTTTCATGTCACATTTTTTTGTAAAAATAAATAAATACCCAAAGTATTCACTCTCATTTAAAAGTCCTCACGGTTATGCATGAGTGAATTACTTGGATTTTTTATTATGTGCTTCCATGCTCATTTAAAAGTCCTTATGGTTATGTATGTATGGAACGCATATCAAAATTAATTGATTAAATAGGCAAGTTGATTCTAATCCCATTTAAAAGTCCTCACGGTCATGCGTGGTTAGAAGATACTTAATTTCATAATTTAAAATTAAATTGGAATACTACTAATCTCATTTAAAAGTCCTAACGGTTATGCATGATTAGTAGATATTCAAATTCATGATATAAATGTACCACAAGTTGATACAATTGTATGATTTTATATTAGAACATCATTTCCATTCTTTCTAAAAGTGGAATATGCGCCTAACAAGGGTAGTTATGATTTTTGTTTGATTTTTATTGAATTTTAATATTTATATTCAATTTGAGTTTAATGTTGGATTAATATTGATCACTTTATCTCTATTTTTTCTCTAACACTATTATTCTTTTGCTGATAACAAAAGGGGGAGAGAAAAGTTAAGATTTTGTCAAATAGAATCAAGCAAAAGTCAAATAATTTTTCCATTTGCATCTAGGCTCATTTATATATTTCTATTTATATGCATATATGTAGGGGGAGCATCATGTAGAGAGGAAGCATTTAAATAGGGGGAGCAATTAGAGTATATCATTGATCAAATACATTTAACATGATCAAAATCTTAAATATATGTTTGCTATCATTAAAAGGGGGAGATTGTTTGAATACGCGCTTATATGTTTTTGTTTGATGATAATAAAAATATATATTCATTTAAATGTATTTGTTAATGTACTATTTTGTTTTTTCATAGATTAAATAAATATTTATTGAATAAAATAAATTACACAGAATTTGAATGGAATTTGAATTCAAACAGAAATTTTATTCAAACAAATATTTAGTACAATCTTGAATAGTACAAATTCAAGCTCTCACTATACATATACAATTTGATTCTAATTACATCACAATTCAGTTTACATAATTTCCTCACTACATATCACTCACACTCGTATTTTGTCTTCAACTTCATTCCAGTTTGAATCCAGCATCTGAACAATCTGCAAAAATATTCACTAACGCAGTAAAATTGAAAAAGAAATATTTTTGCAATATAAAATGAAATATGATTTTTGAAAATATGATTTGCCTCAGTTATTTGGGTTGTTCATCATCATTTATATTTGAATTCATCACACGAACAATGTGACATGCACAACGTATCACTGTACATGCCACAAGGCCGTGCACACCGATATACACTTGATAATGTTACAGGGACAGGTGTGCACGAGGTCAAACCCAAATATAAAGACAGGTTCAACTCAGGTGCAATATAAATGAAATCTCGTCATCAGCACAAGGTCAAACCCGAGTTTTTTTAAAAAACCGAGTTCAACACAAGGCAACATGAAGTATGCAAGCTCGACTAACAGCAGACCAAAGTGCAACAAGATGAACCAGACACGTCGCAAGGCAGACCACAAAGAAATGCCACCAAGTAAACAAACTCAGGCTAATGTACACAGTTCATGTATGTATTAGTAACCAACACAATGAACAAGTGATGCACATGGCAATCAAAAATACTTGAAGACTACAGCATCAAGTAGAGACCAAACAATGATCAGACTACCATGATCAGTAATACAAGCAAACAGCATAAGAGTGCATGCAACAGCAGTAAAGGAATCAACATATACAACAGTGAAGAATGCTGAAGTGAATGAAGAGTAGTGTACAAAAAAATGAAACTAGAGTGCAACAGGCAAACACAACAATGCAGCTGAGAACAATGGAACACAATTCAGATGACATGTCAAAGACCACAAGCAATCAGACCAAATGCAGAGAGATGAATCAACAGCCCAAGTCAAGATGGAGCTACAGGAATGTACCAAGCAACCAGGCTACAACCAAACCTAGTACAGACCACAAGCTAACTACAATGAAGAGACCAGAGAAATACAAATAGCAACTCAATGCATAAATGACATCACAGCAAACAACTCTGTGCACATGTGAAGCCAGAAGAACTACACAACTACAAGTACAAGGATGAATACAACATGATGAAGCAGTGGAAATGAGCAAGTGCATCAGTGAATAATGCAACATGGTAAAGGAACAGTGAACAACAATGCAATGTTCAAGTGGAGACCACAGAAGATGGCCAGAGACGAAGACTACAAGATGATCAACGACAATGCTACATGAATGAAAACAGTGATGGCCAAAGTAATGCAGAGTCGTGGAGTGGTATACACGAAATCAGTAACAAATTCAAGGCCGTGTCTCAAATCAAAGTCAACAACGTGATGACCAACAAGTTCGAAATCAAGTGTGTGTACAATTTGAAAAAGTCGTAAGTTAAAAGAGGAAAGTCTCTGCCATGTTAATCAAGGTAAATCAAAGGCTTCAAAAACAAAGCCGTGAGCATCAAGTCACAGAACGCAAAAATTAGGAAAGTACGAGCAAATTCAAGTGTCTCGAATTCATATAAATACCAAACCCCAATTATCATCATAGGCATCGAGTGAGCAACAAGAACAAGTGATAATTCAAGCAAATTAAACCAGCAAAGAGAGATTACATACCGCAATCTGACGCACTCAATCAAAGGGGCGGCATCGAACAATCTCAAGTAAAGCAAGCCGCGAATCATCAGAGAAGTAGCGAGCAAGCCGACACTCAAACCAGAGAGTTGATCAGTATAGGCGTGCATCAAAAGCCCTAATTTGATCAAAGACTCAAGCCCTAATTTCAGAGCAAGGCCTCCATTTTTTCACAAGCCAAAAGAAGTGGATCGGGTTAAAGAATAAAAGGGTCGGCTTTATTATTTTAAAGGGGATTTAGTTTAGGGTTTATTTTAAAAGGGATTTTTTGTTTAATTTGTTTTGAGTTTTATTTGAGCAAAAATTATGGAGTCAAGTTTGTATTTTAATTTTTGCTCCTGCTTTTATTTTTGAAATCTATTTTTTCTTTTCGAGTCAAAGTATTGGTAAATCACCACCTAGGTTGTAGGTAGTATCAGATTGTCTAGTTAGAATTAGTTCAGTGAGCAGGGTGTGCGAGTTTGCAAAACTCTATAGGTGGGAGCAGAGTTTTGCGAGTTTGCAAAGCTCTATAGGTGGATCAGGGGGTGCGAGTCTAGTAGAGTGTTTGTGAGCGGAAGAAAGGGTTTGCGAGTCTGTTAGAGTGTGGGATACTTTTTAATTCTAATAGAAATCTAGGAATGCAGCAGTAGACAGAGGTTGCCGAAGCTGGGTAAATTTTGTGTGTGATTTACTTTTCAGCATATTTATTTCTGTCGTTTGTTTCTGCGTTTAATTCGATAAAATTTGCTATAACCTATTCACCCCCCCTCTAGGGTTAATCTAGATCCTACAATTTATGTCACGACGATATTAAATCTACTTAGGAAGTTCTTCAAAGCCTCTCCGAGACTGAAAAATATTTATATGGACATCACATCCTTTTAATGAGCAGTGTGAGATCAAAACTACTCTCCAAACTTCATAGTCAATTGGTTAAACAAAGATATGGATCTTGGCATGAGCCAAGTGCACCACATCGTAGCCACTTCCTCAAGAAATATAGGGAAACATCTATATCTCACTACATCGGTTGCTTTGGCACCATCCGTATGCCACTCATACTTCAGAAGGTGCTATCTCAGATCAGTCGTTCTATTATATGTTATCTTCTAAGATAATCCTCCCTTAAAACGTTTTCGATGAATAGGTTTCTACTAGGCAAAGAACCACAATCATCGTTGCCCATGTGCTAGTTCTCATTCAAAAGCCTCCTCACCATATCAGCAATATAGTCCAGATAAGTTGTATCAACTAGACATGGGTTGTCAGGGCCTTTCCCGAGTGTTTGGCTCTACAAATGCTCTCTGTAAGTTTCATCACGTATGGGTTCCCCTGTCTCTAGGAGAATTGTTTGTCCAGTCGTTTGGTGCCTACGATCTCTCTATGATGGCCCAATAGCATCTGTCTGAAAACCAACACTTCGATCATCGGCTATTGGCTCAACATCTACATCAACTACAGCCGGCAATTCATCATCTCGATCACTAATCATACTCGGGATCTTAACTCAATACCGAGTTAAGGAGTTGAATCGTGCTGAGTTGTGAATTACCTAAACTTTTCCGGTTCCTGTTTTTAAAGTCCTAACCTTCCTTCTTCTCATCTTCTGTTTTCCATCCCCATGGTTTCTTTCCGACGAAAAAGAACTCTCTTCTTTCGAATCAGAAGAAGACAACTCCTTATGAATCTTCCTACCTTTTTTGGATAGCGGAGTCATCAAATCCATGTTTTCCTTCATTTTCTTCATCATAACATTCTGGCTCTCCTTCAAGTTCCTATTCATTTCCATCATCATTCTTTCCAAATCAACCTTAGTTACCATTTTTGGTGCATTTAGAATTTCGGCAACGATGGGTTAATTTATCTTCTCTTCACGTTGAGAGCCTTCATTTTTAATATCCTTTGTGGGTCTCGAAGTAGTTGATTCCTCTTTGGTGTTTCTGGGTGCCATAGCTTTCTTAGATCTAATGATAGATTTTATGGTAATCTAAGCAACCAAGGACCTTCCAACAATAATTTTTCGATCTAACTTATGGATTACGACAATACAAAGGTTTAATTTAGATTTAATTGTGAGAATTTTGAGATGTCTCAATGAAAGCACCAAAATGTTTACGTTAAAAGTTAAACAAACAGCCAATTAGATTATAAGTAGAGATTAATGAAGAAAATAAACGAAAAACGAGGTAAATAACATAAGATAATTTATAGTGGTTGGGCATATACTCTGCCTATGTCCACTTAAGCTTTATTAATGATTTATGAGATTCTTTACAACCGTGGTTGCATAACTCCAGTAAGGTTCTAACAGAGTGTCGGGGTAAAATCAGTTAATTCAAAAAGTAAAGAAAAGATTTGGATTTTATGCCCTTTTCCCTCTATTTATAGACGAAAATCGACGAGATAATCTCTAAAACATTCTCCCTACATTATGCACGTCCGGTAGGAGTTTCAAAGAAGAGATTATGGCAAACTCAACATTTACACTATCAATTCGGCATTGAGCCGACCTTCACAAGTTGGTATCGACTTGCGGTCTTTTGGTTGCTTACCTTTGTTTTCCAATTTCTTGAAGTGAGATTATTGAGTTAAATTTTTGTGACTCTGTACTGACTTAAGATGCTCAACTTGGTGCCGACTTGAGACTTTGAGTTGTGTTTGGCAACGTTGCTTTTTACCACTTGGCTCATTTGGAATTTGGTAACTGTCTTCAAGTGGTAAGCAAGGTTCCACACCGATTCTTTGAAGTTTATTCGGACTTTGGTTTCCAGAGTTATGGTTCGGGACTTTTGACTTGTCTTATGACCATTCAACGGTTTTGGCACATCTTGGTGCGTCTTGGTTCAAAAGCAGGGTAACGACAAGGTAAATTCAAAAATAGATGTTATATTTTTAATTAATTCGGTAAATACAAAATGATACTATGTAGTTGCATTTAAGCATGAAATGCTACTAAAATGTAAAATGAAAAAATAAATATTATATTTGTTTGTTTCGGTAAGTAGTAGCATCTAAAAATGATACTAAGTAGTAGCATCTAAAAATGCTACTATATAGTCATCAATCATTAGCTATTGCAAAAATAACAACATGTACAGATGATATCACACAGTATCATTATCCAAAAATATTATGTAAAAAATAATATCAAGTGCAAAATGCTAACAAAGAATTAAATTTAAACATAAAATGCTAATACAATGTAAATGAGAGAAACAAATGTTATTTTTACAAAATGCTACTGCAAATCATAAAATGCAACTACAATTCAAAAAATGATAATATGGTTCATAAATCGTTATTACAATTCGCAAACACTATTGTAGAATAACAACATGAGTTAATTTATACGTATTTCATTTAAGAAATGATGATGCTGTTCAAAAATTACTACTATAGTTTAAAATTTGCTACGAAAATTCATGTAATGCTATTGTGAAAGTACATTACAAGTTAAAATATACATACTTTGTCTACAAATGGTACCAGAATCCATATAATGCTAATACAAATAGCATTATAAGTAGAAATATACATAACTAATTTATTTTTGAATAAAAGATATAAAATGATGCTAGGCAGTATCATTATTGCAGTTATCTTATTCTTCCCCAATTTGAAACTGTTTCCTTTGATTACCACATCATATGGAAACTTCTAGTTGACAACTTCAATGTCGTAATTAAGAAATCACTACTACCAAAACACTCCAACCATTAAATGCTACTACGAAGATGTTACTTTGAAATAGCATTTTGAGCTAAAATACACACACTTTATATACAAATGCCACTGTAATAAATAAAATGTTGCTGAAATTCATAAAATGCTACTATAAAATAACATTAGAAATGGAAATATACATAATTATCGTTTTTGAAAAATAATAATGATTAAATGATACTACAGAGCATCATTACCAACTGTTTTCTTCTTCTTCCCCAATTTATTTTACTCCTCCACAAAGCTTCTATTTCCCTAGCTACCTTTCCATCGTCGACGTTGAGTTCAAACTCTGTCCACCACTAATCCAACCCACCCTTAGATTGAGTGATGTACTGTCATGAAAAATGTTTTGTCCTTCAAACAAAAGTTTTTGGCCTTTTCACCTATTTTTTAGAAATTTTTGTCCTTAGCACTGAAAAATAAAGTGCCTGTCCTTAAGGCCAAAAAAAATTTGAAATTTATCATACATTTTTTCCTAATATCAAAAATCACATCTCTAATACTTGAAAAAAATATCAACAGCCAACAACTGCTTGATAAAGTATAAAAACGGCTATAAAAATCCAAAAAACCTCTTACACAAAATGATTAGCTATTTTCGATTTCATCAAAAATGCCTAAAAATACTAACATGTTTACGAAACTAAAATAGACATAAAAAATACGTGATATATGATTTCATATACTGCAGTAGGATTTTCAAATCCAATGCTGGTTACAAAAATTTCAAAATTAAATTAATTAATTATTCCTATTACAAAGACTGTTTACATCCGCTGATTGTGTTAAATTTCTGCACGGCAAAAAAGAAAGCAGGAAAATTGGTTTTGGTAAAATTGGTTTTTGTACGGTGTAATTAGCAACTCACTAAAAGAAGAGCCTTGTTATTAACCACCATATCTATTACATTTTTCCCAATTATACTTCATTATATTTTACTCATTACTATTTATTGGTAATTCATTATTGATATATCAACAATACACTCGGTAATGAGGCACTACCCTTTTTGAAAATAAACAAAATTGGATTGCACAATGAAATTGGTAAATAAAAGAAAATTTATAAGGAGGGAATTAGGCATATGAACAAACATCAGCAAAAAACTAGATCTAGGACAAATGTTTTTAATTTTAATATGAAGGACAAAATCACATCATCTCTCATCGACATCACTCCTACCTCTAAACCCAACAATGCACCGCCCCACATCATCACATCTTCGCATGTCGTTACCATCGCCTCTTCACTCAATTTCCATTACATCCATCATCGCGGCACACTCCGCTGTTGTCCCCTACCCTAGTCAAAACCCTAGTCGATATCTTAATTCACGAATTCTAGCTGCCACCGATTCTCATTGTCGGAACACACCACCATGTCGTCTCACTACACTCGAAGCCTAACCAACCACCAACATCACCAACTATAAAAGATTACAACAACAAAAATGCTAAATTAAACTAACATAATATGAATATAATGCTATATAATACAGTTTGAATAATGCTAAACTGAACTAGCATTATGCGTATATAATGTCATATACTTTAGTGTATTTTTCTTAAAAAATGCTAAATTAGACTAGCATTATGAATGTATAATGCTATATTCATTTAGATAGTTCAGAAATGCTAAATTAAACTAGCATTATATGAATGTATAATCCTATATTCATTTTTACAATACAAGCAATGCTGGTTTTATTTAGCAATTTTTGTTACTAGCTCACAAAAAAGCCATCATGGCTAACAGTCACTACTGCCGTTACCACCATCGATGTTGAACCTCCACCTAAAAGCACTCAGCACAATCACCAGTTACTCCATCAATTCTCCACTCAAAATATTTTTTCCTTATCAAAACAAAACATTAGTCCTACAAACACCATCATCACATCGCCCACACTATCACCACCGCATTGCCTCCCATGTCCACCAACAGTAGTCGTAGCCCACTCAACTTTGCCGATGCTATTGTACAATTTGAGTTAAATTATTTTTTTGTCATGTGATGGATTCTTGAAAAGGGTTTGTCCTAAAGTCGAAAATTAAAACATTATGTCCTTGAGGTATTCTAAACTTTGTCCTTTAACCTATTTTCAACATTTATAAAAGGAAGAACATTGTAGAGCATGTAGCGTAATTAGTATGCTTTGAAAGGAAGCACTGCCTGAATTAAGAAAAAAGAAAATATAAAACCTCAAGGCAAGGTTACCCTACTAAAGATATGGATGAATTTGCAACATAAGATGGTGCAAAATGAATATATATTGATCTAATAATATGTAATGGTGAAGTATAAGAGAAAACGAGAAAAAAATATTAAACTAGAAATAAAAACAATCAAAAACTAGCGATTATGTTTCACTACCAAACACTACCACCGGTCGAACGTTGGCTACTTTAGCGGTCAACTACTGGTCGTTACCTGAGCCAGAATGAACCTGGACCTAGGCGGGCTAAATTGAATGGGCTAGCACCATTAGGTTGAGCTTGTACATTTTATTAGGTCTGTTTCAGAGACGACTATACTAGTATAACCTTGATATGATGTGATGTATGTATTATTAGATGTAGCGATGTCAGTGTGCGTATTTGATGATCGTATTTGATGATTCCTTGAAGTTAGTTGCTCCTATGAAATACTGTGCCATCACGTGTTGCATTATATAGTATGTGCATCATGAGAGAGTGGAGTCCCCCATATGTAGGCTTATACAACCTTCGGTGGATGTACCTACGACTATGTCCATGGATCGAATGAATAGTAGCATGAAACACCATTTATCATGTTATTGTTATATATATTGTCTAGTTGAATGTAACATGACCTTAATTAACTAGTCAACCATATATATATATGCATACATTATGTTTATCGTACTATGTGGACACAGGTGACACATGTTAAGGTATATTTATAATATGTATTAGACAATGTTATACAAGTATTTGTTTAGTATATTAAAGAAGATTCATTCCACTCACTCAGACATATGTCTAACCCCTCTTTATATTTTTCTATGTGTCTATTGCTGATGGTTGATCGAGTGTAGAATCGTGATGACATAAGTGATGTTGGGGTGTGAATGCCAAAGATTTACTTTTGTATATGTTGTATATGCATTGACATCCGACATTAAGTATAACAGTTTGTGTATTGTTGGATTGATATTGTACGAACATATGACTATGGATATACGACTATTGTTTGATTTCAATATATGACTATGAATATATGACTAAAATATATTGTTTCTTTCGTTGTGAGTCCTGAATCAGGTAGTTAGAGTGTTATGTTGTTTATCTTCATCATGAACTTAAGGTCCATCATTTTTTATTTTTATGGTTTGAACAACATTTTAGGGATTAAATTAGAGGGTCAAAAAGGTGGGTAATTACAGTTAAAATGTAACCAAGAACAAGATGAAGTAACATAGATCTAATAATACCTTGCTTGATAAGTGACTAATTGCATGCTTATACGTGACATATGTATAGATCGTTATAAAAGAACATATTAACAATGTGAATGTTAATCTTGATATACTTTATATGTTCACTTACATATGATGATAAATTTTATTTATTCCTTATATTATATTGATGTGCTCACTAATAAAAAAATCACTTGCTATTGATGACATCGTGGATTAGATTGATAACCATTTGGTGTTGTTTATATCACGAGGACGATCATGCATAACTCTAGTCTCGGTAGAATTGCATCCAAGAGATTGGGAAGATCTAAATATGTTAGGATGTTAAAACTAATAATGAAAAAATGACTACTTTTATGTCCAAAAAAATAGGTTGAGTATTTTAGGACCGGCTACGAGGTAGTACCTCACACTATAACTGATTACTCCCTTGGTTATCAAGGTCAACGTTCCAAATGTGTAGTGCTTTGCCCACGTTGAGGTTACAATTTGTGGTATGCATTTGACGGATCAACGAGGATGTTCGCTATGTTTTACTTTTTTAACGGGGATATCTTAGTGCCTTTATGGGTGTTGGAACATGTGCAATTAAAGCCCTGCTAATGCCATGCAAAATCCCTGTTATTAGGCATAACGTTCTTTGACTGCTATACTTTTTCAATATAGTGTTTTTAAACAGTATATCCGCTTTAAGCTCTGCTATTTTCCGCTACACCCGCTAAATCAAGGCTTTTTAGCATCCTCTTAGCAACATTAATATACAAAGGCCGATTTGACTAATTTTCTTTTAAACCAAATCAACAAAGTTAGGGTAAAGACCTAATTTTAAGGTATAATGCTCAATAGAAGTTAAGAACCTATTGTAGTCACTGAATATAGTTTGCATAAATCATATTCTTCGGTTTTATCGTATAAGATTAAATAATATTTCTTTTTCTAACACAAACAATGTGAGAATGAAAATAAATCAACTTTAAATATTTGGTTTTATATCCAATGAAGCTTTTTGCACCTTTATCATTTTCCGCTATATCTCCGCTTTATCCCGGCTATAAATATGTTCACCTCCACCGTTATGAAACCTCTAAGCGCTTTAACTGCATATATTGGAACTGAGTCAGACAACAATAGGTGAAATATGTGAATTTCAAAAAAATAAATCCCTATTTTTATCTTAGTGGGCCTACATATTCCAATAGTTATACTAGATCCAATCTAGTTAGTCTAAATAAAATAAAATTTTATTTAATTTTCTTGATTTAATTAATTAATGTATGTTAATTAATTTAACATTTATAGTTTTGTTATCAATATATACTCATGTATATATATAATTGTAATTTTCAACATAGAAAGGTGTACATGTTTTGTGATTAAATAAGTAGGTATTAGGATTTATGTCCACTATGTATACATTGGTCATTTATATGTGTGTTAATTGTCTCAAAACTTTGTTTAATATATTTATAATATATATATAAATATAATGTTAGAAATTATTTGTATATAAAAGATTTAAAATATATAATTTTAATTTACCAAGTCAATAAGTTTTAAATTCAAGTTTTGTATTTAAATTATATAATTAAGACTTAGTAAAACATTTTAAAATTCAAAACTAGATCTTAAAATATCAGTTAAAATATTATTAATTAAATTTGAATATGTATATTTATCTAAAATAATTATTACAACTGGAAAAATATTTTATTTATTTATTCATTTATTTCTTTTTATTTTTGTATATTTTATTATTTATTTACTTAAAATATACAACACTATTTTAATGTGTATAAAAAATTTACACACATATATTTATTATATTATAGAATAAATATTTTAAAATTATATATATGTAAACATTATTTGACTGGTAAGAAAATAATAATTCTTTTAATTTATTTATATTTGTTATGTATATTATTATTTGTTTGTTTGTTTAAAATACATAACACTATATTAATATGTATAAATAATTGATATATATTTATTATAAAACAAAATTTTCAAAATTATGTTTGTGTAGAACATTATTTAGCCAGTAGGAAGAAAAATTAAAACCAAACACTATTTTTTTATTAAAAGAATATATATATATATATATAATAATAAAAGTAAACATTATATTTAATAATAATTAATTATAACGATCTTGACTCGACCTTCGAAAATCAGCACCAATTACTTCACCCATATTCGAATGCCATATATTCGAACGTCGAATCTGGTTCGCCGGAGCTTATAACACATTAGATAAATATAGCACGGCGGAAACAGGAGAATAATATCATTGATATACAATATATGATACAACAATTTGATACAAATGGTATTAATATTATCAATATTATCAGAGACAATATACAACAGCGGAAAAGATAACAGTGGAAACAACACCAACTTCAGGAGAGAGATCACCATACAACATCTTCATTCCAAAACTCCAAAGCTCGAAAGACTTTCATATCCAAAACCAAAGCTTAAAGAAACTCCCAAACCAACAAGCTCGATCCAACATCAATGCTAAAGTTATGCAAACTCGATCCACAATGCGATTTCTAAAATCCAAAGGCTGAAAGCTATCGACTTTATATTTACTAGCCGACTATCTGAAAATCTAACTCTAGGCTGCCTGTGTGGAAAATTATGGGCACCCAGAGTTTAGAAAGGGAACAATAAACTCCAGGTCAGTCATGGGACTGGTGTGAGCAAACAAAAACAGTTTATCTTTAACAAAAGCAAAACAAAAGAATTTAAAAGAAATCCGCAATACTTTTTGGAAAATGAAATCAAAAGGCCTCCCGGCACACACACAATGCAATCACACACTTGGGGGAGATTTCTCCTTATGATAGTCAAACATGCTTGATATGCGAAAACCCTTTTGTTATTATTATTAGTGCACAGTGGAAAACATTTCGAAAGTATATTATTAATATTAGCCAGCATAGGTACCATTATACTATGCCTACTATAGCTACCATTTAAGAATGGCAGGTTATACAATTACAACGTAAAGGGCTCGTATTGGATGATTGGATTTCCAACAATGGTCAGGCAAAAGAACTTCCTGGGACACATGGGTACGCCTATGGAGGGACGCCCCGAGAACTTAACCGGATCTCTGCCGACACAAGGCCGGGTTACCTCTGTAACTAGGCAACTACTACACGAGTACGCCACCCCCGGTCGTAACCGACCTTTATCTGGGGCCCCAACAACAACCACAAAGCAACATAATTGCAATAACCATATAAGTTAAGTATCTGGGCTCCATACCATGATACCACTTCTATCCAGAAGGAAATGGACATACCCTCAAGGGGCGCTACCCCCAAATAACCTTGCTGCATCTTTCCTGTTTCGACCATCCCGGGTTGTAAGGTCCGACGAGGTCACGTCCACAAAGCTATGCTTTTCACAAAAGCCATGCTTTGATCAACAAATGATCAGCAGCACTTCGTATGCCGCATTACCAAATTGGGAATGTATCACTAATAACCATCAACTACATGACCTCTGAGCTCGTACGTCTAAGAAAAGGGTGTTAAGCTAAGAGAATGAATTCTCCGCCACCAAACAGAAATGTATTTGATAGAAACCAGCATTACATCTCAAAATGTAATGTCAGATACACATCCATACAAGTCTGTTTCGGGTTCGAACAGAACCGAAGGCACTTCAAAAGAAGCTCATGCAATTCGGGAATTCCCAATCCCGATCGGACTCCCATCACATACAGAGATCTCTATACCGGCGCGACTCAGTGTAGAGACATTCGACGGGTAATCCTTTCGTTCTTGAAAATGTCATGTCTTCATCACTGGTCTTCAATTGTTATCCATTACGTCGTATCATTATTCGGAATGAGTTTTCTGACATAAAGTTCTCTCTCGGCTAAACCGAATAATGAGTGCAATATTTTAAAACCATATGGATAATTGGATCTCAGTTAAGTCACAACTTATTACCCAAAACTTTTCTTTCAAATGGTTTAAACAAATTACCATTTTCAAATCTTTTAAATAAAAAAAAAGATTCACTTCACAAAGTTCACAAATCTTTCACAAAGATTCATTCATAGCTTTCAAAACTATTTCAATTCCAAATCTTTTATACAAAAGATACACCTTTGAGATCCACCTTGATTTGAAAACAAAATTCACCAATGTTTAACAAAGATTCATTCATAGCTTTCTAAACAATTCCATTTCAAACTTGAAATCATTTCAACAAAACTGGAAGTTCTTTCGTTATATGAAAGCTATTATCATTTGAAAACAAATACTTTCCGTTTTGGAAAAAATCTGATCAAATATGCACAGTTATAACCTTTAAAGTATAAACCTGGATTAAATTCAAATTCCCAAAATAATACATTTGATATACTTCAAAAGTGATTTAAAAACCATATATATAACTTGTATAACCCTTTCAAACCAAATTTCCAAAACACTTTCAAAACTTAAACAAACCATATTATATTCAAACTAAATTTAAATTTTAAAACTTTCCTTTCAAAATCTTTCTGTGTTAAATCTAATTCCATTTCAAAAATCATTTGGATTCAAAATTCAATCTTTAAAACCATTTCATAATATTAATTTCAAATATCTGTGAGTTAACCGATTTCCTTGTGAAATCCATATTTGTGTGTGTATAGTGTAGCCCAGGGGTTTTACACAATAGTGCAACATCATCACAATCCAAATACAACAATATCAATAAGCGGTATAATCCTATAACGCTTATCTTCATTCACAGATTCACGGATGAACAATATAAATTTATCACAGATAAATAATTTATATTTATCACGGCTCAAATCAAAGCAATTCATATCACAGAGCAACAAAGACCAGGGATGTCAAATAATTCAAAGTATTCAATACAATTCAAACATCCATAAGTAAAGTTAATTAATCATCTGATTAATTGAAACTAGATTAATCACTAATCCAGGTTAATTAACATTAATTAATTTCAAATTATTTTAATTACTTAACCTTTAATAATAAATTAATTAACCTTTAAACATTTATTAATCAACCTTAAATAATAAATAAAACAACCTTTAATCGTTAAATAATCAACCTCTAATTATTTAATTATTCTTTAATTAATTAATCGCATTATTTACATCAATTAATTAACGCTTAGTTAATTGTCATTTAATTAATCATCTTTAATTAATTACAATAGGTGATTATCCCTAATCACATAAATTAATTAAGTAATTATCCTTTAATCACTTGATTAACTTTAATCATTAATTAATTACTTTTAATTAAGTAATTATCTTTAAGTAATTAATTACCTTTAACTACTTATATTATATTAATTACCCTTTTATTAATTACATTGATCAATTATCGTTTAAATAACTAAGTAAGTAAACCTTTAATTAATTATATTAAGTAATTAATCTTTTAGTTACTTTCATAAAGTAATTATCCTTTATTAATCAATAAAGGTCCTTTAATTAATTAAGACTCCAATTATCTTAAGATAAACTATTTATCTTATTTAATTCCATAATCATTATTTATATCTTATTTTAAATAACCTTTGAAACAAATTAACAAAGTCATACAATTTAACTTAAACCCTTTTATATTAATTGATAATAAAAATCATTATTTCAAAATAAACCATTTTATCTTTAAAATCTCATATAAATTAACTTAATATCATCAAGTTAATCACAAATAAAAAATATCATTTTAAAATAAACCATTATCTTTTAAATTAGTTTCTTAATTTAAACTATTTAATTTAATTTTTAAAATAACTTAAGAAAAAAAATTTAATTAATTTTAAGTTAAATAAACTTTACAACTTTTATTGACCCAAAATTTAAATAAACTTTTATTATCTAAAAGAAATTTATTTAAGAATGAGATTTCAAAACTTATTTTATTCGAATTTCAAATCTGGTTTGTTTAAATGCTTCAGACCCGAGACACACCCGAGTTAATCCCGATAACATACTCGAGTTCCCCCCTTTACTTCATTGCTTCGAGCCAATTCACAAAGTACTCGAGATCAACCCTGAGACAAACTTCCAAACACCCAAGATACAAGTGTGCACGTGCACCATTATTCCGATCATCTTCGATCGTCGCCGAGGCCACCTACAGATCATCGTTGACCTCCTCTACCAATCCCGACCACCCATCTCCGGTGATTACATCAGAAAACAAATTTGGGCAACTCGACCACTTCCTAGTATTAAACCACCATTAGAAAATCGTTTCGCCCCACTATGTTGAGCCACCGGCGACCCTAAATCTTTGACCACAGCTTCATCACGTCACCACGCTGATGAACGTATTTCTCTGCAATTTAAATCGTTTATTTCATATATTTTTATTTTAATAAAGCGGTATTATACGGGTATTTTGTTGTGGTTTTGCAGATTATTGATTCCAAAGTGCAACGTTGAAATTAATCGGTTATGCCGTCCATTGGTTCAAAAATCACGCAGCAAAGAGTGCAACATTTTGAGCATTGAAATAAATCAAAGCAATATGGACCAATTCAAACAATGATGTGGACGTATATATGTTCTCTTTCACCAATTCAAGCAAAGGACCAGTTCCTCCTAAAAAGTAGCATAATACATAGCCATGATATGAAGCAAAATGGGACACATTCAAAAGTAGCTTACGTATGAATTTGGACCAATTCACATATAAAAGTATTTCAAGCAATGACGTGGCAACTTGACTTTTCACCAATTCAAGGAATGGACCCAGTCAGTACAATTATCTTGGCAAATACTAAGAATAGAACCGGTCCTATTGCTAAAAAGATGGACTGATTTTAGGGGTTGAAAGCCTATATATACAGCATTATACAACACCTTGAAATCATCTCTTACCTCATCACTTTTCTTCAAGTTTAGATTTAAATTCAGCACTGTTTTTATTTTCGAACAGAATACGTAGGATTGTTGATTAGATTTAGCAATTTATTTATTCTTGTTCTTAGTTATTTTCTGCACTCTTTTCAGTTAGTTAATAATTATTTCAGTTGTTTGCTCCGTTATCTTCTTTTCCGCAATTTCAATTTCTGTTCTAATTTTTTTACAATCCTATATTTTGGTTGCAATTTCGATTAGTTTCGAAACGATTCGGAGTATATTATTGTTTTTATTTTCTGTTCAAAATTCACCGTCGAATTCGTTTAACACGCCTAAGATTTAACTATGGATTTTAATTGTTTTAAAATACAATTCCCTGTGTTCGACCTGCATACTACACGCCTGTGCGCTTGCAGAATTTATTAAAATTTGTGCTTTTCTAATCAATAGAAAAGTCGCAATAAGTTTTTGGCGCCGTTGCCGGGGAGTTGCTATTTTGAGATTTCCGATTTTTCGTTTTTAAGTCTATTCGTGTTAATTTATTTTATTTTATTTTTTTTGCATTAGTTTTCAGAAAAAAAAATCATTTTTTTTCGTTTTTCAGTTCCTTTCACCAAAGTAGCGTTTTACTTAAAAAAAAATCGCATTTTGTTCGTTCGCTGCATTTGCTTTTTTCGTTACATTTTGCATGTGAGTTGAATCTCATTTAGTTGGTTTCTGTTCACATACCCAGCTTACGTTAGTTTAAATTTTGTTTCTCACGTTCATGTGTATGCTATCACATATAATTTCATTTTAAGCATCACTAGCTGTCACATATACGTGAACTTCTCCTTTCATTTTTGTGTGTCAACTTACTGCTGCTACACATTATTTAGTTGCATTGCTATTTTGGTTTCCACGTAACAAAAAAAAATTACTTTTTTTTTCTCGTTTTTCAAAAACCACGTTTTACATAGCCACACTTTCGGTTTCTAATCATTCAAATTCTCTCACTCCTGCATTTTTCGCGTTGCTTTGGTTTGTGACTCACATTGCTTCATTTTCAAACTTACACATTTGCTTGCATTTTTCATCATGTTGCATTTACTTACGCATTTTCCTGTTAGTTTGCATGCAGTAGCCTGTTTTTACGTAACCATTGTTTTCACATAACCATTTTGGTTCACTGCAGTAGCTTAGTTTGGTTCACGTAACCATTTTAATGTTTCAAGTTGCATGCAGTAGCTTAATTTTCATACTTGCATTAGTTTGTTGCTTACATTAATTCAGTTGCATTAAATCAGCTCTTTGTTCACATTTCCATTCTCATACTCACGTAATCACGTAACCATCTTTTATTTAGTTCACGAATAAATTTTTATTTTGTTCAAATATTTGCACGTAAGTTTATTCACACGTAAGTTTTTGTTCAATTTTTTTACAACTCCCGCAGATTGTTTGCACGTCACAGTGTTTTCACTTTGCTCCCACGTTCATGCACTTTGCACTAATTTTCAACACATGACATGTTAGTTCTATTTTACTCACACATTTTTCAGTGATCACTGCAGTACACATTTTCATGTTTCCTTATTTCATTCATACATAGTTTTTCACTTAACCAAGGTAATCAAAGCATACTTCATTGCATTATTTCATCAAGTTACATTCCATTTTGCTTATTTCAGTCACGTTTCATTTATATATACATAGTTGCAGTTTAATTTTTTCTAAGCTTATCATCTCTTAGATATCTGACAGGTAGCAACAGCATAGTAACCGCAAACTTTGGAGTTTGATCCGCTAGCGCTACTCAGCTGCATTGGACGGGCTATCATACACCTCTGTAAGTAATTTTCAACTCTACAGGTGCCCAACTGAAAACTGATTTAATTTACTTTTGCCTGTTACACCTTGATTTGTTTATGCGCGTTTGGACAATAAATAATTTTAACCGTTTAGAAAGCCAAAATATTTCATTAAACAAATCAACGGAAATTTCAAATCAAACAAATATGAGCAATCATGGTTCACAACATGGTTCACAACACAGTTCACCGAAATTATCACCTAAATCACATGTTGGAAATAATGAATTTCATGAGAACCGTCCACTATCCCTTAGAGACCGATGCTATCCAACACGGACCGTTCAACCTTCGGTTATTTCATTTCCACCTACCGAAGGAAATAATTTTGAGCTAAAACATTCTTTTATCCAAGGGGTACCAAAATTCACTGGGTCTGAAAATGCATATGAATTTCTTAGTGAATTTGAGTTATATGCTTCTACAACTAAAATGCAACAACTTTCTAATGAATCCATCAAGCTAAGACTTATTCCATTCGCACTTCTAGAAAGTGCGAAGAGATGGCTTAATTCTCTTCCTAAAAATTCAATTAAGAGTTGGGACAATTTCGTTACTATATTTTTGAAAAAGTTTTTTCCTTTCCACAAAACTCTTAAAATTCGAACTGAAATCAACCAATTCTCTCAGAATGAAGGAGAAACTTTTTCAAAATATTTTGAAAGGTTCAATCAATTGTTATATAGTTGCCCACATCATGCAATCCCTAAACACGTTTGTGCCAAATCGTTTATGAAGGGCTTAACTATCAAACAAGATCCCAACTCGAATCAATGTGCGGAGGAGAATTCATGGAAAAAACAGACGAGGAAGCTTGGGAATTTTTAGAAGAGTATTCGGAAAAGGATATGCAATGGGAAACAATTCGTGTTCCAATTCGTGCTCCAAATAGAGGAGTACATGCCATTGACCCATCACATCTTCCTATAGATACCCAAACTCCTCAAGAAGGAGAAGGACTACCCCATTACTACACACAAGACCAAATCAATGCTATAGCTCAAAATAGTCCTTTTTCATCCACATACAATCCTAACTGGAAGCATCATCCCAATTTTTCATGGTCAAATCCTAACAACGTGGATAATCCATCACATATGTATCCAATGATACCAAATTCGAATTATCGAGCCCCAACCTCTAATTCTCAAAATTCTCAACCCGCTCCTCAAACAAAACCTTCGAATCAACCATACAGGCATCCTAATTTCAATCCATCAACCCAACCTTCTCAGCCTTCACAAGAAATTGCTCGATTGGAAAAACAACTCTCTAAACAAAATAAATAAATCAACAACCAAGATGCAAGAATTGAGCAAATCACCAAACAAAATGAACAAATGTTGATAATGATGAAGGATCTCATGAAAATCAATGAGAAAGGTAAATTGCCTAGTCAAACCGAAGTGAACCCAAAGTATAACTCTCGAGGAGTAAATCTTTGTGAGAATGAAGATGTAAATTCGGTTAATGCTGTCACCACATTAAGGTCTGGAAAGAAGGTAGACAACCATGTCGGCAACCCCGACATCCTTCTTAAATCTTCCCATGTTCCAAATTCTGAAACTCAGTCGACAACCACGGTTGTCAATCAAAACGATTCTAATTCTTCATCTAAGGTTGGCAATCCCGACCACTCTTCACCTTCTGATGTTGGCAACCCCAACATTCCAACTCCCTTATCTTCACCCTCTAATATAACACCTTCTTCTTCGAATGAAAAAACTTCCGAACGAGTCTATAAACCCATTGCTCCATTTCCCCATAGACTCAACAAAAAGAAGAAGCCCGCTAATTTTGACCAAATTCTTGAAATCTTCAAACAAGTTCGAGTTAATATTCCACTTCTTGATACCATCGAGCAAATTCCTCAATATGCCAAATGTCTGAAAGAGCTATGTACTCAAAAACGTGCCACTAACGTTCCTAAGACTGCATTTCTAACTGCAAACACTAGCTCTGTTCTTTCAAATCCCTCCCCAATCAAGTATAAGGACCCCGGTTGTCCTACGATCGGTTGTAAAATCGGTAACACTCACATTAGTCATGCCTTACTCGATCTTGGAGCGAGTGTGAATCTTTTGCCTTATACTGTGTACTGTCAACTTGGACTAGGGGAATTAAAACCCACAAACATCACAATTCAACTAGATGATCGATCTGTCAAAAAACCATTGGGCACGGTTGAAGATGTTTTGATACAAATCGAGCAATTCTATTTCCCAGTCGATTTCATAGTCCTAGAGATTGCACCTGTCTCAAATCCCAATAGTCAGATTCCTTTGATATTAGGTCGTCCATTTTTAGCAACATCAAATGCTATCATAAATTATAGGAATGGTCAACTCCGACTTTCCTTTGGGCACCTAACCATTGAACTAAATATCTTCAATCTTAACAGACAACCAAGGGATTTTGATACAGAAGAAGTTGACATGATCCAAACAATTGTAGAAAATGATTTTAGTGATACTACGGAGTCTCTTAGCATGTTCCTAGATCATTTTAATTCCAACTTCCACGAAGATGAATACATTTATGAATTAAATGATATGCTATGCTCTTTTCATAATTCACTAGAATTCAATCAGTTGATGTCTATTGAAGCCTCAAAAGAAGTACGCCCTAAATTAGACCTCAAACCTCTTCCAAACGATCTTAAGTACGCATACTTAGATTCTTCGGAAAAATTCCCTGTAATCTTGGCATCCGATCTCATTAAGGACCAAGAAGAACAACTTTTGAAATTTAAGGGAAAATAAAGAGGCAATAGGATGGGTAATCGCTGACATTAAGGGAATTAGTCCATCAATTATTGAACATCGAATACATTTAGTCGACGAGGCTAAACCCACTCGCGAAGCTCAAAGGCGATTAAACCCTAATATGAGAGAAGTGGTAAAGGAAGAAATTATCAAATGTTTAGACAATAACATTATCTACCCTATCTCTGACAGTACTTGGGTAAGTCCGGTACAAGTTGTACCAAAGAAGTCAGGAATCACTGTGACAACAAATGAGAATAATGAACTTGTTCCGACAAAGGTCAAAACAAAATGGCGCGTTTGCATCGACTATCGAAAACTCAATGCAGCAACAAGAAAAGATCATTTTCCCCTTCCCTTCATTGATCAAATGCTCGAACGCTTAGCCGGTCATGAATACTATTGTTTTCTTGATGGTTACTCCGGCTATAATCAAATTCCCATTGCGTTAGAGGACCAACACAAAACAACGTTCACATGTCCCTTCGGAACTTTCGCTTATCGTCGCATGCCCTTCGGTCTTTGTAATGCTCCCGCTACCTTTCAACGATGTATGATAAGTATATTTTCTGATATGGTGGAAGATTTCTTAGAAATATTCATGGACGATTTTTCAATTTATGGGTCATCTTTTGATCAATGCCTCTTTCGTTTAGAACGTGTTTTAAAGCGATGTAAGGAGAAATCTCTTGTTCTTAATTGGGAAAAATGTCATTTTATGGTTAAGCGAGGAATAGTCTTAGGTCATGTTGTCTCTAAAAATGGCCTAGAAGTTGACAAATCTAAAGTTGATCTTATTGTGGGCCTTCCTCCTCCACGGTCCGTAAAGGACATTCGCTCATTTCTCGGCCATGCAGGATTCTATAGGAGGTTCATTAAATATTTTTCAAAAATTTCAAAACCTCTTTCGAATCTTCTGGCTAAAGACGTTAAATTTGAATTTTCCAATGAATGTGAAACGTCTTTTGAAACCCTCAAATCGATCTTGACCACTGCACCTATCATCCAACCTCCAAATTGGACTTTGCCTTTCGAATTAATGTGCGACGCTTCTGATTATGCCATTGGAGCCATCTTAGGTCAACGAATCGATAAACTTCCTCGAGTCATCTATTATGCTAGCAAAACTCTTAATGAAGCTCAATTGAATTACTCAACCACAGAAAAAGAGGTTTTAGCAGTTATCTTTGCCCTCGATAAGTTTAGATCATATCTCATAGGTTCTAAGGTCATAGTTTACACCGATCATGCCGCCTTGCGGTATTTACTCACGAAAAAGGATACCAAACCCCGCTTAATCCGTTGGATTCTCCTTTTTCAAGAGTTTGACCTAGAAATACGAGATAAAAAGGGTTCTGAAAATGTCGTAGCTGACCATCTTTCTCGTATAGTGCATGAAAACTATGATAACTCTCAAATCAACGATCATTTTCCCGATGAACAAATTCTTTCACTCTCTAGTGCACCATGGTACGCGGACATCGTAAATTATGTTGTCACAAATGAAACACCTTCCCATTGGTCAAAACAAGATAAACAAAAATTTCTCTCCAACGTTCGAAACTTTTACTGGGACGATCCTTATCTTTTCAAATATTGCACCGATCAAATCATTCGCAGATTTGTCCCAGAACATGAATTCCATAGCATCCTCTCTTTTTCACATAATCAAGCATGTGGAGGACATTTTGGAGCAAAGAAAACTGCTGCCAAGGTGTTACAGTGCGGTTTTTGTTGACCTTCTCTTTTTCGTGATGCCCACGAATTTCGCTCCAAATGCGCTAGATGTCAACAAACAGGTCGTATTTCCAAACGTGACATGATGCCCCTAAATCCGATCCTTGTCATCGAAATTTTTGATGTTTGGGGCATCGATTTCATGGGTCCTTTTCCTAATTCTTTTGGAAATCTCTACATCCTACTTGCAGTAGATTACGTGTCTAAATGGGTTGAGGCCATTCCTACCAAAACGAATGACAATAAAATTGTTGTCAAATTTTTGAAAGAAAACATATTTTCCCGTTTTGGCACACCTCGAGCCATTATAAGTGATAACGGTTCTCATTTTTGTAATTGTGCTTTTGAATCTCTTCTTAAGAAATATTCTATCACTCATAAACTATCTACTCCATATCATCCACAGACCAACGGTCAAGTCGAGATTTCCAATAGACAAATTAAACAAATTCTTGAAAAGACGGTTAACTCCAACAGAAAAGATTGGTCATCTAAATTGATAGACGCCCTTTGGGCATTTCGCATAGCTTATAAAACCAATCTAGGAATGTCACCATACCGATTAGTCTTTGGAAAAGCATGCCATTTACCCGTTGAGCTCGAGCACCGCGCACTTTGGGCAATCAAATACCTTAATTTTGACATAGAAAAAGCCGGATCGCATCGTAAATTACAATTGTCAGAATTAGAAGAACTAAGAAATGAAGCGTACGAAAATGCAAAGATTTATAAAGAGAAAACCAAATTCTATCATGATAAATCCATACTTCGTAAGACATTCGAAGTAGGTCAGAAAGTTCTCTTATATAATTCCAGACTTCATTTATTTCCGGGAAAATTGAGATCCCCTTGGACAGGTCCATATATTGTGAAAACAGTATACCCTTATGGCGTAGTTGAAATTGAAAATCCTAGGGACGGTTCCATTTCAAAGGTCAATGGACAACGCTTGAAGCCATTTCTAGAGTTTGAACAGCACGAGGACGATGAGTTCGTGGATCTTCACGAACCTAGCTATTCGGCATGAGCCGCTCACTATCTTGCACATATCAGGTTGTATTTTTTTTTAGTTTTTTTTCTTCTATTTTGCATTTGCATTCTATTTGACAGTTGGGACACTGTCTCATTCCAGTGTGGGGGGGACGCATATCTCATTCTGTTTGTTCATATTTCATAGTGTAGCATCATTTTTTTTAAAAAAATCATCTCATTATTTGTTTTCAAATTTCTTTTCAATTTTTTTTTCATTTCCCAATATTTTTAGGACTTCGATTTATTTTTAATTAGTCAAGACAAAGTAAGTAAGCAGTTGAAGTCAATTGATGAAGATTTTTGTGAATCACTAATTTCAAATGTAAAATATAATGAAAAGTTGAATTACAAGCGATAATAGTGAGGTTAGTATATAGGGGGATTCATAGGTGATGGTTATGAACTCTTTTCTAAACTGTAGTCTTTGTTTAAAAAAAATGGCAGATTTAAAGTACATGCGTTGACATCTCAAATCATTAAAGTTAAGTGGTGCTAAGTTGATTTGCATAACACTCTTTAGCTCTTCTCAAAAAAAAAAAAAAAAAAACTAATAAGAAACACCTACAGTCGATAGGTGTGCACACTTGTGAAAGTGTGTGCACTCACCACGCTCTATACTCCTCACGTAAGCCCGCAAGGCAGTGCATGGATGATATATCTGGCCTCAGCATTCTGAGTTAGGTGTATAAATAATTAAATAAATAATCACCTAAGGATTACCGACCTTTTCTGACATAGTCAGCATCGGTTTGCACAATCCGCCAAGCTCTGTCCCAACTCTCACGTAAGCCCGCGAGGCAGTGCATGGGTGGTATACCTTGGTCAAAAGGATAGGTGTAAAAAAAAAAGAGAAGAAGAAAAAAAAACTAGTAAAGAGTGACTAAGCTTTGAAACCCAAACACTTCTTGACTTTGTTGATTTGGCTTGTTATACAAATGAAAATGAAAAATACCATTTTGAAAAAAACTGTGATCAACAGTGAAGAATTTATTTCATGGCTGCACTATGTTATCAACCGAAACAACTGACCAAACTAGAATCTAATGTATGAAAACTTGAATTACATTGAAATTTGTGATTAATGAGGAGCCAAAAATTTGAAGAAGTTGACTAAAACTGATATACATTATTTTGTTGCAACTATTTTGAAGTAAATCGAGTCTCCATTTGTGTAGAATTTTGCATTCATGTAGTACATTAGAATCATCACATACTGCATTTGGATTTTGAGGGTAGTATCCGCTGAAAACCCTCACGAGACACCACTCTTCCTACTAGGGACACCTAGAGGTTTAACGGCTTGTTGCATACGCTCAATGAATCGTGTTTCCTACGAAAAAGGATTTAGTTAGTTTTATTTTCTTGCTTATTCGAGGACGAATAAAGTTCTAGTGTGGGGGTATTTGATGAACGTATTTCTCTACAATTTAAACCGTTTATTTCATATATTTTTATTTTAATAAAGCGGTATTATACGGGTATTTTGTTGTGGTTTTGCAGATTATTGATTCCAAAGTGCAACGTTGAAATTAATCGGTTATGCCGTCCATTGGTTCAAAAATCACGCAGCAAAGAGTGCAACATTTTGAGCATTGAAATAAATCAAAGCAATATGGACCAGTTCAAGCAATGATGTGGACGTATATATGTTCTCTTTCACCAATTCAAGCAAAGGACCAGTTCCTCCTAAAAAGTAGCATAATACATAGCCATGATATGAAGAAAAATGGGACACATTCAAAAGTAGCTTACGTATGAATTTGGACCAATTCACATATAAAAGTATTTCAAGCAATGACGTGGCAACTTGACTTTTCACCAATTCAAGGAATGGACCCAGTCAGTACAATTATATTGGCAAATACTAAGAATAGAACCGGTCCTATTGCTAAAAAGATGGACTGATTTTAAGGGTTGAAAGCCTATATATACAGCATTATACAACACCTTGAAATCATCTCTTACCTCATCACTTTTCTTCAAGTTTAGATTTAAATTCAACACTGTTTTTATTTTCGAACAGAATACGTAGGATTGTTGATTAGATTTAGCAATTTATTTATTCTTGTTCTTAGTTATTTTCTGCACTCTTTTCAGTTAGTTAATAATTATTTCAGTTGTTTGCTCCGTTATCTACTTTTCCGCAATTTCAATTTCTGTTCTAATTTTTTTACAATCCTATATTTTGGTTGCAATTTCGATTAGTTTCGAAACGATTCGGAGTATATTATTGTTTTTATTTTCTGTTCAAAATTCACCGTCGAATTCGTTTAACACGCCTAAGATTTAACAATGGATTTTAATTGTTTTAAAATACAATTCCCTGTGTTCGACCTGCATACTACATGCCTGTGCGCTTGCAGAATTTATTAAAATTTGTGCTTTTCTAATCAATAGAAAAGTCGCAACACACGCCCCTTTCCCCTAGTGCCATCGCCTCAAACTCGCCCACGTTGACGTAGTTGCCTCGACTACCATTATAATCAAAATTGAGCACTTAACCCTAGTTTGTCGTCGCTACACCACCACTACGTATTATAAAATCACTCACCATTTTTCTGACAACTACCAACACATCTGCCCCCTTCACCATTGATCACGACGTTCTATTCATCGTGAGTCGACGAGAATTTACGAAAATCCATTTTCAATTCAAACCCAAAATCCCACTTTAAATCGAAACTAAAAGCACAATTTTTTTATTAGAATTCAACATTTACAAGCACTAATCAGATTGCATGATCAAAACAAGGAATTAAATCATTTGATTTTTTATCTTTAAAAGATCATTACTGTGAATTTTTTAGTTTCCAGTAACCTATTTGTTTATTATACTTAATTATATTTTTATAAATAATGTTACACTCATATGAACATTTTTCATTCAGCAATCAAGGCCTAAAATGGTTTGTTGGGATAATTTAATTTTTCTAATAGGTTTTGATACCTGGAATGTGTGCCAGAGGCAAGTTTGCCTGTTTTCAGACATGCACACCTTATTTAACCATATACATATATCATATTAGAGCATATACAAATACTTTTCACAACAAAATTCGAGTACTCGTCATAATCATCAAATATAAAACAGTTTTTAAGCCTTTTAGAGTGTAAATTTGCTCACCTGGGAAATGAAAGCAAAGAACAGAGATCTTGCTTTTGATTTTTTTATCTGGAAATTTTGTTTTGATGATCTGAAACTTGATTTGGATTGCAACCCTTACTTGATAGCTTTAGGTTGAAACTGATCATTAACTTGCTTGACTGAGATGCATTTGCATGCCTCAGATCTGAACTAGGTTGAAGAACTTGTTTTGATCTTGATGATCTGTTTTTGCTTAAATTTGCGGTTTGATTTTTTTCTTTGCTTTTGACTTTGGGATAATTTTTGTTTTCTGGTTTTGCTTTGATCAGAGATGATCAGATCTATAATCCAGGTTGAAGCTTTAACCATGTTTGATTGCTGAGATGATTTTGTAGTTTTTGTTTTAAATTTGTTTTAGGTTTTCTTTTCTGTTTTGATTCTCACTTTTGAATAAATAAAGATGTTGAAGCCTGGTTACTTCTTAATTTTGATGTTTATTTTCATTATAAATTTAAAAATAAAAACGATATATCTTGCCACTTGTTTTATTTTGTTACACTTGTTAATTGTATTTTAAAAATCTTTACACTTGTTAATATATCTTAACACTTGTTCATGCATAAATTTATGAACATACAAATGTCATATGTAATAATATTGTGTTTAAACCCTCACTTAATTTAATTTACAAATTAAATTTTAACCCTTGTTTAATTAAGTATTTATATTTTATACATTTTTATTTTATAACTTACTTTTGTTCTTAAATTTAAATTATTTAAACAAATTTTATTTATCTCTAGTTAAATTTCAAAAGAAAATGTTTTAATCCTTTTTATCAAATCTAATAAATATTTATTTATATACATTTTCCTTTATATATATATAAGTCTTTAAAAATATAAATTTTAACTTTTCAAATAGCTTTTGAAAATTCTGTATTAAATTCAAAACATAATTTTTTAAACTACATATATATATATATATTAAAATTTAGAAAACAAACTTTTTAAAATATAGAGTATTAAATTCAATTTATTCTCAATATATTTATTTCAAAATTTCAAATTAATTCTCAATTAATTCATAAATTATTCCAAAAATTAAATCAATTAACATTTTAAATTTGATTTAAAACCGGGAATTTTACAGATTCCCCCTTAAGAAAATTTCGTCCTCGAAATTTGCTAGAGAGACAACCAAAGAATATAGAAAGATAGAGAAATGAATCACCAGATCAAGCTGAATTTTTATTCTACATTTGGCTGACCAAATCAGAATATTATCAAAAAATATGAGAACAATTTGTTAAATACTTGATAAGATACTCGGGTCATTTAGTCTACAAAATATGCAGAGGCATTGGTTAGTCCGAAGGATAACTAACCATTCGTAGAACATATCTGGACCCCAAAGAATAGACGAATGGATACTCAACTCAGGTCAGAATACCCCAAAATAGCTTGCCCCTCTTCGTACTTGGATCCCAAAAAGAAATTACAACAAAATTTCAAATTGGTTTTAATCGAAATCGTTTATCGATACAAATCTTCATATTTTATTCATCAATTTATTTTAAATAAATTTTCAAATTTATTAAAGTTAAAACGAAAAGCTGAAAGGGAACCAATAAAAAAATACGAAATAGGAATTTTCTACAACGATTCATAGGGTCACCACCACACCGAAGCTTCTCCCTCGAGCTGCCATGAAGCCATCAAAGAATTGAAATTGGACGATGATCAAAGAAGATTGAGGAAAAAGTTGTTTCCATTGTTGCAGGGCATTGACCATTTGTAGTGGTACTCCCCTATCCCCTACCTCGTCCTTTTCTTGCACCCATACTCACTATCAGTGGATAGTAAGAGAATTTACCGAGGCACACGAACGGATATCTTAGGGATATACTCATTCTGGGATATACTTCACCCTATCTCTAATGAGTTACCTAATGTGTTATACTCCTGAGCTAAAGTTCTTACTTAACCATCAGCTCTGATACCACTGCAACAACCTTGACTCGACCTTCGAAAATCGACACCAAATACTTCACTCGTATTCGAATGCCGCAGATTCGAACGTCAAATCTGGTTCGCTGGAGCTTATAACGCATTAGGTAAATACAACACAGTGGAAACAGAAGATTAATATCATTGATATACAATATATGATACAACAATTTGATACAAATGATATCAATATTGTCCGAGACAATATACAACAGCGGAAAAGATAACAGCGGAAACAACACCAACTTCAGGAGAGAGATCACCATACAACATCTTCATTCCAAAACTTCAAAGCTCGAAAGACTTTCATATCCAAAACCAAAGCTTAAAGAAACTCCCAAACTAACAAGCTCGATCCAACAACAATGTTGAAGTTAAGCAAACTCGATCCACAATGTGATTTCCAAAATCCAAAGGCTGAAAGCTATCGACTCTATATCTACTAGCTGACTATCTGAAAATCTAACTCTAGGCTACCCGTGTGGCAAATTGTGGGTGTTGAATATGCGAGTATATGATTTTTGTTTGATGATAATAAACATATATATACTCATTTAAATTTATTTGTTATGCACTATTTTATTTTTCACATGATTAAATAAATATTTGCTGAATAAAATAAATAACACAGAGTTTAAATTCAAACAGATATTTTATTCAAACAAATATTTATTACAATTTTGAATAGTACAAATTCGAGCTCTCTCTATACATACATAATTTTGATTACAATATAAATTCAATTACATCCCAATCTTTCATTTACAAATGTCCTCACTACATATCGCTCGTTCACTCATAATTTATCATCAATTTCGTTCCAAATCGAATCCTGCATCTGAGCAATCTGCAAAAAATACACACTAATGCGGTAAAATAGAAAAGAAAATATTTTTGCAGTATAAAATAAAATGTGGATTTTGAAAATAATATTTGCCTCAGTTATTTGGGTTGTTCGTAATCATTTAAATTTGAATTCGTCATATACGAACAGCTTGTGACATGCACAGTGTATCACTGTACATGCCACAAGGCCGTGTGCACTATTATATACAATTGATAAAATTACAGGGACAGGTGAGCACAGGTCAAACCCAAAACGCCGGGTTCAACTCAAGTGCAATAAAAATAATGTCACAATATCAGCACAAGGTCAAACCCGAGCTTTAAGATGGATTCAACTCAGGTGCAATATAAAACTATGGGTCAAGATACATACAACACAACCTGGACCGAAAATTCGGATGTACACTTGAATTCAAACTGTGAATCAAGTCATGGTTCAAACCAGGAATGCAACATTGCTAATGACAACCGGAGTACATGGATGAAGACTACAAGTACAATACAATGAAACTGGAACAGTAAGCAGTGCTACAAGTATGAGATCGAACCAGATGAATGGCAACACCAAGTGTACATGTACACAGTAAAACAACAATGAAATTAAACACAAACCAAAGTTCAAAATGCAAGTTCAAAGCACAATCTAGAAGTTCATCATGCTCACAAGTTTAAGGCACAGTGTGGACTTACGAACAAACTAGAAATGACAACTGGAAACATGAATGTACAGACATCATGATAAACTCAAACAATGCCGAAAGCATGGAACAACAAAGAAACTCAAGCCAACATATAAAATTTATAAAGCAAGCTCCAGATGGTACACAAGTAAAAGGTAACAACAAGTGATGCATCAGTGAAACAGTGGCTCAGCATCAATATGCAAGAAATCGAGACTGAACCAGGCAGCAAGGATATGAATGCAAGCAATAAACTGCAGTGAAGACTATACTCAGACTACAAATGCAAAAAAAAGTTAAGCTCCAACCAAGTGAATATGTAATATGTACACAAGTGAATGCAATTCAGTGCTCAATGCAATCAAATATCTCGAGTACAACAAATGGAGATGCAACCAAATCACAGATGTTCAGACTAAATGCAAAGATGAGTGATGCAACTCAATACAGCAAAGGCCAACGAATCAACAGGCTCGAGGCTATCAAATACACAGTGCACAACAACCTCAAATGCTACAGCAACCTCAAATGCTACATGAAGTCAATGCAAATACAACATGCATTGATACACAGTGACCAAGTGCAAATGAAACATAAGAAGTTCAAACAAGTTCAGATATGAAACAGGGATAACAATGGTGCAACATATACATGTGTAGTGAAGACAACTACAATTATCAAGTCGAGTCAAAGCCAGTGCTACCAGAAGTCAAATCCGAAGTCAGGTGATGTTGAAATACAAGCTGAAGCAGAAAACAAAAATTGGAACAAGTCAGAAACCAACAGTAGCAAGTTCAACCACGAAGGTCAGAAATCATCACATAAACAATATCACAAGCCGAAGTCAAAAAGAATGGAATCGAACAGTTCAAATTCTACACCGTGGTGGCCAAGCAAAGTCAAATTTAAGCCTTGTTAACCAAGCCAAAAATATACGAATTGATGAAGTTATAAATCATCATAATCATTCAACCAAAATCAAGTGGCCGAGATAAATCAATAGATGAATTCAAATGATAATATATGAACGAAAATACAGGGGTTCGAACCCTATATAAACACTAACATTATTGGCAGTTTTAATCATTGAGTTCAAGCATTCAACCATGAGAGCAAAAGACATTAATTACATACCAGAATCAAAGTTGAACTCAATCATCGAGAAGCAGCTGAGCGCAACTCAAGGAGGCGAACGATCGACAAAGCAAACACACGAATATCCATTCGACCGATCAACATTCAAGCGGCGGCTTTGAAGATTTTTACAAGCCCTAATTTTTCATCAGAGAGTAATGAAGGAGGACATAATTTTCAATAGCAAAGAAATAAAAGAAGAAAAAGGCCGGCGTGGTTTCTCTGTGTTTATTAGTTTTGGGCCGGCTAATTAAAAGAGATTAGGGATTAACTTTTAAATTATAGCTTAATTATTTAAATTTGTTTTTAAATTTAAATTCTTCTGTTAAACCGTTGTAATTTCTAATCGTGTGACTAGGGGACAAACTAATGGCGTAGTTTGAGAATTCGCAACTCAGTGGCTGAGTTGTGGTAGGGTTTTGAGCATAGAGTTAGGTTTATTCGGTAGCCGGTGTCGCGAGTTTACGTGTGTAAGCGTCCGACTACTTAATTTCTAGTAGAAACCTTGGGGGCAGCAGGTAGGCAGGGTTTTGCCGAAGCTGGCTAAATTCAGTGTCGTTCTATTTCTGAATTTATCATTCTGCTATTATCTGTGCTGCTATTATTTTGATATATCTGGGTTGAAAATATTTTATAAAACTTTCGCAATAATTTTTATAATTAATAGCATCACACTATTCACCCCCCTCTAGGGTGAAATCGATCCTACAAGTGGTATCGGAGCTAGGAACAAAAGCCAATTTTGTTTTAAAAAGTTTGATTTTTCAAAAAACCAATTTTTTTTTAAAAAAAATTGAATTTTTAAAATGGCTTCTTTTAATAATGCTTTTGCGGAAGGTCAGTCCATAGTTAGACTACCAATGTTCAATAATGAATATGCTTACTGGAAAAACAGGATGGAAATTTTTCTAAAAACCATTGACGCTTGGGATATTGTTGAGATAGGGTATAGAGCACCAACTATAATTGTAAATAACCGGGAAATAAATAAACCGAAGGATCAATGGACAGAGCTAGAAAATAAATTACAAAATGCTAACACTAAAGCTATGAATTCTATTACCCGTTCATTGGATCAATTTGAATTTAATCGTGTCCCACATTGTTCAACTGTGCAGGAAATATGGCACACACTCGAAGTGACTCACGAAGGAACGTCTCAAGTCAAAGAATCTCGCCTTGCCATGCTAAGCAGCGAATATGAGAACTTCACAATGGCGAAGGAAGAAAATGTCAAAGAGATGTACGGACGACTTTCCAACATCGTATACAAATCAAAAGCTCTCGGAAAATCATACACAGAATTGAAAATAGTCCGAAAAATCCTCAGAGTCCTTCCACGAAGTTTTGAAGCAAAAGTGACTGCCATTCAAGAATCGAAAGATTTAAAACAAATCAAAGTTGAAGAACTCATCGGAAATCTCACACTTATGAGCTAGAAATGAAATTCAAGGAAGAGCGTGAATGAGGAGATAATCGAAAGAAATCAATAGCTCTTAAAGGAACAACTGAAAGTGATGATGACGACGACGATGATGGAGCAGCAGAGTTGGAATGGTAATAAAGAGATTAAAAAAGTGGAACCGCAAATAAGAAATCCAGCTCTAAATCAAAAATTAAAAAGCAGAATAATCAAAGTTCCAGATAACACAGAACATCAAGAAATCATCTATCATAAGTGCAACCAACCCGGACACATCAAGCCCAATTATCCTCAAAATCGACACGACTTTGAAAAGAAATCAAAAAGGAGAAATTTTGCAGCCACGTGGAATACAGGTGATGAAGATAATAAAAGTACTAGCAGTGAGAGTGAGAAAGCAGATATGTGCCTTCAAGGTAATATAACTGATAGCGACGATGACGAGCCAAGCGAGGTATCAAAACTCACTCATTCGGAATTACTTATATATTTTCACGAAGTAAATGGCTGTTTTGAACGACTTAGGGAAAAATATGCCAAACTTGAATCAAAAAAGATACTTTGATAGATTTAAATAAACAACTTGACCAATTAGTTAAAATCTACCAAAGTAGGATCTCTAAGTGTGATAAGTGTCCAACATTCGAAGAAGAGATTAAAAAATCAGGAATCAAAATTGAATCGCTTGAAAATGAAATTATGATTTTAAAAGAGAGTGAACATATAAGAAGAGAAAATTCTATTAAAAGGTGCACACAATTGTTAAACGAAAATGAATCTCTCAAAACACAAGTCCAACAATTGTCAATGACTTTAGATAAATTTTCAAAAAGTGAGAAGTCATTGTACATGCTATTAGGGAAACAAACTATAAATACAGTTAGACAAGGACATAGATATAATCAATCTGAAAATGTTAGAAATGAAATTAATCAAGTCAATTCCATGTGCACAATTTGTAGAAAATTTGGACACAATCAAAATAATTGTTGGTATAGACCTAAACACGTCAAAACTATTCCAATTTGAGTTCCAAAAGGCACAAATATAAAATCTCTCAAAGTCAAACAAATCTGGATACCGAAAGGAACATATATAAATAGTTTTGGGTCTCCACAAAATTATATTGCCACTTACAATCATGGACCTATAAAAACAAATAGGTCACAAAAATCTTCTCTCGTATAGGTGTGGTGGCAGGCTAAGGAACAATAATAGTGTTACTTGGATTCTGGCTGTTCCAAGAACACAATAGGCAACAAAGCAAATATTCCTTGGTCTAGTACAAAGGTGATAGAATCACAATGGACAACAACGGAAAAAAATATCGTAAAGGTAAAAGAGGTAATGGTATATTCATCTTGACCAATATATTAATGTGATAATCTGCGCCATATCAGATTTGAATTAAATCAGCCAGTAATGTGATGATGAAATGAATGATGACTTTGATTCTGACTTATTCAAAATTGTTGGCCAATTATATTCTTATGCCAAGAACACTATAAAAATCTCTAGAATCTTTGAACTACTTCATATGTAATAGTTTAGATTAATGATAGTGTTTTATTGGTAAATGATAATACATTTGGTTATTTCATGGCTAACTCTATATTCATAGTTTTATGTTTATTGGCACGACTTCAATTAAAATTCAAAAGAACATTCATTTAAAAAGTTGAAAAAAAGGGTTTCAAGAAATTGTTGAAAATTTCACAGTTTGGTCTATAACATTAACCAAATGATAATTTTGAGTGAAAGAAAAATTCAAATGTAGATTACACTGGTAATCTAGTTGATAGAAAAATTACTAGTGGAACGTGATTTATGTTGAGACATTTAGTAACTGCATCGTTTTTCAAAGAAAACATATGCATATTTTTCATTTCAAATAATTTTCAAAAAACAGACATTTTTCTTGCAAAACCCCTTCTAGAAAATCATTTTTTTGACCTTGTTTCATATTAGTCATTTTGAAAATTTGATTTGATAATTATTTTTGAATTTGAGCTTAAATGACTACATTGACTAATCTGACTCCCTGCTAATTATCAAAAATATAAATAGTGATTGAAAAAGTGATAAGTGTTGATATTTATCATATATTATAACTTGAGACAGCATAATTAGTAAATTTCTTTAGAAATTTAAACAAGATTTATAAAACTTTTTGTTGGTAAAAATTCCATGACCATTTCTATTTCTACCTTATTTCTATCAACTATCACTCATCAAAATCTATTATAGTATGTCAATATGTGGTGATTTAAACAAGAATCATTCATTGTTTATTTCTTATTTTTTTTTAAAAAAAAACCAAAGTATTCACTCTCACTAAAAAGTCCTTACGGTTATGCATGGGTGAATTACTTGGAATTTTTGATTATGTGCTTCCATGCTCATTTAAAAGTCCTCACGGCTATGCGTGTATGGAACGCATATCAAAATTGATTTATTAAATAAACAAGTTGATTCTAATCCCATTTAAAAGTCCTCACGGTTATGCGTGGTTAGAAGGTACTTGAATTCATTTAAAAAAAAATAGAATGCTACTAATCTCATTTAAAAGTCCTAACGGTTATGCATGGTTAGTAGATATTCAAATTCCTGAAATAAATATACCATAAATAGACACAACTGTATGGTTTTATATGATGACATCATTCACATCATTCTAAAAGTGGAATATGCGCCTAACAGAGTATTTATGATTTTTGTTTGATTTTTTATTGAAATTTAATATTTATATTTGATTGAGTTTTAATGTTGTATAAATATCTATCACTTTATCACTATTTTTCTAACACTATTACTCTTTTGCTGATAACAAAAGGGGGAGAGAAAAGTTAAGATTTTGTCAAATAAAAGCAAGTAAAGGTCAAATATTTTCTATTTGCATCTAGGCTCATTTGCATATTTTTAATTGTATTCATATATGAAGGGAGAGCTTTGTATAGAGAGGAAGCATTCAAATAGGGGGAGAAAATTGAATGTTCAAATACATTTAACAAATTCAAAATCTTAAATATATGTTTGTTATCATCAAAAGGGGGAGATTGTTGAATATGCGAGTATATGATTTTTGTTTGATGATAATAAATATATATATATACACACACACTCATTTAAATGTATTTGTTAACGTACTATTTTATTTTTCACATGGTTAAATAAATATTTGCTGAATAAAATAAATAACACAGAGTTTAAATTCAAACAGATATTTTATTCAAACAAATATTTATTACAATTTTGAATAGTACAAATTCGAGCTCTCGCTATACATACACAATTTTTATTATAATATAAAGTCAATTACATCCCAATCTTTCATTTACAAATGTCCTCAATACATATCGTTCGTTCACTCATAATCTATCTTCAACTTCATTCCAAATTGAAACCAACATCTGAGCAATCTGCAAAAATACACACTAACGCGGTAAAATTGAAAAGAAAATATTTTTGCAGTATAAAATAAAATGTGGACTTTGAAAATAATATTTGCCTCAGTTATTTGGGTTGCTCGTCATCATTTAATTTGAATTCATCATACACGAACAGCTTGTGACATGCACAGTGTATCACTTACATGCCACAAGGCCATGTACACCAATATATACACTTGATAAAATTACAGGGTCAGGTGAGCATAGGTCAAACCCAAAACGCCGGGTTCAACTCAAGTGCAATAAAAATAATGTCACAATATCAGCACAAGGTCAAACCCGAGCTTAAAGCTGGATTCAACTCAGGTGCAATATAAAACTATGGGTCAAGATACATACAACACAACCTGGACCGAAAATTCGGATGTACACTTGAATTCAAACTGTGAATCAAGTCATGGTTCAAACCAGGAATGCAACACTGCTTCATATACATGACAACCAGAGTACATGGATGAAAACTACAAGCAAAATACAATGAAACTGGACTAGTAAGCAGTGCTACAAGTACGAGACCGAACCATATGAATGGAAACACCAAGTGTACATGTACACAGTAAAACAAGAATGAAATTAAATATAAACCAAAGTTCAAAATGCAAGTTCAAAGCACAAGCTAGAAGTTCATCATGCTCACAAGTTTAAGGCACAGTGCGGACTTACGAACACAATAGAAATGACAACTGGAAACATGAATGTACAAACATCATGATAAACTCAAACAATGCCAAAACCATGGAACAGCAAAGCAACTCAAGCCAGCATATAAAATTTATACAGCAAGCTCCAGATGGTACACAAGTAAAAGGCAACAACAAGTGATGCATCAGTGAAACAATGGCTCAACATCAATATGCAAGAAATTGAGACTGAACCAGACAGCAAGGATATGAATGCAAGCAATACACTACAGTGAAGACTGTACTCAGACTACAAGTGCAAAACAAAGTTAAGCTCCAACCAAGTGAATATGCAATATGTACACAAGTGAATGCAATTCAGTGCTCAATGCAATCAAATAACTCGAGTACAACAAATAGAGATGCAACCAAATCACAGATGTCCAGACTAAATGCAAAGACCAGTGATGCAACTCAATAGAGCAAAGACCAGTGAATCAACAGGCTCGAGGCTATCATATACACAGTGCATAACAACCTCAAATGCTATAGCAACCTCAAATGCTACATGAAGTCAATGCAAATACAACATGCAGTGATACACAATGACCAAGTAAAAATGAAACACAAGAAGTTCAGACAAGTTCGGATATGAAACAAGGATAACAGTGGTGCAGCATATACATGTGTAGTGAAGACAACTACAATTATCAAGTCGAGTCAAAGCCAGTGCTACCAGAAGTCAAAGCCGAAGTCAGGTGATGTTGAAAAACAAGTTGAAGCAGAAAACAAAAACTGGAACAAGTCAGAAACCAACAGTAACAGGTTCAACCACAAATGTCAGAAATCATCACATAAATAATATTACAAGCCGAAGTCAAAAAGAACGGAATCGAACAGTTCAAATTCGACACCGTGGTGGCCAAGCAAAGTCAAAATCGAAGCCGTGTTAACCAAGCCAAAAATATACGAATTGAAGAAGTCAGAAATAATCATAATCATTCAACCAAAATCAAGTGGCCGAGATAAATCAATAGGCGAATTCAAATGATAATATACGAATGAAAATACAAGGGTTCGAACCCTATATAAACACTAACATCATCGGCAGTTTTAATCATTGAGTTCAAGCATTCAACCACAAGAGCAAAAGGCATAAATTACATACCAGAATCAAATTCGAACTCAATCATCGAGTAGCAGCCGAGCGCAACTCAAGGGTATGAACGATCTACAAAGAAAACATGCCAATATCCATTCGATCGATCAACATTCAAGCGGCGGCTTCGAAGATTTTCACAAGCCCTAATTTTTCATCAGAGAGGAACGAAGGAGGACATTATTTTCAATAGCAAAGAAATAAAAGAAGAAAAGGGTCGGCGTGGTTTCTCTGTGTTTATTAGTTTTGGGCCGGCTAATTAAAAGAGGTTAAGGCTTAAATTTTAAATTATAGCTTTATTATTTAAATTTGTTTTTAAATTTAAATTCTTTTGTTAAACCGTTTTGATTTCTAGTCGAGTGACTAGGGGACAAACTACATGGCGTAGTTTGAGAATTCGCAACTCAATGACTGAGTTGTGGCAGGGTTTTGAGCGTAGAGTTAGGTTTAGTTGGTAGCGGGTGTCGTAAATTTATGTGTGTAAGCGTCTGACTACTTAATTTCTAGTAGAAACCTTGGGGGCAGCACGTAGGCAGGGTTTTGCCGAAGTTGGGTAAATTCAGTGTCGTTCTATTTCTGCATTTATTATTCTGCTATTATCTGTGCTGCTATTTTTTTGATATATCTGTGTTGAAAATATTTTATTAAACTTCCGCACTAATTTTTATAATTAATAGCATCATCCTATTTGCCCCCCTCTAGAATGAAATCGATCCTACAGTGGGCACCCAGAGTTTAGAAAGGGAACAATAAACTCCAGGTCAGTCATGTGACTGGTGTGAGCAAACAAAAATAGTTTATCTTCAAAAAAAGCAAAACAAATGAATTTAAAAGAAATACACAATGCTTTTTGGAAAATGAAACTACCATAAGGCCTCCCGGCGCACACACAGTGCAATTGCACACTTAGAGGAAATTTCTCCTTATGATAGTCAAAATGCTTGATACAAGAAAATCCTTTTGTTATTATTATTAGTGCACAGTGGAAAACATTTCGAAAGTATAATATTAATCTTAGCTAGCATAGGTACCATTATACTATGCCTACTGTAGCTACCATTTAAGAATGGCAGGTTATACAATTGCAATCGTAAAGGGCTTGTATTGGATGATTAGATTTCCAGTAATGGTCAGGCAAAGGAACTTCCTGGGCCACATAGGTACGCATCTGGAGGGACGCCCCGAGAACCTAACCGGATCTCTACCAACACAAGGCCGGGTTACCTCTGTAACTAGGTAACTACTACACGAGTATGCCACCCCTCGGTCGTAACCGACCTTTATCCGGGGCCCCAACAATAACCACAAAGCAACATAATTGCAATAACCACATAAGTTAAGTATCTGGGCTCCATACCATGATACCACTTCTATCCAGAAGGAAATGGACATACCCTCAGGAGGCGTTACTCCCAAATAACCTTGCTGCATCTTTCCTGTTTCGACCATCCCGGGTTGTGAGGTCCGACGAGGTCACATCCACAAAGCTACGCTTTCACAAAAGCCATGCTTCGATCAACAAATGATCAGCAGCACTTTGTATGCCACATTACCAAATTGGAAATGTATCATTAGTAACCATCAACTACATAACTTCTGAGCTCGTATGTCTCAAAAAAGGGTGTTAAGCTAAGAGAATAAATTCTCCATCATCAAACAGAAATGTATTTGATAGAAACCACCTTTACATATCAAAATGTAATGTCAGACATATATCCACACAAATCTGTTCCGGATTCGAACAGAACCGAAGGCACTTCAAAAGAAGCCCTTGCAATCCAAGAATTTCCAATCCCGATCGGACTCCCCATCACATATAGAGATCTCTATACCGGCGTGACTCAATGCAGAGACATTTGACGGGTAATCCTTTCATTCTCGAAAATACCCGGTCTTCACCACCGGTGTTTAATTGCTATCCATTACGTCGTATCATTATTCGGAATGAGTTTTCTGACATAAAGTCCTCTCCCGACTAAACCGAATAATAAGTAAGTAAACCTTTAATTAATTATATTAAGCAATTAATCTTTAAGTTACTTTCATTAAGTAATTATCCTTTATTATTCAATAAATATCCTTTAATTAATTAAGACTCCAATTATCTTAAGATAAACTATTTATCTTACTTAATTCCATAATCATGATTTAAATCTTATTTGAAATAACCTTTGTAACAAACTAACAAAGTCATACAATTTATTAAACCCTTTTTAAGTTAATTGATAATAAAAATCATTATTTCAAAATAAACCATTTTATCTTTAAAATCTCATATAAATTAGCTTAATATCTTCAAGTTAATCACAAATCAAAAATATCATTTTAAAATAAACCATTATCTTTTAAATCAGTTTCTTAATTTAAACTATTAAATTTCATTATTAAAATAACTTGAGAAAACAAAATTTAATTAATTTTAAGTCAAATAAACTTTACAACTTTTATTGACCCAAAATTTAAATAAACTTTTATTATCTAAAAGAAATTTATTTAAGAATAAGATTTCAAAACTTATTTTATTCAAATTTGAAATCTGGTTTGTTTATATACTTCAGACCCGAGATACACCCGAGTTAAACCCGATAACATACTCGATTTCCCCCATTTACTTCATTGCTTCGAGCCAATTCATAAAGTACTCGAGATCAAACCCTAGACCAAAACTTCCGGACACCCAAGATAGAAGTGTGCATGTGCACCATTATTCCGATCATCTTCGATCGTCGTCGAGGCCACCCACAGATCATCGTTGACCTGCTCTACCAATCTCGACCACCCATCTCCGGTGATTACGTCAGAAAACAAAATTTGGCAACTGACCACTTCCTGGACTTAAACCACCATCAGAAAATCGCTTCTCCCCACCACGTCGAGTCACCGGCGACCCTAAATCTCCGACCACAGCCTCATCACGTCACCACCCTCCTTCCCCCTGGTGCGATCACCTCAAACTCGCCCACGTTGACACAATTGCCTCGACTACCATCTCAATCAAAACTGAGCACTAAGTCCTAGTTTGTCGTTGCTACACCACCACCACGTATTATAAAATCACTCACCATTTTTTTGACAACTACCAACACATCAGCCTCCTTTACCATTGATCATAATGTTCAATTCGTCGTGAGTCGACGAGAATTTACAAAAACCCATTTTCCATTCAAACCCAAAATCTCACTTTAAACCGAAACTAAACATCACAATTTTATAATTAAAATTCAACATTTACAAGCACTAATCAGATTGCATGATCACAATAAGGAATTAAATCATTTGATTTTTTTATTTTTAAAATATCATTAATGTGAATTTTTTAGTTTCCAGTAACCTATTTGTTAATTATACTTAATTGAATTTTAATAAATAATGTTATATGAACATTTTTCATTCAACAATCAAAGCCTAAAATGGTTTGTGTTAGGATAATTTAAATTTTCGAATAGGTTTTAAGACCTGGATTAGGTGCACAGAGGAAAGTTTGCCTGTTTTCAAACATGCACACCTTATTTAACCATATACATATATCATATTCAAGCATATACAAATACTTTTCACAACAACATTCAAGTACTCATCATAATCATCAAATATAAAATAGTTTTTAAGCCTTTCATTGTGTAAATTTGCTCAACTAGGAAATGAAAGCAAAGAACAGAGACCCTGCTTTTGATTTTTTTTATCTGGAAATTTTGTTTTGATGATCTAAAACTTGATCTAGATTGCAACCCTTGCTTGATTGCTTTAGGTTGAATATGATTATTAACTTGCTTGACTGAGATGCATTTGCATGCCTCAGATCTAAACCAGGTTGAAGAACTTGTTTTGATCTTGATGATCTATTTTTGTTTAAATTTGGTGTTTGATTTGTTCATTGCTTTTGACTCTGAGATAATTTTTGTTTTCTAGTTTTGCTTTGATATGAGATGATCAGATCTATAATCCAGGTTGAAGCTTAATCATGTTTGATTGCTGAGATGATTTTGTAGTTTTTGTTTTAAATTTGTTTCAGGTTTTCTTTTTTGTATTAATTCTCCATTTTGATTAAATGAAGATGTTGAAGCCTGGCTACTTCTTAATTTTGAAATTTATTTTCATTATAAATTTAAAAAGAAAAACAATACATCTTGCCACTTGTTTTATTTTGGTACACTTGTTAATTGTATTTTAAAAACCTTTACACTTGTTAATATTTGTTAACACTTGTTCATGCATAAATTTATGAACATACAAATGTCATATGTAATAATATTGTGTTTAAACCCTCACTTAGTTTAATTTACAAATTATATTTTAACCCTTGTTTAATTAAGTATTTATATTTTATACCTTTTTATTTTATAAAATCACTTTTGTTCTTAAATTTAAATTATTTAAACAAATTTTATTTATCTCTAGTTAAATTTCAGAAGAAAATGTATTAAACCTTTTTATCAAGTCTAATAAATATTTATTTATATACATTTTCCTTTATATATATATATAAGTCTTTAAAAATATAAATTTTAACTTTTCAAATAGCTTTTGAAAATCCCATATTAAATTCAAAAAATAATTCTTTAAACTACATATACATATATATATTTTAAAATTTAGAAAACAAACTTTTTAAAATATAGAGTATTAAATTCAATTTATTGTTAATATATTTATTTCAAATTTTCAAATTAATTCTCAATTAATTCACAAATTATTCCAAAAATTAAATCAATTACCTTTTTAAATTTGATTCAATACAGGGAATGTTACATTAATTTTATAGTATAATTAAATAAAATTATGCTTTTAGCTAAAGAATGCTTTTTTAACAATCAAAATTAATTTATATAATTAAATTATATATATATATATATAATGTTAAGGTATTATAAGTTTTGAAATTAGTAAATAATTATATAAAATTAAAAGTAAATATTTATAGAATATATATATATATATATATAAGAATACTAACATTGTCGATTTAAAATATTTTCGTATATTTTTTATTTTTAAACTTTGAATTTAAATTAACAATATATGTAGATTAATTGTTTAATATTATTTAACATCCATTAATATTTATAGGGACAATATCACATGTATTAATTTGTTATAATGATATGAACAATATATATGACACAAAAGAATATAACTAAAAGAAATAGCCTTTTATTCGCATGTTGATTCAAACTATCTCCTGGATCTCCTGGATCCATGTCCAAATATGCAAATTTCGAAGTGTCACCACTTAAAAGAGTTTTGTATTTGATTTGAGGTGTGTTAGAGCTCGGTTAGGCACCAAAGTACATGAGGTTATTGTGGTCAAGGAATGGGAGAGATGGAGCAAAAAACTTAAAAGAAAGGTGGAGGCTTAGGTGCACTTAAATAAGGGATCTAGTAGTAATATCTTCCACCATATCCTCTTAACAAGTCATAACCTAAGACCTCCTATCCCCTTTAATTTTGGTCGGCCTACACCTGGTCTATGGACCAAATAGGTGTCAAAATCCAACAGTAGCTAATTCTATTTAAATCCAATTTAAATTCTTATCAATATAATTTGTCAATACATACATATATAACTTTAATATATGCATAAATTAATTGCTAGTAGCACTCAGAACATTTCTAGAGGCTACCCTATTTATTAAATACACCTAAAATATTAACTAGAAAAATAATTAATATCTATTTAAATATTAATTAATTTATAACACTTTATAAACTAACTAAATCGAGTGGTGTTTCGGAGAATGAAATGAATTCAGTTGTGCAACTTATAAGTGTGAATTCAATTAGCGATTAATAATGTTCACATGTCACTTTAGTTTGTATTGTGATAGTTTGGTCAAACTCATTGCTTGCAAAGCTCATCGATAAAATTCAATTTTATAAATTTAAGTTTTACCTTTTAGCAACGATTATCTACTTAATCAATTCTCTTTGTTAACACTATACCACTTTAGGATTTACGAAAATTGGTTTTGATCAAAATTCTAATATCATCCATATTCAACTCGGATAGTCCATAAACAATGTCCCTGGTTCAATAATAACGTTTACTATTAATCGTACTACTTTATTTAGAGATTTTGACTTTGAGTTGACTGTAATTAACCATGATACTAATCTTATACAACTAAGGAGGTGAATTCTCTTTTGAATAGTGTTTCACTTCCAATGCTTCATTAGACCCAACTATAGTCGCTCGATGGTCGTCGTGCCATGATTTAACTATAATCAAAGTGAAATATCCACATTGAAGCTCAATAGCATTCTTAAGTCGAATAAATTGTGCGATAGCACCAATCAAAGATTTCTTGTTTGACTTAATTGTTATTAACAAATAGGAAACTCTTATATGCTTCAATCCATAGTTATTCTATTACTATCAATACATAACTATGTGGTGTCCCCATTAGACAGGAGTAATACGCTACCTAACAATTGGAATGTGTCACGTATTCTTACTTCGGTCTTAATGGATGTATCGATATCCTTTCTCGAAACTTCTTGACAGAAATATTTAAAATAACATGTTGTTTTATTTTGTGATAATTTTCTCATTATTACAACCCCTTGTAATTATTATCATATAACATATTATGTAAGGATTTTCTATTTAATATATACACTTTAAATAATTAATTGGTTAATTATGTCCCTATATAATGAAGTATATGATATAAATCAAATACCTTTATTACGTGTAAGATTGGTTATAGAGTTAGATATGTGTAACAAATTACACAATCGCCCCTAAAGCATACCCCTAACCCTCTCAATCTCTCACCTACACCTGGGATCAATTATAGAATCTTAATCCCATCATTGATCAGTTTTCTCAAAACGACCAGGCTAGTCCCTTAATGAATGAATATGCCATATTTTTGTAATTATACATTCTTTTAATCAACTCTTTCCGACACCGATAAACTCTCTTTATGATATGGAACTTTTTAGAGCATGTTTCTCGACTTCTAGTGATCCTTAGTGCCTTATGCGATTTGTATCGCAACATTGTTATCATATAGCAATGTTATGTGGTTCTCAACAGTTGAAGTCATCCATAGTTTAGTTATAAATGTGTGCATTACATATATACATTGCTTTTACTGCTGTGCTTATTCAAGACGATGTACTTAGCCTATTAGTTAAATTAGCTATAACCTCTTGTTTGGAACATTTCCAACTTAAAGCTCCTTAAATAAGGTTGAATATGAATTTAGGATTGACATGTTATATTTGATTATCATTTATGGATTTTTGAGTCTGAACACTCCTTTATAAAGAATTCATTATTTCTATAAATAATTCTCTAGTATTTTGAGAATACTCTTAACTACATTTAGTGATCTTAATTCGAATTTGATATTTGCTCAACGTATCAGGTATGTAAGTGAAATACGATATAGTAGGCAATACAATATGTATGATAATTCTTATTGCGAATGCATAATGAATCTTTCCTACATGATCTACATTAAACATTATAATATGGTTTCTGTGTATATCATTAGGGACATTCCCAACATCCTTTTATGCTAATTATAAAAGATGTTTTTTCAAATCCTGTATCGAGAATTGAACAACCAAACTAGAACTTATTTTAACATAGGTACATCATTAATAATCATCAATATGTTGTTTACTTATAGTTTAGAAATTCTTAGTACCTTTTAATGTTCTTTCCTATAGACATGCTTCCTCTGCATTTGGACCAAACATCAAACCTTTTGATTTCTTTATCAACATATTTGCTCAATTCTGATGCTCGTCAAATGATATTTTTGTATTACTTCTTAGATTATATCTGAAGTCCATAGACCTAGTATTGCTCCCACTGACTTCGAGACATTTTGGTTGTTATGTGTAAAAATCTATTCTAAATCATTATTTAGAATTTCCGTTTCAGCATGTATGTACCAAAACTCAAAGTCATCCCGATAATTTTGCTAGCGGAATATGAATTAACTCAAGCATGTCGAATAATGAACCTATCACGTTAATTTTGGCAATTAAAGTTTACGGTCTTTATTATATCAATGTAGTTTGCTATATTCCAATTGCATTAGTCTTTCTTTTGAAGATACATTTGTGGCAATGGATTATATCCCTTCGGTACGACTATCAAAATCGTATTTGATAATGTACTTGGAATCCATTTCGGATTTATGCACGCAGAGTCAATACTTGTCATGGATTATCAACAACTGAGGAAATTCTTTTCTCGACATTGATAAGAAACTAATAGTTTCTCTTAAATGTGCGAGAATTTTTATTTGACTGTCTAATATGTTGTGTTTATTTAAATTGGTTGATTTCATTTCATTCTTCATAATCAGTTTTATCTTCGGATCATATCCAAATCCATTTTACTACCAAAAATTTCTAAAAGAAATTCTTTCCTTAAGAAATTGGCGTTTCTTGAAACATTAATTATTTCTCAGTGCAACAGAATAGGTATTCATGAATTTTTTATGAACTGCCTTTATATATATAACTAAAATTTTAATTTACGAAACTTATTTTTATAATATAAAATGGTCAATCAATTGATCAGTCCCAAACTCCTTTAGGCGGTCCATACAAGATCCCTTACAAATGGATTTTACGTGCAACCTTTTGAATCACACAACCTGTCAACTTCTTGACCTAAAATATGGAAGGGTTTATTATCAACTTTTTCTTGTATAATCTTGTAAACTATGCATTGGATGAAATTAAATTTAACCTATGTACTTGCACTTAAGTATACATCCTTACAGAAAGAAGTTAACCCAACTTCACTTGTCATCAATCATACTTTATCCAGCAAAGTCTGATTACTCATTATTGATACATCATTATGTATCGTAAGGTGGAGAGACCGTTGACATTTAATCTTATTCATTTTTGGGTAATTTCGGATCCTTTCCAATGCATATCTATTTGATCAAATCAAATTCTCTTATTTCCTTTAGATTTTATGTTTTCCACTTCCATTTTATATTCCATGAACTTATCACAAACAATCTACTTATGTATTAAATATATATGTTTATTTCTATGAAAATTTATTGGTGAATTTAATGAAGTATGTAAATCCGCTTTGGTATCATTAGACATTCAACTATATCTGTCTATATGTATCAATCCGAAGAGTTCATCAACTCCTTTTTCACTCCTACTAATCAGTGCATTGCCCTTAATCGTTTAAGATATAGTTCACTATTATAAAATGATTCATAATATTATTTTCAAAGAATTGTTTCTCTAAAAGTATGGCTTAATCAATAATTTCATTACATCACTTTTGTTATAAAAAATATATCATTATTATAGATTTATCTTACAGCGAATATTCATAATATTCATAACAAAATTAAACTATATCTACTTTCAATCATTGAAAATAGTTATTATTTCATAAATAGTACTTGGTTTATTTACGAAAACAATATTTAGTAACTTAATGCTACCACTAATAAGTGTCAGATAGCATGCTCCCACTATTTCTTCCATTATTGCAATAGCGTACGAAATACGAAGCTCCGTTTAACTATAATAAGTGTCATAATAAATGTCACAATTCTCGTTCTGTATTAAGTATTTAATAGTATTTTATACAATTCCCATTTCCAATATCCCTTCATGAAGTAGAGGTGATCATTCACTCTCTTCATCCTAAATATGCATATCTTACATCCAATCATGGATATTCGCTTTCCTTTCCAAATGGTCAAATCAGACAAAATGAAACCCTAACCACAAGGTTGCACCAAATTATTTACAAGATACATTCAAACATCCTTAACAATAAAGGATATTGAATAAGTTGCAACCTACGTTAATTGATTAAATTGACATTTCAGTGATCGAATTACAAGGTCCTTCTTTCAGCTCTTGGCCTAGTGTTACACTAACATAATAAGATCCTTATTGTAATCAATCATATTGAATACATGATATTGCACTATGGTTTGCTTGCTCATTTTGAATAAACTAATTTTTGAGATTTTGTACATTACTAACCATGACTATCCAATATATAACATTTTTATGTAATCAAATATAAATCGTATATCCATATTCTTGTATTGTTTAAGAGCTCAAAACTCATAGAATGTACTATATAGTTTCGAGCAAACAAACACTTAAGCGATCGAGGCACGAATGTTGTAGTAATTTAAAATTATGTGCTCATACAAGTCTTGAAGTGACAACATACAAAATGTTTCATTGTTAAGTATATATTTATAACTCTTTATCGGTCTTAATTAAGCTCATCAGTATACTTAACCAACAAACATTTTATTTATTATACCAGTTACATAAATTTATCGAAGTAGACTATTTTAATTTTTATAACATATATTCTTACAATATTAGAAAGGTTAAACATTATCATTTCATTTTTCCAATAAGATCCCATTAGATTTTTATAATCTTCAAAACCCTAAGAGAAGCATGGAAATCTTGCAATTCCTCTAGTGAGTGTTAGGACTCGCTTGCCTTGGAATTCCGACCTTTAGTTTTCTCAACAAATTATAGGCTCGTAAGCGATGGATAACTCTTTATCGATTTTATCACATACGACTCCAAACTGTGGTCCTTTCCACAATCACGACCTCAAACTTGAGTTAGCTCAACAAATCAAGAAAGATTATTCACTTTACCTACCATTTCACAATGATCTAAGTATAATGCACATATCTTGAGTTTGCTCAAAAATTACATCTATGTATGTTGCATCATCCAAGCAATATATTAACAGTACTATGCATAACAGCCCTAGCTTGAATTTTCTTAACAATAATTCGTATGTAGGTAATCTACTAACATATAAATGGTAAAGGGAAACTCTATATATGAAGGATTCATAATCTTAAAAATATTTATACTTTGATTGATATCGATATAAGGAATAACGTCTTTCTAATGAAACACCCTTATGACTAAAGTATCAGATACATCTCAAATCATGATATACGTACTTTAAGTATGCACTTATTCCAAAAATATGTTTTGGGTTCATCTCATTTTCGCTTATATAATTTCATACATATATAGTTATATAAGTTTAATTTGTTTACAATTGTTATAATTTAATTAACTTATATTACACACACACACACACATATATATCTTATTAATTAAATCACATTTAATTAATTTAATACTTATTAATTAAATCATATTTAATTAATTTAATTCTTATTAATTAAATCATATATAATTAATTTAAATTTTATTAATTGAATCATATTTAAATCAATATAAACTATGTAAAAAAATTGAAAATTTATATTATTCATCTTAAATATTTTAAGATAAACAGTTAACTATAACATCTACAGTTATATATATATCAATACATGTAAAAATTTCAATTAATTTTATTAAAAAAATTCTGTTATTTAATTAAACATAAGCAAATATTTAAATTAATTCAAAATTTTAATATAGTTCATCTTAAACAAATTTAAGATAAACACATATAATTACAATAATTATAGCTACTTACATATATCAATGTATATATATATGTCTAATCAATTGATCTTTTAATTAATTATTTTATCTACTTTATTTAATCAAATTAATCAAAAATATATTATAAATTTGAAATCAATAATTTTATATTTCGAAGAATTTTTGAATTTATTTTGTGACCTTTATAAAACTTCATTTTATACTTCAAATTTAACATTTAATATATAATTTAAGTTTTCAAATTGAATTTTTAGAATTAACCCAAGGCTCGAATCAATTTGGGCCTTTAAAACTGGACCAATCTTTTGGTGTTACTCCACCCACTGGATCAGGCTAATAGCTAAGGAGTGGATAATACTTGATTATCTAACTCCAAGCCTAGATAATATTATTCTTGACATCCATTAAGTAGTCAGTTTTTATTAATTGGGCCTAAAATTACTAATTTAGACTATATTTTAGGCTTTAATATCATTTATATGAGTTAGGTCTATTAACAACGGGTGAAAGAGTGGATTTAAAAAATTCTCTGGTTGGATCTCAAGGGGCCTATAAATTTATTTAATTAAACAATTAAATATTTAAATTAATTTAAAATTTTAATATAATTCAATTCATCTTAGATAAATTTAAGATAAATACATATAACTATAATAATTATAGTTACTTATATATATATATATGTCTACCTAATTTACCTTTTAATTAATTATTTGATTTAGTTTAATTAATCAAAATAATTAAATATATATTAAAAAATCAAAATCAATAATTTTATGGTTTTAACAGCATTTTTGAAAATTTGAAAATTATTTTATAACCTTTATAAATTTTATTTTATATTTCAAATTTAATATTTAAGTTTAAAATATATAAAATTTAAACTTTTAAACTGAATTTTGAAAATTAGCCTAAGGTTCAAATCAGTTTGGGCCTTTAAAACTGGGCTAACCTTTTGAACTTGCTTTAGTCATTAGGCTAGGGCAATAGTCAGGGAGAGGATATTACTTGATTATCCAACTCTACACCTTGACACTACACTTTTAGACATCCATTAGATAGGTAGTAAGTTGGCAATAGAGTTGCTAATTTAGAGCACATAAACCATTTGGGCTTAGATATCATTTATTGGAGCCTGGGTGGTCAATAATAGGTGAAATGAGTGAATATCAAAAACAAATCCGTGATGTGATCTTCGTGGGCCAATGAAGTCCGATGGTTGTACTAGATCCAATCTAGTTAGTTTGAATAAAATCATATTTATTTAATTTTTGTAATTTAGTTAATTAATATATGTCAATTAATTTAATATTACATGTTTTGAATATATCAGTATATACTTATATGTATATATAAGTGTAACATGCAACACAGAAAGGTGTACATGGTTGATGATTACATAAGTAGATATTGGAATTTATATACACTATGTAAACATTGGTCATCTATATGTATGTTAATTTTCTCAAAATATAGTTTAATATGTCTTTAATAGACATACACGCAAACAAATATATAATTTTGAAAGTATGTAAATATAATATATTATAAAATAGCTAATCTTTTTTATACCAAATCAACAAATTTTAAATTCAAATTTTGTATTTAAAATATCCAATTAAGACTTGGTAAAACATTTTGGAATTCAAAATAAGATCTTAACAATATCAACTAAAATATCTTTAATTGAATTTAAATATGTATATTTATATAAAATAATTACTACAACTGAAAATAATATTTTATTTTATCTGTTTATATTTATATTATTTACATATTTATTTAAAATACACAGCACTACTTCAATATGTATAACTGATTTATATAAATATATTTATTATAAAATAAATATTTAGAATTATATATATGCATAACATTATTTGGCGGTAAGAAAAAAATATTTTTTTAATTTATTTCTATATATATATTAATTAATTAATTAAAACGCAAATAATGTTGTAATATGTATAAATAATTCATATATATTATTTATAAAATAAATATTTAAGGTTATATATAGAAAACATTATTTGGGCAATAGAAGATAAATATTAAAACAAAAATTAATATTTCATTAGAAGAATATATATAATATTAAAAGTAAATAGTGTTTAAATAATAAATTATATGTATATAAGTATATATTATAATTAAATAAAATTATGTTTTTGGCCAGAGATTTTTTTTTCAATTTTAATACCTGAACATAATTTAAAAAATTTAATTATATGTATAGTTTTAAAACAGTTTTAAGTTTTTAAATTAGTAAATAATCATTTAACATTAAAAATAAATATTTTTAATATTTAGAAAATTAATATATATACATATATACACATATATATATATATGTATAGTACAAACATAACTGAATAAAAAATATTTACATATTCTTTTTAAGTATAAATTTCAAATTAACAGTTTCATGTTGATTAATTGTTTAATATGATTTAACATATATTAATATTTATGGGGAGACAATATCACATATATCTTCGAATCCAATTTTGCAAATTTAAGTTGCACCTTTTAGAAATGATTATCATTTCACCAGTTGTCTTCATCAACATTGTATCACTTTAGGATTATGGAATTTGGTTTTGTTTAAAACTCCAGTATCATCCACTTTCAACTCAATTGGTCCATAAACAAAGTTCTTGGATCAATAGTAATATTATTATTAATTGTGCTACTATGGCCAGAGATTTTGACTTTTAGTTGCAAATAATTGATGGAGATACTTAAAAAGTTAGTCAGGGATATGCCATAGGGGAAATTATGTAATTTGTCACATATATCTAACTTTATTACTGTTGTTGTTTATAGTAAAGGTATTTGATTTCTATTATATACTTTGTAATATATTGATATAATTAATTAAGTAATTAATTTAAAGTATATAAATAAGAAAATCCTTAAATGAAATTTCGTGTGATTGTAGTTACAAATAATTGAAATCATGAGTAATTAATCACAATAATGAAATAACATTTTATTTCAAATATTCCCGATCAAGATGTTTCAAGATAGAATATCGATATATCCATTAAGACTAGACAATATAACACTATCCAAATGTTGGACAGTGTATTGCTCATAGCTACATAGGCCACCAAGGGATTAAATATTGATAGTTGTTGGATAACTATGAAATGACTCGTTTGAAATTTTCTTGTTGGTTAATAATAACACTGTTCAAATAGGAAATGTCAACATGACAATATTGCACAGTTCTCTCGACTTGAGGATACCATTGAATTCCAATGTGATCACTCCACTTATATAATTGTTAAATCGTGTCATGGCTTCCATTGGTGACGATATTGGGTTTAAGTTGAAACATTAGAAGTAAAACACTAATTAATAGGGAATTTTCCTCCTCGGCAATATGAGATTAATATTACGGTCAACCATAGTCAACTCAAAGTCAAAATTCTCTAACCATAGTAGTAAGGTTAATAATAAATGTTATTATGGAACAAAGGACTTTGTTTGTGCACAAACCAAGATGATGTTTCGACATTGTTGGTAATTATCAGAATGTAACTAAATTAATTAAATGTAATTTAATTAATGAGATACATACATATACATACATACACACATACATACATACATATATATTATAAGTTAATTTAATTATAAAATTTATAAAGAAATTAAAACTTATATAACTATACATGTACAAACATAAGTGGAACTGTAAGAAACCCAATATAGATTTAAGAATGATTATACGTATATCGTGATTTCAGATTTGTCAGACACTTGAATCATGAAGGTATTTCCTAACGAAAACATTATTTCCTAGATCGATATCACTCAATGTGTGTGTGTCAATGGTTATGATTTCTTAATGTATAAGTTATCATCTACCATTTATATATTAATAGATTACTTGCATACTCTTTAGTTGTTGAGCTTTCTCAAGCTAGGGATGTTATGTGTGTAGTACTATTAATATATTGACTAGACAATATAAGATACATACACGTATTTGTTAAGTTTCCTCAAGGTATGTGCATTATACTTAGGCCATCGCAAAATGGTGAGTATGGGTGAACAATCTCTTTCAATTTGTTGATATTCCTCAAGGTCAAAATGAGATTAGGACAAAGACCATGGGTTGGAAGTTGTATATGATATAACCGATAAAGTCTTATCCATCACTTGCGGGACTATGATTTGTTGAGCTTCCTCAAGTTTAGAATCCTAAGGAAAGAGAGTCCTAACTAATAGAGTTGGGGGTATGTTCTAAGAGAAATTATGTAATTTGTTACATATATCTAACTCGATAACCAATCTTGGTCAAATAAGAAAATTGTTTTCTTTCTATTTTATACTTGTTGTATTGTGATATAATTAATTAAGTGATTAATTTAAAGTATATTAAATAGGAAATCATTAAATGAAATGTTATGTGATAGTAATTACAGTGCTTTGTAATCATGAGAATTTTATCACATTGAAAATAACATATTATTTTAAATATTCCTAGTAAAGATGTTTCGAGAAAGGAAATTGATTCATCTGTTGAGACTAAAGTATGCAATGCTCTCCAAATGTTAAGTAGTGTATTACTCATGATTGTTAAGAGAACCAAGGGGTTACATACCGAGAGTTATTGATTACTATGAAATGACTCACTTGAGAGTTCTCTGTTGGTTAATATAACTGAGGTCAAAAAGACAATCTTGAAGTGGCGATGTTATATAGTTGGCTCGACTTAAGAATACCGTAGAGCTTTAACATGGATACTCCACTTTGATTATAGTTAAATCATAGCATGATGTCCATCGAAAGGCTATAGTTGGGTTTGAGTTATAACATTGAAAGTGAAATACTATTCAATATAGAATTTGTCTCCTCGGTTATATGACATTAGTATCATGGTCAATTGTAGTCAACTTAAAGTTAAAATCTTTGGGTAGAGCAATACGATTAATAATTATTATTATTGAATCGAGAATTTTGTGTTTGGACTTGCAAAGTTGAATGTGGATTATGCTGAAATTTTGACCTAAACCAAATTTCGTAAGTCCTAAAATGATATACTTTTGACAAAGAGAATCGGTGTAAATTATCGTTACTAATAGGTACCTCTTAAGTGATTGTAAAATTTGTTTTTACCAAAAAGATCTGTAAGTGATCGGTTTGGCCAAATTATCACACCACCAGCTAAGGTGACATGTGAATTTTGATATTCGAATTGTTTAATATTAACACCAACTACACAATTTAACCTAGGGGTTACGTAGCTAACGCACAATCGCATTTGTGATTTCTCTGAACACTACACAATTTAATTAATGTGTAATGTTTGTACCAAAATTAGGCACAACCCACTTCAGATGTAATTGAAGAGATTAGAATGAAGAAATTAAATGGAAAAAGAAGCTAATCTAACAATCACACCAATAAAATCAAACAGAAATAGAAAGAGACAAGAATTCATAATGGTTTGGCATTGTACCTTACGTCCACTTTGAATAATTTTGTTGTTTACTGATGATTGACAACTGATTACAATAGTACAAATCACTAGCTCTCAAGTTATAGTGGAGTTGCAGTAGAATAACGGCGTAGAAGCATCAAAAAGTCCTTATTCTATAGGTATATGGGTGCTATTTATAGGAGTAGATTTGGAAATATCTGCCCTAAAACTCGAAATACCCCTTCTCACATGTGGTGGGCCCACCAGATTGATCTGGGGTCATTTAGGATCTATCTTGATCAATCCAAGTGCATTTCGTAACGATCAAGATTGGCTCCATTTGAGCTACGATCGATCATGGTGGTTCTTCAGGTGATATGCAAGCTGCTGTGAAAATTTCATAGCATTTGGACTTGTAGTTTTTGAGTTATGATCGATCTAAGGTGGAGTTTATAGTTTGGCGGAAGGATGCATATCGATCACGTTCGTATCGATGCTCCTTTGAATCGATGATGTGGAGCGACAATTATGTGTAGATCCATATTTCAAGCTGAGAGACCGCTTCCTTTAGTTTAACTGTCTCCTTCATATCCATCTAGTGCCAAGTTCTTCATATCAATGGTTGCACGTTGCCTTCGTATCGATGCCTGGCCCTAGTCTTCGTATCGATCAGATGGCTGATCAATACGAAATGTGCAAAGATGGAATCGATACAAAATGGGAAGCAGTTGAACAGATGAACTGTTAGTCCTTGAGAAGGATGGTTTTTGATGACAACAACCTTAGGACTTATTATACAATATAAATACTAATATTATAGTTTAGATATATATGTATATGCAGGATATAAACATGTGGGTACCAAGATTAAAGACTATACAATATAGAGATACAAGACTGATGAATTTAAAGATCGAAGATATCAAGATTGAAGACTCATGAGTACCAAGATATCAAGAGTTCAAGATTTCAAAGTACAAGATAAGTATTGAGTCTAAAATTTAGTTAAAACTTCTTGAAAGCACTTACATCTTTATTCGAAATTTATTCGTGGAATGGAATCCACTTCGAGCTTGTTAAAGGGATAGAACACTAGTGGGATGGAACCCACGACAGTATCTAGTGGAACATATAGTGGTCCTATTTTGAAATACACTAATTTTAAAAATATTTTTCAAAAATGTATCTCTTGTTTTTAAAAATGTTTTCAAAACTTTATTTTCAAAAAGACATCTCTCTTGGTTTTAAATATTTTAGCCTCAAACCAATTTTTATCATTTTTAAAATTTTGATTTCAAAATTGTCCTTGATTTTAAACTATCTCTTGTTTTAAATATTTAGCTTTAAAAATATTTATATACTTAGATTTTAAATCACTTTATAGATTAAGATTATATATTAAAAATTACTTTCTAAACTCTTTTATGTGTTTAAACTATATTCAAATATATTTACAAAGTTTAGAAATTTTTTCGACAAATTATAGAAACCAATTTTAAAAAGAAAATCAAAACATCAAATTTTCCTTGAGCATGTCGACATACCCCTACCCCCCATGTCGACATGGTGTCCGTTATTTTCAAATTTCAATTTTCAAAAGAAGTGTCTATTCATCATATACTTTCATGAATAGATATGGTTGTTGATCTCTATATGTACCAGTTAGTTCTAAACGAATTTTCACCAGATTTTCATTTACTTTCTCTCCTCTTCATCTTCCACATTTATTGTAAAGAATCCCAAACTATACTCTGCCGATATACCAAGTGAATCGAACTTGATTATCTCTTGTTTGATTCTCTGTCACTCTCTCTATAAGATCCTAGTGCTATCCAGAGTTATAGGATTATTTGTAAATCAAACCATTAAGTAAAAGGTGCGGTTGAGCCTTGAAATCAATTGGGTGTGATTATTGCCCTGGAAATCGATTATGTGATCTTGTGGTTTGGTAAATCAAGAGAGTTTGCCCCGGACTCGAATACAGGAGGGTGTACCTCGTGGCCTTGAAATCGAGGTTGTAATCTGAGAGATTTTTTGAAAAGAAATCCGTACAATTTTGTAGGACTGGATGTAGGGTAACTCATAACCAGTATTAAAGCCTGGTGTGTTCTTTCCTTTACTGCTTTTACTTATTATTTGCATCTGTGTCTGATTCTGTGATTATATCTGTGTCTGTGTATTGCATTTGTTGGTGATTAAATTACATAAGTTTGAATAAGATTTATTAAATCCACAAAATTCTATTCACCCCTTCTAGTGTTATTCTAGCCTTAAGATTCGTAATCCGCATTTCAAACATTTGGTATCAGAGCGAGGTTTTCTAAATTTTCATAATCTGATTTTTTTGAAAAATTTTAAATGGCAAATTTGTTTGATAAAATTATTAACACTATTTTCATATGAATATGTCACAGAATCATCATGATATTGTTGTTTAAAACCATATTTAGTTATTTTGAAAAGTCACTTGATTCTTTAAAAAGTTATGTTGTTTTGCAGGAGAAGACTTATTTCTAATGATTGTTGGTTAAAAGATAACATATAATCATTCATCGATCAAGAAGAACAATTGGATATATAATGGAAATGGACAATGAAATGGGCACCGGATCAATACAAAACTTTTGATTCTCATCTACAACTTGATTTTATACTGTACTTCTCTCCATCTGCTTCGTAATGCTACTGGTTTCGTGCGAATCCGTCAAGAAATGACCAAGTTATGGTCAAATGAAGTTTTGGTGAACAAAGAGAAAAAGAAAGCAAAACTGTCAATGATGTTCTTCGAATTGCATCAATAGATTTGAGTATTTTCTTCCCACTCCTTTTTAGATTTTAGTTCTTGTTCTCACGATCGTTTTGATGGGTGGATCATAAAATTCCGATCAAAATTGAGTGAGATATGACAGTTTGAAGTTGGCTATTTAAAACTGAAAACTGTGTACGGGATTTCCTGTATTTCTCTTACTTTTCAGCCTGTTGCATCACAATACCGTCCAAATTCATCACCAAACTATTACCAGATCGTAGCCTTTTCCTTCCTCTTCGATTTGTCGCTGGTTTCATCCAATTCCGTTAAGAAACGAAGGAGATATGCATACTAGAAGTTTGATAGTAAATAGAAAAATGGGAAGAAGAAGAAGAAGGGAAACTTTTATGAAAAGTGGTGACTGTTGGGCCTATTTATAGTGGTTGAAGTGTCCATTTATTCAAAATTCATATTTAAAGTTTTGACGCCAAGTTGGTCGATCTACTAAATCATCTGTATCTTTCTCATACAATCTTTAAATTTTGCAAATGAATATACTACGATGATCAGAAAAACAAGCCTATTGCAATAGTGCAGATCTCGTCATCAAATTTTGAAAAATATAAATGTGTGGTTCACGATAATGGAAGAACAACAAAATTAGAAAGATGGAGAAGTACAAAATGTGGTACGCTTTACTATTATGTCATATTTATTGTTGTATTCAATTTAGTACAGAAATTTGTCTCTTTTATAAGTTTTGATACTTTGGTCCATATATCGGCACACCATAGTATACATATCGATATACCATTCTAATTTTTTTTTAAAAGCTTTTAAAATATGTTTCCTTTCAAATAAAATCTTACTATTAATTTAATACAACTATACTTAGTAGAAAAGCATACCTTCATTTATGACTTTAACTTTTCTAATGTTGTTTTTACTTCTCGTACTCTATTTTTTAAAGAAATTAAAAGAATGAATTTAAAATGTTAGAATAAGGTTCTATATATAGATTTCTTCATTTAATAAGATTGTGCCACATCACATGACACTTGTCATATAAATAGATAGTGACATACATGCAAAATGACATGTGTCATTACACTTGTTCTTTAATAAAAGCATTTTACATGCATAATGCCAAGTGTCTTTACACATGTTTTTTTATCATTTTTTTTTTGTTTTCTAAAGTACTTTAGTTATATTAACTATTTAGTCAAAAATCAATTATTTACATGTCAAAATCTAGTCATAAAATTAGTGCAAACTCACGATAAGAACAAGCCCAGAACTTTAGATAGCATTTCTGAAATGCTGTCATTGCTTCTGTAACGCTGCAAATATGTTTTCATAGCATTTCTATGCTTTGAAACGCGGTATCTTTTCAAAAAAATTTCACAGCATTTGGTAAATGCTGCAGTTTCTGTTTTGTAATGTTCTGTATATATTTTACTGCAAAAACTTTTTGTAGCATTCTGTAAATGCTGTCTTTTCTGTTTGAAACTTTAGATTATAAAAAATAACAATATTTAAACTAAGTATTTTTCTATTCTTTTTAGAGTTATTTTCTAACTTATACTAGAATATTTTAAAAATTCATTTCATGTTTAAATATTTTTTGAATAATTTATTAAATTTTTACTATAAGAGGCTTTAATATAACACATGTTTATTTTAGTTTTTCAATCTTTGATATATCATATTTCATTATGATTTCTTTTTTAAAACTAAAAGGTGTATAAACATGTTTCTAAATATTTTAATCAATAATAATTTAATATATAGGTTTTAATTAGTAAGTTAAGTATTTTATAAACATAGAAGTTTGGATTCTTAAAAAATAATTAAGTTCTAATGATTATTTTAAATGAATTAAATAAGGAGGGTATTAATTTTTATAAAAATCATATTTGATCATATATAGTTTAAGTCCATATTTCTTAGCATTTGATTTTGATATTAAGTTTGATTACTACCTTTCATGATTATGTTATAGTTTTAATACCATTTATTACCTTTAAACTCTTGTCTTTACTATTCTTTCAGTCCCATTCATTAATTTCCTAACCCAAGTCTTTTAATTGGTGTGTATTACTTTTTTTGGTTGAAGTGATTTATAATAAATAGTTTGACATATGTATACATACATACATACATACATACATATATATATATATATATATATATATATATATGTTAGATATTACTTATCACTCATGTTTATCTCATAATCTAAATATCTCTTACCGTAGTCTATATATCATCATATCATTCTGCATATTTTTTCTTACTTCATTATCATTTTATTTCATATTACATATCATTGTGCATCCTATTTCATATCACATTTCATTGCATATTACATCATAAATTACAGTGCATGAAATATCATAATCATTTGCATCACTAGTTGCACTTCATTCTGCATATCATCTCATGCTACATTGCATATGTCATACATTTCATACTGCATTACAAACTACATATTGCATACATGTATACATACCGAGTGCACTTTATTTAGGAAAAGTTTGTAGTATTGTCTTATAGTATAGGATTATTAGTTTTTGATTTCTTTGGTATGTTTTGATTGACTTGTTTGACTTGTTTGGCTTGATTGACTTGTTTGACTTGATTGATTTGTTTGACTTTTTTGACATGATTGGATTTGATATGCGTGTTGATTGGATTGTTTGATATATACTTATACATATTTATGTATTGAATAATTATAAGATAATTGTGACGATCTGGGAATTTTGAACATTTGAAATGGAATATTTAATTGATTTTAAATATTTGAATGTTAGTTTAACTTGAATTTCAAATATCAGAATGAATCTGGCAATTAAAATTGTTGAATTTAATTATTGGAAATAGGGTAAAAATTTGAATTTTTAGTTTTAAGTCTGTTAAAAATAATTTGAAGGGGTGAAAAATCTATATTGATAATACTGAAGATAATGGAAGTTTCAGAATTGGATTTGAAAATGTTTTGTTCAGTTTTGAAATATATCGTTTAAATCAATATTTAAAAATAGCCTTCCGAGGCACAGTCTCGAAATTCGACGAAACCAGCTTCATTGGATCCGTAATAGTGTATTATTATCGAATTTCAATTTTCGTAGCATTGGAAGTTATCGTGCGACCGTACAGATAGCAAACGTGCTGAAATTTATATTGAAATTTAATTTAATAACTGGGTTCAAAAAGCTATCTTCTCCATACGATTAAATTTGGCCTCGAAACCCTTTCCATTGCGTTCGAAATAGGGGTTTAACATTATAAATACCTAGCGACACGCTTCGATTGGAGATCGAGATTTTGAGTTGCGAAATTGATACGATTTGAATTTGAATTTAAAATTAAAATATAATATATGTGTTTTTTTAATAGTATTTTCTCAAAACAAATTTTACACGTTTTTTCTTAATATAACACTTGTCTATTTAATTTTAACACGCGTATTTAAAGGAATAAAAAATAACGAATGAAACCCTCTTTGTTTGAAAAAAATAATAAAAGACGAAAGCAAATATTCTTTCGTTCAAAAAAAAGGGCCAACCCTTTCCAATTTAAAATTCACGAATTCATTAGAAAAATCCCTAAATCCTTCCAAGATTTCTGGAAATCAAAATCGCATCCAACTAAAAAAAAAGATTGAAGTCTGTACACTCGACGACCGTAGTGGAGGAGGCTCGCATACGTGGAAGAAGACGCTCAATTCGGGCACGTTGGAAGTTGCAACATAGCGTTACAAGCTGAGGTGGTGTGCGAGCGTTTGTGCGAGGGGTCACGACTTCATCAATTGATCGATGCTCGATCGCGCGTGGGTAGGAAAAAGTGCCGCAAGTTCGTGGAAGCTATTGAGCTCAGCCATGACTTTGAAGAAGGAGGAGGGTTTTTGGATCGAGCAGGCTCGCGCGGGCAGTGGAGGTGGAGTCGCGAGCAGTGACTGGATTGCAATGAAGATAAGGGTCACACATGAAGTCGCGATTCTGGGTGGCCTCGGTCAGGGATCTGGCGAGTCGAGGGTCACTGGCAGTCGATTGGGATCTTGCAACGAGGTATAGCTGTGTTATTTTCTTTTATTTAAATTATATTGTCTTTAAGAAAAAGAAAAATGATTAACAGTAAAGTAAATCTCGTTTTTACTCTTTACAGAAAGTAATACAAGTATGAATAAATATATATGCAGTTTTTTCAAATTTTTATATGCATGCAGAAAAGAAAGTTTCAAAAAAATGTATTTAGTTGATTTATTTGTTTAATCGACTTAGTTGATTATTTTTGGTTACTTAATTTTTTTTAAAGAAAATATTAAGTTTTAATTTAAATTATTGGATTAAAAAATAAATTATTAGTTTAAACCCAAATTATTAGCTAAATTATAAATAGTGATTAACTGTTCGAATTAATTCAAATATTAATAAACTGTATAATATTTATACAATGTCTAAAATCGTGAACCAAGTCATGGGAAATTGATTGCAAAAGAAAAGAAAAGGTGAGATCTTCTCACTCAAATTGAAATAATTAGAATTTCAATTATTGATTAGTTGTTTGGTTGTGATAGTATATATGATAGTGTGTATATATGTTTGTATGTATGTGTGTGTGTGTGTATATTGAAGTGATTGATTTCGTGCATTACAAAGCGGATGAGACCCTATGTGCCGCATAATAGTGGATGATATGATATAATCCCATACACCGTGATATTCCACCTCGGAAAAGAATTGGTATTTAATTGTTGTGATCACATCTGTTGATGCAGGGAAACAGGTTGGAGGGATCCAACTGGATTCCTCAAATTTTGAATTTGTTTCATAAGTTGTGTTTTCATTTATTAATAATATGTGAATGATTATATTGATGATTGAAATTTATTTGAAGGCTATGGTTTGGCCGAATATATTCTGGTATATTAAATACCAGGATATATAATTGGATTTTTGGAAATTAAAGTACAAGATTTTAAGTAAAATAATTTTTAAGAATTGGATAAATTTAAAAGAAGAAATTTAAAAGTATAAAAGTTGATTTTTTGTAATCCTATTGAATTAATTCCAAAATATGGAAAAAAAGATTTTAATAAATGGATTTTGAGTAACATTGTTTAGAAGTTCGAGAATTTATTTAAAACTCGGATTTTAAATAGTTTAGAAGAAATAAAGGAATTTATTTTAAAAGGTAATAAAAGTTTGGAAATAGATTTGAAAATTTGTTTGGTGTTTGAAATAAATTTGGAAACCAATTTGGAATTTGATTTGGTGTTTGAAAGTGAATATTTGGAAATCGATTTGAAAATTGTATATCAATGGATATTTGGAAATATAAATTCACAATGGAATTTATAAAGAAAAGGGAAATTAGTTTTAAAAATAAATATTGGATTATTTTAAAAGTGTGGAAAGAAATTTTTGGATTTGGAACATAGATTTAAAATAAATCAAGAAGGATTTATTAATTGATTTAAATGGACTATTTTGAAATGGAGAGTGCATTTTCCTTGAAAAGCCAAGTATGTTTTAAAAGCAGCTTTTAAAATATAAATTAAAAGTTCTAGAATTGGTTTTAAAAATAATATTGTTGGAGAAATTATTTTCGAAAATTGTTTTTAAATCTTTAAAGTGAATATTATTAAGTTGATTATAGAAGTGGTTATTTTAATGATTGAATTGGTATTTGATTTAGAAAATGGTTATTTTAATAACTACACTTTATCTAATAATTATATATTTTTAAATTATTTGAACTTGAGTTTTATATGAGATACTGATATAAAATTTCATAACTAATATTGTAAATAAAGTGTTTAAACTAGTTTTTATTCTAAATGTTTCAAAGTATATATTATTAGAAAGTTATTTAAATTATTTTGAAGTATTCGGACTCGGCAAAATTTTCAATGGAATTAAATAATATTTGGGAATTTATTCTGTTTTCAAAGTGTTGAAGTGTTAAAAATATATATTGCGATGATATTTTGAAAATAAATAATTTGGAAAATTATTTAAATCTGGTGATTGTTGTGAACGTTGTTGGATAGTTAAATAACCGACTATCAATATTGGCCTTTAAATGACATTTGAATTTCGATGCGACCGGGGGTCAGATTCCAAACGGTTATCCGAAAACCACATCGAATCTTTGTGATGGATCTTTTGTTTAAAAGATCAAAGTGGAAATTTGTTGTGATTTACTTGAAATCTAAATGTAACCACTTGTTTTTAAAATAAGCGCTCATTATTCGGTTAAGTTGGGAGAGGACTTTGTGTCATAAAACCCATTCTGAATAATGATATAACGAATTGGATTGCTTTTGAAGACGGTGTTGAAGATCGGGTATTTTCGAAAACGAAAGGATTACCTGTCGAATGTCTCTACACCGAGTTGCTTCGGTATAGAGATTATATCACCCTTTGTAATGGGGAGTCCGGACATGATTAATGAATATCCGGATTTGCAAGAGCTTCTTTCCTTAATTGGAGGAAGTGCCTTCGATTCCGTTCGAACCCGGGACGGACTTGTATGGATGTGTGTCTGACATTACACTGAGATATAAAGCTGGTTTCTATCAACTACATTTCTTTTGGTGGTGGAGAATTTATTCTCTTAGCATAACACCCTTCTCTAAGACGTACGAGCTCAGAGGTTATGTAGTTGATGGTTATTAGTGATATATTCCCAATTTAGTAATGTGGCATGATAAGCATTGCCGATCATTTGTTGCTCAAAGCATGGCTTTTGTGAAAAGCATGGCTTTTATGGACGAGACTTCATCGGACCTTACATCCCAGAAATGGTCGAAACAGGAAGGATGCAGCAAGGTTATGGGGGTCGCACCCCTCAGGGTCTGTACATCTCCTTCTGGATAAAAAGTGGTATCTGGTATGGAGCCCAGATGTTTAACTTATGTGGATTTAAAAGTGGTTTTTTGGTATGGAGCCCAGATTATTTACTTAGTGGTTGTTGGTTGAGAGGTGCCTCGAATAAAGGTCGGCCTAGACCGAGGGATGGTATACTCGTGACAGTTATTTACCTAGTTACAGAGGTAACCCGACCTTGTATTGGCAGAGAGCTAGTTAAGTTCTCGGGGCGTCCCTCCAGAGGCATACCCATTCGGTCAGGAAGTTCCTTATCCTGACCATTTGTTTGAAATCCAAACAAAATAATACGAGCCCTATATGGTTTTAGTTGTATAATCTGCCATGGAATGGGCGGTAACCTGCTATTGAACATGGTAGCTATAGTTTGTATACCATAATGGTGGTATGCTGGCTAAGATTAATATTATATTTTCAAAATGCTTTCCACACTATGCACTAATGATAATATTAAAAATATTTTTGTATATCAAGCATGTTTGACTATCATAAAGAGAAATCTCCTCCAATTGTGCGCTTGCATTGTGTGTGTGCGGGAAGGCCTTTTGTTAGTTTTATTTTTCAAAAGCATAGCGGATTTCTTTTCCTTTTTCTTTTGTGCAAATAACTGTTTTAAGTTCTCACACCGGTCCCATGACCAACCTGAAGTTTATTGTTCCTTTTCTGGACTCTGGGTGCCCACAATTTTCCACACAGGCAGTCTAGAATCAAGTTATCAGTTGTTCTAGAGCAAAGTCAGAAAAGTATAATGTGGAGATCAAGAGCAAGCTGAATGGCGAGGCATATCACTAGTATATGATATTCTTTTCTGCTTTTTTTGTTGTTGTAACACTCTGATGATGTATGTATAAACAGATATAATTATTTTGTTTTAAAGATTATTCATTTATCTATTATATATTGTTCCGTTGCGGAATGTGAGATTCTGTTATCGTTCATGTTTCTTCTTCTTCTTTAACCCTAACGATTCAGTTTTCCAGCATCCGATTGTTTGGCATTTGATACAGTGGATGTATTGATGTCAACTTTCGAAAGTCGAAAAATTGAGTCGTTACATTGTGGTATCAGAGCAGTTAGTTAAGCGATAACCTTGGCTCTGGTGGGGATTACTCACTAGAGATAGAGTTAGTAGAACTCTAGAATGAGTTTGAGTATAATAATAGATATGAGCGCGTATTTGTTAGTGAATATAAAATTGTTTTATATTGTGTTGACTTATCGGTTGGGTGTTTATAGATTCTGGTCGGTGCAGTTTGGCCAACTGTATCGATAGGGGTTTCTAAACTCTTAAACAAGATAATCCGACACAATATTGTTTTAAGATAGAGTAAAATAATTTCTACCCAAACTAATTTAGTATATAAAAGAAATAATTTTTCATAAATTATTACAGCTATATATGGTTGATTGGTTGTTAGGAAGTGATAATAATATCATTTATATTGAATAAGAAATTGAAATTATAACTAAAAGTTAAGAAAATAATCATATACAAATAAGATTTGCAAATGTAATTTATAATTTGAAATAGAATTCCAGAGAAATATTTGAATTTTATTTTGAAAGGATTTGAAATTTTGAGATTTGGGAAATTTTGTGTTTGGAAATGATTTTCAAAAGATTTAGAAAAATAGTGGTGAAATTATTTCGAAATTATTTTTGAATTGGATATGAAATTTGGTGGAATTTGGAATTTTAAAATATTTGGAAAAATGTTTTTAAAGGAGTAAAAGCACTAAACTCTTTTTTGGTCGCTGGAAAATAAATTTGGTGATGACTGCAGCATCATCGATGTTCATTTTCGAGTTTCCAGGAGAGGAATTGCTGGCAAAATGTTTTAAATTGAAATTTTTTGCAAAACTGGGTTTGGTTAGGGAAATTCAAAGAATAATTTGAATTGATTTCGAAAATGATTTTGAAATGTTTGAAAGACTCTGGAATCCTATTTAAAATATTTACGGAATCATAAGGGGTTGATAATTTATTAAATTTAGGAATTTGTTTGGAATGAAAATAAGTTGGCAAACTTATTGAAGTTAAAAATTTGAATTAAATTAAAAGCGTGGATTAAATTTTAATGAATAAATGAATTTGTAATTGAAAGTAAATGAAATTAAAACTGAATGTTGAAATTCATTTGAATTTGTTAGGAAGTGAAATTCAAACTGAATATTGGAAACTGAATTTGATTTGTGATAAACAAAGTAAAGTGAAAATTTTGTCAAGTTGGACCAAATGAAGCGAAGTATTGAAATAAAATTAGTAAGTGAAACTAATGGAAGAAATGACAAATTAAATATGGTTTGAAATGAATTGAATTCAAATAAATTTGGAAATGACAAATTTGAATAAAAGTAAAGATAAAACCAAAGTGGTGAAATGAAATTAAATATAAGGTGTATATAGAATATTTGCATTGAACTTAAGAAATGAAGTGTGAAATTCTTAAGTAAAATTTGGTATTGGAAATATACCAAGTTAATAATTAAGTGAAGGTTAAACTAAAAGTTGTGAAATGGATAATTGTGAATAAGGGAATGAAAATCAATGTGAATAAAAGAAAAGAAAATTTTATATAGTTAATAATCAATTAGAAATAAATATGTAGGATATACGTATATTATTTAATTCGCATAACGATTTGATCCAGAATTCGAGCACAGAATTTCGAGATAATTATATCGATCCGAGTTAGGATTATTCACTCGATTTTCGATGGCGAACCTGGAAATGGATTTTGGTTGATTCTGAAAATTCTCTATCACAGTTTATGGCTATGCAAGGAGAATGATGGTTTCTGATCAAGAAACCAGATCTGAGTCCGCACTAGAAAGTCGGGTGAACGATACTAGTTCGAAAGTGAAAATGCGTAATCAAGTGAGCGATCAAATTTGATATTGCGTATGAATGTGATAAGTACATCGTACGAATTTGAATGGAATAAATATTCAAACTTTTTAAAGAAACATGAAAAATAATTTTGAATGCTGTAATTGGACATTATTGTTAAGTAGGATATACAGATGTGTTAAAGGAAAAGGATAAATTGGGATTTTGATTTCGAAGATAAATTTGAATTGCTCGACAAGGTATGTATTTAAATTTTTATATGAAATTTGATGATTTTCTTGTCTAGCCACTTGGATTTTTATTTTCTTTTTGAAATCTGCGAGCCCGTTGTGGCATTTTGTAGTTGTACTGAGCCAGCCGCACAAAGGAGACGCTGGCGAAATTTTTCGAAAATTTAGCGAGTTCGAAAATTTTGACAAAATTTTAAAATTTTAAAAATTGAATTTAAATTTAAATTTGAAGTATGAAGTAAATAACGCTGTTTGGAAACTATGGAAGATTTTGGAAAGTTAATTGAAGTAATAATGGGTCTTTAATAGAAGATTTGTTTTGGCAAGTTGATAAAACTGTTTGGTTTTCGGAAAATGATAAACGGGTTATGAATCATTCTTCTTAAGTAGTAATTTCAGGACGAAATTCTTTTAAGGGGGAAGAATATGACGACCCGAAATTTTGAACATCTAAAATGTAATATTTAATTGATTTTAAATGTTTGAATGTTAGTTTAACTTGAATTTCAAATATCAGAATGAATTTGGCAATTAAAATCGTTGAATTTAATTACTGGAAATTGGGTAAAAATTTGAATTTTTAGTTTTAAGCCTGTTAAAAATAATTTGAAGGCTTGAAAAATCTGTATTGATAATACTGGAGATAATGGAAGTTTCAGAATTGAATTTGAAAATGTTTTGTTCAGTTTTGAAATATATCGTTTAAATCGATATTAAAAAATAGCCTTCCGATGCACAGTCCCGGAATTCGACGAAACCAGTTTCGTTGGATCCGTAATATTGTATTATTATCGGACTTCAATTTTCGTAGCATTCGGAGTTGTCGTGTGACCATACGGATAGCAAACGCACTGAATTTTATATCGAAATTTAATTTAATAACTGGATTCAAAAAGCTATCTTCTCCATACGATCAAATTTGGCCTCGAAAACTTTTCCATTGCGTTTGGAATAGGGGTTTAACATTATAAGGCCTAGCGGCACGCTTCGATTGGAGATCGAGATTTTGAGTTGCGAAATTGATAAGATTTGAATTTGAATTTAAATTTAAAATATAATATATATGTTTATTTTAATTGTATTTTCTGAAAACAAATTTTACACATGTTTTCCTTAATATAACACTTGTCTACTTAATTTTAACGCGCGTATTTAAAGGAATAAAAAAAATAACGAACGAAACCCTCTTCATTTGATAAAACATAAAAGACGAAAGCAAATATTCCTTCACTCAAAAATACAAAAAATGGCCGACCCTTTCCAGTTTAAAATTCACGAATTCATTATAAAAAGTCCTATCCTTTCAAGATTTCTGGAAACCAAAATCGCATCCAACTAAAAAAAGTGATCGAAGTCTGTACACTCGACGACCGTAGCGGGGAGCCTCTCATACGTGGAAGAAGACGCTCGATTCGGGCACGTTGGAAGTTGCAACTTGGTGTTATGAGATGAGGTGGCGCATGCACATTTGCGCGAGGGGTCGCAACTTCATCAATTGATCGATGCTCAATCGCACGTGGGCAGGAAAAAGTGCCACAAGTTCATGGAAGCTATTGAGCTCGACCGTGACATTGAAGAAGGAGGAGGGTTTTTGGATCGAGTAGGCTCGCGTGGGCAGTGGAGGTGGAGTCGCGAGCAGTGACGGTGACTGGATTGCGATGAAGACGAGTGTCCCGTGCAAAGTCGCGATTTTGGGCGGGTTCGGTCAGGGATCTGGCGAGTCGAGGGTTAGTGGCGGTCTCTTGCAGCGAGGTATAGCTGTGTTATTTTCTTTTATTTAAATTATATTATGTTTATGGAAAAGGAAAATGATTAATAGTAAAGTAAATCTCGTTTTTACTGTTTACAGGAAGTAACACAAGTATGAATAAATATATATGCATTTATATGCATGCAGAAAAGAAAGTTTCGAAAAAATGTATTTAGGTGATTTATTTGTTTAATCGACCTAGATAATTATTTTTGGTTACTTAAAAGATTTTTAAAGAAAATATTAAGTGTGAATTTAAATTATTGGATTAAAAAAATTAATTATTTGTTTAAACCCAAATTATTAGCTAAATTAAATGAATAATTAGTAATTAACTGTTCGAATTAATTCAAATATTAGTAAACTGTATAATATTTATACAAGGTCTGAAATCGTGAACCAAGTCAAGGGAAATGGATTGCAAAACAAAAGTAAAGGTGAGATCTTCTCACTCAAATTGAAATAATTAGAATTAGAATTTTTGATTGATTGTTTGGTTGTGATAGTATATGTATGTGTGAGTGTGTGTGTGTGTGTGTGTGTATATATTGGAGTGATTGATTTCCCGCATTATTTTGCGGATGAGACTCTACGCGTCGCATAATAGCGGATGATATGATATAATCCCATATACCGTGATATTCCACCTCGAAGTGGAATTGGTATTTAATTGTTGTGCTAACATCAGTGGATGCAGGGAAACAGGTTGGAGGGATCCAACGGGATTTCTCAAATGTTTAATTTGTTTCATATGTTGTGTTTTGATTTATTAATAATCTGTGAATGATTATATTGATGATTGAAATTTATTTGAAGGCTATGGTTTGGCCGAATATATTCTGGTATTTTAAAATACCAGGATATGTAATTGGATTTGTGGAAATTAAAGTACAAGATTTTAAGTAAATTAATTTTTGAGAATTGGATAAATTTAAAAGAAGAAATTTAAAAGTACAAAAGTTGATTTTTTGTAATCCCATCGAATTATTCCAAAATATGGAAAAAAAGATTTTAATAAATGGATTTTGAGTAACATTGTTTAAAAGTTGAGGAATTTATTTAAAATTCGGATTATAAACAGTTCGAAAGAAATAAAGGAATTTATTTTAAAAGGTAATAAATGTTTAGAAATCGATTTGGATTGTTTGGTGTTTGAAATAAATTTGGAAATCAATTTGGAATTTGATTTGATGTTTGAAAGTGAATATTTGGAAATCGATTTGAAAATTATATATCAATGGGTATTTTAAAATATAAATTCACAATGGAATTTATAAAGGAAAGAGAAATTTGTTTCAAAAATAAATATTGGATTTTTTTAAAAGTGTGGAAAGAAATTTATGGATTTGGAACGTAGATTTAAAGTAAATCAAGAAGGATTTATTAATTGATTTAAATGGACTATTTTGAAATGGAAAGTGTATTTTCCCTAGAAAGCCGAGTATGTTTTCAAAGCAGCTTTTAAAATATAAATTAAAAGTTCTAGAATTGGTTTTAAAAAGAATATTGTTGGAGAAATTATTTTCGAAAATTGTTTTTAAATCTTTGAAGGGAATTTTATCAAGTTGATTATAGAAGTGGTTATTTTAAGGATTGAATTGGTATTTGATTTAGAAAATGGTTATTTTAATAATTACACTTTATCTAATAATTTTATTTTTAAAATTATTTGAACTTGAGTTTTAAATGAGATATTGATATAAAATTTCATAACTAATATTTTGAATAAAGTGTTTAAAATAGTTTTTATTCTAAATGTTTCCAAGCATATATTTTTAGATAAGTGATTTAAATTATTTTAAAGCATTCGGACTCATCAAAATTTTCAGTGAAAATAAATAATATTTGGGAATTTATTCCACGTGAGGAAAGTGATTTGAAATTTATTTTCGAAATGTTAAAGTGTTAAAAATATATCTTGCGATGATATTTTGAAAATAAATAATTTGGGGAAATTATTTAAATATGATGATAGTTGTGAATATTGTTTGATAGTTAAATAACCGACTATCAATATTGGCCTTTAAATGGCATTTGAATTTCGATGCGACCGGGGTCGGATTCCAAACGGTTATTCGAAAACCATATCGAATCTTTGTGATGGATCTTTTGTTTAAAAGATCAAAGTAGAAATTGGTTGTGATTTACTTGAAATCTGAATGTAACTACTTATTTTTAAAATAAGCTCTCATTATTCGGTTAAGCCGGGAGAGGACTTTGTGTTATAAAACCCATTCCGAATAATTATATGACGAATTGGATTGCATTTGAGGACGGTGTTGAAGACCGAGTATTTTCGTAAATGAAAGGATTACCTGTCGAATGTCTCTGCACCGAGTTGCTCCGATATAGAGATTATATCACCCTTTGTGATGGGGAGTCCGGACGTGATTAGTGAATATCCGGATTTGCAAGGGCTTCTTTCCTTAATTGAAGGAAGTGCCTTTGGTTCCGTTCGAACTCGGGACGGACTTGTATGGATGTGAGTCTGACATAACACTTTGAGATATAAAGCTGGTTTCTATCAAATACATTTCTGTTGGTGGCGGAAACTTTATTCTCTTAGCTTAACACCCTTCTCTGAGACGTACGAGCTCAGAGATTATGCAGCTGATGTTTACTAGTGATATATTCCCAATTTGGTAATGTGGCATGTTAAGTGTTGCTGATTATTAGTTGATCGAAGCATGGCTTTTGTGAAAAGCATAGCTTTGTGGACGAGACTTCAACGGACCTCACACCTCGAAAATGGTCGAAACAGGAAGGATGCAGCAAGGTTCTGTGGGTCGCACCCTGCAGGGTATGTACATCTCCTTCTGGATAAAAAGTGGTATCTAGTATGGAGCCTAGATGTTTAACTTGTGTGGATTTAGAAGTGGTTTTCTAGTATGGAGATCAGATTATTTACTTAGTGGTTGTTGGTTGAGAGACGCCTCAGATAAAGGTCGGTCTAAATCGGGGGGTGGCATACTCGCGACAGTTAGTTACCTATTTACAGAGGTAACCCGGCCTTGTGTTGGTAGAGAGCTGGTTAAGTTCTCGGGGCGTCCCTCTAGAGGCGTACCCATTCAGTGAGGAAGTTCCTTAGCCTGACCATTTGTTGGAAATCTAAACAAAACAATACGAGCCCTGTACGGTTTTAGTTGTATAACCTGCCATGGAATGTGGCGGTAACCTACTATTAAACATGGTAGCTATAGTAGGTATACCATAATGGTGGTATGAAGGCTAAGATTAATATTATAATTTCAAAATGTTTTCCATACTATGCACTAATGATAATACTAAAAAAGATTTTTGCGTATCAAGCATGTTTGACTATCATAAGGAGAAATCTCCTCCAATTGTGCGCTTGCATTGTGTGTATGCGGGGAGGGATTATGGTAGTTTCATTTTTCAAAAGCATAGCGGATTTCTTTTCCTTTTTATTTTGTGCAAATAACCATTTTAAGATCTCACACAAGTCCCATGACTGACCTGGAGTTTATTGTTCCTTTTCTAAACTCTGGGTGCCCACAATTTTCCATATGGGTAGCCTAGAGTCAAGTTATCAGTTGTTCTGGAGCGAAGTCTGAAAAATATGCTGTGGAGATCAGGAGCAAGCTGGATGGCGAGGCATATCACTAGTATATGATATTCTTTTCTGCTGTTTTTGTTGTTGTAACACTCTGATGATGTATGTATAAACATATATAATTCTTTTTTTTAAAGATTATTCATTTATCTATTATATATTGTTCCGCTGTGGAATGTGAGATTCTATTATTGTTTCCGTTTCTTCTTCTATCTTCTTCTTCTTTAATCCTAACGGTTCGGTTTTCCAACATTTGATTGTTCGGCATTTGATACAGTGGACGTATTGATGTCAACTTTCGAAAGTCAAAAAATCGGGTCGTTACAATAATTATGTTAATGTCTTTCACATTCCACTTACTATACTTTTTTCTAGTATTAGTTTAAGGGGGAGTTTTTCATTTTTACAGTTTTAGAATGGTTTTTGTTGATGACAAAGGGGGATAATTATAAAATAGGATAGTAAGTCATAGATTAAGGGTGAATTATTAATTTTAGGGGGAGTTATAGTGAAGGTGAAGTATATTTTATAAACATAGGTTGTCATCATCAAAAAAGGGGAGACTGTTAGTCCTTGAGAAGGATGGTTTTGATGACAACAAGCTTAGGACTTATTATAAAATATAAATACTAACATTATAGTTTAGATATATAGGTATATGCAGGATATAAACATGCAGGTACCAAGAATGAAGACTGTACAGTATAGAGATACAAGACTGATGAATTTAAAGATCGAATATATCAAGATTGAAGACTCATGAGTATCAAGATATCAAGAGTTCAGATTTCAAAGTACAAGATAAGTATTGAGTCTAGAATTATGTTAAAACTTCTTAAAAGAGCTCACATCTTTATTCGAAAATTATTCGTGGAATGGAATCCACTTCGAGCTTGTTAAAGGGATGGAACCCTAGTGGGATGGAATCCACGATAATATCTGATGGAACATATAGTGGTCCTATTTTAATATCCACTAATTTTAAAAATGTTTTTCAAAAATATATCTCTTGTTTTTAAAAATGTTTTCAAAACTTTCTTTTCAAAAAAAAACATCTCTCTTGGTTTTAAATATTTTAGCCTCAAACCAATTTTTATCATTTTTAATATTTTGATTTCAAAATTGTCCTTGATTTTAAACTATCTCTTGTTTTAAATATTTAGCTTTAAAAATATTTGTATACTCAGATTTTAAATCAATCTATAGATAAAATTATATATACTAAAAATTACTTTAACCTCTTTTATGTATTTAAACTATATTCAAATATATTTACAAAGTTTAGAAATTGTTTTGAAAAATTATAGAAACCAATTTTAAAAAGAAAATCAAAACATCAAATTTGCCTTGAGCATATCGACATACCCCTACCTCCCATGTCGACATGGTGTTTGTTATTTTTAAATTTCAATTTTCAAAAGAAGTGTCTATTCGTCATATCCTTTCACAAATAGATATGGTTGTTGATCTCTATAAATACCAGTAAGTTATAAACGAATTTTTACCAGATTTTCATTCACTTTCTCTCCTCTTCATCTTCCACATTTATTCTAAAGAATCCTAAACTGTACTCTACCGAAATACCAAGTGAATCAAACTTGATTATCTCTTGTTTGATTCTCTGCCACTCTCTCCATAAGATCTCAGTGCTATTCAGAGTTATAGGATTATTTGTAAATCAAGCTATTGAGTAAAAGGTGCGGTTGAGCCTTGAAATCAATTGGGTGTGATTGTTGCCTCGAAAATAGATTAGGTGATCTTGTGGCCTGGTAAATCAATAGAGTTTACCCAGGACTCGAATACATGAAGGTGTACTTCATGGCCTTGAAATCGAGGGTGTAATCTGAGAGATTATTTTGAAAAGAAATCCGTACAATTGTGCGGGACTGGATGTAGGGTAACTCCGAACCAGTATAAAATCATGGTGTGTTCTTTCCTTTACTGCTTTTACTTATTATTTGCATCTGTGTCTGATTCTGTGATTATGTCCGTGTCTGTATATTGCATTTGTTGGTGATTAAATTACAGAAGTTTGAAAAAGATTAATTAAATCCACAAAACACTATTCACACCCCTCAAGTGTTATTCTAGCCTTAACATCCGTAATCCACATTTCCAACATGAACCTAGATCGATGCTGTTGCTTGATGGATACAAAGGGGGATGGATGTAGATTGATGGATACAAAGTATGATCGATACGAAGTAGTCTCGTTTCTCATGGATATTCGATTCATAACTCGAGCATACGAACTTCGATTGACCTAAAATTTGAAATGTTGCCTTCCATAGCCTTGATTATCGTACCATGCCAATTGTAGGTCGATCTGGACTCGGACCAAATTTGCTTGTATCCATAGTGGACCTGTAGATAACCGATTTTCGAAAGGAATCGTCTTCAGTTTCTAGTCGAGTCCTTGGTGTCACGGCCTAGCCAAAAGGTGGGATAATATTTACCCCCCAAAGTACATCATGTGTGAATATGACGTGCTTTAAAAAGCTGCATACTTTACTTTAAAAAAGTTCTATCTAATTTGTTTAACAGTTGTTGTCTTTCGCCAAGAGATGTAAGCCTCGATTAATTTCTAGTAATATAAATGCTAAATTGTAGACTGCCAATTATCATGCAGTGTTTTGTTGTAATTGAAGGTTGAGTGCTAGCAATTTGTTGTTCACTGTTTTGGTGGTCATCAGGTAAGCATTCAATTCATGTTAACTTCGAAAATCGAATGTTAGTCTGGCACACATGCACGTATGTTAACTTGACTCACGTTCACGTTTGCATGTTCACGGGTTATTGTCAAGTTCTTTTGTTCTTGTTTGGATTGAGTTTCGTATTGATCCTCTCCTGGATTGATGTGAAATTTGAGTTGTAACAATGATTAATGGTTGCTTTATTTCACTCCTTCTTATTAATCCTCTCCTGGATTGATCTGAGATGTTTGAAGCTATGTTTAATATCGATGGCTATCGATACGAAATAGATTAAGTACGGCATTCTTGCGCATTGATTGATATAACATGTGGGTTCTTAAATTGATGGATACGAAAGCTGCATTTCGTATCGATGGAGTTGAATGGTAAAGACATAACCAGGCTATGATCTTCATATCGATGGATATGAACTAGTGGTCTTCGAATCGATGCGCATAAATTGATACGAAGTGATGATGGATATAAACTAGTAGGTCCTGGACTGCCTTGTGTTGATGGATACGAAGTTGGATCTTCATATCGATGGATTTGACCAATTCTCTCAGTATAGTAACTGGGATACGGAAAGATTTTGTCTTGGATACGAACTCATGTAAATGCTTTTTGTACTTAGACAAAAATTTTACTTGCTTTCGTCATCACCTTCAATTCGTATTGATAAGAAGATAAGAAAAATCGTAAAGTCTTCACCTTCAAACAGTTACCCATTAATCCTCTAATCCAACCCCTTTAAATTAGGTAATTAATTTACTAGATCCACCTTAAAATGATAAGACTCGAGTCTCGATTCCATTTCATCCAAGGTAATGGAAAATTCCGGTGTTGTAAGTACCGGAATACGGTTGGAGTGAGGTCGAGGAACTATTTCAATGGTGTCTTAGAAGCTTGGGGAAGAAGGAGAACGTTCGAGTGAGGCAATGGAGTCACTGACTTCTAGGAATGGCAATGGGGTGGGTTTCAGGTCCAAACTCGGTAGACCCACCCCTATTTTGACCTGTCAAAACCCGCCCTATCGGGTCAGCGGGGCGGGTAAACCAGTGACCCAGTTTAAAATAGACCGGGTCTAGGGACGGGTTGGGGCTTGGCTACCCCGCCCCAAACCGACCCGCATCTATTCTAAAATCCAAAGTAAAAAATACGCAGCCCATTATTTTAATATATCCATCTTCACCATTCAGAATTCAGATCTACGCAAATCTTCTTCTCTCACTCTCATAACCAAAGTCCCTTATATTTTCACGCAAATCTCTCTTCTTACTCTCGTATGGTTTCTTCTATTAAAGTTGATTTTTATTCACAATGGATTTTGGATCTGCAAATATAATTGTGAGTTTGGTTTCTAATTTCATTATGTCGTTGTACGACCGCATCTTAGTAATTTAGGGTTTTATAGGAAAACTTAGTTATTTGAGTTAGAAGTTAGTTATTAGTTCATAACAACAATGGATATTAATTATAAAGAAAACTTGTTTTACTTTGGTTTATATGAACAATTAGTTTTTAAAGAATCAAAACTGCAAAAAATTAGTTTATATGAACATATAGTTTTAAAGTTTGACAACTGACAGTAGTAAAGAATTAAACCTGTAAAAATAGAAGTTTTACAGTATTCTTTTTTGAATTTTTAAGTCTAATTTGTAATGGATCTTAGACTCTTAGTCAAGGTAATATGAAGCAAACTATTTTTATTTTCTAATGCAGAATCTGTCATGATGGAAACATTTCCGATAATTTGAGGAAAAAATAAGGTAGAGCAAAAAATATTAAAAAGGGATTTCTTTTTTTGAAGAAAAAGGTGGGTGAAAGCAGCCAATTATTATTTATTAAACATTTCTATAATTTCAGGAGAGATAAAAACTATAAACAAAAATTCCGTACACTATATATAATTGTTTTTCCTATTAAATATATTTCCATTGTGATTTGAACTTTAGAATTTCCTGATGTCATGTTTCCTTATTTTGTGCTTTTAAGATAATAAATAGATCAAAAAATATGTAAAGGCGAAACACAAATTCAATACTGGTATATCATCTTTGTTGCCCTTTTTCCAACTGATCAAGGTTAGGTAAAAGTTAAACTTGAAAGGATAATAATGCATGTATCATGTTTTATATGAAGCGACAAATGCAACCCTGACACTGACATGTCCATACATATATACTTTTTGTACTTACAATACATGATTTAATGGGTTGGGATATTGAACGAGGGAAGAGAAAAAGAATTAATATTGGTAGAAAAAGCAACCCTTTTACAAGAATTACTTTTTTATTTTTATTTTTTACAATCATTATATTACTTGCAGAAAATCTAAAGAATTATTTTCTAATGCAAACTATTTATAATGCAAACTTTTTTCTAATGCAAACTGTTTTTAATGCAAACTATTCTTTATTTTTTATTTATTTCATCAAATTAATGCATACCCTTGATCTCGTTGTATCACTTGCTGCCGCTGCCGCAAGAGATTTCTCCCATTATAGAACAAGCAAAACCTTGTTGAACTAATCATAGTGAAAAGAAAGCATCAACGTCTAATATATATTTTTCATTGTTTATTGTTAATTCAATTATGCATACATAAATATACGTGTGTGTATTGAAAAATTGGTCATGCTAGATTTTGAAATATATATATTTTACATATTTGTAGGAAAATGGAAACAAATAATGAAAATCCAACTCCACCTAACTTGGAAGTTTCTACAATTTATGGTTCTACTTCCATTCAATCAAACGCAGTGCATCAAAACATTACTGATGGTACAAAGGAAAAAAATGATATCGAATCCATTGATGGCAGTGAAAATAAAATAGTTGGAAGGAAAGAATCTGAAGCTTGGAAACATTTCGACCGTGTAACAATCAATGGTGAAAAGAAAGCAATGTGCAAGTATTGCAAAAAGCTGTATGTGGGTAGGTCTAGTGATGAGACATCACACCTTTTAAAGCATAATAGCAAATGTCATGGAAAACCACAGGTAGATAAGCATCAATATGCATTGAAGAATGCTAAAAGCTTTGATGGAAAGGTACATATTTCTAATTATGTGTTCGATCAAGAGAAAGCAAGATCTGATCTTACTTGGATGATTATAATGCATGAGTACCCACTTTAGATTGTTGATCATATTGGATTTATTGACTTTTGTCAAAGTCTTCAGCCTGCATTTACACTTGTATCGATAAACACGATAAAAGATAATATTATGAAGATTTTTGATGTTGAGAAGGCTTCTATAATGAAAATATTGGATAAAAATAAAAGTAGGATAGCTATCACAAGTGATATGTGGACAGTAAGCAATCAAAAGAAGGGCAGTTACCGCTCATTTTGTTGATGATTCATGGGCCTTACAAAGTTGAATCATGAGATATATAAGCAAATTAATTTTCCATTATCACTTAATATTTATTTTCTATGTACTTAACATTAGGTATTGCATAATATGATATAATGTTTTCTTGTATTCATAAGTTCACATATGTACCATGACCTCATACAAGTGATGTGTTAGTAGATTGTTTACTTACTTGTTTCTTCGAATGGAACATTGATAGAAAATTATCTACCATCACTCTTGATAATTGCTTAAATAATAATAAGGTAATGGATATTTTAAAGGATAGACTTAGAAAAGTTCCCTTATGTTGAATGGTGATATGGTACATATGAGACGTTGTGCTCATATCTTGAATTTGATTGTCCAAGATGGGTTAAGTGTCATAATTGAGCAAATAACAAAAATTCATGATAGCGTGTCTTTTTGGACTGCCACACCTAAAAGGCTATAAATATTTGAGATAGCCGCTAAACAACTATAAATTTCTTCCTCTAAAAGATTGATGCTTGATTGTAAGACTAGATGGAACTCAACTTATGTCATGCTTGTTGTTGCCATAGCTTATAAAGTTGTTTTTCCACATCTACAACAAAGTGAAACACTTTATAAATGTTTATCTAGTGACAGAGATTGGGATTTGGCTAAAGAAATTTGTGATAGATTAAATATTTTTTATAATGTGACCAAATTATTTTCGAGAACTCAATATCCCACTGCCAACCTTTATTTCCCTTAGATATGTGAAATTAGATTGGCTTTGTCCACATGGTTAGTTTCTGATATTTTGGTTATTAGAGAAATGGCAAGCAATATGGTTACTAAATTTGAGAAATATTGGAGCATGATTCATGGTATCAGGAGTATTGCAGCTGTTTTTGATCCTAGATATAAATTTGAATTGTTGGAGTTTTATTATGTTGGTATTTTTGGTGAAAATGCGGAAAAAGAAATTAATAAGATTTGAACACTTTTTTATAAGTTGTGGAATGAGTATGAGCACAAAGAGAAACTGGTTTCAAGGTTTAGTGAAAACGGTTCATCTTTTTCCTCACAGGCCCAAACAACACAACCGAGTTCCATAAAGGATGGCTTTACGAGTCTTTAAAGGTTTGATGAATATTTAAATAAAAAGTATCCAAAGCAAACACTAAATCAGAGTTGGATCGATACTTGGAGGAGCCTATGTTGCCAATAAGCGATAGTTTTGACATTCTAGCTTGGTGGAAAACTACCGGTATTAAATATCCTATAATGCAAATGATTGCCAAAGGTATTTATGCAATACCGATTTCGATTGCAGCATCTGAATCTTCTTTTAGTATCGGTGGTCGACTTATTAGTCCTCATAGAAGTAGATTACATCTCACGACATTGGAAGCATTGATGTGTTGTCAAAGTTGGTTAACGGTCGATTCTTCCAAATATGGACTTATTTCAACCATGGATAATGATTCAGACAGTGATAATGTATGCATATGCATCTTCCTTACGTTTACATGAATAAAGAAATGCTGAGTATGATTTGTTTTTTCTTCTTACAGGATGGTCAAGGAGTTGATTCATCATGAAGTAATGTTTTGATTCTTATGTTCATGCTCTCAAAAGGTATGTAATTTAATTTCTTGATTTATATCAAGATGTATTGGTTTCATTCTTATCTATATTTTTTATAGGAAATAATCCTCTAGTCTTAAGGAAATAATCCTGTAGTCCCAATACCATTTAGATAAATGCATTTTAAAATTTTTCAGATTGTGCATAACAGAAGGAGTAACATTACAGTGCCTTGGGATAGTTATTGCAAATGAAAATTAATTAATAGTGAAAAATGACACAACTCCAAAAGTGAGGCCATCCTTTGTTTATAACCCTATATTGGTTTGTTGCATCTGTCCTCAAGATTAGTATGTTTTACCCAATCTAAAAAACAGTTTCATATAAACTAATACGATTATAATATATTATGTTTTTTTAAAACATGTGACCTTTAAATCTAAAATATAATTATTATGTTGTTGCTTATGGCTTTCTATTTTCTTTGCATTGGTGTGTACATGGACATGCATGTATGCATGTATATATATGTCATAAAATGGCAGAACACAAACTAAGTCCAAAAATTAGGTATATAATTGTTACAAAAAAAATCATATGTATAACAATTGATTTATTAGTTTATTTCTATCCACGGGTTTAAAACCGATTTTTCTAGCACAACCTGTGTTTGACATAAAGCCAAGCTATAGGTTTGTTGCTTTGTCTAAAAAAGTATGCAGGTATTTGAGTTTTGTCTAAAAAAAGTATGCATGTATTTGACATAAAGCCAAGCTATAGGTTTGCTACAGATTTCTATACTTTCATTGAAAAAAGAAATGGTTGAACCATTTTGCGGTACTAAATTTCCTTGTAATGTCTTCAATTCTTCATGTGTTTGCAGGTATTTGAGTTTTGCTTTGGTGCTTTCTGCTGTTGGCAGTTACTAATTACTGTGTTGCTCTTGCTGTGATAAGATTTTGTTATTGTAGTGTTGCTGTGATATATGTACTTATGTGCCTATGGTTTATATTAGCTTTCTAATTTCTAGTTTATTGCTACTGTACTAATTTTCCATTGATGTAAGTATCTTTATACGATTTGTTAGTCAAATGTACTATCTTTCCACTTGAGTTATGAGTGACGCAGTGATGTGTTGAATATGCGCTTATATGATTTTTGTTTGATGATAATAAACATATATACATTCGTTTAAATGTATTTGATAATATACTATTTTATTTTTCACAGATTAAATAAATATTTGCTGAATAAAATAAATAACACGGAATTTGAATTCAAACGAATATTTTATTCAAACAAATATTTATTACATCTTTGAATAGTACAATTTCAAGCTCTCACTATTCACTATACAACTTTGATACAAATTCAATTACATCACTATTTTACATCAGCACCTCACTACATATCACTCACACTCATATTTATCTTCAACTGCATTCCAGTTTGAATCCAGCATCTGGGCAATCTGCAAAAATATAAACTAACGCAGTAAAATTGAAAAAGAAATATTTTTTCAATTCAAAAATAAAAGATAATTTTTGAAAATATGATTTGCCTCAGTTATTTGGGTTGTTCGTCATAATTTAAATTTGAATTCATCATACACGAACAACTTGTGACATACACAGTGTATTACTGTATATGCCACAAGGCCGTGCACGCCGATATATACACTTGATTGTTTTACAGGGACAGGTACGCACAGGTCAAACCCAAATAAAAAGCCGGGTTCAACTCACGTGCAATAACATAAAAGTCACAACTCTCAGCACAAGGTCAAACCCGAGTTTTAAAACTGGATTCAACTCAGGTACAACTCAAATGCACACATGAATGCTATGATCAAAGTATGCATGTATATATATCGACCAAGCAGCAACATGCTTGAAGACCACAGCAAAACCAACAGTGGCAGTTAAAGCAACATCAAGTTGAAACAGTTTCATGTAACAGATAATACACAGTGAATTAAAGGAAAATGGAAAGCCTGCACCAAAATCAATATAACCAAGACCAAGATGCAGTATACAAGTACAAGACCAACTCAGTGACAATATGTATGGGGGCACTGGACTACAGCACAACCAAACCAACATGATGACAATGCAAGCAAGAACAACAGAGTTTCAAAAATCCAATGCTCAACATCATATGAATCCAAATCAACTGTACTGGACAATACAAGGAAATGAAGATTGCAGCAATATACAGATGAACAAAATGACCAACTGCAACAATGCAAACAATATAAACATTGAAGAACATGGACTGCAACATTCAAGTGTATATTGAAAACAAGCTGCATGAATACAACATGAAGTACAACAACACAAAGAGGCAACAAAGACCAAAGTGCATGAACACAGTGAACAACAAAATCTCAAACATATATCAGGTGCACATGGATGTCACAAGCAAAGACCAAGTGCAACTACATGATACAGCAAATACAAACTGCTACAACACCAAGTAAAGGAATTAGACAGTACCAAAATATCAGAGTGAACTATGAAGATCGACAAGTAAAGGCCGCACCAGAATGCATCAAAAGCAAACCGAGTACAGGCCATAACATGTCAATACAAGCACATGAGGTAATGAATCACTGAAGTGTGCATCCAGTAACAACCAGAAAAAGAATGGCCAGACACAAGGCATGGGGGCAGTACAACTAAACCAACATGATGACAAAACAGCATATATACACATGTGCAGCTTGAATACGAATACATCAAGTCACGGTAAACAACACTTTGAATGAAAATCAAAGCATGTACAAGTTGTACTATGCATATGGTCATGCTGTTATTCAACACAACAATGCAGCACAATTCAGGTAGCCAAAAATGCAATTCGAAGTAATATAACAGCAAGCTACAAGTTATATGAAATCAAGTGACCAAAGTCAAAGCATCAGAGGGAATCATCGATATCCAAACTACAGATACAAAGCTAAATGTATCAAAGCCGTATTTTTAACAAGTCAACAGAAAAAGGAACAAAAACCATGGTCATCACGAAATTGATTCAAAAGCCGCATCAACCAAGGAACGTGAAAGATACGCAATTGACAAAGTCAAATAAATCATCATCGTTCAACAAATATCAGAGGGCCGATAGCATAAAATTGAAGAAATCAGACGAACGAGTTTTTAGGAAATTAACTCCTATATAAACCCTAATCATCACAGGCAATCGATTATGGAGTTCAATCAAGCATAACAGTATAGCATAAACGAAAATCACATACCGAATCGAAGTCGAACTCCATCAACAATAACGAAGCAGCCGAAGTGAGCAACAATCGATCAACAGTACACACGAATAATCATCGAATCAATCAATATATTATCGGCGCTTCGAAAGCCCTAAATTGGATCGAAGGGACAAGCCCTAATTTAGCTTCAAAGTGGAAACGGCTGGCATCTCCAAATAAACAAAGGAAGATAATAAAAGAGATGGGCTAGAAGATAAAAGGGGCCGGCATTTTTTTAGTAAGGGCTTTAAATTTAAAATTAGGGTTATTTCATTTTAATTGTTTTTAATTGTATTTTCCTTTTTTTAAAACCGTTTAAATTTCTAGTCGTGTGACTAGGGGACAAGCTACGTGGCGTAGCTTGAGAATTCGCAACTCGGTAGTTGAGTTGTGGCAGGGTTTTGAGCGTAGAGTTAGATTAGTCAATAGCGGGTATAGCGAGTTTACGTGTGTAAGCGAGGGACTATCTAATTTCTAGTAGAAACCTTGGGGGCAGCACGTAGGCAGGGTTTTGCCGAAGCTGGGTAAATTCTGTGTTGTTCTGTTTTATTCTGTTATTTATATTATGCAATATCTGTGCTGCTATTCTGTGATCTGAATTGAAATTAATTTATAAGCTTCCACGATTTTAATAATTTACACAATCACCCTATTCACCCCCCCTCTAGGGTGAAATCGATCCTACAAGTGGTATCAGAGCTAGGAACAAAAGTCCTTTTTTTGTTTAATTTTTTTTTTACAAAAATCAATTTTTGTTTTAAAAATTCGTGTTTTAAAAATTGGTTTTTGTTTTAAAATTTTGAATTTTTGAAATGGCTTCTTTTATTAATACTTCTGTTGAGGGTCGTTCCAATATTATTCCTTCTATTTTCGATGGAACAGATTTTTTGAATTGGAAATTGAAAATGGAATTTTATTTAAAATCTGTTAATTTTAAATGTTGGGATATTATTGAAAATGGGTGTGATATAACAGATAAGAAAATTATCTCGATTAATGCTCTTGCTATGCATATAATATATTCTCATATTAATCAAGATAATTTTAATTTCATTTCTCATTGTGAAAATGCACAGGAAATCTGGAATACTTTCGATGCAATATATGGAGCAAAAGTCAACAGCAATGAGAAGTCCTCCACAACTGACTCAGTTAAAGAGATGTGCTTAACAGGATTGGTAAATAGCAGTTGTGATGAGGATGATGAAGATGGAGCAGCCGAGCTGGCATTAATAATGAAGAAATTCAAAAGGTGGAATCACAAATACGGAAATCCAGCTCTAAATAAAAAATTAAAAAGCAGAATAATCAAAGCACTGGATAATTCGAAACAACACGGGATCATTTGCAACAAACCCGGTGATATCAAGCCCAATTATCCCCGATTTCAACTCGACAAAGAAAAGAATTCAAAAAGGAAATTTGCAGCCACGTGGAATAAAAGCGATAGCAGTGAAAGTGAGAAAGCAGATATATGCCTTCTTGGGAATATAACCAATAACGACGATGACGAGCCAAGCGAGGTATCAAAACTTACTCACTCTGAATTACTCATTTATTTCCACGAAGTAAATGGCTGTTTTGAACGACTTAGGGAAAAATACGCCAAACTTGAATCTCAAAAGGATACTTTGATAGAATGCACTAAACAACTTGATCAACTAGTTAAAACCTATCAAAGTAGGATCCCTAAGTGTGATAAGTGTCCAACATTCGAAAAAGAAATTAAAAAATCAGAAATCAATATAAAATCACTTGAAAATGAAATTCTGATTTTAAAAGAGAATGAAAATACTAGGAGAGAGAATTCTATTAAAAAGTGCACACAGTTGTTAAACGAAAATGAATCTCTCAAAACACAAGTCCAACAATTGTCAACGACTTTAGATAAATTTTCAAAAAGTGAAAAATCGTTGAATATGCTACTAGGAAAGCAAACTGTTAATTCGGTTAGACAAGGACTTGGATGTAATAGTTCGAAAATTGTTGAAAGCAATATTAGTCAAGTTAATTCCATGTGCACGTTTTGTAGAAAATTTGGACACGATCACAATAATTGTTGGTATAGACCCAAACATGTGAAAAGTATACCGATTTGGGTTTCTAAAGGCACAAATATAAAATCTCTCAAAGTTAAACAAATTTGGGTGCCGAAGGGAACGATTATAAATAGTTTTGGGTCTTTACAAAATTGTTATTCAAAATTTTCTGCCACTAACAACCATGGACCTATAAAAACAAATAGGTCACATAAATCTTTCATCGTGTAGGTGTGGTGGCAGGCTAAGGAACAACAACAGTGTTCTCTGGATTTTGGCTGTTCCAGAAACACAACGGGCGACAAAGCAAAGTTCCTTAGCCTAGTATAAAGGTGACAGAATCACAATGGACAACAACGAAAAAATATCGTAAAGGTAAAACAGGTATGGTATGTTTTAAACGATATATATTAAATGTGATAATCTGCACCGTATTCTGAATTAAAATCAGCCAATATCAAGATGATGATTCTGACTTATTCGACATAGTTGGCCAATTATATTCTTATGCCAAAAACACTATAAAAATCTCTAGATTCTTTGAATTACTTCATATATATCAGTTTGGATTAAAAATAGTGTTTTGTTGTATAATACAATTGGTTATAATATGGCTAACTCCTTATTCACGGTTTTCTGATTATTTACACGGCTTCATTTCAAATTCAAAAGAATGTCATTTAAATTGTTGTTAAAATTGAATTTGAAAGTTTTGGTGCACACTTCATGTTTTGGTCAATCAAATTCAATTGATGATAATTTTTGAGTGAAAGAGAAATTCAGATGCAGATTACACTGGTAATCTAGTTGATAGAAAAATTACTAGTGAAACGTAATTTTTGAGACATTTAGTAACTGCATCGTTTTTCAAAGAAAATATCTGCATATTCTTCATTTCAAATAATTTTCAAATAGCATGAAATTTTCTTTTAAAACCCCCTGGAGAAAATCATGTTTGACCATAATTTCAGATTAGTCATTTTTTGAAAAATTAATTTCATAATTATTTTTGAATTTGATTTTAAATGACCATTTTGACTAATCTGACTCCCTAATGTTTATCAAAAAGAAAAATAGTGATTGAAAAAGTGATGAGTGTTAATATTGATTAAATATTATGACTTGAGACGGTATAATTAATAAATTTCTTTAGAAATTTAAACAAGAGTTATAAAACTTTTTGTTGGTAAAAAATTCCATGACCATCTCTATATCTATCATATTTCTAACAACCATCACTCATAAAAATTCTATATAGTTTGTCGATATGTGGTATTTTAAACAGGAATCATTCGTTTTTCATTTTCACATTTTTTTAAAAAAAAAACAAACAAATAAATAAATACCAAAGTATTCACTCTCATTTAAAAGTCCTCACGGTTATGCATGGGTGAATTACTTGGAATTTGTTATGTGCTTCCATGCTCATTTAAAAGTCCTCACGGTTATGCATGTATGGAACGCATATCAAAAGTTGATTTGTAAAATAAACAAGTTGATTCTAATCCCATTTAAAAGTCCTCACGGTTATGCGTGGTTAGAAGATACTTGAATTCATTTTTTTTAAAATAAAATTGGAATACTACTAATCTCATTTAAAAGTCCTAACGGTTATGCATGGTTAGTAGATATTCAAATTCCTGATATAAATATACCACAAATAGACACAACTGTATGGTTTTATATGATGACATCATTTCCATCATTCTAAAAATGGAATATGCGCCTAACAAAATATTTATGATTTTTGTTTGATTTTTTATTGAAATTTAATATTTATATTCAATTGAGTTTTAATGTTGAAGTAATATCGATAACTTTATCTCTATTTTCTATAACACTGTTATTCTTTTGCTGATAACAAAAGGGGGAGAGAAAAGTTAAGATTTTGTCAAATAAAATCAAGCAAAGGTCAAATAATTTTCCATTTTGCATCTAGACTCATTTGCATATTTTATTTGTATGCATATATGTAGGGGGAGCTTTGTGTAGAGGAAGCGTTTAAATAGGGGGAGCAATTAGAGAATATCAATGATCAAATACATTTAACATATTCAAAATCTTAAATATATGTTTGTTATCATCAAAAGGGGGAGATTGTTGAATATGCGCTTATATGATTTTTGTTTGATGATAATAAACATATATACATTCGTTTAAATGTATTTGATAATATACTATTTTATTTTTCACAGATTAAACAAATATTTGCTGAATAAAATAAATAACACGGAATTTGAATTCAAACGAATATTTTATTCAAACAAATATTTATTACATCTTTGAATAGTACAATTTCAAGCTCTCACTATTCACTATACAACTTTGATACAAATTCAATTACATCACTATTTTACATCAGCACCTCACTACATATCACTCACGCTCGTATTTATCTTCAACTGCATTCCAGTTTGAATCCAGCATCTGGGCAATCTGCAAAAATATAAACTAACGTAGTAAAATTGAAAAAGAAATATTTTTGCAATTCAAAAATAAAAGATAATTTTTGAAAATATGATTTGCCTTAGTTATTTGGGTTGTTCGTCATAATTTAAATTTGAATTCATCATACACGAACAACTTGTGACATACACAGTGTATTACTGTATATGCCACAAGGCCGTGCACGCCGATATATACACTTGATTGTTTTACAGGGACAGGTACGCACAGGTCAAACCCAAATAAAAAGCCGGGTTCAACTCACGTGCAATAACATAAAAGTCACAACTCTCAGCACAAGGTCAAACCCGAGTTTTAAAACTGGATTCAACTCAGGTACAACTCAAATGCACACACGAATGCTATGATCAAAGTATGCATGTATATATATCGACCAGGCAGCAACATGCTTGAAGACCACAACAAAACCAACAGTGGAAGTTAAAGCAACATCAAGTTGAAACAGTTTCATGTAACAGATAATACACAGTGAATTAAAGGAAAATGGAAAGCCTGCACCAAAATCAATATAACCAAGACCAAGATGCAGTATACAAGTACAAGACCAACTCAGTGACAATATGTATGGGGGCACTGGACTACAGCACAACCAAACCAACATGATGACAATGCAAGCAAGAACAACAGAGTTTCAAAAATCCAATGCTCAACATCATATGAATCCAAATCAACTGTACTGGACAATACAAGGAAATGAAGATTGCAGCAATATACAGATGAACAAAATGACCAACTGCAACAATGCAAACAATATAAATAGTGAAGAACATGGACTGCAACATTCAAGTGTATATTGAAAACAAGCTGCATGAATACAACATGAAGTACAGCAACACAAAGAGGCAACAAAGACCAAAGTGCATGAACACAGTGAACAACAAAATCTCAAACATATTCCAGGTGCACATGGATGTCACAAGCAAAGACCAAGTGCAACTACATGATACAGCAAATACAAACTGCTACAATACCAAGTAAAGGAATCAGACAGTACCAAAATATCAGAGTGAACTATGAAGATCAACAAGTAAAGGCCGCACCAGAATGCATCAAAAGCAAACCGAGTACAGGCCATAACATGTCAATACAAGCACATGAGGTAATGAATCACTGAAGTGATGCATCCAGTACCAACCAGAAAAAGAATGGCCAGACACAAGGCATGGGGGCAGTACAACTAAACCAACATGATGACAAAACAACATATATACATATGTGCAGCTTGAATACGAATACATCAAGTCACGGTAAACAACACTTTGAATGAAAATCAAAGCATGTACAAGTTGTACTATGCATATGGTCATGCTGTTATTCAACACAACAATGCAGCACAATTCAGGTAGCCAAAAATGCAATTCGAAGTAATATAACAGCAAGCTACAAGTTATATGAAATCAAGTGACCAAAGTCAAAACATCAGAGGGAATCATCGATATCCAAACTACAGATACAAAGCTAAATGTATCAAAGCCGTATTTTTAACAAGTCAACAGAAAAAGGAACAAAAACCGTAGTCATCATGAAATTGATTCAAAAGCCGCGTCAACCAAGGAACGTGAAAGATGCGCAATTGACAAAGTCAAATAAATCATCATCGTTCAACAAATATCAGAGGGCCGATAGCATAAAATTGAAGAACTCAGACGAACGAGTTTTTAGGAAATTAACTCCTATATAAACCCTAATCATCACAGGCAATCGATTATGGAGTTCAATCAAGCATAACAGTATAGCATAAACGAAAATCACATACCAAATCGAAGTCGAACTCCATCAACAACAACGAAGCAGCCGAAGTGAGCAACAATCGATCAACAGTACACACGAATAATCATCGAATCAATCAATATATTATCGGCGCTTCGAAAGCCCTAAATTGGATCGAAGGGACAAGCCCTAATTTAGCTTCAAAGTGGAAACGACCGGCATCTCCAAATAAACAAAGGAAGATAATAAAAGAGACGGGCTAGAAGATAAAAGGGGACGGCATTTTTTTAATAAGGGCTTTAAATTTAAAGTTAGGGCTATTTCATTTTAATTATTTTTAATTGTATTTTCCTTTTTTTTTTAAACCGTTTAAATTTCTAGTCGTGTGACTAGGGGACAAGCTACGTGGCGTAGCTTGAGAATTCGCAACTCGGTAGTTGAGTTGTGGCAGGGTTTTGAGCGTAGAGTTAGATTAGTCAATGGCGGGTATAGCAAGTTTACGTGTGTAAGCGAGGGACTATCTAATTTCTAGTAGAAACCTTAGGGCAGCACGTAGGCTGGGTTTTGCCGAAGCTGGGTAAATTCTGTGTTGTTCTATTTTATTCTGTTATTTATATTCTGCAATATCTATGCTGCCATTCTATGATCTGAACTGAAATTAATTTATAAGCTTCCACGATTTTAATAATTTACACAATCACCCTATTCACCCCCCCTCTAGGGTGAAATCGATCCTACATGATGTTGTTAGTAAAATTGAGACAACATGCAGTGTATTTTTATTATTTGTTGTAATTGTAGATTATTTAAATTGTGTTTTGTATATTGGATCTCAGGAAATTTTCCTCAAGGACAGTTTTTAGGGCATTTTTTGGATGTAGGTCAGCCCGCTAATCATTTTCTCTAAAGGACAAATTATCGTTTTTCCTTTCCGGCCCACTTTCGCGCACTTCTTCTTCTTCCTTTCGATCAAATTTTTCAGTCGCGATCAAATATCTCTCTCGCAATAAAAATATAGATCTACTTCATTCGGTTGTTTCAATTTTATCCTTCTGAAAATTGTAGTTCATCGATCATTTTTTTCTTATGCGCGTTTTGTTGATCTCGTTCTTTTCATATTTGTACAGTGATCGATTTTTTTCTTCAAATTGTATTAATTAGGTATGCTTATATTACTCTATTTTTTGTTGTTTTTTTATTTGAGTTAAAAAATTTTGGCCATGCTTTCTAATTGTGTTCATTTTTACAAATGATATGCAGTGTTGTTGTTCTCATTGTTTGTTCATTCGTCTATGGCAAATTGTGGAAGTAGCAGCAGGTTTTTTACTATTATTCGTTTCTTTATGCACTGTTGTTTTTTAATTTGCTTTTCATTTAATTTATCTTGCATTTTTTTGCATTAATGTTGGGATGATTGGAAAAGTATTATTGCTTGGGTTGTGTATAAAGTTGCGATACAGTGGAAAAGCATCATATTTTAGGTTCAATTTTTAGGTATCATTTTTATTTTTTCTTAGTATCATTTTTTTATTATCAGTAACTAGGTATCAGTTTTGTGAAATTGAATAATTAATGTTCTAAATTGAACATATTTTTACTAATGTTCATTTTTTTAATTTTTTTGGCAGTGGGAATAACAGTCTTCTTTGTCTGTTTGTGTTGAATAATAACACATTTAGCACTCGATTGTCTATTGATTGCTCTTTGTATGATGTGAAGAATGAGATATAAGCTTGTGATGATTGGAAAAGTATCATTGATTGGGTTGTATATAAGCTTGTGATAGAGTGGAAAAGTATCATATCTTAGGTTCAGTTTTCTGGTATCATTTTTTTTAGTATCAATTATTTTGATTATCAGTAACTAGGTATCAGTTTTTTATACCTTAGGCATCAGTTTTCTGAAATCGAAAAACTAATGTTTTATATTGAACATGTTTTTACTGATGTTTTTTTTTGACAGTGGTGATAATGTGGCGCAGGTAGCCCATCGGTTAAGCCTAAAGGAGGATTTTCATATTTTCAGAATAAAAAAAAAAGATGTGGCGAGTGCAAAGCTGCTTGGTCATAATAAATGGAATTGTCAGGCTTCGAAGAGGATATGATTTGATTTTTCATTTGGAATTTATTCAGATTAATAGGTGGATGTGTGACTTGTTTTGGTGGTTTATTGTAATTGAACCTTTTGTTATTAATTTGTATTCAGTATAGCATATTATCAAATTGATTTTAATTTCAAGTATTTAGTATAAGTGATATTATCAGTTTTAGTATCAGTTAAATGTTTTTACAATATCAGTTCCGGTGTTTGTTTTTGCAAGTAAGAGCAGCTTTGTTTTAAGAACATAACATCATTACTTCATAAGTATCAAATTGTAACAGAACATCATTACTTCACAAGTACAAATTTCAACGGAATTACATTAATTTACAAGTATCAAATTTAATTGTGAAACATCATAATGTGAATTCGGTTCTTTTCTTTTCTTTCTTCTTCTAAGCTTGATATGTATTTAGATAGACTCCAACAATGTTCATCATCTGTAAATATTGCATGTACAATCTTTGCCCTTGTGGATAATATTTCCTTCTTTTCAAGTTTTATTGGTATTCTGCTTTTGTTCAGTGAAACGATGAATATCATTACAAATATTCTACAGTCTAGCCTGTCGAAACCAAAATGTAATGTTAATATCAGTTTGCATAAGTTGTATTATCACGTTTACAATTAATACAAAACATTGAATTTTAGTGATAATGGTACAAGCATATACTATGCTTTGAATTAAATTATTTAACAGTTTTACTAGCACACTTAGAATCGGTTTGTGTATGAATTTTTGCGTTTGTAGTTATTACTTTAAGATATATTTGCCAAATATTTTGTTTTCTTTTTTATAATGTAGTTATCTTTTTTGTTTTTGTAGGTGTCAGTTTTGTTTCTGTAGGTGTTAGTTTCTTTTATGTAGGTATCAGTTCTATTTCTATAGGCATCTGTTTCTTTTATGTAGGTATCAATTTTCTCTCTGTAGTAACTGTTTATTTCTGAACTAAATATTTTTGAAATTGAGAGATAATATTTTTCAACATTTTATTATAAATCAAATTCAATTAGATATAAAAGGCATAGAATGATGTATAGAATTATGTATGAAATGTTATAATGCAAAAACACAGATAGTTTGGATAATGAGCAACTTTCAATTGATTATGACTAGTAGTTTCAATTGTATTGTTCATTTTGTTGTCAGTAGATATCATTTTAATCGAAAAAACTTACGTGTCTTCTGCTTGTTATGCACACTTTATTTGATGCATATCATCTGGTTTCACTTCCATGCCTACTATGTTATTGCTTTTTTCAGATTTCTTTGAGCATTTCTTCTATTTTTTAATCTCTAATAAAGACAAAATGTTAAAAAGTTAGGTCATATTCACCTTTTTTATTTGTAATAAATGATTTTTTTTAAATAAAGAGAAATCTCATACCAATTTTATAGCTTCTTTTAAACTGGATGTGGACTAACAAAATCATCATCATCCTATTATTTCAAAATAAAGATAATCAGTAATTTGTGAAACAAATTATGCTGAAATGTAACAATAGGTTGTGTACTAGCTGCAGTGAAATATCTTCAATCAAATATGTAACAATTTCAAGTTTGCAGCAATTAGGTATCAGTTTGTATTAAGTAAATATTAGTTTTCTGTAAGTAGGTATCCTTTTTTTCAAGTAGGTATCAGTTCATAATTTACGATTTCAGTTACCACAGTTTCTGTTTTTATTTTCTTTTGAATCGTTTTTTATTTCTTCTTTTCGTTCTTTGTTCTTTTTTTTGCATATTTTCTTTAACTGTTTTCTCTACAACTATCTGTTGTTGCATGTTCTCTTCTTTGTTCTGTGAAAAAAAATTCACTATTACTATAACAAAAATATACTGAATTTGTTATACTTGATTTTATAGTATCGGTTACCTTCTCTGGTATACTTTCTGTTGTTTCTTGTTTGCTTTCAATTTCTGTATTATTTTCATGTCTTCGTTTTGTTCTTTTTTATCTATTTTTCTTTTCCTCTTCTACTGATGTAGGTTTTTAAGTTTTAATTTGCTGCTTCTTCCTTTACTGTCTTTGGTATTATTTCCACTAGAGGTAGGTTTCCCTCTTGTATCATTGCGTTTTCTCTTTTAATATCTACTGTTGGAAGTGATTCGACATTTTTATTTTCACTTTGTTGCTCCACTTTCGATGTAGCTAGGGTTTCTCCGACTATCGACTATTGTGTTTGTTGTTCGTCGACTGTCGATTGTTGCGGCTGTGCTGGAGATGTAGATTTGTTTCTGGTTTGGGTTCCATTTTTTTGAGAAAAGTTTCGTCAAATTCCGAGTGAAAGCGAGGAGGAGGAGGAGGAGACGAACAGAATTCTTTGTTTTGTTTCAATTTGTATCCGGACTTTGGGCTTTGTCCTTACGGTAAAAGTTTTTTCGTGTTTCCTTGTGAGTAATTATTTACTTTAATTTGTCCTTTAGAATTATTTACCCATTGGATTTCTCGTGTTTAATATGTATTTATTAAGTGCATTGATGTTTGGATTCTCACAGATGTAAACTTTTATATGCTGTATTTTAACTCAGCAATTGAAACAAAGCAAATTCATGCTGCAGGAACCGGGTCTGGGTTAGGGCGGGTCTACCCGTGACCCGTATGAGTCACGAGTCGGAGCAAAAAATAGGACCCGTGCCAGGTTTGCGGGTCGGGTATGGGGCATGGGTAAAAAAATTCGGGGCTAGTCTAGGACATGTGAAACCTACCCTAACCAACCCCATTGCCATTTCTGCTGACTTCCAATTTCTTGTCTCGAACTCGTATCGATACGAGACCTGGATCGATCTGGATACAGCGAAGTAGTTTGTAGATGGAGTAGTTTGCTGATCGATCTAAGATAAAGTAATTCATATCGATGGAAGAGGCATGGTGATTGATCCGAAGTCAGGATCTTTGGATCAATACGAAGAGCATCGAAACTTGGAGTGATCGATATGAAGCCAAGGCTTTGGAATCGATACGAAGTGCGGTGACCTCTGGATTGATCGATACGAAATCTAATCCCTCGGATCGATACGAAGACAGTCTTTATAGGAATGATCCAAGTTGAACCTTGATGGATACGAACCCAGCTACTTTTTGCATACTCGAACATTTGCCTCCGATGAGCTTTAGTCTTGCACATTTGAACTTGACTGTTAAACTGCATGTTTGACTATCCTTCAAAGCTCGTCCATGGAACTGTAATTTGACAAACATAACAAACTTTAACATGGATCGTTCTTCGACGTATGATGGCACGGTTGGGACTTTCAGCGATGATGGTCACTCCGGTCGAATCTAAATGTCTCGTCGTTTTACCATCTTTCGAATTTGTAGAAATTTTAAGTATTATATAGCACTACACTACACAACCCGATCATTCACTTCACACCGGGGGGAACACGGGTTTATTGCCATGCAATGATGATTTTTAGTGAGTTCAATAGCTATGGATCCCTAAAGTTCCAAGATGTAGGAAATTCAGAGTCCTCTACTTCCTAGAATCGAAGTGCCAGACATCGCTGTAGATGTAGTAAGTCCTGCCCCGGATGAACTGCCAAGTGTAATGTTAGTTTTGAATCCGGAGTACTCTGTTCCTTCCAAAATCTCCGAAGATATGCTAGTCTTAGGCATGGATTATCTCTAGAAGATGTTCTACTACGGGGGCTATACGACAGAGCGCACAATCCCCCAAAAGGGTTTACTGCTTGCAACAGATTTGCGTGCGTAGCCGGAATGTTGCCCCCGTTCAAACAATTTATTAGGGATGTGCTGTTCTTTTTTTGGATTGCGCCTTGCCAACTGCATCCGAACGAATACGCACTTCTCAATTGCTTATACATCATTTTCATGGACCATCTTTTCTGACCCCTAACCGTTGAGGAAATCAGATACTTGTTCAACGTTGAGAGTCGTGGGGATAATCCTTCATTTACCTTCCTTGAAGTGGTCAGGAACTGCCAAGTAGTGGCAGGTGCTTGGAGTAAATTGAGTTACTTCAAGACTGAATGGTTCTTCGTTGGATGTCCACAAGGATTTGCTAAACAGTGGCTAGTTAGACATAAGTGCCCCAACTTCTTCTTCTATTAACTGGGTAATATAAGTTGATGCTGAGTCTAATACTGTGTTCCTTTTACAGCTTCGATTCCCTGGCCCGAAGGAGCGCAACTCAAGGAGATAGTAAGGACTCTCCAATCGGTGCCATTTGAACTTAGAGAAATCGATGAAGTTCTTACTGATGAAAACTTGATTGCTGTGGGGATTATAGAGAGAGATCAAAGCATTGGGCTAATAGGAGTTTGCAGGGTGGCTCCGGCAAGGCATGGAAGAAGAAGAGCTCCTGGAGACAAAATCACTAAACAGGGCGATGATGAGAGTATGCCAACTAGGGATGAACCCGCAGTTGCAGCCTCGTAGAGTCTTCAATTATCAGGATCAAAAAGAAAAGGCAAGACTCTCGCCCATTAATCCAAGAGGCATAAGACCATTGTAGTGTCTCTGCCCGCTGTGACCGATGTAGGTCCGGAGATTTCTTCCCCGCAAATGGAAGGCTCATTAAGAGGATTGGCAGATGTCCCTATTCCAGATGATATAGCTTCGTTTCAAGATCTTGGATTAGAGAGGCTCCACTCCACATCATAGACTGACGCAGGCTTAACTTCTTTAGACATAGAGGAGCCCACTCCTACGAGCAAGGCTACCCCAATCGGTTGGTTGGAGGATTTGCACATGCATATGCGCACTTCACAGCACCATGCTATTTCTAATCACATGTTTTCTAATATCTGGAGATGACTAATTTTACTTATCTTTTCATTCTATAGACACAATGGTGAGGCAGGGATCTATGCTCAGCAATCTTTGCTCCAAACACCATTCTTCCAGGTCTTACTCTGAATCTCATAGGCATGAAAGTGAAAGAGACTACGATCGCGGCCACCTCTCCAGCCAAGAGTGTGAGCGTTATGATAGGAAGAAGGAAAGGACACATCAAAGTAGGCGCTGCTCCCGGTCGCGATTGCCACCACCTAAAGGTTCCTCAAAACCATCCGGCTCTAGCAGCTAATCTTCTGAAACTGTATACTAAGTAGCGCCTCCTCATACTTCAAAATCCGACGATCAACGCCGTAGAACTGAAACAGAAACTCTTGTCATTACAGAAAAAGTCACTATCGATCCCACAAGGAAGGGAGCCATCATAATTGCTAAGTTAAAGAAAGATTTTCCGACTATCTATTTTGATGGCTTCCACTTTCCTCCAAACTTAAAACGAATTCCCAACCACATAGAAAATATGGTGTAGGACTATGTGCACGATGCATAAAACCAGTATAGGGAATGGGTTAATACAGCTGAGAGAGTTTCTACCATATCTTTCGAGCGGGCTAAGACAACTGAGAAACTGAGGCCGACCTTGCTTAGAAAGATAGAATAATAGAAGTGTTTAATAATGAAGTTGAATCTTCAAGGAAATCGAAGATGGAGGCCGATAAGAGAGACGATGAGGCTAGACAGTCCATGGAAAACATGCGAAAAACTCACGTGGACTTGGTGCAGGAGATAGGCCACCAAAACACTGTCATTACTTAGGAATGGGACTCTGCACAGAAAGAGGTTGAGGTGCTAAGGGTGAAGCTATCTAAGGTCATCAAGGAAAAAGACGAGGCCAACAAAGCCGCCCAGAAGGCATGTCGGTGAGACTCAAAGAGGAGAGGGATGCAACGAATCTGAAGATCGAGGAAGCCGATGCCAGGATTAATAGGGAAATCAAGGCGGTGGAGGCCAGGATGGAGAGTGAATCTGAAGATATCCTGGTTACTTACAATGCTAACATCTTGAGAAACCGCAACTTAAACTAGCTCGACAAAGATTATCCTTTCCAACTATCAAGGCATAGAGTCACTTGGTAGAGGATGAAAAGGTGATCCACAATGTTGAAACTATCAATGAATCCGAACTTGAAGCTCAAATGCTAGTTGGAGATGAGCCTAAAGTCCTCCATGAGACAAACATCACTCTCGAGAAAGAAAAACTGGCCTTTAAGTATCTGGAAGCTAGGGAAGGATCCGAAATTCAACATCACGAAGTAAGCTCCGAAATGCATGCAACATCCCAATCTGAGCCTTCTTCTTCTATTGCTCCTTCAGCTGTTCTGGAATATGATCCTGATAGGCTGCATCTCTCTCCAACAACCAAGCGTGGCTCAGAAGGCATGTCAGCTCAGCACGGGAGCCAACCTGAGGAAGGTATTCTGGACACTTCTCTTATTCCTTAAAATGCAGGAGCAGTATTAGATGATATTACTAATATATTTTCTTATCTTCATTCAGTCTTAGATTCAACACCGACTGATCCTCCTACAGGTCAAGGAATACATCACGAGAAGGAGGTGCTAATGATGGAGGCTACAACCATGACGGCCACCACATCAACTGGGGAGGTGCATGATAGCGGTTGCTTGCTTGATGAACAATTAATGGAAGTGCTCTTCATTCATCAAAGTGATCTATGTATCAAAGTGCCATTCAACATAGATGAAGATATGATCATTACGGGCTCCTCTGGCCTGACCAGTAGCATTCCAATAGGTATACGTGCAGACCGGGATGAGAAGATAATGGAGGAAATCAAAGCTGAGATGGAGCTAGCCAAGCAGGCTCGTTGTGCTGGTGGAGGCATAGTAGGTCCCGATCCGGTCCCTAAACTTGTTGTTTCTCCAGGTGGCACCGTCATCGATACTAGCGCCTCATTCTTCTAGCATTAACGGTGCCACCATTCCTCCAATTCCACCTATAGAGGATATTTCAGTTCCTGTGAGTTTCAAGGAGGAGACCTTTCTAATTCTCCCGGCTGGAGACAAGCCAGCTGGAGCAAGCCGAGGAGGTAAAGGCCCAAAGAGACATCTGAGCGGCAGTTCGAGCGGGTCTACACCAAAGAAAAGCAAGAAGGATAGGAAACCAAAGGCGTAGACTTGCACTTTTGCTTCTTCTCTTTTCAGTGGACAACTAGAATAGGCTTTTCTTTTGCTTTATGCAAACCATGTATAGATGCAGGCTTGGCCCCTACTTATAGGAATTCATCGAACAGATTTTTGTACTCATCTTTTTCAAAGAATAATGGAAATAAAATTTCTTTCGTTTTTCAGTATAACTCTATATTCATTTGTTTAAGTATTTCAGCACTCGCATTTCCATTTAATGAAATTGTGAGGCTTTAGTTTCTGAGTCGAACTTGAGTCCAATCGCTAAATCTTGAAGTCATGGCTTCCGGTCATAATCAAACGTCGAGTCAAATCCCAACATTGCGCTGTCTCGGTCAGCGATTGGTACCTGAGATATGCCCCCAGTCCCAGGGAGAATTAAAGTAGCCAGTCGGAAGTCGTTTTCCCCCTTTGCTAATTTTAATTTAACTAAGTCGGAACAAAGTTAAAGTGAAATGAGTTTGATTGGTCAGATCACAATCGCTCATCTGCTAGTATTTGCATCCGCACTCTGGGGATTGAACTTTTATGCCAACGATCGGTCACGCCTGCTTATTGCTTAGAATCATATCCACTCTCCAGGGACATGAGCTAATTTACGAGTAGTTAGTCACACCCATTTGGTATTCGGAATTATATCCACACTCCGAGGACATAAGTTAATTTACGGGCGGTTGGTCACACCCGTTTAATGTTCGAAATCAAATCCGCGCTTCAGGGACACGAGTTAACCAATGGGCGGTCGATCATTCCCGTTTAACGCTTATACTCTTGTCCACGCTCTCGGGGCTAGAGTAAGTTGATGGGTGGTCAGTCCCACCTATCTAACGTTTAGGATTATATCCACACTTCGAGACACAAGTTGTTTCATGGGTGGTCGGTCACACTCATTTAGTGTTTATACTCCGGTCCGCGCTCTAGGGACCAGAATTAGTTGATGGGTGGTCAGTGACACCCATTTGGTGTTTATACTCCATTCCGCGCTCTCGGGACCAGAGTTGATAGATGGGTGGTCAGTCACACACATTTGATGTTTATACTCTAGTTCGCACTTTGGGAATCTGGACTCGATCGATGGACGGTCAGTCACATCTGTATAAGTATTAGGATCTCATTCGTACTTCCAGAAAAAGGAGTTTGATCAAGGTTGTGGATGGTCGGATCATATCCACCTTGATTTAGCAAGCGAAGTCGTAGTAGAACGGATCCATCCTCTTCGAACTTGAAAGAATGAAGGTGAGGTCATGGATGGTTGGATACATCCTCCTCGAGCCTAGATTGAATGAGGGCGAAGTTGTGCATGGACGGATCCACCCTCTTTGAGCCCATATTTTGGAGTTTGTACTTTATCTCGCACTCTGGGAGCTGGAGTTCGTTAGAGGATCGTCGTGTTTCACTCCTTTTTTACTTTATCATTGCTTGCCCCGATCTTTGGGTTTCACTTAGTGAGTAACCGGTCAGATCATGATCACTTCCTATTTGAATGAGTCCCACCATATAATGGGACTTAGCTCTTCATACATCGTGACGGTTGCAGACGTATTTCAAGAAATTGCCACTCTGGCTTGTTGAGTCTACATTTGTTGCTGAAATAAAAAAGTACGACAAAGTTAGTTGCCTTATTACAAGTTCAAATTCAAAAAATGCATAAACAAATTCAAAGGAAAAGCAGACTAAATAAATAAAATCCAGTTATGTGTAATAGCGACGGAGACTCTCACTGTTCCATGCTCTGGGTAAAGTAAGACCGTCAACAGTTGATAGTTTGAATGTGTCGTCTCCAAGTCTCCGCTCGATGACATACGGTCCTTCCCATGTCGGTTTCATGTGTGAAGGGACCGGATAAGTTCGCTTAAGTATGAGATCGCCAACTTCAAAGGTTCCGGGTCGGACCTTGGCGTTGTATAATTGGGCTAATCGACCGCGGTGTGTGGCTGCCCTCAAATCAACCTCTTCGTGCTTCTCGTCTAGTAAATCCAAAGATTCTGCAAGTCGGGTTGCGTTCTTCTTTGGATTGTAATAGGTCACATGGTGAGAAGGGACTTCTAGTTCAACCGGAATAACAACTTCAGAGCTGTAGTAAATTGCAAACGGAGCATGGTCGGTCATGGACTTGTGGGTAGTTTGATATACCCATAGGGCCATGGGAAGCCCATCGATCCACTTACCTCTAGATTTTTCTAGTCCTTTCTTTAAAATGGACTTGATAACTTTGTTGACAGCTTCGACTTGTCCGTTTGCTTAAGGGTGAGCTACTATTGAGAACTTCTTTTGAATGTGGTAGCGTTGACAGAAATCTTTGAACTCAACACTGTCGAATTAGGCTCCGTTGTTAGTAATAATCGTTCGAGGGAGGCCAAAGTGATAGATGATGTTACGTACAACAAAGTTGATTACTTTCTTCATTGTGATAGTAACGAGGGGCTTAACTTCCGCCCATTTAGTAAAGTAGTCAACTGCAACGATGGCGTAATTCGCACCACCCTTGGCCAGAGGTAAAGACCTTATTATTCAATGCCCCACGTGGCAAACGGCCATGGACTGACCATCTGAGTAATCTCGATTGGCGAGGCTCTTGGAATTCTGGCATGTGTCTGGCACCTATAACATTTCTTGGCATAACCTGATGCGTCTCTGTTCACCGTCGGCCAGTAATATCCATATCTAAGTATTTTCTTTTCCCTAGTGTGATCGCCGCACTCTCCTTTATACACATCATGTAACACTCGTTTGATCTCGTTGTGGGCGATACACTGGAGTAAAGGAACAGAATATCCCCTTTTATACAGGACTCCATCTTGGATAACAAACCATGAAGCTTTTCGAAGAACTCGTCTTTTCTCATTTCTACGCTTGGGTAAAGCTCCATGCTCAAGATATTTTTTGAATGGAACCATCCACGACTCGTTCTTGGGCATTGCCTCGTGCACCCAGTCTGTCTCCATTTGGTCAATGCTCAGAGTAGCAAGTGTCTTAACAAGGACGAGTCCCATTTGTTATGCTTCGCCAGTGCTGGCCAGTTTCGCTAAAGAATCAGCTTTCTAATTTTGCTCTCGGGGTATACATTGGATAGCATAATAGTCGAACTGATTCAACATTTCCTGAACCCGAGTAAGGTAGGTGGCCCATCTCCGGTCTCTGGCTTGATACTCCCGTCGAACCTAGCATATGACCAATTGCGAATTACATAGCAAACTGCAACGCCCTACCTCGAGACCCACCTTAGCAAAGAGAAATAACAAATAATTCTGTTTACTAAAGTGGAAAATAAGGCTGGTTGAGGGCGACCATCTATAATTTTGTCTTAAACATCTACCGAATACATTTATAAATGCAATATAATTTTTCTTTTCAACTAAAATGGATCGACATACCCAGTAAATGCTTAATCCGAAACTATAGGCGGCTAACGGATCTATCAGAACAAAATACAATAACTGAATGTAAATCACAACACACAACAATAATTCCCAAGTCTCTGGCAAGTCTTAGTCCAGCAAGCAAAGCATCATACTCGGCTTCGTTGTTAGTTGTGCAGAAGTCAAACTTTAAAGAATAGCATATGGATCGACCTTCTGGGATTTCGAGTACCACTCCAGCGCTTGAGCAATGGTCGTTTAATGCACCATTAGTGTATGGCTTCCATGTATGCTTATGAGATTCACCAGCTTCGGGAAAATCCTCCGTTATGGTGATTCAGCTATAAAGTATGCCATAACTTGTCCTTGATTGGGTCGCCTCAGTGTATAAGAAATATTAAATTGACTCAACTCGATGTTCCACTTAAGTAACCTACCAGATGTCTCAGATCATGCTAGGATCTGTCAGAACGGCTGGTCGGTGTAGACAGTGATCAGATGAGCCTAGAAATATGGATGGAGCTTCCTCGAGGCCGTGACGAGACAATAAGCCAGCTTTTCCACCCTCGGGTAGTTTCTTTCTACCCTCGTTAGCCTTTTGCTGATATAATAGACCGGTCGTTGGATACGATCCTCTTCTTGAATCAAAGTAGCACTGATTGTGTATGCTGAAACTACTAGATAGATATAGAATCTCTCATGATCAACTAGCTTCGAAAAAATGAGAGGTGTTGCCAGATGTTGAACTAGTGCTTGGAATGAGCCTTCACACTCCTCTATCCATTCGAAATTTTGTTTCCCATTCCTAATCAGATCGAAGAAATAAATGCACTTGTCTGTGGATCTGGAAATAAATTTTCTTAAGGCTGCCACCTTCCCGTTGAGGATTTGTACCTATTTTATGGTTCTGGGAGTTTCGAGATTCCGATTCGCCCAGATTTTCTAAGGATTGGCTTTAATTTCTCTAGCGTTGACGATGAATCCAAGGAATTTCCTGATGCAACTCCGAAATGGCACTTCAACGAATTGAGCTTCATTCTATACCGTCGGAGTATGTTAAACATTGTTTCCAAATCATTGATGTGGTTGGTGGATAGTTGCAACTTCATGAGCATATCATCCATGCACACCTCCATGGTCTTTCTAATCTGGTTAGCGAACATTCAGTTTATAAGCCTCTGATAAGTTGCTCCAGCATTTTTAAGTCCAAACGACATCACCTTGTAGCGATAAAGTCCCAGATCAGTGACGAAGCTAGTATGTTCCTAGTCAAAAAATGCATAGGGATTTGATTGTAGCCAGAATATGCATCCACGAAAGATAAGAGCTCATGTCCGGATGTTGAATCCACTAGTTGTGCAATTCTAGGAAGAGGAAAACTGTCTTTAGGGCAGGATTTATTCAAATTTGAGTAGTCCACACATGTCCGCCATTTTCCATTCAGCTTTTTGACAAGCACTGGATTCGGTGCCCACTCCGGGTATAGAGCATCACAAATAAACCCATTTGACTTGAGTTTATCTACTTCTTCCTTCAGGGCAGCAGATCTCTCTGGATCCATACCGTGCCTTTTTTTTAACCGGGACATGCCGCGGGTCAATATTTAATGCATGGGTCGCGATTCGGCGAGATCCCACACATGTCTGGATAAGTCCAGGCAAACACATCAAGGTTTGGCCAAAGAAAATCAACCAATTCCTGTCTCATCTAGAGGCTGAATTGAGATCCAACCTTTACCATTTTGGAATCGTCGTCGTCGTGGATCAGAACATTGATCGTCAACTCCACCAAGGAAGCCTGGTAGTCTTTGGCTTCCTCCTCATCATTATTGTCTCTGGGATCAAGGTCCTTAAGGAACTGGTTGTGGCGCCCGAGCCTAGGCCCAGGCGTTAGTTTTCAATTTTCTAAAAAACGGATGTAGAGAGATTCCTCTACGTCCTTTCCTTTCTCCTCCCGCTGTGTATCCTACAGCTCTGCAAAATAACAGGCACGTCCGATCTCATCGCCATGTGCAACTCCAACCCTATTATCAATGGGAACTTCAGAGTTAAACACCATGGGGCAGTCGCTGCCCTGAATTCAGCAAGGGCCGGTCGGCCCAAAAAAGCATTATAAGGAGAATGTATGTCTAACACAACAAATTGCAGCATCCAGACTCTCCAGTGATCTCTAATACCCAATTCAACGGGTAACTCTACCATGCTAATTGGTATGGTTGCAATTCCATTAAATCCATGTATGTGTGACTGACATGGTTTTAGATCTTTCGCCTCCATTCTCATTTGGTCATAAGCGCACTTGAAAAGTATATTGATAGAACATCAGCTGTCGATTAAGATCCTTTTCATCCGCGCAGGAGCCGCTTGAGCTGAAAAAACCAATTGATCAATAGTGGATGCCTCAACTTTGTCAGTATCTTGGTTCATGAAAATGATGTCGTCTATCATCGTCCTCTGTTGTTATGTCGGGGCCCCATCATTAACATTACTATAACATTCAAAGTCCATGCCTAATCGAACTGGCATATGAATCCATTTCCTTCCAGCTCTGATTAGCCGGATGAGGATCACCACTCACAGTGTTTATTACCAACCTCCTGCTAGTATGCACGGGTTCTTCAGGCCTATCTTGGCCTTGACCTTGATTTGGGTTAGATGGACCCATACCTCCATTTTACGAATCCCGAACAAACTGATCTAACTTCCTTTCTCTAATCAACTTCTCGATGATATCTTACAAATTACGGCATTCATTAGTGTTATAATCGTAATACTCGTGGAAACTACAGAACTTCCCAATCTGTTTTGTTTCTTAGATAATGATTTTGGAGCTGGCTTCTTATATTATCCAGTACTACAAGTCTGATTTTGGAGCTGGCTTCTTATATTATCCAGTACTACAAGTCAGATTAGTCATTTTGAAAAATTGATTTCATAATTATTTTTGAATTTGATTTTAAATGACTATTTTGACTAATCTGACTCCTTAATAATTGTCAAAAAGATAAATAGTGATTGAAAAAGTGACGAGTAATGATATTTATCATATATTATGACTCGAGACGGTATAATTAGTAAATTTCATTAGAAATTTAAACAAGAGTTATAAAACTTTTTGTTGGTAAAAATTCCATGACCATCTCTATCTCTATCATATTTCTAACGACCATCACTTATCAAAATTCTATATAGTTTGTCGATATGTGGTACTTTAAACAGGAATCGTTCATTTTTCATTATATTTTTTTTTAAAATAAATAAAAAATAAATACCAAAGTATTCGCTCTCATTTAAAAGTCCTCACGGTTATGCATGGGTGAATTACTTGGAATTTGTTGTGTGCTTCCATGCTCATTTAAAAGTCCTCACGGTTATGCATGTATGGAATGCATATCAAAAGTTGATTTTTAGAATAAACAAGTTTATTCTAATCCCATTTAAAAGTCCTCACGGTTATGCATGGTTAGAAGATACTTGAATTCATTTTTTTAAAATAAAATTAGAATACTACTAATCTCATTTAAAAGTCCTAACGGTTATGCATGGTTAGTAGGTATTCAAATTCCTGATATAAATATACCACAAATAAACACAACTGTATGGTTTTATATGATGACATAATTCCCATCATTCTAAAAGTGGAATATGCGCCTAACAAAATATTTATGATTTTTGTTTGATTTTTTTATTGAAATTTAATATTTATATTCAATTGAGTTTTAATGTTGGATTGATATCGATCACTTTATCTCTATTTTCTTAACACTATTACTCTTTTGCTGATAACAAAAGGGGGAGAGAAAAGTTAAGATTTTGTCAAATAAAATCAAGCAAAGGTCAAATAATTTTCTATTTGCATCTAGGTTCATTTGCGTATTTTTATTTGGATGCATATATGTACGGGGAGCTTTGTGTGGAGAGGAAGCATTTAAATAGGGGGAGCAATTAGAGCATATCAATGATCAAATACATTTAACATATTCAAAATCTTAAATATATGTTTGTTATCATCAAAAGGGGGAGATTGTTGAATATGCGATTATATGATTTTTGTATGATGATAATAAACATATATATATTCGTGTAAATGTATTTGTTAATGTACTATTTTATTTTTTCACAGATTAAATAAATATTTGCTGAATAAAATTAAATAACACAGAATTTGAATTCAAACAGAAATTTTATTCAAACAAATATTTGTTACAATTTTGAATAGTACAAATTCAAGCTCTCACTATACATATACAATTTTGATTACAATACATCACAATTTCATATTTACATTTAACCTCACTACACATCACTCATTCACTCAATTCGTATTTACCTTCAACTTCATTCCAACTAGAATCCAGCATCTGAGCAATCTGCAAAAATATTCACTAACGCAGTAAAATTGAAAAAGAAATAATTTTGCAATATAAAATAAAATATGGATTTTGAAAATATTATTTCCCTCAGTTATTTGGGTTGTTCGTCATAATTTACATTTGAATTCATCACACACGAACAATGTGACATGCACAGTGTATCACTGTACATGCCATAAGGCCGTGCACACCGATATACACTTGATAAATTTACAGGGACATGTGAGCACAGGTCAAACCCAAATTATCGGATTTAACTCAAGTGCAATAAAACAATGTCATAATTTTCAGCACAAGGTCAAATCCGAGCTACAAGCTAGATTCAACTCAGGTGAAATTTCGAAAAATAAACAAAATGCAAAGGTCAAGTCACTGCAATCATGACTCAACTCAATGCAACAACCAAAGTCAAGGCGACATGAAGTCAGCAAACTGTAAGTCCAAACCAATGCACAGTGCAAACAAATAGCATAAGCAAATGACTCAGTGATACAATGCTCAATGCCACAGCGAACATGGTTCAAAACAACATATCAAATAACCAAACTACTACAATGAACCGGCAATATGAAAAAGGGCAGTGGATAGGACAAGTACAAGGTAAAGATATATGCAATGCCTGAGCCGAGTAGCAGTTTCAAAATAATCAAGCAATAATTTCACAGGCCCCAAATGAAACTCTTCATCAAGCAACAACCAGACTACAACTATAACATGAAACCAAAGCAAACTCAAGTAGAAAGTAACATATGCTACAGTGATGATACAAGCACTACACAAGCATCAGACTAAAGTACATAATGAAGCAAACCACTGACTCAAGTACACATGAATACAACTCACATGCAAGCACAGCCTCAAAACATCATCAAGTCAAGTCAACAACCAAAACATATGAAACAAATAAATGCTTCATGCAAGCTACAGATGTATGGTGATGCACAATCAAGAATGTATGCATACACATATATGAAGACCAAAGTCAATGCATAACAAATTTCAAATAACTCAAGTGGAGATATCAAAGTAAAGCTCAAAGTAACAACAATATGAAGAAGAATAACTCTAATATCAGTGAAGCTCAGAGGAGGGTTCAAAAGTGGTCTGCAATAATACCATGGATGTATGACAGTAAGCAAGACCATCAAGTTACTGTTTTCAATAATACAAATCGAAGTAACAAAACAATGCAAACCAAAAATGATACCAGTGACAGTGAAGCATGTACATGTGTGGACAGTGAAAACCGAAGCCACCAGATACATGAATAATACAAATGCAAACAGCAAAGTGATGAACACAAAGATGGCCAGAGTCGAAGCCGACTAAAAATTCACATGACAAATCGCCACAGTCATGTCAATGAACAATATAGTCTCAAGCGATAGCAAACTCAATACAGCATGTCAAAAATGCTAATTGACTCGAATTTCACAAATAAGGAATCGAACTGTTCAAAACCGTGATAGATGAACCAAGTCAACACCGTGATAATCAAGAGATCAAAGTATAAGATGAACAAATCAAAATCAATTATGACCAAGTCAGAGTTCTAAACCGTGTTATCCAAGTTAATTGAAAAAGTCAGAAATAAATCATCAACGTTCAACAAAAATCGAATGGCCGAAAGCATGATAATGAACAAATCAGACGAACGCAATTCAAGGAGATCGGACTCCTATAAATTGCAATAATTATCATCGGCATAGATCTATCGAGTTCAAGCATTGAATCAGAAAGTAAAAGAGCAATAAATTACATACCGGAATCGCAAAACTCGATCCAAATTGGAGAAGCCGTGTGGTAAAAAAAGAGAGCATCGATCGACAAGGAAGCACGTCAATCATCGTTTGATCGAGCAATTCAAGCGATGCCTTCAATTTGCACAAGCCCTAATTTGGATCAAAGCCGAAGCCCTAATTTCTGTAAAAAGAGGAACGGCGACCAATTTTTCACAAAGGAACGAAATAAAGAGAACGGGCTAAATAATAAAAAAGGGGCCGGCTATTTTTAAGTTTAATAAGGGTTTTAATTTTTAGGGTTATTTTATTTTAAATTGTTTTTTAATTTGTATTTTCTTTTTAAACCATTTAAATTTCTAGTCGTGTGACTAGGGGACAAACTACGTGGCGTAGTTTGAGAATTCGCAACTCAGTGGCTGAGTTGTGGCAGGGTTTTGATCGTAGAGTTAGGTTTAGTCGATAGCGGGTGTCGCGAATTTTAGTGTGTAAGCGTCTGACTATCTAATTTCTAGTAGAAACCTTGGGGGCAGCACGTAGACAGGGTTTTGCCGAAGCTGGGTAAATTCTATGTCATTCTATTTCTGCATTTATTATTCTGCTATTATTTGTGCTGCTATTATTCTGTGATCTGTGTTGAAACTATTTTATAAGCTTAAGCAACTAAATTTTTATAATTTATACCATCACCCTATTCACCCCCTCTAGGGTGAAATCGATCCTACAGAAGTGCCCTTCCTCGAGAGGAGGGTCCAGCTTGATGCCTGGTAGAAGTATCAATCCCGGCTTGTCCGAGATTCATAGCATGTTGGTGCCCAGAGGCTTCTGCATAGTTTTCATCCAACCGACGACATATAGATCTGTTGTTGAAGTCGGATGATGCCGAACTTTTGGTTGAGGAATGAGAGACATGATCCCTTCTCGATCTCCTTCGCCTTTCTTCGTTCAGTTGGTTTGCCAGCCCTATGTTGGCATAGATCTACCGAGTGAGCTCTTGACGGCTATGAGTAAGCTCTTGCATGAGGGTTTGGAACTCCTCTCTAGTCACAGGACCTTATGATCTGGAGTTCCAGTCGATGTTTGGCCTGCTGTGGTCAGCTGCATGGGATTTTTCCTATCCCTTCCCTCTAAATCTGTAGCATTTGAAGCAGTTCTAGTAGTGCGCAGCATGATGAATGTAGGTCTTTCCTAGATCTAGAGTAATATGAGTAGAATAGAAGGAACTACTGGAAGACAGATCTAGATCTCCCCCTTAGATTTTAGCAATCCAACAACGGTAGGGGATCCATTGAATCAGGGAAAAGCAGAATTTTCTTAGTGAAAGCACCAAAGTGTTTGTTCCAAAATTGGGCACAACACTCCTTGGATGTAATTAAAGAGATTAAAATGAATAAATTAAATGGAAGAAGAGGATAATCTAACAATCACACCAATAAAATCAAACATAAATAGAAAGAGACAAGAATTTATAGTGGTTCGACTTTGTAGCCTACGTCCACTTTGAATAGTTTTGTTGTTTATTGATGATTGACAACTGATTACAACAGTACAAATCACTAGCTCTCAAATTACAATGGAGTTGCAGTAGAGTAACGACGTAGAAGCATCAAAAATTCCTTTTCCTGTTAGCATAGGGGTGATATTTATAGGAGTAGATCTGGAAATATCTACCCCAAAACTCAAAATGCCCCTTCTCACACATGGGTGGGCCTACCAGACCGATCTGGGGTCATTTGGGATCGATCCAAGTGCATTTCGCATCGATCAAGATTCGCTCTATTTGAGCTGTGATCGATCATGGTGGTTCTTCAGGTGATATGTAAGCTTCCATGAAAATTTCATAGCATTTGAACTTGTAGTTTTTGAGTTATGATCGATCCAAGGTGGAGTTTGTAGTTTGGCTGAAGGATGCGTATCGATACATGCGTAACGATAACGTTCGTATCGATTATCCTTCGGGTCAATGATGTGAAGCGACAATTATCGGAAGATCCACATTTCATGCTGATAGGCCGCTTCCTTTGGTTTAACCGTCTCCTTTGTATCCATCTAGTGCCAAGCTCTTCGTATCGATGCATGGCCCAAGTCTTCGCATCGATCAGATGGTTGATTGATACAAAGTGTGCAGAGGCAGGATTGATATGAAATGGGAAGTTGTTGAACAGAGGGGGATGGATGTAGATTGATGGATATGAAGTATGATCGATACGAAGTAGACTTGCTTCTCATAGATATTGATCGATCCATAACTTGAGCATACGAACTTCGATTAACCTAAAATTTGGAATGTTGCCTTCCATAGCTTTGATTGTCGTACCACGCCAATTGTAGCTCGATCCGGACTCCGAGCAAATTTGCGTGTATCCATAGTGGACTGTAGATAACCGATCTTCGGGACGAACCGCCTTCAGTCTCTAGTCAAGTCCTTGGTGTCTTGGCCTTGCCAAAAGGCGGGATAACATGTAAAATGTTATAAATTGATTGAATTAATTGTATTAATGAAAAATTAATTATTGTTAATTTTTTTTGATGTTTTGATTGTTTTTGGTAATGATTTAAATGCATTTATAGAAGTTATATTTTCATGTAGTGATATACGATATCAGTTCACTTTTAAACAAAGGCTTAAATAAAATAATTACATAAGGGATTATTTGGAAAATTTGTTCATGAGGGAGCAGTCATAAGGCGCCCGTATCTTAGATAATGGGGGGAATCAATTAATTGAATCGATAGAAATTCAAAAAGGAATTAAAGAGGGAAGTTTTGATGATGAGAATAGGAAAGGTTCCTTTAATTTCGTTAAAATAGATCTCCTCGTTTGGTTTATTTAACCGAGCACAGCTTTTCTTCCTCTTCTCTATCATTCATGGCCAAAAATCCTTCTAATATAAAAAATCTTAACCCAAAAACAAATTCCAATCAACATCAAATTAAATTAAAGAAAGGTTATTCATCCTTCTCTTGCAAGGTGGGATGCTAATTTACTTGAAATCTGTGGAGAAGCCATATATCAAGGTGTGATGAAGAGTAATGTTTATTGGGTAAGTATATAGTTCATCCATTATGTTTAAAATAAAGTATTCATGTATATGTAAATTGTGATTAACTGTGAGTCCTATCCGTGTTCGGTTTTGAAAGTTGATGATTTAGTTGGATCTGAAACAACTAATTATTGTGGAATTGATCTGTTGAAAAAAATTATATTATATTTGGTTAAAGATTTGCCTAACCAAATAATTTATGTTTTATTCCATTTGAGATTTGAAACAAATCCACTTGTTTGTTAATCTATTATGTATTGTTTTAAATCTTCTTTAGTAAATTATTCTTGTTGTCCCACTTATTCCTATTAGTCATGGACCTAATTTTATTAGATTGAATCACGAAATTATGCATATATATGTGTGTGTGTGTGTGTGTGTGTGTGTGCATATACATATGTATGTGTTCATGTATTGATCAATTTTTCTTCATACCTTGAAATTGTAAATCAATATTAAAAATAAATTTTACTTGGTTTATTTGTTTTCGATTAATTCAATTTCATGTTCTAAAATTAAATTACAGTTTATTAAATATATGTATGTACCTAAATATAAAAATGACGTTTTAGATCCAATTATATCATTAGGGTCTATAAACTAAATTGTAAAACTTTTAGTATTATTCATGTTAACTATATGTCTTTTCAGATTTTGGTATATCGTAAAATTCTTTTATTTTTCAATAGTTTGGATGTTTTCTGTAATTAAGTCTGTAGTTTAATATGATATTAAACTAATTGTTGAATGGGTGATTGTAGAAGGAAATTAAAGTAAAATTACACTACAAGATTATTTTCTTTTTAACATAGATTTGATTAGATTTAATTGCAGCATAAATTACTTTTCTACCTTCATTCTTGTGATTTTCTCTTATTTTAGTTGTATACTTTATGTGAGTTATACCTTTACATATACGTATATATAAAGTATAAGTAATAACAAAGATTACATATATGTGTGTGTGTCTAACTATATATATGTGGTTTTCAATACGTGTATACAAACCATATACATATATTACAGTATACTTAACCATATGTATGTACTTAGACATTTATATTTTCGATATACATATGAGAATGTAACATATATGTGTAAGTATAACACACACACATTATAAATATAAATCCCAATATCCAAACGTACACACACACATGTTTATATTAGTCCATTTATGTTATATGTTTAAATGTATATTGATGCATTCTTAATGAAATATTTAGTTAAAATGTTAACATGTTTAACTAACACACAAACATATATAACGATATCAAATAAAATATGATTTTATTTGAAATTAAATTGGAATTAGCATAACTCTTTTAGACTTCATAGGCCCAATAAATCCAGAATAGATTTTTTTGAATTTACAACTTTCTCTTGCTTTCAAGTGGCCTGATTCCTTCAATGACATCAAAGAGAGGTTGGTTGAGGCATACACTTGGTATACTGAATGTCCTAGTTTTATTCCCTGCAACTAGCATGATAAGGGGTTCTTACATTGTTAATTATGATAAAATATTGTCTCTTACCCATACATGTCCTATGATGGTTGTGCTAGTCAAAAGGCTACACGTAAAACTTGTTCATAAGGAACCTAGAAGGGCCACTTCATGGGAGCTGGGAAAAACCTTCAATGGTATAAGAGCCTAACAGTTTATGCTGTCTAAATTAACAATGTTAGTGCTAATTGATTAAAGCCTACTCATTTAGCAGGGTGTCTAGAAAGGTAGTGTCGAAGGTTGGGTTTGGAGAATAAGAACTATGCCCTACCTGGCTACTGGCCCGATCCGAAAGATGAAGTAAGCCAAAAAATTATCCTCAATATAAAGGTCCTAACTGATTTTGGGCCTTAGGCTAATTTAAAAAAAAATGAAAATCGAAAGGGTATTTTAAATTTAAAAGTTAAGTTTAAAATATAAATGGGATTTTTATAAAAGTTATAAAATGTATTCAAAATTTTCAAAATTATTTTGAGAAATTAAATAATTAACTTTAGAATTTTAAATTTTAATTGCATTATTATTATTTAAATTAAAAAATTAATTAAAAGTTGATTGATTAAAACATATATATTGTATATATGTACAACTATATTTTTTATAGTATTTATTTATCTTAATCTTTTTATGATAAATTAAATTAAAACTTCAAATCAGTTAATTTAATTAAATTATTTAATTAAATAAAATTTATTAAATGAAATTAATTAGAATATCAATTAAAATGTTTATATATATTGATATGTACATATAAACAAAATATAAATGTCATAGTTAATTAACTAACTTAAATAGATTAAGATGGGTAATAATTTTTTTAGAAATTTTATATAAAATAAAATAAGTATATTTAATTAATAAGAATTAAAATTAATTGAATGAGATTTAATTAATAAGAAATATGTATATTTTATATAATTTAATGAAATAATAGAAGTTATAAACAAGATAATACCTATAAAACCATACATGTATAAAAATAAGTGAACTGGAAAGAGAAAAAATTAGATTAAGGAACAACTATATAGGTATTGTACGTAAACTTTGATTTCTAATGCTTCTGACAATCAAATCATGAATATTCATAAGAAACACATTGGTTTTAAAATCGATATCACTTAAAATAAATATGTTAAAGATTATGAATCTCTAATATATATAAGTTGTCCTCTGCCATTTATACATTAGTAGACTACTTACATACTCTTTATTTATTAAAATTTCCTCAAGCTAATGATTGTATGTTTAGTACTATTAATATATTAGCTAGACAAGGTGTTAACAAATTTATTCGTTAACCCCAATAGTGTGTAGAAATTAGAATTAGTCAAAGAGAGGTTTTATCAATACCAGTCGAAGTCATTGGGGTGAAGTATGCATTTATAACAACTCTTTGTACAGTCACTAAAGTCATGTCAAACATCGTATATGTTCCAAGTCAATATGCAAGTTAATATGTGAGTCAATAAGCAAATCAGTATGCATATCAATGTATAAGTCACGATTGCAAGTCACAAGTTCAAATCAAGTTAATATGCTATGAAATAGTTCAATGTTCGCTTATGTGTACAAATTTTAAGTGTTACAATCGGCAAAAATCCCCAAATTGATTTAGATTTTACAAAAGTGAAAATGAAAGTGGAGTGGAGAGAATTGTTCACCACCAAAATAACACCCTTAGGTCTATATTTATAGGGAAAAAGCGGCATGGCATACGACATTGATGTGCTTTGTCAACTTTTATGCCGTTATGTGCTTGGCTTTCTTGAAGATGACAATATTGTTACTTTAGTGCCATCTTGGCAGTGATCGTCTTCGACGTCGATAGTCTCATGCATTGAAGCTTTCTTAATTGATTATTGAGGACATCAGTTGTAAGCAATGTGATGTGTTGATGAAGAGTGGCTTCGCTTAGTATATTGTCGGAATTGATAACCTTATTATGCCTTGAGATACACTTGATTGATTGCTAGCAACATCATTTGAAGGCGGCTTTGAAAATTAATGAAGAACTAAGGAAGAGTAACTTTCTTGAGTATAATATAAACACCGATGATTCTCAGAGTCAATATCCAGTGGCTGATGGAATGCGGCAATGCACATAGCATTACTTGGTAGTTGATATGGAGGAATTACGTTGTCGATGAGCTTGTTTAGGTAACAACAGATGAATAGTGGCGCCGATAGAATTCGACATCAATGATATGCACCGTATGTTACATCGACTCTCATTGCTGGCTTAGGATGTTTGATTGTACTCGATATCATTGCACTCTTTGGTTACATGCGACGCTGCATATATTCCTTTATTAAGGAAGCACATCATCCTACCCCTTCGATGCTGATCTATCCTAATATTTTTGATGTTGATCATTGATGCCAGTAGTGCATCGCTGATTACATGTCTTCGAAAATAATGATGGCAGACCACGTGAACAGAGAGCAGTTCTACTTCATGAAAGGTGACGTCAATGCTCAAAAGCGCTGAGCTTCATTGGCGACAATGGTATTCATTTTATTTTGTGATTCTTCGGCTTTGTCCATCATAACTCTTACATTGGTGGTCGACAATGTTACTTTGGAACTTCTTATTGAAGCGGCGTCGAGGTTAGGTAGCACGTCGAACTCCTTGGTCGACAATGATGGTAGTAACATTTTCCACTTAGTGTAGAGGAGTCATTGACTTTTTAAGTCAATAGTCTCGACATCACCCTTTCCCACCTTTTGGTCTTCTCTCGTCGAGCTTAATCGTTTGTTTAAAATCAATCCAACGGCTCTCATGCGTTAGTTTCTTTCTATAAATATACAGGCCTCTTCTTCTTTCTCTATTTACCTATGATTGATAGCTCAACCAAGAAATTAGAAATTTCTAAGAAAATTTAAAATCCGTTAATTCTTAAGCATTAAATTCTTGTTTAGGTATGACTTTCATTTCAAATTGATTTAGTTGAGAAGTTGATTCAAACAATTAGGTTTTAAGACTACTATTAGGGTTTAATTTGGGGCTTTCGTTAATTTCAACTTGATTATCAACGTGCTAAGGGTTGGGATTGAAAATTTGTTATTATTGGATGTCATATATTTGTCTTAATCTTTGAATTAATTAATTATGCATCGACGTCGACTTGAATGTTTGGTATTTTTACCTTAATGATGAAGCGGTTAGCTTATTAAACCCAAATCCATTATTATTTAGACCCGAGTTAATATCGACGTTCACGACACCACTGGAAGGTTTAACATTAAATAATTAATATTGACTAAATTGATTTTGATATTAATCGATATTGGTATGAAAAGCTAATACGCTCTAGGTTTTCTGATCGACGAAAATGACTTATTAAACCTGAAATTCGATATCGACTTCCTCCCTATCGTCATCGATCATTTACGACGTTGTTATGATGTTCGACACTGCTGTGATACTTGAATTAATAAAATGTTATATTATCTTGTTATACCATTTAGCTAATGTTTTTGGTACAAAAATTTCATATTGTAAATAAAATAAGAGTGAAACGTGGTGACCCACGTAGAGTTACAGATGTTATTGTTATTCAAGGTGCCTAAGTCGATCAGATGTGATGTCATTAAACTCATTATTGGTTAAAGTCGGTGTTGTGATGATAATATGACCCTCATCGTCAACAATGTCATTTACCGACCTATCGCCTAAATAATACAAATTTTTTATACTGCTAGTCGACGAAGATGAAATGCGATGATCCCTTATTGTTATGAGAAAGTGTATATTAGTTAGATGCACCATTATTTAATGACATGCTTTCGTTATTGATGTTTGAAGTTATAGCATGATATCATCAGTCTTACTGTTCGTCATCGCTATTTTGAAATCGTTGCTTACGACATTGTTATTTTAGCATTTTGTAAGTCATTTATCCGATTAAAACATATCAACACACGTTGTCATTATTCAATAATGTCGACAATCCTCATTACTTCGATATTGGTCATAGTGGCAGCGTTCCCCAAAGCATAAGCTTCTTGATATTCGACACGAACGTAGGCTTATTAATGCCGTGTAACCACTCTTACTTAGTTTTTTAATATTGCTTTTCCATGGATTTCTTTTGTTAAAGTTTTCTTTTTTTTTAAATCTTGACATGCATCATTTAAGGATTATCAACTTGTGACTATCATACACTTCATCACTTAAATGGAAAATGGATCATTTAGTTAATAATTTTTTAACTCGGCATATGGAAAATCTTTTAGATAGTATGAGCATTATTACTTCTTAAATTTGGAATAATATCACCTGATAGGAAGATGGAAGGTCAACAGTCAAATAAATCCATTAAATAGCCTAAAAAAGGTCCTAAAGCTTCACCTTTAGCCAGTAAGAAAGGAGACAGTCCCTTGAATCCATCATATATAAGACCCGGGAAGAAGTGAATTTTATTATCGAGCAGTTTGGCATTACAGGGATTGAAGCCATCCCGACTGGCTCTGCAGATAACATCTATAACCACCAGAGGAGTATTTCTCCTTTACTCCCATACACATCTACATGCCAGTTATCTTCCTTTTCCTAGCTTTCTCCAAAGACATCTGGAATATTTAGATATCGTATAAATACAATTCTTGCCAAACTATAATACATATTTGACTTGGTTAGAAGTCTTGGCTCGAGAGGCAGGACTTCCCTCCCTCGGTACTTAGATTCTCTATTCGATAGCTGACCCTACTAACGCAGGTGAACAATCGAATCATCGATTTTACCGAATCCGTCCTCACCCGAAAAGTATGATTTATAAGGGTGTCAACATGGCAAGCAGATGAGAAACTTAATTCTTTTTTTTCAAGTGTTTTTCTAACTTCAGAGGGACATTTTCCATCGCTAGTAAGATTCTCATCCTTAGTTACCCTATATCTGTTTATTATCTTTTACTGATAAGTGTCTGCACTCAAATTCTACTCCTAAGAAGCTAAGCTTAGATGACCAAGCAACTGTGTTGTCTTTAACTCAAGCGGTAGAGAAAATAGGGAATATGTTAAAAAAATTAACTCTAATTAAGCTTCTTAAATATTTTGTTATTTCAGACCACCACAAGATCCTAGGAGAACCTCCCATGTGAAATATAATGCTTAGGAGAAACGTTCGTTGGTGATGGGCAAGTCAAATTCCTTCACTTCTAATTCTCTAGTTCAGCCCAATCCTGCTACTAAAATGAAATCCCTGATGCTATCGGTTTACTAAATTTTCCTTTCGCTTCAAGTTCATCTGTCCTCATCATTGTTCCCAAAGAAGGAAAGGTAAAAGATGGTGTTTCTAAGAAGAGGAAGCACAAAGATAAAGCTTTGGTTCTATCTCAAACAATCAAACCTGTTTCTATTAAAAGCTCCATTGCCAAAGCTATTGCGGCGTTCGACATAGAAGAAGAAATAGGCAATGATGCTCTTATTGACATTCCTCCTTCCCCTTAGAGTAAGAAGTCCAAACTTTCGAGTGAATTCTCTCCCATTGTTGTGGATAAGGAAGAGCATGTAAACATTGATTCAAGTCCTTAAACGAGGAATGTAGATAAAGCTCCGAAAAAACCAAGAAGGCTCAAACTCCTTATCCCAACCTGAATATTACTTTTCCTACCTTCCCAGATTCCATTAGCCACATGTGTGTTGATCTTGGTTTGCTTCTTTCTCTAAATGATTCTCTTCCTTAGAAAGCTCTGATTCAGTCCTCAGCGATGAATTTTGAAGAACTCGCTCGACTAGCCATTCAATCTCCCTCCATCACTTGTCTTGGATCCTCCCAGCCTCTATTCTAATGATCGCCTTTTCATTATTCTTAAATAAGTTATATCGGTATGTTTATTTTCACTTGGTTAATCTTAACTTTATAGATTCCATTTTGACTTCGATGGGTTATATATTCTAGGTAGGAAAGCATATGTTTCTTCTCCGAGACGCTTCTCAAGGCCCTCCAATGAAATGACCGATCTTAAAGAAATAATCTCTTCGCTTAATAATAGTGTGATTGACATTACTATGGTGAGAGATGAGGCAATTCTTGAAAAGGACAAACTTGCTTCCTCTCTTGATGTGGAAAAGAAAGCTAACCAGTCGTTGGAGGAGGAAATGAAAAACTTGAAAGCTGACATTGAGTTGACTAATAAATTCAAAGTAGATCTTGAGAAGGTAAACGAGGAAAAGTTTTAGCTAGATAAGAAGAACAAGTTGCTAGAAGACATGCTGCAAAGGAATTCTAGCATCTTATCTTATTCGAATAATAATATTATTGATGCTGAAAAAAAGGTCACTTTCTTCCATAATATCGCTCTTCCTAAAATTAGTGAAAAGTGTTACGAAGATGCTTTGTATCTAACGTATGTTAACAACATCCAAAAATGCCCACATTTGGACTTTCCATCTCTTCCAGATTGAATGAAAAGTTTAAGAGGAAGTTTAGTCTTCAGATGAAAAAGGACAAGAAGACCCATGAAGAAAAATTTCCCGTCAAAGAGGAAATTGATGCTGAAAAATAGCTAACATTCGACGATGCTCCAATAGATGAAGAAAACAAAAGCCGACGGAAAAGAAAATGATGACGACGATACTGATGACAACAATGATGATCGCGATGATGGTGATGATCATGATGATGACAATGGTGGTGATTGTGGAGGTGATGGAATAGGCCCCTCTGGACGGCCAGATGACAAAGATGGATCCGGTGATGCTAACCCATACTCAATTGTTCAGGATGAGAAACTGCCAATATACCTAATCCTCCATGGAAAGATTCTCCTAAGAAAGGCATACTTCCCAAGGCTGAAAGGAGAAAGAAAAAGAGAAAAAAAATACATCTTTAGTTCCACTTTCGTAGGTATGGATCTCTTTATTCAAACATTTTAAGTTATCGAGTAACTCTTAGTTAATACATTGATTACTTTAGCTAAGGAGAAAACTAAAATATCATTACGACATTATGCTTGAAAAGAAGCAAATGGAAAAAGTGAGGTTGAGAAGAGAATTAGATAGACCCTTGAAAGAGTACAATGAGTTGTCACAAGAATATAAGAACCTTGCAACCAGCGCATCAAAACTAAAATATTTTAAAGAGGGGGAAGTCACTCCACGGATGAAGAAAGCGTGCCTCTATCGGAAAAAACTCTTAGCGGAAAATGCAAAACTGATGACTCTTTTTTGGATATTGATTGATGATAGGCATACTTTGGAAGAGTTTCTTTATAGATCTTATTCTATTGGCTAGTTTGTTGACACCTCCTATTTAGGCGACAACTGTGGGGTGCTCAGACGCTTTCATCGCAGATACTTGGATGAGCATGGTTCTATCCTTATCCTGGAGTGTGCTGGAGTCTTCCTAGAATTGCACCTATCACTCTTTCTTCTTATTCTCTTCCTCTAGAAAAACTCAAATATAACAGGAAAAGATTTATTTCCGAATTGTATAAGAAGTCAATTTTATATGAACCTGAGTGATTGTATAATTGTATTATGTAATTCAAGTATCTTATAAACTTTTCTTCCTTCGTTTTTCTTTTGTTTAGTTTAATTTTCATATTTTCCATAGTTTAGGGAAAATTCGAGTAGTCCCTTTTTTATGGAATTATTGAATAAGTTTGTTAAGCTAAAGAAGGATTTTAAGGAGAATTCTTTATTTCTTAGGACGTCTCAGTCAGCAAGACATTGTTTTCTGAGATATCTTCAAGAAGTCTACATGCAATTTCCTCATTTCCACTTTGACTTTTTGGGTGATGAGAAAAATATACTACTTAGCAAAATGTGAACTTATCATACCAAATTAATATGTGATCACGCTATCTCTTCGATTGGGGAATGGGATTACACTGATTCCCTCAGGTTTATACTTTGGAAGGAATTAAAGTTTCCTTTGATTCTGCCCTAACCTTATCAGCTAGGTCATTTGAAAGAGGTAAAATCACAGTTTCAAAACTTTGAATATCAACTAAATTTTTAAACATAGAATCATGATGTAACTTAACTTTATTTTCCTTCGTAAACTTTGTTGTTATCAATGAAAAATATTATTTCCATGTGTTTATTTTTATTTACTTTAAATTGGAAAACCAACTAGAACTCGCTTCAGATCCTACTGATGTTTTTTCATGAGTAATTGGGATTAAAGGTGGATTAGTTGCTGACATTAAAAAGAGGAAGTCCTTCCAAGATGCTTCATCTTTGAGGTTTTCGAACAACCTAGATGCGCAGGAGTAGCATAGGAAATACTATCAATTAAGCTTGACATTTATAAAGCAAAAGGAAGTAACTTTGACATAGAGTGTCGAATTGACGAGAAGATCAAAGAATCTCAAGCGTTAAGAGAAAAGATAGACGCGGTTTTAATTTCTAAACCCTCAGTTGAGATTGATGTTGAAATGGCTAAATTATATCAACAAACAAATGATCTTGAAGTGGAATTAATGAAAAGTCAAGTACCTTGTCAATCTTTGGAACTTATTCCAAGTGGAGGTGATTCTAGCCTTCCCACTCCTACTCTAAGATGAAGGACAAGATTAAAATCTCTCATTTACCAAGAATTTCCTTCTTTATTAAATCCACCTCTGGGTTTGAATAATGAAACGATCTCTGACTGGAGTAGTCGAGTTAAATTTGAATGCATGCAATACTTCAAAAGAAAGTGGTATGAAAAGGTATCACAACGCCTAAATGATTATGAAAGTAAAGTTCAAAAGATGAAGCGTAACAAATACTATTAAACAAGAGATTGAAAAGTTAAAAGGTATGACTCAAACTTTATGAAGGGCTAACATGTCTCTTCAACATGCTTTGAAAATTTAAATTGGCTTAGTTGATGATACAGATACTATTCGAGAAAAGGAAAATAAATTCAAAGAACCAGTAGACGTGGCCATTCACCACATTGTTAATCCTTTGCTTACCAAGAATTTAGAGAAAACAACATGCTGCCTTGACCTTTACCAAGAATTTAGAGAAAACAACTGTAACTTTGCACATGATGTATTAGATTGCAAATAAATTTGTATTTGAATGAATATTACCCCGGTTATAGTTTTGAATCAGATATTGATCACTCGATGATCAATATCTCACTTTTTCTATGTTTTAAGCTTTTAATGTATACTTTGATATATAGCGATATGTGTTTCCATGAGTAGCTATTCCATAGTTTGTTTAGTAATGAAGATTCCCGTTAAATGAATTCAAATCTGAATAAGGGATTGATTTAGCTATGATTTTCCACTAGTAAATCCTTCTGCCAACAATTTGAATAGAAGTTCAAAGAGCCACTCTGCCCATATAGCAATAGTAATAGAAGACCAAAACACCTGTCCGGTGATAAATGAAGACCAGAAAACCTTATCTGGCAATAGGACTAGATATCCTTATCCGGCAAGACCCGAAATCCTTATTCAGCGATAATAATAGAAGACCAGAAATCCTTATCCGGCAAGACCCAAAATCCTTATCTGGAGTTAATAATAGAAGATAAGAAATCCATATCTGGCGATAATAATAGAAGATCAGAAATGCTTATCTAGCGATAATAATATAAGACTAGAAATCCTTATATGGCGATAATAATAGAGGACCAAAAAACGTTATCTGACAATAATAGAAGAAGACCAAAAATCCTTATTTGGGATTATAATAGAAGACCAAAAATATTTATCTGGCAATAATATAAGAAGACCAAAAATCCTTATCTAGCAAAACCAGAAATCCTACGACAATAATAGAAGAAGACTGGAAATCCTTATCTGGCAAGACCAGAAATCCTTATCTGGAAATAATAATAGAAGACTAGAAATTCATATTTAGCAATAATAGAAGTCTAAAAATCCACATCTAACAGTAATAGAAGACCAGGAATCCGTATTTGGCAATAATAATAGAAGACTAGAAGTCATTATTTGATGATAATAATGGAAGACCAGAAATCCTTATCTGACAATAATAATAGAAGACCAGAAATCCTTATCTAGCAAGACAAGAAATCCTTATCTGGTGATAAAAGTAAAAGACCAGAAATCCATATCTGACAATAATAAAAGAAGAATAGAAATCCCTTATCTGGCAATAATTATAAACGACCAGAAATCCTTACCTAATAACAATAGAAGAAGACCGGAAATCCTTATCTCGCAAGACCAGAAATCCTTATCTAGCGCTAATAAAAAAAGACTAGAAATCTATATCCGACAATAATAGAAGACCAAAAACCCATATTTCGCAATAATAATAGAAGACCAGAAATCCTTATTTGGCAATAATAATAGAAGACTAGAAATCTATATCTGACATTAATAGAAGAAGACCAGAAATCCTTATCCGGCGATAATAATAGAAGACCGAAAATTCATATATGGAAATAATAGAAGACCTGATATCCATATCTGGTAGCTGAAAATTACGTTTGTTGGGTGGCATAAATAACTCATATTTGATGGACCTTCATCTAGAAGATTTGATTGATTTGAAGTGCTACTTGGCTTGGATTTTGATAGATCTTCCTCTAGAAGATTGATTGATTTGAGCACTACTTGGCTCAGACCTTTTATCACCGTCTTAAGTGATGATTTAGGTCCGTTGTTCGGTGCATTCGGTTAACTATCTTGAGTAGGACCGAAGATTTAATCGACCCCCTCTAGGAGGCGCTTTATCGAGGACTTTGATGATGATACCAAAGGCTGGTTCGACGCTTTGGACATGCCAAAGGCTTACCCATCCTCCCTCTAAGAGGCGCTTCAGTGAGGTCTTTGATGACGGCACTGAAGGCTGGTTTGGTACTTTAGTAAGGCCTTTGATGACGCCATGAAAGGCTTACTTTAACGATCCTGACTCAACCTTCGAAAATCGGCACAGAATACATCACCTATATTCAAATGCCGCAGATTCAAACGTCGAATCTGGTTCGCCGGAGCTTATAACATATTAAGTACAATAACACAGCAGGAAGAAAATGAACAATATATCATTGATACAACAATAAATACAATATCTGATACAATATGATACAACAATATCAGAGACAAATATACAACAGCGGAATATGCTAACAACGGAAGAGATAACTCAAATATGATCTTCGATAAAGAGCGAATCCAAAATCTGCAACTCCAAACCAAATCTCCAAAGCCAAAGCTCTAAAATTCAAACTCGAACCACCATCAAGATGAACTGAACCAAACTCCATCACAATGCGATTAGCCAATATCCGAAAACTTCAAAGGCCAAAGACTGAAGAAGATTTCCAAATGCTACCAACCCAAAGACTTCGAAGGCTATCGAATCAATACCTACTATTTGATTTTCTAAAAAACCCAACTCTAGACCGCCCGTGTGGAAAATTGTGGACACCTAGAGTTTAGGAAGGGAATAATGGGACTGATGAGCAAACAAAAACAGTTTTCTTTAAATAAAGCAAACAAAAGAATTTAAAAAGAAATCCGCAATGCTTTTTGAAAAATGAAACTACCATCAGGCCTCCCGCCGCACACACCATGCAAACGCAAAATTGGAGGAGATTTCTCTTTATGGTAGTCAAAAATACTTGATACGTGAAAACCATTTGATATTATTATTAGTGTATAGTGGAAAATATTTCAAAAGTATTATTAATCTTAGCAGCATACAACATTTCGTCGTATGCCTACTATAGCCACCATGTTCAATAGCAGGTTACCGCCACATTCCATGGAAGGTTATACAACTAAAACCGTACATGGCGCGTATTGTTTCTTTGGATTTTCCGACAAATGGTCAGGCCAAGGAACTTCCCATTGCCACATGGGTACGCCTCCAGAGGGATGCCTCGAGAACTTACCCAGCTCTGCCAACACAGGGCCAGTTTACTCCCTTCCTGGGAGTAAAACCTAAGATATGCCATCCCCAGTCGTTTGCGACCTTTATCCGAGGATCCTCAACCATAAAGCAACATCACACAGTAATAAATTAACAATGTCCACATGAGTTAAGTATCTGGGCTCCATACCATGATACCACCCTTTTCCAGAAGGAATGGACATACCCTAGGAGCGCGACCCCTGTAACCTTGCCGCATCTTTCCTATTTCGACCATTTCCAAGGGGTGAGGTCAACAAATGATAAGCGGCACTTTGTATGCCACATTACCAAATTGGGAATGTATCACTAGTAACCATCAACTACATAACCTCTGAGCTCGTACGTCTCATAGAAGGGTGTTAAGATAAGAGAATAATCTCCACCACCAAACAGAAATGTATTTGATAAAAACCAGCTTTACTTCAAAGTGTAATGTCAGACATACATCCATACAAGTCTGTTCCCGGTTCAAACGGAATCGAAGGCACTTCCAAAGAAGCCCTTGCACTCTGGGAATTCCCAATCCAGATCGGACTCCCCATCACATATGGAGATCTCTATACCGGACGCTAATCGATGCAGAGACATTCGACGAGTTATCCTTTCATTCCCGAAAATACTCGGTCTTCACCGCCTGTCTTCAAATGCTATCTATAACGTCGTATCATTATTCGGAATGGGTTATATGACGCAAGGTCCTTTCCCGGCTAAACCAATTAATGAGCGCAATATTTAAAAACATATGGATATCGGGATCTTAGTTAAGTCACAAAGTTTACTTTTCCATTTCCAAATCTTTAAACAAAAAGATTAACTTCACAAAGTTTACCCCTTTTGTCACAAAGATTCATTCATAGAATTCAAAAAAAAATTCCTTTCAAATTGGATTAACTCATCCAATCTTTAAATTAAAGATTTAATTCATAGCTTTCAAAATCGTTTCCAAAGATTCATTCATAACTTGGAAAACCATTCACATTTCAAACTTGAAATCCTTTTAACATAAATTGGAAATTCTTTCCTTATATGAAAGATTTTATTATTTGAAAACAAATAGTTTTCGTTTCGGAAAAATCCGATTTCATTTGTACAAGTTAAAGCCCTTTAAGTATAAAGCTTGGATTAGATTCAAATTCCCAAAGCAATAGTTTAAAAATGGTTTAAAACCCATATAAACACATTTAAACCATAATTTCCAAACATAGAATTCAATTTCAAATTTTGAATTCAAATTTAAATCAAATTATTTAAATTTCAAAACCTTATCAAGTTATTCAAAATAACTTTTATCTTTGAAAACTCTCATTCAAAAGCGTTTCATATTTAATCCAATTCCATTTCCAAAACTACTTGGATTCAAAATTCAATTTTAAAATATTTAATTCAAATATCTGTGACTTAACTGATTTCCTTGTGCAATCCACATTTGTGTGTGTATAGTGTAGTCTAAGGGTTTTACACAACAGTGCAATATCATTCAATCATCACAGATTTAAGCACATCAACATCGATAAGCAGTATAATCTATAACGCTTATCTCCATTCATAGATTCACAGATAGATAAGTAAATGCATCACAGATAAATATGTTAATACATTACAGATAAATGATATACGCACATAGCTCAATCAAAACAATCCACATCACAGAACCATTATAGATCAACTCAAGGCATTCATACAATTCATACATCTATAAGCAAAATCAATTAATTATATGATTAATTTAAATCAGATTAATTACTTATGAACAAACACTAATACTGGTTAATTAATATTAATTAATTTCAAACTATTTTAATTAATTATCCTTTAACCATTTACTAATTAATAAATTAATTACTTAATCATTCTTAATTAATAAATCGATTAACCTTAAATCATTAAATAATTAACCTTTAATTATTAAATAATTAACCTTTAATTAATTATCCTTAATTAATTCATAAATTAATTATCCCTTAATTACCTTCATTAATTAATTAACCTTGAGTTAATTACCTAATTAATTACCCCTTAATTACATTAAGTAATTACAAATTAATTAACTTTTAATCATCAGTTAATCAACCTTTAAATTATTAAGTAATTAACCTTTATTCACTTAATAAATCTTTAAATTACAAATTTATTAACCAATACTTAATAAATTACCCCTTATATTAAGTAATTATTCTTTAATAAATCTCATTAATTAATCCTTCTTTAAGTAATAATCTTTAATTTCTTTTGTTAATAATTCATCATTAATTATTTAAGAACCTGATTAATTAAAAGATAAAACATTCTATCTTAATAAATTACTTCACCTTGTTTAATAATCTTTAATTAACCACCTTAACTTTAACCTTTAAGTTAAATCAAAGATCCAAAACTCTTCATTCTTAATTATTTACTTAATAACAAAATTAAGTTTATAAAAAAACTAAACTTTTCAAAGACGAAGGTTGTATATTAAAAACATTTTAAACAAAAATAATTTTTATCTTTCAAATCTTTAATAAATTCCATCTTAATTTAAAACATTAATTTTTTTTTAAAGAAATGGTTAACAAAACATTTAACCTTGATTAAGCTTAAATTTTTTAAACTTGTTATAAACTCAAGATTTGAAAACTTGGGCCAAACACTGGTTTTCCCGATCCTCACTTCGGGTTCCCCCACCATTCACCTGCTTCGAGCTATCTGGCCATTTTCTTCGGGACGCACCCGAGTAACCATCTTCTTCCCAAAATTCCAATAACATGGCCAGATACACCATGTACCAGTGCAACGTGCATGCCACCATGACCAACTATGATCGACTTCATCGGTGTCTACAAGTCAACGTTGACCTCTTCTATCCATTCCAACAACCCAAAACTGAAATGAGCCTGAAAATCAAATTTGAGCATCAACGACTACCACCTGAAACGGCCTGACCACCCAAAAATGCTTCGCGCTTCCACATACTCCATCCAAAGCAACGTCACACCCCCGAGCTTCTATCCCTTAGGTTCGGACAACTTCGATCAACCCACGGTGATGCGGCGATCCATCTTTCTAACCTTAACAAAAACTGGACTTAAACCCTAATTAAACTTCGACTAACTTCACCATCGATCTATAAAATTATTCACTAATTTTCTGATGATCATCAGCTCTTAAGCTACCTTCAATATCAAATTTGAGCCACCACTCCATGTTGATTATTAGATATTGATGAAAGTACCAGTTTGAATAAATTCGACAATTCCCATTATATACGAATTTAAAAACCTTGAAACCATTACCTAAATTCATCATTGTTTCATACAATTTAGTTTATGAAATCCAAATTCAAAATTAAAATGGTTGATTTTTATCTTTTCTGAAGGTTTTACTGTATATTTTAAAGTTTTCAGTTAATTTCTTAATAAAATTTCTTGAAACTATTTTTAGAATTTTAATTTGACAAGTGCAAGCAAATTTTATTTAGGAATCAAAACCTAATATTGGTTCGTTTGGGTGGTGTAAATTTTTGAACAGGTTAATCAAACCTGTCATATAAAACAGAGGCATGTTTGCCTACGTGCACACACAAATTTACATCTAAATATCAGCATGCAGGAAACAAATCAAGCACTCCTCACAACATTCATCAAGTATTCAACACAACAGTTAAAGATGAGTGTGTTTGCTCACTTGGAGTTGCAGATCAGAAGACTGGAATTTGAAATTTGAATTTGCTATTTTGATATGCTTTAGTTTTGAATACTTTAAACTTTGTTTTGCTCTGAATCCCTCAGGTTTTGTTATTGTTTGATTTCCAATATTAATTGCTTGCAGCTTTGATGAAGATTTAGTCCCAAGTTGAATTCTTTTTTGATCTCCTTTCTTTTGATTTGCAAACTTGATCTTCTTTACTTTAGGTTGTAGCTTCCAGATTTATTTCTGAGATGATTTTTGTTTTGCTAGCCTAATCTTCTCTCTGGTTTGTAGTTTGCTTCCAGATTGAAGCTTTTAAGTTTTTGATTTCTTTTCTTTTGATCTCATATTTTAGTTGGGATACTTTGAATTTTCTTTTCCAGGTTTTAGTTTATCTGGGTTTGATTTGGATTCATGGCTTCAGATTTTCAGTTGAATCTGATTTGATATATGATCTTGAAACTGATCTTTGTTTGCATTTGGTTGCCTTGAAATGCTTCAGATTTTTTAATTTAACAGGTTTTGAAAAAAAGTTCTGGTTTTCATTTAAATCTGAGAAGTTTAAACTGACCTGAACTTTGTTTTGTTATTTGTTTTGGAAAATAAATCAAAAACAAAATCCTAATGCCGTTTGTATTATTTTCATGCTACTTAGTTTACACTTGGTCATACATGATTTAAATTATTACACTTGTTAAAATGCTTGTTTTTCCAATTTTACAAATGACAAAATAAATACTTTTTTGTTTAAATCCTTTTTGTTAATTTATTTATAAATTCTTGTAAAAACCCTTGTTTTTATTTTATTTTAAAATTTTTAATTATTTATATTTTATAACTTAACATATGTAAATGTTTTACATTTTAAATTCATGAATATACCAACTATATTTGTTTAGTTCAAAAGAAAATGTGTTTTAAATCTTTTTATCAAATCTAATAAATATTTATATCAATTTCAAAATATAACTTTCAAATCATCATATTATAAACACAAAATAAATTCTTTTCTATCATTAAAATATAGAGTATTACTTTCAAATAACTTTCAAAATATAGATATACACATGTATTAAGATTCCAAAACAGATTTTTATTAATTTTATATTATAGAGTTTTTCAAACTCAAATTTATTTTCAAAGGTTTTTTTTATTCTGGAATTCATAAATCAAAATTTCTATTCATAGTCTATTAGATTTCAAATCAACTCCTTTATTTACAATCTTTTAATATATATTTATTCAAATCTTCAAATTAATTCATAATTAAATTTATAATGAAAATATTATTCAAAATATTTATTTTTCTAAATTTCCAAATTAGAAATTCTATTTAAAATCACATTCATATTCATTTATATTAATAAAAAACAAATATTTATTTAAATTGGAAAAATACCAAATTAATTCACAATTTAATTTCAAAAATTAAATTAATTACCAATTTAAATTTGATTTAAAAACAGGAATGTTACACTTACTCCATCCTCCCTCAAGGAAACACTTCAATAAGGCCTTTGACGACGTCACTGAAGGCTTATCGGTGCTTTACCGAGGCCTTTCATGACGGCACTAAAAGCTTACTCTGTCCTCCCTCTAGGAGGTGCTTTATCCAGGCCATCTTAGCAGGGGATAAAGGCTTTAGCTCCTTACCACCATCTTAGGTAGTGGTTTAGGATTTCCATTATTTTATGAGATTTTTACTCCTTAACCATGTAGAAACTCTTTCTTTATTACTGACTCATTCAATATCTTTGTACAAATCTGTCAAGCTTTCGTTTTCCTAAGAGATTGTCGATTATTCCCTCCAAGCTTCGACAGTGGTTGGTGTCATGTCTATTAGAGCAATCGTAATGACAATATAATCCTTCAAGATTCCTTTCATTCTTTGATCGCTTCTTTTTTGAAGGCCAATAGTTGAGCTTATCTTTAGTCAGGAGATATATATGCTCGTAAGATTTGGTAAGAGAGCAGTTCTTAGGAAGTCGTAGCTTTTTCAAAGTTGATCCTTTAGAATTTCTTTTGGTTTTCCTATGCATGATAGGCTCCTTAACTTTTGTAACAAACTTTCTATTTAAAGAGTCTCGAGTTTACCTAGTTCTTGAGAATTGTTAGGGACATTTTTCTGCTTTCAAGTGAATCGATTGAAGTCTCTTTCTATTTACTCTTCGAAGATGGTCTCCTTGGCCTTGAGTTGAATCTCCCTTTCCATGTTCAAGAAGATGTTATCTTGTTTGTTTTGCCCCCTAGGTCGAAGATCGATGTTGGACCAATATGAAATGGATTCACAATCTACTTTTCAGGATTGTAAGGAACAACTTGTTTCCTTATTTCTTCCATGATTCGTAGTACCATAATCCTCAACGTTTGTTCTTCATGAAGCCAAGGATCATTAATAGTTCAGTAAGTTGGCCAAGTGATTTGAGGCCCGAAGGATCCTTGTTCAGAGATTTTGACGTAATTAATTGGCATGACTAAACAGAACTTAGTTGATGCGATTAATTGATGTTGAAAATCAAAGGTAAGCTTGGAGATGGGATATGCTTGGTAGGGGCAAGTCCTGTAAACCCTAAATATGCAAGCTAAGGTAGTTCCACGTATGGTTTTAGAAGAGTTAGATGTTCGGGCTCTCCTTTTAGCATCAAAAGTTAATGAATTTATCCGTTACCCCAACAGTGCGTAGAAAGTAGAATTAATCAAAGAGTGGTTTTGTTGAAACTAGTCGAAGTCATCAGGATGAAGTATTCATCCATAACAACTCTTTGTATAGTCACCAAAGTCATGTCAAACATCATATATGATCCAAGTCAATATGCAGATTAATATGCGAGTCAATGTGCAAATCAATATACGCATCAATGTACAAGTCACGATTGCAAGTCACAAGTTCAAATCAAGTTAATATGCTATGAAATAATCCAATGTTCAATCCCTTACGTGTACGAAGTTCAAGTGTTACAATCAGCAAAAATCCCCAAATTGATTTAGGGTTTACAAAATTGAAAATGAAATAAGAGTGGAGGGAATCGTTCTCCATCAAAATAGAACCCATAGGTCTATATTAATATGGAAAAAGCGGCATGGCATACGACATTGATGAGTTTCGACAACAGCTTTGGTGACTTTGGTGTCGTTATGTGCTTGGTTGGCTTGGCAACGACAATAATGGAACTTTAGTGCCACCTAGGCAGTGATGGCCTTCGACATCGATAATTTCATGTATTGAAACTTTCTTAATTGATTATTGATGACACTAATTGGAAGCGGTGTGATGCGTTGATGTAGTGTGGCATTGATATAGTGTTGTATTGATATAAAGCAGCTTTGCTTAGTATACCATCGGCGCTGATAATCTTATACATTGAGATACTCTTGATTGATTGCTAGCAACATCATTTGAACATTAATGAAGAACAAACTGAATATTGAGGAAGAGTAACTTGCTTGAGTATAATATAAACATCGATGATTCTCGGTGTCAATATCCAGTGGCTGAAACATTACTTGGTAGTTGATGTGGAGTAATTACACAGTCGACGAGCTTGTTTCGGTAACAACAAATGAATTGTGGCGCCGATAGAATTCAACATCAATGAAATGCGCTATAGGTTACATCGACTCTAATTGATGGCTTACGATGTTTGATTGTACTTGAATCATTGCATTCTTTGGTTACATGTGACACTCCATACATTCCTTTATTAATGAAGCACATCATCCTACCCCTTTGACACTGATCTATCCTTATGTTTTCTATGTTGATCATTGATGTCATTCTTCGATAATAATGATGACAGATGACGTGAACAAAGAGCAGTTCTACATAATGAAAGGTGACGTCAATGCTCTAGCGCGTCGAGCTTCATTGGCGCTAACGGTATTCATGTTATCCTATGATTCTTCAGCTTCGTCCATCATAACTCTTACATTGGTGTCGACGTTATTACTTTGGCATTATTGAAGGAGCTTGGAGGTTAGGCAACACGTCAAACTCCTTTGACGACAATGATGATAGTAACACAAGGTGACATACATACACATATTTATTAAGCTTTACTCAAGATACGTGCATTATACTTGGCCCATTGTGAAATATTAGGTATAAGTGAATAATCTCTCTTGATTTGTTGAGATCTTATCAAGGTCAAGATGAGATCAGGACAAAGATCGTGGGTAAGAGTTGTATATGATACAACTGATAAGGTATTATCCAACACTTGTAGGCCTATAATTTGTTGAGTTTTCCTGAAGGTAGGAATTCCAAGGCAAGCGAGTCCTAACACCCACTAAAGAAATCAGAATATTTCTATATTTTTCTTAGGTTTGATAAATAAAAAATCTAATGGGAGCCTTATAAGGAAAATGAAATAATAACATTTAATCTTTCTAATTTTGTAAGAACATTTGCTATATAAAGTTAAAATAATATACTTCGACAAATTTGTGCAACTAATAAAAATTGATAAAATTTTATCAATTAAGTATACAAATTAAATATATTAAAGATTGAAAAAGAAATATGAAATGTACTTACCGTTAAATCTTTTGGCATGTTAAGACCCATGCAAGTGCCAAAGTTATACAGCTGCTAAAACATTCATGGTTGGTCATGTTTGTATTTATTTGCTCGAAACTATATATTGTCTTCTATTAGTTTTGAACTCTAAAAGAATATAATATTATGCATGTTTGATCTATATTAAATCACATACAAAAGTTGTATGGTGAACAATCATGTTCATAATATACGAAATATCGATGAAATTAATTCACTGGAGATGAGCAAATAAATAATACTACAAAATAATATATACAATATAATTGAATGCAATAGGAAATTTGTAGCAATAAAAGACGAAGGACTAAAGACTGACCAAGATATTCAATCATCGAATTGTCAGTTTTGATCGGTTTACTTAAGTGCACTTATTCGATATTTGTGAAATGTTAAGAGAACCCAAATTCATTTTTGTAAAATTATTTGGTGCGGTCTTGTAGTAATGTTTTTTTTAAATAGTTAGACCATCTAAAAAGAAAATCAAATGTTTGAGAGCGGATGCAAAATAAGCAAATTGGGATGAAGAGGGCGAATTGTCACTTCTCCTTCATAAAGGACGTCGGAAATAGGAATTTTTAAAAATTTTAAAGGGTACATAATAATTAATGAAAAATGCGATATCTATTCCAAGTGTGTGTTCATATATAAACTTATTTTATTTAAAAGTTATTTCTTCAAGTTCAAGAAATTTGATCTAAAACTCACGACTATAAAATAATTGTAGTGTACAAAATAAAATTCCATAATAAGTGGTTGAATGGAGCTTCATATTTCATATGTTGTTATAGTAATGGCAGAAATAGTGAGTGCATACCATGTAACACTTCTTAGTAGATGCATCCAGTTATAAAAATTTGTTTCCGTAAATATAGTAAATATTATTTATGAAATAATACCCATTTTCAGTATTAACTGAAAGTAGAAATAGATTCATTTCAATATGGATATTCATTATTGGATAAAGCTATGATATTGGTATATATTTTTATGACAAAAGTGATAAATTATAAAATACAAAATTATCTGAAATTTTTACAATTAGACAAAGTGACCATTTGGTGGGAGGGACATAAGAGTTGATGAACTCTTCGGATTAATACATAAAAAGGCATGCAGTCCAAAGTCTAATGATGCCAAATGGTTCCACATACTTCGTTTATTTCACAAATGAATTATCATAAAATAAACATGTGTATTTGATACATAAGTAATGTATTTGCGATAAGTTCATTGAATATAAAACAATAGTAGAAAATGTAACATGCAAAGGAAATAAGAAAATTCTATATGATCGAACAAGTGAGAGCATGTAGGAAAACAGTTCCAAAAGTACCTAAAAACGAGTAAGGTTCAATCTCAAAGCTCACTTTTCCTTGTGATATATAATAAAGATGTATCAAAAAGGAGTAATTAAGTTTGACAATGAGTGAAGTTAAGTGAATGAATTTCTGTAAGGTCATTTACTTAAGAGCAAGAACATAATGTTAAAATTAGCTTCATCTAAGACAAAGTTTATGAGATCCTAAAAGATAAAAGTTTATAAGAAACCCCTACATATCATAGGTCAAGAAGTTGACAGGTCGTGTGAGTTGAGAGACTACATGTATTACTTATTCATGACAGATCTTGTGTTGGCTACCCCAAAGGACTTTGAGATCAATATTGATAGACCAATTTGTAAACTTAAAAACCAAATCAGCTTTACACACGTATATATGCAATTCATAAAATGTTTATGAATAGTTGTTCTATTATACTGAGAAACAACTGTTGTTTCAAGAGTCGCCAATTTTATGACGAATGAAGTTCTTTTGGAAATTATTGGTGGTAAAATGATTTGGATACGATCCAAAGATAAAAGTGATTATAATGGATGAAATGAAATTAACCAAACAAAATAAACAACACATATTAGAATGTCTAATAATTAGTTTCGTATGTTAAAGAAAAAATATAATTTTCTTATCAACGATGAGATAAGAATTTCCTCGGTTATTAATGAGCTAATAAGAGTATTAACTCTACCATATGGCATGATGCATAAATCCTGAATAGATTTCAAGTACAATATCAAAATGTAATTTTGATATTTGTACCTGAAGGGAAATGATCGATCGGTTATAAAAATATCTTAGAGAAGAAGACCAATGCAGCTAGAATATGGAAAGCAAAATTGATAGAATAAAAATGTAAGTTTCAAAATTTGAAATAAACGTAACAAATTCGTTGTTCAACATACTTAAGTTAATTCTGATTTTACTCACAAAATTATTAGTTGATATGATTTTAATTTTTGGTATATAAAGTAGAAATTCTAAATAATGTTTCAGAATGTGTTGTTTGTGCTTAATGACCAAAGTGTCTCAAAGTCAGAAGGAGCAATTCTGAGTTTATGGGTAATTGGATATGATCGAAGAAATGATACGAAAGTATTATTCGACAAGCAAGTATTTTGATAAAGAAATGAAATAGTTTGATTTTCAATTAAAATGCAGAGGTAGCATGTGTCCATAAGAAAAAATATTAAAGGTACTAAAATGTTTCTAAAATTAAGAGTAAACAACAAACGCATGATTATTAACGATTTATTGAAGTTAAAATCATGTTAGTTTGGTTGTTTAACACTTAACATTAGATTTGATAATGACATCTTTTACAATTAGTATAAAAAGATGTTGTGATTGTCCTAAATGATATACGTAGACACGATATTAAAATTGTTTAATGTGTAGCATGAAAAATGGGTTACTTATTTCTTCGCAATGGGAATTATCACACATGCTACTATATTGTCTACAGTATCACACTTTGCTTATGTATTTGATATATAGAGTAGATATCCGAATTAAGACTACTATATGAAAATTGAGAGTGTTCTTGAGTATCTATGAAATACTACATAATTGTTTGTGGAAACAGCGAACTTCTTATGAAGGAGTGCACAGACTTGAACTTTGTAAGTCATATTGAGTATAGTGTGTTAATCCTAAGCCCTTGTTCAATCTTAAGACATTAAGTTAGAAATGTTCCTAGCAACATGTAGTAGCTGATTCAACAAGAGGCTAAATACATCGCCTTGAATAGCATTCCAATAAAAGAAGTATAAATAAACACACAAATTTATAATTGAGCAAGAGGGATCCAAATGTAGAAAATCCCATGATATTGTTATATGATAACAATGCTAAGATACAGTTCGTATTAGAACCTAGAGCTCACGGGAAGTCGAGAGACGTATTAAGAATAGTTTCATATGATAAAGGCAGTTTATCAATGATGAAGAGAGTTTATTGATAGAGTAGGTAGTTAAAAAAATAGAAAACTCATTCCTTAAAGGACCGACCCAATTAGTTTTGAGAAAATCTATTGAAGAAGTTGGAATAAGATTTCATAATTGACCCCAAGTGCAAGTGGGAGATTGATAGAATCAAGGGTATAACCTAGGGGTAATTCATTTTATTTGTTACATATATCTTACTCGATAACCAATTTTATTGAAATAAAATATGTTTTCTTTTTGTTGTATGCTTTTTATAGTATGGTATAATTAACCGATTAATTAATTTAAAGTATATTAAATATAAAATCCTTAAATGATATACTATGTGATAATAATTACAGTGTATTGTAATTACGAAAATCTTATCACACTAAAAATAACATATTGTGTAACATCCCAAAATTTATTAATTTAAATTTGGTAAATTGTTTGGACTTTTGAAATTTAATTTGGAAAGTTTCAAAAGAAATAAAATATTATTACTAATTAATATTACAAAGATATATGCATATAATTTGGCAGTTTAAGCTTTAAATAGATAATTAAAAAACAAGAAATTGTGTTAAACATAAATTATATAAAAAAAACAAAATAATTCTAGCCATATAACCTATGACTTACATATAGATTTGCATGTGAATTATGTAAACAAGAAAATAAATATCCATGTATAAAACAAAAATGTACATACAAAAAAAAATAGCATAAGTATGTAAACTTAGATGGAAACATAAGCATTAAATGCTATCTTCTAAAGCACAAATAATATCATTTCAGCCTCCAAAGAAAATTTGTCTGGTCAAAGAAGGAGGCAGGAAGAAAAAATTTGATAAAAGAAAAGAAAAGGAAATAAGCTACACCAGAAACACATCCCCTGTACAAACTATTTTCTTTATATATGTATCTTCTTGTCTTAGTTCGTTTAAACAAAACATAGCAAAGCCAGAAAGAAAAGGAAGAAAAAGAAGTAAAACATCACTATTCTTATAAACTCAAGATCATTCAACAAAACAAAATAGGATTCAAAAGAAAAGTAAAATGCAGTTTTCAAAACACAAAAGGTGCTATCTATTCAAACCTTTGTCAAGTGAGTAAACATATTATTTTAAAGTTTAAATCTGGGTATTTAGTTCATGGGACTTTGTGCTTTGCTGTATAAAAAAATATAGTTCTGTATGTTTTCTGTGATACGGAAAATGTTTACATGACTTGTTCCTCAATACTTTTGGTTTCAGAGCAAAGTGAATTAGAAAAAATCTAATAAATCTTCACATAAACATTTTTAAATTAGGATTTTTTAACAAAATAAGTTTTTTTACACTTGAATCACAGCGTAAATTTTGTTTAAAGCTTAATAGTGAAGTTGTGACTCTGTAACATTCAGTTTTACAGTAAAAAGTTAATTATAGGATAAATTCGAATGCTGTTAAATATTAGTTCGATTATATAGCTTGAATCAACATTCAAAAACAATATTTTTAAAACAAAAATGGTGATTTTTAGTGAAGTATTTTAAGTGCAGTTCCTAATTGAACTAAATATGCTTTTTAATCAATTTCTAGTGATCGAACAAATATTAGATGTTGAATTTTTGTTTGAAGGTAGTTTGTTGATCAACGTTTTTAGGAAAATTGTTGAAATTTTTTTCTATTGCACGAATTGGTGGGACGAGTTCAATTTAGGGTTTAAGCCTGGGTCTTATAGTGGTATGGAAACGTGGTGATTTCGTCACCACAGGTTGATCGAGTTGCACGTGCTCCAGGGGAATGGAAGTGTAGGTGGTTGACGTGGTATGGACGGAGTTGGAGCTTCTCTGGTGGTCTGAGCAACGGCGGCGAGGTGATTTTGTTAGCAGGGTTGTGTTGCAGTTTTTCGAGCGAAATGCTTACTTTGATTTTGAATGTTTGGTGTCGAATCGTGTTTCGATTTCGTATTTTGGGATGATTTGTGGCTTGCCTGAGATCGTGGAGTTCGCCGGAGCTACGGTGCGACGCCGTGCACGTGCACGTTATCATTTTGGTGTCAAAAGGCTGGTGGGGTTGAGCGACTCGAGTTGATACTCAAGAAAAGGGGTCGATTGCTTCGGGTTGGAGCACGATTACGCGAGCCTGGAACAGTTATAAAGTTTAAAACTTAAGTTAGAAAAAGGAAGACGGAAGTACGAGAGGAAGAGAAGGAGAACTTGGGGAAACGTAGGGGAAACTCGAGCGTTTCTCGGGTTTTGTTTTCAGAAAGGGTTAACCCAATAAATTTAAAGTTAATAATGTTAAACACATTTTAGCGTTAACAAAGTAATTAATGTTTGACTATGTTGAGTTAAGAATTTATTACAAGTTTTAATTAACTAAGTGAATACATAACAATGTTTTCTAAAATCTTGATTAATGTTATAAATTAAGTAGTTAATATAAGTATGTTTTAATTTTAATTAAAATTAAAGTTTTCTAAGTTATCAATAATTGATTTCAAAGTTATTAAGGAAGATTTTTAAAATGTTAATTAAGATAAATAATTATTATTAATTAATTGTTTAGAAGTAATTAAGAATGATTAATTTCTAATTGTAATTAAAGATTGGTTAATTAATAATTAAGTATCTAATTAATTTGAAATTAAGAATTGTTAATTAGATAATTTAAGTTAATTAATTTATAATTGGTAGTTAATTAAGTAATTAATTAAGGAATAATTTATCAATAAAAAGGATTAAGATTTAATTAATTTATCATTAAGAATAATTAATCATTGATCTAAAAATAGTTATGTGGTTAATTCATTTAAATCACGATCACCTTGATTGGAAATAATTAACTATTGTTGTGCACTGGATTGATATTTCTATTATGGTTGTGATACTATGTGATGTGAGTTGCTTTGTGTTGAACTGTGACTTGAAATTTAATTCTGTATTGATGTGAAAACCCTTTTTCCCGTAAAACGACATTTAAACTTCGACGCGACAAGGAGTCGGATTTCAATTAGTTATTCGAAACCCACATCGAACCCTGAATGTAAATCTTTATAATTGATACACCCACGTGTTTTAAAATTAAGCGCTCACTATTCGGTTTAGCCGAGAAAGGACCTTTGTGTCATATAACCCATTCTGAATAGTGATTCGACGAAATGAATAGCATTTGAAGACGGTGGTGAAGATCGGGTGTCTTCGAAAATGATAGGATAACCTATCAAATGTCTCTGCACTGAGTTGCTCCGGTATAGAGATCTCCACATGTGATGGGGAGTCCGATCGGGATTGTGGATACCCGGATTTGCAAGGGCTTCTTCCTTTATTGGATGAAGTGCCTTCGGTTCTGTTCGAACCCGGAACAGACTTGTATGGTTGTATGTCTGACACTACACTTTGAGATATAAAGCAAATTTCTTTCAAATACATATCTTTTGGTGGCGGAGAATTTATTCTCTTAGCTTAACACCCTTCTTTGAGATGTACGAGCTCAAAGGTTATGTAGTTGAAGGCTATCAGCGATATACTCCCAATTTGGTGGTGTGGCATGCTAAGCGCTGCTGTGTGTTGATGATCATTTGTTGATCATTGGTGATCAAAGCATGGCTTTCGTGTAAAGCGTAGCTTTGTGGACGAGACCTCATCGAACCTCACAACCCGGAAATGGTCTAAACAGGAAAGATGCAGCAAGGTTATGAGGGTCGCACCCTTTAGGGTATGTTATTTCCTTCTGGAAAAAGGTGGTATCATGGTATGGAGCCCAGATACTTTACCTATGTGGTTGCTGCAATCTCATTTACTGTGTGGTTGTTGCTTTATGGTAGAGGGCCCTCTGATAAAGGTCGCAAACGACCGAGGGGTGGCATACTCGAGTAGTTACCTAGTTATAGAGGTAACCCGACCTTGTGTTGGCAGAGAGCCGGGTAGGTTCTCGAGATGTCCCTCCAGAGGCGTACCCATGTGGCAGTAGGAAGTTCCTTAGCCTGACCATTTGTTGGAAACCCAAACAAAACAATACGAACCCAGTACGGTTTTAGTTGTAGAACCTGCCATTTAACATGACAGCTATAGTAGGCATAGTATAATGGTACCTATGCTGGCTAAGATTAATATTATAATTTCGAAATGTTTTCACACTATGCACTAATAATAATATCAAAGAGTTTTCTCATATTAAGCATATTTGACTATCATAAGGGGAAATTTCCCCCAAGTGTGCGATTGCATTGTGTGTGTGCTGGGAGGCCTTATGGTAGTTTCATTTTCCAAGAGCATAAACAGTTTTATTTTATAAATCTTGTTTATTTAAAAGCAACTATTTTTGTTTACTCATACCAGTCCCATAACTGACCCGAAGTTTATTGTTTCCTTTCTAAACTCTGGGTGCGCATAATTTCCACACGGGCTGCCTAGTAGCAGGTTTCCGTGTTTTGGTGTTAGCTGGATTTTAAAGTCTTTTTGGTTTGGAGACTATCAGTTTTTGGAGGCTTTTATCTTGGAGGCATTTTGGAAGCTTTGGATATCAAGGTACTTAGTTTTTAGAATTTATCTATCGCTTCATTCCTTTGGAGACTTTTTGGCATATGATCACTTGTTGTTTTATTTGGAGTTGTGATATATGTATAAGAATACTATGATTTAGTAATGGATATTATGATGATGTTGTATCTGTAATGTAATGCATGATATTCATTTTGTTTCCGCTGTTTTATATTCTTCTGATGTTGTTATAAGCTCCATCCGACTAGAGTTCGATGTTCGAATTTTCGGCAGTCGAATACAAGTGAGGTATTTAGTGTCAATTTTCGAACATTGAATTTCAGATCGTGACATGTGATATCAGAGCTAAAGGTTGAGTAAGAACTTTAGCTACGGAGTATAACCCATTAGATGGCTTATTAGAGATAGGGTGAAGTATACCCTAGAATGAGTATAACCGAGACCGAAACCTCAAATTTTCTTAGTCTATTTCCTTTAACTGATGATATTCCTTAAGAAATTTCGTCCAAATATCTAAACCAATTTTCTTACTAATTACAGATAATAAGAATGAGCGGACGAAGAGAAAGAGCTGGGGGGCGAGGAAATGCCACAGCACCTAGCCAAGTTCCCCCAACAGCAGAAGCAGCTTCATTTATTCAGCATCAGCCGAATCTGGAGGATTTATATAAGAGTTTCTCAAGGCTTGGTGGTAAGCCGTTCACCGAGAATGAGTCGATTGTTGAGGCCCAAGCATGGATCATATCATGTGAAAGAATCTTTAGAGGGCTAAAGTAGCAAGACGATCAGATGCGACTCATAGCTTCTTGGCAACTTCAAGAAGAAGCCTTAGCATGGTAGGAGACAGTCACTGTAGATAAACCAGAATAAGAGTTTACTTAGGAAAGATTTAAAGAAGTATTTGAGAAGCCCTATATGCCATTGGCTGGAATTTCTCGAACGTACCAGGAATTCATGGACTTAAAGCAGGGGAGTTTGTCATTCGAGGAGTATCTAAACAAATTCAATGAATTGTCTCGTTTTGGTCCGGAATTGGCGAACACACCTTTAAAGAAGAATGAAAGGCTTATTCATGGGATGAATAAGAAGTTCCACAAAAGGATGATTGGCCACGTCAAAGAATCCTTTTCAGATTTGATTGATATGGGGTATAGTTATGCTACACTTGATATGCAAGAAGACCTGATGGAGAAGGGAAATTCGGGCAATCAAAATTGGAAGAAGAGGAAATTTGGAGGCAAGAAACCATGGCAGGGTAAGGAGAAAAAGAAGAGCAATCAGGGAAGCATGGTAGAGAATGTCACTTGCTTTAATTGTCTAGAAAAAGGCCATTACTCAAACAGCTGTAAGAAACCAAAGAGAGATCAATCCGTTCAAGCGAATTCCAGGAAATGTTATTATTGTCAGAAATTAGGACACGAAGTTAAAGACTGCCTAGTCATGAAGCAAGCTCAGACAGCCAAGGCGTACACAGTCAAAGACTAACCTGCATCTTCCAAAAAAGAAAAGGGGAAAGGAGTTCTGGAAGGTAACCTCACTATTTATAATAGCATTGTTAGAGTTTTGTTTGACACGGATGCTACACACAGTTTTATCTCTTAGCAAGCCATAAATAAATTAAATCTTGAACCTGATTTTATTGATGAACCTATATGTGTAAAGAATCCAGTTGGAGGTCCCGCGAATCTTTGTCTTCGATGTAGAGACGTTCCTATCTCATATTCTTGTGACCAATTCCCTATCAGTCTCTTTGTCCTTGATTTTAACGAGTTTGAAGCCATACTTGGAATGGATTGGCTAACAAAAAACGAAGCCAAATTGGATTGCAATAATCGATTAATTTCAATTAGAACCAAATTTGGAGATTCTATTGAGATTTCTTGTGAGGACCCTAGTCCTAAAATAGAAGGGTTGATGTATAACTTGGGTTATCCCGAACCTAGTTTGGAGTCTATACCAATTGTTAGAGATTTTCCGGACGTGTTCGAGGAAGTGAAATTCTTACCTCCACATTGGGAAATAGAATTCAGAATTTACCTAGTACCCAATGCTCGTCCTGTCGTTCACGCAAGTCGCAGGATTGGCACCCAGGGTAAGGGTTGAATTAGTTAAGCAAACTGATGATTTGTTAGCAAAAGGGTTAATACGACCTAGTGTTTCTGAATGGGGTTCAGCCGTCGTGTTTGTTGCTAAATCGGATGGATCTTTGAGATTGTGTGTGGATTACCGCAATCTCAATAAGCTGACTCTCAAGAATAAATTTCCTCTACCTAGAATTGATGATCTGTTTGATCAATTGCACGGCACTCGTTTCTTTTCGAAGAAGGATCCAGCCCAGGGGTTCGAAAAATTACGAATCGCCGAAAATTGTGTCCATTTGACCGCTTTCAGGGGTCCTAATATGTTCTACGAATGGCTAGTCATGCCTTTCGGGCTAACTAATGCTCCAGCATACTTCGTGGATCTTATGACTCGTGTGTTCCGGGAAGTATTGAATAAATTTGTGCTCATATTTATTGATGATATTTTGGTCGATTCCAATATCGAAGAGGAGCATGCCGAGCATCTTAGAATCGTTTTGGGGATATTAAGGAGGAATATTCTATTCGCCAAATTTTACAAATGCCAATTTTGGGTCAAAGAAGTTAAATTTCTCGGCCATATTGTCAATGGAGAAGGAATTTCTGTTGATCTTAGCAAAATGTTCGCTATTCTTGATTGGAGGAAACCCATTACCCCAAAAGAAGTTCGAAGCTTTTTAGGTTTAGCAGGTTATTATTGAAAGTTTGTTTAGGACTTTTCTAAGATTGCTAGTCCGTTGACTAAGCTAACGATGAAGAATGTAAAATTCAATTGAACTCCAAAATGTAACGAAGCTTTTCAGGAGTTGAGGAAGAGATTAACCACCGCTCCTGTTCTCGCTATGCAAGTAGAAAATTACGTTCTCATGAAAGAAATTATCCAACCCATGATTTGGAACTCTTAGCTGTTATCTTCGCTTTGAAAATATGGCAACATTATCTTCTGGGTAAAAAAAAATCTTTTCATCTTTCCTAACAATTTACGAATTTAACTTAACTTAACAATATACTTATTGAACTCTCTTTCTTTAGGTGAAAAATTAGAATTATTCACCGACCACAAATCTTTGAAATATCTCTTCACCCAGAAAGATTTTAATCTGCGACAACAACGTTGGTTGGAATTTCTGGCATCTTATGACCTAGATATTCTATATACGCCCGGAAAAGCCAATGTAGTTCCCGACGCCTTGAGTAGAAAGCATGTTGTTCTTGCCCACCTTGTCATTGCTCCTACTCTTCTTAAAAAGATCGCCAATAAGCAAAAAGAGGACAAGTTTCTTCAGGAAATATATAGGAGGATACATCGAGGTGAAGATTCTAGTTTTGCAATTGATGATAATGGAGTTATAAAGATGAAAGGCAGGATTTGTGTCTCGGGCATCCCTGATCTAAAACGAGAATTTTTAGATGAATGTCACAAATCTAAACTTTGCATCCATCCAGGAGTCAATAAGATGTATAGAGATATCAAGAGAACTTTCTGGTGGAAGACAATGAAAATGGACGTATCTATATATGTGAGTCGCTGTGCTACTTGCCAACAAATCAAAAGCGATCAAAAGAAAATGGCAGGTTTACTTCAGCCTTTAGAGGCACCCAAGTAGAAATGAGACCAAGTATCGATGGACTTCATCGACGGGTTGCCTCGTACTCGGAAAGGCAATGAAGCAATTTGGGTCATTGTAGACCGTTTGACTAAGACAGCCCACTTCTTGCCAGTGAAATCTACCCGCACGGCAGCAAGTTTAGCCGAGTTATATGTGAAAGAAATTGTCCGTCCCCATGATATTCCTAGCAGTATAGTGAGTGATCGTGATCCGATCTTCACTAGTAGATTTTGGAAGGCATTTCAAGACGCATTGGGAACAAAATTGAATTTCAGCACTGCTTATCACCCACAATCTGATGGGCAGACTGAGAGGATTAACCAAATCTTAGAAGACCTATTGCGTGCTTGTATACTTGATTTTGATGGTTCTTGGGAGGACCATTTACATCTGGTCGAATTCTCATATAACAATAGCTATCAGGCCAGTATAGAAATGGCTCCTTTTGAAGCTTTATATGGTCGTCCATGTCGATCACCCGCATGCTAGATCGAGACTGGTGATAGACTTGTCCTTGGACCGCATATGATTAAAGAAGCCACGGAGGAAGTTGATTTTATAGGGAAGAAATTGAGAACGGCTCAAAGTCGTCAAAAGAGTTATTATGATCGCAGAAGAAGGGATTTGGAATTCCAGATTGGAGACTCTGTTTTTCTTAAAGTATCCCCAATGCAAGGAATATTAAGGTTTGGGAAGACCGGTAAGCTGGCACCACGATATATTGGTCCTTTTCCTATTCTGGAGAGAATCGGTTCTTTAGCCTATCGAGTGCAGTTGCCTAGCTGGTTGTCTGGCGTGCATGATGTGTTCCACATTTCTAATTTTCAGAAGTAGTATTATTGAAGAAGCTGCTCAGCAGGATCTCGAAATCACTTCCAATTTAACAGTTAAAAGAGAACCGATAAAGATTGTAGATCGTGATGAAAAGCAATTGAGGAACAAAGTTGTGAAACTGGTTAAAGTTCAGTGGAGTGGCAATCCAAAGGACTGCACTTGGGAAACCGAAGATAATATGCAGAAATCATATCCCAATTGCAGAGTGGATATCTCGGCTTAAGCTGGTAAGCAATTTTCTATCCTTTTCTGAATTCGTATATTCTTTGTTTGCTTTTCTTTCTCTTTCAAATTTCGAGGACGAAATTTTCTTAAAGGGGGGATATTTGTAACATCCCAGAATTTATTAATTTAAATTTGTAAATTGTTTGGACTTTTGAAATATAATTTGGAAAGTTCAAAAGAAATAAAATATTATTAATAATTAATATTACAAAGATATATGGATATAAATAAAATATTTGGTAGTTTAAGCTTTAAATAGATAATAATAAAAAAAAGAAATTGTGTTAAACATAAATTATTAAAAAAAACAAGATAATTCTAGTCATATAACCTATGAAATACATATAGATTTGCATGCGAATTATGTAAGCAAGAAAATAAATATCTATGTACAAAACAAAAATGTACATACGAAAAAAAAATCAAATAGCATAAGTATGTAAACTTAGATGGAAACATAAGCATTAAATGTTATCTTATCAAGCACAAATAAAATCATTTCAGCCTCCAAAGAAAATTTGTCTGGTTAAAGAAGGAGACAGGAAGAAAAAATCCGATCAAATAAAAAAAAGAAGGAAATAAGCTACACCAGAAACACCTCCTATGTGCAAACTATTCTCTTTATATATATATATATATATATATATATATATATATCTTATTATCCTACTTCGTTCAAATAAAACATAGCAAAGCTAGAAAGAAAAGGAAGAAAAAGAAGAAAACATCACTATTCTTATAAACTCAAGATCATTCAACTAAACAAAACAGGATTCAAAAGAAAAGTAAACTGCAGTTTTCAAAACACAAAAGGTGCTCTCTGTTCAAACCTTTGTCAGGTGAGTAAACATATTATTTTAAAGTTTAAATCTGGGTATTTAGTTCATGGAACTTTGTGCTTTGCTGTATAAAAAAAATAGTTCTGTATGTTTTTTGTGATACTGAAAATGTTTATATGACTTGTTCCTCTATACTTTTGGTTTCAGAGCAAAGTGAATTAGAAAAAAATCTAATAAATCTTTATACAAACATTTTTAACTTAGGATTTTTAAACAAAATAAGTTTTTTTAAACTTGAATCACAGCCTAAATTTTGTTTAAAGCTTAATAGTGAAGTTGTGACTCTGTAACATTCAGTTTTACAGTAAAAAGTTAATTTTAGGATAAATTCGAATATTGTTAAATATTAATTCGATTATATAGCTTGAATCAACATTCAAAAACAAGATTTTTAAAACAAAAATGGTGATTTTTAGTGAAGTATTTCAAGTGCAGTTCCTAATTGAACTAAATATGCTTTTTAATCAATTTCTAGTGATCGAGCAAATCTTAGATGTTGAATTTTTGTTTGAAGGTAGTTTGTTGATCAACGATTTCAAAAAAATTGTTGAAATTTTTTTCTATTGCACGAATTGGTGGGACGAGTTCAATTTAGGGTTTAAGCCTAGTCTTACAGTGGTCTGGAAACGTGGTGATTTCGTCACCACGGGTTGATCGAGTTGCACGTGCTCCAAGGGAATGGAAATATAGGGGGTTGACATGGTGTGGACGGAGTTGGAGCTTCTTTGGTGGTCTGAGCAACGGCGGCGAAGTGATTTTGTTAGCAGGGTTGTGTTGCAGTTTTTCGAGCAAAATGCTTATTTTTGATTTTGAATTTTTGTTTGGAGGTAGTTTGTTGATCAACGATTTCAAAAACAGTTATTAAGTTTAAAACTTAAGTAAAAAAAAGGAAGAAGGAAGTACGAGAGGAAGAGAAGAAGAAGTCGGGGAAACGTAGGGGGAATCTCGAGCGTTTACTCGGGTTTTGTTTTCAGAAAGGTTTAAACCAATAAATTTAAAGTTAATAATGTTAAACACATTTTCGTGTTAACAAAGTAATTAATGTTTGACTATGTTGAGTTAAGAACTTATTACAAGTTTTAATGAACTAAGTGAATACATAACAATGTTTTCCAAAATCTTGATTAATATTTTAAATTAAGTAGTTAATATAAGTAAGTTTTAATTTTAATTAAAATTAAAATTTTCTAAGTTATTAATAATTTGATTTCAAAGTTAGTAAGGAAGATTTTTAAAATGTTAATTAAGATAAATAATTATTATTAATTAACTGTTTGGGAAGTAATTAAGAATGATTAGTTTCTATTGTAATTAAAGATTGGTTAATTAATAATTAAGTATCTAATTAATTTGAAATTAAGAATTGTTAATTAGATAATTTAAGTAAATTAATTTATAATTGGTAGTTAATTAAGTAATTAATTAAGGAATAATTTATCAATAAAAAGGATTAAGATTTAATTAATTTATCATTAAGAATAATTAATCATTGATCTAAAAATAGTTATGTGGTTAATTCATTTAAATCACATTTATCTTGATTGGAAATAATTAACTATTGTTGTGCACTGGATTGATATTTCTGTTATGGTTGTGATACTGTGTGATGTGAGTTGCTTTGTGCTGAACTGTGATTTGTGATTTAATTCTGTATTGATGTGAAAACCCTTTTATCCGTAAAACGGCATTTAAACTTCGATGCGAAAGGGAGTCGGATTTTAGTTAGTTATCCGAAATCCACATCGAACCCTGAATGTAAATCTTCGTAATTGGTACACCCATGCGTTTTAAAATTAAGCACTCACTATTCGGTTTAGCCGAGAAAGGAGCTTTGTGTCATATAACCCATTCCAAATAGTGATTCGACGAAATGAATAGCATTTGAAGACGGTGGTGAAGACCGGGTGTCTTCAAAAACGATAACCTATCAAATGTCTCTGCACTGAATTGCTCAGGTATAGAGATCTCCACATGTGATGGGGAGTCCGATCGGGATTCTGGATACCGGGATTTGCAAGGGCTTCTTCCTTTATTGGACGGTTCTGTTCGAACCCAGAACAGACTTGTATGGTTATATGTCTGACACTACACTTTGAGATATAAAGCAGATTTCTTTCAAATACATATCTGTTGGTGGCGGAGAATTTATTCTCTTATCTTAACACCCTTCTCTGAGACGTACGAGCTCAGAGGTTATGTAGTTGAAGGCTATCGGCGATATACTCCTAATTTGGTAGTGTGGCATGCTAAGTGCTGCTGTGTGTTGATCATTTGTGATCAAAGCATGGCTTTCATGTAAAGCGTAGCTTTATGAACTAGACCTCATCGGACCTCACACCCCGAAAATGATCAAAACAGGAAAGATGCGGCAAGGTTACGAGGGTCGCACCCTTTAGGGTATGTCATTTCCTTCTGGAAAAAGGTGGTATCATGGTATGGAGCCTAGATACTTTACCTATGTGGTTGATGCAATCTCATTTACTGTGTGGTTGTTGCTTTGTGGTAGAGGGCCCTCGGATAAAGGTCGCAAAAATGACCGGGGGGTGGCATACTCGAGTAGTAGTTACCTAGTTACATAGGTAAACCGGCCTTGTGTTGGCAGAGAGCCGGGTAGGTTCTCGTGACGTCCCTCCAGAGGCGTACCCATGTGGCAGCAGGAAGTTCCTTAGCCTGACCATTTGTTGGAAACCCAAACAAAACAATACGAACCCAATATGGTTTTAGTTGTAGAATCTGCCATTTAACATGGCAATTATAGTGGGCATAGTATAATGGTAGCTATGTTGGCTAAGTTTAATATTATAATTTCGAAATGTTTTCACACTATGCACTAATAATAATATCAAAGAGTTTTCTTGTATTAAGCATATTTGACTATCACAAGGGAAAATCTCCCCCAAGTATGTGATTGCATTGTGTGTGTGTGTCGGGAGGCCTTATGGTAGTTTCATTTTCCAAAAAGCATAAACAGTTTTCTTTTATAAATCTTGTTTATTTAAAAGCAACTATTTTTGTTTACTCATACCAGTCTCATGACTGACCCGGAGTTTATTATTTCCTTTCTAAACTCTGGGTGCCCATAATTTCCACACGGGCAGCCTAGTTGCAGGTTTCCATGTTTTGGAGTTAGCTGGATTTTAAAGTCTTTTTGGTTTGGAGACTATTAGTTTTTGGAGGCTTTTATTTTGGAGGTATTTTGGAAGCTTGGATATCAAGGTGCTTAGTTTTTTGAAGTTCGCTATCGCTTCATTCCTTTGGAGACTTTTTGGCATATGATCGCTTGTTCTTCTATTTGGAGTTGTGATATATGTATAAGAATACTCTGAGGTAGTAATGGATATTATGATGATGTTGTATCTGTGATGTAATGCATGATATTTATTTTGTTTCTGCCGTTTTATATTCATCTGATGTTGTTATAAGCTCCATCCGACTGGAGTTCGATGTTCGAATTTTCGGCAGTCGAATACAAGTGAGGTTTTTAGTGTCAATTTTCAAACATTGAATTTCGGATCGTGACATATTGTTTTAAATTTCCTAGTTAAGATGTTTGAAAAAGGATATCGATTCATCCGTTAAGATTAGAGTACTTAACGCTTTCCAAATGTTGGGAAACGTATTGTTGATGGATACTGGAGGAACGAAGGAGTTACATATTGATAGTTATTGGATAACTATGGAATGACTCACTCGAAAGTTATTTAATAGAGAATTCGTCTCGTTAGTTATGTGAGGTTAGTATTACGGTTAACTGTAGTCAACTCAAAATCAAAGTTTCTGGTAGAGCAATACAATTAATAATAATTGTAATTATTAAATCAAAGATTTTGTGTTTGGACTTCAAAGTTTAACGTGGATGATGCTAGAATTCTGACCAAAACAAAATTCCATAAGTCCTAATGTGATATCGTTTTAGCGAAAATAATTATTATAAATTACCGTTACTAATAGGTACTGCTTAAGAGATTATGAAATTTAATTTTACCAAAAAGACATTTAAGCAAAGAATTCGGTCAAACTATCACACCACTAGCTAAGGTGACGTGTCAACGTTGATATTTGAACTGATCAATATTAATTGATGACTGAATTCACACCTCTGAGTCGCACAACCGCATTGTGATTTTGCCGAAAACCATACATTTTAATTAATATGTATGTTATAAACTGATTAAATTGATTAATATTGATGAAATATTAATTATTGTTAATTTATTTGATATTTTGATTATTGTTGGTAATTATTTAAATGCATATATAAAAGTTATATTTACATATATCGATATACGATAGCAGTACACTTTTAAACAATAAATAAAATAATCATATGAGGTTATTATCGAAAATTTTCACATGAAAGGGCATTTGTAAGGTCGACCATATCTTTCATGGTGGAGGGAATCGGTTTATTGAACTGATTGAAATCTAAAAAGGAACTGAAGAAGGATGTTTTCATAAGGAGAATATTGAAGGTTTCTTTAATTCTATTAAAATAAAATGTCCTCATTTGATTTCTTTAACAGAGCATAACTGTGATATCCCGGAAATTTTGACAATAACAATTTAATAATTTATGTCAAAATTTAATTGATTTGATCATAATGTTAATAATAAATTTGAATTAAATGTAATAATCTTCTTTAAAATAAATATTTAAACTGATAATCTATTTTAAAGGCTAATAAATTATTTTGTATCTGAATATATACATACCTGTATATATTTTAAATAGATAATCTTTGTTTAAATTTAATATATATAGGCCTGTTTTCTTATTCTAATAGTTTTGATAAATTAAAAAAAATTGGATTTAATTTGATATTAAGCTATTAAATAAATAACCATATGATTTTAATACTCAAGCTAAAAACTTGACTATTTAAAATTGATTCAGTTTAAGTTTAAATTTAGATAGAAAGGTTTGTTTTGTTTTTTTATATAGCTAATAAAATAAGTAATATATTAGATAAGAAGGCAAATTCTTTTGTGAATTATTTTAATTTAATGATGAGTTATATTTAAACAATATTAATGATGTAATGCTTTACAAATGGATTTTTAATACAAATAAAAATTGTTATCTTAAATCTATGCATGTGTATTTGATAGAAAAGATGTGATTATAAATTTGAAATAACATCTTTCAAACATGTTTAAAATAAAACGAGTCTTTAATATATTGAACTTAAGTATAAAATCCAATCTATGATATTAGCATAAGTATGCAAATAAATTAATAATCAGCAAATTAAGTATTTGATAGTTAAAATTTAAAAATAAAAGAGAAAATAAAGTAAGCAATAGAACTAAATACTTAAGTTAAAATTTATAACAATGATTAAAACAATTTTATAATATGTATATAACCTGAAGAATAAATATATACAAGTCAAAAGTGAATATGCAGGCAAGTAAAAGAGCAAAGAGTTAAAATAAAATAAAATTATGTAACTTGTAGAGTAGTATGCTGAACAAGAACAGATATATCCATATACAAACATAAAAATAAACAAAGTGCAAAAGAAAACATTATGTACATGAAGTGAAATAAGACAAAAGAGAAATATCTTGATACATACAAAACCTGATATGCTGAAACATAAAGTACTATTTCAATTAATATATAGCACACCATTTGGTCTACTAGAGATATATACTTATCATTTCAGCCGAAATGTAAATAAAATATCTCTGACTTAAAAAAAATAATATAATATAATAACAACATCTTCCTGTATAAGCTTGACTGGCTTATATCTATATGCAATACTCTCTGTTCAAAACTGGGTAAACCAGAAAACATAAGTAAGTTTTTATTTGCAAACCTAAACAACATCATACTACAACAAAGGCAAGAAGATTTACAGAAAGATCAAAGCAAGATAAAGTTTTCAAGTAAATCTGTAGCAAGCACTCATGTTTTCAAAATACAAGTTTCTAGAATCAAAACAAAAGCCTGCAAATACCTTTTCCAGTTTCAAAGTTGCTCTCTGTTTATTTTCAGGTGAGTAACATACAAATTAAATAGTTTAAATTTATAAATTTCTTTTGCATACTTATCTATGAGTTTGTGTTTGTGATGTTTATGTATACATTGGTCCCTGAATATATGTATGTTTGCAGTACTGTGACTTTAGTGGTGCTCTGCAATGTTCCCAGGCTCATGTTTTCTTTATTTAAATTTATTTTCACATAATCTTGTCCATGATAGGATCTGGTTGTCAACCAATAATGTTGATTCAAATTGGAATAAGTGTTTAAATTCTAAGATAGTTGAAATCTTGATGTTTGTTTCTGTAAATAATAAAAACAACTGAATATACCAAATATAGATGAAAACTCAAACTATTTAAATTGTGATTCCAGTATCACAAATCGAAAACCTCATACAAAATATGATTTTTAATATAAGAATTAGGATTTATAGTTTAGGAATGAAGTTGGGGTTTGAGTTTTTACTGGTAGTGTGTTTCTGGGTTTACCTCGTGATCAAGAGGATGGGTGAGCTCGTAAACTTTTCTGGAGATGGAGAACCGATCATCGAAGTGGGGAAAAATGGTATAAGGTCTGTCTGATGGACATGGTGGCGCCGGCGACGTCTTCTTCCCTGTAGCCCTAATTTTTGTCATGTTGAAACTTCGACTCGTTCTCCCTATTGGTGCGATCGAGTGTTACGTGCTTTTGAGGGGAGGTGGAGGGGATAGACATGGTGATGGCCAGAATTTTAGCATCTCTGGTGGACGAGGTAGCGAGAGCGGCGAACTTCCAGGTTTGGATGGTGGGTTGTCTGTGTTTTCAGGTTTGGAGCTCGAACCTTCTTTTTTTGATTTCGAGTTGGATTGGTCAAGTTGATGGTTGCGAGGGGGTGTTGGGGTGATGGATGGTGTGGAGAGATCGTCAACGATGGTCTGCGTCGACCATCGGCACCGTGCATATGCACGGTGCACTGGGTTGTGCCTGGAATGGATTATTGAAGCAAGGGGGTACTCGAGTTTGTAAGGGTTTCACTCGGGAAATACTGCATGCGAACTCGAAGCACGATCGAGCTTGACTCGGAGTAGTGTAGGGGGGATCGGGGCAGGTTAGTAACAGGTTTTAAAAACCTGGAAAGAAAAAAAAAGCTGTAAAGCTTAAATTTTCTTTAACCTGGGTTTTAAAAATGAGAAATAGGTGTTTAAAATAGGTATTTAAAACAAAGTTTTAAATCAAGATAAGTTTGGATTTAAAACGTAGTTTGAATCTCAGTTTTAAAAAATAAATAAGATTTTAAATTTAAAAATTTGTTTTAAACAAATTTGAATGATAAAGAGAATTTTTTAAATTTGATTTGAATTCAAAATGAAACCGTGTGTAAATTCCTTTAATCTTCTATTTTAATATAACTATTCTTTCAGTTGTAAAATAAAAAGGAGTTTGGAATTGATAAGATTCATTTGATTTCATTTTAAATCTTAAATTTAAAATGAAGTTTAAAAGAAACTTTAAATTAAATTGATTAAATAGCTTATAAATGATAAATTGATCATTAAATAGAAAAGGTTTTTAAAGACTTAAGGATTTGTAATTATTAAGTTAACTAAATGGATAATTAGTGACTTGAATTAATTAACTTAGAAATTAAGAGTTAAATTTATTTAAATAAGATATAAGTTAATTAATTTAAGGTAAATTAATTGGTAATTAAGAAATCATTGGTTTAAATTTAAATTAATGATTAGCAATCAATTATTGAATCAAGTGAGGGATTAATTAATGAGTCATTAATATTAATAAAAATGTAATTGATAATAAATTTTAGTTAATTACTTTAGGAAAGTAATTAAAGGATTATAATTAGTTAATGAAGGTCATTAACTAAAATTATGAAATAATCAATTAATGGGATTATTTTTAATAATTAATTAAATTATTTATTTAAGATAAGTAATTGTGAATTGTTAAGTATAATTACTTAACGGAAGTAATTAAGAAATTAATTACTCATTGTAATTAATTCTATGAATTGTTTAAGTTAATTAATTAAGTTTAATTAATTTAAATAATCATATGATGATGAGATAAGTATAATTATTTAGGGAAGTAACTGATGATAATTACTAGGTGTAATTAACTTAGGGTGATTTAATAATGAAAGTAATTGGAATATAATTACTTTGTATAATTAATCAGGGGATTAATTAGAAAAATTAATTAAGGAGAAATTAATTTATTTGATGGAGTAATTAAAGGAAGTTAATTACGGAATGGTATTAATCAGAGGTGATTAATAAATGTGGTTTAATTGAAGTTTAGTTACTTAAGGTAATTAATTTAAACAGGGAATTAATTAAAATGTAATTAGAAATCATTTATTGATATAATTAATGATGGATGATAAATTTAGATAAATTAATCAATAATAAGAAATTAAAGAGTAATTAATTAGTGTAATTCAGAAGTAATGTAATGTTTGTAATTTAAGGTTAATTTCTATATTTAGATAAGATAATTAATTTGTGAAAATAATTAAAGAATGATTACTTGAATATAATTAAATGTTAATTAATCAAGTGTGATTAATTGAAACGAATAATTAGTGAATGATTTATTAACTGATTGATAATTGATTAATAATTATATAAGCAAGGCATTGCTTATATATGGATGGATGAAATTGTTTACCTTGAATGATTTAAGATCTCAGATATGAGAAATTGATGTTATGTGATATGGATGCTTTGATTTAAATATGATGATAATATGAATTATCTGTTATGATGATATGCATTATCTGTTTGTAGTGATAATATTGATTATCTGTTTATGTTGATGTTGACTATCTATTATGATATTGTGAATTATCTATCTGTGTGTGTATTGAATTATTTTGAATTAAACTGTTAAGACTAAATAGACAACTTGGCCTTAAAAGACACGTTTTGGATTTCGATCAGACCGGGATCGGGATTCCTTACTTGGAACATCCGAAAACCACATCGATTCCAAATTAACGATAGGTCGTGATTCTGAAGTGAAGATGAAGATTCAGAATGCAAGGGTTATCGTCGTTAACTCTGAGGGTGATTCCAAAATGAGTGTAACGAGATAATGCCTTCGGTTTCGTTCGAACCCGGAACGAACTTGTATGGATTGAATGTTTTCAACACATCGTCAGGTGGGCGATGAGCATTCTAGAAATGTATTCTATAAAGGTAATCGCAGCCTCAAGCCTCATCAACCGGGAATGGCTAAAACAGGGGAGGTGCAGCAAGGTTAGGTGGGTCATGCCCAATCAGGACAAGATTTTCGCCTGTCTAGATGTCCCTTTTTATTCGGCTGTGTGGACAGTTGTGAGCTCCAACTGTCGGGGTTGGCTTGTTCGGGACTATTCGGTAAGGAATGGTTCCGGCCTTGTGCTGAAGGGGGTCGGTAGTGATCCTCGGTACGTTGATCTAGGCCACGTACTGTGACGGGCGGTACCCCAGTATCCCTGCCATTGTATGGAATCCAAAATCCAATAAGTGCCAACGGTTTTGATTGTATTACCCACTTTTGTGGCTAGTAGCTGGAATTTAATGAATGTAACAATTTCGGCTATTATCTATTTACTTGAAAACCCTAGACCTATTATAATATCACTGAATTTCCTATAAAATGTTTTGGTTAGCGTAAGGTAAAAACTTACCATATTTATTCGTGGGAAGTCTTACGTGAAACCCTTCGTTTTCAAATGTTTTTCAAAGTTAAGCAACTTTAACCTGTTACTCATACCAGACCCATGTCTGGCCCGGAGTTTATTTTTGTTTTTCATAAACTCTCGGGTACCCAAATTTTTACGGGTAGCCAAGGGATTCAGGTTAGCTTTGACGAATTCTGGAGGAGCAATGGAGTAGGAGGCTTCTACATTGTATATATATATATATATATATATATATGGTGTCCCGCTGTGTTGGTATCTTTGGGTTATTTGTTTGAGTTGTGTTGTATTAACTAGACAGGTGTTTATAACTGTCTAGTATGTGATGTGTTAACTCTGATATATGTAAAATTATGTAATAGTTATGTGATCTATAATATTTTGTCCCATTCCGCTGTGAGATTCTGATGTTGTTGTTCTTTCTTCTCTATCTTTTCTATTTTCTCATCCCTTTCTTTCTTCAAGATGAACCGGATTTCTGGGGTCAAAAACCCGGGTCGTCACAGTTGGTATCGGAGCGCTAGGTTGAGTGAATACCTAGACTCTTGAGTGATTTCTATCTTGAGAGAAGGTGTTTGTAATTTTAATACATAAATATATATATTTATTTCTACCTATTTGTTGGGTTACCTGTCTTGGTTATCCAATCTAAGTTATAAAGGTAGATAGGGTAGTGGTGTGTGTATCACGACTACCAATGGTTGGAGTTTGAATATTTGAGGTTGGAAGTATATTGTCGAGACTGTAGACCTATTACCGTCTCGGGTAAGCTTTGTAGTAATGAAGATTTTATTTAACTCTGAAGGAAACCTGTTAAGGTTCGGAGTTCATTTTTGAAGCGTAAGTTTGGATGAGCTAGAGTTTGGATCTGTTGGTTGGACAGAAGTGAGTCATGATATCTTACCTCAGAATGTAGTAGCTGTGTGATGAGACACAGTGACTATGGAAGCCTTCGAAGATGTTTCTTTGGAATCAGTTAAGGAAGTGTATTTGTTTCGGTGTTGGGGCTGAGTTCAGTAGAATGTTTCTGTTGGTTTGAGGTCCAAGTTTCTCGAAGAGCTCTGGGTTAGGAATTTCTTGGCATTGGTGTTGGCAAGGAAGTTTTTAACTTCTGCATCAGTAGTGGAGTTCAGAAACAGCAGTGTGGTTCCGTTTCTTCAATAAATTGGCTAATTAAGCGTAGGCTGTTCTGTTTGGTAAAGAGAGAACAGTTTTTCTTTGATAGTGGGCTTGATTGATCGCAAAAGTGACTTGCGATTGTTTGAGTTTCTCTTGGGCTATCTGATTTTTTTGGATGTGAATTTTGTCCGTATCTGGAGATTGAGTTTGGTATCGACTGGATTCCAGGAATGGTACCGATGGTTCAGTTCAGTAGTAAGATGATTTTTGGAGAATGAGCTGGTGAAGAAGCTAGAGTTTTGGAGGAACTTCTGAGTTTCTTTAAAAGATCCGTTGAACCATAGTTCTAGAATATGTTGTCCAGTTTGTCCTCGAAATCATCATCAGCATTTTCACCGGCTCTGATCAGAGTAGCGCAGTGGAAGAATGGTGGCAGTTGTTGGTGTAGAAACAACTAGAATTTGCAGTGTTTTGGATTAGAGAGTTTCTACTGGAAATTTTTCAAGATCTTAAGACCAGATTGGAATGCATCTGTATTATCTTTTCAGATGAGAGAAGTAGGATCAGTCTGCTGATTTGGAATTGAGTTGTGATCTGATTTTTTTTAAAGTTAATCTTGGAAAGATCATTTTGTTGGATTGTTTTTGGATCAATTTGTTTCTGGGGGTATCAGCGAGGGTTGAGCTGATCAGGAAGGATGTAGGCAGCCTAGGATCGTCCGAAGAGTTTTGTAAATAAGAGACGAAGAAATTTGGAGTCCGTAATCGGAGATTTGATTTTGGATAAGTGTTTGGTTTCAGGATTGGATTGTCAGTTTTGGTATCTGGAATTCGATGGGTTTCACGTATCTCTGAGAGAGTACGTGTATGAGCTATCTTTGATTGTAGAGTCGGCAGTTTAGAGAGTTTTGGTTGTTGAGTCAGACTAATCTGTAGTCTGATATCCTGTTTTGTTTTGTAGATCCAGATGGGTAGAAACTCAGTAGCTTAATAATATTGTTTTGTTTGGATTCTGTAGAACGAGTATCCCAATATTTGGGGAAACTCGAGAAAATTCTATTTAGAATTTTTATCTGGACAATTAGATTTGTTTGTTTGGATGAATTAGTTGCTATGATTGATATATGCTTGTGTTTCAATATTAAATCTTTAATTAAATTATTAAATAACCTTTGTTTTAAATTTCAGGGACGAAATTCTTTTAAGGGGGGAAGAATGTGATATCCCGGAAATTTTGACAATAACAATTTAATAATTTATGTCAAAATTTAATTGATTTGATCATATTGGTAATAATAAATTTGAATTAAATGTAATAATCTTCTTTAAAATAAATATTTAAACTGATAATCTATTTTAAAGGCTAATAAATTATTTTGTATCTGAATATGTACATACCTGTATATATTTTAAATAGATAATCTTTGTTTAAATTTAATATATATAGGCCTGTTTTCTTATTCTAATAGTTTTGATAAATTAAAAAAAATTGGATTTAATTTGATATTAATCTATTTAATAAATAACTATATGATTTTAATACTCAAGCTAAAAACTTGACTATTTAAAATTGATTCAGTTTAAGTTTAAATTTAGATAGAAAGGTTTGTTTTGTTTTTTATGTAGCTAATAAAATAAGTAATATATTAGATAAGAAGGCAAATTCTTTTGTGAATTATTTTAATTGAATGATGAGTTATATTTAAACAATATTAATGATGTAATGCTTTACAAATGGATTTTTAATATAAATAAAAATTGTTATCTTAAATCTATGTATGTGTATTTGATAGAAAAGATGTGATTATAAATTTGAAATAACATCTTTCAAACATGTTTAAAATAAAATCAGTCTTTAATATATTGAACTTAAGTATAAAATCCAATCTATGATATTAGCATAAGTATGCAAATAAATTAATAATCAGCAAATTAAGTATTTGATAGTTAAAGTTTAAAAATAAAAGAGAAAATAAAGTAAGCAATAGAACTAAATACTTAAGTTAAAATTTATAACAATGATTAAAACAATTTTATAATATGTATATAACCTGAAGAATAAATATATACAAGTCAAAAGTGAATATGCAGGCAAGTAAAAGAGCAAAGAGTTAAATAAAATAAAATTATGTAACCTATAGAGTAGTATGCTGAATAAGAACAGATATATCCATATAAAAACATAAAAATAAACAAAGTTCAAAAGAAAACATTATGTACATGAAGTGAAATAAGACAAAAGAGAAATATCTTGATACATACAAAACCTGATATGCTGAAACATAAAGTACTATTTCAATTAATATTTAGCACACCATTTGGTCTACTAGAGATATATACTTATCATTTCAGCCGAAATGTAAAAAAAATATCTCTGACTTAAAAAAAAAAAAAATATAATAACTACATCTTCCTGTATAAGCTTGCCTGGCTTATATCTATATGCAATACTCTCTGTTCAAAACTGGGTAACCCAGAAAACATAAGTAATTTTTTATTTGCAAACCTAAACAACATCATACTACAACAAAGGCAAGAAGATTTACAGAAAGATCAAAGCAAGATAAAGTTTTCAAGTAAATCTGTAGCAAGCACTCATGTTTTCAAAATACAAGTTTCTGGAATCAAAACAAAAGCCTGCAAATACCTTTTCCAGTTTCAAAGTTGCTCTCTGTTTATTTTCAGGTGAGTAACATACAAATTAAATAGTTTAAATTTATAAATTTCTTTTGCATACTTATCTATGAGTTTGTGTTTGTGATGTTTATGTATATATTGGTCCCTGAATATATGTATGTTTGTAGTACTGTGACTTTAGTGGTGCTCTGCAATGTTCCCAGGCTCATGTTTTCTTTATTTAAATTTATTTTCACATAATCTTGTCCATGAAAGGATCTGGTTGTCAACCAATAATGTTGATTCAAATTGGAATAAGTGTTTAAATTCTAAGATAGTTGAAATCCTGATGTTTGTTTCTGTAAATAATAAAAACAACTGAATATACCAAATATAGATGAAAACTCAAACTATTTAAATTGTGATTCCAGTATCACAAATCGAAAACCTCACACAAAATATGATTTTTAATATAAGAATTAGGATTTATAGTTTAGGAATGAAGTTGGGGTTTGAGTTTTTACTGGTAGTGTGTTTTTGGGTTTACCTCGTGATCAAGAGGATGGGTGAGCTCGTAAACTTTTCTGGAGATGGAGGACCGATCATCGAAGTGGGGAAAAATGGTATAAGGTCTGGCTGATGGACGTGGTGGCGCCGGCGACGTCTTCCTCCCTGTATCCCTAATTTTTGTCATGTTGAAACTTCGACTCGTTCTCCCTATTGGTGCGATCGAGTGTTACGAGCTTTTGAAGGGAGGTGGAGGGGACGTAGACATGGTGATGGCCAGAATTTTAGCATCTCTGGTGGACGAGGTGGCGAGAGCGGCGAACTTCCAGGTTTGGATGGTGAGTTGTCTGTGTTTTCAGGTTTGGAGCTCGAACCTTCTTTTTTTGATTTCGAGTTGGATTGGTCATGTTGATGGTTGCGAGGGGGTGTTGGGGTGATGGATGGTGTGGAGAGATCGTCAACGATGGTCTGCGTCGACCATCGGCACCGTGCATATGCACGGTGCACTGGGTTGTGCCTGGAATGGATTGTTGAAGCAAGGGGGTACTTGAGTTTGTAAGGGTTTGACTCGGGAAATACTGCATGCGAACTCGAAGCACGATCGAGCTTGACTCGGAGTAGTGTAGGGGGGAACCGGGGTAGGTTAGTAACAGGTTTTAAAATCCTGGAAAGAAAAAAAAAGACTGTAAAGCTTAAATTTTCTTTAACCTGGGTTTTAAAAATGAGAAATAGGTGTTTAAAATAGGTATTTAAAACAAATTTTTAAATCAAGATAAGTTTGGATTTAAAACGTAGTTTGAATCTCAGTTTTAAAAAATAAATAAGATTTTAAATTTAAAAATTTGTTTTAAACAAATTTGAATGATAAAGAGAATTTTTTAAATTTGATTTGAATTCAAAATGAAACCGTGTGTAAATTCCTTTAATCTTCTATTTTAAGATAACTATTCTTTCAGTTGTAAAATAAAAAGGAGTTTGGAATTGATAAAATTCATTTGATTTCATTTTAAATCTTAAATTTAAAATGAAGTTTAAAAGAAACTTTAAATTAAATTGATTAAATGGCTTATAAATGATAAATTGATCATTAAATAGAAAAGGTTTTTAAAGACTTAAGGATTTGTAATTATTAAGTTAACTAAGTGGATAATTAGTGACTTGAATTAATTAACTTAGAAATTAAGATTTAAATTTATTTAAATAAGATATAAGTTAATTAATTTAAGGTAAATTAATTGGTAATTAAGAAATCATTGGTTTAAATTTAAATTAATGATTAGCAATCAATTATTGAATTAAGTGAGGGATTAATTAATGAGTCATTAATATTAATAAAAATGTAATTGATAATAAATTTTAGTTAATTACTTTAGGAAAGTAATTAAAGGATTATAATTAGTTAATGAAGGTCATTAACTAAAATTATGAAATAATCAATTAATGGGATTATTTTTAATAATTAATTAAATTATTTATTTAAGATAAGTAATTGTGAATTGTTAAGTATAATTACTTAACGGAAGTAATTAAGAAATTAATTACTCATTGTAATTAATTCTATGAATTGTTTAAGTTAATTAATTAAGTTTAATTAATTTAAATAATCATATGATGATGAGATAAGTATAATTATTTAGGGAAGTACCTGATGATAATTACTGGGTGTAATTAACTGAGGGTGATTTAATAATGAAAGTAATTGGAATATAATTACTTTGTATAATTAATCAGGGGATTAATTAGAAAAATTAATTAAAGCGAAATTAATTTATTTGATGGAGTAATTAAAGGAAGTTAATTACGGAATGGTATTAATCATAGGTGATTAATAAATGTGGTTTAATTGAAGTTTAGTTACTTAAGGTAATTAATTTAAACAGGGAATTAATTAAAATGTAATTAGAAATCATTTATTGATATAATTAATGATGGATGATAAATTTAGATAAATTAATCAATAATAAGAAATTAAAGAGTAATTAATTAGTGTAATTCAGAAGTAATGTAATGTTTGTAATTTAAGGTTAATTTCTATATTTAGATAAGATAATTAATTTGTGAAAATAATTAAAGAATGATTACTTGAATATAATTAAATGTTAATTAATCAAGTGTGATTAATTGAAATGAATAATTAGTGAATGATTTATTAACTGATTGATAATTGATTAATAATTATATAAGCAAGGCTTAAAAATGATGAAGTAATTAATTTAATTTACTTTAAATTAATTAGAGATGTAAGTAATTAATTTAATTCATTTTAAATTAATTATAGCTTATATGGTTGCTTATATATGGATGGATGAAATTGTTTACCTTGAATGATTTAAGATCTCAGATATGAGAAATTGATGCTATGTGATATGGATGCTTTGATTTAAATATGATGATAATATGAATTATCTGTTATGATGATATGCATTATCTGTTTGTAGTGATAATATTGATTATCTGTTTATGTTGATGTTGACTATCTATTATGATATTGTGAATTATCTATCTGTGTGTGTATTGAATTATTTTGAATTAAACTGTTAAGACTAAATAGACAACTTGGCCTTAAAAGACACGTTTTGGATTTCGATCAGACCGGGATCGGGATTCCTTACTTGGAACATCCGAAAACCACATCGATTCCAAATTAACGATAGGTCGTGATTCTGAAGTGAAGATGAAGATTCAGAATGCAAGGGTTATCGTCGTTAACTCTGAGGGTGATTCCAAAATGAGTGTAACGAGATAATGCCTTCGGTTTCGTTCGAACCCGGAACGAACTTGTATGGATTGAATGTTTTCAACGCATCGTCAGGTGGGCGATGAGCATTCTAGAAATGTATTCTATAAAGGTAATCGCAGCCTCAAGCCTCATCAACCGGGAATGGCTAAAACAGGGGAGGTGCAGCAAGGTTAGGTGGGTCATGCCCAATCAGGACAAGATTTTCGCCTGTCTAGATGTCCCTTTTTATTCGGCTGTGTGGACAGTTGTGAGCTCCAACTGTCGGGGTTGGCTTGTTCGGGACTATTCGGTAAGGAATGGTTCCGGCCTTGTGCTGAAGGGGGTCGGTAGTGATCCTCGGTACGTTGATCTAGGCCACGTACTGTGACGGGCGGTACCCCAGTATCCCTGCCATTGTATGGAATCCAAAATCCAATAAGTGCCAACGGTTTTGATTGTATTACCCACTTTTGTGGCTAGTAGCTGGAATTTAATGAATGTAACAATTTCGGCTATTTTCTATTTACTTGAAAACCCTAGACCTATTATAATATCACTGAATTTCCTATAAAATGTTTTGGTTAGCGTAAGGTAAAAACTTACCATATTTATTCGTGGGAAGTCTTACGTGAAACCCTTCGTTTTCAAATGTTTTTCAAAGTTAAGCAACTTTAACCTGTTACTCATACCAGACCCATGTCTGACCCGGAGTTTATTTTTGTTTTTCATAAACTCTCGGGTACCCAAATTTTTACGGGTAGCCAAGGGATTCAGGTTAGCTTTGACGAATTCTGGAGGAGCAATGGAGCAGGAGGCTTCTACGTTGTAGATATATATATATATATATATATATATATATGGTGTCCCACTGTTTTGGTATCTTTGGGTTATTTGTTTTAGTTGTGTTGTATTAACTAGACAGGTGTTTATAACTGTCTAGTATGTGATGTGTTAACTCTGATATATGTAAAATTATGTAATAGTTATGTGATCTATTATATTTTGTCTCATTCCGCTGTGAGATTCTGATGTTGTTGTTCTTTCTTCTCTATCTTTTCTATTTTCTCATCCTTTTCTTTCTTCAAGATGAACCGGATTTCTGGGGTCAGAAACCCGGGTCGTCACAATAACTTTTCTTTCTGTTCTTTATCATTAATGACAAAAAGAATTTCCAATAATTAAAAAATAAACTCAAAAAAAATTCAAATTAACATCAAATTAAATTAAAGAAAGGTGGTTCATCCTTCTCTTACAAGTTGGAATGTTGATTTGCTTGAAATTTTAAGGAGAAGCCAAGAATCAAGGTGTGATGAAGGGCATGGTTTATTGGGTAAATTTATGATTTATTCATGATGTTTAAAATAAAGTTTTAACATACATTTAAATTGCAGCAACTTATTAAGATCGATTTTAAAATTGTTCTATGTATTGTGATTAACTATGAGTTCTATTTGTGAATAATTTTGAATATTGATGACTAAATTGAATATGAAATAACTAGTTATTGAAAAATTGATTTGTTGAAACATTTTTCTATCAATACTGATTAATTATTTGTTTAACTAGATAATTTATGTTTTGTTTTATTTGAGGTCTAAAACAAATCCACTTATTTGTTAAACTATTACATGTTATTGTAAATCATCTTTGGTTCAATAAACTATTCTTGTTATTTCATTTATTCCTCTTAATCATGGATCCAATTTTAGTAGATTGAATCATGAAATTATGTATATATACATATACATATGCATGTGCGTATTAATCAATTCTTCTTCATACCTTGAAATTGTAAACCAGTATTAGAAATAAATTTTACTTGATTCATTTTTTTTAGATTAATTCAATTTCATGTTCTAAAATTAACTTTCAATTTTTTACATATACATACATACATATATATACCTAAATATAAAATTTATGTTTCAAATCCAATTATGTTATAAAGGTCAACAAATTAAATTGTAAAACTTTTAATTTTCTTCATGTTAACTATATGCCTTTTAAGATTTAGATACAATATAAACTTCTTCTTTTTTTCAAAAGTTTGGATTTTTATTGCAATTAAGTTTGTAATTAAATTTGGCATTAAACTAATTGTTGAATTATGATTGTAAAAGAAAAGTTAAGGCAGAATTGCACTACAAAATTATTTCTTTTTTAGCTTAGATTTGATTAGATTTAATTGCGAAATAAATTACATTTATGTCACGATCCGAAATTCAATGTTAGAAAATTGACACCAAATACCTCATTTGTATTCGACTGCCAAAGATTCAAACATCGAACTCCAGTCGGATGGAGCTTATAACAACATTAGATGAATGTAAAACAGCGGAAACAAAATAAATATCATGCATTACATCACAGATACAACATCGTCATAATATCCATTACTACATCAGAGTATCATAATACATATGTCACAACTCCAAATAGGACATCATAATAGAACAACAAGTGATCATATGCCAAAAAGTCTTCAAAGAAATGAAGCGATAGTGAACTTCCAAAATCTAAGCACCTTGAGATCCAAAAGCTTCCGAAATATCTTCATGGTAAAAGCCTCCAAAAACCGATAGCCTATAAAATACAGCTAACACCAAACCACGAAAAATCTACTACTAGGCTGCCCGTGTGGAAATTATGGACACTCAGAGTTTAGAAAGGAAACAATAAACTCCTGGTCAGTCATGGGACTGGTATGAGTGAAAAAAAACAGTTGCCTTTAAATAAAACAAGATTTATATAAAGAAAATCCGGTATGCTTTTGGAAAATGAAACTACGATAAGACCTCCCACCACACACACAATGCAATCGCAGAATTGGAGGAGATTTCTTCTTATGATAGTCAAATATGCTTGATACGAGAAAAAATTCTTTGATATTATTACTAGTGCATAGTGTAGAAAGCCATTTCAAAAGTATAATATTAATCTTAGCCAGCATACCAAATTTCATCGTATGCCTACTATAGATACCATGTTTTGTGGCAGGTTGCCACCATATTGCATGGCAGGTTATACAACTAAAACCGTACATGGCTCGTATTGTTTCTTTGGATTTCCAACAAATGGTCAGGCTAAGGAACTTCCTACTACCACAAGGGTACGCCTCTGGAGGGACGTCCCGAGAACTTAACCAGTTCTCTGCCAACACAAGGCTGGGTTACCTCTGTAACTAGGTAACTACTACTCGAGTATGTCACCCCCCGATCGTTTACGACCTTTATCCGAGGGCCCTCTACCACAAAACAATAACCACACAGTAAATGAGATTGCAGCAACCACATAGGTAAAGTTTCTGGGCTCCATACCATGATACCACCTTTTTCCAGAAGGAAATGACATACCCTAAAGGGTGCGACCCTCATAACCTTGCCGCATCTTTCCTGTTTCGACCATTTCCAGGGTGTGAGGTCCGATGATGTCTCGTCCACAAAGCTACGCTTTACACGAAAGCCATGCTTTGATCACAAATGATCAACAAATGATCATCAACACACAGCGACACTTAGCCTGCCACATTACCAAATTGGGAGTATATCGCTGATAACCTTCAATTACACAGCCTTTGAGCTCGTACGTCTCAGAGAAGGGTGTTAAGCTAAGAGAATAAATTCTCCGCCACCAACAGCTATGTACTTGAAAGAAATCTGCTTTATATCTCCAAGTGTAGTGTCAGACATATGACCATACAAGTCTGTTCCGGGTTCGAACAAAACCGAAGGCACTTCGTCCAATAAAGGAAGAAGCACTTGCAAATCCAGGTATCCACAATCCCCATAGGACTCCCCATCACATGTGGAGATCTCTATACCAGGGCCACTCGGTGCAGAGACATTCGATAGGTTATCTTATCATTTTCGAAGACACCCGGTCTTCACCACCGTCTTCAAATGCTATTTATTTCGTCGTATCACTATTCGAAATAGGTTATATGACACAAAGGTCCTCTCCCGGCTAATCCGAATAGTGAGAGTTCAATTTTAAAACACGTGGATATATCTGTTACAAAGATTCATATTCAGGGTTCGATGTGGGTTTCGGATAACTAGCTGAAATCCGACTCCCTATCGCATCGAAGTTTAAATGCCGTTATACAGGCAAAGGGTTTTCACATACACACAGAAACAAATCACAAATCACAGTTCAGCACAAAGCAATTCACATCATACAGTATCACAATCACAACAAATATATCAATCCAGTAGACAACATTTGACGATAGTCAATCATCTTCAATTAATGTGAAGGTGATTTAAATGAATTAACCACATAATTATTTTTATTAATTATTTTTAAATCAATGATTAATTATTCTTAACTATGAATTAATTAAATCTTAATTAACTTTATTGATTAATTATTCTTTAATTAGTTATCTTAATTATATAATTTCTTAATTGTTAATTAATTAAATCTTAATTACTCTTATTAATTAGTCTTTAATTAATTAATTATCCATTACAAAGTAATTACAAATCATCTATTGTTTAATCATTATTTAATTATTATAAATAAATTTGTTTTAAGTTAACACCTTAAATATTTGATTAACTTCTCAATTATTTTATTAAGTTAATTTTTAAAACAAATTTATTTAAAAATATATGTTTAAAACATCTTTGAAATTAATTAATTTCAAATAATTATTTCAATACCATTAACTTCACATTCCACTTAACAAACAATCATCATTTTATAAAGAATTAATTTAGAAATCAATTAGACTTATATTTTTAAAATTTTAAAACTGGAAATGCTGTTTCAAACAACCAACCCGAGGCTATCTCGAGTCACACCCGAGCAAAAGTGCTCATTGCTTCGAGTTTTACCAAGATCGACCCGTGACAATATCTTTTCCACTTAAATTTGTCTAAGTACTGAACCTACCCGACACATACAAAAGTTTCCTCTAGCTAGAACTCGAGCTAATACGTGAACTTCACGAATGCTACTTCGAGTCGCAATGCTTCTTCCCCCATGCCATTTGCACCGACCCAAACCGGCACCGTGCACATGCACAGCACCTCGCCGACACTCCGGCAAACGGCGCTTCCTCCGGCATGTCACAAATCACCACCACACTCGATAATAACGGTCGATTCGAAGCTAAGGACCCCAAAATGAAATCGAGCTTCCAGTTCGAAACTCGGACACTCAAGCTTGCCAAAACCCACTTCAACACGACCAACCCGGCCACCGGAACCGCCGCGCTTCCGTTCATGCCTCCGTTTATTACTCAAGAACACCCCTTCCAAATCTGGCCACACTCGATGCATTGACGATGCGCACGAGCCCGAAAACCCGATCGCTCATTTCACTGACCTTAAACCCTAAAATTGCTTCGTCCCATCATCTCCTACAATAGAAAAATTATTGAACATTTTTCCTGACTTCACTATCATACACACTAGCTTCGATCAAAAACTCCACATCCAGTATGCTTCAGATCACCTGAAATTGATCGAAACTCCCATTTTGATCAACTTCAAACTGCTCTTAACTTACACAACTAAAAATCACCATTCTTGTCCTAAAACTCCTATCTTGCAGTGTGGATTCAAGTTATGAAATTGAATCAGCAATTCATGACACTCGAGTTTATCACATATTTAAAATTTGCTTGTAAAACTAAATTTACAGAGGCAAACTTCACCATCATGCTTAAAACAGTTTTTTTAACCATAAATTAAGTTTAAACAAACTTATTTTGTTTGAAACCCTAAGCTTAATAATGTTTGGATGAAGAGGTATTTAATTTTTCCCTAGTTTATGTTTACTCTGAAATCAAAAATAAAGAAGAATAGGCTATACAAAAATTCACAGTACAATCATATATATACAGAATTACTTACTAAAAAAATATACAGCAAAGCACAAAGTTATTTAGGAAACAAATACACGGGTTTTAGCTTTAAAATGGTATGTTTACTCACAGTCAAAAACTTGAACAGAGAACAACTTCTGTTTTTGAATAGCTGCTACTTGATTTCCTTTTAAAATCTTCTTGCCTGATTGTTGTTTAAATCTATAAAATGGAAGTGCTTACTATTTTTTCTCTGGTATGCTAAGTTTTTTTTATGAATGAAAATAGAATAATAAGACGTATATATGTAGAAAGAGTTATAGAATAGGTGTTTACTGGAACAAGCAAGTTCTGTTTTTAATCAGAGATTTTTTTTCTTCTTTCTTTCTTTGGCCAGACAACAATTTCACCTGAAATGATTTAGAGACATTTTTGAATGACCTTATTTTTGTGCTAGCATTAAATGCAAGCGTCCTTCACGTTTACATCCTTATTTCATTTTTGTATGTACATAGATACTTTATTTTTATATTTTTTTTTTCTTTTCTTGCCTTGCACGTCTACTTCACATGCAACATACACCCCCTCTTGCCTGGTTTTGTTTTACTTTATGCCTTATATAAAGTTGTTATAGTTATTGTTATAAATTTTAACTTAAGTTGCATACACATAAACTCACTTATTTCTAGCATAAACCCTTGTTTTTATTTTTATTCTTAAGCTTAACTATCAAACCCTTTATGTCATATTTACTTTACTACAAATACATTACCCATTAAAGATATTTGCTTTATATTAGCACATATTATTTAAATTAAATAGATATATTTTTATAAATTCAAATTATTTTTAAAACATTTACTATTTCAATCAAAAGAAACTGAAGTTTTATTCATATAAATTAACACATATTTTATTTCTTTTGAACTTTTCAAATTAAATTCCAAAAGTTCAAATAAGTTACCAAATTTAAATTAACAAATTTTGGGATGTTACAGATATCCCCCCTTAAGAAAATTTCGTCCACGAAATTTGAAAGAGAGAGAAAAGTAAACAAAGAATATACAAATTCATAAAAAATAGAGAAATGGCTTACCAGCTTAAGCCAAGATATCCACTCTGCAATTGGGATTTGATTTCTGCATATTATCTTCGGTTTCCCAAGTGCAGTCCTTTGGATTTCCACTCCACTGTACTTTAACCAGTTTTACGATTTTGTTTCTCAATCGCTTTTCATCATGATCTACAATCTTTATCGGTTCTCTTTTAACTGTTAAATTGGGAGTGATTTCGAGATCCTGCTTAGCAGCTTCTTCAATAATACTATCTGAATCGTGCACATACTTCCAAAGATAAGAAATGTGGAACACATCATGCATGCCAGATAACCAGCTAGGCAGCTGCACTCGATAGGCTAAAGAACCGATCCTCTCAAGAATAGGAAAAGGACCAATATACCGTGGTGTCAGCTTACCAGTCTTCCCGAACCTCAATACACCTCGCATTGGAGATACTTTAAGAAAGACAGAATCTCCAATATAGAATTCCAAATCCCTTCTTCTATGATCATAATAACTCTTTTGACGACTTTGAGCCGTTTTCAATTTCTTCCGTATAAAATCAACTTTTTCAGTGGCTTCTTTAATCATATCCGTTCCAAGGACGAGTCTATCACTAGCCTCGATCCAGCATGCAGGTGATCGACACGGGCGACCATATAAAGCTTCAAAAGGAGCCATCTCTATACTGGCCTGATTGATATTGTTATATGAGAACTCGACCAGATGTAAATGGTCCTCCCAATGTAACGTCCCGGAAATTTCTAACTTTCGAAAACTCAACATCGATACTCACTTTATCGACTGCCGAGAAATCGAAGGTCGGAAACCCAAAATGTTATGGGTTTAAAAAAAGAATTTAAGAAAAGAGAAGAGAAAAAGATAGAAGATGGAGAGGAAATAAAATAGAAAATAGAACATAAAGAAAATAGAACGGAACAACATCAGAATCTCACAATTCGCAGCGGAACAACATATAATAGATAAATGAATAATCTTTAAACAAAGAACTATATCAGTTATTACATTACATCACATTTCATTACATCATATCGTCAGAGTGTATAACAACAACAAAACAGTGCAGCGGAAAAAGAAATACTATATACTAATAACACGCCATGCCATCCAGCTTGCCTCCAGCAACTCCTGAATATCCAGAATATCCTGATAAACCTAACTCTTGACTGCCCGTGTAGAAATTGGTGGGCACCCAGAGTTTAGGAAGGAAAACAATAAACTCCTAGTCAGTCATGTGACTGGTGTGAGAACTCAAAACAGTTTATTTATCTTTAAAATCAAAATAGAGGAATATTTTTAAAGTCAATTCGAAATGATTTTAAAAATGAGACTACCATAAGGCCTCCCGCACACACACACAATGCAAACGCAGAATCGGAGGAGATTTCTCCTTATGATAGTCAAAGATGCTTGATACGCATTTAAAAAGAGCATTTGATATTATTATTAGTGTATAGTGTAGAGAAAAATTTATTTCGAAAGTAGAATATAAATCTTAGCCAGCATAGACATTTCGAACTATGCCTACTATAGCTAACTATGTTCAATAGCAGGTTACGGCCACATTCCATAGCAGGTTATACAACTAAAACCGTACAAGTCTCGTATTGTTTCTTTGGATTTCCAACGAATGATCAGGCCAAGGAACTTCCCATTGCCACATGAGAATGCCTCTGGATGGACATCCCCGAGAACCAAACCGGATCTCTACCAACACAAGGCCGGGTTACCCCTAACTGAGTAACAACTGACCGAATACGCCATCCCCCGGTCCTTTGGGACCTTTCACCGAGCGCTCATAATCAATTCACACAATCATAACAAAGTGTTTTCAACATGAGTAAGTATCTGGGCTCCATACCATGATACCATCCTTTTCCAGAAGGAAATGCACATATCCTAAAGGGCGCTACCCCTCATAACCTTGCCGCATCTTTCGTGTTTTGACCATTCACGAGGTGTGAGGCTCGACGAAGTCACGTCCACAAAAACATACTTTATACAAAAGCCATGCTTTGGGTCAACAAATGATCATAGAAATGATCACCAAGATAGACGATCAAATAAATGATCCTATCACAAATAATCAACACAATGATCATTTACAGCAACACTCAGCATGTCACATTACCAAATTGGGAATATATCGCTGATAACATTCAACTACATAACCTCTGAGCTCGTACGTCTCAGAGAAGGGTGTTAAGCTAAAAGAATAAATTCTCCGCCACCAACAGAAATATATTTGAATGAAATCTGCTTTATATCTCAATTTGTAACGTCAGACATACAATCCATACAAGTCTGTTCCGGGCTCGAACAAAACCGAAGGCACTTACAAAGAAGTCCTTGCAATCCGGATATTCACAATCCTGATCGGATTTCCCATCACTTAGGGAGTCTCTATACCGTTGCAACTCAGTGCAGAGACAATCGACAGGTCATCCTATCGCTCTCGCAAATACCGGGTCTTCAACACCGATCTTCAATGCGATTCATAACGACGTATCACATATTCGGAATGTGTTATACGACCCCATGGTCCTTTCTCGGTTAATCCGAATAGTGAGCGCTTATTCAAAAATAAGTGTGGCATTCAAATTCAACAAATACCTTTCAAAGGTAAATATTGATAGTCGGTTATTGAACTATCAATGGATATGCACAACATCACCAGATTCCAAATAATTTTCCAAATTATTTATTTCCCAAAGATATCTTTACAAGATATATAATTTTCACACTTCAAAAATAAATCAATATTTATTTTTAAACAAATTCCACTTCCTTTTATAAATTCCATAGTGAATTTATAATCCAAAATATCTATGAATATTCGATTTCAATTATTCATTTCAATTTATCTTCAAAAAGATGAATTCTCAAAATATTCCGTATATTGGAAAACATCTCCATACTTATTTAATAAGTAATTCACAAATTTTATTTTCAACACTTGGAAAATATTCAATATACTTAAATCGAGATTAAGTATATATTTCATTCTTTAAGGAAATCATTCTCTTAAATATATTTATTTGGGTCAAAACGAATGTTGCGTAAAACATCGTTACGACAACCCAAAATCACTAGCATAGGGATTCGAAATTAAAATAGATATATAAATTCACATACTATACAAAACATTTCCTTTCGGAAATCATTTACTATAACAACAGTGTTATAGTCCACCATTTCCTTTTATTTCTCGAAAACGTCTATTTCAACAATAAATGTTGAAATCTATGGTTTCGAATCTCAACACATTTAAAACATCGTTAGATCGTTTTAATTCAATTCAAAACATCAAATCTAAACATTTTCTTTAACATATTATTCACTATTCAAAAACGTGAATATACTATGTTAACAAATTTCATCCTTTTATTCATTTTATTTTAAAAGATCATTCACAGTCAAAAAATGTGAATATAGCTCCATTAATAGGTTTCAACAATTTACTTATCAAAATAAGTCGTTTGCGAATTTATAAAACAACTTTTATAAATTCCTTTATTAACCTATATTCAATTCATAACTCAATTATAAATCAAAAGTTCACATTATAAGTTAAATGCTTATAAAACGATTATTTTACAAAATATTCTTTTAAACTTCATAATTATAAATCTTATAACTTATAAGATTCAATTATTTATCCAAATATATTCTTTAATAATTTCGCAAAATTTATAAATCTTACTATTTATAAATTTCATTTATAACTTCACCATTTATAATTTTATAAATTCCATTCACTTATGCAATCCATTTTCACTTCATTCAAACACTTATAAAAACTCGTTTTATAATTCCAAATATTTTTAATTTATGAATATCAATTTACAAATCTCTTATATAAATCGATTTATACTATTATTTTAAAAATGCCTTTAAACTCCTTTATAATTTCATCATTTTGATTTATAAAATAATCAAATTTTATAAATCCTATATTTCAACTTTTCATAATAAATTCAATTAATCCCGATTTAAACTCTTTTATAAAATCATTAATCCATATTTCTCAAAAATCAATCTTTAACCGTATTTCTCAAAATCATAATTTTTATAACATTAAAAATTATACGTTTATTTATTTAAAATGGATAAATTCCGAAAAATATTTTATAAACGTATACTTTCAAAAATCTCTTTAAAAACCTTTTTTTTTTAACTCCAAAACTTGGTCCAATGATGCTACATACCAAATAGTCAATCACGACAACAACGATATCATATATCGATATGATAATCCATCAAATATCAAAATATCTGAATTCAAATAAATACTGTTGAGGAATCCAGTTGGATCCCTCCAACCTGTTTTCCTGCATCCAAAAACATTAGCACAATACCAATTCCGCTCCAGTACGAAATTATCGCGGTATATGGGATTAAAAATATTATCCGCTTAATAGACGGCGCAATAGGGTCTCATCCGCTATACAAATGCGGGAAATCAATAACTCCAATATATACATATGCCAATATATATATATTGCTATTATATATAATACCAATTTCACTGTTTATGAAATATTCGCGGTATATGTTTTTAATAAATAACATCCGCTTACTAACGGCGCATAATGTCTATTTTAACAATTAATAGATAACAATCATCATTCAAACATGCATTCAATAATTTTAAGTCTAACTATTTAAAATAAAATCGAAACCGATTCGATTGAGTGAGAAGTTCTCACCTTGATTTTAAATTCCGTTTTAGCGATTTATTTCGAATAAAATTAAACGCGCGTTTAATTTTACCCAAAATTCTCACTAACTCCAAACGACTCCAATCCATTTTCATCGCGTAGTGCTCGTCCATACGATTCCAACGCAACTGGTTTCGCGCGTTTTCGACCTCGTATGAAAAAGATATGCATATTTGAAGTTTACTCGAATTTTTAATAACAATTCACAACATAATTATAAAATTTTTAACCTAATCTAGTCCCCACCGTCCAACTCAGATCCAACGCTCCCCCCCTTCATCTTCTCATGCGCACGAAGGAGCTCCAGTACACACGTTTAGCCGAACCCATGTTTGATAGTTAGGGTTTAAATTTGAGCCATCTCCTTCCATCTTCACGCCGATCAAGCACCCCCACGCGAATGCTCCTAGCCTCCTCTACCCACGGCCTCAAAGGCTCTGAGCTCGGCCCCACACCCACGAAGAAAACTGTGCACGAACGCATGGGGACGCGGCCAAAATCTGTTGTCTCAGGTCGACGATTCGACGAAGTAGCCGTTGGATGTCTTCGTCTCTCCACCCTCTACGTTTTTCTAGTTGAAATCGAAGCCTAACGGGGAGTGGATGAGGAGATAATTAAGGGGAAACGGTGGAAGATGCCGGCCATTCATTTAGAAAGTGGCGGCTGTGCATAATTTAGGGTTAGGGTTTATTGTTGTTGAAGATAGTGAGGGTATAGGGTCTATTTATAGAGTTCCGAACGACACTATTCATCCCGGAAATTCCGAACTCCGATTTACGCGCCGAAACTGACGTTCCTAGGGTTTATCCCGCGTTCCGGACACAATGGAACAGGTTTCGAAAGCTAATTCGGACATATGTGCGAGTTATGGCAACAAACGTTCAATTTAAATTGAATCGATTTAAACGATTTCTAGGCGTTTTAATTCGTACCGGACAAACGGTAAATCCAATTGACTTGAAATTTGAAACCTTATAATAATATCACATTACGGATCCGATGAAACTGGTTTCGTCGAAATCCGAGACTTTTTGAAAAATGGCTATTTTAACTCGCCAAATTAATATTAAAAACAATTCGATGCGTTTCGAGCTGCCACGATCAAACGATAGCTCCGATTGATATGAAAATTGAAATCCGGTAATAACTAACTATTACGGATCCAATGGAACTGGTTTCGTTCAATTCTGAGACTGTTCAAAAATTGGCTATTTTCACTAGTCGATTAAATATTAAAATATTCAATTTTCACAAATTAACTTTTAATTCGATTTTAAAAGTTCTAAAATATCGTTCTAACTCCAACATGATAAAATAAAATTTTACAAATCATTTTCAATCATATTTAACTCGATTTTCAATTATTTCCATAATTTCACATATTAAATTATCGATTTAATTATTCAATTAAATCCAATATTCGAAATAAAATTTATTCGACTTATAAATTTCACTTATTAACATTTAAAATTAATTAAATATTCAAATTTTAATAAATTAAAATTCTGGGTCGTTACAATCTTCCCCCCTTAAAAGAATTTCGTCCTCGAAATTATTAAGTAAGAAAAGTTAGAATTTATTAATTTTCCATAAATCCATAGTTAAACTCCTTACAATAACTTTACTAAGTTTTCAAATCATACTTAGTTATCTTTTCAAAAACAATTACTATTGTTTGATTTTCAACTTCAAATCAAAGTTAAAGTTTTCAAAACTTTTCAATTTTCTCAAATTTTTTCTAACGCCATAAATTTCCGGAAAAATTCGCCATAGTCTCCTTTGCACGGCTCGGTCCGGAAAAAAAATGACAGTATATATATCACAAATATACATCTCATCAAGTAATGAGGCATCCCGAAGGGAAAAAAGTATAAAAGTACGGTATGTAATCCGAGATATGTACCTTATATTTTTATTAGCGAGCATATACGGCTAATATAGCGCGAAAGCGAGCTCCAAATGCGAAGCAAACGCGATCCGCACCTACTAATCACTCAACAAACAACATGAGAATCATGCATATATGAACATAGTATCGATATACAACATATAGCAACCTAATAACTATACATGCCAACATAGCAAATGCAATAAAAGCAATATACTCAACCATCAACCAACTAACATTCATAACCAAATCAATGTTCATTTATATTTTCATTAATATTAAATGAAATAGGTTTTCAGTTTAATCACATTTGATTTATTAACAATGGATGTTTCTAACATTCATTTTCAATTAGTTTATATTCACTAATTCATATTCAAGTTGGTTCACTACCAAATCAAATTCAATTCTATTTAATTCATTTAACTTCCAATTGAATTTCAATTACTTTAGCTTCCAATTTCATTAATTCAGTTTCATTAACACTTAATGAATTATATACAATCAACTAACAATCATATAACAATCAATGTATATTAATTACAACCAAATTCCTTTACTTATCAATTGGTTTAATTAAATTGATTTTCATTCAATCTTTCAACTTCTAATAACATTAGATTTTAATGGATTAACACCTATATTCATTATTCCATATCAATTATTCACATTTAATTGATTAATATTCAATCCATTCATTCAATTCAATTACTAAGTTATATTCCATTTAACTTTAAATTCATTTTTATTTACAATTCATATTCATAAATATATCCATATAGTTTCACTTCTTATATATATATAAGTTTATTTTACAATTGCAAATCACTTTAATTATAATTCAATTCTTATAATTCTTTTTACTTATACAATTATTCTTTTATTTTGATTATTCAAACAACTAAACAATCAACTTATATACACTTTAATAATTTTGAAAAATTATTTCTTCATATATAAAATATACTCAAGGTAAAATTATTTTATTTACCCAATTTTAAATCAATATTGTGCCGAATTGTTCTATTCAAGTGTTTAGAAACCCCTTCAGCATAGTCTTGCGGACCACGCTGACGAAAGTTCATATACCACTCAACAAACCAATCATCACAATATAAAACAATTTTATATTCACTAACAAATACGCTCTCGTAGCTATTATTACACTCAAACTCATTCTAGAGTACTACTGACTCTATCTCTAATGAGTAATACCCAACAGAACCATGGTTGTCGCTTAACCATATGCTCTGATACCAAATGGAACGTCCCGGAAATTTCTAACTTTCGAAAATTCAACATCGATACTCACTTTATCGACTGCCGAGAAATCGAAGGCCGGAAACCCGAAATGTTATGGGTTTAAAAAAAGAATTTAAGAAAAGAGAGGAGAAAAAGATAGAAGATGGAGAGGAAAGAAAATAGAAAATAGAACAGAAAGAAAATAGAACGGAACAACATCAGAATCTCACAATTCGCAGCGGAACAACATATAATAGATAAATGAATAATTTTTAAACAAAGAACTATATCAGTTATTACATTACATCATATCATCAGAGTGTATAACAACAACAAAACAGTGCAGCGGAAAAAGAAATACTATATACTAATAATACGCCATGCCATCCAGCTTGCCTCCAGCAACTCCTGAATATCCAGAATATCCTGATAAACCTAACTCTTGACTGCCCGTGTGGAAATTGGTGGGCACCCAGAGTTTAGGAAGGAAAACAATAAACTCCGAGTCAGTCATGTGACTGGTGTGAGAACTCAAAACAGTTTATTTATCTTTAAAATCAAAATAGAGGAATATTTTTAAAGTCAATTCGAAATGATTTTAAAAATGAGACTACCATAAGGCCTCCCGCACACACACACAATGCAAACGCAGAATCGGAGGAGATTTCTCCTTATGATAGTCAAAGATGCTTGATACGCATTTAAAAAGAGCATTTGATATTATTATTAGTGTATAGTGTAGAGAAAAATTTATTTCGAAAGTAGAATATAAATCTTAGCCAGCATAGACATTTCGAACTATGCCTACTATAGCTAACTATGTTCAATAGCAGGTTACCGCCACATTCCATAGCAGGTTATACAACTAAATCCGTACAAGTCTCGTATTGTTTCTTTGGATTTCCAACGAATGATCAGGCCAAGGAACTTCCCATTGCCACATGAGAATGCCTCTGGATGGACATCCCCGAGAACCAAACCGGATCTCTACCAACACAAGGCCGGGTTACCCCTAACTGAGTAACAACTGACCGAATATGCCATCCCCCGGTCCTTTGGGACCTTTCACCGAGCGCTCATAATCAATTCACACAATCATAACAAAGTGTTTTCAACATGAGTAAGTATCTGGGCTCCATACCATGATACCACCCTTTTCCAGAAGGAAATGCACATATCCTAAAGGGCGCTACCCCTCATAACCTTGCCGCATCTTTCCTGTTTTGACCATTCACGGGGTGTGAGGCTCGACGAAGTCACGTCCACAAAAACATACTTTATACAAAAGCCATGCTTTGGGTCAACAAATGATCATAGAAATGATCACCAAGATAGACGATCAAATAAATGATCCTATCACAAATAATCAACACAATGATCATTTACAGCAACACTCAGCATGTCACATTACCAAATTGGGAATATATCGCTGATAACATTCAACTACATAACCTCTGAGCTCGTACGTCTCAGAGAAGGGTGTTAAGCTAAAAGAATAAATTCTCCGCCACCAACAGAAATATATTTGAATGAAATATGCTTTATATCTCAATTTGTAACGTCAGACATACAATCCATACAAGTCTGTTCCGGGCTCGAACAAAACCGAAGGCACTTACAAAGAAGTCCTTGCAATACGGATATTCACAATCCTGATCGGATTTCCCATCACTTAGGGAGTCTCTATACCGTTGCAAATCAGTGCAGAGACAATCGACAGGTCATCCTATCGCTCTCGCAAATACCGGGTCTTCAACACCGATCTTCAATGCGATTCATAACGACGTATCACATATTCGGAATGGGTTATACGACCCCATGGTCCTTTCCCGGTTAATCCGAATAGTGAGCGCTTATTCAAAAATAAGTGTGGCATTCAAATTCAACAAATCACAACAAATACCTTTCAAAGGTAAATATTGATAGTCGGTTATTGAACTATCAATGGATATGCACAACATCACCAGATTCCAAATAATTTTCCAAATTATTTATTTCCCAAAGATATCTTTACAAGATATATAATTTTCACACTTCAAAAATAAATCAATATTTATTTTTAAACAAATTCCACTTCCTTTTATAAATTTCATAGTGAATTTATAATCCAAAATATCTATGAATATTCGATTTCAATTATTCATTTCAATTTATCTTCAAAAAGATGAATTCTCAAAATATTCCCTGTATATTGGAAAACATCTCCATACTTATTTAATAAGTAATTCACAAATTTTATTTTCAACACTTGGAAAATATTCAATATACTTAAATCGAGATTAAGTATATATTTCATTCTTTAAGGAAATCATTCTCTTAAACATATTTATTTGGGTCAAAACGAATGTTGCGTAAAACATCGTTACGACAACCCAAAATCACTAGCATAGGGATTCGAAATTAAAATAGATATATAAATCCCAATACTATACAAAACATTTCCTTTCGGAAATCATTTACTATAACAACAGTGTTATAGTCCACCATTTCCTTTTATTTCTCGAAAACGTCTATTTCAACAATAAATGTTGAAATCTATGGTTTCGAATCTCAACACATTTAAAACATCGTTAGATCGTTTTAATTCAATTCAAAACATCAAATCTAAACATTTTCTTTAACATATTATTCACTATTCAAAAACGTGAATATACTATGTTAACAAATTTCATCCTTTTATTCATTTTATTTTAAAGGATCATTCACAGTCAAAAAATGTGAATATAGCTCCATTAATAGGTTTCAACAATTTACTTATCAAAATAAGTCGTTTGCGAATTTATAAAACAACGTTTATAAATTCCTTTATTAACCTATATTCAATTCATAACTCAATTATAAACCAAAAGTTCACATTATAAGTTAAATGCTTATAAAACGATTATTTTACAAAATATTCTTTTAAACTTCATAATTATAAATCATATAACTTATAAGATTCAATTATTTATCCAAATATATTCTTTAATAATTTCGCAAAATTTATAAATCTTACTATTTATAAATTTCATTTATAACTTCACCATTTATAATTTTATAAATTCCATTCACTTATGCAATCCATTTTCACTTCATTCAAACACTTATAAAAACTCGTTTTATAATTCCAAATATTTTAATTTATGAATATCAATTTACAAATCTCTTATATAAATCAATTTATACTATTATTTTAAAAATGCCTTTAAACTCCTTTATAATTTCATCATTTTGATTTATAAAATAATCAAATTTTATAAATCCTATATTTCAACTTTTCATAATAAATTCAATTAATCCCGATTTAAACTCTTTTATAAAATCATTAATCCATATTTCTCAAAAATCAATCTTTAACCGTATTTCTCAAAATCATAATTTTTATAACATTAAAAATTATACGTTTATTTATTTAAAATGGATAAATTCCGAAAAATATTTTATAAACGTATACTTTCAAAAATCTCTTTAAAAACCTTTTTTTTTTAATTCCAAAACTTGGTCCAATGATGCTACATACCAAATAGTCAATCACGACAACAACGATATCATATATCGATATGATAATCCATCAAATATCAAAATATCTGAATTCAAATAAATACTGTTGAGGAATCCAGTTGGATCCCTCCAACCTGTTTTCCTGCATCCAAAAACATTAGCACAATACCAATTCCGCTCCAGTACGAAATTATCGCGGTATATGGGATTAAAAATATTATCCGTTTAATAGACGGCGCAATAGGGTCTCATCCGCTATACAAATGCGGGAAATCAATAACTCCAATATATACATATGCCAATATATATATATTGCTATTATATATAATACCAATTTCACTGTTTATGAAATATTCGCGGTATATGTTTTTAATAAATAACATCCGCTTACTAACGGCGCATAATGTCTATTTTAACAATTAATAGATAACAATCATCATTCAAACATGCATTCAATAATTTTAAATCTAACTATTTAAAATAAAATCGAAACCGATTCGATTGAGTGAGAAGTTCTCACCTTGATTTTAAATTCCGTTTTAGCGATTTATTTCGAATAAAATTAAACGCGCGTTTAATTTTACCCAAAATTCTCACTAGCTCCAAACGACTCCAATCCAATTTCATCGCGTAGTGCTCGTCCATACGATTCCAACGCAACTGGTTTCGCGCGTTTTCGACCTCGTATGAAAAAGATATGCATATTTGAAGTTTACTCGAATTTTTAATAACAATTCACAACATAATTATAAAATTTTTAACCTAATCTAATCCCCACCGTCCAACTCAGATCCAACGCTCCCCCCCTTCATCTTCTCATGCGCACGAAGGAGCTCCAGTACACACGTTTAGCCGAACCCATGTTTGATAGTTAGGGTTTAAATTTGAGCCATCTCCTTCCATCTTCACGCCGATCAAGCACCCCCACGCGAATGCTCCTAGCCTCCTCTACCCACGGCCTCAAAGGCTCTGAGCTCGGCCCCACACCCACAAAGAAAACTGTGCACGAACGCATGGGGACGCGGCCAAAATCTGTTGTCTCAGGTCGACGATTCGACGAAGTAGCCATTGGATGTCTTCGTCTCTCCACCCTCTACGTTTTTCTAGTTGAAATCGAAGCCTAACGGGGAGTGGATGAGGAGATAATTAAGGGGAAACGGTGGAAGATGCCGGCCATTCATTTAGAAAGTGGCGGCTTTGCATAATTTAGGGTTAGGGTTTATTGTTGTTGAAGATAGTGAGGGTATAGGGTCTATTTATAGAGTTCCGAACGACACTATTCATCCCGGAAATTCCGAACTCCGATTTACGCGCCGAAACTGACGTTCCTAGGGTTTATCCCGCGTTCCGGACACAATGGAACAGGTTTCGAAAGCTAATTCGGACATATGTGCGAGTTATGGCAACAAACGTTCAATTTAAATTGAACCGATTTAAACGATTTCTAGGCGTTTTAATTCGTACCGGACAAACGGTAAATCCAATTGACTTGAAATTTGAAACCTTATAATAATATCACATTACGGATCCGATGAAACTAGTTTCATCGAAATCCGAGACTTTTTGAAAAATGGCTATTTTAACTCGCCAAATTAATATTAAAAACAATTCGATGCGTTTCGAGCTGCCACGATCAAACGATAACTCCGATTGATACGAAAATTGAAATCCGGTAATAACTAACTATTACGGATCCAATGGAACTGGTTTCGTTCAATTCTGAAACTGTTCAAAAGTTGGCTATTTTCACTAGTCGATTAAATATTAAAATATTCAATTTTCACAAATTAACTTTTAATTCGATTTTAAAAGTTCTAAAATATCGTTCTAACTCCAACATGATAAAATAAAATTTTACTAATCATTTTCAATCATATTTAACTCGATTTTCAATTATTTCCATAATTTCACATATTAAATTATCGATTTAATTATTCAATTAAATCCAATATTCGAAATAAAATTTATTCGACTTATAAATTTCACTTATTAACATTTAAAATTAATTAAATATTCAAATTTTAATAAATTAAAATTCTGGATCGTTACACCCAAGAACCACCAAAATCAAGTATACAAGCATGCAATAGGTCTTCTAAGATGCGGTTAATCCTCTCAGTCTGCTCATCAGATTGTGGATGATAAGCAGTGATGAAATTCAGTTTTTTTCCCAATGCATCTTGAAATGCCTCCTAAAATCTATTAGTGAAGATCGGGTCACGATCACTCACTATGCTGCTAGGGATGCCGTGGAGATGGACAATTTCTTTCACTTACAACTCGGCTAAACTTGCAGCCGTGCGGGTAGATTTCACTGGCAAGAAGTGCACTACCTTAGTCAAACGGTCCACAATGACCCAAATTGCTTCATTGCGCTTCCGAGTATGAGGCAACCCATCGATGAAATTCATCGATACTTGGTCCCATTTCCACTTGGGTACCTCTAAAGGCTGAAGTAAACCTGCCATTTTCTTTTGATCGCTTTTGATTTGTTGGCAAGTAGCACAGCGACTCACATATATAGATATGTCCCTTTTCATCGTCTTCCACTAGAAAGTTCTTTTGATGTCTCTATACATTTTGTTAACTCCTGGATGGATGCTGAATTTAGATTTGTGACATTCGTCCAAAACTTTACGTTTCAGTTCAGAAATGTCCAGGACACAAATCCTGCCTTTCATCCTTATAACCCCATTATCATCAACTCCAAAACTGGAATCCTCACCATGATGTATTCTTTTACAAATTCCCCAAAGGAACGGGTCTTCTTTTTGCTTGCTGGCGATCTTTTCAAGGAGAGTAGGAGTAACGACAAGATATGCAAGGACATCATGTCTCCTACTTAAAGCATCGGCAACTGCATTGGCTTTTCCAGACGTATATTGAGTATCTAGGTCATAAGATGCCAGAAATTCCAACCAATGTTGTTGTCATAGATTTAAATTTTTCTAGGTGAAGAGGTATTTCAAAGATTTGTGGTCGGTGAATAATTCGAATTTTACACCTAAAAAAAGAGAGTTCATTAGGTATATTTATTAAGTTAAATTAAATTCATAATTTGTTAAGAAAGCTGAAAAAGATTCTTACCCAAAAGATAATGTCGCCATATTTTCAAGGCGAAAATAACAACTAACAGTTCCAAATCATAGGTTGGGTAGTTTCTTTCATGAGGACGTAATTGTCTACTCGCGTAGACAATTACCTATACCTCACCCAAACCATTACCACAAGCGTCGGTATAAACAGATAATCCCTGATTCCCATTGATAATAGCGAGAACAGGAGCGGTAGTTAATCTCTTTTTCAACTCCTAAAAAGCTTCGTCACATTTCAAAGTCCAATTGAATTTTACATTCTTCATCTTGAGCTTAGTCAACGGACTAGCTATCTTAGAAAAGTCCTGAACAAACTTCCAGTAATAACCTGCTAAACCCAAAAAGCTTCAAACTTCTTTTAGGGTAGTGGGTTTCCTCCAATCAAGAATAGCGGAAATTTTACTAGGATCAATAGAAATTCCTTCTTCATTAACAATATAGCCGAGAAATTTAACTTCTTTGACCCACAAATGGCATTTGAAAAAATTTGTGAAGAGAATATTTCTCCTTAATATCTCCAAAACGATTCGAAGATGCTCGGCATGCTCTTCTTCGGTCTTGGAATAGACGAAAATATCATCAATAAACACGAGCACAAATTTATTCAATACTTCCCGAAATACGCGAGTCATAAGATCTACGAAGTATGCTGGAGCATTGGTTAGCCCGAAAGGCATGACTAACCATTCGTAGAACATATTAGGACCCCTGAAAGCGGTCAAATGAACACAATCTTCGACGATTCGTAATTGATGGAACCCTTGGGCCAGATCCATCTTCGAAAAAAAACGAACGTCGTGCAATAGAATAAACAGATCATCAATTCTAGGTAGTGGAAATTTATTTTTGAGAGTCAGCTTATTGAGATCACGGTAATCCACACACATTCTCAAAGATCCGTCCGATTTAGCAACAAATACAATAGCTGAACCCCATTCAGAAACACAGGGTCGAATCAACCCTTTTTCTAGTAAATCATTAGTTTGCTTGACTAATTCAACCCTTTCCCTGGGCGCCATCCTGCGACTTACGTGAACGACAGGACGAGCATTGGGTACTAGGTCAATTCTGAATTATATTTCTCGGTGTGGAGGTAAAGATTTCACTTCTTCGAACACGTCCGGAAAATCTCTAACAATGGGTATGGACTCCAGACTGGATTCGGGATAACCCAAATTATACATCAACCGTTCTCTTTTAGGACTAGGTTCTTCACAAGAAATCTCAATGGAATCTCCAAATTCGGTTTTAATCGAAATCAATCGATTATTGCAATCCAATTTGGCTTCGTATTTTGCTAGCCAATCCATTCCGAGTAAGACTTCAAACTCGTTAAAATCAAGGACAAAGAGACTGATAGGGTATTGGTAACAAGAATATGAGATAGGAATGTCTCTACATCGAAGACAAAGATTCGCGGGACCTCCAACTAGATTCTTTACGCATATAGGCTCATCAACAAAATCAGGTTCAAGATTTAGTTCATTAATAGCTTGCTGAGAGATAAAACTATGTGTAACGCCCGTGTCAAACAGAACTCTAAGCTATCATAAATAGTGAGATTACCTTCCAGAACTCCTTTCCTCTTTTCTGCTTTAGGAGATGCAGGTTTGTCTTTGACTGACATACTCCAAAGGGTGTGACCCTCATAACCTTGCCGCATCTTTCCTGTTTCGACCATTTTCGAGGTGTGAGTTCCGATGAGCTCTCATCCACAAAGCTATGCTTTACACGAAAGCCATGCTTTGATCACAAATGATCAACAAATGATCATCAACACACAGCAGCACTTAGCATGCCACACTACCAAATTGGGAGTATATCGCTGATAACCTCCAACTACATAACCTCTGAGCTCGTACATCTCTGAGAAGGGTGTTAAGCTAAGAGAATAAATTCTCCTCCACCAACAGATATGTATTTGAAAGAAATCTGCTTTATATCTCAAAGTGTAGTGTCAGACATACGACCATACAAGTCTGTTCCGGTTCGAACGGAACCGAAGGCACTTCGTCCAACAAAGGAAGTAGCCTTTGCAAATCCGGGTATCCACAATCTCGATCGGACTCCCCATCACATGTGGAGATCTCTATACCGGGGCCACTTAGTGCAGTGACATTCGATAGGTTATCTTATCGTTTTCGAGACACCTGGTATTTACCACCGTCTTCAAATGCTATTCATTTCGTCGTATCACTATTCAAAATGGGTTATATGACACAAAGGTCCTCTCCCGGCTAATCCGAATAGTGAGCGTTCAATTTTAAAACACGTGGATATATTAATTACAAAGATTCATATTCAATGTTCGATGTGGGTTTTGGATAACTAACTGAAATCCGACTCCCTGTCGCATCGAAGTTTAAATGCCGTTTTACGGGCAAAGGGTTTTCACATACACACAGAAACAAATCACAAATCACAATTCACCACAAAGCAATTCACATCATACAGTATAACAATCACAACAGAAATATCAATCCAGTACACTACATTTGATGATAGTCCATCATCTTCAATTAAGGTGAAGGTGATTTAAATGAATTAACCACATAATTATTTTTATTAATTATTTTTAAATAAATGATTAATTATTCTTAACTATGAATTAATTAAATCTTAATTAACTTTATCAATTAATTATTCTTTAATTTATTATCTTAATTAAATAAATTCTTAATTGTTAATTAATAAAATCTTAATTACTCTTATTAATTAGTCTTTAATTAATTAATTATCCATTACAAAGTAATTACAAATCATTTACTGTTTAATCATTATTTATTTATTATAAATAAATTTGTTTTAAGTTAACACCTTAAATATTTGATTAACTTCTCAATTATTTTATTAAGTTAATATTTAAAACAACTTTATTTAAAAATATATGTTTAAAACATCATTGGACTTAATTAATATCAAATAATTACTTCAATACCATTAACTTCACATTCCACTTAACAAACAATCATCATTTTGTAAACAACGAATTTTGAAATCAATTAGACTTATATTTTAAAAAATTTAAAACTGGAAATGCTGTTTCAAACAACCAACCCGAGGCTATCTCGAGTCGCACCCGAACAAAAGTGCTCATTGCTTCGAGTTTTACCAAGATCGACCCGTGACAATATTTTTTCCACTTTTTTAGTACCGAACCTACCCGGCACACACAAAAGTTTCCTCGAGCTTGAACTCAAGCTAATACGCGAACTTCACGAATGCTACTTCGAGTCGCAATGCTTCTTCCCCCATGCCATTTCCACCGACCCACTCGCTGACGCTCCGGCGAACGGCGCTTCCTCCGGCATGTCACAAATCACCACCACACTCGATAATAACGGTCGATTCGACGCTAAGGACCCCAAAACGAAATCGAGCTTCCTGTTCGAAACTCGAACACTCAAGCTCACCAAAACCCACTTCAACACAACCAACCCCCACCGGAACCGCCGCGCCTCCGTCTATGACTCAAGAACACCCCATCCAAATCTGGCCACACTCGATTCATTGACGATTGCGCACGAGCCCAAAAACCCCATCGCTCATTTCACTGTCCTTGAACCCTTAAATTGCTTCGTCCCATCATCTCCTACAATAGAAAAATTATTGAACATTTTTCCTTACTTCACTATCATACACACTAGCTTCGATCAAAATCTCCACATCTAGTATGCTTCCGATCACCAGAAATTGATCGAAACTCCCATTTTGATCAACTTCAAACTACTCTTAACTTACACAACTAAAAATCACCATTCCTGTTCTAAAAATCCTATCTTGCAGTGTGGATTCAAGTTATGAAATTGAATCAGCAATTTATGACACTCGAGTTTATCATATATTTAAAATTTGCTCTGTAAAACTAAATTTACAGAGGCAAAACTTCACCATCATGCTTAAAACAGTTTTTTTAACCATAAATTAAGTTTAAACAAACTTATTTTGTTTGAAACCCTAAGCTTAATAATGTTTGGATGAAGAGGTATTTAATTTTTCCCTTGTTTATGTTTACTCTGAAATCAGAAATAAAGAAGAACAGGCTATACAAAAATTCACAGTACAATCATATATATATATATATATATATATATATATATATATATATAGAATTACTTACTAAAAAAAATATACAGCAAAACACAAAGTTACTTATGAAACAGATACACAGGCTTTAGTTTTAAAATGGTATGTTTACTCACAATCAAAAACTTGAACATAGAACAATTTCTGTTTTTGAATAGCTGATACTTGATTTCCTTTTTAAATCTCCTTGCCTGATTGTTGTTTAAATCTGTAAAATGGAAGTGCTTACTATTTTTCTCTGGTATGCTGAGTTTTTTATATTTGATGAACGAAAATAGAATAAGAAGATGTATATATATAGAAAGAGTTATAGAAATAGGTGTTTACTGGAACAAGCAAGTTCTGTTTTTAATCAGAGATTTTTTTCTTCTTTCTTTCTTTGGCCAGACAACAATTTCAGCTGAAATGATTTAGAGATATTTTCAATGACCTTATTTTTGTGCTAGAATTAAATGCAAGTGTCCTTCATGTTTACATCCTTATTCCATTTTTATATGTACATAGATACTTTATTTTTATTTATTTTTTTCTTTTCTTGCCTTGCACATCTACTTCACAGGCAACATACACCCCCTCTTTCCTGGTTTTGTTTTACTTTATGCCTTATATAAAGTAAAAGTTATTGTTATAAATTTTAACTTAGGTTGTATGCACACAAACTCACTTATTTCTAGCATAAACCCTTGTTTTTATTTTTATTCTTAAGCTTAACTATCAAACCCTTTATGTCATATTTACTTTATTACAAACACATTACCCATTAAAGATATTTGCTTTATATTAATACATATTATTTAAATTACATAGATATATTTTTATAAATTCAAATTATTTTTAGAACATTAATTATTTTAATCAAAAGAAATTGAAGTTTTATTCATATAAATTAACACATATTTTATTTCTTTTGAACTTTTCAAATTAAATTCCAAAAGTTCAAATAAGTTACCGAATTTAAATTAATAAATTTTAGGTTGTTACAATTTAAATCTTCACTCTTCTAATTTGCTCTTATTTTAATTGTCTACTTTATGTGAATTATTGCCATACCTTTATATATATATGTATGTATGTATGTATGTATGTATGTATGTATGTATGTATGTATGTGTATATGTATGTAAATATATGTATATATAAATTATAAGTGACAAAAATGATTACATATACATATATATATAGTACTGTCAATATGCGTATACAAACCATATACGTGTAGTGTTGTATACTTAAATATATTTATATACTTAGGCATTTATATTATTGATATGCATGTAAGAATGTGACATGTATATGTAAGTATAACACACACACAATAGATATAAATCCCAATATCTGGATATACATATCTGTGCAGTTAAAGCGCTCAGCGGTTCTAAAATGGTGGAGGTGCAAAAATTTATAACAGGGACAAAGCATGGACATAATAAAAAATAGCGAAGGTGCAAAAAACTTCTTTAGATATAACATCAAATATTTAAAGTTAATTTATTCTTATTCTCGTATCTTTTGTGTAGAAAAAAGAAATATTATTTAATCTTACATAACAAAATCGAAGAATATCATGATTTACGCAGTCCAGATTTAGCAACTACAATAGATTTCTAACTTGTATTGAGCACTTGTTCCTTAAGATTAGGTTTTTACCCTAACTTTGTTAATTTGATTTAAAGGAGAATTAGGTCAAATCAACCTTTTTATATAAATGTTGCTAAAGCGGATGCTAAAAAAACTTGATTTAGTAGGTATAGCAAAAAATACTAGGGCTTAAAGAAAATCTGATGTTTAATAGTGCTAAACTGAAAAACATAGCGATTGAAAAAAGCTACATGCTTAGCAGGGCTTTAACTGCATAGGTGTGTGTACATACCCATACGTTTATATTAGTTCATTTATGTTGTTATATGTTTGAATATATACTGATGCAATCCCAATGAAACATTTAGTTGAAATATTATAATGATTAATTAACAAATATATATAATGAAACTAGTGCGAACCCGTGCTACGCATACAGCTTGAGTAAAAAAATTCCTTAATACTCATCTATTTTAAATGAATTATTTGTTTCAAATGACTACGCCGAATTGGCAACAAATAAATAAATCGTTTCTTGAATGACAAACTTAAATTGATAAACATTGTGTAGAATGGTATTTTTGTTCTCAAGCTCCAAGAATCAAAGGGAAAGAATAAGTCCACAACACATCCATTGAATCTAAGGATAAGCTAGTTACGGGATGATTCTAGGAATTATAGTAATTTAGCTGCTGCAAATAATGTTCTCAATATTTGAATCATACCATATATTTTTAAGACATAATTGCAGGTGCCTAGTTACTTATGGGAACATGACATATTATATATAGTTAATGTTTAATTTTAAAATTGTAAAATTTTACAGTTATCGGCTTTCGATAATTATAAATATAGCAAATTTTGCCGTTAATAGTGAATTGCCAACCTTTTTATTGAATAATATTACAATTCACAACACATTTCGTATTTTTTTTTTAAATTACAATACATCTCATGTTCATAAAAGAAAAGACACTTTTGCATAACACATATCACTGGCAGAATTTGTTCGATGCTTAAACACTTCTTTTGATCTACAGAATAATAGAGTAAAGCAATTTAACATAAATGTGAAAATGATAGATTATAAGTAGACAACATACGGTTCATATCAGCTTTCAAATTAGAAATCATTCACGTCCATCAAAAAATAAAACTAAACTCCTACCTGGCTCGCATGTATGCTATAAGTTGCATCCTGTTAAACATTGTTTCACGTATGCGAAAACAACAAAGCAACTAAAGTCGAAAAATTGTGAAAACATATTTTTATGTTAAATTATAGTACTTTGTAGATAAAAGGTAATTGAAACAGTTAGTAGTGACTGCATTTATCATATGATAGTAGCTAGCCTCGCCGTGTAAAGGGAAAGCAATACATTTATCATGCATGTTTTTCAAATAATTCAACAGTACAACACAATTCATTTAAAAAAACAGTATAGCACAATTACACGGTTTCTAATTTGTAAAGGGTATCCAAGTTATTTTAGTTCACCTTAGAATCTCACACATGTACAGAATAAAAATGCTAGACTTATGCACATGCATAATTGATGTAACAATTTCCAAAATTCTTTGCAACCTATATAATCCATGTATCAAATGAAACAATTTATTGGCAATCTAGAAACAAAGTTGTTTAGTGCGTTTGTATACTAATATAATAAGCATACATCATCATTATTGCATATGAAAATCACATAGTGCATGCAAATTAGTTGGTAAAATATATAATGGAAAAGAAACATGTCTCACTTTACATTCATATACAACAATTGTTTTTGTTGCAAAATTTAGATAGTAAAGGATCAAAAGGAGCATGATTTTTACACTACAGAAGTGTACCAAAATTTTCTATTAATTGGAAGAAGGAAATAAAACCAGTGACAATTATATTATAGCATATCATAATGAGTCAAAACATTTATTTACAGGATGTGACTATCATTTGCCAAAATGTAAAAAACCTAATAGCTTGTGAAAGTAATGGTTGGATCCATAGCCCCAACAGTGCATCTTTACATCTGTCATTAAATCTAATAAAATTAGTAGCTGGATGCTGTGACATTCTCATTCATATTTTACTGCCTCTCTGTTTTATATCATCACTAAATGCAACCATTGATTTATAGGTTTATTGGTTGATCCAAACGGGCTAAAGAGGATAAATTGTACGGGCCGTGGATTTGCTTACATACGTTTACACGTACATGCATGAACGCATGCGCAGGCACATATATATATATATGTGTGTGTGTGTGTGTTTATATATATATATATATATATATATATATATATATATATATATAATTTGTGTATGTGTGTGTTTGTTTCTATTAATAGAGTGGAATTATGTTATCTAAAAAGAAAAGGTTGGGTACTGATATACAGGAAAATTAGAAAATATTGATTTGAAGAATTGAAAAATGAAATATGTACGGGAAATTAGTTATTAAAATGGCAAGTCACCTTATCATTAGCAAAGTAAAGCAAGGCATGATGATAGGGAATGATGATAGTTGACAGAAGCTAATTAAAACTAATGTCTTAGCTTTCCTTAGACTATGGGATATAAAGTTTAGTTTTAAATAACCATAAGTTGACAAATGCAACTTTGATGGAATATATGTTACATATTTCATAACAGAACATTCTCAATGTCTGAGATAGGGATAACTTTTCTTACATGAATTTCATGAAGCAAATGCAAGAAAAAAGTCAATTATCCATGTATCAGGCAGATTAACTTGGATACACCTCAAGCTAGAACTTAAGGTTTGTATATAGCAAATATTCACTTACTTAAGCTATAAATCAGGTGTACCTTCAACAGATGCAAAAGCAAGTGGATTCTTTCCTTTTACTGATGATGGAACAGAGCTGGATAAAGTGGGTTGAGATGATAATGACCTTACCTGGTCTTGCCATACTGGAAGAATCCCAGGTATCCGGCAACTCTTCAAGGTTCTCCAATTTGTTTATGTCCAACTTCTGTGGTATCATCAAAGTAACATATTGGTTTGAAGTATTGACCACAATCAAAATGATTGTATATTTTAGACATTTATCTACCACTCTTTAAATCCTTGCATGCTTTCAGAGTTGAGCCTCTCAACAGCAATTACAATACCAAGTCCACTTTTGACAGGATTAAGAGTTTTTTTTCTTCAACTAAACCTTTATACACTTCACCAAATCCACCTTCACCAAGTACAATTCCAGGCTTAAAATTCTTCATTGCACTTTATAGTTCACCATATTTGAATACTTTAAGTCAAGAATTATAACATCTGAAATTATTACACCTGAAATTCAGTAATGAAGAAAAAGCAACCATAAAAATTTCCAAACGGACGGCAGGAAGAAAAAGTGAAATCAAAGCAGCCATATAAATTTTCAAAATAATAACATAAAAGAAGTGAAATGAAGTAACAGATTATTCACTTATAATGAAACTGAAAGAATTAACAGGATAAGATGAATAAAGGGTATGGATGGACTTCTGTAAAATTTGTGAAATCGAGTCGGAACTTGTTACGGTAAAATAATAACACATGTAAATTGATACAATCCAAGCATGAAATGTACAAAGATTATTATGGTTATACCCTGCAATGATGTGATTCTCTTTTCACCATTAACAAAGTTTAGGGGAAGCAGCGATTCTTGCAGAGTTAGGGTTTGTCGATTTGAAATGAAGGGGAAGGCGGCATAAATCGACGTCAAATTGAAGGGTAGTGGATGGCTAGGGTACGATAGTCGGTAGATGAATAGGCAAGGGGGTAACGAATAACGGTAGGTGGAATCAGGAGGTAGATGCAGGTTTGGGTAAGGGGAAAAGGTTTCGTCAGATTAAGTATGGGAAGAGAAGTAGAAGACTTAAAATGCAGATGACCTAATTATAGTTAGTTACGGATGGGGAAAGAAGTAGGAGAAAGTGGGAAGCGGCAGGGAACAAATAAATTTTTGAGACGGTTGGAATAAAAGAAAATAAAAAACGTGACTTTTCATTTCCAAAAATTAGCAGGAGGCCTGGGTGCCCTTGAAAAGAAACTCACTAATAATATAATAGTATAGGTTAAATAAAATATGATTTTATTAAAACTAGGTTGGATCTAGTATAACCCATTTAGACGTTATAGGTCTAATAGATCCAACATAGATGTTTTTTTTCACAATCAACCTATTTCATCCGCTTCCAACTGGCTCAGTTGCTTCATCGACGCCCACTAGAGAAGTCGATAAATTTATATGTTTTTCTTTGGATTTTGAGAAACATAAAAAATCTAGTGGAAACTTAATTAGAAAATTGAAATGAATACATTTAACCTTTCTAATATTGTAAGAATATACACTATAAAGCTACTTCAATAAATTTGTTCAACTAGTACAATTGATAAAAGGTTTATCAGTTAAAATATACAAATAAACTAATTAACATTAAAATATAAATATAAAACACACTTACCAGTAAATCTTTTGGCATGTTGTCGCTTCAATGCACATGCAAGAGCCAAGTAATAAAACTACTAAAACATTCATGTCTTGGTCACATAGGTATTCATTTAACCGAAAGTATTTATTTACTTCTACGATGTTGAACTCTAAAAGCAATATAAGAATATAGATATTTGATCCATATTCGATCATAAATAAATATTATATGGTGAATAGTCACTATTCGTAATATACGAAGCTTCAGCGAAATTAGTTCGTTCGAAATATGAAAGTAAACCATAATGTGAGATCATGTATTTAATACGATTGATTATAATGACGATCTCATTGTGTCAGGACCAAGAGCTGCAAGATGTACCTATGAATTTGACCATTTAAAAGTCAATTTGATCAGTTTACATAAAGTACCACTTATTCGATATCCTTAAATGTTAAGGATGACCGAATGCATTTTTGTGAAGAGTTGAATACAGTCTTATAGAAAGGGTTTCCTTTTTAATGGTTCAACCATTTTGAAAGGAAATCAAATGTACAAGAGTAGATGTAACATAGGCATGGTCGGAATGAAGAGAATGCCAGTCACCTCTGCTCTTTATGAAGAGACATTGAAAACGAGAATTGTATAAAATACTAAAAGAAACTTAATATGGAATGAAAAATGCAATTTATATTCCAAATGTATTTCATATAGAAAATTATTTTCTATGAAAGTTATTTCTTCGTGTTGATGATATTTGACTTGAAGCTCTTAACTACAAACTGGTTATAGTGTATGAATTTAAATTTCATAACAAGTGGTTGAATGAAACTACATATTTCGTAAGTTAATATAGTAATGGCGGAAAAAGTGGTAGCATACCATATAACACTTCTTAGTAGGTGCATCAAGTTATGAAAGATTGTTCTTGTAAACATATAAAATACTATTTATGACGAAATAATAAATTTTTTTGGCGTTGACTGAAAATAGACATGGCTTTATTTTAATATGAATATTATAAATATTCATTATAAGATAAAACTATAATAATGATATTTATTTTCAGAAAAAATGTGATGCATTAGATATTGTAGAAATATATGAAGTTTTTTCAATTATTTTAGAATTATGAACTAAGCGACAATTTTGAGAAATAGTTCTTTAATCATATATTATGAATCGTACGGTATCGGTGAATTGTATCTCAAACGAATAAGGGCAAAACACCCATTCAGTTAGAGCTACATAAGAGTTGGTGAACTCTTTGGATTGATACATATAGATCTATACAGTCAAAAGTCTAATGATACCAAAAGGATCCACTTGCTTCATTTAATTCACAGATAACTTATCATTGAAACGAACATGAGTATTTGATACACAAGCAATGTATTTACGATCAATTCATTGAATATAGAACGGAATTAGAAAATATAACATGTAAAGGTACTAAAGAATTTGATATAATTGAATAAGTGAGTGTATTGAAAAGGATTCTAAAAGTAACTAAAAATGAATAAGATTCAATCTCAAAACCACTTCTCCTTATGATACATAATGATGTATTAATAAAGAGTAATCAGACTTTATTGGACAAATTAGATTGGTAATGAGCAAAGTTGAGTTAATTTACTTATCTATGGTCGCGTCCTTAAGAGTAGGTGCATAATGTTAAAATTAATTTCATGACATAGCTTGTGAGAAATACAAGATAAGAGTTAATAACATACCCTATATGTCCAAGGTTAAGGAGTGGACTAATTATGTGAGTTGAGATGCTGCATGTAATACTTTCTCGTGATGGATCATATGTGGATCATCCCAAATGAGTTTGGGACTGACCAACATTGGTTAACATATTTATGTAATGTACAGGAGCAACATAAACTTAAAACCAAATTAGTTTTATACATATATAAAGGCAGTTCATAAAATGTTTATGAATACCACCTTTACGATTGAAGGAATCTCCTTAAGATATTAGTGGTAGTACAGTGGACTTGGATATGATCCATAGACTCGACATAGAAACCGATTACATATGATAAAATGAGATTAACCAACTAAAATAGACACCACTCATTATAATGTCTAATAAGGACTTTTGCATATTGAAGATAAACTGTGAGTTTCATATCAATATCGAAAAAGGGACATCCTTAGTTATCAATAAGCCATAAAGATTATTGACACTGCCATATGGCATGTGCTCCATCGACTACAAATGTATCTTCAAGAAGAAGACCTATGTAGTTGGAAAATAGTGGCAAACGTTGGCGAAAATAACATCATAAATTTCAATTATTGAAATTAACATAACTGATTCATCATTCAATCGTTGAAATCCAGTCCGCACATCCTTATGTAGGGGCAACATATGAATTTGGTCAACACCTTTTAACAAAAGAAATCCCTTGTTGTCATATACAACCAAACTTATATATATACCACTCCACCTCCATTATTTTTCACGATGAGAGACTATTCCTTTTCCAATATGTGCCAATTACCCACATATAATGCGAGATACCCCAACAGATCTCCACCTTAGCTCGCATCCAACCATGTGTCTTCCACTGCACCAATATGATGCCTACACTATATCGAGACTTTGCTCCCGTGTCACTCTACCAAATCCATTGTACCATGATCTAGCTCCACTTAAGTCTACACTGCTAGCCACCATGATTTACAGATCTCTTGCGCATTGTCCATTGTCCCAGGCATTACCATCGGCTTCGATACCATGTTGAAATTCGATCCGCACATTCCTACGGGGGGCAACATATGAGTTTGGTCAACACCTTTTAACAAAAGAAATCCCATATTGTTACATGCAACCAAACTCATATATATATCACTCCACCTCCATTAGTTTTCACGATGTGGGACTATTCTTTTTCAAATATGCGCCCATTACCTATATACAATGCGAGACACCCCCAACATCACGTGCTTAAGTTAATTCAGATTTTACCCGCAAAATTATCACCAATACGACTTTTGACTTTTGGGACATTTATGTTGAATTTTTAAAAAAATAATGATTTAGAATAGACTGTTTGCACATAATAACCAAAGTGTCTCAAAATTAGTGAGAGCAATACTGAGTTTGTGGCTTTCTGATAAGATCCAAGAACTAATATGAAAGTATCATTCGATAAGCATTAGAACTGAGCAAATATTTTAATAGAAAAGTCAAACAATTTGACTTTCTATCAAAATGTGGAGGAAGCATGTGTCTGTAAGAAAGAACTATAAAGCAACTGAAATGTTTTTAGAACGATAAGTAAACAACAAACTTATGATTGTTAATGATGTATCCGCTTATTTCATTTTAGTTTAGTTGTTTAATTCTCGATATAGGATTTGAAAAGACATCTTTTATAATTAGTACAAAAGGACAATAGGAATATCCCAAATAATATATATATAGACACAATATTAAAATATTTACTATGGATCATGCAAGATAGATTTCTTATACATGGGCAATAAGAATTATTGTACATGATGTATTGTCTACAACATCGCATTATGCTTATGTATTTGATATATAAAGTATCAAATCTGAATTAAGGTCACTAAATGATAGTTTACAACATTCATGAGTACTTATGAAATACTGGATAATTGTTTACGGAAACAGCATACTCCTTATGAAGGAGTATTCATACCCGAACTCCTGAAAATGATATCGAGTATAATTTATCAATCCTGAATTCACGTCCAATCTTAATTAAGGCACTTCAAGTTGGAATTGTTCTAAACAAAAGGTTATGGTTGATTCAACCAAAAGGAAAAGTATATCACCTTGAATAATGCAGTAGAAAAAGCTATGTATGTGTGTATCGCACAAATTTGTAACCGAGCGGGGGTGATTCCAAATGCTGAAAATCTCATGACTTTGTTTTGTAAAAACAATGTTGCGACAAGGATTGTGGAAGAATATAGAGATCACTAGAAGTCGAGAAGCATACTTTGAAAGGTTCCATATGATAAAGGCAGTTTATCAGCATCGAAGAGAATTAATTAAAAGGTATAAAATAAAATAACAAAGCATATCCATTCATTAAGGGACTAACTCGATCATCTTGAGAAAACTGATAGGAGGATTGGGAATAAGATTCCATAATTAAACCCAAGTGAAAGTGGGAGATTGATAGAGTTAGGGGTATGTCGTAGGGAAAATTATATAATTTGTTATATATATCTAACTCGGTGATCAATCTTGTTCATTATAAAGATATTTGCTTTCTATTATATACTTTGTTATATAGTGATATAATTAATTCAGTATTTAATTTAAAGTATATAAATAAGAAACTCCTTAAATGAAATGTCATGTGATTGTAGTTGCAAATAGTTGCAATCAGGAGTAATTAATCACAATAATAAAATAAAATTGTATTTTTAATATTCCTAGTCAGGATGTTTCGAGAAAGGATATCGATGCATCCGTTTACACCTGAGCACGCAACGCTCTCCAACCGTTGGGCAGTATATTACTTATGGCTGCTAGGGAAACCAAGGGGTTATGTGTTGATAGTTATTAGACAACTATGGAATGACTCATTCGAGAGTTTACTGTTGGTTAATAATAATTAAGATAAAATAAGAAATCTAGAAGCGACAATATTACACAGTTCTCTCGACTTGAGAATATTGTTGAACTTCAATATGGAAAGTCCACTTTGACTATAGTTAAATCGTGACATGATGTCCATCGATCGACTATAGTTGAGTCTGAGTTGAAACATTAGAAGTAAAACTCTATTGTCTCCTAAGTCATATGAGGTTAGTATCAAGGTCCACTGTAATCACCATAAAGTCAAAATGTCTAATCAGAGTAGTATATTTAATAATAAATATTATTATTGAACCAAGGAATTTGTTTATAGACTAAATAACTTGAATGTGGAAGATATTGCAATTTTGACCAAAATCAAATTCCATAAGTCATAACGTGATATAGTGTTGGCAAAGAGAACTGATGTAAATTATCGACACTAAATAGTACCGCTTTAGAAAATATTAAATAAGATTTTTGCTAAAAAAGTCTATAAGCGATGAATTTAGTTAAACTGTCACACAATTAGCTAAGCTAACGTGTGAACATTTATATTTAAATTGTTGAAAATTAATCGCTTACTGAATTCGTACCTCCAAGTCATACAACTGTATTTTTGAATTCTCTGAAAAACCACACTATTTAATAAAGTTATAAAGTATTGTAAAATAATTAATTTAGCTAAGATTTTAGATATATTGATTATTATTTAATTTATTTGTTATTTTGGTGTTGTTAGTTATTATCTAAATGTATATATAAAAGTTATATATATACGTGCATATATATATATATATATATATATATATATATATATATATATGCATATCAGTATATATTTAAATGGGTTTTAAATATAGTTAATTGCTTAACCAACTTTTGGATATAATTATCCATGCTATGGAATGATGTGGCCTACCATGAGAGAGAGAGAAAGGGACATAGATAAGAACTGATTGAAAATTAATTAAGAATTAAAAGCGAAAGTTTTAAAGAGAAAATATGAAAGGTTTCTGTTCTCTCATTAAATAAATACTCTCATTCATTTTGTTACATGAAATGTTTTTTTCCTCTCTTCTCTCTTGCCATGGAAAAAATTACCTTATCCATTTTTTGAAAAATACAACTTCTAAACAAATAAAATACATCAAATAAAATTAATAACAAGTGGTTCGTCCTTCTCTTGCAAAGCTATATGTTGATCTACTTAGAGATCCGAGGAGAAACGTTGAATCAAGGTGTTGCAAATGGCAAGACTTTTTCGATTTGATTTTCATCTTAAATTTATTTATGATATTTAGATTTGTTAGTTAATTATATGTCAATTCATTTCCACTTATTGAATCTATTTGAAATTATTTTCTGTATTATGATTAAATGCAAAAGCCACCTTATGTATATTTTAATTTTGAGCATTGATACTATCTTGATTGTATATGAAATAATTAGTTGTTATAGATTTGTTTTTGGTATAATTTTTTTACTATCATAATTAATTAATTAGTTATCTAACAAAACCTATTTATAATTGATTCATTTGTGTTCTAAATTTTTTTTTTTATTTATTGGATCGAAGATTGCCTATTGTTATAGATCTTCTTTACTACAATGAAATTTATTATTGTTGTTACAATTTAAATCTCTTGTTATCAAGGTGTTAATATTTTGACTGATTAAACCATGTATATATGTATATATATATACTTGTTTTTGTTGTTGAAGCTTTTCTAATTTTCCTTCATTTGTTCTTGACAATCTTTTTGCATGTGTCCTTTCTTGTGACAATTGAAGCATTCTATATTTGAGGATGAAGGTTTGTTCAAGAAATTCCTTTTGAATACGTTTTTGTTTCCTTTTCTATACATTAATAATTTATTGAAAATTTTGGCTATAAATGCTAGATCCTCATCTTCAGACTCTGATTCTTCCTTTTCCGCATGAAAAGCAACATTCTTTCTTTCTTGAGCTTGATCTTTCTTAGCTTGCATATTTACTTCATACGACATAAGATTTCCAATCAATTCTTCTGGTTTCATTGTAGATAGATCATTTGCTTCCTCGATTGCTAGTACTTTTCTCTCACATTCATCAGTGAGTGAATTTAGAACTTTAGACACAATGTCAAAGTCCGTGTATCTATCTCCTAGTCCGATTAGAGCATGATGAATGTCTTGAAATCTTGAGTACATGTCATTGATGGATTCATTTTGTAGCATTCTAAAGTTTTGGAATTGATTCTTCAGCATGGATATCTTTGTTTGTTTAACCTTATTTGTGCCTTCATGTATGACTTTAAGTGTTTCCCATATCTGATATGCAGTAGTACATATGCTAACACGGTTGAATTCATTTCTTTCCAGGGCGCAAAATAGCATATTCATAGCTTTGGCATTTGCACTAGCTTCATTCTTTTGAGTTTGCGTCCATGTAGGATAATCGGTTGTGGGTACAACAAACTCTGCTTGAGTAGCATTCCAGGCTTCGAAACTTGTTGCTTGCATATGAATCCTCATCCTTGTATCCCAATAGTTGTAGTTTAGTCCATTGAATAGGGGGGTCTTTGGGTAGATTGTCCTTCCGCAAATGTAGAACTATAGGCAGATGTTGTGCTTGTACTTGCGTTATTTTCCATATTATCAATATGTCTAATAACGGTGTTATGGTTATAGGACGGCCTTGCTCTAATACCAATTGAAAGAGGGGGCTATGCGGTAGGATCGTGTAATATGGAATAACGGAATAGTCTAGGTAGATAAAGTAGGTAAATGCAAGGAGACACCAGGATTTTATACTGGTTCGGACCTCTAGTCCTACGTCCAGTCCCTAAGCTTTACTTAGGAATTTCACTAACTAACACCCTCACTTCACCCGGAGGAATAGGTTTACAACTTACCCGAACAACCGAACGGGATTTCTTTCCTCAACTACCGAAGAGGACTTCAACTCAATTACTAAAATACAATATTCGACTTGTTGTGTTCTTGTCAACACTAATGAGTCTAATGTAGTACAATATTCCTATAATCTTATCCTCGAGAGTATGCAATGTGTTTGTGAAGATTTAGGAAATGTGAATTGCTATGAATCAAAAGAATGTTATAAACAAAACAGTGATTCAAGCAATAGAACGGTGATTGCTTTGTGAATATCTAGAGAATATGAACAAAAGAATAATAAGATTAAAGCAAGAGAATTCGGTGACTTGAATGATGTTAGAATCATGTATATATACTTGTAGAAGAGGTGCATTTGATGTCAAAGGTTGCAAACAAGAGATGCTTCCATTTCCATTGGTGAGTGGTTGCAACTCTTGGGAGGAAGAAGGTGTCTTTTCAGAGAAAATTCGCAGGTTCAAATTCAGTCGACTGAGCAGGGAATTCAGTCAACTGAAAATATGAAGCAAAATTTTCGGGAACAAATTCAATCGACTGTGCAGGAAATTCAGTCGACTGAAACTGTGCATGTTTATATATTTGTTCCAGTTTCAGTCGACTGGCTATTCCTGTTCAGTCGACTGAACTTATAAAATATGCACAGTGAAAACTTAAATAAAAATGAAGTTTATAAAATGTTTTCTAGTGTTCGTGCAAGCCTCTTGAGGATAGATTTTAACAATAAATCTAGACTAAGACCTATATATAAAACATGCTTATGTTTGTTTGGTCTTCATCGATCTTCCTTTAGCGTTGCATATATTGCTTCCTTGTTTGTTGAAGCACATTGTCATTGATCAAAATCTTCGCGTATTAACATTCTCCCCCTTTTTGATTGATGACAATACTGATTTATTCTAGAGATGTATTTACTTATTTTCTCCCCCTAAATGTATGCACTATCTTTCCTACAAAACAAAGTTTGTACCATAGATTTTCTCCCCCTTTGTCATCGACAAAAAGGAAGAACTAACAGTAGAAATATTTTATCAAAAAAATCACTGAAGCATAGAGAATAGAAAATTTGCATAACCATGACTTAAAAAAAAATGTTGCGTTGAACAAGCACAAAATGGCTATTTATACAAGCCATAAGAAAGGTATAAATAAACATCAAACCATACTAAAATTACTCATCTTTATCCCAATCATATGAACGTTCTCTTCCTCATGTTGGTTCACGTATGACGGGTCCTCCTGTTGGTGGTCTGTACGCCCTTCCTCCTTGGCCACAACTAGCTCCGCTTGCGCTGCTACTTGTATGCTCTTCGGATGTCGTCAATGTAAACGTAGGTGCCGGACGTTTGCCGCGAGATGTCGAAGCAGTAGTGGTGCTTGAGCACGAGATTGCATCCCATAGCTTGTTGAAGAATTCTTTGATTTTGTCAAGCTTGTGATCTACCTTTTTAAGACGAGTGTCAAGAATTTGTTGATTTCTTGACAATATCCCCAAAGATTGGTTGGTAGTAAAGCTTGGGTCAACAAGATGAATTTCATCATCTTGCTCGAAATGTTCTTCGTGGTGAGGTTGAGGAGGTTGTTGTTGTTGTTGTTGTTGTTCTTGATGCCTTAATTCCCATTCGGTGAGTGATATTATGCGAGGAGGTCGAGATGGGAGTTGCATTAGGCTTATGGTCCGGTGGTTAATTTGATGGACCATTGTATTCTCTGACTCGGGTAATGGCGTATCGACATTGAGGAGAAGTCGCATTTTGCCATTATTAAAAGTGAGAAACTCATCAAGAATAAGTTGTACCCAATTGACTTGTATATTGCCAAAAATAGCATATAGAGCTCGATAGTTATTTGGGTAGACAATTTCGTACGAGCCCATGTGAGGAGTAATTGTTCTCATTAGAGCTTTGTGAAGGATTCTTGCCATAGTCGAAGAGAGGTGGACTTAAAATCTCTAAAGTTGATATTATCATCCGTAAATCGATGGTTTATGTTATCGTGAATATGTGGATTGAATTCTATCTCTTCTAGCTTTCCCTCGACATTTGGTGATTCTAGAATGTGTGCTATTCTATCAAAGGAAAACCAAACTTTCTTTCCACATACCATGCTCCAAGCACTATTGTTTGGATTTCTTGGAGTTTGGTGTCCAAGATTAAGGTTAGCATAAAATAATTTGACCATTACATGATTTATGGCATGGTCATTTCTTTTCAAATCCAAAAGAGAAGTTAAACCTGCTTGATCGGTTAACGCTTGGATGTTGTAGGTTTGAAAGCTTTGGAAATCAACGAATGAATACTCGAAAATTCGGGAATTCTTCATCTTATTCAATCTTGTGACAGCGACTCCATCGTAAAGCCATTGCGCTATTTGAGCATCAATTGGCTCGGAGGACGAAGAAGAGGAAGCTCTTGATCTCTTTGGTGCCATTTTAGTGAGATTTGAGTGGATTTTGAGGAATTGAGGGCTAGGGCTTCGAAAATAATTGGGGAAGAAAAAAGTGTTTTGGGAGGTAAAAAGTGAATGGTTAGGGTAAAAATTGGTGGTTAAAAGTGGAAAGTTGCCTAGGAATTGGCGTTCAGTCGACTGAATACACTGTTCAGTCGACTGAATTGAAGGCCGAAAATTTTCTGAGCTGAATTCAGTCGACTGAACAGGGTTTTTAGTCGACTGAATTTTTATCAGAGAGTTCCTGTTACCATTTCAGTCGACTGTGCAGAGGATTCAGTCGACTGAATTGTAAAAAAATTTGCTTTCTGCCTTGAGTTCAGTCGACTGAACAGGGGGTTTCAGTCGACTGACCCATGTATTTTGTTGTTCTTTGTTAATTTTGAAGGTAAACTCTTTATTTAAGGAAATAATTACAATTATATAAATGTAATACCATGAATAGATTTCAAAACTAACTATTTTTTCCCTTCATTCTTCATATAATTTATATCCTATGAATTTGGACTATATTGAGGAGTCTTAGGAGACATCCAAGGATTCACAGGATCGACTGGTGTACGGTAAGATGAAGACGGATCAAGTGAACTAACGGGGCGAGGTAGGGGTTCAGCCACTTCGTTCTTTTTTGATCCACAAAAGCGTAAACCGATTTTCTCTAGGCAGCTTAATCGTCTAGCCGTAACTTTTTGTTCGAAGTATAATTCTCGTTGAAGATCTATTTGTTGTTGTTGAAAGTGATGAATTTCATCAATCTTTCCTTTTGTATCTGGAGAAATAAAGAGTCCGCGTTTCGCTTTCTTGGATTCTGGTGTGTAGCCAGTACGATAATTGTTCCATTTGTAAACTGGCTCATGTGTCGGTGTTGGAGTGGAAAGTTTTGGAGATGTTGGAGTGTTATCGACTGAAGAGGTAATGTTGATCGGGGAAAGAGAGTTGTTGGACGACATTTTTATAATGAATTTTTCAAGCTTCTATTTGTGAGAATGAGTTGTGAAGAAATAATATTTTTTAAGATATATTTATAGTATGAATTTTCTAAATATATAGTGGTTATAATTCTTTAAAGTTTTTCATCCACTTAATGATTTAATGGTTACCATAATTCAGTTAAAAATGTATGGTGTACAAATAGCTGTTATTTTATAATATATTATGTAACATATTAAAAAAAATTGAAAATCTCATTTTCTTTTTTTTATTCAGTCGACTGAGCATGTAGTGTTAGTCGACTGAATTGTGTAGATTTTTATAATTTTCTCTATATGATATCTTTAAAAGGCATTATTCCTAACTCTCGTCGTAATTTTATGAAGGAGTTTTCTAATAGAGGTTTAGTAAATATATCGGCAATTTGATTTTCGGTAGAAATATGTTCTAAATTAATTATTCCTTTTTCGATATTATCACGTAGAAAATGGTGACAAATATCTATATGTTTTGTACGAGAGTGATTAACCGGATTTTTAGATAAGTTTATTGTACTTGTATTATCACAATATATTATAGAATTTGTTAAATTTATATTAAAATCTTTAAGTGTTTGTTGCATGCATATAACTTGTGTGCAAGCTAAAGCAGCTGATATATACTCTGCTTCGCAGGTGGAAAGCGAGACACAATTTTGTTTCTTACTAAACCAAGATACAAGTGATTTTCCAATGAAATGGCAAGTACCACTTATGCTTTTTATATCTGTTCGAGATCCACCAAAATCAGCATCACTGAATGACACTAACTCAAATGAACACTCCTTTGGATAGAAAAGAGCGAAATCTTTAGTGTTGTTAAGATATCGCATAATTCGTTTTACCGCTCTTAAGTGTGATTCTTTAGGATTAGATTGAAAACGTGCACATAAACAAACACTTATCATTATGTCAGGTCTACTAGCGGTTAAGTAAAGTAAGGAACCTATCATACTTCTAAACAATTTTTGATCTACACTTTTGCCATTTTCATCTTGATCAAGATGTGTAGTGGTACTCATAGGAGTAGGTTTAGTAGAAGTGTTTTCCATGCCGAATCGTTTAATTAAATTAGCACAATATTTTTCTTGGTTTATAAAAATTCCATTCGTTAACTGTTTGATTTGAAGTCCGAGAAAATATGATAATTCTCCCATATGAGACTTTTCGAACTCATTAGTCATTATATCTAAAAATTCTTTACATAAATTTTCATTTGTTGAACCAAAAATAATATCGTCTACATATATTTGAATTATTAAAATATCTTTGGTAGTATTTTTAATAAAAAATGTTTGATCTACTTTTCCAATTTTAAATCCCGAGTTTAAGAAATAACTTTTAAGTCTTTCATACCAAGCATGAGGTGCTTGTTTAAGACCATATAGTGCTTTCTTTAATTTAAATACATGATCCGTATATTTTTCATGTATAAATAAAGGAGGTTGTTCTACATATACATTTTCTTTAATAAAACCATTTAAAAATGCACTTTTAACATCCATTTGATAAAGTTTAAAATTGTGAAAACATGCAAAAGCTAATAGTATACGTATTGCTTCAAGTCTTGCAACGGGAGCAAAGGTTTCTTCAAAATCAATACCTTCTTCTTGATTATACCCTTGTGCTACTAGTCTTGCTTTATTCCTTGTTATATTACCTTGTTCATTTATTTTATTTTTGTAAATCCATTTTGTTCCAATTACTGATTGATTATTAGGACGGGGAACTAATTCCTAAACATCGTTACATTCAAATTGATTTAATTCTTCTTGCATTGCAATAATCCAATAATCATCTGTTGATGCTTCTTTAGGATTTTTAGGTTCTACTGATGAAATGAAAGCTACATGACCCATTTGATTTAGTTGATTTCTTGTCCTAACTTGAGAATTTATTTCTCCTATTATATTTTGAGTTGGATGATCTCGCAATATTCTAGGAGGAGATCTTAGTTCATTATTATTATTTTCAAGGTTTGTTTCTTCTATATTTATCAATTCTTCATCATATTTTATATTAAAATTTTTATTAAAATTTTCATCAAAGGATATATGCAAAGTTTCTTCAATTAAGTTTGTTCGTTTATTAAATACTCGATATGCTTTACTTCGTTCTGAGTATCCTACGAAAATTCGTTCGTCAGCTTTTGGATCGAATTTTCCTAGTTGATCTTTTGTATTTAAAATGATAAATTTTGATCCAAATATTTTAAAATAAGATATATTTGGCTTTTTATTATTAAATAGTTCATAAGAAGTATTTTTAGTTAATGGTCTAATTGATATTCTATTTAATACATAACATGCAGTAGCAACGACTTCTGCCCAAAAATGTTTTGGTAGAGAACATCCATTTAATAATGTTCTTGCACATTCTTATAATGTTCTATTCTTTCTTTCTACAACTTCATTTTGTTGAGGAGTTTTAGGAAATGAAAAGTTATGATTTATTCCTTTCTTTTTACAAAAAGTTTCAAAAGCTTCATTTTCGAATTCGCCTCCATGATCGCTTCGAATATTTTTAATTTTCAAATCTTTAGTGTTTTGAATTCTTTTGACAAATGTTTTAAAATGCTCAAAAGTGTCACTTTTATTTTTCATAAAAATATTCCATGTATATCTTGAACAATCATCAACTATTACAAATACGTATCGATTATGATTAATGGATTGAATTTGTGTTGGTCCAAATAAATCCATATGTAGTAATTCTAATGGTTGTAAAGTCGAAATATTTTTTTAGATTTGAAAGATGATTTCGTTAATTTTCCTTTTTGACAATCATCACAAAGATTATTTATTTTAAAGTTTATTTTGGGTAAACCTCTTACTAATTCATTTTTAGAAAGTTTTCTAATAGTTTTAAAATTTATATGACAAAATCTTTTGTGCCATAACCAAGGATCATTATCTTTGGAATGTAAACACATACTTGTATTATGATTAATATTCATATTTAGAACATAAATATTTCTATCTCTATTTCCTTCGAAAACAAGATTTTGGTTTTGGTCAAAAATACTACATTTATTATCCGAGAAGGTTATTTTAAAACCTTTGTCACACAGTTTGACTTATGCTAAGTAGATTATGTTTTAAATTTTCAACTAATGAAACATTCGTTATGAAAGGTAAATTTGATGTACCGTAATTGTTCACATCTCCTTTGCCAATGATATAGCCTTTTGAATTGTCTCCGAAGGTAACCGAGCCACCATCAAAGTATGTGATGTTTGTAAGCATATCTTTGTCTCCGGTCATGTGTTTTGAACAACCACTGTCTAATATCCATTTCTTCTTTTTGAGTGGGATCTGAAAATAAATTTGAAATTATTGGTACCCACCTTTTAATAGGGTCCTAAAAAGTTAGAGTTTAGGAAACCAAACCCAATTTGGTTTAGTATCCTTTCTATAAATATAGTTTTCATTATGATGAACATTATCCATAAATGTTTTAATATATTTATTTCTTATTAATACATTGTTAGTCTTTGGAACCCAAATTTTAACTACCTTGTTTTCTACTTTTGTTTTAAAAGGTTTCTTTAGCAATATTTGTTGTTTTGAATCAACATTCATGTTAAGTTTTATATTTTTCTTATTGGGAATTTTCGACTCTTTTTTATAACCTAAACCTTGTTTGTTTGAAGATGTTTGAGAATTTTCTAATATTTTAGATATATTTTCTCTTCCTTTGTTAAAGTTAGAAACATTTTTAGTGATGTCATCTAATATAGCTTGAAGACTATTATTTTCTAATTCAACATGTTTAATTTTAATTTTTAACTGGTGATTTTCAGAAACAAGTACATCATTCTTTTTCTTTTGAGTTTCAATTTCTTAACTTAAAAGTGATAATTGAGTTTTCGAATTTGAATAAGATTCTTGAACCTTTTCAAGTTCTTTTTCAAGAATTTTCTTTTCATCATTTAACATGTCTCTCTCAAACTCAGCTTTGTTTTGATTTTCACGAATTTCTTTAATTTTCTTTTTAAGAATTTTTGTTGTGCTTAAAAGTTCAGTGTTTGCTTCAATTAAATCATCGAAAGTTAAATTACTTACCTCAGAATCTTGAGCCATGAAGCATACATTTGCCTGTTCATTGTCGCTATCACTATCATTTTCGAATGAAGATGAATCTGAATCGCCCCATGTTACAGAAAATGCCTTCTTTTTGAATTTATCCTTCTTGTTTTGTTGTTGAAGCTTTTCTGATTTTCCTTCATTTGTTCTTGACAATCTTTTTGCATGTGTCCTTTCTTGTGACAATTGAAGCATTCTATATTTGAGGATGAAGGTTTGTTCAAGAAATTATTTTGAATCCGTTTTTGTTTCCTTTTCTATACTTTAAGAATTTCTTGAAATTTTTGGCTATAAATGCTAGATCATCATCTTCAGACTCTGATTCTTCCTTTTCCACATGAAAAGAAACATTCTTTCTTTCTTGAGCTTGATCTTTCTTAGCTTGCATATTTACTTCATACGACATAAGATTTCCAATCAATTCTTCTGGTTTCATTGTAGATAGATCATTTGCTTCCTCGATTGCTAGTACTTTTCTCTCCCATTCATCAGTGAGTGAATTTAGAACTTTAGACACAATGTCAAAGTCCGTGTATCTTTCTCCTAATCCGATTAGAGCATGATGAATATCTTGAAATCTTAAGTACATGTCATTGATGGATTCATTTTGTCGCATTCTAAAGTTTTGGAATTGATTCTTCAGCATGGATATCTTTGTTTGTTTAACCTTATTTGTGCCTTCATGTATGACTTTAAGTGTTTCCCATATCTGATATGCAGTAGTACATATGCTAACACGGTTGAATTCATTTCTATCCAGGGCGCAAAATAGCATATTCATAGCTTTGGCATTTGCACTAGCTTCATTCTTTTGAGTTTGTGTCCATGTAGGATAATCGGTTGTGGGTACAACAAACTCTGCTTGAGTAGCATTCCAGGATTCGAAACTTGTTGCTTGCATATGAATCCTCATCCTTGTAGCCCAATAGTTGTAGCTTAGTCCATTGAATAGGGGGGTCATTGGGTAGATTGTCCTTCCGCAAATGTAGAACTATAGGCAGATGTTGTGCTTGTACTTGCGTTATTTTCCATATTATCAATATGTCTAATAACGGTGTTATGGTTATAGGACGGCCTTGCTCTGATACCAATTGAAAGAGGGGGCTATGCGGTAGGATCGTGTAATATGGAACAACGGAATAGTCTAGGTAGATAAAGTAGGTAAATGCAAGGAGACACCAGGATTTTATATTGGTTCGTACCTCTAGTCCTACGTCCAGTCTCTAAGCTTCACTTAGGAATTTCACTAACTAACACCCTCACTTCACCCGGAGAATAGGTTTACAACTTACCCGAACAACCGAACGGGATTTCTTGCCTCAACTACCGAAGAGGACTTCAACTCAATTACTAAAATACAATATTCGACTTGTTGTGTTCTTGTCAACACTAATGAGTCTAATGTAATAAAATATTCCTATAATCTTATCCTCGAGAGTATGCAATGTGTTTGTGAAGATTTAGGAAATGTGAATTGCTATGAATCAAAAGAATGTTATAAACAAAACAGTGATTCAAGCAATAGAACGGTGATTGTTTTGTGAATATCTAGAGAATATGAACAAAAGAATAATAAGATTAAAGCAAGAGAATTCGGTGACTTGAATGATGTTAGAATCATGTATATATACTTGTAGAAGAGGTGCATTTGATGTCAAAGGTTGCAAACAAGAGATGCTTCCATTTCCATTGGTGAATGGTTGCAACTCTTGGGAGGAAGATGGTGTCTTTTCAGAGAAAAATCGCAGGTTCAAATTCAGTCGACTGAGCAGAGAATTCAATCAATTGAAAATATGAAGTAAAATTTTCGGGAACAAATTCAATCGACTGTGCAGGAAATTCAGTCAACTGAAACTGTGCATGTTTATATATTTATTCCAGTTTCAGTCGACTGGCTATTCCTGTTCAGTCGACTGAACTTATATAATATGCACAGTGAAAACTTAAATAAAAATGAAGTTTATAAAATGTTTTCTAGTGTTCGTGCAAGCCTCTTGAGGATAGATTTTAACAATAAATCTAGACTAAGACCTATATATATAAAACATGCTGATGTTTGTTTGGTCTTTATCGATCTTCCTTTAGCGTTGCATATATTTCTTCCTTGTTTGTTGAAGCACATTGTCTATGATCAAAATCTTCGCGTATTAACAGTTATTAACCAACGGGAAACTCCCGGATGAGCCATTCCATAGCTATCCAGTAGCTACCATTATGTAAACTTTTGGTGCCTCTAGCAGCCATGAGTAACACACTGCCCAACATTTGAAGAGCGTTATGTATTCTGGTCTCAACGGATGTGTCGATATCCTTTCTCGAAATATATTAGCTGGGAATAAATAAAATAATATGTTATTTTATTTCATGATAATTTTCTCACGATTACAACTCCTTCTAATTATCATCATATATCATATTATTTAAGGATTTTCTATTTAATATACTTTAAATTAACTACTTAATTAATTATGTCACTATATAGCAAAGTATATAATAGAAATCAAATACTTGTATTACGAATAATATTAGTTATAGAGTTATAACCATGTAACAAATTACATAATTTTCATAGGATATACCCCTAACTCTCTCAATTGGAACGAAACTGGTTTCCTTGCTCATATAGGTTTGAGTCAACGTGATAGGTTTTTAATAGGCTCGTGAATCTAATAGGTTTATAGTTACCCTTAGAAAACTATATCGCGTATTTTACATGTAGGTAAAACTTAAGAACATGAAACCATAATTACATAAAAAAATTATGTAAGGAAAAATGGATAAAAGTGGGAAGACACAGGGAGTGCAAACTGCCATAATTTTTCAAGATTATTTGTTGCATGATATGTTTTACGTGGTTAAATAATTCATCCTATAAAAAATTAAGTTCATATTCGTTAATGTAATTATGATGGTTTTTTACTATCTTGTGTTACTTATATAGAAAGACACATGAAGAAATTCGTTTTTCCCTGGTTATGACAGTCTGCAGTAGATTGTAAAAACAATATGTTATATATATATATATATATATATGTATATGTATGTATATATGTATATATGTATATATGTATGTGTGTGTATACATGAGGAATGTTTAGTATCGCCTTTATTTCGGAGCACCATTATTATATCTTGAGCTACACTATTTCAAACCCAATAATTTTTTTGCAGATGTTCAATCCACATATAAAGGATCGTATCTACAAAATTTGAATTCATTTTGATATTTGTAGCATAATATATATGATGTTACAATTTAAAGGTTAAATTAAATGTTTGAACGATGAATAATTAAATTATGATTTTGAAAAGATAAAAAATGTTGAAATGAATCCAAATTTTATAGTGATGATTCCTAATATGTGGATTGAATATCTACAAAATTTTATAGCGTTTGGAATAATGTAGCTCAAATATGATAGGGATGCTCCAAATCATGGGTGACATTGAGTCTTTCTATGTATAATATGTGTTTGTGTATTTATGTATGTATATGTGTGTGTGTATAAACAACAAAAAATATTGGACATTCAAAATGATGTTCATTTGCATATTCTTAGTTGATTCACTCTGTCTTGCATTATAAAGAATGCAAATAACTTTACATGACATAATATTTTGTGCTTAATTTAAAGGATTTTGATTTAAATTAATAATTCAAATTATTAGTTATTAATTTTTTGATAAAGATGAATCTGTATCGTTTTAATAATTTTATGTACAAGAACTAAGGGCATAAATTTTGTATGAGTGACCGACGTCCAGCTCGATCCAAAGCTAAGCGTCCAGTTCGTGTCTGTTCGATTTTCATTTATGACATGGATTATAACAAGAAAAAATATATGGAAACTTGTCCGTTCGAGATTACCCGATGTTTTTCTATTGTAAGAGCATCTCCAAAGTTCGGAGTGCGAAAATTGGATTTTCCACACTCCGAAGTGTTAGAGGCCTCATTTCTTCAACAGAAATGAGGCCAGGCATCTGTTGAATAGGCGCCCGCGGTTTAAAAAAAGGGCGCCTGTTGAACAGACGCCTGGGCTTTAGGCGTCTGTTCAACATGCGTTTGATGCTGGCGCCTATATCAGGCGCTTCCTCCCTCTTCCCTTTCATTTCCACCTCTTCCATCTTCTTTTCAGTTAATTTTTATTATTTTAGTTTGCATCCAATGTCGCTTGTCCGGACAAAACTAGTAGACATACCATTCGATATGCGACAGATGCCAATATCGGACCTGCTCATGTCCCTTCTGATGCTACCGTGACTCCAGACGATATTTTATCCTTGCACGACTTGCCCATTATTATGTCGCAACGACTTACTGCAGCTATAGCGACGCCACAAGTACACATTTATTTCTTTATTTCTTGATGAAAAACTATGTAATTGTATATGTATGATAATTGTTTATTTATTTTAACATTAAATAATCATATATTTAGATTCGTCACGTAGCGATGCGAGGTAGTTGGTATAGGTGTATGTATGAGTATTTTGATCAGTTACCGCGGTCGATTTTGGATAGGCTATATGTGTCACCTTTTGGTGCATTTCTAGATTTACCTAGATTTGCACATGTAGATCGTTGCCTGGTAGAGGCCATCACTGAGAGATGGTGGCCTACCACTCACATATTTCATTTCCTTGATTTCGAGCTAGAACTGCCTCTTGATTTTTATATGCTCACTGGCATAGAGGTTGGTCGACCGGACCGTCTCCCTGTTCCATTTGATAGTTCATTTGAGGAATTTGAGTCATATTCAACTTATTTACCGGCTTTGGCCGATGAGGAGGTTAGAGGAGGAGCTGTTACTCTCACTTGTTTGCAGCGGTATATAGTAGAGTACATGGTCGTTGAGGGTATGCACACTCCGGTTATCCAAGCCTTCATATTATACCTTTTTGGATCTATATTTTTTAGTAAAAATAAGGGTACTATTAGGCTTGGCTTTTTGGCTGGATTAGTAGATGTGGGTGGACTGCACATATATGATTACGGTACTGCTATTATTGGTTATTTGTACGTAGCATTGGATACTTATGCGCTTCAGCAGTCTAGATAGATGTATGGATTTTGGTACATTCTTCCATTTTGGTACTACGAGTATACTGCAAATATGCACCCCCGACTTATTATAGAGGCGAATGCCACACCTTATATTTACTTTCTTAGATTGCGTCATTGGGGTCCTCCTATGCATTTGTCCCATGTTGCACAAGGAGTGCACAATGAGCTGATGGAGGCTAGACAGTAGATGCATATGAGGCGGCGTGGTAACATTATCGTTCTTCCATGGGATCATTTCTACAATTCCTAGAGCTTGGTCCTGATCGTCCACTCACTTTTCATTTTTCCATGTCGCAACGCAGAGTTTGCTTTCAGGTTCCTACATGTCCATTCATATGGTATTTAGGGGAGCTGTGTTGGCTACAGTTGTATGGTATAGTTTGCATTCCATCAAATCCACTACCATGGGATGATATGTATGGTGAAATTAGGGTTGGACCAGCTTATATTCTTGCGATGAGGGGTGCGGGATGGGTGGATGGTGAACCTTTTACAGTTCTGGGAGACTTTGATTCATATTGACTCGAGTATCCCCACATGCTTACGCGTTGCCTGATTATATTTGGGGTTTGAACTCCGATCATATTGGTCCGCATACCTCTTCTGGTAGAGTTCCACTACCGCCTGCAACCTTTGAGCCTATCTCAGTACACGCAGCCTCCTACTTTCAACCCCCCTCCTCATTCATTTAGAGCGTATGATGTACATGGTCAGGTGGTAGAGTATCCCTTGCAGTATCCTACAGATGACACTATTACTGGTGTACCATCTGTCGGATTGTATCAGCCTCATCAGGTTTGTACGAATTTTAAAATTTCTTTAAATTACTTGTCATTATATTCTCCACCTATGTATAATTTTTCTTATGCGCATATCAGTTTTCTCAATACATGGATTATGATAAACGGATGATTGCTGCATTTGAGCGTATGACGCTCGATTATACACAGATGATGTATCAGAGTTACCAGACTGCGGTCCAGCAGCAACAGACTCAGTATGATGCGCAGATACAGGGATTACAGACCCAGATTCAGCAGCTTTAGGAGCATCTCCATGCCGGACCTGAGCCTTACGAATTTGATGATGTCAACATAACAGTGACGATGATAGTGGAGACGACGAGGAGAATGATAGCGGTTCCGATCACATAGACTGATGTGCTGCATTTAGATGTTTTAGATTATGTTATTATTTTTCACACCTTACATTAGTCGGTTGCATATTATGTTGGTGATGATGCTACTGTTATGTGTAATTGTCTATATGTTATGGCATTGTGTCGATTATATTTTATGTTGAGTATGGCATTGTGCTGATTATAATTCACGCTTGTTTACTATTAAGCGTATATGAAGTCAAAATGTTGAAGTAACAAACACAGTTGTGTTTGTTCGTCAAAATTTTTATAGATGTTTGACACGTGGACGTTAACCTCATGCTTCATTTTTTGATGCAGATCATGACCTCTTTATTTAAGATAAAGTGTTATATTCAAATGTCACAACATTTAGAAGTTTGGTAAATTCAGTCGATGTCTAACATAATATTTTCGGCTACAGAATTGAAACTGTTAGTAAATTTTTTTATACAAACTGATCAGATGTGAGACGATGAAGAGATAATGGCAACTCAGTTTTGGGACACTATTGCTGAACTTTACAATAGCAATGTTGAGTGTAGCGGTAGACGTACGAAGGTAAAGTTGAGGACTGCTTATGGGAACTTCTTCAACGCTTGTATGCGGTACAGTATGGTTATCAATGAGGTTATATTTGAAAATTTGTTCGAACCAACCCGTTCCACATTTGAAGGTCGTTACTTTCTCAAATATCATGGCACATTCACTGGACATGAGGCTTATATCATACATCAAAATTTTCTAGAACGATTTGGATATCCATAATTTGAGTGTATTATTGTTGAGTGTATTATTGTTACCGTGTATGAATATTTATTATTGTCTTGTTTATGAGTAATTTCCCTTTCTACTGTACTGTCAAATCAAAATACAGTGCTCATATTTAAACATAAATAATTTTTAGCATTCACGCATCAATATATACATAAGAGCTTTTCTTCTCAAACACACAATTCAGTTCTCCGCTCCTTCAATCTTCTAATCCTTATATCAATGCCTTCCTAGTCATCATCTATTGCCTCTGATTTCGGCTACATTCCAACGGAAAGCGAACACACCGATGAAGATTGGAATATCAATTACCAAGACCAGCATTACGAGGACGTTGCTCGTGAATTCCCAAATCTTGACCAACTCACGCTTCAAGAAGATGTTCAACTTCTGTATGAATGTACGGTTGTCCAACCTCTACAGGAACAGTTGGTTCATCAACAACCACAGGAGGTTGAACAAGTACCAAATTTGCAACCTTCGGTTGAATAAGAGGTTGACTCTTATGCAGTATGTTGCCACTGTGGCTATAAGGTTGAAGTTGTGGTTAGAGCTAATAGCGAAGATATTGGTCGTTGAATCTAGTTGTGTCCTTTCTGGCCTGAAGGGTGCAATTATGCAGAATGGGTTGATAAACGGCTGTGTCCAAGGGCCATAACATATGCCAACGAGCTGGAACGAGAAATAAGACATCTCTGAAATGTCGTGCACAACTTACAATTTGACTGTAACCGGTAGTTTCTCAGTGTCAGTTTTAAATCCTAGTCAGAGTTTTTTCTTGTTGTTGTATCATTGTGGAGTGTGTTATTATTTGTGTATGTATTGTCATTGACTGTGTTAATGTTTGGGTGTTTCAGTAACATTGTCTTATTTCTTTCTGTATTATTGCCTTAAGAACATGGCTATAGTTGTATGATGGGACGAGACACTGCATCAACAGTCAATAATTTATGGAGGGGACAAGACATTGCAGACGTGACGCTGCAGATGAGACACTGTATCAATAGTTAATAGTGTATGTTAAGAACATGGCTACAGTTGTATGATGGGACGAGATACTGCATCAACAGTCAATATTGTTTAGATGGGACGAGACAATGTAGACGTGACTTAAATGGAATCTACTTTATAGATGGTGGTTGAATTGAATTAATGCTACCCGCATGTGATTGTTTGTTTTATTATGAAAGCCAGCATGTGATTTAAGCTATAAAGAGCTTGTTAGATGTTGAGAAGTATTATTGCTCATTCTTATTTCATACAATTTCAAATATAACAAATGGCTGCCGAAGATTTTTTTTTATGATAGCGACGACGAATTTGATGAAATGATGGAAGATCATTTTCGTCACGAAAAGGAACTAATAAGTATGGCTGCACTACAGGTTGGTCAATCGAGCAGGCAACATAGTGGATTAGTTGTTGGTTGTCGGTATAAAAATCGTAGACATTCATGGCACAATGACAGACTGATGGAAGACTACTTTGATCCAAATCCTACTTACACAGATGCTGATTTTAGAAGAAGATTCTGCATGCGACGACCTCTATTTTTTAGAATCCTACAATGTATCAAGTAGCATGACAAATATTTTATCTTCAAATCCAATGCATCTCATACAATGGGATTGATTGGAATTCAAAAAATGACAGCTGCACTAAGAATGCTTGCATATGCAGAACTGGTAGACGCGCTTGATGAAAATTTGAAAGTGGCATAAATCACGGTATTATAGTGTTTGGAGCATTTATGTCAAGCTATCATGGACATTTACAGTGATCAATACTTACGTAGACCTAACGAGGCGGATATAGTAATGTTATTAAATATGCATGGTAGTAGAGGTTGGCCTGGAATGTTAGGCAGTATAGACCGCATGCATTGGGAGTGGAAGAATTGTCCAAAGGCCTATGCTAGAGTTTATCAAGGTAAGTCTCGTAGGTCCTCTATTATTGTTGAAGTCGTAGCATCGTATGACTTATGGATATGGCATGCAGTTTTTGGAATGTCGGGTTCGAACAATGATCTTAGCGTAGTCGAATGATCTACATTGTTCAATGATTTAGCAAATGGTAAATCAACTCCTTATACCTTTACTTTAGGAGGTAACACGTACGATCATGAATATTATCTTGGCGATGGTATATATCCTAAATGGAGTACCATTGTTAAGACAATTCCTAACCCACAAAACAATAAACAATTAAAGTTTACAGCGATGCAAGAAGGCCTAAGGAAGGACGTTGAAAGAGCATTTGGGGTTCTTCAATCTAGATTTGCCATAGTCAGTAATCCATGCAGACTTTGGTTACTAGTTAAAATGACCAAAATAATATACACTTGTGTTATTTTACATAATATGATTATAGAGGATAAAAGAGATATGGAAGAAGACTACTTTTACGAGGATGCTCCAACACAACCGCCTGTTTAGCGCAACGGTATGATTGGAAGCGCACTAGAACTCGAGTTTCATGTAGAAAGCCAAATGTCCTACCGTAGTGTTCAACTGCATCGAAGACTGCAAAGTGATCTCAGAGATCATCTTTGGAGCTTTTCTGAAAATCAGTGAAATTATATTTCTATTGTTACTTTTTCCTACTGTTGTTTATGTTGTTGTTACTTATTATTGTTATTGTAATCTGTTTATGTTTAATTAACATAATGTTGTTATAATCTTTTTTCAATGTAATGCAATTTCAATGAAAATACTTATATTAATAATTGCTTGCATTCAGAACACAATACAACTAATGGTAATTAAAAGATACAAAGGTTGTAGAAACGGTAATTCATTTAGTGACCCTCTTCAAGTCTATGCCTCATAATTTCTCTCCCTCTTTGCTCTGTATGCTCCAGTTGTTCTGCAGACATATGTGACGTATCTATGAACATTATTGCATCTTCATCTCTTTGTCGGTTTCCAGTAAGAAGTTGATCCATTCTTGACAATTTTTCTTGGTGTTGAATTGCTCGAGTTTCCATTGCCCGGTTAAATCTATCTTTAGATTCAAGTAGGAGTTTTTTTTAATTTCTACTTGATCCGCTCCAGCAGTCTACTTCTTTTTGGCCGCTTTTGCTCTCTGTGGCCTAATAAAATGATCTTCAGTAGGGGTTGGGTCTTCTTCTGATCCTAAACTGTAGCTTCCTAGCGATTCCCTAGGACTAGAGCTTTCTCCAACTCTAGGCGTTTTTACCACGACCACTGTTTGATTGAACTTGTTGAACGGTTTTCTAAAGCGATGATTTCCATTTAAAGTGCTCGACCAACATATCATAAACATGCATGAACTGATAAAAACGTGGTGTTTGTTTACTATCAGGTTTATAGATTTGTTTGAACAACTTGTTTGTGGCCGTTCTCTGTTAAAAAAAACACTAGTATAATTAGAGAACTATGATAAAATGTAGAACAATGAAATTATATTAAAGCTTACCAAATGCGTTTCATTTCCAAATCAACTGGGATTCGTTTTCTTTTGCTTGAAAATTTGAGAATCGAACGTTTACGTTTGACGATTTATTTTTCCATAATGACATTTGACTGAAGATAATGTTCTTTTCCGATCGATGTTCTTCCGATTGTAGCAATTGGTAATTTTGCTCCAAAAAGTCTCACCACTTTAATCGTCCCCTCGAATAGGATCGACTGATAGAGCACAGTAAATGTAGCAAAGATCGTAGTCTTCCACGGCGCTCCAACTTTTATTAGTTACCTCTCCCCCAATCGAAACCGTAACGTCTTGTAAGTCGTAGTCTTCAAAACTGGATCTTGCAGCATCGACGTCAAAATCGGAGTACATGTTCAGTTGAGATTAGTGAGAGTAAAAAATTATGATGGATGAAGGAAATTGATTGTTAAGGGAAGAAGATGAGGGGAGTTGTATTTGAAGGGGAAATATGGTCGTTGGGATAGCCATTGGGGGAAAATTAAAGGGCGCGTGTTAAACAGGCGCTGGATACCAGGCGCCTCAGTGTGAGGCGCCTGTTCAACAGGCCTAGTATCCAGACGCCTCGTCTGATCAGACATCTCCGCACTTTGCCCCCCCCCCCTTTCTGCACTCTATGATTTTTCTGCATCCTTTTGTAGGAGAGCGTCTTCGGTGAACATTTGAGAATTCTCAAACAGTTGGAGATGCTCTAACGTACAGTGTCCGGCTCGTACGAACAATGTTCGAACTAAAACCTTATGTGATTCATGTCCATCCGAATCTCTTATAAAACTGGACGTGGATACACTTTCATTCGGTTCAGTCCGACCCGTTTACACCCTTAACTAGAATTACAACATGAAAAAAAACTTCAAATATGAAGAAGAAAAAAACAAATCATTTTTGCCATGAATCACAGGGGTATAAGACATTCATTTTTCCAAGCATACAAGATTTAGAATGCAATACTATAGTCTTGGGAGTATTAGTTATCGCAATAACTTGATAATAGAAAAGCGACATATAAACTAAGTATGTTAATTGATACCTAAAAATTCAAAATCCGTCTGCATCGCATCTGAAAAGCAAATAAATTTTCGGTATATGGAAAAACGAATAATGGTGCTTATACAAAGGCATCCGCATCCGAAAATTATTCATCTGTTTTTTATATCAATTTTATAGTTTATATTATGCATATTTTAGTACAATGAAAGATATGCATTTATATTTCTGTTATAGCAGACTATACTATGTGCATTTAACGCATATCAAGTGATCAAAACTATTTATTATCATCGTAGTTGTTGATTTTGCATACATTTATAATCAAGTGGATTGAAACTTTTTATTTTAGACCAAAATTTTCGATTTATGTTTCATGATTTATCAATCGTTGTGATAATTATTGTATATCCGTTTGGATGCAGATATCCGATATTTGAAAATGATTTCAGATGCAGATATGATATTATTTGCATCGGGAAGTATCCTTTGATAGCCCTAATATAAACTGAGAAGTTACCACTAAAATAAAGCACGTTAACGGAACTCGAAAAATCCAAAATCTGCCTGTATTCATATTCGAAAAGCAGATAAATATTCGATATCTGAAAAAGCGGATACAGATGCTCGGATACGTTGGTATCCGTGTCCGAAAATTATCTGTCTAGTTTTTGTTAAGATTATGCTTTATATTATGTGTATTTTAGTAAAATAAAAAATATTTATTTATCGTTTTATTAAGTTAATAACTCATCTTATATGAACTTAATGCATATTTACTGCTCAAAAATACTGCTCAAAAATATTTATTATCGCCTAACCCGTTTATTTTTATACATTTATAACTGATGAGATTGAAAAAAAAATCACGATAAACCAAAATTTTCTATATATATGTTTCCTGATTTATGGACCGTTAGTAGATACGATAATTATCCGATATCTGTCCGTATCTACGGATGCGGATATCTGATATCTGAAAATGATTTCGCATGTGGATATGACACCATCTGCATCCGAAAGTATCTCATGATAGCCCTAATATAAACTGAGAAGTTCCAACTAAAATAAAGCATGTCAACGGAACCTCCAAAACAAAATCTGCCTGTATTCGAGAAACGGATAAAGGATATACGAAAAGCTGATACAGATGCCCATACAAAGGCATTTCACATCTGAAAATTATCTGTCCAGTTTTTATTAAGATTATGGTTTGTTTTATGTGTATTTTAGTAAAATAAAATATATTTATTTATTGTTTTATTGAGTTAATAACTCATTTTATAATTTTATTTATACTTTTATAATCGATGAGATTGAAAAAATAATGATATACCAGAATTTTCTATATATGTTCTTGATCCACGAATGCAAACGTCCGAGATTTGAAAAAGATTTTGCATGCGAATGCAGATATGACACCATCCTCCATCTGAAAGTTTCTGTTGCTAGATCTAACTAAAATATTTATAAAAAATATGTTTCATGGGTATCTTAAAATAAATTAAAATATTAGCATTATGCTTGTAAGATCATATCCATTATTCAAATAACCAAAAATGTATTAGTTATATGTGTCATTGACATTAACACAAGGTTCTCAAGTGTTATACCCATTTCATAACTTGCAAGAATATAAGAATCAAGCATCGTCAACAAACATACTAATACTTAAGCCATTTAAATTCGCACCCATTACAAAATAAAGCAAGATAGCTTATTTTCCAAAATGATACAAGTATACCATGCACATGAAACTATAGTTGGTCACATGAGTAATTATAACAAATGTATGCCTCATATCATACAAATATAACAGCAACATTGAGACAAAAAAAGTCAAAAAAAAAAAAAAAAAAGTAGATAAGATCAAGCTTGAGCATTAGCACCAGAAACAATCTCCAAAATCTCGCCAGTAATCTTAGCCTGCCTCTTCCTATTATACACAGTACTCAAACTCTTCCTCAAATCAACAGCATTATCAGAAGCATTGCTCATGGCAGTCATCCTAGCAGCGAGCTCACTAGCAAGGGACTCCTGCAGTGCCCTGAGGATCTGACTGTTGAGGTAGAGCGGTAGCAGGGCGTCCAGGATCTGGACCGGGTCCTGCTCGAACTGGATGATAGGTGAAAACGACGGAGTGGCAGATCGGACCGCTTCCCTTTCCACGGTGAGCTTGCCTTCTTTGGTGGTCAGGCGGAAGAGCTCGTCCTCTGCGGCATCGACGCAGACACCATTGATGTCGCAGATCTCCCCCTTTGGGGACAGTGGCAGCAGGGTGTGGATCACTGGGTTCGATTTTACTAGGGACACGAATTTTGTGTATAGGAGCTCGACCTTGTCGACTTCTTCCGATATGAATAGGGAGAATACGTCGTCCGCTATCGCCTATGTTGATGGAACAAGATGTTATTTTATGATGATATCATACAAATAACAATCACTGGTAACAGTGGTAAGATGTCTGTGTGTAATTAAAGATTTTGAAAGGAAAAAAAACATAACATCGTGTATGTGTCGCAAGTGAAATGGAGTAGAACAATCAAAAAGGATAGTTCATCAACTACTTGCATTGAGAAGCCAAATGATATGATTTGATTCCTAGCAGCAGCTTAAATCCCTTTGAATAACTTGAAGTATGTGTTGTAGAGTTGTATACTTCCATAAAAGTTTAGGAATGATGTCTGGATTATATGGGTATTAACTAGGCAGACTCCTCGAGAGAATATGCACCACCACACAATACATGCTTCGGACTAGAAGAGAGACACAGCATCTAAGTGTTATATTTGGACGAGCTACACTGGATACACAGATGTGCTTTTATTGTGCATATAACTATACATTTGCTGAAGAACCAAAAATGAGATGTTCATTGTTTCATCTTTTCTTTGTTACAGTTTGAACTAGTTATTGATCGCAGTATTTGTGCAAATGAGGTGCTCAGAAATGTTGCTTAGAACCATGAGAAACTCATCAAGGTATCAGAGTGGTTTGTTGAGTTTACCTCATGATGCCTTTAGTTTGTTAGACGTTAATGTGATCGATAACGTGATGAACTTAAATAATGGGACTTAAGATGAACATATTGTGGAAGAGGAGTTTATGAAACCTTGCATACAAGTGAAATTTCATCTTGCCTGTCAATTTTACTCTTTATATAAATAGATTTACCAACTTCAAGTTGGTATGTGTATAACATTTTATCATGTATTATGTAGTTTCTGTAAAATTTGCGGCAAATAATTCTTATATGCATATGGTGCATAATAATGAAGTTTATGGCACATAACCAAAGTGATCCTCATTAAGAATCGAAGTTTCGTTGGACGTGCCTTTTTTTTTATGGCTATAAATAAAGGCTACTTATTCCAAAGCGGTTTTGAAAGCAAGCCTATACCAAACATATACGTACAAGCGTATCCAATTGAAGCAATCAATCAACCAACTTATACGCAAGCACATACACACAATTCCAATGCGTTGGAGAAAAAAAAAAGTCAAAAGACCAGACCTGAGCATCCTTGGTAGTAGGCAGGTTCCCACCTTCCAGAAATCGATCAACCGGAATATACGGCCGCCTCAAAAAGTAAGTATTCCCCTTCTTCCCCACGCTAATAATCGTATAATCTAACCCTAGCTGCTTCAACTCCGCCATCCTCTTCTCCGCCTTCTTCAAAATCGCATTATTATACCCACCGCACAGCCCTCTATCTCCAGTGACCACAACAAGCGCGATCTTCTTCACCGGTCGTCCCTTCGTCAGCGGCACGTCGACGTCGTCGCTCTGGAGCTGCTCGTTGATGTTATAAAGGACCTCAACTAGGGTTTCGGAGAAGGGACGGCCGCTAACGACGGCTGCTTGTGCACGTCGGACCTTAGCGGCGGCGACGAGCTTCATGGCTTCGGTGATCTTTTGGGTGTTTTTGACTGATTCGATACGGTCGCGAAGATCGCGGAGACTGCAGTGGACGGTGGAGATTTGGCGAGGAGTGGGGGTGGACGGCGGGATGAGGAGGCGGGTAGGGGAGAGGAAGGAGCGGGATGAGAGCTCCGTTGAAGTCCACATAGTTGATGACATTGTTAGAATTTTGAATTTATTTTATTTCTGAGAATGTGGGACTTTGATTTTTGTTGTTGGAGGAGTTTTGGTTTTGAGTCGTTGAATGGGTGGAGGGAAAAGGGATTTGGATGGGGTTTTGGGATAGGACGAGATTTTATTTGTGTGGCATTTGAGGATTTTAATTTATGATTATCTATTTATTGCAAGCGAATTAAATTTTGCTAAAGGAAATGAATATGCTTTCGCTTACTCTTGATAAATGTGGATGTGAAGAATTTCCAACTTAGTCATGAATTTATATGCCGAAATTTCCAAATGCATCATCAAAATTAGACATACAACCTCAAATTGTTGAGAAGAACTAAAAATTCTAAGTGTAATCGCTAACATTGTTTTAAAATGCTTTTTATTGTTGAGAAAAGTGTGTTTGCACATGAAATGGACAAACATTACCAATTGAATTAAAACAAAATTTAAACAAATAAGAAATCAGAAGATAGAAGAGAAAAAAAAACACACGACCTTTAAAGTTATTTGGCCAAATCTTATGCCCATGTTCGCCATTCAATGTTATTATAATGATTATTCAGTTCAAATTGTTGAGTTTCAAATTTAACACTGTTTGCTTGCAAAAAAATTAAAAGTCTTTTTCTAGTTGTTGTAGGTTCTTTATTTATAAAAAAATTTGAACATGAAAATCGCTAGCTCTAATTTGAATGAGAAAATATATCCAGATCCAAAGTTCCAGCATGAAAAACATGTTAAAACAAACATTTTCTAGCAACCAACATCGTCCGATCGATATGGACAGGTACCGACTGATTCATTTCGGCTTTTCTTTGTCCTCATCTTAGTTCTAGCCCAAGTCATCAAAGTTGAATGATTACTGCTTCAAAGCATCGTCGTTCGCGTCGATCCATAAGGATCTATCACGATCCATTTTTCAGTACCGATTTAAACCGACTTTAAATCACTCTTGTCGGCTAAACCGTTCGGAAAGATGGATAATGAAAGAAAGAAAGAAGGTAGAAATAGAAAGAAGATAGAAGAAAAGAGAACAAATCAGAATCTCACGGCGGATCGACTAAATTATAATATAAACAAATCTTTACATGAAACCAAAACTATTACTTTATATAACATATACAGGTTTTACATCAGAGTTACAACCACACAACTCGAACAGTTATAACAACCATGTCCTTACAACCATAACCACACGACCAAACAGACTGGATATAAACATTTACGAGAATACGTTACTGATCCAGCTCCTTTCCTGAACAGCCTCCACTCTTCCAGTTAATCCTGAGATACATATGCTCGGTCTGACCCTTTCTTATTGGAAAACACCAAGCCCGGATCAATCTGGTAAACCAGCGTGAGAAACACACTCAACTTAATTATTAAAGTTAGTAAAATCTTTTGAAACAAAAGCATCTCGTAAGACCACGCCACAAATAAACATGTCGGGTTTTTACCTTACGATAGCTAAAACATTTTTTTATTAAAATCCTTTGATATTATAATAGGGTCTATATACAAATACTTATTAAAATGGCCGAAATTGTTACATTATTAAATTCCAGCTACTAGCCACAGAGTGGGTAATACAACAAAACTCGTAAAAGGCGCGTAGGGAGAATGGATTTCCAACTAATGACTATGCACTAGGATACCACCTGTCACAGTACGTGGCCTAGATCACCGTACCGAGGATTACTCTCAATCCCTTGCAACACAAGACCGAGACTACCCCTTACCGGATAATCCCGAGTAAGATCACCACACGGTTGGGATTAGCAACCGCACCACTAAGCCGAAATAAAAAGGGACATCTAGACAGGGATGACCTCACCCTGAAATGGGTGCTATCCACCTAGCCTTGCTGCATAACCCCTGATTTTCAGTCATTCCTAGTTGATGAGACTTGAGGCTAAGCATTACCTTTTTAGAACATATCCGTTAGAATGCTCACCGCCCACTTGACGATGTTTTGAAAGCATTCATCCATACAAGTCCGTCCCGGGTTCGAATGGATCCGAAGGCACTACTCCTACTACATCCATTTTGGAATCACCTCAGGATTAGTGGCGACTAGCCCTTGCACTTCACTGCTCCATCTTCGACTCCGAACTCGTCTTCCTCACGAAAACGTACAAACCGGATCGAAGTGGTTTTCGAGAAATTAATCCTGATCCCGGTCTCTTCGAAACGATCAGCGTATTGTCCAGTATTGATAGTCGGTTATTTAACTATCAAATAACCAACCAATACAACCAAGTTATTTTCCATTACAACCATTAAGCCTTGTTCACATTTTAAATATCCTAACAGAATTAAGAAAGCTCATATACTGGGTAGTTATAAATTTCAAACAACTTCTTTCCAAATCATACTTATAAAATTTCTAAATACATTTCTTAGGTAACTTAAATAAAATACTTTTTTTATAAAAGTTTCTATAATATATTATATTAGAGAATATATACTTAAATTCTAAATAAATAAAACTTTCCTTTTTAAATAATTATTACAAAAATAGTATTTTATACTTGAAATAGTTCAAATAATACATACATATAACAAACTATACCTTTTAAAACGATTTTAAAAATAATATATAAACTACTTTCGCTATTTCAAAATATTTATTAATTCTTTTAATACATTTCTAAAATAATATTTATTTTTAAAACAAAACTAGGTTCAAAATCAATCAAAAACAGAATAAGGCTTATCAGCCTCAACGGTACTTATCAATTCACCATTCACACTTTACAGTTTCAAATATTTAAATCAATCAGCTTCCATAGATCGATTCACATTATAGTCTCAAATACAATAAACAGGGAAATACAGATACATGTATGAATAACAGATCATAAATTAGCAATGTTAGTAACAACTACATAGATAATATCGGATAGATGGCTTATACAATCCACAAGAGTTAAATTTTACTATTCAGCGGAATGGTGTCAGTTTCCGCTGTCCGGATGTCAAGCAGTTTGAATAATCTACTATTAACACATATATTCAGTTTGGAATCATCTTGACAGGTAAGCCGTGTAAAATTATGCAATGGCACTTATATTCAAATGATATTTTAATTCTGCCTGTAAAGTCTGTAAAATTTTCTTATTTAATCTTCACAATAGATCGTACAACGGCATACATCCATTGATACGAACAATCTTCTTAAAAACACTTTATTTTATGGAAAATTAAATAATAATTATAAAATTACTTAAGAATTTATGTTAATTCAAAAGTATAACATTTACTTATTTTTCCTTAATTATTTCTATTATACTTCACTTTATCCCAAAACTCAAGTATAATAAATAAATTACTATTTTAAAAAGCTTGACTAGTTTGTAATAAAATAATTATTCTTAACTACTTTAAATAGACTTAAAGTAAACAAACTTATTACCTTTAAAATAATTCTCTGTCTATAATAAAACTTAAGTAACCTTTTTTTTTAATATACAGATGATTGATTCAACACATATATCTTAAACACTTGCATGTTACATGCTTTGTGGAACAATTCATTACAAATTCCCCTTGCGTTAAAAACTATACTCTTATATTATTTAAAACCAGCTTTTAAATCAAAATAAACTTATTGGCCCAAGCCCAAATCCAGAACTAAAAAAAAATCGACAACCGAAACTTATTTATACTCCACTCAAACAGGCCGTAGCTCAAAAACTGCTTCTCCTCAAATCCTTCTTCTTCCCATCAACAGATTCCATCTCCAACATCGGTAACACACCCCAAAATGACCAACACCAAAGAAACAACCCAAGCTCGATAAATTTGAGCATCACCCCGAAGATAGCTCGACACCATCACTGATCGTACGTAATATCAAACACGAAACACCTTGCCTGGATCACTCGTGCACTTTGATGTACGTGCACATGCATAACCTCATCATTGACCATCACACCGCAGCGACATCCAAGCCTAATCACACCTCAATTCCAGAACCCATTCGATATCTCACTGTAGTCCCTCGACCATCTGATCGAAAAATCGATCAACAGCCAACTTCCAGAAACCAAAAATATCCAACATACCCCTACATATTGACACACCGCGACAGCCACCAGCCACTACTTGGCACGCCGCCTATCACAATCGAGAGCCCGTCCATTGCTCTTACTTCCTACCCAAAATCAAAGGTCTTGGTCGCCATATCAATTCCAAAATCAACTCCATTCCTACCATCACCCAAAACTTCACTAAACCCTAAAATTGATTCAAACAACCGAACACAACCGAAGATCAACAAACGGCCATGGTAGATGCCTCCACCATGATTACCTACTCCTACCAGAACAGGCTACAACACCCCTCTTCGATGAAATCGTCGGAAAATACTTTTGAGCAAAAACCAATCATCTAACCATTTCTTAAAATATTCAACACTAAAAATTATAATTTCACCACTAAAATTCATATTTTCTTACAAGAATCAAGACTACATGCTTGAATCTTTGAAATAAAAACATTGAATTTCACCAAAATTGGATTACCCACTGTACCTATCGATCTACACAGCATATTTCTACACAAATCTATTTTTTTCACAAACTATATTAGAAAGTAAACAAACTCCTAGTTTGCATCAACATGAAATATGGACTAGGTGAAAAGATTTAGATTTTTGAAGGCTAAATGAACATTATATTACAGTAATAGAGTAAATTTCGATTTCCAGGTTTTGAAAATTTAGTTTCTCACCTTCCACATTGGTTCCAGATGCTTCAAAACTTGAAGTTGAAGTCTTGATTAAAAGTTGAAATTTTAAATTCGAACTACCCCTTTAAAATTTCTAAGTTTTGAATTTGAACAGCAATCACACCAGATTGTTTCCTTCTTGATATACAGAACACTGCTTTTCTTCTCACCCTTAAAACTTTCATCTATAATTGCTTAAGAAATTTAAACAGAGCTTTGTTTTTCGAATTATAGGCTTTACAATCTCCAACAACTCAGACCTGAGATGGTTCAGATATGTACATGCAGTTGCAGACAAAGATAATGAATAGAGTCGACATTTTGTTAGCTGGAGTTGCCATTTTGTTAGCCGAGGTTGATATTTCTTTTTTGTCGAAAAGATTATGAAAAGAATATGGATTCTTGCTAGATATTTCCTCCTTTGGTCAGAAAAATTTCTACCGCATGTATACAATTGTTATTTGTTTGTTTCCAGATGCTTAAGTTAACCAGTTTCCTTTTCTTTTTTACTTGCAGTAAAGGGTTTTTCCTATCTTCCTATCTATGTTGCAGCTTTCTTTGTTTACAAAAATGTTTGTATTTAGGTTTGAACAAAAGACAAATATATGTATGTATCATATTTAAGTGATGGATGGCAATAATCCCTTGGCTGCTGAAATAAATGTTTGCTTTTTGGGGTGAAATGAAAATTGAAAAGTATTTGAATTAATGTTTTCGGTTTTTATTATATCTTGCCAGACAAGCTGCTACAACGCATCTTTTATTTCTTTCCAGCATACTTGATTTAGATTTATATATTTTTTCCTTTCTTGTTTCTTTTGATAAGATAAATGTTTGCTACTTGTTATTGTTCCCTGGTTCCTTACTTACAATAAATAATTTTACAGCCTTTCTCTTAGCATATATTTATAATAACGTAAACCATACACTATTAAAAGCGTATGCAAGTATATTCAAGATTTTAAACAGCTCATAATTCACATTATTTGACAAAATAATATTTGAATTGTTTCTATACGTTTAAAAATAAAAATAAAAATGAGAAACTATATTGAAATAACACTTCTTAATTAATTTATCTTATAAATATATGTGTTAATTTAAACAAACTTGCATTTGTCATTCATACAGTGAAATAAAGGTGAAAACTAGTAAATTAAAATAACTTCTTGTCTCATTTGTTTTATAAAAATACATATGGTTTTTTAAACAGAACGTAACATTATATGTTAAATACCTCATATACATATGTTATAAAATAGAATAACTTTCAATATTAAATACTCGGTGTGTTATAAAACTTCATAGTGGTATAAAAATATTTTAAAAAAAATCCTTCTTGTATATATAACCATATTCACAATCCCATTTATAATATAGACATATATTATCTACAGATATATTAAATCATTTGTTATCTATGTGTATATAGTTTCTCCCAATTATATATATACAACCTCTCTTTATTATACTTAAGTGATTGTTATCCACCTAAATTTATTTATAACGTTTTATCAATTAAGTATTAGAAAATTCCTCATTCAATGTGTATATAGTTTCTTTCCAATTATTTATTTGATTCATATACACATCTATTTATTTATAACATTCCGTCAATTTAAATATTTTAAATTTTCTTTTCAACTTATCATTACACATTCACACCTTTCTAATTCAATATATGTCATTATTTTAGAAATCTTAATACTCATATTTAGTTAATATAGACAATATTGTTTATATATATACCGAAATCAAAAATTTTCACTTTTATTTCACTATGAATTTTTATCCAAATTTTATATACATCTCAATTTAATTTTAACGCCATGAATTCCTATTCCCATTATGTGTAACTTTATTATTTCTGATATATATGACTATGAGCATTTGATTCTAATAAATTTAAATTCTCTAATATAGTTTATCTTTTAGAATAAAATATACACATTTAATCTTTAAACAAAATGCATATATTGAACCATGGGAAACATGTATTTCTTTTTCTTACTTCAGTAGGAACACAAGGATCTTTAAACAAAATGTATATATGTAAGAAATTCCATTTAAACCATTCTATAATTTAATGTAGATTTTAAAATTCAAATTATATTGATTTGGAAAATTGCATAAGATTATTAACCATTAATTTATAGAAATATTGTATATAAAAATACAATATTATTAAATATTATAAATTAATATTAACAACTCGGGATGTCCAAAATCCCGGGTCGTTGCATTCCTTCCCCTTTAAATGAATTTCGTCCCCGAAATTCCATAACTAATTTAGTATAATTATCTACACCGATTAGAGCAGATCAATAACAATCAAACCAGTAAATACATAGATTCAAACTGTTTATCAAAATATACATTACATTAATTACCATCTAGAATTTTCCTACAGCTGTTATCATCATCCATTCAACCCTACATACATACATACATACATACATACATACATACATATATATATATATATATATATATATATTACCCTACCGAACATCTAATATCTAACGATCATGACGTCCATGGGTCATAAACACCTACAAAAAGCACACCCTATCAAGAGAAAGCAACCTAACTAACTATGGACTCTCACTACCAGAGTCCTCCCTTTCCGGTCCCAATAATTCCCTGACCTCTGCATCACTATCTGGTACCCAAACTCCTCTGGATCAGGCTCACCAAGAATGAAACCTACACCATCTGGCTCCTCAACAGCATGATCTAAATCCCAAATAACTGCGTCCTCATTCTCTGATTCAACAAATTCCTCATCTCCAAACTCTTTCTCGTCATCAAACTCTTCCTCTACCTCTTCGCGTTCTTCCTCGACCTCAAATTCCTCTTCATCGTCGAATACCTCTTCAGGTTCTTCCTCGTCCTCAAACTCCTCTTCTGGTTCTTCTTCGGCTTCCTCTCTGGGCTCCTCAACTGCTTCTTCCTTGGGCTCTTCTTCCTGAGGTTGCGGCTGCCCAATAGGCTCCATTGGCACTTCTTCGGATAATGATGGTTCACCCAGATCCTCCTGAAATCTCCTAGCCAAACCATAATTGCCATCCCTTCTGGCCTTCGAGAGTGCTCCACCCCGGTTGATGCTACGGGTTCTCTACAATCAAAACCAAAACCTAAAGATGAGATTCTAAGGTTTTAGAATTCTATAGGCTAAAGAATACATCAAGGGTAACATTTCAAAATTTATTCCACCTTTTAAATTCCTATTATCCTAGATTTTTATAAAATCATCCTTTCAAAATAATTTAAATATACATATTTGAAAAGTGATTATTGGATAGAGAAAATGCACTTATATATATATTTAGTTTTATAAACAACTTATTTCTTCAATTCATAAATCCATATATATATATATATATATATAACAAATAAATTGTTATAGGGCTTTTAATTTTCAACATCCCTTTTTTTATTTTTTTTAGAAACCCATTATTCTAAAATTGTCTTTAAAGGGTGGAAAATTACCCAAAAATTTACTTTTTTAAAAATTCCAAATTTCTTTAGTAAATAAACTCAGTAAATTATTCTTTCCAAAGATTCAGATTCTAAAGAGTTCTATTTCTAAGGGTATGTTCAAGTCAAGAAGGGAAACCAATGAAAATACACAAGGTTGACAACTAAGACCACTAAATCCTAGATGATAAATTATTATCATCATGACCAATCATTTTAAATTCCATACATGTTTAGAAAAACATATCCTTTTATGTCGAAAATATATTTTGGGTAAAATTATTTCATTTACCCCTTTAAAACAATATTGTGTCTGTTGGCCTGGTTCAAGTATTTAGAGATCCTTATCAATAACGTTAGGTACTCGTATTGACCAGAATCCATATGCCACTTAACCGATCAATTAACACAATATAAAACCATTTTTATATTATTAACAAGTACGAGCTCTCGTATATATATATATATATATATATATATATATATATATATATATATATACATACATACACTCAGACTTAACAAGTTGCTACAGACCCTATTCCTTAAGAGCAACTCGCTCGAAACCTAGGTATTCACTCAACCTAGGCTCTGATACCACAATATCACGACTCATTTTTCCGTACCGATTTAAACTGACTTTAAACCACTCTTGTCAGCTAAACCATTCAGAAAGATGGATAATGAAAGAAAGAAGGTACAAATAGAAAGAAGATAGAAGAAAAGAGAACAAATCAGAATCTCACAGCAGATCGACTAAATTATAATATAAACACATCTTTACATGAAACCTAAACTGTTACGTTATATAACATATACAGGTTTTACATCAGAGTTACAACCACACAACTCGGATAGTTATATCAACCTTGTCCTTACAATCATAGCCACACGACCAAATAGACCGAATATAAACGTTTACGAGAATACGTTACTGATCCAGCTCCTTTCTTGAACAGCCTCCACTCTTCTAGTTAATCCTGGGATACATATGCTCGGTCTGACCCGAGCATATAGGAAAACACCAATCCTGGGTCAGTCTGGTAAACCAGCGCGAGAAACACACTCAACTTGATTATTAAAGTTAGTAAAATCCTTTGAAACAAAAGCATCTCGTAAAACCACGTCACAAATAAACATGTCGGGTTTGTACCTTACGATAGCTAAAATATTTTTTTATTAAAATCCTCTGATATTATAATAGGGTCTATATACAAATACTTATTAAAATAGCAGAAATTGTTACATTATTAAATTCCAACTACTAGCCACAAAGGTGGTAATACAAACAAAACTCGTAAAAGACACGTAGGGAGAATGGATTTCCAACTAATGACTAGGCACTGGGTACCACCTGTTATAGTACGTGGCCTAGATCACCGTATCAAGGATTACTCCCAATCCCCTGCAACACAAGACCGGGACTACCCCTTACTGGATAATCCCGAGTAAGATCACCCCACAGTTGGGATCAGCAACCGCACCACTAAGCCGAAATAAAAAGGGACATCTAGACAGGGATGACCTCACCCTGAAATGGGTGCTACCCACCTAGCCTTGCTGCATAACCCCTGATTTTCAGTCATTCATGGTTGATGAGGCTTGAGCCTAAGCGTTACCTTTTTAGAACATATCCCTTAGAGTGCTCATTGCCCACCTGACGATGTTCTGAAAGCATTCATTCATACAAGTCCGTCCCGGGTTCGAACGGATCCGAAGGCACTACTCCTACTACATCCATTTTGGAATCACCTCAGGATTAGTAGTGACTATCCCTTGCACTTCACTGCTCCATCTTCGACTCTAAACTCGTCTTCCTCACGAAAACGTACAATCCTGGTCGAAGTGGTTTTCGAGAAATTAATCCTGATCCCGGTCTCTTCGAAACGATCAGCGTATTGTCCAGTATTGATAGTCGGTTATTCAACTATCAAATAACCAACCAATACAACCAAGTTATTTTCCATTGCAACCATTAAGCCTTGTTCACATTTTAAAAATCCTAGCAGAATTAAGAAAGCTCATATACTGGGTAGTTATAAATTTTAAACAATTTCTTTCCAAATCATACTTATAAAATTTCTAAATACATTTCTTAGGTAACTTAAATAAAATACTTTTTTTATAAAATTTTCTATGATATATTATATTAGAGAATATATTCTTAAATTATAAATAAATAAAACTTTCCTTTTTAAATAATTAGTACAAAAATAGTATTTTATACTTGGAATAGTTCAAATAATACATATTTATAACAAATTATACCTTTTAACACGATTTTCAAAATAATATATAAACTACTTTCGATATTTCAAAATATTTGTTAATTCATTTAATACATTTTTAAAATAATATTTATTTTCAAAACAAAACTAGGTTCAAAATCAATCAAAAACAGAATAAGGCTTATCAGTCTCAACGGTACTTATCAATTCACCATTCACACTTTACAGTTTCAAATATTCAAATCAATCAGCTTCCATAGATCGGTTCACATTATATTCTCAAATATAATTAACAGGGAAATACAGATACATGTATGAATAACAGATCATAAATTAGCAATGCTAGTAACAACTATATAGATAATATCCGATAGATGGCTTATACAATCCACAAGAGTAAAATTTTACTATTCGGCGGAATGGTGTCAGTTTCCACTGTCCGGATGTCAAACAGTTTGAATAATCTACTATTAACACATATATTCAATTTGGAACCATCTTGACAGATAAGCCATGTAAAATTATGCAACGGCACTTATATTCAAATGGTAGTTTAATTCTGCATGTAAAGTCTGTAAAATTTTCTTATTTAATCTTCACAATAGATTGTACAACGGCGTACATCCATTGATACGAACAATCTTCTTAATAACACTTTATTTTATGGGAAATTAAATAATTATTATAAAATTACTTAAGAATTTGCGTTAATTCAAAAGTATAACATTTATTGATTTTTTCCCTAATTATTTCAATTTTACTTCACTTTATCCCAAAACTCAAGTATAATAAATAAATTACTATTTTAAAAAGCTTGACTAGTTTGTGATAAAATAATTATTCTTAACTACTTTAAATAGACTTAAAGTAGACAAATTTATTACCTTTAAAATAAATTCTCTGTCTATAATAAAACTTAAGTAACCTTTTTTTTAATATACAGATGATTGATTCAACACATATACCTTAAACACTTGCATGTTACATGCTTTGTGGAACAATTCGTTACAAATTTCCCTTGCGTTAAAAACTATACTCTTATATTATTTAAAACCAGCTTTTAAATCAAACTAAACTTATCGGCCCAAGCCCAAATTCACAACTAAAAAAAAATCAACAACCGAAACTTATTTATACTCCACTCAAACGGGTCGTAGCCCAAAAACTGCTTCTCCTCGAATCCTTCTTCTTCCCATCACCGGATTCCATCTCCAAATTCGGTAACACACCCCAAAACGACCACACCAAAGAAACAACCCAAGCTCTATAAATTCGAGCATCACCCCGAAGATAGCTCGACACCATCATCGATCGTACGCAACGTCAAACACGAAACACCTCGCCTAGATCACTCGTGCACGGTGATGTACGTGCACGTGCTTAACCTCATCATTGACCATCACACCGCAGCAACATCCATGCCTAATCACACCTCAATTCCACATCCCATTTGATATCTCACCGTAGTCCCTCGATCATCTGATTGAAAAATCGATCAACAACCAACTTCCGGGAACCAGAAATATCCAACATACCCCCACATATTGACACACCGCAACAACCACTACTTGGCACACCGCCTATCACAATCGAGAGCCCATCCATTGCTCTTACTTCCTACCCAAAATCAAAGGTCACGGTCGCCATATCAATTCTAAAATCAACTCCGTTCCCACCATTACCCAAAACTTCACTAAATTCTAAAATTGATTCGAACAACCAAACCCAACCCAAGATCAACAAATGGCCATAGTAGATGCCTCCACCATGATCACCTACTCCTACCAGAACAGTCCACAACACCCCTCTTCGATGAAATCGTTGGAAAAATATTTTTGAGCAAAATCCGATCATCTAATCATTTCTCAAAATATTCAACACTTAAAAATATAATTTCACCACTAAAATTCATATTTCTTACAAGAATCAAGACTACGTGCTTGAATCTTTGAAATAAAAACATTGAATTTCGACCAAAATTGGATTACCCACTGTAAAACAGGACGTTATCGATCTACACAACATATTTCTACACAAATCTATTCCTTTCACAAACTATATTAGAAAGTAAACAAACTCCTAGTTTGCATCAACATGAAATATGGACTAGGTGAAAAGATTTAGATTTTTGAAGGCTAAATGAACATTATATTTACAGTGATAGAGTAAATTTCGAATTCCAGGTTTTGAAAATTTAGTTTCTCACCTTCCACATTAATTCCATATGCTTCAAAACTTGAAGTTGAAGTCTTGATTAAAAGTTGAAATCTGAAATTCAAACTACCCCTTTAAAATTTCTAGAGTTTTGAATTTGAACAGCAATCACGCAAGAGTGTTTCCTTCTTGATGTACAGAACACTGTTTTTCTTCTCACCCTTAAAACTTTGATCTTTAATTGCTTAAGAAATTTAAACAGATCTTTGTTTTTCGAATTATAGGCTTTACAATCTCCAATAACTCGGACCTGAAATGGTTCAGATATATACATGCAGTTGCAGACAAGGATAATGAACAAAGTCGACATTTTGTTAGCTGGAGTTGCCATTTTGTTAGCTGAGGTTGATATTTCCTTTTTTGTTGAAAAGATTGTGAAAAGAATATGGATTCTTGTTAGATATTTCCTCCTTTGGTCAGACAAATTTCTACCGCATGTATACAATTGTTATTTGTTTGTTTCCAGATGCTTAAGTTAACCAGTTTCCTTTTCTTTTTTACTTGCAGTAAAGGGTTTTGCTTATCTTCCTTTCTATGTTGTAGCATTCTTTGTTTACAAAAATGTTTGTATTTAGGTTTGAACAAAAGACAAATATATGTATGTATTATATTTAAGTGATGGATGGAAATAATCCCTTGGCTGCTGAAATAAATATTTGCTTTTTGGGGTGAAATGAAAATTGAAAAGTATTTGAATTAGTATTTTTGGTTTTTACTATATCTTGCCAGACAAGCTGCTGCAACACATCTTTTATTTCTTTCCAGCATACTAGATTTAGATTTATATTTTTTTTCTTTGTTGTTTCTTTTGATAAGATAAATGTTTGCTACTTGTTATTGTTCTCTGGTTTCTTACTTACACTAAATAATTTTACAGCCATCCTCTTATCATATATTTATAATAACGTAAACCATACACTATTAAAAGCGTATGCAAGTATATTCAAGATTTTAAACAGCTCATAATTCACATTATTTGACAAAGTAATATTTGTATTGTTTCTATAGGTTTAAAAATAAAAATGAAAATGAGAAACTATATTGAAATAACACTTCTTAATTAATTTATCTTATAAATATATGTGTTAATTTAAACAAAGACTACAAAATAGTTAAAAATTTATCTTTGCTTTTAACTTAGTTGAAATTTGCATTTATCATTCATACAGTGAAATAAAGGTGAAAACTAGTAAATTAAAATAACTTCTTGTCTCATTTGTTTTATATAAAAATACATATGGTTTTTTAAACAGAATGTAACATTCTATGTTAAATACCCCTATGTTATAAAATAGAATAACTTTCAATATTAAATACTCAGTGTGTTATAAAACTTCATAGTGGTATAAAAATATTTTTTTTTTTAAATCCTTCTTGTATATATAACCATATTCACAATTCCATTTATAATATAGACATATGTTATCTACAAATATATTAAATCATTTGTTATCTATGTGTATATAGTTTCTCCCAATTATACATATACAACCTCTCTTTATTTACTTAAGTGATTGTTATCCACCTAAATTTATTTATAATGTTTTATCAATTAAGTATTATAAAGTTCCCATTCAATGTGTATATAGTTTCTATCCAATTATTTTTTTGATTCATATACACATCTATTTATTTATAACATTCCATCAATTTAAATATTTTAAAATTTCTTTTTAACTTATCATCACACACTCACACCTTTCTAATTCAATATATATCATTATTTTAGAAATCTTAATACTCCTATTTAGTTAATACAGACAACATTGTTTATATATATGCCGAAATCAAAAAAATTCACTTTTACTTCATTATGAATTTTTATCTAAATTTTATATACATCTCAATTTAATTTTAATGCCATGAATTCCTATTCTCATTATGTGTAACTTTATTGTTTCCTATATATATGACTATGAGCATTTGATTTTAACAAATTTAAATTCTCTAATATAGTTTATCTTTTAGAATAAAATATACACATTTAATCTTTCATATATTGAACCATGGAAAACATGTATTTCTTTTTCTTACTTCAGTAGGAACACAAGGATCTTTAAACAAAATGTATATATGTAAGAAATTCCATTTAAACCATTTTATAATTTAATATAGATTTGAAAATTCAAATTATATTGGTTTGAAAAATTGCATAAGATTATTAACCATTAATTTATAGAAATATTGTATATAAAAATACAATATTATTAAATATTATAAATTAATATTCACAACACGGGATGTCCAAAATCTCGGGTCGTTACAGGATCGAAACTAACTAATGTCACATCTTGAACTTGTGTTTTCTTCATCTTCATGCACTAAGATGCATTGGAGTATAGTGGGTCCCTCCACCTTCATGGGATCGTTCGATACCGATCCATAAGAATTGGCATCGATCGATGTGACTAGCACTACACTTGACCAATTTCCTCGAATCCTTCATTTTCGATACTCTTCGGACTTCTTGATCCATTCCTTCATTATTTCCTAGATCAAATCTATCGAAATGTTGCTTGGTCCAAACACTTAAATAACACTTGTCCTCCAAAGCAAGGTTCTATGATAACAAAGCATGCTTTGGATTGAGATAAGCGACCAAATCCAGATCTACAAGGATGCTTCTACCGTTTGAATTATTTTTGTGAAACGTTGCATCTTATATGAGAATATCGGCATATCATCTTAAATAGTTTCAGAATCTCATCTCTTCGATAGACATCAATGTCGTTGTCCTCCATCTAAAGTCCTTGACCAACTCTAGGAATTTTTGAAAGCTCTTTCATTCCATGGTTAGGTAGATTTCACCTTTCTTTGTACATATTTTTGTCATTCATTTTTTATAAACATAAGCTCGTATCGATCGGTACGATATTGTTTGGTACCGAACGATTTGCAAATGTTTATATAAAATGAGCACTTAGGATCCCACTGCCTCAAGCAACCAACTGCCGCAATTCCATCACCAAATTTTGACTTGTCGCCAAACCATCTGAACAACACCAAGCACTTGAACATTAACCATCTTTAAGCCAACGTCCTCATTTCATCATCATTCTATTTTAGATTTAGAGTTGTTTCATAGGTGGTTGTCGCCTATCACCTGAGGTTGCCTCGAATGTTAAGCACTCCGACACCTTCACACCATGTCGTTGCCATTCCATGCTAGCCTTCTGTTGCCCTTGATCGTCGTCGCCCTAATTACCCAATTGTCGTTGCATGCCACAACCAAAACCTAGGGTGGAGACGGTGAAGGTCAAGAACATGACTTATATCCTTCTTGATTGACTTTGAGTATGGATCGATGCCTTGGTTTTTGGTCGATACGATTCAACCTGTCATCCTTTTGAATGCATTCTACCATTAATCAAATCCGAGAGCCGATGCATTCTAGAATCGACATTCGAGTCCAAACATCACATCTCTATGGTCCTACATACAGGAGCTCTATGTTGCTTTAGAGGTCATCTGATTTTGTTAACTTAAATCCTGTAGCCAACATGAGCAAGCTATTTACATAGGGTGCATCCATTCATCATGCCAAGAACATATGACACACATTGCATAGGTTGAATCACAAATCACTGCCCCAGTCGATGTATAGAACCCGATTGATCAACACACATTGATATCCGTTGGATCCTCTACATTGGCTACATGGGACTTAATCAAAGTAAATACTGGATTTAAATCATACCTAACCATGCTCATACCTTAGGTTTTCAATATAATATGGACCCTAAACACTTCGCCGTATTTCTGTTGTAGTCATAGGCCCTTCGACATCCAAATTCACTCCTATGGTAGTAGGTTCCTCTTTTGCTCTGACTTGTAGTTCAACTCCTTTCAGTGTTAGGATACCTCAACGCCAACTCAGCAACCATTACCACTGGCTCCTTATGTGCATTCGCGAGATGAGATCGCTCCGGATGTAAATTTGGAGTGCGTTATTGAAACAGTTGGGGGTATGCCTTAAACAAAATTCTGTAATTTATTGAAAATTATGAACTCTATAATAAAATCTATAACACCCCGCATTTTTATATAATTAAATAAAATCAATTAAATTAACATAACTGCAAAACAGAATATAAATGTCAAATATATGCATTTAAGAATTAAGAGGTTACATAGATTTATGCAAGTAATGAGTGTGTGATTAGGTGATACATTAATCAGTTAAAAGAGGAATTAATTAAAAGACATAGAGGCGTCAATTAGTCAGACTGTCAGAGAATATGTCACTTTTACAACATTAACTAATTAAGGGATCTTCTAATAAGGGGAAATGTATGTTGGGAATAAATTAAATAATAACATACGTATATTAATTTATAATTGACGCAATCAATAAATTAAGAAATTAATTAAAAACATTAAGTAAGCGTCAATTAATAAAAGTGGAAAACTTGTATGTCAATTAATTATGTAATGAATAGGCAGTTTAAATATATACAACTAATAGATGTATGGTTGGGTGACGCTTAGGAATTAATTTGGATATCGATTAAAATGGGAAAACGTCTCAATTAATTAATTGGCAATCAGTTGAGCATATTAAAAAGGGTGTCAATTAATCAAAGAATATGCTCGTATCAATCAATTAATATTGCATATACATACATATATGTATGTGTGTATGTGTGATCTAATTAATTAGGTAATTAAAAGGAGAATCTTATTTAGAAGGAAACGAGAATTAATATGGTCGTACAACAAAGGAATAAATGAATAGCATCGGAGAATTATACGTTATAAGCTAACGTAAACAAACCAATAAATGATGGTGATGATAGTTTTTAGGGTTAATCAGATGGTTCATAGTTGTTCACTGCACCTATAAATTGAACGTAACTTAACCCTAGCTGACACTGTTTTTTCTGAATCAGCTGTTGTCATTCACAGCAAACTTCTCTTCTCCCTCTTCCTTTCTCCTCTGTCAATCAAATCTTTCCCCGAACAAAAAATAAAATTAAGCAAGGATATACATATAAGCATATCAGATAATTGTGCAAACAAATCAGAGAATTTACAGTGAATTAAAAAAAGGGAAAATGGAGAAAAGCTTAGCAAATTAAAAGGGATAGAGATTGAAGCTAAGGACGATATGTGAGTGGATTTAATAATATTCTTTTACGTTTATAATATATATTATCATTGAATTTCTGTTAGATAATTCATTCCAGTAATTAATTCTATTAGTTACGCAAACATTGTAAATTTTATTTATATTTAATTAGGTTTGATAGTTAGAAAAGACATAGGCCTAAAAGTAAGAAATTTGCAGTTGTTTACATCTATTTTAAAAGTCATAATTTAGCCTTGATATTGGTTCCATTTATTCCCTTTTTACGTGAATAATATAGTTAGAAAGAGAATTCGGGGTTATGGATTAAAATACTATACTTTATAGAAGTAGATGTAAAATAGGAAAATAGGAAAATTGGAATAAAATTAGAGAAGTGGAATTCTGCAATAAATTATGCCGGATGGAAACAATAAATTTATCTGATAATTTAATTTGGGGAGTAAGTAATAGATTAATTGGTTGGTTTAGAAACTAGAATACATTTCTAAAAGTTTAATAATTAAAAGATAACGATAAATGTAACTGCAAGAATAAAAAGAAAGAAAAAGGGAACTAGTATAAAATAGAGGGACCGTGGTATTTTACACTAGCCCAAAATAATAAAAGAAATATGTTGTAGTTATGAATTATTGTTTATAATATTATTTAGTACTAAATTATGGAAATAGATTTTAGCATAGCTTTCATAACCAACTAAATAAAATGGAATTACTTCCTAGAATAAAATAAAATAAAGTAGATTATGAAATGAATTAAATATATTATTAGATAAGAAATTAAGGCTGTGAACCAATAAACGAACCTATGTCTGCATGTACCGCGCAGACTATGTAAAAAGACAGTTATTATGATAAGTTAATTATATAATAAAAAATAATTCTATATCATAATAAAAGAAGACATACTAGAACAGAAAAGAAACACTTGTAATTATGTATAGATTTTAAAGAAATTATAGTAACAATTACAAGTATAATTATAACATAAGTTATGATTAAGTAAAAGAGTAGAAAGACTTATTTGGGAACTTAGAATAAATAAGCAATGATAGCAAAGATAAATAGTAAAAGCTTATTTTAGATTTCTATTGAACTAATAAGCAAATAGAACGAAAGATGCTTATTTAATAAACTTAAGACTTAAATTAAGTTAGTAAGCAAGAAGTGGCAATACCTATAGCATTCCCTATTAGATCAATGGTAGTCTCACAATAGCCAGAAGCGAGACGAGAGCAAGAATATGCTATTTAGGGTAAATAAGTAGCCAACAGAATAAGAAAATAAACTAAATGCAAATTAAAAGATTAGACATAGGGTCTAATAAAAGAATTGAGATGCGTTTGGATCAACCCAAAGGATGTAGCACCCGACGAAGCAGTTCACCACGGATTTCATAAATAGAGAAGCACGTCCAACTGAGTATTTTTGGGCTTCAAGGATGTACGAGACTTCAACAGGACGTGAGGATCCTCTAGAATGGCCCTCTGGGTAGGCCTAACGAAGCTACACCCCCGGAGGCAGGTATGTAGGTGTTCCATCAAGAAATTATGCCTTGACTGCATTTGCATTGTAGGCCTAATGAAGCAAACATTTGTAGGCAGTCAGAAGGGGTTAGTGTTGGAGTAGGGTATTCGTATGCCCAGTACTTGCAAGTAAGTTTGAGGATAGTCGCATGCGGATATCGGCCCGCATCAAGACCAAGAGCGATTTTGGAAAAGACTAGAGTTAAACCAACATGTTAATGATTCTTTCACTATCGAGACATTGGATGGGGGCATCGCCAATTGGATGTTAGATTGTTTACAGTAGGGCACGACCACTTAACTCTTTAGAGGTCTTTCGGTTTGGTTGAGGGGTGGCTACGTGGGGCCATAGCCACGACGAGAAAAGAGGCATACCAACTAGAATATCTGCATTTGTAGGCCTAATGAAGTAGTTCTTTACAGATATAAAAATCCTCGACCGAATTCCGTACAAGGTAGACCTTGTTAGTGGGATTTAGATAGTAGACAAAACGATTACGTAATCCTCAATGTACGCACTGGATGGTACACGGTGGATGTCTGAGCACTGGCATAGACTAGTGTGGATGTGATCTATGTTTTCATAGTAAGTAGTGGAGCATCTGTATTGTAGGCCTTACGAAGCAGTCCTTTACAGATGTAGCTACGTAACGCTCGTGGAGCAAGACGTTGGAGTATCTGTATTCTAGGCCTTACGAAGTAGTCCTTTATAGATATAACCATGGAGCAAGACGATGGACCCCTTTTCGAGGAGGATACGGAAGGTACCATGGGTGGTACCTAGGACCATATGGTCATTAGGCATATAGCTACATATACGTATACATTAGTTATTAGGTTTTAATCTACTATGGAGTAGATAAGCATGGTTCACGAATAAAGGCGAGAGTATTGTAAACCTAATATAACAGTAAATGGAAATAAAAGGATATATGTAGAATTAAGCTTAGAAGTGTATAATTTATCCATTCATCGGAACTTTAATTCTGGCCTCCTCCTCATAACACCCTACAGGTTAAGTAGATGGCAGAGACTTCTGTAAGACAGAGAGTATTATTACATTGGTGAGGATTTACTTACTATTATATTTTAGTCATCCCGCCGTGAGATAAATTATTGAGCTCTGATATATTTATCTTTATCTATTTGTAGGATACCAGATACCTAACGCGGGCTTCAGTGGGCTTGGTTTTTAGCATTTTTTTTAAAAATTCAGACCATTGGAATTCGGGTTGTTACAAAATCTCACACAAAATAAAAGGTGTTTTCCTTTTGTTATATACTTGTCATATTGTGATATATTAATTAGTTATTTAATTTAAGTATATTGCATAAAAATTCTTAAATGGTGTGTTATGTGATAAAAATTACAATGTGTTGTAATCATGAGAAATTTATAATATAAAAAATGATATATTACTTTAAATATTCATAATCAAGATGTTTCGAGATAGGATATCGACACATTTGTTGATACTGGAGTATGTAATAATCGCCAAATGTTGGATAGTGTAATACTCATGGCCGTTGAGGACACCAAGGGGTTATGTACTGATAGTCATTGGACAACTATGGAATGATTCATTTGAGAGTTTTCTGTTGGTTATTATAACCAAGGCCAAATAAAGATTCTCAAAGTGACGATATTACACGGTTCTCTCGACTTGAGAATACCGTTGAACATCAATAAGAAAACTCACATTTGACTATAGTTAAATTATGCCATGACGACCATCAGATGACTATAGTTGAGCCAGAGTTGAAGCATTGAAAGTGAAACACTATTCAATAGAAATTCCGTCTCCTCGGTTATATAATGTTGGTATAATAATCAACTTTAGTCAACTTAAAGTCAAAGTCTTTAATCAGAGCAGTACGGTAAACAATAATTGTTATTATTGAACCAAATACTTTGTAATTTAACTAACCAATTTAAATGTGGGCAGTATTGAAATTTTGAACAAAACTAAATTCGATAAGTCTAAAATGATATAGTTTGAGAAGAGAATTAATGTAAATAAATGTTACTACTAAGTACCACTTAAAGTAATAAAATTGAATTTTACAAAAAAGATGTGTAAGTAATAAATTTGTCTAAATAGCCACACCACTAGTTAAGGTGACGTGTGGACATTAATATTTGAATTGTTCGATGTTAATCGTTGATTATTTTTATACCTATGAGTCGCATAACTATAATGATGAGTATTTTGGATTACAAAATGAATTAATTAACTCGTAATTATTGTAAATTAATAAGTTTTATTTGTTTTTTGGAAGCCATCGGTAATTGATTTGATGAGTATATAAAATTATATATGCATGTAGCGATATACAATATTGATGGAAATTTGCATTTGATTTAAAACAATTATTTAGTAAATGGGCTTGGGACTTTGGAAGGCCCAACTTGGCCGAAAGATGGCTGACCCAAGGTGCATGAGAGAGGGAGTTTAAGAATTTAAAAATATTATTGAAATGATAAGCAAAGATGAGTAAAAGAAGGAGATACTTTCTCCTCTTTTACCTCTTCTTAGTGCTACTTAAACTACTCACTACACATCAATTTTTTATCATCTCTTTTTAATAGCTTGGCCATGAGTTCTTCTGGGCAATAGGCAAATATTTTCAAGAGAAAAATCAAACAAAACTAATACAAAGGTGGCACTTTAGATGGTTGCAATTTCTGCATGTGGTTCAATCGAATTTGGGAGTTCATTCATCTAAGGTGCAAATCACATGCGACTTCTTTAGGAAATCACTCTATCTCAATTTTAATTAGGTACATCATCATGATTATGTAGATTATATCCTTTATATTTTATAATAAATTTATATGTGCCTATGTTGGCCAATTTAATGCATGTATATAATTTGAATTAGAAATAAATAGTTTATAAAAAAATTAAAATTATTATTACAACAAATATTATTACACACCACACTTTAAATACATTAGTAATAATTTTGAATTTTAAAACTATTTTTTACTAGCTAAAATAAACGTATTAAATATACAAATATATAAATGTATCGATAGAGTTAGGGGTAGCACTAGGGGCAAGTATGTAATTTTTTGCAAGCCATTAACTCTGCAAAAAATATTGTTCGAAATAAAGATGTTTTTCTTTATGTTATATGTTTGTTATAATGTGTTATAATTAATTATTTATTTAATTTAAGTATATTTAACAGAAAATCCATAAATTGTATGTTTTGTGATAGTAATTACAACTGTTGTAATCATGAGTATTTTATCGCAATATAATAATCACATCGTTGTAATTATTCTTAGTCAAGATGTTTCGATACTAGATATCGATGCTTCCATTGAGACTAAAGCACATAACGCTCTTCAAATGTTGGGTAGTGTATTACTCATTGATTATTAGGGGCACCTAGAGGTTACATACTAATAGTTATTGGATAACTATGGAGTGACTCACTTGATAGTTCTCAATTAGTTAATATAAGGTTAAAAAGAAAATACCGATGTGACAATATACAGAGTTCCCTTGACTTGAAAGTACTATTGACCTTTAATGTGGAAGCTCTGCTTTGAAGTTAAATCATGGCACGAAGTTCATCGAACGACTATCATTGGATCGAGTGGAAGCATTGGAAGTGTATTCAATATAGGATTTGTCTCCTCAATTATATAAGGTTAGTATCATGATCAACTGAAGTCTACTCAATGTCAATATCTCTGGCTAGAGTAGTTCGGTTAATAGTAATTATTATTATTGAACCAAGAATTTTGTGTTTGGACTATAAAGTTGAATATGGACAATATTGGAATTTTGACCATTACCAAATTCCATAAGTCTTTACATGATATAGTTTTGATGAAGGGAAATGATGTAAATAATTATCACTACCATGTAACACTTAAATATATAAAATTAGATTTCATGGAAGCCATGTAAGCGATAATTTGGCCATAATGTCACACTACTAAATAAGATGACATGTGAATGTTAATCGCTAAATTATTTGATCTGATCAAATATACACCTAAGAGTCATACAACCAAAATGTTGAATACTACCACTACCATTTGATTTAATTAATTATAATTGTTATAAATTAATTAATATTTGTGAAATATTAATTATAAATTTTTATTTAATCTATGTTGAAAATAGCGTGTGTACAGAAGTTGTATACACATGTATCGATATACAGTATTGGTGTGCATTTGAATTAAATTTAAATGCATATTTATTTAATTGGCCTTGAAATAATTAGGAGGTCCAAATATGAGCTATAGTGGTCGGCCATATGGGGGGTTAATCGTGGTAGAATGTTGATTCAAAAGGTGGGAAAGAGTAAGAGGAAAAGATGAGTCCAGATCCTCTTTTTGCTCCTCTGAACCTCTACTATTTAAACACCTCAACATCATTTTTCTACTCTTTAAATTTTTAGCCTTCTTTATCAGATTTCTGGCCAGCCCCTTTCCTTTATCCTCCATATTTCCAAATAAAATAAAACACAAATTAAATTAAAAAGGTAGACCAGGCTTTTAGTTGGCAGCTCTTTTTAAGGGTTTAAATACAGATTTAAGGAGTTGATGGATTCAATAGTCCAAGATATTACTTCTAGGCCATAAAAAAGGTAGTGATTTAATTTACACACACACACACATGTTTATCATGTCATTTTGCTATTTTTATTTATTTACATATTATCATGAATCCACATATGCATGTGCTGTCAACATATAATTAATGTATATCTCTGTATGTGTGTATTTATGTATGTTATAATATATATAGACACATATACGTGTTTACATATATTATTTAACTAGCAAAAAATTTATTTTTAATTTTTGAAATTAATTTATATTTTAAAATAATTAAAAAATTTGATTTTCAATATGTATATTACTATATAATAAATATATATATGATTTTGATATTTTATAATCATAATATATTTTTGAAAATTAAAAAATAAATAAATTAATTAAAATTAAAATCTTTTTTATATATATTTTTAAATGTAAAATATAACTTTTATAGTCTACGAGCATAGCTCAGTTGGTCAGGGCCACTTAGCGACTATGAAACAATGTTCCTTGAGGTCACCGATTCGAATCCTAGTAGATTGAGCTGTGTTTCTCATTCAAGGCGCGGAAGAAAGCTCTCAGAAAACCTACATAAATGGTAGGGAGCATCAAACCTCTAAGCTGGACAGGCATTAAATCCCTCTTGTCTGTGGTCGGACCAGGCGGATTGGAGGCTCATCCCATCCCTTCGATTTCATCAAGGCTCTGGGTTGAGTTTTTTTTAATAAAAAAATCTAACTTTTGCATGGTATATAAAGGTGTATATATCATTATATATATGTTTTGCGTTTGTTTTCGAAAAAAAATATTTCTTTTTATGATTTCCATAAGAAAATCTTCTATTTAGAAAAGAACAAAAGAAATTTAAAACCCTACTATTTTAATAAAAATAAAAATTATCATATATAATTCGATCGTGTGTATGTGCATTTGTGTGTGTGCGCGTGCGCGCACGAATGTGTGCTCTCTTTTCAATGTATATGTGTGTGTGTGTTTATATATTTACTTAATTATTTTTAACATTAAATACATATATGTGTATATTTAATTATTTTATATTAAAATTTTAAATTAATTTAGTGTGTATAAGATTATATGTGTATGTAATTATCAAAAAAAATTAAAATTTTCAATTTCAATATATATATAGACATCACATATGTATATGGAGGGGCTAATATATCTGTTGCGGTGTAAATTCTAATACTTACACACCGGTATATTAAACCATGTACGTTGTATCTTGCACATGCACGTACACGCACATGTGTGTGTATATGCACGTCATGTTATAATATATATAAATATGAAATTAAAATAAAATAAAATATTGATTTTATTTAAAATAAATTTAGATAAGATCTAAAAAAAATTAAATTTCATAGACCCAATAAGATCCAAAATGGAATAATTTTTTGAAATTTACCCTGCTGCGTACTAGCCTAGATGCAACAATTGTATCAAAGCACAATAGCCTATGCGGTCTAAATTACTCAAGTTGCGATTAACTAATTAAGCTTACAATTTAGTAGGATGTCTAAAAAGCAGTATTTAGGGTTAAGTTTAGCTAGTCAAGTACCATGCTTTACCTAGCTACCAGCCTAACCTAAAGGATGAAGCGAGCCCAAAGATTGTTGCTAATTGAAAAGGCTTAATTTGAATTGGCCTAGGCTAATTTTTAAAATTATTTTGAAATTAAAACTAAATTTAAAATATATATAATAAATGTTATAATATAATTTCCAAAAGTGTTATGAAAATATAATATATACATTACAATTTTTTTAATACTAGTAAAATAAATTAATTAATTAAATAGTTAATTAATTACATATACGTGTGTATGTATATATAAAAGATATATTATGATATATGTTACATTGACTTGATTTATTTAAGATAACGTAAGTGCGTTTGTGTATATATAATAAGAATTTTTGAAATTAATAATATTTAATTAAAATTGTTTAATTAGATAAATTAATCAAAATTTAATTAATAAATAATGAAATACATATATATAAACATACATGTGTATAACTATAAGTGTTATAGTACAAATATTCAATATAAAATTTTATAATTAAATAATATAAAATTAATTAAATTAATTAAACAAGATTTAATTAATATAATGTTATACATAAGACTATTATATAAGTTAATTAAATTATAAAAGTTATATAATAATCACAACTTATACAATATGAATATAAAAATTAAAAGTGGAATATTAAGAAACCTTAATTAGACTTGAGGGATAAATATATCATACGTAACTATGATTTCTCATGTGTGCGCTACTTGAATCATGAGGGTATTTAATAAAAAATAAATTATTTCATAAGTTAAAATTATTCGACATAATATATTAAAGATTCTGAATCTTTAATATAAAATTGTCCTTTACCATTTATATATTAATAGATTACTTGCAAACTCCTTGATTGTTGAGCTTCCTCAAGCTAAGGATATTATGTGTATACAATTGATATATAAAATAGACGAGGCAAGACAACTGCACATATTTGTTGAGCTTTCCCCAAGGGATGTGCATTACATTTAGGCATCGCGAAATGGAAGGTACGAGAAAATGATCTTTCTTTATTTGTTGAACTTTTCTCAAGATGAAGATGATAATAAGATAAGGAACCACGGGTTAGGAGTTGTATACGATACAACCAATAAGAAGTTATTCATCATACGCGGAAGTATGATTTGTTGAGCTTTTCTCAAGGTCAAAATCACAGGCATACGAGTCCTAACTCCCACTAGTGAAGTTAAGAGACTTCTATGTTTAGTCTTAGGGTTTAGAGAACCATAAAATATTAGTAGGAACTTATTAGTAAAATGAAACATAAAATTAACCTTATTAATATTATAAGAACGCCCACTATAAAATTATCCTAATCTACCAAAACTTGTAGAAAAATGTTTATACCCAAGCTATTTTCTAGAAATGACAAATCAGCGGACCTAACTACTTTGACTAGCTAAGAGCGATAAAGATAACATTAACATATGAACATCTTTGGTCGTCGATAAATGCACCTCTAAAAGAACAACCCATTGATGATGCGGACCCCGATCTACGACTTTCTTATGATAAATGGGTTTCAAACTTAGAGATCGTCCAGGTTTTCATGTTGTTTATGTTGGACATTGTACAGTTAATGCTCCGCTATTGCCCCGCTATAACCCTGCTATATCTCATAGCGGATTTCAATCACTATGATTTTTCCATATAGCCTCAAATATAGCCTTTTTGCTTTAAGCCCCGCTATTTCCGCTATATCCCGTTATTCCCGCTACATTCCGCTATTTCCGCTATATCTTCTTTAAATGAAATGAATTAAAAAAATGACATTTATATATTATAAAAATTATGAAATTAATTAATTTAATTGAATTTTTAATATATTTTCGAAATGAAAATGCTCTAATATTCTACTAAATTTTATTATGTTACATAATAGGTTTACATTTATTTATAATATATTCGCACATGTTTTTATTTAAAATTATTTATGTATTAATTATAATTCAATTGAATGTTAATTTTTCTTTTAATTGCCATTTATATATTTGTGAAAACATTAAGTATGAGTTTTATATGCTATTTTAGATTCATTCACTGTATCACGCTATATCCTCGCTGTATCACCACTATGACTTTTTGCACCTCCGCCACATTGAATCTGCCGAGCGCTTTAGCTGCACAGGTTGAACAAGCCATTGCACATACAGCACGAAAACATGTCTGCCCATGAGATTTTTGATAATCCCAAAGCTCTTTTTGGTGAACAATCCCGTTCAGCAAGGTACGGACTTTCGAAGGAACTTTCCAATACTAAAATGACCAAGGGACAGAAAGTGGACGATTGTGTTCTAATGTTGAAAGGATACATTGGTATACTTGCATAATTAGACGTAGCAATAAGCAACAAGATGCAAGTAGACTTAATCCATAGGTCTCATACTCCCTGGTATGAGCCATTTGTATCAAGCTATATTATGAGCCAGTTGAACGTAAACCCCGTGGAGCTCCTCAATATGTTGAGGTCGGTCAAGTCCTCACCTAAGGATTAAGGGTCGTACTTACTATTAAGGGGAACACATCATCTTCCAAAGGTTTGAAGAAGCGAAAAATGGATGATAAGAAAAATAAAAAATTGTTGCTGCGATTCTGCAAACAAAGGTGAATGTCATCAATGTCACAAGAAGAGTCATTGGAAACGGAATTGTCCGGAGTACTTAAAGATCGTTAAAGTGAAGAAGCAGAATGGTGTTTTCACTCCATAGGGTATATTTATGATTCAAATTGGTTTGTAATCAATAAATTACTGAATCTGGAACTCACATTTGTAATTCATTATAAGGGCTTAGAAATCGGCATCACGTGGCAAAGGGAGAAACGAGGCTTTGAGCTGCTGATGCATCTATTGTAGATTCAACGGTAGTTGGAGATTTTTGTTTTGAATTTTTCAAGTGGATTTGTTTTGATATTAAATAATAGCTATTATGTAAAAGACTTTATTTATGGGAATATTTCCATGTTTTGATTGTTTGAGACTGGTTATATTTTTTACCATGCTAATAATGTTATGAACATTATTTTAGAAGGTAATAAAGTCTGTGATGGTATTTTAGATATTGGCATTTATGTGATCAACACAAATTATGTCTATTCTATGAGAAGTTCTTTGAATAACGATGTAAGTACAAATTATCTTTGGCATTGTAGGCTGGGTCATATATGTGAGAAAAGACAACACAAATAGAAAACAGAAGGTTTTATACCATCACTTGATTTTGATCATTTGATACCTACGAGTCGTGTCTCAAAGGTAAAATGATCAAGCATCCCGTTAGTGGGAGCAATGAAAGAGTTGATGAACTATTGGGTCTCTGCATAGTGATGTATGTGGCATAATGCCTGTAATTACTAACGACGTATGAACTCTTGTGAAGAACAAATTTGATGTCTGTAATAATTTTATGAATACAAGAATGAGGTTGAAAATCAGATGAACTAAAAGATTAACGTACTTCGATCAAATCGAGGAGGTGAGTACATTGGACAAGAACTCCAACAATACTTAAAAGATAATGGGATATCCCTCAGGTTATTCCACAGTATACTCTGCAACACAATGGGATTTCAGAGTGAAGGAACATAATTTAATTAGATATGATTCATTCCATGATAATTAAGGTTGAGTTGCTTCTGTCCTATTGGGTATATGCACTAGAAACTATAGCGCTATGTTGATTTGTTACCTACTAAATCAATGCCTAAGATGCCATCGAGATATGGCATGGGAAGAAGCCCCACTTCAATTATTTAAAGGTCGTTTCCAATAAGATTGAGGCAAGATCGGCTTTTTGTAAGTTTATAAGATATCCTAAGAATTCTAGGGGATATATTTTCTATAACATAGAGGAACAATAGGTTATTGATTCCACACACACTACATTTTTAGAAAAGGAATTTCTAGCTAAAGATTTTAATAGTGAAGTTATAGACTTGGATGAGATCCAAGAAACTTTCATTGTGACGCCCCGGCTCTAGTGACCGAAATATGAGAGGGAGTTTACTGTCTGATAGCTCGAATCAATGGGCACTAAAAGAGCGACCTCTCATCTACACTACTTTGGATCAACATGGATATGTTTAAAATACCTGAATATTTCCAAAATGATAGGTATCTCATATCGACACAATGTAGTATACACGAGCCCATAGAATTTGTATTTAAATCACATAGCAGAAACACAACATATAACAGTTTCACAAAACAGCGGACCAAAATGATAGATATATATACATATACATAGGTACAAACAGACGTCAGACTATCACCATATATCTACAACTATACATAATGCCTAAAAATGACGTCCTAATACATACAAAGACAAATATATACAAAGGACATACGACATGAAAAATCAACTTAGCATAGTTCAACGGACTCTAAGTGTATTTCTCTAACATTTTTCCTCCAGATGACTCTAACAGTTCCTTTGAGTCATATGGTAGGCGTGCGTCCATGAAGCTCTAAATCTACAACTACCTTAAATTTATATACTGTATGTCAGTTGTCGTCCATCTCAATGTCGTATGAAATCACCTCAAAACATGAAAAGGTAATCATCCTGAAAAGCCTCGGTCTGACCCGAGGAGTTTTCAAAAACAAAACCTCGAGTCAGGCTATAAATCTAGCTGTGACTATAATGCTGTAACAAGGATTCATATAGATTGTGGAGTTGGGTTATATACGTGATAATAAAAGAAATAAATATGCCACACACTCCATAATCTAAACCCGCCCACATTCCATTAAATTATTTCAATTCAAATATACATGTCATGGCACTATTTAAAGTGAATCACAGCTGCAACTACAATCAACTGGGATATCACATCCTATTCATTTATAAGTTGCATTCATTATTCAATAGACATACCACTGTCAAGTTATTCATGTACAAGGTATGGAATTACTTGCGAATCTCATTCATTATTCACTCTTACTAGACTCTGTATCGAACCGATATTACGGCCTTTTCATTCGTATATCTTTCGATCAAAAATTATGGGTGCCTTCACACGATCTATTAGTTGCACTATCTTCTACAGTTCACCGTTGACGCTCACCCTGTTGTGCTGTAATCTTCATCTTTGTTTCACCACGTATCCATCAATGAGATTACTCTCGATTCTTCCTCGTTTCTCGTTTGCACTATGTCTGTCGCCGTGGTTATGTCCGTACAATGGATCGTTTGGACAATAAGTGATGAGGGACCAGGTTGTCACGATTCAGGGAGCAACCATGAATCTGTCCGCTAAGATGGATTCTAGCGTCTAGTAGTTTCACCTCATCTCGTTTTCTTCATCAGTTAAATTCATTCAAATTCTTTTGTATTTAACTTCTCAATATACCATTTATCCCCAAAATGGTATTGCTTTCTATTTTATATCACATATAATTGTCGTGTTCGTGCAATATAGCATTAACTTGTAGTACATAGCATCATGAACATCCATAAACATAACATATAAACATAATTTGGAAGAATTTCATCGGATTTGAATTTAAATTATAATAAAATGTACGTTTCAAATTTAGACCTGATTTTTTTGGTGACGTCATTTTAATTTAATTTATAGGATTTTTACATAATTTTTAATTTGGAAAGTAAAATATTTTCGGTTGGCGCGTTTTGCGCCAAATGCCCATTCTTTTGAAATTTTACAGAATAAGTTAACCGGTCTATTTTATTACTGTTTTGTGATCGCGTAATGTTGTCATATGCGATCTTATTTTTATTTCGGTTGTTCGCGGTTCATACGCGAATGAAATATTGCGTAGTGTCATACTCTAAAACTTTTTGGTCATGTTCACACCTCCGACGAGCGAACCGAGACCATCGTCGTGTTCCGCTATGCAATACGGTCTTGCTGGTACCTTCCGTTTCGGCCGTAATACTTCTGTTCATCATACGATCGTGGACTTAACAGCGTCATTTCTGATTACCACGGGTCCGTCGATCAGGGGAAAGCTAGTCGATTTGTTCGTCTCACTTCTCTCTACATGTTCCCTTTTGGTTGCATGCTCAAAATCATCATAGATTTTGAGTTATTAATAACATATATATTCGAAAACTCTCATTGTAAAAACTTTATATATCTGAAACCATGTATTTATTTAAAAATTGACATGTATCTAAAGGTTGATGATATATTTAATATTATTATCTTTGAAACTTGATTTATATTCGAAACTCATACAGCTGCAAATTTACAAGGTTTACACATCCAAAAACAATGTACATAAAGATCTAAACTATATATAAAAGTTCAAAATAAGTCTACTATTTGAAAGCAAAGTGTCAGGTTGTTTTTTTTAAAACACGTAGTATGTCAAACAATCACATGTATATTTCAAAACTTAAGCTTACAAATCAGTGCATTCAAAACTTGGAAACCCGACTATATTCGAATAGTTTAAAAAGGTATTAGTAGTACATACTTATATATTTTATAATAGACAATTAAATTATTTAAACTGCTTGGAGAATATAGATTCATAAAAACATTACTAAACTAAGTGGACAGTTATACATTGTATATAGTTTAGCTAAAATTAAATTATTTAAACTGCTTGGAGAATATAGATTCATAAAAACATTACTAAACTAAGTGGACAGTTATATATTGTATATAGTTTAGCTAAAATTAAATTATTTAAACTGCTTAGAGAATATAGATTCATAAAAACAATACAAAACTAAGTGGACAGTTATACATTGTATATAGTTTGGCTAAAAAAAATATCAGTTTCTAACCACAAGGTTCTAAAATAACCTCCTAATATAAACTACTTGATTCAAATATATATATATATATATATATATATATATGCAAAGCAACATATGTGGGTCATTTTTCATAAAGCAAGAAAAGAATCATAGGGCAAAAGATATGAAATAGTTTAGCATGGGAAAATGACAGAAGTAATTTATGCAAGAAGGAGGGTGAGTATTTCAAACCATTACACATGGCCAAGAACGCATGTACGTGTATATATAAATCAAAATTTGATGAGTAGTCTGCTTAGATATAAGTAATGAAGGAAGTGGACATTAAAGCTTTGCACTAAAGCTACGTTAGTATAGTCAGTGAAAGTATTATAAAAGGAAACCATACACTGACTTTAGTGAGTGTATAAAAAAAAGAAGGATTAAACTCACCTTGATTTGCGCAGTACGAAAATGAAAAGTTTTATTGCTTGCCTTCATAAAAAAGGATACAACGCTTATATAGGTTACACACTAATAATTTAGGCCTAAGCAATCGAATGGGTTAAAATATAATGATGAAAGGGATAAGAATGAAAACATCTATCGAATGAAAATTAAGTTATTTATTTTATTTTTCAATAAATAATTTTATATCCCTCGAAAAAAAATTCGTACCCTTAACCGCGATATTGCCATACCGTAATTTGTTCTCCGATTACAATTCCATTCATGACATTTTATTCCAAATTTTGTTTTATATCCATAACGATTTTTTATTTATTTTTTATTTTTTAGACAAAATTTATTGCTATTATAGCGGGATGTTACATACATAAAGGATGAACTAGTGGGATAAATAAGTTCATCAGTATTATTCGAATGGCTAAATCTCCATCGGATTATAAAAATAGCCGATCAAATTTTAATAAAAAATTATCGCAAGCGCACGGTATACAATTTTAATATGTGGCGAGTACGAGTTGATCCGAAAGGAATTGTTTAGATTTTAAAATTCCATCAATCAATTTGACCAAGAGTTTGAAATTGTTTGAAACTAAAAATTTCTAGAAACTAACAAAAAATAAAAGAGGATAAAAATATGAGAGTATAAGGCAATTTAGATGCAATGTCCTTCTCAAGATCACATTAATCAACATATGTGAAATTATGATCTCTCTTTCTGTCATTAGTGAGTTTAGTTGATATGTTTATCTTAAGTATGGAATATTCGTATTAACTATTGATTAGAAATATGGACCATCAAATTTTGATTTTAGCATTCACTTCATTACGATGATTATATTCAGATGAAGAGGTAATATGTGTTTTTGTTTGTTTAAGCATAGTCTATTTGGTGTTAACAACATAAGCTATCAAATTCAAAGCTAAAACAACAAAGTTTAACCACATCAAATATTTCCATTAAGCACAAAAAAAGATAAAAAATTATCAAAATGTTGAATCTACATGATTAAGAGAGCTTAATTACCCCTATATTGAAGGGGTTTAGCCTCTCATATTTGTTATCATTTCAACAAATGTAGCTTCAACATGAAATAAAAATAAGAATAAAATGAAAGCTAAGTAAAAAGAGTGCTAATTGAAATGAAATAAAAGCTAGTCTGCTTGCATAAGAAATGAAACTAAGCTACTAACATAAGAGGAAAGAAAACATGTAAACATAAAAGAGAATTAATTAAAATTGCATAAAAAAGAAAATTACATGAAAGAAGAATGGCTTAGTAGCCATAAAAAAAGAGGTTATAATTTATTTTTGAGCCTAAAACTAAACTAACAAAGAGAAGGCTAAGAGCTTGATTACATGAACATATAGGGTATTCATACAAGCTTTGAAACCCTAACCTATTTTTTGGAACTAATCAAACTATCCTTGAGGAAGTGTGGTCACCAAGTTATCATTAACATGAGCTTAATCAACCATTTCATGTGCACGTAACTTTAATCTTTATTTGCATGTGCATTAGTTCCTAATTGTACATCATGCTAAGTGGGTAGGTGGGGTCCTCCATGATTTATGAAATGAATTATTTCCATCTTCGTTCCTTTGTTTTCTCTTGTGCATGCACATTTCTCCATGAAGCCTCTTGTAATTTCCATCCAGTTTTCCTAAAAATACAAATAAAATATGCAAATAAATATTCTCAAATTAATATATGCACAAAAATGACCATTTTTTCCATATATGAAGATGTATAAATGATGATTTGAAAATGTTGAAATATTATTTTAAACATGTTAAAATACCCTCTATGCTCATTTATTTAATTAAATTGGATTAAATATGGAAGTAAAAATATGCACATTTACTGCACATCAAATACCCCCGCACTTACCTTTTTATTCGTCCCCGAATAAACTAAAACTAAGATAAATTTATTTTCATAGGAAACACGATTACATTGAGCATATGAAACAAGCCATTGAACCTTTAAATGTCCCTAGTAGGACAAATATTGTCTCGTGGGGGTTTTCAGCGGATACTACCCACAACCAAATGCAAAATGAAAAATTACAAATGCAAGATTTATTACAAAGATATGGATGCAGGTTTTTGAAAATATTTACAAATGAAGGATTTACATTTAGATTGACACGAATAAGTTAAATATCAGCTCTGGTCATTATCAAGAAATTTATGTCCTTTTACTTGTCAAAATTTCCAACAAAAATTAAGTTATCATAATAAATAGACTCTGGTTTGGCCAGTTATTTCAGTTAATAACATAGTGTAACTATGAAATGGATCCTTAGTTGATTATCAAATTGGTATTTTCATTTCTTTTGAACTACAATTTAAATCAAATAAGTGAAAATAGTGCATGGATTTCAATTGATTACTCTCTCTATTATTTGAAAATTTTATTGATATTAGCAATATTCACATATGCCTAACTCAGAAAACTGAGGCCAGATATATACAGGCTTACGTGGAGGGAATAAAGAGCGTGGCGGGTGAACACACAAGTGTGTGAACCGATCGTCTGTAGGCATTATTAATAAAAGAATTTTTATATACATACACCTAACTCTGTTAAACTGAGGCCAGATATACCAATCATACACTACCTTTCGGGCTTATGTGAGAAGGGTATAGAGCATGACGAATGTACACATTTGCATGTGAAAACATGGCTCTAGGTGTTAAATATATATATATATACATATATACAAATATATATATCTTTTTTCTTTTGTTTGTTTTTTGTTTTTTTTTAATCTTTTTTAAAAGAGAGTTTTGCAAAATCATCTTAGCACCATTTAACTTAGAAGATAAAAAATGTTATATCCTTTCCTTTAAATCCACTACTTTTTAAACAAAAATTTCAAGTAGGATATACTTCATAATTGTCACCATGAATCTTCCTACATACTAGTTAAACCGTCTTTACTTGTAATCAAATTTAATTTTAATTTTTGTTGAGACAAATAACCTTTCAAAAATTTCAATTTAATGACCAAAATTTATACTTATATCTTATAATGCTTCTTCAAAAATAAATCAAAGGGTAAAAAAAATTGTTTTTGGGATTTTTTTAAAATTTTGAATTTTGGATAGAAAATATGCAAAAAATAAAAAATGCACATGAGACTCCTTCTACACTTGATTTTGACTGTATCCCCCACAGTTAACCCAAGTGAAAGGAGGGAAAAAAATATAACTTATATTTACATGAAAATGAAAAGATTATTATTTACATGACATCAGAAAGTATATCGTCAAAGAGTAAATGAAACGGTCTTCCAAAGACCAATTCATTTGTCTCGTCAAGTATACAAGACACAGCTAAAGCTCGAACCGTAAAAGATTTCGAAGTTGAATGTTGATTTGAAAAATGAATGTCATTTATTAAAAATCGTATAAGTTGTTTTATTTTCGATTATTTTTGGGGTTGACAAAAAATTGGTTGAAGTTCAATTGTATTTTCATCAAATTGAAATACAAAATTATCATTGAAAATTTCTTCGGAAATATTGATTTCGAAATAAAAATGGTGATTTAAATTTTCCCCATTAGAATTTAACAACTCATTTAGAAAAGTCTAAAAAATTTGTGTTCATCAAATACGCCTTCCTTTGTTGTTATCAGCAACTTCATCGCATGTATCAATTTCAAAATCCAAAGTTATCGTATTCAAAATTTTGAAATAAAAAGAGAGAGATCGAATTTTAAATTTGGTTCCCTACTCTTAAAATAATTGAACTCCAACTCAATTACCGTATTTTCAACAACTTTATTAAGATCGTCATTTTCAATTTCAAAAGTTGTTATTTGAAAATCGTCAATGTTGGTAAAAGATGGATTATTATTTGACTCGTTACACGTTGGGATTTGATTTTGTTTCTCACGTTGTTTCAAATATGTTTCAAAAAACAAATTTGTGTGATCTTTGTAAATTTCATCCATTTGCTCAACAAAATCAAACTTATAATTATTAACTTGAGAATTTCCAGTTTGAAATTGTTGAAAACGAAAATCATCAATAGCATCGTAGTCGAGATTATTCTCATTGCCAAAGTTATATGAAAAGTGGTTCACATAATGATTTTGATTTTGAAATTCATTTTGAAATTCAAAATTGTGTTGGCATGAGTTATAATCGAAATCATTTGAATTTTGAAGTGAATTCATATTTAGATCATTTTGAAATCATCGACTTGAATTATTGCGCTAATATGAATTGCACAAATCATTTATCCTTTGATTTTGTTGTGTAGAGAGTTCAAGTAAATACGAAATCATTTCAATACTATTTTCAAGATCGAAAGGTTGCTCATTATTTAAAAAAAATTATTGTTCAAAATTCGAATTATTTATGCAATGATTGTTACTAAAATATCCATAAGAATTTGATGTGAAATTATATGGATTATATTGATTTTCACAACTATCGTAAAATTCATGTAAGTAGGGAAACTCGAATTTTTTCCAAAATGTTTTTTTATAAAGGGAAAGAAAAAGGATTTACCAAAGGGAATTTATTTTAAAAGGGAAATCTTATTTTTGTTTTACTTTTGGATTTCAATTTTTTTTAAAAGATTATATTTTTTTTAAGATTCTTGTTTTTTTCTAAAAAAACTAACTTAATTTTTTTGGATTTTTGATTTTGTTTGAAAATTTTCAAAGGATTTAAAAACTAAGTTAAGAAATATTTATAATTTTCTTTAGTTTTGGATTTTGAATTTTTTTTTTCTTTTTTTAAATAAGCATGAACTAATGCAACTAAATGAATGCAAGGTCATAATTACAATTTTTTTATCCTAAGCAGCTCATAACCGTAAATTGTATAATCACACTTTGTCTTAATTCAAAAAGATAAATCTCAGCCAGGTAATAGACAGAATTTATCGGTGCACCATAAATCATCGAATTAATGTAGCCGAAGGTTTAAGTACCTGTTAAATATGCGCTTATATGATTTTTGTTTGATGATAATAAACATATATACATTCGTTTAAATGTATTTGATAATATACTATTTTATTTTTCACAGATTAAATAAATATTTGCAGAATAAAATAAATAACGCGGAATTTGAATTCAAACGAATATTTTATTCAAACAAATATTTATTACAATTTTGATAGTACAAATTCAAGCTCTCACTATACATATACATTTTTGATTACATCACAATTACATCACAATTCAGTTTACATTAATAACCTCACTACATATCACTCACACTCGTATTTATCTTCAACTGCATTCCAGTTTGAATCCAGCATCTGGGCAATCTGCAAAAATATAAACTAACACAGTAAAATTGAAAATAAAATATTTTTGCAATATAAAATAAAAGATGAATTTTGAAAATAATATTTGCCTCAGTTATTTGGGTTGTTCGTCATAATTTAAATTTGAATTCATCATACACGAACAACTTGTGACATACACAGTGTATTACTGTATATGCCACAAGGCCGTGCTCGCCGATATATACACTTGATTGTTTTACAGGGACAGGTACGCACAGGTCAAACCCAAATGAAAAACCGGGTTCAACTCACGTGCAATAACATTGAAAATCACGACACGAGCACAAGGTCAAACCCGAGTTGTGAAACTGGATTCAACACAGGTGCAAATTCAAAAATAAATTCGAATGCAATAAAATGGTCGGGAGTACACATGCCCAGACTCAAGCCAACATGAAACAAGACTGAATCAAAATGCAACGACCAAAATCATCAATGAACAAAGACTCCAAGCCTACAAAACTGCATGCACACGGCAGCTACAAAGTGCAAAGGCCATGATCAAGCCAACACAGCAACCATTAACTGCAACAAGGTGATATGCAAACTACAACAGGCCAGAGGTGAAAGCAATACACGACTGAAGTGATGAAGAGAATGTAAACAAGTCGCAACCACTACAACAGGCCATCAGTGAAACCAAGATGCTACAGATTTCAGCAACATCAACTAGACTCGAAAATGAACCAGAATGCATATGTAACCAGCAGCCCCAAAACCAAGACAGTAGTGTGCAACTCGAGTTTTCAAAAGAATCAAAGTATGCCACAATAAAGACAGTAAAATGAACAATGCAAAGAAGGCTGCAGTGAAGCATGTACATGAGTGGACAGGACTACAACAGCCAGTACCAACATGAATCAGAGATTACAAACTTGAGTGTGCAAGTGAACATGACAGGAAACAGTTCAATATGAACTGATGAAGCAGTACCAATGAACATGCAGTCAAACTCAGTAACAATGGAATGAACCAGTGATATATACAATGAAACAACTCCACTGACTCAAATGAACTCGACCAAATAGCCAACATGATCAAAGAATGAATATGAGACCAAACTGCAGCAAGACCACATACATGTAGACATCAAGCAAATAGAGGCAAAGGCATAATGCATCATGAACATGTAAATGACCAGAGAATATCAACTACTCAAATGAATTCAACGATATTATGGAGTGTATACAACATGATGAGTCAGTGCAGTAAACAGTGAAGCATGTTCATGGAACACAGCAACAACAGCCAGTACCAACATGGACAGAAGGCAGTGAAACTCAGAGCATATGAAATGCAGACTAGAAGTGCAACTACAAGATACAGCAAGCTACAAGTTATGCGGGATCAAAGTGAACAAATGTCAAAACAATGGAAAAAAACTCAAATCTGGCCAAAAACAAGACAGACCAACACAACAGCCCCAAAACCAAAGATGCAACAGATAATGATGCAGGGAAGACTCGAATGACCAAGTGCACCACTGACAATATCAACAACTCAAATATCAAGCACATGAATTCGCAAATAAATTTCAGACTCAAAGAATCAACTACAAGCCCAATTGGCAACACAGCAGCAACATGTACACAGTAAACAAAGACCAAAGTGCATGAACACAGTGAAGACCACAAAGGCAGTGCAACAGTGGTGATGCAGTGGCACATGACTATCATGGTACATTTCAAGTTCATCAGTATATGACAGCAACCAGAGGCAACATCACACAATCGAAGATAACTACAGTACAAAATCAAATACCAACTATCCAAGTACAACATGAACACTATAGGCCGAGGTGAACAATGTAAGGGACGAAGCCGTGGAAGCATAGCAAAGCCAAAAATCGTCACAGTCAATATGAACAAGTCAACATCAAAGCCGTGGGACGCAAGAAATGAAATTATACGCATATGAAAAAGTCAGAATCAATCTCAATCATTCAAGCATCATTAAGTGGCCGAAGTGAATCAGTTGACGAATTCAATTAGAAAATATACGACGCAAATCTAGGGTTACAAACCCTATATAAATTGACATCATCATCGGCAATTTTGGCATCAAGTTCAAGCAAGTCAAAACCAGAAAAAGCAAAAGCTAACATACCAATTATAATTCGAACTTGATTGAATTGAAGTAGCTGTCTGCAATTCAAAGTAACATCTGATCGAACAAGCTAGCATCGAAAATAATCATCTGCTTCGATTGAACATCTTGAAGCAGCGCTTCAATTAAAAACCCTAAATTGGAACGAAGAAGGGACAAATCCCTAATTCAATTTCACGAAAAGCCGAAGCCCTAAGTCAAATCTCTCGAGAGCAAATTTTACACAGCAGCCATTGATTAGAGAAGAGAAGGAGTCGAAAATAATAAAAGGATACGGGTTAAGGAAATCAAGCACTTGGGCCGGCCTTGTTTACGCAAAGGGATAAGAATTTTAAATATAGGGTTTTTTATTTTTATTTTTGTTTTGTTTTGTATTTTCTTTTTAAACCGTTTTTAATTTTCTAGTCGTGTGACTAGGGGACAAACTACGGTGTGTAGTTTGGGAATTCGCAACTCGGTGGTTGAGTTGTGGTAAGGGTTTTGAGCGTAGAGTTAGATTAGTCAATAGCGGGTATAGCGAGTTTACGTGTGTAAGCGAGGGACTATCTAATTTCTAGTAGAAACCTTGGGGGCAGCACGTAGGCAGGGTTTTGCCGAAGCTGGGTAAATTCTGTGTTGTTCTGTTCTGTTATTTATATTCTGCTATATTTGTGCTGCTATTCTGTGATCCGAATTTAAATTAATTGATAAGCTTCCGCGATTAATTTTTATAATTTACACTATCACCCTATTCACCCCCCCTCTAGGGTGAAATCGATCTTACAAGTGGTATCAGAGCTAGGAACAAAAGCCGTTTTTGTTTTAAAAATTTGATTTTACAAAAACCAATTTTTGTTTTTAAGAATTCGTGTTTCAAAAATCAATTTTTGTTTTAAAAATTCGTGTTTTAAAAAAAATCGGTTTTTGTTTTAAAAATTTGAATTTTTAAAATGGCTTCTTTTAATAATAATTTTGAGGGTCGCTCCAATATTATTCCTTCTATTTTCAATGGAACAGATTTTTTGAATTGGAAATTAAAAATGGAATTTTATTTAAAATCTGTTAATATTAAATGTTGGGATATTATTGAAAACGGGTGTGATATAACAGATAAGAAAATTATCTCGATTAATGCTCTTGTTATGCATATATTATATTCTCATATTAATCAAGATAATTTTAATTTCATCTCTCATTGTGAAAATGCACAGGAAATCTGGAATACTTTAATTGCAATATATGGTGCAACAGTCAACAGCAATGAGAAGTCCTCCACAACCGATTCAGTTGAAGAAATGTGCTTAACAGGATTTGTAAAAAGCAGTTGTGATGAGGATGATGATGATGGAGCAGCTGAGCTGGCGTTAATAATGAAGAAATTCAAAAGATGGAACAACAAATACGAAAATCCAGCTCTAAAGCAAAAATTAAAAGGCAGAATAATCAAAGCACTGGATAACTCGAAAGAACACGGATCATCTGCAACAAACCCAGTGATATCAAGTCCAATTATCCCCGATTTCAACGCGATTTTGAAAAGAAATGAAAACGGTGTTTTACAGCCACGTGGAATAAAAGCGATAGCAGTGAGAGTGAGAAAGCAGATATGTGCCTTCATGGAGATATAACCGATAGCGATGATGACGAGCCAAGCGAGGTATCAAAACTTACTCACTCTGAATTACTTATTTATTTTCATGAAATAAATGGCTGTTATGAACGACTTAGGGAAAAATATACCAAACTTGAATCTCAAAAGGATACTTTGATAGAATGCAATGAACAACTTGATCAATTAGTTAAGAACTATCAACGTAGAATCCCTAAGTGTGATAAGTGTCCAACATTCGAAGAAGAAATTAAAAAATCAGAAATCAATATAAAATCACTTGAAAATGAAATTCTGATTTTAAAAGAGAATGAAAATACTAGGAGAGAGAATTCTATTAAAAAGTGCACACAATTGTTAAACGAAAATGAATCTCTCAAAACACAAGTCCAACAATTGTCAACGACTTTAGATAAATTTTCAAAAAGTGAAAAATCGTTGAATATGCTATTAGGAAAGCAAACTGTTAATACGGTTAGACAAGGACTTGGATATAATAATTCGAAAATTATTAAAAGCAATATTAATCAAGTTAATTCTACGTGCACAATTTGTAGAAAATTTGGACACGATCACAATAATTGTTGGTATAGACCCAAACATGTGAAAACTATACCGTTTTGGGTTCCAAAAGGCACAAATATAAAATCTCTCAAAGTTAAACAAATTTGGGTGCCGAAGGGAACAATTATAAACAGTTTTGGGTCTACACAAAATTATTTTTCAAAATTTTCTGCCACTAACAACCATGGACCTATAAAAACAAATAGGTCACATAAATCTTTTCCCGTGTAGGTGTGGTGGCAGGCTAAGGAACAACAATAGTGTTATCTGGATTTTTTGGCTGTTTCAGAAACACAACGGGCGACAAAGCAAAGTTCCTTAGCCTAGTATAAAGGTGACAGAATCACAATGGACAACATCGAAAAATATCGTAAAGGTAAAACAGGTAAAGGTATATTTATTTGTACGATATATTAAATGTGATGATCTGCACCATATTCTGAATTAAAATCAGCCAATATTGAGATTGATGAAAAGATGATGATTTTTGATTCTGACTTATTCAAAATAGTTGGCCAATTATATTCTTATGCCAAAAACACTATAAAAATTTCTAAATTCTTTGAATTACTTCATATATATCATTTTGGATTAAAAATAGTGTTTTGTTGGATAATTATACAATTGGTTATAATTCGGCTAACTCTATATTCACGGTTTTCTGATTATTATCACGGCTTCATTTCAAATTCAAAAGAATGTCATTTAAATTGTTGTTAAAATTGAATTTGAAATTTTTGGTGCACACTTCATGTTTTGGTCTATAAAATTCAATTGATGATAATTTTGAGTGAGAGAGAAATTTAGATGTAGATTACACTGGTAATCTAGTTGATAGAAAAATTACTAGTGAAACGTGATTTTTGTTGAGACATTTGATAACTGCATCGTTTTTTCAAAGAAAATATCTGCATATTCTTCATTTCAAATAATTTTCAAATAGCAGAAAATTTTCTTTTAAAAACCCCCTGGAGAAAATCATTTTTGACCATATTTTCAGATTATTCATTTTTGAAAAATTAATTTCATAATTATTTTTGAATTTGATTTTAAATGACTATTATGACTAATCTGACTCCCAAATGATTATCGAAAAGAAAAATAGTGATTGAAAAAGTGATGAGTGTTGATATTGATTATATATTATAACTCGAGAAAGTATAAATAGAAAATTTCTTTAGAAATTTAAACAAGAGTTATAAAACTTTTTGTTGGTAAAAATTCCATGACCATCTCTATACCTATCATATTTCTATCAACCATCACTCATCAAAATTCTATATAGTTTGTCGATATGTGGTACTTTAAACAGGAATCGTTCGTTTTTCATTTTCACATTTTTTTTTAAAAAAAAAATAAATAAAAAAAATAAAAATAAATAAATACCAAAGTATTCACTCTCATTTAAAAGTCCTCACGGTTATGCATGGGTGAATTACTTGGAATTTGTTATGTGCTTCCATGCTCATTTAAAAGTCCTCACGGTTATGCATGTATGGAACGCATATCAAAAGTTGATTTTTTTAAACAAGTTGATTCTAATCCCATTTAAAAGTCCTCACGGTTATGCGTGGTTAGAAGATACTTGAATTCATTTTTTTTTAAAATAAAATTGGAATACTACTAATCTCATTTAAAAGTCCTAACGGTTATGCATGGTTAGTAGATATTCAAATTCCTGATATAAATATACCACAAATAGACACAACTGTATGGTTTTATATGATGATATCATTCCTATCATTCTAAAAGTGGAATATGCGCCTAACAAAATATTTATGATTTTTGTTTGATTTTTTATTGAAATTTAAAATTTATATTCAATTGAGTTTTAATGTTGGTTAATATCAATAACTTTATCTCTATTTTCTCTAACACCATTACTCTTTTGCTGATAACAAAAGGGGGAGAGAAAAGTTAAGATTTTGTCTAATAAAATCAAGCAAAGGTCAAATAATTTTCCATTTGCATATAGGCTCATTTATATATTTCTATTTGTATGCATATATGTAGGGGGAGCCTTGTGTAGGGAGGAAGCATTTAAATAGGGGGAGCAATTAGAGCATATCAATGATCAAATACATTTAACATATTCAAAATCTTAAATATATGTTTGTTATCATCAAAAGGGGGAGATTGTTAAATATGCGCTTATATGATTTTTGTTTGATGATAATAAACATATATACATTCGTTTAAATGTATTTGATAATATACTATTTTATTTTTCACAGATTAAATAAATATTTGCAGAATAAAATAAATAACACGGAATTTGAATTCAAACGAATATTTTATTCAAACAAATATTTATTACAATTTTGATAGTACAAATTCAAGCTCTCACTATACATATACATTTTTGATTACATCACAATTACATCACAATTCAGTTTACATTAATAACCTCACTACATATCACTCACACTCGTATTTATCTTCAACTGCATTCCAGTTTGAATCCAGCATCTGGGCAATCTGCAAAAATATAAACTAACACAGTAAAATTGAAAATAAAATATTTTTGCAATATAAAATAAAAGATGAATTTTGAAAATAATATTTGCCTCAGTTATTTGGGTTGTTCGTCATAATTTAAATTTGAATTCATCATACACGAACAACTTGTGACATACACAGTGTATTACTGTATATGCCACAAGGCCGTGCTCGCCGATATATACACTTGATTGTTTTACAGGGACAGGTACGCACAGGTCAAACCCAAATGAAAAACCGGGTTCAACTCACGTGCAATAACATTGAAAATCACGACACGAGCACAAGGTCAAACCCGAGTTGTGAAACTGGATTCAACACAGGTGCAAATTCAAAAATAAATTCGAATGCAATTAAATGGTCGGGAGTACACATGCCCAGACTCAAGCCAACATGAAACAAAACTGAATCAAAATGCAACGACCAAAATCATCAATGAACAAAGACTCCAAGCCTACAAAACTGCATGCACACGGTAGCTACAAAGTGCAAAGGCCATGATCAAGCCAACACAGCAACCATTAACTGCAACAAGGTGATATGCAAACTACAACAGGCCAGAGGTGAAAGCAATACACGACTGAAGTGATGAAGAGAATGTAAACAAGTCGCAACCACTACAACAGGCCATCAGTGAAACCAAGATGCTACAGATTTCAGCAACATCAACTAGACTCGAAAATGAACCAGAATGCATATGTAACCAGCAGCCCCAAAACCAAGACAGTAGTGTGCAACTCGAGTTTCAAAAGAATCAAAGTATGCCACAATAAAGACAATAAAATGAACAATGCAAAGAAGGCTGCAGTGAAGCATGTACATGAGTGGACAGGACTACAACAGCCAGTACCAACATGAATCAGAGATTACAAACTCGAGTGTGCAAGTGAACATGACAGGAAACAGTTCAATATGAACTGATGAAGCAGTACCAATGAACATGCAGTCAAACTCAGTAACAATGGAATGAACCAGTGATATATACAATGAAACAACTCCACTGACTCAAATGAACTCGACCAAATAGCCAACATGATCAAAGAATGAATATGAGACCAAACTGCAGCAAGACCACATACATGTAGACATCAAGCAAATAGAGGCAAAGGCATAATGCATCATGAACATGTAACTGACCAGAGAATATCAACTACTCAAATGAATTCAACGATATTATGGAGTGTATACAACATGATGAGTCAGTGCAGTAAACAGTGAAGCATGTTCATGGAACACAGCAACAACAGCCAGTACCAACATGGACAGAAGGCAGTGAAACTCAGAGCATATGAAATGCAGACTAGAAGTGCAACTACAAGATACAGCAAGCTACAAGTTATGCGGGATCAAAGCGAACAAATGTCAAAACAATGAAAAAAAACTCAAATCTGGCCAAAAACAAGACAGACCAACACAACAGCCCCAAAACCAAATATGCAACAGATAATGATGCAGGGAAGACTCGAATGACCAAGTGCACCACTGACAATATCAACAACTCAAATATCAAGCACATGAATTCGCAAATAAATTTCAGACTCAAAGAATCAACTACAAGCCCAATTGGCAACACAACAGCAACATGTACACAGTAAACAAAGACCAAAGTGCATGAACACAGTGAAGACCACAAAGGCAGTGCAACAGTGGTGATGCAGTGGCACATGACTATCATGGTACATTTCAAGTTCATCAGTATATGACAGCAACCAGAGGCAACATCACACAATCGAAGATAACTACAGTACAAAATCAAATACCAACTATCCAAGTACAACATGAACACTATAGGCCGAGGTGAACAATGTAAGGGACGAAGCCGTGGAAGCATAGCAAAGCCAAAAATCGTCACAGTCAATATGAACAAGTCAACATCAAAGCCGTGGGACGCAAGAAATGAAATTATACGCATATGAAAAAGTCAGAATCAATCTCAATCATTCAAGAATCATCAAGTGGCCAAAGTGAATCAGTTGACGAATTCAATTAGAAAATATACGACGCAAATCTAGGGTTACAAACCCTATATAAATTGACATCATCATCGGCAATTTCGGCATCAAGTTCAAGCAAGTCAAAACCAGAAAAAGCAAAAGCTAACATACCAATTATAATTCGAACTTGATTGAATTGAAGTAGCTGTCTGCAATTCAAAGTAACATCTGATCGAACAAGCTAGCATCGAAAATAATCATCTGCTTCGATTGAACATCTTGAAGCAGCGCTTCAATTAAAAACCCTAAATTGGAACGAAGAAGGGACAAATCCCTAATTCAATTTCACGAAAAGCCAAAGCCCTAAGTCAAATCTCTCGAGAGCAAATTTTACACAGCAGCCATTGATTAGAGAAGAGAAGGAGTCGAAAATAATAAAAGGATACGGGTTAAGGAAATCAAGCACTTGGGCCGGCCTTGTTTACGCAAAGGGATAAGAATTTTAAAAATAGGGTTTTTTATTTTTAATTTTGTTTTGTTTTGTATTTTCTTTTTAAACCGTTTTTAATTTTCTAGTCGTGTGACTAGGGGACAAACTACGGTGTGTAGTTTGGGAATTCGCAACTCGGTGGTTGAGTTGTGGTCAGGGTTTTGAGCGTAGAGTTAGATTAGTCAATAGCGGGTATAGCGAGTTTACGTGTGTAAGCGAGGGACTATCTAATTTCTAGTAGAAACCTTGGGGGTAGCACGTAGGCAGGGTTTTGCCGAAGCTGGGTAAATTCTGTGTTGTTCTGTTCTGTTATTTATATTCTGCTATATCTGTGCTGCTATTCTGTGATCTGAATTTAAATTAATTGATAAGCTTCCGCGATTAATTTTTATAATTTACACTATCACCCTATTCACCCCCCTCTAGGGTGAAATCGATCCTACAGTACCTTCAGAGGAACAACCACTATAATATTTACGAACCACCGTAATATTTATAAATGGTTATTACTCTGCCGTAGCCTAGACACCAAGAAATTAAATTGTCGAACGAGGACAACTTGTCAATGTACAATTAAGCCGTAGGTGAGCTCCTGACACCCTTAAGATGCATAATCGTTATTATTAGTCAAGTTCTAAGATGAAATGAAAAAATGAAATTAAACGTGAATTAACGCTGCAAGGACGAATGGATTTTTGATTTTTGTTTTTGAATTTTTTTTTAAATGTAAGCAACCAACAATGCAAAGCAAATAAAAAAGGAGACGTGGGCATGATATCAGAGCGTGTAGAATTATTAGCAATTTATTTTAAAAGCGGCGAGTTTTTTTTAATAAGCAAGCAAGGCAAATCTTTAGCAAGCTAATCTTTTCATTTTCTTCTTTTGCAACCTGAAACTAAAAATAATATATGTGTGTGTGTGTACAATTTTTTTACAAATGTTTTTGTTGTTTTTTTTATTTTTTAAAGGAGAAATAAACAGAGCAAAAAAAACTCAAAACAAAAGAAAACTGAAAAAATTGATAATAAAGCAAATTCCCCCGTTTTTAATTTTAGGATGGATCTAAAAACATTTAAACGAAACAAAAGGAAAAAAAATTAGGGATAAAACAAAACGAAACTAAAGGAAAGCAAATTAATTTTTTTATAAGGGTGGACTTAAAAAAAAGAAAAGATTAAAACAAAACGAAATGAAACATTTTTTTTGCAAATGAAAATTTCAAAGCCACCTCACAAACACAATGCTAGCCCGGCCCAATTACAAATTCGATACTAACCGACTATAATCGTTCTCAAAACCAGATAAATCAAACTAACCCGGAAGTAAGATAAATCAACTCCTAATCAAAAATTTATCGCTCGCTCCAGGAGGGAGGGAGAAAAGAAAAAGAAAAAAAAAAACAAAAAATTAAATCGAAATCCCAAAACCCAAAATCGATTTCCAATTGCAATCGCTCTACGTTTGACTTGAATTCATGGCGATTTGAGGAGGTGGTTCGAGGTGTTTGACTTGCGAAGTGGCGATTTGTAGTGATTCGTGCGGTTTGATAAATGGGAATTTGATAGGTATTGGATTGTTGTAGTGATATGTAGGCAGTGAGGTAAGTTTGGAGGGGTATGTTGCTGGCAGTAAAGATAATATGAGGTGAAGCAGTTGTGGATATGGTCGGTGGCAGGAGGTTGTGAGGCAGGGATGTGGCTTCCGGTGGCAGTTGAGTTGTAATGTATGTTTTGCTGCGGAGGTCGGGTGCATTTTTTTTGGAGGAAGGCAGTTGATGGGTTGTGATATGCACTGTGATATGAAGAGGCAATATAATGGTTGATGTGATGGTATGGGGAGGTGTGGTGGGAAGTTGTATGACTGTTAGGAGGTTGGTGAGTTAAAGAGGAGTTATTGTTGAGGGATATGTGGCACTGTTGAGAGGGAGGGCAATATGGAGTGTTTGTGGAATGAATTGGCAGTGGTTGGTAGTTGTCTGGTGTGCATCAGTGATATGCAGAGATGGATGTATGCTCGCTGGAAGTAAGATGGTAGGAGATTGTTGTATGCAAGTGGTTTAACCAGTGTATGTTTGACTGAAGTAAGGTAGGTTGTTTTGTTGTGGGTGTTTGTAGTTGGTTGAGATGTTTGGTTGATGCAGATGTATGAATGGTGTAGTGTAGTCTGTAGGGTGGATGAACTTGAAGAGGGCAGTGAGAGAAACAGTGGTGCGCAGGGGGATAGTGGAGATGCTGTGATAGTTTGTTGATATGGCAAGGAGTGATATGGTGGATATGAATGTGGGAGTTTGAGAAGTGGACATGCACTGCACATTCGAAGTTGAAACAGTTGAAGTGTGAGTGTGGAAACATTTGTAGCAGATGAAGTTGAAAGGGGATGAAATGATTGGTTATGGTGGCGATCTGTTGCTAGAAGTTGTTTGACAGTGTTGGTGGGTATGTCAGCAGTTTCAGGTGAAAGGGGTGGGGCAGTTGTCAGAAAGTGATGGAATAATGGTAGGTGATGTACTGTATGTATATGCAGCAGAAGGTTGATTTGATATGAAGTGGTTTTGACAAGGGGCGGAGGAGTGTGATTTAGTTGGTGGTTGTGTTGAGGCCTGATGGTCAGAGAATGGTGATTCAGGTATGTGATGATATGGAGTATGTCAGGGAATTCGGGTTGTTGCTGTGAAATTCTGAATTGCAGAGAGAATTGCAGAGGGATGTATGATGCTGTAAACTGGTATGTAAGGAGATGATTGTTGAATGCAATGTTTTAGTTATGTAAGGAAACAGATGAAGATATGTGCAAATGATTGCACAGTGTGGACGAGCAAGTTTTGGTCAGTGATGCGGTGATGGGCAGTTTTGACAAAGGGATGGACGGAGCAGTTGTGAAGTATTGTGTGCACTGTTAGGCGATAGAGGATGGATGTTGGGTCTTTGTATAGTGAAGGAAGTGAGATAGCAGGTTGAAGTAGATGTAAAAGATGGTTGAAATGTGGATCTCTGGCCAGAGAGGTGCACAGAGCAGATGAGTGCACAGTATGTGCACTGTGTATCTTTTTTTTTTTTGTAAATGTAAGCAAAAGAAGAAAATGAAAATGAAATGTAAATGTAGAAGTGTAAATTCAATAAACTAATTTTGTTTGAAATTATGTATGCTCTTTTTTTATATATAAAATAAAATGCAAAGGAAACCAGAACAACAAGTTCCAAGTCAAATGCAAACAAAAATCACCCAAGCACGCAACAAATTTTTTTAAAATGAAAATTAGCACACAAAACACACACAATAAAAATCATACGTAAATAATTTGAAGAATAGAAATTCAAATCAAACCAATTTTCCGGCAACGACGGTAAAAATTTGTTCGAACGACTAAATCTCTATCGGAGTAGAAAAATAGCCGATCAAATTTTAATAAAAAATTACCGTAAGCGCACGACGTACAACTCTAGTATGTGACGAGTACGGGTCGATTCGTAGGGAATTGTTTATATTTTGAAATTCTATTCAATCAAATTAACCAAGAGTTTGAAATTGTTTAAAACTAAAACTTTCTAGAAACTAACAAAAAATAAAAGACGATGAAAATATGAGAGTAGAAGACAATTTAGAGTCAATGTCCTTCTCAAGATCACATAAATCAATATATATGAAATTATGATCTCTTTTTTGGTCATTAGTGAGTTTGGTTGATATGTTTATCATAAATACAGAATATTTGTACTATTAATTAGCCCAATATAAACAATCAAACTTTAACATACCCACTAAATCATTTTTTAACTCTCATGAAAATGACAATGAACTTGAAAATGAAATCTATTCTAAGCATGATCTATTAACTATTGATTAGAAATATAGACCATAAATTTTGATTTCAACATTCACTTCATTATCTAATCAGATGTAGATGAAGATGTAATTTGTGTTTTGTTTGTTTAAGCATGACCTATTTAGTGTCAACAATATAGGCTATCAAATTCAAAGCTAAAACAATAAAGTTTAACCACATCGAACGTTTCCATTAAGTATATAAAGAATAAATATTATCAAAATGTTGAATCTACATGATTAAGAGAGCCTTATTACTTCTAAATTGAAGGGGTTTAGTCTTTTATATTTGTCATCATTTCAACAAATGTATCATTCAACATGAAATAAAAAAAATGCAAGCTAAGTAAAAAGAGAGCTAATTGAAATGAAATAAAAGCTAATCTACTTGCATAAGAAATGAAAATAAGCTACTAACATAAGAGGAACGAAAACATATAAATAGAAAAGAGAATGAATTAAAATTACATAAAAAAATTACATGCAAGAGGAAAATGACTAAGTAGTTATTAAAAAAAAGAGCTTATAGTTTATTTTTGAGCCTAACTAAACTAACTAAAGAGGAGGCTCAAAGGAGGCTAAGAGATTGATTACGTGAACATATAGGGTATTTATACAAGCTTTGAAACCCTAATTCTATTTTTGGGAACTACCCAAACTATCTTTGAGGAAGTGTGACCACCAAGTTATCGTTAGCATGAGCTTAATCCACCATTTCATGTGCATGTAATTTTAATCTCTATTAACATGTGCATTAGCTCCTAATTGTACATCATGATAAGTGGGTAGGTGGAGTCCTTCATGATTCATGAAATGAATTATTTCCGTCTTCATTCCTTTGTGTTCTCTTGTGCATACACATTTCCTCATGAAGCCTCTTGTAATTTCCATCCAATTTTTCTATAAATACAAAAAAAATGTGCAAATAAATACTCTCAAATTAATATATGCATAAAAATGACTATTTTGCCCCTATATGAAGATGAATAAATGATGATTTGAAAATAATTATATATGCTCATTTATTTAATTAAATTAGATTAAATATGGAAGTAAAAATATGCACATTTACGTACACATCACGTATATGAAAACATACAACATATTAGAAGGTCTAGTAGGGAATCTCGTTTACTGGGGAGATACTATGGTTTTCTCATTGATAGTGAGAAAGAGGACAGTGTCTTAGATGATAACACTCCTCTAACATTCCAACAAGCATCATATAGTAAAGACTTCACTTTGTATTAAAGCAATAAAATCTAAAATGGATTCCATGTATGAACACAGAGTGTGGACTTTGTCTGACATACCCGAATGGATAAAACCCATCGACTGCATATAGATTTTTAAGGAAAAGGTAAATACAGATGGATAAGTGATAATTTGAGGGCTATGCTAGTTGCGAAAGGATTTCATCAAATTCAAGCTGTTGATTATGATGAAATTTTTTCATCCGTAGCTATGCTTAAGTCCATTTGGATAGTGCTAGATATTGCTGCATTTCTATAAGTATGAAATATGACAAATGGATGTAAAGACGACATTTATAAATGGTGGTATAGAAGAGTCGTTAAATATCACAACCCGAGGGTTTCAAGGTCAAGGGCAGTGCAGACAAAGCTTGCATTTGTTAAACTCCATTTATGGACTTAAATAAGCTCAACGAATTTGAAATAAGTATTTTGATATAGTGGTTAAACTGTTTGGTTTTTATCAGAACACATGAGAAACGTTTCTACACCGAAAGGAACAAGGAAATGCTATCATATTATTAGTGTTATACATTGATGATCTTCTGTTGATTGGCAACGCAATTTTGTTATTGGCTTTCCAAAAACTTCTCCATGAAGGATTTGGGAGAAGTAGCCTAAATATGAGGTATAAACATCTATTAAAATGGCTCTAAAAGGCTATTGGGATTGGCCCAATCCTTGTATATAAATACTATAATGAAAAGGTCTGGTATGGAGAATTTCAAGCATAGAAATTTTGTAACATAATCTAGAATCGTCTTTTTTAAGAAGGATGCTCCTCATACGATGAAGAGTAAGAGTGTATGAAGAGGATATTATATGAAGCTGGTATTGTATGCTTCGGTAGTCAGTTCCTTAATATACGTTATGCTATGTACTAGACAGGATGTGACATATGCATTTGGATATGTAAGCCAATACCGGTCTAATCTTGGAGAAAAGCATTGGTCGGTTGTAAAATATATACTGAAGTATTTGAGGAATACTTAGGACTAATTCCTAATATATAGGAATGGAGACCTTCTTATGAAGGGGTATACTAATTCTATCTTTCAAAGTGACATCGACGATAGTAAATCAGTGTTAGGTTATATCTTTACTTTGAATGGTGGGACTGGTAGTTGGAAAAGTTAAAAACATGAAGCGGTAGCTAATTCCACAATGGAGGCCAATTACATCGCCCTTAATGAAGTAGTTAAGGAGGTGGTATGGATTCATAAGTTTTTAAGTGATCTTGAACTAATTCCTTGTACAGAGAATCCAATAACATTGTTTTCTGACAATAATGCGGCAATATAGATCGCATTGGAGCCTAGAACACACAAGAAATCATGACATATTCTTCAAAAGTTCTACCACATCAGAAAATTTGTTGAGAAGAAAGAGGTCATGATACAAAGGTTAGATACCAATGACAACAAGCAGATCCATTCACAAAGGGTCTAACTCGTTCAGTTCTCGTACAGTCGATTGAAGGGATGAGATTGATATTCCATAATTGGCCCCAAGTGCAATGGAAGATTGATAGAGTTAGGGGTATGCCCTAGGGGCAGTTCTTTAACTAATTGTAAATTATTAACTCTAATAAAATCTGGTTCAAAATAAGGTGTTTTTCTTTCTTTTATATGCTTGTTATAATATGTTATATTTAATTAATTTAAGAATATTTAACAAAAAATCCATAAATGCTGTGTTTTATGATAGTAATTACAAATGTAATCATGAGTATTTTATCATAATATAATAAACACGTGTTTCAAATATTCCTAGTCAAGATGTATCGAAAAGAATATCGATGCATCTATTAAGACTAGGGTACATAATGCTTTCCAAGTGTTGGATGGTTTATTACTCGTGGTTGTTTGGGGCACCTAAAGGTTCTATACTGATAGTTATTGAATTACCATAGAATGACTCACCCGATAGTTTTCCGTTGGTTAATACGGCTAAGGTAAAGTAGAAAATATCAATGTGACAATATTACACAGTTCTCTAGACTTGATAATACTGTTGATCTTCAATGTGGAAGCTTCGCTTTGATTATAGTAAAATCATAGCACGATGTCCATCGAATGACTATAGTTGGGTGGATATATTGGAAGTGAAACAGTATTCAATAAATGATTCGAATCCTTGGTTATATAAGGTTGGTATCATGGTCAACTAAATTCAACTCAAAGTCAAAATTTCTGGTCAGAGTAGTTTGGTTAATAATCATTGTTATTATTAAATCAAGGGCTTTATGTTTGGACTACAAAGTTGAACATGGACAACAATGGAATTTTGACCATTACCAAATTTCATAAGTCCTAACGCGATATAGTTTTGACGAAGAGAATTGGTGTAAATAATTTTCACTACCAGATAACGCTTAAATATGCAAATTGGATTTTAGCGAAGTTATGTAAGCGATACATTTGGCCATAATGCCACACCATCACCTTTGTTGATGTGTGAACTTTAATATTCGAATTGTTCGATATTATTCGTTGATCAAATTTACCCCTATGAGTCGCAAAAACGAAATGTTGATACTCTTACTACCTTCTGATTTAACTAACTATAATTTTCATACATTAACTAAAGAAATTAATATTTATGAAATACTAATTATAAAATTTTATTTAATTTGAGTTGAAAATAGTGTGTGTATAAAAGTTGTATACACACGTATTGATATATGTTATCGATGTGCATTTGAATTAGATTTAAATGCATATTTATTTGATGGAGCTTGAAACAATTTGGAGGCCCAAATATGGGCTGTAGTGGCATGCCATATCGGGGGGAGGGCGGTTAATTGGAGTTAAATGTTGATTCAAAAGGTGTGAAAAGGTAGGAGGAAAATATGGATCTGGATCCTCTTTTTGCTACTCTGAACCTCTACTATTTAAACACATTAAACCCAATTTTTCCACTCTCTAAATTTTTAGCTTCCACTATCATATTTCTGGCTGGCCTCCCGTTCTCCATCCTAGGGTAATTTCAAACAAAATAAACTAAAATTCAATCTAAAAGGTAGATCGGTGGTTACCGCTTTCAGTCTGGTAGCTCTTTTTGATGGTTTGAATACATATTCAAGGAGTTAACAGGTTTAACATTCCAAGGTGTTACTTCTAGGCAATAGAAAAGGTAATGATTTAATTTACATTCATATATTTACTTATTTATCATGTCATTATGTTATTTTTATTTATTTATACATTATAACAAATCCACATACATGTATGTGTTGTCAACGCAGGATGAATTCATATATACATACATACATACGTACACATACACATACACATATACATATACATACACATATACATATGCATATACATATACATATACATATACATATACATATATGTGTGTGTGTATTATATTAATTTATGTATGTGTGTATTAACATAATACACACATATACATATATGTTTATACATATTATTCAGCCTCCTAAAAAACTTATTTTTAATTTTTGAAATTAATTAATATTTTAAAAAGTTGTTTGCACAAAAAATGGGCAAACACCTCCAAGTCGTATGATTTAGTTGATTATATGTTGTTCTGAATGGTTTGGGTGATTTATGCAAATATATGAAATAGATGGACTAAACTGTAAAAGACACACAGATTTATAGTGGTTCGGCCAGAACGTGCCTACGTCCACTTTATATGTTATTCTCCTTTGTTAACATCTTTCTTCCGTCCGGAAGGCATGTTTTCCAGGCAATGAACGATGCTGATAGAAAAAGGGTTAGGTGGGGGAAGCTGAAGCTTCGAGCTCCTGTTCTCAGTGAAAGCACCAAAAATGTTTGCATAAAAAATGGGCAAACACCTCCAAGTCGTACGAATTAGTTGATTTTATGTTGTTTCTAGTGATTTGGGTGACTTACGCAAATATATAAAAAGCAGGGACTAAACTGTAAAAGACACACAGATTTATAGTGGTTCGGCCAGAACGTGCCTACGTCCACTTTATATGTTATTCTCCTTTTCTCTTTAGATTACAAGTACAAAGTTTTGATTACAAGTAATTGAAAGTTGTTTGAAAGTTCTATCCGTGCTTGAGCTCTCAAACTTGTCTGCCATTGTTGTACCTCTGCCCCTCTATTTATAGAGTGGGGCTGGGGGCAGGGGTCTTGGATGTACATGGCTGCTGGTGGGCCTGGGCTGATGCAATCGGGCCTGGTAGTGCTAGTCCGGTACGCCTTCCTCATGTTGGTTCGGTAGGAGGTGGTATGTTGTTTGGACCGATAGTAGGTGGAGTGAAGGTTGGTCCGGTCGTAGGTGGTTCGGTAGCTTGGGGATGAGCTGGTCCGGTGAGATGTTTGGACCGGTAGGGCTTGGTGGAGAGTTGGTTCGATAGGAGCTAGGGAGTGGGTTTGGACCGGTTATGCAGGGAAGTGGGTGGTTCGGTGGTAGTTGGAGGTGAGATGGTTCGGTGGTGGTGAGGACGTGGGTTGGTTCGGTGGTAGTTGGAGGTGAGATGGTTCGGTGTAGGTTGATTCGGTAGAATCTTGTCCGGTGAAGGTTGATTCGGTGATGGTTGGAAATGGATTGGTTCAGCATGTATGGAAAGGGGCTGGTTCGGCAGGGGATGGTTCGGGGGCACCTTCTTTGCCTTTGGATCGGACGTATCTCCTTTGCCTTTGGATCGGTGGTGGTGGAAACGCACCCAACACTTGCCCCCCAAAGTGGGGCATATGCCAGCGTATGTCGCGCTTTGTTAGTTTGGATAGTTCCATTCGGTCCTAAGCGCCGAACTGCTCAGTCCGGTCACCTCATGCCCGCCTATAAGTAGGTGCCTCATGCCACCGTTATTCCCTACCAACCGAAATAGCCGAATCGGATTCCTTCCTGCCGAATTAACCTCATTACCGGATCACGTTTGACTGCCGAATCATGTGAGTTAACCTTCTCTTGCCGAATGACTTTTACGTTTGAAATGCCGAATGAACTCCGTGGAGTTCAAGTGCCGACCGAATGTGTTTGAGAAGCATCAGCGCCAAATGGGCAAACAAAAGTTAAAAAAATTGACTTTAAATATGCATATGTATATTAGTGCATAAAATGCGTGTATATACATATAATTTTGTTAATTTGTATACATAATATATTTTCAAAATTAAATATAATTATATAAATATATTTAAAAAATAGTATGTATATATATTTATTTATTTTAAATATAAAATCTAGCTTATACATAGTAATACATGCGTGTGTGTATAATTATAATATATACATATAATTATAATATATACATATAAATATTTGAAATTATGTATACATGTTTTAAGTTTATTTTCAAAAAAAATGATTTTTTATGATTTTATACATAAACCATTTATTTAAAAAAAACTAAACAAATTTAAAATTGCATGGATTTTGATAATAACAAAATTATCATATATATATATATATATCCACGTGCGTGCGTGTGTGTGTTTAATTTTAAAATTAATTTAATATGTCTATTTAATTTTCAAAAAATAAAATTTTCAATTTCAAAAAACTATATATATTTATTTATTTAGAAAATTAACAAATCATTTTGAGCTTGAAATTGGTAGATATTTTATTGCAGATTTAGATCTAAAATTTAAAAACTAAATTTAAATTTAAGATTATTTATATTAATATTCAAAATTATTTTATGTTATAATGTCAAATATATATATATATATATATATATATATATATATATATATATATATAAACAGAAAATTTTATATTTTACAAGTATAGTTTTATATTGTAAAAAACTATATATATATATATATATATATATATATATATATATGTATATGTATATATATATTAGACATCACATAAGTATATGGAGGGACTAATATGTGTGTTTGCGGTGTAAATCACACTAGTTACGCAGGGGACTGTTAAACTGTGTACATTATATATGTTAGACGTGTGTATGATTCTCATGTTATATTATAATATATACTAATAGAACATAAAAATAAAACATTAATTACAAAATAAAATAAAATATTAATTTTATTTAAAATAAATTAGATAAGATCTAAATAAATTAGGCTCAATAAAAGCCAAAATGGAATAATTTTTTTGAAATTTACCCATTGACTCCACTGCATGCTGGCCTACATCCAATATGCATTACATATATTAATTTGCTTAAAATCATTTTTATTAATGTATACGCTTACGAAGTTTTTTCTTAAAAAATTTACAACTGTTTTTTGTAAATTAATAATTAATAAGTAATTATAAAATCATTTGAAATATATAAAAATACATATGCATTTTATAAAATTTAAAAAAAGTCCTTGTAGAATATTAAAAAAAATATTTATTTAAAAACCTTATGACAAAAAATAAATATTTAATATATATATATATATTAATATTATCATTTTTATGTATAAATCTAAGTTTATAAAATTATATATATATATATAATGAATTTCATAAATATATGTATATGTTATTTATTTTATTCAAAATTTATTAACGAATTTTTTCTTCTTTTCAATAATATAGATCTTATTTTGAATTTAAATAGGTCAAAACATAATTTTTAGATACTAATTTTATTGTCAAAATATTTGGAATTAGGTTAAGTTAATTATATACATACATACATACATACATACATATATATATATATATATATATATAATCCCAATCTTATGAGATTTCCAAAAGTATATGTGGCGTGGATTTACAACTGTATCTCTACCCCTACCTTCTCTATAAAATATAATAGTTTCACTTCTGGATTTTTCAGCAGTAATCAGGGGATTAGGCAAGGGGACCCTATCTCTTCTTATTTATTTATTCTAGTTATGGAAGTTTTAACTGCTATGTTGACAAAAAATTATGAGCATAAGGAAATTTTGTTTCATTCTAAATGTAAAACACCGCAAATAACCTCCCTTTTATTTGCTGATGATATTATGTTATTTACTAAACCTGATCAGCGCTTTTTGGAGAATATCAAAGTTACTCTACACAAATTCTATCTTATGACTGGTCTGAAACTGAATGCTAATAAATCTCATATTCTTACTTCTGGTATATCAACTGAGCAAGCTAGTTGTTTAACTGCATTTACTGGCCTTTAATCTATGGATAATAACATGAATTATTTGGGTCTTCCTCTCTGCTCATCTAGAATCACAACTGCTAATTGCCTGCTTCTGTATGCTAAAATCTGTAGCATTATGACTTGTTGGGCTAGTAGATTTCTCTCTCAAGTTGGAAGACTTGTGCTCATCAAGTCTGTTATATCCTCAATGATGGTGTATTAGTCAAGGGTCTTCATTCTTCCCAAAAAGCTGATGTAAATGGTTAGAAATGCCGTGTTGAGGTTATTCTGGACTGGTTCTATTCAATCTAAGAAAATCATACCTTGCTCCCTTGCTAAAATGGAGCTGCCAAAGAATAAAGGTGGTCTTGGTATATTAAATATGCAAACTTGGAATAAAGCAGCAATTAGTGCTCTCTTGAATGCTTTGCTATCTGATGTTGACTCCTTATGGGTTGAGTGGACCAAAAAACATAACTTGGGTAGTATGAATTTTTGGACTATGAATGTCCCCTAGAATTGTAGTTGGACTTGGAGGAGTTTGCTGACATTAAGACCTACATTATCACCATTAATTAAAGTTGTTCTCTCTCCCTCCAATGCTGTTAAATTCTGGTCTGAACCTTGGATGGAAGAAGGGCTATTTCTTGGCATAATATTTATACCCCAGCAGATTATTCAGTCTGGAATAAGTAGGGATGCACAAGCTATTGACTACCTGTATGATGGCAAGTTAGTGCTGCCATATACCAATAATCAAGTAATTAGGGATGTTTGGAAAATTTATCAGGGCAACTACTACCATACTACTCCAACTGATGAAATTCATTGGAATGGTAAGCCACACTCGATCTCTACTGTTTACAAACTGCTTGCCAGCGGGTCAGGTAGCTCTGATATTGAATGGCATAAGGTTCTATGGACTAGATACTCTCTTGCCAGAGACAACCTGATGATGTGGAAGGTTATCAATAATGCCTTGTTGACCAAGGATAGAATGATGAGCTATGGTATGACTGTTGATCCACTTTGTGTTTTCTGCAAGTTACAACCTGAATCGATGGATCACATATATTTTGAATGCAATGAGTTAATGGGTCTATGGAGTAGGATGATGAGAAGAATTAATACTGATCATATGCATGGTTTGTCTAGTGTAGAGTGGGCTCTGATTAGCAAATCAACTAGGTGGAAGAAGAATGACAGAACTGTGTATTTCTTCTTGTTAAAGAAGTACTTGAAATTGGTTTGGGAGGAAAGAAATTTAAGAAGTTTTGAAAACAAGATAAGGAGCAGTCAACAGCTATGGGAAGCATTACAGAATGTTATAAAGAATGGAATGAAGGATAGTCAATTTGATTTCAGTGCTCATTTTACTGAAGATTGGCCTTAGTTCCTGCTGCTGTTTTTTTTATTTTTTCTTCTTTTTTCCTTCCTTCTTGTCTTTCTTCCTAGCGTGATTGTTTTCTATTTGTTTCTACCCTCAGTGTGTGTTTCTTGTGTTTTGCATTTTCTTTTTTGGTGATTGTGAGCATGTTCATAGTCACTATTTTTGTTATTTTTCAATAATTTGGTAGGGGACCAGTTAACCCCGCTTGCCTTGCAAAAAAAATCCCAATTATTATTATAATTTCAAAAATTATTTATAGTTCTATATATAATTTTAAATGAAAACTTAGACGATGAAAGGCATATATAAAGGGTGACTTTGTCCGTTGCAGTGTACACCCAACACGTATAAACATGCACATTAACCAGGCACACCATTTACAAGTTGCATGTGCATGATACACGTATGAGTGTATTTGATACACTCAAACTAATATGCTTTTAAATTAAATAAAATAATAATTTAAACAAATTAAATATTAAAATAAAATCAGACCTTATTTAAACAAAATTTCGGATTGGATCTAAAATTAATTAGACTTCATAAGCCCAATAAAGGTCCAAAAGGGAATTTGTATTTTTTTTTAAATCCACCCTTTTAACCCGTTGCAACCTAGCCAAGTTTCCTTCAATAGTAGCAGAACTCAATATCCTATGTGGTTGCTCAACATGAATTATAATATGAAGTAGATGAATGTGAGCATCATAGGGTTGCTCAACAACCAACCTTTTCGTCCCTCAAAAGCCGATACTAATACATCAACTATAACGATCGACCTTTTCAACACTCAAAAGTCGACACTAATATATCCATGGTATTCATGTGCCCGGTATCCTAGTGCTAGAAAGAGAGTTATTAGATGAAAGAAAATAAAGGTCAAAACAAAATCTCAATCGTGATGAGTAATATATAATATACACATGATTTTTCAAAAGAAAACTGCAATATACATAAAAAATTAGAGTAAACTAACCTACCATCAGATTGGATAGTTATAACAGTCTGTCTTCACAAATACTAATAAATACAATATAAGAAATGCAGAAGAAAATAAAATACATGAATATGTCTTGGAGGCATCCAACTCATTTCCTAAAGCTCCAAAGCATCCACAACTAAATCTGGAAATATGCTTGGGCTGACCTGAGCATTTGTGACGACCCGGAATTTTTGGATGTTTGAAAATTGGAATATTTAATTGATTTTAAATATTTAAAAGTTAATTTTTAACTTGAATTCAAATATCACTATTTATTTGATAAATAAGTTATTAAAATTAGATAATTTAAAGTTGGGCAAAATGTTGAATCTTTAGTTTTAAGCCTGTTAAAAATAATCCGAAGGCTTGTAAAATTTATATTGATAGTACTGAGGATAATAAAAGTTTGAAAATTGAATTTAACACTGATTTGTTCGGTTTTAAAAATATATCGTTTAGATTGAATTTAAAAATAGCCTTCCGAGGCACAGTCTCGGAATTCGACGAAACCAGTTCCATTGGATCCGTAATAGTTAGTTATTAACGGATTTTAGATTTTGTAGCTTTGGGAGTTGCTGTGTGAGCGTACGATATATAAACGCGTTGAAATCTATATCGAAAATTAAATAATAACTGGGTTCAAAAAGCTATCTTCTCTATATGATCGAATTAGGACTCGAAACCTTTTCCATTGCGTTCGTAATAGGAATATAACATTATAGACTCCTAGCGGCATGCCTCGATAGGAGTTCGAGATTTCAAACTGCGAATTCAAAACGATTTAAAAAAATCTAAATAAATATATATTCCTTGATTGACATATACTCACATCAGCCTACAAAACATCATTTCGTTCCCTGAAAACACACAAGCCGACCTACTCTCTGCTTAAATAAATATATATTCCTTCGTTCTTCTTAAAATCGTGCTGTTTCCTTTCACAATCAAGATTTAATTCTCAGAGAGAAATTCAATGGCTGCTCCCTCTGTTTAAAGCAAATCAAAATGTTTGCTCCTTAAATTTCAACCCTGTTCCCCTTCTCCCTTCTTTCCCTATAAGTCGAAACGAAATTGATCGCGATCTCATGCGATGAAGTCGCGATGTCTATGCGATAATAGGGTGCGATGCTCTGAAGGAGGTTGGCGATGCGAACGATTTAGCTCGCGAACTTCTTGGCAAGTGCGATGTGAGGGCGTTCGGGTTCGGTTGTTCTAGGGTTTGGATTTTGGTGAGGGAACGAAGTGATTGGTGATTAGTCACGGGATCGTGGAGGTGGAGGGAAGATTGCGAAGTGAATGGTTTGGCGATGGTCGTCAGATTTTTTCGAGATGGGCCGCGCGATTCGCTCGAATTGGAACGGCGGTAGGCGACTGGCGGTGGGTCTGTGACGTCAGAGGTGAAGTTGGTGGCTGCTCTAAAAAGAGTGCAACAGTGTGGGTTTTCTAGTTGTAGGGTGTTGGTCATGGCAAAGTCATGCTTGAAGGAAGCTGCGTGGATGTCTGTTTGGGTTTTGGTTTCTGCCTGGAAGGTAATAAATAATTTATTTAAACTAAATTAAATAAAGTGATTTAGTAAATAGTGGCATTTCTTAAAAATAGATTTAGTGATTAGTTGTTAACTATTCCAGTCACTAAGTAATTTATTAGAGAAAATTTAGATTAAATTTATTAAATGGAAAATGTATTTTTGGAGATGAATTGTTTAATAAACCTATTGAATTTATTTTGTTGCTAAAATAATTTTATTAACCAAACTATCAGTTTGAAATAAATCACGGGTTAATTAAATTATTAAATTGGAAATTAATTGTTCGATTAATTCAAAATATTAATAAATTGTATAATGTTTACACAAGGTTTTAAATCATGGAAACAAGCCGGTTTGGTGTGGATTGCATCAACAAAATCAAAGGTGAGTTAATTTCACTCATTTGGTAATAATTTAAATTTAAATGATTAAATTTAACTAATTGGTTGAATGGTTGAATTGATTTGATTTGCTATATTATAGTATATAATACATCTTGGAATGATTGATTTCCCGCATTATATAGCGGATGAGATCCTATGCACTGCATAATAGCGGATGATATTATATTTAATCCCATATACCGCGATATTCCACCTCAAAGTGGAATTGGTATTTTATGTTGTGCTAACATCTGTGGATGCAGGGAAATAGGTTGGAGGGATCCACTGGATTCCTCAAAATTATTTATATTGTTAAATATTTTCTATTATGAATATTCGATATTCTGTGATGAATATTATTGGTATTGGAATATTGAATGCTATGGTTTACTTGAATATTGTGGTATAATGAGTTGTCAAAATATATAAATTGGATTTTGGAAAGACAATAAAAGAGTGGAGTTTTAAGTAAAATAATTATAGCGAATTTGAATAAATTAAGAATGAATTGAAAAGAAATGAAAGTGATATTAAAATACTAATAAATAATTTCGAATATGGAGAAAAAAGGGATTTTGAATAAACAGGAAGATAATGAATTTTAAAACTTCAGTGTTAGTATTTAACAGAATTAAGCATTTATTTGAAATTTAAGATTTAAATTATTGAAAGGAATAAAGAAGAAATTTGGAACATCTGAAATTGGTATGTTCCGGTTAAAAGATTTGAAATCAAAACGAAAGAAAAATAATAATAAAGTCTATAATTATTGGATTTTTAAATGAATTGAGTAAGTAAAGGAATTTATTTTAAATGAAGTAAATTGGAAATAAATTTGAAAATTGATTTAAATATTTGAAATTGAAATTTTAAAGGAAAATGTGACTATGAAGTTTATAAACTGTGTTTATAAAAGCAAAGTAATATATCAGTGGATATTTGGAAGAATAAATTCTACATGGGAATTTACTAAAGGAATGGGAAAAAAAATTAAAAATAAATAGTGATTTATTTTTAAAGAATGTGAAGAGAAGTATATTTTCCTAGATAGCCAAGTACGTTTTCAAAGTAAATTTTTAAATATAAGATGAAAGTTTTAATTTGTTTTAAAAAGTATGTTTCAGAAAATTTATTATTACCAAATGTTACATTCTAAAGTAAGTATTTTTCAAATCTATTGTCGTAGTAATTATTTAAAAAGGAACTTAGTATTTTGTTTTAAAGGAGTAAATATAGTTTTATATTTTATTAAGTAACCTTATTTTAAATATTCCTAAAGTATTATTTTTAATTAAGTATTATAGTAGTTTTTCTAAATTTAAATGTTGAAGCATATTTTACAATAGAGTGTTTTTAAATTATTTTAAAACTCTAAAGTTTTATGCTTGGTGGTTTCAGTGTAAATAGAAAATATTTGGGAAAGTTTATTCTGTAAAAGGAAGGTAATTTGAAACTGATTTCAAAAGGGTTGAAAGTGGAAATATATCTTGCGGAAGATATTTTGAGAATAATAAATAATTTGGAGAGATTATTTATGTTGATGGATTGTGAATATTTATTGATAGTTAAATCACCGACTATCAATATTAGCCAATGCGCTGATCGTTTCGAAGAGACCGGGATCGAGATTTATTTCTCGAAAACCACTTCGATCAGGTTTGTACGTTTTCATGGGAAAACAAGTTTGGATTCGAAGATGGAGCAGTGAAGTGCAAGGGCTAATCGCTACTAATCCTGAGGATTTTCCAAATGGATGTAGTAGGAATAGTGCCTTCGGTTCCTGTTCGAACCCGGGACAGACTTGTATAGATGAATGCTTTCGGAACATCGTCAGGTGGACGATGGGCATTCTAAGGGATATGTTCTAAAAGGTAACGCTTAGCCTCAAGCCTCATCAACCGGGAATGACTGAAAATCAGGGGTTATGCAGCAAGGCTAGGTGGGTAGCACCCACTCCAGGGTGAGGACATCCCTGTCTAGATATCCCTTTTTATTTCGGCTTAGTGGTGCGGTTGCTGATCACAACCGTTGGGTGTTCTTACTCGGGATTATCCAGCAAGGGATAGTCCTGGTCTTGTGTTGCAGAGGGTCGGGAGTGATCCTCGGTACTGTGATCTAGGCCACGTACTGTGACAGGTGGTACCCTAGTTCCTAGTCATTAGTTGGAAATCCATTCTCCCTACGCGCCTTTTATGAGTTTTGTTTGTATTACCCACTTTGTGGCTAGTAGCTGGAATTTAATCATGTAAAAATTTCCGCTATTTTAATAAGTATTTGTATATAGACCCTATTATAATATCAGAGGATTTTAATAAAAAGTGTTTTAGCTATCGTAAGGTAAAAACCCGACATGTTTATTTGTGGCGTGGTCTTACGAGATGCTATTTTTCAAAGGATTTTTTTGAAACTTTAATAATCAATTTAAGTGTGATTTCTCACGCTGGTATTCCAGACTTACTCGGGTGTTATTTAACTATAATGCTCGGGTCAGACCGAGTATTATAGAATATAGGATATGTTGCTGTGAAGCTCAGAAGATGAGCTGGATGGCGATACATACTTCTGTACTTGCTATTATTACTCCGCTGTGTATTCAGTCCCGAGGACAGATTTATATGATTGTACAGTTGTATGTTATTGTTGATGTACTCTGATGATGTATGTATAACAGATATAGTTTTGTTTTGTGTAAATGTCATTGAATAGTTATTATATTTTATTCCGCTGTGATGGTAAGATTCTGTTGTTATTTTCTGTTTTCTCTTCTTCCACCTCTTCTTCTTTAACCCAAATGGTTCATATTTCTGTTCAACTTGAGTTGATTTATGTAGAATAGTATTGACTCAAGGGGTACGGATTTGCGGGTCGTTACACTTGGTATCAGAGCTTAGGTTGATGATAACCTTGGCTCTGGTGGGAATTACTCATAGAATATAGTCCGTAGTACTCTAGAATGAGTTTGAGCGTATTAATAGATATGAGCGTGTATTTGTTAGTGAATATAAAATTATTTTATATTGTGTTGTTTATCGGTTGAGTGTTTATGAATTCTGGTCGATGTGTGGGACGCCATGTCGTCGATAGGGATTTCTAAACGCTTAAATGAGATAAACCAACACAATATAGTTTTCATATAGGGTAAATGAAATAATTTTACCCAAAATTATTTTTGTATATAAAGGAAATGATTTTTCGTAAATTATGATAATTATATATGGTTGCTTGGTTGTTAGAAAGTGATAATATTTAATTATTATCATTATTGTATGAGAATTGAATAAGAAATTGAAATAATAACCAAAGATGAAAGAATAAATGAATAAATAAATGGGATTCGTAAATGTGATTCATAATTGAATAAGATATTGAAAACATAATTAAAAAACTAAGAAACAAATTCATATACAAATGAAATTTGTAAATGTAAACTATAAATGTGAATTATAGTGAGATTAATAATTAAAATAAGATAAAATTCCAAAGTAATGTTTGAATATGAATTTAAAGGATTTGGAATTTGAAAATTTGGAAATTTAAATTCCTTTGAATTTGAAAATGATTCTCAAAAAGTTGGGAAAAATAGTATATATTTGAGAATTATATTGAATTGGATTTAAAATCTGGTGTGACTTGAAATTAAGAATATTTGAAATGTTTTAAAGAGATAAAAGCATTGAACTCTTTTCGGTCGCTGGAAAATAATTCCGATGATGATCGCGACATCACCGGTGTCCATTTTCGAGTTTCCAAAAGAGGGTTTGCTGCCAGGATGTTTTGGATTAATGTCTGTTTGTGAAATTTGGTTTGATTTTAAAAATGCAAAGGAATAGTTTGGTTTAGATATAATGTTTTCAAAATTGAATTTTGAACATTTTAGTAATGAGTTTAAATGTGTAAGAAAAAAGGGAATTGAAACTGAATGTAGAACTTAAGTTTAAATGAAAAATTAGTCAAGTTGGATTAAATAAAACAAAGTTTGAGATTAAAATTAGTATAACTGATTGATTTATATGGTATGCAAATGAAATGAAATGAAATTGAATATTGGATGATGTTTGATTTAAAATTGTGTAAAATAAAGTGCAGAATTAGTTCAAATGGACTAAAAATAATTAATGTTAGGAAATAAAATTTATTGGTTGAAAATGAATTTGTGAATGAACAAATGAATTTATAATTGTAAGTAAATGAACTGAAATTGGATGTTGTAATGATATTAATTGGAATTAAGTCCTTGCTTTACAAAATTCAAAGGAATGGTATGTAGCAAGATTTAACTGGAGTTAAGCTAAATAAAATTGAATTGAAATGAATTCGGTTGAGTTATAGATAATATTGAATTAAAAGTGAGAAATAAACTAAATTTGGGTTAAATTAGTTAATGAAATATGGAAATGGAACTCGAAATTATTGACTTAGAATTGAACTGTGAATAGATAATAGAGTTTGGAAATGAAGCTTGAGTTATAAATAGAAATTCAATTTAGAATTGTAAGTGAATTAAATATGAATTGAAGTTGTATGGAATTGGATTAAAATAAAAATGATTTGAGATGAAAATAAATCCAATTCAAGCATAACTTGAATGACATTATTATTAATAAATTCAATAATGAATTATTAATGTAAATTAAAATTTAAAAATGGATAAGGGAATAAACTAATCGAATAAATTATAAATGGTTGGGATTTGATCAAAGGAAAACCAAATCAAAGATTTGAATGGAAGTTGGTTGAATAAAATAAACTTAAGTTATTGGGTGGAATAGTTTGAAGAAAATAAATAACGTAAGTAAATTGTGTGATGGTTATTTAATATATTGGTTGTCGAGTTTAATAAAATGGTTTGGAATCAAACTTTTTGGATATGAAAGAAAATGCAATGGAGGTTTGTGAATAAATTAAAATGGGATGGGATTAAGTGTAAAATGAGTTGGAATCAATTTAAATGATTATAAGCTTAAGTAATTATTTATCCACATTAATATTGTCGAATTGCATAAGAAAATGGGTCGTTCGATGAAAACGGGATTAGATAAAATTCTATGAGTTATTAGAAGTGAAATAGGATGGTTTTGAAATCAATGGGGATGAGTATAAGTTTGTCTTGCTTAGAATTAATTAAATATGAGCAAGTAAGTTGTAAATCACTTAAACCGAATGAAATGGTTTGAGGATTGGTTGTAAGCAATTGTAATAAGTGTCGGAACTTTATATGTGCTTTTGGAAATTATATAATGTGCATTATATGTGAAATTTATGTGTTAGCTATTTAAAGTAAGTGAAATGTTAATAAATTGCATATATTTAGTACTTATATGTTTGAATTGAGTAAGTACAGGTACCGGAAAACCATTTGGCTGGATTTGATCATGCAAATTGCTAAAATAATAAGCCGCTTGCTTAAAAATGCTAAATAAAGGTACGCCTACGCCATAAATATAGGAAATTTGAACTGTTTTTGTTTTTCCGACCGTGTGGGTCGATGTATATATATTTATACCTCTTGTCAAATTGCAAAAGCTCCTCCGTACAAAGGAGACCATGCCAAAATTTTTCGAAAATTTTGGGAGTTAGAAATTTTTGGGAAATTTTTTTGTTAGCGATAAAACGATTTTAAATTGGAAATTGAAATAAATTAGGGAATGAAACTAATTTTAAATAACGATATGAATCAGTTATAAATGGAAGATAAAATTAAATATACAAAGTTAAAGATAAACTGAATTCATATGGAAATGGGAGAACCAATTTGAATAGAAGTGGATATTGACTAAAGTAGTGAAGTGAAAATAAATAAAGAAGCATATTAAATGCCTATACTAAATTTAAGAAAGGAATGGTGAATTCTTAATTGGAAATTGATATTACAAATATATTCTAAGTTAATATTCGAATAAATAAATATTGACATTTTGAAAGGAAGTCGACAAAATGCTTTGAATGTTGTGATTGGATATTATTGCTATGTAGGATATACAGGTATGATAAAGGAAAAAGGAAAATTGGTTTTGATTTCAGAAGATAAATTTGAATTGCTCGACAAAAAAAGGTATATGTTTGAATTTTTTTATGAATTTTGATTGGGTTTTGACCTAGCCACTTGGCTTTTGTTTTCTTTTGAATTTTGGGAGCCCGTAGAGGCATTTTGTAGTTGTACCGAGCTAGTCGCGCAAAGGGGACACTGGCAAAAAAATTCAGAAATTTAGGAAGTTAGAAATTTTTTGAGAATTCAAAATTTGGTTTTAAATTGAAACTTGAATGGTTGAGAAAATAGTATTGTTTGAAAACTATAGGAGAGTTTGGGAAGTTAGTAAGAATGGTAATGAGACTTTCATAAAAAGATAGTTGGTAAAATGTTGAATTGTTTGGTTTTGGGGAAAAAGTAAATGGGTATTGGACCATTCTTCCTAACTAGTAATTTAGGAGACGAAATTCTTTTAAGGGGGGAGGAATGTGACGACCCGGAATTTTTGGATGTTCGAAAATCAGGATATTTAATTGATTTTAAATATTTAAAAGTTAATTTTTAACTTGAATTCAAATATCACTATTTATTTGATAAATAAGTTATTAAAATTAAATAATTTAAAGTTGGGCAAAATGTTGAATCTTCAGTTTTAAGCCTGTTAAAAATAATCTAAAGGCTTGTAAAATTTATATTGATAGTACCGAGGATAATAAAAGTTTTAAAATTGAATTTAACACTGATTTGTTCAATTTTAAAAATATATCGTTTAAATTGAATTTAAAAATAGCCTTCCGAGGCACAGTCTCGGAATTCGATGAAACCACTTCCATTGGATCCATAATAGTTAGTTATTAACGGATTTCAGATTTTGTAGCATTGGGAATTGCTGTGTGAGCGTACGATATATGAACGCGTTGAAATCTATATCGAAAATTAAATAATAACTGGGTTTAAAAAGCTATCTTCTCAATACGATCGAATTAGGACTCGAAACCTTTTCCATTACGTTCGTAATAGGAATATAACATTATAGACTCCTAGCGGCATGCCTCGATAGGAGTTCGAGATTTCAAGCTGCGAATTCGAAACGATTTAAAAAAAATCTAAATAAATATATATTCCTTGGTTGACATATACTCACATCAGCCTGCAAAACATCATTTCGTTCCTTGAAAACACACAAGCCGACCTACTCTCTGCTTAATCTTGTACTTTTGTCTTCCATCAGAAGCTAAAATCTAATTGAAAGCCACCTTCGTTCTTCTTAAAATCATGTTGCTTCCTGTCACAATCAAGATTTAATTCTCAGAGAGAAATTCAATGGCCGCTCCCTCTGTTAAAAGCAAATCAAAATGTTTGCTCTTCAAATTTCAACCCTTTTCTCCTTCTCCCTTCTTTCCCTATAAGTGGAAACGAAATTGATCGTGATCTCATGCGATGAAGTCGCGATGTCTATGCAAGACTAGGGTGCGATGCTCTGAAGGAGGTTGGTGATGCGAATGATTTAGCTCGCGAACTTCTTGGCGAGTGCGATGTGAGGGCGTTCGGGTTCGGTTGTTCTAGGGTTTGGATTTTGGCGAGGGAACAAAGTGATTGGTGATTAGTCACGGGATCGTGGAGGTGGAGGGAAGATTGCGAAGTGAATGGTTTGGCGATGGTCGTCAGATTTTTTCGAGATGGGTCGCGCGATTCGCTCGAATAGGAATGGCGGTAGGCAACTGGCGGTGGGTCTGTGACGTCAGAGGTGAAATTGGTGGCTGCTCTAAAAAGAGTGCAGCAGTGTGGGTTTTCTAGTTGTAGGGTGTTGGTCATGGCAAAGTCATGCCTGAAGGAAGCCGCGTGGATGTCTGTTTGGGTTTTGGTTTCTACCTGGAAGGTAATAAATAATTTATTTAAACTAAATTAGATAAAGTGATTTAGTAAATAGTGGCATTTCTTAAAAATAGATTTAGTGATTAGTTGTTAACTATTCCAGTCACTAAGTAATTTATTAGAGGAAATTTAGATTAAATTTATTAAATGGAAAATGTATTTTTGGAGATGAATTTTTTAATAAACCTATTAAATTTATTTTGTTGCTAAAAATATTTTATTAACCAAACTATTAGTTTGAAATAAATCATGGGTTAATTAAATTATTAAATTGGAAATTAATCATTTGATTAATTCAAAATATTAATAAATTGTATAACGTTTACACAAGGTTTTAAATCATGGAAACAAGCCGGTTTGGTGCGGATTGCATCAACAAAATCAAAGGTGAGTTAATCTCACTCATTTGGTAATAATTTAAATGTAAATGATTAAATTTAAATAATTGGTTGAATGGTTAAATTGATTTGATGTGCTATATTATAGTATATAATACATCTTGGAATGATTGATTTCCCTCATTATATAGCGGATGAGACACTATGCGCCACATAATAGCGGATGATATTATATTTAATCTCGTATACCGTGATTTTCCACCGCGAAGTGGAATTGGTATTTATGTTGTGCTAACATCTGTGGATGCAGGGAAACAGGTTGGAGGGATCCAAGTGGATTCCTTAAAATTATTTATATTGTTAAATATTTTCTGTTATGAATATTCGATATTCTGTGATGAATATTATTGGTAATTGGGAATATTGAATGCTATGGTTTACTTGAATATTCTGGTACACTGAGTTGTCAAAATATATAAATTGGATTTTGGAAAGATGATAAAAGAGTGGAGTTTTAAGTAAAATAATTACAGCGAATTTGAATAAATTAAGAATAAATTGAAAAGGAATGGAAGTGATATTAAAATACTAATAAATAATTTCAAATGTGGAGAAAAAAGGGATTTTGAATAAACAGGAAGATAATGAATTTTAAAACTTCAGTGTTAGTATTTAAAAGAATTAAGCATTTATTTGAAATTTAAGATTTAAAATATTGAAAGGAATAAAGAAGAAATTTGAAACATCTGAAATTGGTATGTTTCAGTTAAAAGACTTAAAATGAAAACGAAAGAAAAATAATTATAAAGTCTATAATTAATGGATTTTGAAATGAATTGAGTAAGTAAAGGAATTTATTTCAAATGAAGTAAATTGGAAATCAATTTGGAAATTGATTTAAATATTTGAAATTGGAAATTTAAAGGAAAATGTGACTTTAAAGTTTACAAACTATGTTTATAAAAGCAAAGTAATATATAAGTGGATATTTGGAAGAATAAATTCTTGATGGGAATTTACTAAAGGAATGGGAAAATTTGTTCAAAAATAAATGGTGATTTATTTTTAAAGAATGTGAAGAGAAGTATATTTCCCTGGATAGCCAAGTACGTTTTCAAAGTAGATTTTTAAATATAAGATAAAAGTTTTAATTTGTTTTAAAAAGTATGTTTTAGAAAATTTATTATTACCAAATAAATTCTAAAGTAAGTATTTTTCAAATCTATCGTTGTAGTAATTATTTAAAAGGGAACTTAGTATTTTGTTTTAAAGGAGTAAATCTAGTTTTATATTTTATTAAGTAACCTTATTTTAAATATTTCTAAAGTATTATTTTTAAATGAATATTAAAGTAGTTTTTTATAAATTTAAATGTTAAAGCATATTTTACAATAGAGTGTTTTTAAATTACTTTAAAAATCTAAAGTTTTGTGCTTGGTGGTTTCAGTGGAAATAGAAAATATTTGGGAATGTTTATTCTGTAAAAGAAAGGTAATTTGAAAATGATTTCAAAAGGGTTGAAAGTGGAAATATATCTTGCGAAGATATTTTGAGAATAATAAATAATTTGGAGAAATTATTAGTGTTGATAGATGTTGTGAATATTAATTGATAGTTAAATCACCGACTATCAATATTGGCCAATGCGCTGATCGTTTCGAAGAGACCGGGATCGAGATTTATTTTTCGAAAACCACTTCGATCTGGTTTGTACGTTTTCGTGGGAAAACGAGTTTGGATTCGAAGATGGAGCAGTGAAGTGCAAGGGCTAATCGCTACTAATCTTGAGGATTATTCCAAAATGGATGTAGTAGGAATAGTGCCTTCGGTTCCGTTCGAATCCGGGACGGACTTGTATGGATGAATGCTTTCGGAACATCGTCAGGTGGATGATGGGCATTCTAAGGGATATGTTCCAAAATGTAACGCTTAGCCTCAAGCCTCATCAGCCGGGAATGACTGAAAATCAGGGGTTATGTAGCAAGGCTAGGTAGGTAGCACCCACTTTAGGGTGAGGTCATCCATGTCTAGATTTCCCTTTTTATTTCGGCTTAGTGGTGCAGTTGCTGATCACAACCGTGGGGTGATCTTATTCCGGATTATCCAGTAAGGGATAACCCGGTCTTGTGTGCAGGGGGTCGGGAGTGATCCTTGGTACTGTGAAGTAGGCCACGTACTGTGACAGGTGGTACCCTAGTGCCTAGTCATTAGGTGGAAATCCATTCTCCCTACGTGCCTTTTACGAGTTTTGTTTGTATTACCCACTTTGTGGCTAGTAGCTGGAATTTAATCATGTAACAATTTCAGCTATTTTAATAAGTATTTGTATATAGACTATTATAATATAAGAGGATTTTAATAAAAAAGTGTTTTAGCTATCATAAGGTAAAAACCCGATATGTTTATTTGTGGCGTGGTCTTATGAGATGCTTTTGTTTTCAAAGGATTTTTTTGAAACTTTAATAATCAATTTGAGTGTGATTTCTCACGTTGGTATTTCAGACTGACTCGGGTGTTATTTAACTATAATGCTCGGGTCAGACCTACAGGATATGTTGCTGTGAAGCTCAAGAGACGAGCTGGATGGCGATACGTACTTCCGTACTTGCTATTATTACTCCGCTGTGTATTCAGTCCTGAGGACAGATTTATATGATTGTACAGTTGTATGTTATTGTTGATGTACTTGGATGATGTATGTATAAACAGATATAGTTTTGTTTTGTGTAAAGGTCATTGAATAGTTATTATATTTTATTCCGCTGTGATGGTAAGATTCTGTTGTTGTTTTCTATTTTCTCTTCTTCTACCTCTTCTTCTTTAACCCAAATGGTTCGTAGTTTTGTTCAACTTGAGTTGATTTATGTAGAATAGTATTGACTCAAGGGGTACGGATTTGCGGGTCGTTACAGCATTATAAGAAAATAATCCCCGGATTAGTCTTGTAAACCAGCGTGAGAAACTCAAATCATTTGGATTTCTTTTATGTTTATAAAACCTTTTCAAAAATAAAGGTATCTTGTATGAATATGCCGCACATAAATACGAACTATTTTTTACTAGATAACCATACCATTTCGAATAGAAAATCCAGTGATATTATAATAATGTCTAGGGTTTAAAATAAATGTATAATATAGCTAAAATGCTTACATCTCACATTCCGACATATTTAGTATACAACTAAGTCTGTAATGCACATATTGGAAAATGGATCCCATCAATGACAAGGATAGTGGGGTACCACCAGTCTTAGTACATCCCTAGAAAAAATGTACCAAGGTCGCAAACCTTTCATCCGCTACATGGCAATATTTGCATACCTCTTCCTTGATAGTACCAAATATGATCATCATCCTGGCTACCAACTTGACAAACCATACTGGGCCCAAGCATACATAAATCCATAAATACCTATCTACTTCAAGTGATGACTATACCCTAATGGTAGCGAACCATATAGCCTTGCGGCATATCCCATGTTTTAGTCGTTACCAGGTGTGAGGTTCGCGTCTATGTTTTATATTTTTAGAAAATCCCACTTGGAATGCTAACACTGCCCTCTAAGCAATAATGCAATGCCAACATTCATCCATACAAGTTATTTAGGATATGGACAAACCAAAGACACTGCTTCAACTATATCCTTTTGGAATCACCCTCGGGATCAGTAGCAAATATCCCTTGCACTTCAAAGAACTCTGTCTTCGATTCCATCATCATCAAGATGTCTTCAATCCGGATTCTTATGCCGATTTGATGTGGTTTTCAAATAACTCATGCTTATCCAATCTCGGTCTCTTCGAACCAACAATCAATAATTTCAAAATCGGTCAAGATTTGATAGTCGGTTAATTTGACTATCAAACAAACAATCAAATCAGCAATTTAATTTCATATGGAAAACAAGCCTGATTAAGCATACAAGCAACCACTAAGTCTCTTTAATTAATTCTTTCATCAGTTAAATCCTTTTTCAAATATTTGTATCAAAAATATCTTTTTTAAAATGATATATTCACAACCCTCTCTACACTTTTCAATACTTAAAAAAAATTCATATACTTATCTCGACGGTATAAGTATATTCACAAACCATTTCACTTTCAATACTTAGAAAATGACTCCATATACTTATATCAACGGTATAAATATATTCACAAAGCTTAAGAAAGATTTCATTTCTCAAAAACATACTTAAATGGGTCAAAAACAAATGTCGCTTAAAAACATTGTTTACTATAAACCAAACTCATCTTCTGGTGTAAGTAAATCGATAGTATGGTATTAGACAAATATACTTATCACCACTCTCCTATTTCAAACTTGTACTATACATCGATTACCATGAAGTCAGATTAGTCAGAAAACTATCCTTTCCTCGACGTACATTCTTAAACTTTCGTAGATAGAGATGAGTTTTCGTACCTGGGAATTTGGTGTTAAGTGTGAAAAGGATACTTTCCAAACCACCATATTTTAAATTGATCATTTATGGAAATCAAATCTCATTCCCTTCGTAAAAACTCCTTTTTATAAATCTCCTTTATGTTTGTTTATAAAACTTCCTTTATAGATCTCCTTCATATTTATAAAACTTCCTTTATAAATCTCCTTTAATTTTATAAAACTTCTTTTATATATCTCCTTTATATTTATAGAACTCTAAATTTATTCATAAAAGTTCTATATTTATAAAACTCTAAATTTATTCATAAAAATTCTTTATGAAATTCTTTTTATAAATATATTATTTTATCTTATTTATAAAGGGGTTTTAGGCTCAAGGAAAAACTTGAAGAAAATTTTAGTTTTAGGGACAAGAAGTTTGCATTTTAGGCCGAATGACACTTTTTAGTGTAAATCACAGAATGATAGTTGTAACTATCATTTTCTGTTTACACTAATAAGTGTCCTTCAGACTAAAATGCAAACTAGTTGTCTCTGAAACTAATTTTTTTTGCAACTTCTTCCTTATTCCTATTTTCCCGATTTATAAATACCATTTATAAATACATCTTTTGTTACAACAATATATAAAAATGTTTCACCAATTTTATTTTAAAATATTTCTATCTACTTTTAAAACAGAGTCACTTTATTATAAAAGATAAACCCCAATTTCTTTAAAATAAACATCTATTATCATATTAACCATTTTGTAAAATAAATACTTCCCGAAATACTTTTATAACATTTCCATATAAATTAGAAGAGACTAACAAAAAGGGTTTGAATAAAGCTAAGAAGTTCCAAAACCAATTTGAAATAAATGCCATAGAAAATCTCAAAGGCACATTAAAAATCATTCTCCAAATAAAAATCAATTTCAAACCAAAAACAACAAATAATAGTATTTCCAAAATACTATAATGATGCTTAGAGCGACCATAGCACTTAACAAGTGCTATTACTACCATTTCACCACAAAGGTTCAACTTTTGACATATATCAATGTCATATCAAATGAGGCCAAACTACCAATTCTTTCAGTATTCAACAATTTATACCACAAGTACATAAGTGAAATTAAGGTCAATAATGGTTCTATAAAATTTCATGGGTTTCACGTATTTCATTTTATTATGTCATCCGTTTTTCCAAAAACGAGATTTCAACCAAATCGAACAAATAAATCATTCAAACATGAAAAAAATAATTTATAACAATACCTATATCATATAGAGTTTATTCAAAGGTGATTTAACTCATTAAAATCCTAGTTGATGCTTACGTGTTTCCACTCGATCCAAAATCAAATGATGTTTGATTTTAGCTCAAAATTCTAACTGCTTCAAACTTGACAAAATCAACTTTAGTGCAGAAATAATGCTCCTTCGAGCGCAATGCAGAAGACGTCGATTGGACCTTGTATGAAGAAGTTATTGATTTTATAAGTTCTAAAATTAATTAAAATAATTAATTACTTTAATTATACATTAATTACCCTTACTGGTCCTTCTCCTCCATCCCCAAATTCGTGCATGCACATATACAGGCACACAACCTTCCAAGGCCGAATCCCTTATCTCCTCTTCTCTCCCTTGTTACTCCATGAAAATGCACACAACCTTCTCCTTTTAACTCCACTTCGCAAGCACTATGCATCCCACCCCTTCAGTGCGATCTCGACCTCACCCTTCGAGTCGCGACTTGATGGTCCATAAGCCACCAAACAACATGTCTCAACCCACCAAACTTCGAGGAAACGTGCACATCGCTAAGAGAAATGCATTCACGCTCTCTGTTTCACCAATCGTCGCCTAAATCTCTATCAACATCAAAACCTAGCATGGACAAACTAATGTGATCACCACCAACGACAGCCACACCCCCACAATCCCAAAATTGATTTGAAGGTCATCTTCTTATGAGTTCAACAAACCCTAGGAGGAGGCTTGATTTTCATTTACAGTAAATAGGAGGAACAAAAAGTAAAAAAGGAAGGATGAAAATGGAGAATAGTCTAAGTGTATGGTGATGTATATTTTATAATTTCCGGTACTGCGCTATACAGTATCACATTCATGTACGAACCACAAATGATAGAAATAAAAATATGGTCGTGCACAATAATACGACACAATTATAAAACAACAATAAAATACACTGGTTAACTTATTCTGTGAAATTTCAAAAATACCCACGTTTGTCACAAAATACGTCAAATGATATTTACACACGATCTTTACAAAAGAAAACTGTAACATACATACAACCATCAAAATAAACTAACCTAAAAATAGCCTTGACAGTCATAACAACATGTCCTCACAAATTTTGATAAATACAATACAAGAAATGAAATAAAAAGACAGGTGAACACGTTTTAGAGGCATCTAGCTCGTCTCTTGAAGCTCCAAAGCATTCATAACTAAATCTGAAAATAGCTCAGGCTGACCTGAGCATTATAAGTAAATAACGCTGGGATCAGTCTGGTAAACTAGCGTGAGAAACACAAAGCATGTAGATGTTTAATGTTATAAAATATTTCAAAAATACTGTTATCTCGTACGACCACACCACACTTAAACACGGATGAGTTTTTACCTTACGATAACCAACCATTTTATTAAAAAATCTAATGATATTATAATGATGTTTAGGGTTTAAAATAAATATATAACATAGTCGAAATGTATGCGTCTCACATTCCAACATATTTGGTATACAACCATGTCCGTAAGGCACATATTGGAGAATGGATTACACACAAAAATAAGGCTACTGGTGTACCGCCTGCTAGAATACACTTCTAGAAAAATGTATCAATCACATGGACTCCCTGCCAACACAGAACTAGTCTACCCCTTCTTAGATAATATCGAATATGTCATCGCCCCGATTGCAGTCAACAACTGTACCAAGTCGCTAGCATACAAAAATTCATAAATATCGATATAGATTGGATGATGGCCATACCCTAATGGTAGCGAACCACATAGCCCTCCTACATATTCTTTGTTTTAGTCATTACTAATAGAGTTAGGGGTATGCACTACAGGCAATTACGTAATTTGTTACATATATCTAACTCGTTGACCAATCTTGTTCAAAATAAAAGGTATTTTCTTCCTATTATATATTTGATATAATGTGATTGTATTAATTGTGAGAAATGCGGATTACGGATCTTAAGGCTAGAATTAACACTAAAGGGGAGTGAATAGTGTTTCAAGAAATTACTAATTCTTTTTGAGTTTATATTAATTTGAACACAAAATGTATGCAATATTCAGACACAGATATGATCACAAAATTAAGCACAGATGCAGAAATAAAGTAAAAGAAATAAAGGAAAGAACATACCGGATTTTATACTGGTTCGGAGTTACCCTACATCCAGTCCCACAACACAAGTACGGATTTCCTTTCAAAATCAATTCTTATAATTACACCCTCGATTTCATGGCCATGAGGTACACCACTCCAGATTCACAATCCTCTGGGTAGATATACTTGATTTTACGGGCAACCAGTTCACCCAATTGATTTTCCAGCTATAATCGCACCTTTTCTCGCTTAATTGATTTCACAGGCTACAATCATACCTTTTCTCACTCAATTAATTACAAAGAAGCATATAACTCTGAATTGCACTGGGATCTTGTTGAGATAGTGATAGAGAATCAAACCAGAGATGATCTAGTTAGATTCAATGGTGCTTTCGGCAAATAATGGTAAAAATGTATGCAAAGAAATGTGGAAGAAGAAGAGAAGTGAAATCAGAGAATATATGAATATAAATTCGTTTAAAACAGCCCATATATATAGTAGAACAACAGCCATGTCCATTCGTGAAAGGATATGATGAATAAACACTTCCTTTGAATTTCAAAATTTTGAAATAATCTGTCACCTTGTCGACAAGGGCATCTTGGGCTTGTCGACAGGCCTATGTAATTTTTGGTAATTTGTTTTTCTTTGAAAATAACTTCTATCTTGTATTAAAACTATTTTAAACTTTATAAATATACTTAACTATACTTAAAATACATAAATAAGTATAGAGAATAATATTTTGGTACATATAAAATTTTATTATAATTTTATATTTAAATCTAAGTATAAATATTAAAAGTTAAATATAAAGATAGTTTAAAACCAAGGATAATTTGATTTTGAAAATAAAGATTATTTTGAGGCTAAAATTATTTTAAAACCAGGATAGATATTTTTGATTCTTTTAAAAGGAACATCATGAAATTATTTTGAAAACAAGATATAATTTTGTAAAAGATTTGAATAAAAGTTAGTGGATATAAAACAATGTTCCACTAGATTTTCGTAGGTTCCATCCTACTTAGGGTTCCATCCCTTTAACGGCCTCGAAGTGGATTCCATTCCAGGAATAAAATGGATTTTAAGATGTCAGTGCTTTTATAGGAGTTTTAAAAAAATTCCTAATCAAATAACTTATTATTGAAATCTTAAACTCTTGATAATCCTAATACTCATGAGTATTCAATCTTGATATCTTCAGTCTTGAATCTCTATACTGTACAGTCTTCATTCTTGGTACCTGCATGGTTAAATCCTGCATATACATATATATCTAAACTATAATGTTAGTATTTATATTTTATAACAATTCCTAAGGTTGTTATCATCAAAACCATCTTGTCAGGGACTAACAATCTCCCCCCTTTTGATGATGAGAACCTTTGTTGATAAAATATTACTTCTATCCTAATAACTCCCCCTAAAACTAATAACTCCCCCTAATACTAATTACTCCCCCTAAAAACTATGCCTAACTATCCTATTTTATACTTCTCCCCCTTCGTCATCAACAAAAACTAACTCCAAACTATATAACTCCCCCTTAATCTAATACAATATGACATGTGATTATAATGATAGCGTTATCATAATTAATCAACACTTAATTCTAAAACTAAAACTTAGTCCTTAATTACTAACTATCCTAACTAAGAATACATATGTGATAATACTTATAATAGTGATAATGTGAGAATTCAAATATAAGAACACAAATCATTTATTAATTATATATTGTTATATTTACATTTGCGTAGAAAACATAGGTAAGATCATATAATGATAAGAAAGAGAGAAAAGAAACTAATGTGTATTTATACATATTATGTTTTGCATGCCAATTATCAATCCACACCAAACCAAATCATATCAAATCAATCCAAGCAATCAATTCAAATCAAACACAGCAATCAAATAAAATCAAACATTACGAGAAACTTCCACCCATCCTTCTTCTCCAAATATAGGGTCTGCTTTAATGGCATCCCAATCTTCATTTTCATTGGTGAGAGAGACTGGAGGATGTGCCTCATTTTTATTTTTGTGCAGAGAAGAAATCATCCATCGTATCGTATTGAAATGCTTTTCTTGCTCCTTGATCACCTGCATTTGACTCAACTCTAAGTGTCTTTGATTACGAAGAATGAAAAAATAATATTTTTGAAAGAGTCAAGGGTTTCTTCAAGATTCTCGGTCAAATTATGTATTGGATTGGCCATATTTGAGTTTGTGAGAAGAAATAGAGATAAAGCAGATAAGAAACAATTTTGAGTGATGAATTCTGGAAGAAATATGTATTTATAGGTGCAGAAATTGGTTTGAAATGAATAGACACAAGGTAGTTATTCAAATTTCAAATTTAAAGTGAAAAATCACTTCTGACCAGTACTTGTCGACATGGTCTATGGGGAGTTGTCGACAGGGGTCGGTTAATTTTGATGACTCACTTTGATTTTGTGAATAATTGTGTGTGTGTGTATATATATATAATATACTAACATTTGTTCTGGAGATAGGATATGATAGATAACAGAAAAGTAATTCAATTTCATTTCATAATAGAACGATACAATGATTAAACATTAAGAACTACACGAACATTCAAATCAAAACAAACTAAAATCAATACAACACGACATGAAAAGGAAGAACTAGTTAGAGGATAATGAAGATGAAGAAAATCCAAGCTTCTTGCTGACTTTGGAGAAAAACTTGTTCATCTTGGATGACATTTTATCCAATTCCTTACTAACGGACGTTCAAGTGTCTGTTGATTCTCAACAATGATCTTTTGATTTTTGAGTAAGGTTTTGTTGGTTGAATTAGAGGGATAGTCAATACTTTCCAAGGATGTTTCACTTTCTTCTTCTTCTTCTATTTCCATTTCATCCTATTCTTCTTCTTCTTCTTCCTCCTCTTCCATCTGCTCATGAGCCAAACACTCTTCCTTTTCGGCAAGAGTTTCATATGGTTGCAAAACATATGGAATTTTCATAAGAGAAGTGTTTGAGTGATTAAAAACTTTTCTTGAAACAAATTCTTCTCCTATGAAATCTACTCCAAAATAATTAAAAATTCGAGTGAGATAGATTTCATGATACAAAATGTTTTCACCCATTTCAAAAATTTTGGGACGAAATTCATCCAAAATAACTTGCGCCCAATTAATATCATAATTTCCAAAAATAGCAAAAAGTGCTTTGCAAACTTTTGAAGTTGGATTGTTAAAACTCCCCGATCTTTGGGTCAAAGTATGTTGTAAAAGAAGATTAACAATTCTAGCTTTTGGTCGAAAGTTTCGATTTATGAATTAAAAGTTATCATTTCCTTTGAAAATGTGATGAAATGTCTCACGATCACTTTCATCGATATTAAAACTAGAAAGACACATTCCCGTGCTCTTGCAATTGAGAATGGTACCCAAAAGATCACAATTTAAAATGATTTGAGTGCCTTTGACACTACTCCAAATTTCATCATCATTTCCATTATAAAATCCATGGTTGAGATTTGCATAGAAAATTTTAACAAGATTTGGATAACAAACAAAATCATTTTGTGAAGCATCAGCAAGACTAAGAGCTTGGTTGTTTGCAAAAAGAGAATCGATTTCATAAGTAGACAAATCTTGAAATAAAGCAAACTTCCCGGGATGGACTTTTCCATAGTTAACATAGTTGATATATGCTTTTATAGCCTCTAGATCATTGAAAAGTTGCTCTTTTTTTATCTTTTTGAAATTCTCATTATGGAAGGGTTGCTTGAAGAAGCCATTAGGAGAGAGTAGAGAGCTTGATATTTTGGAATAAGAGTTTGAATTTGAAAATGAAAGTGAAAAATTGTGATAAGAGATAGTAAATAAATAGATTCTCAAGGGACATGTTCTCTGGTCAAAATGTGACTTTTCGGAGACTTGAATGAAGTGAAAAGATGGAGGGAAATTCAATATTTGAATTCAAATTTGAATTTCAAATTTCTGTACCCTTGTCGACAACGTGGGGGGCCTTGTCGATAGGTGTCTTTGTCATTATTTATTTCTCTTAAGTATTCTAATATATATATATATATATATATTATTTTTAATATATATATATTTATTATTTTTAATATCTATATATATCTAGAATATTACTAGAATTATAGTATATTCCATAAAATATTATGATACTATTACAAAATAATAAAAATAAAAAAAATAAAAATTTTAAAATTCAAACGATACACCAATTCAAAATCAACCAATCAAGCATCCAATCCTAAGCATGCAATTTCAACCAATGTATTGTAAACGTGTACCTTTTTCGGAGTCCGTTTCTTTGAATTCGTCGGCGTCGTGAACTGCCGTGAAACACATATTTGAATTATCTGTCTTCTGATCATCATCGCTTGAGGACGAGTTTGATTCATCTAGAGTAGTAGTAAATGCACGTTTTCGTTTCTTTGCGGAATCATTATTTATAAGAAGATTTTGCCTATCTGGATACGGACAGTCTCTTTTGATATGGCCTGGTTCGTCATAGTTGAAACATCTGATATAGTTTGACACTACATTCTGATTACCGGAGTTCTTATAGTTGTTTCTCTCGAGATTATTCATCTCTCTGTATTTCAAGAATTTCCAAAAGTTCTTGGTCATAAAGGCTATCTCTTCATCATTATCGCTGTTTGAGTCTGATCCGTCGGTCAATGCATTGAATGCAATTGATTTCTTTTCAGATGCTTTGCTTTCACTTCTCCCAATCATTTGGACTTAAAACGACATTAGATTTCCAACTAATTCTTCTATCTTGAAGGTACTAATGTCATTTGCCTCTTCGATCGCAAGTGTCTTTTGATCCCATTCTGGAATAAAAGAATTTAAGATTTTTTTGACTTGATCTTCTTCCGAAAATTCCTTTCCCAATGATATTAGAGAATGCACAATATTCTAAAATCTACTATATATATCTGAAATAGACTCATTAGAATTCATTTTAAAAAATTGAAACTGATTTGTGAGCATGGAAATTTTGGTCTGTTTAACTTTGCTTGTCCCTTCGTGAGTAATTTGCAAAGTTTTTCAGATTTCATATGCAGACTTACAAACTGACACTCTATTAAATTCATTCCTATCAAGTGAACAAAGCAGAATATTCATAGCTTTAGAGTTGTTTTGTGCAACGGTCTTTTGCTCAGCAGACCACTGTGCAAAATTAGTTGTGGGTTCAAAATATTCAGTCTTTGTTATATTCCAAGTATCTAGTCCTACAGGTTGTAAATATATTTTCATCCTACATGCCCAATATGCATAGTTACTGCCACTAAAAAGTGGTGATCTAACAGTAGACTGACCTTCTACAAATGAACTAGTGACAGGGATAATAGAACCAGTGTTGGTAGTATTAACAGTACCAGTGTTGGTAGCCATTTTGAAATTTTTTCAAAATTCAGATCGTGAAACTTTGAAAACCTTGCTACGATACCAAATGTGAGAAATGTGGATTACAGATCTTAAGGCTAAAATTAACACTAGAGGGGAGGTGAATAGTTTTTTAAAGAATACTAATTCTTTTTGAGTTTATATTAATTTGAACATAAATGCATGCATATTCAAACACATATACGATCACAGAATCAAACACAGATGCAGAAATAAAGTAAAAGCAATAAAGGAAAGAACACACCAGATTTTATACTGGTTCGGAGTTACCCTACATCCAGTCCCGCAACACAAGTACAAATTTCCTTTCAAAATCAGTTCTTATAATTACACCCTCGATTTCAAGGCCACGAGGTACACCACTCCAGATTCACAATCCTCTGGTTAGAGATACTTGATTTTACGGACAACAAGTTCACCCAATTGATTTTCCAGGCTACAATCCACCTTTTCTCGCTTGATTGATTTCACAGGCTACAATCACACCTTTTCTCACTAAATTAATTACAAAGAAGCCTATATCTCTGAATAGTACTGGATCTTGTTGAGATAGTGATTGAGAATCAAACCAGAGATGATCTAGTTAGATTCAATGGTGATTTCGGTAGAGTAATGGTAAAAATATATGTAAAGAAATGTGGAAGAAGAAGAGAAGTGAAATCAGAGAATATATGAATATAAATTCATTTAAAACAGCCCCTATTTATAGTAGAACAACAGCCATGTCCATTCGTGAAAGGATATGACGAATAGACACTTCCTTTGAAATTCAAAATTTTGAAATAAACTGTCACCTTGTCGACAAGGGTATCTTGGGGTTGTCGACAGGCCTATGTAATTTCTGGTAATTTGTTTTTCTTTGAAAATAACTTCTATCTTGTATTAAAACTATTTTAAACTTTATAAATATACTTAACTATAGTTAAAATATATAAATAAGTATAGAGAATAATATTTTGGTATATAAATTTTACTATAATTTTATATTTAAATCTAAGTATAAATATTAAAAGTTAAATATAAAGATAATATAAAAGCAAGGATAATTTGATTTTAAAAATAAAGATTAATTTGAGGCTAAAATATTTTAAAATTAGGATAGATGTTTTTGATTCTTTTAATAGGAAGATTTTGAAATCATTTTGAAAACAAGATATAATTTTGTAAAACATTTGAATAAAAGTTAGTGGATACAAAACAATGTTCCACTAGATTTTTCGTAGGTTCCATCCTACTTAGGGTTCCATCCCTTTAATGGGCTCGAAGTGGATTCCATTCCACGAATAAAATGGATTTTAAGATGTCAGTGCTTTTCTAGGAGTTTTAACAAAATTCCTAATTAAATTACTTATTATTGAAATCTTGAACTCTTGATAATCTTGATACTCGTGAGTCTTCGATCTTGATATCTTCAGTCTTGAATCTCTATACTGTATAGTCTTCATTATTGGTACCTACATGGTTAAATCCTGTATATACATATATATCTAAACTATAATGTTAGTATTTATATTTTATAACAATTCCTAAGGTTGTTGTCATCAAAACCATCTTCTCAGGGACTAACATTAATTAATTAGCTTAATTAAAAATATATTCAATAGAAAAATCCATAAATGGTATATTTTGTGATAGTAGTTACAATGTATTGTAACCGTGAGTAATATATCATAACGAAACAAATATACCATTTTAAATGTTCCTAGTCAAGATGCAATGAGACTAGATATTGATGTATCCTTTGTGACTAGAGTATGTAACGCTCTCCAAATGTGGGGCAGTTTATTACTCATGACTGCTAGGGGCACCTGGGGGTTACGTACTAATAGTTATTGGATAAATATGGAATGACTCACTTGATAGTTTTCTGTTGGTTAATATAGCTAAGGTCAAACACAAAATATCGATGTGATTGATTTACCCAGTTCTCTCGACTTGAGAATATTGTAAATCTTTAATATGAAAGCTCCGCTTTGATTATAGCCAAATCATGGCATGGCGTCCATCGAGTGACTATAGTAGGATCGAGTGGAAGCATTGGAAGTGAAGCGCTATTTAAGAGAGGATTCGTCTCCTCAGTTATATGCGGTTAGTATCACAGTCAACTCAAAGTCAAAGTCTCTGGCTAGAGCATTTCGGTTAATAATAATTGTTATTATTGAACCAATGAATTTGTATTTGGACTATGAAGTTGAATGTCGATGAGATTCGAATTTTGACTATTACTGAATTCCATAAGTCCAAAGTGATATAGTTTTGACGAAGAGAATTGATGTAAACAAATGTCACAACCGGCTAACGCTTATTAAAATAAAATTGGATTTTACGGAAATTAAATAAGCGATAATTTTGGTCATAATCTCACACCACCTACTAAGTGACGTGTGGACGTGAACATTAGAATAGTTTGATGTTAATCACTGACCTAATTTACACCAAGAGTTACACAGTCGAAACGATGAATTCCTTTAAGACCGAACAATTTAATTAGTTTATAATTGTTATTAATTAATTAAATTAATTAATATTTATGAAATATTAATTATAAATTTTGAATACGATTTGAGAAATAAATACTGTTATATATATTTATAATAGTTATAAACATATATATCGATATACAATATCGACAAGTGATTAAATTAGATTTAATTGCATAGTGTTTTGTCTTGGGCTTAGATGGGCTTAAGGCCCATCATTAGGGTTGAAAATTTTCGATTTTGGGAAGGTCTAAGGGTGGCTAAAACATAGGGAATTGGCTTTGAGATAATGGGTAAAAAAGGTTTTCCTTGTTTCTCTCTAATATATATGTGTGTTTGTGTGTGTAGAATAATGACTAACCATTTTGGCCACCATTACCTTCTACGTTGCTGGTTAAAACATAGCTCCCAATCCATCCAAAATTCTCAAATATACCTCAAATTAGAATAATATTATTCGATAGTTAGAGGTCGGTGATTACAGACTTGTAATCTGACGAAAAAAGAACAGTAAAAGGAAGGGAAGTCTTTGCTTCAACGTGGATTCAAATGCATCATTAAATTGGTAATTTTAATTCATATTACAGTAATTAAATTATACCCACTATATGTTTAGTTAGTTGAGATTTTTGTAAGTAGGTGTAGTTGTCACAAATCAGTTTGGTTATGTGTATAATAGTACACTATTTGATTTATGTATAGACAAATGCTGTTTACTGTACAAAATGAATTTTTGTCATTATTAATTGTTATATATATATTTATTACTAAATTCAAATAAACATATTAGTGTATATTTCTCTCCCATAATAGCATATATGCATATATAAGATATATATAATTTAAAATTTTTAGTACACTTATTTATGCATAATATGAATATACAAATTCGAAAATTAATTATCATACATATATTCATATTTTAAAATTAACATTTATTGAATTTTTGAAATGTTTATTATATATAAAATAATTATTACACTAATTCAATTATTTTTTTAAAAATATTATACCATTTCAAAAACATATAGAAAAAACTAAGAATTTCCCAATAAAGTTTATTATTTTCAATAATTAATATTATTTTATATAAAACGTTTATGATTTATTAAAAATAATAAGTTAATTGAAAAAATTCTTCAAATTTTTTTAACCTTTCGTTCATGATCCTAGAATTTAATTTTTTAAATTTGAATTTTTAATAATATATTATTTTATATTAAACAATTATTGCGTAAATCGATGTACTTATTATTAAAAATAATATTTCAATTTTGAAAAATGTCTAGATTTTTTCTAAGCTCTATTTTATGTTCTTAAATTTTCGAAAATTGTAAAATTTGAATTTTCATCAATAGATTATTTTATGTTAATTATTTATGGATGAAAACATTATTTTATTCATAATATATACAAATTAAAATACAAAATTATTATGTTCGTAGAACTAAGTTAATTTTGAATTATAAATAATTTTTAATAATTGTTCTCTCCATTTCTATATACTTATCTATATAAAAATGTTTTATGTTCATATATTATATATAATATATTTATACATGTATATGTGCATGCGTGTGTGTGTATATATATTGTAACACATAACATGCACATATTTGGACAACATACATTTTATACAAAATGAGTTAATATATGTTGCGATGTAAATCCCAACATCTACATACAGACATGTTATACCTTTCACGGATTATTATGTTACACATGCACTCACACATATATGTATATGATACATTTATATATAAACTAAATCAAATAAAATTAATTTAATATCTTAATATGTTTGAATTTAAATAAAATAAATGATTTTATTTAAATGAAATTTAGAAACGTTCTAATTCAATTCGACTTCATATGCCCAATAAAGATCCAATTGGGTAATTTTTTTGAAATTCACCCATAATTTCCGCTGTGGGCTAGTCCAGTTCCAACAATGGTATCAGAGCCTAATAGCCTATGCGGTCTAAATTAGTCATATTAGGACTAGCTAATTAAGCTTTTCCACTTAGTATGGTGTCTAGAAATGTAATGTTTAGGATTGGAATTGGATAATTAAGTACCTTATCCTATCTGGTTGCCGGCCTGGCCCAAAAAGTGAAGTGAGCCCAAAGATTGCTCCTAACAGAAAAGGCCCAACTTAATTTGGGCCTTGGGCTAATTTTCGAAATCTTTTTGAAAATTAATGTTAAAGATTTTAAATTTAACAGTTAAATTAAAATAAAACATGTTTATTATAAAAATTATACTACTATACAAGTTTTCAAAATGTTTGAAAGGATAATATAATTTCAAAATGTTTGAAAATATTTATATCATAATTTAAAATTTATTAATAAGATTAATAAAATTAATTAATTAAATTTTTTAATTAATTAATGCATATATGCATGTATTATATATGTTGATATATGCTATGTTATTTTAAAATGTTTAAGATAACATAAGTATACATATATGTATACAAGATAAATTTTGAAATTAATAAAATTTAATAAAAAAATTTAATTGATAAATTAATTAAAGGTTAATTAATTAAATAAAATACACATATATATAATATATGTGTGTTGCACTATAAATGTTATAGTAGATATGTCCAATATAAAAGTTATACTGGAATACTAATTTAAAATTAATTAAAGAGTTAATCGATTAAAATTAATTAGATAAGATTTAATTAATGATATATTATATGTAAGACTATTATAAATAATATGAAATATAAAAGTTATATTACAATAAAACTTATATGATATGAGTATAAACTAAATGTGGAACATTAAGTAAACCCAAATAGACTTGAGAAATAAATAAATATATAAATGTACATATACCATGATTTCTGATGTGTTTGACACTTGAATCGTTGGGGTATTTCATAAGAAATATGTTATTCTATAAGTCGATATCACGCAATATATACATTGAAGATTATGAATCTTTAATATAATGTTGTTCTCTACCATATGTATATATTAAAAAATTACTTACATACTCCTTAGTTGTTGAGCAAATTCAAGCTAGGAATGTTATGCGTAGGATTATTAATATATTGAACAAATGAGGTAAGATAACTATATGTATTTATTGAGCAAAATCAAGGTACATATACTATACTTAGTCCATCACGATATGGTAGATATGGGCGAATAATCTCTTTTGATTTGTTGAGCAAACTTAAGGTTGAAATGAGATTAGAACAAGGAAAAATGGGTTAGGAGTTGTATGTGATACAACCGATAAGGAGTTACCCATCATTTGTGGGGCTATGATTTGTTGAGCAAACTCAAGGTCATAATGCTAAAACAAACGAGTCCTAAAACCCACTAGTGATGCTGTAAGAGTTCTGTGTTTCATATTAGGGTTTGAAGAAACACAAAATACTAGTGGGAGCCTTATTAGAAAAATGAAATGGTAACATTTAACCATATAATATTGTAATAACATATGTTATATAATGTTATAATTATCTACAACGATAAATTTGTGCATTTAATATGATTGATAAAACGTTTATCAATTAAGATATATAAAAAAATTGAATTGAAAGTTGACAAATAAAAATATAATTTATACTTACTAATAATTCTAGTTGCATGTTATATAATGTTTCTATACCAATGCAAGTGCCTAATTTCAACTACTTGATACATTCGTAAGTCGGTCACTTATATGTTTATTTGGTTTAGACCGTGTATTGCATTTTATGAGTTTTTGAACTCTAAATGCAATTCAAGACTATGGATATTTGATCTATGTACTTTCACATATAAATGTTATATGGTGAAGAGTCATGGTTTATGAGGTACAATATTTCGATGAAGCTAATTCTTTCAAAATAAGCCAATAAATAGTATTTTAAGATCATGCAACTTGAATGATTTAACAAGAATCATAATGTGTTAATGTTACACAAGACCATAAACTACGAGATACGTCTAAGAACTCGATCATTGAAATGTCATCTTGATCGGTTTACATAAAGCGCAACATATTTGATGTCTTAAATGTTAAGAATAACCGAATGCGCATTTGTAAAAGGTTTTCTATGATATTGTAGTAAGGTTTTCGTTTGAATAGTTTGACCATTTTAAAGAAAAACGAATGTATAAGAATAGATGTAATTTAAGGTAAAGTTGAAACGAAGAGAATAAATAGTCACTTGATTACATCAAATTACGAAAATTGTTTCCGTAAAATGTACCGAACATTATTTGTGAATTAACGTTTATTTGTTTGTATTAACTGAAAAATAGATATAACTGTATTTCAATATGAGTATTGTGAATATTCAATATGAAATAGAAGTATATTATGGAATTTTTTTTCATAGTAAAAGTGATGCAACAAAATACATATGTACCTAACATTATTTACAGTTGTTTTGGAATTATAGACCAAGTCGTAGTTTTGAGAAATAATTTTACTATATGATTATGAATCATATGATACAGATTAATTATATCTCAAACAATTAATGACTATGCACCCATTTAATCGGAGCATCATAAATGTTGATGAACTCTTTGAATTAATACACATTGATGCATGCAATCATAAGTCTATTAATACCAAAAGGGTTCCACAGACTTTGTTATATTCATCAATGATTTATTACCAACATGAACATGTGTATTAATACACATGTAATACGTTTATGATAGAATCATAGAATATAAAAGAAAAGTGAATAAAATAACATGCAATGGAATAAAATGATTCGATTTGGTCGAATAAGTGAGTATATTGGAAAGAGTTCCAAATGTACCTATAAATGAATTTCGATTCAATCTCAAAAGTCACTCCTCCATGTGATACATAATGATGCATCGATAAGGAGTAATCAGACATTATTGGACAGTTTACGATTAATTGTGAGTGAAGTTGAGTTAGTTTCTTTCTATAAGGTCATGTACTTAAGATTAGTACACAAGGTTGATACATCTAAACAACAGTTTATAAAATCATACAAAATAAGGGTCTGTAAGAAATCCTAACGTATCCTACGCCAAAGAGTTGGCAGGTTGTGCGAGTCGAAAGATTGTACGTAAATTATTGTTCATGTGGGATCTTGTATGAATCTCCAAAATTTTTTTGGAAAGGTCTACCGTCAAATGACATATTTATGTTTTGAACATAATTTTTGTAAACTAAAATCAGTTTTATAAATAAAAAGGTTCATAAAGTGTTTATAAATCCCTATTCTATTTTCACTAAGAAACAATTTTTGTTTCAAGATACATCAACTTCATTATGAAGGAATTTCTTTGAGAAATTTTGATAGTTAAATGGAATTGAATCCGATCCATAGATTGAATTGATTATATGAGATGAAGTGAAATTAAATAACCAAAATTAACACATAGCATTAGAACATCTAATAAGTATACTCGTACATCCAAGAGAAACTATGAGTTTCTTATTAATGTGCAAATCTGAAAGAATTCCATGTATGCTATCGAAATATTATTTTGGTGGTCGTAACCAAAGAGATGTGATCCATCGGCCGAGATTGTGTCTTTATTAGAAAGACTAATGTGGTTGAAATTAAATGAGCAATGTTGATAAGAATAATATCGCAAATTTCAATTGTTGAAATTAGCATAACAGATTCGGTATTCAACATGCTCAAGTTAACTCAAATTTACTCACAAAATTATCGCTCGATAAGACTTAGTATTTGGTACTTATGTATTGAAACAAAAAATTCTAAATAATGATTTAGAGTAAGCCGTTTACACATATTTACCAAAAATGCCTCAAAGTCAGTAGGAGCGATATTAGGTTTGTGAGTCTTTGGATATGATCGAAGGAATGGTACAAATGTATCATTTTACAAGCATCGAGATTGAATAAGTATTTTGGTAGAAATAACAAATAGTTTGATTTTCAGTCAAAGTGCAGAGGAAGCGTGTATTCATAAAAAAGAATGTTAAAAGGTACATTGATATTTCTAAACTATAAGTAAACAACATGTTGTTCATTTTAACAACATGCTTGTATTAAAACCAACTTTAGTTGTTTTAATACTCAATTTTGGATTGTAAATGATGTCATTTATAGTGAATATAAAAGATATAGTGATTGTCCCAAAAGGATATACAAGAGCACCATATTAAAAGGGAAACATGTAAACTGGATTCCTTATGCATTAGCAATAGGAATTATCATACAGGTTATGTAATGACCCATAATTTAAGCTTTAATAATTAGTTAACGAATTAGTCCGGTATTTTCAGCCATTCGCAGCCGCACATGTCGGACTTGAATTGCTTAAAATATCGCATTGTAAATAAATTTGGAGCAAATGAAATACACATCACAGAATCACTGACACAGAACAAACAGAATATCTCGCAGCGGAATATAAAATACATAGTAGTTTATGAAGCTACTACGGCAGAGTCTCAAACCAAATACATAATACAGTCTGAAAACAACATAATAGAAACCCCAAATACATAGAAGTTCACTAATACATGAGATAAACTAGAATAGCTGAAACAGAAAGTATATATAAATGTAGATAAGCAGAAACTCCAACAATGACCAGCTCCAGAAAGAGAATCCAAAGCTGTGAATACTCAGGCTGACCCGAGCGTAAAGTAAAACACAAAACACTCGAGTCAGGACAATATATACTTATATAATGTAAATTAACTCAAGTGAACTGTAGTAGAAATGCACCATAACTTAAAGGATGCTTAGGATCGCCCATCCTTTAAGGATCAGTTAAACCATAAATTAAATACATCCCGTGGTTAAAATTTCAAAATAGTATTATATTTCGAAAACAAATTGCTTCATTTTAAATCATTAAAATGAAGATATTATATTTAATAATTAAATTATTAAATTTCCAAAATTTTAATCTTTCAAAGTTCATTCATTTACTTAAATTTATTAAAACAATGAAAATTCAACTTTCGTCGCATTTAGAAAATGCTACGGAAAGTCACACTTAAAACAGTTAAATTTTACGAAAGACAACATTTAAAATGCTTTAATAGGGTTCCATTAGTTTCAAATAAACTTATTTAAATTCAACCATTATAACATTCACAAAAATTCGATAATAGCCTTTAATTAAATTGAGCCATTTGGTTCATTATTATCAACTACAGCATTTACAAATGCTGTATTATCCTTTACATTAGAATTAATAGCATTCTAGAAATGCAGTAAATTAACTTCAAATATTCAGTATAATTTCACAAACAATTATATTTTTATTTAAATCATTTTTAACTTATAAATCATATAATTTCACTTTTAAAACAATCATTCAAATACCCTTATATTCATGATTTTGTAAAGTTAAATCTCTATTCAAAAATCAAAATTTAATAATAATCAACTTATTAAATTCTACCATTTAAATTTTAAATTCATTAAATTAAATTTAACTTAACACTTCAGTTTAAATTTTCAAATATAACTCAATTCCATTTTTATTTACTTAACTTAAAATTCACTTTTAAGCCAAATTCACAAATTTCCAATTTTAGTTATATTTCAAAATTTCAACTTAAGTATTCATTCATTTCACATTTTAACTTAATTCAAAAATCATTAATATATTATAAAATCACTTTAAATTCATTTAATTCATATCATAAATTTATCATATTTTCATATTTAATTTAAATTCCATTTATCACCAAATTATAATTTCCAAAATAACTTACATTTCAGATTTTCTAACTTTACCATTAATTTATTTCACTTATAAATTTTCAGAGAGTTAATAATGCTTTACAAAAGTAATTTTTAATCAAATTTAAATCAAAATATTATAATATTTACATTTCTAAAATATTTTAAAAAATTTTGAAAAACATATTTTAACAACGGGTCTGTATTTCATTTTCTAGCCTAGGTAAAGTGATGCGGGTAATATATCATTTCACCCCGTAATTTAAAAAGAAAACCCGGGTTTGATCATTTCAAACCCGCAATCCCAAGTAAATGAAGATAATTGAAAATCATTCAGGCCTATCATTTCAGCCCATAACGATTTTCTCCTATTCTAAAGTCTGTTCGGGTATGTATCATTTCAACCCATAGTGATTCTAATCTAAAGGGAACTTACAGTGTGATAAACTGATAAAAATAATAGAACAACATAATATAACAGTAACATATAATATAACAGGTGTTTAAGCATGGGTGAACATCATAAAATCATAACATAGCAGGTGTAACATAATAATGCATTTTACAGATTCAAAAGGGGTCAATTTACTAGTTATATATGTACATATTGTCTGGTGAGAATAACTCACTGGTTTGAGCTGATGACCCAACGACGAATTGCACAAACGGGATCTACCCAAGCACAAAAGCATGACACAGATTCGAATAGAGGAGCCAAATGTCAAATTCCTTGGATACACATCAAACAAAAACAATATAACAATGATGAGTTTCAAATCAACTGCGATCAAAACTATGCTAGAATAACTACACAGAATCAAATAGAAATGTTTGCACTTGCTTTTAACCTTTACTAGGCTCAGCCATAAGGGAAAATACATGACAATGGCAAGTGTTTGGGTCAGATTATGGTGGGTATGGGTCGGCCTAGATGTCATTTGTGATGGTGCCAAAGTGGGTGAAGGGAATAACACATATAAGCATGCATATACATGTGTTTTAGTCATGGATTTGGGCTCGGCCAAGGCTCCAAGTGTCACGGCCAAAGGAGTGGGGTCCACTATGATGGTGTGGCCGTGGGTGCAGGAGGTGCTGGAGGTGGTGGTGGTGTGGTAGGTGGCGGCAAGAGGGGTGGTGAGGTGATGGAATGAGAGTGGTGTTCGGTTAGGCTAGTATGAAGGGTGTTTTGAAACTTTTGTGGATATGCATCACCAAGGGGGTTCATGGATTGGGTGGCTGGTGAGGAGGAGGTGGTGGTGGTGTGACATCAGGTGGTGGAGGTGGCTAGGCAGCAAGGTAGCATGGCCGAACCTAAATGGAAGAGCAAGCGCAAACAAAAATCAAAAGGAATAAGCAATACAAGTGGAAAAAAAAAAAGATAAAAGAAATAAAAAAATTTACCAACCTCCCAAGCATATGATGGCCGAAATTATTTCCCAAGAAGGATGAAAGGAAGATACGTGAAATGAAAATAAATTAGTCAGATGAAATGTGGGGAGTTATGCCATAAGAAATGAAGAGTTGTGAGGAAAATGAAGAGGTGGAATTCAAAAAGGCAAAAGGCATTTCAAAAGTCAAAAACTCTTCATATATCCTTATTTAATTTATACAACTTTATATTTCTGAAAATAATAATAATACCAGATGAAATTTCGAAAATTTATCAAAATATAAAATTTATATAAAATTTATTAATTGTATAAAGTTAAATTAAGAAAAATAACTAAAAATAGTGAACTGGACTAGAAAATTTGAAATAAAATAGAATAATTTTTAGAAAATTCATATGAGCTTATAAAATATTTTTAAACATAAATAATAACATAAAATAAAAATATATTCACAAAATAAATATATAAATTTTAATTAAATATAATTTAAATGAAGAAAATAGCAGAAAAATAGAAAACAGCCTTTAAAATAGGAAATAAATACAGTAAATTTTGGAAATTTTTTATTATCACTTTAAAAATATTAAAAGAAAAAATATACATAAAATATAACATAGAAAATATGATTTATATAATTTAAAATAGACAAAATTTCAAAATAAAACAAATTATACTCAAAATTGAAATGTACATAACTTTCACAAATTAAATCCGTTTTCAACGAAACGAAAAGCAGCATTCAAGTTATTAAATCTATTTTCATAATAAAAGATAAAATTTAAGAATTCAAATATTTAAATTTGAAATTTAAAAGTCAATGTTTGACCAGTTTGAACGGAAATTCATCTTTCAGTAAAATATCCAATTTATACCGGTTTGAAATTATATTCACATAATAATCAACACCTACATTTAAAAATGAAATGTTTGAAATAAAATAAGTTTAAAATAATTTCAAAATAAAACAAAGTCAAATATTAAAATATATCAAAAATCTAGGGTTGTTACACTCTCCCCCACTCAAATCTTTTCGTCCTCGAAAAGGAAGGAAGCAGAGAAACAACAAGCAGGAACAATAGGTTGGAAGACATCCTGAAATATGGTAGGGAAAAAGTTGCTAGGAGGGAAAGCAGGTTGAAAGACATGGATGAACCATTATTTTAAATTTTTTATATTTGACATGTTAAACATTTAATATGATAATTAGTTATTTGATTCAAATTTGATAGTTCGAAGTAAACAATATTTAAGACATTTTAAATCATGATTAGAATATCCTTTATACAATACTTTACCAAAATACTTTTATAACTCGATGTCTTAACAAGTTTACTTTCGTTCCTGCAGACTCTGGTTATGCGTTGATCAGGCGCAAAGCTAGAATTCTCCAAGTACTTAGTAGACCTGTATCAATACCCAGTGAAAATACTAAAAAAATAGGTATGAGAAGTTCCGCTCAAAATCCAATGTCAAATGATGATAATACGATAGCAGTGGCCCGCTGCTGATCCAGTATTTAAGAAATGGACACAACACTTTCCAAAAGATCCTTCTACCTTCCGGATTCCAGAAAAATATCGTAGCCAGTTCGTAAACAAGGGACCATCGACCCCTGCTGCAGTGGTACGCTGCTGATTCAATGATTCATGCAATGGATGCACTTCCTTCTCGGAAGATCCATAAACAACGGATCCCAGGATCGAAAGCGCCTCCATTGGGTAAACTAAAGAACCATCCACCCTGAAAAAAATCGAGGAACTCATGAGTTTAAGTCCGGACAACCATATCAGTTCGATTCCATTTCTGAATTCATCCAAGTCCATTAGGGTTTATCGGTTCGAATCCATTCCTGGATTTAAAAATAAAAAAAGATAATATTGTAATGAAATGCTTAAAATCAATAATATTGAAGAATCCAGACAATTAAATTTAGATGAACGTAATGTTCTCTCTAATTTAAAAGACGAACTAAATTCTATTTTAGAAAAAGAGGAGGTTATGTGGAAGTAGGGGTCCAGAATTCAATGGATTAATGAAGGTGATAATAACACTATTTTTTTTTCATAATATTGCTAATGGTAGAAAATGTAGTAATACAATTAAGTCTATTATTGTTAATAATGAAGAGTTAGTTGATCAAAAAGATTTTAATAAAGCTTTTACAGATTATTATAAGGTTATTTTTGGCTCTAGAATCAATGTTAGATGGAAAGATCTGTATCCGTCCGATTCTACTATTGATTTATCTGAGCTCTATAATCCTTTTATTGAAGAGGAAATTAGTAAAGCTATTAACAACTTACCAAGTGATAAATCCCCTGGCCCTGATGGGTTTCCAATTTTATTTTATAAAACTTTTTGGGATGTTCTAAAATATGACTTATTTAGTATGTTTAATGACTTTTATAATGGTAATTTGCAATTAAGGAGATTTAATTTTGCAAATGTTATTTTGTTACATAAAAAGTAAGAGCAAAAAACTTAAAAGATTTTAGACCCATTTCTTTGATTAAATATTCAGTTAAAATCATTTCTAAAGTTCTAGCTAATAGACTTAGTACAAAAATGAATGATTTTATTGATTGTTCATAATCGGCTTTTATTAAAGGGAGAAATATCCCTGATGGAGTAGCAGTTGTTCGAGAATATATTAATTACTATTGTAAGAATAACACAACCTGTGCAATTTTAAAACTGGATTTTGCTAAAGCTTTTGAATCGGTGGATTGGGATTTTCTTGTAGATATTTTTCATGCTAGAGGTTTTGGTCATAAATGGACCACTTGGATTATGAATTTGCTTAGAACCGATAACTCTAGTATTATGGTTAACGGTATTTTAGGTAATAAAATTCAATCTAAGAGAGGTTTAAGGCAAGGGGATCCTTTATCGCCTTTATTGTTTAACTTAGCTGCTGATGTTTTTTCTAAGATTATCAAAAGAGCAGTGAATAATGGATCTTTAGGGTGTGTAGGCAATGACATATCACGTAATAGTGTATCGGCTCTCAATTTGCCGATGATACCTTGCTTTTCTCTTCCCATTTGCCTAGACACATTATTACCCTTAAGTTCATTTTATACAGTTTTGAACTTTTATCAGGTTTAAAAATAAATTTTGACAAAAGTTCAGTTTTAGTTTTAAATGATTTTGAAAAAGTTGAAAGCTTAGTTGCCAATACTCTAAATTGCAAAACTATGAACTTTCCTTTTGAATATTTAGGTTTTGTGGTTAGACCTACCAAACTCAAACATGATGATTGGCTTATTATTATCAATAAAATTAGAAATAAGATAACTAATTGGAATGAGAGATTTTTATCTTGACCAGGTAGACTAGTCTTAGTTAATTCGGTTTTATCAGCCCTTCCGATTTATTGGATGTCCATGCATCTGTTTCCAGATTGGGTTATTGATAAAATCGATAAAATTAGAAGAAATTTCTTATGGAGTAAGGAAAATTCTAATAATAATATAAAATGTTTGGTAAACTGGTAAAACGTTTGTAAAGCCAAAAAGGAAGGTAGTTTAGGAGTTATTAATTTGCATAATATGAATCTATCCTTGCTAGGTAATTGGTTATGGAAGTTTAAGGATCTAAACGATAACTCTATTTGGAAAGAGATCATTTCCAAATATTACTATAATGGAAATAGCAATTTACATCAAATTTGCTTCTCCAATCACACATAATATATCTAATTTTTGGAAAAATATTTTAAAAGGTCAAGAGATTTTTAACTTAGGAATAAATACAATAGTTCATTCTGGTAACTTCTTTTTGGCACGACCATTGGATTTCGGTCTTACCTCTCAAATTGGAATTTAAAGAGCTTTATGAAATTTGTAATTTTAAGTTTGCTTTAATTAATGAAGTTTATTCTCCTGATAATGATCCTCCGTGGAATTTTAGTTTTAATAGAATTTTAGTAGGTTCAATCCTTAGGCAACTTTCTATGATTTATGCAAGATTAAATCTTTATAATATTGATAATGATAACGATATTATTTGTTGAGAATGGGATAAGAGTAAGAAATATACTTCTAATTCTTTTTACAGATTTATTAATTTTCGGTTACTATAAACAATTCATTTAAATTTATTTGAAAATCTAATGCTCCTCCTAAATCTAAAATCCACATGTGGTTAATACTGCATGGAAACCTTAATACAATAGAATCCTTAAAGAGAAAAAACATCCAAAATGATAATAAATGCTATTTTTGTAATCTCCATCTTGAAGATATAAATCATATATATTATGATTGCATTGATTCTTATTACATTCTAAATAATATTCTTAAAATTTTTAATTTCAATACAAAAGCTAAAATTTCGGATTGTGACTCTACTGGAATAATTTTAGATTTAGATTCAAAAAGAATATTGGATTTTTACTTGACATTTTATTCACAATTATTAGCTGGTACATATGGTTTGTCAGAAATCAAAGAATTTTTAATAATAATAGTCTTCTTCACAAATTGATTTTTTACAATTCCTTCTTTCTGTTTTAATTGGATTTCTAATCCCAAATATAAATTAGCTAAAAATAATTTTTTGAAAGGATATCTTAATAAAGTTAGCTATAATATTAACTTATTTAAACACCACAATAATATATTTAACATTAACAGTATTAGTATTAATAATTTTTCAAATTTATATGATGATCTTAATGTTAATCATAACTTACTTATGATTAAAGATTCATTAGAATCTTTTAAGTTCTGTTTCAATTATTATTCTTGCCTTCGTTGGTATTAGTTTATAAGCTCTTTAATTCTTTTATTTTTGTCCAGTTTAGTCTTATTTAGGTTTATTTCCTGCCTCATCTATGCATATATATGTATATTATTTATATAAATATACATATATATGTATATTATTTATATAAATATACATGTATATGTATCATTCTAACTTTTTTCTTAGTCGTCCTTCAGATACAGGTATGGGAGAAAGGTTGTATGGCACATTTTGTAGGTTCTTGTGTCTTCAAACTACAGGTTTTCGGACTGTAGAGAGGCCATCAGAGTAGCGTTTCTCAGTCATGATTACTTGCAGTTCCATCACAGATACAGGATACTTTCATCTCTATTTTGGCGTATTATCTTCAGGAGGATCCATTTTTCTGCTTGGCATTTCTTCCTTTGTACAGAGTCTCCAGAGCAGATTTTCCTTTCAGCATCATATCCAGTTCCACTTCAGAGTAGATACTTCTCCATTCCTTTCGATCCAGATGCATAGAGTTTTCTTTCTTTGTTGGTGATGTATGGAGCTTCCGATCCAGATGTATGGAGCTTCATTTTTATTTTGCTTTTAGGTACTTCTAACACCTCAGTATCGGGTGGTGGCCATGTCAGAACTCAATATTGGGGTGTGATGGGTGGTGGCCTTGCCGGAACTCATCTTAGGGGTACCTGATTTTCTTTGATACTTGTATTTAGTTTTGTTACCTGCCAGGCATGTTGGCAGCACCTTATTATTGTGATATATATATATATATATATATAAATATATATATATATATATTCGCATGTGTGCTCTCCTCTATTTTTAGAGGATCACACATTTTTCTCAAAGTTTACAAATTCGAAAATTAATTATCATACAATATTCATACTTTTAAATTAACATTTATAGAAATTTTGAATTGTTTATTATATATAAAATAATTAGTACATTAAATATTCAATTATATATTTTTTAAATATTACATCATTTTAAAAACATATAGAAATAATTTAGGAATTTTTCAATAAAGTTTATTGTTTTAATAATTAATATTATTTCAAAAAACTATTTATGATTTATTAAAAGTAATTATTCAATTGAAAATTTCTTCTAAAACTTTCGTAACCTTTCATTCATGATTCTAGAATTTATGGAATTTTAAATTTTAAATTTTTAATAATATATTATTTTATATTAAATACTTACCTGTGTATTTATTTTAAAAAAAATTCAACTTTGAAAAATGTTCAGATTTTTTCTAAGCTCTATTTTATGATCCTAAATTTTCAAAAATGGTAAAATTTGAATTTTCATCAATAGATTATTTTATGTTAATTATTTATGGATGAAAACATTATTTTAATCATAATATATACAAACTAAAATACTAAAATTATTATGTTTGAAAAAACTAAGTTAATTTTGAATTATAAACAATATTTAATAATTGTTCTCTCCTTTTCTATATATACATTTATCTATATATAAATGTTTTATGTTCATATATTATATATAATATATTTATATGTACATATGTATGTGTGTATTTTGTAACACATATACATGCACATATTTGGACAACATTCACGACATACAAAATGAGCTAATATGTATGTTGTGATGTAATTCCCAACATCTACATATGGGCATATTATACCTTTATTGGATTCTTATGTCATACATGCACTCACACATACACATACATGCTACATTTATGTATAAACTAAATCAAATAAAATTAATTTCATATCTTCGTATACTTGAATTAAATAAAATAATTGATTTTATTTAGATGAAATTCAGAAATGTTCTAATTTAATTAGACTTCATTGGCCCAATAAAGATCTAATATGGTAAAATTTTTGAAATTCACCCATAACTTCTGCGGCGTGCTGGTCCAATTCCAAGAATTACCGGGTATGAGGCTTGAGGCTACGTTTTACCTTTTTAGAAAATCCCACATGGAATGCTAACACCGCTCTCCAAGCAATAATGCAATGCAGCATTCATCCATAAAAGTTATTCAGGATATAAACAAACCAAAAGCACTATTTCTACTAAATCCTTTTAGAGTCACCCTCAGGATTAGTAGCAAGTAGTCCTTGCACCTTAAAGAACTCCGTCTTCGATTCCATCATCTTCAAGATGTCCCAATTCGATTGCATATACCACTTCGAAGTTGTTTTCGGATAACATATCTGATTCTGCTCCCTATTAGCCATAAATGATAGTTTCAAAACTGGCCAAGATTTGATAGTTGGTTATTTAACTATCAGTTAAGCAAACAATCCAATCATAGATTTTAGTTTCATATGGAAACAAACATGATTAAGCACTTAAGCAACCACTAAGCCTCTTTAATAAATACTTTCATTAATTAAAACCACTTTGTAAATACTTGTATTAAAATACCTTTTACAACAGTAAAAACATGTATACTATTCGATCACTATTCATTAATACTCTTTCAATGCTTGGAAAGATATCCATATACTTATCTCATCGGCATAAGTATATTCACAAAACACTACTCTTTCAACACTTAGAATATGTAACCATATACTTATTTCAATGGTATAAGTATACTCATAAAACACAGCATTTTCAATACTTAAAAAATGTAACTATATACTTATCTTAGTAGTATCAGTATATTCACAAAATACTATGCTTTCAGTACTTAGAAAATGTAGCCATATACTTATCTCTATGGTATAAGTATATTCATAACACTTATGAAAGATTCATATTTCAAAAGCATAATTAAATGGGCCAAAAACAAATGTCATTTGAATACATTGTTTACTGTAAACCTAAACTAGTTTACTTTATTTTGCATAAGTAAATGGATCGTATGGAAATTAGACTAAATATACTTACCCCCACTTTTCGATTTCAAACTTGTATCATCCTTCGACTAACAATGAAGTCGGACAAGTTAAAGAATTGTCCTTGTGTTGACATACTCCCTATCTCAAGATAGGGACAAGTTTTCCTACCTCGGAATTTGGTGTTGACTATAAAAAGAATACTTTCCATACCACCATAATTTAAAAACGATCCTTTGTAGAAATCAAATCTCATTCCTTTTATAAAACTTCTTGTATAAATCACTTTTATATTTACAAAACTCCTTTTATAAATCTTATTTCAATTTATCAAACTTCTTTTATAAATCTCGTTATTTTAATTCTCATATACTTATCACCAATCTTCAGTTTCAAAATAGGATTAAATACTTTGCATAAAACAATCATCCCATATATCATTATAAATTCATAAATATTTATTCCAAAATATTTATATCTTCTTTAAAAACATAACCACTTTATTATAAAAGGTAAACCCCTTTTCTTTATAATAAACTTCCTTTATTATATTATCTTTTCTATAAAATAAATACTTCTCGAAATACCTTTAAAACATTTCCATATAAATTAGAAGAGACTTCCCGATGAGAGTTATGCCGATCAAAGGCATGGAAATTTGGATTTTGTTATTAAAAGTCTCTCCGATGAGGGCAGTTAAGTTTTGGATGGGCATGGAAGTTAGCACCTTGATTTATTGGACCTTTTCCCATTCTTGAGCGGATTGGCCCATTAGCTTATTGTGCGGAGTTACCTAAAAGGTTGTCTGGTGTGCACAACATCTTTCACATATCCCATCTATGGAAATATGTGCATAATCAAGAAAAGATCATGGAAATAGCTGCCCGGGAAGATTTAGAAGTAGAACCAAATTTGGCATTTATCAAATGACCAATTCGAATCGTGGATCACGATGAGAAGCAATTGTGAAGGAAGGTGGTAAGGTTGGTTAAAGTTCAATGGAGTGGTGATGCTAAGGACTGTACCTAGGAAATAGAACGAGGAAAGCGTATCCGAAGTTTAGGACAGATGTATAATAGTGCATGTGGTATTGAGATTATGTACTCACCATCTATGGCGTGGTCACTTATCATATCTTGTATATATATTTCACCTAGTAAAATATATATTCCTTTTCGAGTCATTTTCTTCTTATACTTAATTTTGGGGATGAAATTCTTTTAAGAGGGAAAGTATGTATTGATCCACAAATACATCACTTCAGATTTTAAAATATTCAAATATAAGATTTTTTTGACATAAGTGATAATGTTTTGAACGATAAGTAATATTATAATCTTATTTTGAATAAATATTTACAAAATATACACTTTGGAAGATATATTGATAAAATGACTGAAAACCGTCTTATCAAATAAACAACTCTTCGACCGTCCGACGTCGTGCACGGACCTGGATATATGCACTCATTTATATATATAAGTGAGAATATATAATAAAACTACTTATTTTATTTTTGAAAATAATATCACTTTATGACATCATCAATGATATCACAATTTTGAAATAAATGATTTTTGAATTTAAAATTGAGTTTAAATAATTTAATAATTATTTTAATTATTAAATAAGCCCTTTTAATTATTATATCATGATAGAAATATTATTATCAAATTTTTTCTACAAATATATGTAGATATATATAAATTAAATAAGAAATGAAAATATGACCGAAAATCAAAATTGGAATATGTAACGATTCAATGTAGAAAAGTTGTGCAACGTTGATAATAATTTGAGATATACATATGCACACATACATGTGTAGGATCTAGAATAACCCTAGAGGGGGGGGTGAATAGGGTTATAGCAAATTTTCTCGAATTAATCACAGAAATAAACTGCAGAAATAAATATGCTGAAAAGTAAATCACACACAAAATTTACCCAGCTTCGGCAACCCCTGCCTACTGCTGCATTCCCAGATTTCTATTAGAATTAAACAGTATCCCGCTTACAAACACTCTACTAGACTCGCACACCCTGCTCCGCCTATAGAGCTTCGCAAACTCGCACACCCTGCTCACTGAACTAATTCTAACTAGACAATCTGACACTACCTAAACCCTAGGTGGTGATTTACAAATTTGTTGACTCGAAAAATAAAAACAATTTCAAAATTAAACCCTGGAGCAAAAAATAAAATACGAACTTTTACTCTACAATTTTTTTTTTTGCTCAAAATAAAAAGAAAAACCCTTTAAAAACTAAAACTAAAACAAAAGCCTCTTTTAAAAATAAAAACCCCTTTTTAAAACTTAAATCTAAATCCCCTTTTAATATTAACAAGGCCGGCCCCTTGTTTTTGACCCGATCCACTATCTTTTCTTTTGTCACGAAAAAAATGGCGGCCTCAATTCTTGCAACTGATTAGGGCTTCGGCTCTTCTCCTCCAAATTAGGGCTTCGGCTTCTTTCTTGAATTAGGGCTTCGGCTCTGGATGATTGATTCACTTACTTGCGTTGCTCTTGCTCATGCTTGTTCTCTGATGGCCTGCGTCGCATGTTCTCTGATAATTGCTTCTTGTTGCAAGCTCTATCTCTGATGATCGAGTTGTTGAATTGCGGTATGTAATTTCAATTTTGTTTGGTTTGATTGTTTGCCTTTTTCTCGATGCCGATGATGATTTCTTTTGGGTTTATTTATAGGGTTGAAACCCTCCTAATCACTGTCATATTTGATTTTTCCATGTCGTTGATTTTGTTCTTGAAATCAATTTTGAATTACTGCTGTCCATATTTGTATTCGAATTAATTAATTCGAAAATCTCTTTCCATACTTGTTGGTTCGGCCCCTATTTGAATTAACCCTGACCATATATGAATTTGACAAATTTGATGCAGAGATTTCTTGCCAAAATTAGATTTCTTAATTTAAACCTGATGTTTATTTTTAAATTCAACCCCATTCATTTTCTTCTTTGACTTTATACGGCATTGAATTTTCTCTGGCCCTCTTGCCATCATTGATGCATTACTTGGCTTGGTTGTTTGATTATTTTTCTGACCTTTACCCACGGCTATGTATATTGATGCATTTGACATGATCACTTGTTGGCATTTTGGGCATTATTTCATCTGACTTTGATCTCCATACTGATGCTTGTTGTATTTGAACCTGTCTTACTTGTGACCTATTTGCATGCTTCACTGTTGTACTTTGCATCTGTATTCATCATGTTGGCATTGTGGTTCATCTTGTTGCACTATGGTCTGCATCTCCATTTTTGTACTTGAGTTTGTAACTTGCCACTGACATGTTTGTTCTGCATCACTTGTAGCTTGCTACTGTGTTGTCTTTGATGATGTTTCATTTGTACACTTGAGTGTTGTGGTCTTTGTTGTTTGCATTGATCACATTTGCATTGTCTCTGTTGACATTTGGCATTGTCTTCTGGTTTCAGTCTTCATGTTTGTGTTGCACTTGTATGCTTCATGTATTATTACAGAGACTTTGTTCTCTTGTAATGTTGTACTGTCTTGGTACATGCATTTGATATCGACATTGGACCATCCATCTTGTTGCATGTTTGCTGTCTACATTCATGTTACTTGTATCACTTGCGCACATTTGTTTTGTTCACCCATCATATTACCTGAATTGCTGTTTGGTCATTTTGCACATGTTCCATTCTTCTTGTGTCTGCATTTGAGAGTTTTGTTGGCATTGGCTATGTCTTCTGTTGCATGCTTGTTTGTATTCTCCTGTATCATGCTTGGCACAGGCTTGCATAGTTGTGGCATGGTCATTTGTGTATGGGTCACTGGTGGTCTTGTTCATCATTGATGCTGCAGCTTGGTCATTTGTCTGCACTTTCACTTGAACTTGTAGTCTGAGCTTGTATGAATTTGTTCATTGTATTATTGTAACTGGACATTTGAGTTTGTTCCACTGTTTCATGTAGTTGTACTGCACTGTTTCTGACTTTAGTTGATATTGCATTCGAACATGATGTTGATATTCGTTTATCACTGTGACTTTCACTTCTGGTCGGCTTCTTCCTGTAGCTCCATCTTCACTTGGCAATTGCACTTCCTATATATGTATATTGTATTACTTGTCTCTGGTGTAGTCTTGTCTTCATGTAACTTGCTATGTGTATTCTTCACTACTGCATTTTGTTGACCATTCTTGTGAGCTTGAGTTGTGTAGTTTCTTCCATTCTGGTATGAGCATTTTAAACATGTTGCATTTGTGCATTGCCTTCATTTACTGTCCACTTGAAACTTGATTCACTTCCATACTTGTAGCTTGGTCATTGGTGCAGTCTTTAAGCATGTTCTCTGATCATTTGTTAGCACTGTATAGTGGTCTTGGTAGTGCTTGCTGTCCACTGCAGTTTGTGTTTGCATTGTATCTTGTGGTTGTTGAATTTGATGGCATCCATTTCTTTGTGATCTTTGGCTTTGTAGTCAGTGGTTTCACTTGGGCTTATTCATTGTTGTAAACTGCATTGCCTTTTCATGTGCACAACTTGTTCACATTGTTTCTCGGCCTGTATCTATATCATGCTTTGGATTTTTCACACTGTATTTGGTCATACCTTGCTGTCGTAGATGTTTTGAACTGCATTTTGCAGTTTTGTACAATGCTCGGCCATGTTGGTTTCATTCCTCTACTTGCTGCCTGGATTTGTTGTACAATGCATAGTGCATCTGTTTTGGACTTGCAGTTTGAATTGCATTGCGTTGTGTCGAATTTGCAGTGATGGCTTGACCTTTGCATTTTCACACTTGCTCTTGTTGGCTGCGCACACGAGTTGGCGAGGCAGTGCACACGTGTATGAATGTACACGTGTGTATTGCAGCCACTTGTGATTACCTGTCCCTGTAATATCTATGTGCACGACTTTGTGATAAATTCAAGTGTGAATGATGACAAACAACCCATATATCTGAGGCAAAACATATTTTCAAAAACATCGTTTATTTTAAATTTCAAAACTATTTCTCGATCAATTTTACTGCGTTAGTGAATATTTTTGCAGATTTGCTCAGATGCTAGATACAAACTGAAATGCAGCTGAAGACCAAATACGAGTGTGAGTGATATGTAGTGAGGATAATGATGTAAATATGAAATGTGATGTAATTCAAAATTGTATATAGTGAGAGCATGAATTTTTACTATTCAAGATTGTAATAAATATATGTTTGAATAAAATTTCTGTTTGAATTCAAAATCTGTGTAACTTGTTCCGTTTGAATTCAAATTCAAATTCTGTGTTATTTATTTTATTCAACAAATATTTATTTAATATATGAAAATTAAAATAGTACATTACCAAATACATTTAAACAAACTATATATATGTGTTTATTATCATCAAACAAAAATCATATAAGCGCAAAGCGCATATTTCACAATCTCCCCCTTTTGATGATAACAAACATATATTTAAGATTTTGACCGTGTTAAATGTATTTGATCCATGGTATACTCTAATTTTCTCCCCCTATTTAAATGCTTTCTCTCTACATGATGCTCCCCCTACATATATGCATACAAATAAAAATATATACAAATGAGCTTAGATGCATATGGAAAATTATTTGACCTTTGCTTGATTCTATTTGACAAAATCTTAACTTTTCTCTCCCCCTTTTGTTATCAGCAAAAGAATAACAGTGTGAGAGAAAATAGAGATGAAGTGATCAATATTAATCCAACATTAAACTCAAATTGAATATAAATATTAAACTCAAATAAGAATCAAACAAAAATCATAACGACCCTTGTTAGGCGCATATTCCACTTTTAGAAATGACGGAAACAAAATTCTCATACAATATCATACAGTTAAATCTTCTTGTGGTACATTTATATCAGGAATTTGAATATCTACTAATCATGCATAACCGTTAGGACTTTTAAATGAGATTAGTAGTATTCCAATTTAATTTTTTTTTAAAAATGAAATCAAGTATCTTCTAACCACGCATGACCGTGAGGACTTTTAAATGGGATTAAAATCAACTTGTCTATTAAATCAATTAATTTTGATATGCGTTTCATACATGCATAACCATAAGGACTTTTAAATGAGCATGGAAGCACATAATCAAAAATCCAAGTAATTCACCCATGCATAACCGTGAGGACTTTTAAATGAGAGTGGATACTTTGGATATTTATTTATTTTTACAAAAAAAATGTGAAATGAAAAACAAATGATCCCTGATTATAGTACCACCTATTGACAAACTATCTTGAATATTTGATAAATCATGGTCGATAGAAATAATGGTAGATATAGAAATGGTCATGGAATTTTTACCCAACAAAAAGTTTTATAACTCTTGACTAAATTCCTAAAGAAATTTTCCAAATATACTCTTTTGAGTAATGTATGTTAATTATCAACACTAATCACTTTTTGAATCACAATTTATCTCTTCGATAATCAGCAGGGAGTCGGATTAGTCAAAATTTGTCATTTAAAATCAAATAAACATGACTAATCTGAAAGTATGGTCAAACAATTATTTTTACGAAGGGGTTATATGAGAGAAAAAAAATCTGCTAAATGAAAATTATTTCAAGTGAAAAATATGCAGATATTTTCTTTGAAAAAACGATGCAGCAAATGTATGTTTCACCATAAATCACGTTCAACTCGTAAATTTTCTATCAACTAGATTACCAGAATGAACTGCATCTGAATTTCTTTTTCACTTCAAAATATCACTAACTTGATAAACAAGACCATGAAAATATGCATAAGAAACTTACACTCAATTTTGAACAGTGAACAAGTCAGAATAAATCATCATCTCAATCTTGGCTGATTTCATTCAGAAAATGGTACAGATTATCACATAAGAATATCTTCACCTGTTTTACCTTTACGATGATTTTACGTGATTGCCCATTGTGATTCTGTCACCTTTATACTAGGCTAAGGAACTTTGCTTTGACGCTCATTGTGTTTCTGGAACAGCCAAAATCCAGAGAACACCGTTGATGTTCCTTAGCCTGCCACCATACCTACACGATGAAAGAATTATGTGACCTATTTATAGGTCCATGATTGTTAGTGGCAGAAGCATTATGAATAAACAAACCCTTTGGAACCCAAACTTGTTTTGTTCTTTCATTCTTGTTCCAATAGACATGAAATCTGTTTGTAGAATTCTTAGGAACCCAAACTTGTATAAATTTTGTGTTTTTGTTCCTATGTCTACAGTTTTCAACATGATGTCCAATTATTTCACATCTACCAAAGACACTCCTACCTTTTGCACTATCCTCAACTTGTGTTTTTCCAAAACCTAGTCCTTTTCTGTTGTTAGCAAAAATTTGATTTCCCAATAACATGTTGAATGATTTTTCTCCTATTGAAAAGTTATTCAATGATTTCTCAAGGTTTTGGACTTTGGTTTTTAGCGTCGTGTTTTCAGTTACAAGTGAGGCGCATCTATTTATGAAATCCTTTTTCCTAGTGTCAATGGTTTTCATAAGACTCAAGTTTTCTTTTTCAAGATTCTCAAAGCTATTCTTGAGTCTTGACAATTCCGAATCTAAAATTCTACATTTTTCACATTCTTGGTCATGAATATTTTCAAATTCAGTTTCTAACCTAAGATTTTCACGAGCAAGTTCTCTCTTATTAGAGTTCAGTTTTTCAATTTTAGATTCAAGAGCATCAACTACTTTAGTAAGATCAGAACACATAAAAACAAGATCTCTATAGGTATATTCACCTTCCTCACTTGATTCCTCCGAGCTTGCTTCTGAATCTGATTTTGCCATAAGACACAAGTTAGCCTCCTCTGAGCTGCTATCCGAAACTTCCACTCCTTCTTCATCATCCCAAGTTGCTGCGAAAACCTTCTTTTCCTTTTTCTTTCCTTTGCTATATTTGAGAAGTGGGCATTCTGGTTTGATGTGGCCAGGTTTGTTGCAATTATAACACGTCAGCTCATTATCGGAATTTTCAGAATCTTTTGACGAATTGCCCTTTGTTTTCTTCTTGCGTGGCTTGAATCTTGACCATCTTCTAAGATTATTGACAGCCATTGCAAGCTCTTCAATTGGATCTTCTCCTTCTTCATCGCTCTCTTGTTTGATTTTTAAGGCAATCGTCTTCTTAGTTGGTTCGGAGTTGTTGCGTTCTTCCTTTGCTTTTAGTTCAAGCTCATACGTCATCAAGTTGCCAATCAACTCCTCCATGCTTAGCTTACTCAGATCTTTCGATTCTTGTATTGCCGTGACTTTTGCCTCAAAGTTCATCGGTAAGACTCGTAGTATCTTCCGCACAAGCTCTACCTCAGTGAAGACCTTCCCAAGTGCTCTAGCGTTGTATACCAAGGTTGAAAAGCGTCCAAACATATCCTTTATGCTCTCGCCTTTGTCCATCACAAAGTTCTCGTATTCGTTGCTGAATAGGGCTAGACGAGACTCCTTGACTTGAGAAGTTCCTTCGTGTGTCACCTCCAAAGTGTGCCAAATTTCCTGTGCTGTTGTACAGTGAGAAATTCTATTAAATTCATTTTTATCAAGAGCACATATCAAAGCATTCATGGCTTTAGCATTTATCGTTTTCAATCTCTTATCGTTTTCATCCCACCTATCCTTAGGTTTAGGAATCTCAGTACCACCAACAGTTATAGTAGGAGGTTTATAGCCAGTTTCAATAATATCCCAAACATCATAATCCACTGAACTAAGATAAATACCCATCCTAACTTTCCAATAAGCATAATCATTCCCGTTAAACATGGGTGGCCTGACAATAGATTGCCCCTCAGAAAAAGCATTATTTGGTAGACTCATGACTCTAGAGTTAAATAAAAAATACCAGGCTCTGATACCACTTGTAGGATCTAGAATAACCCTAGAGGGGGGGGGTGAATAGGGTTATAGCAAATTTTCTCGAATTAATCACAAAAATAAACTGCAGAAATAAATATGCTGAAAAGTAAATCACACACAAAATTTACCCAGCTTCGGCAACCCCTGCCTACTGCTGCATTCCCAGATTTCTATTAGAATTAAACAGTATCCCGCTTACAAACACTCTACTAGACTCGCACACCCTGCTCCGCCTATAGAGCTTCGCAAACTCGCACACCCTGCTCACTGAACTAATTCTAACTAGACAATCTGACACTACCTAAACCCTAGGTGGTGATTTACAAATTTGTTGACTCGAAAAATAAAAACAATTTCAAAATTAAACCCTGGAGCAAAAAATAAAATACGAACTTTTACTCTACAATTTTTTTTTTTGCTCAAAATAAAAAGAAAAACCCTTTAAAAACTAAAACTAAAACAAAAGCCTCTTTTAAAAATAAAAACCCCTTTTTAAAACTTAAATCTAAATCCCCTTTTAATATTAACAAGGCCGGCCCCTTGTTTTTGACCCGATCCACTATCTTTTCTTTTGTCACGAAAAAAATGGCGGCCTCAATTCTTGCAACTGATTAGGGCTTCGGCTCTTCTCCTCCAAATTAGGGCTTCGGCTTCTTTCTTGAATTAGGGCTTCGGCTCTGGATGATTGATTCACTTACTTGCGTTGCTCTTGCTCATGCTTGTTCTCTGATGGCCTGCGTCGCATGTTCTCTGATAATTGCTTCTTGTTGCAAGCTCTATCTCTGATGATCGAGTTGTTGAATTGCGGTATGTAATTTCACTTTTGTTTGGTTTGATTGTTTGCCTTTTTCTCGATGCCGATGATGATTTCTTTTGGGTTTATTTATAGGGTTGAAACCCTCCTAATCACTGTCATATTTGATTTTTCCATGTCGTTGATTTTGTTCTTGAAATCAATTTTGAATTACTGCTGTCCATATTTGTATTCGAATTAATTAATTCGAAAATCTCTTTCCATACTTGTTGGTTCGGCCCCTATTTGAATTAACCCTGACCATATATGAATTTGACAAATTTGATGCAGAGATTTCTTGCCAAAATTAGATTTCTTAATTTAAACCTGATGTTTATTTTTAAATTCAACCCCATTCATTTTCTTCTTTGACTTTATACGGCATTGAATTTTCTCTGGCCCTCTTGCCATCATTGATGCATTACTTGGCTTGGTTGTTTGATTATTTTTCTGACCTTTACCCACGGCTATGTATATTGATGCATTTGACATGATCACTTGTTGGCATTTTGGGCATTATTTCATCTGACTTTGATCTCCATACTGATGCTTGTTGTATTTGAACCTGTCTTACTTGTGACCTATTTGCATGCTTCACTGTTGTACTTTGCATCTGTATTCATCATGTTGGCATTGTGGTTCATCTTGTTGCACTATGGTCTGCATCTCCATTTTTGTACTTGAGTTTGTAACTTGCCACTGACATGTTTGTTCTGCATCACTTGTAGCTTGCTACTGTGTTGTCTTTGATGATGTTTCATTTGTACACTTGAGTGTTGTGGTCTTTGTTGTTTGCATTGATCACATTTGCATTGTCTCTGTTGACATTTGGCATTGTCTTCTGGTTTCAGTCTTCATGTTTGTGTTGCACTTGTATGCTTCATGTATTATTACAGAGACTTTGTTCTCTTGTAATGTTGTACTGTCTTGGTACATGCATTTGATATCGACATTGGACCATCCATCTTGTTGCATGTTTGCTGTCTACATTCATGTTACTTGTATCACTTGCGCACATTTGTTTTGTTCACCCATCATATTACCTGAATTGCTGTTTGGTCATTTTGCACATGTTCCATTCTTCTTGTGTCTGCATTTGAGAGTTTTGTTGGCATTGGCTATGTCTTCTGTTGCATGCTTGTTTGTATTCTCCTGTATCATGCTTGGCACAGGCTTGCATAGTTGTGGCATGGTCATTTGTGTATGGGTCACTGGTGGTCTTGTTCATCATTGATGCTGCAGCTTGGTCATTTGTCTGCACTTTCACTTGAACTTGTAGTCTGAGCTTGTATGAATTTGTTCATTGTATTATTGTAACTGGACATTTGAGTTTGTTCCACTGTTTCATGTAGTTGTACTGCACTGTTTCTGACTTTAGTTGATATTGCATTCGAACATGATGTTGATATTCGTTTATCACTGTGACTTTCACTTCTGGTCGGCTTCTTCCTGTAGCTCCATCTTCACTTGGCAATTGCACTTCCTATATATGTATATTGTATTACTTGTCTCTGGTGTAGTCTTGTCTTCATGTAACTTGCTATGTGTATTCTTCACTACTGCATTTTGTTGACCATTCTTGTGAGCTTGAGTTGTGTAGTTTCTTCCATTCTGGTATGAGCATTTTAAACATGTTGCATTTGTGCATTGCCTTCATTTACTGTCCACTTGAAACTTGATTCACTTCCATACTTGTAGCTTGGTCATTGGTGCAGTCTTTAAGCATGTTCTCTGATCATTTGTTAGCACTGTATAGTGGTCTTGGTAGTGCTTGCTGTCCACTGCAGTTTGTGTTTGCATTGTATCTTGTGGTTGTTGAATTTGATGGCATCCATTTCTTTGTGATCTTTGGCTTTGTAGTCAGTGGTTTCACTTGGGCTTATTCATTGTTGTAAACTGCATTGCCTTTTCATGTGCACAACTTGTTCACATTGTTTCTCGGCCTGTATCTATATCATGCTTTGGATTTTTCACACTGTATTTGGTCATACCTTGCTGTCGTAGATGTTTTGAACTGCATTTTGCAGTTTTGTACAATGCTCGGCCATGTTGGTTTCATTCCTCTACTTGCTGCCTGGATTTGTTGTACAATGCATAGTGCATCTGTTTTGGACTTGCAGTTTGAATTGCATTGCGTTGTGTCGAATTTGCAGTGATGGCTTGACCTTTGCATTTTCACACTTGCTCTTGTTGGCTGCGCACACGAGTTGGCGAGGCAGTGCACACGTGTATGAATGTACACGTGTGTATTGCAGCCACTTGTGATTACCTGTCCCTGTAATATCTATGTGCACGACTTTGTGATAAATTCAAGTGTGAATGATGACAAACAACCCATATATCTGAGGCAAAACATATTTTCAAAAACATCGTTTATTTTAAATTTCAAAACTATTTCTCGATCAATTTTACTGCGTTAGTGAATATTTTTGCAGATTTGCTCAGATGCTAGATACAAACTGAAATGCAGCTGAAGACCAAATACGAGTGTGAGTGATATGTAGTGAGGATAATGATGTAAATATGAAATGTGATGTAATTCAAAATTGTATATAGTGAGAGCATGAATTTGTACTATTCAAGATTGTAATAAATATATGTTTGAATAAAATTTCTGTTTGAATTCAAAATCTGTGTAACTTGTTCCGTTTGAATTCAAATTCAAATTCTGTGTTATTTATTTTATTCAACAAATATTTATTTAATATATGAAAATTAAAATAGTACATTACCAAATACATTTAAACAAACTATATATATGTGTTTATTATCATCAAACAAAAATCATATAAGCGCAAAGCGCATATTTCACAACATGTACATATACATGAACACATTCACATGCATATGAACACAAATATATATACAAATATACTTATACATTTATATCTATATATATATATATATATCACAAAACGTCTAAGATATTTTTCCTAAAACATCATCCTTAAGTAAATCCAAAGTCCACCTTTTACACCCTAAGTACAAGCACATGGCCATACACATGTGGGGGATGTTCGGCCATGGATGATTAGGACAGAGGGGGAGTGGTGGTAAGGCAACGGTGATGAAATGGAAAGTAAATATCGCTATATTTTTATTCACATTTTTTCAAATAATTACCAGCACCCATCTTCACTTCATTCACACTTCTTCTTCATAAAATTCCTAATTTTTTCATCCACTTCTTCTTTACATTAATGGCTACCATAAACTAAGAAAGAAAATATTACAAAATCAAAACAAAGTTATACCAAAATCAATCGAAATATATACCACTTCAAACCAAACTTCAAGCTAGTGATCTCTCCCATCTCATCCACCAAGGCCGTATGCAACCAAGCCCTCTATCGCCACTTGCCAAGCAAGGCCTAGCCCTTCCAAGCTTCCAAGACCAAGTCTGAAACCCTTAGGAGCATTATGCAAGTAGCCGTGAGCTCCGATTTCGAGATAGCGAAGCTATAACCATTTTAAAGTTAGTCATGAGAAACCCTACATATATATATCTCTGTGTGTGTGTGTTTGTGTGTGCACGCGCGTGTGCATGTTTATATGTATATGTGCATGTACAATGATGATGCAATATGATTGCTATGAATTTTTACTATGCTTTGATCATCAAGTATTGGTTGTTTTAATATAGTGTTTAATTGTGAAAACAAGTCACGTTAAATACATGTCGATATTACACAAGGAATCACTTTCTGAATCAAGTTAAAAGAGTGATATGAAATCATTGAACCTCTTTGAAATGATTTAAAATGATTTATAAATATTTTATAGTGTTTCGAAAAAGTTTAGAAAGAACATAAAAATTGAGTTAAAATAGGTGCGTCGCTAATGAGGGTCGCGATTTCGTGCCGTAGAAAGTTAAATCCATTTATAGGATGTAGTCGGAGTCGGAGTTCTTTAAAATAAGAATCCGAACTCTTATAATCATATTTTTCAAAACAAAAAAGAAAAAGATCAAGATTTCGTTTTGTAGATTTTGAAATATGAGCAAAACAAGTTTTCAAATTAGTCGCGCTTTGGCGGTTCGGAAACCAATGCGATAAATTCTTTAAAATTAATAGTTGTAAATCTTTAAAAATATGAAATAAATTCTATAAATATTTTAAAAAGTTTTAAAAGAGATTTGAATTATAAAAATGGATTTCCAAATGATAAAAAGGTTGTTTTGATCAAATAAGCCCTAAAAGCACTATTAGTAGCATTTTTAATAACTTTTGAAATATGCTTTTAAACTTTAGTACTCTTTCCCAAATCTTTTATAAATGTTTTCAAATAAATAATTAATAATTTTAGAGATGATTTGAAGGTTTTATAATTTATTTTAAAAAGTTAAATAAATGATTTAAAGAAAAACTGTATAATTAATTGATGTAATCTTGACTCTAAATGCCGATGAGTGGACTAAATTTTTCTATCCGTGAGATTCGAATGTGAGATGTTGAAACTAAGGAGGAGTTCAGGAGCAACCAGTGCCTTGGCTCACCTTACCTCTTTCTTGGGAGAGGAATAGTTAAGGTCAAAATGTCGGAACGAAGCAGGTATAAAAGATTCAAATTTAACTTAATACAACTTGGATTATATAGATAATTTTTATCCTTTGTATTAAATTCTGAGGAGGGAACCCATATTATCCATGTGAATTTAAAAGATGATTTCACCATTGTTTGACGGATAATAAAGGTTGAATACAAAAATTGATGTTGAGTAGAATTAGTATAATTTGTATCGACCCTTTTTACTCAATAAGGTATTACAGTGTAGTTTATCAGAAATGATTTTGATTTGGTATTTCCAAAGTTAGAGAGAGGTTTAACGATTCCATATATACTAGAAAAGAATATGATTTAAAAAGCTTATATCTCTAAAAGAGATATTGTATCTGATAAAAGATATTAATAAATGAAATAATAATCACCCTCAAACTTAACATCTTTTTATCGATGATTGGGTCGAAGGAATCGAGGCCGGATTTGGGTGATTCCTATCCAAAAACCACTTTGGACCATTTTACATGTTTGAAGGTGAAGACATGGAATGATAAGATGGAATGTAGAGTTGCTTGTCACTGACCATCGAGAAATTTCCCATAACATATATAAGTGGATGTAGCTCTTTATTTGATCTTCGATGCAAGGGCTGCTCGCTACTAATCCTAGGGATGATTGCCGACAGGATGTGGTAGGAGAGCTCCTTTGGTTTGTCCGGTTCCTGGACAACTTGTATGGATGAATGTTTGACATTGCATTTCTAACATGCACGTACATTGATTTTTACAAACGTACATCTATCTAGTTGTGTGGGAGGCAAAGCTCCTATACTTAACACCCTTATCTAAGACGTATGAGCTCAGAGGTTGTACATTTGTGGTAATTAATAGTGTGTAATGGAATTGGCAATGTGGCATTCAAAGTGGAATGTGCTATGTGAAAGGTAATCGTTATCACGAGCCTCATCACCCGGGAATGACAAAAACATGGTAGATGCGGTAGGGATACGTGGGTCGCGCCCATTAGGATATGATCATCACATTTCTAGATTATCCTCTATATTTTAGGTTTGTTATGCATGTTTTGGGATCCCGGATGTTGGTAGAGGACCATCTGTTAGTGCCTCGGTGCATTTTTCTAGAGATGTACCATCAGAAGGTAGTCCATTACCTTATCATTGTATGGAATCCATTCTCCAATAAGTGCCTTTGGACTTGATTGTAGAGTCTAATATGCTGGAATTTAATGATGTAACAAGTTCAGCTAAGATTATGTATATTTACTTGAAAGTGTTTTCAAAAGAATATCATTAAAAATAATATTACCAGATTTTGTGTAATAGATTTTTTTGTTATCGTAAGGTAAGAACCTATTTCGTGTTTATGTGCGGCATGATCTTATAAGATACCACTTGTTTTCAAATATTCATATTTTGAGTTTCTCGTACCAGTCCAAGACTGACCTGGAGTTTATTTTCTTTTTTCCCTTAAACTCTGTGTGCCCTATTTATCTAGGCAGCCAAGTAATTAGGTAATTTGGAGCATTTTGGATGGTGCATGGAGCATTTTGGGTTCTTTGTATAAAGTTATCTATTGATTATGCTGCATTTTGTATGATTTATTTGCCAGCATTTGTGAGGGTAGGCAGTTATAACTATCATGGCTGGATCGGTGCTTACTAGAACTCTAATGGAGCAATTTAGGGTACTTTCATGTACTACTCATATGTATAATTAAATGTTGAATACGATGTGAGATTATATTTTTTTGTCTTCTACCTTTGTTTCTTTTGAAACCCCCTGATAATCCGCCTCTCTAGCACTTGGATTTGCAACACCTGAATACCCGAGGATGTATTAATGTTGATTTCAGAGGGTCGAGGAGGTGGGTCTTCACATTATGTATGTATTGTTTAGATCTATTTTTTCTTCACATGAATTTACATATGCCTGGCTTGTCTAATTTCTTTTCTTGTTTTAATAATTTTGAAGAAAAAAAAAACTTAAAAGCCAATTTTGATTTAGATCTATTTTATACTTTATAAATTTATATACACGATTGTAAATGAATGTATATGTCAATTATTTATTATTCTTGAAAATTATTTCTGCTGTTATATAGCTAATTTAGGTTTTAAACTTATCGAATGTTGTTTACGCAAGAAAAAATTTGTTCTAAACTTTATGAATAAACTTTTACGCAAATTTCAAATCATTTATCACCTTTTTTAAATTTATTATTTTATAGAAAAAAATCCTAAACTCTAGTTAGTTTCATTTCTAAACTATAAGTTTAATCCATATTATTAAGTTACATCCAACTTACACACACATAGTTTATAAACTACGGTATTCACAAATATATGTTGTTTTAAATCTAAAATGATAAATTGTTATTTTATATAGATTGAAATTTACATTTTTTATTTCAATTCAAGTTTATAGAATTAATCTTATGTAATAATGTAACATTTAATGTCAAATTTTTCTTTATGCTAATTTTGTATTTCAGATCACATAATTATCTAATTTTATTTTAACACATATATATTTATATTATCTACGTAAATACGTATATACATATACATATATATATATATAATTGACAACAAATATGTATGTAAAATTACTTGCGTACCATTCTTTTGCTGAAACGGGCAGGTTACGTAGGCGTCTGCGTCCGACGCGTCGGACGCAGTGAACATGGGACCCACCACATTGTCCAGTTCGAGTGAACCTTTGTTAGGAAACCGTTTGCGTCTGAGAGTCAGACGCATCCGACGCGACATGGACACGAACGACTCCCTCCAACTGTTCACCCGAACTACATCTCCTATATATTCCCTACTTTCTTCCTCTTTTTCATCATCTCATTCTACTCTATTCTCTCCTGCTTTCTTTATCTCTAGTGTCACATCCAAATGAAGAAAGTGATAATTCTGATTTTGAAGATTTGCAAGATATCCAGTTCCTTAGACTATATTATGCCACACGTCGACCTCAAATAAGCCAGATACACAATTCTGAAGTTACTGGTATTAGGGTTAATGAAATGTTTACAGGTCATGTAGAATAGTGTCAACGAAATTTTCGGATGAAGAGGATTTTTGTTATGTCGTTGTGTGAGCGGTTGAAAGTTATGGGTTGCAGCCGGCAATGCACGTTACAGTTAGAGAAATGGTAGTTATCTTTCTATGTACAATTGCTTTGGCTATTCCTGTACGGCAGGTTGCTGAAACATTTCAATGATCACTTAACACGGTTAGCCGTTATTTTCGTAAAGTTCTGGATTTTGTTTTGTTAATGTATGTGAATATTATTAGGCCGATAGATCCTTAATTTAATAGAATTCCAAAATAAATCAGTCCATCACCACGATATTACCCATTCTTTAGAAATTGTATTGGAGTTATTGATGGTACACATGTAATGGCCCATGTTCATCAAGTGGATATGCAATGATTTGTAGGACGTAAAGGTGTTCCTACATAAAATATAATGGCAGCCTGCGCTTTGACTTAACATTTACGTTCATAAGGGCAGGGTGTGAAGGAACTGCCCATGACGTTAGTATCTTTCGTGAAGTTGTTAATGCTTCCAGTTTGAATTTTTCGCATCCGCCAAGAGGAAATATTATTTAATAGATTCAGGGTATCCACTAATGGAAGTATATTTACCTCCTTATCGCTGTTTAATATACCATATTCCAGATTACAATGATACACAGAGCCAAAGTCAGAAAATGAAGTTTTCAACTACTACCATTCGAGTTTGTGTATGGAAGTCAAAAGAACTTTTGGAATTTGAAAGAAATTTTTCGCAATCGTACGTAGAATGCCAACGTACCCATATAATTTTCAGGTATGAATTATCATTGCTACACTGGTTATTCACAATTTCTTATGAAGGTACAACGCCGGAGGTTCTGATTTTATGGCATATGGCAATAATCCATATCTAGTGCCCGAAAAATATATGGAAGAGTATTATAGCATTCGGAACCGTGGAAATAATGATCGTGAACATGTTCAAAGAACTGCAACAACAACTGCTATGGCATTAGTTCAAGATACTATACGAAATGAACTAGTTTCTGCTAGGTTACATTAAGGGTTGTATATATTTTTTATTATGTGTTCTTCATTTTGTAGTTTGTATTTGTAGATTATGCTTTGTATCTCATATTTTGTATTCTGTATATTGAATTCTGAACCATGTATTTGGTTGCCCTTTTCGCGTTGTCCCTTTCGTAAAAAGAACTCATTCTCCATTCGTGAACTTACCACTTTCCCAGCCTCTTTCGTTTGCACCTTTAATTTGCCCAATGTTTAAACAAAAAACGCACCCTCACTCTAATCGATTTGAATGGCAGCCCTCAAAATCAATATCGAACGCTTTCTGCCTATTCCTTATTTTTTCTTCCTCTACCAATCACGTTCGTCTTTCCTTTCATGTGCTCCTCATCTCGACTCTCCTTCTCTACCCCCAAATACGCAGTCCTACTGACGAAATCATTGACTTATATCATAATTTTATTAATATTAGGACAATGTGCATTTGCTCCATTTCAATAATTTTGCTCAAGCCCTTCACAGTTACGGTGATCATTACCGAGGCCATTGTTATTTCCAGTTACGTTGGATCCAAGCTTGGTCCTGATGCCAAGAAGACCAGAGTTTAGGCAATGGGCCTACAATTGATTTCAAAGAGAAAGCATATGTCACCATTGTTAGTACTTTTAGTGTTAATTCATTCATGACTACAATTCTCTAAGCCATGAAGTTTGATCTCTTCAAAGTGAAGATTGGGAAGTCTGTTGTTCCTCCCCTTCTTCTAAGGCCTTGACTCCCAGACGTGTCATTTCATCCTTACCGACATTAAATATAGCCACTTCTTAGGTGTCCAAGTCATCATCCAAGCACAAAATTCACATTATATCTACCAACAATCCTTCAGCACATATGGTCACCCCTTTTGAATGTTAGCAACCAAAAAAAAAAAAGAATAAGATCATCCATAAGGGGGAAATAGTAGTTTGGCTTCCTTTTTTTGATTTTTTTTCTTGTACACCTATGTGTGAGTCAAGCCCACGAACTTTTTTATTGAAAGTGTAAATAAATAAAATAAATCTTTTGGTGCATTTTTTTATTTACTTTTCCACGCTTTCTTTCCTGTACCTATTATAGTCCCTACAAATGTGTGCGTGCCTATGTGTATAATAGAAATGTTTGCCTTTACACAGTACCAACTTGTGCGTTCCGATTTGTATAACGCGTTTACTTATAGTAATTCCTTACCAATAAATAATTTCCACTACATGATGTTCTTTTACTTAGCTTTATTTACTGCGATTTGAACCTAACTTGTCCAACTGTAAATAAAAGTAGATGTCTAGATATTATTTACAAACACATGTCAAGCTATCAGAAAGCCAGTTCAGAAAGTGGGTGGTTATCCCCTAAATGTGGAATGTGTCAGTTAGCCAATTAACTCGGTCAAAGGTTTAAAAAAAAATCAGTCAAAAATATTTGATCGATATTTGTAGTTGATCATTAGCATGATATTTTTAATCAATTAATACCTTGCAATCAATGCCATATATTCAACTTCTATATTAGTTTAACTATGAAGTACAAGCATAGGCAAGCTAGTTTTGGTGTTCAAATTGGATAAACTATCTCCAATTTATCAGATACGTAGCCATAATTGGTCCGGTGAAAATTTTCCTATAATAGTTCCACTATCATATAATTGAAGTGAAGCAAAGAGATTACGTGATATATGTTTTCTCAAAAAGGATATGCAGGAGAAGCTCTCCAAAAAGTTAAGATGAAGAATTATAAGCCGGTTAGCATTTCCATGGAATGTGGAGTCAAACTATCTTTGTATCATCGTAACAAGAAAATAAATCCAACATTCTTTAAGAGTCTTGCTGGAAGCTTGAGTATATGACTTGTCTAAAAGACCTAATATTTTATTCATCATTGAGCTATTTAGCCATCAGATGGAAGCACCTACTACATCTGAATAAAATAAATATTTGGTACATAAAAGATATATCAACTAATGTATGCTAGCTTCTTCCAATGACTACAAGCTTGTTGGCTAATGTTTTATTAACTGGGTTGAAGTTTGAGAAAGTACAAAGTTTGTTTTCTTTATTTGAAATTCAGCGTTGACTTAGAATTTTAAGAGACTTCTTATTATAACTCTTTCGACGTATGAAGTGAAATAATTTGAAACCACTACTTGTATTTGTCATGTTATTGGTTAGAAAGCTTGTTAAAGGAGTTAATTTACCACAAATAGATTCACTGGAAAATTACTTTGATAATAGTTCCGCTATAGCATTGACCAAGAATCTAGTCATGTTACTAACGTACCGATACAAAGTATCATTTTATTTGAGGAAGCATATCCAAAAAAGAAGTGAAATCTAATGTCTATCAATTTACTTGAAAAATAGCTTTTGTTTTTATCTTTTGAGAACTCTGACTGATCCTCTACTAGCAAGTAATAACGGTCATTTAAATCAAATAATTCTGGGGTCTGAATTGAAAAACTGTTTTTTTTTCCAGTTGTGCAGCAAGACTCATCAATTTCTCAAGCAATGATTTATGGACGCATTAATAATTGTCAGGATAGTTGCCAATTGTTTTAGTTATTGATTCATTGGTGCAGTTGCTCTAAGGATTATGCTTCATATCGGTGTTATTGTGACATCGACTGATTAAAGTTCTACGTAGGAATTTTTTTCGCATAATATAGGTATGGAGTTAAAACATTTTAAATAAGAAAGTACCTCACACCATGGATTATTGCATCCTCGTCTTGAGAATGGAACTTTGTAATATTTTCAGTAAGATCTTCGAATGTTTGCATAATCGTACCACTGTACAACCAACCTCTCGTACATAACAATGCTTCAACAACGTCCTCTTTTAGTGAACTACGATAGTCGTCGAGTACTCTACCACCAATGCTAAAAGCACTTTCTGAGGCCACGGTAGTTATCGGTACAGCCAATATATCTTTTGCCATAAGGGATAAAATAGGATACTGAAATTGTTGTGATTTTCCAATATGAGAGCTTGTCGAAAGTCTTCTAGTCTTTTTATGCATCTAAATCTTAATAAGGTGATGAAAATTCCACATTACATAGTGCAATGCAGATGCTTATTAAGCAAATATTGTTGTCTTTCAGTGACGATGATAATGCTTTCATCAAGAAACTGAACAACAATTTGAAGAAGTAAGCAGTTGAGACCATTTTTTTCATGTTGTAGTTGTTATTTTTTTCATGTTGTAATATAGTACAAAAAGTTCATGGTGAATACCAAGGATGCGTAACACTCAGTCATCTTAAACAATTAATAACTGGTAATGAAAAGGATAAAATAATAATTTTGAAGACTTATTGTTTGGTGGGAAATCCAACAAAACACCTTTCAATGGTTAGTTTATAATAAGCATTGTAATATAACTAAACTCAATTGAAGACTATTACATAATGAGTATATTACCTGATTCTTGAATAACAACTCGAGCAGAGGATATATGGAAGATGAATTTAGTTTGTTTGCTATATGCAGTGCTCGACATGAAATATAGGAATTGCTGTGGTACCTGCAATTTTTTTTTCCAGGTATAAAACAAGTTACTGTAAAGTATGAACTAATTTTTATAATTGTTAATAAGAATCTGATGCAGTGAGATAATGGTTAGTTTAATCCTCTAAAATTGTGAAGTAGATGAATAAAATCATTCTTTTGCAGTACACACATATTTGTTTGCCTATGATTTAAATTGTACTTTGTCAGGTGATGTGTATATGTAGTTTTGGACAATTTGAACTGCTACCCTGGACGGAAGCTACTATAACATGGGGAAAAAACGAACCAAATAGAAAGGCAAAGCAAATAGAAAGGTAAAAAGGAAAACTCACGGCAGAGGAAAAGGATGCAATAAGAGAGAAACGGTTCCCGAATAATGGATCAAAGCTTGTTTGAGAGGTGGCCATGAATCTCTACTATAATATAATCACTAACTACTCTACTACATTTATCACTAACTACTCTACTTACATTTAGATACAATAAGTATCACACTACACTAATTTTCCACCCAAACAACAATTTAAAGCATCCCTTACCTCCATAATATCATGAGAATTATCACTGCCTATGATTGAATCAACAAAAGAGCACTCACTGTAATGACTGGCCCTGTGCATATCAACACAAGACCAAAACCCAATAACCTCATTAGGCATAACCATTTCACTACCAACATTATCTATCTCCAAGCTTTCCTTCAAACCACTGTCTATGTAATGATCATAATGACTATCACCTACAGAATCTAAATCCTATATCACCATTCGGATCATCAGCATCTACTTCAACATATAAGCCACTGACCAGATCCTTTTGCATATTAATAATATAGCATCTCAAACCAGAACCCTTATCCAACCAATCCTCATCACTACGAACTTTCTCTATCATCGCATTTCCATTTAAACCACAACCATTACCATGACAAACGCCCTCAAAGTCCTTTGAAGAATCTGAAAGAACTGGTGCACCTTCAGTGTGTATGTATCCCATGCCTTCAGATCAAAGAATGTCAAAACATGCATCTGCATATACTGCTAACATATTTAAGTTCGATTCTGAATCATCTAAGCAACATAATCCATCAAATCTATTAGAAGTAACGTTCTCAAAAGTCAACTATTTACAAGATCTGGAAATATGTTTCCTATTTTTAGTGAACTCTCCAAACATTTCTTGCTCTTCCTTTTGCAAAACATCAGAACTATCTAAATCTAACAAATTTTCATCCAACTACAGTTTTTTCCCCGAATAATTAAAGTGATACCAATACATACATAAAGTAACTTGTAATTCGCTTAATATAATAGAATCACTTACTACTCTACTTACATTTATCAAATGTAATTAACACTCATATTAATTGCATGTTCTAGAAGTCTTAATTGCCAACTGCGTCCCAATATTCAAAGCCCCTGATAAGGTGGGTTTGGACTTTGGACAAAGCATTGGCTATTTGAGTAAAAGACTTCAAAACATTTCTGTTTTGATCATTTATTTTAATGCTAACACAGAACTAAAATATCCAACAAGTAAACATCAAGGAGAAACAATGCACTGGCAGTAGCAATGACCATTTTAATCGAATACTAGCAAAACATACAAATATCAGTGAATAAAACGAACGCGAGCAGCAAACCTCATAGAAAATCCATGATTTAAAGTCAACAGCTTAAGCACAGGTGATTTGAGAAAAATAAAATAATCCCAACAGAACCATCAACACTAGCTAAATTTAATGTGATAGTTTAAGCTGTTTAAACAGAAACATCGTACCTTAGATCTGTGCAATAGTCGGCAACTTAGATCTGTGCGATACCAGAAGCCGCACCACAAGAATCGAGAGAGAGAAGTCGCAATAGCAAGAGCATTTGGAAAACTGAATCGAGTGAGCGAGACCGATTAGGAATTTAGGGAGAGAGTCGTCCGTCTTCAATTTTTTTAGGAAACGAGAAATTAGAGTTTTGAGTATGGACGGTAAAAGGGTCAAATGGGTTGTTTCATGATTTTAGTCTGCTAAGTGGGTATTGACCCAACTGAAAAATGATCGTATTAGCCTTTGACCCAACCCTATCAAAATTGAAATAAAAGGGTTGGATTAAAGGGTCGGATTGAATTTTGACAGCCCTACTCTACCATCCTCTACCCGTCATTCATCCCGGGATGGTTATGAACAGGAAATCTAAACCTAGATTTGCTTCATCGAATGAACTTCGTGCGTTAGTCATCCATTTTAGCCGCATCTGTATGATCTATTCTCTAACACCAGATGCTTCTTCTGTCCTAGCACAGCAACTAGAATACGAATGTTAATTGTAGCTCCTACCGACTTAGTGGTTCCTTCAGGGAACGATACTACTACTGTAGAATTAATAGGCACTTCACTTGTTGGTCTCCTCGACGCTACTATCTCAATTCTCAAAAATGATTTCGGGTATAGAAGTCTCGCCACCTCTTTAATTCCCAATAATATGATTGGAGTTGAATACACTAATATTTGTCAAGGCAATGCCCATGTGTATTTTATAATTGCTAGGGATGTATCCAACAAATCTGATAATGGATATGACATTAATGATATACTTAATGAAGTAGTATCTCATGTCAACAACATATCGTGTATTGCTGCTGTACAAAATATTTCACATAGCAGTGTGTTGCCCAACCCCATATCCCCTATCAAATCCAGTGGGAAACTATTACCGTCGAATCCCAGTATTGTTGTCTTTCCTCCTATTGCAGTTCCATTACTTCTCCTTTGAAATTTTGGTTTTCTTTCTTCACCACCAAACCATGCAATGTTGGAGTATACTCTCTAAGAGATTTTGAACTCAAGATAGTTAATGGAATTAGTATCCCTCCCTTTGAGGTTAGTGAAGCGGGCGTAAATTTTTAGCATGATCAACTTATGGGGTTTATTCTTCATGAAAACCCACCCTTTGCTATTGTGAGATCCTATCTCACGAAGTTTTAGAAATTAAAAGGAAAATTTACTATGCACTACAATAATTCTATGTTATACTTTGCTTCACATGCAATGAAGATAGGCTTCGCATACATAAAGCCGAGCCTATTATAATTATGGGAAAGCCTTTTATTGTTACCAAATAGAGTCTATCTGTTGACACTGCTCGAGAACAGGTACTCTCTATTTCTGTTTGGGTTCATTTCTCAAATTTCTTCTATTTTCCAATTGATAGTTGGCATTGAATATTTGACTAACTTGATTAGTGAATTGGTATGTTTTGATGTGGCGATAGAGAGGAGGGATAGGTTGGATTATGCGAGAGCATTGATTGAGGTAAAACCTAATAGGCTATTACCGTTCGTTTTATTGGTTGAATCGGCTACTGGTCTTGTTGTTATAGTAAATATAGTTTGTAAGTGGAAACTGCCAATATGCACAAATTGCAGATCTTTTGATCATCTTATCGCCTTATGCAAGCACTACCTTAGTCCTATGTCTATACATGTCGTCGAGGAAGTAATGGTCCATTTAAAACCCTGTAAAATTAATGTTAGTTGATAAATCATTAATAAGGCTCTTAAAATGGAATTTGAGCAAACTTAGCCATGAAGCTTACACCATTATGTTCATAGCCATTTCTGAGCAACTTTCATATGTGAAGTTTCGTGATCGAAGCTCAAACGAAGAAGTTATTAGCGTTTGAATTTTTCGAAATGAAAATAATTAAAGAACAAAGTAAGGAAATATATAATAATGATTGCGAGACCCCATCGACCCCTTTACTTTGTCCAGTTGACCGTCGGCGGTCGACAACTTATAGGCGGGCAACCGATCGAAGGCTAGAGTTTGAACATTGGCGGAATGGTCCAGATTTAATTATTTTAATCTAACGGTTAGGGTTGATTCAAGAGCCTATAAATACACGTCCAAACCCACATTTCTCTTCTCACATTTTCCGGTCCAAGCAGCGAAGCTCTTTTATTTTCGCTTCTCCACTATTTTTAAAAATTATAAAATATTATGTGTATATGTAATTGGAGAAAGATAGAAAATAAAAGAGAAGAAGAGAAGAAGTGGATCAACGTTGTGATATGAAAGGTTATGTCAATTATTATAAGTCTATATTCCCCTTAACCCCAATTCTCTTCTCAGATCTGTAATTCCAATATTATGTATATACCTTGTTATACATGTTCTTCTAGGTAAGAATGGAAATGGAGTCAGTAAAGGAATGGATTCAGATTTGGAAGATTTGAAAAGCTAGAAAGGTGAGTAGGAAATTATATTATTTATTTATTACATTAAAATTTATCTTGTTGAATTTTGATTTAATTATTATGTCTATATAAGATCTAATGAGTTGTATCCTTAAAATAAACATATAGGACTATCGCCTATATATTCAATAAAATAGGTAACTGTAATAGGAATAGTATGTACAACATAATCTAAAAATTTGAATTCAGTTCGAAATATTTATTATTATAGAATGTTTGTAAAGTTGTAAAGTTTATTCTAGATTTATAATTGGATTGTAAATTAGGTTGCCATTGTTGCTTTGGAATGTGAATTTCTATATTTTAATTTTTTTGGAGTGGGGTATATTTTAATTATATCTATTTTCATGTAATTTCCATCAATTATCCAATTCCAAAAAATATATATAAAAAAGTGCAACGTTCGAAGTAACAAGGAATATACCAAAAAGGAAAGAGATATGTAAAGTATAGATATTCTTCTCCATGATTTACACTGTCTATTTCAATAAAAAGGGATAATTCCTCGTAATTTCAAACTAAGCAAAAGGTTAACTTTTGGATAATATACATAAAATTATAAAGGAAATCCTTTTTGGGAAAGATAATCCTGACAAATTAAAATATAAAAATTAATATTCTACAACTCTTAAGCACATAAACTAATATGTTAGGAATATAAATAAATTTATATATTTATAATTGCATATAACCATGCTTCCAATTAAAAATAATATATATATATATATAACATCGTAATAATTATTGAATTAAGAGGTCGAAAAGAGAAGGAATGGAAATTTCAAAATTTATTTACAATAACTAAAAATTTAGTAGGCAATAAATTCATAGTTAATATGGAGTTAAAGGAATTAAATGGTGGCTGATTGGAGAATTTAATATGACAATTATGGAAAAATGAATAGGTATAATAGATTGAATTAGAATGAATAAATAAATTAGAGATTGTCTAATTAGAATAATAATGATCATTTACTATGGAAAGTTGACATTTATGGAACATAAGAATAAGTGAACAAGGTATAACTTAATGCTAGAAGGCAGTATAATTTTCATAATGAGAAATTATATAGCCTTAATTACACTTTTGGATAAGCACGAATTAGTGGGCCTAGCTTAATATTTAGGCATAGGGTAGTTTGGGTTAAGTTTAGTAAAAGTTGGGATGCAAGGTCAGTAGAGTTACACAAGAGAAGTATGCCCTTCATCTACAGGCTAACAGCAGTTGTGTATACTTACTACTGATGTGAGACATCTCTAACCATAAGACCCGTGGGAAACGGATATGCATTGCGGATAGATGGGGGAAAATATACGGAGGGTTTGCCTCGGATTTGAAGTATTAAATGACTCATTACTTTTAAGGAAACGAGGTATGCTTCGCTTCCAATAAGAGGTATTAAACAACCAAAAAGGGCATTTTTCTTGACTTACTTAGGTTAGTCTAAACGAGATGTCGGTTGTGGAAGGTCGGCGGGCTATATCGGTATTTTTAGACCGATCTTTAGTAGTAGGTCTGACATATAGGCTATGAACGTCAATAGTCCCGAGCGAGCGGTAGCAAAAACATGGGTTATGCCATGACAAATTTGCTTCCTACTATTGTATAATCTGTATGGAAGACGCACATACCTTAAAGTAGATGGTTAGATGAAATTTGTTTGTCAAAGGCTGTCTAGTTAACCCTTAGACGAGACTTTGATATGTATTAGTAGTACGAGAATTAGGTTATAAATTATAAAGCTGTATATAGGGGTCACCGGTCTCTGAGGCTAGTACCGATTAACTATGGGATTAAGGTATTAAATGGTCGTTGGGTCTGCCTCTTCCTTATTTAGGAAGTACTAAAGGGCCTCGGTTTAGGTACTGAAACTATTAGACATATATATGGATAGGCATATACATAAAAAGTTACATATACATATATAATTATACCTCGACGAAGGTTAGGCATATCGTACACGCGCACATTGGACTTGGCGAATTAGCCATAAGTAATAGACATAATGCTTAAATGGAAATCGACATAAATTAGTGTTATGGGTAAATTTTGTAATTTTTTCAATCATTAGAACATTTTTCGATCCCTCTCCTCATTACAACCCACATGATAGATTAGAGGGACGAGACACTGGATCAAGATAGGAACGATAGATAGAGAAGTCTTCTTATTCATGCTTGGCGCTGACAAGGGAATTAGACATCTAAGGAATAATATTGACTTTAAGATAGTGGCCTTAGTTAGTATGTATGTTCTATTATATTTTTCAATTTCGTATGAGTTTATATTGATTTCTCTGTGATATGCTTCTGTTTATCATAGGTCACCAAAACCAATGATCTGTACCCCAATGGACTTTGGTTTCGATTTAGTCAAATTGGGGTGCAATAAAGTGAGAATTATTACATTTGGTATTTGAGCTTTGGCTAGTCATCATAGAAATTAGGATACGCTGAGAGAACGTATTTGTATTTTCACATATATGATACATACATACATACATATATATATATTATATGCTAAACTTTACAAATACTGACTATATAAGTAGTTGCAACCATATTCCAGAAGGATGGATGAGACAATTATGAGTTGGGCCAATAAATAGAGTTAAATTATACACCTATCCCGATTACCCCATGAAGTGTAGGCCGCATAGCGAGGACCAAGAAGAGTATGAGCACGACATATAGAATAATCTTGGAGAATGGATGGTACTTGATTCTTTATTAGGCCTAGGCTGCCTTATTATTATGGCTTTTGATGGATTGCCGATTAAAGACGCACATTTCATCCAAAAAAACGTGAAACAAGACACTATATTTTGCAAGTATCCAGAATTAAGGTATAAGTGAAGCAAGTTCCTATGAGAAGGTGTGTATTAATCACCACTAGATGATAGCTTGACTTTTAACGAAGAAGAGTGAAGAAGGAATAGAAGGAAGAAAAGTCCAAAAAAAGGACGATTAAAGTCCATTTCTATGTACAATCCCATACGGAAGAATTTGACAAAAAGATTTTTGGAAATTCCTTAAAATGTTTTGAATGAGTTTTTCAAATGATTTATTTGGAAGTTGTTGTTTTGAAAAAACTAGGAGATTATGAATTTCTTAGTTTAAAATTGGTTGAGTCAAAAAGCATTGATTAAATGATTTTTGATAAAGGGATTAATGTTCATTTTTACAATAAGCGGAAAATAGAGCGTATGTTTAGCTCATTTTCTTTTCCTATTTTTGTAAATTTGGATATTCCGATTTAAAAATTCTTTCTAAGGGGTGAATGCATAAAAATGACACTTAACTCAAATGGGGTGTAGAGAATAGAAAGACAAGAATGCCCAATAACTAAGATAGGAGGAATATTTTTTGTAAAAAGAAAATACGGAGAATAACTATAGAAGTAGAAGATTTTTAGGTAGGAGAAATATAAATAGTGGCAATACAAGGAAATTTAAATAGAAACAGAATTACAAATTTATATATAATAGGATTAGTAATCTAGTTAGAAATAATATAGGAGAAAAACAATAGGAATAAGGTAGGGAGAATGGATAGATTCCATAAATATGTAGTAATTGCACATATATTTTAGACATTTAGATAGATGCAACAATTGCATGTATCTTTTAGAAGTCTCCCTCTTATGCTATTAAAATCTCCGCTAAGGTTGAAAGTGGAGATAACATGAGTAGTAAGAAAATAATATGATGAAATTTATCCTTGTCTACTCCACTTTTCTTTGTTTAAAGTTATAGAAAATGATTTTGAAAAAAATGGTTTGCTAGGATCATTGAGTTTAAACATGACAAATGTATGGAGTTAAAAATCCTACTTTTAAAAAAAGTCAATTGTTGTTGTAGAAAGTCCTTGGAAAGGTAAATTTGGTCAGATAAGGAAAAAAAATTTCATAGTTCCTTTTTCGAAACCAAACAATTTTTGAGTTTGATAAAAAGGTTTCTAAGTTTATACTTTCAAAGATAAAAGGTTTTGAATTAGATGCTTCATGATTGTGAAGTTTTTGTTTTGAAAAGAATAATGAAACTCAAACCAAATTTTGATATGGAGTAGATAAGGAAGATTGCCTAGGTAAGATGGGGTAAAAGTTTAGAATATGAATAAAATAGCTATGAATGCTCGTAGGATGACAAAACGAATCCCCGTGGAATATAAGGAATGTTGGTACAAACCTAGGAATATGTTATTAGAGATGTGTGGAAGCCTTGAGAAGAAACCTCAAAGGAATGGACAATGGTATCAAAGAACAATTTTGCGAGTTGTAGGGTATACTTTCATGAAAGATCAAGAATATAGAGAAAGTAAATATCAACGTTTGAGGATACTATTAGGAGATTGTGATTAAGGAAATATAGTAGTATGGTTGAAGAAGAGAGTAATAAGATCACAATCCACATAAAGGACGTTTGTTGACTCAAGGTTAGAGAGGGCAAGATAGATGGTAGGAAAAATATTCCACCAAGCTAATTTTCTGAAGAGTAATTCTAATGTACATAGTTTATATTTCTTATTAACTACTGTGTAGGAATGCACAATTTATCACATAGTCCGATGGAATGATTGAAGTAATAGATGGATCTCAACTGTAAGAAGTCAAGGAGGTAAGTTAAGTAATAGTTGAATAACGTACTAGAAATGTCCATCTTAATTTATTAAGGACTGTTAGGGACATAACATCATTAACAGCAGTTGATGATGAATAACAAGTCCTAGCAAAAAAATTCTTTTAGGTTTTTGAGTTGCAATTTCAAGTTGTCTCACTTAGGTTATTGGAAAAGCATATTGTATGATATGAGTCATGTTCTGTTTTATTATTGATTATTCGAATGATCTTTGATTGTTGTATAAGTATATTGGAAAACGGTGTAAATAAGGAGATCCCATAAGGACACTTAACTAGCATAAAATGTAGGTAAGACTGGAAGTTTATAAAATAAATTAGGAAATTAAATTAGCAACTAGAAATTTAGAATGCCTAAATCCCAAAAGCTTTAGGATACTAGAAAAAATAATTTTAGCAAATGAAGGACAAGGAAGGGTTATTGTGAAATCACGGGTCGCTATCTCTATGCCTTAAAAGCTAAAATTTATAAATACGTTTGTAGGTAGTTTGTTGTTTTAGAATAAAAGAAAAGGTTCTTCAAATCTAAGATTAACGACACAATACTAAGGTCAAACATATATATAAACTCATAAACATAGTCCCGATTATATAAGACGCGGCTTGATTTGTTTTAAGGATGGAGCGACAAATGTTTTGAAAAATTATATTCGAATCCTTTTGAAAATTTTTATTCAAATGCTTTTGAGAAGTAGGGTTCAAATGCTTTCAGAAAATTTTGTTCAACTACTTTTGAAAAAAAATGGTGCTTAATTGCTTTTGGAAATTTGATTTTTTGAACTTTTTTTGCAAGTTTGACGAAAGAGGGAAAAAGTTTTCTGTCTGAAATAAGAAAGATTTCTGATTTTCAAATACCACATGCTTAGTTTAGGGAGTGTCGATATGTTAGTAAATATGATTTTTACTGTCTGACAAGGGTGACAGTATACAAACATAGGGAATAATAAGGAAAAATGTTGTTTAACTTCGGAATTTCTATTTCCATACTCGTTAATAGTGAAACAAAAATTGCGCTTAGAATAATTATGTTTTAATATTAAAAAAACAGACTTTTGTATGCAAATCGTACTTGGAAAAGTTTTGCGAGCATAAGAGAAGGTTCAAAGTTACAACGGAATAGATATCCAAAAGAAGGGTGGAAGTATAAAACGTTGCATCTAAATTATTTTTCCAACATAGGAGTATAGGTCTAGAATATTAGATTTTTATGATTTTGAATATTATAAATTGTGTGTGAATTTTTGGATGATAGGGATTGTATGTAAAATTGATTGAACCATACTTCTACTAGTAGGAGTGTAGAAATTATTGTGTGAAAAAGAATTTTTGATTTTTGAAAACTTGCATATATATAGAACTGCCAGCTAGGGATAGAAATGAGGCAGGTCTAAGGTCTAAACCCGTTAGACCCATGTTTTGATCCATCAAGACCCGCCCCATTGGGTCAATGTGGGCGGATAGACCATGACCCATTCTTAAGAGCTCCGGATCTAGAGTTGAGTCGGGGATCAGCTGACCCACCCCTACCCGACCCGCATTACTGAGATCTTATAAAATCGCTTTATTACTATAAAATGATTTGTTTATTCTTTTATACATAATCTGTTATAACATGGGTATTCTAATATTCCATTCGATAAGTTATATGATTTTTATGGTATTATGTTGCATCAATAAAAATTATATAATAATATACGCATGTTTTTCTTGAAGCATTATCATACACCACATTACCTTACATATCACCGTAAATACATTGATCTCTATATTTATTCTATCATTTAGTGACAATCCCTCTTACAAATAAAATAATATATGTATGTAAGTATGTATGTACGCATATTGTACATTAATACATAATTTAGAATGAATATGTAAAGCCTCACTGGGCCTTGGGGTAGGACGAGTCTACCTCAAACCGGTTCCGAGGATGGGGCGAAAATCCAGTACCATACTGGGTCGACAGGGCGGGTCTGGAGTAGGGTTAAAAAAATCCGGGATGGGTCTGGGCATAAAAACTCTCCCCATTGACATCCCCACTACCATCATATGTGGATTGTTTGCTTTATATTTTCAAAATGTTATTAAAAGAATGCATTCATATAGGAGATGGCGATTTAGAATCACTTAACATGCATGTCATATAGGTTGTTATACACCGTGCACCTGTACACATTTGGGTGCGAAATTGGTTGTACGCTAATTAGTTGGATAACTTAGATTGGTTGCGCACTATGTTACATGATTCAATCTTCAGGGAATTTCCGAGACAATATTTTTTAGGAGGGAGATTGTAACACCTTGTAAAATTAACATTAATTAATAAATAATTAATAAGGCTCCAAAAATGGAATTTGAGCAAATGATGGAATTTGGCCTCGAAATCTACACTATTGTGTTTGTGATAATTTTTTGAGCAACTTTCATATTTGAAGCTTTGTGATCGGAGCTCAAACGAAGAAGTTATTTGTGTTTGAAGTTTTCGGAACGAAAATAATAAAAAATGAAATAAGAAAATAAGCAATAAATGCAAAAACTCATGGTGGACCTGTAACATCTCAAAATTTTATCGTTTTGAGTTTTGAATATTTAATTAATTTTAAACATTAAATAATTGGTTTTAAAATATAAATAACTTATATTCAAATATAAGGATTATTGCAATATTTGAACTGTGAATTAAATATTAATTAAATGGATTAATAGCCTTGTTTAACTCCTTTTAAATGATAAATAAAAACGTTTCTACATTTATTTATAATAATAAATTGTTCGAGTTAATAACAAGAAAATCAATTGTTAATAAAACTACTTGATTTTTAATGATGTATTTTTAAATGAATTTATATGATTTTTCCATAATTTATAATCTAAAAAAGGTTTAAATTATTTTTTGACGTATTTTACAGCAAACAATAGTATTTTTTGGAATTTTACAGAATAAAATAATCTTCGTATTTATTGTTGATTTACGATCATGTCGCACTTCGGTGCATGATCATATTATTATTTCTGTTATTCAATATTAATACACAAACGGAATATTATGTAGTGGAATATAGCACAGCTTTATTTTCAAAACTTTTTAAATCAAACAAAAATTCAAAATTTTCAACTTGCATTAATGATGATTCACTTGATAGGATAGCTGGCTTGAAGTTTTTGACTAGCTTGAATGCGAAGTAAAGTAATTGTTTGTTTATAATTTAAGCGACTTCAACACTTAACAAAAAAATCACTTTTTCTTTGCTCTTTCCATTTCATTTTCCCTCTTCTTCTTTTCATGTTTCCAGTAAACAAAAAATTTGGCCTCCACTCTAAAATTCAAAATCGAAAGCTATACGCCACTAAAAATCATGAAATAGGATTCGTTCGAATCATGGGGCCAAGATCTTCGAATCTATATGGGTGCTGGGGATTGCGACTATGATTTGGGGTGCTCGACATTTGAGGCCGTGAACTAGGGTTCCACCTAGTCGAAGATTCATGCGACAATAGGCAAAGGGGAGGATGGAGTTTGGTTTCTCGTGCGAAGTAGCTTCGTTTGGCTGAGTTTGGTGGTGTGCGGTTTAGGGTAAAGGCAAGCGACGTTGACTGTAGAGGAGGGGGAGGTTCGATCGCAATTCTCTAGGGTTGGTCGAGCTTCAGCTTGGTGGGTCCATGGTGTAGAGTTGTTGAAGAGGAGTAGATTTCAAGTCATTTGGATCGATTTCTTTGAGAATCGAAGGAGAGAGGTCTAGTGATGTGCACGACATAGGTATGAGGTTCGTATACAAGCGTGCATGATTGGGTGAGGAGAAGGATTAAGGGATTTGGTAATTAATGAATGTGATTAGTGATTTAATTATATTATTTAAAATCGAAAACTTACAAAATTAATACTCTCTCACATGAGGTCCAATCGAGACGTGCTTTTTTACATTGTGTTTGTAGAAGTGATATCTACGCTTCGGAATTGGTTTCATTGAATTTGGAGCTAGTAGAATTTTGGGCTAATCAAACCGAAACACGTAAGCGTCAATTTGAATTTTGGTGAGTTTACTCACATCTAAATAAAATACATGACATATGTGTTGCTGTAGGTTATTGTTGAATGCTTCAATGAAAGTTTATATATTGTTGTTTGATTATATGTTTAGATTTGATTCCCACTTAGAAGCGGGTTGTATAAATAGCCATTATTTTGTAGGGAACAAAAGCAAGAGGAAGTCGAAGTATATGCAGCGAAGAGGTCGCTACTGAATGCTTCGAAATACACATACATATATGTGATTTACATGGGACTTTTGCAGAGAGACCCTAAGGGGTTTCTCACCAATATTGATTTACTTATATTCTTATGTTTATATTAATGTTTGGTTGAAAATTTTGTGACATGCTGTTTGATTTGTATAAGTGTCGTTAGAGCGATTATCGCTATACCATCACTTATGCAATATCATCTTCTTAAATCTCTGTATGTGTTGAATTTATGCTTATATTTTTATAAAATAAATGTTTGATTGTGTTTTTCCCCTTTTTGTTTAAACAATATTTTCAAGTATTTTTGAAAATTTTGAAATAAAGGGTAAGTGTTGTTTAAAATTTATAAAAGGAGTTATATATTTGATTAATTATCCTAGTTGTTTTAAATTTATAAAATATATTATAAATTTTATTAATCATCTTTTAGGATAATTAATGTTGTTTCAAATTTATTAAATAGGCTATAAATTTAATTACCTATCTTTCGGCATCATTAATTTTGTTTTAAATTTATAAAATAAGATATAAATTTAATCAATCATCCTTCAGGATATTTAATGTTGTTTTAAATTTATAAAATAAGTTATAAATTTGATAAACCGTCTTTTGGGATAATTAATGTTGTTTTTAATATATAAAAAGGTTATAAATTTGATTAATTATCTTCTAGAATAATTAATATTTTTTTAAATTTGTAAAAAGATTATAAATTTGGTTAATTATCTTTAGGGAGAATTAATGTTGTTTCAAAAATATATATATAAAAAGATTACAAATTTGATTACTTTTCTTCTGGGATAAGTAATGTGGTTTTAAATTTATTAAAGAAGTATAAAAGTATTTTAACATTGTTCTAAATTAAATTTCTTTCGGGATGATTAACATTGTTTTGAATGTATAAAAGCATTTTAAAATTGATTTATTATCTTCCAGGGTGTTTAAAGGTTATATATGAGAAAAATCTTTTAAAATGAATGTTTTATATAAACCTATGGATAAATTGTTTTAGTTTTATAGTAAATAATGTTTTTAATGACATTTATTTTTGACCCTTCTTTTTAATACACTTAGAACTATAATTTGCTAATTAGAAAGAATATTTAAAGAGTGTTTTTAAATGTTTTTTTTAAATTTTATGATGTGAAAAACCTAGTAAGTTTAATTCCACTACTACAAAACAGGCCATTTGCATCACCTCATTTGAATTGGTTGAAGTAAAAACTGATGCAAATAGAACTATTTGCATCAGTTCTGTCTGAATAACCGATGCAATTGGTACGTGGAAAACAATAGGTAATAAAAAATCAAATTTGCATTAGTTGTCACCAACAACCGATGCAAATACGTCGATGCAAATAGTTTTAGTCGCATCGGTTTTAAAGTCAACCGATGCATCTACGTCCAAAATAATAATTTTTGCATCGGTTCCCTAGCAAGGCGATGCAATATTATTTAGGTCATTTGTTACTCACGTGTTACATCCCTCCTTTCCAATTTTTTTGCCCGCTCCCATTCTTTCCCCAAATAATTCACCTGCTAAAAAAATCCTAAAATTGATCGTATTCGAGAGCGATTCCACGATGGAGGAGATTGCGTTGCCGTGGTTTGTACGTGGGTTCGATCGGGGATTGCGGTGATGATGCGCTTGGGTTTCTCGAGTGCTGCTCTGGTTGGATTATTCATAACGGATTGAGTGTTTAAATTTGTTAACGCCTCTTACTAATTAATTTTATATAACAGGTTTGCGAGAAGCTTGGATCTGCTTAATAAAAACTTTAATACTTAAAGTTGTGCAAAGTGCGGTTGATGAGGCTTCGATGTTCTTGATTAATACGCTTGTGCTTGGACGAGATGGGAAGGATGCCTGGGTCTTTAATGTCAATGATACTCTTCTCTCTAATTTCGTCTATTTCAAGAGAATCAATTTTGGGTAATTATTAGTTTGATGTTATTTTATATCATGTAGTATATCATTATTGATGGGTCCTGCCAACTATAATGTCCCGTTATTCCTCATTTATTCTCTCATCCATCTGCTTAGTTTTAAATTTATTGACTGTCTTGAATAAATAAACATATGCTTAACAGATAATTTTTTTAAATATGTATGAATTGTACTGTTTTTAAGATTAACGCTTAAAGTGCATAGCATTTGTAGTTTCATCTCATGATTTATATTAACTTTTGAAAAATACTGAAGCATACTCATTCCAATTATGGATTTTCGTTTCCTTTTTTTCTTCTTCCACAGTTCTGGTGCTATTACTTGACAAAACTTAGCTATGCTATGGACTGTAGATGATTTAGTTATGATTTCCTCTTTTATAGTTATTTACAAATTTGACAGCAAGTTTTCCTTTTCTAATATTAACTCTGATTCATTTTTCATATCTAAATTCTAGAAAGTAGACTATGTGTTTTCTTTTTTTCTTTAAAAAAAAAAAGGTTTGTTCTGTATATTTTTTGCGTTAAAAACTTACATGTTAATTTTTTTTAACATATTATATGATTTATCATTTTCAGTCATGTTCAAAAATTTATACAGTTAATATTTTTCATATTTACATAATTTTGTATTCATGTTTTTGAGACGTGCAAAATATACCCAATTCAAAAAATGTAAACAAAATGTTTATTTCGTCATTTTTAATCTATATTTACAAATAATTAAATGAAGTGCATGCATAAAACCTGGGCTGTTTATACTCACTTTTGTTAAGTACAGAATATTCATTCATTCATTTTCAAAACATGAATTTTATTTTGTTCTTTACATACATTTTAGTTTATTAGCATATAAACCAAATGATTTTCACTTACCATAGTTATTTATATTTCGTAAAACTTTAAAAGGCAAGCTTACTAGCTAACTATTTGTACAAAGAAAAGTTCTTATATATGAAACATAAACATACATGCATGATACTGAAGATCTGCATTGGGATGCAGCGGCGTTGAAGAAAACAGAACCTCACTCGAGAATTGGATGTTCGAATCGAAAGCCTCTACAGTCCAACCAATTCGTGACTTGTTTCATGTAGTTAGAGGCCGAGGATTGAAGATTTTCATCATTTCATCGAGGAAGGAATATTTAAGGGATGCCACTGTTAAAAATTTGATCGAGGCTGGGTACCGTGGATGGACTGGCCTCATTTTAAGGTACAAATTTAACCTTCTATACAATTATCTTTAACCATATAAACTTAAAATACGTTGTTTTTAATGTTATAATAGGTGCAGCTATGATGGGTACGATAGAGTAAGAGAATACAAGGCAGAACAAAGGAAGAAATTGATAAGCAAAGGGTACAACAATAACGATGTTATTGCAGTCGTGATATTAGGCACTAGTACAAATGCAGCATGTGTATAACGACCACAACCGATTCCAAAATGGCATGGTTGAATACCAAATCAGGAAAAGGTACTGTTGTTTTCATCATTTTTAGCTTTACTATGTCTTGAGCATATTGGATTGATGATTTGTTCATATACGATAATCTGATTTTGCTCTTCCTCTTCAATCATGTCAGTTGCTCTGCTTCCTTTTGTTTCCGGTAAAAAAATAGCCGATAATCCACAAACTCCAATTACAAACCCAAACACCCCAAAGGACCAAACTGTCATTAATTTTCCTCCCTTCCGCCACAACCAAAAGCGCAAAAACTGTCCCTAGCATAAGCGCTTGCCTCACCATAGACACCACTGAGTTTCCTTTTTATTTTCACATTGAAATAATATAATTATATTTATATATAAATGTATTAAGAAATACCTTTTTATTTTACTTTCTGTTTTCTTGATTATGACAGTTTCTAATATTATCTTTGAGTGATACAATATATGATTAAAGATATACACTATACAAAAGAGATGTCGAGGATAATTCCATCTTGGAAACTATATATTTAATATCTAATTCTAATTACATATGAATTTGCACAAAAACTACTGAAAATGAGTGCTATGATGTCCTCACATCGCCAGGGTAATTTTCAATGCTGTCGCTATGATTATTTTTTGGAGATTCATCGATGTTGTTTGAATTCCATACTGGCACCTTTTATTGACATTTTATTTCTTTAATCAGCACACTACATGGATGGGCTGCAAATAATTTTGATCAAAAAATCATTAAAGAAAGTAATTGAATATTCTTCACAATACTCGATATTGTTAGATTAATCAAGTTTGATATTTCGTTGGCCATTAGTGTTTTGACAGATGGCAAGTTGATTTCTTTGGCATAACATCAAGAATCATTTGCAATTCTAAAAGAAGAATTCCTAAGATGCAAGTGTCAATGGAATCGTTTGGGTTGCCAACCAAGGACATGTATTCATGCCAATGAAATTTACTTTTGAACTCTATTTGCTGCACTCTCCTGCTGTGTACTATGCTTTGGGAACATGTTTTCTACCTACTCTTAATTCAGAGGTTAAACTGTTATGGATTAACTGTCTGAACACATAAATTTACAAGTTATGTAGTTAAGGCCCGCAAAAATTTGCCCTGGCCTATGACTTTGCCCAACCAAAAATATAAATTACACATGGCCACGTTTCACAAAATGCACTGGTTTGCATTGAAATGAAATACACTAAAATTCATGGGTTCGCACTCGTAAAAATATATATGGAGATAATAGTAGAGTCAACCTTAAAAAGATCAAGCTGCTTTACAGCACTGATGCTTTTTCTTGAAACACCACCTCAGAATTATTGCATTTGCACAATGTAAACATTATGAGATAAGGGGTAAACTTATAAAAAGTGATGCATAAGAATTAATTAAACAATATTTATGTATTAGATAATAAATTTAGCTGATAACATCCATTCACCTGTTAACATAGGTAACAATGTATATCACTAGATAAAACCCTATAATCACTGTAAGACACAAGTTTTCAGAACTTGAGATATTTACAAGTATTTTCAAGACTTTTTCAAACAATTTTACTTTAAAAACCTAAGTTTATTTAAGCCTAAAAATAGCTGTATGTTGATATATGGTAGGTGATATGTTGACATATCAAACTCAGACTAAATTGGCTGCATGTAAACTTGATATTGGGGTTGAATAAGAAGACATATGATCTGATTGGAGGAGCAAGCACAGAAGGAAATCAAGCAGGGAGTTATAAAGAGCCTGCAATTGGTTGGATGACTGCATTTCTTTTTGTTACAAGTTTCGTCGGACTTCTCATTTTGGTTCCACTTAGAAAGGTATGTGAATTTTTAAAGTAACTTGTTCAGATATATTTATGTTATGGTGCCAGTAGTATTTAATGGTAGTGCTGGATATTGTAGTGTTGTATGGAGGAGGTAGGCAGTGAGGTGGTTAGTGGAGTAGTGAAGTGAATGCAGAGGGCAGTTGCAAAAGATTGAGGCAGCAATGTGGGGATGGTAGAAATGTTATGGTGTTTGTGTGTAGTTGCTTAAAGTTGGTTGAAGGTTATGGTTTGCAGAAGTGTAGTATGCAGAGGGAAGGCAGGTTGGTGGTGGAAGATGATGGATGTTGGAGAACGTGATGCAGACCAGAAGGCTACTGATCCATCACTCTACACTTTGGGTAAGGCTGACATATTTATTACTGCTTCTTGATGGTTTCTAATCAACCAAACATTCCTTGTTCCTTTGCAATTCGTGTGGTTTGATTGCGTTATATTGCATCAACCAATGCTTCCTTTGCCCGACATCAATGCTTATATTGATACTCTGAATCTGATACCAAAGTTTGGTATGATGTTTTATGTGAATTTTATGGAAATATATGCACTATGCTAAACAAATCGAGATGGCCCTGTCAGCAACATATGATTGAACCTTCTTAACTTAATCTCCTAGGATAATGAAAATTAAAGTTCAAAACCCGCGATATATTATTAGAAAATGGAGCGGCTAATGTGATACAACTTTCGATTGAGTTTTTGCTGATAGGTCTTCATCATGTTTAAGATATAATGAATTGTATCATCAATTTGTCACTTTTCCTTGGATTACAGGGTGTTATTTTCTTTGTACTTCACAAAAATATTATACAACACAGTTATACAAGTTAATTTACCATTCTTACCACCAGTATGGTCAGGGATGCAGGTAGGATGTTGTAGTGGGCTTGAATAAGTTTAAAACGTCAAACCACAGATAAATAAATATATGTATATACACACATATAATTAAACAATAAAAACAGTAGCAACCATACAGTTATTACTTACACACTAATGAATTTAAAAATATACGAGAAATTCCTATATATGTAAGTCAATGAGAAGAGAGTCGCGTGGGTCTTTATTTGTTATTTAGAAGGCGCAAAATGTGATTATCTGTGCTATTTCCTGCATTATAGATGTTTATCTACACGCTTTCTGTTTTTAATCTGTTTTTTAATACCCTTAAGTGCAGTTTTAATATATAGTTGTACTGGGGGGGAATGTGGCAGTAGGCAGGGGAGTTGAAGACTGGTGAATTGTTGCAGTAGCCAAAAACTTGTTTAAGTGGAACTGTGGTGGTTCAAGGAAGTGGTGTGATATGGAATGGTAGAGCAAGTTGTAGCGATGGTCAGTGGAATTTGGGAAGAGCAGTGGTATGGTAGTGAGGTAGTGGCAAATTTTGACTGCAGTAGTTACGGTCAGTAATGCACAAGGCAGTTTGGAGATTTATGAATGTAGGAGTTGTATGGATTGTGTGCACAGATGAGCAATAGTTGTGGTGTGAAAGTAGTGGGTGGCTGTGCACAGTGCACAGGAGTGATATGCACTGGGTGTTCACAGAAGTGTACTATTCACAACAAAACCCTTTACCTCGTCATCTAGTTAGGCGGTGAGTTCCCAAGCCTTTGGATCCCACTACTGATCCTGACTAGCCTATTCACAACAACCTTCTCTCAGTCACAACTATCCAGTCTTTTGATTTCTCAAGTTCTCTTGAGTCTTTTCCTGATATTCTCTCTCAAATTGTGATACCTGAGACCGTTATCCCCAGCCATTTAATTTTTCGATACTCTAGTCTGTGTTCCTAGGTGCACTTTTCTTTTGAGATGTGTTTCATGTCATCTTATGGACTTTGCTATATAAATTTAAGCAAATACTTTTATATTACCATGTATCCGACAACTCTTATTTAGATCAAGGGGCTCTAAACCAAAAGATCTCAAATGATGCCACCTGAGACAGAAGTTTTATTTATTCTATCAATCATGCAAACTATGTTTCAAGTCTTACAAGGCTTTTTTTCTGAACATGCAGGTGTTATTGGACCTGAATTTAACGATGAAAGTGGTGACTTCTCCTGTACGCAAAGTTAACATTGTAGCAGTTTGAACAATTCAGCTATACTCTTGTATCTAAATTGTTTTTGGTCCAGTGAAAAAAGTGGACAGACCACTTTAAAATCTGGCTATATTTGCTAAAATGATAACAAAAAATTCAAAATACCTAACTAATCCCCTAAAATCATCCTTTTCTTAGTTCGGTAGTAAAAGGTTTCACCGTCTGATACTTTAACATATTTTTATTCCTACAACTTGGCACAACTTTCAAATATATGCAAAGTCATAGGTTCCACAACTGTTCATATATAGGTTGATCCGATCCAAATTTGTTGAGTACTATGCTTCATTTCTTCTCCAATAATCCTTTCCAATATTCTACACTTATAATTTGTGTTCATGCATTCCTATAGCAGATCACTGTAATCCATTTAATTATTTTCGTATTCTATAGCAACATAAAGGAAGGCACATGTAACGGGGACTGTATTGTCATTGTCAATTCAATTATAGCAATCACATGGCAAGAATCACACATGATGTATATAATTTATTATGTTACAGTTTACTATGTTTAAAACAGCTGAATAGGTTTTTTTTCTCTCTCTCAAGGATGACTGAACTTGAAGAGGGTTCAGGGACACAAGATTCTGACACCCGAATGCTTGAAAATTGTCATGCTGTTGAACTTGAAGATAACTTCAGGTGATTGTATCAACTACATTTTCCACGCTTGATTATTTTTATGCCAAGTAATTAACTATAATCACATTCCTCATCTACATCAGACAAGGAAACAATTTCGTTGTTATATTTCAGTTTTGGAAGTATGGTATGGTAACAATTTCGTTGTTATATTTTGTTCAATTGACTCCATTTCCTCTGTTTCTTTCTTGAACTTTTGTCGGGATTTAACTAAACATGACATGGATATATACTTGTAGTATTTTTATTGCTCAAAGTGCAGTAGCAAATTATTTCCTCAAAAGTATTTGTTTATAAAAAATCAGGTATGCTATGACTGGACAACTAACGCACAAGAGCGATGTGTATAGTTTTGGTGTCGTTCTTTTGGAGCTTTTAACAGGAAGGAAACCCGTAGACCACACAATGCCGAAAGGACAACAAAGTTTGGTCACCTGGGTAGGTTTTTCGAATACAGCTCACACCTGAAACTAGTGTTTCAATAGTTGCCTATAAAAATAATCACCAAATTTTCTTATACATTCATGCTATTTTACATTGAGTTCAGGCAACACCAAGGTTGAGCGAAGACAAAGTTAAGCAATGTGTTGATCCAAAACTCAAAGATGACTATCCACCAAAAGCTGTTGCTAAGGTGTGATTATGAAGTACATTCTGGTGATATATTTATTTTCATATCTTATTGATATATTTATTTGTATAGCCTACAACTCCTAATTTTCAAAAATATAATATGGAAATGAAGAGGCTGAAACTGGCAATGATGTAGAATGCTCAACTCTAGTTGCTTTGCTTCGTCTACTTGCTAACAAAAAAGCATTTAACAATATTTCTCTGAGGCACCATTTGTTCTGCATTTTGCAAATTGTTGCCGGGAGGTTAGAATCATTTTCTCTTCATACTTCTTTCTGTCGCTAGTGATTTGACACAATATTCTTATGCATGACAAAAAAGTCTATATAAATAGTTTTTTTTAGATCAACTTAATAGTCACATAGGAACATTATAGCTGATCCTGTTGTTTGGGTGCCTGCAGGTAGCAGTGCACAATGTTGGTATATGCTATGGAAATGAGGAGAAGTGCTGTTGCTTGGGTTGGGTTATGTGGTGAAGTATGGTCAGCAGCTTGATGATGGATATTGGGGGATGTTTGATGCTAAGTGGTGGAGGAGTTTGGGTGTAAGTGATGTCAGTAGTTGCTGCGAAGTGTATGTGTTTTGTTTTATGGAGGAGGTGGAGGAGCAGTAAATGTTGGAGGTCGATGCTGTTACTGATGAAGTGTGCACAGTGATGCACAGTGGAGATGACAGAAATCAATGTTGTAAATGAATGTGAAAATTTGTAAACCAAAGCAGAATTTGTAAATGATAATGAAATAATCTTTTTTTAATATTTTGTGTATGTTTTTTTCTTTCATATATATATATATATATAAAGATTATCAATAATATATATATATATAGAGTCTATTTGAGTACTGTAATAATGGTTTCTGAAAGATTAGTTTGCATCGGTTGTTTTAAAAAACCGATGCAATAGAGGGATTAGTTTGCATCGGTTTTCAACAATAACCGATGCAACAAGTTCCTTTGTTGCATCGGTTTTTATTACAACCGATGCAACATGGGGACTGTGTTCAAGCAACCAACCATGATATTTTGCATCAGTTGTTAGTAACAACCGATGCAAAAAGGACCTTTTTGCATCGATTTCAGAACTGATGCAAAAGTGTTAAGCCTGTTGCATTGGTTGCATATGCATCGGTTGTTGAACTGATGCAAAAGGGGGGTAAACAACCAATGCAAATGGCCTGTTTTGTAGTAGTGTTCGATTATGGAAAGGATAAGTAATTTGATTTCCATAAACGATATCACTTATATGGAAAGGATCTAGTCAAATTCTTAACATTAAACGTTGAGGTATGGAAACTCGTTTCTATCTCAAAGGTTAAAAAAGTCCTTAAGGTAAGCTTTTAGGTAACCATATTTCCAACTTCATTTTTAATTAAGGGATGGTACAAGTTTGAAATCAGCGAGTAGTGATGTGGATAAGAGATTTAATTTCCATATACTATCATTTTTATTCTCAATAATTGATTTATTGACTGTAGATTTCGCTGTCTCTTTATGTTTCGTCATTCTGAGATGATTTGTTGCTCATTTGAGTGTTGATATCTTTAGTTAGAAATGATTGAAACCATAGCGCGAGTGGATGCCAAGCTATGTGAGGTTCCTCCGATTAGCATATCTTCGCATCTACTCTAGATTGAATTTGGTGGTATGCACAAGAAGTTGTGAAATACTCGAATTCTCGGTAAGGTTAGCGGGGTCTTGCTTAGATATGTCTGAGAGCCGTCATAGTTCTCAAGTATATTTTCTAGAGGATACTTTCAACAAGTGGGTGCACTCTCCTAGTCATTGTTGGGGAAAAAATTTCCTTGTATTTTGATTCAGATCTTTGAACTAATTCTTTCTTAATTGCATCGGGAAGTGTCTTGTGCACTTTGCGATGTTTAATTATTTATGTCCATTCTTTAAGTTTATATTTTGATCTTGTTTATGCCCTTTTTTATGTTTGGGTTTTGTTCTACTTTGTTTTTATTCTTTCATGTATGGATGTTGTCTTGTAAGGTAAAACTCATTCCATATTTAGCAGCATTGTCTCACGGAATTATTATATGTTCACTATATATCTTGAGTTTTCTCTCTCTAGTTTCCAGACCGATCCGAGTGTTATTTTATTATAATGCTCGGGGCCAGACCGAGTATTTTTCCAAATTGCCGCTGGTGGGACATAGAGCTCGTGGAAGGGAGCTGAATGTTCACATGCCATAGTATTTTTATTTCTTTCATTGTATTATTATATGTACCCATCAACAATTGTAAGATCGGAAATTTATAACCGTCTAAGCCGATGTGGTTTGTTTTTAACTCTAATATACCATGTATCTTAGAGTGACAGTTATTACTGTCTTTGTTATATTATATGCGACCATTCCGCTATTAGATTATATTTTCCCAATTCTATTTTTTGTTTTATCCTAACAATCCGCTATTTCGACTCTTGGATGTTGGGCATTCTAATACCGTGGATGTATTAAGTGTCGATTTTCGACGGTCGAAAAGGCGGATTGTTACGATTGGTATCAAGCGATTTTTTGAGCAACTTTCGTATATGGAGTTTCATGATTGGAGCTCAAATGAAGAAGTTATCGGTGTTTCAAGGTTCCGAAACAAAAATAATTAAAAAACGAAATAAGAAAATAAATATTAATAAATGCGAAACCCCATGGTTGGCCCCTTACTTGGGTCGGTCGACCATCGACGGTCGATTGCTTATATGGGACGGTCGATCGGTCGGGTTGTGGCGGATAGGATTTGAACCTTGGGCGAGTGACCTATACTTAATTATTTCAATCTAATGGTTATGGTTGATTCAGACGCATATAAATACAGGCCTAACCCCTTAGTTCTCTTCTCACATTTTCTGATCCAAGCAGTGTAGGCTGTGTAGCTTTGCCATTTTACTTTATTCGCTATTTCTAAAAATTGTAAAATATTATACATATATATAACTAGATGTAAGGACCGTAAGTTTAGGTAACGTAATTTATAATATTTAATTAGTTAAATTAAATAAAATAATGTAACGATCAGGGGGATTGAGATTTGTTATTAAAAATGGTAGTCATGCCATGTTAACAAATGAACTCAGGGAGGATTTAAACTTAAAATAAGAGAGGGAAATAGGTGAGGGCAAAGTAGGAAAGGACACATCCTTATACCCTAAACCCTTACACTCATTCACTTCACACGTTCATTTTCTACAAACTAAGATCATTCAGGTCGGCCACCATTAAAGGAGAAACAAGAAGAAGATAAAGAAAATAAAGGAAGGAATATTAAGCAATCAATTTCATTCTCAAATCTCAAATCCTTAATCAAAAAGTTAAGGTGAATAATGACTACATCTCAAGTTTTTAATGGTTTTCAATTTTTAGTATGAAATTCGAATTATTTGCAAATGTTTTGCCATGTTTTGGATGATAAAATGTGTGTGCGTATATATGTATATATGTTGTTGATGATTCATGCTAATTGACATAGATTTTATGATATGTTTTGATATGAAAACCCCAATATATTACTTCCAATTGCCTTGCGAATTTAGATTTAGATTAGAAATGATAATTTAGAATGAGTTTCAATTTTCATAATTTTCTGAATTAATGTAGGTTTTATATGAATTTTCTAGTGAAGAAAATGCAATTTTGGGTTTGAAATTAATTAAGGCCAAAATTATATTGGCTTAGGATTTGAAATTTATATACGTTGGAAAACATATTAAAAAAGATTTACCGGAATTTTTGTAGAATTTTCCTAAGCGGTTTAATGGAAATATAAAATTATTTTTGGTATTGGACTTAAATGTTTTATATATTTATAAAAAGGAGGAGGGTATTTTTTTATACAATTCAAATTGTTATTCTAAAAATTGGCAATACTTTTAGAAAAGAAAATTTGCAATCAAACATAATTTGACAAACAATGTAGGTTAGGTACAAAGAATTAATTTAAAAAGTCAAATCAACATGCTTTTTCATGTTTCAATGCTTTCGGCACCAGGCTTCCAACTCGTTACATGCGCCTCCGACTCAATCAAAACTAATGCACATGGTATCAGATACCTGGTATGTAGTGAATTGAATATAGGTGGAAAGGCACTAGGTCGAAACCAAGGGTTCCGAGAGGATCGAAGCATGCTTTGTCTTAAATTGAAAATGCGCCTGCATTTGCTTTCGAAGGAAGAGCTTTCGACTTGGTTGGCTTTTGGCTGAGTCAAATGTTTCAAAGGAAAGGTTTTGAATGGGTTGCGCCTTTTATTTTAAGTAAATGCTTTCGAATGGGGTCGAAACCTCTAGCTGCCGCTATACTACCTTTCGATGTCAACGGTTTCGAAAGCTACACTTTGTTTAAAAATTTAGCCGCTTCTCCCATGCTTTCGGAAGGTTGGTTTCGACACTAATACTTGTTTACTTAGGAATGCTATCGATTTAAATGTTTGAATGATCCTTTTGCTCTATAAAAGGTAGAACCCAAATGGTATCGAAAGAGATATTTTTAATGGTTTCGAAAGGTGTTTCCACATGTTATTGATAGAACCTAAATGCTTTTGAAAGGCTTGATGTTTTAATGCTTTCAAAAAGGTTTTATAGAAAGGTTTCTAAGGGGTGGTTCCCCAATGGTTTCGAAAGGTCTAAAAGGAAAGGTTTTCCAATGGTTTCAAAAGACAATATTTAAGTGTTTTAAAGGTAGGATGTCTAAGGTTTTAAAGCTTTCGAAGGAGATGTTTTTCACTGCTTTCGAAAGGATAAATATGAATGGTTTCGAAGGGTATGATTTTGAAAGGTATGTTTTGGTCTTCGGCCTAAGGTTTTATTTGTATCAAAAGGTGTACTTCCAATGGTTCAAATGGGATACATTCAAAGGTTTAAAAAAGTGTACTTTCGAAAGTTTAAATGTTTTCATAATAAGGTTTTGTGTAAAGAATATGTAACATGGAAAGGTGGTTTAAGTAAAGAAAAGAGTGTATATATAAATAATTTCCTTGTTTAAATAATAATTTAAAGGTTTAAATCAATCTGAAAAAAAAGGTTTTCAAGAAAATTTTATGGATGGATAACCCTAAGTAAATAACTTAGATATTAGAATAGCAGATGAGACTGGTATGGAGTCGTGTCCTATACTTTAGCTAGTAGCCCCTAACTAAAATAGGTCCATAATTCCAGTGTATAGGGCTTTGTCACGGTTAAGACTAAAATTATGTTACACACAGAAAGGAATCTAAGAAGGAAAGACAGGTTATTGGTGAGCCTGCAAAATCATTAGGATCAGTTGAACTGAAGAAGTAAGTAAGGACAGACCGTTCAGAAGAGGAGTATCTAACAGATGTTAGATTTTTATGTTTTTCTGGTAGGTCCGAGTCAGCCAAGGGTTAGTAGTTAGCCAAACAAAATTATTATGTATGGACATATAGTCCATTTGATAACCGATATGCACATATACATGATAATGCTTTACATGTTTACCAGTTTTTGTTGAAAGATTATAATTTGCAAAAGATACGTTTAAAAGGATATCGGAAAGGGGAAACTCATTTCGTTAAGTGGCATGGTCTCACTTAATATCAGATAACCGAGATGTATAGTATTATTTACACCAGGCTTTATGTCTGACTTGAAGTTTTTGGTTTTCTCCTTAAACTCTTGGGTGCTCAAAATTGATTTGAGTAGGCCGAGGGTTGAGTTTTACATGTTTTAGTAGGTTGACGAATAAAGCTTCCGGTGACGAGCAGAAGGCTGACGGATAGCTAATTAGGAGTTGTTATATTTTGGATTGATTCCACCATGTTGTATATATAGTACTCTGGTCAACCAAAGGGGCACATCGTATGTCGCTCTTGGCATATTTATATAATAACTATATTTTATTTGAACCTGGAAAAGCGATGAGATTATTTTTTTTGAACATGGAACATGTTTTGGAAATGTAATCAAAAATATTATTTTTTTGAAATCTGTGATTTTATTTCATAATTATGCGCTTATGATATTATGGATATCATTAACATTACCGTATTTGGTCACCGGAAATTAATACCATGGATGACCGCAACGAGCACAGCGCTTAGCTTCGGGCCTCCAGATAGGGGATGTTACATAAGATAAAGACAAAAAAATAAAAGAGAAGAAGAGAACATGCGAATCAACATTGGGATAGAAATTGCAATTTCGATTATTATAAATCTACGTTCCCCTTAACCCTAAATTTCTTCTCAGATTTACAATTCTAATAGTATGTACATATCATATTATACATATTTTTTGGGTTAGAATGGAAAAGGAGTCAAGTAAAGGAATGGATTCAGATTTGAGAGATTGAGAAAGCTAGAAAGGCGAGTGAGAAATTGTATAATTTATTTATAACATTGAAATTTATCTCATTGAACTTTATTTAATTATTATGCCTATATAAGATCTGATGGGTTGTAGGTTTAAAATAAATGTATATGATTATCGCCTACATATTCAATGAAACAGGTAATTGGAATATGAATAGTATGTACGACATAATCTGAAATTTGAAATCAGTCCCAAATATTTATTTTTGTAGAGTGTTTGTAATGTTATAAAGTTTATTCCAAAATTATAATTGGGTTGTAAATTAGGTTGTCCTAGTTGACTTGGAATGTGAATTTCTATATTTTAATTTATTTGGAGCAAGGTATAATTTAATTATATTTATTTCCATGCAATTTCCATAAATTGTCCAATTTCAATATATGTATAAAAGTGCATCGTTTGAATTAACGAGGAATATACCAAAAAGAAAAGAGATGTTTAAAGTATGGATATTCTTTTCCGCAGTTTACACTGTCTATTTTAATAAAAGAAAATGGATAATACCTTGTAATTTCAAACTAAGAAAAAGTTTCACTTTGGATAATTTGTGGACAATTATAACCGTAATCTTTTTTGGGAATGATAATCCTAATAAATTAAAATGTTGAAATTAATATTCTGCAATTCTTAAGCACATGAACTAATGTGTTAGGAATATGAATAGATTTATATATTTATAAATTCATATAACCGTGCTTCCAATTAGAAATAAAAAATATATTTATAACATAATATATGTCGATATTCACATTAGTTATAATTTGGACGTTAGTTATAAAACCATAGTAATTATAGAATTAAGAGGTATAGAAAGGATGGAATAGAAATTCCAAAATTTATGGGCAATAACTATAAATTTAATGGGAATTAAATTCATAGTTAATATGGAATTAAAGAAATTAAGCGGTGACTGATTAGAAAATTTAATATGACAACAATGGGTAAATGAATATGCATAATAGGTTGAAATAGAATGAATAAATAAATTAGAGATTGTCCAACTAGAATAATAATAACCATTTACTACAGACAATTAACATTTATGGAACATAGGAATAAGTAAATACGATAGAAATTAATTGTGACGACCCGGAAATTTTTAGGCATTTGGAATTGAAATATTTAAGTAATTTTAAATATTTCCAAGATAGTTTAACTTGGATTTCAAATATTAGTTTGAATTTGGCAATTGGATTTATTGAATTGAAATTTAAAATTAAATTAAGACACTGTTTAACAAGTTAATCTTTAGTTGAGATAATTTCACGTCATTTTTTTTTTCCATCACTGTAGTAAGGCAAGCTTCACGTGCTGGGCATTTTTTTTTTTTTTTTAATATAATTTGTCGGGCCTTCTTGAACACATCTTCTTTTTAAAAAAAAAGTAATATCCCGAGCCGTTCAACAAGAACATTCTTAAGCAAGCTAACACAAAAATATATATATATATATATATATATAATAAATAAATCGAAGCGTCAGGGGGAAGCTTTTAGCAGCATTTTATAATAAAATCCCCTCTCTCATGTTAGACTTTGACCGAAGCCTCATTTTTTTCCCCTCTCTCGTCTTCTTTGTTCCGCCTTTCAAAATCGAAATTGGTTCGATTCTTTAAAAAAAAAAAAATTAGTTCGATAATGGCGAGCCGGTTCATCTCCTTTCGTTCAAACCATTCGAGAGCCCTCATCTCCATCTAATCCCACGGCAGTTCGAAAAATAAAAAGGGGCTCGCGTTTTGATTTGCGAGGCTGGAGCAAAGTCGCGCGATCGTGAAGAGGGGGTCGCGAGTCCAAGTGGGGGCTCGTGTCGAATTTGTGCGAGCAAAAGAGGTGACAGCGCTGTGAAGGGCATCGCGATGGGAAGCTCGCATAGGCGTTACTGTGGATATCGCGGAGGAGGGGGGAGGTTTCTCGATTTTGGGAAGGAGGCGCGTGGTTTGGATCGTGAGTTGATTCTGTGCTCTGTCGAGACATGGTGGCTGTGAGGTATAACCCTCTTTTCTAATTTATATAAAAAAAGGGGCAATTTATTAAACTGCAGCAAAGTGTGTGTATATATATATATAGTTTATATATTTCAAGATTTAATAATCTATAATATATAGGAAAACAGAAATTAGTTTATGCTCATAAAGTTGAAAGAAATATAAATTTAAAAATTTGTTATAGGGCTTGTATAAAGAGTATATTTTTAAGTGTCTATAGGCTATTTTAGTATTTGTAGTTTCACAAGAAAATAATAATAAAAAATGTACATATACACATTTTGATTTACTAGATTATTTTAAAAAAGAATAACGCAGGGTGGTGATTAATTTGTTTTATTAGCTCATTTAATTATTTGGTTAATAAAGTATTTTTTTAGGAAAATTAGGTAAAAATTTAAAATATTAGTTTAAAAATCAAATTATTAGTTAAAACCAAATGATTAGTCTAAACTAAATTATTGGTCAATTTACATTATTAAATGGTAAATTAATTGTAGATTATCCCAGACGTTAATAAATCGTGTAATTATTTATTCAAGGTGAAATTTGAAAAGAAACAAGTCGAGTTGGATAGGATGGCAAATTAAAAGGGCAAAGGTGAGTTAATCTCACTCAGTTTAAATTAAATTTAAATGATTAAATTTAAATAATTGTTCGAATGGCTGAATTGGTTGATGTGATATAGTACGATATTTTGGAATTGGCATATTATATTGTGCTAACATTTGTGGATGCAGGGAAAACAGGTTGGAGGGATCCAATTGGACCCCTCACATTTATTTAAATTATTCAATATTCTCCGTTGTGATTATTTGATATCCTATGATGAGTTATATTGAAATATTGAATGTTATGGTTTGATTGGATATTCGGGTATAATGAATTACCAAAATATATGAATTGGATTGTTGAAAAGAAATTAAAAGGAAGTAAATTTGTGAGCGAAATAATTCTAGAATGTTTGAATAAATTAAGAATGACTGAAAAGAAATAGAAGTAATATGAAAATGATAATAAATAACTTCGAGTATGAAGAGAAATAGAATTTTGAATAAAATGAGTGATGAAGTGTAAACTTAAGTTATATCAATTAAAGAAATAAAAAAAATTATATAAAATCCAAAGTTTAAATTATTTAAAAGAATAAAGAAGTAATTGAGAAATCTAAAAAAAAATTGGAATTTTTAGTTAAAGTATTTTTAAATCATAATCAAGAAAGGAAATATGAAATTAATAGATTCTGAATTAAAAGGGAATAAATTGGGAATCAATTTGGGGAATTGATTTAAGTTGGGATTTTCTCTGGATAACCAGGTACATTTTTTTAAGTAAATTTTTAAATAAATTTAAAGGTTTTAAAGTTGTTGTAAAAAGCAAGTTTTGGCTAATATTTAAATTTTAAAGTAAGTATTTTCTCAAATCTATTATAGTAGTAATTATTTAAAAGTGACTTGGTATTTTATTTCAAAAGTGAATATCTAGTTTTATATTTACTAAGTAACTCTATTTTCAAATATTCATATAGTATGTATTTTTAACAAATTATTAAAGTAGTTTTAAATTAAATGTTTTAAAAGTATATTTTCAAAGTAAAGTGTTAAATTATTTTAAAAGAAAATCTAGTTTTGTGCTTGGTGATTTCAAAGGAAATAGAAAATATTTGAGAAAGTTTATTCTGAAAAGAATGATGGTTTGAAAATGTTTTCAAAGGAATTTGAAAGTGAGAATTATATCTTGTAAAGATATTTTTGAGGTTAATAAATAATTTGAGAAATTATTTATTGTTGGATGGATGTTTGTGAATGTTAATTGATAGTTAAATAACCGACTATCAATATTGGCCAAATGCGCTGATCGTTTCGAAGAGACCGGGATCGAGATTAATTTCTCGAAAACCACTTCGATCCGGTTTGTACGTTTCGTGTAAACGATTTTGGATTCGAAGCTGGAGTAGTGAAGTGCAAGGGCTAGTCGCTACTAATCCTGAGGATATTTTCAAAATGGATGTAGTGGGAATAGTGCCTTCGGTTCCGTTCGAACCCGGGACGGACTTGTATGGATGAATGCTTGCGAAACATCGTCAGGTGGACGGTGGGCATTCTAAGGAATATATTCTATAAAGGTAACGCTTAGCCTCAAGCCTCATCAAATGGGAATGGTTGAAAATCAGGGGATATGCAGCAAGGCTTCGTGGGTAGCCCCCACTGGAGGGTGAGGTCATCCCTGTCTAGATGTCCCTTTATTTCGGCTTAGTGGGCGGTTGCTGATCCCAACCGCGGGGTGATCTTGCTCGGGACTGTCCAGTAAGAGATGGTTCCGGTCTTGTGTTGCAGGGGAGTTAGGGTGGCTCCTCGGTACGCTGATCTAGACCAGGTACTGTGACAGGTGGTACCCCAGTGCCTAGCCCTTAGTTGGAATCCATTTTCCCTACGTGCCCGTACGGTTTTGATTGTGCCCAACTATTGCTGAAACATGAGGTGCAAGCATTTCAGCTAGATTCTATTTATCTTTTATAGACACTATTATAATATCAGAGGATTTCTATAAAAATTGTTTTAGCTATCGTAAGGTAAAAACCCGACATGTTTATTTGTGGCGTGGTCTTACGAGATGCTTTTATTTTCAAAGGATTTTTGAAATTTTAATAATCAATTGGGTGTGATTTTCTCACGCTGGTATTCCAGACTGACTCGAGTGTTGTTTTATATGATGCTCGGGTCAGACCGAGTATTATAGGATACAGGATTTGATGCTGTGGAGCTCAGGAGACGAGCTGGTTGACGATACGTACTCACGTACTTGTATATATATATTATTCCGCTGTTGAGTTGTTGTGTATCCATTGTATGTTATTGATGTGAGCTGTGACTGATGTACTCTGATGATGTAATGTATGTAAACAGATATATTTGATTTTGAGTAAAGATTATTTACTATCTATTATATTTTATTCCGCTGCGATGGTTAGATTCTGATGTTGATTTTGATTTCTCTTCTTCTACCTCTTCTTCTTTAACCCAAATGGTTCGTATTTCTGTACAACTTGAGTGGATTTAGGTAGAATAGTGTTGACTCAAGGGGTACGGATTTACGGGCTGTTACACTTGGTATCAGAGCTTAGGTTGGTGATAACCTTGGCTCTGGTGGGAATTACTCATTTAAAATAGAGTCCGTAGTACTCTATAATGAGTTTGAGCGTATTAATAGATATGAGCGCGTATTTGTTAGTGGGTATAAATTGTTTAAGTATTGTGTTGATTGATTTATTGAGTGGCATATGAACCTTCGTCGGCACAGTCTGCGCAACTATATTGAAAGGGTTTCTAAACACTTGAATAGAACAATCGACATGGTATTGTTTTAAATGTGGGTGAATGTAATAATTTTGCCCAAAAATATATTTTGATATAAGAAAAATTTTCTTAAACTATTTATCTAATATATGGTTGTTTGGATGTTAGAAAGAATAGTATTGCATTATTATCATTGTTGAGTGAAAATTTGACTCAAAATTGAAAATACAACCAAAAAGGTTTAAGTAAATAAATTCATTAGAAAATGAAATTTATAAATATGAATTGTAAATGTGCATTATAAATTAAAATATAACCAAATAAGAATTTGTAGAGCTTAAGCTATGCAAATAAAATTATAGTAAAATTGATTTAAAGCAGGATTTGGAAATTTAAATCCCGAAAATTTGGAAGTGTTTGTCAAAAGTATTTGAAGATGAATAATAACACAATTGTTTTGGAAATACTTCCGAAAGGAAAATTGTTTTAAAATGGATTTTGGAAGTGATATAGCATTGAAATCACTTGGATTATTGGAAAATAATTCTGATGATGACGGCCGCATCATCAGTATTCATTTTCAAATTTCTGAGTGACAGATTGCTACCAAATTGGTTTGTTCAGGAAAACTTGTTTGTTTCTGAAAATCTCAAAGGAAATGTGTTGAACATAAAAACAAGGATTGGTTTAAATTTTTGAGAAATGAGATTTGAGATGTTGGAGATTTTAAGATGATTCTAAAACAAAAGTCGGATGTTTAAAAATCCTGATGAGATAGGTTATAAGCTTATAAATTAAGATGATTTTTAAATCAGGGAAATATAAGCTTTGGATGTTGGAATTTAACTTTAAAGAGAAAAGTTGAAAATGAAAATTAACTTGGAGTTGGAAATGAAAATTTGATTAGATTGAAATTTATTGAATAAGCTGAAATAATATACGGTTGTATTCGAATCAGGTTGGAATCGAATTGAGTTAAATAACTCTGCATTAAGATAAAATTGAATTGGAATAAAAATTCAGCTGAATTATTGAATGGAATTAAATTCTTACCTGGATAAATGAAAAATAAATTGGATAAGACATGAGAATTTAAATAAATAAACCAGAATAACTTATAAGAGAATCAAAAATCCATAGAAATAAAATATGCTTGGACTATAAATAAATAGCAGGCTTGAGTTAAAAATAATGGATGAATATATTCAAGCCTAGAATGAGTGTGATTGCATGACATATAAGTAATGGAATACAATGCCCAAAATCAATATTTTGATGAATTGAAAAATGAAATGAGCATCCAAACTTGAAGTATAAAATAAATATTGAACTTAAGAAAATTAAATGGAGTGATATTTGGAATAAAAATTCAAGTGTTGGATTATGAATAAGGGGAGAACTAATTGGATAATAAATTAGTTAATGGAATTGAATTGAAAGTTTATGATGAAGTTGGAAATAAACTCAAGTTATAAATTAAAATTGATTCAAATTGTTGACGAAGTGAAAGTAATTGAGAATGAAGCTGAATTGTGAGTTAATAAATTGGGTGGCAAATTAAAAGTGAAAAACAGAATCAGAACTTGAGTTATTAATTAAAATTAGACTTGAAGCGTTAATAAAGTAAATATAATTTGAAAAGTGTAGAATAAAAATGAAATGGATTAAAATAGTGATGAAATGAATTACAAATAAAATTCAAATAAGTGGGAGTAAATTGGAAACGGCCTTGTAATAAATTGAATGAGTGAATCTGGAAAGTTAAATTTTATAATAACCAATCAAATGAAATTGCAGATTTATAAAAAAAAGAGATTTACTTGAGAGAGAGGATTTACTTGAAAAATGAAAATGAGCTTAAGTATAAATTTGAATAAATTGAAGTAAATTGACTTATGCTAAATAGATGAGGAGTTGAATGGAAATCAAATTGAGCAAAGTTTAATGATATTGGATTGGTTTTAAATCAAGTTAAAAAAAAATTAAATTGGAATAAAATTAAATTGAGTTGCCGATAATTTTTAAAGGAATGAAATTCTTAAATAAGAAATTGTAAACCATTTAACTTGGAAGTCAATGAAAAAAAAATTAGAATGGTTTTAAATGAAATGCAAATGAATAGATCATGAATGATATTGAAATTGTTATTGAATGAAATAGTTTGGATTGTCTTCGAGCTAAATAAAATAGTTTGGAATAAACTAACATGGAACGAAATGTAAATAAATGGACGGTAAATGAAATTTAAATGGAATGTGTTGAGATAAATAAATGATTGAGGATGGATTAAAATAAAAGGGGAAATTTAAGTGGCAATCAAGATGAACCTAGGTTGTAAATGGTTTTGAATGAACTAGTTGGTTAATAAAGTGAGATGTAAAGTGAATGGATTCAAATCTGAAATGCAGTGAAAATAAGAATATATGGATTGTGAATAAATTTAAAAACGGAATAGAATTGAGTTGAAATCCATTTAAAATGGTTATAAACCATGAATGCTTATTTATTCACATAGATCTTGTCAAATTGCAAAGAATAAATTATCATTGAATGTAAATGGAAGTAATTAAAATTCTATGAGTCGATAGAAGTAAAATAAATTAATTTTGAAAGCAATTGAATTAAATATGAGTTCAGTTTGCTTAAGAATAAATTAAATATAAGCGATTGAGTTTTAAATTATTCAAATTGATGAAGTTGTGTACGAATAGATGGAAGACCATTCAAATTTAATGAAAATGGTTTGTAAATAAGTTGAAACAGTTGAATTTACTTGGAAACTATATAAATAGCTTACAGAAAATGTTTGGTATGAGTTTCTTTTAGAATTCATATGTTTTAACTATTACAAATAAGTGATATGCTGTTAAACTTCACATATTTGGCACTTACATGTTTAAATTGAGTAAGTACAGGTACCTGGAAGCCGTATGGCTGGATTTGGTTATGCTATTTGCTAAAAATAATAATCCGCTTGCTTAATATGCTAAATAAGGTACGCCTACGCAATAAAAATAGGAAATATGAACTGTTTTTGGTTTTTCCGACCGTGTGGGTTGATGTATATATATTTATCTCTTTTGTCATATTGCAAAAGCTCCTCCGTACAAAGGGGACTCTGCCAAAAAATTTCAAAAATTTTGGGAGATAGAAAAATTTTGAAAATTTTTGTTAACGACAAACAAAACGAATTGGAAACTAAAATAAGTTAGTAAATGAAACCAATTTAAGTAATGATATGAATTAGTTATTAATGGGAAATAAAGTTTAAAAAAATAATTTAGAGTTTAGGATAAATTGAATTCATATGAAAATGAAAGAATCGATTTGAATAGAAATGGATATAAATAAAAGTGTTAAAGTGAAAATAAATGTAAGAAATATATCAAATACTTATGTTAACTAAGGAATGGTGAATTTCTTAATTGGAAATTGTTATTATAAATATATTCCAAGTTAATATTTGGATGAATAGATATTGGCATTTTGTGAAAAAAATCGATAAAATGTTTTGGGAATATTGTAATTGGATATTAGTGCTAAGCAGGATATGCAGGTAATATAAAGGGAAAAGAGAATTGATTTTGATTTCAGAAGATAAATTTGGAATGCTCGACAAAAAGGTATGTATTTTAATTTGGTGTGAAATTGGATTGGGATTTTGGATTGAGCCACTTGGCCTTTTGTTTTCTTTTTGGATTTGGGAGGCCGTAGAGCCATTTTGTAGTTGTATCGAGTCAGCCGCGCAAAGGAGACGCTGGCGAAATTTTTCGGGAATTTAGGGAGTTAGAAAAAATTTGAGAAAATTTTGATAATTCAAAATTTGGTTTTAAATTGAAACTTGAATGGTTAAACAAATGGTATGGTTTGGAACTAGGAAAAGGTTTGTAAGTTAATAAGAATAATAATGGACCTTTTATAAAAAGATAGTTGGTTAGATGTTGAACTGTTGGATTTAGGAAAAATAGTAAACAGGAATTAGACCATTCTTCCTAACTAGTAATTTCGGGGACGAAATTCTTTTAAGGGGAGAGGAATGTGACGACCCGGAAATTTTTATGCATTTGGAATTGAAATATTTAAGTAATTTTAAATATTTCCAAGATATAGTTTAACTTGGATTTCAAATATTAGTTTGAATTTGGCAATTGGATTTATTGAATTGAAATTTAAAATTAAATTAAGACACTATTTAACAAGTTAATCTTTAGTTGAGATAATTTCACGTCAGTTTTTTTTTCCGTCACTGTAGTAAGGCAAGCTTCACGTGCTGGGCATTTTTCTTTTTTTATAATATAATTTATCGGGCCTTCTTGAACACATCTTCTTTTAAAAAAAAGTAATATCCCGAGCCGTTCAACAAGAACATTCTTAAGCAAGCTAACACAAAAAAAAAATATAATAATAATAAATAAATAGAAGCTTCAGGGGGAAGCTTTTAGCAGCATTTTATAATAAAATCCCCTCTCTCATGTTAGATTTTGACCGAAGCCTCATTTTTTTCCCCTCTCTCGTCTTCTTTGTTCCGCTTTTCAAAATCGAAATTGGTTCGATTCTTTAAAAAAAAAAAATTAGTTCGATAATGGCGAGCCGGTTCATCTCCTTTCGTTCAAACCATTCGAGAGCCCTCGTCTCCATTTAATCCCACGGCAGTTCGAAAAATAAAAAGGGGCTCGCGTTTTGATTCGCGAGGCTGGAGCAAAGTCGCGCGATCGTGAAGAGGGGGTCGCGAGTCCAAGTGGGGGCGCGTGTCGAATTTGTGCGAGCAAAAGAGGTGACAGCGCTGTGAAGGGCATCGCGATGGGAAGCTCGCATAGGCGTTGCTGTGGATATCGCGGAGGAAGGGGGAGGTTGCGTGATTTTGGGAAGGAGGCGCGTGGTTTGGGTCGTGAGTTGATTCTGTGCTCTGTCGAGACATGGTGGCTGTGAGGTATAACCCTCTTTTCTAATTTATATAAAAAAAAGGAATTTATTAAACTGTAACAAAATGTGTGTGTGTATATATATATATATATAGTTTATATATTTCAAGATTTAATAATCTATAATATATAGGAAAACAGAAATTAGTTTATGCTCATAAAGTTGAAAGAAATATAAATTTAAAAATTTGTTATAGGGCTTGTATAAAGAGTATATTTTTAAGTGTCTATAGGCTATTTTAGTATTTGTAGTTTCACAAGAAAATAATAATAAAAAATGTACATATACACATTTTGATTTACTAGATTATTTTAAAAAAGAATAAGGCAGGGTGGTGATTAATTTGTTTTATTAGCTCATTTAATTATTTGGTTAATAAAGTATTTTTTTAGGAAAATTAGGTAAAAATTTAAAATATTAGTTTAAAAATCAAATTATTAGTTAAAACCAAATGATTAGTCTAAACTAAATTATTGGTCAATTTACATTATTAAATGGTAAATTAATTGTAGATTATCCCAGACGTTAATAAATCATGTAATTATTTATTCAAGGTGAAATTTGAAAAGAAACAAGTCGAGTTGGATAGGATGGCAAATTAAAAGGGCAAAGGTGAGTTAATCTCACTCAGTTTAAATTAAATTTAAATGATTAAATTTAAATAATTGTTCGAATGGCTGAATTGGTTGATGTGATATAGTACGATATTTTGGAACTGGCATATTATATTGTGCTAACATTTGTGGATGCAGGGAAAACAGGTTGGAGGGATCCAATTGGACCCCTCACATTTATTTAAATTATTCAATATTCTCCGTTGTGATTATTTGATATCCTATGATGAGTTATATTGAAATATTGAATGTTATGGTTTGATTGGATATTCGGGTATAATGAATTACCAAAATATATGAATTGGATTGTTGAAAAGAAATTAAAAGGAAGTAAATTTGTGAGCGAAATAATTCTAGAATGTTTGAATAAATTAAGAATGACTGAAAAGAAATAGAAGTAATATGAAAATGATAATAAATAACTTCGAGTATGAAGAGAAATAGAATTTTGAATAAAATGAAATTGATGAAGTGTAAACTTAAGTTATATCAATTAAAGAAATAAAAAAAATTATATAAAATCCAAAGTTTAAATTATTTAAAAGAATAAAGAAGTAATTGAGAAATCTAAAAAAAAATTGGAATTTTTAGTTAAAGTATTTTTAAATCATAATCAAGAAAGGAAATATGAAATTAATAGATTCTGAATTAAAAGGGAATAAATTGGGAATCAATTTGGGGAATTGATTTAAGTTGGGATTTTCTCTGGATAACCATGTACATTTTTTTAAGTAAATTTTTAAATAAATTTAAAGGTTTTAAAGTTGTTGTAAAAAGCAAGTTTTGGCTAATATTTAAATTTTAAAGTAAGTATTTTCTCAAATCTATTATAGTAGTAATTATTTAAAAGTGACTTGGTATTTTATTTCAAAAGTGAATATCTAGTTTTATATTTACTAAGTAACTCTATTTTCAAATATTCATATAGTATGTATTTTTAACAAATTATTAAAGTAGTTTTAAATTAAATGTTTTAAAAGTATATTTTCAAAGTAAAGTGTTAAATTATTTTAAAAGAAAATCTAGTTTTGTGCTTGGTGATTTCAAAGGAAATAGAAAATATTTGAGAAAGTTTATTCTGAAAAGAATGATGGTTTGAAAATGTTTTCAAAGGAATTTGAAAGTGAGAATTATATCTTGTAAAGATATTTTTGAGGTTAATAAATAATTTGAGAAATTATTTATTGTTGGATGGATGTTTGTGAATGTTAATTGATAGTTAAATAACCGACTATCAATATTGGCCAAATGCGCTGATCGTTTCGAAGAGACCGGGATCAAGATTAATTTCTCGAAAACCACTTCGATCCGGTTTGTACGTTTCGTGTAAACGATTTTGGATTCGAAGCTGGAGCAGTGAAGTGCAAGGGCTAGTCGCTACTAATCCTGAGGATATTTTCAAAATGGATGTAGTGGGAATAGTGCCTTCGGTTCCGTTCGAACCCGGGACGGACTTGTATGGATGAATGCTTGCGAAACATCGTCAGGTGGACGGTGGGCATTCTAAGGAATATATTCTATAAAGGTAACGCTTAGCCTCAAGCCTCATCAAATGGGAATGGTTGAAAATCAGGGGATATGCAGCAAGGCTTCGTGGGTAGCCCCCACTGGAGGGTGAGGTCATCCCTGTCTAGATGTCCCTTTATTTCGGCTTAGTGGGCGGTTGCTGATCCCAACCGCGGGGTGATCTTGCTCGGGACTGTCCAGTAAGAGATGGTTCCGGTCTTGTGTTGCAGGGGAGTTAGGGTGGCTCCTCGGTACGCTGATCTAGACCAGGTACTGTGACAGGTGGTACCCCAGTGCCTAGCCCTTAGTTGGAATCCATTTTCCCTACGTGCCCGTACGGTTTTGATTGTGCCCAACTATTGCTGAAACATGAGATGCAAGCATTTCAGCTAGATTCTATTTATTTTTTATAGACACTATTATAATATCAGAGGATTTCTATAAAAATTGTTTTAGCTATCGTAAGGTAAAAACCCGACATGTTTATTTGTGGCGTGGTCTTATGAGATGCTTTTATTTTCAAAGGATTTTTGAAAATTTAATAATCAATTGGGTGTGATTTTCTCACGCTGGTATTCCAGACTGACTCGGGTGTTGTTTTATATGATGCTCGGGTCAGACCGAGTACTATAGGATACAGGATTTGATGCTGTGGAGCTCAGGAGACGAGCTGGTTGACGATACGTACTCACGTACTTGTATATATATATTATTCCGCTGTTGAGTTGTTGTGTATCCATTGTATGTTATTGATGTGAGATGTGACTGATGTACTCTGATGATGTAATGTATGTAAACAGATATATTTGATTTTGAGTAAAGATTATTTACTATTTATTATATTTTATTCCGCTGCGATGGTTAGATTCTGATGTTGATTTTGATTTCTCTTCTTCTACCTCTTCTTCTTTAACCCAAATGGTTCGTATTTCTGTACAACTTGAGTGGATTTAGGTAGAATAGTGTTGACTCAAGGGGTACGGATTTACGGGCTGTTACATTAATACTAGAAGGCAGTATAATTTTCATAGTGGAAAATTATATAGCCTTAAAGATACGTTTAGTATAAGCATGAATTAGTGAGCTTAGCTTAATATTTAGGCCTCGGGTAGTTGGGTTAGTTTAGTAAAGGTTCGGATGCGAGGTTAGTAGAGTTACACAGTAGAAGTCTACCCTTCACATAGAGGCTACTGGCTGTTGTGTATACTTGCTACTGATGTATGACATCTACAACCATAGAACTTGTAGGGAAGGGATATGCATTGCGGAAAGGAGGGGGAAAATACACAGAGTGTTCGCCACAGATTTGAAGTATTAAATAGTCCAATATTTTTAAGGAAATTGAGTCATGTCTAATAAGAGGTATTAAGTAACCGAAAATGGTATTTTCCTTGACTTACTTAATTTAGTCTAAATGGGATGTCAACCGTGGAAGGTCTGCGAGCTATGTCAGTATTTTTGAGCTGAATTTTATAGTAGGCCTGGCATATAGCTATGACCACTAGTGGTCTTGAGCGAGCGGTAGCAAAGGCTTGGGTTATGCCCTGTTGGATTTTGCTTCGTGCTAGTGTGGAATCCATATGGAAGATGCACAGACCTCAAAGTAGATGGTTACAAGTAATTTATTTATCGAAGGTGGACTAGTTAAGTCTTAGATGAGTCTTTGAGATGCGTTAGTAATACGATGATTAGATTATAAATTATAAAGCCATATAGAGGTATCTATCTCTATACCTAGAACCGATTGGCTAGTGTTTACGTTTGCGGAGGGCCCGCTTCGGGGACTGAGGTATTAAATGTCTATTAAATCTGCCTCCTCCCTATTTAAGAAGTATAAGTGGCTAGGGTTTTTAGGTAGTGAAACAGTTAGGCATATATGCATATTAGCATATACGTATATAGTTATACCTGTTAATCCCTTTTCTGAATGGCGACCCAACTGCTTAAGAAAAGCTGGCGACTTAACGACCTAACATAACAACGGGTAAACTACCCCAAAACCACAAGCGACTTAACTATTCACTGCTCCAAGCGACTTATGACCTATAGCATATGGCGAGCTAACATTGCAATGAGTTAACGACTCAACCTCCCAGCGGTTTTCAACGAGTTAAGCGACCTAAACAGATCAACGGCATAGAGACTCAGACACGACAGTGGGTTGAATACTACAGCGACTCAATGAGGTAGCGACCTAGCGGGTTATGAGCCTACAGCTGCACCTAAATAAGCCGCGTCTCCTTATGCCGTTTGTATATAGGTCGCTCCAACCTATATTAGGTCGCTGCTTCTCCCAAGTCTATCTTAAGTCGCTTCGCTTGATGCCCCAGCGTATAGATCGCCTTCCATTCCCCCATAGGTCGCTGCGACCTACCAGCCAACGTAAATGGCCAAATACACCCACTATAAGCCGTAACCCATACCCATTAGGTCGCCCGCGACCTAACTCAACTCCTAAGCCGCCCACGGCCTATACCACACGACCTAACTTCGAAACTCCCCTATAAATACCCCGCCTACTCCACATTGGGGGGGGGGGATTTTCTAGAATGCCAAGACTTTGTTGTTTTCACGACTTCTATAACACTTCAAATGCCAAAGACATTTCAAAGAACCTTGGGAAAAGATCAAGTTCATTCAACATGAATTCAGAGAGCTTTTCTGCATCAAAGTTCTAACTACTTACCTTAATTGTGTTGTAATTGAAGAATTATCGTAAGATTTGTAATCAAATCAATAATAGAAGAGATTAAGTGGACATAGGCTTGACTTTGAGCCGAACCACTATAAAAATTGTTGTCTCTTTACTATTTTCTGCTTGCTTTTAATTCCCGTACCAACGGGTGGTGCTTTCGTTATATCACAACTCACACTGTGGTGTTAGCGTACATTTTTAGCGTTAACATTTTTGGTGCTTTCACTGATAACTGAACTCAAGGGTGCTCTCATCATTGCTTCACAAAGGTTTGTTGAAAGACTCTCCTTAAGAACCAGAAATCTATCCGAAATTATGGCTCCTGGAAGAAAAAGTAGATCTACTAGATCTGGAGATGCTTATGACAACACCGCCACTTCTCCCGCGTCAAATCAAGTAGCTCCTAGTGTTGGAATCACAAGGGCGGAATTGGATGCTGTAGTGTCTGGGTTGTATCAACAAATGGAAGCCCAGAACACTTTGATGTTGAACAGGTTGAATGCTTTGCTTGGAGTTAACCAGCAACCAGAAAATAATGAAGAAACCTTTGCTGAGGATGTTCATGATTTCCAAGGAAAAGTATTCCTCAGAGGGCAGCTAGCACCGCCGAAGGGACACCTTCCTAAGCTGAAGGTTCAAGGCCGCAGCCAACTCTTCGTGAACGTTTGTCCAGGCAAACTTCCGAAAAAGTAGCCGACGTCTGTCCCGCAGGGCCTCTAAACGATGAGGAGTACCTCTCGGGAATGATTCGACAAATTATGAAGGAGAGCATGTGAAGGGAGGAAGATGAAAGTGACTGGGGGTTTGCTCCAAGCAAGACTCCTTTTACTGAAAGAATTCTAAAGGCTGAATTTCCAAAGAAGTTTGTTCCCCCTACTATTCCAACTTATCGGGGGACAAGCGATCCTAACCAATTCTTATATAAGTATGACTGGCATATGACAAGTGCCAGAGCAACAGACGAGATCGAGTGCAGATACTTTCCTGTGTACTTGGAGGGAGTGGCCCTGCTTTGGTTCACGAAGCTGCCAGTTCGATCTGTGGATCAGTTCTCCGACCTAACTCGGAAATTCAAAGATCAGTTCAGGTTACATGCTTCGAAGGCCAAGGACATAATGTCACTATCCATCCTCGAACAAAGCCCTAGAGAGTCTATCAAATCTTTCCTAAACCGCTTTAATATAGCCTTGGCTAAAGTTGATAATGCAAAGCCTCGGATGATTCTGACTTACTTGATGCGAGCTATTGACAAATCAAGTGAATTCGGAAAATGGCTAAAGATGAAAAAGCCAAATTCACTTGAGAAGTTCTACAAGAAGGCCGATGAATTTATGTGCTTAGAAAGCGTTCCTGTGCCAGTAAAAGCAGTCGTGACTGAAGTTGAGAATAACAATGTTGCTTCTAACAAAAAGGAATCTGGTGGCCAGAAGAGGGAGAATGATGGTGGAAAAAAGCAGAAAGATGTGAAGAAAACTCGCCACTTTAAACCTTCAGATTTTACACTCTTAACTGATACTCCAGAAAATATCTTTTTCGCAACCAAGGATGTGTTGAATACCCCAAACCACCTGAGATGAAGCCTAGGAAAAATGTTATACATAATGGGAGATTCTGTCGGTTCCACAATCAATCTGGCCATGACACTAATGAATGTCGCCATTTAAAGAATTTGATTGAAGAGTTGTTGAGATAGAATAAACTACAACAATATGTGACGAGAAACAGAAGTGACCCGACCTCATCTACTCAAGGGAAACAAGTTCCTGCTCATCAATCCGACTCAGGTGAGAGGACTGCAGCGCAGGAATCTGAGAGGCCTGTCATTAATGTTATCACAGGGGGTCCTCACCCAGCGGGCGGAAGTTGGGGTGAAATGGAGAGATATGCTCACGCTTTGAGATATGCCCCGGCGGAAGAAAATGTTTTTGTCTTGGAAGATGCTACACCTTTAGAACAGCAAAGAACTTTTAACGATGACATCATATTCCGGGCTAGAGACTCTGTTGGTGTTAAGGCTCCCACCATGGATCCCTTGGTGATATCTGCAAGCATCGGACCAGCCATTGTAAGAAGGGTGCTTGTTGACTGTGGTGCCTCTTGCAATGTCCTCTTCAAAAAGGCATTTGATCAGATGAAAATTCCCATGGCTGATGTCCAAGCTTCCTCACAGAAAATTGTTGGGTTCACTGGAGAACCAAACAACCTATAGGGACTATTGACTTATTTGTAAAGCTTGGAGAAGGGAAAAACAAGGTGATCCGAAAACAAACTTTTGTGATTGTTGATGAATTCTCCACTTACAGTGCCTTCGTGGGTCGATCGACTCTTGCCGCATTCAAGGCCATTCTCGCCCCATGGTGCTTGACTATGAAGTTCCCCACTGATAATGGCGTCGGTGTTGTGAAGGGGGACCAAAATGCTGGGCGAGAATGCTATCTTATAGAGTTACGGGAGGCAAAGAAGAGAGAAATGGGTAAGGGTGCGGCAGCTCCGCTCCGCATCAAAGAGCCCACCTTATAGCAATTACGGGGTGGACCATGCACTGGTGAGCATAGTGGTGCACGAAAAGAGATTGATCCCAAAAAAACCATTGCAGGGAAGAGTAGAGTGGTGCTGGTGGAAGTGATGGTGCCAATACCCGTTGACCTGAATGATCCAAATAAGGTGCTTAATGTGGGTTCACAACTCGGTGTAACGGTTTAAAATATGTTGATATCATTCTTGAAAGCAAACCTGGATGTATTCGCTTGGAGTCATGCCGACGTGTGTGGAATATCTCCAGAAATCGCAGTGCATGCTTTGAATATTGATCCAAAATTCACACTCGTAAAGCAAAAAAGAAGAACCCAGGGTCCTGAAAGGTCGACAACATTAAAATAAGAAGTAGATCAGCTCATGGAAAATGACTTCATCAGGGAATCCACTTATCCAAATTGGGTTTCTAATCCGGTGTTGGTTAAAAAAGAAAATGGAAAGTGGAGAGCATGCATCGACTTTTCAGACTTGAAAAAAGCATGCCCCAAGGACTGTTTCCCATTACCCAGGATTGATCAGTTGGTGGATGGAACAGCTGGGCATGAATTATTGTCTTTTATGGATGCTTACTCAGGATATAACCAAATCATGATGCATGAGCGAGATTAGGAGGACACGAGCTTCATCACTGATGTTGGTCTTTACTGCTATAAAGTCATGCCCTTCGGACTAAAGAACGCGGGGGCAACTTATCAAAGACTTGTTAATGCCATGTTCAAACCCCAGATTGGCAAGACTATGAAAGTATACGTTGATGATATGTTGGTGAAATCGAAGAAGGCAGTAGACCACATGGATCATTTGGCAGAAATGCTCGCGGTCCTCCGAAAGTATGGGATGAAGCTAAATCCTCTGAAATGTTCATTCGGGGTAGAGTCCGGAAAATTCTTGGGTTTCATTTTGAGTGCTAGGGGCATCGAAGCTAATCCTGCTCAGATTACTGCTTTAACAGAAGTCAAAGCCCCTAGGAAAAAGAAGGAATTGCAAAGCCTCAACGGGAAAGTCGCTGCTTTGAGTCGGTTTATTTCCAGGGCCACTGATAAATGCATTCCCTTCTTTGACGCTCTGAAGAAAGGAAAGAAAAACATTGAATGGACTCCTGAATGTCAGAAAGCTTTTGATGAACTGATTCGTCACATGGAAACGCCTCCAGTACTTTCTAAGCCCAGCAACGGTGAAGATCTTTTCATATATTTAGCGGTTTCATCTCATGCTCTCAGTGCAGCATTGGTACGGGAAGACGCAAAAGTTCAGCGTCCGGTTTATTACATCAGCAAAAGATTCACTGGGGCAGAGATGAATTATTCAAAGCTGGAAAAGCTTGCCTATTGCCTGTTGATTGCGTCCAGAAAGTTGAGGCCATATTTCCAAGCTCATCATATTAAAGTCCTCACTGATCAACCTCTAAAGCAAGTCCTATTTCGCCCTGAAACTTCGGTTCGTCTTCTGAAGTGGAATATTGAACTCAGCCAATACGATATCACCTACCATCCCCAAAGAGCAATCAATGGATAAGCTTTAGCAGATTTCATTGCAGAATACACAGATAAATGTGACAGTGAGGAAGAGGTGATTGATGACATCCCGATCCGATGGAAATTATATGTTGATGGTGCAAGAAATGACTATTGTTCCGGAGCTGGGGTTGTGCTTGAAACCCTCGAAGGGCAATCATTGTGCTATGCATTGAGATTAGAATTTCCTTCGACAAATAATGAAGCAGAATATGAAGCTCTTGTTGCCGGCTTGAAGATTGCTAAAGAACTGAACATCAAAGTATTGCAGATCTTCAGTGATTCCCAGCTTATTGTATGCCAAGTCAAGAAAGAGTTTCAAACTAAATGAGGAAATCTACCTGCTTACTTGTCAAAGGCCTGGGAGCTTCTCGATGATTTTGATCATTATACAATAAGCCATATAACCCGGGAAGAGAACATGAAGGCGGATTCTCTCGCAAAATATTCAAGCTCTGGCAAAGCTTAATTATTGGGATTGGTTCCTGTGGAAGTCTTGTCAGCTCCAAGTACTGATGAGATGGATATTGACTGGATTATGACTGTATCTCAAAAGCAGGAGTCATGGATGACCCCGATCAAGGAATATCTACTCAACGGCTCCCTGCTAGAAAACTCAAAAGAGCGCCAGAAGCTGTTAAGAAAATCCCCGAGATATGTAATTCAAGACGGCCGGTTGTACAGACGAGGATTCTCGATGCCATTACTCCGATGTGTAACCAAGGAAGAGGCTAAGACAATTTTAGCTGAGGTGCAAGAAGGAGAGTGTGGGGATCATTCAGGTGGCCAAAGTCTAGCAAAGAAAATTCTCCGTTATGGGTATTTTTGGCCAGATATTAATCGAGACGCTGCTAGCTACTCCCGAAAGTGTGACAGATGCCAGAGATTTGCAAAAATCCCAAGTGCACCTTCCACCGAGCTAACACAAATGGTCAGTCCATGGTCATTCGCCATTTGGGGGATAGATCTCATTGGGCCTTTGCCGGTTGCCAAGTCCGGAATCAAATATGCTATTGTTGTTGTTGATTATTTCACTAAATAGGCTAAATCTGAATCATTGGCTACTATTACCTCTAAAAAGATGATAAAATTTGTGACTAAAAATATCATTTGCAGGTATGGCGTGGCTCAAAAGATAATCACAGACAATGGTACCCAATTCGAAAGGGAAGAATTTCAGGACTTTTGCAGGCGATTCAAGATCCAAAAAAGTTTCTCAGCAATGGCTCATCCGCAAGCAAACGGGCAAGTGGAAGCAGTGAAAAAAATTATCAAATAAACCATCAAAAAACAGCTGGAAAAAGCAAAAGGTGGTTGGGTCGATAAGCTGCCACTAGCACTTTGGGGATACAGAACCACCCACAAGACTACGACTAGGCACACTCCATTCTCATTAGCATACGGATCAGAAGCAATGATTCCAGTGGAAATAGAGGTCCCTTCACACAGGAGAATTCATTTTAACCAAGCTGAAAATGAAAAGCTGCAACTTAAAGCACTTGACTTGCTTGATGAAAAAAGGAAAGAGGCTAAGCTCAGAGTTGCAGCCCATCAGCAAAGGATAGCCAGACACTTCAATTCTAAAGTTCGCCAACGCAGCTTTGAAATTGTGGATCTAGTCTTGAAAAGGGTCATGACAGCAGCAATAGTGTTTGGGCCAAACTGGAAAGGGCCATACGTCATAGGCAAAAAACTTCTTGATGGCACTTTCAAGCTCACAACTATCGTAGGAGATCCAATTTCGAGAGCCTGGAACAGTAGTCACTTGCGTCCATATTTTACTTAGAATCTATGCTTAAATTTGTAAAATGATTGTGGATGTATCATTCTTGTATTATAAGCCATTGTAAAATCAGTGTGAATCAATAATAAGAACTATAAAGTGGATGTAGGCCCAGTTCTTGGCCGAACCACTATAAATCTTGTGTTCTCTACTACTATAAAATGCCTGTCTCATTTCGACGTGCAAATATCTTAAATATATTGCTAAAATGTCGATTTAATATTGTAGGCTATCAAAGCAAAGCTTACCTATACAACGCATCACAAGGCCAAGCGATTCCTACAAATCACACAACAAACAAATGTCAAGCCACAAAAATTCCAGATTCAATTCCTACATAAGAAGTGCTTCTCACAAACAATTGGTGATTCCACCGAAGGGGCACCTTCCTAACGTGGAGGTTCCAATCCCTTGCTAACTGATTGCGATCGTTTGTACAAACGGACATCCGGTTAAGTAGCTTGCGCCTGCCCCGTGGATTCACTTAACAATGAAATACACTTCTCTAGAGGAAAAAAACAACCTGCAAAAGAAAGAAACATGTACTTGGAAACGATAACGAGGAATCGCTGAGGGGCAGATGGTGAAAATACATGGGCAAGCAGACAAAAAACAACCAAAATGGAATCTTGTCTCTCAACAAAAAGGTTGGTGGGACCACCGAAGGGGCACCTTCTCAAAGTGAAGGTTGCAGACCCTCGCTAGTTAATTGTGATCGTTTGTGCAAACAAACATGCAGTTAGGTAGCTTGTGTCTCCTTCGTGGATCCACTTAACTGTGAGATGCAACCTTTCTGGCAAACCAAATAAAAAAAAGCCCTCTTCGGAGGCACACTTCTACTCTCAAGGGAAGATCAATTTCTCCATAATGAGAACATTCTTCCCAAAAAAGTTGAAGTGCCAAAAAAAAGCCCTCTTCGAGGCACACTTCTACTCTCAAGGAAAGATCAATTTCTCCATAATGAGAACATTATTCCCCAAAAAAGTTGAAGTGCCAAAAAAAAGCCCTCTTCGGAGGCACACTTCTACTCTCAAGGGAAGATCAATTTCTCCATAATGAGAACATTCTTCCCCAAAAAAGTTGAAGTGCCAAAAAAAGCCCTCTTGGGAGGCACACTTCTACTCTCAAGGGAAGATCAACTTCTCCATAATGAGAACATTCTTCCCCAAAAAAGTTGAAGTGCCAAAGAAAGCCCTCCAACGAGGCACGCCGAAAAAATGAAATGTTTTTCTCAAACAAAAAGGTTGGTGGAACCACCGAAGGGGCACCTTCCCAAAATGAAGGCACTAGGCCCTTGCTAACAAATTGTGATCGTCCGTACAAACGAACATCCAATTAGGTAGCTTGCGTCCACCCCGTGGATCCATTTAACTGCGAGAAGTAACTTTCAGGCAAACAAAAAGCCCTCTCCGAAGGCACACTTCTACTCTCAAGGAAGATCAATTTCTCCATAATGAGAACATTCTTCCCCAAAAAAGTTGAAGTGCCAAATAAAGCCCTCTAACGAGGCACGCCCAAAAATGAAATGTTATCTCTTGAAAAAATCATTGGTGGAACCATCAAAGGGGCACCTTCTCAAAAAGAAGGTTCTAGGCCGCAGCTAACTGCTCGTTATCGTGTGTGCAAACAAATATCCGATAAAACAGCTGACGCCAGTCCCGTGGGCCCACTTGGCGATGAGATATAACTTTTTGGTAAACAAATCAAATCCTTCTTCGGAGGCCCGCTTTACCGCGTAGGGGAATCCACTTCTCAAAAATAAAAGTGACCGTCTTCGAAAATTGAAGTGTAAAAACTTTTTCTTAAAAAAAAAACTTCTCCACTACAAGGCACACTCTACTAGAGCAGAATAATATTTCCTCAAAATGGAAGAATTATTCTCCAGAATAAGAGTACAAGTCTTCTCAAAATGGAGAAGATTGCAATAAGCCGTGGTATGGGGGCAATATATTATAGCTACATTAATAAAAGCAACGCTCAAGCAACATACCACGAGCTCATTGCAATATCATACAAAGAAAATAAAGAATCTTGTGTGAAAATAAGGAATAAATGCATTTACAAATACGGACAAAAGATTTTACAAGTAAAAGAGTCATTTTATTCCATACTATAAAAGATTTGTATACATGTGCAGGTTTCAAAAAGCGGTGGCCGGTACCCGCACAATCTCCGGTCAATACAAGTCTTTAGATACAAGCAAAAAGCAAAAAAGCAGAACAAGAAGGATAAAACCAGACCCATTACTTCTTCTTCCCGCCGCCTTTGGATCCCTCGCCTGGCCTAATGGTTAACTTCTTTGAGTCGGCCTGAACGAGTCGGGGAAAAAGGTGAAAGAGGTGCAATTGGGTCCTCTTTCGCTTTCTCATCGCTAGCAGAAGTGCCCTTCTTTTTCTTCGAAATTCCACGCTTTCCCCTCTTCTTTGAAGAAGATTCGCTGTCCGAAGTGATAAGATCAATCAGCTTTGTATCATCAGCAGTAAATTTCTCCGGGGTCCTCTCACCCTCCTCAAGTTCTTCAGCTTTCTGCTCTTGTGAAGCGGCTGAGTCATCTAAGCCTTGAAGAGCTCCTATTTGCTCTTCTTGCGCCCCCGGTTGAGAAGCAGAAGAAGGAGTAACTTGAAGAGGTGGAGGGGCAACAGCTGGAGGAGGCGAAGCCTGTACAACACTTGTTGTTTTCACTACAGAAGAAGAAAAGTTAAACATCAGTATTTCTCGCTAAGAGAGGAGATAGTGGCACGTTGAGGCTTAAGTAGTAAGCAAGAAGTTCATCAAGCTCATATGAAGCAATCGAGTAGTCCACTTAAGCTGGATCAGTGTTGAAGTTATCTGGAGAGATTGGCCTTATCACGTCAATTTCAAGATCTTGGGCTTCGGTGTCTTCTTGGGTCTCGTCTTCGGCATGAGCATTTGTAGTTTCGGTTTCGGCTTTGGCAGGAGGCGGAGAGTGGGAACTGTAGCCAATAATATCGATGTCAACCGAAGCCTAAGGACGAGTTGGGTCGGCCAAAGGTGCCTTCCCTAGATGCTCTTCTTCCGCCGCTTCGGCTCGTTCTTGGCAAGTTGTTCTTTCCCTCTGGCAAGGGCGGCACGACCCTCATCGTTCAAATAATAAGCCTCAAGATCCTCCTCAGCGTAGCCAGCATCTCTAAGCATTTCAACTGTTGCCTCCCACACTTCAGCCAGGGTAACCTCATACTTTGGGCCCAAAAATGAAAGACTGCCACACCCTAAGACGCTGAGAACATAAAACTCGAATAGAGTGGAGCTGACGTTGGCCTTAGTCGCCTCATGTGATTGTTCAGCCGCTGCTTTTCCAGCGATGGCCTCGTCACGCTCCTTTTCAGCCTTAGAAAGCTGGGCCTTTAACATTGTAATCTCCAAATCTTGGATGTTAGTCTTTTCCCGCAGTTGAGCAGTATCATTGCGGTAGATTTCCATGATTTTCTGCTTCACCTCAAGTTTAGCCTCGGTATCTCGTTGAGTAGTGTGGGCGTCTCTTACTTGCTTTTGAAGAACCTCTTCCTTTTGAATATAAGAAGTGGAAGAGGTGAAAAGATCATCTTTAAGCTTCTTGATTTCAGCCTCAAGTTTCTCGTTATAGGCGATGATGCTCTTCATCTCCGTATCATGCTGATCAAGAAATTTTTTCCACTTAGACTTATCGCTTTCCATGGTCAGCATAGCCTCGAGATTTAAACGATTTACTCTTTGAAGCTCCTCAACTAGTTTTTGCCAACCGGACAATCTTTCAATATCAAGCTTCATAGTGTTGAGATTTCTCAACATGGTCTATTTATCAATTGGAACCAAGTCCAGATCAAAACTTACTCCTTTCAAACACCAATGCGGAAATCAGCTTTGGAGTGCAGACGGAGGCTTCTCAACTTGATAAGGAGGCCTATTAATGATTGCTTGAATTTCAGCTCTTTTAAGGGCAGGAGAGCTAGAAGGGATGTCTAGAGAGATAGAAGCAGCGGGCACTTTAGAAATTTCAGATGTAGACTTTTCGCTAAGCTTGGCTCGCTTGCTTGAATCTTCAGCTACATGACTCTTCCCCTTATCATCATGAGACTTTCTCTTATGCGAGTCATCATCCCTCTGGTAAGAGTCATGTCGGTCGTCTCTTCTTCCATAACGCCCCTCATAAGCCTGCCTTTCGCGAGCTTTCCTAGCTGCTCTTTCCTCATCAGTCTCCCTAGGGGCAGGAAGATAGCGCCTGGGGTCATAAGAATCATGCTTCGCATAGCGTTGGAAGTCATCGTAATATGAGCTGCTGCGTCCCATGGGAGAACCTGAAAGTGAAGAAGAAACAAAATTTAGAAATCTTCGAAATAAAGAAGCTAAGTGCGCATAATTGCCAAAATTCTAAGTGTGTGTGTGGCGTGTGAACTACGCGCGTCAAGCTACAAACCACTCTTCGGCTTAGGAGTGATGTTGGCTTTTGCAGCAGGAGTCAACTCTTGGGTTGATGGAATTGATCGCAAAACGGATGTCGCTTCGATTGCTGGAGAAACAAGCTTAGAAGTGGTGGTGTCATCTTTAAAGAGCTCATGGGAAGTCACCATAAGATCGATCAGTCCTCCAAAGATATCATCACCATCGTGCCCAACGGAATGCGTCATATCAGCAGTGCCCTCTTCAGCATGCTTTACACTCTTCATAACGGAACTTTCTTTCTCAGCTCCCTTATCAGCTTCTCTAGTAGCCTTCCCAGAATGTTAAGGAAATTCCTCTTCTTCAATAACTAGGGGAAGTTTAGATTTGCCAGGTAATCCCACACCGTCAACGGAATTGGAGCATTTCACTAATGAAGCCTCTACAATAGGTTCCTTCAGTGCGAATTCCTTTGCGGAGGCTGGGGCATCTGACGCTTTTGCTTGAGAACTGGGGGCATCACGGGACTGAATGGATCGAGAAGAGTGCAAGTCCGAATTGGTGCAAAAATTCATCCTTCAGTAGAAACTTAATACTTCTCTCATCGATAGCTACGTCACTCAATCTTTCGAAAGTCGATTTGTGACTAGAGTCTTTAGAGGGAGGAGGAAGTGCTGCAAAAGTAAAGAATGAAGTTAGCACTTGACGACTTGAATTTTGAAAGGCTCAGAAATGAAGTGAACGGAGATAGGTAGTCTTACTTCCTACTCTCCAGATACCGTAGAATCCCGGGGGGCAACGGACAAAGAAGAACTGGTTTAAAAACCCGTGAGCGCTCTCGGGCAGATCCATAATCAGCTTGCGGTTTCTTGCACTCCTTACAAGAGTAATGAAAGGGTGATCTTTGTTCCTCCCGAATGAACACAAATAGCAGATCTCCTCGAAGCTTGGGAGGCGGTTAAGCATCCTCCTAAATAGTACGCACAACCCCATCAAAATGGCATAGCCATTAGGATGCAACTGGAATGGAGAAATAGTTAGTCGAAGAGGAGTGTTCTAAGAAAATCGTTGAAGGAGGGAATAACTCCATTCAGACACATTTGACGATTGACTGCAATGAAGCCAGGAGGCGGCCTATCGGCAGTGTCATTTACCCCAAGAAGTAGAGCATCCGCTTTAGCAATGCCGAATTGAATACATAGATGGTTGAAAGCCCGTTGGTTCAATGTAGTTGAAACTCTTTCTGGAGGATTCTCCAAAGGGTCAGCCATTGGGAAAACCTCATCGGCCCGCTCTACTATCTCTTCTCGCACTTGTTGAGAAGCCATTCTGCACAAAGAACTAGATATTCAAATATGAAGGTGCATGTTTCCTAAAAGGTGTGAAGTGTTGTGCAAAGCTACTGAAATAACAAGTAAATAAAGCAAAACTTGAAATAATACTGGTTGGCGCACGTCAATTCAGGAAGATTCAAGGCTTGTTATTGGATCAAAATTAAGTGCAGTATCAATGTAGATAATATTCAGCAATAAGCAGTTATAACTGTATGAATTTTGCGTTGATGCTTCATTTAAGTCAGTTGATTCACTGCATTTCATTTTTAATTAGATTTATATTATTTTACTTAAGTAAAATATTATCTCTTTGACCTAATCCATCACTCGATGTGGGCAGTCGATGATGAGTATATTCGTCCTAGTTTTCTGCATTATAATAACAGGTTATTAACAACCAAATGTTGGTGCAATCTGTTTAGAGGCAGTTGAAAGTTCAAGCAAGCAGTTCAAGTTAAATCCATAGAATGATAAAGCATGTGCAAGGTAGAAGGTCACAGGTTAAGGCTATAAGGCTTTAAGTCACGACGAGGCAAATGTGCTTAAGTCTTAGCTCGTCCACGTACAAGAGCGACCTAAAGGTTATGCCATAAAAAGTTAACTCGCCCAAATTATGGTGCGACCTAAAGTTGGGTCGTTAAGGGAGTTATCTTGTCTGAAGCAGTATACTATATATCCTAAGTCGCTTGAGTTCTTAAGTTATTCCATTGAGCTCTAACGACCTAAGTTAAGTCGCAGGATGACTATGTCGCTCAAAAAGTTATTCATGTGCCCTGTTCCAACGAATTAGCTTAAGTCGCAAGCTCTCTAAGCCGTTCAGACTCCCTTAAGTCGCCAAAGTTCATAAGTTGCTTAGGCTCCTTAATTTTCCAGGCTCATATGTCGCTCAGGCTCCCTAAGTCATCAAGACTCTTAGGTCGTTCAACTCTGTAAGTCGCTCTACATGATTAATTCGCCTCATGCCCTAGGTCGCCCTAAGGGTATCCCAGAAATACCGAGCTCTCTTCCACTAAAAACCTAAGTCCTGCTCTCCACTCACACATTGCCACGTGTTCATCCCCTTTACTTCACCAGAAACGCCACAACATAACCCGAAATCCGTTAACCCAAAACCTCCTTGTCTCCTCCAAACTTCCAAAACCCATGATCAACTCCAAAAACTCCACATTCACCCATTAACTTCATGGAACCCTAAGTCGATTCATTTTTCGAGAATAACGCAATTACCAACATTCGACGATGATAGAAAGGTGAGTCGGGGTATAATCTTTCAACATGGTAACAAAAATTACGTGAAATTGGTTATGGGAAAATCAATGGTGAACACGATGGTCAGATGATCGGATTTACCTAGATTTGCTGTTGAAAATGATAATCGAAGATACGAGGAAGGGAATTTCGCTTTAGCTCTTGAGCTTGAATACAACAATGGCGGCAAGATGATAAACAGTAAAGTGAAGAGGGTGAAACGGCTTAGCGGCTTATATAGAAGAAAAAAGGGAAGATGAATAGGCGCGCGAGTTAGCAAGATCCTTGAGTCACCCACGACTTAGCAAGGTTAAATCGAAGCACATGACCTATAACCTAGGCATGTACTTCGAGGGGCAAGTGTTAATCCCTTTTCTGAATGGCGACCCAACTGCTTAAAAAAAGCTGGCGACTTAACGACCTAACATAACAACGGGTTAACTACCCCAAAACTCCAAGCGACTTAACTGTTCACAGCTCCAAGCGACTTACGACCTATAGCATCTGGCGAGCTAACATTGCAATGAGTTAACGGCTCAACCTCCCAGCGGCTTTCAACGAGTTAAGCGACCTAAACAGATCAACGGCATAGCGACTTAGACACGGCAGTGGGTTGAATATTGCAGCGACTCAATGAGGTAACGACCTAGCGGGTTATGAGCCCACAGCTGCACCTAAATAAGCCGCGTCTCCTTATGCCGTTTGTATATAGGTCGCTCGAACCTATATTAGGTCGCTGCTTCTCCCAAGTCTATCTTAAGTCGCTCCACTTGATGCCCCAGCGTATAAATCGCCTTCCATTCCCCATAGGTCGCTGCGACCTACCAGCCAACGCAAATGGCTAAATACACCCACTATAAGCCGTAACCTGTACTCATTAGGTCGCCTGCGACCTAACTCAACTCCTAAGCCGCCCACGGCCTATACCACACGACCTAACTCTGAAACTCCCCTATAAATACACCGCCTACTCCACATTGGGGGGGGGGGGATTTTCTAGAATGCCAAGACGTTGCTGTTTTCATGACTTCTACAACACTTCAAATGCCAAAGACATTTCAAAGAACCTAGGGAAAAGATCAAGTTCATTCAACATGAATTCAGAGAGCTTTTCTACATCAAAGTTCTAACTACTTGCCTTAATTGTTTTGTAATTGAAAAATTATCATAAGATTTGTAATCAAATTAATAATAGAAGAGATTAAGTGGACGTAGGCTTGACTTTGAGCCGAACCTCTTTACTATTTTCTGCTTGCTTTTAATTCCCGTACCAACGGATGGTGCTTTCGCTATATCACAACTCACACTGGGGTGTTAGCGTACCTTTTTAGCGTTAACAATACCTCAGTGGAGGTTAGGCATATCGTATGCGCACGCATAAGACTTAATGGATTAGCTATAAGTAACAGACATAATAGTTAAAAAGGAAATCGATCGGCATAAATTAGTGTTATGGCTAAAATATGCAATTTTTTCAATCGCTGGAATATTGTTCCAAATCCCTCCTCATTACAATCCACATGATAGATTTAGAGGGATGTGATGCCAAAGCAAGATGAGAACGGTGGATGAAGAAGTCATCTTATTCATGCTCGGTGCTGACAAGGCATTTAAACATCCGAGGAATATCATTGATTCCAAAGTAGCAGCTTTAGTCAATACATATGTTCTATTATAATTTTCAATTTCGTTATAAGTTTATATTTATCATCCTCTGATATGCTTGTGTCTTTTACAGGTTGCCAAAATCAGTGATCTGTACCTTAATGGACTTAGGTTTCGATTTAGTCAAAATTTAGGTCCATTAAGGTGCATGTTGTTACAGTGCAGCTTCCAATCCCTCAGAAGGTCTCTTTTCCAAAAGTTGTGAAATATGTTTGGGTTTCCAAACACCTGTCCCCTCCTACCTATGTACGCACTGACCTTGCGCCTTTTACGGCATGCTCGTGCTCTTGCTCTTGCTCTATTGCTAACATTTTGCATGGAACTCTGTACAGAAGACCTAGGTCCATGATGTGACGCACTTCCGTTATTCCCCGTTGTCAGGCACATACTTTAAGTTTGTACCTGAACCGAAGGGTGAGCATAGATCTCTATTTTATCACATTTATAGTGAATCATTGAACTGAAAGTGGAAAACAAACATGGAGAACAAAAGGGCGAGATCATAAAGGATGAAGGATATGTGATACATTTTTGACAAGTAATATGAGGTGCTTGATCCCAAAGTTGCATCACATTTAGTAAGTATATTAATATACATGAGACCGATTCGCCAAAGGATGAGTATGAGTCTTCCACCGCGTAGGAAGATTAGTATGTGCATTTTTGAAGTCAACACGTTATATGCTTGCTCCAGTGTTTTTCAGTTGCTACGACATCAATGCCTCATACCTGTTATTTACTTTCATATAAGTGGGTGACCACTATTAAACCTGGTAGTTGTTGTGGCATCTTTGTCACACACCTATAATAACCGTTGTATGGTGGTACGACCAATATAAAACTGACTTGGCTGTGTAAAATAATAATACTTTGTTTTCCCTGCAAAAAAAAACATACGTAGAGGGGAAATGAATCCGTTGCAGTGTAAATCTCGACACTTACATACATTCCCGTTAACTATGTACACTTCTTATTTCTAGCATGTGCACTTCATGCAAGCGAGTATATTTGATACACTCGTGCACTAAAATATAGAAAAAAAATTAATTTTAAACATAATTAAAGAAAAGGAAGATTTTATTTATAACATTTAGATTGGATCCAAAGTCCATTTAGGCTTCATAGACTTAACTAAAATCAATTTTTTTTGAATTCACTCATTCAACCTACTTCCGATCGACACGTCTCCAACAGAGCTGGCACTACTTTAACATATCTAGCTTTATTCTTAAATGGACTTCATGATCACGTTCATTTTTAGAATATACCAAGATATCATTGATAATAATCATGATGAATCTATCCAAATGCTCCCAGAAGATACGATTCATTATGTCTACAAAGCAAGCAGCCCCATTGGTCAGTTCGAATGACATAACCAACCATTCATATGAACCATATCTTGACCGGATTTTCATTGGCAATATGTACTCCTTTGTCGCTCTCAATCAATGGAAACCTACGGCTAAGTTTAACTATGAAAAAACTTGGCTCTACTCAGTTAATCGAACAAGTCATGGGTTCTAGGAAAAGGACGCTGGTTCTTTATGGCCTTATCCTTAAGCTTTAAATAGTCGATACATAATCTGTGTGATCAATCAGGTTCTTTACAAACACCGCCACAATTGCCAAATGGAAGCTACTTGGTCTAATAAATTTCTTCCATTCCAATTCTATCAAGTGGACTATTGTACTTTAAATTTCAAAATACACAGCCGCACCTTAATCTTTTTGAAAAACACTCATATTTTTAGTTTCAGCTAAACTGCAAGTATTTACGGTTTTTATGTAAATATTTACAATTTTTCTACAAATTTTTTCTAAAAATAAAATAAAGGTCACAAAAATATACGATTATGTTTAAAATTTGATTTTTGAGAAAAATAAAAAAATTGTCAGGTGCAATTTAAAATATGATTTTGAGGAGGGTTTTTCATGTATCAAACTTGAAAATAAGAGACAGTCAAATTTCAATTTTTATTAATTGCACCTTTAGTTTTTTCATCTCATTGGGTGTCATCCTGCCAGGTGGTATACTCACAGGTTAGACTCCTAGCACGAGATCTATTCGAAACTTAATTGCTCTTTTCGAAAGTAATTCCATCATTGGCTTAAAAACATTAGCATATTCTTACGAAAACTTTATCAGTTTCGTCTTTCGCATCATCCATAGCATACAACAATGCACATACATCAGAACTCGATTCTTCGGGTGCAGAAAGGATTCGCTTACTACACTTACGACGCCTTAAGGATGTAACCCAATCTCGAAAAAATGTTCAAGCATCATATAGGTTCAAGCAATTCATACCCAGAAACACATCAAAACCCACGAAGTCAATCATATGCAAACTGTAGGTAAACTTATGACCTAGTAAATCAAATTATAGTTGGTCACATTTCATTTCAAAAGTTGCATAATCTCCGATTAGATTCACAACCTATGGAAAGGTTATAATGTATGTTAGTTTAAAATTTTCCTCCAAAGTCAATCCAAAGCAATAGGTTGCAAAGCATAAACCTTCATCTTCTCAGCTTTGATCGATTATAGACAATCTCCTTGAAGTGTCCTACCTTGTTGCAGTCATAGCACCTCGTCCAGTTTTCGTCACCAACCCTCTTGTTGACTGTTGCATTACACTCATTATAAAAATGTCGTTTTTATCACACTTCTTGTAAGTTACTTCAAACATCCTTTTCTTACCTTGAAAACCAAAGGGCTTTTCTTTCTTGACATACGATTTATTTTTCTTAATCCTTGCAATTTAGTATTCGTTCCTCATAGTCATGTCTACTACGACGTTGAACGGATCTCTAAAGTGTAACATAGTTGTCATAGCAATCTAGAGTTACTATCTCCCTTTAACTTATCATTCTTCTTAACCAAAGCAGTAATGATAGTTTGTCAGATCATTAACGCATACTTAGACCTGTTAAACGGGTTGGGTTGGGTTAAAATGGGATGGGTCGAGTTTGATCCAACCCATTTAGAACCCACACTTTTTGACTCATTTATGATTCAACAATCTAATAAGCAGGTTACCCCTTTAAATATTTAAATTTGATTTGACTAATAAAAAACAAATAAATATAAACTAATTCTAATTTCAATTTTTACGTTTTGAATTTCGATAAAAATCGAAATTTAAAATTTTAGTTCTAATTTTCATCAAAATTCAAATATGGGGATGTGGTAGCCGGTTATTTTCTGAGTACAATTGTTAGTCTCCATGGAGAACTACAGTGTGCGTTAACAATATGAAGTATCCGAGTATTCCATATTGTCCGTAATTTAGGTGGGAGTTAATCGGTCGAAATCTCGTCTAATTTTGAGTTAGTATGAAAAAATTATTGTAGTCTGAAGAAAAAATAGCGGCTTCTGCACTAGGTGGAGTTCAAATATGGAAAGTGATAGTCTGTTATTTTCTAAGTACAACCGTCAGTCTCCATGGAAAACTACAATGTATATTAACAGTATGAAGTATCCAAGTGTTGCATATTGTCCGTAATTTAGGTGATAGTTAATCGGTCGAAGTCTCCCTGATTCCAAGTTAGTATGAAGAAGTTAATGCAGTCGGAACAAAAAATAGCGGCTTCTGCACTATGCGGAATTCAAATATGGGGATGTGGTAGTCTGCTATTTTCTACATACAACTGTCCGTCTCCATGGAGAACTACAGTGTGAGTTAACAATATGAAGCATCCGAGTGTTTCATACTGTTCGTAATTTAGGTGGTATTTAATCGGTCGAAGTATTCCCTGATTTCGAGTTAGTTTGAAGAAGCTATTGCAGTCCGAATAAAAAAATAACGGTTTTTGCACTAGACGGAGTTCAAATATGAGAATGTTATTTTAAATGTGTTACCCATTTATAAGCCCTTTAAAAATGGGTCAACATAACCTATAACCTATTTAATAAAATTTATAAATGGGTTAACCCAACCCGTTTATAAATAGAATAAATGTGTTGGGTTAATGGTTTGGACACGCTTACTTGGCTAAGCCACACAATTGACTAAATTATTTCAAAACAAAGGTAAAACTAATTTTTTTTTCTTTTTTCTGAAGAACGGTAAAACTAATATTTACAAGCCTTAAAACTGTGGAATTAGCTACATAACAATGAACACAATCATGCTTGATCTAATGCCTTATCACCAACAAGAACTTCCTTGAATCCAATGTTAGAACTCAAGCTCGATCTGGTAGTCGTCAAATCACCTTCAAATCCAACCGTTGCTCTAAAGTTCACACTAGGAGGAGGCAAAGTAGTAAACAAAGCTTCTTTTATGTTCTTTAATGCTCCTTTATCATAAGGATTACGAGATTGAACATATCTACGCTTGTAATTCTCGTGTGCCGTCTACAAAATCAAATATTAAAAAAAATCAACCTAAAAATTACAAATTCCTTCATGCAGTAGAACTGGTTGGTGCAAACAATGCTGAAACTTACCTGATTAAGAAGAAGAAGGTAAAAGTGAAACACTAATAATCCTCCCACAAACCAAATAGCAAGAAAACTGAATATAAGAAGCCCGATATTTTCAGGTATGCCCACAATCAATTTAAAAAACCAGTCATCTACTTCTGATGCTCTCTTCTTAATTCTCCACCATGACAATGCAAACATATAAGCAAAGAAAATCAATGCCGAAAGCAAAAGCATCATGTAATATCTGTAATTTCTCTGCATAATCAAAATAAACACATTATAGTTTAAAATTTATAACTTCAATAAGTTGATATATACTAACCAAGCCAATGCATTGGCCAATCCATGGACAATGATGATCGAACTTTTCAACACAGTTGTCGCAGGTTGAGCAATGGCAGGTTCTTGGTGGGCGAAAAATCATGCAAATTTTGCAGTATTTTAGTTTAACTTCAACTCCATTTATGTTTATCCTTCTGCTCTTACTTCTTCTCAGCGTGCTAGTGCTTGGTAATATTACTTTACTCCTTGGAATTATTCCTGGATCTCTTGTGCTTGCCAGTACCAAGTTAATAATTGTCTGTTATGGCACAGAAAGAAAATTATGTATGGATCATGTTAGAACAGAGAGCACTATCATTGCAAAAATATAATAGAAATGATTTTCTTCACTTACAAGTAAGGTAAGAAGTGAAGATAACGAGAAGATCAGAGTAGAATATCGAGGAGGTATGTCATCAATGTATGAACATAATATCCAATCAGAGATAATAATTGAAGTTGATGTAAGAAGAAAACCTCGAGGATCAGGGCCGAACATGATCCTTCCATGAAAGAAAAATACCTGTAAAAATACTTTATATATCACAATAGCAGCAGTAATCAAATTCAGAAATGAATAAAAATGCACACAGGTATTGCATTACTACTTACATTTTTTCCCGGCCAAACTTGATAAACTCGTGTTGGTTCATTGCTTGAATTCTCTTTGTTGAAGAAGCGAAAATTTAAAGAATTCCTTGCATGGATAAGTGAATCATTGAATTTATTTGATATTTTGTGAAGATCACAACACCTTAGAATAGAATTTTCATTTGCAGTTGGATCCTTCTCTGAGTGGAATGAAGAACACATGCTTTGATTTTTGTTATTTTTTCATGTTAACGGAGAATTGTTTGATTTTGAAAGTTAGAATAGGAATAACTGTTGGTGGAACTGCAGAGCCCATTTTCCTATGTTTTCATTTTTTTGACCCGAAAAGAAAATTACAGGATCCGAATCCGGATCGGTCCTAAAACCCTATATTGGCGGCGGCCCAAAACGAAAAAGAAATAAAGGTCTTCCTGTTTAAAGAAAACACGGATTCCTCGAATTGATTCCTTAATTGTAACTAAATAAATGCATCAAAAAGCAAAGATCCACTCGCTAGCGTTACTATGCGTTGCGGCAGCTGTCATTGCAACGTATGTTATTTATCGGAGGCGACGGCGGCGGAGCGCCGTTGATCGGTTGTGCTGTTCAGACTTTGACGAAAAACCTCAGAATCAGTTTAAGCGCGTGTTGGCTGACAACTCGTATTCGGGTTTTAAGCATTATAAAAGAGAAGGCAAAGTGAAAGGTAAGTTTTTATATACTTTAATTCTTTAGATTTATTTTTTGTTTGTGTTTCTGCAATCAAATAGTGGTATCAAGTTAGTACAAGAGTAAAAGGTGAACTTAATTGTTGAATATCATTTTGAATGTATGTACTAGAAAAACGCGCTGCAATAGTTGATGTTTTTTTGGCAATTACAAAACCAAAAAAGGAATAAAGTTTAGTATTACTATCGTAGCTATATAATTTCATTGTGTTGAGCATTTTGCCTGAATGACGATCATATTGATTATGTAAAAAGATAAGTCGTGAATGCCTTTGCTGTAGCTAGAAATTATCCAATTAGATTTCCATCCCTTTATTTTAAGTTGATAATTGTGGCTCAATTGATTTGTAAAATGAAGCGTTGAGATGAGAGCTCGCACAAATTTGCCTATTGTTTATAAGCCATTAAAATATTCATTTAGAGCATTTTGGCAACAACTTAGTTTCAAACTCATTCAAGAGTTTTGAATGGAAACATCTAAGTGTTTTTAAATGGGATTTGCTATTTCGACCTGATTAATAGCACGGGAATATATGGTGAGAATTTAGTCAGTGGATTTGAAAATTTGAATTGAGGGGGATGGTTTGTATTCAATAAGTTAATTTTGTACTCTAGAATAGGTCGTTTTAGCATTGGCACTTTCAAATAGCAACATTTAAGTAGTAGTCTTTGTATGTAATTTGACATTTAATTAAAATAAACAAAATAATACGATCGAAGCTAAATATAAAATTTGTTCATAAATCGTAAACAACAAACCGTTACTTTTCACATTTCTACGTTTAAGTCACTTTTGTAAGCTCTTCATAAAGGTTGTCATATAATTGAATGGTAACATTTGATAACTTGTGAAGTGTATGCTTCGCAAGTTACATAATTTTGCATATGTTATGTGCATGTTTTCATGATCAAATGAGTTTGAAAATGTAATAGTCTGTGGTATCGTTATACTACTAAAACTGAAATGGTTGTTTCATGCTAATCAATCAATCATATGAGCTGTGTCCTGAGGCTAACTATAACGTAGTTGTTTTTCTCTATGCATATATTATTGATTATTTGCGCTATGAGAAGATGAATTTTATCTACTGCTTGTAAGTGCACTCTTGAAACTCAATGGTACTATCACATTGGTTGTCCCGATAGTTTAAAGGGTGGAAACTATGAATATTTTAATTTAATTCTGACAAATGATGATATTCTTAAGACCAAAAATCTGACATATTTCTAGTAGTATCAGAAAGCTCTCTGAAAGTGCATCCATATGAAGAAGAAATCACCTTTTTGTTGGAGAACCCTCCAGCACCAACCCAGTTTGCTACATGTGATGACAAACCAAGCATGGATGAGTCCTATGTTTGGGTAAGCACTGAGGATCAATTAGAGTCCCTTGTTAGTTTGCTGAGCAAGGAAAAAGCGTTTGCTGTTGATACCGAGCAACATAGTGTCCGATCATTCCTTGGATTTACTGCACTGATGCAGGTGGAACTTTATGACGTTTGAATGTTTTTCATTGTTAGAACTACATATTTATTGCCATATTTTATTTGATAGATTTCAACGCAAAAAGAGGATTTCCTGCTGGACACGATTGCTTTGCATGATGTTATGGGCACACTCCGTCCAGTGTTCGCCAATCCTTCTATTTGTAAGGTATTAAGCGTTGTTGCAGTATTGCTAAATTATATGGATTTTTGTATGCAACTAACAAAAAGTGAACATTAATCTGTATCGTTGTATAGCGAGATAATTAAAAGTATAATCTGAGACAAGACCCCCAATTAGCAGGTTTCGTGTGGTATTTAGTTTAGAGTATGAAAGAAACATATAAAATATCCAAATGTGATAACATACCCTTAAAATTATTCTGTTTTTCTACTTTTCTTGTTTACGAAGCACTAAACTTTGGTAACTGATCTTGCAACTAATTTGGAAATGCAATTGCTCTTCCAATCCATCAAGTTAAAACTGTAAAGATGTAATATTTGGTATCTGTGTAGTTGATTTATGGACATTAGTGGTCTGTCTTAAGTGTCTAGACAGACATCTTTATAGCTGGACGTGAAGATAATATATCTGTATCTTCTACGTACACATGCAATATTTGTATAAAATGCCATTATGTTATTTGTTTCCTACATGCGTAAGAATATTATCGATTTTACAGGTTTTCCATGGAGCAGATAATGACGTTGTTTGGCTTCAGAGAGATTTTCATATATATGTCGTGAATATGTTCGATACTGCTAAGGCAAGTATCGTTACAGTACATACCAGAATGTTTGATTAAATTCTTATTCTGGATCTTTGAGTTGATACAAAGGAGACATAGGTAGTCTGGTGACTCATGACTTCCATTCTTGTGCACACATGCATGCAAACGCACATGCACACATGTATGTGCACTCAGACAAGCATGAGTGCACACATGCACAAACTGTGGATGCACACCTGCATGGTTATGCACTGTTCTTATAATGTTCTATGAAAGATACTACTATAAATTAACTTCTCCATTATCCATATAAAACCACGTAGTGGCAAAGATCTTTATATTTCATCCGCAATAACTACAAGGCCTTATTTATACATTTTGGCGGCCTTGAACTTGATCCTTGTTATACTCAACATAGAGATATACTTAAGTGACCATGTTATATAACGATGTATGCACTTGTCAATTTGCTAATACCAAGCAATTTAATTATTTGCCTTGCTCAAACAAATCCTCTTAATACCAAGGCGCACACAGATGTAGAATATCAACTGAATGGAAATACTCATGTTCTGTTCATCCAATCCTTTCAATTTGGAAGTGTTCAATTCCACTGTGGAACCTACGGCTACAATTTACCATCAATTAATGAAACAATTAATTTGCCAACTTAATGTTACGGTGGTGGGAACCGATACATTCCTACCATTCATTGATGCAAGTCCTGAACACAACCTCCTGGAATATCCAAGGGAAGACTAGTCTACTTAATAATCTTTACCATTGTTTGCATTGCTAGAAACCTAGTGCGTTAGGTTCTGCCATTTAATTCGAACTACTATATTTTTGGATTTTTCCATTTTAACCAAGCAACTCAAAGTGTTTACTACTTTATTAATACTCAAATGATATTTGGAAACCCTTTTTTATAAAAAAAATTCTTCATAAAGTGGTTTATAAATAGAACTAATAATTTCCTTCCAATATCACTGCAGGCTTGCGAGGTTCTTCTAAAACCACAGAAATCATTGGCATACTTACTTGACACTTATTGTGGGGTATCAACTGACAAGACTTTTCAGGTTTTAGTTAGCTACATAAAATATTCTTTGTGTTGTGCCATTTCTTTATAATGAATTCAGTTTGAGAAATATTTTAACTGTTACTTTGTTTGGTATAGAATCTTATGTTGATTGTAGGAAATCATTTCTTGCATCACTATTGTCTATTTTTCGGAGAAAACTCTTAGGCTTGGCTGTAGATTACTTAGCTCATTATAATTTACTAAACGGGTTCCAATCAATGCTGGTGAATCTTTTTTCCTTTTCTTTTTTCTTTCAAACTTTGCTTATAAACTCTAAGGGAGTATATACTGCGCTCCAGCACATACTCTGGGTATGTTCACATGTATAATGTAGCCGGCGAGAATCGAACTCCCTCAACCGACTGCAATGAGTCCTCTTTAAACTCTTTAAACTTTCACAGCTTTATATGATTTTTCATTGAAAAATGTATATGTTTTAAAGTGCAACTAAATGGATAGAAAGATTCTGAAGCTGAGATTGAATTTGAGCCTCATGGAACATGATCAATGCCTCTGTGACTTGATTTCCACTTAAGTTATGTTTATATTTACAGCTGTGTTTCTATTTTTAGCTTGTTGCCAAACATTTCTACATTGTGATTTGTGTGTTCTGAAATCAGATTTGAGTCAAACCTTTCCAGTTTAATGCATGTCTCTTATTGATGCTTCATGTATGCTGCCATTAGTGTGCACAACCTTCATATTATGCATTTTAGGGGAGTATTGCAGTGTGATTAAATGTTTAGTTTATCAGTAGAGCAACGGTGCAAGCTGCAGTGGCTTATATCTGCTTTCATACGTTTGGAATTTTCCAAGTGGTGCAATATGTGATTTTTTTTTCTCCTTTATTCATGGTATTATATATCATGCATTCATTAGCTCATCATTTTGAAGGAACATCAAAATTATACAGTTTTTGTTTTAGAGCAGCACCGTGTTTGTCTAGACGTTAATTACTGATTGTATTTTCTGATATATACTACTGAATTATAGCGGGAGGATTGGAGGCTGCGTCCATTATCAGTAGAAATGATTCAGTATGCTCGTACTGATGCTCACTACTTGCTATTTATTGCCGATAGATTGGTGTCAGAACTCAGAAATGATAATCCTGGTATGATTCAACCTATACATGTCTATTATTTCAAACTCATGCATTAGAAGGAAGGAATTTTTTTCAAATAAGGCTCGGTCAGAAAACTATTTGCGCAAATAAGCTCAGCGGAAAACTAATTGTGAAAATAGGCCTTGTTTTATATAGCCTGCGCAAATATGAATTGCGCAAGCTATAAATTCGGCTTCAAAATTCCAGCAAGCACATAATCTATCTCACACTTTTCAAATCTCCCTCTTTCTCAAAATCCATCTCATTCCCCATTTCAACCCAACTATTTTCTCAAATCAAACATTCAATTTACATTAATCTCAAGTATACTTTGAAGTAATTAATTGTTTTAATAGAAGGTACTTCTTCATCCATGACAATTAGACGTAAAATTTTTTGTTCAAATTGATGATGTTACATTAACAAGTGATTGCTATTGGTAATGGTACTAAGTATTGTTTGTGTTGTCGATAACAATTACCGCTTATTATTGTTGTCATAGTTGAAATTTTAGTTATTGATAAATCATTCCAAAAACCCTAGCTGCAAAATTGGTTTCTGAATAAATAATTGGATGATAAATATATTGTAGAATTGTCTTCCGGATCCGAAGATAGAAGTGTTCTTTATCTTCAAGATCATCATAAAAGTCGAAATAATTCACTCATGAAGGTATTTATTTTATACATATTGAATTATTGTTAATCCGAAATGCATATATGAATTGCTAATTGCAATTCCTTGTTATAAATCGAGATGTAGAAACAATTAAACTTTGTGATTATTCAAGCAAGCTTAAAGAAATAGATTTTAAAGATTCTAGTTTGGAACAAAACCTAAGAATAGCTGGGTTTTGAAAAGCAAAATGCGAGTTGATTACATTAGACTAGATCATCATCTTATTAGGACATTGCGCGATAGATGGAGATCCGAGACAAATACTTTTCATTTTAAAGTGGAAGAAATGATTGTAACTCTACCTGATGTTCACTTTTTGTTTGGTCTAGGCACGGATGAAGATCCGGTATGTTTACAAAATTTGGATGTTGATTATATGGAGTTGTATTATGATTTTCTTGGTATATTTCCACCAAAAGAGGCGGTAAAATCTAAAAGTGAGCTAGCAATGACTTGGTTTAAAAGTGAGTTTTTTGAACCACTAGTTGAAGATGCGACGAATTTAGATATACTGCATCGTAGTCATACTGTTATCTTGTACTTTTTAAGTTATCCTCTTTTTCAGATCATTCAAAAGGTAGATTAAATTCGAAATTTCTATCATTTTTGGAAGATTTAGCAAATTGTGGTTACCATCCATGAGGTAGTGCTGTGCTTTGTCATTTGTACAGTGAGTTGACAAATGTTGCTTTAGAAAAATGAAAAGTTTTAGGTGGTTCTGCAACATTGTTGCAAATATGGTCTTAGTCTCATATCGCTATTGGACGGCCTGCTGTAAGAAAAACTATGGATTTAGATGCTTATCTTTAGTTCGGGTGTAAGTGGAATTGTGCTAGGAGTTGACGTGAAACTTCCAAAAATGTACAATTTTACTGAAATGCATTGGATTTGTTAGCGAATGACGCTGCGACGTGGGAACCGTATAATTTGTTGACTAAATTTAGGCATCCCGACGTTTAGTATATGTATGCGGGTTGGATCGCTAAGAGTGGACTAATCCTTTTTTGGACTTTGAATCATATGCTCCGGACCGAGTGATGAGACGGTTTAGCTTTGACCACTAACACATTCTCGATCCCGTAGTGCCATTAGATCCATAACCCAGTAGTTGGATGGACTTCCTTCAAAAAAGTATCGATTTATGGAGTTCAAAAATTGATTGTGCCGAACGAGTATGTAATCCTCCGACACTGTTGAGTGGGTATGTGTATTAGTATTGGCAAATAACTCGCCATTATATTTTGAAAAAGTCGGTTAGAAAATTGGTTGCTTTCATTCCTCGAGCTCTACTAGAGCATGATGTGGTTAGTATTTTATTATAAATTTTGATTATCCATACTTTTAGATCATATTCATTGTTACATTGTTTTTTATTTCATGGAAGTAAGCGGGATATATAGCGCTTTGGATGTGGTTGACGAAATTGAAGAGAATCGTATAGAGCTAGAGAAAGTGAAAACTAAATGTATTGACTACGACATATAATTATACAATTCTAGGTAGAAACAAGTCAAGAAGGCCAGCAAGACCTTTGCGTACTGCAGAAGAACAATCACGTACCGGGGATGAGACACATACAACAACGGAGAAAGCGGAGGAAGGACAAATGGTATGGGAGGAACCACATATAGAAGTGGAGGGAACACATGATGTCGGGGGAGAAATTCATCTTCAATGGCCTATTGGAATGACGAACAACAATATGGGTATGTTGCTCAACCAACTCTAGAGCAAAATGAGGATTGGCCGCAGTGGGAGATACAACAAGAAGAAACAATTTTCAGTCCTTCTCAAGAATAAGAAATACCTATTTTAACATTTGACGAATCCCAAAGTTGAACTCCAATCACTTGTAAAAGAAAGAAGAAGAAAAGAGACATACATATTGAGGTTAGAAGGCTCTACGATTGAGTGGTTTTGTTGTTTGGATGATACATCATATTGATGTTTATTTAGTTTTTTATGTAGTTGTTGATGTTTATGTAGTGTATGGATGATATATTTTGTCAACTTCATGTTGGGTTTGGTATGTGTGTTGTTTGTTGGAACATGATCTTGATATGTAACGTTGATGGTTTGTGTTGATGATATTCAGTTGTATTGATGACAGTTTGTTGTTCGTGTTGGCGTATAAATGATTTTATTTGATGGAATGTTGATGGTATGAGGATGTTGCATAGTGGAGGAAGGAGCAACAAGTCACTATCTTTTAGAACACCAGAATATAACTTGCGCACTTTTGAAATTTGCTTTAATATGACGAATACAATAGCGATGATGTTTGATTGACCAAGCCTATCTTAGCGCACGTGGACTTCCTTTCACACTTGAGATAAATGTAATATATCGGGTACATACAGATGAAATATAATTCCATATGTAACAAATAAACCAACTTCACGCTTGTCAAGACTCTGTTTGTACAATAGCAAAGAGTATCGGAAAAAACTTTGGTTTACGTCTACACCAGTAGCTACTAGTAATGTATTCAGATACTTACCATGTAAATGAGTGTCATCAATAGACAGTATATGTCGACAGTGGATGAAATCATCGATAGAACATCCGTAAACCCAAAATGCACCATAAAAAACAACACGACTATGAATAACATTATATGCAGTTTCAGGGTTGGTATGCTGTACGGTTTTAAGATATTTTGACAATTCTATGTATGACGATTTTCAATCTCCATAAATTATTGCAACCACTTTCTGTAGTCCATGTCACGCTCGAGAATAACTCACTTTTATATGAAATATATTTGACATTGTCTCTTGAACTGTTCTTATAGTCATATTTGTTTTAGCTTTAATTAAGGGAAGTATTTTGTTATATATAAACTTTGTAATCTAACGATGGTTTGAGTTGGTGGTTGCATTTAAATAAGTGTGATCGCTGCCATATGTTGTTATTTTCCATCAATTTTGAGATTTTCTCACCGATAGGCTAGCACACACTTTTCAATGACATGTTTCATCCATATTACAATGAACCGTTTATTGATTTGCACGTGATTTTAATACTTGAAAAGAAGCTGAACATTTAATCATCCATTCACATAATTGTTCAATGAGCTTTTGTTTACTTTTAAAAATTAACCCAACTCGTGGTCCTTTTTCAACACATTCTCTTCCAAACGCTTCCACTTCTAATTGAAAATTATCCATAATCGATTTGTCCATCATTGTTGCAGTGCATAAATCATCGGTTAGGGAATTTTCATATGTGATTTGCTCATCTTCGACATTTGCATCATCAGCTTGCTGACTGTCTTCATATATGATTGCATCATTGTTAACCTCCATTTGATTGACCCAAGTTCTATCTACATCATCCGCATAAGCTACTTGCATGCTATCCAATTGCACTTTGCTATCGTTTGCAATATCAACACGATTATCGTCGTCGTCAGCACAACCAATGAATGCTTCTTCCGCTGCATTTATTTCAACATTACAAATACAAAAAATAATGGTAAGAGCAAATTCTGTGAACGTAAGTCAAAATGAAGTGCTATAGTATAACATTACTCACTTTTCCAATGCTTGCGATTGATTTGGGTGTATAGAGTTATGTCCCATATTTTGTGCTTGACCTGAAGATAATTCAATCATTTCGCTATATCTATGCAATAAATTTGTAAGCTTCCCGCTTTGATGACTTGTCAAATAAGAAGGATATGTCGACCATTGTGTTTCTTGAAACTGTGTGGTGGGTACATGTTCATCCACATATATTACAGCCTGATGTGTTTCTACCACATTAACATGTTCCGCTTTCGCAACAAATATTTCTACCACTCTCATTCCATCAAAAAACGTAGAGTTCAAATTATCGTCATCTTTCAAATCAATTGCGGATGAACCATCGTCTCTAAACCATTTCACTGCTAATTTTAAATCATACTCAAGAAGATTGATTTTTGTTGCTTCATATGCCCGTTGTTTAAGCTCTACAAAACTACAATAATTTTATATTTTCAATCCTTTTCGCTTTCCACCAACATATCTAGGTTTACCTTCTTCATCAACCAACAATTCTCCATCGTAGTAATGTATAATTGAAACCGTTGACATTATCTACAAAATCAGTTACAAGACTACATTAAAAATCTTGATTTTGTGATAAAATCCTAAACAAAAATTTGTTGAATTAATACTTTATTTTTCCAAGAAGATGTTTCTGTAGGCAATGTTCAACCAAAAACAGTCAAATCAATCTTCAACCAAAAACAAACAAGCAAATCAATATAATAACATAACCAATATGTTTCACCAACACAATCAAGACTATAGTTCTACGTCACATTTAAATCCAAAATCACATCATTGTTTATCCAAGTGATTAACTAGCACATAATACATATTACAAAACATCAGCAAACATTTCGGAAATTTAAATTCAGATGCTACATTTCAACAAAAACAAGAAAGTGACGACATTCTCCTACGTCCAAACGACAAGCAAAATCTTGGCGCTCAACTGGTTTTTCTTAGTTTTTCATTCACTTTTTTCAAACGCTTTATTTTTGCTTGCAATCCGTGGGCATACTCGAGTCCCGTTTTGCACAATGGTTGATCAATCTATTTAAAATAATTACAACAATCAACTTCATGAGGGTTCAATCCGTGTTGTACGAACTACAATCTAAACAATCTTCGCCTGATATTCTTTTTCTTTCCGCAAACGACAACTACATACATATCTCCACAGTCACAAATTGGATATGGTCGTTGCCCTCGTGGCATGGAAGGACCGATATGATGTAGAGGCGTTAGCATATTCCCATCAACGCGAATTTGATGACCGGGTCTTTAGTTAGAAACAACTTCGTGTAAACGAGCATGTAAGGTTGATGTTCCAGAATGGAATTTACGCAATATTGGATCTAACCGTGTCTTTGGAACATGATCAACGTCAATGTGGCTTGAGCTCGCAATACCGATTTGTACTTCAAGTACATCGCAATGTTTCATATCAACGTTTCATCATTAATCTTCCAAACAACCATGTCTACCGTCAAAATAAAGAATACAACATTAACATTTCAACTAGGGTTTCCAATTTATAACTAGGGTTTCAATTTCATTAGCCATTAACTATTATTTCAACAATAACAGCACTAATAGCTAGTACTTGTCAACACCAACAACAATAACTATTAATTACGAACAACAACAAAATTTAAAATTTTTAACAACATAAACTGTTACCTCAAGATGTGTCTCTTTTCTTCTTCTTCTTTCATTTATAGACGATTGGAGCTAAACTTTAGAATTTGTTAAAGGTTAAAACATGTATTTCTTGTTCTTGAGTATGAGTGAAAATTATTTCCTCTTGTTGTCTCTTCCACCGCAGCCACTCTTCATTTTGTTCTAGAGTTGGTTGACCAACATATCCAAACTGTCGTTCGCCTTCATTCCAAATAGGCCATGGAGGATGAATTTCTCCCCCGGCATCATGTGTTTCCTCCACTTCTATTTAACAAATAAAATACGCAAGTATGGATTGCGCATGCTACATATTTAAAAAATAAATAAATATAGCTTGCGCAATCCATATTTGCACAAGCTATATAAAAACGATGCTTATTTTTGCAATCAGTTTTCCGCTGAGCCTATTTGCGCAAATAGGCTTTCGGTCGAGCCTTGTTTAAAAATTTGTCCTAAAAGGAATTGTTTGAAGTATTTAGTATCTATGCAGGGTACCTTCAGCTAATGGTTTATATTGATTTTCACGTCCCACATTTTGATTTTTTATTGTAGCATTATCATACAAATATGTGAATACTTGTGTTGTTTTCTTTTTTCTGTGTAGTAATTTGAATACAGCTCAATGCCTTTGAAGATATGTAAGTAATATTTATCTGCTGTGTTATTCTAAACTTTCAGTATAGTTGAGATAGTAGTCGAATTGCAATATTTATGACTATTATGAAAAGCTATGTAATATCAAATTTAACTAGTTTATATGTTGATCACCAAATACCATTCATGCAGCAAACGTTCCTCTCTGAATGGTCTTTAATGGCATCAATGTTTGTAAACAAGTGATTGAGCATCAAGCTAGGCTAACTTGTTGACTCCATAATCTTATACTATATGCTCAAAGGGCAATCCATCTTACTTGGACAATTCTATGCTGCGAACTCACAACGAAATTGAAAATTGAATTTTAAAAATCTAAGCAATCATGGAAAATGGACTACTATTGAGCAAGGTCATATGTTCAAATCTCAGTGACTTCATTTTCTCTATTATTATGGAATACAATGCAAACACCAAATTCATTTCTCTAATCTTAATTTAATCTGAAATCACATTTGTCCCAAGTTATTAAATTAATATTAAATTATACTTTTTCAACAGAAGGGATTTCGTTTAAGAGTACAAAAAATCGAACTTCTACAGCAATAAGGATGCAAAAATTCAAGCTAATAAGTAATACCAAAAATACCCAAGTATATCAACATCGAAAATTCATGATGAATTTATGTTTGAATTTCAACGGCGTTTCTAATGGAAACAATATATATATATGTATGTGTAGTTTGCTCTGCAAAGTTCGGTAAATAAATAAAGTAACCATACAAATTTGTATATATTAGTGCACAACATATTTTATTCAAATAATAAATAACTATCTAGATTTTTCACATATATCATTTCATTACTAGATACATTTGATTCACCAATATATTTAAAAATATCACTAAACAAAAATTGTATTTGTAAAATTATAATATATAATTAGGCTCCTACACTAAAATCAATAAGTGAACAAAATTCAAGCGAATAAGTAGACATATGAAATAAATTATAATTAAACATTAGCATCAGAAATTTATGGTTAGATTTTAATTTAACACCATATTTCGTGTGCTACATATATATCACTTTGACATTGTTTTTAATGACAACGATGTGCTAGTTTTTATTTGAAGTTATATTTCTTATATTCAAAAATTTGGATTAAATAAAAAATTAGTATTATACAGTTTTATATGTCTATTTTACACAAAGTAACCCATGATTTTGAATATCGATGATTACAACTAATTTTTTTTTTCATCGAGTCATTACGAAAACATTGTTGTTTTATCAAAATTATAACCAAATATATTCAAATTTTAACCTATGTTTTAAAACAAATGTAGTATATTCCTAACTTGTTTATAGAGTAAACTTTAACTTCAATTACTGAAAATATATAGCACTTTCTAAAACTTGCGCGAGCGAAACATAGGTTGCAATTATTTGTTCATCATGTCGTGTTTTAATTATCAAGTTGCACTACCTTAGTGAATAAAAAGTTCAATATTTTCATCGACTACATACTCGAAGTGCTGGGTCATCGCCAGTTGACCTCGAAAAAAAAGCTTTCCATATCATTTTTAATCCATCCGTATAAAATGATACGCTACTGGATGATTAACTAACAACTCCAATTTTTTATCTTTCACGAACACCAAAATTTCAGTTGACCATTCTTGAACTTTTCCCGCTTTTATTAACTCCAATAGCATCATCCGCTTTATATTTTGTTTTCAAATATCAATGCAAGCCAGTTGGATGCTAAAAATAGCAGATTCAGTTATAAACTTTCATGTAATATATATGAAAGATAATTTGCATGCATTTTTATTTTATACATCCTATATATGGTTTATAATCCTGCAATGTTCTACTAGACCTACATGATTTTTCAAGAGTTGACAGGAATTTCACGCTATTGGTATTTTTGGTAGAAGAGTTTTTTAGCCTTTTCAGGACAAAACCATGGATAAAAAGTAAACTCATAACAAATGAAGAATATGTTCAAAGTAATTTAGGTTGTTCAAGTTTGCTGTGGAGACAGAATTTAAATGGTATTCTTTTGTAAAGGCAGAGAGAAAGTATCAACTACGTTTATCATTTGGGATAGAGAGAGCTGTAATGAGGAAAGTATTTTAATAAATCCATAGTGGCAGTCAGAGTGTTGGGATTTAGAACTGAGAGATAGCAGTGGTATTGTATTTGGCCCAATTAAGAATAATAACGATTTGAGAACATAACCATAATTTAAATGTTTTATGTAAGAAACGTTGTAATGAAACAACTGTTCTATACAAAGGCGAGAGCTTTGGTTGCTTAAATAGGAGCTTTGGTTGCTTAAATAGGATAGAACATGTCATACAGCTGTAGTGACATCCTGAATCTATAAGTTGCACTCTGCAATACTTGTACATTAGTCACATGCTAGTACCCATCTGTATGATATGCAACATTGCTTATTTCTATGCTTGCATGTTCCCCTTATTTCTATGCGTACATGTTCCCCTTCGGATATTATTTTTAACAATTACTTGATGCTGGTGTTGGTTATCGTCAAGTATCAATGTATTATTACTGTCTTCAACTCTCTATAAATGAATGGATCATATCACAGACTTTATCAAAATTACAGTTTCTCTTGATGACGAGTACAGTCCATTCTATGAAGCCACTCGCCGTTCGAATATGATTTGCATGCAACTTTATGCAAAAGAAGTTAAATCTAATCCTGGTGCCTCGGCAGCAGCATCTATATATTCTCGTATGCATAATCAAGAATTCACTCCAGTGGAAAATTCTGAAATTGAAGTAATTTCATTTTTTTATTCATTCTATTATTATTTTTCCTGAAAATTGAAATGGTGATGTAACTATTGATAGCTTATGATTTATGTTTCATATTTGCAGGAGCGGTTGTGGAAATTATGTGCCTGGAGAGACTTAATGGTAGGTTTGATTATATACTGCATATTGGTGTTGATTTATATTAGCACCTCTTCCTGAACACATCTTTTAATCATCTTTTTTCTTTGTTATACTAACTACTAGTGCGTTACCCGTGCGTTGCACACGGTAATATTGTAAAATATGATATCATATCCTGAATGTTAAAATGAGAACTTTGTTACATAATGTATGATAAATTTAGTGAAATAAATGAACTATAAATTAAAACCGGTATATGTTTGTGTATAATTTATATTGTATAGCGCGCATGCGCGCACACATGTATATAATAATAAAGCAATTTATTCAGTTTTGTTAATATGGATATAACATACATGTTGAAACTGACGTATGTTAGTAATTTTTTAGATGAATTGAAAAATATTGTTTAATGAAATTTGTTTAAATAAATCAAATATAAAATTATGTGATTAGTTTACATACATAAACTTGAAAATAAAAGACAGGAAGAATCGAGAGGAATTTTGTAAAAAATTGTATAATTTCGATGTGGATATATTGAAGCTAAAACATAATTTTGTAATATAATGTATGATAAATTCTTAATATAAAGGAATTATAACTAATTTACAAATTAATTTGTTATGACTTTTATGTACATGATTTATGTTATGTGATTTATATATCTTTATAGTTGAATAAAAAAAAATCTTACAATTTTCCATAATGTGAGCGTGTGTGTGTTAAAATTGACATATATTTTTATGATTCATTAGAAGAATAGATTAACTATTCATTGAAATTAATTAAATTATTTAAATTTGAGATTTCGTAAGTAGTTTGAATACATGATTCAAATATAAAATAATAGAAAATAATTGATGGCGGTTTAGGAAATAATTGTAAAAATGTTAAAATGTACGTATTTGAAGCTAAAACAGAATTTTTCAATGTAATACAATATAAAAAATTTAGATACATGAATAATATATTAAATATGGAAATATTGCTTATGCATATTATTTATGTTAGGTGACTTATATATCTTTGTATTTGAATGAAAAACTAATTTTATCACCTTTGCGCCTGATATGAATATTGTATACGTACTGAAACCGTTATATCTTAGCATTTATTAGATGAATTAACAAAAAAATATTAATTGAATTTATTTAAATAAATTAAATTCAAGATCACATAATTAATTTGAAAATATCGACTTTAGTATACAATGGTAGGTGATATTGTGAAGTGTTTTGTAACTAATTGGATAAATTCAAAATGTAGGTTTTTGACGTTAAAAACGGGTTTTACAATGTAATGCATGATACACATATTGATATAAATAAATAAAACTTTAAACTTGTAATTATTATTTATGAATATAATTTATGTTATGTGATTGATGTATTTATATATTTGAATGAATTTTTTCATCATTTTGTTAATATGAATATGGTTCATATTTATCAACTTATTTGACGAATCGGTGAAAAATTGCATAGTGAAATTATTTAAATAGTTTTCAAGTTATGTAATTGATTACAATATATGACTTTAAATGTAAAATATTGTAAAGAAATCGAGGGGAGGCTGAAAATGATTATAGAAATTTTATAACGTAGGTATTCGGAGTACAAAAAAATATAATTTTTTAATGCATTTCATGATAAATTTATTAAGAGAAATGTGAAAAAATGATTTATTGTTATTATTTATGTATTCACTTTAAGTTATTTAAGTTATATAACTTAGGTACTTTTACATTACTCCTTTTTTTAAATTTTGTTAATATGAATATTGTGTACATATTTATATTTTCATAAATTAGTAAACGAATTAACGAATATTAGTTAGTTGGATTTATCTAATTAGTTTAAATTTAGATCACATTATTAACTGATACATATAGGGTGAAAAGTAAAATATTAGAAGAAAAGTGAGGTAAATTTTGTGAATAATTATGGTAATTTTAAATGTAGGTATTTGAAGTTAAAGTAGAATTTACAATGAAATGTATGATAAATTTATTGAAATAAATTAACTACAATTTTTTATTATTGGTTTATGTGATTTATATATCTTTATAGTTGAATGAAAGATAAATATTATGGTTTAGTTGTTTAAGTGTTATACATATTTAAATTGTCGTTCTTTGGTATTTATAAGAAATATTAAATGAATTTATTTAAATAGCTTAAATTTTGGATTATTTAATTAACCTAAATGTGCGGACTTAAATATAAAATATTAGAAGGTAGCTGATAAATTATATGTAAATAATTATATAAACTTTAGATAGAATACATGTACCAAAATGTAAAATAATAGAAGAGAATTAGTAAAATAAGTGTAAAGTAATAAATTAAAGAATTTGAAAATGAAATATCTAAAGAGAGAATTGAGGAGAAGAGAGAAAATTCCTAGAATCAAGGAGAAAGCTAGAAAATCTTCCGCTTTACTATTATTTAATAGATTAGTTGAACAAGTTGCAAACTTCCAGTAATGATGCTTATGTTGGTTAACTACGCATATGCGTGTGTAAATATATAAGTACATATGTACTCTTTTTTATATGTTGAAGATCCAAGAAACCCATATGCGTGTGTAAATATATAAATACATATGTACTCTTTTTTATATATTGAAGATCCAAGAAACCCAAGAAATGCATGTCTTCCCTAACATATATGTTATTAAATCAAAAGGGATTATGCATCTACAGTGGTTGAAACCCTGCACCACAGCATTCTCAAATTTGTATTTTTAAAGTGCGCCAATATAAATTCTAAATTTTTATTTGCGCAGTTTAAAAATGCATAAATACCGAACCCCAAACGAGGTCTATTTATGTAATATAAGTTTGTGATCAAGCCTACTCTTGTAACAAGTTTTTTCTGCAAGCCTATATTTTACATGAATCATATAAATTATCATATCGGAATCAGATGCTTTTGTATCCACATCTGTTGATATCCGCTTAGGGCTACTAATTATCATAATTCCATTTTTTTATCTTAACTATTGTATTTGGATTTATAGTGTATATGCACTTCGATTATTAGATGGATGTAACATGTACCAGGTGTTTGGTAAAGTCATCAAAATCTATGCAAGTGTAATAATCAATGTTTGAATTTATTTCAGGAAAATAGGTACAAGGAAAAAGTTACAAAAAAATTTAGTCTCAAGGACGGTAAGTTTGTTTTTTAGTCTGAAGGACACTTTATAGTGTAAACAGAAAATGATAGCTACATCTATCATTCTGTGATTTACACTACAAAGCGTCCTTCGGACAAAAAACAAACTTGCTGTCCCCGAGACTAATTTTTTTTGCAACTTCTTCCCTGTGCCTAAAAACCCCAATTTATTTTGTGTCATTAACCAAATTTGGATATCATACATCTCATTTTAATACAATAAAACTTTGTCCTTTTGGTCACTAGATTTGCAACTGGATCGTGATAAGATGAGATGCTATTGGCTCCATTAACAGCCGTAGATCTGAATAACTTTGTGTTAAAACCCGACTTGTAGCCTTTTTTTTTCAAATCAATTTGCATAAACCGGATTGTGTTGCAATTTGCTTAATTTGCATCGCTTTTGAAATATGCACTGATGAAGGAGTTCAACTGGAGCTGGTTTAACTATTTTGTATTTGCGATGCATCTTGATGTTACAATGAATGTTATTGTCTATCATCCTTGCAACATTCTTTCATTTATATATCATTTTGCAGGGTTGATTTTGGTCTTTATCATTCTTTCATTATATTCTTTTCATTCAGAAATCTTAAAAAAACGAAGTTATGATGTTCTTATATAATTATTCAGAATTTCGTGTGCTTGTGATATATCACAAGCTCAAAACATCTTGAGTAATATTTTTATATTGCTATTACGACTGCTAAGAGTTCATGTTTTCAGCTGTTCCATTAGAATATTTAGAACTATATGATTATTAAACTTTACAACACCTATATTTTGGTCATATATTAGATTACCATTACATTGAATCGTGTATGTATTGGTATTATGACAAACCTTGTCTATTTATTTCTTCAAATGCGTTTCAGGCTCGACTACACGATGAAAGTTTACCCTATGTGTTATCTGATCAAGCAATTGCTGCTCTTGCAACAAAAGTACCAAAGGACCTGGCCGAACTGTTTAATACAATACAAGAAGCCGATCTAAGTACCGACTCTTTGACTATTGCTGCTGCCATACCTACACCATCGCATATAGTTAGTACTCATGCTGATGAACTTTGTTTTCTACTTCATGAAGTTGATATTAATATTGATGATATTCTCAGAAAATATTTGCACATGCACCTATCCCCTACTGGGTGTTGTCCAATGTCGATTTATAATTATGCACTTTTGTCTGGGTTCAGTTTGAAACAGACCATTGCATCATTTTCTAAGCAAAACGGAGGGAGATCAAATGCACCAGTTAGTAAAAAAGCCACCAGGGAGCTTTTTGTACAGAAATTTTCATGTAAATCTCCAGTGTACCATAACTGTAGGATCTATGCAAATGATGGGCGGTTGCTTTGTTATTGTGATCGGAGAAAGTTGGAGTGGTTAGTTTATCTTTCTGTTATTTATTCCTTTTCTGAATATCAATTGAACGAGTCATATTGAGTAACAAAATCCAGCAACAATGCAGTAAAATCTGCAATGTATATTGATGTCTAGATGATAATGATCCATTCGTTAAAATCACTTTCTTTTTTTGAGAGAAAGGATGTATGACCTGGGGTTCATACAGCCTACATATATACATATATAAATATATACACATATATATATACATTACATACATACATATACACATATATACACATACATACATACATACACACATATATATACACACACACATACACACACACACATATACATACATACATATGTATATACACATACATACATACATATGTATATCTTCATATATATATATATATATATATATATATATATATATATATGCAGATAACGGCCAACAAGGCTTGGTCAGTAGCCCATCGGTTTTTAAGGTGATCCGTCCACTCCTACCAAACATCGAAGCATAGGTGTGCGACATAAGCGTCTGAGCAACTACTAAACACAAACTATAGGCACTATATCAGAATAGATTCAATAATACAAACAAACGGCAATCTATTAAATAATAGTAAAGCAGAAGAAATTCTAGCTCTCACATTAATTCTAGCATTTCTCTCAACTCTCCTTAATTTTCTCTAGATATTTGTTTAAATTTTATTTTAAATACCTAATACAATGCATTAGTTTTGAATTGTTTATAAGATTTTATTAATTTTACACTATTGTTTTACATTCAAAAATCTACACTTTCTGCTTTCTACAATTATTTTCAAAGTCCTCAATCTTCATGTATAATTTACATTTAAGTCCGTATATTTAAGTTAATTAAATAATTTCATTATAAATTATTTAAAAAATAATAATTAACCATTATTTACTAATTTGTCTAATAAATAATATAGATAATCATGCCAATAAAATACCATGCTCATTGTAACAAAACAGTATAAATATGGATCACATAAAAAACAATACGAACAACTTTAATGTGTAATTATTTATTTTAATAAATTAATATTTAAATGATTGAAGTTTAAAGATCACAGATCATCACAATAATTATAAAATTTTAACTCATACTCATTAATTCTCTTCGTTTTTGTGAATCCATATAAAATATCATTTTATAGTTATCCAAAATATTATGTTAATTTTTTCCATGATTTTATATCCATGTATACCGAGATTTTATAATTTCTACAGTCATTTACGAAGTTTTCATTAATTTTCTTTTATTATTTTACATTTTAATCTATGTATTTAAATTAACCAAACACTATAAATCTATACTATATAAATAAATTCAAGTAATTAATACTCATTAAATTCTTTGATAATTTATATACAAAATGACAATTTCAATTTATATACCGCATTAGTAGTAACACATGGTAGATATTTCTTTCAAATATAAAAATATCTGAATCACTTAACAAAAATTATAGGCATAAACAGTAATAAAACGTTTAATTTATGATTGACATATCGAACATTGCATAACAAAATTTTATTTTAACAACATTTAAAGTATGAGTACCATGTTTTTACAAAATTAGCGTGTGCAATGCATAAGATACATTCTATTACTTTATTATTATTATTATCCACAATTTTAGTAAATTAAAAAAAAAAATAGTTTTTCCCTTAATATCTCATGTTACATTTAAAATTCTTATCAATACAGACATGCAATTTAACATCTAAATCATCACGCGCATGCGCACCGCACATGTGCGGGTGCGCATGCGCATCAAAACATATAGGATCATGAATTTACTAAATATAACTTCAAAAATGAACATATTACATCTATATTTTTCTTTGAAATTTATCGTATACATAAACCCTAAAAATTATTTCACATGCATCGGTATACCGGTCATATTTAACGTATAATTTCTTAATTTCAAAATATAAATTACACTTATTTTAAAATTACATAAAATATTTTGAAATATAAATTTTTGGAAATAACAATAGTGTGTATATACATACATACATACATACATTTTTTAAACGTAAAAATCAATAAAATAATATGTTTAACATATAATTTCCTTAAACTTTAGAAATATTATTGTAAAACTAATTTGAAACAAAAATCTATCATTTTAAATAGTTAGAATATGAAAATAATGAATATATGATTATTTTTAACTATTCGAAAATAATTTTTGAATATATTTTACTATGAAAGCATAACATTTTAACATGCTAAAATCAAAAAATATATGTTTAACATAGCATATTACGTTGTACATCGACTATTTAACTATGTATATTTGACAATTTCTTTTACAACATTACCGTGTGCAACGCACGGGTTACACACTAGTTCCAAAAGGAAGAAGTGCTGCATTCCAAATCCCAAAACTTGCATAGATAAATCAAAAGCTACCTGAGTTTCCCACCAGGACCAAATAGGAGATAAAGCACATATTGCAACATATGACTTTCATCCCAACTTAACCACAGTCAAACAAATGACCATATTGCTTTTTTAATCTGACAATATACATTATTACTTTGACCTGGATTGCTGGTAGTGTATGCTTGACCAGTGATTTTGGTTCGGTCAAGTACATAATGAGGTGTTCACATTGTTGTCGAAAATCTCATGAAACATGTTTCAAATCGAATCTCTCCCTTTATGATCTTAAATCCTGATTTAATATTAAACTAAAACAACAGTGGAGAAAAATCGTTCAGTTTATGCTGAAAGAGAAAATATAGAGATATTTATTCAAATTTACAATTCAAATTTCTTTGTATAAAATTGAAGATGAAACAAAGAAGAAAATTAACTTTTCAATTTAAATGTAGAAACTCAAGTACCGAAATCAATTTGAAATATATAAATTATTACCATGGAAAAAAAATCAATTTTTTACGTACTCAAATGTCATGCAATAATCTATATAGAGCATGGTTCGAAATTCCGGTCGGCACACCGGAATTCCGACCATTTCGTCCCGGTTCCGATGGTGACCGGGCCGAAATTCGCTCTAAAACCCTTTCCAATTTAAACAACTGAAAAAATGTTTTCGATGTGTAAAAAGAAGTAAAAATACACTTGGATGAAGTACATGTGGGAAGAAGTACCTGATTCAAACAAGCAAGAGAAACTAAAAAGATTTTTAAGGGTTCAGATTGGAAAATTTTAGCAAGTATATTTAGGGCTTTTGGCTATTGAAGTCGAATATAGGGCTTTATTTTGTTTAAGCAGCCAGAGACTACTAGATCTACAAACGGCGCCGAACTTATTCTCGTTTTCTATTGATGAAATTGTTAGGGGTTAATTTGAAGGAGAAGGCTGATTAATCAAAATGATCAGAGCAGGTGATATTTGATACATAGGCTATGTTGATGTTAGATAATTTCTTATAGGGCCCTCGGTTTTGAAAAGGAATGTTTCTTTTTGGTTTATCTGTAGGCTAAATTGTACATTTGTACAATAAATAAAATACTCTACCCTGTTAATGAACATATTCCATGCTTACCCAGCTTTAGGGAGGCTGAATTTCAGTAGAAAATATTTTGTTTAGGAATAAAAGGAATGCATGTTTATGATAGTATATCGAAAAGTAATGAAATCCGGAGCCGGAATTACAACGGAATCTCCGAAATTTTCGAAACAAAACCGAAATTATAAAATTTTCAAATGACCGGAACGGAATCGAAAATCGAAATTTCAAACCTTGATATAGAGCAAACAAATTAGCATACAAGTAAAGTATATAAGTTTGTAATAAAATATAGATCTCTTGAATTTACGACCTTCAATTTAAATTCAGTTTTGATTTATAATTTGAACTTCACGATTTATGATTTGAGGAAATTAGTGATCCCCACAAAGAGGGGAGCAACAACAGCAATAACAACAACAACTAAGCCGTTGTTCCCAAACAAGTTGGGATCGGCTAAAGATGAAACCCAAAACCCAATGACAAAGTCAAAAGAGGAGAGCACTCAAACGATTTAAATCCAATTATGAAAACCTTAATAAAACCTTAGTATATAATATTCAAAGTAATGCGAATGTGTATCATTATAGTACACCATGGAGATCAAGCTGAACTCAACATATCATAGTTGGTGGAAAGTGTGACATTGTAATCACAGTTTATTTGATGCATACCAAAATCAATGAAGTGATTAATTCTTATTATGCAGGTATCTAAAACGTGAATTGGCGTCTATTGTAGAGGATGATCCTCCAGCAATTATGCTATTATTTGAGCCTAAAGGTCGCCCAGAAGACGAAGGCAATGATTTTTATATTCATAGTAAGAGAAATATATGTGTAGGATGTGGAGAGAAAAGTCATTATTTGCGTTACAGAATTATACCATCATGCTATAGAATGCATTTTCCAGAGCACTTGAAAAGTCATAGGTCACATGATATAGTTCTTCTCTGCGTGGATTGCCATGAAATAGCACATTCTGCTGCTGAGAAATATAAAAGAAAGGTAGCTGCAGAATTTAAAGTTCCACTATTTGTGCGCAAAATAATAGACACGAGCGAAAATGAAAATGAAAATTTGGGGTCAAAATCTGCAAATGGAGTTGAAGAAAATGGTGTTTCCCCATTACATTTGAGAACAGCAGCCATGGCATTACTACGCCATGGAACTAGCATGCCGACAAAAAGGCGTGATGAGTTGATGCAGGTTGGTTTGAATTTCTAATTTAGAGTTTTTAGTATAATGACTTTAAATTGACAGTGGAAGTTCAGGTTTAGTTTGATTTGTTTTTAACTTGATGGTGATTTGTTCTTTACATAATTGTGTTGGGATATGCATGCTTGTTTTGGAACTAGATTTAGGAAGATCGCATAAATATATCTATTATACGGTCTCATCAACAACAGTTGAGGCGGCAGCATCTATGCTCTCATATCATTTTTCCCCTTTTCCTTTTTTTGAGATTCCTTTTGTCATACTTTTTATTTTTTGAAAAAAGTAAAAACGAAAACTAAATAGAAAATCAATATAGATTATTTGTTGCAGAATACCTGGAAACATTACATATATAACATAAAAAATATGCGTGTTTAGGTCTAACTGCCACAAAACAATTTGACTATTAACATCAACAATTTTCTGAAGAACACTTTTTGATGGTTACTCACTTGTTCGAATAAAATAAGAGAAAGTGAAGTGTGAATTTCCATCATCTAGACATTTAGAGGTTTGTTGTTTATCACCTAAAGATGATTGTATGATGTGCGATTAGGTGTAAGAATTTTATGGCCTAAATATTTATGCTGTGCCTTAATATTGAATTCCAGCAGTGCTGACTGTCAGTCATTTTTTTATTTAAAAACATACGAGATGCCAATTAAAAATCTAATCACAATAAAAATTGATAACAAGTTTGTTAACAAACTTAACCTTAATTTCAAACAAGATGTTCAAAGCAGGAAAATTCAAACATTCAATCACTTTGTTTATAATAATATTGATCTTTATTTTTTGCTCACATTTTGCAGATTGTAAAAAAATATTTTGGTGGAAGGGAAATATCTCAAGAAGATTTAGAAATGGCATTACTTGTTGGTATGAGTCCTCATGAGATAAGGAGGCTTGAGAAGAAAAAAGGTTTGAAGTTGAAACATACTCAAATAGAGAGTTTCGGTTTACTTGAAAAAAAATCTTGCGTGCAAGCAAATATAAATGAAAACGATGATGATTTGAACAATGGTGATTATAACATGAATCGATCCTCAGAAGAAGATGATGCCAATGATATAACTAATGGGGAAACTGATCTTATTTCGAATCATTACAACGAGTGTGAGATTCCAGTACATGAAAATGGTGAAACTGATTTATCATTCAAACCTAATCAGCGTCATTCCTCTAAAAATGCCAAGAAATTCTCATTATTAGGCCATGGACCACATGGTAAACAAGTTGTAGATCAAATATTGAAGAGTAATGGTGAGGAAGGTATTAGCCAATTTTGCCAGAAATGGAGACAAGTGTTTGTGGAAGCTGTTAATCCCCGTTTTCTGCCTTCAGGGTGGGATGTATTGCACAGGTAATCAACTAAATTTAAATGCTGATTATTCTTCATTTAATTATGAATTCTTTTTTCTTTTTCTGTTCCGATTTATAACTAAAATGCTTCATTTAAATATTTCTGACTTCTAAGCAATGAATTATTTGCGGAAAACCCTTAGTATATTCGAAGTAATTGTTGATTCTATTATTCAGTAGTAAGCCAAATATCTCAATGAGTTATAACTAAATATCAATAAATCTTTATACTTGCCTAGACCGATGCTATTTACTTAGTAAGCCAAATGCCACTTACCTACAGTTATTGTTGATGAAGCACTTTCTAATAAATCAAAATTCCGAAGTAGTGAATTTTGGACGAGTAATGTAAAATGAAAAGGAAAGATATTCATCCTTTTATTTTATCAATTATAGTATACTTTTGCACCGTCAGCTATAGTTAAGGGAGTGGAACAACAAATAGTTAGATACAACTCACTATCAAACTATATAAAAAGAAATTTTGGTGATTAATGTTCGTTTTTTAAACACCAAATATAGCATAAATTTGTGCTGTATTCTAAAGAGTTGATTTTCCGAGAAATGAATGAAAATCGTATTTTTTTTTTTTTTTTTTTTTTTTTTTTTGTTAGCTGGTACTAATGTTATTTGGTACTGGGTTCCACCTTTTTATCTGGCATTAATGTTATTTGTTGTGGCAGTGGACGGAGAGACTTTGGCGAGTTCAGCGTTTACAATCCTGCAAAAAAAGCATCTGAAGCAGCAACTAGTAGTTAAAATGATACAAGTTTTTGTAATATACTTTGTTCTAAATTATTGAACTCTACTTGTTTTACCGTGAACTTGTCCCTTCATTTTATTTTTTGACGTGCAAACAAACAAGTGTGAAGCATGGGAACCGTTTGACACTACTTTGTATGGTTGAGCTGCGTGAGGATAAAATTGGGACCAACTAATACAGTATATCATTTTGATGTCCAACGGTTTTTCACTTCTCTATATATTTTCGAACCTCGTTTATTTCCCTCTTCTGCAAAAACTTACTTGAGCAACAATTAAACCGACCAAAAGAGATTTTTTTTTTTAATCGTTTGGTACTATATAATTATCAGATTACTAGTGTAAAATGACAGATTTACCCCCTATGAGGCAATGGATAAAACAACGCGTTAATTGGCACGAACGAATGTGGGACTTTCAAAGCATTTTGCATAATCCTAAATTTGTCTTCCAGTATTTCTTACCTGAATCACCATCGGAAATCTCATGCGGCATATATCATGGCCGTCGAATCATATCGGACCCCTGATACTTTAGGGTGTTTCGTGTGCTTTTATCTTCGGATAGAGGAGCAGCTCTCTAGTCCTTCAACGCAAGTAAAGTGTTCGTTGGATGATCAAACAGTGGATTTTTCAAAGTAAAATGAACGTGAAATGAACGTTCTACCCTTATGATCCAAAAGTGGATAATGCGCGAACTCTCATGAAGCAAATGTTACATTGCTTAAGGTACGGTATAGCTAGAGATTGAATCCTTTAAATACAACTAACGTGTTCTCGATAATAAATTGAGATCAATGATAAAGCTACAAAGTGGTGCTTTACCCTGTTATTATGTAAATGGTAATCAGATTGTTAGTACTTCTCAAGTAAGGTACCAAGTTAAGGCCTATAAAATGGGTATCCTTATACTCTTACGGAACATCATCGAAAAATAGTAAGCCGGGATACATGTGAAACGAAGGATATAATGTTAATACGGTAAGCTAAGAACATTCTAAAGTTCATCTTCCTCGGAACATTAGAAACATTCTTGTCTTCATTTTATTCCTGCAATACGTAATGCAACGATTTGATAAATCACACATAGAGCGTTACGAGATGTTCCCATGTCTATGATTTATGAGGTTCACGGTGCATACAAAAAAGGATCATGTTGCACCCGCTTTTCACTTAGAAATGATTGGCGTAGTATTAGGTATATGAAGTCTTCAACAAAAGAATCAACGCAGTACAGAGTGAAACGGGTCTAAAGCTGTATCATATGCAAGTTCCAGATTCAGCGCTAAGTTATCCCACGCTTGAAGGCCTCATGGTACCAACCAACGAAGTCCCTTCCGGAGCCAAAGTCCAGCACCATAATTCCATAACAATATTTTTAAGGTACAACACACACCCAAAACATCAAAAGAAGAGCGACGCAGTTTGTTATCACCGGTACAACGAACAACATAACCCTTCAAAGGCGGCAAAGGCATCTAGCGATATCATACCCTTTTTAACATTTCAAAATCAAATTATCCCACCTACATTTGATTATCCCGCCTAAATCTAAGTCATGAATCCACAACATACAAGAATAATAATATACTATAATAATAAACTGGATTTAAAAGTATAATGGCTTTCAAGAAAATGGCGTCTTCTTATTCTGCTTCTTGCTTTCAAAAATCGAATTCCATGCTTCAAACCCAATTTGATTTCGAATTCATTTATCCAGTCCTCTCTTTCATTCCGTGTCTCAAATCGATCTTACGCGCAAGTTGTTAAAGATCAATCGCCATCTTTTCAACTTCATAATTGGTTCTCTCGAATTCCAAAGAATAACTACATTGATGCACAAAGAGGAAGGAATTTCTGCTACCGATGAGGATAATAATCATTTTTGCAAAGCAACGTCGTGATCCAATCAGATGCTTTGCGTATGGAAAATTTGGACACAAAAAGAGTAACTGTTCGATCAAATTGAATCATGTTTCTTGCAAATCCGTTCCTTGTCCTTCGTTGGTTGATCATGGATTTCAGTTCGTTCTAAAATGTATGGTGTTAAAGGGAATATTGCTCGATCATCTTTGGCAAAAAGAGGAATGAAGGAATTAAGTTTTTAGAGGATTTGTTTGTTCATTTTGATGCTATAAACTCGCCTAATATTGGTAAGGGTACAGAGACAGATTTGGAGATTTAGAAGATTATTTTGGGTAATCTGAATCTTCTTCTATCAAATCTAATACAAAAGATAATAGAGATGGTGTTTCGAATAAGACTAATGTTTGTGTTGACACCGATTTTTTTGTCACTGCTAAGAGAGAAAAAGTCCATGGATTTGATCCAATTTTGTATGATCCTGCTGTTACTCATTGTTTTGTGGATTCTTATTCGTCAAAGGCAAGTGCTTTGATAAATGGTGTTGTCTCATTCATGGATGATCCTGGAAAGGTTGCAGAGCAGAGTGATTTACACAATGGATTTGTTCATTTAAATAAAAAACGAGCCAAAACAAAATCTCATGAATTGAGTATTTTTGAATTATCTACTGCCAATTCATTTGACTGTCTTGCTTCTTTGATGGTTCATGATCTAAGTATTGAAAAATCTGGAGTTGACTGTGGATTGGAATGTCATAATTTTTTTGACCGTGCTGCTGTGAAACAATCGATGATAGTAAATAGAAAAAAGGCATTTTCTGATGCAAGTAATGATATTAGTTTTGATAATAATAAACTGTCAAAGGATACTATGGTGGAATTGTCAGGTGATATAAGATTTATGGATAATGATTATAATGCCCAGAAAACCATGTTGGCTGATATTAAAGTTACTGAATTGCTAATTGTTTGAAGAGTTATGATGAGAATCTAAAGGATGCTGATGGTAATTGTATTAACAAGTTATGGGATGCATCTACTGCCAATAAATTTGAGTGTCTTAGATAGTTCCTGATTCATGTTTTGAAAGATCTGGAGTTGATAGTGGATTGGAATGTCATATTTCTTTTGATAATGCTACTATGAATCAATTGAAGGTAGTAAGTGGAAATATAGCAATTTCTAAAACAAATATTGGTATTAGTATTGATGATGGTAAACTCTCAATGGATGCTTTGGTGGAACGGTCAGGTAGTAAGGGTATTATGGATAAAGATATCATTGCTCAGAAAATCAAGTTGGCTGATGTTAGAGTTTCTGATGTTCGTATGGCTAAGGGTTTGAGGAGTTTTGACGAGAATCAAAGGGCGGCTGATGGTTCACATGATTGCTGATGGTAGGATTGTTGTTTGCAGTGAGGGGTTCTTCTCAGTACATCTTCATCTTCATTATGGCATTCTACTTTCTAGAGGATTCACTTTTCAGTTGGGCGCTCCTTCAAGTTTTACCGAGTCTACGTAATGGCGATTTCCATTCCACATCATTCGCAGTACCATTTTAGATCATTTGCACTTCCATTTCTTCCGAGTCAGCAACATGGAGTTCCCTTCTCAGATGGAGCTGGCTTCCAGTATCATTGACTATGTGATGTTCCATAGTTTTTTGGGTGTAATGGGCGATGGTCTTGCCGAAGCTCATTTTAAAGGTACTTGAGCTATTTTCTTTGATACTTGTACTTAGATTAGCTACCTGCCAGGCTGTTTGCAACACCTTGTCTTTTGCGATATATACATATTTACATGTGTGCTCTCCTCTATTGTAGAGGATCACACATTTTTATCAAAAATGAATCCACAACATACACAGAGGCATATGGGTGAAGGAAGAGTGAAGGAACTCGACGACATCAATCAATATAAGGAATAATGTCTGTAATCCATGTAACCTTATTCTATCTACAAACGAAAAGGAATATGGTAGAAAAAAGAGATCAAACCTTTTATACTAAGAGAATTTATTATGGTAAAAGCTGCAAACAAAGTCTCCATTGATTTTTATGCTTGTACTAAAAAGAACATAAAAGATTGAGTGATTTGTGCATGGACATATGATTCTTTAACATCGGAACCACACAAATTTTTTCGTGTTCTTTAGTTTCTTTTACAAATTTATACTTTCTCTTAATAGAGTTAGGGGTATGCCCTAAGAGTAATTCTGTAATTTATTATAAATTATTAATTCTATAATAAAATCTCATTCAAAATAAAATGTATTTTTCTTTCTATTATATGCTTGTAATAGCAAGTTATGTTAATTGATTATTTAATATAAGTATATTAAATAGAAAATTCTTAAATAATTTGTTATATGATAGTAATTACCATGTTTGTAATTATAAGAAATTTATCACACTAAAAGTAACATATTCTTTTAAAAATTCATTGTCAAAATGTTTCGAGACTGGATATCGATCGTTGAGACTAGAGCACGTAATGCTCTTTAAATGATGGATAATGTATTACTTATGCATGCTTAGGCACCAAAGAGTTACGCACTGATAGTTATTGGATAAATATGAAATAATTCGCTTGAGAGTTTTCTATTGGTAATATGACTAAAGTCAAATAAAAAAAATCTCATAGTGACGATACTATACAGTTTCTTTACTAGAGAATAATGTTGAACTTCAACGTGGACTCTCCAATTTGACTAAAGTTAAATTATGGCAGCAGTGCCCATCGAACGATCATAGTTGGGTCTGAGTTGAAGCACCGGAAGTGAAGCGCTATTCAATAGATAATTCATTTTCTCGGTTATATGAGATTAGTATCAAGGTCAACTGTAGTCAACTCAAAGTCAAAGTATTTGTACAAAGCAGTTTGGTTAATAATAATTTTTATTATTGAATCAAGGACTTGCGTTAAGATTAAAAAAGTTAAAAGTGCACGATATTGGAATTATTATCAAAACCAAATTCCATGAGTCCTAAGTAATATAGTTTTGATGAAAAGAATTGGTGTAAATAACTATTACCACCTTGTACCACTTAACATAGTGAAATTGGTTACTGAAAAATGTTTAAACGATAAATTCAGCCAAATTATCACGTTACTAGCTATAGCGACAGCCAAATTATCGCATTAATAGCTATGGCGACGTGTGAAGATTAGTATTCGAATTGTTCGATATTGATCGTTGACCGAATCTACATCTTTGATACGCATAACTACAATGTTGAATACTCCAAAATACCACACGATTTAATAAAATTATAATTGTTGTAAATTAATTAATAGATCTAAAATATTAATTATTAAATTTTTTTTTGAATGCCATTAGCATTTGTAACGACCCTGACTCGACGTTCGAAAATCAACACCGAATACGTCACCTGTATTCGAATGTCGCAGATCCAAACGTCGAATCTGATTCGTCGGAGCTTATAACACATTAAGTATAACAACACAGCGGAAGAAAATGAATATATCATATAACTCCAATGATGCAATATCCAATGATATACAACAATGATCACAAATATATATCAGAGATCTACAGCAACACAACGGAAATACAAATGCACCAGCATCAGAAATAACTTGAACTCCAAAAATCAAGTTGGAGGAGATTTCTCCTTATGATAGTCAAACATGCTTAGTACGCAAAAACATTTTGATATTATTATTAGTGCATAGTGCAGAAAACCTTTTGAAAGTATAATATAAATCCTAACCAGCATAGGTAGTATTATATTACGCCAGTTATAGCTACCACATGAGGTGGCATGTTATACAATTGCAATCTTAAAGGGCCTGTATTGTTTGATTGGATTTCCAACAAATGGTCAGACTAAGGAACTTCCTACTGCCACATGGGTACACCTCTGGAGGGACGCCCCGAGAACCAACACAAGGCCGGGTAACCTTTGTGACTAGGTAACTACTACTCGAGTATGCCACCCCCAGGTCGTTTGCGACCTTTATCTTGGGGCCCTCAATCACAAAGCAACAAATCACAAAGTAATGAATTTGAAGCAACCACACTGGTTAAATATCTGGGCTCCATACCACGATACCACCTTTTTCCAGAAGGGAATGACATACCCTAAAGGGCACGACCCTCATAACCTTGCTGCATCTTTCCTGTTTCGACCATTTCCGGTGTGTGAGGTCCGATGAGGTCTCGTCCACAAATCTACGCTTTACACAAAATCCTTGCTTTGATCAACAAATGATCAGCAACACACAGCAGCACTCAGCATGCTACATTACGAAATTGGGAGTATATCACTGATAACCTTCAACTACATAACCTCTTAGCTTGTACGTCTCAGAGAAGGATGTTAAGTTAAGGGAATAAATCTCCGTCACCAACAGAAATGTATTTGAAAGAAATCTGTTTTATATCTCAAAGTGTAATGTCAGACACAAAACCATACAAGTCTGTTCCGGGTTTGAACAGAACCGAAGGCACTTCTAAAGAAGCCCTTGAAATCTGGGTATTCACAATCCTGATCGGACTCCCCATCACATATGGAGATCTCTGTACCGACGCGACTCAGTGTAGAGATATTCGACGGGTTATCCTTTCGTTCTCGAAAATACCCGGTCTTTATCATCGGTCTTCAAATGCAATCCATAACGACGTATCATTATTCTGAATGGGTTATATGACACAAGGTCCTCTCTCAGCTAAATCGAATAATGAGCGCAATATTTAAAAATATATGGATATTGGGATTTCAGTTAAGTCACAACTTATTACCCAAAACCTTTCTTTCAAATGGTTTAAACAAATTACCATTTCCAAATCTTTAAACAAAAAGATTTACTTCATAATGTTCACCCATCTTTCACAAAGATTCATTCATATCCTTTCAAAGTAATTTCCCTTTCAAATTGGATTAACTCGTCCAATCTTTAAATCAAAGATTTAATTCATAGTTTTCAAAATCATTTCCAAAGATTCATTCATAACTTTCAAAACTATTTCAGTTCCATTTCAAACTTGAAATCTTTCAACACAAATTGGAAATCCCTTCTTTATACGAAAACTATTATTATTTGAAAACAAATAATTATCGTTTCGGAAAAATCCGACTACATTTGCATAAGTTAAAGCCCTTCAAAGTATAAAATTTGGTTTAAATTCAAATTTCCAAAACAATACTTTTAAAATGGTTTAAAATCCATATAAAGACATTTATCACTTGTATAAACTTTTTAAACCTTAATTTCCAAACACGGGATTCAATTTCAAATCTTGAATTCAAATTCAAATTGAACTATTTAAATTTCAAAACTTTATCAAGTTATTCAAAGTAACTTTTATCTTTAAAATCCTTTTTCCATAAGCTTTTTATAATTGACCCAATTCCATTTCCAAAAACCATTTGAATTCAAAATTCAACCTTTAAACCATTTCAAAAATCTGCGACTTAACCAATTTCCTCGTGCAATCCATATTTGTGTATGTATGGTGTAGTCCAGGGGTTCTGCACAATAGTGCGACATTATTCAATCATCACAGATTCAAGCACAACAATTATAGATAAGCGGTATACTTCTGTAACGCTTATCTTTTATTCACAGATCCACAAATAAATCACAGATAAGATAAAATAAATTACATTCATCACAGCTTGAACTAAAACAATTCGTATCACAAGCATCACACAGTAGAGATATCAAACAATTCACAGCAGTTCATACAATTCAAACATCCATAAGTAAGGTTAACTGATCATATGATTAATTGAAACCAGATTAATCACTAATACATGTTAATTAATCAATTATAATTTATTTTAATTAATTAACCTTTAGTACTAATTAACTTTAATTTGTTAATTAAACAACATTAATTAATAAATGAATAAATCTCTAATCATTAAATAATTAACCCTTAATTATTCAACTATTCTTTAATTAATTATCCTTAATTAATTACATTAATTAATTATCCTTAATTAATTACATTAATGAATTATCCTTTATTTAATTACATAAATTAACTAATCCTTAATTAATTATCCAGTCCTTAATTAATTATTTATTTATCCTTAATTTATTAATTAATTAAATCTTAATCACCTTCATCGATTAATCCTTAATTAAAAACTAATTAACCTTAATTATCTTAAGATTGGACATGTCTTATTAATGCCTTTATTGCCATTATCATTTTAAAACATTTTATCATTATAATTAACTTGACTTAATTAAATCATTTAATTAAGATTTGGAATAAAATAACCATTTAACTTGATAATTTAAAGTTAACAAAACTTCCTTTAAATACTTTAAACATTATCAAGTAGTAGCTTACAACTGGTTTCAATTTTTTTTTTCTTTTATAAAAAATCTTAAAATTTCATTTTTAACTTAAGTTTTTTTAAATATTAGTTTATAATTACTTTAAACGTAACTTTATAACTTGAAACATTCTTATTTAAAACTTGTTTTAGTTACTTAAAAACTTTGATCTAATATTTTAAATTGAAAACACCTTTGAATTAAAATTCAAAATTAATTTAGTTAATCACTTTTAAAATCAACTATCTTAAACATTTTAAACTTGAAAATATATTTGATTAAACATTCTTAAAAACTTGATTAACATTTATTTGAATAGAACTTGCTTTTAAATTCGTAAACTTGATTTTTTTTTTTACAAAATTTTGCCTTTATTAAAATCCATATTTTCACTACAGCAAAACTCGAAACACTAGTAAATCTCGAGCCTGCCCCGAGTCCTCTGCAACACTCAACTGCTTCGAGAAAAACATCCATTCGCACATGACCAAACCCAAGCACCCAAATTTCCAGATACGATGTGCATGTGGTTTACGTACACCAACGCTCCGCCCATCGATGATCGTCGCAACAACTCTCGACAAACCACCCGTACCCACGCTAACCCATACGTGAACCCAGATCGAGCAAAACCCATACGAATCAAAACGAAGCACTCTCGACCAAGCCTGGGAATGCCATTGCTGTAAATTCGCTTCTCCCCGTCGCCTCCAACCTCGAGATCACTATCCCCTTCACTGAAGCTTCGTCACACCTTCCAGTTCCCCTTCTCACCATCGCAATTGGTCCCGACATCTCCTCGGCAATGCAAATCCCTCGAACCCATCGACTAGCAAAAACGACCGAAAACCCTACTTCACCCATTTTCGATCACCTCGGCCAACAAGAAAATCCATTAGCATTTTTCCTGAGACCCCCATGCTTCAGACCACCTTCAGCCAAATATCGACCACCCAGACACCGCAGATCATCGACAATTACCAAAAATGCCCAAAACGATCATCTCGAAAATTCCCATAAATTAACAGTCTAAAAATCATGAAATTCATATTAAAAATCATGATTTACAATCACGAATTCATTCACGTCAAAACAGAAACTGAATTGGTTGATTTTTAACATATATATGAATTTCACTGTTAATTTTCTTTTTTTGTTAAATGTTCTTCAGATTCATCTTAAAAATATTCCTAAACCCAATATCTTGTTATTACAAGTATATTTTGTTTATAACATATATCCTATAGGAGATCAGGGAAGAAAATATTGATTTTTTTTATGCTTTTAAAGCCTGTAAGTAGAACAGAGAAGTACATGCATAGGCACAGACGTGAATACATCAATTCACAAATATTCACAGACATGCAAGCATATTCACATAATTATTTAAGCACATTCCAGATCATACTTCAATGATCAATAAAATAAAATAGGGTTAAAGGGTTTGCTCACCTTTATTTTGAGCAGAGAGGAATTTTTGAGTCTGAAGCCTGGAAGCCTGAGTTTGCTCTGATACTTGAATTTATTTTTTACTTTAAAATTGTTGTTGATTTGAAACTTGAGCTTTACTTTTAATTTCCAACAGGTTTTATTTGAGTTGAACCTTGAATCCTCGGGTAGAAGTTGAAGACATGTACTTGGATTTTGAATGTGGTTTGAAAACTGTCTTCTAGGTTTTGATTTTCTTGCTTGAATTTGGAATCTGATGTATTGAAGCTGAAGCTTTGAATCCTTTTTTTTTATTATTTGTTTCAGATTTTAATCTTTACTTGAATTACTTGAGTGAATCAGCTCAGGTTGAAGAATTTGAGGTGATTGAAAACTTGAACATGTTTTCAGTTTGAATTGATTCATTTGATTTTTCTAGGCTTTAAAACTTGCATTCAGATTTGTCTGTTTTACTGGTTTTGATTTTTGTTATTCTTTTCTTTGATGCCAGATTTCAAATTTGAGAATGAAGGTGAAGAGAAAATTTGATAGAAATGTGTAGCCTGGTTTAACTCTTTAGTTCATATTATTTTTGTTTTAAATTTTAAAGAAAAATAAAGCATGACACTTGTTAAATTCATATTCTCTTTAAACTACACTTGTTATTATTTGAATTTTAAAACTTTACAAATGTCATAAAGAAGAAATTTATGTTTAATCCTTTTCTCTAAATTAATCTACAAATTGTGTTTTAAGTCCTTAAGTTTAATTAATTTATAAATTTAGTTCTAAATATTTACATATATAATTTTAATTTATATATACAAACTAAATTTATTTCAAATATGGAAGAAAATTGATTTTTAAACCTTTTTATTAATTCTATGTATATATACATACAAACCATATTTTATCTTTATATTTTAAGATGTCTATCTCATAAATTTCAAAACATATATGTATATATAAACCTTTGTACATTCTTGTTTTATATTTGTATTTATTATGTATATCAATTTAAAGAAAATGATTTTATACTTTAAATAACCTTAAGACAAATGCTTTGAAATCAAATTATACATTATTAATAAAAATTCTTATATACATATATACTTAATTTTTCAAAATACAGATTTAACAAATCCAATATATTATTTAAAACATTTATTTTTAATTTCAATTCCAAAAATTAATATACAATCAATTTGTATTTATAAATAAGTAAATAAACAAATATCTTTTATAAATATATATTTTATTCCAATCATAATTTATTTATTTTCCAAATCTTTATTTTCAACATACATTTTTTATTGCCACATTTTCAAATCAATCTAAAATTAAGTTATAATCAATGTATTATTCACAATTTTTTTTTTCTAAATTTCCAGTTACAAATTCTATTTTAAAATCATATTTATATACATATATTAATAAACAAACAAATATCTGTTTAACTTTGAAAAATACTAAATTAATTCACAATTTAATTTCAAAAATTAAATTAATTTCCAATTTGAATTTGATTTAAAAACGGGAATGTTACAAATTTCCTCCCTTAAGAAATTTCGTCCTCGAAATTTGCCAGTGAGACAACAAAGATAGATGAACACACAAAGATATAGCTTTCCAGATCAAACTAAATATTTGTTCTGCATTTGGCTCACTAAATCAAAATATCACCAATAAATATGAGAACGAACTCATTCCATTACTTCATAAGATACTCGGGTCACCAGATCTACGAATATGCAGGGGCGTCGGTTAGTTCGAAGGAATAACTAACCACTCGTAGAATATATCAAGACACAGGTAATAGATACATGGATTAAATCTTCCATAATTCTGAAACACTAGGTATGGATTCCGAATTCAGGTCGAAATACCCCAAGTATATAAAACTTGTCCCTCTTCGGACTTTGATCCACACAAGGGATTACAATAGAATTTCAAATTTAGGTTTAATCGAAATCGATGCAACCCAATCCAGCTTTATATTCTTATTTACCAATTTATTTCAATTTCAAATTTTCAAATTTATTAAAGTTAAAACGATAGGAATTTGATAGGAAGAATATAAATTAGGGACCTTCTATAACGATTTGCAGTGCCATAATCACATCAAAACTTCTTTCTGGAGCTGCCACGAAGCAATCAAAAAATTTGAAATTGGATGATCAACAAAGGAGATTGATAGAGAAAGATATTTCCGTTGTTACAGGGTATTGACCATTCTGGTGGTACTCCCCTGTCTCTTACCTCATCCTCTTCTTGCACTCATACTTACTATCAGTGGACAGTAAGAGAATTTGCTGAGGCACACCGACAGATATCTTAGGAATATACTCATTCTAGGGTATACTTCACCCTATCTCTAATGAGTTACCTAATATGTTATACTCTTGAGCTAAAGTTTCAACCTCCAACTCTAATACCACTGTAACGACCCTGACTCGACCTTCGAAAATCGGCACCGAATACGTCATCCGTATTCGAATGCCATAGATCCAAATGTCGAGTATGGTTCACCGGAGCTTATAACACATTAAGTACAAAAACATAGTGGAAGAAAATGAATATATTATATAACTCCAATGATATACAACAATGGTCACAAATACATATCAAAGATCTACAGCAACACAGCGGAAACACAAATGCACCAGCATTGAAAATAACTTAAACTCCAAAAGGAACTTCAATATCTGCAACACCATCTCCAATCCAAAATCCAATAAGCTCGAACCACCATCAAGTTATATTAAGCATGGTCGATCCCGAACGTGGAAGAGAAGCACAAAGCGATAGCCAAAATCTAAAAACTCCAAAGATCCAAAGACTGAAGAAGATTTCCAAATGCCACCAAACCAAAGACTTCGAAATCTATCGAATCTATACCTATTATTGGATTATCTGAAAAATCCAACTCTAGACTACCCATGTGGAAAATTGTGTGCACCCAGAGTTTAGGAAGAGAACAATAAACTCCGGGTCATTCATGGGACTGGTATGAGCAAACGAAAATAGTTTATTTTTGAAAACAAACAACAAAGTAATTTAGAATCGAAATCCGCAATGATTTTTAGAAAATGAAACTACCATAAGGCCTCCCCGCACACACACAATGCAAGCGCACAGTTAGAGGAGATTTCTCCTTATGATAGTCGAACATGCTTAGTACGCAAAAACATTTTGATATTATTATTAGTGCATAGTGCAGAAAACCTTTTGAAAGTATAATATAAATCCTAACCAGCATAGGTACTATTATATTACGCCAGCTATAGCTACCACCTGAGGTGGCAGGTTATACAATTGCAATCGTAAAGGGCCTGTATTGTTTGATTGGATTTCCAACAAATGTTTAGGCTAAGGAACTTCCTACTGCCACATGGGTACGCCTCTGGAGGGACGCCCCGAGAACCTACCCGGCTCTCTGCCAACACAAGGCCGGTAACCTTTGTGACTAGGTAACTACTACTCGAGTATGCCACCCCCAGGTCGTTTGCGACCTTTATCCGAGGGCCCTCAATCATAAAGCAACAAATCACAAAGTAATGAATTTGAAGCAACCACACATGTTAAATATCTGGGCTCCATACCACGATACCACCTTTTTCCAGAAGGGAATGACATACTCTAAAGGGCACGACCCTCATAACATTGCTGCATCTTTCCTGTTTCGACCATTTCCGGTGTGTGAGGTCCGATGAGGTCTCGTCCACAAAGCTACGCTTTACACAATAGCCTTGCTTTGATCAACAAATGATCAGCAACACACAGCAGCACTCAGCATGCTACATTACAAAATTGGGAGTATATCACTGATAACCTTCAACTACATAACCTCTGAGCTCGTACGTCTCAGAGAAGGGTGTTAAGATAAGAGAATAAATCTCCACCACCAATAGAAATGTATTTGAAAGAAATCTGTTTTATATCTCAAAGTGTAATGTCAGATATACAACCATATAAGTCTGTTCCGGGTTCGAACAGAACCGAAGGTACTTTCAAAGAAGCCCTTGAAATCCGGGTATTCACAATCCCGATCGGATTCCCCATCACATATGGAGATCTCTATACCGACGCGACTCAGTGCAGAGACATTCGACGGGGTATCCCTTCATTCTCGAAAATACCCTGTCTTTACCACCGGTCTTCAAATGCAATCCATAACGATGTATCATTATTCGGAATGGGTTATATGACACAAGATCCTCTCCCGGCTAAACCGAATAATGAGCGCAATATTTAAAAACATATGGATATTGGGATTTTAGTTAGATCGTAACTTATTACCCGAACCTTTCTTTCAAATGGTTTAAACAAATTACCATTTCCAAATCTTTAAACAAAAAAAATTACTTCATAAAGTTCACCCATCTTTCTGAAAGATTCATTCATATCTTTTCAATACAATTTCCCTTTCAAATTGGATTAACTCCCAATCTTTGAATCAAAGATTTAATTCATAGTTTTTAAAATCATTTCCAAAGATTCATTCATAACTTTCAAAACTATTTCAATTCCATTTCAAACTTGAAATCTTTCAACACAAATTGGAAATCCCTTTTTTATATGAAAACTATTATTATTTGAAAACAAATAGTTTTCATTTCGGAAAAATCCGATTACATTTGCATAAGTTAAAGCCCTTCGAAGTATAAAACTTGGGTTAAATTCAAATTTCCAAAACAATACTTTTAAAATGGTTTAAAATCCATATAAACACATTTATCACTTGTATAACCCTTTTAAACCATAGTTTCCAAACACGTGATTCAATTTCAAATCTTGAATTCAAATTGAAATTAAACTATTTAAATTTTAAAACTTTATCAAGTTATTCAATGTAACTTTTATCTTTAAAATCCTTTTTCCAAAAGCTTGTTATAATTAACCCAATTACATTTCCAAAAACCATTTGAATTCAAAAGTCAACCTTTAAACCATTTCAAAAATCTGTGACTTAACCAATTTCCTCATGCAATCCATATTTGTGTGTGTATGGTGTAGTCTAGGGTTTTACACAATAGTGCAACATTATTCAATCATCACAGATTCAAGCACAACAATTATAGATAAGCGGTATACTTATATAACGCTTATCTGTTATTTACAGACCCACAGATAAATCATAAATAAGATAAAATAAATTACATTCATCACAGCTTGAATTAAAATAATTCGTATCACAAAGCGTCACACAGTAGAGATATCAAACAATTCAGTTCATACAACTCAAACATCCATAAGTAAGGTTAATTGATCATCTGACTAATTGAAACCAGATTAATCACTAATACAGGTTAATTAATCAATTATAAATTATTTTAATTAATTAACCTTTAATATTAATTAACTTTAAATTATTAATTAAACAACCTTAATTAGTAAATGAATAAATCTCTAATCATTAAATAATTAACCCTTAATTATTCAATTATTCTTTAATTAATTATTCTTAATTAATTACATTAATTACTTAGCCCTTATTTAATTATCCTTTATTTAATTACATAAATTAATTAATCCTTAATTAATTATCCTTAAACAAATCAGTCCTTAATTATTTATTTATTTATCCTTAGTTTATTAAGTAATTAAATCTTAATCACCTTCATCAATTAATCCTTAATTAAAAATTAATTAACCTTAATTATCTTAAGATAAGACATGTCTTATTAATGTCTTTATTGCCATTATCATTTTAAAACATTTTATCATTATAATTAACTTGACTTAATCAAACCATTTAATTAAGATTTGAAATAAAATAATCATTTAACATGATAACTTAAGGTTAACAAAACTTCCTTTAATACTAAACATTATCAAGTAGTAGTTTAAAACTAGTTTCAATTTAATTTTTTTTAAAATTTTCTTTTATAAAAAATCTTAAAATTTCATTTTTAACTTAAGTTTTTTTTTAAAATATTACTTTATAATTAATTCGAACGTAACTTTATAACTTGAAACATTCTTATTTAAAACTTGTTTGAATCCCAACGGTTAAGACATAGTGGAGTTGCTACATATGGTTGTAGTGGCATCGGTTCGAATCCCAGCGGCCACAATAATGAGACATAGTGCACGACCACTTATAAAACCGGCTAACCGAAGGCCAGGGCAAACATAGTTTCCTTGGCCCCAAAGTTTGGCTTTGCGTAAAAAAAAAAAATTGTTTGAATTACTTAAAAACTTTGATCTAATATTTTAAATTGAAAACACCTTTAATTAAAATTCAAAATTAGTTTAGTTAATTACCTTTAAAATCAACTATCTTAAACATTTTAAATTTGAAAATATATTCAATTAAACACTCTTGAAAACTTGATTAACATTTATTCGAAAAGAACTTGCTTTTAAATTCGTAAACTTGATTTTCTTTTACAAAATTTTGCCTTTATTAAAAACCAGATTTTCACTACAGCAAAACTCGAGTCAAACACTAGTAAATCCCGAGCCTGCCCCGAGTCCTCTGCAACACTCAACTGCTTCGAGAAAAACATCCAATCGCACGAGACCAAACCCGAGCACCCAAATTTCCAGATACGACGTGCACATGGTGCACGTACACCAGCGCTTCGCCCATCGATGATCATCGCGGCAACTCTCGACAAACCACCCGAACTCACGCTAACCCATTCATGAACCCAGATCGAGCAAAACCCATACGAATCAAAACGAAGCATTCTCGACCAAGCCTACTTCACCCATCGACTAACAAAAACAACCAGAAACCCTACTTCACCCATTTCCGATCACCTCGTCCAACATAAAAATCCACCAGTATTTTTTCTAAGACCCCTATGCTTCAGACCACCTTCAGCCCAAACATCGACCACCCAGACACCGCCGATCATCGGTAATTACCAAAAATGCCCAAAACGATCATCTCGAAAATTCCCATAAATTAACAATCTAACAATCATGAAATTCATATTAAAAATCATGATTTACAATCACGAATTCATTCATGCAATTCGAAACAGAAATTGAATTGGCTGATTTTTAACATATATATGAATTTCACTGTTATTTTTCTTATTTTGTTAAATGTTCTTCTAATTTATTTTAAAAATATTTTTAAACCCAATATCTTGTTATTACAAGTATATTTTGTTTATAACATATATCCAATAGGAGATCAGGGAAGAAAATATTGATTTTCTTTTTTTTTTCGTTCTTTTAAAGCCTGTAAGTAGAACAGAGAAGTACATGCATAGGCACAGACGTGAATACATCAATTCACAGACATGCAAGCATATTCACATAATTATTTAAGCACATTCCAGATCATACTTCAATGATCATTAAAATAAAATAGGGTTAAAGGGTTTGCTCACCTTTATTTTGAGCAGGGAGGAACTTTTGAGTTTGAAGCCTGGAAGCCTGAGTTTGCTCTGATACTTGAATTTATTTTTACTTTAAAACTGTTGTTGATTTGAAACTTGAGCTTTACTTTTAATTTCCATCAGGTTTTATTTGAGTTGAGCCTTGAATCCTCGAGTTGAAGTTGAAGACAGGTACTTGGATTTTGAATGTGGTTTGAAAACTGTCTTCCAGGTTTTGATTTTCTTGCTTGAATCTGGAATCTGATGTATTGAAGCTGAAGCTTTGAATCCCTTTTTTTATTCGTTTCAGATTTTAATCTTTCCTTGAATTACTTGAGTGAATCATCTCAGGTTGAAGAATTTGAGGTGATTGAAAACTTGAACATGTTTTGAATTTGAATTGCTTCGTTTGATTTTTCAAGGCTTTGAAACTTTCTTTTAGATTTGTCTATTTGACTAATTTTGATTTTTGTTCTTCTTTTGTTTGATTCCAGATTTCAAATTTGAGAATGAAGGTGAAGAGAAAATTTGATAGAAATGTATAGCCTGGTTTAACTCTTTAGTTCATATTTTTTTGTTTTAAATTTTAAAGAAAAATAAAGCATGACACTTGTTAAATTCATGTTCTCTATAAACTACACTGTTAATTTGAATTTTAAACCTTTACAAATGTCATAAACAAGAAAATTTATGTTGAAGCCTTTTCTCTAAATTAATTTACAAATTGTGTTTTAAGTCCTTAAGTTTAATCAATTTATAAATTTAGTTCTAAATATTTACAGATACAATTTTAATTTATATATACAAACTAAATTTATTCCAAATATGGAAGAAAATTGGTTTATAAGCCTTTTTATTAGTTCTGTGTATATATACATACAAACCATATTTTATCTTTATATTTTAATATGTCCATCTCATAAATTTCAAAAGATATGTGTATATATAAACTTTTATACATTCTCGTTTTATATTTGTATTTATTATTTATATCGATTTAAAGAAAATGATTTTATACTTTAAATAACCTTAAGACAAATGCTTCGAAATCAAATTATACATTATTAATAAAAATTCTTATATACATATATACTTTAATTTTTTCGAAATACAGGGTTAACAAATCCAATATATTATTCAAAACATTTATTTTTAATTTCAATTTCAAAAATTAATATACAATAAATTTGTATATAAATAAATAAACAAACAAATATCTTTTATTAATATATATTTTATTCCAATCATAATTTATTTATTTTCCAAATCTTTATTTTCAACATACATTTTTTATTGCCACATTTACAAATCAATCCAAAATTAAGTTTATAATCAATGTATTATTCAGAATATTTATTTCTGAATTTCCAGTTACAAATTCTATTTTAAAATCATATTTATATATATTTATATTAATAAACAAACAAATATCTATTTAACTTTGAAAAATACCAAATTAATTCATAATTTAATTTCAAAAATTAAATTAATTTCCAGTTTGAATTTGATTTAAAAACGGGAATGCTATAGTATTTATGTGTGTACAAAAATTATATATGTACGTATTAATATAAGATATCGATGAACGTTTAAATTGGATTCAAATTGATGAAGTACTGAATGGATTTAGAGAGTTTTATGGTCACATCTAACCCATAATATGGCTAAACATAATAAATGGAGTAGGGTGAGTTTTTAAATGCAAAAACCTGTTTTTAAATGGTCTAAAAGAAAGAGTAAATAAGGAGATTTGGATCTCCACTTTTTTCTCAAATCTGATGCCTATTTAAACCTCACCTCTTCACTCTTTTGGAGTTTGCTTTTTTGCATCCTCTCTTCTATACCTTAGCCGCAAATTTTTAGGGATCTCTAGCCCTTCATTTCTATATCAAATACAAATTAAATTTATTTAAATCAATAATGGCATCCATCTCTAGTCTATTGCAAATTCAAGAGGTGTTTGGATCAGATCTAAAGGAGCTTTCTTTCAACATTCAAGGTGCTCTTTACATGCTTTAATTTTTGTAATGTTTTATTTTCACAATTATTTATAATCATATATGTTGTTCATTCATTTACGTTACTGATGTGTTAATTACTATAACGAATTTATACATATAATTATTGTCCAATATCGCACGCTTACGCACACACAACATCGTAACTGTTTAAATTGAATTTTTTGTATATCTTATATGTATTTTATTCGACCATTTTTAAAATTTTAAAAAATACATTTTGAAATTTAAATATTTTTTTAACTAATTTAAATATTTTTTAACTAATTTAAAATTATGAAATTTTCTATATATATATATATTAATCAATTAGTATATGTTATATTTTTGGATGAAAATAATATATTTGTATGTATGGGTGTGTGTACGTGTATGTGTGTGTGTGTGTATCTGTATGTGTATTTATTTATTTATTTATGAATATAATTAACAATATATATATATATATATGTATTTAAATCTTTTAAATAATTATTGTATGTATTATTAATTTTTTTATGCAGATCTATATGGATTTGTAGTAATAATGAAAAAAATATAATATTTAACTAGAAGTATTTTCGATTAAAATAAAAAATTATATTTATTTTTTTCATGAATAAACAAGTTAAAGTAAAATTGATATTTCTTTTAAAAGATAATTTCGAAAAAGATAACAAAAAGATTTTCTAGTATATACACATACACACATCTATAAAATTTCAAATTTGAATTCAAATTTAAAATTAGATTATTTTTATCTAGATCTCGATCTGGTTTTAAATTTAAACTATTACAAGATAATCTAAATATTAACTTCAAAATATTTTGAATTAGACAATATATTACAAATAAATACAAAATTATAATTATTATATATACATATATATTAAACTAAATAATGGATATCAAATATACATACACACATGCATGCATACATTCATATATGTGTGTGTGTGTGTTTGTGTGTGTGTGTGTAAAGGTACAAATGTATTTATTGTGGTGTAAATCCCAACACTTACATACTAGCACATTGAACTATATACACTTGTTATTCCATCAATTTATTTAACTTGATTTCACTCTTTTATTCCATCAATTATTTCTTTATGAATATAATTAACATTCTATTCCTTTTATTACATTCATAATTTTCAGTTATTATCTTAACTCACACTAATGTAACATTTAATGACATTTAATTTCAATTGATTAAATATATTGCTTGCAAACAACAATTGTCACCATTACTACATTTAATAACATTTGTAGCTTTATTAATTACAAGCAAATGTTATAACCACCCTCATTACACAAATTTTATTCAATTTCCATTTATTACACATTATTCTATTAATTAATCAATACCTAATTTATTAACAGCTCTTCTTAATCCAATTTCCCAATACATACATTACTATCATTTATTTACAATCTATATCAATTGTAACCTCTTAATCCTTTCAATCAATTAGAATTTACATTTAAAATAGTTATCAACTACCTAAATTTAATAGTATTACACTTCTATTTCAGTTATATTCTTATTATTAACCACAAATTTTTATTTCTTTCACACTAAATCCCAAAATTTATTAAGTTAACAAAATTTTAATTATCGAAAATTACGGGTCGTTAAAATTTTGAAAATTTAAATAACATTTTGAATTTAAAAGGATAAGTTTAAAGTACGTAAGAAATTCTAAGCCTTGTGGAGCTACTTGATATGTTGAGATCAGCCAAGTATTCATCCAAAGATCAAGACGCAATGCTTTCTGTAAAGGGAAAGGCATCATCCTCGAATGGTTCGAAGAAAATGAAGCAATTTAACAAGAAGAGCGAGAAGAGCGCTCCTAATGAAAAGGGTGAGAGTCACCACCAATATAAGAAGGGACATTGGAAATGGAATTGTTCGAATTACATGAAAATTGTAAAAGAGAAGAAAGTGAATGGTTTTACCACTCCTACATGTATATTTATGATTCAAAATTATTTTGCAACCAACGAATGGTCTTGGGTTTTAGATACTGGATCTGAAACTCATATCTATAATTTATTACAGAGACTTAGGAACAGTCAGCATGTGACAAAGGGTGACAAATAATACTTAATGTTGCTGATGGATCTCTAGTATTTGTATCTATATTGGAGACTATCAATTGGCTTTGGCGAATGGCTTAGATTTAATTTTTAATAATTGCAATTATGTTAAAAATTTATTTATAGAATAATTTTCATGTCTTGATTATCTAAGACTAGGTATGTTTTTCATTGTATTCATAATGTTATGAACATTATGTTTGAGGGAAATAAAATATACAATGATGTTTTGGATAATGGCATTTATGTTTTTAATTCTCGTCGTATCTATGCTATAAATAATTCTTTTAATGTTAACATTAAAATAATTATCTATGACATTGTAGACTAGGCCAAATAAGAAACAAACGATTGCACAAACTAAAAACTGAAGATTTTCTATCATCATTTGATTCGGAATCATTTGATACTTGTGAGTCATGTCTTAAAGGAAAAGTGATCAAGCACCCCTTTAGTGGAAGCAATGAAATAGTTAATGAACACTTGAGTCTCATACATACCGATGTATGTGGTCCAGTTCTTATAGTTACCAAAGATAACGCTTCTTATTTTTTTTACCTTTATCAATGATTTCTCAAGACCAGGATATGTATAAATTATGAAGAAAAAATCCGATGTTTATGAGAAATTTAAAGAGCATAATTATGAGTTTGAAAATCAAACGAACCATAAGATAAAAATACTTCGATCTGATTGAGGAGGTGAGTATGTTGAGCAAGAGCTCTGTTTGCACCAAAATTGGGCACAACACTCTTCGGATGTGTTTGAAGAGATAAAATGAAGAGAAAATTTGTAAAATGAAGCAGATCTAACAAACACACCAATAAACATATAAGAAAATGCATAGAAACACAGAGTTTTAGAGTGGTTCGGCGATTTGCCTATGTCCACTATGAAGTTATATCACTTTATTGATTGATACTTGAAGATTACAAGTGTTCTAGAGCGAAGTACAGCAGATAATAAGCTTAAATTCGAGATTAGCAGCAATCATAATGGTATGGAGTGATTCTGGCAGCGTCCGGGCGTGCTTTTATCTCCAAGAATTCTCCGTCCCCTTTTATGAATGACCAGGGGCTCTATTTATAGGCATAGGAGGCTGATATTTCGCCTAAAATCCGGGAAGACCGCTTCTGGCACGTGAGGGGGGGCCACACGCCCGTCCTTAGGAAATTGGGCCCACATTGGGATCGATTCGAAGTAGGGTTCGAATCGATCAAGAAAGCATCCAATCGAGGTGAAATTTGGTGTGGGCATTCTTCAACATGTATATAAGCTCCTATGAAAATTTCATAGCATTTGGACTTGTAGATCTCGAGTTATGATCGATTCAGGATTGCGCTTCCGGTCAACAAGCTGGTTCGAATCGATTCCTTAGGGTCGAATCGATAGGGTCGAATCCATAGGGTCGAATCGACAGGGTCGAATCCATAGGGTGGAATCCATAGGGTCGAATCGATAGGGTCGAATCCATAGGGTCGAATCGATAGGGTCGAATCCATAGGGTCGAATCCATCATAACTTGAGCATACGAACTCGGATTGACTTGAAATTTGAAACATTGGCTCTTGTGGTTTTGTTAGTAATGTCCCATCAATTGCAGATCGATCCGGATTCGAAATTTTTTTACCGACATCCATAGTAGACCTATGTATAACTGATCTTCAAGACGAACCGTCCTTGGTTTCTAGTCGAGTTCTTGGTGTCACGGCCTTGCCAAAAGGCGGGATAACATTTGCCCCCCAAAGTACGTCTTGTGTGAACATGACGTGCTTTGAAAACTTCCATCTTCACTCTGAATAGTTCCATTTAACTTGTTTCTGAATAGTTCCATTTAACTTGTTAAACAGTTATCGTCTTCTTGTTGGAAGTTGTGATCCTTGACTGATTTTTTAGTAATATGAACTGTTGACTACCAACTGGTGTACCGTTGTAACCGATTGTTGTATGATAACGATTAGGTATTTGTTGTTGTAATTGTCATCAGGTGGGCATTCGACCTACGGATTTTTAAAATTGAAAATTAGTTCAACGTACCTGCATATACGTTAACCTGACTCTTTGTTGACGTTCGCACGTTAACAAGTCGTTATCGGTCTTCTCGTATCGAATTCAGTATCGATCCTCTCCTGAATCGATGTGAAATTCGAGTTGCAACAACACTTGATGGTTGTTTTGGATTCATTCCTTCGCATTGATCCTGTCTTGGATCGATCTGGCATGCACTAAGGTAGACTTCGTATCGATGGTTACGTAATATTGGGCCTCACATTGGTGGATTCAAAAGTAATGCTTTGTGTCGTTGGAGTCGAACGATCCAGATGTAATCATGCAGTGATGCTTCGCGGAGGATATGCCATCTCTCATTCCCTTATTCAACAAGAATTCCCCATGGTAAATAGTCTTTGATAGGAGTCATCCATGATCCCTTTCCTGGATCCATCTCTAAGATCTAGTCGATCTTCATCTATGCTTGGAATAATAAGTATTTCAACTGGGATAAAGTCTATTTGTTGCGCATTCCCAGAACTGGCTAGCTTGGCCATTGATTCGGTCATTTCGTTTTGCTCTCTGAGGATTTGTGTAGTGGTGTAATTCTCGAAGTCAGCTAGTAGCTTTTGGTTTCAGCTAAGGCAAGGAACAAGGCGTTTCCCCCTAGCCCGATAATCCTCCCTGCCTTAGCATACTGCTAATCAGAAATCACAAAAGATATGTAAAGTTTCCACTCTTAGCTTTCTTGCAAGTCTCAGCGTGGCGACCAAGGCTTCATACTTAGCTTCGTTATTTGTTGCAAGGAAGCTGGGTTTCAGAGTATAGAAGATTGATCATTTTTCAAGTGCCATTAACACGACTTCGATATTAGAAAGATGATTATTGGGAGTTCCATTTATGTATGTTCTCCATCGATTGGACGGTTCTCTACCGTTCTTCAGATAATCGTCTGATGCAGTGAATTCAGATATGAAGTACGCTAATGTTTGACCATGGATAGCTCTCTAATGGAGATAAGTGATATCCAATTGGCTTAGCTTGATATTCCGTTTGAGTAACCTTTGAAATATCTAGGGTTGCCATTGGACCTATCATAACAGTTGGTTGATACAGACATTAGCAGGGTAAGCTCGTCAATGGCTAGCTTTCATCATATACTGGTCTTTGGATTAGTTTCTCTTCACTTAGCATTGCAATGCTTATGGCGTGTGTTGACATGACCTAATTAAGGTATAGATCTTCACGATCCAACATCTTGGGTAAAATGGGAGGCCTCTCTGAGCGATCTATTAGAGCTGCTTGGTTTCTTGCATATATGGATGACTTTAATCTTCAGCATCTTCTGAAATTAGCCTCAATCCTACGAGAATTGATGACGAAACCCGAGAATTCTTTTTATACAACGCTGAAAGAGCCTTTCAAAGGATTAAATTTCATTCTGCAGTTGTTGGATAGCATTGGATATCTTTGCCAAGTGATCGATGCGGTCGCTTGATGGTCGTGATCTCACGAGCATATTAACCACATATACATTCATTGATCGGCCGATCTGATTTTTGAATGATCAATTAATCGTCTTTTGGTAAGTAGCATAAGCATTCTCAAGTTTGAATCCATGGATTGCAGCATAGCACTACAGGCTCGGGTCAGTAACGAAACTGTTGTATTCCTTGTCTGGGACATGTTTCAATATTTGATTTTATTTGGTATTTTGCGTACACGGATGAGAGTAATTCATGTCTGGTGATCGAGTCAATTAGTTGGTTGATCATTGGATATGGAAAGCTATGCTTCGCCATACCTCATGCAAATCTGAGTAGTAGGCGTACGTCCGCCACTCTCCATTTGTTTCTTTCGTAAGTAAAGGATTGGATACTCATTTTGGGTAGAGGGCATCATGGATAAACCTATTAGTTTTGAGTAGATTCGCCTCCTCCTTTAGTGCAGCAGATCTTTCTAGATCCGTGTCGCTTCGTTTTTATTCACCGAGACATGCTTCGAGTTGACATTTAACGCAAGGTTCTCAATAGTTGGTGAGGGTCCATATATATATATATATGAGATCGAGTCCAAGCGGACATATCAAATTCACCTGGAGCAATGCAGTTGACTCTTGCATCATCCTTGCGAAGAGTTGTGATTTGATCTACAATACCTGTGATGGGTTGTAGGCACTTCATATGCTTATTTGCAATGGTAAATGATCAGGCTCGTAGGGATGTGGAATTAAAGGCATAGTAGAGTTTAGCCTTGTGTCGCATGCTGCAGCATAGCTGGCTCCGGCTATGAGTTGGAATCTACTTGTGTTTCCGAGCAATGCGCTTTCCATTCAATGTACTTGCAATCCATTGCTCATCGGAAGGGTCAGAATGATGATTAGTTTCCCATAAATCCAGGCGTCGATATGATGATTCTATCTCTAAGCATACTTTCGGTCGTAACTCAAAGTTGTTATGAATACTAGGCACGAGCTATAGGATTGAGTAGTTGTATCCAGTTCTTGGATGATCACAATTATGCCCCCAGTCTCGGGTTGATGGATGTATTATGCGAATGATCGAGCCTAGCTTCTGCTGTGTTTATACTGTAGTCCAAGCTGTAAGAGCCAGAGTTGTTCTACGAACGATCAAATTATTTTCATCTTAATTCTCATGCGTGCCCCCAAGTCGGAGGAATATCTCGATAAGTAGCAAGGTAGATAATGTCTGCTTCAATTTTGCATTCTGTCCCATTGAACCACAGGATCGAGTTAATCAATGGAAAGCTGAGTTGTGCCTTATCCTGCATTCTGTCCAAGTTCTTTCCTCTAGGCAGAATATCTCATTGCCTTATCGACATTCACTTTGCTGCCTATGTTTTCAAACTCGGGGAAACATATGAAGAATAAATTGTCCAGTAAGATTTAATGCAGGATTGATGCTTTCTCGAACCGAGGGTAAGAATCAGTGCGCGGACATTTAGGTTGTACTTGTTTTGAATTGCTCGTTTTGTCAGATTTGGTTAAGAGCCAAAGAATGAATGGTCGCATTGCATTCTTTTGGAGTTAGGCGATCAACTACGTCTGTTTCATTTACGTCCTCCCGTCAGATCTAGGGACAAAGTCAACTCAAATGCAGTCAGGTCATGCTCATCCAGTCTCATGCACTTCCTGGCGGATCGATGGAAGGCGACGGAGGACGAATGGTCAAGTCACACCCATTCGCGGTTCTATCCATGCTTTGGTGGTCGAAGGTATTCGATGGGTGCTCGGGTCACATCGAATTGTAGTCGAGGAGGATCAATATTGGCCGTCGATTTAGCGACACAATGTAGAATGTACGGACCTTATTGCATGTCGATCCTTTGGTATGATATGAAAGGTGCAGATCGATATTGCTCGTCGATCTGGCAGTACGGTATCATTGGCTTCTTGTAACTTCGAGCATCATCCTGATTGGTTAGCATTAAGGCCTCCTTGCAGTCGTTGCCTTAAGTTGTAAAGGGATCTGAATAGCTAGCAATGTAGCGAGTTTCATTTCTCTTCTTTCAATGATTTATTCTTCTGCCCCCAGTCTTGGGTTAGCAGAGTTAGTTTGTGGACGGTCCAATTGCATCTGTAGCGAGTTTATACTCCTCTCGTCGTCTTTAGGTCGGAGTTGGTGAATGAATGGTCGAATCACATTCTTCATCTGTCTATGGTCGCAGTCGCACTCTGGGGACTAGAGGCAGTTGAAGGGCCATTAGTCACACCTAATTGATGTTCATACCCATGTCCCCACTCTGGGGACTAAGAATTTTAGCAGAAAATGGTCAACCGCATTTTCCTCGATTGATTCCTCTGGCACTTGTCGATGGCGAAAGTCGAAGTGTAGTCGGTCACATTGCGGCAACTTTAATTTGATGTTTCTCCTACTGAATTGGAGGAAGGAGTTGATTGGCAGATGGTTGGGTCACATCCGTCCACGTTGCATGCACAACTCGCTAGATCGTTGGCTAGAGTTAGCGGATGAACGGTCGTGTCATGTTCATTTGCGGTAGGATGGGTAGTCACATCCATTTAGAATAAGGCGTTCAGCTAGGTCCGTTTTGTGAATCTACATCTCCCTGTTGAATCAAGAAAGAAATCATGTCTTGCTGGGTTGGAGTGCATCCCTAAAAGATTATGTTATAGGTCCTGTGCCGGGAATAAGTGTTGGTGCATGAACGGTCATGTCATGCCCGCTTAGTGCTAGGTAGTCGGATCACAACCGATTTTTTATGATAAGTGTGCCCCCATGTCAGGGGAAGAGTTGGAAAGAAGAAAGTCTAACCACATCCGCTTTTTGTACTACAGAACTTGCTGCGGAATTAGAATTGATAGATGGACAATAAAATCGCATCCCTTCTGGTATTTATATTCCAATCCATGCTTCGAGGATTGGAGTTGGTTGATGGGTGGTATGTCACGCCCACTAGGTCTTTATACTTCAGTCTGTGCTTTCGAGACCAGAGTTAGTTGATGTTTACAATCCAGTTCACACTCTGGGAATCTGGAATTAGTTGATGGGTGGTTAGTCACACCCATTTGGCATTCATGCTCCGGTCCGTGCTCTCAGGACTTGAGTGAGTCGTTGTTTTATATTCCAATTCATCCTCTGGGAATCTGGAGTTAGCATGGATGCTTTGGTTCACGCTCCGGGAACCTGTAATTTATGTTTATACTCTAATTCATGCTTTGGGAACTTGGAGTTCGCATTGATGGGTTGGTTCGCAGTCCGGGAACCTGGAATAGATGTTTATACTCCAATTCACATTCTGGGAAGTTGGAGTCAGCCAATAGATGGTCAGTCACACCTATTTGGGCTTTTTATGAATTCGTTCACACTCTGGGAACGATGGATTTGATGTTTATACTCCAATTCGCACTCTGGGAATTTGGAGTCCGTTCACACTCTGGGAACGATTTATTGGATGTTTATACTCCAATTCACACTCTGGAAAGTTGGAGTCCGTTCGCACTCTGGGAACGATTTATTGGATGTTTATACTCCAATTCACACTCTGGGAAGTTGGAGTCCGTTCGCACTCTGGGAACGATTTATTGGATGTTTATACTCCAATTCACACTTTGGGAATTTGGAGTTAGTGTTTATACTCCGGCTCGCACTCTAGGAACCTAGAGTTGATTGCAGGACTGTCGTGTGTCGGTCCAGTTCGGCCATTGATGCGATGGCTTGCCCCCGAGAGGTGGGTTTCGTTTAGCAAATGATCGGTGGGATCTCGATTACTTTCCACTTATTTGCCATCAACGAAGGAGGAGACTTAGTTTATGGACGGATGAATCACGTCCGTGTTCATTTGGATCCCGCTTTTGCCAAGCCAAGGAGTAAGATTAGTGTTCTGGCAAGCTTTGAGCTCGAGCAGAGGAGAGGATGGCTGAACTACATCCACTTTGAGTTGTGTATTTTCCCTTAAGTTGAGGGGAAAGAGTTGGAGAGTAGACGGTCGAGCCACGTCCACTTTACGCTTTGCGCTCTTCCAGTCGAGTTGAGGAAGAGAGTTGGAATGATGGCTCATGATGATTAGCGAGTAAGCAGTCGGTTGTTGATGACTATAAATTGAGGGTTGGCCCCTGATAAAGTCGGTTTGAGGCATGATTGGTTTGTCGAATCATTGATGCAAACTGGGGAGTGAATGGTCAAACCATATCCGCTATAAATATATGCTCTTAAAAAAACCCAAGTGTCCAATGCAGGATTGGATGCATGGACGGTCACGTCACGTCCATCTTTGGTGTGATTTCGATTTTACTGGGCATCAGAAGAAGCATAAGTATTTTGGCAAGCTTCAAGTAAGAGATGGAGAGTGCATGGTTGGGACATATAACCCCAAGTCTTTCTCAAATCTCCTAATTAAATTGCATAGTCATGTGAGTGGATGTCGGTTACATCCACTTCGTACTGGAGCCCTGAACTTGTCTGTCTCTTCCGCTTTGATGGCCTGCCCCTAAGTCAGGTGCATAGAGCAGCCAGCGAGTGGTTGAATCATGCTCATCATGATGATGCCTAAATCACTTTATCATAGTCCACAGAGGTTGTTTTGCACCCATCCTTAAGTACTCGGTTACCTGCATCATTTGCAAGTAGTTTAATTCAAGTTGATTATATTTTGCAACATAAACGAAATAGAAATAGAAATAATTCAAAAGAGATCGGATAAAATCCCATTGATAAGTGAAGTGGCAGCGTATGCTTGCTATTGCACTTCGGTCCAGCCTTTCACAGTTGGGAGTCTAACGCAAATGGTTCAGTTTGATCAAAGTTCTGATTGAGGTCGGGGGTTCCCGGCTCTTCATTTTATGGGGCTTGAACATATTGCCAGAGCTATCCTTTCTGGAGTAGCCTTATGGCGTTGGCATCCATGATAGTCATATAAAGAAGAGGAGCTTACCGATTTAGAGTATGGAGCAGGTTCCCTTTTATGTCGCCAAGTTGATCCTTCGTCTGATTCATCAACGTAATTTTAGCCTGGACATGATGGTGTAGTCGTCGGCGGCTATCCACCAGTTCTGTTATCAAACTCTGGAAATAAGCTTTTGTGCTGATTTCATTTATTAGTGTTGGCAGCAACGGGCTGTGGATTTTGATCAGTTCATTGGCTGCCAGCTTCTTTATTCCCTTTAGCAATATGAGAAGTAGAAATGATATGCCTAACTACGATTGACAGTCATCTTTGAGGAATAGGGGATACAACGCATTTGATGGCATTCATCACTTTTCATAGACTCCATTCACCATTCTCACTTCATGAGGTAGTGGCGGAGGTTGAATTTCCATAGTACACTGACATAGTCACCGTGCTGAATTTTTGCTAGAAATTTTGTATGTAGGATGATTTCGATGAATAGGCCCCGATTGGGAAAGATACTCCATTCAATATTATCAAGTCCATTTTATGGCTACATGGTCTTGTAATATTAGTGTATGATGCATGCCTGATTGCCCAATGTTTGAATGGTTGGTAACACCGATTCGATGTGAATTGGTTAAGATGGGCTAACAGATAGGAGACCGGTATAGGGTATTAAGGAAGTTCTCTGGAGGTTGTATGCCATGCTTTAAGTCGTATAGATGTGGAATGATTAAGATGTGGGCATTTGAATATGATTTAGTGGTGTCCAGCTATGCTTTGAATTGGCAGAGTTGGCAGTGTAGAGCAGTTGTCATATTAGCCATCGTACCATAGTTGTCAGTTTAGGAGTTTTAAAATCTGGTCAATTGGAGGAAGTTGCAGTCCACCTTAGAAGCATGATACATTAATCAACTCTAGTTCTTGGCATATTAGCTAGGTTCTCCAGCCTCTGGGAGCACTAGTTGAATAGTATTTCAATACCCATTCCTCGATTGCAATTCAACAATTGTTGTTGTAGTCTCCTATGTCCCGTCCAGTCATGGAACGATTAGAATGTTCGTTGATTAAGTTGAGCTTTGAATTAACTATGCAGGTGCTCAACTGATTGAATAGTATTATTTTTTTAAATGATGGATACGAAATGTTCGTTCGCATCGATGGTTCGAGCGCTTAAATGATGGATCGAATTAAAGGCAGATGGATGGATACGAACTGCATATGCGTATCGATGCGAAATGGAGGCAGATGGATGGATACGAAGTACATGTGAGTATCGATTCAAATTGGAGGCAGATGGATGGATACGAAGTAGCGCTCAATGATGGATACGAAGTAGCGCTCCCTGATGGATTCGAAATAGCGCTCCATGATGGATACGAAGTAGCGCTCCATGATGGATACGAAGTAGCGCTCCATGATGGATACGAAGTAGCGCTTCCTGATGGATTCGAAGTAGCTCTCCATGATGGATACGAAGTAGCGCTCCATGATGGATACGTGGTAGCGCTCCATGATGGATACGAAGTAGCGCTCCCTGATGGATTCGAAGTAGCGCTCCATGATGGATACGAAGTAGTCAATAGGTGATCGATACGAAGAGAGACTATTTGCTGATGGATACGAAAACCACCACATTTACTGGATACAAAAGCATGGATACGAAGTGCACCAAATTTTCTGGATACGAAAACATGGATACGAAAATCATCACATTTTCTGGATACGAAAACATGGATACGAAAATGATCATATTTTCATGGATTTGAAAATATGGGTACGAAGAACAACATATTTTCTGGATTCGAAATATGGGTACGAAGAACAACATATTTTCTGGATTCAAAATATGGGTACGAAGAACAACATATTTTCTGGATTCGAAATATGGGTATGAAAAACTGCAATTTTTTCTGGATTCGAAAATATGGGTAAAAAAAATTGCATTTTTTCTGGGTTCGAAAATATGGTTACGAAAAACAGCATATTTTCTGGATTCGAAAATATGGGTATGAAATTCATGATGAATGTGGTTCCTCTTAGATCTGCAGCAATCTGAATAGAATAGAATAGAAGGAACCATTGAACGATAGATCTGGATCTTCTCCTTAGATTTATGCAATCCGATATCGAGAGTAGATCCAAGGAACGGGAGAAAAACTGGGTTTTTCTCAGTGAAAGCACCAAAGTGTTTGTACCAAAATTGGGCACAACACTCTTCGGATGTGTTTGAAGAGATAAAATGAAGAGAAAATTTGTAAAATGAAGCAGATCTAACAAACACACCAATAAACATATAAGAAAATGCATAGAAACACAGAGTTTTAGAGTGGTTCGGCGATTTGCCTACGTCCACTATGAAGTTATATCACTTTATTGATTGATACTTGAAGATTACAAGTGTTCTAAAGCGAAGTACAGTAGATAATAAGCTTAAATTCGAGATTAGCAGCAATCATAATGGTATGGAGTGATTCTGGCAGCGTCCAGGCGTGCTTTTATCTCCAAGAATTCTCCGTCCCCTTTTCTGAATGACCAGGGGCTCTATTTATAAGCGTAGGAGGCTGATATTTCGCCTAAAATCCGGGAAGACCGCTTCTGGCACGTGAGGGGGGCCCACACGCCCGTCCTTAGGAAATTGGGCCCACATTGGGATCGATTCGAAGTAGGGTTCGAATCGATCAAGAAAGCATCCAATCGAGGTGAAATTTGGTGTGGGCATTCTTCAACATGTATATAAGCTCCTGTGAAAATTTCATAGCATTTGGACTTGTAGATCTCGAGTTATGATCGATTCAAGATTGCGCTTCCGGTCAACAAGCTGGTTCGAATCGATTCCTTAGGGTCGAATCGATAGGGTCGAATCCATAGGGTCGAATCGATAGGGTCGAATCCATAGGGTGGAATCCATAGGGTCGAATCGATAGGGTCGAATCCATAGGGTCGAATCGATAGGGTCGAATCCATAGTGTCGAATCCATAAGGTCGAATCGATAGGGTCGAATCCATAGGGTCGAATCCATAGGGTCGAATCCATAGGGTCGAATCCATCATAACATGAGCATACGAACTCGGATTGACTTGAAATTTGAAACTTTGGCTCTTGTGGCTTTGTTAGTCATGTCCCATTAATTGCAGCTCGATCCGGATTCGAAATTTTTTTACCGACATCCATAGTAGACCTATGTATAACTGATCTTCAAGACGAACCGTCCTTGGTTTCTAGTCGAGTTCTTGGTGTCACGGCCTTGCAAAAAGGCGGGATAACAAGCTCCAACAGTACTTAAAAAATAATGAGATTATATCTTAGGTTACTCCACCATATACTTCACAACACAACGGTGAATAGACCTTGTTAGATATGGTTTGTTCCATGATGTGTAAAGATGAGTTACCTTTTTCCTATTGGAGATATAGGCTAGAAACTGCAATGCATTCATCGAATTTAACACCCACTAAATCTATGCCTAAGATGTTATATGCGATGTGGCATGGGAAGAAACATCACCTCAATTATTTAAAGGTGTAAGGTTATCCTACCTAAGTTAAAGATCATTGGCCTTAACAAATTTAAAGCAAGATCGATCCTATGTAAATTTATAGATATCCCAAAAATTTTATGGAATATATTTTTATAACATCGAGGAACAAAAGGCTATTGTTTCCACACATGTTGTCTTTTTGGAAAAGAAATTTATGTCAAAAGAAGTTAACTGCAAAGTTGTTAACTTGGATGGGATTCAAGAAATTCACATAAAGGTTGGGACAACGAGAGAATTAAAGTTACCATTATAAGAGAACAAGCAAACTATTATAAGGTCTAATAAGGAATCCTATGTACTAAAGAAATGCTATAGTTTTCACATGGATGGGGAGAAAGAGGACGGCATCTTAGAAGATGACACTCTTTACTCATTCTAACAAGCACCGTAGAGTAAAGACTCTACACTTTGGGTTGAAGCTATGAAATCCGAAATGGATTCCATTTATGACAATAAAGTATGGACTTCAACTGACATACTTGAAGGGATAAAACCCATCAATTGCAAATGGATTTTTAAGAAAAAAAACTAAACGCGGATGAACAAGTAGAGACTTATAGAGAAAGAGTTGTTGCGAGAGGGTTTCATCAAATTCAAGGTGTTGATTATGAAGAAAGTTCACTCGTAGTCATGTTTTAGTTCATTCGGATAATGCTAGCTATTACCATATTATATGACTACAAAATAGGAAAGTGGATATGAAAACAAAATTTCTATATGGTGGTTTAGAAGAGGTCATTTACATATCATAGCCCATGGGTTTCATTGTTAGCAGGAGCGAGGGTAAGGCTTGCAAAATGTTAAGATCAATCTATGATCTTAAACAAGCTTTAAGATGTTAGAATAAGTGTCAAATAGTTTGGTTTTTGTCAGAACATAGATAAAGCGTGCATATTTTAAAAAGAACAAGAAAGTTTCATAGTGTCATAGTTCTGTACGTCAATAATTTACTACGTATTGGCAACGACGTTGTGTTTCTGCAATTAGTGAAAGCATGATTATCCAATAAATTCTCCACAATGGATTTAGGTGTGGCAGACAATATACTACGTATAAAGATCTATAGAGATAGATCTAAGAGGTTGTTGGGATCGGCCCAATCCCTATATATAAATACCATGTTGAAAAAGATTAGTATGTAGAATTCCAAGCGTAGAAATGTTTTGATACAATCTAGAATCGTCCTTTCTAAGAAGGATGCTCCTTGTATTGATAAGAAGGAAGAGCATATAAAGAGGATACCATATGTATCTGCAATTGGTTCCATAATGTATGCCATGTTATGTAGTGGACTGGATTTGTCTTCTGCATTAGAAAGTGTAACCCAATAACAGTTTAATCTTGGGGAAAAGCACTAGACTTCTATAAAAATTATACTTAACCATTTAAGAAATACAAGGACTTATTCCTTATATATAGGAGTGAAGACTTCCTTATCAAGGCGTATACTTTTCCAGATTTCATAGTGATATCGATGACAGTAAAACTACATCTGGTTATGTGCTTACTTAGTTGAAAAAGTTTCGAACAAGAAATAGTAGTCGATGCAACGATGGAAGCTGAATACATTGCACTTAACCATGGAGTAAAAGAAGTGACATGGATGCACAAGTTTGTGGCTGAGCTAGTAGTGATTCCAAACATTGAGAGTCTGATGATACTGCACTGTGGCAACAATGTTGCGATATAAACTGCGAAGGAATCAAGAGTTCGTAAGAAATCAAGGCATACGCTTTGGAAGTTCTACCTTATTAGAGATTTTCCACTAATAAAAAAGTTGTGACTGTTAGAGTAAATACCAAGGACAATATAGTAGATCCATTCATGAAGACACTAGCTCGATTAATTTTGAGAAAAATGATCAAAAGGATGAGATTGAGATTTCATAACCGACCTAAGCACAAGTGGGAGATTGATAGAGTTAGGGGGTATGCCTTAAGGAAAATTCTATAATTTATTGTAAAATATTAACTCTGCAATAGAATCTCATTCGAAATATAAGGTGTTTTCTTTTGTTATATACTTGCCATTTTAATTATTTAATTTAAATATATTAAATAAAAAATCCTCAAATAATATGTTATATGATAGTAATTACAACGTGTATAATCATGAGAAATTTGTTGTATTATAAATAACATGTTGTTTTAAATATTCATAGTCATGATGTTTTGTGATAGGATATTGATACATTTATTGAGGCTAGAGCATTAGTGCTCTCCAAATGTTAGGAATGTAATAGTCATGGCTACCGAGGAACCAATGGGTTATATTGCCGATTGGATTTGGAGAATTTTGTAGGCCCATCTGACGCTAAATATGAACAACCGTAAGGAAGGGGGAGGGATGAGTTTTTGATGCAAAAAAAAATCTGTTTTTGAATTGGCTAAAAGAAAGAGTAAACTTGGAGATCTGGTTCTCCGCTTTTTACGCAAATCTAAGGCTAAACCTCACCTCTTCACTCATTATAACACCCCGGCTCTAATAACCGAAATATCAGAGGGTGTTTACCATTCGATAGCCTGGAGCAATGAGCATTATAGGACCGATCTCTCGTATATACTACTTTGTCTCAAGACGGATATGATTCAATACTTAAATGCATCTCATATAATACGTACATTGTCTCAATGTAAGACAATGTACATGAGTTATAGATTTGAATAATACAGTATTAAAGACACAGATGAAAATTTCCTAACTAACAGAGTCAAAGTGAATAAAAATAATGAATATTATATCTTATCCAAAGGTTTAATACATTATCTTATACACATTAACAAATCAACACGTCATTTGCTCCAACTCCATATCGCAACCGACAAAGCATATACAGTCATCACATTAACCTGTAAAACAACCTCAGTCTGACCCGTGGTTGTTAAATAAATAACAAACCCCCTGTCAGGTTAGAAATCTAGTTGTGAGTGTAACTAAGCTCAAATAATAATATAATGAGTGTCACATGTTTAAATATAAATCTACTCAGTTATAAACCAAAATTTATCACTATTGTCAACACCCATAAATAATTTTTAATAAGATTTATTGTAACGATCATCCTTTTCAACCCCCCAAAAATGTCGACATTGATACATCCACGGTATTCACATGCCGAGCACCTAAGTGTCGGAAATACATATTGTTAGGGTAAATTAAAAAAACAAGAAAGAAATAACACAACATCGGAATCTCGTAGCGAAACGATAACTTATAACATAAAAAGGGAGTATAAACTATTACTCTAAGATACATAACATTTCAGAGTAACAATCATAAGTACTATCATTAGTTGGACAGTTATAACAAACAGTCCGTCCTCACAATTGCTAATATATACATAATAGTAAAGCAGTGGAAATAAAATACCATAGTAGGCAAATAGAAGCATCTAACTTGTCTTTTGAAACTTCAAAGAATATAAAAGAAAATATATCTTTCTCAAACTACTCAAAAGAGTACTTTATGTATTAAGGGAAAGTTAAAACTATGAGTCAAACTTAGGTCTGGTATGAGGAACTCAAGAAATATGTGATCAATATATAACGACACTTTCAAGACCTTCCAAATCACCGAAATGGCTCCCTCTCAAAAGAACCAAACCCATATAATAAGCATTGGAATTGGGCCAGTCCACAGTGGAAATTATGGGTGAATTTCAAATTTTTTTACCCTATTAGTCTTTATTTGGCAGGTGAAGTCTAGTTTATTTATAACATTTCTAGATTTTATTTAAATAAAATCTTTTATTTTATTTCAATTCATAAATTATGTATATTTTATTTTATTTATATCTTGATACACACACACACATATATATATATATGTATGTATGTATGTATCACACACGCACACATGTATATGTGTGTTCATGTGTGCATGTCTAACATATCCATTCATGCAACGTATAACTTGCCCGTGTATAGATACTGGGATTTACATTGCAACAGAAATGTTAGCTCATTCAATACGTAAATATATATTATCCAAATATATATGTGTATGTATACTATTATTTATATATAAATATAATATATATGTTAAAGCTTTGTTCAAATAATGTTATAAGTATATAAGTATATATATATATATATATAATCATGTGAATAAAATATTAATATTATATATACATACTATATAAAGATTTATTTAAATATAAAATTAGTTATAAATATTAATTTTTTTATAAAATCGTAAGTAATACATATATACATATAAGAATTTTTTTAATATATATTTTTTAATTTAATTATATATATGCACACACACTAATATATGCATAACAAAATGTACACAAACAAACGTGCGCGCTCGCGCGCATACACGTATATATATTAATAAAATACTAATTTTTTTTAAGATAAATATGAAATACCATGTCTTGCGCACCGCTCAATAGATAATTTTTTTTAATCTTAAAGTATATTTAATCAAATATCCATTCGAAAATTAGTAAAATATCAATTAAAATTTTATTTTCAAATTTTAAATTTCCAACTTAAATCCTAAATGATGATTTATGCTTTGAAAAATCATTCCACAATTTTTTTATTTAAAATTAATTTTAAAATCATTTTTCTATTTTATACCAAATTAGATAATTAATTTATAAATAAAAAAAAATTAAATTTTTTGGTAGAGTTTCTTTACTACTTTTATAACTTTATAAAATGTAAAATATAATTTCATAACATGTTTGAATTAATAAAATTTATTTATGTTATAAATTGATTTAAATAATAATAAAGTATTTATTAAAAATATATTTTTCGCTACTAAAAATTATTGCTACTTTTTTCTTTATATATCAAAATTACAAGACTATTTTTGATTAAAGTATAATTTAGTAATTAATTAAAACTATATATATGTAACTCTACAATATATAATAATTTCATAAAATATAAAAAATACAATTTTATTAAGAGTCATACTGACATGGTATATGTTTGATAAAAATATTTTTTTATTATAATTTATATAGACATGCATATAACCAAACAACTTTGTGACAATACTACTTGCATATTAGAATCGTCACCTAACTAATAAAATATAATATATACTTATATAATAAAACTTAATAATTGAGAATTAATAAATATATTTTGATTAAAAACATACTTTAATCTCAATGCCTTGAAGTACACATTGAAAGGATGATTTCTTTCCCTTGAAATTGTTTTTGAAAGAACTAGTCCTTGAACCGTTGACCACCAGCTATCGGAAAGCGATTGGATTTTGACTTGATTTAAGCTTAATGATATGAATGGACACCGGTAGGAATTTCGACCAAAAAGCATGAAGGAGGAGGCATCAAAATATCATAATAAAATTAAATTAGATATGCTTATATAGTGGATAGAAAGGAGAAAAGAGTAGATCTCATCTCATACTAACTCTCCTTTAATCTAAGCAATCCAAAATCAAACCTTTCCAACCATATTTTGAGCTACATATGCCCATGTTGCCGCTGAAATTTCTATGATGGGACTAAAACCCATTTAACCTAAAAAAAAAATATTATATACTTAAACTAATTTAATCATTTATCGATATCGTATATTGATTCATATATCTACGATTATTATAAATATATTTAATAATATTTATTCGTCAAATCATAATCAAAATTTTATAAACAAAATTTCATAAATACTAATTAATTTTAGTTAATCTATAAAAATTATAAATTAATTGAATCGTTTGGTTAAAGGAGAATTCATCTTTTTGGTTGTATGACTCTTTAGATGTAAATTTGATCAGCGATTAATATCGAACTATTCGAATATTAGCGTTCACGCGTCACTCAGCAGGTGGTGACACATTTTGCCCAAATTTATCACTTACTTGGTTTTAGTAAAGTTCAATTTTACTTTGTTAAGCATTACCCGGTTGTAACTTTTATTTACACCAGTTCTCTTCGTCAAAACTATATCACTTTGCACTTATGGAATTTGGTAATGGTCAAAATTTGAATATCATCCATATTCAACTCTATAGTACAAACAGAAAGTCTTTGGTTTAATAATAACAATTATCATTAACCAAACTACTCCGACCAAATATTTTGACTTTGAGTTGACTTGAATTGACTATGGTACTAATCCAATGTAATCGAGGAGACGAATCCTCTCTTATGTAGTGCTTTACTTCCAATACTTCAACGCGACCCAACTATAATCACTCGATCGACGTCGTGTAATGATTTGAATATAATCAAAGCAGACCTTTTATATTGAAGATCTACAGTATTCTCAAGTCGAGAGAATGTGTAAATCAGTCATATCAGTATTTTCTAATTGACCTTAGTTATGTTAACCAATAGAAAACTATGAAGTAAGTCATTCCATAGTTATCTAATGTACGTAATCCTAAGTGCCCCCAACAGTCATGAGTAATACACGACCCAACATTTAGAGAGCGTTACGTACTCTAGCCTCAAAGGATAAATTAACATACAATCTCGATGCATCTTGACTAGGAACATTGAATATGATGTGGTTTATAATATTATGATACAACACTCTTGATTACAACTATTTGTATTTACTATCACAAACATATCTTTTATGGATTTTCTGTTAAATATATTTTAGTTAAGCTTTTAATTATCTATAACACATTATAAAAATATATAACAAAAAGAAAAACACCTTTATTACGAATGAGAATCGATCACATAGTTAACTATAGAATTGTCCCTAGGGCATACCTTAACTCTATCAATAAGTACATATGTTGATATAATAAATAGTTTCTAGGGTGCAAAATATAAATAAAAAATAGTTGTGCTGCTTCCATCTCACACCACAACAATATTCGAAGTACAACTAAAATCGCAAATGAGCATTTGCTTACAGATTTCTATTAGCGGTGCCCTTAGTACATCGAGGACAGGCACATTGACAAGGCTCAAAATTTACCTTTCGAAATCACACATATCTCTAGATAAAATTTGTCACAAATGTATATATAGCCAGTCCATGCCCAAACACGTGATATCGAATACCAACAACTCCCACATGCATCAACCGAAAGCATCTCTAGATATTTAGAGTTGATGTACCCCTTGGGTCAGCTAAATCCCCATGGCCATGCTCCAACTCTATTTTCTATCATTACCAATGGTGAAGTCACGTTCAACATCTCAAGGCACAAGTTTTTATCAGTTAAACAGATCTCGAACCTCTCCATGGATCATAGCATCTCGAATAGTTCGCGAATCTCTCCATGGATTCTAGCATAAGTTGTCCAGCGGATGCTAACGCTGACCTTTCCTATGAACTTAACTTTAGTATAGACAGTTCAACTTTATAGCATTCCACTCCACAACTACTTCCAAAACAAGAAACATGTATTTAGGTTTTGAAATGATTTTGGGTACGTAACACACTTATCTGATCTCGCCCACTTTAAAACTAAATCAATGAATTTCCAGTTCACTCACTTCCGGTTCTTCCATAAGTAAGTGAACGATATAGAGGAGTCCTTCTAGTAGAATCTCGTGTGTATGTGTGTGTGTGTATGTTCTTAATAAGAGACAATTCATACAAATGGGTCCTACCTGAGGGACCTCAAACCACATTAATACATGATGCTTACATATAGTTATAAAATTAATTTGGTCAAATTCGATAGTCGACTGATCGATTATCAAGTACGAAAACGAAAATGACCGCATATTAAAATCAAGTCTTGTATACTTATCATGTTTTCGATATTCCCAACTTACACTATCCCTCGGTTAAGTGTAAAGCTGGTATGTTAGAGCACTGTTTGCTTCTAAACCGTACTCGAACATAATTCTGAACTCCGACATATAGAATAAGTCTACCTTGTCAACTTTTTGTTGCTAAGTATATGATTAAATACTTTCCATAAATAAGTAAACACACAAAACACGAAGCGAATTCTAATCCCTTTTTTTATTGAATTAGTCCTTTTATTAATTAGAACTTCTTTGCAAATACTTGTGTATATATATAATATAACTTTACAAAAGATATATACATGTATATTACAATTTCCTCTTGATTTCTACTCTTTTCAATACTCAAAAATGTATTCATATTATTATCCCAAATGGTATAAGAATATTCACAAATCTTAAACAAGATTTCATATTTTCAAAAGTATAATTAAATGGGTTAAAAAATGTCATTTAAACATTGTTTACTATAAACCCAAAACCATTTTATGCTTTAAATTATCTTTAAAAAGTTATTTTTAAAGGTCAGAGTATACTTATTAACGACATAATATACTTTTAATTAACTTGTCAAAACCATTTATTATAACTAAGTGTTATAATCAGAATCACCTTTATTCTTTTATAAAATACTATACTTAAATTTTCCAAACTTACATATATATGTAATTTAAAATTACTTATAAATGCAATTTAAATAGCCATATAAAATATTACTTAAAAAACTAATTTAGAAACTTGACAAAAATAAATAAAAATCATGTTTTACATTAAAAACCCTTTACTTTAAAAATTCATAAATAATTATTAAAAATGTATTTAAACTCAAAACCACTTTTAAAATACTCTACTTTATGTTATTAAACTTCCCTAAAAATATCAACAAATAATAATTAATTTAAATATGATTTTTAAACATTTTAAATCACAAAAAGTGTCAAAAATAACAATACACAGGCAAAGTTGTAAAAGGAGCTCACAAATGCTATCATAGGTCAAATACAACATATATAACTATTGTAAAAGCTACTGGACATGGAACTATATAGAAAAAGCACGAACTTTGTGGTTTGATTTTACCATTTAAATAAATAATTTAAGACCCAATTTTGTATAGTAAATATTACACTTAGACTATTTATAATTTTGAAAAGAATCCTTAAGGATATCTGTCAAACTTGTATTAAAAATTCCCGAAAATAAGGTATTTTCAAAGTGCTCATATAACGACCTTTGCTATTACTTTTCCACTTCTTCAACCAGTTATATAACTTTTTAAACTTTTATATTTTTATTGTAATAAGTACACATTTTTTACTTATCAAACTGCAAATAAACCCCTACGGACTTATTTCAGAATCATATTAAAAATTTCCGAAAACAAGGCGATTTCAAAGTGCATCCATAACAGTTAGTTTGCTTATAACTTTCACAACTTTGATTCACAAATCTACAACTTTCCAAACCAATTCCTTGCTACATAAAATTTATATATGTGTGAGCATAACCAAGTATATTATATCACAATATACTAACATACAAACAATTTGAATAAGTTTAAACACATGGGGATTCAAAGTGCTTTCATAGCGACAATCGCTGTATAGACCATATCATATCCATTTCAGTTTCAACATACCATCCAAACAACTATATGTACATAATGTCAAGGCCATACCGCATGTTATAGAAGGTAAAAGAAGTGATGATGTACATTATGGAGTTGTTTTCTTTCAAAAGCGAGTAAGGTCCAAAGTTATAATTTTTATCAGTTCATTTTAACTATATATTTCAAACACAACAAATATATCACAATACATACAATCAAATGGTGAGTAAATTCACTTCATAACCAAGATAACACAAGCATAAGCCTTCCCAAACATAATCCTACCATCACCAAACATCCAAAGCTTCCACCTTTTGCTCCAAAAAGCACGTAGCCTCCTCCTTCATGCAAATTTTTCTCATGGTTCATCTTGGAGTGGGGTTTTGTGCTATAGTTATTCAATCCTAAACTTGATATTCTTGCTTCCTATTTTTCATTATGCCTCTAGCCAAATTTTGATGAAGTTTGGACTTCGTTTATTTTACTTTGAAAATGTTAAAAAGAATAGAGAAGGAGATGAAAACATTATGTTTTCTATGTTAATAAACTAGTAAGGCACTTTGTGAACACATGAAGCATTGTTAGATAGACTTTTACAAGAGGTCATATTCACCTCCCAACCTTTTCAGCTAGCCATAAAGCCTATTCTCCCTTGTGCTTACCTTTACACATAATTACTTCCCTCTTGAGGCATCCTAAAATGACCACTCTTCATAACTATCTCTTATGACATCATTGCTTAAGTCACCCTACCCACTAATAATGATCAGTGAAAAATATTTTTAGTTGCTAACTAATTACGCATTAATATATAAGAAACACACAGCAAGTTTGAACAACTTTTACCAGGTAAAAAGCTGTTTATTGATCAAACGATTTCTAGTCACATTATCGATATTTCTTCGAACTATTTATTTTGTAGTAAAATTTCGAAACAATTTTACTATCATTAGTTATTAATAAAAGGGAGCTAAAAAGGCTATAAAATCAATTTAATTACATTTAATCCAAGATTCAAATAATTCAAATATTTAAATACGAAGTATTCAAAATTCTAGGTCATTACATCTGTACCTAAAAACTATTTGAAAATAGATTTCAAATTCCTTTTCTTTCAAATCATTTTCTCAAAATCACTCAAAAATAAATTTCCAAATCACTTCTCTAAAATCACTTTTTTTTACGGAAATTCCATATATTCAAAAACCATATACTATAGGTTAACATTGCAAACGATGTCAAAATCACTGGTTTTATATACAAATAATTTACCAAAATATTTCCAATTTGTATAAAACCAAACATTATAATATATTTCTCAAATAAATTTGCAAATATGATTTACTTTAAAATACTTTTCCAAAACATTGTGTAAATAGTATTTTCCCTTTATTTGTTTATAATTTCTATCTTTTCATTTATTGAAACCATTTCCAAAATATTTGATAATTCTTCAAAATTAGATTTCAAAATATAATATGAATTTACCAAATCTAGCTCAAATAAATTTTTTCATAAGGTGAACGCTCATCATAATATATCATGATAGATCATAACAAATCATAACATTACTCATCTGCAATCGAATCCAAGGAAGGGATCTTTCCGACCTCCACGATCCAGGCTAGGGCATTACCTTTGGGCAATATCAAAAGCAATAATGTCCAAACTAATTATAAAATAAGCAGTAACTTTTAAAAAGGTAAAATCAGCAAAAGAATTTTCGAATGGGGAAATACACAAAATCATAATTTTATTTCTTTCAAATTGGAAATTTTCAATAATGGAATTACTATCAAAATACCTTTGGTTTGTAAATTAACCTTTTGAATAATTCTACAAAATTTTCTTTTATAGAAAATCTTGTATAAATAAACCATTTAACCTTTATGGTTTAAATTTAAATTCAAACTATTTCTAAAATAAATTAGTTTCATTTCATAGAAGCTTTTCTATTTCAAAATCTAAATAAAATATACATCAAATGTATCTTACATAGGATATAAATCCCATTATTGTCAATTTGAAAACATTTTGATTCAAAATTTCATTAATTTCAAGATAAGTAAAGATAATTTTTAAAAAGCTTTCTAGTAATAAACACCATAAAATACCTTTTTAAGGAATTTAAAATATAAAAATCCTCATTTTCAATTTATACAATCTAAAGACACTTTTTCTATCAAACTTCTTTCAAAAAGAATTTAATACTTAAATCTCAATTAACATGAATAAAATTCACCCATTTCCAAAATATCTTTTGAAAATTCTCAAATTATATTTACAAAAACCTAGCTTTGTATTTCCAAATTTAATTTATCTAGAATAGTCAAAATCGACGTTTATAGCACACTATTTAACCATATATAATTTAATTCATTTAATCATCAATAAAACAATTCAACCATCAATCATATACTAATATCACTCGATGCTATCAAGCTATTAAAAATAAAAATATCATCCATATTTACGTGTAAAATCTAATTGTGACTCGGACCCATGTTTACATATGTGTGTGTGTGTGTCATACCTGAAGTATTTAAATTCTTTTCAATTGATATTTAAATCTGAAATAGAATTTAAAATCCATGGCATCAAATTGTTAAAGCTTTATAACAAATTGTTTATCTAACTATAATTATCAAATGGCCAGAACAACCTAATTGTACAATCAATCAGTGTATTGAAACCAAATTAGAAATTAATTTAGAAAAGGGAAAGGTTTTGACAATCCAATTCACAATTGACTTAACACAGTAGTGATGATATTTGTATAAACGAAAATAAAATGGATTTTAATTTTACTCACTAAAAATATTTGAAAGAAAGTTATACTCGGTGACTTTTGATATATATATATATATATATATATATATATATACATATATATATTTATACATACATACATACATATGTATGTATGCATATCTATAAAAGAAAGATTATACTCACCTACCGCTCAGCCATAACTTGCATTTGCCAAACCAACCTTGGGCTTGTTGCCACTAAAAAAATGTTGTTAATCTCCTATTATTGAACTCTTTCGGTTATTAGCACACCACGTCACATAACCACTCACAAGCTCATCATCACGCAAACCCAACCCGACCGTCCTTCCTTATCAATGACATTGCCTCCTTTTCCAACCGAGCTCCCCTATGCACTGCCATAAGCACGTGCCTCCACCTCTGCATTGATCAAATCATGTTTTCTACTAATTGAAATGTAATTTAGGTTTTTTTTTCTTACATAAGGATTTAGGCTTAAGAAGAAACGAGATCTGGTATTGTTAGGGCTAGTTAGGGCTGAAGCAATAGATGAGGATGAAAGGAGCGTTGTCTAATTAGAAGAAAGAAATATTTTAAAATAAATATAAACACCATCTCTAACCGCTTTTAAATCCAACCGCTTTTTCATCAACGTTTTACATTCATTTAAAAATCCACTCACGTCATTTTAGCAAAATTTTATTTCATTTCTATAATGATTTTTTGTTTATTCAAGTATCATCACTTTTCAATTTTTAATAATAATAAATAATTTATTTATTTTCGAAATAAATTTCAAAGTTCCATGAATATTATTTATTTTGTCAAAATAAATTTTCAGATAACTTTTGGATCTTTAAAATACAATTCAAGTTCCAAATCTGAATTTTAAATCGATACTCTTCTTTAATATTAAATAAATCTAGAAATTAAACTTATGGAAATTAAATTCAATAAAATATCCAACATAAATCTTTATCTTTATTTATCTATATAGAATACTTTTTTGACATTTAGAATCAAATTACATCTCAATTCCAAATTTTATATTCAAATAATTGAATTTCTAATTCAAAATCCAATTAAATTCTTGAAATTAATTTTAGTATATTTATTTATTTTAACTTCGGAATGGGGTGTTACACTCATTTTGAGTTCACTTTCTTACTTCCACTCTCTATGCCTTCACCACAAACTTCTAGAGGTCTAGCCCTTCATTTCCAAATCAAATACTAATCTAATTTAATTTAAATTAAGAGCGGTACCTATCTCTATTCTACTGCAAATTCAAGAGTTATTTAGATCAGATCTAAAGGAGATTACTTTCAACATTCAAGGCGAACTTAACAGGCTTTAATTATGGAAATATTTTATTTGCACAATTATTTTATAATCGTATATTTCGTTCATTTCCTTGATGTTGCTTATATGTTGATTACTATAGCGAATTCACACATACAAGTGTTGTTCAATATTACACAAATATATAAATACATCTGAACTGCTTAAAATAAGAAAACACACACATATACACACATATACATAATAAATTATACATATTCAATTCCATCGTTATAAAATAAAATAAACATTTTCAAAAATTAAAACTGTTTCTAATGAATTTAAAGTTTTAAAATATGATTTTTTTATTAATATATATATATATAAATATATATGTAAATATTAATCTATTAGTGTATATTTATATTTTCTGATAAAAAATTGTGTGTATATATATTTATGAAAAATAATTAATATTATACATAAATATATTCTTAAATCTTTAGATAATTAATTTATGTATTTTAAAATAATTTAATACAATTGTGTACAGATTTGTAATAATAATTAAAAATATTATTTTTCCTATATATATTTTCGGTCGAAATAATTTTTTATATATTTTTATTAATTATTTATGAATATACATTTTAACATATAATTTAAAATCCTTTTAGAACTTTATTCCAAAGAAATACGAAAAGGAAACTGCACACACAAAAAGAAATATTGTAAACATCGATTTTTTTTGAAATTTGAATTTAAATTTATAGATAGATTTTTTTTATCTAGAACTAGATCTTGTTTTAAATTTGAATTTTCATAAGATATTTTAGATATTAACGTCAAGCTATTTTGAATTGGTCAATATATTACAAATAAATAAAATTATTACAATTATTTTATACACACAAACACAGACACACACACATGTCCATGTATGTGTGTACATGTAAATTTTAAATTAAATCATAGACATTAAATTAATAAATAAATACACACACACACACACACACACACACACACACATAAAGGGCCAAATGTGTCTACTGTAGTGTATCTCAACACTTACATACAACTACATGAAACCATGCACACTTACTATATATTGCATGTGAAGGACTAAATACATATATGTGTATTGGAACATATATACATTATAACTTATATAAATTAAATTAATACCTTTACATAAACAAATTAAGTAATATAAAATTTTATTTAGAATACTTTAAGTTGGATCTAAGATAATTTAAACTTCACAGGCACAATTAATATCTAAAATGGATTTTTCTTTTTGAAATTTATCTATTTATCCCGCTGTGACCCAGCCTAGTTTCTTCATCTCTATGTTGTACTTCTGTTAAATTTAGTTATAATCTGTTCGACAATTTTAAAAAATTGTTAATTTTCTACCCCTTAATTGTGTAAGCATGTAGCAACATGATCACTACCATTCACTACATTTTAACAAACATTAACCTACTAATTCCTAGTCGTGAAGCATATGGTAACACGACTAATTCATTATGGTGTTATGAGAAATTAAAATTCTCATTGACGATCATAAGTGATAAGTGTGACCATTTATTAAGTAAGACAAAACTTGTAAATCACTTAGAGTGAAAATGTTAGATAAAACCACAACCATTCGGTAAAATACGTAAATTCAAAGTGATAGATGATCGTAGAGAAATTATATGAAGGAACTAATGGGTTATTTCAAGATAACGTGGATGGTTGAATTATTTTTAAAATGAGTGTTAGAATGTTTTTTCCTTGAAATTTTGAATTACTGATACACCTATATGTTGTAAGTTTGAACCACGTAATTTGTACATAATGTTTTTAGGGTTAAACTAGTAGCAAGAATGGTTCGCTGGTTGGGGTAAACATGGCAAAACTCTTGCATTACGAGAACTACATCCAAGAGGTTCCTTACCTTTATTGTTAGGATATTATCTATTCCTGATATAATAAAGTAATTCATAAGAATTTGGTGACTTCAGACCATGGCGATGTCGAGGTATATCAATGCTTAAATTTTTAATTGGCATGAGAGATAGGATTAATGATGGACTTACCAGAAATTATAAGTGTATGGTTGAGTTATATATACCTTTATGTACAATTTTTTAATTTGGTTATATAAGTTTACTGTTATTGTGAACCTTATTCAAATTAAATGTATGCTTTATATTTTTATTTCCGTTATATGTGTGTTTTATATGCGTGTCTGTGTAATGCTTTGAGTATATTATCCCACAAAAATAAGAATCCATAAGGCATACTATTTAGTTAATTAAAATTGTAAAAGAGTTCGTAACTATGATTATTGAAGGATGCTGATAAATACTTATCCTTAAATGTTCCTAGTCAATGTTGTTTGAAGAATGGGAGATTGATATACCGACTAGAGTAGTGTATGCAACACTATTCAAACGACGGACAGTGATTTATTCATGACTATTGGAGACACTAATGTGTTTTATTCTCATAGTTGTTTGGGATGATTATAGAATGACTTGTAGAGATTCTTGTATAAGTTATTGTGCATAAGTAATGACAGAAGATCTTATATGATTATGCGTAGTAGTCTTTCGACAAGAGAGCATTATGAGTCTTATGTATTACGGCTATACCTTGATTATGGACAATCACTTGACAATGGATTATGTTATTTTCATAGTATGATATGTGTCGAGACACATGAAGTTAAACACTACTCAAAAGGGTATAGGTCTCCTTAAATAAAGAAGATTAGTGTCACAAAAATTAGAATTTCACATGAAGCCATAAATCTTTATGCAAAGTAATTCGACTAACTGATTATTGTTACCGGATTAAACTAAGTGACTTTGAAGATCGAACCTCATAATTAAATACGGATATTAGAGTATTGACTATTGACTGAACTTAAGATGCCTAAGTGATATAGTGTTGTGCATAATATATCTCTTTTAAAAATGTAGCTTAAATTGATAAAATAGTAATAGTGGTATAGAGCCTGCATTGTGTCTAAATTTACAAAGGTTATGAATAAATTAAAAAAGTTTAAATTTGTGTTTATAAAAGTTATAAACAAATTAATTTAATTTTTTTCAATTCAAACTAAAAATAATAAAGATTACAAATAAAAATTTAAAACTATTTTAAAATTTTACTCATAAATTTTATAAATGAACAAATTTGAAATTGGATAAATTTAAATTTACAAAACTTATAAATAAATATATTTAAAATTATTTTTAATTTAAAATTATAAACTTCATAAAAAATAACTTCAAAAAATGCATTCTAATATAAACTATAAATGTTACAGTTCATAAAAGGATATAATAATGTTATAGAATTAATTTATTGTTAATTAATAATAAGATATATATATACATACATATATATATACATACATATATATATATATATACATACATACATATATATATATATATATATATATATATATAAATATAAGATTTAATGTAACGACCCGCAAATTTATCAATTTGACGAATTATATTTATTTTTAAATATTACAATACAAGCTTTTAAAACATAGATTATGATATTTGAATAATAAATAATAATGGTAATCTTATTTTGAATAAGTATTTACAAATATGTATACTTCGGAAAAATATCGATAAACAACTCTATAATTATTAGAAGTCACGCACAGAGCTTGATACATACATTTATTTATCTGTTTAAATAAGAATATGAAATAAAATGATTTATTTTATTTTTGGGAATAAAATATATTTATGACATCATCAATAATGGCATCGTATTTAATAATTGATTTACGAATTTAAATTAAGATTTAATGATTTAATAATTATTGTAATAATTCCAATAATTATTTCTAGATGATAATAATTCATTTTAATTAGTTATGAAGTGATAATAAATCATATACAACAGTTTTATAAAGATATATACTTGATTTGAGAATATAAGAAAATTCGTATCGCTTTATCGATATAACAACACTTTTTGTAAACAATTATTTAATATTTATTTATATGGTTTTTAAATCAAACGCGATCATTTTAATTAGTTGAAAATAAAAAGAAATTAGTTTACAATTTTTTTACAAATATATGTATGTTAACTAAGAAGTAGAAATTGACGACGGCTTCCCGATTTTCAACGGTTTAACGAGCGGAAGTTGTTCAAAGTTTTTGCAACATTGTTATTTCTCTTGTGCACCTACATACGCATCCACACATATACATATAAATACACATACATATATACATATATCCATAGGATAGAAATATCATGATATTATGAAACAAATATCATTATATTTTCATTTATCTTCATCTTAGGGATTTAAAGTCAATGCACATGGCATGGAGGCACATGGGGGAGGGGATTAACATGTATGATGATGGGAAGGGGTGGTTTGGATTAAGGGTAGAAAAGGAAATGCACATTTAGATATTTTTCATAATTTTTTTCATATAAATACCCATCTACATTCATACATTCATTCACACCATTCTCTTTTTCTTCCACCTTCTTCTTAAAGCTCTAAGAGCACTTCTTTAATGGCTTCCAAGCCATGAAAAAAGTTAGCAAAGTTATGGCAAAGAAGTTTCAAAAATTATATACATAAGCGAATTATGTTGCTACCTCCTCAAAACAAGCTCAAACTCCATCCTACACCTTCTATAACCGACGGCCATACCCTATGTTCATGTTTACCCATGTATCACCTCATTACAAGAAAAGGCCAACCCTACTAAGAGTCAAGGAGGAGATGCGGGGAGCTTCGGAGTGAAATTTGTGGAGAGAAATGCCACCTAAATGATTTTAGAACCATCAAGGAGGAGTGGATATTATGGTGAGAACTCTATTCTAAGTTAATTATAAATGGTTAACATGAGTATTGAAAGTGGTTATAATGATGGATTGGTTAATTAATGATGATTTATTTTTTAATTAATGATGATTGATGGTTGGTTAAGAAGTAAAAAAAAGAAATATATAGTTAAACATGTCATTTAAAGGTGACATATATATGTATGTATGAATGATGTGATAGATTGTTATGGATGTTTAATATGTTTGATCATCAAGTTTGGATATTCATTATATTTTTATTTTGATATTGAAATAAGTCACGTTTGATGCACGTCGAATATCTTAAAGGAAATCACTTTCCTTTAATAAATGAAATGGTGTATATGAGATTGTTAAACCTCTTGAAAATGGTTTAAAATGGTTTATAAATGCTTTATAAACATTAAAATCCAATTTGTTGAAGTTTTGACAAGTTGTGAAAATTGAGTCAAAAATAGGCGCATCGCGTAACCGCAATTCTTTATTTCGCGCCAAAGAGAGTAAAATCATGCATAAGATGGATCCAGAATTCTTTATAACAAGAATTTTCTAAACTCTTATAATCATAATTTTCAAAAAAAAGAAAACGATCGAGATTTCGTTTAGTAGATTTTTAAATATAATAAAAACAAGTTTTAAAATAGTCATGGTTAGGCAGTTCGGAAACCAAAGAGAAAAATTCTTTATAAATGATATTTTTAATTCTTTAGAAATATGGAATAATTTTTTTAATTCTTTTAATTTTTTAAAAAGATATTTGAGTTATAAAATGGATTTCTAAATTATTGAAAAGTTATTTTGATCAAATAAGCTTTAAATGCACTATTTGCAGCATTTTCGCAGCACTTTTTACAGCGCTTTAAATAGCTTTTGAAATATGCTTTAAACTTAAGTTTTCTCTCCCAAATCTTTTATAAAAAATTTCAAATAAATAATTAAGTATTTTAAAAATGATTTGCGGGTTTTATAATTTATTTTAAAAGATTTAAATAAATGATTTAAACAAAAGTTGTTAAAATCAAGTGGTTTAATCTTGGATCTAAAAGCCAATTAGTAGCCTTAATGTTTCTATTCGTGAGATCCGAATGTGAGGTTCTTAAACTAAGAAGATTTTCAGGAGCAACCAGTGTCCTGATTCACCTGGCCTCTTTCCTGGACGAGAAATATATAAGGTTGAAATGTCAGAAACGAGGCAAGTATAAAAGATTCAAACTTACAAATTTAATTTAATACAACTTGGATTGTATAAAGATATTCTTCTTATACTTGGTATTAACTTCCAAGGAGGGAACTCGTACTATCCATGTGAAAAAAGGCGTTTTCACCATTATTCGACAGATAGTAAAGGTTGAATATGGAAACTGATGTTAAGTAGAATTAATATAATTTCTGTCGACCCTTTTTAAGTCAAAAAGTTTTGCAATATGACTTATGAAAATGATTTGGTATTGCTAAAGTTAAAGAGAGATTTAATGATTTTGTATATACCAGAAAGAAATGTTTTAAGGATATATATATTTAAAAGATATTTTTGATAAAGAGAAAGTTATTAATCAAATGATAAGCACCTATTTACTTAACATATTTTATCGACGATTGGTTCGAAGGAAAGGGGGTCGGATTTGAGCGATTCTTATCCAAAACCACTTCAAACCAATTTATGTATTCGAAATGAAGATTTGGAATGATAATAAATGAATGAAGCTTTGCTTTTCACTGACCCTCAGGGAAATTTACCATATCATATATATGTGGAAGTAGTATCTTTATTTGATCTTCGATGCAAGGCTTTCTCGCTACTAATCATAGGGATGATTCCCGATAGGATGTGATAGGAGAGTTCGTTCGATTTGTCTTATTCTTAGACAACTTGTATGGACCTATTAGCGCCAAAATTGGTCACTAATACCCAAATCCAAGCGAAAGCACCAAATACCAGTTACAACTCACAGATAGAATATACGTGGAGTATATTAATATGAAGAATAACAAAAATTAAAATGAAACCAGTAAAGAACAACAGATTTTATAGTCGTTCGGCTAACTCCGGCCTACGTTCTCTCCAGAAATTTCCTTTTTATTTCTGTAATAATCGATTACAGTTACAAAATGGTAGAGTGGCCTTAGCCTTAAAAAATAGAAAGTAAGAGAGCCCCTCAAAAGAAGATCCCCCAGTCTGGAGACGTACATGGTGTATTTATAGGCAAACCAGGTAGTCAGACCTCCTAAGTGACCCAAGGCCCATTAAATACAAACGTTTACGACCTATGAAAACCACCCATGCGACTCAAAGCACGACCACCCTTGACTCGAAACAGAGCATCCCTGGACACGAAGTACCTAGGAGCCTCAAGTGATCGGCCCACAAAACAAGGTCGATCCACTTTGGTTCTGAACGAACCACACAACCAACTCGAAGTAAGGAGCCTGGAGACTCGAAGCACCGAACCACCTTCAAACGCCGACCCACCTTCCATCATACTGACCCACATCCTAGGAGCCAAACCACAAAGACTCGAAGCAGGGAGCTAGAGGACACCGAGAGACATCCTATGTAACCACACCGATCCACCTGATACTCCACCAAGCTACCCGAGTTATGACCCGGAGCCACATGCCTCAAGATTCGAAGTTGCCGAGTGACAACCAAGGCCGAACCACCATTTAGCTAAGCCGAGACACCCTCTATGATGAGCCACCAACACGGCCGAGCCACCTATGCTGAACCGCTTCCTACACCGAACCACCTCAATGACAATCCACTCCAACCGAACACTAGCCTACCTGCCGATCCAAACTATACCGATCCACCTTGATCGAACCATGTCCATCACACCGACCCACACTATCCAGATCGAACCAAAGCATGCTGAACCACTATCCTATGCCGATCCCTGCTTCACGCCAAATCACATTTGGCTAAGCTGCACCAATCATAGCCGAACCACCTTCCAAACGTGCAACATTACCTATCCATCCAGTCGACTCAAACCTATCGCATTCCATCCTCGATAACAGAGAGATGGACTCAGCTAAATCCTCCTGCTTACGGCCTTGGCAAAAAGCAGGTTAACATTTGCCCCCCCTCAAAACATGTCTTACGATAGGAAGACGTGTTTTGAATAGCTTTTAATCCATCGTCCAAAGTCCATACATCGTCCATAGCCATACCTTCCTATTCAAATCCAATCCATTTTATCCAAGTGCCATTGCACTATAACTTATCCAAATCTACGACTGCTCCAAGTCGTTATCCAATCCTTATCCAGTAACTGATTCCGTGTTCAATTCCACACCCATCCGAACCCGATAACCGAGTTAAAATTCATCCATATCCAATAACCAAATTCACAACCTCTCTGGGTCGATATCCAAATCCGGGACCGCTCCGGGTCCATGCCTAAATCCTTAGCTGTTCATAGCCAATATCCAAATCCGTAACTTCTCCGGGTTCTTGCCAAGCGCAACCTGCACCTGATGACCTATGTCAACTAATTCCATGCTATTCCTGGTTCAGTGTCCCTGAATGTCGAGTAATGTCGTGGCTTAAGTCCTAAGCCGAATCCTGGTTGCTTCGAACCCTTGCCGAGTATAGTCCATACTCGATGACCTGTTACAGTAACCTGATAGATAATATAGGGCCTAAGTCCTATGCCATATCTGGTCTTTCTGGACCCTTACCGAGCATAGTCCATACTCGATGACTCTTTAGCCAAAAACTAGATAAAAATCCATAAAAATTGAATCTGAAACCCAGATTCAAACGAGAAAACCAAAAATCCATATCAAAAATCCAAACCAAAAGTCATACGTCCAAAGCAAAATCCAGATCTAAAAACAAATAAAAAATAGGAGCTCAAATGAAACTCCGAATCTAAAACAAAAAAAAGCAAATGTCCGAGTGCAAAAGGAAAAAACAGATTTCACAAACCAGAGCATCTCGGTAAACCATCATCTTAGAGCATGCCTAAGGGTTATCTTCGACCCCGTACATGAGTAAGTGATTTAGTCATTTGCCCGGAGTTTGTTACTTATTCCAAACCATCACGATTAGTTGATGACCAACCGGCCACCATTCCTGGGCCTCATACCTCCGTTGTTCTGTTCGTCGACGGAAATTCTATCGATTTAGAAAACCGTCGAACGAATTTAAATTAAAAATAACCGCAAGCGCACGGTGTACGAATGTAGCACGTGGCGAATACGGGTCGATCTACATGGAATTGATAATTTTAAATTCTATTCAATCAAATTATACCGAAGTCGAGAGTGAATAGTTAGAAATGTAAGAAACTAACAAAAACTAGCAAAAGAAAATGATAAAAATATGAGAGTTAAAAGAACAATTTAGAGATAAATCCACTCTCTAGATCATATAAATCAACAAAATGAAGTTATGATCTCTCTTTTCTTTTCATTAGTGTAATTAGTTGATGTGTTTATCATAAGTATGATATATTTGTGCTATTAATTAGCCCAATATAAACCATCAAACTATAACACAACCACTAATACACAATTAACTCTCATGAAATATGACAACAAAGTTGAAATAAAAATCTATTTTAAGCATAGCCTATTTAACTATTGTTTAGAAATATAGGCTATCAAATTTCAATTTCAACATTCATTTCTTTGCCATAATCATATCTAGATGAAGAGGCAATTTGTGTTATGTTTGTTTAAGCATAACCTATTTGTTATGAACAACATAGACTATCAAATTCAAAGCTAAACAACATCATTAAACCACTTCAAGTGTTTCCATTAAAGCACAAAAAGAGAGTATAAACATCAAAATGTTGCATCTACATACTAGAGAGCTTCATTACCCCTAAATTGTAGGGATTAAGCTCTCATATTTGTTATCAAATCAACAAATGTAGAAAGCAACATGAAAGAAAAAAGAAAGAAAAATGAAAGCTAATGGAAAAGACAACTAATCTAATTGCATAAAGATAAAAATCTACACTATTACATAAGAAGAAAAGAAGCATGTAAATAAAAAAAGAATTAACATTGCATAAAAGAAAAGAAAATTACATGAAATAAAATGGCTAAGTAGCCATAGAAAGAAAGAGAGCTTTGATTTATTTTCTAAACTAAAACTAACTAAGAGGAAGATGGCTACATGAAACATAAGGGGTATTTATACAAATTAGAAACCCTAATGCATATTTTTGGGGAGTACCCAAAATGCCCTTGGAGGAAGTGTGGTGGCCAAGTTATCATTAGATTTAATAATCCCCCACTTAAATGTACATGAAGCTTTAAATGTCTTTTAGCATGTGCATTAGCCTTTAATTTGTACATTAGGTAGTGGGTAGGTGGGGTCCTCCATGTTCTTCACTTTGAATTATTTCCATCTTCATTCCTTTGTATTCATTTTGTGCATGCATATTCCTTCATGAACCCACTTGTAATCGAGTGTAATTTCCTACAAAATAATATAAAAATTTCCAATTAAATGTTCTCAAATTAATATATGCACAAAAATGACCATTTTGCCCCTGGATGAAGATGAATATGTGACAATTTCAAATAGTATGAATTTTGGTTTAAACAAGTTAAAATACCCAATATGATCATTTATTTAATTTAAATAGAATAAATATGGTGGTAAAAATATGCACATTTACGTGCACATCACGTTCAAAGTAGGCAGTGGCTGCTCCTGTTGCACCGCCGCATTCTGAGTTCTCACATATTGCCGCAACTGACCATTCCTTGCATGTTCCTGGATTATATCTTTTAGATTTCGAAAACTGTTAGTATCATGCCTATCCAGGTCATGAAAAAGACAGTGCCTTCTTGATGCCCTTTCGCGTTCTGAGGGCTCCCTCCTTGCCGGCCTTGATACAGAAGGCAATCTCAAGTATCCAAGAATATCCGCTCCAATGTTGCATTCAATCCTGTGTAAGTGGAGAATTTTGGTTCTCTCCAATGCTTCCTCTTCCCTTTATCCTTGTCTTTACCCAAGCTTTCACCGGACGGTCCTCCATCCTTAACCATGTTTATTTCCTTTGATTTCATATCCAAACATGCATCCTCTTGTCGAAGAAATCTCAAGCTTCATAAAAGAATTCCTCGAGATCCATTGGTGGTTCCCGTATCAACGATACTTTGAAATCCAAATTATCCCAGACTCCTTATACTGCCACCATCAGAACCATTGATGGATCTGGCCGATCCACCAAAGCAACTGCTGCACTAAACCCAGTTAAAAATTTCCTTAGCGATTCATCCTTCCTCTGTTTAACTGACGTCGACGTCATCATATTCTTTGGCCTTTTTATGTGAACTCAAAACTGGCTTAAGGACTTATCCACTAGTTCTTTCCATGTTCCAATAGATACATCCTCCAGCTTTCTTAACCATATACCAGCTATATCGTTCAAGTACAAGGGGAAACATCGGGCCATGACCTCCTCTGATGCCCCCAGCACTTCAAAATGCTTTGTATACCTCATCAAATGGTCAGTGAGATCCGTCTTACCGTTGTATACTTCGAGAGTGGTAGCTTGAAATCGGACGGATTCCTAGCTATCCTAATGTTTCGGGTAAACGGACTTTTGTTGACTCCCTCCAAATCCCTGTTTGTCAGACCTCTGTGAATGGTTCGCCTGATGTTGTCAGCCAATCCAGGGTTATCCTCTAAGGGTTGCCACCATTTACATTTCTTAACTGCCCTCCAAGTCCTCGAGGGAATTTCGGTACATACTCCTCGTCACATACTCCTGTATTCCTGTTGACGTCGGGCTGCGCAGCGTCGTTTGGTATCCCTCCATGGATTAGCCAGCATTTCCTGGTGGTGTGCCCCCGAGTTTAGGTCCATCCAGATTGATAGCAGTTTGTTGATTGTGGGTACCCCCTGCTGAGCCACTCCCTCTGCTTGCCTGTTGAGTCCTTCCGATCTAGCTCCATGGATCTGAGCTCCTGTAGCTCCTGCTGTTCTTGCTTGTCTAAATTGTCTAAAAAGTTCCTTCATCATTTCCTCTTGCCTTTTCATCAACTGCTCCTGCATGGAATTCATCATAACCCGCATCTCGTCCTTAGTGATGTAGACGGAGGCCTGATTAGCTCCAAAGGAAGCCTCCTGACTTCCCTCTTGCCGACTTCTTTCTCCACTTACTTCCTTGTCGGTGGCCTAGCCATTACTTCTTAGAATCCAAGTTCCTAGCTTCAAAAACCCCGAGTGCTTACGTTCTCAATGAAAGCACCAAAATGTTAGCGCCAACATTGGTCACTAACACCCAAATCCAAGTGAAAGCACCAAATACCAGTCACAGCTCACAGATAGAATATACATGGAGGATATTAAAATGAAGAACAACAAAAATTAAAATAAAAGCAGTAAAGAACAACAGATTTTATAGTGGTTCGGCTAATTTCGGCCTACGTCTACTCTAGAAATTTCCTTCTTATTGCTGTAATAATTGATTACAGTTACAAATGGTAGAGCAGCCTTAGCCTTAGAAAATAGAAAGCAAGAGAGCCCTCCAAAAGAAAATCCCCCAGTCTGGAGACCCACATGTTGTATTTATAGGCAAATCCAAGTAGCTGGGCATCTTGAGTAACCCAGGGCCCATTAAATCCAAACATTGTTGATCCATGGAAACCACCAAGGCGACTCGAAGCACATGCACCCTTGACTCGAAGCAGAGCATCCCTGGACTTGAAGTACCTCTGAGCCTCAAGTGATCGGCCCACAAAACAAGGCCGACCCACCTTGGTTCTGACCGAACCACACCACCAACTCGAAGTAAGGAGCATGGAGACTCGAAGCACCGAACCACCTTCAAACCTCGATCCACCTTCCATCATACCGACCCACATCCTAGGAGCCGAACCACAAAGACTTGAAGCAGGAAGCTAGAGGACACCGAGCCACACCCTAAGCAGCCATGCCGATCCACATGATACTCCACCGAGCTACCCGAGTGATTACCCGGAGCCACATGCCTCAGGACTCGAAGTTGCTAAGCGACAGCCAAGGCCGAACCACCATTTAGCTAAGCCGAGCCACCCTCCATGACGAGCCACCGACACAGCCGAGCTACCTATGCCGAATATCTTCCTACGCCAAACCATCTCAATGCCTATGCACTCCAACCGAACACTAGCCTTCATGCCGATCCAAACTATACCGATCCACCTTGACCGAACCATGTCCATCACACAGACTCACATTATCCAGACCGAAGCAAAGCATGCCGAACCACTATCCTATGCCGATCCCTGCTTCACGCCAAACCACATTTGGCCGAGTCGCACTAATCGTAGCCGAACCACCTTCCAAACGTGCGACATTACCTATCCATCCAGTCGACTCAACCCTATCGCATTCCATCCTCGATAACTGAGAGATCGACTCAGTTAAATCCGCCTGTTTACGGCCTTGCCAAAAGGCGGGTTAACAGGACTAATGTATGACGTTGCATTTCTAATCACATTGATTGATCGTTATAAATGCATCATCTGTTTGGTGGTGGAGAAAAAAAACTTCTCTTAGCTTAACACCATTTCCCGAGACATACAAACTCTGTAGGTATAAGTTTATAGAAATCAGTTGTGTGATCATGGAATGGGCAATGTAGCATTCAAAGTGAATGTGCTATGTAAAAGATAATCGTTACCTTAAGCCTCATCACCCAAAAATTGATTAAACATGGCATGTCATAGCTATGTGGTTCGCAACCATTAACGTATGGTCATCACCTTTTTAGATTACTCTGTATATGTCAACTATGTTGTATATGCTAAGAGAGCTCTTAGATAGGTCGGTTATGACCGAGTGATGTAATATTTGGTTCTATCTGCCACCAAATTAGGTCTGCGGGTTGGCCGGTCTTGCTAGGTGCAGTGGTTTCAAAAGTTATTGGTCCTCGGTACATCTCTCTAGAGGAATGATGTAGAGAAGGTAGTTCTTACCTGCCATTGTATGGAAATCCATTCTCTAATAAGTGCCTTCGGACTTGATTATAGAGCATAGTATGTTGAAATTTAATAATGTATCAATTTTGGCTAAGATTATGTATATTTACTTGAAAAGTGTTTTTAAAAGGATGTCATTAGAAAAAATATTAACAGATTTTTCGTAGTAAAGTTCTTGGTTATCATAAAATAAAAACCTGTTTCGTGTTTATGTGCGGCGTGGTCTTACGAGATACCCTTTGTTATAAAAGTACTCATATTTTGACTTTCTCACACCAGTCCCATGACTGATCCAGAGTTTATTTTCCTTTCCTTAAATCTGGGTGCCCTTTTTTTTCGAGCAACCTTACAGTCAGGTTTAGTTAGAAGAAATTTGGAAGAGTATAGAACATGGAGTTTGAAGATTCCGCTGAAGATTATTATCCATTTCCACCACACTCATGTACTCTTGTATTCCGCATTTGTAGGGACATATATTTATCACTTTCCATATTGATGTTAAGTTAAACTCTGATAAATATATTTTAAATTTTCCACTATAAAGATTATATGTTAAAACAATATGTGTTATTCCATTCATATGAGATTCTGTTCTCTTTTTATTTTCTTTTACTCCATGATAATATGCCTCTTCGGCACTTGGATTTGCGGCACGTGAATACCGAGGATGTATTAGTGTCGATTTCCAAGGGTCGAGGAGGTGGATCTCTACATTTAATATTATATTATAAATGTTATAATTAAATAAGAGGATTTTATTAATGTATATAAAATAAAACAAATATGATTTTAAAAGTTAAATCGAAATAGAACCATAACAGTTATAATTATGCAGATATATAATGAAAAATGATGTCATTGTATGTGGCGAATACTTATTATTCCTTATAGACGATAATAGTCATTATTATTATTTTGAGAGAATGAATATGAAGTAATTATATTCTCTATCATTTATAATATAACTAGAGTACTATACACTCTTATGGTTGTTGAGCGCCCTCAAATTATAAAATATTTATAGCAATCATTATATTATCCCTAGATTGGCAAGAGCTTTTTGTAGCTTGAGCACCCTCAAACTTTACTAAATTTAACTTAAGAAATTTGAAAATGATGGGTTATGAGTATCTAACATACTTTTTGATTTATCGAGCACTTTTTAGGCCATAAACATGATTTGGAGCAAAGAAATTATAATTAGGATTTATATATGAGATATAACTAATAACATGTTATGTATCACTCGTGGGGATAACTATTTCGTTGACCACTTATGAAGAATCATGAGCTCCTCCTCTTAGTTAGTTGGCAATTCCAAGAAAGGTTTCAAACGATGACCGTTGACTTTGAAAATAGATCCATCCCTAGGGTTTTCTATTTCTATGGCACCATGTGGAAAAATAATTCATAGCACAAATGGTGCGGTCCATCTCGATTTGAGTTTCCCAGGGAATAAATAAAATCTTGAGTCATATAAAAGAACTTTCTCGTTAGGCGAAAACGGTTTCCTTAAGATTGACTTGTCATGAAAAACTTTGGTTCTTTCTTTGTAAATTTTCTTGTTTTCATACGCGTCGTTCCTAAGTTCTTTTAGTTCGCTGAGGTGTAGTTTTCCATTTTCGCCAGCTTTTTCAGGATCAAAGTTTAAGTTCTTTATTGCCCACAACGCTTTGTGTTCGATTTCAACGGGTAAATGGAAAGCTTTACCGTAAACTAAACGAAGTGTGGACATCCCAAGGTTAGTTTTAAAAGCGGTATGGTAAGCCCGAAGCACATCGATCAATTTCTGAGACCAATCTTTTCGATTTTTGTTAATGGTTTTTTCCAAGATTTGTTTTATTTGTCGATTTGAAACTTCAACTTGGCCACAAGTCTGAGGATGATATGGAGTGGATAACTTGTGGGTTATTGAGTATTTCTTTATTAAAGTTTCAAAGAACGATTATAAAAATGGGTTTCGTTATCACTAATTATTGTGCGAGGTATGCCGAACCTAGAAAAGATGTTTTCTTTGAGAAATTTCACAATAATTCTATGGTCGTTGGTTTTGCACGGAATGGCTTCGACCCATTTTGAGATGTAATCGACGGCGAAAAGGATATACAAGTTTCATAAAGAATTGGGAAAAGGTTCCATAAAGTTGATACCCCGAACGTAAAACATTTTGATCGTAAGAATGGGGTTTAGAGGCATCATATCTCATCGAGAAATTCATCCAAGCATTTGACATCGATCGCAAGTTTTGCAAAATTAGAATGAATCTATGAAAAGAGAAGGCCAATAGAAACTACACTGAAGCACCTTTTCTGCAGTTTTTCGAGGACCAAAATATCCACCGCACGCTTGATCGTGACAAAATGAAAGAACACTCCTGATCTCATTATTCAGAATGCAACGTCGGACGATTTGGTCAAGGCAATATTTGAACAAGTATGGATCGTCCCAATAGAAATATTTCACTTGGGACATGAATTTGTATTTGTGCTGTTTGGATCAAGACGAGGGAGTTTCTTTAGTGACTAAGTAGTCCACTATATCAACGTACCATGGGTCGATAGAAATTGAAAGAAGTTGTTCATCAGGGAAGTTTTCATTGATCGGAGAAGTTTTCATTGGTCGTCAAAGAAGATGGTGCGTTCGGAAGATGAGATAAATGATCAGCTATGAAATTATCGGACCCTTTTTATCTTTGATTGCAAGGTCAAATTCTTGAAGTAAAAGGATCCAATGAATCAAATGGGATTTAGAATCCTTTTTAGCGAAGAGATATCGAAGCGTAGAGTGGTCCGTGTACACAGTAATGTGTGAACCTATCAAGTATTGTCGAAATTTTTTGAGAGCAAAACGACAGCTAGAAGCTCTTTTTTGGTTGTTGTGAAGTTGAGTTGAGCTTCATTCAAAGTCATACTCGCATAGTAAATGACATGAATGATTTTGTTGATGCGTTGTCCTAAGACAGCACCAATCGTAAAGTTAGAAGCGTCACACATTATTTCAAATGGGAGATCCCAATTGGATGCGCAAATGATTGGAGCAGAAATGAGTTCCTTCTTAAGACATTCGAAAGTAGGGATACAATTAGAGTTAAAATAGAAAAGAACATCTTTTCCAAGAAGAGTCATCAAAGGACGAGCGATTTTGCTAAAGTCTTTCATAAAGCGCCGGTAAAAGCTAGAGTGTCCTAGAAACGATTGAACTCCTTAACAGATTTGGAAATGGGTAGGTTTGCAATTACATCGACTTTCTCTTTATCTACCTCAATGCCTTTATTTGAGATGATATGTCCAAGGATTATGCCTTGTTTGACCATAAAGTGACATTTTTCCCAATTAAAATGTTTTTCTTTACATTGATTTAGAACCAACTCTAGATGATGTAAACATTGGAAAAAAGAATCGCTAAAGATAGAGAAATTGTCCATAAAAACCTTTAGAAAGCATTCAATCATGTCGGAGAAAATGCCAACCATGCATCGTTGGAAAGTAGTAGAAGCGTTACAAAGTCGAATGGCATATGCCGATAAGAAAAGGTACTGAATGGACAAGTGAAAGTCGTTTTCTCTTGATCTTGGGGAGCGATTGGAATTTGGTTATAGCTGGAATAGCCATCGAGGAAGCAGTAGAATTCATGGCAGCTAAACGTTCGATCATTTGGTCAATGAAAGAAAGAGGAAAGTGATCTTTACGTGTTGCGGCATTTAGTTTTCGATATCAATGCAAACACGCTAACCCATTTGAGTACGAGTTGGAATAAGTTTGTTTGAATCGTTCTTGACAAAGGTTAGCCTAGACTTTTTCCGTACAACGTGAAGGCTAACCCATGAACAATCAGAGATTAGGTAAATGATTCTGTTGTCGAGAAGTTTAAGAATTTCATTACGCACCGCATCTTTTATTTTTGGATTAAGCCTTCATTGCGCGTCATGAATAGGCTTGGCATCATCGATTAAATGGATACGATGTTGAGCAAGGGCAGGACTAATTCCCTTTATATCGGAGATGGACCATTCCATCGCTGCCTTGTTTTCGAAAGAATAGAGAGAAGAGAAGTTTCTTGGTCGAGAGAGAGAGAGAGAGAGTTGCAGAAATTATGATGGGAAACGTTTCATCATCACCTAAGTATGCGTACTTAAAGTGATCGGGGAGTGGTTTGAGGTCCAACTTCGGGAGTATTTCGATCAAAGAATTAGGTTGGGATTCGAACTCAATTGGAAGCGATTCAAAGGGAAGACTATATTCGATCTCGTTGGGGATTGCGTGAAACATATTTTCATACTCGGCCTCACGTTTATCGTTAAGATCAAGTGTCTCGTTTTCAAAGTTTTCGTGAATGGCACTAACTTCCAATGTTTGGTCACGAGGTTCGTTCGATTGGCTTTCAAGATTGAAAATATTAAGATCCAAAGTCATGTTTTCTAAAGTGATTTTCATCGAACCATTATGACAATTGATTAAGGCATATGAGGTGGCTAAGAATGGTCGGCCTAAAATCAATGAAATTTGATTCACGGGATTTGTCACGGGTTGTGTTTCGAGAACGATAAAATCAACGGGGAATATGAATTGCCTTACTCGAATGAGCACGTCTTCGATTTCTCCCATGGGTTTCTTAATCGAGCGATCGACAAATTGAAGCTTAACTTTTGTGGGTTTGAGGTCTCCTAAGCCTAACTGTTCGTACATGGAGTATGAAATCAATTTGACACTCGTGCCTAAGTCTATCAAACATTTGTTAATCGTCTTGTCTTCAATTGTACGTGAAATCTTTGATCAGGCAGGATCTTTGTATTTAACGGGCATGGATTGGGACAAGACTTTGCTCAAACTGGCGACTAAGAAGACTTTTTTAGGCACTTAATTGTATCGCTTTTGGTACACAAGTCCTTAAGAATTTTCGCATATGTTGGGACTTGTTGAACGATGTCAATAAGCGGAATGTTAACTTTGACTTGTTTAAAAATTTCCAACATCTTTTCCATATGATCTGAGTGTTTCTTTGGTCGAAGACGATATGGAAATAGAATATGATACTCGGTAGGCGGGTCTACTCGAGTAGAAGAAGAATTTTGATTGGCATTCGATTCACCGTTTGGCTCCACATTCTGTTCAGATTCGATCGTTGTTTTAGAAGTGTCAAGAGAGGTTTCCAACAAATCGTTTAGATTAACGACTTGATTATCGATTTGTTTACCGGAATGTAAAGTTGTAATAGCAATCAATTAGGTGACGTTGCTATCTTGAACAACATGGGTTTGATTTGAATTTTTGTTTTGATTTCAAGGATTTGGACGGGACTGGCTTGGGAATGTGCCTCGTTCACGTTCGATTACAGACGTGGCTAACTGACTCATTTGCATTTCAAGTTTTGCAATCGATTGGTTTTTTTGCATATATGAGGTCAATAAATTTTGCAAACTGCAGTTTGATTGAAGGCTTTGAGTAGTTGCTTTAGCCAATGTTTCAAGAGTTTTCTCAAGAAAAGTTAAACGTTTATCGTCTTGGGGAGAGTGAGCAGCATTTGGTCGAAAATTTGATTGTTGCGATTGATTATGAGACGAACCCGCAAAGTTTGGTTGAAAATTATTGGGCTGAAAGGGAGTATTCGAAGCATTATTTGGGAATGCTAGAAAATTGGGACGAATCGAGTTCGTGTTGGTATTATTTTGGTTCTAAGCAAAATTTGATGGTTTCTCCAAGCAGGATTGTGCGTTGGAGAAAATGGGTCATTTTGGCTTTATCGAAAGCATTGATTTGTTCGACAGAATTGGAATATTGATTGACTACATGATTAGGATCATTGAAGTTATAACACATCGGTTGGGAAGCATTGTTCATTTTGTTCGACGAGAAAACGTTATCGAATTTTTTAATCATTGCGTCGATCTTAGCTTCCAAAGCAAAAGAAGATCCTATCGAGGGTGCACTCGACCGTGAGTAAATTGATTTTTCGTTCGAACGTTCCCATTATGATGATTTTTCGACGAGGTATTCAGGAAATTGCTAAGCATCGTCATGATGTTGGGCAAGAAAGTGGCCTTGGCACATTGATGAGCATGGTTCGTAGGCTATTTTCGAGTCGATCGTATAAGATTTGGCAAATTGTCCATTTTTCAAAGTTATGGTGTGGACATTTTACCAAACGCTCTTTGAATCTTTCAAAATATTTTCCGAATGGTTCTCACTTGAATTGATGAAAATTTACAATTTCGTTTCGAATTCTACTTGTTTTTTCCAAGTGGTAGAACTTTTTTAAGAAAGCTTTTACGAATTCTTCTTAAGTTTTAATCGAGTTCGATGGTAAGTTGTACAACCATTTTCAGCGTAATCCATAAGAGCGAATGAGATTAATCGAAGTTTGTTTCCGTCAACGGAAAATTGTTGGAATTTAGTGGTTGCGTAAACATGTTCGAATTTAGTCAAGAAAATATAGGGGTCATCATGCTCGAAATTGCCAAACTTCGGAAGCGTGGCAATATGATTCGAGTGAATTTCAAAATGGTTACCCGTAGGGGCGGGTAAATGCAAGATGGAATAGAAACTCTATTGGAAAAGATTCTATCCATAAGAGTTCGAGGGACGTTCTCATTCGCCATTTTGGGAGGATCGTCTGTTTGAGTTAAAAGATTAGTTGTTGAGTCACGAGTCCAAAGATTTGTTGTTGTGTCACGAGTCCAACTACTCATGCACAAGTGAAAGTCGAGAAGAGAAAGAAGTTAGAAATGAGTTTAGAGAATGAAACAAGATTTGAAAAACGAAGTAAAAATTTTGTTTGCGTTTTCTTCTTTTTACAAGGAAGAAAACTATTTACCAAGTGAAAATTTTGTTTTGTTTTTGGCTTTTCAATTTTTTTTATATGTTTTTGTATTTTTTTGTTTTTGAATTTTTAAATATTTACCAAAAGGTTATTTGTAGAAAAGGAAATTTTTCATTTTTTTTTGTTTTTGAAAAGATTTTTTTTATTTTTGTTTTTGATTGAAAATTTTCAAAGGAAAGGAAAAAAGATTTTTTTTTTTTTATTAAAAACTAAGTTAAGTAAAATTTATAATTTTTTTTGGATTTTCGATTTTTTGTTTTGTTTTAACTACGCGTGAACTAATGCAACTAAATGGATGCAAAGGACTTAATTACAGTTTTCTGTTCTTAGTAGCTCCTAACCCAAAATTGTATAATCACACTTATCTTAAATCAACAAAAATATTTCTTAGCCAGATAACGGGAAGGGGTTATCGGTGCACCACGAATCACCATAGCAATGCAGCCAAAGGTTTAAGTACCTTTAGTGGAACAACCAGTATAATGGTTACGAATCATCATAATTTTTATTACTGGTTATTACTCTACCGTAGCCTAGACACAAGAAATAAAATTATTCAAAGAAAATAATTGTGAAGATACGATTAAGCCCTAGATGAGCTCGTGATACCCTTAAGTCGAATGTCTAACATTTATTATTAGTCAAATTCTATGATGAAATACGTTTGTGGGTTAAGCAAAGAGTGATGAAATCCCTCACCTTATGTGAATTGGGGTAATGCCCTTAGAAAAGAAATTAAGATAAGATGAATGCAAAACAAAAAAGTAAACGTGAATTTACAATGCAACTAAAATGAAGTTTGTTTTTATTTTTGAATTTTGAATTTTTTTTTATATACAAATGCAAGCAACCAACAATGCAATTCAAATTAAAACAAGGATAAATTTTCAAAAGATGCTGGTTTTTAAACTATTGACATAAATAGGCTAGTTTACAAACTATTTGCAAGTTTAGGCTAGTTTTTTAAAAAAATATTATGGGGCGTATTTGTGAAATGCGCCCATACAAAATTACACTGGCGCATATGCCAAATGCGCTAGTGTAATTTTTTGTTCAAACCTAAACAGCAAGCAGCATCATCTAAGAACTTGAATCCGACGTCGATGCATAAAGTCCAACTCGACCACCCACGACGAATCCATCGTCGAAGAACTCCACTCCAAAGCCGCCTTCATCCGCAAACTCCTCGACGTCGAAACCAAATCAAGCTTTCACGAAAACTCAACGAAAAACAGCGAAACTGAAATAGTACATGCCGAACTCGAAGAGTTTGAAGACAGACTGCACTCGGTCGAAGAGTACGTCCAATCTTTGTTCCTCTGTGAGTGCCCTCATTATCAAGACGAAGAAGTTGATCAGGAAATTCAGACCGAAGGCGACGATGCAGATTACGATTACAAGTCGGAGTCTGTTGAAGACGGAACAGAAGTCGAAGTGGACGAGAAGGTCTTATCGCAAGAGGAATCAAATGATATCGACGAGTCCAAAGAAAGAGTTGAGAAAATAGTTATTGAAGTTATTGAAAAGATGAACATGAAGAAAGAAAAGGAAAACAATTGGAGTAGAAGGCTTGCAAAGATTGGAGTTGTCGTTGCTTTGGCCGGATGTTTAGGTTTGGACAAAAAATTACACCGGCGCATTTGGCAGATGCACCAGTGTAATTTTGTTTGGGCGCATTTCACAGATGCGCCCCATAATATTTTAAAAAAAAAACTATCTTAAACTTGCAAATAATTTGAAAACTAGCCTATTTATGCCAATAGTTTAAAAAACCAGCATCTTTTGAAAATTTGTCCTTAAAACAAATGATGAAAGCACGATAGCAGAGCATGCAGAATTATTAGCAATTTTTTTAGCGGCAATTTTTTTTAGTAAAGCAAGCAAAGCGATTTTTCTCTATTTTCTACTTGGGCAAACTGAAAGTAAAAGCAATATATACACAACTGTTTTTTTAGAATAAAACCAAAGCAAAACAAAACAAATTAAAATAAATTGAAAAAAAAAATTATAAAAGAAAACGACTACTCAAAAACTCAAAACAATTAAAAAAACATTGGATTTTCAAGTGAAAAAAACTAGAACAAAACAAAATGAAACAGAATGAAACTGGTTGTTTTTTTTTTCTTTTAGAGAGAACAAAAAATGAAATAGAGAAAGGTAAACTAACAAATAAAATTAAAATTAAAAACAAAAGGAAACACAGCTCGGCCCACTTCACAAATGAATTCAAAACCAAGCCACTTCAAAGCAACTAAAACCAAAATAAATGGAAACACCTGAACGAAAACAACAACAATAAAAAGAAAAGAAAAGGAATCATGAATTGAAGGGTGTTGGAAGCGGTGAAAGGATTTTTGTTGTAGGCGAATTGGCGAGTGCTGCTATTTCTCGGGTTCGCAACGGTTGAGGTGACGAACAAGTTGAAGGAGATTCAGGTGAGTTCGAATTTAACTTGGGTTATGGTGCACTAAGAAATTGAATTGGGGTTGTTGTATAGGAAAAATGCGGTGGCAGTTCGATTTGGGTTACTGGAGGGACTGCGAATTGGTTTAGCAGAGAAAGGCGGTGGGTTTGGGCAATTAGAGTAGGCAGTGGTGGTCGGTTGGGTTGTACTGTGTTGACTCGGTTTGCAGCCCTTTATGAAGGGCGAATGGCAAGTGATTTTCACAGCAATGAGAGGAGGTAGGAGTTGTTGTTGCAGATGTAATTTGGTGGTGCAGTGGCACGGTTTGATGTAGATGGAAATTGTTTTGTTGATGTAGAAGGAGTTGCTGGCTATGCTCTGGTAGCAGCAGAGGTAGCAGAGGCGATGTAAGGGGGTAGATATGTGTTTGAAAGGAAGGCAAGTGAGGTTGACAGAGCACAACGTATGTTTGTAAGAGGATGTGCTGTGGTAGTGCAGGGAGAGGTAGCTCGATCGAATTTTATGTGGAGAAGATGGTCTCGGGTTGATGGTGGTTTTGCTGCTGACAGAGAAGGCAAGAATGTGATGCTCAGGTAGGCAAAAGGTAGGGATGTTTCAGCAGTGAAGTACTGACTGTGGTGATGGTGGTTGTGAGCAGATGGTCTTCGAGTTTGAATGGATGTTGCGGTGTGAGATGGTGGTTGCAGAATGTATTAGTAGGTGATGACAGTATGTAACATGGTATGATGGGTGAAATTGCAAGTGGTTTAGAGGGGGTTGAAATGCACAGTGAAGCAGCAAGTATGAATATGCTGGGTAGTTTTGTAGGTATGGAGTGGGAGAAGAGTTGAGTAAGTATATGATGTATTGGATGAACAAGGTCAGAGATGGTGGTGTAATTGACAGTTTTAGGTTGTAGTGGCAGGGAGTGATATGATGTCGGGGTATGTAGAGTGATGATGGTAGGAACTGTTGTTTGCTGTTGACAGTGTTGAAGAATGTTAAATGTATGTGTGCAGTTTGTAGAGGAGGGTGGTTAAATGTTGATTGAAGTAGGTTGATGGTGGCAGTGCACATGCACAGTGGGAGGGTGATGCACAGTATGTATGTGCAGGTTGCAAACAGCAGTTTGACAATGATATATGAGTCATGGAAATGAAAGTTTGGAGTGTAAGATTGAAGTATAGCAGTTTGAGGTTGTTTGAATATGTGGATGCATTGTGAGGAGATGGAAGATTATGAGGAGATGCTGAGTGAACAATTACTATTGTTGTAGCGATTGTTTGAGTCAAGTGGAACGCTGCACTGTCAAGTGAAAGGAAGTTAACTGTGGTCAAGTGAGCAAAGTGAAAGAGTGAATTGGTGGTAACAGAGGTTGTTAGTGATGGATAAGGAGGTTTGCAGCAGTGTGATGGTTGGTTGAATGTTGCACGGGGATGGGCATGAAATGGCAATAGGGAGGGGATGTTTGTAACAGAGAGGTCAAGATGAGGTGGTAAATGTATGCAGGCAAAGATGAAAATGTATGCAGAAGTGAATTCGTCTATGCAACAGTTTTGACAACAAATGTAAATACAGTTGAAAATGTAAATACAAATGAAAATAATAATTATTATTTTTTTGTTTTGAAATTGTGTATATTGTTTTTTTTTTTTTAAAAAAAATATGCAAATGAAAAATAACTAGAGAAACAACAAGAATACAATCAAAATGCAAACAAAAATCACACACAAACACACAACTTTTTTTAACTACAAACGCACAAGACAAACACGCAATAAAATCAAACAAAAGTAATCCGAGGAATAGAAATCAAAAATCAAAACTACTCTCCGGCAATGACGTCAAAAACTTGTTTAACGACAAATTTTCTATCGAGTTAGAAAAATACCGATAAATTTTGAAATAAAAATAACAGCAAGCGCATGACGTACAATTTTAGTACGTGGCGAGTACGGATCGATCCGCAGGGAATTGTTTTAGATTTTAAAAATCAATTCAGTCAAATTATACCAGAGTGAGAGGAAATTGTTAACTACAAAAATGAAGCTAAAACTAGAATTAAAATGTGATTTAAAAACTATTAGACTAGAGAAAAATTTAGAGGCAAATCCACTCTCATATTTTTGTAAATCATCAAACAAATAATTTATACTCTCTAGTTATGAAATCAAGTGAAATAATTGTTGCATTGATCATAAGTATGGTTTGTTTATGTTATTAATCAACATAACTCAAACCATCAAACTATAATACAACAATTATACCACTTATAAATTCTCATGAAAATGAAGCCAAAGCAAAAGCTATTTTAAGTATGATCTATTTACTATTGTAATTAGTAAGATGGATCATCAAATTTTGTTTTTACTTTCTTTTCAAAATAAAAAATCGATTAGCAAATGATGATGCAAATTGTGTTTATGTTGAATAAGAATAGCTCATTTGCAAAAGCAACATAAGCTATCAAACCACTTGTATAAACTTGCATCAAAATTCACTCTCATGAAGCACAAACCAAAAGAGATCATAAATCATAAAAATGTTGAAATTACATAAAATTAGAGAGCTTCATTACCCCTAAATTGAATGGGTTTAGCTACTCATTTGTGTTATCATATCAACAAATGTAAATTTAACATTAAAAGAAAAAAAAACTAAACAAAGGAGGAAAATGTGATTAACTATTAAGCTACTTACATAAAAGAAATAAAACAAAACTACACTACTTGCATGAATGTAAATCTAATCTACTAACAAAGGAAAGAAGAGAGCATAGAAGTAAAAATCAACATAAAAGTAAATAAACACAAGTAGAAAAGAGAAAAGAAAGAGGCTACGAAGCCATTTTTATTTCATTCAACATAGAGCATACAACTTTCATTTTTATTTCCTAGCTAATTTCAAAGAGTAGAAGATATTTACATGTACATAAGATAACTATTTATACATGCATAAAACCCTAATATAATTTTTAGGGTGCTTCCTAACATGTCCTTTAGGAAGTGTGGACACCAAGTAACCATTAGGTACTAATTAATCCCTCATTAAATGTGCATGAAGCTTTAACCTCCACTTAGTTGTCCATTAGCATCTAATTGTAGATTTAGATAAGTGGGTAGGGTCCTCCATTATCATGAGCTTGAATTATTTCCTCTTCATTCCTTTATTTTCCCTTGTGCATGCACATATGTTCTTGAATCTTTTTTCCATATGCATCAAAATTTTCTATAAAAATCATAAAAGTTTTCAAGTAAAAATTCTCAAAATGATACATGCACAAAAATGACCATTTTACCACTGAATGAAGATGGATATATGATGATTTAAAAATAACTGAATTTTAGTTTTAAACATATTAAAATGCCCAAATATGATATTTATTTAAATAAAAATAAATAAAATATGGATGTAAATATATGCATATTTACATGTATATTAACCACCCTCAAGATTGTAGTAACACGGTAAATCACCCACTAAAGGAATTTTCAAAATTCCCGCATCTTGTTTAGGGTTTCTAAAAGATGAAATTTCTAGTGGAAGCCTTACTAGAAAAATATTTAATAAGTACAATAACATATGTAATACTATAATGATCTACTTGAATAAATTTGCACCAATAATGTAATTGATTAGATTGGTAATCGATAAAAATATGCCAAATGAACTGAGTTAAAAGTTAACAATAAAATGAAATTTTTTACTTACCAATAAATTGATTTTTTGGCATATTGTCGCTACATACCCTTATAAAAGTCGAATAATACAACCACTAAAACTTTCGAGTCTTGTTCACTTAAGTGTGAATTTCCCCAAAGCTATATATTGTCTTCTATTAATTTTTTACTTTAAACAATGTAAGAGTATGGATATTTGATCCATGTTTGATCACATACAAAAGTTCGATGGTGAATAATTACATTAGTGATATACAAAATTTTGATGAAAGCAATTCATTCAAAATATGCAAGTAAACCATATGACATATTGTGTTTAATACAATTGAATACGATGAGTTGTTATGTTGGGAATGACACCGGACCAAGGACTACAGACAGACCCAAGTATTTAATTATTGAAATGTCATTTTTAATTTTTTTGCTTACTTAGGTGCAACTTATTTGATCTCCTTAATGTGTTAAGGATAACCGATTGCATTTTTATCTAGTGCATTCTTGTAGTAAAGGGTTTTCTTTTTGGATGGTTCGGCCATCCAAAAGAGAAAGTCCAAGAGTGGATGTTACATAGGCACAGTTCGGATGAAGAGATGGTGATTAGTCACCTTTACTTCATGAGAGACAATGGAAACGAAATAGAGAAAAAAATCTGTAGACACTTAATAAGGAATAAGAAATATGATTTGTGTTCCAAACATATTTTTCTTATGGAACACTGTTCATTGTAAGATTTATTTCTCGAGTTCGAGATATTTGATTTGAAACACTCGACCGCTGTTGGTTACAGTATAATAAATAAATAGCCCATAGTAAGTGATTGAACGGAGTTTTGTATTTCAAATGTAAGTATTATAACAACGGAAATAGTGGGTGCATATTATATTACAATTGCTAACGGACACATCAATTTTGAAAAATTACTTTCGGGTATAGAAAATATTATTTAAGAAATAATAATCAATTTTGGTTTGACCAAAAAATAGGTGCAGTTATATTTTAACATGAATATTTGTTAAAAAATGAATCCATTGTTAGTATTCGATGAAGGTATTTTTTCATAACAATAGCGGTGTGTTAGCTATTGAGAAAGTATTGAAGCATCTAAAATATTTAATAATTATTTTTGGACTTAGGGACTAAGCTATGTCTTTGAGAAACTATTCTTTGATCATACGATTGTGAATCATGTGGCACTTTTGAATTTTATCTCAAATGTTTAATAGTAAAACACCCAGTTAGTGGGAGTAATAAAAGAGTTAATGAACTATTCAGATTGGTACATGTAGATTGTTGGACCTATGACAAAGGGGCAAGAATGTCACGAATTAGGATGTGACCCCATAGTCGGTTTAACTAGGATGGATGCTCGTACATCTGGCATCTCATCTTTTTTAATCTGTTTATTTATTTCATATGTTCTTATTTATGACACAATTCCCTTAACTATCATTTGATCCAATGTCACTAAGAGTTATTAATAAGATTCATCATTTATATAAACATCACATAGTGAACATAGCTATGCAATCAAATAGGTGCATAAACAAATAAGCAGAGTTGAGAGTATGATCCACATAGTATAATGACTTCCAAAAATTAACTATGCACTACATAGTGTTCAACCATGGACACAATCATGACAAGAACCAAATTTCTATATAACTTCAACCATATCATAATATGATTTTGATGCAATTGATTTTGGAAAATTGCAAATTCCAAATAAAGAGAGAATTTATTAGTGAAATGTTTACTTAAATGATAAACTCCATATCTCAAAAAATCCAAATTTCTCCCTTTAAAATTCTATAATATAATATAGAAATTTCCATTAATTTATTGAAGCTTGTATAAGAACCATTTTGAATAACTAATATAGGAATAATTCATTGAAATCAAAATTTCATTCTTAATTATAAAGTATAATTTTGTGAAGATTTATAAATATATTTTTCTATATAAATTCCAAAATCATTCACATAAAATAAATAAGATTTTTATACTACCAAATATATTTACACATGCATGTGCGCACAAACACACACACACATACATGTATATATATAAATATGTGTGTGTGTGTGTATAAACTGTATCTGTTGGAGATGGCAACCACAAACTCGACTACGAATCCCGATTCTTCTGCCCCAGCTAACAATCATGATGATGATGAAGATGGGTGGTGGAAGTTAAACAAAAGGGGAAGGAGAAAGGAAGAGAGGGCAAAAATCTGTCCTTTGCTGAGATTTTGCAGAATCCCAAAAGATCTGGCAAAACCCTAAATCCTGGACCGATGTAATCGGTAATCGGCTAGAAATTAAAGGATCAGTTAACTATGTAAAACTAATAACTGAAGGTGAAGAAATCTATCAGATAATCGATGAAGACGACTACGCAGAAACACAAAAAATTTGGAAAAATTCAATTTACATCTATATGGCAGGAAAACGGCCATGTTGTTCACTTTAATGCTTATATAAAGCGGATCTGGAATCCTAAAGAAGCGTGGGATGTTTTCCCAAGGGATAACGGCTTCTATCTTATAAAATTTGAATAAGAAGAAAACTACAAAAAAAAATTAAATGGTGGCCCTGGGTTCATGGATAGCAAACTTATTATATTGAAGAAATGGGAAGCAAAATTTAATTTCGAACGGTGCTTTCATCTTACCCAATGTGGATCAAAATTCACAATCTTAATTTGGCACTCTGAAACACAAGATGTATCAGTAAATTAGCTAGTACGGTTGGAAAACCATTGGACATCGATGAAAATACAAGAAAGATAAAAAGGATTAACTGTGCTAGAGTCTTAGTAGAATTAAAGTCGGACGGTGAACTTCCTAGATCAGTCGAGGCTATGAACAAACAGGGGCATATTTATACACAGGAAATTGAATATGAATTTGTGCCAACTAGGTGTAGTGAATGCAAGTGTTTTGGTCATTCCTTAACACATTGTAATAACATAAAGGAGAAACGAGAACAAGTTTGGGTGGAGAAGAAAAAATTCTCACTTCATCCCTTATATATAAAAAATCTCCTTCTATTAGCCCAAAAAATATAGCAGCTACAAAAAGTTACATACAAAAAGCTGTAGTTAGTACCAAAACCCCTACTATCAGTCAGTCTGCCTTTATTCTTGAGGGCTTGAGATCAGGGCAAGCAGTTCTTCCAGTTTTTGACCAAGTGGTTGTTCGTCTGTCTGAATCAGATTCCCTACAATCTGAGTCTCTTGTAGAGCAGACTCACTGTATCGAGAATGAAAAATTGCCCGAGTCTCTGGAGGAGATCCAAAAGATGAATATCCAGGTGGAGTCATCTGATGAAGAAAACATAGATGAAGAAGAAGACCTTAGTAAATACACAGAGGTTAATGAACAGTATGTAAATCAGTTTAACAAAAAAGGAGAAAACGGGTCTTCAAAGAAAGTAAATGTTGGGCCTGCTCCTGTCACAAGGAGCAAAACCAACAAAATCAAATGACAATCTTTTGTTGGAATGTGTGAGGTCTAAACAATGACATTCGTCAATTAGACCTCCATAATTTAAGGGCCTTATATAGGCCATCTATTATAGCATTATTGGAAAATAAATTTAGTGAAGAAAGCTTTGAATTGTTTAAATACCAAATAGGTAACCAATGGAGCTCTGAACAAAACATGACACAGCAAATAAAAGGCAGAATTCTTGTCCTATGGGACAATAATATTTGTAATGGATCATTTATAGACAAGAGAGAACATCAATTGACAATCTTATTTAAGAACATAGGAGAGTTGGTAATCTACACGACATTCGTTTATGCTAAAAATTTGGCTTTGGAAAGAACTGAACTGTGGTAACATTGATCACTCCAAACAAATTAAAATGCCATGGCTGGTTATGGGAGATTTTAATGCAGTCTTGAAAACAAGAGAAAAGAGAGGAGGAGTTACCCTGAAGGTATCCCAAGTCTCGGAGTTCCTGATTGTGCGGCAGCAAGTGGACTACTTGAAACATTCCATACAGGCCTGCAGTTTACGTGGAAAAGTGGTGAGACGAGGAAAATAACTTCTAGAATTGATAGAGCTTTATGAAATCCAGATATTATCAATATGATCCCTACCTTGCAAACAGCAGTCTTACCCAGCTCTACCAGTGACCACTGTCCCATAATTATTCAATCAATAAAGTAAATATCAGTCATAAGGGAAAGCCATTTAGATATGCTAATCATTGGAATCAATTAGAAGGATACAATGAGGCCTTAAACATAGAAAACATTCTACTTCCCCTTGGGAACCACATGTATAAATTCATTATGATGCTCGAAAATATGAAAAATAGATTAAAGGAGTGGAATAGAAAGAGACCCAAAAACAAAGACTTAATCCTCAATATTCAGAACCAACTAGGGGTTATCCAACAAGAACTTGATAAGGATCCATTGAATGAGAATCTTAACTCTTTATATTACCAATTACAGGGGAAACTGAAGGAAGAGCTCAATAAACAAGCCTAAGAGATCAAACAAAAAGAAAAAGAAAATTGGTTAACCCAGGGAGATGAATGTACTAAATTCTTTTATACCAAAATGTTTCAACGAACCCATCATAATAATCCACTGAACTGTTTGAATGAGGAAGGGAAAGTTGTGAGAAACTTGGAGGAGATAGAAGCCAAAACCTTATCCTACTTCATGGATTTATATAATGGAGATGAAAAACAAGAATTACCTGTTATCGACATGCTCACAGCTCGGATTATTTAAAAGGAATTGTGGAGAGTTATACAGTCCATTCATATTCCAGTCCTGACCCAGATGGAATGGAGACAGCTGTCTTTAAAGTGCACCGGGCACACCTGAAAAGTCCCATGTTACAATCATATCAGGAAGCTTTAGACAATGGTGAGTTTTTGCAAAAAATAAATCATAGTTTCATTTCCCTAATCCCAAAAGTCAAAAAACCAGACAGGATGGAGGAATATAGACCAATATCTTGTTATAATGTTTCTTATAAGATTCTTAGTAAAATAATTTGCATGAGACTAAATAAAGTGCAACCAGATTTAATCTCCCAAAATCAAAGTGCATTCATTAAAGGTAGATACATATCTGATAACTCACTTCAAACTCATTAGCTTGTCGGATATTTCAATAAACAAGGGCCAGATAAAATGTGACTTAAAGTAGACTTACACAAGGCATATGATAAAGTGAATAAAAAATTTGTTATACATATGCTTAATTCTATGAGGCTTCCAGAAAATCTATTAAGGCTGATAGATTATTGTATTTCCACTCTAACATACTCTGTTCTTATCAATGAAGGCCCAAAAGGACACATATCAAGTAACAGGGGAATAAGATGGGGTATCCTCTCTCCCCCTATCTTTTTACAGTTGCAATAGAATGGTTTTCCCTCCAAATGGAGATAACATGTTATCAAAATAAAATAGTTCCTGTGCATAAAATAATACTAAAAGTATCTCATCTAATATATGCTGATGATCTTATCATAGTCATGAAAGCTTATTACAAGCAATCGATACTCTTAAAGACATTTTCTATCATAGTGAGTAGTATGGTGGTTTGAAACTTAATGAGGGGAAAACAAAATGCTACTTTAATAAGTATTGCAAAAACAGACAAAGTTTACTTGGAAGAATAGGAGTCGCGGAAGGGGAACTACCAGTCAAATATTTGGAGATTCCACTTTCAACAAACACTATTATGGACAGAGAATGTGCTAAACTCATATATAGTATAAGAGAGAAACTACAAGGGTGGAGATCCAAGTTTTTGTCTTTTGCTGGTAGGATTGAGCTAGTCCACACAATCATCACATCTAAGTTAGATTTTGGCTCCAAACTTTTCAAATTCCAAATTGTTCTTTGGGTAAGATTAACTCAGTTTGCGCAGATTTTATATGGAGGGGAAAATTACATAAAATTAGCTATAAAGACCTGTGCAAATCAAAGAAAGAAGGTGGAGTTGGTTTAAAAGACCTTTTTGAACTTAAAAATGTCTATGGAATCAAGATGGCCTGGAATATATTAACTTCTGAGAATTTATAGCCTAAATGGTGAGAGCAAAATATATCAAAGACAACTTCTGGACAGACCCCACAGACAATAATGCATCAGTAATTTGGAAAAATATCTCGAAATTCAAAGAATAACTAAAGCCTCTCATTGAACGAAACTTAGCTATTGGTTCTAAAACAGATCTTTGGAAAGACCCTTGGTTCAACAATCAAAGTTTAATTGAAAGAGTAGGGTGGGAAGGATTCTCAGACTATGGTAACCCTAGCTGTACCGTCTCAAGCATTATTGAAGGGGGAAGGTGGAGATGTGATAATCAGCTTGTCACTAGGAATTTTTCCGAAGAGATACAAAGGATACCAATATATAGTGACAGAACAGATAATGTTTGGCACATGAAAAATTCAAATAAAGGACAGTCTTTGTTTCACAAGGTTTGGGAGGAGACGAGGAATAGACTCAAGAAGTTGATTGGTGTCATATTGTCTAGAGTAAATCGGTTAATCCTAAGATGGCTCACACAACTTATAAAGCCATTTTAGGCAGGCTTCCCACTAAAGACCGACTGCAGAAATAGAGGATAATTGATGAAATTATACGCAATCTATGCAATAAAGAAGAAGAAAGCCATGAACATTTGTTTTTCGACTGTCCTTATACCAAAAATATATGGGGAGCATAGAAAATGAAATGCATCGATTCAACTGATGTTAATCCGCTTAAAGAAGAAACCGTTTACCTAAACAATAGGAGCAACGACTCACACCTGATGCAAGAAATATTCAAAATTAGACTCACAACTTCCATATGGCACATATGGAGAGAAAGGAAGCACAGGGCTTTCAACAACAAAAGAAAGGACACTAAATTAGTTAACTTCCAAATTAACATGGACATAAACTTGATAATCAATCGGATTAACAAAAAGAAGCCCACCAGCCTAACGATACCAGAAAGACAATTGCTGGAGAGGATGAAGTGGAAGGTTGATTACTTAGAAACTCGACGAGACTCTTGGGAGCCGCTATGAAGTAGAAGATCGGAGTTTTGAGATGTTAAAAAAGGAAGATTTGAGTTATGGTCTGTAGCTATTTTTTTTTGCCTTGTTTATGCGGCTGCATTGTAATCATGGGCTTTGAGCCTGAACATTTATTTTGAGGCAATAAAATTATTAACCAATTTTCAATATATATATATATATAAATAAATAAAAGGACCCGAAGCATTAGCTCTAGGTTAAAGTCGGGGACTTCCGTGGTACCCATCGGTGGACCAATGTGCTACTGGTGCAGTGGTGGAAGTTCAACCCTTGTCCTAGCAAGATGCCTGGAACCTACGTTCATGGCTCTACTGCTCTACTGTAGTTTGATTTTGCGATTAACTAGGCAATTTCAAACAATAATATGACATGCATTCAAGCTATTGCAAAGATAAAACATTCTGTCAATTTTTTTCCTAAGTTTCCTTGGCATTTTGGGACATATATAGTTTCATAGTGAAAATCATTTCACCACAATATTCATTCAACCAAGCATCGCAATTCAAGCATAACTTTGATTAAAAAACAACAACACGATAAGAATGTAAGGGTTACTACCACTTATATGAATGAGTATTAAGTCTTCATTCACGTTATTACCTTGCCAATAACTTGATATTTTCACTTCTATCTACCAAAGCCCTCGATTTTTTTATCTTCTAGCATAAAGTAGAGCTATAAAATATGGGTGAATCTCTGCCCCCAAATCAATAGCTGGAGGATTAAAAATGACATAGGAGCCTTTTACCTTTGATTTCGAACTAAAATTAGTTAATTAACTTTCTAATTTCAGGAAGTTATGTGATCTTTCGGTTTTCATGAGGAAGCAATTTTCTTTCCTAATTGTTTCTTTAAGCTTAGGTGAGAAAATGAGATAAGAAATAAGTTTACATCTTTACTTATTTACTAAAATGAATTTCTGATTGGTCGAAAGACCCATTAGTCCTAACATCTTGGCCCTTTAAAGCTCAAGATTTGCATTTATTTATATGTATCCTCGTGTATATACAATATTTTATTTTTAAATTCAAACTCACAGTTTAAAATTTTATAACTTTCGTTTTCATATCATTTTCATATTTATAAAACATTCTAAAATAATTTATTTTAAAGCATTAAATATATAGTAATTAGTAAATTTGACATTTTAAACCCAAAATGAAATTTAAATCCTGTATAAATTTACAAGTCCTAATTTTTATCCAAAAATTACTTATTTCATCAAATAAATAAAAAATTACCACTTAACTTCCCAAATAAATCATTTTTACATAAATTATTTATTTCAAAAAGAGAATTTATTATATTTTCTCTAAATTGGCAAATTTACCTTTATTTCACACAAGATAGTTCTAAAATACTTAATTTTTTTCTATGTTCCAAAACGTTGGTAGCTCAAAATTGGGTTGTTACAAGCTTCCCTTTAAAATTTGTATCCTTGCAACTTCTACTAATGAAAACCCGTAACAACTATAACCAAGCAACCAAATATGCACACGTGCACATATACATGCCTAAGTACTCATATACATGCACACCTGCAAATACATATGCACACATGCATAAATGACATATCAAAACACCAAATGACCATAAAACAATACAAGACACACAAACACATACTTAAACACAAGGTGTGAACTATGAAGAGTATGTCTGCCTCATAAGTTATTCATTGGTTTCCATGTGCAATCTGTCGAGTTAGCCGACTACTGAACTTCTACTAATGGAACATGCTTGTTTCTTAACTACTTCATCTTCAAATCTATAATTCAAGTAGGCTTTGTGGTGAAATTCAAGATAGGCTTGATTCTCAAATATTTAAATTATCTAGACTCTATAATAGCATTAGGGTCTTGTACACACTTCCACAACTAGATACGTGGAAGAAATTATGTACTCCTAATAAATATGCGGGTACATTGACTCGATAACTTAAATTCTCAATATGCTTTATAATCAGATAAGGGCCGATAAACCTAGGAGCTAGATTGCCAACCTTCTTAAATCTCACAACGCCCTTTATCGATGATACTTTCAAAAATATTCAATCAATAGCTGAAAAATCTTAATCTTTTATATGCATGTCAGAGTAGCTCTTTTGTCGAGCCTAATCAACCTTCAACCATTCTCTAATAAGGTCAATCTTTTCGAACATCTCCCTTACCACATCAGGACCCAATACCAAGAAGTCTCTAGTTTTCAGTAAACACATAACACATAACCTTCAGTATAACACTTCAAAAGGTGTTATGAGAGTTCCAGCTTGAAATAGTTATTGTACGGAAACTCAACAAGATAGAGATAACCCCCCCCCCCCAAGAACCACCAAGATCATGAACACAAGCTCTTAAAAGAATATCCATTACTCTATTAACCTATTCTGTCTTCCCATCAGTCTGTGGATTGTATGCTATATTGATGCTGAGCTAAATTCCTAAGCATTTTGTAAACTTGGCCAAAAGTTATAGCAAAGAGTGGATCACATTCTATACCATCGGGCACTCTAAGCAATTTAACAATATGCTTAAGGAATATCTTAACCAGAATTTCCACCATTCCATTCAAAGATGCTGGGATAAAATAATCACTCTTTTTGAGATAGTCAATGGTCAACCAAATAATCTCATATTCTTGCCTCGATCATGGAAGTTCATCTATGAGATCCACCGAAATCCGAGGCAAATACACAGCAAAAATACATAATTATTATTAGACCAACAAAGCATAACCACAACTGGTTATACATGTGACCCACTTCGGTTACAGTACTTCTAGAGGCTAAAGTAAATATCTAGGTTTTCAATGTTCACCATTAATAAGCTCTCAAGTGATACACTTCTACACATACTCTCCTATAATTCCCTTCGTGCTTTCCTAAAAGAACATGCACTTCATATTTTTGTTCAACCTAGATGAATGATGAAAACAGAGCACTGGCACTCATCAAGTACTTCTTTTCTAAAATAGGTTATGTTAGCAACACATAGTTTTCCTTTCAATCATAAACAACCTTTCGAGTCTAATTCAAGATTCCTCAAATTAGCATCATGCTTTCCATTCTGCAAATAGGGAATCCAATCAGCTAATATTAGATTGTCTTGTGACTAAACTGAATTTTATCAATCAAGCTTGATCGTACTTCCAAGCTAGCCAACATAGCTAAAAACTCATCGGTCCTTCCGTACTGAATTTCACAAGATCCTAATGACTCCAAATCATTCCACTAAGCTATCACCATTGAAAAACTACATGATGTTTGCATTTGAGCGCATCTGCAACTCGGTACCCTTTACCTTACTAGATCTTGAAATCATATGGCACTCTAATCTTGAGCACCTTTGTTAATGCATATTTAAATATCTTTGAGAAATCATGTATTTTAAAGACTCGTGATCGTATAAAGAATGAATCGTCACCTAAAGGTAGTGTTGCCATGGCTTCAGAGAAAATACCATCGTATCTTGTTCCAGATCATGAGTAACATCTAACTTCGTTAAGCCTTAATTATCTCGACGCATAAGCTACAACTCTATCATGCTGCATCAATATGACATTTAGACCTATCTCACATGCATTAGTGTTAAATTCCAAATCTTTGTTACCATCTGGTATTATGAAAATAGGAGCATTAGATATAACTCCTTCAATTTCATAAATGCCTCTTCATACTTCTCGGATCAAATGAACTAAACACCAAGGGGAGTAGCATTGGTGAAGTCTTTGATGAAATGCCTATAATAACCAGCTAACCCTAAGAAGCTATGGATATCCATAAATATCTCTGTCCTCTTTCACTTTTGAATAGCCACAATTTTGGAATGGATCAACATGTAGAAATAATATGAATCGAAAACTTTCCTTATTTTACCAAAAAGGGAATTTAGAGAAATTAGCTTTGAGATGATGAGATCTCAGAGTTTCTAAAATAATTCACAAGTGTCTAGCATGCTCTGTTTAATTTCAATCTTCGAATAAACAAGTATGTCATCAATGAGGATAAACAAATTCTCTAGATACCTTCAAAAAACACGATTCATCAGGCCAAAGAAATGTATAGGAGCACTCACTAAACAAAATGGCATAAAAATCCACTCAAATGAGCCATAGCAAATTCTAAAAGCTGTTAATAAAATGTTATCTTCTACTACTAATGATTGTGGAACTTAATAGCTAGGTAGAGCCACAAGAAGATTCTTGCACAGCTTAAATAATCAGATAGAACATCTTTCGTTAGTAGTGGGTATCGGTTCTTAATAGTAAGCTCATTCAATTTTCTTTAATCAATATAGAGCGGTATAGATCCATCAACTTTCTTTGCAAACATCGCTAATGCACCCAGGCTGAGCTGCTCAGTACAAAAAAAGCTCTTTTGCTCAACCTCTTATATTTGCAACCTTAATCCATCTATTTAGGGAATGTGCGAATAGGAGGCCTACTGATAGTTGGAGCTCCAGTGATTATGTCAATTTTGAATTATATAGCTCTTTGAGGTGATAATCACTTAACATGATAAAAAACGTCCATAAAATCCCTAATGATTGGAATTTTATCAACTACAACTTCTTAGGATTCCATAGAATTTAAAAATATACTAGATCTGGCTTTAGAAGCATCAAGTGCAATAACAATATGTTCTTGATTATTGGGATGTTTAAGAGAGAAAACTCAATTGGCACTAAACTTCCAAGCTTCACATCGCTCGAGCCAGTCAATTTCAAGAATTATCCCCAAGCCTAAATAGTTCATAACAAGTAAATCAGACACAAAATATCCATATAAAACATTTTACATTATAACACTTCAATCCTAAAGTATCATAACCACACATATGGTTCACTACTTAAGAGATGTCACCAATAGAGTATATTCTAAGTTCAGTTTCTATGTAAGCACTCTTGATAAAAACAATGGTAATGCGCCTATATCGAAGGGAACTCGTATGAAAATATAATGTAAAAGATTTGTACCTCTCAATACAACTGCTCTTTTTCCTTTATCCTGCTTAAATGGTCCTAGAGCCTCAATAGTGAAAAAATTGCCTTAAATTTTCTTCTCTGGCTCCGTACAATCTTTAGTAAGATGTCTAGCTTATTACAATTATAACGATTCCATTTCTCCCATTTACCTATATTCCGAAACTCACTAGTGAAGTATTCCTTATATCCACATGCATAACACTCAATTTATGACTCGTCCTATAGCTTTCTTTGATTTCTAGGTTTCGGCTTTCATTCTTCATCATAAGCTTTCATTCCATCTTAGGAAAGAAAGATTTACACTTTACCTTTGGTTCCAAGGAAAGGGATGCTCTTTCTCTTCCATATTACTCCACACTCTCAAATCTCAAAGTTATATAAACAATATCATTAAATAATGATGGAGCTATGCCAAAAATTTATCACAAAGGTTCTTCTTTAGACCGATCAAAACTTTTTATTCTTTTCCGAAAGTGATCTAACCACTATGGGACCATACTCATACAAGGTGTTAAATTGGTAGACATACTTTTGGACTGTCATCTTGCCTTGCTTAAGATCTATAATATTTTGAAGTAGAGAAACTCTCTTTGGTTCAAGAAAGAATTAGGTCTTGAACATCACTTTAAATTACGGCCATGTAATGTATTCTTCGGATGTCCCGACTATTATAGCATCGTACCAATCGAGGGCACTAAACTACAGTTGCTTTGATGCAAGCTTCAACTTTCATTTTTCTAAAATTCGACATCCTCTAATATACTCTAGCATACACTAAGCCTTGAATGTGAACCAATAGCACCTTCATGAAATCTGGACAAGGAGTAGGATTTTGTGCATCAGTATCATCCACACCCTACAAATTCTGCATAACATCTATCCGCTGCTCTCTCGTCATCATCTCTTTAGAAAAACTAATCCCACTAGATCGACTGTTATTATTTTTGGTTGCAAAATTTTCTCTAGGACTCCCAGGCCCTTCCATACTCACTGCCACAAAAATATAATATACCGTTTCATTAGAAATAAATGAGAAGCACAGATATATTCATAATAATTACTAACAAATATGCATATATTCACATCTAAATAAATATAATACCTTGATAGTTTACCCATCGACCATCCCCTTGACTCGCATATCACATACGCGACTCACACAAGTATGGTTGCACACATCTAATGTCCCACTCCTCTAAGGTTAAAATACGTACCTATTTCTTAAAAATTCTATACTAGGATTTGATACAAATATGTGATGCTCTATTTTAGCACTTATGCTATCAGAGGTAGTTAACCATTCGAAAGCATTAAGTAAATAAAACAAAAGGAGGCTCCACTGTATACACCATATTACATCAAAACAAATATGTGAGAATACATCAACTTAAGGACACTCCTTGGCTTATAAAACCACATACATGGAGTTTTTGGGATATAGTAATGTAGAAATAGTTCATGTATATAAAAACATCCTAGAATAATACTATTAGAAGTGATTAAAAGGTTATATATAGACACATCCATAGCCGATGTTAAAGTAACATGGATATCAAAAGATAATACATATCATGTATACCTAAAAGGTGCACAAGATCGTCCATAAAAAAGTATATATCACACACACTCACACTATATATACATACATACATATGTATGTGTGTGTGTGTGCATATGTATATAATATAACATAATCATATTACACTATAATTAAGTACAAAAAAACTGCATCTCCATTATCCACTGCATCATACCCAAGTCGTCCATAAAGTATATCATGCGTACACACATACACACTATATATACATATGTGTGTGTGTAATATGACATAATTATATAACTCTATCATTAAGTACAAAACAACAAGCATCTCCATCGTCCACTGCACCGTACCTAAGTTGAGTCCCGAAAGAGATACAAAACCATAGAAATACATGTTATATTAAACAACCTTGGCCTGATCCGAGATTTTTAAACAAATATCACACTTTGGGTCAGGCAAAAAACTGGCTACGAATGAAGTAGATACAAATGATAGTAGAGAGCAGTGTATAACATGCATAACATAAAATATAGAGTAAATGTCACACACAATCGCTATAAACCCCATTCGCCTTCATATTGCATACAAAGTCATAATTTATGTGTCATGTCTCTAACTAACGTAGCCACAATTGTAATTCTACTCCATTGTATTCACTTCTAATCATAATTATTAAGTGTCACATTTGTTAATCGTTCGTTTATTTTGAATTGATTGATATATTTTTATACAACATGTTGAGTTTAGAATACACTATATTAAACACTAAGCCGATACTAGGGAACCCGACACCCTTCGACGTAGAATTATGGGTGTCGCCACATGATCTATGTGTTGTACTGCTCTCCCATACACTCCTTATTTCCAATAGATACATTGCATGCCTATCATTCTTGTTATGTCAGCACAATATAACATTGGACTTATGACAAACTGGCTAGAATGTCACGACTCAAGGTGCAACCCTGTACCGACCCACATTTCCGTACAGTTCAAGCTTACGAAATACCACACATGTCCAGCCCAAATTGAACGGGAAAGCGGATAATTGGGTAAAGAAAGAAGAAAGAAGATAAGAAGAAACTAAACAACACATAATCTCACGGTAGAATAAATAATCTATATTATATAACAAATCTTTGCACAAAAACAAAATTGTAATTTATATATACATCAACCTGAGTATACTAACCTATTCAACACAGACAGTTATAACAACTTGTCCTCACAATTGCTGATAAACACAACCATATATGCAACGGAAATATATCATCTACGTGAATGTCTCTGGGCCTCCAGCTCCTCTCCTGAAGCTCCAAATATCCAAGTAAACCTGAAATTATGCTCGATGTGATCCGAGCATTTAGAAAAACAATGCCCGGGACAGTCAAGTAAAACCAGCATGAGAACTTAAATCACAAGGCATTTTATTTACTATAACTTTTAAAATCCTTCAAAATTAAATGTATCTCGTAAGACCACGCCGCACATAAACACGCACGGGCTTTTACCTTACGATAACCAAAACCTTTTATATTAGAAAATCCAGTGATATTAAAATAATGTCTAGAGGTCAAAGTAAAATATGAAAATAGCTGAAATGCTTGCATCTCACATTTCATCATGGTTGGGCACAATAAAAACCGTACGGCGCTTATTGGAGAATGGATTTCATACAATGGCTAGGCACTGGGGTACCACCTATCACGGTACATGTCTAGAAAATGTATCGAGATCAAACCTATCGATCCCTACCAAGAGAAGACCGACCTATCCCTTACTGGATAGTACTGAATATGCATCCCCCCGGTTGCTTTACAACCCTTTTGAGATCTTATGCACAATCAATCCAAAAATATATAGATGTATTTAGGAGGGTGGCAACATACCCTAATGGGTGCGATCCACTCAGCCTTGCTGCATCTCCCCTGATTTTTATTCATTCCCAGTTGATGAGGCTTGAGGCAACGATTACCTTTCAAGAAATTCACAGTTAGAGTGCTCATTGCCTCCAATGATAATGTGCCGATAGCATTCATCCATACAGGTCCGTTCTGGGTCTGAACGAAACCGAAGACACTATTTTTACTACATCTATTTTGGAATCACCCTCAGGATCAGTAGCGATTAGCCCTTGCACTTCACATCTCTACCTTAAATTCCATGCTCTTCATGATGTCTTCACTTCGAGACGCATTTGTTGGATCAAAGTGGTTTTCGGATAATACATCTGATCTCGGTCACTTCGAAACAACGTTCAATAATTTTCGGTAAACTCAAACCCGGTTCTTTAGGAAATAAACAGACAAAGATAAGATCAGAGATCACCTTCTAACCGTTAGTGGACGGATTTTTTTATCATCATCCTAGAAGAACGAAACAAGTTTATACATACAGTATAGCACCACCGATGGTAACTGTATCATATAATTCCCGTGTTTCTCCTAGATATTTCCAGAGTTACGTTTTAGTCCAAATTTGATAGTCGGTTATTTAACTATCAAATAAACAATCATTCAAACGAAGAATACATTTCCTATAGAAATCACTAAGCCTCATAAATTAATCTCCATTATTTGAAATCACATTTCAATATACTTGGAAATCAGTCCCATATACTTATTCCAACAGGATAAGTATATTCACAAACCATTATATTTTCGACGCTTAGGAAAATATAACCTTATAATTATTTCAATGGTACACGTATATTTATAAACCATTTCACTTTTCAAAACTTAAAAGTTTTCCATATACTTATACAATGATAAACGTATATCCACCAAACACTTAGAAAGATTTTCCATTTTTAAATTGTATTTAAGTGGTCAATCCCAAACGTCATCTAAATGGAGAAACCCAAAACACAAATCCCTTTATAAAACGTTCTTAAATAAAGCCCAAACCCCATTTATAAAAATCTCCCCTTCTTAAATCTTTAACTCATTTATAATTTAATTATAAATATCCAAACCATTTATAAACTCTTCCCATTTTTTTTCTTAACAACTTGTTTAATAGACTCCGCAAGTCTAGAAAGTCCCCTTGATAAACCCTACCTTATTTAAGGTAATCTTAAAATCATAAATTATCATTTAAACATCCCTCTATTCCATTCACTTTAAATCCCTTTTAAAATAATAACGTTAAAATCTCATTAATAATACATATTAAATTAGTTTTAAAACAACTTCAAAACAATATCAAGAAAATAATTAACTAATTTTAAACGTTGTTAAAATAATAATTAACCGTAAAACTAATATTAATATAGAAATTTGTTATCCTCTAAATATAATTAAATAACTTAAATTAATATGACTAACTAACTATAATTAGAAATTAAAGATTGTTAAATCATTTTAAATAAGTAATTAAATTAAAATTTAAAACATTTTTAAAACAATAACTAAATAAATTTTAAAATTATAATTAAACATTCATTAAGGAATAACCTTTAAGAATCATATTTATAAAATAATTAACTTTAAGCATTATTTAAACAAGTATAATTTTTTTTATTAATAATTTATTACCTTTTTAAAACTTATTACTAAATAATAATTATCTCTAAACCTTAAATAGAATAATTACTCTTAAAACAAGTTTTCAAATCGATACTTAGCTTTTCATATTTGAAGGAGGCTTAACGATTACCTTGGTATTTAAACAAGCTACCATATTATTCAATTAACTTTTCAAGTTAACAACAGATATTTGCATAATTCACGATTATGTAAATAAATCCAACATTTAACCATCATTAATTAACATATCACTGATTCAAGCGGAATATCAATTAACGATATATAATCGAGTGTCCAAATCCATAAAATAGCAGAGCAGGGATTTATTCTGTCGATTAAATCTTAAACTAATTTAGTTAGCTGAATGGTGTTTGATTCCGCTAACTGAGGTCCAATTAACATATTCAATCCAATTCAACTCAACGGTAATTTATTTGGCTAAATAAACATCAATAATTTATGTATATAAATTTAAACGACGTTATTAAATTTAATAACGTATTTTAAACATGTCTGTTTAAATAAGTCATAAATTTTCACAGGTCCAAAGCTATCCACAAGTTACACTAAAATATTGTGCTCGTCTATACGAGTACAACGCAAAAATTTGCGTGTCAATCAGTTTAAATATGAGCAAGGCAGAGTATTTTGAATTCAAGTAATTAGATAAACAAATTTAAAACAATTAACTAAGTTCTCACCATCCTTAAGCAAATGGTCCAAGCCCATTAACATGAACTGCTCCATAAACTACAGCCTTCTTCCCCAAACATGGATTCCTCTCTCCCTGTTTCTTTTATTTTTTTTCTTCTGAAACAAACGTGCACAGCCTGTGCATGTTGCATGCCCATTCTCCGCTCTATTCGACAAACAAACTTCGCCAATCATTTTCTCCTCGCAAGCCCAACCTCCTGGACCCAGAGATAACACACGCGCACCTCATTTGGCCATGGCGACCCAAAACTCGACCTGACATTGACGCGCGTGCACGTATCCATGGCCGCGACCTCTTCTGATGTCGAAATCCACCAAATTACACTACGACGAAGCTTTCTGTGGTGATCTTGTGATACAGGAGGAACAACCATGATTGAATGATCACTACGGCTTCAGGAAAATTGAAGAAACAGATGTGGGAGGAAGAAGCTCAACAGAAAGTAGGTTCAGGGATGAATGCAGAGGATTGAAGAGGATCAGAAAAGATGACGAAGGAAGATTGCAGACAGTAGATAAGGAAGAATGAGATTAGTTAGGGCAGAAAGAAAGAATTGTAAAAAAAGAGTGAAAGAAGAATGAGCGAAATAAAATTAAATGTAACAGCAGATTTTGGATGTAAAAATGAAAATATATTTCTTAACTTCTTCTCCAGTACATAGCATGTGTATTTATAGCTAGATTACTAACGGCTATATGCCAATTAACATGCCATCTCATCTTGATTACAACTAATATACAAGAAAATGTCTCAACATTAACAGCTACTAATATCAGAATTCCATGCACATATCTCTGTGTACACGTGCACAGCCTGTAGCTATTCAGGGCTTCATTCTGCCTTGGCCATTTCTTCACCTATCTTCAGTCTGAACTTATTAAGTAGGGCAAGATTGTTACAATTCCCTTCCTCTTCAAAAGTTGACCTTGTCCCAAGGTCAAGAGTAGGAAACTTTCGAATTATAGGCCAATAATCTTCCCAAGTAGCTTCTTCTTCACTTCTACCTCTCCATTTTATCAAAATCTGGACTACTGCTTTCCTATTTTTGGGAATCATCCTTCTGTCTAAAATCAAGTATGGTTCCAGTACTTCTTCTATTTCATAGCTTGGTAGGTCTTCTTGCATTACTATATGGTTACCCACTTTCTTTTTCAGCTGTGAAACATGGAATACAGGATGTATTCGGGATTGCTCAGGAAGCTTTAGCTTGTATGCCACTTCACCAATTCTGGATTCAATTTGATATGGTCCATAGTACCTAGGAGATAATTTGTGTGTCTTATGATCTTGAGCTGTTATTTGTTTATATGGTTGTAATTTTAAGAACACCCAGTCTCCTTCTTGAAAACTTCTTTCAGATCTTCTTAAATTAGCATATTTCCTTATTCTATCTTGTGAAAGCTTCAAGCTATCTTTAAGAAACTCCAGTGTGATATCTCGGCTGAACAGTGCCCTTTCAACTTGTTCCACCTTAGCAGTATTAGGTATGTATGAGAGTAATGTAGGTGGGTCTATGCCATAGACAGCATTGTAGGGAGTTGTATTAGTGGATGATTTCCAGGAAGTGTTGTACCAAAATTCAGCTAGGGATAGCCAATCAAACCATTCATGGGGCTTATGACACACAAAGCACCTTAGATATCCCTCTAAAAATTTATTTACAATTTCAGTTTGACCATCACTTTGGGGGTGATATGCTGAGCTTAACTTTAGCTTGCATCCTTGTAATTTAAAGATTTCTTGCCAAAATGAACTTGTGAATATTGCATCTCTATCACTTACAATTGACTTTGGCAATCCATGTAGCTTAAAGACACCATTAAAAAATACCCTTGCTACCTCTCTGGCTGTGTAAGGGTGAGCTAAAGGAAAAAAGTGTGCATATTTGCTTAGCCTATCTACCACCACATAGATGACAGTGTATTTGTGGCTTTTGGGCAAGCAAGTGATGAAGTCCATAGACACATCTTCCCAAATTCTCTCTGGTATAGGTAGAGGGTTCAGCAGACCAGGAGTTAACACATTTTCATGTTTATTTCTCTGACACCGGTCACATTCCCTGACATACTTCTCCACAGTTTTTTTGAGCTGTTTCCAATAGAATACTTGCTTGATTTTCTTCATGGTTCCTTCGATTCCTGTGTGCCCTCCAAGTGGAGTAGAGTGGTGTTCCTCAATAAGACTGTTTATTAGGTTGTCTAAGTGGTGGTCAATCAGCAACTTCCCTTTGTAAAATACCAGATTATCCACTAACTTGTATTTGCCCTCATGCATTTCTTTGTTCTCAATTTTGGCAATTAGTTGTTGATACCAACTGGAAGTAGATAGAGCAGTTTTTAGTTCCCTTATCCATGGGGTCTGAACTATGGAAATTGCTTGTATCTTTTCAGTGCTAAGGTCTTCTCTTCGAGATAAGGCATCAGCTATGACATTTTCCTTGCCACTTTTATATTCAACTTTGTAGTCAAAACCATGTAATTTGGCCAACCATTTGTTCTGAATTCCTGTGTGTAACTTTTGTGTCAACAAATACTTTAGGCTTTGGTGATCTGTCTTTATAATAAACTGCCTCCCTATGAGATACCGGGCCCACTTCTTGGTGGCAATGATGATGGCTAGTAGTTCTTTTTCATATGTAGATAGTGATAAGTTCTTTCCTTGTAGAGCTTTACTTAGATAGGCTATGGGTCTTCCTCCTTGGAGTAAGACAACACCAATGCCTATTCCACTGGCATCACACTCAAGAACAAAGGGTTTGGAGAAATCGGGCATTGATAATATAGGTGGATTTGCCAAACACTTATTGAGTTGTTCGAATGCTTGTGTAACATCTTCAGACCATGTAAATGAATTTTTCTTGAGCATGTTGGTAAGTGGTCTTGCAATAATGCCATAATTCTGTATAAATTTCTGTAATAACCAGTGAGGCCTAAAAAACCCCTTAGTGCCTTCAAAGTTTTTGGCAGCGGCCATTCCATGATTGCCTTCACCTTGCCTTGATCAACCGCAACTCCTTGCTGTGATATGGTGTGCCCCAAATATTCAATAGTTTCCTTGGCAAAGCTACATTTAGAAAGTTTGATGACCAACTGGTTTGCTTGCAGTACCTGAAATGTTAAATCTAAGTGCTCTAAATGCTCAGACATGGTTTGGCTGAAGATTAGAATATCATCAAAAAATACTAGCACAAATTTTCTCAAATATGGTTTAAATATGCTGTTCATGAGAGATTGAAATGTGGATGGTGCATTGACTAAACCAAAAGGCATAACTGTGAACTCATAATGCCCTTCATGGGTTTTAAAAGCAGTCTTGTGAATGTCTTGTTCACAAACTCTAATTTGGTGATACCCAGACTTGAGATCAAGCTTAGAAAAATATTTCGACCCATGCAATTCATCAAATAATTCATCTATTAAAGGAATAGGAAACTTATCTTTTATGGTGAGAGAATTGAGGCTCCTATAGTCAATGCATAGCCTCCACGTGCCATCTTTTTTCCTCACCATCACCACTGGTGAAGAGTAGGGACTGTAGCTATGTCGAATGATTCCAGTGTCCGGCATGTCTTTAATGATTTTTTCCAGCTCATTCTTGATATGATGAGAGTGTCTATATGGTCTTAAACAGACTGGCTTTGCTTCCTGAATCAGTGGTATATAATGGTCTTGTGGTCTCTTGGGTGGAAGAAATGATTCGCTGTTGGTTATTTTAGGATATTTTTGGAGGAGCTTTGCTATGGAAGGATGAATCTCAGAACTATTATTTTCAATAGGAGTTATTACTGAAGTGTAAAGCATCATGGTAATCTGACTTTGGCAGTTTTCCTTGCTCATAGTCTTCTTGGCTACTACTTTAATGTCTTGCTGTTTCATTCCCTGCCATATGTAAGTTTTCTTGTTAAAGACAAACTTAACTTGTAACTTCTCTAAATTCAATGTAACTTCTCCTAGATCCTTCATCCATTGAGCACCAAGAATGACTTGACATCCTTCTAAAGGTAGGATTAAGAGATCCACTGGCATCTTGCAACCTTGGCACCTCAGAAGAACATTCTGGATTTTGAGTTGTTGAATATCTATGGCTAAAGCAGATAAGACATTGTGTATTCCCTCGAATTTAGTACTGAGTTCCCTTGTAGCATGATCCAATCCTTGTGTGGTTGCTTCTAATCTTCTCAATGAATAGTTGGTCCGATTATTGATTTCTTCCCGCCTTTTGATCCAGTTATTTTCTTGATTTTGTGAAGTGGTCTCATGGCCTTCATGGAGATTCGTGTCGAGTGGCCCTGGCTGGTTGTCAATGGTTAGCCCAGCCCCCGGCTCTGATACCAATTTGTGGTGATCTTGTGATTCAGGAGGAACAACCATGATTGAATGAACACTACGGCTTCAGGAAAATTGAAGAAACAGATGTGGGAGGAAGAAGCTCAACAGAAAGTAGGTTCAGGGATGAATGCAGAGGATTGAAGAGGATCAGAAAAGATGAAGAAGGAAGATTGCAGACAGTAGATAAGGAAGAATGAGATTAGTTAGGGCAGAAAGAAAGAATTGTAAAAAAGAGTGAAAGAAGAATGAGCGAAATAAAATTAAATGTAACAGCAGATTTTGGATGTAAAAATGAAAATATATTTCTTAACTTCTTCTCCAGTACATAGCATGTGTATTTATAGCTAGATTACTAACGGCTATATGCCAATTAACATGCCAGCTCATCTTGATTACGACTAATATACAAGAAAATGTCTCAACATTAACAGCTACTAATATCATAATTCCATGCACATATCTCTGTGTACACGTGCACAGCCTGTAGCTATTCAGGGCTTCATTCTGCCTTGGCCATTTCTTCACCTATCTTCAGTCTGAACTTATTAAGTAGGGCAAGATTGTTACACTTTCTCCAAGATGAACACCTCGCCACTCTCCAAATCGTCAATCGAGGCCCGAGTCAGTAGATAATCCAAACCCTAGATTTCGACTTCTGACAATCACCGATACCAAACTCCGTAGAACCTTCACCAAAAATATTACATCATCATACGATGCTAAAGACACTGACGGCGACTTCTAATTCTTGCCGGATCAAAAGAAATTGATATTTGAAATATGATGACAATGTTACTCCTTGTTTGATTTATGGTAATATCACGCTCGATTCTTAATGAAATCGAGCGTGATCATTTTTTAAAAATCCTATGGATCAACAGGAACAACTTCCCTGTTCATCGATTTGGCTAATGTCGAACGGATTGGGAGTAAATGATTTTTAAATGGGTGAGAATGGTTTTTTTACTTTTAACTTTGAATGACTTTTACAGAGACAACGCTGAAATTGAAGGAACCTCGTTCCATTCTCGAAGGGCATATATATGCGTGGCTACTAAGGTCAAAGGTACAAAGTAGTAGGGGAACAAGGCAAACATGGAGGACAAGGGAAATGGGGCTGGTAGGGGAAAAGATCTGCATGAAGGTGGTTGCAACAGTGGATGGTGTACTGTGTGTACTGGGAGTGTGATATGTTTTTATTTATTTATTATTCATTTATTTTTTTTACAGTACACCGCAGTATAGTATTGCATCCGCGTACGAGTAACAAACGATAGAAAATAATGGACGATCGCATATAACAACATTACACGATCAAAAAAAAATAGACAAGTTAACTTATTCTGTAAAATTTTAAAAGTACCGATGTTTGCCGCAAAAATCGTTAAATGAAAATTTACTTATTTTTCAAATTAAAAATTATGAAAAAATTCTAGAAGTTAAACTAAAAATACGTCATCGAAAATCAAGTCCTAATTTAAAACGTATATTTTATTATAATTTAACTTCAAATCAAAATATTTAAATAAATTAAATATTCAAATTTGATGACCCAAAACACGGTTCGTTACAAACCCCATAGTCGATCAGACTAGGATGGATGCTAGTCCATATGGTATCTCATCTCGTTTGATAAATGCATTATTTTTACATGCTCTTATTCACGATAGTAACCCACTAACTATCGTAACTCAGTTTTAAAAGAGTTAGTCGTATGCAATATGAGCAATTATGTAATTTGTCGCATATATCTGACTTTGTAGCCAATCTTGTTTATAGTAATGGTGTTTTTTCTTTATATATACTTTGTTGTAATGTGATATAATTAATTAAATAATTATTTTAAAGTATAGAATAATAAAATCATTAAATAAAATATTATGTGATCGTAGTTGCAAGTAGTTGCTATCTTGAGTAATTAATCACAAAATAAAATGACATTCTGTGAATATTTCTTATTATGATATTTTACAAAAAGGATATCAATTCATCCTCGAGACCAGAGTGTGTAATGCTATCCAAATGTTGAAAAGTGCATGCTCATGGTTTCTAGGGGTACTATAAGTTACGTATTTGTAGTTATTGGATAACTATAGAATATCTCATTCCATAGGTTTTTGTTGGTTGGTAACAACTAGGTCAGACAAAAATCTCAATGTGTCAATGTTATATTGTTATTTCGACTTGGGAGTACCATAGAACTTCAATGTGAATACTCCACTTTTTTATAGTTAAATCATGGCATGGAAATCCGTCTAGAGACTATAGTTGAGTTTGAGTTGAAGCATTGGATGTGAATACTGTTCAAAAGAGAATTCATCTCTTCAGCGGTATGAGATTAGTATCACGGTGAACTATAGTCAACTCAAAGTCAAAATCTCTTTCTAGAGTAGAATGGTTAATAATAAATATTATTGTTGAATCAAGGCCTTTTTTATGGAGTAATCAAGTTAAATGTGGATAATATTGGAATTTTAACCAATATCGGATTCCATATATCCCAAAGTGATATGATGTTGGCAAAAAAGAATGCGTGTAAATTATTGTCACCATGGGTACGTCTTAAAATAAAATAATATTTTTTTTACCGAAAGGATAGGCAAGTGATGAATTCGTTCAAACTATCAAAGCATTAGATAAGAAGATATGTGAACATTAATATTTGAATTGTTCTATATTAACCACTGACTAAATACATACCTCTGAGCCACACAACCACATTTTGAATTCTCTTAAATACTACATGATTTAATTAGTTTATAAAATATTATAAATTAATTAAATCGATTAATATTTAAGAAATAATAATTATTAATTGTTAATTTATTTGATGTTTTGGATGCTTTTAGTAATTATTTTGATGTGCATACAAAAGTTATGTATGCACGTATCGCTATATGGTGTCTTTAACAACCTTGCTTTCCATGCCATATAATTAAATAAATTGAATTAAAATAAACATGTTCGAATTTGATTTGTGATAATTGGTATTTTGAAAATAATTGATAATCTTTTAGTTAATTAAATTCTATTTAATAAAAGTTTTTGTTTAAAATAAATAGAATTAAATTAATAAATTTGTTTCAGATAATATATTGAAACTGAGTAAAACATTTTAATCGATATAAAAGAATTTGAAGTATAAATAATTTTATATGGTTGAAATAGTTAAAAATAAATTTATTTTTGAAATAGTATAAAAATAAATACGTGGTTGAGTATAAGGTGGAGGCAAAATATTTTAGGCTTCGTGCATATTTCTGGTCCCAGTGCAAAGCTTGGATTTTAGGCAACTAGCAATTTAGGATTTTGGCACGTAATAAAGCTAATAGTGAGGTCTAGAGTAGCTATCACTTTAGGTGAGTTTCTAAACCTATATCTGTATCTATGTCTCGTCTATGTTATATATTAATCTCGATTATTGATTAAATTGCTTGGTTGAAATATTATTTGGCATATTGGTGTTGATTGTTGTAATATTGGATATGATTTTCGATTTGACGATGTTGGATTATCAAAATGCAAATGAGACTCCTTCCAAATGCATTTTGATTTGTGTAGTTTATTTATATGCTATGTGTGCATTGTCTAGATGAGCAGAGTTTGATAGAATTCAATTTGGGTCACGCGATAAATTTGTGTAAATGATTAGTTCATACTTTTAAAGAATTTTGCACCGTGATTCTATTTTTTAAATTTTCTATAATTTTTTTTAAAGGTTTTGAAAAGTTATGCCAAAAAAATATATTTTAAGGGTTTATAATTCACTAGTATAATTATAACTTTAAATTTAGGAATATTTCAAAGGAAAATTAGATGTTTTATTTTATATAATATATCAAGCAAGTAATTGTTAGTGAAAGAATTCCCCTTTTTTAGGATGACAACTTCATATTTTTGTTTAAGCAGGAGAGTCAAAGAAATATCATTAGCCTTAGAGAGATAGAAGGAATCGCATTATAGCTTACAAGATCATCAATTGGAAAAATACTCAAAGACATTGTATGTGTGGATCATTATGTCTTAGATAGACATTGCTAAAACTCACAAGACTCTTAAATCCTTCAAGATCTCGAATATAATTTTTATGATTTTTTTTAGAATATATATAGCTGAGATTTTTGATTTTACAACACCTCAAATGATTGCGAAAGTAATTAAAGTATACTACCATGGATTAAAATCAACAAAATTAAGTAATATTAAATTTTCCTTTAGGTGATAATTGCGTTGCTGGGAGCTTACACAATTATGTAGTTACACTTTAACCGCTTGTTAAAACAACAAGTTTGGTTTATATCCAATTCGAGTAAAAGAAAATAAAGTAGAAAAGAATCTACACTGAAAACTAGGTAGGTAAAATGCAGAAAAAAGTAAAGACATGGAGAATTTTACGTTGTTCAGATGTTAAATAATCTTACATCAGCAGGGGAAATGTCACTTTCTTCTTTATATTCCTTGTACAAGCATTAACGGTAGAGAGCATAAAACTTTTGATCATTAACATCACATCTGGAACAAGATCTCTTTTTTGCTATAGTGCCTTTATTATTTGTAGTATGGAGTTGCACATGGATCACCATCATTCTTCTCCTACCGTTTTAATTTCCACTTGGATTATACCATGTATCGTCCATCCATATCATTTGTTTGGTGTGCATGGATTGTTGACATGTCTTTGACGGGAAGCCTTAATTTGAGCAGTTGAATTCTAGGCATTGAAGGGAAGTTTAAAATTAAAGAGGAAATATTTGGAATTGAGGCGAGAAACTTAAATTTGAATGGATTATGCAATTCTGATCCGAGGGGCGAATGACTTGTGTACTACTCCTATAAAAGTGTCATGAGAAGTTCCCTTTTTATTGTAGCTACGTCATTTCTAGTACTCTTACCATGAAGATGTTGAGAGTTCTTCCTTTGTTTTTCTTTGGGGTGTCATTGATACATATGGAAATATCCCGTTTGTATGATACTGTCCTGGGGGTGGTTAGAATTGTGTTGTCATGCCTAGACTGCAATGTTTTTTTGGACATTATGCTAAGGATAAATGGAGTTAAGCTGCTTTGCCCCAACTTGTGGTGCTAGCTCAATATCTGTATGAATTCGTTTTGAGCTGCTCTTGATGTTGATATGCACAAGTTTCTTAATAATAACAGCTTGCGTCTTTGCTATTTTCTAATAAGTGAAGAACTTTGGTGGAGAGATTCTTGGGTAACCCTATGCACAACCCTTGGAATGCTTTTGATTTCTTATAGTACTGCTTAAAAAGTTCTTAGTAAGCGCAGTGCAGGTCTACACTTGAAAGGGTTAGCAATGCATAAGCTTAGGAATAATAGTTGGATTTATTGGGCCATTTGGTATGCAAAGTGTTAACTTATGGCTTGCTTGGAGTGACTCAGGAATGTGTATTGGTGAAGGGTTGAGTGTAATGCTTGTGCAGTCCATTGTGATCCTATCTTGAACAAGCATCGGTGATTATCCAGCATAATTTGTCTTGCCTAGATTTAAAGATGTCATGCAGTTTTGTTATTTTAAAGTCAAATAAAGATAGCAGCATATCCCCATAGTTGTACTTGTTGACGTAAGATTGTGGTGCAGGCTTGAGAGCTATGTTTCCATTGTGAGCATTAGGGTTGCAGATCATTTTCCACACCTTGTAACAACTTTAGGTTTTCAAGCATCGTATCATAATGTAACGTCGAAATTGGGAGATTGACGCTGTCTTTGAGTCTTGGTCGTCGTCTTAAGATTTTTGGGCGTAGTATTCCTAGATTTCGCCTTATTTTTTGGTTCCTTTTCTTGCAGCCTAACTTTTATGCTGAGAGCAATCCTTTTGGTTTGGTACTTGCATTATATTGCCTTCAATAGGGTTCAGGAAATACTGGTGCCACACTTGCCCTCCAAGCCAGCAACAATCGTAGATGGATGTGGAAATATCTTCATATACATTCGCTCTCCGCATCCAATTGCTTCTACCTATTCCCTTCTTTCTTTTCAAGAAAGAGAAAAAGTCTCAGTAGCCATTTCACATTTAATTATCTTGCACACATGTCACTTCCTCATTGGCTTACCCTCTGTGTAGCTGTAACATCTATCTCTTTGTTTATCAGGTACATCTATCTTAATCTTCAGCTTATTATTCTTGTCTTCTAATTAATTGATTAACACTTCAGAAATTTTTCATCATTTCAGTTATGTGGAAAAAAATCGTGTAAGTTACGTATATATTTTCTCATCTTATTCTTTTTATTTTTCTTCTTCTTTTATGTCCATTTGTTCTTGCCAAAAAAAGGAAAAAAGAGAAATGAGAAAATTTTCATCTATTAGATCGATTCTTTTCCTGAGCTGGTTCTCTTTCAAATTAAAGTAAGGATCTTAATCTTTTATAGACCTCTTTATTTTAGCAGTTTCCATAATTAACCTCATGATTTCAAAATGGTCTCTTCTTCTTCCCCTTTGTCTTTGCCTTCTAAGATAACTCATTTGAAAGAAGTCGAGGGTACTTTAAATCAATTTGGGTTCGTAGGTTATGAGGTTAGGATTTTTAAACTTTACGAACGTATTCACACCCTCCTAAATGAGTTTACCTCTCTTGCTCTTGAACATATATGATGTGGATGCTATCTTCCCCTTAATCAAGTCCTCCACAAATGGTTGACTGCCATTAATCTCGTTCTTATCCACCTTGCTCCCTATTCGTACTCTCTTGTGATTTCCACTTCTATTCTCTATGTGGAGAATGGATTTGCTCCTACTTTTAAGGAGCTTCAATTTTTGTTTGATATCAACCAAAGGCCTATAGGGGACGATACCATTTTTTATTACACCCAAGCTAAGAAAGCAATCTAGACATTTTTCCTCCTTCTTTTCGCCCACATTCTGCTTGGGCCATTTTTTCTGATGACGCCACCAAGTTTTATGATTCTCATAGGAACCATATTCTAGAATTAGGTGCAGTAGAGAGAAAAATACAAATGTTTTTTACTAAATCGATGCTGGTAAAGCACAAATTTCTATGCCCAAACATAAGTTCTATTGTTCTTTTTTTAAGTTTTCTCAAATTTTGGATAAGCCTAGGGGTATAATTTGCTAAAATGATTAAATATTTATTATTTTATATTTCTAACCTTTATGAAAACTTCTACTGATCTTGACATTTTTTATGTACAAGAAAGATAAATGAGGACCTTATAGATGCGTTTCTTGAGCCTAGTAAACCTATGAAGAAGAATATTTAAAAGAGGGGCATGGTGATGATAAGGCTTCCGTCCAAACTTCCAAGAGGTTAGCATATCCACCCCTCTTCCTTCTCCGGTGGTTCCTTCCACTCCGACTTCAGTAGCCATCCTTGTTCCTCCTTTGCAATCCTTTCCTGACCTTTGCATTCGATACTTGCCCCTACCTGAGGGTACCATAACTGACTTTGCTGAGAGGGTAGGGAGAGATTCACTATATGAATTGTCTAGTATTGCTTCATCTCCCCCTTCCATTTTCCCCTTCCGTTTCATGGGCTCTCCTCTATGAGTTCATGGTCGAGATAATGGTCCTAGTAAGTACTTCTCTCGCATTTCTTTTTTTATTCATTTAGTTGTCCATTATCTGCTGCTGCTATTGTTTTAGCTTGAGGCCTTAACAAATGAGGTTGAGAATAGATGGAAAGGGGAGCAGACCGTGTCCCTGTCTCGTGTTGTTGAGCTTGAAGCAATCCTTAATTTGGCTGTTTCTGAGAAGGCCAAGGTTATAGAAGATTTTGAGGCATATCATGTCACGACAGAGGGGCAGAGAAGACCGTTGAAGATGCTTTAGCATTAAAGGATCGCGAGTCGAAGGGAAATGATCACGAGCTAAAAGAGAAGGGCAAGGTGCTACGCAGACATAGAAGAAGCTTAATGAGATCACTTACGGTGTTTTATAAGATGCATGCCTCGCCTCGATGTCAGTTGGGTGCTGAGGTCGACCTTGGTTTTCTACAGGACCAAGCTAGGATTGAAAGAGCTCTTACCCACTGCCAGGACAAGTAGGCCGAGGATCTTACTGTAGAGAATGCCTCTTCTTCCAATTCTAGGCAGCCAAGTGGGAATGCATCGTCCAAGGAAACATGGGCACATGATGATACTGAGGTGTCCAAAAACCTGGGTCTCTTACCCCCTAATGTAACTATTTAATTTCTTATATGTGAATTTTAAGATTTCTTCGGTATGCAGTAAAAGTTAGCTTGCTAATCTTGTTTCGTAATGATAAATTTCCTTTACTGTTACTTTATTTCGTCACTGTCTTATGAATGACTGGGTCGTCTTTATTATTTTATATTTGTTTTTTAGTCTTCTGAAGAAGTTTATTTATTAAACTTTTGAAGGAAAGCGAGCATAGGCTCAAAACTCAAACCCTAAATCATCTTGATCTTAGTGTTGTGGCTATCCATATGCATGAAAAATAGTTAGATGAATCTTTTACAAAACTTATGGGTGAAACCCAAGGGTTGCTCTCTAAGATTGATCAAGTAGTTAAAATAAAGGATGCACTTAGTGACTTTGTGCTGCGCTGACGGCAATACACCTTAGAAAGTGGCTCTTTCCCACCTGACACCCTCATTTGGAATGCTTAAGCGTAGGCATAGAAATTTACGTAAGGATTGAATTTTGCTTACTTTTATCGTTTTTGTATATGGGTCTGTTGAATTTGTCATATGACGATGTAGTTAATAATACATTTTCCTATTTTGATTTTAACGTGGTGCACTTCGATTTTCTTTGAGTCGAACTTTTAATCATTATCCATTAGGTTGGTCCCCATGGGATTTCATCCAAGTTTACTGAAGTCCTCGAATCTAACATTTCTTCTGCCCCTATCATTCATGGCCCTGATGAGACAAGTGTGCTTGAATTCGAGATTGAAGTGATGGCTCCTACTACGACCTCAAAAGAGGAAAATATCCGCCAGATAATCGCAAATGAAAAGCTTGAGAAGTATTTGAAGGAAAATAGTATGGAACTTAAGGCAGAAAAGATACACCGAACCTTCATCATCAATTTAATGTTAAGCTACGTGATGGGGTTTTGGCAACTGAATCGAAGTTGGAGTGCTTGCAGCGATACTCAAAAGAGGGCAAGGCACTTGACGGTGTTGTTTATCAAGCAAAGATAGTGAAATTGAATAAGACAATAGAAGATCTATCTGCTCAATTTTCCCGCCAAGTTAAGGAAAATAAAGGTACTAAAGGAGGAAGAATGATAGAAGGGCCCAATTCGGATTTGGTTCCTGTTCCCTGTAACACCCCGTAAAATCAACCCTAATTAAACAAGTAAATTAAGAGAAATTAAATTAATTAGGATAGAAATAAAATGAAAAGTTTATAAAAGTTGGAAATTTTACTGCTAAGTTTATAAAAGTTGGAAATTAAACGAAGAAGTTATGAGAATTTGAAGTTTTCAGATTCAAATTAATTTAGCTTGAATTCAAATTCAAATAAGTATTTAAATCTTGGGTTATGAATTTCAAAAATTAACTATAGGTTTACTTAGGGGTTAGGTAAATGTTTAATTAATCGTTAATGTTAAAAAGTTGATTAGGGTATAAAATTTATCGTGCAAGGGAAACAAATCAACACTTCCCATTTAAGAGGAGGGGTTGACCTATTGAACCTAACCGGTTGACCTCTAGTGGTTGATTGGCCGAGTATAAAGGGTCGACAACTTCGTCTTAGTGGCGGCAAGGGTTTTATGCAATCAAACGTTTCGAATTTGTCCGTTTTCACCTAACTCGGTCTTATGGTTCTGGTGCATTTTACTCCTATAAATAGGACCATGTCCTCTCCACTTTGTATTCATATTATTTGGGCAATTCATCGAATCTCTTTCATTTTCTCTCTTCAATTAGATTTGAAAATTCAATTAGAAATTCAAGTAAGGATTGCAATCCTTATCTAATTGTTTACTTAATCTATTTTCTTCTCCTTCAACCTCTCTGGATCTAATAAAATTATTTACATACCCAACCTTCATTGTGTATATATATATATATACATATACATATATATATATATCAAAAGAAGGAGATCTATAAAAGAGTTTCTTTGGCATTGCAAATCCATACACGAGAGACTAAGGATAATCTATGAGTGAAAACCTTAGTATTTTTATTTCATTAATTGATTAGTATAAATCAATGGATTTGAATATGCTTTACGATTTTTGGGGTAGTGAAAACAAAATTGATAAATCCTCCAAAATTTCTTTTTATTTCGAAATGTCAATTATATATGTGATCCTCAATTAGTAATGTTAATTTGATGGAATTTATGTTGTTTCTGCAACTTTTGATAATTTCATAGTCTATTCCATTTTTCCTCCTTCCTCGATTCAAATTATAGTTCTTCAATAAAATAAAGGTTTAGAGTACGAATTCTATTTATAGTTTACACCATTTATTCCACACAAATTTCCCTCGTTTATCTTTTTGCAAAAGAAAAGTTGAATAGAATATGAAGTTAAGATTTCAATTCCTACTGTTTAGGATATTCCATTGAATTGATGTAATAAATTCGGTTTCTATTTCTATTTACAAGTCTATTTATTTTAGTTTTGGTCATGAATATTTCATCCTTATTATGAATACTGAAATCTCTTGTTATGGATATTGAAATCTTGGAAAATTAAAGGTAGATGACTTGTATTAATATTATGGTTAAAAGAATTGACATTTAAGGCTAGTTTAAGGCATATAAATCGCATGCTTAGAATTTATTAGGTGCAAGTATATATTATTTCTATTAGCGTAATAAACGTATAATTATGACGTATAATTGCGTAGTTGATTAGGTAATAGTTTCATTATTTCTCCCCTTTAGGAAGATAATTGATATTTTAAGGCGTAATAAAGAAGATTCCTTATAAGGCCTTAATTATGAAGCAGTGAGATGAGTATTATATATGGAGAGTATTTAAATTATGCCCAAGTCATAAGGATGCAAGGTCAATAGAGTTGCACGATAGAAGTCTGCCCTTCACTTTGAGGCTACTGACAGTTGTATACACTTTATATTGATGTAAAACATCTCCTATGATAAATATTTGTGATAATGTGGGGTTAGTACCAAATTATGCAAAGTAAACCTACCCAGTTGATCTGGCTACCACTTCTCATGAATAGTCGGACTAATGTGAGATGTCCTTATGAGTATGGATCATAATATGATGGGCTTGCTTTGGGGTCTTGAGGTATTAAGTGGTTGTTTGAGGGTCCGCCTCTTTACCCTAAATAAAAGTATTAAATGGCCAATGAGCTAGCTATTAGGCATGTTGGATGGTATCTCGATAGGGATTCGCTTTGGGATAAGGTATTAAGTGACTGATTGAGCGTTTGTCTTTCTAATTGGCTCAAGAGATTCCATATGATGTCAGCTAGATAGTTACCATTGAGGTGTCAGCCTTAGGAATATGTATTAAATAATGGGATCTACCTCAATTAAGGTCTTAAATGATCAGAGTCTGCCTATTTTCCAAAAAATATATTAAGTGGCTTGGGTACTATCTCTCGCATTGTTAGACATTTATGACGTGGAATTTGGGTTATGGGATTTAGACACCTGCTTCATGAATGGAAGGTATTAAGTGGTTGATTTTAAACCCACCTCCTTTCCTTATAAGAATTATTAATGACGATGCTTGATGGTCGAGTGGCTTAGGCTTGTGGCAGTTATTGTTATCTTTTACGATATTTTATGTTATACCTATGTATTTTAATATACGATGTAACAGATCTTATGTGACAGTTTTATGATGTTTTTTATTATGATATTTCAAATGGTTTTAAAATAAATGGGTATGATTTGATATTATATTATATTTTATTTCATCCGCTGTGAGTTCTAAAAGAATAGTTATTATTTTGTACTGCTACTTCTTTTTCCAACCAATAGCCAACCTTAGAATGGATCTAAGTTTCGATGGGCCTTTTCTGGATCGAAATTTAGGCCTGTTTCGAGGTGGATTATTACACTTGGTGTCAGATCTTAGATCATCCGATCAATAGGAAAAAATATACATATGGTGGTGTATTTGTTATTTTTGAATAATATTTTCAAAAGTATTACTATACATATACTTATTTTTGAATTTACCCTTAACTATATACTATAGAAGTAGTTACTACCATATTTCGAAAGGGTGGATGAAGCGACTATGACTTGAGAAAAAATAAATAGAGTTAAATTTATACATCTTTGTTGGACCTAGACTTTCTTATCATTGTGGACCCTGTAAGCATATAATAGGGATAGAAATCGTAGAATGAAAGGTTGTAACTCATAAATTTAATAGGTAATGAATGAGCATCAAGTGAGGAGTTACAAGAAATTAAATAGATTTATGAGACCACTAAGATGAGGAAGAAGTTAAATAGGTAACATTAAATAGGCAAATAAATGACTTTAGGAAACGTCCATTAAGATAATAACCATTTAATATGGACAAAGTGACATTTATGAGAGTAGTAAATATAAATGTTAGGTAATAGTAAGATATTATAAGACATAGTATTCATACGGAAGTAAGGAATACCATAGTGGAACAAGCTTCTGTAAAAAGGTGAATATTAATCATCATAAGGAGATAACTAGATTTTTAAGATGATTGAGTAGGGAGTTCAAAGGGAAGAACAATCAAAGCCCATTCTAAAAATCTTTCCCTTTGTGAAAGAAGGTGGTAAAAAGGTTTTTGAAAACTTCTTGAAATTTTTGAATGACAGTTTTCAACTTAATAATTTTATGTGTTGTAAGTGGAATTTTTTTTGATAGAAAGTGATTTTGATAGTTTGAAAATGTAGCACCATTTGTTAAAAAGTTTAGAAAGAAATGGTGAAATATTTTAAAAATAAAATGGTAGATAAATTTTTAATTACTTGAAAATTTGAAAAAAAGAGAAGGTTCTCATTTGTTCACTTTTCGATTTAAAACTACTTTAGGATTCTCCATTCTTGGATTCTTTTTGTTTTTTATGAATTCTTCTGCTTTATAAGTTTGGAAGTTGTTACATTGAAAAGATCAAGAAAAATTGGAGATTTACAATATATAAATAGTTGAGTTTGAAAATTCTAACTTAAATGGATTTTGCATTTTTAAAGTTCTTTGTTTAAATTTATCGGGCCAAAAATTTATGGTCCAAAGATTTTTAATGCATGATTTTTCATAAGTTATAAAATTAGAGGTTTTTTTTTCCTTAAATTTTTTTTGAAAGAGTATACAAATGGAAAAGACACTTGATCAACATAGAATAGAAAGAATAGAGCGGTAATAACATCTTAAAAGGTAGATGGGAGGAATATTCCCGTATAAGGAAATACGAAGACTGATAGCTGAATTTAGGTAGTGATAAAATTGTGAATTTAAATCCAATAATAAAGGATATAGAAGAGGAGTAATAGGAATAAGATAGCAGTTACCTTTGTCTACTCCATTTCTCCATCATTTAAAGCTATACATAAGGTGTTTTTGACAATTTAAATGGTGGTCATCAATAAAAGAGTTGGATATTTTTAGAAAAGCAATTATGTAAAGATGAAAATTATATATATGCTTCTTTCCTAATTTAAATTCAAAAACTTGTTTAAAGAAGAATATCATTAGAATTGATAATAAAAGGGTTAAAAGGAATTTTAAGAGTTTTAAATAAAGTTACAGAAAGTATTTTGTCAAATAACGTTATATTCGAGTAATAAGGCAATATACAAATTTATTACTTTAGAATGATATACTATTATTTTGAAATAATAATTGAGGAAAAACTATTATTTTCGAAATGATAATTCCTAGAACTAGAAAATTCTTTGGAATAATAAAGGTTCATTTTATTATTTTAAAATGATAATCAAGTTTTGAATGCTTTGTGCTAAAGATCCTATTTTCAAAAGAAGTAAGCCTTTATAAGCAGTCCTTAAATTCTATGCGTTGAAAGTCTAACATTTAAAGAGATAAATCTTCGATGAAGAAAGTTTTAAAAAGATAAATTATTTTTTGTTATAATATATGTAAATGTAAATAGTGAATATGCTATATACTGTTTTGTATTTAGTCCCACATCGTGGGATTAGTTCTACCCTAAGCTCCTAGGCCTCTATATAAAGGTGCTAATGTAATGTAAATAGATAATCTATTCTCAGGAATAAATAATATGTTTTCTGTCTCTCTCTCTAATGGCTTCCTATTTTCTTTATTCTATAACACGTTATCAGCACGATCTGATCTTTTTCTCGAATGTATTGGATATTCTAATCCAGAAGATTAGATCCATTTTTTTTTCATGTATGTACATCTCTTTCTCTTATTCAACCATTGAAATCAGGTTTGAAATTTTCTAGATCTGCTTTTCTAGATTTATTTTGCGATTAATTTAGATCTAGATTTAAATAGTCTTGTTTCACAATTCTATGTCAATTTCCTAATTTTTCAGATTTGAATTTAAGTTTTAATAGATCTTATCTTTTCAAGATCTTATTTTGTTATAGATCTAAAAATATAGATCTTATTCCACTGTACATGTATTTTTGTCATTACATTTCAGATCTCATCCTACAATAGATCTGATTTTTTATTTGTTCTTATTTTTTTGATCTCATTATATTGTAGATCTCAAAATCACACCCAAATAATATACCTTTGAGATTTGTACATTGTTTAAAAATAAAATGTTTTGTTTTTTTGAATTTGGATTTGAATTGATTTCAAACTTGCTTATTATTGCATGTTTTTTTTAGTTCATTTATTTTGGAATCCAAGTTTGAATTTGACAAAATTTGATATTGTTGATTAAAGCAAATTTTTTCAATTTGATTGTATTTAGTTTGGACATGGATTTGAGAAATCAAACATGGTTGGTAAATGGGGTTTTCATTTTGAAAACCTTTTGATTTGATTTAGATTTGAATGAAGACTTTGGAAATTATTTTGATATATGATTTATATTTCCAGAAGAAATATTTTATTGTTTCTAAGAGAAACAAATATAAATATAATACGTATCTAGAAGATCGTATTAAGTGAATGGAAACATTAGTAAAAGCTTACATGATAAGCTTAATATCTTCCAATGTTTCCTTTAAAAAAAAGGGAAAAGGAAATAATAATTGAGAACCTACAGTTTTCATAAATCAGTAAATTACAAGTTTCCTCAAAATAAAGAACCAGAAGTTCTAACTAAAAAAAAGGATTATATATCAAAACTCAAATATATAAATTTGAGATGTGAAGCTTTGAATTATTAGAAAATCTAATTCAGATTATGGTAAATTTCAATTGCAATCAAACCTGAAGTTTGATAATGAAAATCAAGTTGTGCCATTTAGGATCTAAAGTACTAAACAAAGACTTTTTTTAAAGTAAAATTGAAACCTGAAGTTCTAAAAATATTTGCCAATGGTATTAACTACTAAATCAAATAAATGTATAGAAACTTGTTCACTCCAGAAGTAGTGAAAATTATATATTAAAAAAAAAATCTCCAGAAGAGATTTGTTGATATATTTGGTGTTTTTACTAAACCAAATAAATATACAGAAACATATCTTATGTGTTGATTTGAAGATTTACATGTTTGTTTTGATATATTTGGTAAAGAATTATGAAATTAGTTTTCTTATGAAAATAATAATGATTTGGATCTGAGATTTATAGTTATTTATGATTATGAATAATATGGATAGATCTGAGATAATTTTGTTTATTTAGAAATTCTGATTATTGGGAAATAAAATTTCGCTTTAAGATATTCATTTTAATTTTATTATTGAGTAATATTGAACCTATATTTGAGATGAAATTGTGTTACTTTGAGTACTGGTTGTTCAATTAGTTCATATATTTATAATGAAATTATTTTGCTATGACAGTAGTTATATCCTGAACCACATAAAGGTTAATTGTAGTTATTTTTATCCCAAATGAATTAGTTGCAAGTGTTATGGTAATAAATTAAATCATTTATTGTCATAAATGCATTAAATGCATTGATTATTATAAATTAAATGACGTTGTATGTTTGTGTTTGGAATAAGAATAGACGTATGATTTACTATTTGATGTATTTATTTTGACAAGTAATGTCTGTTATAACGGAAAAAATAGGTTCAACAACTCAAAGGAATTATTTTAATATAAGTTGCATAACTCAAAGTCCAAGGCCTGAAGTCTGGAATCATGAAAAGATTTTCTGACAAACTTTACAAGCTCGAATTCTTGTCAGTATTTTTTTTTAATTTGTCAAAATGTACAAGATTCTAAAAAAAAGGCAGTTTACACAAAATTTGAGAACCCGAAGTTCATAATAAATTAGTGAACTTGAAGTTCATGAATTAGAAGCCCGAAGCTCTATTGAAATTGTGTAAAATGATAAGGTTGTGCTTCTTGAAGAAGTTAAAGGAAAATAATATATTATCATATGAGATAATAATGCTGCATTCAAGAGATTACAAAAATCTCCAAATGAGTTATACCTTACCTTATATCTTCATATTTATATTATATTAACCAAATATCCTGAAGATATTATGTTATATGATGTATCAAACATCATTGGATGTGTGTGTATTAATCTCTTGAAAATATGTTTTAGAGATTTATTTATATTTATATTGCAAAATATAACATCCCATAAGAGATGTTATAGAAATTTTATTTTTGTTACATTGCAATTCCTTAAAAGGAAATACTATATTCCCCGAAGGAATAATGATATGATTTTTTTTTTGAGTAATAACAATAATTTATCGAGAAAAAAATGATATTGTATACCAATGTTACACTCCAGAAGTAGTGGTTTTATCTTTCGCATCTTACTTTCATTTGGTACATCTAATTTTGTTACTGTATTTAAAGTCTGATATGTCATTTCAAAGATAGTTACAACAATTGTTTTCTTCCAGTAGGGATGTTTTATGTTATTGTAAAGGTAGTAATTATGTAATTTCTACAAATATCCCTAAAAGAGACTAAGAAATTAGGAAATGATAACATATCTCTAAAAGAGATTCGCTTATATGTTTGGTAATTTTATTAAACCAAATAAATGCATTGAAATTTGATTATAAAGGATCCTAATTTAGTTTAGATTAGATCCTAAAAGTTTGAGAGCTATACATATGGTCCTGAGGAAATCTGTATCTGTAACATTCCAAGTATCCAGAAGATACTGTTATTATTTTTACTGTAATTTTTTTTACAGAACTCTCAATAGAGATGTGTAGAAATGTCTATATGCAATTAAAAATTACTCCTTGATAAGTAATCATAATTATTGTTCAAAACTGATATTTGAGATATAATTGAGGAATAAAACTTAGCAATTTGAAGTTGTGTGTATATTTTGTTCGAACCAGAAGTTCGATATGGTTTCAAACCAAATGTTTTGAACATTATCATGCGGTTTTGAAAGGTTTGCATTGACATTGATTTATAAATAGAAATTAATAGTTTTGATCCTTGTAATAGTTTGTTCCAAAAATCACTAATTCAAATGAGAAAGAATATGAAAATTTTACAATATACATGTGATACGTGGACGCACGTATACATCCATATATGTAAATATTTAGCTAACAACCTGAAGTTTGTTATAAGCTATTATTTAGTGATTATGCATAGATATTAATTAGTGATTTAAAATTCAATCAACATAAATGCTGAATGACCTGAAGTCATGTATGTATTCAAATGATCTGCACAATAAGTAAATTCCTTCAATAGCTTAGATCAATGAATGAGAACAAACTCTAATAATCAATATCAATTGAGTGCATCTTATCAATGAATAAAAGAATTATCCTCCTATTATTAATATGTATGGTGTATTTGCTAGTAGCAATATCATAATGGATCAAAATGAGAATCCAAAGATGATTATTATTTAATGTGACAATGTTTATCAACATTGAGGGGGAGGATAAAGGGATACAAGCTCATTTTGATCATCAATGTTAAATATTTGTTAAAATATACAATGATGCAAAATATTAAGTAACTTGAATAAATTATCAGTAGTATCCCTAGTAGACTTTCTCCAATATAGATTTGAATCCCTAAAGGATCAAAATTTGTAAACCACATTTGAAATATGGTTCAAAAGTCAGTTCAAAATATTTTTGAAGTAAGTAATAAAGATGCCAAATAAAGGAGGTGGGTGTTCTTGAAGAAACACTTAAGGATGCTCTGAAAGAGATCCATGACATGATTCTCAAATAACCCTAGAAGTGGGTTAGGTACCTAAAACATGATAATTAAAGAGATCTCAATAAATCATGTCTAGAACTGACAAGAAATAATCATCGATGATAAATTTATAAATAATAAAGCGCTTACGTCTATAAATGGATTAAAGATCCTGGATTAGAGAAAAACATGATTGGCCATCATGAAATTCTCCTTAATAAGAAATCTGAGCTTGTAGTCCGCAAAGTACCAAAAGTACTTGAAATCCTTAATATACCCCGAAGGTATAAATGTGGTTTAAAATCATATTAAGTAATGAAAGTATACAAATTCCTGAAGAATATAAATAACTTTCATTGTTATAAAGAATGCAAAGAACAAGGAGAGTAAATTTCAACCTACTTTTAAGTATTGTTGTAATGAAAATCTTGATATAATTCATGATGAGTAGATTACTTCCTATTTTTAAGTATCGTTGTAATGAAACTCTTAATATCCATTGAAGTGATAGTTGCGATATGCAAATACTTATTAAAGTATACAAACTTCTGAAGAATATATATAACTTTTGTAGTTATAAAGAATGAAAAAGACATGAAGTGTGGATTACAAATTTCTTCTAAGTATTGTTGTAATGAAAATCTTGATACATCAAGATGAGTAGATTACTTCCTGCTTTCTAGTAATGTTGTAATGAAATTTTTAATATTCATGAAAGATGTATAGTTGCAATGCGCAAAACTAATTTGAAGCATAAAAATGAAAGCACACGAAGTGTTTTTCATAAAAGTAGCATACAAATGCATAAAATGCAAACCATATTTGGAAGAAACAATCTTAGAAAATTTGATTGTATCAAAGAAAACTATTAATAAATTGTATTATGAATGAGATACATATATATGGATCCAGAAGTATCTATAACCAATCTAAGTTATCGAAAGACGAATATGAATTCAGAGGAAAAATTAAAATCAGGGGGAGAATTCATAAGTATTTTATAATGCACACTTTTTCCTTAACTAAGATTTTTCCCACTGGGTTTTTATTAGTAAGGTTTTAATGAGGCATTACCTTAATCCAGAAGTATCAACTCCCTAGTAACATTTGAAATAAGCTATAATGTACTCTTTTTCCTTATTTAAGATTTCCCACTGGGTTTTTCTTATTAAGGTTTTAATGAGGCATTATCTTGATCTAGGAGAATCAAACGTCTTTTTAACAAATAACATCTCAAATATGTTATTTAAGTTAAATTATATCTTTATCCTTGACTAAGGTTTTTCCCATCGGGTTTTCCTTTGTAAGGTTTTTACCGACGTATTAAATTGATCCAGAAGTATCAAACTCTATCTGATGCAATAATTATTGAAATATGACATACTATATTGTACTCTTTTTCCTTCACTAAGATTTTTCCCATAGGGTTTTACTTAGTAAGGTTTTAATGAGGCATTAATTTGATCCAGAAGTATCAAGCTTCATTTAAAGAAATAAGAAAATAAAATATGTCATTGTACTCTCTTTCCTTCACGAAGATTTTTCCCATTGGGTTTTTCTTAGTAAGGGTTTAATGAGGCATTATTTTGATCCCAAAGTATCAAACTCTTAGAAGGAATATCATTTTTAGTATGATATCTATAATTTCGCAAGTTGCACTCTTTTCCTCTTTCAAGGTTTTTCCCATTGGGTTTTCCTTACAGAGGTTTTTAATGAGGCAACGGACAATATCTATATCGACTGAATGGATAAATGCAAGCAAGATAATAATGAGGGGGAGCAATCATCATACACGTTTCGAAATGAACAATTTCTAGTTATCAGTGGATTCAATATTTTGAAGACGTATATTCAAGGGGGAGTGTTATAATATATGTAAATATAAATAGTGAATATGCTATATATTGTTTCGTATTTAGTCCAACATCATGGGATTAGTTCTACCCTAAGCTCCTAGGCCTCTATATAAAGGTGCTAATGTAATGTAAATAGATAATCTATTCTCAGGAATAAATAATATGTCTTCTGTCTCTCTCTCTAATGGCTTCCTATTTTCTTTATTCTATAACATTTTTGTCCTATTTGGAACTAAGAAATTTTGAATTCTTGGTAAAGGTTGTTAAGTTCATCTTTTCAAATATGGAGATATTGAGTTTCGTACTTTAAGTTTGTGAAATTTTAAGTTTATTAAGAAATGAGGTAATTAATGTTGATTTTGGGTTTAGTGAAATGAGTCTACTTATATGAAAATAGTTTATGTAAAATTATTTTGTATGTTGCTAATATCCTGATTTCATAAAGAATAGTTTTTGTGGAGTGGATAGGGATCACAACCTAGGTAGGATTGACTATGGTTTTCAAATTTTGGATAAAATAGGAAAAGAGTATACAACCTGATTTGGAAATTTGAAATTAGTCCCAAATCTCTATTTGAATAAGTTGGTAAAGTTGTTAAGGTATTCCAGATCTGTAATTGGGTTATGAATTAGATTAACCATAGAATATGAATTTTTATATTTTAATTTTGCAGCAGTTTCTGTGTAAGTTCCATAAATTATCCAATTTCGAAGTACACATAAAAGTGCATTGTTTGAAGTAACAAAGAATAAACTAAAAAAAGAAAGAGATGTGTAGGAGATGGATATTCTTTTCCATAGTTTACAATATCTATTTCAATAAAAGAAAAGAAATCTTATCATTTCAAACAAATCAAAAAATCTCAATTATGATTAATTTATGAGAAATTATGTGGTAATGTTTTTAGAATGATAGTTTCGATAAATTAAAATGTGGAAACTAGTATTCTAGTTGTAGAAATTAGTAGTTAGAAATATATACCTATAGCCATGTTTAACGATTAGAATATATATAGATAGCATAGATTATGACTATATACGTATTAGGTAGTAATAAGTGGATTAGGATATTTGGACATTAATTAAAAATTATGGATAATAAATTTGTAATTAATGAGAAAAATGAATTAAATAGGGCCGGTTAAGGGAACTTAATATAGCATTTATGGAAGAAATTTGAGTAATGAATGGATTTTTAGAAACCCGAAGAAGGTTAAAGGGATTAAAGAAGGATTAATTGAGAATCTTCCAATTTTGACAGTAATGATCAACTACTATGGATATATTAATTAACAAAATGGATGGGTTATATTTATTAAAAATCGAAAAGGAAGATTAATGAAAGCATGTGATAATGGAATGCCATATTGAGAAATACCCATCTTAATGGAATGTTAGGACCTCCACACTATTTATACCACTTGATAATAAATGGCAGTTTCCAGTAAAATTTTCTTTTAGAGTTCTCATGTTATAGTCACTAGTTGTCTCCCTTAGCTATTGGAAAAGTGTATGATCTGGTATAAGATATATCCCTATTTTACTCCTGTGTTGACTTTATGAATGTGGTTAAAGCACTTTCCGAATATATACATATTTGTAAATAAGGAAATTTTATGAGGGCACTTAACTAGCGATAAACCATAGGTAAGACTGGAGGTAAATAAGGAAATTAGGTTAGCAGCCTAAAATGAATAAATAACTTTTCAATCCCAAAACTTTCGAATATTAGGAAACCTAAAATTTGTATCACAAATTGTCACCACTTAAGGAAAAGATAAAATATATATAAATGCGAAGAGAATTCTTATTGATCAAGGATGAGGAAGAAAGTGGCAGAATTTTACGTTAGAAGCAATAAAACCGCATTGTTTGTAACGCAGCTTCGTGGAGTTGCAGTTTGCATCGTTAATGATAGGGAACCTCAGTTTACTAGAAAATCTTGGAGAAGTTTGCTATTAGCTTTAGAAACTAGCTTTAGGAACTTCGTTAAATCTAAGCATCGCTTACTGACTTAAGACCGATGGACAAACTTAAGAAATGAAAACTTGATGGGCTTGCATCTTGGACTTTGGAGGACATCAAGAGTAGCACTCACCTTTAGTAGAATTCACATTCAGTAGTAGTCATCAATAGATGATTGGTATGACACCCTTGAAGTAATTTTTAGAATGTCATATAAATCGCCAAATTGTAGATGGAAAACCACTGACAAATTTTACTGGGATCAGATTTGGATTGCAAGACTTTGGAAAGTCAGAGTTGATTAGGCAGCGTGGGAAGGTTATAAGATTTTGATTGTTGGAAAATTTGGCACCAGATTTATATATGCTTTTCTCAATATTATGAAAAAATAAGAAAACTTGTAAGTTAGCTGGAGACCGTGACGTTTTTCACATTTTGAATTTGAGGAAATACCTCCATGGCATAGTAGTTGTGATAAAGCCTAACTAATAGGGGATTTCGAGACAGAACCAATAGCGTCCCATGCCATTGTATGCATGCATTGTGGAACACAGAACTAGGATGCTTCGCAATAAAGAAATTAGACTGGTCCGAGTAAAATAGGGAGAAAGTCCGATGGAAGGCATGAGGACTTCTCGTCCTAAGCTTTTCTTTGATAATTTTTCTCTCCAAAATTAGGACTTGGTTGCATCGTGGTTGCTAGATTGGATGGTAGAAGATGATTGCTACACTTTTTCACCATCACATAACACTCATATAGCAGTTTTATGCATGTTTAGGTCATTTACATACATGTTTGCATAGCATGATCACACATTCACGCAAGAATTGAGCTCTTTGTATGTCTACAGTACATAATCACATTGCACTTTGGTTGAATAGATGTTGTGTAGATAACTTGGTTGTATAACGTGGATGTTATTGCGCGTTACGTTGTTCTCCCTTGAAAGATTTCGGGACAAAATTCATTTTAAGGGAGGAGAATGTAACTCCCCATAAATTCAACCCTAATTAAATAAGTAAATTAAGAGAAATTCAATTAATTAGGTATGGATGAAAACTTTTTTTTTATAAAGTTGGAATTTTATCATGAAACTTATTCTGTTGCGTTCTGGTGAAATTTTGATTTGTTTCCATACATATTATGTTGAAAATGGAGCTCAAAAGAAGAAGTTATAAGCGTTTGAAGTTTTCATATTTAAATTAATCTAGTTTGAATTCAAATTTAAACAAGTATTTAAATCTAGGGTTTGAATTATAAAAATTAACTCTAGGTTTGCTTGGGGTTAAGTAAAAGTTTAATTAACAATTAACGTTAAAAAGTTATTTAGATTATAGAATTTATCTTGAAACGGAAACAAATCATTGCTCCTTATTTAAGAGGAGTGGTCAACCTATTGAACCCAATTAATCGACCCTTAGCAGTCGACCGGTCGAGTATAGGGGTCGATCGCTTGGTCATGGAGGCGGCTAGGGTTTTATGCTATTAAACGTTCTAGATTTATCCATTTTTCACCTAACTTGACCCACCCTATCCTCTCAACTTTTTGTTCATATTATTTGGGAAATTCATTGAACCTCTTCCATTTTCTCTCTTCAGTTAGATTTAGAAATTCGGTTATAAACTTAGGTAAAGTTCTAATCCTTTTATAAACGTTCTTTTTATCCATTTTCTTCTCCTCCAACCTCTCTTAATCTAACAAAATTATACACACACGCACACACACGCACACACCTATTTTCGCTTTGTGTGTATATCAAAAAAAGGAGACCTGGAAAAGAGATGCTTTGGCATTGCAGATCTATTGTGAAACATTTTGGAATTGTGGTAAGAGTATTAAATTATAAATCCCTTTTTGATACACATATATAGTTGATTTGAAATTGGCTTATATTGATGTTTATGTGAAATTCCATATGATGACAATTTTGAGTAAATGGGTAAGTAATACCAAGTGGTATAGGACGTTCAATGATATTTCTCTAGTTACTCTTTTGACTCATTATATATAATAAATGTGTAAAGAGAAGTGTAATTTACATGCATTGAGTAAAGGAGCAAGTATCACCAGGTGGTATCGGATGTCTGTGTTGAAATTTGTTCGATTACTTTCTATTAGCAGATGGCACTCAAACAGTGTCGAGTATGCTAGGTATTATATTGATGATGATGTGAATTGAGAGTGAGCAGGCTAAGAGTCATAACTTTGTCTATCTATTGTGTGTATACTCTAATTGTATGACATGGTGTAAACTAGATTAGCTTGTATCATCCTCCCAACATGATTGCGGGGTTGCTCCCTAAACCCGTAACACGCATTTTTGATGTGTATAGCTGAGAGCCAAGGCTGAGAGCTATTGCCGTAATGTCACATATGCTAGCAATCTGATACCACTAGGGGCACTTGTAGGGTTGTGACCATTGCATAGCATAGTCTTGCACTTGATGGATATTGGATCACGATAGCCGTCGAGGTAATTAAGATTGTAGGAGTAGTGCTGAGAGCTTGTGAGGAAAACACCTAAAGCAAGTTGCACGCTATTAGTCTTCCATCTGGTTAATATTGATGAGATGCTATGGACACATAATTATTCACCTATATGAGGTCACTGTATTTATGGCTGACAATCGATCATATCATTTGTTGAGGCTGATGACGAAATAGATATTTATAATGTTGAGCATATAGGATTGAGAGTCCAGATGACAATCCATGATACCGAGAGTTGAGTGGATTTGTAAAGGTTTGAGAGGTCATATGATTATTTCATTGGTTGAGAGCCAAATCGATTACTATGAGGTTAGATGATCATAATATCTTTTGGATTCGACTATGGGTCCACGAAGTTGAATAACCTGTATGCATCAGTTATATCGCTATCAAGGATAGCCAGAAATGCTTAGAGCATGGCGTTGGACCCGGTACCTATCTTTTTTGGTTATCTAAGAGACGACCTTGGCTACTGAGGGTATTCCATATTTGTATATTCACGTATGCTTGATTTGGATTTTTTTTCGTTTATTTTGTGTATGTAGGAACCTGGGTATGCCTACTTTATGATTATCTGAGACATAATCTTGGGAATTGTTGTGTGCTTGCTCTATGGCACTTGATGATTTTGTGTACTAAAGATAGTTTAATGTGTTTGATATTTCATCCATTTTGATATTATATTTCTTGTTGTGTCCTTTGATCATTTATTGATTGGGTGATGATATGTGCATAGTATATGGTATGAGGTCATACATATACCGAGTTACCTGCATTCTGCATTGGGATATATAGATGTTTCTATCTTTTAACACCTACATTTTGGATATTGTTCATTTATGTGTTATTTATATAATACTCGAGTCAGTCTAAAACATTACATGTTAAAGAGATAAAGAGACCATATTGTTATTATTGGGCATAGACAGAGGGTAGTTTATTAGTTGACTAGTGTACCATTATCTATTTTTGTATCCTCATGTATATTGATGATGTTGAAATGTATGTATTGGATTTATGCACTATATTTTTGAGATAGTGGGAGTTTGACCTATTTTATATCCCACTTAGACTTGTGCATATTTTTATAATATGTTATCGATGTGTTAACGACTTTGTGTTCTATATATTTTTCTATATTGCATATTGTTGTATGCTAAAAACACATGTGTTTATTGCTTTGTGCCGATACTATGTACGTATAGGTGCGTTGTTTAGGATTTTTAAAATACGTACCAGTGTTAGTCCAAGGAAATATCCATGTCTAACAGTCCAATATCACCTCATTCTTCGTATTATTTGATAGTATTGAATAGTAATACTCTTTGATAGTATGAGTATAGAAGTGGGGTGTTACAGTATCAGTTTTATTTAAACGAGTTTTAAATAGAGATAATCACTCAACGGGCTTTCAAGGGAAAAAATATCCATGTAAGGGCAATCGTGTACCACCATATTAGTAGAGATGAAATGTTTGGTTTAGTTAGAAATTGATTGGAAGTAAAATAAGGAATTTTTAAAGGGGGAATGGAAGAAGTTTTATTCTCCTATTAAAACAAATCTTCTTATTTATTTTTCCTTTAGAATTTTCTTCCTCTTTCTTTGCTACATCCATGGCCGCCACCTTCTATCCACGTTCATGGAAAAAAATTAGTTCTTTTTACTCAAAATTAAAACAAGTGGTTTATATGGTTTCTGCAAAATTCAAGGTGTTACAAAGGCCGTACTTACTTAGGGTAATTCTACATATAATATATTACATATGTCACTATCCCTCATATGTATATTATATTGCCAAAGAACTTTTGAAATGATTTTATTTAGTAATTATAATTTAATCCTGAGTTTCTGATTTGTTTTCAAACTAAAATCAATGCAACTCCAAAGTAGAACATATACATATGTATATATGCATGTATTGATGTTTGAATTTGATCACAATATTTCATGCAAGTTTGGATTTAAAGTTGTTTAAATTAAGGTTGATTTCAACAAAGTAAATTTATTTATGCACATATGCATATGTAACACACACTCACATATATGTGCGTTTTTTTTGAACTGGTACTTTATATACAACAAATCATTGGGACAACATATCCCATGTCAAATAAACGTTCGAAAGCAAGTTTCGAACTTGTGACATCCTGCACCAAAGCCGAATCAATTAACCACTTGGACAAAGGTGCTTGTCATATATGTGCGTTTAATATTTCATGTCTTAGCGTATTGTTTTGCAATTTAACAATAAAGCTATTGTGTGTGTATATGTGCAATGCACCATCTCTATACCCATACTACCAAAGAATATTATCGAGTAATATTGTTTGGTAATATGGAAAATGAGGTTTGTTAGGAGTGAACATTACAAAAACATATATATATTTGATATCAGCACAAAGAAATTAACACATGGGTTTACTAGGACAGAATAATACATAATAGCATAAGAGAATACAAAGTCATAGATCGTAGTGGAAATATAATAACATAACGTAACAAAGTGAGCCTACAAAACAGAGTATTTAAACCGTTGTAACATATACACAGATGGATGCAAGTCAGGTACAAAAGATACACCACTGATGTCATAGCATCAATATATACATGGAGACATAACAAAAGGAGATACATATAGTTTGACAAAATATAAGTCAAATCTTTCTCACAAAACTAGCCCATTATCCAAACTCAGCGTGTCTCTAAACTTTTCAAGTCTCTGACTGACCCGTTATTGTATAAAAAAGTAAAATGGATCAGACTCTAGCCAATTCAAAGGGTAAGAACATTGCACTTAAAATATAACAATATATGATAAAGTCATACACATGACGTAATATGTCAAACTAGCATGAATGGGATAATAACATATGTACTTGAAATAAAGTTCGTCATGGTAGTAAAAGGGAAAACATATATAACATATATAATCGCGGTGATAAGTAAGTAATAATACTTTAACTCATCGATAAGGACGAGCACACAACAAGTCCATATAGTGGTAAGCTCACGAGTATGCGTGGATAGTGTATAAGTAAACAAAGTAATCAAACAAATAAACAAGCACACAACAAGTTCGAAGGTAACAAGCACACATCAAGTCATATATGAGATGAGCATGATGCAAGTTTAATTGAATGATAAGCCTAAAGCTAGTTTAAATGAATGACAAGCACAAAACTAGTCGGTCAGGCCAGAACTTAGTTGGTATTATAGATGTCTATGTAGGGATTTCATTTGTTACCACTCTTATCTAAAGGAAGACTAACAAAAACTCATTAAAGTTCCACGAGCCTGAAAAGAACATAGCAATGCTCCTACTGTCATAACGGTTATCATGATCTCTATAACACATGTCTTTCACCTACATACCATAACATGCTGCATCTAAATAAAAACACAATTTTATGACATTGAACCCGCCTTTGGCAACAGACGTTAGCTTAGTGGAATGCGGTGGCAGCATGAGCACTTAGCAAGTACAAGAAACGAAAAAGAAGTCGAGCACACAACACGATGGTTGAAGCTACGACTTTGAGGGTTAAACCCCGCAGTTGATTCACTAGGATAGACAACTAGCAACTTGGTCATGTAGCTTACATTTCATAAACCCACAACAAGGCAATAAGCGCACTATAAGCCAACCCTGAGACACTATAACTCATAAGTGCCATGTACTCACAAATAATAACCAGAAAAATATCACATACTATCCATATCACTCGATGTTATTCAAATGTTACTAAACTCCACATAACATGTACAAATATTCTACACAGTGAGCTATAGGAATAACCAGCATAGTATTAACAAAAATCCCATACCAATCGATGTTACAAAATGGTTTATCCAAAATACTCATCGTACAAGATGAGATTTTATTATATAAAAAATAATAATAATTTTTTAATACCTTTTGTTCTTGTTTTTAAATAATTCATTTTTTTCAAATGCTTGAAAACTCAATTGGTAATATTTGAAATAGTTTTCTTACTCAATATATACTTGAATGAAATAGCATCTTTACTAATATTTTATAAAGATAAAAATTCATTTCATATTATGTTTAAACATTTCAGATTAGAAATAAAATTTAATTATTGATTTAAATGAGTTTTGTAATTAAATGGAACTACACACACACACACACACACACACACACACACACACACACAAAAGTTAGAAATGGGTATAATTTAATGGTAAATTTCAAAAATAAGATTAATTTAATATGATTTCAAAATCTTAAAATAGTACTTTAGAATTTTTGAAGAATTAAAAAAAATAAAAAAATAAAACAAATAATAGAGGCAAAATTTGTCCGGCGAAATGCTGATCGATCGACTAGTATCGTGTATTCCTAGAGCATTTTTGCTCCAGGTTTCCAAGACTGATTGACTTTGGGAAATTTTGGTGAATTAATTTGCTTTCCCATGAACTTTGGTCACTGAAGGAACATGCAAACACATTACAAACGAAACATTTGGATTAAAATACATTTGGACAACATCTCCTTTGCATTTTGATGTTTTTTAACTTATAAGAAATTCAAAATTTCTTCAAGTACATCTAGCTCTAGTGATTACAGGTATGACGCTTTTGTCAAAGGTTCCAAAGGTTGTAGGTTCGAGCCTGTGAGATATTATAACGAAATGCCCTACGTGAATAAAATATCACTCTTATTATAAGAGAAAAGGAATTCAAAATTTCAATTGAATATTACAATACAAAATTTCAAACTGATATAAACACAAAATTCAATATGTATATATAGGTTTAGATATAATTATGAGTTTATCAACTTATCTTAGTACCAAAAGAAAATAAATTCTCTTTGCCGTTAAAATGCATTGACTTTGCAAAATAATGCCTCAGCCTGAATTTCCCTCATTGACCCAAAAATTTAAATGCAAAAAACAAATAAAATATCTAAAAATTATACAACCTAGGATGTAGAAATGGATGATAAACTTATCATGATTTTATGGGATTTTTACTGGAATTTATTTATTTTTGTTTTGTTAGATTTTGCTTAGGGTTTGATAAAGCAGATAAAAAGGATTTTTGTTTTCTTATTTTAGCTCTTGGAATGAATGTATATTTGAAAGCGAATAAGAGAAATTTTGTTTCTCTTTGCTTATTTGGGTTGAAATAGTTAACAAAAACTAACCAAAAGCTTATTTCAAAATAAATACAATTTCCTTTTTTAAACTATGTTTTAAATTATTTAGCAAAACATACTTCTACCTGAAAATTTTAAATTCACATTTTCACGTGTAAAACTACCAATTTGAAGTATTTTGTATTATTTCCAAGTAGTGCTTTATATTTTTTTTCTTAAAATGAATTTATACACTTAGTTTTTAAAATACAACAAATTATATTTTAAATTATCGAATATTGTTTTAAACATTATTTCTAACATATTAAATGTTCTAACAATATACAAATTGATTCTCATGAATTTTAAACACCATTCATTTACTATTATCTTTTTATTCATATAATTTCAATCTTTACAAATTGATGGCTTCGTCGACTTTTTATTTATAATAACTCCTTTGCAATATTTCCAAAGAAATTAAATAAGTTATAATATTTTTACTATAAATAAAATCAAACTTTTCTTTACATGAAGTTATTTACAAAGAAACTTTTCTGTAATTTAAATAAATGCATAATTCTCAAAGTACTTTTATCCTCTGTTATTTTATGAAATGATAACTTATTCAAACATTAATTATATTATTTGAAATGTTCAACCTGAATCCATTAGGAAAATGCTTTACAAATATATTTCCAAAGAAAAACCTTTACATTGATGAGTTGAATATTTAAAAGAATATGAAAGCTTATGGTTTTCAAAATAGTTATGTGTGTTTGTATACTTGTTTTAATAGCCAAAAGAAATTTCATTCATTTTCTAAAAGAATTTCATTGATTTCCACCTAAAGTTTTTTTGCAAATGATTTATAAATATATTTCAAAAGATATTTAGTAGTTGGATGTGCATTTGAGTTGTGGAAAGTATTTTAAATGGATAACGAGTTGAAATATATGATAAATGATAAAACGTTGTTTCAAGGTGCATTCAAAATAAATTGTACTTATATTTATATGGAATAAAATACCATTTCGAGAATGAAAGGCTTTAAGGAGGCCAAATATTTATAAATGCTTAAGACATGAAGTTGATTCCTATATAATGAATAAACCTTGTCTTGTTTATGTCACTATTTGGTATACGTACATTCAAATGTATGTGTGTGTATATCAGTGGAAGTTTTGAATGCAAAATGATATGTCCATGCATTACCATGACCACTGTTTTATAAATGATTTCATGTTTAAGATATAAAGTAAGAGGAAATTTTGGATATGTGTGATTAATAAGAATAATGATTACAACTCATGTATGATTTTATAAGCGAAGCATCTTGCATACTTATCACCAGCATATGATATGGAAATGAGCTCAAGTGAGTGTAACCTCTTGATCACACTTGGAAAAAATGAGATGCTCAAGTCCAAGTGACCAAACCATCAAAGAGGGTTAGGTACCTGATAGCTCGAATCAAAGGGCTCGAAAGGATCAATCTCTCATACACACTACTTTGAGTCAAAACAGATACGTTATAATACATAAAAACATCCGAAGTAATACTTGTCTCATCTCGACATAAAGCAACATATATAATTTACCAAGACTAAATAATGTAAACGTTTGTAAAACGTTTGTAAAATCAAATAAGAAGAAAATGATAATTCATATTATTCAGCAAGACGACTGAGCAAACAAAGATTGATACATTAGGGTTATAGAGATAGGTTTATATAGATAGAAAACATAAACAATAAGAAGGCTAAAAAGCCCAACCCAGACAGGAAATGGATCAATATGCTAACATCCCCCCTCAAACACGCGATGGTACGGCTAGAAGCATCGAGAGTTTGCCAATGAAAAATCTATGGCGTTCAATAGTGTGAGCCTTCGTGAAGAAATCAGTAAGTTGCATCGATGACGAAGTAAAAGGCAGAGAAATAGTTCCATGCAACAAGTGATACCGAGTGAAATGACAGTGAATCTCAATATGTTTGGTGCGCTCATGAAAAACAGTATTGTGAGCAATTTGAATAGCGCTCTTATTGTCACAATACATAGGAGTGGGAGAAGAAATCGAAACACCCATATCCTCCAACAGCCAACGTAACCAAATAATCTCAGATGTAGTGGAGGCCATAGCACGATACTCTGCCTCAGTGGAAGACCGAGAAACAACATCCTGTTTCTTGCTCTTCCATGAAATAAGGGAATCACCTAAAAATATACAAAAGCCAGTTGTGGATTTTCTATCCGTTGAGGCACCAGCCCAATCTTCATCAGAGAAGGCAGAAGCTCCAAAGATGAGGTCGATGGGAACAAAAGACTCTGATAAAGTGTTCCTTGCAAGTAACGAAGAATGCGCATAACAGCAGCCCAATGAACAGAGGTAGGGGAAGATACGAACTGACTAACAATGTGAACAACATAGGAAATATCTGGACGAGTGATGGTCAGATATACAAGGCAACCAATAATAGAACGATATAAAGTGGGATCAGAAAGAGGACTCCCATCGGTCGGAGTATATCGGGCATTTACCTCAAGTGGTGAATCAACATGACGTGTATCAGTAAGACCAGCACGATGAATAATGTCAGTAGTGTATTTGGACTGGGAAAGAAGATAGCCTTTTTCTGAGGAAGCTATTTCAATCCCTAAAAAATAACGTACATGACCCAAATCCTTCATATCAAAACAACGAGACAATCGGCTTTAATACTCACAATACCATTACTGTCATCACCTGTAATGATCATATCATCTACATATAGTAGAAGAAGAATACGGCCTGCAGAAGTCAATCTGACAAAAAGTGTCGAATCATAGGGACTAGAGGTAAAACCAAGTGAAGTAACTACATTCGAAAATCTCTCATACCAAGCATGTGGTGCTTGCTTAAGGCCATATAGAGCTTTCTTAAGCCTACAAACCTGACCTGGAGCATGAGAAACACCAGGTGGAACAACCATGTAAACTTCTTCCTTAAGATTTCCATTAAGAAAAGCAGGTGGAAGAACCCGAACAGATGTCATCTTAGCCACAGGAGAAAATGTTTCCTCATAATCCATGCCATACTCTTGGGCAAGTCCTTTAGCAACTAAACGAGCTTTGTATCGCTCAATAGAACCATCTGACTTGGTTGTAATCTTATACACCCATCGACAACCAATAGTTTTCTTCCCAGTAGGAAGGTATACAAGATCCCAGGTACCAGTTTTGTCTAAAGCAGACATTTCCTCAGACATAGACGTTGCCACACAGGAGAACGAACAACCTTCGAGTAAGAAGAAGGCTCATAGAAAGTGTCAATGGAAACAAGAAATGAAGCAAAAGCCCGAGAGCAATAAGAGTAAGCAAAATCAGATAATTGAGTAGATTTACGTGTGCGAGTGGGATAACGAGGTTGAACAGGATCAGTCATCACAGGTGGTGTTTGAACAGTCGTAGTAGAAGGGGATAAAGTGTCACCTACAGAAGGAGGAGGAACAGAGTGTATGGATGACGGAGTATCAATGATAAGAGGTGGTGAATCAGAGGAGTTATCAGCAGGAAATGGATCAATGTAAATAAGATCAGACTTAGTCATACTATGAGGACTAGTTGGAATAGAGTAGAAGGGAATATGTTCAATAAAGGAAACATGACGAGAAACGTATAGTTTATTTGAAGAAGGATCATAACAACGATAGCCTTTTTGTCCAATACCATACCCAAGAAAAACACATATAGCAACACGTGAAGATAATTTTATACGTTCTACGTGTGGACGAAGAACAAAACAAGTGGAACCAAACACTTTTAGGTGAGAGTAATCAGGAGTTTGACCAAACAACTTGGCATGAGGAGAAATACCAGAGTTATGAGAAATCAGGATCTTATTAATAAGATAAACGAAAGTGAGAACAGCTTCTCCCCAAAATTCTTTTGGAACGCTAGCTGAAAGAATCATAGAACGGGCAGTTTCAACAATGTGTCTATGTTTTCTTTCAGCAACACCATTTTGTTGCGGGGTATCAGTGTAGGAAGTCTGATGCAAAGTACCATCAACCGTGAATATGTTAGAAAGGTCTCCCTTAGTGTATTCCCCCCTAAATCAGAACGAAAGCATTTAACAATAGCAGAGTGTTGCGTTTTAACATATGCTTGAAAGGCAGTATATATATCAATAAACTCAGAACGATGTTTCATCAGATAAACCCAACAATAACGAGTATAGTCATCGATAAAAGAGACATAATATCTGCACCCACCTTTTGTGGGGATGGGTGCTGGACCCCAAACATCAGAATGAACTAAATCAAAAGGTGCAGTGGAAGTAGAAACACTTTGATTAAAGGGCAAAGCAGAAAATTTTCCAAGTTTACAACCACTACAATCTGAAATATCATGAGAACGTAAATCTCCCAAAACACCAGAATTACACAAGAATTTAAGACGAGAGCTTGAAATATGACCAGGTCTAGAATGCCACAAATAAAACTTAGAAGACAATGGAGTTAAATGAAAAGAAGAAAGGTCAATACTAGCAGCAGCGGCATGACTTGGAATGTGCAAGTCATCCAAAACATAGAGACCGCCCTGTCTACGGCCTGTCCCAATCAACTTCTTGGAGTTGGGATCCTGCACAGAGCAAGTGGTAGAAGAAAAATGAACAAGATATCCAAGATCACAAAGTTGTCCGACCGACACAAGATTCATAGTTAATTTAGGAATACAATAAACATTTGGGAGGGTAACGTGTGTGATTTGAATTGTACCGATTCCTGTTAATGGCAAAGGTGTGCCATCAGCAGTCAAAATAGAAGGTGAGCGAGAATCAAAAGACATAGATATAAATGATGAACAATCATGGGACATATGATATGAGGCACCAGAATCCAAAATCCACAAAGGAGAATTCAAACCTGATATGGAGGGAGCTGACATGGCAAAGTGCTGAGATTAAGGAGCAGTCATGTTTTGAGACAAAGACTGGCTAGCAAGAAACTTCTGAAATTAGTCTGCAAGAGAGTCCATAGAGGAATCCACAACTGATTCACCGGAAGGATGTACCAATGCAGCAGTCCTAGGCTGGGAACTACCTCGTGATTGTCCATGTCCTTGTGCAGTAGAGAGGGACTGTTGTTGGCTACCGCGTTGTTGCTGTTGTGATCTATCACCTGGCTTAAAACTTTGATTTTTTTGACGAGCCAATAATTCAGGACATTGATTCTTCCAATGGCCTGGTTGTTTACAATAATTACAATCACGACCATTTTTGATATTTATCTTGTTGCGTTGAGATGGGATTGGTAAAATCCCTGTAGCAAAAACAGATGCAGAAGAAGTCTGTGCAACTTTCTCAGTTTGAGACTTCAAGCGAGTTTCTTCAGCTAATAATTCATGTAGAACAGAATCAACAGAAGGTAAAGGAGTGTGATGTAGGATGGACGCACGACAATGCTCGTACTCTGGTCGAAGAGCCATCAACAATTGAACAAGACGTTGTTCCTCCCTACGAGCGATATATGGAGCAAATGACCTAAGCTCAGCAACCTCAGTCATAGCCAATTGATCCCAAAGAGCAGTAATTTCAGAATAAAAATCTTGAATATTTCGATCATTCTGAGACAGTGACCGAATATCAGCCTCTAATTGATATTGAATGGCAAAGTTAGAATGCACAAAAAGTCGCTCCAAATAGTCCCAAACTTGCTTAGCAGTATCATACTTAGCCAATTGCATACCATTTTATTCTCAACGGAATTATTAATCCAAGTGATGATCTTTGAATTGTTAGTATCCCATTTCTCCATCGATTCAACATTAGCAGCTTCAGGAGCCACAATAACACCAGAAATATATCCCCACATCTGTTTTCCTTTCAGAAAATTTTTCATGACATAACTCCAATAAGAATAGTTTTTTCCATCTAAACGAACACTAATAGCCTGTAATGAATCATCACCTCCTGCCATATTTTGAAGTCAGCAACTGCTTCAGGTCGAGACAGGTATCAATTGGGCTAGAGTTTTGGGGAACTAGGGTTTCGGGTTGATCAGCAGGCTAGGGTTTCAGGACAGAGAGATCGGCAGGCTAGGGTTTCGGGGTTCTAGGGTTTCGGCAGGGAGATCGGCAGCTAGGGCAGGGAGATTGGCAGCTGGGTCAGGGAGATCGGCAGCTAGGGCAGGCTGCGGACTCGGGTTTCTGCAGGCTGGGGACGAGGCTCTGGGGTTTTGGGACAAGATCGACGACAGGCTAGGGTTTCGGTGGGTGCTAGGGTTTGGAGCAGGTGATGATACTAGGATAGGGTTTCGGTTTGAGGCAGGAAGACAAGACAGCGACGAGGCAGCGACGAGGCAACAGGCAGAAACAAGAACGAGGCTCTGATACCATGTAAACGTTTGTAAAATCAAATAAGAAAAAAAAGATAATTCATACTATTCAGCAAGACGACTGAGCAAACAAAGATTGATACATTAGGGTTACGGAGATAGGTTTATATAGATAGAAAACAGAAACAATAAAAAAGGCTAAAAAGCCCAACCCAGACAGGAAATGGATCAATATGCTAACAAATAATACAGTGTTAGAGGTACATAGCAAAATAAACATAAATAAAAAAATGAGAGGTGAATATAAGATAAAAAGGTATGTATGTATCATAACTAATATTTGATACAATATCTCATATATACAACTCTTACTTATATATCACAAGTACATCATGATATCAAGTACAACTAACTCACAGTATGTAAACGTGTCTTCACCTCATATAGCATAGAAAATACAGGTAAAATGAATAACCTCCATCATCTTCGGCTCTATCTCCATGTCGTAGCTCATAAAGCATAAACAATCATAATATCAAACATGTAAAACAACCTCAGTGTAACGACCCATAAAATTTTAATTATAGTATAAATTAATAGGTAGAGAATAGAACGTATAAATTAATAGGTAGAGAATAAAAAGTATAAATTAAAAGGATCTGCAACATCGTAGTTGTAAATTATGAATGTTATTGTTTATAATCATACATGTAACTCTAATGATACGATTTTAATAACAAATTCCGTTTACAAGATATGGATTACATAATAGTATTTTCTTAATATCCTTAGCTTTCAACAATAATCAATTAGCGACCTTAATCTTAATAGGATTTGAAAATCATCAACCTTCGGATAAGTCAAATGATATTCTAAATGTAAATAATAATCTTGAAAAAAAAAACTTTATCAGAAGAACATTTTAAGTACACATAAATTTTTATGGGATTATGTTAATATGTATTCAGTGGGCATATGCTAACAACCGCTCAAACAAGAAATAATCACTAATACACAGTGTAAATTGTTAAAAAATAAAACTATCCATATTTATCACGCAAAAATGCAAAATCATAAAGGTTATTAGTGAAATTATGCAAATCTTAACATGTGCGTAGAGGGCACATGCTGATTTTTCCAATTTTGTGCATTGCACTAAGAATTATTGGATCCTATTCATCGTTAATTTGCTACCATTTCATGACTTTGACCACCACCTTAATTTGTTGAATGCCACGAATGCCAAAATGATGAATGATGTTGCAAGTCAAAAGAAAATGCATGCTCCTATATGCGTTTCTTTTTTTAACATGGGTGTCTGACATGATTGATGCTAGTTAACGTTAAATGACATTAGATGCCAACAATATTATTATGCATTTTCATTATCTTAATTCTTTTATCAATTAACCTCTCCACTTTACTTTCTGATCTAATTTATAACCTGCCTATTTACTTTTCTTACCATATTTATTATTTGCTAGAATCTAGCCATTTCATAATTCCCTTTTTCAGCATTTGATGTGTCTTCTCTAAATCTAAGCGGAAAATCTGGCTTACCCCTTTTATTCATTTACATTTTCTTCTGTTTCAAATTTCATCGTGACTGACACGCGACCTTACTTTAATCACTGCGTCAATCAAGCATCCATCTATTAATTTTCATTTATTTTATATTTATTGCCAACGTTATAAATTTGAAAGATCACTTGCTTCCCTTGTCTCCCTGATTTCACGTCTCTGTGCCTATCCTTTTGAGTTTCTTACTTTTATATTCTATTATTAGCCTAAACGTGCATTTTGATTGTTGCCATCCCTGTATTTATTTCATTCCTTTTTGAAATTAAAACGTATACGTTTTACATTTATTTATTTCTAAACCATTCATTGCCTTTCCTTTAGATCAATCCATTCTCTTCTCATTTGCTTTAACTTCTCTACCGAATCAACGCATGAACGTTGATATTTCATTTATTATTCCCTTTTATATTATATTTTTCTCTGTAGCTTTCCACTACCTCTCTCTTCATATATTTCATTGTTGCCTGCTCCTTCTTCATTTTCGAGATCCACTCCCCACCATTGCTTACTTTTCCTCCTCCCAAATTTTTCCATGGCCTACGCCAGATAAACGTTCAAAAGGATTTGAGAAAAGTTTGCATTTTTTTGTACAAATCTTGTTATATGTGAAAGTAAATAAGTTATGAAGCTATAAAGGTTTACTTATACAAGATTTATATATATATATATATAAGAGTGTTATATAAATGAATTTTATACTATGCGTTAACTAAATACATTGTTATTTATATGATCCAGTTTTTGAATATATGTTTGAAACGTTTTGATTTTTATATATACAAATATTTTATTTTATACATATATTTTGTTATATATAAAGGTTTTATAAAAAAAGTTAAAAAAATTAAAAAAAAAAGAGAAAAAAAGGAGTAAGTTAACAATGTATTATAAAGAATATTGTTTATCTGCACATATATGTGCATAAGTTTGTTTGATTTCCTGCTGGATATTTTGAAAAGGAAAGTAATAAACTATAATAATTATATATATACATAAGTATTCATTTCAAAAGATATTATATATATGTGTGTTGATCTTTAATATATGTGTTTTATGTTAGAACATTGATTTTTTTTAACTATACATAAATATTATTTTAATATTGGTTCAAAATGAATATTTATTACATGGAAACGACAACCATAAAATGAATATACTATATATGTGACATTTTGAATAATTATATATTTGTATTTAACATTAATATGAAATGGAAGCGTTTCAAAGTTATATGGTTTTCATGGGTGTGCATATATATATATATATATATATATATTATTTTTAAAATGCGTGTTTTGATTTAACGTTCATTTTGAATGAAAGTAATAAATTAATCATATAATCTTCGTTTCAATTTTATCAAGCTAATTTGATTCGTTCTCATCAATTTCTATCTATCAGCTTTTCCGTCGAAATCGTACCATCTAACTTTGCTTTGGAAGTCGTGCTTGCATTTCATAACTCAACTTCATTGTCTATCTCTCTAACCTTGAAAGGTGAGCAATCACTCATGATTTACATTCTTTTATTTATTAAATTTGATTTCAATTGAAACGACAACTGAAATATGTTGCTGTAGTTATTTAAATTGTTATATTTATGTTATTACCTGTATCTGTTCACCTACGGGATATGAAACCATATCCTATTGTTTATACTTTATTTAATTACTGATGATATATTCCTGTTGTATATTATTATCATATCCTGCTATATTTTTGTTATCTGTTATCACTCTACAAGTTCCCTGTAGTTTAGAATTCACTATGGGTTGAAATGATACATACCCGAACAGACTTTAGAATAGGAGAATTTCGTTATGGGTTGAAATGATGGACCCAAGCGATTTTCATTTAATTAAATTTGGGATTACGGATTGGAATGATATCCACCCGTATATATTTAGTGTACGGATTTAAATGATAAATATCTGTAACACTTGACCAGATGATAAGGAATATATACAGACACCGTGGTTCATATATAAATATTTTGGAAATAAATTCTTTGTTTGGAAAGAAATATATGGTCTTAATAAGTGTTAATTCTTAAATTTCTATATATATAGATATAATAATATTTAATTTAATTAAGTTTGATTTAATACATAAACTATGTTAATATTTATGTAAATTATATTTCAAATAGATTTCTGAAATAATTGGGATAAATTAAGATGGGGAGATAAATTTGAGTTTATTAAATGGTATCTAAATAAGGATTTATTTAATTAAATCAATCTAAAATTTTTAAATGGGAAATTTTAAAAAGGTAGGATTTTATAACTGGTTTTTGATTTAAGCGATTAAATGCATATTTCACGTCTAAGTAAATTAAAGAAAATATTGATAAAAATGGAATTTAAGGTTAATTAAATAATCTTGAATCAGATGAGGAAGTATTTCAAGACTAAATAATAATGAGGTTAAATCGAGATCTATATGAAACGGTTAAATTGAACATTTAAATTTTTAAGCCTTAAACTATATTGGAATTTAAATGGTTTAAATTTGAGATTCGGATCTGTATTTGAAATCAATATAGTTGAATTTGTTATTTAGAAACTAAATTGAATTAAAATGAAAATTTAGGTTGAACTAAATTTGAATTTATTATTTAGAAAACTAAATTGAATAAAAATTTAGTTGAAACGTTGAATACTTAAAAGTTTACAAATATTGAATATAAAGGGGTATTTTGTGATTACAAATCCGAATTTGAGATCGATAAAATTGAAGTGGTTATTTTAGGAATTGAGTTGAATTTAAATTGATAAATTGAGACTGAATTTAATTTAAATGGGAAGGTCGGGTTGATGTTGAAACAATTTGTTAAGTTGAGGGAATTGAAAATATTTTACGGTATAAATTATTTAATATATCTAAATACTATTTTGGAAAATAGCTATATTTAAAGTGAAATGATATTTGATTTTGGGGTATAAATTAAGATGAAAGAACCACGGTGTTATAGTGTATATTTCTACCCTGTAGATAGTTCTATGGACCCTTAAAGGATGGTTATTCCAAACATCCTTTAAGTTATTTGTATTTCAGTTGATATTTCACTTGAGTTGGATTTATTGATATAAGAATGTTAATCCTGACTCGAGTGTTTTGTGTTTTGCTTTACGCTCGGGTCAGACTGAGTGATATAGCATTTGAGACTCACCTTCGAAGTTGGAGCCTTGCTTGAAGATCCAACTATCTATCCTTTCAGTCATCCTGTTGATTTGTTCAGAGAAGTCATCTGCGCATACTGGAGACTTCACTACATCTAAGATATTCAGTTGTATTTTATTTCTAACTCCAATGTATATAGTAGCTTCATGAACTACTATTCTTTATCTATTCCGCTGCATTATATTACTCTGTGTCTGTGATCTGTGATGATTTATTTACTATATATGTTTAAGTTTTGCCAAATTTTAATTAACAATTCGGTATTTTGAATTATTCAAGTCAGACATGTATGGTTTTATTGTCGATTTGAATGGTCCAAAATAGCGGGTCGCTTCAGTTGGTATCAGAGCTTTGGCTCTAGGCAAAACTTAGCATATATGGTAAATTTATTAACAGAATCACTTTCGCTCGAGTTGAATCTCTTCCTTTCTGACTCGATTTCCTTTGAATTTTGGAATGTCCCTCGGTTCCAAAATTCATTCTTGTCTCTCTCTATTTATATTCTTTTGATTCTAGAGTATCCAATAACTCCACTAAATGATTTTTAAAGGGGGATGAAAACTCATTTACAATTGGCGTCGATTCACCGAAGATTTTTGTATCCTCGGTTTAGATGCTACTATCTCCTGTTATTCCAAATTCTATCTCTAGCGATCGAATGTCGATTTGCCTTAGAATTCTGCATCCATCATATTGCTAAATGCATGATTGACCCGATTAAGGTCACCCGTGATTTATAGAAGTATATCCATTTCCTATTTTGTAATTTAATCATCTTCGATCGTGTCTATCTTCGAATCAGGATTCTATTGGTTAGAGTCTTCTAATTTAAATCTCTACCTTTGTTTTGAAATCCATTCTTAAATCACCCTTTGAAAAATTGAGTATGTTGTATTTTTGAAATTGTTTTGTACCGAAATTATTATTTTGATAACTATGATTTTATTCTATATATAAAAAGAAATTATTTTCGATAAGGATTATATACCTATATATAAAACAAATAAGAAATGTTATTCTATATATATAAAAGTTTTGAAAGGATTTGAAAATTTGAAAACTTGTAAGAAATTGATTTATATAAAAATGATTTACAACTGAAGGGTTAAATTTGAAATTCGAGAATTGAATTCCGGTATTTTAAAATTGGATTTAAGATTTTGGAAAATATATAAAAATAATACGATTTAAAGGTATTTTTCCAAATAAGAAATGTTTCAAATGAGTTCAAATGAGTTCCAATAATTTTGAAGAAATTTCAAAGAAGTTTTCAAGAAAATAGAAGTCCAGAACTCACGTATGTCGCTGGAAAATAATTTCGGTGATGAGTGCACGCATCATCGACATTGATTTTCGAGTTTCAGAGTGGGGGAGAGGCCACTTTAATAGCTCGTTATGCGAGTGATTTTGTAAAACCGTTATGATTTCAAATTCAGAAGTATAATTTGATACTTTCGAAAGATATATGTATATATTTGAAACAATTTAAAGTGAGACCGGTGTTCAGTCCTTGAGTTTCGAATTTGTTTTGGTATAACCCTATATATTGAAATTGATTTATTATTGATTTTCAACACTTGAATTGAAAATGTGATTTCCCCTTATCATTTTGAAGGTTCGAACACTTCCAAGTCAAGGTCTAAAATTTTAAAACTAAGAAATTTCGAAGAGTATAAAATGTTTGATAAAGAATATAAATTTAGTTTGAAATGTTTTGAAAAAAATATATATATAGTTTTGAATAATAGTTTTCAGAAAGGTAAATTGAATATTTCAACTAGAAATAGATAGTTTAAAAGTTTTAAAGGGATAATTATAAATTTGGAAACCATTTGAGTATAATTGATTTTGAGAAAATTTTTAGTTTTGAAATTAAATTGAAATTAAAAACTAATACTCTTATGGAGATTTTGGAAATGAATTTGTTTGACTTGAATTATTTTAATTTAGAAACTGGGATAATTTTCTAAACCTATTATTTTGGGAACTTTGAAATTTAGATACTTAATTTGGAAGAAAATTTGGTGAAATCATATATGATTTGGAAACTGAATGGATATTGAATGATTTGAAATTGAGAACCTTATATTATTAAGCACTTGATTTGGGAGTGGTCGAACTTATATAAATTGAATTTGTAAAAGTATGAAATTGATTTGAAATCCATTGATTTGAAGGTACTCAATTTGGAAAGATATTTTATATAATCAAAGTCTATATAAGTATGATTTGATCTACTATTGATTTGGAAAGTATTCGATTTGGGAAAAAGGGAATCCTATATATAATGGACTTTATATAAGTATGATACTTGAAAGTGATTTGAAAAGGTACTATATGATATATATTTTCGAAGTAAAGATATGGAAAGTGCCTTCTGCTTGATATCCGCTTTGTGGCCACATCGTGGATTCATTCTATCGATATTATTCTTTCTGATTTTTGGTTTTCCGGATGTAATACTCGAGTGTTCCCACCGTGGCGTAACCCATGGTTTTTTTCTCTCTCGTGAATGCATAGCGCAATTGCCTGGCTGAGTCTTGCCTAGGGGTGCGGATTGTTTCTTGGGGGATCCAGGTGTAACCATTGTGTATCCTGCAATCTGTGTAGGTCGCGAATAGTAGCGCAAGTGCCTAGCTGAGTCTTTCATAGGGGTACGGATTATTTTCTGGGGGATCCAGGCGTAACCATTATGTATCCTGCACTCTATTAGTCATCATGGCGTAACTCGCAGGGCTGAGAAAGCTTACGGATATGGATTGTTTCCTGGGGGATCCAGGCGTAACCATTGTGTATCTGCGAACCATGGTCGGACAAAGGTTTTGGTTTGGTTGTTTTGTTTGGATTGTACTTTCCATATCTGTTTTAAAGGTTTTTCAAGTATTTTCACTGGGTGTTGAAACAAGTCAACTAAGTACTTGAAGAATTCTAGCTTTGCGCCTGATCAACGCATGGCCAGAGTCTGCAAAAACGAGGAAAACTTGTTGAAACATCGAGTTATAAAAGTATTTTCGAAAGGAAAATTTATTTCGATATAATAGTATTTTATTATAAAAGTATTATTATAAAGGTATTTTGAATTAATATTTTGAAATTTAAATTCTTATGGTTCTAGATTAATTATTCGTGCTCGATTCTAGTCTTTGAATCTACCTTATCTTCTCAGCTTTAGTTGTTCACCTATATTCCGTTCCAGAATCTACCTTCCTTTCCTTTTTGAATATAATCTTTTAAAGATTGCTTATCTGTATACTACATTGGTTAATAGAAAATTTTAGTGGTATAAATATTTTTGAAGTTATTAATTAAATAAAACATATTTAAAGAAAATGATTATTAATTTATTGATAATATTTGAAAAGTATCTTGAGATAAATTAAAAATTTCATGAGTTATGAATTTAATGTTTTCAAATAGCTTCTTGAAATATAACTAATGATGTAAATAATTATTTTAAAATAGTTTTCATATACTTATAAAGGTGTTATTTAAAATATAAATGGTATTTATAAAGGAAGCAAGGAGTTTTACAAATGGGTTTTGAAAATTATGAATATCTCAAGTAAAATTTATATAGTTAAATCAATTATTTACTCCTGATTTTCAATCTACTTTTATTTCTGGTTGTTCTATTCTCCTATCTCCTTCCTTTTCGGGGACGAAAAGTTTTGAGTGGGGGAGAGTGTAACGACCCATAAAATTTTAATAATAGTATAAATTAATAGGTAGAGAATAGAACGTATAAATTAATAGGTAGAGAATAAAAAGTATAAATTAAAAGGATCTGCAACATCGTAGTTGTAAATTATGAATGTTATTGTTTATAATCATACATGTAACTCTAATGATACGATTTTAATAACAAATTCCGTTTACAAGATATGGATTACATAATAGTATTTTCTTAATATCCTTAGCTTTCAACAATAATCAATTAGCGACCTTAATCTTAATAGGATTTGAAAATCATCAACCTTCGGATAAGTCAAATGATATTCTAAATGTTAATAATAATCTTGAAAAAAAAAACAAACTTTATCAGAAGAACATTTTAAGTACACATAATTTTTTATGGGATTATGTTAATATGTATTCAGTGGGCATATGCTAACAACCGCTCAAACAAGAAATAATCACTAATACACAGTGTAAATTGTTAAAAAATCAAACTATCTATATTTATCACGCAAAAATGCAATTGTTTTTCAATCCAAAAAAAAAAAACCTAAAATCAACGCAGTTTCTCACGTACAGGAAATTACTTCGATCGGAAGCCGAAGCATTCTACGCGACTTCCAATTTCCGATTTTCAATTTCCAAAGCAGCTGTTCGATATTCAATGGAAATAACGTTCTTCTCCATGTCTCCTTTTGATTCAGGCTTCTTTCCCTCTTCTGATTTTACCAATCTTACAATCTATAAAGCCCTGAGATTAAGATTTCACAACTTATCAGCATCTCTAGATCCAAATCAATTTCGGATTCCTGTGGATTTCAGAATTCAATCACAAGGTATGCTTTAAATTTAATGTGTTTACTGTGTTTTTTTTTTTTTAATTTACTGAAAGAAAAACTAAAAGCCTAAAATGGTACTGTCTGTTTCAACAGAGCTGCATCTTTGTTGATTCTGATTTCTGAAGCCAAAAGCAATTCTGCGACTCCTTCTACTGCTTGTCATTATATTTTCACTTTTCAGGTTTGTTTGACTGTATGTTTTAATTTCAGTATTTTTGTCTATTGTTTTTTTGACTGTTTTTATCTGAGTAAAAAAAATATACATCAAGGAATAACATTTTGATCTTGTTTATTAACTGCAGTTTTTTTGAGATTAATACCGGTTTGTTGGATGGAAGAATGATGTCATGAGGAGATGTAATTATTTGGAGAATGGAGAAGAGCTCATGAATCAGGTTGTATTTCTCTAATTGATAATTTTTACTATTTTTAGAGCTTAATTTAGTAGTTGGTACCATCATGAAACAATTATCTGGATCTCAAAAAAGGAAAAAACGACAAAGACAAGAACTTATAACTCAAAGTTTACAAGGTTCCCTGAATAAATATTTCAACAAACAATCAGATTCATTAGTTGAATCTGAACAACTAGTTAGTATCATAGAAAACGAAAATGGCGATCAATTGATAAATCCACTTGAGGTAAAAAATGATGTTGAAAAATCGAAAGAGGAAGATAGTGATGAATACGAAGAAATATATGAAAAAGGTGAAGATGCGATTAAAGTAATGGATAATAGTGATATTGACAATCCTCATGAAAACAACCGTATTGTCAATAATTTTAAGCGTTTGGAAAATGACTTGAGCTTAAACATTTATGATCCTAGAATTTGGGATAATCTTCAAGGAGAACTTAGAAACTTGCTTATTGAAAATGGACCTAAACGGGAAACTAATCTTAATTTTCCAAAAGATGAATACTCAAGAAGATTTTCTTCAAACTATTATATTCAAAATTTACCGAATGGCGAAACTCGTGATAGGGAATGGTTAGTGTATTCAAGAGATTTAGATAGAGTTTTTTGTTTTTGTTGTAAGCTATTCAAAACAAAACCATCAAAAAGTCAATTAGCAAGTGAAGGAATTAAAGATTGGAAACATCTTAGTAAAACACTTGAACAACATGAAAATAGCATTGAGCACCTTCAAAACTTGAAATCACTGAAAGTGCTAAGACTTGGGTTGAAGAAAAATCAAACTATAGACAAAGAATTGCAAATGCAAATTAAAAGCAACACGCTACATTGGAAAAATGTAATGGTTCGAATCATTGCTGTTGTAAAATGCCTTGCAATAAATAATTTGGCTTTTCGTGGAACAAACGAAACAATTGATGATGATGCTAAAGGAAATTTTTTAGGTCTTGTTGAAATGATTTCAGAGTTTGATCCTGTAATGCAACATCATTTTCAATTGATTAGAAATAAAGAAATTCATCATCATTATCTTAGTCATAAAATTCAAAACGAATTGATAACCATTCTAGCGTCCAAAGTTAGAAATGCTATAATTAACAAAATTAAAGAGGCAAAATATTTTTCTATTATTCTTGATTGTACACCCGACTCAAGTCATAAAGAACAAATGACTCTGATAATAAGATGTGTTGATGTGTCGTGTTCTCCGATAAAAATAGAAGAATTCTTTTTAGAATTTATAAATGTTGTTGATACTACTGGACTTGCTCTTTTTAATGAATTACAAATTGCATTAAAAAACCATGGACTTAATATTGATGATGTGAGAGGGCAAGGGTACGATAACGGATCTAATATGAGAGGGCGACATCAAGGTGTACAAACAAGATTGCTTGAAATAAATCCAAGAGCATTTTACATGCCATGTGGTTCTCATTGCCTTAATTTAGTATTATGTAACATGGCAAATAGTTCTCATAAAGCGAAGTCATTTTTTGGAGCATGTCAATGCATATATCTAGCGTTTTCTAACTCAACAAAGCGATGGCACGTTTTAATTGATCATATAAAAGGTTTAACTTTAAAACCATTATCTAACACACGATGGGAGAGTCATATTGAAAGTATTAAGGCAATAAAATCACAACTTTTTGAGATTAGAGAAGCTTTATTCAAATTAGCAGAAGTTACAGATGATGCGAAACTAAGTAGAGATGCTCAAACTTTAGCTACATGTGAGCTTTCAAGTTTTGAATTCATACTATCTTTAGTTATTTGGCATGATGTTTTAAACAAGATAAATGTGGTGAGTAAAAAGTTACAATCAGATGATATGCGTCTTGATATTGCTGTTAAACAACTAGATGGTCTTGTTTCTTTTTTTGAAAAATATAGAGAAAATGGATTTAACTTAGCGATTGAAGAAGCGAAACAAATAGCTATAGATATGGAAGTTGAGCCAACGTTTCCTACAAAACGACGAATTCAAAGAAAAAAACATTTTGATGAAACAATTGATAATGATAGGGAACAATTGTCTGCACAAGAATCATTTAGAATTGACTATTTTATTCATATAGTTGATATCGCTCTCTCCCAGCTAAGGACCAGATTTGAACAAATGAAACTTTTTGAGTCTGTATTTGGTTTCTTATTTGATGCTCAAAAATTAATGAACTTAGATGATGGGGAATTACTAATTGCTTGTGTAAATCTTGAAAATGCTCTAAAAAGGGATGAAATTTCTGATGTGGTTGGAAAAAATTTATGTTCTGAACTACAGGTATTGCAAGTAATGTTGCCAAAGGAATCATATGAAACAGACAAGCCATGGACTTCGACAAGAATGATTGAGTTTGTGAGAGAAATAGATATGTTTCCAAATGTGATGATCGCTTACAGAGTATTATTAACAATCCCTGTGACTGTCGCATCTGCTGAACGGAGCTTTTCCAAATTGAAATTGCTAAAATCATATTTGCGAACTTCTATGTCTCAAGATAGGTTGAATGGGCTAGCGCTTCTATGCATCGAAAAAGACATGTTGGAAAATATTGAGCAAGATGACATAATCAACGATTTTGCTTCAAAAAATGCATTAAGAGCAATTTTTAAATGATGTTGTTGGACTTAACTTTTTGTCTTCTGATGATTAGAAAGTTGTAAGTTTTATGTTTTCGGAGATGTAATGAACAATTTAATTAGCTTTTAAGAAAATCATTGTTGTGTTTGATTTATGTGTTTATTATTGTTTTGAAGTGTTGTTTGTGTTTGTAAGAAAGGGCCCAAACTTGAGTTTTGTCCATGGCCTAAAATGACGTTGGACCGGCCCTGGGTGAGCATAGTCATTGTAAATGGTTTTAATTCACCTTAGTAATAACACTTTTTTCCATGATTAACCATTGCACTGAATGTCAATGAAGCTAAATTAAGGAAAAACAAGGTAATTCACATTAGTATTATGGGTCATGTCAATGGTCATGGTATTATACATGCTTGATACAACCATTATATGTAAAAATAAAGTCTTGTACTTCTAATATCATGACTGGTAACCAGTATTATTTTTATTTTAATTGATAGGATATGGGTGGATTCTATCCGATAAAGAAGGCAGGAGAGAAGTAGATCATTTTATTCAACAAGAAGAAGGAAAAAAGTGGTGGATGTTGATAAGAAAAATTCAATATGTTCTCAGTTGAAACTAGAAATCCTTCATCCTTTGAGAGTCAAATTTGTTAGCCAGGGGCCAGATACAGAGCTTTTGGTTGCTAACCATGTTGAGTTGTCGGGCAAATGCAGGCTCGTGTTTTCTATGACGTCACGCTTGCCTTAAAAGTGCTTGACATATGCATTTTCTCGATAATATTTCTTATCACAATAATCTTTTACAAAATTTCTTCCCTGAAATAAAAAAGGCACCCTTAGTACTGGTCTGCAAATTTTATTCAACCAAATTGTTTTTGTGTAAAGCAAGAGCGAATGCTTTAGATTTAAACTACACCACGGCAACTTATTCCGTTTTCAAGTGGTGAACGACAGAATAAGTCTTGATTTATTGGCTGCCATTAAAACTGCCTGGAGAGAGTTTTTTTCATCTTTCGGTCGAAGACAAGAAAATGTTTGCAAATTTTCCTATGAATTATGAAGGATATGGAAGTAGGATTGGGGTTGTTAAGGGCGCCCTTCTTGATTGGGGTGACTAATTTTTCCTGCATGCCTACCCTCCATCCTCTAGAAACTATTCCAAATGGCCTTCTCATTACAGGTATATCTTATTATTTTCATGATGATGATGGTATCATGTGTGTATGCCAAAAAAATATATACATGCTTTTATATAATATAACAAAGCTGACACTAATAGTTTGTCAACTTTGAAATGAACAGGGGCACGATAGAGGGTAAACTATTATCCTAAATACCCACAGCATGATCTTACTCTAGATCTCTTTGCACATTCTGATCCTGGGTTGCTTACTATGTTACTAGTCAATGATCATGTTAATGGTCTCCAAATTCGGAAAAATGGAGAGTGGATCACAGTTCAATCAGCATGTAATGGGTTTATAGTTAATGTAGCCAACCAACTTCAGGTAATTCATATGCATATATAGCCTACATTCATTTGTTTTTTTACCATCGCACAAATATACTGCATAATTTGTGTAGTGTATGTTTCTTATCGTATACAACACATCTATATCCTTTTCACATTAACTGACCATATGGTTTCAATAGATTACTTCAAAATTTGTGTCCTTATGTTTATTTTCCTGTTCCAATAGTTTTCCATCAAGCATGATCATCTTTGGGCAAGAGTCTTGTAGGCATAATGATTAAGGTTCCCTATTTATTTGATAAAGCTAAATATATTAAACAGTAAACAAGCACAAAAATTTGAAGTACCTAAATTCCTTATGCCACTTACGCATTTAATTTATCTTACTAATAACTTATGGAAACCTCTAAATCATCTTTACTACTAATAAAAAGAATTCGATGAACTATTTTTATCGGTGTCTTTTTGAAATACCCAGTTTATCCTTGCACCTCATGCTAGTAATAAATAAAGGGCATCATGGTTTGACTTGAAACAAAAAGAAAACAAGAAGAGTTGAGAATACCTACAAATGACTTTGCTATTTGTCACATGGGCTATATGAACTGCTTGCTCTTTAGGCAATATACTTCCAACCTGTCCATAAAGAGCACCAGTAAACTATAAGGTAATCTCCAAACATAAAAAAATCAAGGACTGTGAAAACCGTTCACAATAAGAGGCCATCTTCCTTTGTCAACTCTGGTATGCAGTTAGAGTTTCCAAATACAGGAAGATATATACCACATCTCTGTAAATTGAAGTTCATACATAGTGTATTTGCTTCCAAGTTCTGTATGTTTATTTACTGATGTTCACATGACCATAATTTCGACCTAATGGCCAAGCACAAATCTCAATCTCAAACATGTATGTTTATTTACGTGTAGGCTATCAACCTAATGGCCAAGCACTAATCTCAACTGCAGATAGAGGAATCTGACCACAAACACAATTTGACGATGAGGTTGACGAATATGCCCCTCCACGAAGATTAAGAGTGGATGAGATTCCTGGTGTGGTTAGCGACTATAGACTAGTTACAAGAAATGCAATGGAAGTCTGTAAACATGCACACTTTGTTTTCCTAGATATGTTTATCAAATTTATTATTAAAACTTTCCCTGTTAATGAATGATTGAGTGGTTGTATATTGAATTGTTGAGAGACAGGTGCATAATCGGGTGGTTGAATATAAAGCATGCATTAATTATAACCGCATATTGATGTGTTTTTTCTGGATCTTAATTGTTACATTGATGATGATACCTATGATTTTGTAATTTGCATTTTAGGTTGCGTATATGCTGTAAATTGCAACGGCTTAAAGTTGTTGCAGACTACAAATTAGCAACGGCTTAATAAATTGCAACGGCTTGCAAGCTAAAAATTAGCAAAGGCTCAAGACCATTGCAAAATCTAATTTCGCAATGGCTCTGAGCGCCGTTGCAAAATGCTTTGCACGGCCCAAAGTCATTACGAAATGACTTTTATGGTGTAGTGCTCAACAAGTGGATGGAAATAATGTAGCCGTGATTATCATTGAAATCTGGTCTATTTGTGGTGGACCGCACATGGTCGGGAGCAGAAGAGAGGACCAAGCCAGTAGAGAAGGATCTCTCCTAGCAAATCAAATATATTTGGTGGAGTTCCATGCCCACAAAGTTTTGAGAGTGGAGGAAATTAAAGTGGACGTTAGCCGAAGAAAAGAGAGATGCCAGCTATTCTTATTATGATCCATGGTCAACTAAATTAACGTTGCCAATGCCAAAGTGCACTAGGTCTTCATTGGTGGGTGTAGCTTGATTATGTCACGCTTAATAATGTTTTTGGTTAGATGAAAATCCCATTATCCAGCTCCTTTTTCTCTACCCATCTATGACTTCAATGGTGCCGAGAGTGTTCATTCGGGCTCAACTTCAAACGTGGTCAACTTCGACAGCTTGCTCTGCTAAAATACATGTAAATTTTGTAATAGTGGATTGCCCATTTGTTTACCGAAGTTGGTTGATCTAGACGCATTCGTAGCTTATCAATGACATGCTATGAAGTTCCCTATTAATGAAAGTTTTGGCTTCATCTGTAGGAACAACATGCTGCTGGGGACCGCTATAGCATCTCCCTACAACGTGCCAAGAAAGGAGTGCCGCCACTTGAGGGTTCTCGCTTGTGTCTAAACAAAAGGCACCAACCTTGGTCATCAGCTAAGTCGAGAGAGTACAAGAGCATTCCATCGCTTTTTCCTGTGCTGGGGAAGGGCCTTGTTCATTATCTACCCTTAGGAAAGAGAAAGAGCCAAATAATGCTCCCATTCGCCTCAGGCCCGTCAATCAGAGGTAAACTTCCTAGAGAGTACGCGAAACCCTCAAGGTTCTCGCTCTTGCTGGAACCATCATTCAAGTGATAACAAATGCATTCCCTCATCATAATGAGTCCATCTTTGATAGAACGTGAGAGCTACACAGTGCTCCCGTTTGTGCTGAAAGCAGAGATATTGAAGATCGGTTCTCCTTGGAAACCCAGATAAGACCTGAGAACTACTTACCATGTGAAACCAACAGGCCCATCCCCTCTAGCAAGCAGAAAAAAGTGACGTAGAAAACCTTCTCTCTTAACTCGAACAGACACACCTGTGTAAGACAAGGCATCTAGAGCTCTTGCACATATGCATAGAAATCTGTCACGACCAAGGATCTCATCGAACATGAGATCTAAACCTTAGATCTATGCAAACTAGAACTCGGCATGGGGAACGACAATAATGAGCCTCTTGACCCAACATAGGGGACATTATTCTAGTTAGCGGCCTAGCTACCCAACTCAAGGCTATCATGATAGACAACGATGAATCCAACAAGATTTTCAAATCGAGATGAAACTAAACCTACTACAACATGCCAAGAAAGGAGTGCTGCCACTTGAGGTTTCTCGCTTGTGTCTAAACAAAAGGCACCAACATTGATCATTGGTTAAGCCGAGAGGGTACAAGAGCATTCCATCACTTCTGCCTGTGCCGTGGATGGGCCTTGTTCATTATCTACCCTAGGAAAGAGCAAGAGCCAAATAATGCTCCCACTCACCTTAGGCCCGTCAATCAAAGGTAAACTTCCAAGAGAGTACGCAAAACCCTCAAGGTTCTCGCTCTTGCTGGAACCATCATTCAAGTGATAACGAATGCATTCCCTCACCATAACGAGTTCAACCTTGAGAGAACGTGAGAGCTTCACAATGCTCCCGTTTGTGCTGAAGGCAGAGATACTGAAGACCTGTTCTCCTTGGAAAACCTAGATAATACCTACGAACTACTTACCATGTGAAACCAACAGGACCATCCACTTTAGCAAGCAAAAACAAGTGACATGAAAAAACCTTCCCTCTTAACTCGAACAGACACATCTGTGTAAGACGGGGCATCTTGAGCTCTTGCACTTATGCATAGACATCCGTCATGACCAAGGATCTCATTGTACATAAGATCTAAACCTTAAATCTATGCAACCTAGAACTCGACGTAGGGAACGACAATAATAACCCTCTCGACCTAGCATAGGGTACATTATTCTAGATAGCGGTCTAGCTACCCTACACAAGGCTATCACGATAGACCTGATGAATCCAACAAGATTTTTCGAATCTAGATGAAACTAGACCTAAAGACTAGAGTAAAACACGGATGTGTTCGCAAGGGGGAATGTGGATATGAGCGACATATATTCCTCCATCATATCTTACACTCAACATCGACCCAAAACCTCACCCAATCTACCAAAAGTGAAGACCTCTTAACTCATAGAGGTACCAGCTAAAGGAAGAGGCAAAGAAGCTTCTTGACAATGGTTCATTCAAAAATTTGAACAACAGGAGTGGGTAGCCAATCCTATATTGGTATGGAAACCTAGTAGGGCTTAAAGAACATGCATTGATTTCTCCAACCTCAAAAGCTTGTCTAAAAAATAGTTTCCCTCTACTACACATCAACCAGCTTGTGGACACAACCAGAAGACTTGAGTTGCAAATTTTAAGGCATGCCTATTCAGGATATAACCAAATTTGCATGCATGGTCCCGATCAAGAACACACGTCATTCATAACCAATGGTAACTTTACTGTTATAAGGAACTATCATTTTATCATCGAAATGTGGGTGCTACCTATCTCAGATCATTAATAAAATGTTCGTAGAACTATTGGAAGATCAATGGTGATCTATGTCGATGATATGCTAGTCGAATTCGATTAAGTGGGTGGGCATGCATAGAATCTTGTTGAGACCTTTGGCATTCTTCGAAAGTATAAGATAAAATCGAATCCTATGAAGTAGTCCCAACAAAATTCAATCTCTACGAGATATGTAAATCCCTTGCGCGGCCAAATAAGTTAAAAGCATAATTGTTGGTCACTACACTCAACTGTTTCGTGGCCATAGATAGACGCGTCCCCTTTTTTGAACTCATAGGGAAAGGAAAGTCGTTTACTTGGACCAACGAGTGCACCAAGGCATTTTAAGAATTAAAACATCATTTGGCAGCAACCTGGTACTCTCCAAACCCATAGACGAGGAAGTTGTGTTACTTTACCTCGTAGTCATTAACCATATGTTCATTGCTGCCTTAGTATGGCATAAGTAGAAGGTCCAAAAACCAGTACACTATGTTTGCAAAAGATTATCATTCTTATAAACAATACACTCGAGACTAGAGAAGCTAGCCTTTTGTTTTCTTATGGCTCACAAAGTTCGCCCTTACTTCCAAACATAACTCATCAAAGTTCACATCATCCTCCTCTGAAGCAAATATTGAGCCGATCCAGCGGACCACCTCCTAAAATGGGAAGTGGGACTTGGTCAGCATCGCATCACCTTCTACTCCTACACCTCCACAAATGGCCAAGTTGTGGCTAATATTATTGTAGAATGCTTTAGCCTAGATAGCGACGATGAAGAGACACCCTCTAACCAATGCTCATGGCAATTATATATTGACGGGGTTTCCATTAAAATAGGAGCGTAGGATGACATATTTCTTATTGCTTCTAATAGGCATGATATTTGCTTCACCGGAGGGTTGAATTTTAAAGCGACCAATAATGAGAACGAGTAAAAAGCAATTATGGCCAATCTCGGGATGGAAAAGAACTCAAAGTCGATGCAATCTAAGTATATAGTGATTCCTTGTTGGTCAATCAAATCGATGAGTGTTCAATTTGAAGGGAAAAACTCAACCCTATATATTACCGAAGCCTAGAAGCTCATCGACACCTTCTCCGACTTCAAGATAAAGCAAATATCTAGGAGAAGAATACCAAAGTCGATCTCTTCACTATGGAGGAAGCAACCAAGAGGAGACCAACCCTTGGGTCCCGTTAGAAATCTATTCTGCCTCTTTTTTCAAGTAGGGACAACTGCCATAGAAGTCGACGATGATCGATGAGGTAGTTAGGTGGTCCTGCTTTTGAAATATCTTGTGAGTAGGGAACTAAACGACAAACAGAATGAATCCAGGAAGTGATAGAGTTTGCTCTTGGGGAATTTATGTATATCTAACTTGATAATCAATCTTATTCATAATAAAGGTGTTTGATTCTATAATTTACCTTATTATTTAATGATATAATTAATTAAGTAATTAAATTAAGTATTAAATAGAAAACCCTTAAGTTATATGTTTTGTGATAGTAATTACAGTATGTTGTGATCATACGAAATTTATCACATTAAAGAAATATATTATTTTAATTATTCCTAGTCAAGAAGTTTAAAGATAGGATATCGATACATTCATTGAGACCAGAGTACAAAAAGCTCTCATATGCTAAGTAAAGTATTGCTCATGGCTATGGAGGATACCAAGAGGTTACATACCGATAGTCATTAGATATTTATGGAATTAATCACTCGAGAGTTTCATGTTAGTTAATTATAACTACGATCAAATAAGATATCTTGTAATGATGGTGTTACACCCTTGAGAATAATGCAGAACTTCAATGTGAATATTCTACTTTGATTATAGTAAACAATGGCATGGAGATACATCAAGAAACTGTAGTTGGGTCTAAGTTGAAGCACCGAAAGTGAAATACTAGTCAGTGAGAATTCATCTTCATGGTTATAAAAGGTTAGTACCACGATCAACTGTAGTCAACTCAAACACAAAGTTTCTGGTAAGAATAGTATAGTTAATAACAAATGTTATTATTAAACCAAGAATTTTATGTTTGGGCTAACCGAGTTAAATGTGGACGATATTGGAGTTTACCAAAACCAAATCCCATATGTTCACACCACTAGTGATGTGATGTAAAAGTGTATATTTGTACTCTCATATTTAATCTTTTTTGTTAAAATAAAAGACAAAATAGCATATTTTTACATGTTTAAACCAAAATCTAAACTTTTTTTAAATCATTATTCATTCATCTTCATTTAGAAGCACAAATTTTGTGTATGAATTAATTTTGAGAAAATTTATCAGCATATTTTTATTTTTATTTTGTAGGAAATTGATTGCAAATTGGATGGGGCTTCATGGATATATGCATTCACAATTGGTCAAAGCCAAAGTAAGAAGAAAATAAAAGAATTCATGCAAATGGAGGAGCCCACATGCCCTTTATTTAATGGATCATAATTAAAACACATGCACATGTTAGTAGAGATTTAAAGGCAAAAACATGTTAGTGGGAATTAATTAATTATTTAATGATTACTTGGAGGCTACACAAACTTAAGGGCATTTTGGTAGTCCTTAAAAAGAGGACTAGAGTTTTAGCCATGTATAAATACATCTTATGTTTCATGTAATGAATCTCTTCTTTTTTGAATGCAAGTTGTAATCACAAACTCAATGATAAATAAAATGGCTCCTTAAGCCTCTTCTTATTTCCTTTTATTTTCTACATGCTTTTCTTCCTTACATGCTATTTTATTTCATGCTCTTTTTTTAGTTTATGCTTCTTTATTTCATGTTAGTAGTTAGCTTTAATTTATGCAATTAGTTTAATTTTTTTATTTAACTCTATTTTCATTTGATTACCCCTCATTTTCCTTGGTTTTAATGTTTAAATTATTTTGTGCTGACATGCATTCAATTATGAGAAGCTAAACCCCTTTAATTTTAGGATAACGAAGCTCACATGAATCATACTAAATCAACATAGAATGGTTGCATTTGTAGTCTCTTGTTTGGTGTTTAATTGAAATTAATAATGATGGTAGTTTATGAATTTGATATCCTATATTGACAACTCAAATAGGCTATGCTTAATCCGAATAAACATAAACTATTTGATCATTTACTTAAGTGATTCTGATTATGAAATTAAAAGTAAAATCATTATTTGATGTTCTATATTACTAATATCAAATAGTAAATAGATCATGCTTAAATTAGATTTTATTTTTAATTACATGTTCATGTTTATGAGATTTTAGAAGTGCCTTTGAATGATGTGTTATAGTTTGATGGTTTAACTTGTGCTAGTTAATAGCACAAATATGTTATGCTTATGGTAAACACATCAGTCATGCCCACTTCAAACTAAAAGAGAGATTATAGATTACTTTTGTGTTGATTTATACGAAAATTTGAAAGTGGATTTACCTCTAAATTGCTCTTTAATCTCATAGTTTATTCTCATTTTTATTTTAGTTTTTACCTTCATTTTTCTACATTTTATGGTTTAACACTTCTCTACCTTTTAGGCTAATTTGATAGGGTAATTTTGAAATTATTGCTTTTTCTGTGGATCGACATGCATTCGCATACGTACTACGACTGTATGCTATGCGCTTGCAGTTTTTATTATTATATTTTTGATGGTATTCTAATTGATAGAATTTTCTGACGCGAACAAGTTTTTGACGCTGTTGCCGGAGAAAGAAATTTTATTTTATTGTACTCTTCGAATTATTTTTGTAATTGTTTTATTTTGTTTAGTGTTAGTTTCCATTAAAAAAATTGTTTTCATTTTAGTTTTGTTCATTATCACTGTATTGTATTGCATTTTGTGCTCATTTAGTTCTCTTGTTCATTGCATTTTTTTTATTGTTCATTGTTGTTCACTGTGTTTCTGTTCATTTTCATTGTTGTTTATTTTTATTTCTATTTTTTCCTAAAAGAAAACAAAATTTCTGTTACATTGCATTAACTCATTTTACTGTTAAATTCACTACACTTTGCTTTGCATTTCATCTTGCATTGCACTTTTTTTTACAAATCCACTGTGTTGTTACACTGATGTTCACACTGTGTTGTTCATTTCTTTGCTACAGTATTTGCATTTGCTTCTCTGTTTCTGTGCATTTGATACTTGCATTGCCTTCAACTCCCTCAATGTCTAACCTCCATCTCCTCGTTGTTACCTGCCTGAAAACAACATTGCAACCCGACCTCCATCTCCCTCACCATTTCCACTACATGTACAACCTGTACACATTACATACATATCAGTTATCACCAACCTTAACCTACCACAAACATTGCCATCTCTGTTTTCAACCCATAGTACGACCTCCCTTCCCCTATACAAACCCACCGCCTACAGCCAATAGCGACCATCGCGTCCTCCACCACCAACAAAATCCGAACCACCACTGCATCCGTTATAGCCTGCCTTTAAACAATCAACATGTACAGATTCAACCTCAACTTCCACCTCCATCACCGCTGCCTCCTTCACCTTCAATCCCAAAAATAGCAACCTCATCTCCCAATTGCCTCATCTCTCTTCCATTCTCCATGACCTGCAACTGCCTTCAGCTTAATCGACCGCGCGAAACAACCCGAAACCACAACTACAACCAGTCACCTCCAATTTAATCGCCTCTCCTTAGACTGAAATCATCAACGCAAAACAACTGCATTTAGCGACACCATACCTGAAACCTTTGCGATCACAATTCAAATCACGTCCATCCCCTCGAACCCGCGACCCAATATCCCTGCACCAACCCAAATCGCAGCCAGAATCATCTCAGCTAATGGAACATCGAAAACCCTACTAAACCAGCCTCCAAACCCTATATAAACGCAACTTTCAAACCGGTTCACGTTTTTCAAATAGAGAATTCCAGATCATGTTTTTCTTTTTTTTTAATTTGTAATTCGCGTTTTCTAAAAGGAGAAGAGACGCATACTTTTTTAAGCAGAACGAGATTTATTAGTTGTGGGCTCACGGTCTAAATTTACTTTGTGAAAGTTGTGTAATGAAAGTTAAATTCATTTTTCATTTTTTTCTTAAATTTCTTTTACAACCGTAAATTCACTTCACCTGGCTTTCGATTAAAAAAATCTTTTTTTAAAACAAAACAAAACAAAAAATAAAAACAAAAATCTTTTGCTTTCATTTAGATTTTGAAATTGGTTTTTGGAATTTGCAACCAAGTTCTCTGAAATCAATATTTTGAATTTGATTTTTATAATTGTGTGAGTGTTTGTACGTTATTTTTCTTTTGATTTTGAGTTTTCTTGTGTGAATCTTTGTTCTTGTTCTAAAAAAAATACATTGTTTTTTCATTTTTCTTATTCTCTTTTCATTAAAAAAAAATTATTTTTGTTCTTTATTTTAACCAAAAAAAGGTTATGCTTTAGTGATTTTTTTATCTTCTTTTATTTTAACTTTCTTTCTTCTCTTCTATTTTCATATATATATATATATATATATATATATATATATATATATATATATATATATATATCTTGTTCAATGTTTTTTCAGGTTGCAAAAGCTGACAAGGAGAAGAACCGCTTGCCAAAAATAACTTCTTTACTTGCTTGCTAAAAAAATACTAATAATTATGCACACTCTGTTAGCGTATTCTTGTCTCTTGTTTTGTTTTCTTTGCATTGTTAGTTTCTTGCATTTATAAAAAAACTACAAAACAAAATAAAATTTCATTTGTAGTTGCATTGTTAATATACGTTTAATTTCTATTTTGCATTCATTTCATCTTATTTTCTTTTCTAAGGGCAATGCCCAACTTCATATAAAGTGGAGGATTTCATCACCCTTTCTTTGGCCCACAAATTGCATATAATCTTAGGATTTGACTAATAATAACGGTTAAACGTTGGACTTAAGGAAGTCACAAGCTCATCTAGGACAAAATTGTATCTTGACAAATTGAATTCTTTAACAATTTATTTCTTAGTGTCTACGCTCCGGCGGACCAATAATCATTTATAAAAATTACGATGATTCGTAGATATCATAGTGATTGTTTCTCTGAAGGAACTTAGACTTTTGGCTGCATTGCTACTGTGATTCGTAGTGCACCGATAATTCCTGTCTGTTACCTGGCTAAGAACTATTTTGTTCAATTAAGTAAATGTATGATTATACAGTTTTGAGTTAGGAGCTGCTAAGGATAGAAAATTTATAATTTAGTCCTTGCATTTATTTAGTTGCATTAGTTCATGCATATATAAAAAAACAAAAAAAAGTCCAAAAGTAAAAAAAATTACATTTTCCTTAACTTAGTTTTTAAACAAAAATCCTTTCAAAACAAAAACTAGAAAAACAAAAAACAAAAACATTCTAAAAAGGAAAAAAAAATTAAAATCCAAAAAATAAAACAAAAATAAATCTTCCTTCTGAAAATATTTTTCTCTTAAAAAAACAGAAGAAAGAATTTTTCACTTCAGTTCCTTCTTTTAATCTTGATTTTCACATCTTTCTCTCTTTGATCTTTTCACTTGTGCATGGGTGTCTGGACTCAAGACACAATGACAAATCGTTTAACCTGAGCAAACGATCCTTCAATGATGGCTAATGAAAACCCTCCTCAAACTCACATGGATAGAATCATTCCCGATTGAGTTTCTATTCCTTCTCGTATCATCTTACCCATCCCAACAGGTAATAACTTCGAAATTCATTCAAATCACATTGTCATACTCATGAAATTTGGCAATTTTGAACATGATGACCCATACGTCTTCGTAACAAAATTCGGACAAGTCTGTGCAACCATTAAACTTAAACAATTATGTGATGGTGGAATCAAACTTAGGCTAATTCCAATCACCCTTACCGATTATTCAGAAAAATGGTTGTATAGCTTGCCTTCGAACTCGATCAAAACTTGGAATAAATTCGTTAAAGTTTTCTTAAAAAAATTCTACCCCTTAGAAATAAAAACCAAATCCGAAACGAAATTGTGAACCTTCATCAATTCAGGGGTCAACCTTTCGAAAAATACTTTGGAAGATTTAAAGAGCTTTTGATAAAATGTTCACACCATAATTTTGAAAAATCGACTCTTTGCCAAATCTTATACGATGGACTTTAGAATAGTTCACGAACCATGCTTGAATCGATTTACCAAGGCTATTTTCTCGTCCAACATCATGACGATGCTTGGCAATTCTTAAGAACTTGGCTAAAAAATCATCCTAATAGGAATGTTCTAACGAGAAATACATCTATTCACGATTGAATGCATATTCGATAGGATTATCATTGGCTTTGGAAGCGAAAATCGATGCAATGATCAATAAATTCGACAACGTTTTCTCATCCAATCAAATGAACCAAGCTTCCCAACCATTATGTTATAAATGTAACGATTTGAATCACATCGTCGATTAGTGTCAGCATTCGTTAGAATAACTCAATGCTTTTAACAAGGTTAAGAACGATCCATTTTCTCCAACGTACAATCCTGGTTGGAGAAATCATCACAATTTACATGGAACCAAAATAATTCTAACACGAATTTGGTTCGATCCAATTTTCGAGCATTTTCGAACAATGCTTCGAAACCTCCTTTTTAGCCCAACCACTTTCAACGATATTTTGTGCCTCCGTCTCAAAACCAACCGTAACAATCTTTCGCTTCCCAAGATGATATACGAATGACTTCATTTGGAAAAAAGTCTTAAAACTTTGGCTAAAGCGACCACTCAAAACCTCTAATCAAATAGCAATTTGCAAAATTTGTTAACTCGTACATGCAAAATACGAGTTAATCAATTGCTAAACTCAAAATGCAAATGAGTCAATTAGCCACTTCTATGAGTGAACGTGAAGGAGGCACGTTCCCAAGTCGGCCAGTTCCAACACCTAGAAATCAAAACACGAACTCGAATCAGGCTCATGTCATTCAAGATAGCAAGTGAACCAAATGAATGCTATCATGACTTTGCATTCCAGTAAACTTATAGATAACCAAGTTGTCGATCCAGACGATTTACCGAAAGCTCCCCTTGCACTTTGAAAACGACAAGCGATTCTGAACAAAACATCATGTCAAATATCGAATCAAATTCCAGTCCAAATTCTTCTTCTACTCAAGTAGACCGACCTACCGAGTATCGAATTTTATTTTCAGATCGACTTCGACCTTGAAACATTCCAATCAAATGGAAAAAATGTTGGAAATTTTCAAACAAATCAAAGCGAACATTCCTCTCCTTGATATCGTTCAACAAGTCCCAACTTACGCTAAGTTTCTAAAGGACTTGTATTCTCAAAAATGACACACTCATCTACCTAAGAAAGTATTCTTAGCTACCGGTCATAGTGAAGTTTTGTCTCAATCAATTCTCGTAAAATACAAAGATCTTAGATGTCCTACGATCTTGTGCACAATAGGAGATAAAATGATTAATAAATGCTTATTAGACTTGGGTATGAGTGTCAATTTGATTCCTTATTCAGTTTACCAGCAACTTGGTTTAGGGTGAGCTAAAATTGACGAAAATAACTTCTCGATTTACCGATCGTTCAATAAAGAAACCCATAGGAGAAATCGAGCACATACTCATAAAAATCGGTCAATTCATATTCCCTGTCAATTTCATCGTCCTAGAGACACAACCTGTGATTAATCCGATGAGTCAAATTCCACTTATTATAGGAGGACCTTCTTAGCCAATTCAAATGCCCTAATCAATTGTCGAAATGGTTCGATGAAAATTTCTTTTGGTAACATGACTTTGGATCTTAACATCTTCAATCTCGAAAATCAATCGAACGAACCACTTGACTAAACGTTGGAAGCTAGCTCCATTCAAGAAAAATTTTCCAACGAAACATTTGACCTTAACAACAAACGCGAGACCGAATACGAACAATCGTTTCAAGACGAACCCAACGTGATCAAAATGCACTTCCTTTTGAACCTCTCACCGTTGAGTCAAAACTCCAACCGAATTATTTGATTAAGTAACCTCCTAGGTTGGAACTCAAACCTCTTCTCAATCACCTTAAGTACGCACTCTTAGGTGATGACGAAACATTCCCTACCTTAATCCCTTCAAATCCTTCTCTTGATCAAGAAAACTCCCTTCTTTCAATCTTGTCGAAAAACAAAGAGGCAATTGGACGGTCTATTACCGATATTAAGAGAATTAGTCTCGTCCTTGTTCAACATTGCATCCACTTAGTTGATGAAGCCAAGCCTGTTCGTGACAGGCAACGAAGGCTTAACCCTCAAATGAAGGATGCGGTTTGAGATGAAATTCTTAAACTCCTTGATAACGGAATCATATATCCCATCTCTGATAGTTCGTGGGTTAGTCCAATTTATGTCATGCCCAAAAAGTCCGCACTTACCGTTATCACGAACGACGCTAACGAACTCACTAACTCATACTCAAACGGGTTGGCATGTCTGCATTGATTATCAAAAATTAAATGTTGCAACGCGTAACGGTCACTTTCGTATTCCTTTCATTGACTAAATGCTCAAACATTTAGCCGACCATAAATTCTATTGCTTTCTTGATAGTTATTACAGTTATGACCAATTCCAATCGCTTCCGAAGATCAAGAGAAAACGATTTTCATATGTCCCTTTGGCACCTTTGCATATCGAAGTATGACATTTAGCCTTGCAATGCTCCTGCTACTTTCCAAAGGTAAATGTGACGTATGAAGGTTAATATTTGAATTGTTTGATATTAACCACTGGCTGGATTTACACCCACGAGTCACATAGGCATAATGATGAATACTCCAGAATGCAACACGTTTGCATTAATTTATAATTGTTATAAATTAAATTAATTAATAATTATGAAATATTAATCAATGAATTTTATTTTATTATTGAATGCCATAAGTATTTAATAAAGTTTGTGTATAAAAGTTATATATGAACGTATCGATGTACAGTAACAATAAATATTTGAATTTGATTTAGATCGATTGATTACTAAATGAGTTTTGGGATATTTGAAGGCCTTTATATGGCCATCATGGCTAGCCTAGGGCATAAGGGGAGGGATGGTTTGGATGTTCAAAATGGTTTTGAAATGGTATTACAATAATGAGTAAAGGAAGTAGAAAAGTTCTCCACCTTTTCCTCTTCTTAAATGTTTACATAAACATATTAATCCTCATTGTTTTGATTCTCATCCTCTAATTCATTCTAGATGAAAATAACATGGTTAGATATGATTTGAGTGTTCAAATTTTGTTTTGAAATGGCACTAAATTAATGAATAAAGGAAGAAGAAAAGTCCTCCATCTTTTCCTCTTCTTATATACCTACTTAAAAACATTAATTGTCACTGTTTTGGCTCTCCTTCTCTGGTCCATTCTAACCGAATGTAAAATGGCTAGATAGGGTTTGAATGTTCAAAAATTATTTCCAAATGGTGTTAAATGAATGAATAAAGGAAGGAAGAAAGTCCTCCACCTTTTCCTCTTCTTAAATGCCTACTCAACCGCATTATTTATCATTGTTTTTTGTTCTCCTCTCTTGTTCAATTTAGTCGTAATTTTCTTGGCTTCAAGGACAAAAATTACTAAAAATAAATCAAAACAAAACCAAATTAATATAAGGTGGTTTTCGTCTCTAGATCATAGTAAAATACGAAGGCTGATTCTATTAAATCGAGGAGTAATTCCATCATTTAACTTATGAATCTTAAGCTACGTCATAAGGTAATTATCCAATCTCATCTTGATTATATATTACATTATCTTAGTGTAGTCTAGATCGTATACCTTATACAAGGAATTTATATATTCCTATGCCGCCCAATTTATTGTTTTTGTTGTTTTAGACCTTAATTTTTAAAAGGAAAAAAGCCATTCATAACAGTATTATAATAAAAATATTAGCTATGATAAAAAAAGGGATTCAAAACTATTTTAATTTTTAGAGAAACAGATTTATAAGTGATTTGTATATATAAATATAAGTAAGTTACATATATTTATCATTTAAAGTTATTTTATAAAATTGAATATAAGTTTCATCATATATCTGATTTTTGAATATAAAATATAACTAGTAATTATCTGTATATGTGTATATGCATACACACACACACACACATACATACATACATACATATATGTGTGTGTGTATGCACGTATAAATTCAATTAAAAATTTATAAAAGTGCTATTGTTCAAAATCATAAATCTAATCTTGATTTATTTCTAAGCCAAAACTAGTTTTTAAATTGTTAGTTTTTAATTCTCAAAACATATGAAATTAATCAAATTAATTTAAAGATGTATACATATAATCATTATTTTATATAATTTAATAATAAAATCATGGACAATAAAAGCATATATAAAGGGAGAATGTGTCCATTGTGGTGTAGATTCCAACATCTATAAACATACAAATTAACTATGTACATTATGTATATGTTACACTTGCACTACACTCACATGAGCATATTTAAAACATACTCATAAACTTATTAAATATAAATTTGGTCAAATCAATAGTAGTAGGTGTAATTCCTAATTAATTACACGTTTATGACATATTAAATAGTCTCCCGTAAGTAATCTTTTGACACTTCACTCATCAAATAATAATACAAAATAAGCAATTGTTACACATATACACACAAGAGTGTATTTGAAATACTAAATTTTATATATAAATAAAATTAATTAAAATAAATAAATTATTTAAACTCCTTTTAAAGAATTAAAATAAAATAAGACTTCATTTGAATCAAATTATAGATTGGATCTAAAATCAATTAGACTTCATAGGCCTAACAAAGATCCAAAATGGAATAATTATGAAAGTCATCCGTTTAACCCATTTTCGAATATCTTAATTCCTTCAATGGTATTAGAGCTCTAATTGTCTATGTGGTGCAAATTAGTAAAATTAGAGGTAACTTATTAAAGCCTACCAATTTAGTAGGATGTCTAGAAAGGCAGTGTCTAAGGTTGGATTTGGGTAATCAAGTGCTTTGCCCTACCTAGCAATCATCTTGGCCCAAAGGATGATGTAAGCCAATGATTATCTTCTATACAGAGGCGGAACCAATTTTAGGCTTAGAATAATTTTCAAATTCAATTTGAAAAATTAAAATATATTTTGAACTTAAAAGTTAAATTTAAAATACATGAGTGCTCTGTTTTTCTAATAGTGAATCACTCATTTCTATCAAAAAAACTTAAAAGTTAAATTTAAAATATAAAATAAAAATAAAAATTACAAAATATTTCTACAGTTTTTTTGAAAATAAATAAATATTTTTTTGAAGCTATTTAATTGATTAGATTGATTAACTAAATAATTAAATGTTAATTAATTAAATAACATACATATAATGATATATGTATGTATATAAATGTCTTAAAATATTTAAGATAAATAATGTATTAATTTTCAAAATTATTAAGAGATTATTCAATTAAAAATGTTTTCAATGAATTAATAAATATTTAAAAATATAAATATTGAATAATTATTAATTAAAAAATCAATATATGCATATAAAACTATAAATTTTATAGTTGATATTCATCTTAATTTGTTTAGGATGAATAAGAAATTGAAATATGAAAAATTAAATTGAAAATTTTAATTGAATTGATAAATTAGCAATTAAACAAGATTTAGTTAATAATATTATATAAGTTAAATAAATTATAAAAGGTTATAATAAATTAACTTGTGTATTTATGAATGTATAATGTAAGTGGAACAGTTAGAAACCTAATATAGGTTTAAGGAACGAGTGCATAAGTATTGTACGTATACTGTGATTTTAGATATGTTCGACATTTGAATCACGAGGATATTTTAAAAGAGATATGTTATTCCCTATATCACTAAAAGTGTGTGTATTAAAGATTATGAATCCTTAATATATTAGTTGTCCTATGACATTTATATACTAATAGATTACTTGAATACTCTTTAGTTTTTGGGTTTCCTCTAGTTAAAGATGTTATGTGTAGCACTACTAATTATTGACTAGATGAGTAAGATACTTGCACATATTTTTGAGTGTCCTCAAGATATGTGCATTGTACTTTGGCCTTGGGTAAATGGTGGGTACGAGTGAATAATCTCTTTCATTTTTTTGAATTTTGTCAATTTCGAGATGAGATTAGTACAAAGACCATATGTTAGGAGTTGTGTATGGTACAGCCGATAGGGTGTTATCCATCGCATACGGGCCTATGATTTGTCGAGTTTCCTCAAGGTCATAAACCCAAGGCAAAGAAGTCCAACTTTCATTGGAGAAATTAAAAGATTTTTACATTTTCTCTTTAGGGTTCAAGAATAATAAAAATCTATTGGGAGCCTTTTTAGAAAAAATGAAACGGATACATTTAGCTTTCTAATGTTATAAGAATTTATGTTACATAAAGTTAAAATAGTTTACTCAGATAAATTTGTGAAAATATTATAATTGATAATAAAAAATTATTAGTTAAAGTATACAAATAAACCGAATTAAGATTGATATTGAAATATAAAATATACTTATCAATAGATCTTTTGGCATGATGTCACTTCAAGATCCATGCAAGAGCCAATCTAAAAAACCACTAAAACATTCATGCCTCAGTAGCTTAAGTTTTGATTTATATGAAACAGTGTATTGTCTTCTACGAGTTTTGAACTCTTAAAACCACGCAAGAATATGGATATTTGATCTATTTTCGATCACATATAAATATTATACGGTGCATAGTCATGGTTCGTAATGTTAAAAACTTCAATGAAATTAGTTCATTCAAATAGGCAAGTAAAGCACAATGCAAGATTGTATATTTAATTAGATTGATTACAATAAGTATCTTATGGTGTTATATGTAGCACTAGACCAAGAAATATAAGACATACCTAAGAATTTGATCACTAAATATCAGTTTGATCGGTTTATGTAAAGTGCATTTTATTCGATGTCATTAAATGCGAAGGATGACCAAATGCATTTTTGTAAAGAGTTCGATACAGTCATGTATTAAGGGTTTCCATTTGAATGGTTTGACCATTTGAAAAGAAAAGTGAATGCACGGCAGTGGTTGTAATTTACACACAGATGGGATGATGGAGTGAATGGTCACCTCTGTTTATGATGAGACATTGAAGTGAGAATAGTATATAATGCTAAAAGATACTTAATATGGAATGAGAAATCTATTTCATATGTGTTTCGTTAGAAAATTGTTTTCTATAAAAGTTATTTTTTCGAGTTCAAAATAATTGGTCTAAAAACAATGACTATAAATTAGTTGAAGTGAATGAAATAAAATCCTGTAGTGAGCACTTGGATAGAGCTTCTTATTTCGTATGTCATTACATTAATGGTGAAAATAGTAGGAGCATACCATATGACACTTCTTAGTGGATGTATCACGCTATGAATTTTTTTCGTAAACGTACCAAATATTATTTATAAACTGATAGCATTTTCAGTATTGATAGAAAATAGACATAGTTTTATCTCAATATGAATATTATGAAAATTCATTATATAACAAACTATAGTAATGGTATTTGATATTATAACAAATGATGCACTGAAAAATGCAGAATTTTCTGAAATTTTACAATTATTTTGGAATTGTAGACTATGCTATAGGTTTAATAATTTTTTTAATCATATAGTCATGAATCATATAGTAGTAGTGAATCGTATTTCAAATAATTAAGAGCAAAGCACCCATTCAGAAGGAGCGAGATAAGAGTTGGTGAACCCTTAGGATTACTAAATATAGATATATGTACTCTTAGGTCTAATGATATTAAAATGATTCCTAATAATTCGTAACATTCACCGATGAATTATTACGAACATATGTATTTGGAACACATGTCATATGTGTACGATAAGTTCATAGAATATAAATTAAAAGTAAATTACATGTCGTGCAATAGAAAATAAATTGATTCAATTTGATTGAAAGGGTTCCAAAAGTACCTAAAAGTGAATAAGATTCGATGTCAAAAGGCACTCCTCTTATGATTCATAACGATGTATCAATAATAAGTTATCAGACTTTATTGGACAACGTACGATTTTGGATCGACCAACATTGGTTAACTATGGGGATCCTATGGGGATCATCCTAAAAGGGTTTTGGATCGACCAACACTGGTTAACTATTTTTTTGTTATAAAAATGAATTATCGTAAACTTAAAAATAAATTAGTTTTGTATATATACAATGGTAGTTCAAAAAATGTTTATAAATACCCATTCCATCGTGCTGTAAAACAATTATTGTTTCAAGAAATTTCAACTTCATAATGAATGAATTTCTTTCAAAATTGGTAATAAAATAGATTTGGATATGATCCAAAAATAAAACTAATTATATAGGATGGAATGAAACTAACCCAGCCTAAATGGACACAACACATTAGAATGTCTAATAATAATTCTCGCACACTTAAGAGAAACTATATGTTTTATAACAATATCAAGAAAGAATTTTCTCATTCGTTAACACACCATTAAGAGTATTAACTCTACTATATCGCATGGTGCATAAAATCTAGAATGGATTTCATATGCATTATTAAAATAGATTTTGATAGTTTTTCCCGAAGGTATAAGATCCAACAGCCACAAATTTGTCTTTGAGGAGATGACCAATGCAGTTGGAACATAGTAATCATCATTGATAAGAATAACATTGTAAATTTCAGTTGTTGAAATTAATGTAATGGATTCATCATGCAACATGCTTGAATTAGTTTGGTTTCACTCGCAATGGTATTGTCTAGCATGACTTTGAGTTTTGGAACATACATATTGAAATAGAAATTCTATTAATGGTTTAGAATAGATTGTTTGCACATAACTGCCAAAATGTATTAAAGTCGGTAGAGGTGATAACTGAGTTCGTGACTAATGGATATGATTTAAGGACTGATATAAAAGTATCATTCAATAAGCATCGAAACTGAGCAAGTATTTTAACAGAGAAATCAAATAGTTTGGATTTCAATCGAAGAGCAAAGAAAACATATGTTATAAGAAAGAACATTAAAGGTACCAAAATATTTCTGAAACTATAAGTAAATAACAAAGTTATGATTGTTAAAGATGCACTCTTGTTAAATTCATTTTAATTTGGTTATTTAATTGCCGATATTAGATATTATTATCTCACCTTTTAGCAAGGTCATGATACCAAAAGATTAATGGAAACCAAATACAGTTCTCATCGATTGCCAGTTATGTACAGGTCAACTATGGATGTCGGTAAATTTTGACATTTCCTCATCAAGCTATGTTGTAATGAGACAAACGAAGCTACGGAAGCCAACGTTTCAAGTTTCAAGTGCACTCGAGTTCGTATGCTCAAGATATGATCGATACAATTCAAGCGGTCACCTTGTTCGTATCCATCAAGCAACCAAAGAAAACCCAACTTCGTATCGATTTGTTTCGAATCGATCGGATGCACACGGTTTCATACCGATCAGGAGAGTAGTGTTCTTTGTATCCATCAATTATCTATTGTTCGTATCCATCAAGCTTCGGTTGTTCGTATCCATCAACAAATATTGTTTCGCATCCATCGAGTGCACCACTTTGTATACATCGGACAACCACTCTCATAGTATCCATCAACCAATAACATCATTCCTAATCCACTTGGTCAACTGCTGCCATCTTTATATCGATCCCTTTCTGCCCATTTCATATCGGTCAGCTAAGGGGAACGATATGAACTCAAGGCTTTCCATCAATACAAGGCGACCTATAGTGATCGATAGAAATACACAACTGTCATTGATACGAAGTTGTATCCAGAGGGTCGATACGAAGAGCTTACATAAGAATGGATACGAAGCAGTCTCTAGTCATCGATACGAAGTAGCCTGTGATCATCGATACGAACAGAAGCAGCAATGATCGATACGAATAGAGCAGTGGATTGATGCGAACAAGGCTAGCCCGAGTCGATACAAACAAGGCACGTCCATAGGAAAGACTCGATTATTCGGCATGAAATGTGGATCGATCCTAAAAGAAAGCGCTACGTCAACTAGCGTTACGTGCAGACTCGTCGATGCGAAGTTATCGATACAAACAGCATTGATACGAAGGAGACAACCTTTGAAAAATATAGACTTGCATCGATCATAGCTCACAATCTAAAGTCCAAATGCCACCAAATTTTCACAGGAGCTTATGTACAACCTAAAGAATGTTCATGCTCAATTTCAACTCGACTGGATCAAATCTTGATCGATACGAAATTCGTTCGTATCAAGTACAGATCGAGTGCAAACTGCATGGGATGATCGCGTAGGCCCACTCGCGTGCAAGAAGAGGTCTTTCGAGATCTGAGCGAGATATTTCCATCCTACGCCTATAAATAGCAGGTTAGGACCTACAGAAAAGAGAATTTTGGGTACTTCTACGTCCAGACTCTGCCGAAATCATCACTACACTTCAATTGTACTGTTGTAATCAACGTTAACTCATTGTAACTAGCGAACAAAAATCAATAAAGCAGCAACCCTTCAGAGTGGATGTAGGCTACAACGCCGAACCACTATAAATCATGTGTTTCTACTACTTTTCTTTGAAATTTTTAGTGTTCTTAATATTTGTGTCCTCTATATACTTGCTATCTGAGATCTGTGGTTGTGAACCGAAGCTTTTATCTACAATTGGGTGTGTGGCCAATTTTGGCGCAAACACTTTGGTGCTTTCACTAGGAACTAAACTCAGGGATTCTAGAGCTTGGATTTCAGATTTGAAAGATTGAAGGCTTGGATTTGGAAAGCTATGGCAAGGCAATATGCAAGAAGACAAAGGAATGAAAGGAGTCAACATGAAGGGAGTCAAGAGGCTTCCCCAGGAGTGAATCTGGAGTCGATCTTCATCACCAGAGACGAGATGGAAACGATGCTCAAGAGACAAGAGGAGATGATGCAGAACTTACTCTGACAGGTTGGACAAGTTGGAGTGCAGAATCAGAGGAACACAATTGCAGGAGATGTTAAAGATGAGAATTGGGAGCACAGAGCAACAAAGAATTTAGAATAGAGCAGGACCATCCGATGCAGCACCAGAACTAGAGGGCACTCACCCAAAGCATGTTGATCCAATCTCAGGAAAAGTACTAGGTGAAGTTGAGCAACATGGTACTGATAGAGGAATGAATGCTCTTCCAGGAGAGAAGATTCAAGGATTCCCTCATGAACTCGGGGGGCAGATCGTAGTTAACGGACAAGGACTGTAGCTTGGTGACAACGATAGATTGTCAGAGATGATTAGGCGAGCCATGAGAGGCGGATTAGTGAATAGAGATTTGGAAGATGTTAGCAGGAGCCCCTTTGCTCCCACAATTAGATAGGCTAGGAATCCACCAGAATTCAAGCTACCAAAATTGAAGATATATGATGAAAGGACAGATCCAACTGTTCATCTGACAAGATACATGAGACATATGGAAGTACCGGAGGCATCAGAGGAGGTCATTGCCTGGTGTTTCCTATGGCATATGACAGACATAGCAGCATTACGGTTTAGCATTTAGAAAGCGGCTCCATTAGAACATGGACCAAGCTGACTGAGAAGTTCATGAGGCAGTTCATAGTTCACATCTCGAGGCCTAAGAATGTGATGAGTTTAGCGGCACTGAAGCAGAAGACCGGAGATTCTTTGAGAAACTTCTTAACACGATTTAATGCAACAGCAGCATCGGTGGATCGCCCAGATCTATCCATGGTCTTAATGGCAGCTGTATCTAGCATAGCTGATGGAAAAGAGTTCAAAAATTCACCGACAATGGATCCATCTATGGATATAGGGGAGTTTTATCATGAGGCCGAAGGATTTCTACGATTATAGGATGCAAATGTTGAAAGAGAGGTATGAGAGGGAGTTGGTGTTTATGCAGTCAAAGGCGGAGATCCACCCGGAAAAATTCAGGCAAGGATAAAGGGAAACAGAAAGCCGAGGATAATGATGATGGACCGAAGCGGCACGAAAGGAACCGAGATTCACCTCTTATACGGAGTTTAATGAAACTTTGGAGCTGATCTACAAGGACATTAGGGGGGTAAGTTCCTTATCGAAAGCCAATGAGGAGGGACCCGACCAATAGTGAAAGAAGATCAGACAAGTATTACTTATTCCACGAGCTAAATGGTCATAGTATGAATGATTGCAGACACTTAAGGGATGAGATATAAGGAAATATCCAGAATGGTCAGCTATCGCAATATGTGAGAATGTGAGCAACAACAGTGGAACAAGAGCAACGACTGCCTACATCAAATAAAGGTGGCTCTGGATCAACGCGTCAGCTTGTCATCAACTAATCAGAATAATGATAAATAAGTAGCAAGCTCTGCCCCAACACGATTGAGTCATTTACGCATGTACAGGATTACAAGCGATCCTCGGGCATGCTCTGACACGACTATCAATTGCATTGGTATAGGTGTTTGTACTTTGACGTCTCTGTTTTTCTTTTGCTTATATTTCGCACATTTGGACTTGATATTGTTAAACATTTTTGTTGAAAGACTCATTCGAATGTAAATTTGGTTTTAATAATTCTATAATGGCCAAGTCACTTGCATGTGTAGGGGATCGCGAACGGTCCTCAGGCATGCTCTGAGATGACAATAAACCGCCATAACAAACAATTAGAAACTGACTCGAATGTGAAATCTGACATTAATGATACTAAGTCCCCCCCTCGGGCACACAAATCGCCTCGAATGGCATCCAACCGCGAACGGCATAATTCGCCCCGAACGACACCCGACCACGAATGGTCACATACTACCCCGAACGACATACAATCTTAAACGATCGCCATTCGAGGCCTGGTAGGATTATCAATCTCTTTGCAGGTCATTAACAGGATATGAACATCCAGCTTATGACATTACAAAACACACCTTCCTATCGCAAGGCATGTTTTGGGGGGCAAGTGTTATCCCGCCTTTTAGCAAGGCCGTGATACCAAAAGATTAATTGGAAACCAAAGACAGTTCTCCTCGATTGCCAGTTATGTAGAGGTCTGCTATGGATGTCGGTAAATTTTGACCATTTTCGGATCAAGCTACAATTGATATAACGAGACAAGCGAAGCTACGAAAGCCAAGTTTCACGTTTCAAGTCCATCCAAGTTCGTATGCTCATGATATGATCGATGCAATTCAAGCGGTCACCTTGTTCGTATCCATCAAGAAACCAGAGAAAACTCAACTTTGTATCGATTTGGTTCGAATCGATCGAATGCATGTGGTTTCGTATCGATCAGGAGAGCAACGTTCCTCGTATCCATCAACTATCTATTGTTCATATCCATCAAGCTTCAGCTGTTCGTATCCATCAAAAAATATTGTTTCGTATCCATCGAGTGCACCACTTTGTATCCATCGAACAACCACTCTCTTCGTATCCATCAACCAATAACATCATTCCTAATCCACTTAGTCAACTGCTGCCATCTTCGTATCCATCCCTTTCTACCCATTTCGTATCGGTCAGCTAAGGGGAACGATACGAACTCAAGGCTTTCCATCAATACAGAGGTGCCCACAATGATCGATAGAAATACATAACTGCCATTGATACAAAGTTGTATCCAAAGGTTCGATACGAAAAGATTACATAAGAATGGATACAAAGCAGCCTTCAGTCACCGATATGAAGTAGCATATGATCATCGATATGAACAGAAGTAACAATGATCAATACGAACAAAGCAGTAGATCAATGCGAACAAGGCTATCCTGAGTCAATACAAACAAGGCGCATCCATAGGAAAGACTCGATCGTTCGACATGAAATGCGGATCGATCCTAAAAGCAAGCGCCATGTCACCTGGCATTACGTGCAGACTCATCGATGTGAAGTTATCGATACGAAGGAGACTACCTTTGAAAAATATAAACTTGCATCGATCATAACTCATAATATACAAGTCCAAATGCCACCAAATTTTCACAGGAGCTTATGTGCAACCTAAAGAATGTTCATGCTCAATTTCGACTCGATTTGATCGAATCTTGATCGATACGAAATTCGTTCGTATCGATCACAAATCGAGTGCAAACCGCATGGGATCGATCGCGTGGGCCCACCCACGTGCAATAAGAGGTCTTTCAAGTTCGAGGGAGATACTTCTAGTCTACGTCTATAAATAGCAGCCTAGGACCTATAGAAAAGAGACTTTTGGGTTCTTCTATGTCCAGACTCTGCAGGAATCGTTGCTATACTTCAATTATACTGTTGTAATCAGTGGTAACTCATTGTAACCAGCGAACAAAAATCAATAAAGCAGCAACCCTTCAAAGTGGACGTAGGCTACAACGTCGAACCACTATAATCATGTGTTTCTACTGCTTTTCTTTGAAATTTTGAGCGGTTTTCATATTTGTGTTCTCTATATACTTGCTATCCGAGATTTGTTATTGTGAACGGGTGTTTTTATCTGCAATTGGGTGTTTGTGGCCAATTTTTGCGCAAACAGATATAAAGGACATCTTTTGTAATCAGTATAAAAGGATGTTAGAAATGTACCAAATGATATATGTAGACATCATATTAAAATGTCTAATGTGAAGCATATAGGTTGGATTCCTTATGCATTGGCAATAGGAATTATCATACATGCTATATTGTCTATAATTTCACACTTCCCTTGTGTATTTGATACATAGGCATATATCAAATCTTAATTAAGATTACTAGATGATAATTTAGAGTATTCTAAAGTATTTATGATATACTAGGGAATTGCTAATAGAAATAACGAATGCCTTATGATAACAATGTTGCGATATGGTTCGTAAAAGAACCTAAAACTTACTAAAAGTTGAAAACATCTTTGAAGGGTTCCATATGATAAAGGCAGTTTATTAGCTTCGGAGAAAGTTAATGGCAGAGGAAATAATTAAAACAAATAGCATACTCGTTCACTAAGGGACTGTCCTGATCAGTTATGAGAAAACCGATCGAAGGAGTTGAAAAAGACTCCATAATTAACCCCAAGTGCAAGTGGGAGATTAATAGAGTTAGGGGTATGCCTAAGGGTAATTATACATAGTAACATGCATGCCCAGGTTTCTTCCTCTCAGATCGCCCCCTCTCCTGTAGTTCCATTATCTGATCAGGGTCATTCTCCATTTTCTATTCCTAGGCCTGCCTCTCCTACTGTTTCTGTAGTCCCTTGTGATGCCTCTGCAATTCCCTTAGCTGCTCCAGATTCTACTCTGTCGCTTTTGCCTGTTGTTTGGGTTGAGTTTGAGAGGTGTTGGGATGATCTCAAATCTGATGTGAGATTTAACCCAGTGAATGATTCCTATTTCAGATTTATTTTCGATGATCATATGGATCATAGATGCCTTTATTACAAACTGTCTGGTGATTCCTTAGTTCTTGATTTGGATGGTTTGTACGCGACTATGAATTCTGTCATGCTAGCTGATACTACTTGGGATCGTTCTTTCATATACTCTTCTGATGCTATGGGTTTACGATCCTTGTCTTGCTATCCGTTTCTGCCCCTTTGCTGGTCTTTGTGTGAATGTTCCTTTGGATTCTTCCCAGGTGTCTGCGGAAGATGCTGATTCTTCCTCACTGGAGGAAACTTAGTCTTGGTGATTTATATAGTTACTGTGGCATGTCTGTCACATACCTGTGCTGTATTTTCCTTTTTTTCTTAGTAGTTAAGGTGCTTTTACCTTATTCTTGTACTTCAATTTTATTACGTTCGTAATAAAAGTGGACGGTCCACTATAAAACCGGCTGGCCTTGCCAAAAAAAGTAAATAAGTAATTAATTTAAATATATTAAACAGAAAATCCTTAAATGATATGTTATGTGATAGTAATTACAATGTGTTTTAATTATGGAAAACTTATCGCACTAAAATAATATATTATTTTAAATATTACTAGTTTAGATATTTCGAGATATGATATCGATATATTAGTTGAGACTAGAGATCTAAATTATGAATAATGTATTAATCATGGTTTTTGGATGCATAAAGGGGCTTCATACTTATAGTTATTGGATAACTATGTGATGACTCGCTCAAGAGTTTCCTACAGGTTAATTATAACTAGGGTCAAAAAGGAGATCTTGAAGTGATGTAGATAATTCCCTCGACTTGACAATAATGAGGAACTTCAATTTGGATACTTCACTAAGATTATAGTTAAATCATGGAATGGCGATCTATCGACTATAGTTAGATTTGAGTTTAAGCACTGAGAGTAAAACACTATTCAGTAAAGAATTAGTCACATCGGTTATAAGATGCTAATACCACATTCAACTGTAGTTAACTAAAAGTCAAAGTCTCTAATCAGATTAGTGCTATTAATAATAAATATTATTATTGAACCAAGAATTTTGTATTTTGAATAACTAAGTTGAAAGTCGAAGATATTGGAATTTTTACCAAAACCAAATCTCATAATTCCTAAATTGATATGGTTTTGATGAAGAGAATCGGAGTAAACAATCGTTGCTAAAATGTAGCGCTTAAAATAATTAAATTGGATTTTACTAAAATGATATGTAAGTGATAAATTTGACCACCTTATTATACCACTAGCAAAAGTGATATATGAATGTTAATATTCAAAATGTTCTATATTAATCGCTTACCAAATTTACATGTATGGGTCACACAAACCATAATGAAGAGTACTCTGAAATACCACATGATTTAATAAATTTGTAGTTGATATAAATTAATTAATATATATGAAATATTAATTATTAAGTATTATTTTATTTTTGAATGGCATTAGCATTAAATAAAGTGTGTACATAAAGTTCTTTGTGTACGTATCAATAAATATTTGAATTTGATTTAAATTGATTAATCACCAAATGAGGTTTTAGGACTTTTGTAGGCCTTTCTAAAGCACATCATGGCCAGTCTAGGGTGTAAGGAGAGAAAGAGTTTGAGTGTTCAAAATAGTTCCTAAATGGTATCAAAAGAATGAGTAAAGAAAGGAGAAAAGTTCTCCACCTTTCCCTCTTCTTAAATGCCTACTTAAACACGTTAATTTTCATTGTTTTGGCTCTCCTCCTCTATTTTATTCCAATCAAAAATAACATGGATAGATAGGTTAGAGTGTTCAAAAATTGTTTTGAAATGGTATTGAATGAATGAGCAAAAGGAGAAAAAATATTTATCTTTTCGTCTTCTTAAATGCCTACTTAAACATATTAATTTTCATTGTTTTGGCTCTCCTCCTTTGGTCCATTCTAGTGAATGTAACATGGCTGGATAGGGTTTAGTGTTCAAAAATTATTTTTAAATGTTATTAAATGAATGAGTAAAGGAAAGAGAAAAATCATCCATATTTTCCTCTTTTTAAATACTTACTTGAACACATTATTTGCCATTGTTTTTTATTCTCCTCTATTGTTTATTTTAATCGAAAGTTCCATAGTTCCAAGGCCAAAAGAATCCCAAAAGCCAATCAAAATGAAACTAAAACAAGTAGGTGTTCATTTCTAGATCGTAACAAAATCTAGAGGCTAATTTGTTTAAATCTAGGAGTTATTCAATTATTCAATGTATGAATCTTAGGCTACTTCATAAGGTAATTATCTACACTAATTAATTATATATTACATCATGTTAGTATAGTTTAGATCTCATATCTTATACAATGAATTTATATATGTTTAGGTTGTCCAATTTATTATTGATTATTGTTTTATAAATTATTATTTAAAATAAAAAAATCATAACAACATTATATTGGAATTATTTTGGCTATAATAAAAAAATTGGATTCAAAACTATTTTAATTAGCTAAAAATGGTTTTGTAACATATTGTATATATAAATATAAGTAAGTTACTTATATTAATTAGTTAAAGTTATTTTATAAATTTGAATATAAGTTATATATATATATGTTATTTACGAATATAAAATATTTATTATTATTATATATATGTGTGTGTGTTATTTCAAATCAAAATTTATAAAAGGACTTTAGTTTAAAATCATAGATCTAATCTTGAATTCTTCCTAAGTCAAAGCTAGTTTTCGAATTGTTAGTTATAATTTTCAAAACGTATGAAATTATTTAAATTAATTTTAAGATGTATATATACAATCATTATTTTACATAATTTCATAATAAAGTCATGGAAAGCATATATAAAGGGCGAATGTGTCTATTGTGGTATAAATACCAACATCTACAAACGTACACACTAATTATGTACATTATTTATATTTTGCACCTGCGCTACACTCATGTGTGTTTATTTAAAATATACTCATAAACATACCAAATACAAATTTCGTCAAATCAATAGTAGTTGATGTAATTCCTAGTTAATTATGCATTCATAAAATTATGACATATTAAATAGTATATTATAAGTAACAATTTGACTCTTCACTCGCCAAAATAATAATGCAAAATAAATAATGTTACATGCATATACATGTAAGAGTATATTGATGTACTCTATTTCATATATAGATCAAATTAACTAAAATAAACTCCTTTTAAACAAATTAATGAAATAAGTTTTTATTTGAAACAAATTTTAGATTAGATCTAAAATCAGTTAGATTTCATAAGTCCAACAAAGATCCAAAATGAAATAGTTTTTGCAATTCATCAATTTAACCTGCTTCTGACTAGTCTTTTCCTTTAAGAAGATCTTTTACCGGGCACACAATTACACAATTAAGGATGGAGAATTCTAACGAATGGGCTACTCTATCCCTCTTTAATATTATGTCACCAAGGGAGAGTTGATCAAGTCCTCGAAGAGGTACATGAGAGCTTCTATGAAGACCATGTAGATGGATAAACCCTAGCTAAGAAGGCTGGGCGACAAGGGTATTATTGGCCGACAATGATCAAAGATTCTATGGATTATGCCAAGAAATGTGATCATTTCTAGTGATTTTCTAAGATCCCTATAGCTTTCCTGAACTTCTTAACTCCTATGACATCCCTACGGCGGTTCAACACATGGGCGATTGACATAATCAAAAAGATCTTAAATGTGAATAGTGGCTATAACCATGCCATAATCGCCATCGACTACTTCAGTAAGTGGGTTGTAGCAGAATCCCTCATTAGGGTCATTGTGTCCAAAGCCCTCAACTTCGTTATCAAGAACATTGTCTTCTACTTCAAACTTCCTAAGAATATTATCACTGACAATGACATCTAATTTGAGGGTGTTCAGTTCCTTACGTCTTAAGAAAGAAATGGAACCAAAAATGCTTCTCGTCTATCGTCTACTCTCAATATAGTGGATAGGAGAAGGTGGTCAAAAAAATCATAAAGTCAACCGTAAAGATGGGTCTCGCCAAAGCTAAAGGAAATTAGCTGAAGATATTCCGCTTATACTCTAGCCATACAAAACCTTAAAAAAACTCAACCGAGAACTCCCCTATTTCTCAAGCCTACGGATATGAGACCATGCTCCCTATAGAAGTGGATGTACCCTTCCCAAAATGACTCGCTCATAAAGATAATTAAAATGAAGAGTTGTTATAATTCGGACTAGACACGGTAGATGAGAGGAGAGCAGAGGTTGAGCTTAGAACAAAGTCATATAACATAAAGTTCATGAAACACTACAACACAAGGGTCAAATAATGCATTCACCACTTGTAGCCTTGTATTACGATGGGTATTTGCGAACACAAAACCTAACAAAAGGGTTGTTGGGACGCAATTGGGAAGGGCCATATATGATCAGTGCTGCCTTGACCTATAGAGCATATCACCTCAAGACGATACCGAGGTCCCTTAGACATGGAACCCAGAGAACCCTTAGGACTATCACATTTAACATAATCTAGTAAGCTAAAACTATAATATGTACCAAGACATATATGCCATACTATAAGATGATTGAGTTTTTAAATGTCATGTTTTGTACGAAATAAACATGACACTCAATTCTCATAACTTCATTAATCAATCCTGTAATGTATACTCAAACAGTCGCCCTCTATAGGGTATGAGCATGTAGCGCCTATATCTATGCCGGGGAGAGATGGCAACAAAACTTCCACGTGAGGACATGTGATCCTAATATACTCTCATCCATTTTAGAAACACCGATGCATGATGGCAAGACCGCCAACATTGTGGTCCCAATTCATGCACCCATGGTGTGCTGCTCCATGAGGATGTGCAGATCTAACAACGCTCCCGTTTATGCTGGGGACTACATAAATGGTGAGACCACCCAAGTTAATGTCTCAATTAATATGTCAATGGTGCACAACTCTATGAGCTGAATGATCCGAACAATGCTCCCATGCATGCTGAAGGCTTGGATGAACCAATAGTGAAATTGTCCATGTAGTGGTCCATATTATTTAGTTCATGAAGTTGCATGTTCCCTCATCAGTAGGATAGAACACTAGTGCAAAGATGGGTGTGATTACCTATATAATAATCCCTAGTCTTGCAATTGTAGTGTTACATACTTCGAGGCCCCACCATGATGAGGCAAGGTCACCTAAAGCTTACCCTCTACCTGCGTAGGAGAGGCCATACATCAGTGGTGCTCAAAACATCAATCAATGAGTAACCCGACACTGGAAAACATTTAAAAGTCCAAAAGATAGTTGATCCGGTACAAGTTCCCTCGACAACAAATTTACCCAACCACTTGGGGTCATGCACGTAAGCATCAGACACAACTCATCAATTATCACCTACTAAAGATGAGAAACCATAAATCTAAGTTTAAAACCCATACCCCTAATTTTTTTGTCTTAAATTTATGCACCATTTTATAAATATGCCTTACTCCAAGTGTTCGCTCTCAAATAAGAGTTGCTAAACAACTTTGAGTGCCTCATAGGCTAGCCATACAAAAAAAACTTAGCAAACACAAAGCAAACATATGCATATATGTAAATAAAACATGTAAAGATAAAATATCATTTTGTTTATTTACAAAACAAGGACCTTGCTACCCCATACAAAAAATTATTACAAGCCAAATTAGTACAAAAACGGCCATCGATGTTTGATACAAGGAAATTGTTGGAACTAGACACGTCCATAGCGAGTAAATGGGGTGAATTTCGAAAAAGTTTCCTATTTGGATCGTAGTGGGCCTATGAACTCTAATGGTTTTACTAGATCTTATCTAGTTTATTTAAATAAAATCAAATTTTGTTAAATTCTTGATTTAATCAATTAGTATTTTAGTTAATTTGATGTTTACGTTGTTTTGAGTATATCAAATACATTCATGCATGTAATGACCCTAAACTAAAATAAAATGAAAGTTATATTTACTTTAAGACTTTCTGAAGTTATAAAGAAAATTGGGACTCAAAACAAATATAGTTCCATGTCTAAAGAATTATATGAGTATATGTATTTAAAATATAGGGAATTTTCTGTTTAATTTAAGAAGCAAAATACAATGGAAATTTATGAAGTTTCAAATGACTTATATAATCATGCTGAAAGAAGAGGGAATAAATAATCTTGTGTGTGTATAATTTTTATAACATAGATATATATAAAGGAGTTGCTGTTTTAAGGGGTGGAATAAAACAATATAGTATGAATAATTATCACATCACATAAATATATATATGAAACAGTGTACATGGTTAAATAGAAATAGAGACTAGGTAGAAAAAAAAATGCAAAAAGAATATAACCTCTTTAAAATGAGTTCACAGTTTTTATAAAAATAGAGCAGAGAATAAAATAAGTAAAAGTCACATGCATATGGCATGAACACAATAGGATCATGGAAATGGCATGCAGTGATAAAAGTGATGCATTCCCGAAATAACCACTAAAGGAAACCAGATGAGAGCAATTCCAAATAAGGACCACACAGTGTAATGATTTGTGCATGAACACATAGGGGCATCAAGGGGATTACCCATTTCCTTAAAACCCTAAAATAGCTTTAAAAAACCTGTACACCATCATGCTCATCATTCTCTCACAATCAAGGTAAAACTAAAATAAAATAGAAGAAATATAGGTATGCAGTTCTGAAGGGATTTGCTGAGTAGAGGAGCAAGATAGTAAAGGAAAATACTAGGTGAGCATTAATCCATTTTATGCAATGGCATTAAGTCCTCTGGTAGGCAGCCTAAAAGTATTATAAGAATTATTTAAATCTTTGAAATGGTTTGATATGGATGAAATGGATGTTTGTTGTGCATTTCTGTTTGGAGTTTTGTATGATAGTTTTTCCAAGCCAAGATGGTTTGAGTATTTTTAATTCTGTTTTTATTATTGTTAAGTATGGATCTAAATTATTTAGAACATAGGCAGCAAGATGAAGATCTAGCTCATGTTTATATTCTAAATAATAAGGTAGGAGGCTTTTTTGAGTTTTTGATGAATTTTATTAACAAACACCTCTGTCCATATTTCTTCAATAAAATAGTAGGATCATGATGCTCAAGTTACTTTTGGAAAGATCACACACATGCTGTAAATCTCTGCAGTAAGAAAAGTTAAATGGATAACAAAGGATTGTACTAGAAAGTATTTATGTTTTTCTGAAACATGAATGGGTTGAAGGTTTTTATGATTAAACTATAAGCAGGGGCTTAATAAGTTAAGCAGAAAACTGGAGGGGGAGTTTATTAAATTAATAAACTCTATGATTAAATAAAAGAAAATTAAATAGGTCATTTGGGGTTAGTCAATGATCTGCTTGCTTCAGGTGGGAGGAAGTATATGCATGGTGCAAGTGCACCCTGAGGCCTTTGTGTGTTGGAAGAAAATAATAATAAAACAAATTGGGTGATTCCTTCACAATGCATACTTGTGTTCATATGACAGGGGGATTTAGACCATAAAATAAAATGGGGTATAGGCTATAAATCTCTGGGTTATAAACATCTGGACAGGGATTTAAATTTATCAGGGTTAATATATGATGTCCTGATTAGAAATACTGGGAAAAATATGGGAGGACATAACTTGGGATCATTTATGTAAAAATGATGTATTGAATGATGTATGACTTGCTGAACATCTGATTGAATTGATGCATTGCTTGTTGATTATTTGTTGAATGAATGTTTGTATCCTTGAAGATATCTGGCAATATTCACTATTATGCAAGTTTACAATCTGCTAGATTTAAACAAGTATTTTTAAGTTCATAAAAATTGTAAACATATGTATAAAATCTATTAATGTTCATACCAGTGTAAACTGACCCTTTTGGTTGCCTTGCAAACATTTGGGTGTCTCAAATAAATGGGGCAGCTCAATGATTTGCATGCAGGTAAGTAAGAGTGACATGATGGATGAAGGAGGCATTAGCTGCTAGTATAAATAAGAGAAACATTGCTTGTATTTGCAGATTGCTTGTAGTGAAAGACCTGGTTATTATTAGTAATTAAAGTTAATAGTGAGGATCTTTTTTTCTGGGTGCTTGGATTATGACATGTATCTAACTAAAACTGTGATGAATGAATTCTTATGGCAAGTAACTAGATGATGCTTTTATAAAATGTTTGGTTATTTTTTTTGGGGACTGGAAAAACTAATATATCATATCAATATGATATGAGTGCATGTCAGTCCCTGGTTCTTTTGTTTGAAACTGATTTGTGTTTTAATAATGGCAATTAAGATTGGCAAGTGAACTGATTTACTAAAAAATGAAAATGAGCTTACAAGTTTTGAATAAAAACAGGATGATGTATGGCCAGTAACAGATATTGGTTGATACATAAACTCTGAGAAATATCTCTGATCAATATTTATGCATTTGATTTAAAAGAAAAGAAATGGACTTGGAAATTTTGGTGTTTAGTATTGAATGCCTGAGCAAGTAAAATTTCAGAAAAAAAAACTTTGATATGGTGGAAGCAAATTAGTGATAAAATAAAATCAATGTGAAAATTGGTTTACTTAAAAAAAATATAGTTTTGAAAATATGCCTGGAATCACTTCTCTATAATCCATATTGGGTAAGTGCTTCCAGTTCAAAGAAAAAGACATAAAAACACCAAGTTTTTGCAATATAAACTCCAAGCATACCAGTATGCATTTCTAACCTGTCTGAAAAATGTAATGAAACTTTAATTTGTTCAATCTGAAAATGTTCATGCTTGCAACTACATTTCTCCAAAGTAACTTCATCCAAATAACACTTAACACTACTTTAGGTGATAACAGACATATATAGGTAGAAAAAGTAGTGAATTAAGAATATATATATATATATATATATATATATATATATATATATATATATATATAAAGTGCACTGTGTATCTCAATCACTTATGCAATGGGCTTGTTGTAAATTCCATATCATGCAAAATAAAAGAAGCAAACATATCATCAAATATGTAGAGCTATTTTAAAGTGAAACATGAACTGATATAGTTATATTGGTCATCCAGGATCTTGGGAAAAGAATCTATGAATTTTTCAAATCTTCAAACTTATCATTATGGGATATAATTACACCTTCATTTTGTAAAAAAAAACCTATGAGAAAAATGAAAGGGGTCACCACAGTTGGTATCAGAGCTATGTTTTAAAATAACATAGTAAACATTATTGTATGTATATGGATAATTGAATGAATTGATTGAATTTTTGAGGATTGGATGTTTTTACATGACTGAATGAAATGTATGCTTGTGATACATGTACAGAGTACACCCAAATAAAATAAATAAACAAAGTAAAGATACTAAAAATAATAGGGGTAAATAAACTAACTTAAAAATTTATATCTATAGCATTATGGTAGGACCAAGACATCACACAGGTGCAGGACCATCACGTGAGCCACCTGTGATAAGCATGGAAGATTTTGTGAGGGCTTCGAGGGATGGAATGGCACCAAGGCAAGACAATCCTCATGAAGAGCTCTCCAAATTACTTAAGACCTGTACCAATTTGGGAGGAAAGGATTTTGAAGGCACTGAAGGAGCTATGGGTGTTCAAATGTGGATAAGGACTATGGAGAGGGTCTTCACAGATATGCAAATCAATGACCAAAGGAAGAGACAAATAGCTTCAAGGAAATTGAAAGGGGTTGCACTGGATTGGTGGGAGGTTGTGACAGCAGGAAGGCAAGAGAATACCATCACTTGGAATGATTTCAAGGTCATGCTTGAGGCCAGATTTGTCCTAGCATCTGCCAAAGCCACACTGCTTGAAGACTTTATTAGGTTAAGGCAAGGAGGCATGAGTGTGAATGAGTACACTCAGAAGTTTGAAGCATTGTCCAAATATGGAATGGTGTTGATAGGGAATGCAGAAGCAAAGAATGCAAGGTACATTCAAGGCTTGAACCCCAATCTATCCAGGGCAATGTTGCCATACAAAGATAAAACCTTTGATCAAGTGATTGATCTAACTCTCTCATTTGAGCAACATGACACCACAAGAGAGAAATTCTGGAACATGAAGCTCAATAAGAAGAAGGGAGGTCAGAATAAAGTGCAACCTTATGACAAGAGAAATGCAAGTAAAGGAGTTAAGAAGGGGGAAGGAGCAATAGCACCTGAAAGCAAGAAATTCACTCATTGTTTTAATTGTGGAAAAGCTGGACATTATAGTAACCAATGCCCTGACCCTAAAATACCTAAAGGAAGCTGCTATAACTATGGGAAGATAGGACATTTAAAGAAGGACTGCCCAGAGACTCATAAGAAAACAGCAAGGGTAGGAGCTTTGGCAACAAACACCACTGAAAATGTTGGGCAACTTGAAGGTATAATTCTAATCAATACCCAACCAATATCAGTAGTATATGACATTGGTGCCTCACATTCACTAATATCTTTGGAAATTGTAAAGAAGTTAGCACTTGTTTGTGTTTCTATTGAACAACCATTAACTGTACACAGCCCCATAGGGAGTCATTGTATATTAAGAATGAAGTGTATGGGTCTGAAATTAATTATATGGGGTTATGGCTTTGATTCAGATCTATATACTTTAAATTATCCTGGTATTGGGATTATATTGGGGGTAGATTAGTTAATGAAAAATAAAGCAATTTTAAATTTAGAAAATCTTACTATTTCTTTGGAGACAAATGAAGGCAAAAGAATTACAGTTCTAAGTGAAATAGCAAAGAACACATGTTTTAATAAAATTTGGAGTATAAATGAAATTCAAAAGGAATTAAAAATAGAGGAAATTCCAGTAGTTAATGAATACATAGATGTGTTTGGAGAAGTGAGAGGAATTCCTCAGAATAGACCAGTTGAATTTAAAATAAAGTTAATGCCACGAACAAATCCAATCATTAAAAAGCCTTATAGGATGGGTCCAAAAGAACTGGTAGAATTAAAACATCAACTAGAAGAATTAGAAGAGAAAGGATTCATAAGATCAAGTAGTTCTAGTTGGGGTTCCCCAGTGCTCTTTGTTAAGAAGCATGATGGAACAATGAGGTTATGTGTGGATTATAGGGATTTAAACAAGGTAACCATTAAAAATAAGTACCCACTGCCTAGAATAGATGATCTATTTGATCAATTGCATGGAGCTAAAATATTTTCAAGATTAGATTTAGCCTCTGGATTTCATCAAATGAAAGTTGCAGAGGAAAGCATTGAGTACACAGCCTTTAACACAAGGTATGGCCTATATGAATTTTTAGTAATGCCATTTGGCTTGACCAATGCTCCCTCCTATTTTGTAGATTTAATGAATAGAATTTTCAGAGACTTTTTGGATAAATTTGTTCTAGTATTTATAGATGATATATTAATTTACTCAAAGACAGAAGATGATCATGCTATGCATCTACACCTAGTATTATCCAGACTTAGAGAACATGAATTAAAAGCCAAGTATTCAAAATGTACATTTTGGCAACATGAAGTAAAATTCTTAGGACACATAGTGTCACAGCAAGGGGTAAGTGTGGATCCAAGCAAAGTGATTGCAGTTCAATCATGGAGTAGACCCAGAACAGTGACTGAGGTGAGATCATTCTTAGGATTGGCAATGTACTATAGAAGTTTCATCAAGGATTTTTCAAGAATAGCCACACCAATGACCAAGTTGACAAAAAAGAACCAACCATATGTGTAGACTGAGCAGTGTGAACAAGCTTTTGAGAAATTGAAGCAAGCACTGGTGGAAGCTCCTGTTTTGCAAATCTCAGAAGTAAATGAAGGAATGGTTGTATATACTGATGCTAGTGGGTCTGGGTTAGGTGCAGTGCTTATGCAACATGGCAAGGTAGTGGCATATGCATCAAGACAGCTTAAACCCAATGAAACCAAATATGCAACTCATGATCTAAAATTAGCTGCAATAGTGTTTGCATTAAAACTTTGGAGGCATTATTTGCTTGGAGCAAAATTTGAATTATTCACAGACCATCAAGCATTGAAGTATTTATTTTCTCAAAAAGATTTGAATATGAGACAAGCAAGGTGGATGGAATTTCTAGCTGCATATGATCTAGATATTTTGTACACCCCTGGAAAAGCCAATAGGGTGGCAGATGCTTTGAGTAGGCATCAAGTTAGGTTAGCAAGTCTAATGATTGATGAATTTAAAAACCTAGTAATGCTTGGGGAGGAAGATATATATATAGCAAGAATGAAAAGAATTTTAGTGAGCATGATGATATGGTAGAATATGGTACACTAGGATTGATTACAGTGAAATCTAATCTAGTGGAGAAAATTGGTAGCATGCAAGACCAAGATAAGGATTTGAAGGAGAAGAAGGAAATGTTACTTAGCAACATTGAGTTGGAAAATTTTAAAATAGATCACAAGGGGTATTTGAGGAAGAATGAGAAGCTGTGTGTACCAGACATTGCAGAGTTGAAGGAAGAAATCATGAATGAGCATCACAAAACCAAGTACACCATACACCCTGGTGGTACTAAAATGTATCATGATTTAAAAAGAAGCTACTGGTGGCCAGGAATGAAACAAGCAGTGGCAAGATATGTGGCAAAGTGTTTCACTTGTCAGCAAATTAAAGCAGACTACCAAAAGCCCTCTGGCATGTTGCAACCTTTGGAGGTACCTCAGTGGAAATGGGAAAGTATTTCCATGGACTTTGTGGATGGTTTGCCTAGAACTAAGAAAGGCAATGATAGTATATGGGTAATTGTTGATAGACTGACCAAATCAGCTCACTTTGTCCCTGTCAGGTCAGATAGAAATGCATCTAAGCTTGCACAATTATTTGTTAAGGAAGTGGTAAGGCTACATGGCACACCCAAGACTATTGTAAGTGATAGAGACACTTTGTTCACCTCAAGATTTTGGGAAAGCTTCCAAGAAGCAATGGGAACTCAACTATGCTTAAGTACTGCCTACCATCCTCAAAGTTATGGGCAGACAGAAATAGTAAATAAAATATTGGAGGATCTATTAAGAGCATGTGTGCTTGACTTTGGGGGTAATTGGGAGGATCACATTCATTTGGCAGAATTTACATATAACAATAGCTACCAGTCAACAATAGGAATGGCACCCTTTGAAGCCTTGTATGGGAGACCCTGCATATCTCCTGCCTGTTGGTTGGATATGGGAGAGGGTACACTACTAGGACCAGATCATGTTAAAGAAACCACCAACATGATTGAGTTAATTAGACAGAGAATGAAGACAGCACAATCAAGCAAAAGTCTTATGCAGATAAAAGAAGAAAGCCAATGGAGTTTAAGGTAGGAGAGTATGTTTTTCTAAAGGTATCACCAATGAGAAAGGTGTTTAGGTTTGGGAAATCTGGTAAGTTATCACCAAGATTTGTAGGGCCATATGAAATTATGCAAAGAATTGGTGCTATGGCCTATAAACTTAAGTTACCTGAGGAGTTGAGTGGTGTGCATCCAGTGTTTCATGTTTCTCAATTGAGAAAATGGGTGCATGATGAAGGAGCAATTCTGGAGTCACCTACTCAAATTCAAGTCCAAAAGAATTTGGTCTATGCAAATGAACTAGTAGGGATAGTTGCCAAGGAGGAGAAAAAGTTAAGGAACAAGGTGATCAAACTGGTAAAAATTCAATGGAGCTTGGACACCAATGATTGTACATGGGAGGTGGAGAACAAAATGAGGGCTAAATACCCCAACTTGTTTACTGATGGAGAGGTATGTTTAAGTAGTTTATGATGATTCTCTGAATATTCTTATGCATTGCTTGCTTTCATAAAATGTGAGTATGGGGTTATGGAATTAAAACAGACTATGGATTAGCATTTTTATTTGGAGAAATTAGGAGAAATTATGGGGACATAATTCCTTTAAGGGGGAGGGTATGTAATGACCCTAAACTAAAATAAAAAGAAAGTTATATTTACTTTAAGACTTTCTGAAGTTATAAAGAAAATTGGGACTTAAAACAAATATAGTTCCATGTCTAAAGAATTATATGAGTATATGTATTTAAAATATAAGGAATTTTCTGTTTAATTTAAGAAGCAAAATACAATGGAAATTTATGAAGTTTCAAATGACTTATATAATCATGTTGAAAGAAGAGGGAATAAATAATCTTGTGTGTGTATAATTTTTATAACATAGATATATATAAAGGAGTTGCTGTTTTAAGGGGTGGAATAAAACAATATAGTATGAATAATTATCACATCACATAAATATATATATGAAACAGTGTACATGGTTGAATAGAAATAGAGACTAGGTAGAAAAAAAATGCAAAAAGAATATAACCTCTTTAAAATGAGTTCACAGTTTTTATAAAAATAGAGCAGAGAATAAAATAAGTAAAAGTCACATGCATATGGCATGAACACAATAGGATCATGGAAATGGCATGCAGTGATAAAAGCGATGCATTCCCGAAATAACCACTAAAGGAAACCAGATGAGAGCAATTCCAAATAAGGACCACACAGTGTAATGATTTGTGCATGAACACCTAGGGGCATCAAGGGGATTACCCATTTCCTTAAAACCCTAAAATAGCTTTAAAAAACCTGTACACCATCATGCTCATCATTCTCTCAGAATCAAGGTAAAATTAAAATAAAATAGAAGAAATATAGGTATGCAGTTCTGAAGGGATTTGCTGAGTAGAGGAGCAAGATAGTAAAGGAAAATACTAAGTGAGCATTAATCCATTTTATGCAATGGCATTAAGTCCTCTGGTAGGCAGCCTAAAAGTATTATAAGAATTATTTAAATCTTTGAAATGGTTTGATATGGATGAAATGGATGTTTGTTGTGCATTTCTGTTTGGAGTTTTGTATGATAGTTTTTCCAAGCCAAGATGGTTTGAGTATTTTTAATTCTGTTTTTATTATTGTTAAGTATGGATCTAAATTATCTAGAACATAGGCAGCAAGATGAAGATCTAGCTCATGTTTATATTCTAAATAATAAGGTAGGAGGCTTTTCTGAGTTTTTGATGAATTTTATTAACAAACACCTCTGTCCATATTTCTTCAATAAAATAGTAGGATCATGATGCTCAAGGTATTTTTGGAAAGATCACACACATGCTGTAAATCTCTGCAGTAAGAAAAGTTAAATGGATAACAAAGGATTGTACTAGAAAGTATTTATGTTTTTCTGAAACATGAATGGGTTGAAGGTTTTTATGATTAAACTATAAGCAGGGGCTTAATAAGTTAAGCAGAAAACTGGAGGGGGAGTTTATTAAATTAATAAACTCTATGATTAAATAAAAGCAAATTAAATAGGTCATTTGGGGTTAGTCAATGATCTGCTTGCTTCAGGTGAGAGGAAGTATATGCATGGTGCAAGTGCACCCTGAGGCCTTTGTGTGTTGGAAGAAAAAAATAATAAAACAAATTGGGTGATTCCTTCACAATGCATACTTGTGTTCATATGACAGGGGGATTTAGACCATAAAATAAAATGGGGTATAGGCTATAAATCTCTGGGTTATAAACATCTGGACAGGGATTTAAATTTATCAGGGTTAATATATGATGCCCTGATTAGAAATACTGGGAGAAATATGGGAGGACATAACTTGGGATCATTTATGTAAAAATGATGTATTGGATGATGTATGACTTGCTGAACATCTGATTGAATTGATGCATTGCTTGTTGATTATTTGTTGAATGAATGTTTGTATCCTTGAAGATATCTGGCAATATTCACTATTATGCAAGTTTACAATCTGCTAGATTTAAACAAGTATTTTTATGTTCATAAAAATGGTAAACATATGTATAAAATCTATTAATGTTCATACCAGTGTAAACTGACCCTTTTGGTTGCCTTGCAAACATTTGGGTGTCTCAAATAAATGGGGCAGCTCAATGATTTGCATGCAGGTAAGTAAGAGTGACATGATGGATGAAGGAGGCATTAGCTGCTAGTATAAATAAGAGAAACATTGCTTGTATTTGCAGATTGCTTGTAGTGAAAGACCTGGTTATTATTAGTAATTAAAGTTAATAGTGAGGATATTTTTTTCTGGGTGCTTGGATTATGACATGTATCTAACTAAAACTGTGATGAATGAATTCTTATGGCAAGTAACTAGATGATGCTTTTATAAAATGTTTGGTTATTTTTTTTGGGGACTGAGAAACTGATATATCATATCAATATGATATGTGTGCATGTCAGTCCCTGGTTCTTTTGTTTGAAACTGATTTGTGTTTTAATAATGGCAATTAAGATTGGCAAGTGAATTGATTTACTAGAAAATGAAAATGAGCTTACAAGTTTTGAATAAAAACAGGATGATGTATGGCCAGTAACAGATATTGGTTGATACATAAACTCTGAGAAATATCTCTGATCAATATTTATGCATTTGATTTAAAAAAAAAGAAATGGACTTGGAAATTTTGGTGTTTAGTATTGAATGCCTGAGCAAGTAAAATTTCAGAAGAAAAAAACTTTGATATGGTGGAAGCAAATTAGTGATAAAATAAATACATGTGAAAATTGGTTTACTTAAAAAAAAAATAGTTTTGAAAATATGCCTGGAATCACTTCTCTATAATCCATATTGGGTAAGTGCTTCCAGTTCAAAGAAAAAGACATAAAAACACCAAGTTTTTGCAATATAAACTCCAAGCATACCAGTATGCATTTCTAACCTGTCTGAAAAATGCAATGAAACTGTAATTTGTTCAATCTGAAAATGTTCATGCTTGTAACTACATTTCTCCAAAGTAACTTCATCCAAATAACACTTAACACTACTTTAGGTGATAACATACATATATAGGTAGAAAAAGTAGTGAATTAAGAATATATATATATATATATATATATATATATATATATATATATATAAAGGTGCACTGTGTATCTCAATCACTTATGCAATGGGCTTGTTGTAAATTCCATATCATGCAAAATAAAAGAAGCAAACATATCATCAAATATGTAAAGCTATTTTAAAGTGAAACATGAACTGATATAGTTATATTGGTCATCCAGGATCTTGGGAAAAGAATCTATGAATTTTCCAAATATTCAAACTTAAAATTATGGGATTTAATTACACCTTCATTTTGTAAAAAAAAAAACCTATGAGAAAAATGAAAGGGGTCACCACAATGCATATACAAAGTGCATGTGAAACATAGTAATGTATACATAGTTAATGTATATGTACATGTATATAGATATTGGCATTCACATCAACAATGTATGCATTCGCCATTTATGAATGCATTGGTTGTCTCAAAACATTGTATAAAATACAAACACACACATAAATGTGTGTGTGTATAATTCAAAATTCATTTATATATTTATAAAAATAAAATTTTAAAATATCTAATTATAATTAGACCAAGTCAATAAAATTCAATTCAAAATTTAATATCTTATTCAGACTTGGTAAAATATTTTAAAATTCAAATATTGATCTTTAAAATATCAATTAAAATATCTTTTATTTAATTTAAAAAATATATTAACACAAGTAATTTTATAGGCGAGATTAATATTTTTTAACTATTTAAAACTATTCAAAATGGCAGAAACAATTTAACATGTGTACTTAATTATAAAATAAATATTTATTATACATATACGCATATATTTTCTTTTCGACCAGTAATTTATTATTTATCTAAATTCGAAACTAGTTTTATTGTTAATTTTGTTATTAACTTATATATTAAATATATACATATACATACATACATACATACATACATACATACATATATATATATATTACTAAAGGTAACATGGTTTAATTAAAATATATATATTATGTTAATGATGTCATTCAGCAACAATAGTTTAAAAAAAAAATCCAAATGTAATTTAATATATATAATCTAATTTATAAACATATTTTAATACGCGCGCACACACACATATATATATTGATGAATTTAATTTTTAAATTAATAAATGACGATTTAAAATTATTAAATTTTAGTTACAATATTCTATAATTATAAAATATATATTAAATAATAAGTATGGACAAAATGAATTTGATTATAAAGGTCTATTTTAAATATGAATGAAAACAAATTGTATCATATAAATTAATTACTTAATATAATCAATAAAAAAATTATGATGTAGGTGAGTCAAACAATGCATATATTGTTCTAAAAACTACAATGTATAATTGTAAATGAGATTATACATGAAGAGATCCCCTAGACTTAGCAAAGACAACCATCAGACCTTTTAACAGTCCAGAATACTAGTTGTATTATTTTATATTAATGTATTTGCACCTATAGGAAGCATGGCTATAAAGGTAAGGTACTAGGGGTGTGCAGCCATGAAGTGGGAGGAAGCAAGAGAGAAACAAATGGGGTTTTAGTTTAGTATAGAAGAGAAGGAGGAGGAGACAAATTCTCATCCTTTTAATCTTTCTCCTTTACTGATTTTTCAGATCTAGGTCTGAATTCAAACCAAAACCACTCCCTTATCAACATATTGTCGGCCATATAATGGAAAATATAGGCAATGAAAAATTTAGAACCTGTTTGGTAATCAATATCATTCAAATCAAAATTAAATGCACATCGATATCATATATCGATATATACATATATAACCTTTATATACACACTCGATTAGCTACTAATAGCACACATAAAATAATAATAACACCAAATACATGAAATAAATAAATAAATGAAATAATATTTCATAAATATTAACGAGTTTAATTAATTTATAAAAATTATAAGTGAATTAGATTGCATGGTATTTAAAGAAATCAACAATGTGGTTGTTCAACTCATAGGTGTAATTCAGTCGGCGATCAATATCGAACAAGATGAATATTTGCATTCATACGTCGCCTTAGCTAGTGGTGTAATAGTTTAGCCAAACTTATCGTTTATAAATCTTCAATGGTAAAATCCAATTTTACAATTTAAGCAATACCTTTTTGTAAGAATTCTTTATGCCAATTCTCTCCATCAACACCATATCACTTTATGACTTATGGAATTGGTTTTGGTCAAAATTCTAATATTATCAACATTCAACTTAGTTAGTCTATAAACAAAGTCCTTGATTCCATAATAAATTTTTTTATAACCATACTGTTAGTCCGTGAGATGATGGTTTTGATGACAACAACCTTAGAATAGATTACAAAATATAAATACCAACAATATAAGTTTAGATATATAAGTATATGCAGGATTTAACCATGTAGGTACCAAGAATGAAGACTGTACAGTATAGAGATTCAAGATATCAAGATTGAAGACTCATGGGTAACAAGAATATCAAGATTATCAAGAGTTCAAGATTTCAAGTAATTTACTTTTTAATTAGTAATTTTGTTAAAACTCCTAGAAACGCACCGGCATCTTAAAATTCAATTTATTCGTGGAATGGAATGCACTTCGAGCCTGTTAAAGGGATGAAACCCTAAGTAGGATGGAACCTACGAAAAATCTAGTGGAACATTGTTTTGTATCCACTAACTTTTTATTCAAAATGATTTTTCAAAATTATATCCTGTTTTCAAAATGATTTCAAAACCTTCCTTTTAAAAGCATCAAAAACATCTATCCTGATTTCAAATACTTTTAGCCTCAAAATAATCTTTAATTTCAAAATCAAATTATCCTTGTTTTTAAACTATCTTCTAAATATAATATATTTAACTTTTAAATATTTATACTTAGTTTTTAAATATAAAATTATAGTAAAATTTTAAATATATTATTCTTTATATTTACTTATGTATTTTAATTATAGTCAAGTATATTTATAAAGTTTAAAATAGTTTTAATATTAAATAAAGGTTATTTTCAAAGAAAATCAAAAAACCAAAAATCCCTTTGGGATGTCGACATACTCAAGTACCTCATGTCGACATAGTATCAGTTGAGTTCAAAATTTAAATTTCAAAAGAAGTGTCTATTCGTCATAACTCTTCATGAATGGACATGGCTGTTGTTCTTCTATAAATAGGGGTTAGTTTCAACGAATTTTAACACAGTTTTTCTGGTTTTTCACTCCTCTTCTTCTTCCACATTTCTATATACATATTCTTGCCATTACTCTACTGAAATCAACATTGAATCTAACTAGATTATCTCTGGTTTGATTCTCTATCACTATCTCAACAAGATCCTCGGTGCTATTTAGAGCTATAGGATTTTTGTAATCAACTTAGCGAGAAAATGTGTGATTGTGGCCTTGGAAATCAATCAAGTGAGATAAGGTGTGATTGTAGCGTTGGAAAATCAATTGGGTGAACTTGTTGCCCGAGAAATCAAGTATCTCTACCCAGAGGATTGTGATTCTGGAGGATGTACCTCGTTGCCTTGAAATCGAGGGTGTAATTGTAAAGATTGTTTTTGAAAGGAAATCCGTACTTGTGTGCGGGACTGGATGTAGGGTAACTCCGAACCATTATAAAATCCGGTGTGTTCTTTCCTTTACTACTTTTACTTTATATTTGCATTTGCATTTTATTCTATGATCATATCTGTGTCTGAATATTGCATTCATTTGTGTTTAAATTAACAAAAACTAAAAAAGATTTAACAATTCTCTAAAACACTATTCACCCCCTCCCTTTAGTGTTTATCCTAGCCTTAAGGTCCTTAATCTGCATTTCTCACATTTGGTATCAGAGCAAGATTTTCAAAGTTTCATAATCTGATTTTTGAAAAAGTTTTAAAATGGCTATTTTTGTTAATACTAGTTCAGAAATATTCATATCATCGTTGTCTTTTGAGTCTGCATATAATCAATGTTCAAATTCAAGTTGTCTACCAAAATTGTTTGGTGTGCAGGAATCATGCTTTATGGCTATTGAGGAATCAATACACAATGGACAAATTGTGCAGATCAGAAAGGACAAATGGATACTCGATAGTGGATGTTTTAGACTCATGACTAACAATCCAGATATCTTAAATGATATAATATACAAAGACAGAGGACCGGTTAACTTTGGAGACAATTCAAAAGGATATGTGATTGGCATCGGCAAAGTCGGTAACTCTGAAACTCCTATTATTACTAATGTTTTGCTAGTTAAAAATCTAAAACATAATCTGCTAAGTATAAGTCAACTTTGCGATAAAGGATATAAAATTAAATTTGAAAAAGATAAATGTCACATTGAAGATAAAAATTCAACCATAATATTTGAGGGAGTTAGGAAAAAGAATATTTATATTCTTAGTATGAAAGTTTCGAATGATAACTTGTGTCTTTTGGTAAATACAAGTGACCCTTGGATTTGGTATAAGAGATTTGGGCATTTGAATTTCAAACTCTTATCTAAACTGTCAAAACATGATCGAGTAAGAGGCCTCCTTAAAATGAATTTCAAAGTAGATAGTCTATGTGATGCATGTCAATTAGGAAAACTTAGAAAAAGTTCCTTTAAATTAAAAGATATGATTTCAACTTCAAAACCTCTTGAATTGCTTCACCTTGATTTATTTGGTCCATCTCAAATTATGTCAATAAACCATAGTAAATATGTTTTTATAATTGTAGATGATTATTCTAGATTTACATGGACAATATTTTTGAAACATAAAAGTGATACTTTTGAATGTTTTAAGAACTTACAAAAAGGATTCAAAATCAACTTTCTCTAAAAATTATAATCATTCGCAGTGATCACGGTGGTGAATTGAAAATGAAAAGTTTGAGGAATTCTGCAATAAAAAGGGAATAACTCACAAATTTTCATTTCCAAGAACTACACAACAAAACGAAGTAGTAGAACGTAAAAATAGGACGATTCAAGAGTGTGCGAGAACTATGCTTTCACACTGTTGGGCGAATACTCGCCACCTATCCAAAAAAGCTTCTCTAGCAACCACGGCCGAACCAGGAGGCCACCGAACTAGCCACACCGGACCAATCCACACCATATCCATTGACCGAACCAACACTGCATGCCGAACCACCAACACCGGTCCAACCCATCAACCCTGCATGCCGAACCACCAACACCGGTCCAACCCATCTCCCCTGCATGCCGAACCACCAACACCGGTCCAATCCATCCCCTTCCAATACCGAACCAACTCACTGCCGAACACCCATCACCAAATGACTCCCCACCGAGTGAAAGCATGGCCGAACCAACCTCACCTACATCTCACCACCGGACCAACGTCCTATTGGACCAAAGCCACTCCAACCACGACCGAACAAAGCTCCGCCGAACCAGATGTGCCAAACCAGATTGCTTCAGCCCAGGCCCGCCAGCAGCTGTATACATCCAAGACCCCTGCCCCCAGCCTCACTCTATAAATAGAGGGGCAGGGGTACAACAATGGCAGACAAGTTTGAGAGCTCAAGCAAGGAAGGAACTTTCAAACAACTTTCTTATACTTGTACTTAAAGCTTTGTACTTGTAATCTGAAAAAGAAAGGAGAATAACATATAAAGTGGACGTAGGCACATTCTGGCCGAACCACTATAAATCTGTGTATCTTTTACAGTTTAGCCCCTGCTTTTTTCATATTTGCATAAGTAATCTAAAACCTTGAAAATAACATATAATCAACTAAATTATACGGATTGGAGGTGTTTGCCCATTTTTTGCGCAAACATTTTTGGTGCTTTCACTGAGAAACTTGGAACTCGAAACTTCAGCTTCTCTCATTCAACCTTCTTTCCCAATAGCACCCTTCATTGCCTAGGAAACATGACTTCCAGGCCGAGAAAAGACGCCAACAAGGGAAAGAACGTTGCAACCAGCAGCGCTCCAGATCCAGTGGATCCAGATCTAGAGAACCGTCCCACTACGACAGCAGTGCCAAATGTAGATCAGGCAATTCCGACAGCCCCTACCGCGGAACAACCGGCAGCAATCACTAGGGCAGACCGAGACAGAGTTGTGGTTGAAGTGACTAACCGCTTCGCATCCCAATAAGAAGCTTTGGTGAACCAACTCATGTCGCGCTTAAGGGATGCCGAAGAATCCAACCGCAACACTGAATCATGGGGTGAGTCTCAATCTGGAGGATCTCAGAGACAACAAAGGTCTTCCCTCTTCGAAGAAGCTATCAACAGGAACAACAATGATAGGGGCCGCGCCCGGACTCAGTCCGAACTCCGACTCGAGGAAGTGCTTGGAACCGAACCCAATGGGGGAGGCACCAGGCGAGGATCGGATGTAGCTGAGCCGGTCATGCCGCCTAATCATAGAAACCCCGCTGAACGAAGCCGAGCTAGAACCTAGCCCGAAGTTGACCCCATGGAAATGCTTGAAGCAGAACCCCACAGGGGAAGATCAAGGCCGGGGGCAACTGTAGCTGGTCCTAGCATGCATCCGAGCAGCCAAAGACAGCCATTGGATAACGTCAGAAGTGATAGGCTATACCATCCCTACAGGTCATCTGGACGAGATCGATCCCGCAGGGAAGAACCAAGCTCATTCTTGTCCGCTCCAAATTCTGATGAAAGAATGGCACGATTATTCAGGGAATGCGTCCGACGGGAGCAAAGAGATCGAGGGATAGGCGCTAGAGTAACCAGCCCTTTCACCCGCAACATCGAAACCGCCCTCACACCTCGAGAATGGAAAGTGCCGACGATGGAACCGTACAAGGGAACTTCCGACCCCGTTGTACACCTGCAAAGATACACACAACATACGCTCATGAGTGGGGCAACGGAAGGAGTATTATGCAAATGCTTTCCACTATTTTTAGCAGATCTAGCTACCTCCTGGTTCTGCCATCTACCCCAAGGATCCATCAGTTCATGGGAAATGTTGAAGGAAAAGTTCATTAGCCAGTTCCGCATTCTTGTGGAACAACCCAAGGATGCTTACTCTCTATCCAATATCAAACAGAAATCCGGAGAGACACTACAACAATATCTAACCCGGTTCAACGCCGCAGCGGCAGCAGTCCAAGATGCCGATGAGAAACTCACCCTAATGGCCCTCTGTAGTGGTGTGCACCCAGATACCAAGTTTGCTAGAAGACTAACTAAAGAAAAACCAGCTACCTTGCCCGATTTCTTCCATGAAGCTGGGAAGTACATGAGACTCGAAGAGGCTGCCACTGAAAGGCAGACAGGACCACAGGCTAAGACGGCCCATGGAAACGCCCACGCCGCAGCAAAGGACATTCGGAGAAACGACTCCAGAGACAATGCAGGGGGCAAGAAGGGAGAAAAGCGCTTGTACCGACCAGGACCGAGGTTCGACGCTTACACTCCCTTGAATGAAACAGTCGAGAACATCTTCCTTGCCACCCAAGACGAACTTACATACAAACGCCCCCCGTACAAGAAAGAGTCAGATCGCGCAATCCAGTCCGGAAAATTCTGCCGTTTCCACGAGTCTCATGGGCACGATACCAATGAATGCCGCCATCTCCGAGACCTAATCGAAGAACACATCAGGAGAAAGAGGCCGGAACGCTATGTAAAGGGCCAAGACAGGACACCAGCTCCCGCCAAGGAAAACCCAGGGCAGCTCCACCCAGAGACAGGCGGAGGAAATCGCAACACCAGCGGCTCCAGCCAAGAGAAGATAGTGGTCCATACAATATCAGGAGGGCCACACATCGCCGACAAGAGCTGGGCAGAAATGGAAAGATATGGAAACTCACTCAGAAGCGAGGAAGACTGCGTCAATTCTGTTATGGAAGAACGCCACCCTAAGCGGAAGGAAAATAACGACATCACATTTAGTGGGTGCTACCTAGAAGGAAGGCAGTACCCACACATGGACCCTATGGTCATCTCTGCCTGGTTCGGTCCAGCCAAAGTTTTCCGAATTTTAATAGACACTGGAAGTTCAGTAAATATCCTATTCAAGCATGCTTTCGACAAAATGAAGCTGTAAATGAAGGATGTATCCCCCTGCAACAAACCACTACACGGTTTCACTGGAGAAGCAAAGATGCCCCTCGGACAATTGGATCTCTTTGTTGAATTGGGAAGTCATCCCCACTCCGCCGTTCGAAAACAAACATTCATGCTAATATACAACCACTCGGCCTACAATGCCTTTTTAGGAAGACCAGCCTTATCCGACTTCCAAATTGTCCTTGCCCCATGGTGCCTGAAGATGAAGTTCCCAACGGATAATGGAGTGGGAGAAGTAGAAGGGGATCAAGACGCCGCTCGGGACTGCTATGTAACCGAACTTCGCAATAATCGCAGGAGAGATAAAGGAAAAAATGCAGAGACTATTCTCTGCATGAAAAGCTTGGAAGCATAGAAACTAAAGAAAGCCCCTCCTCTTCGGTATACCAGTGATCCTTTCAATGAATTAGACCTCAGGGACAAAGAGGAGGAGGCCACCGCCGAGCCTGTAGAGGCTATGGAATTCGTATCTGTAGACAAACGCGACCCAAGTAAACTGCTGAGAGTCGGATCTCAGTAAAAAGGAGAATTAAAGAATCAACTCATTGATTTTCTTCGCCACAACATGGATGTATTTGCATGGACGCACGCTGATATGACTGGAATCTCCCCGGACATAGCATGCCACGCACTAAACATCGATCCTACCAAGGTACCGGTAAAGCAAAAGAAGAGAAGTATGGGGGCAGAACGATCAACAGCCCTCGAGGAAGAAGTAAAGAACTTACTTGCCAATGACTTCATACGTGAAGCCATCTACCCGGAATGGATCGCCAACCCGGTACTGGTAAAGAAAGCTAATGGAAAGTGGCGAACATGCATCGATTTCTCTAACTTAAATGACGCTTGCCCGAAAAACTGCTTCCCACTCCCCCGAATCGACCAACTCGTGGACAGCACTGCCGGACACGAACTCTTATCCTTTATGGACGCATACTCAGGATATAACCAGATCCCTATGCACGCCCCCGATCAAGACCACACTAGCTTCATCACTGACCGAGGATTGTACTGCTACAAGGTAATGCCATTTTGACTTAAAAACGCTGGAGCTACTTATCAGCGCCTCGTCAACAAGATGTTTGCAGAACTGATAGGACGAACTATGGAGGTCTATGTGGATGACATGCTGGTTAAATCAAGAAAAGCCAACGATCATGTAAGCCACCTGGACGAGATGTTCCAAGTACTCCGCCAATATGGAATGAAGCTGAATCCTCTAAAGTGCTCCTTCGGAGTGTCATCAAGAAAGTTCTTGGGATTCATCGTCCATGCCAGAGGGATCGAAGCGAACCCCGAACAAGTCCGAGCCTTGCAAGATATCAAAATACCATCCACTCGGAAAGAAATGCAAAGCCTAAACGGGAAGGTGGCTGCCCTGAGCAGATTCATCTCCAAAGCAACTGACAAGTGTGTCCCTTTCTTCGAAGTCCTAAAGAGAGACAAAGGAAAATTCGAGTGGACCGACGAATGTTCAGCGGCTTTCCTTAAACTAATCGAGCACCTCCAACGGCCACCAGTACTCTCGACTCCGAATGAAGGCGAAGAACTATACCTATATCTTGCTGTGTCATCTCATGCTCTAAGCGCCGCTCTGGTAAGAGAAGAAAATCGCACACAACGGCCAGTGTACTTCATAAGAAAAAGGTTCACGGGAGCAGAAGCCAGATATCCTAAACTTGAGAAGCTAGCGTACTGCTTACTAATCACATCAAGGAAGCTACGACACTATTTCCAATCTCATCCCATCAGAGTCCTAACCGACCAACCATTGAGGCAAGTGCTCCATCGTCCCGACACCTCTAGGCGACTGCTCAAGTGGTGCATCGAGCTAAGCCAATATGATATCACCTACCATCCTCGCACTGCCATCAAGGGACAAGCCATAGCCGATTTCATCGCCGAATTCACTATCAACGAAGGCAGAGCAGTCTGAAATAACAGAGGACATCAAGTGGAGTCTCTTTGTGGATGGAGCATCGAACGAACAAGGCTCGGGGGCAGGCGTTGTGATCATCACTCCCAGGGGAAGAAAGCTGCGTTATGCACTAAGGCTGGAATTCGTTGCCACCAACAATGATGCCGAATATGAAGCAGTAATAGCCAGATTAGAGCTTGCCCTGGAGATCAGAGTCAGTTCCTTATGTCTTCACAGTGATTCGCAACTCATCGTAAATCAAATACTAGGGGAATTCCAGACTCGAGGAGAGCGGCTCACGGCATATCTGAAAAAGACCAAGCGGCTGCTCAATCAATTGGATCACTACTCGATCAAACACATTCCTCGAGAAGAAAATCAAGAGGCCGACGAGCTGGCAAAGCCAGCTAGCATGGGAGATGATACCACTTCTGGAACGATAACTGTCTCAAGGCTACTGACCCCGAGTTTCGAGCAAGTAACTCTAATAGCTGCAACCGGAGAAGAAATATGGATGACCCCTATCCGAGAATACTTACAAAACGGCACCCTACCCGACGGGCGAAATGAAATTAAGAAAATTCTAAGGAAGGCTTCCCGCTACACAATACAAGAAGACATCCTCTATCGGCGCGGCTTCTCTAACCCCTTATTGAGGTGCGTTGCTGGAAGAGAAGCCAAGGAAATTCTATCCAATATCCACCAGGGAAGTTGTGGAGACCACACCGGAGGGCAGACCCTAGCAAAAAAGATACTCCGATATGGGTATTTCTGGCCCACCTTGAACAAAGACGCCTTAGACTTCGTCAGAAGATGTGACAGATGTCAGAAATTTGCCAAAATTTCTCGACTACCGACAAATGAGATCACTCAAATGACTAGCCCTTGGCCTTCGCATGGGCCAAGGCGGAGCCAAATATGCTATAGTGGCAGTTGACTATTTCGCCAAATGGGTGGAGGCGGAACCTCTAAATAAAATATCCTCGGCAAAAGTTATCAACTTCTTGATCAAAAATATTCTGTGCAGGTACGGAGTCCCACTCAAGATCATATCAGATAACGGGCTCTAATTTGACAGCGAAGAATTCGCCGATTGGTGCCAAGAGCATGGAATTCACAAAAGCTTCTCATCTGTAGCTTATCCTCAAGCAAACGGGCAAGTCGAAGACGTCAACGAGATCCTCAAAACCTTAATCAAGAAGAAACTTGAAAAGTCGAAAGGCGCTTGGGTGGACGAACTTCCTACGGCACTTTGGGCCTATGCACATCTTACAGAACTTCAACAGGGCATACTCCTTTCTCTTTGGCATACGGATCGGAGGCCATGCTCCCAGTTGAAACTATAGTGCCCTCTCACCGTAGGATCCACTACAGCCCGGAAGAGAACGAAGAACTCCTCCTCATGTCTTTGGAGCTGATTGAGGAGAGAAGAAATGATGCAGCACTCAAAGCAGCAGCTCACAGACAAAAAGTGGCAGCACTATACAACTCCAAAGTCAAACATCGCAGCTTACAAGAAGGAGATCTTATCCTCAGGAGAATCTTTCCGCGCCCCGGGGCACTGGACCCCATCTGGGACGGACCATATGTAATTCATAAAGATCTCTACAACGGAGCTTATATTTTGTCAACAGTGGACGAAGAGGTGTTCCAGAGGGCATGGAACATCTGACACCTCCGTTGATACTTTTCTTAACTTGTACTGCCCATATGAAGTGAATTAACAAAGAGAATCAGTGGACGTAGGCATTTTCGTGCTGAACCACTTTAAAAAACTTGGCTCTTGTTAACTTGTTCCTTTATATCTTGGCTACTTGTTAAGCTTTATCCTTTGCTGTTGAACAAAATCCTTTGCAGATGACATTTCAATTCAGAGCTTCACAACACAACTCCACCTGGACAAAATCTAACAGGTACGCTACGCTCCTATGCCCTCGCCAATGAGACACTTTGCTCCGGTATCCCTCTACCGCGAGTTAACTCATTGTTTGCCTCTACCCTTAAAGCCGACTGTAATAAGCCGAGTATAAGTCATCAAAAAAAAGGCCGACTATAGCCGATGGCGGCTTATTACAGCGATTCGGCTCGCCGGCAACTGTGAACCGATCATAAGCCCCAACATAAGGTGTGGCCAGCCAGGGGCAGTTCACAGTTGACGATCGGCCCCCACGCTATCCGGCCACAGTAAATCGAATAATACCCACGATTACGGGCCATAATGGCCCGGGTAGTTACTGTGCGCGATCGGCTCCGATGTGTCTTAAGTGCGGCTGTGGTAAAAAAGAAAACTCCCCGCAGAGGCGTAAGATGGGTGACAAATGTCTCCAAGACCCACAGCTAGGGAAAGTGACTACAAAACCCGTTTGCCACGAACTTAAGCACATCGACGACCTTCCGTGACTGGAAGTTTTACTTTTCCTATATTTCAATTTCATTTAAAACTTTTCTCCTATTCTCCGTAACAGTGCTTGAAAGTAAAGGACATGAAATAGGGAACGTTCGCTAATGGGAACAGAAACTTACAATCGGATGACGAGACACTCAACAGCATTCCGTGCTTAGTCTTACAGGGCCCACGAAGTTGCCGTCCACAGCCGAAACATGAAGGGCGGTACCTTCTACTTTTATACATTAATGCATAGCCGCAGTTCATATTCGCACATCGCATTTACGTTGCAAAATGAGAAAATTATACTTTAAGCAAAAAACTTGGCATCAGGCACAGTCAAGTCACTAGTAACATGCATAGTTACATCACTTACACAGCACAACAAAATAGCGATAAAATTCCAACATAAAGGAATCAACTTATGTTATGAAATTACATAAAGTCATTCATCACAAACAATATTATTACAGTTACATCAATGTTTTGGACTAACATGAACAGCAATAAAAAGAAATCAAAAGGTAACCAGCTGTATTAGTGCTAACCACTACACCTCAGAACCAGCTCTCCGAATCTACTTGGTTGCTGGATCGGAACTCCCAGCGTGTTGACCAGAGGTCCCACCTGTCCAATTCAGAAGAAGAATCCATCAGATAAACAGCGAACGATCAAGTTATGAAAAACTAAAAAGGGAAAACTCACCGACGCCCGCTTCTTGGTCCTCATCCCCCAACTGCACACCGGCTTCCTCTGCAGCAAGCAGCCGCATCCCCTCCTTCACCGCTACCTTCTCCTCCTTTGAGAACTGGGCGGTTACCACGTCCATCCTGAATGCCGCTCCACCTTCCTTATCCGCATCGGCCTTGGCCTCCTCCAAAGCCCGAAGATATATCCTAGCCATGATCCGGAGATAGTCATCCATCCAGGATAGATTACCCTGCTTCCAGGTAACGAAGTACATATCCTGCAACATCTCATCCATCATCCCCTCATTCTCCTCAAACTCCCTCACCCGGGCCTCGGAGGACAACAACTTAGCGACGTCAACATCCCTCTCCGATCGATATCTCAAGCGGTCAGCCTGGAGAGACCTCCTCATTTCCTCCATCTCTTCCTTTAGCTTGGCCTGAGCAAGCTCTGCGGCTTCAAGCCTCCCAGACAACTCTTCAATCCGCTCGAGATCCGCATTCCGAACCTCATCCACCGTCCCAATGGCCATATCAATCCGCCCCTTGCAAGCAGCCTCCATTTTTCGCAATTCTGCCCTGCTGGCCTTTTCCAGATTCTCCTTCAACTGCCTGGAGGCTGCCTCGTGTTGAGAAATCTGGATAGCCTGATCGGCAAGCTGCTTGTCCTGATCAGAAACCTGTAGCCGCAGCCGGATGTTAGCACTCCCGATTTCCTCCCCAGCCCTAGCCAGCCGAGCATGATGCTCCATCAACTTCTTGACCTCCTCCACGACCCGGTCAATGTTGGCCTTGGCTTCGTCCCCCATAGCAGCTATCCAAGTAGTGAGCAGATCCAAATCTAGGGACTTAGCCTCATCAAGAATCCGAACCATGGGATTGCGGGGGAGAAGATACTCGCCCGTGGCCTCGTCAAATAATATATCCTGAGAGCTTGGGTCCAAATCCGGGTGGCCGATAAAGGGATTGCGAGGCACGTCGGGACGTTTTATGCGGATAAGGGTAGGATTCTTGGAAGGAGGCGGAGAGGGGGCAAACTCCATGGCCTCCTCCGCGGTATCTCGGGAAGGCTGAGTAGAAGGCTGAGGACCAGGTGGTGAATCAAACAAGGATCGCCTCCTCTTTCTCTGCTGGATACCTTCCTCAATGACTCCAAGAGAGCGATATCTAACTACATCCCCGGAACGGCCGGTTGGCGGCTTCGGCTTAGTAGAAGCTCTCATCAACTTGAATTGTTCGAGGCGATGTCGAACGTCTGAAGTTTTGGCCACCTCGCCTGCCCCTGTAATAAAGAACAAGTGTTACGAACATACAAGGGTCCATAATTCAAGAAATATGTTAACTTAAAAAGAATGAGAAGGCACGTCTGTTATACAAACCCTACGGAGAAGGAGAATACTGCAATAAGTCCTGAATCTCAGTTCAGGACGGAAGCGAACCATAAAATATTCCTAAGTCCCTATCATAAATGGAATCTGCAGAAGTCAAGAGTTCACCTTGAATCGTTGGAGCCACCTCAGCTGAAGAACTCTTAGGGAATGGATCGGCGCCAGCCCCAGCCTTGTCAACCTCCTTTGCCTTCTTCACCGATGCTGATCCTTCCTCCAACCCTTCAAAAGCCTGGCGGAAGGCATCATCCGTCCACTCCTGGATCTCCCCTGCCTGCTCAGAAGACAAAGCCCCGGCACCACTACCACCCTGTCCTTCACCTTCTCCATCTCCTCCGCTCTCCTCTTCGTCCCTTTCCTCCTCTCCACCTTCCTCCTCCGGAATATCTGGACATGTACTAGGAGAGGGTCCATCAGACTTCTTAAGCTTCTTTCCCCCAACGGCTGGAGGCACCGAGAAAGGTCTCTTCTTGCTACTCTTCGCAGTAGCCCCATCCTTAGCTTTAGAAGCCCTCTCCTCGGCTGTATCTCTCTGTTTAACCACAGATTGATGTGGCAGAATCAAGTTATACTCCAGGAGAGTGGCGTTCCTGATCAGGTAAGAGGCCGACCTATCCCTTCCCGAAATGACCTTTATTTCAGCAGCCATCCGCGCCAAGAAATCATTCTCCACAACCGCAAAGCCATCTGTTGCTAGCAAGAAATAAAAGCATATAAGAAGAAACATTGTGATCGGGACAAGGAAAATATAAATGAAGTTCAACTTACAGCCGGAAGTGAAAAGGCGGAAAGAAACAGGGTCATCCCTAATGAAAAACCATTCCTTCTTGAACATACTAAACTTCGAGTACAAATCCAGAACAGGCTTAAAGGGCACGACCGCTTCCAAACTGATATATGGAGACCCCTTCTTGTAGCCTCTCAAGTTGTACAGATATCGGATCTCCCGGTTGGAAGGGGGACGCCCATATTTCCTCTGAAAGATGACGAAAAGACTTACCAGAATGGCGTAGGAGTTAGGATGAAGCTGGAATGGAGCCACCTTCAGATATGTGATAATGCTAACTATCCAGGCGTTGAGAGGCGGGATAGCACCACACATGCAATGATATCTGCTGTAAGTAAAGTAGCCTTCGGGGGGGTCATACGGCATCACACCTTCCCCCGGCAATAACATGCGCGCTCTATCTATTCCGAAGGAACGAGATATGACATCAAGTTGCTCCTCCTTCAGGGAACTCGGAAAGCAATCGGGAGGAGAGTTCAGAAGCTCTTGGGGACCATACCCATCCACTAACGACCTCGGGGCAGGTCCATGTCGTGCCGGTTCCGGTTAGGTTGGGGGCACGAAAGAAGACTCTCCTCTATCCTTGGACTTCTTACTATCTGATCGAGTTTCCGCTTTGCGAGACATTTATCTGCGACACAGAAAAATATGGTATTAGAACAAGGAGTATGGGAATATAAACGAATAGTTATTAAGTTCCATTCGATGGTCAAGTTTTCGAGTTTCATTCGGTATTCAAGTTCATTCGGCACTTATACAATCAAGCCTTATTCGGTGGTCCGGGCACACATTTCATTCGGCGATTCACGTATGAAAGCGGCACTCGGCACATGAAACCCACGAAGTACATTCGGTAAGTCAAGTTCACGGATCCATTCGGTTATGCAAAACAAAAGTTCATTCGGCAAGCAAAGGTCTCACCTGGTTCGGCAAAGATAGGAATCTGGTTCGGCTAGAAACGTTTTAAAATCTCGATTCGGCACGCAAGGGTCTTGCTTGGTTCGGCAAAAATGGAAATTCGACTCGGCTTTTCCACTTGGTAGAAAATAGCAAAGGACACATGCCCCTACTTATAGACGAGGAAAGAATAGCCGGACCAACACATTTGACACTCACAACCGAATAGAGCCATCCCAGATAAACAAAGCGCGACACATGAGGGCATGTGCCCCACTTTGGGGGGCAAATGTTGGGCGAATACTCGCCACCTATCCAAAAAAGCTTCTCTAGCAACCACGGCCGAACCAGGAGGCCACCGAACTAGCCACACCGGACCAATCCACACCATATCCATTGACCGAACCAACACTGCATGCCGAACCACCAACACCGGTCCAACCTATCAACCCTGCATGCCGAACCACCAACACCGGTCCAACCCATCTCCCCTGCATGCCGAACCACCAACACCGGTCCAATCCATCCCCTTCCAATACCGAACCAACTCACTGCCGAACACCCATCACCGAACGACTCCCCACCGAGTCAAAGCATGGCCGAACCAACCTCACCTACATCTCACCACCGGACCAAAGCCACTCCAACCACGACCGAACCAAGCTCCGCCGAACCAGATGTGCCAAACCCGATTGCTTCAGCCCAGGCCCGCCAGCAGCTGTATACATCCAAGACCCCTGCCCCCAGCCTCACTCTATAAATAGAGGGGCAGGGGTACAACAATGGCAGACAAGTTTGAGAGCTCAAGCAAGGAAGTAACTTTCAAACAACTTTCTTATACTTGTACTTAAAGCTTTGTACTTGTAATCTGAAAAAGAAAGGAGAATAACATATAAAGTGGACGTAGGCACATTCTGGCCGAACCACTATAAATCTATGTGTCTTTTACAGTTTCGCCGCTGCTTTTTTCATATTTGCATAAGTAACCTAAAACCTTGAAAATAACATATAATCAACTAAATTATACGGATTGGAGGGGTTTGCCCATTTTTTGCGCAAACACAGACAGTAAATTATCAAAGAATTTATGAGCAGAAGAAGTTGCTACCACCTATTATATTTTAAATATAATTTTAATTAGACCCTTAACTAATAAGACTTCTTATGAACTTCTTCACTCAAAGAAACCTAAAGTATCTTATTTTAGAATTTTTGGAAGTAAATGTTTTATTTTAAATACTAAAGATAACTTAGATAAATTTGATCCTAAATTCGACGAAGGTATCTTTATCGGATATTCTAATAGAAGTAAAGCGTACAGAGTATTTAATTTAAGAACTAACACTATCGAAGAAACAATGCATGTGCCATTCGATGAAAATTTCAAAATTTTTGAAGATACAAATGATGAAGATGATTTAATTACTCAAAATCAAGAGTCAACTGAAACTAATAATGAAATTAATCATCCTAATAAAAGAACTAAAATTTCAAAATATCATCCTATTGAAAATATACTAGGAGATATGCAATCTATAGTTAAAACTAGAAATCAACTAAGTCAAATGAGTAATGTAGCTTTTATATCAACTATTGAACCCAAGAATCCAAAAGAAGCATCAATTGATGATTCATGGATTTTGGCTATGCAAGAAGAATTAAATCAATTCACTAGAAATGATGTTTGGGAACTTGTTTCTAGACCTGAGAATAAAACTATAATTGGAACTAAATGGGTTTATAAAAATAAAATGAATGAACAAGGAGAGATGGTTAGAAATAAAGCCTGGTTAGTCGCTCAAGGTTTTTGTCAAGAAGAAGGAATAGATTTTGATGAAACCTTTGCTCCCATAGCAAGATTAGAAGCCATTAGGATTCTATTTGCTTTCGCAAATCATAATAATTTCAAACTATTTCATATGGATGTTAAAAGTGCCTTTTTAAATGGATTTTGATAAAAGAGGAAGTGTATGTTGAACAACCACCACTTTTTGAAAATGAAAAATTACCAAATCATGTTTACAAACTTAAGAAAGCTTTATATGGTCTAACACAAGCTCCAAGAGCCTGGTATGATAGACTAAGATCTTACTTATTACAATCAAAATTTGAAATTGGTAAAGTAGATAATACTCTTTTTATTAAAAGAAATAAAAATGATATTCAACTAGTACAAGTTTACGTAGATGATATCAATTTTGGATCAACTAACTTTGAAATGAATAAAGAATTTTCTGAAATAATGACAAAAGAGTTTGAGATGAGTCATATGGATGAATTAAAATTCTTTTTAGGATTACAAATAAAACAATTAGATAATGGTATCTTTATTAGTCAAGAAAAATATTCTAAAGACCTAATTAATAAATTTGGTGTGACTACTGCGAGTGGAAAATCCACTCCCATGGCAACCAATGAGTACCTTAGTAAAGAAGATCTCTCGAAAGATGTAGATCAAAAGTTATATAGAGGAATGATTGGATCACTACTCTATATTACCGCTAGTAGACCTGATATTATGCATAATGTTTGTCTCTGTGCAAGATATAAATCCCAACCTAAAGAGACCCACTTAAAAGCCGTAAAACGTATCATAAGATATGTTAAACACACTTCTGACCATGACTTATTTTACCCTAAAAATGATTCCTTTGACTTAATATTCTACAGTGATGCTGATTATGCTGGTTGTAAATCAGATCAAAAAAGTAAAAGTGGAACTCGTCACTTTTTGGTGCCGATTCTACTGTAATGCTGATTATGCTAGTAAAAGCAAAACGCAGTTTCTTTATCAACAACTGAAGTAGAATATATTTTTTCTGCTTTGGCTTGTTCTTAAGTAAAATATATGCAACAAATTTTAAAAGGCTATGGTTTAAATTTTTCAAAACCACCAATTTATTGTGATAGTACTAGTGCGATAAATTTATCCAAAAGTACTACTCAACATGCTCGAACTAAACATATTGATATCAGACATCATTTTCTCAGAGATAATATAAGGAAGTAATCACTCTAGATTATATCAATTCTAAGAATCAAATTGCTGATATCCTAACAAAACCTTTAAATGAATCTATATTTACTAAATTAAGAGAAGAATTAGGTATTTGTTCAATAACTGAAATATAAAATATAAATAAAAAAAATATAATTAAAATTAAATCAAAATAAATCAACTAATAAAAAATTTAAAGGACCATGTCGACATACCCCCCAACCCATGTCGACATATAACCTTTTTTATTTTTAAATTTTTTTCCACCAAAATTCAAAATAATTGGTTATATATTCTTCTCATTTTCGAAATTTTATTCATCCTTTCTGTTATTTCTCTATTCTATCCTCTGAAATCAAATAATCAATGACCTCCTCTTCAAAATCAAACAAAAATTCTACCTTATCGTTTCCTTCTCCCACTTCTGGTCCATTTCAACATACTACTCTCGCTCTTGTGTCAAAAATGGAGGATTCTCTAAATGATGCACTTCAATTAATGACTGAAATCCAGGTAATGCAACTTCGAATGGCCAAAGAACAAGAGAGGCAAGGCAAAATCCTTAGGTATTTGCAAAAATTTGTAATGGACAATCATGCTAACACGATCTTGATTGAAGAAGACTCTTCAGGAGATCATGTACAAGAGGCCAGCGAAGAAGAAGAAGAACCCATGGAAGATATGCACGCGAAGGATGACGACAAAGTCGTGTTCTTTGGAGAAGTGTGTTTTGACAAAGATGGGAATCTTGTCGAACAACGTGGAAATTTCTGTTTCCACTATCCAAATTGTTCGATTCATAAATCTCCTATGTTCAATAACACACATTAGTTTCCTCTCTTTCTTTACCATTGTTGTATGTTCTTTCTTACGTTTTCCATGAAAATGTAAATATAACTACATGATTAATAAATAAATTGTGTTCTTATATGTGTTCTTCCCATTAATACATATAACTATATGGTTATAATATACTTAGAATAGTTAGTAGTTTAGGATTAGGTTTATTATTAGATCTAAGTGTTGATTATTTATGATAACACTATCATTATAATCACATGTCATGGAGAATTAGATTTAGGGGGAGTTCTATAGTTTGGTGTTATATAGTTTCGAGTTAGTTTTTTGTTGATGACAAAGGGGGAGAAGTATAAAATAGAATAGTTAGGCATAGATTAAGAGGGAGTTATTAGGATAGAAGTAATATTTTATAAACAAAGATTGTCATCATCAAAAAGGGGGATATTTTTAGTCCGTGAGATGATGGTTTTGATGACAACAACCTTAGAATAGATTATAAAATATGAATACTAACAGTATAAGTTTAGATATATATATATATATATATATATATATATATATATATATATATATATGTATGTATGTATATGCAAGATTTAACCATGCAGGTACCAAGAATGAAGACTGGATAGTATAGAGATTCAAGATATCAAGATTGAAGACTCATGAGTAACAAGAATATCAAGAGTTCAAGATTTCAAGTAATTTACTTTTTAATTAGAAATTTTGTTAAAACTCCTAGAAACACACTGGCATCTTAAAATCCAATTTATTCGTGGATGGAATCAACTTCGAGCTTGTTAAAGGGATGGAACCCTAAGTAGGATGAAACCTACGAAAAATCTAGTGGAACATTGTTTTGTGTCCACTAACTTTTTATTCAAAATGATTTTTCAAAATTATATCCTGTTTTCAAAATGATTTTAAAACCTTCCTTTTAAAAGCATCAAAAACATCTATCCTGATTTCAAATACTTTTAGCCTCAAAATAATCTTTTTCAAAATCAAATTATCCTTGTTTTTAAACTATCTTTTAAATATAATATATTTAACTTTTAAATATTTATACTTAGATTTTAAATATAAAATTATAGTAAAATTTTGTATATATTATTCTTTATATTTACTTATGTATTTTAATTATAGTCAAGTATATTTATAAAGTTTAAAAATAGTTTTAATATAAAATAAAGGTTATTTTCAAAGAAAATCAAAATACCAAAAATTCCTTTGGGATGTCGACATACTCAAGTACCTCATGTCGACATGGTGTCAGTTGAGTTCAAAATTTAAATTTCAAAAGAAGTATCTATTCGTCATAACTCTTCACGAGCAGACATGGCTGTTGTTCTTCTATAAATAGGGGTTAGTTTCAACGAATTTTAACACAGTTTTTCTGGTTTTTCATTCCTCTTCTTCTTCCACATTTCTATATACATATTCTTACCATTACTCTATCGAAATCAACATTGAAATCTAACTAGATTATCTCTGGTTTGATTCTCTATCACTATCTCAACAAGATCCTCAGTGCTATTCAGAGTTATAGGCTTTTTGTAATCAACTTAGCGAGAAAAGGTGTGATTGTGGCCATGGAAATCAATTAAGCGAGATAAGGTGTGATTGTAGCCTTGGGAAATCAATTGGGTGAACTTGTTGCCCGGAAAATCAAGTATCTCTACCCAGAGGATTGTGATTCTGGAGGGTGTACCTCGTTGCCTCGAAATCGAGGGTGTAATTGTAAAGATTGTTTTTGAAAGAAAATCCGTACTTATGTGCGGGACTGGAGGTAGGGTAACTCCGAACCAGTATAAAATCCGGTATGTTCTTTCCTTTACTACTTTTACTTTATATTTGCATTTGTATTTGATTCTGTGATCATATCTGTGTTTGAATATTGCATTCATTTGTGTTTAAATTAACAAAAACTCAAAAAGATTTAACAATTCTCTAAAACACTATTCACTCCCCTCTAGTGTTTATCCTAGCCTTAAGATCCTTAATCCGCATTTCTCACACATACAACCTTAGCTAGATATTTAACTTTGAGTTGACTATAGTTGACCGTGATACTGACCTCATACAACTAGGGTGGCGATTCTATATTGAATAGTGTTTCACTTCTAATGCTTTAACTCAGACCTAACTATATTTGCTTGATGGTCTCCATGCCATGAATTTACTATAATAAAATTGGAATATCTACATTGAATCTCAATAGTACTTTCAGGTCGAGATAATTTTGTAATATCAACACTTAAAAATTTCATGTTTTACCTAGTTGTTATTGACCAACATTAAACTCTCTGGTTAGTCATTCCATAGTTATCCAATTACAATCTATACGTATCCCCTTGATGACCTCAATAGCCATGGGTAATACACTGCCTTACATTTAGAGAGGGTTGCGTACTCTAGTCTCAGTAGATGTATCGATATCTTTTCTCAAAACATCTTGACCATGAATATTTAAAATATTATGTTATTTTATTTTATGATAATTTTTCTCATGATTATAACTTCTTGTAATTATTATCGCATAATATCGAAGTGTTCTCTATCTAATATACATAAGTTAATTGCAAATTAATATATCATAATATAATAAGTATATAATAGAAAACAAACACCTTTATTATGAATAAGATAGGTAATAGAGTTAGATATGTGTAATAAATTACATAATTGCCTCTAGAGGCATATTTCTAACTCTCTCAACAGTCTTTGTCAGGTGTCATCTTTTTTGTAACCTTAGTCTCTAAAGGAAGGGCATTGGAGGTGGCTATAAGCGAGGCAATCTTCTTGAGTTCCAGAATGTGGGGAGGGGTGTATTTGGCTTTAATAATATATATCTATTGTCACCTATTTCCGCATATCATAAGCTGCTCGACATTGTGGAAATCAACAACTAGTGGTATGTGATAGTTGGAAGAGACAATTCATTTGAGCATTATCTTCAGCCGGCTAATCTGGAATGCTAGTGACCTGGCTACCTCCGCTTGCATGCTTTGGCGATTATACAGTGCTGGTGTAGGAGAAGAGATCCTCGTAGTCCGTCGATCTCCTTCGCCTTTGCCTCCATCTGAGCCTTCTACCTATCCACCTCCACCTTCAACACCTCATAGTGAGAGGCTTCCTCCTCAAATGCCCTTTCTTCCACCTTCCTAACCTCTTTATTAGCCACCTTAGTCGCCTCTTGGCGTTGCCACCTCCTCAGTGTCAACCAAGTTTTTCTCTACCTCATCCAACCTCTTCTTAGTGCTCTCCCTCATATTCTCCTCCACTAAACTTACCTTCACCTACTCCATGGTGCACTTCTTCAACGATGCCATCTCCTTCCAAATCTGGAAGGGATTGGCCCATTCTGTGAAAGAAACAACTTGCGATAAGAGTAAAAAAAGAGGCTATTATGAACATATTCAAAAGGGAACCTCAATAGAAAAGCCTAATAAAGGTCCATGTCTAGGACTGCTTCTAACTCTTTCCTAAGCGACCTAGACTTGGCTTAATGTGCCTACCCCATCGCATTTGGGGCGGTCCTAGCAAGCGTTCGGAGTAACCCATTCAATAATACCTTGTACATCTCCTTAGAGATGGAAAGGTTGGACATACCCACCAGGTCCTCGCACTCTTACTAAAGCGTATGGAGTTGGGCCTTGCAAAAGCTCCTGGGGAAAGTGTGGTGTAAACATCCATACATTCTTATATAGGAAGGATAAGGAGAGGGATGGCAATGGGCACCTACAAAGTAGTTGGAGGAAGACTCCCCCTCCCCATGAGAAGCTGTGGAGGTCAGATGTTGTTGAGGTTTCGCAATGTCCTGCAAGGTTGAGATCTTAGTAGGGCTGGTGTCAGTCTGGGGAGCGTCATCTAAAAAAAATTCAAAATTGAGTGGACCACTACAAAACAAAGAATAGATAAAAGGTTGGATAACTGTAAGAAAATTTAAGTAAAAGAGGTAACGTAAAGAAAGAGTAAATAATTATTGTTTGCTAACATGGAAGGTCTACCTACCCTTAGGTTGGACCTGATGCTCCTCCTAAACAGAGGTGAGTAGGAGGTCAAAGTGTCACTATCACTACCGCATGCCATAATAGGAGGCACGTCTGCGTGATTTTCGAGTTGTGTAACAGGCAAAAGGGGTTTAGAGACTTTATGGGAGGAACTTGTGTTCTTTGAGGTGTCAGGGGACTCCATTCCCTCATCAGTGTAACGATCCGCTTTTCGACTCCTAAACGTCGACCGTAATATATTCATGGTATTCACGTGCTGAGCATCCAAGTTCCGAAAAGATGAATTGTTAGAGTAGAATAAAAAGAAAAGAAAGTAGAACAAGAAAGAAGAGAACACAATATTAGAATCTCACATGTGGAACGATAATATATAATGTCTCAAAGGGTCTTTACCAAAATGAAAACCTTTGTATACATACATCAATCAAAGAAAACTATCCTACCATCAGCCTGGATAGTTATGTAATCTCATCCTCACAAATGCTGATAGATACAATCAAGTAATGCACCAGAAAAATAGTACGATAGGAAATCATCCAGTTCCTCTCCAAGAGCTCCAATGAACTACAACTAAATATGGAAACATACTCAAGCCGACCCGAGCATTAAGAAAATAACACTCGGATCAATATAATAAACCAGAATAAGAAACTCAAATCACATAGAATTTATTATATCTTAAAACCTTCCAAAATAAGGGTATATCATAAGACTATGCCATCAATAAACACGGACGGGTTTTTACCTTATGATAACCAAACCATTTCTATTATAAAATCCAGTGATATTATAATAATGCCTAAGGTGTGAAATATAATCACATTGCTGTAATGCAAGTGAGTGTACATTACAACAATAATAGGTATACAATCAAAACCGCTGAGGCACGTCCACTAATTTTGTAGGATTCCACGTAAATCTCTTCGAGGAAGCCGAATCCAAACTACTGCACAAGGATTAGAGATATCCTTTCGAACATCATATATCTCTAAATAAAATATACTATAGGAATACATAACAAGTCCACGCCCGAACACATCGCACCGGGTCACATCACTCTTGCATGTATATCCGTAAGTAACACTAGACTGGAGTGCCTACACCTTTTAAGTTAGCTAAACCCCATAGGTTATGTCTTCTATCTCTGGTTTCTGTCATTACTGATGGTGAAGTGACGTTCAGCATCTCAACACACGAGCCACACTAGAACAAATCTTCCACGCAAGTTCCAACTCGAACAGATCTTGGAACCACGCATGAAATCCCATATCTCAATAGATCTTGGAACCACGCATGGATTCCTCGACAGATCCCGAAATCATACATGGATTTCCGTATCTCAACAGGCCTCAGAATCACACATGGATCCCCACATCCTGAATAGATTACGAACATTTACATGTGTGCAAGCATCTCAAAAGTGTTACTTACGCTAGTTCACCAGACTGACCTTGGGCGTTATTACATGTAATGCTCGGGTCAAACCGAGCATGTTTTCTCAAGTTTAGCTGGATACTTTGGAGTTGGAGAGGAGCTGGATGGTCAAGACATGTTCACGTATATTTTTCTTCCATTGTATTATAGAGTCTATATGTTTGTCAATGTAAGGAAATGTATCTATAACTGTCCAAATTTAGGATAAGTCTAGTGTATTCTGATATTGTATAAGTGAATAAAGATGTTTCCTTTTTGTAAAGATCGTTGTTGCATTATATATTATTTATGGTTTAGTTTTCTTCTATCTTCTATCTTCTTCTTTCACCTAATAAATCGGTATTTTCGGCACTTGAATGTTCGGCATGTGATACAGTGGACGTATTGGTGTCGATTTTCGAGGGTCGAAAATCCAGTTTGTTACATTTGGTTTCAAAGCTGAAGGCTAAGTGAGACCCTAGTGGATTAAACTCATTTGAGATAGGGTAAGTGAGACCTTAGAACGGGCCTGATTGTGTTATAAATATGAGTTCGTATTTGTTAGTGAATAATTTTTTATATTATGCTGTTTGATCTGTTGAGTGGCTTAAGAATTCTGGTCGATGCGTTTGTACAACATTATTGATGGGGATTTTCTAAACACTTGAACAAGTCCAATTAACGCAACTATTATTCATCTTGAATTGTTTAAGAAGGTTATGATTTTTATTTGATTTGATTCCCCTGAGCTTTAATCTTGTTTTTCTAATTTTTCTTTTCTTAGATCACCTTAGTGATGGACGACCTTTGCTTGCTCTATTTTCGTTTTTGTGTGAATTAAATTTGGGAGGAAATGAGAATGAGAGAATATGTATTAAGGGAATATGTTCTTCCCTATTTTGCCCTCCTCATATCCTCCTTATTAATATTCTAATTAATTCCATTAATTCATTAATTAAGGCCTGACCATTTTAATTATCAAATCTCAATCTCCTTAAATACCACATTTTTTTTATTTACCAAATTAAATATACTAAATAATGTTAATCAAAATTAGGATTGTTATATTTTGTAAGAAAATAAATCATATTCTTATACCCATTTTGCATTTTTATAGGTTATTGGGGAATTTAACCGAAACCGAGTTTAGAAATTAAAAAAAAACTCGTTTTGATCACCCTCACTCATCTCGAGCGTGGACGGTAACAACACCCCTGCATGCAGCGGCGTTAGTTGTCACACCGCGCATAGCGAGAGACATGACAACAACATCCGCGTTTGTTATCGACGAGGGTATTTATTTATAAAAAATCGCGTCAGGTCAAAACAATGGTACTGGTTATATCCATGTTCATAGTTGGTGTGGTGTTGTTTGATATCCGCAGTCGCCTCAGACATGAACATTGTTTTGAACCACGCCACCGCCTAACATGATGGAAAACAAGTAAATATCAATAAATAAAAGGTAAAAAAAAGGGTGAAATTGTAACATGGTGGAGGTAAATAGAAAAAAGATGTAGGAATTTATTAACTTTTTTCCCCGGTGCGAAGGGAAAACACTGGGTGCAAATTATCACGTGGGAAGACGTGGATCATTTTGTACGTTGGAATACGGATGTGAGCTGCTAACTGCTTCTTCCTTCAACCAAACGCGCCTATCCAAGTCAACGTAGGTAATAATAAAAGGTCATATTCGGTAATCTATCTAAGAAGTACAAGACACAAAATATAGGGAAAAACACCAATAATTGCTCCAGCAATCAAAGCTTTTCAAAACCAAAACCGAAAATATGGGTGCAAGAAAAAGAGCGCTAACAATAATAGCAGCAGAAAAGGATAAACAGGAAGCGGATTCCAACGGCGACGCAACGGACTCTGACGCTACGCCCCTCAGCCCAGCAGCGAGGCTGTTTCACCAGCCGCGCTTTAATTGCAATATCATAACGGTTATGGGAGTGAGCAAGGCCATCGACGTCGACGTCGTCAAAGCTGGCCTTGAGGCTTCTATTGTACGCCATCCTCGATTTTCCAGCCTTTTGGTAATTTCCTATTTCTTCTTTACATGGTGCAGGACAGTTGGGATTCTCCTAAATTTGTTGTTTACAAATTTTTAAAGGTCGACGTAATTTTCCACCTTTTCCGATTTGTACTCTTCTTGAAGAACAACGTAGACTTGTTAGCAATATTCATTAGCAAATAATAATTTTTTTTTTAAACATGGTTCTTTACGACTGCCAACCGACTAAGCCAAACACGTTGGCACCTTGCATTTTTAAATCTATATTACAAGGAAGGAAATGACAATAAATATATATCTTTCACATACTTCTAATGCAATGGAAAAATGTTAACATTTTCTAATTAACGTTCACCACTTATTCAATCAACTAAACGGTTGACAAAAAAACACAGTTTGTTTTTCAACGTGGTCAGGTTCAGTTGGGGGTTAACTCTACTGGAGGCACATAATTGTAATATATAACTATGTCTAGAGGAAGTTGGGGCTCAATATTGGAAACCAACATAGTGATTAGAAATTGGTAGTGTCTATAACTAAATAATTCCCTTTAAAATATATTTCAAACTAAGAGATGTTTATTATAGAACATCCACATAAGATATATTAACTTTAGTTCAGTAATTTTGCAAAATTACATATAAACACATCTATATGTGTAATTTCCATGATGATTGATGCTCATGTAAAGTCCATATGTTCACTCACTTAATATATATATATGTTTATGTTAATTATTTTCTATGATTTTGCAGTTCAAAGGGTTTCAGACATTGGTACTTGTATAAATATTGGCATTTGTAAAATAACATATGTTTCAATAACTAAATTAGATTATAAAATTACATGAATTGTGAAATCTTATTTTGCAAGACTCTAAAGATGGGAATTGATTCAATACCTTTTAACTGATTGATTTTCTCATTCAATAGAATTGTTAACACCAATCATATTTGAACATTCACCTCATGATAGCAAAATAAGCTTTGCTAAAATAAGAGGTGGTTAAAAATTGAAAGGGTGTCATATTTTATTAAATGTAATATTTTCGATAACATAGACTAAAATTACTTTGCTGACCTCATCTTAAATAGAACATATATAGCATAAAGTACATATTAAAATATGATTTATTTTCTCATAATAATTAATAGTTGTACTTAAGTCCTACTTATATTCCCGCATCTAAACTCTGCTTGAACAATACTTCATTGATTCATTCGTCTCTAGATCACTGGATCTACATTTATAAATTTATCCAGAACAGTTTGAATTTTGAAAATATTATATATTTTTTAAAATTTTTGAATTTTGAGTATTTGAAAGTTTTGAATTTGAATTACGCTTTCGCTATAACTCTGGTGGGTTCCCTTAACCAAGCAACTACCCATGAGCCGTCAGTGCATACTTCAATAGGCAAACGGTTCGAGATCAGATTCTCCTCCCAGCGGCTGGAAGTACACGGCTATCAACGCTTAATAATTGGGATCAGACACTTATGAAACTATTTGAGGAGAATGAGTTCTTCAATTGGATCCACTTCCTCTCATATATAGGTGTCTCGGCTCCCGAAGGTATTTGGGAAATAAGAGCAAAAATCAATACTCTCTTCTATAACTCAATATATTTTGATTTGGTTATGATCCAAAAAGAAGGACCACTTCTAGATTTTCAAGCAAACCATATAAATCATATCTGAAGATCTGAAAATTTTGATTTTGAGATTTTAAAATGTGTAGTTCAAATTTTTGAATTTTGAGTTTGCATGTTTTAAATTTTAATTTACATTCGAATTTTTAAGTTTGTAAATGCTCTTTGACTTTGAAATTGCAAATTAACAAATTCAAAACTGAAAATATAATAATGTGAATTATGATGAAAATAAATTTTGAAATCAAGATTTTGATTATTTTAGAATTTCAAAAGGTTAAAAAAATAAATTTAATACAACAACTAAGCCATTAGTCCCAAACAAGTCGGGGTCGGTTAGAGATGAAATCCAAAACTAAATGACAAAATTAACTTAAACGTCATAATAACAATAACAATAATAATAATAATATTAAAAACTATGATAATGATAAAAAAATAAAGTCAAATAAGTAAACAAATAATAAAAACTAATATATATATATATATATATATATATATATATATATAAAAACCATAATGATAATAATAATAATACTAATAGTAATATTTACTGAAGATCAAACACTACGTCTCATGCTTCTATTCACTAGTCCTAATCTAAAACTTATAACACTACCCCTGTATTATTCCTAAGAAGAAGAAAAAACAACTCTTAGTTCATGGTTCTGGTACGTGGATCGCTAACTTTCACGCGTTCCTGTCCGACACCAGCTCTTTGGATATATTCCAATCCTTCAAGTTCTCTTTTACTACTTCATCTCATATCAACCTTGGTCGACCTCTAGCTCTCTTTGAGCATTCAATGCGATCTGTAATTTCAACGTGCAAAGGTGCCTCGGAAGGTCTCCGTTGGGGATATTCAAACCATTTTAAACGGGTTGGATTAACTTCTCTTCACTTGATGCTACTCTAAGTTTATCATGTATATATCATTTCTAATTCGGTCCCTTTGATTTTTTTAATACATTTTAAAAAAAAAATAGTCAAATTTAATTTAAAATGGTTAAACGAATGATCCTTACACTAGACCATCACCAACAATAGACTTGTTCACGTACCTCTTCTCTCTCTTACTTCTACACTGAGCGAACAAGCTTTGCACGTAGAAGAGGAAAAATCAGTCACAGAACCAGTTTCTAAAAAAATCACAAGCAAATAAATGGTGAAAACTTTGTCATTTTATTGCAAAAACTAATTAAAACGACAAAAAATTTGACGTTTTATTGCAGAAGTGCATTAAAACGACAAATTCTTTGCTGCTTTATTTATTGGTTTTTTCAACTCCATGACCACATAATTGAATTGAACCAGCCATGGACAACTGAACAAGCTATATATGGTTGCATGTGGGTAGTTCAATTCAGTTTTTTTAGCTGAACAAGCAATTTTGGTTGTGCTTTTCAGTGTTGAGTCAGATTTACCTATATGTAAATTATTTAAATGAAATGGGTTAAAAATGAATTGGGTTAATTTTTTACGCAATCCTTATATGATTCGACCATACCCGTTTGACAGTGTTAAGATTGTCTTGCATGTTAGAAATTAGAACAATCATTTGAAAATGGAATAGTCCCACGTTGAAAACTTGGAAATTTAGTATATAAGTTCAAGTTGGTAAGCATGTAATATTAAAGATTTAATGTGCCAACTCATATGCGTCTTCCACATGTAAGAGATGGGGAGCTAAGTCTGAGCGTCGAAACTCAACAGGCACTAGGGTTAGTGTTTGCGCTATCCACCGTGTGTTTATGTAGAAAATAATTACCGACACTAAAATTACTAACCGAAACCTATTTCATGAACCTTAGTTTACATTCGTACCGATAAATTTATTCACATCCTATCTCGCTGTAACCTTATTCCTATCATCTTTCATATATAGATCTCGGATGAGCCAGGAATGAAGCATCCTAGATGGGTACCCACAAAAGTATCCATAGACGACCATATCATCATCCCTAGCCTAAACACTTCAACGTCATCAAAAACATCAAATGAAGAACTCGTAGAAGACTACGTGTCTTCTCTCTCCACATTAAGTCTACCTCTCTCTAGACCTTTGTGGGACCTACATGTCATAAACCTACCCACTTCAGAATCAGCAGCAGTCGCTGTGTTTAGAGTTCATCATTCTTTGGGCGATGGCATGTCACTCGTGTCCCTCCTTTTGGCTTGCACTAGAAAAACATCCGATCCTGATTCAGCTCCAACTCTTCCAGCTACCCAGAAGAAAAGGAACACCGGTTCAGTTACTAGAAGTCCGATCAGTAGATTTATTTTATCAATTTGGACAGTTTTCATACTCATGTGGCACACACTGGTTGATGTTTTATTATTCATTTGTACTTCAATTTTTCTAAGTGATAGTGAAACACCCATAAAAGGCGTAGATGGAGTCGAATTTCATAAGAAAAGGATTGTTCACAGAACTATAAGCCTAGATGATGTTAAGATTATTAAGCAAGCAGTTGGTGCAGTAAGTTCTACTGTTTTTCACAATTTTTTGTATATTTTATTTTATCATAATGAGATCATATAACTTGTGACAGACAGTTAATGATGTTTTGATTGGAGTGACATCTTTCTCTATATCACGCTATCTCGATAGAAGATACAGTTCTGTTTCCAAGAATAAAGGGACGGGTGATCATCTAGCTAAGATACGTCTTCGAACAACTGTTCTTGTAAATGTTAGACCAGCTCCGGGCATTCATGTAAGCACTAAAATGATAGTTTGATACTTTGATCTTTATATTTTAATACAAGCAAGTGAATAATAATGTTCACATGTAAGAGTAGGCATTGAAGGACATGATGGAAGGTGGTAAAGGCACTAGGTGGGGTAACTGGCTAGGTTATGTTATTATGAAATTTCCAATAGCAATGTATAAAGATCCATTAGAATATGTTCGTAGAGGAATGAAGACTGGGGAGAGAAAGAAGAAGTCATTGGAAGCAATCTTTACTTACGCAAGCGGTTCTCTCATTGTCAAATTATTTGGGATTAAGGTAAGTTGTATTTTGAAATCGCATTGTATGTATGTAGAAGTCTATGTTAGATTGAATCAATTCACTGATCTATGAATAAATGCAGCAGTGTGATATGCACCACTAACCTTCCCTCGGCAAAATAATTATGCTGAGCAATTTTTTTTTTTTTTTTTTTTTCACTTAATAATTGATATCAAGCAAGCAGAAGGAAAGATACAAGAAAAACCACAGTATATTTTGCCATGTATAATAGTATATAATACTGCAAATCAATACATGCTAGGTTTAATAGCATGTCACTTGCCAGTTTATGCAGATTTTAGTTATTATTCAGGGATAGTATCAATATTCTTTTGATTCAGTTTACTTATATTTTCAACTTAATGCATTACTGAAACTGACAACATTGCCATTTTTAGGACAGAACGTTAATGATAATGAACGACTAACTATGTTTTAAATGAATAAGCATTTTTATTTTCTATCTTACAACTGAAAGACCCTGAATTCCAAATTAACTTAGTTTAGGGTAATTCCAATAAACATCGTAAAATGCAATTAAGACAAAGGAATAGTCCAGACTTTAGACTTAGATTTCTCAGAAGTTTATTGTAAATTTTAGCCAATTTTATTTACAGGTAGCAGCCGCTCTCTGTCATAGAATGCTCCGCCATACAACTATATCGTTCTCAAATATCGTTGGTCCCATTGAAGAAGTTGCATTTTATGGTCATCCTTTAGTCTACATTGCTCCTACTGTTTGTGGACACCCTCAGGTAATTTCACATTGAACTCCTATTTTTGTCCTACAATTTCTCTCTCTTTTAAATGCCTAAATACATCGACATTGTTTTTAAACTTTTGAAAAAAATATCGTTGGGGATTTGTCTTTTTAGAACCGTTAATATCTGTATGTTTTGATCAGATGAGCTAACTTTAAAATTTGTAGTAAACTAAATATTGTGGAAGTTCTCATTAAGTTTGGAATTATGCACAGGCAGTTACACTACACTTCCAGAGTTACATGAACAAAATAAAGATTGTTTTGGCGGTGGACGAGCTTTCAGTTCCTGATCCTCATCAACTCTTGGACGATTTAGAACAATCTGTTAAAGATATCAAAGATTCACTTGTAAAAAATTAATATCAGTGTAAATATACAAGCATAAGGTGACATTGATTTTTTCAATACCATATAGGTACAATATAATACATGAAGAAGAATTACAAATTTATGAAAGGAGGTACTTCGGTGTTTGTACAAATATTCTTCTTTGCTGTATTTATGCTGTCGATTTTCCATACTGAATTTCATTCTCTGCTTATTACTTCTTGCTGGAAAAAAAAAAATCATCTTAAGCGTTAACTGGTTTGAATGATGATGATTTTTGCAATTTATTTTGTACTAAATTAATGAACTTTTTATCATACCGGCTTAGGCAGCTGATGATCTATGCCTCTGTATCTAATTAATTATGGATATAATAATATTTACCTTTATTAACAAGCAAACCACTAATTCTCATCATACTGGATTAAGCACCATAGTCCAACTGAGTGTGATGAGACAATGATGAAGTGCCTATAAAGTAGTGCCTATAAAAAAACTATTGGGAATGGGTAAATAAGCAGAACTTCTCGATAGATCCGAGTATATACACTTACATTGTATTGAAGTCGGGTTTCAGCCCATGTAACTCATTATATGGGCCGCTAATATTATGTACATCATATGTGTGTGTATGATGTATAATGTATCCCAAACATTGTATTGCATTTGTCTTCAACTATCATCAATAAAATCATTCCTTTCCACAATCTTTTCATTTTCTTATCAAATCTGAATATCAAACTTCATCAAAATTCAATATAGTATCAGAGCTTGAATTGCTCAACAACATTCGATGTTAGATTTCTTTTATTTCTAAAGCAACTCATCAGATTAAATATCATCACGTGAATGCACTCAATAGAGATCTTGATCCCATCAATTGAGAGTTTTTTGAATTTGCTTGCAAATCTGATAAAGAAGTCAAGTGCCTTGCCAGAAACAAAGTTCGACTGCAGTAGAACTTTTCATCAAAATTAGGCAAAATTGAAGAAACAATTAGAAGATCAGAAACCAGATCAAGAAGGCAAGAAATCAATTATAAAATATATCAAGAAAGTAAGTGCCATACCAGAAAACTTATCAGAACAAAATCATCATTTAAGTTTCAATGGTTGCATCAAACCTTTCATATTCATTTTCTTGCCAACTGATTTTCTGAATAACCAAGATTGCCTCATCATTCTCTATCATCTTCCCACTTCTGAGCCATTAAATTCATCATGGCCGAGGGAGATCACAATTCAACCACTTCAGACAATACTAGTAGTTCAAATCAGCAGAGTGAATCAACAACTGAAGATTTGATCAAGACCATAATAAGTCCGCAAACACAATTAGTTACAGCCCAACTTGATGAAGATAATCATCTTCTGTGGAAGTTTCAAGTTGAAACAACAGTTAAGGGATATGGTTTTGAAGGATTCATGCTGGGAACATTGTCTGTGCCTCCAAGATTCATCACTGACCACGAAAACAAGGTTGTTAGAAATCAAGAATTCATAAAATATCAAAGACAAGACAATCTAATTAATTCATGGTTGTTGTCATCAATCAGCATGAATCTGTTACCACAGATAATTGGATGTAAGTCATCCAATGAGATTTGGGTAACCATACAACAAACTTTTAATTCTCAGTCTGCTACTAGAATAACGCATTACAAGAGACAACTGCAAAACATCAGAAAAGAGAATTTATCCATGAGAGAGTATTTGTCAAAAGTGAAAACGACATGTGATTTGCTCGATACAGCATGGCACAAAGTATCAGATACTGAACAAGTGTTGACCATTTTAGGTGGTCTAGGTGATGATTATGAATCAGTTGTAGTAGTTATAGCATCTAAAGAAACATTATCTTCCATACAATATGTCAGTGCAACACTTCTTGGTCATGAAGGAAGATTAGATCAGAAGAGATCACCGGATAATGATTTATCCATCAACTATGCAGCAAACTCAAAAAGAAAAGGATAAGAAACAATAGAGCAAATCAATACTATCAAAGAGGAGGTCGATCCAATAGAGCAAGAGGAAGATGGAACAATAAAAGCAGACCCCAAATGCCAAATTTGTGAAAAGATTGGTCATACAACATCAAAATGTTATTACAGATTCAATTCCAACCATGTACCAAATCAGGGTCAGGACAATCAAAGAAACAACTCAAATCCAAGTGTTAATGTAGCTCATGTGCAGCAGGAATCAAGCAATCAATCAGGAAAGTCAAGAAACTACCAATAGAATGTAGTCACAAAACCAAATGACATACAAGATGAAAGTTGGTATCCTGATTCTGGTGCTACAAATCATATCACAAGCAACCTAGACAATCTAAATCTTGGTCAAAAGGAGTACATAGGTAATCAGTCCATGCACACTGGCAATGGTCAGAGCATCAATATAACACACACTGGAATTGCTTGCATCGAAGGTGATAGACAGCAATATCTTAGTAATTTACTAAGAGTGCCTGAAATAAGAAAGAATTTGATAAATGTGTCACAATTTGCAAGTGATAACAATGTCTATTTTGAATTTTACTCAAAATATTGTTTGGTTAAAGATATACTAACCAAGGAAATTCTTTTACAGGATAATGCAGTTAGAGGGCTATACAAATTTAACTTTGTTAATTCAAGAAGTTGTGAAGACAAGAGAAATTACTATAATCTTTCTGAAAATGCAAAAAGTAGAATTAATGTGTTTGATTTCTGGCATGACAAGTTAGGCCACCCTAATGTCAATATTGTAAAGCAAATTCTAGTAGAAAATAAAATTCCTTTTGAGAATATTACTCTACTCTATTTATTTACATGTTGGCAGATGGAAAAATTCATAAACTTTCATTACTGATTCACAAACTAAATACCATAAACCCCTTAAAATGGTTGCTGCTGATCTATGGGGACCAGCACTAGTCAATTCAGACTATGGGTTCAAATAGTATATATCATTTGTTCATGCACACACTAGATATACTTAGATACATTGTCTTAGAGGAAAGTCAGAAACTTGTAGAGCAGTAATACATTTTATCAACCAAGTAGAAAAACAAACAAATCATCAACTCAAGATTTTACAGACAGATGGAGGTACTGAGTTTAAACCTCTCGATGATTTCTTTCAGAGGAAAGGAATAGTTCATAGGATTACATGCCTATATACTTCTGAGAAAAATGGTTTGATTGAGATGAAACATGGATATATTGTAGAATCGGGTCTTACTTTACTATCCCAAGCATCACTCTCTTTAAAATTTTGGCCAGATTCATTTAGTACACCTGTGTATTTGATTAATAGACCACCAACTAAAGTTTTAAAGAACAAAAGTCCAATAAAGGTTTTGTTTAACATAAAACCTGATTATTATAGTCTGAAAGCATTTGGATGCCTATGTTTTCCTTATATGGGACCTTATAATACCCATAAATTGAATTTTAGATCAACTCCATGTATTTTTTGTGTTATGCAACAAATCAAAAAGAATATAAATGTTTGGACAACGATGGAAAAATATTTATGAGTAGGCATGTAGTGTTTAATGAGCATGTGTTTCCATTTACTAGTACAGGCATAAAAACAACTTAAAAGCTTCATAATCCAAGGGTATCTATACCAAATATACCTTTTTATCCAACTGAGTTGAACAAGGAATGGTCTGAAGAAGGATCATATCACCCTGATTCATAACTCACAGTGTAGACTAGGCCAGGTCATGAACAAGCAGAGCAATTTAACCAGTTTAATCACATTTCTGCAAGTAGTCAGAGACAAAGTGTGAGTCAAGACAATAATGAAGAGAAATCAGCAAGAAAGGTCAACTGAGCAATTACACAACAAGCAACAAGCAACAAGCTCAAACTGGACATATGTGACAACTAGGTCAAAGAGTGGAATTTTCAGGCAAATTATATACATCTACAACCGAGTCCGATGAGCCAAACAATTTTGATCAAGCAATAAAAAACATAAATTAGAAAAGAGCTACGGATGAGGAATACAATGCACTTATAAAATATAAAACATGGGATTTATTTACCCACCTGAAAACAAGAATATAGTGGGGTGCAGGTGGACTTATAGAGTAAAGAAATAAGCAGATGGAACTGTTATGAGATATAAAGAAAGACTTGTAACAAAACGATATACTCAACAACATGGCTTTGATTTCAATAAAACATTTTCTCCAGTTGTGAAGCCAACAACAATCAAAATTATACTCACTATAGCATTGCATAAAAATAAAACTATTACACAATTGGATGTAAATAATGCCTTCCTAAATGGAGATTTAAAGGAGGAAGTGTACATGGAACATCCACAGAGTTACCAACAAAACAAAAATTGTGTGTGCAGGCTTAACAAAGCAATTTATGAGCTTAAACAAGCTTATAGAGTCTGGTTTGATAAACTGAAAGACATACTATTAAATTTGAACTTTCAGTCTACCAAATCAAATAACTTATTATTCATTAGAATTAATAAATTTTCAACTGTATATATCCTTATTTATGTTGATGACTTGATTTTCACAGGTAATGATTAGACAGAGATAAATAATCTTATTCAATTTTTGGGCAAGCAATTCTCAAATAAGGATCTTGGAACACTGAACTACTTTCTTGGAATAGAGGTGACCAGAGTTTCAGATTCAGGAATTTTTTTTGTGTCAAAAGAAGTATATCATAGATATATTAATTAAAGAAAAAATGGATGGTGCCAATTCTCTGCTTACACCTATGATAATAAGTCTTCATTTATCAAAAAACAGGGGAGAACCAATACTTAATGATAAGGAATATAGAAGTATTGTTGGTGCATTTTAATATGTAACCATTACATGACCATAGATATTATATAGTGTTAATAAGGTCTGTCATTTTATGCAGGAACCCAAAGATGAACACTGAAAAGCGGTCAAAAGAATATTAAGATACCTAAAAGGCACAGCTGATCATGGGTTAAGTCTTAAAGCCTACAAACGTCTCAACATAACAGGGTATACAGATGCTGATTGGGCAAATGATCCTGATGATAGAAGAACTACCATAGGATTCTATATCTACATGGGAAGAAATCCAATTTCATGGTGTTCTAAAAAGCAAGCAACAGTTTCCAAATCAAGTACCAAGCAGAATACAGAAGTATATCTAGCACAACAGCTGAAACCATGTGGATACAATCTTTGGTAAATGAGTTAAAAATTAGCACAGATTTAAAACCAATACTATAGTTTGACAATCTAAGTGCTATATCACTGTCAGAGAATCCAGTACTTCATTCAAGAACAAAAAATATGGAGATCGACTTATGTTTCGTCCGAGAGCAGGTTATGAAAGGAAAATTGCAAATCAATCACGTACCTGCCACTTACCAAATAGCCGACATACTTATTAAGCCCCTGTCTCACATGAACTTTGTAAGGCTGAAGAGTGAACTCAAGATCTGGGCTAAGTTAGATCCCATCAAAGCGTAAATCATAATCGAAACCCTCGTCTTACTCCAAAAGAGCAATGAAAATTAAGTGAAGGAATTAGCTACTGTCAAGCAACTTTATGTACTGATAACGTCGAAAATCTAAACTCATCGCGCAACCAAACTGATGTGAGATTAAGGAAATAATTGCAGATTGATGAAGAAAAGAGTTAACTTTCTTCAAATCATCGCTTATATTTGAAGCGATTTGAAGATCTTAGCAGATTTGGAGGTATCGCAGAAGAGCCTTACTATCTTGGCTAAACTCCGATGGCCTGACATGGCATGTTGTAACATCTCCACTCTAGTACATAATTTTTTTTCCCCAAACAGTCTAACCACCTACATGGGCTATAATTTCTAGATAGTTAATACAAAGCAAACTATGAACTACCCGACAATCATATAAAGCGTTAGATAAGAGATAACATAGCATCATAATGTAATAGATGAACATGATACATGATCTCATACTATAATATAAATTAGAGTATGCAAATTAATATAGATTATATAAGATTAACATACATCACATATCTCTTTAAGTACATTAATACGACCACATCAGGTGGAACTCAACCCTAAAAGCTAGCTTGTAAAGGGAGGATGCCTATTAGGTTATATACAAGTCAATATATCTCATATTTTACAATGTGGGACGTATCATTCCAGTGCACTCCGAAAGTCCGACGTCTACGTTGGCCCGCTCTATCGACACTGACCTGACGGTAGCCCTTTTCCCTTTTGGATGGCTTTACTCACCTATCAGTATTTTAATCTAGTCTATAGGTCGCCCCTCTTGTGGCTTGAACTTTCGTCGGTGGTTATCAGTGAAAGCACCAATTGATACAACCACATTAGGTAGAACTTACCCCTAAAAGTTAGCTTGTAAGGGAAGGGTGCCTAATGGGTTATATACAAGTCAATATAATCTCATATTTTACAATGTGGACATATCATACATTCATATCAATCACTATACATATCTATGCCATTATGATTGAATCGTATATTTTCATCTCTAGAACAAGGACTTTTTCGATTTGGGCCGGCTTTGCAAACTTATCACACATATAGGTCAGTTTGTAAACTAATTATAAATATAGACTAGTTTTAATCACCTCAGCTCCAAGATGGCAAAAACTATAGATGACACTTCAAATGCCGCCCGTAGTGTTTTATTTTTAACCTTACTTGGCTTCTTTTGAAAAGTCCCAAACTATGTTTTGGTTTCAAAACATATGTGCGACTTTTGAGAAATCATCTGTGACGTTTTATTTTTTTAATCATAGTTGGTGATTTATCAAGTCGCCAACTATTTTTGGTTTAAAAACATATAATCGATTTTGAGAAGTCGCCTGTTGGTGATTTTTCAAATGTCACCTTCGTGTTTATGTTTGTACAAAACAACACCCAACCTTCCTCTCTCTCCTCATATCTATTTTACCAAACTCGAAACCAAAAATCTCTAACTGCTCTTCTTTTCCACAATTATATTTCTTTTCTCGTCTAAATTGTTGAATTTTAGTTGATTTGCTTCACAATCTAATATAATTTTCAATAATTAGAGTTGATTTCCATTTGTTTTATGTTCGTTGCTAAAAGTTGTTATTTTTTCTTAGTTGTTATGGATAATTGAGAAATTAATGATGAGACTTTGATGAAATATTGTGGTATTTTGGAGTTTAATTGTAATACCAATGTGGGTGATGTTGAATTTGTACCCAAAAATCAATTATCACAAGATTTCCAACATTATGGTATTACACCCGAAGTCAAATGAATATTGAGCCGCTTGAGCGTAGATGGGGTAAAGAAGTTTGCGTTGCTTCCAAATAGTTGTTCGTTTACCCGCCATAGTGTGGTAGTTAAATAAGACACGTTAATTAAGAAAAGCCATGTGTGGATAGGTCAACGAAGCGCAAGGAAGAATTATCTATTGGAGAGCATCTCCACTGAAATAGCGTTAGCACAGAGTTATGTGTGATGCGATCGTGCACAAAAATAAAAAGAATGCAAGTCATAGGTTTTATGGATGTCCACGTTATATGTTGTAACGACCTGTAAATTAATCATTTGTATTTGAATATTTAAATAATTTTTAAATATTTAAATAATGGATTTTAATAATTAAATAAACATAATTTAAATACTACTTAATGATAGTAAAATCATTTTTAAATTTTGTTTACCAAAATAAATGGTGCAAATAAAAATAGAAAATGTGACCGAAAAACGTTTTCCGAAATTTTGACTTTCAACTTCGGAAAGTCGTCGGAAATATTATGCACATTTTTGTATCACTCATGTACACATGCACATGTCATATGGTAAGTAAAGTAAAATATTAATAGTAATAAACCATGATTATTTTAAATATAATCATGATAAGACACACTATGTTTAAAAATAAACAAAGAATAAAATATGGAAGAAGTTCTCATGTATAACCATACCCAACACCATACCTTTGTACACAATATGGTACTTGTCATGATCTAGCATGTTGTGGGGGCCACCTTGGCCGTGAGTTTGAGAAGGGGGGGGAGTTGAGGTGGAGCTTTGTGATTGGTGGAAGTAGGCAAGGGTGAACTAGTAATTCCACCTATTTTCATGTCTATAAATACCTCCACCCTAACTCCATTTCTCACTTAGTTCTCACTTTGTACATTCATTAACATACCCACTTCTCTCTTCTTCATGTTCATATACATCCATAGCTTCCAAGTCTATGCTTTAAGTTGACAAAATATAACTTTACAAAACTTTACATATTCATCTACAACCCCTCCTCTTATCAAAACAAAACCATTCTCTACAAAACAAGGCCATTTCTATAACCGCCCACCTTTTTATGCGCTTTAAATCAACGATAAACTACACACGTCAGAATCAAATCGTACAATTGGGCGGATTATTATTAGGGTGAATAAGAAAAGCAGGGATAGAAATAAAACAAAATAAAATCTTACAGCGGAACGATAAAATATAATAAACAAATAAACAGTTCATGAAGCTGTTTCATAAAACATTTGATTTTACTAATACAATACATAATCAGAGTTACACATACCAAAGAAAAATAAATAACAATGCAGCGGAACAATGTGTTGCAGTGGAACAATATAGTAAATAATAGTAATACAATCTTCATCTTCGTCCTCCAGAAGTAAGGTCTTCAAATCTTGAAATGCTCAGGCTGACCCGAGCGAATTGAAAAGACAAAACACTCGAGTCAGAACTAAAAGATCTTATGTAAGTTAAATCAACGGTAAAATATGAGTGGAACGGCGTCTGAGATGTTTACGGGATTTGACATCTCCTATCCAGTGTCAAACATGAGTGCGGTAACTTAAGAGATACTCGGGATTCACATCTCCTAAGGATCCGTTAAACTATTTACTATGTAGTAATATTTCGCTATTATAATAATGTATATAGTAAAATAAACTTACTTTTAAATAGCATTAAGGCTCTACATTTTCCATCTTAACATGTAATAGTCCCAGTAGTCCATCCAGTATCAGTGCATCTCCAGATCGGGAGACTACCCTAAATACTCCATGGGCTACGGGAGAAAACCAAACTCGTATAAGGCTCGCTAGGGTAGGTGACACGGCACAACAAGGCAATGCCAGGGTAGATATACCAATTACTATCCGGACAGGTGTTGACGCATAGCGCGTAGCTACCGCCCACCTCGAGCCACACCCCCAAAATCAAAAATCAAAAGTGGCTACCGAATCAATCTCAAAGTCAGAATATAATAGAATGGTATCGAAGGAGTGTATCCGATAAGAGGAGCTACCTCACTGGCCCGGACTAGCTCCTGTTTTAGCCTCCTTATACCAACTCACGGGAGTCGAATCCACGTATATACCTCAAAGAAATGCCACCACCATCCTACTTCATTCTGGAATCTCCACCACGTACACGATTGTTAAAGTGGTTTTTGATATCGACAGAGAGTACGCCCATATCCGATCCCAGTCTCTTCAACAACCAATCGTTATTATAACGCCGCGGTCATTTTCAAAATAGTTTATATTTAAAACCAAAATATCATTGCCTTTTTCAAACCAAATCAATACGATATTAATTTCACTTCAAATATATTCTTTTTAAAATCATAACATTTTCAAAGTTATATACTCCAAAACCAAATCACTTAAGATTATAACACTTTCCAAAATTTTAGATTTAACCATATTTCAAATCATAAATTCCCATTTCAATTCAGTTTTCAAATAAACCATTCCAAATTATATTGATTCCAAGACAGATTTGGTTCACAAAATAAACTTTAAGTATTTTTCATACTTTAAGTATTCAACAATTTTAAAACTAAGTTTGATAATTTCAGATATATCAAATTTAATTTTCTTTTGTTTAGTTTTGAAACATTTACTTAATAAATCCATTATCATTTAAATAAATCCCAATTTACAAATAACTAAATATTTCTTTCAATTTATTTATACTTGAAATATTCATTAAATTCACCTTAACCCAAAATCAAGTTGTAAAATCATACCAACCTTAACTTCTTAAATGAATTCAATTTCAAATAAATTTCCAATTTATCTTCCAACCTTAATTTATTTAAATCATTATAACCTCTATATTAAAATATAATTTATATACTTAATCATATTTTATTTTAATAAAGTCAAACTTTATTATTAAACTTATTTTTATCAAACAAATTTATAGATAGCTTAAATTCAAGAATTTAACTATATATAAAATGATATCTGTATAATATCAAAAATCAATATTTATTAAACCATATATTTCTTTCCAAAACCATAGATATCTTTTTAAAATATTTATATATAGACCGAGGGTGTCTGTATATAATTTTCTATCCTATGGTCAAGTGATACAGATATTTATCATTTCAATCCGTAATTTTAAATATAAATACGGTTATATATCATTTCAAACCGCAATCCCGAATGAAATAAAATCCATAACAACTTGCAATTTATAACAAATAAAAATAGAATATCCATTCATCCAATATCAATCATCAAACAATTATCACAATCGTCATCCAATTCAATCAATAACATCAATAAAGAACAGGTAATAGATAACAGATATTTACTGGCAGTTTATATTTAATAATAAATCAAATTACAATTTAACTGGCAGTTTATATTCAAAAATAAATCAAATAACAATTTAACTGGCAGTTTATATGCAATAATAAATTAAATAACAATTTAACCGGTAGTTTATATGCAATAATAAATTAAATAACAATTTAATTCAATAGATTCAATTTAACTGAGATGATGATAAAAAATATGCTAAACAGTCATAAGTAAATTTCTAATCATATCAAAAATTAATTTAACACACATAAGAAATTTTTAAAGTTGTAAGTGGGTTAAAACACTCACCTTTTGAATTTAAATTGAATTTAAATTCAATTTAAACCCAAAAATTGAACAGCCTCAGAATTTATCCAAATAAGTGTCAAAATGTCCGAAATTTGAAAACGATCCTAATAAAAAAATCGCACGTAAATCGAGTATCGTATGCAAAAGTTATGCAAATTAGAAGTTGTACGATATAACAAAACAAAAACATAAAAACAAGCGAACTAACCCTACACGTACACAACCACATCAGCACCCCCTTTCTTCCTCAAACCCGTTCGCGACATCACGTAGCTGCCCTCCCATGCTGCCTCGCGCCTCCACAAGGCGCCGTGACCACGTCCAGCCCCTCACACGACTCGCCACCACTTGCACGGCTTCCACGACCACGTAGCTTCGTCATTCGATCGCCACCGACGCCCCAAACGTGAACAGCCACCACCGAAAATCGAACCCCAATCGTCGATTTCTGCCACATCTAACCGTCAAACTTCCACCCAGACCACATCGATGGACAGCGCACAAGCCTCTCTACAAAACCCATAAATCGATTTGACGATCGGACGAGTTTAGTCGCGGCGTGATGAACGACCGGAGATAGTTCATTGATTTTCAGCCACACCGAAACCCGGATTGAAAAACGAATCTTATATTTGACTTGCGCCCGTCGAAAGCTTCAAATCCATACATAATTCGATATAGTTTGAATAGATTTAATTTTTTTTGCTTTGAATTTTATTTGAAATTGCATTTTGGGATTTAGGGTTCTATCTGCCATTGAGAAAGAGGAGCAATTGGAATTATACGTACAAAAAAATGAACATAAGAAATAGCCTAGGGTTTATAACGAGGTATATATAGGCTGAACAAAATAGAAACGAATGGGCTTGATTGGTTTGGAAAATTGAATGATGGATGGCCCGAAAAGCCCATTTCGACTTCGAAACGAAATTGGGCCAACCCATATGTCAAAATAGATATTTTAAAATATTTTAAACGCAATGGAATAGGTTTTAAGTCCAAATTCCATCGTATGAAGAAGTTATGCAAAAATCAAGTGATTTCAAATTTATTTCAATTTCATTGATTTCTAGGCGTTTCGAGCCCATACGATCAAACAATAAGTCTGATAGCTACGAAACTTGAAATCCTACAATAATTCACCGTTTCAGATCCGATGAAACTGGTTCCATCGAAATCCGAATCAGTGGCCAAAATGGCTATTTTCTAGTTAATTAAATTAATATTAAATAAAATTAAATCGCTTTTTCAATTCAAATTTAAAAATTCCCAGATTTCATCTTTTTTGATTTCTCAAACGATTACAATAATTTAAACAAACTTAGATATCTATCCAAAGTTAATTGATTTACCCATTACCGTAATTAAATTTCAATTTTTACAGAATTCATTAATTATCAATTGAAATTCCAATAAATCATTTAATTTATTTGGTTTTAAATCCTGTATCCAATAAATGATTATCAAATGGATGAAATTTACAATTGGTTCATGATCCATTACATTAATATTCTCAGATTTCATCTAAATTCCTATTAACGTAATAACTAAATATTAAATTTCATTTAATTACAATTTATCCATTTATTAAGTTTTAAATTAATAAATCTATATTTTCCATTCCTTTAATTCAACAAATTGTCCTATTATGAATAACATTAACATTATTTCCAAATATTATCTCAATTAACATTAACATAATATTTTATTTAGATTTATCGCACTTGATTCCAATTCAATTTCTATTTCTTTCAATATTTAATTACCAAAACCCTATTAAGCTAACAAATTTAATTATCAAAATTTACGGGTCGTTACAATTTCCACCTCATATCTCTAAGGTCGAGCCCAAAATAGCCAAGGTCGAGCCCAAAATAGCCAAGGCCGAGCTCGAAATAGCTTTAGGCCGAGCCACATTGCACCCTACAAACTCACACTAGCGCATAGATCCAAGTTAAGGAAGTTTACTTAGCGCTTAGGTAAGTACGGTGAAAGTTAGTAAGCATTGTAGTGAATAAAGCTTCCACCTTCGGACCATAAAATTTAAAAAATATTTATGCCCATGCTTGTAGCTATTGAATGCTTATTATATAATTGTAATGATGTTTTGTCGATGTTTGGTTTGTTGCTTGAAAAATAGTCGCATTTGAAAGTTAGTAAGCGAATCATTGGTTATATGGAAGTCTAGTAGTCAAACTTATGCCATTATTATTAAATGCTTGATATATGTTATATTATTATAAATCATCATGTATTTATGCTCATATCTTGGTTATGTGATGTGTGGTTGTGTTGCAAATGTCATATGCTCGAATTCTGAACCGTCCGTATAGCAATAGTCGCTATATCGGCACTTTCGAAAATCACCTTTTATCGAAACCGTTTGGTTTTGTCATCATGCTTGGAATTATTTTACAAGTTAAGAAAGTTTTGATTAATGTTGTTTCCAAAAATAATTAATTATTCAATAATGACTACTTAATTAAATTAATTATTTAATAGTGAGGATTAAAGTTAACTAATTACCTTATTAATGACGTGTTTCAAATTTAACTAATTACTTAGTTAATGATGTTTTAATTTTAATTAATTATTTTATTAAATGATGTTTAAGACTAATTAATCTTTGGATACTGATGGATTAAGATTAACTAATGATAGTTTAAAATTAATTAACTTTTTTTCTTTAATTAACGACTTTTAAAGGTTAATAAATCTGTCTAACCTTAAATAAATATTTTTCTTAAATAAAAAACAAAGTAGAGGGTGTTGCTAAAGCTTTTAAAGGAATAAAAGTTAGAGAACCAAGATAAAACTAAAGGGAATAAAATCAACAACTCAAATCTCAATTCTTTTTAGGTTGAATTAACAACATACTGAGGTTTGGATTTATATTAATGGCGACCTTCCAAGAAAATTGGCCGAAGCTTTCATCGTCTTCTCGTTCTTCTTTTTCTTAAGATTTTCGGGCATCTTCATCTTCGTCTCCTACATCTGTCTTTTTCCCCAATCGTAGTTCTCTTCCTTTTTCATATGCCCAAGCCGTAAAGAATCGAGCATCATCTCAATTTCAAGGAGCTTCTCGCAATTCTAATATGAAATGGATTGACTCCAGAATGGGAAGGAAATACTGCCCAGATGTGGAGACTTAAACCATTTTGCTTCTAATTGTAGAGACCCAGTTCGATGTTTCTCTTATGGTAAATTTAGGCATAAGAGTAAAGAATGTGTGATTAAATCAAATTCTTCTGAGATTAAATCAAACTCGGCTAATCATGGTTTCCTCTTTGCTATGAAATTCTTGATGCTGAGAGGTGTTCTTCTTGATCATCTATGGGATAAGAAAGATACTGGTATTAAGTATCTAGACGAATTGCTGTATCATTTTAACACCATTAACGAACCGAATATTGGTAAGGGCTATTTGGAAAGATTTGGAGATCCAGAGTTTTTCTTTGGCAAGACTGATGTTGGAAAAGATATGGAGCTTTCTCATTCCATTGAATCTAAGTACAGTAAGAAGTGTGGATCTTCGCCTACTCTGGTCAACCATGGTTTTCAATTCATTCTTAAATATTTGTTGTTAAGAGGTGTTTTGATCGATTTTCTCTGGCCTAATAAAGATTTAGGTTTAAGCTATCTCGATGAGCTTTTTTATCATTTCGACATCATCAATGAGCCGAATTATGATCACGGTTTTATTGATAATTCCTGTTGCTCTCTTGAAATTGTTGGTCAACCTAAGATCTTAATTGTTAAGCATGTTCCTCCTGATGCTTTTTCTGTTGATTCGTTCAATCCTAATGTTGATGTTAATGAGTTTGATCTGGGTTTTGACCCCATTATACTGGATCCTGCTGTCTCTTTATGTTTGGATCAGTATTGTTCTAGTTCCCCTTTGAAAGATTGTGAATTTGTTGAAGATCTGGGTCATCTTTTCTGTTCTGTTCGAAGGAATAAACGTACTCCCAAGCATCTAGACAACTTCGAACTTCCTTTGTTCAACAAAGATGATTGCCAATCTTCGAGTCCAGAAGCAGATAATCAGGATAGTAAACTACCGTTTATCACTGAGCATCTAGTTCTTATTCATTCGAACAACTCGAAGACTGTTGGTAATGTAGTTTCGGTTGATAACAATGGAGGTAGTGACAGTCCTGAGAATTTCTTTTTTGTTAGCGAATTCTTGTTTGATCAAGACCTGGATCATCATGTAAATAACGTTAAAAAGGATATTCAATTGAAGGTAGATCAGGTTTCTTCTCTGGATAATGACTTGTGGTCTTCAATATCTCTAGTTAATTTGCCTCTTGAATTTGATAATTTCGATTAGATCACCTAGTTGGAATCTTGTTTTAGCATCAGTGAGTTGATGGATGAATTGGAGGTTTCAATTGTGCCTGATGTTTCTGCTTCTTCTGATAGATATGAGTTAGTTGTTTTTCGTGATGGGTTTCTTTCATTGGAGCAACATTTAGAGGTTGAGAATTCTGTTGATCTTGAGAACTTTGTTGATGAAGGGTTCTTTATTTTGTCCAATTCCTCTTTTGATGATATGCACACTGTTTCTGTTGTGCATGATGCACGAGTTCAGGCTACTGTTGATGATAATTTTACTTCCTCAGAGTTTGATCAATCAAGCTGCGGTGAGTTATCATGATGTTTTTGCTGTTCCTCGTACCTGTTTTGGTAGTGATGCTTGTGATATTGGTGAAGTAGAATCAGTTTCCCCTGTTGAGCATTTGGGTGGGAATGTTAATCTGGCTGTAGCCCCTTTGGGTTTTGGGGATTCTTTTGGTGCTGGTGGTTATTCTGTAAATTCAGAAGAACATCTGGAGGAGGTTGTAGATGATGTTGCTTTACATATCGAGTCTCATGTGTTGCCTTTGGGAGTTACTTCAGATGAGCTTGTAGTTATTGATCCAGATGTTTTGAAATCTGATGGGTTGGTAGATATTTTTTGCTCAGCTCCTAGCTCTGCTTCGTTGAAGAGAGGAAAGCGTAAGCGAACTGTTGTTTCTTGTGGTTCAGTTCGTCGTAGTGCCAGAATCCGTAGCAGCCAGTCTTCTTCTATAGGTGAGATACCTGGATCGAGTGCCACGAGTGGTGCTACGCATCCAGGCTCAGGTACGGGTTCTTTTTTGGGTAGTATGTTTTCTACTTATGCTTTAGGTAATCTTTCTTCTGCTGAGTTTAGTCAGTTAGCCCGTGACACATCTTTTATTTTTACTGATATTGTGCTAGATAGGGAGTATATTAGATGTAAGGAATTAGAGAGGACTAGTTCAGTTCATATTTGAGGATCATTAGTTTGAACATTAGGGGTTTGAACGATTTGAGAAAATGTGATAAGGTTAGAGTATTTTTTAAAGACTACTCCATTGATATTTCATTACTCCAAGAAACCAAAATTAACTGTCTTGATGTTCGTTTCTTTAGAAGATTAGGTGGGTATCATTTTAGAAAATGGGTTTTTTTAACCTTCCGTTGGATCTTTTGGGGGTTTAATGATAGGTTGGCGTGATAGTTATTTTAAATTGCTTCAATGTATTGTTAAGCAACATTCTCTTCATGCCATTCTCATTAATCTTTCTGATAACTCTTTAATAAATATTTCAAATGTTTATGGACCTAATTCTAAAATTAATAGGAGAATCTTATGGAATGAATGCCTAGATTTTAGATCCTTAGCCCGGGTTCTTGGATTTTGGGGGGTGATATTAATGTTACGCGTTTCATAGGTGAGCGCTTTCCTAGAGAAGGAGATTAGTCTGTTATGGAGGAATTCAATGAATTTATGATTAACTCTAATTTGATTGAAATTCCTCTTTCTAATAGAGAGTTTATTTAGAGTAACTCTAGAGAGTCTCCTTCCATGTCTCTTCGCGATAGATTTTTTTATTAGTGATGAGATTGAGGACAAATTTCCTATCTGTAGAGTTAATGGCTTACCGTATACCTTCTCTGACCATTGTCCTATTATCCTTTCTTGTGAATACCATAGAGTTTTTATTAACAAATTTAAATTTGAAAAGATGTGGCTTTTGGAATCTAGCTTTGTGAACTTAGTTATTTGTAAATGGAATTCTTTGAGTTTTCATAATTTCAGAAATAAGGATAATTCTGCAAAAGCTTTTATTTCTAAACTTAGAGATCTTAGGATTTTTCTTAAAAATTGGAATAAAAATATTTTTGGCAATTTAAAAATTAAAAAAGATAATATTATTAATGAAATGCTTAAAATAAACAAGGTAGAAGAATCTAGACCTCTTAATCTAGGTGAACGTAATGTTCTTTCTAATTTAAAAGATGAACTAAATTCTATTTTAGAAAAAGAGGAGGTGATGTGGAAGCGGCGATCCAGAATTCAATGGATCAACGAGGGTGATAATAATACCAATTTTTTTCATAATATTGCTAATGGTAGAAAATGTTCTAATACAATTAACTTTTTTGTTAACAATATAGAGTTAGTTGATCAAGGAGACCTCAACAAAGCTTTTACTGACTATTATAAGGGTATTTTTGGTTCTAAAATCAAACATAGAATCAATGTTAGATGGACTGATCTGTATCCATCAGATTCTATTGTTGATTTATCTGAATTAGATATTCCTTTTTCAGAAGAGGAAATTAGGAAAGCAATTAATGATATGCCTAGCGATAAATCGCCGGGGCCTGATGGATTTCCTATTTTATTTTGTAATACCTTTTGGGATGTTTTAAAATTTGACTTAGTTAATTTGTTTAATGATTTTTATAATGATAATTTTCAATTAGGGAGATTTAATATTGCAAATGTTATTTTGCTGCATAAAAAAGTTGGAGCTAACAACTTAAAAGATTTTAGACCTATTTATTTGATTAACTGTTCAGTTAAAATCATTTCTGAAGTTCTAGCTAATAGACTTAGTATTAGAATGAACGATTTAATTGATTGTTCACAATCGGCTTTTATTAAAGGGAGAAATATTACTGATGGTGTGGCTGCTGTTCAAGAATATATTAAGTACTGTTGTAAGAGCAACATAACCTGTGCGATTTTAAAACTTGATTTTGCTAAAGCTTTTGATTCAGTGGATTGGGATTTTCTTGTAGATATTTTTCAGGCTAGAGGATTTGGGCATAGATGGATTAGTTGGATTTTGACTTTACTTAAAACGGGTAACTCTAGTATTATGGTTAATGGTATTCTAGGTAATAAAATTCAGTCTAAGAGAGGCTTAAGGCAAGGCATCCCTTATCCCCTTTGCTGTTTAACCTAGCTGCTGATGTTTTTGCTAAAATTATTAAGAGAGTAGCAGATAATGGTTCTCTAGGAAGTGTTGGAGATTACATATCGCGTAATGGTATATCGGTTTTACAATTTACGGATGATACCTTGCTTTTTTCTTCTCATCTTCCTAGACACATTATTACTCTCAAGTTTATTCTTTATAATTTTGAGCTTTTATCTGGTTTAAAAAATAATTTTGACAAAAGTTCAGTTCTTGTTTTAAATGATTTTGAAAAAGTAGAAAACTTAGTAGCCAATACCCTAAATTGCAAAAGTATGAAATTTCCTTTTGAATATCTAGGGTTTGTGATTAGATCTACCAATCTAAAGCATGATGATTGGCTTATTATTATTGATAAAATTAAAAATAAGATATCTAATTGGGATGGGAGATTTCTTTCTAGAGCAGGTAGGCTTGTTTTAATTATCACGGTTTTATCAGCTTACCTACGTATTAGATGTCTATGCATTTGTTTCCAGATTGGGTTATTGACAAAATCGATAAAATTAGAAGAGATTTTTATGGAGTGGGGATAATATTAATAATAGTATATGTATCGTAAACTGTAAAGCTAAAAATGAGGGTGGTTTAGGAGTTATTAATTTACGCACAATGAGTTTGTCTCTTTTAGGTAAACGGCTTTGGAAGTTTAATGATATAAATGATAACGCTATTTGGAAAGAGATCATTTCCAAATATTACTATAATGGTAATACCAATTTACACCAATTTGATTTTTCCTTTTTCCATAACTTTTTTAATTTTTGGAAAAACATTTTAAAATGTTATGTTATTTTTAAATTAGGAACTAAAAAGATAGTTCATTCAGGAAATTGTACTTCTTTTTGGCATGACTGCTGGATTTCGATCTTGCCTCTTAAGTTTGATTTTGAGGAAATGTATGATATTTGCAACTTTAAGTATGTTTTAATTGATGAAGTTTATTCTCCGCAGAATGATCCTCCTTGGAACTTTAGCTTTAACAGAATTTTAATAGGTGCTAGGCAACTTTCTTTGCTTTATGCCAGATCAAATCTTTATTGATAATGATTTTATTAGTTAGGAATGAGATAAAAGTAAGAAATATACTCCAAAATCTTTTTATAGATTTATTAATTTTTCGGGTACTATTAATAACTCTTTTAAATATATATGGAAATCTAATGCTCCTCCTAAATTCAAAATTCACATGTGGCTAATTCTTCATGGTAAACTTAATACAATTGAATTTTTAAAGAGAAAAAACATTCAAAATGAAAATAAATTTTATTTTTGCAATCTGCATCTTGAGGACATAAATCATATATATTATGATTGTTTGGACACTAATTACATCCTAATTAATACTCTTAAAATTATTAACTTTAATATAATAACTAATATTTCGGATTGTGAATTCTACTGGAAAAATTATAGATTCAAATTCAATAAAAATATTAGATTTTCACTAGACACTTTATTTATTATTATTAGTTGGTTTATTTGATTTGAGAGAAATCAAAGAATTGTTAATAATAATAATAGTCATCCTAACAAATTGATTTTTTCAATTTCTACATTTTATTTTAAATGGATTTCAAATCCCAAATATAAATTAGCTAATAATATCCTATTCAAACGGTATCTTAACAAGGTTAGTTATAATATTTACTTTTTTAAACTTAACAATAACTTTTATTGTTCTAATAATAGTATTATTAATTTTTTTACAAACTCGTATGATAATCTCACTTTAAATCATAGCTTGCTTATGATTTAAGACATATAAGTCTGGTCAGTCTCAATTTTTGTTCTAGTCTCTGTTTGGTTTTTGTTTTCACTTTATTCATTTCTTTAATTTTTGTCCGGTTAGACTTATTTTGGTTTTTTTATTTCTTTCCTTTTAAATACATATATATGTATATTTATTAAATAAATATACATATATATATATATATGTGTGTATCATTCTAATTTTTTTTCTAGTCTTGTTTCAGATACAGGTTTTGGGAGATAGGATATCAAGTTCATTTCGCAGGTTTCTCTTGTCGTCAGATTGCTGGATTTTAGATCGTAGAGAGGTCATCAGAGCAGAGTTTCTTCATCCAGGACGTCTTACAGTTATCCCCATAGATATAGGATTCTGTTATCTTCAGTTTGGAGTACTTTTTCAAAATGTTCTATTCTTCAGTTTGGTTCTCCTTTTTCTTATTCAGAGCCTTCAGAGCGATCTCTCTATTCAACAGATCCTCTTCAGAGCAGGTGCTTATTCACTTCTTCTGTTTCAGAATTTTGGAGCTTTTTTATTTATTTAGCCTTTTTGGTACTTCTAGCATCTTAATATCGGACGGTGGCCATGCCAGAGCTTGATATTGAGGTATGATGGGTGGTGGTCTTGTCGAAACTCATCTTAGGAGTACTTGAGTTTTGCTTTATGTATTTTTGCTCTTGTTACCTGCCAGGCATGTTGGCAGCTCCTTATGTTCGTGTTATGTATATATTTACATGTATGCTCTCCTCTATGCATAAAGGATCACACATTTTTCTCAAAAAAAATATTTTCTTAAATAAAGTTTTAAATTAATGAATCACTTTTAAATAATGATATTTAATTATTATTTAGTATAATTAATTATATTATTAATAAATTGAATTAATGATGATTTAAAGGTAATTTACCCTTTTTAATCAAAGGGCATTGAAGTGAATTTATCAACTTAATTAATGAAGTATTAAAGTTGATTAGTAAATATAATAGGATGTTTTATGCGATAAATCCTTTTTATAATGATGTTTCAAAACCTTTAAACTCTTTTAGAAAAGTATTTAAAGCTAATACTTGTAATGTGAAGCAAAGTACGAATTCAGAATTTTTAAAAGAAAAGGTTTGAATTGTTTATGGAAATGAATTAATTTTCGTAAAGTGGTTCACTTATATGAAAACGATTTATTTGTATAATTAGCACTAAAATTAAAGAAGTAGACTTGTTATTATTTCGAAAGATAAGAACAAACATGAGACATGACTTTGAGTTAACATTACCTTGACTTATCCGGTATTATTGTTAACCAAGAAATAATACAAGTTTGAATTCAATGAGTGGTGGTAAGTCTACAAGACTTAATTTCCATATATGATCGATTTTTATCCTCGATGGTTGGTTCCTCAGCTATTGGTTACTTCAGTTTCTTTATTTTTGTCATTCTAGGACGATTTATTACTCCGTTGAGCGTTGATATCCTTTGTCGATAATGACTAAATATAAAGCGCGAGAGAAAGCCAAGCTATATGGGGTTGCTCCCATTTGGATATTTTCACATCTCATCTAGTTTGGATCCGGTTGCGCATTTAGATGTGAAATATTCAGATTCTCGGTAAGGTTTAGCTGGGTCCAGCTTGATATTGTCGAGAAGTGTGATGGAGTATATGAGCTTCTCAAGAGTATATTACTAGAGGAATACTTCAAAGATGGAGCACCTCCTTAGTCATTTTTTGGAGATTTTCCTTTTTTATTTGATTCAAACCTTCAAATTTCATCTCCTTACTTTTACCGGAAAGAGTCAACCACTCTTCATGGAGTTTAATTATTTATCCATTCTTTACGTATGGATGTTGGATTATATGAGAGTAAACCCATTTCGTGTTCAGCGGCATGTTCTCACATGTTTGTGTTTAATTACATACCTTCCTTTAAAGTTTTACTCTTACCAGACATATTGTTTGACCTGAGTTTGTTTTCATGAACTATTGGGTACTCATTTTATATTGAGTAGTCCGAGAGTAGCAGGTCTTTGTTGGGTTCTTTTGAAGACGGTGTCCTAGAAGGAGGCTTTTCATCTTCTTATTTATTTATTTATTCCGCCGTACTATTTAGCTTGTGTAAGTGTATTTTGTTTCAACATTTTTAAAGGCAGAAAGTTATACTGCCTAAGCTGATTTGTAGTACTTTTATGTAACTCTGGTAACTCCCTGTTAAGGGTAACTTAATATACTATTACTATTATGTTATATTTAACATTTTTGTTGTGAGGTTTTCTATTCTGTTCTTTATTTCACCCCATGACGATTCATCTTTCCGATGCTTAGGCAACGGCACACGAATTTGAGGATGTGTTAAGTGTCATTCCTAGGGGTTAGTAAGGTGGGTCATTATAGTTGGTATCAGAGCTTTGGTTGACTGAACATCTTAGCCTGATTGGGGTACAACTCATTAGAGATAGGGTGAGCAGAAGCCCTTGAATGAGTTCATCTTGAGAGAGCATTTTTTTTCTCCCCTAAAAGTCCGGTTTTAGATCCTTTATTGGAAGTTTCCCTTTTATCATCTTTGCCCCTATCTTTGTATTCTAACGATACATGTCACTTGTCTGGGTTTATTGAAAATGAGTACAAGAGAAGAAGAGGGAGGGGATTTGGAACCAGCATGGCTACAAATGGTAGAGCTCCTAGAAACCAGCCAGCTGTAGAGCCGATAGTAGAAGTAATGATGCAAGTTCAGTCGCATCGGAACTTTGCGACCTTATGCAAGAATTACACTGCTCTAGGTGGTAAGCCTTTCTATGGAACTGAAGACATTCTAGGAGTTCAGACATGGATTCACTCTTATGAGTGGATATTCGGAGACCTTTAGGTGGAAGATGTTAGGAAGAGATTGTTGGCGTCGAGTCAGCTTCAAAAAAAAGCAACGGATTGGTGAGATTCAGTCACCATGAATACACCGGAAGAAGATTCTCTTAGGCGCAGTTTAAGGAAGTTTTTGAAGCTCAATTTATTCCAGAGGCGGGTAGGACTCGGTTTTTCAGAAGTTTCATGGATTTGAAATAAGGTGAGACGACAGTGGTGCGACATGAGCATAGGTTCAATGCATTATCTCGCTTTGGACCATGTTTGATTGATACGCCACTTAAAAAGAATGAGATGTTCATGAAGGGAATGCAACTGGAATTGCATCAGGAAACGACCAATAATCTCAACGATACCTTTACCAATTGGATCAGTATGGCTTTGAGATTCGAAATGCTGGGTATTGAGCAAAGAGTTCAAAATGGGGCACTGCCGGCCGTTAATGCCCTACCTTTATTAGTTATCCCTGTTGCTAGTAAACTATTTTTCAAGCACAAAGGGAAGAAGTAGTGGCTGGGAAAGAAGCCTGGAGGTGGAACTTCGGCTCAGATAAGCAGTTAGACTTGACCAAGGTTCTTTGTTATAAGTGCAACAAAATGGGCCACTATGCAAACTATTGCCCGGAGACTGATCAACTTGTATGCTACTGAAAGTCACTATGCTCTGTTACCAATTGACAATCGCTATGCTCTGATACCAATTGACAGTGACTGCTATGCTGTAGGATCGAAATGGCCAACAGTTGTAAGTAAATGTAATGGCAATGCGATATAAACTAAGTTATGTACTGATGCCGAATATGAGTATAAAAATAACTAGTGAAGAAAATAATAATAGTAATAAAGTAAAATGACACCGGGAATTTTTATGCTAGTTCGAACTCCCGTTCTACGTCCAATTCCAGACTCCTTCTGGAATTAAAACTAGCATCCTCACTTTACCTAAAGGAATATGTTTACATCGCTTGAGCAATCGAACAGGACTTCTCCCGCCTAAGCAACCGAATAGGACTGGACCGCCTGATTAAGAGAACATGACTTTGACCGTCTGAGCAACCGAACAGGACTTTCTTACAAACTGGATTTTAACCTAACTTTGTGTTTTCTGAATAACATGGATTTGTCACTTGTAGTACACCCTTCCTATAATCTTATTCTCAAGTATGATATGTGCAGTTTTGTGTATATGAAGATTAGGAAGTTTCAAATTGCTTTTAGAAATATAGAATTGTGATTGTAAGCAACGAATGTATGAATTCTAGAAAGTAGTTAATTCAGAAAATATGATTCAAGTATAAGCAAGTAAGTGAAATAATTTGATCTTGAAATTCATACATATATATAGTAGTTAAGAAGTTGCAACTGCTAGTGAAGAGATCTCTACGTAATGGCTGCAACTCTTCACATAGGAGAAGGCTGTTCACGAAAGGAAGTGTTTATTCAGAAAATATCAGTTGGAAAAATGAAGAACCAGTGCCCATTTCCAAAGAAGAAATCACAGTGATGAGCTTTTACTATTGAGGAAACACCATTTACTTCTAGGGATCCAAAAGGAAAGCAAGTGTTGCAAGGTAAACTATCCATTTCTAATATTCCTACTTAGAGTGTTATTTGATACCGGTGCATCTCATAGTTTCATTCAACAAGATCTTGTTGATAAATTTAACTTCAAACCCATTATTTTAAACAATTCTCTTTGTGTGTCGAACCAATTGAGGGTCCGATCAATCTTGATACCATACGTTTGAATGTGCCCATTTCTTATCGAGATCGGCCTTTCTTTTCTGACTTGTTTGTTATTGGGTTTATGGGTTTTGGGGTATTATTGGAAATGAATTGGTTATCCAAGTTCAAAGTTGTCTTGGACTTTTTTAAAAGGGAGATCGTGGTAAAAGATGTAATGGGTAGAAGCATTGATATATGTTGTGGAGAGCCTGAGGAGTTGATGAGCAGTTTTCTCTATTCGCTCGAAGTGTCCAAAGAGGAGATAAGGAATATACTAGTTGCCTGGGACTTCAAGGATATTTTGGAAGAAGTGCAAGGTTTACCTCCTCACCAGGAAGTAGAATTCCCCATTGATTTGATCCCAGGAACTAGACTTATTATACAACCTCCTAGAAGGTGAGCTCTAAAGGAAAGAAGAGAATTAGAGAAGCAGACGTTTGATTTATTGCAGAAGGATTTGATCAGATGTAGCACATTGAATTAGGGATCGCTAGCAGTGTCCGTCACCAAGGCTGATGGTTTCTCTTAGATTATGTGTGGATTACCAAGAGTTGAATAAGAAGACTATCAAGAATAAGTATCCTTTATCTAGGATCGATGACATGTTTGACTAGCTCCACGGAGCTTGGATATTTTCTCAGTTGGATCTTGCCACTGGTTTTCATCTATTAAGGGTAGCGGAGGAGAGTGTACCCTTAACAGCTTTTTGAACCCCTGATAGTTTTTACGAGTGGTTAGTCATGCCGTTTGGATTGACTAATGTACCAAGGCTGATAGGGTGTTTCGAGACTTCCTTAATAGGTTTTTTCTCGTTTTCATTGATGACATCCTCGTTTATTCTAAAAAGGAGGAAGAGCATAAGTACCATTTCATGTTGTTCTTAGTACTTTAAGATGTCATGTTTTAAGGGCTAAGTTTTCTAAGTTCCATTTTTGAAAATGCAAAGTTAGATTTCTAGGGTACATAGTTTTGGGAGAAGGCATATCAGTGGACCCAGCTAAAGTAGTTGCGGTTCAAGATTGGAAGAAACCTAAAAGTGCGACTAAGGTCAGAAGTTTCTTGGGTTTGGCAGGTTTCTATAGAAGTTCATTAAATAGTTTTCAAAGATTACTTCTCATCTAACAAAGGTAATGAAGAAAGAGACTAAGTTTGTTTGGACATCCAAGTGCGACCAAGCATTCAATGAGTTAAAAATGAAATTGACAAGTTCTTATGTCTTGACTATTCCAGATGAGAGTGAATGGTTAACCGTTTACATGGATGCTTATAGGACTAGATTGTGAGTAGTTTTGATGCAAAATGGTAAAGTTATAGCGTATGCGAGTCGACAGTTGAAACCTCATGAGAAGAATTGTGCTGCACATGATCTGGAGCTTTGGTTGTTGTCTTCACATTAAAAGTGCGGAGATGCTATCTTTTGGGTGCAAAGTTTGTGCTATTTGCAGATCACAAGTCATTAAAGTATCTTTTTACCCAAAAGGACTTGAGCTTGAGGCAGCATAGACGACTTGAGTTTCTTGCATCTTACGACCTACGGATTCTATATACCTCGGGGAAAGCAAGCACCGTTGCAGATGCATTGAGTAGGAATGTGGCGACGATTGCAAATTTGGAAGTTAAGCCAGTACTAATGGAGTGGATTGCATATTTCTAAGAAGAAGACCCTAATTTAGCAAAGCTTAAGAAGAACGTTGAAAATAGTATTACTTCTAGTTTTCAGATTGACTCTCGAGGCATTTTAAGAATGAATGGACAGATTTGTGTGCCAGACATTAATGGAATTAGACAGGATGTGCTAAGAGAGTGCCATCGTTCAAAGTTATCTATCCATTCAGGAGTAACTAAAATGTTTCAGAATATGAAGAAGGCCTTTTGGTGGAAAGGGATGAAGAGAGACATTTCGATTTTCGTAAGACGGTATATGAATTGTCAACAGATCAAGAGTGACTAGTAGAAGACTGTTGGGTTACTCCAACCATTAGAGGAACCGAATTGGAAGTGGAAGCGAGTATTCATGGAATTATTGATGGGTTGCCCAGAATGAGAAGAGGTAATGAAGACATCTGGTTAATTGTGGATCGATTAATAAAATGTACCCACTTTATCCCCGTGAAGTCTACTAGAACTACAGCTTCTTTGGTAGGGATTTATTTGAAAAAGATTGTTCGACTGCATGGAATTCTAGTAAGTATAGTTAGTGATCGTGATCCTACCTTCACCAGTCAATTTTGGGGAGCATTACAAGCTACTTTAGAATAGAGTTGAATTTGAGCATAGCCTATCACCCATAGACACACGTACAAACCAAGAGGGTGAATCGGAATTTGGAGGATCTCCTGAAAGCATGTATTTTGGATTTTGAAGGTTCTTGGGAAGATCACCTACATTTGGTAGAGGTCTCTTATAACAATAGTTACCAAGCCAGCTTTGGCATGGCACCCTATGAGACTTTGTATGGGCGGCCATGTAAATCACCTTCATCTTGGATTGAGATTGGAGACCATTTAGTTTTTGGACCAGAGATGATTCGAGAAGCATTGGAGAAAGTGGCTATGATCAAAGGAAGGATGAAAGAAGTACATGATCGACATAAAAGTTATGCCGATCAAAGGAGAAGGGACTTAGGGTTTAAGGTCGGGGATTTGGTATTTGTGAAAGTTTCCCCTATGAAAAGAGTAGTAAGATTCAGAAGAAAAGGATAGCTAGCACCCAGATTCATTTGACCATTTAGAATCCTTGAGAAGATTGGATCGTTGGCCTACAGGGTAGAACTGCCTGTTGAGAAAGCATGTTCATGATCCGCCGTTGATTGTCGAGATGTCTGTTCAGGAAGACTTGGAGATAGAACCAAATTTGATGGTAGTCCGACATCTAGTTCATATTGTAGATCGAGGTGAAAGAAAATTGAGGAATAAGGTGGTTAAGCTTATGAAGGTTCAGTGGAGTGATGACCCTTGCGATTGTACTTGGGAGAAAGAAAATTGAGGAATAAGGTGGTTAAGCTTATGAAGGTTCAGTGGAGTGATGACCCTTGCGATTGTACTTGGGGGACCGAGGATCATATTAGAGAATTTTACCCAGATGTAATGTCAGGCTAGTTATTTGAATGCATTATGAATGTTCTATTATAGCTTAGTTTCTTTGCATTGATATATGAATTTCTTGGTATAATACATACATTTTGGTTTGTCGTTTGTGTATTAATTTCGAGGATGAAATTCTCCTAAGGGGGAAGAGTATAACGACCCGTAAACTATTCATTTGTATTCGAATATTTAAATAATTTTTAAATATTTAAATAATGGATTTTAATAATCAAATAAAAATAATTTAAATATTATTTAATGATATTAAAATCATTTTTTAATTTTTGTTTACCAAAATAAATAGTTCAAATAAATATAGAAAATGTGACCGAAAATGTTTTTCGAAATTTCGACTTTTCGGCTTCGAAATTTCATCAGAAACATTGTGCACATTTTTATGTCACTCAGATACACATGCACATGTCATATGGTAAGTTAAGTAAATTATTAATAGTAATAAACCATGATTAATTTAAATATAATCATGATAAGGCACATTATGTTTAAAAATAAACAAAGAACAAAGTAAGGAAGAAGTTCTCATGTATAACCATATCCAACATCATACCTTTGTACATAGTATGGTACATGTCATGATCTAGCATGTTGTGGGGGCCACCTCGGCCGTGAGTTTGAGAAGGGGAGGGGGTTGAGGTGGAGCTTTGTGATTGGTGGAAGTAGGCAAGGGTAAATTAGTAATTCCACCTATTTTTATGTCTATAATAAATACCTCCACCCTAACTCCATTTCTCACTTTGTTCTCACTTTATACATTCACTTGCATACCCACTTCTCTCTTCTTCATGTTCATATACATCCATGGCTTCCAAGTCTATATTTTAAGTTGACAAAACATAGCTTTCTTCACTACAAAACTTCACATATTCATCCACAACTCCTCCCCTTACCAAAAAAACCACTCTCTATAAAACAAGGTCATTTCCACCTCATTGCTTCAAGGCTGAGCCCAAAATAGCCAAGGTCGAGGCCAAAATACCTTTAGGCCGAGCCACATTGCACCCTACAAGCTCACACTAGTGCATAGATCCGAGTTAAGGAAGTTTGCTTAGCGCTTAGGCAAGTTCGGTGAAAGTTTGTAAGCGTTGTGGTGAGTAAAGCTTCCACCTTCGATCCATAAAATTTGAACCGTATTCATGCCCATACTTGTAGCTATTGAATGCTTATTATATAATTGTAATAATGGTTTGTCAATGTCTGTTTTGTTGCTTGAAAAATAGTAGCATTTGAAAGTTAGTAAGCGAATCATTGGTTATATGGAAATCTAGTAATTAAACTTATGTCATTGTTATTAAATGCTTGATATGTGTTGTGTTATTGTAAATCATCATGTATTTATGCTCATACCTTGGTCATGTGATGTGTGGTTGTGTTGTAAATGTCATATGCTCGAATTCTGAACTTCCCGTATAGCGATAGTCGATATATCAGTACTTTCGGAAAATCGCCTTTTATCGAAACCGTTTGGTTTCATTATCGTACTTGGAATTATTTTACAAGTTAAGCAAGTTTTTGATTAATGATGTTTCCAAAAATAATTAATTATTTTAATGATGCTTATTTAATTTAATTATGTATTTAATTAATAAGGAATAAAGCTAACTAATTAACTTATTAATGATGTGTTTTAAATTTAACTAATTACTTAATTAATGTTATTTAATTTTAATTAATCACTTTATTTAATAATGTTTAGGACTAATTAATCTTTAGATAATGATGGATTAAGATTAGTTAATGATAGTTTAAAATTAATTAACTTTTTTAATTAACTACTTTTAAAGGTTAATAAATCTGTTTAACCTTTAATAAATATTTTATTAAATAAAGTTTTAAATTAATTAATCACTTTTAAATAATGATATTTAATTATTATTTAATTTAAATAATTATATTATTAATAAATTGAATTAATGACGATTTAAATATAATTTAAATATAATTTACCCCTTTTAGTTAAAGGCATTGAAGTGAATTTATCAACTTAATTAATGAATTTTTAAAGTTAATTAATAAATATAATAAGGATGTTTTAAGTGGATAAGTCCTTTTTATAATGATGTTTCAAAATCATTAAACCCTTTTAACAAAGTGTTTAAGGCTAATACTTGTAATGTGAAGCTATGTATGAATTCGGGTTTTTTAAAAGAAAAGGTTTGAATTGTTTATGAAAATGAATTAATTTCCATAAAGCGATTCACTTATATGGAAATGATTTATTTGTATAATTAGCACTAAACATCGGAGAAGTAGACTAGTTGTTATTTCAAAAGAAAATAATAATTGTGAGACATGACTTTGAGGTAACACTACCTTGACTTGTAAGGTATTATTGTTAACTAAGAAATAATGCAAGTTTAAATTTGATGAGTAGTGATAAGTATACAAGACTTAATTTCCGTATACGATCGATTTATATCCTCGATAGTTGGTTCCTCAGCTATCGGTTACTTCAGCTTCTTTATTTTCGTCATTCTAAGACGATTTATTGCTCCATTGAGCGTTGATATCCTTTTTCAGTAATAACTAATTCCAAAGCGCGAGAGGATGCCAAGTTATGTGGGGTTGCTCCCATCAGGATATTTTCACATCTCATCTAGTTTGGATCTAGTTGCGCATTTTGATATGAAATATTCGTATTCTTGGTACGATTTGGCGGGGTCCGGCTTGGTATTGTTCGAGAAGTGCATGGAGTATATAAGCTTCTTAGGAGTATATTACTAGAGATATACTTCAAGGGTAGAGCACATTCCTAGTCATTTATTGGAGATTTTCCTTTTCTTATTTGATTCGAACTTTCAAATTTCATCTCCTTACTTTCACCGAAAAGAGTCAACCACTCTTCGTGGTGTTTAATTATTTATCCATTCCTTACGTTTGGATGTTTGATTATGTGAGAGTAAACCTGTCATTTCTAATCTCAATCTCTATTTTTTGCAACATAGGGTTTTTTTAAATTTGATAAATTTATTGTTTTGAACTTGTATAAATAGTTGTGTGAGAAGGGAATTCACTAATTTGTTTCTTTTACCTTGTTGAAGTATATGTTCGACATTGTTAGTTATATTTGAAATATATTTTGTGGTTAGTAAATAGTTGAACTTTGTGTAGATTACTTTTCTATGTTACCGGGATCAATAGACGGTAACGTGTTGTACTTAAAATAACGCTATTCAACGAGCAACCCACTTTGATGGAGGCAATATACTTCCATATGAAATAGAAACATACAGCTATGCTGGTTATACGTAGTGCATATTTTTTTTGATAGCGCACTAGTCCAGATAGGCCATTGATCACTCATCTAATATGAAGAAAGTCACTTCGTCTCATCCCATCGTACTAGAGCTCAAAGATCGAGCCGACTTTTCATTAGTCATGAAGTTAGGGCACATCCAATCAGATCATCATCTTATCACTGCTTTGGTCGATAGATGGAGGCCGGAGATATCTACATTTGACCTTCGGGTTGGGGAGATGACCATTACATTGGCTGATGTTGTTGTTTTGCCAGGTTTACCCATAGATGGTGCTTCGTTAAGCAACCTTAAGCCGCAAGATTACATGAAGTTGTGTGAGTCGCTCTTAGCGCTATCTCCTCCTAATGAACAGAGGTTGGTAATGAGATGATTGTTACTACTTGGTTTAGGGACCAACTTGTTGACGACATTTTAGCAGATGCCTATGGGATGTAGATTGTGTATCGTGCTTGAGCCATTATCTTGTATATCATCACCTCACATTTAGTTTGCGATAATTCGAAGACTCGTATATGGCTCTGATGGCTTTCTTTTCTTGAGGACTTCGATGTTTGCCGATAATATTTATGGGATAGTGCAGCTCTGGCATACACATATACGGAGCCGTCAAGACTTGCTTTGCTAGAGAACCCGTCTATTGGCGGTTGTTTGACTTTAGTACAGGTATTTTCATTATTACCCTTCAAATGCATTTATTTCAAACCTTAATATACATTATAATCTTATGTGTATACACGTTTGTAGTTATTGTGTTGGACTTACCTTCCGGTTGGTAGAATAACGATGAGGAGGACGAATATGGATGTATCTCTACCATATGGTTATAGGTATATTTATAGCATTATTTGGTTACTACACATCGTTTGATCCCGTAATTCATAGTAACCTCCTCTTTTACGTGGGTTGGACGTAAGAGTAGTGGACCGATCAAATATTACAGACCCATATAGGTCAAATGACATTTGTTGAATATGCGCTTATATGTTTTTGTTTGATGATAATAAACATATATATGTATATTCATTTAAATGTATTTGGTAACGTACTATTTTGTTTTTCATAGATTAAATAAATATTTGTTGAACAAAATAAATTACACAGAATTTGAATATAAATTCAAACAGAAATTTTATTCAAACAAATATTTATTACAATCTTGAATAGTACAAATTCATGCTCTCACTATACATATACATTTTTTGAATACATCACAATTTGATTTACATTAATAACCTCACTACATATCACTCACACTCATATTTTTCTTCAACTGCATTCCAGTCAGATTCCAGCATCCGAGTAATCTGCAAAAATATTCTCAAACGCAGTAAAATTGAAAGAGAAATATTTTTAAAATTTGAAAGAAACGATGATTTTGAAAACATTGTTTGCCTCAGTTATTTGGGTTGTTCGTCATCATTTTTGACTGTGCAATATCTGTGCATATCAGTTTTTTTATCAGGGACAGGCAACTATAAGTGGCTGCAGTACACATGTGTACATTCATACACGTGTGCACTGCCCCGCCAACTCGTGTGCACAAATCAAACAAAAAGCACAGACATCAAGCACAAGGTCAAACCCGAGCGGTTTAGCTGGATTTAACACATGGCAGTTGGACAGGACAAGTACAAGTATCATACTCGAGAACAATGGCCAGAACAACTCCCATCATGAACCAGAACACAAATCCAGTTACAACACTGAGTTCGACAATGTCAAGTGCAGAAGTAAACAAATGCAACAATCAACTCAACTGAATACAGTAAAATGCACAAAGGCATAGCAAGAGTCACAAGACCATCAAGCAGTGAGCAGTGAAGACATGAACAAGTGATCAGTAAACAAAGACATAAATGGAATCTGAACCAATACACTTGAATGCACCAAATAAGCAACAAAGATGAACCAGTTCAATATGATATACAACTTGAGCCACATATCCAACATTTCAACTGACACATATATGCAGTAGTCGAACCAAGAAGCATACATATATTCAACATGAACTCATGTGGACAGTAACAACAAGTACAGATGCATACACATATATGACTACAATGCCACAATGAGACAACTACAATTCGAGTAATATCACAGGTGAAGTTCACAGTGAAGCTAAAATTAATTAACAACTAAAATTCGAGTTATACTACAGGCCAGAGAATTGAAGAAAGCCACTACAGGAATGCAGACAGTGGGCAAAGCTTATTCACAAAAATATCGAAGTTTTAAAAAAAAATGTCAAAGCCGCAATGAACAGGTCAACAGAGAAATTCACGGAACCAAAATCAACATCGTCAATACAATTCAATGCCGCAATAACCAAGCAATTTGACCAAGCAAAGAATCAAAAGCCGATGGTAAAAAAAATATCTCAAAAATTCAAAGCCGTGACTATCAAGCAGTATATACGCATTTGATTCGGTCAGAGTTCATCGCAAACATCCAACAATAATCGAACGGCCAAAGCAACTAATTTTGAAGCAATTAGACAAACGAAAAATAAGGGTAACGAACCCTATAAAATGCCCCAATCATCATCGGCATTAATACACAAGAGTTCGAATACAAGCATCAGAGAAAAATTCTTACCGAAGTAATAATCGAACTCACCGAAGCAACCGAAGAAAGCAACACGAAATCGATTGAGCCAGGCTAAATCACGCACAATCAACAACGATCGAATTAGTATCAGAGCTTCGCAAAAGCCCTAATTTGGAACAAAGAGCGCAAGGACGAAAGCCCTAATTTTAATCAGGAGAAACGAGAAGAACAACGGCTGCCATTATCAAGAGAACAAGAAAAAGGAACGAGCCGAAGAGTTAAAAGAAAAAGGGAATAAAAAATTCTTTTTTCTACTTTGGGTCGGTCATTTTTTAAGGGCTTTTAGTTTATTAATCAACTTAGGGTTTAGGGTGTTTGTTTTGTTTAAATTATTGTCTTTTATATTTTCTTTTGAAAATTGTGAATCAAATCTTGGTAAATCACCACCTAGGTTTTAGGTTGTGTTTGATTGTCTAGTTAGAATTAGTTCAGTAAGCAGGGGTTGCGAGTTTGCATAACTCTATAGGCGGTAGCAGGGTTTGCGAGTCTGTTAGAGTGTTTGTAAGCGGGAGACTATTTAATTCTAATAGAAATCTGGGAATGCAGCAGTAGGCAGGGTTTGCCGAAGCTGGTTAAATTTTGTATGTGATTTATTTTCAGCATATTTACTTCACTAATTCGAGAAAATTTGCTATAACCCTATTCACCCCCCCTCTAGGGTTAATCTAGATCCTACAAGTGGTATCAGAGCCTGGTATTTTTTATTTAACTCTAGAGTCTTGAATCCACCAAATAATGCTTTTTCTGAGGGGCAATCTATTGCTAGGCCACCCATGTTTAATGGAAATGATTATTCTTATTGGAAAGTTAGGATGGGTATTTATCTTAGTTCTGTTGATTATGATGTTTGGGATATTATTGAAACTAGTTATAAACCTCCCACTATAACTGTTGGTGGTACTGAGATTCCTAAACTTAAGGATAGGTGGGATGCTAACGATAGAAATTAAAAACTACTAATGCCAAAGCAATGAACGCTTTGATCTGTGCTCTTGATAAGACTGAATTTAATAGAATTTCTCATTGTGAAACTGCACAGGAAATTTGGCATACCTTGGAGGTGACACATGAAGGAACTTCTCAAGTCAAGGAGTCTCGTCTAGCCTTATTCAGGAATGAATACGAGAACTTTGTGATGGAAAAAGGCGAGAGCATAAAGGACATGTTTGGACGCTTTTCAACTTTGGTGTACAACGCTATAGCACTTGGGAAGGTATTCACTGAGGTAGAGCTTGTGAGGAAGGTACTACGAGTTTTACCGATGAACTTTGAGGCAAAAGTCACGGCAATACAAGAATCAAAAGATCTGAGTAAACTAAGCATGGAGGAGTTGATCGGCAACTTGATGACATATGAGCTTGAGCTAAAGGCAAAGGAGGAACGCAACAACTTCGAGTCAAAGAAGAAGACGATTGCCTTAAAGAGCAAAGAAGAGAGCGATGAAGAAGAAGAAGATCCAATTGAAGAGCTTGCAATGGCTGTCAATAATCTTAAAAAATGGCCAAGATTCAAGTCACGAAAGAAGAAAATAAGTGGTAATAGGTCAAAAGATTCTGACGATTCCGATAATGAATTAACGTGCTATAACTGCAAGAAGCCTGGCCACTTCAAACAAAAATGCCCACTTCTCAAAAACAACAAAGGAAAGAAAAAGAAAAAGAAGGCCTTTGCAGCAACTTGGGATGATGAAGAAGGAGAGGAAGTTTTGAATAATAGCTCAAAGGAGGCTAACTTGTGTCTTATGTCAAAATCGGATTCAGAAGCAAGCTCAGAGGAATCTAGTGAGGTAAGTGACTATTCTTATAAAGAACTTGTTTCGATGTGTTGTGATCTTACTAAAACAATTGATCCTCTTGAATCTAAAATTGAAAAACTAAAATCTGATAGGAGAGAACTTGTCCATGAAAATTCTAGGTTAGAAACTGAACTTGAAAATATTCAAAACCTAGACTGTAAAAAATGTAAAACTTTAGACTCAGAATTATCAAGACTTAGGAATAGCTTTGTGAATCTTGAAAAAGAAAACTTAAGTCTTAAGGAAAACATTGACACTAGGAAAAAGGATTTTATAAATAGATGCACCTCACTTGCAACTGAAAACACAACACTAAAAACCAAAGTCCAAAATCTTGAGAAATCTCTGAATAACTTTTCAAGAAGAGAAAAATCATTCAACATGTTATTGAGAAATCAAATTTTTGCTAACAACAGAAAATGACTAGGTTTTGGGAAAACACAAGTTGATAATAATGCAAAATATAAGAATGTCTTTGGTAAATGTGAAATATTTAGACATCGTGTTGAAAAATGTAGTCATAGGAACAAGAACACAAAATTTATACAAGTTTGGGTTCCTAAGAATTCTACAAACAAATTTCATGTCTATTGGAATAAAAATAAAAGGACTAAACAAGTTTGGGTTCCAAAGGGATTGTTTATTCACAATGCTTCTATCACTAATATCATTGGACCTAAGAGTTTCTCTAGGTCATCCTCCTCTCTCTTTGTAACGACCCGATATTTTCAACCATTCGCATCCGCACATGTCGGACTTGAATTGTTCAAAATACCGCGTTGTAAATAAAATTTGGCAAATCTCAAAATATACAGTAAATAATTAATCACAGAATCACAGACACAGAATCAGAATACTCGCAGCGGAATTTAAAAATACTTAGTGGTTCATGAAGTCACTATAAATAGTCTCAACAAATTACAAAGTCTTCCATCCCAAATATAGTTTAAATAATCAAATAAAAATCCCAAAGTCTTGATTTCATAAATAAGATAGCGGACAGAAAGAAGCCAGCAACTTGAAAGGATCTACAGAAGTCCTAGCTCCGGGATGATGACTGAACTGCAACTCAGGCTGACCCGAGCGTAAAATAAAACATAAACACTCGAGTCAGGACATACATACTTATATAGTGTAAGCTAATTCAAGTGTACTGTAATATAGAGCAAGTAACTTAAAGGATGCTTGGGACCGCTCATCCTCTAAGGATCCGTTAAACTATTTACTATGTACTATATTGCACTATTATAATAGTGTCTATTTATAAAATAAACTTACCTTTTAATAGCGTTAAGGGGTTACCCATATAGCCCTTAACACAGAATATATTCCCATAGTCTATACAGTACCGTAATCTCCCCCGTACTGGGCGTCGTCAGAGGGCACTCCATAGGTATGGTACAAAACCAAAATCGTATAAGGCGCGCTAGGGTAGGTGACACGGCACAACTAGGCAATGCCAGGGTAGATATACCAATTGCTACTCGGGCTGATGGTAACACATAGCCGCAGCTACCGCCCACCTCGAACTAACACCCCCAAATCAAAGAAATCAATAGTGGCCACCGAAACAATCCAAAGTCAGAGTATAGTATCGAAGGAGTGCGTTCGATCAGAGGAATGACCTCATTGGCCCGAGAATCGCTCCTGTTTTAGCCACCTTATGCCAACTCACGGGAGTTGGGTCCACGTATTTACCTTACAGGAAACGTCGCCACCAACCTACTTCATTCTGGGATCTCCACCGCGTACACGGTTAGTCAAAGTGGTTTTCGGTATCGACAGAGAGTGTGCCAGATATCCGATCCCGGTCTCTTTAACAACCAAACGTTATTATAACCCGTGGTTACAACTTTAAAAATGGTATTTACTTTATAAATCAAAATATATTTCCAATACTACAATATCAAAATATTGTTTTTAAACATTGGTTATTTTAATATACCATTTAAATCTATTCAATTTATTTAGGAATTAAATTTTCTTTTCTCACCTTTTAAAATTAAATTCTTCCATAAAACCCATTCAAAAAAAAAATCAATTCCTTATTTTATTAATTACATATTAAATTCCAAATTTTAATCCCCTTTTCCCAAAGATTATTTCCACAAATTGATTAAAAATATCAAATTTCAGTTTCTATAGCACTTATGAAATGCTACCTAAAGTTTACAGGTTAAAACAGTCCAATTTTAAAAGACAGCATTTAAATGTTGTAATAGATTAATAACTTAACAATTTAGTTTTAAATTCCAGATATAACTTATTATCAATTATTTTCTTAACTGAATTCTTACTTTTACCAAAACCCAGAATTTCCAAAATAAGTTATATTCCAAAATTTTATTCAAACATTTATTTATTTATTTAACAATTTTAACTCATTCAAAATCATTATAAATAAAATCATTTACATACATTTAAATCGGAATATTATAAACTTCCAAAATAAATTTAAAATATTTTTGAAAAATACTATAGAAACCACGGGTCTGTATATAGTTTTCTAGCCTAGGTCAAGTGATACAGATTTATATCATTTCAATCCGCAATTTACAAAAACCCCGGGTTCTATCATTTCAAACCCGCAATCCCAAGTTAAATATTTAAAATTAAACAATTAAATAAATAAATGAATAAATAATTATCGTACAGGCCTATCATTTCAGTCTATAACGATCTCAATTTACAAGGAACTTGCAGTGATGATTTAACAGTAAATAAGCATTAAATAATATAACTGCAACTATATTACAACAGATAAACAACTGATGAGGTGTCAATTTAAAATGGGATTTAACATCATACGTTATATTTCAGACAGATGACATTTAAATAATAATTTACACATACACTTGCGATAATTCACAGAAATATAGGTATGTTTGTCTGGTGAGAAATACTCACCTTAAACTGCAGATAATTAGATTCAAACGATTTTACCACTTGATAAAAGATCGTACAAATGGCACGATTAGGTTTCCGCGGATGCCACGCCTTGATTCAAATCTAAAATAAGATCCAAATACAAATACGCGACTTTTAAAATCACGGTCAAAGCAAAATTTTCGAAACAACTGGAACGAATAGAATAAAAGAAATTTTGGTTCAGCTTTTGCTCGACTGCCTCACCCCACATCCCGACCCCAACTTCATGGGCTTGGCAATACTATTTGTTATTATTATACATTTTATTATTATTATTATTATTTCCACCGGCATACCCTAACTTATCTAGTTTTGAAAAATATGTATTTACACAATCTTGCGTCTCTGCCTAAACTATTCTTCAATGCAAACTCTCTCTGTTTCTTAATTACAACACGTCTCTGCCACTTCAATTTCAAAACATTGTCGAATTCAGAAACATTAAAATTTAAATTTTTAACCATTCTTAACTTTAAAAATCATATTCCTACTTCAGAAAAATGTTCATTTGGATACCATTTATCTTATGATTAAATAAAATAAATTTTATAAATAAAATATCCAAATTTACCATGAATCATTTGTAAGTCAGAATTTCCCAATTTTACTTAACTTGTATATATATTTTTCCAAATAACTTTACACTTAATTTAAAAATACCCACTTCCTAAATAAAACTAAATTCTCATTTATTTACTTAACCTAACAATTTTATTTAAAACCCAATTTCAAATTTTCAAGTTAAGTCATAAATTGACATTTCACCTTTCCATTTGAAAACAACATTTTCAATTATTTACCTATAAAACACATCCGTTCCATAATTTTTTTTTCCCTTTTATAGTTAATATACACTAAAATTTCTTCACAACTTTATTCATTTAGACATCAATTCAACTATGATTCAAGTTAAATAAAAGTTATTCCAAAATGTTCCATTTCAATCGTCTTTCATTTTATCAATTTAAAGTACATTATTTATTATACCAAACATATCCATTTTCGGAAATAACTTTTATTAAAATTTCTAGGTTAGATTTCAACTCCATATTAAATCAAATTTAATTATTATGTCATTTATCGTAAATAAAATCTTTAAATTCACTTTAAAACCAATTATTAACTTACAAAAATTTAACTTAAAAAAACAATACACCCTTAAAATTTTAAAGCCTTAAGTCAAATTTTTAGTTGAATTACATAAATTTTATTTCAAAAATACTTAAAAAATTTTAGAAAAATATTATAATATATTAACCATGGGCTTGTTCGGGATATAAGCTCGGTTATGAAAACTTAGAGGGATGTGACGTTGTGGAGAAGTAGCCGAGCAAGGCAAAAGGGAAACAGAGAACAACAAGAAGAAGAAAGTAAAACTGGAAGAAGAAAAGAAAAAGACAAAGAAAAAACCATTACTTGATTTGAAGCTCTGTACGCAAGAAGGAGATAATACAAGCTATAGGAGATGCAAAGGTATTTGGAATAGCTGGTATATATAAATGAGCTTCAGGTTTTAAAGTGGTCACGACAGGGAATTTTTTTATAAAGTGGCAACATATCTTGATTGAGAAGCAATAAATTTTGTATTAAAACAAAGGAAGGCAGAGAGATTTATTTCCAGTTTCTTCATGTTTGAACGTTACACGAAAATTGTGATAAATGCATGCGTGATTAAAGTGGATAACAGTAAGCAATTAAAATTTGCTTTGCACTGAATAGGCAACGAAATAATGTTTACAAAAATTGCTTGATCAGTTACCAGATTGATTGCAAGATTTCTTTTTGTTGAATGGATAAGACTGCGTGATTTATGTTTCCCCTTGATAAAAGATATTGGCAAGAACAAATTTGCAGAGAGATATATATAGTAGGCAGGTTTGAAATTATATTGTAGACCAGAAAACGTAAGAGATAAATTGATAAAGGAAACGAATATAAGGAGGCAAGTGATAAAAGATTGTGATTTCTTTCCAGTTTCTTTAGCTTGAACGGATAAGTCTGCGTGAATTTATACTGCCAATTTATGAAAATTTGATTTCAACATTTGATACCATTTAATAGTGGCGTGATTTTGAATGCAGACCATCAAGATGATATTTAGGCAAGAGATTTGATTGTAGATTGAAGAAACGACATCACGTTTTTTTTTTAATATATATATATATATTTATTTGAAATAGATAGGAAAATAAGATTTGCGTGATTATAGGAACCAGAGAGATATAATGGGTATGCGAGAATTTGAAAAGATAGGCAAGGTTAAATCTCAACTAAATAGTCAGAACATACAAGGCAACACTAAAATATGTTTTAAAGTTATATGGAAAAAGTAACATTTGCTATAAAACTACTGACTGATATTTTAATTCATATAGATGTTGAAAAATGATTTTTAAAATACGTCAAACTGACGCAATACAAAACACCCAAGATTTATATAAAAATAACGTTTTAAATTTATACGTTTATTACGTTACTTATACCATAAATTTTAAGCGTCTTATAAACGCGAAATCCAACAGTTCATTAATACACTAAATTCTTCAAAATTACTACATAACAAACTTAATTGGTTTTCACATATTATATATATATATATATACAAAATTCCTTTTATTAAAATTCAAATGGAGTTGTCTTTTAACAAAATTAACCGTTTCACAACTTTAAATTTCCATATTTAGTATTTTAAGGAAATGATTTAAATCAAATTATATATGTATATAAATTGGGAAGTAAATTTTACTGGAAAGAGAAAAATAACGGATTAAAATTCTATACGTTTTCTTATATATAATCTTATATATATATATATATATATATATATATACGGTATTTATTCCCTAAATTTACGCGCCCTTTTTAACGCGTAATTACCCAGTTCATTTATATACAAAAAAAAATTCGAAATTCTGACCGTGTTGAGACTCAAACTCGTGACCTGTCGTGAATAGCCCAGATGTCTTAACCACCTAAGCTATTAATGTTTTCTTAATTAGAACTTGATTTTGCTAGAAATTAAGTTATTTACCATCTTCGACAAAACCCCAAATTTCCAAATTAAAGTTAATTCTTAACCATGTCAAAATTTCAGAGATCTTATTATTTAATTAAAAATTTGGTCAATTGTTTTTTTTTATTTATCACTTTAAATAAACCCCAAAGTTTTTTAAAAATACAAGTGAAAAATACTTGTTAAAAAAATTGGGCTGTTACACTCTTTATGTAGGTCTGTTGGCGGGCTAAGGAACAACAAGAATGGTTTCTAGATTCAGGTTGTTCTGGACATATGACAGGTGACAAATCGAAGTTCCTTAGCCTAGAGAATTTTAAAGGTGGAAATGTGATCATGGGAGACAATAGCAAGTGTAAGATTATTGGTAAAGGTGAAGTTGGTAACGGTATTTTTTCCTTGACTAATGTTTTATACGTTGATAATTTGCATCACAATCTTATTTCTACTAGCCAACTATGTGACAAAGGTATGAATGTGATTTTTGATAGTGATACTTGCAAAATCATTGATAAATCTTCTAATAACATTGTTTTTATGGGCAAAAGAAAAGGGAATGTTTACTCGCTTTCATTTGATAATCTAAATCTTTCTAGATGTTTGGTAGCCACTGACGAAGAGGCATATTTATGGCATAGGAGACTTAGACATGCTAGCATGAGTCTCTTAGAAAAACTTGAATCGAAAGAATTAGTCAGAGGGTTACCACATCAGAAATTTAAAAATAATAAAGTGTGTAAAGCATGTTCCTTGGGCAAGCTTAGTCAATCATCATTTCGCCCTAAAAACATTGTTAGCACATCAAGGGTCCTTGAATTAATTCACATGGACTTATTTGGACCAAATGAAATTTCAAGCTTGAATGGAAAACGTTATTGTTACGTATTGGTTGATGATTATTCTAGATTTACATGGGTTTATTTCTTAGCCAAAAAGTCTGAATCTTTTGACTACTTTTCAAAATTTGCAAAACTTGTTCAAAATGAAAAAGGAGTTACAATTAAAACCTTGAGAAGTGATCATGGAGGTGAATTTGAAAATTCGGAATTTGAAAGTTTTTGTGAAGAAAATGGTTTAAAACATGAATTTTCTGCTCCACGAACACCTCAACAAAATGGGGTGGTTGAAAGGAAAAATCGTACATTACAGGAATTGGCTAGATCCATGTCGAGTGAGTATAAGCTACCTCTAATCTTTTGGGTAGAGGCAGTGAATACTTCGTGCTATGTAATGAATAGAGTAATGATTAGACCAATACTTGGCAAAACGTCTTATGAATTGTGGCATGAAAGGAAACCTAACATTTCTTATTTTCGTATATTTGGATGTCCTTGTTTCATTCTTAACACAGGTGATCAACTTGGAAAATTTGAATCAAAGGCTGATGAGGGAATTTTCATGGGCTATTCAACAAGGAGTAAGGCTTACAGGATATACAACAAACGAACAAAGACAATTGTTGAATCAATCAATGTGAAATTTGATGAATCTGACTTGGAAAGGACGACTGAAAAAACGATTGACGATGGGATAGATCATGAAGGCATTGAAGAAGGGACATCTAGTGAGAAAGCTGAACGTAGGACGGTTGATACTGATAGATTAAAGTTCAAATCCAATCATCCTCCTGAATTGGTTATAGGTGATCCGACGGAAGGTATACGCACTCGCTCTTCATTTGATAAAAACTTGTGTGCGTTTTGCTGTGACAGTGGTTTTATTTCTGAAATTGAACCCGATTCTGTTGAAATGGCTCTTAATGATGAAGGTTGGTTTTTAGCAATGCAAGATGAACTTAATCAATTTGAGAGAAATAAAGTTTGGAAATTAGTTCCTAGGCCAAATGACTATCCAATTGTTGGAACTAAATGGGTATTCAAACATAAATTTGATGAATCAGGAAATGTAATTAGAAACAAAGCTAGGTTGGTCGCAAAAGGATATAACCAAATAGAAGGCATAGATTTTGATGAAACATTTGCTCCAGTTGCTAGGTTAGAAGCTATTAGGATTTTGCTAAGTTTTGCATGTTATAAGGGTTTCAAACTTAAACAAATGGATGTAAAAAGTGCCTTTCTAAATGGTGCTTTGAAAGAAGAAGTTTTTGTTGAACAACCCCCCGGTTTTGAAAATCATGATTTTCCAAAGCATGTGTATAAACTAGAAAAAGCGTTATATGGTCTTAAGCAAGCTCCTAGAGCTTGGTATGACTGCCTTTGTACATATCTTTTGGAAAACAGTTTTAAAAAGGGGAGTGCTGACACGACACTGTTTCTACTACACAAAGGAAGTGATTTTTTGATTGTTCAAATTTATGTGGATGATATTATTTATGGTGCTACTAATGAACTCTTGTGCGAGAAATTTGAACAAGTCATGCAGGCTAAATTCGAGATGAGCTTGGTTGGAGAATTGAAATATTTTCTTGGATTTCAAATCAAGCAAAGCAGTGATGGTATATTCATTTCACAATCCAAGTATGTGTTGGAACTATTGAAGAAATTTGGAGTTGAGAACTCCAAACCATTGAGAACTCCTATGAGTCCATCAACAAAGTTGGACAGAGACGAGAAAGGAATTGTTGTTGATCAGAAGAAATATCGAGGGATAATCGGTTCACTTCTCTATCTTACGGCTTCCAGACCTGATATTATTTTTTCTGTGTGTTTGTGTGCACGTTTTCAATCTAATCCTAAAGAATCTCATTTGAAAGCCACTAAACGAATTTTAAGATATCTCACACACACACACAAATATGGATTATGGTACCCTTCTTGTGAAAATTTTGATTTAGTTGGTTATTCTGATGCTGATTATGCTGGTTCATTGGTTGACAGAAAAAGCACTAGTGGGACATGTTTCATGCTAGGACATTCATTAGTTTCATGGTCAAGTCGAAAATAGAATTGTGTTTCATTATCCCCCACTGAAGCAGAATATATTGCTTTAGGAAGTTGTTGTGCTCAAATTTTATGGATGATGCAAACTCTTTCTGATTTAGGCTTAGCTTATAAACAGGTTCCATTAAAATGTGATAGTAAAAGTGCAATAGACTTGTCAAATAATCTTGTTTATCATTCACGTACAAAACACATTGATGTGAGACACCACTTTCTTAGAGATCACATTGCTAAGAAAGACATTTGCATTGAACATATTTCAACTGAGGCTCAACTTGCTGATATTTTCACAAAACCCCTCCCCGAAGACAGATTTTCCAGATTACGTTTGGATTTAGGGATTATAGAAATTGACTAATCTGACTCCTTGATGATTATCTGAAAAGATATATAGTGATTGAAAATAAGATGAGTGTTGATATTTATCATATATTATGACTCGAGACGGTATAATTAGTAAATTTCTTTAGAAATTTAAACAAGAATTATAAAACTTTTTGTTGGTAAAAATTCCATGATCATTTCTATTTCTATCATCTTTCTATCGACCATCACTCATCAAAATCATATATAGTATGTAAATTTGTGGTAGTTTACAAAGGAAATTATTAGTTCTTCAATTTATTATTATAAAGGAAATTATCTGTGCTTCAATTTATTATATTCTTCAATAAAAATAAATATCCAAAGTATTCACTCTCATTTAAAAGTCCTCACGGTTATGCATGGGTGAATTACTTGGATTTTTGATTATGTGCTTCCATGCTCATTTAAAAGTCCTCACGGTTATGCATGTATGTAACGCATATCAAAATTAATTGATTTAAATAGACAAGTTGATTCTAATCCCATTTAAAAGTCCTCACGGTCATGCGTGGTTAGAAGATACTTGATTACATTTTTTAAATAAAATTGGAATACTGCTAATCTCATTTAAAAGTCCTAACGGTTATGCATGATTAGTAGATATTCAAATTTCCTGAAATAAATATACCACAAATAGACGGAACTGTTTTTTTTTGATGATTTTATCCCCATCACTTCTGAAAGTGGAATATGCGCCTGACAAGGGTAATTATGATTTTTGTTTGATTTTTATTGAAATTTGATATTTATATTCAATTGAGTTAAATGTTTGGTTCATGTCTTTCACTTCATCCCTATTTTTATAACACTATTATTCTTTTGTTGATAACAAAAGGGGGAGAGAAAAGTTAAGATTTTGTCAAATAGAATCAAGCAAAGGTCAAATAATTTTCCATTTGCATCTAGGCTCATTTATATATATTTCTATTTGCATGCATATATGTAGGGGGAGCATCATGTAGAGAGGAAGCATTTAAATAGGGGGAGCAATTAGAGTATATAATTGGTCAAATACATTTAACATGGTCAAAATTTTAAATATATGTTTGTTATCATCAAAAGGGGGAGAATGTTGAATATGCGCTTATATGTTTTTGTTTGATGATAATAAACATATATATATATATATATATATATATATATATATATATATTCATTTAAATGTATTTGGTAATGTACTATTTTGTTTTTCATAGATTAAATAAATATTTGTTGAACAAAATAAATTACAAGAATTTGAATATAAATTCAAACAGAAATTTTATTCAAACAAATATTTATTACAATCTTGAATAGTACAAATTCATGCTCTCACTATACATATACATTTTTTGAATACATCACAATTTGATTTACATTAATAACCTCACTACATATCACTCACACTCGTATTTTTCTTCAACTGCATTCCAGTCAGATTCCAGCATCCAAGTAATCTGCAAAAATATTCTCAAACGCAGTAAAATTGAAAGAGAAATATTTTTAAAATTTGAAAGAAATGATGATTTTGAAAACATTGTTTGCCTCAGTTATTTGGGTTGTTCGTCATCATTTTTGACTGTGCAATATCTGTGCATTTCAGTTTTTTTATCAGGGACAGGCAACTATAAGTGGCTGCAGTACACATGTGTACATTCATACACGTGTGCACTGCCCCGCCAACTCATGTGCACAAATCAAACAAAAAGCACAGAAATCAAGCACAAGGTCAAACTCGAGCGGTTTAGCTGGATTTAACACAGGGCAGTTGGACAGGACAAGTACAAGTATCATACTCGAGAACAATGGCCAGAACAACTCCGATACATGAACCAGAACACAAATCCAGTTACAACACTGAGTTCGACAATGTCAAGTGCAGAAGTAAACAAATGCAACAATCAACTCAACTGAATACAGTAAAATGCACAAAGGCATAGCAAGAGTCACAAGCTAGACCATCAAGCAGTGAGCAGTGAAGACATGAACAAGTGATCAGTAAACAAAGACATAAATGGAATCTGAACCAATACACTTGAATGCACCAAATAAGCAACAAAGATGAACCAGTTCAATATGATATACAAACTTGAGCCACATATCCAACATTTCAACTGACACATATATGCAGTAGTCGAACCAAGAAGCAGACATATATTCAACATGAACTCATGTGGACAGTAACAACAAGTACAGATGCATACACATATATGACTACAATGCCACAATGAGACAACTACAATTCGAGTAATATCACAGGTGAAGTTCACAGTGAAACTAAAATTAATTAACAACTAAAATTCGAGTTATACTACAGGCCAGAGAATTGAAGAAAGCCACTACAGGAATGCAGACAGTGGGCAAAGCTTATTCACAAAAATATCGAAGTTTTAAAAAAAAATGTCAAAGCCGCAATGAACAGGTCAACAAAGAAATTCACGGAACCAAAATCAACATCGTCAATACAATTCAATGCCGCAATAACCAAGCAATTTGACCAAGCAAAGAATCAAAAGCCGGTGGTAAAAAAAATATCTCAAAAATTCAAAGCCGTGACTATCAAGCAGTATATACGAATTTGATTCGGTCAGGGTTCATCGCAAACATCCAACAATAATCGAACGGCCAAAGCAACTAATTTTGAAGCAATTAGACAAACGAAAAATAAGGGTAACGAACCCTATAAAATGCCCCAATCATCATCGGCATTAATACACAAGAGTTCGAATACAAGCATCAGAGAAAAATTCTTACCGAAGTAATAATCAAACTCACCGAAGCAACCGAAGAAAGCAACACGAAATCGATCGAGCCAGGCTAAATCACGCACAATCAACAACGATCGAATTAGTATCGGAGCTTCGCAAAAGCCCTAATTTGGAACAAAGAGCGCAAGGACGAAAGCCCTAATTTTAATCAGGAGAAACGAGAAGAACAACGGCCACCATTATCAAGAGAACAAGAAAAAGGAACGAGCCGAAGAGTTAAAAGAAAAAGGGAATAAAAAATTCTTTTTTTTTTACTTTGGGCCGGTCATGTTTTAAGGGCTTTTAGTTTATTAATTAACTTAGGGTTTAGGGTTGTTTGTTTTGTTTAAATTATTGTCTTTTATATTTTCTTTTGAAAATTGTGAATCAAATCTTGGTAAATCACCACCTAGGTTTTAGGTTGTGTCTGATTGTCTAGTTAGAATTAGTTCAGTAAGCAGGGGTTGCGAGTTTGCAAAACTCTATAGGCGGTAGCAGGGTTTGCGAGTCTGTTAGAGTGTTTGTAAGCGGGAGACTGTTTAATTCTAATAGAAATCTGGAAATGCAGCAGTAGACAGGGTTTGCCGAAGCTGGATAAATTTTGTGTGTGATTTATTTTCAGCATATTTACTTCACTAATTCAAGAAAATTTGCTATAACCCTATTCACCCCCCTCTAGGGTTAATCTAGATCCTACAACATTTACCATGCACTAGAGTTGGTTGATGAGCTTTTTGAAGAAGTACTGGACCGATCAAGGGTAAGTGCTTTAGTGTGAAACAAATTTTAAAATCAATTTTGGGGAAGAACAAGCTATCATGACACGCACCACCCCTATGGTTGTTCCAACTCCTCCTACACTCATAAAAGCATCGGTAGTAGACTACGATATTCCACCTACCACTCAAACATACCGAAGACATCGGAATCGAAAAGATAATTCATCTTTGCAACCTTCTCATGAGGAATACAGACCCGGTCCTTCACAATCTCCATAGACCAAGCCATCCATGGAAGGCGAAAAGGGACCATGAGGATGATTCACTGGATGATGTTCCATTACAGCGGAGAAGGTCAAAAAGAAAGACTCCTCGAGAACTTGCAACCTACGAGATTAAGGGGTAGTTTTTAATGTTGAATTCTGGGGTATATTGTATCGGAAGTTAAATTTAATATTAGTATTATGGATTTTTCATTGTATCGGATCTTGTTTTGGATTTTGAATTTTGGAGTATGTTGTATCGAATGTTGAATTTGATATTGAAAATATGTTGATGTTTGGTGTTGTAATATGTTGTATTCTATAGTTGTATGGAATGTAATATGTTGGTTGTTTTATGTTTCCGTTTAAATTATTTTCAAATCATCATTTATTCATCTTTCTATAGGTGCAAAATGATCATTTTTGTGTATGATTTAATTTGATAAAATTTACTTGGACATTTTTATGTTGTTTTGTTGAAATTTATATTCAAAATGAAAGAAGTCTTCATTTATTCATGCATTCACAAGTGAAGAAAAATAAATGAAGATCAAAATAAATCATTTCATGCAACATAGTGGACCCCACCTACCTACCATGATCTTTAATTAGGAGCTAATGCACATGTTAGTGGAGATAAAAGTTACATACACATTTAATGGAGGATCAATTAGAAGCTAATGATAACTTAGTGGTCACACTTCCTCAAGGGCAATTTGGGTAGTCTCCTAAATTATTCATTAAGGTTTTAGGCATGTATAAGTACCCTTTGCTTCATGTAATAAGCTCTTAGCACCACCTTCTACTTAGTTTAGTGGTAGCCACAAATTGTAATCATAAACTTTACTTCTCTCTTTCATGGCTTCTTAGCCTTTTTACTCTTATGTAATTCTTTTATGCAATTTAATTTCATACTGTTTTAATTATTGTTCTTTACTTTATGCAATTAATGTAGTTTTATTTTATGCAAGTAGATTAGATGTATTTACATGAAATTTAGTTAGTTCTTTTTTCCTTTTGTTTTTGTTTTATGTTTCAATCTATATTTGTTGAAATGATAACAATTATGAGAAGCTAAATCCCTTCAATTTAGGGGTAATGAAGCTCTCTTAATCAAGTAGATTCAACATATTTGCTAATTAATAATCTCCTTTTGTGCTTAATAGAATTTTTGGATGTGGTAATTTTTTTTGCTTAATTTTGAATTTAATAGCTTATGTTGTTGATACCAAATAAGCTATGCTTAAATAAACATAAACAAAATTACCTCTTCATCTCCATGATGTTGGTAATGAAGTGAATTTTAGAATTAAAATTTGATTGTCTATATCACTAATCAATAGTAAATAGATCATGCTTAGAATAGATTTTATTTTTAACTTTATTATCTTTTCATGAGAGTTGACAAGTGGTTTGATGGGTGTGTAATAGTTTGATGGTTTATGTTGGCTAATTAATAGCACAGATAGACCATACTTATGATAAACACATCGACTAAATTCACAAATGGCCAAAAAGAGAGATTGTAATTTCATTATGTTGATTTATGTGATCATGAGAAAGAATTTACCTCTAAACTGCCATCTACTCTCATTATTTTATTCACTCTCGCTTGTAGTTAGTTTTTATGTTTTCTTTAGCATAAACCAATTTCAAACTCATTGGTTAATTTGATTGAGTATGATTAAAAATCAATTCAATTTTCTGTGGATCGACACTTACTCGCCACGTACTAAAATTGTATGCCGTGCACTTGCGGCTATTTTTATTACAATTTTTCAGCGATTTTCTAACCGATAGAAAATCCGTTGATTCAATAAGTTTTTGGTGTCGTTGCTGGAGAATTAATTTGATTTTGTTTATATTCTTCGAATTATTTTTGTTTGATTTTTGTGTGTTTTCATTTTTCGTGTTAATTTACATTTTAAAAATAAAAAAACTGTTGTGTTTGTGTGTAATTTTTGCTTTCATTTTGTTTGTGTGTTTTTGTTTTTCTATTTGCATTTGCGTTTCTATATTAAAAAAATACACAATTTCAAAACAAAAACAAAAACATTTTATTTCCTTTACATTTACAATTTGCATTTCATTTTCTTTACAATTTGCATTTCAATTTACAATTTTGAACTTCACTTTGCATGTGCACAGTTCAATCACCCCTGACCAATATTCCCATTGCCTTCATCAACACCTTCCTACTATCTACCTTCACCATCAAGCCTGCCATAACCATCACTGCTTAACCCCTCTGTGCATCTCATTATCTCTCCCATTTTCTGTCAACTTCACTTCGACTCTGTACACATAACTATGCAACTGTGCACATCACTATACTGCTGCACTTCCATCAACTACCACTACATTCATTGCTGTTCCAAACAACATCACTCCACAAAACATCACTGCACATCACCTCTTCCACTGCTCCTCCACCTCCTTGCTGCACACACCAACCACTGAATCAACCATCTACATACTGCACCACTGCTGCCACATACGTACCACCTGCACGTTACTGCTCCTTATCACATCAACAGCCATCACTACCCTGTGCAATCCTTCAATCCACTTCAATACATTCACACTGAGTCTGCTGTGCCACCAACATAATAACATCTCAACACCTTCTGCCTACTGTATTCCCCTTCATCTTTCCAACCCATTTCATCCATCTGAACAAAACTGCCACCATATTACCCTTCTTACATCACAACACTGCATTACCTTACATCATCATCATTCACCATTTTTTTCTCCAATCATCTCCCACAAACACTTCAACAACCTTTACATATACCATACCCTTCACTGCCTGCCAAAACAGATATCACAACTCATTACGTAAAACTGTCATCCCTACATTGCTGCCACCGTCTTTTGCAACTGCCCCCTGCATTCACTTCACAAAACTGTCACTACCCTGCCATGACCAATACACCATCCATCTGAAACCACATTACTTACTTCTGCCATCCCTACATTGCTACATCCTTTCTTCCATCACTTGCTCATTTTCCTCTCTACCACTGTCAAACCACTACTGTACCTCCAAACCACATTATTACAACAAAACTTCAACCACTGTCATCCCACCTTCCCTCCAGCATTTCATCAAATTCCACAGCAACTTTCCTTTCAGCATTTCCAGTTAACCCTCTTCCTTCACACTACTGCTACAAACATCCTTAATCTGCTACTATCAAAAACCACTCTACACATCCTTGCATTTCTTCATCAAACTACCATCTCAACTACAACAACCTGCCACCAGTTATCACTTCCCTACAACCTGAAACCACCTACCTACTTCATCAAATACCCCCACTCACCTGCCATAAACACTCAACTGCTCACTACAAACATTCCATTGTCATCATCCATCAGTGCACATCTCTGCACATACATCTTCTGACCACTGACCACTGCCTACAACCCTTCATAACACTTCTTGCCTGACCACCATCCTACCTCTGCTCCTCTTCATTCACTGTGCACGTGCACATTACTATCCAAACTTCACACAACTCCATACATCACACTTCCCTACCACCATCACAAACAACTGCCCACCACCATATCTGCCCACAACATTCATATACATACCCCTCAGCCTTACCTCATCCATCATCTCCCCTTTGCAACTTCACCATCATCATTCTCCATATTCACCCTACTGTATCACTTTATACATTCCACTGTAGACAAATACAACTCACCATTTTCATTACCACATACCCCTACCACAACATACAATCGAACTCACCTGTTAGCCGAAACATCCCCTTGCACCTCAAACACAGTCGCCACTCTCACTTGATCTTGTTGCAATTCCATCTCTCTTCTTCACCTCATCAAAACACTAAAACTAGAATACTCCCACCTCAACCATAATCAGCAACCATCCTCAACCGAACACTATCACCGAAGCAATTTACCTGATTTTCGAACAACCCAATAATTTTCATTTGCTTCTGAGATTCGTGAATTGGCAGGAGATTCGTGAATTTTGGGTTGCGTCGAATTGAATTGTGTTTGAGACTCAATTTTTGCAATTTTGAGATTTACGGATTATGTATTTGAGCTGGTGAGAAACTTTGATCGAGTAATTGGGGATACAATGTGTGAAGAGATTATCTTAGTTGGGCTTGGGTCCCAAATTCAAACGGGCCGATCATTTTTTTAAGTAAAGTTCATTTTTTTTTTCTCTTTTATGTTTTTTGTTAAGTTTCTTTGCTTAAATAAACACAGGTTGTTTAAGTGAATGTTGATTTCATTTGTTTGAGTTTTATTTGAAAAATAAACAAAGAAAAACATTAGTTTGTTTTGTTTTTGTTCAATTCTTCTATTAAAAAAAAATGGTTTTATCCTTCTTTAAATAATTTTTTTTCCTCTTGTTCAACATTTTGTTTTAAGTTTTAGATTTACTTGCTTTAAAAAAAAGGTTTTGTTTGATTTAAGTTAGTGGATTGAGTTCAATTTTTTTTTTAACTTTTACTTTGTTTTTCATATTCGACTCATTTTTTAAGATTGCTAAAGCAGAAGGATTAGCGTGCCAATTTTGTTTTGCTCTGCTTGCTTATGTGTATATAAAAATGCCGTTTTAAGATAAATTGCTAATAATTCTACACGCTCTGGTATCGTGTCTTTATATCTTGTTTTTATTTGCTTTGCATTGTTGGTTGCTTGCATTTTAAAAAAAGGTTCAAAAACAAATTTCATTCGTAGTTGCATCATTAAATTTACGTTTAATTTCTGTTTTGCATTCATAACATCTTATTTTCTTTTTTAAGGGTAACATCTAAATCGACATAAGGTGGGGGATTTCATTACCACTTTCCTTAATCCACAAATTGCATTTCATCTTAGAACTTGACTAACAATAACGGTTAGACTTCAAACATAAGGGAGTCACGAGCTCACCTAGGGCTTTCACACTTAGGGCTTAATTGTATCTTGATAAGTTGTACTCTTTCGACAATTTATTTTCTTGGTGTCTACGCTACGGCAGAGCAATTATCAGGTATAAATTTATGGTGATTTGTAAATATTATGCTGATTATTTGTACTTAAACCTTCGGTTGTATGGCTATGGTGATTTGTGGTGCGCCGATAACTCCTGTCCGTTACTTGACTAAGAACTATTTTGTTAGATTAAGACAAAGTGTGATTATACAATTTTGGATTATGAGCTACTAAGGACAATAAATTTGTAATTAAGTCCTTGCATTCATTTAGTTGCATTAGTTCATGCATATTTAAAAAAAATTCAAAATCCAAAACTAAAAAAAAATTATACATTTTCCTTAACTTAGTTTTTTAATCTTTTCCTTTGAAAATTTTCAGTCGAAATCAAAAATCCAACAAAAAAAATAAGTTTTTTTTTGTAGAAAAACAAAAATTCAAAAAAATATAATCTTTTCAACAAAAAAAAATGAAAATCCAAAAACAAAACAAAAATCAAATCTCCCTTTTGAAAAATAAATTCTTTTTGGTAAATATTTTTCCTTTATAAAAAACATTTTTGAAAATGTCTGAATTTCCCTACTTGCAAGAATTTTATAATAGTTGTGAAAATTACTATAATCCATATAATTGCACACCAAATTCTTATGGATATTTTAATGAAAACTCCAGTAGAAACAATTCGAATTTTGAACCACAAAGTTTTCAAAATGATGACCAACCCTCAAATCTTGAAAGGAGTATTGAAACGATTTGGTCTTTACTTGAACAACGAAATTAAATAATAAATAATTTGAGTAATATGTGCAATAACTCAAGTCAAGGATTTCAAAATATTAAAAATTTGAATGAATTTCAAAATTCAAATGATTTCGATTATAACTCATACCAAAATGAATTTCAAAGTCAAGATGGAAATGTGAATCACTATGTAAATGATTTTGGCAATGGGATTAATTTCAACTGTGGTGCAGTTGACAATTTTCGTTCTCAAACAAATTCAAATTGAAAATTCTCAAACTAATAATTATAAATTTAATTTTGTTGAGAAAATGGAAGAAATTCACAAAGATCACATGGATTTGTTGTTTGAAACTTAGATGAAACAACGTGAGAAACAAAATCAAATCCCAACGTGTGACGGGTCAAATAATAATCCATCTTTTACCAAAATTGATGATTTTCAAATAACAACTTTTAAAATTGAAAATGACAATCTTAATGAAGTTGTTAAAAATGCAGTAATTGAGTTGGATATCAATTCTTTTAAAAGTGTGGAACCAAATTTAAAATTCGATCTTTCTTTTTTCGATTTTGAAAAATTGAATGCAACAACTTTAGATTTTGAAATTGTTACATTCAATGAAGTTGTTGATAATCCAACAAAGGAAGTCGAATTTAGTGAACACAAAGTTTTTGGACTTTTCGAAGATGAGTTGTTGAATTCTGAAGGGATAAACTCAAATCACTATTTTGATTTTAAAGTCAATAATTTTGAAGAATTTGTTAATGATGAGTTTGAATTTGGATTTTGGTGAAAATAAACCTGAACTTCAACAGATTGTTCTATTTACCCCAAAAATCATCGGAAATAAAACAACTCATATGATTTTTAATAAAACGATATTTTTTTTCCAAATCAACATTCAACTATGAAATTTTTATGTTTTGGTTTTCTGTGCTTAAGCTATGTCTCTCATACTTGACGAGACAAATGAATTGGTCTTCGAAAGACCGTTCCATTTACTCTTTAGTGGTTTATTTTCTAATGTCGTGTAAATAATAATTGTTTCATTTTCCTATAAATATAGGTCATATTTTTATTTTTATGTTATTTTTCTCCTTTCACTTGGGTTGACTGTGGGGACACGGTCAAAATCAAGTGTGGGGCGAGTCTCATCTTCATTTTCGATTTTTCATGGTTTATTTATTTTGCATTTTCTTTTCAAAACTCAAAACTCAAAACTAATAAAAAAAAAAAATTCTTTTTAGCATATTGATTTACTTTTAAAGAAATACTATAGGATGAGTATTGGATTTTGGTTATTAAATTGAAATTACTGAAAATTTATTTGTCTTAACAAAAATAAAAATAAATTCTGAATACAAGTAGCGATGGTTTAACAAGTATATAGGAAGGTTCATGGGTGTTAATTATAATGTATATCCTAATTGTAAATCTTTGTTTAAAGGAGTGGTTGATTTAAAGTAAACGCTATAACATTTTTGATCTTCCAAGTTAAGTGGTGCTAAAATGATTTTGCAAAACTCTCTCTTCAAAAAGGAAAAAAAAGTATATAAAACATAAAAAGGGTTTTTATGAAAATATGAAATATCTAGAGTCATGTGTTCACATGCAAGTGTGTACACTCGTCATGCTCTATATCCTTCTTACGTAAGCCCGAAAGGCAGTGCATGATCCGTATATCTGGCCCCAGTGTATATAAGTTAAGTGTATGCAATAAAAGTATTTTTATTAATAGTGTCTACAGTCGACAAGTGTACATACTTGTGTAACTTGCCATGCTCTATATTCCCCTCATGTAAGCACGCAAGACTGTGCATGTGTAATATATCTGGCCTTAGTTTTCTGAGTTAGGCATATGTAAATATTATGAATATCAATGAAGTTTTCAAAAAAAAAGAGAGTAAGCAATTAAAATCCAAGCACTGTTTTCACTGATTTGATTTGACTTGTTATTTTAAAGAAATGAATATATCACTTTGAAAAACTTGATAATCAATTAAGGATCCATTTCATAGTTACATTATGTTATCAACCGAAACAACTAACCAAAATAGAGTCTAATTGTGATGATAACTTAAAAAATTTTTTTAGAAAATTACAAGTAAGATGACTAAAATTTGATGATGGTGACCAAAACTTATATTTAATATATTCATGTTAATTTGAAAGTAGATTATTCATTTGTAAATATTTTCAAAAACTTGCATTCATATCTTTGTAAATAAATCTTGCATTTAGAAATTTTCATGCTGCATTTGGGTTTTGTGGGTAGTATCCGCTGAAAACCCTCACGAGACAACACGCGTCCTACTAGGGGCACCTAGAGGTTTAACGGCTTATTGCATGTGGTCATTGTAATTGTGTTTCTTACGAAAACGGATTTATCTTAGTTTTAGTTTATTCGAGGATGAATAAAAAGATAAGCGTGGGGATATTTGATGTGCACGCAAATATGCATATTTTTACTTTCATATTAATCTAACCCATTCTCCAAGAAGCTAATTCCTATTGCTTATAAAAAAATTACCAGGCCTATTACTGGTGGCCTTGGAATTCTTAATTTGAAACTATGGAATAGAGCTGCTGTTTCTAAACATACCGAAAGACTGCATCAAAGAAAGGATGATCTGCTCTCGGTTTGGATACAAGAACACTTAGTCAAAAATCAATATTTCTGGACTCTCCCTACCCCTGATAACTGCAGTTGGTTTTGGAGAAATATATTAAGACCTAGATCTTGGTTCCTCCTAATGTAGAAATCTGAAATTACTGATAGCACTTTGCTTTAGCACTCTTCTTGGGCTAGAAAAGGCTTGATTCTTTCTGGTACCATCAATTTTAACTTAAGAAGCATGACTGGCATACAAGAGCATGACACTATATACAAATATATTACAGAAGATCACATCTCTCTCCCTTACTACAGTTCTTACATGGTCAGACAGACTTGGAATCTATTGCAAGCTTCTCATGTCTCTTCTATAAGTGCATCTCTATAGAATGATAAACCCCATTCTATCAAACATGTGTACAATTCTTTGAATACAGGTTTCCCTATGTTCCCTTGGCACTCAAGAATATGGTCCTCCAAATCAAAGCTGAAGGAAATTTTGCTTCTTTGGAAGGTTATAAACAATGCTAGTCATACTATGGATAACTTATATTACAAAGGAATTATGAATCTCTCTAGATGTGTTTTCTGTAACAATGCTTTAGAATCTAATGCTCATTTGTATTTCGAATGCCCGTATACTTATCATGTGTGGAGATCTGTTCTTTATACCTATATTTTGCATTCTCCTTCTACGTGCTCGTAGATAGAATGGTACGATATTATTAAAAGCACGAGATGGCGATGCAAATCTTCTGATTTGCTTCTCGAGCTTTTGAAGAAAGCTGTTGCTGTTATTTGGGAAGAACGAAATAAAAGAGTGTTTATGCATGAAGAGAGATCCAGTTTAATAATTATTAGGATAATAATGAGTAGGGTATTGTAATGTCTTCGTCCTCTTTGGCTTTTGATATTTCATTTGGGCTTTATGGGCTTTAAATGAAAACTCAATAGGTGGTTTGTTTTTGGTTGCTTTTCTTTTACGCTCTCGATTACCATAGCCTGTTATCATAATATTTCCTCTCTCTATATATATGGTAGGGGACAGTTCCTCCCCATTAGCTTTCCTAAAATAAATGAGCATATATGGTATTTTAACATATTTATACCCAGATTTAAATTATTTTCCAAGTGTAACGACCCGTAAATTTTAACGATTTAAATAACGTAATTAACTAAAATTTTCATGAAAAATAAACAATTAAATTTTTGCAATGAAAATTTGATATTTAAAATACGTCTATTTAAATTTAGTAAGTGTCAGATTTTCATTAGAAAATATGTAAGTTTGTTCAGTTGTGAAATTTCAATTTAAAATTTAAAATCAATAAATTTGATGGAAATAAAATATTTTTGAAATCTGAACATTTTTACGTAACAAATTGTTAATCATTTTCTGAATGTGATGTCATAATTCGTTTCGCCAAATTTGGACTTCTCTAGCTCCGTTTATTTTATTTTATTTTCGATGGTTTAGCAGCATTTTCGGCAAAGGAAATCGAGTTTGAGAGGTGGGTCGTATCACTCATATCTGTGCACCATTCTGTTCGTCTCCTTGTATTGATCTCCGCGGTATATTCATTTGTGTGTTTCGACTTTCGGTACGTGGTGAAATCTGCAAAACAATTAGCCGTATCGGTTCCGCATTTGGACCTTTTGGTTTCCTTGTGTCGTTCCTTTTGCCCATTGGTTGAAAACTGTTGGCCGCTAATTATTAATGTTCTTTGAATCCAACTATCGGCTTTTGCTATTCCTTATATTCAAAATATATTTTTCGGTCCATTTTGCCCTACCCCATTCTTCTTTCGTTCTATCATGCTTCTGAGAATATATATATATATATATGACTTTATATATTACCTTATATATATATATATATATATATATATATAAGGTAATATATAAAGTCACGCACACACATATATATTGGTTTTGAAACCTGAAGCTTAGTTCGTCTTCCTTCCTCGAACAAGTTGTCGAGACCTCCCTGACCGCCATCCTTCTCCTCTACGACAGCCAATCGCCACCATCCGACCTCAGACCAGCCTCGTCCCTTTCACGTCACCTAACTCGACCACACAGATCCGCCCTTGCTTCCCCAACAAGCCACCTCCACATCCGCCTTGTCCTCTCCTCCGAACCACACCCTAGTGACCCATCCACTCCCTCTGGCCGAACTCTAGTAAACGCCAGCCTCACCCCTCCTTGGCAGCCGCACCCTCCCTCTCCTTGATCCAAACGCCTCCCACTCTCCAAACCCCGAGCATCCACCTACTCTCAGCCGTGTCATCCGCGTCGCACTACCACCCTCACTGCCATAGCCTCCGTCGAACTCCACCTTCATCGCAACATACCTAAAGCACTCCACCTCCCTTTGACTACCAACTGCACCACCCTAAACGCAAGCCTCCCTCTGACCCGCCTTCGCATCTCCTCCCTCCAACCGAGAAACAACCATTCTTTCCCCCTCCGTGCCACCACAGTCGCTACATTACCCAACCACCCTGCTGAACAACCTCTCTTTGCATAGCAGTCGAGCCCCTAGCTTTCCACCTCTCAGCTAACTTCTCCTTTTATTTTATTTTTAAATACATACATTCATATATATATATATATATAGCTTAAATATATAAGTTTACTTATGTATTTTGATTATCAAATTCTTGTTCACTTTGTCTTGTTTCGTCATTGTCCAGAATTTGTCGTAGCAGTTTCTAGCTTATCGCTGTCCCGCTAGTTCGTGTCCGTATCCATGTGTGTGTCCATGTCTCTTCCTTCGTTCTAGTTGTTTCTATAGCCTCGAATAGTGAGCAATCACTCTCGATTAATATTCATTTGTTTAGTAAATTAAATTCACATGAAATAACGATTGAATATGTTGTTAAATTTGAATTGGTTAGTGGTTAAATTATTGAATATGATATGTTATTATTTTAAATTATTTACCGATATTAATTGACATATAACACCATAATATGTTAGTATATATATATTATATTTAAATTGATAATTATCGTTTTGCCATTGATATGCTATGTCATCTTATGTTATTATTTGATTGTTTTCACACTACAAGTTCCCTGTTAGTTAGGAAAATCCCTATAGGTTGAAATGATACATACTCGAACATAATGTAGATATGGGAAAATCAATATGGGTTGAAATGAAAACGAAAGCGATTTTACTGATTTTTGAAATTTTGGGATTGCGGGTAGAAATGATATATACCCGTAAATTTAAATTATTGCGGACTAAAATGATAGATATCCATATCACTTGACCATAGGTTAGAAAACTATATACGGACACCGTTGTTCTATTTTTAAAAATGATTTCCAAAATTTTTAAAGTATGTGTTTTAACAGATGTTGATTTTTAAAATATAATATAATGATTTTATTTTAATTTTAATTTGTGTAAAAAATTAGATTTTTTATATGTTTTGAAATTTAAGTTTATAAGTTAAGTTTTGAAAATTTTAAATTTTAAGATTTTACTTATAATTTTATTATTTTTAAATATATATAAAATAAGATTTAATATAAATAAATTTAATAATAAGGTTAGTATAAAAAAATTAATAAAAAATTTATTTATTTAATATACATATAATATGTTTAAATATTTATTTAAATTTATGTTAATATCGTAGAAATACATTTGTGATAACCTTAATAAATTAAAGTCGATTTGCAATTTAATTTGATTGAGAATTGAATTTAAATAAGGATTGATTTGGAACTTAGTGATTTTGAGATTTAAAAGACATGATCTTAAAACTTGATTTGATTAAAGGTTATTAAAAGAATATTTTCAAATTTAAATAAAATTGAAATTTAATATTTAATTTTTATTTAAATATGTAATTTAAGATTTATTTAAAATGTTTATAAAACGGTGATTAAGTGAATATTTTTAGAATTAAATATAATTGAAGTTAGATATTTAATTCTTGATTTCTTTAATATTGTAATTTGAGATTTTATTCAAACGTTTATAAAAGTGATTTTATAAAATGACCACGGTGTGAAATAAGTGTTTGGTTGTTAAAGAGATCGGGATCGGATATTGTCATACTCTCTGCTAATACCGAAAACCACTTTAACAACTTTGCACGTGGTGGAGAATCCGAAAAGAAGTAGGATGGTTTGGCGAATGCTGCTATATGAGGTATGAACGCAACCCTGACCCCTTCGGGTCAGCTTGATATGACTAAAACAGGAGCTATACATGGGCCAAGTGAGGTCGCACCTCCGATCGAGCATGCTTATTCGAAACCGTAACTATTACTTTGTGATTGATTGGTGTGCACCTTTGATTATGGAAATGTGCCTCGAGGTTGGTGGTGGTAGCTGTTTTGTGCGTTACCACCAGCCTGGTTCTGCAAAACGGTAGTATCCTACCCTGGACATTGCCTCGTTTGCCTTGTCATATGGCTTATCGAGTCCATTACGAGTTTGGTTTGTGTCATACCTATAGAGTGCTCCCTGATAGCCCACCGGTTTGTTGGAGTTTACAGTACAATATAGACTACGACATTTATATAAAAATGCGTTAAGGGGGATATAAGTAACGCCTTAACGCTATTTTAATATTTTACTTTACTACTGACATTATCTATGTAGTGTATCGTACTATGTATGTGGATAGTTCCAGGGATCTTTAAAGGATGGAATCCCAAACATCCTTTAAGTTATATTGCATTTCATTTGGACGTTTGACTTGGGTTGATTTACTTGCATAAGAATGTCAATTGTGACTCGAGTGTTTTGTATTTTGCTTTATGCTCGGGTCAGCCTAAGTGTCACAGCATTGAGACTCACCTGTGGAGCTTGAAGCTTTGCTTGGAGATCTATCTTTCATTTATTCAGCTTTTTCAGTTATTCTAGTTATTTCCAGTTATTTAGTTCAGACTTGTCATTTTCTTATATGTATCAGAGACTTCTTTGCATTTGGGATTTCTTTTTCTTTTTTTTACTTTAGACTCTAATAATCTGTAGTAGCTTCATGTACTACTATTTATCTATTCTTCTACATATTGTTGTACTACTCTGTGTCTGTTATTCTATGATTGATTTATTTACTGTATATGCTAAGTTTTTCCAAATAAGAATAAAAATCTGTTATTTTGAGCAATTCAAGTCTTACATGTATGGATTATTGTCGATTTGAATGGTTCAAAACAGAGGGTCATTACAGTTGGTATCAGAGCTTAGGTTTAGGCAAAACTTAGCTTATGGAGTAAAAACTCATTAGAGATGGGGCATTAATACCCAAGAATGAGTACAATTAATCAAATAATCATCTTTGTTCGAGCTTGAAATTCTTAGTTAAGATTCTCTTTGATTATGATTTCTTTTGAATTTGAAATTTTACCTTTGTTCTAAAATCCATGCTTGTCTTTTCCATATGAGTAACCGTAGGAATGTTCGTGGTAGGTGTCATGGAAATGCTCCCACACCGCTGGTTGTTGTACCTGTTCCACCAGCTCAGTCGGTTAGGTTCACTACTCTTCGTAAGGAATACTCTTAGCTTGAAGGTACCAAGTTCACTAGAGCAGAGAGTATTATTGAGGCTCGACAGTGGTTGAAGAGCTTAGAGAGGATTTTCACCGGATTTGAGATCGCTGATGCTCAGATGCGTTAGTTAGCTACTTGACAGTTGCAAGAGTCCGCTCAGGATTGGTGGGAATCTATTGCTACTCAGAATGTCGAGGCTAATATACTTGGCAGTAGTTTAGGTGAGTTCTTTAATTGTCCTTTTGCTAGGTTATCTATGTTGAATCCATCTCTTTGAAATTTATCTCTTTGGACTTAACTTATCTTGGATATTTTTTTTTCAAGGATGCTTTTGTGGCTAAGTGGATGCCCGAAGCCAGGAAGTCTTAGATATAGGGATTTATGGACCTTGAGCAAGGGGATATGACTTTTCCAGAGTATGGGAGGAAGTTCAATGAGTTATCTAAATTTAGGCCCAGCTTGATTGACACCCCGCTCAAGAAGAATAAGAAGTTTATCCATGGTGCTCGTCTGGAATATTATGACCATTCGATTAGTCATGTTCACGACACCTTCACTTCTCTTATGGACAGGCCACCGGATTTAAGAATCCTAATTCCTGAGGAAAGCTGGCTGTTTCAACATCTCAGGGAAATTCCAATAGTTCGAAGAAGAGGAAGCCCAACTCTCATCAGAGAAGAAGAAATGGTAGAATTCTCAGGGTATTGGTTTTCTTCTCAAAAGCGATCTCTTGACTTATCTTCCATCACTTGTTTCAAGTGTGACCAGAGGGTCATTATGCCAATAGCTATCCATCGTGTGCCGGAGCAGCTATTCCTCCAGCCCAGATGACCAGTAAGAACCTTTGCCATATTTGTTTGCAGCCTGGCCACTTCAAGAAGGATTGTAACACTCATTTGAGAGGCAAGACATCTTGAGTCTTTACCATGACCTCTTCCACTCCTCCTTTTTCTAGTGATACCCAAGGTACTCTTCAGGGCACCATTTCTTTGCATTATTCTCCTGTTCGTATTCTTTTTTATATTGGAGTATACCATAGCTTTATGTCTGTTGATCTTTGTAATAAATTTGAGCACATCTTACAACCTCAATTGGCAACTTCATTCTTATGTGTGACTAATCCCATCGGCGGTGCCGCCAACCTTAGTATGATTTGTAGAGGAGTGAAACTTCTTTACAATAGGCGTTGATTCACTGGAGGTTTCTATGTCCTCAGTTTTGATGCATTTGATGTCTTACTTGAGGGTGATTGGTTAAAGCGTTATGATGTTGTTATTTCTTGCAAAGCCCAAACTATTTATTTAGTAGACGACCAAGGTAACTCTCTTATGCTCGAATGTCAAATGCCTCAGGATTATGCAGGCGGTTTTATTTTTTCGCTTGATTCTCAGCCTAGTGATCTTGACCCATCCTTATTGTGCAACTCTTTCGGGATGTCTTTGGTGAAGTCACTTCTCTACCTCCCAAGCGAGAAAATGAATTTCGCATCGATTTTATTCCTAGAGCTCGAACTGTGGTTCTTCCTCCCAGAAGGATTGTGACGCCCCACCTCTATACTCACGCTAGCCAAGGACACTACGGAGTAATGCCGTCAACTAGCATGAAGGATAAGGCTGTTGAGGAGCGACCATTCATGTAATTGCTTTGTGCGAGCACCGATGTCAGATAGTATAACATGCATTTCATTTCAAGAGTAAATCCGACATACCGATACAAACTCAAAACTACCACACAGTGGCTATAATATCTTCGGAAACTAATATAGAAATAAACATAACACAAATCAGTCACAGAAGTTCATATCTATAAGGCGGAAACAGATATGAATATAACACATGAAAGTGTGTACATCATAGTAGTGGTCAAACGAGATCCACAATAGCACAAAAGAATATATACAAGTGCTACACAAAAGAATATGTATACATCAAGGAGTCTCTATCTCTAATGTATATCAATAAAAATTACAAATCTAATGTAGTTAGATAAAAGTCAGACGATGGCTCCATATAAAGAGTCAAGCAGAAGCACCTATAACATCTCGGTCTGACCCGAGTATTATTTGATAAGAAAATAATAAACGGATCAGTCTAGCTATAAATATCAGATAACATGATAGAGGATAAGAGATATGACAAAAACGTATGATAACCGTAAAGCCGTACTATGATAAGTATGTATTGAAAATAAACCAGAGATTAATCAATATCACAAGAATCTTCTCAAAGAGCAAAAAGAATGTCATGCTCTTTATTTTTATTCACCAAGTCACAAATATTGGAAAACATCACAATGCCAATTGTAAAAGTTGTTGAAACACAAATTCACCAATGCACAAATATTGATAGAACTTATTAATGTAATCACAAAAATTGGTGAAACACAAATTCTAGAAGTCATCAATAGAAATCCAGAAATCACAAAAAAGGGGGAGGCCTATCACAAAACGGGAGCATGAAAACTCACCAACACGTGTATCACAAAATGGAACGCTATTCCATGGTTGCAAACCATTAATTTTGAGCCGAAGCTCCACAAAACGGTCCGAAGACCATGGGTTGCTACCCCACCAATTTTGAGCCGAAGCTCCACAGAAACGGGGTTTAGTCTGCCTCGCAGACAAAGAGACATCGCACATTGCTAGTCTAAATCACAAAATGATCATCATTGATCATCAAGAATTGTCAATTACACTAAGCTAGTAAATAGATGAATTTAGCTTCATGTCCCATAACCACTAGCTTAACTAAAATATTTACGAACAAACTGTAGATTTCCACTCGAGAATTGTCATAAGCGTTTCAATCGAACAAGTCTGAAAATTAACCGACGAAGTAAACGCAAGCATTTCATACCTCTTGTTTTCCTAAGCCTTTTAATTAGATTTCTCAGACGAATGAGGTAAATGTTTGTATATACTAATAGATTGGAAAACGGTTGAAGAAACAAGTTTTGTAATGAAATAGCGTCGAAATCATTTTGATGAAAGAGTTTTGATATTTACTACTAGCATGGAAACCTTTGTATTTTTAAAGTGACAAATCACCGAAATGATTGTAAAAACAATCAATCACCAAAATTCACGTTCGAAGCCGTGAATCAAATCTATAAAAATCAATACCGAATCCATCCAAATGGATATTCCCAAAATTTCCAAATAAAGGAAGTCATCAAAGTCGATAAATGATAACAATAAGTCGGATCAACCCGAATCGATTAAAATTGGAAACCCAAACAACTTAGGCAAATTGGGCTGAGATAAGCAGATTCAGACGTATGAAAATAATGATTCAGACATCTGAAACTGGAAAATAAATGTTTTCCAGAACATTATTCAGACGTCCGAGTCATTAAATTCAGACGTCTGAAAATGGCTAATTATAGCTTATTTGCTCTCGGGTTGATCACGAGCAATTTCAAACGTCTGAAATTTATAATTCAGACGTCTGACCTGGGGAATAAATTTTGCCCAGAACAGTATTCACACGTCTGAATCATTTGTTTCAGACGTCTGAAACTGAAGCTTGGGGTATTTTCTCCCCTAGGCCATTGATGGCCAAATTATATCGGTAGCAATCGGAAGAGTGACGATTACGAGGGGTTTACGCCAAACGACTACCCAACTTTAAAGACTTACCATTACACTTCGATCAACATGTCCAACATCTGTATAAGGTTTTTCATAGATTTTGTTTTCAAAACACCAAAAATTGGAATATTCACCAAATCAATCCAAATCAAAATCAAAATCAAATGAACATGTAAAGATGATAGGAATTCATACCTAACAATCAAAGATAATTATAGACTTAGATGTGAGATAAAAATCTCACCTTTTTGCACAAAAACAAGGAGGAAGAAGCTATAGAGCAAGGCAAGAACAATCACTCTTCAATTCCAACCCAAGAAGCTTGAATCTAAGCTTAAAAGAAAAACATTTCCTATGTTAGGGTTTAGAAATTTCTGAAAATGAAGGTAGAATGAGTTGGAGAAGAAGAGGATGCTTACCAATAGCTTCACTTTAAATTTGGAGTTAGAGCTTGGATTTGCAATGGAACTAGGGCTTAGGAATTCTAATTCTTTTTCTCTTCCCCCATTTTTATCTAAAGCTTGAAGGAATTATAAAATGAAAGTGAAGAGAAGTGGAGGTGTGGAGCTAGAGTTAATAGTTTAGGCCAACCCAAATTCAAAGTCCAAAGGTTAAATTTTTAGCTAGCTCCAAACACATCGAAGTTTATACTCAAAAAGGTCGCCGACACTATTATGAACTCAATGGAAGTAGTCCCGAGTCCTAATTCGATCATTTGCAAAAAGTAGCATTTTCGACTAAAATCCGACTAACGATGCTATATTTAAATATACAATCGTAAAATATGCAGGTTGTTACAGACTCCCCCCTTAAAGAAATTGCGTCCTCGCAATATTTAAGAAGAAAATAAAAAGTAACAACCGTAAAAGCATATCAACACAAAAGAAATTTGAAATAAGAAGTTCACCTCAAGGAGCTCAAGAGAGTAAGTCTGGATGTGTTCGCTCGATGAATTCTCTGGATTCCCAAGAACAATCCTTAGGATTTGAAGACCATTGAACCTTCACAAGAGGAGCATCTTTATTTCGAAGGCGTTTAACCTCCGAAGTAATGATTCGAATAGGATGTTGCTCATAAGTCAAATTTGGTGAAACTTCAACTTCTTCCACAACACTGGGCTCAAGAATAGAATCAGAATCTCGAAGGCATTTCTGTAATTGAGAAACGTGAAAGACATCATGAATAGCAGAAAACTGAGCCAGTAATAAAAGGCGATAAGCAACGGAACCAATACGTTCGATGATGGGAAATGGACCAATATATCGAGGTGCTAATTTTCCCGATCGACTGAAACGAATAACACCCTTCATAGGTGAAACACGAATAAACATAAAATCTTCCATAGAAAATTTTAATTTCCTTCTTCGGCTATCGGCATAGGATTTTTGCCTACTTTGAGCTTCTTTCATCCTATGGCAGATAAGATCAATCTTTTCTGTGGAATCACGAATAAAGTCTGGACCTAAAACCAGCTTCTCACCGGCCTTAAGCCAACAAGAAGGAGATCGGCATGGCCTCCATAGAGTGGCTCAAAAGGTGCCATACCAATACTAGATTGGAAGCTATTATTATAGGAAAACTCAACAAGAGAAATATGATCTTCCCAACTTCCACCAAAATCAATGACACATGCACGAAGAAGATCTTCAAGAGTTTGATTCACAAGCTCTGTTTGTCCATCGGACTGTGGATGATAAGCAGTGCTAAAATTAAGCTTCGTTCCCAAAGATTTTTGAAGACTCTTCCAAAATCCACTAGTAAACAATGGATCACGATCGCTAATAATAGAAGTAGGAACCCCGTGCAATTTAATAATTTCTTTAATAAAGAGTTTGGCCAAAAGAGGTACCGTCCGATTAGATCGAACGGGAATAAAATGGACAGATTTTGTAAGTCTATCAATTATTACCGAAAGACTATCATGACCCGAATGAGAACGGGGAAGTCCGTCAATAAAATCCATAGAAATTTGGTCCCACTTCCAAATTAGAATGTCCAAAGGTTGCAATAACCCTCCGAGCCTTTGATGCTCGGCCTTAACAAGTTGGCAAGTCATGCAATGCTTAATAAAGTTAGCAATATCAGATTTTATTCCATCCCAATAATAAAGCCGCTTCATATCCGCATACATTTTGCTACTACCAGGATAAATGGTAAATTTAGAGCGATGTGATTCTTCTAAAATATCTTTATGAAGATTATCAATATTTGGCACGATAAGTCTACCAAATCTTCGAATGCCGCCACGAGCATCAACATCAAAGTCTTTCAAACCTTCAATATCAATTTTATCCCTACAATTTTGGCTAAGAAGAGCCAATTTGGGATCTAGATTTTGAGCTTCAAGAATGCGGTCCAAAAGAAAAGGATGAGCCTTAAGGCTACATAAAACGAGAGGTAAACATAAATCGGATTCACAATCTCGAATCTCACAAGTGGAAAAAGTCTCGAGATCATTCCATTCGGATATCATCATAGAAACAACTGCTTGTTGCTTACGACTAAGTGCATCGGCAGCACGATTTCCCTTTCCGAGAGTATAAAGAATATCAAGATCATAAGATGCAAGGAACTCGAGCCAACGCTGTTGACGCAAATTAGGTTCCTCTTGGGAAATTAAAATACTTTAAAGATTTATGATCAGTATAGAGAATAAATTTTTTTCCCAAAAGATAATGACGCCAAATTCGAAGGGTGAAAACAATAGCTGCGAGCTCTAAATCATGAGTGGCATATCTAGTCTTGGCTGGCTTTAATTGCCTAGAAGCATTAGCAATAACACGTTCCCTTTGCATAAGAACGACTCCCAAACCAACACGACTAGCATCGGTATAAACAATAAAATCTTGGTTCCCTTCGGGAATCACAAGAATAGGAGCATCAGAAAGGAGTTCTTTTAATTTCTGAAAGAAGCTTCACATTTGTCCGACCAAATGTATTTAACTCCTTTATTTGTTAAGCTAGTAAGAGGCACGACAATTTTAGAAAAGTTCTTTATGAACCGACGGTAATAGCCTGCCAATCCAAGAAAGCTACGGATTTCCGTAACACTTTCCGGTCTCTTCCAATTTTGAATCGCTTCAATCTTTGAAGGATCCATGGAAATTTCGGATTCGGAAATAATATGACCGAGAAATTTCACACGAGATTGCCAAAAATGGCATTTAGAAATTTTTTCTTTCAATTGATTGCTTCTAAGAGTTTCCAACACAATTCGAAGATGCTTTTCATGCTCTTTCTTGGTTTCGGAATACACAAGAATATCATCTATAAAGATGAGAACGAATCGATGGAGGAAATCTATGAAAACTCGATTCGTAAGGTCAACGAAATAAGCCGGAGCATTCGTTAAACCAAATGGCATAACAAGCCATTCATACGATCCATAATGAGTACGGAATGATGTCAAAGGAATGCTATCCTCTGCAATACGAAGCTGATGAAAATCGGTTGCTAAGTCTAATTGTGAAAAGACTCTAGCACCACTAAGTTGGTCGAATAAATCATCAATCCGAGGTAAAGGATATTTATTCTTGATAGTAAGATCATTAATCTTGCGGTAGTCAATGCAAAGCCTAAGTGTAGCATCAGATTTCTTCACAAAAATAGCCGAAGCTCCCCAATGAGAGGAACTAGAATGAATAAATTGCTTCGTCTCCAATTTGGATAATTGTTTGCGCATCTCCTCATTTTCTTTATTGGACATACGATAAGGAGGACGAGTGATAGGTAGAGCTCTAGGATAAGATTGATTCTGAACTCAATTGCATGCTTAGGTGGTAATCCTAAAACGGGCTCAAATATGTCGAAAAATTCACGAACAACGTGAATAAGAGAAATGACATCTTCCTCATCATCATTATAGTCATCACGCGGGTTTAAAGAATACAAAGATGCTACCAAGTTGGAATCCGAATCTTTAAGAACAATAGAAATCTGCTTAACAGATTGAGGATGTCGGAGATGAATAGTCCGCTCAGGACATAGGATATGGGCTTCATAACGATTAAGCCAATCCGTTCCCAAAATCATTCCGAAGCTTAAGTAACGCATGACATGGAAATCGGCTCGGAAAGAAAAATCACACAAAATAATCTCGACATCTTTACAAAGCAAACTGAGTGTTGCGGATCCTCCAACCATATTCGCAATTCTCAAAGAAGTCATTAAATCCATAACACTCAAAGAAAAAGTATCAACAAGTTCTTTTGATATAAAAGAATGGGATGCACCCATATCAAAAAGAACGAATTGGTTGATCACGAAACATAATAATGCCATCAAGGATAGAATGAGAAATACCTTGACCATGAGAAGTGTAATTAGGAGCTTGTACGACATTTTGCTTTCCCTCCTTCTTGCCTTGAAATTTGGGACATGCAGATATATAATGACCCGAACTTTTGCAATAGTGACAAGCAAGGGGCTTTGAACACTTATTAGCATAATGGTCCTTAGAACCACAATTATAGCATCGCCCTCCACTAAAGGTAGGAGTCTTTGCTACCGGAGTTGATTGCTTTCCTTTCCTGTTGGGATAGGGACTTTTAAACTTATTAGGCTCCTCTTGTTGTTGTTGAAGTTCGGTTTGGTACCCACAACTTCAACATCACTCTCTTTATCTGCCTCTTTAAGTCGAAGAGCGATATCAATAAGTTGATCAAAAGAAACTTCTAATTTCAGAAGTAATGGCTTTTTGAGATTCTTATTCAAGCCATAGATAAACCTCTGATTTTTCTTCAACGGGTTATTTACATACTCGACCCCATATTTTGAAAGAGATTCAAAAGATGAGACATATTCTGCCACAGAGGATTCACCTTGAACAAGGTCTATGAAATGACGGGCCAAAGTCACTTTTTCAACTTCCGGTACAAACTTTGATTCGAATCTTTCCCGATTTACTCCCAAGTAAGATCTGCTTCAATAATTTCAGAAATAAGAAGCTCATACCAATCTAATGCTCTTTCTTGAAGCATGCTAGAAGCCACTTGGACTCGATGAAGATCAATAAGATTCATGCGAGAAAAGATGCGATCGCAAGTTTTAAGCCAAGCTTGGACTTCAATAACGCCCTCGGAACCCCTGAAGGGCTTTCCATCCAAATTTGTACAATCACTGCACAGGCGTACAAATTCGGATTTTGGGTGAGTAGGCCCTAGAATGGGTCCGACAGCTTGAGCATTCTTTATAAGATTAAGAAGCTGCTGGGCAGACATAAATACTCCATCCTGGGGAGTAGCACTGGATTGTCTGGCACTGGGACAATGTGATCTAACCATTTCTCTTCTTTAAGAAAGAAAGAAAGAAGAAGAAAAAGTTATTCTCATAATGAATATCAAACAATAATGATTGATAAAACAAAGCATTACAAAAGAAATAGGATATAACAGGTCCAATGACTCGAATAAAATCCTAAGGCACGACTCCTAAGAAGAACTTAGGACGATGATCCTTGCTAGAATATTCTACATTGTTCCGAAGATTGGCTCCGATACCAAGCTGTGACGCCCTACCTCTATACTCACGCTAGCCAAGGACACTATGGAGTAATGCCGTTAACTAGCACGAAGGATAAGGCTGTTGAAGTGCGACCATCCATGTAATTGCTTTGTGCGAGCACTAATATGTCAAATAGTATAACATGCATTTCATTTCAAGAGGAAATCCGACATACCGATACAAACTCAAAACTACACAAAGTGGCTATAATATCTTCGGAAACAAATATAGAAATAAGCATAATACAAATCAGTCACAGAAGTTCATATCTATAAGGCGGAAACAAATATGAATATAACAAATGAAAGTGTGTACATTAGAGTAGTGGTCAAACAAGATCCTCAATAGCACAAAAGAATAGATACAAGTGCTACACAAAAGAATATGTATACATCAAAGAGTCTCTATCTCTAATGTATATCAACAAAAACTACAAATCTAATGTAGTTAGACAAAAGTCAGATGATGGCTCCATATAAAGAGTCAAGCAGAAGCACATGTAACATCTCGGTCTGACCCGAGTATTATTTAATAAGAAAATAATAAACGGATCAGTCTAGCTATAAATATCAGATAGGATAAGAGATATGACAAAAACGTATCATAACCGTAAAGCCATACCGTGATAAGTATGTAATTGAAAATCAACCAGAGATTAATCAATATCACAAGAATCTTCTCAAAGAGCAAAAAGAATGTCATACTCTTTATTTTTATTCACCAAGTCACAAATATTGGCAAACATCACAATGCCAATTGTAAAAGTTGTTGAAACACAAATTCAACAATGCACAAAAATTGATAGAACTTATCAATGTAATCACAAAAATTGGCGAAACACAAATTCTAGAAGTCATCGATAGAAATCCAGAAATCAAAAAAAAAAGGGGAGGCCTATCACAAAATGGGAGCATGAAAACTCACCAACACGTATATCACAAAATGGAACGCTATTCCATGGTTGCAAACCATTAATTTTGACCAAAAGCTCCACAAAACGGTCCAAAGACCATGGATCGCTACCCTACCAATTTTGAGCCGAAGCTTCACAGAAAAGGGGTTTAGTCTCCCTCGTAGACAAAGAGACATCGCACATTGCTAGTCTAAATCACAAAATGTTCATCATTGATCATCAAGAAGTGTCAATTACACTAAGCTAGTAAATAGATGAGTTTATCTTCATGTCCCATAACTACTGGCTTAACTTAAATATTTACGAACAAACTGTAGATTTCCACTCGAGAATTGTCACAAGAGTTTCAATCGAACAAGTCTAAAAATTAACCGACGAAGTAAACGCAAGCGTTTCATACCACTTGTTTTACTAAGCATTTTAATTAGATTTCTCAGACGAATGAGGTAAAGGTTTGTATATACTAATAGATTGGAAAACGGTTGAAGAAACAAGTTTTGTAATGAAATAGTGTCGAAATCATTTTGATGAAAGAGTTTTGATATTTACTACTAGTATGGAAACCTTTGTATTTTTAAAGTGACAAATTACCGAAATGATTGTAAAAACAATCAATCACCAAAATTCACGTTCGAAGCCGTGAATCAAATCTATAAAAATCAATACCGAATCCATCCAAATGGATATTCCCAAAATTTCCAAATAAAGGAAGTCATCAAAGTCGATAAATGATAACAATAAGTCGGATCAACCCGAATCGATTAAAATTGGAAACCCAAACAACTTAGGCAAATTGGGCTGAGATAAGCAGATTCAGACGTATGAAAATAATGATTCAGACGTCTGAAACTGGAAAATAAATGTTTTCCAGAACATTATTCAGACGTCCGAGTCATTAAATTCAGACGTCTGAAAATGGCTAATTATAGCTTATTTGCTCTCGGGTTGATCACGAGCAATTTCAAACGTCTGAAATTTATAATTCAGACGTCTGACCTGGGGAATAAATTTTGCCCAGAACAGTATTCAAACGTCTGAATCATTTGTTTCAAATGTCTGAAACTGAAGCTTGGGGTATTTTCTCCCCTAGGCCATTGATGGCCAAATTATACCGGTAGCAATCCGATGAGCGATGATTACGAGGGGTTTACGCCAAACGACTACGCAACTTTAAAGACTTAGCAATACACTTCGATCAACATGTCCAACATCTATATAAGGTTTTTCATAGATTTTGTTTTCAAAACACCAAAAATTGGAATATTCACCAAATCAATCTAAATCAAAGTCAAATGAACATGTAAAGATGATAGGAATTCATACCTAATAATCAAAGATAATTATAGACTTAGATGTGAGATAAAAATCTCACCTTTTTGCACAAAAACAAGGAAGAAGAAGCTATAGAGCAAGGCAAGAACAATCACTCTTCAATTCCAACCCAAAAAGCTTGAATCTAAGCTTAAAAGAAAAACATGTCCTATGTTAGGGTTTAGGAATTTCTGAAATTGAAGGTAGAATGAGTTGGAGAAGAAGAAGGGGATGCTTACCAATAGCTTCACTTTGAATTTGGAGTTAGAGCTTGGATTTGCTTTGGAACTAGGGCTTAGGAATTCTAATTCTTTTTCTCTTCCCCCATTTTTATCTAAAGCTTGAAGGTATTAGGAAATGAAAGTGAAGTGAAGTGGGGGTGTGGAGCTAGAGTTAATAGTTTAGGCTAACCCAAACCCAAAGTCCAAAGTGCAAAGGTTAAATTTTTAGCTAGCTCCAAACATATCGAAGTTTATACTAAAAAAGGTCGCAAACACCATTATGAACTCAATGGAAGTAGTCCCAAGTCCTAATTCGACCGTTTGCAAAAAGTAGCATTTTAGACTAAAATCCGACTAACGATGCTATATTTAAATAAAATATTTAAATATACAATCGTAAAATATGCGGGTTGTTACAAGGATGGCACCCAAAGAAAAAGTCAAGTGAAGGAAGTAGATTGAAGACCTATTTTCCAAGGGTTTGGCTAGGCAAAGTTTTTCAGAATGGGGAGTAGTTGTGGTCTTTTTCACCAAATACGATGGTTTTTTGAGGATGTATGTTGTAAGGAGTTGAACAAGCTTACTCTTAAGAACAGATATCATATACCTCACATCAATGATATGTTCGATCAACTCTATGGAGCTATAGTATTCTCTTAGCTTGATCTCGCTTATGGTTTCCTCCAGCTTCGTGTAGCTGAGGAGAGCATTCCCAAGACAACTTTTCGAGTGGAGAATGGTTAGTCATGCCCTTTTGGAATAACCAATGCTTCTGCCTTCTTCGTCGATCTCATTAATCGTGTTTTCCACGATGTTCTCAACAAGTTTGTCCTGGTTTTCGTTGATGATCTTCTCGTCTTTTCTAAGTAAGAGAAGGAGCATGAGTCATATTTAGGCTATGTTCTGGAAAATCTCAGGAGCCATCAGTTGAAAGCTAAATTTTCTAAATACCATTTTTGAAGGGATGGATAGCGATTCCTTGGACACATTGTTTCAGAAAATGGAGTCTCGGTTGACTCGGTTAAGGTCGCCGTGATTAATGTAAGTCTATCCACCTTTCCTATTTTGAAATTTAATTATCTTATCTTCCTTCGAGCTTATCCACCTTATTCTATTTTTAGGATTGAGAGAAACCTAAGACTCCTTTCGATACTCATAGCTTTTTGGGCCTAGCCAATTATTATGGAGATTCATTGAGAATTTTGCTCGAATAGCTGCACTTCTTACGGCTTTGACTCGTAAGAATACTAAGTTTGCTTGGAATGATAAGTGTGAAGCTGCATTTAATGAGTTGAAGAAAAATCTTACCTTTGCTCCTATTCTTACCATTCCGAATTGGAGCGAAGGATTATCGGTTTATACCACTGCTAGTCGAGAAGGTTTGAGTGTTGTCTTGATATAGGATGGGAAGGTTATTGCTAATGTCAGTCATCAGTTGAAGCCCTACGAACCTAACTATGGCACTCATGATTTGGAATTGCTTGCTGTTATGTTTGCTTCAAAGTTATGGAGGCATCATCATTGGGAACTAAGTTTGAGCTTTTTTCCGGATCATCAGTCTCTTAAGTTTATTTTCACCCAAAAGGATTTGAACCAAAGGCAGGTTAGATGGTTCGTATTTGTAACGACCTGATATTTTCAACCTTTCGCATCCAAACATGCCGGAATAGAATTGCTCTAATATCAAGTTGTTAATTTATATTTGGCAAAACTTAGGATATACAGTAAATAAGATAATCATAGAATTACAGACACATAGTAATATAATAATAATGCAGCGTAAATAAGAGAATAGTAGTTCATGAAGCTACTATATATATAATAGAGTGAAATGAAATACAATAGAAGTTTCAAATACAATAGTCAAATACAAGATCAGAATACATCACTGAAATCAATTGAATATCTAAAAGCTGGATAGGTAGCTGGATCTCCAAGTGAAGCTCTAACTCCAAGAAAAACATTTTTATATCAATATATCCAACTCAAGTGAAATAACAACTGAAATACAAGTAACTCAAAGGATGTTTAGGATAACCATCCTCTTAGGATCCGTTAAACTATCTACTATGGAGTAATATACACTATTATAATACTGTCTAAAATAAAGTATAATATATTTAAAAATAGCGTTAAGGCGTTACCCATATCTTCCTTAATACATTTTATAGTGCCAATAGTCTATACAGTACAATAGTCCCTCCTGATCGGGAAGCCACCATAGGATACTCCGTAGGTATGACACAAATCAAACTCGAAGTAAAGCATGCTAGGGTAGGTGACACGGCACAACAAGACAATGTCAGGGTAAATATACCAATTACGCATCCGGACTGGTGGTAACGCGTAGCAGCCACTACCGCCCACCTCGAGCCACACTACCAAAAATCAAAGGTGCACCCAATCAATCAAAAAGTAATAGAATGGTATCGAAGAAGTGTGTTCGATAAGAGGAGCTACCTCATTGGCCCGAAATCGCTCCTGTTTTAGCAACCTTATGCCAACTCACGGGAGTCGGGTCCACGTATATACCTCAATAGAACGTCGCCACCAAGCTGCTCCATTCTAGAATCTCATCCGTGTACACGGTTGTTAAAGTGGTTTTCGGAGTTGGCAGAGAGTATGACAACTTCCGATTCCGGTCTCTTTAACAACCAAACGTTATTATAACACCGTAGTCATTTGAAATCAAATAACCATTTTATATGTCGTTAAAGTGGTTCAACCTTTATATACATATATTATCGATTATGAAATGTTGAAATATAGTGATTTTGTATTGATTTTTGATATAATATATTTATACACATACCTTAGTTTATGTAAACTATGCGAGTTAGAGGTATAATATATATCAGTTATATACATAAAACTTATATCTGATTGGTTTTCAAATATAGTATGGGTCTAATATATATATATATATATGTGTGTGTGTGTGTGTGTGTGTGTGTGTTTGTTGGACGTGAATTATATATATACATCTATTTAATAAAGTAAGTTTATATTAATTCAATTAGGAACATGGATTTTTGAATTTTAAATACAAAGAGTTTGCTTGTGTATTTGATTTAAAATATTACCTCTATATATGTGTTGAAAGGTAAATGTGAATTTTAATTATTTATGTATTAAGTGTTGATTTAGAGGAATGATATATATTTTGATTTTTGTCATTGTTTGAATTTTCCCAACATACTATAAAAGGTTTACATGTAAATAGGCACAAGGAAGAAGTTGCAAAAAAAATTAGTCCTAGGGACAACAATTTTGCTTTTTAGTTTGAAGGACACTTTTTAGTGTAAACTGAAAATGATAGTTACAACTATCATTCTACGATTTACACTAAAAAATGTCCTTCAGACTAAAAAACAAACTTCTTGTCTCTGAAACTAAAAAATGTTTGATTTTTCCCAACATATATAAAAGGTTTATTTGTTTGATATGTGTGTAAGATAAATATTGATTTTTGAGATATATTATAAAGATTTATTTTATCTTATTTTAATATGAGTTAATATTAGACCTTAAATTCTATATATATATATATATATATATATATATATATATATATATATATATATATATATGTATGTATATATGTTCACTTATAACTGATCTTCATCGATCCAGCTCTGATTGGATTTCATCTATTCCTATCTATCAGCTTGCTCGTCAAATTAGCGTCCAATATTGTTTTGCTTCGGAATTTGTGTTTGGGTTTATAGCTAAATTTCTTTATCTATCTATCTAGCCTCGAAAGGTAAGCAATCACTCACGATTAACATCCTTATATTTATTAAATTTGATTTCAATTGAAACGACAATAGAAAACCACTTTAACAACCGTGTATGCTTGGTAAACACTTTACACAATTGAAACGACAATAGAAAACCACTTTAACGACGTTTCAGATGTCACAGGTAAACACTAATATATAAAATAACCTTTTTATACAAATATAACTTATACATTAACAAACAGTTCAAATAGAACTTACATAAAATAAGAAGAAGGGGTTGCCGCTGGGTGGTGCTGTCTGAGGAGTTGGCCGAGTTTGGGCAAGAACTAGTGCCGCGGCGGGTTCAGGCAATGAGGTAGGCGAAGCTGGAGAGGGGAGAATCGTGGTAGGTCGGAGGAGATGCAGTTGTGGTTTGCAAGAAGGTGGCACGGCTGTGAGGCTAGTCGCGTGTTCGGGTGGACTTTGGCGTAGTGACTGAGCATGTGGGGAAGAATGGTGATGTGCGTCAAGTCAGAGAAAAGGAAGATGGGATGTGGGTGGTGAGGCTGCCAGGTGGCTTCGGGTTTGGTAAGCGTAAGGCTAATTTGGCTTCGAAGAAAGAAGGGGCGTCGACAACAATATTGGGGAAGGAGGAAACAAAATGGCAGAGGAGGAGAGGTATAAATATATTTTATAATTGTGTTTTATTTTTTTCGAAATGTACAGAGATGAGAGGAATGGGAACCATCAACGAAAACACTTTGAAACATAGTAGCAAAAGCTGACGGTTGAATTTTAGAAAATTTATAAAGCAAATTATTATTGTGTTGCAGGCTGTACGTTTCAAATTTGAAAAAGAAAGGAAAGTTAAAAGTTACCAATTTTGGTACCGTTATAACAGATCGAAATTTCGTTCCCGACACGTACCAAACCTCAAAATACAAAATTGAATATACCATAGAGATCAGAAAGACGGGACAATCAAAATGGTATACAAATACCAGTGGTACGATCGAATTATAAAAACTCGAATTTCTGTCACCGAAAATGCTGTGAACTGTAGAAAACAAGATAGACAGAGCTATAGAAGTCCGAATTTTCCAAAATGAATTACGATGTCTTGCTCAGAAAATGATTTACAAATTTTCTATGTAAAAATATTTAGTTTTGAAAAACATTTTATTACCATCAAATTTCGACTGATTTAAATTGAAATAAAATTACATTAGAAAATAAACTTCCATATTTTCAGATGAAAATTTACCATTTGCTATGTTTAAATAGATGTATTCCAAATATCAAGTTTATATTTCAAAATTTTATTCTTTAAAATTTCACAAAATTTCAATTTAGATATATTAATAAAATAAATAATATTATTAAAAATTTACGGGTCGTTACACTCTCCCCTACTCAAAACTTTTCGTCCTCGAAAAGGAAGGAGGTAGGTGAAATAAAACAACCAGAAGAAAAGAATAGATTGAAACAAAATAAAACCATTAATTTAAACCATATAACTTTGAATTTAAATTAATTAATATTCGGCGATTGATTTTAAACTCAAGGTATTTCATTAAGTTGATTAAATTTCAATTTATAAATATTTGATACAAAAAGGTTTCTTTTAATCAAAATTTCATTTAATTTGTCTTATTTACTGCCCAATCAACTTATTATTTTATTTGTCTCTATTAACATTTTATAACTAAAATCTAAGTGTATAACATTGGTCATGACCACTCAAATTTTATTCATAAAATTATTAATCATCATTTTACATTGTAAATTATTCAATTACGAATTCAACTTTTGAGAAATTTAGGTAAGTTATATTGGAAATGTAATTGAGTATTATACAAGTAAAATTTCCAAATCAATTATTTCAAGTTTAAATATTTATTCAAAATTTTGACTTCATTTTATAATTAAAATCACCTTTAGCATAAATTTAAGGATTAAATTTCCGATTAACTTGAAACCATTTATATATATATATATCAAATCAAATTTATAATCATATACTTATGTATTATAAATCAATTTAATTTTCCAAAATGAAACCGTAGCAAAGCTACAGAATGGCCTCTCCCTTCTAAAACTCGAAAATAAATGTCGATGATGTGGCCTTCATCACCGAAATTATTTTCCAGCGACAAACGAGGAGTGTACGGTTTTAAAACTTTAAAGATTCCCTTTGGAAACAACTTCTATTCGAAAATACTTTATATAATATGAATTTTAAAACTTAAAAACCCAAGTTTGGAATCATTGGAAATTGAATCCTCATATTCTAATTTGAATTCATTTAAACTCCAAATTAAATTATAAACCATTTTTTATAAATTCATTTATTTATACATTGAAAAAAAATATTGAATGGTTTACGAAACAATAAATGAAAATCAAATATTATCATTTTGTTAATCAATTCATTTAACAATTATCTTTTAGAAAATTTACTCATATATAATATAATCATAATTTTTTTATTTTATTTACCAAATTTGAAAACAATATTGTGTCGGTTTGCTCTGTTCAAGTGAATCATATCGATAGCGTTGATCAGGCGAATCGATCGGAAACCCAAATCAACATCAACAACTCAAACAACACAATATATATATATATATATATATAAAATATTTTAATATTAATTTACAAATACACTTCCTCGCTCGACGATACAAGAATGGATTTCAAAGCAAGGATAGAGATTCAAATTTGTTGGACTCAGATCAAAGAGAATTTTGATTTGAAGATAGGTTCAAAATAAAGATAAAATGATTAAATAACAGAATGGGGAGCTGGATAAGTTTATATAAATCACGAGCAACCTTAATCGGTTCAACCGTGATTACAGGAATAAGATCGATGTGGAATTCTGAAGCAAATCAACATTCGATTGCAAGAGATTGAATTCAGGCATAACAAGAGATAGATAGCATCGTAAACCGAGGATACAGCAATCTGCGATAAATCAATGCTTATTGTAAAGGTGTTTCACCCCTTTACAAATCATTCAAAGATTGGCGAGACCACCGATCTTATTATAGAAATTATTCTAATGGAGTTATAGGGTACACCAGAATCAAGAAGACTTTCGGTAGGGGAAGATAAGAATGGATTTTGGAACCGAGGGGAACATTCCAAAATTCAAAGGAAACCGAATCGAAGAAGAAGGAATTCAAGTTCGAACGAAAGTGATTCTGTAATTAAATTTACCATATATATTGAGATTTCCTAAAACCTAGCTCTGATACCAACTGTAACGACCTGGTATTTTCAACCATTCGCATCCAAACATGCCGGAATTGAATTGCTCAAAATATCAAATTGTTAATTTATATTTGGCAAAACTTAGCATATACAGTAAATAAGATAATCACAGATACAGAGTAATATAAAAATAATGCAACGGAAATAAGAGAATAGTAGTTCATGATGCTATTATATATATAACAGAGTTAAATAAAATAAAACAGAAGTTTCAAATACAATAGTCAAATACAAGATCAGAATATATCACTGAAATCAAATGAATATCTGAAAGCTGGATAGGTAGCTGGATCTTCAAGCAAAGCTCCAACTCCGAAAGTGAGTCTCGAACACTGAGCCACTCAGTCTGACCTGAGCGTAAAGCAAAATTCAAAACACTTGAGTCAAGATTAACATCTTATATCAATAAATCCAATTCAAGTGAAATAACAACTGAAATACAAGTAACTCAAAAGATGTTTGGGATAACCATCCTCTAAGGATCCATTAAACTATATGTTGTAATATACGCTATTATAATAAGGTCTAAAGTAAAGTATAATATATTTAAAAATAGCATTAAGGCGTTACCCTTATCCCCCTTAACACATTTTATAGTACCAATAGTCTATACAGTACCGTAGTCCCTCATGATCGGGAAGCCACCATAGGATACTCCATAGGTACGACACAAATCAAACTCGTAGTAAAGCACGCTAGGGTAGGTGACTCGGCACAACAAGGCAATGCCAGGGTAGATAACCAATTATGCATCCGGACTGGTGGTGACGCGTAGCAGCCACTACCGCCCACCTCGAGCCACACTCCTAAAAATCAAAGGTGCACCCAGTCAATCACAAAGTAATAGAATGGTATCGAAGAAGTGTGTCCGATAAGAGGAGCTACCTCATTAGCCCGAAATCGCTCCTATTTTAGCAACCTTATGCCAACTTACGGGAGTCGGGTCCAGGTATATGCCTCAATAGAACGTCGCCACCATCTTACTTCATTCTCGAATCACCACCGCGTACACAGTTGTTAAAGTGGTTTTCGGAGTTGGCAGAGAGTATGGCAACTTCCGATCCCGGTCTCTTTAACAACCAAACGTTATTATAACACCTTGGTCATTTCGAAATAGTATATACTTCAAAACCAAAATATCATTGCCATTTCAGAACCATATCAATACGATATCATTTCCATTTCAAAACCAAATAAGATATCATTTCCATTTCAAATCTATCCATTTTCAAGATCATATCATTTTCAAAATTATAACACTTTCGAAACCAAACACTTGAAAATATAACATTTTCAAAACAAAATACTATGAAATTCATAACTTCGAAACCATAACTTCCATCCCCTAAACAGTTTAGATATTCAAATAGTATATAAAATAAAATAGTTTAAAATTTCTTTATAAAATAAAATAATTTCCTCAACTTCACAAATTGATTTAAATCAACTTGAATCCAAAAATTCAATTAAAAATCAAATCTCAAATTATTAATTCCAATTTAGCTTCTAAATAAACCATTCAAAATTATGTCGATTTCAAATACAGATTTGAACCACAAATAAACCATTTCAAAAAATATATTTCAAAGCTTTAAATATTCTATAATTTCAAAACTAAATGTGATAATTTTACATATATCTTAATTCAATTTTTTTATTTGGTTTGAAATATTTACTTAATAAATTCAATATCAATTAAATAAAAATCAAACTTGAAATATTTGTTAATTACTTTTAACCAACATCAAGTTATAAAATCATATCCTTTAAAGTCTTAAATTCAATAAGTTCCAAATCGATTTTAATTAAATATAATTCTTAATTATATACAATTTCAAGTCGATTTCAAATCCATCTTCTCCACCTTAATTTATTAAAATCATTATGAACTCTATATAAAAATATAATTTAAATAAATACTTAACCATATTATATTTAATAAAATCAACCTTTATTGCTACACTTATTTTATTTTAAACAAATTTATGCATAGCTTAAATTTAACAATTTAACTATATATAAAATAATATTTATATAATATCAAAAATCAATATTTATTAAACCGTATATTTCTTTCCAAAACCATAGAAATCATTTCAAAATATTCATATATATAAAGACCACGGTGTCTGTATATAATTTTCTATCTTATGGTCAAGTGATACGTATATTTGTAATTTCAATCCGTAATTTAAATTTATACGGGTATATATCATTTCAACGCGCAATCCCAAATTCAATTAAATGAAAATTGGTTGGGTCTATCATTTCAACCCATAACGGCTTTCTCCTATTCTACAGATCGTTCGGGTATGTATCATTTCAACCCATAGTGAATTCTATACTAAGAGGGAACTTGCAGAGTGATAACAGATATGATAATAATATAACACGCATATATCATCAAAATAAATAACAGATAATGGTGTTGGATGTCACAGGTGGATAGATACAGATAACAACATATATATAACAATGTAAATAACTTATTGCAGTATATTTCAATTGTCGTTTCAACTGAAATCAAATTTAATAATATAAGGACATTAATCATGAGTGATTACTCACCTTTCGAGGCTAGATAGATAGATAAAGAAATTTATCTATGTACCCAAACAAAAATTCCAAAGCAGAACAAGATTGAGCGTGAATTTGACGAGCAAGCTGATAGACGGGAATAGACGAAACCCAATCAGAACTGGATCGATGAAGATCAATTATAAGTGAATATATACATACATACATACATACATACATACATACATATATATATATATATATAGAATTTAAGGTCTAATATTAACTCATATTAGAATAAGATAAAATATAATCTTTATAATATATCTCAAAAATTAATATTTAACTTACACACATATCAGACAAATAAACCTTTTATAGTATGTTGGGAAAAATCAAACAATGACAAAAATCAAAATATATATCATTCCTCTAAATCAATACTTAATACATAAATAATTAAAATTCCAATTTACCTTTCGACACATATACAGAGGTAATATTTTAAATCAAATACACAAGCAAACTCTTTATATTTAAAATTCAAAAATCCATGTTCCTAATAGAATTAATATAAACTTACTTTATTAAATAGATGTAGATATATAATTCATGTCCTACAAACACACACACACAGATATATATATATATATATATATATATATATATATATATATATATTAGACCCATACTATATTTGAAAACCAATCAGATATAAATTTTATGTATACAACTTATATATATTACACCTCTAACTTGCATAGTTTACATAAATTAAGGTATATGTGTAAATATATTATATCAAAAATCAGTACAAAATCACTATATTTTCAGCATTTCAGAATCGATAATATATATGTATATAAAAGTACTGAAATGCAAAGAAGTTCCAACTTGCATTGGAAAGCTAAATTTCAAAATCGACAATACAATATTACATGAATATATGAGCTTCTGACGAATTTCGCATATATAGATGGACTTATATATATATTATAAACATTTTCGTCTATTATATATATTTAAACCAAATGCTTAAATGCTTACAACAGGTTACCTACAAAATATTTATATAGCGTATATATATAAACTGTATACAATATAGCTTATAATGTATATTAATAATATATAGAACAGAAATATAGACACTTATATATATTAACCGAATATACTTTATAACAAATTCTATTATACAATATAGAATATATATACTTATTCTCAACTCAGCAAAAGCCAAAATGAAATATCAAATAACAAACCCAGGTCTTACATATATGCGAATAAACAAGCCTTAGCTATATCTGCAATCTATATAACCATAACTCATATAGTATATATATGCCAAAACCATACAATTAAACACATATATTTAAATCGAAGAAATATATATACATAAATACTTTAAACACCGATATATAAAATAATCTTTGTATACAAATATAACTTATACATTAACAAACAGTTCAAATTGAACTTACATAAAATAAGAAGAAGGGGTTGCCGCTGGGTGGTGCTGTCTGAGGAGTTGGCCGAGTTTGGGCAGGAACTAGTGCTGCGCGGGTTCAGGCAATGAGGCAGGCGAAGATAGAGAGGGGAGAATCGAGCCAGATTGGAGGAGATGCGGTTGCGGTTTGCAAGAAGGTGGCACGGCTGTGAGGCTAGTCAGGTGTTCGGGTGGACTTTGGCGTAGAGACTGAGCACATGGGGAAGAATGGTGAAGTGCGTCAGGTTAGAGAAAAGGAAGAGGGGACGTGGGTGGTGAGGCTGCCAGGTGGCTTTAGTTTTGGTAAGAGTACGGCGCGGTTTGGCTTCGAAGAAAGAAGGGGCATTGGCAACAATATTGGGAAAGGAAGGAAACAAAATGGCAAAGGAGGAGAGGTATAAATATAATTTATAATTGTGTTTATTTTTTCAAAACGTACAGAGAGGAGAGGATTGGGCACCATCAATGAACACACTTTGAAACAGAGTAGCAAAATCCAACTGTTGAATTTTAGAAAATTAATAAAGCAAATCATTATGTTGCAGGCTATACGTTTTAAATTTGAAAAGGAAAGGATTAAATTTGAAACACATTTCTTCAAATCAAATCTCTGTTCAAATCTGAAGCCTGTAACATTTTCAATCATGCATCACCTGTTCACATGCAATTTATAAACAAAGGCCTGCATCTTCAAATCAATGCACCTGCCATTTTCATAAAAAAACAAATTTGAAAATCTGTTCTAAAGTCTGGAAATCAGGCTAATGCATGCAAACTTAGGGACAAATGCATGTTTATAAATCAAAGCAACTCAAGTTTAAAAATAGAAGCATTCAAGTCAAAGGTTTTAAAAGCAAAAAGGGGTTTCAGTTTTCAAAGCATTTTCAAAATGGCTATATCTTCTATTTTTAAGGTGAGTGAACTTTTTTTTATAAAAACTTAAGTAACATATGAATTACTGTGTGAAGGTTTCTTTGCATGTATGTATATGTGAAAGTATTGTGAATTTTTAAAGTGTGCATATCTGTTGATTTTAAAATCTCTGAATTTAGTTCAACCCTCTGCTTTTAATCTGTAAAACCTGATTTATCTGTAGATTCGATGCATGTGTCATATGGTTGAATTAGATATGTGATGTATGTTTGAAATGTGATTGCATGATGGTTTTATGATCTTAAAACATGTTTATGGTATGAAGATAGTGTGTAAATGTCTGGGTATAACATTCTTCTCTGTTTCAAGTTTTCAGAGATGTAAACTTAGATTAAAAATTTAAATTCTTCACACTAAAATCTCTTTTAGGCTGAGGTATTTAAACAAAGATTGTTGTTAAAAACTAAGCTAAGTTTTAAAAATATTTTCAAGAATAATAAATATAAATATTATCTGGAAGAATGAAAAAAGAACAGAGAAGCATAAGTATTTGTTAAAATCAAATATAATGATCTGTTAAATTATATATATAATTCGAATTCCATTTCAAAATTAAGATTTTTAAAATTAAAATCTTGATTTTTAATATTGAATTGGATGAGCAATTCAAGGTTGTTTGGGAATGGGTTATCGAGAGTTTTCTGATGATCAAAAGAGTTTGGATGATTGGAGTTCCTTCTGGAGCTAGCCGAATGAGTGGAGTGTTCAGCAAAAATGGTTGGTGGGTGGATAGGCCACCGTGGCGGCGGCGGTGGGTTGTAGAAGTTTTAAACCCTAGTTTTGGTCGTTCTTGCATTAATGGATGCTGCGTCATTTCTAAAGCATCGAGTTGCATGGGAATTTGAAGGTGGCTGCGTGGATGATTCATGGAGATGTGGCTGGAGATTTGAAGGCACTGGTGGTAGGAGGCGTGAGATCGAAGTGGATTTGGTCAAGGAGTCAAGTCCCAGTTTTCGACTGGATTGTTCAATTTCGATCTGCAGCTTGTGTTAGTGTTTTGAGAATGGGAATTGGTTGCCGCAGTGACGAGTGACGTGCCGAAGAGTTCGTCGATGGTCGGAGTGGCTTCTGGTGATGGTGCATGCGCATATGGGAGTGATGGTGTCTGTTGGACTGGATGATGCCTCGAAGTATGACTCGAGTTTGTGGGGTTTTTTTCTCGCGTTTAACTCGAGTAGTTTGTGTTGTTCAGCCTGTTAACAGTTTGTTTGTTACAGGTTTTGAATTTAAAATTTAATCTAGTTTTTTTGGAAATAAAAGAGAAGGGAGGGAACTCGAGTAAGATCGAGTTTTTTTTGGGTTTTGACCCGAAGTAACTATGTTGTGCGGTTTTTAAAAGGATTTTAAAAGTAATGTTTTTAAAATTTAAATTTAAATCTAGTTTAAACTTTTTATATAAACAAACTTTATAAAAAATAATAATAATAAATGTTTTCTTTAATAATGGTTTAAGTAGTTTTGAAACTTTGTTTAATTTAAATTTTTCTAAATAAAGTTAAGGATGTTTTAAAACCTAAGTAGAAATGAAATTTCAATATTTTTATAAGCAAGTTTTTTTTAAAAATAAATTTCAAATTTGAATCTAGATTTCAAAACTATTAAGTGATAAATATTTTAAGTATTTTGAAGTTTTGATAACTTTAATTTATCAACTTAAAATGATTATTTGGTTTTAAAACTTAATTTTTTTATTTAATTAAGTATAGTTAATTATAAAGTTATAATGGGTTAAAAATGAAAATGTTAATAAAGGCATTAATAAGATAATTAAAGTTTATTTTCTTGAAATTAATTAAGTTAATTAAAGCAAACTAGATATGATTAATTAATTTAATAATAATGATTAAGAATAGATTAAGGAATTAATTAAGAATAATTAACCGATTTAATTAATTTATTTAAAATAATTAAGGATTATAAGTTACTTAATTTGAGATTAATTGATTAAGTAATTATGACTGATTAACTAGTAATTAGAGATTAATTAATTTGTTTTTAATTTGAAATTTAGTTTTATTAATTAATGATTAAGTTTTATTAGTTAATAATTAAGAAATTATTAATTTATAATTAAAATTAATTAAGGATTTATGTACTATTTTTAGGGTTAATTAATTGTTATTAAGGATTGATTAACCGATTAATTAAGGATTAATTAATTTTTATTAAGATTTATTAAGTAAAAAAATAAATAAATAAAAATAATCAAAGATTAATTAATTTGTTGGAAGGTAATTGAGGGATGAATTACCAACTGTAATTAAGGAATTGAATGTAATTAATGATAGTTAATTAATTTGTTAATTAATTAAAGGTTAATTACTGTATTTGGTTGAGAATAATTAATTTGTGTAATTAATTAAAGATAATTCCTTGAATATAATTGAAGGGTAATTAATCCAGGGTGATTAATTAAGATGGATAATTAAGGGATGATTAATTAATCGATTTGAAATTAGTTAATGTTAAGTGAAGGAATCTATGTGATTGAGGTTAGAAATTCAATTTGAATTAATTAATTAGTTTTGGTAGCGATCAAGTTTTGCTTATGGATGATTGAATGGTATCGAATGCTTTGAATGAGTTGATATCTCTGATATGTAATGTTGTGTATTTCATTAGGATAACTTGGGTTAAGATGGCATTGGATTCGAAGAGACCGGGGTCGGGTATTAGTAATATCCGAAACCACTTCGATTTGTAATCTGCATGGTTCAATATGGATTAATGTGTGAAATCAATACATTGAAATGGAACAATGTGGACCCTTGAAACTAAATAAGATACCTAGGGGTTGATTTGTGGAATTGGTTTTGACTATAACAAGTAATGAACTCGTAGTGAAATACGAGTTACCCGGGTTTCTTTTATGGTTTGAGCTTAGTATTTTAAATTTTATGGGTTTACTCACGCTGGTTTCCAGCCTGACCCAGGTGTTACTTTGATGTAATGCTCTGGTCAGACCGAGTATTATAGATTTTCAGGTAAGGACGTTCTGGAGCTCAGGAGTCGAGCTGGATGTAGGAACGTGTAGAGTATTGCCGCTGTAGTATAATATTGTAAATCTGAGACATGTTGATTTGTATATGTCCAGTATTGAATATATGTGTAACTCTGATGTATTTAAATGTAATCGACAGATATAGTATTCTTCTGTAAACTGTTATTATTTATTATTATATTTTATCCACTGCGAATGTGAAATGTTTGGTGTTTCTGTTCTTCTTCTTCTATCTCTTTCTTCTTTTCATAACTATCTGGAATTTTCGGGTTCGAAAAATTAGGGTCGTTACATTTGGTATCAGAGGTGAAAGGTTAAGCGAGAACCTTGGCTCTGGTGGGATTACTCATTAAGGATAGGGTCAATAGTACCCTAGGATAAGTTGAGTGTGTGTGTGTGTGTGTATATATATGAGAGCGTACTTGTTATTTTCTTATAAAAAGATTTTAAATTATTTTATATAAGAATATAATTTGATATATAAAGCAGCATTTCATTCTAATAAATATTAAGGGAATTGGTTGTTAAATTTTTGGAATTAAATTAAGAAGTAATATAACACAACCAAATTGAAATCTGGAATTGGGATTAAATTAAGTGGTTTTAGAAATACAACCAAAATGAAATTAAATAAAGATAAGTTTGAAATGGATTCAAACTGAAATTGTAATCTTAAATTGGAGAAGTGTTTCAGAATAAGATGATAATGAGTGGCTTTAGATATGATAATCTTGGTTATTATCCTAAATGATAGTTGTATGTTTAATAATAAGATGTCTATTAATGAGTAAGAAAAATGAAATATTCTAAAGAAATAAACATTTATGTAAAGTATGACTTATAAATTGAAATTGAAAATACCTAAATTGTGGAATTTTAATCTAGGTCCATAAATTTGAAAAGTTGTTTCAAAGTGCAAAAAAATAAATAAGAATTATTTGAATAAAAGAGACTTGTTGTAAACAATGAGTTGTTTGAATATTGGACTTGAATTTAAAACCAAAGGTGGTTTAAAATTTTAAAACATGGCTGGGAGGGCCAAGAAATAAATATGTATATATGTATGGATATACATGATATCAAGGATAATTTGAAATAAAATCTAAATATCGAGTTTTAAATTTGGAATGAGATATGATACCCAAAGTGATAAGTTTTTGAACTTAATAAGTGGGAAGATTATTTATGAAAAGTTCAAAATTTAAGATGGAAGTTCAAACTGGGTAAGGTTGACTGGATCAAGTGAATTGAGTTTAACTTTGGAAATTGAAGTTATTTAAAATTGGAATTGGGTCATTTAAGTGGAAGTGGAAATTTAAATTGAATTGATAAGAATGGAGATTGGGAAGTGAGCAGTTTCGACTCTGGACTATTTTTAATATAAATTGTTTTAATATAAACCTATTTTTCCAAGCTATTCATTATATATACAACCTTTCTTTTGAAAGCCAAACTATCTTATACTTGTTTTACAATTATTTTCGAAACTGTTTAATGATTTAACTGTTTTATAAACTAATTACTATATTCCAACTATTTTACAAAACTAATTATTATCTCACTATTATTTTGTAATCATCTAGAATTTCTATAATTATTTTAACCATTTTCTAACTATTTTACACCCATTTTACAAACTAGTAATTATTTTCCAACTACTTATCTATTTTTAAAATTTTCAAGCTATTTTCTAGATAAACTGGTCGGAGTTCAACCTGTTATTGGTTAAATACCCAATCGAGATAAGAAAAGAGGTGATAATCTAAATGGATTAAAGCATTTATGAGTAAGTGAATGAAAATCAAAGTGAATGTGAATAGAAATGGAATTGATTTGGCTAATAACCAATAAAGATAAATACGTAGGGTGTACGTATGTTATTCTATTCACATAATGATTTGATCCAGATTCGAGCACAGGATTTTGAGATAGTATGTCGATCCGAGTTGGGACATTTCACTCGATTTTCGACGGTGAACCTGGATATGAATTGTTGAATTGGTTCTGGATATTCTCTATCATAGTTATGACTATGCAAGGAGAATGATGGTTTCTGATCATGAAACCAGATCTGTGTCTGCACTAGGAGGTCGGGTGGACGATACTAGTTCGGAAGTGAAATTGTGTGGTCGAGTGAACGATCAGATTGGTATAGCGTACGGATGATATGTGTACATCGTACGGATTTGAATGAAAATAATATTGAAAGGAGTAATCAAATTTGAATATTTGATTTTGAGTAAACAAAGTTAAATATCTTTGATTTATAAAATGAAACTCCCCTTGTTGAATCTTTTGCCAGAAGAAAAGGGTTTTTGAAAATGTTTGAAGTATAAAAGGAGTTTTATACAAGTTTGAAATGATCCAAAGTTTTAAAAATTATATATATATATATATATATATATATATATAAAGGATCTTATGAGGATTTTGGAAAAGGTTTTAGGAACCTTTGGATTTGGAAAGGCCCTTGATTTTTGGGTAAAATCAATATGAGAATTTGGAAAGCCTAATTTGAGAATTATCGGTTTTGGAATAATCGATTTTGTGTAAAGGAGCTTTGTATGAGATCATACTAGGTGTATGATTTGAAGATACTATATGTGTATAGTATAAAATGTCTTGATGATGACTCTGAGGAAAAAGGGTGCTCCCTTGACATGAACTTCTCAGGAGTGCCACCGGGTGGTGCTGCCTTAAGCCCCAGGGGGGTTCTAAAGTTAATCCTGTGAGGAGTCCGGACAAAACTAGTTCCTGGGGATTATGAGTAGAGTATACTATAGCGAAAGTCGTGTGAGCCGCTGAGAGCCAACAGTCTGCATTTTATTTTATATTGGTAGACTGCGACCTATAGTAACATAGCGAAAGTCGTGTGTGCCGCTGAGAGCCAACAGTCTGCGTTTGATTTTATATCGGTAGACTGCGGCCTATGTAGGAGTGGAGAAGTTTCATTTCGACAGCGAAAATCAAAGGCCGTAGAGAGCCTGCAGTTACATGGACTTTTGCTGTGATGGCAACGTAACCCTGTAATGTAACTGCGATCTGTCGTGGGTTCCATGGCGTAATCGAGAGGCCGCGGAGAGCCTGCAGTTACATGGACTTTTGCTACGATGGCAACGTAACCCAGGATGTAACTGCGACCATGGATGGGGGTGATGATTTCCAGAGCATTCTCACCAAAGATATTTCCTCTATTTTTAAAAAATGTTTTCTATATTTTCAGTAAAAATTATTTTCCAAGTATTTTTACTGGATGTTGAAAATGAGTCTGCTAAGTATTTATAGATTTTCAGTCTTACGCCTGATCAACGTATGACCAAATTTCTATGAGAACGAGGATGGACTTTTTGAGACATCGAGTTATAAAAAAATATTTTTTTATAAAACTATTTTATAATATAAAATAAATTTTAAAAGTGTTTTAGAGATAATCAAAGAAAATCTATATGATTTTAAGCATTTTAATAAATTCTGGCCCCGTTCCTTTTCGAGGACGAAAAGATTCTAAGGGGGGGAGGAATGTGATATCCCAGAGTTTTGGCTATATAAATTTAATAATCTATGTCAAAAATTAAATTGATTTGATAATTTTTGTTAATAAAATTTTACAAGTAATTTACAACCTCTTTTATGAATTTATTTAAGATAATTAAAAATGTTATTTTCAAATAATTGATATGTGTATTGTTTTTATTTATTATAATGGTTTTATTTCTTTAAAAATTATTATCTATATATAACTAAGTATTAAAAACTAATTAATTTAGTTTAATACTTTCGTTAACTTTAATTATAAATACTAATTAATTAAAAGGGACATATGTTAACATCCTAGGATCTAATATAACATGTGTTAAGAGATTAAACAAGGTAATTTACAAGTGTTAATATTAGAGACAAGTGTCAAATTTTAATTTTAATTTTCTTTGATTTTTAGTAAATCATAAATTTAGTTATATAAAGCTTGCCATCTTCCATCCTTTTTCTTTTTCTCAATTTTTATTTCTAAGCAAACAAAAGAAATTCTCAGCTGAAACATTTTCTCTAAAAAAAAAATCTGAGAAAATTTGCAAACCATTTTTCAAAACCAAATCAGTAATCACTCCTCATAAAATAAAACTTGTAAATCACTTTCAAAATCAAGTTTGCAGAGCTTTTTATCAATCTGTAAACACATTTCTTCAAATCAAATCTCTGTTCAAATCTGAAGCCTGTAACATTTTCAATTATGCATCACCTATTCACATGCAATTTATAAACAAAAGCCTGCATCTTCAAATCAATGCACCTGCCATTTTCGTAAAAAAAAACAAATTTGAAAATCTGTTCTGAAGTCTGGAAATCAGGCTAATGCATGCAAACCTGGGGACAAATGCAAGTTTATAAATCAAAGCAACTCAAGTTTAAAAACAGAAGCATTCAAGTCGAAGGTTTTAAAAGCAAAAAGGGGTTTCAGTTTTCAAAGCATTTTCAAAATGGCTCTGTCTTCTATTTTTAAGGTAAGTGAACTTTTTTTAATAAAAACTTAAGTAACATATGAATTACTGTGTGATGGTTGCTTTGCATGTATGTCTATGTGAAAGTATCAATTTTTAAAGTGTGTATATCTATTGATTTTAAAATCTCTGAACTTAGTTCAACCCTCTGCTTTTAATCTGTAAAACCTGATTTATCTGTAGATTCGATGCATGTGTCATATGGTTGAATTAAATATTTGATGTATGTTTGAAATGTGATTGCATGATGGTTTTATGATCTTAAAACATGTTTATGGTACGAAGATGGTGTGTAAATGTCTGGGTATAACATTCTTCTCTGTTTCAAGTTTTCAGAGATGTAAACTTAGATTAAAAATTTAAATTCTTCACACTAAAATCTCTTTTAGACTGAGGTATTTAAACAAAGATTGTTGTTAAAAACTAAACTAAGTTTTAAAAATATTTTCATGAATAATAAATATAAATATTATCTAGAAGAATGAAAAAAGAACAGAGAAGCAGAAGTATTTGTTAAAATCAAATATAATGATCTGTTAAATTATATAAATAATTCAAATTCCATTTCAAAATTAAGATTTTTAAAATTAAAATCTTGATTTTTAATATTGAATTGGATGAGCAATTCAAGATTGTTTGGGAACGGGTTATCGAGAGTTTTCTGGTGATCAAAAGAGTTTGGATGATTGGGGTTCCTTTTGGAGCTAGCTGAATAAGTGGAGTGTTCGGCAAAAATGGTTGGTGGGTGGATAGGCCACCGTGGCGGCGGCGGTGGGTTGTAGAAGTTTTAAACCCTAGTTTTGGTCGTTCTTGCATTAATGGATGCTGCGCCGTTTCTAAAGCATCGAGTTGCATGGGAATTTGAAGGTGGCTGCGTGGATGATTCATGGAGATGTGGCAGGAGATTGGAAGGCACTGGTGGTAAGAGGCGCGAGATCGAGGTGGATTTGGTCATGGTGTCAAGTCCCAGTTTTCGACTGGATGGTTCAATTTCGATCTGCAGCTTGTGTTAGTGTTTGAGAATGTGAATTGGTTGCCGCAGTGACAAGTGACGTGCCGAAGAGTTCGTCGATGGTCGGAGTGGCTTCTGGTGATGATGCATGTGCACAAGGGAGTGATGGTGTTTGTTGTTTGGACCGGATGATGCCTCGAAGTATGACTCAAGTTTGTGGGATTTTTTTCTCGCGTTTAACTCGAGTAGTTTGTGTTGTTCAGCCTGTTAACAGTTTGTTTGTTACTGGTTTTGAATTTAAATTTTAATCTAGTTTTTTTGGGAATAAAAGAGAAGGGAGGGAACTCGAGTAAGATCGAGTGTTTTTTGGGTTTCGACCCGAAGTAACTGTGTTGTGAAGTTTTTAAAAGGATTTTAAAAGTAATGTTTTTATAATTTAAATTTAAATCTAGTTTAAACTTTTTATATAACAACTTTATAAAAATAATAATAATAAATGTTTTCTTTAATAATGGTTTAAGCAGTTTTGGAACTTTGTTTAATTTAAATTTTGCTAAATAAAGTTAAGGATGTTTTAAAACTTAAGTAGAAATGAAATTTCAATATTTTTATAAGCAAGATTTTCTTTTTAAAAAATTTCAAACTTGAATCTAGATTTCAAAACTATTAAGTGATAAATGTTTTAAGTATTTTGAAGTTTTGATAACTTTAATTTATCAACTTAAAATGATTATTTGGTTTTAAATCTTAATTTTTGATTTAATTAAGTATAGTTAATTATAAAGTTATAATGGGTTAAAAATGAAATGTTAATAAAGGCATTAATAAGATAATTAAAGTTTATTTTCTTGAAATTAATTAAGTTAATTAAAGGAAACTAGATATAATTAATTAATTTAATTAATAATGATTAAGAATAGATTAAGGAATTAATTAAGAATAATTAACTGATTTAATTAATTAATTTAAAATAATTAAGGATTATAAGTTAGTTAATTTGAGATTAATTGATTAAGTAATTATGACTGATTAACTAGTAATCAGTGATTAATTAATTTGTTTTTAATTTGAAATTTAGTTTTATTAATTAATAATTAGGTTTTATTAATTAATAATTAATTAATTTATAATTAAAATTAATTAAGGATTTATTTACTATTTTAGGGTTAATTAATTGTTATTAAGGATTGATTAACCGATTAATTAAGGATTAATTAATTTTTATTAAGATTTATTAATTAAATAAATAAATAAATAAATAAAAATAATCAAAGATTAATTAATTTGTTGGAAGGTAACTGAGGGATGAATTACTAATTGTAATTAAGGAAATGAATGTACTTAATTATAGTTAATTAATTTGTTAATTAAAGGTTAATTACTGTATTTAGTTAAGAATAATTAATTTGTGTAATTAGTTAAAGATAATTCCTTGAATATAATTGAAGGGTAATTAATCCAGGGTGATTAATTAAGATGGATAATTAAGGGATGATTAATTAATCGATTTGGAATTAATTAATGTTAAGTGAAGGAATCTATGTGATTAAGGTTAGAAATTCAATTTGAATTAATTAATTAGTTTTGGTAGCGATCAAGTTTTGCTTATGGATGATTGAATGGTATCGAATGCTTTGAATAAGTTGATATCTCTGATATGAAATGTTGTGTATTTCATTAGGATAACTTGGGTTAAGATGGCATTGGATTCGAAGAGACCGGGGTCGGGTATTAGTAATATCCGAAACCACTTCGATTTGTAATCTGCATGGTTCAATATGGATTTAATGTGTGAAATCAATAGACTGAAACGGAACAATGTGGACCCTTGAAACTAAATAAGATACCTAGGGGTTGATTTGTGGAATTGGCTTTGACTATAACAAGTAATGAACTCGTAGTGAAATACGAGATATCCGGGTTTCTTTTATGGTTTGACCTTAGTATTTTAAATTTTATGGGTTTACTCACGCTGGTTTCCAGCCTGACCCGGGTGTTACGTTGATGTAATGCTCGGGTCAAACCGAGTATTATAGATTTTCAGGTAGGGACGTTCTGGAGCTCAGGAGTCGAGCTGGATGGTAGGAACGTGTAGAGTATTTCCGCTGTAGTATAATATTGTAAATCCGAGACATGTTGATTTGTATATGTCCAGTATTGAATATATGTGTAACTCTGATGTATTTAAATGTAATCGACAGATATAGTATTCTTCTGTAAACTGTTATTATTTATTATTATATTTTATCCGCTGCGAATGTGAGATGTTTGGTGTTTCTGTTCTTCTTTTTCTATCTCTTTCTTCTTTTCATAACTATCTGGAATTTTCGGGTTCGAAAATTTCGGGTCGTTACATGTTAGATTTTCATCAACAAATATGTAAGTTTGTTCAGTTGTGAAATTTCAATTTAAAATTAAAAATCAGTAAATTTGATGGAAATAACATATTTTTTAAATCTGAATATTTTTACATAATGAAATGTAAATCATTTCCTAAGCGTGACGTCATAATTCATTTCGCCAAATTTGGACTGCTTTAGCCTCATTTATTTTATTTTCGGCGGTTTAGTAGCATTTTCGGCACTGAAAATCGATTTTTGATAGTTGGTCACATCATCATATCTATGTACCATTCAATTCCTCTTGTCGTGTTGATCACAGAGTATATTTATTTGTGTTTCAATGCCCGGTTGGCCGCAAAATCCGCGAAACGATTAGCCGTATCAGTTCCGCATTTGAGCCTTTTGGTTTCCTTTTTTCCTTCCATTTGTCCATCGACTGAAAACTAATGGCCACTAGTTATTAATATTCTCTAAATCCAACTATTGGCTTTTGCTATTCCTTATACTAAATACACACACACACACACACACACACACAGATATATATATATATATATATATATATATATATATATATATATTCTGGTCCATTTTGCTCTACCCTTTGCTTCTTTCGTTCTGTGTTGCTTCTGAGAATATATATATATATATATATATATATATATATATATATATAAAGGTAATATATAAAGTCATATATACATTAGTTTTGAAACATGATGCTTTGTTCGTCTTCCTCGAACGAGTTGCCGAGACCTCCCTGACCGCCATCCTTCTCCTCCGCGACCGCCGATTGCCATTTACCGACCTCGTCCCCTTCACATTACCTAACTCGACCACATATATCTGCCCTTGATTCCCCAGCAAGCCACATCCATATCCGCTTTGTTGTCCCCTCCATACCATAGCCCAATGACCCATCCATTTCCTCTGGCCGAACTCTAGCAAATGCCAGCCTTACCCCTCCCTGGCAGCCGCACCCTTCCTCTCCCTGGCCCAAACACCTCCCACTCTCTATATCCCGAGCATCCACCTCTCTTGGCTGTGCCATCCATGTCACACCACCACCCTCGCCACCATAGCCTCCGCCGAACTCCACCTTCATTGCAACAGACCCAAAAAACCTCCACCTCCCTTTGACTGCCAATTGCACCACCCTAAACGCAAGCCTCCCTTTGACCCACCTCCACATCTCTTCCCTCTAGCCAAGCATAGCCATCCTTTCCCCCTCCATGCCAAAACAGTTGTTACATCACCCAGCCACCCTGCTGAACAACCTCTCTTCGCATAGCAGCCGAGCCCCCTAGCTTTCCACCTCTCAGCCAGCTACTCTTCTTATTTTTTTAATATATATAAGTTTACTTATATATTTTGATTATCGAATTCTTGTTCACTTTGTTTTGTTTCCCCGCTGTCAAGAATTTGTCGTAGCGGCTTCTAGCTTGTCGTTGTCCACTAGTTCATGTCCGTATCCATGTGTGTGTCGGTGTCTCTTCCTTCATTCTAGTTGCTTCTCTAGACTCGAAAGGGAGTGATCACTCATTATTAACATTCATTTTTTTAGTAAATTAAATTCATATGAAATGACGATTGAATATGTTGTTAAATTTGAATTGCTTAGTGATTAAAATATGAATATGATTTGTTATTACTGTTTACGGGTATTAATTGACATATGACACCATAACATGTTAGTATATATATTATATGTAAATTGATAATTATGATCGTTTTTCCATTGATATGCTATGTCATCTTATGTTATTATCTCACACTGCAAGTCCCCTGTTAGTTAGGAAAATCTTTATGGGTTGAAATAATACATACCCGAATGATAATATAGATTAGGGGAAAATCGCTATGGGTTAAAATGATAAACCCAAGCGATTTTACTGATTTTTGAAATTTTAGGATTGTAGGTTGAAATGATATATACCCGTAAATTTAAATTATTGTGGATTGAAACGATAGATATCCGTATCACTTGACCATAGGTTAGATAACTATATACGGACTACGTTGTTCTATATTTAAAAATGATTTCCAAAATATTTGTTTTAGTAGATATTGATTTTTAAAAATATAATATAAAGATTTTATTTTTATTTTAATATGTGTAAAAATTTAGATTTTTAAATTATATGCTTGGAAATTTTAAATTTATAAGTTAAATTTTGAAAATTTTAAATTTTAAGTTTTACTTATAATTTCATTTTTTTAAATATATATAAATAAGATTTAATATAAAATTAACTTAATAATAAGATTTAATATAAAAAATTTAATAAAAATCTAATTTAATTAATATATGTAAAATATGTTTAAATATTTATTTAAATTTATGTTAATATCATAGAAATAGATTTTGTGATAACGTTAATAAATAAAATTTGGAAAGATAAATTAAAGTTGATTTGTAATTTAATTTGATTAAGAATTGAATTTAAATAAGGATTGATTTGGAACTTAGTGATTTTGAGATTTTAAAAGACATGATCTTAAAATTTGATTTGATCAAAGGCGATTAAATGAATATTTTCAAATTCAAAAAAAATTGAAATTTAATATTTATTTAAATTTGTAATTTGAGGTTTTATTTAAAATGTTTATAAAAAGATGATTAAGTGAATATTTTCAGAATTAAATATAATTGAAGTTAGATATTTAATTCTTGATTTTGATTTAATATTGTAATTGGGATTTTATCAAATGATTATAAAAGCGATTTTATAAAATGACTACGGCGTGAAATAAGCGTTTGGTTGTTAAAGAAATCGGGATTGGATATTGTCATACTCTTTGCCAATACCAAAAACCGCTTTAACAATTCTGCATGTGGTGAAAATCCAAAACGAAGTAGGATGGTTTGACGAACACTACTGTATGAGGTATGAACGTAGCCCTAACCCCTAAGGTCAACTTGATATGACTAAAACAGGAGCTATACCTAGGCCAAGTGAGGTCGCACCTTCGATCGAGCATGCTTCTTTCTAACATATCTATTACATTGTGATTTTAGTGGTGCACACCTTTGATTATGGGAGTGTGTCTCGAGGTGGACCATAGTAGTAGCTATGCATCACCACCAGTCTGGTTCTGTAAAATGGTAGTATCCTACCCCGGGCTTTGCCTCACATGCCTTATCATATGCCTTATCGAGCCCATTACGAGTTTGGTTTATGTCGTACCTATGGAGTGCTCCCTGATAGTTCACCGGTTTGGTGGAGTTTACATTACTGTATAGACTACGACATATATATAAAAATGTGTTAAGGGAGATATGGATAACACCTTAACGCTATATTAATATTTTACTTTACTGTAGACATTATCTATGTAGCGTATTGTACTATGTGTGTAGATAGTTCCATGGATCCTTAAAGGATGGAATCCCAAACATTCTTTAAGTTATATTGCATTTCACTTGGATATTTCACTTGAGTTGATTTACTTGCATAAGAAAGTTAATCCTGACCCGAGTTTTTTGTGTTTTGCTTTATGCTCGGGTCAGCCTGAGTGTCGTAGCATCTGAGACTCACCTGTGGATCTTGGAGCTTTGCTCGAAGATCTATCTTTCATCTGTTCAGTTTTTCAGTTATTCTAGTTATTTCCAGTTATTTACGTTCAGACTTGTCATCTGCCTATGTATTAGAGACTTTTTTATATTTGGGATTTCTGTTTTTTTGCTTTAGACTCTGATGTTCTGTAGTAGCTTCATGAACGATTATTTATCTATCCACCGTGTATTGTTGTATTACTCTATGTTTTTGATTTTGTGATTGATTTATTTACCATATATGTTAACTTTTTCCAAATTAAAATAACAATATGTTGTTTTGAGCAATTCAACTCTGACATGTGTGGATTATTATCGATTTGAATGTTCCGAAATGGCGGGCCGTTGCACCAATCACCATTTATTTATCTTCATATAGGGGTAAAATTACATAAATCATCGATTATAATCATCATTTTTATTACAATTTTTCGACGATTTTCTAAGCGATAGAAAAATCGTTGATTCAACATTAACCATCATTTGTGTATTATACAAATCATCATTCAAAGGTATCTCCATGTCTAATTCATCGCTGTCTCCACCAACATTGTCTTCAAATCCAAAATCCTAGTTGAGCGGTTCATTTTTTACTTGCATGTTATCGATCCATGTCCTATCATTCTCTGGTCTAGTGACAACAATCAGGCTATCAACAGCAGGATCGGAGGGTACACCTACATCAACATCTATATTCATATCGTCGTTGGATGCATTTGGAACCCCTAAGTCAATTATTGGTTGAATGTTCGACTACGTATCAATACCGTGTACTGAAAAGATGCAACACAAATATATGAAGTTTTTAATACCGTTACAAAATGCAACAAACTAATTAGCATTGCAAAACAATACTAAATCTTGGCTCATATGATATAATTCAACGGGTGTGGGTTGATTGGATTAGATCTACGTCTAGCACTATTTTGCATTGCTGTGGAACAAAGCTACAAATGAAAATTAAAATTTAGTTTCAGCTCTAATATAATGAATATAATATGATATACCGAATATGTGTTTCCTTTAACTCATACATGCTAAACTATCCTGCATCGGATATGGATAGCTAAATTGCACACTTTGCTGAAAATTCATGAAAGGAGGATATCCTAAATTTTTTTGGGCATACCCACAATTCGCTACATTCATAGATGGATTACTGTAACTATAAGCACAATTCCTTGAGTAGTGTTTATGGTGTCCACCATTTTGGAATAATCTTCGGTACCATAGATAACTACATGTACTTGTACAGGTTTTTCTACTGTTATCCTTCTACTTTCCCAACAAATAACTTTATGGATTTAGATATGGCTGAAAACATTTACTCGACGTCATTATTGTCAACAATCTTTATTACTTTGGATATAGAGTCCGTTGGCCAATTGCAAACTAAATCAATACAAAACTCCTTCGATTTTATCTTCGTTGCTTTGTAAACCATTTCTTTTAATTTTTCTAAGTTAGAGCCTTTACGAACTTTTACCAATTTGTAAGAACCATTGACATGCTTTTCACACATTTGATCATCAATAACCAATTCACCATCAAAATAGCAAATAGTTGGAACAAATTAGGAGTCATTCTACAATAAAAACGGATACAACATTACACAATTTTAATTTAAATCGACCATAAAATTAGGGTTTATAAATCCATAACTTGATTGATCCGAAGTAAGGAGATGTTGCTATTCTTGGATTAGATCTAGTCAAACATTAGTTTTGATTGTTTTTCATGCAAATGGAAATATATTTCAGTAAAATAAAAGAGGGAGAGCGATGGGTTTTTATGAAAGAAGTTCGGTAAAGTTATAGCGATGAGAGAGACTTGGGAGGGCTATTGTCATATTGGCTAGGAAAAAAGGCGACATTTGAAAAGTCGCCAATAGACAACTTCTCAAAGGTCACCCGTATTTTTTAAACCAAAACATAGTTGGCAACTTTTAAAAGGTTGCTAACTATGGTTAACAGATAAAATACTAAACGCGACTTTTCAAAAGTCGCTCATATGTTTTTAAGCCAAAACATAGCGCGACTTTTACAAGGTTTCCAAGTATGGTTAAAAAATAAAACACATTATATGACTTCTCAAAATTCGCACTTATGTTTTTAAACCGAACATAGTCGACAAAAGTCGTCGAATATGATTGTATAATAAAACACTACAGATGGCATTTGAAATGCTGCCTATAGTGTTTTGCCAGCTTGGAGCCGATGTGGTCAAAACTGGATTATATTTGTAATTAGTTTACAAACTGGCCTATATGCGTGATAAGTTTGTAAACCCGTCCCAAATCAAAAAAATCCCTAGAGTAACTATACGTGTCCTTACTCCTTAGTAACTTGCAATCTCGTTCTACAAGCATAAAGGAAACATGTAGGCTTATAAAGGGGTTACACCACCTCTGCGACTACCTACATATGTAAGCTATGTAGGATCATTCCCTTTATAACTTACATTCATATTCGTTCCCAAACATGCTCCTTGTGTAAGAGTGAGATTTGGACATGCTTATGACATGTCATCCCTACATGTTATTAAGTATATTATATCAATCAAATTAGTTTATATGGTCGGCATTGAAAGGCGGTGAAGGGTGTTAAGTGCAAAAGTTGCACTTGAGTAATGAAAGGGGAGTTGGTCCAACGCGCTTCGATGTAGATGTGAAGGAGACTTTTGGAATTTGAAGGGAAAACACGACAGATATTTAGCACCGATCGTTCTAGATGGAAACACGACCAATAGAACAAGATGAGAGCCAAACGCAGTGCAAAATTAGGGCTTTGGAGGTAGGTGCTTATAAGAGGTAGACTTTGGACTGGCCAAGAGATGGTTTGAAGCTTGAGTAATAAGCCATATTTGGCTAAGTAAATGTTGAAGTGGATCGATACCGATCTATTTGGATTAATAGTGAATGATGTTATTTTTGGCATATGGGAAGAGATGGCTCAAGGAGCATGCATGTTCGAATACAAGTCAAATGGATGTGTGGTTTGAGAGATACAACCATTATTGATCGATATAGCAATGGATTAAACAAAGTCAGTTCCATGTGAGACAACTAGATTCTACTTCGGCCTTGAGGTAGAGAAGTACTAAGATGACTTCGGGACTAGCACGAGAAAATTCTTTTACTTTTGAGAAGTGTTTAGAGATGTTCCAAACTTCGATGACCTGATGTTTGGAGTTGTTATGATGACCTAAGAAGGCAAGTTTTTTATGTAAGCTTGTGGAGTGGAATATATAACGTGTTCTACTATGGGGACATGTACTATTAAGGGATCATTGTTAACTCGGAGGCTTCGATGTGTGCTTGTGAAGAGTGGATACGTGAGGATATTCACATGGATTTGGTTATATTCCAGATCTTGATTGTGATCTATATACCCTTAGACCTTTTAGTTGGTAGGTCTAATTTCCTAGCCATTTAAGTGTCGTGGACTTAAGCACCAAGAAACTGAGAACTTGAGTAGTCTTTGACCTTGATTGTGGTCATACGAGTTATTTTATATCCAACTCACTTGAGTGGATGACGCAAGGATGTTTTATGGTTACCATGTTTGCTATGTTCTATTATAGCTATCACATAATGTATGTATTATTGACATAGATGCCTAGATACCCTATGTTGTACTTTGACTATTAGCATGCCCTATGATGATAATTCAACATATACCGATTATATATTCTAACTTGTGGATGCATGGACATGTTATGATTCTCCATACCTTGTGCTCATATTTACTCTATCTATTTTTATAGTATTTTGATATTTTAGATCGCTCATACCAAACTTATGTCGGACCTAAGGTTATTTGCTTCTTTACTATCTTGTGCACTCTTAAATAAGTATATTAGAGATAATATGTTTGACATAACGTATGGAGTTGTGCGAGGAATGAGAAGTAGCTTGTTCTTTCATATACCTATAATTTGGATTTACTATTGGTATTCCATTGTGCAGTACTATGGAGCTATTATTGATACTAATTACTTATTAGAGACATGTTTCTATCTGGTGTTTACTATTTTGATGTACGACTTTATTTCCATTTGTTCTTTATAACTGTAACGGACCGATATACTCTGGTTTAGTTTAGTTGATTTCATTATACTATCGTCTCACCTGTTTTATATCTATATTTGTTATTTTATTTTATCGTACATGCTGTGAGATATACGATAGGTTTTGCTTTGGATTATTCTATTTACCCTTGACTACAACTCTACAATGGTCGGGTGTTGTAGTAGTGCATTGCTTATAGTATTTGGGTAACAGAAGTGTAGAGTGGTTGTCTCAAGATAACATCCCTACCGATAGTTGTATCCAAAGGGATGTGATCCAATGGCCAAAAATGTGTTTTCAAGAAGAATATCAATGCTGTTGAAATACATTGAGTAATGTTGATAAGAATAACATCGTAAATTTCAATTTTTAAAATTAATATAATAGATTCATCGTACAACGTGCTAAGTAAATTCAGATTTTACTCACAAAATTATCGCATGGTATGACTTTGAATTTTGGTACACAAGTGTTGAAATAGAAAATTCTAAATAATGATTAAGAATGGACTATTTGCACATAACAACTGAAGTGTCTTAAAGTCAGTGGAAGCTATATTGAGTTTGTGGGTTCCGAATATGGTCCAAGAACGGATATGAAAGTACCGTTCAATAAACATCATAGTTAAACATGTATTTTGATAGAAATATCAAATAGTTTGAATATCAGTCAAATTGCAGAGGAAGCGTGTGTGTATGAGAAAGAATTATAAAAGTACTAGAAAATTTAAAAATTTAAACAACAAACATATGATTACCGATGATGTACTTAAGTTAAAATCTTTATAGTTTGGTTGTTTAATACCTAACATTGAATTTGTAAATGATATCTTTTATAATTAGTATAAATGGATGTTGGGAGTGTCATAAACAATATGCACAAATATCACATTAATTTTTTTATTATGGAACATATAAGATGGATTACTTATGCAATGACAATTTGAATAATCATACGTGTTATATTGTCTACAATATAGTATTTCGCTTATGTATTGATACATGAAGAAAATACCAAATCCAAATTAAGATCACTAAATGGTAGTTTAGAGGGCTCTCCAGTATTTATGAAATACTAGAAAATTATTAATGAAAACAACGAAATCCTTATGAAGGAGTATTCGGACCTCGAACTTCATAAGTGATATCGAGTACAATATATCAATATTAAATTCATGTTCAAAGCTTAACCAAGGAGCTTCAAAGTGGAAATGTTACAAATGAAAGGTTGTGGTGATTCAACGAAAAGGATAAGTACATCACCTTGTATAGTGCCATAATAAAAGCAACGTATAAATATAAATGCCGGTGATTCCACGTATTGAGAATACTATATCATTGTTATATGATAACAATGTCATGATAAAGGCTTACTAGAAGTCGAGGAACATACTCCGAATAGTTCCACATGATAAAGGCAGTTGTCAACATGGAGAGAGTTGATTGACACAGCAGATAACTGAAACAACATAGCAAGCCATTCACGAAGGGTGTAGCTCGATCAGTTCTTATCAAAACAATCGAAGGGATGAAATTAAGATTCCATAATATTCTCCAAGTGCAAGTGGGAGATTGATAGAGTTAGGGATATGCCCTAGTGGTAATTCTATAATTTATTATAAATTATTAACATTACAATCGTTCGAAATAAATGTGTTTTTCTTCCTATTATATGCTTGTTACAATGTGTTATGTTAGTTATATATTTAAGTATTTTTAATAGAAAATCTATAAATGATATGTTTTGTGACAGTAATTAAGTATGCGGTAATCATGAGATATTTATCGCAATGAAAATAACATATTGTTTTAAATATTATTAGTCACGATGTATCGAGACGGGATATTGATCACGATGTATCGAGACGGGATATTGATACATCAGTTAACACAAGAGTACCTACCTCCAAATATTGGGTAGTGTATACTCATAGCTGCTGAGGAAACCAAAGGGTTACATACTGATAGTTATTTGATAACTATGGAATAACTCATTCGATAGTTTTCTGTTGGCTAATATAACTAAGGTCAAACAGAAAATATCGAAGTGATAATTTTAAACAAGTCTCTTGACTTGAAAATACTATTGAACTTCAGTATGGACACACCACTTTCATTATAGTTAAATCATGGCTTGTCGTTCATCGAATGATTATTGTTGGGTCTGAATTGAAGCACTGAAAGCGAAACGCTATTTAATAGAGAATTCATCTTTTTAGGTTTATAAGGTTAGCATCACAGTCAGCAGTAGCCAACTCAAAGTCAAATTATTTGGCCATAGCAATTAGTTAATAATAAATGTTATCATTGGACAAAGATTGTGTTTGGTTATATAAGTTGAATGTGGATGATTGGAATTTTGACCGAACCAAATTTCATAAGCTCTAATGTGAATTAGTTTTGACGAAGTAAGTGGCGTAAATAATCGTAACTACAAGAGACTGCTTAAAATAGTAAAATTAGATTTACGAAAATTGTGCGGACGATAAATTCAACAAAACTATCACATCATTAGCTAAGGCGATATATGAATGTAATATTTGAATTGTTTGATATTACATGCTGAATTTACACCTATGAGTCACACAAGCGCAATGTTGAATACTCCGAAATACCACATAATTTAATTAAACTATAATTATTATAAATTAATATTATTTATGAAATATCAATTATTATAAAATTTTATTTGATTTATTTGAATTGGTATTTAATAAAGCGCATGTATAGAAGTTATATATGTTTGTATCAATATACAGTACCATAAACATTTAAATTGGACTTAAATTGTATGATACTGTTGGATTTGGAAATGTACATGAGCTCATATGCCTATTGATATGGTCGATCATGATTGGAGGGAAGGGGGTGTGATATTTATTAGAAATACAAATTTTGAATTGGTAAGGAGAAGAGGTAAAAAGCAGATGTAGATCCCTCTTTTTACTCCATTCTTTTTCCTATTAGAACTCACCGTCCCCTTTCATTTGCACTTGATTTTGCTTCCTTCTTCCTTGTTTTGGAAGCAAAGATCTAGCCTCCCATCTTTATTTCAAAACTAAAAAAATCAAAGAAGATTAAATCTAGTTAAAAGGTGTGGTGGTCCCTTCAGTTAGCCATGTTCTAGAAGAGTGAGGATTTGATCCAAGTAGTTTTGGGTAAATCATTCAATGTGCATATTCAAGGCAACTTTATTTGTAAAATGTGATTTATAGATTCTATCATATTCATACTTATTTATGTTAGTTTATACCTGTAGTTTATAATATTACCTTATCTTGAATTTATTAACTATTTGTTGTTAGTTATATACACATATTCACATTTCAAAATAAGAGTTGCCGTAGATTCACCTATGAAGCCTAAGTACATCGCCTTGAATCCGAAACATTGAAATTAATATGTGTATTAATTTATGAGAATGATAAGGATAGTTCCTACCATTAAAAATCCAATAATGTATTGTGATAACATTGTTGTAATATAAATTGAAATAGGAATTAACAAATCAATAAGTGGTCAAGACATGTTCTCTATAATTACCACGTGATAAAGGAGTTTATTAGTATGGATATGTATGATCGAAAACTAGATTCAAAACAATAATATTACAAATCTACTCACTAAATCCCTTTCTTTGTTTACTCTAGGAAAACTGCTCAAGTGTGTAGTTATGAGCCGCCATAATTGTCCCCATGCGCCAATAAAAAATTGATAGAATTAAGGGTGTGCCTAAGGATGGTTACATCATTTGATTATACAACTTATAGTGAATCTCATTCAAAATGCAGTAAGTTTTTTGTTTTATTTTCTAATATATATATTGCTATATTAGGATGTAATTGACATTTTAAGTACATTAATATGTACAAATATAAATCCTTTTGAAATTTATTTAATTGATTACAGTTACAAATGAGTTCGTAATCATAAGTTTTATGTCAAATAAATGTCGATAAACGTATTTTGTCAAGATATGTTGAGAATGAAATATTGATACATTCGTTGATGCTATGGTACGTAATCCTCTCCATACTACGGACAATGAATTACTCATAACCGCTATGGGCACCAAGTAGTTATGCATGTGTAGTTCTTTGCAATAATTAAAGAATGACTTACTAACAGTCTTCTATATGGTAATTATAAAGTCAATAGAAAATTTCATATGATCATGTGAAGTATTCTTTTGACTTAAGAATGCTTTGAATTTTAAGTGTCTAAAATTGTTCTTTGACTATAGTCAATCACAAGATAATGATGATCATGTTAAGGCAATAATTTGGTATAAGTTGAACCATTTGAAGTGAAACATTATTCAAGAGAGGGTTCGTCTTTTTCAAATAGAAGGTTAGTATCAGCGTAATTTGTAGTCAACTAAAGGTCAAAATCTTTGGTCAAAGCAAACTAATTAATTGATAAATGTTATTGGACCGAACCTTGGAGTTTAATGCTGACTTTGTAATTATTTGTGTATATTATTAAAATCTTAACCATTGATCGGGATCTAGATATCAAAGTTATATAGAGATGATGAAAAGAAAACATGCACAATAAATCACAGTTAAGGATTTCATTTTTAAAGATCAGAAATTAAATTCACCTACATAATTTGTAAGCAACTGAACCCACGTCAACTACCGTGCTTCAGTAAAGTTTGTACATGCTTTAATATTTAAAATTTTATAATATATGAAAGGACCAAGTTCACACTAGAACTACATAACCGCAACTCCCGAGCTTTTCCCAATTTTTCTTTAGCTGAAATAGTTTATAAAGATTATAAATTATTATAGAAATTGATATAATTGTCATATTGATTTATTAATATTACAAGAGGATTAAAAAATAAATAATAAATATGTAATTGCTAAATATTTATTTAATTTTTTATGTAGGTCGAATATAATGTTTATTAAAAGATAAATATTGTGTTGTAGTCGAAATTTAATAACATTGACTAATAATTAGAGGACTATTCATATTGATAAAGTAAATATGTTTATATTTAATTGGATCGACGGATCTACCTAATAAATAAAACTTAGCCCATGGAAATTACCGAGGACATACTTTTATAGCATCTGATGCTATAAATAAGTTCACAGCGCCTCCGTTTAACACACACATTTTTCTTATATATCTCTTTATTCATAAATTATATCCTAATTACGGATTTTGGAACTCCATCATTAAGTTAGAGAAATGTTATCACAAAGGCAAATCTAGTGGTTTAATATGTAATCAACTAATGGGATCATCAAACATTTTTAATTGAAATTACTTTTAAATAATTTAACACGTACGTGTACATATATTAAAATAACCTTTTTTCAAACAAAAAAAGTTTTTTTAATAGTGCATAACTTATACACACACTATATTCACCATTGCATCATCAATGATCGCCATCTCATAGTTGAAACTCTATTAGATCGAGCATAAAAGAGTCGACTGGATTAATGGGCAAACGTTGGCAATGAGCCGACTCTAAGCTGTCATTGGCAATAATTGACTATCATGGTGACATTTGTTGTGAATTAGGGCTTTATCACAACATTTAATGGGAGTGGTCGGATCTGATAGGGAGGAGACAATCGACAATGCTGACATCAAAAGGGATGAAGGCAAACTCGGTAGAGTTATGATGAGCATGGACATCAATGCTAATAAGGCGGTTAAGGGACTTCTCCATCAAGCTAGATAATATGTAATAGATACATGCAATTTATATTTTAGTCCCTAACCTTTTAATAGTTACAATTTAAGCCTTGTTATATGTGTTATTCTTATAACTTTCGTACACAAGCTCCATTTTATGCGCAACTTGTCCCATTGGGTTCATATTAAAATTATAGCATTTTTGAAATTACTTAACTGTATATACATACAAGTACATAACATTGTAAATTAGAAATTAATATCAATAAGAAATTTATAAATTAACATTATCAATAAAAAATATAACAAACTACTATTTTCTTATTGAAAATTTCATATTGCAATCTAGATAAATTATACACAAACATGCACACATACATACATCCACATATATATAGTGTATATATATTGTTATATATAAATAAATAATATCAAAATTAATAACAATATTATTTTGTGAAATATTACACTAATAAATGTCCATCAAAATAATAATAATTTTGTTTTAAGTATAATACTTTAAATTGATTTTGGTTTTGATACAAATTTACAATGAAATTATTTTATTAAACCATACATTCAAATAAATGTTATTCACCAACAATATAAGTTAAATTCAAATCAAACTTGAGTAATAAATATTGAATATTATTTAACATGAATAACATTGCTCATAATAATATTAAAAGATGTGCATAATGAATAACTAGATTTTTTATTATAGATTTTTATCTTTAACCCATTGCCCGATGAACTTAATCCAATAGAATAGACGTCTATTGAGGTTGGTTAAGGTGGCTAATTATTCTAACCCATTATGGTTCGAGCAAAGATAGAGCAGAAAAAGCTTTGTTGATGGGCAGTTTGAGGCCGTTGATGGTTACACGAAACCCCAATCAACGATTTGAGAAATTTTGTGGAGATCAAGGCTAAAACGTGAGTGGATTGGTGTAGTCAGTGAGGTTGGTTCACGTTCCAGGTTATGTTCGATCCAAATAAGGAAGTGGGCTATGACATTTAAAAAAAGTAATCTGGAAGGATAGTAAGCTAGTTTTTTCTTGTTGGTGTGGGACCTAGTGTCGGGTTCTTTTTATTGTGGGGTGACTAGTATTTTTTACAAGATGTCTTTTAATACGAGGTTTATGTTATCAGTGTGAAGAATTCACACATTGGTTTGTTAGTTGTTTATTGTTTTTTCATTACATGTATTATTTTGAAAGTATGGATTAAATAAGAATTGTTTTTAGTATTGGAATGACGAAGAAAAAAATACTTGCAACAAAAGTATTTTGCACAGCGGTGTAATTTAGAATATTCACAATTGTTATTGTTGATTTCATGTAGATGCAGGTCTCAACTGCATTTTAAAGCAATTTTTCTAAAGACATTGTTAAAGCCACATCATTAATAAATAGTGGGTGGTTTATTGTTTTGGAATTCTCTTAAAATATACTTACAAAAGTGCATAAAAAAGTTATTGGAGTCCAAAATATGTCCCTTTATTCATTTTTATAGTCCATTTAACCATACCTTACTTAAAGAATCAGAGCATCTCTAATAGCTTAAGGGCTGAATATTTAGTCCTTGAATGTTCAACCTTTGATCTCCAAGGGGTGCCCAACTGTAATGACCTGCAATTCCATACATTTCAAGCCGACAATAAACTACACATGTCCAACTCGAATTGAATGAAAAAGCGAATAGTTAGGGGAAAGAAAGAAGAAAGAAGAGTAGAGAGAAGAGAAGAAAAAACCCAGACAATACATAATCTCACAATGCAGAGGAACAACATATAATATAATATCAATGATCTTTACAAAGAGAAACTGTAATATACATACATCCATCATAGTACAACAACAAATCCCTAATCATCAGCCTTGATAGTTATAACAATTTATCCTCACAAATGCTGATAATTTTAAACAACTATTGTAGTGGAAAATAAACTTATATGCGAATATGACTTGTAGACTCCATCTTTCCTTCGAAAGCTCCAAAGCATCCAAATTGAATAATTAAATATACTCGTCTGACCCGAGCATCAAAAGGGAGAACGCTCGAATCAGTCCGGTTGGATTATGGAAGTGTTTGGATGTGTATGTTTATGTTGTTATATAGTTATATATATGTACTTTTGTTTGGTTGGATTATGGAATTGTTTGGATGTGTATGCATATGCTAACTTATGGCTTAGCATTTGATATGAATTGATGGTTAAAGCAATATGTTTGGTCAGGAAGTTGTGATCTTGGATTTGGAAATGATTGGTTTATGTATACATGCATGGATTATGGATAAAAGGTTTAGAGTTAGAAAGTTGAGATGTTAAAAAGGGCTTGAGTTCAATTTTGAAAAATCAAATGGTTTATTAGTTTTGATTTATAAATGTTTCCATTTTAGTTTCTAAGTTTGGTTTAAAATTTCAAAATTCTTTCTATTTATGTTTTAAAGGAAGTAAATGCGACGACCCAAATTTTTGGATATTTGAAATTGGAATATTTAATTGATTTTAAATATTTGGAAGTTAGTTTAACTTGAATCTCAAATGTCACTATTTGTTTGGTAATTAAATTATTGGATTTAATAATATGACATTGGGTAAAATATGAAATCTGAAATTCTAAGCCTGTTGAAAATGATTTGAAGGCTTGTAAAATTTAAATTGATGATACTGAAGATAATAGAAGTTTTAAATTTTAATTTGAAAGTGTTTTGTTAAGTTTTAAAAATATATTGTTTAAACGATATTTAAAAATAGCCTTCCGAGGCACAGTCTCGGAATTCAACGAAACCAGTTCCATTGGATCCATTGTATTATTATCGGATTTCAAACTCTGTAATGTTTGGAGTTTTCGTCTGGTCGTACGGTAAATAAACGCGGTAAAATCTATATCGAATTTAATATTATAAGTGGGCCCAAAAAGCTATCTTCTTCATACGATCGAATTTGGACTTGAAACCTTTTCCATTGCGTTCGGAATAGGGGTTTAACATTATAAACGCCTAGCGGCATGCCTCGATTGGAGATCGAGATTATGAGTTGTGATAATCAAAATGATTTAAATTTTAATTAAAAATTTAAATATAAATAATAATTGTTACAAGCCCTTACATACACGTATTCTGCTTTTCAACACGTAGCCTGCTTCTTCAAGCACGTGTTCAACTAGGTTAACACGCATCCTTTAAAAAAATGTTGATGATGGTTATCTCGTTCAAAAAGAAGAAGAAAATAAACGAAAACCATTTTCATTCAAAATAAAAACACAGTAGCCTCGAATTGAAATTAATGGCCGAAGAATGTCGCATCTCCCTTCAATTTGAAATTCGGCGGCCCCAAATCGATAATTATGAAAATCCATTTCCTCTACCTTTCTCATTCTCAAATCAATTACAGTTGCTCGAAAATTTATGACCGAGCCTCTTTAAAAAAAAGGACGAACGAATCGAATTCATTCGAAAGCAAGTTCGCGATCGGAGAGGGATCCAGTTTCACCAATGTAACCTGGGTCGTCAGACGTGTCATTGGGGAGGGGAAGACTCATGATTTTGAGGACGCGAACGTGGGTCGTCAGACGTGTCATTGGGGAGAGGAGACTCATGATCGGAGATAAGCTAGTTGTTTTAGTTAAGTTTAATAAGTAAGATATAAACGTATATATAGGTTAGAAAAATTAAAGAGTTAGTTACTAATCAGTTCTGTAGTTTATTTTTATTTTTCAATTTTGATTTAATAAATATATATAGGTTAGGAGAAATAAAATAAAATAAATATGCATAAACATATTTCGATTTACTAGTTTATTTTAAAATAAATTATTAAGGTGATTAGTTTGTTCAATTTACTTATTTAATTTATTTTAGTTACTAAAAGATTATGGAAGGAAAATTATTAGTTTAAAGTAAAACGTTAGTTAAGTAAATCTATTAAATGATAATTAAACGTTCAATTATTCCAAGTGTTAATAAAATTATATAATGATTTACAAGGTCAAAAATCATGAAAACAAGCTGAAATGGAAGTGGATTGCAAAACAAAAGCAAAGGTGAGAACTTCTCACTCCATCGGATTGCCCAGTTTAATTTAAATAGTTAAACTTAAATTATTGGTTGTTTGCTTGGATTGGTAATTGTTATCAGTTGGATTGGTGCGACGACCCAAAATTTTTGGACATTTGGAATTAGAATATTTAATTGATTTTAAATATTTGAAAGTTGGTTTAACTTGAATTTCAAATATCACCATTTATTTGGCAATTAAATTATTAAATTTAATTATTAGAAATTGGGTAAATTATTGAATCTGAAATTTTAAGCTTGATAAAATATTTTAAAGGCTTAGAAAATCATATTGATCATACTAAAGATAATGGAAGCTTCAGAATTGAATCTGGAAGTGTTTCGTTAAGTTTTGAAATTTTATCGTTTAAATGATATATAAAAATAGCCTTCCGAGGCACAGTCTCGGAATTCGTTGAAACCAGTTCTGTTGGATCCGTAATAGAGTTTCATTAATGGATTTCAATTTTCGTAGTGTTTGGAGTTGTCGTGTGACCGTATGGATTGAAAACGCGCTGAAATTTAAATCAAAAATTTAATACAATAACTGGTTCAAAAAAGCTATCTTCTCTATACAATCGAACTTGGACTCGAAACCTTTTCCATTGCATTCGAAATAAGGGTATAACCTTATTAACGCCTAGCGACATGCCTCGATAGGATGTCGTGATTTTAAGTTGCGGAATTGAGACGATTTAAATTTGAATTTAAATATAAAATATATATTTCTTCCTTCAATTTTCTATAGACTTCATCCCAACACGTATTCTTCATTTTGTAGCACGTGTCACCATATTTTACATGCGTTCGTTCGTTTAGAAAAAAAATTACAATTTAATAAAACACGCGACACCTAAAAAATAGATTTCTCCTTCTTCCTTTTTCTTCGTTCAAATCTCCAAACCGAAAGAAGAAGAAGAAAAATGGCGTCCTTCAATTCCAAAAATCCCTCTCTGAAAAAAATGGAAACCCAAAATTAATTAAATTAAACGCATGCCGATTCTCTTTAGCCTTGATGCTTCATTCATTCGAAACCTAAATCGATCAAAGCTACGAAAGAAAAAAGGAATACGCGGTGGTTCGCCTCGCGTGAGACTCAGCCATGTCGCGATGGGGCAGTTCGAATCAACGACGGCTCGCCTGATTAGTCGTGAGGGTTATCGGTGTGTGTGTACAGAAAAATTTATACTAAAATAAATTCTGGGTAGGCTATTTACTAAAAATGATATATGTATATATATATATATGCGTACAGACATACATACATACATACATATATATATATATTGGTTATAAATTGTATAGAACAGTAAAGAAAAAAAAGTATAACATGGATAAATATGGATATATATATATATATATATATATATCCGCATGCTTATATTAATTTAATTTTATATAGGTAAACGAGAAAATTTTATATAGGAATTTTAAAATGGTAATACAGATTTTATATATATATATATATATATATGTATGTATATATATTTTTGGAATCTAAATAAACTATTTTTATAAGGGTATGTATTTACAAAATGAAGGATAAGATAGACAAACATATACACATTTTATATTTACCCGTTTATATTTAAGATAATGAATTATGTGATTAACCCGTTAATTAACTTGTTTAATTATTATGTTTACTAAAAATAATTTAAAAAAAGGAAATTAGTTTAAACTAAAAATTATTAGTTTAAAATAAAATCATCGGTTAATTAAATTTATCCAATGGGAATTTAATTGTTTGATTTATTCAAATATTAATAAATTGTATAAATGTTTATACAAGGTCTAGAAATCGTGAAAACAAGCTGGAAGGGAAATGGATTGCAAAACAAAAGCAAAGGTGAGATCTTCTCACTCACATCTGGATACAGTTATTTTAATTAGTTAAAATTTAAAATATTGATTGATTGCTTGAATTGATTTGATATTATATATGGTAGTACATATACATATATTGGAGTGATTGATATCCCGCATTATATTGCGGATGAGACCCTATGCGCTCCGCATAATAGCGGATGACCTCATATACCGTGATATTACACCTCGAAGTGGAATGGTGTGACGCCCCACCTCTATACCCATGCTAGCCAAGAACATTACGGTGAATGCTGTCAACTAACACGGAGAATAAGGCTATTGAGGAGCGACCATCCATGTAATTGCTTTGTGCGAGCATCGATATGTCAGATAGTATAGCTGCAATTCTTTTCAACTGGAAATCCGACATGCCGACACAAACTCAAAGCTACTACACAGTGGCTATAATATCTTCGGAAACAAATATAGAAGTAAACATAACATAAATCAGTCACAGACAATTCATATCACAAAGGCGGAAATAGATATGAATATAACACATGAAAGTGTTCATCAGAGTTGTGGTCTAAAAAGATCCACAATAATACAAAAGAATAGCAACACGTGCTATACAAAAGAATACATCTATGAGTCCACATCTCAAGTGTATACAACAAAATAAACTACTAATCTAAGTAGTTAGCCAAAAGTCAGATGATGGTCCGATAAGGAGTCCAGCAGAAGCACCTGTGAAATCTCAGTCTGACCCGAGTATTATTTAAGAAGAAAATAATAAACGGATCAGACTAGCTATAAATATCAGATGAAGTGATATATAATAAGAGACATGACATAAAAATATAATAATCACAATGCCAAGCTGTGATAAATAAGTAATTGAAAATCAACAAGAGATTAATCAATATCACAATAATCTACTCAAGATAAAAAGGAATGTCATACTCCTAATTTCATTCACCAAGCCACAATAAATGACATATATATCAATGCCCATCGTAAAAGTTGGTGAAACACAAATTCCAGAAATCAACACACGAAATCCAGAAATCACAATAAAAAGGAACAACGACGTCGTAAAGCGGGACATCCGATGAACCAAATCACAATAAAAAGGATGGCCAATCCCACAAACTGGACATCGACGTACCTAGAAAGACACGCCCCATGTACAGTCGAACATCGACACACCTAGAAAGATATGCCCCATGCTCTAGCATCGACGCACCTAGAAAGATACGCCCCATGCATAAATAAACATCGATGCACCTAGAAAGATACACCCCATGTAATGTCTAACATCGATGCACCTAGAAAGATACACCCCATGCTAAGTCGAACATCGACGCACCTAGAAAGACACGCCCCATGCATAGACGAACATCGATGCAACTAGAATGATACGTCCCATGTCCCGACTTATTGAGCCGATTGCTCCACGAAGTAAACAAACATCGATGCACCTAGAAAGGTACACCCCATGCATAAATAAACATTGACGCACCTAGAAAGGTACGACCCATGTATAAACAAACATCGATGCACCTAGAAAGGTACACCCCATGCATAATAAAACATTGACGCACCTAAAAAGGTACGACCCATGTGAGAAATGAGACGAAGCTCAATAAAATGAGGAACAGTCCTCCACATAAACAAAGAGACATCGCACATTGCTAGTCTAAACCACAAAGATGATCGTCATGATCAAAGAGAAGTGTCAATTACACTAAGCTAGTAAATATAAAAGTTTAGCTTCATGTCCCATAACCACTTGCTTAACTTAAACATTTACGAACAAACTGTAAATCTCCACTAGAAAAATGTCACAAGTGGTTCAATCGAACAAGTCCAAAAATTAACCAACGAAGTAAACGCAAGCGTTTCATACCACTTGTTTTACTAAGTCGTTTAATTAGATTTCTCATACGAGTGAGGTAAAGGTTTGTATATACTAATAGATTGGAAATCGGTTTGAGAAAACGAGCTTTGTAATAAAATAGTGTTGAAATCATTTGAAGAAAGAGTTTTGATATTTACTACTAGTATAGAAAACCTTTATATTTTTAAAGTGATAAAACACAAAGAAGATTGTAGAAACAATCAATCACTAAAATTCACCTTCGAAAACATGAATAAAATCCAAAGAAATCGATATAAAATCCATCAAAGTGGATATATCTAAAATTCCCAAAGAAAAGGTCATCAATGTCGATAATAAATGACGACAACAAAAGGGAGACAACACGAATCGATTAAAGTTGGATATTCAAACGAATTAGCAAAATAGGCAAATCTGGCAAAAATCATCAGGTCGGTCGACCGGACTCCCTGAGTCGGTCGACCGAACCAAAGGTTGGAAACCTCTCGGGACAGCGGTCGGTCGACCGAACCCTGTACTCGGTCGACCGAACCTTAAAACAGAAAGTGCTTATGCACTTGGAAGCAGGTCCGTCGACCGGAGCAGGGGGGTCGGTCGGCCGAACCTGTTTCCAGCCTCTTCCCTGCCTATTACAAATGAGGTTCAATCATGACCAAAATTGCATTCGCTCGAGCAACGACGCTAAGGGTTTATGTCAATCGACGACCCGGCCCTATATGCTCCTCGATGCATCACCAAAAACATGTTCAAACATCAAAGTTAGGATTTTTAACGAATTGAACTCAAAACACTAAAAATTGGAATATACACCAATTCAATCCAGCCCAAAAGCAAATACACACGAATAAGTGTTAGGAATTCATACCTAACATTCGAAGATAATTCATAGACTTAGATGTGAGATTAAAAATCTCACCTTTGAACCCAAATCAATGAAGAAGAAGCTTGAAAGCAATTGGAAATCAACCACACTTCAATCTCAACACTAGAAGCTTGAATCTAAGCAATGGGTTCTCTTAGATTTTGGAGCAAGAACATAGATTTTGCTATGGAACTAGGGCTTGGAGTTTTAATTTCCACTCTTCTCCACCATTGTTGCTAAAGCTTGAAGGGTTAGGAATTAGAAATGAAATGTAGGTAAGTGGAGAGGGTTGGGACTGAATACATAAGTGGGGTTAATGGGCTCAGCCCAAACCAAAGCCCTAAGTGAAAGAGTGGCAAAAATCAACTTTCTCCAAACATATCGAAGCTTATACTCAAAAAGGTCGCAAACGATATTTTAAACTCAATGGGAGGGGTCCCGAGTCCTAATTCGACCGTATGCAAAAAGTAGCTTTTCAGACTAAAATCCGACTAACGATAAAATATTTAAATAAAATATTTAAATAAAATATCGATGAATATGCGGGTTGTTACAGACTCCCCTCTTTAAAGAAATTGCGTCCTCGCAATAATTAAGAAGGAAATATAAGAAGTAACAACCATAGAAGCATATTAACACAAAAGAAAATTTGAATCTAGAAGTTCACCATAAAGAGCACGAAAGAGTTAGCAAGAACGGGATCGCTCAATGAATTCTCAAGATTCCCAAGAGTAATCCCTAGGATTTGAGAACCATTGAACCTTTATCAAAAAGAATATTTTTATATCGAAGGCGCTTAACCTCCGAAGCAATAATTCGAATAGGATGTTGCTCAAAAATCAAATCTGGTGAAACTTCAATTTCTCAATAACACCGGGCTCAAGAATAAAAACCGAAAACATAAAAGCATTTCCATAGTCAAAAGACGTGGAAAACGTCAAGAATAGCAGAAAGTTGAGCCGGTGCAACGGCGTACTACAAATACGGTACGCCCGAGAAACTAGAAACTCGAATAATTTGGAACACCGACGTAGTACAAAGACGGTACGTCCAATGAACCAAAAAGCCAAGTCATTGATGTAGTGTAACCGGTACATCCAATGAATCAAAAAGCGAAGACATTGATGTAGTACAAATGGTACATCCAATGAATCAAATAGCAAAGACATTGATGTAGTACAACGGTACATCCAATGAATCAAAAGCAAAGACATTGATGTAGTACAACGGTACATCCAATGAATCAAAAGCAAAGGCATTGATGTAGTACAACGGTACATCCAATGTATCAAATAATTCGGAACACCGACGTAGTACAAAAACGGTACGTCCAATGGTCCGAGCCCGAATGATTTCGGAACACCGACGTAGTACAAAAACGGTACGTCCAACGATCTGAACACAATAAAAGGACATCAGACGCTAGTCCATAAAAGAAATGAGATGAAACTCAATAAAACGAAGTATACCAAACGTCCGATGAACTTGATAGAAAGATAATTCCTTTCAGACAACGTCAAAGAATCGACCACTTGTTGCTTACGACAAAGCGCATTGGCAACACGATTTCCCTTCTCGGGAATAAAAGAATATCAAGATCATAAGATGCTAGGAACTCGAGTCAACATGAAGTTCCATATGAGAAAATAATTATTCCAAAGATTTATGATCGAGGTAGAGAACAAATTTCTCCCCCAAAGATGATGATGTCAAACTCTAAAAGTGTCAAACTCTAAAAGTAAAAAACAATAGTCGCAAGCACTAGATCATGAGTGGCATATCTAGTCTCGATAAGCTATAATGATTTAGAAGCACAAGTGATAGCATGTTCTCTTTGGCAAGAGAACGGCATCCAAACCAATACGACTAGTATCGGTATAAATAGCAAAGTCTTGGTCCCCCTTCAGGAATCACAAGAACAAGAGTATCGAAAGGAAGAGTTCTTTTAAATATCTTCTTTCCTGAAAAGTTAAAACTTTCAAAATTACACTTATCTTTATGTAATAATCATTCTAGAAAAATTTACTATTTTCAAGTTAATATACTGTGTTTGATTGTCTCATCCAAGCGTTTAGGAAATTCCTATCGATAACGTTGATCAAGCGCATCGACCAAAATTCTTAAAGCACTCAACGGGCAATACAATCACAAAATCATCTTTTATAGGATAAATAAATTTCTTAAAAAGTTTTAAGAATATTCTTTGTTCGTTTCAAGAACAAAATCCAGTTTTACTTATAATAAATCTTATGAAAAAGATTTGCAAAATTTTAAATTACTATTTTCATCCAAAATCAGTAAATACAAGAATAGTCTCATCGAAATATTCATAGAATATTCGATTTATAAAATGGATGAAATAAGCTGGACAATTTGAATGACACAATAAGTCATTCATAAGAATCATAACGAGTGCGGAATGCGGTAAGTGGACTGCTAACTTCCGCAACTCGTAGCAAATGAAAACCGGTGGTAAAGTCAAACTGAAAAGACCTTAACACCACACAAAAGATTTCTTAGGTGATAATCCTAAGACAAACTCAAAAATACCGGAAAATTTCTCAAACTACATGAATGAGAGAAATAACACTTTCCTTATAAGTGGGCTTTAAGGAATAAAATGATGCCATCAAATTGGAATCAAAATCACAAAGGAAAAACAGAAATCTGCTTAACAGATAGAAAATGTCGAAGATGAAGAGTCCACTCAGAAAATAGGATATAGGCTTCATAATGATTAAGCCGATCCTTTCAAAAAATCAATTCCGAAGCCTAAGTAAAAATATCGGCTCGGAAAGAAAAGTCTCATAAAATAATTTCGACATCAATAAAAAGCAAATTGAGTGTTGCGGATCTACCATTCGGATTCACAATCCTCAAAGAAGTCATCAAGCCCAAAATATTCAAAGAAAAAGAATCGACAAGTTCTTTTGATATAAAACAGTGAGATGGAACCCATATCAAAAAGAACTCGAATAAGAAGATCACAAATTAAATGTAATCAAGGATCAAATGAGAAATACCTTAAGCACGAGAAGTGTTACCAGGAGCTTGCACCACATTGAGCTCTCCCTCCTTCTTATTTTGAAGTACGGGACATGCAGTAATATGGTGACCCAAATTTTTGCAATAGCGACAAAAGAGGGGTCTCGGACACTCCCTTGCATAGTGGTTCATGGAACCACAATTGTAGCATTGTCCATGACTAGAGGTTGGTGCTTTTGCTACCGGGGTTTCTTGCCTCCCTTTCTTGTTGGGAATGAGGCCTTTGAATTTAATAGGCCTCTTCATGTTGTTGTTGAAGTTCTGTTGGGCACGCACAACTTCAACATCACCTTCATTATCGGCCTCTTCAAGACGAAGAGCGATATCAACAAGCTGATCAAATGAAACTTCAAGTTTCAGAAGTAATGGCTTCTTAAGATTCTTTTTCAAGCCATAGACGAATCTCTGATTTTTCTTCATTGGGGTGTTAATGTATTCAACCCCGTATTTGGAAAGAGATTCGAAAGATGCGACATAGTCTGTCACAGAAGATTCACCTTGAACAAGGTCAATAAAACGCCGGGCCAAAGTTACTTTTTCGGCCTCCGGCACAAATTTCAATTCGAACCTTTCCCGGAATTGCTCCCAAGTGAGATCCGCTTCAATGATTTCAGAAATTAAAAGCTCATACCAATCTAATGCTCTTTCTTGGAGCATGTTAGAAGCCACTTGGACTCGATGAAGGTCAATAAGGTTCATGCGAGAAAAGATGCGATCGCATGATTTGAGCCAAGCTTGAATTTCAATAACACTCTCGGATCCCCTGAATGGCCTTCCACCCAAATCGGTGTAGTCTCTGCACAAGCGTGCAAAACCGGATCTAGGATGAGTAGGCTCTGGATTGGGTCCGGCAGCTTGAGCGTTCTTAACAAGATCTAAAAGCTGCTAGGCAGACATAAAAACTCCATCTTGGGGAGTAGCACTAGATTGACCGGCGCTGGGACGGCCTGGTCTAACCATTTCTCTTCTTTAAGAAAGAAAGAAAGAAGAGGAAAAAGTTATTCTCAAGATAAATATCAAGCAATTCTTGATAGATAAAACAAGGAATCATAAAGAAAATAGGATGAATCGGTACGAAAACTCGAATTAAATCCTAAAGCACGACTCCTAAGAAAGACTTAGGACGATGATCCTTGTTATAATATTCCATATTGTTCCGAAGTTTGGCTCTGATACCAAGCTGTGACGCCCCACCTCTATACCCACGCTAGCCAAGAACATTACGGTGAATGCTGTCAACTAACACGGAGAATAAGGCTATTGAGGAGCGACCATCCGTGTAATTGCTTTGTGCGAGCATCGATATGTCAGATAGTATAGCATGCAATTCTTTTCAAGTGGAAATCCGACATGCCGACAAAAACTCAAAGCTAATACACAGTGGCTATAATATCTTCGGAAACAAATATAGAAGTAAACATAACATAAATCAGTCACAGACAATTCATATCACAAAGGCGGAAATAGATATGAATATAACACATGAAAGTGTTCATCAGAGTAGTGGTCTAAAAAGATCCACAATAATACAAAAGAATAGCAACACGTGCTATACAAAAGAATACATCTATGAGTCCACATCTCAAGTGTATACAACAAAATAAACTACTAATCTAAGTAGTTAGCCAAAAGTCAAATGATGGTCCGATAAGGAGTCAAGCAGAAGCACCTGTGAAATCTCAGTCTGACCCGAGTATTATTTAAGAAGAAAATAATAAACGGATCAGTCTAGCTATAAATATCAGATGAAGTGATATATAATAAGAGATATGACATAAACATATAATAATCACAATGCCAAGCTGTGATAAATAAGTAATTGAAAATCAACAAGAGATTAATCAATATCACAATAATCTACTCAAGATAAAAAGGAATGTCATACTCCAAATTTCATTCACCAAGCCACAATAAATGACATATATATCAATGCCCATCGTAAAAGTTGGTGAAACACAAATTCCAGAAATCAACACACAAAATCCAGAAATCACAATAAAAAGGAACAACGACGTCGTACAGCGGGACATCCGATGAACCAAATCACAATAAAAAGGATGGCCAATCCCACAAACTGGACATCGACGTACCTAAAAAGACACGCCCCATGTACAGTCGAACATCGACACACCTAGAAAGATATGCCCCATGCTCTAGCATCGACGCACCTAGAAAGATACGCCCCATGCATAAATAAACATCGATGCACCTAGAAAGATACACCACATGTAGTGTCTAACATCGATGCACCCAGAAAGATACACCCCATGCTAAGTCGAACATCGACGCACCTAGAAAGACATGCCCCATGCATAGACGAACATCGACGCACCTAGAAAGATACGCCCCATGTCCCGACTTATTGAGCCGATTGCTCCACGAAGTAAACAAACATCGATGCACCAAGAAAGGTACACCCCATGCATAAATAAAAATTGACGCACCTAGAAAGGTACGACCCATGTATAAACAAACATCGATGCACCTAGAAAGGTACACCCCATGCATAATAAAACATTGACGCACCTAAAAAGGTACGACCCATGTGAGAAATGAGACGAAGCTCAATAAAATGAGGAACAGTCCTCCACATAAACAAAGAGACATCGCACATTGCTAGTCTAAACCACAAAGATGATCGTCATGATCAAAGAGAAGTGTCAATTACACTAAGCTAATAAATATAAAAGTTTAGCTTCATGTCCCATAACCACTTGCTTAACTTAAACATTTACGAACAAACTGTAAATCTCCACTAGAAAAATGTCACAAGTGGTTCAATCGAACAAGTCCAAAAATTAACCAACGAACTAAACGCAAGCGTTTCATACCACTTGTTTTACTAAGTCGTTTAATTAGATTTCTCATACGAGTGAGGTAAAGGTTTGTATATACTAATAGATTGGAAATCGGTTTGAGAAAACGAGCTTTGTAATAAAATAGTGTTGAAATCATTTGAAGAAAGAGTTTTGATATTTACTACTAGTATAGAAAACCTTTATATTTTTAAAGTGATAAAACACAAAGAAGATTGTAGAAACAATCAATCACTAAAATTCACATTCGAAAACGTGAATAAAATCCAAAGAAATCGATATAAAATCCATCAAAGTGGATATATCTAAAATTCCCAAAAAAAAGGTCATCAAAGTCGATAATAAATGACGACAACAAAAGGGAGACAACACGAATCGATTAAAGTTGGATATTCAAACGAATTAGCAAAATAGGCAAATCTGGCAAAAATCATCAGGTCGGTCGACCGGACTCCCTGAGTCGGTCGACCGGACTCCCTGAGTCGGTCGACCGGACTCCCTGAGTCGGTCGACCGGACTCCCTGAGTCGGTCGACCGAACCAAAGGTTGGAAACCTCTCGGGACAGCAGGTCGGTCGACCGAACCCTGTACTCGGTCGACCGAACCTTAAAACAGAAAGTGCTTATGCACTTGAAAGCAGGTCGGTCGACCGGACCAGGGGGGTCGGTCGGCCGAACCTGTTTCCAGCCTCTTCCCTGCCTATTACAAATGAGGTTCAATCATGACCAAAATTGCATTCGCTCGAGCTACGACGCTAAGGGTTTATGTCAATCGACGACCCGGCCCTATATGCTCCTCGATGCATCACCAAAAACATGTTCAAACATCAAAGTTAGGATTTTTAACGAATTGAACTCAAAACACTAAAAATTGGAATATACACCAATTCAATCCAGCCCAAAAGCAAATACACACGAATAAGTGTTAGGAATTCATACCTAACATTCGAAGATAATTCATAGACTTAGATGTGAGATTAAAAATCTCACCTTTGAACCCAAATCAATGAAGAAGAAGCTTGAAAGCAATTGGAAATCAACCACACTTCAATCTCAACACTAGAAGCTTGAATCTAAGCAATGGGTTCTCTTAGATTTTGGAGCAAGAACATAGATTTTGCTATGGAACTAGGGCTTGGAGTTTTAATTTCCACTCTTCTCCATCATTGTTGCTAAAGCTTGAAGGGTTAGGAATTAGAAATGAAATGAAGGTAAGTGGAGAGGGTTGGGACTGAATACATAAGTGGGGTTAATGGGCTCAGCCCAAACCAAAGCCCTAAGTGAAAGAGTGGCAAAAATCAACTTTCCCCAAACATATCGAAGCTTATACTCAAAAAGGTCGCAAACGGTATTTTAAACTCAATGGGAGGGGTCCCGAGTCCTAATTCGACCGTATGCAAAAAGTAGCTTTTCAGACTAAAATCCGACTAATGATAAAATATTTAAATAAAATATTTAAATATAAAATCGATGAATATGCGGGTTGTTACAAATGGGTATTTTATAATTGTGCTAACATCTGTGGATGTAGGGAAACAGGTTGGAGGGATCCAACTGGATTCCTTAAATTATTTGAATTTATTTCATATGTTGTGATATGATTTGTTGATAAACTGTGATCGATTATATTGATAATTGAAATTATTGAAGGCTATGGTTCGGCTGAATATATTTTTGGTATTCTGAGATACCAGAAATATAAAATTGGATTTTTTTTGGAAGAAAATTAAAATAGAGAATTTTATGTAAAATATTTTTAGAGAATTGGACAAATTAAAAGAAGGAATTTGGAAAAGATAAAGGTGATTTTTTTTGAAATCCTATCGAATAAATTATAAGCGTGGGAAAAGATTTTAATAAATGGAAATAAACGGATTTTCAGTAATATCGTTTAAAAATTAAAGAATTTATTTAAAATTCAGATTTTAAATGGTTTGGGAGAAATAAAGGAATTTATTTTAAATGAAGTAGTTAGGGAAATCGATTTGCAAAATGATTAAATGCTTTGAAACTATGTTTCAAAAGGAGGTTGAGACTATGTAATTTATAAACTGGGTTTATAAAGCGAAATAATATATCAGTGGGTACTTGGAAATATAAATTCACGGTGGTAATTTATAATGCAATGGGTAATTTGTTTTAAAAATAAATAGTGGTTTATTTTTAAATGGTGTGAAAGAAAAGTGTATTTCCCTCATAAGCCAAGTTCAAGTAAAAGCTAAAAGGTATTTAAGTTGTTTAAAATTTTAAAGGTAAATATCTTATTAAATTAGTTATAGTAGTAATAATTTAAAGGGTTAATTGATAATTGTGATTTAAAAAGATAATTAATAATATTTATATATTTTATAAATTAGTTTTATTTTAAATATAGTTTGGCTAAAGTTTTTGTTTGGAAAACTTGTATAGAATTCAATAACTTTATTTTTAAATTTGTTTGGCTTAAGTTTTCATGAAAAATTATTATTAAGTTTCATAACTGGTATTTTAAATAAAGTGTTTTAAATAGTTTTTATTTTAAGTATTATAAAGCATATATTTTTAGATAAAGTGTTTAAATTATTTTTAAATCCAATGCATTTAGTCTTGGCAAATTTTCAGTGGAAATATTTGGAAATTTATTCTGCGAGAGGAAAGTGATTTGAAAATTATTTTCAAAGGATTGAAGGTTGAAAATATATCTTGCGAAGATATTTTGAAATAAATAATTTGGGGAAAATTATTTAAATTTGATGGTTGTTGTGAATGTTGTTTGATAGTTAAATAACCGACTATCAGTATAAGTAATTTGGGAAATTATTGAGGCTTGATGGTTGTTGTGAATGTTGTTTGATAGTTAAATAACCGACGATCAATATTGGGCATTAAGGTGGCATGTGAATTTGTTTTAAAATAAGCGCTCATTATTTGGTTAAGCCGGGGGAGGACAATAAGTCATAAAACCCATTCCGAATAATGGTACGACGCAATGGATCGCATTTGAAGACGGTGGTTGAAGACCAGGTATTTTTAGAAAATGAAAGGATTACATGTCGATTGTCTTTGCACAGAGTTGCTCCGGTATAGAGATTATCCTATGTGATGGGGAGTCCGGACGTTATTAGGGAATATCCGGATTTGCAAGGACTTTTTCCTTAATTGGAGGAAGTGCCTTCGGTTCCATTCAGAACCAGGATGGACTTGTAAGGATGTATGTTTAACATTACACTTTGAGATATAAACCTGGTTTCTATCAAATCCATTTTTGTTTGTTGGCAGAGAATTTATTCTCTTAGCTTAACACCCTTCTTTGAGATGTACGAGCTCAAAGGTTATGTAGTTGATGGTTACTAGTGATATATTCCCAAGTTGGTAATGTGGCATGCTAAGTGTTGATCATTGGTTGATCGAAGCATGGCTTTTGTGAAAAGCGTAGCTTTGTGGGACGAGGCTTCGTCAAACCTCACATCCCGGAAATGGTCGAAACAGGAAGGATGCGGCATGGTTGAGGGGTCGTGCTCCTCAGGGTATGTGCATTTCCTTCTGGATAAAAAGTGGTATCTGGTATGGAGCTCAGATGTTTAACTTGCGCGGGTACAAAATGGTATTCTGGTATGGATCCCAGATTATTTACTTATGTGGCTGTTGGTTGTTGAGGCGCCTCTGTAAAGGTCGGTCTAGACTGGGGAATGGCATACTCGTGACAATTAGTTACTTAGTTACAGAGGTAACCCGGTCTTGTGTTGGCAGAGATCCGGTTAGGTTCTCGGGGCATCCCTCCAGAGGCGTACCCTTTCGAAAAGGAAGTTCCTTAGCCTTGACCATTTGTTGAAAATCCAAACAAAACAATACAAGCCCTTTACGATTGAAGTTGTATAACCTACCACTCTTAAATGGTAGCTATAGTAGGCATAATATAATGATACCTATGCTAGCTAAGATAAATAAAACACTTTCAAAATGTTTTCCACACTATGCACTAATAATAATATCAAAAGGATTTTCACGTATCAAGCATGTTTGACTACTATGAGGAGAAATCCCTCCCAAGTGTGCGATTGCATTGTGTGTGTGCCGGGAGGCCTTATGGTGGTTTCATTCTCCAAAAAGCATAACGAATTTCTTTTTATTTCTTTTTGTGCAAATAACTATTTTAAGATCTCACACCAGTCCCATGACTAACTTGGAGTTTATTGTTCCCTTTCTAAACTATGGGTGCCCATAATTTTCCACACTGGCAATCTAGAGTTAGGTTATCAGTTGTTCCGGAGCGAAGTCAGGAAAGTATGCCGTGGAGATCAGAAGACAAGCTGGATGGTGAGACATATCACTTGTATTATGTATTATCTGTTGCGCATGGGTTGCTGCAAATTTAATTTCCAAATGGGCAGGTTGTCATAACTGCCTAGTGTTGTGTTTTGTCGATGTTGTACTCTGGTAATGTAATGTATAAAAAGATATGGTTCTTTTGTTTGAAAATTAGTCCATTATCTATTATATATTATTCCGCTGCGATTGTGAGATTCTGATATTGTTTTTGTTCCTTCTTTTATCTTCTTTTTTCTTTAACCCTAACGGTCTGGTTTTTGGACATTCGATTATTCGGCATTTGATACAGTGGACGTATTGATGTCGATTTTCGGGAGTCAAAAAATCAGGTCATTACAGCATGGTATCAGAGCTGACGGTTAAGCGAGAACCTTGGCTCTGATGGGTATTACTCATTAAAGATAGAGTCAGTAGTACTCTAGAATGAGTTTGAGTGTAATAATAGATATGAGCGCGTATTTGTTAGTGAATATAAAAATTATTTTATATTGTGTTGACTTATCGGTTGAGTGTTTGAAGATTCTAGTCGATATGTGGGACGCTATTCTATCGGTAGGGGTTTCTAAACTCTTAAACAAGATAAACCGACACAGCATTGTTTTAAAATCGGGTAAATGAAATAATTTTACCCAAATTATTTTTGTATATAAAAGGAAGGATTTTTCGTAAATTATTATAGTATATGGTTGCTTGGTTGTTAGGAAGTGATAATATTAAATTATTATCATTTTTGTGTAAAAATTGAATAAGAAATTGAAATCATAACAAAAACTAAGAAATAAATTTATATACAAATGGGATTTGTAAATGTAAATTGTAAATGTGATTTATAATTTGAAATAGAATTCTAGAGAAATATTTTAAAAGAAATTGAAAGGATTTGAAATTTTGATATTTGGAAAAGATTAAATTCCTTTGATTTGAAAATGATTTTCAAAGGTTTTGGAAAAATAATGGTGAAATTATTTGGGAAATATTTTTGAATTGGATATGAAATCTGGTGAAATTTGGAATTTAAAAATATTTGGAAAATGTTTTTGAAAGGATGAAACACTAAACTCTTTTCGGTCGTTGGAAAATAATTCCAATGATGATCGCGACATCATCGGTGTTCATTTTAGAGTTTCCAAGAGAGGAGCTGCTGCCAAATCATTTTAAAATTGAATTTGTCTGCTTGGGTTTAGTTTTGAAATTCAAAGGGTAATTTGATATGCAAATGAATTTTGTATATAAAATTGATTTCAAAATGATTTTGAAATGCTAAGAGATTGTTTAAAAACTCTGGAATCTTATTTAAATGTTTATGGAGTGGAAATAAGTTCGGAAACTTATAGAAATTGAAATTTTGATTAAATTAAGGTGTGATTGGATCAAGTAAGATAAAAGTAAATTTTAAGGAAAACTTATAGAAGTTTAAAAGTTTGAATGGGAATGAAATGTAAACTGAATTAACTCAAACGAAAATAAGTTTAAGGAAAATGTCTAAATGATCTTAATGAATAGCTATTGAAATAGAATTTACTAAGTATGAAATAAATTGGTAAATGAACAAATGAATGTACATTTCTATGTAAATAAAATTGGAAACGGGTTATTGGAGTTGAATCTGAAATAATTAGTAAATGGAACTAATTTAACAATGATATAATTAGTTGCAAATGGAAGATAGTTGATAAAAAATTCAGTATTTAGAATTTTAAGATAACTGGATTCAAATGAAATTGAAATGCAAGTGAATATAAATGGACATAAAACCAAAGTGATGAAGTAGAAAATAAATATAAGAAGTGTATAAAATACTTATATTGAACTTAGAAATAAATGGTGAAATTCTTAAGTAAAATTTGAAATTGGGAAAATATACTAAGTATTTGAATGGAGTAAATAAAAGTGTGGGAAATGAAAATAATTGGATAGAAATCATTATAAATGTAAATAAAAGAGAAATTGATCTAGCTAATAATCAATTATAAATAAATACGTGGGATGTACGTATATTACTTTATTCGCATAACAATTTGATCCAATTTCGAGCATAGAATTTTGAAATAGTCATATCGATCCGAGATAGGATTTTTCACTCGATTTTCGACGACACACCTTGGATATGGATTTTTGGTTGTTTTTGGAAATTCTCTATCATATTTTGTAGCTATGCAAGGAGAATGATGGTTTCTGATGAAGAAACCAGATCTGAGTCTGCATTAGGAAGTCGGGTGGACGATACTAGTTCTGAAGTGAAATTGGGTGATCGAGTGAGTGATCGAATTTGGTATTGCATACGGATGATATGCGGACATTGTACGGGCTTGAATGAAGTAAATGTTGAAACTTTTGTAAAGAAATGTGCAAAATGATTTTGAATATTGTAATTGGACATTATTGCTAGTAGGATATACAGGTGTTTTAAAAGCAAAAGGAAATTAGGATTTTTGATTTCAAAGATAAACGAAATTGCTCGACAAAAAGATATGTATTTAAATTTCTACATGAAATTTGATGATTTTTTGGACAAGCCACTTGGCGTTTTGTTTTCTTTTTGAAATCTAGGGGCCCGTGGTGGCATTTTGTAGTCGTACTGAGCTAGCTGCGCAAAGGAGACGCTGGCAAAAAAATTCAAAATTTAGAGAAATAGAAAATTTTTGAGAAAATTTGAATACGTTAAAATTTGAATTTAAATTTAAATTTGAATTGTTGAGAAAATAATGTTGTTTGAAAATTATAGAAGATTTTGGAATAGTTGAAGTGATAATAGTGTCTTTAATAAAAATTGTTTTGGAAAGCTGATATAGTTGGGTTTCGGGAAATTGTTAAAAACTATTTGAATTGAGAAAATAGTGAATGGGTTATGGATCATTCTTCTTAATTAGTAATTTCGGGACGAAATTCTTTTAAGGGGGGAGAATGTGACGACTCGAAATTTTCGGACATTTGAAATTAGAATATTTAATTGATTTTAAATATTTGAAAGTTGGTTTAACTTCAATTTCTGTGACGACCCAAAATTTTGGACATTCGAAATTGAAATATTTAATTGATTTTAAATATTGGAAGTTATTTTTAACTTGAATTTCAAATATCAGAATGAATTTGGCAATTAAATTGTTGAATTTAATTTATTGAGGTTGGATAAAAATTTGAATCTTCAGTTATAAGCTGATTTAAAATATTTCAAAGGCATGAAAAATCTATTTTGATAATACTGAAGATAATGGAAGCTTCAGAATTGAATTTGGAAATGGTTTGTTCAGTTTTGAAATTATATCGTTTAAAGCGATATTTAAAAAAAGCCTTCCGAGGCACAATCTCGGAATTCAACGAAATCAGTTCCATTGGATCCGTAATATTGTATTATTATAGGATTTCAATTTTCATAGCATTTGGAGTGATTGTTTGGCCGTACGATAAGCAAACGCGTTGAAATTTTTATTGAAATTTAATTTAATAACTGGATTCGAAAAGCTATCTTCTCCAAACAATCGAATTTGAACTCGAAACCTTTTCCATTGCGTTCGGAATAGGCGTATAACATTATAAACACCTGGCGGCATGCCTCGATAGGGATTCGGAATTTTAGAGTGTGTAAATCGAGACGATTTAAATTTGGATTTAAATTTAAATATAAATAATTTAATTTTCAAATCAAGCATGCCGACACGTATCAGAGTTTGAAGCACGTGTCATCTCTTAAGACACGCGTTAGAAATAAAGATCGACCGACCAAGATAATTAACATGCAATTAGCCTTCATTTTTCTCCCTTTCAAAATCAAAATAGAAAAAAAATGGCCCCTCTCTCTTCTTCAGTTCAAACTAGAGGAAATCGTGCATTTCTCATTAGCAAAAAAATTTAATAGCAGTTATCGAAATCACAAATCGAATAAGGGCCGTTCTTTCTTCTTTCGAATTTGAATCTAGGGCAGCTTCTTCCTTCGTTCAATTAGAACAGGAGACGAGAATAAAGCAGTTAGGGTTTCACGTCGAGGCGGGGGAGGGCAGTGTGATTTCTAGAGGGGCGTCACGACTTCGTGCAATGCGATTTCGTGAGTGGAGGAAATCAAGTTTCATCTTCTCGTGATGGAGCGGAGCTCAAGCGTGACGCTGGCAATGTTGCAGGTTGTTTCGATGTCGCGATGGCTGGCGACAATGAACAGGGTCGCTATGATCGCGCGCAGGCCAGATGATGGATGCGGTGGTCATGGTCGTAGAAATCGTAGATGTGAGGTATAATATGTCTTAATTGAATTAAAGTTTGATTCAATAGCGTATGTATGTATGTATGTATGTATGTATGTATGTATGTATGTATGTATAAATATGTATAGACAAGAAAGAAAATATATACATAGGGATTAGAGATTCTTTTTATTCTTTTTACAGTAAAGGAAGTATTTACTACAGAAAAAGTATAGATGGATAAGAATTTAAATTACAGTAAGATGTAAATAGGAATTTCAAATGTGAAGTTTATATGAAACTAGATTTTTAAATCTTTACAGATTATTTTGAGTATATAGGTAGTTTCAAGGAAAGAGTAAATATACATATTTTTAATTTACTAGTTTATTTAAAAATATATAGGATTTTGGGATATAAAAGTTTATATAAAGAAAATTTGATTTTCAAAATCTATAAATAGAGTTTCAAAATGAAGTAAATAAACCTATACATATTTTTAAATCTACATGTTTAATTTTAAATTTTTTATATTATGAAGATAAATTTAATTAATAAATGTATTCAATTTATTTTAGTTACCCAAGATTATTTAAAAAGGAAATTCAGTTTTTAAATTTAACTTTTAGTTAAATTCGTTAAAAGGGATTTATTTAGAAATTAAAAGTATTGGTTTACACTTAATCTATTTAATTATCTTAAGATACTAAAAAGGGAATTTTTGGTTTAAAATTAAATTAATAAAATCATTGGATAAATAAAATTACCAAACGAAAATTGGTTATTCGATTATTTTGAATACAAATCAAATGTATAAAATTGTTTATACAAGGTCAAAATTGTGGAGAAAACTGTCAGGAATGGAAAATGGATTGCATGCATTGTTAAAGGTGAGATCTTCTCACTCAATCAGATTTTTCTGATTTAAATTTTAAATAGTTAAATTTAAAATTATTGATTTTGTGCTTGGATGATTAATTTATTATTTGTTATATAAGTTTAGACCATATGCCTCGCATAATATCGGATGATATTATATTAAACTCATATACCATGATATTCCACCTCGAAGTGGAATTGGTATTATATATGTATTTGGAGTGATTGATTTCCCGCATTATATAGCGGATGAGGCCCAATGCCCCGCATAATAGCGGATGATATTATATTGAACCCATATACCGCGATATTCTACCTCGAAGTGGAATTGATATTTAATTGTTGTGCTAACATCTGTGGATGCAGGGAAATAGGTGGAGGGATCCAATTGGATTCCTCAAATATTTGAATTTGTTTCAATATTGTGCGTTGATTATTTACAATCTGTGTGTGATTATATTTGTGATTGAAATCATTGAAGGCTATAATTTAGCCGAATATATTTTTGGTATCGTTGGATACCAAAAATAAATAAAGTTTATTTTTGAAAATTAAAGTAGAAAATTCTAAGTAAATTCATTTTAAAGATTTGGGTGTATTTAAAAGAAGAAATTTAAATAGATAAATTTTTATTTTTGAATCCTATTGAATAAATTCCAAGATATGGAAAAAAGGTTTAACAAATGGATTTTGAGTCGTATTATTAAAAAGTTTAAGGATTTATTTAAATACAGATTTTAAATAGTTTGGAAGATATAAATAAATTTATTTTAAAAGGAAATAAATTTAGAAATCAAATTTTGAATTTAATTGGGTATTTGAAAATCAAAATCAACTTGGGATTTGATTCGGTGTCTGAAATAAATTTAGAATTCAATATGAAAATTGATTTGGTGTTGGAAATAAATCTTTGAAATCAATTTAGAAAATTGATTTGTTGTTTAAAAATAAAGCTTTGGGAAATCGAATTGAAAACTAATTTAGTGTTTGGAAATCAGATTGGAATTTGATTTGGTGTTTTGGAAATAAATTTTAGAAATCAATTTGGAATTTGATTTGGTGCTGAAAGTGAATAATTGGAAATCTATTTGAAAATCGTATATCTGTGGATATTTGAAAATTTAAATTCACAATGGGAATTTTATAAAAGAAAGGAGAATTTGTTTTAAAAATAAATATTGTTTATTTTTAAAAGTGTGGAAAGGAATTTACGTATTTGGAACGTAAATTTAAAATAAAACCAGAAAGATTTATAAATTGATTTGAATGAACCATTTAAGTATGGAAGGTATACTTTCCCTAGAAGGCCGAGTATGTTTTCAATATAGTTTATATGTATAAATTGAAGTTGTAAAGATGGTTTTAAGGAAAGAATATTTTGGAGGAATTATTTACTTAGGTTATTTAGAAAATCTTTAAAGTAAAGATTTATTTTAATTTATTATAGAAGTGGTTATTTAAAGTTTTAATTGATATTAGTTTTAGAAAATGGATATTTAAATAGTTATATCCTATCTACTAATTTTATTTTAAAATTAGTTTGGACGTGAATTTTTATATGAGATATTAGTATCATATTTTCATAACTAATATTTAAGCAAGCGTTTTAGATTGATTTTATCTTAAATGTTTCCAAATATATTTTGGATAAGTATTCTAAATTATTTTAAAGTATTTGAACTCGGCATTTTCAGTGGAATTAAATAAATATTTGGAAATTTATTCAACGTGAGAAAGTTGATTTGAAATTGTTTTCAAAGGACTGAAGTGTGAAAAGCAATTTGAAATTTGTTTTCAAATGGTCGAAGTGTTAAAATTATATCTTGCGAAGATATTTTGAAAATAATAGTTGGAGGAAAATTATTTGAAATCCAGTGATTGTTATGAATGATGATTGATAGTTAAATAACCGACTATCAATATTGGCCTTTTAATGACACTTGAATTTCGATGCGAACGGGGGTCGAATTTCAAATGGATATTCGAAAACCACATCGAACCTTTGTGATTGTGATGGATCTTTTGTTTAAAAGATCAAAGTGGAAATTGTTGTGATATGTTTGAAATATGAATGTAACACTTATTTTTAATAAGCACTCATTATTCGGATTAGCCGGGAGAAGACCTTGTGTCGTAAAACCCATTCTGAATAATGGTACGATGAAATGGGATTGCATTTGAAGATGGTGTTGAAGACCGGGTATTTTCGAAAGCGAAAGGATTACCTGCCGAATGTCTCTGCATCGGGTTGCTTCGATATAGAGATTTTATCACCTTTTGTGATGGGGATTCCGGACGTTATTAGTGAATATCCGGATTGCAAGGGCTTCTTTGAAGTGCCTTCGGTTTCGTTCGATCCAGAATGGACTTGTATGGATGTGTGTCTGAAGTTGCACTTTGAGATGTAAAGCTGGTTTCTATCAAATACATTTTTGTTGTGTAGGATCTAGATTAACCCTAGAGGGGGGGGGGTGAATAGGGTTATAGCAAATTTTCTCGATTTAAACACAGAAATAAACTGCAGAAATAAATATGCTGAAAAAGTAAATCACACATAAAATTTACCCAGCTTCGGCAACCCCTGCCTACTGCTGCATTCACAGATTTCTATTAGAATTAAACAGTATCACGCTTACAAACAATCTACTAGACTCGCAAATTTTGCCTCCCGCCTATAGAGTTTCGTTTACTCGCAAACTTTGCCTCCCGCCTATAGAGCTTCGTTTACTCGCAAACTCTGCTCCCGCCTACAATAGAACTTTGCAAACTCGCACACCCTGCTCACTGAACTAATTCTAACTAGACAATCTGACACGACCTAAACCCTAGGTGGTGATTTACCAGTTTTCGATTTGAAAAAGTTAAAAACAACAATTAAAAAAAATAGTACTTAAGCAACCCTGAACCAAAATTAAAAAATCCTTAAATAAAGAAAGCCCTTTTTTAAGGCCGGTCCACTTTTTCTTTAGCCCGTTTGACTTTGCTCCGTTCCTTTTTGCTGTTGCTTGTGAAAATATGGCCGATCCTCTTTCGTTCCTTTTTGCGAATTAGGGTTTCTGCAAATTGCTTTTACTCCTTGCGATTCAAACTAGGGTTGTGCAAAAATTGAAGCGCCGCTCGATCTCGTTCGATAGTAGGCTTCGATGCTTTTGATTTGCTTACGGCTCTTCAATTTTGGATCGAATTCTTTCTCCTTTTTCGGTATGTATTTTTCTCCTTTTGCTTTGCTGGTTGATTGTAACGACCCAGAATTTTTAGAAATTAAAATTTGAATATTTAATTTATTTTAAACATTAATAAATGAATTTATAAGTCGAATAAATTTTTATTTGAATTATTGGATTTAATTGGATTATTAAATCGATAATTTAATACGTTAAATTATGGAAATAATTGAAAATTGAGTTAAATATGATTGAAAATGATTTGTAAAATTTTATTTTATCATATGGAAGTTAGAACGATATTTTAGAACTTTTAGAATCGAATTAAAAGTTAATTTGTGAAAATTGAATATTTTAATATTTAAATCGACTAGTGAAAATAGTCAATTTTTGAACAGTCTCAGAATTGAACGAGACCAGTTTCATTGGATCCGTAATAGTTAGTTATTACCGGATTTCAAATTTCGTGTCAATCGGAGCTATCGTTTGATCGTGGCAGCTCGAAACGTATCGATTTATTTTTAATTTAAATTTGACGAGTGAAAATAGCCATTTTTCAAAAAGTCTCGGATTTCGACGAAACCAGTTTCATCGGATCCGTAATGTGATATTATTGTAAGGTTTCAAATTTCAAGTCGATTGGATTTACGGTTTGTCCTGTACAAATTAAAACGCCTAGAAATCGACTTAAATCGGTTTAATTCAAATTGAGCGTTTATAGCCATAACTCGCACATACTTCCGAATTAGCTTCCGAAACCTGTTCCATTGTGTCCGGAACGCGGGGTAAACCTTAGAAACGCTGGTTACGGCGCGTAAATCGGAGTTCGGGATTTCCGGGATGAATAGTGTTTCGGTTTTCTCTATAAATAGACCTTATTTCCTAAAAAATAAAAAAAAAATATATAACCCTAATCTATTCTCGTGGCCGCCACCTCCAACAGTATTAATGGCCGAGATTTTCGTTTTTTCTTCTTTATTTTTCTTCCAATCCACTAACAATTACAAGAATCTTCCAACTAGAAGATTGTAGAGCATAGAGAGATCTTTAACCTGAACGGTTATGATCGTTTTTAGTCAAGCGAATCAACGGCAATGTCCATTTGAAACACGCACGTTCAAGCACGGTTTTCTGGCAAAATATGAAGCCGAGCTTCACGTCGTTCGTGACGTGGGTAGTGCAGAGCAAGGCCTTCGACGTGGAGTAGTTTGATCGACGTAAAGGTGAAGGGTTGGGTCGCGTGTACTAGGGTTTGGTGGCGGCTATATGGGTTCAGTGTACTGTAATGTCGCGTGGAGAAGATGAAGATGGGGACGGTCTGGATGTGGCTGGGTTTAGATCGAACGGCCTGTGATGTTGTAGGTTTAAATTATTAAATTATGTTGTAAATTTTAATTTAAAATCGTGTGCAAACTTGTAAAATCAATAACTTTTTCATACGAGGTCGAAAAATTACGAAACCAGTTGCATTGGAATCGTATGGACGAGCACTACGCGATAGAGTTGGTTTGGAGTCGTTTGGAGTTAGTGAGAATTTTGGGTAACATTAAACGTCCGTTTAATTTTATTCGAAATAAATCGCTAAAACGGAAATAAAATCAAGGTGAGAATTTCTCACTCAATCGAATAGGTTTCGATTTTATTTTAAATAGTTAGATTTAAAATATTTGAATGCATGTTTGAATGTTAATTGATATCTATTGATTGTTAAAATAGACATTATACGCCGTTAGTAAGCGGATGTTATTTATTAAAAACATATACCGCGAATATTTCATAAACAATGAAATTGGTATTATATATAATAGCAATATATATATATATATATATATATATTGGCATATGTATATATTGGAGTTATTGATTTCCTGTATTTTTTGTTTAGCGGATGAGACCCTATTACGCCGTTATTAAGCGGAAAATATTTAATAAGAACATATACCGCGATAATTTCGTACTGGAGCGAAATTGGTATTGTGCTAATGTTTTTGGATGCAGGAAAACAGGTTGGAGGGATCCAACTGGATTCCTCAACAGTATTTATTTGATTTCAGATATTTTGATATTTGATGGATTTTCATATTGATATATGATATCATTATAGTCGTGATTGACTATTTGGTGTGTAACATCATTGGACCAAATTTTGGGATTTTAAAATGATTTATAAAGTGATTTTTGAAAATATACTATATTTTTGGAATTGATTCATTTTAAATAAATAAACGTTATAATTTTTAATGTTATAAAAATTATGATTTTTGTGAAGTACAGTTAAAAGCTGATTTTTGGGAATATGATGCTAATGATTTTATAAAATAGTTTAATCGGGATTTTTGAATTTATTATTAAAAGATTAAATATAGGATTTATAAAATTTGATTTATTTTATGAATCAAAATGGTGAAATTATAAAGGAGTTTAAAGACGTTTTTAAAGAATAATATAAATTGATTTATATTAAGAGATTTATAAATGGATATTTATAAATTGAAATACGGACATTATAAAACGAGTTTTTATAAGTGTTTGAATGAAGTGAAAATGGAATTCATTAATGAATGAAATTTATAGAATTATATAACGGTGAAGTTATAAATGGAAATTTTATAAACAGTAGGTTTATAAAATTTGTAAAGTTCAAAAGAACGATTTTTGCAAATAAATAAATTATAAGTGTTTGACTTATAATTTGGACTTTTGGTTTATAATTAAAATTATAAATCGAATAAGTTAATAAAGAGATTTATGAAAAGGAAGTTTTTATAAATAAATAGAAATGGAATTTATAAACGTTGTTTTATAAATTCGCAAATGACTTATTTTGATAAGAAAATTGTTGAAACCTATAAATGGAGTTATATTCACATTTTTGAATAGTGAATAATCCTTTGAATTAAAATGAATAAAAGGATGAAATTGTTAATGAAGTATATTCACGTTTTTGAATAGTGAATAACATGTTAAAGGAAATGTTTTGAATGAGATGTTTAAATTGAATTAAAACGATCTAACGATGTTTTAAAATATGTTGAGATTCGAAACCATAGATTTCAACATTCATTGTTGAAATAGACGTTTTCGAGAAATAAAAGGAGACGATGGACTATAACACTGTTGTTATAGTAAATGATTTCCGAAAGGAAATGTTTTGTATAGTATTGGGATTTATATATCTATTTTAATTTTGAATCCCTATACTAGTGATTTTGGGTTGTCGTAACGATGTTTTACGCAACATTCGTTTTGGCCCAAATAAATATGTTTAAGAGAATGATTTCCTTAAAGAATGAAATTTATACTTAATTTCGATTTAAGTATATTGAATATTTTCTAAGTGTTGAAAATAAATAAAATTTGTGAATTACTTATGAATAAATAAGTATGAAAATGTTTTCCAATATAAAGTGAATATCTTAAGAATTTATCTTTTTGAAGATAAATTGAAATGAATAATCGAAATCGAATATTCATTGATATTTTGGAATTATAAATTCACTAAGGAATTTATAAAGGAAGTGGAATTTGTTTAAAAATAAATATTGATTTATTTTTGAAGTATTGGAAATTATATATCTAGTGAAGATATTTTGAAAAATAAATAATTTGGAAAATTATTTGGAATCTGGTGATGTGTGCATATCTATTGATAGTTCAATAACCGACTATCAATATTTCCCTTTGAATGGGTAATTGATGTGATTTGATTGAATGTGAATGCTACACTTATTTTTTAATAAGCGCTCACTATTCGGGTTAACCGGGAAAGGACCATGGGGTCGTATAACCCATTCCGAATATGTGATACGTCGTTGTGAATTGCATTGAAGATCGGTGTTGAAGACCCGGTATTTGCGAGAGCGATAGGATGACCTGTCGATTTACTCTGCACCGAGTTGCTCCGATATAGAGTTCTCCATATGTGATGGTGAATCCGATCAGGATTGTGAATATCCGGATTGCAAGGACTTCTTTGTAAGTGCCTTCGGTTTTGTTCGAGCCCGGAACAGACTTGTATGGATTGTGTGTCTGACATTACAAGTTGAGATATAAAGCCGATTTCATTCAAATATATTTCTGTTGGTGGCGGAGAATTTTTTCTTTAGCTTAACACCCTTCTCTGAGACGTACGAGCTTAGAGGTTATATAGTTGAAGTTATCAGCGATATATTCCCAATTTGGTAATGTGATATGCTGAGTGATGCTGAAATGATCATCGTGTTGATTATTGTGATAGGATCATTTATTTGATCGTCTATCTTGGTGATCATTGTGTTGATCATTTGTTGACCCAAAGCATGGCTTTTGTATAAAGTATGTTTTTGTGGACGTGAATTCGTCAAACCTCACACCCCGGAAATGGTCAAAAAAGGAAAGATGCGGCAAGGTTATGAGGGGTAGCACCCTTTAGGGTATGTACATTTCCTTCTGGATAGAGGTGGTATCATGGTATGGAGCCCAGATATTTAACCTATGTGGTTACTACGAATTTATTACTTTGTGGTTGTTGGCTTTCGGGATCCCGTGAGAAAGGTCGTTTACGATCGGGGAATGACGTGCTCGTGTCAGTAGTTACCCAGTTAGGGGTAACCCGGCCTTGTGTTGGCAGAGTTCCGGTTTGGTTCTCGGGGATGTCTTTCCAGAGGCATTCTCATGTGGCAATGGGAAGTTCCTTGGCCTGACCATTTGTTGGAAATCCAAAGAAACAATACGTGACTTGTACGGTTTTAGTTGTAGAACCTGCTTCCTCAGGAAGTAGCTATAGTAGGCATAATATAATGGTACCTATGCTGGCTAAGATTTATATTCTACTTTCGAAACGAATTTTTTCTACACTATGCACTAATAATAATATCAAATGTTCTTTTTAAATGCGTATCAAGCATCTTTGACTATCATAAGGAGAAATCTTCTCCAAGTCTGCGTTTGCATTGTGTGTGTGGCAGGAGGTCTTATGGTAGTCTCATTTTTAAAAGCATTGCGAATTAAATTTAAAAATATTCCTCTATTTTGATTTTAAAGATAAATAAACTGTTTTGAGTTCTCACACCAGTCACATGACTGACTTGGAGTTTATTGTTTTCCTTCCTAAACTCTAGGTGCCCACAAATTTTCACACGGGCAGTCAAAAGTTAAGGTTTATCAGGATATTCTGGATATTCTGGAGTTGCTGGAGGCAAGCTGGATGGCATGGCGTATTACTAGTTTATATAGTATTCCTTTTTCCGCTGCACTATTTGTTGTTGTTGTTGTTGTATACTCTGATGATATGATGTAATGAAATGAAATGTATAAAATGTAATAACTGATATAGTTCTTTGTTTAAAGATTATTCATTTATTATTATATGTTGTTCCGCTGCGAATTGTGAGATTCTGATGTTGTTGTGTTGTGTTCTGTTTCTGTTCCGTCCTATTTTCTTCTGTTTTTCTTTTTCCTCTATTCTCTTTTTCTTCTATTTCTTCTATGTTAAAATTTCCTATCTTCTCTTCTCTCTATTTTAAAATTCTGTTCTATTCTCCTTATTTTCTATTCTCTCTAATTTCTATTTTCTATTTCCTTCTTTCTCTCTTCTTCTACCTTCTTCTCTTATTTTTTCTTAAATTCTTTTTAAAAACCCTTAACTATTCGGTTTTTCGGCAACGAAAATCCGCGTACGTTACATTTGGTATCAGAGCTTATGGTTAAGCGACAACCATGGTTCTGTTGGGTATAATTCATTAGAGATAGAGTCAGTAGTACTCTAGAATGAGTTTGAGTGTAATAATAGCTATGAGAGCGTATTTGTTAGTGAATAAAAATTGTTTTATATTGTGTTGACTTATCGGTTGATTGTTTATAGATTCCCGTCGATCTAGTCTAGCTAACTATCGTAGATAGGGGTTTCTAAACTCTTAAACAAGATAAATCGACATAATATTGGTTTTAATTTGGGTGAATGAAATAATTTTACCTTGAGTATATTTTATATATAAATTGGAATGATTTTTCAGAATTATTAAAGTGTATATAAGTTGATTGTTTAGTTGTTTGAATAATCTAAATAAAGGAATAATTGTATAAGCAAAAGAATTATAAGAATTGAATTATAATTAAAGTGATTTACAATTGTGAAATAAAACTTATATATGTAAGAAGTGAAACTAATGAATATATTTATGAATATGAGTTATAAATAAAAATGAATTTAAAAGTTAAATGGAAGTATAACTTAAGTGATAAATGTGAACTTGAGTTATATGAAATGAAATTCAACTTTAGTAATTGAATTGAGTTAATGGATTAAATGTTAATCATTTGAATGTGAATTAAATTGATATGGGATAATGAATATAAGTGTTAATTCATTAAAATCTAATGTTATTGAAAGTTGAATAGTTGAATGAAAATCAATTAATTAAACCAATTGTAAGCAAAGAAGTTTGGTTGTAATTAATATACATTGGTTGTCATATAATTGTTAGTTGATTGATTATATGTAATTCATTAAGTATTAATGAAAGTGAATTAGTGAAATTTAAAGCTATGTAATTGAAATTCAATTAGAAGTTAAGTGAATCTTAAATAGAATTGAATTTGATTTGGAAGTGAACCAACTTGAATATAAATTAGTGAATATAAACAAATTGAAAATGAATGTTAGTAAAGAACATCCACTGTATAAGAATCTAATGTGATTAATTTGAAAACCTATTTCATTGAATATTAATGAGAATATAAATGAATATATATTGATTATGAATTTGTTGAATGCTAGTTGGTTGATGTTTGAATATGTTGCATTTGCTATGTGACATATATAGTTGTTATAGAGATATATGTTGTATATTGAGATTATTTTCATATATGCATGTTCTCATGTTGTTTGTTGAGTAATTAGTAGGTGCGGATCGCGTTTGCTTCGCATTTGGAGCTCGCTTTCGCGCTATATTAGCCGTATACGCTTGCTAATAAAATATAAGGTACATATCTTGGATTAAATATCGTACTTTTACACTTTTTTCCCTTCGGGATGCCTCATTACTTGATGAGATGTATATTTGTGATATATACTGTCATTTTTTTTGGATCGAGCCGCGCAAAGGAGACTATGGCGAATTTTTCCGAAAATTTAAGGCGTTAGAAAAATTTTGAGAAAAATTTGGAATTTTTTTTGAAAACTTTAACCTTTGATTTTGGAATTGAAAGTTAAACAATAGTAGTTGTTTTTGAAAAGATAACTAAGTATGATTTAAAACTTAGTAAAGTATTGTAAAGAAGTTTAACTATGGATTTTTGAAAATTAATAGAATTCTATAACCTTTCTTAATAATTTCGAGGACGAAATTCTTTTAAGTGGGGAAGATTGTAACGACCCAGAATTTTTAGAAATTAAAATTTGAATATTTAATTTATTTTAAACATTAATAAATGAATTTATAAGTCGAATAAATTTTTATTTGAATTATTGGATTTAATTGGATTATTAAATCGATAATTTAATACGTTAAATTATGGAAATAATTGAAAATTGAGTTAAATATGATTGAAAATGATTTGTAAAATTTTATTTTATCATATGGAAGTTAGAACGATATTTTAGAACTTTTAGAATCGAATTAAAAGTTAATTTGTGAAAATTGAATATTTTAATATTTAAATCGACTAGTGAAAATAGTCAATTTTTGAACAGTCTCAGAATTGAACGAAACCAGTTTCATTGGATCCGTAATAGTTATTTATTACCGGATTTCAAATTTCGTGTCAATCGGAGCTATCGTTTGATCGTGGCAGCTCGAAACGCATCGATTTATTTTTAATTTAAATTCGACGAGTGAAAATAGCCATTTTTCAAAAAGTCTCGGATTTCGACGAAACAAGTTTCATCGGATCCGTAATGTGATATTATTGTAAGGTTTCAAATTTCAAGTCAATTGGATTTACGGTTTGTCCTGTACAAATTAAAACGCCTAGAAATCGACTTAAATCGGTTTAATTCAAATTGAGCGTTTATAGCCATAACTCGCACATACTTCCGAATTAGCTTCCAAAACCTGTTCCATTGTGTCCGGAACGCGGGGTAAACCTTAGAAACGTTGGTTACGGCGCGTAAATCGGAGTTCGGGATTTCCGGGATGAATAGTGTTTCGATTTTCTCTATAAATAGACCTTATTTCCTAAAAAATAAAAAATATATATACAACCCTAATCTATTCTCGTGGCCGCCACCTCCAACAGTATTAATGGCCGAGATTTTCGTTTTTTCTTCTTTATTTTTCTTCCAATCCACTAACAATTACAAGAATCTTCCAACTAGAAGATTGTAGAGCATAGAGAGATCTTTAACCTGAACGGTTATGATCGTTTTTAGTCAAGCGAATCAACGGCAATGTCCATTTGAAACACGCATGTTCAAGCACGGTTTTATGGCAAAATATGAAGCCGAGCTTCACGTCGTTCGTGACGTGGGTAGTGTAGAGCAAGGCCTTCGACGTGGAGTAGTTTGATCGACGTAAAGGTGAAGGGTTGGGTCGCGTGTACTAGGGTTTGGTGGCGGCCATATGGGTTCGGTGTACTGTAATGTCGCGTGGAGAAGATGAAGATGGGGACGGTCTGGATGTGGCTGGGTTTAGATCGAACGGCCTGTGATGTTGTAGGTTTAAATTATTAAATTATGTTGTAAATTTTAATTTAAAATCGTGTGCAAACTTGTAAAATCAATAACTTTTTCATACGAGGTCGAAAAATTACGAAACCAGTTGCGTTGGAATCGTATGGACGAGCACTACGCGATGGAGTTTGTTTGGAGTCATTTGGAGTTAGTGAGAATTTTGGGTAAAATTAAACGTCCGTTTAATTTTATTCGAAATAAATCGCTAAAACGGAAATAAAATCAAGGTGAGAATTTCTCACTCAATCGAATAGGTTTCGATTTTATTTTAAATAGTTAGATTTAAAATATTTGAATGCATGTTTGAATGTTAATTGATATCTATTGATTGTTAAAATAGACATTATACGCCGTTAGTAAGCGGATGTTATTTATTAAAAACATATACCGCGAATATTTCATAAACAGTGAAATTGGTATTATATATAATAGCAATATATATATATTGGCATATGTATATATTGGAGTTATTGATTTCCCGCATTTTTTGTTTAGCGGATGAGACCCTATTACGCCGTTATTAAGCGGAAAATATTTAATAAGAACATATACCACGATAATTTCGTACTGGAGCGAAATTGGTATTGTGCTAATTTTTTTGGATGCAGGTAAACAGGTTGGAGGGATCCAACTGGATTCCTCAACAGTATTTATTTGATTTCAGATATTTTGATATTTGATGGATTTTCATATTGATATATGATATCGTTGTAGTCGTGATTGACTATTTGGTGTGTAACATCATTGGACCAAATTTTGGGATTTTAAAATGATTTATAAAGTGATTTTTGAAAATATACTATATTTTTGGAATTGATTCATTTTAAATAAATAAACGTTATAATTTTTAATGTTATAAAAATTATGATTTTTGTGAAGTACAGTTAAAAGCTGATTTTTGGGAATATGATGCTAATGATTTTATAAAATAGTTTAATCGGGATTTTTGAATTTATTATTAAAAGATTAAATATAGGATTTATAAAATTTGATTTATTTTATGAATCAAAATGGTGAAATTATAAAGGAGTTTAAAGACGTTTTTAAAGAATAATATAAATTGATTTATATTAAGAGATTTATAAATGGATATTTATAAATTGAAATAAGGACATTATAAAACGAGTTTTTATAAGTGTTTGAATGAAGTGAAAATGGAATTCATTAATGAATGAAATTTATAGAATTATATAACGGTGAAGTTATAAATGGAAATTTTATAAACAGTAGGTTTATAAAATTTGTAAAGTTCAAAAGAATGATTTTTGCAAATAAATAAATTATAAGTGTTTGACTTATAATTTGGACTTTTGGTTTATAATTAAAATTATAAATCGAATAAGTTAATAAAGAGATTTATGAAAAGGAAGTTTTTATAAATAAATAGAAATGGAATTTATAAACGTTGTTTTATAAATTCGCAAATGACTTATTTTGATAAGAAAATTGTTGAAACCTATAAATGGAGTTATATTCACATTTTTGAATAGTGAATAATCCTTTGAATTAAAATGAATAAAAGGATGAAATTGTTAATGAAGTATATTCACGTTTTTGAATAGTGAATAACATGTTAAAGGAAATGTTTTGAATGAGATGTTTAAATTGAATTAAAACGATCTAACGATGTTTTAAAATATGTTGAGATTCGAAACCATAGATTTCAACATTCATTGTTGAAATAGACGTTTTCGAGAAATAAAAGGAGATGATGGACTATAACACTGTTGTTATAGTAAATGATTTCCGAAAGGAAATGTTTTGTATAGTATTGGGATTTATATATCTATTTTAATTTCGAATCCCTATACTAGTGATTTTGGGTTGTCGTAACGATGTTTTACGCAACATTCGTTTTGGCCCAAATAAATATGTTTAAGAGAATGATTTCCTTAAAGAATGAAATTTATACTTAATTTCGATTTAAGTATATTGAATATTTTCTAAGTGTTGAAAATAAATAAAATTTGTGAATTACTTATGAATAAATAAGTATGAAAATGTTTTCCAATATAAAGTGAATATCTTAAGAATTTATCTTTTTGAAGATAAATTGAAATGAATAATCGAAATCGAATATTCATTGATATTTTGGAATTATAAATTCACTAAGGAATTTATAAAGGAAGTGGAATTTGTTTAAAAATAAATATTGATTTATTTTTGAAGTATTGGAAATTATATATCTAGTGAAGATATTTTGAAAAATAAATAATTTGGAAAATTATTTGGAATCTGGTGATGTGTGCATATCTATTGATAGTTCAATAACCGACTATCAATATTTCCTTTTGAATGGGTAATTGATGTGATTTGATTGAATGTGAATGCTACACTTATTTTTTAATAAGCGCTCACTATTCGGGTTAACCGGGAAAGGACCATGGGGTCGTATAACCCATTCCGAATATGTGATACGTCGTTGTGAATTGCATTGAAGATCGGTGTTGAAGACCCGGTATTTGCGAGAGCGATAGGATGACCTGTCGATTTACTCTGCACCGAGTTGCTCCGGTATAGAGTTCTCCATATGTGATGGTGAATCCGATCAGGATTGTGAATATCCGGATTGCAAGGACTTCTTTGTAAGTGCCTTCGGTTTTGTTCGAGCCCGGAACAGACTTGTATGGATTGTGTGTCTGACATTACAAGTTGAGATATAAAGCCGATTTCATTCAAATATATTTCTGTTGGTGGCGGAGAATTTATTCTTTAGCTTAACACCCTTCTCTGAGACGTACGAGCTCAGAGGTTATATAGTTGAAGTTATCAGCGATATATTCCCAATTTGGTAATGTGATATGCTGAGTGATGCTGAAATGATCATCGTGTTGATTATTGTGATAGGATCGTTTATTTGATCGTCTATCTTGGTGATCATTGTGTTGATCATTTGTTGACCCAAAGCATGGCTTTTGTATAAAGTATGTTTTTGTGGACGTGAATTCGTCGAACCTCACACCCCGGAAATGGTCAAAACAGGAAAGATGCGGCAAGGTTATGAGGGGTAGCACCCTTTAGGGTATGTACATTTCCTTCTGGATAGAGGTGGTATCATGGTATGGAGCCCAGATATTTAACCTATGTGGTTACTACGAATTTATTACTTTGTGGTTGTTGGCTTTCGGGATCCCGTGAGAAAGGTCGTTTACGATCGGGGAATGGCGTGCTCGTGTCAGTAGTTACCCAGTTAGGGGTAACCCGGCCTTGTGTTGGCAGAGTTCCGGTTTGGTTCTCGGGGATGTCTTTCCAGAGGCATTCTCATGTGGCAATGGGAAGTTCCTTGGCCTGACCATTTGTTGGAAATCCAAAGAAACAATACGTGACTTGTACGGTTTTAGTTGTAGAACCTGCTTCCTCAGGAAGTAGCTATAGTAGGCATAATATAATGGTACCTATGCTGGCTAAGATTTATATTCTACTTTCGAAACGAATTTTTTCTACACTATGCACTAATAATAATATCAAATGTTCTTTTTAAATGCATATCAAGCATCTTTGACTATCATAAGGAGAAATCTTCTCCAAGTCTGCGTTTGCATTGTGTGTGTGGCAGGAGGTCTTATGGTAGTCTCATTTTTAAAAGCATTGCGAATTAAATTTAAAAATATTCCTCTATTTTGATTTTAAAGATAAATAAACTGTTTTGAGTTCTCACACCAGTCACATGACTGACTTGGAGTTTATTGTTTTCCTTCCTAAACTGTGGGTGCCCACAAATTTTCACACGGGCAGTCAAAAGTTAAGGTTTATCAGGATATTCTGGATATTCTGGAGTTGCTGGAGGCAAGCTGGATGGCATGGCGTATTACTAGTTTATATAGTATTCCTTTTTCCGCTGCACTATTTGTTGTTGTTGTTGTTGTATACTCTGATGATATGATGTAATGAAATGAAATGTATAAAATGTAATAACTGATATAGTTCTTTGTTTAAAGATTATTCATTTATTATTATATGTTGTTCCGCTGCGAATTGTGAGATTCTGATGTTGTTGTGTTGTGTTCTGTTTCTGTTCCGTCCTATTTTCTTCTGTTTTTCTTTTTCCTCTATTCTCTTTTTCTTCTATTTCTTCTATGTTAAAATTTCCTATCTTCTCTTCTCTCTATTTTAAAATTCTGTTCTATTCTCCTTATTTTCTGTTCTCTCTAATTTCTATTTAAGATTTAACAAACATATATTTAAGATTCTGAAAGTATTAAATGTATTTGATTGTTCAATTTGCTCCCTCTATTTGAATGCTCCCTCTCTACACAATACTCCCCCTACATATATGCATACAAATAGAAATATATAAATGAGCCTATATGCACAGTGAAAAATTATTTGACCTTTGCTTGATTCTATTCGACAAAATCTTAACTTTTCTCTCCCCCTTTTGTTATCAGCAAAAGAATAATAGTGTTATAAAATAAGGATGAAGTGATAGACATGAATCAAATATTTAACTCAATTGAATATAAATATTAAATTTCAATAAAACTCAAACAAAAATCATAATTACCCTTGTCAAGCGCATATTCCACTTTCAGAAGTGATGGGGATAAAATCATCAAAAATCATACAATTCTGTCTATTTGTGGTATATTTATTTCAGGAAATTTGAATATCTACTAACCATGCATAACCGTTAGGACTTTTAAATGAGATTAGTAGTATTCCAATTTAATTTAAAAAAAATGAAATCAAGTATCTTCTAACCACGCATGACCGTGAGGACTTTTAAATGGGATTAGAATCAACTTGTCTATTTGAATCAATTAATTTTGATATGCGTTCCTTACATGCATAACCGTGAGGACTTTTAAATGAGCATGGAAGCACATAATCAAAAATCCAAGTAATTCAACCATGCATAACCGTGAGGACTTTTAAATGAGAGTGAATACTTTGGATATTTATTTTTATTGCTAAATATAATAAGTTGAAGCACAAATAATTTCCTTCACAGATTTAAAGATATTGAAGAACAAATGATTTCCTTTGTAAACTACCACAAATTTACATACTAAATATGATCTTGATGAATGATGGTCGATAGAAAGATGATAGAAATAGAAATGGTCATGGAATTTTTACCCAACAAAAAGTTTTTATAACTCTTGTTATGAAATTCTAAAGAAATTTTCTAATTATACTTTCTCGAGTTATAATATATGATAAATATCAACACTCATCTCTTTTTCAATCACTATTCATCTTTTCGATAATCAAAGGGAGTCAGATTAGTCAAAATTTGTCATTTAAAATTCAAATTATAAAATCAAATTTTCAAAAATGATTAAGCTGTAAATATGGTCAAACATGATTTTCTCGAGGGGGTTTTATAAGAAAATTTTCTGCTATTTGAAAATTGTTTCGAATGAAAAATATGCAGATATTTTCTTTGAAAAAAAAACGATGCAGCAAATGAATGTTTCAAAAAAAATTAATCACGTTCCACTAGTAATTTTTCTATCAACTATATTACCAGTGTAATCTGCATCTGAATTTAAATTTCACTCAATATTCACTGGTTGAATTTGATTTACCAAAACATGAAGTGTGCACCAAGAATTTCAAACTTAACATCAATTCTTTTGAATTAGAAGTTAAGCCGTGTTAATACTCAAACAAATATCATGATGTTAATTTCAGAAACCATAGAATAAACAATTATATTCATGAGTAATCAACAGTCAATCAACATCATAATTATTTCAAAAACAATTTCTTGAAGTTTCAACAATTTCTTAAAAAACCTTTTTCACATGAATTTGAAATCGTGCAAATTTACAAGAAGTGACCAAAATGTCAAAATATATCTAAGTGCAGTATGAGTAATCAAGGATCAATAAAATACCATCAGTTGACCAAACATATTAAGTTCAAAGATGAAAATCTGATTGGTCTTCGATTAAGCACAAATCAATGTCATAAATAAGAACAAGTCAAAAAATTTCTTAAAATCCTTTTTACAATTTTTTTAATAGAATTCATTAGGATTTTAAGTTGAAGCCATAGAAGAAACCATGAATATAGAGTTAGCCAAAAATATTATCGTCAATCAATAAAAACACCATCAGCAATCCAAATTAATTGATATAAAGTATTTCAAGGATTGTAGTGTTTTTTGGCATAAAAGCATAATTGGCCAACAATTTTGAAAAAATCAGAATCAAAATTATCATCTTTTATTCATCTCAATATTGGCTGATTTTAATTTAGAGTATGGTGCAGATAATCACATTTAAAAAACAATTACCTGTTTTACCTTTACAATAATTTTTCGTGATTGCCCATTGTGATTCTGTCTCCTTTATACTAGGCTAAGGAACTTTGCTTTGTCGCCCGTTGTGTTTCTGGAACAGCCGAAATCCAGAGAACACTGTTGTTGTTCCTTAGCCTGCCACCACACCTACACGATAAAAGATTTATGTGACCTATTTGTTTTTATAGGTCCATTGTTGTTAGTGGTAGAATATGAAAAATATGTTTTTGGAGACTCAAAACTATTTATATATGTTCCTTTTGGCACCCAAATTTGTTTGACTTTCAAGGATTTTATATTTGTGCCTTTTGGAACCCAAATTGGTATAGTTTTCACGTGTTTGGGTCTATACCAACAATTATTTCGATTATGTCCAAATTTTCTGCAAATAGAGCACATTAAGTTGACTTGATTAAATTTTGTATTCCTATGACTATGATGTCCAATTATTTCAAATCGAGCAACACTTTTACCTTTATCATCATCTTGTGATTTCCCAAAGCCTAGTCCTTTTCTATTGTTAGCAAAAATTTGATTTCCCAATAGCATGTTGAAAGATTTTTCGCCTCTTGAAAAGTTATTCAAAGATTTCTCAAGATTTTGGACTTTGGTTTTTAATGTTGAGTTTTCAGTGACAAGTGAGGTGCATCGATTTATAAAATCCTTTCTCCTAGTGTCGATGGTTTCCTTAAGATTCAAGTTTTCATTTTCAAGACTTTCAAAGTTATTCCTCAGTTTTGATAATTCTGAATCTAAAATCTTACATTTTTTACATTCTAGGTTTTGAATATTTTCAAGTTCAGTTTTTAACCTAAAATTTTCACGAGCAAATTCTCTCCTATCAGATTTCAGTTTTTCAATTTTAGATTCAAGAGTATCCACTACCTTAGTAAGATCAGAACACATAAAAACAAGTTCTTTATAAGAAAACTCACCTGCCTCACTAGATTCGTCGGAGGTTGCTTCTGATTCTGATTTTGCCATGCAACATAAGTTAGCCTCCTCTGAGCTGCTATCCGAAGCTTCCTCTCCTTCTTCATCATCCCAAGTCGCTGCAAATACCTTTTTCGCCTTTTTCTTTTCTTTGTTTTTTTTGAGAAGTGGGCATTTTGGTTTGATGTGGCCAGGCTTGTTGCAGTTATAACACGTCAGTTCATTATCGGAATTTTCGGAATCTTTTGACCTATTGCCTTTTGTTTTCTTCTTGCGTGGCTTGAATCTAGACCATCTTCTAAGATTATTGACAGCCATTGCAAGCTCTTCAATTGGATCTTCTTCATCGCTTTCTTCTTTGCTCTTTAAGGCAATCGTCTTCTTCTTTGGTTCGGAGTTGTTGCGTTCTTCCTTTGCTTTTAACTCAAGCTCATATGTCATCAAGTTGCCAATCAACTCCTCCATGCTTAGTTTGCTCAGATCTTTCGATTCTTGGATTGCTGTGACTTTTGCCTCAAAGTTCATTGGTAAAACTCGTAGTATCTTCCGCACAAGCTCTACCTCAGTGAATACCTTCCCAAGTGCTCTAGCGTTGTACACCAAAGTTGAAAAGCGTCCAAACATGTCCTTTATGCTCTCGCCTTTGTCCATCACAAAGTTCTCGTATTCATTGCTGAATAGGGCTAGACGAGACTCCTTGACTTGAGAAGTTCCTTCGTGTGTCACCTCCAAAGTGTGCCAAATTTCCTGTGCTGTTGTACAATGAGAAATTCTATTAAATTCATTTTTATCAAGAGCACATATCAAAGCATTCATGGCTTTAGCATTTGTCGTTTTCAGTTTCTTATCATTGGCATCCCACCTATCCTTAGGTTTAGGAATCTCAGTATCACCAACGATTATAGTGGGAGGTTTATAGCCAGTTTCAATAATATCTCAAACATCATAATCAACAGAACTAAGATAGATACCCATCCTAACTTTCCAATAAGCATAATCGTTCCCGTTAAACATGGGTGGCCTAGCAATAGATTGCCCTTCAGAAAAAGCATTATTTTGTAGACTCATGACTCTAGAGTTAAAAAAAAATAAACCGGGCTCTGATACCAGTTGTAGGATCTAGATTAACCCTAGAGGGGGGGGGGGTGAATAGGGTTATAGCAAATTTTCTCGATTTAAACACAGAAATAAACTACAGAAATAAATATGCTGAAAAAGTAAATCACACACAAAATTTACCCAGCTTCGGCAACCCCTGCCTACTGCTGCATTCACAGATTTCTATTAGAATTAAACAGTATCACGCTTACAAACAATCTACTAGACTCGCAGACATTTGCTCCCGCTCACAAACACTCTACTAGACTCGCACACCCTGCTCGCAAACATTTGCTCCCGCTCACAAACACTCTACTAGACTCGCACACCCTGCTCCCGCCTATAGAGTTTCGTTTACTCGCAAACTTTGCCTCCCGCCTATAGAGCTTCGTTTACTCGCAAACTCTGCTCCCGCCTACAATAGAACTTTGCAAACTCGCACACCCTGCTCACTGAACTAATTCTAACTAGACAATCTGACACGACCTAAACCCTAGGTGGTGATTTACCAGTTTTCGATTTGAAAAAGTTAAAAACAACAATTAAAAAAAATAGTACTTAAGTAACCCTGAACCAAAATTAAAAAACCCTTAAATAAAGAAAGCCCTTTTTTAAGGCCGGTCCACTTTTTCTTTAGCCCGTTTGACTTTGCTCCGTTCCTTTTTGCTGTTGCTTGTGAAAATATGGTCGATCCTCTTTCGTTCCTTTTTGCGAATTAGGGTTTCTGCAAATTGCTTTTACTCCTTGCGATTCAAACTAGGGTTGTGCAAAAATTGAAGCGCCGCTCGATCTCGTTCGATAGTAGGCTTCGATGCTTTTGATTTGCTTACGGCTCTTCAATTTTGGATCGAATTCTTTCTCCTTTTTCGGTATGTATTTTTCTCCTTTTGCTTTGCTGGTTGATGCTTGAACTCAATGATTTAATTTGCCAGTGATGATTGGGTTATATATGCGTTCGAATTCCTTGAATTACGTTCGTCTAAATATATTTGAATTTTTCAATAGTCATTCGATCTTGTATTGATGCTTGGGATTGATCTGACTTTGTCAAATTCGTATACTTGATGCTTGGCACACACGGTATTGATTTTTGACTCGTTCAATATTGACTGCGACGATTTTTGGCTTTGTTATGCTTCCATGGCTTCGACATTTTGTAAATTTGATTCGGCCACTGTCTGCATTCCTGTAGCTTTGTTCTAGCAATCTTGAGCATTTTTGTATCCATTGCAGTTGCACTTCTAGTCTGCATTTCATATGCTCTGGGTTTCACTGCCTTCTGTCCATGTTGGTACTGACTGTTGTTGCTGTGTTCCATGAACATGCTTCATTGTTTACTGCACTGAGTCATTTTGTATCTGCATTTGTTATTTCTGGAGCTCGATTTGCACTTGCTCACTGCTTGATGGTCTTGTGACTCTTGCTATGCCTTTGTATATTATTCTGTATTGCTTCATTGTGTTCTTGATAAATGCACATCTGTCTTTGTGGTTACTTATGCAGTTTGGTCTTATTTATGTTGTGCATTTACTTGGTGGTGTATTGCTGCCTTCACTGTCCACCTGTATCATGCTTGGTTTTGTTGCAAATTGCATTTGGTCTGCACTTTCACTGTTGTGTCTGGTTCTTTTCATTCATGTTGCAACTCAAATGTTTCACTCTGATATATTTATGCATTTTCCACTGAGCTTGATTCATGCAGTCTTCATTTGCTCTTGTGCTTCCAGTGTTGCCACTGTGTCAAGTATGGTTTCATGCCTTGTAGTTATCTGGTAGTGATACATTTTGGAGTTGATTCATGTTGTATTGAGCTTTGACCCTTTGTTGTTCATCTGCATTGTTGCCTTTTGACTGTATCACTATACTCTCTGTTTTGATTCATATGTTCTTCAAATCAGTGGTGCACTGTGCCATTTGATCTGTTGCATTGTCTCTGCTCCATCCTGGTTGCTTCCCTGACCTTGTATCACTTGATTCAGAAAAAAAATGGAACTGGATTAGTGCAGTTTTCATTCTAGTTTGTAACTGCAGCCATGTTTCATTTTGAGTTGCAGTGTTAGTCTGACTTGCTTGAGTTTCACTGCCATAAGTCGTGCATGTGTGTTGCAGTTGTTTTTATGCACTTCATCACTTCAGTATTGCATTGTTTCCACCTCTGGCCTGTTGTAGTTTGAATTTTGTGATGTTGCCTCTGGTTGGTGTTGTTACTGCATTCATGACCACTGCCTTGCATGTTTTTGATAAAGTGTGACTGATGCTACACTTGGTCTTTGTTCTGTTGCTTTGAATGAATTCTTACCAGTGATGTTAACATGTGCATTTACTTGAGTCTGTGTCATTTGCCTTGAGTTGAACCTATCTTGGGTTTGACCTTGTTTTTGATTTCTGTGCATTTGTTTGATTTTTGCACACGAGTTGGCGAGGCAGTGCACACGTATATGAATGTACACGTGTGTACTGCAGCCACTTATAATTGCCTGTCCCTGATAAAAATACTGATATGCACAGATATTGCACAGTCAAAAATGATGACGAACAACCCAAATAACTGAGGCAAACAATGTTTTCAAAATCATTGTTTCTTTCAAATTTCAAAAATATTTCTCTTTCAATTTTACTGCGTTTGAGAATATTTTTGCAGATTACTCGGATGCTGGATTCAAACCGGAATGCAGTTGAAGACAAAATACGAGTGTGAGTGATATGTAGTGAGGTTAACTGTAAATGTGAAATGTGATGTGATTGTAATCAAAAATGTATATGTATAGTGAGAGCATGAAATTGTACTATTTAAAATTGTAATAAATATTAGTTTGAATAAAATATTCGTTTGAATTCAAAATCTGTGTAACTTGTTCTGTTTGAATTCAAATTCAAATTCTGTGTAATTTATTTTATTCAACAAATATTTATTTATTCAACAAATATTTATTTAATCTATGGAAAAACAAAATAGTACATTACCAAATACATTTAAATGAATGTATATATGTTTATTATCATCAAACAAAAAATCATATAAGCGCAAAGCGCATATTCAACATGTTGGTGGCAGAGAATTTATTCTCTTAGCTTAACACCCTTCACTGAGACGTATGGGCTTAGAAGTTATGTAATTGATGGTTACTAGTGATACATTCCTAATTTGGTAATGTGGCATACGAAGTGCTGATGATCATTTGTTGATCGAAGCATGGCTTTTGTGAAAAGCGTAGCTTTGTGGATGAGACTTCGTTGAACCTCACAACCCGGAAATGGTCGAAACATGAATGTTGCACCAAGACAATTTGGGGGTAGCGCCCTCAGGGTATGTCCATTTCTTTCTGGAAAAGGGTGGTATCATGGTATGGAGCCCAGATACTTAACTTATGTGGTTACTTCAAAATTTATTGCTTTGTGGTTAAGGATCCTCGGATAAAGGTCAGTAACGACCGAGGATGGCATACTCGTGGTAGTTACTCATGTTATAGCTGTATTACAGCGTGGGGTAACTCGGCCTTGTGTTGGTAGAGATCCGGTTAGGTTCTCGGGGACGTCCCTCCAGAGGCGTTCCATTTCGATGTAGGAAGTTCCTTTTCCTGACCATTGTTGGAAAACCAAAGAAACAATACGTACCCTGTACGGTTTTAGTTGTATAATCTGCCATAGAATGTGGCGGTAACCTGCTATTGAACATGGTAGCTATAGTAGGCATACAATAATGGTTGTATGCTGGCTAAGACTAATACTATACTTTCGAAATGTTTTCTGCACTATGCACTAATGATAATGTCAAATGGTTTTCGCGTATCAAGCATGTTTGACTATCATAAGGAGAAATCTCCTCTAATTATGCGTTTGCATTGTGTGTGTGGCGGGAGGCCTTATGGTAGTTTCATTTTCCAAAATCATAGCGGGTCTCATTTAATTTTCTTTGTGAAAACAACTTTTTTTAAAGATCTCACACCAGTCCCATGACTGACCTAGAGTTTATTATTCCCTTTCTAAACTCTGGGTTCCCATAATTTTCCACATGGGCAGCCTAGAGTCAGGTTATCAATATACTGGAGTGGAGTCAGAAAAGTTGATGTGGAAATCTGGAGTTCAAGTTGGATAGCGAGACGTATCACTTATACTATATAGTGTCCATTGCGTTTGGGTTGGTGCACGTCAAAATTTCTATGTTAGCAAGTTAAAATAACTTCCAGTGTTGTATTGTGTTGTTGTAAAACTCTGATGATGTATTGAAAAAACCGATATAGTGCTTTTGTTTTAAAGATATTCATTTATCTATTATATGTTGTTCTGCTGCGAATTGTGAGATTCTGTTTATTGTTTCTGTGTCTTCTTCTATCTTCTTCTTCTTTAACCCTAACGGCTATGTTTTTTGACATTCGATTGTGCGGCATTTGATATAGTGGTCGTATTAATGTCGACTTTCGGAAGTCGTAAAATCGGATCGTTACAAATTTGGTATCGGAGCAATTGGTTAAGCGACAACCTTGGCTTTGGTGGGGATTACTCATTAGAGATAGAGACAGTAGTACTCTAGAATGAGTTTGAGTGTAATAATAGATATGAGCGTGTATTTGTTAGTGAATATAAAAAATTGTTTTATATTGTGATGATTGGTTTGTTGAGTGGTATATGGAATTTGGTCGGTATAGTCTGTACAAATCTATTGATAGGGATCTCTAAACACTCGTACAGAACAATTCGACACGATATTTTTTTAAAATCGGGTGAATGAAATAATTTTATTCAAACTATTTTTGTATAGAAAAGAAATCACTTTTCGTAAATTATTATATTATATGGTTGCTTGTTTGTTAGGAAGTGATAATATTAAATTATTACCATTGATTATTGAATAGGAAATTGAAGTCGTAACTCCAAAGTTAAGAAATAAAATCCATATACAGATGGGAATTGTAAATGTAAATGTGATTTATAAATTTGAAATGGAATTCCCGAGGAATATTTGGAAATGTTTTTGAAAGGATTTGAATATTTTAGAAATTAAATTCCCTTGGAGTTTGGAATGATTTTCAAAGATTTTGGAAAAATGTTTTTAAAGGGATGAAAGCACTAAACTCTTTTCGGTCACTGGAAAATAATTCCGATGATGATCGCGACATCATCGGAGTTCATTTTCGAGTTTCCAGGAGAGGAATTGCCGTCGAATTATTTTAAATAAAAATTGTTTGAAAAACTGGGTTTGGTTTTGGGAATTCAAAAGATAATTTGGATTGATTTCAAAAATGTCTTTGAAATGTTGGAAAGAATCTGGAATCCTATATAAAATAATATATAATATAATTGAGTTTGACAACTTATAATTTGAAGTTGTTAGAATAAAAAATTTAACTTGAAGAAAGGTTAAAATTATGATAGTTTGATTTTGGAAATAATTGATTTCAAAGGTGATTTTGAAATGTTGAAAAATCGTTTAAAACTTTGGAAGATTTGTTAAAAGTGTTTATGAATTGATAACTTGTATGATTTGAATTTTGATAGAATGAATTTGACTTAAAGAATTGAGTTAAATTAAATTGAGTATGAGGAGAAAATGAATTTGGGAATGAATAGAAGAATAAAACTGGAATTGAAACTGAATATTGAAAACCAATTTGAATTGTGTGAAATAAAATGAAGTTGTAAAATTAGTTTAAAGTGAACTAAAGTAATAAAGGTGGGAAAAAAATTGGTTTGAGATAAAATGAATTGGAATTTGTAATGAATTAGTAAATGAAACTAATTTAAAATAGTGATATGAATCAGTTGTGAATGAAAGATATTTGATAAAATTCAATATTTAGAAGGTAAACTGAAATAGAATTGAAAGTGCAAATTGAATTCAAATGAAATTAAAAATGTAAGATTGAATGAAAATGGATATATAACTTCAATAGTGAAGTAAAAATGGTATAAGAAGTAAGTATTCAAACCTTTGTAATGAAATAGGCAAAATGATATTTGAATGCTGTAATTGGATATTATGGCTAGTAGAATATATAGGTGTGTTACAGGAAAAAGATAAATTGGAATTTGATTTCGAAGATAAATTTGAATTGCTCAAAAAGGTATGCATTTAAATTTCAGTATGAAATTTGATAATTTTCTTGTCTAGCCACTTGGTTTTTCGTTTTCTTTTTGAATCTGGGGGTCAGCTGTGGCATTTTGTAGTCGTGCCGAGCTAGCCGTGCAAAGGAGACGCTGGCGGAATTTTTCGAAAATTTAGGGAGTTAGAAAAGGTTAGAAAATTTTTAAGAAAATTTGAATTTGAATTGTTGAGAAAACAATTAAATTGTTTGGAACTTACGGTTAATATTTGGAAAATTAGTTGAGATGATAATGAGTTTTAACAAAAAGATTTGTTTTGGAAAGTTGAAACTGTTTGGTTTTGGGAAAGTAGTTAACAGGTTAAGGCCCATTCTTCTTAACTAGTAATTTTGGGATGAAATTCTTTTAAGGGGGAATAATATGACGACCCAGAATTTTGAACATTCGAAATTGAAATATTTAATTGATTTTAAATATTGGAAGTTATTTTTAACTTGAATTTCAAATATCAGAATGAATTTGGCAATTAAATTATTGAATTTAATTTATTGAGGTTGGATAAAAATTTGAATCTTTAGTTATAAGCTGATTTAAAATATTTCAAAGGCTTGAAAAATCTATTTTGATAATACTGAAGATAATGAAGCTTCAGAATTGAATTTGAAAATAGTCTGTTCAGTTTTGAAATTATATCATTTAAAGCGATATTTAAAAATAGCCTTCCGGGCACGGAGTTCAACGAAACTGGTTCCATTAGATCCGTAATATTGTATTATTATCGGATTTCAATTTGCGTAGCATCGGAGTGTTCGTTTGGCCATACGATAGCAAACACGTTGAAAATTTTATCGAAATTTAATTTAACAACTGGATTCGAAAAGCTATCTTCTCCATATGATCGAATTTGAACTCGAAACCTTTTCCATTGCGTCGGAATAGGCGTATAACATTATAAACGCCTGGCGGCACGCCTCGATAGGGATTCGTAATTTTAGAGAGTGTAAATCGAGACGATTTAAATTTAGATTTAAATTTAAATATAAATAATTTAATTTCCAAATCATGCCTGCCGAAATGTATTAGAGTTTGAAGTACATGTCATCTCTTAAGGCATGCGTTTGAAATAAAGATCGACCGGCTAAGATAATTAACATGCAATTAGCCTTCATTTTTCTCCCTTTCAAAATTGAAATAAAAAAAATTAAATGGCCGATGTTTCTTCTTCAGTTCAAACCAGAGGAAATTGTGCATTTCTCGTTAGAAAAAATAAATATAATAGCAGTTATCGAAATCTCAAATCGAATAAGGGCCGTTCTTTCTTCTTTCGAATGTGAATCTAGGACAGCTTCTTCCTTCGTTTAATTAGAACAGGATACGAGAACAAAGTAGTTATGGTTTCACGTCGAGGCGGGGGAGGGCGGTGTGATTTCTAGAGGGGCGTCACGACTTCATGCAACGTGATTTCGTGAGTGGAGGAAATCGAGTTTCGTCTTCTCGTGATGGAGTGGAGCTCAAGCGTGACGCTGGCAATGTTGCGGGTTGTTTCGAAGTCGCGATGGCTGGTGACAGTGAGCAGGGTCGCGATGATCGCGTGCGGGTTAGATGATGGATGTGGTGGTCATGGCCATAGGAATCGTTGCTGTGAGGTACAATATGTCTTAATTGAATTAAAGTTTGATTTAATAGCATATGTGTGTGTGTATATATATATATATATATATATATATATATATATGTATCAATACGTATAGACAAGAAAGAAAATATATACATAGAGATTAGAGATTCTTTTTTTCTTTTTACAGTAAAGGAAATATTTACTATAGAAAAAGTATAGATGGATAAGAATTTAAATTACAGTAAGATGTAAATAGGAATTTTAAATGTGAAGTTTAGAAACTAGTTTTTTATGTCTTTACATGTTATTTTGAGTACATAGGTAGTTTCAAGGAAAGAATAAATATACATATTTTTAATTTACTAGTTTATTTAAAAATATATAGGATTTTGGGATATAAAAGTTTATATAAAGAAAATCTGATTTTCAAAGTCTATAAATAGAGTTTCAAAATGAAATAAATAAACCTATACATATTTTTAAATCTACCTGTTTAATTTTAAAAAATTTATATTATGAAGATAAATTTAATTAATAAACGTACTCAATTTATTTTAGTTACCCAAGATTATTTAAAAAGGAAATTCAGTTTTTAAATTTAATTCTTAGTTAAATAAATTTGATAAAAGGGATTTGTTTAGAAATTAAAAGTATTAGTTTATAATTAATCTATTTAGTTGTCTTAAGATACTAAAAAGGCAATTTTTGGTTTAAAATTAAATTAATAAAATCATTGGATAATTAAAATTACCAAACAAAAGTTGGTTATTCGATTATTTCAAATACTAATCAACTGTATAATTTTTTTTATACAAGGTCAAAATTGTGGAGAAAACAGTCTGGAATGGAAAATGGATTGCATGCATTGTTAAAGGTGAGATCTTCTCACTCAATCGGATTTTTCTGATTTAAATTTTCAATAGTTAAATTTAAATTTTTTGATTGTGTCCTTGGATGATTAATTTATTATTAGTTATATTAGTTTATACCCTATGCGCCGCATAATAGCGGATGATATTATATTAAACCCATATACCACGATATTCCACCTCGAAGTGGAATTGGTAATATATATGTATTAGGAGTGAATTGATTTCCCGCATTATATAGCGGATGAGACCCTATGCGCCGCATAATAGCGGATGATATTATATTGATCCCATATACCGCGATATTCCAGCTCGAAGTGGAATTGGTATTTAATTGTTGTGCTAACATCTGTGGATGCAGGGAAACAGGTTGAAGGGATCCAATTGGATTCCCCAAATATTTGAATTTGTTGCAAATACTGTGTGTTGATTATTTACAATCTGTGCGTGATTATATTTGTGATTGAAATCGTTGAAGGCTATAGTGTATCCGAATATATTTTTGATATCGTAGGATACCAAAAATAAATAAAGTTGATTTTTGGAAATTAAAGTAGAAAATTCTAAGTACATTTAAAGAATTGGGTGAATTTAAAGAAGAAATTTAAATAGATAAATTTTTATTTTTGAATCCTATTGAATAACTTTCAAGATATGGAAAAAAAGGTTTAATAAATGGATTTTGAGTAGTATTATTCTAAAGTTTGAAGAATTTATTTAAAATACGAATTTTAAATAGTTTGGAAGAGATAAAGAAATTTATTTTAAAAGGAAATAAATTTAGAAACCAAATTTGGAATTTAATTTGGTATTTGAAAATCAAAATCAATTTGGGATTTGGTTCGCTGTCTGAAATAAATTTAGAAATCAATATGAAAATTGATTTGGTGTTGGGAATAAATCATTGTAATCAATTTGGAAAATTGATTTGGTGTTTAAAAATAAATCTTTGGGAAATCTAATTAGAAACAAATTTGGTGTTTGGAAATAAAATTTGGAAATCAAATTGGAATTTGATTTGGTGTTTTGGAAATCAATTTGGAATTTGATTTGGTGTTGAAAGTGAATATTTGAAAATCTATTTGAAAATCGTATATCTGTGGATATTTGAAAATTTAAATTCGCAATAGGAATTTTATAAAAGAAAGGAGAATTTGTTTTAAAAACAAATATTGTTTATTTTCAAAAGTGTGGAAAGGAATTTACGGATTTGGAACGTAAATTTAAAATAAAACCAGAAAGATTTATAAATTGATTTGAATGAACCATTTTAGAATCGAAGGTATACTTTCCCTGAAAAGCCGAGTATATTTTCAGTATAATTTATAAATATAAATTGAAGTTCTAAAGATGGTTTTAAGGAAAGAATATTTTGGAGAAATTATTTACTTAGGTTATTTTGAAAATCTTTAAAGTAAAGATTTATTTTAATTTATTATAGACGTGGTTATTTAAAGTTTTAATTGATATTTGTTTTAGAAAATGGATATTTAAATAGTTATATCCTATTTACTAAATTTATTTTAAAATTAGTTTGGACTTGAATTTTATATGAGATATTAGTATAATATTTTCATAACTAATATTTAAGCAAGCGTTTTAAAATGATTTTATCTTAAAAATTTCCAAGTATATTTTGGATAAGTATTTTAAATTATTTTTAAAGTATTTGAACTCGGCAAATTTTTGGTGGAATTAAATAAATATTTGGAAATTTATTCGAGTGAGAAAGATGATTTGAATTTTTTTTCAAAGGATTGAAATGTGAAAAGCGATTTGAATTTTTTTCTTCAAATGGTTGAAGTGTTAAAATTATATCATGCGAAGATATTTTGAAAATAATAATTGGGGGAAAATTACTTGAAATCCAGTGATTGTTGTGAATGATGATTGATAGTTAAATAACCGACTATCAATATTGGCCTTTTAATGGCATTTGAATTTCAATGCGACCGGGGGTCAGATTCCAAATGGATATTCGAAAACCACATCGAACCTTTGTGATTACGATGGATCTTTTGCTTAAAAGATCAAAGTGGAAATTGTTGTGATTTGTTTGAAATCTGAATGTAACACTTATTTTTAAATAAGCGCTCATTATTCAGATTAACCGGGAGAGGACCTTGTGTCAAAAAACTTATTCCGGATAATGATACGACGAAATGGGATTGCATTTGAAGATGGTGTTGAAGACCGGGAAGCGAAAGGATTACCTGTCGAATGTCTCTGCACCGGGTTGCTCCGGTATAGAGATTTTATCACCCTTTGTGATGGGGATTCCGGACGTGATTATTGAATATCCGGATTGCAAGGGCTTCTTTGAAGTGCCTTCGATTCCGTTCGATCTTGGAACAGACTTGTATGGATGTGTGTCTGATGTTACACTTTAAGATGTAAAGCTGGTTTCTATCAAATACATTTGTGTTAGTGGCGAAGAATTTATTCTCTTAGCATAACACCCTTCTCTTAGACGTACGAGCTTAGAGGTTATGTAGTTGATGGTTACTAGTGATACATTCCCAATTTGGTAATGTGTCATACGAAGTGCTGATGATCATTTGTTGATCAAACAATGGCTTTTGTGAAAAGCGTAGCTTTGTGGACGAGACTTCGTCGAACTTCACAACCCGGAAATGGTCGAAACATGAATGTTGTTGACAATTTTGGGGTAGCGACCTCAGGGTATGTCCATTTCCTTCTGGAAAAGGGCAGTATCATGGTATGGAGCCCAGATACTTTAATTATGTGGTTACTGCAAAATTTATCTCTTTGTGGTTGTGGTTTTGTAGTTGTGGATCCTCGGATAAAGGTCAGTAATGACTGTGGATGGCATACTCGTGGTAGTTACTCATGTTATAGCTGTATTACAGCGTGGGGTAACTCGGCCTTGTGCTGGAAGAGATCCGGTTAGGTTCTTGGGGACGTCCCTCCAGAGATGTTCCATTTCGGTGTAGGAAGTTCCTTTGCCTGACCATTGTTGAAAATCCAAAGAAACTATACGCGCCCTATACGGTTTTAGTTGTATAATCTGCCATGGAATGTGGCGATAACCTGCTATTGAACATGGCAGCTATAGTAGGCATACAATAATGGTTGTATGCTGGCTAAGATTAATATTATACTTTCAAAATGTTTTCTGCACTATGCACTAATGATAATATCAAATGGTTTTCGCGTATCAAGCTATGTTTGACTATCATAATGAGATATCTCCTCCAATTCTGCGTTTACATTGTGTGTGTGGCGGGAGGCCTTATGGTAGTTTCATTTTCCAATAGCATAGAGGGTTTCTTTTTATTTTCTTTGTGAAAATAACTGTTTTTAAGATCTCACACTATTCCCATGACTGACCTGGAGTTTATTATTCCCTTTCTAAACTCTAGGTGCCCATAATTTTCCACACGGGCGCAGTTTATCACTATACTGGAGTGAAGTCAGAAAAGTTGCTGTGTAGATTTAGAGTTCAAGCTGAATAGCGAGACGTATCGCTTATACTATATAGTGTCCGTTGCGTTTGGGTTGATGCAAGTCAAAATTTCTATGTAAGCAAGTTAAAATAACCGCCAGTGTTGTATTGTGTTGTTGTAAAACTCTGACGATGTATGTAAAAACTGATGTAGTGCTTTTGTTTTAAAGATATTGATTTATCTATTATATGTTGTTCCGCTGCGAATTTGAGATTCTGTTTATTGTTTCTGTTTCTTCTTCTATCTTCTTCTTCTTTAACCCTAATGGTTCTATTTTCCGGCATTCGATTGTACGGCATTTAATACAGTGGTTGTATTAATGCCGACTTTCGAAAGTCGTAAAATCGGTTCGTTATAATTTCAAATATCACCATTTATTTGGCAATTAAATTATTAAATTTGATTATTGAAAATTGGGTATACTGTTGAATCTTAAATTTTAAGCTTGATAGAAATATTTTAAAGGCTTAGAAAATTCATATTGACCATATTGAAGATAATAGAAGCTTCAAAATTGAATCTGGAGGTGTTTTGTTAAGTTTTGAAATTTTATCATTTAAATCGATATTTAAAAATAGCCTTTTGTGGCACAATCTTGGAATTCAACGAAACCAGTTCCGCTGGATCCATAATAGAATTTTATTATTTGTTTTCAATTTTTGTAGTATTT